>OY751447.1:7500-10007500 GCA_963565745.1 Phengaris arion
GCGGCTGGAAAAACCGGGAATCAGACGTCGGGAGCAGACGGCAGACACCGAGGCGAAACCAACGACGCCTCGCGCGTCCTCCTACGGTCACTGGAACGGGAGATAGAGCTAAAAACGTTTTTGGCCGCCATTTTGACGGCCATTTTGTAAAAATTAAAACGCCTATAACTCCCGATCCAGCAGACCTACAGAGGCGAGCAGCATATCGCTGAAGAGGGCCTGAGGAGGAGCACCCGGCCAGACTAGAAAATCGGAGAAAAAATTGGGAAACCAAACCCCCCCAAACTCCCCCCTCAGCAAAAGCCCAAGGTAGGGTAACCTAGGGTACAAGGAAACCGCGATCCGCTACCACCTACGGGAGAGGAGCTACGGCAAAAATAAACTCGACTTTGACGTTTGTCGGCCATTTTGTAAATTTTTAAACGCCGATAACTCAGCCGGCAAACGTCATAGCGAGACGCGGATCGCGGAAAGCGGCAGCTGGGACGCTGGGCTAACGGACCCACAAGTCAAAACTCAAAAAACGGGCAAAAAATTTACAAAAATTTTTGGACTAGAAAACTACAGAATCAGATAGAGGGGGAAAATTCAATACCAGCAAGCCCAAGAACCCCCCCCCTACGACGAACAGTTGCCGAGATACAAGCCTTCAAACATTGACATTGACAGCTCGGCAACTGTCAAACGTCGTAGAAAAGCAGCCATATCTCGGCTCCCTGAAGAGCTGTGAAGACGCGGTTTTCTCCGCCATAGAAGGCATCACCTCAGCCGTCCCCCCCGCGAATTACAGCCACATCGGACGCCTACGACCATCAAGGACGAATTTGGGGGGGCAAGCCGGACCATCGGACAGAGGACAAAAAGCCGATAAAAACGAGCCCAAACTCGGCACAATTACCTCCAGGGACGGCCGAGAATCTTAAAGTCTAAAATCCAGGCAAATAAAACGGCGGCCATCTTGGAAAAATAAAATCCTAGATATCTCGGCTCCTAGGCATCCTAGAGCCACGCGGTTTTTTCCAGCAACACCAGCACGGGAAGGGCAATCGGGTCGGGGGGAAGCCGAGCACCTGCAAGGTCCACCTCCACCTGAAAAACGAGAAATCAACCTCCTGGCATCTGGAGGTGCCAGAGAGCTGCGGTTTTCGGGACCCAGCACCAGACGAAGTGGAGTACGCCACACCCGAAGTACTGGAACTCCTGGACACCTGCAGCACCTGGAAAAAATCGAAAAAATTAAAACAACTTACCCGGAAGAAGCCGCCGCATCCACCGCATCGTACCTGAAAAAGAGCTTAAAACTAAGGTAAAATTGTAAAAATTATATTGACCTGGACCAGTAGTCTCCTATTGGAGCTACTGTTTGTACTGTAATTAGGTTAAGACCAACTACACTATTTTTAGTGTAATTGCTAGTATAAGTTGTATTTGTGCGCTTAGGGACCAGACACACTACAACATATCTACAGTAGCTAGAATAGGTCAGTTACCCCCCTATTGGGGGAACTGTTAGAGTAGGATTTTTAATTGACATTTATTATAGGATTTTAAGTAACTAGGGTAGGACAGTAACCCCCTATTGGGGTAACTGTTAGTTTAGGTCTTAGTGACATTTTACAACTTGACATTTTAATTGATACTATTCTATTGAATTATTTATTTATTGATTTTATTATTCCATTTTATTTTCTATTGAATCTATTTTGATCTTACAAACTGTATTTCATTGTGTTGTTATTGACGTTTTGTTGACGAACCCCCCCTAACTTAGCAAAATGCAACGCACCCCCCGAAGGAGCGACGCGTTTACTGTTAATTTTTCCCCGCCAAAAAGAAATGACGCAAGCGGGGGCAAGTCCCTCTCTCAACCGGCTAAAACTTCGGAGGCAAGGGAAAGTGTCGAAATGATTGAATCTTTAAGCCAACAAGTGACCCCTCTTAAACAGATTAAGAAGAGTGACCCACAAACTCAAACACTCAAACCCAAAGCCAAAAAACTAATTATAGCAGAGAAGCCAGAAAGCCCAATAACCCCGGATAGACCCATAACCGCAAAAGGTTGGGCCTACCTGGTGCGCGCCAAGCACTGTATTAACACATCTAGGAATCTTAAAAATGACCTAAAAGAAGGTGCCTTGGCGGCTGTAGACGGGCTCTACCAAATGATAAAACTGTTAGAGAATGAGCTCGCCAGTGTGAAGGCGGAACTCGGCAGAAGGCTGAAAAGGGACCCTTTACATCCCTCCCAGCCACCAGCGACCACGACGACAGCGGTAGACGCACCGGTAGATCTAGAAAAGAAGAGTAGGTTAATAGAAGAAAGTATAAGAGAGGTGATGAAGGGATTAGAAGAGGTGAAGGGAGGTATAAAAGAGAACAGAGTGAAGATGGAAGAGGTGAAGGGACGTATGGAAGAGAACAGAGTGAAGATTGATGAGATGAAGGGATGCGTGGAAGAGAATGGAGTAAAAGTGGATAAACTGAACGTGCTCTTGGAGAGCACCGCAGCCGCCACCAAATCGGTGAGTTATGCGAGCGTTGTCTCGAGAGGAGTCGCTGAGCGAGTCCCCGAGACAAGGGCACTGCATTCGGTTGTGGTGTCCTCCAAAGACACGAAGGATACGGGAGACGAATTAATGGAAAAGATAAGGCAGACTGTAGATGCGAAGGATGGATGGGTCAAGGTTGAAAGGACTAGGAAAGTTAAAAATAGAAGGGTAGTCGTCGGCTGTGCGAGTGAGGAAGAAAGAAGTAAGGTGAAGGAGAGATTGAGGAAGAATGAGGGATTGGTTGTGGAAGATGTGAAGAATAAAAACCCCCTTCTGGTATTCAAGGATGTAATGAAGAACGATAATGCTGACTTCGAAACCGCGTTCAACAACCAAAACGCGGCCATCCTTGAGGGCCTTGAGGGGGAAGAGAGAAAGGTAGAGAAAGTGTGTGGACTGAGAGCAAGGAACCCCCTGCAGAACCATCTCATAGTCAGAGCTAGCCCACAGGTATGGAAGAGATGCGTGAGTGTAGGGTATGCCCATATAGGCATATGTAGAGTGAGAGTGGAGGACCATAGTCCGTTGGTGCAGTGCTTCCGCTGCCTCGGGTATGGACACACGAAGAGGGTGTGCAGGGAGGAAGCGGACAGATGCAGTCACAGTCACTGCGCAGGTCCTCATAAGAGGACTGCTTGCGAGAAGCGGCTGCAGAGGGAAGTGCCTCAGTGCGTTAATTGCATGAAGGCCAAGAGAGGTAGCGTGAAGCACAGCGCCTTTGACAGAGAGTGTGAAGAAAGGAAGAAGTGGGACGCACTGGCTAGATCGGCGGTGTCGTATTGCTAAGGGCGTCCCCGGTGAGTACTTCCAGTACCGAATATTGCAGGCCAACCTTCAGCGGAGCCAAATCGCCACAAGGGAGTTATTACTCGAAGCCACCAAGCGTAAGGCTAGCGTGGCGTTGCTACAGGAGCCCTACATAGGTCGGGAACGGAGTATGAGGACATACAACGGAGTCAGGGTCTACCAGAGCGATGGAGAAGGGGGTGGCGTTGTCAAGGCGTGTGTTGTGGTATTCGACGATACGTTGGACGTCGAGCTACACACACGCCTCAGCAACAACAACATAGTTGTGACCACCCTCCGAACCAAAGCCTGGGAGACGGTTGTAGTGTCCTTCTACTTCGAGCCCGATAAGCCTGTGGGGCCCTACCTGGACCATCTTATGCGGATAGGGAGAGAGTTGGGATCCGATAAGATGGTTCTGGGAGGCGACGCGAACGCTAAAAGCCCGTGGTGGGGTGGCGATGTGGAAGACCCGCGAGGAAGGGATGTGTCTGCCGTACTGGAAGCAATGGGCTTACACATACTCAACACTGGAGACACCCCGACTTTCGACACCGTCAGAGGGGGAAAAAGGTACTCCAGCTACGTGGATGTGACAGCGTGCTCCGACGACCTGCTGGACCGAGTGGGCGACTGGAGAGTTGATGAGGGTCTGACGAGCTCGGACCACAACGGCATAACATTTGGCATCAGACAACAGAAATCCACAGGCACGGACATAATACGTACCACACGCATGTTTAACACACAGAAGGCAAACTGGACTCAGTTTCGTGAGAAACTGACCCAGCTAATGTCGGACAGACAATTGACTGCACAGGACATGAACACAATACACAGCACACAACAAATAGAAGAGATAATAGACAGATACACGGAAGCCATAACACAGACATGCAGAGACACAATGCCAACTAAAAAACACACACAGCGATTCACCTTGTCGTGGTGGAATGATGAGCTCGGGCAGCTGAAGAAGGAGGTCGCCACGAGGAAACGCAGGATACGTATCGCGGCACCTGATCGCAGAGACCGCGTGGTTGGACGGTACCTGGAAGCGAAAGAGAGGTATGAAAAGACAGTAAAAGAGGCACAGATTGAAAGTTGGAAGGAGTTTTGCCGGAAGCAGGATAGGGAGGGGGTCTGGGAAGGCATCTACAGGGTGTTGAACAGAGTCAGAGGGAGGGAGGAGGATCTGCCCCTTACGAGGGACGGTGAAACCCTCGACGCCCGAAGCTCCGCGGAATGGCTGGCGGAGACCTTCTACCCCGAGGACCAGGAAAGTGGTGAAAGCGAGGAACATCGGCGGACGCGCCGGCGGGCGGAGTTTTTGGACACCGAGCCGCCGGCGGGTCCGGACGACCCTCCTTTCATCATGGAGGAGTTGAAGAGAGCCGTAAGGTCCTTCAACCCCAAAAAGGCCCCCGGGGCGGATGGACTCACGTCGGACATCTGCCAACACGCTGTGGAATGTGACCCGGAATGGTTCCTTGCTCTGCTGAATAGGTGCCTCACCGTCGCCTGCTTCCCCAAACAGTGGAAGCGGGCGACCGTGGTGGTGCTAAGGAAGCCGGGCAGGGAATCGTACCGGGTACCAAAAGCCTATAGACCGATCGGCCTCCTGCCTGTTCTCGGCAAAATTTTCGAGAAGATGCTGGTCGCCCGACTTAGGTTCTACCTGCTGCCCAAGATCAGCCCTAGCCAGTATGGCTTTATGCCCCAAAGGAGCACCGAAGACGCCCTCTATAGATTGGTGAACCACATCAGAAAGCAGAGGGAGGAGAAGAAGCTTTCTGTTGTGGTCTCGCTGGATATAGAGGGGGCCTTCGATAGTGCTTGGTGGCCGGCCATAAAGGTTAGGTTAGCTGAGGTTGGGTGTCCGGGGAACCTGAGGCGGGTTATCAGCAGCTACTTGAGTGAAAGAGGAGTTAATGTGAGGTATGCAGGTATGGAAGTGAGCAGGGAGACCAACAAGGGGTGCGTGCAGGGATCCATTGGTGGACCTATCCTGTGGGACCTCCTGTTGGACCCCCTGCTATGGATGTTAGAAGGAATGAATGTGTTTTGCCAGGCGTTCGCCGACGACATAGTGCTAGTCTTCGAAGGGGACACTGCCCTCGAAGTAGAGCTTAAGGCTAACGTAGTTTTAGAGACAATAAATAAGTGGGGGGAGTCGAACAAGTTGAAGTTCGCCCCCCACAAAACATGTGCATTGCTGGTAACACGGAAGCTTAAGTATGACATACCTAGACTCGCTATGGGGGGTGTTTACCTGGAATATCACGATCACATAAAGGTTTTAGGTTTAACAATAGACACCGGCCTCACTTTCAACACTCACGCTGGAAACGTGTGTAAGAAAGCCATCCATAGATATAAGCAGCTAGCCAAAGCTGCCAGGGTAGGCTGGGGGCTTAACCCCCAGATAGTTAAAACCATATATATGGCCGTGATAGAGCCGACTATTCTGTATGCATCGGCAGCGTGGGCACCCACCGTGGAAAAGATGGGGGTCCAGAAAAGGCTGAACTCCGTCCAACGGGGTTTTGCCCAGAAGATCTGCAGAGCATATCGGACCGTCTCCCTGAACTCTGCAATGCTGCTGGCTGGGATACTCCCCCTTGATCTCAGGATACTCGAAGCGTCGAGGCTCTATGAGATCAAGAAGGGGGTGCCTCACCCGGTGTTGAGGGACAGGGAGGTGGAGCGAAATGCTCCAGCGGTCGAGGACCCACATCCGGCAGTGCAGGAAGAGCTGAGGTTTGGGTTGGTAGACGAGGACTCTTATGCGGACGTGGTTGATAGCCACGTCCATAGGATCTATACAGATGGCAGCAAGATTGAGGGTCGAGTCGGAGCCGCACTCTCCGTATGGGAGGGTGAGGCCGAGACGAAGGCCGTCAAGCTTGCGTTGCCGTCGTATTGTACCGTCTACCAAGCCGAGCTTCTAGCGCTCCATAGAGCAGTAGACATAGCCTGCAAGAGTGGAATGGCGAAGGTCGGTATCCTTAGCGATTCCAGATCGGCCCTCCAGGCTGTCACCCTTAGTTCCCCTCATCCCTTGGCAGTGCAAACAAGGGCGGCCCTCCGAAAAACTGCATCGCAGAGGCGGGAGGTCTCCTTGTTTTGGATCAAGGCGCACGCAGGGTTGAGAGGGAATGAGAGAGTTGACGAGCTAGCCAAGGAGGCCGCGCTGGGATCGAAAAGGAAACCTGACTACGATCTGTGTCCTGTTTCATTCGTCAAGCGCATCTTAAGAGAGGATACGGTCGAGGAATGGGACAGGAGATACGAAGTGGGAGGGACGGCCAGAACCACGAAGCTCTTTTTCCCAAGCGCTGCTGCTGCATACAAAATAGTCAAAAAATTAGACATAACACACCACACTACACAGATACTGACTGGACACGGCGGGTTCGCCTTCTACTTGAACAGATTCAAGTTGAAGGAGGACCCGTCGTGTTCATGTCAGCCAGGAGTTGAGGAGACGGTTCCTCACCTGTTACTCGAGTGCCCGATTTTTGCTAGCAGTAGATATGATACTGAGCAAAGATTGGGCATATCGATAACGGGTGAGAGCCTGTCTTCCATCCTGGGGGGCAAGAAGAGGGAAATTTTTCTCTCATTCTGCAGGAATATTGTAGAATTTGTAAATAGAAAAAACTGTGATATTTTGGTGTGATGTTAGTATAGGCTCTAGATTATTTATTGTGATATTAGGTGATATTGTGATATTAGGTTAAATTTTAAATGGTTGTGATATTTTAGCTGAATTTTATTATTTTATTTTATTGTACTTATTGAATTATCATTTTAAACGATTAATTTTATGGGAATTATTTTAACTGGATTGCTTAACTGTTCTGTACTCTACATGTTAATTACTGATCTTATGACAAAGTGTCAGCCGAATTATTATTGGATACACATCTTCACTGACGTGTTAATATCTAACAACTGACAAGTATATAGCTATACCGCTAAGTATAAAAAAGTAAAAATGTATAAAATAGAATAAGGAGACAAAAATACTAGAAATAATCACAAAAAGAAAAGAAAATTGTAAAAAAGGTTTAAATAAAAAATAATGTACAAAACTAGATTAAGAAATAGATAAAATTGTTAGTAACAATTAGAAAAATGTAAAATAGATTTAAGGCAATTGTAAAAAATAGAAAAAGATTGAAATAGGAAAAGAATAAAAAATGAACAAAACAAGCCCTGATCATGTTAGGGGGATGAAAAAAAAAAAAAAAAAAAAAAAAAAAAAAAAAAAAAAAAAAAAAAAAAAAAAAAAAAAAAAAAAAAAAAAAAAAAAAAACCTAACCTAACCTAACCTAACCTAACCTAACCTAACCTAACCTAACCTAACCTAACCTAACCTAACCTAACCTAACCTAACCTAACCTAACCTAACCTAACCTAACCTAACCTAACCTAACCTAACCTAACCTAACCTAACCTAACCTAACCTAACCTAACCTAACCTAACCTAACCTAACCTAACCTAACCTAACCTAACCTAACCTAACCTAACCTAACCTAACCTAACCTAACCTAACCTAACCTAACCTAACCTAACCTAACCTAACCTAACCTAACCTAACCTAACCTAACCTAACCTAACCTAACCTAACCAGTTCCGCTTCGACCGCGGTCGAAGTAGCACGCGCCCCGCGAGCACTTAGAGAGCTCCGCTCCACGAAAAATCGAATTAAATAAGTGCAAGTGGCTAAAATAGCAGTATAGAGGCGTGCGATACCTCAAAACACGCGGAAAATTGTGAACAGTGTTGTAGTGAAAACCGCGTGGAAATCCGCCCCATAGATAAAAAGTTACGGCCAAAAAACCGGATTTTAACCAACTTTTTAGGTTTCGGACGCGTGCGCCGCGCGATTTAAAGCGACGACCCCCCTTTTTTCTGGTGGGCTTTTATAGCCAAGGATCTTAGCCTGCTGCCTGCAAAAAACCAGATTTTTCCAGTGGAAAATCGCGAAGCTGCAGGCCAAAAACCAAAAAACCGCCCGGAGGAGTGTGCACGGGGAGTGCAGGGGGGGAAAAACGGATAAAATATCCTGAAGCGGAACACTTGGGGCTACCTAGAACCGGTAAAAAATTTCAATTCGGACTAGAAACAAAAAAGTTATAGAGGTTTCAAAAAGTGGCATATTTTCAAAATTTAATAACTCAAAAACAAGATCGGTAAGGTACAAAGTATTTTAGTGCAAAGTGTGAGTGACGACAAGGAGCTGCCACATAAAAAATTTGGAGCTGTTCCGGTGACTGGTTCCCGAGAAATAGCGAAAAAACCAAAAAACCTGGATCGAGTCCTAGGCGGTCCAGATTTGGAGGAAACCACCGGGCCATCACCACGGGTCAGCACCAGCAGCCGGGAGCGGAAGAATTAAAGTTAAGTTGTATTTTTAGGCAATAGAAATTAGGAAATTAGACATAAGCTGCTTAACAAGCTTAAAAAAGTTGGAAATAGAATTTATAAAAGGCTGATAATTTAAATATATAATCTAGAATAAGTAGGTAACAGACTGGTGAAAGCCCCATAATTTTAAGTAGTATAGTTTGACTGTAAGATTGATCCAAAGATCGGAGAGAAAACTCCGCGAAAAAATCAACTTTTAAGGTAATACGCCCCCAACTCAGGAATTTATTCAATAGCAGCCAAAGTAGTTAGTTTTTCCAAATTCGCAAAGTGTACTTTTTTAGATTCGACGGAAGGGGATCTACACCCAAAATCTCCTTGCAATCTGGGTAGTAATTTCGGAGATATTTGAATTTTTAACTCATAAAACGTGACGTCACGAAGTGGGAGGAGTTTGAGTTTTCAGGGCTGCAAATGACGTTTTTCGTCGGTCATTGAATTAATTTGTTTCTTGTGTATGTATGTTTAATAAATTCTAGGTAACTAAAAACAGCATAATATAAATATAAAACAGTTATATATAAGTATAAATACATAAACTAAACACATAAAACACAAAATAGTACAAAACAAAATAGTAAATAAACACTAAAAATTATCTTAAAAATTTCGAAAAATTAGGAGTTTATAGGAGCAAAGGGTAGAAGTTGCTATATACAAATACAGACACATATATACATATAAAATAGCACAAAAATAAGGTAAATTAAAATATAAAAAAGTAAAAACCGGGTGAAAAAAGTACATTACACTATATAAATAATACTATACAGACAAACAGTAAATAAAAACAATATTATATAGCAATAAAAAACTTAATATTTGAATAAAATAATAATAAAAAAGTTAAGAAATCGTAAATAATAACATCTTTATATAACATCCAATAAACACACACATACCAATACTAAAACATATATATATACAAATAAGACAAAAGTAAATACAATATATATATATTTATATACACATACAAACATACATACACCAATAAATAACACACCGTACACTAGCTTAACACTAAAAACAAACAATATAATAACCGTATAATAAATAAACCATAAATAAACCCGAGAAGTACAACCCTAGTTATAGACAAATCATAAAACAAATATAAAAGCCTTAAAAATTTATAACCATATATAATATATTATTAGGTCTCCCTAACAGAGACAGCGGTCACAATAACAAAAAGGGGCAACCCTAATAGGGATTAAAATCATAAAGTTTGCTCGCCCCGCCCCCCGACGCCATACTGTACTTCGTGTGCGGTCTTATAGGCCGAGAGTTGGCCGTAAAATAATATTAGCATAAAAGTTGATAAAAATATTTTAAAAGATAATAAACTAAATACGTATTTAAAAGTCAAATAAATAGTTAACATTAATAATATAACAAAATAATAGTTAAAAATAATAGAAAATCATTAAAAAGTAATAATTGGTACTAAAATTAATCAAACAAAAACCAGAAAATAGTCAAAAAACATAATAAAACAGTATATTAGGACTCTAGGTAATACACAAATATAAAACTTCAATTTAACTTAACATAACCATACAATAAACTTTATATAAACTTCTCGCGAAAAAACACAGCAGAGCTCGGCCTATACCACTTGGATCTTTCTAGAACATCCATAGGAACATCCATAGGTGCGAGCGGCGCGGGTATCGTCCACGCCTATATCGGCTGCACCGCTCGCACTCGCGGAGCCCGGCGGTAAGCCCCCACCACCTAGACACGGCAAAGCGTAAACCTCGCAAGGGGCGGAGCTGACCTAGATAATATAAAAATCTGTCGGGAAGAAAAAATTAAAATAAATTTCTAAATAAGTAAACTAATAACTTTTATAAGCTCAATAATTTTAAAATCTAAACGGAAATTTAATAAGTACATAAAAGTAGCTAAAAATATTACACAAAACATAATTTGAATAAAACTAAAACTTCAAAACAACTATAGTAAGCCCCGCCCCCAAGACACGGCAAAGCGTAAACCTCGTAAGGGGCGGAGCTGACCTAGATAACTTATCTATAGTGCGGGAGCCCGAAGTGAACCAACACATAAATAAAAATCTGTCGGGAAATAAATAATTAAAATAAATGCTTAAAGAAATAAACTATAATCTTTTATAAACCTAATAATTCAAAAATCTAAACAGAAGTCTAATAAATACATAAAATAGTTAAAAATATTAAATACAACATAAATTACATAACATTAAAATATCCCAAATCATTTTATTAAATAAAAATTAAAAAACAGTAAATAGCTATTAGGTAATAAACAAAAACATAAAGAATAATACATATATATTTAAATATAAAATAATAAGGTAAAAAATAACTTCGGGATCCCCGACTACATTCCGCAGCTCGGGCCAAGCGTAAACCTCGAAAGGGGCGGAGCTGACCTAGATAATAAAAATCTGTCGGGAAGAAATAATTAAAATAAATTTCTAAATAAGTAAAGTAACAATTTTTATAAGCTTAATAATTCTAAAATCTATAAGGAAATTTAATAAAAATATAAAAGTAGCTAAAAATATCATATATAATACAATTTAATAAAACTTAAAACTCGGAAGGGGCGGAGTCGACCCAAATAACGTTTCGGTTGCTATTAAAAATCAACAGGCATCGAATTTTAGACTATAAAATACATAAACCTTAAAGATAGGGCCATAAAGACTAGAATAGCGTAAAAATCGTATAAAATAAATTATAAACTAAATCTTAAACTCGTTGTAGGAGTTTTTTGACCGACGGAAGACGTCATAAAATTACAAAATATAGCATAGAATAGTTGGTATTTTAGCTGGGAAAACGAGTCGTTGAGACATTGACCGCGATACACATTACTAATTCATATACACTAGCTAAGATATTAACTCTCTAGACCAGTTGCGTCATTTTTGGCGCAGCTGTTAGTTTTAAGACAACTTAGGATATATAGATAGGACCAGTTGCTTCCCTACTGGAGCAGCTCTTAGTATAGAATAGAACTTTAAACTACTTTTAAAATTTACACCTCACATTTTGACAACTATACAACTATTAACATATACACTATCTATATAATATTATAACTTTTACACTTATACATTATACTTGACTCTGATTAGGACCAACTGCATCATTTTTGGTGCAGTTGTTAGGTTAAGGACGTATAATCGGACCAGCGACTCTTATTGGAGTCACCCGAATCGTAGGCTAAATAGTTGTGGACAAAATAAAGCTCCTGCAGGAAATAAAGAGAAACAGAAACCGACAGGATCGGGTTTTGCTATTAAATTATATCAGGCGCAATATTTCTCAACCTAGGACAAAAATTACATATATAGTTAACGAATTGGAGCCCTATATCATAACAAATAAATAAACGGCAATACGCCGATTATAAAAGACCCAACTACTTTAGACACACAAATACAATTCTACGATTCAGTTATAATTATATTTAATATTAAATATTCAATTTACATATATACACTTGACGCGTTCCCCCAATAACCTTAAAATCTTAAATTTCATAATATACTACAACTACTTAAACAAACAGTATATATATATTTTATCTTACATTTCATAAATTAGTATCACTTGAAAATTATTTAAAAAATTAATAATGGCTACTGTGTACACCCCGATCAACAAAGGCCCTAAAAACCCACACCGTCTGTCCATGGAGGGACCGATGAATGATAGTAGCGGCGGGGGAGGTAGTAGCCGCCGAGGTAGTCCGGTGGTTGACGATAGGGTCCAGTACAGTAATGACTCTCTCGGTGCCCTCTTGGCCGAGACATCAAAAACTGTACAAAATAGCGTTTATTTGCTGAACCAGACCAGAAACATGAGGGGAGATTTGAGGTCCGGATTAGCAAATAACCTCACCAAAATCTCGAGTCAGATAGGGAGGGTCGCCTTGTTGAGTAGGAAAATGACGGAAATGGACAGTGAAAGAGAAATTAGGGAGACTAGGGAAGTGGAAGTGCAGTGGAGTGGATGTGATGAAAATGATGAGTATTATGAGCAAAACCAAACATATTTGAGAGAACATGATATTAAAGAAGTACTTATCGAGGTATATAAGAAAGTGCAAGAATTGATATATAGAAGGGAAGAACGTATGAAAGAGTATGTAATGGAAGCGAATGAAAAAACAATAGAAACAGTAAGAGAAGAAATTAGTAATATAAATCAGGATGTTAGAAAAGAATGTGAGGATATGAAAGAGGAGTTGAATAGTAGAATGGAGGAAATCAGACAGATAAGCCAGAAATCAGTGAATGAGAGTAAGGAAATAAAAGGGGAGATTAATAGTAAGGTAGAGAAAATAAAACAAATAAACCAGGAATCGGCAAAGGAAAGTAAAGATAATTTAAATAGGGCAGTCGAGTTGTTGAGCGGGGTAGAGAAGTTAAGTCAGGACATAAGAAAGGAGACAAGTAACAAATTAAAAGAGATAAACAAGTTAAATAAGGAGGTCATAATCGAATGTAAGGGTATAAAAGGGGAAATAAATTGTAGGGTAGAGGAAATTAGAAAGGAAAATCAGGACTTAGCAAAGGAAAATGAGAAAAATTTAAGTAGGGCAGTCGAAGAGTGGGGGGCCAGGGGCTCGGCAGAACCAAGACCCGCGACTTATGCGGCGGTGGTCGGTGGCGGAAGGGAAACCACGCCGCCGAAGCCGAAGCGCGTGACCCTCCACTCTTTAGTAGTGACAGATAGGGAAGACTTTATGACAAGTGCAGAGATAGTGACAGAAGTAGGAGCAATTATAGAGGCAAAGAAAGAGGGAATTAAAATAGAAAGGATTAGAAAAGGAAAAGATAGGAAAGTTATCATAGGATTAAGTAATAAGGAGGACAGAGATAAGATCAAAGAAAGAATAGAGAAAAGTGGGGGGAAATTAGAAGTCCAGAGCATAGACAATAAAGATCCGCAGGTCGTGCTGTATGGGGTGCTAAAGTCTAACACCAATGACGACATAATACAAGCAATAAAAAGTCAAAATAAGCACCTTATACAGCAGGTCCCGGACGAGAAGGACTGTAGGATGGAAGTTAAGTACAGAAAGCGGGGAAAGGATGCAGGCACTGAGCACGTGGTGCTGACTGTGTCGCCGGGGCTGTGGCTGTGCTTCACCGAGGCGGGCTATCTATATATAGATATGCAGCGTGTTAGAGTCGCCGACCAGTCCCCCCTAATACAGTGTTCACGCTGTTTAGGGTACGGACATGGGCGGCGGTTCTGCAGTACCGCCGAGGAGAGGTGCAGCCATTGCTCCGGGACACATCACCAGTCCCAGTGCGAGGAGCTGAAGGTGGGAAAGAATGCTTGTTGCATCAACTGCAAAAATGAAAAGCTAGATAACATCAATCACAATGCATTCAGCGCGGGGTGTCCGGTCCGTCAGAGGTGGGACGCCATAGCGCGTGCAACGGTTGCTTATGCCGAACACCAATAGTGCCAGTAAGCCGCCTGTAAACCCTAGCATTGGAAATTGTAATTAATTATATTAATTTAAAACCAATGATGTGAAGGAAGGAGGTAGGCAGACAGCGGGGGGTAAAAAAAAAAAAAAAAAAAAAAAAAAAAAAAAAAAAAAAAAAAAAAAAAAAAAAAAAAAAAAAAAAAAAAAAAAAAAAAAAAAAAAAAAAAAAAAAAAAAAAAAATTTGATATATAAACTTTGCATATATATGGAATTATGTAAATAAGGAAGCATATATAGCATAAGCTTTTGAAAAACGTAACCCCCCGCTGTCCTAAATAATTGTATACTGGGACTATTAGCAAATAACGCGCTGTGGAAAATCACAAATTGCAAACAATGATTATTATGTAATAATTTTTGTGCAAAAAACTCCGGGGTGGACGTCCCGGGCTGAATGATGGCAATGGATAGGAGTAGTGGGATGAGTAAGAAAAACATAAAGTAAAGTAAATATACGGAAGGAATGTAATGAGTGTGGGGATGTAGAACAAGATAGAAACAGGAAATGAGTGTAATAGTTAGACATAGCATAATACAAATTAAAAATGTGAATTAAAAGAGAAATGTAAGAATAAAAGAAAAAGGAATGAAAATTTTTGAAAAAGAAAAATGTAAGTCAACATAAGAAGTAGTGTAAGCGAATGTAATGTAGTGATAAATGTAAAAGAAAGTAAGAAATGTACAAATATAAGTATGAAATAGAGTTATATAAGTAAGCAAGAAAATGTAAAAAAGCGAATGATGTAAAAATTTAAAGAAAAATGTGTAAAGTAGATAGGTAATGAGATGTAGAAGTTGTAAACGTAAAAATAGAAATGTAACAAGAAAAGAGATGTAGTAAACGTTAATGTAGTGATAAATGTAAAGGAACGTAAAGGAAATGTATAAAATTAAGTAGTAAATAGAGTGTATAAGCAAGCAAGGAATTGTAATATAATAATGAACTGTAAGTAATTGATGTGGTGAAAAATGTTAAAGGAAATGTAAAAGAAACGTATAAACGTAAGCAAAAGTAAGCAAGCCAAAATGTAAGAAATAGAAAGAAACCAAACAAATAGAAAGAAAGAAGATGTAAAGTAGATAATTAATGTTAAAATAAATAAATGTAAGAACAAAAATGTAATAGCAATAAGACAAATACAGATTATGATAACAAAGAAATGGAAATGTAATAGTAAAAATGTAAATAAAAATAGAATATGTAAAAGAATGTTAAAAGATATAAATGTAAGAACAAAAATGTAATAAGTAATAAGAGACATATAGAATAAGATAGCAAGAAATGGAAATGTAATAACAAAAATTGTAATTAAAAACAAAAAACAAAAAATTTAACCACAAAACAAGCAAACAATTGTCCCTGATTATGTTAGGGGGAACAAGAAAAAAAAAAAAAAAAAAAAAAAAAAAAAAAAAAAAAAAAAAAAAAAAAAACAACCTAACCTAACCTAACCTAACCTAACCTAACCTAACCTAACCTAACCTAACCTAACCTAACCTAACCTAACCTAACCTAACCTTTTTTTTTTTTTTTTTTTTTTTTTTTTTGTTATCGCAGGGGAAAGGTCATTACGCCCTTCCCGGGTTGGGGGACCCGGGGGTATGTGGGACTCCCGACGCGACTCGCCGGTTTACCCACTAAAACTAACCTGCGGATTGCCATCAGCCGCTAAATGGGGAGTGTCCCGGATCTGTCTAGCACAGGACACCCCCCGCGACCGGCCGGTCTACCTCTATAGGGACCGGACTTCCACCATAATTAGGGGCCGCTCCGACAACCTGAAGCGTCCCCCTCGGCGCCGGGACTAGCTAAGCCGGGGAGGTTCCCATCCTCTCCCGGAGCCCCGTTAGACGGAAGTTTGGAGGTTCACAAAGCGACGCCTCCGCACTCCCGTCCTACGCCGGCGGAGCGGAGCAGAGGATATCTCCATCTCTCTGTCCCGCTCCGCGGTCTCTTTCCGCGACATTACATCTTCGCAGAAAGAGACCGCCGCCTGCCAGGCCTCATCGCTCTCGAGCATGCAGCGAACCACACTCGAGAGCGAGAGGTCCCGCCCAAGCACTGCCATGAGGTCATGGCGCTGCACGGCCCATCGGTCACACACCTCTAGGGTGTGCTGGGCCGTGTCCTCCGCAGCGCCGCACTCATGGCAGGCTGGCGTTGGCTCCCTCCTGGCGACCTTGCACAGGTACGCACCGAAGCACCCATGTCCGGTGAGCACCTGCGCAAGGCGGAAGGTGAGGGGTTTGCGCTTGCGGCGCATCCACGCCGCAAGTATTGGACACAGTGCCTCGGCCGTGCGCTGGCCGTACGGCGACTGTGCCAAAACCTCTCCCCACCTCCTCAGCAGCCACTGCTCTCCCAGCCTTTGGAACCGCCTGAGCTCCTCCCCCGAGGGGACCTCGCCACGTGACCTCCTCTCAGCAACGAGGAGGCTTAACTCGGCAAGGACCCTCGCCGCGAGCTCCCATGGCGGTTCCCCCGCCAGTGCAGTAGCTGCCGCCCAGGAGACTGTACGGTAGCCCCTGATGACCCTCACCGCTATGACCCGCTGCATTTTGTGCAGCTGGGCCACATTTCGCACGGTAAGGGCATCCGCCCATATTGGGGCTCCGTACAGGGCCATACTCCGACACACCCCGGAGTATAGCCGCCTGCAGGCTTGGCTGGGCCCCCCTATATTTGGTAGGAGTCGGCCCAGCGCTGATGCCACCCTCACGACCTTCGGTCCCAACTGTTGGAAATGTGGGCCGAAGGTCCACCTCCCGTCCAGGGTGAGTCCCAGACACTTAAGGGTTGGGCTCACCCTGACCTCCGTCTCTCCGATAAGGAGTCGTGCACCCGGTGGGGGTCCTTTCCTCCCAGGTCCGCGGAAGAGCATGGCTTCGGTCTTCTCCAGGCAGACCCGAAGCCCCAATCGCTCGATGCGGCTGACAATGAGGGCTGTCCCCTCCTCTGCCAGCCGCGCGGCCTCCTTGTACGTCCGTCCCCGGAATGTGACGTATGTGTCGTCCGCATAGCAGACGACATCCATTCCGGGGAGGAGGCACTCCTTCCGCAGGACCCAGTCGTAGCCGACGTCCCAGAGGTTCGGACCCAGAACCGAACCCTGAGGGACGCCGCACACAACCTGCCGCCTCTCTAAGGACCCCGACCGATTCTCGAACACGACCTCCCTATCGGAGAGATACGCGTCCAACAGCCCCCTGAGATACGGAGGCACTCCGAACGACTTCAGTGCCTCGCGTATTACGCTGTGGGGGAGGCTGTTGAAGGCGTTGGCGATGTCCAACGACACCGCCACCACCACCTCCTTCCCGCGTTCCGCTTCACCCGTCACCGACTTTAGGCGCCTCACCGCGTCGATGGTTGACCGACCGGGCCGGAACCCGAACTGCGAATCGGACAGTCCGGGCCCCGGGCCTTTCTCCAAGTGTTGAACGAGGCGGGAGGCTATCACCCTTTCAAACGCCTTCCCCACCTCGTTCAGCAACACAATCGGTCGCACCGCCGACGCGCAGTCCGATGGTCGCCCGCCCTTTGGTAATAGGACGAGCCGACCCTCCTTCCACGCCTTCGGGAACTGTCCGCCCTGTATGCAGCGGTTTAACAGCTCCCGAAGGCTGTCTTCGAGGTGCACGAGAGCTATAGCCAGAACTCTCCCGTGCACCCCATCCGGACCAGGCGCCCTTCTCTTACTACGGAGGCGGGACAGAACCGCCTCCATCTCCAAGTCGGTGACGGGTGGCGGAACACCCTCCTCCATCGAGCCCGGCGTCTGTCGGGCCATTCGCGGCGGAGCGAAGCCTGCCGGGGGGTCCGGGAACAACTCCCGGACGATTTTCCCCAGCAGTTCCGGCTGGAGCGTTTCCGTCAGTGGGGCCGACTGGGCGCGAAGTTTGTCTCGCGCCCTTTTGTACGGTCTGCCCCACGGGTCCTTCTCCAGACCCTCGACCAGCTCCAGCCACGCTCGCTCCTTGGCCCGACTGATGGCCAGCCGCAGGATCTCCCGTTTCGCCCCGTAGACCCTGTGCAGCCGGCCATCACGCTCCTCGTCCTGGGGACGGCGCCGCCTGCTGCGAACGTATGCGCGACGCGCCGCGTTGCAGGCGACGCGAAGGTCGGCCAGCTCGGCCGACCACCAGTAAACCGCCCGTCTAGGGGGGGGAGGACCCCACACTCTTGGCATGGCTGCCCGGCAGACGTTGGTAAGTACGTCGCCGAGACAGCCAGCCATTTCATCCACCCCCAGCCCCTCTGCAGACGGGAGGCTCCAGCAGCCAACAATGGCCGCCTCCTCTGCTAGTTCCCGGTTGAGCTTGGTAAGTGCCCAACGCGGGAACCAGCTATGTCCCCCGGACACCGACGCCGGACTCGATGCGGAGGTCGGAGACACCTCGAACCGTATATAGCGATGGTCCGAGAGTGTCTCCACCTCCGTTTCCACCCTCCACCCTTCCACCCTGCGCGCAACGTCGGGAGTGGCGAACGACAGGTCCACCACTGAACCGCCCGACCATCGCACGCAGGTGAGGACTGTCCCTGTATTCAGGAGGGACAGTCCCGAGGCTAGCGCCCACTCCTCTACTTCCCTTCCCTTTGGGTCAGTGATGAGGGAACCCCACGCCGAGGACTTGGCGTTGAAGTCCCCCATCACGACGACGGGGAGGGGAGCCAGCCTCCTGATCAGCGGCCCCAGAGCATCGAGAAATTGCTCTAGGGCGGCTAGGTTGCGGTTCGGGGAGAAGTAGACTCCTACTACTACGATGTCTCCCCGAACAGCAACCACGTACCCCGACCCCCTCATTCTGGGTATGAGGGGGGGGCCATTACCTGGCCTTGCCACTATCGCGACGGAGCCGACGTCGTCCCCAGCCCAATGTGACAGGGGGGGGACGTAGTAGGGCTCCGCCACGACCGCCACGTCTATCGACCACTCCGCCATCGACTGCAGGAAGACATCCTGAGCCGCAGCGGAGTGGTTGACGTTTCCCTGGAGGAAGCCGAGATGTCCTGGCATTACTCGGACATCTCGGCCTCAGGCGCCGCCAGTCCCCTCCCCGTTGGTTTTGGGGAGGAGAAAAATGTTCCACGAACTGATGGGGGGTTACACGCTCTACCCCCCATCACATGGTCCGCCTTTTTGCCCGCGGCCAGGCAGACCGCGCACTTTTGCTCGGCCTCACAACCGGCCGCCTTGTGGCCAGGTTGACCGCAGCGATAACACAGGTCGCTGCGGTCTTTTTCGGAGGGGGGACACGACCCCGCCGAGTGCCCTCTGCCCAGGCATCTATAACAGTGCCTGGGACGGGCACCTTCATGCTGGAGCTGCACCTTGCTCCAGCCTATGCGTATCGCGCCTAGCTGGAGCAACTTTTTCGCTGCCCCCAGCGGGCACGACATACGGACTGAGCCGACCCCCCGTGGGCCGAGGTGAATCTCCCCGACCCACACTTGTCCCATTGTGCAGCCCCCCTCCGCAGCCACTGCCGCTATGACCCCCTCTCGCGTAGCGGTCTCGTCTAGACCCGTCAGCCTAAATTCTGTGGTCTTGACGGGTCTGACCACATCCGCCACTCCCACCAGCAACTCCCCCATCTTCTCCGCCAGGGCGTCTGCCTGCTCGGCGCTGGCACGCCCCGGCACTTCTATGAGGCGCGCCCCCGTGGCCGCCGTTCTCACCCTTAAGGGCCCAATGCCCATTTCGTCCACCTTTATGGACTTCTGGGCCCTAGTCAGCAGGGAGGAGTAAGTTTCCCCCTGCTGTATTGCCTCCGGCCGAATCTTAATTATAACGGCGGAGGAACTAGGGAGCACCACTTTGGGTCCCTTCCTCTTCGCCGGGCCGGAGGCTGTCGGCGGCGGCACTTTCCCGGCGTTGGCCTTCCTTGGTGCCCTTCGCCTGGCGACCGTGGACCACGCTTCTGTCAGCTCCGGAGCCGCAGACATCTCCGGGGCTGCCGGGCACGCTTCTGGGCGCCCTTTTTGGGGCGCTTTTGTAGGCGCCTTCTTTGCCACTGGGGCAGACGGGCCGAAGCTAGACCACTCCGCTACTTTCCCCCCCTTTTTGGAGCTTGGAGCCGGTCTAACCTCGGCGCGTACCGACAATGGCGGGAACTCCTCCCTGATTTGTCGGCGCACCTGAGAGGGCACCGACAACGGTGTTTCCTCCGGTACCGCCTCCCGAGCTGCCCTCTGTTCCTCTGCGGCAGGCCTCCTCCTGTCCGCCGCCAATGGCGGGCGCACCACGACGGGCGGCAGCAATCGCTCCTCGAGGGCCGCCAGACGACCGTCCAGCATATTGCCCACGAGGCGAGCCACACTGCTCTCCAGAATGCCCAACTGCTCGTTGGACATCGGAGAGCGCTTTTCCTTCGCCGCCGTCTTGCCTTCCTCATATTCGCGCTTGTATGCGCGAACCTCGTCGCGGAGATTCGTTAACTCTCTTGCCAGCCGGATGTTGTCCGCTCTTAGGCGACGAGTCTCCTCTGCGATGGTTCGTGCTGCAAGAGCGTCTAGCACCATCTTGACGGTGGAGGTGGCACGCCGGATCTTGCTAGCGTACCCCCCTTTGAGGTTGGAGGACCTGCTCGCGATGCCGAGAATCTCCTCCAAATTACTCTCGGCAGCGCTCATCAGGTCCTCCGGACCCATGACCTCGACGTTTATGTCGAGAGGTCCGGGTGGTGCAGCCGTCTCGACCGTGGCCACCTTCCTGTAATTTTCAAGGGAGGTCAGAAAATCTGCCTCCCCAGTCCCTTCCGTGTGCTCTTGGATCCCCTTACGAGCTCCAGCCCCTCCGTTCGCCCGGCCTCGTGCCTTTCCCCTCTTGGCCGTCTGGGCTCTCGGGTGGATGCCCACATCATCCGATTCGGATCCGGAGATCTCCGAGAAAAGTCGCTTATTGGCGACCATCTCCGAATCCGACTCTGGGTATCTTGGCTCCTTCCCCAGCAACTCCTCGAGGGTTACCCCCGCCCGGGTGTAGCCCCTCGGCTTCAAAAATGAGCCGGTAGGTCCTTCCCCTTCCCTGACCTCCAAATTACTCATTTCACTCCCCCCCCCCATTTCTTCCCCCTCCCCCCCCATTTCCTCGTCCACCCCTACAAGGTCCTCCCTCATACTCCTGACTTTTCCAAAGTCCAATTTTAAACCCCCCCTAGAAGTTTTATTTCCCCCCCCCCAGGTCTCACCACTCCCCCTTTCAACTTTCTCGGCTCCCCTTATCATGGTGCCGACACAAAGGTCGGTCACCTACTAGTTTGGTCGTGGCAAGCGACGAACAAATGTATCGTCGGCCTGTCGTCAACCTTAAACCTAACTAAAACTATGTACAACTTATAAACCAACACCAGAATTAAAAAATTAAAAACACCTAACCTAAATACCTAACCTAAAGTAATCTTGAAAGAAATCTCCCCCCTCTGAGAACCACCCACGCAAAATAATTCCGGGACAAAGTCGTCGACCGAAAAAATTTTACGTGGACGATTTTCTCAGAAAATCAAACAAACACAAAAAATTCAATATTAAAATAACTAAACAAGATATCAAAAAACAGAAACCACCAAAAAATTCTTTGCAACAATGCGCAACTTTTGACACCTTGAACATCTAGATCCGTAGGCAAATATACCCTCCACCTATGGAAATAGAATCTCAACCTAACCTAACCTAACCTAACCTAACCTAACCTAACCTAACCTAACCTAACCTAACCTAACCTAACCTAACCTAACCTAACCTAACCTAACCTAACCTAACCTAACCTAACCTAACCTAACCTAACCTAACCTAACCTAACCTAACCTAACCTAACCTAACCTAACCTAACCTAACCTAACCTAACCTAACCTAACCTAACCTAACCTAACCTAACCTAACCTAACCTAACCTAACCTAACCTAACCTAACCTAACCTAACCTAACCTAACCTAACCTAACCTAACCTAACCTAACCTAACCTAACCTTTTTTTTTTTTTTTTTTTTTTTTTTTTTTTTTTTTTTTTTTCGGGGGGAAATTCGTTACGAATCCCCCGCTGCCCCCGGGGGAAGGCAGCAGGGGTATGTCGGACTCCCCCGGTGCTAGATGGAGTGCACCGGGGTTTACCGACTAAAACCCCCCGATGCCCTTCTTCTGCGCCAATGCGGGGCCGTGGGAATCGCGTGAGCATAGCTCCACGACCCCGCAGCGCGTGCCGCGACCGGCCCTCCTCTGTTGCGGCGGCTACATGGAATGCCGCCGCCTGCCTTCACCGAGAGCTCCCCGGGCATTGGGGAGCTTTGCGCTCGGGACCCATAGTGTGAGCGGCGATCCCCCGATCACCGCCCACGGGTCTAGGCCTCCACTTCCATAGTGGCAGGGGCGGATGGAACCGCCCTTGCGCCGGCCTTGGGCTTTTTGAGCCGGGCCTTGGAAGGAGCCTTCCTCTTCTTATTCGTGCCGGGGGGCGCCTTGGGTGCTGTAATACAGCCGCTGCTCCCCAGCACGTGCTCCTTTGGCTTGCTTACGGCCTCACAGACCGGGCAATTCGGAGCCGCCGCACACTGTTGCGCTTTGTGCCCCGGCTTCCCACAGCGGTAGCAAGTTCCACTGAGGTCAACCGGGCACGAGCACTTCGTCGCTAAGTGGCCGGTGTCGAGGCATTTGAAACACCGCTTAGGCCTCGCGGCCAGCAGTGTCACTCGCGCCACAACCCAGCCGATCTGCAGCCGCCCAGATCTGGTGAGCTTTTTGGCGGCTGCTATTGGGGCGCTGAGCCAGAGGCTTCGTGAACCTCTCGGGCCCACGACGATTTTGCCCGACCGGATGTTGGTGGCCGGGCAATCTCCATCTCTAGCGGCCGCCTCGATGACATCGGCGGCCGTCGTCGCATCGTCCAGCCCGGTGATGCGCAATTCTGCGCATTTCACCGGGCGAGCGATCCTCACGCTGTCGGGGCTTACGGCCGAACGAAGCCTCGCGGCCAGAGCGTCCGCCTTCTGGTTCGCCCCCTCTCCATCCACGAACAAGATACGCGCGCCCGTCTGCGCCAGGCGGAAGCCGAGCCTGGGGATATTTAGCTCCCCAAGATCGACCTTCGCCCGAGCCTCGCGCAGAATCTTCTCATACGTCACCCCCCTCTCCGCAGCACCAGCTTCAAGAGTGAGGGTGATTGCGGCGGTAGTAGGGGGGCGAAGCCTTGCCTTTCTCTTCTTCTTCGGAGCGGCCTTGGGTGTTTTAGCCGCTCCTTTCTCTTTCCTGGCCTGACGTGGTCCAACGGTGGTCCACGGGGCCTCGGCGGGGGAGGGGTTGGTGTTCTCCCCCTCTTGCGCCGCTTCTCTTACAGCTATTGTGGGCCGCTTTTTCTTTTTCGCCGCCTTCTTAGGCGGGGTAGATGTAGGCGGTGCCACTATGGGGGCCGTCGCACTTGGTGCCGCCACTTCAGCGTAAGTGGGCGCCGTCGCATTTATGGGCTTCGGCGCCTTCGTCTTTGCTGCCGCTGGCGGGGTGCCTACGGAAGCACTATCCGCCGCCAGCGGTGGCCTCCTTCTCGGTTCTGGCAGGAGCCGGTCCTCGAGTCCAGCCAGTCTCGCATTCAGCATGTTGCCGAAGGTTTCGATATTGGAGCGCGAAACCTCCGACAACAGCTGCTGCAGTTCTTGGGTGGCGGGCCGTGCCGCCTGACGCCGCAGCTCCTCCAGCTCGCGGCGGAGTGTGTCCACCTGCTGTTGGAGCCTCGTGTTTTGGGCTTCAAGAGCCCTTATCTCCTCGGATTGCCCGCGGCCCCTCATTTCGGCGACGGCCGCCTTTATGTTGGCGGCCGCCTCTTTGAGGAACCGTTGATAGGTCCCCTTTAAGTTTTGGGACTTCGTGGCGACCATTGAGATTGTCGCCAACGATGCCTCTACGCTTTGGGCCAGAGCGGTGATGGTCTGCTCTGACCTCTCTTCTTCGGTGTCCATGCTTGCGGGGCTTGCGCAGGTTGACACGCGTGCCTGCCGCGCCATCCTCGCCGTTTCGGCCACCTCTTCCTCGGCTTGGAGCCGAAGAGCTTCCTCCTTCTGCCGGTTAAGCTCGGCTTGTGCCTTCGCTAGGCCGACGTACTGGCCGGTAGATGGTGGCCGGCCACGTCCCCTTTTAGGCTTGGGTACCGCCCCTTTGCTGAGTGCCGGTACATCGTCCTCGCTGGTCTTCCTCTTACGAGGTGCGTCTCTGTCGGGTATGACGGGCAGCCCCTCGGAGTCCAATGATATGCCAGACATATCACTGGCGTCCGAGAGGTAGTCGTCGCTGTCTAGTCCGGTGTTTGGGCGTGCGGGAATCAGCGCGCGCGTGAGCATAACGCGCGGTATACGCTGTGCGGCTCCACTGGTATTTCCCGCCGCCATTGTCTCAGCCTTAATAGAGGGAGGGAGGATCAGATCCCGCTCGCGCTGAACGCGTGCGAGCCCCTCCGTGTCTCCTCGCAACTTCTTACGGTGAAGAAGTCTCAGGAGCCGCTCCCTACCATTCTCCACAGGCTGAGAGAAATCTACATCCTCATCGGTTAAGAGTTCCGCCACCGGTGCGGTTAGGGGCACCGGCTTCGGACTCGCATGCGCCATCGCGCTTCCCTCCTCATTCGCCGTCGCAACGGCCTCCTTTCCCTCCACCAACGCATGTTTGGGGCCCCCAGTATACCTGGCCCTATCTCCCGCCGAAACGGGAGTGTGGGATTCCCCGGCATTGCCGGGACCCACCCTGGGAGAATTTTCCGCATAACCTAACCTAACCTAACCTAACCTAACCTAACCTAACCTAACCTAAACCTAACCTAACCTAACCTAACCTAACCTAACCTAACCTAACCTTTTTTTTTTTTTTTTTTTTTTTTTTTTTTTTGACGGGGGGAAATACGTTACGTATCCCCCGCCGCCCCCGGGGGAGGGCAGCAGGGGTATGACGGACTCCCCCGGCGCGAGGTGGAGTGCGCCGGGGTTTACCGTCTAAAACCCCCCGATGCCCATCTTCAGCGCCAATGGTGGGGCCATGGGAATCGCGAGAGCATTCTTCCACGACCCCCCAGCGCGTGCCGCATCCGGCTCACTTCTAATGCGGCGGCCTGGTGATATGCCGCCGCTTGCCTCTCCGAGAGCTCCCCGGGCATTGGGGAGCTTGCCATCTCGGGGCCCATAGTGTGAGCGGCGATCCCCCGATCACCGCCCACGGGCCTAGGCGTCCAACTCCATGGCGGGGGCGGGAACAGCCCTTGCGCCGTCGACCTTGGGCTTTTTGTGCCGGGCCTTTTTTGTTGGCGCCTTTCGCTTCGTGCTGGGGGGCGGCTTCGCTACGCAGCCGCTACTGCCCAGCACATGGGCCTTCTCTGGCCTGCCGGCGGCCTCGCAGAGGAAACAGTTGGGCGCTTCCCCGCACTCGGCCGCCTTGTGCCCCGGTTTCCCGCAGCGGAAACAGCTCCGGCTGCGGTCTACCGGGCACTGGCACTTCGCCGCCACGTGGCCGGTGTCCTGGCAGCGGAAGCAGCGCTTAGGCCTCGCGGCCAGCAGCGCCACTCTCGCCGACACCCAACCAACGCGCAGCCGCCCAGAGCTTACAAGCTTTTTGGCTGCAGCGACCGGGACACGCATCCATAGCGACGCGTCTCCTCGTGGCCCCACCGACAGTTGGCCCGACCGAATATTGTCGGCCGAGCACTCTCCTTCTTTCGCGACCGCCTGAATGACGTCGGCGGCCGCCACTGAGTCGTCCAGCCCGGCCACGCGGATCTCCGCGCTCAGAACCGGGCGGGCGACTTTCACATCGTCCGGTGGGAGGACGGACCTCAACCTAACGGCGAAGGCGTCCGCCTTCTCTTGCGCACCCTCACCAGCAATGGTGAGGACGCGCGCTCCTGTCTCGGCCAGTCGGAAACCGAGCCTGGGGATCCCGAGTTCCCCCAGGTCGATCGCCGCTCGGGCCTTGGCCAACACCTTGGCGTACGTCACCCCCCTTTCAGCAGCGTTAGCCCCCAGGGTGAGGGTGACCGCCGCAGTCGTGGGAGGGCGAAGCCTTGCCGTTCTCTTCTTTTTATTTGGGGCGGCCTTGGGTGTTTTAGTCGCCCCCTTCTCGTTCCTGGCCTTGCGTGGCCCAACTTTGGGACACGAGGCCTCGGCGGGGGAGGGTCTGGTGTTTGCCCCCCCTTGCGCCGCTTCTTGGGCGGCCATTGATGGCCGCTTCTTCTTGCCCTTTTTCGTTTTGGCCTTGGGCGGGGCCGGAGCAGCCGGAGCCTTTTTAGAGGCCGGTGCACTCGGTGCCGCCATTTCCGCATATGTTGGCGCCGTCGCTCGTTTAGGCTTCGGCGCCTTCGACCCTCCGATCGCTGGCGTGGTGCCAACATCGGCACTATCCGCCGCCAGCGGTGGTCTCCTCCTTGGCTCTGGCAGGAGCCTGTCCTCTATGCCCGCCAACCTCGCATTCAGCATGTTGCCGAAGGTCTCTATATTGGAACGCGAGACCTCCGACAACATCCGTTGCAAGTCGTTGGTGGCGGGCTTGGTCGCCTGGTGACGCAGCTCCTCGAGCTCCCGGCGCATTGCGTCGAGCTGCCGTTGAAGCCTTTCGTTTTGGGCTTCCAAAGCCTTCATCTCCTCCGATTGTCCGCGGCCCCTCATTTCGGCGAAGGTTGCCCGTATATTAGCAACTGCCTCTTTGAGGTGCCGCTGAAATGTCCCTTTCAAGTTTTGGGACCTCGTGGCGACCATTGTTATCGCCTCCAGCGAGGCCTCAACACCCTTGGCCAGAGCATGGCTGGTCTGCTCCGACCTGTCTTCTCCAGTGGCTGCGGCGGGGCTTGCGAAGATAGACGCGCGCGCGCCCCGCGCAGTTCTCAATGACTCGGCGACTTCCTCTGCGGCCTGAAGCCGAAGCGCCTCTTCCTTCTCCCGATTCAATTCGGCCTGCGCCTTTGCCAAGCCAACGTATTGGCCCGTGGTCGGCGGGCGGCCGCGTCCTCGCTTTGCCTTCGGCACCGCACCTTTGCTGGTGGACGGCGCCGCCTCTGTCTCGTCCGGGTGTAACCGCCGCTTAAGGGGGGTCGTACGCCCGGTGGGTGCGGGCAATCCCTCGGAGTCCAGCGACATGTCGGTCATGCAGCTGGAGTCCGAGAGATAGTCCTCGCTGTCTCTATCAGGTGTTCTGGGCGGCGGCATGATCACGTCGCGCGTGAGAAGCACGCGCGGTAAGTCTGCGTCGCCCCGTAACTTCTTTTTTCGCATCAACTTCAGTATCCGCTCCACGCCGTTGGGCTGCGGCTGACTGAAGTCGACGTCCTCGTCAGTCAGAAGGTCCGTTCTCGACGCGGTTAGGTGCGCCGAGCTCGGTCTGGTATGCGCCATCGCGCCTTCATCTTTCGCCGTCGCAACGGCCTCCTTCCTCTCCACCTCCACCGAAGCATGTTTTGGGCCCCCAGTATACCTGGCCCTATCTCCCGCCGAAACGGGAGTGTGGGATTCCCCGGCATCGCCGGGACCCACCCTGGGAGAATTTTTAACATGCTGACCTTCCATTGTTGTCAATTGTGGGCTGAGTCTGACCCGATCAAGAAGGGGTGATTCTGCCCCAGTGCCCTCGGGACGAGACCGCCTGCTCGCCATGCATCCCATGGCCGGGCACCACAAACCTTGGATTAGGGGCCGTAAAAGCCCATTCATCATCATTCAAAACAAAACCCTATCACGCAGAACCTAACACACACGCACAGAAGAATAAATAAAAGAGAAAAAGATAGAAAGAAAAGATGTTGAAAGATAGAGAAAATAAATAAAATAGAGAATATAAGAAGAGTAAACTATAAAAAGGTGGTGAAAGATAGAGATAGACCGGCGTTCAGCCGCGTGGGTACCTCACCCCGTGTAAAAAGCGGAGTGGCGCACCCAAGCGTTGCCCAGGGACACCAACGTGGAGGAACCGGTATCGTCCCCAACCTTTTTTTTTTTTTTTTTTTGATCTCGCAGGGGAAAGGTCATTACGCCCTTCCCGGGTTGGGGGACCCGGGGGTATGTGGGACTCCCGGCGCGACTCGCCGGTTTACCCACTAAAACTGAACCTGCGGATTGCCATCAGCCGCTATATGGGGAGTGCCCCGGATCTGTCTAGCACAGGACACCCCCCGCGACCGGCCGGTCTACCTCTATAGGGACCGGACTTCCACCACAATTAGGGGCCGCTCCGACAACCTCAAGCGTCCCCCTCGGCGCCGGGACTAGCTAAGCCGGGGAGGTTCCCATCCTCTCCCGGAGCCCCGTTAGACGGAAGTTTGGAGGTTCGCATAACGACGCCTCCGCACTCCCGTCCTACGCCGGCGGAGCGGAACAGAGGATGGATCGATCTCTCTGTCCCGCTCCGCGGTCTCTTTCTGCGATATGACGGCTTCGCAAAAAGAGACCGCCGCCTGCCAGGCCTCATCGCTCTCGAGCATGCAGCGCACCACACTCGAGAGCGAGAGGTCCCGCCCAAGCACTGCCACGAGATCGTGGCGCTGCACGGCCCATCGGTCGCACACCTCTAGGGTGTGCTGGGCCGTGTCCTCCGCAGCGCCACATTCATGGCAGGCTGGCGTTGGCTCCCTCCTGGCGACCTTACACAGGTACGCACCGAAGCATCCATGCCCGGTGAGCATCTGTGTAAGGCGGAAGGTGAGGGGTTTTCGCTTGCGGCGCATCCACGCCGCAAGGACTGGACGCAGTGCCGCGGCCGTATGTTGGCCATACGGCGACTGCGCCAGGACCTCACCCCACCTCCTCAGCAACCACTGCTCTCCCAGCCTTTGGAACCGCCTTAGCTCCTCCCACGGGGGGACCTCGCCACGTGACCTCCCCTCTGACACGAGGAGGTTCGTCTCGGCAAGGACCCTTGCCGTAAGCTCCCAAGGCGGTTCCCCCGCCAGGGCAGTAGCTGCCACCCAGGAGACTGTACGGTAGCCCCTGATTACCCTCACTGCTATGACCCGCTGCGTTCTTCGCAGCTGGGCCTTGTTGCGAGCAGTGAGGGAATCCGCCCAAATTGGGGCTCCGTACAGGGCCATACTCCGACAAACTCCGGAGTACAGCCGCCTGCAGGCTTGGCTGGGCCCCCCCACATTTGGAAGGAGCCGGCCCAGCGCTGATGCCACCCTCATGACCTTCGGCCCCAGCTGTTGGAAATGGGGGCCGAAGGTCCAGTCGTCCCCAACCTTTTTTTTTTTTTTTTTTTTTTTTTTTTTTTTTTTTTTTTTTTTTGTTTCCGGAGGGGGAAATGCATTACGCATACCACCCGGGCGCAGGGGGCACCCGAGTGGTGATGTGGGACTCCCGTATAGGCTAATGAGACCCACGGTATACCCACTAAAACCCCCCCCCACCTTCCTCCACGCCGCCTTGTGACGGGGCCACGGGAACGATACACACATCCGCGACCCCGCCGGCGGCAGGCGCACCTGATGGTAAGTGCGCCTTCCTCCCCCGCCTCCACCAGTACTGTAGCAGACTCCCCCCGAGTCTGCTACAGTACTGGTGGAGGCCAACCACACCTCGGCCGCAGAGGATAGGGCAAGCGGCGCACCGTAATACCAAACTTGCCTCTTCCCCTGCGGCCCCACCGATGCCGTTTCCTAGCGGAACGGCCCCGCCAGCTCGCAGGGAGGTAGGGAAAGCGGCACAACACCACCACCCTCTCCCCCTGCGATCCTCCGCGGCCGCAGAAGATAGGGAGTACGGCGCACCGTAATACCGGCACTCCTCTTCTTCTGCGGTCCCACCTCCAGGCGCGTCCGCAGCGGACTGGCTCCTCCAGTCCGCCGGGAGCGCCCCTCCTCGGGCCGGCCTGGCCTCCTGCCTAGCCGGCCCTGGTTGCCTCTTTGCTTCACCGTGGGTCCTCAACCACGGTTACTGAGCCCCACCGCCACGACAAGGCGGGCAACCGTCGGGGGGAGTCGTCCCCAACCTAACCTAACCTAACCTAACCTAACCTAACCTAACCTAACCTAACCTAACCTAACCTAACCTAACCTAACCTAACCTGACCTAACCTTTTTTTTTTTTTTTTTTTTTTTTTTTTTTTTTTCCCGGAGGGGGAAATGCATTACGCATACCACCCGGGCGCAGGGGGCACCCGAGTGGTGATGTGGGACTCCCGTATAGGCTAATGAGACCCACGGTTTACCCACTAAAACCCCCCCCCACCTTCCTCCACGCCGCCTTGCGACGGGGCCACGGGAACGATACACACATCCGCGACCCCGCCGGCGGCAGGCGCACCAGATGGTAAGGTGCGCCTCCCTCCTCCGCCTCCACCAGTACTGCAGCATACTCCCCCCGAGTCTGCTGCAGTACTGGTGGAGGCCAACTACACCTCGGCCGCAGAGGATAGGGCAAGCGGCGCACCGTAATACCAAACTTGCCTCTTCCCCTGCGGCCCCACCGATGCCGTTACCGCGCGGAACGGCCCCGCCAGCTCGCAGGGGGGTAGGGATAGCGGCACAACACCACCACCCTCTCCCCCTGCGATCCTCCACGGCCGCAGAAGATAGGGAGTACGGCGCACCGTAATACCGGCACTCCTCTTCTTCTGCGGTCCCACCTCCAGGCGCGTCCGCAGCGGACTGGCTCCTCCAGTCCGCTGGGAGCGCCCCTCCTTGGGCCGGCCCGGCCTCCTGCCAAGCCGGCCCTGGTTGCCTCTTCGCTTCACCGTGGTCCCCATCCACGGTTACTGAGCCCCTCCGCCACGACAAGGCGGGCAACCATCGGGGGGAACCTTTTTTTGACGGGGGGAAATACTTTACGTATCCCCCGCCGCCCCCGGGGGAGGGCAGCAGGGGTATGACGGACTCCCCCGGCGCGAGATGGAGTGCGCCGGGGTTTACCGTCTAAAACCCCCCGATGCCCATCTTCAGCGCCAGTGGAGGGGCCGTGGGAATCGCGTTGCATTCTTCCACGACCCCCCAGCGCGTGCCGCATCCGGCTCTCTTCTAATGCGGCGGCCTGTTGTTATGCCGCCGCTTGCCTCTCCGAGAGCTCCCCGGGCATTGGGGAGCATGCCATCTCGGGGCCCATAGTGTGGGCGGCGATCCCCCGATCACCACCCACGGGCCTAGGCGTCCAACTCCATGGCGGGGGCGGACGGAACCGCCCTTGCGCCGTTGGCCTTGGGCTTTTTATGCCGGGCCTTCTTTGTCGGTGCCTTGCTCTTCATGGGGACCGGCTTTTTCGCAGCTCCAACGCAGCCGCTACTGCCCAGCACGTGCCCCCTCTCCTCTTTGCCGACGGCCTCGCACAGGAAGCAGTTGGGCGCTTCCCTGCACTCGGCCGCCTTGTGACCCGGTTTCCCGCAGCGGAAACAGCTCCGGCTGCGGTCTACCGGGCACTGGCACTTCGCCGCATCGGGGGGAACCTAACCTAACCTAACCTAACCTAACCTAACCTAACCTAACCTAACCTAACCTAACCTAACCTAACCTAACCTAACCTAACCTTTTTTTTTTTTTTTTTTTGATCTCGCAGGGGAAAGGTCATTACGCCCTTCCCGGGTTGGGGGACCCGGGGGTATGTGGGACTCCCGGCGCGACTCGCCGGTTTACCCACTAAAACTGAACCTGCGGATTGCCATCAGCCGCTATATGGGGAGTGTCCCGGATCTGTCTAGCACAGGACACCCCCCCGCGACCGGCCGGTCTACCTCTATAGGGACCGGACTTCCACCACAATTAGGGGCCGCTCCGACAACCTGAAGCGTCCCCCTCGGCGCCGGGACTAGCTAAGCCGGGGAGGTTCCCATCCTCTCCCGGAGCCCCGTTAGACGGAAGATTGGAGGTTCGCAAAGCGACGTCTCCGCACTCCCGTCCTACGCCGGCGGAGCGGAACAGAGGATTGATCGTTCTCTCTGTCCCGCTCCGCGGCCTCTTTCTGCGAAATGACGGCTTCGCAGAAAGAGACCGCCGCCTGCCAGGCCTCATCACTCTCGAGCATGCAGCGCACCACACTCGAGAGCGATAGGTCCCGCCCAAGCACTGCCACGAGATCGTGGCGCTGCACGGCCCATCGGTCGCACACCTCTAGGGTGTGCTGGGCCGTGTCCTCCGCAGCGCCACACTCGTGGCAGGCTGGCGTAGGCTCCCTCCTGGCAACCTTGCACAGGTACGCACCGAAGCATCCATGCCCGGTGAGCACCTGTGCAAGGCGGAAGGTGAGGGGTTTTCGCTTGCGGCGCATCCACGCCGCAAGGACCGGACGCAGTGCCACGGCCGTATGTTGGCCGTACGGCGACTGCTCCAGAACCTCACCCCACCTTCGTAGCAACCACTTTTGCCCCAGCCTCCGCACTCGCAAGAGCTCCTCCCACGTCGGAAACTCGCCGTTCTGTGCCCTCCTCTCTGACGCGAAGAGGTGCACCTCGGCGAGCACCGACGCCTGGAGCTCCCACGGCGGATCTCCAGCCAGGGCAGTGGCCGCCACCCAGGAGACTGTACGGTAGCCCCTGATTACCCTCACCGCTATGACCCGCTGCGCTCTTCGCAGCTGGGCCTTATTGCGAGCGGTGAGGGAGTCCGCCCAAATAGGGGCTCCGTACAAGGCTATACTCCGACACACCCCGGAGTATAGCCGCCTGCAGGCTTCGCTGGGCCCTCCTATATTAGGCAGGAGTCGGCCCAGCGCTGACGCCACCCTCACGACCTTCGGCCCCAGTTGTTGGAAATGGGGGCCGAAGGTCCACCTCCCGTCCAGGGTGAGTCCGAGACACTTAAGGGTTGGACTCACCCTGACCTCCGTCTCTCCGATAAGGAGTCGTGCTCCGGGCGGGGGCCCTTTCCTCCCGGGTCCGCGGAAGAGCAGGGCTTCGGTCTTGTTCAAACGTACCCGAAGCCCCAACCGCTCTATGCGGCTGACTACGAGGGATACTCCCACCTCAGCCAGCCGCGCAGCCTCCTGGTATGTTCGTCCCCGGGACGTGACATAGGTGTCATCCGCATAGCAGATGACACTCATCCCGGGGAGAAGGCCGCTCCGCAGGACCCAGTCGTAGCCGACGTCCCAAAGGTTCGGTCCCAGAACCGAACCCTGCGGGACGCCGCACTCGACTCTCCGCCTCTCTAGGGACCCCGACCGGTCCTCGTACACGATCTCCCTATCGGAGAGATACGCGTTCAACAGCCTCCCGATATACGGAGGCACGCCGAAGAAATTCAGTGCCTCCCGTATCACGCTGTGGGGAAGGCTGTTGAAGGCATTGGCGATGTCCAGCGACACCGCCACCACCACCTCCCTCCCGCGTTCCGCCTCACCTGTCACCGACTTGAGGCGCCCTATCGCGTCGATGGTCGACCGACCGGCCCGAAACCCGAACTGCGAATCTGACAGTCCGGGCCCCGGGCCTTCCTCCAAATGCTGAACAAGACGGGAGGCTAGGATACGTTCAAACGCCTTACCCGTCTCGTTCAGCAGTACGATCGGCCGCACCGCCGACGCACAGTCCGGTGGTCGCCCGTCCTTTGGTAGCAGGACGAGCCGACCCTCCTTCCACGCCTTCGGGAACTGGCCGCACTGTAGACAGCGGTTAAACAGTTCCCGAAGGCTGTCTTCGAGATGCACGAGAGCTATCGACAGAACCCTCCCGTGCACCCCGTCCGGACCGGGCGCCTTCTTCTTGCTACGGAGGCGGGACAGAACCGCCTCCATTTCCGCGTCGGTGACAGGTGGCGGAACACCCTCCACCATCGAGTTCGGCGTCCGTCGGGCCATTCGCGGCGGAGCGAAGCCTACGGGGGCGTCCGGGAACAACTCCCGGACGATGTTCCCCAGTAGCTCTGGCTGGAGCGCTTCCGTCAAGGGGGCCGACTGGGCGCGAAGTTTATCTCGCGCCCTTTTATACGGTCGGCCCCAGGGATCGTTCTCGATCCCCTCTACCAGCTCCAGCCAGGCTCGCTCCTTGGCCCGACTGATGGCCAGCTGCAGGATCTCTCTTTTCGCCATGTAGACCCTGTACAGCCGACCATTCCGCTCCACGTCCTGGGGGCGGCACCGCCTGCTGCGAACGTAGGCGCGACGCGCCGCATTGCAGGCGGTGCGAAGGTCGGCCAACTCCGCCGACCACCAATACACCGCCCGTCGAGGTGGGGGAGGACCCCAAACTCTCGGCATGGCTGCTCGACACACGCTAGAGAGCACGTTGCCGAAGCAGCCAGCCATTTCCTCCACCCCCATTCCCTCGCAGGACGGGAGGCTCCAGCGGCCGACGATGGCCGCCTCTTCCGCCAGTTCCCGGTTGAGTTTTGAGAGTGCCCAACGCGGGAACACGCTACGCCCCCTGGACTGCGACGCCGAACTCGATGCGTAGGATGGAGACACCTCGAACCTTATGTAGCGATGGTCCGAGAGTGTCTCCACCTCCGTTTCCACCCTCCACCCCTCCACCCGACGTGCGACAACGGGAGTGGCGAACGTTAGGTCCACCACTGACGAGCCCGTTCGCCGCACGCACGTCGGGACTGTCCCTCTATTGAGCAGGGACAGCCCCGCGGCCAGCGCCCACTCCTCCACCTCTCTTCCCTTCGGGTCCGTGACTGGAGACCCCCACGCCGAGGACTTGGCGTTGAAGTCTCCCGCCACGATAACGGGGAGGGGAGCTAGCCTCCTCACAAGCGGCCCCAGAACATCAAGGAACTGTTCCAGGGCCGCCAAATTTCGGTTCGGGGAGAAGTACACGCCTATTACTGCGTACTCTCCCCAAACCGCAACCACGTACCCGGGGCCCCTCATTCTGGGTATGAGGGGGGGTCCAGCGCCTGGCCTCACCACTATGGCAACGGAGCCCTGATCGTCCCCAGCCCAATGCGGCTGGGGAGGGACATAGTAGGGCTCCGAGACCACCGCCACGTCAACACCCCACTCCGCTACGGCCTGTAGGAATAGATCCTGAGCCGCAACGGAGTGGTTGATGTTGGCCTGTAAGAAGCTGAGATGTCCTGGCATTACTCTGACATCTCAGCTTCAGGCGCCGCCGGTCCCCTCCCAGGTTGAGAGGAGGGAACTTTTCCCCGAGTCACTGGGGGGTTGCATGCTCTGCCCCCCATAACGTGGTCCGCCGGTCTGCTCGCATCGGAGCAGACCGCACACTTTGGACGATCAGCCTTGCACCCGGACGCGGTGTGGCCGGGCTCGCCGCAGCGGTAGCATAGGCCGCTGCGGTCCTTCGATGAGGGGCACAACGCGGCAAAGTGCCCCATACCCAAGCACCGGAAACAGTGTCTGGGACGCGCATCTACCAGGTGGAGCGAGACCTTGCTCCACCCAACAGCAATGCTGCCCAGCGCCAACAAGTTCTTGGCCGCCGTCACTGGGCAGCTCATTCGGGCAAAGCCCGCCCCGATGCGACCTCGCTGTATCTCGCCCACCCAGACTTGGGCGGGGAGGCAGCCAGACTCCCTGGCGACCGCAGATTTGACTCCTTCCACAGTCGCCGAGTCTGAGAGACCCGTGAGCTTGAAGTCAGCACTTCTCACGGGTCTGGAGATTTCCGCCTCCTCTGCCAGAACCTCGGCAAGACGAGCTGCCAAGGTGTCCGCCTTATCATGACTGGAGGAGCCAGGTATCTCTATCAGTCTTGCCCCGGTTGCCGACTGACGTATTCGGAGTGGCCCGATACCCAACTCTTCCAGCTTAATTTTGGACTCCGCCTTCTGTAAGACGGAGCCGTAAGTAGCTCCGTTTATTGTGGCCTCCGGCCGCAATTTGACCAGGACCGCCGTGGAGCGAGGCATCACCACCTTGGGCTTCTTCACGGTCGCAACCACCGGAGACTTCGATGGGGCCTTCTTCTTGGGGGCCTTACGGCGGACGACTTCGGTCCATTCCGTTGTGGGCCCATTCGAGGCACCTGCTGACGCCGCATGCGCCTCTTTTGAGGCACCTGCGGTTGCAGCAGGTACCTCCTTCGATGAGCCAAGATTGGGCCTCTCCGCCGGTTTAGGTCCCTTCCCCTTGCTCATCCTTTTAGCAGGAGCAGGAGCAGGGAGCACTTCAGGGCGCACCGGAAGTGCAGGGAACTCCTCCCGATTCCGACGACGAATTGCCGTGGAAGACAGCAGCACCGGTGAGACGTCTCGCACCGGAACTTCCACCGGTGCCGGAATGAGTTCAGGACGACTCTCATTGTCGGCCTTCCTCCCGCGCGCCGCCTTATTTTTATCAGCTGCCAGGGGTGGGCGAACCACAACTGGTGGCAGCAGTCGATCTTCCAAAGCTGCCATTCGACCGTCCACCAGGTTGCCCACCAACCTGGCAATGTTGCTCTCCAAGATGCCCAGCTGCTCGCTGGACATCGGAGAGCGCCTATCTTTGGCCACCTCGGACCGAGCCTCCTCGAAATCGCGCTTGTAAGCGCGCACTTCTTCTCGGATATTCGCCAACTCTCGCTGAAGCCTTTTGTTGTCGGCTTTGAGTCGGCGAGTCTCCTCTGCTTCGGTGCGCGCCCCAAGCGCTTCAATCACCACCCTCACCGTTGAGGTGGCACGCCTTATCATATTGGCGTAGCCCCCTTTAAGGTTGGCGGATTTGTTCGCAATGCCGAGGATCTCCTGTAGATTGCTCTCGGCCGCGTTTATCAAATCCGCTGGCCCCATTGCCTCGACATCAATGTCAAGGGGTCCCGGCGGCACAGGATTGGTTGTAACCGCCTCCTTTCTGTAGGACCTCTTTTCCAGGGAGGCAACAAATTCCGCCGCCCTAGCGTCTTCAGTCCTATCGCGCAGGTCCTGACGAGCAGCAGAAAGCCTGCTCGGCAAACCACGCACTCGACCACGTTTGGCCCACTGGGCATTCACGGCTCCGCTGTCTGCCTGCTCCGTGTCAGAGCCGGAGAGCTCCGAAAAGAGACGCTTGTTAGCCCCTAACTCCGACTCTGACCCTGAGGGCATTGACTCCATGCCCAAGATTTCCTCCAAGGTTACGCCCGCTTTGGCTTTACCCCTTGACCTTTCTGTGGGCTTGGCCGATCGCCGCTCCTCATCCATTTCCTCCACTCGATTTCCAACTCCCGTATCGGCATTTACAGGATTCCCCCCCGAACTCCAATCTTCACCGAAAGTTAAGATAAGTCCCCCCTCGGAAGACCTACTTACCCCCCCCATCGATCTACTAACCCTCCCCTCCAAATCCTCATCTCCCCTAGGCATGGTGCCAACAATAAAGTTGGGGGTGCCCCAGGGCACACCCCTGATATAAGATAGGACCACAGGCAAATGTTCCGACAGATGGCCCGAAAACAAAAACCTTACTTAAACCAATAATAATTAAAAACCGACACCAAATACAAAATGAAAACTACACTTAAAGCAAAGAACTAACCCTAAAGAATATTTACAAATTGTTTCCCCCCACGCGGGGGTCACCCACGCACTACAACACCGGGACAAACTCGTCGACCAGTGTTGTTTTACATGGATGACTTCCCGACTAGATCCTATAGAAAATTGATATAAGACCCGAAAACACTAAAATTGCAATATCTCAGAAACCACTTGGAATCTCGAGATAAAACTTTCACCCAAAAATTGAGACACTATAGGCGCATCAAAAGCCACCATGAACTTAAACATCCGTCGGTAAGTATAACCTAACCTAACCTAACCTAACCTAACCTAACCTTTTTTTTTTTTTTTTTTTTTTTTTTTTTTTTTTTTTTTTTTTTTTTTTTGTTTCCGGAGGGGGAAATGCATTACGCATACCACCCGGGCGCAGGGGGCACCCGAGTGGTGATGTGGGACTCCCGTATAGGCTAATGAGACCCACGGTTTACCCACTAAAACCCCCCCCCACCTTCCTCCACGCCGCCTTGTGACGGGGCCACGGGAACGATACACACATCCGCGACCCCGCCGGCAGCAGGCGCACCAGATGGTAAGGTGCGCCTCCCTCCTCTGCCTCCACCAGTACTGCAGCAGACTCCCCCCGAGTCTGCTGCAGTACTGGTGGAGGCCAACTACACCTCGGCCGCAGAGGATAGGGCAAGCGGCGCACCGTAATACCAAACTTGCCTCTTCCCCTGCGGCCCCACCGATGCCGTTACCGCGCGGAACGGCCCCGCCAGCTCGCAGGGGGTTAGGGATAGCGGCACAACACCACCACCCTCTCCCCCTGCGATCCTCCACGGCCGCAGAAGATAGGGAGTACGGCGCACCGTAATACCGGCACTCCTCTTCTTCTGCGGTCCCACCTCCAGGCGCGTCCGCAGCGGACTGGCTCCTCCAGTCCGCCGGGAGCGCCCCTCCTCGGGCCGGCCTGGCCTCCTGCCTAGCCGGCCCTGGTTGCCTCTTCGCTTCACCGTGGGTCCTCAACCACGGTTACTGAGCCCCACCGCCACGACAAGGCGGGCAACCGTCGGGGGGAACCTAACCTAACCTAACCTAACCTAACCTAACCTAACCTAACCTAACCTAACCTAACCTAACCTAACCTAACCTAACCTAACCTAACCTAACCTAACCTAACCTAACCTAACCTTTTTTTTTTTTTTTTTTTTTTTTTTTTTTTTTTTTTTTTTTTTTTTTTTTTTTTTTTTTGATCTCGCAGGGGAAAGGTCATTACGCCCTTCCCGGGTTGGGGGACCCGGGGGTATGTGGGACTCCCGGCGCGACTCGCCGGTTTACCCACTAAAACTGAACCTGCGGATTGCCATCAGCCGCTATATGGGGAGTGTCCCGGATCTGTCTAGCACAGGACACCCCCCGCGACCGGCCGGTCTACCTCTATAGGGACCGGACTTCCACCACAATTAGGGGCCGCTCCGACAACCTGAAGCGTCCCCCTCGGCGCCGGGACTAGCTAAGCCGGGGAGGTTCCCATCCTCTCCCGGAGCCCCGTTAGACGGAAGTTTGGAGGTTCGCATAACGACGCCTCCGCACTCCCGTCCTACGCCGGCGGAGCGGAACAGAGGATTGATCGTTCTCTCTGTCCCGCTCCGCGGCCTCTTTCTGCGAAATGACGGCTTCGCAGAAAGAGACCGCCGCCTGCCAGGCCTCATCGCTCTCGAGCATGCAGCGCACCACACTCGAGAGCGAGAGGTCCCGCCCAAGCACTGCCACGAGATCGTGGCGCTGCACGACCCATCGGTCGCACACCTCTAGGGTGTGCTGGGCCGTGTCCTCCGCAGCGCCACACTCATGGCAGGCTGGCGTTGGCTCCCTCCTGGCAACCTTGCACAGGTACGCACCGAAGCATCCATGCCCGGTGAGCACCTGTGCAAGGCGGAAGGTGAGGGGTTTTCGCTTGCGGCGCATCCACGCCGCAAGGACCGGACGCAGTGCCGCGGCCGTATGTTGGCCGTACGGCGACTGCTCCAGAACCTCACCCCACCTTCGTAGCAACCACTGTTGCCCCAGCCTCCGCACTCGCAAGAGCTCCTCCCACGTCGGAAACTCGCCGTTCTGTGCCCTCCTCTCTGACGCGAAGAGGTGCACCTCGGCGAGCACCGACGCCTGGAGCTCCCACGGCGGATCTCCAGCCAGGGCAGTGGCCGCCACCCAGGAGACTGTACGGTAGCCCCTGATTACCCTCACCGCTATGACCCGCTGCGCTCTTCGCAGCTGGGCCTTATTGCGAGCGGTGAGGGAGTCCGCCCAAATAGGGGCTCCGTACAAGGCTATACTCCGACACACCCCGGAGTATAGCCGCCTGCAGGCTTCGCTGGGCCCTCCTATATTAGGCAGGAGTCGGCCCAGCGCTGACGCCACCCTCACGACCTTCGGCCCCAGTTGTTGGAAATGGGGGCCGAAGGTCCACCTCCCGTCCAGGGTGAGTCCGAGACACTTAAGGGTTGGACTCACCCTGACCTCCGTCTCTCCGATAAGGAGTCGTGCTCCGGGCGGGGGCCCTTTCCTCCCGGGTCCGCGGAAGAGCAGGGCTTCGGTCTTGTTCAAACGTACCCGAAGCCCCAACCGCTCTATGCGGCTGACTACGAGGGATACTCCCACCTCAGCCAGCCGCGCAGCCTCCTGGTATGTTCGTCCCCGGGACGTGACATAGGTGTCATCCGCATAGCAGATGACACTCATCCCGGGGAGAAGGCCGCTCCGCAGGACCCAGTCGTAGCCGACGTCCCAAAGGTTCGGTCCCAGAACCGAACCCTGCGGGACGCCGCACTCGACTCTCCGCCTCTCTAGGGACCCCGACCGGTCCTCGTACACGATCTCCCTATCGGAGAGATACGCGTTCAACAGCCTCCCGATATACGGAGGCACGCCGAAGAAATTCAGTGCCTCCCGAACCTAACCTAACCTAACCTAACCTAACCTAACCTAACCTAACCTAACCTAACCTAACCTAACCTAACCTAACCTAACCTAACCTAACCAGTCTCAGCCCGATCGCGGACCGATACGCAGCTTTTTTCAATCGCTCCGTACTAAAAAATTGAAAAAAAAAAAAAAAAAAAAAAAAAAAAAAAAAAAAAAAAAAAAAAAAAAAAAAAAAAAAAAAAAAAAAAAAAAAAAAAAAAAAAAAAAAAAAAAAAAAAAAAAAAAAAAAAAGTGGGTAAAAGTGGCCCGATTTCAAAGTTTTTGGTGTCGTTGGAATCGTCGTAGTGCCCCCCACACGCGGGTGATTGTGTCACATCTTAAAAAGTACAAAAAAGCAGTGAAAACAGTGAAAAAAAAAAAAAAAAAAAAAAAAAAAAAAAAAAAAAAAAAAAAAAAAAAAAAAACCAAAGTTACAAAAAATTAGAATTTTCAAAGTGCGAAAACAGACGCGTTAGTGAGCGGTTTTGAGTGAAATAAAGTGGACACGGTAGGGATCAGTGACCCGTATTAGAGTGTAAAATTTTAGAATTATAGACGCACGGGAACCACCCTTGACCTTGTGTTTTATGTTTTGGCGTCCCCACGAGGTCACCGAAATAAGGTCCCCAGTGTAAAGAAATAGTGTGATCCAGGAAGACGGCATCAAGGCAAGGGCAGAACGTCAAAAAGAAAAATTTTTGGTTTAACAGGGGGTGAGTTATTGCAATTAAAAAAGTCGATCTTCTAACATCAATAGCGGAGCAGCATACAGAGACGCGTGGGTTTTGGCAACGGAATTAGGTGGCATAAATAGGGGTCTCCACGACCCATACAAAAAAGGTAGGTGGTCCGGAGCACGAACCCGGTGAAAACCCGGAAAAACCATTTTCCTAGGGAACCGAAGACCACGCAGACCAGAGACCAGCCGGAGGCGCCAAAACCCACTAGGAGCTGCGCGCCCTCACCCCCCACCGAACGCCGCAAACCGCGACTTTCCAGCTGCTCCAGGACCGCAACAAACCTAAAAAAGGTAAAAATCCAGGATAACCAGGGAACGGCTGGAACAGCTGGAACACCACCTTCGCGAAGGGATACCCAGGGAGGAGACAAAGAAAACGACACCTCGCACGCCTCTGTACGACGAGGGGTTCCGGAGATATTCAAGAAAAACGTTTCGGCGGCCATTTTGTCGGCCATATTGGAAATATTCAAAGGCCGACAGCTCCGGAACCACTTATCGGGCAGACGCGTGCGACACATCGTGGGAAAGGTCTAGAGGAGGAGCACCCAGGAAGACCATAAAAGAGGGGGGGAAAGGGGGATTTGTAACCCCCCCAAATTCACCCACCATCACCTGCCCAAGGTGAGGATACCCCCAGGAAAGTGAAACCGCGATCCGAGCAGCCCCAAACGGACGGAGTAATCGCGCGATAAAACTGACTTTGACGTTTCGACCGCCATCTTTGAAAAGTTCAGACGCCGATTGCTCCGGAACCGGAAGAGATAGGAGGACGCGGTTTTCGGCTTAAAGGGGTAAGAAGAACCCCCTACACATCCCGGGGGGTCGGAACCAGGAAAAGCCAAAAAATTGGGAAAAATTTTTCAAAAAATTTGTTGTCAAACTGATACCGGAATCGGACAGAGGGGCTCAAGCCGAGTCCGGAAAGCCCAAACACGCCCTACCCACGTTAAGCGGTCACGGAGAAAACGGGCTGCAAACTTTGACATTGACAGCTCTCCTCCTGTCAAACAGCGGACAAAAACGCGAATATCTCCGCTCCTAGAAAAGATACAGCAACGGGGTTTCTTTTGGAGTTAAGGGCCTCACCCAAGCTACCCCCCCCCCAAATTTCAAGCCAATTCGAGCAGGTCGACATTTGAGGACGAATTTAGGGTCAAAAACCAGCTCATTAGAAAGAGGAGAAAAAGCTGAGTAAAACGAGCCCAAACTCGGCCAAATTACCTCAAAGGATAACGGAGTAGCAGAAGATTTAAATTTCAAGATTGAAACTAGGCCGCCATCTTGAAAATATTAAAAGCGGTATAACTCTGCTCCTATTCCTCATAGAGAGACGGGGTTTTCACCAGGGACATCGGCAGCGGGAAACCTATACAGCGAAGCTAGAACCGAAGACCTGGAACACCTGCAACTAGGAAAAACCCACCTGGAGGCTTCCGGACGTCGCAGAAGGCTGCAGTTTTCGGGTGCTGGCACTGGGCGAGGGTGACGACGCTACACCTGGAAGCCCACAGCACCTGGAACCTCTGCAGCACCTGTAAAAAAGAAAAATAAGATCGCTTACCTGCTGGGAGCCGCTGCACCGGGTGGAGTCACCGCGAGACCTGAAAGAAGAGCTTAGAGTAAGATAGTTGCATAGTCATTAGATTAACGACCAGTAGCCCCTATTGGAGCTACTGATTAGTAATAAGATTAGTTGATAAGGACCAACTACACCATTTTTGGTGTAGTTGCTAGGATAAGGACATTAGTTTAGGAAAATAGACTGAGACCAGCTGTGTCATATTTGGCACAGTTGTCAGGGGATAGAAGGATTAGGATTTTAGGACCAACTACATCATTTTTGGTGTAGTTGATAGGATAAGGACATTAGTCTAGGAAAACAGACAGAGACCAGCTGTGTCATATTTGGCACAGCTGACAGGGGATAGAAGGATTAGGATTTTAGGACCAACTACATCATTTTTGGTGTAGTTGATAGGTTAAGTTTTCAACAAATTTTATTATTCTAATATTCTATTATACAATTTTATAACTGACGCGTTCCCCCGAAGAATTTACAATTTTAAATTTTAATACTATACAACTATTTTAAACATACAGAATATATATCTTTACCTTACATTTTATAAATTAGTGATTTTAAAAAATTGTTTAAAAATTAATAATGGCTACGGTATACACCCCGATTAACAAAGGCCCTAAAAACCCACACCGTCTGTCCATGGAGGGACCGGTGACTGATAGTAGCGGTGGGGGAGGTAGCAGCCGCCGAGGCAGTCCGGCGGTTGAGGATAGGGTACGGTGCGATGCTGACTCTCTCGGTGCCCTTCTGGCTGAGACATCGAAAACTGTACAAAATAGCGTCTACTTGCTAAACCAGACCAGAAACATGAGGGGAGATTTGAGGTCCGGTCTAGCAAGTAACCTCACCAAAATCTCGAGTCAGATAGGGAGGGTCGCCTTGTTGAGTAGGAAAAGGACGGAAGTGGATAGTGAGAGAGAAATTAGGGAAACGAGGGAAGTGGAAGTGCAGTGGAGTGGATGTGATGAAAATGATAAGCATTATGAGCATAACCAAAAATATTTAAGAGAACATGATATTAAAGAAATACTTCTCGAGGTATATAAGAAAATGATAGAAAAAAGTGAAGAAATGAAAGAGTATGTAAGGGAAGTGAATGAAAACACAATAGAAACATTAAGAGAAGAAATTAGCAATATACATCCGGATGTTAGAAGAGAATGTGAGGAGGTGAAAGAGGAGCTGGATGTTAAAATGGAGGAATTCAGACAGATAGGTGAGAAATTGGTGAAAGATAGTAAGGAAAGTATGGAAAAGTATGTAAGGGAAGTGAATGAGAGAGCAGTAGAAAAAATAACAAAAGAAATAAGACTAAACCACGAAGAAGTGGTAAACGAAAATCAGGAAAATAGGAAAAATTTAGACAGGGCAATTGAGGAGTGGGGGGCCAGGGCTCCGGCAGTACTGCAACCAGCGTCATACGCGAGTGTGGTTGGTGGCGGTGGAGATACCCAAACCACGCCACCGGATCCGAGGCACACGACCCTCCACTCTATAGTAGTAACGGACAAGGAGAACCTTATGTCCGGGACGGAAATAATAGAAGGAATAGGGGAAATTATAGAGGCTAGAAAGGAAGGGATAAAAGTAGATAGGATTCGGAAAGGGAAGGAAAGAAAAATTATTTTAGGATTTAGCGATAGGAAGGAAAGGGACAGAATAAAAAACAAAATCGAGAACAGTAAGAGTAACTTTGAGGTAGAAATAGTGCAAAATAAGGACCCACAGGTGGTGCTGTATGGGGTGCTCAAGCCGAACACCGACGAGGAGATCCTCGAGGCGCTTAGGACTCAAAACGGGCACCTCATGCAGCCCTCCCCTGATGGGGTAGAAGACAGAATTAAAGTAAAGTATAGGAGAAAAGGGAAGGATGAGCAGACGGAACACATAGTACTGAATGTATCGCCGGGGCTGTGGCGGCGCTTCGTCAAGATAGGCCACATGTACATAAACATGCAGCGCGTTAGGGTCGCCGACCAGTCCCCCCTGGTGCAGTGCTCGCGCTGCCTAGGGTACGGACATGGAAGGCGACACTGCACTAGTAGCGCGGGAGAAAAGTGCTGCCACTGCTCCGGAGAGCACCATCAATCCCAATGCGAAGGCATACGGGAGGGAAAAAACGCATGTTGTATAAACTGCAAAAATGAGGGTTTAAAGATAACAGACCACAATGCCTTCAGTGCGGAGTGTCCGGTACGGCGGAAGTGGGACGCTATAGCACGGGCAGCCGTAGCGTACGATAGCCAGGAGGAATAGCAGTAATAGTACCAGTACGGCCAGAACAGCTCAAACAAAACTAGCTGGCATTTGTCAAAAATTGTTTTTGGCGAATCCAACAATTGTGTAAGCAAAAAATTGGCCATAAAAAATCTTTGCATATATATGGTTATGATGTATAACACAGCATATATAGCTCAAGAAATAACTGTGTAAACTGATACTATTGCGGCTATAACCACCTTGGGTTACCACGGTGTGCATAGCCTACCACAAATGCAGGGAATTATTGTAAGGATAATCTCTCGGCAAACCGCCTGGCCGGGCGGTCCGCCATGGGCACGAAAAGACTGAAACACAGAAAAGTAGAGAAGTAGAGATAGAACAGATAGAAGGCCTCAGATAAGAAAGGAAAGTGAATGTAAAGTAAAAAAGTAGAAACTAAATAAAACTGATGTAGAAAATCTGGCAATTATATAAATTAAAAATAAAGTAAAAGTAGATGAAAAGTAATAATAGATGAAAATTATAACAGTAGAACGTGTGGGTTAAGCCGTGAGAAAAATATAAAGTTAGGAAAATGTGAATTAAATAGAGAAATGTAAGAATAAAATGTAAGAATAAAAAGAAAAAAGGAAATGTAATTTTGAAAAAGGAAAATGTAAGTTAAAACAAAAGTAATGTCAACGTAGCGATAAATGCAAAGGAAATGTACAAATTAAGCAAGAAATAGGGTCATATAAGTAAGCAAGAAATGTAAAAGATTAGAAATGAAATAAGTAAAAAGAGAAATGTAAAAGAATTTAAGAAAATGCAAAAATGTAATGTAAAATTGTGTAAGTAAAATGTGTAAAGTAGATGGCTAGTGATATGTAAAAGTTGTAAGAGAAATGTAATGTGATAGGAATTGAGATGGATTTGTAATAAATAACAACTGTAAACCCAAAAAATAAAACAAATTGTAAACACAAACAAAGCAAAAAATTGGCCCTGCTTATGGTAGGGGGAACAAAGCACAAAAAAAAAAAAAAAAAAAAAAAAAAAAAAAAAAAAAAAAAAAAAAAAAAAAAAAAAAAACCTAACCTAACCTAACCTAACCTAACCTAACCTACCAACCACGAAGAAGTGGTAAACGAAAATCAGGAAAATAGGAAAAATTTAGACAGGGCAATTGAGGAGTGGGGGGCCAGGGCTCCGGCAGTACTGCAACCAGCGTCATACGCGAGTGTGGTTGGTGGCGGTGGAGATACCCAAACCACGCCACCGGATCCGAGGCACACGACCCTCCACTCTATAGTAGTAACGGACAAGGAGAACCTTATGTCCGGGACGGAAATAATAGAAGGAATAGGGGAAATTATAGAGGCTAGAAAGGAAGGGATAAAAGTAGATAGGATTCGGAAAGGGAAGGAAAGAAAAATTATTTTAGGATTTAGCGATAGGAAGGAAAGGGACAGAATAAAAAACAAAATCGAGAACAGTAAGAGTAACTTTGAGGTAGAAATAGTGCAAAATAAGGACCCACAGGTGGTGCTGTATGGGGTGCTCAAGCCGAACACCGACGAGGAGATCCTCGAGGCGCTTAGGACTCAAAACGGGCACCTCATGCAGCCCTCCCCTGATGGGGTAGAAGACAGAATTAAAGTAAAGTATAGGAGAAAAGGGAAGGATGAGCAGACGGAACACATAGTACTGAATGTATCGCCGGGGCTGTGGCGGCGCTTCGTCAAGATAGGCCACATGTACATAAACATGCAGCGCGTTAGGGTCGCCGACCAGTCCCCCCTGGTGCAGTGCTCGCGCTGCCTAGGGTACGGACATGGAAGGCGACACTGCACTAGTAGCGCGGGAGAAAAGTGCTGCCACTGCTCCGGAGAGCACCATCAATCCCAATGCGAAGGCATACGGGAGGGAAAAAACGCATGTTGTATAAACTGCAAAAATGAGGGTTTAAAGATAACAGACCACAATGCCTTCAGTGCGGAGTGTCCGGTACGGCGGAAGTGGGACGCTATAGCACGGGCAGCCGTAGCGTACGATAGCCAGGAGGAATAGCAGTAATAGTACCAGTACGGCCAGAACAGCTCAAACAAAACTAGCTGGCATTTGTCAAAAATTGTTTTTGGCGAATCCAACAATTGTGTAAGCAAAAAATTGGCCATAAAAAATCTTTGCATATATATGGTTATGATGTATAACACAGCATATATAGCTCAAGAAATAACTGTGTAAACTGATACTATTGCGGCTATAACCACCTTGGGTTACCACGGTGTGCATAGCCTACCACAAATGCAGGGAATTATTGTAAGGATAATCTCTCGGCAAACCGCCTGGCCGGGCGGTCCGCCATGGGCACGAAAAGACTGAAACACAGAAAAGTAGAGAAGTAGAGATAGAACAGATAGAAGGCCTCAGATAAGAAAGGAAAGTGAATGTAAAGTAAAAAAGTAGAAACTAAATAAAACTGATGTAGAAAATCTGGCAATTATATAAATTAAAAATAAAGTAAAAGTAGATGAAAAGTAATAATAGATGAAAATTATAACAGTAGAACGTGTGGGTTAAGCCGTGAGAAAAATATAAAGTTAGGAAAATGTGAATTAAATAGAGAAATGTAAGAATAAAATGTAAGAATAAAAAGAAAAAAGGAAATGTAATTTTGAAAAAGGAAAATGTAAGTTAAAACAAAAGTAATGTCAACGTAGCGATAAATGCAAAGGAAATGTACAAATTAAGCAAGAAATAGGGTCATATAAGTAAGCAAGAAATGTAAAAGATTAGAAATGAAATAAGTAAAAAGAGAAATGTAAAAGAATTTAAGAAAATGCAAAAATGTAATGTAAAATTGTGTAAGTAAAATGTGTAAAGTAGATGGCTAGTGATATGTAAAAGTTGTAAGAGAAATGTAATGTGATAGGAATTGAGATGGATTTGTAATAAATAACAACTGTAAACCCAAAAAATAAAACAAATTGTAAACACAAACAAAGCAAAAAATTGGCCCTGCTTATGGTAGGGGGAACAAAGCACAAAAAAAAAAAAAAAAAAAAAAAAAAAAAAAAAAAAAAAAAAAAAAAAAAAAAAAAAAAAAAAAACCTAACCTAACCTAACCTTTTTTTTTTTTTTTTTTTTTTTTTTTTTTTTTTTTTGTTTCCGGAGGGGGAAATGCATTACGCATACCACCCGGGCGCAGGGGGCACCCGAGTGGTGATGTGGGACTCCCGTATAGGCTAATGAGACCCACGGTATACCCACTAAAACCCCCCCCCACCTTCCTCCACGCCGCCTTGTGACGGGGCCACGGGAACGATACACACATCCGCGACCCCGCCGGCGGCAGGCGCACCTGATGGTAAGTGCGCCTTCCTCCCCCGCCTCCACCAGTACTGTAGCAGACTCCCCCCGAGTCTGCCACAGTACTGGTGAAGGCCAACTACACCTCGGCCGCAGAGGATAGGGCAAGCGGCGCACCGTAATACCAAACTTGCCTCTTCCCCTGCGGCCCCACCGATGCCGTTTCCGTGCGGAACGGCCCCGCCAGCTCGCAGGGGGGTAGGGATAGCGGCACAACACCACCACCCTCTCCCCCTGCGATCCTCCACGGCCGCAGAAGATAGGGAGTACGGCGCACCGTAATACCGGCACTCCTCTTCTTCTGCGGTCCCACCTCCAGGCGCGTCCGCAGCGGACTGGCTCCTCCAGTCCGCCGGGAGCGCCCCTCCTTGGGCCGGCCCGGCCTCCTGCCAAGCCGGCCCTGGTTGCCTCTTTGCTTCACCGTGGGTCCTCAACCACGGTTACTGAGCCCCACCGCCACGACAAGGCGGGCAACCGTCGGGGGGAACCTAACCTAACCTAACCTAACCTAACCTAACCTAACCTAACCTAACCTAACCTAACCTAACCTAACCTAACCTAACCTAACCTAACCTAACCTAACCTAACCTAACCTTTTTTTTTTTTTTTTTTAAGGAGGGGAAATACTTTACGTATCCCCCACCGTCTCCGGGGGAAAACGGCAGGGGTATGTCGGACTCCCCCGGCGCAATGGTGATGAAAAGCGCCGAGGTTTACCGACTAAAACCCCTCCATGCCTCCTTCTGCGCCAATGCGGGGTCATGGGAACTGCGTGATACTACTACCACGACCCCGCAGCGCGTGCCGCGCCCGGCCCTCTCCTATCGCGGCGGCCGGATGTAGTGCCGCCGCCTGCCTCACCGAGAGCTCCCCGGGCATTGGGGAGCTGTCCATCTCGGGGCCCACAATGTGGGCGGCGATCCCCCGATCACCGCCCACGGGCCTAGGCTTCCACCTCCATGGCGGGGGCGGTCGGACCCGCCCTTGCGCCTTCGACTCTAGGCCTTCGTGGCCGAGTCTTTGGGGGAGCCTTTCCCTTCTTGGGGCCGGGGGGTGGTTTGGCCAGTGCGCAGCCACTACTCCCCAGCACATGCTCCTTCTCTGGCTTCCCCATCGTCTCGCACAAGAGACACTTTGGGGGGGCCGTACAGTCGGGTGCCCTGTGCCCCAGTGCTCCGCAGTGGAAACATCGACCACTGAGGTCCACCGGGGACGGGCACTTAACGGCTAAGTGGCCGGTGTCAAGGCAACGGTAGCACCGCTTTGGCCTCGCGGCCAGCAGCACTACCCTCGCCGAGACCCAGCCGACCTGTAGCCGCCCTGCACTCGTCAGTCTTTTGGCTGCCGCTACCGGTGCGCACAGCCAAAGACACCTCTCGCCCCTTCGGCCCACTACGACCTTGCCCGACCGGATTTCGCCGGCCGAGCAGCCTCCCTCTTTGGCGACCGCCTCTATAATGTCGGCGGCCGTCGTCGTATCGTCGAGTCCGGTGAGCAGCATTTCCGCGCGCTTCACCGGGCGACCAACCCTGACTAGTCCCTCGTCTAGGACCGCCCTCATCTTCGTAGCAAGGGCGTCCGCCTTCTCCTGGGCCCCCTCTCCCGATAGCTCGAGAACGCGGGCGCCCGTTTCTGCCAGGCGGAAGTCGACCTTGTAGATGCCGAGTTCCGCCAGGCAGATTTTCCTCTTCGCCTCCGTTAGTATGGAGGCGTATGTCGCCCTCCCCTCCTCAAGCACCCCCTCCTTGAGGGTGAGGGTGATCGCCGCGGTTTTGGGGGGCTTCAATTTCGCCTTCTTTTTCTTTGGGGCAGGCTCCTTGGCGGCACCCCTTCTCGCCTTCTTTTTACCGCGCCCGCGCGACCCGTCTGTCGTCCGCGGGGCGTCTGTCGTAGGTGGGGCGGTCGTAGACCCCCTCGCCGCTTCAGCCTCCTGTGCGGCCAAAGTCTTTCTCTTCCCCTTCTTTCCTTTCTTGGGCGGTGCAGGTGCAGTGGGCGCCTGTGTAGGCGCCACCGTGTCCTCCGCCGCCCCTTTCCTCTCCTTGGCCGTTGCCTTCTTCGCCTTTGGCCTCTCCTTCGGCGCCTCGACGCTCGGCGCAGGTGCCGGGGCCAAGAACTCCCGGTCCCTGTCGGCTGCGAGCGGAGGCCTTCTTCGAGGCTCCGGCGGAAGACGCTCCTCTAGGCCGGCCAGCCTCGCGTTGAGCATGTTGCCGAAGGTCTCTATGTTTGCTCTAGAGACCTCCGCCAACAGCTCACGCATGTCCTTGTCCTTAGGGCGGGAGGCCTGTTTGCGCAACTCGTCAAGCTCCTGGCGCAAATCGGCCATTTGCTCTTCGAGGCGCTTGTTGTGGGCCTCCAGCTTTGCTACCTCTTCTGTCGCGGTGCGATATCGCACCTCGTTGAAGGCCGACGCGACGGTCACCACCGCCTCCTTTAGGTACCTTTGATAGGTTCCTTTGAGGTTGGAGGACTTTGTGGCAACCATGACGACGGTCTCCAACGCGGCCTGCACTGCTCCGACCAGCGCAGCGCTCGTTCGCTCCGCCGCTTCTTCTCGCGTAAGAGAAGTAGCGGGGAGTCTGGTGGGGGAGGGGCTAGAACATATGGACGCTCCAGCATTCCTCGCCCCACGAGCCACTGCGGCGACTTCCTCCTCGGCCTGGAGCCGAAGGGCCTCTGCCTTTTCTCTATTAAGGTCGGCTTTGGCCTTGGCCAGGCCGACATACTGGCCGGTCGTCGGCGGCCGGCCACGCCCTCTTTTTGGTTTGGGCGCCACTCCCTTACTGATGGGCGGCGCCATGTCCTCATCCGTGTTACGCCGCTTACGGGCAGTCCTGTCCGGGTTTGCGGGCAGCCCCTCAGAGTCCAGCGACATGGAAGACATGCAGCTGGAGTCCGAGGGACAGTCCTCGCTGTCTAGATCTGTGAAAGGAGGTTTAGGGCGGGCGCCAGGCATGCGTTCGAGGTACACGCGCGGCACAGACCCCCTATCCCCCCTTTTTAGCCTCTCCGATAGTAAATCCGCCGCCGGTGCGGCAAGGGGAACCGGCTTCGGATTTGCGAGCGCAGTCGCTCCTCCCTCTACTTCACTCGCCGTAGCAACGGCCTCCTCTACCCTCATCGCATCCTTTGACCCCTCCGTATACACGGGCCTACCTCTCCCCTGCGGGAGAGTGTGGGATTCCCCAGCATTGCTGCCGGGACCCACCCGGAGATTCTTTTTTTTAATACGATCTGCCATACTACTGTTTTCTCCGACACCCCGGGTCGCGGCCTTTTTTCAGGTGTGAGGTCACCTATCACAAGAGTTAAATAAAAATGAAAGATAGCAAGAGAAAAAAGAAAGATGGTGAAAAGATAGTAAAAACAAATGAAAGTAAAGCAAAAAACAAGAAAGTTAAACTAAAAAGGTGGTGAAAGATAGAAGAAGAAAGAAAGATAGAGCCAGCCTTCAGCCGCGTGAGTACCTCACCCCGCAAAAGACGGGGTGGCGCACCCAAGCGTTGCCCAGGGGCACGAACGTGGACGCACTGGCAGACCCCCAACCTAACCTAACCTTTTTTTTTTTTTTTTTTTTTTTTTTTTTTTGACGGGGGGAAATACGTTACGTATCCCCCGCCGCCCCCGGGGGAGGGAAGCAGGGGTATGACGGACTCCCCCGACGCTAGATGGAGTGCGCCGGGGTTTACCGTCTAAAACCCCCCGATGCCCATCTTCAGCGCCTTTAACGGGGTCGTGGGAATCGCAAAGCATTCTTCCACGACCCCGCAGCGCGTGCCGCAACCGGCCCACTTCCAATAGCCGCAACCGGCTCCTTCTCCGAGAGCTCCCCGGGCATTGGGGAGCTTGTCATCTCGGGGCCCATATTGTGGGCGGTGATCCCCCGATCACCACCCACGGGCCTACGCTTCTACCTCCATTACAGCGGGGGCGGGTTCGTCCGCCCTTGCACCCTGGGCTTGCGGCCTCTTGAGCCGGGCCCTGGAGGGAGCTTTTCTCTTCCCTTTCGCGCCAGGGGGCGGCTTTGCGAAGACGCAGCCACCACTCCCCAGCACATGTGCCACCTCCTGCTTGCCAGTGGCCTCACAGAGCGAGCAGTGCGGATCCGCTCCGCATTCTGCCGCCTTGTGCCCCGGCTTCCCGCAACGGAAACAGCTCCGGCTGCGGTCCACCGAGGACTGGCATTTCGCCGCGACGTGGCCGGTGTCCTGGCATCGGTAGCACCGCTTTGGCCTCGCGGCCAGCAGCACCACCTTCGCCGAGACCCAGCCCACGCGAAGCCGCCCAGAACTGAGCAGCTTTTTTGCGGCCGCTACGGGGACGCTCATCCATAAGGATGCGTCTCCTCTCGGTCCCATTACAACTTTTCCCGACCTGATGGAGCTGGTCGGGCAATCTCCTTCTTGTGAGGCCGCCAGGATGACTTGGGCGGCCGTCACAGAGTCGTCCAGCCCGGCAACGCGCAACTCTGCGCATTTAACCGGGCGGCCGACTCTTACTATTTCCGGGTTAAGGACGGACCTGAGCTTGACAGCAAAGGCGTCCGCCTTCTCTTGCGCCCGCTCACCATCGATGGTGAGCACGCGCGCGCCAGTTTCCGCCAGGCGGAAACCGAGCTTAGGGATGTCGAACTCCCCAAGATCGATCTTCGCTCTGGCTTCTTTGAGCAGGCTGGCGTACGTGACCCCCTTCTCCGCAGCCTTCTCCTCAAGAGTGAGGGTAACGGCCGCAGTGACGGGGGCGCGCAGTCTTGCCTTCTTCTTCGTAGGGGCGGCTTTGGATGGAGTAGCCGCCCCCTTCTTCTTCTTGGCCTTGCGCTGGACATTAGTCCACGGGGCCTCGGCGGGGGAGGGGTTATTGGTCTCCCCCCCTTGCGCCGTCTCCTTAGCGGCCATTGATGGCCGCTTCTTTTTTGTCTTCTTCTTAGCCTTAGGGGCGTTTGGCGGGGCGGGTGTAGGCGGTGCCTCTTTTGGGGCCGCCGCAACCTGCGCCGTCACTCTCGCGTACGTGGGCGCCTTTGCCTTTTTCGGCTTCGGCGCCTTCGTTTCTTGTGCCGCCGGCGCTGGCGTGGTGCCAACAGTAGCACTGTCCGCCGCCAGCGGGGGTCGTCTTCTAGGCTCCGGCGGGAGTCTGTCCTCCAGGCCGGCGAGCCTTGCATTCAACATGTTGCCGAAGGTCTCGATATTGGAGCGCGAGACCTCCGACAACAGCTGCTGCACGTCTTGGGTAGCGGGCCTGGTTGCCTGGCGCCGCAATTCCACCATTTCTCGACGCATGGCATCGATCTGCTGCTGGAGCCGCGCATTCTGCGCTTCTAGGGCCCGCAGCTCGTCTGTTTCGCAGCGGCCCCTCAATTCGGTGACGGTCGTTCGGATGTTGTTGACCGCCTCCTTGAGGAACCGCTGAAATGTCCCCTTCAAGTTGGAGGACCTGGATGCCACCATTGCTATGGTCTCCAGGGACCTCTCCACGCTTGCTATAAGGGCTGCGTTCGTCTTTTCCGGTGTTTCGGTCGACGCAGGACTGGCGCAAAGTGAGACTCGCGCTTCTCTCTCTGTCCGTGCCGCCTCTATTACCTCCTTCTCTGCTTCGAGTTTGAGACTCTCCGCTTTCTCTCTGTTTAGCTCTGCTTGAGCCTTGGCCAGGCCGACGTACTGGCCGGTAGTTGGTGGCCGACCGCGTCCTCTCTTGGCCTTAGGCACCGCGCCTTTGCTGGTGGACGGCGCCACTACGTCTTCGTCCGGGTGTAACCGCCTCTTTAGGGGGGTTGTACGTCCGGTGGGTGCGGGCAATCCCTCGGAGTCCAGCGACATGTCTGTCATGCAACTGGAGTCCGAGAGATAGTCCTCGCTGTCTCTATCGGGAATGTCACGTCCGTGTTTGGGTGGCGGCATGATCACGTCGCGGGTGAGCAATACGCGCGGCAGATCAGGATCGCCCCTCAGTTTCTTCTTTTTCATGAGCTTCAGTAGTCGCTCAACCCCATTGGGCTGCGGCTGACTGAAGTCCACGTCTTCGTCAGTTAAAATGTTCGCCGCCGGCGCGGTAATGTGCGCCAGCTTCGAACTCGTTCCCGCACTTGCGGCCCTCTCCTTATCGACCGTCCTTATGACGCCCTCCTCATCCGTCCTCGCAATGTTGGCACCCTCCGTATACGTGGGCCAGACTGTGCCCGAAGACTCTTCAGACACAGTGCGGGATTCCCCGACTGACGTCGGGACCCGCCCGGAGAAACTTTTTACATTACGACTATCCATACTCCAAAACGCCGACACCCCGGGTCGCGGTCTCTTTTTTCGGGGGTGAGCTCCCCCATCAGAAGAGTTAAAACAAAAAGAAAGATAGATAGAGATGAAAGAAAAGGTGGTCAAAGATAGAAAAACAAAATAAAATTAAATGCAAAACACAAGAAAGTTAACAAAATAGGTGGTGAAAATAGAGAAGAAAAGATAGCGCCAGCCTTCAGCCGCGTGGGTACCTCACCCCGCAAAAGACGGGGTGGCGCACCCAAGCGTTGCCCAGGGCCACGAACGAGGACGAACTGGCTGAGCCCCAAACCTAACCTTTTTTTTTTTTTTTTTTTTTTTTTTTTTTTTTTTTTTTTTTTTTTTTTTTTTTTGACGGGGGGAAATACGTTACGTATCCCCTGCCGCCCCCGGGGGAGGGCGGGAGGGGTATGACGGGCTCCCCCGGCGCGAGATGGAGTGCGCCGGGGTTTACCGTCTAAAACCCCCCGATGCCCATCTTCAGCGCCTTTAACGGGGCCGTGGGAATCGCAAAGCATTCTTCCACGACCCCGCAGCACTTGCCGCAACCGGCCCACTTCCAAATGCCGCAACCGGCTCCTTCTCCGAGAGCTCCCCGGGCATTGGGGAGCTTGTCGTCTCGGGGCCCATATTGTGAGCGGCGATCCCCCGATCACCGCCCACGGGCCTATGTCTCAACCTCCATTTCGGCAGGGGCGGGTTGAGCCACCCTTGCGCCTTGGGCTTGCGGCTTTTTATGCCGGGCCCTGGAGGGAGCCTTACGCTTCCCTTTCGTGTCAGGGGGCGGCTTTGCGAAAACGCAGCCGCCGCTCCCAAGCACGTGTGCCACCTCCTTTTTGCCAGTGGCCTCACACAGCGAGCAGTGCGGATCCGCGCCGCATTCTGCCGCCTTGTGCCCCGGCTTCCCGCATCGGAAACAGCTCCGGCTACGGTCCACCGAGGACTGGCATTTCGCCGCGACGTGGCCGGTGTCCTGGCATCGGTAGCACCGCTTAGGCCTCGCGGCCAGCAGCGCCACCTTCGCCGAGACCCAGCCCACGCGAAGCCGCCCAGAAGTGAGCAGCTTTTTAGCGGCCGCGACGGGGACGCTCATCCATAGGGATGCGTCTCCTCTCGGTCCCATCACAACTTTGCCCGACCTGATGGAGCTGGTCGGGCATCCTCCTTCTTGTGAGGCCGCCAGGATGACTTGGGCGGCCGTCACAGAGTCGTCCAGCCCGGTGATGCGCATCTCCGCGCATTTCACCGGGCGGCCGACTCTCACTATCTCCGGGCTGAGGACAGTCCTGAGCCTCTCGGCAAAGGCGTCCGCCTTCTCCTGCGCCCGCTCACCGTCGATGGTGAGCACGCGCGCGCCAGTTTCCGCCAGGCGGAAACCAAGCTTGGGGATGTCGAATTCCCCAAGATCGATCTTCGCTCTGGCCTCCTTGAGCAGGCTGGCGTACGTAACCCCCTTCTCCACAGCCTTCTCCTCAAGAGTGAGGGTAACGGCCGCAGTGACGGGGGTGCGCAGTTTTGCCTTCTTCTTCTTAGGGGCGGCTTTGGATGGAGTAGCCGCCCCCTTCTTCTTCTTGGCCTTGCGTTGGACAGATGTCCACGGGGCCTCGGCGGTTGAGGGGTTGTTGGTCTCCCCCCCTTGTGCCGCCTCCTGAGCGGCCATTGATGGCCGCTTCTTCCTTGTCTTCTTTTTAGCCTTAGGGGCGTTTGGCGGGGTGGGTGCAGGCGGTGCCTCTTTTGGGGCCGCCGCAACCTGCGCCGTCACTCTCGCGTAAGTGGGCGCCTTTGCCTTTTTCGGCTTCGGCGCCTTCGCCTTTTGTGCCGCCGGCGCTGGCGTGGTGCCAACAATGGCACTGTCCGCCGCCAGCGGGGGTCGTCTTCTGGGCTCCGGCGGGAGTCTGTCCTCCAGGCCAGCGAGCCTTGCATTCAGCATGTTGCCGAAGGTCTCGATATTGGAGCGCGAGACCTCCGACAACAGCTGCTGCACGTCTTGGGTAGCGGGCCTGGTCGCCTGGCGCCGCAATTCCTCCATCTCTCGACGCATAGCGTCGATCTGCTGCTGGAGCCGCGCATTCTGCGCCTCTAGGGCCCGCAGCTCGTCCGTTTCACAGCGGCCCCTCAATTCGGTGACGGTCGTTCGGATGTTGTTGACCGCCTCCTTGAGGAACCGCTGAAATGTCCCCTTCAAGTTGGAGGACCTGGATGCCACCATTGTTATGGTCTCCAGGGACCTCTCCACGCTTGCCATAAGGGCCGCGTTTGTCTTTTCCGGTGTTTCGGTCGGCGCAGGACTGGCGCGAAGTGAGACTCGCGCTTCCCTCGCTGTCCGTGCCGCCTCTATTACCTCCTTCTCTGCTTCGAGTTTAAGACTCTCCGCTTTCTCTCTATTGAGCTCCGCCTGAGCTCTGGCCAAGCCGACGTACTGGCCGGTAGTTGGAGGCCGGCCGCGTCCTCTCTTGACCTTAGGCACCGCACCTGTACTGGTAGGCGGTGCCGCTACGTCTTCGTCCGGGTTTAACCGCCTCTTTAGGGGGGTCGTTCGTCCGGTGGGTGCGGGCAATCCCTCGGAGTCCAGCGACATGTCAGTCATGCAACTGGAGTCCGAGAGATAGTCCTCGCTGTCTCTATTCGGGTTGTCAAGTCCTTGTTTTGGCGGCGGCATGATCACGTCGCGCGTGAGTAGCACGCGCGGCAGATCTGTGTCGCCCCGTGCCTTCTTCTTTTGCATGAGCTTTAGCATGCGCTCGACCCCGTTGGGCTGAGGCTGGCTAAAGTCCACGTCCTCATCCGTGAGTAAGTCCGCCGCTGGTGCGGTAAGGGGCACCGGCTTCGAACTCGCGCGCGTAGTCGCGCCTCCCTCTACTCCACTCGCCGTCGCAACGGCCTCCACACCCCCACTCGCAATGTCGGCACCCTCCGTATACGTGGGCCAGACTGTGACCGAAGAACCTTCGGACACAGTGCGGGATTCCCCGACTGTTGTCGGGACCCGCCCGGAGAAACTTTTTCCATTACGACCTTCCATTCCGTTAAACTCCGACACCCCGGGTCGCGGTCTCTTTTTTCGGGGGTGAGCTCCCCCATCAGAAGAGTTAAAACAAAAAGAAAGATAGTTAGAGATGAAAGAAAAGGTGGTGAAAGATAGAAAAACAAAATAAAACTAAATGCAAAACACAAGAAAGTTACACAAAATAGATGGTGAAAGATAGGGAAGAAAAGAGATAGCGCCAGCCTTCAGCCGCGTGGGTACCTCACCCCGCAAAAGACGAGGTGGCGCACCCAAGCGTTGCCCAGGGCCACGAACGAGGACGAACTGGCTGAGCCCCAGCCCCAAACCTAACCTAACCTAACCTTTTTTTTTTTTTTTTTTTTTTTTTTTTTTTTTTTTTTTTTTTTTTTTTTTTTTTTTTTTTTTTTTTTTTTTGACGGGGGGGAAATACGTTACGTATCCCCCGCCACCCCCGGGGGAGGGCAGCAGGGGTATGACGGACTCCCCCGGCGCAAGATGGAGTGCGCCGGGGTTTACCGTCTAAAACCCCCCGATGCCCATCTTCAGCGCCTTGGACGGGGCCGTGGGAATCGCATTGCATTCTTCCACGACCCCGCAGCGCATGCCGCAACCGGCCCACTTCCTTAGCCGCAACCGGCTCCTTCTCCGAGAGCTCCCCGGGCATTGGGGAGCTTTCTTCTCGGGGCCCATAGTGTGGGCGGCGATCCCCCGATCACCGCGCACGGACCTACACTACGACCTCCATGGCGGGGGCGGGTTGAGCCGCCCTTGCGCCCTGGGCTTGCGGCTTTTTATGCCGGGCCCTTGAGGGAGCCTTACCCTTACCTTTCGCGCCGGAGGGCGGCTTTGCGAAAACGCAACCGCTGCTCCCCAGCAAATGTGCCACCTCCTCCTTACCAGTGGCCTGGCACAGCGAGCAGAGTGGATCCGCTCCGCACTCTGTCGCCTTGTGCCCCGGCTTCCCGCAGCGGAAACAGCTCCGGCTGCGGTCCACCGAGGACTGGCATTTCGCCGCGACGTGGCCGGTGTCTTGGCATCGGAAGCACCGCTTTGGCCTCGCGGCCAGCAGCGCCACCTTTGCCGCGACCCAGCCCACGCGAAGCCGCCCAGAACTGAGCAACTTCTTTGTCGCCTCGACGGGGACGCTCATCCACAAGGACCCGTCCCCTCTGGGTCCCACCACTATTTTGCCCGACCTGATTGAGCTGGTCGGGCATCCTCCTTCCTGTGACGCCGCCAGGATTACTTGGGCGGCCGTCACTGAGTCGTCCAGCCCGGTCACGCGCAACTCTGCACACTTGACCGGGCGGCCGACTCTCACCGTTTCTGGGCTTAGTACGGCCCTCAATTTCGCAGCAAAAGCGTCTGCTTTCGCCTGCGCGCCCTCGCCTGCGATTGTGAGCACGCGCGCACCTGTTTCCGCCAGGCGGAAGCCGAGCCTGGGGATGTCAAACTCCCCAAGATCGACTTTCGCCCTGGCTTCTTTGAGAAGCTGGGCGTATGTCACCCCCTTCTCCGCAGCCTTTTCCTCAAGGGTGAGGGTAACGGCCGCGGTGGCTGGGGTGCGCAGCCTCGCCTTCTTCTTCTTCTTGGGGGCGGCTTTAGCTGGGATAGCCGCCCCCTTCTTCTTTTTCTTTGCCTTGCGTGGACCTACGGCGGTCCACGGGGCCTCGGCGGGGGAGGGGTCGGTGTTATCCCCCCCTTGCGCTGCTTCCTGTGCGGCCATTGATGGCCGCTTTTTCTTTTTTGTCTTCTTCTTTGCTGGCGGGGCCGGTGCAGGCGGTGCCTCTTTTGGGGCCGCTGCACTCGGTGCCGTCACCTCCGCGTATGTGGGCGCCGTCGCCTTTTTGGGCTTCGGCGCCTTCGTCTTTACTGCCGCTGGCGTGGTGCCTACAGTGGCACTGTCCGCCGCCAGCGGTGGTCTCATCCTCGGGGCCGGCAGAAGACGGTCCTCAAGACCTGCCAACCTTGCGTTCAGCATGTTGCCGAAGGTCTCCATGTTGGAACGAGAGACCTCCGACAACAGCTGGCGCATGTCCTTTTCCGCGGGCTGCGCTGTCCGCTTGCGCAGCTCGTCGAGCTCCCGACGCATCTCGGCCATTTGCTTCTCGAGACGCTTGTTTTGGGCCTCGAGCTGTGCCATCTCATCGGTAGTTGAGCGGCCCTTTATTTCGGCCACCGCCGCTCTTATGGCCACTACCGCCTCCTTCAGGTGCCTCTGGAACGTCCCCTTGAGGTTTGAGGACTTCGTGGCGACCATATGGATAGTCTCCAGCGAAGCCTCGACGCTCTTAGTCAGAGCTGCACTGGTCTGCTCCGACACTCTCTCTCCTGCGGGGGCGTTGGGGCTCGAGCAGATGGTCGCTCTCGCTTGCCTCGCCTTCCGCGCCGTCTCGGCGATCTCAGCCTCGGCCTGAAGCCGAAGGCTTTCTGCCTTCTCTTTGTTTAGCTCGGCTTGAGCTCGAGCCAGGCCAACGTATTGGCCGGTTGTTGGTGGCCGGCCACGTCCTTTCTTAGCCGTCGGCACTACACCTTTGCTGGTGGATGGTGCCGCCTCAGTCTCGTCCGGATTCCGCCTCTTAAGGGGGGTTGTACGTCCGGGTATGACGGGCAGCCCCTCGGAGTCCAGTGACATGCCAGACATATCACTGCAGTCCGAGAGGTAGTCGTCACTGTCAAGTCCAGTGTTTGGGCGTTCGGGTAACAGCGCGCGTGTGAGTACCACGAGCGGTACGCGCGTTGCATTGTTACCCGTCGCCAAGGTCTCATTCTTAATGGAGGGAGGGAGGATCAGCTCACGTTCGCGCTGAACGCGCGCGAGCCCCTCCGTGTCTCCTCGTAGCTTCTTCCTATGAAGAAGCCTCAGGAGCCGCTCCCTGCCGTTTTCCTGAGGCTGGGAAAAATCCACATCCTCATCCGTCAATAATTGGTCCGCCGCCGGTGCGGTAAGGGGCACCGGCTTCGGACTCGCATGCGCCATCGCGCCACTCCCTTCACTCGCCGTCGCCACGGCCTCCTCCTCCACAGCAACTGGTGCCCCCCCCGTATACGTGGGGCAACCCCCCGCCGAAGCGGGAGTGTGGGATTCCCTCCTAAGAGGACCCACCCGGGGAATATTTTCCATATTGCTCTCCATGTTTGTCATTTGTGGACTGATTCTGGCCCGATCAAGAAGGGGTGATTCTGCCCCAGTGCCCTCGGGACGAGACCGCCTGCTCGCCATGCATCCCATGGCCGGGCACCACAAACCTTGGATTAGGGGCCGTAAAAGCCCATCCATCATCATTCAAACAAAAACCTAACACACGCACAGAAGAGTAAACCAAAAGGAAAAAGAAAAGAAAAGGTGTTGAAAGATAGAAAATAAATAAAAACAATGCAAAAGAAGAGTAAACTATAAAAAGATAAGAAAAGATAGAAATAGACCGGCGTTCAGCCGCCTGAGTACCTCACCCCGTGTAAAGAGCGGAGTGGCGCACCCAGGCGTTGCCCAGGGACACCAACGTGGAGGAACCGGTATCGCCCCCAACCTTTTTTTTTTTTTTTTTTTTTTTTTTTTTTTTTTTTTTTTTTTTTTTTTTTTTTTTTTTTTTTTTTTTTTTTTTTTTTTCGGGGGGAAATTCGTTACGAATCCCCCGCTGCCCCCGGGGGAAGGCAGCAGGGGTATGTCGGACTCCCCCGGTGCGAGGTGGACTGCACCGGGGTTTACCGACTAAAACCCCCCGATGCCCTTCTTCTGCGCCAATGTGGGGCCGTGGGAATCGCGTGAGCATAGCTCCACGACCCCGCAGCGCGTGCCGCGACCGGCCCTCCTCTATTGCGGCGGCTAGGTGGAATGCCGCCGCCTGCCTTCACCGAGAGCTCCCCGGGCATAGGGGAGCTTTGCGCTCGGGACCCATAGTGTGAGCGGTGATCCCCCGATCACCGCCCACGGGTCTAGGCTTCCACTTCCATAGTTGCGGGGACGGGTGGCACCGCCCTTGCGCCGGCCTTGGGCGTTTTAAGCCGGGCCTTGGAAGGAGCCTTCCTCTTCTTATTCGTGCCGGGGGGCGGCTTGGGTGCTGTGATACAGCCGCTGCTCCCCAGCACGTGCTCCTTTGGCTTGCTTACGGCCTCGCAGGCCGGGCAATTTGGAGCCGCTTCGCACTCTGGTGCCTTGTGCCCCGGCTTCCCGCAGCGGAAACAATTCCGACTGAGGTCCACCGAGGACTTGCACTGCACCGCCAGGTGGCCGGTGTCGAGGCAGCGGTAACACCGCTTGGGCCTCGCGGCCAGCAGTGTCACCCCTGCAACGACCCAGCCTATTTGCAGCCGCCCAGAGCTGGTAAGCTTTTTGGCGGCTGCCATCGGGACACTGAGCCAGAGGCTTCTAGCTCCCCTTGGGCCCACGACAACTCTGCCCGACCGGATGTTGGTGGCCGGGCATTCTCCTTCTTTTGCGGCCGCCTCGGTGACATCGGCGGCCGTCGTCGCGTCGTCCAGCCCGGTGATGCGTATTTCCGCGCATTTCACCGGGCGGGCTATCTTCACAACGTTGGGGCTAAGGGCCGCCCGAAGCCTCGTGGCCAGAGCGTCAGCCTTCTCACTTGCCCCCTCTCCGTCAACCGATAGGATGCGCGCACCCGTCTTGGCCAGGCGGAAGCCGAGTCTGGGGATGTTCAGTTCCCCTAGATCGATTTTCGACCTGGCCTCACGCAAGATCTTCTCGTATGTTGCCCCCTCCTCGGCGGCTCCAGCCTCAAGGGTGAGGGTGATTGCCGCCGTTGTGGGGGGACGAAGCTTTGCCTTCTTTTTCTTCTTTGGGGCGGCTTTGGGTGTTTTGGCCGCCCCTTTTTTCTTTCCAGCCTTGCGTGGACCGACTGTGGTCCACGGGGCCTCGGCGGTAGAGGGGTTGATGATCTCCCCCCCTTGCGTCGCTTCTCTTACGGCCATTGATGGCCGCTTTTTCTTTTTCGCCTTTTTGGGCGGAGCCGGTGCAGGCGGAGCCTCTTTTGGGGGGACCGTCGCGCTCGGTGTCGCCATCTCCGCATACGTGGGCGCCTTTTTTGCTTTCGGCGCCTTCGTCTTTACTGCCGCTGGCGGGGTGCCTACGGTGGCACTGTCCGCCGCCAGCGGTGGTCTTACTCTAGGGGCCGGCAGAAGACGGTCTTCAAGGCCTGCCAACCTAGCGTTCAGCATGTTGCCGAAGGTCTCTATGTTGGATCGAGAGACCTCCGACAACAGCTGGCGCATGTCCTGCTCTACGGGGCGGGAATTGTAGGCCCGTTTACGCAGCTCTTCCAGCTCCCGGCCCATTTCGGCCACTCGCTCCTGGAGCCGCGCGTTTTGGGCCTCCAATCTCGCTATCTCCTCGTTCATGGTGCGGCCCCTGATCTCGGTAACAGCCGATTTAATGGCCGCCACTGAATCCTTAAGGCACCTTTGGAAGGTGCCCTTAAGGTTCGACGATTTAGTGGCGACCATTGTAATGGCCTCCAATGACGTCTCTATCGCCTTGGCCAGGGCAGCACTTGACCGCTCCGACTCAGCCTCTCCGATCTTGGCGGGACTCGAGCAGAATGACGCGCGTGTCTCCCTCACTGTCTTCGCCGTTTCTGCAACTTCGGCTTCAGCTTGAAGCCGAAGAGCCTCCTCTCTCTCCCTATTTAAGTCGGCCTGCGCCTTGGCCAGGCCAACATACTGGCCGGTCGTAGGCGGCCTGCCGCGTCCACGTTTGATTTTTGGTACCGCCCCTTTACTTAAGGACGGTACATCGTCGTCGCTAGTTTTTCTCTTACGAGGTGCGTCTCTATCGGGTATGACGGGCAGCCCCTCGGAGTCCAGTGACATGCCAGAAATATCACTGGAGTCCGAGAGGTAGTCGTCGCTGTCAAGTCCGGTGTTTGGGCGTGCGGGAATCAGCGCGTGCGTGAGCATAACGCGCGGTATGCGCGGTGTGGCTCCACTGGCATTTCCCGCCGCCATTGTCTCTGTCATAGAGGGAGGGAGGATAAGCTCGCGCTCGCGCTGAACGCGTGCGAGCCCCTCCGTGTCTCCTCGCAACTTCTTACGATGAAGAAGCCGCAGGAGTCGCTCCCTGCCATTCTCCACGGGCTGAGAAAAGTCCGTGTCCTCGTCGGTTAAGAGATCCGCCGCCGGTGCGGTTAGGGACACCGGCTTCGGACTCGCATGCGCCATCGCGCCACTCCCTTCACTCGCCGTCGCCACGGCCTCCACATTCCCACTCGCAATGGTGGCACCCCCCGTATACTTGGGCCAGACCTCTCCCTTCGGAGAGGTGCGGGATTCCCCGACATAGTCGGGACCCGCCCGGGGACTATTTTTTACATTGCGTACCTCCATAGTTGCTCGGATATGGGCTGAGTCACGCCCGATCCGTCGGGGGGGACTCTGCCCCAGTGCCCTTGGGACGAGCCGCCTGCCCGCCACGCATCCCACGGCCGGGCACCACAAACCCCGGATTAGGGGCCGTAAAAGCCCATCCATCACCATTCAGAACAAAAACCTATCACGCAAAACCTAGCACACACGCACAGAAGAATAAATAAAAGAGAAAAGATAGAGAAGAAAAGGTGTTGAAAGATAGAAGAATTAAATAAAACAATGCAAAAAGAAGAGTAAACTATAAAAAGATGGTGAAAAGATAGAGATAGACCGGTGTTCAGCCGCCTGAGTACCTCACCCCGTGTAGAGAGCGGAGTGGCGCACCCAGGCGTTGCCCAGGGACACCAACGTGGAGGAACCGGTATCGCCCCCATCGCCCCCAACCTAACCTTTTTTTTTTTTTTTTTTTTTTTTTTTTTTTTTTTTTTTTTTTTTTTTTTTTTTTTTTTTTTTTTTTTACGTGCGGAAAATTCGTTACGAATACCCTACGACGCCGGGGGACATCGTAGGGTTATGTGGGACTCCCCAGCGCCTGCGACTGGCGCCGGGTTTACCCACTAAAAACCGCACGATGCCCTCCTTCGCGCCTAGGCCGGGGTCATGGGTATCGCGGAAGCATTCGTCCACGACCCCGCCGGCGCCTGCCTGCCTCACAGGCTCTCCGAAATGCGGCGGCATAGATGGTGTGCCGCCGCTAGCCTTCTCCGAGAGCTCCCCGGACATAGGGGAGCATTCTTCTCGGGACCCCTTGGGTGGGCGGCGATCCCCCGATCACCACCCACGGGTCTTAGGCGCCTCTCATTCGGCGTCCATGGCGGGGGCGGCTGGTGCCACCCTTGCGCCATCGGCCTTGGCCACTTTCTGGCGGGCCTTCTTAGTGGGCGTCTTCTTCTTTCGGGGAGGTGGCTTTTTCGCCGAGGTGACGCAACTGCCACCCCCCAACACGTGGTCTGCCTTTTTGCCGGCCGATAGACATACGGCGCAATTTGGAACCGCCCCGCAGTCCGACATTTTATGTCCAGGTTTGCCGCAGCGGAAGCAGAGTCCGCTGCGGTCCTCCGCCCGGCAATTTACTCCGATATGGCCCGTGGCGAGGCATCGGTAGCACCGCTTGGGCCGTTTAGCCAGCAGCACTACCTTTGCCGACGTCCAACCAATTTGCAGTCGCCCGGAGCTTGAGAGCTTTTTGGCGGCCGCTACTGGGACGTTCATCCAGAGGGAGCCGTCCCCTCTGCGTCCGGCTACGATCTTGCCCGGCCTGATGGTGTTGGCCGGGCAGCCTCCTTCATTAGCGGCCGCCTCCACGACTTCGGCGACCGTCACAGCGTCGTCTAACCCGGTGACGCGCATCTCCGCGCACTTCACCGGGCGGGCCACCTGCACTGCCTCTGGGTCGACGACCGCTTTCAGCCTCACTGCAAAAGCGTCCGCCTTCTCCGAAGCGCCCTCTCCGTCCACTGTCAGCAATCGGGCGCCCGATTCAGCCACCCGGAAGCCCAGCTTGGTGATGCCGAACTCTCGGAGGTCGATGCGCGCCCTGGCGTCCGACAATATTTTGGCGTAGGTCGCCCCCCTATCCTTCGCCCCCTCCTGTAAGGTGAGGGAGATGGCTGCCGTGGTAGGAGGGCGGAGCCTCGCCTTCTTCTTCCTGGCTGGGGCACTTTTGGTTGCCTTCGCCTTCTCCTTCTTATTTTGCCCGCGTGGACCCACTGTAGTCCACGGGGCGTTAGCAGAGGCGGGGGTTGGATTAGCCCTCGTTTCTGCGGCCTTCTGTGCGGCCAAGCTCTTCTTCTTGGTCTTCTTTTTCTTCTTCTTCGGCGCGGTAGGCGGTGCGGGTGTGGTTGCACTGTCGCCTGCCGTTACCTCCGACACTTCGACAACTGTGGTCGGTCTCTTCTCCTTCGGTGGCTTTGGGACCTTCTTCTTGTTTTTCCCCGGAGCAACATCACTGCCCGCGGCATGAGCCGGTGCGGTGTCACTCGGGGAGTCAAAAGCCAGTGGTGGACGTAGACGTGGCGCTGGAAGTAGTCGGTCTTCCAGACCAGCCAGTCTGGCGTTCAGCATATTGCCGAAGGTCTCCGCATTGGTGCGTGAGACCTCCGCCAACAGCTGACGCACGTCTTGCTCTGGTGGTCGAGCTATCTGGCGCCGGAGCTCATCTAGCTCGCGGCGCATCTCCTCTATCTGCCTCTGGAGCCGAGTGTTATGGGCTTCCAGGGCCTGAACCTCCTCCGATGAACAGCGGCCCCTCATTTCAGCGACGGCCGTTTTGATGTTAGCGACCGCCTCCTTGAGGAACCGCTGGTACGTTCCTTTTAAATTGGAGGACCTCGTGGCGACCATAGTTATGGTCTCCAGCGAGGCCTCCACGCTCTTGGTCAGCGCAGCGCTTGTCCGCTCGGACTCTTCGTCAATTTTGGCGGGGGTAGCGCAGAGTGACGAGCGCGCCGCTCTGGCAGTCCTCGCCGTTGCAGCCACTTCCTCTTCGGCTTGAAGTCGAAGGGCCTCTTCCTTTGCCTTATTAAGGTCGGCCTGCGCTTTCGCTAGGCCGACGTACTGGCCGGTCGTTGGTGGCCGGCCGCGTCCTTTTTTGGGTTTTGGTACCGCCCCCTTACTGAGGGACGGTACACTGTCGTCATCGGTGTTCCTCCTCTTGCGAGGTCTGTCTTGTCCGGTGGTGGACTCCCCGGATTCCAGCGACATGGCACTGTAGACCGAGGAGTCTGAGAGATAATCGTCGCTATCTCTCGTGCAGTCAAGTCCATGAGGCAGCAGCCGCTCGAGCACCACACGCGGCACGCGCGGTTTTGCTGCATTTTCGTTCTCTTCTTCGGGGGGCGTGAGTCTTAGGTCGCGCTCCAACTGCACGCGAGCGAGTCCTTCGGTGTCACCCCGTTCCTTCTTCCTCTGGAGGAGCCTCAACAGTCGCTGCACTCCATTAGGCTGCGGCTGTGAGAAGTCTACCTCCTCATCAGTTAGTAGGTCCGTTCCCGACGCGGTAAGGTGCGCCGGCCCCGGCCTTTCTCGCTCCATCGCGCCTCCCTCCTTCCTCTCTCCCGTCCTCTCCTCTTCCGCCATCGCATTTTGTGGCCCCCCCGTATACGAGGGCCGACCCCCCGCCGAAGCGGGAGTGTGGGATTCCCCAGCTTCGCTGGGACCCACCCGGGGATTACTTTTCAAAATACGACCTTCCATCTTTGTCAATTGTGGACTGATGTCTGGCCCGATCCATTAGGGGGGATTCTGCCCCAGTGCCCTCACGACGAAACCGCCTGTTCGCCACGCATCCCATGGCCGGGCACCACAAACCTTGGATTAGGGGCCGTAAAAGCCCATTCATCACCATTCAAACCAAAAACCTAACACGCAAACCTAACACACACGCACAAAAGAGTAAAACAAAAGAGAAAAATAGAAAAGAGAGGTGTTGAAAAGATAGATGAAATAAATTAAACAATGCAAAAAAGAAGAGTAAACTATAAAAAGGTGGTGAAAAGATAGAGATAGACCGGCGTTCAGCCGCCTGAGTACCTCACCCCGTGTAAAGAGCGGAGTGGCGCACTCAGGCGTTGCCCAGGGACACCAACGTGGAGGAACCGGTATCGCCCCCGCCCCCAACCTAACCTAACCTTTTTTTTTTTTTTTTTTTTTTTTTTTTTTTTTTTTTTTTTTTTTTTTTTTTAGGAGGGGAAATACGTTGCGTATCCCCCACCGTCTCCGGGGGAAGGCGGCAGGGGTATGTCGGACTCCCCCAGCGCAATGGTGATGAAAAGCGCCGAGGTTTACCGACTAAAACCCCTCCATGCCTCCTTCTGCGCCAATGCGGGGTCATGGGAACTGCGTGATACTACTACCACGACCCCGCAGCGCGTGCCGCGCCCGGCCCTCTCCTATCGCAGCGGCCGGATGTAGTGCCGCCGCCTGCCTCACCGAGAGCTCCCCGGGCATTGGGGAGCTGTCCATCTCGGGGCCCACAATGTGGGCGGCGATCCCCCGATCACCGCCCACGGGCCTAGGCTTCCACATCCATGGCGGGGGCGGTCGGACCCGCCCTTGCGCCTTCGGCTGTAGGCCTTCGTGGCCGAGCCTTTGGGGGAGCTTTTCCCTTCTTGGTGCCGGGGGGTGGTTTGGCCAGTACGCAGCCACTACTCCCCAGCACATGCTCTTTCTCTGGCTTCCCCATCGTCTCGCACAAGAGACACTTCGGGGGGGCCGTACATTCGGGTGCCCTGTGCCCCAGAGCTCCACAGTGGAAACATCGACCACTGAGGTCCACCGGGGACGGGCACTTAACGGCTAAGTGGCCGGTGTCAAGACAACGGTAGCACCGCTTTGGCCTCGCGGCCAGCAGTACCACCCTTGCCGAGACCCAGCCGACCTGTAGCCGCCCTGCACTCATCAGTCTCTTGGCTGCCGCTACCGGTGCGCACAGCCAGAGACACCTCTCGCCCCTTCGGCCCACTACGACCTTGCCCGACCGGATTTCGCCGGCCGAGCAGCCTCCCTCTTTGGCGACCGCCTCTATGATGTCGGCGGCCGTCGTCGTGTCGTCGAGCCCGGTGAGCAGCATTTCCGCGCGCTTCACCGGGCGACCGATCTTCACCAGTCCCCCGTCCAGAACCGCCCTCATCTTCGCGGCAAGGGCGTCCGCCTTCTCCTGGGCCCCCTCTCCCGATAACTCGAGAACGCGGGCGCCCGTTTCTGCGAGGCGGAAGTCGACCTTGTAGATGCCGAGTTCCGCCAGGCAGATTTTTCTCTTCGCCTCCATGAGTATGGAGGCGTATGTCGCCCTCCCCTCCTCGAGCACCCCCTCCTTGAGGGTGAGAGTGATCGCCGCGGTTTTGGGGGGCTTCAGTCTTGTCTTCCTTTTCTTGGGGGCTGCCTTTTTGGCGGCACCCTTTTTCGCCTTCCTCTGACCGCTTCCACGTGACCCGTCTGTGGTCCGCGGGGCGTCTGTCGCAGTTGGGGCGGTCGCAGACCTCCTCGCCCCTTCAGCCTCCTGTGCGGCCAAGGACATCTTCTTCCTCTTTCTCTTTCCTTTCCTGGGCGGTACAGGTGCAGTGGGAGCCTGTGTAGGCGCCACCGTGTCCTCCGCCGTCCCTTTCCTCTCCTTGGCCGTTGCCTTCTTCGGCTTTGGCCTCTCCTTCGGCGCCTCGACGCTCGGCGCAGGTGCCGGAGCCAAGAACTCCCGGTCCCTGTCCGCTGCGAGCGGAGGCCTTCTTCGAGGCTCCGGTGGAAGACGCTCCTCTAGGCCGGCCAGCCTCGCGTTGAGCATGTTGCCGAAGGTCTCTATGTTTGCTCTAGAGACCTCCGCCAACAGCTCACGCACGTCCTTCTCCTTTGGGTCGGAAACCCGCTTGCGCAGCTCGTCGAGCTCCTGGCGTAAAGTTGCCACTTGCCCTTCGAGCCGCGCATTTTGGGCCTCCAGCCTCTGAACCTCGTCCGATGCCGAACGACCCCTGACCTCGGTGAAGGCCAACCTGATCGCCGCAGCCGCTTCCTTGAGGTACCTTTGGTAGGTACCTTTCAAGTTAGAGGACTTCGCGGCGACCATGGCAATGGTCTCCAGCGAGGTCTCCACTGTCCTACTCAGGTCGACACCTGCTCGCTCCGACACTCCTTCTCCAGCGGGAGAAGTGGGGGGGAGTCGAGTGGGGGAGGGGCTGGAGCATAAAGCCGCTCTCGCCACCCTCGCCTCTCGCGCAACCCTGGCGACCTCCTCCTCGGCTTGGAGCCGAAGAGCCTCCGCCTTCTCTTTATTAAGGTCGGCCTTGGCCTTGGCCCAGCCGACATACTGGCCGGTCGTAGGCGGCCGGCCTCGCCCCCTCTTTGGCTTGGGCGCCACCTCCTTACTGGTGGAAGGCGCCACGTCTTCATCGGTGTTGCGCCGTTTTCGCGCAGTCTTGTCCGGTGATGCGGGCAACCCCACGGAGTCCAGCGACATGTTGGATGCGCTGCTGAAGTCCGCGGAGCAGTCCTCGCTCTCTGTCTCTGTGTCGCGGGGGACATATCCAAAAACGAACTCGTAATGAGTTCGTTTTATGCCGATCTTGTCACCCCGAGCGATCTTCTTGTCGATCAATGCCAGCAGCCGGCGCTTCGCGTCCGGCTGCGGCTTGGAGAAATCCGTCTCCTCGTCCGTAAGCAGATTCGCCGCCGGCGCGGTTAGGGGCGCCGGGTTCGAATCTGCGCGCGTCTTCGCGCCTCTCTCCCTACTCGTCGTCGCAACGACCTCGCCTGCCTCTCTCGTAATTTGTGGCCCCCCCGTATACGAGGGCCGACCCCCCGCCGAAGCGGGAGTGTGGGATTCCCTCCTGGAAGGAGGACCCACCCGGGGAATACTTTTCAAATTACGTTCCGCCATCATTGTAAACACCGACACCCCGGGTCGCGGCCTTTTTTCAGGTGTGAGGTCACCTATCGGAAGAGTTAAATAAAAAGAGAAAGATAGCAATAGAAGAAAGAAAGATGGTGAAAAGATAGAAAAAACAAATAAAACTAAAGCAAAAACAAGAAAGTTAAACTAAAAAGGTGGTGAAAGATAGAAGAAGAAAGAAAGATAGAGCCAGCCTTCAGCCGCGTGAGTACCTCACCCCGCAAAAGACGGGGTGGCGCACCCAAGCGTTGCCCAGGGGCACGAACGTGGACGCACTGGCAGACCCCCAACCTAACCTAACCTAACCTAACCTTTTTTTTTTTTTTTTTTTTTTTTTTTTTTACGAGAGGAAATACTTTTCGTATACTCCGCAGCCCCCGGGGGAGGACCGCGGAGTTATGTGAGACTCCCCCGGCGCTGATGGAGATGCACCGGGGTTTACTCACTAAAACCTCTCGATGCCCTCCTTCGGCGCCAAACGCGGGGCCGTGGGTATCGCGGAAGCATTCTTCCACGACCCCGCAGCGCTTGCCGCAACCGGCTCTCTTCTTTTGCGGCGGCTAGGTGAAATGCCGCCGCCTGCCTCTCCGAGAGCTCCCCGGGCATTGGGGAGCTAACCGTCTCGGGGCCCATAGTGTGGGCGGCGATCCCCCGATCACCGCCCACGGGCCTAGGCTTCCATCACCTCTACGGCGGGGGCGGACGGAACCGCCCTTGCGCCGGCCTTGGGCTCCTTGAACCGGGCCTTTTTGGTGGGGGCCTTTCCCTTCGCGCCGGGCGGCGGCTTTGCGACACAGCCGCTTGCGCCCAGCACATGTGCCTTCTCTGGTCTGCCGGCAGCCTCGCACAAGAAGCAGTTGGGCGCTTCCTTGCACTCGGCTGCCTTGTGCCCCGGTTTTCCGCAGCGGAAACAGCTCCGGCTGCGGTCTACCGGGCACTGGCACTTCGCCGCTACGTGGCCGGTGTCCTGGCAGCGAAAGCAGCGCTTAGGCCTCGCGGCCAGCAGCGCCACTCTCGCCGACACCCATCCAACACGCAGCCGCCCAGAGCTTACGAGCTTCTTGGCGGCCGCGACCGGGACACGCATCCATAATGATGCGTCCCCTCGTGGCCCCACCGTCAGTTGGCCCGACCGTATATTGTCGGCCGAGCACCCTCCTTCCTTCGCGACCGCCTGGATGACGTCGGCGGCCGCTACTGAGTCGTCCAACCCGGCCACGCGGATATCCGCGCACAGGACCGGGCGGGCGACTTTTACATCGTCCGGTTTCAGTACTGCCCTTAGCCTCGTGGCGAAGGCGTCCGCCTTTTCCTGCGCCCCCTCACCGGCGATGGTGAGGACACGCGCTCCGGTCTCGGCCAGGCGGAAACCAAGCCTGGGGATGCCGAGTTCCCCCAGGTCGATCGCCGCTCTAGCCTCGGCCAACACCTTGGCGTATGTCACCCCTCTTTCCACAGCGCTCGCCCCCAGAGTGAGGGTGACCGCCGCGGTTGCAGGGGGACGAAGTTTCGCCTTCTTCTTTTTCTTTGGGGTGGCTTTGGCTGGTGTAGCCGCCCCTTTCTTCTGTTTGGCCTTGCGTGGACCTATCTTGGTCCACGGGGCCTCGGCGGGGGAGGGGTTGGTGTTCTCCCCCCCTTGAGCCGTCTCTTGAGCGGCCATTGATGGCCGCTTCTTCTTGGCCTTTTTATTTTTGGCCTTGGGCGGGGCCAGTGCAACCGGAGCCTCTTTAGGGGCCGGTGCAATCGGTGCCGCCATCTCTGCGTATGTGGGCGCCGTCGCCCTTTTGGGCTTTGGCGCCTTCTTCGTCGGTGCCGATGTTGGGGCACTGACGCTGTCTGCCGCCAGTGGTGGCCGTATCCGAGGCGCCGGCAAGAGTCGGTCCTCTAATCCGGCCAGCCTGGCGTTTAGCATCGTGCCGAACGTCTCCACATTCTTTCGCGACACCTCGTCCAAGAGTTGTCGCAGGTCTTTCTCGGCTGGGCGGGATGCCTGCCGGCGCAGCTCCTCCAGCTCCTGACGCATATCGGCCACTTGCCTTTGGAGCCGCGCGTTTTGTGCCTCCAGCCTTGCCATCTCGTCCGTCATCGAACGACCTCTCAGTTCGGTAACGGCCGCCCTTATACTGACGACCGCCTCCTTGAGGCAACGTTGGAAGGTGCCTTTTAAGTTCTGAGACTTCGTGGCGACCATGGTTACGGCCTCCAACGAAGTCTCAATACTTTTTGTCAGAGCGGCGTTTGTTTGCTCCAACCTGTCTCCTTCTGTAGCTGCAGCCGGACTTGCGCAGATGGTCGCGCGCGCCTCCCGCGCAGTTTTCATGGTCTCGGCTACCTCTTCTGCAGCCTGAATCCGAAGAGCCGCCTCCCTCTCTCGATTCAGCTCGGCCTGGGCTTTAGCTAGACCGACATACTGGCCGGTCGTAGGCGGCCGGCCGCGTCCTCGTTTGGCCTTCGGCACCGCACCTTTACTGGTGGACGGCGCCGACTCTGTCTCGTCCGGGTTCCGCCTCTTAAGAGGGGTTGTACGTCCGGTGGGTGCGGGCAATCCCTCGGAGTCCAGCGACGTGGAAGACATGCAGCTGGAGTCCGAGAGATAGTCCTCGCTGTCTCTTTCTGGTCCAAGTTCACGGGGTTTTGGCATAATCACATCGCGCGTGAGTAGCACGCGCGGCAGGTCTGCGTCGCCCCGCAACTTCTTCTTCTGCATCAATTTTAGCATCCGCTCGTAGCCGTTGGGCTGCGGCTGGCTAAAATCGACGTCTTCGTCCGTGAGTAAGTCCGCCGCCGGCGCGGTAAGGTGCGCCAGCTTCGGCCCTGGTTGCGCCATCGCGCCCGTCTCTTTCTGCGTCAACACTATGACCTCCTTCTCAACAACCCTCGCAGTAGTTGGTCCCTCCGTATACACGGACCTGACCCCCGCCGAAGCAGAGGTGTGGGATTCCCCATCGCTGGGACCCACCCGGAGATTATTTTGACTAATGCGACTATCCATACTTCTAACTCCGACACCCCGGGTCGCGGTCTCTTTTTTCGGGGGTGAGCTCCCCCACCAGAAGAGTTAAATTAAAAATGAAAGATAGATACGAGATGAAAGAAAGGTGGTGAAAAGATAGAATAAACAAAACAAACGATAAAAAAAAAAAAAAAAACACAAGAAAGTTAAACAAAATAGGTGGTGAAAGATAGTGAAGAAAAGAGATAGCGCCAGCCTTCAGCCGCGTGAGTACCTCACCCCGCAAAAGACGGGGTGGCGCACCCAAGCGTTGCCCAGGGCCACGAACGAGGACGAACTGGCTGAGCCCCAACCTAACCTAACCTAACCTAACCTTTTTTTTTTTTTTTTTTTTTTTTTTTTTTTTTTTTTTTACGTCGGGAAATGCTTTATGCATCCCCGGAAGCACTGGGGAAGGGCCACCGGGGTATGTGGGACTCACCCGAGCGAATATGGTATCGCCCGGGGTTACCTCACTAAAACCCGACGGTGTTCCTTCTCATCCGCTATTGACGAAGCCACGGGAACTATTTCTATGACCTCCGCGACTCCGCCAGCGAGCGCCTGCCAGGTGCAGACCCTACTCTAGGGCTCTTAGGGGCCCAGCACTCCTACGATGCGATGCACGAGAACACAGCGCGCATCGCAGCCAAACTCGAGGACTCGCTTCGTGGGCGGCAGCTTCCCCGCGCCACCGCCCCGGGGTCCTCTGCTAGGGCGGAATGTCATGGCCATTCCTGGCCCTTGGTCGCCGCCTTTGCCTTCTCGGGGGGTCGAGCGCCTCCAATTCTCTCCTGCGCTCGGCCTCCTCTTTCGCGGACATAACGCATTCTGCGAATGTCGCGACTGCTCTCCAAGAGTCCTCACTGCTCAGCATCATAGGAAAGATTGCTGGCAGCGAGATGTCCGGTCCGATGGTGTCTTGTAACGCCGCCCTCTGTACACTCCATGCAGGACAGGCCAGCAGAGTGTGCTGCGCAGTGTCCCGGTCGTCTCTACAGTGATGGCAAGCGGTGGACTGCTCGCGCTTGACAATGTCGCACAGGTACTGACCGAAGCAACCGTGCCCGGTCAGTACCTGTGTGAGGCGGAAGGTAAGCACGCCTTTTCTCCTCTTCGTCCATTCCCGAATGACGGGACGGATGGCCGTTAGCAAGTCCACGCTTACCCGTGGATCCTCCAGCCTTTCGATCCATGTGTCAAGCGCACGCTCTGTTGCGCTGTTTCTCCACCCCCGGACGATGTCAAGAGGTGGGTTGTTGCCGTTAAGTTCCCGGCGTTCAGCTTGGCAGCGCCAGTAGACTGAAGCTAGGGACTCGGCTTCTATGTCCCATGGTATGCTACCGGCGAGCGCGCACGCCGCATCCCTGGATACGGTGCGGTATCCGCGCACCGCCCGGATAGCCATTATTCTTTGAAACCTGCCGAGGACTTGTCGGTTCTCAGGCAACAAATTCTCCGTCCAGATCGGTGCACCGTACATCACCATAGACTGGATTACGCCCAGGTAAAGACGGCGACAACCGAGGCTCGGACCCCCAAGATTCGGGAGGAGCCCTGCCAATGCTCCAGCAGTCTTGGTAACCTTCTCCGAAAGGCGGGCGAAGTGGGCCTTGAAGCTCCAGCGACTGTCCAACACCAGGCCGAGGTACGTCATTGATGGTTTGACGCCGATTCGACTTCCGCCCACTACGATGCTCATGCCAGGTGGTGGTGCATTCCTCGGCCCGTGGAAAACGATGGCCTCTGACTTGTCGATAGCCACAGTGAGGCCCACCACACGAATCCGGTGCACTATCTGCGCTACCGCAGCTGTTGCACGGATTATTGCCTCTCTGTGGGTCTGTGCACGCGCGACGGCCAATGTGTCGTCGGCGTAACATATTGCGTCTACTCCGGGAAGAAAGGCACCACGGAGCACCCAATCATACCCGATATCCCACAAGAGCGGTCCAAGGGCCGACCCCTGCGGGACACCACACTCAACCTCCTGTCGCTCTACTCCCTCCCGTGTCGGGTATTGCACCGATCGGGCGGAGAGGTAATCACGGATGACCCTGCAAAGATATTTGGGTACACCGTGGTACCTGAGTGCCTCATTGATGGTTTCCCAGGGCAGGGAGTTGAAGGCGTTAGAGATGTCTAATGACACCGCCAACACTACCCCACCCCGGGCTGTCGCGTCCTTTATAGTGTCACGCAGATGCGCAATCGCAGTTATAGTCGATCGGCCTGCACGAAACCCATATTGGTTATTGCTAAGATTGGGCCCGACGCGATCTAGATGTTGCGTGATACGCGCCGCAATAACCCTCTCTAGCAATTTACATGCCTCGTCCAATAGGACGATGGGCCTGTATGCCGACGGCTGATCTGCTGGCCGCCCATTTTTCCGCAGGAGCACCAGCTTGCCCGTTTTCCAGCGACGAGGTACTCTGCCCTGGACCAGACATCTGGTCAAGACGGCGAGTACCCGTGACTCCATTTCTTCCATGGCCAAGACCCACGCGCGCCCAGGCACGCCGTCAAGGCCAGGGGCCGTATTCTTAAGACCCATCTTGTACACGGCGACACTTAGCTCTGTGGATGTCACAGGCGGCACCTCCTCCTCTTCCTGTTCTGGCTCCTCTGTGCGCGGGGCCATTGTTGGCGGGGTCCAGTCAGGCCTGGACGGGAATAGGGCCGACAGGATGGTTTGGCGCAACTCAGGTTCGAGATTCTGGGTGAGAGGTGGGGCGGCAGGGCGAAGCTTTTGCCTCACCCATTTATACGGCCTGCCCCATGGATCCCGCTCCAGAGTTGTGAGCCACTCTTCCCACGCTTCGGCTTTCGCACTTCTTATGCCGTCACTGAGTGCGATGCGCGCCGCACGATAATCGGCGTAGAGAGCTTCCTCTTCTTCTGAGCTCCTGTTCTGTCTCCGACGATATCTTGCGTAGCGGCGTCGAGTAGACGCGCAATCGTCCCGGAGCTGTTTTATTTCAGGACGCCACCAGTGAGTTCGGCGCCGGGGCTCGAAAGGTCCGACCCTCGGCATCGCCGCGTCGCACACACCAACCATTGCCTCATTGAGCCATTCTGCAGCCTCGTCTACTTCACCTTCCGCTGGAAGCGGCGCCCAAGACGCCACGATCGCGGCCTCCAACAGAGCTTCCTTGTCTAGACCTTTTAGCGACCACCTTGGGCCTATGTCTGTTGTAGAAGTGCGACCACGACCGCCGATAACGCGGGCGGGGATGTCAAAGCGGACATATCGGTGGTCAGATAACGTTTCCACCTGTTCTTGCACACGCCAGTTGCCAACTCGACGCGCAATAGTTGGACTGGCAAACGTTATGTCCACTATTGACTCCCCTCTTTGACGCACGCAAGTTCCAACATTTCCGCGATTCAACAAGACGAGACCGGTTGTCGTCATCCAATCAGAGACTGCTCGCCCTCTGGCATCTGTCGCCGGTGACCCCCAAAGCGTAGATTTTGCGTTGAAGTCCCCGGCGACAACAACCGGTTGGGACAGTCCGCCTATGAGGGCGGTGAGACACGTAAGAAGAGCCTCGAAGTCAACCAGCGGTTTATTCGGCGAGAAATATACTCCCACCACCGTCAATGACTCCAGACTAACTGCCACAAAGCCATGGCCCTTGACCGCGCTACAACTGGAAGATAACACGACCTTGGGACCGATTACCACCGCAACGGAAGACTCAACGTCGTCGAACCAATCCGTTCGAGATGGCACCCGATACGGTTCGGCCACTACTGCCACGTCTATGGACCACTGCGCCATGGTGAGTGACATAAGGTCTTGTGCCCGGGCGCAGTGGTTTAGATTGCATTGTAGGTAGGTTTGGGCCATTATTGTTGAGTTTCCATCTCTACCGCCTGCTCCGCTCCAGAGGCAGCCGCAGATATTGTCGCGGGCTTCTGGGGTTCTTTTCTCTTTTTAGAGCTTGTCTTCTTTTTAGGAGCAGGCTTCCCACAGGTAGGGCTACCTACGCGGTGGTCTGCCGGTTTCCCATTCGATGCGCATAATGTGCAGTGAGGCGCGTTTCGACATAGCGCTGATGTGTGACCCGGCTGGCCGCAGCGGAAGCAGAGTCCGCTGCGATCAGCTTCACATTGGCATTTTGTCCGCGTGTGGCCAGACTCCTGACACCGGAAGCACCTCATGGGGCGCGCGGATAATAAGGACACTCGCACCACAGTCCAGCCGACGTAGACCTTCGTGTTGGGTGCCATTATGCTCTTGGCGGCCTCTACCGGGCACTTTAGCCAGGCCGTGCCGCGGCCGCTTCGATCTCGGCGGATTACTCCGACCTTTATGTCGCCGACTGGGCAATTGCCGGTTCTGGCGATCGCCTCTGAACCTAACCTAACCTAACCTAACCTAACCTAACCTAACCTAACCTAACCCAACCTTTTTTTTTTTTTTTTTTTTTTTTTTTTTTTTTTTTTTTTTTTTTTTTTTTTTTTTTTGACGGGGGGAAATACGTTACGTATCCCCCGCCGCCCCCGGGGGAGGGAAGCAGGGGTATGACGGACTCCCCCGACGCTAGATGGAGTGCGCCGGGGTTTACCGTCTAAAACCCCCCGATGCCCATCTTCAGCGCCTTTAACGGGGTCGTGGGAATCGCAAAGCATTCTTCCACGACCCCGCAGCGCGTGCCGCAACCGGCCCACTTCCAATAGCCGCAACCGGCTCCTTCTCCGAGAGCTCCCCGGGCATTGGGGAGCTTGTCATCTCGGGGCCCATATTGTGGGCGGTGATCCCCCGATCACCACCCACGGGCCTACGCTTCTACCTCCATTACAGCGGGGGCGGGTTCGTCCGCCCTTGCACCCTGGGCTTGCGGCCTCTTGAGCCGGGCCCTGGAGGGAGCTTTTCTCTTCCCTTTCGCGCCAGGGGGCGGCTTTGCGAAGACGCAGCCACCACTCCCCAGCACATGTGCCACCTCCTGCTTGCCAGTGGCCTCACAGAGCGAGCAGTGCGGATCCGCTCCGCATTCTGCCGCCTTGTGCCCCGGCTTCCCGCAACGGAAACAGCTCCGGCTGCGGTCCACCGAGGACTGGCATTTCGCCGCGACGTGGCCGGTGTCCTGGCATCGGTAGCACCGCTTTGGCCTCGCGGCCAGCAGCACCACCTTCGCCGAGACCCAGCCCACGCGAAGCCGCCCAGAACTGAGCAGCTTTTTTGCGGCCGCTACGGGGACGCTCATCCATAAGGATGCGTCTCCTCTCGGTCCCATTACAACTTTTCCCGACCTGATGGAGCTGGTCGGGCAATCTCCTTCTTGTGAGGCCGCCAGGATGACTTGGGCGGCCGTCACAGAGTCGTCCAGCCCGGCAACGCGCAACTCTGCGCATTTAACCGGGCGGCCGACTCTTACTATTTCCGGGTTAAGGACGGACCTGAGCTTGACAGCAAAGGCGTCCGCCTTCTCTTGCGCCCGCTCACCATCGATGGTGAGCACGCGCGCGCCAGTTTCCGCCAGGCGGAAACCGAGCTTAGGGATGTCGAACTCCCCAAGATCGATCTTCGCTCTGGCTTCTTTGAGCAGGCTGGCGTACGTGACCCCCTTCTCCGCAGCCTTCTCCTCAAGAGTGAGGGTAACGGCCGCAGTGACGGGGGCGCGCAGTCTTGCCTTCTTCTTCGTAGGGGCGGCTTTGGATGGAGTAGCCGCCCCCTTCTTCTTCTTGGCCTTGCGCTGGACATTAGTCCACGGGGCCTCGGCGGGGGAGGGGTTATTGGTCTCCCCCCCTTGCGCCGTCTCCTTAGCGGCCATTGATGGCCGCTTCTTTTTTGTCTTCTTCTTAGCCTTAGGGGCGTTTGGCGGGGCGGGTGTAGGCGGTGCCTCTTTTGGGGCCGCCGCAACCTGCGCCGTCACTCTCGCGTACGTGGGCGCCTTTGCCTTTTTCGGCTTCGGCGCCTTCGTTTCTTGTGCCGCCGGCGCTGGCGTGGTGCCAACAGTAGCACTGTCCGCCGCCAGCGGGGGTCGTCTTCTAGGCTCCGGCGGGAGTCTGTCCTCCAGGCCGGCGAGCCTTGCATTCAACATGTTGCCGAAGGTCTCGATATTGGAGCGCGAGACCTCCGACAACAGCTGCTGCACGTCTTGGGTAGCGGGCCTGGTTGCCTGGCGCCGCAATTCCACCATTTCTCGACGCATGGCATCGATCTGCTGCTGGAGCCGCGCATTCTGCGCTTCTAGGGCCCGCAGCTCGTCTGTTTCGCAGCGGCCCCTCAATTCGGTGACGGTCGTTCGGATGTTGTTGACCGCCTCCTTGAGGAACCGCTGAAATGTCCCCTTCAAGTTGGAGGACCTGGATGCCACCATTGCTATGGTCTCCAGGGACCTCTCCACGCTTGCTATAAGGGCTGCGTTCGTCTTTTCCGGTGTTTCGGTCGACGCAGGACTGGCGCAAAGTGAGACTCGCGCTTCTCTCTCTGTCCGTGCCGCCTCTATTACCTCCTTCTCTGCTTCGAGTTTGAGACTCTCCGCTTTCTCTCTGTTTAGCTCTGCTTGAGCCTTGGCCAGGCCGACGTACTGGCCGGTAGTTGGTGGCCGACCGCGTCCTCTCTTGGCCTTAGGCACCGCGCCTTTGCTGGTGGACGGCGCCACTACGTCTTCGTCCGGGTGTAACCGCCTCTTTAGGGGGGTTGTACGTCCGGTGGGTGCGGGCAATCCCTCGGAGTCCAGCGACATGTCTGTCATGCAACTGGAGTCCGAGAGATAGTCCTCGCTGTCTCTATCGGGAATGTCACGTCCGTGTTTGGGTGGCGGCATGATCACGTCGCGGGTGAGCAATACGCGCGGCAGATCAGGATCGCCCCTCAGTTTCTTCTTTTTCATGAGCTTCAGTAGTCGCTCAACCCCATTGGGCTGCGGCTGACTGAAGTCCACGTCTTCGTCAGTTAAAATGTTCGCCGCCGGCGCGGTAATGTGCGCCAGCTTCGAACTCGTTCCCGCACTTGCGGCCCTCTCCTTATCGACCGTCCTTATGACGCCCTCCTCATCCGTCCTCGCAATGTTGGCACCCTCCGTATACGTGGGCCAGACTGTGCCCGAAGACTCTTCAGACACAGTGCGGGATTCCCCGACTGACGTCGGGACCCGCCCGGAGAAACTTTTTACATTACGACTATCCATACTCCAAAACGCCGACACCCCGGGTCGCGGTCTCTTTTTTCGGGGGTGAGCTCCCCCATCAGAAGAGTTAAAACAAAAAGAAAGATAGATAGAGATGAAAGAAAAGGTGGTCAAAGATAGAAAAACAAAATAAAATTAAATGCAAAACACAAGAAAGTTAACAAAATAGGTGGTGAAAATAGAGAAGAAAAGATAGCGCCAGCCTTCAGCCGCGTGGGTACCTCACCCCGCAAAAGACGGGGTGGCGCACCCAAGCGTTGCCCAGGGCCACGAACGAGGACGAACTGGCTGAGCCCCAACCTAACCCAACCTTTTTTTTTTTTTTTAAAAAACGAGAGGAAATACTTTTCGTATACCCTACCGCCCCCGGGGGAGAGCAGCAGGGTTATGTGAGACTCCCCCGGCGCTGATGGAGGTGCACCGGGGTTTACTCACTAAAACCTCTCGATGCCCTCCTTCGGTGCCAAACGCGGGGCCGTGGGGATCGCGGAAGCATTCTTCCACGACCCCGCAGCGCTTGCCGCAACCGGCTCTCTTCTTTTGCGGCGGCTAGGTGAAATGCCGCCGCCTGCCTCTCCGAGAGCTCCCCGGGCATTGGGGAGCTTTTCTTCTCGGGGCCCGTTGTGTGAGCGGCGATCCCCCGATCACCGCCCACGGGCCTAGGCCTCTACCTCCATGGCAGGGGCGGGTTGCTCCGCCCTTGCGCCTTCAGCTCTTGGCCTCTGCGGCCGAGCCCTTGAGGGAGCCTTACTCTTCCATTTCTTTCCGGAGGGCGGCTTAGCTGTGACACAGCCGCTGCTCCCCAGCACATGCTCCTTCGGCTTTCCGGTAGCCTCACATACGGGACAGTTTGGAGCTGCCTCGCATTCAGCCGCCCTGTGGCCCGGTTTCCCACAGCGGAAACATGTCCGGCTGAGGTCCACCGAGCACACACACTTCGCAGCCAAATGGCCGGTGTCCAGGCATCGGTAGCACCGCTTGGGCCTCGCGGCCAGCAGTGCTACCTTTGCCGAGACCCAGCCGACACGGAGCCGCCCAGAGATTAATAATTTCTTGGCGGCTGCGACAGGAACATGCATCCAGAGCGACGCATTGCCCCTGGGTCCCTCTACTATTCTGCCCGACCTGATGGTGTTAGCCGGGCATCCTCCTTCACTTGCGGCCGCCTGAATGACGTCGGCAGCCGTGACAGAGTCGTCTAGCCCGGTGACGCGCATCTCTACGCGTCTCACCGGGCGGCCGACCTTTACCTTCTCCGGGTCGAGGACTGCCCTCAGCCTAGCAGCAAAGGCGTCCGCTTTGTCCTCCGCGCCCTCTCCAGCGATTGAGAGAACGCGCGCTCCGGTTTCGGCCAGGCGGAAACCAAGCCTGGGGATGTTGAGCTCCTCTAGGTCGATCGCCGCTCTGGCTTCGCTGAGCAGCTTCGCATATGTCACCCCCCTCTCCGCTGCCCCCGCCTCCAATGTGAGGGTGACCGCCGCGGTGCTGGGGGGGCGAAGTCTCGCCTTCTTCTTTTTCTTAGGGGCGACTTTGGCTGGTGTAGCCGCCCCTTTCTTCTTATCAGCCTTACGTGGACCAACTGTGGTCCACGGGGCCTCGGCGGGGGGAGGTTCCGTATGTTCCCTCCCTTGCGCCGCTTCTCTTGCAGCCATTGTTGGCCGTTTCTTCTTTTTCCCCTTTTTCGGGAGAGCGGATGTAGCGGAGGCCTTAGGGGCCGCCGGACTCGCTGCCGTACTCCCTTCTGTGGCCTTTTTCTTCGGCCCCTTCTTCTTTTTTGTCACAGCTGGTGGAGTGTTGACGAGTGCGTCTGCATTCTCCGTCGGGACAATGTCGCGGCTCGTAGATGGAGTCGGGCCGGGATCGTCCGACGTTCTGTCTGCCGCCAGCGGCGGTCTCCTTCTGGGCTCGGGAAGGAGTCTGTCCTCCAACCCAGCCAGCCTCGCGTTCAGCATGTTGCCGAAGGTCTCGATGTTGGAGCGAGAGACCTCCGACAACAGCTGTTGCAGATCTTGTGCAGGTCTGGACGCCTGCCGCCGCAGCTCCTCGAGCTCCCGGCGCATAGCGTCGATTTGCTTTTGAAGCTGCTTATTTTGGGCCTCTAGAGCCCGCATTTCGTCGGTTTGGCAGCGGCCCCTCATTTCGGCGACAGCTGTTCTTATGGTGACAGCCGCCTCCTTGAGGAACCGCTGATAGGTCCCCTTCAAATTTGAGGACTTTGAAGCGACCATTGTGATCGTCTCCAAAGCCCTTTCCACGCTTTCCGTGAGGTCCGCGTTTGTCTGCTCCGTGTTGGCTGGTTCGGAACTTGCGCGTAGGGAAACTCGCGACTCCCTAGCCGCTCGCGCCGCCTCAGCGACTTCGGCCTCGGCCTCGAGCCGGAGGCTTTCCGCCTTCTCACGATTGAGTTCTGCCTGGGCTTTGGCCAGGCCGACGTATTGACCGGTGGTTGGTGGCCGGCCACGTCCTCTTTTCGCCTTTGGTACCGCCCCTTTACTCAGGGGAGGTATATTGTCACCTTCGGGTTTCCTCTTTCGAGGTGTGTCACGTCCGGGGATTGCGGGCAACCCCTCGGAGTCCAGCGATAAGGCGCTGGAGTCCGAGAGGTAGTCCTCGCTGTCAAATTCTGAGGAAGGGGGTTCGGGCAACAGCGCGCGCGTGAGCATCACGCGCGGCATTCCCTTCGTATCCCCCCTTAAAGCCTTCTTTCTAAGCAACTCGAGCAGCCGGCGCCTGCCATCAGGGACCGGCTGCGAGAAGTCGACGTCTTCGTCGGTAAGCAAGTCCGTCTCCGGTGCGGTTAGGTGCACGGGCTCCGAACTTGCGCGCGCAGTCGCGCCTTCCTCCACACTCGTCGTCCTCCCGACCCTCTCCTCAACCCTCGCGAATTGTGCCCCCCCCGTATACGTGGGGCAGCCTTCCGCCGAAGCAGAAGGGTGGGATTCCCTCTCAGAGAGAGGACCCACCCGGGGAATACTTTTCAATGCGCGACTTTCCATCCTACTAACGCCGACACCCCGGGTCGCGGTCTCTTTTTTCGGGGGTGAGCTCCCCCATCAGAGTGAAACAAAAACAAGGAAAGATAGTAGTAGAAAAGACGGTGAAAATAGAAGAAACAAAACAAATAAAACAAAAACAAGAGCAAACTATAAACAGGTGGTGAAAGATAGTGATAGACCGGCGTTCAGCCACCTGGGTACCTCACCCCGTGTACAGAGCGGGGTGGCGCACCCAGGCGTTGCCCAGGGACACCAACGAGGAGGAACCGGTATCGCCCCCAACCTAACCCAACCTTTTTTTTTTTTTTTTTTTTGACGGGGGGAAATACGTTACGTATCCCCCGCCGCCCCCGGGGGAGGGCAGCAGGGGTATGACGGACTCCCCCGGCGCGAGGTGGAGTGCGCCGGGGTTTACCGTCTAAAACCCCCCGATGCCCATCTTCAGCGCCAATGGTGGGGCCGTGGGAATCGCGAGAGCATTCTTCCACGACCCCCCAGCGCGTGCCGCATCCGGCTCACTTCTAATGCGGCGGCCTGGTGATATGCCGCCGCTTGCCTCTCCGAGAGCTCCCCGGGCATTGGGGAGCTTGCCATCTCGGGGCCCATAGTGTGAGCGGCGATCCCCCGATCACCGCCCACGGGCCTAGGCGTCCAACTCCATGGCGGGGGCGGGAACAGCCCTTGCGCCGTCGACCTTGGGCTTTTTGTGCCGGGCCTTTTTTGTTGGCGCCTTTCGCTTCGTGCTGGGGGGCGGTTTCGCTACGCAGCCGCTACTGCCCAGCACATGGGCCTTCTCTAGCCTGCCGGCGGCCTCGCAGAGGAAACAGTTGGGCGCTTCCCCGCACTCGGCCGCCTTGTGCCCCGGTTTCCCGCAGCGGAAACAGCTCCGGCTGCGGTCTACCGGGCACTGGCACTTCGCCGCCACGTGGCCGGTGTCCTGGCAGCGGAAGCAGCGCTTAGGCCTCGCGGCCAGCAGCGCCACTCTCGCCGACACCCAACCAACGCGCAGCCGCCCAGAGCTTACAAGCTTCTTGGCTGCAGCGACCGGGACACGCATCCATAGCGACGCGTCTCCTCGTGGCCCCACCGACAGTTGGCCCGACCGAATATTGTCGGCCGAGCACTCTCCTTCTTTCGCGACCGCCTGAATGACGTCGGCGGCCGCCACCGAGTCGTCCAGCCCGGCCACGCGGATCTCCGCGCTCAGAACCGGGCGGGCGACTTTCACATCGTCCGGTGGGAGGACGGACCTCAACCTAACGGCGAAGGCGTCCGCCTTCTCTTGCGCACCCTCACCAGCAATGGTGAGGACGCGCGCTCCTGTCTCGGCCAGTCGGAAACCGAGCCTGGGGATCCCGAGTTCCCCCAGGTCGATCGCCGCTCGGGCCTTGGCCAACACCTTGGCGTACGTCACCCCCCTTTCAGCAGCGTTCGCCCCCAGGGTGAGGGTGACCGCCGCAGTCGTGGGAGGGCGAAGCCTTGCCGTTCTCTTCTTTTTATTTGGGGCGGCCTTGGGTGTTTTAGTCGCCCCCTTCTCGTTCCTGGCCTTGCGTGGCCCAACTTTGGGACACGAGGCCTCGGCGGGGGAGGGTCTGGTGTTTGCCCCCCCTTGCGCCGCTTCTTGGGCGGCCATTGATGGCCGCTTCTTCTTGCCCTTTTTCGTTTTGGCCTTGGGCGGGGCCGGAGCAGCAGGAGCCTTTTTAGAGGCCGGTGCACTCGGTGCCGCCATTTCCGCATATGTTGGCGCCGTCGCTCGTTTGGGCTTCGGCGCCTTCGTCCCTCCGATCGCTGGCGTGGTGCCAACATCGGCACTATCCGCCGCCAGCGGTGGTCTCCTCCTTGGCTCTGGCAGGAGCCTGTCCTCTATGCCCGCCAACCTCGCATTCAGCATGTTGCCGAAGGTCTCTATATTGGAACGCGAGACCTCCGACAACATCCGTTGCAAGTCGTTGGTGGCGGGCTTGGTCGCCTGGTGACGCAGCTCCTCGAGCTCCCGGCGCATTGCGTCGAGCTGCCGTTGAAGCCTTTCGTTTTGGGCTTCCAAAGCCTTCATCTCCTCCGATTGTCCGCGGCCCCTCATTTCGGCGAAGGTTGCCCGTATATTAGCAACTGCCTCTTTGAGGTGCCGCTGAAATGTCCCTTTCAAGTTTTGGGACCTCGTGGCGACCATTGTTATCGCCTCCAGCGAGGCCTCAACACCCTTGGCCAGAGCATGGCTGGTCTGCTCCGACCTGTCTTCTCCAGTGGCTGCGGCGGGGCTTGCGCAGATAGACGCGCGCGCGCCCCGCGCAGTTCTCAATGACTCGGCGACTTCCTCTGCGGCCTGAAGCCGAAGCGCTTCTTCCTTCTCCCGATTCAATTCGGCCTGCGCCTTTGCCAAGCCAACGTATTGGCCCGTGGTCGGCGGGCGGCCGCGTCCTCGCTTTGCCTTCGGCACCGCACCTTTGCTGGTGGACGGCGCCGCCTCTGTCTCGTCCGGGTGTAACCGCCGCTTAAGGGGGGTCGTACGTCCGGTGGGTGCGGGCAATCCCTCGGAGTCCAGCGACATGTCGGTCATGCAGCTGGAGTCCGAGAGATAGTCCTCGCTGTCTCTATCAGGTGTTCTGGGCGGCGGCATGATCACGTCGCGCGTGAGAAGCACGCGCGGTAAGTCTGCGTCGCCCCGTAACTTCTTTTTTCGCATCAACTTCAGTATCCGCTCCACGCCGTTGGGCTGCGGCTGACTGAAGTCGACGTCCTCGTCAGTCAGAAGGTCCGTTCTCGACGCGGTTAGGTGCGCCGAGCTCGGTCTGGTATGCGCCATCGCGCCTTCATCTTTCGCCGTCGCAACGGCCTCCTTCCTCTCCACCTCCACCGAAGCATGTTTTGGGCCCCCAGTATACCTGGCCCTATCTCCCGCCGAAACGGGAGTGTGGGATTCCCCGGCATCGCCGGGACCCACCCTGGGAGAATTTTTAACATGCTGACCTTCCATTGTTGTCAATTGTGGGCTGAGTCTGACCCGATCAAGAAGGGGTGATTCTGCCCCAGTGCCCTCGGGACGAGACCGCCTGCTCGCCATGCATCCCATGGCCGGGCACCACAAACCTTGGATTAGGGGCCGTAAAAGCCCATTCATCACCATTCAAAACAAAAACCTATCACGCAAAACCTAACACACACGCACAGAAGAGTAAATAAAAGAGAAAAAGATAGAAAGAAAAGGTGTTGAAAGATAGAGAAAATAAATAAAAAAAATAAATGCAAAAAGAAGAGTAAACTATAAAAAGGTGGTGAAAGATAGAGATAGACCGGCGTTCAGCCGCGTGGGTACCTCACCCCGTGTAAAAAGCGGGGTGGCGCACCCAAGCGTTGCCCAGGGACACCAACGTGGAGGAACCGGTATCGCCCCCAACCTAACCCAACCTAACCTAACCTAACCTAACCTAACCTTTTTTTTTTTTTTTTTTTTTTTTTTGATCTCGCAGGGGAAAGGTCATTACGCCCTTCCCGGGTTGGGGGACCCGGGGGTATGTGGGACTCCCGGCGCGACTCGCCGGTTTACCCACTAAAACTAACCTGCGGATTGCCATCAGCCGCTAAATGGGGAGTGTCCCGGATCTGTCTAGCACAGGACACCCACCGCGACCGGCCGGTCTACCTCAATAGGGACCGGACTTCCACCACAATTAGGGGCCGCTCCGACAACCTGAAGCGTCCCCCTCGACGCCGGGACTGGCTAAGCCGGGGAGGTTCCCATCCTCTCCCGGAGCCCCGTTAGACGGAAGTTTGGAGGTTCGCATAACGACGCCTCCGCATTCCCGTCCTACGCCGGCGGAGCGGAACAGAGGATTGATCGTTCTCTCTGTCCCGCTCCGCGGCCTCTTTCCGCGAAATGACGGCTTCGCAGAAAGAGACCGCCGCCTGCCAGGCCTCATCGCTCTCGAGCATGCAGCGCACCACACTCGAGAGCGAGAGGTCCCGCCCAAGCACTGCCACGAGATCGTGGCGCTGCACGGCCCATCGGTCGCACACCTCTAAGGTGTGCTGGGCCGTGTCCTCCGCAGCGCCACATTGGTGGCAGGCTGGCGTTGGCTCCCTCCTGGCGACCTTACACAGGTACGCACCGAAACAGCCATGCCCGGTGAGCACCTGTGTAAGGCGGAAGGTGAGTGGCTTTCGCTTGCGGCGCATCCACGCCGCAAGGACTGGACGCAGCGCCTCGGCCGTACGTTGGCCGTACTGCGACTGCGCCAGCGCCTCTCCCCACCTTCCCAGCACCCACTGCTCTCCCAGCCTTTGGAACCGCCTGAGTTCCTCCCACGAGGGGACCTCACCATGTGACCTCCTCTCTGACATGAGGAGGTACGTCTCGGCAAGGACCCTTGCCGTGAGCTCCCAAGGCGGTTCCCCCGCCAGGACAGTGGCTGCCGCCCAGGAGACTGTACGGTAGCCCCTGATGACCCTCACCGCTATGACCCGCTGCATTTTGTGCAGCTGGGCCTTGTTGCGGACGGTGAGGGCATCCGCCCATATTGGGGCTCCGTACAGTGCTATACTCCGGCACACCCCGGAGTACAGCCGCCTGCAGGCTTGGCTGGGCCCCCCCACATTCGGTAGGAGCCGACCCAGCGATGACGCCGCCCTTATGACCTTCGGCCCCAGTTGTTCAAAATGAGGGCCGAAGGTCCACCTCCCGTCCAGGGTGAGCCCAAGATATTTGATTGTGGGGCCCACCCTGATCTCCTCCTCTCCGACCTGAAGTCGTGCACCTGGGGGGGGTCTTCGCCTCCCGGGTCCGCGGAACATGAGGGCTTCGGTCTTTTCATATCGAACCCGAAGCCCCAACCTCCTGATGCGGCCAGCCACCAACGATAGTGCCGTTTCGGCCAGCCGCCTCGCCTCTTGGTAACTTCGTCCCCGGGATGTGACGAAAGTGTCATCCGCATAACAGATGACACTCATCCCGGGGAGGAGGCGACATCGCAGGACCCAGTCGAAGCCGATGTCCCAGAGGAGGGGTCCCAATACCGACCCCTGTGGGACACCGCATTCGACTCCCCACCGCACAAAAGACCCCTCCCGGTCCTCCCACACGACTTCCCTGCCGGAGAGCCAATCTCCCAACAGTCTTCCGATATACGGGGGCACACCGAAGTATTTCAGTGCCTCCCGTATCACGCTGTGGGGAAGACTGTTGAAAGCGTTGGCGATGTCGAGCGACACCCCCAACACCACCTCCCCCTCGCGTTCCGCCTCCTGCGTCACCGACCGTAGGCGCCTAATAGCGTCGACGGTAGACCTGCCGGGCCGGAAACCGAACTGAGAATCAGACAGTCTCGGTCCCGGTCCCTCCTCCAGATGCCGAGCGAGTCGAGAAGCCACAATTCGCTCTAGGGCCTTCCCGACTTCGCTCAGCAGAACGATTGGTCTCACCGCCGACGCTTGGTCCGGTGGCCGGCCCCCCTTTGGCAATAGGGTGAGCCGCCCTTCCTTCCACGCCCTCGGGAACTGGCCCGACCGAAGACAATGGTCGAACAGTTCCCGGAGGGGGTCCTTGAGGTGCACTAGTGCTACAGAAAGCACTTTCCCGTGCACCCCGTCCGGCCCCGGCGCCCTCTTTTTACTCCGGAGGCGGAACAGAACCGCCTCCATCTCCTGGTCGGTGACGGGGGGCGGAACACCCTCCACGGTCGAGTCCGACGTCCGCCGAGCCATTCTCGGAGGAACGAAACCTGCCGGGGGGTCAGGGAACAATTCCCTGACGATGTTCCCCAGCAGCTCCGGCTGTAGCGTCTCCGTCAACGGGGCCGACTGGACGCGGAGTTTGTCCCGCGCCCTTTTATAAGGTCGACCCCAGGGGTCATCATCAAGACCCCCGACGAGCTCCAGCCATGCCTCCTCCTTGGCTCGGCTGATGGCCAACAACAGGGCTTCCCGGGTCTCAACGTAGACCCGGTATAGTCGGCCATCTCTCTCCGCGTCCTGGGGTTGGCGCCGCCTGCTGCGTCCATAGGAACGACGCGCCGCATTGCAGGCGGCGCGAAGGTCAGCCAGTTCTGCCGACCACCAATAGACCGCCCGACGTGGCGGCGGGGGACCGTGGATCCTTGGCATGGCTGCCCGGCAGACGTTTGAGAGCACGTCTCGGAAGCAGCCAGCCAACTCGTCCACTCCCCGACCTTGCGACGACGACGGGAGGCACCAGCGACCGACTATGGCCGCCTCCTCCGCTAGTTCCCGGTCGAGCTTTGTGATCGCCCAACGCGGGAACCTGCTACAACCCCTGAACAACGCCGAACTCGACCCGGAGGCTGGAGACACCTCGAACCGTATGTAGCGGTGGTCCGAGAGTGTCTCCACCTCCGTTACCACCCTCCACCTTCCTACCCTGCGTGCGATATCGGGCGTGGCGAAAGACAAGTCCACCACTGACTCCCCATTCCATCGCACGCAGGTCGGGGCCGTCCCTCTGTTGAGCAGGGACAGTCCCGTGGCCAACGCCCACTCTTCCACCTCTTTCCCTTTTGGGTTCGTGATCGGGGACCCCCACGCCGAGGACTTGGCATTGAAGTCCCCCGCCACGACCACGGGAAGAGGGGCCAGCCGCCTCACTAGCGGCCCTAGAGCATTAAGAAATCGCTCCAGAGCCGCTAGATTCTGGTTCGGAGAGAAGTACACCCCAACAATGGCAACTTCTCCCCGAACCGCCACCACGTACCCGTCCCCCTTCATTTTGGGTATGAGGGGTGGACCAGCGCCTGTTCCAACTACGATGGCTACGGAGTTCGCCGCATCCCCAGCCCAGTGCGGCAGGGGAGGCACGAAATAGGGCTCCGCAACCACCGCCACATCGATATTCCACTCCGCCATCGACTGCAGGAAGAGGTCCTGAGCCGCAGCGGAGTGGTTAACATTCCCTTGAAGGAAGCCGAAATGTCCTGGCATTACTCGGACATTTCGGCCTCAGGCGCCGCCACCCTCCCCCTTTCTTGACTAGGGGTGGAGGGAAATTTGCCTCGTATGGGTGGGGGGTTACATAACCTACTCCCCATAACGTGGTCCGCCGCCTTGCCCGCATCCGTGCAAACGGCACATTTAGGGCGCTCCGCCTTGCACCCAGCCACCATGTGTCCAGGCTCGCCGCAGCGGTAGCATAATCCGCTGCGGACCTTCTCCGAGTGGGGGCACAACGCCGAAAAGTGCCCCCTTCCCAGACACCTAAAGCAGTGGCTGGGACGCGCATCAACAAGGTGGAGCGACACCTTGCTCCACCCCACAGCAATGCTGCCCAACGCCACCAATTTTTTGGCAGCTGACACCGGGCAGCTCATGCGGGCATAGCCTGACCCCATCAACCCGTGCTGAATCTTTCCCACCCAGACCTGAGTGGAGAGACAGCCACCCTCCCTAGCAACTGCGGCCTTAATTGAATCCGCAGTCGCAGCATCCGAAAGGCCCGTGATATTAAACTCGGCACTCTTCACGGGCCTTGAGATTTCCGCCTCTTCCGCAAGAATCTCGGTCAGGCGGGCTGCCAACGCGTCCGCTTTCTCGTGACTGCTGGAACCAGGTATTTCGATTAGCCTGGCTCCGGTGCCCGCCTGCCTTATGCGGAGTGGGCCGATACCCAGCTCCTCCAGCCGTATTGAGGTCTCCGCCTTTTTTAAGGCGGAGCTATATGTCATACCCCCCGCCACCGCTTCCGGCTTTAGTTTAACAACAACAGCCGTGGAGCGGGGTAAAACAACTTTGGGCCCCTTTACTGCTGCTTTAGCTTGCGGTTTTGGTGCCGCTTTCTTTGAGGAAGCCTTTCGGCGGACGACTTCAGTCCAAGCCTCTGAGGGCTCCTTCGAAGCACCCGCAGGTGTCTCTTTTGAGGCGCCGGCCGACACAAACGCCTCTTTCGAGGCGGGTGGGCCAGAGTTGGTCGGCTTTGTCGACTTCGGCCCTTTCCCTTTGCCCTTCTTCTGTTGCACAGGGGCTGGGCGCACCAACGGTTGCACTGGGAGCGCTGGTAATTCCTCCCTGCTCCTTTCCACCCTTCCAGGGACCACAGGTTTCCGAGTACCTCCCAACACTGGTGACCTTTCTCGCTCCGGTGGCACCTCACGATCAGCTGTAACTGCAAGAGACTGGGCCTCGCGGGGAGCCTTATTTTTGTCCGCGGACAGCGGCGGACGAACCACGCGAGGGGGCAGCAGTCGATCCTCCAGAGCTGCCAGGCGCCCATCAACCAGGTTGCCTACCAACCTGGCGATATTGTTTTCTAGGATGCCCAGCTGCTCATCGGACATCGGAACCGACTGTGACGACGACTTTTTAGCCGCCGCCTTCTTCGCCTCCTCGAAGTCACGTCTATAGGCGCGCACCTCTTCCCGGAGATTTGCCACCTCCCGTTGCAGTCTCCCATTGTCTGCACGGAGGCGGCGAGTCTCCTCTGCCTCAGTGCGCACCATCAGCGTTTCGATCACCGCTCTGACCGTGCCCGTAGCCCGACGGATTTTGTTGGCATATCCACCCTTCAGATTGGTGGACTTCCCAGAAAGATTAATAATCTCCATAAGATTCGCCTCCGCCGCCTGCATCAAGTCTTGAGCCCCTAGGCTATCGACATCCAGCTCCAGAGGGCCAGGAGGAATCGGTTGATCTCCAGGGTCCGAGACTGACTTCAAAAAAGCCCTCTTGTCCAGTGCTGCTACAAATTCAGACTCTCGGGCTTCCTCCGCCCGGCCCCTAGTGGCAGTCCCACGAGCCCTTCCACGCTTGGCCATGTTCTTTCGGCCCACTATGTAGCTCTCAGCCACGTCCTCCGTATCCGAGCCAGAGGCCTCCCCTGGAAATGGAAAAGAACGTTTCCCAGTATAGGCCTCCGACTCGGAGTTGGACTGCATAGACCAGTCCCCTAACGCCTCCTCCAGCGTTATCCCGGCTCGGACAGATCCCTGCCGACAAACACTCCCACTTCGATCCTCCCCACTCCGTGCGTCTCCGAATTCGAGCCGAAGCCCCCTTCCGGATCGCCTACTATCCCCCCTTTCACTCTCATCTCCCTTCCCCCCAACTTCCTCTACACCTTTCGGCATATTGCCGAAAATAAATTTTGGGGGTGCCACAGGGCACACCCCTGTTATATATTCCCGATCACAAGAAAATGTACCGGCAACAGCCCGTACACAAAAACCTAACTTAATAAAATTATTATACAAAAAACCTTCACCAAAATAAAAACAAAAACAAACCTATACGACTAAACTAACCTAGATATATATATACAAAAATGTTCCCACCCCGGGAGGGCCTCCCACGCACAACAACACCGGGACAAAAGCAGTCGACCGATGTTGTTTTACGTGGATGACTATCTCTACCGATGTATGGGAATTCTAACAAGTTAGTAGTTGACGACTAAAATTGGATTATCTCGAGAACCAGATGGCTCACCGAGATGTTTCTTTCACCAAAAGAACCGCCAAAAACACAGCTTTCGCTGGACTCCAACAACACAAAGATCCGTCGACTAGCATATGCTTTGTCTAAGAAAATTTGAGCTCAACCTAACCTAACCTAACCTAACCTAACCTAACCTAACCTAACCTAACCTAACCTAACCTAACCTTTTTTTTTTTTTTTTTTTTTTTTTTTTTTTTTTTTTAACGGGGTGAAATTCTTTACGAATCCCCCGCCACCCCCGGGGGAGGGCAGCAAGGGTATGTCGGACTCCCCCGGCGCGAGATGGAGTGCACCGGGGTGTACCGACTAAAACACCCCGATGCCCGTCTTCAGCGCCAGTGGAGGGGCCGTGGGAATCGCGAAAGCATTCTTCCACGACCCCCCAGCGCGTGCCGCATCCGGCTCCCTTCTAATGCGGCGGCCTGGTGTTATGCCGCCGCTTGCCTCTCCGAGAGCTCCCCGGGCATTGGGGAGCTTTCCTTCTCGGGGCCCATAGTGCGGGCGGTGATCCCCCGATCACCACCCACGGGCCTAGGCGTCCAACTCCATGGCGCGGGCGGGCGGAGCCGCCCTTGCGCCGTTGGCCTTGGGCTTTTTGAGCCTGGCCTTCTTGGTCGGCGCCTTTCTCTTCGCGCCGGGAGGCGGCTTTGCGACGCAGCCGCTTCCTCCCAACACATGCGCCTTCTCCGGCCTGCCGGCAGCCTCGCACAGGAAGCAGTTGGGCGCTTCCCTGCACTCGGCTGCCTTGTGCCCCGGTTTCCCGCAGCGAAAACAGCTCCGGCTGCGGTCTACCGGGCACTGGCACTTCGCCGCCACGTGACCGGTGTCTTGGCAGCGGAAGCAGCGCTTAGGCCTCGCGGCCAGCAGCGCCACTCTCGCCGACACCCAGCCAACTCGCAGCCGCCCCGAGCTTGTTAGCTTCTTGGCGGCCGCGACCGGGACACGCATCCACAACGAAGCGTCCCCGCGTGGCCCCACCGTCATTTGGCCGGCCCGAATATCATCGGCCGAGCACTCTCCTTCTGTAGCGACCGCCTGGATGACGTCGGCGACCGCTACTGAGTCGTCTAGCCCGGCGACACGGATCTCCGCGCACAGAACCGGGCGGGCGACCTTGACATCGTCCGGTGGCAGGACGGACCTCAGCCTCGAGGCGAAGGCGTCCGCTTTCTCCTGCGCGCCCTCGCCAGCAATGGTAAGGACGCGCGCTCCAGTCTCGGCCAGGCGGAAACCGAGCCTGGGGATGCCGAGTTCCCCCAGGTCAATCGCCGCTCTAGCCTGACTCAACACTTTCGCGTAAGTCACCCCCCTTTCAGCAGCGCTCGCCGCCAGGGTGAGGGTGACCGCCGCAGTACTTGGAGGGCGAAGCTTCGCTCTCTTCTTCTTTTTTGGGGCGACTTTAGCTGAAGTAGCCGCCCCCTTCTTCGTTCTCTTGGCCTTGCGTGGACCTATCTTGGTCCACGGGGCCTCGGCTGGGGAGGGGTTGGTGTTATCCCCCCCTTGCGCCGTCTCTTGAGCGGCCGTTGATGGCCGCTTCTTCTTTTTGGCCGTTTTCTTTTTAGCCTTGGGCGGGGCCGGAGCAGCCGGAGCCTTTTTGGGGGCCGGTGCACTCGGTGCCGCCATATCTGCGTAAGTGGGCGCCGTCACCCTTTGGGGCTTCGGCGCCTGCGTCCCTCCGGTCGCTGGCGTGGTGCCAACATCGGCACTATCCGCCGCCAGCGGGGGCCTCTTCCTTGGCTCTGGAAGGAGCCTATCCTCCAGTCCCGACAATCTCGCATTTAGCATGTTGCCGAAGGTCTCGATATTAGAGCGCGAGACCTCCGACAACAGCTGCTGCAAGTTTTCAGCGGCAGGCTTAGTCGCCTGGCGCCGCAACTCCCCCAGCTCGCGTCGCATCGCGTCGACCTGCTGTTGGAGCCTCGCGTTCTGGGCTTCTAAGGCCCGCAGCTCGTCCGATTCGCAGCGACCCCTCAATTCGGAGACGGCCGTTCTGATGGTGCTGACCGACTCCTTGAGGAACCGCTGGAACGTTCCCTTCAAATTTGAAGACCTGGATGCGACCATCAGGATCGTTTCCAGGGACCTCTCTACGCTGGCTGCAATAGCAGCGTTTGTCTCCTCGGTGGTGATTGTAGGCGCTGGGCTTGCGGGGAGAGATGCACGTGCTTCTCTCGCCGCTCGCGCTGTGTCAGCGACCTCGGCTTCGGCCTCCAGTCTGATGGCCTCCGCCTTCGCCCTGTTTAGCTCTGCCTGCGCTTTCGCAAGGCCGACGTATTGGCCGGTTGATGGTGGCCGACCACGTCCCCTCTTCGCCTTCGGCACCGCACCTGTGCTGGTGGACGGCGCCGCCTCTTTCTCGTCCGGGTGTAACCGCCGCTTAAGGGGGGTTGTTCGTCCGGTGGGTGCGGGCAATCCCTCAGAGTCCAGTGACATGTCAGTCATGCAGCTGGAGTCCGAGAGATAGTCCTCGCTGTCTCTTTCTGGTCCAAGTTCACGGGGTTTTGGCATAATCACGTCGCGCGTGAGTAGCACGCGCGGCAGGTCTGCGTCGCCCCGCAACTTCTTCTTCTGCATCAATTTTAGCATCCGCTCATAGCCGTTGTGCTGCGGCTGGCTAAAATCGACGTCTTCGTCCGTGAGTAAGTCCGCCGCCGGCGCGGTAAGGTGCGCCGGCTTCGGACCTGGTTGCGCCATCGCGCCCGTCTCTTTCTGCGTCAACACTATGACCTCCTGCTCAACAACCCTCGCAGTAGTTGGTCCCTCCGTATACACGGACCTGACCCCCGCCGAAGCAGGGGTGTGGGATTCCCCATCGCTGGGACCCACCCGGAGATTATTTTTACTAATGCGACCTTCCATCCTTAAGACACCGACACCCCGGGTCGCGGTCTCTTTTTTCGGGGGTGAGCTCCCCCATCAGAAGAGTTAAATTAAAAAAGGAAAGATAGATACGAGATGAAAGAAAGGTGGTGAAAAGATAGAATAAACAAAACAAACGAGTAAAAACACAAGAAAGTTAAACAAAATAGGTGGTGAAAGATAGTGAAGAAAAGAGATAGCGCCAGCCTTCAGCCGCGTGGGTACCTCACCCCGCAAAAGACGAGGTGGCGCACCCAAGCGTTGCCCAGGGCCACGAACGAGGACGAACTGGCAGAGCCCCAACCTAACCTAACCTTTTTTTTTTTTTTTTTTTTTTTTTTTTTTTTTTTTTTTTTTTTTTTTTTTTTTTTTTTGACGGGGGGAAATACGTTACGTATCCCCCGCCACCCCCGGGGGAGGGCAGCAGGGGTATGACGGACTCCCCCGGCGCGAGATGGTGTGCGCCGGGGTTTACCGTCTAAAACCCCCCGATGCCCATCTTCAGCGCCTTTAACGGGGCCGTGGGAATCGCATTGCATTCTTCCACGACCCCGCAGCGCGTGCCGCATCCGGCTCTCTTCTAATGCGGCGGCCTGTTGTTATGCCGCCGCTTGCCTCTCCGAGAGCCCCCCGGGCATTGGGGAGCTTTTCATCTCGGGGCCCACAGTGTGGGCGGCGATCCCCCGATCACCGCCCACGGGCCTAGGCTTCCATCACCTCTACGGCAGGGGCGGACGGAACCGCCCTTGCGCCGGCCTTGGGTTCTTTGAACCGGGCCCTTTTGGTGGGAGCCTTTCCCTTCGCGCCGGGCGGAGGCTTTGCTACACAGCCGCTTGCGCCCAGCACATGTGCCTTCTCCGGCCTGCCGGCAGCCTCGCAGAGGAAGCAGTTGGGCGCTTCCCCGCACTCGGCCGCCTTGTGCCCCGGTTTCCCGCAGCGGAAACAGCTCCGGCTGCGGTCTACCGGGCACTGGCACTTCGCCGCCACGTGGCCGGTGTCCTGGCAGCGGAAGCAGCGCTTAGGCCTCGCGGCCAGCAGCGCCACTCTCGCCGACACCCAACCAACCCGCAGCCGCCCAGAACTTGTGAGTTTCTTGGCGGCCGCTACAGGGACACGCATCCATACCGACGCGTCCCCCCGCGGTCCCACCGTCAATTGGCCCGACCGTATATCGTCGGCCGAGCACCCTCCTTCCGTAGCGACCGCCTTGATCACGTCGGCGGCCGCTACTGAGTCGTCCAGTCCGGCGACGCGGATCTCCGCGCACAAAACCGGGCGGGCGACCTTTACGTCGTCCGGTGACAAGACGGTCCTCAACCTAGCGGCGAAGGCGTCTGCTTTTTCTTGCGCACCCTCACCAGCAATGGTGAGGATGCGCCCTCCGGTCTCGGCCAGACGGAAACCCAGCCTGGGGATCCCTAGTTCCCCGAGGTCAATGGCCGCTCTGGCTTGTCCCAACAACTTGGCGTACGTCACCCCCCTTTCAGCAGCGGTAGCCCCCAGAGTGAGGGTGACCGCCGCAGTCGTGGGAGGGCGAAGCCTCGCTCTCCTCTTCTTCTTCGGGGCGGCCTTAGCTGGAATAGCCGCCCCCTTCTTCGTCTTTTTGGCCTTGCGTGGACCTTTTGTGGTCCACGGGGCCTCGGCGGGGGAGGGGTCGGTGTGTTCCCCCCCTTTAGCCGCCTCTTGAGCGGCCATTGATGGCCGCTTCTTCTTTTTGGCCTTTTTCTTGGCCTTGGGCGGAGCCGGTGCAGGCGGTGCCTCTTTAGGGGGGACCGCTGCAATCGTCGTCGCCACCTCCGCGTATGTGGGCGCCGTCGCCTTTTTAGGCTTCGGTGCCTTTGTCCTTTCCGCCGCCGGCGGGGCGCCTACAGTGGCACTATCCGCCGCCAGCGGAGGTCTCCTACGAGGCTCCGGCAGGAGCCTATCCTCTAGGCCGGCAAGTCGAGCATTTAGCATGTTGCCGAGTGTCTCTATATTTGAGCGAGAGACCTCGGCTAACAGCTCACGCAGATCTTTGTCGGCGGGCGCGGCTGGTCGTTGGCGCATCTCCTCCAGCTCGCGACGCAATTCGGCCACTTGCCTTAGGAGTTGCGCATTTTGCGCCTCCAACCTCGACATCTCCTCCGTTATCGAACGGCCCCTCATTTCGTCGACTGCCGCCTTTATATTGGCGACCGCCTCTTTGAGACACCGTTGAAACGTGCCCTTCAAGTTCTGAGACTTCGTGGCGACCATAGTTACGGCCTCCAACGAAGTCTCGACACTTTTGGCCAGAGCATAAGTTGTCTGCTCCGACCTGTCTCCTTCGGCAGCTGCAGCGGGGCTTGCGCAGATGTTGGCGCGCGCCTCCCGTGCAGTTTTCATTTTTTCGGCAACCTCTTCCGCAGCCTGAAGCTGAAGAGCCGCCTCCTTCTCGCGATTTAATTCGGCTTGGGCTTTAGCCAGACCGACATACTGGCCGGTCGTTGGCGGCCGGCCGCGTCCTCTCTTGGCTTTCGGCACCGCACCTTTGCTGGTGGACGGCGCCGCCTCTGTCTCCTCCGGGTGTAACCGCCGCTTAAGGGGGGTCGTACGTCCGGTGGGTGCGGGCAATCCCTCGGAGTCCAGCGACATGCGAGACACGCAGCTGGAGTCCGAGAGATAGTCCTCGCTGTCTATTTCGGGTGTGTCATATCCTTGTTGGGGTGGCGGCATGATCACGTCGCGCGTGAGCAATACGCGCGGCAGATCTCGGTCGCCCCGCAACTTCTTCTTCTGCATCAATTTCAGCAGCCGCTCCACGCCGTTGGTCTGCGGCTGGCTGAAATCGACGTCCTCGTCGGTAAGGAGGCCCGTCTCCGGCGCGGCAATGTGCGCCAGCTTCGGGCCTGGTTGCGCCATCGCGCCTCTCTCCTTGTCTACCGTCTTCACCACGGTCTCCTCCGACTCCGACTCCACTGCAACAGGTGCCCCCCCCGTATACGTGGGGCGACCCCCCGCCGAAGCGGGAGTGTGGGATTCCCTCGTTAGAGGACCCACCCGGGGAATACTTTTCTTGTTGCACTCCATGGTTGCTCGGATATGGGCTGAGTCACGCCCGATCCATTAGGGGGGATTCTGCCCCAGTGCCCTTGGGACGAGCCGCCTGCTCGCCACGCATCCCACGGCCGGGCACCACAAACCCTGGATTAGGGGCCGTAAAAGCCCATCCATCACCATTCAAACAAAAACCTAACACACACACACAGAAGAATAAATAAAAGATAAAAGACAGAAAGAAAAGGTGTTGAAAGATAGATGAAATAAATAAAACAATGCAAAAAGAAGAGAAAACTATAAAAAGGTGGTGAAAAGATAGAAGATAGACCGGCGTTTAGCCGCCTGAGTACCTCACCCCGTGTAAAGTGCGGAGTGGCGCACCCAGGCGTTGCCCAGGGACACCAACGTGGAGGAACCGGTATCGCCCCCAACCTAACCTAACCTTTTTTTTTTTTTTTTTTTTTTTTTTTTTTTTTTTTTTTTTTTTTTTTTCGTCGGGAAATGCTTTATGCATCCCCGGCAGCGCTGGGGAAGGGCCACCGGGGTATGTGGGACTCGCCCGGGCGTGGATGATATCGCCCGGGGTTACCGCACTAAAACCCGACGGTGTTCCTACTCCCCCGCTGATGGCAGGGACACGGGAAACGCGAAATACACAACCGCGACCCTGCCAGCGGATGCCTGCAGTTGCAGGCTCTGCTCGTGGGCGTTTAGGCCCACACTGACACTGCGACGCGATGCGCAGGAACACCTTGCGCATCGCGGCCGACTCGGGGACTCGGTTTTGTTGGGCGACGGCGTCCCCACGCCGCCACCTCGAGCTCCCCCGCTAGGGCGGGATGTCCTGGCCATGTCTAGCCCTTGGTCTCCGCCTTGGCCTTCTCAGAGGATCGAGCGCCTCCGCCTCTCGTCTGCGCTCCGACTCCTCTTTCGACGACATCACCTCCTCGGCGAAAGTCGCGACTGCCTTCCAGGAGTTCTCACTGCTCAGCATCGCGCGAATGATAGCTGGCAGTGAGATGTCTTGTCCAATGGCGGCTTGTAATGCCACTCTTTGTCGTGTCCATGCGGGACAGGCTAGCAAAGTGTGCTGCGCCGTGTCCCGTTCGTCGTCACAGTGGTGGCAGGCAGTGCTCTGCTCACGCTTCGCTATATCGTACAGGTAACGACCGAAACAACCGTGTCCGGTCAGTACCTGTGTGAGGCGATAAGTTAGCGCCCCGCCTTCTCGGTCTGTCCACTCCCTCAGTACGGGCCGAATGGCGGCCAGCAGGTCGACGCTGACCGTGGACTCGTTTAGGCGTTCGAGCCACTGTTCGAACGCTTGGTCTCTCGCGTCATTCCTCCACCGCCGGATGTAGTCTGGTGGCGGGGTTCGTCCTTCGTTGCGCTCCGCCTGGCAGCGCCAGTACACGTCGGCCAGTGATTTGGCCTCTATGTCCCATGGGACGCTGCCAGCAAAGACACATGCGGCATTTTTGGACAGAGTGCGGTATCCCCGCACCGATCTAATGGCCATCGTCCGCTGCAGCCTTATCAGGATTTGCCTACTTTCGGGTGCCAGGTGTTCGGCCCATATCGGCGCACCGTACATGCTCATTGAACGGATGATGCCCATGTACAGGCGCCGACATCCGAGACTGGGCCCTCCCAGATTGGGGAGAAGCCATGCCAATCCACCGGCGGCCTTGGAGACTTTTTCCGATAATCGGCAAAAGTGCTCTTTAAAGGACCATCGGTTGTCCAAAACTAAACCCAGGTAGGTCATGGATCTTCCTATTTTAATCTGTGTGCCGCCAACGATCACAGCCGCGCCCGGCGGCGGCGAGTTTCGCGGCCCATGGAAGCAGAGTGCCTCGGATTTCTCCAAGGCGACTTCTAACCCCAGGGCGCGTATGCGGCGCACCACTTGGGCCACCGTAGCTGTCGCCAGGATCATGGCGTCACGCTGTGTCTTCCCACGGCAAACTGCGAGTGTGTCGTCTGCGTAACACAGCAGCTCGACTCCCCGTAGATTAGCTCCCCGGAGCACCCAGTCATATCCGATGTTCCACAGGTGTGGGCCAAGAGCCGATCCCTGTGGAACACCGCACACTACTGCCATCCTTCTCCAGCCTCTCTTGGTCGGGTACTCTATGTACCTCGTCGACAGATAATTATCGACCGTTTTCCGCAGGTATTTGGGTACCTTGTGGTATCGAAGTCCTTCTTTTATAGTCGCCCAAGGCAGGGAGTTAAAGGCATTGGATATGTCTAATGACACAGCCAAGACTACCCCACCCCGAGCGACTTCTTCCTCCACTGTGGTCCTTAATTGAGCTACCGCCCCGATGGTAGATCGTCCCACTCGAAAGCCGAACTGGTTGGAGTTGAGGTTCGGGCCAACACGGTTAAGGTGCTCAGTGAGACGTGCCACGAGCACACGCTCCAACATTTTGCACACCTCATCGAGTAGGATGATTGGGCGGTATGCTGAAGGTTGATTTTCAGGTCTTCCTTTCTTGCGAAGAAGAACAAGTTTGCCACTCTTCCATCGGCGTGGAAAACGACAATGCGACAGACAGGTGTTGAGTACGGTGAGCACTCGCTCTTCCATCTCCTCCATCGCGAGTGCCCACGCACGGCCCGGTATGCCGTCCAGGCCAGGTGCCGTGTTCTTCTGTCGCATTTTCTCGACTGCCGCGGCAAGTTCCGCCGATGTTATGGGCGGAACTTCTTCGTCTTCATCGTCAGTCTCGTCCGGTGGTGCCATTGATGGCGGGGACCACTCGGCCCTTGATGGAAAAAGGGCCGAGAGGACAGACTCTCGTAGCTGTGGCTCCAGACTCTGGGTAAGAGGCGGGGCAGCCGGGCGGAGCTTTTGCCTCACGTATTTGTAAGGCCGTCCCCACGGGTCACGGTCCAGAGTCTCCAGCCACTCCGTCCATGATTCGGTCTTTGCCCGCCGGATGCTATCCTTCAAGGTCCATCGGACCGTTCTGTACGCTTCGTAGGCAGCTTCTTCGTCGTCTGCGTTCCTATTTCTTCTCCTTCGTTGGCGTGCGTAGCGACGATGGGCTGCTACGCATTCCGCCCGGAGCTGTTGGATCTCCGGACGCCACCAGTAGGCTACGCGTCTGCGCTCGATTGGTCCAACTCTGGGCGTGGACGCGTCGCATATTTGCGTCATTGCTTCGGCCAACCACTCCGCCGCCGTCTCGACCGCCTCTCCCGGAGGGATTGGCACCCAAGATTGCACAATGGCGGCTTCCTTAAGCAGGTCTCTGTTCAAGTGACGTAGGGACCACCGGGGGCCGCCGTCAGGTATTGGTCGACGACCTCGTCCGTCCAGGGTGCCGGTGAGTTCGAACCGGATATACCGGTGGTCCGACAGAGTCTCCACGTTTTGGAGAACGTGCCATCTGTCCACCCGGCGCGCGACGTTGGGGCTTGCCAGAGTGATGTCAATGATTGATTCTCCTCTTTGACGAACGCAGGTACTGGCATTGCCGCGGTTAAGTACGACAAGTCCAGTTTCCGTGATCCAGTCCTCGATTGTACGTCCTCTGGCATTCGTCGCCGGGGAGCCCCAAAGCGCAGATTTCGCATTAAAGTCTCCGGCGACGACTACTGGATTAGACATTCCGCCTACGAGAGTGGAGAGCCTCGACAAGAGCTCCTCAAAATCCACAAGTGGCCTATTGGGCGAGAAATACACGCCTACCACAGTATAGGATCCGAAGTTAACCGCAATGAAGCCTTGGCCCTTAACTGTGCCGTTGGATACCACGGCTCTTGGGCCAGTGACAACAGCGACTGAAGAGTCCGTGTCTCCGAACCAATTCGAGCTAGGCGGAACCCGATATGGCTCGGCCACCACCGCTATATCAATGGACCACTGCGCCATTGAGTGGACTAGAAGGTCCTGCGCAGGGGCGCAGTGGTTCAAGTTACACTGCAGTAGGTTAAGCTTGGCCATTATTTGGGACCGTTTCGTTAGCCTTCTCTGTCCCGGAAGCCGCAGCTGATGTTGCTGCTGCTTTCTGAGGGTTCCTGCTCTTTTTAGAGCCGGTCTTCTCTTTTGCGGCTGGTCTGCCGCAGGTCTTGCTGCCAACCCTGTGGTCGGCCGGTTTCCCTTTAGATGCGCAGAGAGCGCAGTGAGGTGCATTCTGGCACTTCGCTGATGTGTGTTCTGGTTGGCCGCAACGGAAACAGAGACCGCTGCGATCGACGTCACAGGCACACTTCGTCTTAGCATGGCCTGTTTCCTGGCATTTGTAACACCGCATGGGCCGTAGCGGTAGTAGTGTTACACGGGCTACGACCCACCCCACATAGAGCTTAGTGTTGGGGCTCGAGACGGCCTTGGCGGCTTCAACTGGGCAGCTAACCCATGCCGTGCCTCGACCGTTTCTGTCACCGCGTATCTCGCCCACCTTAACTGCCTCGACGGAACAGTTGGCAGCTCTCGCGATCGCCTCAGCTACTTCGGCAGGTGTAACTGAATCGTCCAAACCTGACACCCGAAGCTCGGCACACTTTTGGGGTCTGGAGATTCGCACCTTCTGATCCCCTAGAATCTCCTTAAGTTTGCCGGCTAGGGCATCTGCCTTTTCGTTGTGCGCGTCGCCGGAGACCTCGAGTATTCGGGCTCCAGTTACCGCGACTCTGAACTTCACCGCTGGTATGTCAAGTGCCTGCAGGTCCAGACGCCTCTTTGCTTCCTTTAGAATTTCCACGTATGAGACCCCGCTCCCCTCCGCTTCCGGCTGTAGGGTAAGGACTACAGCCGCAGTCTTGGGAGCGCGTAGTTTCTTACTCTTCTTTTTCTTCTTCTGTTTCTTGCTTTTCATCTTTTCTGTCTCAGATTCTTTACTCTTCCTACTTTGTTTCACCACCTTTTTCCACTCTTCGGTATGAGGTGGCCTCGGTGCTGCTGCTGTTTCAGGTGCGACTCGTCTCGCGCTTGCCGCCTCTGTGGCCGCAGCAGTCTTCCGGGTTTTCCTTACCTTTTTCGGCGCTGGGCCTGGGTTCGTCGGCGGCATCAGCGTTGTGACTGGTGTTGCCGGTGTTCTATTCAACTCTGGCCGCGCCGGCTCTGCAGGTGTTGGTGCAGTAGCCGTGCGATCCCTTTTTCTATCCGCGGCGATTGGAGGCCGCAGGCGTGGCTCCGGTAGGAGTCGAGCCTCGAGGCTCTCCAGCCGTGCGTCTAACCTTGCGCTCGATCGCGATACTGCCTCCTGTACAGCCCTCTCGAGTAGCTCTTCTGTAGTCATCGTCTGGGTTGTGGGAGCGTCCCGAGGTCGGACGGCAATGAGCTCCCGCTTGACAGCGTCAAATTCTGTTCTCAAGTCTGAAAGCTCTTTGGAAAGGCGGGCGTTCGCCGCTTCCAGAGCTCTCGTCTCTGCTGTTGAGGTGCGATTCAGCAGGACCGAACAGGCCTCCCGCAAGGTGCGTGTGGCATCATTTATGGCCTTGATGCAAGGACCACTCAGGTTCTTCGATTTTTTGACCGTCCCCGTGATGGCGGCCAAACTGGTCGATATACTCGCGCCGAGTGAACTCGTCGTCTCCTCATCTTCAAATGCATCCGAGTATTCGGAGGTTCCTGACGCCCGTGATGACCGGGGCGGTTGGATCCTCTGTGCTAAACCCAGGACCTCTTTGTCCAACTGAGCCTCGATGAGCTTACGTTCTATCTCGAGTTGCTCCTTTTGGGCCTTAGCGAGGCCTACATATTCGCCCGTGGTAGGCGGTCTTCCTCTCCCGCGTTTAGCACGGGAGCCCTTATTCTTCTGCTGGTTATAATTAGTCATCGACTTGTCATCAACCTCTGATTCTTCATCCGCGTCTTGTCCGGGTTTTCGCTTTCGCAGTATCTTGTCCTTAAGGTATTTATGTGCCAGCGTCGTGAAAGTTGCGGTTTCGTTTCCGCTTTCTTCAGAAGCTGACGTTACTCTGCTGGGTCTCTCAAAGAGTTGCGAGGTTTCGCCACCCTCCTCTACTTCCATTGTGGTCGTTGGCGTTGCCGCTCGCGAGCCACCTAGTCCAATCCGAGAAGTCATGTCCGTTGTCGTCAATTCCGAGATGTCTCTTCCTTTCAATATATCTTCTACCACCACAGCAATTTGAGCCCCCCCCGTATACATGGGGCGATCCCCCGCCGAAGCGGGAGTGTGGGATTCCCTCTGTTGAGGACCCACCCGGGGAGATTTTTTTCCATTGCTTACCTCCATATTTGTCAGTTATGGGCTGATGCTGACCCGATCCATTAAGGGGGGATTCTGCCCCAGCGCCCTCGCGACGTAGCCTCCCGCTCGCCACGCATCCCACGGCCGGGCGCCAGAACCCTGGATTGGGGACCCACGGGTCTATCCATCCACAAACATACACAGATTTTCACACGCAATCACACAATACGGTAAAGAAGAGTTAACAAAATGAGAAAGATAGAAGAAGAGGTGGTGAAAAATAGATAAAACAAAATAAACAAGAAAAGAAGACAAAACTATAAAAAGATGGTAAAAGACAGTGAAAGAAAGACCGGCGTTCAGCCGCCTGAGTACCTCACCCCGTGTAGAGAGCGGAGTGGCGCACCCAGGCGTTGCCCAGGGACACCAACGTGGAGGAACCGGTATCGCCCCCAACCTAACCTAACCTAACCTTTTTTTTTTTTTTTTTTTTTTTTTTTTACGGGGGGAAATACGTTACGTATCCCCCGCCGCCCCCGGGGGAGGGCAGCAGGGGTATGACGGACTCCCCCGGCGCGAGGTGGAGTGCGCCGGGGTTTACCGTCTAAAACCCCCCGATGCCCATCTTCAGCGCCAATGGAGGGGCCGTGGGAATCGCGAGAGCATTCTTCCACGACCCCCCAGCGCGTGCCGCATCCGGCTCACTTCTAATGCGGCGGCCTGGTGATATGCCGCCGCTCGCCTCTCCGAGAGCTCCCCGGGCATTGGGGAGCTTGCCGTCTCGGGGCCCATAGTGTGAGTGGCGATCCCCCGATCACCGCCCACGGGCCTAGGCTTCGACCTCCATGGCGGGGGCGGGTTGAGCCGCCTTTGCGCCCAGGGCTTGCGGCTTTTTATGCCGGGCCCTTGAGGGAGCCTTCCTCTTCCGGTCTTTACCGGGGGGCGGCTTTGCTGAAATACAGCCGCTGCTCCCCAGCACATGGTCACTCTTGTTCTTGCCGACGGTCTCGCACAAGAAGCAGTTTGGTTCTGCCTCGCACTCGACCGCCTTGTGCCCCGGCTTTCCGCAGCGGAAACAGCTCCGGCTGCGGTCCACCGTGCACTGACACTTGGACGCCACATGGCCGACGTCCATGCATCGGTAGCACCGCTTGGGCCTCGCGGCCAGCAGTGCCACCTTTGCCGACACCCATCCTATGCGCAGCCGCCCAGAGCTCAGAAGCTTCTTAACGGCCGCGACGGGAGCACGCATCCAGAGTGACGCGTCCCCCCTTGGCCCCACCACTATTTTGCCCGACTTGATAGTATTGGTCGGGCATCCTCCTTCGTGCGCGACGGCCTGGATGACCTGGGCCGCCGTCACTGAGTCGTCCAGCCCGGAGACGCGCAACTCTGCACATCTTACCGGTCGGCCGACTCTCACCATATCCGGGTTTAGGACGGTCCTCAACCTCTCGGCGAAGGCGTCCGCCTTCTCATGCGCCCCCTCACCAGCTATGGTGAGCACGCGCGCACCTGTCTCTGCCAGGCGAAAACCAAGCCTGGGGATGTTGAATTCCCCGAGGTCGATCTTCGCTTTGGCTTCGCTCAGTAGCTTGGCGTACGTTATCCCTGTCTCCGCAGCCTTCTCCTCTAGGGTGAGGGTAATGGCCGCAGTGGCAGGGGTACGTAGTCTCGCTTTCTTCTTTTTCTTGGGCGCGGCCTTGGATGGTGTGGCCGCTCCCTTCTTCTTCTTGGCCTTGCGTGGACCAACTGTGGTCCACGGCGCCTCGGCGGGGGAGAGGTCGGTGTTACCCCCCCCTTGCGCCGCCTCCTGACTGGCCATTGATGGCCGCTTCTTTTTCTTCTTCTTAGGCTTTTGAGCCTTCGGCGGGATCGGTATTGACGGTGCCTCTTTTGGGGCCGTCGTACTCGGTGCCACCACTTCCGCATACGTGAGCGCCGTCACCTTTTTGGGCTTCGGCCCTTTCGTCTTTACTGCCGCTGGCGTGGTGCCTACAGTGGCACTGTCCGCCGCCAGCGGTGGTCTCATTCTAGGGGCCGGCAGAAGGCGATCCTCCAGCCCGGCCAGTCTGGCGTTCAGCATGTTGCCGAAGGTCTCTATGTTGGTACGGGAGACCTCCGACAACAGCTGGCGCAAATCCTTCTCCGCGGGTTGTGCTGCCCGCCGGCGAAGCTCGTCAAGCTCCCGGCGCATTTCGGCAACCCGTTGCTCGAGCCGTGTGTTTTGGGCCTCGAGCTTTGCCATCTCTTCGGTAGTTGAGCGGCCCTTCATTTCTTCCACCGCCGCTCTTATAGCACCTACCGCCTCCTTCAGGAACCTTTGGTAGGTGCCCTTGAGGTTCGAGGACTTCGTGGCGACCATATTGATGGTCTCCAGCGAAGCCTCCACGCTTTGGGCCAGAGCGGTGATGGTCTGCTCTGGCATATCCTCTCCGGTGACTATGTTTGCGGGGCTTGCGCAGGTTGCCGCGCGTGTTTCCCGCGCTGTCCTCGCTGATTCGGCCACCTCTTCTTCAGCCTGAAGCCGAAGAGCTTCCTCCTTCTGGCGGTTGAGTTCGGCCTGCGCCGACGCCAGTCCAACGTACTGGCCGGTGGTCGGCGGTCGGCCACGTCCTCGCTTTGGCCGCGGTACCGCCTCTTTGCTAAGAGACGGCACATTGTCATTTTCGGTTTTCCTCTTTCGAGGCGTGTCACGATCGGGAATGACGGGCAACCCCTCGGAGTCCAGTGATATGCCAGACATATCACTGGAGTCCGAGAGGTAGTCGTCGCTGTCAAGTCCGGTTAGGCGGTCGGGGATCCGCGCGCGCGTGAGCAACACGAGTGGTACGCGCGGTGCGGCTGCGCTGGAATTCCCCGCCGCTACTGTCTCTGTCTTAATAGAGGGAGGGAGAATCAGCTCGCGCTTGTGCTGAACGCGCGCCAGCCCCTCCGTGTCTCCTCGCAGCTTCTTCCTGTGAAGAAGTCGCAGGAGCCGCTCCCTGCCGTTTTCCACAGGCTGTGAAAAATCGACGTCTTCGTCCGTCAATAATTGGTCCGCCGCCGGTGCGGTTAGGGGCACTGGCTCCGGACCCGCGCGTGTTGTCGCGCCTTCATCTTTACTCGCCGTCGCAACGGCCTCCACACTCCCACTTGCAATGTTGGCACCCCCCGTATACATGGGCCAGACCTCTCCCTTCGGAGAGGTGCGGGATTCCCCGACATAGTCGGGACCCGCCCGGGGACTTTTTTCATTGCAACCTTCCATATTTGTCAGTTGTGGACTGATTCTGGCCCGATCAAGTTGGGGTGATTCTGCCCCAGTGCCCTAGGGACGAGACCGCCTGCTCGCCATGCATCCCATGGCCGGGCACCACAAACCTTGGATTAGGGGCCGTAAAAGCCCATTCATCACCATTCAAAACAAAAACCTATCACGCTAAACCTAACACACACGCACAGAAGAGTAAATAAAAAGAGAAAAGATAGAAAGAAAAGGTGTTGAAACATAGAGAAAATAAAATAATGCAAAAAGAAGAGTAAACTATAAAACAGGTGGTGAAAAGATAGAAATAGACCGGTGTTCAGCCGCCTGAGTACCTCACCCCGTGTAGAGAGCGGAGTGGCGCACCCAGGCGTTGCCCAGGGACACCAACGTGGAGGAACCGGTATCGCCCCCAACCTAACCTTTTTTTTTTTTTTTTTTTTTTGTTTCCGGAGGGGGAAATGCATTACGCATACCACTCGGGTGCAGGGGGCACCCGAGTGGTGATGTGGGACTCCCGTATAGGCTAATGAGACCCACGGTTTACCCACTAAAACCCCCCCCCCACCTTCCTCCACGCCGCCTTGCGACGGGGCCACGGGAACGATACACACATCCGCGACCCCGCCGGCGGCAGGCGCACCAGATGGTAAGGTGCGCCTCCCTCCTGCGCCTCCACCAGTACTGCAGCAGACTCCCCCCGAGTCTGCTGCAGTACTGGTGGAGGCCAACTACACCTCGGCCGCAGAGGATAGGGCAAGCGGCGCACCGTAATACCAAACTTGCCTCTTCCCCTGCGGCCCCACCGATGCCGTTACCGCGCGGAACGGCCCCGCCAGCTCGCAGGGGGTTAGGGATAGCGGCACAACACCACCACCCTCTCCCCCTGCGATCCTCCACGGCCGCAGAAGATAGGGAGTACGGCGCACCGTAATACCGGCACTCCTCTTCTTCTGCGGTCCCACCTCCAGGCGCGTCCGCAGCGGACTGGCTCCTCCAGTCCGCCGGGAGCGCCCCTCCTCGGGCCGGCCTGGCCTCCTGCCTAGCCGGCCCTGGTTGCCTCTTCGCTTCACCGTGGGTCCTCAACCACGGTTACTGAGCCCCACCGCCACGACAAGGCGGGCAACCGTCGGGGGGCCCCCAACCTAACCTTTTTTTTTTTTTTTTTTTTTTTTTTTTTTTTTTTTTTTTTTTTTTTTTTTTTTTTTTTTTTTTTTTTTTTTTTTTTTGCGACGGGGAATGCATTTACGCATCCCAAGAGAGGTGGGGACCTCCCAGAGGGTATGTGGGACTCGCTGCGGCCGACAAGATGGTGAATGACCGCAGCCCTACCCACTAAAACCCGTCGGTACTCTTCCACGTACCGCTACATGCCGGGCCACGGGAACGCGTAACCTTGCTCCGCGACTCGGCGAGCGTGCGCCTGCGTTGCTATTCAGCAGGCCCTTCTTCTTTGGAGCAGCACTTGCGGGCTCCGAAGGCCGAACAGAGGCCCTCCGAGGGCTTGTATAGGCCAATCTCTCAGGTGTCGCGATGCACGAAGAGTACACTGCGCATCGCGACCATCTCTGGGACTCGGTTCAATGAGCGACGGCATCCCCACACCGCCGCTCCGAGTTCCCCGGCTAAGGCGGGACATTACGGTTGTCATTATTGACCTGTCTCCGTCTCGGCCGGCTCCTTCGACGAGGGTCGAGCGTCTCCCTTTCTCTTACGCGCTCGGCCTCTTCTTTTGCGGAGATGACTTCTTGAGCAAAGTCCTCCACCGCTTTCCACTCGTGCTCACCGCTCAGCATGGAACGCACCAGTGCTAGCAGTGAGAGGTCATTTCCGATGGCAGCCTCCAGGGCTGCGCGTTGTCTTGTCCAGGAGGGACAGGCTATAACAGTGTGTTCGGCCGTGTCCCTGTCCGCGTCACAGTGGTGGCAGCTTGTTGAGTCCTCCCTCCCGACGATCTCACACAGGTACTGACCGAAGCAGCCGTGCCCAGTCAGCACCTGTGTGAGGCGGAATGAGAGCGCGCCTGTTGTTCTGTCGAGCCACTCCCTTAGCACTGGGCGGATGGCCAGCACCAGGTCCACACTGACTTGCGGTTCTTGCAAAGTTTCTTCCCACATCTCAATAGTCCTTTCTCTTGCCTGGTCCCTCCACCGACGTACGACATCCGGTAGGGGGTTGCTGCCCCCCGCGCGTATCGTTGCGCCATGCCAGTAAACGTCGGCGAGGGCTCGTGCGTCCAGGTCCCACGGGACGCTTCCAGCGAGCAGGCATGCCGCATCCTTAGAGATGGTGCGGTATCCACGCACTGCTCGTGTTGCCATAATTCTCTGGAGTCTACCGAGGGCGAGCCGATTTGTGGGCGACAGATGTTCGGCCCAGATCGGCGCGCCGTACATCGCCATTGAGCGGATGACGCCCATATATAAGCGCCGGCAGGTTAAGCTCGGCCCCCCGAGATTCGGGAGGAGCGAAGCCAGGGCCCCCGCTGATCTGCTAACCTTCTCTGACAATAGGCGAAAGTGTTCCTTGAACGTCCAACGACCATCGAGGACTAGACCGAGGTACGTCATAGAGGACGCCACACCTATTGTTGTTCCACTTACGATAACCGCCAGACCGCCCGGAGGCGAGTTCCTCGGCCCGTGGAAAGATAGGGCCTCAGATTTGTGCAGCGCCACCGTCAGGCCCAGCGCCTGAATCCGCCGGACTACCTGCGCGACCGCCGCCGTCGCGAGGATTTTTGCTTCGCGGTGAGTCTTTCCTCGACAAACGACAAGGGTGTCGTCGGCATACGCGATGAGCTCCACGCCAGGTAGGTTGGCACCCCGAAGCACATAGTCAAAGCCAATGTCCCACAGGGTCGGACCTAGAGCCGAACCCTGCGGGACGCCGCAGACCACTTCCTGCTCTGTCCAGTCATATCCGGTGGGGTACTGCACCGAACGTGCCGATAGGTAGTCGCAGATGGTGTTGCGTAAATACCTCGGCACGCGGTGGTACCGGAGTCCCTCCTTGATTGTGTCCCAGGGCAGGGAGTTAAAGGCGTTGGTGATGTCCAGCGAGACCACCAGAACCACCCCACCCCGGGAGATCTCCTCGTCAGTTATTGACCTAAGCCGCGCCACCGCATCTATCGTTGAGCGGCATGAGCGAAACCCGAATTGGTTTTCGCTCAGATCTGGGCCGACATGCTCTAGGTGGCGGGTAAGACGCGCCACGATAATCCGCTCCAGCGTCTTGCAGATTTCATCTAGCAGCACTATTGGGCGGTAGGCCGACGGCTGGTCCTCAGGTCGCCCGTATTTCCTAAGCAGCACAAGCTTCCCGGTCTTCCAGCGCCGCGGTACTCTACCCTGGACCAGACAACTGGTCAAAACGGTGAGCACGCGCTCTTCCATCTGCTCAATAGCGAGCACCCAGACCCGTCCGGGGACGCCATCAAGACCGGGGGCCGTGTTCTTGAGGCCCATTTTATGAACCGCTACTGACAATTCTCCTGCCGTTACAGGCGGCACGTCCTCTTCTAGCTCAGACTCCGCAGTGTGTGGTGCCATTGATGGTGGGGACCACTCGGCCCTAGATGGAAATAGGGCCGTCATTATGGAGCTGCAAAGTTCCGGTTGCAGGTTCTGGGTGAGCGGTGGGGCAGCAGGGCGTAGTTTCTGCCTCACCCATTTGTAAGGCTTGCCCCACGGGTCCTGCTCTAGGGTATCGAGGAATTCGTCCCATGCCTCCTTTTTCGCCGCGCGGATGGCGTCGCGCAAGTTGTGGCGTGCCCTGCGGTACCCGTCGTAGATAGCCTCCTCTTCTTCCTCATCCCTATTCCGCCTTCTACGATATCGCTGGTATCGGCGTCGGGCTGCCACACACTCTTTTCGTAGTCGTCTTAGTTCTGGGCGCCACCAATAAGTTTGGCGCCGAGGCTTGTAAGGTCCTGCTCGTGGCATTGAGGCGTCGCAGATGTTGCGCGCGGCCTCATTAAGCCATTCTGCGCACTCTTCGACGTCTTCGGAGGGAAGAGGCGCCCACGACGCGGTAATAGCTGCTTCCTCGAGCAGATCTCGATCCAGCTTCTTCAGGGACCACCTTGGGCCGCCGCCAGGTGAAGTTGTGCGACCCAACTCCGACGTGAGAGCGGAAACGACGAAGAAGATGTATTGGTGGTCCGATAGAGTCTCAGTGCGACTCAGGACTCGCCATTCGGTGATGCGCGAGGAAATAGTTGGACTGACCAAAGTTAGGTCCACTATTGATTCGCCCTGACGCCGGACACAAGTACTAGTAGTACCGCGGTTTGCTAGAACCAGGCCAGTGGTGATCAGCCAGTCCTCGACAACGCGACCTCTTGCATTCGTCGCCGGCGAACCCCACAGCGTTGACTTCGCGTTCAGGTCTCCGGCGACGACTACAGGACGAGATGCTCCCTCAACAACGGCGGTTAGTTGAAGCAGGAACGCCTCGAAATCAGCGAGCGTCCTATTGGGGGAGAAGTAGACCCCGACAACTGTGAGTGCCCCTAGGATGGTAACGACGAATCCCCGGCCCCTAATCGTGTTCCTTGAGGATGGAGGCACGATTTTGGGGCCGATGACTAAGGCGACCGACGAGTCGGCGTCCCCGAACCAGTCACTCCTGGCCAGAACACGATACGGCTCGGCAACAACGGCGACATCAATTTTCCTCTGCAGAATCTCCTGAACCCATAGGTCCTGCGCCTGAGCGCAGTGGTTCAGGTTGCCCTGAAGAAAGCGTTGGGTGGCCGTTATTGGGCCTCCATAGGGACCGCTCCAGCGCCGGAAGCCGCCGTAGATGTTGTGGCGGCTTTCTTGGGCGCTTGGCTCTTTTTAGAGCTGTTCCTCTTCTTTGGGGCGGGCTTTCCGCAGGGTTTGCTCCCCACGCTGTGATCCGCTGGTTTTCCGTTCGCTGCGCACACTGCGCAGTGAGGTGGATTTCCACACTGTCTGGACGAATGGCCAGGCTGACCGCAACGGAAACAGAGCTCGCCACGGTCAGTTTCGGAGGGACAAGTCGCCCGCGTGTGCCCTACTTCGTGGCAGCGGTAACACCGCATGATGCGCGCGGACAACAGCGTCACACGTACCACGGTCCACCCGACGTACACTCTGGTGTTCGGTGCCGTCACTTGTTTAGCGGCCTCGACCGGGCATTTGACCCAGGCCGTGCCGCGGCCACTCCGATCCAGACGGATTTCGCCGACCTTGACGTCTTCGGCGGCGCAGCCTCCAGGTCTAGCGATGGCTGCTGCGATCTCCGCCGCCGAGGCAGAGTCGTCGAGACCTGTAATCCGCAACTCTGCGCACTTTTGTGGCCGAGATATGCGGACTTCCTCTTCTCCGAGTATTTCTCTCAGTTTGCCCGCGAGGGCGTCGGCCTTCTCTTTGCAGGCCGAACCCGAGACTTCGAACATACGAGCCCCGGTTACGGCCAGCTTAAATTTCACCGCCGGGATGTCTAATGCAGCTAGATCGAGCCGCTGCTTCGCCTTTACGAGGATGTCTTTGTAGGAGACTCCTCGATCTGCTGCGTCCGATTGCAGCGTGAGTACTACGGCCGCAGACTTAGGGGTGCGTAGTTGCCTGTCTCTCTTCTTTTTCTTATTATTTGGCGTCTTTTTATTTTCTCCCTCTTTCTTCTTCGACGACACCTTTCCTTTCCTCACTACTTGTGCCCATTCCGACGTGTTGGTAGATTGCGATGCAGCTGCTGTAGTTTCTGCGTCACGTCTCGCGGCTGCCGCTTCAAGGGCGGCGGCAGATTTGCGTGCTTTCTTAGCCTTTTTGGGCGCTGGGCCAGAGTTCGTTGGAGGCATCAGCGTCGAGACCGATTCCTGCGGAGGTGCCCTCTTTTCTTTCTCCTTATTTTGTGGGGGCCCTGCAGGTGTTGGGGCAGTGGCCTCACGGTCCTTTCTCTTGTCTGCGGCGAGGGGAGGTCGGAGACGCGGCTCCGGTAATAGCCGGGTCTCCAGGCTCTCCAGTCGTGCGTCCATACGTGCGCTCGTTACCGAGACCGCCTCGCGCACCGCTCGCTGTAAAAGCTCTTCCACATCCAGCTCCTTGTTCGTTGGAGCGGCATGTGGATGGACGTCAGCCAGCTTGCGCTTGACGGTCTCTAGCTCCTTCTTCAATTCCTCAAAGTCCCTGGAGAGGCGTGTGTTTGCCGCCTCCAGGGCTCTGGTTTCCTCCGATGCCGAGCGACTAAGAAGAGCCGCACATGCCTCCTGAATGGCTTGGGTCGCTTTTTTAAGGGCCGCAACGGAGGTCCCCTTCAGGTTTTTGGATTTTTGGGCCACGTTGTTAATGGCCCCCAGACTCTCCGTTATCACTGCGCCCAGTTTTGCCGCCGTGATCTCCTCGTCCTCCACCATTGTCACGTCCGAGGAATCAGAGGGTTCCGACAGCCGGTGTAACCGTAGCTGCGGTATCCTCTTTGCCGACTCTAGTATTTGTCGCTCGGCCTCGACCTCCAGAGCCCTCTGTTGGGTGTCGAGAAGGTCCTGTTGAGCCTTGGCTAAGCCGACGTATTCCCCTGTAGTGGGGGGCCTACCTCTGCCGCGTTTTGAGGCGGGCTTACGAGCTGCTCCTTTCCCCTTATCTGGACTGTCCTCGGTTCCGCGCCTCTTGCGCAAGAACCTTTCCCTCTTTTCCTCTCTATCACTGTCTCTGTCTTGGCTTCGAGAGGCGGCAGTATCATTGCCGCTCTCTTCCTCTGTTCCACTTCCGGGATGCTTTCGGAAAAACCTACTCGCAGAACCGATGAACACGGGCGTCGCCACTCGCGATCCACCCTCACCCTCACTAGCCGTCGTAATTGCAGCCAATTCGTATTGCGTTTCGTTGTCCGTATTTGTGCCAAAGTCGTTCTCCTTCTCACTTCTCACCTCGTCCTCCAAAGCAACTGGTGCCCCCCCCGTATACTTGGGGCGACCCCCCGCCGAAGCGGGAGTGTGGGATTCCCTCATAAGAGGACCCACCCGGGGAGTTTTTTCCGAATTGCCTTCCATATTTGATCAGGTATGGGCTGAGTCTGACCCGATCCATTAGGGGGGATTCTGCCCCACGACCTCGCTGCGTAGCCACCTGCTCGCCATGCACCCCATCACCGGCCGTCACCAGCTTAGGGTTAGGGACCCACGGGTCCATCCATCGCACAAACACTCGCAGAATTTTCTCACATAAACACACAATATAGTAGAGAAGAGTAAACAAAAAGGGAAAGATAGAAAAGAAAAGTTGTTGAAAGATAGAAAATAAATAAAATAATGCAAAAAGAAGAGTAAAGTATAAAAAGATGGTGAAAAGATAGAGATAGACCGGCGTTCAGCCGCCTGAGTACCTCACCCCGTGTAGAGAGCGGAGTGGCGCACCCAGGCGTTGCCCAGGGACACCAACGTGGAGGAACCGGTATCGTCCCCGCCCCCAACCTAACCTTTTTTTTTTTTTTTTTTTTTTTTTTTTTTTTTTTTTTTTTTTTTTTTTTTTTTTTTTTTTTTTGCGGGGGGAAATTCGTTACGAATCCCCCGCTGCCCCCGGGGGAAGGCAGCAGGGGTATGTCGGACTCCCCCGGTGCGAGAACTATGGAGTGCACCGGGGTTTACCGACTAAAACCCCCCGATGCCCTCCTTCTGCGCCAATGCGGGGTCGTGGGAATCGCGTGAGCATAGCTCCACGACCCCGCAGCGCTTGCCGCGACCGGCCCTCTTCTGTTGCGGCGGCTTGGTGTTGTGCCGCCGCCTGCCTTCACCGAGAGCTCCCCGGGCATAGGGGAGCTTTGCGCTCGGGACCCATTGTGTGGGCGATGATCCCCCGATCACCACCCACGGGTCTAGGCTTCCACCACGTCCATGGCGGGGGCGGGTTGTTCCGCCCTTGCGCCGCTAGGCTTCGGCTTTTTCTGCCGGGCCTTTTTCGTGGGAGTCTTTCCCTTTTTCTTGCTGGGGGGCGGCTTTTTGGCTGTTATGCAGCCAGCAGCCCCCAGCACGTGCCCCTTCGGCTTCTCGACGGCTTCGCACGCGGGGCAGTTCGGTTCTGCCCCGCATTCAGCCGCCTTGTGGCCCGGCTTCCCACAGCGGAAACATGTCCGACTGAGGTCCACCGAGCACTTACAGTTCACGGCCAGGTGGCTGGTATCGAGGCATCGGTAACACCGCTTAGGCCTCGCAGCCAGCAGTGCCACCTTAGCCACGACCCAGCCGATCTGCAGCCGCCCAGAACTCAGGAGTTTCTTGGCGGCCGCTACCGGGACTTTGACCCAGATAGATCTGGTTCCTCTTGGGCCCACTACTACTCTGCCCGACCGGATATTATTTGTCGGGCAACCTCCTTCTTTAGCAGCCGCCTCGGTGACGTCAGCGGCTGTTGTTGTGTCGTCCAGCCCGGTGATGCGCATTTCCACGCTTTTCACCGGGCGGGAGATTCTTACGTTCTCCAGATTAAGGACCGCTCGCAGTTTTGTAGCGAGCGCGTCTGCCTTCTCGTTTGCGTCCTCCCCTTCAACGGACAGGACGCGCGCACCCGTTTGGGCCAAGCGGAAGCCGAGCCTGGGGATATTAAGCTCCCCTAGGTCGATCTTCGCCCGGGCCTCACGAAGCAGCTTCTCGTATGACACCCCCCTTTCCGCAGCCCCCGCCTCAAGGGTGAGGGTGACAGCCGCGGACGTGGGGGGGCGAAGCCTTGTCGTTCTCTTCTTTTTCTTTGGGGCGGCCTTGTGTGATTTAGCCGCCCCCTTCTCGTTCCTGGCCTTGTGTGGCCCAACTTTGGGACATGAGGCCTCGGCGGGGGAGGGGCTGGTGTTTGCCCCCCCTTGCGCCGCTTCTTGGGCGGCCATTGATGGCCGCTTCTTCTTGCCCTTCTTCTTGTCTTTGGGCGGGGCCGGTGCAGTCGGTGCCTTTATTGGGGGGACCGCCGCTTGTGGTGCCGCTACTTCCGCATAAGAGGGCACCGTCGCCTTTTTAGGCTTCGGTGCCTTCGTCTTCTCTGCCGCTGGCGGGGTGACTACAGTGACATTATCCGCCGCCAGCGGCGGTCTCCTCCTTGGTTCTGGGAGGAGCCGGTCTTCGAGTCCGGCCAGCCTCGCGTTTAGCATGTTGCCGAAGGTTTCAATATTGGAGCGCGAAACCTCCGACAACAGCTGTTGCAGGCCTTGGACATCGGGTCTGGACGCTTGCCGCCTCAGCTCGTCTAGCTCACGGCGCATGGCGTCGACTTGCCGTTGCAACTGTGCATTCTGGGCCTCCAGAGCCCTTACTTCTTCTGACTGCCCGCGGCCCCTCATTTCGGCGACGGCTGTCTTTATGTTAGCTGTCGCCTCTTTGAGGAACCGCTGGTAAGTCCCCTTCAGATTTTGCGACTTCGTGGCGACCATTGTGATCGTCGTCAACGAAGCCTCCACGCTTTGGGCCAGAGCGGTGATGGTCTGCTCTGGCCTATCTTCTCCAGTGACTGAGATTGCGGGGCTTGCGCAGGTTGACGCTCGTGTTTCCCGCGCCGTCCTCGCTGATTCGGCCACCTCTTCTTCAGCCTGAAGCCGAAGAGCTTCCTCCTTCTGGCGGTTGAGTTCGGCCTGCGCCGACGCCAGTCCAATGTACTGGCCGGTGGTCGGCGGTCGGCCACGTCCTCGCTTTGGCCGCGGTACCGCCTCTTTGCTAAGAGACGGCACATCGTCTTCATCAGTCTTCCTCTTTCGAGGTGCGTCTCGTTCGGGGATGACGGGCAGCCCCTCGGAGTCCAGTGATATGCCAGACACATCACTGGAGTCCGAGAGGTAGTCGTCGCTGTCTAGTCCGGTTAGGCGATCGGGGATCCGCGCGCGCGTGAGCAACACGAGCGGTACGCGCGGTGCGGCTGCGCTGGAATTCCCCGCCGCTACTGTCTCTGTCTTTATGGAGGGAGGGAGGATCAGCTCACGTTCGTGCTGAACGCGCGCGAGCCCCTCCGTGTCTCCTCGCAGCTTCTTCCTATGAAGAAGCCTCAGGAGCCGCTCCCTGCCGTTTTCCTGAGGCTGCGAAAAATCGACATCCTCGTCCGTCAATTGGTCCGCCGCCGGTGCGGTTAGGGACACCGGCTCCGGATCTGCGCGTGTTGTCGCGCCTTCCCCTCTACTCGCCGTCGCGACGGCCTCCAAACTCCCACTCGTAATGGTGGCACCCCCCGTATACGTGGGCCAGACCTCCCCTTTCGGAGAGGTGCGGGATTCCCCGACATTGTCGGGACCCGCCCGGGGACAATTTTTTACATTACGGACCTCCATGTTCGTCAATTGTGGGCTGATTTCTGGCCCGATCAATTAGGGGTGATTCTGCCCCAGTGCCCTTGGGACGAGCCGCCTGCTCGCCACGCATCCCACGGCCGGGCACCACAAACCCTGGATTAGGGGCCGTAAAAGCCCATCCATCACCATTCAGAACAAAAACCTATCACGCAAAACCTAACACACACGCACAGAAGGGTAAATAAAATAGAAAAGATAGAAAGAAAAGGTGTTGAAAGATAGAAAAAATAAATAAAACAAAGCAAAAGAAGAGTAAACTATAAAAAGGTGGTGAAAAGATAGAGATAGACCGGCGTTCAGCCGCCTGGGTACCTCACCCCGTGTAGAGAGCGGAGTGGCGCACCCAGGCGTTGCCCAGGGACACCAACGTGGAGGAACCGGTATCGCCCCCGCCCCCAACCTATATTTTGGAGTGCGCCGGGGTTTACCGTCTAAAACCCCCCGATGCCCATCTTCAGCGCCTTTAACGGGGCCGTGGGAATCGCATAAGCATTCTTCCACGACCCCGCAGCGCATGCCGCAACCGGCCCACTTTCCTAGCCGCAACCGGCTCCTTCTCCGAGAGCTCCCCGGGCATTGGGGAGCTTGTCGTCTCGGGGCCCATATTGTGGGCGGTGATCCCCCGATCACCACCCACGGGCCTACGCTTCAACCTCCATTACGGCGGGGGCAGGCTGAGCCACCCTTGCGCCTTGGGCTTGCGGCTTTTTGAGCCGGGCCCTGGAGGGAGCCTTTCGCTTCCCTTTCACGCCGGGGGCGGGCTTTGCAAAGACGCAGCCGCTGCTCCCCAGCACGTGTGCCACCTCCTCTTTGCCAGTGGCCTCACATAGCGAGCAGAGCGGATCAGCTCCGCACTCTGCCGCCTTGTGCCCCGGCTTCCCGCAGCGGAAACAGCTCCGGCTACGGTCCACCGAGGACTGGCATTTCGCCGCGACGTGGCCGGTGTCCTGGCATCGGTAGCACCGCTTTGGCCTCGCGGCCAGCAGCGCCACCTTTGCCGAGACCCAGCCCACGCGAAGCCGCCCAGAGCTGAGCAGCTTTTTAGCGGCCGCGACGGGGACGCTCATCCACAAGGATGCGTCTCCTCTCGGTCCCATCACAATTTTGCCCGACCTGATGGAGCTGGTCGGGCATCCTCCTTCCTGTGACGCCGCCAGGATGACTTGGGCGGCCGTCACTGAGTCGTCCAGCCCGGTTACGCGCAGTTCTGCGCATTTGACCGGGCGGCCGACTCTCACCATTTCCGGGCTTAGAACGGCCCTCAACTTTACTGCGAAAGCGTCCGCCTTCGCTTGCGCCTCCTCACCTGCGATGATAAGCACGCGCGCGCCTGTTTCTGCCAGGCGGAAGCCGAGCTTGGAGATGTCAAACTCCCCAAGATCGACTTTCGCCCTGGCCTCTTTTAGAAGCTGGGCGTAGGTCACCCCCTTCTCCGCAGCCTTCTCCTCAAGGGTGAGGGTAACAGCCGCGGTGGCTGGGGCGCGCAGCCTCGCCTTCTTCTTCTTCTTGGAGGCGGCTTTAGCTGGTATAGCCGCCCCCTTCTTCTTTTTACCCCTTGCCTTGCTTGGACCTACGGTAGTCCACGGGGCCTCGGAGGGGGAGGGGTCGGTATTATCTCCCCCTTGTGTCGTCTCCTGAGCGGCTATTGATGGCCGCTTTTTCTTTTTGTTCTTCTTATTTGGTGGAACCGTTGCAGGCGGTGCCACTTGAGGGGCTGCTGCATTGGGTGTTGCCACCTCCGCGTATGTAGGCGCCGTCGCCTTTTTGGACTTCGGCGTCTTCTTCGCCGGTGCCTTCGTTGGTGGGGCACCGACGGGAACATCCATATTGTCCGCCGCCAGCGGCGGTCTCCTTCTTGGCTCGGGAAGGAGTCTGTCCTCCAACCCAGCCAGTCTCGCATTCAGCATGTTGCCGAAGGTCTCGATATTGGAACGAGAGACCTCCGACAACAGCTGTTGCAGGTCTTGGGCAGCGGGCCTGGATGCCTGCCGCCTTAACTCTTCCAGCTCCCTGCGCATGGCGTCTATCTGCCTTTGCAGTTGCTGGTTCTGGGCTTCCAGTGCCCGTAACTCTTCCGTTTGACCGCGGCCCCTCATTTCAGCGACGGCTGCCTTTATGGTGACTGCCGCCTCCTTGAGGAACCGCTGGTAGGTCCCTTTTAGATTTGAAGACTTTGAAGCGACCATCGTGATCGTCTCCAAAGCCCTCTCTACGCTCTCTGCCAGAGCAGCGCTTGTCCTTTCTGTGTTGTCGTCGGCTGGAACTGTGCTTGCGAGGATAGAGGCTCTCGCTTCTCTCACAGCCCGCGCCGTGCCGGCGACCTCAGCCTCAGCCTGAAGCTTGATAGCTTCCGCCTTGGCCCGATTCAACTCTGCCTGCGCTTTGGCCAGGCCGACGTACTGGCCGGTTGTTGGTGGCCGGCCACGTCCTCTTTTAGCTTTCGGCACTGCACCTTTGCTGGTGGATGGTGCCGCCTCAGTCTCGTCCGGGTAAAGCCGCCTCTTCAGGGGGGTCGTTCGTCCGGTGGGTGCGGGCAATCCCTCGGAGTCCAGCGACATGTCAGTCATGCAGCTGGAGTCCGTGAGATAGTCCTCGCTGTCTCTTTCAGGTTCAAGTTCACGGGGTTTTGGCATTATGACGTCGCGCGTAAGTAGCACGCGCGGCAGGTCTGCGTCGCCCCGCAACTTCTTCTTTTGTAGAAGCTTTAGCATCCGCTCGTAGCCGTTGGGCTGCGGCTGACTAAAGTCTACGTCTTCATCGGTCAAGAGGTCCGCCGCCGGTGCGGTTAGGAGCGCCGGCTTCTGACCAGAGCGTGTTGTCACGCCTTCCTCTCCTCTCGCCGTCACAACGGCCCCCTCGTCCCTCATCGCATCAGTTGGCCCCTCCGTATACACGGGCCTGACTCCCGCCGAAGCGGGAGTGTGGGATTCCCCATTGCTGGGACCCACCCGGAGAATACTTTTACTAATACGATCCATCATCCAAAAACACCGACACCCCGGGTCGCGGGCTTGTTTTCTGGTGTAGCTCACCAATCAGAAGAATTAACGAAAAACAAGGAAGATAGAAGTAGAAAAGACGGTGAAAAACAGATAAAAATAAAAGAAACAAAACAAAAAGAAGAGTAATCTATAAACAGATGGTGAAAGACAGTGAAAGACCGGCGTTCAGCCGCCTGAGTACCTCACCCCGTGTAGAGAGCGGAGTGACGTACCCAGGCGTTGCCCAGGGACACCAACGAGGAGGAGCCGGTATCGCCCCCGCCCGCCCCCAACCTAACCTAACCTAACCTAACCTAACCTAACCTAACCTAACCTAACCTAACCTAACCTAACCTAACCTAACCTAACCTAACCTAACCTTTTTTTTTTTTTTTTTTTTTTTTTTTTTGTTTCCGGAGGGGGAAATGCATTACGCATACCACCCGGGCGCAGGGGGCACCCGAGTGGTGATGTGGGACTCCCGTATAGGCTAATGAGACCCACGGTTTACCCACTAAAACCCCCCCCCACCTTCCTCCACGCCGCCTTGCGACGGGGCCACGGGAACGATACACACATCCGCGACCCCGCCGGCGGCAGGCGCACCAGATGGTAAGCTGCGCCTCCCTCCTCCGCCTCCACCAGTACTGCAGCAGACTCCCCCCGAGTCTGCTGCAGTACTGGTGGAGGCCAACTACACCTCGGCCGCAGAGGATAGGGCAAGCGGCGCACCGTAATACCAAACTTGCCTCTTCCCCTGCGGCCCCACCGATGCCGTTACCGCGCGGAACGGCCCCGCCAGCTCGCAGGGGGGTAGGGATAGCGGCACAACACCACCACCCTCTCCCCCTGCGATCCTCCACGGCCGCAGAAGATAGGGAGTACGGCGCACCGTAATACCGGCACTCCTCTTCTTCTGCGGTCCCACCTCCAGGCGCGTCCGCAGCGGACTGGCTCCTCCAGTCCGCTGGGAGCGCCCCTCCTCGGGCCGGCCCGGCCTCCTGCCAAGCCGGCCCTGGTTGCCTCTTCGCTTCACCGTGGTCCCCATCCACGGTTACTGAGCCCCTCCGCCACGACAAGGCGGGCAACCATCGGGGGGAACCTAACCTAACCTAACCTAACCTAACCTAACCTAACCTAACCTTTTTTTTTTTTTTTTTTTTTTTTTTTTGACGGGGGGAAATACGTTACGTATCCCCCGCCGCCCCCGGGGGAGGGCAGCAGGGGTATGACGGGCTCCCCCGGCGCGAGATGGAGTGCGCCGGGGTTTACCGTCTAAAACCCCCCGATGCCCACCTTCAGCGCCGTTTGCGGGGTCATGGGAATCGCGTAGCATTCTTCCACAACCCCGCAGCGCTTGCCGCATCCGGCTCACTTCCACTGCGGCGGCTTGGTGTTATGCCGCCGCTTGCCTCTCCGAGAGCTCCCCGGGCATTGGGGAGCTTGCCATCTCGGGGCCCATAGCGTGGGCGGCGATCCCCCGATCACCACCCACGGGCCTAGGCGTCCAACTCCATGGCGGGGGCGGTTGGAACCGCCCTTGCGCCATTGGCCTTGGGCTTTTTATGCCGGGCCTCCTTTGTCGGTGCCTTGCTCTTCTTGGGGACCGGCTTTTTTGCAGCTGCTATACAGCCGCTGCCTCCCAGCATGTGCCCTCTCTCCTCTTTGCCAGCGGCCTCGCACAGAAAGCAGTTAGCTGCTTCTCCGCACTCGGCCGCCTTGTGTCCCGGTTTCCCGCAGCGGAAACAGCTCCGGCTACGGTCCACCGGGCACTGGCACTTCGATGCTACATGGCCTGTATCCATGCAGCGAAAGCAACGCTTAGGCCTCGCGGCCAGTAGCGCCACCCTCGCGGACACCCATCCTACACGCAGCCGCCCAGAGCTGGTAACTCTCTTGGCAGCCGCGACCGGGACACGCATCCATAAGGATCCGTCCCCCCATGGCCCCACTCTAATTTGTCCCGACCTGATGTCGCCAGGTAAGCACCCTCCTTCGCGTGCGACCGCCTCGATGACGTCGGTAGTCGTCACTGAGTCATCCAGCCCGGCGATGCGCATTTCGACGCACCTAACCGGGCGGGCGACTTTCACGTCTTCCGGCTTCAGAACTGTCCTGAGCCTAGCGGCAAAGGCGTCCGCCTTGTTCTGCGCATCCTCTCCAGCAATGGTGAGGACGCGCGCTCCCGTCTCATAACGCCCATGTACAAGCGCCGACAGGTCAAACTCGGTCCCCCGAGGTTCGGGAGGAGTGAGGCCAGTCCCCCCGCGGACCTACTGACCTTTTCGGATAGGTGCCGGAAATGATCCTTAAAGGTCCATCGGCCATCGAGGACTAGGCCGAGGTACGTCATTGATGACGCCACGTCAATCCTTGTACCGCTCACTATTACAGCTAGACCGGGCGGTGGCGCATTCCTCGGCCCGTAGAATGCTAGGGCTTCGGACTTATTTAGCGCCACCGTCAGGCCCAGTGCCTGGATCCGCCGGACGACCTGCGCGACCGTCGCTGTTGCGAGGATAGTTGCGTCGCGGTGAGTTTTGCCCCGACAGACGACTAGAGTGTCGTCCGCGTAGGCGATGAGCTCCGTTCCGGGTAGGTTTGCGCTGCGAAGCGCATAGTCAAATCCTATGTCCCACAGGGTCGGATGTCATCTTGTATGGGGCGGGCGCTGTTAGCCCGTCTGCGCAGCTCTTCAAGCTCCTGACCCATTCTGGTCACTTGCTCTTGAAGCCGCGCATTCTGGGCTTCCAGCCTCGCCATATCTTCCGTAGTAGAGCGGCCTCTCATTTCGGCAACAGCCGACCTGATTGCCACTACTGACTCCTTGAGGCACCTTTGGAAGGTGCCCTTAAGGTTGGAGGACTTCGTGGCGACCATTGTAATTGCCTCCAACGAAGTCTCCACAGATTTGGCCAGAGCGTAGTTGGTCCGCTCTGACCCGTCTCCTCCGGTGACCGCAAGCGGGATTGTGCCGGCTGACGCTCGCGTCTCCCTAACACTTTCCATAGATGCGGCTAGTTCCTCTTCGGCCCGAAGCCGAAGAGCCTCCTCTTTTGCTTTATTCAGGTCAGCCTGCGCCTTGGCTAGACCAACGTATTGGCCAGTCGTTGGCGGCCGACCGCGTCCACGTTTAGATTTGGGTACCGCCCCTTTACTAAGGGTCGGTACGTTGTCGTCGTCAGGTTTCCTCTTACGAGGTTTGTCTCTTCCGGGAATTGCGGGCAACCCCTCGGAGTCCAGTGATAAGGCGCTGGAGTCCGAGTAGCAGTCCTCGCTGTCATAGTCCGTGGATGGGGGTTCGGGCATCAGCGCGCGCGTGAGCATCACGCGCGGCATTCCCTCCGTATCCCCCCTCAATGCCTTCTTCCGTAGGAGTTCCAACAACCGGCGCCTGCCATCAGGGACCGGCTGTGAAAAGTCCGTGTCTTCATCCGTGAGTTTGTCCGTCTCCGGTGCGGTAAGGTGCACCGGTTTCGGCTCTGCTTGCGCCATCGCGCCTCCCTCGCCACTCGTCGTCGCAACGACCCTCTCGTCTACCTCACTCGCAATTTGTGGCCCCCCCGTATACGAGGGCCGACCCCCCGCCGGAGCGGGAGTGTGGGATTCCCTCCTGGAAGGAGGACCCACCCGGGGAATACTTTGCAAATTACGACTATCCATACTTCTACCTCCGACACCCCGGGTCGCGGTCTCTTTTTTCGGGGGTGAGCTCCCCCATCTGAAGAGTTAAATAAAAAGGAAAGATAGTTAGAGATGAAAGAAAAGGTGGTGAAAGATAGAAAAACAAAATAAAACGAATGCAAAAACAAGAAAGTTAAACAAAATAGGTGGTGAAAGATAGAGAAGAAAAGATAGCGCCAGCCTTCAGCCGCGTGAGTACCTCACCCCGCAAAAGACGGGGTGGCGCACCCAAGCGTTGCCCAGGGCCACGAACGAGGACGAACTGGCTGAGCCCCAACCTAACCTAACCTTTTTTTTTTTTTTTTTTTTTTTTTTTTTTTTTTTTTTTTTTTTTTTTTTGACGGGGGGAAATACGTTACGTATCCCCCGCCACCCCCGGGGGAGGGCAGCAGGGGTATGACGGACTCCCCCGGCGCGAGATGGTGTGCGCCGGGGTTTACCGTCTAAAACCCCCCGATGCCCATCTTCAGCGCCTTTAACGGGGCCGTGGGAATCGCATTGCATTCTTCCACGACCCCGCAGCGCGTGCCGCATCCGGCTCTCTTCTAATGCGGCGGCCTGTTGTTATGCCGCCGCTTGCCTCTCCGAGAGCCCCCCGGGCATTGGGGAGCTTTTCATCTCGGGGCCCACAGTGTGGGCGGCGATCCCCCGATCACCGCCCACGGGCCTAGGCTTCCATCACCTCTACGGCAGGGGCGGACGGAACCGCCCTTGCGCCGGCCTTGGGTTCTTTGAACCGGGCCCTTTTGGTGGGAGCCTTTCCCTTCGCGCCGGGCGGAGGCTTTGCTACACAGCCGCTTGCGCCCAGCACATGTGCCTTTTCCGGCCTGCCGGCAGCCTCGCAGAGGAAGCAGTTGGGCGCTTCCCCGCACTCGGCCGCCTTGTGCCCCGGTTTCCCGCAGCGGAAACAGCTCCGGCTGCGGTCTACCGGGCACTGGCACTTCGCCGCCACGTGGCCGGTGTCCTGGCAGCGGAAGCAGCGCTTAGGCCTCGCGGCCAGCAGCGCCACTCTCGCCGACACCCAACCAACCCGCAGCCGCCCAGAACTTGTGAGTTTCTTGGCGGCCGCTACAGGGACACGCATCCATACCGACGCGTCCCCCCGCGGTCCCACCGTCAATTGGCCCGACCGTATATCGTCGGCCGAGCACCCTCCTTCCGTAGCGACCGCCTTGATCACGTCGGCGGCCGCTACTGAGTCGTCCAGTCCGGCGACGCGGATCTCCGCGCACAAAACCGGGCGGGCGACCTTTACGTCGTCCGGTGACAAGACGGTCCTCAACCTAGCGGCGAAGGCGTCTGCTTTTTCTTGCGCACCCTCACCAGCAATGGTGAGGATGCGCCCTCCGGTCTCGGCCAGACGGAAACCCAGCCTGGGGATCCCTAGTTCCCCGAGGTCAATGGCCGCTCTGGCTTGTCCCAACAACTTGGCGTACGTCACCCCCCTTTCAGCAGCGGTAGCCCCCAGAGTGAGGGTGACCGCCGCAGTCGTGGGAGGGCGAAGCCTCGCTCTCCTCTTCTTCTTCGGGGCGGCCTTAGCTGGAATAGCCGCCCCCTTCTTCGTCTTTTTGGCCTTGCGTGGACCTTTTGTGGTCCACGGGGCCTCGGCGGGGGAGGGGTCGGTGTGTTCCCCCCCTTTAGCCGCCTCTTGAGCGGCCATTGATGGCCGCTTCTTCTTTTTGGCCTTTTTCTTGGCCTTGGGCGGAGCCGGTGCAGGCGGTGCCTCTTTAGGGGGGACCGCTGCAATCGTCGTCGCCACCTCCGCGTATGTGGGCGCCGTCGCCTTTTTAGGCTTCGGTGCCTTTGTCCTTTCCGCCGCCGGCGGGGCGCCTACAGTGGCACTATCCGCCGCCAGCGGAGGTCTCCTACGGGGCTCCGGCAGGAGCCTATCCTCTAGGCCGGCAAGTCGAGCATTTAGCATGTTGCCGAGTGTCTCTATATTTGAGCGAGAGACCTCGGCTAACAGCTCACGCAGATCTTTGTCGGCGGGCGCGGCTGGTCGTTGGCGCATCTCCTCCAGCTCGCGACGCAATTCGGCCACTTGCCTTAGGAGTTGCGCATTTTGCGCCTCCAACCTCGACATCTCCTCCGTTATCGAAAGGCCCCTCATTTCGTCGACTGCCGCCTTTATATTGGCGACCGCCTCTTTGAGACACCGTTGAAACGTGCCCTTCAAGTTCTGAGACTTCGTGGCGACCATAGTTACGGCCTCCAACGAAGTCTCGACACTTTTGGCCAGAGCATAAGTTGTCTGCTCCGACCTGTCTCCTTCGGCAGCTGCAGCGGGGCTTGCGCAGATGTTGGCGCGCGCCTCCCGTGCAGTTTTCATTTTTTCGGCAACCTCTTCCGCAGCCTGAAGCTGAAGAGCCGCCTCCTTCTCGCGATTTAATTCGGCTTGGGCTTTAGCCAGACCGACATACTGGCCGGTCGTTGGCGGCCGGCCGCGTCCTCTCTTGGCTTTCGGCACCGCACCTTTGCTGGTGGACGGCGCCGCCTCTGTCTCCTCCGGGTGTAACCGCCGCTTAAGGGGGGTCGTACGTCCGGTGGGTGCGGGCAATCCCTCGGAGTCCAGCGACATGCGAGACACGCAGCTGGAGTCCGAGAGATAGTCCTCGCTGTCTATTTCGGGTGTGTCATATCCTTGTTGGGGTGGCGGCATGATCACGTCGCGCGTGAGCAATACGCGCGGCAGATCTCGGTCGCCCCGCAACTTCTTCTTCTGCATCAATTTCAGCAGCCGCTCCACGCCGTTGGTCTGCGGCTGGCTGAAATCGACGTCCTCGTCGGTAAGGAGGCCCGTCTCCGGCGCGGTAATGTGCGCCAGCTTCGGGCCTGGTTGCGCCATCGCGCCTCTCTCCTTGTCTACCGTCTTTACCACGGTCTCCTCCGACTCCGACTCCACTGCAACAGGTGCCCCCCCCGTATACGTGGGGCGACCCCCCGCCGAAGCGGGAGTGTGGGATTCCCTCGTTAGAGGACCCACCCGGGGAATACTTTTCTTGTTGCACTCCATGGTTGCTCGGATATGGGCTGAGTCACGCCCGATCCATTAGGGGGGATTCTGCCCCAGTGCCCTTGGGACGAGCCGCCTGCTCGCCACGCATCCCACGGCCGGGCACCACAAACCCTGGATTAGGGGCCGTAAAAGCCCATCCATCACCATTCAAACAAAAACCTAACACACACACACAGAAGAATAAATAAAAGAGAAAAGACAGAAAGAAAAGGTGTTGAAAGATAGATGATCAACCTAACCTTTTTTTTTTTTTTCTTTTTTTTTTTTTTTTTTTTTTTTTTTTTTTTTTTTTTTTAACGGGGTGAAATTCTTTACGAATCCCCCGCCGCCCCCGGGGGAGGGCAGCAGGGGTATGTCGGACTCCCCCGGCGCGAGATGGAGTGCACCGGGGTGTACCGACTAAAACACCCCGATGCCCGTCTTCAGCGCCAGTGGAGGGGCCGTGGGAATCGCGAAAGCATTCTTCCACGACCCCCCAGCGCGTGCCGCATCCGGCTCCCTTCTAATGCGGCGGCCTGGTGTTATGCCGCCGCTTGCCTCTCCGAGAGCTCCCCGGGCATTGGGGAGCTTTCCTTCTCGGGGCCCATAGTGCGGGCGGTGATCCCCCGATCACCACCCACGGGCCTAGGCGTCCAACTCCATGGCGCGGGCGGGCGGAGCCGCCCTTGCGCCGTTGGCCTTGGGCTTTTTGAGCCTGGCCTTCTTGGTCGGCGCCTTTCTCTTCGCGCCGGGAGGCGGCTTTGCGACGCAGCCGCTTCCTCCCAACACATGCGCCTTCTCCGGCCTGCCGGCAGCCTCGCACAGGAAGCAGTTGGGCGCTTCCCTGCACTCGGCTGCCTTGTGCCCCGGTTTCCCGCAGCGAAAACAGCTCCGGCTGCGGTCTACCGGGCACTGGCACTTCGCCGCCACGTGACCGGTGTCTTGGCAGCGGAAGCAGCGCTTAGGCCTCGCGGCCAGCAGCGCCACTCTCGCCGACACCCAGCCAACTCGCAGCCGCCCCGAGCTTGTTAGCTTCTTGGCGGCCGCGACCGGGACACGCATCCACAACGAAGCGTCCCCGCGTGGCCCCACCGTCATTTGGCCGGCCCGAATATCATCGGCCGAGCACTCTCCTTCTGTAGCGACCGCCTGGATGACGTCGGCGACCGCTACTGAGTCGTCTAGCCCGGCGACACGGATCTCCGCGCACAGAACCGGGCGGGCGACCTTGACATCGTCCGGTGGCAGGACGGACCTCAGCCTCGAGGCGAAGGCGTCCGCTTTCTCCTGCGCGCCCTCGCCAGCAATGGTAAGGACAACGACAATCCGTCACCCGAGCCCTTTTAGGGCGGGAGTTGGCGCTCGTGTTGTGCGCGCCTGCGTCCTCCACGCCTCCTTCTTATGGGATCGGCGGCTTCATTTGCCTCCCGTTCCCTCTCTGCAGCCTCTTTCTGCGACATAACAGTTTCGCAGAAGGTGGTCACTGCTTCCCATGCTTCTCTCGACCGGACCATAGATGAAAGTATGGCCGGGAGGGTTAGGTCAAATCCGAGGACGGCGCATAGCTCCGCTCGCTGCTCGGTCCAGGCTGGGCAAGCCACGAGCGTGTGCTGCGCCGTATCGTCGTCGTCCGGACAATGGTGGCACTGGGGCGTTTGTTCCCTTCTAGCCGTGTGGTGCAGATAGTGGCCAAAGCACCCGTGCCCTGTCAACATCTGCACCACCCGATATGTCAGGGCGCCCTTGCAGTGTGCCACCCATTCTATCAGTATCGGCCGGATTGCTGCCACTACCCTGTGGCCAGCAGTTGGGGACGCCATTTGGTCCTGCCAGGTGCGCATTATTATGATCCGCGCCTGGCGGCGCCATCGGGCTGCCTGTTCTTGTGGCACCCGTTCTCCCCGTTCTTTCACCTCCGCTGTGCGGTAGTATATTTCCGACAGCACACGAGCCTCCAAGTCCCACGGAGGGGACCCTGCCAGCGCTAACGCCGCTTCGCCGGCCACCGTACGGTAACCGCGTATAATCCGCAGCGCCATTGCGCGTTGCGGGCTTCTCAAAAGCGCCTTGTTTTGGACGCTAAGGTGTTCCGTCCATATAGGGGCTCCATACAGGGCCATAGATTGAAGGACCCCTGTATAGAGCCGCCTGCAAGTGGACCCCGGACCTCCAATGTTGGGCAGGAGACGTCCAAGGGCCACGGCCGTCTTTTTAAGTTTAGGTACCAATCGGCGGAAGTGTGCAGTGAAGGTCCACCTGGAATCTAGGACCAGACCCAGGTACTTCATCTCCGATCCGATTGGCACGCTGACCTCTCCAATGCGAAGGGACGCATCCGCGGGGGGCCGCTTCCGGGGTCCATAGAAAAATATGGCCTCCGTCTTTTCCACGGCGACTCTCAACCCCTGCGCCTCGATACGCGCCACGACTTGGGACGCGCCCACTCTCGCCAGACGAATTGCCTCTTCAAAAGTTTCTCCGCGGGCTAGAAGATATGTGTCGTCTGCATAGCAAACGAGACGAAGCCCGCGGAGAAGAGCCGCACGCAGAACGCGATCATAGCCGATGTTCCACAGGAGAGGGCCAAGGACAGACCCCTGTGGAACACCGCACCATGTGACGAACCGTATGACCAACCCGTCTCGACCGACACAAACAATCACTCTCCGTCTCAAATATCCTCCGATAATCCGGCGCAGGTACAGAGGAAGTCTATGATATCGGAGACCATCCTCGATTGCCTCGAATGGCAAGGTGTTGAATGCATTGGCGATGTCAAATGACACCGCCAACACTACTGCGCCGTTCTCCGTCTGTTCCTTGCAGAACTCCTTCACTTCGAGGATCGCGTCTATGGTGGAGCGCTGCGCGCGGAAGCCGAACTGGGCCCCGGACAGGTTTGGACCTTCTCGCTCCAGGTGTTTGATCACCCTAGACGCGATCACTCTCTCCAGGAGTTTTCCGGCCTCATCCAGTAGCACTATGGGCCTGTAGGCCGAAGGTGAGTCAGCCGGGCGACCGTCTTTTCTGAGGAGCACCAGCTTTCCCTCCTTCCAGTGCTGTGGGAATTCCGCCTGGGTCAGACACGCGCTGAAGAGTTCCCGCATCCTCTCCTTCAGCGGACCCATGGACTTAACCCAAACCCGTCCGGGAATTCCGTCCGGGCCGGGCGCAGTCTTTCGCTCACTCAGCCTAAGGATGGCTGAGTCAAGCTCACCCTCTGAAACCGGCGGAACTTCCTCCATCGGCGCCGTTTCAAATTCAGAAGGCGACTCAGATACCGCGACAGTCGGGAAAAGCGCCGACACGATCAAGGAAAGCTGCTCTGGAGGCAGCGTCTCAATTACTGGCGGACCACGGCCGATCTTATTGCGCACCATTCGATACGGGCGCCCCCATGGGTCCCGTTTTAATTCCGCCAGCATTTCCTCCCGAGCAGCCTCCTTCGCCTGCTGTATGGCCAGATGTAGAGCGCTCTTGGCAGCGCTGTATTCGGCTCTGAGCCGCCTTTCTAACGACTCGTTTCTTATCCTCCTGCGTATTTGTCGCTGGTACGGTCGACGTGCATTAACGCATTGCTGGCGGAGCTCCGCGATCGTGTCCGTCCACCAATACACCTGCTTTTTTGAGGGAGGGCCGCGAATGCGAGGCATTGCTGCGTCGCAGATTCTGGACAAAGCCCCCCGAAACCAACGTGACTCCTCATTAACGTCCACAAGAGCCGTAGGCCTCGGCGTCCAGGCCTCTACCTCTGCCGCCTCCTTAAGCGCTTCCGTGTCCAGTCTGGTCAGTGCCCAGCGCGGGAATTCTGATGCACTTTCCGGCGAGCGCGGAACTGTCCGAGTAGAACTCGAGGGGGAGACACTGAATCGGATATATAAATGGTCCGACAGCGTCTCCACGCCCTCCACCACCCTCCAGTCTTGGACCAGTCGTCCAACCGCGGGGCTGGCGAAGGAGAGGTCGATAATCGAGCTCCCCTGCGGCCGAACGCATGTTGGTGCATCCCCGCGGTTTAAAAGCGACAGACCGGTCAGAACGGTCCATTCTAGTACGGCATCCCCTCTGGTGTCGGTCACTGGGGAGCCCCATGCTGAGTTCTTTGAGTTGAAGTCGCCGGCGACAAGAACGGGCCTTGGGGCCGCTCTTAAAACGGCCGCCTGCAGCTCGCCTAGAAAGGTCTCAAATTCGGCAAGCGTTTTATTCGGGGAGAAGTATACGCCGAAGATCGTGTACTCCCCCCGATCCACCGCCACGAATCCCTGGCCTCTCTCCCGCACAACAAGCGGTGGGCCAGTGTCAGCTCCGTGTACAGCGACGGAACCCATCAGGTCACCAACCCAGGTGTTGCGGGCTGGGACATAATAGGGCTCCGCCACTATTGCAACATCGATTTTCCACTGCACCAGGGCGTGAAATAGCAAGTCCTGGGCGCCGGCGCAATGGTTTATATTCGCCTGGAGTAATTCTATGGGTCGACTATCCATTGTTGACTTCCATTGCTATGTCTTGTCGGGCTTGAGGCCGACCCTCCACTTGAGGTTTAGGTGTTTTCCTCCGGTTGCGCCCCTTCTTCGGAGGAGCGCAGCCTTTGCCACCGATTGTATGATTGGCATTTCTCCCTGCCGCCGAACAAATCACGCAGTGAGGCCTCGCCGTACAGAAAGACGACCTGTGCCCAGCCTGACCACACCGGAAGCAGAGGTTACTCCTATCAACGTCTGAGGTGCACCGCCGCCCTGTGTGACCGACTTCAAGGCAACGGTAGCATTTCATGGAGCGGGGCTCCAAGGGCTGGACTCTCGCCGAGCTCCAACCGACCAGCAGGCGACCCGTAGCCACCAAGGTGTTGGCGGCAGCCACGGGGCACTGCACCCACATAGTCCCGGTTCCTCCGGGACCTTCACGGACGTCACCCCCCTTTACGTGTTCCGGAGAGCAACCCGTCTTGGCCACGACCGCTGCCAGAACAGCATCTTTTGTGACCGTATCGTCAAGACCAGATATTCGCACATCGGAACATTTGACAGGCCGAGCAACTCTAGCGGTGCCGGCGAGTACGCCTCTCAGTTTTTCGGCGAAACGGTCTGCTGTTTCGCTTGTTGTGCTGGCGGGGAGTTCCATGATTCTAGCTCCCGTTGCCGCCTGCCTAATTCGGACGCCCTCCGATAGCCCTAGATCCGTCAAGTTGATCTCTTGTCGGGCCTTGAGGAGTACGTCTTTGTAGGTAGCGCCACGCTCTACCGCATCGTTCTGCAGCGTTATTACGACTGCAGAGGTGGCGGGAGCAGTGTTTCTTCGTCGCCTGGTCTTTTTCTTCTTGGGCTCCGACTTTGGGGAGGCTTTGGAGGCCGCCTTTGACCGTGCCTTTGTCTTATCCGTGTGTATCAAGTCCAGGTTTGTCACATCCGGTTGTGTTTTCCTTCTCCCTTTCCCCTTCCGAACGACTGTGCTCCAGCCGTCTCCTTCTGATAAGGGGTCGGAAACAGCAGCCGCCGGTAGGGCCGGCTGTTGTGTTGCCAGTTTCTCCTTTCCATGCTTTTTCGCCTTAGATTTCTTTTTACTTATTGTCTTTTCTTTTTCAGGTGCAGCTGCAGATGGAGTTGGAACAGCTGCTGCCCTTGCTGTCGTCGCCGGAGTCGGAGTCACCGTTCTTCTGGAGGGCCCAGCCTGTGAGAGGGCGGGCCAGTCCTCAGTCGGGTGAGTACCATTTTTCTCAGTCCTTTTGTCTGCTGCCAGTGGCGGTCGAAGCCGCTTGGGTGGGAGCAAACGATCCTCCATTGCTTCAATGCGGGCGTTGACCATGTTCGAGGTCCTCTCCATGATGGAACGGGAGAATTCCTCAAACATGGCCCGTATTCCCGCAACTGTCAATTCTTCTGAGCCGCCATGTTTAGCTGGGGCTCCTTTCGCTGGGCTTGCTGGGGGCGGCGGTTTTAACGGCACCTCTTTTGCCCGACTCGCCCTCTCCCGCAAAAGCGCCACTTCCTCTCTAAGGCGTATATTTTCGGCCTCCAGTCTAAGAGTGTCTTCTTTTAGAGAGGCAAGACCGCGGACCGACTCCTCAACCTTCTCCTCTCCCTCTTTAAGGGCCTTTGTAAAGGTGCCCTTCAAGTTTCCGCTTTTAATGCGGACCATCTTGATGAGCTCCAAGCCCTGTTCTCCTACCGTTTTGAGCTTCGTAGCGGCCGGGAGATCATCAAGTGCCGCGCGCTCTGCCTGTTTGTTTGCAGCCAATTCCGCTTGTCGCTGCGCTTTTAGCAGCGCCGCAGCGACCTCTTTTTCGGCCTGGAGTCTCAGATCTTCGTGCTCCAGGTCCAGCAAGTCACGCTTTGCCTTTGCCATTCCGACATACTCCCCAGTTGTTGGGGGACGCCCACGGCCTCTTTTGGCAGGGACGGTTCTCTTTTTCCGACTATCTGAGCGAGCGGATCGCTCGGAGCCTCCGTCATCAGAAGCCGACCCAGAGTTTGATAGTCTCCTCTTGCCGGCTACACTTCCCGCTCGGTCGCGCGAAGAAGCGCGAGAGCTTGTCGCTGTTCGCATCGTAGACAGCGAACAATCCGAATCTGACATCCTTTCCAGTTGAACAATCGGAATCCTTTGCGCATGCATTAAGTCGTCGTGTTTGGGGACAGAATGGTCCCCAGAGATCGCCGTAGAATAAAGCAAATTTTTGCCCCCCTCAGAATACGTGGGGCTGGACGGGCTTGAAGGCCCGCCGAGGGATTCTCCGGTTAAGGTACCCTCCTGAGGTAGTAAATTTTTAAAACTTGCCATCCATACAAAACTCCGACACCCCGGGTCGCGGTCTCTTTTTTCGGGGGTGAGCTCCCCCACCAGAAGAGTTAAATTAAAAATGAAAGATAGATACGAGATGAAAGAAAGGTGGTGAAAAGATAGAATAAACAAAACGAACGATAAAAAACACAAGAAAGTTAAACAAAATAGGTGGTGAAAGATAGTGAAGAAAAGATATAGCGCCAGCCTTCAGCCGCGTGAGTACCTCACCCCGCAAAAGACGGGGTGGCGCACCCAAGCGTTGCCCAGGGCCACGAACGAGGACGAACTGGCTGAGCCCCAACCTAACCTAACCTTTTTTTTTTTTTTTTTTTTTTTTTTTTGCGACGGGGAATGCCTTTACGCATCCCTAGGGGGGCGGGGACCCCCCAGAGGGTATGTGGGACTCGCTGCGACCGAGAAGATGGTATTTGACCGCAGCCCTACCCACTAAAACCCGTCGGTACTCTTCCACGTACCGCTGTTTGCCGGGCCACGGGGACGCGTGAGCTTGCTCCGCGACTCGGTGAGCGTGCGCCTGCATCGTCTTAGCAGGCCCTTCTTTTCCGGAGCAGCACTTGTGGGCTCCTGAGGCCGAACAGAGGCCCTTCTAGGGCTTGCGTAGGCCTGTCACTCTGGTGTCGCGATGCACGAAGAGTACACTGTGCATCGCGACCATCTCGGGGACTCGGTGCAATGGGCGACGGCATCCCCACACCGTCACCCCGAGCTCCACGGCTAAGGCGGGACGTTTCGGTCGTCATTGTTGACCCTACGTCGCCTTGGCCGACTTCGTCGTCGAGGGTCGAGCGCCTCCCTCTCTCTGTTGCGCTCGGCCTCTTCCTTTGCGGTTATTACTTCATGGGCGAAGTCTTCTACCGCTTTCCACTTATGCTCACTACTCAGTATGGAACGTATCAGCCCTGACAGTGAGAGGTCATTTCCGATGACGGCCGTGAGGGCCGCGCGTTGTCTCGTCCAGGTAGGACAGGCCGTCACGGTGTGCTCGGCCGTGTCCCTGTCCGCGTCACAATGGTGGCAACGAGTTGATTCCTCTCTCCCGACGATCTCACACAGGTACCGACCGAAGCAGCCGTGCCCGGTCAGCACCTGCGTGAGGTGAAAGGATAGGGCGCCAGTCTTACGATTGATCCACTCCCTTAGTACTGGGCGGATGGCCTGCACCAGGTCCACACTAACTGTTGGCTCTTGTAGCCGTTCTTCCCACAATTCGATTGTCCGTTCCTTAGCTCGATCTCTCCACCGACGTACAGCGTCTGGGAGGGGGTTGCTGCCCCCTGCACGTACGTCTGTGCCACGCCAGTAAACGTCGGCGAGGGCTCGAGCATCTAGGTCCCATGGGACGCTTCCGGCGAGCAAGCATGCCGCAACTTTGGAGATGGTGCGGTATCCACGCACTGCCCGCGTCGCCATCACTTTCTGTAGTCTCCCAATGGCGAGCCGATTTGTGGGCGACAGATCTTCGGCCCAGATCGGCGCGCCGTACATCACCATTGAGCGAATAACGCCCATGTATAACCGCCGACAACTCAGGTTTGGCCCCCCGAGGTTCGGAATAAGCGAAGCCAAGGCCCCCGCTGCCCTGCTGACCTTTTCTGACAAACGTTGAAAATGGTCTTTAAATGTCCATCGGCCATCAAGTACCAGACCCAGGTAGGTCATGGATGATGCTACGTCAATTCGTGTCCCGCTCACTATAACCGCTAGACCAGGCGGAGGCGTGTTCCTTGGCCCGTGGAACGATAGAGCCTCGGACTTGTGAAGCGCCACCGTCAGGCCCAGCGCTTGGATCCGCCGAACGACCTGCGCGACCGTCGCTGTCGCGAGAATTGCAGCTTCACGGTGCGTTTTGCCGCGACATATAGCTAGCGTGTCGTCCGCATACGCAATGAGCTCCGCGCCCGGTAGGTTGGCACCGCGAAGAACATAATCAAAACCAATGTCCCACAGGGTTGGGCCGAGAGCCGAACCCTGCGGGACGCCGCACACCACTTCCTGCTCTTCCCAGCCATTTTCAGTGGGGTATTGCACCGAACGTGCTGATAGGTAGTCGCAGATGGTGTTGCGTAGATACCTCGGCACGCGGTGATACCGGAGTCCCTCTTTTATTGTTGCCCAGGGCAGGGAGTTGAAGGCGTTGGTGATGTCCAACGAAACAGCCAGCACCACCCCACCCCGGGATATTTCCTCGTCCGTTATAGACCGAAGCCGTGCCACCGCGTCTATTGTTGAGCGGCATGAGCGAAACCCGAACTGATTTTCGCTCAGAGTTGGGCCGACGCGCTCGAGGTGGCGGGTGAGTCGCGCCACGATGATCCGCTCCAGTATTTTGCAGATTTCATCTAGTAATACAATAGGGCGGTAGGCCGACGGCTGGTCTTCTGGTCGCCCATTCTTCTTGATAAGTACAAGCTTTCCGGTCTTCCAGCGCCGCGGTACTATGCCCTGGACCAAACATCTGGACAAAGCGGTGAGCACGCGCGCTTCCATCTGCTTCATCGCGAGCACCCAGACCCGTCCAGGGACGCCATCAAGACCGGGTGCCGTATTCTTAAGGCCCATTTTATGGACCGCTGTTGCCAATTCTTCTGCCGTTACAGGGGGCACATCCTCTTCATCTTCAGACTCTGCAGTGTGTGGCACCATTGATGGTGGGGACCACTCGGCCCTAGATGGAAACAGGGCCGAAACTATGGAGCTGCGGAGTTCTGGTTGCAGGATCTGAGTTAGCGGTGGGGCAGCAGGGCGGAGCTTCTGCCTCACCCACTTGTATGGCTTACCCCACGGATCCTGTTCTAGGGTATCGAGGAATTCGTCCCACGCCTCTTTTTTCGCCGCTCGGATGGCGTCGCGCAGTTTGTGACGCGCCGTTCGATAACCGTCGTATATAATTTCCTCCTCATCCTCATCTCTATTCCGCCTTCTGCGGTATCGCAGGTAGCGACGACGGGCTAACACACAGTCTTTTCGGAGTTGTACTAGATCTGGGCGCCACCAATATGTTTGGCGCCGAGGCTTGAGAGGTCCCACTCGTGGCATTGAGGCGTCGCAGATGTTGCGCGCCGCCTCATTAAGCCATTCTGCGCACTCCTCAACACTTTCCGAGGGAAGAGGCGCCCACGACGCGGAAATAGCTGCTTCCTCGAGCAAATCTCGATCCAGCTTCTTCAGGGACCACCTTAGACCGCTACCAGGTGAAATTGTGCGGCTCATCTCCAGCGTGTGAGCGGAAACGGTGAAGTAGATATACTGATGGTCCGAGAGAGTCTCAGTACGACTCAAGACTTGCCATTCTGTAATTCGCTGGGCGATAGTCGGGCTGACTAGAGTCAGATCTACTATTGATTCGCCCTGACGTCGGACGCATGTGCTGACAGCACCGCGGTTTGCCAAGACCAGACCAGTGGAGACCAACCAGTCCTCAACCACGCGACCTCTTGCATTTGTCGCCGGGGAACCCCACAGCGTTGACTTCGCATTGAAGTCTCCGGCGACGACTATAGGACGAGATGTTCCTTCAACAAAGGCAGTTAACTGGAGCAAAAACGCCTCCAACTCGGCGAGCGTCTTATTGGGGGAGAAGTAGACCCCCACCACGGTGAGGGCCCCCAAGATGGCAACGACAAAACCGCGGCCCCTGGTCGTGTTCCTTGAGGATGGCGGCACGATTTTGGGGCCGAAGACTAGAGCGACCGTCGAGTCGGCGTCCCCGATCCAGTCACCCCTGGTCAGAACGCGATACGGCTCGGCAGCAATGGCCACATCGATCTCCCTTCGCAGAATTTCCTGAACCCAAAGATCCTGCGCATGTGCGCAGTGGTTCAGGTTGCTCTGCAGAAATCGTTGGGTGGCCGTTATTGGGCCTCCATAGGGACCGCTCCAGCACCGGTGGCCGCCGTAGATGGTGTGGCGGCTATTTTGGGCGCTTGGCTCTTTTTAGAGCCGTTCTTCTTTTTTGGTGTGGCCTTCCCGCAGGGCTTACTCCCCACGCTGTGGTCCGCCGGTTTGCCGTTCGTCGCGCAAATTGCGCAGTGAGGTGGATTTCCGCACTGTCTGGATGGATGGCCAGGCTGGCCACAACGGAAGCACAGCTCACCACGGTCAATTTCAGAGGGGCAAGTCGCCCGCGTGTGCCCTACTTCATGGCAGCGGTAACACCGCATGATGCGCGGGGGCAAGAGCGTCACCCGCACCACGGTCCATCCGACGTACACTCTGGTGTTCGGTGCCGTCACTTGTTTTGCAGCCTCGACCGGGCATTTGACCCAGGCCGTGCCGCGGCCGCTCCGATCCAGACGAATTTCACCGACCTTAACGTCGTCGACAGCGCAGCCGCCAGGTCTTGCTATGGCTGCTGCGATCTCCGCCGCCGAGGCAGAGTCGTCTAGTCCAGTAATCCGCAACTCGGCGCACTTTTGTGGTCGAGATATGCGAACGTCCCCCTCTCCCAATAATTCTTTTAATTTGCCCGCGAGGGCGTCGGCCTTCTCTTTGCAGGCCGAACCCGAGACTTCGAACATACGAGCCCCGGTTACGGCCAGCTTAAATTTCACCGCCGGGATGTCTAGCGCAGCCAGGTCCAGTCCCTGCTTCGCCTTTGCAAGAACGTCTTTGTAGGAGACGCCTCTTTTCTCCGCTTCGGGTTGCAGTGTCAAGACTACCGCCGCAGACTTAGGAGCGCGGAGTTGACTGCCCCTCTTTTTCTTCTTTCTCGGCGCCTTATTTTCTCGATCTTTCTTTTTCGTCGACGCCTTCCCTCTCTTCACCACCTGTGTCCATTCCGATGTGGTGGCGGTTTGCGATGCAGCTGCTGTTGTGACTGCGTCGTGTCTCGCGGCTGCCGCTTCAGCGGCGGCAGCAGACTTACGTGTTTTTTTCTTAGCCTTTTTAGGCGCCGGGCCAGGGTTCAATGGAGGCATCAGTGTCGACACCGATGGCTCCAGTGGGGGGGTCCTCTTATCCTTCTCCACCTGTGTCGGACCTGCAGGTGTTGGGGCAGAGGCCTCACGGTCCTTTCTTTTGTCCGCGGCGAGGGGAGGGCGCAGGCGTGGCTCTGGTAGTAGCCGGGCCTCCAAACTCTCCAGTCGCGCGTCCATCCGAGCACTCGTCACTGAGACAGCCTCTCGCACTGCTCGCTGCAAGAGCTCTTCCACGTTCAACTCCTTATTCGTGGGGGCGGTCTGTGGTTGTTGGGCGTCAGCTAGTTTGAGCTTAACGGTCTCTAATTCCTTCTTTATTTCTTGGAGTTCCCCGGAGAGGCGCATGTTTGCCGCCTCCAGGGCCCTCGTTTCCGTCGATACAGAGCGACTGAGGAGTGCCACGCACGCCTCTTGTATGGCGCAGACCGCTTTGTTAAGGGCCGCGACGGATGTCCCCTTCAAATTTTTGGATTTTTGGGCCACATTAGTGATGACCCCTAGGCTTCCGGTTATCGTTGCGCCTATTTTCGCCGCCGTGATTTCCTCATCCACAACCATTGTAGCGTCCGAGGTATTTGAGGATTCTGACAGCCGGTGAGACCGTAGCTGCGGAATCCTCTTTGCCATGTCCAGTAATTCGCGCTCAGCCTCGACCTCCAGGGCCTTCTGCTCTATTTCCAGAAGGTTTTGTTTGGCTTTGGCAATGCCGACGTATTGTCCTGTAGTGGGGGGTCTGCCCCTACCTCTTTTGGAGGAGGGCTTCCCGGCCACTTTTTTGCCCTTCTCTTCAGGGCTATCATCGCTTACGCGTCTCTTGCGAAGGAATCTCTCCCGTTTGCCCTCTTTGTCACTATACCTGTCCTGGCTTTGAGAGGCGGTGGTCTCATTACCGCTCTCTTCATCTGTTCCACTTCCGGGAGGCTTTCGGTAAAACCTACTCACTGAACTGGCGGATGCGGGCGTCCCCGCTCGCGATCCACCTTCGCCTTCGCTTGCCGTCATCATTGCAACCGATTCGTTTGGCTTATCATTGTCCATATTCGTGCTAAAGTCGTTCACCTCACTCCTCACCTCCTCCTCAGAAGCAACTGGTGCCCCCCCCGTATACGTGGGGCGAAGCGGGAGTGTGGGATTCCCTCGTAAGAGGACCCACCCGGGGAATATTTTCCATGTTACTTTCCATGTTTGATCAGGTATGGGCTGAGTCTGACCCGATCCATTAGGGGGGATTCTGCCCCACGACCTCGATGCGTAGCCACCTGCTCGCCATGCACCCCATCACCGGCCGACACCAGCTTAAGGTTAGGGACCTACGGGTCCATCCGTCACGCAAACACTCGCAGAATTTCACACACAGACACACAATATAGTAGAGAAGAGTTAACGAAAGAAAGGAAAGATAGAAAAGAAAAGACGGTGAAAAATAGAGAAAATAAAATAAACAAAACAAAAGGAAGAGTAATGTATAAAAAGGTGGTGAAAGATAGTGAAAGACCGGTGTTTAGCCGCCTGAGTACCTCACCCCGTGTAGAGAGCGGAGTGGCGCACCCAGGCGTTGCCCAGGGACACCAACGTGGAGGAACCGGTATCGCCCCCAACCTTTTTTTTTTTTTTTTTTTTTTTTTTTTTTTTTTTTTTTTTTTTTTTTTTTACGAGAGGAAATACTTTTCGTATACCCCGCTGCCCCCGGGGGAGGGCAACAGGGTTATGTGAGACTCCCCCGGCGCTGATGGAGGTGCACCGGGGTTTACTCACTAAAACCTCTCGATGCCCACCTTCGGCGCCAAACGCGGGGCCGTGGGGATCGCGGAAGCATTCTTCCACGACCCCGCAGCGCTTGCCGCAACCGGCTCTCTTCTAATGCGGCGGCCTGATGTTATGCCGCCGCTTGCCTCTCCGAGAGCTCCCCGGGCATTGGGGAGCTTGCCATCTCGGGGCCCAAAGTGTGAGCGGCGATCCCCCGATCACCGCCCACGGGCCTAGGCCTCTACCTCCATGGCAGGGGCGTGCGGAACCGCCCTTGCGCCGGCCTTGGGCTCTTTGAACCGGGCCTTTTTAGTAGGAGCCTTGCTCTTCTTAGGGGCCGGCTTCTTCGCTGCTCCAACGCAGCCGCTACTGCCCAGCACGTGCCCCCTCTCCTCTTTGCCGACGGCCTCGCAGAGAAAGCAGTTGGGCGTTTCCCCGCACTCGGCCGCCTTGTGCCCCGGTTTCCCGCAGCGGAAACAGCTCCGGCTGCGGTCCACCGGGCACTGGCACTTCGATGCTACGTGGCCTGTGTCCATGCATCGAAAGCAGCGTTTAGGCCTCGCGGCCAGCAGCGCCACCCTCGCGGACACCCACCCTACACGCAGCCGCCCAGAGCTCGTAAGCTTCTTGGCAGCCGCGACCGGGACGCGCATCCATAAGGATCCGTCCCCCCATGGCCCCACTCTAATTTGGCCCGATCGCCCCCAACCTAACCTTTTTTTTTTTTTTTTTTTTTTTTTTTTTTTTTTTTTTTTTTTTTTTTTTTTTGACGGGGGGAAATACGTTACGTATCCCCCACCGCCCCCGGGGGAGGGCGGCAGGGGTATGACGGGCTCCCCCGGCGCGGGATGGAGTGCGCCGGGGTTTACCGTCTAAAACCCCCCGATGCCCACCTTCAGCGCCGTTTGCGGGGCCATGGGAATCGCTTAGCATTCTTCCACGACCCCGCAGCGCGTGCCGCAACCGGCTCACTTCTTTGCGGCGGCTAGATGAAATGCCGCCGCCTGCCTCTCCGAGAGCTCCCCGGGCATTGGGGAGCTTTGCGCTCGGGACCCATATTGTGAGCGGTGATCCCCCGATCACCGCCCACGGGTCTAGGACTCCATCACTTCGGCGGGGGCGGGCAGAACCGCCCTTGCGCCTGAGGCCTTTGGCTCTTTAAAGCGGGCCTTTTTTGTCGGAGCCTTTCCCTTTTTCTTGCCGGGGGGCGGCTTTTTGGCAGCTGTGATGCAGCCAGCAGCCCCCAGCACGTGCTCCTTCGGCCCCCCAACCTTTTTTTTTTTTTTTTTTTTTTTTTTTTTTTTTTTTTTTTTTTTTTTTTAACGAGAGGAAATACTTTTCGTATACCCTACCGCCCCCGGGGGAGAGCAGCAGGGTTATGTGAGACTCCCCCGGCGCTGATGGAGGTGCACCGGGGTTTACTCACTAAAACCTCTCGATGCCCTCCTTCGGCGCCAAACGCGGGGCCGTGGGGATCGCGGAAGCATTCTTCCACGACCCCGCAGCGCTTGCCGCAACCGGCTCTCTTCTTTTGCGGCGGCTAGGTGAAATGCCGCCGCCTGCCTCTCCGAGAGCTCCCCGGGCATTGGGGAGCTTTTCTTCTCGGGGCCCATAGTGTGAGCGGCGATCCCCCGATCACCGCCCACGGGCCTAGACCTCTACCTCCATGGCAGGGGCGGGTTGCTCCGCCCTTGCGCCTTCAGCTCTTGGCCTCTGCGGCCGAGCCCTTGAGGAAGCCTTACTCTTCCGTTTCTTTCCGGAGGGCGGCTTAGCTGTGACACAGCCGCTGCTCCCCAGCACATGCTCCTTCGGCTTTCCGGTAGCCTCACATACGGGACAGTTTGGAGCTGCCTCGCATTCAGCCGCCCTGTGGCCCGGTTTCCCACAGCGGAAACATGTCCGGCTGAGGTCCACCGAGCACACACACTTCGCAGCCAAATGGCCGGTGTCCAGGCATCGGTAGCACCGCTTGGGCCTCGCGGCCAGCAGTGCTACCTTTGCCGAGACCCAGCCGACACGGAGCCGCCCAGAGATTAATAATTTCTTGGCGGCCGCGACAGGAACATGCATCCAGAGCGACGCATTGCCCCTGGGTCCCTCTACTATTCTGCCCGACCTGATGGTGTTAGCCGGGCATCCTCCTTCACTTGCGGCCGCCTGAATGACGTCGGCAGCCGTGACAGAGTCGTCCAGCCCGGTGACGCGCATCTCTACGCGTCTCACCGGGCGGCCGACCTTTACCTTCTCCGGGTCGAGGACTGCCCTCAGCCTCGAGGCGAAGGCGTCCGCTTTCTCCTGCGCGCCCTCGCCAGCAATGGTAAGGACGCGCGCTCCAGTCTCGGCCAGTCGGAAACCGAGCCTGGGGATGCCGAGTTCCCCCAGGTCGATCGCCGCTCGGGCCTCGGCCAACACCTTGGCGTACGTCACCCCCCTTTCAACAGCGTTCGCCCCCAGGGTGAGGGTGACCGCCGCAGTCGTGGGAGGGCGAAGTTTCGCCTTTTTATTTCTCTTTGGGGCGGCTTTGGCTGGTGGAGCCGCCTTCAGCCGCGTGGGTACCTCACCCCGCAAAAGACGAGGTGGGGCACCCAAGCGTTGCCCAGGGCCACGAACGAGGCTGGCTGAGCCCCAACCTAACCTTTTTTTTTTTTTTTTTTTTTTTTTTTTTTTTTTTTTTTTTTGCGGGGGGAAATTCGTTACGAATCCCCCGCTGCCCCCGGGGGAGGGCAGCAGGGGTATGTCGGACTCCCCCGGTGCGAGGTGGAGTGCACCGGGGTTTACCGACTAAAACCCCCCGATGCCCTTCTTCTGCGCCAATGCGAGGCCGTGGGAATCGCGTGAGCATAGCTCCACGACCCCGCAGCGCGTGCCGCGACCGGCCCTCTTCTGTTGCGGCGGCTTCGTGTTGTGCCGCCGCCTGCCTTCACCGAGAGCTCCCCGGGCATAGGGGAGCTTTGCGCTCGGGACCCAGAGTGCGGGCGGCGATCCCCCGATCACCACCCACGGGTCAGGCTTCCGTCTCCATGGCGGGGGCGGGCTGAACCGCCCTTGCGCCTTTACCCTTGGGTGTTTTACGCCGGGCTTTTTTGGCCCCAACCTAACCTAACCTAACCTTTTTTTTTTTTTTTTTTTTTTTTTTTTTTTTTTTTTTTTTTTTTTTGACGGGGTGAAATGACGTTACGCATCCCCCGCCGCCCCCGGGGGAGGGCAGCAGGGGACTCCCCCGGCGCAAGATGGAGTGCACCGGGGTGTACCGACTAAAACACCCCGATGCCCGTCTTCAGCGCCAGTGGAGGGGCCGTGGGAATCGCTTGAGCATTCTTCCACGACCCCCCAGCGCGTGCCGCGTCCGGCTCCCTTCTAATGCGGCGACCTGGTATTATGCCGCCGCTTGCCTCTCCGAGAGCTCCCCGGGCATTGGGGAGCTTGCCGTCTCGGGGCCCATAGTGTGGGCGGCGATCCCCCGATCACCACCCAGGGGCCTAGGCGTCCAACTCCATGGCGGGGGCGGGAACCGCCCTTGCGCCGTCGGCCTTGGGCTTCTTGTGCCGGGCCTTCTTTGTTGGCGCCTTGCGCTTCGTGCTGGGGGGCGGCTTCGCTACGCAGCCGCTTCCTCCCAACACATGGGCCTTCTCCGGCCTGCCGGCAGCCTCGCACAGGAAGCAGTTGGGCGCTTCCCTGCACTCGGCCGCCTTGTGCCCCGGTTTTCCGCAGCGGAAACAGCTCCGGCTGCGGTCTACCGGGCACTGGCACTTCGCCGCCACGTGGCCGGTGTCTTGGCAGCGGAAGCAGCGCTTAGGCCTCGCGGCCAGCAGCGCCACTCTCGCCGACACCCAGCCAACTCGCAGCCGCCCTGAGCTTGTGAGCCTCTTGGCGGCCGCGACCGGGACACGCATCCACAATGACGCGTCCCCGCGTGGCCCTACCGTCAGTTGGCCCGACCGGATATCATCGGCCGAGCACCCTCCTTCCTTCGCGACCGCCTGGATGACGTCGGCGGCCGCTACTGAGTCGTCCAGCCCGGCCACGCGGATCTCCGCGCATAAGACCGGGCGGGCGACTTTTACATCGTCCGGGGGCAAGACGGACCTCAGCCTCGAGGCGAAGGCGTCCGCTTTCTCCTGCGCGCCCTCGCCAGCAATGGTAAGGACGCGCGCTCCAGTCTCGGCCAGGCGGAAACCAAGCCTGGGGATGCCGAGTTCCCCCAGGTCGATCGCCGCTCTAGCCTGACTCAACACTTTCGCGTAAGTCACCCCCCTTTCAGCAGCGCTCGCCCCCAGGGTGAGGGTGACCGCCGCAGTAGTTGGAGGGCGAAGCTTCGCTTTCTTCTTCTTCGGGGCGGCTTTGGCTGTTGTAGCCGCCCCCTTCTTCGTCTTTTTGGCCTTGCGTGGACCTATCTTGGTCCACGGGGCCTCGGCGGGGGAGGGGTTGCTGTTATCCCCCCCTTGCGCCGCCTCTTGAGCGGCCATTGTTGGCTGCTTCTTCTTCTTGGCCTTTTTGGCCTTAGGCGGGGCCGGGGCAGCCGGAGCCTCTTTAGGGGCCGGTGCACTCGGTGCCGCCATCTCCTTGGCTCCGGAAGGAGCCTATCTTCCAGTCCGGCCAACCTCGCATTTAGCATGTTGCCGAAGGTCTCGATATTAGAGCGCGAGACCTCCGACAACATCTGCTGCAAGTCCTGAGTAGCAGGCTTAGTCGCCTGGCGGCGCAACTCCTCCAGCTCGTGTCGCATCGCGTCGACCTGCTGTTGGAGCCGCGCGTTCTGGGCTTCCAAGGCCCGCAGCTCGTCCGTTTCGCAGCGGCCCCTCATTTCGGTGACGGCCGTTCTGATGGTGCTGACCGACTCCTTGAGGAACCGCTGGAAAGTTCCCTTCAAATTTGAGGACCTGGATGCGACCATCAGGATCGTTTCCAGGGACCTCTCTACGCTGGCTGCGATAGCCGCGTTTGTCTCCTCAGTGGTGGTGACAGACACTGGGCTTGCGGGGAGAGATGCACGTGATTCTCTCGCCGCTCGCGCTGTATCAGCAACCTCGGCTTCGGCCTCCAGTCTGATGGCCTCCGCCTTCGCCAACCTAACCTAACCTAACCTAACCTAACCTTTTTTTTTTTTTTTTTTTTTTTTTTTTTTTTTTTTTTTGACGGGGGGAAATACGTTACGTATCCCCCGCCGCCCCCGGGGGAGGGCAGCAGGGGTATGACGGACTCCCCCGGCGCGAGGTGGAGTGCGCCGGGGTTTACCGTCTAAAACCCCCCGATGCCCATCTTCAGCGCCAATGGTGGGGCCGTGGGAATCGCGAGAGCATTCTTCCACGACCCCCCAGCGCGTGCCGCATCCGGCTCACTTCTAATGCGGCGGCCTGGTGATATGCCGCCGCTTGCCTCTCCGAGAGCTCCCCGGGCATTGGGGAGCTTGCCGTCTCGGGGCCCATAGTGTGAGCGGCGATCCCCCGATCGCCACCCACGGGCCTAGGCTTCCATCACCTCTGCGGCGGGGGCAACCGCCCTTGCGCCGTTGGCCTTGGGCTCTCTGAACCGGGCCTTCTTGGTGGGAGCCTTGCTCTTCTTGGGGGCCGGCTTTTTCGCAGCTCCGACACAGCCGTTACTGCCCAGCACGTGCCCCCTCTCCTCTTTGCCGACGGCCTCGCACAGGAAGCAGTTGGGCGCTTCCCTGCACTCGGCCGCCTTGTGACCCGGTTTCCCGCAGCGGAAACAGCTCCGGCTGCGGTCTACCGGGCACTGGCACTTCGCCGCCACGTGGCCGGTGTCCTGGCAGCGGAAGCAGCGCTTAGGCCTCGCAGCCAGCAGCGCCACTCTCGCCGACACCCAGCCAACTCGCAGCCGCCCTGAGCTCGTAAGCTTCTTGGCGGCTGCGATCGGGACACGCATCCACAATGATGCGTCCCCGCGTGGCCCTACCGTCAGCTGACCCGACCGAATATCGTCGGTCGAGCACCCTCCTTCTGTAGCGACCGCCTGGATGACGTCGGCAGCCGCTACTGAGTCGTCTAGCCCAGCAACGCGGATCTCCGCGCACAGAACCGGGCGGGCGACTTTGACGTCGTCCGGTGGCAGAACGGACTTCAGCCTCTGGGCGAAGGCGTCCGCTTTTTCCTGCGCCCCCTCACCAGCGATGGTGAGGACGCGCGCTCCGGTCTCGGCCAGGCGGAAGCCGAGCCTGGGGATCCCTAGCTCCCCCAGGTCGATCGCCGCTCTAGCCTGTCCCAAAACCTTCGCGTACGTCACCCCCCTTTCAGCAGCGTCAGCCCCCAGGGTGAGGGTGACCGCCGCAGTCGTGGGAGGGCGAAGCTTCGCTCTCTTCTTCTTCTTTGGGGCGACCTTAGCTGGAGTAGCCGCCCCCTTCTTCGTCCTCTTGGCCTTGCGTGGACCTATCTTAGTCCACGGGGCCTCGGCGTGGGAGGGGTCGGTGTGCTCCCCCCCTTGCGCCGCCTTAGCGGCCATTGATGGCCGCTTTTTCTTTTTAGCCTTCTTCTTGGCCGGTGCAGGCGGTGCCTCTTTTGGGGGGACCGCCGTACGTGTCGTCGTCACCTCCGCGTACGTTGGCGCCGTCGCTTTTTTGGACTTCGACGCTTTCGTTCTTTCCGCCGGCGGCGGGGTGCTGGCTAGGATGTCAACACTGTCAGCAGCCAACGGTGGCCTTCTCCTCGGCTCTGGTAGGAGCCTGTCCTCGATGCCTGCCAACCTCGCATTCAGCATGTTGCCGAAGGTCTCGATATTGGAGCGCGAGACCTCCGACAACATCTGTTGCAGTTCGTTGGTGGCGGGCTTGGACGCCTGGCGACGTAGCTCCTCAAGCTCCCGGCGCATTGCGTCGAGCTGTCGTTGAAGCCTTTCGTTTTGGGCTTCCAAAGCCTTCATCTCCTCCGATTGTCCGCGGCCCCTCATTTCAGCGAAGGTTGCCCGTATATTAGCAACTGCCTCTTTGAGGTGCCGCTGAAATGTCCCTTTCAAATTTTGGGACCTCGTGGCGACCATTGTTATCGCCTCCAGCGAGGCCTCAACACCCTTGGCCAGAGCATGGCTGGTCTGCTCCGACCTGTCTTCTCCAGTGGCTGCGGCGGGGCTTGCGCAGATAGACGCGCGCGCGCCCCGCGCAGTCCTCAATGACTCGGCGACTTCCTCTGCGGCCTGAAGCCGAAGCGCCTCTTCCTTCTCCCGATTTAATTCGGCCTGCGCCTTTGCCAAACCAACGTAATGGCCCGTGGTCGGCGGGCGGCCGCGTCCTCGCTTTGCCTTCGGCACCGCACCTTTGCTGGTGGACGGCGCCGCCTCTGTCTCGTCCGGGTGTAACCGCCGCTTAAGGGGGGTCGTACGTCCGGTGGGTGCGGGCAATCCCTCGGAGTCCAGCGACATGTCGGTCATGCAGCTGGAGTCCGAGAGATAGTCCTCGCTGTCTCTATCAGGTGTTCTGGGCGGCGGCATGATCACGTCGCGCGTGAGAAGCACGCGCGGTAAGTCTGCGTCGCCCCGTAACTTCTTTTTTTGCATCAACTTCAGTATCCGCTCCACGCCGTTGGGCTGCGGCTGACTGAAGTCGACGTCCTCGTCAGTCAGAAGGTCCGTTCTCGACGCGGTTAGGTGCGCCGAGCTCGGTCTGGTATGCGCCATCGCGCCTTCATCTTTCGCCGTCGCAACGGCCTCCTTCCTCTCCACCTCCACCGAAGCATGTTTTGGGCCCCCAGTATACCTGGCCCTATCTCCCGCCGAAACGGGAGTGTGGGATTCCCCGGCATCGCCGGGACCCACCCTGGGAGAATTTTTAACATGCTGACCTTCCATTGTTGTCAATTGTGGGCTGAGTCTGACCCGATCAAGAAGGGGTGATTCTGCCCCAGTGCCCTCGGGACGAGACCGCCTGCTCGCCATGCATCCCATGGCCGGGCACCACAAACCTTGGATTAGGGGCCGTAAAAGCCCATTCATCACCATTCAAAACAAAAACCTATCACGCAAAACCTAACACACACGCACAGAAGAGTAAATAAAAGAGAAAAAGATAGAAAGAAAAGGTGTTGAAAGATAGAGAAAATAAATAAAATAATGCAAAAAGAAGAGTAAACTATAAAAAGGTGGTGAAAGATAGAGATAGAGATAGACCGGCGTTCAGCCGCGTGGGTACCTCACCCCGTGTAAAAAGCGGGGTGGCGCACCCAAGCGTTGCCCAGGGACACCAACGTGGAGGAACCGGTATCGTCCCCAACCTAACCTAACCTAACCTTTTTTTTTTTTTTTTTTTTTTTTTTTTTTTTTTTTTTTTTTTTTTTTTTTTTTTTTTTTTTTGACGGGGGGAAATACGTTACGTATCCCCCGCCGCCCCCGGGGGAGGGCAGCAGGGGGGGGTATGACGGACTCCCCCGGCGCGAGGTGGAGTGCGCCGGGGTTTACCGTCTAAAACCCCCCGATGCCCATCTTCAGCGCCAATGGAGGGGCCGTGGGAATCGCGAGAGCATTCTTCCACGACCCCCCAGCGCGTGCCGCATCCGGCTCACTTCTAATGCGGCGGCCTGGTGATATGCCGCCGCTTGCCTCTCCGAGAGCTCCCCGGGCATTGGGGAGCTTGCCATCTCGGGGCCCATAGTGTGAGCGGTGATCCCCCGATCACCGTCCACGGGCCTAGGCGTCCAACTCCATGGCGGGGGCGGGAACAACCCTTGCGCCGTCGGCCTTGGGCTTTTTGTGCCGGGCCTTTTTTGTTGGCGCCTTTCGCTTCGTGCTGGGAGGCGGCTTCGCTACGCAGCCGCTACTGCCCAGCACATGGGCCTTCTCTGGCCTGCCGGCGGCCTCGCAGAGGAAACAGTTGGGCGCTTCCCCGCACTCGGCCGCCTTGTGCCCCGGTTTCCCGCAGCGGAAACAGCTCCGGCTGCGGTCTACCGGGCACTGGCACTTCGCCGCCACGTGGCCGGTGTCCTGGCAGCGGAAGCAGCGCTTAGGCCTCGCGGCCAGCAGCGCCACTCTCGCCGACACCCAACCAACTCGCAACCGCCCTGAGCTCGTGAGCTTCTTGGCGGCCGCGACCGGGACACGCATCCACACAGATGCGTCCCCGCGTGGCCCCACCGTCAGTTGGCCCGACCTAATGTCGTCGGCCGAGCACCCACCTTCCTTCGAGACCGCCTCGATGACATCGGCGGCCGCTACTGAGTCGTCCAACCCGGCCACGCGGATTTCCGCGCATAAGACCGGGCGGGCGACTTTTACATCGTCCGGGGCCAGGACGGACCTCAGCCTAACGGCGAAGGCGTCCGCCTTCTCTTGCGCACCCTCACCAGCAATGGTGAGGACGCGCGCTCCTGTCTCGGCCAGTCGGAAACCGAGCCTGGGGATCCCGAGTTCCCCCAGGTCGATCGCCGCTCTGGCCTCGGCCAACACCTTTGCGTACGTCACTCCCCTTTCAGCAGCGCCCGCCCCCAGGGTGAGAGTGACCGCCGCAGTGGTTGGGGGGCGAAGTTTCGCTCTCTTCTTCTTCGGGGCGGCTTTGGCTGTTGTAGCCGCCCCCTTCTTCATCTTTTTTGCCTTGCGTGGACCTATCTTAGTCCACGGGGCCTCGGTGGGGGAGGGGCCGGTGTGCTCCCCCCCTTGCGCCACTTCCTTAGCGGCCATTGATGGCCGCTTCTTCTTTTTGGCCTTGGGTTTGCCCTTGGCCTTTGGCGGGGCCGGTGTTGGCGGTGCCTCTATTGGGGCCGCCGTTCTCGGTGCCGCCATCTCAGCGTATGTGGGCGCCGTCGCCTTTTTGGGCTTCGGCGCCTTCGTCCTATTCTCCGCCGGCGTGGTGCCAACAGTGGCACTATCCGCCGCCAGCGGTGGTCTCCTCCTTGGCTCCGGGAGGAGCCTATCTTCTATGCCAGCCAACCTCGCATTCAGCATGTTGCCGAAGGTCTCGATATTAGAACGCGAGACCTCCGACAACATCTGCTGCAAATCCTGTGTGGCGGGCTTTGTCGCCTGGCGACGTAACTCTTCCAGCTCCCGACGCATTGTGTCGAGCTGCTGTTGGAGTCGTTCGTTCTGGGCTTCCAGTGCCCTTATCTCCTCGTTTTCACCGCGGCCCCTCATTTCAGCAAACGTTGCCCGTATGTTGGCAACTGCTTCTTTGAGGTGCCGCTGAAACGTCCCTTTTAGGTTCTGGGACCTCGTGGCGACCATGGTTATTGCCTCCAGCGAGGCCTCAATACCCTTGGCCAGAGCATGGCTGGTCTGCTCCGACCTGTCTTGTCCAGTGGCTGCAGCGGGGCTTGCGCAGATAGACGCGCGCGCGCCCCGCGCAGTTCTCAATGACTCAGCGACTTCCTCTGCGGCCTGAAGCCGAAGCGCCTCTTCCTTCTCCCGATTTAATTCGGCCTGCGCCTTTGCCAAGCCAACGTATTGGCCCGTGGTCGGCGGTCGGCCACGTCCTCGCTTTGCCTTCGGCACCGCACCTTTGCTGGTGGACGGCGCCGCCTCTGTCTCGTCCGGGTGTAACCGCCGCTTAAGGGGGGTTGTACGTCCGGTGGGTGCGGGCAATCCCTCGGAGTCCAGCGACATGTCGGTCATGCAGCTAGAGTCCGAGAGATAGTCCTCGCTGTCTCTATCAGGTGTTCTGGGCGGCGGCATGATCACATCGCGCGTGAGAAGCACGCGCGGTAAGTCTGCGTCGCCCCGTAACTTCTTTTTTCGCATCAACTTCAGTATCCGCTCCACGCCGTTGGGCTGCGGCTGACTGAAGTCGACGTCCTCGTCAGTCAGAAGGTCCGTTCTCGACACGGTAAGGTGCGCCGAGCTCGGCCTGGTATGCGCCATCGCGCCTTCATCTCTCGCCGTCGCAACGGCCTCCGTCCTCTCCACCTCCACCGAAGCATGTTTGGGGCCCCCAGTATACGCGGCCCTATCTCCCGCCGAAACGGGAGTGTGGGATTCCCCGGCATCGCCGGGACCCACCCTGGGAGAATTTTTCACATGCTGACCTTCCATACTTGTCATTTCTGGGCTGATTCTGGCCCGATCAAGAAGGGGTGATTCTGCCCCAGTGCCCTCGGGACGAGACCGCCTGCTCGCCATGCATCCCATGGCCGGGCACCACAAACCTTGGATTAGGGGCCGTAGAAGCCCATTCGTCACCATTCAAAACATAAACCTAACACGCAAACCTAACACACACGCACAGAAGAATAAATAAAAAGAGAAAAGATAGAAAAGGTGTTGAAAGATAGAAAAATAAATAAAACAATGCCAAAAACAAGAGTAAACTATAAAAAGGTGGTGAAAATAGAGATAGACCGGTGTTCAGCCGCGTGGGTACCTCACCCCGTGTAAAAAGCGGAGTGGCGCACCCAAGCGTTGCCCAGGGACACCAACAGCGGCGATCCCCCGATCACCGCCCACGGGCCTAGGCCTCTACCTCCATGGCGGGGGCGGGTTTCTCCGCCCTTGCGCCTTCAGCTCTAGCCCTCTGCGGCCGAGCCCTTGAGGGAGCCTTACTCTTCCGGTATTTTCCGGGGGGCGGCTTGGCTGTGACACAGCCGCTGCTCCCCAGCACATGCTCCTTAGGCTTTCCGGTAGCCTCACATACGGGACAGTTTGGAGCTGCCTCGCATTCAGCCGCCCTGTGGCCCGGTTTCCCACAGCGGAAACATGTCCGGCTGAGGTCCACCGAGCACACACACTTCGCAGCGACATGGCCGGTGTCCAGGCATCGGTAGCACCGCTTGGGCCTCGCGGCCAGCAGCGCCACCTTTGCCGAGACCCAGCCGACACGTAGCCGCCCAGAGATTAACAATTTCTTGGCGGCCGCGACAGGAACGTGCATCCAGAGCGACGCATTGCCCCTGGGCCCCTCCACTATTCTGCCCGACCTGATGGTGTTGGCCGGGCATCCTCCTTCGTTTGCGGCCGCCTGAATGACGTCGGCAGCCGCGACAGAGTCGTCCAGCCCGGTGACGCGCATCTCCACGCGTCTCACCGGGCGGCCGACTTTCACCTTCTCCGGGTCAAGGACAGCCCTCAGCCTCGCAGCAAAGGCGTCCGCTTTGTCCTCCGCGCCCTCTCCAGCGATTGAGAGAACGCGCGCTCCGGTTTCGGCCAGGCGGAAACCAAGCCTGGGGATATTGAGCTCCCCGAGGTCGATCGCCGCTCTGGCCTCGCTGAGCAGCTTCGCATATGTCACCCCCCTCTCCGCAGCCCCCGCCTCCAGGGTGAGGGTGACCGCCGCGGTGCTGGGGGGGCGAAGTCTCGCCTTCTTCTTTCTGTTAGGGGCGACTTTGGCTGGTGTAGCCGCCCCCTTCTTCTTATCAGCCTTGCGCGGACCAACTGTCCGCGGGGCCTCGGCGGGGAGGGGTTCAGTATGTTCCCTCCCTTGCGCCGCCTCTCTTGCCGCCATTGTTGGCCTCTTCTTCTTTTTTCCCTTTTTCGGGGGAGCGGGTGTAGCGGTAGTCTTAGGGGCCGCCACACTCGCCACCGTATTCTCTACTGCGGCCTTTTTCTTCGGGCCCTTCTTCTTTTTCGTCGCAGCCGGTGGAGTGTTGACGGGTGCGTCTGCATTTTCCGTCGGGACGATGTAGCGGCTCGTAGATGGAGTCGGGCCGGGATCGTCCGACGTTCTGTCTGCCGCCAGCGGCGGTCTCCTTCTGGGCTCGGGAAGGAGTCTGTCCTCCAACCCAGCCAGCCGCGCGTTCAGCATGTTGCCGAAGGTCTCGATGTTGGAACGAGAGACCTCCGACAACAGCTGCTGCAGGTCTTGTGCAGGTCTGGACGCCTGCCGCCGCAGCTCCTCCAGCTCCCGGCGCATGGCGTCGATTTGCTTTTGGAGCTGCTGATTTTGGGCCTCTAGAGCCCGCATTTCATCGGTTTGGCAGCGGCCCCTCATCTCGGCGACGGCTGTTTTGATGGTGATAGCCGCGTCTTTGAGGAACCGCTGATATGTCCCCTTCAGGTTTGAGGACTTTGAAGCAACCATGGTGATTGTCTCCAAAGCCCTTTCCACGCTTTCCGTGAGGTCCGCGTTTGTCTTCTCCGTGTTGGCTGGTTCGGAGCTTGCGCGTAGGGAAACTCGCGACTCCCTTGCCGCTCGCGCCGTCTCAGCGACTTCGGCCTCGGCCTCGAGCCGGAGGCTTTCCGCTTTCTCGCGATTCAGTTCTGCCTGGGCTTTCGCCAGGCCGACGTATTGACCGGTGGTTGGTGGCCGGCCACGTCCTCTTTTCGCCTTCGGTACCGCCCCTTTACTCAGGGGAGGTATATTGTCACCTTCGGGTTTCCTCTTTCGAGGTGTGTCACGTCCGGGGATTGCGGGCAACCCCTCGGAGTCCAGCGATAAGGCGCTGGAGTCCGAGAGGCAGTCCTCGCTGTCAAAGTCCGAGGAAGGGGGTTCGGGCATTAGCGCGCGCGTGAGCATCACGCGCGGCATTCCCTCCGTGTCCCCCCTTAGAGCCTTCTTTCTTAATAGTTCAAGCAACCGACGCCTGCCATCAGGGACCGGTTGCGAGAAGTCTGTGTCTTCGTCCGTAAGTTTTTCCGCTTCTGACGCGGTGATGAGCGCCAGATTCGGGCCTGGATGCTTAATCGTGCCTGTCTCCTTCATTGTCGTCATCACGACCTCCCTTTCCTCCGCACTCGTAGTTTGTGCCGCCCCCGTATACGTGCGGCAGCCTCCCGCCGAGGCGGGAGAGTGGGATTCCCCGGCATTGCCGGGACCCACCCGGGGAGAATTTTTCAATCTACGATCTTCCATTCTCTTAACTCCGACACCCCGGGTCGCGGTCTCTTTTTTCGGGGGTGAGCTCCCCCATCAGAACGAAACAAAACAGGAAAGATAGCCGAAGAAAAGACGGTGAATATAGATAAAAAAATAAAATAAAATAAAACAAAGCAAAAGAAGAGTAAACTATAAAAAGGTGGTGAAAAGATAGAGAAAGAAAGACCGGCGTTCAGCCACCTGAGTACCTCACCCCGTGTAAAAAGCGGAGTGGCGCACTCAGGCGTTGCCCAGGGACACCAACGTGGAGGAACCGGTATCGCCCCCAACCTAACCTAACCTAACCTAACCTTTTTTTTTTTTTTTTTTTGCGTGGGGAAATTCGTTACGAATCCCCCGCTGCCCCCGGGGGAAGGCAGCAGGGGTATGTCGGACTCCCCCGGTGCGAGATGGAGTGCACCGGGGTTTACCGACTAAAACCCCCCGATGCCCTTCTTCTGCGCCAATGCGAGGCCGTGGGAATCGCGTGAGCATAGCTCCACGACCCCGCAGCGCGTGCCGCGACCGGCCCTCTTCTGTTGCGGCGGCTTGGTGTTGTGCCGCCGCCTGCCTTCACCGAGAGCTCCCCGGGCATAGGGGAGCTTTGCGCTCGGGACCCATAGTGTGGGCGGCGATCCCCCGATCACCACCCACGGGTCTAGGCTTCCGTCTCCATGGCGGGGGCGGGGTGAACCGCCCTTGTGCCTTTAGCCGTAGGCGTTTTACGCCGGGCTTTTTTGGTCGGAGCCTTACCCTTCTTTTTCGTGGGGGGCGGCTTGGCGGCTATAATGCAGCCGATGCTCCCCACCACGTGCTCCTTCGGCTTGCCTTGGGTCTCACAGACCGGGCAGTTCGGAGCCGCCTCGCAGGCAGGCGCTTTGTGCCCCGGCTTCCCACAGCGGAAACAGTTCCGGCTGAGGTCCACCGTGCACTTGCAATGCGCCGCCAAATGGCCAGTGTCGAGGCAACGGTAACACCGCCTGGGCCTCGCGGCCAGCAGCGCCACCTTCACCTCGACCCAGCCCACCTGCAGCCGCCCAGAGCTCAAGAGCTTCTTTGCGGCCGTCACTGGGACTTTGAGCCAGAGGGACCTGGCTCCTCTTGGGCCTACAACGACTTTGCCCGACTGGATGTTGGCAGCCGGGCAACCTCCTTCCTTTGCAGCCGCCTCGGTGATGTCGGCGGCTGTGGTTGAGTCGTCCAGCCCGGTGATGCGCATTTCCACGCATTTCACCGGGCGGGCGACTTTAACGTCCGAACCTAGGACCGCTCGCAGCCTTGCGGCAAGCGCGTCCGCCTTCCCATCTGCGCCCTCTCCATCGACAGACAGGACGCGAGCGCCAGTTTGTGCCAGACGGAAACCGAGCCTGGGGATGTTAAGTTCCCCGAGGTCGATCCCCGCTCTGGCTTCACGGAGCACATTTTCGTAAGTTTTCCCCCTCTCCGCGGCCTCTGCCTCAAGGGTGAGGGTGATGGCTGCGGTGGAGGGGGGGCGAAGCTTCGCCTTCTTCTTTTTCGGGGCGACCTTGGGTGTTGTAGCCGCCCCCTTCTTCTCCTTAGCCTTCCGTGGCCGAACAGTGGTCCACGGGGCCTCGGCGGGGGAGGGGTTGGTGTGCTCCCCCCCTTGCGCCGCCTCTTGAGCGGCCATTGATGGCCGCTTCTTCTTTTTGGCCGTTTTCTTGGCCTTGGGCGGAGCCGGTGCAGGTGGTGCCTCTTTAGGGGGGACCGCTGCGATTGGTGTCGCCACCTCCGCGTACGTGGGCGCCGTTACCTTTTTTGGCTTCGGTGCCTTCTTCTTTTCCGCCGCCGGCGGGGTGCCTATAGTGGCACTATCCGCCGCCAGCGGCGGTCGCCTCCTCGGTTCTGGGAGGAGCCGGTCTTCGAGTCCGGCCAGCCTCGCATTCAGCATGTTGCCGAAGGTTTCGATATTAGAGCGCGAAACCTCCGACAACAGCTGCTGCAGGTCTTGGACAGCGGGCCTGGACGCCTGCCGCCTCAGCTCGTCTAGCTCTCGGCGCATGGCGTCCATCTGCCGTTGCAGTTGTCCGTTCTGGGCCTCCAGAGCCCTAACTTCTTCCGACTGCCCACGGCCCCTCATTTCTGCGACGGCCGCCTTTATGTTGGCGGCAGCTTCTTTGAGGAACCGCTGGTAGGTCCCCTTGAGATTTTGTGACTTCGTGGCGACCATTGTGATCGTCGCCAACGAAGCTTCTACGCTTTGGGCCAGAGCTGTGATGGTCTGCTCTGGCCTATCCTCTCCGGTAACTGAGCTTGCGGGGCTTGCGCAGGTTGACGCTCGTGTTTCCCGCGCCATCCTCGCTGATTCGGCCACCTCTTCTTCGGCTTGAAGCCGAAGAGCTTCCTCCTTCTGGCGGTTGAGTTCGGCCTGCGCCGACGCCAGTCCAACGTACTGGCCGGTGGTCGGCGGTCGGCCACGTCCTCGCTTTGGCCGCGGTACCGCCTCTTTGCTAAGAGACGGCACATCGTCTTCGTCAGTCTTCCTCTTTCGAGGTGCGTCTCGTTCGGGGATGACGGGCAGCCCCTCGGAGTCCAGTGATATGCCAGACACATCACTGGAGTCCGAGAGGTAGTCGTCGCTGTCTAGTCCGGTTAGGCGATCGGGGATCCGCGCGCGCGTGAGCAACACGAGCGGTACGCGCGGTGCGGCTGCGCTGGAATTCCCCGCCGCTACTGTCTCTGTCTTAATGGAGGGAGGGAGGATCAGCTCACGCTTGTGCTGAACGCGCGCAAGCCCCTCCGTGTCTCCTCGCAGCTTCTTCCTATGAAGAAGCCTCAGGAGCCGCTCCCTGCCGTTTTCCTGAGGCTGCGAAAAATCGACATCCTCGTCCGTCAATAATTGGTCCGCCGCCGGTGCGGTTAGGGACACCGGCTCCGGACCCGCGCGTGTTGTCGCGCCTTCACCTTTACTCGCCGTCGCAACGGCCTCTACACTCCCACTCGTAATGGTGGCACCCCCCGTATACGTGGGCCAGACCTCCCCTTTCGGAGAGGTGCGGGATTCCCCGACATTGTCGGGACCCGCCCGGGGACAATTTTTTCATTACGGACTTCCATGGTTGTCAATTGTGGGCTGAGTCTGACCCGATCCAATAGGGGGGATTCTGCCCCAGTGCCCTTGGGACGAGCCGCCTGCTCGCCACGCATCCCACGGCCGGGCACCACAAACCCTGGATTAGGGGCCGTAAAAGCCCATCCGTCACCATTCAAACAAAGCCTATCATACAAAACCTAGCACACACACACAGAAGAATAAATAAAATGAGAAAAGATAGGAAGAAAAGGTGTTGAAAGATAGAAAATAAATAAAAAAAAAAAAAAAACAATGCAAAAGAAGAGTAAACTATAAAAAGATAAGAAGAGATAGAAATAGACCGGCGTTCAGCCGCCTGAGTACCTCACCCCGTGTAGAAAGCGGAGTGGCGCACCCAGGCGTTGCCCAGGGACACCAACGAGGAGGAACCGGTATCGCCCCCAACCTAACCTAACCTTTTTTTTTTTTTTTTTTTTTTTTTTTTTTTTTTTTTTTTTTTTTTTTTTTTTTTGCGACGGGGAATGCATTTACGCATCCCAAGAGAGGTGGGGACCTCCCAGAGGGTATGTGGGACTCGCTGCGGCCGACAAGATGGTGAATGACCGCAGCCCTACCCACTAAAACCCGTCGGTACTCTTCCACGTACCGCTACATGCCGGGCCACGGGAACGCGTAACCTTGCTCCGCGACTCGGCGAGCGTGCGCCTGCGTTGCTATTCAGCAGGCCCTTCTTCTTTGGAGCAGCACTTGCGGGCTCCGAAGGCCGAACAGAGGCCCTCCGAGGGCTTGTATAGGCCAATCTCTCTGGTGTCGCGATGCACGAAGAGTACACTGCGCATCGCGACCATCTCTGGGACTCGGTTCAATGAGCGACGGCATCCCCACACCGCCGCTCCGAGTTCCCCGGCTAAGGCGGGACATTACGGTTGTCATTATTGACCTGTCTCCGTCTCGGCCGGCTCCTTCGACGAGGGTCGAGCGTCTCCCTTTCTCTTACGCGCTCGGCCTCTTCTTTTGCGGAGATGACTTCTTGAGCAAAGTCCTCCACCGCTTTCCACTCGTGCTCACCGCTCAGCATGGAACGCACCAGTGCTAGCAGTGAGAGGTCATTTCCGATGGCAGCCTCCAGGGCTGCGCGTTGTCTTGTCCAGGAGGGACAGGCTATAACAGTGTGTTCGGCCGTGTCCCTGTCCGCGTCACAGTGGTGGCAGCTTGTTGAGTCCTCCCTCCCGACGATCTCACACAGGTACTGACCGAAGCAGCCGTGCCCAGTCAGCACCTGTGTGAGGCGGAATGAGAGCGCGCCTGTTGTTCTGTCGAGCCACTCCCTTAGCACTGGGCGGATGGCCAGCACCAGGTCCACACTGACTTGCGGTTCTTGCAAAGTTTCTTCCCACATCTCAATAGTCCTTTCTCTTGCCTGGTCCCTCCACCGACGTACGACATCCGGTAGGGGGTTGCTGCCCCCCGCGCGTATCGTTGCGCCATGCCAGTAAACGTCGGCGAGGGCTCGTGCGTCCAGGTCCCACGGGACGCTTCCAGCGAGCAGGCATGCCGCATCCTTAGAGATGGTGCGGTATCCACGCACTGCTCGTGTTGCCATAATTCTCTGGAGTCTACCGAGGGCGAGCCGATTTGTGGGCGACAGATGTTCGGCCCAGATCGGCGCGCCGTACATCGCCATTGAGCGGATGACGCCCATATATAAGCGCCGGCAGGTTAAGCTCGGCCCCCCGAGATTCGGGAGGAGCGAAGCCAGGGCCCCCGCTGATCTGCTAACCTTCTCTGACAATAGGCGAAAGTGTTCCTTGAACGTCCAACGACCATCGAGGACTAGACCGAGGTACGTCATAGAGGACGCCACACCTATTGTTGTTCCACTTACGATAACCGCCAGACCGCCCGGAGGCGAGTTCCTCGGCCCGTGGAAAGATAGGGCCTCAGATTTGTGCAGCGCCACCGTCAGGCCCAGCGCCTGAATCCGCCGGACTACCTGCGCGACCGCCGCCGTCGCGAGGATTTTTGCTTCGCGGTGAGTCTTTCCTCGACAAACGACAAGGGTGTCGTCGGCATACGCGATGAGCTCCACGCCAGGTAGGTTGGCACCCCGAAGCACATAGTCAAAGCCAATGTCCCACAGGGTCGGACCTAGAGCCGAACCCTGCGGGACGCCGCAGACCACTTCCTGCTCTGTCCAGTCATATCCGGTGGGGTACTGCACCGAACGTGCCGATAGGTAGTCGCAGATGGTGTTGCGTAAATACCTCGGCACGCGGTGGTACCGGAGTCCCTCCTTGATTGTGTCCCAGGGCAGGGAGTTAAAGGCGTTGGTGATGTCCAGCGAGACCACCAGAACCACCCCACCCCGGGAGATCTCCTCGTCAGTTATTGACCTAAGCCGCGCCACCGCATCTATCGTTGAGCGGCATGAGCGAAACCCGAATTGGTTTTCGCTCAGATCTGGGCCGACATGCTCTAGGTGGCGGGTAAGACGCGCCACGATAATCCGCTCCAGCGTCTTGCAGATTTCATCTAGCAGCACTATTGGGCGGTAGGCCGACGGCTGGTCCTCAGGTCGCCCGTATTTCCTAAGCAGCACAAGCTTCCCGGTCTTCCAGCGCCGCGGTACTCTACCCTGGACCAGACAACTGGTCAAAACGGTGAGCACGCGCTCTTCCATCTGCTCAATAGCGAGCACCCAGACCCGTCCGGGGACGCCATCAAGACCGGGGGCCGTGTTCTTGAGGCCCATTTTATGAACCGCTACTGACAATTCTCCTGCCGTTACAGGCGGCACGTCCTCTTCTAGCTCAGACTCCGCAGTGTGTGGTGCCATTGATGGTGGGGACCACTCGGCCCTAGATGGAAATAGGGCCGTCATTATGGAGCTGCAAAGTTCCGGTTGCAGGTTCTGGGTGAGCGGTGGGGCAGCAGGGCGTAGTTTCTGCCTCACCCATTTGTAAGGCTTGCCCCACGGGTCCTGCTCTAGGGTATCGAGGAATTCGTCCCATGCCTCCTTTTTCGCCGCGCGGATGGCGTCGCGCAAGTTGTGGCGTGCCCTGCGGTACCCGTCGTAGATAGCCTCCTCTTCTTCCTCATCCCTATTCCGCCTTCTACGATATCGCTGGTATCGGCGTCGGGCTGCCACACACTCTTTTCGTAGTCGTCTTAGTTCTGGGCGCCACCAATAAGTTTGGCGCCGAGGCTTGTAAGGTCCTGCTCGTGGCATTGAGGCGTCGCAGATGTTGCGCGCGGCCTCATTAAGCCATTCTGCGCACTCTTCGACGTCTTCGGAGGGAAGAGGCGCCCACGACGCGGTAATAGCTGCTTCCTCGAGCAGATCTCGATCCAGCTTCTTCAGGGACCACCTTGGGCCGCCGCCAGGTGAAGTTGTGCGACCCAACTCCGACGTGAGAGCGGAAACGACGAAGAAGATGTATTGGTGGTCCGATAGAGTCTCAGTGCGACTCAGGACTCGCCATTCGGTGATGCGCGAGGAAATAGTTGGACTGACCAAAGTTAGGTCCACTATTGATTCGCCCTGACGCCGGACACAAGTACTAGTAGTACCGCGGTTTGCTAGAACCAGGCCAGTGGTGATCAGCCAGTCCTCGACAACGCGACCTCTTGCATTCGTCGCCGGCGAACCCCACAGCGTTGACTTCGCGTTCAGGTCTCCGGCGACGACTACAGGACGAGATGCTCCCTCAACAACGGCGGTTAGTTGAAGCAGGAACGCCTCGAAATCAGCGAGCGTCCTATTGGGGGAGAAGTAGACCCCGACAACTGTGAGTGCCCCTAGGATGGTAACGACGAATCCCCGGCCCCTAATCGTGTTCCTTGAGGATGGAGGCACGATTTTGGGGCCGATGACTAAGGCGACCGACGAGTCGGCGTCCCCGAACCAGTCACTCCTGGCCAGAACACGATACGGCTCGGCAACAACGGCGACATCAATTTTCCTCTGCAGAATCTCCTGAACCCATAGGTCCTGCGCCTGAGCGCAGTGGTTCAGGTTGCCCTGAAGAAAGCGTTGGGTGGCCGTTATTGGGCCTCCATAGGGACCGCTCCAGCGCCGGAAGCCGCCGTAGATGTTGTGGCGGCTTTCTTGGGCGCTTGGCTCTTTTTAGAGCTGTTCCTCTTCTTTGGGGCGGGCTTTCCGCAGGGTTTGCTCCCCACGCTGTGATCCGCTGGTTTTCCGTTCGCTGCGCACACTGCGCAGTGAGGTGGATTTCCACACTGTCTGGACGAATGGCCAGGCTGACCGCAACGGAAACAGAGCTCGCCACGGTCAGTTTCGGAGGGACAAGTCGCCCGCGTGTGCCCTACTTCGTGGCAGCGGTAACACCGCATGATGCGCGCGGACAACAGCGTCACACGTACCACGGTCCACCCGACGTACACTCTGGTGTTCGGTGCCGTCACTTGTTTAGCGGCCTCGACCGGGCATTTGACCCAGGCCGTGCCGCGGCCACTCCGATCCAGACGGATTTCGCCGACCTTGACGTCTTCGGCGGCGCAGCCTCCAGGTCTAGCGATGGCTGCTGCGATCTCCGCCGCCGAGGCAGAGTCGTCGAGACCTGTAATCCGCAACTCTGCGCACTTTTGTGGCCGAGATATGCGGACTTCCTCTTCTCCGAGTATTTCTCTCAGTTTGCCCGCGAGGGCGTCGGCCTTCTCTTTGCAGGCCGAACCCGAGACTTCGAACATACGAGCCCCGGTTACGGCCAGCTTAAATTTCACCGCCGGGATGTCTAATGCAGCTAGATCGAGCCGCTGCTTCGCCTTTACGAGGATGTCTTTGTAGGAGACTCCTCGATCTGCTGCGTCCGATTGCAGCGTGAGTACTACGGCCGCAGACTTAGGGGTGCGTAGTTGCCTGTCTCTCTTCTTTTTCTTATTATTTGGCGTCTTTTTATTTTCTCCCTCTTTCTTCTTCGACGACACCTTTCCTTTCCTCACTACTTGTGCCCATTCCGACGTGTTGGTAGATTGCGATGCAGCTGCTGTAGTTTCTGCGTCACGTCTCGCGGCTGCCGCTTCAAGGGCGGCGGCAGATTTGCGTGCTTTCTTAGCCTTTTTGGGCGCTGGGCCAGAGTTCGTTGGAGGCATCAGCGTCGAGACCGATTCCTGCGGAGGTGCCCTCTTTTCTTTCTCCTTATTTTGTGGGGGCCCTGCAGGTGTTGGGGCAGTGGCCTCACGGTCCTTTCTCTTGTCTGCGGCGAGGGGAGGTCGGAGACGCGGCTCCGGTAATAGCCGGGTCTCCAGGCTCTCCAGTCGTGCGTCCATACGTGCGCTCGTTACCGAGACCGCCTCGCGCACCGCTCGCTGTAAAAGCTCTTCCACATCCAGCTCCTTGTTCGTTGGAGCGGCATGTGGATGGACGTCAGCCAGCTTGCGCTTGACGGTCTCTAGCTCCTTCTTCAATTCCTCAAAGTCCCTGGAGAGGCGTGTGTTTGCCGCCTCCAGGGCTCTGGTTTCCTCCGATGCCGAGCGACTAAGAAGAGCCGCACATGCCTCCTGAATGGCTTGGGTCGCTTTTTTAAGGGCCGCAACGGAGGTCCCCTTCAGGTTTTTGGATTTTTGGGCCACGTTGTTAATGGCCCCCAGACTCTCCGTTATCACTGCGCCCAGTTTTGCCGCCGTGATCTCCTCGTCCTCCACCATTGTCACGTCCGAGGAATCAGAGGGTTCCGACAGCCGGTGTAACCGTAGCTGCGGTATCCTCTTTGCCGACTCTAGTATTTGTCGCTCGGCCTCGACCTCCAGAGCCCTCTGTTGGGTGTCGAGAAGGTCCTGTTGAGCCTTGGCTAAGCCGACGTATTCCCCTGTAGTGGGGGGCCTACCTCTGCCGCGTTTTGAGGCGGGCTTACGAGCTGCTCCTTTCCCCTTATCTGGACTGTCCTCGGTTCCGCGCCTCTTGCGCAAGAACCTTTCCCTCTTTTCCTCTCTATCACTGTCTCTGTCTTGGCTTCGAGAGGCGGCAGTATCATTGCCGCTCTCTTCCTCTGTTCCACTTCCGGGATGCTTTCGGAAAAACCTACTCGCAGAACCGATGAACACGGGCGTCGCCACTCGCGATCCACCCTCACCCTCACTAGCCGTCGTAATTGCAGCCAATTCGTATTGCGTTTCGTTGTCCGTATTTGTGCCAAAGTCGTTCTCCTTCTCACTTCTCACCTCGTCCTCCAAAGCAACTGGTGCCCCCCCCGTATACTTGGGGCGACCCCCCGCCGAAGCGGGAGTGTGGGATTCCCTCATAAGAGGACCCACCCGGGGAGTTTTTTCCGAATTGCCTTCCATATTTGATCAGGTATGGGCTGAGTCTGACCCGATCCATTAGGGGGGATTCTGCCCCACGACCTCGCTGCGTAGCCACCTGCTCGCCATGCACCCCATCACCGGCCGTCACCAGCTTAGGGTTAGGGACCCACGGGTCCATCCATCGCACAAACACTCGCAGAATTTTCTCACATAAACACACAATATAGTAGAGAAGAGTAAACAAAAAGGGAAAGATAGAAAAGAAAAGTTGTTGAAAGATAGAAAATAAATAAAATAATGCAAAAAGAAGAGTAAAGTATAAAAAGATGGTGAAAAGATAGAGATAGACCGGCGTTCAGCCGCCTGAGTACCTCACCCCGTGTAGAGAGCGGAGTGGCGCACCCAGGCGTTGCCCAGGGACACCAACGTGGAGGAACCGGTATCGTCCCCAACCTTTTTTTTTTTTTTTTTTTTTTTTTTTTTTTTTTTTTTTTTTTTTTTTGTTTCCGGAGGGGGAAATGCATTACGCATACCACCCGGGCGCAGGGGGCACCCGAGTGGTGATGTGGGACTCCCGTATAGGCTAATGAGACCCACGGTATACCCACTAAAACCCCCCCCACCTTCCTCCACGCCGCCTTGTGACGGGGCCACGGGAACGATACACACATCCGCGACCCCGCCGGCGGCAGGCGCACCTGATGGTAAGTGCGCCTTCCTCCCCCGCCTCCACCAGTACTGTAGCAGACTCCCCCCGAGTCTGCCACAGTACTGGTGGAGGCCAACTACACCTCGGCCGCAGAGGATAGGGATAGCGGCACAACACCACCACCCTCTCCCCCTGCGATCCTCCACGGCCGCAGAAGATAGAGAGTACGGCGCACCGTAATACCGGCACTCCTCTTCTTCTGCGGTCCCACCTCCAGGCGCGTCCGCAGCGGACTGGCTCCTCCAGTCCGCCGGGAGCGCCCCTCCTCGGGCCGGCCAGGCCTCCTGCCAAGCCGGCCCTGGTTGCCTCTTCGCTTCACCGTGGTCCCCACCCACGGTTACTGAGCCCCTCCGCCACGACAAGGCGGGCAACCATCCTATATGTGGGACTCCCGGCGCGACTCGCCGGTTTACCCACTAAAACTGAACCTGCGGATTGCCATCAGCCGCTATATGGGGAGTGTCCTGGATCTGTCTAGCACAGGACACCCCCCGCGACCGGCCGGTCTACCTCTATAGGGACCGGACTTCCACCACAATTAGGGTCCGCTCCGACAACCTGAAGCGTCCCCCTCGGCGCCGGGACTAGCTAAGCCGGGGAGGTTCCCATCCTCTCCCGGAGCCCCGTTAGACGGAAGATTGGAGGTTCGCAAAGCGACGTCTCCGCACTCCCGTCCTACGCCGGCGGAGCGGAACAGAGGATTGATCGTTCTCTCTGTCCCGCTCCGCGGCCTCTTTCTGCGAAATGACGGCTTCGCAGAAAGAGACCGCCGCCTGAACCTAACCTAACCTAACCTAACCTAACCTAACCTAACCTAACCTAACATTCACACTTCTACCGCTCAAGTAGCTACTGAACACCCTCCTCAGACTCCCCGGACACCCAACTTCAGCCAACCGAACCTTTATGGCCGGCCACCAAGCACTGTCGAAGGCCTCTATGTCCAGTGATACCACTACTGAAATTTTCTTCTCCTCTCTCTTCTTTCTGATGTGGTTCACCAACCTATAGACGGACAGACGGACAGACGGACAGACGGACAGACGGACAGACGGACAGGCGGACAGACGGACAGACGGACAGACGGATAGACGGATAGACAGATAGACAGACAGACAGACAGACGGACAGACAGACAGACAGACAGACAGAAAGACAGACAAGAGTGAAAGGGGTCTGGGTAAATCTGGCTTGATTTTCAAACTCAGCGGCCACTTATGAAACTTATAGTAGATATAGTACAGCACAAACCATAACTTTTTTATTATAACACTATTTTCTTAAAGTGTATCGAAAGTCAGATATTTGAAAAAATAAAATCCATTATATCCGTTATTTGTAATCGTCAAAAGTTACATATAATATGGGATTTATCCCGCTAATATTGTTAACAATGGACGATTCAAGGTCAACTATGGATCACTTAGGTGTTAGACCAATTACAACACGTCATTCGTTTACCTTTGTCCGGGCACAGGGGTGCGGGGGGAGCCGCATGCGACCGCTGCTCGCTCGCATATTTCTTTTCACTCACCATTTGGCTTTTGTGTTAAGTGTGTGCGTAATTCTTTTTTTTTTTTTTTTTTATCGTTTATTCTCAGTGACTTGGCTTGATTCCGGACTTTGATACTTCTTTAACGATCAGGCTTAGTTATTTGGATTTCATGATGGAAGATACAATTGATATGTTGTGTGTTGCTTGCCGGCGCAGCTTACGTCGCATCGGTGGGAATCGTCGAAGATCTTTATGTTGACAGCAGACTTCATGGAGAGTCGTCAGTATTTGATGGCATAGTGCGTGGAAGTTATCAATATAACTCAGGTACATATTTTGCAATTGTTTCATTATGATATAAATGCTTATAACTATTTATGTACATACCCCTAAGAAGTCTTTTATGCCTCTTTGATACCGTAAGTTCAGGGATTTATTTGTATATTAGTATTCTATTTTAGTATATAATTGCAACTCTTCTGTCAATTCAATATGTGCAATAACACCAGAGGTTTTGTTTTATATTAGTCATTGAAAATGAATCTCCTTTTGTGACGGCCTCGTAGCTCAGTCGGTAGTAGCCCTACCTGCGAAGCTTTTGGTCCCGGCCGGGGCATACATTTGTGTGATGAATTCAAATGTATATTCCGGGTTCCTTCCGGGTTCGCTAGATGGCAATCTATACCACAAGCTCTGCTTAGTTTAGGGCCATATAGTCGGTGTGTATGTATTGGGGAATTTATTTATTTTATGGAATTTATAGCGGTTTTTTACATTTTAAGTAGTTTATATCGATGTTCCGGCTACTTTGTGGTAGTCGAAAGGTCTTGCAAGGTCTCGAATCTAGGTATCCGATTTCACTGATGTTGTAAAATATATTTCCTTTATTTTCAGTTTAATGGAGGCGAACGAATGTGCCGACCATGTTTTCAACATGCTCAGCGCTATGTTACTCAACAACAAAGTGCGCATACTATGGACGGTAATAATCAGCAACCGCAAATAATAGAAGAGAGATACGATGAACCAACGCAAGAAGGAAACAATTCAGCAATAGCAGAACCCAGTAGAGTGGGTCAAAATGTTCGAGATCAAGCGGTTCAAGTAAACTGAATGCAGGCAGTCGATTTACCTGGATATTTACGAGCTCCATTTAATTCACAATTGTGTATTTATGCTCATTGCGACAATAATAACCTACAGAGAATTAATATTGCTCTGAGAGCCACGATTCTCCAGGAAAAATCATTTTATATTCCTAGAGGATCACGTGTATGCGAAGAGCATTCCAACTCAGTATGGCTAGATATTGAAATAAATACACGCCTTGTATTAAACTCTTTCTCACCAACAATGATTAAAGATATGATGGACATTTTAAAGTACCGCAAGCCCTTTCTAGACTTCAAACGACTATCTTCAATCAATGACAGTGTATTTCATTATTACATTGGCTTTTCAATTTCAATTTTCAAAATTCAAAATTTCAAAAATCAAAGCATTGTTTCAATGAAATTCTCCGAAGTACACCAAGCATTGCACGGCGACATAAAAAAAGGCCGGAACGGCTCTTGCTACAGTTCTTACCAAACTACACACAGGAGAATCGAATGAAAGATTATCTACAGTTTTCAAAATGACAAGAAAAACATTTGAAGACTATGCGTCTAGTAAGACAAGACTTAATGGCAGAGTTTGTTCCCTTACATATGGATTTTAGCCATATAACGCGAGACGAAATTATATCTCGGTGCCTATCCATTCCCAATGCCTTATTCGGGAGCCCCGAATCCTCTTTCACCGACCGAAGAGCCATAATTATATTAGACGGCACGTATATTTATTTGCTAAAAAAGCAGCAATTATTTCTTCCAGCGTAAATCTTACAGCCTTCATAAGTATCGACATTTGGTAAAACCTTTTTTAATAGTTTGCCCAGAGGGTCATATACTTGACATAGTATATGGCTTGTATGAAGCTTCTAAATCGGATTAAAAGATTATGTAAGAAATCATGCGCAGAGAGAATGATCCGTTCCAACAAACCTTTCGTTAAATAAAAAAAATATTGGATAGAGGATTTCGAGATAGTATCCCTGAAATTGAATCCCGTGGGTACCGTGCATATATGCCTGCCACAAAGGATGAAACAGAACATCAGCTTACCACATTACAGGCAAATGAATCAAGAAAAGTGTCGATGTGCCGTTGGGTTGTAGAAACTATAAACGGGAGATTAAAAAATCAATTAAGACAATTACGGTCTCAATATTTTAATGTGGCTGCGTCACACCTATTCGATGAAGTGAAGATTTCAGGAGCACTTTTAAATGCTTTTGGAAAACCTTTAACTGACCATTATTTAGTAAATGAAATAATAAGAGAGATCAGACTGAGGGAAGGTGAGCATAACCGTTTGAGCGAATATGTTATTGCGAATAATATGAACCGGAGACGGGCTAACTTTCAGGTCATAGATGCCGCAGTACTTGGTGGTGACGAATTTCCAGCCTCAAGTGCTGACGATTTAATTATATATGCCATGGGTACATATCAAATACAACAAGCTCGAAGCCTCGCATTACGGCAAGCACATTAAAAATGGTTCCTATTTGATAGAAAAATACAAGGAACCTACTATAGAAGATTTTTCAAACGAAAACCTGGACTGCATTGATCCCTGGCTATTAAGAGGCAGAATTCAGTCAAGACATATGTCAAGTCGGACATATTATGTTTATATTTTATTAGAAAGGGGGATTCAAGGCCGGGACGCTCTATTAGGGCATTACTGCTCTTGTATAGTAGGAAAACGAACATTAGGCTGCTGTTCACATATAATGTCGATAGTATGGTATTAGGCATATGAGCTGGGGGAGACACCAAGAAAATCTATCTCCACCGGCTCAATTTCTAGACCTTATAATAAGGCAAGATGTAGAAAATGAAGCTGACGAAGAAAATGATAATGAAAACTTGTCATATAAGAATGTTTACCGATACCTTGTTTAGCTGTGATTTCCATATTTTTTTTAAATAAATACATTAAACAGTGCTTACTTGCATTATTATTTTATCCCGAACTTTATCTTACGTCGCAATCCGCAGTAAAATAGAAAATCCGCATTTGATACAAAGGCGAGCAACGTCTAACTCTTTCACACAATGGAAAACTTTGACCCCAAATATCTCGGCTTCGATACTACTTACGGCCAAACTTTTTTGTCAGGCAATTATCACACACATAGTAATATTAAACAAAATAAATTATTTCAGTGGCCGCGCAAAAAAAAATCAAGCCAATCTTCAAACAAATTTACCCAAACTCCTTTGGACTTTTCCTTTAAAATTTTAATTAGACGCTGCTTGTACCAAAGAGGATATATACGTAGCTCGTTGTGCCAATCGAATTCACAAAGGCGACGGTTAAAAGAGTCAAAGTCCGACTCGTTAAATTGGCAATTATATATAAAGCCCTATGGTTAGGATCCTCCGGCACGAGCGGGTCCGTGCAACGATCCACTTTCACTACATTATTAGAAAAAATTAGATCTAAAATTCTATTGTTTATGTTTAAGATCGAATTGTATTGTGAGAGGTTGTAGGTATCGAGATCATCGATAGGTTCGTTTGCACGGGCCCGAGTACGTTCGTTGGCCTCAGCGAAATGCCATCGTCGTTCGGCTGCCACTCGATATTTGGTATATTAAAATCGCCTAGCAACATATACCTATCGGTTAAATTATTTTGGATTATATGGCTGAGTTTTTAAAAGAAATTGTGCAGCTGTGTCGCTAGAATAACCTTGGTTTTGATTGCAAATATAGACTACACATAGGTGTAATTTATAATGGGATCTCGTTTTTTTATCGCGTAATGCTATCGTAACCCACACGTCCTCGGCAGAGGGGCGCCACTCGGGACACGGGTCACGGGTCACTCATTAGTTCGCGGCGCACGGCGACGAGTACACCACCGCCTAGTAATTGATTTGTGCCGGTGTAATTTCTATCGCGACGCCAAACACTGTAACGATCGTCGAATAACTCACAATCCTGGATACCGTCCACTAGCCATGTCTCAGTTAACCAGATAATATCGAAACTATTCATACAAACACTACGGTAAAATAACGACGTCTTCGTCCGTAACTCACGGACGTTTTGATAGTAAATATTAAGAAGAGACATTGTAATAAATTTTCATAGTGCTTTTAACACAATAATTTTATGAGCAAATGAGTCCCGGGCTACCGCCTCGTGCATATACCTAGGCCCGCGAGCGTGCGCTCCCGCGGTGGCGGCGTAGGTTTCTACATTAGGAAAGGTCTGAACGTACAGAAAGTTTAAACATAATACAGTAATACCGAACGTTGAACAAATGGATTTCAATAAAAACAAACGGCAAGCTTATCTTTGTAGGGACGGCGTACCGACCTCCCTGGTTGTCTGTTAACCTTTTTACAGACGCACTAACAGATACAATTAGTAGTCTAACAGGGTACGACTTTTTGTATCTCGTGGGCGACTTTAACATTAATTATTTCAACACCAACACAGTGCATTACAGAATATTATGCGATTTTTTGTCAACACACAGATTACGTCAGTGTACAACCGAGGCTACACATTTCACTGCGGACACGGAAACCCTGCTTGACCTAGTCTGCACAAACGCAGACCTGGATCGAGTCGTGGTTGACTACATACCCGACCTCAGTGGCCACGCGTTTATAACATTTTGAACCAAAATACAAAAAACAAAGACCTATGCTAAAAAAATTACCTATAGAGGTTTAAAAGATATTGCGAGTAATGATTTCGAATATCTCATGAACACATTAGATTGGCACTACTTTGAACAATTAACTAGTGTTATCGACATGGTGAATATTTTTAATAATAGTATCAAGTGGACATTTGATTTATTGGCTCCCGTCAAAACTATTTATGTTAAGGATAGGCAGCCTGCACCCGTGGGTCACATACAACATCAAACAAATGATGAAGTGTCGAGACGAGGCGCATAAACGTGCACGTACTACTAAAAACGAGTCGCATATTCGCTTTTAAGAGGATCTTAAGCGCGATGTGTCCTGCGCGCTTACTAGAGAAAAGTCAGCATATTTTAAAACGTACATTAACGCTAATATTAAGTCACCACAACTAATGTGGAAGCACATCAAGGAAAATATTAATGCACATGAACCTAAATCTGAGTGAATTTTACCTAATCACCTATTCGACCCCGACCTTATTAATACCTTTTTTTTTTGACATTCCAGGCACTAGTTCAGTGCCCCAGTCAACGATTGCCTACTTTAATAACAACTTATTTAGCTCGTCAAAATTTAATTTCTCTACGGTTAGCAACAGTGACGTGCAAAAAATTATAAATACTTTAAAATCCAACGCGGTGGGTACTGATGGCATAAACTTAGACATGCTGTCGATGGTTTGTTTTTTTCCAGCTTGTCTAAGTGTTATAACTAAAATAATTAATACATCTCTTCAAACTGGCACTTTTCCTGAGTCATGGCACTTGGCGATCGTTAAACCGTTGCCAAAAAAAGTAAACGTATCTGAACTAAGGGACCTTAGACCAATAAGTATATTGTCATGTATGTCTAAAATATTATATAAGGTAATTCATGGGCAAATGAGTAGGTTTTTAGAAGAAAATCAAATACTACCTACAGTGCAGTCTGGTTTTCGCAGCCAACATAGCACGACAACTGCGTTGATGGATGTTGTGGATAATTTCATCTCATCACTAGACACGGGCGAGGTCACTATTTTGGTGCTGCTGGACTTTTCGCGCGCTTTAAAACTAATCAACACAAAAGAAAAGGAATTTATTAAAATTACTACAAACTTAACAAAGAAATAGGCAACACGGACAGAGTTTTAAACGTAACGAGCACGCGAAAATGTGAGGAGAAAATGGACGAGTCGACGGGCGCGTTCGGCTTATATAGCCCGATCGTCTCGTGGCGGGAATTTGGCGTCTTCTTTGTCTTGATCGGTAGAGGGCGCAGGCGGCGCAGCTAACACGGCCTCTCCTGACGGGCCGGCGTCCTCGCTGGCTCCAGACGTGACCCTCTCGACGATGGCGGTGACTTCGATAACCCGTGTGGCAGGTGTCTCCGGGGGACCAGTGTCGGAGATGGCTGGTGTTATAGGTTGAGGCTCATCGTGGTCATCATCTGTAACAGTTAACACAAACATTTGAGTCTCTCAGTCTTGGTCCACGGGTCACGAATCACATAAATAAGTGTTGAACCAGTCAAAGCAATGCTTTCGAGATCAAATCAAAAACTTATTTTATTGTTCTCACTGTCTACACTAATAGTTCCCTTTGGAACTTACACGACACACTAGGATTTATATAGGTCTTTTCTTGTTGTGCTGCAGCTTGCAAGTCAACCTCAATACCTTTATCTGAGATTCAGGGTTTACGATGCGTCTTTTCTTGCGAGTCAACCATATACCTTTATGAGCGTACGTGCAGGTTTTACAGGGGTCTTTTCTTTCGCAAGTCAACCCTTTACCTTTGCTCACACTTTCGACCAGGATAAGAACAATAAATAAATAAACAGATCTCAACAGGCAAAGCGTCTGAACTTAAAATTACAATTTACATTAAAAATATTAATAATAAAAATCTTACTCTCGAAAAACGCTGAGCACGTCTCGGGTGTCCACTCGCCTCGCCATGGAACCATGTACTCGGCAGCGGCCTGAGTGGTTTTTCCGTACGAACCAGCGATAAGCCTAAGTTCGTATCGTCCATTTGGCAAGATTTTTATTACACGATATGGACCCCGCATACCACTATCAAGTTTCCCTGCACACTGAGAACGTTTGATTACGAAAACCGAGTCGTAACCTAACGAGCTCGCATCGGTGTGAACCTCGGTCTCGAGACTCAGGTCGAATATCGTCAGAACGGGTGCGCTAGTGAGATGGTCAATAATTTCGCGCCTAGCACGTTCCTGTTCATCACCCCAATGAAATTTTATATTCTTGCGGGTTAAGATTGCTATAGGAGCAGTTTTTGCAGCGTATCCCGGGACGTACCTTCTAAAGTAGCCGGCCAGGCCAAGAAACTGTCTAACTTGTTTTACATTTTGAGGCTTAGGAGATTTAGTCAAGGCCTCGACCTTATGGGTGCTCGGCCTTACCTGACCGTCACTTATAGTCCTCCCGAGATACTCCATTTCATTGGTCAAAAACGAGCACTTTTGTAAATTAATTGAAAATCCGGACTCCGTTAATAATTTAAGTACGGCATCTAATAATGACAGGCCTTCATCAATGGTGTTACTAAGCAACAAAACATCGTCGATATACACTAAAACTTGTCCCGATTCAATGAAAGGTCGTAAGGTATTAGAAATAATTCTCTGATAGACAACGGGTGCGTTCGCAAGGCCGTATGGCATTTTTAGATATTCAAAGTGACCTTCGGGCGTCACGAACGCAGTTTTGTCCACAGAGTCCTCACTGACCTTGATCTGATGAAACCCTGTCACCATATCCAACGCAGTAAACAATTTGCACTTCCCGAGTTTTTTTTTTTTTTTTTTTTTTTTTTTTATTCATTAAAAAAAAAACATACAATTCAATTTGTATCTCGCCAAACAAGTGTTTGACGGCGAGATGCGCTCAACTTATATGATACACTTATTTGTTGCATAATATTATGAGTAGTTAAGTCTTAGTACAATACATAAAATAATAAAAAAAAAAAACAAAACTAAAGCTATTAACTTCAAAGAAGTTTACAGTTTATAAAAGGAAGTAATTAAGCTCATAATTTTAATTTAACAATGCAGCCCTTAACTTTTTCTTTATCATTTCAGTTGACATTTTTTTTGTGTGTCTTAATATATCTAACTTATTAAATATTTTCGGTACTAAGTATTTATTCGTCCTCTCTCCATAGTAGTTTTTTATTTTTGGTTTAATCAGTATTTGCTCTCTTACCCTTCTAGTGTTATATTTATTATCTACTATCACTTTAAATTCATTACTATAGTAATACTGTAAGCCTATTAAGTACTCAACTTTTTCATTTATCGCCAAAATATTGCACTCTTTAAATAATTTCTCATATTCTGTATTACATTCGTACTTTACTTTACTACTTACTAAATATTTCAAAAGTCGTATTTGTAAATTTTTGACACTATGTAAATATGTTACAAATGTTCGTCCATAAACAATTAGCCCATAGCTTATCAGCGAGTCTGCTAGTGCATAATACACCATTTTTAATGTGTCTACATTTAGTATCCTCTTTAGCTGATAAAACTTACCTAGAACTGATCTCAACCTATTACATACCTCTGCTATATGTAAAGCCCAGTTAAAGCTTTTGTCAATTTTAAGACCAAGATATTTTAAGTTATTTACATAGCAGAGCGTAAAACAGCTACAGTTAGGTTGGTTCATATGTAGACATTCATACGTGTGGCCAGTTATTTTAATATCAATTACATTAATGTTTTTTGCTTTATGATTGTGTGGCGAGTGCAGATGCATACACTGCGTTTTTTTTAGGTTTATAATAATTCCATTATCATGTGCCCACTTCGTAATATTGTCAAAATCGTCCTGTATATACTCCCGTATCTGTGATATATCTTTTGAGGCGCATACCACACACATGTCGTCCGCATACATAAATACCTTACACTTCCTGATCACATTTGACACACCATTCACATGCATAATGTACCCGACCGGGCCATACACTGACCCGGTCGGTACACCCAGACTTACATCCGCGTTATCACCAGCCACACCATCTATCACCGTTCGTATTTTTCTATCAGTTAAATAATTTCTAAACCACATACTAGTCGGCCCACGTATACCGCATTCATACATCGCCTGCAACAGTATATTATGATCGAGCGTGTCAAATGCCTTTTTGTAATCAATAAAAAGCGCTATCAGTTGTTTTCCAGAATCTAAAGCTTCGTTTACATAATCCGTGAAACTCAACAAGGCTGTTGTCGTGCTTCTGCCCTTCCTAAAACCATGTTGAGTTTCAGAGAGCACGTTGTTTCTTTCTAGGAATGTACTCACTTGACCCACAACCACCTTTTCAACTATTTTATCAATTACAGGCAGAATTGCTATTGGCCGATAGTTAGCATATTCCAAGTGACTACCGGACTTGGAAATAGGTCGTATTATAGCACATTTTAACTGGTCAGGGTATACACTTTGTTGTAAACACATGTTAATAAAGTTTGCTAAGATGGGACTAATTTGTTTTCTTAAATACTTAATGTCTTGTACACGTATACCATCTGCACCCGCGGACTTCCTACTTGATAACGTATTTATTATTTTTTCTACCGATAATGGGCTTATTTTCGTAAACCGAAAACTCGTATTACATGCATTTATATAATCGCTTCTATTTAAAAATTGTGTATTACATATATGTTTAATGTTTTGTATTTCTTTGGTAAATGTTTGCGTAAAGTTATTACATACATTACTTGTACTATCTTTTTTTCCTAAATGCTTTAAAATAATACTATCTAAACTATTTTTTTCTACACCTAACCACGAATTTATATTCTCCCAAATTTTTCTAAAATCCCCCTTACAATTTAATATTTCATACTGTCTATATTTATTCTTGGCTATATTTATTAATTTATTTACTTTATTTCTAAACTTGGTATATTCTAATCTTTTAGTCATATTTCTAGGCTCCGCTTTCCATATTTTAAATAAATAATCCCTACGCGATAATAAGTTATACAATTCCTGATCTATCCACGGCTGGCGTATTCTTTTATTCTGTTTTATAGTGACAGTGACCGTACTGGCCTTATAAAACTCAACAAAAATTTTACAAAATTCTTCATATAGTATAAGTGGGCATGTTATTTCGTACAGTTTCATCCAATTATAATCATCAAGTTTTTTCATTAGCAATTTTTCATTTACAACATTTTTTACAATAGTATCCTTTTTTTTTCTATTTAAATTACATGTAGTGTTATTATTAGGTCTTAAAGACAATCCCACCGCATAGTGATCGGACGCGTGCACTTCAAGGACAAACGACAGCGGTCGGCGCTCGTGGCATCTTGCTCGCACCCACACGTGATCCAGGCACGATCTCTCGCTCTTCCCGTCGACGATCGCCTCGCGCGTTACTTCCGTAGTCGGTATAACGCATTGTAGTCCGAGTTCACACAAGGTGTCTTTGTATTTTTTTGTAGTAACATTTTCAACTCCGTTTAAGATGTTAATGTTCATGTCTCCAATTAAAATAATAGTTTCTGTTTTTGGAATATTCTTTATTACTGTTTCTATTTCTTGTATGAACGTTAATTTATTTTGCTGTGGCGGCCTATATATAGCAATTACGTGTATTTTACTCCTCTCTTCCATCAGCTGACCATGTACAATTTCCGAAGAACCTGTAATTTTTCCCTGGGTCTGATACGTTAGTTCTTTTTTTGCATAAATTAATATACCTCCTCCTCTATTTTTCTCTCTGTTTAATATAAAGTAGTTATATCCATTTAATTTGTAATATGGTAATTCTTCACTCTTAATATTTATTTCGCTTAATATTAATATGTCAATTAAATATTTGTTCTCTTCCATTAGTATATGTATTTCGTTATAATTTTTACGAAGGGACCTTATATTTAGGTGCATAATATGAATATGCCCGTCTCTCTGTGTTAATTCTTTATTTAATTTCTTTACATCATATAATCGTTTATATTCAAAGTCGCTAAATATATCTTCTTGTAGATTATCGAATTTTAAAGTATAAAAAAAAAAAACACGTAATGTGTACACGGCGCGCCACTTGCACTATTCTAAGTTTTGAGATGCTTCAAGGTCATTAAGTACTTTTTCGCACCTTATGTTATATATCCTTTTTTCTTCATTATTCTTTTTAGTTAGTATATTGCCGTTTTGAACCCATATAATATATTGGTAGCCTTTTGGTTTTAGGATACTTCTCGTCAACCACAATAGTTGTCGTTTAAACTTAGGTAGTGATTCATTAATGAATATTTGGTTGTTGTTGCCGTTGTTGTATATTAGGTTGTTAGTGATTTTGTCTTTACTGTTCGATAATTCTTTTCTCGCCGCCATCCATTTAGCTCGATCATTTTTACTACGTAGCTTTACTTGAATTATTCGTGGCCTTGAATCATCCTGCTTTTCTTTACCTATTCTCTCTGCTTCTTCCACGTCCTCTGTATTGAGCTTTAACACTTTAGCAACTTCTTTCACCAATTGTACCGTGTTTTCGTTGGCTTTGTTCTCTAACCCACTTATTTCAATATATTTTTCTTTCTCCTTAATTTCCAATTCCTCCACTCTTTCTTCCAGCGCTCTGTTGTATTTTTCCAAGTATACATTCTTCTGTTCCAAAGCTTTAATTTTCTTTTCGGCCACCTCTTTAAACTCTGTCATACCCTGGTACTTTTCAGCATAAAAATCAACGATTTCCGCAAGATCCACTAATTTCTTTTCCATATTGTAAAGAACTTCTAGTTTTCTGTTAACCTCTGCTAGTATTCTCTCACCCGACTCCTCACTTGGGTTTAGATTTATTTGGGGAGTAGAACAGGTATTACTGCTCAAGCATTCTTCACACTTTTCCTTCATTGCGAATTGTTTATAATTCCGCACACATTTTTTATGATATACGCCCTCACAACCAGCTTTACACTTGACTATATCGTCTTTGTTCAAGGACACGAACAGTTTACATTTCTTACACTGCACCATTTTTATTTATTAAAGTTTTTAGATTTTAGATTATTTCTCGAGATAACAACTTAACTAACCACGCACAATACCTAACACACGTCCGTACGCCGAGCGCGTGCGCCGAACTGTGTCTATCTATATGGTCATCGATCAGTGGAAGCGGGAATCTATCCTTTATCGTGATGTTATTTAGTGCCCTGTAATCAACGACCATTCTATCCTCGCCATTCTTTTTCTTTACTAAAATAACTGGGCTCGAGTACGCGGATTCAGACTCACGAATTATACCTTTCTGTTTGAGATCACTAACAATGGCTCGTACTCGTAACTTTTCATCGTGGGACATTTTATAAGGACGGTAATTAACGGGCACGTCACTCGTAAGACGAATATGCATCTCCCCAGTTTTTACCGTAGTAGTAGCTGTCCCACTCAGAAAGAAGTCTGAATATTTCCGTAATACATTGTTAAACAGTTCCTTATCTTTACCACACAAAGGGGTGCTTAAACTATTTAAGTCGTCAGTATTAAAAATCGTTACATTATTAACAGAGCCGCTATCTCTCATAATACGCTGTGAATTACCCGTACGAATGTAGGCGATTCCCGGTCGGTTCAACACATCGGTGCCGATTAGCACCGGCGTGCTTAAACAACCAGCCCCCTAGTAGTCCCCCTACATGAAAATCAATCTCTAAAGTAACTTCATCGAACTCGATTGGTAACGTAACATAAAAGTCGGATCGTACTTCCGTACCGTTCAACCCGTATAATATTTGTGTATTACGATTCAGCCGGCAAGAAAAATATTTTAGTAAATCTTTTGAAATAAGCGATATGCACGAGCCACTGTCGATCAAAACATCTGTGGGTACTCCGCACAAAACCGCACTAATTACATCCCGATTGTTATATTTGTTTACTATTTCGCGGCAAAAATTAACGTTCGCTTTATTACGCGAAAGTGACCTTTGTTTAGTAAAACATTCTTCCTCCGAATGACCTATTTTTTTACAAAAGTTACAATGGGGCTTATCTAGAAACGATCGGGGGGCGACTTGATTTGAATTATTTACGTTAGTCGCGATATCGGAATCTGAAGATAATTTCAAACGCTTGCTACAATTAATACTTTTATGTCCAAATTGTTTACAGGTGTAACATTTTAATAATCTAGCACTGTCGCTCGAGCTTGCATTGCGCTTCCTATCTTTCTTATCGCGGACAAGCGTACCGAAACGGGAATGACTATTGCGCCCACTATTATAATTATTACTTGCACTTGAATGACTCAGCGGCATAACATATGTCGATAAAAACTCCACAATACTACACCACGCGTTGACATCGTGAATACTCGGATCGAAATCAGACACATAATAATGGGTAGATCTCACCGGATTTAAGTTTCTTAGCGCCTCGATGAGACGCTCCGTTGTCGGCTCCTGGCTGGACGAAGGCGTGGCGGTGGTGCAGCGTGGCGAAGTGAACAGCTCGCTCGGTGCCACGGAGCTCGCACGTGCCTCGGTCGGCCGCGGCGTCGAGCTGGCCTCGGTGCCGACGATAGCGCTCGTATTGGGACCGGGCGCCGGTGCGGACGCCTGCTCGACGGGGCGCGCCGCTGCATCGGGAGGCGCCTCGGGGCTCGTGCGCCGCTCCAGCGCAGTGAGCCGGCTGAGGATAGCTTCCATCGTAGCGCCCAGACGATCTATTCCTATAGGGGGAGGCGTGCGCTCTCGTTGACGTTTTTTACGCGAACCACTTGACATTCTAAAAACTTGAACTTTATTTAACTACGCAAAATCAGAAATGACACTTGGCGGTATTGGGGCCTCCGAATCTCACTTCTGATTTTATATTTATAAAAGAAAATTAAAACTAATTTATACAAATAAAAACACAAAAGAAAAGGAATTTATTAAAATTACTACAAACTTAACAAAGAAAAAGGCAACACGGACAGAGTTTTAAACGTAACGAGCACGCGAAAATGTGGGGAGAAAATGGACGAGTCGACGGGCGCGTTCGGCTTATATAGCCTGATCGTCTCGTGGCGGGAATTTGGCGTCTTCTTTGTCTTGATCGGTAGAGGGCGCAGGCGGCGCAGCTAACAATACCATTACTACTGGCAAAATTAAAATTTTACGGTTTCGAAGCAGATGCTATCGCCTGATTCTCGGACTACTTAAATAACCGGTCTCAAATAGTCGAGTTAAAAAAGGATAACAGGACGCTAATACGTTCCAACCCATGTAGGGTAAATAGAGGGGTTCCCCAAGGATCCGTGATTGGCCCCCGCCTCTTTGCACTGTACTGTGCTGATATCCTGTATTGTAAATACCACATATACGCCGATGATATCCAGCTGTACATAAACTTTAAGCTGTGTATTAGAGAGGCTGTAGGCAAGCTGAACCATGACCTGGCGCGTATTTGTGAGTGATCTAATACAAACTCCCTTGTGCTCAACCCTAACAAATCAAAATATATGATATTGGGTACAAAATACCAGGTCCAAAAAGTAGCTGTCACCCAGCCACTTATACGTATTAGGAACGATATAATTGAAAGAGTAACAGAAGCACGCAACTTAGGGGTGCTGATGGATGAGGGACTCAGATTTGAAAAACATGTCATTACAGCTGTCAGTCGGTGCTTCTACAGAGTAAAGCTATTGTATAAAATAAGAAAATATTTTATACCACAATCGTTACGACGAAATCTCTGTGAACTTCTGGTGCTCTCAAACATAAACTACGCAGACGCGGTGATAGGTCCCTGTTTGCTTGCACGGTCTAAAAGCCTCATTCAAAAGGTACAGAATGCGTGCAGTAGGTATTGCTGCGACATCCTTCCGCGTGCTCACGTGACGCCTTATATAAACAATCTACGGTGGCTCAAAATGGATGGTCGCAGACAATTACACTTTGCTACTCTTTTATTTGGAGTAATTAAATTTAAAACACCGGCCTACCTTTATGACAAATTACAGTGGGCATGCGACAAAAACCTGACAATGACTACTAGGGGATCGGCTTATTTACTAATTACTCCACTCCATCGCACTTCCATGTTCAGAGGTAGCTTCAGATACCTGGCCAGTAAAATCTGGAACAACCTTCTACCGCCGGAGTTGCGTGCTCTGAAAACAATAAATTACTTTAAATTAAAATTTAAATCTCTTTTGCTACGAGAACAACTTACCACTATATATTTTTTTATCTTTATTTAATAATATTATTATTAGTATTATTCTATTATTTTATTTTTTTTATCCTTTAATTAATTAAATTCCTAATATTATTATGACATAATCTAATTTTAATATACTTACCTATATTATAATTATTTAATTATGTACTTAATTTACTATACTACTTAACTATGACGTTACTTACCGTTCGGGTACCTACGAGCCGACGCATGGCGGTTTGCAGGGAGCCTCAGGTAGTCTTAAAGGTACCTACTACTTCTCAATTGACATTTATGTACGACAGCGGACGAATAATGATATAACCTATGTAGAACACACCTAAAATATAAATATATACTATTATTTTATGTAGTCTAATTATGCACAATATTGATAAAGATCACAACTAAATGTATAAAAATACTTACTATTTCATCTTTTTACAGCGCTAGTATAATATATATGTATTATGTATTGTACATTTTCTGTTCGTATTGTTTATCTCGTGATAGTTGCTATGAACAAGTGTGGCGCCTAGCCACGCGGGGTCTGCCCCTTGCAACTTAACTATAGTTTATGGGACTAGGGAGGTGTGTGAGGGGAGTGCGAAGGGCGCGGGTGGCGTGATCGCTGCATTGTCCATAGCAATCACTCACACTGTTATCTATTGTATTTTGGAACCCATAATATATATATTATCATTATCTCGTTAATCGTTTATGTATTTACGTTACTGTTTATTTGCTGTTGCTGAGTATATTAAATATGTCCATTAAACGACAATAATATGGAACCGCATAATACCAGGCACTGTGGTGTTACGCCGCAGTGATACGCCTGAGCGGTCTCCTTTTTGACAGTTAGGCATTACACTACCTACCTTCCTATCCATTATAGTATCTCTTGCGTACCTACTCCTACTCATGGTACGTAATTTTTGTGTTTATGTTTTGAGTTGTTTTTGTTTAAATTTAGACCGGAAAGGGTTAGCCAGAATAGCTTGTAGGCAGCTTTGAAAATCAGAAAAGATTACCGAGTTTTAACTCGATGAGACTCTATAAACGACAGAGCCTCAAGGATTGCAATTGCTTCACCAGAAAATACAGAAGACAAAAAAGGTAATTTAAAATTTAATACCACATTGACTTTTGGTATCCAGACTGCTGAACCTACACACCCTTGGTTTTCTAATTTGGACGCGTCTGTATATATGTGATACCAGTCTCTGTATACTATATTAATAATTTCCTTACAGTGATCGTTTGCAGACTGAGAACCTTTTACAATGCCGGTATCAAAGGAAATGAAAGGGAATTTGACTAGGGATTCGTAAGGAACTTCATAAATAGGGAGCATCTTACTCTGGTACACAGGACATGGCAAGCTAGTGAACTTTGGAAAGCTTTTAAGGAGACAGGGGGGATCCTTGTGTGTCCAGTATGACGAGGAGTGGAATAATTGGGAGAGGGTATATAATTTAGGGATAAGAGGGTGATGAGCAAATTGAAGAGCCTTGAAAAGAAATCTGTCTGAATGGTATTGGCGTCGGAAACTTAAGGAGGGATCTGCACACTCAACCTGCAGGGCATTATTAGCAGTTGATTTCATGGCACCAATTACTAGACGAAGGCACTTGGATTGGATTTTGTCCAGTTTTTGAAGAGCAGACTTGTGACAAGGTTCAAGAATTATAGATCCGTAATCCAGATAACTTCGGATGAAGGCATTATATATCAATTTTTGAGTGTAGGGGTGAGAGCCCCACCAAACTCCGAATAATATTGATGTTTTTTTCACATTTTTTAATAATCTGGTTTATGTGATGAGCGCCAGTTATTTTAGCATCTAAATAAACCCCTAGGAATTTAACGGTATCAGAAACCGGGAAAATTTGGCTATCCAGGGATATAAATATGTCCGGAACAGTCCTACGTCTGGAAAAAACAATAGTGCTGCTCTTCTCCATGAAAATACTCAAGCCATGGTCAGAGAGCCACTCGCATAGGTAATGAAGAGCAGAATTGAGGCGTGCAGAGGCATCTAAGAGCTCCTTGGTGGAGACATAAAGGGCTATGTCGTCCGCATATTGAGTGATTTTGCAGAAAGAGGTAACGGATAAGTCTAGATTGTGGGTGTAAATACTATAAAGGAGAGGACTAAGGACTCAACCTTGAGGGAGACCCTTCCAAACCAATCTAGAACAAGGAGGTGAATTTTCATGGGAAATAAGGATAGAACGACCGGAAAGGGAATTGCACACGTAGTTAACTATCTTCACAGGGATACTCAGCTGAAGCATAGTCTGCCTGAGAACCGGAAGTAGTACGTTATCATATGTGGACGACACATCCAGAAATACCCCCACCCGAGTCTCTTGTTTCGAGAAGGCAATCCGAATGTCGGAGACTAGAGTACACAGGCTATCCATAGCACTAAATCTCTTACGAAATCCGAATTGACTTCCCGAAAGAATGCCTCTACTCTCCAAGAACCATTCGAGTCTATTTTTAATTAAATGCTCTAATATTTTTGAGAGAGTGGAAGAAAGAGCAATAGGACGATAGCTCAATGGATTATCCTCGGGCTAACCTGGTTTTAAAATGGGAAGGATTATTTGACATTTCCACTCTTCCGGGGGAGTTTCAGCCTCAAAGATGGAATTAAGAAAGTCAAGTATCAATTTTTGTGTATCGAGGCTACTTTTGACTATAAAAGAATACGGAATCCCGTCAGGTCCAGGAGCCGAGTCATTAAGGGAGTCTATAACTAACTTAAACTCCTCAAAAGAAAATGGGGTTTCGAATTCATTAGAAGCATGAGATGATGAAAAAATATTATACTCTTCAAATGTAGGTGCCCAAGGTGGTGCGAGTTTTTGGGCAAATCCGAAGATCCAAGAAGAAGGGTCATTCGATAAGGGGTTAGAGTTGGGGGAAAAGGAGCCGCGAAACTTTTTTAACTTGGTCCAAACCAGAGACGGTTGGGAAAGGGGAGATAAGCCCTCACAGAACTTATGCCAACCCAGGCGCTTCTTGTGAGAGAGAAGTCTTTTTGTTTCCGCTGCTATCCTCTTGCAGTTATTATAATTCTCCAAGGTCATATCAGACGAGAAAGTCCTCTCTACCTCCTTGCGTCTTTTACATGCCATGGTGCACTCAGCATGGGGGAGAGGAAATTCGGTTACAATTAGAGCCTCGAGTAGGTATAGCAGCAGATGCGCCTCGAAGAAGCCTCCTGCGTTGGACGGGGATATAAAATATATGAATTATGGGAATTAACAGGTGGGATGGACGCAATTAGCTCATTAGTCAGAACTGCAAATAGCGGCCAGTCAGCTTCGGAAAGTTAAAATTTAAGTCTAGGGGGAATTTTAACTATAGTCGGGATAAGGGAGAGATGCCAGGTAAGGATAATGGGAAAATGATCGCTGCCACAGGAATTTGAAAGGATGAACCATGACATTTGTGAGGAAAGAGAAGGAGAACAGATAGACAAATCCACTGCTGTTCTAGGATTCTGAGTTGAGATTACTCGTCGAGTAGCAGCTCCATTATTCTAGATAACCAGGTCAAGATCATCAAGAGAGTTGATAAAAAGATTGGCAAGAGAGTCACAATTATGTGAGCCCCAAGCATGATGTTGGAGATTGAAGTCTCCTAAAAGGAACATTGGAGGGGGGATGAGATTGATTATAGAAAAAAGTTCAGAAAGGACAGAGGAAGTCGGATCAGGTAAGTAAATAGACAGAAAAGAAATGTTAAAGATTCTGACAGCAACAATGTTAAAAATACTATGTGGTGGAAAAGAGATAGAATTAAAAATTACTGAAGTAGACTAGTAGATAAATAACTAAAATAGCTGCACTAGCTCTACCATCACTTCTGTCATCCCGGAGACAGGAGAAGCCAGGGACTCTAAATTGAGAATCTGGCCTCAACCAAGACTCCTGGATGGCAAAAATAAGGGGATTAAATTTATGAGTAAAATATAAAATATCATTTATTTTGTTTCGGACGCTACGACAGTTCCATTGAAGAATGATCCTCTGAGCCATTGTTATTTATAGAGTTTGTGTTTGTAATGTTCACCAGCTTAATAGAGTGAGGGAGTAGTACAATGGGAGGTTAAAACAGTTTTTCTGTAAGAGACAGTACGAGGGGGAGAAGTAGTGAATTGGTGGGATTGTGAAGGAGTAACTGTAGGAGGGGCTACAACGTCTGTGAATGCTCTACGCACACTTGGGAACGTAGCTGAAGCTTCTGCATAGGATATATTTTCTTCAGACATTACAACCTTAATTTCCTTTTGTCTCACAAATTCTGGGCATTTAGGGTTGTTAGCCGCATGGGCGCCAGAACAGAAGAGGCAGGTGGCCATTTGAATGTTGCAAGTGTCACCCTCATGTGGTTGTGAGCACTTGTAACATCTAGGGTCCGACCTACAAATAGATTTAACATGTCCAAACCTACAGCACCGGTTGCATTGGATAGTGGGGAGCTTATATAATTCTACAGGAAGGGAAGTGTAAAATAGATACATATGAGGAGGAAGTTTATGTCCATTAAAAGTCACAACAACAGTCTGGGTGGGTATCCATGTCGTGCCGCTGATAGGATCTATGGATTTACGGCACATACGACGTGCCTTTATAACGTCACCATAACCAGTGGGTGTAATACAGTTAAGGACAATTTCTTCCATGTCAATGTCCAGAGCGACATTTCTTACAATTCCCATCCGCGACACATTAAATGACGGGATGGAGACTGTATATCTGCATTTGAAAGAATTGATGAATCTAGGAACGAGTTGGCGTCAACTGGATTTTTTAGTTCTACCGACACACGGTTTCTACCTATTGTCTTTACGCCACCAAGTGAAACTGTATTAAAATTGTTTTGGAATAAGTAACGACCAAACTCCATGGGTCGGATCTGGCTATTAGTGTTATTTGTGGAGTCTGTTTCCGACATTTTTTTTTTTTTTTTATTAAATAAGGGGGCAAACGAGCAAACGGGTCACCTGATGATAAGCAACTACCGTCGCCCATGGACACTCGCAACATCAGAAGTGCTGCAGGTGCGTTGCCGGCCTTTTAAGAGGGAATACGCTCTCTTCTTGAAGGTTTTCAGGTCGTATAGGTCCGGAAATACTGCTGGTGACAGTTCCTTCCAGAGTTTAACAGTGCGCGGCAGAAAGTTACGCGAAAAGCGCACGGTGGAAGACTGCCACTCATCAAGGTGATGAGGATGGTATGTTTTTCGCGTGGGACGATGGCGAAAAGTTGCAGGTGGTATGATTCCGAACAATTCCTCAGAGCACTCCCCGTGATACAACCGATAGAGGATGCAGAGTGAAGCTACATCTCGGCGTAATTCCAAGGGGTCCAAGCTGTTTGAAACACTATGGCAGTCAACAACTCGAGCGGCCCTTCGTTGGATACGATCCAGAGGGAGCAGTTGGTATTTTGGCGCCCCTGCCCAGAGATGAGAACAATATTCCATATGAGGCCGAACCTGCGCCTTGTAGAGTTGTAGGCGTTGGTCCAGACCGAAGTACTGTCTCGCTCTGTTAAGAACACCAAGCTTCTTCGAGGCTAACTTGGCCTTACCCTCTAGATGATATCGGAACTGGACTTCGCTCGATATGTTGACGCCAAGTATCTCAATGCTAGGGGAGATGGTTAAAGATGTGCCCTCGAAACGAGGATATACGACCATTGGTGACTTTTTAGTGGTGAACGCGCAGACTTGTGTCTTGGCGGGGTTGAATTGGACTAAGTTACGTCTACCCCATTCAGAGACTTTCTCCAATGAATTCTCTATTTTAGACACAAGTTCGTTTCGACTCTCAATGACATTTAGCCGAGAAATATTGGGGGAGCCGGTATATACAGCATCACCTGTACTATCATCCGCATAGCAATGATATGCACTACATATGGAGGGGAATCAGATAAGGAGTATTTTCGTTTATTAAAAAAATCAGGTCTTGAATGAAGGTTAGTTTATCATTTTGTGGAGAAGCCAGGTTATTGTCGTTATTATTTTGGATGGGAGAATTACACCTAGGACGCTTATTCGGGAATGTTCTCTAAACTAACACTACTTATGCCATTCGGTGGAGTAACATAACCTCCTGGCGTACTGCCGGGATCAGGCGGTTCATTATCCATGATAAATAATTAACTACGGTACTTACGTGTTATGCTACGGTACCCTAAGGAGATCGCCAATGCAGCACTTCAACCACGTCACGCGGCAGCGGCACGAGGCGCAGCGTCAGAAGTTCCTCAGTTTTCATTTATTTTGCATTGTGTTAGAAATGTACTTTATGTTCAATCGTTGAATGTAATAGTCGTCATTAGAATTAGTACTTTTTATATTGTAATAATTAAATAATAAATTTATAATAAAATTTCGACTTTTTTTTGGAAGTCCGATTGCTGCACAACATTTTTGGCGCAGTCGTACGGATTATTCGGAGTAGCCCTCGTATAGGAAACCGCAATCGTGCGCGTGCGATCGCTACTTGACTTCCAAAAGTCTTCACCGAATTCTGAAGAACCTTCGTGCAGCAGCAGACTGTATCCAGCCATCGATACACCAGAGAAGAGCCGAAATGCATATGCGAGTACTTTTAGAATCACTCTGAATTTGCTCCTTTCTTTTATCCTATAAGTTTCATAATTTTATATCCATGATTTTCCATCCGCGACAATCGGGGACTTCTAGAATTAGTAGTAAATTTAAATTATTAGATACGGTTAGAGAAATTAGTGACGAAAGTTTAGATTTAAATATGGCTATAATGGACGACATTTTTAAAGCATTAAGATAAGTGCCCGATTTTGACGGAAATTCTAATGTTCTTACAAGATTTATTAAATTGTGTGATCAGCTCGTTCAAAAGTTTGTAACACCGGATAATAATTCAATCAATTTAGCTTTAATAAATGGAATATTAAATAAAATTACTGGGCCTGCCGCTAGGTTAATAAATTCGAACGGCATACCCGATAGTTGGTTAGGCATTAGGACAGCTTTAGTGAATAATTTTTCAGACCAACGTGATGAAACCTCTTTATATAATGACCTTGCACTTCTGACACCAGGGTCTTCTACCCCTCAAGAATATTACGATAAATGCCAGAATATTTTTAGTACATTAATGACTTACATTAGTTTGCATGAGACCATTCCGACTACCATCGAAGCGAAACGTGATTTATATAAGAAATTAACTTTGCAAGCTTTCCTACGTGGTTTTAAAGATCCCCTAAGATCCAGGATACGCTGTATGCGCCCTGAGACCATCGATAAAAGCCCTTGAATTTGTTCACGATGAAATGAATATAATTTATATGCAGGATAGAAATGACTCACATACTGACAGACGTAATAACCATCCTAAAAGTAATAATAATTTCAATTTACCCGGACCATCGCGTTCTTTTCACCCACCCGTAACTATGGGCCAAACGCAGTTTTGGCAGCAGCGACCACAAAATATGTGGCAACCTAAACCTATGTTTAACTTAAATGAAAATCAAGGACCGTCGCGTACTCAATAAATTTTCCGTGCATTACCACCTAATTATAATTCACAGAGTAATGTCTTTAGAATTCCTAATAGAAATAATTTTGCACAGAATAATCATAGTAATAATAATTTTAATAATTATAATAATAATAATTCGAATAAGCCCGTTCCTATGAGTAGAGTTAGTCACTTTACTACTAGGCCAGCACCCCCGAGAGGACATGACTGGACTAAACATGGAAATCCACCCCCATCAAATTATTTTAAATCCCGACAACTTAATTTAAATGAGTGCTATGACCAGACTTACTGTAAACCGTACATGTACTATGACTCTAATGAATATTATACAGAACCCGTTGATTATCCCTATGAATGTTACTATGACCAACCCGCGTTACCAATGACTGATGACAATGCTTATGAAAATTCTGACAATCAAGACACTGAAAGCAATCAAAATTTTCGGAAAACTCCGAAATCAGACAAACCACGATAGAAATTAACTTACAGACTCAAAGACAGCTACCGTACATTCAAATTAAAAATCCTCCAATTAAACTTTTAATAAATACTGGAGCCAATCAATCGTTTATAAGTCCTAACGCAGTTAGTAGATATTTCCCTAATTTTCCCTGTAATTATGAGCCATTTGAAGTAACCAATGTACATGCTACATCCCGTAACGATTATTCTATTACCATACCATGCTTTTCAGAATTTAATGATAGTAACGACATAACTTTATTCATTTATAAATTCCATGATTATTTTTATGGATTAATCGGACTTGATTTATTAGATAAAATACCACCCTTGCTACTAATCCAATTTTAATGTATGACTCTGAAAGTTGTAATTTGTATGAAGATATAATTCCCGCTTAAAGTTCTAGAATAATTCGAGTACCTATAAATGTTCATAATGGAGATGCTATAGTTAACGAACAAATTGTGAGTCATTGCAAAATAGGAGTACTGTATAACTGAAGGGAAACTGTATAACTAGTGTTAAAAATAATAGAGGATATATAGAAGTATTTAATGATAGCCCAAATGATATAATATTTTCTTTGAATCAACCTTTTAGCGCAGAATCATATAATGTAGAATGCAATAATTATAATACTTTAAGCAATAGAGCAAAAGCAGTTTTATCACGACTACGTACATCTCTTCTTAATGCCGAAGAAATTAAAAATATAGAAACCTTGTGTGTCCGTTATGCAGATGTATTCTATCTTGAAAATTAAACACAAAATTAGAACCACTGATGAATCCCCTGTACATGCTAAAAAATATCGTTATCCATACATTCTCAGAGAAGAGGTTCGAAATCAAATTAATAAAATGTTAGATCAGAATATAATAAGACCTTCAGACTCTGCATGGAGCTCTCCTATATGGATAGTACCAATGAAGGCTGATGCGTCTGGAAAAACTAAATGGCGTCTCGTAGTTGATTTCAGGAAACTAAATGAAAAACTATCGATGACAAATATCGAATACCAAAATTATTACAGATGTTCTAGATAAATTAGGCCGATGTCAATATTTTACTACATTAGATTTAGCAAGCGGATTTTATCAGGTAGAAATGGATGAAGCAGATATTCACAAAACAGCATTAACGTAGAAAACGGTCATTATGAAGTTTTAAGAATGCCAATGGGACTTAAGAATTCTCCAGATACTTTTCAAAGAGTAATGGACAACGTTCTTAAGGGCCTTCAGAATGAAATATGTTTAGTTTACCTTGACGATATAATAGTTTTCAGTACTTCCCTTCAGGAACATATGGTAAACCTTGAAAAAGTATTTCAGAGATTTAGAGAGTCAAACTTTAAAATACAAATGGATAAATCGGAATTTTTTAAATTAGAGACAGAGTTTTTAGGACACGTTATTAGTATAGAAGGAGTTAAACCCAATCCCAACAAAATTAAAGCTATTGAAAATTACCCCATACCAAAAACCCCCACAGAAATTAAACGTTTTCTCGGATTGTTAGGATATTATAGAAAATTTATACCAGATTTTGCCAGAATCACTAAGCCCATGACCCAATGTAAAGAAAGATAGTAAAATAACTTTAGGTGAAAATTATATAAAATGTTTTAATCATTGTAAAACCCTTTTATTAAATGACCCCGTGCTACAATATCCAGACTTTTCAATAGAATTTATTTTAACGACAGATGCATCTAATGTAGCAATAGGAGCAGTGTTATCCCAAGGTGTTATAGGTTCAGATAAAAGAACTTTAAATTCAAGTGAAATTAATTACAGTAACATAGAAAAGGAATTATTAGCAATAGTGTGGGCAACGAAGTATTTCAGACTGTATTTATTTGGCCGTAAATTTATAATTATCACCGATCACAAACCTTTGCAATGGATAATGAATTTAAAAGAGCCTAACTCTCGCTTAACGAGATGGCGCTTAAAGCTTAGCGAATATGATTTAAAAATAATTTATAAGCAAGGAAAAGCTAACACTAATGCAGATGCTTTGTCACGCATTGAAATAAATGTTCATGAAGATCCAGGCTTAGAATTAGAATCTATTATAGCACAAATGTCCCACGATAGTCGTACTGCAACAGCACCTGAAATAGCAGAATTATTAGATGATTCCAGAACACTTACCGCTCATACTTCTGAGGAGAATCCGATTTTAGAAATTCCAATTACAGATGAACCTTTGAATAAATTTAAAAGACAAATAATTTTTAGCTTAGTTGGCGATATTAAAAGAAAACCCATTTTAACAAAACCTTTCGATACACATACTAGAATTTCTATTCAATTATCCGAGTCAAACTTAGAAGAAGATGTAGTTAACGCCATAAAAGAATATGTCAGCCCTAATATTAAAACAGCTTTACTTTTTAATCCTCCTACAGCAATGTATACGGTAATCCCTATCTTACAAAGAATGTTTAAAAGTTCCGCTTTGAATTTGGTAGCTGCAAAGAAAGAATTAGAAAATGTTAAGGAATATTTAAAGCAGCAGGAAATAATTAATAAGTACCATGACGGTAAAACAAACCATCGTGGTATAAACGAATGTTATCTCGCTCTTTCTAATAAGTATTATTGGCCCCATATGAGAGAACAAATTACAAGATTTATCAATGAATGTATAGTTTGCGGACAAGCGAAGTATGATAGGAACCCCATAAAACAGCAGTTCAAAGTAGTTCCACTAGCAAGTAGACCATTTGAATTAGTTCATTTAGATTTATTTACCGCTCAAAGTGAAAAGTTCCTTACCATAGTAGATTCCTTTTCAAAGTATGCTCAAGCTTATTATCTTAAAGATGGTACAGCCATTAGTGTAATTCAGGACTTACTTCAATATAGTACCCACCATGGATTACCCATAACAATTATAACAGATAACGGACCCGAATTTTCTAATCAATTATTTAGTGAATTTATTAGGTTACACAAGATTCAACATCATAAAGTTTCACCGAATACTTCGAATGAAAATGGAATAGTTGAAAGATTTCATTCAACTATATTAGAACATTTACGTATACTTAGATTAGAGAAAAAACATGATTCTGTAGTTCTTTTAATGCCATATGCACTATTAGGTTATAACAGTTCCATCCATAGCTTTACAAAATGCAAACCAATAGATTTAATAACAGGACATTTTGATCCTAGAGATCCTTTTAATGTAGACCTTACGTCACATCTTTTACAGCAATACATGATAGATCATAAAGAACGTTTAAAAGTAGCTTATTCTTTGATACAGGAAATGACCACTGAAACACGTAGAGAAATAATGGACAATAGAAATAAGAATAGAGAACCTGAAAAAGAATACCTTCCTGAACAACCAGTATTTGTTAAAAATCCTTTAGCATTCAGACAAAAATTAGCATCCAGATATACCCATGATAAAGTAATGGATAATCTCCCAATCCATATTTATACTAAAAAGAAAAAATTACCTATTGCAAAATCCCGCATCAAAAGAGTGCCTAAAAGCGCATAATTGTTACAGGACAATATTGACAATACTGACGACTCTACATCTAAGCCGAACCCAAGAAATTCAACTTGAGACACTTGACGACGGACCAGGACTCTTACCTTTCAAACTTGGACAGACCAGAATTATTCACCAGTATCATTCCTTTTTGCAGCATATAAACCTAGAAGACATAGATTCTAAAATTAATATTGTATATTCCCAGTTGCAAGATTTTCGCCTTCAGCTTAATAATAAAACCCTATCTTTATACGAACCACACTTAGAATATCTCTTAGGCAAATTAAGTAAAATTTCAGAAATATTGCAAACGTTTAAAATTTCGCGTGTTAAAAGAGGTTTGATCAATGGATTAGGATATATTATAAAAAGTATATCAGGTAATCTTGACTATACTGATGCAATTAAATATGAAAATGCTTTAAAAACTTTAAAAGAAAACGAATTTAAATTAGAATCAGAATATAATAATCACATAAGTTTATCTAGAGAATGGTTACAGCATCACACTAAAATATTAAGTACTATTGTTGAAAATCAAGATAAAATTAATAAAACTCTTATTATGCAAAGCGATATTAATAGAGAAACTGAGCTAATAAAATATGCTCATTTATCTCAATATTTCTTAATTTTAGGTGATAATATAGATAGTCTAACAATCGAGTTAGTTAATTTAGGAAATATGTTAAATTTGAGTTATGCATCGAGCACAGCTCATTCAATTATAAATGTAGCTATGTTAAGAAGTATGATTTCTAAAATAAGAATTTTATATTCAAATGATTTTACTTTTTATATAGAATTAAGAGAATATTTTAGAGTTATGAAATTTGGTCATTATTATTTAGATAATCAGATAGTTTTAGTGTATAAAGTGCCGATTGTCCTTCCTTAGCCTTTTAACCTTTTCAAACTCTCTGCAGTTCCTAACCGAAATCATCAAATCCTTATACCCATTTCACCTTATATAGCAATTCAGGAACGAGATTCTAGGTACATAGAAACTGAATGCTTAGAAACTAATTCGGAATATTATATCTGCGAAGAAAATCCTGCACATACCTTCAATAATCACGACGAATGTATCCACACTCTTATAACGAAGCAGCAGCTCTTGCCATCCTGTAAACTTACCTCTATATCCCAAGAAGCTGAAGCATTTGAGCAACTCAATCAAAAGCACTATATTCTAAGTTTTCCAAAGTCAACTAAAATTCAAACATCCTGTGGAAAATTGCAGTATAAAACTCTTAATGGAAGTTATCTCGCTATTGTACCTCAAGGCTGTTTTATTAAAACTCCAGAATTCACTATTTCAAATACAAATGATATTATAAAAGGACAGCCTCTCAGAATTTCAGACATCGTACCTGTAAAAGAAAATCAACCCTCAGAACATATTTTAAATTTGAAATCTATAAATTTAGAGAAACTCCATAAGATCAATTTAGAAATTATGGCGCAACCACAAATTGATTTAAGAAGCCATCAATACTCATATATCTATCATACTACTATTCCCGTCTATTTGATACTAATCATCACTATCACTATCGGCATGACTATGTTCCTGTACCAGCATTATACGAAGTTGCAGCCATCAATGGAGCAGAGAAACATCCCAACTCCAAGAGAAGTAAGGGTTGATTCATCCAACATCCCAGCAACGATTTTGGGAAAATAGTTGCTGATCTTCGGGGGGAGGTGTTATGCTACGGTACCCTAAGGAGATCGCCGATGCAGCACTTCAACCACGTCACGCGGCAGCGGCACGAGGCGCAGCGTCAGAAGTTCCTCAGTTTTCATTTATTTTGCATTGGGTTAGAAATGTACTTTATGTTCAATCGTTGAATGTAATAGTCGTCATTAGAATTAGTACTTTTTATATTGTAATAATTAAATAATAAATTTGTAATAAAATTTCGACTTTTTTTTGGAAGTCCGATTGCTGCACAACATTTTTTACGTGTAAACAAACTAACACAAACAACACAGACACACACTAGGTAAACAAACAAGAAGGTAGGATCTAGAACAGATACGAAATTCCTTAAGAAAACTTTAAAAATAGTTTGAACACTTGTATCAAGCACTCAACCAAATCGCAAAGTCTGAAGTGGACTTTGACACTTTCGACGTTTTGACACTAGTGACGGCCTTTAGTATCGGTGCTGGATTTGCAGGCTTGTTCGTGATTATGGCGCTTTACCTATATCCAACATGGAAAATTTTTACGACGTCCCCTTCAACGGCCCATAAAATGTCCATACATTCGTGGACAAATGGTTTACGGGTTGTGCCTTGTTGGCCTGTGAGCTGTTTATCTGTTCGTCTTTCTTTACTACGAGTCCGTGTCCGTTTTGTGCTACTAGTCCGCTTCAATTTGATTGGCTGATGGATTTGCATGAGGATATGCAGGGTAAATCGTAGTATAGCGCATGAATCCACAGGACTAGAAAAAACAAAACGACCGCTTTTGAAAAAATAAAAGGATTTTGTAAACAAATCTGCGGTTACTTGTGCTGCATGAAAAATACACTACTGGATGTGTAAGTAAATTACGTAGGTATGTACGATTTATAACAAATTTTGGACTAATATGGATATCAAGAACATGACTGAATTACCTCTGACAAAGAAGGTGAAGAAGATCTTTGAACATTATCTTCCTACCAGAGTTTTGCCGGGGAGTTCAATGAGTGATGTTGTGGAATTTGTAAAATTTCATAAATTTGTGTTATTTTGGTTCTTAATGTGTAATATTGGTAGAATATTAACCATTAAATATTCGTTATCGTGCACAAGTGTGGACAAGTGGTACAATTTCTAAAAACGTCATATTTTGTGTTTCCCGTCTTTAACTCCCTAGGAACTTTCAGTAAAGCTTCTACCACTTTACTGAATCGACTGACATGACTCATAGACTGTACTGACTATATATTTGGATTTTGACTAGACTTTAGACTTGACGATATAGGAATACGGTGTTGAAAATTGAGACGAAAGTTCTATTTCCCGCCTTTTTAACTTGACACTGGCAAATGGTTATAAGCCGATGCCATATATAATTAAAAAAATAAAAAAAAATTTATCTACCTACCGGAGATGAAGATGGACAAACATCAACAATCAACATACACTTAAGTTTTACTTCTCCAAACACAAACGTTTTTATTTAAATTTCTCTTGTTATAATTTTAATTCTGGAGTACTGACTATAATATGAAGTAACTAGTTTCTAATATTTTTTAAATATAATGTCATTATTTTGTAGATATGAAACTAAATAAAATATTTGCAGGTTAACTGTGGACGGCTTACTCGTATATTTTCCCTACGACTATATTTATCCGGAACAATATGCTTATATGCTGGAACTTAAACGCGCTCTTGATGCAAAAGTAAGTACTTTTAGTTCCTAATTACGAACAATAGGCTAAAATTTTTAATCATGCCCCACAATCATCCGGCTGAAAGGTCTTCCTTTTACCAATGAAGGAGGAGATTTTTTATCACGTTCAATACGTCTTCGGAGCGGTAACACGGCCTTACAAAATCCCGGCGTGAAGTTTGTATAGTTTTGGGTTAGGTTATAACTTTTTTATCACATTAACTGTTCACGGTAACCCAAATAATGGGGCATGGTCCTAAATTTTTACTGATGCAATTATTTCTAAATACATAATACCATAGATTTTGGGATTTCATGTATGTATTGATACCATATATTTGCAGGGTCATGGACTACTGGAAATGCCTTCAGGCACGGGGAAGACAATTTCCTTGTTGTCATTAATTGTTGCTTATATGATTCAAAACCCTAGCCACTTGAGGTAAGAAGCAGTTTCTTGATGTAATTCAGTATTTGAAAAAATAAATGTCTGTGTAACAAACTGCTATAATATTTTTGCTTTGTTTCGAAGTTCGGAATGTGGTGGGTTTGAACCCCGCTAAAATATTTTTGATGTATTTTTTTTTTTAATCTACTACAGCTCCCTGTTACCCGGGTACTTTGTTGTTTATTTTGAGACAAAATAGATGTAGGAACTATGTTCCAATCTAATTCACTCTCAATGTAAACAAAATATTATATTCAACCAAATGAATGAGTCATTGTATTTTTCATTGCATGGTAAATATCAATCAATCAATATCAATGAATAGCCTTTTTATTCAAGCAACATTTCAATGCCTCACTTCAGCCTTTTTTTATATATATATTAAAAATGTGTAAAAAATTTAAGTAATGAAAATAGTGGAATTAATAATGGTATAAGTAACATTTGAATTTGTAATGCTACTAATTCAAATGTTACAGACCCGTATTGTGTTACATATTTTACATTTAGAATAAATTGGATTGGAATGGAGTAAACATTTGTTAGTGGTTAGAACATGCTTATCTTATTTTCAGAAAACTGATATATTGCTCTCGAACCATACCTGAAATAGAAAAGGTCCTGGAGGAGTTGAAAAATTTAATCAACTATTATGAAAAGTGTCAAGGAGAGAAGCCGAATATCACAGGAGTTGTGCTCAGCTCCAGAAAGAACCTATGTATTCATCCAGATGTAAGACAATCATTGTTTTAGTTAAATGTTAAAGTTATTAACAAATACTTATTTGACTTCAAGCTATTTATCTCCATTCCTCCATTCTCTGGGAATGAGGAAGTGGGCTTTGCCAGAAAGCACACAGATACAGTTATCAGTCTAAATAAAAAAATATTATAATATAAACTGTGTTAATCTGATAAAAGTCTATAATAATATTGTTTTCAAGAAAAGATTCCTCTCCTTGTAACAAGTCGTTTGTATGACCTGTCAGGTGTCTCGGGAGCGTGAGGGCAAGCTGGTGGATGGCAAGTGCCACTCCCTCACGGCCAGCTACATTCGCGAAAGACACGACCGGGACAGTTCCGTCCCCATCTGTAAGTCAACATTTAATGAACTTATAATTAATATATGTAGTCTGTAGACAGATATTATAAATGTATGTTTAACTGTCCTTTCTCTAGAATCCGTAAACTGATTTTAATGAGCACACAGATATATAGTATATTGGTTTAATGTTAATGAAATGCTTGAAATTTAGCCTCCTAAATGTTAGGTTTAACAAACCAATGTACTAATAAATGATGAGAAAATGAAATAAGGATATTCCACTGTATTCCTAGGTATAAGACTAGATTATTAATTGCAGTGGGATTCTCATATTGCTAATCTGGCGGATAGCCTCAGTTCTGCAGCATACGCAGTTAGAAAAATTAGAGAAATCTCTGATGAAGATACATGCTATTTGTAAAATGCCTCCTTTTGAATCCCAGATAGAAAAATTTTAAGAAAGGTTTTCTTGTTTGTAATTCACCAGAATTGCACAGATAACACTAAGAAACCAACAGGTTTACACAGATTTTTTACTACATCTTACTAATATTTAAAGAGAAAAGATTCTTTTTTTTTTTTGTATGTTTGCTTGCACTGTATAGGCTCCGAAACTACTGAACCGATATTGATGAAATTTGGCACAGATATAGATTAGACCACGGGGAAGGACAATCCTACTTTTTATCGTGGCAAATATACGGTTCCTGCGGTATTGACTTTAGCGCGAACGAAGTCGCGGGCAATATCTATCTTACATATTAAGTATTACACTTAAATCTTGCGTGTCTTCAGGTCAGTTCTACGAGGGTTTCAACAGAGAGGGCCGGGAGTCGATGTTGCCGTACGGCGTGTACACAATGGACGACATGAAGCAGTTCGGTGCCGACAGGAACTGGTGCCCCTACTACTTGTCCAGGTTTGCTGTGAGTTATTTCATTTGTTATTATAACACCAATGTGCAAAAGTAAGTTAGCTAAAGTCCTCGGATTTCGATTTAATTGGTTTTTATTTCATTTCATCACAATTTTTCTATCATATTTCCAAGTATTACTGAGATATATAGTTCTTTTTTCCAATGTTGCATAAGCAGTCAAAACGTTTTTGTTGCATGCACCCTAAACTTTATGAATGATGCGAATGTCTCATGGGATGAAATGTGATTGAGATCTGCTGCTGTTTTACAGATAATGCACGCGGAGGTGGTCGTGTACTCGTACCACTACCTGCTGGACCCGAAGATCGCCGAGGTGGTGTCCCGCGAGCTCGCGCGCGACACCTGTGTCGTGTTCGACGAGGCGCACAACATCGACAACGTGTGCGTCGACTCTCTCAGCGTCGCCCTCACGCGCCGCCACGTCGATCGCAGCGCCACCGCCCTCAACACACTCGACGCCGAGGTCGCCCGGTAATACACGCACGTGCGCACACACACACACACACACAAAAACGCAAGGGCAGCCAGTAACACTGTGTGTTCCCGCAGGATGAAGCAGGAGGACGCGGAACGGCTGGCGCTGGAGTACGAGCAGATGGTGGAGGGGCTGCGCGAGGCGGCTTCGGCGCGCGAGACCGACCTCATTCTCGCCAACCCCGCGCTGCCCGACGAGGTCAGTGTTTGTCCGTGTCAAGTCAATTAATTATTATACGCGAAATATATTTGATACGCGTTATTAAGGGTGTAGTAAGTATGTATGTTATATAAACGTCTAGTGATGGAGATGGACTGAACGTAAGCGATCAACGCTGTCGTTGGACCCCGGCAATTACATTGGAAAAAGCAAGTGTTTAAACACTCCGCAAACTCTCGGCACAAAAACACATCATATTATTTTACGGTGTTTTCCCAGGTGCTGCGTGAAGCCGTCCCGGGCAATATCCGCAGCGCGGAGCACTTCGTGGGCTTCATGCGGCGGTTCGTCGAGTACCTTAAGACGCGACTTCGCACGCAGCACGTGGAGCAGCAGTCGCCCGCCGGTTTCCTCAAGGACGTGGCGGCGCGCGTCTGCATCGACCGCAAGCCGCTGCGGTTCGCCGCCACCCGTCTGCAGACGCTGCTACGCACGCTGGAGGTACGCCTGCCTGCCCTTCACCGCTGCATCTCCAGGAAAGTTGCAAGTGCACTGCTAGCCTTTCATAATCCTCCCCTAACTCTATTTGGTCTCTCGGTAAGAACAAAGAGCGCTATACGCCGATTTTCTACGAGGCTGTAGTGTCGGTGAGTGTAACATTGTCCTGTTGTAGATCGCGGACCCGTCGCAATTCGGTGCGCTGACGCTGGTGGCGCACCTGGCGACGCTGGTGGCCACCTACACCAAGGGCTTCGTCATCATCATCGAGCCCTTCGACGACAAGACGCCCACCGTCTCCAACCCCATAATGCACTTCTCGTGAGTACACTACTACAGTTTAGTGTTTACTATTTTATTTATGCAGTTGCATTACAGTACAATTACTTTCTTAATGTCCCGAGGCAATCGTCGTCTTCGGCTTACCGTCCGTGCTAAAATAAAATCACAAATAATAAATTTTTTAGGTACCTCCCCTACACGTAAAGTAGCGATGTTTTTTTTCTCGCGTCTACCTTATAGTGTGGAGTATCATTAGATAGATCTTTTTAAAACATTGATAAGTTGCTGAGATGATTTTTTGATTTAGGTATCCGTTTGGTAGATATTCAACATGCGCATTTTCTATTTATATATGACATTGGCTTATAACCATTTGCCATTGACAAGTTAAAAAGGCGGGAAATAGAACTTTTGTTTCAATTTTCAACACCGTATTCCTTAATCGTCAAGTCTTAAGTCTAGTCAAAGTCCAAATAAATAGTCAGTGCAGTCCATGAGTCATGTCAGTCGATTCAGTAAAGTGGTAGAAGCTTTACTGAAAGTTCCTAGGGAGTTTTGGAGGGAAACTCAAAATAGCACGTTTTTAGAAGTTGTACCACTTGCCCACACTTGTGCACGTTAACGAATATTTAATGGTTAATATTCTACCAATATTACACATTAAGAACCAAAATAACACAAATTTATGAAAGAAATGCAAAATCCAAACATCACCCATTGAATTTCCCGGCAAAACTCCACTGTCAATTTTAGGTTCGATGACTTTTTTTTTCTCTTCTGTTTTGGCAACTTGACACAAGGGATGCGTATGTTGTGCCACAGACAAATAAAAAGGTTAGGAAATGGCGGAAGTAATAAAAGGTAGGTATGTACGGAATTTGGGAAAAATTTAATTAAAATAGTTTATGACAAAAACATTCTACATAAAATAAAATAAATTATTTACAACTTAAAATGTTAATGTATGAAAAATTAAATATTAATATTATTTAGAGTTAAGTAATTCGATAAACAATTATATACAACTTTATTATTTGAACTAAGTAATAAATTTACAGAAGTAGAAAATGAAATAGGAATTAATGACATCATTAATTCCTATTCCATTTTCTACCATGATATAAATGGGAATGATCATGGAGGGGACAAGACAAAATAATGTGAATAGATCACTCGCACATCGCCAATTTCTCCACAGTCGCAAGAAATGTCACTTCGAATACCAATTCTCATAAGATGCGTTGGAATTCACATATGACCCAGTCTCATTCTAATAATTAAAGTTGTTATATTTTTAGAAAGTAAAATTTTAGAAATCCAAGGCTTAATTGGGATCACTGGTTGAATCGTTCGATACTGTAATCCTTTTGTTTGACTGCTCAAGCTCCATGACTCATTCCATGATTTCAGAAGTGAGCTCCGGGCAAGAGGAGCCAAATCATGCGCGTAATTATTGTAGGGGAACATATCGCCACTGACGACAGCATCCTTCGCCAATTTATCGGCCAACTCATTGCCCACAATGCCACAATAGCTTGGTATACATACAAATTTTACTGAACAGCCCTTTAATTTACATTTATACAGAAGATTTCTGACCTGAATAGTAACCGGAAAACAATTTTTTAATTTGAACGGAAATTTACTAAGATATTGTAGAGCGCATAAAGAATCAGATAATATTAATGCCTTCTCAAGCCTACTGAGTAGTATATACTCAACAGCCTTAAAAAGGCCATGACACTCTCCCGTAAACACAGATATTTCAGGAGGAAATTTCACTTTTTGCACAATATTATATTGTAAATGGAAGACGCCTACTCCCATACAACTGTCTGTAGTATTCTTAGATGCATCTGTATATATGTGGTGCCATCCGAGCCAATTATTATTTGTAATATATTTAAATATGTTATTTGCAAAATACTTATCAGATTTCTTTATGCCAATGTCATAACGAATATCTGGCACAAGCGTTAACGCTTCATATGAGAAATCAAATAATGGAAAAGACGGAGAACGGAAAGTGGGAGCATCCAGGGTTAAAAATTTACGGTAACTAGTTATAAGAGAGAGATTAGATTTATAGTGCCAATATTTATTATTACTATAACAAAGATAAAATAAAATTTTAAGTTTCGGTATTAACGGATGATTTTGTAATTGGTAACCGCGAATAAAAAAATTATCTGCCAGATATTGTCGACGGAGTTGAAGAGGAGGCTTACAACATTCCAGCTGAAGCGCATTTATCGGAGATGATCTCATAGCTCCGCAAATTATACGCAAAGCTTTAGCTTGTATTTTATCTAACTTTTGTAATCCACTGTTACACGGATCTAAAAGAAAAGTCCCATAATCTAAAATTTATGTCCAAAAAAGATTTTTTGGACATAAATTCTGCTTACAACAATAGATTTATTTTCTGTAAATGCTATTCGTATATCTGTGATTAATATGGCAATGTTGTCTATGGTCCCTCTACCTTTGCGAAATCCAAATTGTGGTATTGTGTGGGTTAGTCAGCTGCCAACTGTGCAAATTATGCATATTAAAATAACCGTCTTTTTTACAAGAAGATTCGTCACTCCATAGTATTTTGTCAAAAAAAATTGGTTCGTTTCTTATTTTTCGTAACATTCTTTGACAAAATGCTAATCTTAAAGGGTAGTCCCTTGGCAGAAGACTTTGGACACGTTTATGATGAAAGGGATGAAGCTTCTCTCGTTTTAAAATCCTGTTTACAGTTCTTGTTGATATGCCTATACGGCTTGATATTTTTCGCGTGGAGGTGGTTGGATCAGCAAGGATTATGTCGTCATCATGTTGGCGTGGCCTCCCGCCGCTAGTACCACCGACACCAGTTCCAGGAATTCTGCCTTCCTTGTACGCATTATGCACTCTTGGAAATACCCGGTAATCAGGATGACGGGCATTAGGAAACCTTGCTCGATAGAGTTCTGCGGCTTGACTTGCATTACCACCACACTGACCGTAAATAAAATGCATTTCTGCATATTCCGCGGGTGTGTATACAAATCGAGGCATTGCACTCGATGCGCGGTATGTCCAGGTTAAAAGTCCAAATCACTAGCAATAAACAAGTCCGGGGTTAGAGCACAAGATCAATATTTGTATCACGGGATTACCAAGTCCATGTCACTGAGCAAAATCAAGTCCGAGGTCACAGCACTTTATCAATAATAATAAATTCTTTCTTACTAACAAAACGTATCTCTTGGAAGTAGTATGGTAGCACACTGACTCTAGCAACCCTCTAAAACTAGTATCACTACGACAAACAATTAATATGTTCTTCTTCTTTTCTTCAATTAATGTGTTAAGTCTTCTGTGTGTCTCTTTCACCCATTGCATGAAAGAGTGGGACAACTTTTCCGTCTTTTGTTTTTCGTCGTCGGAGCATGTAATAAAGCAGGTACAAAAAGTTGGGTCTGGGTCTTACGGTGGGAATTTTTCTACGAGTTGAATAGCTTTGCTTTGTCCTTATTATAAAATGTATAATGTGATAGTGAAAAAGATATTATAAATATAAAAAAAAGAAATAATTTAAATATTTTCTGAGATGTATGTTTTTAGGAAAATAGGCCTACATCAAAGTCATTAGGTAATCACTTTGAAATCTAAGGGTTAAATACCATGTGTTATACCTTTTTATAATCTCAATTAAATATTCAAATTATTTGTAAGCTGTTCAGTCAAGTCCCCATACATTTTTTTAAAGATATGTGCGATCAAACACAAAGAAAAAAAGATTTGAAAGAACTTGCGAAACTTATTTTCTGTAGCATTTGTAAAAATAAAATAGGCAACAGTACAAAAATGACATGATACATTTGATAATACAACTATTCAAGTATAATAAATAAAAACCTGATAGAGATAATTCATGTTTTTGCGACTGTGACAACAAAATTAGTGAGCAAGGTTAAAATTTCCATAATTTAAAAAAAATGGCCGATAACTAAAAAACCATGATACTTTTACTAAACATGAATTGTATTTTTCTGATCCGTTATGATATTCTCCAGCTGCAGGTGCAGGATTATCCATTAAATACGCCACACCCTGTATATATAAATCTACAGGAAGTGCATTGTAACACATGTACACTCTCTTTGGCAGTGTTTGACCGTCAAATGTTATCACTACAGACTCTGTATTATTAAACTGCGCTGTCCCATTTATAATTGATTTTTTCTTTAGTCTCCTAATTTTTTAAATCTCCCCACAACCAAATGGTACTGTAATGTTATTAATTATGTCATCATCAGACCAGTCAGCTGGTATACCCCTCACTAAACCTATTCTACTTACCTGGAAGGATGGAATAAAAGATTTGAATTGATCCGAGTTAAATTGTGGATTATTTCTAAAATTGTTAGCATAACTATATACAGAAAAAGCTATTGATAACCTGTTTCTACCTATTTTTTTAATGATACCATTAACAATATTCTGTTTGTTGTTTTTCTTTAAATGGTGGCCGAATACTATAGGGTGAAAATGTATGTTCTCATTAGGTGATTTTATTACCTTTTGTACGTGGATAATATATGGAGAAGAATATGTATCTTTATACAATATTCTACCAACCCGTGAATCTAAGCCTTGGTTTTTTCACTATTATTAGTTATTTGTTGTGTTTCCGCTATTATATCCTGTTTAAGGACAACATTGTTTTCAGTATCGCTAATACACATACAATTAATATCCGGTTTAGCCTTTTTTGGGTCCCTTTAATTTTTTTCTGGAATTTTTTACAACGCCTCTTAGGAATTGCTGGACGTTTGCGACTAGTTATTGTGCATGAGACATATGTGTCCATGCTCGAATCATTCGATATTGCAACATAATGATCAACGGGGGGGACCAGGTCCCACCGGGTATGGGTCCTCCATGGTCTTCTCTAAACTATAATTAAAAACTAAACTTACCGAAATAAAACTTAACTACACTAAGAAAAAGGGAAAATATAACTAAGACTAAACAATATAATTTACTATTTACATCCAGAATAAATTTTAATTTTTTTAAAGAAATACCGCGTCCGCCTTTTTCAAGTTCCCGCGCTCGTCCGTGCGATGACTTTGTGACACAACGCAAGCGCGCGAAATGGCGTTTTTTAAAACTATTGTGATTTTAAAACATTTTTTTCAGCCTAATGGATAATATTTTGGATGTGTTTATATATATATATATTACTCTCTCCTAGCCGACTGCCGGCTACAGCGACTGCTTCAACTCCGCCGTTGGTTGCGTTCGTGCGATCTGGTATGGCTTACGTAGCCGATCTTATTAACGAAGACCCGTGCACACAGCGGGCACGTAAGCACACCATTAACATACTTGTAGCTGATTGCCGCTGGTGGTCGGGCTTTCAGCTCATCTCGTTTTAGGTCCAGCTCAGTGCACCGACGAGATTCAAAATTTTCCGTTGCCTTTTTCACAAAAGATCTCCATACCCGGCGGTCAGCAGCCTTTTTCTCCAACTGGAATGGGTCAATGTCGCAGTTCTTCATGTGGCGCTTAAGCACATCTTTATATCTAAGGAGTTGTCCGCCATGCTTTCGCTTGCCCTCCTCCAATTCTGAGTAAAAGATGCGCTTAGCCACTCGACCCTCTGTCATCCTTGAGACGTGGCCGCTCCAGCGAAGTTGTCGTCGCATTAAATAGCTTTCGATTCCACCCACTTTGGCTCTCCGTAAAACTTCGGTGTTCCTTACGCGGTCGGACCAGCTGATCTTTAAGATTTTACGGAGGCATTTTAGATGGAACCGATCTAAAGTGCGGATGTGACGACGGTATACGGTCCACGTTTCTGAGGAGTAAAGAATATTAGGCAGCACAACAGCCATATATATGGAGATCTTTGTGGCCAGCTTCAGGTCATGTGAGCAGAAAACCTTGGTATCCAGCTTACCAAATGCCGCAGCAGCGGCACCGATTCTGCTGTTGATCTCAGCGTCAAGGTCACACGCCGACGTTACCGTGCTCCCCAGATACCGGAACTTGTGGACCTGCTTCAGTACGTTGTCGCCAAGTTTGACTGTCAGTGTCTCTTGACCATGAATATCCAAAGACATTACTTCCGTCTTCTTGACACTGATCTTTAGGCCAAACCTAGAGCAGGACTCGTGAAAGCTAGTCACAAGTTGCTGAAGGTCATCTGGGGATTCCGCAAGGAAGCACAAGTCGTCAGCATACATGATCTCAGTTATGAGGGCGTACGAGACTTTTGTGCGTGCTTTGAATCTGGCCAGGTTGAAGATATTGCCATCAGTGCGGAAGCGAATACGAATTCCTTTTGAATCGTTTTGCATAAGTAAGACTTCACGGACAGCAACGGCGAAGTAGAGGGCAAAGAGTGTGGGTGCCAGGACGCACCCCTGCTTCACACCATAGGTAACGGGAAAGAAGCTTGACTCATCGCCAGCCACAGCGACGCAGCACTCCATGTCATCATGCAGAAGTCTCAGGAGTCGAATGAACTTCTCCGTGCATCCTAGTTTGCGTAACACCATCCACAGGGCTTCGCGAGGAACACTATCGAAGGCCTTTTCAAGATCAATGAAGCAGATGTACAGGGTCTGATTCTGTTCTCTACTTTTCTCTTGCAGTTGACGCAGTGAAAAGATAGCCTCGCAAGTTCCCCGATCAGGCCGGAAGCCAAACTGTGTTTCAGGCAATATATCTTCAGAGATCTTTGTAAGGCGGTTCAGAAGTATTCTAGCGAAGACTTTTCCAGGTACGGTTAGAAGCGAAATACCTCGGTAAGAGTTGCAGTCAGCACGATCACCCTTGTTTTTGTAGAGGGTCCTGATACGAGATACTTTGAAAGTAGCCGGGACGCGTTCTTCCTCCCACATACGAATAAAAATTGACCATATCTTAGAGTGCAACTCCTCGCCGCCGTACTTTACCAGCTCTCCCGACATAAAGTCAACGCCAACCGCGCGGTTATTCGGCTGTTGTTTGATGGCAAGCACTACTTCATCACGAGATAGAGGCTCGTCCAGCTCTGTGACTTCCGGGAGCTGAGGAATTGAGCTTATGTGTGGTAGATCTGCTGTTCGATCTACGTTGAGCAGAGAGTTAAAATGATCAGCCCACCTCTTTAAGACATCCTCCCTGCTTTTTAGAAGGCACTCACCATTTACTGACTTGAGTGGTACCTTTGTATAGCAAGTTGTCCCAATAAGCTTCCTTACCTCACCATAAAACTCCCCTAGCTGGTTTGTGTCTGCAAGCCACTGCATATGGCGAGCTTTCTCATGCCACCACCTATTTTTAGTGTCCCGAGATATTCTTCTGAGCTCTGCGTCACTTTTCCTAATATCTGCGATACTTGAACCTTGCTGTTTTCCTCTATATCCTCGTAAGAGGCGTCGGTGTTTGTGCAATGCTTCCATCAGAATGCTGTCATTCTCATCAAACCAGTCCTCGTTTTTACGGACTGCTAGCCCAAGGGTAATTTTTGCATTGTCTAGAATGTAAGATGACAGAGTCGTCCAGAGAGCATCGACATCACGACCATCCTCGTTCAATGACGATAGCCCACCAGTCAAGGCTTCGGTGTACCTCTTCCTCGACTCTAAAGTTTTCAGCTTTTCTAAGTTATAACACACCGGCTTTGTTCTCCCAGAACGACGAGGGTGGTGGAGGCAGAGACAGAGTTTGGTGATCAAAAGCCGATGATCTGTCCAACAGTGCTCACCACGCATAACGCGGGTGACATGGACCTGGGAAATGTCCCTTTGCCTTACGATGGCATAGTCTATAAGATGCCAGTGCTTGGATCTTGGGTACATCCACGTTGTCTTGTGCTTGGCAGACAGTCTAAACATTGTGTTAGTGATCGCAAGATCGAATTGCGCACATAAGCTAAGCAGCAGCTGACCATTGCTGTTCATATTGCCGACACCGTGTCTGCCGATTACTTTAGGCCAAGCATCAAAAACTCGTCCAACTCTGGCGTTAAAATCCCCCAGTAAAAGAATTTGTTCTCTGGGATTTATGCCATCGAGGCATTGCGTCAATTCCTCGTAAAATTTATCCTTAATGTCATCAGACTTGTCTAGCGTCGGGGCATAGGCACTGATGACATTTAGGTAGTTATCATTGTCAAGGTGAAGGCGCAAAGTGGTAAGGCGGTCTGAAATATGAGCGGGACACTCCTGCAGTTTCTTTACAAGGCAATTCTTGACCGCGAATCCGACACCTGACCTTCTGGGTTCGGAGGAATCTGTACCTTTCCAGAAAAAGGTATATCCTCCCCCGTTTTCCATCAGCTCTCCTTCGTCGGCGAGATGTGTTTCACTGATAGCAGCCACATCTACATTGTAACGGCCGAGCTCCCGAGCTACAATAGCGGTTTTCCTTTCAGGACAGACATTTTCGTCGCGATCAAGGAGCGTTCGTACATTCCACGCGCCGAAAGTCATTTTAGTTATTTTCATTGTCTTTTTTCTTTTGTTGTTTCGACCACGAGTTAGAGGATGCGGTGGCAGCCGCGGTTACTACCATCCACTTGATGTAGGGTGAGCTTTTTTTAGGGCACCTTTTCTAGCCCCCTCCTCGGCTAAGCGAGGAAAGCAGTGCTTCCCTAAACAGGGCTGCTTTGTCACTTTGGGTGCTGCCGAATCCTCTCTGTCACCCTAGTGCAGAGCGAAAACGACCACGACACATACTGCGCCCCCAGAGCCGCCAGTGTGCAGGCATCAGACAAAGCCCGGCTTGCATCAAACCAGACCTCTCTACTTCAGCCCATCGCCACGGGACTTAGCACCAAATCGGAGTCCTTAATTCGGAAGCAGTCAGGTACGCAGGATATATTAAAGTGCACAGACGTATGCGCAAACGCAAGTGCACTCTCTCGTCCTAGCTCTCTTTGTCCCGATGGAACGGGGAACCGCTACCGCATTGTCAGGGAGCATGGGAAATGAAAATGGGAATGAGGAGAGGAGCAGGGGAAAAGGATACTAGCACCACGGATGGATTGATGGTGAGGCTAGTAGCTCGAGGAAACCGGGGTCGCGTACCCGAATCCTGACTAAAATATATATATATATATATATATATCATATTGCTAAATTGGCAGATAAGCTGAGTTCTGCAGCATACGCTGTTAAAAAAATTAGAGAAATTACCGACATAGAGACCGCGCGATTACTTTACTTTAGCTATTTTCATAGCATAATGTCGTACGGCATCCTCTTGTGGGGAAACGCTGCGGACATTAATACAATATTTGTGCTGCAGAAACGTGCTATACGTTCTATTTATAAGATGTCGACTTTTGAATCTCTAAGGGAAAAGTTTAAAGAAATAAAAGTTCTGACCGTCGCATCTCAATACATTTTGGAAAATGTGTTATACGTAAGAAAGAATCTAAACAACTTCAAAAAGAAATGTGATAATCATTGTGTAAACACTAGAAATAAGAACAAGTTAGATATGCCAGTGTTCAGACTAAGCAAAGTTAGTAAATCCTTTAAAGGCCAATGTATACGCTTATACAACATAATCCCAGAAAAGGTTCAAAACCTTCCCATTAATAAGTTTAAAAAAGTAGTTAAAGAACGTTTGTGTGCCAAAGCGTATTATAAAATTAATGACTTCATTCAAGACGGCACACCTTGGGAATAAGGTGGCTCCTTATCTTATGTTATTATTTGTTACACAGACATAAGCAAACATTGTAATAATTTTGATTTTAAAAGAATAATTTTCCATCTTTTTGGTAAAAGATGGCCCCAGACGAGTTTCTTGCCGGCTCTTCTCGCTGGGTTAGTTCCCGAACCGGTGGTAGGCATCACGTAGTAACGACGTTCAAAAAGAGTATTTAAAAATACCAATTTTGAATAAAAATTTTTTGATTTGATTTGATTTTGATATATATATATATATATATATATATATATATATATATATATATATATATATATATATATATATATATATATAGGGTGTCCCAAAACTCAACGATAATCTGGGACTGGATGAATGGCCAAGTTACACCAGTTCCGGGAAAAATAAAATAAAAATTCCATATCACTCAGTTCAGCGAAAATAGACAATTTTGTAAAAACGTCGAAATTCGACACCCTTGGTCGCATTTTCAAGTCCTGTGATCACCAATGTCACAATTTCGCTGTGATTTTTTTAATTTCGAGATCTTCATTAACGATGCTATTAATCGCAACTACGAATTAATGCATAAAACATTGTTAATTTAATTTATTTAATTAAGTTAAGTTAAGTTTTAGCGAGTCATGGTTCACAAAAATATTGTTAGTTAACTTTGACACTACATTTTGAAAAAAATTTGTTGTTGTTCGGGCTGTACGGGATTATTTGAACGCTGATTATCCTGACAGATGGATAGGACGCGGTTTTATGGCCTCCTCGTTCCCCCGATCTAAATCCAGTTGATTTTTTTTACTGGGGATGCATAAAAGAAAAAGTCTTCGAAACCAATACAAAATCTATCAGAACTCCGCCAAAAAATTGATGCAGCGTCAGAAGAAATAAATTCAAGGAATTTGGCACGACTGGTGCAAAAGTCTTTTGTAAGGCGTTGCAGAGCCTGTATTCGTGCCGGAGGCAAACAATTCGAACATTTACTGTAGTTTAATTAATTATAAAACTAATATTAAACTTAAATAAAGCATTTCAAATAAGTTTTGATATTATTGGATTATTTTCGATGTTAGGACCTATGAGATTCCATGATTGAATTGTTTTGTAAACTCACAGGCCACAATATTTATTACGATTGAAAATAACAAATAAATCAAGAGACAAGAATATTTGCGATCAAAGTGGTTCACAGAGGTACCTTTCTATGAAGCACATATTATTAATTACCTAGTAATAATGTCTACATTAAGCACAATTAAACCGCCATGTAACTTGTTTTGTTTTACGTAAGTGATTTATTTAGTTTTATTCTTCAACATTTTCAATGATTACTGAATAAAATATGAATTTATAACAATATTTAATTCATACAACGCCCTCTTTTTTTAAAAATTGAATTGATAAATGTCGTCAATTCACGATAGATGGCCTAGTTAAAACGACGACGCAACGCGCAGGCGGCGCTATGGGCGCTAATTTAACAATTTATCTTTGTAGCACAGAGATAATAATATACTACGTTAGTACGTAGATAATAATATACTCAGTTATGTTTGGTTATGTTCGTTCTCTGAAAATAGTGTCATTTATAATTTCCACGTAAAGTGCCAACTAGTCAGTTTTCTTAGTAAATAACATTATACTGACAATCATAGAACTCGTTGTAGTTCCAAGCTCGCACCATGGGCGCCCGCGCCGCGCGACTTAGTGTGGGGTCAAATCGACCAATGGGATTGTCCCTCTGTTGTACGTAGTATATTATTATCTCTGTGGTTTGACAGTTCTCATTTCATGGCTTATGTCAAAATGCATTACGTCACACGATTTGATTGGTCTAAAGGGCGATTCATACGTTTTCTGAACGACAAAGTTGGACAAGCCCGCAGGCTTGCGCAATCTTTTTTGACATTTTAACTTTTTATATTGTGTTTTTAAAAAGTTGTAATGTCAAAATGATGACCATGACCGACAGTTAAAGTTCATAATAGCCCCGCTGTTTTGTAATGTTCCGTATCCATAGTTATCAATGGCGAGAACGTTTTGATTTAAATATTTTCACGAATATTTTACACGACGAAATAATATATTTTGATTGAATAAGTAAATGTAATAGGTACATGCAAAATGCTCTAAGTAAATAAGGTTTTTCTACCTACCCACCTGTTCTTATACCTAACGCTCGCAGTTGTCAGATGTTTTTTATACCAATTTACCAAACCAAAAAACCATTATTGCACCAAGATTGCACCTCATTAGCCTTCTTTAGTTTAATTTCATGTGAATTTGTGATGATATATTTTTATTTTACTGTCTACATATGTGTTAGGTGCATGGACTCGTCGATCGCCATGCGGCCGGTGTTCTCGCGCTTCCAGAGCGTCATCATCACGTCAGGTGCGTCATACCTCTCACGTCACTACTCACTATTGGAAACGCCTTTTGTCGTAAAAACGTATTTAAATAGCGATTTTGATAAAATTTGATATGTGGCTCTGTATAGAAAAGTAAGGATACTGTTTCATACCGAGCGACAGATCAAATGTTGTCAAACGTGTTCCTTATAAAATTAAAACAGACTGATCTACCTAAGAGGGGTCGAACAGTTCAGGTCGTTGGACAACACCAGAGGAGTAATAAGCGAATTACCGTTTACGCTCTGCAGTCACGCCGACTTTCTGTTAGGCCCTGGTATCTGAGGTGTGTGTGTGTGTGTGTGTGTGCAGGGACGCTGTCGCCGCTGGACATGTACCCGAAGATCTTGGACTTCACGCCGGCGGTGATGAGCTCGTTCACGATGACGCTGGCGCGGCCCTGCATCCTGCCGCTCGTCGTCTCCAAGGGCAGCGACCAGGTACAATTATTCAACTAAGTAATATCAGAAAATAAAAAAACTCATTTTTTTAATTCATTAATTGCTTAAGAATTGAGTTATATATAGTATTTGAGTGCTCCTGATTTATTGTATCAGGATTTTACGATTACGACATGTGTATTATTATAAAAATACACAAAAAAGTATGAAATAAATCTTATGTTCTAAATAATTCCCCTTTTAAATTTGGCTAATATTTTAACCATTACTCTACTCTGTAGTGAGGTACCGACTTCAAAATTATGAAGATTGAGTAGAGAAATAGTTAAAATATTATTAAATATTTATTTAAAAAGGTAATTATTTAGAAAATAAGATTTCATTCATACTTTTTTGTGTATTTTTACTTTGGAATATGTTTAATTTTTTGTTTAAAAATAATAACTTATCCCTTTTTAGTGATATTGGTAAAATTATTATTAATACATTTTAAGAACGTTTAAAATAAAGATCGAATGTATAATTGCTTCCATTCTTCCATTCTTCCAGCTTCCATTCGTTATTGTATAAAAGATGATGATTACTGTAAGTTACATAATGGCATATGCTTGCAGTTCTTAAACTATGTCGAAATTTACAAACGTGTATCTTTAAAGACTAAGGAGTCCTCTTCAGTGCTTTTGGATTCAGGGTATAGCTTATAGTATACCGTGATATATACCCAGGGTATACCCTAGTATACCTATAATATAGGTAGCATGTGCTTGGGTTACTTTAGAAAATCACTATATGTGTTCATATAAATTTTGAGGAGATCCCTTGATTCCTCATGGATACCATCATCAGGTCACCACTTTAGTGACAACAAGACCAACTTCGGATTATACCCAATACATCAAAGAAAGAATTTTGAAGATCGGTCCATAAACGGCAGACTATTATATCATCATTATGTGATGATGTATGATAGAATGATGGTGGTGATGATGATGATTACTTTATTTGACATAGTGGTTTATGCTTGTAGTTCTTTAAACAACGCCGAAATCCCCAAACATGTATCTATTAGGAGTCAGGAGTTCTGTTCAGTACTTTTGGATCCAGGGTATAAGTTGGTACAAAATCTTACTTTTTGGTAGCATATGCTTGGGTTACTTCAGAAAAAGTCGAAATCGCCATATGTGTCCATATAAATTTTGAGGAGATCCCTCGATTCCTCATGGATCCCATCATCAGGTCACCACTTTTGTGAAAACGGGACCAACTTCGAATTATACCTTTTGCATCAAAAAAATAATTTTGAACATCGGTCAACAGACGGCGGAGTTATCGTTGAACATACAGCCGAACGTATAACCGCCTCCTTTTTTTGGAAGTCGGTTAAAAATAAACAGGTAAATTAATGATTTTTGGTGTTGTGTGTGGTGTGTGTAGGTGGCGATCTCGTCGCGGTTCGAGTCGCGCGAGGACGTGGCGGTGGTGCGCAACTACGGGCAGCTGCTGGTGGAGCTGGCGGCGGTGGTGCCGGACGGCATGGTGTGCTTCTTCACCTCGTACATGTATCTGGAGAGCGTGGTCGGCGCCTGGTACGACCAGGGCGTGGTGGCCGCGCTGCAGCGCCACAAGCTGCTGTTCATCGAGACGCAGGACTCGGCCGAGACCAGCTTCGCGCTGCTGAACTACGTGCGCGCGTGCGAGAGCGGCCGCGGCGCCGTGCTGCTGTCGGTGGCGCGCGGTAAGGTCTCCGAGGGCGTGGACTTCGACCACCACCTCGGCCGCGCCGTGCTCATGTTCGGCGTGCCCTACGTCTTCACGCAGAGTCGCATCCTCAAAGCGCGCCTCGAGTACCTGCGGGACCAGTACCAGGTAAGGCCGCATGCGTACACAAGCATGTGTTTTTTTAAATTGACACACCAACGAAGAATATACATCTAATATGTACAGAAAAGCCAATTGCAGGCGATGTGTTAAAAAGTACAAAGGAGACAGGTATAAGTTTGCACAGACAAAATGTATATTCTTTGTTACAAAACGTTATTTTATTTATTATTATTCTCAAGGAAAACTTACAGCTAAAAGGCAAGACTAACAACAGACTAACCGTATAGGGCCAATTACAAGTTTTCACGAGTAACTAATATTAGGTCTTTACCTATGAAATTACCGTTCTACAGTACAGGCCATATCAAATCATAATAATTTTTGTTTGGCTAAGAATTCTAATTTCAAATTAATTTTATTTTAAAAACATGGAATTCTTTTTCCAAAAGTAGTCATTTGTTTATTGATTAGTGTTACATTTTCATCGCATTTCAATCTTTTTCGTCATACGTTAAAATTCGAGTTATTATGAATATGAGTACCGTCGTGGCAGCAACGCGGCACAAGCGGCACGCAACATCAACGACGTTTACGGAGCTAGCGCTACAAACCAACGCACCACCTGTTATTGGTTTGCTCGCTTCCGTTCTGAAAATTTCGACCTAAAAAATGAACCTCGCGGTCGTCCGAAGACTTTGGTCGACAATGACGCTTTCGACGTTAGCGTCAAAACAATATTGGTCCATTTGCGTCAAATTGGCAAGGTAAAAAAGCTTGACAAATGGGTGCCCCACGAACTCAATGATCGCCAGCGTGAAGTACGCCTCGAGACGTGCCTTGCACTGCTCAACAGACACACAAATTAAGGAATTTTGAACCGCATTGTTACCTGCGATGAAAAATGGATTCTGTTTGATAACCGCAAGCGCTCAGCAAGTTGGTTGGATCCTGGTTCAGCACCTAAACAATGCCCTAAACGAAAACTTACCCCTATAAAAGTGATGGTCACTGTTTGGTGGTCTAGCGCCGATGTGATTCATCACAGCTTCTTACCAAACGGGGTGAGCATTACTGCAGATGTGTACTGTGAAGAACTGAACACAATGATGGAGAAGCTGGCACATCTCCAACCAGCATTGGTCAATCGCTCGTCTGATTTGAATTGAATTGATTGCATGGGTGATTACTTCGATTAATACAAATAAAAAATACATGAAAAAAATTCGTTTAAATTTTTTCATACAAAACGGCAATTTCAAAGGTAAAGACCTAATATTATAATGTTGAAATTGAGGTAGACATTAAAAGGACGAGCAAAAGTGAAGGAAAAAGATTTGACTTCAATTTAAATACAAAATTTTTAATTTTTCTTTTTTTCATTATTATTAAGACACTAAAACTTAAACTTTTAAAATGATGATTTTCCAGGAGTATGATCTTTCATACAGAATTGACTAAGCGGCTGGTATTTTTCGTGTTTTCAGATTCGTGAGAATGACTTCCTGACGTTCGACGCGATGCGGCACGCGGCGCAGTGCGTGGGCCGCGCGCTCAGGTAACTCTACACTTGTATTTTTAAACCGACTTCCAAAAAAAGGAGGCGGTTATACGTTCGGGTGTAACATTTTTTTTTAGTATGTTCAACGATAACTCCGCCGTCTGTTGACCGATTTTCAAAATTATTTTTTGATGTTAAGGGTATAATCCGAAGTTGGTCCCGTTGTCACCAAAGTGGTGACTTGATGATGGCATCCATGAGGAATCGAGGGAACTCCTCGAAATTTATATGTACACATATATAGTGATTTTGACTTTTTCTGAAGTAACCCAAGCATATTATGCTACCAAAAAGAAATTTAAAACCGACTTCCAAAGTAAAAATCCACAAAAAAGAATGAAATAAAACTCATTTTCTAAATAATGGCCCTTTTAAATTCGGCTAAAATTCTAACTATTTCTCTACACATTAATCTTTATAATTTTGATATCGGTACCAGCCAACTTAAACGTAAGCTCTATAAAATAATTATTTATCAGAATATGTAATTTTTTGTTTAATGCACCAAAACACTTCTATCCGTGTTGGTCATCGTCGCCGACCACTAGCACTAACGACAAACCACCAGGACATTTACCATTCGATAATAATTCTTACAAATCTGTATGCAGGTCATTAATTTTTTAAATTACAGTTATTTTAAATGAGAATATTAATCCTTTCTGTGCTGTATAAAAGGTGATGTATTTCCACAGGGGTAAGACGGATTACGGCATCATGGTGTTCGCGGACAAGCGGTACAGCCGCGCGGACAAGCGCAGCAAACTGCCGCGCTGGATCCAGGAGCACCTGCGCGACTCGCTCACCAACCTGTCCACGGAGGAGGCCGTGCAGATCTGCCGGCGCTGGCTGCGGCAGATGGCGCAGCCCTTCACGCGCGAGCAGCAGCTGGGAGTGTCGCTGCTCACGCTGCAGCAGCTGCAGGCGCCCGAGCAGCAGCAGCGCATCGAGCACGTCATACAGAAGTAGCCAGAGACAGACGGCAGACAGTGCCGGACCCGGTCGATGCCAGTGTAAGGTTGTGTCGTACTCCACGACGCACCGCGGGAGCTAATAGCGAGGTGTTCGTTAAACGTTGCTCGTTGCTTTGAATCAAAGTTGTGAAGAAAGGTAAATTGTTACACATACAATTATTGTATCGTTATCGTTATAGTACATACTCCGCAGTTCTGATCCAATTTCGTGTTATTTCGTAAAGCTGGACAGTGTTACCTCACACTGTCACACAGCTGATTTCAAAACATCTTTTTTTTTACTAAAAACTATAGTTTTGAAATTGACGTATTAGGACAATAACCTCAGCGCCATAGATTCGTATATAATATTATTTTGTAAGTTTTTTTTTGCCTAAATGTCATTATTTTGCGATACGTTCCTAAAATAAAAAAATAAAAAAAAAACATGTTGGATGATTTTAGAGGCCCTTGCCTGTTATGAGCGTTTTCACATTGCGCTAACGATAGTCGATATCAGAAGTTATAATACCTAAATATTTCTGAATGTTTAAAAAGGCTACATTTTTTTACAACATTATTGTAAAAAAAACGTAATCAGTTTACTTAATCAAATACAAAAAGATTTACTATGGTGAGTACAATCAAAGTGGTATCTACGCGCCACTTTGATTGTACTTACCATAGTATAAATGTAACGCGTATAAACGCGCCAGCCGGAGATATCACAAATGTTGTGCATTTGACCATACATTTCATAACAACATCCAGGTGCCTGACGTCACCCGACTTTTGTTTGGGGCGTTTTCGCAAGACTCACAAAAGTGCTTCAAATTCTTTGAAAATTAGATTTTTAGTATATTCCCTTCGTAAACTTTCTTATTCTTATTTTTCAGAGCATTATTCATTTATCTAATAATAAAAAAACAGGCATACGGGTATATTGTGAACAAACAAGTAATCAAAATAAAATGTTTGCAGTTTTTTATAAATTTTATTCCTTAATGGGGTAAAACAAATGCTATGCTAATGTATAAATAAAATAACCGTAGATGCATTTAACAAGACTTTTTCCTTTGCTTTAAAAACACTTCAAAAGCAAAGATACAAATCTTACGTAATATCGGTGAGCACCGATTGACCATACATAGATAAACCTAAGTAAAATACTGTTCACATGTTACAGTTATATAATGTCAGTCAAATGCTATATAAAGTTGTCTTACTTTATTTCCATCTCTCAGTGCAACTTCTGTCTACAAAAAACTTGGGGCATCAGCAATGCTAAATGTTTTTATTTTTACTGTCTATTGTCTAACTATTGTCAGCCACAAAAGGAAATTCATAATATAAAAAATATTTTACTATAGCTCTTACTTTTATTGTTATCAAATCTCGCAATTTTTTACGAATTGTCAAAAAGAAGGTATATCTTGTACTTTCAAAGGTCTATACTTCCATACTGTCAATTAGTTTTATAAAAAAATGATTTTATTAAGAGAATATAGACACTTCATTGACCTGCTTTCTCGTGGAAGAAATGCAAATTACAATATTATGTAATCAAATCAAGAGTCAAGGCCAGCTACTGGAAGTTATGCTACGTATGTATTCCCGGTATACCTCTCGAGGGAGCAAACAGGAAAATTTTCTCGTGTACACCGGGCATTGAAAGCGGGACGACGAGAAAAGAAATCCCTGTCATCCCCTGCCCATGTAATAACAGGATATAACATAAGTAAGTACAAGCTACAGCATACCATAAAATATCACGTTAATCGTCTATTCCCTTACAGTAACGCTAGGATCAGTAAATACAATTAGATAGTCGCGATTTACTTACACTTTTAAATTTTTGGCAGGTGCAGGTGCCTCTATATAAAATTTCAATGTGTTATAACGAATTACCGAGTGCCGAATCTTAAAATTAATATTAATTATAAGATTGGACTTCAAAAGTGTACGTATAAGATAAAAGCCCTCTCTGAATTTAAAGTTATAAAAAATGGAGTTTATATAAGTGAGGATAGACTTTTTCCTCATCAAAAGCTTAAAATTATATGTACAGCTAAAAAAGTCAAAAGCATAAAAATTTTATGACTAGTTTATCATGACTCAGACCCAGTCGACAACAACTAACGTAACACACAACACAGGGAGTACGGCCTGCTTGACCTTTCGCCATATTACCATAGATACAGTCAAAGCTATCAAGTAACTAAAAAAAATTCATATCATGTACTTAATTATTTAACACCAATTTTCATTCCCATTCTATCTTCAGTTTATGTTATTAACAACGATATTGGTTATTACACACTCATCAGTGTATTCACATAAGTATTCTATGCTAGGAAAATGCTGCCTGAAAACATTATAATATATAAACTTTTAGTGTTTAGTGCAAGTGCTACTTTTACTGAGTACACACTTTGAAGCTCCTATATAAGTATTGTTTGTAAGGGAATATTTCATTTACTTTATGTTATGTAAAATTCACTCTTATCAGTTGCTGTAATTGTGCCTCAATTAAGTAGTCAGCACATTTTGCCAACTTAAAAATATATTAGGGATGTTATGAATATGAAATTTTGGATATGGATAATCGATTTTTAAAGAATTTCAAAATTAAAATACAAAAATTTAGACTCCCAACTGTTTTCGAAATAATAGGGATGATGACGACATCTAAACTATTTAGTTTCTAAACTAGGTAGTTTAGAAATTAGATACATCTAAAAAGTACAAAAGTTTATTTTTTTTTTTGCTAAATTAGTAAACAAACCCCACATCATTAGTTTACTTACATCATATTATACAAAAACATTTACTATGGTAAATATGAACCTAAACGCACAAATATCGGAGATATTTACAAATATGTTCCTGCGGCCGTATACTTCATACACTTTAACCTAGGCGAGACGTCACAGCTAGGTACGACTTTAGTATGTAGCGTTTTCACGAGAATAATTATAAAGACATTGACTTTTGATACACTTTTCTTCAGAGAAGTTACTCATATTTAAGAGTACCATTCATTTATGCAATCAAAAATATTAGTCATCTAGCCTATTATCCGACACAAATTATATCGGAATCGGTTCCGGTTACGGACAGATTTTTATTACGGATGTCCGATAGTTCCGGTTACGGAGCTCCATAACATGCCTTAAATATATAATACATAAGTATTTACAATCGTATAATACACCACGTAGTATATGACACGGCGACAGGAAGGCACGGTTGGCGGTCGGACGAGAGTCGGCCAGTGAACTCGCGCACTCCGCGCGGCGGAAGTGCAAGCGGAGCTCCACGAAACACTTTAGCACAGCACTGTATCCACTCTAAGCCACCGCTACACAGCACTGTCGCGGCGCTAGTGCGGACGCGGCGGGCGGCGTCGCGGCGCCGGCGGTGCGAGGGCGGGCTTGTGGAATGTCCGTAACAGGGCACGGCCCGAGTGCGCGCACAGCTCGGCGCCGTCGCGGGCGTCCACAACGCGCGCGCCCCCCGCTAGCGTGTTGATCACGTGCCGCACGGCGCCGAATGGCACGTGAGCCGTGCTCAGCCACTCCACGCCGCCGTCACCCGCCGCCACCGCGCCCAAGAACTTGCCCGCGCCCGCGCACGACACGAACACCACCGCGCGCTGCCCCTCCTGCTTAAGTTTCTGCAGCTTCTTCGCAGTACTGGGTGCGAAGGGGAAGGCGGCGTTGTTGTTCTGCGCCGCCTCAACGCCGTGCGCGTCGTCCGATCTCGTCACGAAGTACCTGACGGTAGCGTCGCCGTTCCTGGCGTACTTCTCTATATTCGCCAAGAGAGTCTTGCCATTTGGCGACACGGGGCTCCCGGACCCGCCGTAGGGATGCGGAGAGTACCCGCGCGAGGGCCCCTCCGTGCGCCAGGAAGGCCGCGGCGCGCCGAGCCCGTACCCGCCCGGGTGAAGCGGGCCGCCGAAGTCGGGCGCGCCGTAGTGGTCGTCGGGGCGCGCGCGCCAGCCCGCCGCGTCCACCGTGAGCGGCTTGGGGCGCTGGCCGATGCCGGCGGGCTGCTGTAGGCCGGCGTTGCGCTCCTCCGCGCCGAGCACGGCCACCACCGTGCCTAGGATCTGCTCGTCCAGCGGCGTCGGGGGCTTGGCGGGGTTGGCCATGCGCCGCACCACCAATGCGCACAGCTTCTGGCGCAAGTAGTACACGCTGAGCGCGTCGCTGGCGTCCGCGGCGAAGGCGGTCCAATCGTCGAGCGCGAGCACGGCGGCGTCAGGCGCTGCGGGCGCCTCCGCCTCGCTGTCCGAGTCCGAGGACAGGCCGGGCGGGTTAGCGCGCTGCGTGAGTGCGCCAGGCCCGAGCCGCAGCGGCCCACCGAACAGCGCCACCGTCAGCGGCGTTACCAGCGTACACGTACGGATGAAGCAGAAGCGCCCCACGCGCGAGATCTCCTCGAACACCACCCAGTCGGTAGGCAGCGCCTGCGGTCCTGCGCCGCGCTTCGCCTGCAGGATCGACTTGGGATGGAAGCGCACCCGGACCTCCTTCGACGTGCGTAGGGTGCCGGAGTCGCGGTCCACGCGCGCCACGGAGGGGTACAGGCCGCTCACCAGCACCGCCTTCACGACGTGCCACTTCTCCGAGTTGAGGTTGACGTCCTTGATGTCGCCAGGGCCACGCGCCTTGACCAGGCCGATGGCGCGGAGCTGCGCCAGCAGCTGGGCACGGTGGCCGACGATTGTCTCCATAGTGGCGCCACAGATGAGGTTGCGCGCGCAGAAGGCTCGCTCCGTGCCGGCGGCGCGCGCGCTCTGCCACGCCTGAAAGGCACGCAGCAGCGCCATGTGGTCCGAATGGCTGTCGGCGGCAAAGTCACGCCGCGCTGCGTTGCCCGCGCCGCGGCTTTCGGCACTGCCAGAGATCTGGAAAGGCTCCTTGTTAGCGAGGCTGCACACAATGGTCAGCACGGGGTCGAGGCACTTGACGACGCAGGCGTACAGCAGCATCTTGCCGAGCTTGGGCTCTACGGTGAGATCGAGCAAGTGACGGCCGATCTCGGTGAGGTCCTCGGTGGGCGTGAGCGCGCCGATGGTTTTGAGCAGAGCGACGGCGTTACGCACGGCGAGGAAGGAGGGCGGCTCGAGCGCGCGCGACAAAAAGTCGGCGATGGGCGTGTTGCCGGGTGCCAGCAGCTTGGTGTGCAGGCACAGCTCCTGCAGCGGCACGCGCAGGATTTCGGGCACGGACGTGAGCGGCAGCGCGGCGAAGCGGCGGCGCGAGCACAGGTGCCAGCAGCGGCCGGGCTGTGTGCGGCCTGCGCGCCCGGCGCGCTGCGCGCAGCACGCTCGGGACGCCCACACGCACTGCAGCGAGCACACGCCGCCGTTAGACTCGTAGTACTTCTCCTTCACCCGGCACGAGTCCACAACGTACACCACGTCGTCGATGGTGATGGAGGTCTCGGCGATGTTAGTGCTGATGATGATCTTGCGCGCGCCGGGCAACGGGCCGAACACTTTCTTCTGGTCGAGCGTCTGCATGTTGCTGTGCAGCGTGAAGATCTGGTACTTGACGGCGCTCATTTCGGTGCAATTCTGCACCGCGTCGCGCAGCGCCACGATATCGTCGTAGCCGGGCAGAAACACGAGGATGCTGCCGCGGGGCATTTTGAGATGCAAGTGGCGGACGAGCGCCAGCAGCAGGTCTTGGTCAACAAGGTCGGGCGGCGCGGCGTGGCTGTACACGTCGAGCAGGAAGTCGTCGGCGGCGGCGTCGGGCGCGGGCGCGGCGGTGGGACGAGCGCCAGCCAGCAGCGCGGCGCACTCGCTGTGCCCGTTCTCCGCGGCGTGGTCGTGCGCCGTCTTGCCGGTCTTGTCCTTGGCGAGCGGGTCCGCACCTACAACACGAAAGTACTCGTCAATTGCCGGTCTTTTTTAATGTTCCGTAATATTCAAGGAACCCTTATAGTTTCGCTCTGTCCGTCCGTCCGTCTGTCTGTCAGTCTGTCTGTCCGCGCCTCTTTTTTTATTTTTTAATAAAAAATAATATACAGAACATATATAAATAAAATAAAAATTAATGAAAATAAGTTATATATTAGTAATACATAATCAAAGTTTTATGTGATTTGAAGCTATAAATGAACATAGAGTGTTCACAAATGGAGTAAAGACGTAGGATAAAATAGTCTTAAGATTAATGGGTCGAGGAATGTGTGTAGGAAGGAAGTCATATAAAGAAAGATTTATAGGACAGTTAAAGAAGATATGATCAGGAGAACCCTCATCTAAGCCACACTCGCACAATGAGCTATCCTTGACTCTTATTTTGGCCAAAAATACATTATTACACGAATGTTCAAGGCAAAGTCGACAAATTGTAGAACAAACAAATTTGCTAGCTTTAGAGTACTTAAAAAACCAGGGCCTACTAGGTATAGATCCTTGTATTTCGGCATAAAATCGTCCCTTAGTTCTACATGAATCGGTCCAAATATTATTCCACTCAGAGGTCATATGTGTCTTAGCCAGAGATAGAAGATCTTGGCAATAAACTTTAAAATTACTTAAATCACCAGACTTAGAAGCCTCTTTAGCATAAAGGTCTACACATTCGTTTCCTGTAATGCCACTATGCCCGGGGATCCAGGCAAGTACAACCTGAATGTTACTGCAATAACATTCAGGTTGTTCAACACAACGTCATCGCACCTAAAATACAGTTGATAGTTAAAATCATTGTTTGACTTTGACATACAGTCATACTTATGTTCGATGTAAACAAAAAAACGAAGTTCACAAAGTTATAAAAATAAGTGATGAAATCAACTTATTACCATGGAAAATCACAGCAACCCATGTTATAAATATTGTGTCGTCCCTATGTGCGAAAATAACACAAAAACTGCACCAGACAAAGTTTATTTTCGTATGCCGGAAGGTGCAAGTATGTAAGAAAAAGTGGGTGCAAGGCGATGAGAAGAGATCTTGTTTGAGCACTTTATACTGTTCTGAAGATCAGTCAGTACATTGAAATAGATTTTATACGGAAATTTGTTTATTACACCAATGTATAGGTAGATACAACCTAGTTAACGAAAAGTTCGTAAACATATTTAATTCATTCATTTTTATGTAATATCCCAGTGATAAGTACTAAATAAATCGAATAAATTAATATTCATATTTTGAAAACAACAAACTATAGAAAACATGAATTAACTTCTTTTATTTATGGCAATGGCGGTTGCAAAGGTTTTGCACCGTGTTTTTGGTTTTTTTTTAATTTGCGCGGGATTAAAAACAAACTTTTCGATAGTTGAGTTTCACATTAATTCACGATAAATTTTAAAAACTGTATGTTTTTTTAGCGATAAAGATCCATTTTGGTGTCACATGCATATTCCCTATTATGAATATAAATGGATGATTCATTCTACCCCATCGTGTGGGGTATCGTTGAATAGGTATTTTAAAATAAAGGCAAGGTTTCATACATGACTTTTTATAAAGTCAACGAATTTCGAGTAATCGGCCTCCATAGTGGTTTACAAGTTGGTCCCCCTCCCTGGCATTTCTAAACTATGAGAAACTTGCAATTTTTCATGCTGATAGATCATGCTAAATACTTTCAATGAAATCGGACTGTAACTTTTGAAGTAATTTGAAAAAAACCTATTGCGCGTTGATAGTTACGGAACCCTCCTTAAACATGTCTTGACCCGCTCTTGGTTAGGTTATTTAATACTATAAGATAAAATCAGTCCATGCATTTGTAATTCGATACCTTTGGCGAGGGTGATTTAAATATTACTATCGAAGACAGGGACGTAAATATGATCTACAGAATCGGAAAAAATAATACAAAAAATGGAAAAGAGAGGCCAATCCTTCTGGCATTTGTTAACTTCTGGAAGAAAAATGAGATAATGGCAAACAAAAAGAAATTGACATATCTGTATGTGTCTGAAGACTACCCTAAAGAAATCCTTGAAACGACGAAGAAACTAGTCTAAATTGGAGGAAGGAAGGAAAAAAGGCATTTACACATACATAAATTACGATAAGCTAGTTATTAAACAGGGGAAACCAGGAAATGAGAAATGTAAAAGAGAAGTATCAACATCGCCTAATGCAAAAGAAAATCATCGCAAACAACAATCATAATTAAAAACTCATCGTCTTAATGATTTTGACGTAATGAGGAATAGAAGCAACTCTCTTCCTTCTGCCAACATGCCAACTGATCAGAAAGCATAGGATATTGTCATCAGCCACCGGAACAAAGCACAAAATAAACAACAACTTAAAGATAATGTAAACAAAACATTCCCCAACCCGACTTGGCCTCATGGGGAATTAGAATGCAACCCTCCACTAAATAAAAATACTAAAACAAATCATGATATAAAACCAACTCTCAAAATCTGCACTTATAATGTAAGAACACTTGCAACAACAGAACGTTTCCTCGAACTTACTTATGCTCTAAAAAACATTAATTGGGACATCTTAGGACTCGCATAAATTCGAAAAATGGGGTGTAGTATCGAAGAGCACAGAGACCTAATCTTTTGCTACATCGGAGAAACAAAAGAACATCATGGAGTGGGATTTATAATTATAATAAAGAAACAATATAAAACTAACATAACCAACTTTACAGGAATCTCTGAAAGAGTAGCACTTCTACAACTAAAATTTGAATGCTTCGCCATATCAATAATACAAGCATATTCACCAACTGAGTGATCCACAGAAGAAGATATTGATAAATTTTACAAGGACCTTGAAAAGGCTTACACCATGACAGAAGGAAAGGTTATAGTCATGGGAGATTTCAATGCTAAAATAATACGTCTCATAAGATATGGTTACCAACACAAACTGTCAATAATTAACACATTTTTCAAAAAGAATGAGAGTAGAAGGTGGACTTGGCTGTCCCCCGACCAAAAAACAAAAAATGAAATTGATTTTATAATGACAAATCACCATAAACTTATTACTAATATAGAGGTACTGAACAAATTTAAATACCCTTCCGATCACAGACTGGTGAGAGCAACACTTCTTTTAAGTCATCCAATTAAGAGTAGAAAAACCTACATAACAGCATCAAATATCCCCAAGACAGAAGCGAAAATCAAACTTTACATAGAAAATTTACATGAAAAAACTTAAATAATTGAAACAGGTTGTATTGACATCCAAACATATTACAATATCCTGGAAAAAAACATAACAGAGAGCTTAAAATGTAAAAACAAAATACAACCCGAAGAACATAAAATTTTCTCCAAATAAACAGTGCAGCTTATAGAAAGGCGCACAGAACTACTACGCACAAAGAACCAAAGAAATGAAAGAAGAACTTTGAAAGAAGAAGAGCAAGATATACAAAGATAATAACCGATCAATCAGAAAAAACTACAACTACAAATATGAGACTATTTCAAGATACATCACGAATTTCAGAAGTGCCAAAAAAGCCTTCAAAGAATTAATCATACACAAATCATGGATTCAAAAACTGGAATCCAACCGACATGAAAAAAAATCTAGAAAAGATATCATAAACCATGCAACAAACTTTTACAAAAAATTATACAAGAAACAAAACAACAATGAAATAGCATTGCAATCAACTCACATAAATACGACAGACAACATCAAAGTAATTGAAGACTCCGAAGTTTATGAACACATAAAGAAGCTGAAAACTGATAAGAGTCCCGGACCAGACGGACTATGCAATGAAGCCCTTAAAATAGGAGCTTTTATCTTAATTCATTATTTAAACCATCTGAGATTCGCTGATGATGTTGTCATAATAGCCGAAACTGCAAAAAATTTGAGAAAATGATGTGTTCACTTGACTGCGAAAGCTCCAAAATAGAAATGAATGTAAATAAGACGAAAGATATTGTGTGTGTGCGTTCGCCACTGTTGGTGGCGAACGCACACACACACACACAATAGTAATAAAAGGTAACAACATATAATACGTCAGTGACTACTGGGAATCATCTACTTGGGAAAGAAAATTTCATTTAAAATATCAAAGAATGAAGAAGAAGTAACAAGAAGAATCAACACAACTTGGAGAAAATTCTGGGCATTAAGAGAAATCCTAAAAGGAAACTATAGCTTGCACATGAAAAAGACAACATATGATACATGCCTTTTACCATGGTCAGTGTACGGTTGTCAAACTTGGGTATATACAAACAAAATCAAACAAAAAATTAAATACAGTCTAACAGCAATGGAAAGAAGCATGTTGAAGATTCGAAAAATACACAAAATTAAAAATGTAATCATTCGTCAAAAAACTAAACTCACAGACGCTCTCAGACATGCACTCTCACAAAGTGGAGATGGGCCGGACACATCTCACGATACCCAGACAGAAGATGGACCATAAAAGCCACACGATAGAAAGGTCCAAAAGGAAAAAGGAACGTGGGTCGACAAATAAATCGGTGGGCTGATGACATAACACAAGTCGCAGGACATGACTGGATAATGTCAGACAAAGACAGGGAAATCAGGGGAATCCTAGAAAACGATGGAGGTGGCCTTTACCCAAACAGGGGTCCATATCACATAAATTATAGGTACTAACATTAATTTATAAGTAACTTTATCTTATTTTTAAGCTACAACTTACTAACACAAAAACAAATGTATATGATATGGAATAAATGGCATTATTATTATTATTACCTATGGCGAGCAGCTGCGCGGCAGCGGCGGTGAGTCCGCGCGCGGCGGCCGCCATGAGTGCAGTGCGGCCGCAGCGCGAGTGCGCGGCGTGCAGCGGGACGCCCTCCGACAGAAACATGTACACTACCTGGCTAAACGCGTCCTGCACACACACACACATATAGGTCACACACACTATAGAAGCATAACGTCGCTGAAAAGGTCATTAACCGTCACATAGACGATACAATACAAGACCATATGGTGTACACAGTGTTCTCTACAATTATGTCGAATGAAGTTTTCAGTGTTATCAGCGTTTACACTGACGTAAAAATAGTTTTACACATCAATATTGCATTCCTTATAAATAAAAATAAAACAGACCGCACTGCCCTCGTTGAAGCACTCGTCTAGGAACTCGTCCATGTCGGCCTGCACGTCCGCCTCCAGCGGCTCGCACGCGCCGCCTCCACCGGCCGTCTCCGTCGCCACCGCCTTTTGCTCTGCACACATACAATTCATTTGCACAATGTGTTTATAGGCCGACTATATGCCCGCGACTTTGTTTGCAAATGACGAAGACTATGTTGCGAGGAAATGTATATTACTCAGGAGTAAATTTAAAAATATCACTCATAATCACATTTTCACACACACCACAGAAAATTGAGCATTTGATAGTCGTATTACATCGTAACGTAGTACCTTCTAGATGTCCATAGTATGAGCTGTCCGGCGCGGCGGCGGCGGCGCGCAGGTCGCGCTCGGCGCGGCGCATGGCGGCGCTGCGGTAGCCCGTCAGCCGCAGCACGTCCTCCAGGTAATACCGCTGAAAGAAGAAAGCATAATTATTTTACATTCACACGGAAACAAAAAAAGGAAAGGAAAAAGACAACATTCCATATTTCAAATTTTCTTTCCCTAGACGAGCAGTAAATCATGAGCCCATATAAAACTTATATACATAATACGTCACCGACACTACTTGTAACTTTCCACCTATAAAGCATACTACAATATAACAAAGTATGTATACTTGTATAGTGTATACCGTAGACGTATATATTATAGACGAGGCATGTCGAGGCAAAAACTATCCCCATTTAAACGGTTCCATTTTTGGGGTTGTTTGGGACCATTTTGATATTTGAGGTAAGGTGAAATCAAGTTGGCGTAATTTCGTATGAAGATTTGTTCTGTCAAATGTATGCCATAGCTCATCCTTAGTTTCGAAATCTTTTAGTGTATGTATACACCAGGGATGTTGCGGATGCATTTTTTTTTCACATCCGTGGATGCGGATGCGGATTTTAAGAGGCTAACATCCGCGGATGCGGATGCGAATGCGGATCTGTACAAAAATCTTAAGTGTTGGTTTGGTAGGGTAAAAAAACAACGAGGATCTAGGTAAGTGGCTATGACATATAAGTTATCCTCTTCCAACAAAGTGGAAAATATTCCTGAAATTTCAGCTTTTAAAGTTGTGGCTGCACGGTGAATTGGAGATTTCGGTGAAGCTGTCAAATAGTCACAAACTTTTTGCGACAGCATTCGAATTATTGGAATCACTGATGAAATGAGAGTCTGAGAGCTGCTAAGTTCACGTGTGGCTTCTTCAAAAGGTTTCAACAGCTCAACACAACATTCTATGATATTCCACTCTTCTGGTAAAATAGGGTGAATCTCGCTGTCATTTATGTGAAGGCTTAATTTTGCTTTCAAAAAGCGCTCTAACATATAAAAAGTACTATTCCATCGCGTGACACAATCTTGAAAAACTTATACCTATACGTAGTACATTACATGCGTACTATTACGTACCTACGTAAACAGCTCAGTTATTTCGTATGCGATGATATTTCTTAATAAAAAGCACAATAAAAACAAACGTGCGCGTCAGATCTTGTCACGACAAAACAATAGCGAGGCGCGTCACCGTCACCGATTCACCAAAGTCCAAAACAAAATTATTGCTTTACTATTGGTCAATCAGCACGTGCGGTCCCCTACATTCGACACGCGCCACTCGCCGGGCCCGCCCCTTTCTTTCTCCTCGCGACCTGCTACACATCCGCATCCGCATCAGTTCCGCATCGATTTATACGGATGCGGATGCAGATGCGGATGTCTAAATCGATGCGAATATTCGCAACATCCCTGATATACACTATACTGATTAATACAATATGATTTACCTGCACGTCGAACAGCCGGCCCGGGATGTTGAGCACGGGGCAGTCGTTGAAGTAGCGAGAGAAGATCGCCGTGTCCATGGTCGCCGACATCAGTATGAGCTGAATATAAAATTATTTCATTCAGTTCATTTTTATTATCTCATTCAGAATACGGTTGTCTTGTGACGACGGTAAAAAATCACCGTTCGTCAATTATTACCGGCCCAACCCTAGCGGCTGACATCTGGCGAACAGAAACTCGAGCAGATCCATCTCTAGTAAAATCATGAATTTGTCTATTTCAATGTGCTATTGTAATGTAATTACATTACAATAGCAAGTACTACAGTAACATTTACATTTTGCGCTCATGAGCATTCATACTGAAATAAGACTCGTTACCTTGAGGTCGCGGTGGCGGGGCAGCGCGTCGCGCAGCGCGATGAGCAGGAAGTCGCTGAACTTGTCGCGCTCGTGGACCTCGTCCACGAACACGTGCGTGACGCTCGCCAGCGCCTGCTCACCCGCCATGAGCGTGCGCAGCAGCACGCCGTTGGTGCAGTAAGTGAGCACGGTGCGCGGGCTCACGCGCGACTCCAGCCGGATCTGGTAGCCGACGGACTGGCCGATCTTCTCCTGGCGCTCGTGCGCGACGCGCTCCGCCACGGACACGGCGGAGATGCGGCGCGGCTGTGTGACGAACACGCGTGCCGGCTGCCCGCGCGCGCCGCAGTGCTCCAGCAGCAGCTGCGGCAGCTGCGTCGTCTTGCCGCACCCCGTCGCGCCCGCCACTATCACCACCTACATACCACAGTACCACACATCAAGCATTTGAGGCATTATGATATTTTTAATGGCAAATAAATTTTTAGATTATACACACACACACATAGTAATATGTGCCAACTGTCAGGTGCCTGTATTAAGTTTTAACTTCTATCAGCAGTCCCTTTGACTACTATTATTTTTTAATTTTATAGGTTTCTTGCAAATAAATTTTCTAGATACATATCTGCAATTATTGTAATTTGTGGCTGACCTTTCAATATAATATTGTAAGGTTTTACTTCACATCTACCTCAGTAAATTTCTTTTTTATCTCAAAAAAAGCTTTAATTTAAATTAATTAGCTTAAATAAAATTAAATACTTAAAAACCATCACTCTCACATACATTATGACATAGTGATGATGTCATTGGTAGTATCCATAACCATCTAGCACAAATGCCAAATTTCACTTCTCACATTTAACACCTGAGTTAACACATGAATAAAAACAAATTATCAATTTACTAGCCTTTTATTATCCTGAGAACTAACACTCGTATATACCGACACATAACTTCCTGTCGTCACCAACATACTTAACTAACTCTTTCTTATAATACATAAAAAGTACCTGGGAGACCTTTGCTCGGAGTTCTAGTACCTGATACTAAAACTAAAATAATAATAATAGGTGGTAAAACCAAAGAACAATTCTGTTCTTGTGTTGAATTTTAAATTTATGATATGAGTATTGAATAGTAATGACACATTGTATCTTGTAGTTATTTAAAATGTCTCACGGACATGTCAATTTTTTCTGTTTGAGGTACTAAATTTCTGAACTTAGGAATTTTCATCCATTATTGGATGATTTAACCAGTATTCTCCGAGTGAGTAACCACTCTTGAAATACTGTAGTGCCTGGGATTCTCACACATAGTCAGCCTAGTCCAGAGGAATGACTGGTCAATATGTCTGGGGCCAAGCATGTGCGGGTATCCTCACCATGTTTTCCTTCACCGTTAGAATGTCTGTATAGTGTACTTGAGATCTGAAAAAGTCTCATTGGTACATACCACAACCTGGGAATCGAACCTGCACTCTCTCTATTTATATTTTTTTAATTTTAAGTTTCTTAAGATAGGTAATAAGGAATAAGTTCTGCAACTGATCTCAGATCTCAAGTGTATATGTAAATGTATGTAGTTGTATGTGAAGATGTAGGTGTAGTTATTTATTCACTGCAGTTCATTGTTAAGACAAAACAACATGTGTCAGGTCAGCCAGTACTATATATAAAAAACATTGTATACCTGATTGTGGCATATAGCATTAATAAGTTCTGCTCTCTGCTCATAAACTGGCAGTTTCTCTCTAAACTTTATCAGATCTGGATTGTACGTTGTGTTGGGAACCTGTGAAACCAATTTGATATTTTAATAGATACATAAAGAACACTACAGAAACACTATCAGATTTAGTCGGTACAAACATTCATTAAAATAAATTGTTCATCATATAATAAATACACATATATATAATATATTAGGTCCTTACATATACAATTGGCGTTTTGTCATACTGGCCAATTTGATCTCAAATATATCTTCTTTGGTTAGGAATTCCAATTTCAAATTTATACCGCTATTTACTCATGCATTTGGGTTTCGAAAACCGTAATTCATTTGTTTTTTCCTCTCTGGGTTTTTTCTTTGCGAAATGGAAAACTTGATATATCATATGATTTTAGAGTATGAGTTCCACCATGGTACCAGTGATGCAGAAATGGCTCGAAGCTTATTGATGTGTATGGCGGCAGTGTCGCAAAAGAAAACACAGTGCGTTTTTGGTTCCAACGTTTTCGTTCTGGAAATTTCGATCTGCAGAACAAGCCCCTTGGACGGCCGGAGACCAAAGTTGATAATGAAGAATTGAAGGCTATTGTGGAAGCGGAGCCATCGCAAACCACGTCCGAGTTAGCTGCAGGCTGGGGTGTTAGTGATAAACCTGTTTTAATCCACTTGAAGCAAATTAGGAAGGTGAGAAAGCTTGAAATGTGGGTACCTCATGAATTGAGTGCAGGAAACCAACAAACGCGCGTCGACTACTGCACTACATTACTCAACCAGCACAATGATAAAGGTATTTTAAATCGAATCATTACCTGTGATGAAAAGTGGATCCTGTACGATAATCGGAAACGCTCATTGCAATGGCTGAACTCTGGCGAACCAGCCAAGCCTGCCCCAAGCGAAAATGGACTCAAAAAAAGTTACTTGTGAGCGTTTGGTGGACTAGTGCCGGTGTTGTTCACTACAGCTTTCTTAAAATCTGGCCAGACAATTATCTGGGCAGATGACTATTGCCAGAAACTGCAAATCATGATGGAAAAGCTAGTTGCAAAACAACAGAGGTTGGTTTATTTTCTCTAGGCCACTGCTGCTTCAGGACAACGCTAGACCACACACTGCACAACAGACAGCTACCAAATTAGAAGAGATTCAATTGGAATGTCTAAGACATCCACCGTACTACCCTGACCTTGCTCCAACAGATTACCATTACTATTTTTTTCGAAATTTGGATAACTTCTTGCAAGGGAAAAAATTCAACTCCGATGGGGACTGTTCAAAGCGCCTTCAAAGATTTTATTGATTCCTATCCAAATGGTTTTTTAGTAAAGGAATCAATGAACTACCTATGAGATGGCAAAAGTGCATAGATAGCAATGGTACATACTTTGATTAAATAAATATATTGTTTAAAAAAATCTACTTTATGTTCCTCCTTTACAAAACACCAATTTTATATATAACGACCTAATAATAAGACAAAATTAAAAAATTTAAGTAACCACCCAACTGTCAAGCAGTGAGCAAGCTGATGATGATGATGATGAATTATAGCTAACATTTAAGAACACTCTCGGTCATGGAAGCTTTCAAACCAAAAAAAACGAAATCAAAATCAGTTCATCCGTTTGGGAGCTATACTGTCTGTCTACTGTCCCACCTGTATGGTACTGTATGATCCCAAGTCGCCATACTTAAAAGAAAGGTTTAAATTTTTGGACGATAGTGTAAAATCTTTTCAAAATTCTAATATATCATTAAAACCCCCTACGAGAAATACAAAAATTTTTGACTCTTCATTCACAGCTCGTGCAGTCAGTCTATGGAACAGATTACCAATTTCATTAAGACGTGCTCAATCTTTGCACGTATTTAAAAATGGAGTTAAGGAACATTTTTTGTCACAATTAACATGGTGATCTTTACTATAAGTCCATATTTTGTATGCATTATTTGTACTTTTAATAATAGTATTTATTTATTTATTCTATAGTACGATATGTAAGTATTTGTGTATGTATTAACAAATATTATAAAGAAGTGTACCTAAATAGTATATATCTTATAAAAAGTATTATGAATTTACAATATGTATTAAAATAATTTTCTCTTTACCCGTCTATAAAGCCACCTACCAGTATATTACATGTTAACATGTGTCATGATTATAGAGGTTGTCTGGCAGAAATCGTTTGTAGCGATAAGACTGCCTTGTGTGCTTTTATAAGTTTGGTTTTTCTATGTTCTGTGTGTCCTATTTGTTTTTGGTGCAATAAAGAGTTGTTCATTCATTCATTCATTCAGCTATGACAGATTTGACATTGGGGATTAAAAATAAGTAATAGGCTGAAAATGTAATATGTGAAAATGGCACCAACCTGAGCAACCCCATTGTTCAACTGTCCCAGAGCTTTGTGTGCAAGCTGTGGACTCCTCTCCTTCTCCGGGCAGCAACTGAGATCATCTTTCTCTTTGCTTGTAATCGGAAAGGCATTTAACAGTTCTGCTATGCTGCATCTCATATTTGAGTCCAAAATGAGCTTTGCGTCATTCTGAATTATAGTCGAACCTGATCGTTTGTATATTGTGAGGTATCTGTTTACACCTATAAAGCCATCATAATTTCATATAAAAGAAATAAAAAGTACCTGCAAATTATTTTAAGGATCCGAGTATGGCAAAAGCGTATTTTAAGCTTTATTTCAGTTTTGTTTATATGTTTAATTGGTATTCATAAAGGAATTTCAGTCTTCTTGTATTATCATGAACATATATTACAATTATATTATCTATCGGATCTATATATCCGTTGTCTGATTGCTATAACACAAGTCTTAACTTAGCATGGGATTAGATTAATGTGATGTATATTACATTATGTGCGTTTAATAAAGAATTACGGTTTTGTGATTTGATTTTGAATTCCAAATAAATGTAAATAAACATGTGAAAATCTCTTACCTTTCCCTCTCGATTTCGACTTTAGGCCGAGTTTAGCAACGGTTTCATGAATAAAACCGCGCTCTTGAGCCGACAAAAACGTTGGAAATTTTAATTCTGTTTCATTTTCGTCACTCAAAAATTTGTCCAGTTGTATTTTTAACGCTATACTCACTGACTCCGCGATTGGGAAACGCTTATTGCCGAAATTCTTTTTAGTCTTTTTGGAACTCATATTTCAATTTTTCAGTCACTTATCGTGTTTTCAATTTTCACGATATTTTTGTAAGCAATGAAAAAGCGACCAAACAGCTGCCTGACAATAATTGACAAACACTGACACAGATGCTATGTACTATTACTGAAATCATAGATGATAAGTACTACAACTGAAACTGAAACACTGACAAATCATGGCAAAACAATGGTAGGTACTGAAAATGACATTTGGGAAGTGAATACTCTTTTTATTTATATATGTGGATTATATTTTTATTTAAATATATGGCGTCGGCTTAAAATCAGTTGCCAGTGTCAAGTTAAAAAAGCGAACACCGCATATAACAACGTATTCCTAAATCGTCAAGTCTAAAGTCTAGTCAAAGTCCAAATAGATAGTCAGTACAGTCAATGAGTCAAGTCAGTCGATTCAGTAAAGTGGTAGAAGCTTTACTGAAAGTTTCTAGAGAGTTTTGAAGAGAACACAAAACAGCACGTTTTTAGAAGTTGTACCACTTACCCACACTTGTGCTTGTTAACAAATATTTAATGGTTATTATTCTACCAATATTACACATTAAGAACCGAAATAACACAAATTTATGAAGGACATACAAAATCCACAACGTCACCGATTGATTTCCTCAGCATTTTTAATGTTTTTTCGAACGAAATTTATTTTTTCATAAATTTGTGTTACAGCACGTTTTTAGAAGTTGTACAACTTCTAAAAACGTGCTATTTTGAGATTCCCTCCAAAACTCCCTAGGAACGTTCAGTAAAGCTCCTACTGAAAGCTCCCACTGACTATTTATTTGGACTTTAGTACTTTATACTTGATGATTTAGGAATACAGTGTTGAAAATTTAAACGAAAGTTCCATTTCCAGCCTTTTTAACTTGACACTGGCAAATAGCTATAAGCCGATGCCATATATAAATAAATAAATAAACAAAAATATGTCAGTGTCACTGTCACAGTTTGTCAAATTGTCGTCGGCAAAATGAAAAAATCGAAATTGGAAAGATTTTTAAACACGTGGTGTTTTGTGAATAATAAGAAATTGCAATTTAATATTCATATTACGCTTTTTTCATGTTAAACCATGTCTAAGAAAATAAAGAATTTAGTGGTAGACACTACCGCGTTCATAAAAGCGGCTAATTTGCAGGACATAGCCGACGAAGTTTATACCGTGCAAGAAGTAGTCGACGAAATTACCAATGATAGGCAACGGAGAAAGCTCGTGGTTCTACCGTATGACCTGAAGGTAAAGGACGTGTTCACGGAAAATATAAAGTTCGTTACAGATTTTTCTAAAAAAACGGGTGATTACACAAGTCTCTCTGCCACGGACATAAAAGTCATAGCTCTCACATATCAGATAGAAAAGGAAAAAATTGGGACTGAACATCTTAAAACGGAACCGACGATGCAGAAAACTGTAAAAGTGACCGGCCTGCACAATTTTTCACAACTACAAAGTAACAACAATTTAACACCTGAAAGTACACAGAGTTCACAAATAAACAAACAAACCGAAACTTCCACAAACGACAGTGATGTAGCTGAAGATACTGAGTTAACTAAGGAAATCACTGAGCAATTACAAAACATAAACTTCAAGGAATGCAAGGAAATTGACAATATAATTGTTAAGGTCACTGAAGATGATGTGAATGACAGTGATGATGATTCTAACAACGAATGTGACACAGACAGCGATGAGGGTGACTGGATCACACCAAATAATTTGAGTGAAAAGAAGAAAGAAATTGAATTAGGTGATTATGATGATGAGGTTAAATTGGTGGAGGTTGCATGTATCACATCAGACTTTGCAATGCAAAATGTTTTGAAACAGATCGGCCTCAACATAACCTCCATTGATGGCAGAATCATAAGGCATCTCCGAACATTTATTTTTCGCTGCACCACTTGTTTCCAAACAACCAGTGTTATGACTAAACTGTTTTGCCCCAAATGTGGCCACTCCACTTTGAAAAAAGTATCCGTGAGCATTGATGATGATGGTAACCAGCACATACACATCAATGGGCGAAAACCATTAACAGGAAAGGGAAAAAAGTTCAGTCTGCCCACGCCTAAAGGCGGCCAGCATTTCCAGTATCCAATCCTCACTGAAGATCAGCACATTCACAAGAACTTTGCTACCAAACTGGGACGTAGCAAAACAAATGCGCTAGACCCTGATTACATTGCTGGATTTTCACCATTTGCCATGAAAGATGTAAACTCAAAATCTGCTGTGCTCGGTGTCAGGGCAAACAAACAGGATATCAAATACTGGATGAAGCACTACTCAAAAGGAAAAAAGAAATGAACATCAGTGTAAATTACATCTCATAGTTATATTAAATGATATGCCTAGTTACATTTTAAGCTTATCTTATATTTTTTATCCATTAAAAGATTGTCATATTATAAAATAAAAAAAGAACATTTACACATATCAATAATTAGTTAACAAAGTATATAAGTATAAACATTTAAAATATAAATCTGTAAGTGATAATGATGGCATTCAATCTTAAATTTCAGCTCATTGTTAGTGTCTAAGACTTTGCTGTCTGAAATTTTTACAGATGATGTATATCCATTGCCGCTATAGTAACAAATAGTAGAAACAGAATATTTAAGTGGGGCTCCTATACAACTAACATGGTTGTTCTCCGTTTTGTATGGAACCCTTTGTGCAGGAGTGCAACATGCACTTGGCTGGTTTTTAATCGTATTTGGGAAAGCATGACAATTTAGTTTTTGTAAAATATTATAAAAGTTGGTATTGTCTAAAAGGACATCTAGTAAATATAACATACAGATAACTACATTGGTATCAATTTAAACAAGCCGGTATTTCATAATATCATGTTAGACACTTGTAGTTAGATAAGTCTAAAGTCCACCTTTGAAGTATTTTTCAGTAAAATAGGTAAGTCCAAATTGTTTATTTCAATACACTTTTGTATGAGTATTGACATATGAGACTAAATTACTATGGTAAAAGTATAGACAATTTATTAGAAGTCTATGGCTAGGAAGAAACTTTGTGGACTGTTCACTTCTCTCCTAGTTTTTCCTCAATAAATGTAAAAACCGATGACATGCAGCAGTATGAAGTCATTTCATGTTTTGGGTGACCTACAATGGAGAATAAGGTACAGTTATTTAAGTTATAAACATAGTACAATTTTGTAAGTTATTATAGTAAATTTTTTTAAATTACCTGCAGAAACTCTAAGCACATCATACTCTGGGGTATTAATTGGTGTATCAACGAGAGATGAACTAGAAATCCAATTCTTTGATATCTGTAATTATAAATATTCAGATTTTTAACATAGCAGTCATCTTTAAATATCCTCTATAGAGAGGTAAGATTTGTTTGTACACACAGACAAACAAAACTTTGTTTGCATCGAATATGCTCAAAAACTACTGAACCGATTTTGATTAAATTAAGCACAAATATAGACACAGATAAGACATGGACTATGTTTATAGCGGCAATCTGTACAGTTCCCCAGGAATTGATTTTACACATACAAAGTCAACATCTAATTATAATGTAATAAGATTAGAACTTGCTTTATTGCTGCAGAATAAGCTTCCAAGGATTTAGGCAATTTTCTATGGAAAAGTTATCCAGAGCAAGCAAAAAAAATTAAGTTAGTATAGATGTAAGCATAATTGCATCTGGATTACAACTGCATAAGTAACATTTCTGGGGGAGGCGGGAAAAATACTGTGATATTTTAACTCATTTCAATGAATATTCATATGAAATATGATTAATAATTTATTTATTATCAACCCTATATATTTTCCCTGGATCTGTATTAAAATTATTACCAAAAAAGAAATGTGAATGAAAATTGCAGTCTAATAGTTTTTGGTAATGACTATTTTTTGAGTGGTTTTTACGTGCTTTAAAACTAGTCTCAACCACACCCAATATCTTTTAATACCAACTTAACTCCTTTAAAAATATAAGTGCTATAAATATAAATCATCATAACTGACCCCTTTTAAATAATGATTCATTTTCACTCTTGAGTAGCGATGTACAGAATCTGTGAGGGCAACAGCCTTGACTCTTTGCTCAAAGTCAGAACTGAAAATGTCCGACAGCATCAAGGTCAAGTAGCCTCCAAAGCTGTGGGCGACAATCACAATGTTGCTTGCGGAGCAGGGCTTGATGTACTGCTCCCAAACATACTTGCTGTGCTCCTCTGAGTTTGCACTATTGAGTATACTTTTGTGATTTCTGGTGTTGTCATTAGGATTCAAAACTATTATACCATAGTCTCTGGCATTGGCCTTTTTAATGTAAGGTATTTGAGTGCCCATGTCCAAATTATCATTTATTATTAGACTGAAAGTGTAAGCGCTGCATATTTCAACTATTTAAAGGTATTTGCATGCATACCACAAGTATAGCTATATTAATAATAATCTCAGATTAATTACATAATAATGTGCACATTTTATATAAAAATGTATTTTTTAATATAAAATTTAATTCTAAAGCATACCATGTGAAGCTATTGGCTTGTATATTAATAATAGTCAACATATTTTAAGAACACTTACGAGCGAGCCCACTGCCCTGCCCTCACTGCTCCAGACCCATGAATCAGCACCATAACAACCGGTTTCTTATCATATTCCTTTGAAACAAAAATAAAGGTACCACTATCAGGAGTCGAATTTTTGGGCACCGGCAATCTTATGAGGTTCTCTTGGGACTCCAGCAGCTCGTAAATATATTCTGTCACAGCATCACCCAGTGCCTCGTAGTGGGCTTGGCATTGCTGATGGTCATTGCTGATATTAAACTGAAAAGGCTCATCTGTTATCTCCCCATCGACCCTTATTTTTCTTAACTGTCCCTCTGAAATATAATAGTGTGTTTTAATTTTAATACAAAACGTGAATAACTTCTATCTTTCTATATATTTTTTACTACTTTCTACACTTTCAAATCTTGATCTGCTAGCTGCTGCAGTTGTAAGATATTGTCGTAGTGAAGTAGCTTTTATAGTTTTTAATTGGAAAGGCGTGCAAACTATCGGTATACTATCGCAAAATACAACAAAGGTCCTTTATAAGTGAACACTCAAAAGTGTAGGCTGATTCTGACTAGTAGAGCTTGATTGCAGTACAAATTATAATCTAAAAATATGATAACAACAAAGATATAAGCACCCGAGTTGAACGCATATCCTAGGTCTGCAATAGTTTTCTTTGCGGCCATTTTATTTACATGAATTTTAGAAGCGCATTGGTAATTTAGGCGCCGCGGAGTAATCAACGCTTTTAACCTGTGTAAAGCCTATAGTAAACTGACTTTAATTTAATATAAAACATTGTAAATTTTTAACAAATCATGAAAAATGTATTACAGAAACAGACATTCAAAACAATGTTGAACCCCTTCTTCTTCTTATTTTTGATATACGTAGTATCCCCTTAGTAGTCTGTGTTTTTGATCAAAGATTAAAAAATTGCTTAATTTTTACCGCAGTTAAGCATAAATTACATGGTTTTACATTATCAGTAGTAAGTACCTATCTACGGCCTACCGTAATAGGCTACTTGAATCATATTACATTGAATACATTGAAGGAGTATTTCCCTTAGTACTTGGCTTAGGAAAACGTATTCTAGCGATATCATAAATTAAAAACTTAAGATGGATAAATAAAGTTGATTAAAAATTTGTAATTTTGTATTTTAATTTCTACTGATGAAAACACATCAAATTAACTTCCGGTAAGAACATAAATAAAAACAAGGTCAAGTAGCCTATTAGAAGGTAGGTGTAAAGGCCATACTCACGGTCCAGCCTGCAAATCCAGCAACGGCTAACTTTTGCAAGAGTCTTCTTGTGGGTTTGAAAATCCAGGTATATTATATTATATAACGTCAATGGGTTCTCTTTTGTTAAAGTGCTTTGTAGTCTGTCAATACAGCGAGACAAGACTAGTTTGATATTGTGGATTGGTGGAAGCAAATAGCGGAACAAAACCGATGATTACCGAAGCACAAGATTTCCAGTATATTACTACTTCTTTATAGGGTTCCATATTTTCAACATGGTATATTATAGCACTGAACAGACAACGACAATTGACCTTTGGCTATTTCTGTACTCATTTGGGTTGCCCTGCTATGGGAGAGTTTTCAACGCCGAAAACGCTTTTGAATGACCGTGTACGATTGGGCTTAAAAATTTAGTGTCCAGCTGTCGATGCTTTTGTCGTTTAATGTATAACCCATGGAGTTTAAAATAGGAGTCAACCGGTATTTACTAAAGCATTACCTGCGTATCCCTGTAAATTTATAGAATTTATAATTCAGTTTTCAGCCACCAGCCATGCTGCCATCGGTAAATAGTATTAATTAATATTTTCTTCGCAGTATTGGTGGCCGGCTTTTTGAGACAACTTAGCGTATGCAACACCTCACTTATTTTGCCCATATTTCTGAAACACAATTTTCTACAGCTTACGTTCTCCTTTTCTCTAACCTCCATGGTTATAGAGACAATCTAACGATCGCTACGTGCTAAAGCATTAGCCCGTCCCTGAAAATTTGTAGAATTTACAATTTATTTTTCAGCCACCAGCCGTACTGCCATCGGTAAGTTGTATTTTCGAAGATAGCTGTTTATGAGTATAAATCATGTATAAGTAGATGAAGTTAGTTGAATAATGTACAACAGCCCGCTTTTATTGAGACAACGATTACTTTGTATATATTTCTGGGACACTATTTTCTACAGCTACGGTTCTCCTTCTATGTAACCTCCATGACTCTAGTGTATTGTGTTAGACTTTCCGCTTCAACAGTAGAGTTTTCGTCACTCATTCTGACATTGGCAACTCATTAGGGAGCCACTTTAAAAAAAAGCGGAGTTTTGCCGGGGAATTCAATAGGTGACGTTGTGGATATTGTTTTTTATTTCTAAATATGTAATATTAGTAGAATATTAACCATAAAATATTCGTTAACGTGCGCAAGTGTAAGCAAGTGGTACAACTTCTAAAAACTTGCTATTTTGAGGTTTTCCTCCAAAATTCCCTAGAAACTTTCATTAAAGCTTCTACCACTTTACTGAATCGACTGACTTGACTCATTGACAGCACTGACTATCTATTTGGACTTTGACTAGACTTTAAACTTGATGATTTAGGAATACGGTGTTGGAAATTGAAACGAAAATTCTATTCCCGCCTTTTTAACCTGACACTGGCAAATAGTTTTAAGCTGACGCATATATTGAAATTAAAAAAAAAAAGATTGTGTTGTCATTTGTCATTGTCACATGTCATACGTGTAACAAATTCAAATTTACGATCGATTTTAGTTTTGTTTTTATAAAGGTAGTAGGTACTTTATAAATATTGCTTTCTTTTACAGTTTGTGACATTACTCATTACAATGGATATAACTCCATTATTTAAAGCATGTATAAAGACTGTGAAAACAAGGAATAAAGCTTTCGGCATACAAAGTCCTACTAGTGATGATAAACAACGAATTCTACGAAGTAAACCGAAGTCCGCCTTCATGGCAGCGGCCAAAGACATCACCGTCCAAATAACAAAACTACGGGACTTTCTCCTCGAGCACAGAGAGAGGTATTTAAGTTTCTTTAACAATATTACCGGAGACGAAATGTCCGACGCGGAACGGGATCAAATTGACACCGGAGCGCAGCGGTATATCAACACCTGCTCCCATCTCTTGAAAGAGTTTCGGAACGACAATCGCAAGCTGATAGTGTCCCATCAAACGCGCGAGTACATGAACGCCGTCATCGACCTTATAGACTCATATTTAAAAGCCGTGTGTAAGATACACAGCGAACTAAAGGCGCTGCGAGTGAAGCGGGCCCTGGACATACGGAAACTGTCCCGTCTCGAGGCACCTCAATCTAAGTCTACTAGCCTACCTAAATCTTACTCTATAGAAAATATAACTAAAAACTTTAATGATTTTGAAAAAGCAGACGAAATTGATACCTCCAAATCCAAAGTAGATCTATCTGAAAATGAAATTGCAGTAATGTCTGACGAGGGAGAATTGAGTGCTGAGGAGCTTCAGATGTTTGAGTCCGAGAATGTCCAGCTGCTGAATGAACTTAACAGCATGACTGAAGAGGTGCGGCAGATCGAGAGCAAAGTCCTGCACATTGCAGAGCTACAAGAAATATTTACAGAAAAGGTATGACAACTTTTTGATTATCACTTTCCTCATACAATCTCCCAGCAATATAATATTTTTATACTCTTTTGAGTAATAAAGAATTAAGGTCTCTTTATTTTAAATTTTGTAATGTTTATTTTCCAGGTGCTACAGCAAGAGCAAGACATAGACAGAATAGCGAACACCGTTGTGGGAACAACAGAAACAATGAAGGATGCAAATGAACAAATAAAGCAGGCAATACAAAGAAATGCTGGTCTTAGAGTATACATTCTCTTTTTCTTGCTTGTAATGTCATTCACTCTATTATTCTTAGATTGGTATAATGAATAAATTGAAAATTATATTAATTTTTATCATGTTGTTATAATTTGTCATGTAACATCTTATAAGTTTTATATAAAATAGATTACTGAAGAGACTTCAGATACTTTATTTTTATTTTATTTTATTTTACTTTATTTAGGAAACAAACAGTTTTTAAATTATCTTAATTTAATACAATTTTAACTTAAAAACTAATAGTTCCATAGAATTTTACTAATTTAATTTTACAGAAAGATATGCGGCTTTTATAAATACATAATTACTTATTTTTTAATAGGTTTTGTAATTTTAACTTATAAATAGGCAAGCTAATATTAAATATATCAAGGTCTTTAAATTCTTCATTGTAAGTCTTAACGCTACGTTTTAGAAAACAGTTACTAGTATAAACTGATCTACACAAAGGAACCGAAAATATGTTTTGTGAACGAGAACCAGGTCTAGGTACTTTAAAATCGATACATTCCAAAATGTGTGAGGCGTCATTGTGGTTATTTATTATTTTAAAAAGATAAATTTGGTCAAACATTTTCCTGCGATTTGCAAAAATCGTTAGTGAATGTCGACTGAGCGAGGTCTCATAAAAGATATATTCATGATTTCCAACGAATTCTAAGGACTTAATAAATTTCGTCTGAACCCTCTCAATGCGGGCAATATGACAAGATACCTTATAGTTTTTAAAATTCAATAATAAAACGGCTCTGTTTCTGTTTTTTTCTCTTTGCTCTCTTTAATCCTCTGTTTCAGTGTCTGTTTTTTATTCATTTAGGTTTGGTAAAATAAAAATTAACAATCATCAGATTTTAGAGCATGACAATCATGCCAGTAGATGCCAGTGATTACTGCTGCTCATGGACATGGAAAAGCTATACTATTTCGGTTTGTTACACTTTAATTCGGAAGAACAAATATGAATACATAATATAATATATTTGGTACATAATATAATAGTACCTATTGGAGTGTTTTCCATTTTAAAGAAACCCCTTTCTGTGTTTGATGCCGTCGCACTGTGTCATTAATTTCTAAATGGTACACTGAAGTCTCAGTTGTAGTACTTATCATCTATGCACTAAAGCACATAGATGATAAGTAACTCTACTGAAGCTAAAGCATCACTAAAGTAACTAACACGGCGTCGACTGTGTTGCACTGTGAAAAAATGTTTGCGTACAATTTAACACGTAAAACATTTTTTCACCGTGCAATACAGATAACACTGTCGATATTTTTTAACCGACTTCCACTAAACTACATTAAAATACCTAAAAATATAATGTAGCAACTCTGAGTCTACACATATCCTGTTGCACCGTGGGCGCAGCGGGCTGCGGCGCGGCGGGGTCGCGCACCACTGTGGGCAGCACGCTCGCGCTGCTGGATCGCATCTCCTGGCGGAGCCAGCTCCGGGCCCGGCGGTGACATTGCATGCGAATGATGATGAATGAATGATGTCATAGAGCAGGCGCCGACGATGATGTCTATATGATATTATATTGATATTTATTTTTTGGTGCGGGTCTACAGCTGTACCCGAGTTAATTTGAGCTTATGCCACTGCCACGTTGTCTTTTGTTTGGTAATTTCCCACTAAGATAAAATAAAGTAAAGTAGACTATACTGAAGCGACTTCCAACTTAATTTAATTATTGAAAACTTATTAAAGTAGGTACATGTGTTTTCTGTTGATCAAGCAAGCTAGCAAATTACAAAGTATAAGTTGCAATATATTATGTTATTTACTTCGATGTAAAACATACTATCTCAACATAGTATAACAACATAATCTAGATATAACAAAAAATGTTCACATAAAACAGAATTGAAAAAACCACTTAATGTAATAAACTCTACTTGTAAAATAATGTAAAAGGTAAAATCACAAAATGTATAAAGTCTGTAAATGGTACATTCTACTAAAATACAAGAGTATTTTTTATAAAAAGGAAAATCATCCATACTAAATATGAAAATCATCCTTACTCATGCATATATGAGCATAAATTATGCTAGTACCAACTACAAGCCGAACATTCCAAAACTTTATTACTGTGATTCTAGTATAAATATTATTTTATATCGAAGACCACACGTTACGTTTCAAAGTGCATAATGCAACTCAATTTCATGTACCTACTGCTAACACCATACGAGTGCAGCTAATACTACAACTTATCTATGAACATGTTAATTACCTACTAAAAACTAAACGCAGTTTAGTTTTTAGTTAGTCTTATCTACATCAAAAATCTCACGGGTTTTGTACGGTGCAACAACCGTACAGAGCATCATCAGCATTTTTGTACATTTCACGCGCACGCTTATTTTAGATATAATTTTAGTTTTAAGTGAGTTCACGCATAACCGTCGCGCAATGCGGACTAGTGCAACTCATTAGCATATAGCGTTAGCATTTTACGAGGGCGAGTCAATAAGTCCGTGACTTTTGGAATGAAACACAGATTTTTTGATAAATAAATCATTTTATTTTTCAACGTAGTCCCCCTTGAGCTCTATACACTTTGTCCAACGCTTCTCCAATTTTTTTATCCCTTCCAAAAAATATGATTTGTCGAGGTCCTCAAAATAGGCCTTTGTTTGCGAGATGACTTCATCATTGGAGTCAAATCTTTTTCCACCGAGCCATTTTTTCAGGTTTGGGAACAAGAAGTAGTCATTCATAGCCCAATTCATGGATTTTTGCCATGTAAACTGCACATGTGTGCACCCTTGCATTGTCTTGGTGAAAAAGAACTTTTTTCTTGGCCAAATGAGGTCGGTTTTTTTTCAAATCCTCATTGAAGCAGTCCAATAAGTTGGCATAATATTCCCCATTAATTGTTCTTCCCTTTTGAAGATAGTCAATGTGGATTATCCCACGTGCATCCCAAAAAACAGTCGCCATAACTTTATTGGCTGACAAACCCACCTTGGCCTTCTTTGGCGCCGATTCACCCTTAGAAACCCACTGTTTTGACTGTTGTTTGGTCTCTGGTGTGTTGTGATGGATCCATGTTTCGTCCACGGTTACAAAATGGCGCAAAAACTCCTCCATATTGTGATTAAACAACGCCAAACCTTCCTGTGAAGTTGTTACACGATTGCGTTTGTGGTCGACTTGCGGAAAGCTTTCTCATGCCCAAGTGATCATTCGGCATCTTCAGTGCTTGTACGGCCACAACGAAATTCAGTAAACCACTTTTTCACCATTGAAATCGATGGTGCATTTATCAAGCTTAGCCTTGGTCTCGGTAATGGTTTTTTTTCGCAAAAAATAATGCTTAATAAGCACACGAAATTCACTTTTTTCCATTGTTTCCTTAAGTTACTGGATAGTCTGATAAAGATAGCTGTAAAACACAAACTAACTGACGCAGCAAGTTCAAATTTTGATAGGAGTCAACTGACAGATGCCTGTTGACAGGAGTAGTGTTGCTTTTTCAGTAAGGAGGTTAGAAATTCAAAAAGTCACGGACTTATTGACCCGCCTTAGTATCTTTATCTTAGCCTATACACGTATATACAACAGCAGCTTAGTTTTACTCAAACAGCATCATCTATAGCAGCAACAGCATCTCAAGTTGTACAAACCATACATCTTTATGGTCCTTCGTTATCGATTAGAATCAGCGTCCTGGAATCCTCCGTGCTTACTGTAAGCGCGATCTACTTCGCGAGTGTTTAGCAAGCAGTACCTCGAGCAGTAGAAGCCGTTAAATAAGTTCCAGCAGCAGCGGTGAGTCCCTAAATTTTCTTACACTCTATCAAGAAGCTTATCACCTGATTCATCATGGAAGGTTTATTAGCATCTCAAATCCAGATCATCGAAGCGATGCAACAGCTTCTTAGCGACTTTAAAAAAAGCGGTGTCGAACGCAAGACACCGGCTCATATTAGTAAGCAATTATCCACGTTAGATCTTTATTGGAATGATTTTCAAAGCAATCATATTACAATTAATTGTATGAATCAGATCATAAACAGTCGCATGATTATTTTATTAAGAATATATAGGTACCAGAAAACATCTGATTTTTACAATGACGCGTGTTCTTTTATTACGGGGTATTTACCAACGGCGGGAAAAGACCAGCCCAGTCCCATTAGGCCAGGATTATAAGGGTTCGCGTCAACATCATCCGTAAGTCAGCAACAGCAAGCAGAAGCAGAAAGGACGCCGCAAACATCATTTAATCTGGGGATATAAACAAAAGGTACATCTAGCAAGCTCGAGGAAATGTTAAGAAAACAAAAAAGCAACTTTAAAGCATTTCATCGAACAATCAGTGACTTAGATCTAGAAAGTATTTCCGAAAAACGGTGCACGTGTGGACTGAGGGATATATTAGGGATATATATTTATGATGCTATGTATTTGGTAAATTTGTAAATTATTTTACAAAAGTTCTACTAAAATTCTGTAGTGAAGAACCATAATTTTTCACATAATTTTCGAGATCTGGAAGATAGCGGTGTGTGAACTAAGGGGCCCCACTCTGAGGGCTGCAGTTCTTAAACTAAAACGTAAAAAACGTAAAAAAATCTTTTTACAAATTCCCAGAATTGTTCTACAATTATTTTGAGACTTCTACTAAAATTTGCTATACTTATTTTGGGAAAATTCAGGTAGGTCCCTCAATCCACACGTACACGAAAAATGGGACTTCGAGGATGCGATGTAAACCGTGCAATCAAGGGCACTGTGCTCCGCGCTACCTCTCTTGGCCTTAGTGTAGTTTATGCACTGAGGCACTTCTCTCCGCAGCCACTTTTCGCAAACAGTCCTCATGTGAGGACCTGCGCAGTGACTGCATCGATCCGTCTCCTCCCTACACACCCTCTTCGTGTGTCCATACCCGAGGCAGCGGAAGCACTGCACCAGCGTATGGGCGTATCCTACGTTCACACACCTCTTCCATATCTGTGGGCTAACTCTAACTATGAGGTGGTTTTGTAGGGGGTTCCTCGCTCTCATCCCGAACACTACTTCCACCTTTCTCTCCTCCCCCTTCAGGCCCTCAAGGATGTTCGCGTTCTGATTAGAGAACGCGGTGACGAAGTCGGCCGTGTCGCACTTCATCACATCCCTGAAGGCCAGAAGGGGGTTTTTATTCTTTACGTCCTCTACCACCAATCCCTCATTCTTACTCAATCTTTCCTTGACCTTATTTCTCCTCACACAGCCGACGACTACCTTCTACGAACGACGAAAACGACGACTAGCCATCCTACGCATCTACAGTCTTCCTGATTTTTTTCATTACCTCGTCTCCCGAATCCTGCGTGTCCCTGGAGGACACCACAACCGAATGCAGCGCCCTTGTCTCGGGGACTCGCTCAGCGACTCCTCTCGAGACAATGCTCGCATAGCTCGCTGGTTTAGCGACGGTTGTGCTGTTTTCCAGGAGCAAGCTCAACTTTTCCATCCTCACTCTACTTTCTTCCATACATCCCTTCATTTCGTCCATCTTCTTCATCATCTCTTTCATTCCCTCATTCATACCTTGCTCTATTAACTTATTTTTATGTTTTAGGTCCCCTGTTGATGCAACTTCTGCTACGTTCGCCGCGTTTACGGGTGGCTGGGGGGGATGTTAAGGGTCCCTTCCCAGCCCTCCGCTAGTTCGTGCTTTCAAACAGGTGAGTTCTATTTCTAGCTCTTTTATTATTTGGTACAGCCTGTCTACTGCTGCCATGGCACCTTCTTTTAAGTCAGTTTTAAAGTTTCTAGATGTGTTGATACAATGCTTTGCATGCTGTAGACAGGCTCTACCTTCTGCAGTCTTGGGTCTATTTGGAGTTACTGGACTTTCGGGCTTCTCTACTGTTGTTAATTTTTTGGCTTTGGGTTTGGGTGCTGGCGGGTGCTGCTTTGTTTGTTTGGGGATTGTGGGTTGTAGGCTTAAGGCTTCGAGTTTCTTTATACTTTTCCTAACCTCGGAAGATTTTACGGGTTGGTAAAGTGCCTTGCCCTCATTTGCCTTATTTTTTGTTGGCGGGGAAATGGTGAGTCGCTCTTTCGGGGGGTGCGCAACATGTTGTCTATTAGGGGACTCGTCAGTTTAAAATGCAATATAATAATTTAAATTAAATTTCAATATGAATAAAGATAAATAAAATAAAATTAAAATAATAAATTAAAAATTGAATTATTAAAAATAAATGTCAATTAATAAAATGTCAATAAAATACTAACCTAACAGTTTCCCCAAAAGGGGGTTAACAGACCTACTCTAACTAATAAAATCCAAAAATAAATGTCAAAAATATCAAAAATAATTCCTAAACTAACAGTTTCCCCAATAGGGGGTTAACTGACCTACTCTAACTGAATAAAATAATGTGAAGTGTAAGGGGTTCCCTAAGCGCACAGTACAATCATAAGTCTTAACCTAGCAACTACACCAAAAATGGTGTAGTTGGTCCTTACTCTAGTTTTTACAATTTATTCAGTAGCTCCAATAGGGGCTACTGGTCTGAGCAATTTATTACAGTGTATAGTACCTTAGGTTAAGTTCTTTCCAGGTGTTTCTGCAGTTCCAGTTGGTGCAGCAGCTTCGCAGGTAAGTTTTTGTATTTTCTTCTTTTTACAGGTGCTGCTGATGTTCCAGGTGTTCTGCTCTTCAAGGTGTGGCGTCGTCACCTTTCTCCGGTGCTGGTACCCGAAAACCGCAGCTTTCTAGGACGCCTGAAAGCCTTAATGTAAGTTTTTCTTTTTTCCAGGTGTTAACCCCTTTTCCAGGTGTTCGATGTTAGCTGTCCTGGATAGAGATTTGGCTGCTGATGTCAGCAGTGAAAATTCCGTGTCGGTACCAAGTATAGGAGCCGCCATATTGAAAAATTTAAAACTGCTGTAGCTCCGTACAGCAGTTTTAAATTTTTCAATATGGCGGCCAAAATTAGGTCTGAAAATTAGACTTTCCGCTGCTTCCTCGCCCTTTGAGATAACTGGACCTAGTTTGGGCTCGTTCTTCTGGGATTTTTGAGGCCTTTCCAGATATGTAGGTCACCCTCTCTAATTCGTCCCTGAAATTTTGATGTCCCCGATTTGGTTCAGATTCTGGGAGGGGGTAGCCAAAGTGTTGCCTTTAATGTCAAAAGAAACCCCGTTCCTCTAGGCCAATTAGGAGCGGAGTTATGTCCACTTTTGTGAGGCGTTTGACAGTTGCCGAGCTGTCAATGTCAAAGTTCAGGCGCTTATAACTCGGCAACTATTTGTCGTAGGTAGGGGGTTCTTGGGCTAGTTCGTCGTGGATTTTTCCCCTCTACTCGATTCTTGCCTCAGATTCGCGGAATATTTTTTGGAAAAAAAATGTCAAGTTTTCCGCGTTTTCCGGGTTCCGACCCCCCGGGATGTGTAGGTGGGGTCTCGTGCTGCTCGGAGTAGAAAACCGCGTCCTTCTACGTCTTCTAGTTCCGAAGCAATCGGCGTCTGAACTTTCCCAAAATGGCGGACGAAATGTCAAAGTCAGTGTTTTCCGCTCGATTACTCCGTCAATTTTAATTTGCCCGGATCGCGGTTTCTAGTTGCTGGGGGGGTATCCTCACCTTGGGCAGATGATGGTGGGTGAATTTGGGGGGGTTACGAATCCCCCCTTTTCCCCCCTCTTTTTCATCCGTCCGGATGCTCCTCCTCGAGATCTTTCAGACGAGATGTCGCTCGTATTTGTCCGACGAATAGTTCCGGAGTTGTCGGCCTTTGAACATTTCCAATATAGCCGACAAAATGGCCACTAAAACGTTTTCTTCGATTATTTCCGGAACTCTTCGTCGTACAGAGGCGTGCGAGGTGTCGTTAACACCTCCACACCACACCACGAAGGGGCTTCGTCTCCTCGTTGGGTATCGCCTCGTCAAGGTGGTGTTCCAGCTGTTCCAGCCGTTCCCTATTTATCCAGGATTTTTACCTTTTTAGGGTTTTTTTCCGGTCCTGGAGCAGTTGGAGAGTTGCGGTTTGCGGCGTTCGGTGGGGGGTGAGGGCGGGCAGCTCCTGGTGGGTTTTAGTGCCTCCAGCTGGTTTCTGGTCTGCGTGGTCGCCGGATTTTAGGAAAAATGGTTTTTCCGGTTTTTCACCAGGTTCTTGTTCTAGACCACCTACCTTTTTGGTGTGGGTCGTAAAAACCCTTATTTATCCCAGCTAATTCCGTTGTCAAAACCCACGCGTCTCTATGTGCTGCTCCGCTATTGATGTTTTAAAAACTTATTTTCTAATTCGCATATTCGCACTCTCTATCAATCGCGAGCAGTCTCCTCAAATAGATGTTCCTTCTTTTTCTGGTAGCTACCACATGTGGGTCTCGTTTAAGGATTTATTTATGGAAACTATCCATAAAAAGGTGTCTTTCTAGCGCTCAGAAAATGCAATTTTTGAAGAGCAAGCTCAAGGGGAAGCCGAAAATCTTCATCACCTCCGAAAATTATGATATTTGTTGGGAAATTTTGAATCGCCGTTACAGCAACTAAATATTAATTTTCAATTTCCATATGAAACATTTTAACTTGCCTACCTGTTATGCAACATCAATCATCATCAGCGATAAAACGCATTCATGATACTTTGAACTAGTGTTTGGATGATATTAAAATCTAAGGGGTCATCATAGACACCTGGGATCCTATAATTATCTACATCGTTTCTCAGAAATTCTTTATTCCGACACTCATAATGACTCAATGAGCAAAAGAGAACTCTTGCAAAGGTTTTAGGAATATTACCATAGGGTCAAATTACAGCAATTGTACTTTAAATACAGGGGTATTCATAATGAACCACGCGGTCAACAACCTGCTAAATAAGTCTTTCAGCAAACCTTCGTGTTCTTTCATTGATACCATTCAGCTAGCCGATACGGAGTTTTATCGATGCCGTCAATTTGACCTATTGTTAGGTGCCGATTTCTACTCATTTATCATCATGGACGGGATCATAAAGCAAGACGAATAGCTTCCAGTAGCCCAGCAAACTCACTTTGGATGGATTTTATGCGAAAAAGTAAAATCTTTCCTTTGAAATGTAGTCATGGTCGACGTCGACAGCATCCAAAAATTTTTATCGATCGAAGATGTCGGTGATGATGCAGATAATATGTCGAAAGAGGATTTATTATGTATTCAGCAATACAAAAATACAACAGCACGGCAATCGGATGGAAGACACGTTGTTCGTCTTCCCTTATATCACGAGGCTGTCGAAAAATTAGGGTTCTCAAAACAAAAAACATGCGCTCAGTTTTATCAATTAGAAAGATAATAATAATAACTTAATCGAAAAATACTCGTATGAAACATTTATCAATGAATATATTTCTTTAGGACACATGTACTTAACAATAGAACGTAACATGAAACTTGTTTACTTTTTGCTGCACCACGAAGTTCATCGGACTGACTCATCCACTACATCATTACGAGTCGTCTTTAACGCATCTAGTAAAACCATTTTCTGGATATAATCGCCTCGCCTGAATGACGTCATGTACCGAGGCCCGAATTTACAGCAGGACATTCTACTGTTAATAAAACGGTGGCGACAATATCCTTATATAATATAAGAATATTGTCGCCACAACAGCAATAGCATATACAGCCGATATAGAGAAAATGTTTCGCCAAATTGTGATGGCTAAGCAAGATCTTAGATACCAGCAACTAGTTTGGAGGGAAGATCCTAACCATACACTTCAGGAATATACTCTGTCGACTGTAACATATGGGATCAAAGCAGCTCCTTTTCTAGCGATGATGACCTTAAAACAATTAGCAAAGGACGAAGGTCATCGTTATCCTTCAGCAACCAGGGAGGAAGAATTCTATATGGATGATGATAATGCTCTTAGGAGAAATATACAAAGTCTTTGATCCGCTAGGATGGCTAGCACCAGCAGTAGTCCAGCTTTAAATGCTATTCCAAAGCATATGGCTACTAGATTTAGGATGGGATGACGTCATACCTGACAGTCTATATTCAGATTGGTGTAAATTACGTTTGGATATAGAGAATATTAAGGATGTCGTAATCCCGCGGTGGATTGGATCTGGAAGAGACAGCAGCATAGAACTTTACGGATTTTGCGACGCATCTTTAAAAGCTTACGCCTGCGTAATTTACTCACGCATCATATGTGAAAATAAAATCCATATTATATTATTAGCAGCGAAAACAAAACTTGTACCCGTCAGCAAAACTTCTAGCTCAACGAAAAGGGACGTTTCTTTGCCACGATCGGAGTTATGCGGCGCATTTCTACTTTCGAAATTAATGGCAAAAATTAAGCAAAGCCTTAGCGATCATAATTTGAAGATTTATTCGTGGTGTGATTCGACAGCTGTGCTCGGTGGCTGCACGGAGATCCATGCCGATGCCATTCGTAGCAAATCAAGTAAAGAAAATTACTCTGATTTTATCAGCAAACACGTGGAGCAACGTAAAATCCTGGAATTTTTTTTTGTTTTTGATTTTTCCTGGAAAAATATAGCAGCTTTACTCAAGCCACACGGATTTTAGTATGGATAATGAGAGCCTTTTCAGCCAAGCTAAAAACATCGTATTTATCGGTTACAGAATTACGCAGCTCCGAATTAAAATTAGTAAAAGATAATCTTAATTTCGAATTTTTTCAGGAAATACATGACTTAAAAAGCGTCGGGCGTTTGAATCGTAAGAGCAAACTGTTATGTATCAACCCGTTTTAGACGACCAGGGTCTATTAACAGTTGGAGATAGACTCAAGAATAGCAATTTTCCTAATGATATGAAACATCCTTTTATTATGCCACACAGCAGCCATTTAACAAATTTATTAATAGACCTAGCGCACAAATCTAAGTATCACGGAGGAGCTAGACTAAAAGAATCTTGGATACGTCAGCAATACTGGATCGTCGGTGGTAATAGAGCAATCAGAAATTGTTTACATCAGTTTGTAAAATGTAGGAGACATAAGCAAATCAAGCAAGCTCAATTGATGGGAGATTTGCCCGGAGCTAGAATAAACCCTACTAGACCGTTTTATCGCACTGGGGTGGACTTTACGGGATTTGTAGACGTAAAATCTAGCAACGGTCGCGACATCAAAACTACCAAATAATATGTGGCTGTATTCGTATGTATGGTCACAAAAGCTGTCCATTTAGAATTGGTATCCGACTTATCATCGTCTACATTCCTAGCAGCTTTACGTCGTTTATCAGCACGAAGAGGTAGTCCTCGTCACATTTACAGCCACAATGGAACGAACTTAGTAACTCGTAGGAGCTAGCAAGATCTTAGATCGAGAATTGGTCGACCTGAAATTTATCTTAACTAAGCAATTCTATAGCGACCTTAGCGAAATGCAAATTGAGTGGTATTTCAACGCTCCTTCTTGGCCGAGTGCGGGAGGATTATGGGAAGCAGCAGTTAACAGTCTCGAGTACCACTTGCGCCGAGTTCTTGGTGAACAGAAACTCTACCTATGAAAAATCTCTCTCAATAATTAGAAGCTTGTCTCAATTCAAGACAGCTATGTTCTTTATCGGAAAATTCAGACGATTTAGAGTACCTAACACCTTCTAACTATTTAGGAAGCGTTCCCATCTTAACGATAATAGAGACTGAGAGAGACGAGAGAACAAGATGGCAGTTAATGCAAAAAATATTCGACGATATTTGGAAACGATGGCGTACAGAATATTTAACACAACTGTCCACCAGGAGCAAATGGAAAGCAGCTAAACCTAACATCAAAGTGAATGACGTCGTAATGCAAGCGTGGTAGGCAAGCGTCACGACGCTTTCCTACCACGCATGCATGACTTGCATGTATTTATAATCTCGCGGATTTTATCGACCAAGCTATATGAATTATTCGTATCTACTTCATCCGTGTTATCATAGAACTGCCCAGGTAAACGTAAAGTTTTGCCGAAGGCCAGCTCTGCGGCGCTAGTCACACTGTCGGTGCGCACCGCTGCCCGAAGGCCTAGCAGTACGGTAGGTAATTCGTCTATCAATTACCAGCGGAACTTCCAAAACGAGCCATAAGGGCTGCTTTTAACGACCTATGCCACCTTTCCACCGCACCGGTGCTCTGTGGGTGATACGGAGTAGTACGACTCTTACAAATACCCAAATGTCGTCCTTGATCTGATATAATCCTACTGGGGCAACCGTATCTTACTATCCAACCTGCATAAATATTCTTAGCTACCTACCGCGTCAGCTGTAATTACATGTAACGAAAAACCTTCGGGAAAACGGGAAAACCTATCTATAATAGTAGCTAAAATCTTAATCCTAGTGGACATGTAGGTAACGGACCATCGATGTCCACATGGATGCACAGGGGTGCCCAGTTTTTAAAATTCTCGTGGGTGCTCCAGCTTTTTAGGGTTCCGTACCGTACGTTATTCAAATTTCAATGCGAACGTATTTTGTCGAACTACTGCTCTATTTATAAATATGTCGCCAATGTTTTCAAGTTCCAAATCATCTGCTATTTCTCTGTTTACATGCACTACCATGTAATTATTAAGCCTTTGCTGAGTCATAGTAGTCTTCAAGTAAGTCTTTATTCTTCGTAATGCTGAAAATGACCTTTCAGCTGTGCATGTCGATACTGGAATAGTTAAAATTATTTTTAATAATTTGATGACTTCTGGTATCATATCTTTGGTAGATTCGCAATGAGTAGTTATAAAAGAAACAACACCTGTACACTATTTAGTTTGTAATTTTTTGTTTGTACAATATCTAAAAGCATGTTTCGATGAAGAATCAAACGATCCATATCAAAGTCATCTCCATAAAAGTTTTTCACATAATTGCTGCTTGTATTATTATGTTGCTAAGTAAGAAATAGTTCCATGTTGCTCAAGTGTGCCATAGTATCTTTAGTAAAGCGCTGTTCAATACAGCCTATGACTTTATGTAACACTTCAAAATACATTTTTCGATAAAAGTCAGCTGGACTAGAAAACTCGTGCGGTTCACTTGTAGAGTCGTCTATCTTTTTAGGTCTTCTCCGTATTTTTGGTGTTTTAAGTTCATCCAATTCCAAAATGTGAGCCAAATCTACAGTAGATTGCCAGACGTTTTCTAATTTTTAGTCAATTCTTTGGGACGATATAACTTCTTTGACTGTATTAATATTATCGACAGCTTTTTGCAGATGCAGAGATATCTTCTGTAACGTAGCATTTAAAGTTTCAATACAGCTAAGAATTTCTATCAGAATTTTAATGATAAATAGAGATTCGAAAGACTAAAGACTTTTTAAAAACCCTTTTGCTTTGGCACCGGCATCATCTTTCTGAGTTTTGGTGTTGTTCAAAAAACATAGAAGTGCACTATAATTGTCGAGGATTGTTTTCAAAGTTTTTCGTATATCTTATACGACAGCACCATCATGTTGGGCAAAACGGTCGTAGAGAAAGATTTTGTGCATCCTCAGCTGCCTGTAGGGATTCAAAACAAGCTTGGCGTTTCGGTGAAACGCGGACGAAGACAATGAGCTCTCTTACTAATACTAAAAAATATCTTATTGTCGGCACTTCTTTCAGAGTATCTTGAACAACCAAGTTTAAGGAGTGTGCGACACAATGCACATGAACTGCCCTAGATCCAATAGCTTGAACTCGTGCTTTAAGGCCAGTATGCGTTCCGGAAACATTAGCAGCGCCATCGGTACATAGAACCCTTCAAGTTTTGATATCAAGGCGAAATCTTTTTAGTACGTCATTGAAAATTTCAAATAAAATTTCAGATGTGGTTGACGGCGTTTCATAGAGTCCGAAAAATGTTTCATGTGAGTATATTAAGCTTTGAGTCCACGTACCGAAAGCAGAACGTGACTTGTTCATGATTGGTAATATCATCTACCATAACAGAATAATAGATAGCATTTTGTATTACTTTAATTATTGTACTCAATATTTCGTGACTCAAAATTGTACACAGTTTGTTAGTGATATCGTGTGATAACCATTTATATTTACTGCACTGGAGCCACGAGTTTAACTCGGGAACATCTTCTGATTGCAGCTTCAATAACCGACTATAATTTGAATTTTCATCCTCATGGCCCCTTATGGCGAGGCCTCCGGTCATTAAAAACGAAGAGTAGAAATCATATTCATAAGGGCGGTTCTAGCAGTTTTCATATCTTCAAGTTTACTTTTTGATAATATTGAGTGTACATTGACGCCACGTTCTGCATTGGCTTTGTATAAAACATAAAAGCGGTGACTTTAGACATTTCGTGCTTTTTAAATCTTTCCAAAGCCTTATTCCATGATGAAAAACCAATCTCAGTGAATGCTTTAATGGAGTCATCATCTCTTGATGGTCTTTTTGGCGTAGAAATACCACTAGATAAAGTGTCTCTACAGATTTCGCAAAACACTTTATCGATGTCTCCATCATACAGTAGCCATGGAAAAACTGATTGCCACTTACTTTGATAGCTGCGTCCTTTCTTCTCTAAGCATAAATTTTCAGAAGTAACGTTACGGTCTTGACCTATGTTAAGCTGACAAGAGCCACTACTACTACTACTAGTGGAAGGTATTTCAGGTTTAGGTACCTTACGGTTCCGAATGACAAACTTATCCATCATAACATAACAGTTCACGTGCTATCTAGATACTAGTCTGAGAAGGAATAAAAGCGCGCGCGTGTGTGGTGTGATGCGAGCAGTACGAGCGGAGGCAGACGGGGGCGGGTGTGGTGGCGCGGCGAGCCGGCCGGTGTGTGAAAGCAGCTCGGTTTGTTTTTAGGCGCGCGTATTACGTATATTATTTCGGTACCTATATTATTTAGATTTAGTTAAAAGATGAGAAAGAGAATTATTTTAGATATTCATAATCGTGGGTGCTCGGCACCCACTATTTACCTCTCGTGGGTGCTGGAGCACCCGAGCACCCGCAGAGTCGGCGCCCCTGGATATGCACACATGCTTAAGCCCATTCTCTTACATCTAAATTCATATTAGGCCAAAAATAACGCTGAGGAACCAATATTTCTGGTAGCCCTAACACCTGGATGACTCAAACTATGTATACTATTAAAAGCTAATTTATTAAATTTTTCTGGCAAATATGGTCTTTTATTATAATATATAATAGGTCTTTACCTATGACATTGCCGTTCTGCAGTACTGGCCATTTCAAATGTTACATTTTCATCGCATCTCAATCTTTTTCGTCATCATGGATACGTTAAAAATTCGAGTAATTATGGAATATGAGTACCGTCATGGCAACAACGCGGCACAAGCGGCACGCAACATCAACGAAGTTTACGGAGCTAACACTACAAACCGACGCACCACCTGTTATTGGTTTGCTCGCTTCCGTTCTGGAAATTTCGACCTGAAAAATGAACCTCGCGGTCGTCCGAAGACTTTGGTCGACAATGACGAATTAAAGGCGATTGTGGAAGCTGATGATACACAATCTACGGCTGAATTAGCAGCAGCTTTCGACGTTAGTGTCAAAACAATATTGGTCCATTTGCGTCAAATTGGCAAGGTAAAAAAGCTTGACAAATCAATCAAGCCACGAACTCAATGATCGCTAGCGCAAAGTACGCGTCGAGACGTTTTGAACCGCATTATTACCTGCGATGAAAAATGGATTCTGTTTGATAACCGCAAGCGCTCAGCAAGTTGGTTGGATCCCGGTTCAGCACCTAAACAATGCCCTAAACGAAAACTTACCCCTAGAAAAGTAATAGTCACTGTTTGGTGGTCTAGCGCCGGTGTGATTCATCACAGCTTCTTACCAAACGGGGTAAGCATTACTGCAGATGTGTACTGTGAAGAACTGAACACAATGATGGAGAAGCTGGCACATCTCCAACCAGCATTGGTCAATCGCTCGTCTCCGCTGCTCCTGCACGACAACGCGCGACCTCATACTGCACAGCAGACGGTCTCCGAGTTGCAAGAACTGGGGTTGGAAGCTCTCCGTCATCCGCCCTACTCACCAGACCTTGCGCCTATAGACTACTACTTTTTCCAGAATTTGGATAACTTCTTGGCGGGAAAAAAATTCAATACTCGAAAGGCAGTACAAAATGCATTTGAAGATTTTGTTGCCTGTATATTAACACTTTAATAAACTGCCACTTTTTGAATAAACTGCCACTGCAATGGCAAAGATGCATTGGTTGCATGGGTGATTACTTCGAATAATACAAATAAAACATGTACATGAAAAAAATTCGTTTAAATTTTTTCTTACAAAACGGCAATTTCATAGGTAAAGACCTAATATAAGGACATGTTAATACAAAAGGACATATTAGAAATTTTGCAATAAAATTGGCTTACTAGAATTAGATAGGTAATAACATTTTATTTAATTTAATATAATATGTTGTTATTGCTACTTGGACAATGCATCAATTGCGAAACATACTCGTCTTTCAGTTGAGCCGTGTGCGTCAGCGATTTCGTCGAAGTCGAGTACAGTCGGACATAAAATTGTTTCGATTTGTGATCGCGACAATGTGGCCACAATATTAACTTTTCCCGAAATATGCCGAATATAATAAAAATAAGAAGCCTAAAGGAAGGGTAATAATTATGGTAGTCTCGGAATATAAAACATATGTGTTTTATATTCCGTGATGGCAGTCTATGTATGTATGTATGCATGTTTGTTCCACCGTATCACCTAAACTACTGGTCCAATTCTAATAAACGAGATGTCAATTCGTATTAATAGCCCGGGTAACATAGCTATGTAATTTACGTAGTCGGGTTATAGTTTTTTATAAAAATTGTAGTTATTGATAGTTGCGTGTGAAACAAGGATGAAAACAGTCACGAATGATCATAGATGCGCTAAAGAAAAACGGGAATGAAAATAGTGAACGTTTCGTTAAATTGTACTACTGGAACGCAGTAGTAATTGACATGAAGAATTATAATTATTGTCTTTGGTCTGATGTGCAGTGTTGCTGTCAGCATAGTTTACATTCTCTTTGGCTGTAAGTTGTTGTAATTTGTAGAAGCACCTCTAAAATATAAGACTTGGCTTAAAGGTCTTGTTACCAGGCCATTAAATCTTCAAAAAAAAAAAAAAGTTGTAATTTGTATTGTTGTCAGTTGTTGTATTTTTTTTGTGAACTACAACACGGAATGTTTGTTTTCCCTACAATTGAATACCAAATGACACGGAAACTGCTTCAGAGCAAATAATCTATCGATATGGCTGGAATTAGTTATCCGCAGCATTATAAACATTCAATTCCTATAGACATATTAGACGATTTGTGCAGGTATATCTATTTAGATACTTTACTAAACTATTTAGTTTAGTACATAATTTAACAAACGCTTTACATAACTTAATATGTTTTGGTGTCTGAATGTTCATATATATATTTTTTTTTACTAAAACACAATTCCCTATATGTACTTAATGTATACCAGCTTTACGCGCGAATTTTTTCGCGTGGACAAATTCGCGTGCTATGCTTCATCAAAATCCTTCACGATTGGATTTATACATCTATCTGCGTGCCAATTTTCAACGCAATCCGTCCAGTGTCCCAATATTTCACTGTTATACAAACTTTGGACTCCCATGTCATCCCTTAATGAGATGAATTTCAAAAAAAAATAAAATTCAAATGAACCTTGTAACGCGTAAATAAAATACCTATATTTGTATAAATGTGTTTTAGAAAAAAATATACAAAAATTATATGAACATGCCTAAACACAAGTTCTTTGAGAGACATGAATTTACCAAGGGACCAGATTGACATGGCGTGAGAGTCCATAGATTCTAAGACCAAACCTTACCATTATTATAGTAAACTATCTCAAAACTTATACCTAGCTGTTCAATTTCAGTCGTTTTATAATCAATTTGCCACAAGAAGACAGAAGCAATTTGGTTCGGATCTGTTTTCAAATTGAGTTAGCCCACTGGTTCTATTTGGACTACTACTGCACAGATGAATCAAATAAATTAAACCCATGTGGAATCAGAGAATTTGCTGCACACATTTTTCAGGTATTTGCCATTTAAGTACAACTTTTAATGTAGTCATTATTTGAACATTCTTTAGGGTTTCCATTCCACATCAATTTAATCTTATTTCAATATTGTTAACAGAAGTTAAGTGTGAAATAAAAATGATTATTATTCTTCTTATTATGTTGGAAAAATTATCTAGTCTATAATAATTGATAATTCTTTATAACTTATGAATAAAAAAACACTGGTAGCAAATGTAATATTTTACAGCATGTTCCTACTCTCCGAGAGCATGTGAAAAGTCTGGACTCTGTATTAGACAACTGGAGAGAGTACAAACAGTCTGTGCCCACGTATGGGGCAATAATTCTGGACACAGATCTGACTCATGTGCTGCTGGTGCAGTCATACTGGACCAAGGCATCGTGGGGCTTCCCCAAAGGGAAAGTCAATGAGAATGAGGAGCCATGGAAGTGTGCTATCAGAGAGGTAATGTGATATTTGTAATTATTTTCTTTTTGGGGTTTTTGTAAATAATTTAATATTGCAGTAATATGTATTTATGAAACACGTGACACAGTGCTGATAAATAACATTTTAATATTGGCTTTCAGGTTTTTGAAGAGACTGGTTTTGACATAAGCAATCACATCAATAAACAGGACTACATTGATGCCACTATTCACGAGCAAAATGTTAGACTGTACATAATTGTAAACATACCGAGGGATACAAAATTCCAACCCCGAACTAGAAATGAAATAAAAGCTTGCGAGTGGTTCTCTATAGCTGATTTGCCAGCAAACAGAAAAGATATGACTCCCAAACTAAAAATGGGTGTGAGTCCGAATGCTTTCTTTATGGTGTTACCATTCGTCAAAAGACTGCGGCGCTGGGTGGCCGAGCACAACCCCAAAGTGATTAGACGCACAAGACACAAGTCAATGGGGGACCTAGAGTCATGTCGAAGCAAGAACAAACCAATCTCACAGGGGTTGCAAAACGAAATCCAGGAGTACCAGCAGTCCTCCGCCCTCAAATATAAGACCCACACCAACTACCAGCCTCAGAGCAGCTCTAAAACAAACAATAATATGAATATTAGCAACAAGAAAGGAAAAATGGCGAAACGTCAGCTATTCACGCCGCAAAATACTCACAGCAACAACTTTTCGCCTGTCCAAAAACTGAAAACTCCCGTCAAAGAGGTTGATGAAACTATCAATCTCAATTTTGTGGCACCTTCTTGGGCTAATTTCAAATTCGACAGGCGAGCCATTTTGGAATGTTTAACTTGAATTTAAAACTTTATTAATTTAGATGTGTGAAATCTTCATCCACAATTTGTCAAAATAGTTACAAGTGAATGTTCATTAAATTTTAACTATATATTTTCTGTTGTATCTTTATTAAACTGGAAAGAAGTTACGAAGTTGTTGATATTTCACTCACGATGCACCAATGACTACAGGTACTTAACTTTGTAGGGTCTTTAATTTCTAACAATAACAAAAATGCTTTCTTTGAATGAAATATTTATTTTACAACTTTAATTTACCTTATTTATATTAACAAATGAATATATATATCACAAGTAGCTGACCTGTGCCCACTCGGGTGGTAAACATTTTTACTTTTGATGAAATTATGATTGTGGTTCGGTTAATACTAAGTGCTATGGTTTATTTCCTGACTGCCAAAAGGAGGGTTATATTTTAACTGCTTATTTATGTGTGTATTTGAATGCCAATTTGCTTATATTAACGGGTTTCAAATGAGTGAATGAAATCATTATAATTGAATAAATTATGTTTATTTTAATTGTTCAAAACTTCTCTGTATAGTATATTAGATGTAATATTATTATTTGGTACCAAAATATATTGTGTTTCTGGAGTTCCAACCCGAGATAAGGCAACATATAACTGCCCATGGGAAAATTTGCTTTCTAAGCTCAACGCCCACCGGAGAGAATGTTCGACCAAATCGATGGGACTTATTAACGGTGAGGGCAAAAGAGATCTTGACGGAATACTGTTGCCTTTTAAACGGTATAGGTGAATCAGTTTGAATCATGAGTATCTGCGGATTATAAGCCAGTTGATCCACTGCTGGCCCTGTGAGAATGGTCGCCACGAATAATCGTGGCGACCATTCTCGCAATTCCCGCAACTCTTTTATAAGGAGCCATGTGCCATAACACTTGTTTCATAACAGCATGATGGGAATGCCAACTTTTAACATGAGGTCGTGAGGAGGTAAGTCAGATGGGCTCAAAGAATTTAAAAATTTTTGAGGATACTGTTCAATATTACACACCGTGTCGTCAATGGACTTATATATATATTTGACTTGACCCCCCACTTTTTCTAAAATCAGTTTATTGATCTCATTAACTGTAATGAAAAAGAAGCCTAATAGAAATATCACTCAATAGATTACGGCACGGTCGCCGGTCGCGGTTCGATACCTATGTCGTATTATCTCTAACCATTCGTGTAAATTATATGCAGTTAAAGGAAAAAGTATTTTGTTTTAAACACTTGAGACTATAAATTCACCTATTTTGATAAGAATTCATAATTATTATTAAGAATATTGACCAATAAACATGACCTAACGATTTAAATATTTTTTTTAATTTATAAAACTACTTTTTAGACATATTCGTTCGACCGTTTTTTCTCCTACTTACTTTGCAAATCCGGCAACGACGAAGAAGTATTTCATATTTCGGGTTAATATATAGCCTATGTTACTCACAAATAACGTAGCCTTCTATTGGTTAATGAATTTTCAAAATCGGTTCAGTAGATCCAGAGATTACCCCCAAAAACCTCACAAACTTTATCTCTTTATAATATTAGTATAGAAGCTCTTATCTATAGAATAGAATTCTTATTTATGAATCATTCACGTTTTTTATGAAATGAACCAGGAAACGAGCAGACGTATCGTCTGCTGGTAAAAGATTACCGCCGCCCATGGACACTCGCAACATTAGAGGAGTTCACTTGTAACTCCTCTGGTATTGCGACCTGCGTTCCTAGTCCTTAAAATCTCCAGCCCTCCTTGGTCCTCCTGTAACCTCACTCACTCGGCGAAACACAATGCAAGCGTTATTTCACGCCGGTTCTGCGAGGCCGTGGTATTTACCCGGTCGAGCCGGCCCATTCATGCCGAAGCGTGGCTCTCCCACGTTTAATAATATTATAGTAATATTAATTAAATGGAGTTCTAATGCGTTTATACTACGCAGTTCAATAACTTGTTTCACACGCATCTTACAATTTAATTAATATTATATATAGCAATATCCCGCAAAAAAATACCCACAACCTGCAAACAAATGTGTGAGTGCACATAAGCATGCGTAAAGCACCTCCCTCCTTCCACACTGCTCATGCGTACACTCAGAAGCAAGATCGTGCAAACACCAGCACCACACAAGCAACAATGTCAGCAAGATCGTGCAAGGCCCCACACCACCATGCAGGTTGCAAAACTCGACGCGCGTTTCGCCCCGAACCCGGAGCATCTTCAGGAAGTGGATCTGCGAACAAAGTTAGTAATGCCGTCAACCAAACCACCACCTTATATACCCTACTGGCTACTAGTACCCCCACTAAACAGGTTAATAAGCGGTGACGGAGTTAAACAAGTTTGGTCATTCAATAATGCAAGTCTATTGTTGTTCCTTTCTGTTAGATATTAAGATGTACAAAACAATAATATGTAAATTCATATTTGGCGCGCTGTGTGTCGTTACGACACCTGTAATATTCGCGGGAAGCGTGCCCGCTTCCCCGCGCCCGCGCACATATGCAGTCTGTGCACTGATACCAACCCTACAGTTTTAACTGTAGATCTACAGTTTTTAGGAGATCCTCTCTGTTTTTAGTTTAAGCCTCGAAATCTACAGTTTTCTACAGTTTTTATGCAAGATGCTAGCGTCATCTATTTTATTTGTCTGTACACTAAGTCAGCTTCAGTAAAACCTGCTACTATCGCACCGAAAGTAATAGTCAGATGATATTTTAATAGATGGCGTTAGTGGTGGGTCGTTCCGGCAATATTTTACCGACATTCTCTATGGTTTGCGTTTTTATTTTTACTGGGGATTCCCCGTAACTACTTTTTCGTTTGAAACAATAATTTATACGTCATTATCTAGTTCATTCCTTATCTGATTAGATTCTTTTTTATTGTGTGACGTTGTGAGTTGAGCAAATATTAACGAATATGCATAGTTGCAGTGATGAATCAGATGTTGATAAATCTCCACAAAGAAAGAAGAAAGTAGTGAGATATGAGCAAAAATTTGTTGACTCTTGGCTCAATGACGAAAATTTTAGTGGATGGCTCGTAAAAAGTAAGAAAGGTAACACTTATTTTTACTGCTCTGCATGTGACTGTGATCGTAAATGCGGAATTCAAGAATTGATTCGACATAAAAATTCATCAAAGCACGTAGCAAACTGTAAAAAATTACAAAAGCAACCTAAGCTCACATCTTTGTTCCCATCAACATCAAAATCACAAGATCCACATCAAATGGCAAAAGCCGGCGAAATTAAACTAGCATGTTTTATTGCGGAACATAACCTTGCATTTAATGTTGCCTCACATCTGACTAATTTAATAAAATCGGTGTGTCCAGATTCAAAAACTGCTGAATATATGTCTATGAGCCGAACAAAAGCAAGAGCCATTGTAGTAAATGTGACAGGAACAACCGCTGAAGAAAACTTGATAAAAAATTTAAGGGAAAACGAGTTTTCATTGCTGGTAGATGAGAGCACTGATAAATCAACAATCAAGCATTTAGCTTTAATAGCAAGGTTAGTCAACACAAATTATAAAGTAGAAGATAAATTTCTAACTCTGATACCAATCACCGATGGCACAGCTAAAGTTTTGTACCAAAAAACTATCGAATATTTTAATGAGAAAGAAATTCCATACAAGAGGAATATGTTGGGATTTGCGTCTGATGGCGCCAACGTCATGTTCGGTGGGAATAACTCCATGATGACTAATTTGAAGAATGACATACCTAATCTTTTCACCATGAAATGTATATGTCATTCATTTGCGCTTTGTGCATCTCGCGCTTGTGAAAAGTTACCGAGAGGTCTCGAAGATTTTTGCCGTGAAGTTTTCAATCACATCCAAAATTCACCTAAACGCATCGGTGATTTTAAAACTTTTCAGGCGTTTACAAATATAAAACCACATAAAATATTGCACCCCTCACAAACCAGATGGCTATCATTGAACGATGTTGTAAATAGATTGTTGGAACAACTGCCAGCTATAAAATTATATTTCCAATCAGCAGTGTTTACAGATCGTCTACTTTCTGCCCAAAGTATTTTAACAAAAGCCATGGAACCTACAACCGAATTATACTTGGAATTCTTGCGATTTGCTCTACCAATATTCACAGATTTGAATAAAGAAATGCAAACAGAAAAACCAAAGTTGTACTCATTATATAATCAGGTCTACACAGCATATGTGACAATTTTAGAATGCTTTATACAACCGGTTTATTTAGAACTGACAGGAGAAGAGATAAACAAAACCAAAGATATATTAGATGCCAAAGAAAAGAAAATATTAAGTGTTGATGTAAATGACGAGCAGATCCATTTACCGTTAATGGAAACATATGTTGGAGGAATGGTACCAAATTTAATTCGATTGAAAAAAGACACTCAAGAATTGGACGACGATAAATTGACAAATTTTTACGGAAAATGTAAAGAATTTTACATTGAGGCATTAGTCCAAATCAAACAAAGGTTTCCTTTCGATGATAAAGAACGTCTGGCACTGAAGTGTTTACAGATGTTGAACCCAGAAGCGATTTTAGGTCATGATTTGACCCAAAAACGTATAACTTCAATTTCTGAGATGTTGTATTATTTCCCAGGTATTTGTCCAGAAAATATAACAGAATTAGATAGAGAATGGAGAAGTCTGCGTAATATCAATTTAAATTTTGATAAGACTGATACGCCTAATGTAGAGGAATTTTGGTGGAATGTTTCCAAATTAAAAAAAGGCGACGGTTCTGCAATGTTTCCACTATTATCGACTTTAACCAGAAAGCTTCTATGTTTGCCGCACAGTACCGCTACGGTAGAACGTTTGTTTTCGAGCATTAATGTTATGAAAACCAAACTAAGAAATAAACTTTCTACGACCACAATAAAAGGTACCTTGCACACAAAGTCAGAAATTAATAATTGTTTCGAGTTCAATGTGACAAATGACCATTTAAAAAAATTCAATAAAAATATGTACGAATTCAATAAAAATAAAAATGAAACGGAAAATCAGGAAGACTTAGAAATTGAAAATAACATAGTAGCTAGTGATACTTGAAATGTGACAACATTTAATTTGATTAAAATTTTGATAATTATACGAGTTTTCTTATTTTTAATACCCTCCATATAATGTATTCCATTCATACAATTATACAAAATATAATATAAGATAAAACTGTAGATTTACTGTTTTTTAATTTTATATTTACAGTTTTCTACAGTTTTTTTCAAGCAAATCTACAGTTTTACTCTATGCTGAGTTGGCAACACTGAGTCTGTGTTAAGGAAATAAACGACAGTGAGAAATTGACCACTTGTTTGATTAGACGCGTACCAATTTGCCCGCCCTCATACCTAACACGTGGCGACGAGGCATACAGAGAGCGGACGCGGGAATCGGCTTTGTATGTCGTACAAAATGGCGGACCTCCGATTTTGGGGCGGAATTTTATTCGCAATTTTGATTTAGAGCTGGCTTCCACCGCCGCGGAAACCGAGGTACGAGCCATTTTTACCCAATCTCAGGAATTTAACAACGTAGCAGATAAAATAAAAAGAAAGCTCCCACAAGTGTTTTCTAAAAAATTAGGATTATTTAATAAATATACGGTTGAGTTACGTTTGAAACCCGACTCGAAGCCAATATTTTTTAAAGCTAGACCCGTGCCATACGCGCTAAAAGATAAATTAGATAAGGAGTTAGATCGATTATTAGATTTAGGTATTTTAAAACCCGTCGGTCATTTGCAATATGCATCGCCTATAGTGCCGGAAAAGGACGGCAATATTCGATTGTGCGCGGACTACTCAGTAACAATTAATAAACAATTAATAATAGATCAATACCCTTTGCCTACGGTGAACGAGTTGTTGTCCAAATTACATGGGGGTATTAGATTTAGTAAAATTGATTTATCAAGCGCGTATAATCAATTCAAACTTAACAACGGTTCCCAGGATTTGACTTGCATAAATACGCATCGGGGGCTTTTTAAGTTTACCAGGCTGGTATTTGGGCTAGCTAGCGCGCCATCAATATTTCAGCGGGCCATGGAGTGTCTTCTCGCTGGTATAGACGGAATTATATTTCTGTTAGATGACATTTTGGTGACAGCGGCTGACACTGAACAACACATAAGACGGTTGATAACAGTATTAGAGCGATTAAATGATGCAGGACTTACAGTACAGCGTAGTAAGTGCGAGTTTTTTAAAAATGAAATATCGTATCTGGGGCACGTGATAGACAAAAATGGAATAAGAAAATCACCTGAAAAAGTGAAAGCAATTTTACAGGCGTCTAAGCCGAAAAATGTAACACAACTACAATCGTTTTTAGGATTAGCTAATTACTATCGGAATTTTGTTACAGATGCGTCTTCGGTATTAAGTCCGTTGTATAATTTACTTCACAAAAATATTAAATGGGAATGGACTAAGGTACATGACGACACATTTTTTAAAATAAAAAATATATTAGCATCAGACAAAACGTTGGCACATTTTAATCCTAACGCTAAGATTATTTTAACGGTAGATGCGTCGCCGACAGGTTTAGGGGCAATTCTTTCACAAGTCGATAGTGACATGATAGGAAGGCCAGTAGTCTACGCGTCCAGAACGCTTTCACCTGCTGAAAAGAACTATGCACAAATTCAAAAAGAAGCAACCGCGATTATTTTTGGTGTAAGGCGATTTCACCAGTACCTTTACGGTCGATCACAGCCATTTGTTCTAAGGACAGATCATAAACCTCTGCTAGCTATTTTTGGACCTCATAAAGGCATTCCTGCAATTTCAGCCAACCGCCTGCAGCGGTATGCAATGTTCCTAGCGGCTTATAATTATACTATAGAATATATAGGGAGTAAACAGAATAGCGCAGATTATTTATCTAGGGCGTTCGTAGATGGAGTTTCGCGCGCGGTCGGTCCGACGCGACCTGACGTGGCGACAGACGAGTTATCGGAGTGCGAGGAGCGCGCGGCCTACGTTAACTTTGTAACTGACGGCGATCTACCGGTCACGCTGGATGACGTGCGCCGCGAGACCTCTAAAGACGTATGCCTGTCTATAGTAAAAAAATATGTATCAATCGGGTGGCCTAGGAAAACTTACGATATCAATTTAAAACCTTATTTTGGTTGCCGTTCGCAACTTTCCCTCGAAAACGGAATTTTAATGCGCGGACATAAGGTCGTAATTCCGATGTCTTTAAGGGACGTTATATGTAACGAAATGCATAGTTCACATTTCGGAGTCGTTAAGATGAAAGCGGAAGCGCGCAAGCGGCTATGGTTCCCGGGGTTAGACGCGGCGCTGGAACAGCTGGCAGCGCGGTGTGGCGTGTGTGCGCAGCTACGCCCCGCCCCGCCGCACGCGCCGCTTCGGCCCTGGCCGCTACCGCCTCAACTTTTTATAGAATACATCTCAACTTTCTAGGGCCCGTTAATAATAATATTATGTTTTTGATTATTGTAGATGCTTATAGTAAATGGGTTGAATGTTATGATGTGTCGGTAACGTATAACACTAAAGCGGTGATTACGAGCTTATGTGATTTTATGTCGCGTTTTGGTATTCCGTGCATATTAGTGACCGACAATGGGACATCATTTAGTTCGAAAGAATTTAACCAGTTTTGTTTAATTAACGGCATAAAACACATATTTTCCCTTGCGTATCACCCGGCTAGCAACGGTCAGGCGGAGAGTTTTGTTAAAATTGTTAAAAAAGGTCTCAAGGGGTTAGCTCTAGAGGGTTGCAATAAAAAAAATATTAGAGAAAAAATGGCAAAATTTTTGTTTGACTATAGAAACTCTAAAAACAGTACCACTGACAAATCGCCCGCGGAATTAGTGTACGGGCGCGCACTGCGCTCCCGGCTAGACTTGTTACGCACCGTCACACCGCGCCGCCACCGTCGTCCGCAGTACTCGCTACAACGGTGGATCACAAACAGTACTTGCAGTGTAAAAACTATAAAGGGGTACAGCGACCAGTTTTTAAATACAATGACCCAGTGTGGGTAATTAAAAATGCAAGTGTAAAAAAAATATGTTGGATTGAAGGAATAATTTTAGAAAAAATTGGTCACGTTGTCTATAAAATTTTTGTACCGAGCTGGGAGGCAGAAGTCACTAGACACGTTGATCATATCAGACCGCGACGGTTGTGTGACAGTAGTGATCGCGATCAATGGGATCCTGATCTAGCACCCGATGTGGCGCCTGACATGCACTCGGTTGTGGCCTCTAACGTAGGAGGGGGAGAGGAGACGGAACCGCACTTGAGTCCGGGCACGTCCCAGGAGTCGAGTAGTCCAGTGTCGCCAGGTGTCACTACTGACAGCATGCCCACCAGGTGACGTGAAATAAGCCCAGTGTTCTCCACGCCACCGTCACGGTCCCCATCTTAGGTTAAGTTGTAAGACTAAGTGTGGATTGTTCATTGATTTCTGGTTGTTTTGCTGAATTGTAATGAATGTAACTTATTGTAAGGTTATTGTTAAGTAAGAGGTAAGCCATTCGTAATGTATCTATATGTTCACTAACTAAAGGGGGAGAGATGTTAGATATTAAGATATACAAAACAATAATATGTAAATTCATGTTTGGCGCGCTGTGTGTCGTTACGACACTTGTTATATTCGCGGGAAGCGTGCCCGCTTCCCCGCGCCCGCGCACCCCGTCATATGCAGTCTGTGTTATGGAAATAAACGACAGTGAGAAATTGACCACTTGTTTGATTAGACGGGTACCAATTTGCCCACCCTCATACCTAACACTTTCTTTAATTATTTCTAATTGTTCCAACACGCTCAGTCGAAAGCCTTGTCACATTTATATGTAACACCTTATAGGAATGGCCATCGGGTACACTATGACCACCATCGCATTCAGGATAATCGATTTTATAGACACCGGATAACTTAAAACCAATCTGGTCCTTATTGTGATACAATCATTTTTTTAAAGTATTGTCCTGAATGGAACATACATATCGTTATTTTGTGTGTGAGTATATAGTACCACCAGCCACCCATGTGAGTATATAGTACGCAGAGACTCCAGATAACTGGAGTCTCTGCGTACAAGTAATTCCTTTTTATTTGTATTGCATTATTATGTTTTTGTACGTAGGGGCTCCTGATAAGAAAGTAGTTTACCTTTATTGAATGACCAAAATTGCTTGACTACGTCAAAGCTTATTAACCTGATTGGTGGGGCCCCGTACTATACTTTTTAGTGATCAATGGCTGGGGTCTTCAAATTAAATATCTGATGTACTGAATTACTTTATTTGACAACCGGTTAAGTTGGCGAGGGGCAGACGACTGACTCTCGCAGGAGTTATATCTTATTGCGACGTACATATACATAACATAACAAAGTAAGCTGACTCTACATTTTACAATTACTGAGAAATGATATATACACTACAACTTCGTGCGTCGTATGATGATATGGGTGACAGTTCTTATATTCCTTGCTACGCAAACTTCTTACAAGAAAACAAAAAAAAGAAAACGAAATAAATTATATTCCATTGACAAAAAATAATATTTCTTTAATTATAAATGAAACTGCTATAATTCTTATTATTAACTCTAATATCTTATAATAACTGTGAAATATTAATATGAAATTAAATTAAGAAAATATGTCATAAAAATGGCAGATGCATGTAACGGAACTTCTGTCAATAGAGATTGACACTGTTGAATCGACATCAAATCGATGAATAGGAGCGGCCATCTTGTGATCGTATTGCAACTCGGAAATGTCAGTACGAGTGCATCTGCCTTGTAGGTATGCGATTTGTGTTTTCGTTGCGTCTGCTTTGAGTTTTTGTTGATTTTGACTTTTGTTATTGTTTTTTGTTGAATTTTTATTTATTGTTTTTGTTTCCGATTCCGAAACGATCTCGCAATCTTCGAGTTCCGACTGCAGTGAATAAGAAAATAAACGATTTGAATAGTTTTTATTCTTTTATTATTATTTATTGACAAATTACCCATTTCTTAGCAATTTAATTCACAAATCTAAAATCGATAATTTCGATTTCATTTACTTTACGAACTAATTCGATACTTTTAAACAATCGATTAATTTTCGTTAGGTAACTTCACTACGATTGACAATTATTATCTGTCACGTATATCTTCTTAGGACGCATATAGTATAGTAGCCAGTAGGGCAGGGATGGCGAACCTTTTTGTATTAATGTGCCATTTTTTGAAATAAATGTTTCATGTGGTCATATACATGCCATCAAATTTTTCATTTAATTTGTCTTTGTGGTAGAATCGTATTTAAATATTTTATATTGAGCAGTGATTTTCGATTATGAACTATGAAACATTTTGTTAATTTTACAGATTAATATCTAATTACTCTTTAAATCCTATCTGAAAGGCTGTATGTAAGAAAAAATACATAAAATCATTAACCTAAAACTGAACGTTCATAAAAAATCCTATTTTACAGGTAAAATCTGTTCAAACTAAAACACTGAAAAACGGTCAATTTCGTAAAACTTTTCTGTTGTACCTGTTTAAACTAAACCCTGAATGACCTGTGTACTTCGGAAAAATACAATTATATTAATAGCCTAAAACTGAACGTCAGTACTAAATATTATAATAATATATTCTTTAAGCCAAACACTTTGATTAATTATTACGTAGATACGTTATATCCTTACAATACTAACAATATATCTGTGCCGCGACACACATTGACATATTTTTTATTATTGTTACATTTCACTCGCACAGCAAATCGTGAATGGGATGGCATTCTTAATTCAATCGCAAAGAAAAAGATGACTAGTGTTGGTCAATATCACACAGTCCACAGTCCACACACGCTTCCACATTTAAAGTTTGGAATCTCTGCCATAGAATATTTAACTATGCAGAAGGAAGAACATGCGTATAAATTCTATTTCGTTCTTACCTTTGACGACATGCTTAGAATTTAACTTTTTTTGTATAATCGGTAGTTTGACAACCATTTTATGTTAGATTAATATCTACATAATAATGGCGTGAATGCCTACTATTATTATGATAAAACTACAAATTTAGTTTTTTTTTATAATAATGTCTCAAACAGGAATCGAAACCTGGTATTTAAAGACACATTATTACTTTCCAGCAGCCGTGGTCACGGGAGGACTGAGGTGTCAATTGTCAAGCCACCAATTGTCAATTTCAAGTTGATTTCAAGCCACCCAAAAAGATAAGTCAATTTTTACCACCAGTGAAATGTAACATTCCCCTTCAAGATGCAGGAGTCTACAAGCTCGACTGTGACTGCGGTCTCTCCTATATAGGGCAAACTAAAAGATCCATCAACACCCGCGTAAAGGAACACATCGCAGATGTTAAACACCGTCGCAACAATAAATCTGCAATTTGCGAACACACACTGGATCAACCTCGCCATTACATAAGATTTGATAAGCCACAAGTACTGGCAAAGGAACACCGTTATCGCCCAAGAATGATACGCGAGGCTATAGAAATTAAAAAGTACCCTAATTTTAACCGAGAAGATGGCTGGGTGCTGCCATCTAGTTGGGATCCAATAATTAAGAAAATAAAATGTAATTTAAAATCACCGCGGCTTCAAGATTCTGTTAGTATGTTTTGCTTGGATCGGAACACAAATAATAATTGAAGAATCTTCGGGTAGTTTGAATAACTTCAACAAATAGGACAATTGACACCTCAGTCCTCCCGTGACCAAGACTGCTGGAAAGTAGCTGAATCGTCGGGAAAAAGAAAAGTGCACCGCGACACAATCCGTAAGTGTTTAAAACAATGAACAATATTCGCGTAAACCTAAGAAATTACTATCAATCTCTTTTTAACTGACTTCCAAAAAAGGAGGCGGTTTATGGTTATACGTTCAGCTGTATATATTTTTTTTCGTATGTTCAACCATAACTCCGCCGTATTTTGACCGATTTTGGAAAAATATACGTGGGAGAGCCACGCTTCGGCATGAATTCGGCCGGTTCGACCAAGTAAATACCACGGCCTCACAGAAAAACGACGTGAAATAACAAGAGGACTTGCGTTACTTACTTGGTACCCAGTCGTGGCGTAGACGTTAACGTGAGTTGTGCAAGTTTTTTAAAAAGAAATTTAGCTACTACCATATTATGTATGATGGTACACCATATTATGAACGACCTCACGTTACAAGCGTGTAGAGTTGTGTCGTGTCCGAGAGAAATTGTAAATACTTAGGTAAGTAATGTTATAGTTATACCTACGGTTTTTATTCCTGTAGTTATATATACGGTATTCTTATACCTACAATTAGGTATATTTCATAATTCAAAATAGGTATGTATTTAATAATAAAACGTTTTTCTGTGTATGAATTTACTATTGACAAAAAAATAACAAACGATTTATCACCAACAATAAACACAACACAAGTAGTCTCACATTCAATATTCACATATAAGTACATAAATTCAAATAACGTACATACCTATGATCTCCTACCATAACTCTGAATATATCGGGTTTTAAAGAGATCTGTGATTCCAATAGTCTTGTTAAAGTTGCAACGTGTAGTGCATAGATGTAGCTTGAGTCCGGTCTACATCGCTTGTCCGACCTGACTTGTATAAGATATTATTGTTATCCATATACTACTTTTGGCTGGAGTTCTCCATGAGCGAATCTAATCTGAAAGGGATGCCGATAAGAATGTAGTTCTTTAGAGCATTCGCCACTGCTCTACACTTTTGAATGTATTTTCGTTCGCTCCAGTGTAGGCTCCAATTTCTTATATCTCGTAGAGTTGTGAAGATATGATATTCAAAAAGGCTCAAAAGACGCGTATTCACGAGAGCTGTAAGGTAAGAATAATTTGAGAAAGTAAAAAACGAAAAAGTTATGGCCGAAATAGTGAAAAATATTTTTTTTTCCGAATTTTTGATTTTGGCGTTCGATATTTTGGAAACAGAATGATATGAAAAAATTGAGAAATCTCCTCTGGACAATTTAGTCAGCTACAATTTAAGCCTAAAACAAGGACCTTAGTTAAGGGTTTGCCCTGTAGCCTAAACCTTTATGGAAAAAGTAAAAAAAAGTCAGAAGATTTTTTTTTTTTAAATAATAAATATCTTTGGACGCTTCACACCACGTCAATCCGGCCCCGTGCTAAGTATCCGAAGAAGTTGTATTACAGGTACCAGAAAACGGGAAGTATATTTAATACTTTTATACTATACATATATTTAAGATTTTTATTATATTATACACATCTTTAATACACATCCATGACCCAGGAACACAGAAAAACTTTTTGTTCCTTCGGCGGGATTCGAACCTGCGACCCCCGGCTTGAGCACCAACGCGCTGAACCACTGAGCCACAGAGGTCGCCTATTTATTTTGTAACCTTTTCTTTATCCCGACTTTCTCGTCGCTCAGCGACAATATTTTTTCGAATTCCGTAGATTAACTTCCAATGTGCTCGTGTGAGACACGAAATCTGTGAATTTTTTCGTAGTACATAATTACAACATTTTGTGATCAGTGACGTGCCCAAAATATTGTGACGTAGGTTCGCCATCACTGCAGTATAAGGTGTTGATTTGTTTGGCGGCATTACTAACGAACTTTGTTCACAGGTGCACTTCCTGAGGATGCTCTGGGTTCGGGGCGAAACGCGCGTCGAGTTTTGCAACCTGCATGATGGTGTGGGGCCTTGCACGATCTTGCTGACATTGTTGCTTATGTGGTGGTGGTGTTTGCACGATCTTGCTTCTGAGTGTACACATAAGCAGTGTGGGAGGAGGGAAGTGCTTTACGCATGCTTATGCGTGCATTCACACATTTGCTTGCAGGTTGTGGGTACTTTTTCGCGGGATATTGCTAGATATAATATTAATTCTTAAATCACATAAATCATGCAATTACAAATAACATTTTCTATAATGCAAGCAATAGGCGTAAACTTTGTATCAGTGTTCTCTGAAATATATTATTATTTAAGAGGTTATCATATTATGTCTACAGTGCGTCGTCTCGAGGTTAAGAGATTTTAACAGCAGATAATTGGTTTAATTTATCGACAAAACACGGGGGGTGTTTGTGTATTTAGGGGATCCCTTACCTTACGTTGAATAAACCTAAATAAATAATTTTATTTATGACCTACACATATCCAAAGAGTCTCATTTTATTCCTAGTAATATTTTTTACATTATTTAATAATTCTAATAAAATACATTTGAGTCTAAAAAAAGATATTTTTTCTTACATTTTTTTCTTATTTTGTTAATCGTTTTTAAACTAGCCCGTTTACCCCCAAATTTTATACATTGTCAGTATTTCTGATGGTTCTGCATGATACATAATTTGACAAAAAGACTACATATACCAAAAGTTTAGTCTAATGACAATCAGCTGTTGAAAGTATAGGAATACCTCAATTTATACATAATAGCAAATAGTATATTTTTAACCGACGAAAAAACCGGAGGAGGTTCTCAAGTCAACGCGTATATTTTTTACTGTAAAGAATCGAAACTAGGTAAGGTCGTTGATCTGGAAATAAAAATAAAATATTGCAGTTGCATTTAGCAGTATCTGTGTTACACTGACGTTGTTATACATTATCAAAAATATACAAGTTCCTTACATTACAATTGCCATAAGTTTAAAATACTTTACAAGAGATTGAAAAAAAAATTGTTACGGATCGATTCATATTATCTTATACTTTTAATGAGCTAATCTTGTATTAGTACTTCTTTAATGAGGCATACATTTACTTGAATTACTAATTATCAATATTTTAGACTTCTTTTTTTAGCAAAAATACTTCTCAAACAACAGAAGAACATTGCCAATGTCTCTCTATATTTGCTTTTATTGTGTAACATTGATGTCATAAAATTATATTTTCATCTCTTTTTATTGACTATTTTTTTAAATTGCCTGTACTGTACGAGAGCTAGTGTTGAGCAATATTTGGACTGGTTCCGCTGACGTGCTCAGTGCAAACGCTGGTGCGTGCGCCTGCGCAGTAGCAGCGCCACGCCGCCGCCGAGCGCGAGCAGCGCCGCACCGCCCGCGCCTGCCGCCAGAACGACCACTGCCGCCAGCGACAGCGACTCCGCCGGCACCTGAGGTAAGAGCACTATAGATAGGACGACTTGGCGCCGTAAGTGCAAAGACGAACTTAAATAATACACCGGCGTACGTATAAACGCACAACGGCACACACGTAGTGCATGAAACTTGTGCGGCGATGTTCCGCGAGTGCATGCACTGTTGTGACTTGTGGGTATGCTTGTATGTGGGTATGGTAACTTGTGGGTAAAACATAATACAGTTAGCAGTATTATGTTTTCAGATGTTACATATTATTATTACATTATATGACTACTGTAAAACTCTTTTTTGTCTCACCTTTCCGCAGCCCAGCGACCACGACCAGTCGGTGTAGTTGGACTTGGCGTAGAAGCCGTCGCCGCTGTCGCCGAACGTGACCAGTGCTGCCTGCACCAGCAGACTGTCGAACGCTACGCCGGTGTAGAACAGCCGGAGCGTGCTGTGGCGCGGGAGAGTTATCCTGCAACAACATATTTTAATATAAATCTAGAAAGAAACTAAATATAAGGCAAAGCGCAAAAACGCGGTACTAAACTTCACTTGGTTAGACTGTCAGTATAATGTTAATGTCTGAGACACAAAACGTAAATATTTAGCTTGTGTTCCTAAATTGGCATTATTATGTTCCTGTTATTAAGTCGTAAATATGATCACTTTAGCGATTAAAAAAAATAATTTGTGGCAAATATTACGTAAGTATATGGAAATTAAACGGCCAGTTTTACACGATCTAACGGGCGCAAGGTATTGTGGCGGACCAATAAGCGCCACGATCCTGAATCGCGCTATCGAAGTTTTCTGAGATCGGCACTTATATATACGACATCTGAATTGCATACAATTGGGCTTCGGCCTGACCGAGCATACCAACTAGCTCGTTCGGAGATCTCCCTTTGGGGCTTGCCGATACATTCACACATTGCTGACCCTCGACAGAACACGCCTCCTTCTGGACATCATCACTCCCCACCCCTCCGCACCACACCAGCCAGCTTCAGCCTCATCGGGTACCTCGACCAACCAGCCTCAACGCACCGTGGTCTGGTCGAACCCTCATCGGCTTCAACGGGCACTCTCACTACAACGACCGGTTGTAGCAAAGCTACATTTTTAACGTAGTTAATATAGCTAATAACGACGCTTCGAGCGTCATCTATCAGCTGTTATTGCTAATTATTATAGCTAATTTATACTAGACGCCATCTATTGGCAATCGTTTCAAACTGGAGCTTCATCTCCAATATTTCTTTATTGTGGCATATGGATTGTGCAGTACCGCTAGTTGTCAGCTAAAAAAAAAACAATATGATAGTAGGGGTATTTAAGGGCTGTCGCGAGATGACAGTTCTTTCTGTTGCTGAATCCATAATTTATTCAAGTTTTTCTGGATACAAGTGTATCATATGTCTTAATCCCGTTTTTACTGTGAAATTTTATATATCTGTGTTGTGAAGTTTTATTTCGTAAATCACGCTTGTAATAAAACACATTATTTTTTTCATGTAAATTATCACCTTGTAAAATTAGTTGTCAATTTGATTGGCCAAACCACCTGCTCATTCTTTCCGTTTTGCATTGATATAATATTAGGATATTTGTATCCATACTTTAATTGTTCTTTATATCATCTTTTATTTTGCTTAACCTTTATTTTGTGATGGTCACACAGCCCGTGATTTTGATCGTTTGGGGTTAAGATCATGTCGGCTGTAAGACTCCAGCTCCACACATTTTATGGATTTTCCAGGGATCTATACTCCGGGTTCAAGGCACCGCTTTTCATGGACTTATGGCTGGTTTTCACACATCCAGATTTCCGGACTGACCTTACTGGTTTTGGAATCAGTCTGCACCGCTCCTTGGACGATCTACGTCGCGGAACCGGATCTACGTACCGGAAGTTGGAGCCCAACTCGCTCCCACGTGCTGACTACACTCCTGGACCCAGCTAAGTGCCCGCGTGGTTAAAGCCCCTCCGATTCCCACAGACACCAAGAGGCTAAACCAGATCGTTCGGCCTTCTGCCCACGTCCCCTTTTAAATATATTTGTCACGGTAATTCCTAGTTTTATTTAAATTACCCGTAACAATTGGCGCCCAGCAAGCAGAGCACATCTCTCCTGGTCAGCACGTAGCATCGGCCCCGCGCGATAGCACTCCGACCCACTGGAGTCCGTGCAGCAGCAGCAGCACAGTTCCGACTCACTGGGACACCCTGGCACTGGCGACTCAAGATTCGACCTCCGGTCTTCGGGGGGGACTGATGTAGCGGACCAATAAGAGCCACGATCCTGAATAGCGCTATCGAAGTTTTCTGAGATCGGCACTTATATATACGACATCTGAATTGCATACAAGTGGGCATCGGCTTGACCGAGCATACCACCTCGCTCGGTCGGAGCTCTCCCTTTGGGGCTTGCCGATACATTCCCACAGTATGATGTGTTATCAAGATAAGGTGTCGGCATATTTGTTTTTGTAGGATTACTGTCTGGTAGCTGGAGGCCGTTTCCCACTAAAAAACTACTAACAATTACTACTAAATGCATACAGCATACTAGAGGATAAAAAACTACTAAATTTAGTTGTAAAACTACTACGCTGGCAATACTGCACTCCAGTAAAATGGCCGCAGCCCGCATGCCTGTACAATATGGCGACCGGACGTGACGTCAGATCTGACTGGCCAGTAATGCTGACATAGTTTAGGAACATGGGCAATCCGTGCTAAGTAAATTTTCATTAACCAACTAATTTGGAGGAGTTTTTTGACATTGGAAATTTTCCTTCGCTCCAGGATAGGGGCCGATTTCACGAAAAAGTGCGATCCCCCTATTTCTAAGAGAGTTGTGAACATATGATATTCAAAAAAGGCTCAAAAGACGCGTTTTCACGAGAGCTATACGGTGCAAAATGAATTATTCGAGAAAGTAAAAAACGAAAAACGTTATGGCCAAAATAGTGAAAAAAATCAGAATTTTCGATTTTGGCGCTCGATATTTTGGTAACGAAGAATGATATCAAAAATTTGAGAAAAACTCCACTGGACAGTTTAGTCAGCTACAATTTGAGCCTAAAACAAATACAATAGTACGTACGACGTTAAGGGAACCGCCCTGTAGCCTAACGTTTTTGAAAAAAAAAAAAAATATCTTATACTTTAAACGAGAAGATCTTGTATGTATATATAATCAGAATCTCGATAACGGCTACAAGTATTTAAATTAAATTTAGTACGCAGTGAGTTTTGGTGGAGTAAAATCGGTCTAGCTACACATTTTTAATTTCCCCGCAACTTTTTTTGTCAACACAACACCACAAAAAAGATTTATGAAAATTGGTCTAGCAGTTCATGCAATGAATGACCAAGAGAAAAGGGGATTTTTTATATAAAAGATGATCACTAAATATGAACTAAATAATCTGAGGCACGGCGCCGGACGATCCCACTTTAGGCATTTTGAGTAGATTTCATTTTAGAAATCGAGAGTGTGGGACCTCTTGATCTAACTTCATGCAGGTGTTTTGTGCATAGGTGCTTAAAATATTAGGTCTTTACCTATGAAATTGCCGTTTTGTATAAAAAATTTAAACGAATTTATTTCATGTATTTTTTATTTGTATTAATCGAAGTAATCACCCATGCAATCAATGCATATTTGCCAACGCAGTGGCAGTTTATTGATGCCTTTCTTAAAGAAATCAGTTGGACGGGCAGCAACAAATTCTTCAAAGGCATTTTGTACTGCCACTCGGGTATTGAATTTTTTTCCCGCCAAGAAGTTATCCAAATTCTGGAAAAAGTAGTAGTCTGTAGACGCAAGGTCTGGTGAGTAGGGCGGATGACGGAGAGCTTCCAACCCCAGTTCTTGCAACTTGAAGACCGTCTGCTGTGCAGTATGAGGTCGCGCGTTGTCGTGCAGGAGCAGCGGAGACGAGCGATTGACCAATGCTGGTTGGAGATGTGCCAGCTTCTCCATCATTGTGTTCAGTTCTTCACAGTACACATCTGCAGTAATGCTCACTCCGTTTGGTAAGAAGCTGTGATGAGTCACACCGGCGCTAGACCACCAAACAGTGACCATCACTTTTCTAGGGGTAAGTTTCGTTTAGGGCAAAACTTTCCAGCCTTAGGGCCATACTGATTACTCCAGTAAGTTCCGAGGGCCAAAACCACATTATCATGTTGCCGGTGGTAAAAAGTGAAATAGTCCACTGATGAAAAAAAAAGTCCGAAAAAGTACGCAACGTTTAAAAAAGGCTGGAAATCGGACTAAAGTCCGCAAAACGGCAACACTGCATATTATTAATTAATTTCCTGTCATTATCTGTAATTTCTAGATTAGTCGTAGAGTACGAGCCATGAGGAGTAACGTGACACGACATCTGGTGGACACAAGCGGAAATAGGTACCTTCTATCGCTAACAGATGGCACTAATAGCACGTATAGGCTAGTAGCGCAACCACAAGTTAGTTCCTATGACACTGTTGTGAAATAAAATAGTGCGTACCTCCTTAAAACGTGTTTGTGCGTGTTAAGGTTTTAGACATCTTTGTAATAATATTTTGATTTGAATTGTTGCTTTTGTGTGTGATTTAGTAGTATGGAAAAGAAGCGAAAAATTGATAGTGAATGCAGAAAATTCAAAGATCAGTGGAACATTCAGTATTTCGTAATGGAGTCCAGTAACAAGGCGCTATGTTTCATTTGCAATGAAAGCATAGCCGTTCTCAAGGAATATAACATTAAACGTCATTATGAAAAAAAACATTTTCAAAATTACTCAAAATATACAGGAAGTTTGCGGACAGAAAAAATCGAAGCTATGAAGCGCGGATTGAAATCGCAGCAATCTTTATTTACAAAACTCAAAACTGAACAAGAGGCTGCAACTCGTGCGAGCCAGCTTTCGTGTGGCTCTTGAAATTGCAAAACGTGGAAAACCATTCACCGATGGAGAAATGACCAAAGAATGCATAATTGCAGTAGCCGAAGAAATGTGCCCTGAAAAGGTAAATTTATTAAAAACTGTCAGTATGTCAGCAAACACTGTGGCTCGAAGGGTAGAAAACATCGCTGAAAATATATCCTCTCAACTGTTCGACAAAAATGGACATGTTGAGTGGTTTTCTTTGGCCTTGGATGAGTCAACGGATGTGTCAGATACTGCTCAGGTGTTGATTTATATTCGAGGAGTAGATAAAAGCTATGAAGTGCATGAAGAACTTCTTGATATGTATAGTATTCATTGCACAACTACTGGTACTGATATTTTTAAAGGAGTTGAAATGGCCATTAATCAAAAGAACCTTCGATGGAAAAACTTGAAATGTATTACAACTGATGGAGGCAAAAACATGAGGGGGAAAGATATAGGAGTGGTCGCTCTTGTGTCAAAGGCTGTAGAAAATGACGATGGTTCAAAACCATTAGTCTTACATTGAATCATTCATCAACAGTCTTGTGTGTGTGTGTCAGTGTGGAAAATGTTTGGATATGTCTGAAGTTCTGAAACCAGTCATATCAACTGTTAATTTTATCAGATCTTTTGGGCTGAATCACCGACAATTTATTGAAGAGATTGGAGAAAATGACTTACCTTATCATACTGCCGTACGTTGGCTTAGTTGTGGGAAAGTCCTTCAGCCCTTTTTTGAACTTCGAGCAGTGATCGATTTTTTTTTGAATGAAAAGCATCGCCCTCTTACTGAATTACAAAACAACGTATGGCTTTGGAAGTTAGCATTCTATGTTGATTTGACAAAACATGTGAACGAACTGAATTTGAGATTGCAAGGAGAAAACCAGCATCTTCCTGATTTCTAATATCAAATCATTCCGGAAGAAATTGATACTTTTTCAATCACAACTACGAAGTAAATGTTTTTCACATTTTAAAACATGTGAAATATTCAGCCACACCACTGAGACTGAGTTTCCTATCGATTTTGCAATCGAAACTTTGAGTGCTTTGGACATAAATTTTGATACTCGTTTCTCGGACTTTGATGCCATTTCGAATCAAATTAAGACTTTTCAGAATCCTTTTGATACTGACATTGAAACCCTAGCCCCGGAACTTCAAATGGAAATGATTGATCTATAGTGCAGTGATATAATTAAGAACAAATATCAAAACTCATCTTTGTTGGAATTTTATAAGGGTCTTCCACATCCACTGACACAATTTGATAATTTGCATAAATTTGCTTGTGGGCTGTTTTCTGTTTTTGGTACTACTTATTTGTGTGAGAGGACCTTCTCCAAAATGAAGTACACAAAAAATGTTTACAGATCTAAATTAACTGATGAGCATCTTAAATCTCTTAATAATTGGTACAAGTAAAATTATGCCCGGTTCCTATATTTGAAAAACGATCCGTTCTAGTAACGAATGGTGGAATATTATACGAGGCGTAAGCTTAAACCGTTCCTATAAAAAACGTCTCGTTAAGCAACTTACCGTCGGCTTGCTACTAACGGAAGGGAGGGTTACTAGTAACGGACGGTAAGCGTAATGTACGAAGGAGACAGTTTAGGCCGTTCCTATAAATATTTTAAACGTCAGTAGTTTGTCAAGATTACTATTCGTAATGCCATACGGTTACCTGTCAATTTTGGTCGGTTAGTGTCTATTTCACTGTTTTCGCTGCAAGCTGCAACAAATTTGAAGAAATGTCGAGTTCAGACAGTGATAGGGAAGTGTTCAATATTATCACCACGGACTGCAGTGAGACTGATTCAGAAGAAGATAATAGCCGTGATAGAGTATATAAAGAAAGAGTGAATTATTTAGCGACGCTGGATTCGTACAAATTTCAAAGGAGATTTTGACTTGGTAAAGAATCTGTTGAACAGTTACTACTTGAAGTTTATCCACACTTAAGAGTAACAGGAGCCAGGTTAGTATGTTGGAGGCATTTGTACACCGTCAAAATATATACTATGAAAACATAACCTCATACCTACCTAAAATAAGAGTAAAAACTCCATTATAGTGTGTTTTGTATAGTAGGTTGGTTGAAATTAAAGATTGACTTGAAAAACGTAAATTTATTGCAACTTGCTTGTGAGAACAAAGAAAGACAAAAGGGAAGTGAAATGACTAAGCAAATACATAAAAATGACCAATGCGTAGGGTACTTGAAATATAAATTTGTGGGTGGCCGTATATTTTATTCCCCGTTGCTATGTAGAAATTGTAGGCGCTCGAACATCCTCCCCTCCGTGGAAAGCATCGCTTTCAACTTCATAGCTCGTCCCCGGTAAGAATAGGGCAAAGCTTGGCCAACGGTCTTCGGTAGCTGGTGCCCGTAGAAGTTCGCACCTCGGCAACTCGTGCTATGGCATCGGATCCGGGAAATAGGCGTGACACTCTTGCTAGTTTCCAGAATAATGGCGGTAAATTGTCTTCTATTAAAAGAACTAGATCTCCTGCTTGTAATTTTGGCGAATTTGTTTTCCATTTGTATCGCTGTTGTAGCTCCGAGACATACTCCTTTTGCCAGCGTTGCCAAAAGTGTTGTCGAATTTGTTCTAGCCTTGCATGTCGTTGTAGATTATTTGTATTGGCCTCGTAAAGTGACGGTGAGGGTAAGGACAGCATAGACCGATCTATCAAGAAGTGCCCTGGGGTTAAGGAACGGTAATCATTGGGATTGGACGATAAGGGACATAAAGGTCTACTATTTAATATGGCCTCGACTTGTGCAAATAGTGTACCTAATTCTTCAAACGTGAGATGGGTATTACCCATAACACGGCGTATATGAAATTTGGCTGATTTGACACCGGCCTCCCAGAGGCCACCAAAATGAGGAGCGTGCGCGGGGGAAAAAATAAATTTAATATTATCTTCAGTTGCAAAATCCAATATAGCTTGTTTGTTTGCCTTTATAAAGTTGCCTATCTCTTTGGCTGCCGCGACAAAATTCTTGCCGTTATCACAAAATATTTCTGAAGGTTTTCCACGCCTAGATATAAATCTGCGAAGCGCCTGTAAAAAACCATCTTTGGAAAGGTCACTGACAGCCTCTAAATGCAAACATTTAAAACGAAAACATATGAATAGACATAAATACGCCTTGATTGTTCTCGCCCCGCGACCTCTCTTATTCAATATATAGAATGGACCCGCAAAATCAACGCCCACAGTTTTAAAAGGAAAATCTGGCATAACTCTTTGTACGGGTAGATTGCCCATTAAAGGACTTAAAGCCTTTCCTTGATGACGCCTGCATATTATGCATCTATGCACCGTGTTTCGCGCAAGACGTTGACCATTTATTGGCCAAATAGATTCACGAATTAACGATAATAATAATTGTGGCCCGGCATGCATGTGACGAATGTGATCTCGTTCGAAAATTAGCTTAGTCAGATGATGATTTGAATGAAGAAGAATAGGATGTCTTTTATTGAAATCGTAATCCGAATTATTTAATCTACCGCCAACTCTTATTAGTTTTAAATTGTAGGCGCTCGAACATAGTGAAATAAATTATTGATGTTATTTCAGAAATCATGGGATATCTCCACTACATCAGGTATTGTTGTCATTAAGGTTCTATGCTTTAATAGCAATGTTGCTACATCAGGAGAAGAACCAACTTCGCCTTGAGGATCGAGCGTTTGGAATCTCGTCATAAAGTGAACTTTAGTTCTTTTGTGGTGGAATTCCAACCCATCACTTACCGACCTTCGAGAAGGAGGAGTTCTGGCCGATTGGAGTCGTCTACAGAAGATTTAGAGGACGACTCCCGAACACTTCGCGCCCCACGTCGCAGATAATACGTGTTTAATGTTAGTGTTAGTTTATTATATATTATGTATGTTAGTCTATAAGGTATAATATTGTAAAATTTGAAATAAACGGTTTTAATTTAATTTAATAAAAAAATTGATTCAAATTGTTCACTCTGATATTCGCAGCTCATTTACGAGCAGCCTGTTTCAAATTGTCCCATTTCAATTTGAGTTGCTCTCGCTGCCGTGGTATTTGACCATATTTTGAATTAAATGTGTTGGTCAAATTAGCTCAACATTCCTCTTTAAGTTTGTTTGTGGCCGCATTGGTCTCTTTTGTTGTAAGTATTGGGTTGCTTTGTATGAGATCCACAAGCAGGGCAACCTCATCCTTACTCATAGGTTTCCTCGTATTCTGTAACAGAAATATACCTAAATGAAGTAAATCTTCTAAAACGTTGCAATATTTTAAGCGGCAAACATGTTGGTACAGTTTGTTAGAAAAATATCAAATTATAGATGTTATCTGTACTCACCGGCGTAATATCCATTTCAAAAGTTGTACGTAAAACACTACTAGAAACTTTATTATACTTTCTTCTGTAAAAGTCGTAATAACAGACATTATATACGTACTTTTATTTTGCAAAGATGATGGATGTCATCAGTCAAACAAAACAAAAGGGCGCTTACGTTCCGTTCCCGTTCTTTTTATGTGTATGCATTCTACTATATTTGGTAAGAAAAAGTTAAAATAACACGCAGATACCTGCGATTGTACGATAATAATAATATGATTACGATAAAAAAATTAATTACTATCAATCATATGTGAATCTAATTATTATGTCTTGAATTTTGTGCCATTTTCGGTTTCAATTTTTCGTATAACGAAACGCACAACTAAGAATGAAGAGGGCTCGGTATTTGAACGACCGACGGACGCTCGTCGATAGCAGGTATAGAAAGATAATTGTGGAACAGTATTTACGAATCGTAGTCGGTTGTAGAAAAACGGATAGTAACTTTTATACCATGACGATCCGTTGATTATAGGAACCGGGCATTAGTCCAGCACTACAAACTATTGTCAGTGGAAAATCTCAATTACATAAATCTCATTAGTATTTCATATGTCATTATGCTTGTTATAGGTTATGTTTTTATTTAAAATGTATAATATTTTAGTTGGATTCATTTCAATAATTTGTTACTTATTATATACTGAAGTTAAATTTTCTGCATATTATACATGTCTTTACTCATTACAATTCTGTGTTTCTTTATCCAACTTATCACAAAAACAATAACAATAAGCCTACAACAATGTTATGAGTAGTTGTTAGCCCATGACCATATCAATGTAGATGTCAAATTAATAATTATTCAACATATAAATTATAATACTTCAGTAAACTAAATTTAATTTGCTATAAAAAATATGTTCTTTAAAAGGAGTTTTCAAGTATGCTAGCTCTCCGCGGGCCGGACAAAATCTGTCCGCGGGCCGGATGTGGCCCTCGGGCCGTAGTTTGGAGACCCCTGGTTTAGGGCATTGTTTAGGTGCTGAACCAGGATCCAACCAACTTGCTGAGCGCTTGCGGTTATCAAACAGAATCCATTTTTCATCGCAGGTAACAATGCGGTTCAAAATTCCTTCATTTGTGTGTCTGTTGAGCAGTGCAAGGCACGTCTCGACGCGTACTTCGCGCTGGCGATCATTGAGTTCGTAGAAAAAAACTTGACAAATGGGTGCATTTGTCAAGTTTTTTTACCTTGCCAATTTCACGCAAATAGACCAATATTGTTTTGACGCTAACGTCGAAAGCTTCTGCTAATTCAGCCGTAGATAGTGTATCATCAGCTTCCACAATCGCCTTTATTTCGTCATTGTCGACCAAAGTCTTCGGACGTCCGCGAGGTTCATTTTTCAGGTCGAAATTTCCAGAACGGAAGCAAGCAAACCAATAACAGGTGAACAGGTCAATAAACAAATGTTTATTGATTAGTGTTATATTTTCATCGCATTTCAATCTTTTTCGTCATCTACGTCCTTATGCATACAAATAATATTTTAAAGAACTCACGTTCAAAAGACTCACGCTTGACCATTTTACTATATTTGTTGTAGGTATATTTTTGAAATGTTCACTTCAAACTCTTTATTTTGATACCCGTACTGGGTATACCAGGGGCAGACGAGCGGATGAGGTAAAGTCGTCCCATAGTCATCATAAAGGATGTTACAATAAGAGTGCCCGATTTAATTTTAAGAAAAAACACATATTTTTTTTGAGCGAGAGGTGATATTTTTATTGCGTTACAAAGTATATATGTTCCGTTAAGTATGTAAATAAAATATCCTGCCTGGGGCCATATGCAGGATATTCTATGTAAATAGAATATCCTGCATATGGCCCCCACGGCTCTGGCGGCAGACCCCTGCTCTTTTCATGAAATTTTCGATGACTTTTTCAGAGTGGCGGCTCTATCTCACCGATGACGCGTTGGATCTCGGTCTTTAGCTCGGGAATTGTTCGTGGTTTATTCGCATAGACTTGAGATTTAACAAAACCCCAAAGGAAAAAGTCGCAAGGCGTTAAATCGCAAGACCTCGGTGGCATCGGTTGACATCGGAATTTCGGGAGATTATTTGGTCCGGAAAATTTTCCTCCAATAAATGAATTGTTTCATGGGCGGTGTGGCAGGTCGCGCCATCCTGTTGGAACCACATGTCGTCCAGGTCCAGTCCTTCCAATTGGGGCCACAAGAACTATTATCATTGATGCGGTAACGCAAACCGTTGACAGTTGCAGCATTTCCAGCCTCATTTTCGAAGTACGGCCCAATCACGCCGCTTGCGAAGAATCCGCACCAAACAGTGGCTGGCGCTGGGGATGCATTTGTTTCTCCTGGATGACGTGCGGATTTTGTAAGCCCCAAATTTGACAATTTTGTTTGTTAACGAACCCGTTCAAATGAAAGTGCGCCTCATCGGTGAAGATGATTTTTTTCGAAAAATCGGCATCCAGTTAATTTTGCTCCCACACCCATTCAACGAATTGTCGGCGCTGTGCATGGTCTGCTGGTTTAATCTCCTGGGTCAGCTGAATCTTGTAAGGTAGAAGGTGTCCTTCGTTAGAATTCGCTGCGTGGTGTTCCTCTAAAGTTGGAGTTGTTGTGAACGATGCCGAATTGATGTTCCTGGGTTTTCGACGACACACTCGTTTACAGCAGCGATGTTTTCCAGAGATCGACCGGTACGCCGACGCACAGGAGATTTGGCTTCCATAATCGACCTAGTTTCCTCAAATTTATTGATCACTTCGAATTGTTGACACGTTTGGTGCACTTTCACGACCGAAAATTACGCGAAGTTTGCGAGCAGTTTCAGCGTAGCTTTCCCCATTTTTGTATTGGGTTTTCACAATGATAACGCGTTTTTCTTTTGTGTAACGCTCCATATTTAATAATCGGATTAATCATAGATGACAGCTGTCAAGTTTCAGAGCTGCCACATGCTCAGAAAAAAAAATGGCGCCAAATTTAAATCGGGCACTCTTATTGGGACACCCGTTAAATGTGGAGTCACACACAAAAGCTTGTTTTAACAATAAACATAAGGTTCCATTTGAGAGGTGAACAGTCTGATGAACAGTTTAAGATTGTTGCTTAAAATAGGAAACGGCGATTACCCAACAGTCGATGGTAAAATTACTATTACACACACATACAATAGTACTTTTAAGGAAAACAGATATCTTAGGTTTTTATTAATAATCAATCTCTGATGATTCCGATATTTCGTGGAGTACTTATTTATTAATTGCGTAAAAGAATACCTATTCTTGATGACGAATTTAATCATCCACATGATATACTACTGTTCTCCATCTCAACATTGTCGCAGCTGTATTCACTAGATGTGCTCAAGGGGAAACTATTCATACCTAAAATATCATTGATCCTATCAGAGTATCCGTTTGTATTTAAAGGACTGCAGAATCCCCTAAAAGTATGCTTAGCAATGACCATCAATAAAGCCAGGGGCAGTCATTGAAAGTGGCTGGGATAAACCTAAGAGATTACTGTTTCTCACACTGACAGTTCTATGTCGCGTGTTCCAGAGTAAGTTCGGCTAGCAGTCTGGTGATGCTTGCTCCGCACGGCGATACAGTTAATGTTGTATATAATGAGGTCCTTCAATAGCATTATTATGCTCTAATAATAAAATGGTCTTAAACCATTCACCATTTAATTTAATTTCTTTTTAGCATAATTAAAGTCTCTTTCTAAAAATAATAGGAAATTAGTCACCTCAACATCTAGGCGTACGAAGTCGCGGTCAAAAGCTAGTCTAAGAATAAAATAATTAACAACTAACGTTGTAGTTTTATTTTGTAACCTTTTCCTATTATCCCGACTTTCTCGTCGCTCAGCGACAATATTTTTTCGAATTTTGTAGATTCATTTCTAATGCCGTGTAAGGCACAAAATCTGTGTATTTTTTTCCTATTTTATCCTAACCCCTCTAATGAATTATTTATTTACTTTATTTATTTCTTTCGTAAACCATACTTTAATTATTGTTAGTACAGTCTCAAGCGCAGGATAATAATTAGGCACTAAAGTGTGTAACACAAGGTACCACATAATATATTGCATTCAAGTTTGACTTCACTTGTGCTGTGCAAATACTTAAACGAGATAAGATATTTCAAAAAGTCAGGGGACTGTTACCTGTCGAAGTCAGCAACATGCACGAGCGTGGAGGAGGCGACGTTACGCTGCGGCTGCGTGTAGCCCACGGGCCGGAACTGCGCGTAGCCGCCCGCGCCGCTCCCCTGCAACGCCGGTGTCACTATCTCGTCGATCTGCCACCAGGGAGACAAGTTAAATGACAATAGTATGTTGGCAAAAAAAATATTCGATATTAGACAACATGTAAACAAACAATCTAGATTTTGACGGGCATTGACCCACCACACATTCCCACGTCTGCAACTCTTGTGAGCCAGGATCGACAGCGGTAACCAACCACAAAAACCCTTTGATATGATCTCAGGGTTGCTAAATCTGTCTTGGGACCCGCAACGAAATTAGTCAGAAGAAAGGTTGAGTTCGAGGAGGAAGAGTTCCGAATTAGTTCCCCAAGCAGAGCGGGAAACAGCACAAAGATGCAATGACCAAAAAGTCAAACAACTAAAGGGGAAGCACCACGGGAATAAAGATTATTATGTCATACTAAGCGAAAGATAAGTTTATGTATTTTATTCTGAATTTATTGTTTTGGAGTGTTTCCAATAATAATCATGGCAAAAACGCTTGAAAGCACGGAAACTCCAGATTTACAAAGTAGGCTGTTTAGCATTGCAGTTCTTTCGACTCGCCAGAGATCACATTCCCATAGACTGTGATTAGCGGTTTATTCGAATTATTACGTACATTTTCGTATATCTTAAAAAAAGATACAAACATCTAATTTTACAATAAGAAAGAGAGCGATGTATCGGCCTGTGACGTCGCGAGTTGCTCCCGCCATACATTTGTCATTAAAAATGTATGGTTGTAGCAACTTGTGACATAACAAATCGTTTTGCTAGATGGAAATGGGCAATATTTTTTATTTGCTTATAATTTTTAATCACGTTAACCTAAATGCCTATTTCCTTTAACTAAAATACCTATTTATGTTTCTCTACTCAAAAATTTTAAAACTGAATTTGTAAAAATGTGATATTCCACACTAGGCAACATCCCTATTGAAAATAGACAGAAAAGCATGAAAATAAAGAAATTAACACGTCGAAAACACACTTCAAAATTCCAACATTGACCTTTGGCCTTCTGCTACATGCGATTTGTATTATAAGTGGATATACTTGGTTCAATTGCACACCTCCGGGATAAATATACGGCATATTTTATATCAACAAAGGAATCTACAAAATTATTTGTGTTAAAGTTGAAAAATCTTTAAAAAATCATAAATTTGGTCACCCTACAGTGGAGGCGTGAAAGTAATTATTAATATGCATGAATCCGTGCGCCCTCTCCGCGCCCCGCGCAACGCACACTAGAATAATGTGGTTTGATTTTTTGCATTTATAATTTCATAGAAATAAAGTCGAAAATAAACAAAAAGATTCTGAGCCCGGCCTCAGGAGCGCTGGGTGAGCTCGGGTGGCGCAAACACTGCAGGCAGTGTTGTTTATCGATATTGGCAAAGGAGTTCGGCGTGTGTTTGAGTAGATACACCACTTCCGCGTAAATGTGCGCTATCGTACACACGATTTATAGCGCATTTGATTATTCGCCAATCGTCGAGAAATTTATTAATTGTTAGTGAGATGTTGTAAAATATTTTTTACCATGCAAAATGGCAAAATGTAAACTAAGCATGCCATAGTAGTATATTTGAATTTTCATGTACCTATTCTACCAAATGATCAGAGGGTGTGCAATTACATCCAGTATAAAAGCTGGAATGAGCAACATATCGAAATGTTTTCTTTTTTGTGTGAATAGAGCATTACGTGACCCATAATTTATGTCATATAATATGTCATTTTAGTGTCTGAAATTATAAATAGTTTTTCACTATATTTACTTAATGTTACTGTGGGACAGCATTACTGGCAGTACCTCAAAGACACCAGGTGTGTGTTCATCATCCAAGCTCTTCCGTCTCTCAAGTCTCATGGTGTCGGCCACGTCGTCTGTGCTGACAAGCGCCAGGCGCAGTGCGTAGCGGGCGGCGGGGTAGGAGGTGGGTAGCCGCGACAGACGAATGTCCACGAGCGACGAGTTGGCCGTGTGCACCAGACGCGGCAGCTCCTCCGCCGCCGCTGTCCACGGTAGGTACTGTGTCTGGAGACATTGGAATAAAAACGTTTTATTTTAGAAATGAACTAGAAAGTCGCAAAAAAAAACTACGACTGGCTCAATCTAATTCCTAACTGATAAAAAAGCCCTGGCAAGAGGATCTCGTACTCATGCATTACAACATTTATTGTGCAATATACAGATTGCTTGATAAAAGGATCCACAAACAACCATAACCCGAGTATGTTTTCCCCCTTTAAGGCCAGCCAGCTCATTTAGGTCAAATCATGGCAACATAGTAATAAATATTGTGAGTCAAAGTCCCAAGATATTAATATTAAATAGAAATACATATTTTTATGTAAATAGAGTACAATATGTGAATTTACCTTGAGGTATATTGTAGCATTGCGGAAATGTTGATCATGTATCTTTCCACTAACAATAATCATTGCCTCCTTTGCATCAAATTTGCTTTCATTCAGAGTCCATGAGACAATGTCAAAACTGTACTCCTTCCACTGGTAGCTTGTGTTTACCTTGCAATTACTGTCTGTGTCATTGTATTCTATAAACTAAAAAAAATGTTGATATAAATACTAAAACTGTTTTACCACTAGCAATAACTTAAAGTGGGGCAAACTTTTACTTTCATCTAATACTTTACATTTTGAATGCAGAATAGTAATTATTTTTATTATTTTCATAATTGATGTACAAAAATATTTTTCCCAGTTATTAAAATCATTTCATTGTTCAATCAATATAAAGCTGTGCACACAATAAATGTAGGATATATTTATAGATAACATTCACAATGGTTAAACTGGCACCACATCACATATGGGCGTATTCTGACTCATCCAGTTAATGCTGATTAAACAACAAAGTCCTCTTTTGTTGCTAACATATTCTGTTACAATAAACATGGTATCATGTTTCACAATTTATGTATTACTATTACGTTTTTAAATTGATTAATTTTATTACAGCTATTCTTATTCTACAATCATATTACTTGCAAATATTATTTAGTTAATACTTTATTGTCCCATTGTAACATACAAAAACATAGAATAGAACAGAAAATTCTTTACAAAAAACACACACACACATAACAATAATTAAATAAAGGAACTGTACAAAAAGGCAGTCTTAATGCTTATAGCATTTTCTGCCAGATAACCTAATTATTGCCATAGTATGTCTTGTTACAAACTTACCTTGTCAATGGAAGCGGCAAAGCTGTATGTGGGTTTTTCTGTAAAATTAAAGCTCTTGATGTTTGCTTTGTCCCAAGTAATATTGAGAGAAGAATTCACGGAGGTTAGGGCCAGGATGAAGGTAGGCGCGTGGTTGCTGAAGTCCCAGATCTGGTGGATGGTGTCTGTGGGACCCTCGCACCTTACATACGCGACGACAGTGTTCTCTGTGCACTCCCCACATCCCGGGTTCAATCCTGATGTTATCTACGAAAAAACAAAGAAGTTAATGAGGTGCATTAAAATTTAGGATAAAGTACGTAGATCAAAACAAAAGTGGGTAGATTAAGTAGATCAAAACAAAAGTAGGTAGATTAGGACAAATGAAAGTGGTCGTTACCTTCCGATCTAGTCCATACGCAAGGCCAATAAGCATAAACACTATTGCGAATATCTTGCACATTATTGTTATCGGGGAAAACGTTATTATTTTTAATATAATATTAATTTGTTTAATGTACAATTAATTTAGGGTCAAAAGTTAAGCATGATAAGGGTATTTGCAATGAAAAGAATAGCACGTGCGGCCTCGAGAAGCGTTAAAGGCGAAGTAATATAGGGACTCGCATATCGCGCTGGACTATATAAATTAATTATTACAAATTACTATCGTATTCAATATCAGGAAGAGGCTTTTAAAAATTCACAAACAAAGTTGTTTTTTCATTTCTGACAGAACGACTGCTGATGACGGAAGAAAACAAATGTAGTTGACATTGATTTTTTTTTATTTTAAATATATGGCGTCGGCTTATCTTAAAACCATTTGCCAGTTTCAAGTAAAAAAGACGGGAAATAGAACTTTCCTTTCAATTTTCAACACTGTATTCATATATCGTCAAGTCTAAAGTCTAGTTAAAGTCCAAATAAATAGTCAGTACAGTCAATGAGTCATGTCGGTCGATTCAGTAAAGTGGTAGACGCTTAACTGAAAGTTCCTAGGGAGTTTTGGCGGGAAACACACAGATAGCACGTTTTTAGAAGTTGTACCACTTGCCCACACTTGTGCACGTTAACGAATATTTAATGGTTAATATGCTACCAATATTACACATTAAGAACCGAGATAACACAAATTTATGATATATTACAAATTCGTCACCCATTTAACCACAGAACACTTACTCCTTCTTCTTCTTCTTCTTTAAAAATGGCCTCCCTTGAGGAATAGCCAGTGTCAGTGTAGATGAGATACAAAAAAAAAAACTTTGTGGCCAATGACGATGACTTTGCGCAAAAGTGGGGCTTTGTGAAAGAACAAGAGAAAAAATTGTTAAAATCTCGTAATAAAATCAATTTACAACATAATAAATCTCCTTATTACCTGGAACAATAAGACAAATACAAAATGTTAGTTTATTAGTAAAGACGCACACAACTACAATTTAATGTTATTATTGTTGATAAAATTACAACAAAGAACATCAACAAAGGGGGTATGAACTAGGGACATAAGGGATTGGAAGTTAGAAGGACGAGGGACATTAGGGGGAAGTGAATCATGTAGTGAGGAGAGACGATTTGGACATTTGAAAAAAATATGTTCAAGAGTGCCTTCATCTAGTCCACATTCACATAGAAACGAATCTCTAACCCTAATTTTGTGAAGGAAGACTGGAGTACAACAGTAACCCAAACGCAGGCGGCAGACTGTAGAGGTGACAATTTTTTTAGCTTTCCTATATTTGAAGAACCAAGGTTTCACCAACACCTGACTCTGAAGAGAATAGTAGAATTTACCCTTCAAATTTCCCGATACACCCCAACTTGCATTCCAGTCGGAAATTAAATGCTCTATAGCCAATGGTATTAGGTCACTACAGTAAAGTTTAAATTGGTCAAGGCCACCTGAGTGAGTGGCCTGTTTTGCGTAGAGATCTGCGCTCTCATTACCTGAGATACCACTGTGGCCTGGTACCCAAACTAGTTCGACCTGAATGTTCTGGGAAAGGCATTTTAGAAGCAGATGTCTAATTTTTGAGATATAAGGAAATTTAAATTTAGCACGGAAGGGGTTAGCAAGTATAGCCTGAAGACAACTACGAGAATCAGAAAAAATAACTGAATTGTTCAGACGATGGGACTCAATAAATGATAAAGCCTCGAGCACAGCAATTGCTTCCCCGGTAAAAACAGACGACTGAGAAGGTAATTTAGAGTTTAATACCACATTTACCTTAGGTATCCAAACTGCTAGACCAACGAAGCCTTGCTGACTTAATTTTGAGGCGTCTGTATAAATATGATACCAGTTCTTATACTTGGTATTAACTATTTCCAAAAATTGTTGTTTAGCTGATTGGGAACCTTTTATAATGCCGGAATCAAGGGAAATACATGGAACCTTAACTAGAGCCTCATATGGAATTTCAAATATAGGAAGCATTTTACTTTGATACACTGGATAGGGCATGTTAGTAAATTTAAGGAAACTTTAAAAAAAACAGGGTGGGTTTTTATGGGACCAGTAGGATGAAGAATGGACTAATTGGGAAAGAATATGTAATTTTGGAATGAGAGGATGATATGAGAGTTGCAAGGCTTTAAAAAGAAATCTGTCAGAGAGAAGCTGATGTCGAAAATGTAAAGGCGGATCTGCACACTCTATCTGGAGGGCATTGTTGGAGGTGGACTTCATAGCGCCTATTACTAAACGGAGACACTTGGATTGGATTTTGTCCAATTCTTGAAGTGCAGATTTATGACAGGGCTCAAGAATAAAGGACCCATAATCCAAGTGGCTTCGAATTAAGGCATTATATATAAGTTTTTGTGTGTAGGGGTGTGAGCCCCACCAAACTCCAGAAAGGCATCGAATTATATTTATGTTCTTCTCACATTTTTTAATGATATGACTAATGTGTTGAACACCTGTCAACTTTGAATCAAGATATACACCCAGAAACTTAACTGAATCTGTGATCGGAAAATTTTGATTATCAAGGGATATTTGAATGCGGGTAAAGCCCTACGTCTAGAAAAAACCACTGTTTTACTCTTTTCTATCGAAATGCTCAATCCTTAATTAAGGCGAGCAGAGGCATTAGATACCTCTCTGGAAGATACATATAGGGTTATGTCGTCCGCATATTGAATAATGTTGCAAAAGGAGGTAACGGATAGGTTCAATTTATGTGTATATATGCTGTAAAGGAGTGGGCTAAGAACATTGCCTTGAGGCAGGCCTTTCCACACTCGTCGGTAAATGGGATCTGAATTATTATGGGAAACAAGGATGGTACGGCATGAAATGGAGTTACAGATGTAATTGACTATCTTCTCAGGTATACTCAGCTCTTGCATAATCTGCCTGAGTATTTGAAGTAGTACATTGTCATATGCGGATGACACGTCAAGAAACACACCCACCAGAGCCTCTTGTTTCGAGAAGGCAATTCGAATATCGGAGACTAATGTGCACATACTATCCATGGTACTAAAATCCTTACGAAACCCAAACTGAATTCTCGAAAGGATACCTCTACTTTCCAGAAACCACTCAAGCCTGTTTTTAATAAGATGCTCAAGTATCTTCAATAAGGTGGAATTGAGTGCAATGGGACGGTAGCTGGACGGGTTGCTTTCAGGTTTACCAGGCTTTATGATAGGGAGGATGATCTGACACTTCCACTCCTCGGGAGGATGTCGGGAGGAGGAGGAGGAGGAAGAATTAAAAATATAATTTAGAAAATCGAGTATGACTTTTTGGGTGCTAATGTTATATTTAACAATAAAGGAGTACGGAATACCGTCAATCCCGGGAGATGAATCTGTCAGAGAATCAAGGACTAGTCTGAACTCCTCCAAAGTAAAGGAAGCCTCAAATTCATTATTAGGAGTAGCAGGAGATGATGGAAGATTAGGGCACTCTTCAAGAGAAGGTACCCAAGGGGGAGCAATTTTTTGGGAAAAATCATAGATCCAAGGAGAAGGGTCATTTGATAGAGGATTTGAATTAGAAGAAAAAGAGCCACGAAATCTTTTCAGGCTATTCCACACCATAGACGGCAAGGTAAAGGGTGCCAAGCCCAGAACCTATACCACCCTAAGCGCGTCTTGTGAGAAGGCATCCTTTTGGTTTCTGCTACTATCCTCTTACAGTTGTTATAATTTTCGAGAGTCATATCAGCAGAGAATGTCCTCTCTGCCACCTTGCGTTTTTTGCATGCCAGAGTACATTCTGCATCCCACCAAGGGGGAGAGGAGACACGATCCGCATAATATGAGCATCAATTAGGTATGGTAGCAGATGCACTATCAAGAAGCGCTTGTGTTAAAAGGGGGTATAGTACAAAAACATAATGGATATCTACAGGTGCTAAAGAAACAATTTTTTCTTCCGCCAGCGATGCGAATTGTGACCAATTGGCTTCTGATAATTTAAATTTAAATCTAGGGGGGTTTCTAATTATAGTGGGAATAGAGGAAAACTGTAGTGTTAAAAGGATAGGAAAGTGGTTACTACCATATGAGTTTGGAAGAATGGACCAGGAAATTCGGGAAGAAAGGGAGGGGGAGCAAATGGATAAATCTACAACATATTTAGGATTCTGAGGTGGAGTCACTCTTCGAGGCGGATTCCCGTTGTTTAAAATAACCCGATTTAAATCATCTACGAAATCAAGGAAGATATTAGACAATGAATCAGAATGAGAACCCCAAGAGGTGTGTTGTAGGTTAAAGTCACCCAGAAGGATCATTGGAGGAGGTATGAGGTTGATAATAGAAAAAAATTGAGAAAGGACAACAGAGTTAGGATCAGGTAAGTATATAGACAGAAAAGAAATGTTAAAAATTCGGACAGCCACAATATTAAAATCACTGTGTGGAGGAAGAGGAATAAAACTAAAAGTGACAGAAGTAGAGACTAAAATAGCTGCACCAGCTCTACCATCACTTCTGTCATCCCGGAGACAGGAGAAGCCAGAGACTCTATATTGAGAACCTGGCCTCAACCAAGACTCCTGAATGGCAAAAATGAGGGAATTAAATTTACTAACAAAATATAAAATATCATGAGTTTTGTTTCTAACGCTACGACAGTTCGACTGAATTATGGTCTTCTGATCCATTGTTATTGAAAGTTGAATTTGTTATGTTTATCAGCTGAGTTAAGTTATTACGGAGAGTGTTGGATATACCCATCCCAGAGTCGCTGAAACGGGATATTAGATTTAGTAAAAGAGAGGAAAGAAGTTCAGGAAAACTATCATTAATGGATAAGGAATTGGTATTTGAAAAAGCGACACCATTAGGTGTTTCTAAAATAGGGTCTTGGACAATGGTTTGATGGGAAAGACGGTTGTAACCAGGTTTGGGTGTAGGGATTGTACGACGAGGGGTGAGAACAGTTTTTCTGTAGGAGGCTGTACGAGGAGGAGAAGGAGTGAATTGGCGGGAACGTGAGAAAGTGGCTGTAGGAGTGGATACAATGTCAGTGAAAGCCCTGCGCACACTAGGGAACCTAGCTGAAGCTTCTGCATATGAAATATTTTTTTCTGACATAACAGCCTTAATTTCCTTCTGTCTAATAAATTCAGGGCAACTAGAGTTGTTAGCCATATGAGATCCAGAGCAAAAGAGACAAGTAGCCACCTGAGTATTACAATTGTCACCCTCATGTGGTTGTGAACACTTGTAACACCTAGGCTCCGAACTACAGATTGTCTTGACGTGTCCAAACCTACAGCACCGGTTGCACTGGATGATAGGAAGTTTATACAACTCTACAGGAAGAGATGTATAAAAAAGGTAAGTATGAGGAGGTAGTTTTTGACCATTAAATGTCACAACAACTGTTTGGGTGGGTATCCATGTTACATTTCCATTAGCTTCTGTTGACTTACAGCACATACGACGTGCCTTTATAACTTCACCATATCCAATAGGTACTACGCAATGAAGAGCAAACTCCTCCATTCCAATATCTAAAGCGACATTTCTAACTATTCCCATACGCGACACATTATATGACGGGATGGAAGCGGCGAAACCTGCATTAACCAGTATTGAAGAATCCAGAAAGGTGTTAGCGTCATCTGCATTCTTAAATTCAACAGATACTCGGTTCCTACCTATACACTTTACGCCACCGAGGGAAACTGAAGTAAAGTTATTTTTAAAGAGAAAACGGCCAAATTCCATAGGACGAATTATACTATTATTAGAGTCTGTTTTGGACACATGTATAACAAATGGTGAGGAATCAGTAACGGAATATTTACGCTTATACAAAAATTCCGGTTTTGCGTAGGATAATTGGTCATTTTTGAGGAAACCGAGTTATTGCCATTTTGCGTAGGATAAATGTGTCTGGGACGCTTATTTGGGATATTCTCCATATCCACATCTGGAACGGCACGCCGTTCGGCGGGGTAACATAAACATAACCTCTTCGCGTTCCGCCGGGATCCGGCGGATCATTATCCATTATAAAACTAAACTACGCTACTTACGTAAATCAAAACAAACACAAACAACACAGTAACACAGTAGGTAAACAAACAAGGAGATGAAACCACGAACGAGTACGAAAATCTATAAAAAAACCACAAAAACAGCCAAACACTTGTTGCAAGCACTCAACCGAATCGCAAAGTCTCCACTTACTCCTACCGGCATTGAACTCCCGGGCAAAACTCCCGACATTGACATTTATTAGATCAAATTTCACTGTCAAAATAGTGACAAACCTGACACTATAATTTTTTAATTCTGCTTAAACGTGATGTCTAGGATCATTAAGTAAAAAGAATACTAATAAGGTCGTGACTCGCTTCAAGGATTTAAATAGTCTTTTTGATATTTACGACAGTTGATTTGAAGATGTTTACTTAAAATTCTATCTCAACTGTATAAGTTCTAATCATAGATAAATAATTGAATTCGCTGCTTAGACGCACGCGTAGGAATAATAACTTTCGACGGCGTTCGACCCCAGCGAGGCCCAACAATTTTCAATGGTTCTAATACGAGATTAGTTGGCTATTTTTCTAGTTTTGTTAATTTAATGCGAATTTTGCCGAGAATGTCAATGTGCGATGTTGTTGTTTTTGTATTACATATAAATTTTGTGTTAATTCGGATACTGTGTAATATTGGTAGAATATTAACCATTAGGTATTCGTTGATGTGCACAAGTGGTACAACCATAGATGATTAGTATTACTACTGAGAGGTACAACTACAAAAAGCATGCTATTTTGTCCCTCCAAAACTCCCCAGGAACTTTCAGTAAACTTCTACTACTTTACTGAATCGAATAAAATCGATTAAAATCGAATCGACTGATTTGACTCATGTCTCATTGACTGCACTATTTATTTGTATTTTGACTAGATGTTGGACTGAAATAATATTTAGAAATACGGCGTTGAAAATATAAACGATAATTGTATTTCCCGCCTTTTTAACTTGACACTGGCAAATGATTATAAGCCAACGCCATTTATTTAAATACAAATAAAAAATGCTACGTACGTAAAGTAGAAACTTAGGCGCTTTGCACACGACGGGGCGGGGCGGGCTTTTTGTCCGCGAAGCAATAAAGACCGCGTCTGCCCGTCGATGTCTGCCGCTGCCCTCGCCGCGTACACAAAGCACACGACGGGCGGAGGCAGTCAGTTCAGGACGTTCGTTCTAGTGAATAGCACGTCAGTGGCAATGTACGTCGTGATATTCTTTTAATGACGTATCATATATGGGCGATCTTTTCTGCACTTCAGCAATTAAATCATCTACATCGATGACGTCCATCACTAAAAAGCGCGCGGACTGAGCTAGCCGCCCCGCGCCGCCGTCTGCGTTACTGCATATTAACTGTTTTGTGTGATCCACGGCGGGCAGCCGCGGACATGCCGCGCTGCCAGTGCCCGCCGGGCACCTGCGGCGCGGTCTTTTTGCCCGCTGTGTGCGTTGGTAATATAGGATTCCCTTTGTGCTATTTTTCGCGGCGAAATTGACCGGCCCGCCCCGCCCCGTCGTGAGCAAAGCGCCTAACGAAACATTAAAAGTATAATATGCGGTACAGGGACACATAGGTGGGAAAGGATAAATTTAAAATCTTAAATATGTTTGACTGGATTACTATTAGTTGCTTTTCCAATTTTTATAAAGCATTATTGTACAAAACTTTTTACAGGGACATATAGATGGGAAAGGTTATAATATTTAAAATCTTAAATATGTTTGACTGGATTACTATTAGTTGCTTTTCCAATTTTCATAAAGCAATATTGTACAAAACTTTTTTATAGAGCAATATTGTACTGTATTAAATAATATTTTGTATATTAATCATCTTTCTCAATGTCAGAATTACTTTTCTTCGCTTTATTATCTTCTTGACTCGATGGCGTGTTTTGGCGTTTTCGTTTACTCTGATTCTTATTTTGATTCTTTATTGACTTACTATTCTTTTCGCCGATACTGAAAACCAAATAAAGTGGTTACATTTTATACAAAAACATTAAAAAAAACTTAAACTATAAGATCAATGTGAAACATGGCCGTTTTATTAGTAAAATGCACACGCGCATACACACGGCATGACAGTCTGATTAGCCGCTATGCCAATCCGACTCGATTGCTTTACAGGCAAGTTAAGTTTTTATTAAAACATTTAAGCAGTTTACGTACTTGACATTGGCCCTAGAGCCGGGTCCCCAGTGCGGCGCGGGGTTGAACTGAAAGCGCAACGCGCCGACTCGCCGCGACGCTGGGTTGGCATCCGCGTGCTCCTCTAGCCGCACGTCGTGAGTCGGCGCCTGAGACACACACAGCAAATAAACTTTTATAAATAGTTATATTGTGGCGTTAAGGTATATGGGATAAGAAGACCTTACAGTGTTTAAATCTATACAAACGACCGACAAGGCAAGTTTGTCTTTATTTGTCTTATTACGTGCAAATAAACGATGATAGCTGTCAACCCGATCTGTTTTTCGACTTTTGTGCCGCGCAGTTGTGTGTTCAGAGTGCTAAGTGTGAGTTTTTCTTTTCGCAATCGATCGTGAGCGCGTTTGGCGAACTAGGAATTTGTACAGCGCCACCTAGTTGTAAACGCGACAACTAGGTCAAATCAAATACATACATAAGCCTACCTAGTAAATGCCAAACGCGCTCACGATCGAATGCGAAAGGAAAAACTCACACTTAGCTCTCTGTTTTCAAAAACAGCGTCGCGTTGAGAATACTCTATAATATTTGTACTTGTGCCAGTATGTGCGCTGCCACGGGATCCCGCTGCAGATGCTCGGGCTTGACGGGGTGTGTGCACGCCCACGCCCGCACCGCATCCCACACGAACTGCGCCGGCGCGTCCGTCTTCAGCGACTGGCGGGACGCATGCGAGTACGACACCCGGTAGCCGTTGTGTAGCAGCGCTGACCTGTAAAAAGTAATACTTTTTTTTACCCTCTCTACCGCCTCAGACCGCGTCACTACCGTTTAAGTATATTGTACAGGGGTATTAAATTAAATTTTTACGTTGAAATCATAATATTATGATGTGTCCATGATTTTATTATATCTGTTAATGACTTGTTGTATTCCCGTATAAATATAAAATAAAAAAACTTGAGAGGTGTCAAGGGACACCCGGATGGAACGAAGTTATAATATATATATTATAATATAAATATATAGTTGATAATGAAGAATTGAAGCCTATTTTAAAAGATATATATACCCGAACGTCCCGTGAAAATCGGTCTAGCTGTTTCAGAGATTAGCCGGAACAAACACACAGACTAACAGACGGACAGAAAAATGTTAACAATTTATATTTTATTGTAAGTACCGATCATACTTTTAAATGCATTAAGTGAAAATAAAAGCTGTTAATTTGAAATTACAAACAGACACTTCAATTTACTTATCTGTATAGATATAATATATTATATTTTACAAAACAAATACCTAAGGCGCGGCTAGCTATAGGCCGACCGTTTAACTCGCGTATCGCCTGCGCGGTAAGAAAGGGAGTGGGGGCGGGTAACGCTACACACGGAGTCAGTAATCCAAAGATTTATCTCGAGATAGATATTTTGGCAAATAATAAAATAATAGGTTTTTATAGTATTTATTTTTTAAGTTTTACAATTAATATTTTGCTAATTTCTTCTTAGGTATAAAATCATAAAATAATAATTAACTCCGTTATGGAAATATACTCTGTAGAACTATGATCTTGTTTTCTGGCTTTAAAAAAGGAATATACATTGTATGCTATTTGTTTAGCTTGCTTGTTAATTTTGTTCGCAAAACTGGAAGAGCGATTCATCTTGAGATTTATCCTGGCAAGTCCAACCACGCGCTGCGAGCCCAGCCAGCGCACTGCCGCGCTTGACATAAGCTCTCTGCTCCGCGCACCCCGCGTACCCACCCATCCGCTAACATCTCTCCCCGCTGCCTTTACACCGCGCAGGCGATACGGTCGGCCTATAGTCACAATATGTAACAGTCATAACAGTCACAATGTGTAGTTGCAAAATTCTACATTATTGTCAAGGTGATAAGGTCGTTTTTTGTATAATTCTTAATAGTTGTTATTACATTGTGATTTCGAATGGCAAAAAGTGTCGTGCCTATAATCCGTCCAGCCTCCATACCATTCGCAACGCGCCATAAGGAACTACGTTCCAAAAATATGTGTATAAAACAACAGTAATTCTTCTATATAGTAGAACTTACCTCATGATAATCATGGGCATGGGCTGGACGTGCACGCGGCCGCATAGCTTGTCCAGCACGTGGTACAGCGGCGCGTCGGGCAACTCCTCCCCCACCTGTGTTACTTATTTATTTAAAACTTGGATTAAATTTGTGACTAGCGAAGTCGAGAGACAACGAAAACTTATTATCAGATCTACCAAACATTCATAAAAAACGGTCAAACCGTTTTGGAAGAATTCAAAAACACCACCATAATATCATTTTAAATTAGTTTTAAAATATGACCATTAAAACTGCTGTGTATATTTCTAGTCTAATGTATAAGAAATAAGAACTAAGAACATTACGGTGAGTAAAAAATCAATGCTGACCATAGATAAGACGCCGAGCAGCCGCCGCGCCGTGCCGAACCGCGCCGCGTGCGCCGACACATGTGATGTCAGCCGCGACGCGAAGTCAGTGCAGTGGATAGGCGCCGACCAGATCGGACCGCCCAGCTACAAATACAGTGCGAGAGAATAAGAAAAAGTTATTTCATTACGTTTTTATTGTCTCTTTAGAACTGCAATATGATTTTTATTTCTAGCAAAATTTTTTTCTCGAGTATCTTTTAACAGTACATATTTATATCGGTCGGTATCAGATATATTATATCAGTTAACTGTGAAGTGTAAATCTTATCGACCTTACATGATATTTCTGGTTGCAGTTGCTGCAGTGGTCTCCGACAGACACGGTGGGCAGGAAAGACTTGGTCTGCGCAGGGTTTTTCTCAGTTGGATTTGGTTTGAACCCACCCAGTGCATGCAGGACGAAGTTGTCGCAGCCCGTGCAGTGGTATACCATAGACAATTTACTGAAAAAAAGAGAAAGGAAACATTTTATAAATTAATAAAACAATTTTGTCCAAGTGTATCAGAAATTCTGAAATATAGACTTAGGTAATTATGAAATAATATGTATAAGTAGGAAGATAAAAATAAAAAGTTATATTGCCAGTAAATTTAAATGAGTAATTTCTTCTCAAACTGTGTTATCAATAACAAATTGACACAATTAGGAAAGGACCATTAATTGTGTATTTTGAATTGGAAGTATTACTTTTAAAATATAAATTATTGGTATATATGGTTATTAGTTTTACCTGGTAGACTTCTTGCAGTGTATAGCTCCTGTCCGCACCCTAACAAACACCCGTATGTAGAAGTCCACAGACACACTGAGTAGCGGCTCAATGTACCGACTATAGCGGTTTGCATGGTGCTCTATACTCTGTAGCAATATCCGCAGTGCCTGGAACATTCACCAATGTTATAATAAATTATAATATTGACACTGTTTTTCTCTTTTTTTGCTTAATGGTTTTGACATCATTAAGCAGGAATCAATAATTGTTATACATGGATGAACAGATGGGTGTAAAATTATCATAAACTTTATTAAAATAAGCAAATGTTTGCCATTGAATACATTTTATGTGAGAATGCAAGTTATCCCTTATTGTAATATTTTCTTATCATATTTATTGTAATAGTATCGTATTAACAGTCTCCGTGGGTTAGTGGTTAGAGCTTGGCTCTTGACTCGGAGGTTGTGGGTTTGATTCTTGCATTGGAACAACAAAATATGTTGTTTCCAAGTTTTCTTAGGACAATGCAGGCTGATCACCTGATTGTCTGGCAAGAAAGATGATCCATGTGTTGGATGGGCATGTAAAAGTCGGACCTGCACCTGATCTCTCGCCAGTCATGTCGGGTTGTCACTATAAAATTACTCCTGCGTAACTTGCCTGGTTTCAATGAAACCGGCCTTCCTTCCGAAATCAGTGTGGGGAGTTATTTATTAGTATATTATCCTCGTTATCTTACCATTTCGTGGCAGAATTTTGCTTTAAGACTGACAGCACCATATTTATAGTAGCATGTTTCTGGCGTATTTCCTGCCAGTATAGCCATGTCTGTGGCTGTGACGAGCAGGAGACCACCATCCTGGACACTCTGTACGGCCGAGTCAAGGAATACAGCTGGACATCCATATGGGTCCAGATCAATTGCTGTGAAACGCTTCTGATGGTGTTTGTTTTTGTACATCACCATGCTTAAAAATTCTACATCATGTTTATTAATGACATTATCAAAGCTGTATAAAATAAGCTATAACAGAAAGCATGCTTATACATAATATAATTTTAATTAAATTATTTTATTTTACAGCTAAGGAAATTAAATACACAGCATATTTGAAACACAAGTTTTACCATGCATCACCATGACTGGTCTCCACTAGATGCTCAACTCCATTGTATTCAATGTTTTCCTTGATAGTTTGCACAGCTTGTTCCGATAAATCATTGGCAATGATTTTGTTGACCTGAGGTACTTCCTTTGCATATCTAATACTTCTTAAACCTGTTGCTGATAGTGCTTCTAGAATTGTTATTGGTACCTAAGAAATACCACACATAAATAACTACAAAACATACATACTTTATTAATATTTTTAGATTAAAGTGTAGTAGATCATTTTTATTATTACCTCCTCAATTGGTGAAGTATCTTCACCTTTGGGTTCTTTCTTGACTTTTTTCTTTGATTTTTCTGCCTTAAAATCTTCAATAAAAACAGTAAGAGCTGCAATGCTTAAGTCTCTATTAAATTCTTGGACAGGATTGTAAAATACCTTCTCGGATGAAAGGCGAATTTCCGCTTGTCCCTCTATTATAGATTTTGTTGAATATTCTGCTATCGTCGCTTCCATTTTCATAATATTCTACTTACAATACAAAAAATAGATCAGTAGTTCTGAGAATTATTTAAAAATCAGATAACTAGTCAGTCAACAACAGACCTTTTTAATTCTGCAAAATATTCGTACGTATTTCATGTGTTTATTTTTTTTGAATACGGTATTTATAACTTATTATATATCAGTAAAATTACATTATAATAACTATAACAAATAAAATAGATTTAATAGAAACTAGAAAACAGATTTTTAAAAATATTGTTAGGTTATTCGATAGCTCATGTGACAACTGACCAATAACAGCTGCCAAATTTGTTTTTTTTTTAGGTTTGGTGCTAATAACGTATTCGAATCATAAAATAATATATCACGTTATATGATCACATTTTTTTTTTGGGATTTTATGACCCGGTGTTTACAACCTTTAGGTCAACTCTTATTATTCATAGACGTATATTACGTATAAGAGCACATTCCATTAAATTGTTTTAATTGTATTCTTGTAAGTAAGTTCGTCTTGTAACAATTGTTTTAATGGCGGCGGGTGGGTCAATAAATCACCCTTATTTCACTGGCCAACACTAGTAAACTTAAAACATAACACTTTTTGCAACACGAACACTTGTCTCTGTATTTTTATTTCCGTTTATCGGTAAAATTATTAAAATCTAACATGGAAAGTGGATTTGGTCGATTATCGAAGGAAGTAGCAGCGTTGACACTAAAAATTGCAGCGCAATCGGAAACGATTGCAGCTCAAAATAAAAAAATAGAAGCTCAACAGTGGGCCATCGATAATTTTTCGACCATTATTAGTGACCAAAAGAGGGTAATGGAACGGCTGACTTTTAAAATCGAGCAACTTATTGGTTCATCGAAGACGGCACAGAACGGGATGGGTGAACCGACAGTATCGGTGACTGCGACTCAAGTGAGTGAGTCAGCTGTAGAGGCGGAGCTTGCATCGTTATCGCAGAATGTAACGGTGCGACCACACAGGCGACGAGCGACTAGTAAGTCAAAATTAAGTACGGCCGATATTACGTCGAAAAATAAGCTCAACTCGGATATTACCAAGATAAGAAATGATAATCCTACTTTGAAGAATATGTCTACCGGTGAACCAACGGACAAGTGGACAGTCGTGGACTATCGCAAAAAGAAAACAAAGACACTACTCAACGAGGTCCAAAAAGGAGGAAATGAGAAAATTTCAGCCTTTCAAGCAGTTGAGAAGAAGCTGTTCTTGCATGTATTACAAGTAAGAGTCCATTAAGGAACACGTTATTAATACGTGTGGTACTACAGATGTGAAAGTCGAAAGAATTATACCGAAAACTAAAAGAGACTACGCATCATTTATGATTGGAGTTCCAGAGTGTAGTTTCAGAAAAATTAATAGCCAGGATTGTTGGCCTTTAAACACTAAATTTAATGAATGGGTGTGGTCCCCCGAAAAACAACGAAAACTGGTAAAAACTAAATACATACAAATTTACTACCAGAATGTACGAGGTCTTCGAACAAAAACTACATCTTTTCATAACAATATGTTAACATCTACCTACGACATATTTGCTATAACGGAATCTGGTCTAAATAGAACTATGATGGTGAAGTAATTCCAGATGGCTTCCAGATACTACGGTGTGATCGAATGAATGGCCGAAAGCAGGGAGGTGTGTTTTTGGCGGCATCATTACGTTACGAGCTGAAGCGCGTCGATGTCGGTAATGTGGACATGGCCTTATTCGAGATCGTTGCTGCGACGGTACATCGAAAAAACAATTTGTTATTTGTGTGCTGTGTTGCTTATATTCCCCCGAAAACGGACTATAATGAATATATGCTTCTATTTAATATTTTAGAAACAATGTGTGTAAAATTCGATAAAGTTTTAGTACTAGGTGACTTTAATATGCCTTCAGCGTCAGTGGAAATACAAAACTATATGGAATACGTGAACGCCTTCTGTGAGGTACAGCAGGTAAATGATATACTTAATATTAAAAATAGAATGCTGGATTTAATTTTGTTGACCATACCGGTGAGTGACTTGGAGATCCATTTGGCTGACGACCCTTTAGCTACCATAGATACGTATCACCCCCACTCGTGGCTGTGGTGTCGACAGATCCTCGTCAGGATGGTCGACAACCGCTACCTAGCACAAAAGAGGAATCGCTACCCTTAAATATCTGTCGTTGGAACTTTTCTAAATGTAATTTTCATGCATTATATTCTAATTTTGGGAGCCTGGACTGGAATAAATTGTATGAAATAAAAAACTCGGAGGAAGCTTTGAATTTTTTATACGAATTAGTTAACGGGGCTATTGACGATTGTGCACCGAGGAAACATCGACGCCCAAATAATTTTCAACATAACATGTATCCGGAATGGTACACAGCTGATCTGATACGTGATATTACGCGTAAGTGGCGTTATCATAAACTTTTTAAAATTACGGGTTCGCATAGCGACTACGGGTTATTTGCTAAGTATAGGTCGGCAGTAAAAAGAAAAATTACTACATGTTTTGAGGCTTACCAACAAAGATTGCAAATCAATTTTAAAAATGACCCTAAATCCTTTTGGAGTTTTATTAGAAGCAAACAATCCAACCGTAATAAAACTAAAATCACTAAAGGCGGAGTGGAATTGAGTGAGGAGCAGTGTGCGGAAAATTTCGCATCGTATTTTGAATCGGTGTACAGTTCAGTCCAGCCGCGACTGGACTCCTGCGAGGCGGAGCGCGCAGCGGGGACGGGAGCGGGCGCGTCGCACGTGCACGTTGGACAAGTGACTGCTGCTGATGTGCGCGCCGCACTCTGCGACCTGCAGCCGAAGCACTCGTTTGGGCCCGATGGGATACCTCCTTATATAGTCAAGGACTGTCGCGCGGTATTCGAGAAGCCGTTGTTGCATATTTTTAATTTATGTTTAAGAGAACGTCACTATCCCGACTTATGGAAAATATCTCGAGTTATTCCGATACCTAAGGCGGAAGCGAGAACCGAAGTGGAAGGAAATCGACCGATCGCCGTGCTGTCGGCATTTTCTAAAATATTTGAAACCATTTTACATAAACGTATTTATCCCAAGTCAGTGCAAGATTAACAGATGCGCAACACGGCTTCCGGCCTGGTCGGAGTACGGGAAGTAACATGCTATCGTTCGTATCACACCTGACGCCTGTCGTAGACGCCGGGGGTCAGGTGGACGTCGCGTATTTTGACTTTCGCAAAGCGTTTGATTCTGTTGACAATGACATACTTTTAGAAAAACTGTCGGCAATAGGGTTTACGCCGCACCTTATCAAGTTCTTTGCGAGTTATCTCGGAAAGCGAAGACAGTATGTCGAGTATGCAGGCTTTAATTGGAGATCGTACTATACCTGGTCGGGGGTAAGTCAAGGAAGCAATCTCGGGCCGCTGGAGTTTATCATAATGATAAACGATCTCCCGGGTGTCGTTAGGGAGGCCAAATGTTTACTTTTTGCAGACGACTTAAAACTATTTATCGCTGTGGGGGATGCTCTAGACTGTGAACGCCTCCAAAGGGATATTAATAGAGTAGTTGAATGGAGCCAGTCCAACAAGCTGCTGTTTAACGCCAAAAAGTGCAGCGTCATAACTTACACACGCGCGCGCGCCCCTCTGTGTCATCAATACTCTATCGGGAGCTCGGTAGTGCCGCGAGTGACGCATATTCGCGATTTAGGTGTAGAAATGATACCAAACTTGACATTTCGTCAACACATAATTAAAGTTTGCGCCAAATCGTTTAGAAGTCTAGGTTTTATACTAAGGCAGTCCGCGAATTTCAATACGGGTGTAATTAAAACTTTATATAATGCTTTGGTGCGAAGCCATTTAGAAACTAACTGTATTATAATATGGAATCCTCATGAAGCAAAATACCGGCTAATGATAATTCAACAAAAATTTACAAGGTTTGTGTATTTAAAGAAGTATGGTGTGTACCCGTCCACCCTTTAATGTACCCAAGTCGTTTCGTGTTGAGTATGGTCGGATACTGCAGATTATCTGTTCGGAGGGACGCGACCCTCGTCAAGTACGTGTGCCGCGTGTTGCGCGGAGAGCTGCATCAACCGGACATTCTAAGCGTGCTGCCACTGCGCGTCCCCTACCCGGGCCTGCGGCGCCGGCAAGCGTTGCTCAGTGCTCCCGCATCCCGGACGATTCTGCTCAACGCATCTCCCGTGTCACGCGCCATTGGCTTAATAAATATGCTCGCGGATAAAGATGTAGATGTTTTTTGTCATAACTTGCCGAAACTCATGAGATTAGCCCAGGTAGTTATTGAGATTAATGATAATAATTATTAATTAATGTGATACATAGTTTAATCTGTTTACCATTGCGATTTTTTCTTTTTTCTTTTTTCTTCTTATATAGCATCGTCTTGGATTTCATCTGTTATGGTGTTATATATCTGTTGTCTAATAAATAAAATAAATAAAATAATAAATAAATAATAAATAGTCTGTCGATCAAAAATTTTTGACAATCGAAGATAATGTGCTCCACAGTTCCATCACTTGAATTGCAATGTGAACAGATTTTATTCGCAATAATGCCGAGTCGAGCAAGGTGTGACGGTGCAGTATTATGACCAAAACGCAGTCTATTTATGATAGTAATAAAGTCTCGAGTGATACTGATACGATAGTGATCTCATACGATGATACCAAGGTCTTGCAGGTAAGCTTTCTTGTATGCTTCCATACCATTTTCCTTTCGTATCTTGATCTTTCTTCCACATTTCTAACCACAACTTTTGAGTATTCTAGTCAATACATTGCAAGTAATCGGACATAGGAACACTCATTGTATTTCTAACGTCAACAGCATTAACTCCTTCATATGCAGTTTTATCAGCCATTTCATTGCCAGAGATACCTTTGTGGGAAGGCACCCATAAAAAGAAAATTTGGATATTTTTATTGTGGTATTGGTGAATTATTTGTATAATATTATATATAATATTATATAATATTATATTGTGTAATATTATATAATTATTTAATGAAGTAAAGGATATAATTAGACTTGAATTTAACTGTGAGGGTAGTTAAAGATGTGATCAAACTCAAGGAATCAGAAATTATTAAAAAATAATAAATGTTATTGATTTCGCGAATACGCATTAATGCCTGATACACTGCATATGCCTCTGCCGTAAATATAGAGCAGGGTTCATGCAGAATAAAACTTGAAGAAAATTTTGCTTGTGGATCATATAGAGCAGCATGTACATAATCACTTGCTTTGCTCCCATCAGTGTAGATAATATAGTACATTGTATTTTCCTCCAAAAATTGAAGCATTTCCGAATTATTGTTTATTGTCTGTTGAACTACATTAATTGGATGTGAAATACACTGATAAGAGAAAGAGTAACATGGCCATGGAAACTGTTTTCTAATTTTTGAAAAAATATTGTCTATTTCCAGAAATATATCGGACAGTGTTGGAGAATTACCACATAGTAGACCTTGTGCTGTTGTTAATGGTCTTCTTGGGGATCTATCTATATAAGGTACGATTTTGTTTATTACTTGAGTGTTGTTTGATGCTATTAGTTTGATACAGTATCTTTTAGCAAGTAAGATTCGCCTCAAAATCAAAGACATCACTTTTGTCTCAACTTCCATGGCCCTTATGGGAGTTGAGCACATAGCACCAGATATTATTCTTAAAGCCTTATTCTGCAATATATCTTTTTTTATTTTATATTTATTTACATGAGAACTATTCATATAAACGAGTGAGCTATAGTCTAAGTGACTTCTAACAATACTTTTATACAATATTGACAATATTTTAAGGTCTGCACCCCATGTTACGCCACAAAGTGATCTGATAACATTTAGTCCTGTGTGAGCATTTTTGGATATATATTTAATATGTTCTTCAAAAGTTAGCTTTGGGTCCAGTATTATTGCTAAAAATTTCTTTGAAGTGACTCTATTTATAATTTCATTATTGTAAATAATATTTGAATTTGGGGCTTCTTTGCCAAAAAACATAACTACTTTTAGAGGGGTTAATTTTTAAATGTAAACGATCATTATAATATTGTAATAGTTGAAATAAGGATTTGTTCATATTATCTATTGCAATATCTAAGTTGTAATCACTGATGTATAATACAATGTCATCAGCAAATTGTAAAATATTTACATTCCTATTATTTGCATATTTACAAATTTCACTTGTGTATATATTGTACAGTAATGGAGATAGTGTGGCACCCTGCATTGTGCCTCTTGAGGCACATTTGGGTCCATGTAATATATTGTTATGCCTAGCATAGATTGTTCTGTTGTTCAAAAAATTTAAAATCCACTTACATAAGTGCCCGGGCACACCCAACCTAGACATGATTTGAACTAGTATACCAGGATCAACACTGTCAAAAGCACTTTGAACGTCTAGGAATACACAAACAGTGTTTAATTTTCTATGTTTTGCATTTTTCAGGTCAGAGATTAAAGAGGTGAGACTGTCTGCACTACTACGCCCTCTACGGAAGCCATGTTGTATATGTGGAATGAAACACTTGGATTCAACATACCAATCAAGACGGACTTTCACCATATTTTCGAATATTTTACCAAGACAGGATGACAAGGAAATTGGTCTATAAGAACTAGCAAACTCAGGAGATTTGTCGGGCTTAAGTATTGGGACAACACACTGTGTTTTCTATGACTGTGGAATATATTTATTTTGCCAAAGCAAATTGAGGATAATAAGAAACAACTTTTGGGCAGATACATCTAAGTTTTTAATTACCATGTAAGGATAATCATCTAAGCCAGGAGTTGTATTTCGTCAAGAGTGCAAGCTTGCTAAAAATTCAGACCATGAAAATGGATCCAGAAAAATTTAGAATTTGGGTTATCATTGTTGATAGGACATAATCTAGATATCGCAAGATGAGGCCCACTGCAATTTATGCAGCTGATTTCTGTTGGCTTATCACATTCCTTATACAAGTGCTCACCTCCGCAAATACTACATCTTTGTTTACCATTACAGATCTTTGCTGAATGATTAAATTTAAAACACCTATAGCACTGTAGTAATGGTGGAATGTATTCAAAAACTTTGTACGAGAATAAATCATATTGTAATAATATTATTAGGCAGCACATTAGATAAAAAAGTTATGCTTACAGTCTGCAATGCAAGACGCTCTTGTCCTACTTTCTTTGAAAACCTTCTTATTGCCACTATTTCATTAATTGAAGAAAGTCTTGTGTAAAGTTCTTTGTTAGATATATTCGCTGGAACAAATCTAATGATGCCGGTTTTTTCAATTTGCGCTGCCGGTATGAACGCCTTCATGTTATATTTTGTGAGGAAAGTGGTGTTATTAATAAAGTTATTGGCCGTATTATATATTGCTTGAAAATAACTGCTATTATATTGGCATTCACCCTCTGAATACCTGTCACACCTTTTATGTCCATTGCGAAAATATGGTTTAAGTATATAGGACTCTTGTTGCCCAATCAATCATCGTTTGTGGATTCCACATAAACTTTAAAGTCTGTGTTGGTTGAGTTTTCCGGATAAAGTCTTTTATAATGCGGTTTGTAATAAGGCAGATATGCATCTCGCTCATCGCCGCAGTCCGATCGTCCAGAGCCTACGCCTACGCCTCCTTCATCCGTAGGCCGTGGCCGCTTTTTTGAGGCGGGCGGGTGAGACCCGCCCCTCTCGTTTACCTCTATTGCTATTGTGCTTTTCAGCAGCTAATAGCAATATTTAAATTCACTTTAACTATAAAAAACACTATTTATAGGGAAAATTTAAAATTAAGTTTTATAGTCAACCGCGCTTTTTCAAGGTTCCCGCCAGAATCTCTGATCCCAATATCTATCATTTGGCGGACTTGGGACTACACGTTGTCCTAACACTTTGGCCCAATCTGTACAGTGGCTTTTATTCCATTAGGAAAAAAAACAAACTGTCATATTGACTTTTATAGGGATGTGAAATATCGGATGACAGCTGATGTTGAACTTTGATTCTGGAAAAATAACCTATACTTATTTAATGTTATTCATAAAATAAAAAATAAATATTACTTTATGTGTTATATTGAAATAAATATACTTAGAAAAAATGCACACGGCTAGTGCTTTAATTATGAATGCTGTATTGAATAATCCCGGGCTAAGGCTGTCAAGTCGAATTTCGAGTAAAGTAACAAAAATTGCATCATATTTGCATAGTAAACAAGCGGAAAGAAGATTATTTAGTTGTTTTTCTCGACACGGCAACCGCGAATTACGTATATGTGGTCACAACAATGTAATTCTGCCAACTGGACAGGTTAGATATATTGATTTCCTTTTTTACATTTAACTTCGTCTGAAATGCATCATTAATCTTATAAACCAAAATCAGTTACAGATAGTTAATAGCAAGCAATATTCCACTAATAAGAAAAATGAAGATGAGGAGGAACCGATAGATGTGAAGGATGAGACACCGATATTCTCCAGCCAGCTTCCGGCCACAGTAGCTGTGCCGGAGGTGTGGCCTCAGGTGCCCGTCATCGCTATCAACAGAAACCCCGTCTTCCCCAGGTTTATTAAGTTAATAGAGGTAAGATTTTCAAAGGCAACATGTACTATTCTTGTGTTTTATGAATTGTTTAAGTATTAATGTGTTAGTCACTGGTCAGTATTAACTAATGTTCGTTTGTGAATGTTGTATGAATAGTTTCTTTTTTATAGTTAAACCTGAAATATATGTAAATTAAATATTGCTTTATGTGTTTATAGTAAGGTTGTATGTAAAATTCTTGAACAAATTATTTATTTACTGTGTATTATTATTTTGAATGCTATAAGTGTCTTTATATTTTTAAGTAGTTCAGTGTTTATAATGAAAAATGTTTACAGGTATCAAATCCAGCTTTAATTGATCTAATACGTCGTAAAGTAAAATTAAATCAGCCATACGTTGGTATATTTCTTAGAAAAAAGGAGGACGAAACATCTGATGTTATCTCAAATTTGGATGATCTGCACCAAGTTGGTGTGTTTGCACAAATACACGAAATGCAAGACATGGACTACAAGCTACGCTTAGTTGTAATGGCCCATCGTAGAATTAAGATCACTGGACAATTCATTGAAGATGAAATAGAGACCGGACCTGCAGGTATGATTGTTATTACAGATACATACTGTAATGTTTTATTGGGAACCTAATTTGAACCTAAAATCTCATAAAAATCAATACTTAACAAATACTATAGTATAAAGCAATAAAACACTTTTCTTTATCACATGTTTCACTCATTTTATTAAACTAACTACATGTAGTTGAAACTTAAATGTAATTAGTAGTATAGTAGGCTAGCCTGTGCCTCAATATCTTTTTCCTAGTGACAATATCTGAGCTTCATCTCTGAATTGATTTCAGAAATGAAGCTCAAATTTCCGATATTTAATGTTGAATTTAATGTTACCCGTGAAGAGACGGACGCCGAGAGGCGGCGGCGGAAATATCGGAATACCAAGCGGAAGGAGGCAGACAAGAGCAAGGACGAGGTCAAGGAGAAGCCGGCGCCGGAGCATGTTATGATGGTGAAGGTGGAGAACATGATGCACGAGCAGTTCACTCAGAATGAGGAGGTGAAGGCTCTCACGCAGGAGGTCATAAAGACCATCAGAGATATCATCAACATGAACCCACTGTACAGGTGCACATTATTATTTTATATTTCCTTACATCATATTCGAGACGTGAGTCCCCGGCGAGTACCTAAGCTAGAGTCCGTTACATGCATGTATTTTCTGTGATAGACAGTTACACAAGACGAGGGACTTTTTATAGTACAAACAGCTTGCTTAACGTCCCTCGGCACTCAACATATTTCTATGGCTGAGATAAATGATGTATGTTGTATCCTGAAGACAATAAAGGTAGTAGGTAGTAGTATGTAAATGTGTAGGGAGTCGCTGCACCATATGCTGGCGCAGGGGCAGCGTGTGGTGGACAACCCCGTGTACCTCAGCGACCTGGGCGCCGCGCTCACAGGCGCCGAGCCCGCTGACCTGCAGGCCGTGCTCGAAGAGATGGATGTGAGTCACACATATGCACGCACGCATGAATGCACACACGATCTGATAAACAATATTAATATCAACCGAAAGGCATTTTTGACCCACTTTATGAGAGTCGGCACTATTTATTTATTTATTAAGAAAGGACATCAGCATGCACATGTATTATACACTCACCCCCTTACTAATAAAACTATTTACACAACGGATAACTTAAACAATTTTGCTGTCTTTGTCTGATACTTTGGAAATGTTACATGATAGAAAAAGATAAAAAAAGATATAAAATAGATAGTTGATGATTTAAAATAAGATATAGTTACATAAATTACATGTCATTGGGAGCAAATAATTTACTTTGAAACAATTATTATACATATTGATTAGAGCATCAGTAAAATTATACAAATAAATGGATTAATAATGATGGAATCTAATTAAGTTAAACTTAAAGTAATTTTAAATACATAGTTACATAACCTAATTATAAAATAATATGAAACAAAATTAAATGATTATTATTGTTCATTTAAAATACCTAATTGATTTTCGTGTCATGCAATACAAATAAAATTTAATTGAACATAATAGCAAAGAAGTGAAGATATATAATAGGAATTTTATTATCGTCAATCATTCATTTTAGACTTCTTTTTAATTTTTAACCCACTTCCAAAAAAGGAGGCGGTTAAACGTTCGGCTGTATGTATTTTATTTTTTATTTTTATGTTATGTTCAACGATAACTCCGCCCTCTGTTGATTTTTTCAAAATTCTTTTTTTGATGTAAAGGGTATACTTAGAAGTTGGTCCCGTTTTCACGAAAGTTGTGACCTGATGATGGGATCCATGAGGAATCGAAGGGAAAATCGGGAACTCCTCAAAATTTATATGGAGACATATGGTAACTTTTGACTTTCGTTGTCACCAAAGCGACCGCTTTGGTGACAACGAGAGCAATTTCGGATTATACCCAATACATAAAAAAAAGAATTTTGAAAATCAGTCCATAAACGGCAGTGTAATGTTCAAAGATATATGTGTCGGTGTAAAATATTATGAGAAGTACCTATTACCAAGGCGGGTCAATAAATCCGTGACTTTTTGAATTTCTAACCTCCTTACTGAAAAAGCAACACTACTCCTGTCAACAGGCATCTGTCAGTTGACTCCTATCAAAATTTGAACTTGCTGCGTCAGTTAGTTTGTGTTTTACAGCTATCTTTATCAGACTATCCAGTAACTTAAGGAAACAATGGAAAAAAGTGAATTTCGTGTGCTTATTAAGCATTATTTTTTGCGAAAAAAAACCATTACCGAGACCAAGGCTAAGCTTGATAAATACTATGGGGACTCTGCACCATCGATTTCAATGGTAAAAAAGTGGTTTACTGAATTTCGTTGTGGCCGTACAAGCACTGAAGATGCGAACGTCCTGGACGCCCAGTTGAGGTCTCTACACCCGAAACAATCGAAAAAATTCACGATATAGTGTTGGCCGACCGAAGATTGAAAGTGCAAGAGATTGTGGAAGCCATAGGCATCTCGCATGGCTCAGTGGTTTCAATTTTGAATGATCACTTGGGCATGAGAAAGCTTTCCGCAATTCGACCACAAACGCAATCGTGTAACAACTTCACAGGAAGGTTTGGCGTTGTTTAATCACAATATGGAGGAGTTTTTGCGCCGTTTTGTAACCGTGGACGAAACATGGATCCATCACAACACACCAGAGACCAAACAACAGTCAAAACAGTGGGTTTCTAAGGGTGAATCGGCGCCAAAGAAGGCCAAGGTGGGTTTGTCAGCCAATAAAGTTATGGCGACTGTTTTTTGGGATGCACGTGGGATAATCTACATTGACTATCTTCAAAAGGGAAGAACAATTAATGGGGAATATTATGCCAACTTATTGGACCGCTTCAATGAGGATTTGAAAAAAAACCGACCTCATTTGGCCAAGAAAAAAGTTCTTTTTCACCAAGATAATGCAAGGGTGCACACATGTGCAGTTTACATGGCAAAAATCCATGAATTGGGCTATGAATGACTACTTCTTGTTCCCAAACCTGAAAAAATGGCTCGGTGGAAAAAGATTTGACTCCAATGATGAAGTCATCTCGCAAACAAAGGCCTATTTTGAGGACCTCGACAAATCATATTTTTTGGAAGGGATAAAAAAATTGGAGAAGCGTTGGACAAAGTGTATAGAGCTCAAGGGGGACTACGTTGAAAAATAAAATGATTTATTTATCAAAAAATCTGTGTTTTATTCCAAAAGTCACGGACTTATTGACCCGCCCTCGTATATCATCATTATGTCATGATTTTTGGTGTCATGATGGTGGTGATGATGATGATTGCTTTAATTGACATAGTGGCTTATACTTGCAGTTCTTAAAGCAATGCTCCAAACATGTATCTTTAAGGAGTCAGGAGTTCTGTTCAGTACTTTTGGATCCAGGGTATACCTTGGGGCAAAATCTTATTTTTTGGTTGCATGTGCTTGGGTTACTTCAGAAAAAGTCTAAATTACCATATGTCTCCATATAAATTTTTCGAAGTTCCCGATTTTCCCCTCGATTCCTCATGGATCCCATCATCAGGTCACCCTGATGATGGCATCCATGAGGAATCGAGGGAACTCCTCGGAAAATTTTGACTTTTTCAGAAGTAACCCAAACATATGCTACCATATAAAGTAATATTCTGCACCAAGATATACCCTGGATCCAAAAGCACTGAACAGAACTCCTGAGTCTTAAAAGATACGCGTTTGGAAATTTTGATATTGTTTAAAGAACGGCAAGCATATACTATTATGTAACTTACACTAATCATCATCATTATCTTATATAAAATACCTAATGAGCTCTAGAGCGAGATTTGTCATTTATAAAATGAATAAAATAGCACCCACCTAACCTTGGTGTACACCAGACTCTGTCTCGTAGATATATGACTCGTAACCGCCGACACAGACAAGCTGCGTCCTTCTCTCAAGATATGAGGAGAACCATTTGAGCAAAGAGCCATGAATTTCGCTCGCCTCAAGCTTTTGCAGTAAACGCGCGTGAGAGACCTTGTCGAAGGCATTAGTGAAGTCAGTATAGACTATGTCCACCTGAACCCCCTTATCAACATCATGTGACAAGTGTGACGTAAAAGATAGGAGGTTTGTTTCGGTAGATCGAAATTATAATTCGAAACCCGTGTTGGAAGTCACTCAAGTTGGGGTCTATATGTAGAGTGATATATGGACATACGACTGATTCGAAGATCTTGAAAAAACACGAAAGGATAGATATTGGTCTGTAATTAGTAACGGTACTTTCGCCGCCTTTTATGTATGGGTGTAACCCGTGCTCTTTTCCAGGTTGTCGGAAATTTCCTAGTTGACAGGGGGCGGTTGAAAATCATGGAGAGAGGAAGGGCTAGGTTTTCGCAGCATTTTTTAATTAGTAGCGGTGGGATTCCGTCTGGACCGGCAGATTTGTTTATATCCAGGTGTTTAATCTTTGTGCGGACCTCGAGAGTGTGAGATATGTATATTGCCAAGAAAATTGGTAGCGTTCGACAGAAGGCGACTTATGGCATTAGAGTTTTCTTTAGAATACACAGATGAAAAATGAGTAGCGAAGAGATTTGCGATCTGATCCAGTACTAGCGCGGTACCTGATCGAGAAACATTTGAGATGATGTGGGTGAACGGCCTTTCTTCTTATCTTTAATGAAACGCCAGAATATCTATATGTCTATCTATATATGGACGCTTAACACCACGTCAATCTGGCCCCGTATTAAGTATCCAAAGAACTGAGCACCAACGGGCTGAACCATTGACCCACAGAGGTCGTCAAAAAGATGGGGTTAGTGTGTATGTTTTTTATAATCGTTATAGAATTTGTATAATTTCTGAAAACGGTCTCTGACAATATGATACTCTAGCTTATCTCGAGGATTCTTATATTTTGCATAGTTTTTCTTAGTTTGTCCTGCTCTGACTTGAGCCTTTTCAAAACTTCGTTAAACCAAGGCGGTTGACGGGTCTTTACCGATTTACATTTGGGCACGCAAGCATCAATTGCCGATAGTAGAGTGCTGTTGAGAGTGTCGACCATATCATCGACATCGACAATATGAGACAGTTTCCCTGGCAAGGAGCTCAAGTAGAGTTGGTGGTTCAGTTTGTTCTAATTGGTTTTATAAAAATTGCGAACATCTTTTCTGGACTTAGGTTGTAAGCCAGAATTAGTATTTACAAGTGGCAATGTGATTAATAGGTTAGGGTGCTTGGGGTCTAATCTACTGATAAGATGCAAAGGTTGGTACACTTTCGACTCTAAAATCGTAGTAAAAAAATTAGGTCCAGTATTTTATTGTCACTATTAGGAATTTTGTTGAATTGAAAAAAAAATTTCATAAGCAAAGTGTGACAAGGTGTATTCAAGAGCGTTATTACTTCTGTTGGGTAGCAAATAATTAAAGCCCACCAACTCCGACCAGGAGACAGACCCTAAATTAAAATCGCCATACTATCTCGTCAACTAAATTTGTTACGTAGCTTTCATAGTTTAAAAATGTTGATAAGGTTTCCAGATAGACAGGCGGCGGACATATATCGCGCAAAGAGCATTTTTTTTATCGTATTACTAACATTAATACTTAAAATGATCCAGAGGTCTTCGGAATCAGTTTCCCAATTTTTTACGCGAGTGGAGGACAGATCTCGACAGACTGCGACCATCACTCCGCCGCCGTCCATATACCAGGTGATTGTATACAAGTCTGTAGATCAGTGTCAATGAACTCGTTGTTATTTATATTTTGATTTAGCCAGGTCTCCGTAAATACTATAATTTTATGGTTCGTTTGGGATATGTTAAGGTAAACCTCATTCGTTTTGGTTCTAATTCCTCTAATATTTTGGTAATATATCCATATTTGATAATCGAGTAAGTGATAAGTGTGGATGAACATTGACATTATTAAGTTAGACCATATTTACGGAATACTATTTAAGCACGGAAAGTTGCGTATAAGCCTATCTTGGCTGTGCTCGTCTTTACGCATGTAAATTCGTCCACCGCGAACCCATACAAATTTATAAGCTAGTTCTTTTGCTTTCTTGTACGTAGCTGCGTGGAGTGACTTGTTAGATGGAGATAGATACTTTACTACAAACAGGGGTGCTGGGTCCGTCGAATCCAAGATGGGAGGTGCAAAATTTATTCTTCGGGTCCTTTTTGTTGTGGGTAAGACGTCGATCGTCGGTCGACGACAGCTAAGATGGCGTCTCTGTGGCGGAAACGCTGCGGGGTCTTGTAATGTCGCGATTAAGTTTGGGGACTCGGGGTGATATTCATGACGCCATTGTCTCGCAGCGGGATTTTAGTAGCTTTAGCTAGGCGGGAGAAGATATTTATAAGGTTTTCTGATTTGCTTTCTGGTATTCCATTAATTTGCTCTCACGCATATTTTGTTCTAGGGCACATAGTCTAGATAAGTCGTTCACCGTTGATACCAATTTAGCATTATCGGTTTGAAGCGTTTTAATAATAGTCGTTTTCTGTTCCAGGTCTTTTTATTGCCTTCAAAACATAAATTAAAAAACGTTAGAGAATCGTGGAAGGTTTTAATTTGTTGACTGATATTGGCTAATTCCTTTTTTACTAAATTCTTAATTGTAAATTGCAGCGAGTTAGCAAATTCCCGCCGTCGATCCCCGAGTCCCGTAGACGATCTTAAGTTACGTACGGTGTGGTAGCAGTAGTCGATGGTTTGGCACGTATTGTTATGTTGTTCAAATAATCATCATCGCTCCCACTCAAATCAGTCGAATTGCTTCACTAGCAATCAACATACGGCTCGTAATTCAGACGTTCTTAGTGGGTTTTTTTTTTTGCAATTTTTATGTAAGCTACGAATATGTTCTATAGAAAGTCTATTTTTATGCGGCCTGTAAATGTACAAGATTTGTATAATAACTGTATGTGTTCTATAATAAACAATGAAAAAATATATAATAACAAAAATATTAACAATTGAAGCTGGTGCGCAAAATGATGACACATTTTAATTAAGAGAAGATAAGATATGTTTATATTTTTTGATCACGGCGAACTATATCACTCTTTTAATTCAGTAGCTCAGTTACGAGTTACTATTTTCAATGGGCAACAGCTCAAGTCATATCTCACTATTCTCTTCGTAAAAATAGTTTTTGTTGGTTTTTCCTGTCCATTTAACAAAATATTTAATGTTACTTGCTGTGAATGAATTTATGTAGTTTTGTTCATTGTCGAGCGTGCGGGCCGGACGATGGTCGTTAACTAAAGATATTAAAACAATACTTCATCATTTGCCGTTGATATAAGTACCAGAAAATCTTACTAAGGGTTAAAATACAGTCCCGTCATGTAAGGACAAAAAATATTACACACATTCTAGGAAACATCAGGGAAGACAGAGAATAGAAAGTTATTATTGTTAATGTATCCATATTGTAAGCATCGTTTATTTTGTGAATCGGGCTCCAATTAGAAATCGAGGCATCTGCGGCGTTTTTGACAAAATCGTTGTGGATGGAGAAATATTTTGGATTTAGTGTATACCTTGACATAAACTCTTACTTTTTAGTAACATTTGCTTGAACTAGTTACATACAAGTTAAAAAAGTACAGGTGTCTGTATAAAATCGAAGGATTTCCTCTATTTCTTACGGATCGCATTATCAGATCCTGACGTCATGATCATGGGACCAACTTGGGCGCTCTTTCATAAAAAAATTAAATATTTTTTCGAATCGGTCCAGGCGTTATTGACTAATACAGTAATATAATATTCCACGTAAATGTATAAAATCATTAATCTTTAATTATGATTTTCTCATAAACCCCACATCCTACAGATATACGATCTATATCATTGTAATCCAGGTGTAATTACACTTACACCTAAAATAATTTTATCTTTGGTCGCCGCAGCAACTTGTTCCATAGAAAATGCCCAAATGTCATTTATCTGTCATTGTATTTCTGTATTGCATGGTAAATAAGCAACATTTAAATTGGTAGAATTCTTGTGTACTATCTGAAGTCTGAACAGAGTATACTACCTATAAAATAAGTTTTAATAAACATTGTAAACAACAGATTTTTGTATTGTAGATCCCGAAGCGGCTGATGATGTCGCTGTCGCTGCTGAAGAAGGAGTACGAGCTGTCGAAGCTGCAGCAGAAGATCGGCAAGGAGGTGGAGGAGAAGGTTAAGCAGCAGCACCGCAAGTACATTCTGCACGAGCAGCTCAAGGTCAGTGACAGTATAGTGACGGAGTGCAGTAATAATATATACTTAAATAAATAAATGTTTATTTCCAAAAAACAGTTAACAGTAATTATAATGTGGAACTCGTAGTCACCTAGTTACTAGGTGACTACGACTAAGCTTATGCCTGTATCAGGTGACTAGGCTCTTCAACATCTAATATTAATACAAAAATCTATCAAAATATTATACATTATTAAACCTATTTACTAGAGTACAATAATAAAGTTGTGGTTATTTTAAAATAACAAAACATTTTATTAGACAGTACCAGCATAGCTCTAACATCAATACGTGTAATAAAATCTAAATTAACATCTGTGTGTGTGTGTGTGTGTGTGTGTGAGTGATTGTGTTAGTGCGTATATGTGTAATGTGTAGATGTGTGTGTTGTGTTTGTACATATATGTGTGTTTGTGAATTATGCGATATTTCCTGTTATAATTTTATATTTTCTACTAATTTTTCAGTTTCCTCATAGCTTAACTTATAAAAATAGTCGCGAATTAATGTCTTAGTTTCATAATTTGGTTTGTTACTAATGTCTAGAGTTTTATTTATCTTATTACACAGAAAAGTCGATCTATTGACTTATGGTTTAAGTGCAAAATCCGTTTTTATAATAGGTATATTGATTATATTTCCTTTGCTATACGTTTAGTTTTAGAAACAACATCTTAATTTTTGTTTTTTTTTAATAATTTTAATAAAATATATAATTTTCTTATAGACATGACCTTGCTAGTTCTGTATGACTCATCGTCGGCGTTCTTCTTATTTTAAAATGTATGATTTTTAATAACGAACGTTGAGCCCTTTCTACTTCTAAAAGTTTAGTTTTGCCCGCAGCTGCCCATACAGGTATGGAGTAGACCATGATAGACTCAGCTAAAACCGTATAATATATTTCATTCAAAACATTACGAGAGGAGTGGCGCTCATGTGACTAGATATTGGATTGGGCACTACGTGTCGTAAATATCCAGGTCAGTTTCCTAATTCTAGTAGCCACTTGTTCCAGATGCGGATGTCATCATAACCTCTGGTCAACTATTACTCCTAGATATTTTGTTTTGTCAACTTTTTCCATAAGGGGACAGTTACAGCGGGATGGAGATAATATACTAGGTTGGCAGGTATGTATTTTTATAGTGTAGTCCGGTCCAGGTTGCGAACGATTGAGGATGCTATCAAATATAATAGATTTTAACGGTATTTAAAGATATAATGTTACTTGCTAACCAGTGTGCGACCTGTCTCATACCATGTTCTACAGGATTTTTCAGTTCAGACCAATTTTTAAAACCAAACAACCAAAAAACCAAACGACCAAGCAAACGACCAAAAAACACCAAAAAATTTTTCCTCTAGATACAATCGCCGTGTCATCGGCATATGAAATAATTTTGGCATTTATAACATTTAAATTACAGATATCATTAATATATACTAAAAAGAGTGTAGGTCCTAATACACTTCCCAGGGGAACACAGTAGTACCAAAAGAGGAAAAAACAAATGAATTACGGTTTTCGAAACACAAATGCATGAAAAAATAGCGGTTATAAATTTGAAATTGGAATTCCTTACCAAAGAAGATATATTTGAGATCAAAGTGGCCAGTATGACAAAATGCCAATTTCGTATGTAAGGACCTAATAATTTCACCACTCTTGAAAACTTCGAATGGAAAACGAAAAAGGTCTTTAAATATTTCCTTTTCAAAGCAGAGATTTGCAAGATATACAACTACCGGTACAATTTCACCAGCGACAAGTATCAAGAAGCTAGTAGGAACGTCATCCCAGCCAGGTGCACTATTTGATCTCAAGTTCATAAGTGTATTCTTTACTTCATCTACATCGGTCTTCAGCAATGCGAAGGAATTCACAGAGGAAAAATTATTTTTTGTTGTTGTATCGTAGTGTGCAAAATTTGATAATATTTTATGAGCTAGATCTGTTCTTACATTACAGAAGTAAGTATTTATAAAATTAATAAAGTCATAGGAGTTTTGCTTAATACATAGGCTGCACTAAAAGTATCGGGAATGGAATATTTCCACTGTTCCTGTCATATTAAAATCTTTTTAATTTAAAACTCCTTGGTTTTAAAAATCGAATTCCGTTTATTTATTTAAAAAAAGATTCTCGGTCTTGTCACAAGGTCTTGTCAAACTTGTTTAGTCGTTGAGAAAATGGAATTGACTCGAGAAAATTCTAGAGCGATGATTTATTATGACTTTCGAAGTGGTTTAACACAAAAACAGTGTGTTGACCGGATGATTTCTGCATTTGGTGATGAAGCCCCATCCAAAACCACAATTTATCGCTGGTTTGCTGAATTTCAACGTGGACGTGTCAAGCTCAGTGATGATCCCCGTCAAGGTCGTCCAAAAACTGCAGTCACCCAAGAAAACGTTGATGCTGTGCGTAAGCTGATTGAGGAAGATCGACATGTGACATACCGCGAAATTCAGGCAACTTTAGACATTGGAATGAGTCAAATACAAATAATCTTGCATGAACAATTAGGTGTAAAAAAGTTGTTTTCCCGATGGATACCGCATTTGCTCTGTGAAGAGCAAAAAGCGGCTCGCGTTACTTGGTGCGTCAGAACTCTCGAAAGATTCCACGCACGATCCTCAAATGCTGTATACAACATCGTATCAGGTGACGAATCCTGGATATACGCGTACGAACCCGAAACAAAAAACCAGTCACGAGTTTGGGTGTTCGAAAATGAGTCAACAAAAATTGTTCGTTCACGGAGTGTTGCAAAAAAAATGGTGGCCACGTTTGTCTCCAAAACCGGCCATGTTGCAACTATTCCTCTTGAAGAACAAAGAACGGTTAATCCAGAATGGTATGCTAACATTTGTTTGCCACAGGTCGTTTCTGAACTCCGTAAAGAGATCTGCAACCGCCGCATCGTCCTCCATCACGACAATGCGAGTTCTCACACCGCGCACAGAACAAAAGAGTTTTTAGAGCAAGAAATCATAGAATTATTAGACCATCCGCCGTACAGCCCCAACCTAAGCCCTAATGATTTCTATACTTTCCCTAAAATAAAGAATAAATTTCGTGGTCAGAGATTTTCATCACCTGAAGAAGCTGTGGACGCCTACAAAACGGCCATTTTGGAGACCCCAACTTCCGAATGGAATGGTTGCTTCAATGATTGGTTCCATCGTATGGAAAAATGTGTCAAATTTCGCGGAGAACACTTTGAAAAGCAATAAATACATTTCTAAATAGTAATGTTGTGTCACTTCCTTGATTCCCGAAATTTTCAGTGCCGCCCTCGTAGTTAATAGTTCTTTATTATCATTATTCGATTTCCTGCTATATGTTATATTTTTCATGTTGTTCCAAAATAATTTGTTATTTACAACGGATTTCGTTTTCGTAGTTGCGCTTGAGATTTTTAATTAGATTATTGAAATGGTTTCTGTAGCGTATGTATGTTACTCTTAAAACTTCGTTATGACTCTCTTTTCGTACTGCCAGCTGTAATTTATTTTGATGTTTAATACAACGTAAAATTCCCGGGGTAATCCATAATTATTTAGACTTTGGATTTTTATAATTTTAGTGTTTTTCTTTAAGGTCTCAATAATTTTATTCATTAGGGAATGTGTGATATAATTTGGGTCGTTGTTTGTCATCAAATTAGAAAGATTTTTCTGTTTTAAATCGATTAAGGCTTTATCTAAATCTATTTTATTTTTAGTTCTAGAGATTCTGTTTGAAATTTGTATTCTTGAGAGACAAAGAAGAGTATTGTAGTGATCAGTTACACTTGTTTTTAGGATACGCATGAGTTCTGCAGCATACACTGTTAAAAAAATTAGAGAAATTACCGACATAGAGACCGCGCGATTAGTTTACTTTAGCTATTTTCATAGCATAATGTCGTACGGCATCCTCTTGTGGGGAAACGCTGCGGACATTAATACAATATTTGTGCTGCAGAAACGTGCTATACGTTCTATTTATAAGATGTCGACTTTTGAATCTCTAAGGGAAAAGTTTAAAGAAATAAAAGTTCTGACCGTCGCATCTCAATACATTTTGGAAAATGTGTTATACGTAAGAAAGAATCTAAACAACTTCAAAAAGAAATGTGATAATCATTGTGTAAACACTAGAAATAAGAACAAGTTAGATACGCCAGTGTTCAGACTAAGCAAAGTTAGTAAATCCTTTAAAGGCCAATGTATACGCTTATACAATATAATCCCAGAAAAGGTTCAAAACCTTCCCATTAATAAGTTTAAAAAGGTAGTTAAAGAACGTTTGTGTGCCAAAGCGTATTATAAAATTAATGACTTCATTCAAGACGGCACACCTTGGGAATAAGGTGGCTCCTTATCTTATGTTATTATTTGTTACACAGACATAAGCAAACATTGTAATAATTTTGATTTTAAAAGAATAATTTTCCATCTTTTTGGTAAAAGATGGCCCCAGACGAGTTTCTTGCCGGCTCTTCTCGCTGGGTTAGTTCCCGAACCGGTGGTAGGCATCACGTAGTAACGACGTTCAAAAAGAGTATTTAAAAATACCAATTTTGAATAATTTTTTTTTGATTTGATTTGATTTGATTTGATAGCGATAACGACTGATATTTTCATTCTGTTAATTTTCTGCATAAAGTGGTCTAAGCAATTTTTTTCTCGAGTACGTAAAGTATGTCCAGCAAGAATACCATATACTGAGAGCGAGTTAAGATAATGCATTCAATTATTGTATTCCTGGTTTGTTTCATGGGATTTTTGAGTAATATTGATGTTTATATCACCCGCAATGATAACATTCCTATTCATATTTACAGAATCCAAATGAGAGAAAAGTGAATTTACAAAATTTTCTGTGTTTGTATTGGACGGGGATCTGTAAATGCAAATTATGGAATTATTAAGCACATCAACTTGTAGGCAAGATGCTTGTATTAGTCTAATCTCCTTAACCTTCGCGGTCAAAGATTGTTTAATGTAAACCACCACTCCGTCATTCTGGTAAATTTGAGGCATTTGAGGTAGAGTAACAAGTATAGTTTTCCAGATGCGGTATTGACTTATCTGGTCTTAATCTACTTTAAGTTTACGTTAAGATTAATATGTCTGGGTAAATAGAGAGATTATATATAGTAATAAGAAAATCATCGAAGTTTGAATAAATACTGCGTATGTTTTGATATATAATTATGAGATAGAAATATATAATTATAGAGATAGACTAGAAAACTCATCGCAATTGCATGCTATTGTACGAGCTATTTAAGGACTGTCTATTTAATTTAAATTATAGGGTTTATTTGCCATTGCTAAAGTAATTAATATCTAAGAAAGTTGGTTTTAAGACAATTATGTAAACGAATCTATTTCTGTGAGAGTTCATTTGTTGTTCTGATATATTGATCGACAAGTTTTTGATTAATTTTGTAATATAATAACAAAAGGATTTAAAGATAAGCAAATGAGTAATTTTAGTAGATGTATAATGATGAATCTGTAGGTGGAGTGTAAATATGTTGTTAAATTGTGAAAAGTATTTGTTCTTGATTAATAGTAGCAGTATTACAGAATGAACTATGAAGTAAAATGCTGATATTGGCATAATTATAGTACATGAGAATGAATGAATTATTCAGTCATTAATAAATCATATCTTCTTTGTTTTCGTTATTAAATTTAGGAACATTTATAATTTCGAAACTAGACTTACGGGCCATGCAATTGTATATCTTCAAGCTTATTTTCTAACAGAGTAATATATTGTCTGTCCTGCTTCACTTGTGTCTCTAATTCTATAATCCTTTTTCTAAAATCTTCATTGTGCTGAGTCAGATATACCTACAACTGAAATTTCTATGTTATAATTTGTTAGTTGTATTACTTTCAGTTGAGTAGTGAGATTTTTTAGTTCATTTGACTGTGCAGAAGTGAAAGATGTATAAAGTGATCTAATTACGTTTTGAAAGTCATTTAGTTGTGTAGAAAAAGAGTCCTCCATCTGGTCTCGGCACCTCTTGTTCCGCATAGATAGATAATCTGGTGGAGTCGTGAATTGGAAAGTACTCGATCTGGTACGGTGATGCGACAAGTCCGTTTCCAAAGCTGGTTTATTTAAAATTGTGTCTGTTTGCACCAGGTATTCAGAGCTACAGGATGGTTGATTCTGTTCCGCAGATGACTTACTTGAATCAGGCTTATCTGCCTTCTTATTCTTAGTTGGCGTTATTTTGTGTAGCATCGTCCTTATTCCTTAGTACCAGGACAACAGACAACAGGCAGAGGTGCAAGTAATCAAAAGTATAAACTATCCTTTTTTAACTAATGTGGAGATTCTATATCTCGTCTATGGACCACCTGTGCCAGGGGTCCATAAAGAATGTAAAAGGGAGGTAATCGACGTTTCAGTACAATTCCGCTTACCGTCCAGTATAACTAGACTCTGCGTTAGCGCAGTGATGCACACCTCTTGCGATGAGTGAGAAAAAGTGCTCCTACCATTGGATAAACCGCAGTGGTTTTGAACGCCGTTATAATAATTTAGTAAAAATTTTATCTTTAATTGTTAAATAAATAAAAAGGAAAAAACTTGTTTTCATTATGGAAGAACGCGCTTGACTGGATGATGGACTTGACTGACTGGACATGTATACCTGTCGATTCTTTTACTTTTTTTACAGATTTAAATCTATCTTTATCACAACTCTTGAATTTCCGAATTTTAGGTGATCAAGAAGGAGCTAGGGCTTGAGAAGGACGACAAGGACGCGATCGGCGACAAGTTCCGCGAGCGGCTCGCCGACAAGACCGTGCCGGCCGCCGTGCGCGCCGTCATCGACGACGAGCTCAACAAGCTCAACTTCCTCGAGAGCCACAGCTCCGAGTTCAAGTGAGTGCATGGCGCACGCACATATACAGTGCGACCGTGTTTTTAAAGGTAGCCTTCCGATCTATGCGACCGCGACCAGCAAACCAGGCAATCAGGTTCTCTAGCCTCGCTCACTGGTCGCGCGTCACGGTTCGCGGAGAGTTTATTATTTTTTGCGACTTTTAGCATCAATACAGTTGCAACGCAGCTTTGATTACGCGTTTGCGTCGCTACCAAAGGTCGCAATGCGCTAAGGTCCTAGTATAATATTAGTTATATATAATGCAGCGTGACGCGGTGCTACCTGGACTGGCTGACGTCGCTGCCGTGGGGCGTGACGTCGCCGGAGACGCTGGAGCTGGAGGGCGCGCGCGCCGTGCTCGACGCCGACCACTACGGCATGGACGACATCAAGACCCGTATCCTCGAGTTCATCGCCGTCTCCAAGCTGCGCGGCTCCACACAGGTACACCCGTGACGCACAGGCCTCACTAAGCGTAATTGCACTACTAAAGTTTCCCAGGATTTTGTATCATAGGCTTTTGAACATTAACGATTTTATTTGTATCACGACGTCAGTGTTGTCTACACAGGGCAAGATCTTGTGCTTCCACGGGCCGCCGGGTGTGGGCAAGACGTCGATTGCGCGGTCCATCGCGCGCGCTCTTAACCGCCAGTACTTCCGCTTCTCCGTGGGCGGCATGTCCGACGTGGCCGAGGTCAAGGGTCACCGGCGCACCTACGTCGGCGCCATGCCCGGGAAAATCGTGCAGTGCCTCAAGAAGACCGGAACGGAAAACCCTCTGGTGCTAATAGACGAGATCGATAAAATCGGGCGGGGGGCCGCCGGCGACCCCGCGTCAGCGCTTCTCGAGCTCCTCGACCCGGAGCAGAACGCGAACTTTCTCGACCACTACTTGGACGTGCCGGTGGACCTGTCGCGCGTGCTATTCATCTGCACGGCCAACGTGGTGGACGCGGTGCCGGAGCCGCTGCGCGACCGCATGGAGCTCATCAACATGTCGGGCTACGTGGCCGAGGAGAAGCAGGCCATAGCGGAGCAGTACCTGGTGCCGGGCGCGCGCACCGCCTCCGGCCTCAGCGCGGAGCAGCTGCGGCTCCGCGCGGACGCCCTGACTACGCTCATCCGCTCCTACTGCCGCGAGAGTGGCGTGCGCAACCTGCAGAAACATATCGAGAAGGTAACTGCCAAAACGAGAAAATATAGTCCATGACGGAACACGTCCCTGAAAACGTCCCGACTAGTATATTGCGGAACTATATTTATGTATATTTTGGAATTTAGTTACAGACACATTATAATAGTGCCCATGTCACACCTATGATAATTTATATTTTCCCATCATTGTAACATCTACATTCTGGTGATAAATAAATTATATTTTGATGATTTTATGTGGTTGACAGGTCGCGCGCAAGGTGGCGTACAAGATCGTCCGCGGCGAGGCGCAGGAGGTGGAGGTGGGGGCGGAGTCGCTGCCGGAGCTGGTGGGGCAGCCCGCCTTCAAGCACGACCGCATGTACGACGACACCCCCCCGGGCGTCGTCATGGGGCTCGCCTGGACCGCCATGGGTGAGGCGCCGCGGACACACGCAATACTAAAATTGCCAGTCCTTCTTGTTTTCAGTTACTCAAACTTCTAAATGCTCGATTCCTCCGGTACCGTCGCTCGTCAATACACTACGCAATATTCTCTGTGGCATCTCTACGATTGAGCCGATCCATTTGCTTATAGTCCCTTTGTCCGCAGGCGGCAGCTCGTTGTACATCGAGACGGCGGTACGCACGCGCACGAGCGGCGAGAGCGGTGCGGGCGTGGCGAGCATCGGGTCGCTGGAGCTGACCGGGCACCTGGGCGACGTGATGAAGGAGTCGGCGCGCATCGCGCTCACCGTCGCCCGCAACTTTGTCGCCGAGCGCTTCCCGGGCAACACGTTCCTGGACACGGAGCACCTGCACGTGCACGTACCCGAGGGCGCCACGCCCAAGGACGGGCCGTCGGCGGGCGTGACGCTGTGCAGCGCGCTCACGTCGCTGGCGCTGCGGCGGCCGGTGCGCGCGCGCCTGGCCATGACCGGCGAGCTCAGCCTGACCGGCCGCGTGCTGCCCGTCGGCGGCATCAAGGAGAAGATCATCGCGGTGAGTTCACGCTTGCCGCACGGGCGAGCGTATGTACAGAGTTCACGCTTGCCGCACGGGCGAGCGTATGTACAGAGTTCACGCTTGCCGCACGGGCGAGCGTATGTACAGAGTTCACGCTTGCCGCACGGGCGAGCGTATGTACAGAGTAAACGTGTTTAGAAAGAAACATTGGTGATGGGAATAAAACATTTGTTTTTTGCCTCATTGCTTTTTTCATATAAAATACATGTAATTTGTTTATGTACTTGTACAGGCGAAGCGCGCAGGCGTGGACACGGTGATCCTGCCGGAGGAGAACCGGCGCGACTACGACGAGCTGCCGGACTTCGTGCGCGCCGGCGTCGACGTACACTTTGTGTCGCACTACACCCAAGTTCACGCTATCGCCTTCGAAGAGCACCAGGTTTAGACTCTTCTCTGTGTAGCGCCGGCTCTCGCCCAGCTGGGACACCAGCAGCGAAGCGTGCGGCTAAATGTCTCCCAAGGGTCAATACGTACTACCACAGAGTTGAAACGAAATTCTGTAAACGTTATAATAAAAAATAGCAAATTCACTCTTATGTCCACAATATAAGTGCACAAATTACACCAGAGATAAAATAGAAGCGCGAATTTGCTCACGACCAACGATTCTTTTTTATCTTATAAGGACATTCCTACAGTACATTACGTTGTGGACATGAGAGTGAATTTGTTATTGCGTTTTCAACATTTCGCTTCGCCGCACTTCGACTGTGCTCTATTTATTTCAAGCCCTTATGCATTGCCCTTAAGAATCAGCTTCATGTAGCCACTGCAGCGGTATCAGGTGGTGCTGCTCGTGGTGACCTAGTGCGCGAGAGCGTTTAGTTCAGCTGTATATAGAATACACGTAGTAATGAACAAGAAAAGGTGGCACGATTCGCGAAGTTTCCTTCGTTCTAAAAGATTTTCTGAGTCTCGTAATTTTTGTCCAAATTATATAGAACATAGAGACTGGCTGCATCTAACATCTAGCTCGCCGGTGTTGCTATAATTTGAACTCAAGTCTGCCCAGTGCCCGTTATAAAATACGAGAGCAAGAGCTGGAGCATTTTATATTGATTTGCCATGTATGTAATGGCCTAAAACCAAATTTAATTGAAATGTAGAATATTCTACAAATGAGATAAGAGCAAAGTTTGATATTCTTGACTCGAGCTCAGCTTGTATTTATTATCAGTTGTGACTGTATGACAACCGCACAAGACACACACACACAGACAATTTGTACACTGTTCAGATCCAATTTAATCTAAACGTAAACAAAAAGATGCCAATTTCACCAATATTCGTTAGTGTCAATCGTTTATCTAAATATCATGCCCTCCCACATATATTATATTTTAATCAAAGATAAACTTTAACAGGCGTCAGTAAAATTGGCATTCAATTCGACCAAAATAATGTGTCATTGAACAATAACACTTTAAATTTTACTACACTTGAAACATTTGTTTAAGTTTATATTAAATTGGATCTGAACAGAATATAATATGCTTCATATATTATTATCATTGTAGACTACAAGATGTTGATGGCATTTGATAAAAGACTTATGTTAGTTTGTAAGTGTAGGGTTGGTATGTTATAGATATTATATATTATTACTTTTATTTTGTTCTATTTTTTCACCTTTTTTTTAGCATATTCTTTCCTAGTAGATGTAGATTGTAGACAAGAAATACAATACTATACAGTACAATATGTAGACAGTACGTACAGAGTACTCAGTACAGTATTCATAGTTAACAAAATATATAGAATGCTGATTGGCAAGTTTGAGTTAATTTCTGATATTTAGTTGCGTTTGCCTGCCACATTTATGCTTCTTTGTATAGAATGGGCGTCAAATATTTCTATCCTTATATCCTGTTCCTTATAAGTAACTTCATATCCTGTTCCTTTTTTAGAGATATTAATGTATGTGATGTCTTATAATATCCTTAGGTCTTCAACCGTCGGTAGAAATCTACCGCAACTAACACATACACAAATAATAATAATAAATAATCATACTGTATGATTAATTACAAATTACAAGACTAGCAGAGCTTTTTATTAAACATAATTATAGAGGACTTAACTTTTTTAAAAAATTATAAACAAAATATTTCATCCTTTTTATTATGGTAAAGAGACTTGCTTTAATAAGTGAATTATTGTAGAAGGGAGTGCAAGATGTGCTATAAAAGATGTTTCGTGCACCAGCGGCGGGTGGCGGCCGCGGTGGCGCGGGCGATGCAGAGCTTTAAGCAGCCCCGGAGACCTACCCTGAAGATTTAAAGTTATATTTTAATAAAAAAGTTATGATTGTTGCTGGTTGTTTAATATTATTTCAATTGCTTTTATTTTAACATAATTCATATCGCTCGATATTCACCTGTGGCTCTCGGGTAAAAGTGAAGTTCGAAAAAATTTGTTATTATAATAAAATTCCCCTAAAAAATAAAGTAAGCCGCAACTAAACTTCCGAATAAGCTTACTGACAGTTAGAAGTAACTGTAACGGCCCAAACAGTGCATTTCTCAAATTAATAAAACATCAAACATTGTTAACAGTACATTTATTTTATTTAATAGATAATCTTTATCTTTACAAGCAATTGAGAATGTTATTTATTGTAAATATAATACATTTACAATAAATAACATTCTTAATTGCTACTATTTATGGTATAGCTTTCTTTCCATCTTCAAGAAGCTGGAGTAAGACTGGATAAACATCATCATACTTGGCGATTTGGTTTTGTCGTATATGGTTTTGATACCTCTGCAGCGCGCCCGCAACAAACTCCAGCCTGTCTCTCTCGTTGTTGTGCGAGTCGAGCCACTGCATCAACTTCTGTGTATTCCAGCCGGCGCACGTGTGCGGCGCCACCAGCTGCGGGCCACCGTAAGAAAACAGATACATCATAACAAGGGAGTACGGAAGGGCGGCGCCCTCGTATTGACTCTTGGCTATCTCTTGAGGAGTTTTCTCCAGCAGCAGACACAGAGCCTTCAATTGACGATAATGGTCGCCCAGCTCCGTTATATCGTTTACCAGCAGCGCTAGAGACGTCTCCAAATGTTGACAGTCAGCCTGAAGTTTGGCTCTGCCATACTTACTGAGATTTCGTATGTTACACGCGTGATAGATGAATCTTTCGATACAGGACTTGGATATGCTAACGCAGCACTCGTTCAGGGCAGGCTTCTCATTGAACATGGACAAGTAGATGTCGCAGCAGCGCGATAGGAACTGCTGCAGCTCGCGCATGTATGGGGAGCAGCTCAGGCTCTTGTTGCCCTGCTCCTCTGCTTTACTCAGATCGGGCTCGTCGTGCATTGTCATTAATATTATATACAGGGAGTTCTTTATTGTCTCTGCAAACAACATTAGCACTGGCAAGCTGGTGGACTCCTTTAAACTATTTTGAACAATTTGGACACTCTCCATAGGCAGGAGAGAGTTCATGTTGGCCAAAACTCTTTTTATCTGTGATGAGAAGTAGTACAATGAATTACAGAGATCAGCATTCTTCTGCTGGGAGCTAGTTGGCGCCTCGATAATCTGTGCAACATCGCTGTCCATTGACAGTCTCTGTTCTGCTTCCACATTCATCTGTTTAATACTCTTAGCAACACTCTGGGCCAAACTTATACTTAAATTTTTATCACACAGAGACATGCTAAGTGCTTCTGATATGACTCTAACTGCATTGTCCACTTGGTCTAGGGTCGGCACTTGGTTAAGGTGCCACATGCTTCTCACAGGCTCCAGAAGCTTTCCTAGAGATTTGGACAGATATGCATTTTCCCATTTGGTAAGGCAAGCTTTATTCATTTCCAAATTCTTGTGTTTCAATCTAGCTAGTAAATCATTGAAGCATTTCAGTAGCCTTGGGTAGTCAATTTCCACAGATTGACTGACAGCTGAAGGACTTTTTTCTAGTTCATTGCTAAAGACAATACATAATTCAGACCAAAAGTTTTTAGAAATATTCCTGAAATTACCAATGGCATGCAACTCATTGACGACATTCTGCAGCATGATGACTTTGGTACAGCTGTTGTAGATGTCCACTCTGAACAGCTTGTCTATGTTGTCCCACAGTTTTATTTTGAAGTCATGGGCATTCATTATGTTAGCTTTGCCAGGAGCTATGCGACCAGAACTTGTTTTTTTCACCTCAATCAAGACCATTTGTACATTGAGAGCTGTGGTAGTGAGTGTTTTCAAATCAGAAAGAATACTTTGTACAGTAGCCTTGATCTGTTCCTCTGTACACTGGAGGTTGTGGAACACTTTAAAACATTGCAAAAGTTTAGCTTTATCTGCACTAAGTAAGCTGCTTTGCAGCAATTCGGTGGATCTGGCCAGTAGGTCCTGCCTCTGACGCTCAACTTGCTTCAGTACATCATCAAGCAAGGTAATACCTTCAAAATCATAGTCACTGATCAATTCTCTAAGTTCAAATAATATCATGGCCACTTTAGGTGGGTTATCCTTAACTAAGCTGAGTTTGTTCCAAAGAGAAAGAATCTTTGCAATGTGGCGAAGTAGATTGCATGTAGTCTGGACCCGCTCAAGCATTAGAGTTTGATTTTCGAGCGCGTTGTAGGGCGTGTTTACTCTCTCCTGTACCTTTTCGGCGCCTTTTAATAGCTGCTGCACCTGCGACCGCACCGACTCCAACATAATCTCTAGATCGGTGATATTACTGGCCTGTGTGAGAAGATCATTATGTTTGGCGAGCACTTGGCTTTCTAGCGATTTCGTTAGCTTTTCGATTCCTTTGGTAAGTTTCGTTACTTGGTCACTAACTGAAATATTCTCGCCGACGAGAGGTTTTACAGTATCTACAAGAAACTTACTGTAAAATTCGTCATTTTCAATTTCTACACATACATCTTTTGCATCCATTTTATTTCGTTTTTACATAAAATCGATGCATGCGTTATGATGTTGCTATAGGTTTTAATATTAGTAGGTATGTAAAAAATAGCCAACTTTTTATATAGGTACGGGGTACCTATGTAAAAACAACTTGGACTTGATGTTATTGTACTACTACTTGCATAGATAATAAGTAGTACTATTGAAGACTACTTGCCTTTCAAATGGACGTCTCATCCGTCAGTCAAATGTCAAAACAAAGGATCATGACGTGTCTTTTCCTTTTTCTCCTTTTATTTTGGAAAACTATGAATTTCAGCTGTATTTGTAGCGTGTCGAGCGCTGGCCCATTGTGTACTGTAGCCATAATACGACGTTGATCCTTCCATACTATGCATTAATAAACGAAAGGTTGTATGCATGGATGTTTGTTACTCTTTTATGCAATTAATAATGAACAGATTTCGATAAAATTTGGTATGGTAGCAATTTAAACTCTGGGTAGCGGCAAAAAGTGTATTACTTTTTTCGCAGCAAAATGTACGGTTCTTGCGAGACGAGAAGTCACGGGCAACATTTAATTTAAAAGTTAACCGACATCCAAAAAAAGGAGGCGGTTATAGGTTAGGCTGTATAGATGTAATAAATTAATTATATAATTTAAGCAAAAATGTACAAAAAAGTGTGACTTCCAAAGTAAAAATGCACAAAAAAGTGTGAAATATAACTTATTTTCTAAATAATTCCCTTTTTAAATTCGGTTAAAATTTCAACATTTCTCTACTCAAATCTTCATATTTTTAAAGTTGGTACCAGCAAACTTGAACTCGAGTGCTATATTATAATATTGTTTTTATATTGATATTGTTTGGGCTGGTACTATTGATGGTACATACTACGGATCGATGAATGGTACTATTGATATTGTTTGGGCTGGTACCAGCCCAAACAATATCAATATAAAAACAATATTTTATAGCACTCGAGTTCAAGTTTGCTGGTACAAACTCTAAAAATATGAAGATTTGAGTAGAGAAATGGTTACCACAGTTAATACCATCGCGGACTTTTTTGTAGACCTTTATAAGGTGTACAATACTGTAGTACATTATTTTGATCTATCTCGTAGGGTTCAGCCAGCGTTTGCAATAATAAAAATGCGTTTATTTACGGCATTAGAAACCTATAAAATTAACTGTTTCTCTACAATATTATGCATGTTATATACAATATATAAACCTTCCTCTTGAATTACTATATCAAAAAAAAAACCCCCCATCAAAATCAATATTGCGCAGTTTTAAATATCTAACCATACATAGGGGCAGACAGAAAAAGCGACTTTGTTTTATACTATGTAATGATTTACTTTAGGTTGATTACGGTTTAAACTAATAAATAAAATAAATATTTGGTAGTTCCAATTTTATTTATATTAAAATCGCACATTTTGTGCAGGTTTACAGATTATTTATTTATTGATAATAAAATGACTTAATATTATACGGATTGTGCTTCAGCGTAAAACTTCAGTTGTGTATACTATTTCAAAAAAATATAAACTGAACATTAGCAAAGGCGAAGATAAGTTTTAATAGCAAGTTTTGTTATTATATTCTGTCTAAATAGTACAATAATATTAATTTAACTTAAACGTAACTCTTAAAAAATAACAATTGCTATGTACCTACCAGAGTCTTCGAATCCAGTTCAAATGGTTCAACATGTTGGTTCGGTATTGAAGAATAGATGTTCAAAAGTGTTTGAAATAAACAGTACTACATATAACCAAAGATTTCAAAATTGAAGATAGGCTATGACGTACATTTGACAGAAAAAAATCTCCATACAAGAAAAATTTACGCTATCTTGGTTTTCACCATGGTACTTCAAATGTCAGCCATCTCGATTTCACCATACCTCAAATGTCAGATGGCCCCAAAATCTCCAAAAGTATGGGGGGCATTTAAATGGAGACAGTATTCACCTCAACATGCCTCATCTATAACAATATACGTCTATGCTTATAACTCACATTTTGTCTACTCATCTAAGTATATTTTCGGTGAGTGGGCGGTAATATTGGAAGTATGTAGCTATGAAGTTGAAACGGAAGAATGAATCACTATCACAAGCATAGCTCGAGAGTAGTGTACGGACCCGCGTAGACGCGACGCGACATTGCATTGCTATCTCGCACCCATACATTTTTCAACAAATATATTGGTGCGAGATAGCTATGCCGACATAACTATGTCTCGTCGCAGTCCGAGGAATTGTACGAAGCAGGAACAGTAGTCAATAAAAGTAGGTCATGAAGATAATCAAGTTGACACACATTTGCGCTTCATCCATATACATATAATTATTAATTACATTTCATTAAACATATAAACCACAAATGTAAACAGGTGTGCGTGACATTTGTGTAAATACATAATTTTAATTGAGACACAGTCACCAATATTTAAGTTGACTACCCACCCACTTCAAAATATAAGAAAATCAAGTATGTTTAATCTGAAGCCCAATCCACGAAATTATTTCTGTTCAGTTCGAAGTATGGTTCCAGTGTCAGCGCATGCTATCTCACTCACACACGCACCACATCGAGTGTGCACGAGAGCAATAGCATGCTCTCTAAACTTATTCTCTAAACACATTTGAAATCATTTTCTAGGAGACAGACTCACAGTGTACGGAAGACCAACAAAATAGGAAATTTTCCGATCTGTGGGCCTAGCAGGAACATTTGACAGCTGCTTAGGCTGGGATTATATGGTCCGGAATTCGGCACGTCAGTGATAATAAGAGCACTGAAAATAGAACTCTGCGCTAATACAATAGAGTTGAAAATGGAAGTTTCAAGTGTCAAGCTGTCATATATGACATTGGACTCGACACTCTGGTAGTTTTCCAATTATAGAGCATAATGCGATCAGTGGCGCACAATGGCGAATTGGGCTGATGCTTAATTGAAACGTGAATTAGTTTTCATATGCACCAGCAGAGTGCGCTAAGTTCAGTGTTGAAAAAAAATGTGAAATATGTAGATGTATTATTAGTTATCAATGGTGGAATATAAAAAAAATAGTCAATGTTTGTACCTTCATCCATACTTATATTTATTCTTTCATTCTAACACAGTCTGAATTAACTTTTATTCTTTCCAAAAAAACTACGACGAAACGAAAGCTTTAATTTTTTTTCATCAATGAACTATACTACTAACGATAATATATAAATAAAATTTCGATCAATACCAAGTTAAAGAAAAAAACACTAATTTTCTGCCACTGAGTTGGTATCGATTGCACGCATATGCGCAAGCAGTACTTTGGAGTGCTCGATTGTGCGAAGCGTTGCTGTAGTTGAAACATTCAACGTTGAGCATTATGCCGCATAATGCGCTTTCGTGCTGCAATTGGAAAACTCACGTGCGTTTCAGTGCTCTGAATTCTCACTGGTGTGCTGGATTCCGGAGCATATAGTCCCAGCCTTAAACGTAACTTTAACAAATGAGAATTGTATGAAAATCTGTCAAAATCATGACAGCGCCCATACAAATCACATTTGTTAACGTTACGTTAACGCCTCTGTAAAATGTTTCTGCTAGGCCCCCCGCTCAATGTGGGTGTTTAATATATTGAACAGAAAGCGTCATCTCGTGGCAAGTGGTATCAAAAACGGTCGATAAGAATTTTCTATACTTTTTCTGTCCAGGCGGCGATTGGGTGCCTGACGATCCTTGTAGTGTCAAAAAGCTGTCAGATGTCACTAATTTATATAAGTACATAAAGATACGGGCATATGGGCATATGGGCATAAAATTTTCAAAGTATATTATTATTAGTATTTTCGAACTACTAGCCGAGCACAAATTTTCAAAGTCCATATCTACTCAAAAGTTCCACTGATTGTCATATAAATTTTTTGAGTATAAAATGTAAACTTTTGATTTGAAGTAAAAACTAGACGCTAAATTTGTACAGTCCAATACTGAAAAAAAATTAGAATCTTATAAATGAAATTTTTTTATGCCTAAATATTGACGTGTCAGAATATATAGGTACAATATTAAATAGGCTATCTGATACAATACAATATTTAATTTACTACGCGACTACTTTTGCCTACCTTATCTCAATGCCCATCCATAATTATTGGTCCATAATCCAGAACGGAAAATTTCCGATTTTGTCCGTCATCTGTTCACTGTGAGACTGTATAACAGTGTCTATATCAAATAACAATGGCAACACCGTACTTTATAAACTATAAAATATTAGCATGCCATGCTCAGAGCCAAAAATGACTTCTATTTGTAATCACTATGCAAATGGCAATCATGAATCGTTTTGTAACTGCAATAGGTAATAGGTTAATACTTTGAGGCACAGTGTAAAGTAAAAAAATTAAACCTTGCAAATAGTATCACACACGGCAGCTACAATGTCTATTAATGTACATAAAAATGTATGTCAAAACATAAATTATCATAGTTGGTGCATGTGGCCTCCTGACAATTTCATGGATATATTGAGACGTAATCAAATGTATTGAGCCTTAACATATATCTTTACATTATAGCTGCAATGTGTGATGCACATAAAAAGTTAAAGAACTGTAAAATTATACTAAATACATTTAGCACCTCGAGCATTTTTACATTTCTTTATCTAGCTAATGTTTTACAAGTGTTAGGCTGCCATCACCTACTGGTGATGGCAGCCTTGTAGCAAGTTGTATGCTAAACTGGCTTAGCAAAATAATAAGCTATTATGTCCACTACTAAAGTATAAATTTTAGTATGAACTTTTTCTTTTTATAATTTTCATTTACTTCTAGAAATTTCAATACACTAATCGATATTAAAATATATATAAAGGTTTTGTGATATTCAACATCTATCTAAGCTCACAAGTCTATATACATGCATGGACTTCAGCAATATAAAATAAAATCATGTCAATTTAACCGCTTCCAGAATTAACATTTAATACTTATCTAATTCATAGTACAAAATATATTTTTAAATATATAGATATGAAATCTAGTCAGATAAAATAAAATTAATTGAGTAAATAAAGAGTAGTTTTAAAAGTTTGGAGCCATACAGTACAATGAAGACACGCTTTGCAGGCGCAGGCAGTCATGGTAACCATATAATTATAATATTATACTTGTAGTTTCAAGTTCACAACAGAGGTAAGTTGAACAATATAACAGAGTCTGAGCTCTATATGATCAAATATGAAATGTTTGTAAAGTTTTGTTCAGGCAACAGGTACTGGAGGTTTACAATTAAACAGATCATCATTTTCATTAACTTCTACAATGGCACTTATATCACACACAGACAGAAAGAAAAAAAAATGTGTTAGTTCATACAGTAAAACTACTCTTTACTTGTCGGAAACTCGTACACACTGACACGGAGCAGCTTACAGGGAATTAGTAACTATACTTTGAGTTGAGTACAGCAAAAATTTCCCAGTGTGTTGGTACTACAACAAATGTCATAGAGATGGGAGCTGTGAATAAAACACTCCCAGATATATTTGTTAAGAGTTATACAATAATTTAAAATCATATTTAGAGAAGCGTACATTTGAAGGAGCGATGCGATCCTATCTTGTTGCCTTTTCTGTACTTTTTGCCGCGGCTCTCCTTGTCCTTGCGGATTTCTCGCACAAGAGTGTAAAATGCATCGTCCACACCCATGCGGGTCTTGGCTGAGGTCTCTACAAATGGCACTCCGTAACTCCGTGCAACCTGTAATTGTAAAAATAATTCAGCAATTTTTTGAACATCAAAATGTGATATTGTAATACAAGAAATAAATGGATTAAAACAAATAATTCGGTGAAATAATGTAGTTTTACTCTTTTTTTTGCTACATTGTTATCTATTTAATATAATTATTATTATATTTGGCTTTTAAAATCATAGGATTTACTAAACATTTTATTTAGTGTTTTGTGCCATTTGTGCAATAACCATATAATATCTTTAAAACATTAAATTACCAAAGAGCAAAGAATGGAAAAATTGCTTTATAAGTAATTATCTGATTTAGCTAAAAATAAATTTCCTCAAGAGATTTTAATATGACTTAACAGTTAACAGCATGGAAACTAATAAGTTTTGTCTCTTACAGTTTGGGGCTTGAATGCAAAGGGTGGCTTTATTTTAAATGACCTTTTCAATAATACACAATGGAGTAGAATGAAAAAATAACTAGCTCACAATGTATTATGTATGGCAACCGGTGAGCCGCATCTAAATTGTAAAATCATTTATCTATTTATATTATTAATTACAGCAGTTAGCAAGGGTGGACAGACAGAGAGGGAGATACATAGCATAACTATAAGGGTTTCTTGTAGTATGTACAATAAAACCCTAAACTTTAGCTTAACCTGGAAATAAAATATTTAATTTTATATGAAAAGAAATTGACATTTTGAAAAGATATAAAATAAGAGCTCTGATAAAGAGCCTAACAAATCAAGCTCTTGGAAGTGTATTTCAACATCCAATCTCATCATGCAAGTTTAAAACTTAATTTTAACCTTCATTTATGTCTCACAAAACTGCTTATACAGTTTCTCTGTGAGATGGATACTAAATAAGATGATGCACTGGCCACTGAAGGCCCATCAAATATATACCTACCACACAGTATTACATGGAAGTACAACCCAATCAAGTTAACTGGGTACTTCAAATCATAGATTCATAATTAAAATTAAGTGCAGGGTTGACATGATACAATTGTATGAGGGATGCCTGATCAAAAGCAAAATAAACAAGAATTACGTATATTGTCATTCTTAATGTTGTACCTTATTTGAGGAAATAAACATTAACTATCCATCTATCTATCTTGTATTGTTGTACATGGACTACGCACCTCCCGCGCCTGGGTCATGTCGACGGCCCAGGCCTGCAGGTCGCACTTGTTGCCCACGAGCACCATGGGCACCTCCTCCGCGTCCTTTACGCGCTTGATCTGCTCCCGGTACGAGCCGATGTCCTCGAAGCTCTTGGCGCTGTTGACGGCGAACACGAGTAGGAACCCCTCGCCCGTGCGCATGTACTGGTCGCGCATGGCCGAGTACTCTTCCTGCCCCGCCGTGTCTAGGATGTCCAGAAGGCACGTTTCTCCGTCTATCACCACTTGCTTTCTATACGAATCCTCTATGGTCGGGTCGTACTCGTCCACAAAATGATTCTGAATCAACTGTATAGTCAATGCCGATTTGCCTACGCCGCCGGCCCCCACGACGACTAGCTTGTACTCGGTCATCTTGGGACTGAGGCGACGAGATAGGCAAAATATTTTTCGTAACAACAAACGTCACCGTAACAAGAAACAACGCCCCGGAGCGCTGCGCCACACCTGTTGTGTTAATCACATCAGCATCACAATCACCACTCGTTTAGCTTTAATATTGTACGCACAGAACTCGTAAAATGACTAATTATTGTAATAATAGAGTCAAATGCAATAAATAACAATGAGGCAGTTCACTCACCCTCCCGACATAGATAAAATTACGACCATAGACTACAATACGTCTTTTTTCTTAAACTTCTTCTTTAAATTGCCTTCCCTTGAGGAATAGCCAATGTCAGTGTAGATGAGGTACAAAAAAAACACACTTTGTGGCCAGTGACGATGACTTTGCGCGGCTTTGTGAAAGAACAATTTAATGTTATTATTGTTAGTAAAATTACACAGAACATCAACAAAGGGGGTATGAACTATGGACAAAAGAGATTGGAAGTTAGAAAGTCGAGGGACATTAAGGAGAAGTGAGTCATATAGTGAGGAGAGACGATTTGGACATTTGAAAAAAATATGTTCAAGAGTGCCTTAATCAAGTCATATGATGAACTTCAACACGAATAAAGTTAGAGATAAATCTCTAACCCTAATTTTATGAAAAAAGAGTGGAGTACAACAGAGACCCAAACGCAAGCGGCAGACCGTAGAGGTGATAATTTTTTTAGCCTTCCTATATTTGAAGAATCAAGGTTTCACCAAAACTTGATTCTGCAGAGAATAGTAGAATTTGCCCTTCAAATTTCCCGATACAGCCCAACTCGCATTTCAGTCGGAAATCAAATGCTCCATAGCCAATGGTATTAGGTCGCAACAGTAAAGTTTAAATTGATCAAGGTCACCTGAGTGAGTGACCTGTTTTGCGTAGAGATCTGCACTCTCATTACCTAGGATACCACTGCGGTCTGGTAACTAAACTAGTTCGACCTGAATATTCTGGGAAAGGCATTTTAAGAGCAATGCAAGCAATTCCTCATATGGAATTTCAAATATAGGGAGCATCTTACTTTGATACACTGGACAGGGCATGTTGATAAATTTTAGAAAACTTTTAAGCAAACAGGGTGAGTATTATACGGTCAGTAGGATGAAGAATGGACAAATTGGGAAAGATTATGTAATTTTGGAACGAGGGGATGATCTGAAAGTTGCAAGGCTTTGAAAAGAAATCTGTCAGAGAGAAGCTTGCGTCGGAAATGTAAAGAGGGTTCTGCACACTTTATTTGGAGGGCATTGTTGGCAGTGGACTTCATAGCACCTATTACTAAACGGAGACACTTGGATTGGATTTTGTCCAATTCTCGACTGCAGATTTATGACAGGGCTCTAGAATTAGGGACCCATAATCCAAGTAGCTTCGAATTAGGGCATTATATATAAGTTTTTGTGTGTAGGGGTGTGAGGCACCAGACTCCAGAAAGGCATCGAATTATGTTTATGTTTTTTTTACATTTTTTAATGATATGATTTATGTGTTGAACACCTGTCATCTTTGAATCAAGGTTGTTTGAATCAATTCTTGAACCCAGAAACTTAACTGAATCTATGATCGGGAAATTTTGATTACCAAGGGATTGAGTTCTGAAGCCCTACGTCTAGAAAAAATCACTGTTCTACTCTTTTCTGTTAAAATGCTCAATCCGTGTTTATTCACCCACTCACTAAGACAGTAAAGAGCAGAATTAAGGCGAGCAGAGGCATTAGATACCTCCTTGGAAGAGGCATATAGGGTTATGTCATCGCATATTAAAATATAATGTTGCAAAAGGAGAAAACGGATAGGTCCAATTTATGTGTATATATGCTGTAAAGGAGCGGGCTAAGGACATTGCCTTGAGGCAGGCCTATCCACACTCGTCGGTAAATGGGATGTGAATTATTAGGGGAAACAAGGATGGTACGGCATGAAATGGAGTTACAGATGTAATTGACTACCTTCTCAGGTATACTCAGCACTAGCATAATCTGCCTGAGTACTGGAAGTAGTACATTGTCATATGCGGACACAGAAACACCCCCACCAGAGTCTTTTGTTTCGAGAAGGCAATTCGGATACCGGAGACTATCCATGATCTTAAAACCCTTACGAAACCCAAACTGACTTCTCGAAAGGATGCCTCTACTTTCCAGAAACCACTCAAGCTTGTTTTTAATAAGATGCTCAAGTATCTTCGATCTTCGATAGGGTGGATGAGAGTGCAATGGGACGGTAGCTAGATGGGTTGCTTTCAGGTTTACCTGGATTTATGATAGGGAGGATGATCTGACAATTTCACTCCTCAGGAGGATGTTCTGAATGAAAAATATAATTTAGATAATCGAGTATGATTTTTTGGGTGTTAATGTTCCATTTAACAATGAAGGAGTACGGAATACCGTCAACCCCGGGAGATGAATCTGTCAGAGAATCAAGGACTAGTCTGAACTGCTCTAAAGTAAAGGAAGCCTCAAATTCATTATTAGAAGTAGCAGAAGGATGAAGAGGAAGATGATGGAAGATTAAGGCACTCTTCAAGAGAAAGTACCCAAGGGAGAGCAATGTTTTGGGAAAAATCATTCCAAGGAGAAGGGTCATTTGATAGGGTATTTGAATTAGAAGAAAAAGAGCCACGAAATCGAAATCTGGCTATTCCACGCCATAGACGGCAAGGTAAGGGAGGGCCAAGCCCTCACAGAACCTATGCCACCCTAAACACTTCTTGCGAGAAAGCAACCTTTTGGTTTCTGCTGCTATCCTTTTACAGTTGTTATAATTCTCGAGTCATATCAGAATGCCCTCTCCGCTTCCTTGCGTTTTTTGCATGCCAGAGTACATTCTGCATAACACCAAGGGAGAGAGGTATATAATATATAGGATAATATGAGTAACGAGTAGGTGTGGTAGTAAATACACTATCAAGAAGTACTTGTTTAAAATGGTGTATAGTGCTAAAACATTATGGGTGTCTATAGGTGATAAAGAAGCAATTTTTTCCTCAGCTAGCGTTACAAATTGTGACCAATTAGCTTCTGGTGTTTTAAATTTAAATCAAGGAGGGTTTCTAATTATAGTTGGAATGGAGGAAAACTGTAGTGTTAAAAGGATAGTCGAGTCGGCGTCTTATTGTAAAAAATAACGAGATTTAAATCATCTACGGACTCAAGGTAGATATTAGACAGTAATTGAGAATGATGAGAGCCCCAAGAGGTGTGTTGTAGGTTAAAGTCACCCAGAAGGATCATTGGAGGAGGGATGAGGTTGATAATAGAAAAAAGTTGGGAAATGGGGAAGGACAGATTTAGGATCAGGTAAGAATATAGACAGAAAAGAAATGTTAAAAATTCGGACAGCCACAATATTAAAATTTGTGTGTGGAGGAAGAGGGATAAAACTAAAAGTGACAGAAGTAGAAACTAAAATTGCTGCACCAGCTCTACCATCACTTCTGTCATCCCGGAGACAGGACAAGCCCGAGACTCTATATTGAGACCCTGGCCTCAACCAAGACTCCTGAATGGCAAAAATAAGGGGATTCAATTTATTAACCAAATATAAAATATCATGATTTTTGTTTCTAAGGCTACGACAGTTCCACTGAACTATGGTCTTCTGATCCATTGTTATTAAAAAATTAATTTGTTATATTTATCAGCTAAGTTATTACGGAGAGTGTAGGATATACGCATCCCAGACTCGCTGAAACGGGATATTAGATTAAGTAAAAGGGAGGAAAGAAGTTCAGGAAAACTATAATTAATGGACAAGGAATTGTTATTTGAAAAAGCGACACCATTAGGTGTTTCCGAAATAGGGTCTTGGACAATGGCTTGTTGGGCAAGACGGTCGTAACCAGGTTGGGGTGTAGGGATTGTACGACGAGGGGTGAGAACAGTTTTTCTGTAGGAGACTGTACGAGGAGGAGAAGGAGTGAATTGGCGGGAACATATTTTTATTAATTTAATTCTTAATTTCAATATTAACTTAATTTCCTTCTGTCTAATAAATTCGGGGCAACTAGGGTTGTTAGCCACATAGAGCAAAAGAGACAAGTAGCCACTTGAGTATTATAACAAGTGTCACTCTCATGTGGTTGCGAATACTTGTAACACCTAGGACCCGACCTACAGATTGTCTTGACGTGTTCAAACCTACAGCATCGGTTGCACTGGAAGATAGGAAGTTTATACAACTCTACAGGTAGAGATGTATAAAAAAGGTAAGTATGGGGGGGGGGGGGCAGTTTTTGACCGTTAAAAGTCACAACGACTGTTTGGGTGGGTATCCATGTTACATTTCCATTAGCTTCTGTTGACTTACGGCACATTCGACGTGCCTTTATAACTTCACCATATCCAATAAATTCAGAAATCAACAATCAGGCGAATACATCGACCAATACGTCACTGCTTTATTATGTAAAGCTTGCGAGTTTAAAAATCTTGAAGACGAACTCATACGGGATCGTATCGTTTGTGGCATTCGAAACACGACACTCCGCGATCACTTGCTAAGGTGTGAGGATTTGACGCTAGATAAAGCGATAGGGATTTGTCAGATGGAAGAGATATCTCAGGAAAGTGGCCGTGTACTCGAGTCGGGTGGTTCAGCCCGTGTGGACAGGGTGAGAGTCTGTGCGGAGCGGCCCAACGGCGGTAGCGGCGGCGGGCAGCGAGCGGGCGCCTTAGGCGAGGTGCGCCGCACAAAATACAAAAAGTGTTATGAGCTTGTGCAATGTCATAAATTTAAATACAAAATGTGTTATGTTGGGGATAATGTGATAGTATCTAGTATTAAATAGTTATGAACTAATTTGTGAAATTTGTAAAATCATTTTATTTTATGTAATTTATGAGTAATGTGTTTTTATATTAATATTTTATAGAAAAAGTTTTTGTTTTTGTAAAGGGAAAGATGTTGTATTATTATAAAGTAGTTTTAAACAGTTAGAGAAAAATAATAAAGTGAGTTGTCATCGAGTCTGGCCTTTCATTACCTACATTACAGTTCCTAAGGAGTTTTGGAAGAAAACACAAAATAGCACGTTTTTTGAAGTTGTACCACTTGCCCACACTTGTGTACGTTAACAAATATTTAATGGTTAGTATTCTACCAATATTACACATTAAGAACAACAACGTCACACATTGAATTCCCCGGCAAAACTCCCATTTATTTGTTTACTATTACTATAACATCACACCACAGCCAATGGCACAATGGACTAATGGAATAATAGTGTTTTAGTTAGTTGAAATAATGAAAATATATTTTTTTCAAATTAAGTTTATTTATACATCTTGTTCTTTTATTTCATGATTTCGCTATATTACGTTTTCCTAAGTAAAGGAAAAATACTCATTCAATGTATGAAATGAAGTATGAGTCAAGTAGCCTCGCTTTTTAAATTTGTACCCTTTTGCCACATTTGTGCACGATAGCGAATATTTAATGGTTAAAATTCTAACAATTTTACACATAAAGGACTGAAATAAAACTTTAGGGAAAATACACAAAAACAACAACGTCACACACACCCCCGCTAAAACTCGTTTTTTATTTTAACGAGGCCAAGAAGGGCAGACAAGCCACGTAAACGGACAGCAAAACTAAGTAATGGTTAATATTTTACCGATATTACTCATTAAGAATTGAAATAAATCAAATGTAATGGAGGCAATACAAAAACAACAACGTTACACTTTCACATCCCGCCTAAACCGCATTTTGCGCCATCTATTCACATATCAAATTTCGTCTATGAAATTAAAAAAAAATATTTCCATTGTCGATTCGATTCAACTTGTCATCGATTTCAATTGATTTCGTGGTCGATTTCGCTAAGGATTTCGCATCAAAATTAGTCATTGTAATTAAAAAAAACAAAACGTATACGTAAACGTACTAATTGTGTTACTATATAAGATTTGAACACTGAGAAAATTGTAACAAAAAGGTTACGTAGGTACGGTAAGTACTGAAAGAGAGAGGTGGAGAGAAGAGGTTGCTTAGATGACTTTTGATTATGGAATCCACTTTAGAGCGTTTTTTATGTAAAATATCCTAACTTAACCCCCCCCCCCCCCCCCTAAAATCCATATCCATACGGCTGGCTCGATCTCGATCGATAATCTGAATATTGAAGAAGGATGGTTCTCCTTCATAGGGAAGCCCATGCCTGTTTAATGTGTTTAATCGAGTATCGACGGTAAAAAGCAAACCTGCTGTTATAGCCTATAAGTTGTTACTCGTAACCCACAGAATGCAGTGTTCACCAATTACAGAGTGGCAATGGACGTCCAGACGCCGGCGATGAAGCTGGAGCAGGAGGAGCTGAGAGAGGCTAAGGCCCAGACTATGGCTGTGCGTACATTTTACTCATACTTAGTACATTATAATTCAATGGTAAAGTAGCTCTATTTGTTATTCTCAAACGTCTTATTCTCATAATTAGATAGATTTAAATATTAAATAAGGCTCTGAAGTATGTTGGTAGTAAATGATAGAAATAATAACAAACAAGTAGGATTGAAGCTAGGTAGCTTCATTTCATGTATTTGTCGATAGGTTTTCTACACTTCTACATTATATACTTACTTGCAGCACTTGTTACCCTAGGTAGTCTATACAACGGAGGCGGGAGGAGGAGGGAGGAGGAGGGAGGTATATACATAGTTACATACCTACTTAAGTTCAAACGATTCTGTTCAGTTGGGGAGCCCGTTTGAGAATTTATGACATCTCTGTATTACGCTCCATGTTGCTTGTGGGTGAAAAATATAAATTCAAATATTTTACAACCACAAGAAAAACGGAGCGGGGCCTGGCGCACAGCCTGTCTTACATAATATGTCGAACTAGGGAACGGTCGCGCTCAGCGTTTTACACATGCAGCAAATAATAATTATTAATTAATATTTTTGTGAATTTCGCGGCTGATTGCCGCTGTACGTGACCATGGCGCTCGTGGCCAATGAGTTGCTGGCGTTTATCCAGCATGCCATCGACACCATGGACAAGGTCAGCATAATGCAGATCTGCAAGTCTTCCTTCACCAGCGAGGAGATTTGCAAAGGCAAGCATTTGCTGTAGGTACGAGACGCTCGGCCAGAGAGCGAACATGTCATCGCGATGGAGAGATGGAACCGAAAGAAGCGTCGTCAACCTACTGAAGGACATCAAGTTCCTGAAGGAAGATCTGGCCGAAGTTTGAGGTAGATTGCAGGCATCAGAGTCTACCATAAGTGATTTACGTAGTGAATTATCACAGTTAAAAAGTGTTAATTCAATATGTAGGTCACCTGATGCAGCAAACGTTACTCGTCGTCGAGGCGCGCAGGCGGACGTTTAGCCCGTCAGCATTATCCGACGGGTCAACGAACATCGTCGCTGCCGCCCCTGCTGCCCGCTCCCCGCCCTTGAAGGAGCCGGTGCCAAGTTACGCAAGTCTCGCAGCTTGCGTCCCCCCGCCACCTCCCCCGCGTCCGAAATACAAAGGGAAGAAGGAGGCCCCTTCAAAAGAGCGTCCTCTTTCTAAAAAGGACCGAACGTGCGATGATGACGGGTTCATCAAAGTCGAGAGGAAGAAGAAGAAGAAACCTGTCGACCGCAATCATCGCGGCACCGCACCTGGAGGATCCGAGCAGCTGTTGCGGTGTGAGACTCCCGCGACACCGCTGTACGTGTCCAGGCTGCATTGGTCTACGACGGTCGAGCAGGTCGTGGACTATATCAGGAGCAGAACCAACTTCGCCTTGAGGGTCGAGCGTTTGGAATCTCGTCATAAAGTGAACTTTAGTTCTTTTGTGGTGAGAGTTCCGACCCATCATCTACCGACTTTCGAGAAGGAGGAGTTCTAGCGGGTTGGAGTCGTGTAAAGAAGATTTAGAGGACGACTCCCGAACACTTCGCGCCCCACGTCGCAGACAATACGTGTTTAATGTTAGTGTTAGTTTATTATATATTATGTATGTAAGTCTATAAGGTATTTATAATATAGGCCTATGCAGCCTGAAATAAACGGTATTGAATTTAATTTTTTTATATATGACGCTGTATGGGAACCATGGAGCTAGTACAAAGATGGGAACCCATGCAGCATCATGCACTAAGCAGCCGAAAATGTTTTCTGGCTGCCTGCACTTTGCAGTCTAGTGTACGCGAGGCCTTTGTCTGCAGGCCCGCAGGAAGAAACTGAGGAAACTTCTGATGAAGGACTTCGTCTGCGAGAATTCGGAACTACGCGCTACTGGCCTGGCGCTGGCGTACGCGCCGCGATACCTCTGAGAAACAAAGATGGCCGACAGCTGCCAGCTACGTGATCTACCACTATCTTCAATATTCTGATATTTACACCTAAATAAATTATTGATACTGCAATTTTTATTTTACTAAGCCATAGTAAGCCATAGTACTTACACCGTTATTTCCTTGTCAGTTTGGAAAAAAATAAGTATTTATTTGAATAGTAATGTAGCATAGTATAGTAAAATCTTTTTGGAAACCGGTTCAGTAGTTTTTGAGTGAATTGGGAAGAAACATACAAACATACAAAAATACTAATCTATCCTCTTTATAATAAACTGATGGCAAATCACTGTCGGGATTTATTTAAACACACAAATTTGTATGTATGTAGACTACTCTCATGCTATGATGCAGCAGAATATGATGATGATTATTTTGTCAAGTCACAAGGTCGCTAACAGGGCCTCCGTCGTACCTAAATGTAGTGTTCATAATGAATGAAAGACGTTGTACTACCGTATCAATAAACAGTACCTTTAGGGCATCAAGCCCGAATAAGGGAAGTCCCTTAATACGGTAGTTTCCTGTATTTTTTAATACATAAGTGAATAGTGCTCTGAAAAATAAGACAGCTTACACAAGGAGTAGTTTACTAAAAATCCAAATTTTCAAAGATGTTGCGGATTGTTTGAAGCACCTTTGTGAGTCTCGTGAAAACTCCCCATATAAAAGTCGTGCTAGTAGGTGACGTCACACGCTAGTAATGATGCAACGAAATGTATGGCAATATGCACAAAATTTCTGATATCTCTTAATTTTGCGCGTTTGTGTTGATACATACCGTAGTAAATCTTTTTGTATTTGATGTAAGTAAACTAATTATGTAGGTTGCATACACTAATGTTTTAAAAAAATATTTCATCTTTTTTGTGACTTTGAAATGCATTTAATTACAAAACTACACATAAAATCCTATCATTTTTACTTTTATCAAGTTGAAATACCTAATTATTTCTTAATTTATTTAAAAAAAACAAAAATTGACATGTAGGAAAATACCCAATTAAGTATGCTGTAATTCCTTTTTTGTTGGTAATAATTGGCGCAGAAATGATTTTAGCGGTCGCCTTAGAAGTAAGTAGGTAACAATACGCGTTTCCGTTTCGCGTGCGTCGAATGTATCTACGAGGAGCGGCTAGAAAGTTCTGCCTTTTTCTTATTGCCTTAATAACAAAATCGACGACCAAACGTTAGCGCCTGTTATCAGAAACGTGAGATCGGTACATTTTCCAACAGTGCGCTGTGATTTTAAATGTCTTGTACAAAAGTGAAATTTTCGGAAGTTTTAAATATTATACACTTTTCTAAGCCACAATAAGAAAATAGATTTGAGTATTCCACCATTAAAACAGATCGTTGTAGATGACCGCACCGAAAATGTCGTCAGCAAAGATTATGGCTGCCATCTAGCGGAGTAGTAAAAATATTTTTGCAATTTTCTTTTTGTGTTAATAAACCGCACACTACAGTAAATTAATTTACATGCCGTCCTTGTCATTTCGGTTAGCAGAGACAGCGACAGCTTGTGAAGGCTCTTCGTTTTGATTAACATTCAAGTATTCGGCCGTAATATAAAAATGTCGGAAGCAGAGAACTAGAGACCATGCAAGTGGCGCGCGAATTGCTGTTTCAGAAAGAAAACGCGGCCAAAGGCGGCCGTGTTCTACGCTCAGTTTCATGGGATGCTACAAAAGTTACGCGAAGCACTCAATTTTATCATCCACTAGGGTGGATGGTGGTGCAAAATGTTACTGAAAACTAGTCCTAAAAGATAGGGTTTTTGGGACTAGTTTTCAGTGACATTTTGTTTGTGTTAATTAAAAAAAAAAAATGAACAGTGACGAAGATATTCGGGTTTCAATGAGACCACAGTGGTAGCTCAACAAGTAGGACAATAATTCTCTGAAAACATTAGTTTAAAATTTATTCAGAAAAATTAAACTTTTTTCTACTTATAACTATCTTTCATTTTAATGTCCCCAATCATTTTTCTGTCCAATGATGTCTATTATCCAAACTTCTTCTGTTTTTATATTAAAAACGAAACAATGAAATGAAAATATAAAGAAACATATACTAGTTAGTAAAAGTATATTTTTTCCCGACTACGGCGCGCCAAAAGAAAGGGTAATGATTTTAGTAGTCTATGTATGTATGTATGTGTAGGTATATTATGTTTGTTCCATCTTCGCGCCTAAACTACTAATCAGATTTTATTCAAAGAAGTGTCAATAGATTCGTAATAATGGACCGGGTAACATAGGCTGTATAATTTACGTAGTCGGGTGATAGTTTTTAACTTTTATTATGTAAATAAAAATAAGTAAGTACAATGTACATAATATTGTAGTTATATAAGGAAAATAAAACCTGCCTAAGAGCGTTTTCTGAGTAGGTACGCTCTTATGTCGTGAGCCGAAGTGCGTTTTCCCATCATCAAATCCGATATCCGATATCGCGCCAATAATGATAAAGACAGGTATATATGTCTCATACTGAAACATATACCTGTCTTTCTCATGTCCTTGTCATTATCGGACGCGATAAGTGATATCGTATCGCGTCTAAAGTTACATTTTACTACAGTATGTGGCGCGAGAGACGTTAATGTCTGTGTTTTCCGGATTGTCTACGATCTACCGGATAGCCTGTACGCGTCCTCATTAACCTTTGGTCCGCCGTGTGGCCAATCGCTGTGCGAGCTAAGTCCCCAAAATGTTGAAATACACGCGTTGATGGATTTGCTCCGTGCACAGGGGGCTGAGGCGTCCGGGCTGTGTCACCGGGGGCGCAGGCGCACGCGCACTGGCTGTGCAGAGCGCAGCACGAGGTCGGCGCACAGCGGAGGCCGGGGCGCCGCCGCCTCCAGCCGCAGCCGCTGCACCACCTCTCCCAGGTAACACTTCACCTCCAGCTTCGCGAACTTCTGACCTGCATACGTCATGGGTTAGTTATGTGGTTTTGAGATCAGCCAGCGACAGTTAGTTGTGGTCGTTACCTACATGCTACAAGGACAACGTGTGTACTTAATAACTAGTAAAATAATCTTGACGAGGGGACGTTTTTACTGTCCAGGAATGAGGGGGTTAGAGGGGAGTAATCAGGCTCATTAGGAAACTAATCTGTTCTTTGACATGAAATACGACTACCTAAATACCAGGTTTCATTGTGGTCGGACTGCTAGTTTCTAAGCTATAGTCGATGATCAAGCTTTGTAGCTTCGTCAATCGGAATTGGCATTTCTGCATAGGGAAAAAACAACGCTCAAAAGTGTTTCGACACGGTTTTGGATTTCTGTTGTGATGAAAAGGATGACGTTTTGAGTTGGATTGTTTCTGAAAGCGAAACTTGGGTTAACGATTGTAAACTTGAGACAAAATAACACGCGACTCTTAAAAAAAACATTCGTCTTCTAGACACAAATACAGCAAAGGAATAAAAATTTGTCCTCGTAAGTGCTTTATAACTACAAAATATAACGCTTTATTATTTATCTATCTACGGGGACAGTGCAGTGCAGTGTCGTCAGAAGCACATTTCATAACAATATAATATAATATTTGTATTTTGTATGTAGGTATGTAAATGAGAATAATGAACGAAAGCCAGTCTTGGGCGGCGCGAGCGTTTGTACCGGCTACGTAGCGCCAGCGCGCCTACGCGGCGTAGCAGGGCTACGTGAGTATATTTTTTACACTGTGCTCTGTGGGTGTGTCTATGCACTACATACATAAAACCGGCCAAGTGCCGGTAGGGTCATGCCGGCCAATTATGGTACATATTACAATTTATACAGCGACGGGGCACGCTGTCGCCCACACACGCGCCCATTCGTAATGCGAATGTATTGATGTGTAATCTCGGTCTGTCGCTGGAGTACTGGAGTGTCGTAGGATACTGTATTTTGTTGAGTTTCGTGGTACTACAAGGAACATTATGAATATAAGAAACTATAAAGGCCTCCACAGAGGCCGATCGTTTCAGTTAGAACTGACGTCAGTTCAGCCTGAACGGATTCGAGACATACACGGAGAAAATCGCATCCGACCGAACTGACGTCAGTTCGACCCTTAGCTTAGTAACGCCTAGATAGTCTTCAAACAAACGCATCGTACAAAGTGAAGCAAGCAGATAGATGTAGGCGTATCATTACATACCGACACGCACACAAACAAAACTTTAAATTTGTGGAGTCTGTGCTCTTAATATTGGAATTATTGTATTTGTTTTTCTTAACATCGTGAGATGTAAAAACATAACTTATATTTAATTTTTAACATTCTAAATTCTAAACACAATTTGTGAACTTTATTTATATTAAACTGATATTAAGGAATATATTAAGGATTATCTTAATACGAGCAATGCTTTAAATTGATAATTAAAAAAACAGAAAATTTTATAAAACTTTGTCTCAGTTGCAACTATTAGTTAGCCATGAAAATTTTGAAATAAATTTATTTTTACTAGTAACACTTTCGCAATTCACAAAAGGGCAGCAAGATGGCGACATAATATGATTTTATTTTTAATGTTTTAAATATTTGACTTAATACAAGTCAAATTGTTCGGACTTAACATTTCATACCTGTGGGGGTTTGGCTAATAAAACCAAATGTGTTCCCGAACATAAAGATTTTATTAATTGTCCCACATAAGATTGATATATGCTATAAAGGTGCTAGGGGAGCACGCGCGGTGCTTGCTAATTATGAACGCGTACTGACGGTAAAATGCATTGTGATGTGAAAAATGCTGCGGTGTGATTTATGACACCGTACATACTCCCGAGCCGAAAAGATACAAAAAACTAGGTTGATTTTGGGGGAAAATTACATCTGGCAGATATAGGGGAGGTTGCTATGTCCCTCGTGATATTTACACTACACACTTCACTCGGCTGACGGTCAGCCGTACTCTGCTTTCGCGCACTAAACACTACACTAGGTTCTGCTTGCGGGGAGACATTGCTGAATCTTTTCCTATACTTCTTCCACAGTATGAATGACGCTGCTATGACCACGACAGCGAGCAGGCTGTATAAGATACTGTATTGATGAACGTCGTGACCCGATATTTGACTATCTGATGCCTTTAAATCTTTAGTGGCGACCTTCAACTCTTCAACTTGCTTGCCTAAATCACTGATGGAGTTGTTTATATCAATTTCGCTGTTATCAAGGATGTTCGAATATTGCAAGTGTGATTGGTTGATCATATGATTAATATTATGAAGTTTGGGAGCTATAACGCCCAAATCCGAATAGATCTCATTCCTGGAATTGGTCTGAGAGTACATAGTAAAGTCTCGGCCCTTTATCATGCAGTTAGGCTCGATGCTCAATATACCAGCCCCATTCAGCTGATCTGTGCTAACACGATCTGAACATATGATTCTGACCTGATATGTATTACAGCAAAAATAAAAATATTGGGACTCATCCTTCAGCTGAATCCACTGATCACTGCATGCTGATTTGCTGACGAGACATTGCTTAGTTCTTACGTCGATCTTACAGAACCTCTCATCTGGTGGGAGATAATGTATGGGTTTGCTGAGATGACATAAGTAAGTTTGCTCATTATTGAAACATAGTTGAAGCTCAAATGTGGAAAGGATAAAATAGGAATCCTTTCCTAAATTGATTGCTACATAATCATCTACTGGGAGGACAGTGATCGCATTTCCTGCTATCTGCTTAGGAATCGAAATAATTTTGTAAACGTTGTATGCTTCTCTATTAGTTAATGGAAACGATATTTCGAATATAAAATAATCCTTTAACATTCTTGCTTTAATTCTAAGGAAACTGTAAACGTTCTGTAAGTCTGATTGTATGTTGTCAATGGGTAACGTGATATCCTTTGTCAACTGACTTCCTATGAATTGTAATTCGCTTTTAATTTGTTCCGGAGTTAATAAATGCATATTAAACTTGCCATGTGAAATATCTGTGATGGTATCTAAAATCGTGTCCTGAATTCTTTTCAGGTTTTGAAATAAGTTCATCGCCGTGAATGACGACAATAAAAAATGTTGAACGTCCGAAATCTGAATATGTTCCGACTTGAGAGAATTAGTAAAATTATACAAATCTTCAAGATGGTTATTTATCGATTTATGCTGAAGTTGAATCGATTGTTCTGTGCGTTTCAGTAAATTGTATTGTGCCTCGACGACTGATGTTTGATTCTGTATCAAGTTGTTAAGGTGATGCTCATTCTGTCTGATAAGCTCGATGTCGTTCCTATACTGTTCCGCAAATCTCTCGTCTAATACTCCGAACAGATAGTTGGCGGCGTAACCGACACCATTGATAAGCGCCCGGCGCTTCCTCGCACGCGCCTTAAAACGCTGATTTAATAACAAACGATTGTAGTGATCCAGTTCCTCGAACTCGTGCTGTAATTGTAGCGTGATTGTTGAACAATAGTCATAGTCGGGTATATAACTACATATTATATTTGTATAATTAATGAACTTTTTTGCTGCGGTGAATCCTTCCCAGTACGGAGACATATTGTAGTATGCTATGAGAGTCCACTTATCCCGAATGATCTTTGCACTTCCGGTATAATCGAAATATAGAGACATGTTGCTTGGTAACCTTTCAGCTGTATAAGAAGTCGTCACAATCGACATAAATAATATAAATGCTATCGCCATGGACGTGAAACTATTCTGCTTGATAGGTTTTCTTTGATTTTTCTCTTCCTTTTGTGCCTCAGATTCTTCTTCACGGTCGCTGCTTGCTGCGTTAGAGATAGGCAACAATGATAATTTAACTACTGGCCTTTTGATAATTCCGTTTTTTGTTTTCAGAGTGACGGCACGAACCAATCCGTCCTCTCCGGGATGCTGCTCCAATACCCTCCCCATGAGCCATTTGCCGGGGGGCATATTCTCGTCCTGAATAGTGACTAAATCGCCAACTTGAAGATTATTTCGTGCTCTTAACCATTTCGATCTTACTGAGAGCTGAGTCATATATTCGATCCTCCATCTCTTCCACAAATCGAAATATATTTTTGATATTAAATACCATCTTGACCTAGCATCCTGCTCCGTTTCTATGATAGTTAACTCTGCTCTGCCGACTAGAAAGTGTGCTGGTGTCAAATAGTCTAAGTCCTCTGGGTCCTCTGTGAGCGCGCAGAGGGGCCTAGAGTTTAAGATTGCTTCTATCTTTGCTAATAGGGTGGCGTATTCCTCATATGTAAGTTTTTGCTCACCCACAACCCTTTTTAAATGATGCTTTAAGCTCCTTATATTTCTTTCCCATAAACCTGATGCTTGGCACCATTTCGCTACATTGAAATGCCAAGTGATATTCATGCTTGCTATCTCTCCTAAAGTGTTGTCATCGAAAATGTTCTGAAATTGCTCCTGCATCAATCTGTTTGCTCCTACAAAATTAGTGCCATTGTCACTGAAGATGTGACGAGGCGTGCCGCGACGAGCTGCCATTCTACTGAGAGCCGCCAAAAATGCTGAACTCGTGAGGTCTGATACCATTTCTATATGTACTGCTTTCGTGACCATGCAAATGAATAATGCTATGTATCCTTTCATGGTTTTGATACCTCGTCCTTTATTTGCTTTTACATCGATGTATCCTGTAAAATCTACACCGGTGTTATAAAATGCTGGCCTCGGGTTAACACGTGCTGTTGGAAGATCGCCCATGAGCTGCTGACCTAAAATAGGTGTGTTTTTCCTACAGGTCACGCACTTTCTGATATGCTTTTTGGTTGCTCTTATACCACCAATGATCCAATATTTTTGTCTAAGATTGGCCAATGTAATTCGTGGACCGCCATGGAATGTTAGTTCATGTGCTTGCTGTATCAGTAAAATTGTAAGTCGACTTTCGTAAGGTATGATGATGGGATTTTTTATTTCGGTACTCACACTAGCGTTCTTGAGACGGCCGCCAACTCGTAAAATTTTGTCGTCATAAAAAATCGGATTTAAATTTAAAATTTTGCTTTTTGATTGTAACGGTCTTTTATTTGATAATAGTTTAATTTCTTCATTAAAGTGCTCCAGCTGTACATTCCTTACAATAAGCATTTTTGCGTGTTGTAATTCTCGTAATGTGAGATATCCTTCGCGGCGTTGTTTGCGCTTTGTTATTCGTAATATCCATGCAAGTATGCGGATAACTCGAGTTATGTTGCTATGCTTATTTAATAATTGTTCGATGATGTTTAATGCTTGAGGATCCGTATGAATTATAGTATTAGATTGTTTGTATTGATGTTTTAGCTCTAATGTAGTCTCGTATAATGTTGGCTCTTTAACTGTTAATGACGGCAACCATGATGGGCCGTTCCACCATAGCTTATCTTTTTTAAGCTGAGTCACGTTTAAGCCGCGACTAGCTGAATCAGACGGGTTTTCGTCAGTTTTAACGAAGTGCCAACATGATTTTGGCATTACTTGCGTTATTGCTCTGACTCGATTGGATATAAATGTTTTCCATCGTGATGGGTCTCCCTGTATCCATCCTAAAACTGCTGTAGAATCTGTCCAGCCATACACTTCTGCTTTGTATTGATGTAAACATTTTTGAACCTTGGTCATCAATTTTGATAATAGTTCAGCTCCCATTAATTCCAACCTAGGGATGGTCTGAACTTTGCTTGATGGTGCGAGTCTTGCTTTGGCTGCTAATAATGATACTGATGATTTGCCATTTTTTATGACCTTACAGTAAATTACTGCCGAAAATGCTTTGCTAGAGGCGTCGGAAAATCCATGAAACTCGATCTTGTCGTTTTCAGAAGTCCCGATCCACCGTTGTATTTTAAATGTGTCTATATTTTGCAACTCTTGGCGTAAATCTAACCATTTTGTTTTAATATTCTGCGGGAGATTATCATCCCATTCTATTTTCGATAACCACACATTTTGAAATAATAATTTCAGTGTCGTGCTCAATGGCGTAAGCCAACCTAAGGGGTCGTATAACCTTGATATTTCGGACAATAAAGATCTCTTAGTTGGTGCTGCTTCAGAATATTCTATTTTGCATTGAAATGTAAACACGTCACCTTGGGGATCCCAGCTTAGACCTAAGGTTTTCGTCGACTCTATATGCTTAAATTCGTACGTCTGCTTGTCACACTGCTCTGTATCTAAATCTGCTAGGAGTTGCTGGTCATTTGACTTCCATTTTCGTAAATTAAAACCTCCTAATTTTAGAAGCTCAATTAAATCTGCTTGTAATTGCTTGCTCTGCTGTAAAGTATGATGACCTCCACAAAAGTCGTCTACGAAGAAGCTTTCTTCTACTTCTTTCGCTGCCTCTGGATACTTCGTCTTCTCTTCTGCTGCTAACTGCTGTAAACAATTTATTGCTAAGAAACTTGCTGCTTTTTCTCCGTAAGTTACTGTTTTCAATTGATACGCTTGCACGGGTTGGTCTTTAGACTCCCGCCAAAATACCTTCTGATATGCTTGATCTTCGGGAAAGACCCAAATTTGCCTGTACATCTTTTCGATGTCTGCTGTATAAGCAAATTTAAACTGACGCCATTTCAAAATTATCTGCTGTAGATCCTGCTGAAGATTGGGCCCCTTATACATTATATCATTTAAGCTATATCCACTCGAAGACTTTGCTGATGCGTTGAATACTACGCGTAGCTTCGTTGTAGTGGAGCTGTCTCGGATGACTCCATGATGAGGTAAGTAGAACTCCATTTTTCTTTCAGATGCTGATCGTTCCATATGACCTAAGTCCATGTACTCCTGCATGAACTTTTTATAGTCATTTGCTAATGCTGTATTTCGATGCAATCTTCTTTCTAAACTCTGATACTGTGCTAATGCTGTAGTTTTTGATGACCCTAATTTATGTTTCAATTCTTCTATGATAGGTAAACGCACCTCAAATCTTCCATCCTCCAACCTTCTAGTCGTTTTAGAAAAATATTGAAGACAAAATTCATCTTCTGACGTCATCTCCTTTTCTTGGGAAATGTCTTCGCATTCCCAGAATCTTTGCAAGTAGTCATAATTGTTATGTAACATGACGTTGCACTGATATGATTTGACGGAGCCGCAGAGGATCCAGCCAAGATAAGTCTGCTGTGCTATGGGTTCCTCGCTAGTCGAACCTCTCAAAATACCATCCAATAAAATTTTTGAGTAGACATCTGCTCCTAAAAGTAAGTCCACCGGACGTTTTACATAATATTTTGGATCTGCTAAATTAATGTTTTCGATGTATGACCACGAAGGCTTAGGTATATTTACATTTGGAAGACTTTTGATAAGATTGCTCATGATGATGACGTCTATGCTAAATGTGAAATCATTATGCAATGATTTGCATTGTATAGTAAGCATTCCTTTGCTGCTGCTTTCATGCTCGCCGACGCCGAAAATAGTGCCCTTGCACCTACGTCTTTTTAATCCTAAAAACTGCGCTGCTCTCTCTGTAATAACTGAAATTTGAGAACCCGAATCTATGAGGGCTCTAAGATGATGCTGATCTCCATTTGCTGTTTTCACACCAACCATTGCCGTTGCTAGTAAGACCTCACACGTGTTGGGTTGAGACACGTGGTGGGCCTTCGCCACATGGTTCGAAGAAGTGCTGGGTTTGAGTTTTGTGCATGCATCGTGCAATAAACTATTGTGAAATCCTGCGCATAGGCGACACCTTTTACTGGAAAAACATTCTTTAGTATCGTGTTCGTATAAACAATTCACACAATAACGCAACCGGCTTACGGTTTTCAATTTCTGATCGCATGGCATTTCTTGAAACCTTGAACAATTGAATAAACCATGTTCGCCTTTGCAAAGTCCGCAAATTACCTTGGTTGCATGCAAAGCCTTAAATTTTGACTTATGATTAAAATAAAAATTATTGTTGCTAGATTTAGAGTTGCTCGGAGGAAGTCTTCGTTGATGCGAAAAATTCTGCTGCTGATTCGATGATGCTGGTTGCTTAAATACGCCCTGCTCTTGTTTTCTGCGCGATGATTCGAGTACAGTGAATTTCGTTTCCAAAAAATTCACGAAGTCCTCTAGAATTGGCAATTCTCGAGGATTCTTGACTGATTCCAAATACTCTGTATACGACTCACTGTCCAATTTTTGCCCTAACAGGTGGACCAATAAGGGGTCCCATGAGCTGATATTGACTCCCAGGTTCTTTAATGCATTCAAACATTCTTTAGTTGTGTCGTGTAATTTTTTAAGTTGCGCTGCTGATTGATATTGAATGGTTGGCAGCCCTAGCAATATGTTGACGTGCGAAGTGAATATAAGCCTTTTATTGTTGTACCTGTGGTTAAGAATTTCCCAAGATATATTATAATTAGCCGATGTAATTTGTAAATGTTGTATGAGTCTTTCAGCTTCGCCTGTTAATTTACTCCTTAAAAACTGCATTTTTTGGGCCTGAGACAGTGAGGGATTGTTATGAATGGCCTCACTGAATAAATCTTGGAATGACATCCATTGATGATAATTACCGCTAAATGTAGGGATATCTAATTTAGGGGTTGATTTTTCCCTATGAGACGTTGACCACATTTTTTTGTTAATGCTCTCCTTGATGAAATTAAATTTCTTCTCATGTGCTGTAAATTGATTTTCGTACTCTAGGTTAGACCCGTTTAATTCATTATCGAGCTCCCAATGCTGAGCGTCGATTGCTGTCCATCTCATCTGTAACTGCTGCAACGTGTCTTCAAACTGCCACCTTTCTGTTAATGCTTCCAGGTCAATGTTGCTTACCGTTCGTGAAAATGCTTTGAAGTTCGTCATCTGCTTACGTAACATTTCTGCTGTTTTGCTGTCGACTCCTTGGGAGATTGTCCTCGACACCCGTTCTGCTGATGCTGCTGTTGACGGACCAGGGATAGGTGACGGGCTTGCTCCACGACTTGGGACCTCAAGTACCTTACCCTCTGAGTGTGCTACTGCTGGTGAAGTCACCTGCGAGAGATACTGCTGCAAGGTTGACTTTGTGATCTCGTAGTTTCTGGTAGCCCGTTCATTGAGACCTTTCATAGGCTCAGAATTTTCATCTACGTATCCTGCTAATTGCTGTCGATTCTGCTTAAATTCTTCCCAATATTCGTCAAGGGTTTGTAACTTCCGCTTAACGTAATCTACTGTCCTACGATCTCGCCCCGTTTTCTTGAAAGACGCAAGCAACTGCTCTATCGCACCTACTAACTGCTCTTGATTTTCGTAAATATCCTCCATTATGGTAACTTATTGTTCAAAGTGAAAAAATGGAAAGATCTTACTTGATTGCTCGGGAACCTTTCTGCTGCTGCTGCCCACGCCCTGAAGAGCGTGATGGTCTGCTGATGAGATGTTGAAGCGATGCTAATGCTGATGCTGCTGTCTGCTGTTTGTAGACAGGAACCACACTGCTATGCTGAATACTGCTGCTGCTGATGCTCGTCTTCCTCTACCACAACACTGATTCGCCAGAAACTGTTTTACTATATAACTACACCACCGATCTGCTACACTGTTATGCTACTCCACAGTACTGCTGTTCTGTTACGCTGTTGTGCTATTTCACTTTACCACTGCTGTACTATCTTCTGATTTTACCGAACTGATTTTCTGATAGTCACTGATAGTCCTCACTCGCGAATGATCCTGCTTTGGCCAAATCGCGGAAGGTCACAAAGCTCGAAGGACCATATTATGTGGGGGTTTGGCTAATAAAACCAAATGTGTTCCCGAACATAAAGATTTTATTAATTGTCCCACATAAGATTGATATATGCTATAAAGGTGCTAGGGGAGCACGCGCGGTGCTTGCTAATTATGAACGCGTACTGACGGTAAAATGCATTGTGATGTGAAAAATGCTGCGGTGTGATTTATGACACCGTACAATACCTACATATGAAATTTATGTCCGAAGCTTTTTTAATTCTTTTCTGATGCATTGTGACAATAACAACACAAACCGTCATAATGTTTTTAATAATAAAAAATAATAGTGGGAGATGTATGTGCACTAGCGCTTGACCTTGACAACTGACGGGTCGTTCGAACAAACTGAGCCGATATGGCTCAAAATGATTTACTTCACTTTTCACGCGCGTACCCGGTTTCTAGGCGTTTTAATATAAGGTTCGGCCTGAACGGATTCAAGCACATACACGGAAAATTGCCGCAAGCTTCAGTCGTATTTTTAGGGTTCCGTAATACTTAAGGAACCCTTATAATTTCACTCTGCCCGTCCATCTGTCTGTCCGCCGCTCTTCTAGCTTCTGTAATAACTTTATGACAATAACTTTTGTAGTCATTCAAAGAAAACCTATTGTGCGTTGATAGTTACGGAACCCTCCTTAGACATGTCGTGACATGCTCTTGGTCAGTTTAGGCTATTATTTTATTTATTAATTGTATTTTGCTGCAATTGTAATCACGCTATCGACGAAACCGAATTATTGTCATAGATTTTTCCAGTAAAATGGTATAGAAATCATTTCTCTTTGTTTTATAGTAATAGTCTTTAGATTTTATCAACCATAATGGCTTTAAAGTTTTAAATACTTCAATGAACTTTAATAAATTTCTTTAGACCACGTGCCATTTTTAGGGTTCCGTACCCAAAGGGTAAAAACGGGACCCTGTTACTAAGACTTTGCTATTCGTCCGTCTGTCGCCAGGCTGTATCTTAACCTTCTTATACCGTGATAGCTCGACAGTTTAAATTTTGATAAATGTATGATATAGGTATTTTTATATATTATATTATCAACAAATACTAAAAACAAAATAAAAAAAAAAATGGAGGCTCACATACAACAAACGTGATTTTTCCATTTTGTACGAAACTCATCTTGCCGACTCGCACTTGACCGGTTTTATTTTATACTCGAATTTTATTTTCCGTTCAGTCCAATTTTATTGCCGTTCAGTCCATCCGTACAGGTCAGCTTTAATGTTGCCAACTTAGTTGTTTTTTTACAAAGTTTTACTACTAAATTATGTATTTTTTTCCTTAGTAGGAATTTAATTGTTAGTAGTGGTTTTGTAGAAAATAACGACAGTAATCATAATATGCAAAGTGGCCCGCTACTATGTGCTATTATGACGCCATATCATAATAGCACATAGTAGCACGCTCCCGTAAGTCGCTTAAAACTACCGATTTAATTTCTATTTACGTAATATTTCCTGCTATATTTTTTTAATTTAACGGTTAAATATCAAAACTGAAAATGTATGTATGTTTGTAAACACAAAATCCCTAAAAAAACTTTTAGGGATTCCTAAGTTCAGTACTTTTTTTATAGTTATCGGTACTCTTCTCTAGTAGAAAACGACGCGAGTTTAGTAGTTTCGCAAAAACAGAGTTGCCAACACTGGAACGAATCGCTTCAGTCACTTCAGTCATACGGCCGACTGATGCGATCTCGAAATTGCACACAGACGATACGATTTTGCATCCGTTCAGGCCGAACTGAAGGAAAACCGGACCGTGTTTGGGCCCACTAAAAGTTAGCAACTTGTAAGTTTCCATGCTGGTAGGTCATACTAAAAACTCTTTAGAACAATTATTTTGAGCAAAGCGGACAATAACTTTTGAATTAATTCCAAGAAAACCTATTGCACGTTAATAGTTACGGAACCCTCCTTACACGTGTCCGACATGCTCTTGGTTAGGTTATTTCAAGTTTGATACTCTAGCTCTGCTCAGATCCAATTTAACCTAAACGTAAACAAAAAGATGAAATTCCACCAAATTAATTTGTCATTGTATTTCTTTATTGCATTTTAAAAAGGTTACGATAATGGGGAATATGCATGTATTTTTCTTTATTTTTCAAACGTTTCTACTGGTTATAAACATTACCAAATATATAAACTTACAACATATCCAATATATTATCCATTAGGATGGAAAAAATGTTTTAAAATCACAATATTTTTTGGGCGATTTAAACTCGCCATTTTCGCGCGCTGAAGTTGTGACGTCATCGTACATAATAAAAAATACAGTTGACATGTTTGACCGAGATGATGAAAAACCAATATTTACCCAAAACACTCACATACAGTTATACACAGTTCGATGTAAACAAACAACGATAGTTCACAAAGTTATATAATGTGATAAAATCAACTTATTACCATGGAAACGCACAATGTTAAAAATATTGTGCCTATCCCTATGTGCGAAAATAACACAAAAACTGCACCTGACAAAGTTTATTTTCATATGCCGAAAGGTACAAGTATTAGGAAAAAGTGAATATTGTTTGAGCACTTTATACTGTTGTGAAGATCAGTCAGTACATTGAAATAGATTTTCTACGCATACTATTGTTGTATTTCCAAACCTCGACGAAAACAACCTAGTTAACGAAGAGTTCGTAAACATATTATTTAAATCATTCATTTTCATGTAATATCCTAGTGATAAGTGCTAAATAAATCTAATATCTAATAAATAAATATTCATATTTTGAAAACAACAAACTACAGAAAACACGAATTAACTTCTTCTTCTTTTATTTATGGCAATCGCGGTTTTGCACCACTCTGCCCGTGTCGAGAATTTATAGATTTTTTTCGATTTTATTTAATTAAATTATCACTATACGAATTGTAAATAAATATAAATTTCGAGGGTCGAGATTTCTCTACTCTTAGATTTATTACGCTGGGACTATTTCACCCGGAATCCGCCTGGCCCTGGAAAATTCAGTGCACTTAAAATATAACTGTGCGCTAATACAAAAGAGTTGAAAATGGAAGTTACGAGTGTCAAGCTGTCATATATGACATTGACATTTGTCTCGACACTCATGTGTTCGATTTTCAACTCTATTGTATTAGCGCAGAGTTCTTTTTTCAACGCTCAGAATTTTCTTCGGACTTCCGGATTCCGGATCATAAATCATAATATAGTCCCAGCCACTGGCAATGGTTTAATACCTTCCGCCTTAAATAAAAAAAAATAGTTTTAAAAGTTGATACACGTTCGTGTACGATGACGTCACGTTTTGTTTCGCCCATACATATGCGTTTTTGTAATTTGCGCGGGATTTTCAAAGAAGCCTCTTTTTGATGATTAAATTTTACTTTGAATTTACGATAAATTTTAAAAATATTGGTATATTTTTTTATTCCCTATTGGTAGCATTAAGCGCGCTACATTCTCTTTGTTTACATGGAGATTACAGTGGATCTAAACGGAGTTACGAGAATTGGTCTTCTGTACGAAGGAAGTGTGAATCAGCGGCGGATACCGATGCAGTTGCGAGGTCCGGCGCTGAATGGCGCAAGGGCGAAGGGTGGTGCGGGCGGGCCGGGGTGGGTGGCGAAGCGCTCGGGGCGGAAGGCGTGCGGCTCCGAGAACAGCTGGAGGTGCCGCTGCAGCTGGTACAGGTGCACCGCCACGTGCGTGCCGCGACGTACGAGCACACCGTCTGGAAGAGATGATGAAAAACCAATATTTACCCAAAACACTCAATTACTTGCAAGTGACAAGTTTAAGTAAGTAGGTATAATACTATTACTATTACTATTATTGTGTAACCGTGTCACAGACTTCTTAACAGTCTAGTTCGTATAAAGGCATTAATATTTCCAAGCTCCTTCCCATTTCATTTTTAATTTACCCATTAACTCAAAATGTGTTAATAATAATAATATGATTTATTTAGGTGAGTGACATTAGAAAGTACAAAGCCTCTGTAACAGATTATTTCCGATTAATGTGCCTACTCGCTGATGGAGTTGTTTGTTATCATTTCCGCGCGACAACCCACGAGTCACGGGCGTCTCCGGGGAGCTCGAGGGCGGTCGTCATTCGTCAAGGGAGTAATTAAATAACAAAAGGAACTACCGCGGCCGGCATCAAATATAATGTTCGGTAGTGGATAGAGAGTAGAGACGTTTACAATCTTCAGTTTGATTGTTTACTTAACGAATGCATACTTTAGGTCATTTTAGGCGTAAGTACTAGTGCCGATGTATATCGTCGTATTTTGGGTCTAGTGGACACCACAGCAAAACACTAGACCTGCCTGAACTTGCGTGAGAAAATTGCACGAATAAACATTCGACGCATATAATAATAATAATAATGCATTCTCTTTATTCTTCCTATAACACTATAACTCTTCTACATTCTTCCTTTGTACTGCATTCTCTTTATTCTTCCTATAACACTATAACTCTTCTACATTCTTCCTTTGTACTGCATTCTCTTTATTCTTCCTATAACACTATAACTCTTCTACATTCTTCCTTTGTACTGCATTCACAAGAATGCAGTACTAAGGATAATATTTAAACATTACAAAGGATCTGTACATTCGACCATAACAAAATGGTGTGTGAAATTTTTAAAACATGCAATTGATTAAAACTAATACTTGAAAATAATAATAATAATAATAATATGAAGATTAGATTTACAAATTCATAACTATTGCTTTCAATGTCGAAGTTTCAGTCAAATAATAATCATAACATAATATAATAATCAATAGGTTTAAAATCAATAACACATTACACATTAAACAAATTATTTATCCAACGTCTCTTAATTCTAATGTTATTACCTTATTATAATATTATAATTAAATAATTAAATACACCTTAATAACTATTTTTGTGCGTAAAGTATTCACTTATATTATAAAAACATTTTACTGTAAGCCATATTGTCAAATCAAATCAAATCAAATCATTTATTCACTGAATGTAGTAAGATGGTAAGTTTAAAAAAAACATACATTCTACCATGATAGCATGGTGTGTGAAATTAAAATATACAATCTCCAGAGTCTACATATAAAATATAGTTTTAAATATAAAGTAAAAGCAATTAGTCGATCTATAGATTATACAATAAATAATTGGTTTTGACCATTATATTAACAGAAAGTTTATTACATATATATTAAATTAATAAAGTTAAAAATCATATAAATTGTTAAAATGTTAATTTGAAAATGCATTAGGTCACAAAATATTTTACTTCACAAGATAAATAATTAAATAAGTTCAATGTCAAATGTATTATAATTTAAAAATCACTTCAAAGCCATATAAATAAATGTCAACTTTATTTTTATTTATCAATAATATTACTTGCACTTACTTAATTTAATGAATTTAAGATTTTTGATAATATTGACTAATTGATACAGGTCATTTTTTGTTCTGTAGTATAAATTCATTTATGTCATAGAAACTATTTTCTATAAGCCAAGATGTCAGATTTCTTTTAAATTTATAAATTGTAGGCAATTCCTTGAATTGATTAGGTAAATTATTAAATAGTTTAGCTTGTATGTATGCATTATCTCTGAATAAATTCAAGTTACACCAAGGGCGGTAAAGTTTAAATTTATATCTTTCATTTTTTCTACCCTCCTCTGAGTTCTGTTTAAAGTATTCTGGATGTAGCCTAACAAAGATACAGAGATCTCGAATATACATACAGGCTAGTAGTAACAAACGTAATTTTTTAAACAATGGTCTGCAGCTATCTAAATACCAGGCACCACAAATACTAAGGCGGGTCAATAAGTCCGTGACTTTTTGAATTTCTAACCTCCTTACTGAAAAAGCAACACTACTCCTGTCAACAGGCATCTGTGTTGACTCCTATCAAAATTTGAACTTGCTGCGTCAGTTAGTTTGTGTTTTACAGCTATCTTTATCAGACTATCCAGTAACTTAAAGAAACAATGGAAAAAAGTGAATTTCGTGTGCTTATTAAGCATTATTTTTTGCGAAAAAAAACCATTACCGAGACCAAGGTTAAGCTTGATAAATACTATGGGGACTCTGCACCATCGATTTCAATGGTAAAAAAGTGGTTTACTGAATTTCGTTGTGGCCGTACAAGCACTGAAGATGCCGAACGTCCTGGACGCCCAGTTGAGGTCTCTACACCCGAAACAATCGAAAAAATTCACGATATGGTGTTGGCCGACCGAAGATTGAAAGTGCAAGAGATTGTGGAAGCCATAGGCATCTCGCATGGCTCAGTGGTTTCAATTTTGAATGATCACTTGGGCATGAGAAAGCTTTCCGCAAGTCGACCACAAACGCAATCGTGTAACAACTTCACAGGAAGGTTTGGCGTTGTTTAATCACAATATGGAGGAGTTTTTGCGCCGTTTTGTAACCGTGGACGAAACATGGATCCATCACAACACACCAGAGACCAAACAACGGTCAACACAGTGGGTTTCTAAGGGTGAATCGGCGCCAAAGAAGGCCAAGGTGGGTTTGTCAGCCAATAAAGTTATGGCGACTGTTTTTTGGGATGCACGTGGGATAATCCACATTGACTATCTTCAAAAGGGAAGAACAATTAATGGGGAATATTATGCCAACTTATTGGACCGCTTCAATGAGGATTTGAAAAAAAACCGACCTCATTTGGCCAAGAAAAAAGTTCTTTTTCACCAAAACAATGCAAGGGTGCACACATGTGCAGTTGCCATGGCAAAAATCCATGAATTGGGCTATGAATTGCTCTCACATCCACCCTATTCTCCAGATTTGGCTCCGAGTGACTTTAACTTGTGAACTTCTTGTTCCCAAACCTGAAAAAATGGCTCGGTGGAAAAAGATTTGACTCCAATGATGAAGTCATCTCGCAAACAAAGGCCTATTTTGAGGACCTCGACAAATCATATTTTTTGGAAGGGATAAAAAAATTGGAGAAGCGTTGGACAAAGTGTATAGAGCTCAAGGGGGACTACGTTGAAAAATAAAATGATTTATTTATCAAAAAATCTGTGTTTTACACATTGTTCATGTTCTCACACATTTTTTTTGGTTCGATTTCTACCGAATTACTCCACAACAGCAGACCGTAAGAGAGGACCGATGATACATAGCCGTGATACGCGGTTAGTGCCGCCTCAGCACCTATCGTCTGACGTAATCTACGTAAAGCATAAAGGAACCGGTCCAGCTTATTACACACATAATTTATATGGGCCTTCCAGTAACAGTTCTTGTCAAGCATGAGTCCTAAAATTTTAATTGAGTCAACTTCCAAAATATTTGTTCTGTCAAATTGTATATTTAAATTATATTTTTTACTTTTGTTTTGTGTTTTGTTAATATTGATTTTGAGATTATTATTATCAAGCCATTTAATTATTTTTTCCAGAGTAGAATTTAATTCAGCTTCAAAAGTGTCCTTGTCATTACATTTCACGATGAGAGTGGTGTCGTCTGCGAATAGTATCGTTGGATGATGGGTTATTTTAGGTAGGTCATTTATGTACAGTAAGAATAAGAAAGGATCTAGTAGGCTTCCTTGGGGAACACCGAAAGCATTTATTTCAAACTGTGATCTCACAGAAAGTTTATTTTTATTTATTATTCTACTTATTTCGACGCATTGGGCCCGATGTGATAGATAGGATTTTAACCAATTGTTGGCAGTTCCTCTTATACCGTATTTTTCAAGTTTGTACAGCAGAAGGGCGTGATCGACATGATAAAATGCTTTGCTCATGTCGAGAAATATAGCAGAAACCGGTATTTTATCATTTAGAGATTCTGTGATTATTTTAATCAGATTGAAGCAGGCTAAGGCAGTGTTGCTGTTTTTTCGGAACCCATACTGATTCTGAGTTAAGATATTATGACGTGATGCATAACTTTCAAGACGCGTTAACATTGCTTTTTTAAAAACTTTAGAAAGGATTGGTATTAATGCGATCGGACGATAATTGTCGAGAACCTTTCTATCTCCTTTTTTATGCAGAGGTTTAACAACTGACTTTTTTAGAATATCAGGAAAAACTCCTTCTTGTAGAGATTGAATAATAATGTAACTTAAAGGTTTTGATAAATATTTTGAGGTTGTTTTTAATAATTTTGTACTTATGTCATCTATTCCTACCGAGCTAGTGTTGTTTAAGCTGTTAATAATTTTATATATTTCTAAAGGGTCTGTTGGTCTTAAGAATATTGAATCAGAATTATTGTTATTTGAATTAATTGTACTTGATATGTCATGAGTCTTAAATTGGAAGTTATTTTTATTAGTCATATTAATAAAATAATTATTGAATAGATGACTAATGTCAGCGGGATTTGTGTATAATTAATTATCATATTATATTGTCTATATTTGTATTAGAGTTTATGTCATTAATGTTTTCATTAATTATTTGCCATACAGCTTTACATTTGTTTTTCTTGTTTTCTAAGACCTTTTTATTAAAACGCCGTTTAGATGTATGTATACATTGTTTCAATATTTTTGAATAGTTATTGTAATGATGATTTTGTTGTCTGGTTCTCGTTTGTCTATGTTTTAGATAAAGTAACCTTTTTTTATTGCAACATCTTTTCAATCCTTTAGTCAACCACGAGGTACTTAAATTTGATTTATTATATTTTTTAACTTTTAAAATTGGGAAGCACAAATTCCTTCCTTCCTTTTAAAATAAATATAAAATTCCTTTTAAATACGTTATAGGGTAAATCTTTGAACTCGTCCGGTAAAACATTATATATTTTTATAATTTGTACAAATGCATTGTCTTTATAAATATTTAGATTACAAAGCGGGAAATAGATTTTATATTTATGCCTTTCATTTTTCCGTCCTAAATCCGATTTCAGTCGAAAGTATTCGGGGTGTAATTTTACAAAAGTACAGGCTTCTTTTATATATCATAGCGCATCCTTAGTTTTGTAATCATGGATTCGGCGTTCGAAGCTAAATTAAAATACGTGCGCGGCTCTCGGCTGGCATGAAATAAACTGAAAAAAAAGCGCCATCGTGAAACAAACGGTTCATCTGAGCCTTTGTGGTCTGATTCCAATATCCGTGTGGCCTGTATCACTGTCACGTGTGCTCAAATGAAAATCTCATATTTCCGCAATCCACGTGAGGTTTCCGCTTCCAAGCTTTAATTACGTTTGACGGACGCGACGCTTAAATATATCATAGATTTTTTGTCTATCTAAATATGTATATTCTGAAATTATGAGAGTACACAACGCGAATACAAAAGCTACGCTAGCCGCTACCTACCGGCAGCGGTAATTGCAAGCCCACCAAACATCAACAAGGATTTTTTCGGAATCTCAACAGAAAAAGCTCCCACCGGTTCAACCCTACGCCGCCGAGAAGAACGGACGAAAAAAACTAGGTCGGATGTCACCATTTAGCAAAAAGATGGAAAAATTGTTATTTTAAAAGAAATGAATGTTTTCACTGTAATCATAATCTATATATAACAAAAGTCAAAAGTACACAAGTACATAGAGACATCTTATTCCCAAGGTGTGCACTGTGCAATCGTTAACAAAATCATTTACCTAACAAAATACTCTCAGTTCAATTTGCACAATACTCACAAATCGAGTCTTATTCTATTGCTTTTAATATAAACGCATGACATTTAGATTCGGCTTGTTCTGCGACTCATGCCCTCGCAGCTCAGTGAAGGCTTCAGTCCTCACTGAGCTGAGCAGTGAGCAGTTAGCTTCGACGCCACGTCGTACATTGCACACCCATAAGATTATTGAAATTTCAGCAAATAGTTACTTGATATGAGCGCACGAAAAACACAACTATCGCCGCGACATTTTCGCTGTCTAGACTTCATTTGACTAGATTTGATAAATATGACTTCGAGTCTATGGAGAAATAGGTGAAAAAAAGTGATACCAACCTTTGGCCTTATCTTCTGAAGGATATCTTTGCCCGAAGGCACTCAGTTTTAATGTCAGGAGAAACAAGCTCACTCATATAAAAGTCTTCATCCACAAGTCGCGAGATGACGGGCGCACTGGGGTACAGGCGCAGCAGCTCGCGCACCGCCGCGTCCAGCAGCGGCAGGTTGGCTATAGTGGCGAGCGTGGGCGCCGCGCCTACTGAGGCGTACTCCGAGTAGAGCTGCTCCTGTAATTGATACGGCCATAACGTCGAAGGTTCACGAATTGAGATTTATTGAGTTTGAGTTTTATTATTTTTGTTTTAGCAAGCAAAATACATTTTTTATTTTCTGACGCACATTATTATACAGTAATACAATAATATCTTAACTATACAGTACAATTTTATTGAGCATCTGAGCCTGAGCTAGATAACTGAATACCTGTATTTCAGACAGCAGCGCTCTTACTTTTACAATTTTACAAATTAAAAGGTATTCACTTATTTTAAAACAAAATAATTCAAAAAGTAAATGAATTCAAACAAAACGGACGGAGCTGTGGAGTGTCAGAGAGCATCCTTGTGTCGTATAAATGTGAGTGTGTGAGTGTGTGTAGGAGGATGGATCGTGATTAGAGATGGACATTAATCCCCAATAGGCTAGTTTCATCTATCAAAATCGAATGATATAAATTTGTTATTTGTCTATTATAGTTTCTATGATAAGAAATACAAATACAACATTATTATGTTATATAAATATTCGATTGATTTATAAATTAGAAAATAAAACTGTAGTTTTATTATCTGTAATTTTTTTATATATTTTTTATACATTTTATATAAATGTATGCGCCAAAACGCCAGCCGCCATATTTTTCTTGTAAGTGACGTCATAAGAACATAATCAAATCGAATAAACAACAGCGAAAGTTAAATCTAAAGTTGATGCACTATACACGCGCATATGACATTTATTTGTTTTTGTTCTTATGACGTCACGATAATGGTGGCTGCCGTTTTGGCGCATACATTTATCGTTTAAATTTTAATCACTTTTTCTTTGCATAAAGAGATATTTTTTTCAGGAAATAAAAATACTAGTTGACTATCGAAAAAAATGTAGAATAGCCTATTATGAGTAAAATAAATATTTGACGGACTGAAAGGATTTCAAAAGTTTTGATAGAGCAGGTGAGTCGGGAACAAATAGGGGCGAAAAGTGCTTACTTTGAGAATTGCTCTTTGTGCTATTTTAAGCGGTTTAATAACAGTTTTTGCAGCGCCCGTTTTATAAAATGCGCCCGTAATGCAATATGTCACTATACTTTGGGCTAGACCCAAGAAGAAATGTTTGATAAATTTTTGGTCCGCCGAATTTGTTATCTTTTTAAACACCAAGATATTTGATTGTATTGGTTGCACCGTACAGGTGGCAAGCAGCGAAGAACATTGAAAAAACTCAACATTACAGCAGTCATGTGCGAACAGAGAAATCGAGGGATTCGGTTTTCAAGTATTTCGCATCGAGAATGGTATAAAGACAGTTTTCTTTGCGTTTAAAGTTAGAACATTGCATTTTAACTAATAACACACAGCATCAAACCCCCCTTGTGCCATTCTATAGACATCTTCCCAGTTATCTGATTTATTTTCGGAAGATTTCTAGTCAATAGTCATATATTATAATGATATAATTATCTTTTAAAAATCAAAAAGCCGTTTCACCATTCCTACTGCCCACTATAAACATTATTTATCACACTTAATAGGAAAATGGTGTTGAAAGCGGAATGTTTATAATCTACGAGTATGTCTACATACTCAGGGACTACGTGATCCGGAATCCGGCGGTCCCGGGAAAACTTAGAGCATTCAAATAGAACTCTTCGCTAATACCTACTATAGAGCTGAAAATCGAACACACAAGTGTCGAGTCAAATGGCATATATGACACTCAACACTTCCATTTTCAACTCTATTGTATTAGCGCAGAGTTCTATTTTCAGTGCTTTGAATTTTCCCGGGACTGCCCGATTCTGGGTCAAAATATAGTCCCAGTCTAGTCTAATAGTGAGTTTGCGAGTTTTCTAGGAGGAGGTGGAGGGGGTAATCTACTAGATTAGCTGTACTACTGAACCGATTTTGATCATTCTTTTACCAATAGAAACCTACACCATTAATAAGTGTCATAGCCCATAGGCTATCAATTATAAAAATAACGTGTATTCACCGAACTACCGCGAGCGAAACCGCTATATACTATTGGTTACAAAATATATTTTTTGGTACAGTTTACCTGAATATCCTCTCGTTCTGCGAGCAGCATCAGGCCAAACGTGACAGCCGCGGCCGTGGTCTCGTGCCCCTGCCATAGTAAATTAAAAAAAGGTTGTCTGTTAAGTCGGTTCACGGACGATAATTTTACGTGATAACGTCATTACAAGCCGAACGCTTAGGCCGATCGTGCCTCTCCATCGCTTGTTTCGCGCTCTCGCTCGCACGCTCGGCTCAGGCGGAACGTGACAAGTTTTCGTGCATGCACCCGGCGTTCATCGATTTATAAGCTGTTGTCACGTCAAAAAACCCAACCAACTAAGATGACATAAGGTTTACTCTCATAGAAACTTGAGGTAAAATAGCTGTGATCGGGCTATGACTTCATCATGTCTTCTTTATTTTTGCCTTTCGGTATCGTAAAAATTTACATTCGAATTATTTACCAGACACGGCAAAAGATTCTAACTTTAATAAAAACCTACCGCAAACAGGAAGGTGTTGACTTCATCTCTCACGCCCTCCATGTCAACTTCCCCGCGGCTCTCCGCCTCCAACAGCAGCTCCATAACCCCCTTCTTCCCTTCTCTTATGTCCTGGGCCCTCTTCTTCTCTATGACGTTATCGGCGAAGCGCCGCGCAATGTCCACGTACTTCTGGAACCTTCGCCCGATGGGCAGCATGTAGAACACCAGGTCACTGTGCATCATCACGTTGGTGAGACGAGTGGCTGCCAGTTTACCGAGATTCAGTATGGCGTCCTCGTACTCTTCCAACCCTTCTAGCTTCGAGTTCTGATCTAATCCCATTGTGGTGCCTGTAATGGTTGACCTACGTGGTATCACGTGGTATATAAAATTAAAGTTCTTACTTCTGCATAATGTAGATCGACTCTAGGAATAGTTTTCATAAATCAAAACATTAGACCATCATCATCATTAAAGTTAAAGAGCTTACCGACTACAAGAGATTACCAAGGTAATCTCATAAAGGTGACGGTCAAAAAATTTACCCAGAGTCGCCGGGAACGAAATAGTTGCCAATGTGTTCGCTTTAAATCATAATATTTGATGTCACTAAAGGGCAATTCTGAAATACGCCGGGTATAGAAGTTGTGAGCAAGAATAAAATTCTGTGCATTTTTGACCATTACCTTGGTAAGCACTTGTACTTGGTAAACTCAGATAGAGTTCTCACTCACACTCACACTCACCTCTCTGCGTTTTTTTTATATGGATTTTTGGCCATGTCCTTTTCGATGTCACGCATCAATGTGTTGTGATATTAATGATTGGCAATGCATTAAATGGTATTAAACTTAATCATTACTGCATGTCAATGTCCATCAGTTTTAGGGTAGTGGGACTGGAGCCTCACAAGTATCAGTAGGTATATACATACAGCATAGTGTGTGCAGCGTGTGTTTGCTGACTATCGGCAGCAGGTCTACCGCTGCAGTCTGCTGCTGCTGCGCCCGGACCAGCTCGTCGGCCAGTCTGCGGCCGCCCTCTCGGAAAGCGTCCAGGAACTGCTTCAGCACCGCGAAGTGGAAGGCGGGCGTCAATGTTCTCCGCCGGGTGTACCACGTTTTACCTTCACATACGAATTATTTCTGCGTTGCCAGTCAACAACTCATAATAACATAGCCACTGGCTATGTTATTATTAGTTATTATTTGAACTGTCAAATACAGACAGGAATTAAGACAAAATATAAAGTACTAAATTTAAGCAATGCCAGGAAATGACGAGTTTCTAAACATTTTCCTTTGCACTAGATCGCTTCAAAATATCTAAGCACAAATGAAGTGATATAACTTAACCACGATGCACTTCACTGCATCGTGGTTAGGCCGTATTGACACGTGAGTATGTGTGCGTGCGCACGATTCGACGGCGCTGATAAGCGATTTTGATTTTATGCCTGGCGAGCGGTAACTTGTTCCATAGTACGCGTCAACTTTATGCATCTATGCGTGTGGATAAAATGTGTGAGTCCGTAACTTTATTTAATTCAGATATATGAATTCGCACTTAAAAACGAGATAGGAACTAAGTATACTATTTTTTATGATATGTATCAAAAAAGCAGAATGATCGCCTGACGGTAAGCGTTTGATGTCCTGAGTGACCCAGTGACATATTATGTAAACCAGATAATCATATGCTACCAAATGTGACAAGTTACCTGTGCTCGTCAGGAGACCGTTGCCGAGCAGGGGCCGCATGAAGTCGTAGGGGGTGTTCTTGGTGATGTTACGCGAGTGAGACAGCACGGCCGCTACGTCGTCTCTCTCTCGCACGTGTAGTACGTGCTGGTGGCACACCTTCACCGCGAACCGCCCGCCGTACCGCGCGAACATGGCGGCCGGGAGCTCCCATAGCTGCTCTGTACAATGCATCACGGGATTGACGGGCACCAAAGCAAAATACTAATTTTAGCCTTGCTCCTATATTAATTAAGCATTTGAACTTCTGAACTGTGTCGACGTCTGCGGCTCAGTGGTTAGTGGGTTGGTCCTCACACCGGAGATCGCGGGTTCGAATCCCGCCAAGGGAACAAAAAGTTTTCTTTGTTCCTAAGTCATGGATGTGTATTTAATATGTGTATAATAGAATAAAAATCTTAAATATATGTATAGTATAAAAGTATTAAATGTACGACCAGACCAGATTGACGTGGTATGAAGCGACTATAGATATTATTATTACTAAATCCATTTTATCAGAACATAGTTCAGAGAGCTTGATTTGTACAGTATTGCGAAAGTGATATAGATACGTCGTAAACGTATTTCACGCTGGTTTTCTTTTAGGCCGTGACATCTCTGGTCGAGTCAGCTGGCACTACTCTTTTGCCTTTTTTTATAATTCTGTACCCAAAGGGTAAAAACGGGATCCTATTATATATCCCTGAGACTTCGCTGTCTGTCTGTCCATCCGTCTGTCTGTCACCAGGCTGTATCTCCTTAACCGTGATATCTAGACACTCAGACAGTTAAAATTTTCACAGACGATGTACTTCTGTTATAACAACAAATACTAAAAACATTGAAGATACCAGTACAATAGACGTGAATTTATTGCCGTTATGTACGGAACCCTTCGTGTGCGAGTCCGCCTCGCACTTGGCCGGTTTTTATGCCTACTTAGTGTTTTCTTTGTTTATCCCCTCTAATATGTATTGTTATGATATGATATAAATACACTTTCCTCGTTCGTGGCTTGCAGGCGTTTTAATGGCCTGCAGTCGTGCGGGAGATAACTTTAGTCGATGTAATTTCTATTTAAACTGTTGTTTTATTGAAGCTGTTGCACGTGGCTTCCATTAAACACAGTATAGGAACACAGGAACCAAACCTAATCTCATCCGAAAATGAGTAAACCTGCGCAAACAGCTCATATTTTTAATTGCTTCAGTAAGATATTCAAAATTGAACTTTATTCACTACATTACAAGATAGACGTTTGATTGCAAAAGTTCGAATTTTGAGCTGCATCGTTTCGCTATCTTTAAATTGCAGCGCCGCGCCGCGAGATTTCTGAGGGCAACATCTAGTTAAGTTATATTTCAGAGTAGAGATGTATTCTAAAAATTCTAAAATTTTAGTCCTTTTGATATTTCTGTCCATAGGGACAAAGATATCAAAGGACTAAAATTTGGGCAGACCGCAGAGTCCATAAGCTCCCCAAATCCGTCGTAGTTTACGTTGTACAACATTTTGATTCGACTACTATTGTAAACCGGAGGTCGCCTGTGGTCGAAGTTCGCCCATTATAATTCAAAATAACATTTTAAAGTTTCAACTTTATATTGGTTCTTTTGCCTCATAAATAGAAAAAATGTAAATGTTGTGACGGATTGAGAAAGGTCAACATGGAATAAATTTATCAAACGCATGGTAGTGTGTGTTAATAATTATATTAACACACACAATATTATAATCACAGGTAGTGTGTGTTAATTTTATGTACTTCTAGGTACTATTTAAAAATATATTAGCTTTCTGCACACTCTCCTCCATATAAACTTTTATTTACCGACCAAATTTCATACTCCTCCGATTGCAAAATTCTCGTAAAACTGTACCGAAAGTTTTTGCTTCACGCACTAATATAATAATATTAATTGTATATAATATAAATATTATAATAATATCACAATGAAGAGATATATAATCTTACACCCTCAGTGGTTTGTCAGGTAATGTTGTAATACTTATAACTAACCCTATATCTATATTATGAATGGTTAGTGTACCGCCTACCGCGACCGGCCAGGCATTCTGTCGTTATAGTTACTGCTGCCGTTGTTTTAAGTCTCCGCCTAGTGCCAATCTAATGATTAAGACATATCCTATGGGAGCAGACGAGGACAGTTGACAAGCAGCTTACTTTTCACCGAAGTGTAGTTTTATCCGAATTAAACATTTAACCCAACATCAAGCTACAATATTCCGTATAAAGTAATGACAGTATGCACAACTAAAAACAGCAAAATAGTATTCTCGTAAACGTCAAACCAACGTCAAACGCGTTTTGATTGGTCCAAACAGCAAAAGTCGTCTTGATTTCATAAACTGATTATGAAATCAAGACGATTAATTTTTAAATCCTTGAAAGTGAATTGAAAGTCCACGTTAAACACGAGAATTGGGGTTCTGATGGGAGTATAAGACCGGTATCTGGTAATATTGTATTGTATGCAAGGAGTTACGAGGTACATACGCTGAGTACACCCGATGAAGGCTACGGCGCTGCCCACCAGCGGCAGGCGGCGCGGGCCGGGCAGCTCGCGGTACAGCTCGCTGCGGACGCCCAACACCACTAGAAGCAGCAGCAGCACCAGCAGCACCAGCCACAGCATCGCAGCTGGTACACTACACCAGCTGTTCTGGCGCCGGGAGTGACGGTGCTGATATGTTTAGTGTTTTGTGTGCGACGTGAACGGCATGGCAATACACAATCTCCGAACGTCTAAAAATATTATAAAGGCATCTGTATTTAACATAATATCAAAATGTATTCAGACGTACTATTAACGGCGTTCGCACACGCTAAGCAAGTCGGTTGGCACGAGGATTCTTGGATCACCATCCACGGGGATGAGGCCTGTACTCTGTAGGGACACAGGAAACCAAAGGTGTTGGTTTCTTGCTACTGCGAGTCTAGTGTTGTAAGAGTAGAGGGAACATTCAATATCTAACGGCTGCTATGCCACAGGCCCCGTAGGCTTAAATACGATTTTTTACACATGTCCGAGGGACCATCTATCCACATACAATTTTACAGTTATACTACACAGTCAAACTTGGGGCTTGTTTCGAAAATCCTACTAGTATTATAAATGTGAAAGTTTGTGATGATGCATGGATGTATGGATGGATGGATGTTTGTTACTCTTACTTTAAAACTTACAGTTACTCTAAAAACTACTGAACGGATTTCGATGACATTTGGCATGGAAGTAGTTTAGGCTCTGGAAAAGTAGTGTTCCCGTATGATACTTGATTTACGCGGTCAAAAGCTAGTCTTCTAATAAGTGTTGGATAGCTTATTCGGAAGTTCTTGCGCTGCTTACTTTATATCGGGGAAAGAGACAAAACATGCAAATAACCTATCTGACACTTATCAGTAGATTGTGAAACAAACGTTGGTATTAGTAAACATAAAACTAACTTACCTTCGTGAATGTTTCAGCGCGGTATTCTATTTATTTTGTTTAATTTCAGAATAGAATTATGAAGTATATCCGGCGGCGATGCTGTATTTAAAAATGTATAACATTTATGACATTTCGATATCGCGCTGTTCGTGAGCAATAAATGATATATGAAAGTAATACTGATGTTGAATGTCACGACCCACGTGTACGCACGTCCGTATTGTATTAAATCTGTGGGAATAGCACGGATGACACATGATGACGGCTCAGTGCCTGTACAACTGGCATTCGATAACCTTACGTTTACGCAGCTGTCAATTGTTCCTGCTAGGCCCCTTGGTTCCCTGATCCAATTTAATCTGAACGTAAACAATAAGAAGAAATTCGACCAAATTAATGTGTCATTGTATTTCTTTATTGCCCGGTAAATAGTGTCATTCAAATTGGTGGCATTATGTATAGTGTACAATATTTTTTCCGTTTAGATTTAATTAATAAATAAATATCTATGGAAGCTTCACACCACATCAATTTGGACCCGTGCTAAGTATCCGAAGAACTTTTGTTACAGGTACCAGAAAACGGGAAGTATATATAATACTTTTATACTATACATATATTTAAGATTTTTATTATATTAAACACATATTAATACTCATCCATGACCCAGGAACAAAGAAAAACTTTTTGTTCCTTCGGCGGGATTCGAACCCGCGACCCCCTGCCTGAGCACCAACGCGCTGAACCACTGAGCCACCGAAGTCAATTGGGTCTTGAAAAGAAAATAGATTTCATCGAATTCCGTCTCGAGAGTCCATTAATATTTTCTGCTATATCTACAATTGTGGGATTTACCATAACCAGCCGCTGCACACGAAAAATGCACCTGTGAATGTAGCGGCCGAACAACGGCTCTTCTCGCCGGGTTAGTTGCCGAACCGGCGCGGTGGCAGGCATGGACAAGTCCGTGAGTGTTATACAACTTCTTGATTTTGAACCTATTTTGTTACATACGTAATTTAAATAATAAAATAATAATTTAAAGCTGCGGATGTTAAAATACCGTTGTTTATTTCGAATGTAAGTAAAGAATCGAGTGAACAAGATATTATTACTTATATTATGGAAAAAACTAATGAAACTGTGTCACTTTAAATGATAAATATGAAATCTTCTAGGAAATATAATGCTTACAAACTATTTGTGTCAAAAAGTTAATTAAGCTTATTTCTGGATGATGAATTTTGGCCGGACGGCATAACCTTTAGGCGGTTTGTAAATTTTATGTATAATAACATACGAGAAGGGTAGGCCCTTATTGTTGTTGTTGTTATATTATTGTTGATAAATAATTTTTATGATATGAATTGTAAAGTTACAAATAATAATTCCTGCAGATTGTACAGCTATAACTGTAAGAACTTTAAGACTTCGATTAATGATGTTCGAAATTTATGTAAAAGTGGTAATATCGTGTGTTTACAGGAGACTTGGCTTTTAAGTCATGATATTTCGCTATTGGCGTCTGTCTCTGACGATTTTGAGTACACCGGTAAGTCTTCTGTAGACACATCAGCGGGTATTCTGAGGGGGAGACCATACGGTGGAGTAGCTATTCTCTGGAGAAAAGGTATGTTCGATAGCGTATCAATTATAGAATGTAATAGTAAGCGTCTAGCAGCTATCAAAGGTACAATAGGGGATAGATCTATCTTAGTTTTTTCTGTGTATATGCCCACTAAATCACATGAAAACTTGCCTATTTTCACAGAAATTTTAAGTGAGATAAGTGCAATTGAAGCGAGTAATAGCGTGGAGAATTTGTTTATATTAGGAGACTATAATGCACATCCAGATGATTTTTTCTATACCGAATTAAGTCGTTTCTGTATGGATCAGTCGTGGGTATGTGCGGATGTCCAAATCTTAGGACCGAGTACATATACTTTTACGGATCAATATCATAGTAGTAGGAGTTGGCTAGATCACTGTGTGGTCTCCTTATCAGCCTGGCATACTGTTTCTAGTGTAGGTATTATGGAAGATGTATTTAGTTCGGATCATCTGCCTATATACCTAGATTTTATTTTACAGGTTATAAGGCCTAAGCGGGTGATGCAAGATATGCAACGAAATTTGGTAGCATGGGGAGAAAGAAACGAATCTCAAATAAGGAAATACCATGATTTATGTCACACAGGATTACGTGACATCAATTTTCCTCCCGAACTCAATGGTTGTGGGCACGGGTTATGTGATAACCCGGATCACAAAGACTTTATTGAGAATGGCGGCTATAAAAACAAAACATTGTGTACGTGCTAAACTTCGTAGACATAAGATTCATTGCGGATGGAATAAACATGTAAAAGATGCTCATCGAGAGGCCAGGCTTAAATTTAAAACGTGGGTCTTACATAATAGACCTGCTGCGGGAAGTATTTTTGAGCAGATGCGTGAGTCACGTAAGATTTTTAAAAGTAGATTGAAATGTTGTATAAGTAACCAGGAGCAAATTAAAATGAATAAGTTAGCGCAGCTACGAGCTGACAACAATTTTGTAAAGTTTTGGAAGTGTACGAGTAAATTGGATGTTAAGCCTGGCCTGCCGACTAGTGTGAATGCTAGAAGTGACCCGGAGGACATTGCAAATATGTTCATGGAACATTTTAGAGTACGGTCTCCACTTGGTTTTGTTGAAGGGATACCTGATTCCGGGCCTGGCTTGCGGGTAAATGAGTCCATAATCATGTTTACTGCTAGGGAGATAAGATATATAATTAAGCGCATGAGCAGGGGCAAGTCTCCTGGGCATGATGGGCTCAGTATAGAACACCTAAAATACGCGGGTGCACACTTACCGAGAGTCTTATCTCTGTATTTCAATGTGTGTATTAAACATACTTATTTGCCAATGGACTTAATGAAAACTGTGGTGGTTCCCATTGTCAAGAATAGGGTTGGCGATATTTCGGACAAAGGAAATTACCGTCCTATCTCTCTTGCTACTGTGGTGGCCAAAGTATTGGACAGTTTGCTTGATTCACGTTTACTAAAATATCTAAAATAACATGATGCGCAGTTTGGATTTAGGCCCAGACTATCAACTGAAAGCGCAATATTAAGCCTCAAGCATACTGTTCAATATTATACATCCCGTAAGACGCCGGTGTACGCATGTTTTTTGGATCTATCTAAAGCATTTGACTTAGTTTCATATGACGTGCTCTGGAGAAAGATGGAAGGCATGGGTGCGCCGGTGGAGGTTATAAATCTCTTTCGATATTGGTATGCTAAGCAGACGAACAATGTTAAATGGGCTAACAAACTCTCCAAGTCGTACGAGTTGGAATGCGGTATGAGACAGGGCGTGCTGTCGTCTCCTAAGCTGTTCAACCTGTACGTAAATGATCTCATAGTGGAGCTCAGCAATATGCGTGTGAGGTGCAAGGTTGGTGGTGTTAACGTAAACAACATTAGCTACGCGGACGACATGGTATTGCTGAGTCCCACTGTGAGGGGTATAGGAGAGATGTTAAATGTGTGTGAGAAATACGCTAATTTGCATGGTCTGGCATACAACGTCAGAAAAAGCGAATTTATGGTTTTTAAAGCCGCCGGTAAGTGTCCGGAAATCATACCTCCAATATGCCAAGGCGGGTCGGAACTTAAGAGAGTATTTAATTTTAAGTACCTTGGACATATACTTACCGACGACCTTATGGACGACCTAGACATAGAACGGGAGCGGAGGGCGTTGGCGGTCCGTGGTAATATGCTGGCCCGCAGATTCGCGCGTTGTACAGATGAAGTTAAGGTTACGCTTTTTAAAGCATCTGTACACCGGCGGCCTGTAGATCAGCTATACCAAAGGATCGTTAAACAACCTTCGCATCCAATATAATAATAAATTTAGGATGTTGTTGAAACTTCCCCGTTTCTGCAGTGCATCTGAGATGTTTGCGCTGGCAAGAACGGACGGATTTCGGGCACTTATACGCAAAAAAGTAGCGTCACTAATAAACCGTGTGCGGGAGAGCGACAACAGCATCCTGAGGATTGTGGCAGATGATCTGCATGCACCTATACTGAGGAACTATGTGCGGGTAATGAACGACTATGAGAGCAGTACCTCCTCTAGATTTTACCCTCGCGTGGTTCTATTGTAGGTGCATGACAATAGAGAGGAATAAGTTTAAGCATAGATATTTATTTTTTATGTATTTTACTTTAATATTACTAACCCTAAGGTTATTCGAGTTTAAAGTATGTAATACTAACTCGTGGACCATGGTAGTCTGAAATAAAGAAATTTGAAAAATTGAATTGTAATTGGTATGCCGTATATGTATTATTTTTATCAAGAAAGAAACAGGAAAGAAATATTTTATTTGATAGTACCTAGCTGGTGCCCGGGACTTCGTTTGCGTGGAACTATTAATGGACACGAAACGCTATTTTTTTAAACGGAGCCCTAAAACCAGTAGCCAAAGTTACTCCTTGAAACATCAGCTATCTGTTAGTGAAAGTCCGGTCAAAGTCGGTCGTCGTCAGTCGTTTCGGAGATTAGCCGTAACAGACAGATAGACAAACAAAACGATTCCGTAGTGTATAGTATTATCACATGCATTTAGTGCGCAGCTGTTAATTTAAGATTGCAGACACAACAATTTCATTTATTGGTAAATAGATTTTCTTGAAGGTCGATCTTACAATGTAGCTATAGAGAGAGTTAGTAAACTGAACATGAAAGTTTGTACAAACAATGCAAGTCTATTTCTGGAAGGGCTTTCATTCACTGCGGTAGTGTAGTAGCAACTGCACTAAAATCGTTAATTCTCTACTAAACTCAGCACTAAGCCATTGATTGGCGCAGATCGCAGAGTATATTCTACACTAGATGTTCCCCGCGACTTCGTGCGCGCATAAAGAAATCTCGCTCGAACCGTACATTTTGCCGCAATAACAAGTAGCCCATGTCCTTCCCCGTGGTCTACTCTATATATGTCCCAAATTTAATCAAAATCGGATCAAGTAGTTTCGGAGCCTATTCAATGCAAACAAACAAACAAAATTTTCCTCTTTATAGTATATTATAGTATATAGTTGCTTGGAAATTCAATCGCTTACCCCAAACTTCGTAGTGCATTTAAAACTACGCACATAACACAACTAAACAACGGACTCTAACAAGGTTAAATTCGATACGGCTGGAAATCGAGTTTAGGGCCCGTTCATACGCTGGCAGCGAGCAGTTTCACAGTAAAGTGTTTTCACTCGACTGTCTAAGGAGAGCTAATGTTTCTTGTAAGTTGATTGTACTATCAGGGAATCTAATTCATAAGCAGATAGAGTGTTCTCATAATTTATTTGTATTATAATGATATTATGCATTCACAATACAATTGTCAATGATAATATGTCAGTTTAATATCATAGCATTATCGTATATGACAATTATCGCAAATTATGACAATGGTCAATCTGCTTATGGATAAGGTTCCCCGATAGTACTATCGAGCAACTTGCCGCTCGACCAGGCATGAGATCAAATCGGTTAACAGCGCCGTTAAATCGTGTGAACGTACACACACTCGCGTGTAAATACGAACTTCATCCACGTCTGCAGTCGATGCGGTCACCTCCTTTGTTTAAATATTTTGAGGCGACCTAGTGCATGAAAATGTTTAGAAGCTGGTCAAGCGGGAACTTTGCCGATATTGTACAATTGTTGGAGTAGGTACGTGTCATATTTTACTGCGTCAGCCAATGTCTTACACTTTTCGATGGATTTTAGCTTGAGACCTGAGGGTCAATTCTGCTAAATAAAACCTGCAATAATACAATTACAATCAAATCCCGATACGCTAAAACTGCCAAACGGTATTCTCGTAAACTTTAATTAAACCAACGTGAAACCCGTTCTGATAGGTCCAAACTTTACAAAATCAGTTTACAATAACAAGTCGCTTCACTTATAATACAATCAAAGTAAAATTAAACTCTACTTTAAATACGAGAATTGAGGTCTTCGTAGTTGTAGTTATAAAGCAGAGAAATACATTCTATTGAATTAATTTGTTGTTAAAATGATGTTCACGTGAAACCAAAGCCTTTTCAACGGTTTCCGTGTTGGACGTTCCAGCAGGGTCTTGTAGTGTGTCCTGCATCGTACTTCATACTCAATTAAATACTACATGGGTATTGGTTTATACTTGTTCTTAAGTACAAATTATTTTACGGAAAATACGTTATAGTAAAAAGATTTTGCATCATACTTAATTAATAATGCATCCTAATTATATTAGTAGGTAACTATTAATGACACTGGTTGAGTTGACTATTCTTAAGAGTTGTGTATTGTTTCATCATTTATTCTATTTCAATAGACGATGTTTCAATACAATTCATTTAATGTGGCTATTTTAGACCTGCAGACCTTTAATACTCCTTGTATTACAGATGTGTGGGTCTTGTAAGGCGACAGTCCTACGGCTGTGGTCTCCCGCGGCTCGTGTATACGCTTCATAATTAATTAAAACCGACGTTGGATATTTTGTGGAATAATTGAATCATAATATTATTGAAATATCAGCCCGATTGGATTTTACGATGTTCAAACCCAAATGTATAATGACAAAAAAATAAAAATATACATCCTTCCTTTTTTGAAAGTCGATTAGAAAAGGGGACGTTGTCTGGTGTCTGGTGTCTGGACGGTCGATATCACATTTTTATAAATGAAATATATATATCTCTTTCTTATTGTAAATTTAAAATGTTCGTATCTTCGTTATTTTTAAGATTTATAAAAATGGGTTTTAGATATTTTTAAAATCTTTAGTTTTAGATCATTCGATTGTTTATTATCATGTTGTCTAACATCTAATCGACGAAAAATAGTTTCTTACTCAACATGCCTATTGTATCCAATTCCCATTTAATATTAATCTCCAAAAACGTTTTCTTTGGCTCAATAAATCTTCACAGACAAGAGTTTCAGTTAGAACTGACGTCAGTTAGGCCTGATCGAATTCGAGCACATTCTCGGAAAAAACTCGCATCAGTTCGTTCTGGTTTGCCGCGAGCTACGGTCGTGTTTGTTAATTGTAAACTCACTACGATACACCCCCGCCCGGCCGCGGCTCTGGGGAGAACTGAAGCGATTTTATTCGAAGCGATTGTAAACTTTATTTTTACGGTAAAATTTATAATATTAAATACTATAATTTTATCATAACAAAACCTAAAATGCAGTGGTTTTTGGAGGCTTTAAGGATTTCTAAGTTGACTAGCTTTTTTTGATAGTTTTCAGTAGTTTTTAGTAGAAATCGACGCGAGTTTCGTATTTTCGCAAAAACAGAGCTGCTAATACTGGAACGAATCGCTTCAGTCCATCCGGCCGACTGATGCTATCGTGAAATTGCATACAGACGATACGATTTTGCATCCGTTCAGGCCAAACTGAAGGAAAACCGGACCGTATAATATAATATACAATTGTACAATTGTATATATAATATACAATCGAATTTGACAATTTTTATTTTTATCGTGCTATCATTCGAATGACTGAGCAAAATACACGTTGCTTCGTCAATCTTACTTTTTATTTGCTTTAAACAATCAATCAATTCATTGGTTTCTTTTTTAACAAAACATTGCACGTCATACACCATTTTTCGTGCCTGTCTTTTCAAAACAGTATTTCTTCTAGGCGTGTTCACTGTTTAAAGTCACAAACAAATTTAATAATAAAAACCGACGATAACAATCGAACTCAAACTTAACAAATAACAATAACAATGAACGGCAGTAACAATAGATTTTAGATCGCGACTGTACAGTCAGAAGCCCGCGGAGCGTCGTGTCACGGCGGGGCCGGGGAGGCACGGAGTACGACTGGCTAGCCAATCGGCGCTACGCACGCGCACCCTTCGTCCCTCTAGCCCCCCTGAGAGACCTAAATTTTGACTTCTGCGCAACAACGGTCAGCGCTAGAGTTTCGTGCCGCTACCTGTACGTCATAATAACTATCTGTTGTTCATATTTCACTATACAAATTTTGTTTCAAACATTTAGAGGACGAATTAAAAAAAATACGTACTCAATAATTTCTATTTATTTCCTCGGATGTTATTTTTCATGGAAATCGGGACAGTTTTTTTTTTCATACAAACTTTTAACCCTTAGTTTACACCCTGAAAAACGTTACATTTAATTAAATGTATTAAAGAGCATGAATCTCAATTTTCATCGAAATCGGTGATTTAAAGATTTTCCATACAAACTTTCAACCCCTATTTCACCCTTTTAAGGGTTACATTTTTCAAAATACCTTATTAGTGCGTCTACATTGTAAATTAAAGCTACTGTCCAAATTTCACGTACCTACTATTAGCGGTTACGGCTGTGCGAGCGTCTATACGTCAGTGATCAGTGAGTGTCAGTCAGTGGGGACATCTGCTTTTTACCTGACTGCGGCGAAGCCAAAAATAATGGAAGGGTATTTTTTTTTAATAAAGGATTTTGACAGTCTATGTATGTATGTATGTATGTATGTATGTATGTATGTATGTTTGTTCCCTCGTAGCGTCTAAACTACTGGTCCGATTTTAATAAATGAGGTGTCTATAGATTTGTAATGCTGCTGCGGGTAAATAGGCGATATATGTATATTTTTTAAATTGTTAAATTACGAAAATTGAGCCAACTCTGTTTTTGCGAAACTACTAAACTCGCGTCGTTTTCTACTAAATGAGTACCGATAACTATAAAAAATCTACTAAACTTAGAAATCCCTGAAAGTTTTTTTAAGGAATTTTGTGTTTACAAACATACATACATTTTCAGTTTTAATATTTAACCGTTAAATTAAAAATATATATTAGCAAATATTACGTATCTAGAAATCAAATCGGTAGTTTTAAGCGACTTACGGATGCGTGCCCATAGTAGCAGGCAATTTTGCATATTATGATTACTGTCTAGCTATTTTCTACAAAATCACTACTAACAACTTAATTCATACTAAGGAGGGAATTAAATACAAAATTTAGTAGTAAAATTAGTAAAACAACTAAGTTGGCAACATTAATTCTGACCTGTACGGATGGACTGAACGGCAATAAAATTGGACTGGGAGTTTTGCCGGATAGTTGTGTTGTGACGTTGTGGAATTTGTAATATTTCATAAATTTGTGTTATCTCAGTTCTTAATGTGTAATATTGGTAGAATATTAACCATTAAATATTCGTTATATTCGATAACGTGCACAAGTGTGGGCAAGTGGTACAACTTCTAAAAACGTGCTATTTTGTGTTTCCCGCCAAAACTCCCTAGGAACTTTCAGTAAAGCTTCTATCACTTTACTGAATCGACTGACACGATTCATGGACTGTACTGACTATATATTTGGACTTTGACTAGACTCTAGACTTGACGATATAGGAATACGGTGTTAAAAATTGAAACGAAAGTTCTATTTCCCGCCATTTTAACTTGATACTGGCAAATGGTTATAAGCCGATTCCATATATAAATAATAAAAAAAATAATTGGACTGAACGGTAATAAAATTCGTGTAAAATAAAACCGGTCAAGTGCGAGTCGGCAAGATGAGTTCCGTACAAAACGGAAAAATCACGTTTGTTGTATGTGAGCCTCAAATTTTTATTTTATTATTTTTAGTATTCGTTGTTATAACGGCAATAGAAATACCTACATCATACATTTGTTAAAATTTTAACTGCGGAGCTAACACGGTATAAGAAGGTATACAGCCTGGCGACAGACGGACGAACAGCAAAGTCTCGGTAATAGGGTCCCGTTTTTACCCTTTGGGTACGGAACCCTAAAAATGGCACGTGGTCTAAAGAAATTTATTTAAGTTCATTGAAGTATTTAAAACTTTAGAGCCACTATGGTTGATAAAATCTAAATACTATTACTATAAAACAAAGAGAAATGATTTCTATACCATTTTACTGGAAAAATCTATGACACAATATATATATTTCCGACTATTAAAAACATTATGACGGTTTGTGTCGTTATTGGGTGTCACAATGCATCGGAAAAGTAGTAAAGCTTAGGACATAACATATCATATGGAAGTCTGAAATGTTATGTCTGAACAAATTGACTTGTATTAAGTCAAATATTTAAAACATTTTAAAACAAAATCATATTATGTCGCCATCTTGCTGTGCCCTATTGTGAATTGTTAAGGTGTATTAATAAATTTATTTTAAAATTTTCATGGCTAACTAATAGTTGCAACTAAGACAAAGTATTATAATATTATATTCTGATTTTTATAATTATCTTAATATATTCCTTAATATAAATGAAGTTCATAAATCGTGTTTAGATGGTTTAAAATGAAATATAAGTTATATTTTTACATCTCGCGATATTAAGAAACACAAATACAATAATTCCAATTTTAAGAGTATACACTCCACAACTCTAAAGTTTTGTTTGTGTGCGTGTCGGTATGTAATGCTTACGCCTACATCTATTTGTTGCTTGCTTCACTTTGTACGATGCGTTTGGTTGAAGACTATCTAGGCGTTATTAATCTAACGGCTGAACTGACGTCAGTTCGGTCTGATGCGATTTTCTCCGTGTATGTGCTTGAATCCGTTCAGGCCGAACTGACGTCAGTTCTAACTGAAACGATCGGCCTCTCGTCTGTGGGGTCTTAAGGCGTTCACAGAGGATTTTGATAAAAAAATCAACAATTTCTTCGCGTTGTTGAAGCATTTAGCATGCAGCTTTACATGGTAAGTTGACATGATAAAATATGTATTCATGCTTATATAGCCGTTGTCAAAGCTCGAGCTTTTCTTATGTAAAAAGTATAAGTAGCTTCCGACAGACTTCGATTTTCAACTCTATTGTACTAGCGAAGAGTTCTATTTACAGTGCTGTTTTTTAAATATAATGTAAGCGTAAACAAAAATATCGTATTTGTTTATTGTACGGTAAATACATCACATTTAAATTGGTAGCATTATTTGTTTTATTGCTTTTTGTTTACGTTTGCAGGGGTTTACAGAGAGAACAAAAAATCAATAGTAGAGTAGTAGAGTGCATACAGAATATTCCGGAGTCGGACAGGAAAATAAACGTAAACACGCTGTATACATATATTTATTTACAACATATCAAAAGTAGTTTTTATTATTTTACACGCCGAAACAACATGACATAACATCGACTCACTATTATTTACAAACAATTATTTGTTAATGAGTGTACATGCCGTTTTAAAAGGTTTAAGTTTGAATAAATATAAACATACAATTTTTTTACAATCTCTACATAGTTATTTTGATTATTGATACTTAAAAATGTAATTATACTTATTTTGTTTTTTTATTTAAAAACACACAATATTTACAATAAACACATATTTTATTTATTGATAGTTAAAAATCTAATTATTTAAATACATGAAAAATTCGTGCACAAATTAAGTACAAAGTAAGTTTAAGTACAAAGTAAATAAAAGCACAAAGTGTCTAGACTCCTGCAACATCTCGTCTTAGAAATGCTAACTTAATAAAAAAGGCGAAGCCTTTGCCTTTCGAATTTAATTTCTCACTAACGAACTGAATTTCATAAACGAATTGACACTGCACTGATTTCAACACAATTATAGAATAATGTTATTAATTATTGTGTAGACGACGCGCGAATACCGAAACTTTATAATTAATAATTCAATCATAATTAGGCGTTTGTCACACCTACGCGGCTTGACGTTGACGTTTGGTGACGTTATAGTTCATATACTTGGAATACAGTAAGGGAAATAAATAGCCCCTGTATGGCTGTGACTCTGAAATCAACTACATAATACTTTATCTATGTAACGTGGTCAACAGGCGTTGTAGACCGTAATTTATCCGTAGTTGTACAGACAGTCGACGCGATTCGATAGAAATCGGTCCGGTCCGGTTAGAGGCGATACTAACTTATCCTCTCCGGATCATAAAAAGACAACGGTAAGGCTGGAATTATATTGTCAAGAATCCGTAAGGCAAGAAAATTAAGAGCAATTAAAATATAACTCTGTACTAATAGAATAGAGCTGAAAATCAAACACACGAGTGTTGAGTCACATGCCAATGTCATATATTTTTTATTTATTTATTTAACAATTTATTGTACACACAGAAATTATGACAATACAATTAACAAAAAAAGATGACAAAAAGGACTGCTTATTTCTAATTAGAAATTTCTTCCAGCAGCCCTACGGAGAGAAATGGTATATATTATAACAGATCGACACTCGACACGTCGATATTCGACTGCATTGCATTTGTTCAGAGTTCTATTTTCAGTGCACTGAATTTTCTCGGGCCCGCCGGATTCCGGATAATATTAAAGTCCCAGCCTATTATCATTACTGTCCGGTTTACACGGATGGGTAACCAATTCTAACTTACACGGAGGAAAAGGTTCACATGCAGAAGTTTCTGGTGCAACCCTGCTCACACAGCGAAGGTAGCTAGCTCACTCGGAGGATGCAGCGGGCTGGGTCCTTCGCACCTGGCCAAGCACGCGGCTGCGCTCGTGTCGCGCGCACAGCAGGCGCGCGGGCGGCCGTCACGCGGGCGCACGCCGCACCGGGTCGGGCGCCGTCGTCGCGGTCGCCGTCACGGTCTCCGCGAACCGCACGAGGCGAGGTCGCGAGCGCCCGTCCTGCAGGACAGTATGAATCACCTTGTACAGATTGATAATAAGTTGATTAGTTATAGATGGGCAAACGTACGCGTTTTGGGTGTTGCACCGCCGTAATTCTTTTTTTATTTTTATGTTTGTTATCAATTGTCATACATATACTCGTACATAAGTTGTTTGAAACAAATCAACGGCTTTGTTAATCTTATTTATACTTTAGTTGTAAGTAGGTATATTTTCTTTCCTTTTTTTATTTTAATGCTAATAGTAATTGTAATATTCTTATCTATGTGTATACTTTGGTTTTGTAATGTCAAAAGTGGCGAATAAAGATTTATTTATTTATTTAAAAGTATTGCCAAATACTCTGTGTGTTGGGTTGAACGTTAAATTCAATCCGTGAAATGGACACCTGGAGGACGAAGACACATCATTTGAACCCCCTATATGTAAGGCCGACGTGGACCGTTTCTGAGATATTCGCCATTTTATATTTTTTCAAAACCTTATTTCTTTCACAAAAATTGAAACATATTTCAACTACATAATACTCTTTCGAATAATGTAAAACACCTACTTCTTATATTTATGATATCTGACAAAACCATCTATAGGAACAAAGATACGTTATTTCGAAAATGATTGTCGTTACCCCCGATCTCTACCAACCCCTGAATTGGAATGGCGCGAGGCGGTCACATGTATGCGGTATGTCGGCCGCGCGGCTGTCGCGCTGCAAGTCTTTTGGTTGCTCTTTACGTTGGCCATAATTGTGTCGGCTATTGTGCCCAAGGTATTGATCTAGAGTTTGTGATGGCGTGCACACGCTGGAAAGTCGTAAAGCCATAAGATGGCTATAGGTATTGGCCAATGGTTAATGCAATTATGTTGGCCAACTGAAGAGTAGCTATTATGGCCCTTCATCACGTTGGCTATTATGATGGGCATAACGCTATATTATGTCTTCGTCCTTTTCAAACGAGAGCATAAACATATTCTTTTTTCTTATTATAACGGGTTCTTTTTCCTCCAGCTCAGTTTGGTTACCGCTTCCTGGATCTTATAACTTTGAATTTTAGGTCCTCCACTATTCTTTCAGAAAAACAGGAAAAATTTTTTTTTTTTGCCATCACTCTAATAGACCCACTATTTTGCTTATTCTCATACGAGTACCACAATTGCCCGTTCTGTTGAAGCAGCTTGGTTATGGCTCTGTATGAGTCTTCGTTAGTAGCATTTAGTTTCATGCTTTCAACGTTCATCATTTTTGTGAACGTGTCTTTAGATAGGCTCGTCGTAAGTAAATCATAAAATTCTTGGTAACTCTTGATATTTTCGATAATTATAGGTGGCGGCTGGGGCACCTTATTTACTTTTTATTGTTGCAGCTCTTTGCTGGAATCGGATTCCAGCTGATGCGGTGGGGAAATTGATACGTTAAGCTTACGCTTCTTCCTGCTTTTTTGTCGTACCCACTCCGTTTCTTTCGCAAGCTCCTCTTCATCCGTCTCATATTAAACATCGGCGGAAGGCGCGTGGGTGATAGGACATTTGTTTGTCGATTTGTCTTTGTATTCTTGTACTTTCCTTAGTTGTACCTGAAAATTTTCTATTTGGTCTTTGAGGTCTTTTACTAGGCATTGCAGTTTTTCTTCTTGATAGTATTGGTATATAAATTTTTCTTTTGCAGTTTAAATTTTAATCTCGTGGTCACACTGGGCAGCCATAATAAATTACTAATGTACTGCTCCTTAACAATTGTTTACATTTCTCAAGTACATAAATGTTCGTGATTCACTATCGGTATCTGGGTCATCGCAGTGTCTGCTGCATCAGCGCGGCAGCCGGCACGCGGCACGTACGAGCGCAAGAGCGTAAGACAAACGACCAATATCAGCGGAAGATAACTGATCACTGAATCACCATTAATAATAATATAATAATATCTATGGACGCTTCACACCACGTCAGTCTGGCCCCGTGCTAAGTATCTGAAGAACTTATGTTACGGGTACCACACAACAGAAATATATTTAATACTTTAATACTATACTTATTTTTAAGATTTATATTATTATAATACACATATTTAATACACATCCATGACCCAGGAACACAGAAAACTTATTGTCCTCCGGCTGGCCGCGCGGGCCACCTTGCCTGGCGATTAGCGAATAATTTCTCTTCGATATTTTGTGGACTGTATTTCAGGAGGTATCTGGCGTCGCCAGGTTAATATGCAGTAATAATTAAATGAAAGTGATGAAGGGTGATAGGAATGATACGCTTACCAAACCAGCTTCTGTACGGGCATCTGCGGCTGGAGTTCTCGTCTTCCTTCTGTTCACAACACTTTAGTCTTTCCAGTATTCTTATCGCGTTCTATAGGAATATATCTCACTTTCATGGGCGGTAATTATTAGCGGAAAAGTCTAAATACACATGCGGTCGGCCATCGCAACGCACTCCACGCGACAACTTTTAGTAGTAATGTCCTCTTCGCGTCTTCGCATTTGTTCGGTTAGCGTCGGAGAGGGAAAGGGGGAGGGGGTAGAATACTGATTTATCGATATTATAAGGTGCCATTGATAGTGGCGTTCGATGCCCCTAGATGGCGCTACCATTTCCCCCCGGCCTTAAAGGGTTACCTTTAAAGAATATAAAATAATAATAATTAAGCTATGTTAGGTGTATCCATCATCGCATAAACTATCCATAGACTAAGACAACGGTATTATTTATTAACTAAAGCGAAGTAGTAACAAATAATCTTATTATCTAGATGCCTAAACTAAAGGAGATCCAGCCTTAGCTAAATCTCACTGCGTTGGCAGTGGGCAGAGACGTACGACAGGGCGCACGTAACTTCCCTTTGCGGTTTTCACGGTAACAACGCGGGTTGTACCGTCTTTAGGGGTATGTAATTTCTCAACGATGCCTAATGGCCACGAAAGTGTTGGCGAATTATCGTTGTTATTAATCACCAACATACCCTCCTGTATAGGAGACCCAGGAGTATTCCACTTGGATCTAGTCTGAAGCTGGTGGAGATATTCTGAACGCCAACGTTGCCAGAACGATTGTACAAGCTTATCTAACAACGTATGTCTCTGGAGTAAACTAGAGGAGTCTACTTCAGGCGCGGGAAGTGATGACAATGGCACCGTGTTTAAGAAATATGCAGAAGTTAACGCTGACGGTTCCGCGGGATCGCTACTTAATGCAGTGAGCGGACGCGAATTAATTAATGCTTCAACTTGCGCAAGGACAGTTAAAAGCTCTTCGTAAGAAAGAATTTGTTGCCCTATAACCTTGAAGAGGTGCGTTTTAATTACCTTAACCATGCTCTCCCAACATCCCCCAAAATGTGGTGAAGCCGGCGGAATAAACTTCCAATCAATACGATTAGTGGAAAGCTCTTCCTGCAGATGCGTGCGGTACTCCTTATTTAGGAAATTATAAAGGTCGCGTAGATATGAATTTGCACCCACGAAACATGTGCCGTTATCTGTGTATAAACACCCTACGGGGCCGCGCCGCGATAGAAATCGTTTTAGGGCGGTCAGAAATGCCACCGTGCTCAAATCCGTTGCAACTTCGATATGCGTAGCGCGCGTTGTCATACACGTAAAAATACATAACCAGGCCTTACGACCTTTAACACCTCGACCGCGAACTGGGGTGTATTGGAGTGGTCCTGCGTAATCACAACCAGTATGTGCAAACGCTTTGTCCACTTGATTAACGCGCTGACAAGGAAGGTCGGCCATAAGAGGAAATATCGGGCGTGGGCGAAATTTAAAACAAGTGTTACATTTATGTATCCTGTGGCGAATTATTCGCCGCGCAGCAAAGATCCAATATTTATGCCGGAGTAAGGACATAAGCAACGCTGTACCAGCATGGAGATGCTTCTTGTGATAAAAATCAACAAGAAGATCTACTTCATGATCATGACGCGGTAGAAGATAAGGATGCTTATAGTTGTACGGTTCGTCCAAATTCGACAAACGACCACCAACGCGTATTACGCCGTGCTGATCAAGGAACGGCTTAAGTTTAAGAAACGCGGGAGAACAAGATTTATTATTTTTCAAATTTTCAATATCGTTACTAAAGTAAACCGTCTGCACGGCTCGCAATAATCTATACTCCGCAAATTCAAGATCGGAACTTGAAATAAAAGTCCCGTTAGGTAATAACCTAAGAAACCTATAAAAATAAGCGATGGCGCGTAGTAATTTAGACCACGACGACATGCGTAGTGCTAGTGTGTATAGTGGGGATTACACAGTTTCCACGACTACGGGGTGAGACATAGATTTCCGCTCGGGTACGTCTTCGTTCTCCGTATCGTGGTCAAAGGGTTCAATGGGCCACTCCGACGGATCGTGTGAAATCCAGGTTGGTCCATGATGCCACAATGAATGATCTAGGAGCTTACCAGGAGTAATACCGCGAGACAGGCAGTCGGCAGGATTTTCAGTACCTGCGACGTGATTAAAACAAGCGGGGGCGATTAGTTCGATTATCTTAGTAACGCGGTTTGCGACAAAGGTATGCCAGCGGTGCGGAGAGGAACGAATCCAAGAGAGGGCCACCTTGGAGTCCGTAAACGCGTATATTCCCTTAATGGGATAGTGAGACGAAACTGTGTCTTGTATTCTGCGAAGTAGTTGAGACAACAGAAGGGCCGTGCATAATTCCAGCCTCGCAACTGAAATAGTTTTAACCGGCGAGACTCTAGACTTAGCACAAACCAGTTGAACAGCGTAGTTAGAGCCAATACCGACCTGTACATACACGACTCCTCCGTAAGCGCGTTCACTAGCATCAGCGAAACCTATTAAGTTGACAGTGCAACCCTCGACCAATCCTAGATGACGCGGTATATTAATTTGGTTGAGTAGGGGAAGCTCAACGCAAAACTGCTTCCAAGCTGCGACTATGTGATCGGGTGGTGGTGCGTCATCCCACTCGCACTTAGATAGCCAAAGCTCCTTTATTAAGAGCTCGGCGTATAAGATGGTGGGAGCCACGAAACCCATTATGTCCCATAGTCGAGCCACTGTGGACAACATAGTGCGTTTAGTGCACTTACCATCAGGTGTCGCGACGTTGAACCGAAAACTATCACAGGCTCTGTCCCAGCGTAAGCCAAGAACCTTATGCGATAAAGACTTCTCAAACTCAATGTCTGTAGAAGCCTTGTGCGACTCAGGTATTCGTGCTAGAACGTATTGCGAGTTACTTGTCCATTTGACAAGGTCAAATTGGCCTCGTTTGAAAAGCTGAATAAGCTCTTCACAAAGCGAAACTGCGAGCTGAACGTTCATAACGCTACAAACGATGTCATCCATGAATAAAGCGGAAGGAGGAGCGGTAACGGAAACGAGAGCGGTAGCGGTAGCGAGCGGCCAAGCGGTAGCGGTAGCGGGTGCGGTAGCGGTAGCGGGAGCGGTAGCGGGCGCGGTAGTGGGCGCGATAGTGCGTGCGGTAGTGGTAGCGGTAGCGGGTGCGGTAGCGGTAGCGGGAACGCGCGCGGTAGCAGGTGAGGTAACGGTAGCGGTAGCAATAGCGGGTCCGGTAGCGATAGCGGGCGCGATAGCGGTAGCGGGTGCGGTAGCGGTAGCGGGTGCGGTAGCGATAGCGGGTGCGGTAGTGCGCGCGGTAGCGAGAGCGGGAGTGCGTACGGTAGCGGGTGCGGTAGCGATAGCGGTAGCGGGAGCGATAACTGAGGCGGCAGCGGGAAAGTTCTCTCCCTCGTCAGCGATCAATTGCCGGACAACTCGTAACGCGTGATAAGGACTGGAGCGGAGTCCAAAGCAAACTCGATTGAACTGATACACGGTTAAAGGTTCACTGTTATTAAAGCGATAAAGAATCCGCTGAAATCTACGGTCAGATTCGCGAACACCAATATTAAGGAACATTTGGCGACAATCAGCTGACAGAGCAATTTTAAAAAGACGAAAATTTATTATGATGTTAAATAAATCAGCCTGTAGATTTGGGCCGGTATGTAAAATATCATTGCTAGACTGACCCGATGTAGTCCGACAACTAGCATCTAAAACTACGCGTAATTTCGTGGAGGTCGTATCTTCGCGAAATACGCCACGATGCGGAATATAATATGAAGGAACCGAATTATTGTCCTTCTTAATTTCAACCGGGCTCAAAAAACCTTTATTTATATAATCGCGCATGACGTATAAGCGGATATTAGATGCATCGAGTTTACGTTCCAAACAATGAAAGCGTCGAAGAGCGGTAGCGTACGAATCGCCTAATGAGTAAGGGTCACCTTGAAACGGCAACGCGACAACATACCTACCACCTTATGGCTCATCGCGGGCGGTGCTGTCAATTCCTCAAGCTCCCAAAATCGCTGGACGAGAGTGTTAATATTATTTTCTTGAAGCACTGAGCAACAAGATGTAGTATAATGAGACGTATGCGACGTAGGTACGGAACCCATAATCACAAATCCAAACACCGTCTCAATGGCGGGAGGTAAATCATATTGATAACTACGTACTATATTAGGTAATAGCAAATGCGGGAATACTGAAGCCCCAATAAGAATATCCACATCACCCGGGCTCGAAAAGTCAGTATCTGCTAGCGGGAGGGCTTTCAGGTGCGTTAACAAAGACATGTCTACGTTAGCGTTCGGTAACTTATCGGTAATACGTTCCACGATAAGCGGAGAAATATTAAAACTAATATTTTGATTTAAGCGCGAGTATACGACAATATCCACGGAACCCTTACATGATTTTTCCGAACCCCCAATTCCTTTAACTATCAAATTTGTATTTTTGAATTTATTCAAAAGCCCTAGACGATTATAACATTCCGACGTAATGAAACTACTTTGTGAAGCGCTGTCTAATAAGCATCGCACGACTATGGGTTTGTCATTTACATCGTAAACAATAACCTGGGCGGTAGCTAATAAAATTGTTCGTTTGGCCGAGTCGCGCATTGTATAACGTGCGCGCGCGCGGTAAGTTCTCTGCCAACAATTTCTGATTGTTTGTTCACATGCGAGCGACGTCGAGCACAGCGACACCTCGCCGATATGCTCGACTCTAACACCTGTACGCGTAGGTACTCGATCGGCTTGTGACATCGTATCGGACGGCGAGAACTGTTATTACCGAGTTCAAGGTCACGCGTGCCAGCTGACTGCCGGACCTTATCGAAGTGCATCAGGGTATGGTGTCGTCGGTCACAAACGCGGCATTTAGACTTACTAAGACAAGAGTTCGATTTATGTTTTATGCTTAAGCAATTAACGCAAGCTTTATTTCCTTTAATATAATTAAAGCGGGCCAACGGGGCCAAATCATTGAAAGCGGGACACTTGTAAAGATGTTCATGCATAATGTTATTATTGCACATACATCTGAGCGGGCTACAATTATTATTACTAAAATCCGAACATGCTACGTAAGACTGCGGATTAGGCGCGGTATTATTATTTCGGAGTTTAATCAACCTTTGTTTATTAATATTACTGGACGAGCAAGACGAACTAGGTTGCGTATTTCTAAATATTCTACACTGATCTTTTATGAATGAGATAAAAAAACTATTCAGTGTAGGAATTTTATTATTACGTACCGTCATTTCAAAGGCGCGAATAGTTTCTGTTTCGATTTTTTTCAATGCGAGTTGTAATAAAATAAAATCGGAAAGATTTTCTAAATTTAAGTTTTTAAACGAATTAACTGCCGTTACAAAATTATTTATAAATGACTGGAAATTCGAAACAGATGCGGAATCAATTTTAAATTTAAGGCTTGGTCAAAATATGTTGACGCGAGGATACGAGTATCTTGATACCTATCCACCAGCGACTGAAATATTAACTGATAATTCTCAGCGCGGGGGGTGACGCCAGCGAATACTGATTTAGCCCTTGGCGCCAACTTACCTATTAAATAATATAACTTGTCGGCATCGGTCAACGAGCTATTATCATGTACCGTTGATTTAAAACTGGCATAGAATAGTGGCCAATTTTGTATGTCACCATCAAAATACATTATCTCAATCGCAGGCAACCTCGGTGTTCGAACAGTTGTATAAACCTCAGTTAAACCTCGGGTTCAACAGTTTGAAGACGAGATTGAATGCGTTTAATAACGCAATATAGGTCCTCGAATGAAGTATACGCTTGAAAACTTTCTTTCGGACTTTTTCGGATTAATGGATAGCAACTTCGCGTTATAGGCATCTAACAAGTTATGAAAATTCCTTATCTGCCTCGGATGACTCGGCAGTTTGCGAACGTTTATATATATTTTGAACACGTTCGAACAAAATATTACGTTTAGCAACTAGAATGGCTAACTCTGGATCCTCTGCCATTTTGAGTTAGATCTATTATATGTATTATTCAAAATACTATTCGAATTATATACCTAAGTATTTATAATATACGTAGGTTATGCGATATTTATGTTACACCCAAGTATCTATTCACTAATTTACAAATAGAATACCTAAGAATATATGCGGTTATATGCGGTTTAATTATTTATTCCTATAGGCAACGACTTTAAAGCGGTTTGAAATATATAATAGCGTTTGAAGTATGAGATTTATAAGAGAACTATGATAGTTCGAATAATAATTCCAATAAGGAATCTCTGTAGGTAGCCACGTTATATCGTGTATTACCCACGGCGGGGCGGTTTCCCAAGTAATGGGTTTAGAGAAGCGTAAATATGTATTACCACTGCCTAGTTAAACACTTTTAGAAGCTACATATGCGAGAAATTAAATGAAATCTGGATATAAATCCGTGATGGAAATGGATTAATATCCGGACCAAATGTGGTCCGGCTCGAATGGACCAAACAATGGCCGCGCGGGCCAACTTGCCTGGCGATTAGCGAATAATTTCTCTTCGATATTTTGTGGACTGTATTTCAGGAGGTATCTGGCGTCGCCAGGTTAATATGCAGTAATAATTAAATGAAAGTGGAAAGGTGATAGGAAAGATACGCTTACCAAACCAGCTTCTGTACGGGCATCTGCGGCTGGAGTTCTCGTCTTCCTTCTGTTCACAACACTTTAGTCTTTCCAGTATTCTTATCGCGTTCTATAGGAATATATCTCACTTTCGTGGGCGGTAATTATTAGCGGAAATGTCTAAATACACATGCGGTCGGCCATCGCAACGCACTCCACGCGACAACTTTTAGTAGTAATGTCCTCTTCGCGTCTTCGCATTTGTTCGGTTAGCGTCGGAGAGGGGAAGGGGGAGGGGGGTAGAATACTGCTTTATCGATATTATAAGGTGCCATTGATAGTGGCGTTCGATGCCCCTAGATGGCGCTACCGCCGGCTAAAGCGCCAATTGCGCTAACCACTGAGCCACAGAGGAGGAACCATTGCACCCATAGTGTGGGGTATCATTAGATATGTATTTTAAATACATTGAGAGGTTGCTAAGACGATTTTTTGTTTTAGATATCTTTCAAGGAAAACTATAACAGTGTTTATGACTTTGTTAGTTCAGGAGTTTTAGATTTATATTTATAGATTAGAACTTGGTAATTTTTTTGAAAAATAACGAAAGAATTACAACTAAACATGTAAAATATTAATATAAATTATTATGTTACATGGTCTGACTCCCACGTGACCACCAGTTTTTGACGTCATAACTTCTTATGGGAGGGTAAACTGCTTCGTTACGTAACAGCGCCAAATAAGATATGAGTAATTTCGAATACTAATGTCAGATATCCGTAACGCTAACTGCGTAGGGACTTGGAGTTTTGACCAATTGGTATTGGTCTCGGGTTCGAATATCGGTCAGACTAAACATTTATATCTTTTTATTACTTTTTCTTTTATGTATATTTTTAACTCGCACTACTAAAAACTCCGAGCATGTACTACATTGTAGATATTTAAGAATTGTAACTAATAATAAAATATATTTTATAATCAATAAAAGATTTTATTTATAAATAACCATTCCTTACATTATCATATTAATTTATATAAAATTGAAATAATAACATAAGCTGTTCTCAAGTTATATAATATCAATAGTAAATACCTAGTTCAATGTAGATTAATTTATGTTATCACTTCTCGGGCCCCGAGACGCACACGTTTTTGTTATTAAAACGCGTTGTCCTTTTTCGACAGTAAATCCAATAAAGAATACAATATAGTTTTAATAACGCAAAAGTACACTGGCGGACACATAAACTGCATCATAGTATAAGAACACATTCAATCAAATTTTATTACGAAATATGCAAACTTTTCACATTTATTGGTATTGGAAAATAAAGGCTGGTTTATAAACACAAAAACAAAATCAAATTTAAATATAGTACTGTCACAAAAGAAAGAAAATATTCTATAGAAGAAATCTTGTCAATTTACTCATTGTTACGTTAATGTTGTGATTCATGGTTATTTTTTTTTGTTTTGTTACATGATGAATTATCGTTACTAATTGTTTAGTTGCTAGTCTGTTTTCATTTTAAACACATTTTTCACTCACGAATATGGACGTATTGTCCGAAAAAGCCGCACAAATTGTTGCTCTAGTGCAGCAAGTCCCAGACCAACGAACGATTGCTGCAGATTTAAATGTAAGCCAGTTACGGTTTTCCGAGTTTACAGAAGGTTTATGGAGACATGTTCATTCAAAAGCAGACGTGGAACCGGCAGAACTCGGGTGACAACGTCTCGTGACGACAGGTTTATTGTGACAACTTCCTTGCGAAATCGGTTTTTAATGTCTATAAGCATTAAAAATGAGTTCCACCAGGTACTTGACGTAGTAGTTAGTGCACGAACCATAAGAAGAAGGCTAAAAGAGCGTGATATCACACCTTTCAGACCCGCAAATGGACCAAAATTGTCTGCAGCTCACGGCAAGCTCGACTAAGATTTACTCGTGACCACTTAAATTGGACTGAAGAGCAATGGGCTTCCGTATTTTTCACTGATGAGTGTGGGACTTATTTGTACGACGCTGATGGTCGCAGACTACTCGACCGTAGACGAGGAGAGCGATATGCTCAAAATTGCATTGGAGAGGGTTCCATTTGGAGGCGGGTCTTATATGGTTTGGGGCGGCATATCAATGGATGCTCGAACTGAACTTGTGTTGATTGACGCAGACACACATGGCCGTGGTAACCGTAGTTTAACATCACATCATAACGGAGATATGAGAGGGTCCACCTAATGTGGTACCTTTTAGCGGATTTATAGGCGAAAACTTTATTCTGATGCAGGATAATGCTCGACCACACGCAGCGAGACAAGTTGAGCAATACTTTACTCAGGTTGAGATTCGTTCCATGGATTGGCCAGCACGTAGCCCGGACCTCAATCTGATAGAACGTGTGGGACAACCTAAAAAGAGGTGTATTTACAAGAAATCCCGTCCCAACGACGGTTGCGGAGCTCAGAGTTGCATTGTCTATCACAAGAATGGGACAATACTCTGCAAGATCTTTTAAAAACACTGATCAGGTCGATGCGAAACCGACTTGCGACTTGAATCAGTTATTAGGGCAAGAGGAGGTAATACACCTTATTAAGAACAAAAAAAACTTTTCATTTTCTTAGTATTGTAAAATTTTCATAATAAAGCCGTTTTTATTGTATTCACTGTTTCATTACAAAAAGCTGCAAAAGGAGTAATTTGATTCTTTTAGTTAGAAAAGTTGACCTATACACACATGCATTGATTTTTTTATCAGATTAAGAACCAGTCTTAGCATTATCATTGTAATAAATCAAAATAGTTTGCGCTTTCACTAATTATATTCAATTGAAAGTTATCTTGCACTATGATGCAGTTTATGTGTCCGCCAGTGTATTTATTAATTGTTAAACGAAATAAACAGCTGAAACATTTCGTTTCGACAAATGAATTTTCAATCAGTTTTAATCCTTGAGCTGCACCTTTTGTTACTGAAATACTCACATAACAATTGTACTGTATTGTGTTACTAGAAATAGAAGTAATATTTATTTGTGAAATGCAGGTATATAGGTACAATGTTACAGGTGTTAAAACTTAGTAATAAATAGTTCCATTACATTTCCACCTTCGTCAAAGTATACAAATATTTAATACTCGTAGTGTACAAATGTTACGCTTAACAACACTACATGTGTTAATATGTAGTGTTGTTAAGCGTGTTAACAACACTACATAATGTTACGCTTGACACATGTTACAAAAAAAAACAAAATCATTAAAAGTGTGTAAAATATTAAACATGTCCAACTATTTCAGGGCCTTCAAAAATTCAGTAACCGAGTAATATGACTTTTCATTACAACAATGTCAAACGTTTTTTAAAAGACTTAACTGGCAGAGACTTCAAACCATTCGGAATTTTGTTAAATATTCTATGTGCCATACCAAAAAAGCTACTATTTAATAGTCCAGTTTTGCTTGATATTGCACATATTCAATGTTCATTTCTGTGTCTTCTTTTAGGGTTTCTTTCAGAAAAGGAAATAAATCGATGCTTATTTAGAAATACGTACAGCGCTCCTTCGTAGATGTATAAACATGGCATGGTTAAGATATTCATTTGTTTGAAGATTGGCTTGCAGCTACTCGTATCAGTTGACTTAAGTTCTTTCATGGCTCTGATAAATCTCTTTTGGGTTTTAAATACCAGTATCTTATTTGTTGAGTTGCCCCAGAAGATAATTCCGTACCGCAATACAGACTCAACATAACCTCTATAAGCTGTTATCACAGTTTCTGTGCTGGTTACTTTAGACAGTCTACTTAAAGCAAAAATAAAACTGCTTATTCTACTACACAAATTTTCAGTATGAGGCTTCCAGTTGAGCTGGTAGTCAATCAATAATCCTAGAAATTTTGTAACAGCAACAGATTCAATAATTTCTTCTTTATACTTAAGATTTATTTTCGGCATTGAAGTATTCTGCCGAAAGTGCATAATTTTAGTTTTTTTCGGATTGAGTATTAAATTATTATTTTCTAACCATATATTAAGACTAGTCATTGCTCTATTAATTTCATTTTGGAAGGTCAATATATTATTACATTTAATTAGTACTGTACTGTCATCTACGAATAATATTAAAGGATAGTCAATTGAACTTGGAAGGTCATTTATATATATAATGAATAGCAGAGGCCCGAGAATGCTTCCTTGAGGAACACCCGACTCTACATCTTTACATTCCGATAGGTACTCTTTTTTAGTTTTAGTTTTCTTACAATTTTTTGAGATAGCCGTATGCTGTTTTCTATTGCTAAGATAGCTTTCCAGTAGTTTACATCATTCAGTTTTTATAGAGCTTCGACAGTAGTATTTTGTGAGTCACATGATCAAATGCGCTCGTCATATCCATGAGTAGAGCACATATGTGTTGTCTTTTATCAACAGAAGTTATTATTAAATCTAGAAAGTCATTGAAATAAGTTAAGAAAAAGTTCACATTGGCTATCAAATAATCGTAGCAAGAGACCATTCTCCCATACTCCAATGTTACAAATGCTTGGGGTACGGCCACACCAGCCACGGCCAGAATCAGCTACTGCTAAAGTGGACACTAACAGAACACAGCAACAAAAATAGCACAGATCAACCTGGGAAGAGGTCTAAGCAATTGCGCTTAGACCTCTTCCCTCTTCCTTAAAAAGCACAACATCCAGTGGATACAGCGCAATTATGATGCAAGAACCCTATGTAGGAGCTACAGGAATCCTGACATGTGGGTACAGAACCGTGCAGAAAACCACAAATAGAGAAAAAGCGGTGAAAGCAACGTTAGTGATACTAGACCCAAATGTCAGGATAACAACAAAGGACAAATGGACAAGCGAAAACATAGCCAGCGCCATTCTAACTCTCCCAGGAAATACAGAAATCGGAATCCTGTCAATATATTGGGAAGAGTATATCGACGTGGAGGAGCAGATAAACCAACTTGAAAACATAATCGACGACATGAACACAAACCTGCTAGTGGTGGGGGGGGGGGGGATTGAAACTCTAAGAGCCAATGGTGGGGAGAAAACCAGGATGATAAAAGAGGCAAGATCCTAGCCGAATACTTAGCTAGCAAAGACCTGGAAATTCTTAATACCGGTAACACCCCAACATTCTATACAATAAGAAGAGGCATCCCCTACACTAGTATAGTCGATATTACCTGCTGCTCCACACCGACGCTGGGACTGATCACTGACTGGAGAGTGGACCCAGACCTCATAACCACCTCGGACCACAGGGCAAAAACCTATAAAATAAAAACACGAAAGGACCCTGAAACAAACGAAAACAAAACAGAAAATCAACAGACAACCAGAAAGTACAACACAAAGAAGGAAAATTGGATCAAATTTAAAGAAATACTGGAAAAAGGACTAATAGAAAATACAATAACAACAAATAACATAGACAACATAAAGGACATACAAGAGATGAATGAAATGGTAGAGAAATACACAGAAACAATAAAACAAACATGCGACGATACAATTCCCATAATAAACCCTAAGAAAACAAGACAAATAAAATGGTGGACTGATGAACTTAAAGAGAAAAAGAAAAATATAAAAAGAATCAGAAGAAAGATAAAAAAGGCAAACCCCAGAAGAAAAAAACATGTAACCCATGAATACTTATGTATACTTAACTTAATAATAACTACTAATGAGAATTAAATGAATACAAAGACATGATACACAACACTAAAAACGAAAGCAGGATTTGGAGGAGCAGCAACATTTTGCACCACTCAAGTAAAGGAAACAATGTGGGACAAAATATACAGAGTACTTAAAATAACAAATAAAACAAAAGATGACTTACTACTTACAGACAATGACCATGACTGTGACGCTGAGGAATCAGCACAGCTACTAGCTAAGACTTTCTTCCCTGACGATGACGAGACACATGACACACCCTACCACAGACAAGTACGCATAATGACGGAAGACATAACGACAAAACTAAAGGAACATGACAAAGAAGAGAAACACCTACCAATAACAAGAGCAGAAATAGAACAGACAATACGTACAATGAACCCTAAGAAGGCACCAGGAGAAGACAACATAACAGCAGACATATGCGAACATACCTTCAGAACAAATGAAGAAGTAATGGCAGCCATATTTAATGCGTGCGTCAGAATAGGATGCTTCCCCCGTAGCTGGAAAATAGCCAGAATAGTAGTAAGTGGTAAGGAAACGTGGAAAAGATAATTACACCACTACTACACTACTACAGGCCTATTGGACTTCTACCAATAATGGGAAAAATCCTAGAGAAGATCCTTTGCAAAAGAATAATGTGGCAACTTATGAGAGAAAACAATATAAACCCCAGACAGTACGGTTTCATGCCACAAAGAAGCACCGAGGACGCCCTATACGACGCCGTTGATATGATCAGAAAAGCGGTTAAAAACAAGAAGATCGTAGTGGTAGTATCCCTGGACATAGAAGGCGCCTTCGATAACGCATGGTGGCCCAAAATGAAAGAACAACTCCACAGAAAAGGAATAGAAACAATGTTCGACTACCTTTCAGACCGGAACATAAAACTAAGCTATGCAGGGCACACATTGGAAAGAGAAGCGAAAAAAGGATGTATCCAAGGATCGATAGGAGGACCACTCATGTGGAACATCATTATGGACCCCCATTTTGACACATTGGACATTTGTATTTTTGTAAAAACAAGATGGATGACAATATGGCGGCGCTGTTTGAGTTTGTCTGTGGTGTTGGTTGTGTGGCCCTTGATTCGCTCTTTTCAACGGTGGAAACCACGTGTCTCTGTGACTTGTAAGAGCCGGGTTGTCGCCTGTTGAATATTTTCAAGATGGCCTCCAAGATGGCCGCCGGAAATTATTTTTGTTTATTATTTCCGAACCCCTTGAGGTATTGGGATGGTGTTTGGGCTCGTTTTTCTTGGCTTTGGATTCTCTATTTGATGCTATTGGTATTGTTTGATTTTGGGCTGTCAAAATTTTTAGGTCTCCGATCTCTTCCAATTTTAGATAGATAGATAGATATTGGGTAGATATTGTGGTGTTTTCCACCAGGAAGGAACCGCGGTCTTCTACGCCCACGGGAAGCCGAGTTATTGGTGGTTTTGTCAGACTTTTGATCGGTCAGTCGTCAGCTGTCAGTGACGAAGTTATTGGTGGTTTTGTCAGACTTTTGATCGGTCAGTCGTCAGTGACGAACTTTAGTGTACATTTTTGAAAACACAAACATTAATTTATTTTTATTTTTATTTTTATTTTTATTTTTATTTTTATTTTTATTTTTATTTTTATTTTTATTTTTATTTTTATTTTTATTTTTATTTTTATTTTTATTTTTATTTTTATGCAACTCAATTTACACTTGTTGTATTGCATATTGTTCAAATACAGAAGATTATTGTATGTTTCAATCCTATAGTTAAACAGATTAGTATTAGTATTAATTGTAAATGTCGAAAGAATAATTATTATATTTGTATGCAGTAATAGCATCAGCTTTTTTTGCATTAGTTTTACAATACTAAAATAGTTTTTTTGTAATTTTAAAATCAATTTCCCTTATAAAAAGAACACAGTAGTCCTTACTAGTGAGATCACTTACTTTACTTTCTATACCAGCGAGCTGCTGCTCTATGCCAGCACCCGGTGAAGTGTAATGACAAATATCATAATTGCTGAATATTTTTTTTAAAGTTTGTAGAATGTTATTTGTTTTGTTGCAGCTTAAGATAACCAATTTAGTATTTTCGGATCGTTTGTTGATGACTTTTAGAGAGTTATAAGAGCTTTGAGTTTGTCCGTTATCAAGTTGTGATAGTAGACTTGTGACACTGGCTTGTTTCTTTGTGCTGCCATCAGGTGAACGGTTATTGAGTTGTTGAGAACTGGACCAATTGCTTATTTATGCATAAAGTGTATTTGGAGTTCGAAACAATCCTCGCTACGTTACTTGTACCCGTTTTATAGTAGGTGTATAGAATTTATTTGTTTTTCTATTTGTGTTTGGAGTGCTGTTTGACTTTAACGTATGACTTCCTTATATACATTTATGTATATTGTTCTGCTTTTCATATTCTGTTGCTTTTGCCTTTAGACTTGCATTTTCATAATTAATATTAAATATTTCTTCGTGTGCGCTCTCTAGTTCCAATTTTAACTTAAAAATTTCTTCTTTTAGTGCTGTAATTTCATAGACATCCGTTGATAAATTAGGGAGGCTGTATGAACTGCCATCTAATATATTGTTAAGTGTTGAGATAGGATGATCTTCATTTTCTTCTGAACTACTAGACTCCTTGTAGACTCATGGCTCCTTAAACTAGTCCTTTTTTGTCTACGAAGCGTGATATTGTCAAGAAAATCCATAGTGATCACCAATTAAATTAAACTGTCCGGTTGAATAGTAAGAGTTGATAAAAATTTTGAGTAGTAGAGTAGTAAGGAGCCCTCTTTCGTCGAGTAGACGTAAGTCAACAATTAAATAGCGATATCTTTAGTAATTTACGGAAAGTCAGCAATTTTAAAACGACATCTATGATCACTTGTGAAACTATTCTACGATTTAAGTTCTTAGATATTCATTAATCTTTCTTAGTAGCGACATCTTGTGTTCAATAGCATGCAACTTTCATAGTAACCGTTAAAATATTGTATTCAAATTTCCTTTGTTCTTAAGATTATTTTATAAACTTGACTGTTTGTCCTTTTTATTATTCACGTTCTATAGTTTATTGCCACACAATTGTATAACACAAGTTTTAAAGTACTGATTTTGTTCACTATTTAACAGTTTGTTAGTCTTGTAACTATTTTATGAATATCTTCTCAATTCACTATTGTTTATCGTGGATAACACTGTCACTAAGTATTTGTAGGTTTCTCATCACGATACAACTCAGTTCATTTTTATGGAGCCACTTTCATCACTAATATCGATTTTCAAATACGGAGACGATGTGAATCCGCTTAGCGCCCTCTGTGGATTTTCTAGTACTAGTGTAGATACTAGTAGCCCAAGAGCTACTAGGAAATTTATAGCAGGTGTTTGAGGCAAGCTGAAACCTTGTCCTGGAAGTTTTGCCGGGGAGTTCAATGAGTGATGTTGTGGAATTTGTAAAACTTCATAAATTTGTGTTAGTTCGGTTTTTAATGTGTTATATTGGTAGAATATTAACCATTAAATATTCGTTATCGTGCACAAGTGTGGGCAAGTGGTACAACTTCTAAAAACGTGCTATTTTGTGTTTCCCGCCAAAACTCCCTAGGAACTTTGTAAATGCTTCTACCACTTTACTGAATCGACTAACATGACTCATAGACTGTACTGACTATATATTTGGACTTTGACTAGACTTTAGACTTGAAGATATAGGAATACGCTGTTGAAAATTGAAACGAAAGTTCTATTTCCCGCCTTTTTAACTTGACACTGGCAAATGGTTATAAGCCGATGCCATATATAAATAAAAAAAAATAAAAAAAAACCTTGTCCTGTACTTCTCCTATTGTACCTCAACGAGACTGCAGGTCTGGCTGGTGACAAGCGGGGCTAAATCAATATACAAATTTTTGAAAAGTGACTTTTTGAATCCCCGAGAAACATGTTTGAGGCAATTTGAAATTTTGATATAGTGCTAGTTTAATGTTTAAGGAGTTGGGAAAAAATAGCCAGGTTTCTAGCCATCCATTTAGTCAGGGATTTAACCTTGCGAGACCAGTGTAAAAGTTAATTGCAAAAAGGTTAAAAAAATAAAAACACGATATAAACTTAAAAACTTAAACATTATACTCCGGGTATAAGACTCTAGGATAAAAACCTAACCAAGAGCACGTCACGACATGTCTAAAGTTAGGTTCCGTAACTATCTACGCGCAATAGGTTTTCTTTGAACTGCTTTAAAAGTTTTTTTCCGTTTTCACTCAAAAATAATTTTCTTAAACAGTTTGTAGCATGATCTATCAGCAACTGACAAATTTCTATCTCCTATTGGTTATAAATGGCAGTGGGGGGGAGCAACTTATAAACCACTTTAGAGGCCGATTACTCGAAAATGGTTGACTTTGTAAAAAAGTAACGTATGAAACCTTGCCTTTATTTTAATGATACTCCACACGATGTGGTAGAATAAAAAAAATATTTTTCATCCCCACTTCACATGTATGGACCCCCTAAAATGTAAAATTATTATAATTGTATGATGCCGAAACCGAGATCTATACACAGTCTTTAACTGTACCAAATTTCTGTCCGCGCTTCTATCTTCTGTAATTATGAATATAAAATATGGATGAAATACTTTGTTTGAGTTACCAGCCATTCCATTACAGTTTTCGACAGTTTACATATTTCATACTTCGTGCTCTAGTCCTTAATCTGAGACTTCGTCTGTCCATTTCTACTAAGGCGGGTCAATAAGTCGGTGACTTTTTGAATTTCTAACCTCCTTACTGAAAAAGCAACACTACTCCTGTCAACAGGCATCTGTCAGTTGACTCCTATCAAAATTTGAACTTGCTGCGTCAGTTAGTTTGTGTTTTACAGCTATCTTTATCAGACTATCCAGTAACTTAAGGAAACAATGGAAAAAAGTGAATTTCGTGTGCTTATTAAGCATTATTTTTTGCGAAAAAAAACCATTACCGAGACCAAGGCTTAGCTTGATAAATACTATGGGGACTCTGCACCATCGATTTCAATGGTAAAAAAGTGGTTTACTGAATTTCGTTGTGGCCTTACATTTTACAAGCACTGAAGATGCCGAACGTCCTGGACGCCCAGTTGAGGTCTCTACACCCGAAACAATCGAAAAAATTCACGATATGGTGTTGGCCGACCGAAGATTGAAAGTGCAAGAGATTGAGGAAGCCATAGGCATCTCGCATGGCTCAGTGGTTTCAATTTTGAATGATCACTTGGGCATGAGAAAGCTTTCCGCAAGATGGGTGCCGCGTTTGCTCACAGTCGACCACAAACGCAATCGTGTAACAACTTCACAGGAAGGTTTGGCGTTGTTTAATCACAATATGGAGGAGTTTTTTAACCGTGGACGAAACATGGATCCATCACAATACACCAGAGACCAAACAACAGTCAAAACAGTGTGTTTGGTGACAAGGGTGAATCGGCGCCAAAGAAGGCCAAGGTGGGTTTGTCAGCCAATAAAGTTATGGCGACTGTTTTTTGGGATGCACGTGGGATAATCCACATTGACTGTCTTCAAAAGGGAAGAACAATTAATGGGGAATATTATGCCAACTTATTGGACCGCTTCAATGAGGATTTGAAAAAAAACCGACCTCATTTGGCCAAGAAAAAAGTTCTTTTTCACTAAGACAATGCAAGGGTGCACACATGTGCAGTTGCCATGGCAAAAATCCATGAATTGGGCTATGAATTGCTCCCACATCTACCCTATTCTCAAGATTTGGCTCCGAGTGACTACTTCTTGTTCCCAAACCTGAAAAAATGGCTCGGTGGAAAAAATTTGACTCCAATGATGAAGTCATCTCGCAAACAAAGGCCTATTTTGAGGACCTCGACAAATCATATTTTTTGGAAGGGATAAAAAAATTGGAGAAGCGTTGGACAAAGTGTATAGAGCTCTAGGGGGACTACGTTGAAAAATAAAATGATTTTTGATAAATAAAATTTATTTATCAAAAAATCTGTGTTTTAATCCAAAAGTCACGGACTTATTGACCCGCCCTCGTCGGGTCAAACGAAAGGACGAAGACTTGAAAAACGAAGACTATCAAAACCATTACTAAATTGGTTTTACTGTGGGCCTGGCAGGAACATTTGGCAGCGGCATAAACGCCATTTTTAAAATAGCGATTCAAATTGAACTTTATTCACTACATAATATGAAGAACCGCGCGGCGTTGTTAAGAATAAGAGTTGTGGCCTAGTTCATAAAGCTCAATTTGCGGCGGACGCGTTGTAATTCTTGTGGTAATCCGTCATATAAACGACAATCTGACTGTGTAAATTATTATTATCATAGACGTATATAATAAAGACGAGGCATATCGAGGCAAAAAGTTTGGGGTTAATTGGGGCAATTTTGACATTTGAGGTATGGTGAAATCAAGATGGCGCGGGTGTAACTTTTTCTTATAGGTATGAATATTTGTTCTGTCAAATGTAAGGTGGGTACCCGGACCATGAAAGGCCACGCTCCTTTAAAGGCCAGCTATGAAAAAATCGTAGTTATTTACATGTAAGGACATATTCCTTCTATTACATACTAAGATATATCAAACTCAAGGCCACAGACACAGCGGCAAGTCGTTGGCCCCGCTATTTTGGCAGTGCGTTTCCACGTTTCGTAGACTTCGGTCATCGACGTTACAATTGTTATTCGCGCTGCGTTAGTTACGCACGTTAGTTTTTAGTTTAATAATCTATTATTTTCTCATATTTTATTTTATTTCACACAATACTGCTAATGTTTCTAGGAAAGTCGGTAGTTCCTTATAAGGCCAATCAAAAATTTTACGGTTGGCCTTGCTAGAGTACATGGGCTTTACAAGGAACATCTATAAATCAGGAACATGTAAACACTTAGCTTTTAGTTATAATACGTACAGTTAAAGTTAACAAAATGTTTTATATTAATATTTCTATGTTTTATAAGAGTTAGGTTAAGTTCGGGTTAGCTTAAGAACATTTTGGCCATACAAAGAACGAACCCCTTAGTACGGCCATTTTAAATAAATATATTTTTTAAAATTTATTATTAAAAGCATTAATTAGTAAGTTATTTGTTAAGTTATATATCAAAATAATACTCATTACTACTATTTTTAAATTCATTAATTTCTCTTCATATATTCTTAAGAATGCAATGGGTGTTTAAATAATGTTCGATGAGTTTTTTATAGATCATAAAAATATATTAAGCCTTTAATGTTTTATTTAAATGAAAGAGCATATTATATATATATATATATATATATATATATATATATATATATATATATATATATATATATATGTAAAGAAATAATTTTATTTCTTTACTTTGTTCGTCGATAAACTGTTTCCGTTTACCTATGTATTGTGTAGATGGCGCTGACGCTGAAATAGCGGCCAACTCTTTTGTTAAAGCAGCCTGACTTTGACAGATAAGAGAATTTATCGTGAATAAACATTAATTATAAAATTACTTAGTAAATAAATAAGGAATTGACTATTTAAAATAATAAACTTTAAATGTCGTTTCTTTGTTTTTCAGGTAGGATAATATCGTTTACAATAAACGGACTAATTATTACTAAGTGTACTAGTTATTAAAATAAAAACTTTGTTTTTCAGAGCAACACAATTGTTTATTTTGAATAGGTATCCAATTTCTGATAGATATTGTCTTATAAAACGACATTTCTAGTGAAAAAACAAGAAGAATCGAAAAACTAAGGTTTAAGTTTGAAGTATTGAGGTCCACGGACGGAAAAACAAATATAATATGCATAACCTCAATTGAAACACAGCGGTATTTTTGCGATTCCGGATGAATTTAAATCCGTAAGTAAACACACGGCGATATTGTCTACAGACGTATTTACGAAGATTAAAAATTCCCTTAAAAAAAGATACCAAACACGTTAGGTATGGTTCCTCTTAATACGGATTTGAGGCAAATAAATCTTGATTGAGATGAAAATATACAGTTTGCTGATCAGTATCTAGATGAGATTACAAAACGGGAGACGTCTTCACACAATAATACAGATAACAATGCGTCAGAGAAAAATAATATAGGAAAAACTGCAGAAAGGTTTTTGATGGAAAAATTTCAAATATAACATCAAATGCTGAACAGTGGATTAGTGAATTTGAGAGTGAATGTAAAAGATTCGAGATTCTACAAGATAAAGAGAAAATAGAGATTTTGAAACATCTCTTAGAAAAACAGTGTCTAGATTGGTATAGCAGTATCTTAATAAAATTGACAGTGAACTCTGAATGGGCAATATGGAATGACAACTTTTGTGAAACATATGGAAATAAAGGTTGGTAATTATAACTTGTATCTGCATGAGGTACCCATGAAGTCATTGCATGAGCCATTCCCTGCACTGTACGCCATCAGCTTTTCACTGAACATCTGCTGCATCACTCTGACGCTGGCAACTCCTATTACAAGGAAGGCTATGCCAAAAGAAGAAGAAGAAGAAGAAAGGTTGGTCCCAAGTCAAGTATCCTTTTATATGTAGATTTGAAGCTGGCTTATTACTGGAATATGCCACAAAAAAGAGAGGCTATTATAAGAGGTTAATAAGCACATTGATACACAAACAATGATAAATCTAATTGTATGGGTTTACCCGAGTATGTTATAGATAAAATTGAAAGAGACACTGTAAAATCCACTACAAGCCTGTTAAATGAAATTGGAAAACATGAATATATTATAACAAAAAAAAATTTCATCAAACAGAAAAGGAATACCCCCGATTACAAAGGAAAATCTGAAATAATCAAACCATGCAAGACTTGTGAAAATTTTTATAAAAACATCCGGTTTCATCCAGAGGAAAAGTGTTGGTTCAAGCCGTCTGAAGAATCAAATCATAAGAGAAATTATAGTAGAGCAGTAAACAATTCAGTGATTGGTGTCGAGCTTAATTGTAATGATTAAAAAAAATAATAACACCATTAATTAAAGTTAAACTGTTATTAAATACACCATGAGAAACATTTAGTATATATGACTCAGGGTCAAACGTTTCTGTAATTAATTCCAAATTAATAAAACTGAAAGAAAAAGGAAAAGATCATTCTAAGAATGAATACTTAATAACAATTAATGGTGTTAAAAAGACAACGGGTTTGACAACAATTAAAATTAAAATATTGAACAGAATGCTGATGTATACATAATTGACGGAGAAAAATTTAAATATGACTTTCTGATTGAGCTGGACATTATAAAACAATTTGGACTGGTTCAAGATGAGAATTTAAAAATATTTCAAAGAAGAGAAACAAAAGTGAAAGAAGAAAGTTATAAGAGTGAAAATAACATATATATAACACTCGATACTTCTAAGGAAGTTGGAAATGAGAAAAACTTATATTTAATCAATTTTAATGAGCATATAATAGAAGAAGATTGCAAAATAAGTATAAGCAATTTAAACATTCAACAAAAGTCAGAAATAGACAACTTAATAGATACTTACAAATACATATTTGCAAAGGACAAATATGACATTGGCACAGTCAGGAAATATGAAGCTCGTATTGATCTACTCATGGACAAATATTGTAGCAAACGACCTTACAAATGTTTCTTGAGAGACAAAAAAGAAATAGAACAACAAATAGCAAAGCTACTTGACAGAAACCTCATAGAGGAATCATATAGTCCATTTGCGGCACCGGTAACTTTGGCTTTCAAGAAAGAGGAAAACAGGAAATCAAGACTTTGTATAGATTTCAGGCATCTTAATAAAATAGTTATCCTTCAAGCTCCACCATTTCCTTTGATTAAGACAAGAGACCCAAAATATTTTACAATGGAAATCAATTCAGCCTTCTGGTTTATCCCACTACGAATTGAAGATAGAAAGAAAACAGCCTTTGTGTCACAGGAAGGACATTATCAATGGACGTGTTTACCTTTCGGGTTGAAGACATCACTAGCCATATTTCGAAGGATATTAATCATATATGTAATGTGTAGAGCTAGCGAACGGTCGCGCTCCGCGTTATACATATGCAGCAAATATTAATTATCTAATTAATATTTTGTTAATCGCGCGGCTGATTGCCGCTGCACGTGTTCATGGCGCTTGTGGCCAATGAGTTTATCCAGCATGCAATCGACACTATGGACGAGGTCAGCATAATGCAGATCTGCAAGTCTTCCTTCACCAGCGAGGAGATTTGCAAAGGCAAGCATTTGCTGTACGAAACGCTCGGCCAGAGCGCGAACATGCCATAACGACGGAGAGATGGAACCGAAAGAAGCGTGCAGGACATCATCTCCCTGCTAAAGCAGACGGATCTGGATGAAGTGCCAACTTTTGTAGCGAAAAAACTGCATAAGCTGCCACCGGTGATACTGGACCACGTCGACGTCGTCAGCCTACTAAAGGACATCAAGTTCCTGAAGAACTGACCGAAGTTCGAGGTAGATTGCAGGCATCAGAGTCTACCATAAGTGATTTACGTAGTAAATTATCACAGTTAAAAAGTGTTAATTCAATATGTAGGTCACCTGATGCAGCAAACGTCACTCGTCGTCGAGGCGCGCAGGCGGTCATGTTAAGCCCGTCAGCATTATCCGACGGGTCAACGAACATCGTCGCTGCCGCCCCTGCCGCCCCTGCCGCCCGCTCCCCGCTCGCGAAGGCGCCGGTGCTGAGTTTCGCAAATGTCGCCGCCTGCGTCCCCCCGCCACCTCCTCCGCGATCGAAAAACAAACGGTAACGGTAAAGGAGGCCACTACAAAAGAGCGTCCTCTTTCTAAAAAGGACCGAACGTGCGATGATGACGGGTTCATCAAAGTCGAGAGGAAGAAGAAGAAGAAACCCGTCGTCCGCAATCATCGCGGCACCGCACCCGGAGGACCCGAGCATCTGTTGTGGTGTGAGACTCCCGCGACACCGCTGTACGTGTCCAGGCTGCATTGGTCTACGACGGTCGAGCAGGTCGTGGACTACATCAGGAGCAGAACCAACTTCGCCTTGAGGGTCGAGCGGTTGGGATCTCGTCATAAAGTGAATTTTAGTTCGTTTGTGATAAGAGTTCCAACCCATCATTTACCGACCTTCGAGAAGGAGGAGTTCTGGCCGATTGGAGTCGTCTACAGATTTAGAGGACGACTCCCGAAGACTTCGCGCCCCACGTCGCACACAATACGTGTTTAGTGCTTAGTGTTAGTTTTAGTTTATTAAATATTAATTAAAGTAATATGTATGTTAGTCTATAAGGTATCTATAATATGGGCCGATGCAGCCTGGAATAAACGGAATTTAATTTAATTTAATTTAATTGAGTAACATTTTAAGAAAGTATAAGCTTACTGACTTTGCAGTTAACTACATAGACGATATCTTAATATTTTCTAAGACTTTCTCTGAGCACATTAACCATTTAGTGCAATTATTAGAAGCTATAAAAATGGAGGGTTTTAGATTGAAGTTTAAAAAATGTACATTTGCTTCAGATTCAATGAAATACCTTGGCCATATAATACATAATAACACAGTACGGCCAGTAAAAGATAATTTAGTTTCAATAAAAAAATTCCAATACCAAAAACTCTGAAAATTTCAGACAATTTCTAGGAAAAATTAACTTCTATCATGAATATATACCAAACAGTGCAGTAATTTTAGAAACTCTTCATAACTTGCTTAGGGAAAATAAAAAAAAATATTTGGTCTGCGGATTGTCAACAGTCATTTGAAAAGATAAAAAACCTATTATGTTCACAACCAATCTTAGAAATATTTGATCAGAATTTGCCTATAAATATTTACACAGATGCATCTTTAGAGGGAATTGGGGCAGTATTAAAGCAAACACAATCAAATGGAAAAAATAAGCCAGTGGCATACTTCTCGAAGAAATTAAATCAAGTACAAAAGAAAAAAGGCAGTTTCTTTAGAATGTTTGGCAATTAAGGAAGCTATACGGTACTGGCAATACTGGCTAATGGGAAAATCTTTTACAGTTTACTCTGATCACAAACCATTGGAAAATTTAAATATTAAGTCTAGGACAGATGACGAATTGGGTGATATGACCTACTACTTATCACAGTATGATTTTAAAATTAAATATGCTCCGGGTAGAGAAAACATAGAGGCAGACTGTTTAAGTATGAACCCAGTATTGGTTGCAAGTGATAACACAGATGAACCATTGTAAACATGATAAAATTAAATGATATTATTATAGATCAAGAAACCAATGAAGATATTCAAAATAATAAAACAAAATTAATATCAAAACAAAATGTTTATTTTTAAAAAGAATAGAAAACGTGAGAAAATAATATTATCAGAAAATTTCAGTAAAAAATTTATTAAAGATGTACATGAAAACATGTGTCATCTAGGGGTTAAACAAATGAAAAAGAAAATTAGTACAGCAAAAAATTTAACTACAAATATAAGAGAACATTGTAAGAGTTGCGAAATATGTATAAAAAATAAAACGAGAGGGCATGATAAGTATGGCCTGATGTCACAATTAGGTGCCGCCACAAGACCCTTTCAAATAGTTTCTATAGATACAACTGGAGGTTTTGGGGGCTCACGATCAATAAAACTGTATTTACACTTTCTAGTGGATCACTTCACACGTTATGCTTATATTGTTACTTCAAAAACATAAGTGCCAATGATTTTATTAAACTAATTATTAGTGTATCAGATTCTGACACAATTGGGATGCTTCTCACCGATCAATACCCAGGAATAAACTCTAAAGAATTCAAAACATTTTTAAATGAAAAATCAATACCAATTATCTTCACAGCAGTAAATTCCTCATTTTCTAACGGCTTAAATGAAAGACTTAATCAAACGCTTGTAAATAAAATAAGATGTAAAATAAACGAAAAAAAAAACAGCGTGGACAACCATTGCTCATGACTGTGTAGATAAGTACAATAGTACAGAACATAAAATTACTGGCTTTGCACCAAAATACTTGTTGGATACTTGTTGGTATAGATGTTTCTTGTTTGCCAGATGAACTAAAAAGGGATAAAACAGAAGTTGACTGGATTAGGGACAGGAAAATAGCATTTCAAAATTCAGTAACATCCTATAACTACAATAAACAAATATTAGACAAGAATAGAACACAATATAATTTAAATACAGGGGATTTGGTATATGTCGAGGATGGGTATAAACTAAACAGGAAAAAATTAGATGAGCTGAGGATTGAAACATATAATATTATTGAAAAAATATCTAATTCAATATACGAGTATGTATAGAATTAATACAGGTCATAAAAAGTCAGAGTCAATCCTCTTCCATATATATGGTATATATATGGTACACAATGAAACAAAGTATTGCTTAATAACTTTTTTCTTTCATGTATCCAGTAATAAATAAAAAGCGTTTACTCGTTAGAGTGGCCTTCCATGGTCCACCCACCTTATGCCATAGGCCATCCTTAGTTTTGAAATCATTGATTAAAATATTAATACGTAAAGCAAATACTTTCAGTTCAATTTTAAGCGAATGCAACTGGAGGAGTATGAAATTTGGCCGTTAAATTAAAGTTTATGAGGAGAAAGGTGTGCAGAAAGCATAATATATTTTTTTATATAATGCTATTGTTTTTAATAGTACTCCTAAATATGAATAACTTCTCAGATTTCTTCTTCAGTACATCAAAAGTCAATATTTTCAAAGGTACAGCGATTTGTATACACAATTTCGCAAGTCTCGTGAAAACGCTCCATACTAAAGACGTACCTAGCTGTGACGTCACACCTAGGTAACAGTTTATGAGGTATAAGGCCGCAGGAATATATTTGTAAATATCTCCGATATTTGTACGTTTAAGTTCATACTTACCATAATTAATGTTTTGTATACCTATGGTCTAAGTAAACTAATGATGTAGGTTTTGTTTACTAATTTAGCAAAAAATTAAACTTTTTTGTACTTTTTAGATGTATTTAATTACTAAACTACACATAATATATTATATTTTTTATATTTACCAAGTAGTAATGCCTCAATATTTCTGAGTATATTCTTGATTTCCTCGGGCTTAAGAATGTTTACATAAGACTGATATCTGGTTCTATGGCCGAGGCACAAGACGCCATATTGAGACAAAACTGCAGCAGGTCACCGCGGTGAAGTTGAATTGGTTTATTAATTCGCAAACAAACAGACGCACAACTTCTCTCGTTATGAACTTTTCGGTGGCAACGGACGATGCGCTGGACACGCTTACGTAGTTTACTTACGTAGTTTAGTCTTGTTTGTGGTAATCCTTTGAGTATTAAAATTACACAAATATCTAATTACTTGGGAGACCGAGCTTTGCTTGGACCTCTAATAGTACGGAAAATAATTAACAGATGGCGAATATTATTAATCCGGGACTCGAACCCGAGACATCAATTTGCTAACAACGTGCGACGCATAAAATCTCAAAAATTCGCAGCTTTCTGGGATATGCCCTAGCTACATAAATTTTTTCACCCCTAATAAGGGAACCTCGTGCATACTACACAAGGAAATTGTTGATGCCGTTTCTAAGATTCTGATTATATACCTACCACCAAGCGACTGCTAAACGGCAGTCACCAGACCGATGAAGCTAAGCCGGCTTTAATGCCTAAAGCGTAGACCCATTGGAAAAAAAAAAAAAAAAAAGAGCTAATGTTTTAAATTTAATTAAAATCCTGTGTATAGTTTACGAGATATTAAGTGGAACAATGGCACACTGTAGAATCGGCATGTACAGTACCTACCGGGTATATCGTGACCAGGGGCAGGTCGCCGTTGTTGTTGCCGTTCTTCGTGGAGCTCGACCGCGTGTTACGAGTACCTGCACAGTGCACACAAATGTAATATTATTGTTGTAACGCTTTAAAACGCGTCTATAAATTATATTTTCTTCATCGGGGCTAAAGTAATAAAATAATTGCTTTCAAAGCACAAAGGTGTGGCAGCTGGATGAAGCCTCGGGCGTGTTTCTTAGAATCACGTTGAATAACGCCCAGTTAATATAATAAGGCAGCGGGAAATCGCATTATTAAAGCGACGATCGTATATTTTTGCCCATGCGCTATTCTAGACACAGGATTTCTCTTTTTGCTTTGCACCGTGCACTATTGGACAGAAGATACATTTTTCTTTTTATGAAATCCAATTAAAACTGTGTGGTAGAAGTTTCGAGAACGTTTCGCTCCGATTGCGTGACATTTGAAACGTCTCTCGCGGCGACGCGCGACGTGATGAATATTGGGCAGCTCGAGGCGGAGGCGTGTGATGTATGACTGCTGTCGATGTTGCGGATGTTGCGACTCGTGAATACGACACGTGACAAAATAGACCAATGAAATGTGGCGCCCCCCGAATCTGCATTTTACGGACTACGTTTCACGAAACAGTCGATATACTGTACCTGTAGGTAACTCACCTGCTGTGTCGCGCGGCGCGCGGCAGCAGGCGGGCGCGAGGCAGCGGCGTGCGGCGCGGCGCGGGCGCAGCGCGTACGAGCCGTACACCAGCGGGTTCATGCAAGAGTTGCTCACCGCCGCCGCGAACAGCAGGTCCTGCAGCTGCGCCGGCACGCGCGCCGCCGACCCGCGGTCCACCATGTACCTGCGCACGCGCATCACGTCAACAGAGGGTAGGAGAGAGGCAGTCTAAGGACCAACTTAGGTGCAGCCGGGCTTAAGTCATAACCTAATTACATAAACCATAATAACAATTTTAGGTACACCCTGACATCGTCAAGCAGTAAGCGAGTTAGCCGAGAATACTGTCAATTAAGTCACATGAAAAAAAAACTCAGATCAACATCGATTCATGCGTTTGGGAGCTAAGATGCCACAGACAGACATACACAATACACATCCCTGCGTTTGCGTAGCGGTTAAATAATAATAATTACTAATTAGATAATTATGTAAAAATGTTTAGCTCAGGCAATAATATCTTAGATATATCGAGGCTACATTGTGGATGGACATTGGACATATCAGGGGGAAGTTACCACATGGCCATGGTGGCGTAGGGCAGCCAGCAGAGCGCAAACACGGTGACGATGGTGACGGTCATGCGCAGCGTGCGCCGGCGCGCGCGCTCCAGCACGCCGCGGTCCGAGCGCCGCAGTCGCACGCCGCGGTCCGAGCGCCGCAGTCGCACGCCGCGGATGTGCGGCGCCCATTGCTCTGGAATAGTCCATGAGGCATCAACTAAATAGGAAACTAAAGAAAGAAGAAGATAGAGCTTTAACTGCAAGAGTTCGAATTTCGAGCTGCATTGCGCTGTATATCGCGGCGCCGCTCTTGCAACGAAACGTGTTTTCTTGTGTGGTGAATAAAGTTCAATTTTGAATAAATATTTTTACAATGCAGCGCCGCGTCCCGACGCTAATATTTTACAAACAACACACGTTATACGCTTACACTGCATTTAAAATTCTCCATAACGAAGTGGACTTAGCAGGAAATTACATAACTTAATTATTGGTATTCCGCATGTTACGTCTCGCAAAAGTATTAAATCACGGAAACTTTGAGAACATGACTTACTGCTTATTGTTAAAACGTTCAGGCAGAAAAATAATTATGAGTTGAGTTTAAGAGAATTGCGTGCGCACACAGCGTACGGAGTGGACGTGTCTAAGAATATTATTTAACTGTGTTTAATTGTCACTTTTCGAAAAACTATCATATTTGTGTTGACTTAAGTCTTAAAGTGATTTTAGAAAAAATTGTGTTTTCTTACATATGGTAACGGACAACTAACTCGCACTGATAACTTGCATTGCAGCTACCGCTCTTCAGCGCGCCGCGCTTCTTCTTTTTCAATCGGCAGTCGCACAAACAACATGAACTTACTTCGTTCGCATACTGGAAGTGGCCTCGGTTACGGGCGTAGCGGTTCCCACCCTGAACTTACATCAATTAATAAAACCAGTTCAGAAACTTTAGAACACTCAGCAAACACCTTTCGTAAAAAACAACAAAAGTACAAAAGAAAACTACCTGATGACGGTGAATGTATACGACTGGAACTGACGGACATAAGTAATCAAGTGTCTGAACTATCGGAAATACGAAAACAAATATCGAATGTATCTGAAATAAAAAAACAAGTACCTATCACAAATAACTGAAATGATGTCATCTTTAATTGTCTCTAGCAAAACACAAACTGATCATATTACCCAAATAAGCCAGGATGTGAACTCCATTAAAGACCAACTAAATGACATGAGACAATCAATTAATAATTTATCCAAGGAGCAAAATAATACGAAATCAGAAGTGGAAAATATAATAGATAGAAATAAAAAAAATTAAGAATCGTGTCACATTTTTGGAAATTGAGTTGCAGTCAGTAAGTTCTAAGCGTACGGAGTCTAATCCTAAAATATGTGAGGACCTTTTAGGCGAAATTGTTGACCGAAACCTACGAAGTAAAAATATGATTATAAGCGGAATTCCAAAATTAAATCTAAAGAATAAAAATGAAAGAAATGCGTATGATAAAAATGAAGCTTATAAAGTATTAACCAGCATTGTAGACGACTATTCTCAGCCACTAAAAGCAGTTCACTTGGGAAGATATAATCCTGAAAAAAATCGCGCATTAAAAGTATATCTCGAATCAGAAACTAATGTTAAAAGGATTTTACGAAACAAAAAAAACAAAAATCTTTTCTTGATAAAAATCAAACTTACAAAATTTACGCCGATCAAACTCCACTCCAACAGTCAGTCATAAAAGCCAAAGAAGAACTTAACAAACGCATAGAAAATGGCGAAACAAATCTACGTGTTCAATATATTAAAGGTACCCCAAAGGTAATAAAAGAATCAGTAAAAACAAAAAACTAATAGTATCAAGCGCAGAATATACTCAAAATATAAATATAAATAAAACTGCAAATAACTATAACAGTTGTATTTCCCACCAAATTGCCACAAACTACTACGAAATTGAAGGTAATAAACATTCCTTAAGATTATTCTACTCTAATGTGCGCAGTATTGTGAGACCTGGTAAATTCGACGAACTAAAATGTATATTGCACTCGCTTCCTTATTTTGTGCATATTATTGTTTTAACGGAAACGTGGATCAAGTCAGAGACGGAAGCTGAAAATCTTCAATTATCTGGATATACACACTATTACAGCTTTCGAAAAACATCAAGAGGAGGTGGGGTCTCTATTTACGTACAGAATAATTTAAGACATAGTCCGAAAGAAGAGCTCTGCTTGGATGACAACCACTTTCTCTGGATACACTTGGATCAATATAATATTAACATAGGTGCCATATATCGTACAACAAAGTCTAACATAAAAAACTTTATTGAGAGTCTTTCCACGTATTTAAATAATAAAAGATCGTTAATAGTTGGCGATTTTAATATCGACTACTTACTAAAAATAATCAAACTACCAACTATATTGACACACTAACCGAAAATGGTTATGAAATCATAAAAAAAATTGATCCAGAGTTCTGCACGCGAGAGACTAATAACACAAAAACCATACTTGATCATGTGTGTACAAACATAAGAGATAATACCTGTCATGTTGCTATAGTTGAAACAGCAATGTCTGATCATAAGCACATTTATTTTGAAATGAGAAATATTTCAACACAAACAACTAAAAAAATTAATTACCAAGCTATTGATAATGAAAAACTGTATAAAATAATGGACCAGAGTATAAAAAACTGTACCTACACAGAATTCAGTAAACTAGAGTACAGTATAGCAGCCGCAATAAATCTCAGTAAAATTAGTAAGGCAAAGATAGTAAATGCGCCGAAACAAGAGTGGATAAACAAATATATAATAAAAGAGATTATTGAAAGGAACTATTTGTGGCGAAAGCTTAAAACTAATCCGAAAGACAAGAAAATTAAAGAAGACTTTATTAAAAAAAGAATTGCAGTTACCATTACCATTAAAAAGGCGAAATCCTCATATTACGATAACTTGTTCTTGAAATGTAAAGATAAACCTGCGAAAATGTGGAGTCTTCAACTCTGCCACCAAAAATCAACAGCCTGTGCCACAACAAAAATAAAATTACTGTGAGTCCGTCTAATTTACAAATACAGAATAATATCATTACCGATAAAACGCTAATATGTCAATCCTTTAATAACTATTTTTCAACCAAAATCAATCAAAATCAAATCAAAAAATTTTTTATTCAAAATTGGTATTTTTAAATACTCTTTTTGAACGTCGATACTACGTGATGCCTAACACCGGTTCGGGAACTAACCCAGCGAGAAGAGCCGGCAAGAAACTCGTCTGGGGCCATCTTTTACTAAAAAGATGGAAAATTATTCTTTTAAAATCAAAATTATTACAATGTTTACTTATGTCTATGTAACAAATAATAAGATAAGATAAGGAGCCACCTTATTCCCAAGGTGTGCCGTCTTGAATGAAGTCATTAATTTTATAATACGCTTTGGCACACAAACGTTCTTTAACTACTTTTTTAAACTTATTAATGGGAAGGTTTTGAACCTTTTCTGGGATTATATTGTATAAGCGTATCCATTGGCCTTTAAAGGATTTTCTAACTTTGCTTAGTCTGAACACTGGCATAGCTAACTTGTTCTTATTTCTAGTGTTTACACAATGATTATCACATTTCTTTTTGAAGTTGTTTAGATTCTTTCTTACATATAATACATTTTGCAAAATGTATTGAGATGCGACGGTCAGAACTTTTATTTCTTTAAACTTTTCCCTTAGAAACGTTTAGCACGTTTCTGTAGCACAAATATTGTATTAATGTCCGCAGCGTTTCCCCACAAGAGGATGCCGTACGACATTATGCTATGAAAATAGCTAAAGTAAACTAATCGCGCGGTCTCTATGTCGGTAATTTCTCTAATTTTTTTAACAGCGTATGCTGCAGAACTCAGCTTATCTGCCAATTTAGCAATATGTAACTTACTATCTGTAACTTACTATCTAATGTTATACCTAGAAAAACAGTGGTGTCTACTAATTTCATTTTCTCATTATTTAATAGTATATTGGTTTGTGCCTGCGTAACATTTGGCAAGCTGAACTTTAAACATTTTGTTTTATGAGAATTCAACAGTAAATTATTAGCATTAAACCAATGTACTATTTTTGAGAGAGCACTATTTACCTCGTCATTGTTAGATTGTCGTCGCATCACATTAAAAATTAGTGAAGTGTCATCAGCAAAAAGTACTATCTCATGCTTATCAATAACTAGATAAGGTAGATCATTTATATAGATGAGAAATAGAAAAGGGCCCAAAATAGACCCCTGTGGTACTCCTGGTTTAATTTTAGTACCATTAGACCTTTTGGAATTAACTTCTACAGTCTGTGTTCTATTTATTAGATAAGAGCTTAGAAGCTTTATTGCCGTGCCCCTTACACCATAATGCTTTGGATAAATCACAGAATATACCAAGTGCATCCTGTGACCTCTCTCAAGCTCCAAATATACTGCACAGAAGACTGATGCCTGCATCTGTTGTGGACCGACCTTTAGTAAAACCAAACTGATTACTATGTAACAATTTTTTCGAGTTGAAGTGAAAAAGTAATTGATTTAGAATAATTTTCTCAAAAATTTTACTTAAAGTCGGTAATATGGATATTGGTCTATACTCGTAGTTAGCTGGGTCTGCTTTATTGCCAGCTTTAAAGAGAGGCAACACCTTGCTGTGCTTCATCAAGTCAGGGAACACGCCACTTTTAATACTATTATTAAAAACTAATGCAAGGTGAGGGGGGCAATGATATTATAACCATTGGCTCAACTCTTGCAAATAAAATTCCTAAACAGTTTCATAAGAACAAAGTCTACACAACAGAAAAATTTGATCCCACTACTGAAACAACCCGAAAATTTCATTTTAATCCAGTTACTGCAGAAGAAATATGTAGAATAATTGACAACTTAAAATCTAATACTAGTAAAGGAATAGACAATATAACTACTAAATCTATCAAATCTTTAAAGCCCATTATTCTCGATGACTTAACTAAATGTATTAACAAATGTTTACAGGATGGCATTTTTCCTGATAGCCTCAAAATAGAAAAAGTCAACCCTATCTACAAAATTGGTAATAGATTTAATCCGGGGAACTATCGACCCATATCTGTACTCCCACTTTTGTTTAAAATTTTAGATAAAATGTTGTAGAATCGCTTAGAAAACTATTTAAATATAAATTAACATTTTTAAAATTTTATATAAAAAGCAATACGGTTTTAGGCCCCACTCTAACTGTTTATCTGCTACTATAGATCTTGTTACAAAAATTAAAACTATATAGACAAAAAACAAATAGTTTTAGGTATATTTATAGACTTGAAAAAAGCTTTCGATACAGTCAGCCACGAAATACTTTTGGACAAATTGAAAAGCATTGGATTTACTGATATTTCGTACAATATATTTAAGTCTTACCTTGAAAATCGCTACCAAATCGTAAAAATTGATGAATGTGAAAGTAGTCTTAGACTTATCACGTGTGGTGTCCCTCAAGGATCAATTTTAGGCCCCTTATTGTTCCTCATTTACGTAAATAGTCTGATGCTAGACTTTACGCAGATGATACCTGTTTATTTTATTTTGGTCAAACGATACGTAGTGTCATTCTGGTGCACAACATGATTTAAATTTATTAAATATGTGATTTCGTTCAAATTTATTGACAATCAACACAAGCAAAACTAACTACATTATATTTACTGCTAAAAATAAAAAAATCCATAATTTCGAACCACTAACAATTGACAATCAAATAATGAAAAGAATAGACAGTAAAAAATACTTGGGGTTGATCTTAGATAAAAATTTAACCTGGAGGTCTCATATAGAACAAGTTAAATCCAAAATTGTATCTCTTACAGGACTATTATACGGCGTTGCTCAATTTTTACCTATTAGAGTACGTCATACTATATACAACTCATTAGTAAAGCCACATATTGATTTTTTAATCAAAGTTTGGGGCACTGCAGCTAAGTCAAATTTACAAACTATACAAACAGCTCAAAATAAATTACTTAAAATACTGTTTAATTATGATTACCTAACGCCAAGCAACAAAGTTTATACAAAAACTAAAAAAATGACTATTCGACAAACATAATATACCTATTATACTAGTATACTAATAAGAAAAATTATTAACAAAGATATTCATTCCGAAATTGAATTAACTAAAAAACACCAAATACAAAAAATAAAATTAGGAAATTCGAACGACATCGTACTTAATATACCGAGAACAAATTACGGTAAAAAAAAATTACTCTTTGACAGAGATTGTACAGATATTTAATCGTCTTCCAAAAAACATTAAAGAAGTTAAAACAATGTCGAAATTTAAAAAAACTTATTAAATAGCATATAAAAAATTTAAAACTTAATTAAATTTATATAAAAACAAGAATCGAGCTGATGATGATGATATTATTTTAAATTGTCATGTTATAAACTTCATATTATTACTATATAACGTACAACTCCCCTGCAGGCCTCTGCAAGTCTATATAATATCTTTACTTAGTCTTATTGTAACAAATAAAAAACACTTTATATTATATTTACATCAAAAAAAGATTAACTCGGTACTATTTCGTAACTCATAAAATTAACGTAAATTATACATTTCCGTAAACATAATATCAACTTATTATATTCAATAAATTTTATCTCTAAATATTACAAAACCCAAAAGTGAGTCAGCCACATCCAGCTATGTGATACTAGTATATCTACGATATTGTTCTGCGTTTACGGACTATGTTGTTACTAACTACCCTCATTGTGTTTGATACTGAATGTTAAGGCTGACTATTATTTGTGAAGTAAATTTGATCTGTGACACGTCACTGTACGTTCGGAGTCTTTGTATATAATGTATTAGAATATGTAAATAGTTGTAAGACATTGTATTGTATATCGAGTTTTTAGGTATAAGGTAACTTTTTACGCATCTAGGGGGCATCATCCAATCCAATCATCATCCAATCTGTGGGGCTTAACAGGTTACCGCGAACTAATACGTGAGTGCAAGAAAGAGACGCACTGCGCGAAACGAGATAGCATGAAACCATGACACGGGGTCATGACCTTGCAACCCTGCGGAGCCTCCCTGATTGCGGGTATAAATATAGCGTCGAGATCCGGCATAATTCACTGTTAAATCAGTCGGTCTTCGGTCCACATGACCAGAATACGAAGAAGATCTGGAAGAAACTCTGGAAGAAAACTGGAAGAAAATAGTGCTCTATGTATAGTATCAGGGAGAATAAAAACGAACGTGCGTTTCAATCTGTCATTTCAATCGAATCCCTGAGCTATCGAAGATGAAGAATATACAGTCCACATAGGACCAGGTGTTGGTTTCGGCCAGGATTAAGTGTGCCAACCAGTACATCTGCTGGTCCAGTACAATTACATTGCAAGTAAACAAATCTAGTATGAATCATCCGCGCTCCAACTGTCCTCCTCTGCGTGAGGGACCTTCTCAGCGTCCGCGTCGTAGAGAGTAAGCGCCCTTACTTGAAACACGACAATCTTCAGACAGTCTATACACTATCACGCTAAAAAATATATGACGCACTACAGTGTATGTATATGACGCCGGCAGTCCAAACTGTGGACGCATCTTTAGTCGTAAGTTCGTAACTAGGGTTACTATTTAACTAGTACTAATAACGATTTTATCACATGTACGCCTCATACCTTCATTATTTAAGCGAGCTATAGGTACTGGGTTACTACTTAACTAGTACTAATAATGATTTTACCACACGTACGCCTCATACCTTCATTATTTAAGCGAGCTATAGGTACTGGGTTACTGCCTGGGCTGATTGATAGCTGGCCGAAACGACGAACTTAAAAAAATGATACGCAAAAAAGGAATATTACATTATATTCTGGCATCTTTTTGAAAATAGAACGCCAAATTTGAATTTAATCGAACTGATGGAATTTGTTTGAGAGGACGTAGAAATTTCTCTGTCGTAAATTTTCTTAGCAATGGAAAGAAACGAAATTTAAAAACACGTGCGGTGATAAAGTTTTACGTTTTAAAAGAGAAAACAGCAACCCAGATTAAAACCAAGCTAGACAGTGTTTTAGGTAATTCTGCTCCTGCATTGAGTACAATTCACACCTGGGTAACTGATTTTAAACGTGGAAGACAGAGCTGCGAAGACGCCCACAGGTCTGGCCGTCCAAATGAAGTCACGAATCCGGACATGATCAAAAAAAAACACAAAATTGTATTGAATGATCGGCGCTTAAAGTTGCGAGAGATAGCAGAGATGGTGAGCATTTCATCTGAACGCGTTTTTATTATTTTGCACCAACATTTGGGAATGAAAAAGCTTTGCGCGCGATGGGTGCCGCGTTTGCTCACTGTAGACCAAAAGCAACGTCGAGTAGACGATTCATCGGAGTGTTTGGCGCTGTTTAACCGAGAACCTAATGAGTTTTTGCGGCGTTATGTAACAGTCGATGAAACCTGGATATATCATTATACTCCCGAGACAAAAGAACGATCTAAGCAGTGGACTGAGAGCGGAAAACCTGCGCCGAAGAAAGGAAAAACGGTTTTGTCGGCCGGCAAAGTGATGGAGACTGTTTTTTGGGATGCTCGAGGGATTATTTTAGTGGATTATCTGCAAAAAGGAAAAACAATAAATGGAGAGTACTACGCAAGCTTGCTGCAATAATTAAGTGAAGAAATCCAGAAGAAACGACCACATTTGGCCAAGAAGAAAATTTTGTTCCACCATGACAACGCAGCTGCACACACGTCAATGGTTGCAGTCGCCAAACTCCATGAATTGCGGTTCGAATTGCTACCGCATCCACCCTATTCCACGGATCTGTCCCCGTGCGACTTCCACTTATTCCCAAACCTGAAGAAATGGTTAGGTGGCCAGAGATTTTCATCAAATGAAGAAGTCATTGTTGCCGTGGACGAGTATTTTGAGGGGTTGGAGAAAACATTTTATCAAACTGGTGTAAGGGCATTGGAAAAGCGCTGGACTAAATGCATTGAGGTAGAAGGAAACTACGTTGAGAAATAAATTTATTTTAAATAGATTTTTGAAGTTTTTCTTTGTCGTTTCGGAAACTTATCAATCAGATCTCGTACTTAACTAGTACTAATAACGATTTTACCACACGTACGCCTCATACCATCATTATTTAAGCGAGCTATAGGTACTGGGTTACTACTTAACTAGTACTAATAACGATTTTACCACACGTACGCCTCATACCTTCATTATTTAAGCGAGCTATAGGTACTGGGTTACTACTTAACTAGTACTAATAACGATTTTACCACACGTTCGCCTCATACCTTCATTATTTAAGCGAGCTATAGGTACTGGGTTACTACTTAACTAGTACTAATAATGATTTTATCACACGTACGCCTCATACCTTCATTATTTAAGCGAGCTATAGGTATTGGGTTACTACTTAACTAGTACTAATAACGATTTTACCACACGTACGCCTCATACCTTCATTATTTAAGCGAGCTATAGGTACTGGGTTACTACGTAACTAGTACTAATAATGATTTTATCACACGTACGCCTCATACCTTCATTATTTAAGCGAGCTATAAGTATTGGGTTACTACTTAACTAGTACTAATAACGATTTTATCACACGTACGCCTCATACCTTCATTATTTAAGCGAGCTATAGGTACTGGGTTACTACTTAACTAGTACTAATAACGATTTTACCACACGTTCGCCTCATACCTTCATTATTTAAGCGAGCTATAGGTACTGGGTTACTACTTAACTAGTACTAATAATGATTTTATCACACGTACGCCTCATACCTTCATTATTTAAGCGAGCTATTAGGTATTGGGTTACTACTTAACTAGTACTAATAACGATTTTACCACACGTACGCCTCATACCTTCATTATTTAAGCGAGCTATAGGTACTGGGTTACTACTTAACTAGTACTAATAATGATTTTATCACACGTACGCCTCATACCTTCATTATTTAAGCGAGCTATAAGTATTGGGTTACTACTTAACTAGTACTAATAACGATTTTATCACACGTACGCCTCATACCTTCATTATTTAAGCGAGCTATAGGTACTGGGTTACTACTTAACTAGTACTAATAATGATTTTATCACACGTACGCCTCATACCTTCGTTATTTAAGCGAGCTATAGGTATTGGGTTACTACTTAACTAGTACTTATAACGATTTTATCAAACGTACGCCTCATATTTTCATTATTTAAGCGAGCTATAGGTACTGGGTTACTACTTAACTAGTACTAATTTATTTATGTATTTATTTTGTTTATTTATTTATTTATTCGGGGAACCAATAGCTTATAATAAAAAGTAGAAAGCAGACAGTTGAGAGTTAAGCCAATAATAGGTTTCCACTAATAACTATAAAATATAAAATTAAACAAACTTAACAGCAATCACAAGCCACCAATAATAATAAGATATGAACCTAGATCTAAGTACATGAAAATTTGAGCTTAGAAATTTAAGACAATATACTTAAAAATAATACAAGTACCGTACTCACATTATGCATCAATATCAAAAATAAAAAAAATATTATTAAATTCCGATCTTGCTTTAGCAACTTTAGTAACAAAGGGATCCAAGTCTAGTTCTTTACATAGTGCATTAAAGGTAATACTTGCTCGCACCAAAAAGGAATTTCTTCTATAGTTAGTGTTGTAAACTGGGACTAACAGTAGAGGGTTATATCTACGGGATCTTGAAGGAATATTAAAATTTAACTTATACATAGGCTGCACTAAAAGTATTGGGAAGGAATATTTCCACTGTTCCTGTCATATTAAAATCTTTTTAATTTTAAACTCCTTGGTTTTAAAAATCGAATACCGTTTATTTATTTAGAAAAAGATTCTCGGTCTTGTTACAAGGTCTTGTCAAACTTGTTTAGTCGTTGAGAAAATGTAATTGACTCGAGAAAATTCTAGAACGATGATTTATTATGACTTTCGAAGTGGTTTATCACAAAAACAGTGTGTTGACCGGATGATTTCTGCATTTGGTGATGAAGCCCCATCCAAAACCACAATTTATCGCTGGTTTGCTGAATTTCAACGTGGACGTGTCAAGCTCAGTGATGATCCCCGTCAAGGTCGTCCAAAAACTGCAGTCACCCAAGAAAACGTTGATGCTGTGCGTAAGCTGATTGAGGAAGGTCGACATGTGACATACCGCGAAATTCAGGCAACTTTAGACATTAGCATGAGTCAAATACAAATAATCTTGCATAAACAATTAGGTGTAAAAAAGTTGTTTTCCCGATGGATACCGCATTTGCTCTGTGAAGAGCAAAAAGCGGCTCGCGTTACTTGGTGCGTCAGAACTCTCGAAAGATTCCACGCAGGATCCTCAAATGCTGTATACAACATCGTATCAGGTGACGAATCCTGGATATACGCGTACGAACCCGAAACAAAAAACCAGTCACGAGTTTGGGTGTTCGAAAATGAGTTAAAGCCAACAAAAATTGTTCGTTCACGGAGTGTTGCAAAAAAAATGGTGGCCAATGTTGCGACTATTCCTCTTGAGGGACAAAGAACGGTTAATGCAGAATGGTATGCTAACATTGGTTTGCCACAGGTCGTTTCTGAATTCCGTAAAGATAATGACATCATCACAATCACGATAATGACATCACGACAATGCGAGTTCTCACACCGCGCACAGAACAAAAGAGTTTTTAGAGCAAGAAATCATATAATTATTAGACCATCCGCCGTACAGCCCCGACCTAAGCCCTAATGATTTCTATACTTTCCCTAAAATAAAGAATAAATTGCGTGGTCAGAGATTTTCATCACCTGAAGAAGCTGTGGACGCCTACAAAACGGCCATTTTCGAGACACCAACTTCCGAATGGAATGGTTGCTTCAATGATTGGTTCCATCGTATGAAAAAATGTGTCAAATTTTGCGGAGAATACTTCGAAAAGCAATAAATACATTTTTAAATAGTAATGTTGTGTCACTTCCTTGATTCCCGAAATTTTCAGTGCCGCCATCGTAGAGTAGATTAGGACAATCAATTTCGTTATTTATGATTTGTAGGATATATGTGCAATCAGCGATACGTTAACGGTTTGTTAAGGGCTGAATGTGAAATCTCCTACAAAGTGTAGTATAGTTATCAGAGCTATAATTAATTTTGAGTCGGTAACATAGAAATCTAATAAATTGTTTTTGAATATTTTCGACTCGATCAATATATAGGTTCATATTTGAGAGCAGTATTCAAGATGGCTTCTGACAAAGCTACAGTAAAGTACTTTGAAAGTTTTAGCTAGCCTGAAAGAAGAACTTACTCTCATTATGAAACCAAGAGCCTTTGAGGCCTTCACGATGATTTTATCAATGTGCGCATCAAATAGCAGTTTTTCATCATGATATACACCGAGATCTCGTACTATAGAACTTCTAGGTATTTAATGTCCCTTGAGATGGTATGAGATGAGGATTCTGTTTCTTTTCCTGGAAAAAGTAGTAATGGAGCATTTAGACGGATTCATGTCGAGGTTATTGAAGAGGCAGTAGTCATCCAGACGGGCTAAATCAGATTTGAGATTCTCCACGTCTTCTGGTGATGATATAGGTAGGAAAATTTTCATATCGTCAGCGAAATATAAGGAACGAGAATAGCGGAAACATGAGTCGATATCGTTGAAAAAATGATGAAGAGGAGAGGCCCCAATAGCGACCCTTGCGGGAAACTACTAGGTATGGGTACCCAACCAGATATGTAGTTATTAACCACAACTGCCTGTGATCTGTTGTCCAGGTATGAGCAAAACCATCTATATAGGTCGCCATGAATTCCGATGTTAAAAAGTTTAGTTTTAAGTCGGTTGTGATCAATACTGTCAAAACACTTACTGTAGTCTGTGTATATGACGATTTGAGTGCCGCTGTCCATTTTACTTATTAAATAGTCATTAAAATATAAGATAAGGTTTGAGACAGTAGATCGGCCTTTTAGGAACCCATGCTGTGAATCGCTGAAAGAAGATTTTAAGGTAGCATATACTTGATTATGTACTATGCGTTCAAATAATTTGGCAATAGCACATAATTTGGAAATCGGCCTGTAGTTAGTAATTTCTGATTTGTCACCTTTTTTATGTATAGGTGTAATAAAGGCCGATTTCCAGATTTTAGGGACTGTACAAGAGGAAAGTGACATTTTAAAGAGAATTGAGATTGGTAAATCTAAAGTTTTTAACAGCCAGTTAGAAATTTCGGGGAGAGATAGTCAGGCCCCGCTAGTTTAATTGGGTCTAGACTCTTTAGATGAAATTTTACTAATTCAGGTGTGACTTCAATGGAGCTCAAAAATGTGGTTGTGTCACAGGGGTTTTTAGATATCAGTTGAGAATGGTAGCGATTAGTGACATCGTCTTCATTTGTAACATTTTCAGATCTGAGAAAGGACGAATGGAAGTAATAAGAAAAAGCATCACAAACTGACTCACCTGGTAGTCCACCTGGTACACCAGGTAGTAGAAGGTAGTCCCATTGTAAGTAAGATTTAAAGGAGCATGTAAGTTTTAGAACGATGTTTAATGAAACTCCAAAAGTTCTTAGGATTTCTTTCAATAGATGATTCCATCAGAGACAAGTAGTTACTGAAGCAATCAGACTCAAGCTTTTTGACCCTGTCACGTAACAACTTAAATTCTTTAATCTGCAATTCTTCCATATTTTCTATATTTTTTATGAAATTTGTGTTTTACCCGAATCAGGCGTTTAAGATTAGAAGTGTACCAAATTGGAAATGTACTGGGAGTAATAAGTTTTGATGGTACTAGTTTGTTATGTATGTCATTTAATGTTTGATACAAGAATTGAACAGCGCCATCTAACGACCGCTTGTGCAATTCATGGTGCCAGTCAGATAGTTATATTTCTTTACTAATTTTATTGAAATCGCAGCGATCGTAGCTGTGACGTTTGTATGGCGCAGGTTTCAAAAACGAGTGATCTAAAAATTGAAGATCAATAACAATAATGAGTCCAGGATGGTACGGATCAGGGGGTACAAGGGGATCAACACATTCATGTACAGATTTTAACTTATCATTACATAGAACAAGGTCTAAGATTTTATTGTAAGAGTTTAAAATGCCGTTATATTGATTTAAAGATAGAATGCTAAGTTCGTCAGTTAGCAGGTATTCATCTCTACTGGCGATATTGATTGGATAATAGAACCCATCTGAAATGCTAAGTTTCCAAGTTATTCCACTGAGATTGAAATCACCAATTATTAAAAATGTGTCATCTGGATGTCTAAGATTTAATTCACTTAAATTATTCAAAAAATTTGATAATTGATCGTGGAAGGACTTAATGAGCCCAAAATTACATAAATAAATGGCACAGATATGTATTTTTATCGGACTTAGGTTATGTTTGTTTCCGAAATATAGTGTAAGCCAAAGATCCTAAGCTGAGGATTGAAAAGATGGTTGAGCAATAGTTGATAGATGTTTCCTGGCGGATATCAATACCCCGTCACCCCTGCTTTGACCAGTCAGATTATAATTACGATCACGACGCCAAACAATATAATAGTTACTGAATAATTCAGAATCATTGAAATCGTCCATTAGCCAGGTTTCAGTTAAGATTATTAAATCATAAGAGTTTAAGCTGCCTAAGTTTAACCTGCCGATAGAAGTCTGACGACTTAGTTCGCAATCCGCGCACATTTTGATAATAAATGGAAATTGTTTTATTATCAGTAGTATGTTAATAGGAATTATTAATTTCTTGAAATAAACCTTTGTCACATAATGATAGCTTAAAGTAATATTATCGTAATTCATTTAAATAATTTGTTCTGAGCATGTTCTGAAATAACAATAAGCAAAACACATGAAACTATTGGAATATACTTGAATGTAAGCTTGCTGAGATGAATTCGTGTAATATACCTTAATCACATCGTAATGTTTTGTAATAATATCATACTTCATATTAGTATTGCATTTTATATATAAAGTTCGGAAAAACAATAAACATAACACTTATGTTAAATAACGATTTTATCACACGTACGCCTCATATCTTCATTATTTAAGCGAGCTATAGGTACTGGGTTACTACTTAACTAGTACTAATAACGATTTTACCACACGTACGCCTCATACCTTCATTATTTAAGCGAGCTATAGGTACTGGGTTACTATTTAACTAGTACTAATAACGATTTTATCACAAGTACGCTTCATACCTTCATTATTTAAGCGAGCTATAGGTATTGGGTTACTACTTAACTAGTACTAATAACGATTTTACCACACGTACGCCTCATACCTTCATTATTTAAGCGAGCTATAGGTACTGGGTTACTACTTAAGTAGTACTAATAACGATTTTACCACACGTACGCCTCATACCTTCATTATTTAAGCGAGCTATAGGTACTGGGTTATTTCTTAACTAGTACTAATAACGATTTTACCACACGTACGCCTCATACCTTCATTATTTAAGCGAGCTATAGGTACTGGGTTACTATTTAACTAGTACTAATAACGATTTTATCACAAGTACGCTTCATACCTTCATTATTTAAGCGAGCTATAGGTATTGGGTTACTACTTAACTAGTACTAATAACGATTTTACCACACGTACGCCTCATACCTTCATTATTTAAGCGAGCTATAGGTACTGGGTTACTACTTAAGTAGTACTAATAACGATTTTACCACACGTACGCCTCATACCTTCATTATTTAAGCGAGCTATAGGTACTGGGTTATTTCTTAACTAGTACTAATAACGATTTTACCACACGTACGCCTCATACCTTCATTATTTAAGCGAGCTATAGGTACTGGGTTACTACTTAACTAGTACTAATAACGATTTTACCACACGTACGCCTCATACCTTCATTATTTAAGCGAGCTATAGGTACTGGGTTACTACTTAACTAGTACTAATAACGATTTTACCACACGTACGCCTCATACCTTCATTATTTAAGCGAGCTATAGGTACTGGGTTACTACTTAACTAGTACTAATAACGATTTTACCACACGTACGCCTCATACCTTCATTATTTAAGCGAGCTATAGGTACTGGGTTACTACTTAACTAGTACTAATAACGATTTTATCACACGTACGCCTAATACCTTCATTATTTAAGCGAGCTATAGGTACTGGGTTACTACTTAACTAGTACTAATAACGATTTTATCACACGTACGCCTCATACCTTCATTATTTAAGCGAGCTATAGGTACTGGGTTACTACTTAACTAGTACTAATAACGATTTTATCACACGTACGCCTCATACCTTCATTATTTAAGCGAGCTATAGGTACTGGGTTACTACTTAACTAGTACTAATAACGATTTTACCACACGTACGCCTCATACCTTCATTATTTAAGCGAGCTATAGGTACTGGGTTACTTCTTAACTAGTACTAATAACGATTTTACCACACGTACGCCTCATACCTTCATTATTTAAGCGAGCTATAGGTACTGGGTTACTACTTAACTAGTACTAATAACGATTTTATCACACGTACGCCTCATACCTTCATTATTTAAGCGAGCTATAGGTACTGGGTTACTACTTAACTAGTACTAATAACGATTTTATCACACGTACGCCTCATACCTTCATTATATAAGCGAGCTATAGGTACTGGGTTACTACTTAACTAGTACTAATAACGATTTTATCACACGTACGCCTCATACCTTCATTATTTTGTTTCTGAAACTCAATACCTACTTCTACGAAAGTCAAACGATATTAGCTTTAGCTAATAATGACGATATCGTTTGACTTTATCGCTCTTAGCTCTATCGTCTGTGCCTGTGTACTCTACACAAACACGGAGTACGACTAACCGAAAACATTAAATAAAGCTACCGTCATTGGCTTAAATATATAACTGAGGTAAGGACAGGCCCTGTCTAAGTGATAAAATGTCTTCAATGCCAGTTTTATATTTTAACACACGTACGGATTGGGTCCGGAGCAGAACACGGATTTGGTTGCTAATTTAGAAGTTTCTCCCTAAAATAAGAGAAAAATCCTCTAGACTCTCCTCTCCACTAAGTATATAGGAGGTTATTTTTAGAGGTTTGTATTTTCGATCGATATCGACAAGCGATTTGAAAAGTCAACTTGTAGAAAATATACTTTTGGAAGTATATTTTAATATATAAAGGACATAATAATATTACATAACATTATTTTTTATTATTCGTTTATCAGTTTATTTAAGTATGGGAAAAAGTATTCTTGAGACTTAAGAGTTAGAACACTACACAAAATTTGAAATGCACTGCAATAAGAACTCTGTGCTAATACAATAGAGCTGAAAATCAAACACACTAGTGTCGTGCTGTCATAATGGTCTGCTCCAAACGAAATCGGTACGTGTCTAAGCAACATTAATAATAGCTCCGATTTCGGTGTCGGTGGCCGGTTTCATCGAAACCTGCAGGCCAGCTACGCAGGAGTTATTTTATAGTGCCCAAGTGTGTGCGCAGTACACAAGAGCACTCTCGCTCTTCTTTTTTACTCTCGAAACCCAGTTGGATGGACGGAGAGATCAGGCGCAGGACTGACTTTTTACATGCCCATATGCATAGATCATCTTTCTTGTCATACAATTACGTGATCAGCCTGCATTGCCCTAACCAAACATTTTCTGTTGTTCCAATGCGGGAATCGAACCCACGACCTCCGAGACGAGAGCCGAGCTCTAAACCACTGGACGACGGAGGCTGTTAGCATTAGGGCCATATCGACATGTCATCTACGATCGGCGAGATCCGAGAACTTGACAGTTTACTTGTATAAAAAAAAAGTTTTTATAAGCTAAATGTTCTTACGGCCTCATACTTACTTTTGAAATCATTGGCTGCCGTGTAATTTAATGATCTCAAATTAGACAAAGTTTTGTATAGAAGCTAATAACGCTCATCACCCCGGCGGAGGCATCGGGCCGCTCGTCAATTAATATTAATTATCTGATCCGCAATTTGAAATCGGAATATTTGATTATGTAAAATGTTAACTCAATGAACTTCGTGAATTTGAAAATCTCGTTTCACAGTGTTAGTAGCCGAAAGCTACTAATACACAATTCTCACAAATCAACTACTCAACCTCAAAACATATGGGTTTATATACTTGTTGAGCCTAACTCAGCAAGCAGGGATGTTGCCTAGTGTGGATTAACACATTTGTATAAACTAAATTTTAAAATTGTTGATTAAAGATACATAAATCTAAAAGAAATAGGTATTTAGGTTGACGCGTTTAAAAATTATAAGCAAATAAGTGTATTGCCCATTTCCTTCTCGCAAAACGATTTGTTACGTCACAAGTTGCTACCGCCTTACTTTTTGTAACGACAAATGTATGGCGGGTGCAACTCGTGACGTCACAGGCCGATATATCGCTCTCTTTCTTATTGTAAATTGTTTGTATCTTCGTTTTTTTTAACATATACGAAAATGTTGCGTTCTAGATTGTTTATTAACACGTTGTATAAAATCGAATAGACGAAACAAATTTTTTTAGGCAACATGCCTATTATCTTAACTAAACGTGATTATACCATCTTTTACCTTTATTTAGTATGTTTATTGATTGTCCACATAAAAATAGGTTTTAAATTCAATTCCCATCCGCATACCTTAACCCTGATCAATGAGGTCCGCTTATCGATTCCGTAACTCGTAATTGACGCTGTTACTAATTATAGATGTCGCTGACACAGGAAGGAACTACAAACCTTTTTAGAAAATGTTTTTATTAGTTAAAATAGTTTAAAGCTCCTATTACTTAACAAATTATCCAAAGAAACTAAAGTTACAATTTTGTTCATTGTGTAATTGTTGTTTAGTATCATTGTTTTTACCTACATTCTAAATTAAGCGAACTTCTAAGACCTACATGTTGGTAGTCATATTACCTATCAAATATTAATAATTGATGAGTCATTTTTCGTCTCTTTTCTATTTCTTTTAAATTGTTTTGGATCTATATTGGCATAACATGTATCTTCATGGGCGAGGACAATAGCCTCTGCAATACAGTTTACACTAGCGCCCCCTTCAGGGACTTCAGATATGTAAAACTCGTCTGTGTCAATAAAGAATTTATTTATTATTTATTATTATTATTATCAAAGTACCTAACAAATGATTTTCGTAAAACTAGTTACATTTCTGAATGATAGCAAAACCGAATACTTTATCTTCGAATTTGAAAACGATTCATCTAGTGGTCACTAGATGAATCGTTTGGGACTCCACTCTTTATAAACTTAGTTTGTATAGAGTTTATGTAAAATCTTCAGAAACGGCATTTAGCTAGAAGTGCAGGAAAATAGAGTACCTCATGTTCATTGCGGGAGCAAGTAATTTATTATGCAATACGTATTATGTGATACATAAAGCGATACTTCTCAGATACGTCGGCGGTCAGCAAGCAACAGGAGCGCTCTAATTTACTCGTTTTCCTAATGGCCCGCTGGGAACAATTTACTGAACCGTCCACAACACCACATAAGTGTATAACTGGCTGGTGATTACGATGATATCGTATCGGGAATTATCCATACACATTGGAAGAGTGCAATATTTAGATACTTCGAAGTGCAACATTTGACGCGGCACGTACTCCCTGTACATTGTACAATCGTCTTATGGTATGAGAGTGATAATGTATGGTGGCTGGTTTCGTTAAATCCAGTACGGCTATGCACGAGTTATTTTATAGTGCCAAAGTGTATGCGTAGTACACAAGAGTACTCTTTCTTTACTCTCGTAACCCGGGGACGGATGACCGCCACGACTGACGACAGATCAGGCACAGGGTCGACTTTTACATGCCCATCCGACGCATGGATCATCTGTCCTGTCGGACGATTAGGTGATCAGCCTGCATTGTTCTAGCCAGACTTGGAAACAACATTTTTGTTGTTTCCATCGCGGGGCTTGAATCCCCGGTCTCCGGTGCCGGAGCCAAGCTCTAAACCACTGGACCACGAATGTATGTGATATAGCCACGTAATAATTAGGTTGTATAATGAAAAGATTTGCACGAAACCATTTTGATACTCCATGTATCACGTGAGCGGCACCACGATGACGTGTTATAGTTTTATTATTTTTTGTAATACAGATGTCCACCACCGGGTTCTAGTACCTACAGCCTTTTTTTAGCCTTCAGTTTCACACCAAACTTCAAAACAATCCGTCCGTCCGATACAAAATAAAAATGTAAACAAAAGAGGCGCGAGTGTGCGCCAGCAGTCGGGATCTGTAGCACTCAATCTATATGGTAATTAGTTCGAGCTTACTCCGCCAGCCTACAGTACACAGAGCATAAAGTTACTAAGTAGATATAACTATTACGTTTTAATAAAACCAATATATCTATAAATACGTGAAGCAAAAACTTCCTACTCCGCTTTTACAAAAATAATGCCAAAAATGGAGGATTATAAAAGACATTGGGTATTTTACTGAAGGGTAAAAAAGATTTAGCCTCCCGCTAGCCTTTCCTAAAAAAATAACCGTGTGTACTATGGCAAGTGCGTCTAAATAAAGCTCTCTGTATACTAAACAAACATAACATTGTCCGTTTAAATATACCGGGCGTATACACAGACGATCTTATTGGTGTTAGTACCTACTGTCCAGACTTCAGTACTGCCGTAGGAATGTCACGATCCCAGGTACGGGTCAGCTAAATTTAGACCTACAATGACTTTAGTGGAAAAATATAAAAACAAAGCCATAGCGACTAGGCCATATGAAAATGTAACGTGTAGTCTTTTGCGTGGCGACCTTTATTATCTATGTTAGGTATCAACGTACTAACCTAACCTAACCTAACCGGCTGGTCTTCAGCTTAATAAAGAACTTGTAGGAATAAGTAAAAAATAAAAGCTATCTGTAAACTAAGTCGAGTTTTGTCACTACTCGCCGTGAAGAAGATACTAATAAGAGACTACAATTATTTGTATGGCATCAAAACATCGCCCCTAGTAGCAAATAATGGTACCTAATTCGATGCCATACAAATTGTGGTTAACTTCTTCAAGGCGAGTAGTCACAAACGCTCGCACTCAGCCCATTTACAAAGTGCGATTAGACAATTCAAGGAGCGGAACTTTGACAATAATTGATATTTAAGGCCATTTTAAAGCCCAATACAATTATTTCGGTTGAATTCGCAGTATAAGTACGTAAGTATATATTTTTACCTTGTGATATCAGCGCATGCTGTCGCACACGAGCATATCAGTGTGCACAAAGGGCAATAGCATGATCTGGCACTGGAACCCACTGCGAATTGAATAGAAATAATAACGTGAATTACCTGCTACCGTCTGATTGAAGCTTAGATTTGTGTAGTGTTATATCCGCTACATACGTCACAATTTATCATTGCAAAATGCAGTGTGCAGTTAAATCGAACGCCCCCAGTGCCTCCACACGCCATCGATAAAACTGTGTCGATTGTCAGTTTGGTCAGATCAAGATAATCATGATAGATGACTGTTCAGCAGATCTAAAATTCAAAATTCTAATTCTTTATTCAACATATAATAATATACAATAGAATAAACATGTAATATACATAGATCACGTAAATCTATTCCCATGCAAAGTTAGGGCTTGTGTTATGGCAATCAGACAACGAATATACATATTTTGTCAATTTTAAACTATAGTATTTTATAACACACACTCTAACACTACAAAAACACAAAAAAGGCCACATTAAGTGAATTGGTTATGAAACATCATCTATTGAAATTCAAAACATTATGTTTCATAATAGTACGATTCACCTATTGTGGCAAATTTTTAGACTTCAGGTCGGTCGTCGCAAATCGCACGCACAGCTCCTGCAGCGCCGCTGTACTAGGGTTTATATTTTTTGCCACAGCGCCGGTGAATTCAGTGTGTAAAGGCGTATACATACGTAACGATAAAACTATGTGCTCGAAATCGAAAACAATTTATCTAACAAGAAATTACAACTGCCAAAGGCAAACGATACTTCGTAACAATTTCTCACATACACGATCGATAAAACTGATCGGTTTACACCGTTTTATCGCTACGATCAATTGGTAAGTGTGAAGCGAGACTAAGCGGTGGCATTTGTACAGGGTAATAGATAGACATTAGACCGAACGAATTGCACCACCGCCGTAGCCGTCGGCATAACATGTCAAACAGACTACCACATTTGACATTACGCGTAACATATTTCGATGTTATCACTAAGGATGAGCTATGGCGTACATTTGACAGACAAAATCTTCATACAAGAAAAAGTGACACCATCTTGATTTCAGAAGATTTTGTGACTTTTAAGCGGACTGATTAAACTGCGGAAAACAAATGTCTAAATGTCAAGATGACAAGTTTCAAAACTTTTTTTTTATATAAGTATATATGGCGTCGGCTTATCTTAAAACCATTTGCCAGTGTCAAGTAAAATAGGCGGGAAATAGAACTTTCGTTTCAATTTTCAACACCATATTCCTATATCGTCAAGTCTAAAGTCTAGTCAATGTCCAAATAAATAGTCAGTACAGTCCATGAGTCATGTCAATCGATTCAGTAAATTTGTAGAAGCTTTACTAAAAGTTCTTAGGGAGTTTTGGCGGGAAACACAAAATAGCACGTTTTTAGAAGTTGTACCACTTGCCCACACTTGTGCACGTTAACGAATATTTAATGGATAATACTCTACCAATATTACACATTAAGAACCGAGATAACACAAATTTATGAAATATTACAAATTCCACAACGTCACCCATTGAACTCCCCGGCAAAACTCCTTTCAAAACTTCACAGCTCCGATATGCCACGTCTTCCTCCTTTAATACGACTTATGGCAATAAGTCCATAATATGTCGGCGACTGTACATGTCTAAGCAGACTGTTCACCACTGCACGGACGGCAACCGGACCGTGTGAAACGTGCCTAACTGACGTTATCATTGGAGCTGCGCTCATAGACAACATCGAAATGGGCGCCGCGCCGCACGTGAAAACCGCGTGTAATGGGCTGCGGTCGTCGACGATTACTCTGTGAATATTACAGCGGAGGTCGATAATGCGGGATTTACATGGGTCGACATAATACACTCGCATATCTGTAGTCCGTTAAAATACAATTAAATGTAATTAATGTAAACAAAGAAACAGTGCGCGCTAGAATACTACCAATTTAAATTTCACTAAAAATTAAAACACATTAATTTGGTCGGATTTCATCATTTTGTTTACGTTAGATTAAATTGGATCTGAACAGAGTTTACCGCGGACACATGTGACTGTAGCGGGGGCGGTCGACCATAACAGTGCCCGCCGCAGATTAAAGAAAAAGTAACATATAAAGAGCTACATATTAAGCTTTCGATTTGATTGCACTATAACAAGCATACATTGTGTACACGATTGTGTGTAGAAATTGAGGGTGTTAAAGGGGACGTCAAAGTTTTCAAATTTGGATCGTTCTATGAAAGCTGTTTCTATATACGTAATTATATAATATATTTTCAACTCTGTGGCTCCCCTTTGTGGAATAGTATTCGTATCAAAAAACTTCTTTAGTAAATAACTCTATCTACTTTGGTTATGTATATACAATAAAGTCATAGTCAATGACATTTGTATGGTATTTTTATACACTTTTCGAACGTCGGTATACATGATGCCTACCACCGGTTCGGGAACTAGCCCGGCGAGAAGAACCGGCGTAAGAAAGTCGCGCGGGGCCATCCTTTATCAATAAGATGGAAAATTGTTCATTTAAAATAAAAAAGGTATATAACAATGTTATGAATAAAACTACATAACAAGAGTACAATAGTAAATAGAATTCACCCTCAGAAACTTTCACATTTATAGTGGTACGATATCAATAATACAAGGGAACTTTCACAGTAATAAGACACAGGACTTCTTGCACTGAATTTCCACCAAGAACCTACAGTACAATCAATAACATACAATGGAACTTACCACAAAGTGCGTCTGTTAACTGGAATTAAAATCTGTTCAGACCAAATTCAATCCAGACCTAAATTAACGGCGATCCATGAAACCAATAGTCAGACTTAGTGAGGCTTTGACGTTAACCAGCGCCTAACTTTGACACTTGACACACTGGCACAGGATAACCTAACCTAAGTACTATACCGACACGTAGCGACACGAGAATTCTACTTTTATTGAATTACAGATTTCACATTTACTAGGATCTACATACATCTAGCAATTGGGAAGCAATTTCATATTTTTGCATCACTAAATTGTTTATTGAGGAAGGCAAGTTATAATTATTTTTCAGAATTGTGACCGAAATTCGGTAGCCGGTTAAAATAAGTTAATTCTGATCGTTGAACGAAATTTCCTGTATTTGGCCGTTACTGATAAAAAAATCGACAAATATAAGTTAAAAAAAATCTTAAACAAAATAACAAACTGAAACGCCCAGGAAGTTTAGAACAAATTCTATACAAGAATTCGCTTTATCCGCATTCTATCGCGTTTCTGAGATAAAACTAAAAGGCTTCGGAAGGCTATCTCCACTCCTGTAACGTTCTGTAATGCTGTGTTATGGTCGAACGCCCCCGCTACACCGCATCCGCGTCCGCGGTAAACTCTGTTCATCTAATTCAATCTAAACATTAACAAAAATATGAAATTCAAAGCTAAATGTGTAGCTGTTTATCTGTTCCTCTTTCTTTAATCTATGGCGGAGTTGCGGGCAAAAGCTTGTAGATAGTAGAACAGTTACTAAAACTCATTGGGACATTCCCTACACCGCCATGGCTGTCGGCGAGAACTCGCTCCACCAGTTGCTCGACTTGCAAAAGTTAGTAAGTAGTAGTAATTAGCTCCCCGCCCTCACCTCCGCCTCACTGCATGTCACATCGCGGCCGTGCACTTCGTGGTGTCCTAATTATGCATGTGTTGTTCGTTAAATTTCCGCAAACCAGATCAGTACTGATCTATTGAGTTAACGAACGAGTTCAATTGACCCGTTCGATCGAACCGTTCAATGAACTGAAAGATCTAAGCGAACTGAAGACTTGCGTATCAATCGCGACTTGTTGGATCACGCGCGCGGCTCACGCGAATTCTATGGTTCTCGTGGCCGATTAGCTCGTTAGTGAGCCAGTAAACCAGTGACCCAAATGAGCCAATTGAGACAAACTCAGCGCGCGACGGCCTGTTGTTCAGTTGGAGGCGAGAGATGTTGTGTATTTGTGTGACAACTTGTTTTTATCACGATTTTAGCATTCAACTGGGTAAACTAAATTAATTTATTATAATAAATTAATTTACCTATCTAGATAATGAAAATTAACTTAAAAACTATTCAATAATAATTTACCTCGACCAAAATTCGTTTGATACTGGGATGCGCTTTTTAGTTTATATATTTAACATGTAAAACACAAAACCCAACTATTTGTTATAGAGTGGGTAAATTACTTTTTAAATAATATGAAAAACAAAATTTCAACTTAACAAGAAAACTAAAACATTTCTTACAATAACAACTCATTCCATTAACAAATAAGTCAATTTAAAATGCTTTAATCGTTTACTCACTGCCTTGCGAGTTACGACTTGTCGGTTTACGCGCGCGGTCCGCACGAGACCCACGGTTCTCGTAGTTCATTAGCACGTTAGTGAGCCAGTGATCCAACTGAGCCAATCGAGCCAAACTAAGCCCGCAATTGGGCCGTGCCGGGATCAATCAGTAAATCGCTCGATCATAAAGTTCGTTCATAAATCAGTGAGCCAAACTAGTAACCGAATCAATTTCATACGAGTGAACCATTGAACCAAGCAAACCGCACTACCCGGGTTTTTTGGTTCGTTCGTTCACGAACGAAACATGCTTAGTCCCAATATTGTTGAATAATAAAATAATTATCTATAACAGTTGGATATTTAATGCAACTAGTGGTCGTCCTGTGGTCGAAATTCGCCCATAATTCATATAATTTTTTAGTTTGAACCTTATAAAGTTCTTTTGCCTTTTAAAAATAAAAAGTAGAAAGAAATAAAATTTACAAACGTCAATCGCATGGTAGTGTGAGTTATTAATCTGACAGAGTGTGTGTAATGTTACTTTTATTAATCTGATGAACCTACTTTTTAAGCATTACACCCCTGGTACTCTATGCTAGTGGTGTATCGTATCGCAAGGCGTCGGTCGCATCGCTGGCGCAAGCCAATGCGTCGGTGTACTGAGGGTGTTATTATATATCCATAATATAAACCTCAACTGAGCCACATAGTAGTATGTTTGCTTGCGCAGAAAGGGGTACAAAGTGTTTACTTCACGTATTATAATATAATATAATATTATGATGATGGTCTGAGTTGAAATTTCAATATAGTAATTAGAAATGTCAATATAGGCTTGTACAATGTACACAAAACCGCGATACGACGACGACGAAGACTGCGACGCGAATTCCTATGGTTATCATTGTTTTGAAGACTTTGAACCATATCGAAGGTGTTATGTACACTAATCAGTGTTGTAGATCGTAATAAGAGTTGCTTACTTTGGATATTAATTAGGAAATATAGGTAATTTCTAACAGATTGTTATTTCTATCTTTCTGGTACATTGTGTTCTGTTAGAAAGGATCTAACAGAACACAATATGTAGAAATAACATCTATAGATAATAAAAAAATAATTAAATCGTAATGTAGAGTCAACAATACGGGAGTTCCACAAGGCAGACCAACTGCACTTGGCCCAATGCTAATTATATTTTATATAAATGCACTCCCTGACATCACAAATAATAAAAGTATCCTGTTTATAGATGACATGTCGATAATAATAACGAGGGTAGTAAAGTGGCAACTTATAGTGTTCTCTATCGGGAGTTCCAAAAAAAAACGATTTTATTTAAAAGATTTATTGAAGTTAAAAATTACGAACTATTGTTACATTTAAACTTAACTAAAATAAATCAGATCTATGTTGGATCTAAACTCAAGAATTATTATTAATTAAGACTACCGACTTTGACCGATGTAAGATCTAAAGTGTCCAACTTAACTCCAAATTCACGATCCCACGGAGTTGGGACCACCACGATGATGCGGCGACAGCATTTCCAGTATATGACGATTTCTGTCGTAATTTATGAAGAAACTGCACGACATGTATTTTCTTTATAGTCCAAGAGGCGACTTCAATTAATATATGTTATATGTTAATTATAGTCCAAGAGCATGTTCGACTGCGACTGACCGATGATGATGATTCCCATATAATGGTATTCGGCAATTCGGTGCTAAGTCCATATTACATATGGGGTACATATGTAACAGGCATGATAATAATATTAAAAAAATAAATCTTAGTAAGATTAACTATATTCAATTTCATAAGTACGGCACTAAACTTAACGAGCTATATATTAATTATAAAAATGAATGTATTCAAAGAGTTCAGTGTACTAAGTTCTTAGCTTCATTCGTATTGATGAAAACCGTAACATGAAGGCGCACATTGAATATTTATGTAACAAATTAAATAGCTATGTTTATGTCCTACATAGACTAAGACAAATATCAACTCCTCCAACTGTGCTATCGGCGCACGCGGTAATGTAGCCTCGATACTTAGAAACGGATTATTACTATGGGGGTAACTCGACGGATTAGTTGTCTAATAAAGCGTTTATAGCACAAAAAAGTGTGTAAGAGCAGTCTGTGGCTCCTATTTAAAAAGTTAAATATTATACCTTACCTTGCCTGTATAATATTTACGAATTAGTGAACTTTGTAAAAATTCTCTACAGTTATTTTACAGAAATTTACCCAAGAAACAAAAGAAACTTCAAACGAATAGTTCTAGACATAATACCGAGAACGATTCTGTATCGAAAAGAATATTAAGCAATGTATGGTAAGGCTTATAACGCAACGCCAACAGCCTACATCTAGATAAAATAAAAAATAAAAAATAAAAATATCTTTATTAAACACACAAGGGACATGACACAGCCAAATTTTAACAAAAAACAAGTAAATTATACACTAACGCACTATATCATTCAAAGAATACGAAAAGAGACAGTTTTAAAAACACAGCTGATTAAGGCTATGCAATGCCCACACCATGTGTTTAAAGGGATGCCACTCAGGCTTCGACCGCGGCAAGCCGTGGCGCCTGATCTTCCGTGACCCCCTTGTAAGTTCGCGATCTCACGACGGCACACAATCATAATTATTGAGTTACAAAAATAAAAAAGGTACAAAAAAATAAATAAAAATAAAACACAACGCATATATACATATAATAGTATAGATACGATACTAATTACATTGTTATTATCGCTTCAAGCTGTTTATTTCACGGCGCACATAGTCACCGCACACAATCAGTCGGTCGGCGCAGAGACGCGTTCAGCGCTCCTGCCTCGACACGGGCGGCACGACAACGACGCTCGATATAATATAATATTATATAATTGAAAATATCATGATTGCGAGTAATAATAAGATGAAATAATATTTTTAGTAAATATAAACACAATCATATAATATGTAATTCATAAATATACGGGAAGAATAATAAATAAAGAATCCTCTGTTATTTACTACATTTATGCAGTGAGCAGACATTGACGTTGGTGATAAAAATTTACACCGCCATAACTACAGCTTACAACACTTCGGTAAGTATAATGAAAATTATATCACACTTAATGTAATATACGTATATAAGATTGTAGTTATTGTAGTTATAGGGAGAGTATAATATATAGATAGGGTTTGCATTCTGCGATTCGAAATTAAATAATATATTACGGATACTATAATTGATATACGAGTAAGTAATAACGACACAGTTATATATAAATTAAATACTAATTGGTATATTACAATTCAGTTGTCATTAGTTTTGAAGAGACTGGTAAGAAGAAAGTTGTTGCTGCATTATAAAGGCTTTGTATTTTAACTTGAACCCCTGTATTGTTTGCAGAGCTCGGATTGGTGGCGGCAGATTGTTCCAGACCTTACTCGACAAATACCGGAAACTACCTCTGAATGCGGAGGTGTGATGCAGAAGATTAATAAGAAGATAGGATGATCCCCTAGTTGTGATAGTCAGCTGTTTATCTCCTGCCCACTGTAGTTTATTATAGAGATAGGTTGGTAATTTAAATTTTACTATCCCAAACAGCAGCGTGGCAAATTGCAGTTGCCTTCTATTATCCATTCTAAGCCAACGCGTTTCGTTAATGTAAGGGGATACATGAGCACGAGGAGGGACGTTATGACAAAATCTGGCACAAGAGTTCTGAACCTTTTGTATTAGTTTTTTTGACTTACATGACAAACAGGGGCCGACTACCACATCAGCGTAATTTAGTTTAGATAAGATTAGGGACTCACACAGTATAACACGTATGTTGACGGGCAGAACATTTCTAATTTTATACAGTACCTTTAGCCGGTAGAAACAATTGCTGACGGTTTTTATAACATGCTTCTCGAACTTCAATTTTTCGTCCATTAATACACCTAGATTACGAGCTTCGTCTACTCTTTCGATTAATTCTCCATCTACATATACTTTTGGTTGCGATGCTTTTATTTTTTGAATTTGTAGCCTTGTTCCCAATGTCATGTACTTAGTTTTCGCCGGGTTGAGAACAAGTGCATTGGCCTTAGCCCAATCTGAAATACCAGCCAGATCACTATTTAGCTTACTAACAGCCTCAATTATTTTATTTGGCCTGAAAGATATGTATAATTGTATGTCGTCCGCGTAGATATGGAATTTGCAGTATTTTATGATTCGTACAATATCAGCACAGTATAACGCGAAGGCCTCTGGTCCAATAACCGACCCCTGAGGTACTCCCCTACTTACATCACATGGGTCTGAACGTGACGATATTCCACTACAATCATCAATTATCTCCACAAGTTGGGTACGATTGTTTAAATAGCTTGAGAACCAATCGAAAGAATTTTGATCGAAACCATAATATTTCATTTTAGCTAGTAGTAAAGAGATGTTAATAGTATCAAACGCACGTGAAAAATCAAGTAGTACAAGTATTGTACCCTCGCCTGCATCTTGCGCAGCAAGAATATTATCTACTACGTCCATGAGCGCCGTGGTAGTGCTGTGACTTCTCCGAAATCCCGACTGAACCTCAGGCAAAATACGGTTTGTGTCTAGGTACTGAGTCATTTGGTTACAAACAACCTTCTCGAGAACCTTTGACGCACAAGGAAGAATGCTTATAGGTCTCAACTCCTTTAGTTCGCTAACATTTTCCTTTTTAGGAACGGGTTTAACCAAGGCTAGGCGCCAGGCTTCAGGGAAAACACCAGAGCTCATTGATTTATTGATTACTTGAGTTAAACTATTAAGACAAGCAGGATAACGACAGACTGTCTGTATCATATCAAGCGTAATGCAATCAGCACCCATAGCGTTTGACTTAAACGAGTTTAGAATCTTTTGAACGTCATTACTACATACAGAGGTGAACGAGAAGGTAGAAGAGTTAAATCTATTCGATGTAAAGAAACTTAGGGAAGAAGGTGTAGAATTATCGCCTGGCATATCTAGAAAGTGTAAATTTATTAAAGTAGGATTTTTGAGATGTAACGGAAGAGAAAGGATTGTTTTACTATTGCTAATAGTTACATTCTCTTTAAGGCGGTTCCACATAAGTCGCGGCTGTTTGATATTGCAGTTTATGCACGATTGGAAATAAGCTGTTTTTTCTCTAGCCAGTGCCAGAGCCACTTCTCGCTTGAGGTTTTTATAAAACTCAATATGCGTTACATTTTTACTTTTGCGTGCTCGCCGATGAGCCTCATCTCTTCGCCGCATCATTAATTTAATGTTGTAAGTGATCCATGGGTGTTGTTTTTGTTTTATGTAAAAAGTTCTAACAGGTGCAAGCAAATCAAATACCCATAAAACACTACTATTAAATTCACGCACCATATCATTAATATCTGCCTGCTGTTGTATTGTAGACCAGTCTATAGTACCAACGGCTAATTCCAAATCATCTGCTTCGATATTTTTTATAGCTCTGTAGTGCATTATTTTTGGGGTAAACTTTTCTTTGCGTATGTTACTAGTGAAAGATAGAAATGCATGACTACTGAGATCCGGAATATAATCAACACAAACTTGAAGTTGGTCTGCATTCGAACAGACCAAGTCAAGTAAGGTTTCCGTATCAGACGTAAAATGTGTAGGCTGAGTTGTATACTGTCGCAATTGATGCAAAGTTAAGAAATCCTCTAACAAAAGAAAAGAATTATTATTTACATGTAAATAGTTAATATTAAAATCTCCCATTAAATATATGTAGTCGTAAAAAGACAAGGTACTGATAGTGTCTGATAGGGCGTCAAGGAACACGTTGATTGACAGCCATGGAGGTCTATATGCCGTACCCACACAGATAATCCTTCCGTTAGCCTGAAAAGACAGCCACATCTGTTCTACGTTATTTGTCACTGGGTGCGTTAGGACACGTACCTTTAAAGTGTTTTTCAAATAGAAACCGACGCCGCCCCCGCGAGCTCGCACACTCACGGGTCTAGGTACGTGGACTAAGCGATAACCAGGGACCCGAGGCGCGCGGCCCTCCTCGCCAGAACGTAGCCAAGTTTCATTTATAGCTACGAGATCACAGTCATGAACATTCATAACCACCAAGAAGTCATCATGTCTAGAACCAAGAGATCCAGGATTTAAGAATCCTAATTTAATATATTTTGTGTTTATCATTTTAGAAAGTCACTATATAGGTGGCATAATTGTATTAAGTGATAAAAATATATAAAGTTATAATAAATACGTTGTAGATTGTTTTTTAATAATAGGTATAAGGATTCGATAAGGAATAATTTAGTATATTTTACATTTTTAAGGATTGCGATTATGTTATAAATATGCGTGTATATAATATGTGAGTTATATATGTAACATATCAAAGAGTTACTTAATAATAAAGTAAGACTATGTGCCGTGTGACAGTAACATAATTTTAGTTCAGTTGTTGGTTTAGAAGGGTAAGGCATTGCATATTCGCAATAGTGCCACAATGCTTTTTTAACTATAGTCATTAGGCGTAATTTAGTGATGCGTTGCAAAATATACAAAATATTAAAATTTAAATGTGGTAGCCGAAACAAAAAGGTATATATGTATGAGACTAGTGTATGACAATATAATAATAAGTCTAAGGACTTTGACCAACAGAGGATAGTCCAAAAACCCGTTTCAAGTCGCTCTCAGCTCGTATGCGGTGCACTACAGAACCTGGATCCCGCCTGGCAAAGATGGCCCCACCACGCGTCCAGATATATCGCCAGTTGTTACGTCGTCCCTCCTCCCGGGCTAGGTGGAATATAGTACGGTTCAATTTTGTTAGGCGCTCGTTTATATATATACGACGAGGCACTCCATCTACGACGCCTGATGTGTCGACGCCACGACGAACCCGCGCTGCCTTCAGGATATTGTCACATAATAATTTTCGTGAAAATCTGACGACAATGGGCCTGGAGTTCGGGCGGTCACTATCCTCAGCGCTGACTGCTACTTTTTTCCCGCCTTTCCGAACAGCACTCACAATATCATATTCGCCAATATCAACGCCTATCTTTTTGGCTACCAATCCAACCAGATGGACAACATTTTCCCCATTTTTTTCAGGCAGGCCCGATAATTGTACGTCGCATTGTAAACTCTGCTGATCTCGATCATTCACATCGAGCTTTAATCGCTCGATCACTTCAGTAACGTCCGGGCCAACCTCGCAAGTGCATGTGTGCGCTTCGATCCTTTGCTCCACTGCAGCTAGGCGCGATTCAACTATGCCCACGCGATTATGAGTCTCCACGATAGTTGCGCTAAGTTTTGAGATTTCCTGCCTAACTGACACCATCTCTGACCGGAAATCACATATAACCTCCCTCAATAGTTTAATCTCCTCTGCTAGGGAGTTTGGAGAGTGAGATCCCATGGTGTTAAGTGGTGCGTCGACATATATATCCTGGGGGGAGTTTTGGCTTTCCAGTGAGGGAGACTCGGTGCCAACGTTGCAGGTACGACAAAGCCACTTAGCTATGCTTTTGGAGTCAGATACTTTGGCACAGTATCGATGGTATGTACCACTACATTTAATGCATTTAATGCTGTCATTAATTCTCAGAAATTTTGCACATTGGATGCACTTGAAATTAGGCATATTTATCAAGTTTGCAAATGCGATTTGTAAAAAAAATAAAATAAAAAATACACTGTGGGTAGGTATGCACTGAACAGCTGACTCTCACTATAAGCCGATACTAATTTTCAATGTTTTATAGTTATTTTTCACTTTTTATGCAATGTACAAAATGTTACTAGGATAATTGTTCTACACCGATCAATAATATATATTTGTAAAACTTATAAAGCAAATCTTTTTATTTTTAAAATAAGATTATCACAGTGCCGTGTGAGATCGGCCAAACTCAACTGGTTACGTTTTACGCCTCCTGGTTACGTTTTTTAGATCACTATAGATCACTATCTTATATAAAGTTTAAAAAGGAATTAATAAAATGGCTTAAGTCTAAAAATTATTATTCCATAGCAGAATTTTTGATTATTAAATTATGATTATTAAAATATGTAGAATGTAAGTTTCAGTTTTTTAATTGTATAATTGAATTTAATGTTATAATTGAAAGTATGAGAGTATAAATGTTAAATGTATTTAAAACCGTGACTATTATACCTTCATATACGTTTGCATGCTAATAACAGTGAAGACTGAAGAGTCTTATATCTTAATAATAAAAATAACTGTAACAACATAATATGTACCTACCTTCCTATCCATAATAGTATCTCTTGCGTACCTACTCATGGTTCTTTTTTGTCCTGTTTTTATGACTTTTGTATGTAAGTCGTTGTTTTATTTGTGGTTTAATGTCTCATCGTGTCAAATAAATGTTTATTTATTTATGTACCCATTGATGCAAAAAAATTATATGAATATGAAAATTTAGCACATGAGATTTTAGTATCGTGGTTATTTGCATCGCAGTTTTTGCGTTGTGAATTCCCATCGCGGTTTCGTGTAGAGGTAATTAATAGAATCAGGCTTTACTTTGCGGAAATCCATAGAGTAACATTTAATTAATATTATATCTAGCAATATTCCGCGAAAACATTGTAAATATATAAAATAATAACATAATATCCATATAAACCAAAACAAAATTTCATTCAACAACACAAACAAAACATTACGGTATTTGTTTTCGAGGGATATTACTAAATATAATAAAAATTAAATCGTGTACAAAAGTCCCAACTAAGGAAAATGTCGACAGTGTGATGTCTCGATATAGGTAAATATATATAACTCACCGTGCAGATCGCTGCTGCTACGGCGAATCTCACAGAAGATGCATAGGTAGCAGGCGGTAATGACGAGTAGCGGCAGGAAGTACATGGCGGCGAGGCAGAACACGTTGTAGGCCAGCTCCAGCCGCGCGCTCGGGAACGCGCCGAACGACACGCACTGCTCGAAGCCCGCCACGCGCGGGTGCTGCAGCACGCGGAACACGGCGCTCTGCAAATAATATCGCTGAAGTGCCGCTACGATGAAACACGATGCCTTTAGCCAATTTGCCATCGCTGATTACGACGACAAAGATCTAAAACAAAAATGTATGGGATTTGACGAACATTAGTAAGCATTCTTGTTTTCGAACTTCGTCGTCGTCAATTTGGCCAAGAGCTCTGGAATATTGACGTTGCCGCTACGCCGCTGCTGTAGCGAAGCGAAGTTGCCACTAGAATTAATATTGTAGAAGTGCGACGCTACGTAGCTGTAGCGTTACTACCGTGCTGTTGTAGCAATAACGTAGAACGTCTACGAGAGGCGTAGCAGCGCTACAGGACCGTAGGAGTGCTACACACTTACAAATGTTTAGTTCGGGTGCATTCATTGTTAGGTTAGGTGTGAAAGTTTGTGAAGATGGATGAGTGTTTGTGACGCCTCCGGCAATATTTCTGAACAGATTTTGATGAAATTTGACATGGTAGTAGTTTGGACTCTGGATTAACACATAGGGTACTTTTACTGTGACAAAATGTGCAGTTCCGGCGGTACGAAGTGGCGGGCAACATCTAGTACTACAATAACGATAATTGTATTAATATATAAGGGCCAATTCTAGATATTTGTATTTTCTAATTTCATACGGTTTAAAGTAATAAGTATATATTTTTAGATAAGGGTTTAAAATGCTGTACATTTGTAGATACATAGTTTTTGCGGAATTCAGAATATAAATATGACATACAAAGTTATATACAGAACAGAATATTCAACATTGAATGGCAAAACTGTTTTATTTAATATTACTTTGCATCAAGGATGGAGCTTACACGAGAGCCTTCTAAGGTCGCAACATAAAAGCAAATATGATTTATTTTTGGAGTTTACTCCTTAAGAATCGATTTTCATATAAGGCCCCCGGTATGAAAAAGATATGAGCAGTAAAATCTAATGAACGAATGACCTCGTTACGTTTTCGTGCGCAACCTATTCTGCGCACCTGTCACTTTTTTCACATGGCGCGAATTTTTGAACTCAAATCGATCGCTAAAGTTTTTGTTCCTTCTGAGGGACGTGTTTTACTTTTTAGAGTAAACTCCAGTCGTGCGTCGGAGCTGACACACACTTTTTTATTATATATAACTATCTGAGAGGGTTATTAAGAAATGATTAGAGTTTCTTGAATTCTGTTAAGTGACAACACCGAAACCAAACACAGGCAGTTAGCGCGTTTCACACTGATATATGGGTTTGCTTTGTTAAATGTATCGCACCGCAGATCTCTCCTGGCCGAGCTCGTATCATGCTGTTACCCGTCCATGCGTCCCCCGTACAGTTGCGTGGGGACATCGTATACAATCGTCTCAAGCATATTAAATGTGTCCCCTATCGATATATTAGGTACTAGATACGCGCCGAAAATGTAGCCTTTGTGTTAATACGGAGTCTAAACTACAACAATACCAAACTTAGTCAAAACACTAATTAAATACGGGTATTTTTTTATCTATTTAGAAATATATACATACAATATAAATACATACAGATAAATAAAATTGAAGTGTCTATTTGTGATTTCAAATGAAACAGTTTTGCACTAAATGCATGTGATAGTATATACGATACCTACACCAAAAAAACGTTTTTGAATTTTTGTATATTTGCCCGCTTGTCTGTCTGTCTGTTTGTTTATTCCGGCTAAGCTAAATGTAACGGCCGGTCCGATTTGGAATGGACTTTCATGGCAGATATCTGAGCCTGGGCCTCTAGTCAAGATGCATTCGATAATTTCGACGGCGAAGTTCGAAATCAAAAATGTATGATTGGTTTTGACATAAGTCATCGCTAAAAGACATGTCGCTTGCGATGCCTTCGAAATTATCGAATGCATATTGACTAAAGGCCCAGATGTTATAAGGAGTAACTTAGGCTACTTTTATCATAGGGTTCTGTTTCTATAAATAGTCCACGCAAATGAAGTTGCGGCCACCAGCTAGCCACAAAAATAATATTAATTGATGCCTCGTCACTCGTTATAAGGCAAAAATCGATAACAACGCGTTTTTTTGGAATTAAAACATCACAGGGAAGCATGAAAGTTGTATTTATAATCCGAGGGGGCTCCGTAAAAAATGGTTGGGAAACCCTGTTATAGGGAGACTTGAGGTTCTCCCTCCTCGAGTTTAATTTTTATTTTATCTAGTTTTCTTAATATAATATTTTATTTATGGAGTTCTTATAACGTAACGGTTGAAAGGTGTAGTTATCCCTGTGTACATTAATAACAAGTTCTTAGAGTTCTCAAGGTCTCAAGCTCATCCATCAAGTTCATTCAGAAAACTGTAAAAATAGCAGTTCGTTTATTGTCTATAAAGGCTTCTAATATGTTAATTGATTACTATTATATTTAAACTTGAAACATAAAAATTTAATACAAAATATGACTGTAATTGAGCAAGTTTTCCGAATGAGAATGTCGAAGTGGAAGAAAGTTGAAAAAACTTAAATTTATTTTATAAGTAGCTTTTGCCCGCGGCTCCACCCGCGTCAATACAGTACACCACGGGAACAATGTGCTTTTTTGGGATAAAAAGTAGCCTATGTGTTAATCCAGAGCTCATACTACTACCATACCAATTTTCATCAATATCCGTTCAGTAGTTTTTGCGTGAAAGAGTAACAAACATACATCCATCCATACAAACATTCACATTCATAATAGTAGTAGGATAATAATTTTGCAAAATGTGCTGCATATTCGCTATTGATAATATACTGATATAAAGCAATCTTATTGTATTATCTTATACCTTTAAACGAGCAATTCTTGTATATTTATTTATTTATATGTTTCTGTGATCTCGGAAACGGCTCTAACGATTTCGCTGTAACTTGGTATACGGGGGTTTTCGGGGGTAAACAATCGATCTAGATTAGTCTTATGTTTGGAAAAACGCGTGTTTTCAAGTTTTCATGCGTTTTTCTGTCCACGCAGAATATGGTCGCTAATTTCGTCTTGCTGGCCACTCTGTCCTTCTGGTCCAGCGGGTTAAGACGCGGACAGCAGGAAACGAGTATTACGGGTTCTAATCCCGCTCGGTGACTTATTTTTTTTTATATGTTCAAGTTTATATATAATTTTTTAATTTGTATTGTTTTTAGACAAGTCACCCAGGTACTTTTTATTTATATACTATATAATATTATAAATATAATATAATATAAAAAATAAAAATAAAAAAAATATATAATAAAATAAATAAAAAATATAATATTACAAATCCCACAAGTATCGTAGGATTTTTTTTAATTTGATCCAAAGGTGTGTTGTTAGTTTTGTGGTAAACTTACCTTTAGATAACTAATAGATAATATATTGTAACGTTTAGGCCTTAGTTCCCCCTCATTTCACGTCAAGCGGTTAACCAAAAAAAAAAATGAGGTCGGGAATTTTGTTTATACTCTGATTCGTTATACTTCTAAATAGTAGACGTGGATGTGATGAAGTAGAAACACAATGTTTTGTCGTATGATACTTTATTGAATTCTTAGGGCCTAAGAATGAATTAGTAAGAATGAAGTCCGTTATTTTTCATCCTTCACGGATTCTTAGTCCGTTATTTTTGGATGCTTATTATTTCTATGAAAAAAATTGTAAAAAAACTAAAAAGTATTGTTTCTTATAATTAAAAAGTCGAAATTATTAATGTTTTTATCGAATTTTAAACCTCTGACCAGTGTATGAACGAAATTCACGGCCTAATTATTTTTTTGGTTGTCCGCTTGATGTCCCATAGGTTATTTCTGCAAGAGTCACTAGTGGTCTGTGTACCTGCGGCAGGCTGCAGGCGAGCGCGGCGGCCCAGGCCCCGCACAGCATCTGCTTGCTGCGGCGCCGTGCCACCGACAGCTTCAGTGGGTACAGCACCGCCAAGAACCTGCATAACATCATCATGAGCATCGTTATCATCATGATCAACCTTATAATCATCATGGTAAGGATCAATTAATACTATATACATCATATTATTAACACATATTCCTTGTGACATAGAAACGCGTTGGTCGGGCACACACTTTTTATGTTAGAAAGAATACACGAGTGTGCAATACGTTGTGGCTATACAGGTGAATGGAGAATGTTATGTAGGTAGTAGTTGTAAATATTGTTACGGGGAATTTAAATGAAAGACGAATTACCAACGTGATAAATATATTTAAAAAAGGGGACGTGGGCAGAAGGCCAAAAGATCTGGTTTAGCCTCTTGGTGTCTGTGGGAATCGGAGGGGCTTCGCTTCGACCACGCGGGCACTTAGCTGGGTCCGGGAGTGTAGTCAGCACTTGGCGCGAGCGAGTTGGGCTCCCACTTCCGGTAACGTCTCTGTCGTTCAGGCCGGTATGTTCACCGCGACGTAGATCGTCCAAGGAGCGGTGCAGACTAATTCCAAAACCAGTCAGTTCAGTCCGGAATAACTAGCGGCACTCGGAAATCCGGATGTGTGAAAACCAGCCATAAGTCCATGAAAAGCGGTGCCTTGAACCCGGAGTATAGATCCCGTAAAAACGGGATTAAGAATATAACGACTACATCTTGAATCTATAGAAAATGTTATTCTAAAAGAGAAACGTCATTCGACGAAGTGCGTTATATACCCGTCTCCGTCTTCTTTTTTTAAAACTTTTGACAACTAAAAAACTAAAACGTAAAGAGAAAAAGTCCACAAATCAAAATAAAATATAATGTAATATAATAATGCAATTCTACTGTATTTCAATCATTATTAAAAATTAAATTATTATTTTTTAAGATTTAAGACGGAAGTAAAATCGATCTATGAATGAAATATTAAAGCAAGGCTAACGCCGTTTTAGTAAGGATGTGCGCCGGTAGGTGGCGCTAAAGCCTCTGAATGACTAAAATAATTAAGTATACCAATCATAGATGACGCGAGTAACACCGAAATAATTGATTTTACGCAGAGGAAAAGTAACTACGTTACAATATAAATAGTGTTTGTAATTTGTTATTATAAGTAGTTGTGGTGTAGAAACTGTTGGTGTATGTTGGTAGTTATTATCTATTCAGGTCATATATAAGACAGAAAAACGTCTGTTGGGTCTAGTCTTTAAACGCAAGCGATCGGAGCGAGCGTACTATATTTTTCCTATTTTGTAAGTTAAAATTAGATAAATTTGTTTTGCACATTATAAAAATAAAATCAATATAGCCACCATATCAAAAGAAAAGAAATTAAAAAAGAAAAAAAAATAACATGTTCGTTAAATCACGATAGTAATATTATGATTATTATCGGGATTTAACGTTAACGTCACGATTTAACGATCGGGATATTTAGCGTCTTGATCAAGTGCAAATCAGGACGCGTCCTCAGACCCTTTAAAATCGGGACACTTGGCCTATGCTGGTGAGCATAGTCACGACATCTTAAGTATTGCTTCTGACAAAAACGCTGAACTTTGTTACCGGTTCAAATGAAATAGGTATTTTATTTGAAATAGGCAATTTATTCCGAAAGTATAACAAAAGACTTTCTACAGTGGTACAGTTGGCTAAGCTGTATTACGATAGCTAAGCGATCCATGAAATTAGAATACAAATAACTTTCAGACATTTATAGAAATACCATTGACGTACAACATATAATAGGTCTTTACCTATGAAATTGCCGTTCTGCAGTACTGGCCATTTCAAATCAAAATATTTTTTGTTCGGCTCCCCCGGTTTCTGAAAGGCTAATCAACGCCAAAATTAACTAATCAGCGGTCAAATCTCTTGTCAAGTGTAAATTGAGTTGCATAAAGCTTGATCAGTTGTTTGATTTGATCATCATGTTAGTAAAAAAACTATTGCCAAACCACATGCCAAACTCTGTTTTCGGTTTCTGGAAAGCTATTTAAGGCGCAATCATAGATTAAACATATGTCAAATCTATTGTAAACTGATCAATGCATTTCGGCAAATTAACTTTTGAAAAATATTAGTTTTTCCCATTTTTCCACTGATATCGTTTACAAAAGGTATGTAAAGTGTTTTTACTAAGTTAATTTGCGCTTGTAATATTTTTATACGGTACCTAGTACTTATTTGTTAGAAGCTGTAAGTAATAATAATTATGGCTATCACTCTTGATTTCCAAATTTTTACAAAATTATTATTTGTGTTTCAGATATTATCATGTCATTATCCGATTCCTATCCTAACATTATACCTATATCCTAACATTCTGTCTGGTGAACCACCAGGCAGAATGTTAGGATTCAATCACAATCTTAAGATTTAAATATGCCGTATGTAGCTGGTTTAGCGTGCGATTACTATTGAATTCTAAAGCAATAGACTCCCAAGCTTCACGTTTTTGTACCATGCTCCCCGAGTTGGTACATATTTTGTTTTCTATTATGTGTTTATATCTAAAAAAATACAACAACAGATGCTTCATTATTCAAACAAGTGAAGGTAATGTACTTAATACTAAAATCACATAATACTTACTTGGAAATTATTTCCATAAGCTGACATTTTTCTCTTTCGGTAAAATTTTTGCCTCGAGAACTCATTCTGAAATACTTCTATTGTAATATTTGTCAAGAAAAATTCGAACTTATTAACGACTTAAGTCGAAAAATAACTCATTCTGGACACTTGACAGCTATCTGCTTGACAAATTGTTTTTTTTTTTCGAAATGGCATTAGGCAATTTACATTAATTTCACACTTTTCAACGAAATATTGAACGACAAACTGGACGCCACACACTGTGTGACCATGTTAAAAATCAAACTTCGTGTCATGTCAAGATGATCAATGATTAGTAAATTTTTCACTAATTAGCGTTTCAGAAACGCAAATTGATTTAACGACTCTGTTAACTCAACATACGTGTTAGTTGATCAACTATTTGATTAGCCTTTCAGAAACCGGGTGTGAATTCTAATTTCAAATTAATTTTATTTTAAAAACATGGAATTCTTTTTCCAAAAGTAGTCATTTGTTTATTGACTAGTGTTACATTTTCATCGCATTTCAATCTTTTTTGTCATCATGAATACGTTAAAAATTCGAGTAATTATGGAATATGAGTACCGTCGTGGCAGCAACGCGGCACAAGCGGCACGCAACATCAACGACGTTTACGGAGCTAACACTACAAACCAACGCACCACCTGTTATTGGTTTGCTCGCTTCCGTTCTGAAAATTTCGACCTGAAAAATGAACCTCGCGGTCGTCCGAAGACTTTGGTCGACAATGACGAATTAAAGGCGATTGTGGAAGCTGATGATACACAATCTAAGGCTGAATTAGCAGCAGCTTTCGACGTTAGCGTCAAAACAATATTGGTCCATTTGCGTCAAATTGGCAAGGTAAAAAAGCTTGACAAATGGGTGCACCACGAACTCAATGATCGCCAGCGCGAAGCACGCGTCGAGACGTGCCTTGCACTGCTCAACAGACACACAAATTAAGGAATTTTGAACCGCATTGTTACCTGCGATGAAAAATGGATTCTGTTTGATAACCGCAAGCGCTCAGCAAGTTGGTTGGATCCTGGTTTAGCACCTAAACAATGCCCTAAACGAAAGCTTACCCCTAGAAAAGTGGTGGTCACTGTTTGGTGGTCTAGCGCCGGTGTGATTCATCACAGCTTCTTACCAAACGGGGTGAGCATTACTGCAGATGTGTACTGTGAAGAACTGAACGCAATGATGGAGAAGCTGGCACATCTCCAACCAGCATTGGTCAATCGCTCGTCTCCGCTGTTCCTGCACGACAACGCGCGACCTCATACTGCACAGTAGACAGTTTCCAAGTTGCAAGAACTGGGGTTGGAAGCTCTCCGTCATTCCCCCTACTCACCAGACCTTGCGCCTACAGACTACTACTTTTTCCAGAATTCAGATAACTTATTGGCGGGAAAAAAATTCAATACCCGAGAGGCAGTACAAAATGCCTTTGAAGAATTTGTTGCCTCCCGTTCAGCTGATTTCTTTAAGAAGGGCATCAATAAACTGCCACTGCGTTGGCAAAGATGCATTGATTGCATGTGTGATTACTTCGATTAATACAAATAAAAAATACATGAAAAAATTCGTTTAAATTTTTTTATACAAAACGGCAATTTCATTGGTAAAGACCTAATATGTGGACACGAAAGTGTACGAAATAATTCCACCGCAAAACGGTGCAGCCCGATTTTAACAACAAAATGTTGAGATTCTCTATAAATGCCCCTTAAGATGAATTGTGTAATGTCTTTATCAGAATAATGTATGGTATGTAAAACACGGAAACAGAGCAATTTGGAAATATTTTAACAAATGAACAAATATTTAAATTGTCATTTAATTTTACACAAACTTAATCAATGAACATTATATATTCATACTGCTTTTAACAATCATTTACATACACGTACAATACAATAATTACATATGAGTGGAGGTATTTCAGTGATAGTGGCCGGTAAATTGGCGTTTTGAATTCTTCATCGATCCAGTAACATCTGCTGTGTGCGATGCCGGCACTTTGTAGCTAGTTACTACATGCAATTATGGAAATGTAATCTAACACTAACATTATAAACCGAGGGATACATATAAATTATAGTATTTCTTTGCATGTTTAAACATAAACAACAATCTTTGTAGACATAAATCACATAAATAACTATCATTTGTTTTCATCCACACATCCTCCATAGGCCAAGGTACAACAGGGTGATACTGGCCAAGTTAAGTACTTAACACTGTCATCCTAAATAAAATTACGGATCTTAAATAATTTAAAGTACATAATAATATTGAATAAGTATTTACATTCCCGACAACTCGCACATTCGCATGGACTCACACCGCCCTGCAACCGTGGTCTAGTGGTTAGAGCTTGGCTCTCGACTCGGAGGTTGTGGGTTCGATTCCCGCATTGGAACAACAAAAAAATGTTGTTTCCAAGTTTGTTTAGGACAATGCAGGCTGATCACCTGATTGTCTGACAAGAAAGATGATCCATGCGTCGGATGGGCATGTAAAAAGTCGGAGCTGCGCCTTACCTCTCGCTAGTCGTGTCGGTTATCCGTCCCATTGGGCTATGAGAGTAAAGGAAGAGAGAGTGCTCTTATGTACAGCGCACACACTTGGGCACTATAAAATTACTTCTGCGTAACTGGCCTGGTTTCATTGAAACTGGCCACCGTCACCGAAATCGGTGTGGGAAAGTTATTATTTTTATTATTAAATTCTATTAATAATTTATATTATTATACAAATCAACACGGCAGTTTTCGTATTATGAATATAATTTAAGAATTTTATAGGATAATCTGGTCAAAGTTTAAGGTCACATGTTGTATATTTTTGGAACGAGATTCGAATTCAGAATCTGAGTTAAATCAAGTTTAATCTTTGAATATCTATTTTTGTTTTCAAGACTTAGTAATAAGATACTAGCGAACACCCTGGGCACTAGAACTCCAAGGTACCTGGCTCCAAGGTACAACATGTTCCCTTATATTTGTAAAACTGATCAAAGTACTTTATTAGTAATTATAATTAACATTTGGATTAGCGGGTATAGACTTGTAGAGGCACATCCGCAATGTAAAAGCAAATCGCCTGAGCCCTGAGGCGATACATGAGAGGAGACAATGTAAACAATAATAATATAATGTATATTAAATTAGAAACAAGTGATGTTATTGCAAGGTTATTAGCAATTGTATCTTATATTTAGAAGTTATCGTAAAATTATATTCGCGCGCGAAAAATATACAGCTCTAGCACGTCGCGTCGAGGTGATAGGGTCCCGTTTTTACCCATTGGGTAAGAAACTCTAAAAACATTTTCAATATTGTCTACAGAAGTATATTTCAGTGAGTATTTGCTAAAGAATTTTTTTTTCTCCAAGAACACTACTCCACGCGGGCGAGGCCGCGGGCAAAATCTAGTATTTAATAAAATTGAACATGATTTTACTGTACTCCAAACAGACTTTTTATGATGTTCTCGCATATCCGGTCAGCCAGGGGTCGCCACGCTTCACACAATACAGTTCGTTCAGTGTAATTTTGCCTCTAGCAGGACCCTTATATCGACGACACTCTCAAAGTAACTCGGAAGTAGAATAACTCTGAACGGATTGTAATAGGAGGAGTGGGTTCTAGCAGAAATGATTTTTAAATGCCGTACGTTGCATGTCTATTGCCTTTTAATTTTTAATTGTTTAAAAAGATCGCTGATGTTTAAGTGCTAATAATAGCCAATACAGACCGTTCAGAATACAATTGAAAAAAAATATGATTTATCCAATTTTATGCTGCGAAATTAGAGAAATTTTTGCCTTTCAACGTACAAAATATCTTATTATTATAATAATTAGTATATAATTATTAAGGGCACGCTCTATTTTGCGCTGTTGTTTTTTTGTCCAAAGAATACCACACTTTCAGGTATTTGTTACAAATTTTGAACAGTATAATTAAAAAAAAATATAGGGAGTCCACTTACTTCTGAAACTATATAGAATCGTTATGCGGGTCTTTTTCTCGTAAGCTTTAAATACTAAGCTAAATTTGACTGCAACTGTCCACAAATATATGGATTACTGCGGGTCGTTACTAGGAAAAGACAATGGAAGTTGATTTGTTACCTGTCGTGTCTGGACGTGTCAGATAAGGCATTAGCTGGCCTGACGGCTGGCACAAGTTGTGCTGTTTTAACTATGAACTTTAGTACTTACATAAATTTATAACTAATTTACGCTACCGACGGAACGAACCGTACGTATAGGAGCAACTGTGTGGGAAAATTCAATTGTCGTTTTATTTCTATTTTCCCCGTAATTTTTAATTTTTATATTATGTTATAAAAATATTTTTCCCCGTTTAAATCTTCCCTGAACTTTTTCGCATTAGCTAAATCGGTCCAGGCGTTCTCGAGTTTTAGCGAGATATAGGAATTATTATAATATCTTCTATAGCATTCATCTACTTAATATATGTATATATGGTATAATAATATATTTTTATAGCGTATTTCGTACTAATATCCTCCCCTTACTCCGCTATCCCCGCAAACCCATTGAAATGTGTCTAATATAATTTATTTTACACATCTCCTAATGCTCTTTAGGCATTGTATTGCATAGGAAATGTGTCTAACATAATTTATTTTACACATATCCTAATGCTCTTTAGGCATTGTATTGCCTAGGAAATGTCTCTAATATAATTTATTTTACACATCTCCTAATGCACATTGTATTGCCTAGGAAATGTGTCTAATATAAAATATTTTACACATCTCCTAATGCTCTTTAGGCATTGTATTGCCTAGGAAATGTGTCTAACATATTTTTTTTACGCATCTCCTAATGCTCTTTAGGTATTGGATTGCCTAGGAAATGTGTCTAATATTATTTATTTTACACATCTCCTAATGCTCTTTAGGCATTGTATTGCCTAGGAAATGTGTCTAATATAATTTATTTTACACATCTCCTAATGCTCTTTAGGCATTCTATTGCCTAGGAAATGTGTCTAATATAATTTATTTTACACATCTCCTAATGCTCTTTAGGAATTGTATTGCCTAGGAAATGTGTCTAACATAATTTATTTTACACATCTCTTAATTCTCTTTAGGCATTCTATTGCCTAGGAAATGTGTCTAATATAATTTATTTTACACATCTCCTAATGCTCTTTAGGCATTGTATTGCCTAGGAAATGCATTTAATATAGTTTATTTTACACATCTCCTAATGCTCTTTAGGCATTGTATTGCCTAGGAAATGTGTCTAACATAATTTATTTTACACATCTCTTAATTCTCTTTAGGCATTCTATTGCCTAGGAAATGTGTCTAATATAATTTATTTTACACATCTTCTAATGCTCTTTAGGAATTGTATTGCCTAGGAAATGTGTCTAACATAATTTATTTTACACATATCCTAATGCTCTTTAGGCATTGTATTGCCTAGGAAATGTCTCTAATATAATTTATTTTACACATCTCTTAATTCTCTTTAGGCATTGTATTGCCTATAAAATGTGTCTAAAATAATTTATTTTGCACATCTAATGTTCTTTAGGCATTTAAGGTATTGCTTAGGAAATGTATCTTACATAATTTAATTTAACATCTCCTAATGCTCTTTAGGCATTATATTGCCTGGGAAATGCATTTAATATAGTTTATTTTACACATCTCCTAATGCTCTTTAGGCATTGTATTGCCTAGGAAATGTCTCTAATATAATTTATTTTACACATCTCCTAATGCTCTTTAGGCATTGTATTGCCTAGGAAATGTGTCTTACATAATTTATTTTAACATCTCCTAATGCTCTTTAGGCATTGTATTGCCTAGGAAATGCATTTAATATAGTTTATTTTATACATCTCCTAATGCTCTTTAGGCATTGTATTGCCTAGGAAATGTGTCTAACATAATTTATTTTACACATCTCCTAATGCTCTTTAGGCATTATATTGCCTAGGAAATTTGTATAACTTAATTTGTTTTACACATCTCCTAATGCTCTTTAGGCATTGTATTACCTAGGAAATGTCTCTAACATAATTTATTTTACACATCTCTTAATTCTATTTAGGCATTGTATTGCCTATAAAATGTGTCTAAAATAATTTATTTTTCACATCTAATGTTCTTTAGGCATTTAAGGTATTGCTTAGGAAATGTATCTTACATAATTTATTTTACACATCTCCTAATGCTCTTTAGGCATTGTATTGCCTAGGAAATATGTCTAACATGTTTTTTTTTACACATCTCCTAATGCTCTTTAGGTATTGTATTGCCTAGGAAATGAGTCTAATATAATTTATTTTACACATCTCCTACTGCTCTTTAGGCATTGTATTGCCTAGGAAATGTATCTAACATAATTTATTTTACACATCTCTTAATTCTCTTTAGGCATTCTATTGCCTAGGAAATGTGTGTTATATAATTTATTTTACACATCTTCTAATGCTCTTTAGGAATTGTATTACCTAGGAAATGTGTCTAACATAATTTATTTTACACATATCCTAATGCTCTTTAGGCATTGTATTACCTAGGAAATGTCTCTTATATAATTTATTTTACACATCTCCTAATGCTCTTTAGGCATTGTATTGCCTAGCAAATGTGTCTAACATAATTTATTTTACACATCTCCTAATGCTCTTTAGGCATTATATTGCCTAGGAAATTTGTAGAACTTAATTTATTTTACACATCTCCTAATGTGTCTAATTGAATTAATTTCACACATTTCCAGGAGTATTTAGGTATTTCATACAGTACCTAGGATTGTATACAATGACGGAATACAAACATTGCCTGTAACATATTATATAAGAGGAGAAGATAATATCAATAATAAGAATAAGAATATTTTACATTACATTTTTAATATTTAACAGCCTCCGTGGTCTAGTGGTTAGAGCTTGGCTCTCGACTCGGAGGTCGTGGGTTCGATTCCCGCATTGGAACAAAAGAAATGTTGTTTCGAAGTTTGGTTAGGACAATTCAGGCTGATCACCTGATTGTCTGACAAGAAAGATGATCCATGCGTCGGATGGGCATGTAAAAAGTCGGACCTGCGCCTAATCTCTCGCCAGTCGTGTCGGTTATCCGTCCCACTGGGTTACGAGAGTAAATGAGGAGAGAGTGCTCTTGTGTACTGCGCACACACTTGGGCACTATAACATAACTCCTGCGTAGCTGGCCTGGTGTCAATGAAACAGGCCACCGTCACCGAAATCGGTGTGGGAGCTAAGAATATTTTATTTCCAAAAATATGGTACAATAATATACTATTAAAATATAATACTGGGTGTTTTGTCAGTCAGTGTCCAAACTTTCAGAAGGAACATACTCTCGAATATAAACAACTTTTACTATGGGATCAACTTTTCTGCTTGAAAAAAAAATCTGCTGTTTCCTACAAAAGGGCTACGGCATAGATAGCATTTTGTAGGAAACGGCAATTTTTTTTTTCAAGCAGGAAAGTTGCTACCATAGTAAAAGTTGCTTATATTCAAGAGTATATTCACTATTGAAAGTTTGGACACTGAATGAAAAAGCATCCATAATTCGGTTAGTGCCAAATTGACCCAATTCTGCTAAATGAAACCTGCAATAATAAAATTACTAGGTATTCTCGTAAACATTAAAACAGCGTCTAACGCCTCCTGATTGGTCCAATCGTCATAAAATCTGTTTACGATAACAAGTCACTTCACTTATAATACAAGCAAAGTAAAATAAAAGTCTATTTTAGGTGCGCTCACCGGTCGATGGAGATGCAGACGAGCACGTTGGAGGAGAGGTACAGACCGAAGGCGCGCAGCACCAGCAGTAGCTTGCACAGCAGGTTGCCCACCAGCCACGCGTTCGTCCACTTCCAGCCGATCTGCAACGCCAGACGTCAACTTGCAGCTCTCGTATTATCGCAGGGCATGTGCGTGTACGTGCAGTGTGTCTAGTAGGGAGGAGCCCTACATACAGATATATTGTATTGCTAATTAACAGTGAGTTAATAAACGATATTCGCGAGCACAACATCTTTGATTGGAGTCCCCAAGCCTGCACATTGTATACCTGTAGAATAATATTTAAACTGAAATCATTAATCATTTCATAATTTTGGTTAGAGCTCCCTGAAGCTGCCTCAATAGAAAAGATGCAGTACAAGTTTATTAGCTTTTCGGAAAGTAAATAATATAAAGGACCATACTGGCCGTCCAGCCTGCAACTCCAGTGCCGCGGCCTTGAAGCAGACTTGTAGGCAAAAATTATCAATGATTGACACTTTTGATACTTATGATAGCCATATGTGCCGGTGCTGGATTTGTAGGCTCGTCGGTCAGTATTGCCCATAAGTAGGAAATATTGTCCTTCGAATGGCATATAGCTACGGTCAGCCAATGAGGAGATAGGCACTTTAAAAGTGAGATCGTTGAAGGACAGTACAATGGACATAACATTACTGCATTTGAAAATATATTAAGGGGAAAATACTCCGAAAATAATAATTCCCCCGCTGTCTTGCAGTCGCTTGAGTGCTCGTAGCTGGATTCAATTTCACCGATGGCTTTTTTTCAATATCGAAATATTATCTATTCCCGCTATCAATAAAAGTTACTAAAACCACACAATAGAGTTAAACAAAAATAATAAAAATATAACTATATATATACTAGAATTTTGTATTTTTATTTTTACTTTAAATGTACATATTTTTATTCTCAACAAATTATATTAAATCTTCTGGTATATCTGTCAATCAGTGACATAATATTATCGAAATCTTTAAATGTTAAAGTTTGTGAGGATGGATGGATGTTACCCTTTCACGTAAAAAGTACTCAACGGATTTCGATCAAATTTAGTATGCTAGTAAAATTACTACCTCCTATGTTTTAATCTAGAACTTATTTAAGTTCTAGATTTACTTCTTACTTTGTATCTTTACTTTGTATCCCGAATAAGCACTGCGTTCCTGTGGGATACTGTATTAACCCGGGCGGAGCCGCGGGCAACTACAACATAAAAATAAGCAATCCGTGTAAATTTCACTTTATAATATTCAAATGTCATTTTTCAACTTTATCATACGTTACAATCATTTCAAAGGCTGTAAGAAAAGTTTTTTTGCACCTTTGGCGGCCTGTACCTGAGAAGAAGAGAAAGAAGAGATTTGTTTCGTTTGATCATTTCATTACTTAGCGCCGGTGCTTAGAGTGACGAGTGTTTTGTTTGTTTGTTTGTTGTTATTATAAATTACTGTCAGTGATCATTTGCGTGTTGATAATAATTGATGAATGAATTCGAACCTAAACCAACAGGTTTTATAAGTTCACTAACGCAACGATATAAAGATGCAATTTTAGACATATTAACGGATTAACGATTAACATTAACTTGCGTTAATTCTTCCGAAATGTAACGCTTTAACGTTTAACGAAGCTAACTTTTTTTGTAGCGGATTAACGATTAACGAAGTTAACTATTTGATTAACGGTGTCCGGCTATGATATCAGTAACAATATAAGGGGAGTCTGGGGGGGCTGGGATCTGTCTATTATTACATTTAGCTTAAATTTAATAGGTATCAAGGATCAAATTATCAATTTGCATAATAAAATCGGATATCCGGGTTGTTAGTAAATTTTGAGAGAAATGCCAAAAAACCAAGAACAGTGCCATAATTATTTACAAATTACAATGTCAACACATTTTAAGGGCCGCCACCATTGCAACCGCCAAAAATAAAAGAAGAAGTAGAAATGGGCCGCCATAGTTTTTCAAGAAGAACAGTTTTGCCGGGGAATTCAATGGGTGACGTTGTTTTTTGTATTTCATTCATAAATTTGTGTTATTTCGGTTCTTAATGTGTAATATTGGTAGACTATTAACCATTAAATATTCGTTAACGTTTACAAGTATGGGCAAGTGGTACAACTTCAAAAAATGTGCTATTTTGTGTTCCCTCCAAAATTCCCTAGGAAATTTTAGTTAAGCTTCTACCACTACTGAATCGACTGACATGACTTATTAATTGAACTGACTATTTATTTGGACTTTGACTAGACTTTAGTCTTGACAATTTAGGAATACGGTGTTGAAAATTGAAACGAAAATTATATTTCTCGCCCTTTTTAACTTGACACTGGCAAATGGTTATAAGCCGACGCCATAATATATTTAAAAAAAGAAGAAGAAGACACATTAAATGAATCTTTTCTGTTTTCTTAGAAATTAGATTAATTAAATTTAGTGTCCGGTGTGTTACATTCTCTTTGATATTTAATGGAATCTGAAGTCTGAACAGTGACGGCTCATCACAACATCACAAGGTAAGTTTCCTGTCGCGCGGCGGTGTGGTAAGTACAAGTTTTGTATTAGTCTAAGTTAAAGTTATTAGTTTCTTAGAGTTTAAAGAAGAAGATTACGAGTTTCTCTATGTATATATTTAATACTGTGATATTATATACTACAATTAAACGTTAACTAGTATTGTTCTGCAACGACTGTTTTTACGAAACAATAATATGGTGAGGTACTTCTTTGAAGCGTTTTTGTTTGATGTTGCATTGTTCAGCTGTTACAAAACAGCGCTGCACGAGCGGTATTCAGTGCATACGACAGTTGAATAAAACTTGATATGGTGAGACGCAAAGTTGAATAAAGTGGGTGCTTGTTTCTGTAACGCCCACGCTGGACGTCCGCCATTACAATACGTTCGGAACCAGAAGGTAGTTTTGAAAGTTATCCCGCTTTGTTCCGCAGGTCAAACTAAACCATAATGAGGGGTTTAAACGGATGACTAAGCGTCAGTTCACACCGAGAGGAGACGCGAATCGCGATGCGGCGACGCGGCGCTGAATTTTTAAAACGGCGATCTCAAAATTGAACTTTATTCACTACACAAGTAGTTCGAATTTCGCTCTTGCAATGAAACGTAATTCTGGTGTAGTGAATAAAGTTCAAATTTAATCGTTATCTTAAAAATGCAGCGACACGCCGCGTCGCGCCTCGGTGTGAGCTGGCCCTGAAGCTGAACGACCGTGTAATGTGGGATTTACATGGGTAGATTTTCGCCGTGCGGCGAGTCGCTTGACAAATCGCCTTGTTATTTTTGGTGCAACCTAGCCGATTGGCCATTTAGAATTTTAGGCGGCTTTAGTCACCCGTGCCGAGCGGTGATGTACAGCATGCGGCGGGTACTAAAATCGACTGTGTAAGATGTTATGGTCTGTTGCAGACTAAGGTTGCAGACGATCGCCCGCCATATGAGCTGTGTTCTCTGCTCAATATTTTCTTCGGAAATAAACAAGTCGCATGCTATTTTTGTCGCCCGTGTAAATAGAGAGGCGATTCGTTTTTTACGAGCGACTAGACTAGTGACGTGCCACACAGCGAAAACCGACCAGTGTAAACCCCACATTATTTACTTATTGTTGAAACATTCATTTATAATGTTATAGGAATAATATATTATTATTGATTGTGAAAAAATATTACCTATTTGCGTTTAGGTAGAATAAAAAACAATCACCCTCACTTCACTCATACTATGGGGAAGTGTCCCCACTTGTGTCACACACAAGTGAGGGTGATTAAGTGAGGAAGTGGGGAGCTACTACTAAAATATAAAATAATAATTACTTATATAATTATGCCCAAAAATAAAGTTTCTATCTTATTAGATAGACAATCTATAACTGTTTCGTCAATTACCGAAGTTATCAAGGAGGACAGACAGACTGACCGACGTACGGACGGGCGGACCGACGGACGGACGGACAGAGCGAAACTATATTATTTCTACTATAAGGGTTCCGTAGTAACTACAAGGATTTGTACACACCCTATAAAGGTGTGTCAGTTAATTATTTTTCAAATGAATTTTTCAAATGAATTTTATTTCGTTGTTCAAATACAAATAAATGCTGCCTGCTACGTTTTGCCACTTGCGGTTATTGCGGTCCGCTGAGCTACTTGGTTATTTCCACTCTGCTTTCATTAGGTTGAACTCCTCCTTATTATATGATATTTGTCTAATGACTGAAATGATATTGTCTGGAGTCTGTACGGATCCAATTTAACCTTTTTGTAAACATAAACATTAAATTCGACCAAATTAATGTGCCATTTCTTTTTTTTGTAGTATTTTGTAGTGGACTGATATTTTTTGCTTTTTTTTAGAATAGGCAATTATCCAATGATGAAAATATTAGGTCCTTACATATAAAGTAGGCGTTTTGTCGTACTGGCCACTTTGATCTCAAATATATCTTCTTTGGTTAGGAATTCCAATTTCCAATTTATACTGCTATTTACTCATGCATTTGTGTTTCGAAAACCGTAATTCATTTGTTTTTTCCTCTTTTGGTATTTTCTTTGCGTCACTTTGTTTACAAAATGGAAAACTTGAAATATCGTATTATTTTCGAGTACGAGTTCCACCATGGCACCAGTGCTGCAGAAACGGCTCGAAGGATTAATAATGTGTATGGCGGCGGTGTCGCAAAAGAAAACACAGTGCGTTTTTGATTCCAACGTTTTCGTTCTGGAAATTTCGACCTGCAGAACAAGCCCCGTGGACGGCCGGAGACCAAAGTTGATAATGAATAATTGAAGGCTATTGTGGAAGCGGAACCATCGCAAACCATGTCCGAGTTAGCTGCAGGCTGCGGTGTTAGTGATAAAACTGATTTAATCCACTTGAAGCAAATTGGGAAGGTGAAAAAGCTTGAAAGGTGGGTACCTCATGAATTGAGTACAGCAAACCGACAAACGCGCGTCGACTGCTGCGTTACATTACTCAACCGGCACATTAATGAAGGGATTTTCAATCGAATCATTCCCTGTGATGAAAAGTGGATCCTGTACGAAAATCGGAAACGCTCATTGTAATGGCTGAACCCTGGCGAACCAGCCAAAGCCTGCCCCAAGCGAAAACTGACTCAAAAAAGTTGCTTGTGAGCGTTTGGTGGTTATGTATATTGCCAGTAACTGCAAATCATGATGGAAAAGCTAGCTGCTAAGCAACCGAGGTTGGTCATTCGCTCTAGGCCACTGCTGCCTCAGGACAACGCTAGACCACACACTACACAACAGACGGCTACCAAATTAGAGGAGCTTCAATTGGAATGTCTAAGACATCCACCTTCCATACTTATATACCATACTTCCCGGACCTTGCTCCAATAGATTATATTTTTTTTCGAAATTCGGATAACTTCTTGCAAGGGAAAAAATTCAACTCCGATGGGGCATTTCAAAGCGGCTTTTATTGATTTTATTGATTCCTGTCCGGATAGTTTTTTTAGTAAAAGAATCAATTAACTACCTATGAGATGGCAAAAGTGTGTAGACAGCAATGGTATATACTTTGATTAAATAAATATATTATATTTTTAAAAAATTGACTTTGTTTCTCCTTTACAAAACGCCAGTTTCGCCATATGTGTACTCGCCACTTATATACCTAGTCTTATAGCCATAAATACTGAAACAAAGAAAAAAAATATTTTCCATTACAAATAACATTTATTACTTTTACAGTATGTTAGTTTAATACATAAATAAAAAAAATTTAAAATATAAAAAAGTTTATTCGAAGTGGTCTCCATTGGCTGCAATACAGTCCTTTAAACGTTGATGCCAGTTATCAATAGAAGCACGCACTCTTTCCATGGGAAAATTCTTCACTGCCAATCGTACGGATTGTTTTAGGGACTCCCAATTATCATGGCGTGTAAAGCAAGCCGTAGTCTCTAAAACTGACCATAAATCATAATCCAGTGGATTAAGATCGGGACTAGACGACGGCCAGTCTTCAGTTCTGATGAAGTCCGAAACGTTCGTTTCCAACCAAGACTGCGTAGACCGAGCTTTATGACCCAGCGCCGAGTCTTGCTGGAAGGACTATTCTTGGTTATTTATTTATTTATTTGGCATATCAACAATACAAACACAAGCTTACATACTTATTATTTTAGTCCATTAACAGTGTTCATATCAATTAAAGACATGCATAAACTAACATATTTTAGTAAAATTTACAAAGTTAAAAAAATATATAGGTACTTACTTTAGATTAAAATAATATTAAAACAAAATTAAAAATCTATGAAATTCAGGTGAGTAAAAATGTAACTTAAGTTATTAATTATTATATACACAAATTATTATTATGTCATGGTTCCGGTTGGGACAATCATAGAATATTAGTCAAAAACATAGAATACAATAATAATACAAGCAAGACAAAAATATAATGAAAAAAAAAGCATTGGCATTGAAATTAAGTAATGAAAATTATAGAAAGCTAGTTTTATAACATGTCGAGGAATTATAATTAAACTAAGCAAATTAGCAATTTTTAAATGACATAGTATCTACAATAGAAATACCACATGTCAATTAAAATGTTACAAAAAATGTTAGAATAATCAAGTTAATATTTTTTTCTTCAAAGACATGAAGCGATCGTGAAAAATATACATTTATAGATCAAACATTTTATTCCAGATATTATAGGAATTGATCATTCTCGTGATAGGGGCGTTCTTGCCGACATTCGTTTTATACCTAGGAGTATTGGAAAAAGGTTTCCGCGTGTCCTAGCATTTGGCCTTGGTACTACAAGTCCTATAGTCTCCAACAGTTCCTGGCAGGGAGTGGAACCAGTTACAAGGTCTCTGAGGAAAACCAGATCAAGCATTCGGCTGAGATCTGATAGCTTGTCAATTTTAAAAGTTGAAAGTCCGTTATCGTATGGTACTCTGTTGTTCATCTGTGGGGTGACATATGCTAAGTGTCTAGTAAACGATCTTTGAATCGATTCGATACGTTGTGAGTGGACTTCGTAACAGGGGTTCCAAATAATGCTGCCAAACTTTAAGATACTGCGTACGAAGTTATTATAAAGAAGAATCTTAGTATCAGTACGCCTGAAGTCTTTTGTATTACGCTTAACAAACCCTCTTGGATGCTTTTTTGATCATGTAATCGAAATGTGCCGCAAAAGTCAGCTTGGAGTCGATTATTATTTCTAAATAGCGAATTTCCGGTGTAAGTGTAATTGGGCAACCGTTAATGTGATATTGTGTTGATAAAACTTTCTTCTTCTTTGTAAATTTAATGTGTTGAAAAGAAGCGTTTAATTTCATATTATTGTCTAGACACCATTGGTAAACATGGTCAAGACGGATTGTAGTAACAAGGAATCGGAAGGGGACTTTAACAGTTTCGATATCTTCATGTCAACGGGGAACAGGGAACATCGGCAGTGGTGAATACATGTTGTAATATCGTTGATGAACAATAAAAATAATATTATTCCCAAGTTTGAACCTTGAGAAACACCAGAGGTTGCAAAATATTTTAGTGACTCGTGTTCGTTAACCACCACCGTCTGCTCTCGCCCGCCTAAGTAAGACACGAACCAGTTGAGTAGCCTACCATGAACACCGTATTGTTTTTGCAGCTTGCTACTAAGTATTCCGTGATCTACCAAATCAATCGTACTAGCAAAATCGGTATAAACAGCGTCTACTTCATTCCTATTATCTATAGCTTCGAAAATACGTGTTAAATATTCAATTAGATTGGTAATCACTGACTTTTTTCTTTGAAACCCATGTTGGTAGACATTTATTAGACCTTTACAATGATACGTTAAGATGCCGCAAACCAGAGCCTCAAAGATCTTAGCAAATGAAGACAAGATAGCTATGGGCCTGTAACTTTTAACGCTATTGTTGTCTCCTTTCTTAAATATCGGCACAACTCTCGCTTTTTTCCATTCATTTGGAAATACACCGGTATCTAAAGATTTATTAAATATAAGCATGAGTGGAAGTGACAGATATTTTGCACACCTTTTAATAAAAAACGATGGATTGTTATTTGGTCCAGCTCCTTTATTTTGGTCAATGGATTTTAAGCTTTTAGTTATCTCAGACTCAGATATAGTTGTACGAGAAAGTTTACAGGTGTATTTCGCTTCAGTCTCGTGATGCAAGGAGTATTCAGGAGCTGCGTATCGGTTGGGATAGCCATTTGAGTTTACTGATCTGAACTGAGAGGCGAACAAATTAGCGATATTTGCATCGCCTGTTACTGTCTCGTCGTCTTTACACATTGTGGAAGGTAAGTTATTTGAAGTTAATTTTTTATTATTTATAAAGGCCCAAAATGCTTTGGAATTTGCTTTGATACTACATTCTACAGTCTGGATGTAATCGCTATGGCAAATTTTTAATAACTTGTTGCAACGTTTTACGCACACGTTGCAACAAGTTATTAAAAATTTGCTACTCGAATATATATAATAACTCGAATTCTAGTCTATCGCGGAGATTACAAAATTAGCGCGCTTTGTGCCTAAGTTTATCCTTTTCTTTTAACAACTTAATTAGGTCTTTGGTAAATCAAACAGGGTATTAAGGTTTTCGAGGCTTTCGTTTAGGTACATATTTCTCAATAATAGCGTTAAGTTGTACGTAAAAGGAAGAAACCATTTCATCAACACTCCTACAGTTGAGAAAGGCATCATGCCAATCGTGATTATTTAGTGCCTAAAGTATACTAGGGTAGTTAGCTTTATAAAAATTAAAATCTTACCGCTGGGATTCCTCCAGCTGTGGAACAGTTACACTCCATTGAATTTCAATTTCGAGCGGTGGATGATATGGGTCTAACTTTCTTATACTACAGTAAGCTTCACGTACCCAACATGGAATATTCGTTAATACTAGATCAAGAATTTTGCCATCCTTATTTGGAGTAATATTTTTTTGATTCAGTTCTGTCAATGACATGAAGTCAGTTAATGAATAGGCCATCATCCTATTGTTGTAATTACGAGGAGTGCAACCCACATCCTCTCCGCTCGAATGCCAGTCTATAAAGCTCGTGTTAAAATCACCTATAATTATAACATCATCAAGATCGCTAGTAACATCGATGATATTATTTATGAACACATCTAACTCTTTTTGCTTAAGAGGAGAAGATAAACATAGCGTATAAACTACATATATACCAACGTTAACACATTTTTTGTCAATTTTTAAGTAAACTTGCACCCATAGGTCATCACGTCTACTTTTTTTTTAGTCTATTTTTTTTAACAGCTATTAGTAATCCACCACCATCACTCTTATTGTAGAAATCTGAGGTAGTACGGTCGCGACGATATACGCGATACCTATTATCTATGAACTCCTTATCTAAAATACTGCTGTTGAGCCAAGTTTCAGTTAGTATGATAAGGTCGTAGTTCTCCTGTACAATATTTTTGTAAATATCATTTGTCTTGGTCCGCATTCCACGTAAGTTCTGATAGTACATACGATCCATTTTTTCGGTAAGTATTCACGGACACACGAGCTAGACCGGTAATAATTATGATAGTATCTGTTCCTGAAGATTTTTAAGTTGTTCCAAGCTATTTGCTGGAGAATGATCATTTTTTCTAACAAAAATTTTCCCATTAGCCACACGAACTGGATTGAAAGCTCCTTAGCTCTAATCCGCGTGGCTGCATGGAGTGCTTTTTTTTCAGGCGTTAAATGCTCACATATGTATATGTTTTTCTTCTCTCCTCCAATGCCAATTACGCTTGTATTTAACCTGATTGAACATGGTGTTGTTAAGGGGCTTCACTACCTTCTGAAGAATGGTATCTTGATACACTTATGCCGATGTTTTGATACCTTTTTCACAAAAGTATGGCTCAGTCACTCTTTCATAGCTAATAAAAATAAAAAATAAAAATAAAAATATCTTTATTAAACACACAAGGGACATGACACAGCCAAATTTTAACAAAAAACAAGTAAATTATACACTAACGCACTATATCATTCAAAGAATACGAAAAGAGACAGTTTTAAAAACACAGCTGATTAAGGCTATGCAATGCCCACACCATGTGTTTAAAGGGATGCCACTCAGGCTTCGACCGCGGCAAGCCGTGGCGCCTGATCTTCCGTGACCCCCTTGTAAGTTCGCGATCTCACGACGGCACACAATCATAATTATTGAGTTACAAAAATAAAAAAGGTACAAAATACCCCACTAAACCATCACTGAAGTCGGATAGTGCCCACGTTACAATCTGTCGACTAATTGGAAAGCTTCCTTAGAGCTTTGAGCATAAATACGGTCATTTTGTTTGTTAAAATGTTGCACAATTCTCACTCTCATCAATTCACTCATCCGTAAACAAAAATTTTCTGTGACCTCCCTTTGCGTACCGCTTCCGAAGTTGTTTCGATTTTACCACCCTATTCTTTTTTAAATTATCAGTTAGTAAATGACCAGTACGTCTTTTATAGGCTGCAGTCCTAAGTCATCTTTTAAAATACGCGACATGGTTCTAGGTACTACCTTCAACTCCCGAGATAAAATCTTTTGCTTTCGGACAGGATTTCTTCGAATTCTTTCCCTTACTGCTTTGACCACCTTTATCGTACGAACACTACGTGGACGGCCAGATCTTTTTCTGTCACAAACAGAGGAGAAAAAATTGCATTTGGCTCCATACCTACTTTGTGTAATGCAATCACAGCGATTCGGTTCTCTTTATCACCCCACTCCATATAATATGCTCTCCATCTCACTTCATCGCAATCTTGCTGCATTTTCACTCCATCGCAAAATATTGTACAATGTAAATGCAAATATAATGATCAAGGAGTAAAAAGTTTCATACAAACTTTTATCACCTATTTTTCCCCCTTGGGGGTTAAATTTTGAAAAATCCTTCCTAAGTGGATGCAATCCATTAAAATATGAGAAATACGTGTGCAAAATTTCAAATTGCTAGCCGTTGATACATTGTTGTTGATGTGCATTGATACATCAGTCAATTACCTTTGCCTTTTTTATTTATAGATAAAGTAATAATTTTTCACGTTTGACTACGTGATTAAAAAACGCACAGGATTAGCTGACGCGAATGTGACGTCACTTTCTTGTAATTCTCCTTCTTGGCCTCCCTAATCAATATAATTACCGTCAGTTTGTCATACGTCACAAAAAATATATGTCACTTGTCAGTCGAAATTTAGTGCAAGTTTTGTGTGGAATATCAGCGTTTCTCTTCGCTAGTAATAGTATAGCATAGCTAGGATTTCACATGTTTAGTGTGATTTGATAGTTGACAGGTGGATACAAGAATGTTAGGTACGTCATGACAAAACATTTTAGCGTTTTGGCGGCTTTATTAATTATTTAAACTTCTAAGCTGATTTGGAAAAAAAGGAAATAAATTCATAAGGAATGGTCCAGATTACAAATCTATAATGTTATTAATCACAATTTGACATAATTTATATTTCAAAATCTTGGAAAATACCCTATTGGATCTGTATAAGGACTATGGTCTACATAATATTAAGCTATCTGTCGCTGCTCAATGACGCTCAGAATTTAAAGCATACACAGCATACTTATTGAAAAGTAGCAGAATTAAACTAAATCTTAACAAAATGATAATAGGCGATTTCAATTTATATTCATCGCGTTTAAAATAAAAGTTAACGTCAAATTACGTGTCCTAAAATAACAGCCCGTTATAACATTAATCAAGCGGCAAGCGTCATTGAATCTGTAATGTGAAAATTGAGTTTGTATGTGATTTGTCATAAGCATCGCTAATTGACATAGCGATTAGCGATGCTTATGTCACTTAGCGATGCTTATGTCACTTAGCGATGCTCATGTCACTAAGCGATGCTTATGTCACTTAGCGATGCTCATGTCACTAAGCGATGCTTATGTCACTTAGCGATGCTTATATCACTTAGCGATGCTCATGTCACTAAGCGATGCTTATGTCACTTAGCGATGCTTAAGTCAGTAAGCGATACTTATGTCACTTAGCGATGTTTATGTCAAATCCCTTACATTTTTGTTTTTGAACTTCGTCGTCGAAATTAGCGATGGCACCTTGGCTAAAGGTTCAGTATAGGTATTATGTGTGCGGGCAAAGGACACTGATGTTGAATGTTATAATAATTATGACGATAAAAAAGTCAATTGTCAAAGGACAAAGTGATGGCGGTTCCAAACAAAATAAAGTTTGTAACTTTATAGTTAAGTTACATGCACACATCGACAACTCGTTGAACAAGTATTAATCTCACATTACTATAAATTTTTTTTATATTCTTTATTTAAAGGCTCTTCATCATATGATTATCTCAGCCTTTACTATAACTTTTAATCATTCATTTTCAGATTCATTATTATAAATAAAAGGTATGGCATGAGTATAGCTCTAAATTTGCAATAACCATTTATCCAATAGATTTTGTTTAAACGCTCAAAGAAAAGTTTCCTTTGAAATTCCTGAATAATTGTTATATTTTAGGTACTACGGCGAGCGACTCATAAAGCAATATAAATGTGGGGCGACGCGACTAGTGTGAAATGGTACTACGGCGAGCGACTCATAAAGCAATATAAATGTGGGGCGCGACTAGTGTGAAATGTAACGTACTAGTTCGTTGTGGTATTTTCCGTCATTAAAGTCTGAGGTTATTGGATTTCGCCAAAGTAGATAGGGAGCCCATTAGGCTAAACGTGTACTTACTCGAACGTCGCGCGTCGTGGAGTCCTAGTAGATTTTGTAGAAAAGGTAATAGGAAAAAAAAAAGTTAATGATTTTCTTTTTATTTTAGTAGCGCTATGAGCTTACAGCCTTATTGAACATAGAAGAAGAAAATGACAAAAAAGTAGCTCTTATAGATAATTTTGTATGAGATTTTAGACATGCAAGACTATGGAAGCTGACTCCAGAATGCCTACGAGCTTACCCGTTATTCAAATGGTCAGTACTTTAAGTTTAAGCTTTTTTGAAACCATCTCCTATCTTAATTTAGGCCCGATTAAATTCAATAAAAATATAACGCCCCAAAGAACTACTAACTAACTTTTACTATCTTAATCTGACGCGCTCGAGTCACTTCAAAAATTCCCTCTTGGGCTCCCCTACTAAAGAAATTGACGGGGCGAATACAAGAGAATAAGGTGCAGCGTAGACGGGCGACCGTTAGTCGCCACCGCTACACGTTCAGCTGGTTGTGGCAACATAATTTTTCAAATTGTGAGCGGTAGCGCGCTGTTTTATCTTATAGAGGATTTCGAAAATCACAATTTTAGAAACTTATTTAAATTTTGCGCTTAAATTTTGAAATCACAAATGTTATATAATTAGTAGCGAGGTAAATGTCGCCACGCGGATATACAAACCAAGCATTAATCTTGGTATAGACTGGAGATAGACGGACTGAGAAGAGCAGGTTGCAGGGATAATATAATATCTTTAGGCCCTATTATACATGAGACCAGCATATAACTGCGCGATAGCTACAGTCGTCCGTTTGCGCCTAGCACAATGTGGAACCGGAAGAGGCTTAATGATAGCACATGATATTAAAGAGCCGGCCCGGTGTGAGCAATATTAGCTGTGAGGTGGTGGAGCTCATCAGACATACCATATGTACGGACGTCGCACCGCATACCAAATAGCGCCGAGACTGCTACGTTAACACTTCATATAGGGACGTCGTATATATATTAGGATCCTAAAGAGAAAGCTAATTAGAATTTACTCAGTTAGAAGCCACACTTCTTTCTATTTGTGATACTAATAATTAGGATCCTAACTTCCTAAATGCTATTTCACTTGACTAAATTTAGTTACATTCATTTAGGACGTCTTAATTTAGTGAGGTGGAATACGAGCTTCGAGGAGTTCTCAGATCGATAGTAAAATAATGTCGAACTCTTGCTATCTCAGGTTGAGCTTTTCAGTAGACACACATTGAATCCGAGTGCAACGTCTGTAGCTACGGTACGTCAATGGTTTCCCAACAAGAATGAATGTCTACTCTAACACTATATTTCTGTTGGCAATTCGTGTCGGGCGTCGCGCGTCGGCGACAAACATCGCGCCCACACTCTGCTCTGGCAGAGCGCCCAGAGTGTGTTATCGACATTTATTCTTGAAAGCTCTGTAGTAGAAAATTCTATTAGTTCTAAGTATTTTGTATAGTGGGTAATTTTTTATTCCCCAGTATACAAAATATTATATCAGCCTCCGTGGTCTAGTCTTTAGAGCTTGGCTCTCGACTCGGAGGTCGTGGGTTCGATTCCCGTATTGGAACAACAAAAAATGTTGTTTTCAAGTTTGGTTAGGACAATGCAGGTTGTTCACCCGATCGTCTGACAAGGAAGATGATCCATGCGTCGGATGGACATGTAAAAAGTCGGCGCGCCTGATCCTCTCTCTCTCCTCTCGTCAGTGGTGTCGGTTATCCGTCCCACTGGGTTATGAGAGTAAAAGAAGAATGCTCTTGTGTACTGCGCACACACTTGGGCACTATAAAATTACTCCTGCGTAACTGGCCTGGTTTCAATGAAACCGGCCACCGTCACCGAAATCGGTGCGGGGGAGTTATTTTAATTTTTTATTCTGTCCGTTTATCATGTTATGTAATGTGTACCTAGTTCATGATGATTGTACAACTAGATGTTTCCCACGACTTCGTACGTGCATAAGAGAATCGCGCGGGAACCGTACATTTTCCCGCGATAAAAAGTAGCCTATGTCCATTCCCGTGATCTACTCTATATCTGTGCCAAATTTCATCCCAATTCGTCCAGTAGTTTCAGAGCCTATACGATGAAGGCTTTCTTCTTTATATGAAGAATGTAGACTTAGTCGGTTCAAAGGGTAACAGTAGAATGTCCACTGTCAGCATCGGAAACGTATAAGCCATTCATGATATTCTACCTAATTGGTTGTTTATCCTCCCGGCCCGGCACCGGCAACTGTCCAGCTGCTGGGGAAGCAAAAGTGTGTGAAAATACATATGACATGTTTTTCCACTTACCGGCCGGCAACGGTCCGGCGATGACCTGAGACCCGTGTTGCCGACGTAGCAGTAGTTTTACAACTTTTACCTCTGATGTAGGCGTTTAGTTGTTAGTAGTTTTTTTAGTAATCAGCCTCTAGCCACCAGACAGTAATCCTATGAAAAATGGCTTATATTATAATATAATAATGGCTAATACATAAAAAACAAAATGTGTACCTGTCGGTATATAATTTTATAGAGCGTGCGTATGTCGAGTAAAACTGGCCGTTTAATTTAGTATTGTTGTGTGTGTATCATATCCCTATATATTGTAATGTGAGTGTATTAAATAGTGAGTTAATCACTATTTAATACACTTTCATTAAAATATATATGGGAAAAAACAACATCTTTAATTGGACTCCCCAAGCCTGCACATTGCATGGCGACCCTGCCAGTGCTGACCGGGGCAGCGCTGCGCAGATGGAACAGGAACAGTTATAATTACTGAAAAGAAGACTATAAAAAGTGATGTGAAGTGTGAACTTTAAATACAATGGAAAATTTGGACATTTAAGTGTAAAGAAAAAGAAATATAAAATTTTATTTAACGGCCCTTAGGAAAAAAGATAAGAATAAGATAAGAAAAAAAAGTTGACGTTGTCATGTCACCCTAAATAAATTGAACAAAATATTGAAAATAAATCGATAAAACCAATTTACGTGACGCCGAAAGTAAATAAATATACATGTTGAAGTATTTTCAGTACAACCAAATATAATTTATAGGGCCCCAAGTGGGCCAAACTGTGAGTAAATATCCCAAGCAATTCTCCCAAACAACTGACAAGACCCCCGACGGAGGAAGAAACAAGGCCCACAACAGAGGAAGGAACGAGGCAACTCCGAGAAGCCGTATGCTAATTTTTTGGCGAAAAGTGAGCCCAGGAACTGACCCACGCACAAGCCTACATTCCCCCAGAAAATGAGCTTAATATGTTTCAAGGTTCTTTTTTATATTAGTTAAGCAGTTTTTAAATTTTTGTTTATAGTTTATTCTATTATATAAGTTATCTTTTATAGTTTATCTTTACCAACCTATGACAAGCAGCCAGGATGCAGGGACCTCCACTAATATTTCGACCGTGTCCTTGGGAAATCTGCTGCAATGCTCCCACTGTTCCCGATATTTTAAAAGCCAGCGGGGTTTGAACATCCACGTAGGCAAATGCCACAAACAGCTTCCAACCCTCATTCCCCCAATAACCAATTCACTTCCGAACCCAATCTATCAAACAAATTTCTGGCAAGAAATATCCAAATTTAAACGTTTTGTACCAGTTCTAAGACAGATCCCTAGGGGTGCCAGAGTGACTGTAGCCCAGAAGCTTGCCGAGACAATACGCCACACAGTGCTGGAGAACTCGAGGCAAGCCTGGGAAAATCTACTCACCTTTCCCTACCGATTTCTACATATCACTAGAGATCCGCTCAACAATGCCTCCCTCGGAGGGGTCGCATCAGATATCGTGGACATTCTGTATGGAGCTAACCTCTGCGCCTTGAGGAAGAGAGATGGTGGCATTCGGTACGGAATAATCCTCTTAATACGTCCTCTAGTCCTGTGCAGCAGGCTCGCCTGTTAGCTGCGGAGAAGTGGGAGTCGGGCCTTTGGCTACAAGCATTACCGTCACCCAATACGGGCACATTGCTGGATCGAACAGCTTTCCGGTTAGCCACTTTCCTGCGTCTTGGCACCCCCACGTCGTCCCCCATCGCTGTGTTTGTGGCGCAAACGTGGACAGCCTCGGACACCACGGACTGTCCTGTCAACGAAGCGCCGGCCGCATCTCCCGACATCACTGCCTGAACGATCTCATCCGTCGGGTCACCGCCGGAGTGCCAGCTGTGCTGGAACCATCTGGTTTGGCGCGCGACGATGGCAAGAGACCAGACGGTATGACCCTGGTCCCTTGGAGAGTGGGACGGGCCCTTGTATGGGACGCTACTTGCGTCGATACACTTGCTCCATGTCCATCGAGTTCTGCAGGTGCGGCCGCCAATCAGGCGGAAAACCTCAAGCGGCGCAAATATGAAAACCTTAGTGGGGATCTCATATTTGAACCGTTTGGGGTTGAAACCCTAGGTATTTTCTCTGAAAAGTTGCGTGTTGCGTGTGCGCACCCAGACTGGGTGCGCACAAACTTTTCAGAGAAATCTCCAAAAAACTCATTGAGGCCACCCGAGACCCCAGACCTACCTGGCCCAGAGAATAAGTATCGCAATCCAGCGAGGAAACTCTTTGAGCCTTCTAGGTAGAGCCTTGGTGGGGACGACCTGGGAGATTTCTTTGTTTTGTAGTATTTTAAGTTTTGGAGTAGTTATTATTGCTTTTTAGTACATACCTACTTGTATAGTTTGTAAATATTTTATTTCCTGTAGGTATTAATATTGTTCTGTATATATTTTTGTGTGTCTGAATAAACAATATGCTTAGGAAATAAATAATGTAGGTTTAAATATATTAAGTAAATAGTGTAGAAACATAAATACAAATCTATAAGTGCTAATAATAATTATATATAAAAATATTTAATGAACAAAAAAAACTGTATGACTTTTAATTGAAATAAAAAAATGAAAAAAAAAGTGTGACTAAAAATATGTGAACTGAGAAATTAAAATCAAAATCTTGCAAGAAAAATATTATAATTATAGGCGTGATGAAGAAGAACAAAAAAATGGTCGAACAGAGAAAGCAAAATAAATTTCTATATTAGGTACTTGATTCTAGATATTAGAGTACAGAACAAAATATTGGCCCTCAGTTGAAGACAATAAATTTGAAGATATTTGAGTGAAGATTATGAGCAGGAAGCCGGGAGTTGATGGAGTCAGATGAGTGGAGATGTTGAGCAGGCAGCCGGGAGTTGATGGAGTCAGATGAGTGGAGATGTTGAGCAGGCAGCCGGGAGTTATTGGAGTCGGAAGTGGATTCAGCTGAGATCAGAAGAGATCAGTGAGCAGAGCACAGAGGTAAGAATAATTGGACGTCAGTTTTTTTTTTCTAGGCTTATTACGTTACATTTTCATTATTTTAGAATTTAACATTATTCGAACTATTTTACAAATTTAAAATGAACCTACGTAGTAATCAGCAATGGTTATTATTTTTTAAAAAATTAACGTGCTTTAACATATTAAAAAATTGATGTTTTAATTTATAATAAAATGTAGTAATATGGAATAATACAAGGGTTACAAAATAATTAAAAATAGTAAAATGAAAAGCATTTTAATGAACTATTGGGAATAAACTAAATTTATAAATATATAATATAGAATAAAATAATTGTAATAAATAATATGTAGCTACATAAATGACGGTAATATTTTGAATTTGAATAAATTTATATTTTTAATGGAGAGATATTAAATTTAGGTGTCAGATTGGTTTGTGAAGTATATAGTTAAAATAAAATCTCAAAGCATATTGTGCAAGAAGGTAACACTGACGTTTATTTAATTGTGTGTGCGCTAAAAGTTATTGGAACCAAGTATTCTGATAAATATAATTTTTTTTGTAAATTTTTAGATCTATCAAACATATATTGATTTGCTTTTTGTAATTTCATTAGTTTCAAGTAACTTTAAAAAGTTGAAGTTAATTTATAATGTTCTTGCATCTTGCAACTTGAGCCGCCCCTCGTAGGTATATTTGGTACCTAGTAGAAGCTACAGTATTTAAAAAGGCATTTTAGGCTGAAGTCAAGATTATTATAATATTTTAAGGGTGTAATCATAATCATAATATGAAAGTAAAGTTTGTAATAAAATTAATATAATATGGGTGCTGACGGTGCATAAAGATATTTAAAGCAAATAAAAATAGTAATATTAGATGTGTGAGAAAGATATTATCTTTAAATAAATATGAGTTAAAATAATAATTTGCTTCAGTTATAGATAACATTTATAGTATCTATATTATAAATAATATTAATATTAGATAGTTGGAAAAGGGAATTCATAGTAACTCATTACTAATGAAATGTTTTACGCAGTTGGTTAACGCAGGTAAGTTAGCTCCCACAGCTAACAACGCCTTTGCTGGGAAAGCATCGAATATCCGCGGTGCCAGCACAGCATTCGCGCAACGAAATGTAAGTAGATACTCTTTGTTAATCAAAGCTAGGGGTGTACATAAAGTAATTTTTGAAAGATTAATTTGAATTGGTAATATCAATGACTATTAACAAGTGTTAGTAAGTATAGTAGTATAGTCTAAGTCGTAAGTATAAATGATGTGCATTTATTGGCAATATTAGTTATTAAAAAATATATATATCAGAGAAAATGTTTCATGGTATTATGTTTTCAATTCATTCTACTAAATTATTTTGAACTAGCTTTTGCCCGCGGCTTCGTCCGCGTTAATACAGTATCTCACGGGAACACTGTATTTTTTCGGGATAAAAAGTAGCCTATGTTTCAATCCAGAGCCTAAACTACTCTTATACCAAATTTCATCGAAATATGCTCTTTCACGCAAAAACTACTAAAGTTTTTGCGTGAAAGAGTAACAAACAACCGTCCATCCTCACAAACCTTCACATTTATAATAGTAGTAGGATTGGAATAAGACCGGTAACGAATAGCGTGTATTAAAATTTTCGGTATGTTACGTATAGGTAATATATTTTTCGTCATTTAGTTAAAATACTTAAAATTACAGAATATTTAAGTTATTAAATTTTGGGTAAATTTTAAGTGGCACTATATGTAGATATTGACTTCTTCCCGGGAAATTTTAAAGTATTTTTTGTGACACAATTAAATTAAATATTAATTGTAGATAATATGGGTGGTCCATGTTCTGAGATTATCAATAATAATTGGTGTCATATGTCAGATCATTTATGGTACAAAGTAAAACATTAGCAATACGATGCATGAGCATAAGCAATATGCAACCATAATAATCAAGTAAGCATGCCATATTTTGGTTGGATAGATTCCATGTATTTACACGTGTAAATGATTGTGTTACAATTTTTTTTAAAAGATGTTATGTATGTATATTGGAATACATCCAATCCAATCCAATTAGGGTTAGAACATAATATAAAGCAATATATTATGTTCTCTTCAATAACAACGCAGAGCATCAAATTATTAACAAGCTTTAATGCTGTTGTATTTCATTACACTAACATTTTAGTTTTGTATTAGAGAGAGATGATGGACAGTTTTGTTGTTAACACGATACATTTTCGTCCATTGTTTTACCCACGCTGTTTATAATACAATTTAGTGTTAGAACAATAACTTTGTTTAACCATAATAAATTAGAGATCCGAGGCGGGATACGCTTTTTTCTTTAACCTCACCCTACTAATTTCCTACGGCTGATCTTTATTTTTTTTTAATTTATCTACCAGATTTAAAAAATATAATACTTTGTAATAAACGATAAGAATTACTCCTTTCGGTGTAATTTAATCTATAACTTGTGTATGTTTGTTCGAATATTTATGCATATATATATATATATATATATATATATATATATATATATATATATATATATATATATTTATTTTTATTTTATTAATTTATAATCTTAGTTGATATTAATTTCTTAAAGGTATATTGAAAGCTTATTTTTTTACACAGCATAAAATTAATTTATAATTGTTAAATAAGCGAAAAACTTTTATATTTTTTCTTAAATCTGTTGGTTAATAAATAAAAAAGGGCCGAAAATTAATGAACAGATGACAAATTTAGCGCTCTCTTCAATCTGACTAAAGGTCCGCTTTGCACTAAATCCACTACTGTAAATATGTATGTTAACACTGATATAAGAATGACCAGCAAGTAAGAAGCACCGGATAAAGACTCAAAAGGCTAACAATACCTACTGAACCTATTTTGATTATAAATTAATAGACCTTGAAAGTTTGCAGTCACAAGGCTGTTCGGGTTATGGGCATGCCCACGCTGGACGTATAGGTGCTCCGCTCCTGGCTCAAATACGCGGGGCAATCCGCATGCATGACGCCGCGACCTTGACTCGCGCGAGATACGGAGCGAGAGAAAGAAATATGTTTTTCTTGCTCCGGTTGTATAATTCAGAGTGAGACAGAAGTATTCAGTTATTCGTTACACAGCATTCACATCGGTTGGCACTATTGGCAACTGGTAATTTTAGCATTTTCACAGTACTCACACTAGTGAAATTTTACTTTACAGGGTGTTCACAAATTTTGTACTGTCAGGGTGGTAGGGTTGGCTTGCAGAAATTTCCTTCAATAGCTTTGGCCAGAGACCAGAATGCACGGGTTCCCGAGGGGAGGCGCTCAAGTCTCTTACCAATTCTATTGACGTGCTGATTCTTTGCCCGAGTGATCTCTTTCTTGAGGGACCTAGAGGTAACTACTTTTGGTTGTACTCCTTTTTATATGTGCTGGTATTTAAATCCCGAGCAGACACTGCATTGACCCAGGATTGGTAAGCCTTCTGCTTCCGGCGAGAAGCTTTTTTGGGGGATGAACCAAACCAGGGACGAAATTTGCCGCCCGTTGGTACTACAGAGGACGGAATGAAAAGTTCCATCCCTTGCATCACCACATCGGCAACAGAGTTAGCAGTGTTGTCGGGATCATCCGGCGAGAAGCACACGTTCCCCCAAGGATAGGATGCAAAAAACGACCACATCCCATCCCAGTCTGCTGACTTGTAGTGCCACACACGACGGTATTTAACAGCACGCTGTCGTAACACCATCGTAAGTAGCACAGAACTCCTAACAAGGCAATGATCCGATGAACCAAGTGGTGTGATTACGGATATTTGGTAGCCGTCAGGATTTGAAGTCAGCAGAAGGTCCAACAAGGAAGGATTCTGACCATCCACATCTGGGATTCGTGTAGGCGTAGTAACCAGTTGTGTCAAGTCGTTCGCAAGGGGAAAGTTGCAGACAGATCTCCCCGCATGATCAGTTTTACTGGAATTGAGCCAGTCGGCGTGGTGGGCATTAAAGTCGCCAAGTATTATGATCTCTGCGGATGGGATCTGCCACTGCACAAAATCTGAAGCAGCTTGCAGGTGTTCCAAGAGTCGGTCCGTCTCGGGGTCACCACTATGGAACCTATATAGGCACGCATAGACGCGAGGGTGGTCGTCGCAATCTATGCGGAGCCATAACGTTGACAGGTCCCTGTCCTCAAGATTGCTGAGGCGGCGAGAGATGATATCATCTCTGATATACACACACTCCAGCTTTGGGCAGAAAGGAGTGCTCGAGAGAATACCCTGGGTGAGAAAGGTATAATGTGTCACTCGGAGATGATATCTGCGTCTCGGTTAAAAAGAGCAAAGCCGGCTTTGCCGTCTCAAGGTGGTAATGGACGGCATTGAGATTGGAGTGTAATCCCCTGATATTACACAAGTCCATGTTTAATATCGAGGGGGGTGCCTTTGTGTGTTTGCTCTTGCCCCGAGCAGATTGGAGCGCAGTTTTGCCCTCCCCAGAATACGAGGGGCAGCCTGGACGTCCACGTTCAGTTCCAGGGGTTCCTGAGCATGGACGTCCAGAGAGGGATTCTCCAACGCAGTTGGTACCCTCCTGGGGTAACAAATTGCTTTTCAACTGCGGCATTTCTAGGGGGGTAGGGGATTGGGCCTCCGGTAAACTCACTCACTCGGCGAACACAGCGCAAGCACTGTTTCACGCCAGTTTTCTGTGATCCCGTGGTATTTCTCCGGTCGAGCCGGCCCATTCGTGCCGAAGCATGGCTCTCCCACGTCAAAAGTCCCACGGTAGAAGTTTTACTGAAAGTTCCTAGGGAGTTTTGGCGGGAACACAAAGTAGCATGTTTTTAGAAGTTGTACCACTTGCCCACACTTGTGCATGTTAACGAATATTTAATGGTTAATATTCTACCAATAATACACATTAAGAACCGAAATATTACAAATTTATGAAGCAATACAAAATCCACAACGTACTAAGCATTGTTTTTTAAAATATTTTCATAAAATGCTACACTCAAATGTTACACACAAAAAAAACGAGCGAGCCTTACAGTCGCATATTAAATGCGACTGTAAGGCTCGCTAGTTTTTTTTTATTTGGGCCAGAATTTCCAGCTCGAAGTATTAACCACGAGCAGTCCGTAAGCGAATTTTTTTTTTCGCGCGCGCGCCTCTATTGATTCGCTCCATCTTTGAAACATTGGACTTTAATGCTTATCTTTTGTGATATAACTTTAAAATCTCTTCATATAAAATACTCGGACTAGCTCAGCGCTCGACACGCAACAGCGTAGCGCACGCGCTGCGACCCAGCATGGGTCGCGTCGCCTGTCCCCTCTCTCCGCGACAAAGACTCAACCGTATTTAATTGCACAACTGTTGTCACCACTTCAACTTTTACTCTGACTCTGGGCGACCGCGACGCGATTTCGACTCTACCCGATCAGCGCTCATCAGCGCGTGTCATCTGAACGCACCCTAAAGCCTTCTGAATAGATATAAAGCTATGTTAGATAATGCTCCATCAACATGGAGAACAATGAGAGTCTATTTACAAAAGCCAACTCGCGTTCCTAAATATGTGGATTTGTCGAGTAACTTGATACGACCATCGACATACTACCACGGACGTCACACTCGTATAGAATGTTTTAATAACGTATTTACACCGAACTTAATAACCCGTCAGCAGAGCGCTTTTTACTCGCGCGGTTTGTATTCCGCAAATTTCGCATGGCGTACAATTATAGTATCTGGGTAACCGAGCTGTGCTCGGAGTTCTAGTAGATTAAAAAAAGTAAAAAGAAACACAAAAATATTTTACCGTGGTTTGAACCCACCACATTCCGAATTCCCAAACAACGCAAAAATTAACCAAACGGCCAATCGGACTGACATTATACAGTCAAAATTATTGATTTATTGTTGCACGACGAAAGAAAAAACATAATATATAACTTAAAAGTGCGCAGTCTCGAGGGGTTTTACCCTACACCTAAAATATATATATATATATATATATATATTATAAAATGAGAAAATGACAGATTCCAAATTCAAATGTAATATTTTGTTTATTTTTATTTATACATATATAAATAAAAATATAAATGTTGTGTGGGGTTATAAAGAGTACCGAATCGCTGTGATTGCGTTACACAAAGTAGGTATGGAGTTAAATGCAATTTTTGAAACTCCATACGCTTGGTATTAGTAAAATTTTTGTGTCCTGGGCTATTAATAGGTACAATGGGACCTCCTCTATTTGTGACAGAAAAAGATCTCGCTGTCCACGTACGAAAAAGGTGATCAAAGCAGTAAGGGAAATAATTCTAAGAAATCCTGTCCGAAAGCAAAAGATGATTGATTGATGATGATGATTTTAAAAGATGACTTAAGACTTGCAGCCTATAAGAGACGTACTGGTTTTTTCTTAACTGATAATTTAAATGACAGGGTGGTAAAATCGAAATAAGAACTGAAGCGGTACGTTAAGGGAGGTCACAGAAAAATTTTGTTTACGGATGAGAAATTTTTTACAATTGAGCAACATTTTAACAAACAAAATTTTTACCGTATTTATGCTCAAAGCTCTAAGGAAGCTTCCCAATTAGTCGACAGAGTGCAACGTGGGCACTATCCGACTTCAGTGATGGTTTGGTGGGGTATTAGCTATGAAGGAGTGACTGAGCCATACTTTTGTGAAAAAGGTATCAAAACATCGGCACAAGTATATCAAGATACCATTCTTGAGAAGGTAGTGAAGCCCCTTAACAACACCATGTTCAATAACCAAGAATGTTCCTTCCAGCAAGACTCGGCGCCGGGTCATAAAGCTCGGTCTACGCAGTCTTGGTTGGAAACGAACGTTTCGGACTTCATCAGAGCTGAAGACTGACCGTCGTCAAGTCCCAATCTTTATCCGCTGGATTATAGCTGTTTATGGTCAGTTTTAGAGAGTATGGCTTGCTCTAAACGCCATGATAATTGGATACCCTAAAACAATTTTCCCATGGAAAGAGTTCGTGCTTCTATTGATATATTGATAACTGGCCTCAACGTTTAAAGGACTATATATATATATATACGAGATTGTCTCGTATAAAGTATAAGATGTAATAACAGATTTTTTATCCGCGCTATTTTTTTGCGTCTACTTCCATAACATTCGATATGTTACAGATTTGCGAAATAAACCGCTTTGTGATGATGAATTTTATATAATAAGGGCGCGTTTATAAAACGTTTTGAAAAAAATCAATTATTATCGAAAAATTGAGAAAAAACTTGTTAACATCAACATTTCTCAAATTATATTAAATGCCTTCAGGCCTTTAGGCAATGAATTATTTCATATTTCTAAGTCAAAAGTAAAAGTTGTAGGAAAAGGTTATTTGCGAGGGGGAAAGATAAAATAGCAACAGAAGCGGCTAACTTTCAGTATAGGATCACCAAGACAATTCTATTCTGGGTTGTTGATTCAGGCAATTTATTCACACACGGAATATTGGTGGCGTGTTATTTTACAATTTCTTACGTAATTCTAGGTGTATTTTAAATAATTATTTACATTTAAAATTACACATGACGGCAACCGACCAAAAATACTCGATTTTAATATAAATAATTAGTACTCAGAACAGAGAAACGTTTCTCAAAGAAATTGATGAATCAAATTATGTCACGTCTCTTCAAGTCTAGAGGCTTTATATTTGTAACTACCTACTTGTGTATCTAACATACCTAGCGGCCGCTTAGTGGTCGAATTTCGACCATAATCCATTTACTTTTTAAGTTTCAACCTTATTAGGGTTGTCCTTTGCCTCTCAGATACGAATTAAAATTTTTGATTGGCAAACGCGTGTCAAAATTGCATCAAACGCACCATGCGTTGTATGTGTGCTGTGTGAGTAATGAAACTGAGGTAGTGTGTGTAATGGTATTTTTATTAATTTAATTTATTTTCAAATCATCACTTTCAAAAATTTCAATCTAAATCATTCACGTATCAATCTAAAACAATTATAATCACGACATGATTTGGCCCGTAGTATAATTATTAGGCTGGGACTATATAATCCGGAATTCGGATGGCTGAAGAAAATTCAGACCTCTGAAAATAGAACTCTGTGCTAATACAATAGAGCTGAAAATCGAACACAAGAGTGTCGAGTTGTCATTGATATTTGACTGCGGTTAGCATCAGTCTATAATGCACACTTCACAGTAATGATATTTCGATAGCGCGGGCGTTCAGCGTACACCCATGACCCAGTCATCATCAACCCCCGTCCCACGAACTCGCCCCTAACCACGTAATGAAACAACATACTCGTTACTTGCTGTACAACATAATGTTTTGTTATTTTGACATGTATTACAGCTTTGCAATGAATAGATTATGATTTCAAATCGTAAGCAAAGTGAGATAAATATGAAAGTTACGATCTATGCAGAAGACTAGATCAAAATCGGTTCATCCGTTTGGGCGCTACGATGCCGATACAGTCATACACATACACACACACACTTACACAGACATACACGTCAAGCTCATAACACCCCTCTGTTTTCGTCAGGAGTTAAAACGCTGTATAGGCGCTGTAGTATAAGACGCAAAAAAAAGGAGGGCTCGCAGAAAATCCGTAAGTCTGCGTTTTAGGTACGTCTTGTGTTCGCTATGTGTCCAGCCAATTACTCGATTATTTCAAACGTAACTTAAAATGATAATAAACAATAAATTGGATAACAACAACACGCGAGATTTCTGCAGCACCAACACTCCGCCACATAGCAGCACAACTCCTGCACAACAGAATACCACGCGAATTATTGAACACACGCCGTTCCCAGAAACCGCACGCTAAGAGGGAAACATCCGAGTACAATACATACGAGTATGACATTACATAATATTCAGTCCTACTACTATTATAGATGGATGGATGGATGGTTGGATATTTGTGACTATTTCACGCAAAAACTAGGTACAGCGTTCTCATAGGATACTGTATTTACGCGGGCGGAGCCTGTGCAAAAGCTAGTCTACAATATACGTAACCCATACACCATGCTCGCTATGGTACAATCGGCATGACGCGGCCGATTGACACAATCCTCCAGCGCCATGCCGTTTGGACTATACCGGTAGGCAGTAGATGTTATGGCGTATGACTAGTGACTACTGTAAGATATTAAATGCATATTAATGACTATCTATTGCTATGTACGCTTTCACACCGCGGTAATCTCTGTAGTTCGGAGGTTTTGGCTGGTGAGGAGGGTTTGGCAGTAGGCTGTTATAGACCTACATACTAGATTACTGTAGTTAGGATATTATATTCTATTTCATTTTATTATATTCTCAGCAGATAAGGCACGTCTATAGTTTACTAGCTTTTGCCCGCGGCTCCGCCCGCGTAAATACAGTATACATAAAACTACTACCATACCAAATTTCATTAACCGTTCAGTAGTTTTTGCGCGATAGGGTCACAAACATTCATACATCCATCCTCACGAACTGTCACATTATCGGCCCGAACACTATCGGGGTGGTTGCCTTAGTACTGTTATTGTAATCTGTGTTCTAGTGGAGATCGTAAAACCATCAACTTCAAATTAACATTGGAATTCATTACCACAATTCACACCTGAATACCTTGTAATGCTTCCAACTGAGTGACATGAAAGCCTCCCGGAGGCCGGAGAAGCCACGCTCATTACTCTTCGCAACTCAAACCAAAAACATATGAGATATTATGAGGAATAAACGCAACATCTTTCATATGTAGAAGCTGGTTATTTATTGTATGTAATATGTATACATTTAAATAATTCGGTTGGGACTTATGCCTTATGTTGTAGGTTTTATTTACAATACTTTAAATGAGCGATTCTTGTATATACCTATTTACAAATGTCTAATCAGAATCTCGGAAGCGGATTCAATTAGTTCCATGAAATTTTGTATGTTTTTGGGCAGCAAAATCGATTTAGCTAGGGATAATTCCAGGGAAACCGCGCATTTTTTAGTTATTATATATTTTAACTTTCGTCGTGCAACAATATCTCAATAATTTTGACTGTATTAATGTCAATCCGATTAATATTATAGATTGGTATGCGTATATATAATTTTGCTTTGTTGACAAATTGGTGTCTCGTGTTCGAATCACGAATAACATCAATCATCATATGAATATTTTTATGATTTTTTTATTTTTTACATATCATAATAAACACACTACCACACGCCTTTGTGTCGCGCAGTCGGGTAAAATAAAGATCTTTTTCTTTCGATTCAGTAGTATATTCAAGAACTAACTCATAAATAAGTTCAGAATTTTTTTTCAAAATGACCCAGATACAATAATAGACACCTGTTGCAATCCGTCTTTTTTCGTAGTAGAACTCCTTGCTCTGTTTTATTTTATATCTTTACAAATATTAGTTTTAAATGAATAAAATGCAGCACAAACCCTTTATAGGTTAATCTTGTCGCTGGGTAATGATGTGTATAGCTTTCTATTAATACAAGACTACGATTTTAATTTTCAATGATGTTATTTAATAATAATAACTAATATTATTAAATATATCCTTTTGTTCTACGGAATGCGAGCAAAGGTGAAGGAAAATTGACAATAATCATACTACTAGTATTTATGATTAGATTCTTATTTAATTCACGAATATTATTTAGATTTTAAACTATATATTTTCTATCTATAACCGACTTGCTTTGTCCCCGCGGCTCCGCCCGCGTAAATTTAGTATCCCACGGGAATGATGTACTTTTTCGGGATAAAAATATTAAAACATGGGCTATGTTTTAATCCAGAGCCTAAACTAGTACCATACCAAATTTCATCGGAACCCGTTCAGTAGTTTTTGTGTGAAAGAGTAACAAACATCCATCCATTCAAACATACATCCATTCATCCATCCATCGTCACAAACTTTCACATTTATAATAGTAGTTACAAGTGGCAACACAAGTTGCCAGTCATTCAACTTGCTAATCGCCCGGCGCCCAGATACCGCCCCGAGCTGGCCGTGGGTGTAGAGAGTTATACCAGGGGTGTTACAGATATTATGAAATTTCGGTTTACGGTTACGAATATAAGAATAAGTACTAGTTGTTGCCTGCGGCTCCGCCCGCGTAAATACAGTATCCCTCAGGAACACTGTACTTTTTCGGGATAAAAAGTAGCCTATATTTTATCCAGAGTATAAACTACTAACATACCAAATTTCATCGAAATCCGTTTAGTAGTTTTTGCGTTCTAATTGTAATACTTAATATTTCTATGAGTAAATCAATCAAATACATTGACTTTCCTGAGCTCGACAGAGCAGAAAACAGAACCCAAATGTCGTAACTAACTTACACTTTATTTTTATTATGTAATATGAAATTGAGTATGAGTTCAGCAGCCTATTATTTCGGATCATCCGCTAGTTTCGGATAAGGATATTCGATTTTTTAGAAGGTCATAAGTAAAATTCAATATTTAGACTCCACCATTATCCAGAATTTATATTAAACCTTTATATCTGATTCGATTGCGTTACGGATAAATTTCTATTTTGGTGATCCGATAGTTTCGGTGACAGTTAAGGAGCTTCATAACATCCTTAGTGTAGACGTGTAAATGTATTTTTGATTTCACATTTCGATGTATCTAATACTTAGGAATTCGTATGGAATAAACGGGTCGTTAGGCGTTTCAAACCGCGAGGATTCTAACCGTGGTGTAAATTTCCTCAGCACTTTTTCTGATATTTGCATCATCATCAGGCGGAAATCTATTATCGCCTACATAATATATATATATATATATATATATATATATATATATATATATATATATATATATATATATATATATATATATATATATATATATATATATATTATTTTTTTGCATTCATATTTTAATATTCATTGTAATTACAATGTTGTTTGTCTCGTGGAACTAATGAAGTTATAATCAAAAACAGTAGCTTTTCTTTAACAAAACAAAAGGTTACCATTTACAAGTTTTAAATGTGTTTCAATAAATACAATAGAAGTTCAATGTTGTAACTGTCAATGGAGAACGTGTAACTTCACGCCTTAGTAAAGCTTAATTTAAGTATTATTTAATTTCCAGACGGCTTAGCTAACTGTTACATAATGACAAAAGCAAGTGTCTATGTCATTTTTGACATTGACAGATGTTATGCAGTAAAGCCTATTTAGATAGGTTTATTTCAGTTGTGTTAAAGGCTATTCTCAGTGTAGAGACTGTTGACGTGTTTGTGTTAGACATACTTATATCATATGTAATACGTATCTGTGATAAGCACGAATAAAGGAGAATATAAGAATTGTTGCTGTATTATTATCATCACCACTCAAGCGTAAGAAGGACTTACATATCAAGAGGTCTCAGCCCGCTACACTAACCTGCCATCGTTAATTACAACCCAAGTAGCACAAAAGTGCTGTATATCAGCTGTATTACTGTCCACAATGGAATCCATAGAGGTACTTACTAGCTTAATAAGAGCTGTAGAGGCGCTGTAACAGCTCTTATAACTCTGTTTTGGGCACAAATTAAACAGCTGTTAGCTGAATAACTATGACATGTGCTGTATATCAGCAATATACGGTAACAGTTCTCCCAAGAGCTGAATATTTGCTGATTATTAGAGTATGTGTTACCTTTTATATAGTACACATTCGGGTTGTTTTAAAATATCTATGGAGCTCAATATTAACTCAACGGTCGCTCAACTTGGTTTATTTTCATTTGTTGTATTGTGTTTACCATGTACGACCATGTATGTGTTTGTGCGACTTGTGACGTAAAGTTATAGTGAATAATATATATTAATGGCAAAAATTGTTTTTAGGTAAAATCTCGCTTTTACTGCAAATTCTTATGGAAAAAAATAATATATGAATATATAACAAAATTTTCACGCGCTCTCAAAATATCACTGTTTACTTGAAAATTATAGTGTAAAATTTGTTGATCATATGTGGGTAACAAAAGGTTTTTTATTATTTTGCATTTATAAATTGTCCTTATGCTATTTGCGTATAAAATCAGTACATTTTCTACTTAAATCAATCAAACTTTCGATAAAAAGCAAAGATATTTTTTTCATCATTGATGAGTTACATAGAATTATGACCTGAAAATGGCGGACAAGCAATTATCGCTATGGACTGTATAAATCCACTCGTGGTACATAAATCAGTAATGAGCATCAGTTCATTACTGATTTATGTATCCACCTGTAGTGATATTCTTGTACAGCTTTATAGCGGGTAACATGTACGCAAATATTGTAACTAATCAGTTTACCGCAATAATGTAGATTCTACATTAATTTTTCGGCGTGTTCCACCATTCTTCGTTAATATTTCCACATTATGAACAATAAATACAACATACTAGTCTGGCCATAAATACTGTTACAATTAAAAATAAACAAAATATTACATTTGAATTTGGAATTTGTCATTTTTATATGATTGTTCATTGTGTTTTCTCATTTTGGCGCCAATACATTGTACAATATTTTGCGATATTAAAATGAAGTGGGGTGATAAAGAGAACCGAATCGCTGTGATTGGATTACACAAAGAAGGTATGGAGCCAAATGAAATTTTTAAAACTCTCCATACACTTGGTTACGTAAACGTACGTTTCATAAAATGTTTGTGTACCGGGCTATTAATAGGTACAATGAGACCTCCACTGTTTGTGACAGAAAAAGATCAGGCCGTCCAAGTAGTATTCGTACGAAAAAGGTGGTCAAAGCAGTAAGGGAAAGAATTCGAAGAAATCCTGTCCGAAAGCAAAAGATTTTATCTCGGGAGATGAAAATAGCACCTATAACCATGTTGCGTATTTTAAAAGATGACTTAGGACTTGCAGCCTATAAGAGACGTACATTTTTTAACTGATAATTTAAAAAAGAATAGGGCGGTAAAATAGAAACAACTACTGAAGCGGTACTCAAAGGGAGGTCACAGGAAAATTTTGTTTACGGATGAGAATTTTTTTACAATTTAGCAACATTTTAACAAATAAAATGACCGTATTTATGCTCAAAGCTCTAAGGAAGCTTCCTAATTAGTCGACAGAGTTCAACGTGGGCCCTATCCGACTTCAGTGATGGTTTGGTGGGGTATTAGCTATGAAGGAGTGACTGAGCCATACTTTTGTGAAAAAGGTATCAAAACATCGGCACAAGTGTATCAAGATACCATTCTTGAGAAGGTAGTAAAGCCCCTTAACAACACCATGTTCAAAAACCACGAATGGTCCTTCTAGCAAGACTCGGCGCCGGGTCATAAAGCTCGGTCTACGCAGTCTTGGTTGGAAACGAACGTTTCGGACTTCATCAGAGCTGAAGACTGGCCGTTGTCTAGTCCCGATCTTAATCCGCTGTATTATGATTTATGGTCAGTTTTAGAGAGTACGCCTTGTTCTAAACACCATGATAATTTGGAGTCCCTAAAACAATCCGTACGATTGGCAGTGACGAATTTTCCCATGGAAAGAGTGCGTGCTTCTATTGATCCTTTAAACGTTGAGGTCAGTTGACCTCAACGTTTAAAGGACTTTATTGCAGCCAATGGAGACCACTTCGAATAAGCTTTTTATATTTTAAATTGTTTTATATTTATGTATTAAAGTAACACACTGTAAAAGTAATAAATGTTATTGGTAATAGAAAATATTTTTTTCTTTCTTTCAGTATTTATGGTAAAACTAGGTATATTCTAATATATAACGGAAAAATTAACTGGATATTTAATACCTACATATATTATATGTGATATTATTACATATTATTACATGATTTGAGCTGTAATAGGAATAATGAGTAACATATGAGCTAATTTATAGCTGTGTGTAATACGATCGCGTGTAACAAGCTGATTACCACTGCTAAAGTTCTACTTTACGCAGCAAGACGCATTAATTAAAGTCACGGGAGAACTGATTGCATTATAGTAGCTCACGTATTCTTTCTTAAAATGCAAGCTGTCTGGAGGTACACTTGTGGCCTTCAATTCAGAATATATCTGAGTTAAAGTCCACGAAAATGGTTTATTGCAGCTTACAGTTCTATTTATTGCTAATAGCTCTACTCTGCGCTTGCAGCTTTACAGTGTGGTATCTGTGACGCGTAATAGCGTTAATATACAGGCGAAAGAGTAATTTTCAGCTATTTTAGTTATAGTGTACTAGTCTACCTATTTATAAAGCTTAAGTTACCGATGTTATCCTTTGTGTCATCATATACAGCAGTTTTGTGCTACTTGGTAATGACGACTATATCTCTCTCTCTCTATATCACTTTCGCTATGTGATATAGCGCGCGATAATCGTCGTCATCCCCAAGTAGCACAAAACTTATACGATACCATACAACTTTGATTTCTAACTTCGACATAGTAATTAGCGATGGCATCTTTTATTTTATTTTATTATTATTAGAAAACATCTTATAAATGTTACAGACATAACTCAATAAAGGAAACCAATAAGTAAATAGGTTTTTACAATTAGTAAGCAAATAAGTACAAACAAGCAAACATAACACATAAATAGTAACAAATAAAACGTTCAAAATATGAGTTGTTTAAATTAGGTGTATCAACCAGACAAAGTTTTATTCAAAGAAGTTAAGGTTAAGCTTATCTCTCGCATTCCTGCTAGGCAATGTGTGTGGATCAAATATATTTTTTTACATATATTATTAAATTCAATTCAAGTTCGCACCAGGCAGGAGTTTCGCCTGTAGTTAGAGTTGTAACATGGAATAGCCAGTGGCGGAAATAAATCTGCGATGTCTTGTACGTACATAGAAGTTTACTGAAGAAGATCCGGACAGTCAATTTCATTGGTATTACTTTCAATATAAATATAAAATCGTAAATATAACAGCGATTGAACAAAGGTGGAATATGGAATTAGAGTCGGAGGGAATACCCTCCATCAAAATATTGCATAAAAATCGCAAAAATCACTTTTGAATATTTTCAATCTGTGTAATATTTTTATCATAGCATGGGTTCCAAACCTGACAGGCGTATTCTAAATGACAATAACGTAAGTGCAGTATTTTAAGAGTTTTTTCATTTTTAAAAGGGGAGCTTAGTCTCATAATAAAACCCAATGCTCTTGAAGCAATAATATGGTCAACGTGAGTGTCGAACATCAGCTTAGAGTCATGGTAAGCCCCCAAGTCACACACAACGTCTGCTCCTTGAAGACCCTTAAGATAGTAGTCAGTCGGGAAGATGTTAGTTTTTCTATTGAAGGTAATTAATTGGCATTTTTTGGGGTTGAGTAGTAGTAGTTTTATCATCACAATACTGATCTAGACGAATTCATTCAGCTTGAAATGCATCAGAATCTTTAATCGCGGAAATATAATAGCAAATGTTCATGTCGTCGGCAAAGTATAGGAAGTAGGAATTTTGAAACAAATATCAATATTGTTGATGAATATGATGAATAGGAGAGGGCCTAACAGGGATCCTTGAGGATAGGGACCCAACCAGATATATAGTTGCTGACTACAACAGCCTGAGAACGGTTTTCAAGGTAAGAACAGAACCACCTAAATGCCAGTATGGTAAACTTTATTTGTTAGAATACTATGATATGAAAAAACATTTAAAAGCATTAGATTCGTAACAGTTGATCTACCTGATAGAAAATCATGTTGAGATTGCTTAGTGACGAATATACTTGTCTATAAATAATACGTTTGAAGACCTTAGCTATAGTAGATAATTTCGAAATTGGCCTATAATTTACGATCTCAGGTTTAGGTCCCTTTTTATAAGCCATTCTCCAAACGACCTCCGTGGCTTAGTGGTTCAGCGCGTTGTTGCTTAAGCCGGGGGTCGCGGGTTTGAATCCCGCCGAAGGACCAAAACGTTTTTCTGTGTTCCTGGGTCATGGATGTGTATTAAATAAGTGTATAATATAATAAAAATCTTAAATATATGTATAGTATAAAAGTATTAAATATACTTCCCGTTTTCTGGTACCTGTAACACAAGTTCTTCGGATACTTAGCGCCGGACCAGATTGACGTGGTGTGAAGCGTCTATAGATATTATTATTATTAAACTTTAGGAACTGTGCTGTAAAATAGATTTAGTAAATAATAATGATATTGGTAATGATATGGTATCGTAGCATTTAATGATAATCTTACGGGATAAATTATCCGGCCCGGCAGACTTGTGAGAGTCGAGGTGTTTTAAAATATATTTAACAGATTCGAGCGTAATTTCGATAGAATTTACATGTGATGTGGGTTCAATAATGTAATGGGACGTGAGGAGGATTGAGTGTTGTGTTTATTATTGTCACTACGGACACGGACACGGACTATGCAAATGGACTCACCCGTTGATGTGCTGATGACCGTGACTCTATTAATAGTGATGGACTATTGATGGACTAGGGAGCATATTAGACTTAGATCTGTGCTTGATATAATTCCAAAAGCGTTTTGGGTTTTTCTCGATAGCTGATTCGGTAATGCGTAGGTAGTTATTGTATCATTCGGATTCCAATTTGTTTACCCTATCGCGCAGTAATTTTTTGTTAGTTAATTAAAATTAAAGTTGGTCAGAAATCCTACCATAAATTTGAAACTTGTGAAAAAAATTGTATTTTTGCCTAATAAGGCGTTTGAGTGCTGGAGTAAACCAGATTGGATACGAACTATGCTTAACTTTCTTAAGAGGGATATATTTGCTCTGGATTTCACCAATACTATCATAGAAGATAATAATATCATAGACGATTGTCCGTGTGGGGACGGCGTCCGTGTGGAGACGGAGAAAGAATACAAATCCCCACCGCCGTCCGGAAAAGCGTGTCGTAAAAGGCGACAAACCCGGACCTCAGGCGAATGGGCAGCAGCGTCCGTCTGAGTAAGTAGGTATACACCATTGTGGTCACCAACCCGCCCGCCAAGCGTACCAAGGGTGACTACGGCAAACCCGGGGGGGGTTTGCCGTAGTCACCCTTGGTACGCTGAACCCCCCCCCAAAAATGAACATCACAAAACGGCCACGGCCCCTAGTCACCGGCAGCCCCGCTATCCCTGGCTACGGTAGCGGCTACGGGAACAGCGGGACAGGGGGTGCGAAGAATCTCCGGCTCCGAAATTCCGGCTACCACCCCCGACGACTCGACCTGGCAACGTACAACGCACGCACTTTGAGGGAAGATTCGAAGATTGCTGAGCTGGAAGAAGCAGTGGACAAGTTGCGATGGCATATCATAGGGTTATCTGAAGTCCGAAGACAGGGCGAGGACACGATAATTCTCAAATCTGGCAACTTGTTCTACTACCGGAAAGGAGAACGTAAATCCGAAGGTGGTGTCGGGTTTATCGTCCACAAGTATCTTGTTAACAACATAGTGAAGATCGAGAGTGTGTCGAATAGGGTGATATACCTGGAACTCAAAATTACCAGTCGGTATTCGATCAAGGTTATACAGGTATACGCACCTACTTCGACACACCCTGACGATGAAGTTGAGATTATGTATGAGGACATTTCTAAAGCCATACATACCTCACCAACTCACTATACGATTGTGATAGGAGACTTCAACGCGAAACTGGGCAAACGAAGCGTTGAGTTGAGAATGGGACAATATGGAATTGGGCAGCGGAACCCAAGGGGGCAGCGACTGGCTGATTTCATGGAGAAGGAGGGACTCTTCATGATGAACTCCTTCTTCAAGAAGCAGCCTACCAGGAAGTGGACCTGGATCAGTCCGGACGGTTCCACAAAAAATGAGATCGACTTCATTATGACGACCAAGCGGCGTATATTTAATGATGTCTCTGTGATCAACAGGGTTACGACTGGTAGCGATCACCGCATGGTAAGAGGCACATTAAATCTAAACGTTAAGCTGGAAAGGTCTAGTCTGATGAAGTCCACGATCAGACCCACCGCTGCCAATATCCAAAATCCCGAAAAATTCCAACTCGAGCTCCAAAATCGCTTCGAATGCCTAGGCGAGTACGAATCTGTGGACGATATAAACAACAGGTTTATGGAAGCTTCCACAATCCATGCGATTGGGTCGAAATTCTATAAGACCCGCGACGCCAAAGTAGAACTCAAAAGCTCTCCGATGGAACTCTGGAACTCATGGCGCAAAGGTGAGAAATGAGATTGCAGTCTTCAGCTGATATGTCAGAATATAGACGGATTAATAGATAGATAACCAAGGCAATGCGACACGATATACGCTCCTTCAATACTAGATGTATTGAGGAAACGATTGAGCGAAACAAGGGCTCTAAAGTGTTCGCAATGAAACTGTCTATCGCACAAAGCCAGATGACGAAGCTGAAGACCGATCAAGGCAACATCATCTCGTCGAAGCCAGAGATTTTGGAGGAGATAGAAGAGTTCTACGGACAGTTGTACTCATCGACACGGACACCTGTTATCAGCACGGCTAAAGATCCAAGAGCCAAGCTAATTCGACACTATACCGAGGATATCCCGGACGTCAGCCTGTACGAAATTAGGATGACCCTCAAACAGCTTAAGAACAACAAGGCGCTAGGTGAAGACGGAATTACGACAGAACTTCTGAGAGCGGGTGGAAAAACGGTACTCAAAGTCCTCCAGAAACTGTTCAATTCCGTCATACACGAAGGCGCCACACCTGAGGCATAGTGCAGGAGCGTTGTGGTGCTGTTCTTCAAAAAAGGAGACAATACCTTGTTGAAGAACTACACGACGATCTCGCTCTTGAGCCATATCTACTAATTGTTCTCGAGGGTTATCACGAACCGTCTCGCGCGCAGGCTCGACAACTTCCAGCCACCCGAACAAGCCGGTTTCCGAAAAGGCTATAGTACCATAGACCACATCCTTACACTCCGCCAGATTATAGAGAAATCGGAGGAATATAATCGTCCGCTCTGTATGGCGTATTGGACTATGAGAAAGCCTTCGAATCGATCGAAACCTGGGCGGTGCTTCAGTCTCTTCAGCGGTGCCACATTGACTATCGCTATATAGAAGTGTTGAAGTGTTTATATAACAATGCCACCATGTCGGTCCAAGTACAGAATGGAAGTACTAAACCTATCCAATTGCGAGAGGTGTAAGGCAGGGAGATGTCATCTCTCCTAAACTCTTCACCACAGCATTGGAAGATGTTTTTAAACTCCTAGACTGGGAAGGATACGGCATCAACATAAATGGCGAATATATCACTCACCTTCGGTTTGCTGACGATATAGTCATAATGATAGAATCGCTGGAAGACCTTAGCGCCATGCTCGGTGACTTCGATAGAGCTTCCCAACGAGTGGGTCTAAAAATGAACATGGACAAGACGAAAATTATGTCTAATGCCCATGTACCCGCTCCAGTATTTGTTGGGAACTCTAAAATCGAAGTTGTTGACGAATATGTCTACCTGGGACAGACAGCCCGATTAGGCAAGTCTAACTTCGATAGTGAGGTCCAACGACGAATTCAACTCGGATGGGCAGCGTTCGGGAAACTACGCAGCGTCTTCGAGTCCGAAATACCTCAGTGTCTAAAGACAAAGGTCTTTGAACAGTTCGTGTTGCCAGTGATGTCTTATGGATATGAAACGTGGTCCCTCACTGTTGGCCTCTTAAATAAGCTCGAAAATCACTCAAAGAGCGATGGAGAGAGCTATGCTCGGGGTTTCTCTGCGTGACAGAATCCGCAACGAGGAGATTCGCAGACGAACTGGAGTAACCGACATAGCTCGCAGAATCAGCAAGTTGAAGTGGCAATGGGCAGGCCACATCGCTCGTAGAACTGATAACCGTTGGGGAGTAAAGGTTCTAGAGTGGAGACCACGAACTGGAAAGCGCAGGACGGCCTCCCTCTAGGTGGACCGATGACCTTATGAAGGTCGCGGGCCGCCGTTGGTTGCGGGTGGCCCAGGACCGTTCGTTGTGGAAATATTTGGGGGAGGCCTATGTCCAGCAGTGGACGTCCTATGGCTGTTAATGATGATGATCATAGAAGAAAGATACAGCATCTTCTAGGCTCCTATGACTCACTTGCTCACTAGAACAATTAATTAATATTGCATTATTTATTTTGTCAAAATCTCCTTTAGTGAAGTTAAAATGTTTCATATCAGCTGACTTTAAATACGTTCTGACAGGGAGGGACATTTCAATGTTTAGAGCAGGGTGGTAGGTGTCCAGCGGGACGAGGGGGTCAAAACCCTCACGGACAGAAACTTTGTCATTACTCAAGACAAGATCCAATATTTTACTTTGTTTGTTGCGTATGCCATTATATTAGTTAAGGGATAATATTTGAAGTTCACTTACACTTACACACAGTAGAAATATTACAAGCACGACCACAGTCAACAAAATTGTCATGAACTAAAGGACCAGTTATGTTTCAAGTTTTTCTATTACCGAAGATTTTTATAGATATTGAGGACCAGTACAACGTTGGAAACTTTGCAGTCGGCTCAGCTTAAAAACTGTTAAATTAAATTTTTGTAAATTTTGTTTAAATAATAGCCCTAGGTCAAGCAGCTTTTTGATCAAAAACTAAAAATATGTAAGTATATGGGCATGTGTATGTATCAACCTATGTATAGTGAAACAAACATACAGCGGTTTGACATAAGAATAGACGTTACACATTAAGTAGCAACAAACGAGCGCGTAGTAACATTTTACACTTAGGGAACGTACCCACTACCCATACTAGGTGAGGATCTGTGGGCTTAGCATGGCGATCCGAAGAAATAATTTTAAAGAAGAAATATTCTGTATCCATAACAGTTCCTTGCAAAACAGTTGCAAAAATGGATTAATCCAATGTAACAAGGTCGTCAATAGAAGTCAACATTTCTAAATAGCCATATTTTTAAATGGCTGCCGGGAAATCTTCTTTCAAAAATGATCAAATTTGCAAGTAAATGACTGAACGTAAAAAAACTATTTGTCTTGGACCGCCACGATGTGGAGTAGTTGACATTATTGTAAGACTATGTGACATTAAAATAAGAAAACGTTTCTTCTTTAGCTGTCAAAAGAGACCATTTTGTGAGCTCATGCTCAGGAAGAAAAAAATGTTATTTCTCATAACCACGATGCATCGACCTTGCTCCTTTACAATAAGAACTATTTTGCTCCGATTAAAGGTTCTTCAATCTGTCATTTTGTCGATTCTTTGGTGTTTCTAGGTTGCGCATACTAAGCCTGCTGTAGTGCAAGCCGAGACCCCCCCGAAAAAAGTTAAAATTTTTAAGCTCATAGTTGAAGTGCCATACTCACAGCTATCAAAATGGCCGTAGCGCGACATTATTATTATTTTTCTAGAAGATATTTTCTAGAAATATGATCGAGAAAAATAACCTCCTCCCCCCTCGATAACGAAGCATAGTACATTGAAGACACCTCCTAAACAGTTGACGTAGTGTGGGTATGTTCCGTTAAATTCCTTTTTAGCTCTCAAATGTTATATATTTAATTTACCTATGGCCGACTTTGAGACCGCTAAAATTTTAAACGACCCGACCTGGCTGTGTAAGACTCTCGATTTTCAATGATTCAATTCCGGTTGTTCTAATTTTCAATATTTTCCAGCAAATTGTAGGTGTTATAGTACTTGGAAGATTCATTTCGATGAAGCTGGAGCTGTGTACTGTTCAGAGTAGTAGTAGTTTATGGTAATACTTGCAGCCGTTTTCTAGATTTAGATTTTATATATATATGATTAGCTCGTTTAACTCCCCCCCTCTACTTTAGTTTGAAGTTTAAATTTCAAACTAAAGTAAAGTAGAGGGGGGTTAGGTTAGGGGGGACTTTCAATATTTTTTTATACTTTAAACGAGCTAATCTTATATATATAATCAGAATCTAATCTAGAAATTGTGCTTTAAACCAGTAATGCCACCAGAACGCCGACGTTGCCCGCCGCGCCCACGTCAAATGTACTCACCTCCAGCGGTATGACGCCGCACGTTACGCAGACGTCGGCCACAACTAGGTGCTTCATGAGCAGGTCGACACGCGAGCGTCGACGCCGCGCTAGCAGCGCCACCAGAACGCCCACGTTGCCCGCCGCGCCCACGTCAAATCTACTCACGTCCAGCGGTATGACGCCGCACGTTACGCAGACGTCGGCCACGACCAGGTGCTTCATGAGCAGGTCGAGACGTGAGCGCTGACGCCGCGCCAGCAGCGCCGCCAGCACGCCCACGTTGCCCGCCGCACCCACGTCAAATGTACTCACCTCCAGCGGTATGACGCCGCACGTTACGCAGACGTCGGCCACGGCCAGGTGCTTCATGAGCAGGTCGACACGCGAGCGCCGGCGCCGCGCCAGCAATGCCGCCAGAACGCCCAAGTTGCCCACCGCGCCCACGCACATGAGCGCGCTGTACGTGGTCAGCACGGCGCCGCGCGCACGCCACCCAACATCTTCGAGCGTCACGTCCCACGATGTGTTGGTGAAGTTCATGTTGAATATGTCACATGTCTTATCTATCACTTAGAGATTAAGTCACGTGTCGCATGCACCAATTCGTAACTATAATGATGTTTAGGTCACAGCTATGCAGCGCATTTATTTATTATTAAAAAATTGCATTTTGACTGATCATTGTTTGGTCAACTGTTTTTAAATGTTATTTAAATTGAAGACTAACAATAAACCCTTTCTGACAGTTACTATTTTCAAACAAAAAATTAAACCGACTTCCAAAGTAAAAATACACAAAAAAAGTATTAAATAAATCTTATTTTCTTAATAATTCCCCTTTTAAATGCGGCTAAAATTTTATCTGTTTCTCTATACAATCTTCATAATTTTGAAATCGGTACCAGCCTAAACAATATCCTGATAAATCATTATTTTATAGAGCTCACGTTTAAGTTGGCTGGGGCCGACAACTGCCGGCCGCGAAATTGAGTAGTACTACACTTCTGCATTGCATTTTTTTAAACTATAGAAATTAAGAATTTGAAATAAACGTTTTATAGCAAATTTTATTATCTTTCTTGTAGTTTCAAAAAGTTTATAAACTATGCTTTTATTTAAAATCTCTAAATTCTATAGTTTAGAAAAAACTAAATGGCCGGCGTAGTATGTAGCTTCGGTAAGTTAGGGAATCGCGTAACTTGTATGTTACAGAGGACGCGTGCGGTCGCGGCCGCGGTCTTATCACACTGAGAGCTCCCAACGCAGCTGGCTACGCCACGTAGGCCCTCTACGCCGTCGCTATAAACTCTACGTAGCCTCTACGCTGCTACGAAGCGCTACGAGATTGCTTTTTGCTTATTATTTTTTCTTTTTTTGCAGATAGTTGCAGAATAATAATAGTAGGTATATCGTACGCGCTAGTATATGGTATGGGTAAGAATTTAATTACTAAATGGAAGCTTTATAATAAAACCTTTGCAAACTTTTATCTTGACAAAATTAAGAAATCGTTATTTTCAATTTGGAAGATTACTTTATATTGTGTTCGCATTGAATATAAAAACTTTGTAGTCAGTAAATTAAAAGTTCGATTGGCACTCACATCAGTTTTTAACCGACCACAAAAAATGATGAGGTTCTCAGTTTGACCCGTATATTTGTATTTTATATGTAATTATAATGTGTAATGTGTAGAGCTAGCGAACGGTTGCGCTCCGCGTTATACATATTATGCAGAAAATATTAATTATCTAATTAATATTTTGTTAAACGCGCGGCTGATTGCCGCTGCACGTGTTTATGGCGCTCGTGGCCAATGAGTTGCTGGCGTTTATCCAGCATGCAATCGACACCATGGACGAGGTCAGCATAATGCAGATCTGCAAGTCTTCCTTCACCAGCGAGGAGATTTGCGAAGGCAAGCATTTGCTATACAAAACGCTTGGCCAGAGCGCGAACATGCCATCACGACGGAGAGATGGAACCGAAAGAAGCGTGCAGGACATCATCTCCCTGCTAAAGCAGACGGATCCGGATGAAGTGCCAACTTTTGTAGCGAAAAACTGCATAAGCTGCCACCGGTGACACTGGACCACGTTGACGTCGTCAGCCTACTGAAGGACATCAAGTTCCTGAAGGAAGAACTGACTGAAGTTCGAGGTACATTGCAGGCATCAGAGTCTACCATAAGTGATTTACGTAGTGAATTATCACAGTAAAAAAGTGTTAATTCAATATGTAGGTCACCTGATGCGTCACTCGTCGTCGAGGCGCGCAGTCGGTCACGTTTAGCCCGTCAGCATTATCCGACGGGTCAACGAACATCGTCGCTGCCGCCCCTGCCGCCCGCTCCCCGCTCGCGAAGGCACCGGTGCTGAGTTTCGCAAGTGTCGCCGCTTGCGTCCCCCCGCCACCTCCCCCGCGATCGAAAAACAAATGAAAGAAGGAGGCCACTACAAAAGAGTGTCCTCTTTCTAAAAAGGACCGAACGTGCGATGATGATGGGTTCATTAAAGTCGAGAGGAAGAAGAAGAAACCCGTCGTCCGCAATCATTGCGGCACCGCACCCGGAGGACCCGAGCAGCTGTTGCGGTGTGAGACTGCCGCGACACCGCTGTACGTGTCCAGGCTGCATTGGTCTACGACGGTAGAGCAGGTCGTGGAATACATCAAGAGCAGAACCAACTTCACCTTGAGGGTCGAGCGGTTGGAATCTCGTCATAAAGTGAATTTTAGTTCCTTTGTGGTAAGAGTTCCAACCCATCATTTACCGACCTTCGAGAAGGAGGAGTTCTGGCCGATTGGAGTCGTCTACAGACGATTTAGAGGACGACTCCCGAACACTTCGCGCCCCACGTCGCAGACAATACGTGTTTAGTGTTAGTTTTAGTTTATTAAATATTAATTGAAGTAATATGTATGTTAGTCTATAAGGTATCTATAATATGAGCCTATGCAGCCTGAAATAAATGGAATTTAATTTTTTTTTATGTTTGTCCGCAATTTTTTCAAAAACTTCTGATGCTATTTGGACGGGGTTTTCATTGTTTTAGAATGTTTTGATTTTTACTCAGCTTGAACTTCATTAAGTTTGACTTGTGTATCTGTGCGTGTCTATCCGTGGCATTGTAGCTCCCAAACGGTTGAACTGATTTCAATCTTGTTTTGTTATGTCTAAAAGCTGAGTAGAGTGTTCTTAGCTATAACTCATCATCATAAACAACTTGAGCTAGCTCAAAATGGATGGTCGCAGACAATTACAAATACGACAAATTACAGTGGGCGTGCGATAAACAACTAACAATGACAACTAGGAGTTCGGATTATTTACTAATTACTCCACTCCATCGCACTTCCAAGTTCCAAGGTACCTTCAGATACCTGGCCAGTAAAATCTAGAACAACTTTCTACCGCCGCAGGCTCGTGATCTTAAAACAATTAATAATTTTAAATTAAAACTTAAGTCCCTTCTTTTACGAGAACAACTAGCACTAACATTTTTTTTCTAATAACTGCAACTACTAACAAAAGAAAACTGTACTTCTTGGGGATTAAAAGTAGCCTATGATTTAATCCAATTCCAAAGCATAAACTACTACCATACCAAATTTCATCAAAATCCGTTCAGTAGTTTTTGCGTGTAAGAGTATCAAACATCCATCCATCCTCACAAACTTTCACATTTATAATAGCAGTAGGAGTCACCGGCTACTCATTGTTTTGAACTCCGAGCCAGAAAGAGAGAGATGTAGAAATGAAGAAATAAATAGAGGGAGACAAATGGACCGCGGTATTCCTAATATCTTGTTAAGTAGTTCAAAGGCAATCACAACATTTTCATATTATTTTCAAAGTTTCTTCGAAATTTTCGACAAAAATAATTGTATTTTTATCTGTTGAAACATCTATTCTTCGAGCTCTAGTGAACCATAAGCAACCTTTAGATCTTAGGATCTAGCTTTAAAGCTTGCATATACAGGATATTTTTCCAGTCAATGTCCAGGAGTGAATATACTCTTGAATATATAATAATAAAGAAACAGCCGTTTTCTACAAAATGCTATCTATGCCGTAGCCCTTTTGTATGAATCAGCTGATATTTTTTTCAAGATGGAAAGTTGATCCCATTGTAAAAGTTGCTTATATTCAAGATTATATTCACTCCTGAAAGTTTGGATACTGACTGGAATAACACCCGCCATAAGCTGTATAGACTTAAGTAACCAGATTTTTAAATCCAGAAATGGCAGCGCATTCGACTGGCAAAAATAAAATATCAACGATTTTATTTTACGCTGGATTTTTACTGTTCCTGTTTGTCTGTTTTTAGAAGTAACGAGCGGATTAAAGTTGGAAAACAAAATGAAGCAATAGTTTTAATTTCATCTAAATTAAAACAAAATGTTGAATGCTGCAAATTGCGCTTGCAGTTAAGAAATCATTAAAACAAGTGTGCGTTACTGAATATTATATTCTCAGATTTACTATTCAGTAATTTATTTGAGTGTTACCTAGTTTATAATGTAACTATAAACTCTGTTAGATCCAATTTATTCAAAACTTAAATAAAAATATTAAATTCTACTAACTGAAAAGTTGTGTCCTTTACATATGACATTTAATTGACACCTAAATTGGTAGCATTATATTGGGCTATTGTAACTATGCTTACGTTTAGATTGAATTGGGTCAGAAAATAGTTTAGTAAAATACAAAGTCGCTGATATCCAATACAAGAACAATACCCATACATAATGAAGACTTTTTTGATTTGATCCTCCTTAGCGACTCGAAGGTCGCCCTGATCAGGTCGAGCTAATACCGAATATCCATTACAGTTTTATAATAATCTTCGGGATATACGTCTAAACGTGTGTATCGTAATTTTTTAAACATATCTCTAGTCTAGTCACCCCGTGACAATGTAAATATGTAATCTATTTAAATAAAAGGCAAAGCTGATCGACTGATGTATTAACGGTCAGGCCAAACCCTTAACGCTAGAAATTTGAAATTTTTCACACGTATTTCACATATGACGTAGACATCCACTGAGGAAGGATTTTTCAAAATTCAACCCCCAAGGGAGCAAAATAGGGGTTTTAAGTTTGTATGAAACTTTTTATTCCTTGGAATTTCGTATGAATCAAGTACGGAAAAAATAATGATATATGTATTTTAGCGTTTTTTAAAATTCGGCCCCTAGGTGGGTAAAATAGGGTATGAAAATTTAAAACCTAATTTCACGCGTGCGAAGCCGCGGGCAAACAATGCTAGTTAATAGTAACTGATAAAAACGATTCTATCGCGCGGTTAAATAAAATCACCAGCGCAGCAGTGATACGGAATCGGCGCCCGCATAACACGTGAAACAAAAACTTTCAGTGCAGTTTTACGAGAATTGTGGAACCAGAGGAGTATGAAATTTGGTCGGTAAATTAAAGTTCATGTGCAGGAGGGTGTGCAGAAAGCTAATATTAGGTTATTACATATGAAATTCGCGTTTTGTAAGGGAGGAACATAAAGTCGATTTTTTTTAAACATAATATATTTATTTGATCAAAGTATATGCCATTACTGTCTATGCACTTTTGCCATCTCAAAGGTAGTTAATTGATTCTTTTACTAAAAAAACCATTCGGACAGGACGCTTTGGACTGTCCCATCGGAGTTGCAATTTTTCCCTTGCAAGAAGATATCCAAAATTCGAAAAAATGGTAGTCTGTTGGAGCAAGGTCCGGGAAGTACGGTGGATGTCTTAGATATTCCAATCGCAGCTCCTTTAATTTGGTAGCCGTATGCTGTACAGTGTGTGGTCTAGCGTTATCCTGAAGCAGCAGTGGCCTAGAGCGAATGACCAACCTCAGTTTAGCAGCTAGCTTTTCCATCATGATTTGTAATAGAATAATATGGCAATAGACATCTGACGTAATCGTCTGGCTAGATTTAAGAAAGCTGTAGTGAACGACACCGGCACTAGTCCACCAAACGCCCGCAAGTAACTTTTTTTAGTTAATTTTAGCTTGAGGTAGGCTTTGGCTGGTTCGCCAGGGTTCAGACATTGCGATGAGCATTTCCGATTATCGTACAGGATCCACTTTTCATCACAGGTAATGATTCGATTTAAAATCCCTTCATTATTATGCCGGTTGAGTAATGTAACGCAGCAGTAGACGCGCGTTTGTCGGTTTGCTGCCCGGGCGTCGGTTAGGTACCCACCTTTCAATCTTTTTCACCTTCCCAATTTGCTTCATGTTGATTAAAATAGTTTTATCACTAACACCGCAGCCTGCAGCTAACTCGGGCGTGGTTTGCGATGGATCCGCTTCCACAATAGCCTTCAATTCTTCATTATAAAATTTTGGTCTTGTTGGTTTGGCTTGTTCTGCAGGTCGAAATTTCCAGAACGAAAACGTTGGAACCAAAAACGCATTGTGTTTTCTTTTGGGACACCGCCGCCATACACATCATTAATCCTTCAAGCCGTTTCTGCAGCACTGGTGTCACGGTGGAACTCGTACTCGAAAATAATACGATATTTTAAGTTTTCCATTTTGTAAACAGAGTGATGCAAATAAAAGAACCAAAAGAGGGAAAAACAAATGAATTACGGTTTTTGAAACACAAATGCATAAGTAAAAAGCGGTATAAATTTGAAATTGGGATTCCTAACCAAAGAAGATATATTTGAGATCAAAGTACCAAGGCCAGTACGACAAAACGCCAATTTTATGTGTAAGGACCTAATTTTTTTTAAAATTATGCTTAGAAATATACAAAATTAATGAAAATAACAACAACACACACCACCTCAGATTATTTACACACATATACACCGTACAAACGTACGGTAGGTATATATAGGTACGTCGGTAGGTAGGTAGGTACGTTTGATAGATACAATGTTGTTGCATGTTAGCGTTTGTCAATCTGTTGCAACATTTAATTTTTTTAATTATTTCTATATAAGAGGCAAATAACCCATTCCCTTTCCTGTGGACTTATTAGCCTATGTCCTTTCCTGTGGACTTATTAAACTTGGCACAGAAGTTTGTTTTACTGACTGTACTGATAAAATTCACTGAACCGCACTCACTTGTTAAGTTACTTTGGTAGTTACTGAAATATACGCATAGCGATACGGTCCTCGTATTCCAAACACAATTCGAAACGTATACTTTATAGTAACTGATACAACACAGCTCTTATTACAGCCCCCTCTTTTTAATATAATACATCTATGTACAACCCTATGTGTTTCTAATACGTCTAGTTCGTAGATAATACATATACCTGGAGCTGATTCCGACAGACGTTGTTCTGTCTTAACTTCGAACCAGTAATCCAATATCAAAATTGCAAAGCAACGCTTAAGGAATTGTCCCTACGTGATGCCTACCACAAGTTCGGGAACTAGCCCGGCGAGAAGAACCGGCGTAAGAAACTCGCACGGGCCATCTTTTAGCGAAAATGGAAAATTGTTCTTTTACAATAAATTATATATTTTTACAATTATATGTAAACTTAGTCTATATAACATTAACAAAATCAGATACATATAGTACATAGAAGCAGCCGTGCAGGCGGCCATCCTGTTCCCCTAGTGTGCGACCGTCAATAAAATCATTGACCCTATAGCTTTAGCACACAAACGTTCTTTAACTATGGAAAAATTTTAAACGTTAATAAATTTAAAAAAGTTATACAACTACCAACATACGTCATACACCTACTATCTACACCTACAACAGCTCCTATACCTACACCTGGAATCTATACCTACTACGTGCAGTGTACACCTTACTTACACCTACTTAGTACCTCCCTCTACAACCACAGGCGATGTGTACATAACATATATATACATAACATATAGTACATAAGAATTATCGACCGCTAAGGGTAGAAGATTATTACAGTACTAATATCGATATTAAACAATGGGGATTGGTGTTAGAAGGAAAATTGAAGCGACGACAACAAGCAAGCTGGTGGTATGTCGATGATGACGATGAAGACAGTGACTCAAATGTGCCTCTACCATGATATTAGTTTGTAAAATTATAACACTCTGACTTGCGCGGCGTTTGTGAAGCTTTTAATTGCGAAGCAGGAAGGATGCAAATACGAATTTATGTTTTTATATTATTCTTTCACCACTTATATCATTACCACTGAACAGATTTGAATATAAAATATACTATAAGTAGTTAGTAATAGTTTGAATTGAGTACCAATTACTGGGACAAAGAGTAGGATCCCCGTGGGAAGCAGATTCTTTGTATTCCTGGAAAGTAACATCTTATAAAAACAATAATATTAATATAATAGCTCCCCACACCGATTTCGGTGACGGTGGCCGATTTCATCGAAACCAGACCAGCTACGCCTTGGATGCATGTCTTCTCTCGCTGTTTTTTAAGTATTTATGACTGAATATGAATATTATTAAAACATGAACGCATGCAGAGCACTGGTGTAGTTCAGTTGAGATCCCAGAGCTCCTCAATAGAGTTGAAGTGGACCGAAGGGTTTTTGGTGGGTAGAAATCGTTATATACCCCTAGCTCGTATCCCCAAGAGATTTTAGGATGATCGTATTAAGATGTTTCCCTCGAAAAAAAAGACCAACTACACACTACGCAGGAGGTATTTTAGAGAGCCCAAGTTTGTACGCAATACACAAGAGCACTCTCTCTTTTACTCTCGTAACCCAACTATCAGTTGAACAGCCTTCATTGTTCCAACCAGACTTGAAAACAACATTTTTTGTTGTTCTATCGCGGAGTTCGAACACACGACCTCCGGAGTCGAGAGCCAAGCTCCAAACCACTGGACCACAGAGGCGTCAACATCCTATATATCTATACGCAATATATACATACCTATATACATAATATACACATTAATAAAATTGAAGTGTGTGTTTGGAATTTCAAATTAACAGTTTTGCAATAAAATATGCATTTAATAGTATATACGGTACCTACACCAACAAAATCCATTTTTAAAATGGTTGTCTGTCTGTCCGTCTGTGTCTGTTTGCACCGGCTAATTTTTGAAACGACCGAACAGATTTTATAATAGATATGGAGGTAAGTAATTTAGGCTACTTTTATCTTAGGGTTCCATTTTAAATAACCTAACCAAATTACTTTTCAAATTACTTCAAAAGGTACTGTCCGATTTCGTTCAAAATAATTTTCCTAAAGAGTTTTTAGCATGATCTACCAGCATAGAAACTTACAAGTTTCTATCTCCTATAGTTTAGAAATGCCAGGGGGGGTACCAACTTATAAACCGCTTTGGAGGCCGATTACTCGAAAATATCGACTTTGTAAAAAAAAAAGATGTATGAAACCTTACCTTTTTTATAAAAAACCTATTCAATGATACCCCACACGATGGAGTAGAATAAAAAAATATTTTTCATCTCCACTTCACATGTATGGAGAGCCATCCCTAAAATGTAAAATTATTATTATTTTATGATTCCAAAATTTAGATCTATACACAGTCATTAACTAGGCCAAATTTCATTAATTTATATTTATAATCATAGATGCTAGAAGCGCGGACAGACAGACAGACGGACGGGCGGACAGAGCGAAGCTATAAGGGTTCCTTAAGTATTACGGAGCCCTTAAAAATAGGATTCCTTTTCCATTAATAGTTCCACACAAACGAAGTGGGGTGTACCAGCTAGTTTATAAAATAAAAAGTCGAAGTAAGTCAAGCTTAAAGGAGATTAATATAATTTTTCAGCGAAACGACGAAGCTTTTATAATTTTTGTATCAATAATTTTACGAAATTATCATTTTCACTCAAATATCAAGGCTTCTTTTAAAATAATAAAAATAACTTTAAACATTCTTAAGAAAAATTACATAAATTTCACGCTTTTAATCGTAATAACATTAACAAAAAGCGGTATGTTATTGTAACCGCTTTTTGTTTTATATTAGGAACTTAGAAACATTCGTCTATATTTTCTCGTCGCGGGAGAAAGGCAGACATATTGTAATTGGTTATATATAAACACTTCAAAGAAAGCTTTGTTAAATTAAATCGCTATGTTTTCCTTACTTTCAGTACTAGTTGGCTATAATGGTTATAATGATGTCTCTTGGCAAGGCGGAGTATACTGCTGTTATAATATATAGCTTAAACGGGCTACACGCGACCGCGACCAGTGGCCAGCGACGGCCACGCTCTCTCCCACGCAGCTCTTGGCACGCTTATTAGCCCCGGCGCTAACAGAATGGTGTTATAAGTTTGTACGTATCATCGAAGTCCCAAACGGATGAACGGATTTTGATCTAGCTTTTTTTATTGAAATGTGACGTGATCGAGAAGGTTATCTGTAACATATCATAATCGGCTCGCTTACTGCTTGCTTAAATTATTCATTGGGTCGCCACACAAAGATCGCGTCAACATAAAGTGCATATGAACTTCGTGTACCTTTAGAACCGATCTCTAATTTTTAATCATCAGTATAATAAGTGTAATTAAGTAATTATCAGTAATAAGTGTAATTTTTCAATCCGGTTAAATATGTAAAACTTTGATAACTAGAGGTGGCCCTGTGGTTGTAATTCGCCCATAATAATTCATATAATTTATGTTTGACCTTTATAAAGATTCTTTTGCCTCTTAGTAACAATTAACATACATACATACATACATATAATCACGCCTCTTTCCCGAAGGGGTAGGCAGAGACCACTTCTTTCCACTTGCTACGATCCTTATATACTTGTTTCGCTTCGTCCACTTTCATTATTCCCTTCATACATGCTCTTCGGTTTAGGGTACTCTTGACCTGGCCTTTTTTCAAGACATCCCTGATTTTCTCTCGAAACGTCCGCCTAGGTCTACCCCTTCCAACACTTCCATTCACACTCGCCTTATACACTTTTTTCGTCAATCGTTCTTCATTCATTCTTTCGACATGGTCAAACCATCTCAGCATACCTTTCTCAATTTTTGTCACTGCATCTTCTTTCAGACCACAAAGTTTCCTTATCTCACTATTTCTTATTCTGTCACTCAGTTTATCTCCTATCATACTTCTTAACGCTCTCATTTCAACTGCATTTATTCTGCTTTCATGTTTCTTCTGCCATACCCAATTTTCGCTTCCATACATGAGTGTCGGAACCAACACCCTCTCATGCACAGCCAAACGAGCCTTGTTAGACACCTTCCGCTTTGCAAAGCTCCATTCATCCTGTTTCCTGCATTCACTCTTCGTTCAATATCACTCTCACACTTTCCATCTCTTGTAAACTTTGATCCTAGATATACAAACTCAATCACCTGTTCAATTTGTTCATCTCCAATCACGATATTGCAGTCTGTCACTGCCTCATCTCTTTAAACACCATCACTTTCGTCTTCTTTACATTCATCTTCATTCCCTTTCTAACAAAAGCTCCACTCATAGCAGTTACCATCTCCTGCAACTCCTCAGCCGAAGACGCAAGTAATACTTGGTCATCAGCATAGAGAAAACATTTGACGAGTAGCTCATTCATTCTCAACCCACATTCATTCTCTTTTAAATCTGTCAAGCAATTGTCCATGAACAGACTGAATAGCCACGATGACGCTACACATCCCTGTCTAACACCTTTTTTGATATTAAACCATTCAGTGTATGCCCCATTTATCCTTACACAAGCCCTAGAATCCATATAAAGAGATTGCAATGCTAAGTGATTGCATGTTCACGGACAATGCTGACCACAATTCATTCCTCACCACTCTATCATAGGCCTTTTCAAGATCCACGAACGTGCAATAGACCTTCTTGTTTTTAGCCAAATACTTTTCGGCTATGCATCGCAATGAAAAAACCTGATCCGTACATCCCATTCCCTTTCTAAATCCCGCTTGTGCATACCATACTTTTTCGTCTGTTTCATTCACAACCCTTTCAATCAATACTTTCGCATACAATTTCCCGATGACGCTGAGAAGACTTATACCGCGGTAATTTATGCAGTCCTGCCTTGACCCTTTTCCCTTAAATAATGGTACGATTACGGCTTTGCACCAGTCTCCCGGTACTTGCCCATTTCGTCAGCACAAATTGAAAAGGTGGTACAGCTGGCTAGCTACTATGCCCTGTCCAGCCCTCAGCATCTCAGCGGTAATTCTATCATATCCTGCAGCCTTACCTAATCTCATACTTTTCAACGCTTTCACTATTTCATCCATGCTTATCTCACTTTCATCAACATTTAAATTAGTTTCCATGGAAGTTGCCGGATGTTGTACCTGCACTTCCTCTCTTTCAAACAAACTTTCAAAATACTCTTTCCATCTCTTTAACACACATTCTTCGCCTTTAATAATACTCCCATCTTGACTTCTGATTGTACTCAGCTCCGAGGTAGAAGTTTTTCCTCTGGCCGTTTTGATGGATTTCCAGAAAAACTTGATGTTTGACTGGAAATCTTCAGTGAGTCTCCTATCAAAATCATCCTTTAGTTCTTCTTTCTTTCTAGACACAACTTCTTTCAGTAACAATTCAAAAATGTAAATGTTCTCAAAGGTCAACGTGTAAGAAGATTGTGTCTATCAAACCCACGGTAGTGTGTGTTAATAATCTAACACACTATTGTTGTTGTTATTTTAATGAATTTTATGTATTGCTTTACATTATTTAAAAAAAATAAGGTAATGGGAAAAATTCCTTCTTCATAAACTTTAACTGTACCAAATTTCATATTCTTCCGTGCGCACAATTCTCAAAAAACTGTGGTACTAAAAGTTTTTTGAAGAAAAAAATATAGCAGAGTTATTTACTTTTACAAAATTAATTTATTCACTTTAAAGAAACTAGTACATTGTGCCATTGAAATAAAGTGAGTAGCCACAGACAAGAGAGCCATAGTGATGAGCAGCGGCCCATAGATAATAATAGGGTTGGGACTTGGGTTATGTTCAACTATTTCCCAACATTTTTGCTTCACGTATTAATAATCGCTCCCATCGCTTTAACTTCTACTCCTACTCCTTCACCGTTCATGCAGTCAGATTGTGGATCGCTTCCCCACACCGTTCGTGACAGTCCCACCGTTATTGTATTTAAAAGACGCTTGAAAGAGCACTACCTCGAAATTCAATCCATATAAATACCGTTATATATATATATATATATAGTATTTATCGATTATAGGTAGAATATAATATTATTTTACCGTATCAACTATGTGTTTTATATTTGTTAAGTTTGTATATAATATGTAAGTATGTATGTAATGTAATTTTAGTAAGGATATAATAATATGTAAGTAGTGTATCTGTAATTGTGCCCGTCCTATCTGCTGTCTTTTATCCCATCTCTCTCCGTAGGGCTGCTGTAAGAAATTTCTTTTTAGAAATAAGCAGCACCTTTGTGTCGTCTTTCTTGTAAACTGGAAATTTATTCATTTTTCTTGTGTGCACTAAATTGTTAAATAAATAAATAAATAAAAATACATTTTCATTCATAAATAGTACCTCAAGATTTCGTAGTAGGTCTGTGCGATAGAGTATCACTGTCCTGCGACAAAAAGTAACTTAATAATAATCTTTACTGCCCACCACAAAATATACAAATAGCCTAACTGGTAATCCAGAGCCTAAACTACTACCATACCAAATTCCATCAAAATCCGTTCAGTATAGTTATTGCATGAAAGAGTAACAAACATCCATACATATAAACATTCACGTTTATCATATTAGTAAAGAAGTAAGGATTAAGTAACCGCACAAATTCCCTTTCCTTATCCTCATCTCTAATTGCAGATTAAGATATCTCTGTATGTGAATTACATGTTATCATTGCACCGTGTCATAGCTAAGTTCACAGAGACAGACGGATGGACTGTGCGTAGTAATTATACCAGCCGGGCCTGAGCTGAGCTGAGTGCGCAGTGCACAGAGGTGAAAGACAGACATACGTTACATACGAGAATACCTCTCTCTCGTCTAGTTCGAGCAAACAAACAGACGACAAGCTTTTTATTGTGCTTCAGTTACGCGATGATTTGCAAGTTGTGGGCCTAAATGTTCCTGACATTTGACGGCAGCGTAAACGTAACGTTATGGAATGAGATTTCTAAGAAGTGCTAATTTCTCCAACGCAACACTTGTTAAAATTAATTAATTAATTTATTTATTTATTTATTTACAACTCACAACTTCTATTATTACAGGCTTAAACCTAATACAATAGAGTGTTACTAGTAGGTACTTAAATTTATTTTACTTGCTACACAATAGGTGACCTTAGTGAACTCGTTCAATGTGCACGTAAATAAATCGACGGTGTTTGCGACCTGTTCAGCGTCCGCAGCGTCCGCGTGAGCGGGGCCAGCCGCAGCAGGTTGGTGCGCGCGCGCGACACCTCCAGCAGCGGCGTTCGGCGCCGCCGATCCGTACCCGTACCCGTACCCGTCCGGCACACACAGCCTGGCCGCTTGTAACACAGCTGGATTGTGCGTTACGCCGCGCAAAACTTTCACTACAGATGTGGCCAGGGCCACTTCCCTCCTAACTTCTAATTTATAGTAGCCGACCATACCCAGAACAAATAGCGTTGGATACAGTAACGGATAACCTAGGTACACGCCGTACCTTTTGAGATATATGAAGCGCACAAATTTGTTCTGGATACGTCCTAGCATATTTATGTATTTGTCCTCGTGTGGGGACCAAATCACGGCATTGCCTTCTAAGTAACATTTCACGAGAGCTTCGTAGAATGCTTTCAAAGCTGCGATATTATAAAACTGATGAGCTTGCCGTAGCAGAAACCCTAGGTTGCGATAAGCCTTTTACATACGTCAACTATGTGTTTTCTGAAGTTTTAATCGGCTGTGAAGTTAACTCCATGATCCTTAATCTCAGTGACGCGTTTCAGTGGTGTTCCATCTATGTGGTATTGATGATGACGAGGAGAGCGAGCGCGGCTAAATGACATTACGCAGCACTTATATGTATTGAAGTACAGCTTATTGTCACTAGACCACTTCACAAGGCTAGATTATAATATGATTCGAAATAAAGTAAATAAAGTATTAGAATATAAAAAGAATAAATATTACATTAAGTACATAAATAATAATTTTAAAAATACGAGAAATATTTACAAAATTGTTAACCAAATGCTAGGTCGAATAACATTATCCATTGATTCTGCCATACACAATGCATTTGATGCACAAGGTCTTACTACTAAAGAAATAGCTAATAATTTTGCAACCTCCTTTGATAAATCGGTTAAAGATATTATTCCGAACTGTACAACTAAATTGCTTTGCCCAAGTGATAAACTCCAACCCATTAACTCAAGCCTTCTTTTAAAAAAAGCAACTACCCAATCTACTTATAAAATTATGAATAAATTAAATGCAAATAAAGCACCAGGTCCAGATAACATAAAAATTTCTGACATAAAAATTGTGGGTCAAAGTATATCTTCTAGCATTGCAGACTTAATCAACTGTAGTATTAAAACCGGCCAGTATCCCGACGACCTGAAAGTAGGTAGTGTGAGACCTATTCATAAAAAGTGTAGACGAAACTCCTTTATCAACTATCGCCCCATTACCCTGCTATCTACGATAGATAAAATTGTAGAGAAACACATATGTGAACAAATACATCACTTTTATAAAAAACAAAATGTGATAAATGAAAATCAATTTGGTTTCCAGTCCGGTAAGAGTACTTCTGAGCTTCTGTCTAAATTTACTGACGAAGTTAACGGTCATTTAAATGAGAGGAGATATGTTTTTGCCCTTTTTATTGATTTTACACGCGCTTTTGATACGCTGTGCCACAAACAGATAATAGATAAACTAGAAAAGTGTGGTATACGTGGACCACTACTTCGATGGTGTAAAAACTACCTACAGAACCGCTCCTTCTTGGTAAAAATTGATAATACTGTCAGCAAACCAATAAATGTGACGGAAGGCACAGCTCAAGGCTCCGTGTTGGGACCATTATACTTTCTGACATACGTAAACGACATGAACAGTTGTATCGCCCATTGCACTTGCTACCAGTTTGCAGACGATACCTGCCTTGTTATAGCATCAAAAGACCCTCGAACAGCAAAACTACTTATTCAACAAGACCTTGACGCTCTCATAGGGTGGTGCCACGATGCTGGCCTAGTCATAAATCGTAACAAAACAAAATTGCTTTTAATTAAATCCCCTTATATCAAGAAATCTCATAATATTGAAAATCTAATATTTCATAACCACGGCTGCCTACACTCTGATAATGTTGTATGTAACTGTCCTCTTATTGACACAGTTCAAGAACAGACGTATCTTGGCCTCCTCATTAATACAAAATTTAATTGGAGCTATCACATAGACCGTGTTTGTATCAAACTAAGGCAATTTCTCGCAAACATAACACTCCTTAATTATAAAATCCCATTCAAAATTAAGAGAATGCTTTATTTTTCATTAGCAGAATCATCCATTCAATACGGCCTCACCAGTTACGGACGGACATACAAGACGTACTTGGATAGCATTTATAAATTGCAATTGAAAATACTCAAAACAATCGTCCCGCCTAAAATTAAACAACAGTTTAATAACGATGAAAATGGGCTATTTAACTTCTGTCATATTATGCCAGTATACAACCTAGTGCAATACATGCTTCTCAAAGACAATTATTTTAATGAGTCTGTAAAGAGCAAAATAGATCATTCTGTACATACACGAGCTATTTCTCAGAACCGGTTGTGTACGATAGGTGCGAATAATGTGTACGGCAAGCGAACGACGCAGTACCTCGTCCCCCGGCTTATCAACAACTTACCTCTTGAGCTGCGAAGTTCTTTAAAGCCCAATAATATTAAAAATAAATTAAAAAAACACTTTTCTAGCACACGATATAATGCATAGCTCCTATTCTCCATTATGCCTAAATGCCATTATGCTTATCATAAACTAATATTACTTTATAATATTTACTTTACACTTAATTACCTATAACTTGGTGCAACTTGTAATACGTATCATCGATACAAACCTCTGTGGTTTCTTGATGATATTGTAATACCAATGTCTTACATGTATTTTTGTTTTACGGTAAATAAATTAAAAAAAAAAAAACTGTCTATGTCCTGCTGCAGTTTGTGATGATCAGCGTCCACTATTATTTCCATTATAATTTTTAGGTCATCGGCAAATAATAAGGCTCGGCTAAATCGCTTTTTCGATAACCTCCGGTAGATCATTGACAGTCAAAATAAATAGAAGAGGACCTAAATTGCTGCCCTGACTCACGCCAGATCTCGTGAAATATGTTTCAGAAAAGCATCTGCTACAGTTCACGTACTGACATCTATCCCGCAGAAAGCTTGCAAAGAAAAGGACTTCCAGGGTATGCGAGGCACAACCTGCCTCAGCTAACTTCGACAGAAGAATATCATTGTCGACTGTGTCGAACGCCTTTCTGAAATCAAAGTATGCTACATCTACCTGATTGCCAGTGTCCACAGCTGGTACAAGATCATCAAATCCAGCAAGTTTCCTGACGTTCCTCGCGCAGGACGAAAACCATGCTGAGCGTCATTCAACTGGCTACATACCTGAGTATACATGTCTACATGTCACGATGAATGGCGAACTCAAAAAACCTTGGCTGGAGTACAAAGTACCGCCACTGATCTATAATCACTGGGTTCCGTGCCACCCCCGCCCTTTGGTACCGGTACAACACGTGAAAGTTTCCACCGCCCGGGAAACTGCGCGGTTTCTATACACGTGTTGAACAAGTATGTCAAAGGCTCTACTAATACTCTATTGTAGTCCTTGAAAACTTACGCTGGTATACCATCCGGACCATCCGAACGCTTGGGCGGCAGGCGAGCGAGCGCGCGGCGCACGTCGCCAGGGCGTAGACGCGTGATTTGCAGACGTGTACCCGGCGCTGACGACGCCGCTGCGCTCGCCGCCGCCACGCTCAGCGCCGGCGGCTCCAGATTGTACACATAGTAAAAGTATCGAGCGAACTCATTCGCGGCTTCTAGCTCAGACAATTGTCGACCATTTCGCATTAACCTTTTTGTGCCCGAACTGTTTTTCCTGGATCTCACATAGCTCCAAAAGGCTCGCGGATCCGTCGCCAGATGGCTTTGCATCCTATCGCAATATCGGTTATGAGCTCGAGCCGTCTCGATGTTCACCCTCGCCCTACATTGAGAGAAGGCCGAGTAGTCTGCCGGCAGTTTACTCTACTTGTACTTTTTGTGTAATTCGTACTTACGTCTTACCTCTATAATAATATCGGCAGTGTACCAAGCGGGATACTTCCTAGAGCCTAAGTAACTCTTTTTCTGAGGAACACAAACGTCAATAGCTTCATAAATTCTATCATAAAAAAAAATGCAACATTAGGATCACTTATGTTATACATTTCGGACCAATCTATTTCATGTAATAAATTATATAAGCGATAAAAGTCCGCTTTATTAAAGTTCCAACGCTTACTTTTCGCTGCCGTCGGAGAGTGGGCGGCTGAGCCCGAGGCGCACCGCCAGCGGCGGGTGATACGCGTCCACGGGTTCCAGCGCCTCGTCCGCCGCGTCCACGGAAATCCCGACGAACGCACTTAATACCAAGTCCAGCTGACGATCGTTGCAGTTGGGCACCGCGTTATATTGAACCAGTTCACCAAATGCCATAAAATATTCATAGTAGTTACTTACATTTATATTGCACGAGAACAAGTTAAAATCGCCTATTATAACTAAATTTTTACCATATTTAATACATATTTTTTCTAACACACTAAACATTAGCATATACTCGCTCTCATCAGCCTGAGGCGGAATATAAACTGCACAGCAAGTAAATAAAAATCTATTTTGCGTATTAACTGTGGCACAAACCACTTCAAAGCTGTGAGCGTCAATATCGACATCGGTCATCACCTGGCGTAGCTCGTAGCGTGGTTCAGCAACTAAAAGTACGCCACCGTGCTTCCGCCCGTCCGCCCTATCACATCTTAGGACGTGGTATCCCGGAAGTGAGAATTCAGCATTTTCTATCATAATATTTAACCCTGTTTCTGTCATCACAAATAAATCTGCTCCTGACGACTCTAATAATGCCAGGAACTGCGTAGTCTTTGTACGCAGTCCTCTGACATTTTGATATAAAATGTTAAAATGTTTATTCTACTTGCAGCGGGGCTTGTTTGGTTGAGCGTCGAAACCAAATGCATTCGCTATATTCTACATTCAGAGGCCACACATCCGGTTCACACAACATTTCAAAATTACCTTCTGTAATACCGACCTTAAAAGAAGCATATTCCCGTTCGGTTTTAGGTTTTAGGTTTGATTGTTGATATCTCTCACGTTCTTCATATTAATGAAAGAGTAGGTATGATATTTAAACAAACGCTTAACTAACAGGCGTTGGTGAAATTAATACCAACAGAGCACACCAACTATTGTCAAGATATTACTCGCTAGATGTTGCCCGCGACTTCGTGTGCCCAAAAAGAAATCCCGCAGGAATCGTCCATTTTTTCGCATCAAAAAGTAGCCTATGTCCTTTCCCGTGCTCTAATCTATATGTGTGCCAAATTTCATTAAAACCTGTCCAGTAGTTTTGGATTCATTTCAAGTACTAAGTCATTAGTGCAAATCTAAATGACCAACGACGCGTCCGGGCTGATTAAATGGTCCCTTCAATTTATGAATGTGAACACGGCTTAAGCGTCATTAGTAAATTTTGACGTTTGCACTGATGGTTCACTGAATTCTTAACGCGAATGAACTAAAGTCGTATTTAATTTTCGTAGTTTAGTCAATTTTAAAAGATTTTTACAACCGGACAATTTGCAATATTTCATTACGCAAATCACAGATGGTGGACTCCGATCTATCCAATCGACCACGCATCTCGTCCAGCTCGGCCTTCATGATGTTGAACTTGTTCAGCAGACTGGAGACGTTGACGTTGTCCGCAGATACCGTCATTGCTCACTTGAAGCTCATAGCTTCAAGCTCGTTAATGTAAGGTAAACCATAACTCAATGTAAAACACATTTAGTTATGCAAGAAGGAACATTTTCACCGCTTAGCAGAAGGCGCGATATTGCTGATTAAATTTTACGTTTTATAATCAGCTTTGTCACATTGTGAGGTCATTTACCTTCATAGCGCGATCGACACATACATACTAGGTAAAGTTTTCGATTTTTTTTTCTATTTTAAAACATTTTTACAGAATTTACAAAATTTATGGCGTATACTCGTATTACAAGTACATACAAATATGTATTATCATCATACAATAAAAAATTTCCTTAATCTTTTATACCTATTACCTATTACATAATGAAGCAACACCGAGGTAACGGTGAAATCATTTTTCACTTCGCCTATTTGCTATGCGTCCTGATATTATTATAACATATTATCCTTCAACGACAAAAACAATAGCCTTATTGTATCGGATATCAAATATAGCTCGAATGTGTACATTATTAGTGCTCGTAGATTGAATATCACAGAATAGGAGCACTAAAAATGTAGATATTTGAGCTAAATACTTTTCTTACCGTCAGTATCTTAAAGGCCACTCTCACGACTCCGTCCTGCAGGCACATACCAACTAAAGTATCCCCCGAACACCGAAAAATTATTTTTTTAAACTTGTTAACTCAGATACAAAAATTATAATAACCTTTTTCCCTTTTGTGAATTTTTAACATTGAGCTGGAGGGGCCCCAATTTTTTTTGATACGGACCCCTAAGGCTTGCTGGTTCTTTCATAAATATTGTAAGATAACATAAATTTTACTAAACCACTCATAATTTTGTTCTCACATTACCAAAACTTACAGAATTTCCAACAAGGCTTTAATTAATCTAAATCTCATTGATAGACTTAGATTAACTATAGCCTTGTTGAAAATTCTGTAAGTTTAAGTAGGTACCATTTTTATCTGTTTACATTCTAGGCCCAAGAATGTGTGAAATCAATTCTGTCTCCTCTTGCTCGGTTGCTCTTGCTCAGTTCGCTCGCGTTTATCATGTAAAGTGTTATTATCAATATATTGTTTAGTATCAACGTTCTGTTGTAGACTTTTTTTTGTTTTTTTTTTTTTGTGATTTGTCTTTTAAATTGGGTACATTTCAAACTCTTAATACGTCACATTGTCATTTGCGGCTCTTGACCAGAAAAGTGTGACGACTACTGGTTTAATATCTGTGATGTTGTGTGTGTGTGTGTGTGTGTGTGTGTGTGAATGAGTATGATGATCTGTGATAAAAATCTCATAGTAATATGTGTCTGCATATCGGTATACTGAATGGGTTTAAGCCATAACTGTCAGCGGTCAGTACCCTCGTCAAGCGTGATATATCACAGGTGCAGTGCCTACAGTACCCATGGTTTAATATACAGAGTGTTTTACCAGTCAGTGGCCAAACTTAAGGAGAACTATAAGGAGTGAATATACTCTTGAATATAAGCAACTTTTACTATGGGATCAACTTTCCTACTTGATAAAAAAATCAGCCGTTTCCTACAAAATGCTATCTATGCCATAGCCCTTTGCCAAAATTGGCGTGAATTGTTGCTTGAATTCTGTTTTCCCCAGTGAGTGATGGTACAGGAGGCCCAAAGGGGGATTCAGGATTTTGAGGAACGGGAATGCACTTTTGAGTTACAAATACGACCAATCCATTCATCCATCCTTCATTAATCCAGCCAGCTATCCATCCATCTATGCAGCCATCCTCACAAACTTTCACATTTGTAATAGTAGTAGGATAAACCAAAATGTTGTAAAATAAAAGAAATTTAGTCTTTTGGTATTTTTTTTTCTATTTAATTACCGCCTTAGAAACTATTGTTGGAAGAATATTTTAAAAATGTTCCCTGTTTATTCACCCATTCTGTCGCGGGTAAAAAAATTATGGGAGTTTTTTTCTGTTTCTGGTATAATTAGACGCACACAGATGAGCGTGTACCGACTTTGTTTCTCGAGTGACTTACGCACATATGTCTAAAAGGTACCATTAATCCATTCGATGCGTACGTTACATCTGGCTATTATTTAAATAATCTGAAGTTTTAATATTAATTATAGACACACATTATATAAAAAATGTCGACATGACAACCAACACTATTCAGTACTAGCACACAATATCACAATTCTTAACCAAATTGTCAAGTTAGGTTTTATGACAAAATGACATTTAAAACTCCTAAACTTTCGATTTGATTATTTCGATGGATTATTTCATTGCAAATTCGGTTTATATCTAAACTACTGATTACTAGATATGAACTTTAGAATTACACAATGCGCTGCATAATAATATACTATACATATATAATACTCATGTCAGCGCATGCTGCTGCAGCCGTACGATTTGTTTAGTACAGTATCATTTACAGTATGATTCTGTGTCAGCGCATGCTGGTCCATCCGTACGATTCGTTTAGTATAGTATGATTCACGGTATGACTCTGTGTCAGCGCATGCTGCTGCACCCGTACGATTTATTTAATATAGTATTATTTACAGTATGACTCTGTGACAGCGCATGCTGCTACAACGGTACGAATTGTTTATTACAGTATGACTCAGTGTCAGTGCATACTGCTGCAGCGGTACGATTTGTTTAATATAGTATGGCTCTTTGTCAGCGCATGCTGCTGCAGCCTTACGATTTGTTTAGTATAGTGTGATTTACAGCATGACTCTGTGTCAGCGCATGCGGCTGCAGCCGTACGATTTGTTTAATACAGTATTATTTACAGCATGACTGTGTCAGCGCTTACTGCAGGAGCCATACAATTTGATGCGTGTGCGAAAGCGACAGCATGCACAGACCCTGGGGCCTAACTGTTGAGAAGTAAATATTATAACAAGTCTCCTTGTACACAGGCACAATACAATATTGAAAAGTTTATATACCTATCAAATTGAGAATGTTATGTCAATAGAAAATATATGGTGATTTGAAGAAGTCTTACTTGTTTTTTATTTCATAGAAAAACTATAAATCGAACAGGTTATAGGCGCCAGAAATAAGAAAAAAAGCAGAGTAAAGAGCAGCAGAATTGGTAAAAGAAAATAGGTGAAACTACAGAATTATTTTTTTGGCTTTAGATAATACGAGATTCACATTACAATGGAGACTATGCGCGTAGATACATTTGACGGGAAAAGCTTTCGCCAGTGGAAATTCTAAATTAAGTATGTCCTTAAAGCAAAATATATATATATATATATATAAAATATACAAAAAATTGTAATAGTTGGAAATTTAAAAGACAATAACTTGTATGAGTTGAATATCAGGACAATTACAAACGTCAATTGTAATATGGCCCAGGCAAGTCTGAAGACATGGCATGAAAGGTTAGGTCATTTGAATTTTAAGGAAAATAAAAATATGCATAAATATAGCGCTATACCTAGGAAATTTATTGAAAATGAGTTCCTATGTGATGCATGCCAATACAGTTATAGGTGTTGTGATAATTAATCGACACCTATTATAGTTTATACGCATATATTGTCCACTTTTTAACACGACACATTAATTAGAGTTGAAAAATGAATAACGTAAAATTATATGCGCGCGCGCAGCCTTCGGGACCGAGGTTCATTTCACTGTTAAAAGGGTCGCCCGAAGCCTGCGCCGGCGCATCCTGAAGTAGGTACTACCTATACGCGCCGCACCGTATGCAAATAACAATGTATAAAATATTCAAATATTATATTTACCATACATCGCCACATCAGCCCCCAAGGAGACCGTTAAGGTCGAAAGAACTCAGGGAAAATGACTCGACGACCAGACAGTGTTGTACGCGGTAAGTGTCGTTTCGCAGTATTTAAGTAAAATCTTTTTCGTTAAGAACGTACACGGGTTTTAACCTGTCGATTGACACTGTAATCGGCTTACCTTTCACATCAATTTTATAATACTTATCGTGTCTCTCGATAACTTTGTACGGTCCAGAATATGGTGCTACGAGAGGTTTTGAAACCGCGTCTTGGCGAAGAAATACCTAGGAAGACGATTTAAGATCATTACTAACAAAAATGGGAGATGTACCGTGATGAACTTCAGGAGTAGGTTTCATAGAACTTGAATTAGATCTAAGGCGAGAAAGTAAATCGGCGTGATCAATAACTTCGGTTGGCTGCCTATTAAATAACGGTCCTGGAAGACGCAACGTTTCGGCGTAAACTAGCTCGGCTGAAGAAGAATTAATGTCCTACTTCCACGCTGTGCGTATTCCCAGAAGAACTAAGGAAAGAACTTCGTACCAGTCGTCCTTCGAATGGCACATTATGGAATATTTTAATTAATTTTAATTACCTGTGAAAGCGCTAGACCATGCCATTAGCGGCTGGATGATATGCCGTCGTCTGCGAGTGGCAACTCCCTATGAGCTTAGACAACTCCTTAAATAGATAAGCTTCGAATTGCTTACCTATGACCGATGTAATCTTTTTGGGACATCCAAAGCGTGATACCCAGCCAGTGACAAAAGCTGCTACCACTGTGTCAGCTTTGATGTCATGAATAGGTATTACCTCTGGCCATCTAGTGCATCTATCTACAACAGTTAGACAGTACCTAAAGCCTTGAGAATTCTGAAGAGGTCCAATCAAGTCAATATGAACGTGACTAAATCTATTAGAGGGAGGAGTAAATGATTGTACCGCAGAATGGGTATGGCGAGTATCAATAGAGACATGTCACAATAATGTGGCTTATGTGAGCCGGGAAAATCCAACTTCCTTAAGACAAGTGATGAACCACTGTGAAGAAGTTGTTGAAGCTCACTGTCGTTATCTTGGGAAGTACATAAGTCTTCCAAATTAATGTTGTTACATGTAATAGCGTCGATACGCGAGAGCGTATCGGCTACGACGTTCTCATCTCCTGCTATATGCCTAACGTAACTGACGAGGAGAGTAGTTTTCAGATGCTTTTTTAAAAGCAAAAACAAAAAAAACGGCCCGTGGTCAGTAAGAACTGTAAAAGCCTTGCCTTCCACCATATGCCGAAAATATTTTACGGCTTCATAGGTCGCAAGAAGCTCACTGTCAAAAGGACTGTATTTCTTTTGAGCTTTATTAAGCTTCCTAGAAGAGAAAGCTAGCGGTTGTAAGATGGAATTAACCTCTTGCTGCAAAATAGCGCCAATCACATTATCAGACGCGTCAGTATATAAGGTGAGATGAGCTTGGGGATCTGGGTGAGCCAAAAGTGTAGCTTTAGTTAAACATGTTTTACACTCTACAAATGCATTCTCTAACTCTGGTGTCTATAAAATAACAGTGTTAGATTTAACAGCTTGACCGGATAACAGACCGTGTAGAGGCAACTGAATTTTAGCTGCATTTGGCACAAAACGTTACAGACGTTTGCCATGCCAAGAAATCTCCTTAACTCTTTTATTGTCCTAGGGTGCGAAAAACCTTCTGTGTCAGCGGTCGAATGCCTTCGGAGGAAACAAGATAACCTAGAAATTCAACTTGCGGTTGACCGAAAACGCTAGAAGAATTTACAATAGCGCTATGTTCGATGTTCTAGATGCTCAGTTTCATTACGCGATGCTACTAATATGTCATCTTTATAAGAGAAACAAAAATCGAGCCCTCTCATTATCTCGTCCATAAACCGTTGGAATGTTTGAGCCGCGTTGCGTAGTCCGAAACTCATAAACGGCACCTCAAACATTCCAAACGGCGTGGTTATCGCAGTCTTAGCAACGTCAGATGGATTGACGGGAATCTGGTTGTAAGCGCGCAAACAGTCAATTGTACAAAAAATATTACAACCGTGAAGATGGTGTAAAAAATCACCAATATGACGTACAGGATACTATTGGGAATGGTACGTGCATTAAGTGCACGGTAATCCCCGCATAAGCGCCATTCATTTTTCTTTTTGGCCTCTAAATGAAGCGCAGAAGACCATGGGCTATCAGACCGCCTCGCGATACCAGCTTTAATCATGTCCTCAAATTCAAGTTTAGCAATTCTAAGTCGATCGAAGGCTAAACGGCGGGGGCGCGTAAACACGGGTGGTCCACTAGTCGTACGAATATAATGTACAGTACTATGCTTAATATTACGAGTAGAAAGATCTCCAGCTGGGCGCGTGATGTCTGGAAACTTCGAAAGTAGACAATGGTACTGTGAAGTATTAGTTGTTACAGATTTAATTTGATGTGGAGTCGAAGGTGCGTATGTCGTGGCCAAAATGGCGGAACTTTAATCGATACACGACACACTTCGTCAGGTATTGCGTCTGAAACGTCTTTATATTCACTGTCCGAACTAGACATCGTAATATAAATGTTATAAAACTGCACTATTTACTATAAAGGGAACAAAAGCTTGCGAAAGATTAGACTTTAGGTTGTTTTTTATTGAAGAATGCGAGCCATAAGCACGTGCGAGTGTTTGATCGGGTCTCCACTATAGGTGTTAGGATAAATAATAATCGACACCTATTATAGTTTATACGAGTATATTGTCCACTTTTTAACACGACACAGTTTTAGTGAAAAAGGTACACACAATTAGACTTGAAAAACTAATAACGTAAAATTATATGCGCGCACGCAGCTTTCGGGACCGAGGTTCGTTTCAGACTGTGAAACGGGTCGCCCGGAGCCTGCGCTGGCGCATCCTGGAGTAGGTTCTACCTATACGCGCCGCACCGTATGCAAATTATGTATAAAATATTTAAATATTATATTTACTATACATCGCCACACGGTAAACAAAGTCGTTTGCCTTATCACAGGTCGCGAAGAGGTAACAGCGAGCCTGGTGATATTGTCTACAGCGATGTCTGCGGGACACTTGAATTGTCTGGTGGTGGTGCAAGGTATTTTGTGCTTTTTGAAGACGGCGGCACAAGTTATAGACATGTGTACTTCATTAAAAATAAGAATGATGTTTTAGATTGCTTTAGAAGATACAACGCCATTGTTAAGAATAAATTTGGTCATGGAGTACGAATATTGCATACTGATAATGGAGGTGAATTTGTAAATAACGAATTAAAAACTTACACAGAAAATTAAGGTATAGTTCATGAACGCACTGCACCTTACACACCAGAACAAAATGGCAGAGCTGAGCGAGAGATGCGCACTATTATGGAAAGTGCGCGGTCTATGTTGTATTCAAGAGATATTCTACTGAATTTATGGGCTGAAGCAGTAAATTGTTCTAAATTTATCTTCTAAATCGTACTTCTTCTAGTCAGACAGTGAATATATCCCCTTATAAGTTGTGGAATGGCAAAAAACCGTCATTAGAACATATTAAAGTATTCGGATCGGATTTTCGATCGGGTGTTGTTCACATACCAGATGAAAATAAAAGGAAACTCAATAAAAAAGTGTAAGAATGATGCTTGTCGGCTATGATCATGAAAACTACAGGAGGTATGATGGTGAAACTGGAAAAATATCAATTAGTCGAAATGTGTGCTTTAACGAAAATAACGTTCCAGTTATAAGAAAGCATACCGTCCAGATTCCTCTTGAAGAGAACCAAATCTCTGAAGAAGAATTCAAAAGGTCACAAGAAATGTCTGAACCAATCTTAAATGTACATATTCCACAGGTTATTCTCGAAAGTAATGAAAGTAATAGTAGATAGGAAAGTTTTCAAAGTTACGTAGATCCGAATGACCATACATATGAACTTTCTTTTGATACGTCAATAGAAAAAAAGATGCAATGAGAAAACTGTTACATCTAAATGGGTATTAACTATCAAGGAAAACCCGGATGGTAGTATCGAAAGATACAAAGCTCGCTTAGAGGCTTTACACAAGTAAAAGATATCGATTACAAGGAAACTTTTTCACCTACGACCAGGTATGATTCATTTAGAGTATTATTATCTGCTGCAGCTCGTGAAAACTATTATATAAAACAGTTTGATGTGAAAACAGCGTTTCCTTATGGCGAATCAACTGAAAATATTTATATGGAAGTACCTAAAGGCGTAGGTGCAGAAGCTGGGCACATTTGTAAGCTAAATAAATATTTATATGGAGTGAAACAATCCCCTCGATGCTGGAATAATAAATTTTCCTCTTTTCTTACTAGTTATGGTTTTCAAATGTGTCAGGCTGATAGTTGTATATTTGTAGGTTACTTTAATGGTTCTAAAGTTATTTTAATTTTGTATGTAGATGATGCATTAGTTGTTTCTAAGTCTGAAGGGATATTACAGCATATTTTAAACGATTTACAAAAGAGTTTAAAAAAAAAACTGAAATTAAATTCATTTGTTGGTATGGAAATTATTAAAACCAAAAGTGCTATTATACTAAGTCAAAAGCACTATATAGAAAGTATCATTAAAAAAATTTAATATGTTACAAGCGATACCTTGCAGTACTCCTGCTGATAAAGACGTTATATTGACTAAAAATAATGATGATGATGATGGAAACGTTTTAAAGTTTCCCTATAGGGAAGCAGTGGGAGCTTTAATGTTTTTGTCAACTGTGTCAAGACCGGACATAGCATTTGCGTTAAATGTAGTTAGTAGATTTTTAAATAACTCTAAGCCCGACCATGTAAATGCTGTTAAGAGAATCATAAGATATTTAATAAAAAGTAAGGACGTTTGTGTTTCTTACAATTGTAGTAGTAAATGAATAGGTTATTTTGATGCTGACTTCCCTCTTATTTGATCTAATACCGGTTACATTTTCTTGCTGAATGGTGGCCCTGTCACATGGGCAAGTAGAAAACAAAATATAGTTGCATTGTCAACTACAGAATCGGAATATTGTGCAGCCAGTGAAGCTGCTAAAGAAATTTTATGGCTAAGGCAATTACTGGCTGATATTAAAGAACCGCAAACGACTGTTAAGTTGTGTTTAGATAACCAGAGTGCAATTAAACGCATTCGCAACCCTGTGTATCACAGACGAACTAAGCATATCGATGTTAAATATAACTTCGTCAGAGAAAATGTTGAGAATAATATTATTAGTATCGAATACGTGGAGAGCTCGTCTCAGTTAGCTGATATTCTGACGAAAACTTTACCTCCATCTAAGTTTGTAAATAATAGAGATAGGATATTCTACACTTGCTAATTGTTATAAGTAATTTGTTCTAAATTTTTTTGTTGTGCCAATTATTTTATTTTTGTCTGTTGTTTTGAGTACTCTGTTTCGTATTAGGGCTGATTCAGTGCGACGCGGACCGTCCGCACGCGGATGAGGTTATGCGTCCGTCGCGGATGAATTCGTCGTTCAGTGCGTTGCGGATCGTGATCAAGAGTGGTACAGTGTCATGGATAAAACTTTGAATTTGGTGATTGCGGCCTATTTATTAAACAACAGAAGACGACGCCATGGTAGAAGATTTAATGTGCATCCACTGGTTGAGAAAAGACTTCTTAAAGGAGAATTTGTATCCTTGTTTTCGGACTTGCAGAATGACGAAATTAAATTCTTCTTATATTTTAAGATGTCCGTTAGGACTTTTGAGGAGTTGCATGCGAAACTGGAGCCCTATTTAATGCGTTGCGATATATACAAGAAACCCATATGTTCGCGGGAGAGATTGGCTGTAACAATTAGGTAAGTAGGTACTTAAATAAATGAAAAATTGTTTTTAATTACAAAAATAGTTTATTCAATTTAAATTGTAATTATGTAATTAATTACAATGCAGTGAAATCACCGTGTTGCCAGCTTTCTAAAGACTCCTCCACATCACTCCCTAATAAGTGAGGTAAATCGTTGGTAGCACTAGCGGTTGATGCAGATGTGCTGGGCGAGTTCATAGCTGGACCTCTGATTTCCATAGCTAGCTCCAGTATTCTAGTTCGGAATAACAATTTTTTATAATTATCGAAATCGCTTTTAATGGGTGCTAGGGAATTGAAAAAACTGCAGTCATCGTCTTTAAGAGCCGTGGACGACGCAGAGTTTGTGGTGGAAGTGTTGTTCTTTTCTATTATTTTCAATAATTGTGACTCAAAGTCTGTCATACATCTCTTTTTTTTTCTCTGCCACGGTTTTGGAGAAGTCCTCACAGGTGTCTGAAATGTTTCTTCTGTTGATGGCAAGTCCGGGGTCGTGGCAATAGGTACTTTAATATGTAATACTTTGCGAGTTTTGCGATGACGTTGAAGCTACATTTTGGGAGCTGTGCGACGATGTTGAAGCCATACTTTCATGTGTGGGTTCAAAGTCCTTTGTGTGTTCCAAAAACGTCATTATATCGTAAAAAATATACTTCTTTTTGACACCCTCTGCAGAACCGGACTTTGATGTCTTAAGAATTGCTCTACACTTCATGTATGCATCACGGGCGGTCTTCCATCTTAACTGAACAGCTTTTTCTGTAAATAAAATAATATAAATAAATAATAAAACAACACATGCTAGTAACTTAACTTATTTAATACACACTTTTTTTTTGTCGCAGGTACCTGACTACTGGGTCAAGAATGTCTGATTTGCATTTAAGTTATCGATTGGGGCAATCGACAATTAAATACATCATTCAAGAAGTATGTTCATTAATATGGGAAATTTTGAAAAACGAATGTCTGCCTGAACCAGATCCAAATTTTTGGGATAAAATAGCACTTGGCTTTGAAAGGGATGCCAATTTTCCCAATTGCGTAGGTGCCCTTGACGGAAAGCATACCAGAATCACGTGCCCAAAAGGAAGTGGATCCGTATTTTTCAACCATAAGCAATTTTATTCTATTATTTTACTTGCAATGTGTGATGCCAATTACTGTTTCACCTATGTAAATGTCGGGGCTTGTGGCAGCGAAGCTGACGCTAATGTGTTCAAGAAAAGTTCGTTATTTCATTGACTTGAACGAGATGATCTAAATTTGCCACCTCCAAAATTATTACCAGGTACATCTATCAACCCAAAGCCACATGTCATTGTAGCAGACACAGCTTTTGGCATTTCCAATACTATACTTCGCCCATACGCGCGTACAAATTTGACACAGAAAAAAAATATATTTAATTACAGTTAAGTCGTGCACGCCGATACATAGAATCAAGTTTTGGTATATCGACAAATAAATTTGCAATATTCCAAAGATCTATCAATGTATCAACATCATTTGCACAAATTTTAATCAAAGCGTGCTGCATTTTACACAATTTCATTAGAGTACGCGATGGTTATACGGAAGAAGACGCTATGATTGTAGCTGGATTTACAGATTACAATGCTCGCATTAGTACAAGTTCGGGCAATACAATAAGAGATAATTTCGCAAATTACTTTGTTTCGAATGAAGGATCTGTACCTTGGCAAAATAGTTACATTTATTAGATAACACAGATGTTTCAATAAAAATTACTTACCGATTTGTTTTTTTTCTTCGCCTGAACTATCTCCGAAATTCGGACAAACAGCTTGGCAAACATCTATCCATGCCTTTAATTTTGCGTCTCTATTTTTATATAAATTGTCGCGGATATTCCAAAGACCTGGTTGAAGACGTACTTCTTGTATAACCCTCTCGGTTTGCACATTTGACGCAGCCATGACAAAGATTGTACTTTACGTCCGCTCCGCGCGACTGTCCGTTGGGCACTGAACAACTACATTGGGACGAAGCGCCGTCCGCCCGCGGACGCGGCGCGGAGCTATTTCATCCGCGCTCGGATAGCTCTCCGCGATGCGAACGGGTCCACGTCGCACTGAACGCGTTGCTAGGTTTCATACATTTTACCGTCCGCCGCGGACGTCCGCGTAGGTCATCCGCGTCGCACTGAATCAGCCCTTATAATATTTAAGTGGGAGTGTTGAGAAGTAAATATTATAACAAGTCTCCTTGTACATTGGCACAATACAATATTGAAAAGTTTATATGGGTGTCCCAATAAGAGTGTCCGATTTAATTTTAAGAAAAAACACAAATTTTTTTGAGCGAGACGTGATATTTTTATTGCGTTATAAAGTACACATGTTCCGTTAAGTATGGAATAGAATATCCTGCATATGGCCCCCACGGCTCTGGCGGCAGACCCTTGCTCTTTTCATGAAATTGTCGATGACTTTTTCACAGAGTGGCGGCTCTATCTCACCGATGGCGTGTTGGATCTCGGCAGCTCGAGAATTGTTCGTGGTTTATTCGCATAGACCTGAGATTTAACAAAACCCCAAAGGAAAAAGTCGCAAGGCGTTAAATCGCAAGACCTCGGTGGCCAGTTGACATCGGAATTTCGGGAGATTATTCGGTCCGGAAATTTTTCCTCCAATAAATGAATTGTTTTAATGGGCGGTGTGACAGGTCGCGCCATCCTGTTGGAACCACATGTCGTCCAAGTCCAGTCCTTCCAATTGGGGCCACAAGAACTCTGCTATCATGGTGCGGTAACGCAAACCGTTGACAGTTTCGATTTTCAGCGACACTCTCGTTTACAGCAGCGATGTTTTCGAGAGACCGACCGGTACGCCGACGCACAGGAGACTTGCCTTCCATAATCGACCTAGTTTCCTCAAATTTATTAATCACTCTTCGAATTGTTGACACATTTGGTGCACTTTCACGACCGAAAATTACGCGAAGATTGCGAGCGGTTTCAGCGTAGCTTTCCCCATTTTTGTAATGGATTTCCACAATGATAACGCATTGTTCTTTTGTGTAACGCTCCATATTTAATAATCGGAACAATCATAGATGACAGCTGTCAAGTTTCAGAGCAGCCACTTGCTCAGAAAAAAAATGGCGCCAAATTTAAATCGGGCACTGTTATTGGGACACCCGTTACGTATGAAATTGAGAATGTTATGTCAATAGAAAATATATGGTGATTTGAAGAAGTCTTACTCGCTTATTATTTCATAGAAAATGTATAAATCTGTAGGGATCTCCTACATCTTATTTAATACTTACATATTATTTTACATTACATTACGGCACGCGCGAGTCTCCCATGCGCTTTAGCGTAAACATATATATATATATATATATATATATATATATATATATATATATATATATATATATATATATATATGTTTACGCTAAAGCGCATGGGAGACTCGCGCGTGCCGACCGGTTTTCTATGGTATGGCAAGTACCTACGCGGTATGAAGATATCCCTGTGCGCCGCACGGCCGCTCGCCAGTTGGATTTCTGGTTCAATACGCGAAACTAGTGACGCTCGTGCGCCGAAATTTAAGTTCGCGACCTCGATATCGTGGTCAGCTGTTTTGTATTTTTATGTACTTTCGTTACTGTGGACTCTCCCACTCTCCTTCCATTTAAATATAGGTTTTTGTGGTGTAATTCTGAAATAATATTGTGACCCGTGAATATAAGATTCAGACCTGATCTTTTGGTTATTCTTACTAACTTTCTATTATCTCATCACCTACCAATCACACACCCCTATAAATCGAACACTAACTGCAACAAAAATAATTACGTGAATTGTATTCGCTTTACTTTCAGATTTCAGATTGAAACACACGAATGAATGTCGGGCTTCCTGATACGATGCTTAGAGCCCCTACCCGAGCATCCTCGATGACGTTGATGACGACGTAGAGAGGTGGGGCTATCCGCTCCTTTAATTGCCGCACCTGACAAATTGGAACGGCAACGCTCGCTCCAGCCGTTTTAATAATGTTAAAGCTCAGGCTTTAACAATCTCATATTAAATAATTTTATTATTATATCTGTAAGCACACTATTAGCTTAAATCTAATGCGTGTGTATCACACGATTTAAGGTCTGTTAAGTCTAGTTTTTGATGAATTAACTGTGGGTGCCATTATTACAGTCTCAGGCAGCTTGTTCCACTCAGAAACCATTCTGTTCGGTAAGAAGTGCTTTAATGGATTCCTGTTATGGGGTATTCTCCATAGTTTTAGTAGGTGGTCCTCTAATATGACAATTTTCATTTAAGGCAAACAAGTTTTCAATTCCATCGATATTATAGTAACCAGTAAGTATTTTGAATGTTTTAATAAGGCTGCCTCTCATTCTTCGCTTTTTCAAGGTGGTGGTGAGTCGAAGGTACTTCAGTCGTTCCTCATACTCTAGGTTTTTCAAGCCTCTGACTAACTTTGTCGCTCTTCTTTGAACTTTCTTAAGAAGTTGGATGTCTTTTTTAAAATGAGAGGGTTAAAGAAACTGTTAAAAATATGTGAAGGTTATGTGGGGGCTCAGGGACTTCGATACAACGTTTTAAAAAGTGAATTTAAATTATCTTGGTCACTGGGTCTCTGATAACTTAAGGGATGACTTAGACCTGCAGAGAGAGCGAAGAGCGTTAGCTGTCCGCTGTAACATGTTGGCTCGTAGGTTTGTGCGTTGTAGTAAAAAAGTCAAAATAACTTTGTTTAAGTCATATTGCCAATCGTTTTACATGTGCAGCCTGTGGGCTGACTATACGCAGAGGGCTTACAACGCTCTGCGCGTGCAGTATAATAATGCATTTAGGGTACTGCTGGGGCTGTCTACATTTTGTAGCGCATCCGGTATGTTTGCGGAGGCGGGGGTCGACGACTTTTACGCGATACGCTTCCCTAATGAATAGACTACAGGCTAGCCCCAACACTATCCTGAACGCGTTGGCAAGTAGGTGGGACTCCCCTTTCTTAAAGCACTGGATTGGACTACATGCGCCCGTAACGAGGTACAACAATATATTGTGAAAAAAATTGTGTGTGTGTGTGTTTTATATAATATCAAAAATGCCTCAGGGGTGAGATGTTTGAATGACTTTCTGATCAAGAACTGTAGAGAGTTATCTTTTTTGGTGATTGACGTAATATGGAATTCATATTACGTCGACACTCAATTTGAGTAATATTTTCTTTGATTAAAAAGTCTAAACTATTCTTTTCTCCATGCATTTACAAACAATTCTAGTAAGACTTATGGGTCTATAATTTAACGCCAGCTAGTTTCGTCAGGTACACACCCTGTTTCAAGAGATGAGTTCATTATATTAGCTAAAGACTCCGATAGTACGTTCGAATATTTATTTAACATTATACTTGGGATGTCATCTGGTCCAGCTGCAGAGGCAATATCAAATGAAAGCAATGTCTTTTTGTCAATTTCACTAGTTATCACAAACCATTCGAAAAAGTCAATAACTCTGGAAAGTTTTACACCGAGCAGAGGTCCAGTTGGTTCCAATTCAAAACAGGGCTTGAATTGGTCGGCAAATATTTCAGCTGAGATCATCCACGAGGTCACCAGAGTTATTCTTAATTTTTACATTAGAGCTCAATTCTGCTCTTATGTATCCATGAAAAGCCTTAGGTCCTGAATTGATACTTCGTATCCAATGTCATCAATTTAGGCTCTCGTTATTTTTATAATTTTATTATTTATAGCTCTGTATTCCTGGTAAGTATTATTAAAAATGCCACAGCTTTTACTTCTGTTTAGTTAAGTCCACAATGTGTTTGTTTATCCAACGTTTATATAATTTCTTATTCTCCATTTTACGTTTCGTAGGGATAAATTGCTTAAAAGAAGAAAAAATTGTATTCTAAAAGTCACGCCAACTGTAACTAAAATCAGGGGACTTTTTGAGGTTTTCAGACAGGTACTGATTCATACCATCATAATCAGCATTGTGAAAATCATATTTCATTTCGTTTGAAGTTTTTTCCATTTCAGAGTCACTTGTACAGGTAGTGTTATCACTACATGATCACTTTTGCCCACAGATAGATGGTACTCCAAAGTGCTAATTAGTGTTTCGACGTTACACAGGACCAAATCGAGTAATGACTCTTCATTGTTTCTTTTTCTGATAATTTGCGTAACTAACTGACTTAGACTGGTATTTGTGTACATATCAGGGGCGTGCGCTCCTTGTAGGCAGAAATGCAGTGCTATACTTGTAATTCACAGATATTTTAATGAAACGTTCGTACGTTTTAGATGATTTTAATTAATTGTTAATAAATTAATTTAAAAAATATAATAACTTAATAACTTAAAAACGCCTAATATTTTATAAATAGCAACTAATGCCGGTAAGTTCTGCAGGAAAAATCATCGCATGTGTGTGTAATTTTCATACTTCGCAAACGCGCACATCCAGGAATATCGACATGATTATATACCGGTAACTCCCGCGGCAGGCGATGGCCTTCGGCTTCGGTTCGGCTATCCGATCGCTTCCGAAAACCGCCGAACTGGCTTATCGGAAATTATTCGTTGCCTACAATCCGACTAAAAATAATACGACGTGAATCTAATGAATCATGTGCAACATTATGTATTTTTGTTTAGTAAGGTTTTATTTATTTAAATAGAAGAAACAATTTGTGTTTCGCGGGAGCCATATTGCATATTTCATGTGATAAGCATTGTTTATAATTTAATCGCTCCTGTTTATTTATAGTTTTCTTAAAAGATTTTTCATTTTAACATTTGAAAGTGTGTACATTTAACAGTTTCTTACTGAATTTCTATAATAATTATAGTGATTAGCTTTTACTAGTACGTTTGTTGATTTTTTTAAAATGTTATTTGATTGTAAGGGTTTGCGTTGATAATGTGTGTTTATTAAAAATTAAAAATAACAAGTTCTCACAATAATTGTCATTCAGTGAAAAGATTCAAGTTCTGTTTAAAGGTAGGTGTGCACCCGAGTTACAACAATTAAACCAGCAAAAAAATAATGTAACTCGAAAATTTCATGTTATGAAAGTTATGAAACGTATAACTGGCTGTGTGGTTGTGTACACACGATTAAATTATATTATTTTTCTTGCATATTATTAAGTAATTCTAGTACAGTGTGGACTGATTCGGGATATTCAGATTTAAATAATTTCTATTCCGCGGGCTCACTCACTTGGATAAGATATTTGAGGTGGCCGAAATCTTCCGTTTATTTACATCGGGATATAGTAATCTCAAGTAACCGGAACCTTGAATATGTGAAGATTGAAGCTGACTGACTGGTTAGTAGTTATAATATTTTAAGATATGCTTATTATTTTACTTATTAGAATTTCTTCCGCCGCGACGATCGATCGCTGTTTTGTCTGCGTTGCCGTAGAAGATGTACATGAATAGTAGTACATTTAAGACTTGCTCTGTTGGTATGGTTTCGACTTAAAGATCCGTCGCTTGGCTGTAGCTATGCTAAAAATCTATAAACGAAAAAGTTTTTGTGACCGAGTACTTCGCCGCATACCCAGTGTCATAATCCTGTGCACGCTACTGGTACATATTGAGAAATAATTCACTTTGCTTGTCCGGTTTATTTATATAATTATTTAACATTGGGTAAATTGAAGTCACCGGCAATGATTACTGTGTTTTCAAATGAGACCATCTCAATAATATCGTATAAAACAGCGTCATACTGGTCAGAAATTGAAGATGTGTGCACTGCATTTGTTGCAAATTGAGAGTTTGCAGCCTTTAAATGACACCCGAGGCAATTTATCATCTATCTTGTTGTCACACTTGAAACAATTTACTGGATTCATTTCTAAGAGACTTATATTCAAACTATGGTAACCCAAATGTTTCTATAGCAACAGAGGTTTTTATATAGCAACACGAATTTTGATATGGTATCCCGAAATTTTATGTGTAAACACCGTATCGTCTATGATCACTTCCTTAGGAATAAAAAAATGTTAATAAAATGAGGGTAGTCTGAGAAATTATTTTGGTAAACTGTTAGATCAGCACTATTATCGTTAAATAATTGTTAAAATTATAAACTGATTTTAGTTTTGATACACATCCACTAATGTTTGAATAAAGTTCTTTAAATCGCAATGACTTTTCACATTAACTGTGCACTTTTACACACCAATATTCGTCTGTAAAGCGGGAGCTTCGAATCGCTGTATTGTCACTAAGTCAACAATATGTTCTTTAAAGTGCATTTCATCAAATAGTTCCTTTGCCGTATGGTTGACAACACTGTCTGTCAAAGATATAAACACGCGAAGACGCTTCTGCTGATTTTAGTGATTTTACTTTGTTTTCTGACCATTATTCATGCCCAAAACGTTGAAAAGAAGTGAAAAAATGATTTACTCGTTCAGTGTGTCAGAATCTTATTTTATTCTTATTAGGTCTTTACCTATGAAATTGCCGATTAGCAGTACTGGCCATTTCAAATCAAAATAATTTTTGTTTGGCTAAGGATTCCAATTTCAAATTAATTTTATTTTAAAAACGTGAAATTCTTTTTCCAAAAGTAGTAATTTGTTTATTTATTAGTGTTACATTTTCATCGCATTTCAATCTTTTTCGTCATCATGGATACGGTAAAATTCGAGTAATTAGGGAATATGAGTACCGTCGTGGCAGCAACGCGGCACAAGCGGCACGCAACATCAACGACGTTTACGGAGCTAACACTATAAACCAACGCACCACCTGTTATTGGTTTGCTCGCTTCCGTTCTGAAAATTTCGACCTGAAAAATGAACCTCGCGGTCGTCCGAAGACTGGTCGACAATGACGAATTAAAGGCGATTGTGGAAGCTGATAATACACAATCTACGGCTGAATTAGCATAGCAGCAGCTTTCGACGTTAGCGTCAAAACAATATTGGTCCATTTGCGTCAAATTGGCAAGGTAAAAAAGCTTGAAAAATGTGTGCCCCACGAACTCAATGATCGCCAGCGCGAGGTACGCGTCGAGACGTGCCTTGCACTGCTCAACAGACACACAAATGAAGGAATTTTGAACCGCATTGTTACCTGCAATGAAAAATGGATTCTGTTTGATAACCGCAAGCGCTCAGCAAGTTGGTTGGATCCTGGTTCAGAACCTAAACAATTCCCTAAACATTTAGTTATTAAATTAGTTAATTTTTTAGGTATATCCGAGAATCACCAAAGAAGGTGAGGTAGCAGCCAGTACGTCAACAAAGGTGACAACATCATGTAAAAGTGGTCCTCGACCTAAGCGAGTTGAACTGGATGACTTTGAATAGTGTGCCATATGGTACAAAATTTACGAATTTTATGCCGTAAGAAAGGAATTGCCTACCCTCACAAAGTTATAGCATGAAATGAGAAGTGAAATTGATTTTCAAGGAAGCCGTACTACTTTTTGGGGAATTATGAAAGACATGGGGTTTTTCTTTAAGAAATGTAAATCCAAAAGGAAGGTACTGATGGAGAGAGATGACATTGTCGCATGGGTATCTGGAAGAATTGCGGAAAATTTTACTGATAAAATTTAGGAGACCAGCCAGTTGTCTATTTGTATGAAACATACATCCATTCAACATATTGCGCCGGAAAATGCTGGCAAAGTGAAACAGAAAGAGGCGTATTATCGTCTGACACCAAAGGTCCAAGGTGGATTATCGTCAATGCAGGTGGTGCTATGAGTTTTATACCGAATGCCTCGGATTGAATGAATGCCGATGCATCATGACGACACGAATAAAATAATTTTTCAAAAGTAGCTTACAGAAAAACTCATACCTAATCTGCCACCACATTCAATTGTGGTTATGGACAATGCCTCCTATCACACAGTTAAAGTGGATAAAGCACCTACAATGGGTAGTACTAAAATAGAAATGCAATTTTTTGCAAAATTGGATAACGAAAGAGGGTCTTTTGTATTTGCCGACAATGGTAAGGGGTCAATTATATGAAATTATTAAAGAGCACAAAGAGCCACCGGCTTACGAAGCCGATGTTATATTATAAGAGTATGGCCATAAAGTGGTAAGTGGCTTACCACTGCGAGCTTAATCCGATAGAGCTCATATGGAGTCCTTTAAAAAGGTGAATTGCTGAAAAAATGTGGGGCAAGAATCTAATAAAATTGTGCAAATAATAGAGGAAGCATTTTTCTCTATAACAGAAGAAGAATGGAAAAAGAATGTGCGCACGTAATAAAAATTGTAGAAAAATATTACGCTGAGGGCCCAGCCATTGATGAGCAAACTGATAGATTTATCATTGAAGTGAGAGTCGACAGCTCTGATGATGAGATGATTAGAGCATTCTGGGTATAAGACCATTAGATGAGCATAATTATTCAAAAGCTATGTATTAAGTGAGGGCTTCTTATATACCTTTACTTAATAAAATGTTACTTAAATTATTTTGTATATTTTATTACTCTCCTGTCAATAAAAAAAAACTTTAAGATGTTAGTTTCTATGAAAAAAGTTTTTGCCTGCGATTCTACCTGCGTAAATACAGTATCACGAGGGAACCGTACATCTTCCCGCGATAAAAAAGTAGCCTATGTACTTCCCCGTGGTCTACTCTATAACTGCACCAAATTTCATCAAAATAGACTTCGAAAATACTGAACCAAGTTTCGAAGTCTATTCTAAGCAAACCAACCTTTTCTCTTAATAAAAGTATAGATTAATTATTATTTATTATTAATTATACCTGATATTTTAATACAATAAAGTAGTAATTTAAAATTTAGATGCTGTTTTAATAATTGTCAGGAATTTTAATAAATCAAAGTGGTATTATAACATTTAAATGCTTTTCCCTAAATATTATAGGTAAGATTAAGTATGGAATGTTGCAACACCGGACAACACTACTATCAACATAACGGCAAAGGAACTATTTGATGAAACACACTCTACTTTACTGTGATTTACAATAATGGCGCCAACAACAGATCTGCGCGCCCTTTTATACTAAAAGTAATCAGTTGACATCCTCTAAATTACAATTTACAATCATTCATAATTAAACTATACGAGTATTAATGTATGTTTATTAGAACTAAATCAAGCATAATATATTTTAAATAATAAGCCAAATTAAATCAGCAGTTCTATCGGTGAGCAATTATAAGTGTGGTCAATAATGTCCATCTCACATCCGCTTAGTATTTCCGGAAGTTGGTAACACTAGTTTATTTTCGTTTTATTGTACTTACCTATGTCTTATTTTTTTAGGATATTTACAAAAAGTAAAAATTTATCGACTGTTTTTATTTTACACTTTCATGACGCGAGTATTTCTAACCCCATAAACTCCTGATTGAATCCACGGCCAGCGCAATTTGTATTACGACTGGATAAAAAGTTTTGCTCAAAGGGCGAGCGCAACACAATTTGTTAAAGGCGACGCGGAGATGAGTTTTTATGAGTTCACACTTCACAGCATCCGGCATGAGCTTCAGGATATTCTAAGCTATTACAATAAACAGATTTCCTTTAAGCTTATGAAGAACAAAATATTTATAACTGAAATTTAAAGCGTGAAAACATTTTAACAACGTCAATACGAAAGTCCTTTTTGGGGTTCCGTAATAATCAAGGAACCCATATAGTTTCGCTCTATCGTCTGACGTCAGACATCCGTCTGTCTGTCTGTCTGTCCGTCTGTCTGTCTGTCTGTCTGTCCGCGCTTCTAGCTTCTGTTATTATAAATATAAATGGATAAAATTTGGTATAGTTATACTGTGTATAGATCTCGGTTTTGGCATCATAAAAGAATAATAATTTCATATTTTAGGGGTGGCTCTCAATACATGTGAAGTGGGGATGAAAAAAAATATTAAGTTTATTTTTTAATTATTGTCAAAACGACATTTGCCTGCTTCTTAAAGTAGAATGTTTGACACTATCTTTAAATATATTTTCAATGTAAGAACTTTTATAACCTACATTCTATGCATATAAACGATTATGACAATGTTTATGAATATTGTAACATTTTGACGAGTGATAAATAATCGGTGATCAGTGGGCATATTGAGTAAGTAGTTATGAAAATTTATTGTTCGTAATTTTATTGGCACTTAAATAACTAAACTATATTATGGAAATTTCGACATTGTTTAAAGAACTGTAAGCATATGCCAATATGTAAGTTACAGAAATCATCATCATCTTATGTACAATACCTAATGAAAGCTTGGCGCGTATTGAATTATACATTCGATAATTTATTTTAAAAGTTCTTAAAATGTGTTAATAATAATATAATAAATATATGTTATTGATTGTATTGTGTTGGTTCTTGCTAGAAATTCATGTTTCACAGTAATAACACACAGGACTTCTTGCACTATTTCCACTTTAATAAGTATTTTACATTAATTTGAATATATTACACGAACGGTTTCGACAAAGTCATCATCAGGTGTGTGTGTATTATTTAAAAAAAATACTGTGCAATAATAAAGATAAGTTTAAAATCACGGACAATAGCGGTATTTACAGTCTCACTTGTGATACATGTGGAGGAGTGTATATAGGTCAGAGGGGGAGAAAGTTTAAAACTGGAATAAAAGAACATATAACAGCTTGGAAGAAGAATACTGAAAGATCTACATTTGCCGAACATCTAAATAGTAATGGACACACTTTGACCCTGATAAAAATATAAAATATTTACATATATTACCAAAAAGCAGGAAGATGGACGCATTAGAAGCGCTTGAAATTAACAGACACAAAAAATGTGAGATCTTACTAAATGACCAGACATGCCTTTCGAGCTCCATATTATTGCAAGACATTTAAATTAATTAATATTTATAGATTATACTATGTTCTTATGTTATGAATTTTTGACATTGGTATTAATTTTGGATGAATTTTTGACATAATTTATTAATTTTAATTTTGACATGTTTTAATTTCATATAATTTATTTGCCATAATTTATAATATCTTAGAGTCTTATGTATTAAGGACATTTTAATTTAATTGAATCATTGGTGATAGTAGTATTTTTAATTTTATATTCTGACATCCATTCTATATAATTATACATATAATTATATGACATTACAAATCAAGTGTTATTAATTTATCAATCTAATGTGTTATAATATTATACTAATATTAATTGATACAGTGATAAACAGTGGAAAATAGAATAAGTTGGTATAAAAATTTAAATTACGTTGCACAAAATTGTAAAACTTTCATGATGCTGGCAACCCTTTGCACAATATTTACAAATTTTTTAAAAATTTTAATCTACTTACACCTGATGATGACTTTGTCGAAACCGGTCGTGTAATATATTAAAATTAATGTAAAATAGTTAATTAAGTGAAAATAGTGCAAGAAGTCCTGTGTGTTATTACTGTATAATAAATATGACTTACAAGGGAAAAATTATTATTTTTAAACAAAAAATTAAACCGACTACCAAAGTATGAAATAATAATACACAAAAACTTATTTTTAAATAATTCCTCTTTTAAATTCGGCTAAAATTTTAACTATTTATCTACACAATCTTCATAATTTTGAAGTCGGTAAGCAATTTTGCCGTGTATTTCTAAGGTTCTGGAGAAAGTGACGTGCCTAAAGTTAACACATTATTTGGAAACAAATGACGTATTACCACCTCCACAGTCTGGCTTTAGGAAGCGTAGAAGTACAGCCACCGCTCTACTAGATGTATAATTAACATAAATCAAGAAAAATAAACAAAACAAAATCATAGTGCAAGAACACATACAATCAAATTTTATTACGAATTATGCACACTTTTTACATTAATTGGTATTGGTAACGGTAATCGGTTTTTAACGTCTATAAGCATTAAAAATGAGCTCCACCAGGTACGTGACGTAGCAGTTAAAGCACGAACCATAAGAAGAAGGCTAAAAGAGCGTGATATCACACCTTTCAGACCCGCAAATGGACCAAAATTGTCTGCAGCTCACAGGCAAGCTCGACTAAGATTTCCTCGTGAACACTTAAATTTGACTGAAGAGCAATGGGCTTCCCTATTATTCACTGCTGAGTGAAGGACTTGTTTGTACGGTACTGATGGTCGCAGACTAGTCTATCGTAGACGAGGAGAGCGATATGTCAAAGTCAAAGTCATAGTCAAAATTTTTTATTCAAAATAGGTATTTTCATACACTTTCTGAACGTCGATCTACATGATGCCTACCACCGGTTCGGGAAATAGCCCGGCGAGAAGAACCGGCGTAAGAAACTCGCGCGGGGCCATCTTTTATCAAAAAGATGGAAAATTGTTCTTTTAAAATATAAAAAAGGCATATATAATAATGTTATGACTAAAACTACATAACAAGAGTATAATAATATATGTAATTTAGAAATAGCCTTGCTGGGGGTCACCTCAATCCCATGGTGTGCTATCATTCATAAAATCATTAACTTTATATTAATAGGCTTTAGCACAGAAACGTTCTTTAACTACTTTTTTAAATTTATTGATTGAAATTTTTTTAACGCTTTCTGGGATCTTATTGTATAGGCGTATACACTGGCATTTAAACGAGTTCTTTACTTTACTAAGTCTAGTCACTGGTACATCAAGCTTATGCTTATTTCGTGTATTTCTATTGTGGTTGTCACTTTTCTTTTTGAATAGGTTTAAATTTTTTTTAACATATAATACATTTGATAGAACACACTGAGAAGCTACAGTTAAGATTCCAGTTTCTTTAACCTTCTCTCTTAATGACGAGTTGGGGTCTAGCTTGTAGATTGCCCGAACAGCTCGCTTCTGCAGCACAAATATAGTATTTATATCGGCAGCATTTCCCCACAGTAGAATGCCATAAGACATTATACTGTAGAAGTAACTAAAATATACAAGTCTTGCTGTGTTTTCGTCTGAAAATTGTCTTATTTTACTCACTGCAAATGCTGCTGAACTGAGTCTGTCGGCCAACCCAACAATATGAGGGCCCTACTGTAGTTTTGCGTCTAAAGTTATACCTAAAAAGACAGCTGTATCTACTAGTTCCATACCTTTTCCATTTAATAGAACATTGGTTTCAGTTTGCCTTACATTTGGCAACGTGAACTTTATACATTTAGTTTTTTTACTATTTAAAAAAAGATTATTAACACTAAACCAGACGTGTCATCGGCAAATAAGACTATCCCGTTTTTTCCATTAATAAGGTATGGTAGGTCATTTATATAGACCAGAAAAAGAAAGGGTCCTAAAATAGATCCTTGTGGGATATGCTCAAAATTGCATTGAGGAGAAGGTTCCATTTGGAGGCGGGTCTTGTATGGTTTGGGGCGGCATATCGATGGATGCTCAAACTGAACTTGTGTTTTTTGACGCAGACACACATGGCTGTGGTAACCGTGGTTTAACATCACATCGCTATACAACGGAGATATTGGACCGTCTTGTGGTAACTTTTAGCGGATTTATAGGCGAAAACTTTATTCTGATGCAGGATAATGCTCGTCCGCACGTAGCGAGACAAGTTGAGCAATACTTTACTCAGGTTGAGATTCGTTCCATGGATTGGCCAGCACGTAGCCCGGACCACAATCCAATAGAACACGTGTGGGACAACCTAAATGCTGTATTTACAAGAAATCCGGTCCCAACAACGGTTGCGGAGCTCAGAGTTGCAATGTCACAAGAATGGGACAATACTCCGCAAGATCTTTTAAGAACACTAATCAGGTCGATGCAAAACCAACTTGAATCAGTTATTAGGGCAAGAGGAGGTAATACACCTTATTAAAAAAAACTTTTTCTTTTCTTAGTATTGTAATTTTTTTTATTAAAGCCGTTTTTGTTCTATTCACTGTTTCATTCCAAAAAGCTGCAAAAGGAGTAATTTGATTCTTTTAGTGAGAAAAGTTGATGAATGAAATCACACACATGAATTGATTTTTTGAAGTGAAAACTTCTTTAGCGGCGCTGTGTACTTTTTTTGGAATGGGTAAAAATTTCTAAACTCGTGTCAGGACACGTGACCTGATCGAAAATTCGTAAGACGGATGGAGAGAGGACAGGCGGCGCAGGGCGCTTGCGCGAATGTTCGTGTGTGTTAATGTTACAGCGTGCCACGCGCATCCATGGATGGTGACAGCTGATGACTCGACCGTCAGCGTAGTGGCCACACTGCTGTGTATTCGTGAAATTCGTGTATATAAAGTGTTTAAATATGGAAATTGAACAAAGTGCATCTATTAATGAAAAAAGTGACGAAGAAATAGCGAAAGAAAATGAGTGAGTACTTTATAAATATACTAGATAAAAATTTAATTAATTTTCATTTTTTAATTAATATAATTTTATTATTCAGGTTAGGTTAGGTTTACTAAATTTTCATTTATTAATTAATATAATTTTAATATTAAGATTAGGTTTCGATCGAATCTACCGTACTGCTTGACGAAATTATTAATATAGATACATATGTACTTACACATTATAGATGTAATATTTGTAATATGTTTGTACTTTAAAGCATTAATCTATATTTTCATAACATCACAATATGCACATGTGCGGTGTAGGTTTACCAAACAAATAATTTCGAATGAAAATAAATGAAATAAGATAATAATAAATAATCTCCGTTTTTTCAGAGAAAGAAAGGAAAAAAAAAAGAACGAAATCGAGAATACCAAAGGGCATGGCGTCAGTATAAAAAAGATTTGAAGAAAAAAGATTCGAAGGAAGAAAAAGAAGAAGAAAAAAGAAAAAGACACCGTGAGAATCAAAGGGCATATTATCAACGTACAAAAGATTTAAAGGAAAATGACGAAAATGTAGAAGAATTGTTCCAAAAGAAATTGGATGATTTGCAAATGTAATTTAATTTCATATTTTAAATATTGTAATGTATATGTATGATTCATATTGTTATTATTTTATTTTATGATTTCTTTGTTTTTTCGCAGGAAAAAAAATAAATTGGATAGTAATGAAGACCAAGAGAATGTTGTGCAATACAGGACTTCACAAAATTTAGAAAATTGTACAGCTCGAACAAAATCAATTCCTCACCCAACAACTTCGTTTATATGAAGAGAGTCACGAATGCATTACCCCCAAAGTCATTCTACACAGAACTACAGATATTCCAGGTGATGGTAATTGTCTTTTCCACTCACTCATACGTATTCTGCAACTTCAAATTTCGACTTGTGATTTGAGAAGACAGTTACGTGATTCACCTCATTTAAACTCCTGCCATAATCCACAGGAAGCATACAACATACTCTTAAGTAACAATGAATATGGAGATTTGGATTGTTTATACTTGTTTGCGAAAAAATACAATCAAAATATTTGTGTGCATTACCACTATTTCAACGTAATTTCAAAAAATGAAGACACTCGCTTCTGTCATTTTAAAGCAAATGATACACATAATTGGATTCATCTTGATCTTCGTGAGCTGCACTTCACGCCTTACTTCTCTGGTAATGAAAAGAAGAAAGAAGATGAAAGAAAACAAAAGCAGAAAAACAAAGAATATTCTAAGCGGTATAGAGATAAAAAAAGAACATCAAATTTACAAATAGGCCCGTCCGCCAGAGATGTGTTGGATGTACAACCAGTCATTCATACTTCACAAATTGCAGGCCCGTCCACCGAAGGTGTGCCATATGTTCCACCAGTTATCTGTAGTTCCCAAATTGCAGATTTATTGCCGAGAGATGTACCTTCAAGTCTATCAATACATTCTAACTATAATTCTATCGAAGATAGAGTGCGTCAAAGGCATTTTCCTTCTCAAGTTGTTGAATCATCTCCACCTAATATACATCTTCAAACATACTCTGCTTTTCAACAGAATTCTTCTGCTCATCGACAATTCGAAAATGATTTTGTTGGAAATGAATTTGGTCATGCTTGTGACATTTGTGACAGACTGTAGTTTATAAAAGATTTGAAATATTTGCAGAATAACGATACAACTCCGAAAATTGCATTTATAAGAACATTGCTCTCAAACATTTCTATATTGAAAATAAAAATATGTTCGACTTGCTTTACAGCTATTCAAAAGGAACGTATTCCCCCACTATCAGTTTACAATGGATTCAAATATCCACCACTTCCAGTCTTAAAGATTTTCCTTTGGACTTGGTAACTGAAAGACTTATATCGCCAAGGATTCCATTTATGCAAATTCGAAGGCTTCGGCACGTTCACGGTCAATATGGAATATACGGGCAGGTGATAAATGTTCCAATTGAAGTGAAAGAGAACACAATGGAGCATCAGTTACCAAGGCAAGTGGATGATGATCATGCTATAACAGTTCACATTAAAAGGAAAAAAATTGACAAATCTAGCTACGTGTATGGTATAGTGACCAAGAGAAAAATAAAAGTGTGGTTACGATATTTAAAAGATACTCCTCTTTACAAGTCCTACGATGTTTTAGTTGACGATGATTTTTTGAACGATAGAAGTTATGACGTTGAAAATGAAATCATCTTTGATGAAGATGGCGACAATGACATTTTAGAACAAATACCCATCGAGGAAAGTTTAATCGCACAACAGCAAACATTGATGTGGAACGACGATATGTACTTGAGAATCGCTCCAGGCGAAGGTAGTTTTTTATTTTTATTTTCATGTTTCTTTAATTTATTGAACAAGAAGATATGATTTACTTTTGCTTTCATTTTTAGGTAATGCTCCAAAGAGTTTGCTATTTGATGAACATGCTGAAGAATTATCTTTTCCACAAATATATTTGGGGCAATTCAGAGAATTTAGGAATGCGGTCACACCCTTCATGATGGCTACGAGTGAATTAAGGAGATCTGATCGACGAGGAGTAACCCCTCAACACTTGTTGTACATGGCTATGAAAATAATGAGAATTAGAATAAAGGACTCTCTTCATATTGCATTCAAGCATGTCGGCCAAAGTATTGCAATAACTAAAGACCAAATACAATCTGATGATTATATTCACGGCTGCATTGAAACTAATTTGGCATTCCTTCATTCTATTCCGAATTCAGCATACTATTGGGCAGAAAGAAAAAGAGTTCTTTACCATAAGTGCTAATGAATTTGGATGGCCTAAATTATTACAATTGTTGCATAATTTGAAAAATAATGCGGAAATATCGGTTTAAGAGGCAGCAGATTTGCATTTTATTGAGAAACGCACTCTTATTAATGAAGATGCCATAACATGTGCTATATACTTCAATAAGTTAGTCGAAATTCTTTTAAAAATATTAAAATCAAAAAGGCACAGTCCTTTAAAAAATACAGGATTTTGCAATACTTTAAAAGAATTGAATTTCAACATCGAGGTAGTCCACATGCGCATATTTTAGCTTGGTTAGATAATGCCCCAGAAGACGCCCTTAACAGAGATTATAATGAAGCTATCGATCTTATAGATTTTCTGATATCAGTATCTGCTGCCGAGGCTTCTGGTGATATCCGATTACAAACTCATAAGCATACTTACTTGCTATAAAGGTATAGCATCGAGACGACAAGAAAAATGTAGATTTGACGCTCCGTTTATGCCAGTTAAAAAAACCATGATTTTGACGCCTATGCCAGATACAGAAAATGGTTTCCAACAGTACAAGGCTAAATATAATTCAATCCAAAAAAACTTGGAAAAATACGAATACAATGGTTTTCAATCGTTCTACGATGAAAATAATATTGCTTCAGATGACGAATATGTCAACATTATTCGAGCAGGAATTAATAGACCACGCGTTTTTCCAAAACGTGAACTATGTGAAAAGTGGAATAATCCATTTAATCCTTTCATATTCAACGTTGTCAGATCCAACACTGATTTCCAATTTATAACTGAAGAATATTCTTGTGCAGCTTACGTGGTCGAATATGTTAACAAAACTAACAGAGGTGTTAGCAATTTACAAAGACAAATAATTGAAATAATGGATGAGCATCCTGAGTTTAATTTATTTGACATTACTAAAAATATTAGCATTAATCTTTTGAACCACACTGAGATGACGAGTCAAGAGGCTGCATGGTATTTATTGAGAGAACCAATGTCAAAAAGTTCAACTGTTATTGTCTATATACCAACTATTAGGCCGGTCGAAAGGCATAGAATAAAGAAGACAATGAAAGAATTAAGTGAACTAGAAGATGATTCAACCGACATATGGAAGGAAAATTGGTTCGACAAGTATGAGAAGAGACCTGAAGATTTAACAGGTATTTCTCTTGCTCAGTTTGTTGCTAAATATTATAAAAATAACAAGGGTGACTATGTACTCAGGGAAGAACCAAAAGTTATACGATATCGCAATTATGATATGGGTACAGACTACAATGAGTATCGGAGAGAAATGGTTACTTTGCACCTTCCGTTCCGTCATGAAGAATCGGAAATTCTTGCAGAATCGCGATATCTTCAGTTATACGAAGAAAATGAGGCACTTATTCTAGATCGAAGAAAAGAGTTCGAATCAAATCTTGATATCGAAAAAATATTGCAAATCTGCAGGGAGTTATGTCGTGAATATGTTTCCGATGATGGAGAGGAGATAAACGACGTCGTTGGTAGAATTCCTAATGAAAACCCATTTGCTGAATTATATCACAATCCAAACGCTGATTTAAATGATGATTTACGCCTTGCGTTGTTTGATAAGCTTGGATCAATTGCTAAAAAGAAAGATAATATCTTACCTTATCCAGAATTTTATGGGCTTATGCGCAAAGCAAACGAGGAACAGCGAGAAATTTTGTTTCACACTATGCATCATTTGATATCAAACAACGAGCCAATGCAAAATCCATTGTTGATATATTTGATTGGGCCAGCTGGTAGTGGTAAAACGTTTGTAATAAAAGCACTCATGGAGATTTATAATAGATTTTCCGCCACGGATGGAATTTTCAACGCATACATTACTTGTGCTTCAACTGGAAAAGCTGCTACAGCCATAGGTGGAACAACGGTGCATAATGCTTTAAGTATATCACTCTCAAGGCTATTGCCATTCAACATCGAAAAAGCTCATCAATACAGAGCGCTATTTGAGTTCATTAAGGTCATTATGATTGACGAAGTAAGCATGGTTTCAGCAGAATTATTAGAACAAATTAATGAACGTTTGAAGCAAATCACTGGCTTGTTTACAAAAGCTTTCGGTGGATTGGACGTGATCCTTATCGGAGATTTGCGCCAATTACCCCCTGTAAAATCCACACCGATCTTCAAGCAAATAAAAAAAAAAATACTGGTGAATCAATTTAGCGAAAATTTCATCAATTCGAACTCAAGAAGGTAATGCGCCAAGAAAATAGACTCTTTTCTGCCATTTTAACTAAAATCGGTGATGGGTTCATTCTAACAGAAGAAGAATTAAATATGATAGAATCAAGATTTGTTACTAAAGAACACGCACAATCAGAATGTCCGGAAGGAACTAGACTTATGTTTACGAATAATAAGGTTAACGAATACAACAGTACATTTTTGAACAGTTTTGAGAATAAAATTGTTTCATTGGCATCGGATGTTTTCGTTGGTTGTCATAATGCAGAGCAAGAAAATTTTGTAAGGCAGAAGTTACATAAAATGAAACCTGACGAGACTGGTGGATTACCTTATGAACTAGTTCTAGTTCCTAACCGACCCTATAATAGTAATAGCTCCCACACCGATTTCGGTGACGGTGGCCTGTTTCATTGAAACCAGGCCAGTTATGTTATAGTGCCCAAGTGTGTGCGCAGTACACAAGAGCACTCTCTCCTCCTTTTACTCTCGTAACCCAGTGGGACGGATAACCGACACGACTGGCGAGAGATTAGGCGCAGGTTCGACTTTTTACATGCCCATCCGACGCATGGATCATCTTTCTTGTCAGACAATCAGGTGATCAGCCTGAATTATCCTAACCAAACTTGGAAACAACATTTTTTTTTGTTCCAATGCGGGAATCGAACCCACGACCTCCGAGTCGAGAGCCAAGCTCTAACCACTAGATCACCGAGGCCGTTAACCGAACCTATATGATAACTATAAACATAGATGTCGCTGATGGTTTGTCTAATGGCACTGTAGGAAAATTACTACTCATAGAATCTGATAAAAGTGATAAAATCACAAGATTTTGGTTCAAATTCTCAAAATCCATTGGTCAAAAACGTGCAACAAAATTTAGAAGCGACATTGCACGCTTGAACATCCACAAAGACGTTGTTCCAATTTCTTTACAATCATCGTCAATACCACTCAACAAAAATAAAACTATAGTGGCAAAAAGAAAACATTTTCCACTGATTTCGGCTTTGGCAATGACAATTCACAAATCCCAAGGAGGTACTTTCGATGCCATTGTTTATGAATCGTTCTCATTCAAGAGAATTGGTGTACGTTGCGTTATTAAGAGTAACTAGTATAGAAGGTTTGTTCTTAGTCACTGAAGAAAACACAAGGGCGAGCTGGAAATTTTATCATGGCAGAGTAGGAAACGCACAGGTGGAAGATTCAATCAAAACAAAAAATCAAAAGAAATCAACAACTCATCGAGAAGATTTATCAATTGAATTGAAACGATTACGTGAAAATCCTTTGCAAATGTAGGGATCTCCTACATCTTATTTAATATTTACATATTATTTTACACACAATTTTATTTATACTCCTATTTACAAACTCAAAAATTAAACTTATTTACTTCATTTAAAAGTATTTATTATATACATATATTTATAAAACTCTGACAAGGCATCAGGTGCCCAGTCAGCTCATTTAAAATATTATAATTAAATAGATGTTTACGCTAAAGCGCATGGGAGACTCGCGCGCCGACCGGTTTTCTATGGTATAGCGAGTACCTACGCGGTATGAAGATATCGCTGCGCGCCGCGCGGCCGCTCGCCAGTTGGATTTCTGGATTGATAGGCGAAACTAGTGACGCTCGTGCGCCGAAATTTAAGTTCGCGACCTCGATATCGTGGTCAGCTGTTTTGTATTTTTTATGTACTTTAGTTGCTGCGGACTCTCACACTCTCCTTCCATTTAAATATAGGTTTTTGTGGTGTAATTGTGAAACAATATTGTGACCCGTGAATATAAGATTCAGACCTGATCTTTTGGTTATTCTAACTAACTTTCTATTATACTCATCACCTACCAATTACACATAACCCTATACAAACCATCACCAAAACACTTCTAGATTTTATATCTAAGAATAATAGATTTTCTATTTTTTCATTGAATTGTCAAAGTTTACGGGAGCATGTAAATGATCTAGCAATTGACGCTCTTGTTAAAAAGATGAATGTGTTAATTTTATCAGAAACTCATATGGGTAACGATGAAATAATTGACATTCCGAATTTCAACTTTGTTGCGAGTTTCAGAAGAAATAATCGTCCAGCGGGAGGAGTAGCTATTTATCAAAATATGAACACAGTTCATTATTGTACAAATTATATGGATATGCATGTGAAATACAACAGCATGTTTAATGCTACTGTTTCTGATATCGGTGATATTTGTATAAGTCGTTGCCACTCTGGTGTTATCAGTTCATTATTATGGTTGCCGTTTACATCTCTCCAGATAAGTCAATGCGTGCTATACGAGACTTCTTGTACGAAAATTTATTCATTTATTCTCATGACGCATCTGCATTGCTTCAAAAAAAAATTGGAAAAAGCTTTGATGAATTGCCAATGATTTTGAGTGGAGATTTCAACATAAACTTTGCAGACGATAAAAATCAACTATTAATTGAATTTTTAAATAATGAATTTGGTTTAACTATGTCAAATGATCGCAATCTTAGCACAACGAAATACAAAACTACTATTGATGCGGTCTTTATTGGACACTTAAATAGGTTCGAATCAAAACTGTTCGTTTCTTACTTCAGCTATCATAAACCTATCGTATCAGTTTTAGAGATTAGCGATGATGGTTCTGGTAATGATGATGATAAAAAAGTCGTTGAAATTATGGATGGAAGTTGATTTTCCTAAGAGATAAACTTTTTAATGTAAAATAATTGTAATAGTTCTGAAGTGTTAAATTATTAATGTAATATAAATTGTCATGTTTGTGTACGATAGCACAATAAATGAATATTGTATTCCACCACATAAATAGTAGTACTTTTATACTGATAATGAAAGCAATTCGTACAAAATTATTCTCTAACCATTCCAAAATATCAAAAATGCACAACGTTAACATTCAAGTTTTCACTTCTGCCGGCACTCCCGGAGTGCAAACCGTCGATTTTTTATCAGATTAAGAACCAGTCTTATCATTTCCTATTGCCGAAAAGGAGATCACTCAGGCGTATCACCACGGCGTAAACACCACAGAGCCTGGTATTATGTAGATCCATTAACTTTGTCATGCATGTGCAACAGCATTAATTAAGTTCCATACGTACATAAACGAGTTAAACATAAATTATATTGTGTGATGCTATTGATATAGATAAATTTGGGGGTACAAGATCTATTATATACCTACTTATTTACTACATACCAGCGCAATGCAACAATAGAAAGGTAGGTTTATTTAACGTTGATTTTATATTATATTTTTAAAGAAACTTATTAAGTAATTCAATATTATATATAATTAAATACTTGTAGATAATAATAATGGATATTTATATTTTCAGGTATGTGCTACGAAATAAATAGCACAAAGAGTATGTAATAAGAGATATGATGTGGGCAGTACAGCTGTTAACTCAATAATTTTATTGAAAAATAGGTACCTGACCTTGAAGGTGACAGTTACCTTCATAGTAGAAGGCAATGTATTCAAATCCAGCTCGACAGCCGTAAACTTGGCACTTCCTCATTAGCACAAGTGGAGGCAGGTGTGCCACAGGGCTCACTCCTGGGTCCGAGTCTTTTTAACCTCTACTGTGCTGATATAGTACCATGCATTAAAAACTGTAAGCATCACATTTAAGGGCCCCACAGACGAGAGGCCGATCGGTTCAGTTAGAACTGACGTCAGTTCGGCCTGAACGTATTCGAGCACATACACGGAAAAAAATCGCATCCGACCCAACTGACGTCATTTTAGCCTGAATGAATTTGAGCACACACACGAAAAAATCGCATCAGTTCGTTCTGGTTTGCCGTGAGCTACGGTCGTGTTTATTAATAGTAAGCTAACTACGCTTGTACACTATACACGCCCGGACAGCCGCGGCTTTGGCGAGAACTGAAGCGATTTGTCACACATGGTCCATTCCGTCCATCTGATATATCATAGTAATACTTCGCAGCATTCGTCTGTAATTTGCTTAAAACTACCCGTTTAATTACTATATACGTAATATTTCCTAGTATATTTCAATTTAACGATAAAATTTATAATATTAGGTTCTTACATACGAAATTGGTGTTTTGTCGTACTGGCCAATTTGATCTCCAATATATCTTCTTTGGTTAGGAATTACAATTTCAAATTTATACCGCTATTTACTCATGCATTTGTGTTTCGAAAACCGTAACTCATTTGTTTTTTCCTCTTTTGATTTTTTCTTTGTGTCACTCGGCTTACAAAATGGAAAACTTGAAATATTGTATTATTTTATAATTATAGACTAACATACATAATATATATTAAACTAATACTAACATTAAACACGTATTGTCTGCGACGTGGGCCGCGAAGTGTTCGGGAGTCGTTCTCTAAATCTTCTGTAGACGACTGCAATCGGCCAGAACTCCTCCTTCTCGAAGGTCAGTAAATGGTGGGTTGGAACTCTCACCACAAAAGAACTAAAGTTCACTTTATGACGAGATTCCAAAAGCTCGACCCTCAAGGCGAAGTTGGTTCTGCTTCTGATGTAGTCCACGACCTGCTCGACCGTCCTAGACCAATACAGCCTGGACACGTACAGCGGTGTCGCGGGAGTCTCACACCGCAACAGCTGCTCGGATCCTCCGGGTGCAGTACCGTGATGATTGCGGACGACAGGTTTCTTCTTCTTCTTCCTCTCGACTTTGATGAACCCGTCATCATCGCACGTTCGGTCCTTTTTAGAAAGAGGACGCTCTTTTGAAGGGACCTCCTTCTTCCCTTTGTATTTCGGACACGGGGGAGGTGGCGGGGGGATGCAAGCTGCGACACTTGCGTAACTTGGCATCGGCTCCTTCGCGGGCGGGGAGCGGGCGGCAGGGGCGGCAGCGATGATGTTCGTTGACCTGTCGGATAATGCTGACGGGCTAAACGTCCGCCTGCGCGCCTCGACGACGAGTAACGTTTGCTGCATCAGGTGACCTACATATTGAATTAACACTTTTTAAGTGTGATAATTCACTACATAAATCACTTATGGTAGACTCTGATACCTGTAAATCTACCTCGAACTTCGGTCAGTTCTTCCTTCAGGAACTTGATGTCCTTCAGTAGGCTGACGACGTCGACGTGGTCCAGTGTGGTAACCGGTGCCACCGGTGGGTGGCAGCTTATGCAGTTTTTTCGCTACAAAAGCTGGCACTTCATCCGGATCCGTCTGCTTTAGCAGGGAGATGATGTCCTGCACGCTTCTTTCGGTTCCATCTCTCCGTCGCGATGGTATGTTCGCGCTCTGGCCGAACGTCTCGTACAGCAAATGCTTGCCTTCGCAAATCCTAATAAAAATGTTTACACAACGGTAACACATGACTAGTTTTAGTAAATGTTATTTGTAAGGGTTCCGTAATACACAATAACCCTTATAGTTTCACTCTGTCCGTCCGTCTGTCTGTTTGTCTGTACGTCTGTCTGCATGTCTGTCTATCCGCGCTTCTAGCTTCTGTAATTATAAATCTAAATGGATGAACACACTACTTTTTTACGAAGACGACCATTTTCGAGTAATCGGTCTCCAATGTGGTTTGTAAGTTGGTGGTAGCATTTCCAAACTATAGGAGATAGAAACTTGTAAATTTCCATGCTGATAGATTATGCTAAAAACTCTTTAGTAAAATTATTTTGAACGAAATCGGACAGTAACTTTTGAAGTAATTTGGAAAAAACCTATTACGAGTTTATAGTTACGGAACCCTCCTTAGAAATGTCTTGGCATGCTCTTGGTTAATAAATAAAATAAAAATAAATAACATTCGCCTACTTACCTACACCTACTACCTACACCTGCTTGCTATATCTAGTACCTACCTATGTCCGACTGTATGAGTATTTCTTCACCGTTTAGGCATGGGCATACTAACTAATAACTTTTTTTGCGCCTTAACGTACCTTTTTTAAAGCAAGCGCGATATAATTTACCCTTAAAAAAATAAAAAACACTTACAGACTATATTTTTGCAAAAAACTGAGTCAATAAGCAAAATATGGCTTAATATGACAAGTGTAGCAAAATAGTGACTAAAAAGAAACCAGGTGTACAAAATGTAACAAATGGTATCACGGCTCGTGTTCATCACTAACTACTGACCATGAATCTATCAATAGATTGGAAGTGTCGCGTATGCACACTAGTTATGGGTGGTAATAGAAGACGCGTCTCCGTCATTCTTCCTGACCCTGATGAAGAAGGCTCTGATGTTGAAAAAATAGCAAACGGGCAAGAAGAGAAAACGTTGCTCAAAAACCATCAGGAAACTCGAGAACTCCGACAGACCATCAGAGATATCATCCGAGACGAATTACAGAGTACCCTCCAATTTTATTGTAATAAAATAGATGAGTTCGATGAACAAAGCAAGTTCCAAGAAATGAAAATTAAGCTAATGGAAAATCAATATAATGATATTGGTAACATATTATGTAAAAATCTAAAACTATAGAACGAAATTATAGAGCAAAAACTAAACAAAGGAGATCGGAAAGTCACCGTCCATTTACTGCCTAGTAATTAAAATACATGGCCACAAAAAATATTTATTGGAAGTTATACTTTATGAACATAGGAACAAAAACCGACTTCAAAAGTAAAAATGCACAAAAAGTATGAAATAAAACTTATTTTCAAAATAATTCCCCTTTTAAATTAGCAGAAATTTTAAGTATTTCTCTATTAAATCTTCATGTTCATGTTCATTTTAAAGTCGGTTCCGCCTCCTTTATTTGAAGGCGGTTAAAAAAGCAATAATATTTTACATCAAACTCGGGAGATAAAAGATAATTGATTAAATATAACCTTACATATTGTTCAGTCAATTGCCCTAGTGGTGGTTTGCGGAAAAGCGATACCTATCATCTGTAATGTGAATTACGTAATGAAATTAATAACTAGTTTGGAAATGCAATATACTAACAGATAAATGATAGATGTCGCTTTCACGTTACGAAAAAAAACCTTTTCTTTGTTTAAATATAAATAGTATAGAGGGATCTATTTCACATCCCAAGTAAATTTTTTCTTTCATAAAACTAGTACTAAACTGTTGAACTATACAAAAATAAAATAACTTTATACTCCAATAAAAAACAAATCTATCTATGAGGCCCCTAGATGGAGCTTTTACGCCTCAAATCGACAATTTACAGCATGATAACCATAGACTATACATGTATGATGACGACGATTACCACAGAAAAATACGTATTTTGCACATGAATTCTCTGATATTCGGAGATTCCTAACTTTTTATTCCCAAGATCTAAAAATATAATATATTTTTTTATATAATAACTTTTTAAGTACTATAAAACAACATAATACATTCGAAACTTGACCGCTCTTGATAGAGAAAATCGGGCAGGATTCGCCAGTGTCCTTTACCTAAACTAAAGACAGAGAATTGTAACAAGTGTCCCTTTGTATTTCTAATACCTAACGTTCCTTCGTTTAGTTTCACGCCTACCATATTATTTCACAATTATTGCAGTAATTATGATTGCTATAAATAATATACTTAATTTAATATTTATATTATTATTATCATCTATTAGAATAGCTGGCATATAATTTATTATTTCGACAATCTCTGTGGCTCAGTCGTTAGCGCGTCGGCGCTCGCGCGATAGAATCCCGCCGAATGGACTTTTGTTTGTTGACGTGGTGTGGAGGCGTCCATAGATATTATTATTATATTTTACCAAGACTTCATTTTGCCAGGCTCCGTGAACAGGCTTTAACGTAAATGTGAATGGTTTTCTCTTGTTTATGGTTGTTCAAAATCAATTACGAATATGACATAACATATGTCAAGACGTATAAGCCGAAAAATGATATTAAAAATAAAAATAAAAACGAAAAAAACATATACTAAACAAAATTACATTACGCTCTTCACGGTCACGGTCATTGACCAAAAGCAGTACATCATATGCTCAAAATATACATTGTTGATTTTGAACAACCTTTTAAAAGGCCTTAATGTAGAGCCGCCATTAAGGGGAAAACGTGTCACCAGCAACACACCACAGAGCAATTATACAGTTCTCTGCGTGTCATAGGTACTTCATACATAAGCTACGTAATATTTTAGGTCAGCGCAGACGGGCGGTAAGCAACTTTGACTGTATTACAGTCCACCAGAATAAATATAAAATGTAAGCAAACAAACCTAGGGATTTACAACCTTTTGATCGAATAGAAAAAAAAAACATTGTCATCTTCATCATCAGCCTTTGCTTAAAAATTATAATGCCGGGTGGTAGACCCAATGTTTTCGATTAATGAATCAGATAATCTATTACGAACTGTGACTATTATAATAGCGGGTAATTGAATATACGAATGGTTCATTTTGACAGATGGTCTTGTTTACAAAAATTATTTGTTCTCGTGGTTTTTAGGTAAGTCGCCCTTTTTTTAATTGCCATATATTTGGTCCCCGCGACTGGCTACACGTTTGCGGCGAGTATATTGTATAGATCGCTTGTGTCCCGTCTGCGCCGAGCCTATGAGTCAACCACAAGACATTAGCCATTTACAATAAGTCAAAGATGTTAATCAGTTCAAATTGCTGTAATCAGCATGTACAGTCGAAGGCAGATCCGGTGTACCACTCTCCGACCTTACTACTCGGCAATAAGGTTCAAAGGTGGTACACACTACACCAGCTCTGTCGGAGGCCGTACGTCGAGTGTGTAATTGTACAGTACAGAAATATCAGGAATCAACCAAAGCATTAGGGCTTAAGTGGCATTCTAACAAAGATTATTTTACATTCCAATTAAAATCCGAACCAGTCTGTAAGCTAACCAAAAGAAGTTTACTCTCGAATGTATCGAAAATATTCGATCCGCTTGGATGGCTTTCACCCATGACCACAAAATTGAAATTACTTTTCCAAGAAGTTTGGGTTTTAAACCTACAATGGGACGATGACCTTCCAGTTAATATAAACGAAAAATGGAAAATCATGGAAGCTGATATCATCAATCTTAATCATACCAAGATGGATACAGTGTTCTAATCTTAGAATTATTAGAGTTTTGTCATTCATCGCAAAATGCCTACGCTTGTGTTGTGTACTGCAGAGTCAACAATAATCACAGCGACCAATCTTCTGTAGTCCTAGTGGCTGCTAAGTCTTGTCTCGTACCGGTAAAGAAAAATGTTTCGTTACCGAGATTAGAATTATGTGCCGCTGCACTACCAGTGTATTTCGTGTGTCGTTCTACTTACCAAGGTCATGAAGATCATCTGTAATTGCCTAACAGATTACAACATCAAAATTTTTGTTGGTCCAACTCGACAGCAGTTTTGGGTTGGCTAAATGGCGATCCAATTAAGTGGAAACCATTCGTCGCGAATAGGGTGAAGCGGGTGACAGACGTCATACCACCAATTTGGTGGCATTATGTGTCAACCAAAGATAACCCAGCTGACTGCGCAAGTAGAGGTATCACCACAGAACAGCTGATTAACCATTCCATGTGGTGGACAGGACCCCACTGGCTACAATCATTCGAAGAGTCAAAATTAACCAATTCATCATATACTACCAGCGAAGAGCTTAAAAATCTAGTATTCAATATAAACGTCACAACGAATAAATGTGAAAACAAAGTCATAGAAAATATTATTAGCAGATACAGCGATTTTACGCGAGCTTCCAGAGTGCTTGCGTGGGTGTTGCGATTTACACCTAAATCATATAGAAAACCACGTTACCTAACTATACTTGAAATAGGAAAAGCTAAATACTTTATTATAAAATATGTACAGCAAATAGAATTTTTAGAAGATATGCAATATAATAAAAATCATAGCCAACCTAACCCTAAGAGTAATTTACTAAAATTAAAACCATTTATTGATGACCAAGGACTTTTGAGGGTTGGAGATTGATTGACCAACGCCATAATAGTAGATAGGATGAAACATCCGTGCATTTTACCACATAACCATCAACTTTCCGACATACTTATTGACTAGGCGTATAAAATGACCTTCCATGGGGTGTAAGATTAACCTTGGCTTGGATGCGTCAAGAATGTTGGATTTTAAGAGGAAATAATGTAAAGAAGAGGCTGTGGAGATGTGTGCTGTGTAGAAGGCACGACCCCTTGAAACATGAACAGTTGATGGGAGATTTACCACCAGCCAGGATTAACAGAACCCGACCTTTCTACCATACAGGTGTTGATTTCACTGGTTTTGTTGACGTTAAGTCTGCAAAGGGAAGAGGCGTGAGATGTACCAAGGGATATATCACCGTCTTCGTGTGTACGGTAACCAAGGCCGTGCACTTAGAGTTAATTTCTGATCTCACTGCTTCATCATTCTTGGCAACTCTACGAAGGCTTGCGGCCAGGAGAGGATCGCCCGGTCACATTTATAGTGACAACGGGACGAATTTCATAAAGGCGAATAGAGTCCTGCAAGAAGAGATAATTAATTTAAAATCTATATTAAATGACGATTTTTATGCAGAAATAGCTGATATATCAATAGAATGGCACTTCAACGCGCCTTCTTGGCCTAGCGCAGGCGGTCTGTGGGAGGCGACCGTGAAATGAAGTCTTTAGATGGTTAAAGAGAGTGATCGGCGAGCAAAAGCTTACCGACGAGGAGTTCTCTACCTTGTTAGCTCAGCTAGAGGGCTGCCTCAACTCTAGACCTCTGTGCCCGTTGAGTGAAGACGTTGAAGACTTAGATTTCCTCACTCCGTCACATTTTCTTACTATTAGACCAACATTGACCATTGTTGAGTCTGAACACGATCTACGAACCAGTTGGCAGCTAGTGCAGAAAATTTACCAAGATGTGTGGAAGAGATGGAGAACTGAATATCTTACACAATTGACACAAGGTGGCACACTAAGTGGCAACGTTTACAACCAAATTTAAATCTAGGTGATATTGTTATTATACACGACGCTAACCTGCCACCGGGTAAATGGGCTCTCTGGAGAATCGTGCGGCTACATCCGGGGCAAGATGGGCTAGTAAGAGTAGTTTCCGTAAAAACCAAAAATGGCATTGTGAAGTGACCAGTCGTGAAATTATCGCTTTTATCAATTAACCATTCCAAGGACGAGGACATAAACCAAATTCCCCAAATTCAAAATAATAAAAAAATACTGATTATAACCAGCCGAATAACCAGTCTAATAATAATTTACCAAAACCAAAACGGCGAGCTAAAAAAGGCATTTACCATTTATATACCATGACACTTGTTTTTTACGTTTTTATTTTGACCAGCCACGTGTGCATATTACACAATAAACTTTAACGGCACTAAAAGTTTATACTTTCATGAAATATCTACCATGCGATTAGTTCAAGACGAATGGAAACTGATAGTATATTATGATTTAGAACCATATTGGCAAGACAGTAAATTATTATCTAATTATATAGACCACATGGAATATCTCTGCAAGGAATAATCAGTAAGAAATCATTGTGAGTCCATTCTAATACAATTACGGCACTGCTATACAGAGTTAATGCATTACAATAACATTCTGTCGACGCAGCAGTTCCCACACGGGCACGCACGGCGCATACGCGGCCTTATCAACGCTGTGGGTAATGTTTCACACGCGCTGTACGGCGTACTAGATGACTAATTGGCAGAACAATATATAAAGGACATAGATTTAATTAGAGATAACCAAAACCATCTCGCTGTTCCATGGAAAAACCAGACTTCTGTAGTAGAAGCAGAATATAATGTATTCAAAAGGATGCAAGGCTCTATACATAAACAACATAAAATATATTTTACTCATTATCTTAACCAGTTAGAAAATATTACCAACGACGTAAAGAGTCAATTAAAAGACGTAGAAACCACAAATGAATTTTTGTTATGCTCTATGGCAGCTAACAGTTTGGAGTTGAATTTAAAGAATATGCAGTATGTTCTTTTCGGAGGTGTACTTTGGGAAGTTTAACATCATCTTTTAAAACCCGACCAGCTTTTAGATGAGTTAAATATTATTTCAGGAAAAATTTCCAACTATTTCAGTTTACCAATTGACAAAAAGAAAAAAAAAATCGGTGAATTTACCAAAATTTACCATTTACTTAAAGTTAGAGCTAAAATGTTAAAATATTAATTTATTTTTGAAATAAGAATACCATTAGTGAGTAGGGATAATTCCCAAGTCTATAATATTTATCCTATACATGAAAAAACGGCAAAACCATGGTCACCCTAGTTGCAGCTTCAGATTACATAGCGATCAACTACGAAGAGACTCATTCATGACCATATCGCAATTAGAATTGCATAAGTGTAATAAATTAGATTCCGAAATACAACTTTGTTCGCTACATAAACCAATTTTACATATGAGTCATGATGACATCTTGTGCTCCAAAGATCAAGAAACGAAGCTCTGCAAAACCAAAACTGCAAGGTGCCAAGACTGGTGGTCCCAGTTAAACGATGTTAATACTTTCTTTTTCTTTTGTTGCGGCTCGTGTCCAGTGCGAATCATTTGTGGAGAGCAAAAGTTTTCCAACCTTCTAAATAATAGCGGTATCATAAGGCTAGGAACAGACTGTATTCTGAAAGGTAACGACATAACCATTTATGCTCAAAGACTTCAGAACAATACATTCACTATCAAGACTGATAGACATTCTTCCCATCAACCACATCTTCAACCAGAACAAGACGTCCGTGTCGCTAATTTCGGAGCCAGCTTCAGTTTTGGATGGTAACGATCAGGATTTAGATGCTATAGGCTTTAAAATAAAACAAATGCGTTCAGAGAGTGGCCTAAAGGGTGGTATATCCTATCACGACTTTCACCATTACGTCGCAATATACGTGGTGGCGGGTGTGTTGGTGGTCGGGGCAGCTGCGTACGCCCTGCGGCGGTGATGCTCGCGCCGCTGCCGTCGCCAGGACTCCAGCGCAGTCAGCCGCAGACAGCAGCGGAGGCAGCTGCTAGCGCAGCGCCGGCGCTTGCCTCTTCGGGCCCGCCGGGGTCTGGCGAACGCAGCGTTTGTGTATAGTGTTAGTGATCAGTGTGTAAGTGTAGTAAGCCATGGGCAATCTAGTGGTAAAAGTAGTGATAGGTGTAGTGATAAAGTGAAAGACCAGTCCACTTCTCCTATAGTGAATAAGCATAATTTTAGTGATTATTGTGATAGAGACATTAGGGTGCCATTAGATTAAGCAAATATTGTTTATCACCTTGTCTCACATCACTCACTAACCATTAAACCATTAATTTTTTGATACCATTATCACCACCATTCTTTCTTCTCTCGCGGTGGCAGCATGAACAGTCAACGGTCAACAGTGTGACGACTGTACCGTGAAAGAATCCACTTCATATTGAGGCTAAACTAAATAAAACAATTGTCAGTGCAATGAATTGGCTAAAAATAAATAACCTTAAAGCTAATCAAAACAAAAATTATAACTTTAAAAGTAGAAAACAATCACATAGCAAATTTAAAGCATGTTATGAAAATTCTGATATAGAGGTAGTAGAATTTTTTATATTTCTTGGTATCACTGTCGACAATTTATGTAACTGGAAAGAACATATAAACAAATTTATATAAAACTTGAAAGATATGTGTGTGTACTTAGAAAATATAAAAAATACTGTAAGTACGGCGGCAGCACTCTTTTCATATCATGGTTATATCGCCTCCGTATATACAGTTTGATTATATGGGGAAATTCGGTAGACCTAATAAGAGTATTTAGACTACAAAATAAGTGCATTTCCAACGCCAGTTACATCGAACCCTGTAAATCCTTATTTGAACTGTATAACATACTACCTCTACCCTGTCTGTACATCTATGAAATGTGTTTATTCGTGAACAAAAATCTAGATCATTATTTTAAAAAGAAGTCAGAAGTAGCCACCAAGAGCTCTAGACATGAACTAATTTATAAATAAAGAAATGCTTACTGTATGGCCGTGTCGATATATACTATATCGACGTCGATATATACGATAAACTGCCTGATTACTTAAAAACCTTTCTGGGAGAAAACTTAAAAGAGTGTTACGGGTGAAATTAAAAATAAAAGAAGAGTCTCCGTGGGTCGTGGGCAGAAGGCCGTATGGTCTGGTCTAGCCTCTTGGTGTCAAGGTGGTGGTAAGGGACTTTAAACCACGTGGGAACTTAGCTTAGAATCCAGGTGTCTAGCTCGTGGCGGATGCGAGATAGGGCTCCAACTTCTGGAAGCTTCTCCGTCACCGCTGCGTCCGTTCGTCGTAGATAGATCGTCTAAAAAAAAATAAATCCCGTCCAATGTCTATCAGCACTCAGAACTCCAGCTAGTATAAGTCCTTTTTAGACGGTACCTCGAGTGCTGTAGTTGGCGGAGTTCGTGCCCCAAATCAAGTTCCCTGAAATATTCACGATAACGTGTCGGTAGGAGTCCGGTCCTACAGCCTGTGTGACCTTAACCCCAACGATCAAAATCACGGGCTGTGTGACCATTACAAAGAAGGTAGGCAAAATAAAAAAAGATAAGATGATATTAAGGACAACCAATATGATACAAACATCCTAACATTTTAATAGTGCTAAATTGGAAAGATGAAACTACAAATTGAGCACGTGGTATGGCTAATCAAATAATTGACAACTAATTTACCAAGATGATAGTTTACATGAAAGACTAATGCGTTTTAATACAAGCATGATTTTCCAAATATTCACAACACAGATATACTAAATTACTCACCGTGGAACACGGGATTAAAATATAATTATTATAACGACTACATCTTGAGTATAGAAAATTTTATTCTAAAAGGAAATGTCATTCAAAGAAGTGCCATTTATACCCTTCCTTCCTCTTTTTTAAACTTTTGACAACTATAAACTAAAGCGTAAAGATAAGAAATCCAGAAATCAAAATAAAAAGATATTATATCAATAATCAATATATTATGTAATATAATATTACAAATCCACCGTATATTCATTATAATACAAAATAAAATTAGTATTTTTTTAAGATTTAAGACGGAAAAATCGATCTACGAACTAAGTATTAAAGCAAGGCTGACGCCGTTTTAGTAAGGACGTGCGCCGATAGATGGCGCTTTAAGCCTCTAACAATGACTAAATAATTAATTATACAAATCATAGATGACGCGAGTAACGCCAAAATAATCGATTTTATTGAAAGGGAATGTAACTACGTTACAAGAGAGTTACATACTACTTGGATGGCTACTTAACAAAACATATTATACAATCAATGAATATTTTAATGATCGAATAGATATCATGTAACATTCAAACGTTAAAAATGACTCTACATTATATTTTAATAATTTATTTTGTATTTTATTGTTAAATCTGACCTTTTATTTTGACGTTTTTGTAATTCTGACTATATTTATTCATTAATGTAATTATAACAACCATTTCTAATCTATTAAATAATAAATTGTGAAATAACTTTTAAATAACTTTGAAAAACTGAATAGTGTGCAAATAACACTATTTATGTAGTCGAATATGTCGAACTCAATAAAATATGTAAACACCTACTGTACCATATTCTTGGCAAATATTTGAATTTTAATTTTTGAATTTGAATTTGAATATTTTAACCAATTCGCGTCAAGCCGCCAATCAGTTCGCGTGCTCTCTTAACCATTTCACCTTTTACCATCAAGTATAAGTTAAGTGTTCAATAAACCCATTGAGCTTATCTTGTCTTGTACTTCTGTACGGACACCAAACCACCGCACAGGCCTAACTTGTACAATGCGCTTACTTGGAAAACTTCGTACAAAAATAACTAAATAATAAGTAAAAATATTTGTATAATGGATCCCATCGTGCGCGAGTCCGACTCACACTTGACCTATTTTACCCTTTGGGTATGGAACCCTAACAGATATAATTCTACCAAATTAGTGTGACATTGTATTTCTTTACTACCTGACCCGTGCCCACTTCGTTGGACGGTAAACATTTTTACTTGTCATGAAATTATGATTCTGGTCGATTCATACTGAGTGCTATGATTTATTTCCTAACTGCCATAAGGAGGGTTATATTTTAACTGCTTATTTATGTGTGTTGAAACCCGTCAATATAGTCCATCAATATATAATGAGAGAATGAAATCATTAAAATTGAATAAATCGTGTTTATTTTAATGGTTGAAAACTTCTCTGTATACTATATTAGATGTAATGTTATTATTTGGTATCAAAATATAATATGTGTGTTTAAGGGAGTTCTAACCCGAGATAAGGCAACATACAACTGCCCATGGGAAAATCATTGCTTTCTAAGCTCAACGCCCACCAGAGAGAATGTTCGATCCTGGGACTTATTAACGGTGAGGGCAAAAGAGATATAGGTAAATCCGTTTGAATCATGAGTATCCGCGGATTATAAGCCAGTTGACCCACTGCTAGACCTGTGAGAATGGTCGCCACGATTATATTCTCCCGCAACTCTTTTAAAAAAACGTTTAATAGAAATATCACTCAATAGATTACGGCACGGTCGCCGGTCGCGGTTCGATACCTATGTCGTATTATCTCTTTAACCATTCGTATTGAATGTCGTGTTCGTATTCGTGAATTTATAGTCTTAAGTGTAAAACGAAATGGTATTTTTTTTAAACACTTGTTGAGACTATAAATTCACTTATTTTGATAAAAAATCATAATTTTTGATAATATTGACCAATAAACATGATTTTAATTATTTTTTTAATATAAAAAACTACTTTTTAGACTTATATATAAAAGTTAGACATATACTGTCGCTGACTTTTTTGTATGCATTATCAAACTCAACAATTTTTCTTTAGGATTTAATCATATAATATCCCCCATCGGTATGACAGCGTTCGTATAAAACGTTTCCGTTCGACCGTTTTTTCTCCGACTTTGCAAATCCAAAGGCTACCAAGTCTTATCATTTTTCGGGTTAATATATAGCCTATGTCACTCAGAAATAACGTAGCCTCCTATTGGTAAAATAATTTTCAAAATCGTTTCAGTAGATCCAGAGATTACCCCCTACAACCTCACAAACTCACAAACTTTACATCATTATAATATTAGTATAAAATTATAGATTGTACGATAAATAAGAGAGATTCTATACTGGTGGATATAGTGTGCAATTGTCTGTTGGTTTACGTTGAGATTACATTGGATAACGAAGTATAGTACAATGGGTAATAAGCCCTGACCGCAAACATGAACATCGCTCGGCGTGTTAACCCGCTAACCGCATAACGCATTGTACATATTAGAATGGGAAACTTTAATTTGTGATAACTATGCACATAATAATGGAGTTTGCTTGTTAAAGTCTAAATGAATAGTGACAGTACAGTTACATTACACATCAAGTACCAGGTACCCTACATTAGCACTAGTTACTGAAAATATCTGAAAATTATATTATGTGTTAAAAATGTAACAGTTTACGCTCACACTTTCCACTGTAGCAACTAATAAGTATTCTGTGACTGTGGGCACAAGTTGTAGCTAAATTCTTATCTCTGTATCTGTAGTTTAGTTCGATAGTCCTTGTGCACACATGTAAAAGGTTTGATAGTTTCAAACGCAACTTCTAAGTTTTCACATTACGCGATATCCGATATAAGACCGGAAAACGCTCTTAAGTCATTAGAGCGTTTCCACATCGATTAGGTCCGGTGTCCGGTGTCCAATATTGCGTCAATATCTATATGTCATGTAAAAACAAAAACATATTCCAATACTAGCTTTTGCCCGCGGCTCCGCCCGCTTAAATACAGTATCCCACGCGAACACTGTGCTTTATCGGGATAAAAAGTAGTTTTGGGTGAATGCATCCAACCACACATCCATCCGTCCATCCTCACAAACTTTCACATTTATAATAGTAGTAGGATAAAACTCGCGATATCGGATATCGTTACCGCGTAATGTGAAAACGTTTCTACGCCGCGCACCGTGTCATTTATGCGACAATTTTAATGTCAGTTTTTATTTCCATGTCAAAACACATAACGGACCTTTATTACCCAAATCAGATAATATTTTCGGCCATCGCGCGCCCAGACGCTTATCGGTCAACAAATCCACATTACACTTATCGTGTTGTGAGTGCTCCGCTATCGTAATCATTCGATACGTGAATCGCTCGGCTGGCGCACACATGGCGCTGTGCCGGAGGTATTTCAACCGGCTGTTCGGTCTGGTGGTGGCCCTGTACTTCCTGACCCTGCTGCACGTGTATAATAGCCGGCTGCGCGACATGCGCGCGCGCCGCCGCGATATCTCCCACCTCAACCACTCGCGCCTGCGGTACGTGCTGCAGTGGACGCGCCGCTTCTCCGCACCCTTCGATTTCATGGGCGAGGGCAACTCCGCCTTCGTCCGCAACCGCTGCCGACACACCAACTGCTACGTCACGGACGACGCGAGCTACTTCCTCAATCAGAGCGACTTCGACGCGATCGCCTTCAATGGCCGCGATGTTATCCATCTCTGGCCGTTTCAAATGCCGAGCGACCGGTCGCCGCGACAGAAGTATATATTCGGCGCAATGGAGTCGCCCGACAACTTCCCGGCGTGCGACGAGAGCCTCGACGGCTTCTTCAACTGGACGTGGACTTACAAACTCGACTCGGATTTCCGATGGGGCTACATCACGATTTACGACCTACACGGAACCGCCGTGGGCCCGAAAATCGATATGCACTGGCCCCAATTGGACCCCATTAATAAGGAACTGAAGCAGAAGCTATCGAGGAAGACGCTAGCGGTGGCGTGGTTCGTGTCGCACTGCCACACGCGGCGGCGGCGCGAGGACTACGTGCAGGAGCTCCAGGGGGAGCTGCAGCAGTACGGCTGGACGGTGGACGTGTACGGGGCGTGCGGCGACCGCGCGTGTCCACGCAGCGCCCGCGCGTGCGACAGTCTGCTGGAGCGAGAGTACCACTTCTACCTGTCGTTCGAGAACTCGTTCGCGGAGGACTACGTGACCGAGAAGCTGCTGACGGCGCTGCACAACTTCGCCGTGCCGGTGGTGTACGGCGGCGCCAACTACTCACGGTAACGCAACTTCATGGGACAATACACTGGCTGTACTCTGTGCACGGCTAAACAATCTCTGTTCAATCTAAACGTAAACAAACATATGGAATTCGAACAAAATAATGTGTTTCGTTGTAGGATATTAAATTACAAATAAGTAATATGTAAGTGACATTTAAATTATTAGGTACTACATAATATTGTATGGTGTGCTGGATATAGTTTAGGTATTTTTAGATTATCGGCCTGTTTCACAATCCGAACACAAGGTGTCCGATAGTTAATTCGGAAATTTTGTCGCTGCTTATTTTGTATCAAGCGTCAGAGACAAAACATGCAAACAACTAATATGCTATCTGCCACTTATCAGTTAACAGTTGATTGTAAAACAAGCCCTTACTTAGACATGAACAGAATATAGGTAGTAACTAGAAACTATACGGTATAAAGCGGTTACTTGAAGAAAAGGACTGAAAAAGTTCCAAGTCTTTGAGGGCCCTTTTACGTACGGGTGCAGGCGGCCCGCGTGACAGGATCCTAGTGAAGATTTAACGTAGAGGTGATTTATATTCATTATCATTCATTCATCATATTATTGATTGTACTGTAGGTTCGTGGTGGAAATTCTTGTTTCACAGTATTAATATACAAAAACCTGGTGATGAAATGATAAAAGCCGTACGTGTTATATTAAAATTAATGTAAGATACCTATTAGAGTGGAGAAGTGCAAGAAGTTCTGTGTATCAGTACTGAGAAACGTGTTATACAACGTAATAGTATTAATACTATGAGAATACCCACATCCAACAGGACAGTTTATAGGGTGGGTGTATGTGTAACTAAATACCATATTTTTAATCCAGTTCACAAACCTCGTATTTTAAAACAAAACGCTATTGGAAATTCTGTCAGTCGTCAGATTAGCCAAATGCGGGTGTAACTTTCATTTGTAAAGCTTACTCGGGTAGAAATAAATTTTGTTTTAGGTTCATCAAATTCTCATAATCATTCCACAGAGCATTTTCAAATAAAAATGTTTTTCACAGTTCAGAAAATACTATTTTTAATATTTAATCAATGAATTAATATTATGTACGTCCACACTAAGTACCTACGTAGCAGTAATGTCATCATTATAAAAGGACCTCCTACTAGGAGTTCTAGGACATAATACGGAATAAAAATTAACAGATGGCGATGGGTATAAAAAAAATATATCACAAAAATAATGTCTCGGGTTTGAGTTCAAGTCTGACACTTACAGAGCGAAATAGCTCTTAACTTGTTAGTTATTACGCAACCATCTTAAGTATATAAAAACTCTACAATTAGCAGTTTCTCTGGTAGGTATGTGAGCTAGCCAGATCGATTTTTCACCCTGAAAATCCCCTTCATAAGTTCATACTAAATTTCAAGGAAATATTATTGAAGCTGGGGCCTTACTCCCGAAACTGATACGATTTCGATTTACGAGTTTTCCGAGATTCTGATTATCCAACCTAACCGCAGTGGAAGTACATACATACTTGTATAGGTCGAAGATCTATGATCGGCCTTAATACAGAAGAGGTCTTCTAGTAATAAAATAATACAGCCAGACTAGCTGTATAAAATAATATAATAATTGATAATTTATAGAATTAATACATGTTAGTTGAATTTAAAAAAATGGAGTGAAAAAATATGACGTATGTGTTCCGAATTTAGATACAATAAAAAAGTAAATTTACAATATGCCAGTACTAAAATAGGCTTGCATATCGTATTGAACATAGTAGCGGCCGACTAGCCGGCTTACCACTTGTGACTTGTGAACCTTATTGATAACAAGGTCGAGAAGCGATACACCTTCCGGCGAGGGGCGACCGTACAATGTACTATCGAACAGCGCCGTTGAATCGTGCGCACGCACACATACTTACGAGTTAATAGTTCAACTAAGTCTGCAGTCGTTGCGGTCACTTGCTTTGTGTTTAAATATTAAGAGGCGTCCTAGTGCACAGAACTTTGTCGTTATTGTACATAACTTCCCCACAAACTAGCGAACACTATCAGCTTGGGACCTTGCCAGGCTACGTGTTACGTGTGATAAAGATCAGTTTTTATTGCTCGTTAAATTAGTAGGTGCAATAGATGCGAACCCTGGCCTGCGTGCACAGTTCAGTTCACACGAGACAGAAGTGAAACCTCCAATTCAAGTGGAATTTACATAATCAAAAGTTAAAAACTATAACCCGAGTACATAAATTATATAGCCTATGTCACCCGTGGCATTATTACGAATCTATTGACACCTCATTCTATAAAATCGGATCAGTAGTTTAAGCATATACATAGATACATAGATAATTACCCTTCCTTTTGGCTTCGCCGGGTCGGGTAATAATATTATAGGAGTTACCTTAAACTTGTTCCGACGGCCGTAGTAATTTCCTTTCATCCACACCCAGTGATGAGATAGCTAATGGCTCTATCGCAATCCCGTCATACACTCGTAAGTTCATGGCTCAACTACCTAATAGGTAGATAATGGACGGATGGCTAATGATTTTGACAGTCTATGTATGTATATATATTATTATGTATGTATGTTCCACCGTAGCGCCTAAACTTTTACACCGATTATAATGAATGAAGTGTCAATTGATTCGTAACAATGCCACGGGTGACATAGGCTGTATATTTTTACATAGTCAGGTTACAGTTTTTAACTTATTATTTTTTCTTTAAAGAAAAGACACCAGTGGTAGGTACATACTTACATTATTACAATTATTAACTACTAGCTTTTGCCCGCGGCTTCGCCCGCGTGAAATTGGGTTATAATAATAAATAGCGAGCCGCCCAAAATATAATTGATAAATTATAGTTTTAATATAATCTTATCTAACGTAATTCACCTACTTAAGTACTTACTATAGGTACACTTTAAGAATTAACCTTAAAACGACGTTTTTATTTAGTATTATCAAGCTCTACAACTTTTCTCTATGACTTAATTTATCTCCCATCGGTAAGGCAGCATTCGTATGAAACGTTTTCGTTCGACCGTTTCTTCTCCGACTTACTTTGCAAATCCGGCTACCACGAAAAAGTCTTTTCATTTTTCGGATTAATGTGTCACTCACAAATAACGTAGCCCTCTATTGGTAATAGAATTTTCAAAATCCAGAGATTACCCAACCTCACAACCTCACAAACTTTACCTCTCTATAATATTAGTATACCTAGATATAGATATATAGCTATAATCTTTTTCTGGTGTATGCCCCTTTGTTGGTGCTACATCATTTACTATTTAGGAGCTTTAATAATAATATTTTATTAATAACTTGCGGTCTTGATTTGATTATATTAAACTCGTTACGTTAGGTACGTATGATCATTAAAATTCATTATTCGGGATACAAACCCGATCTTATTTCTACTCATTACGTGGATAAAGCTAGACTCTAAAAAGCTTTGTATTCGAAATAGATATAACTTCACCGCTTTTGATGTCACGACGCGCGAAGTTCTAATACCTATCAGCTGTTATGAACGTATGGAGAAATGCACGAGGTATTATTGATGTCTCATATCTATATGTTTTTGTCTTAATTAAGAACGCAAAACGTCGCGTCTTGGCAAACACTTTGCAAATCCTAATCTTGCGACATTGGATTTTCAGATTCCTGCCCCCCGGCAGCTACCTGGACGCGCGCGCGCTTGGTCCAGCCGCGCTGGCGCGGACTATGAGCGAGCTGATCGCGAACAAGTCGCTGTACTACAACTTCTTCCGCTGGCGCAACCACTTCACGTACCGCGAGACGTCGTCGACAGATGACGTGTGTCGCCTGTGCGAGATGCTCAATGACGATGAGAGAATGGCGGAGACTACTGTATGGAAAGACTTTAGAAGTTGGTGGAATGGCGCGCAGTACGAGGATAACTGCTCCTGATGGAATCTCCGAAAAAAACTTGCGAAGTTATTTCATTATTTTCTGACGCCATTTTGGGGTCTTTAAACTTCGTTACTTCGGTTCCTGTTAAAGTGACATACTTGGCTAGGAACAGACAAAGGAAGACGCTTTGCTTAGTAATATTAAAAACCTAACCAAGGGCATGTCACGACATGTCTAAGGAGGGTTCCGTAACTATCAACGCGCAATAGGTTTTCTTTGAATTACTTCAAAAGTAATTGTCCGATTTCACTAAAAGTAATTTTCCTAAAGAGTTTTTAGCATGATCTATTAGCATGGAAACTTACAAGTATCTATGTCTTATAATTTAGAAATTCCAGGGTTGGGACAAACTTGTAAACCACTTTGGAGGCCGATTACTCGAAAATGGTTGACTTTGTAAAAAAGTCATGTATGAAACTTTGCCTTCTTATTAAAAGACATATTCAATGATATCCTACACAATGGGGTTGAATGAAAAAATATTTTTCATCCCCACTTCACATGTATGGAGAGCCACCCCTAAAATATAAAATTATTATTATTTTATGATGCCAAAACCGAGATCTATACACAATCTATAATTATACCAAATTTCATCCATTTATATTCATAATTTCAGAAGCTAGAAGCGCGGACAGACAGACAGACAGACGGACAGAGTGAAACTATTAGGGTTCCTTATGTATTACGGAACCCTAAAAATGCAGATGAACTAATAAGTACTTAACATTAAAACATTGATAGTGATGACTTCATAAAATGACTGTACCTAAATGTGTGTTTACTTATACGAAATGTTGGTGCTGTGCTTGGAAGGAGAATATATTAGGTCTTTACCTATGAAATTGCCGTTTTGTATGAGAAAATTTAAACGAATTTTTTTCATGTATTTTTTATTTGTATTAATCGAAGTAATGCAATGTAAAAAGTAGTAATAAAGTTAATGTAGTAATGCAATCCATGCAATCAATGCATCTTTGCCAACGCAGTGGCAGTTTGTTGTTGCCCTTCTTAAAGAAATCAGCTGGACGAGAGGCAACAAATTCTTCAATGGCATATTGTACTGCCTCTCGGGTATTGAATTTTATTCCCACCAAGAAGTTATCCAAATTCTGGAAAAAGTAGTAGTCTGTAGGCGCAAGGTCTGGTGAGTAGGGCGGATGACGGAGAGCTTCCAACCCCAGTTCTTGCAACTTGGAGACCGTCTGCTGTGCAGTATGAGGTCGCGCGTTGTCGTGCAGGAGCAGCGGAGACGAGCGATTGACCAATGCTGGTTGCAGATGTGCCAGCTTCTCCATCATTGTGTTCAGTTCTTCACAGTACACATCTGCAGTAATGCTCACCCCGTTTGATAAGAAGCTGTGATGAATCACACTGGCGCTAGACCACCAAACTGTGACCATCAATTTTCTAGGGGTAAGTTTTCGTTTAGGGCATTGTTTAGGTGCTGAACCAGGATCCAATTAACTTGATGATACGGTTATTTGCGCTTGAGGTTATCAAACAGAATCCATTTTTCATCGCAGGTAACAATGCGGTTAAAAATTCCTTCATTTGTGTGTCTGTTGAGCAGTGCAAGGCACGTCTCGACGCGTACTTCGCGCTGGTGATCATTGAGTTCGTGGGGCACCCATTTGTCAAGCGTTTTTACCTTGCCAATTTGACGCAAATGGACCAATATTGTTTTGACGCTAAAGTCGAAAGCTACTGCTAATTCAGCCGTAGATTGTGTATCATCAGCTTCCACAATCGCCTTTAATTCGTCATTGTCGACCAAAGTCTTCGGACGACCGCGAGGTTCATTTTTCAGGTCGAAATTTCCAGAACGCAAGCGAGCAAACCAATAACAGGTGGTGCGTTGGTTTGTAGTGCTAGCTCCGTAAACGTCGTTGATGTTGCGTGCCGCTTGTGCCGCGTTGCTGCCACGACGGTACCTACTCATATTCCATAATTACTCGAATTTTTCACGTATCCATTATGACGAAAAAGATTGAAATCCGATGAAAATGTAACACTAATCAATAAACAAATGACCACTTTTGGAAAAATAATTCCATATTTTTTAAATAAAATTAATTTGAAATTAGAATTCTTAGCCAAACAAAAATATTTTGATTTAAAATGGCAGTTACTGCAGAACGGCAATTTCATAGGTAAAGACCTGTTAGTAATACGAGGTGCTACGTCTTTAACATGTACTTACTTACTTACTTCTCGTTTAGTACCTACCGACATAACCTAAGAAGAGGCAACAGTAAACTATTTTGCTTTAATAAAGAAATATCCAAATCCTTTTTACTACTTTGTTTTTTTAATGAACTGATAATTGTAGTTACATTATTATAGTATTACTAGCTACAGCCCGCAGCTCCGCCCCGTGGGAGAGTGTTCGTGGAGGGAAAATCTTCTATAGCAAATACCTGCAACATAGTAGTAGCAAAGAGTATAATTTTGAAGTCGCTTCCAGCCCGACCAACATTCTGATAAAACAATATATTTTAAAATAGAACTCTCGTTCAAATTTGCTGGTACCGAGTTCAATATAAAGAAGAATGAGAAGAGAAACCATTTAGAAAATAAGATTTATTTCATACTTTTTTGTGTATTTTTACTTTCGAAGTCGGTTTAATTTGTAGAAAAATAAAATTTTATCCCTTTTTAGTGATATGTTGTTAAATTATTATTAATACATTTTAAGAACGTTTAAAATAAACGACCGAATGTATAATTGAATACGCCCCTAGCTTCCATTGGGTATTGTAAATAAGATGATGATCATGATTACTGTAAGTTACATAGTGGCATATGCTTGCAGTTCTTTAAACAATGCCGATATTTCAAATGCGATTTGAAAATGAATTTTCAAATGCGTATATTTAAAGACTAAGGAGTTCTGTTCAGTGCTTTTGGATCCAGGGTATACCTTGGTGCAAAATCTTATTTTATGGTAGCATATGCTTGTGTTACTCCAGAAAAAATCAAAATCACTATACCTATGTGTCAATATAAATTTCGAGGAGTTCCCTCGATTCCTTATCCTTTCCTTATCATCAGGTTTCCACTTTAGTGATTAACGAACAAATTTTGAATTATACCCTTTACAACAAAAAAAGAATTTTGCAAATACGTGCATAAGCGGCAGAGTAATATTCAAAGATATCCGTGTCGGTGTAGAATACTATGAGAAGGACCTTATATATCATCATAGTGTGATGATGTATAATAATAATAATAATATCTATGGACGCTTCACAACACGTCAATCTGGTCCGATGGTAAGTTCTCGAAGAACTTGTGTTACGGGTACCAGACAACGGTATATATATATATATATATTTATCCATGACTCAGTAACACGGAAAAAATTTTTGTTCTTTCGTCAGGATTCAAACCCGCGACCCCCGGCTTGAGCACCACGGTCAACCACTGAGCCAGATGTGACTGAGTCAATGACATGTGATGATGTGGTGATGATGATGATTACTCTAATTGTGGCATATTATGCTTGCAGTTCTTTAAACAACGCCGAAATTCCCAAACATGTATCTATAAGGAGTCAGGAGTTCTGTTCAGTACTTTTGGATCCAGGGTATACCTTGGAGCAAAATCTTACTTGCTGGTATCATATGCTTGGACTACTTCAGAAAAAGTCGAAATCACCATATAAATTTCGAGGAGTTCCCTCGATTCCTCATGTATTCCATCATCAGGTCACCACTTTCATGTCAAAAGGACCAATTTGGAATATACCCTATACATCAAACAAAGAATTTTGACAATCAGTCCACAGACGGCGGAGTAATCGTTGAACATACAAAAAAATAAAAATATATACAGCCAAACGTATAACCGCCTTCTTTTTTGGAAATCGGTTAAATATATATTCCCTAGATGTAAACTCCTAGATAAGGATTAATAAAAAAGTTCGAAATCTTTTACACCAGGATAATTGGAAAGAAGTTGAAAATATGCATTGCGCTGATACTATTTATACATTATAAACAAAAAATTAATTATTGTTACGACAAATAAAAACACCAATATAAAGTTAATAATACAATAGTAATAATAAAAATTGATTAGACAGTGACATTTTAATTTTAATTAAGAAGAGGGATGAAATTTACGTACAATGAATTAAGGACACGGGAAATAAACACCTGAAACTAATGTACAATAAAATAAGAAATACGTGTGATAAGATTATTAATTACAAAAAATTAGTTATATAAATCTGAAATCATTAAGTGTAAATTTGATACTCGAAGATTATGGCATTATACGACCAGTCCATAAAGGTGGCTGTTTTCAATATTATGGACAATATGGACCGATAACTATATTGCCAATATTTGATAAAATCATCGAAAAGTACGTCGAAAGTTAAATACAATATTTCTACTCAATGAATGATATTTTATTTAATAGGCAATACAGTTTTCAGCCTGGTAAAAGCACTACTCTCTTGTTGTCTCGATTCGCGGACGATGTCAGTGCTCATTTAAACGCAAAAAAAACACGTTATTCTCCTATTTATAGACTATAGCAAGGCTTTTGACACACTACGGCATGACTAACTAATTGAAAGATTAGATGATAGTGGGGTACGAGGTAAGCTGCTGAACTGGTGCAAAGATTATCGGAACAACCGAAGCTATCAAGTGAAAGTAGCAGACCCGTTTAGTGATAGGGTTAGTGTACTGGATGGCACTGCACAAGGCTCGGTAATCGGCCCCTTACATTACCTGGCCTATGTGAACAATGTCATTAACAATGTCAAATTATTATTAACTAGCCGATGCCCGCAACTTTGTTTGCATAGAACTAACGGAAACGGAACAATATTTTTTAAACGGAACCCTAAAATAAAAGTAGCCTTTGTTAGACCTTATAACATCAGCTATCTGCCCATGAAAGTCCCGTGAAAATAGGTCCAGCCGTTTCAGAGATTAGCCGGAACAAACAGACAGACAAATAAACAGACAGATGGACAGACAAAAATTTTAAAAATTGATATTTTATTGTAAGTACCGAATATACTTTCATAATATGCATTAAGTGAAAATATGTTTATTTTAAATTAGAAACAGACACTTAAATTTTATTTATCTGTATATATCTGTATATAGATACGACTACGTGGTTGTCAATTGTTCTTGCTTGGCCTACAGCACAAAATTTATCAGTACGCATTTATACCTTAATCCTTAAAGTACTATGAGAATATTTTATTATTTTGTATATATAATTTATTATGTAATAGCACTCAATACCAAAGATAAAAATCAAAACAAATTGACTTGATTTGACACTTGACAGCGGAACTTTTTTTTCACTGTCCAAAAAAACAATCCTCATTATAATAATATGATTCCCTCCCTTCTACAATTACTCGCCCTAGCGACTTAAATCTGTTCTGTAAATACTCCTTATATTGAAACTTTATGTACATAATATATTCTTACTAACAAAATAAAACTGTGGTACTAACCCTAAATTTTTGTGTTTGTTTTAAATTTGATATGACTTGGAGTCAAATCCTTTAAGCCGTACCAATGTTTTATGTATGTAAAATAGGGATATTAAAATAATATAACACTTTTGGTAACGCGGTTTGTGTTTAACTGATGTAATGACGTCAAAACTGATGCATTTTAAAACAAAAGAAATAATATCGCGAAGCCGACAAAAAAGTTTCGGAACGTGACATTATCCTCCAACGATGTATTCTGTGCTCCAACGCACACACGCACACTGTTTTGATAGATATGATTGAATTTGAACTTTGTATAGCGGTAATAAAGTGCAAATTGCCTCATTGACGTTAGGAATGTAGGTGACATTGCTTAGACAACAGTGAGTGTTTGTAATATATGAACTTTATGCAATAACGATAAACCTCAAATTGACTCTACGTTTTAGTTAGAAAACGTTTGTATGGGAAAAAGAAAAGGGCTGTTTTTAGGGTTTTTCCGGCAATTATTAGAATTTTTCTCGTCGTAAAAACCATCCTTGAACTTCAACGAACATTAAAAAAAAGAATTGGCCAAATTGGTCCAGGCGTTATTGAGTTATGCGCTTACCAACAGATTTAGCGATTCATTTTTATATTATAGATAACATTATTAAACATTCTGCTGTCTATAAATTCGCAGATGATACATGCCGAATGGTTGCTCATGAAGATATTGCATTGGCTGCGTCTTACCTTCAATCAGACTTCGAAGCGATCTGCAAGTGATCACATGATTCCGGGTTGGTTCTAAATATTAAAAAAACTAAGTTCATTCACGTATCACAATACTTTCAAAATCATAGCTCACAGTCACTCTTGTCTTCACCTTACAAATTTACAATACTGTAACGATAACTGTTCGAAAATAGAATAAATTCTGGAATACACATCTCGGCTTAATTATAAACCACAAATTTAATTGGGAAAATCATATTAATAAAATATGCAAAAAGTACACACAAAAGTACAGAAACATAATGGCAAATCTTTACATAATTAAAAATAAGTTAACATTTCATACGCTCCTGACGTTTCATCTGGTCTCAGCACCTACGGCCGAACTTATAAAACGATCTTGATAAATTATACAACATCCAATACAGATATCTAAAAATAATAACACCACTAAAAATTAAAAATAAACTTGATAGCCCGAAAGGCCTATTTAAATACTGTAATGTCCTACCTGTACACAAAAAGGTCCAGTACCAAATTCTATTAGAACAGCACTTCCGCGATGACATACAAATAAAAAGAAACCATATTATCATTACAACAAGAAGTGTATCAAATAAAAGACTTGACACACCGAAATTTAATAATCAGTATGGCAAGAGAACTTCTCAGTGTCTAATACCTCATTTAATTAACAACTTGCCCGCTGATGTTAAATAAAAAATAACTACAACAAATATAAAAAGACACAAAAAAATTAACTTTTCAGATAATATTTCATAAAAAATTAAGATCTAACATACAAATCCATTCGGTAGCTTAAGCGTAAAGGACAGTAAAACATACGTGCATACACAACAATTTCGCATAAGATAAAATATTAGTAACAAGATTATATAAAAAAATCGTTTTCTTCAATTAATTTCAATAATATGGAGCAGGCGCGGGCGGCGCGGACGGCGCGGGCGGCGCGGACGGCGCGGGCGGCGCGGCGGCCGCTTTATTACTTGTACTATTATGTATTCTGTGATACTACTGAACGTTTAATGTAGGAATAGTGTATCTAAAAATGAACGAATGCAGGTATTCTGTGGCCGCGCGCGCAGCTAGCTTAACTATTATTGTGTTTTGTTTTTTTGTTTATGTATTTGTCTTTATATTAATATAATTGTCTTCCTTTTGTAGAATAGTTAGATAGTAAGTGAACTCAATGTATATTGTCTACTGGGCACTGGGCCACTGCAGCTTCAGGACAACGCTAGACCACACTGCACAACGGTTTTATTTATACATTCATATTACAGTCAACCAAATTAGAGGAGCTTCAATTGGAAAAAGACATTCACCGTACTCCCCGGACCTTGCTCCAACAGATTACCTTTTTTTTAGAAATTTGGATAACACAGGAAAAAATTCAACCCGATGGGGCAGTCCAATTAAGCGCCTTCAAAGATTTTATTGATTCCTGTCCGCCTGGTTTTATTAGCAAAGGAATCAATGAACTACTTATGAGATGGCAAAAGTGCATAGCAATGGTATATACTTTGATTACTTATATAAATATATTATGTTTAAAAAAATCGACTTTATGTTCCTCCTTCACAAAACGCCAATTTCATAATATGTAACGACCTTTTTTTTTTTGTAACTTGGGGAAATCCTTTATAGCCTTTCCTTTGCTTGGACGTTCCTTTGCGGTCTGCGGATGGCCACCGGGGTATGTGGGACGGGGCGAGATGAGGATCGCACCCGGGGTTACCGCATTAAAACCCCAAGGTGCCTCCTCCTCCGCTATACTGCTGGGCCGCCGGACCCGCCTGAGGCGATAACAACAGCGGCCCAGTTAGCGGCATCTGATTCCGCAGCAGAACCTCCACGCGGCAGATCTAACTGCCAGATACTCCGGGAGAGCTGCCCTGCTGGCGGGCGCTCTAAACCGAAAAGAACTCGTGCTATGGGCGGCGAATTCCCCAATCCGTCGCCAGAGTCCTGTTTAGGACGGGAGCTGGCGCTCGTGATTGGCGCGCCTGCGCCCTCCGCGTCTCCTACGAACGGGGTCCGCGGCTATGTCCGCTTCTCTAGCCCGTTCTGCAAACTCCTTCTTCGAGATGACTTCCTCGCAGAAGGTGGCAATTGCATCAAATCCTTGCCTCGACTGCGAAAGTGGAAAGTGTGCGTACTGACCCGCTCACGCTAGTTACGCACGACCACGAGGCTGGGACTATATTGTCTGGAATCCGGTAGGTCGAGAAAAATTCAGAGCATTGAAAACAGAACTCTGCGATAATAAGCTGAAAATCAAAGTGTCGAGTGTCAAACTGTTATAATATATTAGGTCTTTACCTATGAAATTGCCGTTTTGTATGAAAAAATTTAAACGAATTTTTTTCATGTATTTTTTATTTGTATTAATCGAAGTAATCACCCATGCAATCAATGCATCTTTGCCAACGCAGTGGCAGTTTATTGATGCCCTTCTTGAAGAAATCAGCTGGACGGGAGGCAACAAATTCTTCAAAGACATTTTGTACTGCCTCTCGGGTATTGATTTTTTTTCCCGCCAAGAAGTTATCCAAATTCTGGAAAAAGTAGTAGTCAGTAGGCGCAAGATCTGATGAGTAGGGCGGATGACGGAGAGCTTCCAACCCCAGTTCTTGCAACTTGGAGACCGTCTGCTGTGCAGTATGAGGTCGCGCGTTGTCGTGCAGGAGCAGCAGAGACGAGCGATTGACCAATTCTGGTTGTAGATGTGCCAGCTTCTCCATCATTGTGTTCAGTTCTTCACAGTACACATCTGCAGTAATGCTCACCCTGTTTGGTAAGAAGCTGTGATGAATCACACCGGCGCTAGACCACCAAACAGTGACCATCACTTTTCTAGGGATAAGTTTTCGTTTAGGGCATTGTTTAGGTGCTGAACCAGGATCCAACCAACTTGCTGAGCGCTTGCGGTTATCAAACAGAATCTATTTTTCAGCGCAGGTAACAATGCGGTTCAAAATTCCTTCATTTGTGTGTCTGTTGAGCAGTGCAAGGCACGTCTCGACGCGTACTTCGCGCTGGTGATCATTGAGTTCGTGGGGCATCCATTTGTCAAGCTTTTTTACCTTGCCAATTTGAGGCTAATGGACCAATATTGTTTTGACGCTAACGTCGAAAGCTGCTGCTAATTCAGCCGTAGATTGTGTATCATCAGCTTCCACAATCGCCTTTAATTCGTCATTGTTGACCAAAGTCTTCGGACGACCGCGAGGTTCATTTTTTAGATCGAAATTTCCAGAACGGAAGCGAGCAAACCAATAACAGGTGTTGCGTGCCGCTTGTGCCGCGTTGCTGCCACGACGGTACTCACATTCCATAATTACTCGAATTTTTAACGTATCCATGATGACGAAAAAGAATGAAATGCGATGAAAATGTAACACTAATCAATAAACAAATGACTACTTTTGGAAAAATAATTCCATCTTTTTAAAATAAAATTAATTTGAAATTAGAATTCTTAGCCAAACAAAAATTATTTTGATTTGAAATGGCCAGTACGGCAATTTCATAGGTAAAGACCTATTATTATGACATTGGCAATGTACTTGACACTTAAGTGTTCGATTTCCAGCTCTATTGTATTAACGCAGAGTTCTATTATTAGCGTTCTGAATTTTCTCCGACCTTCCGGATTCCGGAGCATATAGTCCCAGCCTTATCTCAGCGGGCTTAGCATGGTGATCCGTAAAAATAATTTTAAATAAGAAATATTCTACCCAAAACAGTTCGTTGCAAAATAGTTCTTAATCCATGGTAAGAAGGTTGTCAATAGAAGTCAACATTTCTAAATAAAAATTATCAAATTTTCAAGTAAATGACTAAACGTCAAGAAACTATTTGTCTTGAACCGCCATGATGTGGAGTAGTTGACATTACTGTAAGACTATTTGACATTGAAATAAGAAAACGTTTCTACGTTAGCTGTCAAAAGAGGCCATTTTGTGAGCTCATGCTCGGGAAGAAAATAATATAATACAGCTATACTCTAAGTGTGTTCCGCGGAACCCTAGGGTTCCGCGATAACCCTAGGGTTCCGCAAGAATTTAGAAAAAAAATCAAAACACCTCTCTCTGGTCGAACGTTTTGACTCCGCCCGCCGCGCCGCCGCCGCGCCGCCGCCGCGCCTATACTTGTGAGCGCGCAGTCCCTTTAATAAAAGCCGCCTCTGAATTAGACACTATAGTTTTGAACAAGCGACTTTCGGCTCTAACTTCAAAACATAAAGTCGAGATTTTTTACAACGCATTTTTTGTATTTCTATTTTTATTTACGCTTTTTGTTTATCAAAGGCGCTGACTCGAGTATTTTTGAGAATGTTCGAGATCGAGTCTAGGACTAAGTATAAAAGCGGCGATCGCGCGTCGCGCCTCGTCAGTCAGTTGACGATTAGCGTTCGGAGCGATAAGTTCCTACCTACCTACTTACAAGCTGGCTAGCAAATTGCGGAGTTCAAACGTGATATGGAACTAGTGTTTATTGTTCTACTGCCTGCTGTATTCTGATTGTATCAGATTTGTACATTTCTTCATTGGACTAAACTTAGTCTCTTATAAGCAGTAACGATTGTGCATTATTTTGACGTGTAACATTATTAATAAAGAAGAATGGAACTTTGGCTTAAAGGCGTTAAACGTGATGCAACAACATCTTCTAATGACGCTGAATGTTCAAAAGCAGTACGCGCGGAGAATGCAGCAATTACCGATCCAAACGATGATGTCACGACGTCAAGCTCCACGGTTTCAAGACGAAAAAAGGAAGTATGATGAATCATATATCAGTTTCGGATTTGTTGATTCCAACGGCTCACCTCTCTGCATGCTATGTAGTAAACTGCTTCTAAATAGTTCCATGGCACCTGCCAAATTGCGCCGACATTTAGAAACTGTACACCCCGAGTCTAAAGACAAGAATAAAGAATTTTTTGTTCGCAGAAAATAACAGTTATTGGAAAGTCAAAAAAATATGATGCATGTAACACAAACTATCAATGAAAAGGCCACGTAGGCATCATATTTAGTTAGCTATCGCATTGCACAAGCAGGTGAAGCGCACACTATTGCTGAAAATTTAATAAAGCCATTTGTGTTAGACATAACAAAATGTATGCTCGATGAAAAATCTGCAAAGCATCTTTCTACTGTGCCGCTATCAAACGGTACTGTTTTACGGCGAATCCATGATCTGGCAAGCTACGTCAAACAAGAACTAGTTAGACGTCAACAAAAAACACGATTCGCCTTGCAAATGGATGAGTCAACTGATGTCGCTGGTCTGGCTATCTTGCTGGTTATTGTGAGATATCCATATGAAAGTTCTTTTGAAGAAGACATGCTTATGTGTTCACCGCTGCCCACAAACACTACCAGGGAAGAAATTTTTAATAAAATAAACATATTTTTTGAAGAAAATAATCTCCGTTGGAACGATTGCATTGACATTTGTACAGATGGGGTCAAGGCGATGACGGGTAAAACAGCAGGAGCAGTGTCACGTATAAAAAATAAAGCGCCTAATTGTAGTTCCAGCCGTTGTATTCTGCATAGACAAGCACTTGCGATGAAGCAAATGCCGTCAAATCTAAAATTAGTTATGGATGAAGCGGTAAAAATAATTAATTTTATCAAATCACGACCACTACAATCCCGATTGTTTTCATTATTGTGTGAAGATTATGGCAGCAAACATAAAACACTGTTGCTCCATACGGAAGTGCGATGGCTGTCTCGGGGTAAAACTTTAACAAAGCTATTTGAACTTAGAGCGGAGTTACAAATGTTTCTTTCAGCTGATACTACTTTTAATTTGAAAGACCGTTTGTATAATAAAACTTGGTCGTTCCGATTGTCTTTTATGGCGGATATCTTTCAAAAACTAAACGAATTGAATTTATCATTGCAAGGTAAACAGACAACAGTGTTTCAGGCCTATAACAAAATAACTGCCATCAAAAGAAAATTAGATTTTTGGATTGTTTGCGTTGATAAGAGAGAAATAGAAAGCTTTACGTCATTCAGTGAGTTTGTTAGCGATAACGACTCAGAAATGTTTCAAGATGATATGTTTGAAGAATTGGTCCAATATCTCACTTCGATGCGCGCATCTTTTGAAAAGTATTTTCCCGAAGAACAGAATACAAAAATAAAACTGAATTCATGGATTCATAATCCTTTTTTACCCAACTTGCAAAAGCCCGAAAGTATGTCAAACGAGATATATGAATCTCTTTTAGAAATGTCATCAGACACAAGTATGGAGTCACTGTTCAAAACGATGCCTCTCAACGATTTTTGGTGCAGGATTCGTAATGAATATCCAAATGCTTTGCAAAATGGCTCCGAATATTCTTCTCCCGTTCCCAACAACATATTTGTGCGAAACAGGATTCTCAACGTATGCAGCTACGAAAACAAAATATCGCAATAGACTGGACGCCGAACCTGATATGAGACTGCAACTGTCTTCTATCAAATCTGACATCAACCAATTAATGAAAAATAAAAAAACAGTTTCATACCTCCCATTAGTTAGATTTTTTCATTTTTAATATCTTGTAATAATGTACTTGCCATGTGGCATGTTAAGGTAAGTAATAATCAGTAACTGTTACATTGTACTTTTATTATGTTTATTAATAAAGAATACACTTTTAAAAACTATTGTTTTATTGTAGGGTTGTAGGGTTCCGTCAAGTTATTTGCTTTCCAAAATGGTTCCGTCACCAAAAAAGTTTGAGAACCGCTGATATAATAGTTTAAAAAAGCTAAAAAAACACGCTTAGAAATTTTTTATCGGGTTATTGCATTGTCATCGGCCCTTAAGACGTGTGCAAAGTTTCAAGTTGATCAGACGTCTAGAAACCGGTGAAAATTAAGCTCAAAGATTCCGTTACATACATAGATACATACAACCCGAGCTAATAAAAGCGTGTTAAAAAATGTTGTTTCCCATAACGACGATGCATCGACCTTGTGGCCTTACAATAAGAACTATTTTGCTCCGAATGGTATTAATGTTTATTCAATCTGTCATTTTGATGATTCTACGGTGTGTCTAGAGTGCGCATGCTGAGCCCGGGTATACGTATGGCACACGTATGGCACACGTATGGCACACGTATTTAACCTAAGGAAGGAAGTATTTTTCAAAATTCAACCTCCTAAGGTGGTGAAATAGGTGATAAAAGTTTGTATGAAATATTTTTTTCATTGGACATATTCGTATAAAATTTCGTATGAATTGAGTACGAAAAAATAATGAGTTACGTATTTTAGCATTTTTCAATATTCAACTCCTAAGGAAGTAAAATAGCGGATGAAGGTTTTAAATTATTATAAAGATATCGTATAAAACCCAATTTCACGCGGGAGAAGCCGCGGGCAAATGCTATTTATATTTTTTGCAGGCACTATGAAACTCTAAAACTTTTCTCTAGAACTCTATTGAGCTCATCTCTCATATCTCTACGTTTCTCAAAAACGATATCGTTCGCTCTTTTTTTTTCGATTTATTTTGCAAATCCGACTACCACGGAAAAGACATCATTTTTCGGGTTAATATATATCCTATGACACTCAGAAATAATGTGGCTTCAGAAGAATTTAAAAAATCGGTTCAAGTAGATCCAGAGATTACCCCTTACAATATTGGTAAGTTACTAACTCACAAAAAAACAAACTTTACCTCTTTATGATATTAGTATAGTTCAGATGTTAGCCGCGACTTCGTACGCGAAAAAGAAATCCCGCAGAACCGTACATTTTCCTGCGATAAAAAGTAGCCTATGTGTTAATTCAGAGACTAAACTACTACCATATCGAATTACATTAAAATCCCTTCAGCTGTTATTACGTGAAAGAGTAACATTCATACATCCATGCATAAAACTGTCGCGTTTATTATTTATTTATGATAGATTTGTCTGACGCGACGTTTAAAATTATTTCGGTGTCAACGTTAGACTTACGTCAACATGGCTGACATTTATTGGTGCTCGTGCTCCAATGATATGAGAAAGGTAGAGGATGTTGTATGTGTTAAGTCTAATGTGTGTAAGGTGTATGTGTTACCAACATGTAGATGCTGAACCGGGATTCACTGCTGAAGCTTTTAAAACTTTAAAAATAGTTCAAGACCAATAATTATTACTACCCTCGTTATTGACGAGATGGTTGTAAGAAAAGGCCTTTATCGGGACAATTCTACAAAAACGGTAGAGTAAATACAAGAATAACGGAAGAATCGGATTCGACAGAAGCTAGCGAATGGTTCGTTATGCTGCTCACTGAAAAGTGCCAATAATTAGCCTAATTTGATTAAATTTCTTTTGACTTTGAATAGACGCTGGCAACTCCTATTACAAGGAAGGCTATGCCAAAAGAAGAAGAAAAAGAAGACTTTGAATACATTATTTTAATCAGTATGTAATTGTTTTATTGTAATATTATTTTATCTTAAGACTTATGTGTTATTTCGATTATTCTCAGTAGCTTATTAAATTATCTCTTTTTCGCTTATAGTTCATATTTATCACAAGTATGTATGCACACGCACGCTTACGCACTTTAATTATGATTAAAATATTCTTTACCTCGAAATAAAAAAGCAACTATAGATTGGTTATCTATATATGCTTACTTTAGTTTGTGGTTGTTTCCCTACTAAGGTGCTCAAACTAGTTACATTTTTTTTTTTCGAAAGGGTCTACGCTAAGGGTCGGGTTAAGACCGCTGTAGCTACGTCGGACTATAACTAGCCTGGTGGCTAGTTGATTAGGTAAGAGACGAGGGGAGGGTTTGACCCTTAGGGACAGCTACGGGTTGTAAGCTATTAATATGACGGGAGAGACGCAGGTCTCTCCTGCTAAGGGGTCCGACCCCTTCCTCACTCTCTGAGGAGTGAGGTTGACCGCGCGCGGTAGCAACAACTAACGGCGTGCGAGTTATCGCGATAGAGGAGCTCGAGTTATTATCGGTTCCGATTAGTTACAGACCAGCAGCCCTTTATATAGAACTTTATCTGCAAAATAAAAATCTAATGTCAAAATGCTCTATCCTTTCTTACATCAATGTCGTGCTCTCCTTTGTAGAGAGTGTCGCCCCTGTGTCACAAGTCCTTCGAGAACTTACGACGGGACCAGATTGACATGGTGTGAAAGCGTCCATAGATTTATGAGAGCAAAGTTGGAGTTTTGCCGGGGAATTCAATGGGTGACGTTGTGAATTTTGTATTCTTCATAAATTTGTGTTATTCTGGTTCTTAATCTGTAATATTGGTAGAATATTAACCGTTAAATATTAGCTAACGTTTACAAGTGTGGGCAAGTGGTACAACTTCTAAAAACGTGCTATTTTGTGTTTTCCTCCAAAGCTCTCTAGGAACTTTTAGTAAAGCTTCTACCACTTTACTGAATCGACTTACATGGCTCATTGACTGCATTGACTATTTATTTGGACTTTGACTAGACTTGACGATTTAGGAATACGGTGTTGAAAATTTAAACGATAGTTCTATTCCCGCCTTTTTAACTTGACACTGGCAAATGATTATGAGCCGCTGCCATATATTAAAAAAATAAAATTGTCAACGTTGTACAATGGACGTCAATGTCAGTGTCAATTCTGATCAGTTGTCATCCTAAACTGATTGGTTGTAGATTGTTTGAAAATAATGCAGATTTTAAGCGGCCCTTAATTAGCAAGTGGTTAAAATATAATAAAAATTGATACCCTATAACATCCCGCGATGACTACTTCATACAATAACGAGAAAGTGGTGACAGGGGAGGTGGAGTACCCTGCAACCGACCCCGCATCTGGGGCGTTCTTCCAACCCGATTTTAAGAAGCAAGTATACCAAATAATTAAAAAATTAACTCGGTATGATCATTGAAGAAGCTAGTTAAGTTTAATAAAAAATATATTATCAAAAAGAAGTGCTGCAAATTTCGTTTTTCTGATTTTATGCTAGCAACAGATTGTCACAGCTGATGATGGAAGTTACCTTGTGGTGAAAGTTATCGTTCTTATCCATTTAGAAATTCCAAAATATATGTACCTATTCAGTGCTCATAAATAAAACTATACATTAGCTATGTATTCAAACATTTTGTTACAATTTAATCAATTAAAAGAAGTAAGGACTTAATTTGAAATAGTCATTATAATTAATATTTTTGAAATCAATTAATATATTTAATCTCAATCACTACTTTAATTTAGTTACACTTTAATAATCTTTAGCCTTGGCTTTTACACAAAAAAATATTTTCATGTGTTAATTTGTTGAATTGATTTCCATTTTAGAAATGAAGATCTGAAATTAATGCTTGATGGATCCAAAGATTCATTAAAATTGGAAGCTATGAAGCGGATCATAGGAATGATTGCCAAGGGTAGAGATGCATCAGATTTGTAAGTATTTATTCCTATCAATTGATGAATACTATTCATTCTCACAAGTTACATAGTAACATATCTCCTAAGAATAATTATAATTGTGATAGAATTAACAAATTAAAAGGACGAGGAAAAGTTAGTAAATGTATGTAAACATAATTTACGGTAACACAACAGAATAACAATAAACATAATTGTCGTTTCTCATATTTACAGATATGATAGTATTATGTTATTTAATGTAGTTTTTTAGTTTGTTTGAAAACTAATGTTTTTGATATCAACTTATAATAAACTCATATTTATAGAGAAACAAAATAGTTTATTTTTCCTCTAAGATACAATCCTACATGTATATTATATCATATGGCAAAATCCTAAAACTGCAACACAAAAGTGGTGATCAACAATAGCTATAATTGTAAATGTGGTCTTCTAACAAAATCTAATTATATTGTAATCGTTTATACTAGGTTTCCAGCAGTAGTTAAGAATGTAGTGTCAAAGAACATAGAAGTGAAGAAGCTGGTGTATGTGTACCTGGTGCGCTACGCCGAGGAGCAGCAGGACCTCGCCCTGCTGTCCATCAGCACATTCCAGAGGGCACTCAAGGTGACAGACCGAATATTTTATACTCCGCTTAGATCCAATCCAGTCGAAATATAATCAGGGAGACAATAGCACAATATAATGCTAATAATGTAAATGTCATTTATTTACAATTCAGTAAAGAAATACAACAACACATTTATACGTTAGAATATAATATTTTTATAACTGATTGATAATATCACACAACTTTTTTATACACTTTTCCACTTAAATAAAGTATACAAAGTGACTGTTTTGAGAATATGTTTTTTTTATTTATTTCTCAAAAACTTAAAATCTATCATAACAGGACCTTAACCTAATTCGACCGACAAGTACACAACTAATATTTAATATTCATTAACGCTATTTATATCCTAAAAACACTTTATATATATATATATATATATATATATATATATATATATATATATATATATATATATATATATATATATATATAAATAAATAAACTAAATATTTTACATGTAGTCATATATCATGGATATATATCGCGCACCAACCTCCTGCAGCAGGCTTAATGCAGTAGCCGAGCATGTTGACGTGTTTAGCTGTTCGTTGAACGATTTCGCGAAAACAGCATATTTTATTGTATGACTTACAACTTAGAGAGCTTTAGTAGATTTATATAAATGTTGTTATGTATATATATATATATATATATATATATATATATATATATATATATATATATATATATATATATATATATATATATATATATATATTAACCTATGTATATATGTATACATAGATTTATATAAATGTTGTTATGTATATATATATATGAAAATGTTATGTATATATATATATATATATATAAGTATGTAAATGTAAAAAAGTATATATTATTAGTATATATAAAATGATGTTTGTAATTTGAATTTCATGCACCTAGCATTTCAAAGTTTAAAAAAATATCATTTTCTAATTTCGCAGAAATTAGCAAATACTTTCTTGATGCCTATGTAAAACTTTAGGAATGCGTGACGTCATAGGTTCGCCGACTTTTATAAAGAGAGTTTTCACGACACTTGCGATTGTATTCAAATCACTGTACCTTTAAAAACATTTATATTAAAATGAGAGCAATCATTTATGCCATTAAAAATTAGTGAACTATACTAAATTAAGACTAGAAAGTAGTATATTGTTATATCGTTTAGTTTCAATATATTGAACACGTGTAACTTTAGGGTCAATTCACACCTAGATGAAACCATAGAGAATATAACACCCCATCTTAATTAATAAACATCACTTCTTACCTAACATCCCACTAGCCAAACCCATATTACCGCCGGGCCGACATCACAATGTTTTTCAGGATCCGAACCAGCTGATCCGAGCGAGTGCTCTCCGTGTGCTCTCCTCCATCAGAGTGCCCATGATCGTGCCGATTGTGATGCTGGCCATACGGGACTCCGCCAGCGACATGAGTCCCTACGTCAGGAAGACTGCTGCGCACGCCATACCCAAGTTGTATAGGTAATATTTGTCTACTGGCTCGTAATTTTTTTTTATGAGACTGATAAATGTCGCTATCGATATATGCGGACACCAGAGGAGTTGTAAAGGCGATCCCGGTCTTTAAAGCACCAACATCCCTTTGGATTATTTGACGCTGTTTTTGAGACCATATTATTTTTATTACTCCGCCGACTGACCCGTTTGCCTCGACGTGTGTCCACTCCCACATTTTTACACAGCAGATACTATACAATACAAAATATTATGTTCGCTTCCAGCTTGGACCCCGAGCAGAGAGAAGAGCTGGTGGCGATTATCGATAAACTTCTCTCAGACAAGGCGCCCCTCGTGGTGGGCTCCGCTGCTATGGCATTCAGCGAGGTATGCGGAGACCGGATCGACCTCATACACAAGAGTTACAGGTATTTACATGCATTATGCAGTCCATATTGACAAATAGAACATTCTACTATATTATTATCAATTGCCATAAATTATCGAAAACTAGCCTTTTCGCGCGACTCTGCTCGCGTAATGCAGTATCCCACGGGAACACTGGAAGTTTTCGTAATAAAATGTTTTAATCTCCTAAACTATTACCATACCAAATTTCATCAAAATTCGTTCAGTAGTTTTTGCATGAAAGAGTCACAAACATCCATACATCTATCCTCACAGACTTTCACATTTATAATTTATAATAGTAAGTAGGATTAGATTGGTGCAGATATGCAAGTTTGCACATGTGTACAGGTGATTTAGTTTCAAACATATACATAATTTTTTAAATACAATAATAGTTCAGGTACAAATGACCCAGACATCTTACAAATTATTAATTGGTGCAAAGAATTGTCTTTATATTTTTTTCGTAGGTAAAATAGTAAAAAAGTTAAAATATATTTTTCAGGAAGCTGTGCTCCCTGGTGGCGGACGTGGACGAGTGGGGCCAGCTGGCGCTGCTCAACGTGCTGACTCTGTACGCCCGCAGCTGCTTTCCCGACCCCAACCTGGAGGTATATTATCCCCCTTACTAATAAAAATATTTACACAATGGATAAGCTATACGATGTTTTATCCTCGTTTGATACGTTGAAAAATTCGCTTAACATACAAGGACAAATGTTGTATAGCTTAACCATCGTGTAAATATTTTATTAGTATGGAGGTCTAAAAAAATGGCGCCATTAAATTTTGCGGTTTGCCTCCCAAACATTATCCTTATGTTAATTTTCACTGGAGAATAATAGTCTACAAAATACGATTCCTATCGGGTTCCCTTTTTAATCATGGAGAATAGAGGTAAAGAGGACCATCTCTGGGATAGAAAAGTGTCCGCTAAAAATCATCATCATCATCATCATCATCAAATAAGGTTGGCGCCACTGTAGCAAGGGTGTAAAGCGGCAAAATTTAAACACAGAACTACGTAAAACTTTTAAAACTACGTAAAACGGAATGCGGATCATTGCCATTCGAAAAAAGTTCTTCTTCTTATTCTTTAAAATGGCTCCTTAGTGATTCGCCAATGTGTTGACGAAAACACTGCCTTATGAGTGCGTTTTATGAATAAATAAGGGCACGATGTACAGGAGGAAGTCTGTTGAATAATCTAAAACCTAGAACAGACACAAACATTTAGGGCCAGACCACAGTATGTACATAAAGTTTCAGTAAAAGGAGTATTTACAAAACACAGAACAGATTTAAGTTTGATAGGGGGAGGAATTGTAGGAGGGAGGGATCGTATAATGAGGATTGTTTTTTGGGCAGCGAAAAAAAGTTCTGCTGTCAAGTGTCAAATCAAGTCAATTAATATAAATCAAAGTAATTCGTCTAATATAAATATATAAATAAAATCGAAAATATTTCTACAAATACTCGACACTGTCAGAATGGTGCAAAACCTTTGCAACCGCGATAAGAATAAGTATCAATAAGCGTCTTTTTTTATAACTTTATTTTGTGTTGAGTATGTAGTGTAAATTCTCAGTTTGTCTCGTTTATTAATACGTTCGCACTCACTTGATACGCCGTACCTACAGCTGTACTTAAGTACGGTCTATTAATTAAAACAACATCTTAAGTACTTTCTTGAGAATTGTCTTAGAGATAAGAACGCTTTATTAATAAACCGTTCATAAGTATTAAAAAACGGGCCTTAGACATCAAAAAAATTAAGTAACTAAACTCAACTAACTTCACTCCATCTCTTATTGCTAACTTCATGTCACACACCCTTCTCACTCTAGCGCAATTATGGCCAGTTTTGGAACTATTATTTAATTACTTTTGTCTGACACTTTTTAGCTTTTCTTTTCTATAGAGAGATGGTCCTCCTTACCTCTATTCTCCATGCTTTTTAACATTACTTATTCGCGCAAAATTTACACTCCTATATTTAGAATTGTTAGTTTTTTTTAATTAAATGGCCCAGGAAACGAGCAGATGAATCGCCTGATGGTAAGCAATTACCGCTACCCTTGTACAGTCGACGCCAGAGGAGCTACTTGTCCAGTGTTGCGCACTTAAGTTCCTGGTCCTCAAAATCTCCAAACCCCCTTGGGTCTTTAATTGTAAAGTCAGAACGACGAAATCAGAATGACAGGGTCGGTATCCGCCCTTTTCGTTATTGTGGGACAAAACATTTATTAATTTCGCTAGCACCTGTTAAATGGCCTATGTCGCATGAAGTATCTACCTATATGGGTATATGATTTCATTTTCAGAGCTACTCGAGCGACTCGGAGAAGCCGTTCTACGAGTCTGACAGCTCGACAGGAGCCAACCGCCGTGCGTCGCCTGTGGAGCCCGACCTGCGGCTGCTGCTGCGTGCCGCGCGCCCGCTGCTGCAGAGCCGCAACGCCGGCGTCGTCATGGCCGTCGCGCAGCTGTTCTACCACTGCGGCCCGGGTGAGTACTGTGTGTGTAGCGCGCGCCTGACGCGCAACTCACGTGTTGAGTCGAGTTCACGAAAAGAAATAATAATGTAAACAAACATTTATTTATTTGTCTTTGGATCAAATTGAAAAAATGGTTTCGTCACTTGGTCATTAACTTTATTTAAGTTAATGACGAAGTGACGAAACCGTTTTTATAATAAATCTGTGGCGGACCAATCAGCGCCACAAATCTGATAAATTTACATAAAAATGGCGCGTTTACCATATATATGTCAGACGCTACGTTTATAATCTAACCAAAGTGAAATTGCTTATGAGTTTCGAATGACACGTATCTTTTTTTGGGTTAATTGAATTTGATAAATGATAGTTGTTTTGTGGTTTTTTTTTTACAGTGCAGGAGCTACCGCCGGTGGCGAAGGCGCTGGTGCGGCTGCTGCGCGCGCCTGTCGAGGTGCAGAGCGTCGTGCTCACCTGCATCGTCGCGCTCACGCAGGCGCGCCCCGTGAGTATACCAACCAAGTAACCAAGTATACCAATACCAGGTATAATTACAGAAAGGTACAGGTAAGGTGGTAGTAGACGGAGTGATTTCTGTAAATGTAACAGCTACGAAAGACTAGTTTTTTCCTGCGGCTCCGCCCCCGTTAAATTAGAATTTTCATAATTCAGGAAAAATATAGAAATTTAAAATCGGGCCAGTAGCTTCGGCGGAACTCACGTTCACATTAATTATTTATTAATATTAGTAGGGAATTAATGTTCAAATTATGAAAGACAAATAAAATTTGATGTACGCAGGCGCTGTTCGAGCCGTACCTAAAGTCCTTCTTCGTGCGCACGTCGGATGCGCTGCACGTGAAGCTGCTGAAGCTGGACGTGCTGACCGCGCTGGCCACACCCGCGAGCGCGCCGCACGTGCTACGCGAGCTGCACACATACGTGGCGGGCGCGGACCGCGCGCTCGTGCCGGCCGCGGTCCGCGCGGTGGGCCGCCTCGCGCTCGCCGCCCCCGCCGACACCGACGCCTGCCTCGCCAAACTCCTCAAGCTGCTGTCCAGCCGCGACGGTGAGTAGGCTGCTGCATCTCGAACCGAGCAAAAGACGCTCTGAGTCTGAACACAATCAACGAAACAAGATGAAAGGTCGGTAATCGAAAACGACGAATGGAGCTAGTAATCGGGTTGTGTATAATATATTTCTCTTGTCCACAAAGTGGTTAATTGGATGACAATCAAAAGAATATGCTTGTATCTTAAGCGCTATTGAATATAAAAACCTACAAAAAATTTAAACTGGGCATACTAAAAGTCTAACAGGGAATATAGTGTTTCAGAAAGACATTAATGCTGTCACTTCTTTGTAGGATGTTTTATAAAGCTACTGGTTTGTAACAAATCTGTTAATTTCAGAGGCGGTGGTTTGCGAGGCCGTGGTGGTGATCAAGCGCGTGGTGGGCGGGGGCGGGGGCTCCGCACGCGCCGCCGTCTCCCGCGCCGCCAAGCTGCTGCGCGGCGACAGGTACAAGCACGCACGTTCACGCACACACACGTACACATGATCGCAATCGTACACGAACGCACGGTCAAGCACACACAGCACACGCAAGATGCAAATATTATCTGTCGTTCAGCGATAATTGTTTTGAGTATAATTTATAAAAGTATTCATATTAATGATGTTTCAACTTTAAAATGATATTTATTTATTGTGTGTGTGCAGGCTGGCGGGCGGTGCGCGCGCAGCGGCGGTGTGGCTGGTCGCAGAGCATGGGGCAGAGCACCCGCGCGCCGCCGCGGTCCTGGCGCACATGGCCGGCTGCTTCGCCGACCAGGTACTATATACTCTCATAACGAGACGAAGAAGACGAAACTCTATGGCTCAGTGATTAGCGCGTCGACGCTTAAGCCAGAGGTCGCGGGTTCAAATCCCGCCGAAGTAAATATATGTATAATATAATAAAAATCCTTAATATGTTTATAATATAAAAGTATTAAATATACCTGTGATACAAGTTCTTCGGATACTTAGTATAGGACCAGATTAACGTGGTGTGAAAGCATCCATAGATATTATTATTATTATGATAAAATACTGGTTGTCGTTTAATCCGAGAGAAATATTATACCCACCCAGCCTTAAAGCCAAAATTTTCCGTGGGGCGTTTTTACTGTCTTCCAAGAAACAAGTCGAGTTCGCCAGAAGAAATAAAAATTTAAACTAACATTCAGAGATTGGCATACTTTGGATGAAATTAAAAAAGAATTTCGCCCATTCGTCATCAACTTGAATAACAAATGTATCAAATTTATTTAAAAATGGCGCCATACTGTTGATTTCGAAGATTGATTGAATTTAGAATTATTTTAATTTTAACAGGTAATAATCATTGTTTATATAAATTATTTGTTCTCGTAGTTTTTACTTTGGTCAATGGTTGATCGTAGAAATGTTTCGCAGCTCATAATTAATTTTTCGAAAAGTCAAAAAAAAGCAAGTATGAATGTTTTCTGTCCAGGAGGAGGCGGTGAAGCTGCAGGTGCTGTCGTTGGCGGTGAAGCTGGCGGCGCGGCGGCCCGACACCGTCCCCATCGCGCGCTACGTGCTGTCGCTCGCGCGCTACGATGGCAGCTACGACGTGCGCGACCGCGCGCGCCTCCTGCGCCGCCTGCTGCCGAGCGCCGCGCTGGGCGGACGCTCCGCCCTCGTGCTCGGCCGCCCCAAGCCCGCGGCGCTGGCGCAGGCGGCGCGCACCGACCTCACGGTGAGTCGCGCACTCTTCACGTACACTAGAGATGCAGTTTCGTCGAACACTTGCCTATAACGCGATTCGACGCGGCACATGTCGCGAGATGCAGCTATGCGAAAAGTAAATAACCGTAGTTAATGTGTAAAATAATTTCTCTACAGTGAATTATTTGAAGCTTTTTTCATCACCGACGTCGTCAAACATCAAAAGTTTTTTATTCTTGTAAGGATGATGCCTAGTGTGGAAAATCACATTTTAGGAAATTAAATTTTAAAATTGTTGAATAGAGAAATACACATCGAGAAGAAATAGGTATGTAGGTTGACACGATTGAAAATTATAAGCAAATAAAAAATATTGCCAATCTCTTTCTCACAAAACGCTTTGTTACGATACAAGCTACTCCCGCCATACATTTTTAGTGACACATCTTCGTTATTCTTTAACAGCCTCCGTGGTGCAGTGGTTTACAGCTTGGCTCTCGACTCGGAGGTGGTGGGTTCAATTCCCGCATTGGAACAACAAAAAATGTTGTTTCCAAGTTTGTTTAGGACAATGCAGGCTGATCACCTGATTGTCTGACAAGAAAGATGATCCATGCGTCGGATGGGCATGTAAAAATTCGGACCTGCGCCTGATCTCTCGCCAGTCGTGTCGGTCTGTCCGTACCACTGGGTTTCGAGAGTAAAGGAAGAGATAGTGCTCTTGTGTACTGCGCACACACTTGGGCACTATAAAAATAACATCTGCGTAGCTGGTCTGGTCAACCGGCCACTGTCACCGAAATCGGTGTGCTATTTATTATTCCTTAAGATTTACGAAAATGGGTTCTAGATTCTTTATTAACATGTTGTCTTACATCGAATAGACGAAAAAAAAAATGTTTAGGCAACATGCCTATTTGTTCGAATGAATTTTTAAGATTTTGTATATTATGATAACACTTAAAACACTTGTGACACGTGTGCTCTGGCACATACACAGTTGTTGATGATATTTTCACAAATACAATACGGTGCGGACAGCTGGGCAGCCTGTCGCAGTACCTGGGCGCGCCGTGCGCCGGCTACCGCGCGCTGCCGCCGCACCCGCCCGCGCCGCTGGCCGCCGACCGCCGCGACCCGCCGCCCGCGGTACCCGAGCGACCGCCGCGGACGCTGTCTGAGCAGGTTTTTTTTTCTTTTTTCAAGGAAAATGCATGTGTTAAGCTCTAATTTATTTATTTATTTACTGTTCTTTTGCAGTCGGAATGAAGAAACGTACCCTGTATTAATTAGTACTTACTGACATTTCTATCTATCTGTTTGAATGTTATATTACATAATTTATTTTAGCACCGACAGAAGAAGAAGAGCTTCTACTCGGAGCCGGAGAGCGGCTCGCGCTCGTCGGGTTCGTCCGGGAGCAGTTCCGAGGAATCGTCCTCCGAGTGAGTAGTTTCTCTCGTCTTTACTGACGCATCTTCCTTGCATCCAGTTACAAATCACAATGCGCAATGCTATAGTAGTTTCGCACAGCAGGGACTTTTATAACCGTAATATCGCTGTATGATAATGAATAGACGGTGTTATCTAAAATGTTTCAGTGAGGAAGACGAAGAGACTCAGCCGAACGAAAAGCCAAAAGAAACCAATAACTACAAGTGAGTGCTTGTCTACTAGTGGGTGCTAGTTTGTCTTATAATATGTTGTACAAAGTACGGACTAAACGAGATGTCTTCAAAACGAAAATAGATATTCATTCATATTCAAATATGTAATTGATTTTCGTTCCAAAAATATATAAAACATGTTACCTTTAATTTTGACTAGATTATCCTATAAAATACTCAAATTTTATTCATAATACGAACCCAGCCGTGTTAATTTGTATAATAATATAAATGATGAATAGAATTTAATAATAAAAATAATAACTCCCTACACCAATTTCGGGGACGATGGCCGGTTTCATTGAAACCAGGCCTATACAGAGCAGCGGCGTGACCTTCAAAGCAGGCGCGTTGTTCGGCAGTACGAGGGTGTCCAATGTCCATACGTAGTGCGAGTTGTCAGGAAATGTTATTTTTCTCTCAATTTCGCAAATTCTTAGTTATGCATACTGTCATAACTTACATATTGTAGCCTAATGTTTGGTTAAATATTTCATTTACTTATTAATACCCCTAAAAAAACCCTGTATTAAGACTCGTACGGTTCTAGGTCGTCGGAGTCCGACACGTCGGACTCTGAGTCGGACAGCTCGGGCTCGTCCGGATCCGGCAGCGAATCGGGTTCCGGCAGCGAGGACGACGACAGTGAGGATTCCAACAAGGAGGTAAGTGATGATGATGATGCATTATGTAAAACTTGGTGCGGTAAACTACTCAATATCCATATCATTCGATAATGTTGTTTAGATAATTTGACAACACTATCAAAAGACCGCATTTGTTTTACACAATTAGGGCTAACACCACATATCGTGATCTACAGGAGGAGCCCGAACCCTCTGCTCCGCCGCGCCCCGCCGGCAAGTCCAACCTGGAGCTGCTGCTAGAGCTAGACGAGGCGGCGGGCACGCTGCCCACCCTCACGCCCACCGCCGGGGGGCTGTTCTCCCCGCCCACGCCCGCTGCGCCCCCCACCTGTGAGTACATCCCCGGCTACATCTGGAACTGTACACACAGTGTGCGCGTGCGTTTGTGCGTACATGCGTGCGCGCGTGTGTTCCCGCATTAACTGTAACACATCTTTGTAACTCCACAGCGGACATCACACCAGTCGGCCCGGCCTGCACCCCGACCCGCGCGGTGGAGCTGGTGGGGCGGCTGGCGGCGGGCGGGCTCGCGGCGTCGGGCCGCTGGGCGCGCGCGCCACACCTCGCCGGGGCGAAGCTGTGCACGCTCGCCGTTACGTTATATAATCACACGAGAGAGGAGATACGGGATGTGCGGGTGGTTGAGAAGGTAATTCAAGGAAGCTAGGGCGATCTTCCCTGATTTGTTGTTAAAAAGTAGACTTCAAATACAAATCGATTTTAAACTTTTTGTGCTAGAAATATTAGCCCCTACTCGTGTCGGTTGCAAATTAATTATCCCTTATATGCCATGCGATAATATTTATCGACATACATCGTGTTCAATAGTGCGCAGTTTTTTTATATACATGAACACTAGTTAAGGTTAAGAAGTTAATGCTACTGGATAACATGATCTACATCTATAGCAATAAGATTTACATTGGCAGTCGGTGTCGGGTGCGCACGCGCTGCACGGGTGGAGCGCGGTGGCGCTGGCGCCGGGCGCGTCCGCTGACGTCACGCTCGGCATCGACTTCGCCGACTCCATACAGACCGTCACCTTCACTATCGCCAGCTCGCTAGGTACGTCCATCATCCATTTTAACTGGTATCTGGTACATCGATATAAAATACTTCTAACGGTAGTGCCGGTTTTAGCATTACCAGTACCAGTTTTAGCCATGGGGGAGGGGGGGGGTCTACTGCTTAACAGCGAATGAATGCTATACGCTCGATATTGACCGTGTGATTTTTGATCCGTATCACCTAAAACACTACTTCTAATTCTAACACACAGATACGTTCATGCACGCACGTCTCCGCCCACACGCACAGTACTTTTAGGGGAAAGACACATTTATTTATAAAAAAATGTTACGTTATTGTATTAACATCTTCGCTGTTATGTCGTGTCACGTCACGTGTTACATCTCTGACATCGCGTGTAACCACGTGTTGCAGGCGAGGCGCGCGCGCAGCTGCGGCCGCCCGTGGGCGAGCTGATGAGAGCCGTCACCACGTCGCCCGCGCGCTTCGACACCGAGCAGAAGCGACTGCGGGGCATGACCGAGGTACTTTACCAGCTTGTCTATTCCTACATTTAGACTTTATTGTCTTGAGGATTAGGTTAAATTTGCAGTGGCAGGATCACGTCGGTACAGCGACAAATCGTATTCGTTGTAGTTTTATGCCGCGAGAATAGATGGCGCTAAGTGAAGTCTATGAAATAGCATCATAAGAAATAATCATGACTGAAAAAGTTAATTACGTAAAAATATTGGCCATTGTGTAGGTAATAGATTATATACAAAAATGACTGACATTACGAAATTATTTAACGACTTCTTTATTGACATTACAAAAAATAATAAATCTAGTAATCCTAATGACATTTATATTAATAATAATAATCAATTAAATTCAATTTAATGTATTTATCTCCTTTAGTTCCTAATGACATTTGTAAAAAATATCTTCCATAAATGCCACTAGATCGACTGGATCGATGCACAAACGTAATAAAATTAGCTGCAAAATATGCTACCCTGTATGGTACGTAGTCAACCTGTCTTTCGAACGAGGACATTTAAAGGACAATTAAATATATACATATATATAGTTAGACCGCTTCTTAAAAAAGTTAATGCAAGGCATATACCGAACTATAGACTGGTAACAATTATACCAATAATTTCTAAAATTATTGAAAAGGCTATGCAGACTAAATTAGTTAATTGCCTTAATATGAACAATTTACTTTGTAAACAGCAATTTGGATTTACAAAAGGTAGCTCAACAACACTGGCCTGCTTTTCCTTAGTAAAGCAAATAACGCTAGCCATTGATCAAGGACCATCTGTAGCTGCTGTTTTTCTCGATTTAAGTAAAGCTTTTGATTTCGTTAATCATAAACGTCTATTGGATAAACTGTAGAAATTCAGAAAATAAATTTCAGGGAAACGCATATAAATGGTTTGAATCATGCCTTACAAATAGGGAACAGTGTGTAGAAATAAGTAATATTGAACAATACAAAGAAATTTACAGATCAGTATATAAAAATACTGATTGCGGGGTACCACAAGGTAGTAATTTAGGACCAAACCTCTTCCTAATTTACATAAATGATTTGCCGAAAATAATAAAACATGACTTCACTATGTTTGCTGACGATACCACTTTATAGATAAAATGCTGAAAAAAATTATTGAACGACGAAGTGCAAAGAGAAATTAAAAAAGTTACTAATTAGCTTAATACGAATAATCTAGCGTTTTACCTTGAAAAAACAAATATTATAAAATTTTATAAAGCAATGAAGCAATGAAGACAAAATTTTAGATAAGCCCTATCAAATGCGTATCATCTACCATTTTCTTGGGGCTAAATATAGATAAAAACTTGAATTGGAAATACCATATTGATAGTATCTGTAACAGACTGAATTGATTCATATTTACTCTTAAAAGAATAAAAAATATTGTATCTATGGAATCTGCCTCAATGTCCTATCACGGCTACGTCTCCTCGACATTAAGATACGGTCTGATACTATGGGGAAATTCGGTGGAAGTTACCAGGGCCTTTATTATACAAAAGAAATGTATTGGAGATATGGCGGGGGTAGACTATGTAACTAACTCATTGCAGACCACTTTTTCAAAAATTTTAACCTTCCCTGACTTGTTTACATATATTACAATCTTGTATATTTGTCAAGAAATATGATTTTCTTGATAAAAAAGGCGAGAAACGAAATAAAAAAAAAATCAACATACCCACACAAAAGTCAGCAATCAAAAGTGAAAATGATGAAAAAAAAAGTGTATGACTGTAAAAATATACATCTTCCGGACAGCATTAAAAATGACAATAATACATAATATATTCTATTCAAGACAACATTTTTTAACTGGCTGTTACAAAAATGTTACTATTCTATACGAGAATATTTTAACGATAAAGCGGTAACAAACAAATTAAAAATAACTTCGAACATGTAGAATTACACACTTAGTATGTTATGATAGTGTAAGAAGTTAGTTTAGCAGGGCAGGTACTCGGAACCTCGCAGGGTGCATACGCGGTTTTGGTGGCACAGGTTGTAACAATCTAGATTCCCGATCGCCATCTCCCGACAAGCAGACTCCCGTATAATAATACGTCTTTACCTATGAAATTTCCGTTCTGCAGTACTGGCCATTTCAAATCAAAACAATTTTTGTTTGGCTAAGAATTCTAATTTCAAATTAATTTTATTTTAAAAACATGGAATTCTTTTTCCAAAAGTAGTCATTATTTTGTTTATTGATTAGTGTTACATTTTCATCGCATTTCAATATTTTTCGTCATCATGGATACGTTAAAAATTCGAGTAATTATGGAATATGAGTAGCGTCGTGGCAGCAACGCGGCACAAGCGGCACGCAACATCAACGACGTTTACGGAGCTAACACTACAAACCAACGCATTGGTTTGCTCACTTCCGTTCTGGAATTTTCGACCTGAAAAATGAACCTCGCGGTCGTCCGAAGACTTTGGTCGACAATGACGAATTAAAGGCGATTGTGGTAGCTGATGATACACAATCTACGGCTGAATTAGCAGCAGCTTTCGACGTTAGCGTCAAAACAATATTGATCCATTTGCGTCAAATTGGCAAGGTAAAAAAGCTTGACTTGAAAATGGGTGCCCCACGAACTCAATGATCGCCAGCGCGAAGTACGCGTCGAGACGTGCCTTGCGCTGCTCAACAGACACACAAATGAAGGAATTTTGAACCGCATTGTTACCTGCGATGAAAAATGGATTCTGTTTGATAACCGCAAGCGCTCGGCAAGTTGGTTGGATCCTGGTTCAGCATCTAAACAATGCCCTAAACGAAAACTTACCCCTAGAAAAGTGAGGGTCACTGTTTGGTGGTCTAGCGCCGGTGTGATTCATCACAGCTTCTTACCAAACGGGGTGAGCATTACTGCAGATGTGTACTGTGAAGCACTGAACACAATGATGGAGAAGCTGGCACATCTCCAACCAGCATTGGTCAATCGCTCGTCTCCGGTGCTCCTGTACGACAACGCGCGACCTCATACTGCACAGCAGACGGTCTCCAAGTTGCAAGAACTGGGGTTGGAAGCTCTCCGTCATCCGCCCTACTCATCAGATTTTGTGCCTACAGACTACTACTTTTTCCAGAATTTGGATAACTTCTTGGCGGGAAAAAAATTCAATACCCGAGAGGCAGTACAAAATGCCTTTGAAGAATTTGTTGCCTCCCGTCCAGCTGATTTCTTTAAGAAGGGCATCAATAAACTGCCACTGCGTTAGCAAAGATGCATTGATTGCATGGGTGGTTACTTCGATTAATACAAATAAAAAATACATGAAAAAAATTATTTTAAATTTTTTCATACTAAACGGCATTTTCATAGGTAAAGACCTAATATATAATACTTGTCGGGTAGGTCAAGGGCGAAATGGCGCCACACTACGGTTTCAATTAGGTATTAGGTAAAAATATAATACTTCTTCCGTAGGTAAAAAACCGTAAAAAATAACTGTACCTGACTCTCATGAGTGTTCGTCACAAGTTAAGTAGTAGAAAAATACCACTTACTCGACTGGCGACTCGGAAAAGAATGATTAAAATAATTTAATGATGGACGGACATAATATTAAAAGAGTATTTGTTTTGACTAAAGATTAATTTATTGACAATTTATTTTATAATTAGACATTATGTAATAAGTATTTGTTTGACTGGAGATGAATTTATTTTGACATGCAATCTCTTTGTACTTTATGTTTTACTTGACAAATTTGACATTGTGCTGCTTTCTTTTTTTATTGTATTAACATTATGGATTTATATTTAACTGTATATTTTGTAAGTTTGTTGTTAGACCAAGTATTAACAGCAAGTATTATTAAACTAACAGAGAACTGAGCCACTTCATTTCATACTGTATATAGATTTTCAGTGATATTTTGTTAAAATAGGTTACGATTACTAAAAATATGCTAAGAAAAAGAAGACTAGTTAGACACAGTATAAAATAAGGTCGCTCAGTTCCCTGTTCGCCTAGATCTTTTAAACTAAACAGCGGATTTGAATGCAGTTTTCCGCAATGGGTAGAGTTATTCAAGCGGAAGCTTTATATGTATAATACATCGCACCCGTGCGAAGCTGGAGTGGGTCGCTAATATAAAACAATAAAAAATAAAAATCCAATTACTGTCAAAACCCCACTCCTGAGGTGAATATCACTATACTAAATAATAATCAGCGTGGCAGGACTGAGATAGGTTTGAAATCTGTTGGTGGGTGGGGGCTATTTTTTGCATGGTCCTTTGGTATGGTAGTAGTTTAGGCTCTGACTTAAAACATAGGGAAAACTGTACTTTTTCGGGATAAAAAGTATTTTATCCCGAAAAAGTACAGTGTTCCCGTGGGATACTGTATTTACGCGGTCGGAGCCGTGGGAATAAGCTAGTAAAATGAAATGGCGATGTGCCTCAGTGTGAGAAGTCAGTCTCCGCGGACGACGAGGCGACCGCGCGGGCGCGCGTGCTGGACGCCGCCAACCTCGCGCCGCTGCCGCCGCATCCCGCCGAGCCCGAAACGCTCAGGTACCGTACATTTTGACATTCCGTTCAGGTCCCAATTTAATCTAGTCGTAAACAAATATAATAAATTGGAGCAAAAGTAGTCCTTAATGGGCGATGAACCCGGGTGACTGAAGCCGCACACCGAAAATCGACCTACTTTTGCGATCTCGCCGAATTGCCATTTAGACTGTCCATTTTCGCCGTGGGGCGCGGCGGTAATCGCGCGGATAAAATCGACCCATGTAAATCCCCCATTAGTCTCATCAGTGAAAATGTCAAAAGGTCTTCTTTTAATTACCTCATGCCAACTTAAACATCATTGGTAACTTTTGACATTTTAAACATAACGCGAATAGACGATAGATTACTTTTTCCGTTTCAGGTTCGCGGGCCGAATGCTGTCATCGGGTGATCTGGTGTTGGTGTCGCTGCGCGCCGCCGCCGGCGCGACGCGCACGCTGCGTGCCAACTGCGCCAATCCCGCCGTCGCCGCGCTGCTCGCTAGCGACCTCGCGCAGGCGCTGAGCCAGTAGAACCCCACACGAATCTACGATACTTGAAGACTCAAGATGACATTTACAATACACAAATATTGTAATTTTTTTTGGGTTCCGTACCCAAAGGGTAAAACGGGACCCTATTACTAAGACTCCGCTGTCCATCCACTGTCACTAGGCTGTATGTATCTCATGAACCGTGATAGTTAGACAGTTGTATTTTTCACATAATATGATGTATTACTGTTGCCGCTATAATAACATATAATAACAAATACTAAAAAACAGAATTAAACATATACATTTAAGGGAGCTCCCATACAACAAACGTGATTTTTTGCCGTTTTTATTTTTTCGCGATTCCGACTTGTACTTGGCTGGTTTAGTGTTTTCTTTACTTGAACAATCGCTTTGTGAATTACAAGTTATTGGAAAACTTGACGCGTAAACATTTCGTGACAATCAAGTCATAATATTACTATGTAGGTATGTGCAGAATCAATGAGTATATTTTAATGTGTTCAAGTATTTAAAGTTATATATAAATATGGACTTTTCAAGATTTTGTTTCGACGTAGAAGATATTTTAAGACAAGATTGTTTTAATATTGTTGTCACAGAATATTTCACTTTGTTCACAAAACTTTATATGAAATAGTTTTTTAGCAGTAACATGTGTTCCATTATATTATTATATTAAATGAAAAGTTCTATGTCACATAAAAATGTATATTTAACGTAAGTTATAATAAACAATTTAATAATACTTTTCTTTTATTTACAATACAGTTTTTACTTATGTTTATAGAAATGTATACAAATCATTGAGATTCATTTCAAAATATGATATTATGTTTCGTAACGTTCAGATCTCAACACAAGATTGTTTTGTATAAGTACCTGTATAGTGAATGCTACACATTTGATATTTGGATCGTGATCCAGGACTACGATATTTATTATGTAGTGTGCGTATCACGGATCGTAATTCCTAATGCGGATCGCTGGAAGAAAAAATATCACGAAATAAATATCGAGCGTGTAGCATTCACCATTGAGATTCGTTATAAATAAATGAGATTGACATTCTCAACATTCAGATCTTACATTGTTTCGTATACTTAGCTTACTTCTTCTTACCTTAGCATATAATATTTCCTAACCTAAAACACTAAACATAATAATACTGTTAGTGCTGTGGATAGTGTCCCCAGCCGGGCGGCATGCTCATGCCGAGTGTGTATGGTGTATTCATCAATATCCGGGGCCTCTTCGGATCCTCGTGCATATGCGGCTGCGGCTGCATCTGATGCATGTGCTGGTGGTTCATGATGGGAGGAGGCTCCACCACTTTGTCCTTCTTTGCTCTCTTCTTTGGAGTGTTCTCCGGAACGACCCTCCGTTCGTTCCACAGTCTGTCTATTAACTGTGTCCTCGATCGTACACCGTTTGGATCTTCAACTTGCTTTTTAGATATTGGTGCATTCGCGACTTTCTGCTTCATAGCTTCCAACCTCTCCTCGGTTGGTGTCATTTGGACTTCAGGAATGCCGTTCTTGGTGCATATGTTGTGTAGTACACAGCATGCTACACTCATCTGAGCGACCATTAACGGGTCAAACTGCTTGTTGCATGTGGCCTGAAGACATTTCCACCTCGACTTCAACTGTTTGATTGTGTTTAAAACAACCTCATGAGTCTGTGAAACCATGTTCGTGTAATATTTCTCTGGTGACATGGGAGATTTCTTGGTTATTTTTGGAACTGGTGTCATTATGTATGGCTTTTGAGAGTAATGTGGACCTCCTGAAATAAACAAAATGAAAATTCTCATTATAGGTCTGATAATGGATAATGGGAAAACGCTGTAAGGGCATACTGACAGTCCAGTTTTGCCATGACTTTTACAAAGTCTAACTAATGTCAGGGATACCTGCCGATTAAATTTCCTATTAGATGATGAAGAAATCATAAGCCTTACCAACTAGCCAGCACAGATCTCGTGTGTTGTTGAGGCTCTCCAGGTCAATCTTCACAGCATGCGTGTTAAGGATGGCGTCATGAGAGTACGAGCCACCGGGATTAGCATTCACGCTTATTATGTTGGAGTCACTATCACAGATCTGGAAATATATTTTAATATTATTTTGTAGTCTTAAAAGTTTGCGAGGATAAATGGATGCATGTTACTCTTTCAGACAAAAACTACTGAAAGGATTTTGATTAATTTTGGTATGGTAGTAGTAAGTAGTAAGCCCTGGTTTAAGACATAAGTACTATACTTTTTATCCCGAAAAAGTACAGTGTTCCCGTGGGATACTGTATTCACGCGGGCGGAACCGCGTGCACTATATTTTATAATTCTTACGTATAGTTTTAAAATATTTTGAATTGTCAATGGTTTTGCACAACGGTATTTACTTCATGGTTTAAACAAATTTTATGGCAGCATTCCAATCGAATCTGTTTTTCTGGTCACCCACAGGTCGCGGCATTTATTTAGTGCTTCATAAATTCATACTAAACAGGGCTGTGACGCACGACGCGGTCGTGTTTGCGCGACGCAGTCGCTAAGATCGGAATGCTATTTAGTGCTTTGGATAGTTAAAAACATTTCAATTATTAAATAAAATAAACATAAATACTAATGCCTTACAGAACTATCATTAGAATAGAAAACTTACAATCTGCACTTTTTTGGAATGGTATGACTTGTTGAAGTGTTTTTTCTGGTCCTGTTCGGGCTTAGCGATGGGCACGTGCATGCAATCTATACAACCCACCACATTGGGTATCCCATACTTCATGTAGAACCTAAAATAACAAATAAAATCTTGTTTTTAGGTGTACAAGAATTTTCTTTACCTTTTTATACAAAAATTTTTTTGAGAAACCCCACGACAGTTAAAACGCAATTGAAAAAGAATAAAATAATTTAATTCCCCTCCGACTTAATTAATTTATGTAACGAGATATAAGAAATAAACGTAAATTAATTTTATTATAAGTAGAGTTGATCTCTCGCCGAGTCGGCCATAAGCAACTGAGCACGAGTATAATAGACCGACTCTGCGAGATATTGTTACCTCTACTTATATAAGTAGAGTTGATCTCTCGCCGAGTCGGCCATAAGCAACTGAGCACGAGTATAATAGACCGACTCTGCGAGATATTGTTACCTCTACTTATATAAGTAGAGTTGATCTCTCGCCGAGTCGGCCATAAGCAACTGAGCACGAGTATAATAGACCGACTCTGCGAGATATTGTTACCTCTACTTATATAAGTAGAGTTGATCTCTCGCCGAGTCGGCCATAAGCAACTGAGCACGAGTATAATAGACCGACTCTGCGAGATATTGTTACCTCTACTTATATAAGTAGAGTTGATCTCTCGCCGAGTCGGCCATAAGCAACTGAGCACGAGTATAATAGACCGACTCTGCGAGATATTGTTACCTCTACTTATATAAGTAGAGTTGATCTCTCGCCGAGTCGGCCATAAGCAACTGAGCACGAGTATAATAGACCGATTCTGCGAGATATTGTGCGAGATGTTTGTTATAAGTAGAGACTTATAAAAAGCTTTTATATTTATTACATAAGTCTCGTTACATAAATTAATTAAGCGGGTAGATTTAATTATTTTATCTGTTTTCAATTGTGTCTTAAGAGCCCTATTACAAATCTGCACTCTGCGAGATTAGGTATTTGAAGCGTTCCCGACATTTCGCGTTTTGTAGTAATTTTGCAGTTGTATTTATCGTTTATATTGTAATAGGATAACAAATTCATGCTTTAAAATTATAAAATCTTAATTCCTCATAAAGTAACAATTGTTCTGGTATAAATGATTATATAATGAATGATAGTAATAATGATTATTATCGTAGATAGGAGTAATTCACAGTTAACTTAAAGCTATTTTCGAAGTTTTTTTGGCTTAGAATAAGATTTTTTTCTATATTAAATCAAAGATATTTTAAAATTCTTAATGCCGTATTTATGTTACGAACTAGGTATACAACTATATAGGAAATAACATTCTCATTTTATTATTTTATTTGCTTAGAACAGTAAGTTCAATCCAGGAGCTCTAAGACCTGTCTTTTTTTCTTCCTTCTGCCTTCGTGCATTTTATGAAAAATTTTCTCTGCAATTTTGTGTTTAATTAAAAAGTTAAGCAAAATTTACAAAAAGCGAGGCCGCTACGAACTAGGCCAATTGCTATTCTGCACTATTCAATATGACAAAATTGTTAATGTTTCTTTGTTTCTGAGATCAAGAACGATATAATTGGCCATTTTACGTATAAATCACAGTCTAATCAAGTCAGATTAATATCCTCTTAACCATCATGGGTTTTCTCAACATTTTTAATTTTGCTATTTATTTATTATTTAAAACTTTTTAGAGAGCATAGCTAGGTGCCATGTCGATAAACATTATTAAATAGTAATTATGATAAGTTCTGAGACCTGAAACTGCATCAAAATTGGACTTGTAGTTTTGGTTTTGGACACACTTATGAACATGCACCAATCAAACCTGAACCCATTACTGAAAACCGCATTTAATTCGGAATAAAAGTTATAATCTTTATTGAACATGATAATCATAATAATAATCTTTTATTTACATGATTGTTAATAATTACAAAAGTCCTATGAGTTTCAAGAAAGTTGAATAAAGATTTTACAGTTCTTAGTACTCCTCATTGGATAAATCTGGTGCGGATCCCAAAAGAGAAGCTTTCGAGGCGTTCAACCTAGGTTCTCTTAAATCTTCGGGAGTAGGGGTGCTGGGAGGTGTAGATTTGAGAGGCATATTTCTGACAAAAGATGACACCAGAGTACCCAATGAAATAAACTTGGGCCAGCCCCTTATAAATTTCCGCTATCCGCTATCACTTATGAATTACGGCAAGTTACAATGCTTACATATTGATGATGCGCGCAGACAGAGCTTCAATAATGTAAGTTGTCTTATGTGTTGTCCCGTACGCACAGATGCACTTATTATCCGCAACTCATGCTCTTCTGGTACACAGCTTGATTTATTCACACCAAATTATTTTAAAATTATAAACAAATAGGATGCACACGTCTATACGATTCCATGGTCCAGGGGGAGAGGTCCGTTTAGGAGATAAATAGAAATAATGCTATTTTTACTTCAGTGACCTCTTATCATCCTTTAATCTGACCTTTAATCTTTAAAACCTATCTAAAACATTCTACAACAAACCCAAATACATCTCTAAAAACCACATCAAAATCTGAACAGTACTTTTGGAGATACGTGGCAACATAAAAAAGCAACAAACACCATCTCATGCTCAATGCATATACCATCTTAGTTCCGTCGTAGGTAAAAAAATTACATCTACTTAAAACATTACAGTAACTAAACATTTACAATACATGGCTAAAGAAACCGATAAAAATGTTTCCCTTTCTAAGATGTGATATGAGGGTGTTACAGATGGAGAAGATTTTATGATATTTTATCTTAAGATGCCTGGATATATTTCTTTTTATTACAGTACATAATATGAAAATATATAATAACTTAGCTGTATTTGATAGAAAATACAAATAGCTCTTGCTATTATATCTTAACATAAAATATTTTAGTATCCTTCTGTGATGCCTATGAATAATAACTATGAACAGCTACAATATTAAGTAGTATTCCCTACCTAGTTTTAATGATGTCCCTCTCATTCTTTAAGTGAGGAAAGTGTATGTACTTCTTCACTATACTAGGATGATTCATGGCCTCAGTGACTTGTGTGACGGACGTCGACACGAAGTATTGTGTTATACCAGGGTCTGCCTTCTTTCCGAGCGGCTTCTGATACTTTCCAGTAGCATAAAATGATAAAGCTGCCATCACCTGAACAAACAGTAAGTTATGTCAAAAATGTTTACACTGCTTGTTATGGACGATATGTTTACCAACATACCTTACTCTCCACAGTAAAATCAATGGACTTCGTAGAATCCGGCATTACATGTGTTAGTTCTTCGCAAAGATTTCGCGCCAGATCTTTTGAAAGACGATAAGTTTGCATAAACATTGAATCTGTCAAATCGAACGGATTTATGTCCTCCTTGGCTTTTGGCAGCCTTTTCTCAGGACTTTTTGCCTTCTCCAAACTGCGGGTCGTATCTTCTTTTTGTGTTTGTGCGGAATCCCATTTGAGAAGTTCGAAAAACTCTGGCTCCTCATCAACTACAGATATATACCCTTCCTCAGGCGGTTTTTCGGCCATCGTCATATACAAATTCAATATTTTATTTATTACTTTAGATAAATTTATAAATAAAACAAGTGCAGCTTGGTTTGGGCTCACAAGTCATAATTTGACATCTGACAGTAAACTGTTTTTTTTAAAATTTATATATGGCATCGGCTTATAACCATTTGCCAGTGTCAAGTTAAAAAGGCGGGAAAAAGAACTTTCGTTTCAATTTTCAACACCGTATATATCGTCAAGTCAAATATATAGTCAGTACAGTCTATGAGTCATTTCAGTCGATTCAGAAAAGTGGTCGAAGCTTTACTGAAAGTTCCTAGGGAGTTTTGGCGGAAAAGTCACAAATAGCACGTTTTTAGAAGTTGTACCACTTGCCCACACTTTAATATATATTATAGAATATTTAATGGTTAATGTTCTACCAATAATTAAGAAACGAGATAACACAAATTTATTAAATTTTACAAATTCCACAACATCACCCATTGAACTCCCCGGCAAAACTCCCAGTAAACTGATAGATTATATATATATATATATATATATATATATATATATATATATATATATATATATATATATATGTGACGTCGGCTTATTTGAAAACCATTTGCCAGTGTCAAGTAAAAAAGGCGGGCAATAGAACTGTCGTTTCAATTTTCAACACTTTATTCCTATTCAAAGTCCAAATAAATAGTCAGTACAGTCCATGGGTCATCTCAGTCGATTCAGTAAAGTGGTAGAAGTTCACTGAAAGTACCGAGGGAGTTTTGGCGGGAGCACCAAATAGCACGTTTTTAGAAGTTGTATCACTTGCCCACACTTGTGCACGTTAAGGAATATTCAATGGTTTATATTCTACCAATATTACACATTAAGAACCGAAATAACACAAATTTGAGACAAAATACAAAATCCCACAACGTCACCCATTGAACTCCCCGGCAAATCTCTCTAGAAAAATGTTGCCAGATTTATATATATATATATATATTTTTTAATATAAATATAGCGATACGGCTTAAAACCATCGCCAGTGCCAAATTTTTATGGGTTTGCACTAAAATCAACAGCATTATAATATTATGTATTGGTAGTTTAAAAGATATCAACTTAAAGAAGACTTTTGTGCAATATATTCTGTGAATAAGTATTATTTTGTAATCTTGGTACCTTCTTAACATTTAGTATGATTTTATTTTTAAAAAAAGCGCCTTCACTAAATTAACCCTAATACGCCCCGGGCGACTAAATTGAATTTGTTTAGGCGTTTTCTTCAAATGTATAATGTGGCAAAGTAGGTAGAATATTTTTAGGTTTATAGCTTATTGTTAGTAACTTAATTAAACAGTATTATTTACAGAGTTAATATGGTTTTAGTAAACAAATCCTTATGTCATTTTATTTGAGATAGCTTGTGTAAACTTAACTGGCGTCAATGTTATCAGATCAGTCTACAATTAGCTACTTTTTGTAAATAATGACACTAATTAAGCGGTTTTTTTACATTTCGTAGCATTGGTAAGTAAAACTATCCAATTTGTATATTTTCAAAAGACCGACTCTAATCGGCCTTGGCCGACTGTAATCTAACATTAGTGCTACAATATATACTAATGTGTCTCAATTCTCATTTCCTATTGAAAGCCACCCCAGATTCTAATGTTATGTTGTATGGGAGCCTTTCTTATAACAGAAATCAACCATCATTATCACCTACAACAAACGCCTCGACTCCCTACCGCTGGGCTTAAGTACGTAAGTGCTCTCTTCAATGTTAGTAGCAAATCATTAAGTAATATAAGGTTATAATAGGTAAATAGTTCTGTATTCGGTAGTGTACTTAATTGATAGTGAAGATAAAATACTATTGTGCTAGAATATTATGGTCACCCTATACGGCTTTGCGCCGTTTAGCAAAATTAGTTTATATAAAGCACATGTTTCAGTAGGAAATTCAGTAGGTAACAAACCGTCATGTTATCGCGTCTGTGAGTGTTACGTAATTTATTTACTTGGAAGGTTAGTTACTGTACTGTTCAGTAATTTTTAGTTGTAACTTGTAGATACATTTTCTAAAATAGTAAGGGTCTGTTTCACAATCTACTGCTAAGTTTAATATACTTGGCTTATTGGTCTCTATCGCTCGACAAAAAGTAAACAGCGACAAAACTTCGGAATAAGTAAGATAATTAGTATCCGACACTTATTAGAAGATGCCTTTAAACTAAGTACACTAAACTGTTGTAAATTTCTGTCAATTTAATCAATTGTTTTATAATGCGCCCTGTATCCTAGTGTTTTGGTTGTTACCAATAAACTATCGGCAAAAATTATGAATTAATAGCTTAATTATTATAATGACTTATTCGTAGTGTCTCTAAATAATTTATAGCAAAGTACTTCGCAATATGAAATAATAATAAGCCTATTTAAATTTTTTGCGAATTGTTCAATTAGCTAGTGAATAATAATAATTAATTAATTATTGAGTAATTACTGTAGTGATCCTGAGTAATTGTTTGATATAATTAAAAAAAAGTTTCGTTGCAGTTTTCAAACGTTTATGAGATTATACAAAATACAAGAACTACTGAAACATGGTTGGAAACGAAATAAATAATTTTAATGATTTGGACGACGACGCTAAAAATGGTAAACATTTGACACAAGATGGGAATGAAATAGAGTCCATCAAATCGGGATCATATGGTGATGTGGGAAGCCCAAAGGAACCGTCTTCGGTTGTAGAGCGAGTGAAGTTTGTCTTGGATGAGGAAGACAGCATATTCTCCAGTGAAGGTAATGAGAAGCTACCCCCGATTCCTGATGGAGGCTGGGGCTGGGTGGTGGTTTTCGCAGCTTTCACCACATCAGCCTGCGCCGATGGCTTGGCTTACTCCTTTGGGGTCCTACACGAGGAATTCACGAAATACTTCGAGGAGTCGCAATCCAAAACTTCTCTTATTGGAAGTATGTTTATATCTTTACCGCTGATATCCGGCCCCATCATGTGTGCTTTAGTAGACAGATACGGATGCAGACTGATGACGATAGTCGCCAGTATTCTATCAACTGCTGGATTTCTGTTGGCCTCGCTGAGTAATTCAGTGGAGATGTTGTGTCTCACTTTGGGTGTTATCAGTGGATTTTCAATGGGCATTCTATATGTAACGTGCGTCGTTTCCGTTGCGTTTTGGTTCGACAAAAGACGAACACTCGCCGTTTCACTGGCTTCCTGTGGTATTGGTTTCGGTACTCTAGTCTACTCGCCTATCACGAACTATTTTATTCAGCTGTACGACTGGAGAAATACTCTAGTTTTACTGGCGGGAACAATTCTGAATATGTGCGTCTGCGGTGCTCTCATGAGAGATCCAGACTGGTTAATTATTAAAGAGAAAAGAGAAAAGAAACTTAAGGCGAGATCTAGAAAGTCTTCGAGCACAGGATCTATATCGTCGAGATCCATGGGCGGGGAATCGATATACCTTACTGCGGAAGAACTAAACGATTTGCTCAAAAGTGGGAAAAGTCCAGAATATATATTAGCAACTCTGACAACTTCGCTATCTGTAGCCGAGCAATTGGAAGCGACGACACAGATGAATTCTGAACAATTTTACAAGAGAATAAATTCTGATGTCGATCTACCTACATACTTACGACAAAATGAAAGGGTAAATAATTATAATTTAATAATAACAATTTGCAGTAGCTATTGAAAGTGTACGTACATACCTATTTCAATTTATTGAGGGTTTCTAAATTCGTAACATCTGACAGCTTTTTGACATGACAAGGACAATCGTGCTACAAAGCGCCGCCTGATGACAGAAAAAGAATCGAAAATTCTTATTGACCGTTTCTGATACCACTTACCATTACTAGATGACGCTTTGTGTGATTTGAGTCTGCCCCTAACGGCAGAAAAAATATCAAAAACCCTCATTGAGCAACAAAAAAGACCAACAAATCAAATGATAGATTTTTGTCTTTATGGTAAGTAAATATAATTTGTTTCAGGTACCAGCGGAAGTGCTCGATAAACTCATGTCGAATAAGTCTCTTTACAATATTTTAGTACAGAACTATGCACACATAATAAGCAGACGAAAATCAGATGTTGAGGCCCCGACAAATATCAACAAACGTGTTTCACTAAAAGTTACACTCTTAGCTGAAAAACCAAAACAACAAAATGAAATAAATACGACACATAGAGAAGACCACGTAATAGCTGAAGATAAGCCTAACAACACAGCTAATGGTGTAAAAGCTGTGGAAGACAAACCAAAGACTGCAAAGCAAGACGCGAGAAACAATAGCAAACAGGACAAGATTCAACAGCCAAAAGTGTCACAGCCAACAGGCTGGTTCTCTCGGCAGTTTTCTACCGATCACTCCTACTTCAAGAACATGCCTCTGTACAGGAACACAATAATGCATCGCAGTGCCATGATGAACATACCCAAATACAAGCTACGAGCAGCTTCTCTGCCTGATATTTACAGAAATTCAACGTGGTCGTTACATTCTGACACGGACAACGAAAAAGTAAGAAAATTAAACGAACGGATAGTTAACACGTTCATCTATTACTATGGTATCTGTCACCTAAAATAAGTCCACGTTCAAAGTAGTAAACAAACTAGGTAAAGGTAAGTATGAACATTATGAATGTTCGAATGTTTTTGAGCGGCCTAGGGCAAGAAAATCTCGTTGCTGACACAATGACGCCATGTTTACTGCTATCAGGTATAGCAGTCAAGATAATTTTAACGTCAGTTAACAGTAAGTTTACTATCGTGTGTTGCTGTTTAGACAGTAAACGCTAGGGGTCAGTTCACGCCGAAACGAGACGATACGCGACTCGGCGCCGCATTTTTAGGAGTTCGCTGCACGTTTAATTGCAAGAGTTCGAATTGCAAGCTGCACCGAGCAGCGTATAGTACGGCGCCGCTATTGCAATGAAACGTGTATTTTCTTGAGTAGCGAATAAAGTTGAATTTTAATCACTATCTTAAAAATGCCGCGTCGCGTCTCATATGGGAGCTGACCCTTAAGTTTACTATCGTAATGGTGACTTTAGTATCATGTACTTCCTTCTTAATAAGAAAGTAGGTACTCTTAGACGTATATAAACACTTCACACCTATTTCCTACGGATTTATTAATAACGTCTAGTGAAATCTAGATACCTCAAAGAATCGAGGAAAACTCTAGGTAATTATACTCCGTTCAGCTACAATACAATCTAAACGTAAACAAAGGAACAGTAGCGAGCTACCAATTTAATTATCAATATGACTGTAATCTAGAAGGCTAATTTTTTTATTGCATATATAAATAGTACTCTCAAACAACATCATGAATACTTGTACTTATTTACGGATACGACACGTGGCTAGATGAAATTTTTTTGTATTGTTTAAATGAATAGTTAACTTAAATATGAGTAACTTCTCAGAAGAAACAGTATATCGTAAGTCAATATTTTCAAAGTTACAGCAATTTGTATACACAATTTCGCAAGTCTCGTGAAAACGCTCCATACTGAAGCCGTAGCTAGCCGTGACGTCAAGCCTAGGTAAATGTTTATGAGGTATAAGGCCGCAGGAACATATTTGTATGTGCGATTAAGTTCATGCATACCATAATAAATGTTTTGTATACCTATGATGTAAGTAAACTAATGCTGTAGGTTTTGTTTACTAATTTAGCACAAAAAACTTGTGTACTTCATAGATATGTCTAATTAATAAACTACACATAAAATATTATATTTTTTTACATTTACCAAGTAGTAATGCCTCAATATATCCGAGTATATTAATGAAACTAAATATTTTAGATGTAGTCATCATCCCCATTAAATGGGACAATTACATGGTTTATGCAATATGACACATTAATTTGTCCAAGTTTCATCTTTTTGTTTACGTTTAGATTAACTTGGATCTGAACAGAGTATAATACCATGATTAAATAAAATACAAAACATAACAACCTACCTACGGGACGTTTATTCAGAAATGGCACCGCCGAATCTTCGACGCGTTCGAATCGGTGTTCGACGTCCGGATGTGCACCGAGTTCCACTTCCTAATGTTCAACCTGGCCTCACTGATCCTGTCCGTGTGGGCGGTCATCCCGTACTTCTTCCTCAAGTCCTACATGACGGACAACGATATTGAGGGTGGGGCGCTAATGATCAGCACAATTGGGATAGCCAGCGGTGTGGGGATAGTAAGTAGCATTTTAACTTATAATAAGAAACATAAAAAACGAAATAAAAAATTTAAGTTACCACCGAATTGTCAAGCAGTGAGCGATCTGATAATGATAAATTAAAGCTGAGGACACTCTCGATCATCTCAGCTTTGAAACAAAAAAAATTGATCAAAATCGGTTCGTCCGTTTGGGAGCTACGATGCCCCGGACAGACACACAGACACGTCAAACTTATAACACTCCTCTTATGTCTTCGGGGAATATATATAACAAATAACTATGTAACTAAAAATAACCGAAATTGACCGGACTTTCTCAGCTAGGTATAGCTAATGTTACAAGAAGCTACAACAACTTAGACGACTTTCATCTTGGGGTTCCGTTTCCATTAATAGTTCCACGCAAACGAACTTCCGGGCACCAGCTAGTGATATAAAAATATGGTCAGCATATACAACTTGTCTTCCAGGTACTCCTAGGCTGGGCTGGCGACCAGCCCTGGCTGAACGTGACAAAAGCATACGCCATATGCCTCTGCGCATGCGGACTGTGCGTCGGCGCGTACCCCCTCGTCCACAGCTACTGGGGGCTAGCGGCCGTGTCGGCGCTCTTCGGCTTGACCTACGCCAGCTCCTACTCCTACACGCCGGCGATACTGATGGAGCTGGTGCCGATAGACCATTTCACTGCGGGGTACGGGTTTGTATTGTCGAGCCAGGGTCTGGGGCACATGCTTGGACCGCCTCTGGGAGGTACGTTTGTCTGTTGAGGCGCTTTGCACACGACGGGGCGGGGCGGGCCGGTCAATTTCGCCGCGAAAGATAGCACAAAGGGAATCCTATATTACCAACGCACACAGCGGGCAAAAAGGCCGCGCCGCAGGTGCCCGGCGGGCACTGGCAGCGCGGCATGTCCGCGGCTGCCCGCCGTGGATCACACAAAACAGTTAATATGCAGTAACGCAGACGGCGGCGCGGGGCGGCTAGCTCAGTCCGCGCCACGCGCTTTTTAGTGATGGACGTCATCGATGTAGATGATTTAATTGCTGAAGTGCAGAAAAGATCGCCCATATATGATACGTCGTTAAAAGAATATCACGACGTAAATTTTCACTGACGTGCTATTCACTAGAACGAACGTCCTGAACTGACTGCCTCCGCCCGTCGTGTGCTTTGTGTACGCGACGAGGGCAGCCGCAGACATCGACGGGCAGACGCGGTCTTTATTGCTTCGCGGACAAAAAGCCCGCCCCGCCCCGTCGTGTGCAAAGCGCCTCAATGTCTTATTTCTCATTCAATCATACTGTGTTATTTCACTAAATATAATCGAAACTTAAACAAAGAGACAAGGAATGACACATTAATTCGGTAGAATTTGTCAATTTGTTGAGTCTAAATAAAATTGGATGTATATTGTTATAAAATAACACCATAGAAAGGATTTCAATCAAAATATCCTCTAGTGAATGAAAAAACGAGCGAAGCCGTGGGCTGAAGTAAGTCTTAAATAGAAGAAACAAATTTTCTTACATACCCAATTCTTCCATACGCAAAACTGTTTGACCAACTTACCAGTGAAGTTGTAACACTTTGCAGGATTGCTCTTCGATGTGACAAAGACCTGGGACTTGACCTTCTACATGGGGGGCGTGTGGCTCATCCTGGCTGGGGCGTGCGTAGGCGTTATACCGTACACCACCAACGCGCGGTTATGCGGTCGAGCGCCACTGCTTAAGGAGGCAGAGGAAGCCGAATCTAAAAGTTCTGTGAACGTGTGAAATTAATAGTGAACTTTTGCATACGCTGAGTGATATTATATTTTTAGAATGTGCAATATTTTTTGTGATTTCATTGGAAATGAAATAAAAAACCAAATTATTAATTATTTCCTTTTTATTTTATTGTGTTTCGAAAATAGGCTTATTCTAGGACAGCACGGCGATCGCAGTTCTGTCGACAGCTGCGTATGAGGTCGACACGTCGGCATCGTGGTGCTTCTTCACGTTTAGATAAAATTAAATTATAACCATAAAAATATAACGTCAATTTCAGGTTCAGTATTGCCAGCCGAAAAAAATCTAATTTATTTAGGCAAAAAACCTTACCTAGTGAACCTTAAATATATTACTTCTCCTATAATTATTTACAGTAATTTACATCACACATGTTGCGGTAGCGTTTACAACATTAATTTTACTTTTTTCAAAGGAACTACAAATAAGATCAGTGGACTAAGTCCATATTTTTTTAATATTTTTTTTATTTCGTAAAAATAAATTGCCGATAAACTGGCTGCTATAAATGCCTCGTTATTGCAATTCGTTTACCTTTTTACAGAACAAATTAAATTACTAAAATGAGATGACAGTTCCGGGGGTCGCCATGTACAAAACATTAAATTACTAACTAATAATTTACTTTTCAGCTTGCCCCGTAATCGTATGACCTTAGATTATGTTTGAACGGATTTCTTACACTAGCTGTGCTAATATTCGCTTGGCCGAGCATTTCACAATGATCATATTGTGCTATATCATAGCCCAGCGTTGCGGATAGGATGTCGTCTATATTTACTGTGGAAACACTATATTTAAATATTACATAATCTGTGGATACTCTGCTGTGTTACTGTGTATAATCTCCGTTAGTTGAGCGCGTTCTGTTTGCTTGTGTGTTGTCGTACAACCATTCACTCTACCACTTGTCGGATGGATTGAGATAACGTTCGGCGTGGTTCCTGCAAAAATGAAAATGTTTAATATCTATGTCGCTACTTAAAGCTTAACTTAAATGTTATTTTACTAGCTGGTGGGCACCAGTTTACGTAGAAATAGAAGGCAAGTTCATTTAAGTAGAGCAAACGGAAACGGAACCCATTTTGAAATCGTAAGATAAAAGTAGCTAAGTGACGCCTTATAACATCAGCTATCTGCCAGTGAAAGTCCCGTGAAAATCGGGCCAGCCGTTTTAGAGATTAGCCAAAACAAACAGACAGACACACAGACAGACGGACGGACAAATTTTTTTTAAATTGTTTTTTTTTTACTGTAAGTACCGTATATCAAATTTCATATGCATTTAGTGAAAAGTTAAAGTTACAAATAGAAACTTCATTTTTATTTATTTGTATAGATAGCGTTGATTAGAATAAATTATATAATATATTTCATCCCATGATGTACGGCTTCTGTAGGATAGATTTATTTTCGTTATATGCGAACAAAGTCGCGGGTGACATCTAGTAATTAATGTGGTTCCAAATAAGGCATTGAAAAAATGAATATATTATGTTAGCGTGCGCTCGTGCGTACAGGACGATTGTACGTGCAAGACGCTCGTGCGTACAAGACGCACTTGCGTACAGATCGCTCGGGCGTATACGTGTACGTACAGTTAGCGGCGCGCACGGAAGGCCAGTGCTGGCGGTCGGGCTGGCGGCGGCGTAGCGCGGGAGGCTCGCCGTGACGCACGCAGCCTTCATGCACGTGCACACCGCGCACGTCCGACCCCGGCACCTCGAACATCACCTCCAGCAGCAGATTCTCCTGCGAGCATAAATAATAAATATTATGTAATTACACAGTGCCTTGACAGATGGGGCATAAAAACTATAATTAAATACAGACGCTTGATACATTGACTGCCTTATAATTAGTAAGCTGGTTAACTTTTATAGAACGAGCACGCACCATGTCGTTGAGGCCACGTACGTTTACGCATATTTACAAACGTGCGTACGGGTAATCTCCGAAACAGCCGACTTCCGTTGAGGATAATGACGGCAGGTTTTTAGCTCTACACGGAATTTTATTGTCTCTAGATTTTGGATTATCCATAATTATTACGACACTCTGTATAAATTATTCTATGTACACTGTACGTGTATGTGTAAAGTAAAACCATGTTCCTAATGTTTTTCGGGAGTCACAGATTTTCATACATTTGTCATTTCCATAGAAAAACAGTAACTGCATTGTAAATATGCAGTTAATTTCATTTGCGTACGAGCACGTGTATACAACAGGCATGTGCGTGCACGGTGCCCGTGCCGACACCCACACGCACACCAGACGTGCCTGTGGGTGTATGCGAGTATATAACGCAGGTTGTGACGCACCATTATCGCGCGCAGGCCGCGAGCGCCGGTCTTGCGCTCCATGGCGAGCGCGGCGATGGCGGTGAGCGCCTCGTCGCTGAACGACAGCTCGCACTTGTCCATCGCGAACAGCAGCTTGTACTGTGCCACCTGCAATTTCGAATGAAGACAAGTTTATTTTTGTGTGGTAATCGCGATATTCCAGACTGTTCAATAGGAGTTCGCATTATATAGCCAATAAAGCTGGTACTGTAATATGATCCGGAATCCGGCGGGCCGAGGAAAATTCTGAGAAAATTCTGAGAGAGTGCTGAAATAATACAATAGAGTTGAAAATCGTGTATCCCGATACCTAATTTCTAACAACAAAAATCTAGCCGGCGATGACTCACCAGCGCGTTCTTGGGTTCTGTCAGTATCCGCACGAGCAGGTCCTCGTTAAGACTGTGGAACGGCACCAGCACCGGGAACCGACCTACGAACTCCTGCAACAGAAAAAATATGTTCATCTATTGTCGAGAGGATAGTATCTATGTGGGGTGTTATTTGGACATTGTAGTGTTGCTGTAGAAATCTTGACGTTAGTTGCGCCAATATGCATATACAGGTGTTTGGTAGAACGAAGTCAATCCGTGAATTGTTGACCAGGGGGTGAAGACAAATCGTTTGAACTTCCCATATAATATGGCCGATATTGGACCATTTCAAAGATTCTTTCACTTCAATTTTTCAATTGACTACTACTTTCTACCAAACACCCTATATAAGCGTCGAACGCGCACGTCTGTGTGTATAAGTGCGAGTAAGCCAATACATGTATGCACGTACCGGGATCATGCCGAAGTCGATGAGGTCGCGCGCCTGCACCTTGCGCAGCCAGTGGTCGCGCTCGAGGTGCTCGTCGCGCTCGCTGTCGTGCGGCGACGCGTCGGCGGCGGCGGCGGCGGACGCGGCCCGCCTGCCCCCGCCCACCCACGCGCCCGCCGCACCGAACCCGAGGTACTTCTCGTTGTTACGCCTCTGGATCAGCCTGTAATACAATGGCCAATGAGGTACATTTTACGATATAACACAGTGTAAGCATCATCTTCAGCATGCCCTGCTGCACGCCCTCGCCCGGGACTCACTGAGAATGAACTGACCTGTCGAGCCCATTGTACGCGCCGCTGGCGACGAACAGTATGTTGGTGGTGTCGACCTGCACGGCGTCGCCGCGGAGCTTGCGCGAGTTGCGCTCCGGCACCGACACCACCGCACCCTCCAGCATCTTCAGCATGCCCTGCTGCACGCCCTCGCCTGGGAATATGTAAAAGAAACTTAAAGCCGGTCTCCTGTGGCTCAGTGGTCAGCGCGTCGGCACTCAAGTCGGAGGTCGCGGGTTCGAATCCCGCCGAAGGAACAAAAAATAATGTTTTCAATGTTCCTGGGTAATAGATGTGTATTAAGATATACATAATATATTATAAAAGTATTAAATATACTTCCCGTTATCTGGTACCTGTAACACAACTTCCTCGGATACTTAGCACGGGGCCAGATTGACGTGGTGTGAAGCGTCCATAGATATTATTATTAAAGATTTAATCATCGGTCTAAATAAGACTTGAATGATTTACGTTTGCCACGTTTACCTACATGTCTTATTGTTTATTTTATGTAACAAGCGGTATGTAGCGTACCCCCGACGTCACGGAGCTGGTGTATGCCGGGCACGGCGCCGATCTTGTCCACCTCGTCCAGGAACACGATGCCCGTCTGCGCGCGCTCCACACTGCGGGTGCAGAAAGACGTTAGTTTCACCTGATGGAAAGCGATTACCGTCGCCCATGGACATTCGCACCACCACTAGTCGCAAGTGCGTCTAATATTATCACTCCCGTTTAAATAAATAACTACACCTACACCTTCTACTACATCTACACCTGTAGGTGTAGGTGCCGATTTTTTCAAAGTAAAGCCAACAGGTAAACTAAAACGCACCATTTAAATATTTGAACGTCAAGTGACAAATTGAACAGTTTTTATGGGAAAATTTAATCGTCGTTTTTAATATTTCTCCCGCAATTTTTTCAAATATTTCTCAGCGTTTAGTATAAAAGTATTCAAACCTTCCCTAATCTTCTACCTTTATTATTTCAAGACCAAAATTAGCCAAATCAGTCCAGCCGTTCTCGAGTTTTATGGAGACATTGGAATTGCAATCCATTTATATATATTTGATGAAGAAGATTTAAAGTTGTAAATTGGTGTTAATTGTTCATAATTGATTATGTATATTTGCTGTGAATAAAGGTCTTATTGGGTTTTTCTTCAACAATAATACTACATTCATTCACATAGTCGTTTATAGTTTTCTCACACCAGCGTCCAAGATCCCAACGATACTCACTTGAAGTTTGCGTCCTGTAGCAGCTTGGCGATGACGCTCTCGATGTCCTCGCCCACGTAGCCCGCCTGCGTCAGCGTCGTGCAGTCGCAGATGGCGAACGGCACGTCCAGGCACTGCGCTATCGTCTGTGCGAGCAGCGTTTTACCTGTAATAGTGGTCGACCGTAAACAATACGCACGTCAAAGCATACATGTACGTACGCCTCGGGACGCGCGCACGCAAATACGCACACGTGCGCGCGACCGACTCACGACGTATCACAACAGATTCTGATTTCCTTATTTGGTATGTAATATTAATATTATGACATTATGTGGTATATATTAAGGATCCAGCAACAAACCGGGTATCGTAAAATTCCGACTTTTTACATTCTAGTATGACCGCAATTGTGTCGACGCGACGAATGCGACGTTCGTCTCACGACGGATTGAGACTAAGGGTCAATTCACACCGAAGCGAAACGATGCGCGACGCTGCATTTTTAAGATAGCTATACAAAATCAACTTTATTCGTTACACAAGAAGATACACGTTTCATTGCAAGAGTTCGAATGTCAGGTTGCATCGCGCTGATGTGATAGATGTCATATGAAACTTGTCTCTTATTGTGTAGTGAATAAGTTTAAATGTTGAATAGCTATCTTAAAAAATGCAGCGCCGCGTCGTGCATCGTCTCCATTCGATGTAAACTGACCCTTAGGTAATGATCTTTCTTTCTGTTTTGGGTATCCCAGTAGCATAGGCGTACTCACCGCTGCCGGTGGGGCCCAGCAGCAGGATGTTGCTCTTGTCCAGGCGCAGCTCGTGATGCTGCCGCTCCAGCACCTCCGCGCCGCCGCTGGCGGTCGTGTTGTGGTTCAGGTGCAGCAGGTCTGAAATGCAATAGCTGTCGATTAGAACACTATTTATGACCTTATTCGTGATCCCAAGTGATCCCACTTTAAAAAAAGCAGTTGAGACGTTTCCTAATAATAGCAAGGGTAACATAGGGTAAGTATATAATTTACGTTGTCGGGTTATAGTTATTTTTATAAAAATTGTAGTTATTTATAAATATGTATAGCGCATTGCATATAATTGACTAAATATACATTATAATTGGTAGTATCTTAAGGTAATCTAAATCGTTTGTCTAATAATCATAAATAAAATTTGAAATAGTATGTATTAATCTAATTTGCATTAAGGATGCAGCGGATAAGTTGGAAGGAAAAGAAAACTAACGAAGAAGTGCTACAGATGATAGGAGAAAAGAGAAACATTAAAAACTCTAAAAAATAGAAGAGGAAAAATGATTGGACCTTATAAGACATGACGCATTTGTGAGGACAACATTAGAAGGAAAGATAGAAGGAAAAAGAGGGGTAGGGGAAGGCCAAGGAAAAACTATATTAGTCAACTTGTAGATAATGTAAATGTCATGTCCTATAGAGAGCTGAAGGTACTAGTGGAGGATAGAGAGTGGCGGAAGCTCCACCGACAAGAGCTCTGCCCTTAAATTAAAGAAGAATCTAATTTCAATTTGACATAATATTATAATGACGTACTAATACTTATTAATAATGTAAATTTCGTTTGTAATAATTTCTGACTTTCACACACCATTGTTATGCTAGGACGGTAAGAACTATATATTCTTTGTTACCATCATTGTAAAGCACATTTCGTGAATAAATGATGATTATGATTGCTATTTCAAATGATTTGTCTTCACCGCGTGGATCATTAATTTACGGATTGACTACGTTCTACCGAACATGTATGGCTGTATGGCGCCGGACACACAGCTCTGGATCCCGCTATTGAAGTTATTTCATAACTTCAATAGCGGGATCCAGAGCTGTGCGCTGATTGATCCGCCACATCACACGCACACGTGAGTCGGTGTTGCCGTTTCTCTTATGCTCATATTGTACGTGTACGGCGCGACAGTATAAATAATGTACAGTAGAGCATCTTCATACTAGACCGGCGGAATCGGCGCACGCACACATACGCGTCATTTACACTGCCGCTAACGAAACCTCAAATAGCAGAAGTATGTAGTGTCAAGCCGCACGTCACGCCACCGCGATGTTGCTGCATTGAACGACTAACGAGTTTTAGTTGGTTGTGCCGTGATGCTGGCGCACTGTCAATACTTGTAGACGTCCTAGCGCTCCGCTCGGCCACGCTCAATCGTAGGTATTTCAAGGACTGAGGCTGAGTTTCGCTACTGTACATTATTTATATTGTGGTATTGCTGTCTCCCTCATCTCTGTGCAAGTGCGGCGCGGCCTTATTGCTGTCTCCCTCACCTGTATGCATGTGCGGCGCGACAGTATTGCTGTCCCCCTCACCTCTGTGCGTGTGCGGCGCGTCGGGCGCGGCGCCGGTGACGTTGTTGTATATGCGCTTGTAGTGGTTGTACACGGCCACCGACAACACCTTCTTGGCGTGCTCCTGGCCCACAACGTGCTTGTTCAGGTACTCGAAGATCTTCTTGGGCGGCGGCGGCGGTTTCCTGGAAAACACGTCATTCAATTACTATTATCTGCGTGAATAAAAAATGTAATGTTCAACATAACTGCCAATATTTGTGTCTACTGTCTAGGAATTATAATCCGACTTTAGGGTAATTTAGCAATATAGCAGGACGCTAGCCGTGACGGCCGCCGGTTTTAAAATATAGCTTTTTAATAACAGCAGTTAGGTAATAAATGTCAGTAAACTTGGTGTTATTCGTAAAAGTAAATCTATACTTTAACGAAACTTGTATTACCGTACAGAGGTTCCTTACAGTGGCATATTTATGTAGGTAGGACGGATTTAGTAACATGTTGTTATTAGGCACAATAGATATGTACTTTATTAGTTCATTAAAGCAAAAAAAACATTCTCAAAAGTCCCACAGCCGACTTAGGACGCGTTTGGAAGACGAGCGGACATTCACCGCTTGTCTCTTTGTCTTGAACTACAAAAATTGGTAACACTGGACACAGTATTGTTTCACATTGTATGTAAAATATAAAATTATTGAATATATTTCCGTTGTCTGGTACCCGTAATACAAGTTCTTCGGATACTTAAAGGCCTATTCCACTACACGGTATTTAGGGATCCTTACCCTTATTTATGGCAGTGTAATAGAATTCCTGGAGTAAGGGTCCCTAATTAAAAATTTTACAATTGAGCAAAATTTTAACAAACAAAATGACCGTATTTATGCTCAGAGCTCTAAGGAAGCTTCCCAATTAGTCAACAGAGTGCAACGTGGGCACTATCCGACTTCAGTGATGGTTTGGTGGGGTATTAGCTATGACGGAGTGACTGAGCCATACTTTTGTGAAAAAGGTATCAAAACATCGGCACAAGTGTATCAAGATACCATTCTTGAGAAGGTAGTGAAGCCCCTTAACAACACCATGTTCAATAAGCAAGAATGGTCCTTCCAGCAAGACTCGGCGCCGGGTCATAAAGCTCGGTCTACGCAGTCTTGGTTGGAAACGAACGTTTCGGACTTCATCAGAGCTGAAGACTGGCCGTCGTCTAGTCCCGATCTTAATCCGCTGGATTATGATTTATGGTCAGTTTTAGAGAGTAGGTACGGCTTGCTCTAAACGCCATGATAATTTGGAGTCCCTAAAACAATCCGTACGATTGGCAGCGAACAATTTTCCCATGGAAAGAGTGCGTGCTTCTATTGATAACTGGCCGTAAAGAACTGTATTGCAGCCAATGGATACCACTTCGAATAAGCTTTTATATTTTAAATTGTTTTATATTTATGTATTAAACTAAACACACTGTAAAAGTAATACTTAAATGTTATTTGCTATAGATTTTTTTTTTCTTTATTTCAGTATTTATGGGAAGACTAGGTATATATATGTTTAATACAAATCCAAGACTCAGGAACACAGAAAAACTTTTTGTACCTTCGGCGTGATTTGAACCCGCGAAATTTTCCATAATATTAATTAAAAGGATTATTAGAGCAGGGAAACGTTGCTGAACTCGGCAAAAAATCCAACTACGAAAAAGTAAACTCATAATGAACATTGAGTGAATGACGGAACGAGTTTTACATAATGTACATAATGAGGATGATCTCAGGTGTGATAACACGCCGACACATAATTAATATTTAAATTAATATTTATTTATGTACGAGTTGCAACTATTACGAAAATGCAGTGCTTTCCAATGCATTTTTCTTTACCGTCTTCCTGTAACGGAGCTCTCTAATTTTATGGATGTCGAAACAAATGTTAGGGAACATGCCCATACGACGTGATGACCTGTTTGGACGGGGTGGGGTTATAAGGGGAATAATAATCACTACGACTATATACAATAGTACCTATAGTACCAACCATAGTCGCTACTTTTTGCAGATGGCCAGTTTAATCAGATGGAACCTACCGTGTGCCCGGAATACGTCTATAAGATATAGACTGCTGACATCTGAATGTGCTAGTTATGGCCCAGTTAGAGGAGGCGCGCGAAGGCCGAGTAGAGAGCACCTGTTTTCATTTATAGCAAATTGAGCTTTATCCACTAGGCCACAACGCTCACCCAACCCAACAATCACACAATCGCGCGACGGCCGCGTAGTTGTTTGATTGTTTTTAGTTTGTACGTTATGGCCGAGTCGCTAAAGCTCAATTTGCTACAAATGAAAGTTGTGATTCTTGTGGTCATAAAAATGACGTTTATCGACTACCAGGAACTACATACCTGTAGAAACCGGATTTGGTCTCGGCACCCTCCTTAATGCTCTTCTTGGTGTCGACCTCGCTGAGCACCACGAAGAAATGGTGGCACTTGTCGCACTTGACGAAGCGCGTGGAGCTGACGAAGGTCTCCACGTGTGTGCACGGGTCGCCGCACTTGGGGCACGTGAGCACGCCGGACTTACCGCCGCCCGATGCACCTGCAAGGAGGGTAATAAACATCATCAGTTCGCACTACGCTCACGGCTGGACAATTCGGAATTCAATATAGCCATGAAAAATGCAATTAAATAGAAATAGACAGAAGAATTCAATAATAAAAATAAGATGTAACAAATATTGGGCTTTATAACTAAAGCCTTAGAAATATGGTAACTTAGCATTTTCGCTTTGTTTGTAATTAACTTTCAATAAAGAAATTACCATGAAATCGCTGTAACTATATTTTGAATTTTGGAAAATAAATCTACTCTTACGGGCCCGAATCACGCACAACGGTGTAACAGACAACAGTCTATGTACGAGTATACTGGTACGGGACGTTCGACTCTCCTCAAATCTACTCTTACGGGCCCGAATCGCGCACAACGGTGTAACAGACAACAGTCTGTGTACGAGTTTACTGGTACGGGACGTTCGACTCTCCTCAAATCTACTCTTACGGGCCCGAATCACGCACAACGGTGTAACAGACAACGGTGTAACAGACAACAGTCTATGTACGAGTTTACTGGTACGGGACGTTCGACTCTCCTCAAATCTACTCTTACGGGCCCGAATCGCGCACAACGGTGTAACAGACAACAATCTGTGTACGAGTTTACTGGTACGGGACGTTCGACTCTCCTCAAATCTACTCTTACGGGCCCGAATCGCGCACAACGGTGTAACAGACAACAGTCTGTGTACGAGTTTACTGGTACGGGACGTTCGACTCTCCTCAAATCTACTCTTACGGGCCCGAATCGTGCACAACGGTGTAACAGACAACAGTCTGTGTACGAGTTTACTGGTACGGGACGTTCGACTCTCCTCAAATCTACTCTTACGGGCCCGAATCGCGCACAACGGTGTAACAGACAACAGTCTGTGTACGAGTTTACTGGTACGGGACGTTCGACTCTCCTCAAATCTACTCTTACGGGCCCGAATCGCGCACAACGGTGTAACAGACAACAGTCTGTGTACGAGTTTACTGGTACGGGACGTTCGACTCTCCTCAAATCTACTCTTACGGGCCCGAATCGCGCACAACGGTGTAACAGACAACAGTCGGTGTACGAGTTTACTGGTACGGGACGTTCGACTCTCCTCAAATCTACTCTTACGGGCCCGAATCGCGCACAACAGTGTAACAGACAACAGTCGGTGTACGAGTTTACTGGTACGGGACGTTCGACTCTCCTCAAATCTACTCTTACGGGCCCGAATCGCGCACAACAGTGTAACAGACAACAGTCTGTGTACGAGTTTACTGGTACGGGACGTTCGACTCTCCTCAAATCTACTCTTACGGGCCCGAATCGCGCACAACAGTGTAACAGACAACAGTCTGTGTACGAGTTTACTGGTACGGGACGTTCGACTCTTCAATAATATCTAATCTAGTATTAGATTACTAGAGGGAGAGTATGTTGCCCGCAACATACGCGGACGCGAAACGATCCGGCGGGGACCGTACATTTTGCTGCGATAAAAAGTACCCATGTGATCCCGGAATCTAAACTAGTATCATACCAAATTGCGTCTGAATAGTTTCATTAGTTATTACGTGAAACAGTTACAAACATCCACACATACGAACTTCCGCGGTAATAATAAGCGTAAGGATTAAGTAAACATTATACAAAGTTCATTTGATACCTTATACACGATAACCAAAATCTTTTCCCAATGTATAATTCGCGAAACACGGAATGTTTTGACAGTTCGTACGCTCACAGGTCATTCACACACATGCTGACTCATCAGTCATATGATAGCTAGTATAGTATATCTTACCAGCTTAACCTGTTTTATAAACACGCGTAACCTAATCTAACACAAAAGAAAGTGTGACATATACTATAGACGCCCATTAAAAGTTTACTGTCGTGTACACAAACACACAATATGCTATTCCATTTGTAAGGTCAACAACACTGCTATGATAAGGCATATAAGATTTTTGCGGTAGCCAGCCACCATGGTCATTAGATAATAGACAGTTAGTTACTCCTTTTGCAACCACCGTAGCCTTCGATCATCATCATGATCAGCATTCACCTGTCCAGCGAATCTTGAATCCATCTTAAAGATACTCTGATGAGATTTTTTTTTGTAATCAGTTCATAACTCAGATCCATTCGACCAAATGAATGTGTCAGTGTATTTATATATTGCGCGATAAATGAGTGTAATTTAAATAAGTAGCATTGTAGAGCTCCGTGGCCTAGTGGGTAGATCCTTTTAATTCGCACTCGAGAGAATGCAGGTTATATTGTCGATGTCCAGTCATTCCTCTGGACTGGGGTGCTGGGGCAACCGTGCGACATTTAAAACCGACTGTCCCAGGCACTACAGTATTTCAAGAGTGGTTTCTTCGCTCGGAGAATACTGTATAAATCTTCCAATAATGGATGAAAAAGTCCTAAGTTTACATTTGTATTATTTTGTTTACATAAAGATTAAATTCGACCTGAATAGAGTATTTTATATATATATATATATATATATATATATATATATATATATACATATATATATATTGAAAGGGTCGGAAAAAATCAGGCCATCTGGGACTTTTATCGAAAACGCTGCCTAACCTAACCCGTGGGAGAATGGAGATAAATACGAGGGCGGGTCAATAAGTCCGTGACTTTTGGAATAAAACACAGATTTTTTGATAAATAAATCATTTTATTTTTCAACGTAGTTGAGCTCTATACACTTTGTCCAACGCTTCTCCAATTTTTTTATCCCTTCCAAAAAATATGATTTGTCGAGGTCCTCAAAATAGGCCTTTGTTTGCGAGATGACTTCATCATTGGAGTCAAATCTTTTTCCACCGAGCCATTTTTTCAGGTTTGGGTGTTCCCCACTGGGTGGGTACAAGAAGTAGTCACTCGGAGCCAAATCTTGAGAATAGGGTGGATGTGGGAGCAATTCATAGCCCAATTCATGGATTTTTGCCATGGCAACTGCACATGTGTGCACCCTTGCATTGTCTTAGTGAAAAAGAACTTTTTTCTTGGCCAAATGAGGTCGGTTTTTTTTCAAATCCTCATTGAAGCGGTCCAATAAGTTGGCATAATATTCCCCATTAATTGTTCTTCCCTTTTGAAAATAGTCAATGTGGATTATCCCACGTGCATCCCAAAAAACAGTCGCCATAACTTTATTGGCTGACAAACCCACCTTGGCCTTCTTTGGCGCCGATTCACCCTTAGAAACACACTGTTTTGACTGTTGTTTGGTCTCTGGTGTATTGTGATGGATCCATGTTTCGTCCACGGTTAAAAAACTCCTCCATATTGTGATTAAACAACGCCAAACCTTCCTGTGAAGTTGTTACACGATTGCGTTTGTGGTCGACTGTGAGCAAACGCGGCACCCATCTTGCGGAAAGCTTTCTCATGCCCAAGTGATCATTCAAAATTGAAACCACTGAGCCATACGAGATGCCTATGGCTTCCACAATCTCTTGCACTTTCAATCTTCGGTCGGCCAACACCATATCGTGAATTTTTTCGATTGTTTCGGGTGTAGAGACCTCAACTGGGCGTCCAGGACGTTCGGCATCTTCAGTGCTTGTAAGGCCACAACGAAATTCAGTAAACCACTTTTTTACCATTGAAATCGATGGTGCAGAGTCCCCATAGTATTTATCAAGCTTAGCCTTGGTCTCGGTAATGGTTTTTTTTCGCAAAAAATAATGCTTAATAAGCACACGAAATTCACTTTTTTCCATTGTTTCCTTAAGTTACTGGATAGTCTGATAAAGATAGCTGTAAAACACAAACTAACTGACGCAGCAAGTTCAAATTTTGATAGGAGTCAACTGACAGATGCCTGTTGACAGGAGTAGTGTTGCTTTTTCAGTAAGGAGGTTAGAAATTCAAAAAGTCACGGACTTATTGACCCGCCTTAGTAACAAAACAATCTATGGTTGGATTGTTTCTTTTTATAGGCCTGCAAAAAAGTCCGCGATGGCATAGATATGTCTATATTTTAAGCATAGGTATAATCAGATATAATGTCGTATTTTCAGAATCTATTTAGACGGATATAATTTAATTATCCTTAACTAGGAGATATCTTAAAATTAAATAGTACATGAGAAAATTGATTATAAAGTATATATTTTTACTCTGTGCTATTACTATAAAGAAGTTTTATGCAACGAACACTGGAGCCAAAAGCTAGTTATGTATATTTCAGTGTGAGCCCTTTCTATTAACAGTATTTTTTTATGAAATGGACCTGTTGCGCACTTGCATTCAATTATTCATTAGGTCCTTAAAATCCCCAACCCCCCTTGAGCCTCCGGTGAGCTCACTCACGGCAAAACACAATGCAAGCGTTATTTCACGCCGGTTTTCTGTGAGACTGTGGTATTTATCCGTTCTGGTCGTATCCATTCGTGCACGCCATACAAGCTTTGTACTTTACTCGAAATTGATACATACAAAATTATCCTTAGGCCCTGTTTCACAATCTACTGAAAATAAGTGTCAGATACATAGCTCATTTGCATGTTTTGTCTCTGTCGCTCGATATAAAGTAAGTAGACTAAAGGCCCTGGCCCTTTAATAATATTATTCTTAGAAATGTTTTCGAGTTTTCCGCGAGGCCTGATGAGGAAAACACTCGTTACAACAATTTGAATATTAATACATAACTGGCATATTACATCGGTCGGTTAAGAGGTACTTTCGATGGCCAATACAAAAAAAATCTTTTTTTTATATTAACTTCATAATCAACCATTCATTACTTAAAACTAAATGTTTTCTACGTGGTCACTCAAATTTATTACATAAATGTACGTAACTTAGTCACAATAAGCTCTAATATAAGAAAAAAGTCTCTCCCCTGGTCTGTCCCCCAACCGACTTTATTTGTAAACCAGTAAGTAATTATGAATGTATAAAAATTCAATAATTACTTTGGCATCGTTAATTTCATACAGAAACTACTACTTTAATGAATACTACTTTAATGAATACAACTTTAATGAATACTACTTTAATGAATACAACTTTAATGAATACTACTTTAATGAATACTACTTTAATGAATACTACTTTAATGAATACTACTTTAATGAATACAACTTTAATGAATACTACTTTAATGAATACTACTTTAATGAATACTACTTTAATGAATACTACTTTAATGAATACAACTTTAATGAATACTACTTTAATGAATACTACTTTAATGAATACTACTTTAATGAATACTACTTTAATGAATACTACTTTAATGAATACTACTTTAATGAATACTACTTTAATGAATACTACTTTAATGAATACTACTTTAATGAATACTACTTTAATGAATCTTTTGATAGGGAGTAACGGTTACGTCGGGGGAAGTTTAAACGTTGTTCTTAGTACCAACCCTGTTGCTGATCTGTGGATCAAGAGATAAAATATTAAAATAGCTATTAAAAATAAGGGTTGGTGGTGGAAGGGTGAAAAGTTAGGGTTGTATGTATTTGTTAATGCACATCGTATAAATATATAAAAAAATATATCGAAAAAATAAAAAATATTATATAGTTACATATTTAGGGATAGGTCACACTTATAATTTCGGGGTTGAAAAAATAGATTACGACCGATTCTCAGACCGGCAAATACCCAGAGACCAGAATGTGCAAAAAAAATATCATAAGAACCGGTCAAGCCGTTTCGGAAGTGTGTCCCCAACACTATGATAATTTTATATACAAGTTATTAGATATTATATCCTTACATAATATCATAAATTCGAAAGAATGGGTTTGTGTATGGATTGATTGATTTGTAAGAATGTATGTATGGATGTTTTTTACTCTTTCACGCAATAACTACCGAACGGATTGTAATTAAATTTGGTATGGCAGTAGTTTAGACTCTTGGTTAACACAAAGGCACCAAAAGGTACGTTCCCGCAGGATTTATTTTTGCGCGTACGATTAAGTTGCGGGCAACATCGAGTTTCTTGTAACTGGCACTGGCACTTAGCACTCGGCACTTGGCAGTGTTACGACTTGCGACTTGCGAGCGATGCCGACATATTAGGACTTTCTATGATACTTACTAGTTATTTTCTATGTTGTTACAAATACAACATAAATATAACCATAGGTTACGTTTTGAATCCTGATTTTATAACCTCCCCATCGCTTGCAAAGCAGGCCAGAGGACTCGGGAACGGCTGACCGGCGACCGTGGTCCGTGACACACTTGTAAGGGGCCTCGCGCTCGGTAAATGGCAAGATATCCATCCTACAGTCCTACGCGATTGTTTATTATTATGTTGTCGTCATCCTTGCTCACGATTTTTGGCTGAGGCAGAGGAGTTGTATTTGGTTTATGTTTAAGGCTACTTTGAATTAATGGAAAACAAGATTAAAAATTTTAAGTAACCCCCGAATTGTCAAGCAGTGAGCGAGTTGATGTTGATGAATTATAAATAAAGACACTCTCGATCACATCAGATTTCAATAAAAAACCGCATATTAATTGGACCTTTCGTTTAGGAGCTACGATGCCACGGACAGAGACACAGACAGACAGACAGACACGTCGACCTTATAATACCCCTCTTTTCGTGTCGGGGTTAAAAACTGGAAAATATCTACTCTAGCTTGACTGCATAGAACAGAGTTTGTTTACTAGATATTCATACAGTACAACTGCATTCATAATGTTTTATGGGATTAGAAAAACTTTGTGTTCCACACATCACTGCCATATACGATCATTGCCGAGGGATATTTAGAAAGTAGTTATACTGTAACGTATGCGATAACTGCGTTTTCAAAGACGCAGTTACTAATTATAGTCTATCGCATTATCGTGCGTACAAACGTCAAAATTGACCAACGACATGACGCTGCCGATTGGATCAATTAGAAATCACCGTCCGTGGGCGTGGATTGGACTTGGCGTTGGATGTATATGGACGAACTGCAGATTGAACGAAGCCTGCAGCGTCATGCCGATTAGGCGACAGGATATATGGTAGATGGCATATATAATATCTTTGAAGGATAGCCCACTATACCTAGCCATTCTGAGGTAAAAAAGAAATATCACAAATAATGTGATATTTTCAGAAGCTACTTATATGGTACAGTATTAATATGATGCAAATTATAATTGCCCTTTACACCATACAGTTTAAATACATTTAATATTTCTATCTTAAAATTAAAGTTTGCGCGAGAAAAATAAATTCAAGCGGCCGACGGCGCGGCGCGCTACTCGATGAACATGCAAAAGCTAAGCATGTTACGTAGAATATAGATATGACATAGACACTGAAGTTGTAGACCCTGAATTCTGACTATATTTAGGTAATCAAAAGAAGCTATGGGTCAGAACTGAAAACGCGCTACGCTCACGTGTTTACATTGAGAAACACGTTTGTCTGTAGCATTCCACATGGACCTTCGGACAACCTTGTTGGCTGTAAGGTTACACTGGTTAAACATACATATTATATTTAACGAACAAAACTAAATGTTTTTAAATGTATTAAATATTTAAAAACATTTAGTTTTTTTAAATATTTAATATATAAATTTATTTTAAAATTATAGTTTTTTAAATATATTATATTATGAAATAAAAAGTTCCTCGCAAAAATGTGAATTTTTAAGATTTTAATCCAGATTTTGTTTGTTAAAGAATAAGACGGGGACCACTAATAAGAACTGGCAGAAATTGAAGGTCCGAAATGAAACTTGGCTAGATACTATTTATCTAGGAAAAGCTCTATTATAGCACAGAGCCAAATCTAGACTGAAAATTGAAAATTCCTTCCAATTTTTAAATGATAACAAATACAAATTACGTAGATAACATCAGAACAAGCATATCAATATAATATCAACCCACAAGTCTCAATAACTATTACGTTAACCAGTTAATCACATGCAGATGTAAACTTTCAATTACAATTTAGAGGTCACTGATTATAAGTTAATCTATGTTTAATGAATTCAAAGCGGTCAAAATTAATGATGAGTTTTTTCAAAGTTGAAAGACCGCTCTACACTTCGTGCGCGAATCGCACGCGACACCTTGAAACGTCCGCAAAAATGACGTGAAAATGCGCAAATTTGTTCCGACTTCCGAGCGGTTTTGAGAGGAGTTTGGAGCGGGCATAATAGTAGCCACTTTGGGATTCAATAAATACACTGTTATTTTTGAGACCCTTACAGCGTTTTCACATTATCCGATATCGGGTCGATAGTGTGAAAACGCTCTTATGCTTAATGAAAAATTGCTTCCAATTCTTCTTCGTTTGGCATAAGCGTCATCAAAAGGAGTTCTGAATATCAGAGAAAATTTATTATCAAGACGATTAGTGGGTCGACCGTTTGATTCGCACTCGAGAGGGAGCAGGTTCGACTCCCAGATTGTGGCATTGTACCAATGAGTCTTTTTCAGATCTCTAACGGTGAAGGAAAACATCGCGAGGAAACCCGCACATGGTTGGCCCCAGACATATTGAGTATTGACTATGGACCAGTCATTACTCCGGACTAGGCCGACTGTATTGTGAGAATGCCGTGTGTGCTTGGGCAACCATACGACATTTAAAACTGCCTGTCCCAGGCACAGGTATTTAAATAGTGGTACGCTCGGAGAGCACTGTGTCAATCATCCAATAACGGATGAAAAGGCCTAAGTTTATAGGTCAACAATCTACCTTCTGTTATGACTGACAAAGTCATTGTCCAAGTCAGGTCAACTAGTAGATAAATCGTTATCACCAACACTTGTACCAGGCCAGCTAAAGCAAAATGTTCATAATCTCCCGTACAGATCATTCGAGATGATCTGAGTTTTATTTGAGTTTAAGGGGCCATATACACGGTCCGGTTTCCCATCAGTTCGGCCTGAACGGATGCAAAATAGTATCGTCTGTGTGCAATTTCGAGATCACAACAGTCGGCCGGATGGAATGAAGCGATTCGCTCCAGTGTTGCCAACTCTGTTTTTGCGAAACTACTAAACTCGCGTCGTTTTCTACTAAAAGAGTACCGATAACTATAAAAAAGCTACTAAACATAGAAATCCCTAAAAAACAACAAAAAATCACTGCATTTTCTGTTTTAATATATTGAAAATATGGTAACTTTACCGTAAACAAAATAAAAATATAGTAGGAAATATTACGTAATATAGAAATTAAATCGGTAGTTTTATGCGGCTTACGGACGCGTGCTATTATGATAAGGTGTCATAATAGCATATGCAAAATGGCGTGCTACCATAGTATTTTGCATGTTATGATTACTGTCTGGCTATTTTATACAAAACCACTAATAACAACTAAATTCCTACTAAAGAGGGAATAAAATACTAAATTTAGTAGTAATTTTTTTTTTGTTCTATTTTTAGTATTTGTTGTTATAACGGCAATAGAAATACCTACATCATACCTACCTACTTCCTTTACATATCACGGTATAAGAAGGTGACACAGCCTGGTGACAGACGGACGGACAGCAAAGTCTCAGTAATAGGGTCCCGTTTTTACCCTTTGGGTACGGAACCCTAAAAATGGCAACGTGTTTTAAAAAATATTTATTAGAGTTCATTGAAGTATTTGAAACTTTTAGAGCCATTATGGTTGATAAAATCTAATGACTTACTATAAAACAAAGAGAAATTATTTCTATAAAAATTATTACTGGAAAATGTTAAATGGCACAATAATTCGGATTCGTCGATAGCATGACTTCAGTTACAGCAAAATACAATTAATAAATAAAGTAATATCCTAACCAAGAGCATGTCACGACATTTCTATGGAGAGTTCCGTAACTATCAACGCACAATAGGGTTTCTTTGAATTACTTCAAAAGTTATTGTCATAAAGTTATTACAGAAGCTAGGAGAGCGGACAGATAGACAGACAGACGGACGGGCAGAGTGAAATTATAGGGGTTCCTTAAGTATTACGGAACCCTAAAAACACGACCGAAGCTCGCGGAAATTTTCCGTGTATGTGGTCGAATCCGTTCAGGCCGAAGCTTAGATTAAAACGCCTAGAAACCGGGTACGCGCATGAAAAGTGAAGCAAATCATACTTAGCCATATCGGCTCAGTTTGTTCGAACGACCCGTCAATTGTCAAGCGCTAGTGCATACTACATCTCCCGACTATTTTTTAATAGTCGGACATTATGATGGTTTGTGTCGTTATAGGGTGTCACAATGCATCGGAAAAGAATTGAAAAAGCTTGGGACATAACATTTCATATGTAAGTGTAGTACTTGACTGTATTAAGCCAAATATTTAAAACATTTTAAAATAAATCACATTTTGTCACCAACTTGCTGCCCTATTGTAAATTGTGAAAATGTTAATAAGAAATTTATTTCAAAATTTTCATGGCTAACTAATAGGTGTAACTAACTAAGACAAAGTTTTATGTTTTCTGATTTTTTTTAACTGTCAATTTAAAGTATTTTCAGTATTAAGATAATCCTTAATATATTCCTTAATACCAGTTTAATATAAATAATGTGATCATGTTTAGATGGTTTAAAATGAAATATAAGTTATATTTTTACATCTCACAATATGTAGAAAAACAAATACAATACCTAATACTTATTAATTAATAAATAAAAATTACTAATACAAATAATTCCAATTTTAAGAGCAACATTTTCCGTGGAAATTGTCCCCTAAAACTGTACAAACTCCACAACATTAACGTTTTGTGTGCGTGTCATCTGTTACTTGCCTCACTTTGTACTATACGATTGTGTGAAGACTATCTAGGCGTTATTAATCTAAGGACCGAACTGACGTCAGTTCGGTCGGATGCGATTTTTTTCGCGTATGTGCTCGAATCCGTTCAGGCCGAACTGACGTCATTTCTAACTGAAACGATGGGCCTTTCGTCTGTGGCAGCCTTAATGCAAACTTAGATACACTTTAAGCGAGATAACCTTATGCAGCTCTAAGTAGTTGGTAGTATACAGACGCGCTTACATCACTTTATAATCCAAGTTCCAACGTGGTTACGTTGCCGTTGGTTGAAACTGTTATTTAAATTGGTAGCATTACGTGTTCTGTTGTTCTCTTTCTTTACGTAGGGATTAAATGACGATAAAATACGCAGAATAGGCAATACCTGCGCCGGCGCCGTCCTTGGCTGGGTGCAGGGGCTGCTCGGGGGGGCTTTTGCACAGCACGGCACACGTGCTGATCCCGCGCGGGCTGGAGCGCCGCAGAGCGCGACATGTCTGTGCTCCACCTGGAACGTTGGAAAATAACTCATAGATTCTGTGCTGAAGCCTTAAGATCTATGATGATGTTATACGCTTTGTATCGTACCAGCATATGAGGTGATATGGAAACAATTAATATTATGTCTAATGCCAATGACAAAAGTAAATTGTTTAATGGTCATTTGTGTACATAGTTAATTATTTATAATACACAGGCGTCGGATATATTATATAATAAAAGTTGTGCAGTTAATGAAATAAAATATCAGTTCAAAAAAAACCTCAGTACCTATCGCAAAACTTAGTAATCGGGTGCTAAGCTATTCTATTACTTGTATATAAGGTCATGAAAAATCAATTACGGATATTTCGGGCACGTGATTTACTGCTTATGTGAAGACGTTTAGGCGGAATAATAGGCTACTCGACCTTGTTTTTATTTATGTCCTAAACGCTTCATAATTGTTTCATTACACACAAAAAATTATTACATTATTTCGAAAACGCCGAAAACACTATTCGCCATGTTGGTGGATAGATCATCTGTGCTGTGACGTCATACTAGTACTATTTGTAATCTGTGCTATAGTCCGTAGTAGTAAAATGGCGGTGTTACGTTCCGTTTGACGTTTTGACATAAATAACTTTTTATGATGTCATGAACTTGTGTAATTACCGAAACGTTCCGTTTCACTACTACATATTGTGCTTACTGTGTTTGTGTCGTCACATCCTTGCCGGAAGTTACTTCAAGGTGTTTTCATCAGTAGAAATTAAAAAACACAAAAATACATATTTTTAAATCAACTTCATAATTCATTTATCAATCTTAAGTTTTTAATTTAAGATGTCACCAGAATTCGTTTTCCTAAGCCAAGTACGAAAGGAAATACTCCTTCAATGTATGAAATTAAATATGAGTAAAGTAGCTTATATTGTCCTACTCGAAAAGAATATTATTTCTTTATATGGGCGAGTTTGCGGAGAGTCGCCCCCATACATGAGATGATTTTTTACTTTGAGTATGGCAAATATTTTTTTGCCTAAACGTCTTAACACAAGCAGTGAATCTTGTGCCCGAAGTATCCGTCATTGATTTTCGGAGACGTTATATATTTTGTTAGATAAGATCATAAGCATATAAGATTTATTATGCACCTGCTGATTGCTATTATTATATTATCATTAATCTCTGCTATTTGAAATTAATTTGGAGTTTTGAAAATTATTAAATTCAATACATAAAAATATTAAGACAGGAATGCCACAAGGATCATCACCTGGTTCAATTCTTTTCAAGGTGTACAACTGTACACCGACGACTAATGAGAACTAGTTTCATATTATAATACTTAATAATACATAAGGTTAAAATACTAAATAAACAAGGTTTTGTGTAAAATAAGATTATTAATATTACTGTGTTATTTTAAATATCGAAATTGTTTAAACGTAATTTCACACCTTTAATAAAGAACTAGTTGGAACTTCGTAAACCCTAAAATAAAAGTAGCCTAAGTTACTACTAATAACGTCAGCTGTCTGGCAGATATAGTTAGATAAATTATTTTGCCTAAAAATCGGTCCGCCCGTTCCAGAGATTATCCGAAACAAACGGACATACAGACATTAGGCAAGAATTTTAAAAACTGATTTTTTGGTGTAGGTACGGTATATTATGCATTTAGTGCAAAGCTGTTGATTTTAAATTACAAACAGACACTTTATTTTCTTTCCCTGTAGATATGTATGTAGATGAATATTATGTTTGTGTCGAAACAAGTTAAAACTCTGTATACTCGTAAAATTATGATAATATTGTGCCTGCTGACAACCGGTTGTAATGTTCTCCGACCTTGGACAAGGTCAGATCTGCGGACATTCACCGCCACCGAGAGGACCGGCACCAGAGAGGGGGAGAAGGAGGTCTCAGCAGGTATCACGCATTTTTTTCCAACCAACAAAAATCTAAACAATGACAATAATCGTGCGGCTTTAGTCACCCGCGTAAATCCCCGATAAAGGAAAAGGAGATAGGCTACATTATGTAGCCAGCCCCAATTGCAGTGCGTCTGGCGTCATTAGAATGACAAAGGAAGGTGGTAATCCACTTTCCACCATTGTTCCGCCCGCGGTGAAACCGAGAGTGAATTATATTGTTTCGACTACCGACCGCCAACCTACTTTCCATATTTATAAATAATCGTGCGCACAACAACCAACAGAACGGATACCTTTATAACATTCGAGCCTCCGGGCGAATTCTCTACTTCGAATTAGGGACTCCCTAAATCACAGGTGGCAGAGACCGCTACGGATGACGAGTACAGCATGATTCGAGTGCTTCATAATCTAAGGGTCAGTTCACACCCAAACGAGACGGTACGGGACGCTACGCTGCATTTTTAATTTTCAAAATTGAGCGGCGCCGGGCAATGAAGAGCGATTCGGTGTGACATCGAACTCTTGCAATTAAACGTGTATCTTCATGTGTAGTGAGTAAAGTTCAATTTTTAATCGCTATCTTAATAATGCAACGCCGCGTCCGGTATCGTCTCGTCTCGTCTCGTTTCGGTGTGGGCTGACCCTAAGTAGCGTTGAAGACTGACTGCCTAATAATTCGGCCCCGCTCTTGTTCCTCGTAATTATTACGTGCCTTGCTTTGGTCAAATGATAGGTCAAATATATATATAGGTAGGTATGAATCATTTGACCAAAGCAAGGCACGTAATAATTACGAGGAACAAGAGCGAATTTTCCTCATATTGCTTCTTTCTAATATTATAGTGCAAAAGTTTGTGAGAATGTATGAACTTTTAACGTGTATTATAGTAGTAGTATAAAATGTAATTTTGTTTAAAATAACAGGATATCCACATTTGCATAAATAGCACACACATTGATAAAATTGTACCCGGGATTTTTCTTGTCGAAAAAGAAAACCGTACGGTTCTCAGGGAATATACAGATTTGCGTAAATGGCATGAAAGAGATCTTAATGGCAATGCGCAATGTCTAGTCAAAACACAATTTTTCGCCATGCAAAGGATATTTTCCTGCTGATCCTAGTTCCGAAAAATGTGCTCAAAGGCGTCTTGTGTTATTTACATGTCATAATAAATTAGATGAGCAGGAGGAGCGCATAAATATTGAATACCACTTTCGTACAAGAAACGCACAATAGCCAACAGGCAATTGGTGAATGTCCCGACGCCGCGAACGTTGCGCAAGGCGCGGTCTAATAACACCGTACCGTTTACCACGACGTGACGTAACGTAACGCGACGGTCCGAGTAGGATGGGAAATTGTGTATCACTCGAATATAAAACAACGGAAATTCCCATGCGACGAAATGTAAACAAGCCGACTTTCAAAAGGAGGAGGTTATTCAACGTCAAAAGTAAAGCTAAGTATCAGAATATTTAGCCAAAATGCCATCGCTAATTACGACTACGAAGTTCGAAGACAAAAATGCATTGGATTTGACATATATGCATCGCTTAGTGACATAGCGATGCATAAGTCACTTGGCGATCCTTAAGTAAGTATGTTAAATCCCATACATTTTTGTTTTCAAACTCCGTCGTCGTAATTAGCGATTGCAACTTGGCTAAAGGCACTCTTCCTTGCCTCTGGCACTAAATTGTGGAACAGTAATGCTTCGTCAAAAATTATCCTGCTCGAATGGAAACCACGGCTTCGCAGAAAAGCACCGAGAAATAACGCTCCTGACGCGTCATTTCTCGGTGCTGCCGAGCGAGTATGGTTACCGGAGGCTCAAGGGGTAGGGATTTAAAAGGAGCGTCAACAAACTTGTATGTATATTCGCTGGGGTGATGGGTGTCCATGGACAGCGATATTAGCTTACCATCGTGCGATTCGTTCGCTTTGTCCACAAAAGGATACATTTTACGTTACGAACGTTTACGTACGAACAATGTCGTGACATAACGAGCAGCCCTTCTTATTTTTGCAAAATAAAAATACACTTTCACTATAAGTTCGCGTTCAGTTTCCCTTTTAACTTTCTCCAAAACAGTCTCGGATCTAAGTACTGCAGATGGCGAAAGCTATAGAACTGGATTCCCGCCTGCCGCCTGCCTGCATCAACTCGATCAGATTGTATTGTATGCTAACACATATATATTTGTAACGTATTGGGAGCCTTACTTGTGTTGGTAGCACTGTTTGTTAGACCAAAAGTAGCGTTAGTTTTTGGCAGTGAAAATATAATTTTTGTTTATGGAAGATCGGCTTGACGGTAAGTGATTGCCGCCGTCCATAGATAGTAGATACCCGCACCATAGGCAGTTTGGACTCGTGCGGCGTGGGCGCTCTCACGCCCTCGGCGAAACATAACGCGCAATGTCCTGTACATTAGGGAGGGATTTCAATTTAAAGACGTGTTAACCTCACGAATTACGACTGCTAATTATTACAACAACATTATAATATTATGCAGGGAGTGGAGACTTGAGATGCACACTATAAGGGTTCTTTCGCGGTGGTTTTCTGTGACCCCGTAGTATCTCTCCGGTCGAGCCGGACAATTCGTGCCTTTAGTTCTCCAAGGTAATTGATGTATTTATACAATAAATGCATTGATATCAACGAGCCCGTCACGGTTTTTTTTTGTATTGTCAAAAGGCAAATCAAACAATGAAGCAGCAGAAATCGGTATAAAAACCGCAGTCAAGATTTATATAAAATACCTTCTAGGAGCACTTTCGCTTTCAAGTAATGATGGTATAAGACGTCAGAGCGATTAGGGCTGCCAACAATGATGGAACTTCGTGCTTCAAGCGGTATCTTAAGCGGCATGATCCTAAACTAGAATACGTGGGGTTACCAGAACCCGTTGCGTGCTGGGTCAGGCACAGAAGACAGTCTACAACTTACATCATAATATGCACCTGAGGCAGATTTTAAGAGTAGGAATCAGACTGTCCGTAAAAATGGGTAGAAAAGTATAAAAACTAACCCAACCTAACCTAACCATTAGGCTAAGACTTAATCACGCCCGCGCCGATATTCACTCTTACTGTATTTAGTAATCGGCGGCGGCTTATTACATTAGGTTTTACAAAGAAAACAGAATTACAAAGAAAAGAGAAGAATTTACAAAGAAAAGACTCAAATCCGCTCCTAGTCTGAAACTCCAGGCAAGCTATATTAACTAGAAACTGCGTGTAGCAGCGGGAAATTATAGTACAGCTAACGACGTGACGTTCGTTCACAGAGGAGAAACAAATGTTACATAATACACATTATTATAAGAGTCTCTCACAACTCACGCACTCTTGAGGCCTAAGCTAAATCTGTTGGCTCATAAGCTCACAAGTTGTAAGTGGCATATGGCAATAAGGCAGTACACAGACGTATTTACAAAGTACTAGAGTTCACCTTGTGGATCAAATTCGCCCATACAAATTGATAAAATTATTAACTTTCAAATTTATAACGGCTTTTTTGCCTCTTAGATAGAAAAAAATGCAATTGTTGTGGCAGATTAAAAAATGTGAACGTGTTACTAAAGGACACTGGCGAATCCTGCCCGATTTTCTATCAAGAGCGGCCAAGTTTCGAACATGTATGTGGTTTTATAGTATTTAAAAAGGGATTATATAAAATATATCTTTAGGGCTTGGGAATAAAAAGTATGAATCTCCGTAGTCCGAATATCAGAGAATTCATGTGGAAAATACTTATTTATCTGGTTTAATCGTTTTCATCATATGTAAAGAAAAGGAAGAAAGAAAGATGTATCTGTATAGTCTATGGTTATCATGCTGTAAATTGTCAATTTGAGGCGTAAAATCTACATCTAGTGGGCCAAAAGATAGATTTGTTTTTTATTGGAGTATAAAGTTATTTTCTTTTTCTATATTTTAACAGTTCAGTACCAGTTTTATGAAAAAAAAAATGTTACTTGGGTGTGAAATCCCCAAGATCCCTCTATACTATTTATACCAAGAAAGATAATTATTATGTTTTTGGTATTCGTAACATGAAAGCGACATCTATCATTTATCTGTTAGCATATAGCGTTTCCAAACAAACTAGTAATTAATTTAATTAGATTAGGTTAGGTTAGTCATCACAACTAATAGATGTCGTTTTTTTAGCAAACCGCCACTAGGGCAATTTATTGAACAATAGGTTAAGTTATATTCGATCAATTATCTTTTATCCCCTGAGGTTGATGTATAATATAATTGCTTTTTTTTGTTCCTATGTTCATAAAGTACAACTTACAATAATTTTTTTTTGTGGGTACGTATTTTAATTAGCAAGCAGTAAATGTATGGCGACATGCCGGCCTCATTTATATACTTACTAGCTGTTTCCCGCGGCTCCGCCCGCGTAAATAGAGTATCCCTCGGGAACACTACTTTTTCGGGATAAAAAGTAGCCTATGTTTTAATCCAGAGTCTAAACTACTACCATACCGAATTTCATCGAAATCCGTTCAGTAGTTTTTGTGTGAAAGAGAAACAAACATCCACGCTTTCACATTTATAATATTAATTATAGTAAGGATATCAAACGCACGGTGTGTGTGTTAATAATATTATATTCTATCGTCTTTGCTACTGACTACAGGCATGCATGAAGGGGGGTCGGATGTTATTATTTATTATTTACCACACGATATCGAGTTCAATATGTAATATCATTGCCACGTGTGGTCCATTCATATGTATGCCAATTCAAATGTTTCTATTGACTATTGTTCTACGTTGCCAAACCTTACACGTGCTAGAGAATGTTGCTTGTGTATTGTATCTTGCAATTTGTTCGTATAGTACATAATATTACATCCAATACTTACGACGTAGGCGTAGGAGTACTAATACACGTGTGTAGTCAAATGTATGGGCTCGGCCACAAATCAAAGAAAGAGGAACAGATAAACAGCTACATAGTTAGCTTTCCATTTGATTGCACTACTACAAGCATTCGGTGTGTCCACGATTGTGTAGAAAATTTGTGGGCCGTTGAAGGGGACGTTAATTGTTGAAATTTGGAACTTTCTATGAAAGCTGATTATCTGTACGTAAGTATATATTTATATATTCGACTCTGTGGCTCGGCTACGTCGTAGAGTACCATTTTATTAACCCCCAACGAAAACAGAGGAGTGTTATAAGTTTGACTTGTCTGTCTGTTTGTGTGTGTGTGTGTGTGTGTGTGTGTCTATCCGTGGCCTTATGTTCTTACCTAGGTATATATGTATTCTTATTTAAAATTCATGATCATCCGCTCGCACACTTCTTGGCGACTCGGCGGCTACTTAATTTTTTCATTTTGTTTATAGGTAGGTACCTAATTAGGAATAAAACCGAGGAGCGAGCAGATCGATCGCCCGATGATAACTGAACGCCCTACATGAGTGTGACGGCTTATAAACCTCATCCCCATAATAGGCATGTTGAGTACAAAATATTTTTCGTATATTCAATATTAGACACAATAATATATTGTCTCTATCAACCTAAAACCCATTTTTGTAAATATTTAGGTAAAGATTACAAAGATACAAACAATTTGAATTTAAAATAAGAGAGCGATATATTGGCCTGCGAGTTGTGACTTGTGACGTCACGATGCGCTATCGCCAATCGACCTCTTTGTCATTAAACAATTTAATATGGCGGTAAAAATTGTGACGTTACAAATCGTTTTGCGAGAAAGAGATTGGCAACATTTTTAATCGCGTGAACCAAAATAACTTTATTTTATTTTATTTATGTATCTCTCTATTCAACAATTATAAAATTTAGTGCGATAATTCGACTCTAGGCATCATATTGGGCCCGATGGTGGAGCAATTATAAAGTAAGTAGCTATTGCCCGCGGCTCGGCCAGCGTAAATATAGTATCCCATGGGAATTTTCGGGATAAAAAGTAGCCTATGTTTTAATCCAGAGCCTATACTACTACCATACCAAATTTCCAATATAAAAAAATAATAAAAATCCGTTTAGTAATTTTTGCGTAAAAGAGTAAAAAACATCCATCTATCCATCGATCCATCCTCAGAAACTGTCACATTTATAATAGTAATAGGATTAATTGCTAATTAATTCCGTGGTCTAGTGGTTAGAGCTCGGTCTCGACTCGGATTTCTTGGGTTCGATTTCCGCATTGGAACAACAAAATATGTTGTTTTCATGTTTCGTTAGGACAACGCAGGCTGATCACCTGATTGTCTGACAAGAAAGATGATCCATGCGTCGGATGGGCATGTAAAATGTTGGACCTGCGCCTGCGTACACACTTGGGCACTGTCTGGGGTCTGGTTTCAATGAAACCGGCCACCGTCACCGAAATCGGTGTGGAGAGTTATTGTTATTAGTGGTGGCGGGAAGTATGAACACAATTTTTGCAATAAAACTACCACAAACCAATGGAGGTTGTTTATCATAAATTACATGAAAAACACATTCCGTGGTTAGTCTGATTAATTGTATGCAAATATAGATAACAAGGCTATTATGATATAAGGATATTCATTCCTTAATAATACTATTTTCATTTCATAAATATCAAATATAACACAACTTTTTTTTAAAATGCACGCCTACTACTATAACAGCATCTTTTCTTAATCATCAACATAAAAGGCATCAACTCCTATGAAATTTGGACATTTCCTTATAAAAATCCGCTAGTGTGCGGGCGGCCTTACAGCACTTTCACTCTCAGCTGAGACCCAACAATTTGAGCGCATAATCTGCGCCGGCGCCGTGCATTTCCAATTTCGAAATCTGTCAACGGCGCGCCGCGCCGCGCCGAGGCGACAATCTTTACGCGGGTTATCCCGCAATGCTCATTACTCTGTGCTTATGATTGATGCGATTTCACAAGAAAATTCGGTGGTAATTCACTGTTATCATTTGTATCCTCTGGTATTGCACATAGTATCCATAGGAAACATCGTGCTATAATAAATCTGGTTATCTTTACTCTATACTTACTAATAATTTAAAAGCTCGTAATAAAGAGGACAGATTTGATTGTTTATTTGTTTGTTTGTTTGTTTGCATTGCATAGGCTTCGAAACTACTGGACCGATTTAGATGAAATTTGTCACACACATAGAGTAGACCACGGGGAATGACATAGGCTACCTTTTATCGCTACTGTTGCTATCAACGTTATTTCGGTTGTTTACAACACAACCTTCAGGCGAATCGAGTAAATGATATTTAACTATTGACAAATTTTGAATAAATTATGGTCAAGGTTCCACGAGGTGCCGTGCAAGGGCGAGCGAGCGGTACTCTGGACTCCTGGAGGCCTGAGCCGGTGACTGCACTTCCTACCGTTACGTAAAGTGATAACTTCCTATCGTGTAATATGTTTATCCACATTCACTTTTCAATTTACATCTTTAAATAATACATAACAATTATTTGGTTACCTACAATTTTCAAGTTGAAGGCCGGCCAATTAGGAACTATGAAGTTTAAATTCCGGATCAAGGCTTGTTTGATCTACGAAAAAGAGGTCACAGGAAAATCCAATTTCAAACAAATTAATATCGGTTATCATTTTATCCCTAAATTGCGGAAAAAAAATCTCTACAGGGGTTTTCTAAGGATATTTAAGGGTTATTTTCAGGGATTCTTATTTTTTTATACCTGTAGAAAATAAACTTTTGGAAAAATACTTGAATGTTTATAGGACAGAATAAAATTACAGATTATATTCTTTACATAGAAAATGTTCATTCACAGCTTTAGACGTATATTATTATAGACGAGGCATGTCGAGGTAAAAACTGTCCCCACTTAAATGGCCCCGCTTTTGGGTTTGTTGGGGCCATTTTGTCATTTGAGGTATGGTCAAATAATGATGAGAGTTTTGCCGGGGAATTCAATGGGTGACGTTTGGATTTTGCATTTCTTTCATAAATTTGTGTTATCTCGGTTCTTAATGTGTAATATTGGTAGCATATTATCCATTAAATATTCGTTAACGTGCACAAGTGTGGGCAAGTGGTACAACTTCTAAAAACGTGCTATTTGTGAGTTTCCCGCCAAAACTCCCTAGGAACTTTCAGTAAAGCGTCTACCACTTTACTGAATCGACTGACATGACTCATTGACTGTACTGACTATTTATTTCGACTTCGACTAGACTTTAGACTTGATGATATAGGAACACAGTGTTGAAAATTAAAACGAAAGTTCTATTTCCCGCCTTTTTTACTTGCAAAAACTGACACTGGCAAATGGTTTTAAGATAAGCCGACGCCATAAATAAATAAAAAATAATAATAATGATGATGACTGACATTTGAGGTATGGTGAAATCAAGATGGCGTAGCTTTTTCTTGTATGAAAATTTGTTCTGTCAAATGTACGTCATAGCCTATCTTCCGTTTTGAAATCTTTTTTCACCTCTGTATTACGGCCGCTATATGATTGCAACGCTATCCTAGGAAAACAGAGCTATTATATTATATACCTACTTACATTGTTTGGAAATACACATTTTATAAAATCTTCAAAAATTACAGCAACAGAAAATTAACAAAAAGTAATTTGAACGTAAGTGGCCCCATACACGGTCCGGTTTTCCTTCAGTTCGGCCTAAACGGATGCAAAATCGTATCGTCTGTGTGCAATTTCGAGATCGCATCAGTCGGCCGTATGACTGAAGTGACTGAAGCGATTCGTTCCAGTGTTGGCAACTCTGTTTTTGCGAAACTACTAAACTCGCGTCGTTTTCTACAAAAAACTACTAAAAGAGTACCGATAAATTTAAAAAAGCTACTAAATTTAGGAATCCCTAAAAGTCTTTTTAGGAATTTTGTGTTTACAAGCATACATACATTTTCAGGTTTAATATTTAACCGTTAAATTAAAAAAATATAGTAGGAAATTAGGTTATTAGGAAAGGTCCCGCTTTTACCCTTTGGGTACGGAACCCTAAAAATGGCACGTGGTCATAAGAAATTTATTAGAGTTTATTGAAGTAATTAAAACTTTAAAGCCACTAGGTTTATAAAATCTAAAGACTATAAAACAAAGAGAAATGATTTCTATAACATATTACTGGAAAAGTTTTCTTTGAATTACTACAAAAGTTATTGTCATAAAGTTATTACAGAATCTAGGAGAGCAGCGGACAGACAGACAGACGGACGTCTGTTCTGTTGCTTGCTTCACTTTGTACGATGCGTTTGTTTCAAGACTATCTAGGCATTCTTAATCTAAGAGCCGAACTGACGTCAGTTCTAACTGAAACGATCGGCCTCTCGTCTGTGGAGACCATTAGGCTGGAAAAAATGTTTTAAAATCAAAATCATTTTTGGCGATTTAAACACGCCATTTTCGCGCGCTTGAGTTGTGACGTCATCGCACATATCTGACAGATGACAGTTAAAATCATTGTTTGACTTTGACACAGTTAGTACATTAAATATAGGGAGAAATACAGTCATACACGAGTTCGATGTAAAGAAACATTGAAGTGATTAAGTTCACAAAATTATAAAAATAAGTGATAAAATCAAGTTATTACCATGGAAAAACACGAAATGTTATAAATATTGTGTCGTCCCTATGTGCGAAAATAACACAAAAACTGCACCTAACAAAGTTTATTTTCATATGCCGAAAGGTAAAAAAAAAGCCAAGTATTAGGAAAAAGTGAATATTGTTTGAGTGCTTTATACTGTTGTGAAGTCAATAAATTGAAAAAGATTTTCTATGCATACTTGTTGTATTTCCAAACCTCGACGAAAACAACCTAGTTAACGAAAAGTTCGTAAATATATTTAATTCATTCATTATTATGTAATATCCTAGTGTTATGTACCAGTGGCGAAGGCTGGTTCTCCTTTATAGGGAAGCCTTAGCCTGTATAATAGGTAGGAATTTGGATAAGGGTCTGCAAAAGGTAGGTGGTAAGTGAAGCCGATAGGAATGGAGTTATAGGAACCCGACGCCACTGTTATGTACTAAATAAATCTATTAGATTTATCTAATAGATTTATTTAGTACATAAAAGAAACTGATTATGTATATTTAATTAAAGAATAACTAATTTTCATTGATTTTTATATTATTTGTATATGTACTGTATATTATGTAGGGCTTAATAATAAAAAAGGCTAAGAAACATTAGCTTTGTATATTATTCTCTTTTTATTCTAGTAATTACAACTTATATCTGCATGAGGTACCCATGAAGTCATTGCATTAGTCATTCCCTGCATTGTATGCCATCAGCTTTTCACTGAACATCTGCTCCATCACTCTGACATTGGCAACTCCTATTACAGAGGAGGCTATGCCAAAAGAAGAAGAAGAACCATAGAAAACACGAATTAACTTCTTCTTCTTTTATTTATGGCAATCGCGGTTGCAAAGGCTTTGCACCATTCTGCCAGTGCCGAGAATTTATAGATTTTTTTCAATTTTATTTATTTTTTATTAATATTAATAATATAAATATTAATTTTATTTATACAATTTTTTTTATATTTAAGGCGGAAGGTCAATAACCATTTCCAGTGTTAATTTTCATTGTGTCAAGTTCAACAGAATATTGTATAAGGCTGGGACTATATTACGATTTATGATCTGGAATCCGGAAGGTCGAAGAAAATTCAAAGCACCGAAAATAGAACTCTGCACTAATATAATAGAGTTGAAAATGGAGGTTACGAATGTTGAGCTGTCATATACGACACTTATGTGTTCTATTTTCAATGCTCAGAATTTTCTTCAGCCTTATATGAAAATTCTGTTTCACTTGACACAATGAAAATTGACACTGGAAATAGTTTAATACCTTCCGCCTTAAATATATAAAAAAAATGAGTTTTGAAAGTTGATTCACATTCATCTGTGCGATGACGTCACATTTTGTTCTGCCAGTAAATATGCGTTTTTTTTAATTTGCGCGCGCGTGATTTTAAAAAAAGCCACATTTTGATGATTAAATTTCACTATTAATTCACGATAAATTTTAAAAATAATTGTATAGGTATATTTTTTAGCAGTAAAGATTACAAATAAAAACATTTTATCCATTTTGGTGTCACATACATGCATATATGCATGCATAATGCATTGTCTTAAATCTGTAATCGTTATTTGTTAAATTTAAATTGTCAACAATCTACATGTTTCATTCTTTAAACAATTTTAATATATTGTTTTTTTATATTATATATGGTTTGTTGCCTGGAGTGAAATATGGCATTTTTTTAGGCAATTTTTAATTTTAATTTAGGCAATTAAATTTTAAAATTGTTGAATAGAGGTACATAAATCTAAAAGAAAAAGTTATTTAGGTTAACACAATTATTTTTTAATTACAATTAAAAATTATAATGAAATGTATTGTGGTAGCAATTCGTGACACCAGAGGACTCTCTTTCTTAATACAAATTTAAATTTTTTGTATTGTCATTATATTTTAAGATTTATAAAAATGGGTTCTAGATTGTTTAATAGCATGTTGTATAACATCGAATAGATGGAAAACGTTTTTGATGAGTAATATCTTTCGTCTCGCTTTCTTGCGATTTGTACCATGTAACCATATTTTTACCAAATAAACATCATTTCATTTCAATGGGACGGAAGTGTGAAACAGGAAGTCGCGAAAATGAGCGTGCGGTGGTATAGTTGGCATTTAGATTCGAATAAAATATTTCATAATTTTTAGCTTTTAAATTTTGACATTGATTTCTGTCACTGCTTAATGGAAAAGTTTCAGTATTTTAAGGCTCGCTCGTTTTTATTTAGACAATATGCCTGTTGATCCACAAAATATGACAAAGTAATTGTAATTGAACATGAAAAAAATATCTTAATCTGAATAAATAGCCTCAGCGCTTTTTGGACTATGGTTAAGTCCTATCTTTTTCTACATCAACTATAAGCTCAACCAAAACTACTATTTAAAAGAAAGATTGTTTTTTTTATTAAAATGCTTATGTATGGCCAATAAACCTAAAACACCATTTTTTAAAAGATAGCAGAGTAGTAACTTTTCACAACATTGTTTAAAAGTTGCAACGCAACAATATTTATTTTAATTTTCAATGGTGCCCAGTGGCAATGTGCCAGACAGTAGTAATTGATAATTATTGTTCAAATTCAAAAATTCAAGATTCAATGAGATTCGTAATAAATTTTTGTTTAACGTTCTATAATTAGTACATACTTAAGGCATTTCTTGGTATAAACAATGAGGTTATTTTGTTAATCATGAAATTTATAGATAATAAGACATTACAAACTAATTTTCCTTACATTTTACTAAAATGTTAAATAAACTGTGCCGTACAAGATTTCTAGAACACATTGGGAACTTGCTAGTAGGTAGACTATTATAGGTCCTTTGTATACCACATACTGATAAGAATTTGGTATAGGTTAGATACTATAAATGTGTTTTAGTTCACATTTGTGTGCTCTTAATCAACGCCCTTTGACTTTTTATGCGTTAATGACCTTGTATTCTCAACTTAACCGCCGATACGGCACAGTATTTGTATGTCTCTCTTGTGTAATCTCAAAGCACGATAAATTACATTCGAAAACAAACGTGACGTATTGTTGTTAAACAGCATTTGCGTGTGTGGATTATCTGGATGCAAGCCAGTTTGTAGAAAAACAAAGAACGCAGCAACTCACCCGATGAATACTGCGAGCCTCTCCTCGCGGCGATCCTGCCTACGGACACGAAACTCAATCTAACGCTACTCATTGTGGGGTCTCACGATGTTTCACAGGACATATGAACGATATACGACCGACACGAACCACCAAACAGAAATGTTCGCTATCACAAGTTAATCCGTTCCCTGTGCAATTTTATTGTATTTGTTTGTCAGTGAGAGGTCTATTCTGTCATGACGCAACACTTTTAATCAACAACACCGATATTATGATTGGCGAACGAAACGACAGTAAATTTTGTTTTTTTAAAACGATTGTAATTTTTTGTAGAGAATTGAAGAAGATTTCTACAAAGATTTTATTTCACAGAGTTTAATTTTGCGGCCATACTGAACACCGATGTTCACACTTCACAGCTGATTTTGATTTGTGAAGCAAAGACAATTTGTTCTCTGTTGAAGATTGATATTTTTTTACCACGTTGTGAAGGCTATCGGTTGTCAACGATTCTAACGCCATCTATGAAATATAAATCAATTTTTTTCTCTCAGATTAGTACATGTGCGCACTGGCAATAATTGTCTACTTCCTCCACCATATTTTGCATTCCGATCATCGACTTTAACACACGCGATATTTCGCGATATAATACTCTATTGAGTCAAATTTTATGTGAAACATTACCGTTTATGAAAACAATCATGTTTTGCGGAAAAGTTAACTCTATTTAGCGTACACATATTATGACCATAGTCGGAATCATAGATGATAAGTACTTAGTACTACTGGTCGGAATACAAATGATGGAGGCTACGGCTTCGATTTTAGAACTCATTCCGATATTTTTATTTTTTTATTACTATATGCATCGGAATCCGGAAGACCGTAGATAATCCTAATCATTAATAATAGAACTTTGCGCCAATACAATGGAGTTGAAAATCGAAGTGTCAGGTGTCGTGCTGTCATATTTGAGATTGAAATTTGACTCGACACAATGTATTAATTTCGTACCTAATGACAAATGTTTGGCGGGTGCAACTCGTGACGTCACAGGCCAATGTATCGCTCTCTTTCTTATAGTCAATTTTATTTGTTTGTATCTTCGTTATTTTTTAAGATAAACGAAAAAGTATTCTAGATTGTTTAATATCATGTTGTCTAACATTGAATATGCAAAATTTTTTTTTTAGGCAAATGCCTATTTGTACTAGGAATGTTCCAATACGATCAAAGTATTGACACCTACTTATATCAGTAGTACTCAAATCCTCATATCCTCCTCAAAGTCATCAAGTGAGCGGTAATGTGTGAATGAATGAATAGCGGCCCTATCGGCTCGGTTTGTTCGTTCGGTTAAAGTCGAACGGGTTCGGATCGGCTGGGGCGCGAATCGGAATGGTGCTCTACCGGTAACCGAGCGAGAGGGCTTTCGCTCTCTCGTTCTGTCTGATGCGTTCGGAAGTACAACTGATGCGATTCGATACCAAACATTTTTTTTCGATACCGAGTAAGTATCGCAAGATTGATTCGATGCTATTTGTACATGATATCGAATCAAAAGTATCGAGTACTAAGTACTTACTCGTATTTACTAGTATCGGACGTGCCTAATTTGTAGAAGTGTCCAAAATGGCCGAGACTGAAACCGATAATAACAGTATTGTTCGGCCCGACAAAAATAACAAGGGCCCAGTGGCTAACAATGGACCTCGACGTGTTACTATCTATAAAACGGATACAGGATTCGGTTTTAACGTTCGGGGACAGGTCTCCGAGGGTGGGCAGCTAAGATCGATTAACGGGGAACTATATGCTCCTCTGCAGCATGTCAGCGCTGTTTTGGAGCAAGGTGCTGCTGAGCAGGCCGGTATTAGAAAAGGCGACAGGATCCTGGAAGTGTAAGTAGAATATTTTATTGTCTTATGTTGATTGTAGCCATGTTATCTCATCGTTTCTACGTGCCCACCCACCTCCTTAGTTTACGGCTTATTATAAATTAATTTTCATATGTTTCCTACGCATTTATAAGTTAAAAATTAATTATATGTAATTCTTTCACTGTAAATTTTAAAATTAGTGTCATTTTCGATACAAGGATGATATATTTACTAATTGAATACCTATTCATTTATGTTTTTTATATCATGTGAACTTTTAACGCATTAGTATCCTATATATTCTACCTGTTGTTTAAAACAATATTCTTTGTATTTCTTACTAACTTTATAATAACAGAAGCTATAATTTTAAGTACCAGGAACCGACAACATAACAAACAACATTCTAATAGGGTTAAAACCAGTACTAGCCCCTACCTTAACACGAGTCTTCAACGAAGTTATAGAAACAGAATCAATAGCCTCTCAATGGGCTACTTTAAAGATTGTCTAGATACATAAAAAAGGAGAAAAAAGTTACGTGAGCAACTATAGACCCATAAGCTTAGTGTCTTACGTATATAAAGTTTTCGCGAAAGTATTATTACACAGAATAACGAAAGTTTTAGATAAAAACCAACCAAGAGGATTTAGAGCAGGACACTTAGTTGTAGATCAAGTACACATAGTCAGACAAATATTTGAAAAGTTAGAAGAATACCATTTACCACTCTATTGTTCCTTTATAGATAGTAAAGCCTTTGATTTGCTCGAACAGTGGGCTTTCCATATATATTAAACCAAGTAAAAAAGGAAAAATATAAAAGAATTATAAAAAGAATATATACTGGTAGTACGGCAACATTTGAGACCATCAAAATAGAGAAAGGAGTCCGCCAAGGACACCCCCACTCTCCAAAGCATTTTACGTCGGTTTTGGAGGAGATATTTAAAAAAAATTAATGGAGAGAACATGGTATAAACATCAATGGAGAAAGACTAACTAACCTAAGATTTGCAGATGATATCATTCTTTTTGCCAATGACTCTTCAAAACTGCAAAAAATGTTAACCGACTGACACACAAAGTAAAATAGTAGGCCTGGAAATAAATGTATGAAAAGCTAAAGCAATGACTAACAGAACAGAGGACACCTTAATTTTAAATAATAATCAAGAAATTGAATATGTCAAGGAATACACATATTTAGGCCAAATAATCTCACCCCAGAACACAACCAGAAAGGAAATAGAGACACAATTCCTAGAAAAAGCCTAGAAGCAATATTGGACACACAAAGAAATTATGAAAGACAAAAATATGAGCTCAAAAGTAAAAGGAAAACTGTTCAACACATGTATGCTGCCGGTCCTAACATATGGATGCCAAACATGGGCATTCACAAAAACACAAACGAGCAAATTGAAATTATTGTGTCAGAGAAGCTTGGAAAGGAGGAAGGAGGAGGTCATGGAAATATGACAGGCAGAAAAAAGATTTAAAAATTTAAGCACATTGACATTAAAATTAGACATTAGCAAACTAAAGCAGATGATGTATCAGTAAAAGTAAAAACCTTAAAATTTTGGTGGACAGGCCATTCAGCAAGAGGAGAAGGAAAATGGAGCAAAAGTGATATATCTTGGTGCCCTAGAAAGGGAAAGAGATGTAGAGGACGACAGCAAAAGAGATGGGCGGATGAAATAGTAAAAGTGGCAGGACGGATGTGGATGACTGTAGCACGGGACAGGAAAGTATGGAAAAGATTAGAGGAGGCCTTTGCCAAAAGGCAGACAGATGAGGAAGAAGAAGAAATGAAAAATGATTAAAATTAAACTTAACTTTCATTATCTACACTTCTATATTAATATTATAAAGAGGAAAAGTTTGCGTTAAATAGGCTCCAAAACTACTAGACAGATTTTGATGAAGATTAAGGATTGTGGCGCTAATTGGTCCGACACAAGGCTTTTAATAAATAAATAAATGAATAAAAAATAGGTATACTCCATTCTGATTTATGCCCTGTTCTAGCTCGATAAAAACGAAATTTTCGTTATTTTCTTCACATTCCTGAGGATTTATCCAACATACCACCGTTACTTACAAATACAAATGCTTTATTTCCGAAAAATACATTTAAACAGCAGTTATGATGGATTCTCACACTATGACAATGACAATCTTCGAAATTGAAAATATATGGCTGACTATTGGGCCACTTTCATAGTCAGCAACTAATCGACACTTTGCCGACCATCCAGCTTCTTACTTAATTTATAAAACAGTAAATAGCCCCTCAATCAAGCAGGGATCCTCATAAATGGAAATTTTATTTGTGACGTAATTATTTTACAGTCTGTTGATTTCAATAGGGCGCTATTTTCGGATTTCGGAACGCAGAAACTACATAGGATTTTTTTATCCCTACCTTTCACTTAGCCTGGGGCCCCAAAAAAAACGCGTCAAAATCGCTTCGATTCTGTCGTGTCTCTTGATTGTAGATCGATGCAAGCAATATAGAAGTTTAACTATATAGAAGTTTTCGTTAGATATTTGGTTGGCTGTGACCACAACCTTTTTTGGAGGCTGGATCATTGACCCTTGCTGTACATTGAAATTCCTTAGATATAGGTAGGTATATATAATTATGGAAATCCTTGTATTATATGGCATGTAGTATAGCACATAGACATATGTTGCTAGACTGTTTTGTCTTGATTACAAATTTTATGCAATTTAGAACAATTTCAACAATATGACTTCGATTAATCTGCAGTCCATTTGTAACTATATACAGCTTTTATTGAACAATTACTTGTTTTAATCTTCATAAGACAATAATTAATGTTACAACTTAGATTAAGCTAAGTTGAGAAAAGTGATTTACTTCTTAAGTACTTAATTAAGTAGTTGAGTTTACTATTTATATAGATTATTTCTGAATTCATTAAAATTACTGAAAAACATATCTACCTAGACATATTGCCTTATATCGGTTGCACATTCTAGTTAGCGGACTGTTCATGGAAACATTGTAAGCAAAAAAACATGCACATTAAACTGTCGAACATACAGATTTATATTGTGTGTATTAATAAAATTTTATTTACCATTGAGGTCAACTACATACACATACAATAAACTTATTTACACCCTGATAAAACAAATAGTCCAGATCTTTACATCCTGCGATATATTATTCAGATAAAAAGAAAACTATTTTTTCTTATTGTATAAATGTACATTTGCCTGTAACATTTGTCTATACTCTGTTCAAATCCAATGTAAACGTAAACAAAGAGAACAAAATAACACATACTGCTACCCATTTACATATCTCTTATTCAAAAAAGGATAACAAGAAAAGGATAACAAGTACACTTAGTAATAATTACACCGTTTATTGTAAACAATATTATACTACCTGAAAAACAAAGAAACGACATTTAAAGTTTATTATTTTAAATAGTCAATTCCTTATTTATTTACTAAGTAATTTTATAATTAATGTTTATTCACGATAAATTCTCTTATCTGTCAAAGTCAGGCTGCTTTAACAAAAGAGTTGGCTGCTATTGCAGCGTCAGCGCCATCTACACAATACATAGGTAAACGGAAACAGTTTACCGACAAACAAACTAAAAATAAAAAATATATATTATATATATGTATTTTTTTTGTTTTTCTTTATGATTAGACTGTCTAGCTGGTCTGACGTGCATTGCTCTGTCTTAACTATGAACTATAAATAAATAACTATACCTACAGCCTACACCTGTTCCCGCAATTTTTCCAATATTTCTCACCATTTAAACCTTCCCTGTTCTTCCACAATTATTTCAAGACTAAAATAAGCTAAATCGGTGTAGCCGTTCTCGAGTTTTAACGAGACATTGAAATTGCTATTCGTTTTTACCCAACTACGGGGAAGGGATTTTGGCAGTCTATGTATGTATATGTATGTTTGTTCCACCGTTGCGCCTAAACTACTGGTCCGATTTTAATAAATGAGGTGTCAATAGATTCGTAATAATAGCCCAGGTTAACTATTACGTAGCCGGGTTATAGTTTTTTTTATAAAATTGTAGTTATTATAATATAAGATGAAATTGAATCTGAATAGATACATGACTTATATATCCCGTCAAGGGCTTGCACTAGATTGACAAGCTGTCGATATGGAATTAATCAGAAGGTGAACTATTAAGGCTGCCACAGACGAGAGGCCGATCGTTTCAGTTTCTAAAGTAGCATCAAGTAAAGTAGCATCCAACCCAACTGACGTCATTTCGGCCTGAACGGATTGAAGCACACGGAGAAGCATACGGAAAAATCGCATTAGTTCTTTCTGGTTTGCCGCGAGCTACGGTCGTGTTTATTAATTGTAAACTCACTACGCTTGTACACGGTATAAGCCCGCCCGGCCGCCGCTCTGACGAGAACTGAAGCGATTTGTCACACATCCACATGATCCGTCCAGTCCAGAATTAATGTTGCCAACTTAGTTATTTTACAAAGTTTTACTACTAAATTAAGTATTTTATTCCCTCCTTAGTAGGAATTTAGTTGTTAGTAGTGTTTTAGTAGGAAAGAGCCAGACGGTAGTCATATGAAAAATGGCCTAGGTTAGGCACAAAAAAAGGCAAAAAATTTTTTTGACACCTTATCATAATAATACATCGTATCATTCGTCCGTAATTTGCTTAAAACTACACGTTTGATTACTATATACGTTATATTTCCTAGTATATTTTAATTTAAAGAAAAAATTATAATATAATCCAATAAATAATTAAATTTGAAAATAACAAAACCTAAAATGCAGTGGTTTTTTGGGGGCTTTAGGGATTCCTAAGTTGAGTATCTTTTTTGATGGTTTTCAGTATTCTTTTAGTAGTTTTTAGTAGAAATGGACGCGAGATTACCCAGTAGTTTCGCAAAAAAAAGCTATAATATTGGGAACACTGGAACGATTCGCTTCAGTCCATCTGGCCGACTGATGCGATCTCGAAATTGCACACGGACGACACGATTTTGCATCCGTTCAGGCCGAACTGAAGGAAAACCGGTTTGCCGGCGATGAGACAATTACGATAAGTCGTAATTGTCTCATCGCTCCACTGACCCGTTTGTTTATCTGCGACAACGCTGCGTAATTAATATTTATAATCAAGGAAGTTGCTATATTATGTCACCGTAAAATTGTTAATACCGTAATATTGAAGAAAATGTCGACAGAAACATGCTGTTTATAATTTAAAAAGTTATTTTTCGCAATATTATAATCTATCGAAAATAAACCGTAAAATTGTAAAATGACGAAGACGGAATGCGTGTGAAAAAAAATACGAATGTGTTTGTTATATGCCCATGAATATATCTGATATCGCATTTGATAACATTTATAACGTCGGAATTCGGATATTGAGTCTGTCCATCAACAAAACTCAGAAATACCAGTAATTGTTACGGCCTACTGCAATACCGACCAATCAGGGGCAGCCTTCGGACAGTTGACATTTTGACGCGCGACAGATTGTTTTTAACAATTTCAGTTCGTAAGATTATAATGTAACAAAAAATAATGCGTTAAATTGAAAGCAGTATGTTTCGAGTGTGTTACACCAGCAAAACTATCATGCAAAGTACAAACACATGGTAGTGGGAGGCAGCGTGTAACTTTCTTCATTTGATTTCAATTAAAGTTAGAAATATCTAAGCATTGTTTTAAAAAATATTAGCTTTCTGCACACTTTCCTCAACATAAACTGTAACTATGCCAAATTTTATACTCCTATTTTCGCACAATTCTCGTAAAATTGTACTCAAAGTTGTTGCTTCGGGTATAGTATATAATATAATGCAAAGTAAAGCGTTAGTTTTGTAATGTTATTAGCAGCAATCACAACAACATTATTATTAGTATGAAATTGTATTGCTCCAGAACTAAATTGGATACGATGTTTTTTTTTATTGACAGAAAAAAAAGTAAATATTTGGAATATTATTATTCCTAACAATAAATAATGTCATTAACATCATTATGCAAATGAAATAATTAATTACAACAATAACAAAAAGTCAATAACACACAATCTTAAGACGTAATTATTTCACGATTTGTCTAATGGGCAGTGAATAGTCATACCCAACTCCCAACTCTCAGTTATTAGTACGCATTGGTTTAATTTAGTTGTGTTTAAATCATCAGTATAATTACTTGTCTAAACAATAATTTGTATCTAGATTTGAACTGTCAGAAATGTAAAATTGGCATAAATCAATTGTTTCCAATACTTACTTCATTTATTTAATACTTAGTATAAGTTTTGTAGCCTTTAATAATAATGGAATAAAGATTGAGTAAGATTTATTTAAGGTTTAATACGTAGAGTACAAGGCAATAGGAGTGTTTTGTGTGTCAATGTGGTGTTGCATGCATGGGTCATCATGTCGGTGCAACGGGGCGGCTCGGGCAGCTTCCGATATCAGTTTTACTACTGTGAGAGCACTGGATTTGAGATATACGATATGGAAACTAAAGAACAGGCCGTAGATGACAAGAGGTACCATGAACATTTAAACTATCGACATGATTATAAAAATGAGAAGCCATTGACATGTGCTGAAGGAATTCCAACTCGAATGTTTTTCACAAAAGGCGGTTCACAAGTCACAACCTGACATGAATGCGAATGCGTCACTGTTACGCAAGTTCGCTTATAAGGCATTTTTCTTTTGTTATCGCAAATATAATATATTGGACACGAACAGCATCCGTGGTCTAGTGGTTAGAGCTTGGCTTTCGAATAGGAGGTCGTGGGTTCGATTCCCGCATTGGAACAACAAAAAAATATTGTTTCCAAGTTTGGTTAGGACAATGCAGGCTGATCACCTGATTGTCTGACATGAAAATGATCCATGCGTCGGATGGGCATGTAAAAAGTAGGTCCTGCACCTGATCTCTCGCCGGTCGTGTCGGTTATCCGTCCCACTGGGTTATGAGAGTAAAGGAAGAGTAAGTGCTCTTGTGTACTGCGCACACACTTGGGCCCTATTAAATTACTCCTGCGTAACTGGCCTGGTTTCAATGAAACCGACCACCGTCACCGAAATCGGTGTGGGGAGTTATTATTATTATTATATTATTAATATATTGGACACAAAGGAATGCCACGGTCCACGGAACACTGGTGTAACGAAACAGCGGCAAACGCGTAATATACTAGCAATATGATAAAATAAATACATAAGTTATATTATTTCCATTACAGTTTCCAACCTACAGGCGTGAACTGTGAGGTGATGTGTGAAAGAGTTATCGACTACTTAGGCCCTCAGGGTTTGAGATTATTACAGTAGTAATATCGCTAACAAACAGTGGCAGTTGGTATTAGAAGAGTCAAAATTTAGGTTTATGGGTAAATATATTTTTAATGCCAAACCATAAAATAAAAATAGCTAAAAAGAATGTTGTGGGTCACCCTTATCACTTAGAGGTATAAATAAAAAAGTAGTTTAGATCCTATTCTCATACGGTCTACAAAATACACCTGTAAAATTTCATAAAAATCTGTCAAGCCGCTTCGGAGAAGTTCTCTTACAAACCCCGAGACACGAGAATTTAATATATTATAAGATTATTGAATCGCACGACTAGTTTTTTTAAATCTTTACTTATGGAAATTAGTCATAATTGACTATGCCACTCCGTTACGACGACAACGATGACAATAATTACAATTATAATATACTTAAGTACTCATTTTGGTGTTTATTATTAAAATTTGGGTGTTTATTTTGACGACACATTATCATGGTCTCAGCATATTGAAGAAATTATTAAAAAGATTTTTGGCACTTTGTTCTCCGTTTGTCGCCTTCGTTACCTTCTTCCAATTCCAACTAAGATTAAAATCGCTGAATCCCTGTTTCTCTCATTTCTTGATTATGCAGATGCATGTTTTACCAATCTCACCGAAGAACAACTAAATAAGCTCGAGCGACTACAGAATCTCTCGATAAGGTTTATCTTCGGTCTAAAAAAATTTGACCATGTGTCAGATTTTCGATCAAGACTTAAGTGGTTGCCTATACGTTTTCGCCGGGACGCTCGTATTCTCTATTATACATGACCCTTGTTTACCCTCATATTTAAAAGATATTTTTATATTTCGACAAGCTACTGTTAAAGAATTACGATCTGCATCCAATTTGCAACTAGAATTACCCATGCATAAAACTAAATATTATGCCTCCTCGTTTGCTGTTACTGGTGTAAAGCTGTGGAATTCGTTACCAAAACATATCAAACTTGCTAAAACGTTAAATGGCTTTAAAACTATGGTTAAGATGCATTATTTGACTATTTGTAGTCTGGTAAATCAATAATTTTTTTTTTTTTCGTTTTTTTTTGTTTTTATTATTGTTTATTATTCTCTGTCTTGAGACTATAAAGTTTAATTAAAATTATTTGTGTAATAAAATAATTAATAATTAAAATTATATATATATATATATATATATATATATATATATATATATATATATATATATATATATATATATATATATATATATATATATATATATATATATATATATTGTTTAACCGCATGTATTAATTGTTTTTGTATTTTATTGTGTTCTTTTTAACTGCTCATGCACGCCAAATTCTTTTCTATTATTTCCTCTACCCAAGGTTGCCTGAAAGAGATTGCTACCTAGTAATAAGGCCGCCATTGTGTTACCTGTGTATATTATTATTTTTTATCTCTTTTCTTTTATATATATTTTTTTAATGTTGTGTGCACAATAAAGAATATTTCATTCATTCATTCATAATTATAATCTATTTTACTTCGATTTAGAGCTTTACTGACTATATAACTTGTTCTTGGATGATACGCTAGAATGCAGTTACATGTTCCAATATTCATTGTCTTGAGTTTTTCTCACAGTCCGAAATCTAATGTCTTCGTTACGGACACATTCCAAGATTATATGAATAACGTCTTCTATCATTCCACATTCCGAACAAGGAGATGCTACTTTTTTCATCAAATGCCCAAATTTATTCAGTGGAATGTGACGGAACGAAGTCTAAATGCAATTATTAACATATTTCTATTTTAATTAACATCTTCAAACCACGGTGATGCACGAGTAGTTTCAGAGATAAGCTTTTACGAATGTACACACAGTACACGTGTGTGTACTGTGTGATTTGTGAACTTTGTCTCTTTGTAAGCGGTGGGGCACACGATGCGTTGCGGCGGCGGCACGGCACCGGACCGATGTCGCTGCGTTGTCTTACTAGAAATATCTGTAGCATGTCACACGATGCGGTGCGGCGCCGCACGCCCGTGCAACCGCCGAGACGAGGCGGGGAGGGGTGAATGCGTTGCGACGTCGGAGCGGCACCGTTCAGTTGTTTATGTGTCACAAGGAAAGCACGTTTCGTTTTTTACTTAGTTTTTGTTGATTTGATCAGGTTTTAAATCGTTGATAACGAAGAAGATGTTGATATGGACTACCTCATAACATAGACACACACAAGAATAGGATAAGTCCAATGTGGACTTTAAAAATAAAATTTGGAAACAAAAGCATGGGAGCAAATACCAAAAAAAATATTTCCAGACTATGATAATTTTTCTCGCGATAAAAAGAACCAAATTGGAGAGTAATTATTTATTGTTTTAATTATGTAAATCTTCTGTAACTGAATTGTAAGTATCGCTCGTGTTACCGCCGCGCGCCGCGTCGGTGAAATCTTTGCGGTGCGGCGCCGCAACACATCGTGTGCTCCTGCACTAACTCTGTCCCGATTCAATGTTATCTGTAAACAAAGCTCAGTATGGCGGGCTATAATGCTTCCAATTTAAATACCACTTATACACTGCGCATCAAAGAAATACAATGACATATTAGTTTGGTCGAACTACATTTTTTTTTTGTTTACATTTGGATTACATTAAATGGGAACGAAGTATACGAGTATACGATTGTGTACGGTCGCCGACAGATACTTTTAGGCCTTACTAGTTACTGCTTGGTAATAAGGTTCAAAGGTGATACGCTGGAGCTGTCGACGACTGTACATTAGACTGTCAAAAAACAAAAAAAAAATTTCTTGAGTACATGTATGTAAAAAGTTGCTTTAATAGACAAAAAAAAAACTCCTAAAATGTGAGCTCGATATCTCAAAAATTGAGCTGGCTCATGAGGGGATCCCCTTTCCCATTGAAAATACATTGCAAAAAAATCTTTTTTTTTTAAATGTCACTATAAATATTAGAAAAAAAAAATTCTCAAATTTCCGTTTCCGTTATTTTATAGGAAATTAAATTCTCTACAAAAAAGGTCTCTATAATTTTTTTGCTCAAACTCATAGGAAGAAAGTTACAGGGCTTTGAAAAAGCGGGAAAAAGTAAAAATTTTAAATAAACAAAAAATGCATATTAATTTTTACATCAAATAGAATAAAATTCTTCTTTTATTAATTTATTAATTATTTAATTTCATTTTTTACTTGTACACTGTTTTAGCATATACATATATACATTAATTTTTTTCAAAATATTCACTACTCTTGATTGTTAAAGTTCAAATAATTTTGTTTGTTGCAATTTGGATACAGTTTGCGATGTTGCTGGACAATTTTCCACAGATAATGTTTCTGCTTCTTTCTTTAGTGGCAAACAGATTAAATTCTTCAACCAGTGCAACCCCTCTCTCAGCAATGTCGTTAACTACTTTGATATTTTTTAATGCAGATAAAAAAGATAAGTAATTTTGGTCATTTAGCGATTCTGTTGGGCTTAAATTAAGAAAATCAGTCGATAACTAAGTTGTTCGAATAATGTAAAAGATCGTTTTGTTACAAAATCAATTATCTCTGTGTACGAAACACATTAAATCCAAATTATTACAATCAATTTCAATCCGTTTTTTCTCATTCACGCTCTCTTTTGTTTTCAAAGATTCAACCATTTTTAATTTTACATCAATCGACACCGAAGCATCAAAAAAAGCAAATTTGAGAAAACATTTTTTTCTACTATTTATAGTGAAAATTAAAAAAAACATTTTTTTGCAATGTATTTTCAATGGGAAAGGGGACCTCATGAGCCAGCTTAATTTTTGAGATATCGAGATCACATTTTAGGAGATTTTTTTTTGTCTATTAAAGCAACTTTTTACATGCATTTACTCAAGAATAATTTTTTTTTTGCTTTTTGAAACAGTCTACTGTACATATCATAGAGCGAGAACAGAGAGGAGTCGTTGTAATGAACTTTTCGTTTGAAACTAAGCGTGATAATTTGCGGGCTGAGGGGGGTGTCAGACTCCGCCCACTTCGGTTGTTAGCGACCTCACTACGCATTTTTGCTATCTCACACTAGATGGCAACAAAGCGTGACATTTTGCTCTCTGTTCTAGCTCTATGGTACATAGACGCAATTTTATGAGAAGCAAATATTGCCTAATAATTTATGATTCTCTATAATTTTGATATCCCACGATCCAAACTTTATCTGGTTGCTTACAATATTTTACAACATAAATATTTATTTATTAGAAAATCTTAAAATTATCTTATACATTTAAACGAGACAACCTTGTATATCCTACTACTATTATAATTGTGAAAGTTTGCGAGGATGGATGGATGAATGTTTGTTACTCTTTCACGCAAAAACTACTGAATGGATTTCGATTAAATTTGGTATGGTAGTAGTTGAGGCTCAGAGTGCTAAGTGTGTTTTTTTTTGCATTTGATCGTGAGCGTGTTTGGCGTTTACTAGGAATTTGTATGTGAATTAGTTGTAAACGCGACAACGAGGTCACATCACAGTATTCCCGTGGGATACTATATTTACTCGGGCGGAGCCTCGGGGAAAAGTTAGTCGGTTTCTCGAAAACGGCAGCAAGTATTACCATAAATTAGTTATGAAATTTAGGAGAAAAATCAATCTAGCTAGGCTGGGTGTTATCGCTGGGAAACTGCTAAAAGTTATTATATTTTCATGATTCCTTTTCTTTTATAATTTTTATTTATTACTTTTAATTATTTTTATTGTATCGTTCTAACAAATTTACTAATAAAATCGCAAGGCAGTCAATAAATGCTACTGTGCGAGCGAGACAACATTATTAATAAGCATTCTATAGACTACTATAGAGTATAGACTATACAGATTGGAATTGAATGTTGTTGCATGTAACTGCTGTTGTTATAGCAACGGCTTGGACTGTGTTGTTGCCGTTGCTCACTGTTGTTGTTGGTGTTGCAGCAACGGCGTGAACGTCGAGGGCGCGACGCACAAGCAGGTGGTGGACCTCATCAAATCCGGCGGCGACTGTCTCACACTCACCGTCATCTCTGTCACGCAGAAGGTGAGGCCTTTGATGTCGCTGCAAGTACATGAGACGGCGACTATTTTTTATTTTTCAATTGGCGACATTACCTTTTGTCAACAACTGAATTGTCTGTAGTCCGGGCTACAAAAAAGAAAAAAAAATTAAACAGATAAAACTTCAATGAAATAACTGTCAAATGTATTTAAAAATAGCGCTGTATGTATGGTTTACAATTCATGTGTTAGAGCCCAGAGGCTTAAAGGTTAAGAGGTTATAATGCGTTCAAGTGAAATAGGGTAGTCTGTAACGAGTGTCAAATCCCACATTTTAATAAATTAAATATAATTATCGATGAATAGACAAAAAACATCTTTAAAATATATGTTGTTTCATGCGATTAGAATAATAAGCTAATAAAATAAATTTTCCATCTCTTTCACGCAAAACGATTCTGGCTATGAAAAATGTACGGAGGACTATCGCAATGACACCACACCGACCGTATTTCGTTCTTTTCTTCGCTATTTTTAAGATATTTTTTTTTATTACCATGGTAGCTGATGCTAGCTAGCTACCGTGGTAATAAAAAATATTTATATCTTGAAAAATAGCGAAGAAAAGAGAGCGAGATACGGTATTAGAGCATTTTAAAAAGTAAAATAGCCTATTACTTGTTATTTTTAAATAATTCGTATGTTTCTTTAGGATTATTTTCATTTTATCAGATAATCATTGTTTACTTAAATTCTTCTTTCTCCTGGTTTTTACTCTAGACTGGATTGTATGCCCTAGAACCGACAATTTTAATGGAACTGGTTCGCTTATCCGACATGTTTATTCCAGGAAGCTGAGCGCCTAGAGCCATGCGAGGACGGCTCGACGCCGACCGCGCGCACGCGGCCCGACTACAGCGACAAGCGCTCCCTGCCCGTCTCCGTGCCCGACTACCGCGTGGTGATGGAGCGCGGCGGCCGCAGCCACGTGGCCTTCAACGTGCACATGGCCGGCCGACACCTGTGCTCGCGCCGGTACCGCGAGTTCGCGGACCTGCACGCGCAGCTGCGCAGGGAGTTTATGGGTGAGCGGGCCAGTCACTCCATATGTCTCTCTGTCTCACTCTGCTGGACTATAATCACCACTCAAGAAGCGAGAAAAGAAAAAAACCTCACCAAGAGCATGTCAGGACATGTCTAAGAAAGGTTCCGTAGCTTACAACGCACAAAAGGTTATTTTTCTTCAAATTACATCAAATATTACTGTCAAATTTTCCTGAAATTAATTTAAGTATTATATTCTATCAGCATGGAAAATTGCAATATTCTACCTCTTATAGTTTAGAAATGCAATGGGGGCTGCACATGGAAAAAATAAAACTTCATTCATCATTTAAAATCCATAAATACTCTCCTCGTACCTAAAGTACATAGATATCAAGCTATATCGATAGGGTGATGGTCCAAAATCGTGTCGTGACGTGACACGACTTTGAAATGTCTCTCTCAACGCCGCTAAAGAAAACTTGTATACTTATATCGCTTTACACTATTTACACTCATTGTATGAGTGTAAGGCGATAGAAGTATTTTTTTACATTTGATTACAATTGTGACTGTTTCCAGGTTTCAACTTCCCGAAGCTGCCGGGCAAGTGGCCGTTTACACTGAGTGAGCAGCAGCTCGATGCCCGGAGAAGGGGTCTTGAACAGTATTTAGAAAAGGTAATGCATACATATTATCATACAAAAAAGACATGTACTGCAGAGTACACGTGGCGTGAAACTTCATTTATCATTTAAAATCTTAAAAATACTTTCTTTGTGCCTAAGAACATCACTTCAAAAAAGAATAGATAAATGAAAATTTGTACATCTGTGTATTGGGCCGTACTTTAGAAAGTGAAATTGTTATGTAAGAACTATAAGTAGCTTCCGACAGATGGACGTGACGTGACGCGATCACGTGACCTTGAAATTTCACTCCGAGAGTAAAATTAGTTTTATTTAAAAAATACTATGTATTGCTGCACGACATGTATGACCTCCATACAAATTAGTTATGTTTATGAAAGAATAGACAAAGTAAAGATCTGTCGTTTTGTCTATAAATTCTTCCATAGACAAAACCCATGTTTACGGTGGTCATACTGCTCATACCAGTAACTGAAGAAACCACTTATGATAATACTTGCTTAGACTTATATAAACAATAAATTTAGCTCAGCCATTCTCTGCATCGTATTATCTGCCTAAGTGACATCAGCCTTCATGTATCATATATACGTGAAACGGTTACCGCAGCAGTAATCGCAGCAGCCTCTGCTTGTCGATCTTTTACTTTGATATAAAAACTTGAATGACTATCGTTTAAAGGTATGCGCAGTCCGCGTGATAGCTGAATCCGAGGCTGTCCAGGAATTCCTCACAGACTCGGACGACTCCTCCAACCCATCGCCGGTGGACCTGAAAGTCCTGCTACCGGATAAAGAGGTGGTCACAGTCTCCGTTCTCAAGTCCACAAACGCTGACGATGTGTACCGAGCGGTGTGTGATAAGATTGGACTGTCCAAGTCCGTGCAGAAGTATTTTTACCTGTTTGAAATTGTGGAATATAATTTTGGTAAGTTGAGTCGATTTAAGTGTAGAGTTTACTATAGCCGTATACTGAAACGCTAATCAAAATTAAGCGTCCTCCTATTCACAGGCTGTCGCTGTCTCGGCTAGATGAAATGAGCTCAAGTCACATACTTGAGCGTCAGTCAACTATAGTTTCAGTATTCAGCCGTTAGTGTATATATGTAATGCTAACTAACATGGTAACATAACACTAAGCTGGCGAGTTTCTTACGCCGCTTCTTCTCGCCGGGCTAGTTTCCGAAAGTGTATAAAAATACAAATTTTGCATACAATTTTTCACTTTGACTTGTTGATTAATCTCAGTTCTCACGCAACATGTAATAAATTAATGCTGCAAAATCAGTGATATTACGATTTAGAGGGATAAAGACTAAACTAAAATGCCAGTAACTTCGGTGTTCGTTTGTCCTAACAAAATAAAACTAATAATAATTTCCAGAGCGCAAACTCCAGCCGAACGAGTGTCCGCACTCCCTCTACATCCAGAACTACTCCACCGCGTCCAGCAGCTGCCTGTCAATACGCAAGTGGCTGTTCCACCCCGGCCGCGAGGTGGCCATCGTCAGCGAGGACAGCAAGGCCGCCGCGTTCACATTCTGGCAGGTGAGCGCCGTCGGGCCTTGTCACTGTAGCGGTAAAAAAATGTTAGAAAAAAGTGGACTTTCATATGCTGAAAAAATTATAACCTAGTCAAAGTTCTACTAAACACGCTGTATAATGTCGGCGGTCAATGTGAAAGCGGCTATGTGTCTTAAAGTTGTGGCAAGACTTCATTATTGTAAATGTATTCGTAGTGTACAGAAGAAGACAGAAGATAACGAGTATGAAGTAAGGAGCCGATATACATAACTCGGGAATACTAAAGGCTTCTTGTGTTCTTTCAGGCGGTGGAGGACGTGAACCGCGGCGTGTGCGCGGCGGGCGCGCGGCTGTACCAGCTGAAGGCGCTGCAGGACGTGCGGCGCGCGCCCGAGTACCTCGCGCTCGCGCGCACGCTGCCCGGCTACGGCCACGTCGCGCTGCCGCCCGCGCGTACCGACTGTCGCGCCACGCCCGCCGTCGCGCTCTCTGTCGGTTCGTAAATTAAATAAAGACAGGGACAGAGATAAATGGAGACGACATATGGTACGATAACTGATTGTATGTAGTCATTGTTTAAGTAGCTTTCATCTACTATTGTCTCGGGTCTCTGCTCCATGTGAGGCTGTAGTCCACCACGGTAGTCGACTGCGCTGCCTGTGCACACACACGACAAAACTGCGTACGTGTACATACTTTGCGACTCATGAACGTAAAACATTATCATACAAGGTGCTAACCTTGTATTTTTGACAGCTGCTGTATTTACATAAGAGACACCTGTTATATCATTATTTTTATTATACTGGAAGATGGTTCCAGGCTGGAGCGGTCTCAAGCTGTCGGCGTGGGCGGAGGGCGTCGAGGAGGGCCCCGAGGTGAGCGTGTCGTGGCGCGAAGTGTGCGAATGGCGCGCGGACGACGACGCCGCCGCCGCGCGGCTGCTGTACGCGCCGCAAGGTCGCCAGCCGCGTGCTCTCACTGTGTATACGCCATACGTGAGTACACACTGTACACTTAATACAAGCCACACGGGCGTACGTTGTATATTCATACACGTCGTATGTCCGTACACGGCATATGTGCGTACACGTAGTATGTCCGTACACGGCATATGTGCGTACATGACGTATGTGCGTACACGTCGTATGTGCGTCAATGCACCTGTACACAATATACGTAATTATAAACAACATACAAGTATTGATTTCTTAGGTTTACGCGAATATTGTTCATTGTTTTAAACACTTACGGATTGTGTCGCGGTGCACTTTTCTTTTTCCCGACGTTTCGGCTACTTTCCAGCAGCCGTGGTCACGGGAGGAGGACACAATCCGTAAGTGTTTAAAACAATGAACATACAAGTAGTAAAATAACATACCAGTTTTTATAAGCATCAGAATTTTTGAATCTGTACTACTTGTCTCATCGAAATATGTTTTGTGGTCAGTACAATTATTTAGGGACTTATTTATTCTACAATATCGATTTTCTAAATTTCCCAGTACCAATTCCTCATCAACTGCATGGATCGAATAGTGGAGGAGGCGGAGGAGGAGGAGGAGGAGGGGTTGGATCGACACTGGCGAGTAGGCGGCACCGCGACACACATAGGCTAAGGATATGTACCGTATTATGCCATAGCACGACGTCATACGACGCCCACTTTGTACTATACAAACTACGTATTATATGTTCTAAATCAGTATTGTGAACCGTTTAAATGTTTTTCTACGTGTAACACAGTGTATGTGTATATGTAGCCTGACCTGGAATATAAAGAACCTCGGCGCGTTGTGAAAAATACGTCAAACTTGCAAGGTCACTAATGTCAAATCTTCGAAATTTTAACTAATCACAAGAGGACTTTTCGTAGTATTGCTGCAGTAAAAAAATTAAGCGCAGTCAGAGCAAGTTTTTAATTTTCCTGGTCAGGCTCTGAAATTATGGGTGATTGCAAAGGAATTGTTTGATGTCGTGTGTTCTAATTTATGACAGCTTTAAGTGACGTGGCGTCGTGTGTATAGTGATTCGTTTAAAATTTATATCAGGAGGTATAATTGTGTTAGTTGAAATTTTTATGTGATTCTATGTGGCACTGTGATAAGTTTTAAGTTTTGTAAACGAATTCTATGCGAGATGACGATTAGAAATCGTCGTCGAATTTTGTTATGTGAATATTCTCATCGTAATCAATTATATTTAGAAAATTTAAGGGATGTTTTAAATATCTCAGATAATCTCAAAACTCTTGAGAAATGTACTAGAAGTTAGGTATTATAAAGTTGGTCCTTTAAGCGGGAACCTAAATAAATATTATGTTAATCTTAGATATAAATAACGAGTAATATCTAATTTCTATTACGAAGATCTCATCGGGCTCGCTTTATATATTAACATCTATGTACTTATTTATCCATATTGTACAGTATGTTATTTTATAATCAATTTTATTAATCGTAAGTCCTTACAGATACTTATACGGGAATGATGAATTTGATATTAATCTAAGTAACGCTGATCTTAGTATATTGCATTGTAGATAATATTTATATTCATATATTTTCAACGTAGGCAATATTTAGATTAAGTTAACATAATGTTCCATTGATGTAAGTATTTCAGTAGTTATATACTCTAAATAACACATTATTAAAATAATCTGGCGAAAGTTCCCCTCTATACATCGATGCAAACATTGTAACAAGCTATAACGTTTTAGTTTCTTGAAAGATGTTATAGAAAATACGCCATTTTACTTAATATGCTGGTCATGATAATGTCTTAAGTATTTCTATGAATAACATTCCTTTCTTGTTTTACCAAATGACATGGAGAGTAAAGAAGTATCATCTTTGTATGTTTATACACTATACCCGTAAGACATGTTTTAGAATAAAGCTGCGCGCAGTCAAAAAGTATATTCGTTCTTCTTCGTCAGACTGGATACAGATTCTCGTAGATTAAACAATTATTATAACAGTTAAATATTTAAAGAAAATAGCGTTGGTTATTTTGATATTTTAGTCACGAATCGTGGGCCAAATCCAAAAGCCATAGTAATTACCGCCGCAATCGCTAAACCCATCGACGTCTTCAGTTAGTTTGACAACAGTATAAAAGTTTGTTTTAAGCGCGCGTTTACAAATTTGACATAAATTGTCTGCTTTTTGGTCGATTTTGTGACCAAATGAAACTAAATCCTACAAAACTAGCAATTGTCACAACTCGAGTACTGCTTTATCTCCTATGATTTTTGGTATAGCAAAAACCTTTCCAGAACCTCTTCAGTCTTTGCCCAAAATTTACAAATAGAAGTCGTGCTTAGGATAATTTTTCTGCTTCTATGTAGCTTATTTTGTTCGTTTAAAAATAACTTAAATCTGGTTAAAAATAATCTAACAATATTAAAATTTTATTAGGAAAAAGCATAAAAAGTCTCCTTAAAATTTTCAAGTGTTTTGCTACTATCCATGAATCTTAATGCGTGGCAATAACGTTTATTTTATTTGGTCACTGTCCGGATTTTTTGCAAAAAACATTTCACAAAGCAGTGTCAGTCGATACTCATCTGGCAAAACAACTGTCAAACAAGACATTTCGTAAACATATGTCATATGGACGCATATGACGTTACAAATATGTTGTGATTAACTTCGCATCTGTAAAAAGTATTACGAAGAGGAGAGTTATCATTCATAATTATATGGCGGCGTGCACTTAATATATCAGTAGGTTAAGTCCATTTAAGGCTGGGACTGTATGATCCGGAGTCCGGAAGGCCCTTGAAAATTCAGAGCATTAAAAGTAGAACTCTTGAGTTGAAAATCAAACACACAATTGTCGAGTCAAATGTCAATGTCATATATGACAGCTCGACACTCGACTTCCAATTTGAACTCTATTGTACTAGCGCAGAGTTCTATTTTCACTGCTCTAAATTTTTCCGGGCCCGCCGGATTCCGGAGCATATAGCCCCAGGCTTAACCTGTGTGTAAGCGGAGTTCATCCGATATCATTTTATCACCGGTGTAGGTGTAACTAGTTTTTTATACTTTTTGGAAAGTATGTTTCTTAGTCTCTACAACTGGGTCGACAGGGCAAAATTGGTTTGAAAAAAGAAACCCATGACACTAGAGTAAAGGAGCACCATCTCTATAAGACAGAAAAGCTGAAAAGTGTCCGACAAAAGTAGTTATTTAATAAATCCAAAACTGGCCATAGTGGCGCTAGAGTCAGAAGGGTGTGTGATATGAAGTTAGCAATTAGAGATGGGAGTGTAGTTAGGGAGTGAAGTGGGTTGAGTTTAGTTACTTCATTTTTTTGACGACTAGTAGTTTTTATTTGTAGTTTATTCAGAATATCACGAAAATTCTAATTACTCACGTAGTCCAAAATATTTTTAAATATAACCGAAGAAGATGCTAAGATTTAACTCTTCCGTTTAAATTTTGCGACAGTAGCGCCACCTCCTATTTAATGGACTTTTTTTCATGTATCGACCTTACTCGAATCGACCTTAAGGAGATGTTGTTACTCCTTAAGGTCGATTCTACTAAATTCGGAAATAATACAGCTACCATCCAGTCCCGATATGTTTCAACTGTAAAATGGTATTCTCATACGTAATGATCGGTCCAAACGCCAAAAATCGGTTTATGATATTGAGACGATTCATTTGTAATAGGCTGTTCTACATTTTTTTCAAATATATTTTAAATGTTCGTATCGATTCGATAGTCGACTAGTATTTTTATTTCCTGGAAATAATATCTCTTAATGTAAAGAAAAAAAATATTATTATTTAAACGATAAATGTTTGCGCCAAAACGGCAGCCACCATTATCGTGACGTCACAAGAACAGAAACAAATAAATGTCATATGCGCGTGTGTAGTGCATCAACTTTAGATTTAACTTCGCTATTGTTTATTCGATTTGATTATGTACTTATCACGTCACTTACAAGAAAAATATGGCGGCTGGTGTCTTCGGTCACGTGACATACAGATAATACAACTACAGTTTTATTTTCTAAATTATAAATAAATCGAATATTTATATAACAAAGTGTTGTATTCGTATTTCTTATGATAGAAGCTATATATAAATAACAAATGTATATCATTTATATATATAGCTGTCTCCTTTTTTTGGAAGTCGGTTAAAAAGTAAAATGAAAGTGTAAGTTAAAAAGAGAATTGGGGCTCCTATCTCTCTAGTCTTCTAGAAAAAATGTCAAAAGCTAGTTTCTTTCTCGCAAACATGACGTAGTGAATTTTCCTAACAAATACTGCCTTTCTTATTTCTATTTTACTCTATACTATCTACTGTTCATTTTAGTGATACTAGATACTCTGCTATTTAGACTATGAGATGTTTCACAGCATCGACCTGTAGAATCAGTTACTTACGTGAGATACTTTTTGCAAGTAAAGGTATTTGATACGGCAAAACTAAATGTCTATACAGTATACAACGTCTATACAGAAAAACAACGGTAGCATTATAGTGTTCTGATGTTTTTTTTAATCGGAAAAAAAAATAATTTAATTGGAACAGAGTATAAAACACGGGGTTTATTACAGGTCGATGCTGTGATATTAAAAAAAAGCTTTAAAACGTTTCCAAAAATCACATGATTCACTGCTTATGTAAAGACATTTAGGCAAATTGTCATACTCAAACAATCATCGCATGTATGGGTGACTTGTCTCTTAACGCAAATTCGCACAATTCGTATGACAATTAAGTTTCTTCCTAAACGTCTTTACATAAGCAGTGTATCATGTGCTCGAAGTATCTATAATTGATTTTTGGAGACGTTATAAAGCCTTGATTTGATATCACACCATCGACCTGTAATAAACGCCGTGTTTTATTGTCTGTTCTGTTCCAATACATTTTTTTTGGAAACAAAAAGACATCGGTGCAGACATCGGTATAATGTTACAAATTTCTATGTCTCTTATTTAGCATACAACAAAGATATACAATGACAAATTTAGGCTGGGAATATATGGTCCGGAATCCGGAAGGCCGTAGAAAATTCAGAGCATTGAATATATAACTCTGCACTAATACAATAGAGTTGAAAATCGAAGTGTCGAGCTAAGTTGTATGAGTAACACACAAGTGTCAAGTCAAATGACATTTACATTTGACTTGACACTCGTGTGACGATTTTCAGCTCTATTGTATTAGCGCAGAGTTTTATTTTCATTGCTCTGAATTTTACCCGGCGTTCCGGATTCCTATAGTTCCAGCCTTAATTTTGCCGAATGTAATCCCTTTGTTTGCAAAAAGTATGTCATGTAAGTTACTGATTCTGTAAGTCGATGCTACGGAACACGTTACTTAGGTGATCAGTGATGTGTAATGGTTTGGAACAGGAGTCGTTTGGGTCAATTAATACTAGCACATCGATGTAAGTATACACTTCAGTAGGACGCTTCTACTAGAAATTTATTTCTGTGCCTTTCAAATCCGAAATAAGCTTTGAGCGATACGAATATTGAGTCAACACTGTTATTTAAATAATGTTACATAAAAGAAAATGTGTAGTCACGAACAAAAATAGACACATATCCACGTTAAAATCTTAACAAGGAGGTAACTAAAGAAATTAAATAAGTGTATGTCACCGTAAAATTGTAAATAACGTTAGGTTATAAACTATAATCTATCACAATCTCGCTAGAGACTGAGCTTCGACAGTTTACAACCTCGCTAGGTAGATTATAATCTTATGGTACGGTGACTTAAAGAAGGAACGCATACTTTTCAATGTCGCTTGACCGAGGTACGAACGTAAACCCGACATACAGTCTCTTATTATTAAGTAAAGGTGTAAATGTAACGAAAAAAGCGTACCCGTATGTATTCGTTACTATAACAATAGGCTACTTGACCTTGTTTTTATTTACGTCCTTAACGCTTCATAATTGCGCAAAAATTCATTACCCAAAAAAAAAATACACTTTTGAAACCTAAAAACCTAAAAAAATATATATTTTAAAAATACACTTTTTAAAAACCGCCGAAAACACTATTCGCCACGTATCGTATTTGACAGCGCATGCGCCAACAAATAAGCCAGCGAACATGGCCAAAGAACGAACACAATTATTACATACTCAAAGGCCAAAAATATAAGCTAAACAATTTGTTGTTTACATTTATTTGATTTGCGTATGATGTGTCTATGTTAATTCTCGTGACTGGATATTTTGTTTTTCATAGATATAGTTCGTTGCCATTAACACTCACATGTGTTTTGCCAACTGGGTTTTGTTGCTTGTAGGCACAGAAACGATAAAGTCATGTTTACGTCAAGGTCGGCTCTGAGAATATTACATATATGTTAAAATAATTCAATAAGGAGTCAGTGTCCATTTTTCTACGTTTACTTTATCGAAAATTTTAAATTGAAATTAAACGGCAAATAAACTGAAATGTCATTACAAAGCTAGTCCTTTTTTTCTCTTCTGTTTTGGCAACTTGACACAAAGGATGCGTATGTTGTGAAGCTAGTCTTATTCACTATTTTTATTGCCTCTCTTCTTGTTTCCCGCCTTTTGTGACTGTCGAAATTGCCATTGATTTAAAATTAGAATGATTTTAAAATTGTTGCCATAATGAAATTTGCCGATGAGTTTATTCAACAGTGGGTTATTATAATATTGGAAATTTTAAATTTAAAATGTAATTTTAAACATTTATTGGTTTATATAGTCTAAATAGGTTAAACTTTTTATAAATATTTTATTTCATTTATAATCTTGTGTCAATTATAATTTATAAATTTAACATCAAGTATATTTTATTAATAAAGCAAAGACTTTTGGCTTTAATGATTTAAAAAACGGTGCAGAATTTTTTGTAGCAGCTTCTGCAATATTGTGGATGTATTGAAGTCTTTTGGAACATCTTGCCATATGAGGAATCTCTCGAAGTTTAATGTTGCTTGCATTGTATTTTGTAAACCGATAATGATGAAGTATACAGTCAAAAGTACTAATAAAGTAACACGCCAAACTTTCAAGGAAATGTAGAACATACAATTCTAGATTTATTTGTAAATGGATTTGTTGGAAAATAAGTGTCGCATACATTTGTTTGATCGATTGGCGAGCATCTGTTCACGAACTGAGACATATTATATTAGGGGTCGTCCATAAATTACGTCACACGTAAAATATTGCGAAGGGTGTCACCCGAATGTGACATTGTGTGGCAAGCAGGTATTAAAAAGTCTCAAAATGTGTGTGACGTAATTTATGGATGACCTCTAAAGCAATTGTTCCAAAGTAATTTCTATCCAAACGATATAATACAGTATTTGAATAGTTGAAATGTTTTATTTTAATGTTTAACTGTGTCCGTTATTAGGTAGTGCCATGACATCCTTGTGCTGTAGTGTTATAATTTATTATTGTTTATATGTTAAATATAATTATCAATCGATATTCGGTATAGAAATGTTGTCTTTGGAACGCCGGGCTTAATGCTTTGCGGTAAAAAAAATTGGGGAATGAATATTAAAATATGGGATAAAAGTGGTTTTCAATCAGCCAAAAGAGCAATATTTATAATGTGGAACACCGAAATTTTAACTCGTAGCACATATGTAAAAATGCTACGATTAATGTTTTTAACTTGAGTCACAAATATACTTACAAGTTCAAAGAATAGTCGTTTGTTTCTTGTGTACAATTTGGTCTGGTTAGAGACATAATTGAGTATTAATTATCTGCTTCACATACTAAGGCGGGTCAATAAGTCCGTGACTTTTTGAATTTCTAACCTCCTTACTGAAAAAGCAACACTACTCCTGTCAACAGGCATCTGTCAGTTGACTCCTATAAAAATTTGAACTTGCTGCATCAGTTAGTTTGTGTTTTACAGCTATCTTTATCAGACTATCCAGTAACTTAAGGAAACAATGGAAAAAAGTGAATTTCGTGTGCTTATTAAGCATTATTTTTTGCGAAAAAAAACCATTACCGAGACCAAGGCTAAGCTTGATAAATACTATGGGGACTCTGCACCATCGATTTCAATGGTAAAAAAGTGGTTTACTGAATTTCGTTGTGGCCGTACAAGCACTGAAGATGCCGAAAGTCCTGGACGCCCAGTTGAGGTCTCTACACCCGAAACAATCGAAAAAATTCACGATATGGTGTTGGCCGACCGAAGATTGAAAGTGCAAGAGATTGTGGAAGCCATAGGCATCTCGCATGGCTCAGTGGTTTCAATTTTGAATGATCACTTGGGCATGAGAAAGCTTTCCGCAAGATGGGTGCCGCGTTTGCTCACAGTCGACCACAAACGCAATCGTGTAACAACTTCACAGGAAGGTTTGGCGTTGTTTAATCACAATATGGAGGAGTTTTTGCGCCGTTTTGTAACCGTGGACGAAACATGGATCCATCACAACACACCAGAGACCAAACAACAGTCAAAACAGTGGGTTTCTAAGGGTGAATCGGCGCCAAAGAAGGCCAAGGTGGGTTTGTCAGCCAATAAAGTTATGGCGACTGTTTTTTGGGATGTACGTGGGATAATCCACATTGACTATCTCCAAAAGGGAAGAACAATTAATGGGGAATATTATGCCAACTTATTGGACCGCTTCAATGAGGATTTGAAAAAAAACCGACCTCATTTGGCCAAGAAAAAAGTTCTTTTTCACCAAGACAATGCAAGGGTGTACACGTGCAGTTGCCATGGCAAAAAACCATGAATTGGGCTATGAATTGCTCCCACATCCACCCTATTCTCCAGATTTGGCTCCGAGTGACTACTTCTTGTTCCCAAACCTGAAAAAATGGCTCGGTGGAAAAAGATTTGACTCCAATGATGAAGTCATCTCGCAAACAAAGGCCTATTTTGAGGACCTCGACAAATCATATTTTTTGGAAGGGATAAAAAAATTGGAGAAGCGTTGGACAAAGTGTATAGAGCTCAAGGGGGACTACGTTGAAAAATAAAATGATTTATTTATCAAAAAAATCTGTGTTTTATTCCAAAAGTCACGGACTTATTGACCCGCCCTCGTACATCTCACAAACAGAATTAACAGCAGACATGGCTTTCGAATGAGCAGAAAACTTAAATTCTTTTTCTCGTTTTTGCCACATACTAGTGGTGCCCTCTGAGTCTAAGCCCCGATTTCACCAAACTTCTTAAAACGCGCTTAACTCTAAACCCGAATTCTTTTCCCCTCTTTCATTCAATGTTAGAACGGGACAGACGGATCTTAAACCGTAGCTCAGCCCTGTGGTCCTAGCAGGAACATTCGACAGCAGCATAAACGTAACGATAACGAATGAGAATTGTATGAAAATCAGTCAAAATCATGACAGCGCCCATACAAATTTCATTCGATAACGTTTACGCTGTCGAATTTTCCTGCTAGGCTCCCCGAACGTCTGTTTAACGCGGTGGTGAAATTGGGGATTAATAGGTAATGCAGCAGTGGAATCTAAGGTCACAAAGTTTGGTTTCACAATATTTATGCAAATAGAAAAGCTATGGTCCGGTAGGAGTTATTTTGTACAAGTGTGGGCCTTATGTCGTCGGCATAAAGGTCCTGTCACAGGTAAAATAACTCGAACGGTACTGAGTACATATATTTTAACAAATAGAGATGTCAAATTAGACTTATGTCTAAGCTTTCTTAATAAGTTGATTTGGCAAAGATCAATTATATATCAATCGAAATTCTTGTTAGTTTGATTATAATTCTTTTATTTAAGAACACTTGATTTTGTTTTGATGAAAATAATTAATTTTCATCCGTAAATAGTTCTTTTTACCCGACTACGGCGAAGCTAAAAGGAAGGGTAATGATTTTGGCAGTCTATGTATGTATGTTTGTATGTATGTATGTATGTTTGTTCCCTCGAAGCGTCTGAACTACTGGTCTAATTTTAATAAATGAGGTGTCAATAGATTTGTAATGATGGCGCGGGTAACATAGGCTATATACATATATGTATTTATATAAATACATATTTTTTTTTTTCCTAATTTTGTATTTCGAAAATTCAACCTCAAATTCTACCATCTAAAAAATTAAACCGAGATAATCATCACGTGTTTGGTATCAAAAGAAAGGAAACGGCAAGCACAACACAAATATGTAGGTATATACAGGGTGTCCCGTAAATCGACGTCAACCCGTGATAGGCCAAGTTACAATAGTTATCAGAAAAATACAAAGCTTTTAAAAAAAATCGAAAAATCGACATCTTGTGGTGGTTTTTTAGTTCCCGGCACTACAAATTTCTACTTTTTTTGTAATTTTTTTTTGTATGTAATCCTGAATAATGCTTTAGTAAACTGGTGCCTAAGATTTAAATCAAACGACTCCGACTTGAAAGGAAATGAGGCTTTTGTCCAAAACAATGATTCGAATTAAATAGTTTGCTCGACTTTAACCGACTGTACTGAAAAATAAATGTACTACGCTTGTTTGGCAGGTAATTTTAAAAGTTGGCGCAGTTAATAAGGATTCCAAAATGGAATGACACTTGCTAGATTGTTTCTTAAATTTTGGACAATATTGATTTTTGTAAAGGAAGTCGGTTTTCGACAATTTTTTCTTACTTACTTAAAAGGATTCCAGTGTACCCAGGACTTTCTTCTAAGTGATATTCTGATTTGGATGAGACGGAGAGAAACATTCAATGAGTGTAAGAGAGAGATATTGACGCCACAAGTACGCGAGACGGGTAGACACAATGCTACTAGTGTGAGCGAGACAGATAGTGACGCCACAAGTACGTGAGACGGGTAGATACAATGCTACTAGTGTGAGCGAGACAATGTCGCTATTGTCAATGTTCTCGACGTACAGCACACAAAATACAATAGATCAGTACGTTACTCTACTTCGTTTACTGCGCACACCGTATTCGTTCGTCTTGATTTCGTACATACCACTTTTTGCTTTGTTTATTGGACTCGATTGCTTGTGATTTGGATTTGGACTGTTTATTTTCTCTTTCAACGACCTTTGCTTTCTCCTGGACTATCGTTGATCGTGTGATTGTGTAGTACCACCATGTCGGTGTACACCGCACAGGAATATGCCAACATGCATCTCATTTATGGTGAATGCCGATGCAATGCTAGTGCTGCAGCTAGGCTTTACCGCCAAAGATACCCAAACGCTGCTCGTCATCCCGATCATCGAGTTTTTGTGAATGTGCACCGTTCACTCTCAGAGGGACGATTCCCAAGCCAAGTACACAATGAAGGAAGAAGTCGCTTGCCTTACGATGACATCGTACTACAAGCAGTCGCAGAAGATCCAAGTACTTCAGTACGACGAATCAAAGAAAGCACAGGAGTGCCCAAAAGTGTAGTCCATCGAATCATGAAAAGTCATGAGCTCCACCCATACCACGTCACGCGATTACAAACTTTACTACCCCGGGACTAGCTCCCAAGAGTTACGTTTTGTGAAACGATGTTACAAAGACACCGGGAAGATCTACGATTCATAGACAAAATTTAATGGTCCGATGAGTCCACTTTTAAAAAAGATGGGTACATGAATCTACACAACTTACACGAGTGGCATGTAGATAATCCACATTTGATGAGAGAGGATAGATCCCAGTATCGATTCAAAATAAACATGTGGACCGGGATTCTAAACGGGAGAATCATCGGACCTTTTGAACTGCCAGAGACCTTGAATGGCGACATTTATTTGGACTTTTTAAGAAATCATTTACCAAATTTATTGGAAGACGTACCTCTGCACATTTACAGAGACATGTGGTTCCAGCAAGACGGCTGCCCGGCGCACTATGCCCGTTCAGTGCGAGATTATTTAGATAATGAATATCCAGAAAGGTGGATAGGGCGGTCTGATACCATATCGTGGCCAGCCCGTTCACCTGATTTAAATCCGCTAGATTTTGTTTACTGGGGAACTGTGAAAGAAAAAGTGTATACAAAGCCAATTGAAAATGTAGTTGAACTACGACGACAATTAACGCAAGCAGCTGAATTAGTTAATAACGGCAGATTTGCCCGTCTGATAAAGCGGTCTTTTTTAAAAAGATGTCGAGCTTGCATTTATGCTGGTGGGAGGCAGTTTGAACATTTGTTATAATGTAATAAAATATTTTAGACTCCAAAATTTTGTTTCAATTAAAAGCTTCCTAAAAAACACCTTTCCTAAAGTTAAAAGTAATGAGACACTATGGCCCCCGTGGCCCGTGATATTCTTTTACTTCTTGGATTTTGTCTCTCTTACACTCGTTGAATGTTTCTATCCGTCTCATCCAAATCAGAATATCACTAAGAAGAAAGTCCTGGGTACACTTGAATCCTTTTAAGTAAGTAAGAAAAAATTGTCGAAAACTGACTTCCTTTACAAAAATCAATATTGTCCAAAATTTAAGAAATAATCTAGCAAGTGTCATAGCATTTTGGAATCCTTATTAGCTGCGCCAACTTTTAAAATTACCTGCCAAACAAGCGTAGTACATTTTTTTCCAGTACAGTCAGTTAAAGTCGAGCAAACTATTAAATTCGAATCATTGTTTTGGGCAAAAAGCCTCATTTCCTTTCAAGTCGGAGTAGTTTGATTTAAATTTTAGGCACCAGTTTACTAAAGCATTATTCAGGATTACATACAAAAAAAAAATTTTTTTTTAAAAGTAGAAATTTGTAGTGCCGGGAACTAAAAAACCAACACAAGATGTCGATTTTTCGATTTTTTTAAAAACTTTGTATTTTTTGAGACACATTACTTGGATTTTTTTTTAATTTTTCTGATAACTATTGTAACTTGGCCTATCACGGGTTTACGGCTTGACGTCAATTTACGGGACACCTGTATATACCTTACCACCCTGTATATATACATTTGTGACGTGCTTGCACAAATATGTCAAAATACACGTTTATAATGCGGCCGCACAAACCCAGTTGTCCAATTTTCGAACATTATGTCATACAACTTTAATATTATACATATTATTTTACCGCCATAAAATATATTTCATTTTATACCGAAATATTATAATATTATTATCGTTCTTAAAATCTAGAAAAAAAAATTGGCTCGCAAAAGATATTATTTTTAATTTCAAGTGTTTTGATTAGATACTTATTATTATTATTCTAAAAAGATGTTCGATTGCAAAACGGAAAAATACAAAATAAAAAAAAAATGTTAAAAAAACTATAACCTTACGGAATAAAAAAGGGGTCTAAAAAGGCCGAAACAAGAAAATAATTCAGATAGAAATCCAGAAATGCATAGTAACAAAAATGGTCAAGCTGGAGCCGTGGTCGCACCCGCTTTATAAGGTCCGGCATAGTCGATGTCAAATCGCAGCCGTCTGTCTATCTTGGGGTATGACTCTAGGAACTGACGCTTAAATGCCATTAGTGGGTATTCATCTGTTTTGGCGGAGCTTGTAAAGTATTTGATGTTTCAATCTGTCATAATGTTATGTTAGCTGCGTTTGTACGAGACCTAGGTAACATTCCAATAATTAGTTGTTAATCACGCATAACGTCATATGGAAAATTGTTGAGATGATGCGATTAACACGCGTTTTTAGTTACGCAAGTGTTTTAAAGTAATCTTTATCGCGAGTCAAAAGTCGCGCGATTCAAAATTACCAGTAAAAGTGCGTGTTAGGACTGCGTGCGATGAAAGTCGCGCGTCTAAATTCTAGTGACGATAAACGCACGGGTGTCAGAAACTGCGCGTTAATGGCATCATCTCGACTACCTCTAGAGCCGAACGCGGCCGACAAACCGCGCGTTTGTAAACTATCAGTATGTAACATATATAGAACTTCTAAAAATTAATTATTGAATTACAAATTTGTATTATTTATGTTCCTCTTTTTAGGGTTCGGCGTTCCGTAGTTCACGTCTCGAAACCCTTATGGTACATGTCAGTCCGTCGGTTCCGTTCGTCCGTCCGTCTGTCCGTCCGTCTTCGGCTTACCGTCCAAACGGTTAGTGCTAGAAAGATAAAACTATGTGGATGTATGTGTCCCAATAAGAGAGCCCGATTTAAATTTGGCGCCATTTTTTTTATGAGCAAGTGGTAGCTCTGAAACTTGACCGCTGTCATCTATAATTGTTCCGATTATTAAATATGGAGTTTCACAAAAGAACAACGCGTTATCATTGTGAAAACCCATCACAAAAATGGGGAAAGCTACGCTGAAACCTCTCGCAAATTTCGCGTAATTTTCGGTCGTGAATGTGCACCAAATGTGTTAACAATTCGAAGAGTGATCATTAAATTTGAGGAAACTGGGTTGATTATGGAAGGCAAGTCTCCTGTGCGTCGGCGTACCGGTCGGTCTCTCGAAAACATCGCTGCTGTAAACGAGAGTGTCGCCGAAAACCCGGGAATATCAATTCGGCATCGTTCACAACAACTTCAACTTTCGAGGAACACCACGCAGCGAATTCTAACGAAGGACCTTCACCTTCATCCTTACAAGATTCAGCTGACCCAGGAGATTAAACTAGCAGACCATGCACAGCGCCGACAATTCGTTGAATGGGTGTGGGAGCAAAATGAACTGGATGCCGTTTTTTCGAAACAAATCATCGTCACCGATGAGGCGCACTTTCATTTGAACGGGTTCGTTAACAAACAAAATTGACGAATTTGGGGCTTACAAAATCCGCACGTGATCCAGGAGAAACAAATGCATCCCCAGCGCCAGCCACTGTTTGGTGCGGATTCTTCGCAGGCGGCGTGATTGGGCCGTACTTCGAAAATGAGGCTGGAAATGCTGCAATTGTCGACGGTTTGCGTTACCGCACCATGATAACAGAGTTCTTGTGGCCTCAATTAGAAGGACTGGACCTGGACGACATGTGGTTCCAACAGGATGGCGCGCCCATGAAACAATTCATTTATTTGAGGTAAAATTTCCGGACCGAATAATCTCCCGAAATTCCGATGTCAACTGGCCACCGAGATCTTGCGATTTAACGCCTTGCGACTTTTTCCTTTGGGGTTTTTTTAAATCTCAGGTCTATGCGAATAAACCACGAACAATTCCCGAGCTAAAGACCGAGATCCAATGGCGTCATCGGTGAGATAGAGCCGCTACTCTGTGAAAAAGTATATATAAAGAATACTTTATAACGCAATAAAAATATCACCTCTCGCTCCAAAAAATGTGTTTTTTCTTAAAATTAAATCGGGCACTCTTATTGGGACATCCTTTATTTACTACGTCGACAAATTGCTTAAATAAAATCAATATAAATATGAATCCCCTACACGTAAAGAGAGGACGATTTTTTTTTCGCGTCTACCCAATAGTGTGTAACATTGAGTGGTCGGTTAAACGATTTTTTGTTGTAGTTAGCCGTTTGCGAGAGATTCAACTTTAAAACGCATTTTTTTCATAAAATAGAGCGCCTACCTCTCTAAAAGCTAAGCGTCTGGCTCGAAAAGTCCGAAAAGTATCATGATGGTAGTCCATGTGATGAACTTTCAAGGAAAACTATAGCGGCTCATATAACTTTGTTAGTTTACGAGTTATACATGCCTAACTTGTAAAATTACTTTAGTTACTTGAAAAACTTCGTACAATAATAACCAAATAATAAGTAAACAAAAAGACTTGAGAGGTGTCAAGGGACACCCGGATGGAACGAAGTTCCTTTCGATTAATTAGTGAAAGAATTGTAATATATTTTTTTTTGTTATAATAATATTTTTTTTTATTATTAACAAATATAATGTAATATAAACTTAATTAGTAGGCTCAATTTTAGTAATAATTGAGAGAGAGAGAGAGACAGACAGAGAAACACGTGCACGCCGCACGGCTTACAACTATAGCAAAAAGTGTCGTTACAACTTTTAGTCTTAATTTTTTCCGTCTAGCCCCCTTTCGCAACGCGCGATAAGGAACTTCGATCCAATAATGTAGAAGTATGTGTGTAGTGTTATAGATTATTGATATAATGCTACGGATCCCGATGTGCGCGATTTTGGGGTAGGAATGGGTAAAAAGTGGTCACGTAGTTTGGGTGCGTCCCCTTATGTTTGTTTCTTATGTATAGTTAAAACTTCCTCACTAATCATAATAGTATTATAATTGTGAAAGTCTGTGAGGATGGATGAATTTCGTCAATATCAGTTCAGTAGTTATTGCGTGAAAGAGTAATAACAGACATCTAAAATAATGCTAGCTCTTGCCCGCGGCTCCACCCGCGTAAATGCCGCAGTATCCCACTGGAAAACTGTACTTTTGTCGGGATAAAAAGTAGCCCATGTGTTAATCTATAGCCTAAACTACTGCCATACCAAATTACATCGAAATCCGTCCGGTAGTTTTTGCGTGAAAGATAACAAACGTCCATCCATCCTCATAAACTTTTACATTTCAAATTAAAGTTTAAAGTATTATAAAAAAGATAGTATAACTTGGGGCTATGGCCTATGAGCTATCAAGTCAGTCGCCAACACCTTCTGTACCTGCGAAGCCTGTCTCGAGACTTGTCCGCCGTTTTGCGTGACTCATGGCGACCGCGCGGCGCTAACGCGGCTCTCACGACGCGCAAATAAAGGATCATTCGCCATAATTACCATGTGAAATGACTCAAGGTGGCGCGATAAGTCCTGGCCAATGTGCTGTATGCGAGTTTTTGTCACTGCTCGCCGTGAAGAAGCTAACTACAATTTGTATGGCATCGAATTAGTTACCATTGTTTGCCACTAGGGGCGTTGTTACGATGCCATACAAATTGTAGTTACCTTCTTCACGGCAAGCGGCGACAAAAACTCGTATACAGCACACATAATTAATATTCACAATGAATCCTAGGAGCGAAGAATTCTCCAACTCGAGTCGGCTATTAGGTGGTTAAATAATTAATAAATCATCGTCGTAATTATCATCTGGCAAATGTGATCCATCAAAATTATTTTTAAAATGATGTGACGATCCCGCGAGACGCCAACGTGTGCGTTGGCGTCTCTCTCGCTAATGTCGCTTCATGTTTCACATCGAAGTAAGTAAGGTCTTAAGATGTCTTAAAGAAAATTTAAAAATGCTTAGTAACCCCACGAATCGTCAAGCAGTGAGTGAGCTGATAATGATGAATTATAGCTAAGAACACTCGAGTCTCGATTATGTCAGCTTTCTAACAAAAAAACTCGATCAAAATTGGTTCATTCGTTTGGGAGCTACAATGCCACGGACAGACACACAGACAGATACGTCAAACTTATAACAACCTTCTTTTTGCGACGGGGTTCAAAAAGGTTTAAGACAGAGATCTGAAGCTCAATTATTTCTGACAGACCCAACTTCTACTAATAAGAACCACGTTAATGTCGAGTTGAAGTGCTCACTAAGAAACAAGAACCGTACAAACCTTATTGTGTTAATTGTAAACACAGTGGGAGGCAGCAGGCGTCCCGCCAGACGCCAGTTACGGTGATATTGATACTTCCGCCTGGACTCCGAGTCCAGTCGCCGGCGTCTGCCATTGTTGTAGGGATACTTAATAGCTCTCCACACCGATTTCGGTGACGGTAGCCGGTTTCATTGAAACCAGGCCAGCTACGCAAGAGTCATTTTATAGTGCCCAAGTGTGTGCGTAGTACACAAGAGCTCTGGGGGAGATTAAAGTGTTTTTTTTTAATCCAGCGTTAGCAGATTATGAAAATCTGCAACCACGTGAGCCGTGGGTTTATGTTACTATCGTCATAATGAACATACTTTGTACAATGACAGTTGTAAATAACATTAGCGCTTAAGTCTTAAACAATTATTTAACCATAGGTCATTTTTTTAAGTTAATTTTATCAATATTCTTTAAAAACATTTTTCCTCTAGTTTTAGAAACATTTCATGAAACCACACGGCACACCTAACCAAACAATCTTCTAACATGAACCTTTTCTTGATGAGCAACCGAAGCAAAGCTGATGATGATGACACTGAGTATAATGAAGAAGGCCTCCTGTAGCATATTACCTTAACTATGAGATTTCAGTTCGCGGCGGACGGCGCGCGCGCCATTATCTCGCGGTGGTCAAAACCTCGCAGTGAATACCTGTGCAGCTGTGTCCATAGGGCCCAGTGACAAATTGTGCCTGCAGGGTATGTATAATTAAATATCTAGTATATATTAGAGATTTTTTAAATTATAAATAGAAAATGAAAGCTCCACCCCGTTTTCGAAATATCTAATGCGGTATGGCACTTCTAAACGCGAAACTATTCAAATTTTCGTTCTCGAACACCTCAAAATTAATGTGGTCTTACCGAGGATGTCCATCATATGTTTATGGAGTGTTGAAAGGTACAGTACCAACTTACCTAACAAAAGTAATTAAAATTTTATAACTGCCTACATAAATATTTTATCGTGTAATTTAGCAGACGTGTAAAATTTTTATCTTTAAAGGTGGACAGATCGAAAGCTTAAGCCGAAGCTTCGCTATAAACCAGTTACTAAAGTATAAATTCCTAGCAATATTTGAGTATCGTGTGATTATAATTTATAATTCTGTATTCCGGTTTGTGTGTTTATTTATTGAATCGATAACACCTTTTCTATCTGATCAATATCTGAGATACCAGAGGATGCAATATATTTTCTAGAAGAAACTGGTGGACTTATTTACCTAATTTATACCGATAGTGCCAGACGCTTGTAAAATGCTTGTAACAACTATTCAAGAAGCCAGCCTCACCGTCAATATCGGAAGGAATATTATACACACTTATAATATACTTACTACTTATATACTTATTATACTTATAATATTATAAAGAGAAAACATTTGTTTGTTTGTTTGCTTGCAGTAAATAGGCTACTCGACCGATTTTGATGGCACAGTTATTGATTAGACCTCGGGGAAGGACATAGGCTAATTTTTATCGCGGGAAAATGTACAGTTCTGGTTGGATTACCTACGTCTAGTTAAGTGGTATTTATATAATTTATAGTAAATTAATGGATATGAAGTGGTTGGGGAGTCTGTTGTACCTTGGCCAGTTTTAAAATATGAGAAATTTCCTTGCTTACAAGTCTTTGAGACGCTTAAAAAGTTCTAAAAATGGCCAAGGCACACGATGTACCTTCGCCATTGCTATGTTGTTCCTTGGACACGCAAAAATTTCCACTTTATAATACAAATACCTAAGAAACTTTTTGGACTGTAACTAGTGACAATTCACAGTAATAACACACAGGACTTCTTGCACTATTTCCACTTTAATAAATATTTTACATTAATTTTAATATATTACACGACCGGTTTCGACAAAGTCATCGTCAGGTGTGTTTTTGTCTTGCAACATGACAAACATGAATTTCCACTAAGAACCTACAGTACAATTAATAACATAGTGACATAATATCTAACAAAAAAATAAATAACAGTTTGAAATACAAATAATTAAAAAATCAACATATAAATTAAATTCTTCCTTTGCAACATGCTAAACACATAAGTACAACAAACTTTTAATATCTGCTAATTAAACCGGATGCATTAAAAAGTCAATAACATAAATTCGAACTTATAATTTTAATATTATATATGACATAGGCCAAGGTTAACAACCAATCAACACTGTCCAAAAGGTACAACACTTTGTAATCTTCAACAATACGGTGGATTTTAACTATTTTAAAGTAACTTATGACGCAACTTTACTACTGATTTAATATTTGACAAATGAAAAAGTATGCATTTAATAATTTATTTGATTATTACAAGACGTTTAAAATTATCAGACATCTAATAATGGAAAAATAATACTTTTTTTTACCATAAAAAAATTTACCATTGATAAAATCAAAGACTGGCTTAATAGCGGTAAACGATTAACTCTATATAAGACGGTCGGTAGAGACGTCGTGAACACCCTAGGCAATCAGTATTCAAAGTCGCAGGAAAACTTAGGAAAAACAAACTGGCCAAGGCCCAAGGTGCAACTGGCTCTATGGTACAACAGGTTCCCCTATTATTTGGGCGACTATAAAATATAAATATATAGAGTTGGGAATCGACACACGGCAAAACACATCAGCAATTTAAAACTCGATGCTCGTGTGTTCGATTTTCGGCTCTATTGCAGTACCTACCTGTTAGCATAGAGTTCTATGGCCGAAGGGATTCCGGATAATGTAGTCCGAGGCTTGTTATCTGCACAAACGTGTGCTACGGCATTAGGAAAATCTTGCAGATAACCTCGATATCTACTGATAACGGGTGCGATGTGAAATAATAGGCACGATGATGGAATCTGGTAATAAATAATGTTCATGATCGAATTAACATTATTTATTACCAGACGTTACCCGCGAATACCGCGTTCCAGCGGTAACCGTACATATGTCCGCTATAAAAAGTAACTCACATCATTCCCCGTGGTCTCCACTCTACTCCATATGTGACTTTCATCAAAATCGGCTTAGTAGTTTCGGGACCTATTAAATGCAAACAAATAATCAAATCTTTCCCCTTTAAAATATTAGTATAGAATGTGATGTAACAAAAAAAAAAAGACTAGTCTGTACCCTACATGTATTTCATTGGTACACATTTTTTTTTAACTTTTAGATCCATAGCACACTGTGTATTTTAAACGCACAGAGGACGCGCTTCAAACGAGATTCTAATGAATTTCTTTAACTGCTTTAAGCGCGCGTTCCTAAAGCACGCGTCCTCTGTGCGTTTAAAATACGCCGTATGCTTTCGCTCTTACTGTAACACTATGTGGGTGTATTGAGATTGTTATGGCCTGACAGAGACTTCTGTCTTTATATTTCAGCAAGCAATGTAGGTTCGTAAGCCCTTATGAACAACTGCTCATCACATTCACTGGGACTGTGATCTCTGGTATGACGAAAGAATCGAAATGTTGAACAGCGTCCATTGTGAATAATATGGTAGAGTATTACGAATTACGAAGATCTCGCGGGCTGCGCGAGGAACTTCCGTGCTTTCTAACGTTTTTGTCATATGTACCTAATACTGGAAACAGTCCTATACACTTTTGTCATTATATCATTTTTCAAAACATATTATCATCATTGAGTTTTGTGGTCATGATTTTTTTTATTATTCCCGTGGCGCTTCACCTTTTAGATCTAACTTTATTGTAATTACAATTTTTCTGTCTCCCGCTTTGCTTGGGGAATAAATACAATGGAAACTGGAATACTTCCTAGATACTCCTCCTACTCTTCTGATTAATTTCGTTGCCAGACTTAGCATGTCCCTCGGGCACGCCTGACTCCTAAGATCATATCAAATGTTTTTGTGGCTGGTTACCTCTATAGATCCTGGTTACGCAGGAGTTGCAATTGCTTATAAAAAGGTATGTAGGTATATCTATAGTATATTTAACATCAACGGTACTGCACCAGCATCGCGTGCCTCTCGGAGCGGATGAGCTACGATTTGTTGAGCGACCGAAGCGCGGAAACTCATTATCACGCAGATCTACAGAATGTAAATATTATAATGTTCTGCACTGTACGTTTTTCTATGGGCTTACATAATACAATTGGGTACAAAAGCTCGAAACAGATCGCAATAAGACGAGCGAAATGGAATTTTGTTTATATATACCTACCTAACAGTTTCTTTCCGCTGGAAATCAATCATAATTATTGTTTATTGAAAGTAGAGAACAGTAGAATTTGTAGAGTGAAAATGAAATAAACAGGCCCGATATCATCAAAATATCATCTAAGTAGCAAGTAGTAAGTAAGTATCACGTAAGTACCTACTCGTATCTAACTATGTACATATATCTCAAATGTTTTTTTTATTAAACACACAAACTATTTATGCTAATATCACTTCGAAAACGAAACGAAATATCGCTTCTAAATTTAGTTGGTGCGTGTCACAACGTCCAGTAAATATGTTCGCTATTAATATGATATATTTATTATTTTACCTATCCAATATTATGTACATACACGATACAATATTTTCCTCAAACGACGTGGTTTCCTATGATAAGTGCCGTTTGTATGCTTTATGTTCAATCATTAGTTTAACTTAGTTAATAGTTAGTAACTGTCGTTATAGTGATTGTTCTAAAGCGTTCAAAACGTGTGTGTTGGTTAATATTCTACAACTAAAGGTGTTAAGACGTAACTAACCAGTGTTTAGTTTAATATTCCAAAAGCAATGAATACCTGTAGATGTACCTAGATTTACGTTTTAGTGATTAAAATCGTCAAAGTGAAAGCTACTCAGTGGTTTGAATTCTTGTTTGCGACATAACGTGAGGTCTTTGCCGCTGTGAATACGTTTACAGACGACACGATGTTCTAAATATATTATTGGCCATAAGTTATAGGAACACCTTATTGATACTGTGCTATGGAGGCACGAGACGAATCGCCGATGGTAAGCGCTTACCGCCGCCCAGAACATTTCCAACGCCATGGCGAATGTTATTGATGAAAAATCGGTCTAGTGCGAAATGGACGCGTGTACCGCGTACCATGAGGGTTTTTATTTGACGGCCTCTGTGGCTCAGTGGTATGCGCGTCGGCGCTCAAGCCGAAGGTCGCGAGTTCGAATCCCGTAAGTACCACGGGGCCAGATTGACGTGGTGTGTAGCGTCCATAGATATTAAATTATATTCGTGACGTGACGTGCGTGTCGGGTGATCGGGTCTGCCTCCTAGCGGCAGACAAAATATCGAAAACCCACATAGAATTTGAATTCTGAACAGAGTATCCATGGTGGCCATTTTCCAAGATGACCGCCATGGATACATTCCATCATGACTCCAATGATCATCACGAGTTGTGATAATGACTTGTAATGAGCTGCTAAATATATTACTATCGGTGACTCATATTAGTGTTTGATTTGCCTCGACTGTAACCGTCAGAGAAATGTATTCGAGTTTGTTTTAGTCATTTCAAAAGTGCAAAACGTCATAATAATGTACCTAATTAGTATTTTTTGTAATATTTTGGTAGGTACGCAAATGTAAATCGTAATGTAACGGAAAGAAAATTATATTTTTAAGCGCTTTTAACTGAAATTGGAACATATTGGAACGAAGTTAAGGTTACAAAGTTACTTTTTCCGAAGTTAGGGTAAAAAACGTTCGTAACGTAAGATTTTTATGTATAGTCTTTATTATTTTCTTTATACCTCGAATAGAACTTAAAATTAATATTTTTATAATAAGGAACTTCGTTCCTATCCGGTGTACGACGACACCACACGGTTTATTATATATTATTATTATCACTGTTATTGCTACCAGCAAGTTAGGGGCGCGTTTACAAATTTGATATAAATTGGCTGTTTTTCGGCCAATTGAAACGTAGCTTACATTGTTTGTTTAAAAATACCCAAAGAGAGCGGACATAATAACATTAAAATTAGCTTAAAAACAATCCATTATAAAAAGAACTAAAACAACAAAACAAAAACATAAAAAGGCTCCTCAAAATTTTCACATGGTTTGCTGATAAGCATGAATTTAATAATCAAGGCTTATTTTTTTAGTCACTGTCCGAATTTATGTGGTATAAATAAATATATAAAATTGCACAAAACATTTCTAAAGAATTCAGTCCGTAGCAGCCGCTGTCGAACAATACATTTTACTTACGCCCTTAATAATTATAAAATGTTAAATAGGTACTGCTCTATCGCTCTATCTTAGTCCTTCAGATAAAGAAAAAAAAATTCACCAATGACTGCGGGCAATGGACATGAACGCGTGTCATGGTGGTGCGTGCTGCACCTGGACCTGCTGCTGTGGGGGCTGCTGGCCGCCACGTTCCTGGCGCTGTTCATGTACTTTTTCGTCTACTACTAGCACAGCGCCTACGAGCCATAGGTAACATTCTACTAAGGCTGGGGCTATATTGTCCGGAATCCGTGAGGCCGGGTAAAATTCAGAGCACTGAAAACTCTGCGCTCTAATACAATAGAGCTGAAAATCGAACACACGAGTGTCAAGTTAAATGTCAATGTCAAATCTGACAACTCGACACTCATGTGTTCGATTTTCAACCATTTTATTACTCCAGAGTTCTATTTTCAGTGCTCTGAAGTTTCTCCGGCCTTTCGGATTCCGGATCATATAGTCCCGGCCTAAGAGTTTCATTTCGAAGTATACAACAGCTTTTTCGAACTTTCCCATTTTTGTTGTTTGAGCTAGCGCGAGCGCGAGCGGTCTGATCCTTCGTTGATGGGCAAATATTCACGTGGTGTGTACAGTGACGTCACAGAGGCTGTGGTTTCGAGGGTTGTGTGAACACGGTAATCGCACGATAATCACTGTAAACACGGCTGGGCTAGGGATGTGCGCGTGTATCGATGACAGACATTATTTGACGACCACGATTTGATGACTTTCGGCAATTATCGTTCATCGAAAAACGATGACCGTCGGGGGCCATTAGCAACATGGTATTGTTGTATGCTGTGTGGTATACTGTACAGTAAAAAATATGGGCCCTTCGATCTAAACATACTTTAATAACTAGTTACTAGGTCAATACCTATTATGAAATTAACATTTAAATGTGTTGGTGACAGAAATATAATGGGTTTCCCAAAGTATTTTATTATTTTTTAATTCTATTATTGGAAATCTATGGAGGAGGCCTATTTCCTGCAGTGGACGTCTCCAGGCTGAAACGACGAACCAAAATATTATCATTTCAAGTATTAAAAAAATCGTAAAAATATCTTTGTCGGCATAACCAGCTCTAGCGTACTGGCGATTTTAATAGACAATCAAAATCCTTTCCAATTCTTTCTACCCTAGTTATTTACGTTAGACAACTTAGGCTATACGGCGCCGGAATCCGGAAGGCCGGGGAAAATAAAGAGAGTTGAAAATAAAGAGAATTGAAAATAAACTCTGCGTTATTACAATAGAGCTGTAAATCAAACACACAAGTAACGATTCAAATGTCAGTGTCATATATATGACAGCTTAATACTTCGATATTCAACTTTATTGTATAAGCGCAGGGTTCTATTTTTAGTGCTCTTAATTTTCCGGATCATATAATCCCAGCCTTATAGTATGTTACATTGCTAGCTGAATTGATTTTCTATCGATTTCGAACAAACGTTTTGTCATCACTACACTCGCGTCTGCCGAGTTTGGAACTGGACGGAGTCTCGTAGTTACAAATTTTCCGGACGTCCGAAAATTGTGTTCTTATCCGTGATTATATTATTACCTAGTGAGTTGATTTTTTGTTACCAAATAATGGTAAAAATATTTTATGGAATATTAAGGGAGGTGGGATGGCAAATGATTTATGGAAGTGAAAAAATATTGGTGACATGAGAAATAAAAATGAAAAATAATCAGATACAAATAGAATATTCTACGACATAGGTAGATTGGCACTTGCTTGTTACAATTTTTTTTTCATTATCGCGTTTCCGTAATATCTCGGATCGCTCTTGCGACAATCGGCACATATTGGTAAATATGTCAAAATATGTCTTAACATTACACAATACAAAATTACAATTTAATAGTTATCGGCGCACTCCAACGACCTTTAAATACACATAAATCAATGGCACACTCTAATACAAACAATAATCAATTAATAATCACTGAACTTTTATATGCGTTCAGTTGAACTCCTAATATATTCGGTAAGTATTTCTTGTATTCTATTTTTAAATAAATTCTTTTAATGAAAATCACTATGTCAGTCCCATTATAGTTTCACAAACTAAATAAACTTAATTGTTATTATGGTATACTCTTTTCGGCTATCGGCATGTCTCTTCGTCCGTTTGTTTGTTAAAAAATTGAAATATATTCATAACTCAAAATGATTTAAATGCTTTTACAAATTTGACTGACCAAATGAAACCAAATCTTACAACACTAACAATTGTCACAAAATGTGTTTTTGTAAAAATTGGTTCAAAAATATGATTTTTACTATATAAAAAAAAACATCCACAACCTTTTCACCCAACAATAACACAAAGAGATCGCTAAACTACTAAAATAAGCTACACAAGAGCAGAGAAGTGATCCTAACATTTTTCCGCTCCTGTTGTTAAAATACTCAAAGATAGCGGATATGATCACCGCAAACTCGATTAAAAAGCAATATAAAAATTGATTAGAAAAAACCATAAAAACTCTCCTCAAAATTCTCACGTGTATTGCTATTATGCATGAATGTCAATGCGTGGCAATAACGTTTATTTTTTATTATGCTCATTGTCTGGATTTATTGCACAAAACGTGTCTAAATCGTGCTCTCCATACTCGGGAACCCGTTAAACGACTTTTCGTAAACGTGTCCTTAACACAATATGATATTATAATACGAGTATAAATAAGTACCCAAGGAGACTATTCTTAATCGGCGTTATAGTCTCGAGTCCCAACTGAACACTGCGAGCTGATGATGATGACGTTATCACGTGCTATCTGTTATCACCGCCTGACCTCCGCCGCATAAGGCGCTACCTAATGGTGTTAACTGGTCCGCCCCTGTGGGATGTAGTACACTGTGCCTTGTTACTTAATACTAATCGTCGGTCTAGAACTTTCTAACCCACATATCGGCGGTTTACTTATGTGGATCTTCACCCTATGGCTGGGTGGCGGGTGCTTAGCTCAGTATTAGTAATAGCTCAGAGTTCTGTTTCCAGTGCCCTGAATTTTCCCCGGCCTTCTAGTTTTGATAACGTTGATTCTTTCCAATGTTATGTCGCCTGGAATCGGACAGGAAGCTTGCAATATAGCAAGCATATAGAGTGTATTATTGAAACTATGGTTTATTTTACTTTACACTTAAGCTATGCTCGGTGTACAAATTGATTTGTGAACAATAATAAGTACATTTGCTTTACCTATATCAATAACAACATAAAATAATAAACTTATGATCGTATGTCTGTCAATCCATAATGCTCACGAAGTCGTGTGAAGGCGGAATATATAAATCAATACATAAAAGGTAGTTATTAATTACTTACATAATAAAAACAAATATAACATTTTTTAAAATCATTTACAAAAAGTCAAGGCACATGATTTACTGCTTATGTAGACGTTTAGGCGGAAAAAAAATTGAAAGTAGAAAGAAAGTCTAGCAATGAATCGAATATTATTCGCCACGCAGGCCATTGACCTCACACTATCAGCTGATTCACCTCGCTAAACGTAATATTCATTTTAAAAAATCTACAAAAAAATTACGTTTAGCGACAGACTTATATCCAAAATTTTGTCGCGACCTTGAAATTGCAGTCTTAACGCCGCTAAAGTAGAGTTGAATCAGCTGACAGTGTGAGGTCAATGGCCTCAGCGGCAAAGAATCATTTCATAACTAGATTTTTTCTGCCTGTGGGCCTAGCAGAAACAAATGTTCCTGCTAGGCCGTCTGGCTTTCTTACGCCGCTGTCAAATGATCCTGCTAGGCCTCTGAACGTATTTATATAAGTAGCAAATCATGTGCCCGAAGTATCCGTAGTTGATTTTCCAAAACGTTTTATGATCAGCTGTACACATTTTGGTGGTACTAACAATGCTCACTACGTTTTCCGCGTGAGCTGGCCGACATCCACAAGATGAGGATACGTCTGATGGACTTACTTCCACACCACTTACCTAGTATCAACCAGGTCAAATATCATATGATATAAACTACAATCTACAGAGTGTTATGGTCATAACGTATACCACATTGTGACCATAAAATTCTGTATATTGTTTTGGTTTGTAAGAAATTAAATGAGACGAAAAATGTTTACCACCGGTCCAACCCTAACCCGCCGAGAAGAAACTCGCACGAGGTCATCTTTTGGCATAAAGATGGAATTTTGTTATTATAAAAGATATATACATTTTACATTGTAAACTTAATCTATGTTAGATATAAAAAGTAGATAGAGACAGTCTTGCATCTTAATCCCAAGGTGTGCAATCGTTAACAAAATAATTTATTTTGTTAACAAAAGTTCTTTGACTACTTTTTATTAAGTTTAATAGAAAATATTTGTAAATAATTTAAAGTGGGTAGCTAGTCATATTATAAAACATAATGTTATCTGTTCTATTATTATTTTTTTGTTTGTGAATAAATAAAAAAAAATATCTGTTAGTAATTAGATAGAAACATTAGAAACCCTCAAACATAATTCTGTGCAAATTACTAATTACAGATGTGAAGGGCTTTTGTATCACGTATTCATGTAGTCAATTTGTAAATATTATCTAAATTTTGTTTCAGATAACTATGCAACATAGACATGGCGAGTCCTCAGGATCATAATGACGTCATCGCTAAAGGTCTTAACTCACCAGAGCTAAGAAAAAATCCGAACATACCGTATTTTGACGACGATGTAGAGCTAGATAGAGTCAAAGTGGAAGATCTAGACAGACCAAAACGACTAAAAGATGTAGATTTGCCAATAGAACAAAGAAAACTCCACGCAGCGGACTTAGGAGCAATACACACACCGAACAGTGATACCATAGTAGTAAACACTCCAGAAGGGACACTATACATCACTTTAGATCCAGATTCTTCCAAATCTTCTAAACCAAACAGTCCAAGTACTGAATCTACTGTTCTTTCTTCTCCGAGTACATCCAAGGCGTTTGGTGCGCAGGAGTCACATGACCTGATCACGATGGAGCAGGAACAGGAACATAGAAGATCTGGGTTGAGAAGGAACTCTGTGTCGATGCCAACGATGTCGAATTTAGAGCTGATGAAACTGCACTACGAAAATAATGAGGTAAGCTTTAACCTAAAATATTTATTTTAGATGATAGTATTTTGATCTCATATGCTTCGGCAATCTTTCGTTGGAATCATATTTAGAACTTAGAGTTAGTTCACACCGCGACGATACGCGAATCCTAGCGGCGCTGCATTTTTAAGATACCTATTCAAAATTGAACTTTATTCACTACACAAAAAGATACACGTTTCTTAAGACATCAGTCATACACTGCACATGCGCTGTGCAACCTCACATTCGAACTCTTACAATGAAACGAGTATCTTCTTGCGTAATGAATAAAGTTCAATTTTGAATAGCTATCTTAAAAATGCAGTTCCACGTCGCGTATCGTTTCCTTTAATTAGGTTAATTAAACCTTACAAGCCCTAATCTTGCCATAGTGGGGACATGTCACACGTAGACTTACACGGAAAATTACTCCTTGAATCAGAATTCAAACTGAAAATTTCATCCATTGTATGCTTAGCTAATGTTTACTCATCCGATAAAAATTTGCTCATTTTACATAGGATTATCTCCATATTAGTTATTGACTGTGTAAAGTATCTTGTTTACTTAGATAATACTAAGTTGTAGAGATACTCAGATAATCCAAATTACGACAAAGTCGGACAGTAAGGCGGTGCTTATCCAATTAGCATCATATTTTCACTATCTCGCAATTTTATCAAAGAAAACGATAGCAAATCTGATACACAAAAAGTATCAATTCAGTCTTATAAATGAATACAAAGAGAAAAGTATTCTTGGGTGTTTAGTGATATGTGTTTATCCAATTACAAATAATAAAATCCTGTTGAGTGGTTGAAAGTTGTTATTAATATTTGAAAGTAAACAATTTTACAATAGATCATTAGAACTAAGATTAATAAATCTCGAGAACAGTATCAGTAGATTAAGATTGTCAAGGTTTTTGCTTCCTTGATCGAGAATTCTGGCCTTGATAAAAATAGCGTTATCTTAAGAAAACTTTACATTAAACATGAGAGTAAGAAAGAAACCAGATTTGCGGTTGCACATCGCTTCCTACCCCCATGACTATGTAGAAATGCCTCCAGAGGTTCGAAGGTTGACACTCTCTCCTACACCCAGTACGCCAAATGAAATTAGATTTATTGATGACGCTGGACCGTCCGATGATAGATTCCGATCTGCAACCCCCGAAGTAAAGATTACAACGGTTGACGATGATGTTGTAAAAATTGATGATAAAAATAATGTAAAACTTAATGAGGCTAAAACTAATGATGCTTCAAATGAAGTGAAAATTAATGGAAAAGATTATGTAGTAAAAATTAATGATACTAAAGATCATTTAGTGAAAATAAATGATGCTGAAGATCACGTAGTGAAAAAAGACCATATGAAAGATGAGGAAGTCAAAGATGACACAAAAGATGATGAAGCAGATAGTCCAATAATATATAGAAGACAGCTGAAGAAACGTTCGGTATCAGTCCCTCATAGTCTGAACGACCTGAACTCCAAGATTCATACGCAGCGCACGGTGAGTTCCAACTTGCAACCTTGGCTTGTCAGATAGGAGATTAATAATAATTGGCTATTATGGTTTTTTTTTGTTTTAAATTAAAAAATTAAACTTAGAGCTTTTTCACAATACGCGTTACGATACCGCCGATAATTAACAAAGACATGAGAAAGACAGGTATATGTTTTTAATGTGGAACATATACCTGTCCTTGTCATTATCGGCGCGATATCGGAATGGATAATGGGAAAACGTACTTATGCTGACGATATAAGAGCGTTATATCGATCGAGCGAGATAAGCGATATCGCTATCGCGTAGTGTGAAAACGCTCTAACAGTGATTTTTAAACATTTTTTTTTATAATAATAATCTTTATTGATAACAAGTTGGTACATAATACATTATTAGCAAGTACAGGGAAATAAATACTATCTTAAATATATACAAATATGTTGTGACTTAAGTACCTACGCTAGGTAACCGAAGTAACCTGTTCTTATAGGAATATATTCTCTCTGATTTAGGTAGGTAAATATTTAGTATTTTGGTTGTAAGAACGTCGTGTGTGTATTTAAATGACAATGCTTCATAGTAATCCCCCGACAGTGATTCGTCCTCTCCCGCCGCCGTGGCAGTAGCCGTGAGTGGAGTGACCCTCACTGTGACACTGAGGCTCAAAATTCAACACTCATTGTCATTGCTCGTCTCCCGCCGTCCCGCCGCTGCGGGCCGTGCAACTGCGTCGTGCCAGATTTCATAATTATAATACTCCAGTTGTCGCGACACACGTTGTTCTGTCTGCATCTACACCTACATCTGCTAACGTACTGGGGCCGGACGATTTTATAAAAATTAACAAACAGGTAAACTGAACGCACCTCACAATATAAAATATTTGACAGTCAATTTATTTTATAATATATTTATAAGACATACAATTAGTATGGGAAAATTCAATCGTCATTTTTAGTATTTTCCTCGCAAGTTTTGACATATTTCTCACCGTTTAAAGTTTCAGGCTTTCCTGAACTTCCGCGATTATTTCAAGACCAAAATTAACCAAAACAGTCCAGCCGTTCCACTTTCCAGAGTTTTAGCGAGACATTGGAATTTTAATCCATTTTTGTTACATAAGACTAGCGACCCACCCCGGCTTCGTACGGGTGTAATGTATTATGCATATAACCCTTCGTCATGAATCACTCTATCGCAGATTGCAGAAAACTGCATTAAATCCGTTGAGTAGTTTAAAAGATCTAAGCGAAGTGCGAACAAGAAAGGAAGTGACTTAATTTTATACCAATTTCTAAACATTTTGTAAAGACAGTGTCTTGACTCGGCCATAAATGAATATCTCCTTAGGCTTAACTTTAAGGGGTGAATAAAAATTAATATCACCGATTCACTATTATTATAGATAATACGAGGGCGGCACTGAAAATTTCGGGAATCAAGGAAGTGACACAACATTACTATTTAAAAATGTATTTATTGCTTTTCGAAGTATTCTCCGCGAAATTTGACACATTTTTCCATACGATGGAACCAATCATTGAAGCAACCATTCCATTCGGAAGTTGGGGTCTCCAAAATGGCCGTTTTGTAGGCGTCCACAGCTTCTTCAGGTGATGAAAATCTCTGACTACGCAATTTATTCTTTATTTTAGGGAAAGTATAGAAATCATTAGGGCTTAGATCGGGGCTGTACGGCGGATGGTCTAATAATTCTATGATTTCTTGCTCTAAAAACTCTTTTGTTCTGTGCGCGGTGTGAGAACTCGCATTGTCGTGATGGAGCATGATGCGGCGGTTGCAGTTCTCTTTACGGAGTTCAGAAACGACCTGTGGCAAACAAATGTTAGCATACCATTCTGCATTAACCGTTCTTTGTCCCTCAAGAGGAATAGTCGCAACATGGCCGGTTTTGGTGACAAACGTGGCCACCAATTTTTTTGCAACACTCCGTGAACGAACAATTTTTGTTGGCTTTAACTCATTTTCGAACACCCAAACTCGTGACTGGTTTTTTGTTTCGGGTTCGTACGCGTATATCCAGGATTCGTCACCTGATACGATGTTGTATACAGCATTTGAGGATCGTGCGTGGAATCTTTCGAGAGTTCTGACGCACCAAGTAACGCGAGCCGCTTTTTGCTCTTCACAGAGCAAATGCGGTATCCATCGGGAAAACAACTTTTTTACACCTAATTGTTCATGCAAGATTATTTGTATTTGACTCATTCCAATGTCTAAAGTTGCCTGAATTTCGCGGTATGTCACATGTCGATCTTCCTCAATCAGCTTACGCACAGCATCAACTGACTGCAGTTTTTGGACGACCTTGACGGGGATCATCACTGAGCTTGACACGTCCACGTTGAAATTCAGCAAACCAGCGATAAATTGTGCTTTTGGATGGGGCTTCATCACCAAATGCAGAAATCATCCGGTCAACACACTGTTTTTGTGTAAAACCACTTCGAAAGTCATAATAAATCATCGCTCTAGAATTTTCTCGAGTCAATTCCATTTTCTCAACGACTAAAGACCTTGTGACAAGACCGAGAATCTTTTTTTAAATAAATAAACGGTATTCGATTTTTAAAACCAAGGAGTTTTAAATTAAAAAGATTTTAATATGACAGGAACAGTGGAAATATTCCATTCCCGATACTTTTAGTGCAGCCTATGTAGTTTTTTTTTATTTTCACCCCTTAAGAGTTTAGACTTTAGACGAAGGAGATATTCATTTATCGCCGAGTCGGCTCCACTGTCTTGGCAGAATGTTTGGAACTTAATTGTAGAGTTGATGATTTTCATCTTACATAGTATAAAATGAAGTCGCTTCCTTTCCTGTTCGCTTAGATCTTATAAACTACTGATACTTAAAATATAAGTAGAACGTAACTATAATAGTTGTGATTTATATTTCTATTTATTATTATGGTCACACCTGCCCACCAAAAGTAGCTATAGAACGTAAGAGTTTTAGCGATTGTTTTTTACGATATTTGTTCAATTTGCTAACGAACACATTCCGCTACTATTTAGTATTTCTGCACACCAAAAACGATAGCCGAGATCTACATTTATTTATCAAAAAACAAAAATATTGTGTTGACTGTTATCAACGTCAACTGTTCAGTCAATAGTCAGTAGTCACCACCACGTGCTGCCCCCTGCAGTCGGTCACATGATTATTGACAGCTCAGATTAGCAAATTAGAATAGTATTCTAATCGGCAGTATAATTATTTTCAAAAGAAACAATTTAAGATTAAATCATAAGACAGTTTCTGTTTCATCTGCATGTGCTCCTATGACGCAGACTTTTCTATATACTTGATAAAGTAGAGTTTCTGGAAAACGGAGTCTTATATTAATTGTTTTCTTTTAATTAATCGTAGGCATGTCTACTTAAAATTCTGTCTTTGTAACATTTTTTTGTGTATTTTGTTATAAATATAATATTATGATTTCTCGACGAATCTTCCTTCACATCATTACAAGGCTAACGGCTTAAACAAATCGACTACATTAAACACCATCGAACAAGCGATGACGATATCCATAAACTTCTAATCTCCAATAAACTAAATCAGTTAATCCAAACTGCCCGGCTCACGTTGCACGTCCCCGCGGTGTCCCGTTTACAAAGGATTTGCCCGTGATCTTAATACCTGATCCCCTCAAGCCCAGACGCCCAGACGCCCAGTGCAATCACTGCGATACATCCAAACTTACAAACGTTCTAAGTGTAAATTTTACAATCGCTAGAATAAAAGTTTGTACCAAAGAAAACACACATACGCGAAATTTCAAGTGTTACAGGACTTAGAATAAAAAAGTTACAAGTGTTAATTTCACAAGCTAGAAGAAACGCGTCAAAGTTAACTACATATTGACATTATTAGTTGTATTTTGTCAAAGCAGAGTGGATTGGTGTCTTAATCGGTGTTTGTAGTGTTAAGACTTAAAAGTTCCAAAAATAACGATTATTAAATAAGAGCCCTTAAAACATTTTACATTGAGTTGAAGTTGAAAAGTGATTCTAAAAGGAAACATTGCGAATAATTAATTCAGATGTAGAGCTGACTAGTTAAACAGACTAGAAAACATTTCATATTTAAAAGAGAGTTTACTCTTTACTTCACAATTTATTATCGAGACTTTATTTCAATAACTTTATTATAAAAATGAAACCCTCGTACTCTAGTTCACAAATCTCCCCCGAGTCTCGTTTCAACGCGTTCGCGCAGACCTTTAAGTATCGCTCGCCATTGTGGATAGAGTCCGATTCCTCTCTCAGCAACAGCGGCTCGGGGGTTCTAGACGGCGGATCTAGGGGGTCAGACGAGGGGTCCGACGAGGGCTCCCCCAGGGGCGCGGGGCTCGGCAGCGACGACAGCCTCCACAGCTCCGACAGCAGCATCAACAACTTCTTGGATTCTAAGGTGCACGCATGTTGGAATTTTACTTTTTATTAGATAATAGCTGTTCCGACACACGTTGTTTTGTCTTAAATATAAACCTCCAACATTTCTCACCGTTTAAACCTTCCCTGAACTTCCACAATTATTTCAAGGCCAAAATTAGCCAAATCACTCCAGCCGTTTTCGAGTTTAAGCGAGACATTGGAATTGCAATCTATTTTTATATATAAGAAGACTAGATGTTACAAGTAGCCCATGTCCATCCCCGCGGTCTACTCTATATCTGTGCCACATTTCATCAAAATCGGCCCAGTAGTTTTGGATCCCATTCGATGCAAACAAATAAACATACAAACAAACAAATCTTTCCTCTTTATAATATTAGTTTAGATTCTTAAAAGTAGCCACATCTTTCATACCTAAAAAGAAATCTTTCATAAGATATTATTTTACTTGCAATGGTAGGTACAATATCGGCAGAGTTCCTAATCGGCCAGTTTCTAAACATTTTCCTTTGCACTAGGACGCTTCAAAATATTTAAACACAAAGGAAATGACCGCAACAACTGCAGACATGGCTGAACTACGTTGTAAGTGCCATAAAGTCGTAATTTAAACGTAGTGAAAAAGAAGAACCCAAAATATCACCAAGTCGGGACAACCTTCGAAAAAAACCAAAATACATGGATTTGCCTTCTCTTTCACTCGTATGGATTTTTGTCATTGATGGTTTGTGCGACAGATAGCTGCTTGCAGGTTCGATTTTAGTGCTCCTTCCAAGTAGAAGATACTTAACTTGACCTATTTCAAAAATACCTTCTTTGACATCATTCAAATGATGCCAAGGACAAGCGGGGCCCGTGTATTGTATCAGATTATATTGGATAATAGTTTTACCAGTAGACCAGACTAAGACGCGGAAATACTTAGTAAACCTTCATCACAATACAAATATAGAAATAGAAAATTGCTTTAAACGCACCGATTAAAAAAGACCGGGAAATTGTGTTATTTTCTCATGGTTTACCTACAATGCAACATTTATGATAACATTTTCGATTTTATTATGAATCTTTAAAGAAATAAAGAGTTGGTAAATAAAGAATTTAACTAAACATGACATGTTAAACCAAGCCTAAGTCCTAAGCACAGTCCACTGGTTTTACGAAATATTTATGGAACTACTTACTACATTTTAACCGCAATGTCCCTGCATTTTAAATCTGTTATATCTTCGAAAATATTCATTTAAATTACAAGCTGTAAAGGGTCATATTGATCTATATTAAATGCACAATGTATTTCAGGTACTTAATTGGATATGGATTAATGCTGTATTGCTTACAAACGCTTCGTAAATAAGCCATTATTTCTCGTTAAAGGTAAAGGATAAATGGTTATTGTGGGTTATTCCTAAGCGATAGACATATACCATCGCGGACTATTTTGTAGACCTTTTTAAGGTGTACTATTATACTGTAATACATTATTTTGATCTATCTCGTAGGGTTCAGCCAGCGTTTGCAATGTAAGCGCAAAAAAATGTAAAATTATCAGTGTTTCTCTACTTGTTATTTATATATATATATATATATATATATATATATATATATATATAAACCTTCCTCTTGCATCACTCTATCTATTAAGCAAACCAGCATCAAATCTAAGCATACATAGGCACAGACAGAAAAGGCGACTTTGTTTTATACTATGTAATAATATAGATTACCGAAGTTAGTAAGGGACGACTATAAGGGTTCCTTGTAGTTATTTACGGAACCCTAAAACTTTATGTATCAAAGATAAAAGCGCCATCTATGGCAAGTTCGTTGTACTAGAATCAGTTGCACGCGTAGCAAATGGTGTAACAAACCATCAACAGATGGCGTTAATAAAAAATTCACTAATGTCACATTTCACTGTGAATCAGCCTTCAGATTAATCGGAAAGTACGGTGTTTACAATAAAAATACATTTTAAATTTTCTTCTCTATCCGTCTGTCTGTACGTCTGTCCGTTTGTTTCGGCTAATATCTAAAACGGCTGGACAGATTTTCATGGGGCTTTCACTGGCAGATACCTGTAGACTTAGCATGCGCACCCTAGAATATTATATATATATATATATATATATATATATATATATATATATATATATATATATATATATATATATATATATATTGAAGAAACATTATTACCATTCGGAGCAAAATAGTTCTTATAGTAAGGCCGCAAGGTCGATGCATCGTCGTTATGAGAAACAATATTTCTTTTCTTCCCGAGCTCACAAAATGGCCTCTTTTGATAGCTAAAGTAGAAACGTTTTCTTATTTCAATGTCAAATAGTCTTACAATAATGTCAACTACTCCACATCATGGCGGCGGAAGAAATATTATATCCAAAACAGTTTGTTGCAGAATAGTTCTTAATCTTTTCAAAACATTTCTAAATAGTCATATTTTTAAAATGGCTGCCGATTTTAAACATATGGCTATTTAGAAATGTTGACTTTTATTGACGACCTTGTTACCATGGATTAAGAACTATTTTGCAACAAACTATTTTGGATATAATATTTCTTCTTTAAAATTATTTCTTCGGATCGCCATGCAAACCCGCTGATGATATAAGGAGTAACTTGGGCTTCCGTTGCCGACTTCCGTTAGTTCTACGCAAACTGTGTTGCGTAGAACTAACGCAAGCATCAGCTAGTTGTAAATCTAAACAGATACCCGGCTATTATCGACACGACATACATCGTACGGAGAATAAGAACGAATGACAACGAAAAGAATATGTACGATAATATAATATTACTAGCTTTTGCCCGCAGCTCCGCCCGCGTAAATACAATATCCCACGTTTAAAATGTTTTAATCCAGAGCCTAAACTACTACCATACCAAATTTCATCAAAATACGTTCAGTAGTTTTTGCTTGAAAGAGTAACAAACATCCTACTAATATTATAAATGTGAAAGTTTGTGAGGATAGACAGATGGATGGATGGATGGATGAATGGATGGATAGTTGTTACTCTTTCACGCAAAAACCACTGAACGGATTTTGATGAAATTTGGTATGGTAGTAGTTTAGGTTCTGGATTAAAACATACGCTACTCTTTATCCCGGAAAAGTAGAGTATTCCGGCGGGATGTCCGATAGTATATTTACGTGGGCGGAGCCGCAGGGAATAGCTAGTCCATCCATCCATCCTCACAATAGTAGTAGGATGTTTTCTTCTCCTAGTAATAGCCGCGTATCTATGCTCTTTGATCTCTATGCCATTCATAGCTATTAATCTGAGGTTACGTTAAACTCTGTTAAAGTAATTACACTGAAGGTAGGCGCCGGCGGCACAATATCGCCATAATATTATGTGCAGTTTACTCGCAAATCTCACAATATTAGGTATTCATTTTGCCATTTTGCAACTTTTTCTATTTTGACAGTTTTTAATAGAAATTCGTAAAATGGCACACATAATACGAATTTCTTAATTGTCACTTAGAAGAATGATTAGAAGACACTGCAAGAGTAATTTCTTCGAAAGTTGATGTTTCATAGTTCATAGGACCATTCACTCAGTGCAGCCGTCTTAGAGCTGCACTCTGCAGGCTATACTGACCGCAGTAACCACTAGGAGGCACCCAAACAAACAACACGTAGTTAATTAGTGGAATCGCGCTGATGAGCAGACGCGGGCCAGACGTGATGAGCGTGGGTCGCCGCGCCGTCACTACCTATTACACAATTAGTGCAGGATGCAGCTGCAGCTGGACTATGACTGCATACCGCTTACTCAGGTTTGAGTCTTTTGTAACTAGGAAAACTAGGGTTTGAGTCTTTTGTAACTAGGAAAATTAATGTTTGAGTCTTTTGTAACTAGGAAAATTAATGTTTGAGTCTTTTGTAATAAGGAAAACTAGTGTTTGAGTCTTTTGTAATTAACACAAAAAAGGTTAGAGTTTTGTGTACCTAGGAAAAAGAAAACCTTTTTGTAAATCTGAAAAGTCCAACTTTTTAATACAACAAACAAAGAGACAATAGTATACTATAATGCTACTAATTTAAATGTCACTCACGAACCGTGCAATATATAAATACACTGACACATTCATTTGGTCGAATTTAATCTTTCTGTGCGCGAATACATTAAAATCGATCTGAGCCATAGAGCAAAAATATCTGAACAGAGTAACAGTAGTAGAGCACCTATTCTAAATATTGTCTATTTATCAGCTAAGCGTTAGAATCCCACTTGGCGTTATAACTTCGCCTTTGGACTATATTAGTAATTAATTCCTGTAGATTAAGTTAATTTCTTTATTACAGACAAATAAATAAAACAATAAGTAGGTAAATATATGAGTAGTATCTCAGCCACATAGCTCATCAACGTTATGTCTAAAAAATTAACTACGCTCTATGTAGAGCGTAGTTAATTTTTCTTATTTATTATTTTTATCTAAAATTTTGCACCAAACAAACAAAGGAGCGAGCTCTTTTGTTTGTTTGGTGCAAAATTTTGTTTCAATTTATCAGAATTATTCACATTGCATTAGATTTACTATAGGAGTTCTATTGTAAATGTTACTCTAATCTCAGTCTTATAAATATAACTGAGTCGATAAATTTAAAACGCGTACCAGATTCCACGTTATAAGCTATGTTAAAAAGGTGTGAGTTCCGAGTCAAGTTATCCTCTTCTACGTTCGGAAAATTATGATAATTTTTGGTGTGTAACATCGCTCACTCGCCTTTGTAAGTGATTTCGTGTAAATGAGCCGGATTTTCGTAATCATCCGCTCTAGCGAGCGGTGGTAATGTTGGTAGTATTCTGGTGTTTAGTGGTGGTACCAGTCGTGGGCTGCAGTGTGTCTCATGTCTATATTCTGTCCACTAACTACAGTACAGCTACTATCTTAATGTCTCTCGGGAAACTTCGTGTTCCATTCATCGTCTGCTATGTCATAATACCTAAATACGTTGATTGCCGGTCATTAATAAAGTAGTCGCACTGTATACTGTACTGATCATGTTAGAAAATTTAAAGTGCGGTCGCGGAGCACGTCGAATACTCAATATATGGCGCACGAATATAATATTGCTATCGCTTTTACACAGGTACGCGATAGAAGCCCGATAGCAATATATTCGTGCGCGAGTGAAATAGACAAGTAACGACGAGTCTGCGTGCTCCGTGACCGCACTAGTATTATATACGAGTGCCCCGCTACATTCAGGATGTAGCTGTATTGTTGGTTTTTACTTATCTGAATCAAACTTAGTGTGTCACACAAACAGTATGTACGCGTTGTCACAGAACAAATATTACACGTGTTCTACCTTCTTTCCGATAACTGATTAGTAATTAGCTACTGCTGTGGCCATGTTAAATGATATAAGCTCTATACTCATTAGTTTGTGGGTGCAAAAGTCCCGTATTATATATTCCTACTTAATTCATTACTATGTATGTATATAATTATATATGTATTATGTATATTATGTACTTATGTTCCATCGTAGCTCCACTGCTGATCCGATTTTAATGAATGAGTCGTCAATAGATTTGTAATAATGGCCCGGGTGACATAGGCTGTATATTTTTTTTGTGTAGTCCGGTTATAGTTTTGTGTAGTCCGGTTATAGTTTTGTGTAGTCCGGTTATAGTTTTGTGTAGTCCGGTTATAGTTTTGTGTAGTCCGGTTATAGTTTTGTGTAGTCCGGTTATAGTTTTAACTTTTGATTATTTAAAATCGTTCAGATTCTCGAAACGCTCTAAAATTATAATTTGAAGTAGCTTAAGCTTTTAAAATTTGTGGAAAAATCAATAAATATTGGGACCCTTTATTTTTGGATAGATTTAACTTACTGACTTTCAATTTACTTTCAATGATATAAAATTATATACGAATGAATCGTCTTGACATCATAAACAGATTTTTGGTGTTTTGTTTATGAGAATACCATTTTGCAGTTTTAACATATCGGGACTGGACTATATGGATAACATAACTGTATTATTGTGGGACTTAATTAGCAGAATCGACCTGTAGATTAAATGGTAATATTTTAACATCGTCGACTCCTCAACACCGGAGCACCGCACGCTGGTGGCTCGCTTGGATCTAGCCTGCATCATTTGTTCTTTCGAGTGATTCTTGCGAGTTTGCGACTCTCCTACTCTGCGGAGGTCACGAACGCTTTTGTTAGTTTCATACTGGTTTTATTCAGAAGTAGCTCTTGTCCGCGGAACTGCCCGCGTAAATACAGTATCCCACAGGAACTCTGTACTTTAATAGTAGCCTATGTGTTATATCAGAGCCTAAACTACTACCGTAACGAATTTCTGAAAAATCCGTTCAGTAGTTTTTGCGGAAGAGATCATCCATCCATCCATCCTCACAAACTTTCGCATTTATAATAATAAGTAGGATACTAGTAGGATTTAGGGCCTGTTTCAAAATCGTCTAGTAAGTGTTGAATAGCTTATCCGAAGTTTTGTCTCTGCTTACTTTATACTGAGCGACAGACACAAAACATACCAGGCCCCAATGATAGTAGTACTAATAGGACAACTTATTCATTCTTCTGTTCTATTCATTTCAGATCCCCGAGCACCATCGGAGCTCGACGTCGGGCCTCAGCGACGATCACGCCAACGACAACGTGTTGTCGGACGATGCCAGGGCCAAGTGAGTGAACAATTACTTGTGCCGGCTCGACCGGATTGCCGCTACCTAGAAAATTACGTAAAATAAATAGCTCCTGCTCGCTGTTCTCCAAAAGACTAACTTTAAAAGGTTAACGCACTTGAGACTCTCTTGAGACTCTTGTCTGTTATGGGGGTCCATAGGCGGCGATATTGGCTCGTCCCGTACTTGTAACATAAAAACACATTAGCGCCCTGCCCTGCCCAACGTACAGTTCGGACGGCGCATCAGATTGCGTTTCTAACTGCGACGGAATCTGTGTGGTTTAGGCTGCGGATCGAACTGCTAATTACGACGTCAATTTCATCCACGGTTTAGACTGCCTGCGTCTTACATAATATGTCTAAACACTAAGACGTTTTCACGCGCGGTTCAAACTGTGAAAGATGCTTTTTCATCGACATACCAGATCGGACTGTCGGAGCCGCGCATTTGCAGATTCGTTTCTTGATGAATTTAAGTTAGCATCAAGACCTGCTGATTCCATAATGTAAACCGTATACTAGCACAAAATTTGAAAACCGAACCCTAATTTACGCTAGGATCAGTTAATTTACAAAAGCCGCATAAACTGCGATATGTCCACTGCTGTGGTCATCGCTCCGCCGGATGTGTGTAATGAGGATGTGCGGACACTTCAGAGTTCAGAGTAACCGGCTAACGTTTAGCGTGCAGCATGCAGCGTGCAGCGTGCAGCGTGCACGCACCATCCGAAATGCATTATGTGGGTGAGACGACTGCGGCTCATCCCACAATCATTTTTTCTGTTGAAAGTAACCAAAAAAATTCTTTTAATTATTATTATATTAAGACCCACTTGCGCAGATCAGGGTTAAAGTTAACCCTGGGTTAAATATTTAAGTGCTCATTAAGTAGGCATTAAACTTCTCTATGTTTCTGTCCAGATCATAATAGTATTATGTATGGACTATGGGGCCTCCAACGAGTTTCACGGAACCCTCAGCAGGTTGACGGTTTACAACTTGGTGACAACCAAGTAGCAATAAAACATTTCTCGATTTCCTTATTTATTTATACACTTGGATTGTTGACATCCTCTATCTAATATAAATTACTTCGAAACGGCTTGACCGATTTTAATGACATTTTTGTGTATTTTCGGTACGTCTGAGAATAGATTGTAAACAATAATTGTTTTACGTGACTACGGCGTATTATTTTTTAAGTATTGACATAGAATGTCATGGCAAAAAAAAACTCTTACCATAGATGGTGCCTGCGACTTCTTCCGCGCACAAAGAGACCCCGGAGGGGACCGAACATTTTGCTGCGAGAAAATGTCTTAATCCGGAATTAAAGCTACTACCGTACCAAATTTTGCCAAAATCCGATAAGTGGTTATTGCGTGAAATACTAACAAACATCCACACATCCACACATACAAACATTCGCGTTTATAATAGTAGTACACAGACCTATATGTATATTATAGACGAGGCATGTCGAGACATTTAAACTGCCCCACTTTTCGGGTTGTTTGGGGTTATTGGTCAACGTGACATTTTGATATTTGCTTTTCGCAGTTTAATCAGTCCACATTTATTTGACAAAATCTTCTGATATTAAGATGGCCATGGCGTATCTTCTGAAATCAAGATGGCGTAACTTTTTGTTGTACGAATATTTTTCTGTCAAATTTATGTCACATTTGACAAAAAAATATTCATGCAAGTAAAAGTAGCCCAGTAGTAATAGCCTAGTAGTATAGCCTATGGTTTTGAAATCATTGTATCAGTAACAATTACACTACTCGCGGTTACCACTGCATAAATCTCGTTGTAGAATAGAATTGAATACTCCTCGCTTTTGCAGAGATTAGTACTTAGATCTGTCTCAATTTCTGCTGGCGAAGACAGATGTATTCTAGATGAGTGACAGTAATCACCCGATGGTAAGTGTGTCAATTGCCAGTTCCTCAGTTGGCCAATAAGGGAGAAGGGTTCGCCGATTGCTTCTTAGGCAATCTAGATCACACAGGGCTGAGTGGGATTGTCGACCCTATATATTTACTGATAAGAGAGATAGCACGACTTAGGAGCTGTTTCACAAACATCTAAGGCTGGGACTATAATATATTATCCGGAATCCGGCGGGCCCGGGAAATTCAGAGCATTGAATATAGAACTATGCGCTAATACAATAGAGTTCAAAATGGAAGTTTCGAGTGTCGAGCTGTCATATATGACATTGACAATTAACTCGACACTCGCTAAGTGACATGTCGGTTGCAATGCCATATTTTTTTTAAACGGGCAATTGGCCCACCACACTTACCCACCACTGCAACTCCTGTGTAGCCAGAATCGACAGTGGTAACCAACCGCAAAAACCCTTTGATATGATCTCAGGGGTGCCCGGGGGACATGCTAAATCTGTCTTGGAACCCGCAACGAAATTAATCAGAAGATTGTAGGAGGAGTAGGAAGTATTCCAGTTTTCCTTCCCCAAGCAAAGCGGGATGTCTCCCGCTTTGCTTGCAAAGATTGTGATGACAAAAAGTCAGAATTAAAGGGGAAGCACCACGGGAATAACATGTTTTTTTTTATGACTACAAGACAGAATGTAATTAAATGTTTTAATTAATAATATGACAATTAATTACAATGCATTTATAATGACAAAAAAGTGTTGCATTGTTTCCAATAGTACTTATGACAAAAACGTTTGAAAGCTCGGAAGTTCTTCGCGCAGCCCACGAGATCTTCATAGTACACAACCCTAGAAACACAATGGACGCTGTTCAATATTTCGATTCTTTCGTCGTACCAGAGATCACACTCCCAGAGTATGTGATGAGCAGTTTGTTCATAAGGGCTACCTTCGGTCGAACACTCGCATAGCGGAGACGAGACTAATGTAAATCCAAATAGTTTCGCTTTAAAGTTTCCGTGTCCTGTCTAAAATTGTGCGACGTAGTGGTCTATTTCTATCCATTGCTTCGAGAGTCGATCGCGTACCGAAGGGAAGAAATTATATAGGTGACGCCCTTTGATAGTGTTGTCCCACCGTTCCTGCCACTCAGAAATTAGGTTCTGTATAGAAATATCTAATGGCTCGAATAATCTAGTTATCTTATTACTCTCTTTCGCGCTTAAAAACTCAGGGTTAGTCATTTTTTTATTTTTATAATATAGCGCTGCACGACGCTGTATCTCTAAATCTACTGGTAGGACTCCGGCTAAGACTGGGAGTGCTTCAGTACTTACGGTACGGTATGCCTTACATAAAAATATTAAGGCGAGACGTTGGCTTTACAAAAGTTTACGACGCGACGGGCCGCTCCTATTGTAGCCCTATCTGCCCATAGCATATGCTGCCGAGGTACGTCGCATTATAAATTATTTTTAATATTTTAAATGAAAGGCCCCATGTCGACGTTGATATTTTTGTGAAACAATAGAAATTCCTTTAAGCTTTCTCACCGGTCTGTATTATATGTTCCAGGAATGTAAATTTATTTTCTAAAATAAGTCCTAGGTAACAAAGTGACTGTTTACGTTTGACATTGATGTTGTTCAGTTTAATGCAAGGAGTTGATATTAATGAACCTTTTAAAAGTACTTGAAAGGTTTTATGTGCTGCAAATTCTAATCTATTTCCGTGGCCCCAACTCGATATGCAGTGCCATATGTCAAATCCCATACATTTTGTTCTCAAACATCGCCGTCGAATAAATCGAATCTTGACTAAAGGCTCAGTACATCATCGGCTGCACGAGCCTAGAGTAGAGATATATTGCCTCGCAAGAGCCTTTGTCTCTACTAAAGTGCCAGGGTCGATTATTTGAAAACTGATGCCCGCTATACACCACATCGTTCTACTAAAACTAAAACTGCATAGTTCGGTCACGGTAGACGTATACAGTACTACATCTGTATACTAGACCGCCCGAATCGGCGCACGCACACATACGAAAATATGTCTACTGTGGTCTGTGACCGAACTATGCAGTTTTATCGTTGTAGTCTGTAGCGTGAACAAGTATGGGCTTTGACCTATATCTGACAGAGAAAATCTTCATACAAGGAAAAGTTACGCCATGTTGATTTCAGAAGACTAAATATACTGCAGAAAGCAAAAGTCAAAATGTCAAGATAACATATGTCAAACCGCGACTGCCCCAACGGGGTTGTTTGGGTTGTTGTAAAAAAACGCAAAGTAGTTGTACTTAAGTGTGGACACTCTGCTTCGACATGACTCGTCTATAATCTTGAATATCAGTCTATACAACTCAACAAAATAGGAGTTAGTGACACAGGACTTGCAGATTCTTCGGGGAGAAGGTCGAGACACTCCTTCACCTTCTCCTCGACTGTCCAGTACTTCAACAGAACAGAAACAGATACCTTGAACAGCAGGAATACTCCACACAGAGGAAATTTGGAGCTCCAACCCCACCCACATTGTTCAGTTTATGAGTAGCATAGGCCTGGGGCAGGTACTATAACGCGAAGGAGTCACAATAGATACACTTGGGTCGCAGTGACGTCAGGGCTCGACTATGACCTGCCTTCGACAGTAAAAAAAATATATATAGGTCTATGGCCAGGGTTATGTTCACTTGCTAGCAGACCTGAAGGTCGTATAACATTCGGTAGCTTCTTCGTAAAAGTTGTGCATTGTGTTTTAACCAAGAAATTAGGTAGTTTATGTGTAATGAGAAACATTTTTTGTAATGCCAAAGTAAATAACATAATTAAGAAAATATTTATTTACATATCAAATTAGCCACGTAAACATAAACGCAAATATTTTGTACACTCATGCATACCTATTACCTACAGAATGTGGATAATTATAATAAAATTGGGGAATTCCTTTAAATGCCTAACCACAAATATAAAATTCAGTTTCTTTTGCGTTTCGATTGGTAACTCTATTTTTTTTGGATTTTCCAACAAACATTGCAACTTGTGCCAAAATATGATCTATGAATTCATTTATCATCAATAATCGTCCGTTTGCCCTTCATCAATAAATTTAAAGAATAAGCATATTTTGATGATACTAGAAAGAGCTGTCTCGACATTAAGTACGGAACGCAGATTTTCTACATTTCTTTAACTTTCTGTGCCTCCCAGTGAGGTAGCCATTAGCTTAAATAACACGTCTGGTAAAAACATCACACTTTTAAGATAAAAAAAAAAATGGAAACTATTTAAAATTCCTTTAGCCACTTAAATGGTAACTACTTGGGTAAACGAGCTCTGCTCGGAGATCTGATAAATAAAAAAATTAAAAGAATCACAAAAATATTTATCTGGCTGGAATTCTAACCCTGAGTGGGTTTTTCAAATTTTTGAACGAAGGCAAAATTATACATACGCATACCAAATGCGTCCTCTCTTAATCATATTGAATATATAAAATCGGTTTCTCGAAAACGGCTACAAGTATTACCATGAAATTTTGTACGCAGGGAGTTATGGGGGAGAAAAATTGATCTAGCTAGGTTTAATCCCTGGGAAACTGCATTTTAAGCTATGTATATTTTTTCTGTCGTCGTACAAAAATATTTATATCAAGAATTTCGACTCTATTAGTATGTCAGTATGTCAGTCCGATCGGATGTTTGGTACGCGTATGTGTAATTTTTGCGTTGTTCTGAAATCACAAATTCGAAGATAAATATATTTGCGATTCTTCTTATTTTTCAAATTTACCAGAACTCCAAGCAAAGCTCGGTTCCCCAGGTACTTTTTATAATAAGGGGGTTACAGTTTAATGGAAATAGAGTACAATCTGTACATAACAGACAAAACAAACAGCACAAGATGCAGCTAAAGTTAAACCTCGTATTTACGGAGCAACATTATTCCGATGACTGATAAGACATGTAGTGTCAGCTCGTTCGTGTGCGGTGACAGTCCTGTGCGAGCACCGAGCAGGCGGAGCCGCGCGTGTCGCTTATGTTGAAGTGAAAACTAGTTTAAGTGTGAGTTTTTTTGTGATTCGTAAATGTAGCTCTCGGACCAACACGCTTAGTATAACCACCGTAGAAATGGTTTCTTTCTGCGGGAGAATAGATAAAAGACAGATTGACGAAGGAAAGCTGTTATTTTGTTCACATTATCTCTTAATATGTCTATTCTTGTATAGACAAAACGCATTTCAATGGTGGTCATGCTAAGCTTGCTATGAAAAAGTGAAAACAGCGCATTGTCAAACAAAAACTAAAGCCGGTTTTTTATATATATGCATGACGTATGTACGTATGGGCTACGCACTACATACATAAAAACCACACACCACGACAGCTCGCGAAAGTAAGGCGTAGTTTCGTTACATGTGTGTGCGTGGCACTGTGTTTCGGCCGGCCGGCCTCACTGTATTCAAAGAGTTCTATTTTCACTTTTTTATTTGGTCTGAGATGTAACTAAATTTGTATTCTGATAGGTTGCGAGAAATGACAACACGATTCCTTCGGACTCGCTAATCCCGGCCGGGTGATCTCAGATTCTAAGCTATATAGTAATAGTAGAATTTAATCATAGTAATTACTTGAGGTTGCCCGCGATTCCGTACGCGCCAAACGAAATCCCGCGGGAGCTGTACATTTTACTGCGATAAAAAGTAGCCTGTGTTAATCCAGAGTCTAAACCACTACCACGCAAAATTTCGTCAAAATCCGTTCAGTAGTTTTTGCGTGCAGAGTAACAAACAGCCATCCTACCTCATAAACTTTCACATTAAGTAGTAGGACTAGTAAGGAATACGACTAGCGAGTAGCGACCCGCCGCGCCGCAGCTTCATGCATTATACATATAAACCTTCCTCTTGAATCACTCTATCTATTGCTGAAAATTACATTAAAATCCGTTGAGTAGTTTAAAAGATGTAAGCGAAAAGGAAAGGAAGCGATTTCATCATTATGTGTTAAGAAGAAAACGAATGTTCGTTGAAATGAGTTAAAATATCACAGTACCTATTAAAGTATTACCCCACCTCCTGTATATATATGCCACCTTTGCCGTTGTAATCCAGCCATATCAATAATTGGGTACATTTACCTAGTTTTGTCTTTGGTTGCCGAGGGTAATTTTTCAATAGTCAAATCCAATGTCCTTTTGTTTTATCTTTTATAATCTACAATCAAGAGAAAGTTCTAACATTACGCGGAGAAAACTCTTACATTGTTACAAAGAAACGTAATGCGCTTTTGCAAATAAAAAAAAAGTGGAATCAAATTTTAAATTTCACTTAAGTACATTTTTAATTATGTTACTTCTATGCTATATTCTCTGTGTTACTGTAACGTTTAGAATGATTACATATACAATCACCTGCTGCAATAGGCTTATAAAATAACTATGAAAAACGTCGTCTATACATCGTTCCACACAAATAAATAAAATTCACTAAATGGATATGAATGTATATACGGTATTAATAATAAAAAAATATTTTTTTAAAATTTTTGTCTGTTCGTCTGCCTGCCTGTCTTTCTGTCTGTTTGTTTGTTCTAGCCGGAACAAACATCTTTGAAACGGCTGGACAAATTTTCACGGGACTTTCACTGGCAGATAGCATATGTTATAAGGTGTAACTTAGGCTAGTTTTATGCTAGGGTTCCGTTTAAGGTTCCGTGAGTTCCGTTTCCGTTAGTTCAATGCAAACGAAGTTGCTGGCACCAGCTAGTAACTCATAATAATTGAAACAAAACTGCTTCTTGTAACAAAACAACGACCATGGTCAGGGACAGCCATACACCTCGGGCGACTGCGGATGTGAAAAGTAAGTGTAAATAAACGCGATAGGCTTACCGTGTGGTTAAAGCACGGTCATAAACATATTCCGCACACGTTTTCCGGGGACAATGACGACTAAAGACTTGCTATGTTATAAATAGCCTGTTCCCGTGGCCCCGCCCGCGTAAATCCCACGGGAACACATACTTTTTCGGGATAAAATTTGGTCTTAGTGTTAATTCAGAGACTTAACTTTTTTTAATGAGGACCCTGGAGGACTTGTAACTCCTCTGGTGTTGCGCACTTGCATTTCTGGTCCTTAAAATCCCCAATCCCCTTGGGCCTCCGGTTACCTCACTCACTCGGCGAAACGTTATTTAACGCCGATTCTTTGAGGCCGTGGTATTTATCCGTTCGAGCCGGCCTTTTCGTGCCGAAGCATAGCTACACTACCATACTCAATTTCATCAAATTCCGTTCAGTCATTTTTGAATGAAAGAGTCACAAGATCACCATCAAACAAGCAGTCCATGGCCTGATGTTAAGTGGTTGTCGCCGCACATAGAGAAGAAGTTTCAAGTAGGTACAGGGCGGATCCGGACCCCGGGCCCCGGTGCGGATGCGAAACATAGCGCAAACATTATTTCACGCTATTTTCCTCGAGGCCGTAGTATCTATCCGGTCGAGCCGGACCAATAGTTGAGCAACCGGACCAACCAACCAGCCGAACCAACCTGCTCCGAAATCACTCGACCTAAACAAAAACACATAATATATCCACATACAAAAATACATCGTCATTGATGCCTGCTCCGTAGTTCGCCGTTTCCTTAACCCTTCGCCATCCTTCAGTCCACCACAAACATGACTCTCCTCTCATACGACATGAATCAGGATACTTGGCACACGCCCGTAACTGAATCATTCACTCGGCACAATTGCCGAGACATCAATTGATTTCATATAATAATAATAAAAACTGTTATGTGCTAACGGTACTGTAGCTTACCTCCATTTTAATTTGAGGACTGTCGGTTCACGTGTAAAATGTCGCACCGGCGGCAATGAGGAAGCACATCGCAACTGGGTTTTATCTGATCTACAGTTGAGTGTAATATGTAGTAATGTAGTATGTAGGTCAGACATCTTAAATGTAATCCTTATTTTTCATGCTTTAATTCTTTGTTTTCCATTGTTGATAACTCATTCTTCAAGTTTCAAGTATGCCAAGTGATTAAATATAAGCTTACAGTCAACTAATTACACATGTTATTTAAATATCTACATAATTATAATCCATTTTAACAATTGGTTCATACTGCCCTCAGATACGAACTACAAAATAAGTAAACTTGCAGGTGTGGTCAACTCAGTTTAAACTTTAACTCCCTTTTGGTTGGTACACTGTAGTTTGAAGCTTCAAATAATTTATTTTTATATTTAATTCATTATGCACATATTATGTAAAATGATTATGTATTGATTTATTATTATTATTTTAAATCGTCGTGACATACGTATGCTCGGACTGAAATTTCTTGTTTTATTTATAAATGCAGCATTTTCTGATGTCATAGAACATGAGCTATGTGGAGAATAAGTACTCTACAGACTTTATTTTTCCAATCAATTTTATGTATTTCTTCGCAAAACTTTGAGGAGGGGAATGTTTATAGTATATTAAAGGGAGGGTGTTACTTCTTGCATTCTTCTATCTACTTTTTATATCGCCAAGTTCGATCCCGTGATCTCCAAAGCAAACCAAAACACCTTTGAGTAGATAAAGTGTTTTTTGAACGAGCTTCAGCTTCGTGTAATGAAATGTTTTATATTAAATTAACGATAAATATATCAAGAAATAATTCAGGTGTAAACAAACATACTTATTATTACAGTAGATACAGATTCTGCGTCATTATGAGAACTGATTGATATCGACTTGTACGGTTATGATAGTAAGTGTAATGTATAAATGGTATGTAACTATAATATTATGTAAATAAACAGTGAGTTACATAAGCGACATGTGAATACGGAATAGTGAATACTGCTGACTAAGACACACTACATACAAACTTAAGACTTGTTCGTGTCTTAGGTATGAGCTGGATAATATATAGCCTAGGTTTTTGATGATACGATTCGATTGACGTATTTTGAATTATACTACTACTATTACAAATGTGAATGTTTGTGAGGATGGATGGATGGATGTATGTTCCTCTTTCACTCAAAAACTACTGAACGGATTTTTATGACATTTGGTCTGGTAGTAGTTTGAGCTCTGGATTAACATATAGGCTACTTTTTATCCCGAAAAAGTACATGGGATACTATATTAACGCGGGTGGAGAACGGGAAAAAGCTAGTGCGTTTATAAACTAGAGATGCACGACTAAACTAAATCGATTTTCATAGATCATTATCTTGATCTAAGAGCTACGTGGCCGAGGCGGTAGACCGTTTGATTCGCACTCGAGAGAGTGCAGGTTCGATTCAGGACTTTTTCAGATCTCAAGTACATTATACGGACGCTCTAACTGTGAAAGAAAACATCGTGAGGAAACCCGCACATGGTTAGCCTCAGACGTATTGACTATTGCTCTGGACTAGGTTGACTGTGTTGTGAGAATGCCGTGTGTGCTTGGGCAATCATACCACATTTAAAAACCAACTGTCCCAGGCACTACAGTATTTCAAGAGTGGTTACTCGCTCGGCGAGTACTGTATCAAGGTTCGAAGGACGCAAAAATAAAATACTCATATCATTGTGAAACACTGATGATATTAACGCCCGTTCGTCGATTCCAGAACCCCACTCCGCTCCCCGCGCCGCAAGTCCGCGGCGCCGCGTCGCTCGCGCTCCGAGTTCAGTATGGACGAGGACGAGTACTCCCCAGCCACCTCACTAACCAGCGTTAACTCCCTGGCCAGCCTGCTGAAGGAGAAGCTCCAGGTAGGTACTGTACAGGTGATGATCATGACGACAAGTCTACGGCGCCGCGCCGCTCGCGCTCCGAGTTCAGTATGGACGAGGACGAGTACTCCCCAGCCACCTCACTCACCAACGTCAACTCCCTGGCCAGCCTGCTGAAGGAGAAGCTCCAGGTAGGTACTGTATAGGTGATGATTATGACGACAAGTCCACGGGGCCGCGCCGCTTGCGCTCCGAGTTCAGTATGGACGAGGACGAGTACTCCCGAGTCACCTCACTCACCAGCGTCAACTCCCTGGCCAGCCTGCTGCAGGTGAAGCTACGATGATGACAAGTCCAAAATCGTTTTGCGAGAAAGAGATGGACAACATTTTTGTTTGCTTATAATAATCGTTAATTGCGTGAACCGACATAACTTTTCTTTTAGGATCAAATTAGTAATTATATGATATTCATCACTAGTAATATACGCTATTCCAGAGCATACCCCAAAAGATGCGTAAGAAGCCCACAGATTACAAGCTCCGCGCGTTCGTGGGTCTGATGTTCCTGGCTGTCGTCTTCTTCGTGGGTTTCGCGTATGTCCTCTACCACCAGCAAGCGCTGACCAAGGCCTACTTCGACAGCGTGCAGTTCAACGAGCCGAAGAGACTGATAAGGATATTCAGTAAAGAAGACGTCGAGATTTTTAAGGCTAATTTAGGCAAGGATAATTTACGCTTTTATAACGTCATTGGAAATCGTATACTTTAAACGAACTTATCTTGTATATTATATAATCGTAATCTCGGAAACGGCTGGAGGGCTTAGGGGATAAATATCAAAAAACTATAAAATATGTACTTAATATTTTTTATTTACTAGCTAGGTTAATAAATTACATGGAAATTGGAGTAGATGATTTTAAATATTTTTCATACAAACTTTCAACCTTTATTTTACACCCTAGGAAGGTGAATTCTAATATACCCTGAAAGACGTATTTAATTAAATGTATTCAAGAGCATAATTTGCAATTTTCATTGAAATTGGTGCAGATTTAAAGATTTTTCATACAAGTTACAACCTCTATTTCACCCCTTTAAGGGAGGAATTTTTTAAAAATCCCTTTTTAGTGCGCGTCTACTACATTATAAATTAAAACTACTGTCCAAATTTTACATTTCTACTATTAGCTGTCACGGCTGTGCGAGCGTCACCAGTCAGTGGGAACATTTCCTTTTATATATAGAGATAATCTATCTTCACTGTCTTTGATGGGTTGTTGTTAATTTAAAAGAGAACACTTTTTTCACTTATCAATTATCTGTGTGATGTGTTACTGTTCCGTGTGACTTGTCTATGTTTGACGCCTCCGTGTCCAGTGTTTTAGAGCTTGGCTCTTGTCTCCGGAGGGCGTGGGTTCGATCTCCGCATTGAAACAACAAAAATGTTCTTTAAAAGTCTAGTTAGAATAATGCAGGCTGATTATCTGATTGTCTGCCAAAGAAAGCTGATCCATGCGTCGCATGTAAAACGTACATCCTGCGCCTAGTCTCTCGTGGGCTAAAGAGAGAGAGTAAAGGGAAGACAGAGTGCTCTTGTGCACACTTGGACAGCATACAAAACAAAATCCTGCTTAGCTGGTCTGGCTTCAACGATACCACCGTCACTGAAAACGGTGTGGGAGGCTGTTATAATTATAATGTGTGATTTGTAATGGACAATTTACATAATATAGTAACGCGAATTTGTTATTACTATTCCAGCCGTCGGTCTCGCTCCCAAGAAGAAAGCCTACCCCTGTCTCCCGGAACACCGGAAGTCAGACGGTTCAGAATGTTTGGAGTGGCTGCACGACCTGCGTTTCTACCTCAAGTGTTTGCCGCACGATCCGGGCGTAGATAATACTACATGCTACTCCGTGCATTGGAAGGCTTTGAGACCAGGTGTGTATTATTTAAGACATACTACATCCTTATAATAAAAAAAGTAGCCTCTTGCGCATAAACATTAGACGCCCACGATGTCGTAATGAATGGAAATCTTTCCCACGAAAATATTGTTTCTAGGATATCGAAAAAGAAAACCATTTTCGAGCTTTAAATATGGTAGTAACCAATATTTTCATACGAATGCATACATAATAACTATTTTAGAAATCTCTTCACCAATCGATTTATCTTATTTCAGATATACTGCCAACTGACTGTTTCGATTGGGGCGACACTAAAGTCCATTGGTATGGCGCGGGTCAATCGAGCAATTTAACATGGCCCCTAAACTCTGGTACCATAGACTTTACCTCCTTCATCACAGGTGACATGCAGAAGTTACAGTGGAGTAATGTCCTTACGCGATATCTCATCAACTCTAAAGGAGCGGCCATAATCGTCGACGACCAAACACCGCTTCAGATATCTGTGAATAAAAAAGGAAAAGATATCTGCTTAAGGGCTAAGTATGATGACTTCGCATATGCGAATAGACTGACAGAATTCCCAGAGATGAGATACAATATCTGCACATCCAGAGATATGAAGTCGCTACATTCTTCCATTCACAGCCATAGGCAAGCTCCCCTTTGGGACGGACTCAAGCCAGCGGACATGCAGACGCTAGATTTCCTCATAACTGAACCGATATGGCAAATAGCTCCAAGATTTAAACACGAACTACAAGATGAAACGATATCTCGATATACCGAGGATGTTATAGATTTAGGCTTTCTAAAACAAGGTCACGTACTGATAAACGAATTCTGGCAAAACGAAATTGGTGATCTCACTGTTGATACTAGTCGATTTGCGACGTTAAACGTAACTGTAGACAAACTACATAGACGTGGATTTAAGGTAGCGTTTACGGTTCAGCCGTTTATAAGTACGGAAAGCAGCAATTTTGCTGAGACTGTCCAAAAGAGGCTGCTGATAAGTGAAAGAAATAGTGACAGACGCATTCCAGCGTTAACTAGATTTAAAACGTTGGCTAGTGCTGCGGTACTAGATATAACAAATAATCGTTCTGTGCCCTGGTTCCTCGATAAATTGCAGGCGGTGATTGACGAATACCATATTGATTCCTTCTTCTTTGACCTAGGAACTGCTTACGATATGCCCCACTATTATCACTGTGAGAAACAAATAATAAATCCTGATCAGTATAAAACAATATTTACAAAAACTTTTGAAAAAACTCTTAACGTGATCGGTGTGTCCTCTGCTGTAAGTTTGCCGAGGCCACCCATATTTGTTTCATTACCACCCTTCGAGTCTTCGTGGGAAGCTTTGAGGCTAGTCATACCAACAATACTAACTTACGGAGTGAATGGGTTCCCGTTTATAATGCCTGGAGCAGTAGGAGGTGATATATACTGGCCTGGTAGCGAACAGTTTTTACCTTCAGCCCGGGAGAGAGGTTTCGTTGAAATACAAACAAATAATACAGTCCAGGAAAATGGAATAGAGCTACCTGAACGAGAACTCTATATGAGATGGCTGCAGATGGCAACCTTCTTGCCTGTAATGAAGTTCACACACTTGCCGAGTAAATATAATGATGAGAGAGTATTAGAGATGGCCAAGAACTTAACGCTGTTGAGGCAAAAATGGGTGAGTTCTCTTTGTACTGGTAAAGCATTTTTATCAATTAGAGACTTACTTCAGTCTATTATTAACTTTAAAAATAGATTATTAGATAAGATAAATTGAAGACCTTAGATAGGAGTATGAACAAGGATAATACAGATAATAATTTATTTTCAGGTGATACCTCTCCTGTTAAAGTTCAAGCGGGAAGCTCTAGAAGAGGGTCTGCCCTTGGTGCGGCCGCTGTGGCTAGTGGCGGAGGGCGAGGCGGCGCTACTGGTTCGCGACGAGTTCGTCATCGGTGACGAGTTGGTCGTCGCGCCGATTGTCAACAAGGGCCAGACGACGAGAGAAGGTGAGGTTATGGTACAGGAGATGACAATATAAGAGAACTACTGAAAGAGTCAGGTTATGATGGACTATTGAAATTCTTAAATATTTTTCAATAGGTACTGGAAAGATAACATGGTTTCAAATCATCATCATGTTTAAATGCTGCTCTAAAAAAGGCTCTGGTTTAAAAATGGCTCGATGAAATTGATAAAATATGTATTAAGATATTTTAGGAATTTTTCACGTAAATAAATAACATATATAACGATTTAAGACTTTAACCTATATCCTGTTTTTTATCTTCATTATCGTCAGCCACATGAGCAAATTGACAAACAGAATCGTGTCAGTGTTTTTTATCGAAATTATTTTCTGTGTGCCGTTTGTTTTTATATTTCTTTTAGAATCTTTTTTGATAATTTTTTATTCAAACTTTGTTTTCTCATTTTCTAGTATACCTGCCCTCGGGTCTCTGGCAAGACGGGATCGACGGCTCGCTACGCAAGGGCAACAGGTGGATGCACGAGTACAAAGTGCCCACGAACCGCGTCGCCTACTTCCTCCGCAAACCCGATGATATGAGGTTCTAGTTACGCCACATCAGGTGCTGGATCGCCTCGAGTCTAGTGTTCGATGAGTGTGGTTAGCTCTTAGCATGCAAGGGTTCTTCACATCGGAAAGAAATCGGGTGACTTTTTCAGTTTGGTTTGAAAGGTTGAAATTTGAAACTATAAGGAGTAGCAGAAATTAAATCTCTTAAAAAAATTTACCCTTTGGTTACAACTCGCCGAGGTGAGATTTTAAGAGGGCGAGATGTCGCCTACCCCTTTGATGTACAATTGATTGTATTTACGAACTTTAAATTATGTTGTGATCTTTTTTCCGTTTATTCCGTTTTCACAACTTAACTTCGTGACAAGCAGTGACAAGGAACCATAATTCGGATTTTTTTTCTACTATTTTATGCTAAGGGCTTTTTACACTTTTGAATAATTTATAACTTTTGTGATAACATAATATGTAAACTACTGGTCTCTTCAACCACGCTACCTATGATGTAAATTGTTCTTTTTTGTCGGGGAGTGCCGTTTTTATGTCAAAATCCTCACTATAAATAGAATAGAGAAGAAAAATATAGAGGAATAGAGCTGAATAGAGTATTACTTACATAGACGTATATAGACGAGGTATGTTGAGGCAAAAACTGTCCCCACATAAATGGCCCCACAATGGGGCCATTTATGTGGGGGTTTGTTTGGCATTTTGACATTTGAGGTGTGGTGAAATTAAGTTGGCGTAACTTTTTCTTGTATGAAGATTTGTTCTGTCAAATGTACTTTAGTTTTAAAATCTTTGATTTTTTATTAATTTTGACATAACAACGGCACTCCCATACAAAAAAGAACAATTTTACATCATAGGTAGCGTGGTTGAAGAGGTCAGTAGTTTCGATATTATGTAGTTACAAAAGTTAGGAATTATTTCAAAGTGTAAAAAGGGCCTTAATAGAAAAAGGTAATGAAAACGAAAACAAATATCCGAATTATAGACCTTTTTCACTACTTCTCAGGAAGTTAAGCAGTGAAAATGGAACAAGCCTTTTTAACCGACTTCCTAAAAGGAGGCGGTAGTAATATGTTTGTATTAAAGGTTGTGTATTGATCAAGAAGGCATGAAATGTCCGTCCTGTGACCTTGTTCAGTTGCAAAATGTATAGTATACTGAGTGCACTACAATTTAAAATTTTGTTATTTTTTAAGCATCGATATGTTAAATTTTATGCAAATATAAACAAAAAAAAACAATTTATTATGTAGATAACATTGATTTTGACAACGCGATATCGCAGATTATTTTCTACTTTAATGCAATTGAAGAACTTGAATGCAATTGAACGTTACTGTATGTCAAAATTGCGCAGAGCGATATAATCTTCAACAAGTACATCGTTTACGATGGTGATCGGATGACCAAAACCCGATCACTATCGATCACTTCGATAACGATCGATCGCATGTCTGTAGAGGTCTTTAGAATCGAACATTTTGAAGTACCTAGATGTGGACGACAGTGACGGAGTTCGTGATAATTAATATTTTGACTAATGTCAAAGAAAGTTGTTATTCAAAGATGGGACAATGATGATATTGATCGGTAATACGAGTGGGTATACTGAGAACATTAGCGTTAAGAGTGCCTACAGTCAAATCGGTTAGTCATAGTTTAGATTTGCCAGCTGTCCGCGAGGCTCTAAGCCAGACCCTACTTTGTCCTAGATTAAAAAAAAATGTATGTCAAAGGCTTCTTTTAATTTTACATAATTAACATCGCCCCATAAATTAATCACTTTAAGGCTGGGACTATATTATGATCCGGAATCCGGCGGACCCGAAAAAATTTCAAAAAGAGTTCAAAATCGAAGTGTCGAATGTCGAGCTGTCACAATATGAAATTGACATTTGACTCGACACTTGTGTGTTCGATTTTCATCTTTATTGTATTACCGCAGAGTCCTATTTTCAGTGCTCTGAATTTTTCCCGGCCTTACGGATTCCAGACAATATATTCCCAGTCTAAATATAATATTTTTAAGTCATAGGCTATGCAGATAAAGGAATAGAAGATTTTCGCCCTCGGAATGCAATTTTTATTCCGTTATAAGTAGCTGAGGCAATGAGTAACAATTTAAACAAAAAAATAATTGTTATTAGAAAAACCAAATCTATCTTACCCTGAAATAAATAAAAAGGTATTTCGACGTTTTTTTCTGAACACCTGTGCCTCCGCTTGTGATGATAACATTCCAATTGCCATATTTATTTATATGTTAGGACTAATTAGGTTAAAATACCTTAGTAAATTCTTGATAAGTTGATTGTAAATCCTACTCACCTCAAGAGATTAGAATAATTTATGAAAAATTTTGTTGGACTAAGATTTTTCGTTGAAAAATTGTATTTTTGTAACATATTATTAAGACGTCTTTTGTGATATTGTAACAATGCGATTAGAAAGATTTCGTATACTTAGTTTCTTTAACCTTTTGCAATTTCAAATGTTTAAGTTTCTTATGTACTGAGATCCCAGGCCCACCAGATTACCCTTATATTCTTATTGATAAAATGTACATTATATTGTAGTATAAGTGTGTACCATGAACATAATTATGCATACCTGTTAGTTTGTGCCGTAAGCCTATTTTTAGGAACAAGCGCTAAAGTTACGGAAAATTGTACTCACTTTACTTAAATTCTGATAAAGTATCAATTTTGTTTTTTGTATTAAAAATAACATAAGTAAGAAAACTTATTGAAGCCTAAAATTTAAAGTATTAAATTCTCTAAAAATAGAATGAACAGAGATATAAAGGTTCGATGTTAAATGATTTTTATTTCTACGTGGATGATCTTCCATTTTATGAAAACTACAAGTAAATTTCATTATATAATATTTAATTGTTCTACTATAAAATAGAACCATTTCAAAGGTTGCAAGAAAAGTTAGTACTATTTTTTTTGTACCTTTGGCCCACCGCACAAACTAGCGGGTATTGTGTAGGTGTAGCGGGTGTACACACTTACCTATACTACAATATTATATACATTTTATCAATAAGAATATAAGGATAGTCTGGCGGGCCTGGGATCTCAGTCATTAGTGAAGTCAAACAAAGTATTATTGTACCAAAACTAAGATGATAGTGTAAGTGTTCTGTAATTGTTTTTACTTCGCTTGTGTTCGTTGTCTTTTTGTAAATGTTATTATAAAGTTTCAATTTGAGATTTTGTATTATTTTCTCAGTCTTAATACCTTTTCATCGCTATAAATACTTTGATATATTTTATTATTATCTCGGGATTTATTATTTATTCATTATTTTGGCACTGTCATCTCTAACTTTTGAAGCCTTTTTAACCTACTGGGTTATGGTTTTCGCGCGTATCTTGTTGAAGCTTATGAAGGAATAACTGGTGCCAAATAAAACAAAAAAGTGGTTCTGTATTTTACTGTGTCTATGAAAAATAATAGAATAAATAAAAATATCTCATATTTTAACTATCGTAAGGAATAGGTAAGTAAATATTACATTTTCTAGGAGATGTCTTGCTTTATAATAAGAGCGTCCATGACCTAGTGAATAGAACCCCTGATTTACACGCGTGATCGTGCAGGTTCGATGCCATGTTTTGGTGTTTACCAATTAGACTTTCGCAATAATCGTATACTGACGCAAGGCTTTAATTTACCCTCACCTTCAGTGACAATCATGACAAAATTTACAAAATTCTTTTTATGATAGCTGTTCCTCTGTACGTAAGTATATATTTTTATCATTGCACGTAGAGAAAAGATGTTAATTTTAAATTACAAACAATTTTAAATTACAGACATACACTTAAATTTTATTTATTTGTATAGTTTTCGTGATTTCTTAAATTTGAACTTACTGCGAGAAGGATAGGCATATAAAGGAAACAGTGAATTTATTATTTTTTATTTATTTACTCATACACTTCACCAAACACGCTGAATGGGAAATAGCGATACGACTGATATAATGAATGGTTCTTAATATTTTTTTCTTTTTTTTCTCTTTTAATTACATAATACATTAATTGTAATAAATACCTAAAGAACCCTTAAAGGATTAACATCATTATTAAAATTATTAAATAAAGCAACAAAGCAAAGGCGAACTTTCAAGTTAACGAAACAAAGCACATTATTGCCCAGCACATCCAGGCCCATACATCAATCAGCTTTACCATTTAGCGTGTTCACAATCCAATAAAATAGGTGATTTCAAAAACATCAACAGGGTTAGAAAGTAAAGTACAGTCGGACAACGCGTCGAAGTTTCCAGAAAAGTATGCAGCTGATTTTCGGCAACTTTTCAGTGTTGCTAGTGATGATTAAGAATTTTCTAGAAAACTACGATGCACTGTTTACAGTCATCTGGATAAGGCAGTCTTTGAGTGTACTAAACAAACCAGGCGCCGGCACAGGAAGAATTAAGTTGGTCGAGAGTGGGAATCGATACGCGCCGGCGCCCGTGGAACACGACAGTTACAATATATTTACAAAACATACAAAATATCTACAAACAAGGGATTCTGACAGTTCATCAAACAACCGATTCTATTCCAACGATGCTTGGGCCCTCCCCGCATAGCACGTTGTTAGCACCACAGAAGCTTTACTTCTACCCCCAATCCCGCAACATCGTCTGACGTCCCGGACACCTCACTATACAGCCCGAGGTACCAGGCTTGCAGAAGTCCCCAGGATATCAGACCGAACATTGTCGACTATGTGAAGCTAGCTGCAGGACAACTCGTCGTTCAATCGTCCGCCGACTTCACGACAGTCGACTATGTACACAATTCGAACAATCTCTATCCGTTTAAAATAAAATATACAAAAACAGACCGAAAATAATAATATAATATCACTTTGTAATATGACATATAATTTTGAAAGACAATCACTCGTATAAATTCTATCATATACATAAATTTTCAAACATAAAGCAACGAGATAAGAAAAATACAACATTTAATAATTTCAATAATGATTTACTCTCGGAGCTATTGATGTTCACTAAGCTGATACAATTCTTATCTTTAATAACATTTTAGTATTCCTAATATAATATGCATTAATTAATTATACTTCTAGCTATAAAATATAATAGTAAACATCTGGGTCTGGCTTCGGAGCCGGCCGCGACGCCGACTGAAGAATAACAAGCCTAAGCTTCCGACCGCGACCCCGGACAGACGGACACGCCGAGGACAAACGGACGAACGGAACGGTACAAGCGGGAGTATGAAGCACCTTAGGCCACGTGAACGCAAAAGCCCAAAGGCAAGCCAGGCAGTGTCAGAGAGAGAGAGAGAAATATACGTCCGTCTGTCTCGAGCCACAACGTCCCGCAGCACGTCTCCCTGTTTTGTTCCGTCTCACCGAGCGGAGGGTCAGACACGATGCTTGTGCTCACACCGACCTCGCGCCGACGCAGCGTACTCCCTTCATCATATTACCCGAAAATTTTACAGAAAATGAATATCGCTCGACGTACTCGGAGACATAATGTTTTGTTTTAAATACATTGTGCAGGCGAAGATTATACAGAATCGTTTCTATGCGACTATACTTTGGCAAAGAAAGCGACGGTACGTCAGGGTAGCCTTAGACTATGGATGACTTAAAATTAATTGACATAAAACCTTTTTATTTGAATTGGCAAACGATGAACGGAGAAAGGGAGGAAACGTCTCGTAAATTACACTTAGACTAAATGTGGGGTCGAATGACGTCACAGGTCGCAACTCGCACACCGCTCCTCGCTCGACAGGCGACGATATAGCGCGGAAACTTCTAAAAAAATCTACTCGAGGTTTACAAAAAATATAAATCAATTTTTAGTATAGGAACGAATACCACTACACGTTCATAAGTATTTGGGTAGGATTCGACTAGAAAATTTTACATATTACGTCGCGTCACACCGAAACGCCGAAATTATTTCTGAGATTCTGTATTGGGATTTATCTGTACACGAAAAGAGTTCAACACACTATAAAACTATATAGTCAAAGACGCAACAAGCGGTATTTAACTTAAAACAACAGTAAATATATCATTTTAAATATTTCTAATTAAACATTCATTAAATCGTTTAAGCTCTCTATTATCTTAGGCTGTCGTTTTGTTACAAAAAATAGAGATCACTTCTTCACTTCACGTGTAGAACGGTTAGCCGCGCCCGTGCCACGTGCGGCGCGACCGCAGGCAATGGCGCGCCGCACGCGTCAGGAGCGAGCCGCTCGCCTCTGCGATCCAACTTTTGTGCACTCTACTCGTATATCTAACGACCAGGTCGGAAAAAAATATTGAGGAATCTATTTTTTTCACAAATCCATATTCCACATTCATTCTGTAATCATATTTAGACAATAGAAGTAATCTTTATCTTTCTACAGAGGTAACATTTATCCGCTGGCGCATCTCGCCGCGGAGCGCGCAGTTCGCGGACCGCGCGCGTTCCACTAAATTCGCTCTCGTCCTCGGGTCGACTGTGAATCCTAGTCGGTTTGTCTTATACCAGAAATGGACTTTTTCCTAAAATATCACGTCCGTGTAAAGCGCTCGCTAAAAAATTAATGTCTCTACATTTATCGTTCTATATAAGAAGTTAAATGGCGTTAGCAAAATAATTTTTTCAAAAATTTTTGTTGCACAAGCGGTGTGTCGGCTAAATAAAATGGACTTTCGCTAAATATCGTGTATAAAAGCACTACTCATTGTATAACACCAGACTCAAAAACGTCATAAAAATATTTTTAAATGGCGTGTATTTCTTATCAATGACACTACTAGAAAAGAGTTTTAGAAAAAAATGGACGTTTCTGATTTTAGGTCGAGAAATTGGTTTGACAATAGTTGGATGTGGCCGCCGATGACGGACGTTCGGATACAGTATCGGTATTTTTTATTCATATTCTAATAAATTCTTACAATTACGGTTCGCGGATTGCAAGTTGTATACGTGGTCGTATAGAACTTCAATCGCGCTGTTCGCGCTCAGTCGGCTATTTGCAAACAATCTCATGCGGAGGAGCGGCCTCGCGGGGGTACGTCTCGATCGCCAACAATTATCACAGATTCTCGTACGGTAAATAACTTTTCCTTCCCGTTCCCGAAAGTACCCACGCGTTATAAGAGGCTCACTTCTTCGATGAGAAGGCCACAAATAGGCCCGACACCTAGAACTCGAGTCTGTAAGCGGCGCAGGAGGTCTCGTGGTCTTGCAGGTTTATGGTGCATCGCGAGGCCGACGGCGAGAGATCGATCTTGTACTTCTCCAGAGCTTCCTCGTTCTCGGTCACCCAGTACCCGAGCACGTCGGTGTCGTATGTCGGAATTATTGTTACTTCTGAAACAAAAAATAACAATCCTTTTTATACGATCGTTTTTTTATTTGCTTACAATATACTTCTATTCCTTTATTACTATATTCATAGATCTACAATCCAATACTATGTTAATATTTTTTAACAATATCAAATAATAATACTATGGATAAACGAGCACTATAATTACCTAAATCCTTGTCTTCCCATGTTTTCTTGGCATCTAGAAGAGCATTATATATTTCCTTCGATGGCTCCGTTCCTGAGAATACGTAGTAGCGCGCTCGGACCCGCTTGAAGAACTCCATGGCTGAGTAATAGGAGTTACCATGGTGCGGGACGTACGTAAGGTCCATGTATATGGGAGCGGGGGCCTTCTTTTTACTGGGTGATTCCGAAGCTCGTTTCGCTTCTTTGCTCTTCTCTTGGTTTAATTTGTTCTTATTAGCTACATTTGAGGATGCCATTTGTTTTTTGGGAGTATTTCTATTTTCAGTTTGGTTAGGCGGCAGAATTGGACTCGGCAGGCCTAGTGGTTTACCCCAAGATTCTATGGGATCCTTGTCTCTGGTCGTATTTTCGGAACTTTCTCTTTTACTCGTTTTCGATTCATATTTGTGACTCGAAGTAGAACTGCTACCTGAAGTTGTTTGAGATTCAGTACGAAGTTCTTTTAATGTTAAGCTATCACTTTCTTTTTTCGTCTCATAATGACTAGTGCTAGAATGACTCTGTTCATCGATTTTATATTTTGCTGTTATATTTGATATAACTTCATGTCCACTCACTTTTTTATGTTCTTCGATTGCTTTATTAAACTGTTCATCAGCCTCTTTTAAGAAAGAAATATCAGAATGGTGAATCGACTCTGGTTTTAATTCCACTTTTGAATCTATCTTAACATCTGGCTTTCTTTCCATTTTTTCATTTGTTTTAGATTGTACTTCAGTTGAAACGGTGAAAGACTCATCATCGTCGGGGATATCACCGTATATAGACATAGACATGGGATCTGATGATTGTGGTCGTGGTTTGGTATCTAATTCAAAGCTTAAATTAGATCTTGGAGAATGTGCTATTTGAGATTTTGTACTGCTTGGACTACCTTGCCCATCGTCGTCGCTATAATACATACCACTGCTTTCTGTCCCCCAAACGTGTGTTGCTGCGTGAGATTCTCTAGAGCTGATATCGGAGGTTGGCGATGAAATTCCTCGCTGATCATAGTCGTCACTGGCTGCAGATGAACTTCTTAAATCTCCAGTTTTAGATGAAAATTTGGAAGAGGATTTTTCACTTTCACCAGTATCAATTATTTCCTCATATTCTTCTTTAAATTCCGAAATAGTAGTTTTAGTAGATTTTGTTGTTTTTGTTGTGCCGTCATCTCCTTTGCTAACGGTTATTGTTTCTACCGTAATTTTAATTTTTTCAGGACTAATGACTTCCTTGGTTGTCAAAACAGTAATTGTTTGTGAAATTTCATTATCACCCTCTTTTAAAACTTTAGTAAAAGTTTCAGTTTCAGTTGTTATTTCACCCACTGGAGATCGCTTTTTTGGTTTAGTTTCAGACTGTTGCGACTCACCATTTTGTTCTAAGGATAATTGTGTCAGTGTCGGTTTATCATCTTTATGTACAACCGACTCCCCTTCGTCTATTCCTGATTTAATATTTTGTGATAAATTGTCTATATTTTCTGGTGACCAATCACTCATTCTACTCCCTTTGGGAAGATATGTGACCTGTGTTTGAATATCTTTGGTAGTTTCTAAGGATCCATCCTCTTTTTTGTTTTCGGTAGTAGTTTCTGTTATTGTTTTCACAGCAACTTCCTGGGTTTTCGAATTTAAGAGCTCTTCTTTTGTAACATGAATTGTAATCTCTTGGGTTATTTTTTCCGAATTTTCGTTTATGTACACATTTGTCTTTTTATCGTCAGACGTTTTTATTATTCCCGTGGAAGAAAACCCTCGCAAAGCGGCTTGTAAATCACTATTAGATGTTTGTTGGAATTCTGAGATAGTGATTTTAACATCCTTTGTAGTTTCTATTGATCCATCAGAGTATTCATCTTCTGTTGTTGTTTCAATCGTAGTTCTTACGCGTTTAATACGTTTATCTAAACTTTGCAAGGTTTCTTTTCTTGTTTTAGTGGTAATAGTTCTCTTTATGGTATCACTTCCGTTAGATACAAGTTCATGTTTTACGTCTAAATCTTCAACGGTATCTTCCACTATTTCTGTATCAGAGGTCTCAGATAAAGCAGTATTACAATCATTACTATCGAATGGCACATCAGCAATAGACATTTTTTCAGTCTTTTTTACTACAACAGTACCATCCGGATACTCATCTTCTATAGTCGTTTGAGTTGTGGTCTTCATTTTCTTCATCTTTATATTTAAATTAACCAGTAATTCTTTAGTTGTAGTAATAGTTTTTCGTCTATTTAGTAAAACACTGTTTTCAATTATTTGTTCACTTTCTGTCTTACTTTCAGTTTCTGGCTCGCCGGACGGGAAATATCCTTCTAAATTATGATCTATGGAGTCCTTTTTATTATCCTGGGTTGATACTTTAATATCTTTAACCACTTCAACAGTACTATCAGGTAACATAGTTTCCGTTACTATTTCAGTCGTTGTTCTTATAACTGTTTCACTAGCATCAGATTTTGACAATGTTTCCCTAGTTGTTGTGGTAGTTACAATTTGTTCTACTTCATTTCCATTTCTTTGTGCTGTTTTATGTTCTTTATTGATATCCACAGTTTTGTCTTGCAACTTGGAATAAGTGTCTATGTCCAATGATTCATAATCATTTCTTTCTATGTCACTGATATAAATATTTGTAGCTATTGTTGTGGTACAAGAACCATCTGGGTATGTATCTGTCATTGTAGTAGTTGTCACTGTTTTCAATTTTCTTAAAATATTATTTGAATCGGAGTAATAGCTTTTTGTGGTTTTGGTAACAATATGACGTTTTATTAAAACCTTGTTTTCTTCGATTTCTTTATCTTCAACTGTCTCTGTTTCTTCGATATCTCCAACTGGAATAAGATCTTTTAGTAAATTCAGATCTTCAACTTGCAATTCTGAGCTAGCAGTTCCAACATCACATGGTACTTCATTATCAATAAATTGATTATATTTACTAGTTTTCGTTACAATTGATCCATCCGGATATTCATCCGCAATCGTAATAGTTGTTGTTAGTTTTGTTTTCATTATTGTATTAGTTTGGTTAGTAAATATTTGTTTTGTAATTATGGTTGTCTTTTTTCTTTTGATTAGATTCCCATGTTTCATTACATCTGTTTCTTCTACATCGCAATGTTCTTCCGGATCACCAATGCTTATAAATCCTTCTAATATAGTTTCATCTGCTTTTGAAACTAAATCTTCGATTTTTATATTTACATCCTTTGTAACTTCCACTATGCCATCTGGTTTTTCCGTTTTTGTTACTGTCTCTGTAGTTATTTTTTTCTTTTTCTTTGTTCTATCTTCTGTTGCTAAAATGTCCGTTTTCGTAGTTATTGTAATAAATTGTTGCACTCTTTTTCCATCAACGACTTTTTCTTGAGATTCACTTTTGACTTCTTGTGTCGTATTTTCTAATATTGTGTAGTCTAATAGTTCTGTCGTTTCAGCTATATTATCTTGTTCTTCAATGTCGGATAAAGATATGCTTGTATCGACTCGAGATTGTGATGAGCCATCTGGATATTTATCAGTAGTGGTAACGATGGTCACGGTCTTTATTTTTTTAATAAAGCCTTGCGTATCAGCGTACTTAGTTTTTACTGTTTTAGTTGAAATTGTTCTAACAATGGTAATATCATTATTTGTAATATTTTCGCTATGTACTCCCTCTTCTTCCTCAGGCTCACCGATAGTCGTGTAATCCCTGAGCAATTCGTCGATATCATTGCAAGCATCTTCGCTCAATTCATCTATTTTCACTTCAACATTTTTTTCTTCTTTCTTTGATCCATCTGGATATTCTTTCGTTATATTAGTTTCGATGCTCGTTTTAATTTTTTTCTTGTTTTCATTAATTTTTAATGTTTCTTTTTTAGTGGTTGTTGTTATTGTTTCAATTATATTCATATTACCCTCTTTTGTAATCCGTTTACTAACATCAGTGTCGATGGTTGTATCTTCTATATTAAGATCAACATCATCCAAATCAAGTAACTCAACTGATTCTAACTGTGAAAGATCTTGAGCAAGTTCAACTTTGTTATCTACATCCATATCTATTGGGCTTTCGGATTTAATATCTTTTGGATATAGATCCATTTGAGATGTGGAGCGTAAGGTTGACGAACATTCGTTTAGTAAGATTTTAGTGTCTTTTGTTGTTGTAACAGATCCATCAGCACCTTTACTGTGTGTTGTTGTCTCAATTGTAGTCTTCACATTTTGAGGAGTGCCATCTTCTCTAGAAATAACTTCTTTGGTAGTAACGGTAGTTATAGTTTGAGTTACAACGTTTTCACCTTCTTTTATAATTTTTGTGACAGTATCAGTTTCTGTCTTTATTTTACCGACATTTTGCATTAGTGCTACTAAATCAGAATCTATATCTGAATCGATTCCTTTGTTAGACTTTGCAACTTTTTCTGTAGTGGTAGATATTTTTTGAGTCACAATGTCATCGCCAACGTGCACTACTTTTGTAACAGTTTCTTCAGCACTATCAGACTTATCATAAATGACTTCACTTTGAACTCCATCACTAATTTTTACATCCTGGAAACCACTAGGTGTCTTCGGCAAGGGACTTACAGGGACAGTGGGTGGTGTGGAAACTCTCTCTAAATCTGGTCTAATAACGATACTTTCAGTTTTAATGCCTTGCTGTATATCTTCATCGGGTTCACCAAAAGCTTTTCTTACCGAATTCATGATTCGTTCTGCACTATCTTCTAATGTTAATTTTGATGATACTAATGCACTTAATACTGACGTACTCGACATTCCACTTTCAGGTTTTAAATCATCTTCATTGATGGCATTAATTTCATTTTTATCACTTTTACCTCTTGTGTCTTTAGACAAAGAATGTTTTTTCGTACTTTTTTCAGAACTTTCAAAACTGTACTTTTCTTCTAAGCTTATTTCCCTAGAAACGTCTTCCGAACTACTGTAAGGTACTTGGACACCAGTTTCAAAAGCGCATTCTTTTTCTTTATTCTTATATGGCTCTTCATCAGCTCTTTGAATAAAAGAATCTAAAGTTCCCAAAATTTGATCTTCACTTGATTCTTGTTCACTTGTCTTAATATTTATTGTGCCATCAGGAAATTCATCTTCGATTGTTGTGGTTGTAGTAATAAATCTTCGCAGAATATTCTCAGTATAATTAGCAAACAATTTAGTAATTTTATGAATAATAGTTTTTCTTTTTATAGAAACTCCATTTTCTACCACAGTTTGAATATCAGTTGTTTGTTCTAATTCAGGCTCCTCAATCAATTCAAAAAGATTTGAAGGATCTTGAGAATAAACTTTTGCACATGACTCAAGCAACTTTTTATCATGAATTAGATCTGATGAAGGAACAGAAATTTTATCATCTCCTTTGTTAACAGGTTTATTTTGTATCGAATGTAGAGACTTCTGATCATCTTTTACAATTGTAAGAGATGTAGAGTCTTTTTGTAATTCTTCTACTGAGATAAGTGATAATTTGTCCTCTTTTTCAGATTTTAGAGATTTGGCAACGTCAGTGCCTAGGTGTGTTTGGTCAACATTATACTCAAGGTTAGTACGAATTTCTTTTGATGTTTCCTCCTTACGATCTAATATCTTGACATGCTCTGGTAATTTTTCAAAAACTGGTGCATTTTCAACAGGACTTTCTCCCACTTCTTTCTTGCTTGGGCTTATTTTAGGTGCCGGTTCATCAAGTGTTTTTTCTTCTACAGGGCTTGTATATTTCTTCAGTTGCTTTTCAAATAGTGGAGATATTTTGCCACCTTGAACCTTTTCTTCAGTACTAGACACTGTGGTCTTTGTAGGAATATCATCTTGTTTTTCTTTGCTAATACTACTTATTTTTGCTTCAGTCCTATATTTTGGTGACGTTTCACCTTTCACTTTTTCTTCCGTAGGGCTTGGAGACTTCTTCATTTCCTTATCTATCTGTGAAGATTCTTTATCTTCTTCCGATGCCTTTACAAGACTTTGTGCCTTTTTAGACAGAGGCTCAATGGTTTTAACAAGAATTTGATCCGGTTTTACCTTACTTGGACTTCCTACTTTCGGATCTGCTTTGTCTTTAGGTGATGGTTCATCAAGTGGTTTTTCTTCTAAAAGGCTTGGAGGTTTCTTTAGTTGCTGTTTCAACAGTGGAGATACTTTGCAATCTTGCAATTGTTCTTCAGGACTAGGTGTTTTATGATCTTTAGCCTCCACAGTCTTCACGGGAATTTCATCTGGCTTATCATTGCTTGGAATTTCTTTTTTGGGTTCTGCTTTGTCTTTTGGTGATGGTTCATCGGGCAGTTTTGATTCTCCAGGGCTTGAAGACTTCTTCCGTTCCTGGTCTAACAGTGGAAAGTCTTTGCCAACTTGTAATTTTTCTACAAGACTAGGTGTCTTTTGATCTTTAGCGTCCATAGTTTTCAGGGCAATTTCATCCAGAGGCACGATGTTCTGGACAGGAATTTCCTCCGATTTTTCCATGATTGAACTTACTTTTTTCAGTTCTGCTTTATTTTTTGGTGACGTTTCATCGAGAAGTTTTGATTCTACAGGGCTTGGAGACTTCTTAAGATCCTGGCCCAGCAGTGGAGATTTTTTACCATCTTGTAATTTTTCCACAGGACTAGGTGCTCTTTGATCTTTAGTCTCTACAGTCTTCACAGGAATTTCAACCAGCATTTCCTTGCTTGGACTTCCTTCTTTCGGTTCTGATTTGTCTTTTGGTGACGGTCCATCAAGTAGTTTTGATTCTAAAGTGCTTGGAGATTTCTTTATTTCCTGTTCCAACGGTAAAGAAACTTTTCCATCTTGAATTTTTTCTTCAGGAGTGAGTGATATTTTATCTTTAACCATTGTGGTCTTAGTAGGACTACTTACTGTCGGTTCAGTCATGTCTTTTCGTGACATTTCATCAAGCATTTTTTCTTCAATAGGGCTTGGTGACTTCTTTAGTTTTTTATCTACCTGAAGAGATTCGTCCTGATCTTTCAATGGCTTTTCATCACTAGGTGCCCTTTCAGACAGAGGTTTAATGATCATAACTGAAACTTCTTCGGGCTTTTCCTTTTTTGAACTTCGTTCCGTTGACTGTGCTTTGTATATTGGTGACGGTTCATCAAGTGAATGAGTGAGTTCATTCGATTGCACAGGACTTAGAGATTTGTTTAGGTCCTGTTCCAACGTTGAAGATACATTTCCATTTAGAATTTTTTCCTCAGTACTAGGTGGCTTTTTATCTTCAACCACTGTAGTTTTAGTTGGAATATCTTCTAGCTCTTCTCTGCTTGGAATACTTTTTTTCCGATCAGTCTTTTCTTTTGGTGATATATCATCAAGCGCTTTTTCTTCTTGGCTTGGAGACTTCGTTAGTTCTTTATCCAACTTAAAACATTCTTTTTCATCTTTTGATTGCATTTCAGAGCTTGGTGTCCTTTCAGGCAGAGGGTCAATTATCCTCAAAGAAATTTCTTCCGGCTTTTTCTTGCTTGGTTTTGATTCCGTCGTCTCTGCTTTGTCTTTTGGTGACGACGGTTCATCGAGTAGTTTTATTTCTACAGGGCTTGGAGACATCTTTAGTTGCTGTTCCAACATTGGAGATACTTTGCAATCTTGCAATTGTTTTTCAGGACTAGGTGTCTTATGATCTTTAGCCTCCACAGTCTTCACGGAAATTTCATCTGGCTTATCCTTGCTTGTAATTTCTTGTTTGGGTTCTGCTTTGTCTTTTGGTGACGATTCATCGTGAAGTTTTGATTCTACAGGGCTTGGATACTTCTTTAGTTTCTGGTCCAAGAGTGGAGATTCTTTGCCATCTTGTAATTTTTCTACAGTACTTGGTGTCTTTTGATCTTTAGCATCTATAGATTTTTCGGAAATGTCATCCAGAGGCTCGATGTTCTTGATAGGAATTTCTTCCAGCTTTTCTTTGCTTGAACTTTCTTCTTTCGGTTCTGCTATGTCTTTTGGTGACGGTTCATCGAGCAATTTTGATTCAACAGGGCTTGTAGACATCTTAAGATCCTGGACCAGCAGTGGAGATTCTTTGCCCTCTAGCAATTGTTCTACAGGACTAGGTGTCTTATGAACTTTAGTCTCCACAGTCTTCACTAAAATTTCATCTGGCTTATCCTTGCCAGTAATTTCTTTTTTGGGTTCTGCTTTGTCTTTTGGTGAAGTTTCATCGGGCAGTTTTGATTCTACAGGGCTTGGAGACTTCTTTACGTTCTGGTCTAACAGTGGAGATTCTTTGCCATCTTGTAAATTTTCTACAGGACTAGGTGTCTTTTGATCTTTAGCATCCATAGTTTTTTCAGATATTTCATCCAGAGGCTCGATGTTCTTGATAGAAATTTCTTCCAGCTTTTCTTCGTTTGTACTTTTTTCTTTCGGTTCTGCTATGTCTTTTGGTGACGGTTTATCGAGCAATTTCGATTCAACAGGGCTTGTAGACTTTTTAAGATCCTGGACCAGCTGTGGAGATTCTTTGCCCTCTAGCAATTGTTCTTCAGGACTAGGTGTCTTTTGTTCTTTAACCTCCACAGTCTTCACGGGAATTTCATCTGGCTTATCCTTGCCAGTAATTTCTTTTTTCGGTTCTGCTTTGTCTTTTGGTGACGTTTCATCGGACAGTTTAGATTCTACAGGGCTTGGAGACTTCTTTACGTTCTGGTCTAACAGTGGAAATTCTTTGCCATCTTGTAAATTTTCTACAGGACTAGGTGTCTTTTGATCTTTAGCATCCATAGTTTTTTCAGATATTTCATCCAGAGGCTCGATGTTCTTGATAGAAATTTCTTCCAGCTTTTCTTTGTTTGTACTTTTTTCTTTCGGTTCTGCTATGTCTTTTGGTGACGGTTTATCGAGCAATTTCGATTCAACAGGGCTTGTAGACTTCTTAAGATCCTGGACCAGCTGTGGAGATTCTTTGCCCTCTAGCAATTGTTCTGCAGGACTAGGTGTCTTTTGTTCTTTAACCTCCACAGTCTTCACGGGAATTACATCTGGCTTATCCTTGCCAGTAATTTCTTTTTTCGGTTCTGCTTTGTCTTTTGGTGACGATTCATCGTGAAGTTTTGATTCTACAGGACTTGGAGACTTCTTTAGTTTCTGGTCTAACAGTAGAGATTCTTTGCCATCTTGTAAATTTTTTACAGGACTAGGTGTCTTTTGATCTTTAGCATCCATAGTTTTTTCGGAAATTTCATCCAGAGGCTCGATGTTCTTGATAGGAATTTCTTCCAGCTTTTCTTTGCTTGTACTTTCTTCTTTCGGTTCTGCTATGTCTTTTGGTGACGGTTTATCGAGCAATTTCGATTCAACAGGGCTAGTAGACTTCTTAAGATCCTGGCCCAGCTGTGGAGATTCTTTGCCCTCTAGCAATTGTTCTACAGGACTAGGTGTCTTATGAACTTTAGTCTCCACAGTCTTCACTAAAATTTCATCTGGCTTATCCTTGCCAGTAATTTCTTTTTTGGGTTCTGCTTTGTCTTTTGGTGAAGTTTTATCGGGCAGTTTTGATTCTACAGGGCTTGGAGACTTCTTTACGTTCTGGTCTAACAGTGGAGATTCTTTGCCATCTTGTAAATTTTCTACAGGACTAGGTGTCTTTTGATCTTTAGCATCCATAGTTTTTTCGGAAATTTCATCCAGAGGCTCGGTGTTCTTGATAGGAATTTCTTCCAGCTTTTCTTTGCTTGTACTTTCTTCTTTCGGTTCTGCTATGTCTTTTGGTGACGGTTCATCGAGCAATTTTGATTCAACAGGGCTTGTAGACTTCCTAAGATCCCGGACCAGCAGTGGAGATTCTTTGCCCTCTAGCAATTGTTCTACAGGACTAGGTATCTTATGATCTTTAGTCTCCACAGTCTTCACGGAAATTTCATCTGGTTTATCCTTGCTTGTAATTTCTTTTTTGGGTTCTGCTTTGCATTGTGGTGACGATTCATCGGGCAGTTTTGATTCTACAGAACTTGGAGGCTTTTTTAGTTTCTGGTCTAACAGTCTAGATTCTTTGCCATCTTGTAAATTTTCCACAGGACTAGGTGTCATTTGATCTTTAGCATCCATAGTTTTTTCAGAAATTTCATCCAGAGGCTCGATGTTCTTGATAGAAATTTCTTCCAGCTTTTCTTTGCTTGTACTTTCTTCTTTCGGTTCTGCTATGTCTTTTGGTGACGGTTTATCGAGCAATTTCGATTCAACAGGGCTTGTAGACTTCTTAAGATCCTGAACCAGCTGTGGAGATTCTTTGCCCTCTAGCAATTGTTCTGCAGGACTAGGTGTCTTTTGTTCTTTAACCTCCACAGTCTTCACGGGAATTTCATCTGGCTTATCCTTGCTTGTAATTTCTTTTTTGGGTTCTGCTTTGCATTTTGGTGATGATTCATCGGGCAGTTTTGATTCTACAGGGCTTGGAGACTTCTTTAGTTTCTGGTCTAACAGTGGAGATTCTTTGCCATCTTGTAAATTTTCTACAGGACTAGGTGTATTTTGATCTTTAGCATCCATAGTTTTTTCGGAAATTTCATCCAGAGGCTCGATGTTCTTGATAGGAATTTCTTCCAGCTTTTCTTTGTTTGTACTTTCTTTTTTTGGTTCTGCTATGTCTTTTGGTGACGGTTCATCGAGCAATTTCGATTCAACATGGCTTGTAGACTTCTTAAGATCCTGGACCAGCAGTGGAGATTCTTTGTCCTCTAGCAATTGTTCTACAGGACTAGGTGTCTTATGATCTTTAGTCTCCACAGACTTCACGGAAATTTCATCTTGCTTATCCTTGCTAGCAATTTCTTTTTTGGGTTCTGCTTTGTCTTTTGGTGATGTTTCATCGGGCAGTTTTGATTCTACAGGGCTTGGAGACTTCTTTACGTTCTGGTCTAACAGTGGAAATTCTTTGTCATCTTGCAATTTTTCTACAGTACTAGGTATCTTTAGATCTTTAGTCTCTACAGTCTTAACAGGACTTTCATCCAGCTTATCCTTGCTTGGACTTTCTTTTTTCGATTCTGCTTTGTCTTTTTGTGACGTTTCATCGAGCAGTTTTGATTCTACAGGGATTGGAGACTTCTTTAGTTCCAGTTCTAATTGTGGAGATTCTTTGCCATCATGTAATTTTTCAACTGGACTAGGTGTCTTTTGATCTTTAGCATCCATAGTCATCACAGGAATGTCGTCCAGCTTTTCTTTGGTTGTACTTTCTTCGTTCGGTTCTGCTTTGTCTTTTGGTGACGGTTCATCGGGCAGTTTTGGTTCTACAGGGCTTGGAGACTTATTTAGATCCTTGTCTAACTGTTGTGATTCTTGACCATCTTGCAAAGTTTCTACAGCACTAGGTGTCTTTTGATCTTTAGTTTCTAAAGTTTTAAAAGGAATTTCATCCAGCTTTTCCGTTTTCGGTCTTCCTTCTTTCGATTCTGCTTTGTCTTTTGGTGACCGTTCATCGGGCAGTTTTGATTCTACGGGACTTAGATACTTTTTTAGTTCCTGGTCTAACTGTAGCGTTTCTTTATCAGCTTGCAATTTTTCTATAGGACTAGGTGTCTTTTCATCTTTAGCATCCGCAGTCTTCACAAGATTTTCTTCCAGCTTTTCTTTCCTTAGTGTTTCTTCTTTGGCTTCTGCTTTGTCTTTCGGTGACGGTTCATCGGGCAGTTTTGATTCTACCAGGCTTGGATACTTCTTTCGTTCAAGGTCTAACAGTGGAGATTCTTTGCCATCATGTAATTTTTCAACAGGACTAGGTGGATTTTGATCTGTAGCATCCACAGTCTTCAGAGGAATGTCATCCCGTTTTTCTTTGCATAGAGTTTCTTCTTTTCGTTCTGCTTTGTCTTTCGGTGACGGTTCACCGGGCAGTTTTGACTCTACAGGGCTTGGAGACTTCTCTAGATCCAGTTCTAACTGTGGAGATTCTTTGCCATCATATAATTTTTTGACAGGACTAGGTGTCTTTTGATCTTTAGCATCCATAATATTCACAGAAATGTCATTCATCTCCTTGCTTGGACTTCCTTCTTTCGGTTCTGCTTTATATTTTGGTGGCGTTTCATCGAGTAGTTGTGATTCTACAGGGCTTGGAGACTTTTTAAGTTCCTGGCCCAGCAGTGGAGATTCTTTACCATCTTGCAATATCTCCACAGGACTAGGTGTTCTTTGATCCTTAGTATGTACAGTCTTTACAGGAATTACATCAAGATTTTCTGAGCTTGGACTTCCTTTTTTCGATCCTGCTTTGTCTTTTGGTGACGTTTCATCGAGCAGTTTTGATTCTACAGGGCTTGGAGACTTCTTTAATTCCAGTTCTAACTGTGGAGATTTTTTGCCATCATGTAATTTTTCAACAGGACTAGGTGTATTTTGATCTTTAACCTCCACAGTCTTATCGGGAATTTCATCTAGCATATTCTTGCTTGTACTTTCTTCTTTTGCTTCTGCTTTGTCTTTTAGTAACGGTTCAGCAAGCTGTTTTGATTCTACAGAGTATGGAGACTTCTTTAGATCCTGGTTTAACTGTAGTGATTCCTTATCATCTTGCAATTCTTCTACTGGACTAGGTGTCTTTTGATCTTTAGCATCCAACATCTTCATAGGAATGTCATCCAGTTTTTCTTTGCTTGGGCTTTCTTCTTTCGGCTCTGCTTTATCTTTAGGTGACGGTGCAGCAGGCAGTTTTGATTCTACAGGGCTTGAAGTCTTCTTTAGTTCCAATTCTGACAGTGAATATTCTTTGCCCTCTTGCAATTGTTCTTCAGGACTAGGTGTCTTTTGATCTTTAACCTCCACAGTAATATCGGGAATTTCATCTAGGTTATCCTTGCTATGACTTTCTTCTTTTGGTTCTGCTTTGTCTTTTAGTAACGATTCAGCCAGCAATTTTGATTCTACAGGGCTTGGAGACTCTTTTAGTTCTAGATCTAACAGTGGAGATTCTTTGCCCTTCTTTAATTGTTCTACAGGACTAGGTGTCTTTTGATCTTTAGCATCCAACGTCTTCATAGGAATGTCATCCAGTTTTTCTTTGCTTGGGCTTTCTTCTTTCGGCTCTGCTTTATCTTTAGGTGACGGTGCAGCAGGCAGTTTTGATTCTACAGGACTTGAAGTCTTCTTTAGGTCCAATTCTAACCGTGGATATTCTTTGCCCTCTTGCAATTGTTCTTCAGGACTAGGTATCTTTTGATCTTTAACCTCCACAGTCTTATCGGGAATTTCATCTAGCTTATCCTTGCTTGGACTTTCTTCTTTTGGTTCTGCTTCGTCTTTTAGTAACGGTTCAGCCAGCAATTTTGATTCTACAGGGCTTGGAGACTCTTTTAGTTCTAGGTCTAACAGTGGAGATTCTTTGCCCTTCTTTAATTGTTCTACAGGAATAGGTGTCTTTTGATCTTTAGCCTCCACAGTCTTCAAAGAAATTTCATCAAGTTTCTCTTTGCTTGGGCTTTGTTCTTCCGGCTCTGCTTTGTCTTTAGATGCCGGTGCAGCAGGCAGTTTTGATTCTACAGGGCTTGAAGTCTTCTTTAGTTCCAATTCTAACAGAGGATATTCTTTGCCCTCTTGTAATTGTTCTTCAGGACTAGGTGTTTTTTGATCTTTAACCTCTACAGTCTTATCGGGAATATCATCTAGCTTATCCTTGCTTGGACTTTCTTCTTTTGTTTCTACTTTGTCTTTTAATAACGGTTCAGCCAGCAATTTTGATTCTACAGGGCTTGGAGACTTCTTTAGATCCTGGTCTAACTGTAGTGATTCCTTAACATCTTGCAATTGTTCTACTGGACTAGGTGTCTTTTGATCTTTAGCGTCCATAGTCTTCACAGGAATGTCATCCAGTTTTTCCTTCCTTGGGCTTTCTTCTTTCAGTTCTGCTATGTCTTTATGTGACGGTGAAGCAGGCAGTTTTGACTCTACAGGGCTTGAAGTCCTCTTTAGTTCCAATTCTAACAGTGGATATTCTTTGCCCTCTTGCAACTGTTCTTCAGGACTAGGTGTCTTTTGATATTTACCCTCCACAGTCTTATCGGGAATATCATCTAGCTTATCCTTGATTGGACTTTCTTCTTTTGGTTCTGCTTTGTCTTTTAATAACGGTTCAGCCAGCTGTTTTGATACTACAGGGCTTGGAGACTGCTTTAGATTCTGGTCTAACTTTAGTAATTCCTTACCATCTTGTAATTGTTCTACTGGACTAGGTGTCTTTTGATCTTTAGCTTCCATAGTCGTCACAGGAATGTCATCCAGTTTTTCTTTGCTTAGGCTTTCTTCTTTCGGCTCTGCTTTGTCTTTAGATGATGGTGCAGCAGGCAGTTTTGTTTCTACAGGGCTTGAAGTCCTCTTTAGTTCCAATTCTAACAGTGGATATTCTTTGCCCTCTTGCAATTGTTCTTCAGGACTAGGTGTCTTTTGATCTTTAACCTCCACAGTCTTATCGGGAATATCATCTAGCTTATCCTTGCTTGGACTTTCTTCTTTTGCTTCTGCTTTGTCTTTTATTAACGGTTCAGTCAGTAATTTTGATTCTACAGGGCTTGGAGACTCTTTTAGTTTTAGGTCTAACAGTGGAGATTCTTTGCCCTCCTTTAATTGTTCTACAGGACTAGGTGTCTTTTGATCTTTGGCCTCCACAGTCTTCACAGAAATTTCATCAAGTTCTTCTTCTTTGTTCTCTGCTTTGTCTTTAGGTGGCAGTGCAGCAGGCAGTTTTGATTCTACAGGGCTTGAAGTCTTCTTTAGTTCCATTTCTAACCGTGGATATTCTTTGCCCTCTTGCAATTGTTCTTCAGGACTAGGTATCTTTTGATCTTTAACCCCCACAGTCTTATCGGGAATTTCATCTAGCTTTTTCTTGATTGTACTTTCTTCTTTTGCTTCTGCTTTATCTTTTAGTAACGGTTCAGCAAGCTGTTTTGATTCTATAAGGCTTGGAGACTTCTTTAGATCCTGGTTTAACTGTAGTGATTCCTTATCATCTTGCAATTGCTCTACAGGACTAGGTGTCTTTTGATCTTTAGCATCCAACGTCTTCATAGGAATGTCATCCAGTTTTTTTTTGCTTGGGCTTTCTTCTTTCGGCTCTGATTTGTCTTTAGGTGACGGTTCAGCAGGCAGTTTTGATTCTACAGGGCTTGGAGACTTCTTTAGTTCCTGGCTCAACACTGGAGATTCCTTACCATCTTGCAATTGTTCTACAGGAATAGGTGTCTTTTGTTCTTTGGTCTCAATAGTCTTATTGGGAATTTCATCTAGGTTATCCGCGCTTGGACTTTCTTCTTTTGGTTCTGCTTTGTCTTTTGGTGACGGTTCGTCGGGCGGTTTTGATTCTACAGGGCTTGGAGACTTCTCCAGTTCCAAGTCTAACAGTGGAGATTCTTTACCCTCTTGCAATTGTTCTACAGGACTAGGTGTCTTTAGTTCTTTGGTCTCCATAGTCTTCACAGGAATTTCAGATACCTTTTCTTTGCTTGGACTTCTATCTTTTGGTTCTGATTTGTCTTTTGGTGACAGTTCATCGGGCAGTTTGGATTCTACAGGGCTTGGCGGCTTGTTTAGTTCCTGGCCCAACACTGGAGATACTTCGCCTTCTTGCAATTGTTCTAAAGGACAAGGTTTCTTTTGATCTTTAACCTCCACGGGCTTGAAGGGAATTTCATCTAGCTTATCGTTGTGAGCACTTTCTTTTTCCGGTTCTGCTTTGTCTTTTGATGACGGGTCATCGGGCAGAGTTGATTCTACAGGGCTTGGCGACTTCTTTAGTTCCAAGTCTAACAATGGAGATTCTTTGCCTTCTTGCAATTGTTCTACAGGACTAGGTGTATTTTGTTCTTTAGTCTCCATAGTCCTCACAGGAATTTCATCAAGCCTTTCTTTGCTTGGACTTCCTTCTTTCGGTTCTGCTTTGTATTTTGGTGACAGTTCTTCGGGCAGATTTGATTCTACAGGGCTTGGAGACTTCTTTAGTTCCTGGCTCAACACTGGAAATTCCTTACCATCTTGCAATTGTTCTACAGGAATAGGTGTCTTTTGTTCTTTGGTCTCAATAGTCTTATTGGGAATTTCATCTAGACTATCCGTGCTTGGACTTTCTTCTTTTGGTTCTGCTTTGTCTTTTGGTGACGGTTCGTCGGGTTGTTTTGATTCTACAGGGCTTGGAGACTTCTCCAGTTTCAAGTCTAACAGTGGAGATTCTTTGCCCTCTTGCAATTGTTCTACAGGACTAGGTGTCTTTAGTTCTTTGGTCTCCATAGTCTTCACAGGAATTTCAGCTAAATTTTCTTTGCTTGGACTTCCATCTTTTGATTCTGATTTGTCTTTTGGTGACAGTTCATCGGGCAGTTTGGATTCTACAGGGCTTGGCGGCTTGTTTAGTTCCTGGCCCAACACTGGAGATACTTCGCCTTCTTGCAATTGTTCTAAAGGACAAGGTTTCTTTTCATCTTTAACCTCCACGGGCTTGAAGGGAATTTCATCTAGCTTATCCTTGTGCGCACTTTCATTTTTCGGTTCTGCTTTGTCTTTTGATGACGGGTCATCGGGCAGAGTTGATTCTACAGGGCTTGGTGACTTCTTTAGTTCCAAGTCTAACAATGGAGATTCTTTGCCTTCTTGCAATTGTTCTACGGGACTAGGTGTCTTTTGTTCTTTAGTCTCCATAGTCCTCATAGGAATTTCATCAAGCCTTTCTTTGCTTGGACTTCCTTCTTTCGGTTCTGCTTTGTCTTTTGGTGACGGTTCATCGGGCACGTTTGATTCTACAGGGCTTGGAGACTTCTTTAGTTCCAATTCTAACAGTGGATATTTTTTGCCCTCTTGCAATTGTTCTTCAGGACTAGGTGTCTTTTGATCTTTAACCTCCACAGTCTTATCGGGAATTTCATGTAGCTTATCCTTGCTTGGAGTTTCTTCTTTTGGTTCTGCTTTCTCTCTAAGTAACGGTTCAGCCTGCAATATTGATTCTACAGGGCTTGGAGATTCTTTTAGTTCTAGGTCTAACAGTGGAGATTCTTTGCCCTCCTTTAATTGTTTTACAGGACTAGGTGTCTTTTGATCTTTAGCCTCCACAGTCTTCACAGGAATTTCATCCAGCTTTTCCTTGCTTGGACTTCCCTCTTTCGGTTCTGCTTTGTCTTTTGTTGACAGTTTATCTAGCAGTTTTGATTCTACAGGGCTTGGAGACTTCTTTAGTTCCTGGCCCAAAACTGGAGATTCTTCGCCCTCTTGCAATTGTTCTACAGGACAAGATGTCTTTAGATCTACTGTATCCATAGTCTGCACAGGAATTTCATCCAGCTTTTCCTTGCTTGGACTTTCTTCTTTCGGTTCTGGTTTGTCTTTTAAGATTGACGCTTCATCGAGCAGTTTTGATTCTACAGGGTTTGGAGACGTCTTAAGATCTTGGCCCAGCAGTAGAGATTCCGTACCATCTTGCAATTTTTCCACAGGACTAGGTGTTCTTTGATCTTTAGTCTCTACAGTCTTAACAGGAATTTCATCAAGATTTTCTGAGCTTGAACTGCCTTTTTTCGATTCTGCTTTGTCTTTTGGTGACGTTTCATCGAGCAGTTTTGATTCTATATGGCCCGGAGACTTCGGTAGTTCCTGGTCTAACTGTAGCGATTCTTTATCAGCTTGTAATTTTTCTATAGGACTAGGTGTCTTTTGCTCTTTACTCCCCATAGTCTTCACAGGAATTTGATCCAGCTTTTCTTTGCTTGAACTTTCTTCTGTTGGTACTTTGTCTCTAAGTAACGGTTCATTCAGCAATTTTGATTCTACAGGGCTTGGAGACTTTTTTAGTTCTTGGTCTAACAGTGGAGATTCTTTGCCACCTTGCAATTGTTCTACTGGACTAGGTATCTTTTGATCTTTAGCATCCACAGTCTTCACAGGAATTTCAACCAGCTTATTCTTGCTTGGACTGTCTTCTTTCGGTTCTGCTTTGTCTTTTAAGGTTGAGAGTTCTTCGAGCAGTTTATATTCTACAGGGCTTGGAGATTTTTTAAGATCTTTGCCCAGCAGTGGAGATTCTTTACCATCTTGCAATTTTTCCACAGAACTAGGTGTTATTTGATCTTTAGTCTCTACAGTCTTCACAAGAATTTCTGCTAGCTTTTCCTTGCTTGAACTTCCTTCTTTCGGTTCTGCTTTGTCTTTTAGTGAAGGTTCATCGAGCAGTTTTGATTCTACAGGGCTTGGAGACTTCTGTAGTTCCTTGTCTAACTGTAGCGTTTCTTTATCAGCTTGCAATTTTTCTACAGGACTAGGTGTCTTTTGATCTTTCATTTCCACAATCTTCACTGGAATTTCATGAAGCTTTTCCTTTCTTGGGGATTCTTCTTTAGGTTCTGCTTTGTCTTTAGGTGACGGTGCAGCAGGCAGTTTTGATTCTACAGGGCTCGAAGTCTTCTTTAGTTCCAAGTCTAACAGTGGATATTCTATCCTTTCTTGAAATTGTTCTTCGGGACTAGGTGTCTTTTGATCTTTAACCTCCATAGTCTTAGCGGGAATTTCATCTAACTTATCCTTGCTTGGACTTTCTTCTTTCGTTTCTGCTTTGTCTTTGGTTGACGGTTCATCGAGCAGTTTTGATTCTACATGAGAATTTCTTCTTTCCTGGTCTAAATGAGTTGATTCTTTATCAGCTTGCAATTTTTCAATTAGACTAGATGTCTTCGTAGTCTTCACAGAAACTTCATCCAGCTTTTCCTTGCTCGGGCTTCCTACTTTCGATGCTGCTTTGTCTTTTGATGACGGTTCATCAAGAAGTTTTGATTGTACAGGGCTCAGAGTCTTCTCAAGATGCTGGACGAACAGTGGAGATTCTTTGTCCTCTAGTAATTGTTCTACAGGACTAGGTATCTTTTGATCTTTAGCCTCCACAGTTTTCACGAGAACTTCATCTAGCTTATCCTTGCTTGTGCTTTCTATTTTCGGTACTTTTTTGTCTTTTAGTGGTGATTCATCGATAAGTTTTGATTCTACAGGGCTTGAAGTCTTCTGTAGTTCCAAATCTAACAGTGCAGATTCTTTGCTCTCTTGCAATTGTTCTACAGGACTAGGTGTCTTTTGATCTATGGTGTCCATAGTCTTCACAGGAATTTCATCCAGCTTTTCCTTGCTTGCACTTTCTTCTTTCGGTTCTGCTTTGTCTTTTAAGGTTGACGGTTTATCGAGCAGTTTTGATTCTACAGGGCTTAGAGACTTCTTAAGATCTTGGCCTAACAGTGGAGATTCTGCACCATCTTGCAGTTTTTCTACAGGACTAGGTATTCTTTGATCTTTAGTCTCCACAGTCTTCACAGGAATTTCGTGCAGCTTTTCTTTGCTTGGACTTTCTTCATTTGGTACTGCCTTGTCTCTTAGTAACGGTTCAGCCAGTAATTTTGTTTCTGCAGGGCTTGGAGACTTTTCTAGTTCTAGGTCTAACAGTGGAGATTCTTTGCTATCTTGCAATTTTTCTACTGGACTAGGTATCTTTTGAACTTTAGCCTCCAAAGTCTTCACGGGAATTTCATTCAACGTATCTTTGCTTGTACTTTCTTCTTTCGGTTCTACTTTATCTTTTAGTAAGGGTTCAGGAAACAATTTTGATTCTACAGGGCTTGGAGACTTCTTCATGTCCTGGTCTAAATGTAGTGGTTCTTTATCAGCTTGAAAATTTTCTACATGACCAGGTGACTTTTGATCTTTAGCCCTCATAGTCTTCATAGAAATTTCATCTAGCTTTTCTTTGCTTGGACTTACTTCTTTTGGTTTTGCTATATGTTTCGGTGATGGTTCATCGTGCAGTTCTGATTCTACAGGGCTAGGAGACTTATTTTGTTCTAGGTCTAACAGTTGAGATTCTTTGCCATCTTGCAATTTTTCTACTGAACTAGATGTCTTCTGATCTTTACCATCCACAGTCTTCACGGGAATTTTATCCAGCTTATTCTTGCTTGTACTTTCTTCGTTCAGTTCTGCTATGTCTTTTGGTGACGATTCATCGGGCAGTTTTGATTCAACAGGGCTGGGAGTCTTCTTTAGATCCGGGTGTAACTGTAGTGATTCTTTACCATCTTTCAATTTTACTTCAGGTGTCTTTTGATCTTTAGTTTTTACAGTCTTCACAGGAATTTCGTCCAGTATTTCCTTGCTTGGACTTTCTTCTTTCGGTTCTGCTTTATCTTTTGGTGACGGTTTATCGAGCATTTTCGATTCTACAGGGCTAGGAGACTTTTTAAGTTCTAAATCTAACAGTGGAGATTCTTTACCATCTTGCAATTGTTCAACAGGACTAGGTGTCTTTTGATCTTTAGTTTCCATAGACTTCACAGGAATTTCATCCAGCTTTTCCGTGGTTGGACTTCCTTCTTTAAGTTTTGCTTCGTCTTTTGGTGACGGTTTATCGAGCAGTTTTGATTCTTCTGGGCTTCGAGACTTCTCTAGATCCTGATCTAACTGTAGTGATTCTTTATCAGCTTGCACGTTTTCCGCTTTGCCTGATGGTGAAGGTTCATCGAGTACTTTTGATTCTGAAGGGCTTGGAGACTTCTTTATTTCCTGTTCCAACGGCGAAGATAGTTTTTCATCTTGCATTTTTTCTTCAGGACTAAATGGCTTTTTGTCTTCAACTACTATGTTCTTAGTATGTATATCTTCCGGTATATCTATACTTTTACTACTTATTTTAGGTGTAGTCTTGTCTTTAAGTGTCGTTTCATCAATCAGTTTTTTATCTTCAGTCTCAAAAGACTGCTTTAGTTCTTGCTCGAGTTGAAGAGATTCTTTGCCATCTTGGATTAGCTTCTCAGGACCAGCTGTCTGTTGATCTTTAGTTTCCATGGTCTGCACCCGAATTTTATCCTGTTTTTCCTTGCTTGGGCTATCTATTTTTTCAGTCTTGTCTATTAGTGACTTTTCATCAATCACTTTCTCTTCTACAGGGCTAGACGACTTCTTTCTATCTTGTTCCAATTGTAAAGATTCTTTTCTATCATGCAGGAATTTTTCAGGGCTAGGTGATTTTTCAGAAAGAGATTCTTCGCTTTTAACTTGAATTTCTTTTAGTTTTTCCTTTATGACACTCTCGGATTTTTGTTCTGATATACCTTCTGATGACTGTTCATCGAGTAGTTTTTGTTGCACCGGGCTTTGAGACTTCTTTACTTCTTCTTCCAACAGTGGATATTCTTTGCCATCTTGCAAATTTTCTACGACACTAGGTGTCTTTTTGTCTTGAATAACTGTCTCAGCAGGAATATCTTCCACTTTCACTTGGCTTTGACTGCTAATTTTTATATGAGTCTTGCCTTTTGGTAATGTTTCATCATGGAGTTTATCATCTACCGGGCTTGGAGTTTTCTTTGTTTGCTGATCCAACAATTTTTTTTCTTTGGCTTCTAGTAATTTTTCTTCTGGACTTGATTTCTTTTTACCATCAACCTCTGTAGTCTTAGTAGGAATTTCTTTTAGTTTGTCATTACTTGGACTTGTAATTTTCACATCAGTCTTATCTTTAATTAATTTTGTATCACACACCTCATCAAGTAGTTTTTCTTCGACTGGGCTTGCAGCCTTCTTTATTTCTTGTCCAAAGTTGCTTACTACAACATCCTTAACCACTTTTTCTTCAATTATCTCCACCTTGCCTTTATTGCTTGGCGAAATTTGTTCATGTTCTTTTTCTGGAGATAAAGGCGTCTCCTCAACGCTACCACCTGATGTCTTTGAAGATATAATAAGTTGAATTACTTTTCTATTTGATTCTGTCTTTGTTCGAGGATTATAATCTGCAACGCTTATTTTAGTTATTGTTAATATTTCTGGGGTATTATAAGTGTCAATTATAATAGTTTCTGTTGTTTTCAATTTCATTACTAATTTTTCTTTCGTTGACAATATTGTACTAATTTTCGTAATTTTAACGTTTCGTGTTCTCTCTACCCCATGTTCAATGATTTTTTCTTGCCGCGAATCAGTTTTTTCGTCTGTTGTTTCAAGAACACTTAACCTATTTAAATCATCCAAATCCTTCTCATCAGTAACTGTTAAATCACCTACTACTGATGTTTCTTTCTTACCATTTGGATGCTCGTCAGTGGTTTTTATAATAGTAATCGTTTGAATTCGTGTATCTTTTCCATATCGCTTGGTAAACGTCTTTTTTATTGTTACAATTTTAATGTTTCTAAATAAAAGTATATTATTTTTTCTGATTTCTTCTGCTTTTGATTCTATATTTTCTTCTGGCTTGTCATTACAAACAAAACCTTTGAGCATTTCATCTGCTTCCAATTTTTGAGAATAAATTGATTCTATTACGGAAAAAGAGTCACTACAAAGAGAATTATAAATTTGTTCTGAAATGTGTAACTGTGATAACTTTTCTTTCATTTCGTCACTTAGACAACTTTTCTGTGATAAAGTTTGATTTATGCTTTCTCTTTGTTGTAATTTAGAATCGTCATCATCCTCGGTAGGTTTATCACTCTTTCGTGTAAACAAACCTTTAGCCTTAGTAAGTTTTTCGTCAAATTTGTTCATAAAACTACTTATCATAGATTTAGACTCTTTTTTCTTCTCTTCAACAGTTCCCTGTTTACTTGTTTCAAGTGTCTGTTCAAAATCATCAGAACGTTTTCTTATGACATGTTCAGGACTAGCTGTATCACGTTCGTATACATCAGAAGCATCTTGGATCAAGTCTGGACTTTTTTGATTATACGTTCTTGGGTCATTATCTTCCTTTGTAAAATCTTGTTCAGTCTCTCTTGTGATCAGTTTTCCAACTTTTTCAATAGATTCACTTTCTTTTGACATTATTTCTTTGCTCCTAAGGCTTGTGATTTTTTCTTCTAGTTTTTCTAATGTTTTGGCTGATTCTAATGTAACCTTTAACTGTTTTTCTTTTATGGTCTCATCCAGTTTATCATCTAATGCATGTGACTTATCTGTATCCTCTATGTCAACTGGTTTAATTAACACCGTTTTATCTGACATATCACTTATTTCTTCCGATGGTATTGATTTTGCTGGTGATACATCTTTGTGATGTAGTTTTTCGCTCTGTAAAAATACTTTCGTAGATTCTATAGGATTGGTTAGGGTATCAATGATGTTTGTAAATAATTCTGGAGACTTTGAAAGCATCGGAGACTTTTCTGTTATTAGTTCATTCAAGCTTTTGTCAGATTTTAAGACTTCTGCAACATCTGCAACAATTTTTTCTACTTCTTTTGGACTTATAGGTGGTTTACTTATTTCATTTTTTTGTGTTTCTTCGATTTCCGTTTCTACATCTTCCGGTATTGAAGGAATTTTTTCCGAAATGGTTTGAATTTCATCAACAATTATAATATCGTCTTTCATTGGAGAATCAAGAGTTGTAATATGAGTTTCTCGTAATTTTTCGGTAAAAGAACGGTAGCCATATTCGTCCACAGTTTCTAAGTCCTTTCCGGATAAAGTAGCAGATTTTATATTTTGTTCTTGGTACATCGGTGATTCTGGAGCTGATCCGGGTGTTACAGTTACAACTTCCGCATGAGATGGACGTTGCACTGTTTTTAGTACGATATTATCGTGCATACTTTTCATGTCTAATGAAGGTGCGCTTTTCTCCAAAAGCGGTAAGTCTTTAGGTACATTTAAATCAACAGGATAACTCTTCGATTTATTCTCCTCTTCTAAGGGAGTCTTTTTGTCGTCATAAGATCTGTAGTCAACCTCTTCGTGCAACGGCAGGTCGGCAACTTCATCGGGGGTTTTTACAACATCTCTTAAGTGAGTAGGTAAAGTTTCTTGTTTAATTTTCTTCTCAAAGGTCAAAGGCCTTTGCTTATCTACTTGTGTAGGAAGAATAACAGTTTCTTTTGTAATTTCATTGTCATGTTTTTCGGCTACACCTTGATCTTCCTTTATATCGCCAAGAGTAATGCGCTCATCTTCAGGCAGAGTTGGAGCAGTTGTTGCCCCGGATTCAATTGTGGTTGATATTTTTTCATCACGCTGCGATTCTTGAACAATATTTTCTAAAGAATCTTTTGGTTTCATAAGACCACTCTTACTGTCAGATGTTTTCTTTTCACTGCTCACATCTTGTTTTTCTTCTACACTAATAGAATGCTCTTTTGAATCAAAGTCTTTACTTTCTTTTTCCTTTGTAACTATGGCTGTGTCGATTTCAATTTTATCAATAGTAGCAATATCTGTTGTAGTTTTTACAGTCTCCTCATTATCCCTTTTCTTTTCCGACTCTTCCTTTTCTTTCACATGTTTTTGTGATTCCTCTTCATGGCTAAATTTCTCATGCAATATGTCATCTCCGGTGTATTGCTCAACTTCTTCTTTTTCAATTATAAGATATTCTTCTTCAAATTCACCATCAGCAGTCGTTTCAGTTTTTACATCATCAAGAAGACAAGTTATTTTTTCAATATCAGATCTACCGACGTATTCAACTTTTTCTTCGGCTTCACTATCTCTGTTAAATACGGCTTCAATTTCTCTAACTATTTCTTGTTCCTCTCTTTCATCCAGCTCTTGCTGCTTTATATCGTCAAGAGATTTCGATGTTTCTTCGTCAGATTTCTTTGCTTCTCGTAAAATATCTTCGTAATTAACTCGTTGCAATCCTTTAAGTTTTGATGTATCTGCTTTTATCGCTTTGACTGATTTTGTGGGACTTTTAGCTGTTTTTACACCTTTAGTTGGGGACCCTAATGGCCTTGGGCGACGTGAGATGGGCTCACGTTTGACCTTTATTTCTTTTTTGTCGGGTACTTTTTGTGAGATATCACGTTTGGGAGATGCTTGTTTATATTTGGATTCCACTACTCTTCGGTTATTAGCTTCTTTGGTGCTTTTAGCTGGCGTACTTCCCGGACTTAACTTTCTTGTTTTGGTTTTTATTTTGTCTTTTGTTAAAACATTTGATGTTTTTGTTTCTGTCTGTTTTTTTGGTGTCGAAGGAGGAGACCTTTTATCTTCTTCACTTCTTTTATCAACTACGGTTAATTTTTTGTCTATTTTACTAGATATTCTGTAAGTTACTTTACTTTTGGTTATTGAATCTGGTTTAGTTTTTTCCGCCTTTTTCTTAGCATCAGTTTTTATTTTTGTTTCAGTATCAATTTTCTTTGATTCAACTGATTTATTTACTATATCTTTATTATCGTCTGACCTATCTACACGTTTTGACTTTTTATCGATAATTTTCTTATGCATTTCCCTTTTTTTCGACAATCCGTTGACAACATTATCATATTGAGCAACACTTTCATCAATTTTAGTTTCAATTCTAGCGGTGATTGCGTCTTGAAGAACTGACTCAATTTTTTTATCTTCACCCTCTACTAATTCACTCAACAACTTATTATCTATAATATTCTTTGAATCTGTTTCATCTTTCGCTGGATGATACTTATGCTGGGGGATATCGATTTCACTTTTGTCGTCTCTCTTTTCTGAAATAATTTTTTCTTTACTAGTTTTTGACGGAATCGGTTTAGTCGTTTTGGTGATCGTAGCAGCTGGGACTGTCTTTTGAGGAGCACTCTCAGCATTCATTTCTCTTCCTGTATACGTCGGATGTTGAAGGAATTCTAAATGTCTTAATTTTTCTAAGCCCTCGAATATTTTATGTTGAGGTGTGGAACCCGGGAACATTATTCTAGTTATAGTATTATCAGGATTGGCCGGCCGCCAGACAAGCAGTGCACATATGGACACTAAGTTCGGTACTGGGAAATTGAATTGTCCCGATATACTAGCACCTTCGAAAAGTTTTTGTTCACTGTTGTGCCACCTTTTCAAAAATTCGCGAACATATTTAGAATCCTTGGACGGATTTAGCACGTACATATCCAGTGTTCCTGAAAATTGAGATATTTTATTATTAGCAATTAACAAAAATTACTGCACCATGCACAAAAACAGGGACAAATATTTATAAATGATTTAACAAAATTACAATTGTAAAAATAAAACTCATAACTTATTTAGAAACATTATTACAAATTCAGTGTATATTCAGGAGATCATATTATCATCGACTAAGTATTAGATGTTAAGAAATAAAAACCTGGAAAATAATAAAAATTACGTCGATTGACATATCCTAATCTTCCATAATCAATATTGAGATAAAAAAAGGTACTTGACCTTAGCCTTACGACCTTAGCGGTCGTTTGTCGGTCTGTTCCATTAAATAGGATTGCACATTTTAGTGCGATCATACATCATGTTGCCTTATTACAGGCATGACCAACCCTTACGGGCCGCACATCTATTAAAATACACAGTTCGTCCCCCAAAAATCGATGTTTTTTAACATTACCAAAAACAACAATACAACATTACCATTTTTTAAACGCAGGTGTACATGAATTTCAAAAGCCGACTACTTGATTACTGGGTCGACCACTAAATTAGCTCAGAGGCCGCATGGCAAGGGCCCGCGGGCCGCACGTAAGCTACGTCTATAAGCCTTAGTATTTATGGAGGATGAACATGGTCATTACCGTGTCCGACTTTGTGGTACAGGTTGACGGGTTCGGGGCTGCGGTAGCAGTGCTGCGGGCGCAGGTTGAGGCGGCGCAGGTCGGCCACCAGGTCCTGGCCGCCCTGCAGCAGCGACACGAGCAGTGGGTCCGCGTCCTTGTCCTCATCGGGGCTTCCTATCGAGCGCCGCTCCTGAAATTACCATCCATATTTTTTTGACGGCGAATTCACATATTCAGAATATGTTACTTGTTACAAATTCAATCTCCAACACATACATTGTTGTTATAACTCACAATATACAGGGTTTTCGGTACAATGCAGTCGATCCCCGAGATCCAGGGGCTAAAGACAAATCATTTGAACCCCCACATGTATGGCCGACATTGAACCATTTCTGATATTATTTGCCGTTTTGTTTTTACTGGAAACGGTTTCAGCCATCAAGATTCTAGTTTATTTATTCGTAATAACAGAAGAATGATTATAAAGTTTACTTTACTCCATATTTGGCCTGCGTAATGTGTTCTACCAGTACCAGTGTTAAGCCAGTATACTGTATTTCGGCCAGTATGATCTGACCGGAATGTACCTTATCTAAAGCCAGTATACTGGCTTTATATAAGAAACACAAGCTTGGTACACTTTTTTCAAAATGTCAAAAATGACATTAATTTTTTTTTTCTCTATGATGTTGATATTTAATAGAACGTTTTTAATTCCAAATAAATTTCGAACCGTTTCAAGTATATACGACATTATCAGCAGCTTGAAAATTTTAAGTTTTGTAGGTCAAAATCCTTACGAACTAGTCCATATTACCCAATTTATCTACTAGTACATAATTTAAAATAGCATTAAATGCACTGGTATTAAGTAAGATTTATTTTTTTGGTATATATTTTTCATTCTATGGTCGCGGTGTGTAAAATCAAAGTACAATAAAGGTTTTTGATATTTTTTCAGCCGCTAGGGGTCAGATCTTACTCACAAAAAGCGTCATCTGGTGGCGGGTCTGTTGTGTCAAACAGCTGTCAAATATTACGAATATAATCACGCATCCCTCATTAGGATGATACTGTTGTTTAAAGCGTTTTTGTGATGGGGGTGCAAATGGTTTGTCTTTACCAACCGGCTTCTCTTCTCACGGACTGACGATCGCGTTCTATCATACACTATAAACAACAGTTCACTTGCATTTGTTTAAAGTTTTGTTATTATCCACTTACCATGTTCGTGGTGTCACAATTTTAGTATCTTCTAGATATTTGCGACGTTATGATGTTACAGTCAGTGTACAGTCGTTCAAAGTAGCATAAAAACATTTGAACATTTTTTGCCACAAAAATATAAAAAAACACAGTTTTTAACCGACTTACAAAAAAGGAGGCGGTTATTTGAAAGTTTCGGTTTGATCTGAGTTACAGTAACCGACATTACAGGCTGTCTGTGGCCTACTGTGTCCGTCTATAAGAAGCCATACGTTTTGATTCACTTAACATCGACCTTCTCTTATTAAATTATAATTAAGTTATATTATAATGTAACGTTTGCATATAATTAATTAATATGTGGTAAATTAACAACAAACCATATTGTCTTTCTGTCATCTTCATAAAGAGCCATCAAAAACTGCCTACTATAATATAGCTCGAAAAATCCCATATTATAATCCAGACTACTCGATAAGCGTTTACGTAAGTCTCGTTTGACAAAAAATTAACATTCGCTCCTAATATCGATACAGTCGCCAAAAAAGCAAGTAAACTATCGGGCTTCATCAAAAGAAATAGCAGAGACTTTAATAACATTAAGACCATAACCCGTCTATATAAAACATTAGTTCGTAGTATTCTGGAATATGCTGTCCCGATCTAGAATCCTACTTATCGCAAACTAGTGTCTAGACTAGAGCGCATTCAACGTAGTTTTACTAGGTTCTTATCTCACAGGGATAGAAAATGTCCTTCCACGCTGAATTACGAATCGAGGCTAAAACACTTTTAGGCTTGTTTGAAGCCTAAAAGTGTTTTAGCCTCGATTAGAGGAGCGCCGGAAAATATCAGATGTTGTAACACTTTTCAAAACTTCAAACGGCATTATTTCGGCCCCCGATGTTCCGAGTCAACTATCTTTAAGGATACCACGTATAATACCTAGATTTCTCATAACAACTAGGTTCTGTACAGATGCTGCGCGCACTAATGTAGGTAAATTTTCTCCCATGAACCGCATGATCTATTGCTATCACTCACTTCAGGCTGGCATTGAGTTGGACATTTTTAATGAAAAACTAATTACATTCAAAAGAAAATTAATAAAGTCATGTGAGGACGATGGTACAGATAGCACCTAATATTTTTATAACTATTTCATAAGAATCAAAATTTTATCACACCTATGAATTTGTTTTAACTACTTTCATTTTTATTATATAACTCAATTGTATTGTATCTTTGTTATGTTATTCTGTTTTTATGGTAGTCATGAATTCATTTTATTTTATTATAAATTATTGTTTAACTTTAAGACTTTAATCAATTTTTAAATTAAAGTAATCTAATTTGTGTTATTATTCATTTTAAAATTGTGTCACTGTTAATTTTTTATATTTTATTTTTAGTATAATTGTATTTGTAATGTAATTCAACTTTTCCTTATTTTTAAAATTGACTAACATAAAATGATGTAAATACCTGTAATTGGCATGCAAATGTAAAATAGAGTAAAACTATATTAAGTCATATCCGCTGTATATTTTTGTAATGCTGTTGGTGCTTCTAAATAAATAAATAGTCCTTAGATAGTAATAAGTGCCTTGCCAAGTAAATGCACGGGTTTAATTTTTATCCTAACACAATTTACACCGAAATCAAACGTTGTGTGACGCGGCGCTGCATTTGTAAGATAACTATTTAAAATTGAACTTTATTCACTTCAATTCACAAAAAGATACGCGTTTCATTGTAAGAGTGTGAATGTCAGGTTGCACGGCGCTGCACAGCGCGTGTGCAGTGTATGACTGATGTCTTAAGAAACGTGTATCTTTTTGTGTAGTGAATAAAGTTCAATTTTGAGTAGCTATATTAAAAAAATGCAGCGCTGTATCACGTAGTGTCGCGGTGTGAACTGGCCGTTTTAGAGTTTTCTAGCATTTAAACTCGGTCTGCTGGTTTTCATTCGTCTATGTTTACTTCACGGAACTTTTTACCCGACTGCGGCGAAGCGAAAAGGAAGGGTAATGATTTTGTCAGTCTATGATCCGATTTTATAGATGAGGTGTCAATAGATTCTTAATAATGGCACGGGAAACATAGGTTATATAATTTACGTAGTCGGGTTATAGTCTTTAACTTTTGACTATAGAGCTCTACCTTTGTAGCCACAAAGTTACAGCTCTAGAAGTTCCGTGAAGTAAACAAAGATGAATGGAATAGCCTAAGCTCTAGAATTTAGTACGAACCTCGAGGTTGCAGAAGAAGTGTCCGATCTGTGGGTAGACGCTAGCGGTGGCCTTGCGACGTAGCACGGCGGCCATGCCGGACAGCGAGCAGTTGTTCAGCCTCGTGAACAGCACCGCGTCGAGGCGATCGAGGTGGCGAGCGAAGTCCCACCAGCAAGCTTTGCGGGAGAAACCGCCGTCCACTGGAACAGGAAACGGAAATAAAGGTCATCAAAATAAAAAAAATATTATAAAAGAAGTAGGCTGACACACCAGAACGCTGGCACATTACGGTGAAATGATATTGTGGCGGGCCAATTAGCGCCACGATCCTGAATAGCTTTATCAAAGTTTTCACAGTTTGGCGCTATATATACAACAGTTGAAATGCTTACAGGAGGGCTTCGACCTGACCGAGTAAACCACCGGCCGAAGATATATACTAAATTCCCACAATATAGAGGAGCAATCCGTAGATGTATCGCCTGGCGATAAGTTTAACCTTTAAAAGCAAAAGTTCAAGCGGCTTCCTGGGTGTGACACCTGCAGTGTCTATATCTCTACTCAGAACTATCCAGAACGTCGATTCTGCTAATTAAATCCTGCAATGATACAGTTACGATTCAGACCCGACACGTTAAAACATTAAAATGGTATTCTCATAAACGTCAACCCAACGTCAAACCCGTTTTCAGTTTCAGTATAATATAGAGTATTTAAAAGTGTAGTAATAGAAACATAACAAAGACAAACTGCAGATAAAATATATGAAAATCGGCGCAGTTAAAATCTTCGGCAAACAGTGTAAAATCGGCGCGGCGCTAGATTGAAAAATAAATTGGATCGGATAAGGCCGCAGCGGCGTGTTTACTCGCGAAATGGCGAATGTCTCAATAGAATTGTGCTTTATAGATTGTTGATAGCATTGGTGATAAAATTATGTAAATGGCTTGATATTGAGTATTAAGCCACGGTTTATGGTTTATCGTAAAATAATCTAAAATCCTGTTTTACAATCGCCTAGTAATTATTGAATAGCTTATCTGGCATTTCTGTCACTGCTAACTATCTACTATCGAGTGACAGAGACAAAACATGCAGTTAAGCTATCTGACACTTATTTTAAGATTATGAAACAGGCCCTAAATAAAAGGAGTTAGATGAGATGACTGAAAATTTTAACTCTTTTCTGATTCTAACACGATTATGTGGGTAGCCACACAACTATTATGAACAATCGCCTTTTGTACAGTTCCTTCACTTAAGAAATTATTGTTATGTGTTTATAATTAATAAATAGTTTTCTATTCTCTTCTATTCTTAGCTAGGTTAACCTTCCTAATATTGAGATCTGTGGCAGTAGTTTCACGTTAGCAACAACGATGAGTCATGTGGAAGAAAAAACGACACGACTCAAATAAAAAAGCGGAAAAAACTTATAATAAACTCGAGCACATCCCTCTATCCGTTGGCTCCGAGCCAAGTCTGCCCGCGGCATCATCGTTTTGCCCGGCATTGTCTGCCGTCGGACAAATTGCCTCCGTTGTTACGTTTGGACGTTAATTACGCCGCCCAACAACAGATGGCGTTAATGACTTCTATTGTTGTCAGTTTTATATTTTTAATCTTGTTTAAAAAAAAAGTTTAGCCATGTCCACATAAGATTAGCCTTTAAACCCTGTTTTTATCCGAATGAAATATTTAAGTCAACGTTACGGTACAATATTACATAAGTAATGACAGTATGCATAGCTAATAATTTTCATAGCTTACCTACAGAAAAATAACATGGTTAACATTGCCGTACAACGCGCCAGCTTTGAAGGTCACACGCCCGGCGCTCCGTATCGGCCGCGCGTTATGAATAGAATTTAAGTATTTTATAGGATAATATGAATCGAATATTGATTACGCTCCTAAAATATCTATTTTTGTTTTAAGACCATTCTGTATAAATAACCATAAATACACATTGTAAAACAAATTAAGAGTAACAAGTTCCAGCTTTACTTTTAACGAAATTACTCTACTTAATTTGACCAAACGACTCATATTAACAATTAGTACCTAACCTAACCCAATCCAATAATTTAAACTGCACGTCTCAAGCAATACCAACTATGGCAATATTACTATTTCTCGTCGTCGTCGTCGTAAAATCTATCAAATAAACCCTACTTCATCTGAAATCGATTGCCTCCATTCTTCTGCCGGGGAACTCAGCATTTCAATCGACTCGAGTCTCGCCGCTCTGTGGGGTGAGTGTTGGCGCGCTGCCACACATATCCCTTGAAATGAGTGCTCTACGGATTAACTTAACTTGAAGTTTTTCTTGAACGTTTTGTGCGATCTTTAGTAATAATGATTTGTTTGTTGACTTAATTTTAATGATTTATTGATTATTTATTATTTATGCTGTATTGTTGGTTTAGAATTGATTACAGTGTGCTGAGTGCGAGTTCTTGTCACTACTCGCCGTGAAAAAGCACCATACAAATGTATGGCACCAAATTAGCATTGTTTGTCACTAGGGGCGTTGTTTCAATGCCATACGAGTCGTCACTGCTCGCCATGAAGAACTTCTCGGCGTGAAGAAAACATGCACTCAGCACACAGTAATTGTAAATTGTAATGACTAAAGCGGGCTTTGGCTTGCTCGAGAATACTAATAATAATCAGCTCCGCCGAAAAATTTAACTACAGCGAATGAATTTTACTGTGACATTGATCGTGTCCGTGTTTTTATTATTTCTGAACTCACTAATTTCAAAACAGGATTGATATGAGTTCTTTATAGACCTAAACTGACATGTCTTGTCAATGTTGCGCGCACTATTTCTCGAGTCTCGCGGACCGTTGATGACAAGACGCGAGTGTTCTAACATTTCCAACTCACATTGGAGTCGTTTTACTTGTAAACAAGGCATATCCTACATGGGCAACAAAAATTGATCCATTATGAGCAATTATGGTCAGTTGCGACGTGACAATATATCCAGCAATTTACGGCACGGCAACAAGCATCCATTTGGGAAAATGTTTTGCAACTACAGTATTGAGCGATAAGGAGCAACTTCAAAAAACTAGACAGTACTTTGATACACGAGCAAATCGCATCAGCGAATATTATACGGAGAAACAAGAAACAATATTGCTTGAATTTTTTAAAAATTGTTTCACTAATTACTCCAGATTGATCCATATTGGTGAGCAACTATTGCTCGAGAAAATTCCCGTAGGTGGGTTTATAGTAGTAGTATATAGGTTAATGTATTTACTGGTAACAACTCGTACCTAGCATATTGAATCCGTTGATGCCGAAGAGGGCGGCGTCGCCCTGGCCGCCGGGGAACACGTACAGCGTGGGGTGCGAGAAGCGGATGTTGCCCACCACGTCGCTCGCCACCAGCAGCTGCTCCAGCGACGCCGGCACGATGTACGGCTCCAGGTATGCTGTGGGAGAACAGTCAACAGTGGTTCAGTCAGAAGAAAATATACAAGGTCAAATCAGCAAGATGCAAGCAGAGAGGTTAGGTGGCTATGATAAGTATCAGGATAGGCAGCTGGCAGCACGCTGAGCAGTCTGAATCATGCTGGGTCGGTTAGAAATAGGGAACAGCATTTGTTTTGAATCAACAAATTTCTCATATTTTCCGAAAGGCAATAAAAATATGGACTGAAAAATGCAGTAAACAGGTGCTAAATTAAAAAGTTAGAGGACTACGAAAACTACTATTTTTTTTGCTATGATAAAAAAGAAAAATAATTATTGTTCAAATACTTATGTTACTTGTGATATTATTTGGTATGACCTCAGATTAATTACGGTATGACAATGATATTAATTTTAATTTATAAGTTGCGTGTAATTGTATTTTTTCTTTTGATGAATAAACAAATAATAAAAAAAAGTATTTCAGTTAATGAAATCAATTTTGTATTTATCTTCATCCTTTTTCAAACTACTGTGACGTCACTCGTGCATAATTTTTTGTATAGAGCGTTTTAAATGCTCTCCGACGATCTCACTTTTGTGATGACTGTATTTCGTCAACGATTGATAGTAGATATGCCATTGCAATACAATATTTCCTGGTTTATTATGTACTTTTCGCAAAGCCAACGAGAAAACACTATGCATGTTCCTGATTGTAGCTAAGCTACCGGGAGAAGAGAGCATATAGAAATAGCTGGTAATATGTAGGTAAGGTAGATAATTAGATAGGTAGTGAAAACAGGATTAAACAAATTAAGTGTACCAGGAAACGAGAGACACATCATCTTACAATCTGCACAAATATACATCATAATATTATGTTTAATATACTTATAATTTGAAAGATTTACAAATAAATTTCTATATTTAATTCTGTATCCTATTAATCCTCTTTCAAATACTCAAATTATAAATATATTTGTGTAATGGTTGTAAATAACCACGAACCTACCGTGTCTGGTTAGGCGTCAGTCAATAAGTGGTAAAATCAGGTTAGTTTATATGTGCTCAGTCAGTCAGTCAGTAAGTGGTAGAATCAGGTCAGTATTTACGTGACCAGCCAGGCAAAAACTCGTCCAGCCGTTACAAGCACCATTTACTTTTACATCATTTCAGCTGTAGCTCGCGTGTGGTTACGTTAACGTTTTAAAGCTTGAATAAGTTTTAATGGACTATTTTATTTATTATTATGGTTGAAGAGCTTTGTTTTAACTAGTTTTTGCCTGCGGCTCCGCCCGCGTAAATACAGTATGCCACCATACATCTATCCTCACAAACTTTCACATTTATAAAAGTAGTAAGATATTATAATCATCCTTGTTTCATATAAAAGTAAGTAGTAAAACCATCTGGCCCCAAAGAATAAATTCCAACCTATCCCAATTATTGGCTACCCCTTATCTATACTGTTATTATAAAGTGGAAGATTTGATTGTTTATTTGTTTGTTTTGAATGGGCGCCAAAACTACTGGACCGATTGTGATGGGCGCAGATATGGATTAGATCACGGGGAGGGACATATTCTACCTTTCTTGTCGCATCAAAATGTACGGTTGCGGGCAACAAGTAGTCAAATAAAAATAAACGGGTTGCGTATTTGTTTTGTTTATCGTTTTATACCACTTTCATACAGATTACTTACTGATACTTTGTACTTAGAACACAGTGTATGTACTTTAAATATTTGGAGCCAATAATTAATTGGGGAGGTGCCAACAGTAGGTCATCTTCCTCTTCCTATTTAATCAATCCAATGATAACATCGATTAATGTTACTCAAGAGCTGCTAGATTTAAACAATACTACAGGTCGCCCCGTGGTTCAGTTCTTTGCCTTTTATATACTGACGAAATAAAAAAAATGTGTAAATTTTGTCTATGGAATGTGAAAGAATGATTGAAATGATGTCGTTTCGGTGTAAATTGACCCTAATCGCAATGTGACGCCTCTTCACGCTAGATACCCATGTATAAGAGCAAGTTGTAGGACGCCAGTAATTCTGGCTGCGGACATTTCACAGCTATTTGTTCCCGTCCCACAGATGTCTTCCCATTTATTAGTTTCTAGCGATCCAGTTTCCAGGCTACTAGATATTGACAAATTATTATTGAAGTGTGGACCTATTACGTCTCATTTTATCAGCCCAAAGGAAATTACTAAACTTAAATTTACTACAAACAATAGCGGAATACTAAAGTATGAACTAATTTTATAGGCCGTATGCGTATAGGTACCTAGCAGTATATTCTGACTATTTTGTAATTCAATTATTTATTGAAACAAACTGAATATTGGTAGACAGGCTCAGCCTAGTGTAGGCACCAAATAAACTCAAAATTATTCTGCGCAAATCTTGGTTTAACGATAAATATTTAGTAGATATTAGTACAACATCATCAGTCATGTGTATACGGTAGCAAAGAGTTTTAAATAAATTATATAATTTTTACCCTTATTACAAGAATAATAGTTCTTATTCTTGTACCAAGGGGGCCGAACAAATACTAAAAAATAACTTAAATTAAGAGACACTCTTCCAAATTACATATTTTCAGGAGAGACGTACTAAAGGGTGAAACTAAATTTTTTAAACTTAATAGTAAATAGCAATGTATAATAACACGGCTGAGAATAGGCCATACCAACGCATCTCACTCGCATTTGTTCGCGAAAAGCACTCCTCGGACTTGTCTCAGATGTAGCTCACCGTTCACTGTTAGTAATGTTTTAATAGATTGTGATGGTTATGATTCCGAAAGACAATTGTTTGGCTTTACCAATGACAGATATGTATTATTAACTGATCCTGATATGTGTGATAATGTTCTAAAATTCCTCAAATATTGTAATTTATATGGTTTAATTTAAATAATGTAATAGTGGTACTGATAACCTATGTAGTTCCAAGCGACCTTAAATAAATGAAAAAAAAAGAGACTCAAGACTCAGTCCTTGTCATAATATCAGCAGCGAAGGTTTACGTGGAGTTTTTGAATTCGGCCGTTAGACTAGTAGTAAGCTCGTAAAACTTTTACGCCCAATTACTATTTGTATTCATTGATAAACTATTAAAAATAAAACATTTTTATACCTTGTTATGTTATGAGCTCGAACACACAAAACATAATGATTGAATACACAATTTGCATCCCATATAATATCATACAATGAAGCTAACGAGAGTCCTGTATGAGAGTTATTTCAACTTCTTAATGACTTAACAACAGTTCGGAAGCGCTCATTCCCCCGCCATACTCGCTGGTGATGTCAAACACGAGGAATAACTCTGCTAAAGTTTGTATGTAATTACAGTAATAAAATAACTCCCTTTTACCAGTTATTTGTAGGATTGATGTCAGTTAATTGTGGGAGAGTCACGCTTCGGCATAAATGGGCCGGCTCGACCGGGTAAATACCACGGCCTCACAGAAAACCGGCGTGAAATAACGCTTGCGTTGTGTTTCGCCGAGTGAGTGAGGTTACCGGAGGCCCAAGGGGGGTTGGGGATTTTAAGGACTGGGAATGCAGGGCGCAACACCAGAGGAGTTACAAGTGTTACTCGTCTGGTGTTGCGAGTGTCCATGGGCGGAGGTAATCGCTTACCATCAGGCGATCCAGCAGCTCGTTTCCTGGTTCATTAAAAAAATAGTTAGGCAGGAGTTATTGTATAGTGGCCAAGTGTGTATGCAGTACACAAGAGCACTCTCTCTTTTGCTTTACTCTCAGAACCCAGTGGGACGGATAACCGACACGACTGGCGAGAGATCAGGTGCAGGACCGTCTTTTTACATGCCCATCCGACGCATGGATCATCTTTCTTGTCAGACAATCAGGTGATCAGCCTGGATTGTCCTAATTAAACTTGGAAACAACTTTTTTTGTTGTTGTTCCAATGCGGGAATCGAACCCATGACCTCCGAGTCGAGAGCCAAGCTCTAACCACTAGACCACGGACCACCAGGCTGTATTAAATATACAAATGTCATCATTCGGCCCGGTGGACTCGTTCAGATTGGCCTGAATGGATCGACTGAACGGACCGTGTATGGCTAATCGCTTCAGTTTTACAAGCTGTACAAATTTACTTCGTAGGAAAAAAAATTTGTTTTTAAGTTTAATTTTAGAGCCGTTTTTAGAGTTAATAAAGTCTAATGATTATAATAATAGTGCGAAGTGAAATACTTGCCACGATTTATTATATATTAGAAAAGTTACTACAGAATAAAGACAGCTTAACATAAAAATTATTTTTTGTCCCTAATCCGCGACAGCTTACAGCAACCCAACAAGACCGTAGCTCGCAGCAAACCAAAACGAACTGAAGTGATATTTCACCTTTCTGTGTATGTGCGGGAATCCATTCGGGCCGAACTGCATCAGTTCGGTCGGATGCGATCAGCATCCCCGTGAATGGTACGCTTTAGCACATTTTGAAGCACAACTCCCGTTACTAATACCCTTAATAGTTATAGGTGATACCTACGGATTCTCGCAAACACATGTCATTCATTAACGCTGTCGGTAAACTCGATTTACTGAAGTGCTTCGTAATTGTCATATTGTCATATTCACATACTGTGTGATGTTACTTGCTGTACGGAACCAGGGATAAATTAAGCTTGAAGTTAATGCTTCACCCGTAGATTAAAAAAAAACACCAGTATTATTGCACCATTCGATATTGTTGCTAGTAATACAAACGGTTTCCAGAAAAGAATTATTGTGCGCGAAAAAATTGAGGAAAGAGGTATTTCTATTACATTACATACAATTATTATAATTCCAGTTTCTTTCTTTATTTAAAATATAAGCAAAATGAATACTTGCTTATTGTAGAACAATAAAAGCGTTTTAACTTTTATTCAAACAATACACGACCTATAGAAGTTGGAAAGCTCTAGAATGACGTCACACTTCAAAATGGCGCCCAGGGATAGTGGAACAGAAAATTTTCCAAGCCCGAACTATTCATAATATTGAATAACAATACTCGCAATATAAACGTCAGAACTATTGAATGCTTCTCAGCATAAACGAACGTTGAAATTATCGATGTTTTATTCAATTACTTTGAAGTTTTATGCTTTGAATACTAAGTATGTTCGCGCTAAAATTCACAATAATCAGTGTACTCGTAAGTATTGGAAATAAACCTTTTGTATTTGTATTAGTGCACGGTGTTGTTTCTGGATACCACAGCCTAAGCGTCAGTTCACACCGAGACGTGACATGCGGCGCTGTATTTTTACTTTATTCAGTAATCATGAAGGTATACGTTTCAATGGCAAGAGTTCGAATTTCGAGCTGCACCAGCCCGCGTAGCGCGGCGCCACTCTTTAAAATGATTTTACTTTTGTTTCTCTCTATTTTCATGTTTACTACCTACACGTCTCTACTATGTTCGTATTAAGTATACAGTGAGTTATCAGTGCAAATATCAAAATTGACCAATGACGCTTAAGCCGCACTTCACCAATCGAAGTACTCACACTCAGTACGGACGCGTCATTGGTCAATTTTCACATTTGCACTGATGACTCACTGTAATCTTACGCAAATATAAGATAGTATTACACGGGGACCAATCTACCATACCACAGTATTGATACATAAACTAAAGTGTTAATCTCAAGTAAACTCAATAAAAGCAGCCTCTTAAAATAGATTACAATTATCCGATCCACGCCGGAGACTGGAGAGCCGCAGCCAATACACAAGGATTACGGGATTTGTTATCTATCTCTTGTGAGTTATTAGCTGATTAAAACTTGACACAATATTGTCGAGAGAAATAATATAAAATACTTTAAATACAGTTGTTGATCGTAACAGTGTTACAGCTGTTAGCGAATTGTGGAAACTGTAATGTTTCAAAGGATTGCTATAGTTAGTACTTTATAGTCGTGGTAATTTTTGTAAAGAGAATAGAAATGTACACATAACATCGAGACCACGATGCGTCGTTTACCTATAATAGGTTTTATAAGTGCAAATGTTAGAATTGACCAATTAAGCTGTGTGCACATTAACCAATTAATACAGCCACCCTGTATTAATTACCCAAATAAATACCCATAAGTCTCTTGAAATGTAAAAAAAATCATAAAAAAAAACTAATTACAATATGAAAAAGGTTTTTATTTTGAAGTAATCTTAATAAAATGGGAATTATTTTTTGAAAATTACATCGTCTAAATGTAATCCGTTACGGTCGTGGCACTCCTGTAAGCGACGTCTAAAATTGTCCATCACTGCGCGGCAAGTAACTTCTGTAATGCTTGCCATTTCTCGTCGAATATTTTCTTTCAAGACATCGATTGACCGCGGGTTGGTTTCATACACTTTACTCTTAAGATAACCCCATAAGAAAAAGTCCATTGGGGTCAGATCCGGACTACGTGGTGGCCAGGCAATATCTCCTCTTCGAGAGATAACTTTACTAGGGAAAAGTTGACGAACGACGGGCATAGCGGTGTTAGAGGTATGGGCAGTTGCTCCATCCTGTTGAAACCAGGTCCGCGTATTGAAGACTGGAAAATTCTGCAACTCTGGTGCAAAAAAGTTCTCGATCATTGCCACATAGCGCTGCGAATCAACAGTAACCGCGCGACCTCTGCTGTCCTCAAAAAAGTAAGGGCCTATGATGCCATGCGCTGACATAGCTGCCCAAACTGTCACTTTAGGGCTATGTAAGGGCCTTTCATGTTTGCGATTCGGATTTTCGCAACTCCAGTAGCGACAATTCTGCTTGTTGACATGGCCGTTGATGTGGAAGTGAGCCTCATCAGAGAATAACACGTTATTAAACGATGTAAAGCGGTCAACATTTCATTTGCAAAATTTAGTCTGTGCATAGGGTCAGTATCTTTTAATTCCTGTACTAATTGAATCTTGTAAGGGTGAAGAAGTAAATCTTTCTTTAAAATCCGCTGTAATGAAGTTCTCGATAAGTTTAATGCACTGGAACGCTTACGAGTAGACTGGGTAGGATTTTCACGAATTGACTGTTTCACTACGTCGATGTTTTCTTCCGTGCGTGATGTCCTTGGTCGACCTGACCGTTTTTTATCCAACGTAGAACCACTCTCCTCGAACTTAGTAACCCAGTTCTTAATCGTTTGAATACTTGGAGTGTCGTTAAAGTTGCGTAAATTGTGATGTTCTCGAAATTTACGTCGCGCAACGGTAGCAGAATTATTGTTGCGATAAAACTCGCGCACACAAAAAGCACGGTCCGCACCAGTGAAACGCTCCATGGCGACTGAATTCCGAAAGACCGTTGGTGCTTCCCCCTTACCCCGCGCGCCATTCTTACGCACCGTTAGAATTTTATTCGAAATTTAAATTTCAAAGGACTTATGGGCCACCCTGTATAAGCCATTTTGACATATGTACGCATGATACATTGCATTATTAACGCGAATAGATATAGTTCTCCTACTACCTACTTTAGTTAATGGATCAATACTGTGGTATATAAGATTGGTCCACGTATAATAGGTGAACAAAAGGCAAAACGTTTGATGGGACAAAAGTAGATAAAGCTCCTAGGTGTATCTTCTCACTCTACTGTCATGGTCTAGAAACACTATTAGATGCGTTGGTTTGAAAATTTGGCTCGTATCAATATTAGCTTCTCATAGCAGGCTCTAATCAGAACTCTATTGAAGTCAGTAGAATGAAAGAAGAAGAAACACTAAAAGCCAAATAGGTTTTTGTACTTTGGTTGTGATTTCGGTGTTTTTTCTCGTACTACGTACGAATATAGAGTTTATTGCAATGTAAATAAATGATATTTTAAATTTATAGAATATAAATATCATTCGGACACCTTCAACAAAAGTGGAATGTTGATATATTCACTAATTTATATTAGAGATCTCTCTCTTCCCCGTTAGCATGCGTTGTAAAGAGAATAAGGAACGATATGTCTTCTTCTCCTCCTGCTAATAGCCGGGTGTCTATGCTATGTATAGTTATTAATCTGAGGTCACTACAACCCAAATACAAATACAGATTATACTCTGTACAGATCTAAGTTAATCTAAACGTAAACAAAGATACAATATTGATATGTCATTGCACGATTATAAGTGACATTTAAGGCTGGGACGTGCATATACGATCTCCGGAATCCGAAACGAAGGAGAAAATTCAGAACACTGAAAACAGAACATCTAGTCAAATGTCAATGTCAAATTTGACAACTCGACATTCGAGTGTTCGATTTTCAGGTCTCATGCAGCATGTATCATGCAGAGTTCTACTTTTAGCGATCCGAATTCTCTCCGGCCTTCCGGATTCCGGATCATATAATTCCAGCCTGCTAGCATAATAGGGCTCTATTCCACTCTTTATTTATGTTTAGATTATATAAAAATAAAAGTAATATAAAACTTATTAGATAAAGTTAATATAAAACAGCACTTACAGACAAAATCCTTAACAGCCTGTGAGGCTGGGTCGATGACGTCAGTGGGGTTGACTCTGATCCTGCAGTGCTTGGCGAGCGGCAGGTGCGGGAGGCGCGCCCACTCGCCGGCGCCCGCGCAGTGTATGTCTATGGAGATGGAGTTGTCGTACGCGCGGACGACGCGCTGCACCTCGTTCTCCTGATACGCGTCCACGAAGTCCGCGAGGGAGAATGTGCCGTCCTGGAATAGGGGATATGGTTATAGTTTTTGCTGATGATGAGGAATATACTGGGTGATTTTATACAGTTCCTAGAGCAACAGGGCATGTTTTGTTCAAAAAATAGAATATGTATACACAAAAGCATTTGTGACAAAGCTCAAGTATTTGAAAGTTGGAAAATCTTAAGAAGATCATGAATTTAGGTCACCCTAGGCCTTAGGCTCCGAGCGCCGTAGTACGAACCAATCACGCGCAACGTCATAGCGATTAACAGGGGTCAATATGTTGACAAAAATTTGTAATTTTAATTTTTTCTAAAATACTTTTTCCTCCTCGCAATTTGCATAGAGACCACACAACTTCCTCCACATAAACCGGCCAAATTTCATACTCTTTCGGTAGCACAATTCTCGTAAAACTATACTGAAAGTTTTTGCTTCACGTATTCAAGAGCATCGTGGGATCCTCACTAATATAATTTCAAAGGCATTTTGCAATAGCCAAACAGCAATCTGCAAAAATATACTTTGAAATAATACAAGTGCAATCCTGCTCCAAGAAGAATAACACAGTTCCCGTGGGACGAGAATTCACGGCAACTGGGAGTATTTAATATTTATACCTACTGCCTAGCAAACCAAATTGTTGAATAGTCAAACGTCCTTTGGGATACTTTCAATTTGCAGCTCGCCCCGGGCACGAATAATGTATAAGGATAATGTAATGTATGAAGATAAGGATGAGTAACGTAATACTTTATGTGTTACTAATGATCTCACTTATAAGGCTCGGCACAGACTGACCACAAACGACCGCGACCGGCTCCCTCTCCAAACCATTATTTACATTGTTCACTTTGGTCGTTTGTGCATTACATGGGACTTTACCGTCCCGCAATCCAATTTCAACTTGTAACGACTTTATTACCGCCGCGACGCAACGGTTTAATTTCATTACTAAGGCGGTACGTTGGTACCTTTGCTAACAATCTTTCATAAACGGTTGAGGATATATTCTTGGACCATGGACCATGGACCATGGCTAAGATCCATTACGATCACGTCAGCTTTTAAGCAAAAATTAGACCTCTCGTTTAGAGGCTACGATGCCACAGACAGATAAACAGACAGACAAACACGTATAACTTATAACACCCCTTTTTTTGTCAGGGGTTAAAAATTATGTAGCGATGGCGATCGGTCGCGGACATCGGTCGCCAGTTTCAGTTGAACGTAAATACAACAGTGAAAGAAAATTCCTTTGAAATATTCCATGACTGTGGTATTTGTACAGTTTCGTAGGAATTTCCTGATGAAGAAATGCCAAGGTCGTAGCTGGTATAAGGAAACGCGTAGTAAATTTTGTATGGCTTCATATTGAAAATCGATACTTGACACACTTTTAATAACATCATAACATGTAAGTTTGTCGTCTCCGTGGTCCAGTGGTTTAGAGCTTGCCTCCTGACTCCGGAGGTCGTGGGTTTAATCCACGCGTAGGAACTGCAAAAATATTGTTTTAAAGTCTGGTTAGGACAATGCAGCTGATCACCTGATTGGCTGACATGAGAGTCTATACGTCGCATGGGCATGTGAAAAGTCGGTTCTGCGTTACGTCCGTCCCACTGGGTTACGAGAGTAAAGGAAGAGAGAGTGCTCTTATGTACTGACTGAGCACACACTTGAGCACAAAATAGCTCCTGCGTAGCTAAACCAAATAAATACCTATTATTTGCTCTGTTTCTCCATTTTAACGTCTAACATCATCTGCTGGCTACCAGCGTTTCGTCCCAGTTTGAGTCTTATACATTAATGACACTGGAGATACAGTGCTCGTAACTAAACTCCGTTCAGAGTTATTTTACCTCGGAGAGAGCTTTATGAGAGTGATCCTTATGTAGTCGGCATAAAAGTGCTGTCAGAGGTAAAATTACTCGGAACAGACTCTAGCGTGACATCGTGACACGAACTATTCGTTCATTTCCGTCAGTTTCAATCGTGGCCCCGGAAACGGAAATTACGCCCGGCTGAATGAATCCTTCGCGCCTACATTACATTTCTCTCTAATCTAAACGGTTTTAATTCTGTTTTTATTTTACTAATTACTCACCAATACCTATGTTCGCATCTAACGAAATATATTTTAATATTGTGCCACTATCATACAATGTATGCGTTATCAATGTTCCGAGGTGGCCACACTAATTAAAAAATGTCGTTATTATAAATGTGTCATATTAAATTAGTACAACCTCAACTTTGTTTCTCTTACATAATGTAAGTTAAGTTAAGTATGAATAATTTCAATTTTTATAAAAAAATTATAACCCGACTCTACATAAATTATATACTCTATGCCACCCGGGATATTACTACGAATCTATTAACACCTCATTCATTAAAATCGGACCAGTAGTTTAGGCGCTACGGTGCAACAAAGTTACATACATACATATACTGCCAAAATCATTTCCTTCCTTTTGGCATCGCCGTAGTCGGGTAAAAATGAAACTTAACAAGCTTTTTTCAGAAAATCAATAGAAAAAGCTACCACCGGTTCAACCCTAAGCTGCCGAGAAGAACCGGCGCGGCGTAAGAAACTCGCAGTACGGACGATCGATGGATCCAATTGAAATTGAAATTAATCTATTATTACCATCAAGAAAAGTCTACCAAAAAGCTCTAGTTAAAAACTGTCACTAATCTCCTATTAAACGCTCTCGTGTAAAACATTTGCGGTGAAAATAAAAGTTTTGTAAATAACTTTACTAAAACGCCGGCAAAAGTTTCTGTTCTCCAGCGTTTGTGCAAATATCGCCTCGATGAAAAAAAACTTGACGCATTTTGAGCTCATTTACAACAGCAGTTCTCTGTTGGAATTTTTTGTAGCTTTTGAAGTGTCGTATAATGATTTTTTTAGTTTTTAAGCCACGTAGAGTAGGTATTTTAATATTGTTTCATCTGTTACCAAACATCTATAAAATTTCCAAATTATTTTATCGTCATTCATAAATATATTACTTAATACGTGAAGCGAAAACATTCAGCACGGTTTCACAAGAATTGTGAGATGGGAGGAGTATGTTATTTGGCACAGTTAAACTTAATGTGGAGGAAGGTGTACAGAAAGGCAATTTTTTTATATAATGCTTAGAAACACATAAAAATTAATAAAAATAACAACAACACACGTCACTCCAGATTATTAACACACTACCGTGCGTCGGATCTTATGTTCAATGTTACGAGCGTTTGGTATGTCAATCTGTTACAAGATTTACATTTTTTTCTATCCAAGAAGCAATAAGGTTCTTAAACATAAAACTTACATGAATTCTTATGGGCAAATATCGACTACAGGGCGACCTCTAGATATTCAGTAAGCTCTGTGTGAGGTAAGTAAGTAATAGGTTACGTTAATTTTATTATTATTAAGTGAGTTTGGCTTAAGTAAGGACCGCCATAATCAACTAAAAACAACATTAAAGTGGCCGAGTCTAGCGAAACTCTGTAACATTTTAATTGTAAAGCAACGCCAGAGAAATAACGTTTTTATAATAACGTTGAAAAGATTTTAACGTCGTTTTTGAGCACACCAGTCTTGTTTATTGTTACTTTGCTCAGCAGCTCTTGCAATATCACATGCCGGGGTTTTAACATAAATTTCATAAAAGAATATATTCCTTGCACTACCTTTTAACTCATATTTCAATTACATTTTCCTCGCTTGAATTATTTCAAAAGATTTTGCAGCGCGCGCCGTTTGCCGAGAAAATGCAGAGTGTGTTAACGATACCGAGGCTAACTATAAGAAAAAGTTGAATTTAATGAACGCGTAATATTTATGAAAGTGCGTCAGTATTTTAATATGAACTTTATTTATCGCTACTTTTAATTAAAATCCATTGGTTCTTTTTAATTTTACGCTGAAAAAGCAAAAAATATGTTACCAAATACCATGGCACAAAATATAATCCAAAATAATAACGTCATGTTCCATCCAATTTCGACCGCTACGAACCTCTACGAGATCATTACGAATCTCTACGAGTGCTACGTGATCTTCACGAATATCTACTTGTGCTACGAAGAACGACCTCTACATTTACGTGCTACGAGCGTCTCTTACGTGCTACGTACGTCGCTTACGTGCTGCGTACGTCGCTTACGTGTGCTAGAAACGTAAAGGAAGACCGAAATAACTCGTTCGTAGCTCGGGTATAGATAAATTATTGTATTTTTACACTACTCTATATATAGACATGTGTTATTTATATTAGACTCGTAGACTGTTTATTTTAATTGGGGCCCGTCGTCGCGAGCGTGTAACGCTGCATTTAATTTCGAACTAATAATAAGTTTCATTCGGCCCTTCAATCGCTGCTTACGACAAAAATGAAATTGATTCTCATTAGGGCGCGTTTCTATGGCCACAAGAATTACAATGCGACCACTGCAAAATGAGCTTTATTGACACTGAAAATGAGCTTCATCTACAACGTACAGATTTTCTACAATAACCCAACTGCGCGGCCGCCGCGTGGTTGGTCGAGTGCCATTAGGCCTTTGTGGCCTAGTCCATAAAGCTCAATTCGCAACGGCCCCGCAGCGATCGCGCGCCACGTCTTACTGGGTGCTTAAACTCATTTTCTCTATAACGTAGACACTTGTCTGCCTGCAGAGATCATGAGGCATCTATCATAATCATCACCTGCATGATCCAGGAGCCGTTGCCGGCGCAGGTGTAGCCGGCGTGCACGAGGTGGCGGTGGCGCGTGAAGGAGCTGAGCAGGTTGCGCATACACTGCATCAGCGTGTTCATCTGTGGGTGGATCAGGATCTCCGTCACCAGGTTCTCCGATGCGAACTGGATCAGTCGCTCTCCTGGGAACGAACAGATGCATTATAGAACACGGCAGGAGCAACGTGACGTACACAACACGATTCACGCCGACTTCACGTTAAATGAGGATACAATAACTATGATAGTACAGTTTATAACATCGTAACCCACAACATATTAACAACAACAACATAATTAACATAAAAACAACAACAACATCATGAATACTTGTACTTATTTACGGATACGGACACGGGGCTAGATGAAATTTTTTTGTATTGTTTAAATGAATAGTTATCTTAAATATGAGTAACTTCTCAGAAGAAACAGTATATCGTAAGTCAATATTTTCAAAGTTACAGCGATTTGTATACACAATTTCGCAAGTCTCGTGAAAACGCTCCATACTGAAGCCGTAGCTAGCTGTGACGTCACACGTGCCGTGAACATATTTGTAAATATCTCCGATATTGGTGCGTTTAATTTCACTACTTCGTACGTGCGTTTAAGTTCAGTACTTACCATAATAAAATGTTTTTGTATATGATTTAGTAAACTAATGATGTAGGTTTTATTTACTAATTTCCCAAAAAAAAATAAACCTTTTTTGTACTTTTTAGATGTATTTAATTACTAAACTTAACATAACATTTTATATTTTTTAAATTTACCAAGTAGTAATGCCTCAATATATCTGAAATGAAATGTTTAGATTAGATGGAGATGGAGAAAAGTTTAGATGGAGTCATCATCCCTATTCATTTCTTAATATAGGTATTAAAATAAGTTCTGAAATTGATCTTACATCTACAGGCTAGGACTTCCCTTTGATAGAGTACCAGCCTCCGCTACTGGAACACGGAGTAGCCGAAATGAGTTTAGGGTATCAGGCAGCTATATTGTAGACAGGGTATAACGTAGTCAATCCGGTAAATGCAGATTGAAAGGTGGTGAAGGCAAATCACTTTAATCTTAATTGATGTCACTAATGTACATTAATATACATCACGTCGTGTGTGATGCACTGTATGCTGTGCCCAACCAAAGGTTTATTTCTTATTGTTAATGTACGTAACGCCGATAGCGTAGTAGAAGACCTTAGCAAGTGAGTCTCGTAAATCTTGAACGTCTATTATAGGAGTAAAGTACAACAAAATAAATCTAGACCGTAAAATGTTTCAAGTGTCAAGTTTCAAAGTAAACTTGGAGAACAAGCAATAAAACTATAGTCCCGATACTAGCTGTCTGAAGTTTATAGGTCTGTGGTTCAGAAACTATAGAACAAAGTATAAAGTTTATTGAATTAATATAGGTATGAATGTTAGATTGTTGTGTTATTGCGGTATGCATGTTAAATTGTTGTGTTATTATTAATGCAATAAATAAATATGAAAATAAACGTTTCTGTATTTATCTAATGTAACATTTTACATTGGTACAAAATCTTTTAATTCAATGTTTAATTTATAAAAGAAATAAGTATACATTTCACAAGTAAATGACGTCAATTCAGCACGCAAGTCAACTGGGACAGAAAAAAATGGATTAGTAAATTAGCTTAAGTTGATTTAAAAAAATCCTTTTCCAATAGAGAAGCTATTATTTTATTTTTATTTAGTTAAGTTTATACAAATCATGTTACAGTAACTACATATAAGAAGATAAACATATGTCACTAAAACACTATGTGGTAGCATTTATCAAGGTACGTAAATACTAAACACCTGTATTATCCAGTACAATAAATACCTGGAAAAGCGTATAACACTATAACCTCCATAGTCCAGGATTACGAGCGTGATGAATGGAAGTGGGGCATTACAGGATTACTTAGCACAAGTGGAAACAGCTTAGGGCCGCTGCGTTATGGCCTAAATATTATTATAGGAACGTTACTGAAAACTTAATAGGACATTTTAATATCACTTTATACCCGATTGCGCTATGATTTTTCCATGGTAATTTTTATTATATTTGTATACAATAATTATTTTAACAATAAAAATAAATAATATAATAATATAATAGAATATCAGTCAAATTATTACAAGTTCCATTAAAATTACGAAAAATAAATTTTTATTCTTGCTATTTACGGCAAAACGGAACGGGAGTTAAAATTAATAGGGATTGACAATAGCAAATCGAACTTAAATAGATAACGTTTTGACAATTCAAATACTCGTTTCAGTGTGCCGTGTGCGAGTTATTGTCACTACTCGCTGGAAGAAGTAAACTACTGTTTGTATGGCATCGTAACAACGCCCTTAGTGGCAAACAATGGTAACTAATTAGATGCTATACAAATGTAGTTAACTTCTTCACGGCGAGTGTGTCAAAAATTCGCACTCCGCACACTGTTTGAAGGCCATTCGAAAATCGTTTTGGTTGCAAGTAATAACTTTTTCGATGTGACATTAATATCGATTAACCTTCATAAGGGTACAACACTGCAAACTTCAATTGCGAGGTGTCCAAAGAAGCTTTTACATACCTACACCACAGAGTAAAAATACTTACCTAGAGACCTCTCATAGAACGATCAAAATTTTGTCAGGGTTGTCACAGAAGATGGGCGTAAATTAAACTAAGTCTAGCGTCTTTTACTTATTACGTTTACTTATTCTATTATTTTACATACACACAGTACAATACATAACCACTTTTTTGTTTAATATTATTTGTATTTTATAATCTTATATTATAAAGTTTTAACATTCATTGGGACCGAAATATAATTTTGAAAAAAAAAAAAATTTGCTATCGTGACAACCAACAACACATGCGATAAAAACTCAAACACGAAATTTGAAAAGTTAGACGTCCTTTCGATGGCGCACAAACTTGACGGAATTTTGACACTATTGCTGTGTTCGCGATAGGAGAGTTGTGCACACGTCGTATGCTTGTAGTAGTGCAATGTAACCGACAGTTGTATGTAGCTGTTTATGCTGACCTAGATTTCTTTATTCTGTGCCTAGACAGTACTCTATAATAATTCTATCTATTGGTTTTTAGTATTGATAGAATACCCAGTTGAATTTATAGTCGTAGCTATATCGTCGAAACACTATCGTCATCTCTACATGCTATTTATAGGCCACAGTAACAATTGTTCTGTCGTCACGTTTCAACAAGGACACAATCCTAATAAAACAAGGAATAATCTAAAACTTTCCTTTAAGAATGAAATAAACTCTGCTTTACTCGGACTTGTTTTGAAATTCAACAAGTATTTCCAATGAAACAATTTACACGAACACAAGTTTGACGAACAACAAGTAAATAACCTCAATTCTCCCCTCATTTTCCCTGCAAAGAACAAGTAAATAGAGGATCCCTAACTCAAGATGGCGGACGAAGAAAATTCGAAAAAATTCCCCAGGCACTGTGTATTAGGTTTCGCAAACACAGTAATGGTCGTCAGTCAGCGACGAAAATAGACGAAATATTTACGAGGAAACTATATACTGAGTTAATATTTATGTAAGACTCGAATTATAGGAGGTTTCGGGAATTTAGGTTAATACAGTATTGTATTGCCGAAATGTGAGAACTACGAAGACTAGCTTCTAATGCCCGTTTTCTGAGGTATTTTATGGGTAGATTATCTATTCAATGGCGCTTTTGATTGGTGTACGCGCTTATGATTGTACATTTATACAGTGTGGTTTTTTCAGTCAGTGGCCAAACTTTCAAGAATGAATTAAACCCGCTATTTGATTGATTAATAAACTAGCGACAAAAACCTCACAATCCGGACATAAGTACCTATATTACCATATTTACCTATTCTCTAAGTACTAACTAGGTCTTACCTAGTTTATAACATTTCAATCGTAGATTTTCATATTATATAACCAAGGTTCGTTTCTGTATTTAACTATCCCTACTAATAAAACTATTTACACAACTGATTGGCCATTCAATGTTGCTGTCTTTGTCTGATACGTTGGTACTTGACAGCAACATTGAATGGCCAATCAGTTGTGTAAATAGTTTTATTAGTAGAGGGGTCAGTATTTAGCTACATTATTTAAATTTTATTGAGGCTTGAACAATTTGTTCGAGTTTGATTGTCACAATTGTGATTAATTGTTCGTATGACACGCTGCGTTATCAGTAGGTCAATTCTTCTAATTAAGTAGGATTAAAAAAAAAATACAGTTTCGAGCAGTTGTATGATTGTAACCTACAATCAAGTTGTGTGATTGTAACCTACAATCAAGTTGTATGATTGTAACCTACAATCGAGTTGTGTGATTGTAACCTACAATCAAGTTGTATGATTGTAACCTACAATCAAGTTGTGTGATTGTAACCTACAATCAAGTTGTATGATTGTAACCTACAATCGAGTTGTGTGATTGTAACCTACAATCAAGTTGTATGATTGTAACCTACAATCAAGTTGTGTGATTGTAACCTACAATCAAGTTGCATGATTGTAACCTACAATCAAGTTGTGTGATTGTAACCTACAATCAAGTTGTATGATTGTTACCTATAATCAAAACACCAAGACGTAGTATTTCAATGAAACCCTTGTAAACGTCAAAACTCATCAATTTTAACCCAAGTAAAAATTATCAACAGCGCTCCGGGAACAGGAATGTGAACGAAAATCACGAACATTTCGTTACTTATCTATCTACTTGTTGCCTACGATATAATATTGCAGAACAATTTAGTGATGCTCCACTTTTAAAACAAAGGACATAAAGGCGACGATAAATATTGATGGGCTTCGACCTTGAAAGCCTCCGTATTTGGGCCACGGACGTGAATTCACAATAAAGGCCTATCTCTCACGGCCCGCTGCACGGGGACCGAATCCACCGGCGTTGAAGGGTTAATGAAGTTCATTATATTACCAGTCGATTTGAACTTTGTATTATGTTTTAATAATGGGAGGGACTGGGACAAATAACGTTCTTGAGTAATGTCTCAGCATCCTACTTACTGTTATAAATGTCAAAGTTTGTGAGGATGGATGTATGGATGGATGTTTGTTACTCTTTCACGCAAAAACTACAGAACGGATTTTGATAGATATTTAAAGGTATTTATAAATTTAATTATTTATTAGATATTTAATGTTTCTGTAAAACTCTCTCTTTGAATATCGGCCCTTGTTATAATAATATATGTATAATATAATATCTACATGCCACTATTATTAAAGGTTGAAATGTAGCCGTATTATCTTTTGTTTCTTTTTGTTGTCTTATTATCATACCAATTTTCCATTGCAAAAAGGAAATATACCTAATATTATTAAAACATTCACGAATATTGTAAATTCAAGTCGCAAAATTACGAAATATGACATTCGCAAAACAACATTTAAAAGAGGCAGCGCTGAAGCACGCTGAAGGTTGTCGAGTAAAAATGTCTGGAGCCCTGACGAGCTGCAAAAAATTATGTCATTAAAAATGTCGACAGTCGACACCAGAAAATGTTCCTTTGAAACCTTTTTGGAATATCATCAGCGTACACGGTTCAGTTGTTCGGTTGACAGTGAATTATGATAGCACCCGACACGAGATTACGATGCGGGTATCAAGCATTTCGTAAACACGGTTAAAATCACACTCTGTTCACACCCAATTTAATCTTAACCTAAACCGTATTGATTTCTTATGTTTACGCAAATATTGTTCATTGTTTTAAACCCTTACGGATTGTGTCACGGTGCACTTTTCTTTTTCTTTTCAAGTCGTCCTTGGAGGACCACGGCTGCTGGAAAGTAGCCGAAACGTCGGGAAAAAGATCCGTAAGTGTTTAAAACAATAAACCTAAACCGATCAAAACTTTGATACCTTATTCATCAAATTGTTCCGGGGGCAATTCGCGTTATAGTTTCTATTCAATTCGCCAGTTGGGTTCCACTCGGTTTGATGCGTGTGTGTGAGTGTGATAGCATGCGCTGACACTGGAACCATACTGCTAATTGAACAGAATTACGTGAATTGGGCTTCTGGTATTGCTGATGTCCGTGAGCGGCAACAATGGCTTACCATCAAGCGATCCGCCTGCTCGTTTCCCGGTCCTAATCCATGAACAATGTTCTATGTAAACCATAAAATATAACGTTTGTTCTATAAAAAAAATTAAACTTAATACAGTGATTATGAACCTCTTTAAAAATAGGTTTGCTTTTAATTAAGACCGTCTCAGAAAGAAAAATTCTCTCGAGCGAAATGTTGAAGTGGTTACATATTTTATATTTCTGAAATTAAATTCTAGCACGTTTCATATTCTCTTTTAAAAGTGAAAATTCCGGTGTTTCCTAAAGATTCTCGCCTAAAATATGAGTTAAGGGCGTCACAGACGGCGAAGATACTTTAATATTTTATCTTAAGATGCCTGGATATATTTCATAGCACAGTACGTAATACAGTACGTACGTAACACAGTACATATTATAGTATCTTAGCCGTCTGTGATAGTTCATACAAACTGTATAGCAGGCGATATTTTATTTTAATATAAAATATTATAGTATCTTCGCCGTCTGTGACGCCCTTACCTAGCTGACCCGGCAAACGTTGTTTTGCCATATATAAAAAAATATTTTCTATCATTTTTAAAAATATTTTTTTCATACAAACCTTCTTCTGACAATAACGAACACAAAGGAAAAAAAATATCCAACTTGGTGCAGTCGCTTGGAAGTTAGCACGTACAAACATTTCGGTGATTCATAGAATTAGCACGCTGAAGTGGAAGTGCCGGCCATGTCTGCAGACGGACAGACGGTCGATTGAGTCGACAAGGGTTAGAGTGGAGACCACGCTTAGGCAAACGTAGTGAAGGACGTCCTGCGGCACGATGGACCGACGAAGAAGGTGGCTGGCAGGGGTTGGAAATGGGCTGCCTAAGATCGGGATGGTTGGCGCTCATTTGGGGAGACCTACGTTGATGAAGTAAATCCCGTCTTTAACATGCAGAAAGCGAGCTGTCGCTGGGGTACTAGACTATTCACGTGTTTCTAATAGACCGAGCACAACCGTTCTAGCATCTAAAGTTCGACCGTCGTGCAAGGTGGAAGACGTGAGAGTTTATAAAAAATTCGACACCTGTTTTGACCAATGACAACAAAGTGATTTTAGTTGATACGCATAATTTTTTATAGAAATGTTACAAGTGTATTGAAAATCAGCAATTTAAAGTAGGAATACCACTAGTATTAATCACGGATGAGGGTCGAAGCAGGCAATAATTTGTTTCACATGAAATTTATTATATTTAATTTTACATTTACAAGAAAACTATATCGATTTATGGATTTTCGTAATTTTAATGGAAATAAAAATGTATATATTATATAAATAGGACGTATTTTTTCATGTAATTTTTATCACGGTATATGTACGTGGCGTGAAATGGAAAATTTCAATCTGTCCAAGTTATCTTCGTCCACCGAATACCAGTCATAGACGTATACGACGAGAAATGTCGAGGCAAAAACTGTCACCAATTAAATGACTCCACTTTTGCAGTAGTTTGGGACCATTTTGAAATTTTTGAAGATTTGTACTGTAAAATGTGATGTACATTTTATCAAAGATTTCAAAACTAAAGATATATTTTTGGATATATTTGAGAGAACAAATCTTCATACAAGAAAAAGTTACGCTATCTTGGTTTTTACCACACTTCAAATGTCAGCCATTTTGTTTTCACTATACTACAAATGTCAAAATGGCCCCAAAAATGTAAAAAATTGGGGCCTTTTACCTGGAGACACTTTTTGCCTCAACATGCCTCGTCTATATTATATACGTCTATGCATTTAACATATTAAATAGCCTCTTCTCTAGATCTTTAGTTTTATCATCTACGACTATAGTACAGTAAAGTAGACAGTACATACCATATCTGGCCTCCTCCCCCTCGGGTGCCTGCGCCGTGAGGGTGGCCAGCTCCTTCTCCAGGTCGACCTGGTGCTGTCCGGAGTCCCATGATAGCAGTCCTGCAACAATACAGACGTTGTCTCATACTCTGTTGACGAATGACGATACTTGAGTTTCAATGGCTCAGAGAATCACAGTAATAATACAGATATCTTCGTATATATAGTATTAAGATGATTGGCATCTACTTATTATTACGCAAACACTAAAAAAATTGTTTTTAGAAATTAAAAGTTTTACAATTTACACCATGTTCCAATTTTTCAAATTCAGAAGCAACGTCTCCGCCAATTACGGTGTGGCGCTACGCGCGGCTTCAAACCTTTTTTACAGTTCCGCGTTGGATGACACGTGCCTACTGCCTAATGAGGGTGTTTGAAATTGTTTTTTGCCGTTAGGGGGCAGATCCAACACACGGCGAATCAAAAACGATCAATAAGAACTTTCCATTCTTTTTTTGTCACCAGGCGGCGATTGGTAGACCGACGGTCCTTGTCTTGTCAAAAAGCTGTCAGATGTCACGAATTTAAAAACCCTCATTACAAACTAAAATAATAATTAATAATATTGTTTAATTACTCATAATAATGATTAATTAAACATATTCCAAATCGCAATGAATCTTTATTTTATCAAAATATATTATAATTAATTCGTCATATTATATTATGTGATTTTTAAATATATTAAGATTTTGCTTAAAATAAGTACTTTCATATTCTAATAAATGTACGCAATATTCATACAAGCTAAAGCTATTCATATAATATATGCTGTTAAAAGTCAAACAAGATCAAGAAAAGTACATGTACATAATATTTTCTCATATACCTATTCCTATAAATAAAGCTTTATTCCCATATTCCCGGAAGGTAAGGCGGGAAATTGCGGCCGGGAGCTCCGTACATCATTATGGCGGCATATTAAACTCGATATTATGCTGCCTCAATGCACGCGGTATACTATATGCAGACAAGTGCATACTATAACTACATGCATGCCTTAATAGTCATCCGATAGTAAAATCTATGCCAGTACGTCTACGAAAATTAAAAATAATATTCACTGTTCGTATGCGTAGATGTTGAGGTGACTAATTTTCTATTATTTTTAGAAAGATACTTTAATTATGCTAAAAAATAGTCAAATGGTAAATGGTTTAAGATTATTTTATTATTAGAGTGTATTATGCTATTGAAGGACCTGTTTACATACAACATTAACTGTATTGCCGTGCGGAGCAAGGATCACCAGACTGCTAGCCGAACTTACTCTGGAACACGCAACATAGCATTGTCCGTGTGAGAAACAGTTCTCTTTCAGGTCTATCCTAGCCCCTTTCAATGGTTGTCCGTGAGCTTCATCGATGGCGAAGCATACTTTTAGGGGAAACTGCAGTATTTTAAATACAAATGGATACTCTGATGGGACCAATGGTATTTTAGGTATGAATACAGTTTACCCCTGGAGCACATCGAGTGACTACGGTAGCCTCGACAATGTTGCGATGTAGAACTTTTATCTGGAGTCTGGTGCCATTGCACAATTTCGGAGGCTTAACATTTCTTAATAACGTAACTGGTGCTTCAATATTCAAACGGAGATTATCTGGTAGAAGACCTGTTGAGTTTAGAGTATTAAGGAACTCAACGGGATAGTTTACTGCATCCTCAGTTTGTAGTTTTCCCCTCCCCCCACGATCTTCGTACGGCTAACACCGTCTGACGTGCGCTCCGGGAAATAAATTGTTTTCAGTGGTTTAAAATCAACAAATTCGTGCTGAGTGTATGTAATAAGCTAGGTGAAGGTGTGAGCAACGTTTACTGCAAGTTTTCGAAACACATTCGTCTGTAGTTTGTTGGACTAATTCGGTAAGTTGATTTCCTTGTTCGCTTTTATTGTTGTCAACAAGTAGGTAGGCAAAAAATTTTACTGTCGGTAGCTCTCGCGCAGCGCCGGCCGCTCTATTCTGTTCGAATTTACCTTTTTCTGTTAAATTAATTCTGTTAGTTATTTACGAGGGCGGGTCAATAAGTCCGTGACTTTTGGAATAAAACACAGATTTTTTGATAAATAAATCATTTTATTTTTCAACGTAGTCCCCCTTGAGCTCTATACACTTTGTCCAACGCTTCTCCAATTTTTTTATCCCTTCCAAAAAATATGATTTGTCGAGGTCCTCAAAATAGGCCTTTGTTTGCGAGATGACTTCATCATTGGAGTCAAATCTTTTTCCACCGAGCCATTTTTTCAGGTTTGGGAACAAGAAGTAGTCACTCGGAGCCAAATCTTGAGAATAGGGTGGATGTGGGAGCAATTCATAGCCCAATTCATGGATTTTTGCCATGGCAACTGCACATGTGTGCACCCTTGCATTGTCTTAGTGAAAAAGAACTTTTTTCTTGGCCAAATGAGGTCGGTTTTTTTTCAAATCCTCATTGAAGCGGTCCAATAAGTTGGCATAATATTCCCCATTAATTGTTCTTCCCTTTTGAAGATAGTCAATGTGGATTATCCCACGTGCATCCCAAAAAACAGTCGCCATAACTTTATTGGCTGACAAACCCACCTTGGCCTTCTTTGGCGCCGATTCACCCTTAGAAACCCACTGTTTTGACTGTTGTTTGGTCTCTGGTGTATTGTAATGGATCCATGTTTCGTCCACGGTTAAAAAACTCCTCCATATTGTGATTAAACAACGCCAAACCTTCCTGTGAAGTTGTTACACGATTGCGTTTGTGGTCGACTGTGAGCAAACGCGGCACCCATCTTGCGGAAAGCTTTCTCATGCCCAAGTGATTATTCAAAATTGAAACCACTGAGCCATGCGAGATGCCTATGGCTTCCACAATCTCTTGCACTTTCAATCTTCGGTCGGCCAACACCATATCGTGAATTTTTTCGATTGTTTCGGGTGTAGAGACCTCAACTGGGCGTCCAGGACGTTCGGCATCTTCAGTGCTTGTAAGGCCGCAACGCAATTCAGTAAACCACTTTTTTACCATTGAAATCGATGGTGCAGAGTCCCCATAGTATTTATCAAGCTTAGCCTTGGTCTCGGTAATGGATTTTTTTCGCAAAAAATAATGCTTAATAAGCACACGAAATTCACTTTTTTCCATTGTTTCCTTAAGTTACTGGATAGTCTGATAAAGATAGCTGTAAAACACAAACTAACTGACGCAGCAAGTTCAAATTTTGATAGGAGTCAACTGACAGATGCCTGTTGACAGGAGTAGTGTTGCTTTTTCAGTAAGGAGGTTAGAAATTCAAAAAGTCACGGACTTATTGACCCGCCTTAGTACCTATTTAATCTTTATTTTGGCCATTGTTTTTCTATTGCACATTGAAGTGAATATAAAATCTTTTTAGAAAGTACCTAGCCACAATGTCGAGTCATAACTGACTATATTACAGGTTTTTAATAAATGTATTGCAGAAGGCACTTTTCCAAAAATCTGGCGAATCGGCACAATAAAATTAATTCCAAAAGCCGGTGATAAACCACCAGACGATCCGAAATCCTACCGTCCTATAACGCTATTCTCATGCTTAGGTAAATTATTAGAACGTCTTATTGTTCCGCGCTTGCTACCTGGTGGCCCGAAATTTAATAATCAGCAATTTGGATTTACTACTTCCGATCATATCAAAGGGTTTTTGCGGTTGGTTACCATTGTCGATCCTGGCTACACAGGAGTTGCAGTGGTGGGTAAGTGTGGTGGGCCAATTGCCCTTTAAAAAAAATCCTCAGTTTGTACTACTGAATCCACTGGCAGACTTTCACTGGCAGATAGTTGATGTTAAAAGGCGTAACTTAGGCTACTTTTATGTTAGGATTTGTGTATTTCTTGAATACAAAGGATGAAGTGTTCAAGTCATTCAAGGAATTCAAGACCTTAGTTGAAAACCAGATAGGTAGAATGCTAAAAGTGTTTTGGACAGACGATGGCATGGAGTTTTGCAACAAGGAATTTGAAAATACCCTCCTTGTTTGAGCTTACCCCACAGTTAGAACTGACCGTATGGGCGCGGATTGGCATGATTGCAAGTTTTAACTGATCCAAAAACGATAGGTAAATAATATGATGTATGGGGTAAGGAACAAAAGTGATACACCGGGTTTATCGGAGACCGTAACATAAACCATCGAATTAAAACATCGAGCATGGTTGATAATAATATTGAAACACAATGGAGTATTAAGTTCAACAAAACTGCAGATTTAATATTGCAGACCCTTGACCTGTCAGGCTGTCGCCAAGTGACCTATTTCTCTGTCACCCGCGTCACAGCGTCACACACACAGGTGTCACAGTGACACAAGTGACAATACGACAGCTGACAATGGGATAATTAGTGACACAGCGGGAATAGTAATTGAATCATTAATTCTGAATAATTGAAGTGAATTCAGGATATGACAGTTAAAAAGTCGTTTCATGTTATTTAATATGAGGATTGATTACATAAATTGAATATTGTGTAAGTTGGTTCATTTTCTTGTTCAGGTACGTAATATTGGGGTAACCGGTGAAGGCGTTTGTATAAAAAGGTACGTTTTATTTTACAATTTTTAAAACTAGGTTAATAATTTAGGAAATTGTTAGAAAGAAAGAATTTTTAATTTACGTTACCTAACCTTTTGCAAATACATAGGCAATACAGTGGAATCATGTTGCTAATGTCTTTTGGAAATCGTCGTTTTTATACATCGTCTGTAACTTCCATAGCAAAAAACGTAGATTTACAAGGTGGTCGTAATGTACATAAGAACGTTTATCAAAACAATGAAATACTTAAATGCAGTATTTAAGTTAATAAAATCAATGTTATATTTATCTTCATACATTTTAATGCTCTCCAACAATCTCACATTTGTGATGGCTGTATTTCGTCAACGGTTGATCGTAAGTATGCCATCGCAAATACAATATTTTCTGGCTTGTTATGTACTTTTCGAGAAGCCCATTAAAAAATTATGCATGTTCCCCATTATTTATGTAGGTCCAAGCCAATCACACGAAGGTGAAACAAAATATATGTGTCTAATGGAAGACTGGTGTAAGGTAACTAATAAATCTACAAGGGAAGCCTGAATAAATCTTTATATGGGTTGCCTCGTGTCGCTGAATAATAAATAGCCCGTTTTTACTATGAAATTTTATCCATTTTCGGTAACAACTGTACCTATCTGCATAGATATAAAGACAGAGCCTTTAGCCAAGTTGGCATCGTTAATTACGACGACGAAGAGCGAAAACAGAAATGGGAATAAGCATCGCTAAGTGACAGATCGATGTTTATGCCATTTAGCGATGATTATGTCAAACCTCATACATGATGGTTTTCTGACTTCGTCGTCGTAATTATTGTAACCACCATCACTACCATATCTTGTGAATAAATGATTGATTGATTGTCGTTTTCAAGTCTTGTACGGTAGAATGATTTGTAAAGAAAACGCTTTACGGTTGAGCATTTAGAGTCAGAACACACCAAAAAGAGACGCGACCTGACGCGGCGCTGCAATTCAAAATTATACTTTATTTCCTACGCAAGAAGATACATGTTTCATTGCAAGTGTTGGAATTTCGAGCTGCAGCGCACTGCGCAGCACGGCGACAATCTTAAAAATGCAGCGTCAGCACACATATGCGACTTAGACAGCGCGTTGACCGAACCGAGATTGTATCGAAAACAGTTAAGAAAATTGGGTATTAGTTAAAATTATCTGTTTGTACTAAAGAAACAATCAATTCTTTGACAACATCTATATACATAAAAGAAAGTCTCGTTAGTTACACGATTTATATCTCAAGAACGGCTGAACTGATTTGGCTGAAAATTGGTGGGGAGGTAGCTTAGAACCAGGAGACGGACATTTGATACTTAAGAGCCCCGCCGAGTCTCTTTGTCTGTATTTTCGCGATAATCTCAAAAACTACTGAAAGGATTTTCATGCCGCTTACATTTGCCGACCGAGTGGTGCCTTAGGAAGGTTTAGGTCCATATTAATTTGTTAATTTTTTGTGGAAATTGTTTGATTTATAACGAAAATCAAGCCGTCTGGGAACTTTTATCAAAACGCTGCTTAACCTAGCCCGTTGGAGATAAATAACAAAACAATGTACCTATGGTGGAATACAATTTAATTATCCTTATCTAGGAGATTGTATCTAGAAGATATCTTAAAATTAAAAAGTACGTGTGAAATTTTATTATAAAGTATGTGTTTTTACTCTGTGCCATTAGTATATTGCAGGTATATTTAATAAAAAAAGTTTTTTTTTGCCACGAACACTCTCCCACGCGGGCGAAATTGCGGGCATAAGTTAGTTAATTATAAATTGCAACTCCTTTGCACAGTATTCTCTAAGACACTAGTTTAAGCCAACGATTTTTAACCGACAAACGCTATTATATATTTACAAAGTTGAAACAAAGGAAGCAGTGATCTAAATTGTAATAAAAAGGCTTTCCCGACTGAAGTAATGTATTTCACTGAAACAATCAAACTCTCAAACAATGCGGCTGCGACCTGCGAGTCTAGATAAGAGTCAAATGCTAGCACTAAGTGAATACTAAGTGAAATGCTGTTATGTAATAGTGCTTTGCATGCAAAATGTGGAATTTTTGACCTTGGTAACTAAGTTTTACCACAATTTCGAATAAGACAATCGGATAGAATAATAGCGCCAATAACAACACAATGATTGACAAAACTAATTATTTTAAACACCATAAATTACTGCACTGTGGTTGAAAAAAAATTTAACATTTACAATAAAATTAAATATGTCTAAAAAATTCGATTGAAAGTGAAGTAACTTGCTAAGATATTATTTTAGTCTTATAAAAGGTTAAATGCAGTACGGGATCGCTGTACTTTTAAGGGATCTAATGTAGCCTATGTGGTAATCCAGAGCTTAAACTACTACCATACCAAATTTCATGAAAACCCGTTGCGTAGTTTTTGCGTGTAGCAGTAATAAACATGCATCCATCCATCCTTACACACTTTCACATTTATAATCGTAGTAGGATGCATAGATGGCATAGAGGTAATAAATAATATTTTGTTACCTTCTCTTGTGTTTTAACAACTTAGCTTTCCATATACAAGTCATAATAAGATCAATGTGTCATTTATAAAACACAAACTAATTACTAGAAAAAATATATGCTGGAACAGAATATGTACACAATGGCTACTTTTACGAAAGCAAGCGTAAATCACACAGTCGGTGTTCCTTGTCAAACTGTAACACTATCTTCTGAGTTAAACAGTCCTGACTAATAAGCTTGTTGGCACTAGCTTAGAACGTAAACTGATAGTGCTAACCGTAGCGCTACATTACTCGACGCGCTTGAAGTTAACTTAAATCTTTGTAACGTTTTCGACTGAGTGAATCACGCAATAAATTGCACTTAATATTAAAATTTAAGGTTCTGTTTTTTGTATCCTAATATAAAAGAGTAACACGGTCGAAGGTTTCTGTCATTAATTTTACCACCGAACATTTACTGTACTTGAACATAACTATATTCGGGCGTACCCCAGGTATCATACATTGGACGTATTTTTTTATTGTACAAGCAGTACTATCGCGTCTTCTTATTTACTAGCTTTTTTTAATTAAATGGACCGACAACGCAGATAGATCGCCCATGGACACTCGCAAAGTAACTCCTCTGGTGTTGCGTTCCGGATGCTTAAAATCCCCAGTCAAAACATTATTTAGTATGTGCGAACGTCGCGTGTGCACTTTCGGCATCTAATTCAGCTAAATAATTGTTTATTCGCGTGTTTTGATAAGCCCAATAAACATGACACAGCAAAAACTTTAATTGGGATTATAATGAACCGCTGATGTGGTAAAAGCGGAAAATTATGAATAATTAACGGGCTGTCTATTTGTTACGTTTTTGTGGATGCAAATTATTAAGTATGGTAATCGTGAGGATTATAATCGCAGAAGTAAACGCACTTGCATCGGTTTATGTAGCCACGAATGAATGAAGAATTGTTGCGTAAACCATCGCACGCGGCAAATCATCAGCAATAAACACAATGGTCAAAGAGCAGGCTCGGTAGAGACGGGTCTCAAGCTACTTTATCATACATTATTATATTAATACGTGAAGAAAAACTTTCAGTGCAGTTTTACGACAGCGGTGCGAACGAAGGAGAGTGAGATTTGGCCGGTAAATTACAGTTTATTTCCAGGAAGGTGCGCAGAAAGCTAATCATTTTCAAATAATGCTTAGAAATACATAAAATTAATAAAAATAACAACAACACACACACACACACTACCTCAGATAATTAACACACACTAACTTGCGTTTGATAGATACGATTTTGTTACGCATTGACGTTTTTCAATCTGTTACAATAATTACATTTTTTTTTTCTATTTAAGAGGCAAAAGAACCCCCTTATAAAGATCATATAATATATAAAAAATATATTATTATGGGCAAATTTCGACCACAGGGTGACCTCTCGTTTTATATAAACTTGCCACATAAGTTCGCGGCAACACAACGTATGACAATGGGGAATGCGGGGAACGTTACTAGGTCAGATCACTTGAAACTTTGTTACAGTAAAGCTATTATGTATACAGATACACAAGTTTTTTTTTAATTCAAAAATGTGAAGTGGTTATGATATTACACGCGTTCAAAGTTCCGAAAATCTTCGAATCCTGCTAACAGTATCGTGACGTCACGCTACACCTCGGCCATACGGCCCGGAGCTCGCGCCATATTACGCACCGCTTAGTCGCAAGTTACCGCCTGGGCCACTTTAAATTTATATATAGTGGAAACTAATTGGCGTATCGAAATAGTTCTTTCACAAGTATTTTTTATTTTCCATGGAGAATACAGGTTATATATAAAACTAGCTTTTGCCCGCGTGGAATAGTGATCTTGGAGAAAAAACTTCTTCAGCAAATAACTCTACTCACTGCAATATACTTCTGTATATAATATTGAAAATGTTTTTTAGGGTTTCGTACTAATTGAGTAAAAACGGGACCCTATCACCTCGACGCGACGTGCGAGACAACTTGATGTAACTATTACAACTTTCGCGCTTGAATATAAATTTTACAATCCGACCGTTATGTCCCTGTATTTTAAATCTGTAATATCTGCGAAAATATTGATTTAAATTGCATGCTGTTGTGGGAATAGTGGATGCCCCAAAGGGAGATCTCCGACCGACCGAGCGAGGTGGTATGCTCGGTCAGGACGAAGCCCTTTTGTATGAATTTTAGATATCGTATATATAGTGCCGAAACATCGATAGAAATATTGGAAGACATCGATAGCGCGATTCAGGATTGTGGCGTTAATTGGTCCGCCACATCACTCCCCCCGAAGACCAGAGGTCGAAATCTTCGATGCGTCTTACGCTTGTGTCGCCAGGTGCCAGTGGAGAGTCCCAGTGAGTCGGAACTATGCTGCGGTGCTGGGCTGATGCTACGTGCTGATCAGGAGAGGTGCTTCGTGCTCTGCTTGGTAACCGATCGTTGTAGCTACGTGTGCTGACCAGGAGAGATGCTTCGTGCTCTGCTTGCTGACCGGTCCGTGTTGTGTCCGTTGAAGCCGATGAGGTTTCGACTAGGCCGCGGTGCGTTGAGGCTGGCGGTCGAGGTACCCGATGAGGCTGAGTCTGGCTGGAGTGGAGGGGTGAGGGGGAGTGATGATGATGATGTCCAGAAGGTAGCGTGTTCTGTCGAGGATCACCAATGTGGAAATATGGTGGATACCCCAAAGGGAGATCTCCGACCGAGCGAGGTGGTATGCTCGATCAGGCCGAAGCCCGCTTGTATGAATTTTAGATATCGAATATATAGTGTCGATCTTAGAAAACATCGATAGCGCGATTCAGGATTGTGGCGCTTATTGATCCGCCACACTGTAAAGGGTCATATTGATCTATATTAATTGCACAATATATTTAAGGTATTTAATTGGATAAGGAATAATACTGTATTGCTTAAAATCGCCTCTTAAATAAGCCATTATTTCTCGTAAAAAGTAAAGGGTAAAAATTGGTTATTGTGGGTTATCCCTAAAAGATAGACATACACCATCCGGGATTTTTTTTGTAGACCTTTTTAAGGTGTACAATACTGTAGTACATTATTTTGATATATCTCATAGGGTTCAGCCAGCGTTTGCAATGTATTATTTTGTATAATGTTAATTATAAAAAAATATCTAATATATTATGTCTTTCTCTACTATATTATGCATGTTATATATACGAGTATAAACATTCCTCTTGAATCACACTATCTATTAAAAAACCCGCATCATAATACGTTGCGTAGTTTTAAATATCTAAGCATACATAGGGACAGACAGAAAAAGCGACTTTGATTAATACTATGTAGTGATCAGTGAACATTCTCCATTGTTTAGCAAGAGCGAAAGATCGCGGTCGCCTGTGGGCCATCTACGAGTCGTAACGTTTAGAGAAATAGCACATTTGATTGCAGAAATCACTTGCTGTAATAGCGTATTTGGGTCTCCAAATATAATGGGTGAGTCTACTCAATTCGGGTGAATTAGGTGCGTTAGCTGGGTGAACCCTTCCCGTCTGACCCAGTCCAGTAATCGGGCATTCAACCTGGATTGCGAGAGTTGTCTCTATACCCGTTTAATGGGGTGTTTATAGAGAATGACGACTTCATTGAGTATGGGACTTTGAATACAAGAATTAAATGGACTAGCGACTGCTGGGTGAGGAGACAAACATATATAACTAGATGTTGCCCACGACTTTGTGCGGAAAAGGAAATTCAACGGAAACCGAATATTTTGCCGCAATAAAAATGTCCTTCCCCGGGGTCTATTCCACGGCTGTGCCTTGCATTAATATCGATCCAGCACTTTCGGAGCCTATTCAATGCAAACAAACAAATCTTTCCTCTTTATTATTAGTTTAGAAGATACATTTTTCAGATATCGTCTCCTCATACTTCCAACATCATTTTTGTAAGCATAATACAATCTCCCCCAAGGCTTGAAATTTTTTAACATACAACTAGGGTGATGAAATATATAACCTTTCTAGATAGTCAGATAAAAAACAGTTTGATTTTATGTATACAAATGTAGATACCGAGCATTTAAATATTCTATAGTCATATTAACATTCATAGAGAAATTATAGGTAAGAGAAAATAAATACAAAGTATAATTTCCTTTTTGAAATGGCATTTGAAACAATCGTTTGTTCGCAGTTTTCCGTTCGCGCTCAAGTCTCGAGAGTTCTCAGCTACGAGTGTTGAGTGCGCGCTAATTATACGCCGTTTTGTTAATTGTTCATTAATATTTCATAAATATTAATTAATATAAAATGAGAGTTTTAAGCGTTATTGCAGCTAAAATACTTTAGTAAGTAATAATAATATGTTGATCCAACATAATCATAACAGCGCTGTAAAGAGTGTAATATAATTTTAGTTTCGAAATTTTCATTAAACGTCTCGATATAAGCAGTAGATCACATATCCAAAATATCCATAATGATATACAATATTTGATATGCAATGAAAAAACCCAATATTAACTACATTTCCCATAGTATACTTACACTTAGGTTAAACGATAATCATGTATTTTTTTTGGCTTTTATGTTAGTTTGAGAATACTTTTTCACTGCAACATTTGAATTTCGCACCAACATAAGGAAAGGCAACAATTTTCCTACGCCGCCGATTGCCAGTATTAGCCTTCGTTATGCAAATGGAGACTTCAAAGCTCGCGAGCTGGTGACGGGTCGATTCTCGAGCGCCTGCCGCCGGAGCTGTGGTGACTATGATTTCAGAAATAATAGGAATCTATGATTGTAAACCTTTTTAGTGTCCGTAGTTCTCAAGGAAATCTTATAGTTTCGTTCTGTCCGTCTGTTTGTCTGTATGTTCGCCCTTCTGAGTTCTGTAATTATGGATTATCATATTAATGGATGAAATTTTGTATAGTTATAGACTGTCTATGGATCTCGGTTTGGTATTACAAAATAATAATAATATTTTTAAATTTTAGGGGTGCGCAAAAGGTTTTTACGTAAACCTATTGTCGAACATGGTCTTGGTTAGGTTATTTTAGAGAAACATATATGTATTAAAAGGAATATATGGAAAAAGGAAGATGTGGCGCGTGATGCTAGAAATTTGTACATTTCGCGTCATTCAAATCGGCATGAAAGTAACATGCAAACCTAACCCCTACCTAAAATGTACTAAATTTATAAAAAAAACTAAGGCTAGCTAGCTTGCTACTAAACTAATGTTATAATTTAACGATGTACATTATTTTCTTCAACTGTAATGTAACGCTTTACGATTTCCGCCCGGTTCTAAGAACAACCAATCCACTACATTATTAAGATCTCTTGTCCATCGTGGGACGCACGTTTGGTCACTCCACAAGATTTATTGGTTTAGCGCCAAGTGTTGCGGACTTCCCCCCCCCACGTCAGCTCACTGCAGGCCGCCCAGGGCGCCTGGCAACACGGTGCTAAGTTGATAAGCGGTGCCAAGTAAACGGGCGTTAATAAAACACCGTAAAGGTTCATTACACTAATCCAGAGTGCAGTAAAGGATTTAGAATATACGTTACAGGCCAAAGAAACATGACACCTTGATATTTTATTTAAACTTCTATACTGATGTTATAATAAGGAAATATTTGTTTGCATCGAATATTTATTTATTGATTATCAATATACAAAACCAATACATAATAAGGTAAATTTAAATAAAATAATGGAATATATATATACACTAAATGTTTTTCATTAAATTCACAGATATAGAGTAGACCACGGGGAAGGACATGGGTTACTTTTTATCGCGCCAAAATATTCCTGAGGGATTTCTTTTTGCGGACACAAAGTCACGGGCGACATCTAGTGACGAATAAAATGTAAGTTGAAGGTAAACGTGGTTGATAACGTAAATAACATGTCTATGTTCAAATATGACGTTTCTGCTGAGATGTCGAGGCTTTACATAAAGTCACGCGTACATGTTATGTCAAAATTACCAATTGCAGTAAGCCATGTTGACATTAGCACTGATGATACAAACTTAACGTAAATGGACTATACGAACATATTTCTGTAATTTTTCTGTCGCCAAATACATTTCATATGATCCTCCATATGCCTGCTCCACCTGCTCTACATTCGCTAATTGATGTATATTTTGCGCTTAGACCCGTGACCCATTAAGCCACAAAGCTTATAATATGACCTAAAAACGTATTCAATTTAGCGGCAAATAGCCTAGCCTATATAGCCTATATAGCCTAGGTCGGTCCGGTCCTCAAAGCTAAATCCTTAATGAAAATGTTTAATATGGCACTTCACGCGGATCAGTGTTTCAATTTCGTGGTTAAATTATGGATTTTACCTGGGCTTTATGAAGCGGTGAATAGAAAATGGTTTGACAGTCACGAGAACTATTATTATATATTCACTATTCCTCCAATAATATGTACTATGTACCTAGACTTGGCGCCATAATAACTACATATAATAATATTATGTATATACAAACAACTGTCAGTTGTTTGTGTGGTGTTAGATGTTTTTTCTGCCGCTAGGGGGCAGAGCCAACGCACACAAAGCGTCATCTGGTGGCGTAAGTGGTATCAAAAACGGTCAATAAGAATTTTCGATTCTCTTTCTGTCACCCGGCAAATAATAAACGTTTAAGACAAAACCATATCATTTTTAAATCAGTTCACACCGCGACGCTCCGCGGCACTGCATTTTTAAGATAAGTAGCTATTCAATGTTGGACTTTATTCACTACACAAAAAGATACACGTCAGAGATCAGTCATACACTGCACATGCACTCTGAAAGTGAAACGTGTATCTTGTGTAATGAACAGATTTAAATTTTGAATTGATATCGTAAAAATGCAGCGCCATATTGCGTATCGTTTCGGTGTGAATTGACACTAAGTGTCGCAGCTTGTATAGTAAAAAATTTCCATCATCATTAGTCAATAAGGATCTTTCTATTATCAAATTCCCATCTTTGATATAATTTATATTGCAATAAATTCCCGCTAATTTTTTGCTCATTTTCATTACACATTTTTCATAAAATATGACGTCATCGACCACGTCATTCAGCTGAAAATTCTTACTTTTAAAAATTCCTCAACATGAAAGTAGGTCGTACAAATGTAAGTGACATATTAAAGTAAGTATCTGTAGGAACATCCCTCAGAGACGGTGGCTCGCTCTGATAATTAATTCTGAGCTTTTAATTAACCTCTTTTTACATTACTGAGGCCAAGAATTGGAAATTACACGTTAATAACTTGCCACGAGCAGTTACGTAGTTACCAGCCAAACTAAATTTGTTAATAAAAGGCAATAGTCAAAAACAGAAGAGAAAAAAAAGGCCATAGATATATTATAATAATAAAAGGCTAAGGAAATTATGAAATAATAATATTTTAACGTACTTCTTCTAAATTAATATCTAAGGTGAGCTAAAGTTCTTCAAACATTGCTCGTGAAAGCCGGAAGAGCAAGCCGAAGAAGGTTCAATCTTTTCAATCGAAAATAACTTACAAGTAAGAAGAGATTGCTTGGCTGAACAAAATAATTCTTAGAGGTCTTTTAACTTGTAGCAGCGCTTAGTTCTTAAAAGGCTAGGTTTATAAAGTGGTTTTTCTAACGAGAATTTTCCTCTTAAGATAAAGTTACGTATAGAATATTTAATCGGAGATATTTTAAGTCCTTTTTGCAGGAAAACCAATTTTATGATAAAATTGATTACGAAGCAATCTTCCCTTTATATAAAGAGCTAAAAACCAAACCCTTTGTATACACCCCCACTATTAAGTGGGGGTGTAACAAAATAGATATTCAAGGAGCGTGATCAGTGTTTGATTTTATAGCATTTGACCCTTAATTTTTACCAGATTATTCAAATAATTAAGGTTCATTCATAATAGCGCGGCCGATACTGCGCGGTAGTCAAAGCTGGCGCGGCGTGTGTTAATCATGTTATTTTTGTGGACATTACGAAAAGTTATAGTTATGCTTCAGCATGCGTACATGCATGACTGACAGTTCATTACTTACGTAATATTGTATTTTGATGTTGGGTTAAATATATCACTCTGATTAAAATTCACGCTGTATAATATTATCAGTTTACTACAATAGCTTACTGTAGATTGCTAGACTACGCCTTTAAACTTCTCGCTTTACGTGTATACTCTACGACATACAGATTCTAAGAATCTTTAGTATAATTCTACTTGTACAATATTAGATCAAAAATTCTAGTACTCAAAAGGCCTGTATCGAACATGAAATATTGCGTAGCCATCCATCTTGAGGCAGTCATCAATTACCCGGGTGATGGATCTTCCGGGGGCTGCCGGATGAGATGGTTAAGTTATTACTTTGTCACTTCGCTAGTTTGTTTCTTTCTCGTGAGACAAAGTTATGAAGTGAAGTTTCAGAAATAGATTTCACTAGCTTCTTCCCGCGGCTTGGCCTGCGTAAATATTGTATCGGGTATCCTACAGGAGTACTGTACTTTTTCGCGATTAAAAGTAGCCTATGTTTTAATCCAGAGCCCTGGTAGTACCTACCACTTTTCATCAAAATCCGTTTAGTAGTTTTTGCATGAAAGAGTCTCAAACATCCACCCATCAATCCATTCTCACAAACTTACATTTATAATTATAGTAGGATAGTAGCCAGTAGGATCAGTGGATAAGCATGTCACAACACAAGCAGTAGATCCCATAAGTCCCGTATATACAAAGTTCTAAGAAATCTATTATATTTCTCTTATTATTGTAATGTCCAACATAAAGGAAATATGTATTTTCAGCTAAATATATTTCTTACATTGTAAATGTAACACAAAGCCAGCTCTGTGTAACAGGCGAGCGCTTTGCTCAGCCGTCGGGAATGTTAAACTTACAAACGCCTTGTGGTTCTTTAATCTTTTACAAGTTAAATAGCCGTTTCATATAAATCCCGTTTAATGTTTTATATGTTAAAAGAAAATTATAACAATTTAATGGGCTACGCTAGGGGCCAGTTCAATGTACCTCTATAAAAAAATAATAAAATTGAAGTGTCTGTTTGAATTTCAAATTAACAGCTTTGCACAAATGCATATGACGGTATCAATACAAAAAATTATATAAAAAAATGTCCGTCTGTTTGTTAGGATTTTCAAGGGACTTTCACTGGCAGATATTTTTTAAATAATGCTTGGAAACACAAAAGTACAGAAAATAACAACAAGACACACTACTTCAGATAATTAACATTGAACACACACTACCGTGGCTGTGATACTCGTACACACACACTACGGTGGCTGTGATACTCGTACACACACACTACCGTGGCTGTGATACTCGTACACACACACTACCGTGGCTGTGATACTCGTACACACACACTACCGTGGCTGTGATACTCGTACACACACACTACCGTGGCTGTGATACTCGTACACACACACTACCGTGGCTGTGATACTCGTACATACTATTTTGTTGCACGTTGACGTTTGTTTGATGACATTTACTTTTTTTTATTTTTTATGTATAAAAGGCAAAGAAACCCTTATAAAGTTCAAACTTAAAGATTATAGGACTCATTATTGTGCAATTTCAACCACAGGGCGACCAATAGTCGTCGTAAATGCGTTAACCAATTAAAAGCGCTATTGAATAGATAAACTACTAATAAATAACCTCAAAAATCGGCCATTAATACAGGAATTTTCAAATATTTTCTTAATTAGCTCTAAGCTTAATGTCGTGTCACCGACATATTTCTAACACGCCTCTTTAGTCTCATCCTTTTCTAGTAAATTACGTTTCAGTAAATAAAATTTATTGCCCTCAGGAGAAAAGGGAAGATTTAAAATCAAAGTAACAAGTATCGAGGCTCCTTCAACAAAGAACGTCTGAAAAGGTTCCATCACAAAATGTTACCGTAAAATGTCAGTCACATAAAAGGCTTTTGTGGAAAATGTCAGGAACGCAAATACGTGTTCAATGAAATAGAAGATACACGGATCCTTAAATACAGGGAGAACGTAGACCGTAGTCAATCCGTGAAGTGGAGTTCGGGGGGGGGGGGGGACGATAACGACGACGACTATGGAAACGTACCCATATTACGTGACCACTTTTTACCCATTTTTTACACCCTCCCCCCATGGTGATCATCCATAGTATATGCCGATACCCCCTCCTCCTTTTAAGTTAAACTCCCCCACCCGGTGACCAATCATTAAGGTTTTAATTTCCTCGCAATTACAGCAGTATATCCGGGGGGTGAAGACAAATCATTTGGGGTTCAAAACCCGTAACCGTAATATGTATACGGCCATATATAAATAAGGTTTGGTAAAATCAACTACGTATATTCTGGGTATATGATCTTCTGCTCATATAAAGACGTTTTGGCAAAAATAAATGTCATACTCAAGGTCATCGTCTCACAATGGGTGAATCTCCGCTCAACGCAAACTCGCCAATATAAAGAAAGATTTTTTTTCCAGTACAAAAATTACTTTTCTGCTTGCACTTCTCTGTGCATAAGCAGCAGATCATATTATGCCCAAAATATCCGTAATCGATTTTACCGGACCTTATAAAATATATGTCTTCACCTTTAAATCTTTACAAAGATTTTCGATATATGGCAGGTATTCTGTCGGTCGCCTCGCCGGCGGGACGAAAGTATTTGATATATTATGAAAGTTGAGCATTGGTAACTTAGATTTATTGTGAGTGGTTCTTTTATGTTTTCTACCTTATAAAGGAATATAATTTTATGCTATTGTATTTTTCGACTAGCTTTTGCCCGCGGCTGCGCCCGCGTATATACGATATCCCACGAAAACACTGTACTTTTTCAGAATAAAAAGTAGACTATGTGTTAAACCAGAGCATAAACTACTACCATACCAAACTTCATCAAAATCTGTTCAGTAATAAAATTAATTGTTCGAGTAAATTCGATTTTATTATCCAAAACCCTACGTGTCACAGTATCTTAATATCTACGGACGTTGCCACACCACGTCAATTTGGTCCCGTGCTAAGTTCTCGAAGAACTTGTGTTACGCGTACCGGACAACGGAGATATTATATTATATATTATAGATTTAAAACTTTTATACTATACACATATTTAATACACAATACACATCCAGGAACACAGAAATCTTTTTGTTCCGTTGGCGGGATTCGAATCCGCGATTTCTGGGTTGAGCATCAACGCGCTCAACCACTGAGCCTTACAGGTTATGAAAAATGTGTGGCAATGAAGATTAGTTTATTATCTAAGAATCTTCTCCATCAAGCCAGCTAGAAACATTGAAAGCACATTATTATCGGTGCATTCGTTTAGGAACTACGATTACATAAACAGACAAATACTTAGGCAGGTCGAGTTTACAATCCTCACTTTTTATACTTTATTAATAAGGTCTGGAAGTCGCAGGACCAAAAAATTATTCTATCGACAAACTAAGCCATTTTAACGAATTATTCAGTAGTAACCAAAAACGAATATATGTATTCATTCGACCCGAAAAGTGATTTTATAGACAGGATGAGATTACTTAATGGTGAAATTGATTATGTTTCGAACGCGGTCTGCATATTTTTAGTTTTTGTCCGATATTTCCCCAATCTCTTAAACTTGGATAAACAATTTGGGGTCGTTATATTGAATATTCGATAGCTTGGGAATTCAGGCTTTCGTCTGAAGACATTAGCCCCGGTCCGCCGGGCCGTCTGCTTGGCTGATCAAAACACAGTTACAGTGATTTGGCCGCTACCATCACGATTTATGTTTGAGCTGTCCGTCTATACTTTTGTCGTGATGGACGTTTATAGGAAAGATATCTATGATAAAAATTCGTAACAGCCACTAACGCGTTGATCATCATTAACTATGGCTTACGAAACCATCACTCAAACTTACCTACTTAGTAAAATAACTCAGTACAATATGAGTTTACATAAGTATTCAAAATATTACTCTCGGAGACAAAGTTAAGGTGCCGTAAATATACTCTATGTTACTTATTACGCTCGTAAAATACAATAGCTCCAAATTGAATAAAACATCGCGAATTGTCGATTGTCGTTCCCGTCTGATTATGACAGATAAATGCCGCCATTTTGTTACGCGACAATGGGCCGAGAAGATGGCGGCCACGCTTTGTGTTCGCAACATCTATAAAGGCTTTGAAAAGTTATCTTTTTTGTCTCATTTAACAGAATTTCTTTCTAAATGACCGACACTTGAAGATTTTATAACGTTCAGATTATTTACATTTACGTATTTTTGAACAAAATATTCTTGAAAAGTATATTGGTTCTGTACATTGCTTACAATATTGTATGAGAGATACATTGAAGTCCCTCGTGGCCTTGGAATAGTTGCAAGAAAAGGTACCGACAAATAAAATGATAAAAGTACCGTTAAAAATTCTCCGCTAAGCAAAAGTTTGATTGTGTTTTCTGAACACTTATGTGTCCCGCTGTGGAAACAATATTTAAATAGTTTTTGTTTGTTTACCAAACGCGTTTAGCAAAATTCGTGTCGTTAAATAAGTTTGCGTAGTATGAGTTCTCGCATGAGTTTTAAAGACCAACAATTTGTTTAGAAAAAAGTGAAGAGTGTTTTTTCAGTATAATATACATGTACAACTCCTACTAAGTACGAGTTAGGTGATAAACGTGGGCTCAGCGCGAACAATTAACAACAACGTATTCGTATCGTTATCGCATGAAAATTGTATGGGCGGTGTCATGATTTACATGTAACCAAGTACAGTATGACCGAGTTGCCAATAGCCCTCGGCAATAATCGCTTTTATATGAAAAAGACAGACGTACGAGAAACGAAGATTCCCGAGATACCCTAAAAGCTCACGGAGGCGGTTTTCACCCGCGCCCGCCGCGCCGCGGTCGCGGGCCCGCAACTTCTGTAGAATGCAGATATGTATGTAAATAATTAAATCACAACTCACGACGCGTTACATTTTTTTTAATTAAAACAAACTACAGACTTAAATAATGCCCATACCCTTTTAAGCCACATATATAGATAAACACTTTATTGTTCACATTAAAGTACTTACAATCAAATTACTAAAATTACTTAAAATTATAACCTAAATGTGGGCAAGGGCGGCCTTATCGCTACAAGCGATCTCTTCCAGGCAACCCTGCAGGAGAGGAGAGGCAAATCAAACAAATAAACAGATATTACAATTATTATGCTCAGGACATTTTAAATACATTTCCTACAATTATTTTATATGTATAATGGTTTACGAAGTCCATCACGGTTTTGGTAAACTAACATCCAGATCGCTGGTCATTCTCTTGCCCTTTTAATTTTCAATAATTTAATGAATTATACATTAGAAACTTGGTTTAACTGAATTTAGTCGCCAACGTAGTATCTACAAGAGGGCTAATTACTTACATGGAACACATCTATTGTTATACAACAAAGAACGCCAAGTGCCCTAACATACAGGCTTCAGCAAAACTTCCGAAGCTGATCTTATCTATAAACTCAAGCCCTTGAACGCTTCTCTAAGTTCTCAACAAGACTTGCGCTATCTGAGTGCTGTTCGAACTGGAATGTTCTTAACTCTTTACAAGTCTTTAGCAGACTGTTATCTGATTTTGCTGACAAAGTTGAAACTGGTTTACTGTAGTTTTTGATTTTTTAGGGTCCCGTACCCGAAATGGGACCCTATTACTAGAACTCCAGTGTCCGCTCGTCTGTCTGTATGTCATCAGACTGTATCTCAGGAACTGTGATAGCTAGATAGTTGAAATTTTCACATATTTCTAGACTCGACAGACAGAGTTACCTACTTACCTACTAAAAGAAAACATTATGTACCACGGTAATTGTACATTTTGCCACGGTAAAAAGTGGTTTCCTTCCCCATGGTTTACTCTATATCTGTACCTGAATGTTATCAAAATCAGTAAGTTCGAAGCCTATAGCAAACAGCAAATATCTCCTCTTTATAATATATATTTGCTTTACAGTAGGTATATATATTTGCAGATATATCCTCTTTATATTTGCAGACAAACTTATTCAATAGAACATTAAGCAGTAAAGGCCCGGAGCATTACAAAAGCCAACTTTTCCCATTACAAAGTTCCCTTGGAGGCGCATCGTTTGCTAACTTTGAAAAATTGCAGTCCTGAGCCATGAGGTACATGTAGCTACCGAAATGGAAAGCGTAAAGTAATTTCACGTCCCTCCCAACAATAATGTACACATACACGTGCGGCTCACGTAGTCCGAGTTTTCGTTTTGTCACCGAACCCCCAACGGACACCAATTGGGTTTCCGATGTAGTTTATGACTACTGAAAAAAATTCTACATACAAAAAGTTTTTTTGGTTAATAATTATAAATAAATGGTTAACGCTATTAAAAGTCACTTATGAAACCTTGCCTTTATTTAAAAATACCTATTCCACGATTCCCCACACGATGGGGAAGAATGAAAAAAATATTTTTCATCCCCCCTTCATTTGTATCGAGAGCCAGTTATAAAAGAATAATAAATTATTATTATTTTATGATGCCAAATCCTACATCTATACACAGTCTTTAAATATACCAAATTTCATCCATTTAGGTACATTCACGCTTACAGAAACTAGAAGGGCGGACACACAGACAGACATAAAGAGCGAAACTATAAGGGTTATTGAGTATACAGAACCCTAAAAACCTTCGTGCTTGAAGGCAAAATCAATATAGATTATTTGGAAACTAAATACACGACAGTTTACGAACTCAAACGTAATTAAATTTCGAACGAACAATTAAATTTTGAACTTACTAACGATCGAATCGCTATATGCCGTCAACGCCAACCTTTACAATACCCGCATACAATGAAAATCAATTTTAAAACCAGTTAAGGTTAAACTATCACCAACACAATAGTTTTCTAGGCTTTTATGCTCTTGCTGCGTTCTCTTGATGCTTCTATGCTAGACAGACGAGCCACAAGCGACGGCGACGAATGCATTTTATATCATAGATACGTGTAGCCGGTCGCGGCAAATTGAATGACAAGTATATTATTATGTTGGCTGCAACTTCACTTAGGAAACATCCGTACCAAATAATATAATATATAACGTAAAGAATCGTCATTCCACCGATTTACACGAATGGCAGCCGCGGCTGTCTGTGTGTGGCTCGGTCGCTGGGCGAATGCGGAGGCGGGCGAGGCGTGAGATTTTTCCAGCCAGGACTTAGGTTCACGGGTCTGGCCGCTGGTCGATTCGTGCTTTGACATAATAATATCATAATATTTATGATACATTTTTGGCACAGATATAGAGCAGACCACGGGGAAGGACGTAGGCTACTTTTTATCGCGGCAAAGTGGACGGTTGCCGTGGCATTTTCTTTTGCGCGTCTCAAGTCACGGGCAACACCAAGTAATTTATAAGTAAGGAAGTATTAGAATTGTTTAGCGTGAGCGAACCGTCGCGGTCCTAAAGGTTAAACTTACAAAAACACAATAGACCTTTTCGAGATTATAGTGAAAATATATAATAACAATTTCATGAAAATTGGAGCTATTCGTCATATTCTGTATACCTACTACATACTTCCCGCAATAAATATGGAAATAGGCTGCTGTTTACTTATACATTCAATACACATTACACATAATGTGCCAGGGAGAAAAATGTTGCAAAAGGAGACCACGGGTTGAATTTTTATATGGTGTCGATGACATTGGAACGAATGTTGTTTCGTGTTAATAGTTCTGACTAGTACTTACTATAGTTATATTTTTTTAATAGCCTATGTTGTTCAACTGCAGGGCAAAGGCCTCCCCCAGGGTCTTCCATTCCACTCGTTCCTGCGCCACCGTTGGCCAGCCTACCTGGTATGCATCCAGCTCATCGTGTCACATTCTCTAGGCCGGTCACGGCTGCGTCGTCTGTCTTCTGGTACCCAATCAGTGGTGATCTTTGCCCAGTGGATGGGATGTATGCGGCTGGTATGACCCGCCCAATCCCACTTTGTATCGGGCTGCAGCCTCTTGATATGCAAGTCCTTCTCACGCTTGAGTGGTGATGATAATAATACAGCAACAATTCTTATATTCTCCTTTATTGGTGCTTACACAGATACGTATTACAAATGAGATATTATGTCTAACACAAATATACGCCTACACTATGTATAGCCCTTTGGCCTCGATAGGCTTTACTTCATGACATCTGTCAATGTCAATAATCACATTGACAGTTACATCTTACTGTTGACATATGTAACACACTTTAGCTCAGCAGCCTTCACATAGCATGAATGCTAGTGTCTGTAACGCCCGTTTTGGACCGCAGCGTGCAGTTTCTTATTCGGTCCGCTATTCTTACTCTCTCGCTGCTCAATGGAGCGCTCTTTTGGAAATCCCGATCTTTGCGACTCGGTCAGCCACCAGGATTGAGCACCGGACGTATCAGGTAAGGACGGGTAGAATACACATATCGGCCAGTCTGCGTTTCGGGCATATTGCTAAATCTCCCTTCAACAGCGTCTTCATGGACCAGTAGCTCTTCCAGGCCTTCTGTTCTTTCGATTCGATAATCGACTTCCTTTCCTTGTCTATTGTCAAAGGAGACTAACTGGCCCAAGTAGATACACTCGTCGACATAGTGTATTTGTTGCCCGTTTACCTCGAACCTACGTTTATATATAGCAATTGGTCATTATTTGTGTTTTGGACCAATTCATTGCTAATGCCACCTCAAGGCTTGCAGTGCTAAGCTTTAAGCATGCTTTCTAATTCTGTGGCTGTAGGTCGCACCTACAGAATATTGTCGACTTGGTAAATATAAATGGCCTAATTGTTATTAAAAATTTACCTTTGTTCTGAAATCTTGTTTTTACCTAACACTTTCTTTAGTTGTAGCTGCAATGTAACTACATAATATGATTCATTCAAACAGAAATAAGTCCTTTCTATAGATAAATATAGTTCGTAGCAAAATAGTTCTTAATTCAAAGTAGCGAGGTCTTCAAAAGAAGTGGACATTTCTTGGCAGCCAGGTTTTATTGTCTACTTTTGTGACAGAAGCGAACGAATTTTGACATAAATGTTATTATCGGGATCATTCACAAATCACGATTCGATAACTTAACTTGGGGTAACCAATGCTAGTCGGGTTAGCGTTCAGTGTAGGCGACCAACCGCCGCGCGGGAAAGGTATCGAATGTATTGTATTGTGTGTAATGTGAATATTGCTGCGAAACGGATGGAAACTATTTTCTCGAACCGCCGTGATAAAGACTATTTGGCATTTTTAAGAAGAAACGTCTCGTAGCTGTCAAAAGTAGATAATAAATAGCTGTCGATCGAGGTCGTGCTTGATCGTCGATGGAAGAAAATAAATGTTGTCTTCTCCTAACGACGATGCATCGATCTTGCTGCCTTACAATAAGAAATATTTGGCCGGGTATTAATTTATCTACAATCTACCATTTTGTCTATTCTTGATAGACTCATTTGACATTTCTAGTGTGGTGATGCTAAGCCCGCAAAACTGTACCATATAGATACCCATAGATATATATATATATATATATATATATATATACATATAAATAAATCTAAAAAAATAAACTTCAGTAACGATGTCTCAAGTAAGAAGTAAAAAAAGGGCAAGTCAAAAGAGGAGGACGTCTCAAGGAGGTCGTTATGGCGAGGACGACATTACGCAAATTACGACAAAATATTACTTGTAAAATGTTACTTTATTTTTGAGGATGTCCTCAAATATTACTCGCGTATAAAATGTTGCTTTCTGAGGAATTTAATGCGGCTTGTCTGTCTGTTGTGAATTGTGATATTATAGTGTTGTGTTATTAGCGGTAAAATGCCAACGAGCCACGGAGAATTTGTGAAAGTTCGTTGTTTTACATTTGCCATCCCTAAACTAATGTATACACCACCGTACACCGCGCCGTCATGGAAGGGAACACCCGGAGTTATAAGTTATACAGTAGAATCTTTTTTTTCACCTATAAGGCCGACTTTCATAGATGTTAAAGTTAACCCTGGGTTAATGTCATGTTATCTCTTTCGATCTTCGTAGTTATGAAAGAGAAGCCATGATATTTTAACCCAGGGCTAACTTTAACCCAGTTCTGCGTAAGTGTGCCTAAGTCTAAAGCTGTTTTGAAGCATATTTTAAAGTTCAAATAAGTATCAGACAGCTCGCGGCTGTGTGTGTGTGGCTCGGTCGCTGGGCGAATGCGGAGACGGGCGGGGCGTGAGTTTTCCATCCAGGACTTTCGTTCACGGGGCTGGCCGCTGGTCGTTTCGTGTTTTGACATAATTGAAAGTGTAAATTCATAATATTGATACATTTGTCTGACGCGACGTTAAAAATTAATTTGGTGTCAACCTTAGGCTTACATCAACATTGCTGACATTCGCCGTTGCTGGAGATGTCATTTGTAGAGAGTGTCGCCCCTGTGTCGCTATGCCTGCGCCCACAGTCACCTGATGGTGATTGTGTAGTTCGCAGTTTGACCGGATTAAGGTGGCATTCCGATCTTGACGACCGTGACGCGCGACCGCAACTACAACCGAGACCAGCAAATTATTTGGCCACGCCCAGCGGTCGCTCGACGCGGTCGCGGGATTTATTTACCTAGTGCTCCATATAAATCATACTAACGCCCGCTGCACACGTAACGATAAAACTGTACTCTGTTAAACCAGCGGTCGGGAACACGCGATCCGTGGGCCAACATAACTCTCATCTATTTTATTTTCTTAACATCTTATATAAATTAGTTTTTAGTGTTAGCGATCCGCCTTGTGGCCCATGTCTGCCAAAAGGTTGCTAACCCCTGGTATACGATACATATAGCGGGAAATGGAAATAAGCAGTGGGTCGCGCGAGCCGGTCGTGCGTTCAATCGCTAAGATCAGAATGCTACCTTTAGATGTTTTAAATCACAAAAACCTCCCAAAAGATTCCAATCAGACGCATCATTACACGCAATTCTGGTGTGCGATTAATATTCATTAATTGTTCTCCGTCTCCGTGTCTGGGGAGTGAGTACCCGGGACAGTTATTCCGTCATTATGTGGTATCATTAGCTAGCCATTGTAATTACGAACATAAAGATGAATCTGTTGAATCTGGGCGAAATAAAGCAATTAGTCTTTGACTCTCTTTGTCAGGCGTCACATGTAGCTATGCGAACTGTGCAATATTTTTTTTTATTGAAAAGAAGCTTATGAAAACATTATTATTTAGTTCATCATTCTAAGTTAGATAATGGGACTGTTTTCCGGAACCGGTAAAAAATATAGCCTACTAAATACATTTATACTTGTAAAAGGCATTATAGCATAATAATTTAAAACAAATAATTGAAATTTCTACTATAGGAATTACAAAGTATTGTCACGTAACGTATCGTGTGTAATGTAGTCCGGACACGATCGCCCTCAGGGTGGTTTATATAACCTCACAAACCAGCTGGGCCCCAATTCTCGTACCTCTAATCTCGATTCGATTGTCAGTCTGTCCCGCTCGCGCACGCATGATTTGCCGCATAGGCGAATGAGTCAGCGCGTTAACCGAACCGAGATTCGAGTTACGATAATTGGAGCCCTGAGCCTATCCTGAAATTATTTTACTGTCAGTTGGAGTACGATGTTATATAGGTAAAGATTGACGTGTAAATATGTTTCTCGTCGCCCGGAGAGAAAAATAAAATACACAAATAACCTTACAGCGATTTCAACTTCATACAAACGGTCGAAAATAAATTTGGTCTATAGTCGCCACTTACCATTTTAAGTACGCATAAAGTAGTAAGTTGTGTACTACGCGGTTATGTGTTCTTTGTTCAATAACTCAGCCGACAGGACAATATGTCTAAAGAGGGTTCCGTAAGGTTGCAGTAAGGAAAGATTACACGAGAAATGGCTTACACTTTACACATACACATGTAATACCCCACACGATGGGATATAATGAGAATTTTTTATCCTCACTTCACGTATAATTTAATATATTCATAATTACAGACGTTAGCAAGGGAGGACAGACGGACGGACGGACGAACCAGCGAAACAATTAGGGTTCCTTGTAGTTATTACGAAAGTCTAAAAACAGGGACGAGAAAAATTATTTATCTCTGTTATGTTTTGTATCACTTTATCTATCTATATTGTAACGTAGATACATTTTCTCTCCGTAAAATCAATTATTTCGGCGCTACTTACGTCATCTGTGATTTGTATGCTTAATTATTTTAGTCATTCAGAGGCCTTAGCGCCATCTATCGGCGCACGCCATTACTAAAACGGCGTTAGCTTTGCTTTAATATTTGGTTCATAAATCAATTTTTATTCCGTCTTAAATCTTAAAATTAATAATTTAACCTTGCTAACCTTGCTAACCTTGAATACTAATTAAAATACAGTAGAATTGCATTATTATATAACATAATATATTGATTATTAATGTAATATCTTTTTATTTTTATTTGTGGTCTTTTTCTATTTACGTTTTAGTTTTTTAGTTGTCAAATGTTAAAAAAAAGAAGACGAATAAGGGTAAATAACGCACTTCGTCGAATGACGTTTCTTTTTTAGAATAAAATTTTCTATAGACTCAAGATGTAGTCGTTATATTTCTTAATCCCGTTTTTACGGTGAGTTTTTTATATCTGTGTTGTGAAACATTATTCGGTAAATCACGCTTGTAAAATTAGTTGTCAAAATGTGATTAGCCGAACACGTGCTCATTCTTAATTTGATCTTTCTGTTTTTGCATTGATTTATTAGGTCTTGGTATGCATTCTTTAATAATTGTTCTTCATATCCTCTTTTATTTTGCTTCCCCTTTTCATTTTTGTGATGGTCACACAGCCCGTGATTTTGTTCGTTTGGGGTTAAGATCATGACAGTTGTGGGACTCCAACTCCACATGCTTGTATAAATTTTCCAGGGACCTATCACCAATCACGTATCACCAACGATCTTTAAATACAAATCACGAAGTGTGTCATAATTTCAATTGTGCTTAAAATACAAGTTGCGATTATGGTGCTTACAAGGTTCACAGTATGCACTATAATCAATTAATCTGTTAATTGAATCGTGAATTTCGTGTGCTTATTAAGCATTATTTTTTGCGAAAAAAAACCATTACCGAGACCAACGCTAAGCTAGATAAATACTATGGGGACTCTGCACCATCGATTTCAATGGTAAAAAAGTGGTTTACTGAATTTCGTTGTGGCCGTACAAGCACCGAAGATGCCGAACGTCCTGGACGCCCAGTTGAGGTCTCTAACCCGAAACAATCGAAAAAATTCACGATATGGTGTTGGCCGACCGAAGATTGGAAGTGCAAGAGATTGTGGAAACCATAGGCATCTCGCATGGCTCAGTGGTTTCAATTTTGAATGATCACTTGGGCATGAGAAAGCTTTCCGCAAGATGGGTGCCGCGTTTGCTCACAGTCGACCACAAACGCAATCGTGTAACAACTTCACAGGAAGGTTTGGCGTTGTTTAATCACAATATGGAGGAGTTTTTGCGCCGTTTTGTAACCGTGGACGAAACATGGATCCATCACAACACACCAGAGACCAAACAACAGTCAAAACAGTGGGTTTCTAAGGGTGAATCGGCGCCAAAGAAGGCCAAGGTGGGTTTGTCAGCCAATAAAGTTATGGCGACTGTTTTTTGGGATGCACGTGGGATAATCCACATTGACTATCTTCAAAAGAGAAGAACAATTAATGGGGAATATTATGCCAACTTATTGGACCGCTTCAATGAGGATTTGAAAAAAACCGACCTCATTTGGCCAAGAAAAGTTCTTTTTCACCAAGACAATGCAAGGGTGCACACATGTGCAGTTGCCATGGCAAAAATCCATGAATTGGGCTATGAATTGCTCCCACATCCACCCTATTCTCAAGATTTGGCTCCGAGTGACTACTTCTTGTTCCCAAACCTGAAAAAATGGCTCGGTGGAAAAAGATTTGACTCCAATGATGAAGTCATCTCGCAAACAAAGGCCTATTTTGAGGACCTCGACAAATCATATTTTTTGGAAGGGATAAAAAAATTGGAGAAGCGTTGGACAAAGTGTATAGAGCTCAAGGGGGACTACGTTGAAAAATAAAATGATTTATTTATCAAAAAATCTGTGTTTTATTCCAAAAGTCACGGACTTATTGACCCGCCCTCGTAATGACACACTTCGAGCGTTTGGGGTTTGTACAAAGTACATTATTAAAGTTTTAATAAACTAATAAACTTGAAATATATTTTTATACTAACAGAAGACCTTTTTCATATAGTGATTTTCATAATTTTTTTCTTTACTGGGGTTTATGTTTATGTATCGGGATAGATCGGGCTATGATTATTGGTATAGTTAATATATTAAGTATTTTTCTCCTAATTACCATTAAAAATATCTCCGGAAATGTCCGGATAAGTTCATTTTTGGGAGTTCAAAGATAAAATACTAAGGCGGGTCAATAAGTCCGTGACTTTTTGAATTTCTAACCTCCTTACTGAAAAAGCAACACTACTCCTGTCAACAGGCATCTGTCAGTTGACTCCTATCAAAATTTGAACTTGCTGCGTCAGTTAGTTTGTGTTTTACAGCTATCTTTATCAGACTATCCAGTAACTTAAGGAAACAATGGAAAAAAGTGAATTTCGTGTGCTTATTAAACATTATTTTTTGCGAAAAAAAACCATTACCGAGACCAAGGCTAAGCTTGATAAATACTATGGGGACTCTGCACCATCGATTTCAATGGTAAAAAAGTGGTTTACTGAATTTCGTTGTGGCCGTACAAGCACTCAAGATGCCGAACGTCCTGGACGCCCAGTTGAGGTCTCTACACCCGAAACAATCGAAAAAATTCACGATATGATGTTGGCCGACCGAAGATTGAAAGTGCAAGAGATTGTGGAAGCCATAGGAATCTTGCATGGCTCAGTGGTTTCAATTTTGAATGATCACTTGGGCATGAGAAAGCTTTCCGCAAGTCGACCACAAACGCAATCGTGTAACAACTTCACAGGAAGGTTTGGCGTTGTTTAATCACAATATGGAGGAGTTTTTGCGCCGTTTTGTAACCGTGGACGAAACATGGATCCATCACAACACACCAGAGACCAAACAACAGTCAAAACAGTGGGTTTCTAAGGGTGAATCGGCGCCAAAGAAGGCCAAGGTGGGTTTGTCAGCCAATAAAGTTATGGCGACTGTTTTTTGGGATGCACGTGGGATAATCCACATTGACTATCTTCAAAAGGGAAGAACAATTAATGGGGAATATTATGCCAACTTATTGGACCGCTTCAATGAGGATTTGAAAAAAAACCGACCTCATTTGGCCAAGAAAAAAGTTCTTTTTCACCAAGACAATGCAAGGGTGCACACATGTGCAGTTGCCATGGCAAAAATCCATGAATTGGGCTATGAATTGCTCCCACATCCACCCTATTCTCCAGATTTGGCTCCGAGTGACTACTTCTTGTTCCCAAACCTGAAAAAATGGCTCGGTGGAAAAAGATTTGACTCCAATGATGAAGTCATCTCGCAAACAAAGGCCTATTTTGAGGACCTCGACAAATCATATTTTTTGGAAGGGATAAAAAAATTGGAGAAGCGTTGGACAAAGTGTATAGAGCTCAAGGGGGACTACGTTGAAAAATAAAATGATTTATTTATCAAAAAATCTGTGTTTTATTCAAAAAGTCACGGACTTATTGACCCGCCCTCGTAATGACACACTTCGAGCGTTTGGGGCATCTTTGTATTTAAATATTGTAGGGATTGTCGCTATAATCTCAAATAATGAAATTAAATTTTTTGATCATTGTTTTTTTTCGAGTTCAATTTGGCATTCCATAGTTCTATTAGTTACTGCTGCTGTAAGGACACTTGTGCAGAAAAAAAATGTCATACTCGGGGGGAAAAAACATTCTTTAAATGGTTTGCGTTCGGCGGAGGACCACCTATACCTGAGGTTAGGCTGTTGTTTTACCTAAACATCTTAACATAAGCAGTAGAGCATAATAGGCATGTTGCCTAAAAAAATTCTTCGTCTGTTCTATGTTAGACAACATGTTAATAAACAATCTAGGACCCATTTTCGTATATCTTAAAAAATAACGAAGATATAATTTAAATTTACAATATGAAAGAGAGCAATATATCGGCCTGTGACGTCACGAATTGCACCCGCCATACATTTATCACTACAAAATGTATGGCAGTAGCAGCTTGTGACGTAACAAATCGTTTTGCAAGAAAGAGATGGGCAATATTTATTTACTTGGTTATAATTTTTAATCGCGTCAATCTAAATACCTATTTCTTTTAGATTTATGTATCTTTAATCAACAATTTTAAATTTAATTTTTAAAAATGTGATATTCCACACTAGGCAACATCCCTATTCACAATAATTATACCCAGAATTTAAGAAATTAATCGTTGATTTTAAGATAATTGACTTTACCAAACCTTATGTACAAGAAACAATACAAGGCTGGTTCTTCTTCAGGCTCTCACAGGCTCTAGCCTGTGTAATATATAGGTCGCAATAGGTATAACTCCATTTCCTTCAGGGGAAGCTCTAGTCTGTATAATAGGTAGGTAGTTATAGGTGTATGGAGTATGGGTACTAACCAATACTCCTTACCTTTTGAAGACCCTCATCTGAATCCCACAGCACTACTAAGAACCCTTATTCCTACTTAGTTTCGCCCGGTCTGCGTTTACGTTAGTAAGAACAATTAATTGTACCTAATCAAGGATTGAAATTGATGAAATGAGGTCATTGTCTTTTACAAAACATACAACTACAATGAATCATCATGATCATTAAACATTTGTATTTTTCCGGGCGCAAGAACAATTTCCTAGCCTAAGAATCAATATTAATGTAGTCCAACTCATAAGTTACTCAGAAATGAAAGAATATAAAATCAGCTGATATATTGAAAATCCGCCATCTTACCCTCATCCACACGCTATACCACTTTTATACAAGGGTCTTGGCTTGTATAAGCGTGGGTTAAATTTGTATGGAAATTATAACGTCGCTATACAGGCCTTATGTCAAAAAAATCATTATCAGTAGAAGAAATCTTAGAACGCCTGTATACGCAGTGTGTAACTTTTTATTAGTAAGGGGTATAAAGTATTGCGTACAAACTATAAAAAAAGTTATGAAACTACACTGTGTACACACTTAGGCTTGCCAGGTGTCCGGCTTTAGCCGGACATGTTAGGCTTTTTGCAGTCGCGTCCGGCCAAATATGTACGTGTTTGGCCTGTCCGGCTTTTGTCAGGCTTTTTTTGTCAGAGTGGCGATTCGTACGACGATGGGCGGACGAGCGCCCGACCCGAACGGACAAGGGCGAGCGGAGAGCAAACTATCTTCCGGCCCGCGATTCGCGCCGCGCCGCGCGTGGCGTGCGTGAGCGTGGTTACCCCGCCCCGCTGCTCGCACCGTCCGCAGACAGGTTCGCGCCCGTTAGTCTGCCCTAGGAACGCGTGGCGTTTGCGCGTGCTTGGCGTGTGTTCACGTACAATTAAGTATTTCAGTTAGCGGCGACCGTATTTTTGGTGAGTTAGTTTTATATTTTCCTATTTGTAGCATTAATGTGTTATTGACAAACCTCAAATACAAGTACAACATCTTTGTTTCAGATCTCTCTATTAGTCATGTCGAAAAGAAAATGTATATTTTCTGACAGTTTAAAAAGTCAATACAAGATGTTCAAATCTGGCAAAGAGCCATGGGACGCAAAATGTGTAATTTGTGATCAAATAATTTCCATTGCTAATAAGGGCAAAGCTGACTTAGAAAAGCATTTAAATACCGAAAAACACAAAATGAAGATTCGTAGTACGGCATCTACATCAAGAATTGATATTTTCATGGAATCCAATGCGAACTTAAATCTTCAACGGAGCGTTCGGGCCACAGAAGCTACTCTGGTTTATCATACCGTTAAACATCACGAATCATTTAACTCACTAGATTGCACAGCTCCACTTTGCAAGAGTATATATCCAGATTCGAAAATCGCAAAAGATGTAACCTGTTCCCGCTCAAAAGCTGAAGCTATCCTAAAAAATGTTTTAGGCCCATTTGCCCAAGAAAATATGTTAAAAGAAGTGTCAAAAATCAGATACTTGAGCGTCTCCACAGATAGTAGCAACCATGGTGCTATTAAGCTATTTCCTGTGCTTATACAATATTTCAACCCTGAAAAGGGAGGAATTCAAGTTAAATTACTGGAGCTACAGGCCTTACCGAACGAGACTGCTGAAACAATATCCACTTACATACACACCATTTTGACGGACAAAAACTTATTGGATAAATTAATAGCTTTTTCAGCGGACAACACCAATACTAACTTTGGCGGTAGAGAGAGAAGTGGGACCAACAGCGTCTACAGTAGACTCAAATCAGCTACTCAAAACGATGATATGGTCGGTGTTGGATGTATTGCACATATCTTCAGCAATTCCGTACATCACGCAATCGAATCTTTACCAATCTGTGTAGACAGCATAGTGATGCAAATGCACAACCATTTTGCCAGCTTCACAGTTCGTACTGAAGCTTTAAAAAAAGTTTGTTCAGAATTGGAAATTGATTTTAAACGTATGCTTAGCCATTCAAAAACCCGCTGGCTATCTCTTTATCCCGCCATAGAGAGAATCTTGCAAATGTACGAGCCATTAAAGTCATACTTTCTTTCACTGAGTTATCCGGCCAGAACATTGCAAATGTTTTTCGAAAATGACTTCTCTGAGTGTTATTTATGGCTCTTACATTCTTTCATGTCTATATACCAAAGCCGAATCAAACACACTGAAACTGCTGATATTTCTGTCAATGAAGTAATTGATCAGTGTTCGCAAGTAGTGGAAAATATAAACGAAAGATTGGAACAAAATTTTTGCCCAATGAAAGTGACCGAAATTTTACGGCGTTTATCGGAGGCTCGTCGGGATGAGGTAGAAGATTTTAAACAAAACATGAGAAGAATGTACAATATTGCCAAAGATTACCTGAATTCCTGGACCAGTGAATTTTGTACTGACCTAAAACACTTTCAGTGGATGACTTTAGCTAATATTCCAAGCTGGGAACAAGGGGCAAAAACGATAGACACTTTGTCTAGAAAAAATGTACAGTTAAATGACAATAAATTTTTTGATCAGTGGCAAAACTTCATAAAATTTTTAAAGCAACACGAAGATGACTCTGACTTTAAAAAGCTGTTGGCACATCAGAAGTGGACCTCGTATTTTAAATCATTTAATAATGAAGAATTTTATTCGGAACTGCTTAAGTTGGCAGAATATTATTTTGCAATACCAGGCCACAATGCCAACGTTGAAAGAGTTTTCTCTTTAATAAACGCCCAGTGGACAAAGGAACGCAGTAGACTACAAACAGATACAATTGCTAAGATGATGTTCTTGTTATGCAATTTAAAATTAACATGTAAAGAATTTTACGATATGATTTCTAAGGAAAACGAAATTCTTGACAAAGTAGGTGCAAGTGCCAAATATAACTAGATTTTGTTATTTTTTAAAGATTTTAAATTGTTCTATAAATACCTACTATAAAGTAAATTCTTACCTAGCCGTAAAATTAATATTATCTTTTTGTTACTTTCCAGAAGAATGATTATTTTTATTTGTTTTATTATATTTTTTAGTTTATAGTATTAAGAATGCCAAAAGAGAGCTATATTCATTTGTTTTTTAGTTTTAATAATATTTAATTATCTACAAAAGACTGATGATCCATTTGTAAGTAAAACTGTAATAGTGTAACTTAATAAACATTTCAAATTCGTAAACGAGTTTTTTTATTATAAATATTATGTCCATCTTTTAATAAATATCGAATATCCTCACTTTTCACCACGTATAAATACTTTTTTCAACAGCCCAGCTGTAAAAACATTATGTTTGGCAATAAAAAAAACATGTCCGGCTTTTAGGCTAAAATGTCCGGCCTTATATAGTGCGCAGTCCGGCCTTTGCATTTTATGGCCTGGCAAGCCTATACACACTACAGAGTATTTTTTATGTCTCGAGTGCACTAACTTTCTTTGCTTTGCATACTTTTTAGTGTAAACTCCAGTCGTGCATCGGAGCTGTCACACACTTATTTTCCCTCGCGTCTACCCCATAGGTTGGGTACTATTAAATAGATTTTTTAAATTACGTATCCGTTTGGGAGATATTCAAGTTTAAAGCGCATTTTGTTAAAATAGGTCCCCCCCCCCTCCCCCTTCTAAAAACTAAACTGCTGGCTCGAAAAATCTGAAAAAAATCACGATGGTAGTCCATATGATAAACTTTACAGTAAAACTATAACGGCTTATATGACGTTGTTAGTTTAGGAGTTATAGATGCCTAACTTGTAAAATGCACTTCCTCGAAAACTTTGTGCAAAAATTACGAAATAATAAGTAATTAACACGTTAAATATTGGTATAATTGTACGGAACCCTACGTGCACGAGTCCGACTCGCACTTGGCCGGTATTTTTATTATTAGTTTTATTAGCATTTGTATTATTAGTTGAGTATTTTCTAAACGTGAATAACGCTTTGTATTTGGTAAGGAGGAACACAAGCTCCTCAGACACTTACTACGGGGCCAGACTGACGTGGTGTGAAGCGTTTATATATGTATATTATATATTCCTTTTTGGCAATAGGACCAACATTTGGACCTTCGGTCGTCGGGTCCTGGAAAAGCGCCTAGGTATAACCTATAAAGTAGGCGCTTTTCATTTATTCATAGCGCACATAATACATGACATACTTTTCAATAGATTCATACATTTAATTCAATAGCCTTAATTCAAGACCTGGGGCGGCAGATACCCGGCTTAGCTTGAACAAAAGGCTCCACACAATGCGGATTTAGGCAGGGCGGCCATGGCGGACGGCCAGGGCGGGCGGCTGGGCAGAGGCGTTTATTGTCATTTGTTTAAGAATTACACTATTGTTAAATTATTATTTATGTACTAGCTTTTGCCCTCGGCTCCGCCCGCGTAAATAGGTAAAGTATCCCACGGGTATATTAAGAGAAAGAGTCTCAAACATACATCCATCCATTCATCCATCCTCATAAACTTTCAAACTTAATAATAATAATATTTTTTTAATAATATGTAGTAGGATGATTTTAAATTTCCGTTTATATTATACAATGTATTATTTACATAAAACTTTCTCTCCAATCGGTCTGCTTATTGGTGAAAACCACGTGAGAATCCGTTGTGCCGTTTTAAAGATCTAAGCGTACATAGGCAAGAAGCGATATTCGTTTATACTAATATTTAAAAATAATTACTAGTGACTTGTTTAATAGAGTATAGAAATATTGTAAATCGTTTAACGGCTACAAGCGTTTTATTAATAGCGTAAGAGCCATAGCAAACGGGGTATTTTAAATGCGCAGAAGGCGCGTGTACGCACTTCAAACGAGATTCGAATGTATATCTGTCTGCAACAATCAGAACATTCGGCGCCGCAAGTGTGCGATCCTAAAATGCGCATCCTCTGTGCGTTTGAAATGCGCGTGTTCTATCGCTCCAAGTATCCGGCAAAACAATTTAACCGGTGCAGTAACAGTTTAAGACAAACTCATAAATTTTCATCAGCCATTATTGAAAAACAGCTCGTTAAACAAATACTTTGAACGCAGTTAATAGCTAAATAGTTCGCTCACGTAGACCCCACCACACCCTACAACATCCCACCCCACCAGACGCTCGTGTGATATTGCACAAGTTTGACACTTGCAATTACTCTCTACGATTCCACTGAGTTCTCGTAGTTTCTGGAAATTCCGAGAACTGACGCGTGGAACTTCTGTGGTAATATTGCTTTATATAATACCAATTCGCCACGATAAGCGTGAGAGAAGTCGATAAGAGGAAGGCTCGCTTACGGCGCCGTATATAATGATTGTTTTTATTTCCATTTATTTAAGGTCGCTTGGAACTACATAGGTTATCAGTACCACTATTACATTATTTAAATTAAACCATATAAATTACAATATTTGAGGAATTTTAGAACATTATCACACATATCAGGATCAGTTAATAATACATATCTGTCATTGGTAAAGCCAAACAATTGTCTTTCGGAATCATAACCATCACAATCTATTAAAACATTACTAACAGTGAACGGTGAGCTACATCTAAGACAAGTCCGAGGAGTGCTTTTCGCGAACAAATGCGAGTGAGATGCGTTGGTATGGCCTATTCTCAGCCGTGTTATTATACATTGCTATTTACTATTAAGTTTAAAAAATTTAGTTTCACCCTTTAGACCGTCTTTATTATGATTGTTGCATTTAGATATTTGTTTGAATACCGTTCCAAGCGCGTATATTTTTGTGTCTAATGCGCGTTTAAAATACGCTGTGTGCTATGGCTCTAAGAGCTTTCGAATTTCACCGTTCAATATTGGAATGAAATTTCTATATTCAAAAATCAGAATCTACGACGACTTGAGCGCGGGTTACTAAAACGCGCGTCGCCATGTGCTATCGCTATAAGGTGACCAATAATTAGGTAAGTTTTTGGCGGATAAATAGCTTTATAATAGATACGGATTATAATTAGGATGATGAAACAATAATGCACGCAGGGTGGTTCGATTCATGACAATTCATTGATGCTACTAACACCGACTTCGGTGGCGATGGCTGGTTGCGTTGAAACCAGACCGGCAACGCAGGAGTCTTTTATAGTGCCCAAGTGTGTGCGCAGTACACAAGAGCACTTTCTCTTACTCTACTCTCGTAACGACTGTGTTTCATACGGGATTACCGTACGATAACTCATATCGTGTATGAACGCCGTACCACGGCTGTAAAACTTATAAATTCTCTGTAGTGAAAACCCGCGAAACGCAATATAGAAGTTCCACCGTCGAATACTATTTTGCATAATATTATGTTAGTTAGGTACAACCTAATAATAATATATGAAGCCGTATGAGGGGGGGAGGGGGAAGGAGGGATTGGGTGGAGCGGCCATTTTGTGCACCTACACTCCTACGTAAATTATGGTTTCATATTACATTGGTTGAAACGGTTGACTTACGTAAGACGCGAGATGAAGACGAGTTCTCAGTTCAATAGAGAGTTAATTTAGTTAAGTAGCTGTGTACGACACATACGAATGGATTTCATTTCCTTTGAATAGTGAACTTGTGTCTTTGGATCTGAGCGTAGGATATTTCGGTCTGGGATTGCACTCAAACTGACAATTAGTAAGGATAACAATTACCGCTGTTAATTCTGTTTATATGTGAGAACAGTCATACTAAATGTGAAAGTTTGTGAGGATGGATTGATGTTTGTGACTGATTCACGCAAAAATGGATTCTGATGAAATTTGGTATGGTAGTAGTTTAGGCTCTGGATTAAAACATAGGTTACTTATTATCTCGAAAAAGTACAGTGTTCCCGAGGGATACTGTATTTACGCGGGCGGAGCCACGGCTACTGTTATATATTATACTAGCATTACCCGCGGCTCCGCCCGCGAAATTACAGTATCCCTCGGGGACACTACTTTCTCGGGACAAAAAGTAGGCTATGTAGATCCAGAACCTAAGATCCTACCATACCAAATTTCATCAAAATTTGTACAGTAGTTTTTGCGTGTAAGAGTAACAAACATCCATCTATCCATACATCCATCGATCCATTCTCACAAACTTTCACATTTATAATAGTATAGGAGGATTGACTTTTTAACGTACATTTTCAGCTCCTTGGACACGACATTTAAAACTCAACGATCTCTTTCCTAGACTCAGTCGTATAAAGCGCTGTTAGCCCTTTTTCAAATCCTTCAGCAATAACGAGCATCGCAATAAGCTTAGTTCAATTACAAAGAGATTAAATGCAAGGCAAACGGGCGATTGATTAAAACTTGAAATCTTGCTCCAATCGAATAACAATTCGCAGTGATATCGATTCCTTTATCTCACAGACGCAGGTTCCCCCTTCACTCCCCGGGGAGGGGGGAGGGGGCAGAGGGGAGGGGGGACATATCGATGTTCAGGTACAATTGGTTAAAGTCCAGAGTGCACTTTCAGGCTAGGTGTATCCTGGTACTATTATAAATGTTAAAGTTTGTGGATGGATGGATGTTTGTTACTATTAAACACAAAAAGTACTGAACGGATTTTGAATAAAATTTGGTATGGTAGTAGTTTAGGCTCTGGACCCCACTTCGCGTACTTAACTCAGACTTTCAATTTACTTTCTATTGATTATAAATGAATCGTCTTGATATCATCAACTGGTTTGTGGAGTGTAGACCAATCAAAACGCGCTTAACATTGGTTTGACGTTTATGAGAATAGCATTTTGCTGTTTTAACATATCGAGACAGCATCGAAACTGTATTATTGTAAGATTTCATTAACGAAATCGACTTACTGGATTAGAACATAGGCTACTTTTTATCCCTACTAAGTAGTGTTCGCGTGAGAAACTTTATTAATGCTAGTGGAGCCGCAGGCAGTGGCAGATTGTTAATTTGAGCCGGGAATGTTTTGTATTATAATGTGGCAGGTTTCCAAAATGATTTAATTTTCCTGGTGAATGTGCTCCTTGCGAAGCGTGTTTCTAGCTTATAAATTAAATAAATAAACGACTTGTGTGTTAGAATAATTTATCGTCAGGGGTAGACGCGGAGTGTACTTTTTTGTAGCAATTCAAAATCAAAATTGCGCGTAATCATCACCAGCATCTTCAAACATCGTCTCGTCGCGTCTCGGTGTGAACTGACCCTTAGTAATGTAGGTTTTTTTTTTACAAACGAAAATAGGAACATGAGCCCGACATGTATAACATTAGGAGTTTAGATAGAATACCATTCTAAAGGTTTTGTGTTTTACCCGGGTTATAAAACACAAAGTGTGTCGCCGTAACTAGAGGTCTGAAGTTAGCGTCTACCATAAAGAAACGGCGTGAGATTATGTATGTATTTAATAATGATAAAAATAATAATAATATCTATGGGCGCTTCACACCACGTAAGTCTGGCTCCGTGCTAAGTATTCGAAGAACTTGTATTACGGGGACCAGACAACAGAAAATATATTTAATATTTTTATAATATGTTTAATATACATCCATGACTCAGGAACTCAGGAACTCAGGAACTCAGGAAACTTTTAGTTGTCTTGCGGGATTCGAACCCGCGGCGCGACTCCGGGCTTGAGCTGAGAGGTTGTCAAAGATGTTGCTATCTCTGGACGCCGATGCCGGCGGTGGTGGTCATAATGACAACCATGATGTTGACGCATGGCACTTGGTCGTTGACATTGGTGGGCAAGCGCGGGGGACGTTGCCCCGACGGATTTAGACCAGACGCCCGCGTTAGACTGCATCTAGATCTAAGCGCACGCGCCGATACACACACCCACATACCCACCCACACACATGTATAGCATATGGCTAAATATCACGTGAACAGATTTGTGTAGCACTATCAGATAATCTAATTCCTAAGTACGTAGTGTTTTCATAATTTATTTGACGACATGCAGTCACAATGCAATTGTTATTGGCATGTCAGTTCGACATCTTGATATTATTATATGATAATATGAACAAATTATGACAACGGTCAACCTGCTTATACATTAGATTCCCTGGTGGTACCATGTATTTATGGTTGAGTTTGCACAAATTCCTCAGGTTTATATATTATCCTCTGGAGTAGCCCGCTGACTGACACATCAACCGAATAAGGCCAATTGGAAATATTATTTTATTAAGTATATAATTTGTACATTTTAGATCCGCTGATACTAACTTTAAATACGGAATATGACATCATACATCCTGCATTTAATATATGCATGAAACACTGAATTAATTAAAATTATAATTATTTTGTCGCGAAATTTGCATATTCACTGTTTAAGTGCTAGTGCGGTAGTAGTAATAATAAAATAATTTGCCAGGCTTTCTGAACCCTATCGCACTGAAAATGCAGCAAATAAGTAAACCTATTAAAGTTAGTTATTCTTCATTTCCACGCTATGCACGCTGCACCGCTATTTTAAAATGAGTAGATAATTAGGTAGAGTAGGTAGATAGTATTTTAGTTTTTCCATTACTAGATTAGTAGGAGATCACTGTTAACGAGCGCCGGGGCCGGATTCACGATCTGCTGATAAAGTGTCAGATAGGTTATTTGCATGTTTCGTCTCTGTCGCTCGGCATAAAGTAAGCAGCGACGAAACTCCCGAATAAGCTATCCGATACTTATATGAAGATTGTGAAACAGGCCCACAATATTTTACGAGCTTTTTATTTAGTTTCGCATGCCCTTTTACACAAAAGGGCATGCGAAACTAAATAAAAAGCTAATCTAACCAAATTTTGCGAGGTGATGTTTGCAGTTTGACACACTTCGCGGTATCCGATTAAGCTGACAGTTTGTGTGCATATGTAGTGTGTATATTGCATGAGAATGCAATATTATAATGACAGTGACCTGCAGATCGGTTCGGCGATTTCAATCTTACAATAATAAAGTTTAGATACAGTCTCGATATCATCTAACAACCAAATGGTATTCTCATAAACGTCAAGCAAACGCCATACGTGTAGTAGAATGTACTTACTCGACTTTGGGTCAATTCATAATAACAAGACGGTTAATTTGTAATTCATTTAAAAGTTAATTAAAAGTGTTAGTTTAAATACGATAATTGGGTTTCTGGTCTAATGACGGAGACATAAGCTGTTCATAGAAACTTAATTACGAAAAAGCTTGTTTTTTTTAAGCTTTTTTTATCGTAACTTCCTTTCAATTAGATGCTGTCTTGTTGTCCTGTAGTACGTTAAACACACTACCTTAAAAATCGATTTAATGCACCACATTTTCACGTGTGGAAAGTTGTAAGCTCTAGGATGAACGTATTTTGAGTGCATTCGATACGTTCCTGTAGAACGCAGACGTGTGATTGGTGCTTAAGTTTGTCTAAGACTTGCACTTGACAGTCTAGATAATTCTCGTTATCCAACAATCGTTCTCGATATATCTACAAGTAGGTACTTACGCCACTGCAACATACTCGATTCATTAGTCGTAACATACCTGGAAAATAAACAAAACGCTTTAGTTGACAATTGATCCCAATGATCTCAGAACTAAGGATGGGTTAAGTGTTATGACGTACCAATATTTGACAGAAAAAAGTTACGCCATCTTCATTTCAGAAGATTTGACAATGAAATGCGCACCGATTAAACTGCAGAAAGCAACTGTCAAAATGTCAAGATGACAAATGTCAATCATCGACTGTCCGAAACGACCCCAAAAGTAGGGCAGTTTGAGTGTGGTCACTTTTTGCCTCGACATGTCTCGTCTATAATATAGGTCTATAGGCCCGCAACTAATAATCAATCTTAATCTCATTTTAGCTAGCTGAGATCAAGATTTCAATACATTTCAACGATCATAGAATTCCTTTTGCAGAATTTCAAGACTTCACGTCAATTTGCGTCAATTTTTGTTTGAGAATCTAAGATTGATGTCAATCTATGATTTGAGATACGTTATTAATTTTGGCCGTAATTGATCCTGATATAAACCCAGATGGTTGCTTTATATGAGGAGAAATAAGGTATAAGCTATAAAATGTATCGCATCGTTCTCATCAGACATTCGTGAGACCTTACACCTACACTAGACTATGGTATAAATTAAGTTTTTCAAGTAAGTAGGCAAAAATAAAGTAGGAGTTTTATGCGGCTATAAAACTATATATTTTCCCTCTAAAATAAGCAGGTCAAAAAGTCCGTTTGCTTATTTTAGAGAGAAAATAAGCCGAAGGACCGTCTGCAACACAACCGTCGCACAGGACTTGCCCACCAGGGGGGTTACAATGAGGGTGTTTGATATTATTTCTGCCGCTAGGGGGCAGACCCAATGCTCACAAAGCGTTATCTGATGGCTTAAGTTGTATCAAAAACGGTCAATAAGAATTTTCGATTCTTTTTCTGTCATCAGGCGGCGCTTGGTAGCCCGACGGTCTTTGTCGTGTCGAAAAGCTGTCAGATGTCACGAATTTGAAAACCCTCATTGCGTTATTATTTAATAACCATTCAAATTTCCTAATTTGATTCGCCCAAAATATTAGCTTACTTATCTTATCTATTTTATACCGCCAGTCTGCGGTTGTAACAAATATGTTCATCACAAATTCTGTAATCAGAGCCCAGAGGTCACAGAGATCCCGGGGGCGTGGCGCGGAGTGGGCGGGGCCTAGGCCAAACCCACTCGCAACTTAGTATCGAAACCCGTTGAAAGGTTTTACATTTTGTTTTATTTTAATACATTTAACGCTACTTTCAAACAGGAATCTTTGAAAACTATGAAATAATTCACGGCTTTCTTGTGGTAGTTTTATAAATAGAGCTGTCAGTTGTCACTTTTGATAGTTTTTTTCTTCAGTTATTTGTGAAAGAAAATTAAATAAAATAGCGTTAATTAAAAAAAAAATAACGCTATTTTATTCCGTGACATTTATTAGATTTATGTACGTTCATACGGTGACTGTTACGTAAGATTAAAAATAAAATAGTTAAGAAAGATTTACTTTCACATATTTAAAATTGAATTCCTTATGACCTAGTTTAAAACGTTGCAATCTTGAGCGAACTATCTACTTCGATTTAAAATTAAACTCAAAAGTTCCTCGCTTATCACAAAAGCTTTTCATTAAGGCTACTCTACTGCTTGTTGTATTGTGATCATGTAACGTCATTGTCACTGTCAATAGCGGCCATTTGAATTCGAACTGTCAAACACATCGCCGCGTTCAGCCTTTGTGTCACTTGATGCTGGACTGTTTGTTTTAGCTATTTATACATTCAATGTTATTATTTCAAAGAGTTTTTCTATTTGTTCTTTTGTTTGCTTAACGCCTACTCGGATAGTTGTTATTTATTAGTGTAACTTTTCTCTAAATTTATAAACTAGAAAAAGTGTTACTGTCTTTCAACAGATAACATTAAATAAAAAAACTCAAACTCAAATAAAAAAAAAACAGTAATATTAGAAAAAAAATCTGAATGTTCTAGGTTAGGCTAGTTCTGGGCCTCCTAATTAGAGTAACAGATTAAAAACGGATATAAATATGATTACGTAAAACATAACTGTGAAAAAGAAAAAGATGGCGCGATGAGCTGGATACATACTAGCCAGGCTGGCCAATCGTGGCGAGACGAATGGAATACCTTGGGGGAGCCTTCGCCCAACAGTGGGACAGCATAGGGTACTAGAAAAAACATAACTATACCTAGTACTATTGTTTAACAGAACTAACAAGATCAAACAACAGTCAACAATGTCAGCATATCAAAGTTCCTTGCCTATTAAATTAAATCTGACAGTTGTAAAGGGCAATTTACCATCAGATTAATAACTATAAATAGTATTTACCAACAATAACCTGTCAAAATGACGCACATTCCTCATTCAACATCACGTGCGTTAAAATACAGGATATTTGCCTAGTATTCTAACAGATTCTACTATTAATTGAAGTGGATAGTAAAGGGTAATTTACCAACAATATGACAGTTTCTGTCGAAATGACGCACATTCCTCATGCGTCAAAAAACAGGATGCCTATTGCCTAGTATCCTACCACTTATCAGATTGCCCGTCAAAGGAGCTTGTCATAATAGTGACAAATATAATTTGAATGGATGAAAACGATTGACGTCATAGGATAACTACAGCGAGATGTGTGCGTCATACACGTCACATACATGCAGCCGATCTGCAGAACATAAAGGTGTAGGAACTAGGAAGATATTAGGTATGATGTGGGAAATAGAGATACCATCCTAAAAATGCAAGCCCCTCCATTGCGGTTTATGCCTGCCAATAGCATGACATAAAAAACAAACAAATACAAATAATATGCTATAAAATGCTTATAGTTGTGTGTGTGTATATTATTTAACTATGTATATATAGTTATTAGTTTTAAGTGTAATTCGTTACATATCCTATATTAGTTTGTTTTATTTTATTGGGTTATTCACCAATTCGATATGACACACTGGACACGCGCGTTCATTTGGTTAAACTCAAAATTAATCACATATTTTGTCACGTCTTCATCTAGACACGCTAATTTTAATTCATCTTAAAACTAAATCTTTCACCAAATAAACCTATCCAAGATCATGTCAGCACATGTCAGGATATGTCTAAGTAGGGAACTATTATCGGGAAATAAGTTTTTAATCAAATTACTTCAAAATGCATTGTCCGATTTCGATCAAAATAATTTTCCTAGAGAGTTATTAGCATGACCTACTATCAACGTGGAATAATTAACAAAGCTAGAAGGGCGGATAGACAGCCGGACGGACAAACAGAAACTACTTCCGTACTAGTTACTGCGGAAGCGGAACCCTAAAAACAACATTTTTCAATGACAGCATACAACACTTTCCCGATGTATTTATAAATATTCAACTCAGTTTCAGGTCTAAAGGCTCTTAACACAAACTGAACAAAAGCTGTTAACTTTAACCGCGGCTTAAATAAGTTACGAGTTTTATATTCATCAGCCTTTGTGGCCCGACCCATTGTACTCGACGCTTTTAAGTTTTATCTGTGATTTAAACGTCTTTTAGCTGACTTTTAGGCTAGTTAATTTTAACCAGTACAACTTTAGGAAAGCGTGACGTTATATCATCCATATATAAGCGACTGGATCGTTTTCACGAGACCTGAGAAAAACTGTAAACAAATCAATGCACCTTTGAAAATATATTGATTTTTAGTCCACTATTATAAAATTTCTTCTAAGTAAGTAGCTCATGTTTTAGTGTACTTCCTATTTATTTAAGCAGTAAAAATCATCTACCCTATTCTTGCCTAGCCTGTCCCCTAAAATTAATTGGCTTATAAAATTAATCATAACAAATATATTTTAAGAAACAAGAGAATTGTAAGTAGCTTTGAAGCCAAATTCCTTACTTGTCGATAACTGCAGTATTATTCAGATATCTTTTAATTGTGTTTAAAAAACTTATTAACAATTATTTTATAGTAATAAAGAAAGGTAGTGTGCAATAGTGCAATTAAATAAATATTATTATTACTACTCGAATATTGAACTTTGTACGTCCCCAGCAACGAATTATTTTAATTATTTATATTACCACTACGATTTAACTGCAACTTTAAACTCTTCTAGTTTGAATTTTGATGCCAAATTTTTAACTGCATTTCTTAAATGCCTGCTAGTTTGGTATACATACATTTACAGGAGTATACATTTCTGTGAGAATATGCTGTGTATCAATTTCAATGCTCATTCAATAACCGCGATAAAGGCAGCTAAAATTGAACAGCGATCAAAATGTGAAACAGTCGAGTGTTCGTTTGACCCCGGCCCCGGGAACCCGGCGATGTGTGACCAATAGAACTCGGGTTCAATTTGACTGTTCAAAACTGGTATTTCGCTGTACCAATTAATGACTGATTGAAGTTTTTGTTTAAGAGTATCATGACGTATAACTACAAAAGGGTAATTTTTATACACGTTTGACGACCTCTATGGCTCAGTGGTTAGCGCGTTGGCGCTCAAGTCGGAAGTCGCGAGTTCGAATCCCGCCAGGGAACAAAAGAAAAGTTTTCAGTGTTCCTAGATTATGGATGTGTATTATATTATTTGTAATAAAAATCCCAAATATATGGCACTTATAATACATAATATATTTCCTTTGTCTGGTACCGTACATAGATATTATGATATAATATTTTGTAAATATTTAGTTGGTAGGGAATTTATTTACACTATCAAACACTACCTTACTTCTATTACTAATTTGGATTTTAACTTGTAACCGTGAATATAGTTTTCCATTTAATAAAAATTTAAAATTGCAATGCCTGTCAACAGCAGCACCAATTTCAAGCAGTCTTGTTAGCGCAGGTTCAGAACATACAGCCGTCAGGAAAATCAATTTATTGGAATTGAAATTTTAAGTAGAGGCTCTATTAGATTCGCAGTACACTTCCACTCAGTACATCGGGAAGTAGATTACATATCTAGACTGAATATCAGAATAAAATAATTTAGATACATACAGATACCTACTAATTGAAAATACTTCATGCGCAAATATATGATGGGTATATAAAAAGAAAACTGTCTATTCGCACACATACATAAAAAACACACACAACAATAACAACCATGTATAATCGGATTTGTAGATACAAGAAGGCAGTATTACTGCAGCGTCAGTTTCTCCCAGACAACCTAATGAAAACCGAACGAGAGCGAGTCGAACTTGCCCACCGAAGGTTCCGCACAAAGGAGGTTCATCATAAGTAGTTCAGGAATAGAGTCTCGCAGTTATTGTCGAATCTGAATATGGGTGATGAAAATTTGTATGAAGAATATATTATTTTTTGTAACGAATAACGATGTTACTTGCCAAATTTCATAGTTCTAGATCAATAGGAAGTACCCTATAATTTTTTATTCCCTTGATAGTATCGAAATAGGAGTTTTTTGTGGCAAAACGGCCCTATATTTTTGACGTGATAACGTCTTATAATTTGATGGAGCAGGCTGCACGTAAAAACATGACTCATGCGTTACCTGTTACCAGCGTTACCTCGCTAAATATGACGTATTGCCGTTACCTCAGCTAGCCGCGCCTTAGGTATGTGAGCGGTGGGACGGAGAGGCAGGGGCGCTTGATGTTATTACTCAGTTCGGCGCCGTTCGGCATAGACAGACAGACGGTCTGACAACCAAGTGTTCTTAAAAGGGTTCTGTCCTTTCCTTTTGAGGCACAGAACCCTAAAAATATCAACTTTAGATACTAGATACTATTTGCATACTTTATACCATAAAATATTTTTTATTATTCTATGTATATACCTACACGGTAACTTGATTTAACTATATGATAATATTATGTAATTGCAAAAACGTTCCAGCGAAAAGTGTGGATGGCGAGAATAATATGTAATGTTCTTTGTTATTATATTTACCCACCGATGCTACTGAATAGAATAATTTTTCTGAATCATAATAGAATATATATTACTTTTTATGCCAATTTTTCTTCTGGTAAGGTTTCACGAGCACCATCTAGTATTTAAATGTCAGTACTCATATTTTAGTACTAAAGAAGAAATGAAAACATGCAGCACATGAAAATGCAAATTGAACCACGCTATTATCAATTTACATTCGGGCAATATCAAAATGGCGACAGTCCCTTCGCGGCAAAGACAGAATTAGATCTGCGTCAGGCGCGAGGCACGGCAAAAAGACCTGTGCTCTCGTATAAGGACATAAATAAACTCTACTGAAGTCAGAATTATTTCAATGAGGGAAGAAATAGAAATCAAGGATTTGAGTCAAAGATCTCTAAACTCTGTGATGTTAAGAATTGGGGAATAATGATATGCTTTTTTGTTGGGCGTTAAATTTAAAACAAAAAAAATTGTAACCACCTTTTTGCCCAGCAGCGAGCGAGTTGATGATAGTGAATTATAGCTTAGAACACTTCCGATCATGTCAGCTTTCAAACAGAAAAAACTAGATCAAAATCGCCTTATCCGTTTGGGAGCTACGAAGCTACAGACAGACACGTCAAACTTATAACACTCCTCTGTTGTCGTCGGGGGATAAAAGGGATGATACAACTTACACCAGACTTTAGCAGTGTCAATGCAGCTCCCCAAAATATCCCAGAAAATCAAGCTTAAGCGCAGTTTTTGTTGCTAATAAGTACTTAAAAAACCGGCCAAGTGCGATTCGCCAACGAAGGGTTCCATATAGGGTTGCCGGATTTTTTTTCAGCGGGATTTCAGCAAAAAATACGGGTTTTCAGTTTTTTACCCGGGACAAAAAAAGAACAAAATTAATTAATTAGTGACAATTTTCTTATATTTTTCTGAGGATCGAACAAGTATTTGCATTTTTGATTAGTTTTAGAGTGCCTGAGCTCATATTTATCTATATGGGAAACTTTTTAGTTTTTAATCCTAGATCGCTCGATTTACGGGACAACGCTTGTCCCGGCGGGACGTTTTAAGTAATACTCAAAATACGGGACGTCCCGAGAAATAAGGGACGTCTGGCATCCCTAGCATACTAAACAGCAAAAAATCATTGTATGTAAGCCCCACTTAATTATTTATTTTTATTTTATTCCATTTTTAGTATTTGTTGTTATAGCAGCGACAGAAATACATCGTCTGTGAATATTGCAACTGTCTAGCTATCGCGGTTCACGAGATACGGTGACAGACAGACGGACAGCGGAGTCTTAGTAAGAGGTTTTTACCCTGTATATCTTAAATACTAACTTAACTTTTAAGTTACTAAACGAATTCTCAACAAAGTGTAATTGTAGATAATAATCATTTGACCCAGAAAACATTATTGTGATCTCGCGTGACGAAAAATAAAGGATTTGATTTGAGCTGATCTCAACTGAGGTCAACAGGATAATGAGGATCTTGCGCTGGCGCTTAAATTGCCACGTGGGCTGATCTAGACCTCTGTGCTCTTAGTTCTTGTCAAATATGTATATTATATACTCTGTTTAAAGCCAATCCTACTATTATAATATGAAACTTTGTGTGGATGGATGGATGCATCGATGGATGGATGGATGTTTGTTACTCTTTCACGCAAAAACTACTGAACGGATTTTGATTAAATTTTGTATGGTAGCAGTTTGAGCTCTGGATTAACACATATGCTACTTTTTGTCCCGAAAAAGTACAGGGTTCCCGTGAGGTACTGTTATAAAGCTAATTATATTAGTTTAATCTAAAATTTAAAAAAATCTAAAAATAATTATAAGACATTTAATCTTAACGTAAAATAAAAGACAATAGAACCTCATATACGAGGGGGAGCTTGTGTCGCGTGAGGTCTCCACAGATGTTCACACATTGCCTGTCACTTCCATTGAGAAACAGTGATTGCCGAGGGACATTACCAACATAGTTTTACTGTGCATAAGCAATTAGAAGTTTTGAAAATACCTCATACGAGTAGGCCATCGAGAAAGTTATAGCAGTTTAGAAATGTTCGTAAATTAAAATTGCGATAACTCTCCACCTCAACCGTATATGTAGGTAAGTACAAGTTACAAACTCGTAAATAAACAATTGATAACGTTGAAAAGTTGAACATATAGGTACAGTTGAACACAGACCCGGTGTACTTTCGACCTTATTACTATGGCCACAAGGTTCATGTTGTCGAGTGTACATGCAATATTACAGTACGAGCACTTAGCTCGACTTCCAGCTCGTAACTGCCAATGTACAAGTTTGTGTTCCCCGGCAAAAGTTCGCCTTTGTTCCCGGGGACGAATTGCTTACAACTCTGGGAGTGGCTGGTAAGCGGTTGCCGGTTCGCTAATATCAGTTACCGGTATTTCCGTTTCGAGGAAGTCATATGACGCGTTATAAAGCAAATTAGTAATATTTAAGCTGGTTTTAATAGTCGCGGGCCGCGACTCTGTAAACCTGAGTAGGAAATGGTTGAGTTCTCAATACACTGGCCTGCAAAAGAAAGTACTACGCCTTTGAAATTTTTATTTCCTTTCAAAACTATAGAAGCTACGGATTTTAAATGAAAAACGTTGTATAGCTAATTTTATCAGGTTTCTGATGCTAGGAAAAGACTGATTAAATGTGCGACTGAAGTTTCAAAAAAATTATTAGAAATCTCTTACTTGTAGAGTTTAGAAAGAACCCTAATTTTAAAAGTGTAGTAGGTACGAGGTACCTTCTCTCTTTTGCAGGTCAATAAAGGCTATAGAAACGAGAATCAAACCTGTCTCTCTACGTGATTATTTGCCTTTTTTTGCATTGCCAGTTGCCACACCAACGTTAAAAAAAATGGCAAATAATAATTAAGTAGATAATATTATGTAGGTTTAAAACATAAACTTTGACAGTCTGTTCGCGTTGGGAAGGCAGTAGGGCAGTAATATGTTAAATACGTAATGATATACTTTAATTGGTTAGGTGAACATCTTTTATGCATCATTGGTCAAATTTGATTTATTTTTTGATATTTCACTAACCTCTTAATCGCAAATAGACTACAAATAAATTATTTCTATAAAATACATATTATTATCTTTAATTGAACGGCAATTCAGATAAATATACGGAATATACGAAAATCTAAAAAGCAACAAAAAGTAGACAGTAAAACCCAGTCGTTAGATCTATCCAGAATGTTAGCTAACGTGACGTCACCCAATTCAAAATGGCTGACATTCGGCCATTTCTATTTTATTTGTCAGCGTTTCCTTTCAGATCTCTTTAGCTTTTGTGATTTCTTTTGGATGTTATCTTTTGTTCGATATCGATATTCAGTATTCAGTAACAGCCAATTTCATAGGTGAAACACCAATTGCGGCATATGTTTCTATCTTTGCACCACATTGCGAATTTCCGAACAACGCAAAAATTAACCAAACTGCCTATCGGACGGAGACATTATACAGTTGAAATTATTGATATTATTCACTGTTGTTAAACTGTTCGAGTGGTCAGAATGGGGTCAATTTTCAAAATACTTTGACCCCTTAAAATAGTCCATGATACCATAAAGACATGTTCGGAACCTTGCACTTGATAATTCAATAAGTTGTCTATTTATGGCGTATTGCGTAAGTTAAGGTCGCGACGTGCAGACGGACCATTCTTGCCTGACCTCTGACATAGAATAAATACAGACAGTAAACGAGTCGCGCGTATCATTCAGTTCACATTCACGCACTCGCGATCGAACAACGCACACATAGACAACAGACATTGCTCATGAACAGTCAAACATAGAGACACGATATAATTTCGGAAAACGATCAATCGCTATTCGCTGGAGATTTGTGCAGCGTTCCGAAATCGACATCGACATAAGGGTGGGAGTATATGATCCGGAACCTGGCGGACCCGGGAAAATTCAGAGCACTGAAAATAGAACTCTGCGCTAATACAATATAGTTGAAAATCGAACACACAAGTGTCGATTCAAATGTCAATGTTATAATATATGACAGCTTGACACTCGACACTTCGATTTTCAACTCTATTGTATGAACGCAGAGTACTAATAGCACAGACTGCTATTTTCAGTGCACTGAATTTTCTCGGGCCCGCCGGCTTCTGGATTATAGTCTTAGCCTAAGGTGCAAAAAGTAAGCGTTAATAAGCTTCTGTCTCCATTTATTCTGTGCCCCTGAGTTCTTTACTCTGCGGGTAGGGGGGTACTCTAGTGCGTGAGTAAACAGAGGCAGGGGGGGTCAAGCGAGGCTGGTCATGCCTCATGAGTCATAGTTGACTCAGCGGACTTTCCTGCTCGCTTTATTGGGCTGAATTTGGCACGATTTTTAGGTCGCGTTGGGAGTTGAGAATATTAATATGTTATAATATAGGGTCACTTGAAGTAACTACTGAACGGATTTTGATGAAATTTGGTACGGTAGTAGTTTAGGCTCTGGATTAATAACATAGACTACTTTTTATCCCGGAAAAGTAGAGTATTTCCGCGGGATACTCGAAATATCTAGTAACCTATATGGGAATAAATCTTTTTGATTTGATTTTGATTGAACGCACGGTGAACAAGTGATATTTATATTTAGTATTGTGCGCGCGCGTGTTTACGTGTGGATTCAATTTGATATTAACGGAGTGAACTACAATTATTCTTTATTATTAACTAGCTAACCGGCCAAATTCGTAGTTTTTTTTTCATACAAACCTTCTCCTGACAATAACGAATACATAAAATAAAGATTTATCCAAATTGGTGCAGTTGTTTGGAAGTTATGCGCGTACAAACATTTTGTTAATTAATTTTTATTTAAATAGATTTGCAAGTTCTGTGACAGCTCCATTATTCTGATGAGTCACTTTATTAAAAAATAGTGAATTATTTAAACTATCAGCAGTCAGCACGCGATCGGATGAGTCATTGGAGGCTGTGAATCCTGAACCGGTCGCAGGCCTTGGTGGAGTAAATATCGTCTGAGAGTTGAGAGGGATCGATAGAGGCTGTCTTCAATTATGGTCTTTGTATAAACTGTGACTGAACTAGCTTATTCCCGCGGCTCCTCCTGCGTAAATATAGTATATAGATTACTGTACTTTTCAGGGATTTAAAATAGCCTATGTGTTAATCTAGGTACTAAATTTCATCAAAATACGATACCCAATTCTCGTAATTAACTTACGGTTTTATTTTACTTTTATTGAATTATCAATTAATTGTCTTGACATAATAAACTGACTTTTTGAGTTTGGACCAATCAAAGCGGGTTTGACGTCGGTTTCACGTTTATGAGAATACCATTTTGCAGTTTTAACATACGGGGGCTAGATTGCATCTGTATGCAGGATTTAATTAGCAGAATCGACCTTCAGCACAGTTGTGTTTACATCAGCGGTGCCGTAAAATTATCTTGCCATATCTTTCTTGTTCAATAGCTCTATGGCTGACAATCTGTACGTATTCGCTAACTGCAAGAGAAAGTGTGAGATATGTGTGATGAATTGCATGCGGCGACTGTCGAGCGACCGCCGAATATGTGACTTGCACCAGCGTAATACTTCGTTGATTGTTATATCTACTTGATTGAATTTTGTTTTAAAGACCTTCGTTAAATAAAGTATTTCTGGAATAAAATACAAGGGTCCATCTTCAAGAATGTGTATTTTGAGCTTTATACAGAATTTTATCGTCCGGCAGATATTTGTACGATTCCGTAATATAACAAGGAAACCCTTAAAATTATAATCATGACATGCTTGTAAAGTATTAAAAATATCTAAAAAGTCATATTATATAGATTCGCTTAAAATTTCTGTTTTAGAAGATATAAATGTTAAATTTAATAATAATTGGATTAAAATCTACACTGATGGGTCCAAAATTAATAATATACTTGGGGCAGCCTTCTTTGTTTCTAAGAATAATATAAGTCGAGGTTTTCAAATTAATAACAGTAAAATAAGTATTACGACAGCCGAACTCATTCCAATTTATCAGGCTCTTTTGTTTGTCCAACGAGATTTTTTGGCGAGCACAAAGTAGTAATTTATGTTGACAGTGGAAGCGCTCTACAACACATTGTTAGATGCGTGTCTGGTATAAGAGGCAGTGCGTATGCGTATGATATTTTGAAACTGGTCGATTACTTTGATAGGAATAATTTTTCTGAAATTAAATTGCAATGGGTTCCGTCTCACGTCGGCTTACCGGGGAATGAAAGGGTCGATTATTTGGCGAGGGACTCTATAGAGAATGGAAATCCCTTTATGGTGCGTCCAAGCTATTTAGAGGTTTGGAAAAATATAAAATTCACAATTACAGTGAAAAGTGGAAACAGTGGAAAGCGCCCGGACCAAGTTGCTTAGGGAGGCTCTGATGAGGGCTTTCAATTTAAATTTATTATATGTAGGAATTTTTCAAACTTTGTTATCAGAGCCTTCATCAGAACCTGCAATAATAATATATAAATATATTTGTAATTTATCATAAGATACCATGCAGTACCTATGTATTATAATATTATATTAGGTTCACTAAGTTTGTTAGGCTATAATGGGACTGGCATAGTGAAATACAATATAAAACCCTAATTAAAAATGGATTTAAAAAAAAAGTGACCACTGACGTGCTCTTGGTAAGGTTATTTTTTCTCACATTTTTTTAGTCATTGTATAGTATACTAGCCGTTGCCCGCGGCTCATCCTGCGTAAATACAGTATCCCATAAAGGAACACTGTACTTTTTCGGGATAAAAAATTGCCTATGTTTTAATCCAGAGCCTAAATTACTACTGTACCAAATTTCATCGAAATCCGTTTAGTAGTTTTTTTCGTGAAAGAGTAACAAACATCCATCCATCCATCCATCCTCACAAACTTTCATATTTATAATATTAGTAGGATTTTACCACCAATTACCAATTACCAATCAGTAAATAATAAAAATGCGATGAAAAGAAGTGCAATTGTTCTAGAAGTTACAACTTGCACACGATATGTTATTATGTCCAGTATCATAATAAAACACTGCATTCTGGCATATAATATCTCTGAGAAATCTGAAAATTAGTAATGGTATAATCACGACCACATAGAAATAAACGCGCTTAATTTCTAAAGAAATTGAAGCCACACAAATTTTATTATTTAGTATTTAGTTTTTTTTAAAACAAGAGTTTTGCTGTTTGGATAATGATACATTGACATTTAGTAGTCTTTTTTTTAAAACGGACCAGGAAACGAGCAGACGGATCGTCAAATGGATCACCGCCGCCCTTGAACAAATTTCCCAAACCCCTTGGGCCTCTGGTAAGTGGTAACGTCACTCAATCGGCGAACCACAACACGCTGGTTTCTGTGACGCCGTCGTATTTATCCAGTCGAGCCGGCCCATTCGTGCCGAAGCATGGCTCTCCTACGTTTAAAACGTGTCCAAGTGGCTACATTTCTATGAGAACTTGTCACGTATCTCTTTAACTGCTCGCGCTCGTGACTACAAAACCACCATTTACCGTGGCGCGATACGTAGCGTGAACCAACAATGGTTATAACTTAATCTGAACAAGTTTTTGCGTTTCTGAGTCACTTGCGCGGTGATGAAAATACCTGGCAATTAGCGGCCGACTATTGTTCGGTTGCTGGCGCCGCGCCGTGCGAATTTGCTATGTAGTTTTATTACTGAATATTGATATTATCTGTGTCAAGTAACTCAATAAGGATTAGGGAATGTTATGCGTTGGTCTTAAATCAGCAAGTGTTGTATATTTTCCGAAAGGAGACAGACCGAAAAATGTTAAAAGTACAGTAATCGATTGATAAATTAAAAAGTAACAGGACTAAAAAAACTACAATATTTTTTTTCGAAAAACGAAAATACCGTTCAAATGAACCCTTGCTATTTGTGTATTTTTTTCATAAAACAATCATGTATACATGATAGTAGTTAGTAAAATCAATTTTGTATTAACCTCCATACATTTTCAACTGCGGTCGTGACCAGAGACGTCATATTTGTCATGCATATTATGTCTATATCGCTTATTGCTCTCCAATGATCTCACTTTTGTCACAGGGGCGACACTTACTACAAATGACATCTCTAGCACCGGCGAATGTCAGCCATGTTGACCTAAGGTTGACACCGAAATAATCTTAAACGTTGCGTCAGACAAATCTATCATAAATATTATTAGATCATATTGTCAATTATGTCAAAGCACGAAACGACCAGCCGTCGGCCCCGTGAATGAAAGTCCTGGCTGGAAAAAGCTCACGCCCCGCTCGCCGCGCGCACACCCCACATACGTCTAGCCACGCACACATAGCCGCGAGCTGTCATTCGTGTAAGTCTATTGAATGACGGCCCTTTACGTTAGTAATATATATTCATTGCTTTTGTGATGACTGTATTTCTTCAACGGTTTGTCGTAGATATGCAACTGCGAAGACAATATTTCCCGGCTTATTATGTACCTACTTATCGAACAGCCAATAAAAAAACTGTGCATATTCCTTATTTAATAACTAGATGTCCAACTTCGTTCGCGAAATCCGTATTTCGCGCAAAAATTACATTTTGTCGCGATGTAAAAGAGCCTATAATAATATTTTCTTTCCCCAAGTTCATTTTAAATACCTGTTGTGTCTTAACAAATTCCGTTCAGTGGTTTAGGCGTGATTGCGTAACAGACAGACAGACTTTCGCATTTTCATATAAATAAGGAATACAGATTAAGCCCCGCCGGCTTTAAACAAAATGATGGCGTAATTATTGCCTTGATCTTTTGCAATGATTTCATATCGACGTTGTTCAGAGTTCAGCCATCTTGACACACAGATATTTTATAGCCTGGTTTAAAGTACACGATACCTTTTAGGTGCCGCGGTAAAATGTACGGTTTCCGTGGACTAGGATTTACTATACTCACACACATATCCAATTTACCTATTCTAAACGTAAACAAAAGGACAATAGCGCACAGTGATGCTTCATGCTACCAATTTATATATCCAATTAAATTTATATACCAATTTATTAAATCACAATATGTTTCGTGCAATCTTACTAATAATAATGGATGGATGGATTTGGTAGTCTTTCACGCGAAAACTACTGAACGAATCTTGATAAAATTTGGTATGGTAGTAGCTAGAGCTCTGGAATAAAATGTAGACTACTTTTCATTCCGAAAAAGTACAGTGTTCCCGTGGGATAGTGTATTTACGCGGGCGGAGCCGCAGGCAACAGCTAGTAAAGAGGTACATTTTACACGTTTGGTCGGAATTAATATTTTTGTTCAAGTTTTGATTAATTTGGTTCTGAACGGTGTTTATATTAATATTATAACATTGTATACTTTGCCAATGTCTGAGCACTTACGACATTGTTGTGAGAGAAAGTAATTGGTGTAATATCGCAATTCACAATACATGTGGCAACATTCGGTTTCTCTCGCGCGCTCACGTGACGGCGCGGCGCAGTGAAGCAATTTCGTGTAATAGTTATCACAAATTTTAATCACATTCCAAAACTATTATATAATACACAAGTATCGATTAATTGGGTAATTAAACATTTTTATTATAAAAAAAATAGCCACTAATAATTATTAATAATACCTACATATGTAATTATTATCAAAGCCTACTATAAAATAAATGGTCATGAGTATCAAAATTATTTTGTACAAATCATACATTGTTATGAACTCGCTGTGATGTGTTTATGTACCTACTCGCTATTATTTAATTTTTATTAATAAATCGAAGGAAAACAACTGAATATCCGACGGCCAAATTCTCAACGCTTCTTAAAATAAGGCTATGCCCAGAAAGCGCGTATATACCGCGTAATGATACGCACGTAAGGCCGACGCGCGAGTCGAGGTACTAGGCCCCCAGACCACAATAAATTAATAATTTTAAATAGGTAATTATTTTCTCGCTGCGAAAAACAGATATTATTATAAATATTTTGTAGGCAATTATAGCGTAGATATTTTCGCTATTGTATGGAATTGATGTATCTGTTACGTAGTAACTATTTATTGATTTGTGGTCTGGGGGCCTAATAGCTCGACTCGCGCGTTGGCCGTTGGCCTTACGTGCGTATCATTACGCGGTATATACGCGCTTTCTGGGCATAGCCTTATTTTAAGAAGCGTCGAGAATTTGGCCGTCGGATATTCAGTTGTTTTCCTTCAATTTATTAATAATAATTAAATAATAGCGAGTAGGTACTTATATACCTGGTGTGTTTATACACACCACAGCGAGTACATAACAATGAATGATTTGTACAAAATAATTTTGACATTTGTACGCCTGATTCAAAGCTTTCTTAAGACTTGATAGACTATAAGTGGTTCGGTACCCAAAGAGTAAAATCTCTCTGTCTGTCTGTCACTAGGCTATTTCTAATGAGATCATGATCCTTGATAGCTAAACAGTAAAAAATTTCACAAATGATATTTCTTTTGCTGATATAACAACAGAATATACTAAACAACGTTTTTTTTTAATTTGACCCATACAATAAACTTGAATTTTTTGCCGTTTTTTGCGTGATGTCATTAATGGCAACAGGTAAAAGCTTGAAATAAGAATATTTGGTTGTATATTTAGTCTATTTATAAATGAATAAATAAATTAAAACTTAAGTAGTATTTATGGAGGGATGTCATACAAGAAACGTGATTTTATGCCCTTTTTTGCTTGATATTAGTACCTACTAAATATAGTAGATGTAGATACCTAGTAATAGTATGGTACTCTTCGTGCACGAGTCCGACTAGCACTTGGCCGGCTCTCACAAAACGAAGATAAAAACTACGATTTTTGTGTGTCTTACACTATGTTTTATACCAATGAGTGATAGGTAATTTAATGGCAGAACGTCAGCTGTAATTTAGTATTATTAGGTAGGTAAATAATAAAAATTACTGTTCTGTATTGTCTTTTTACTTAAGAAGTTATTTTTCTTCAGATTCTAACTTTTCTAATTATTACTTGTCGACATGCAGATTAATTGCATATTTAAATAAAACCCCTAAAAACCCCTTCAGAGACTTTTTCTCCCTAAATTTAGGGAAAAAGTCCCAAGTTAGCATCACAGCTAGACGGCCAGACATTTTGTTCGATAAGATAAGAAACTCTACGCGCGTAGGTTTACGCACGTATTTTGCCTTTCTGGACAAGGTCTTAGGGTCTCTTAGGTGACAGGTCACATGTTGTCCTTGTAATTCACCGGCTTGTCACTTGAGTGCTTCTTAATTTAAGGTGGCCGCATCTTATACTTTAAACGAGCTAATCTTGTATATATATAATCGTATCTTGTATATAATAAACTGCGTATTTTTAAGAAATATATTTTTTTTTAATCGTCGTGCAGCAATATATCAATAATTTCGACTCTGTAATGTCAGTCCGATTGGCGGTTTTTGTTACTTGTTGCGTTGTTCAGAAATTTTCAACGTGGTGGGGTTCGAACTCCGGTAAAATATTTTTGTGATTATTATTTTTTTAATCTACTAGAGTTACGAGCAAAGCTCGGTTGCCCAGGTATTAATATACCTGGGCATAATAATAATTAAAAGGAAATATATAATAATATAATATATTAATATAATATTTTATATATTTAATTATATAATATATTTTATATATTTAATTATTTAATTTATATATTTTTATAATATATTAATCCATATTAATCACGTAAGGATTGGCGAATGGTACTAGGCTCGCAAAAGTCGTTAGACGGTGACCCGCCATAAACGGAGCTAGTACCGGCCCCGGGTCATAAAACTTCCATTACATTATCCCTCGTCTCAGTAATCACCCAATTGACAAATTGCTCACTTTTATATTGCACAAGTCTAGATTTTTGTCGTCTAGTCCCACTAACTCTAGGTTTTTGTGCTTATATTAAAAGTTTTTTGTGATTTTGCGCTGTGTGTGCTGTTCAAACTAGAATGTTATCTTTACAAATCTTTAACAGACTGTATTGCAGACAAATTTTAAAGTTGGAGCTCATTTATTGTAGTTGAGTTTTTAGGGTTCCGTACCCAAAGGGTAAAAACGGGATCCTATTGCTGAGACTTCGCTATCCGTCTGTCCGTTTGTCACCAGGCTGTATCTCATGAACCGTGAATCCGTGACAGACAGACAGTTGAACTTTTCACAGATGATATTGTATTTCTGTTGCCACTTGCCGCTATAACAATGAATACTAAAAACAGAATAAAATAAATATTTGGGTGCGGCTCCCATGTAACAAACGAGATTTTTTTGTCGTTTTGTACGGAACCCTTCGTGCGCGAGTCCGACTCGCACTTTTTGTTTATTTTTCCATTTTCCCGGTTTTGTTTATTTTTCCTTATTCATTGGTTACATAGTTGCTGTCGATTTTTGTGTAAAAATCTGCGAATAACTGAACAATGTATTTAGTTTTCTAGTCACAGGGCGTTTGTCCACCGCCACCGTCACCACCACCGTCACCGTCACCGTCACCGTCACCGTCACCGTCACCGTTACGTCACTGAGAAGGACATGACGGCGCCGAAGTAGCGATAGATACATTTACTATATCCGTGTGTCCACTGCACACCCGTCACGACTCACATCAGCCTAATCTCGGCAGAAATAATCTCGTTCTCGGTGACGGTCCCGCTGACGGTGGCGGTGGCGGTGGCGGTGGCGGTGGCGGTGGCGGTGGACCGACGGCCCAAATACAATAAGTGACAAGTGAAAACATTATCTAAGATAAGTAGTTGATAGTAAAATTAGCGTTAATAAGTCTTATTATCAATATAATTATAAGTCGGTAACAAGTATTTTGTGCACACTTAAGAACTATGAAGATTACAATATTTATATTGTAATTATAAACTATTAATAGCTATGACTTCATTTGTGAATTAATTAAATCAGCTATATTTGCTCGTCGCAACTTTAAACTCGTTAATTTGCAAATGGCAACTCGGCAGCTTAACGAGTTAGTTGAAATGTCAATATTGCACATAACTGAAACTAATTTAATTAGAGCTGCATCGGTTTTCTAGTAGGTACTAGCCATTTGAATATACCTATTTACTTGTAGGTACGATGTTAATACACTTTTGATTGGCAATCAAACACTTAATTTTAACTTTTTTAACCCCCGACGAAGAGTTATAACACCCTGATGTTATAGCTTATAAGTTTGACGTGTCTGTCTGTCTGTCTGTGTGACTATCGTGGCTTCCAAGCGGATGAACCGATTTTGATCTAGTTTTTTTTAGCTGACACGATCGAGAGAGTTCTTAGCTAAAATGCACTACCATTAGCCCGCTCACTGCTTAACAATACGGTGGTCACTTGAAATGTTTAATTTTGTTTTTCATGTAATTAAAATTTAAGCAGGTTTAATTTTAAATTTCAAACATGTTAGTTAGGTAGGTATGCATGAAAAACAACGTCGGAATATAATATTTGACATTGCGATAGGAGCTGCCTGGTGCTAGTGCGTCGCAGTATGACCCAAGAGCTATAGCAAGTCCAGACTTAAATCTCACAGATGTAAGCATTGAACGAAAAAGGAAAATAACCCCGAAGGAAAATAGATCTAGATTTTTACGTGTCCGTTTTTATTTCAGCTCCCAAGATTCTTATTTTCTGAGGAGCGAAATAAGTAAATTGGTCTAGATTTCTAGAAAATAACCGACATGCAAGTAACTACTTTTTTTTTCAAAAGCTACAACCCGACAACGTAAATTATATAGCCTACGTTACCCGGGCCATTATTACGGATCTATTAACACCTCATTTAATATGAGCCTCATCCTAATGGATTCTCATTCCTATCATACATACTATGGTGGAACAAACATACATACATAGACTGCTAAAACCATTACCCTTCCTTTTGGCTTCACCGTAGTAGGGTAAAAAATTTAAATTGAGATTTTGTCATAGCAAATAACATATGCACAAAAACATAATATTATGTAACCGCGAAACACAGACACTCTAATTATAGTTTCAAAACAACGGGGCGTTGTTAAATGTATGAAATGCGAAAATGTAGACACAAAGTTTGTGTGAATGTGAATTAAACACGTGTGTATTGTATGAGATCACAAGGACTGTGCATCATAAGCTAATTCGGTGACGAGACCGAATGTTCCAGTGATGAGTGCTGATTTTATAATTTGGTCATCATCATCATCAGATTTGGTTAAAGACTTCATCATCATTTTTAATATTATTAACATCAATCGCATTAAAAACTGTGCGAATTTCTTCCAATTTTCTTGACCTTAATAGCAACTACGTGGTATTGAAATCTCAGAAAAATGAGCCATGTAGGTGCTAATGAGCATTTGATGACCTAGAAACGTCACAGAGTCAATTCAAGCCAGCTAGGTTCTACTCAGTCTAAGGTTAGGTCATACTCACAAATAGGTTTCTTTTAACCTCATTCGACGAGGCATATTTAGATTTACCTCAATTTCGCACTGGCACGTGGCAGGTATAAAGTTAAAATTTAATTAAAATTGAAGCGGCAAAGCTTAGAAAGGTTAAATTAAAAAACCCCTGGAACTGTTTGGGGAAAATGTGGATTTGGCAAAAAGGGTATGGGATGAAAGTTAATGTAGTGACGATAATTTTTAGAAGGATTTTATGCTATACATATTATAGAAGCATCAAGAACAAATAAGACAACCATGATAACAATTTTGTAGGTACTATATAAGTATATTCGTAGTAAACATGGTTAGTCCTCGACGGTGGAGTCAATTAAAAATCCATTTATTTTTAATCTGTGGCACAATTAAATCCAAAATGGCGGACTGCAAATGACAGTTGGACGATTGTTTTGTGGATTATCAAATTCAATAATTTGCCAGAATGGACACAAGTGTGATTGCTTTTTAACTTTTTAATGTTTATTACTTTATTTACATATCAAATTAAATGCCTATTTCTAACTCGAAAAAATAAAGAGAGGGAATGACATACATTTCACAATTTGTTAGTACGTCGTTTTATCGTATGTAGACTTTATTTTCTTAATCACTCTATTTATTGATACGAGTTTTACTTCCTGAAGGACTAAATACAAATCAATAAGCGTATTTGATGAGACTGTATTCAATTTAACATTTTAAATACAGTTTGCAATTTGTTCTCCAGTGTTTACGTAATGGATTTATGTTTTGTATAGTTAAATACAATTTGACCGTGTCACTCGGTGTCCCTCGACGTGTTCCAGTAATTAACTAACTGATGTTTATGAATACAGAGCATGTTACTAACACACGAGGCCCATTAAAGTAAGAGTTGTATATTTTTGTAGACACTTACTAACTAGCAGTTTACCGCAAATTTTTTCGCGCTATATACCTAAGATCATTCTCACTTCTATTTCGCGGAGGCCCAACACTTTCGGGGGTAAAAGTAGACAATATCAAATGATCTTCCTATGTGTTAAATTTCTTTTAAATACACTCAGTGGTTTTTATGCAAAATCAGCGGAAACTTTCGCATTTATATAGATGACTAGCTTTTGCCCGCGGCTTCGCCCTCGGCAAAGTAGGGTTTATACGACATCTTTACAGTTTATATCCTATGAAACTCACAAATAATGTGGCTTTCTATTGATTGAGAACGTTGGCGTTGGTGCGAGTTAAAATTGTTTGAAGCTCCATTTCACTCTCAAAGTACTAAGGCGGGTCAATAAGTCCGTGATTTTTTAATTTCTAACCTCCTTACTGAAAAAGCAACACTACTCCTGTCAACAGGCATCTGTCAGTTGACTCCTATCAAAATTTGAACTTGCTGCGTCAGTTAGTTTGTGTTTTACAGCTATCTTTATCAGACTATCCAGTAACTTAAGGAAACAATGGAAAAAAGTGAATTTCGTGTGCTTATTAAGTATTATTTTTTGCGAAAAAAAACCATTACCGAGACCAAGGCTAAGCTTGATAAATACTATGGGGACTCTGTACCATCGATTTCAATGGTAAAAAAGTGGTTTACTGAATTTCGTTGTAGCCGTACAAGCACTGAAGATGCCGAACGTCCTGGACGCCCAGTTGAGGTCTCTACACCCGAAACAATCGAAAAAATTCACGATATGGTGTTGGCCGACCGAAGATTGAAAGTGGACCGCTTCAATGAGGATTTGAAAAAAAACCGACCTCATTTGGCCAAGAAAAAAGTTCTTTTTCACCAAGACAATGCAAGGGTGCACATATGTGCAGTTGCCATGGCAAAAATCCATGAATTGGGCTATGAATTGCTCCCACATCAACCCTATTCTCCAGATTTGGCTCCGAGTGACTACTTCTTGTTCCCAAACCTGAAAAAATGGCTCGGTGGAAAAAGATTTGACTCCAATGATGAAGTCATCTCGCAAACAAAGGCCTATTTTGAGGACCTCGACAAATCATATTTTTTGGAAGGGATAAAAAAATTGGAGAAGCGTTGGACAAAGTGTATAGAGCTCAAGGGGGACTACGTTGAAAAATAAAATGATTTATTTATCAAAAAATCTATGTTTTATTCCAAAAGTCACGGACTTATCGACCCGCCCTCGTAACAAATATTTTACATAACTCATAAGACTAGTTCCATTGCCGATATAAAGCTAAACAAAATAACTTTATCCCCGAATTTGAAAAAGATTTATCTAGTGACCACTAGAATAAAAGTGGATCTTTTGGGAAGGACTGCAGACAAACTTAGTTCTATAGAGTTTATGTAAAATATTCCGAAACCGGGCATTTATAAGTAAGCTACAACTATGAACAGATAGTTGTTTACTTGTGCGCTGTGTATGCTAATAAAATCAAAAGCTTTTAAACACCGGGCTTTTACCTAAATATTACGAGATCGAAGCATAAAGCCAATGGATTTGTTACGTTACTTGATTTTGCCCGCGCGGTCGCGGCCGTCTCTTGTCTCCGTCTCCCGTCTCTTGTCTCCGTCTCCCGTCTCTCATCTTCCGTCTCCCGTGATCTACTCTATATCTTTGCCAAATTTCAATAAAATCAGCCCAATAGTTGCGGTGCTTATAATAATAAGCTACTAATGCAAACAAACAAACAAATCTTTCTCAAGCCGGGGGTCGCTGGTTCGAATCTCGCCGACGGAACTAAATAGTTTTTCTGTGTTCCTGGGTCATGGATGTGTATTAAATATGTGTATAATATACTAAAAATCTTAAATATATGTATAGTATAAAAGTATTAAATATACTTCCCGTTGTCTGGCACCTGTAACACAAGTTCTTCGGGTACTTATCACGGGGCCAGATTGATGTGGTGTGAAGCGTCCATAGATATTATTATTATTATTTTTTCTATAAAATGAAGATAAAGTTTAAAATGAAGTATATGACATTTATGCCGCTCTGCTGACATTTCGGTATGAATCGGCCCTTAGGGCGCAATTTGACTAGGCAACCTATCTGCAATGTGTCAAAGTGAATTTTATCTATCATTTATTTCTTATAGTGATATATAATAAGAAATAAATTAGTGACTAAATAATACATGAGGGTGTAAATTTCTTATACTGGATCCTAGACCATAAGTGTTTCAGAGTTTATAAGAATTCACCCTCTGTGGCTGTGGTTGAAAGTTTATACGGAAAATAGGGGTTGAAAGATTGCATGGTAAATATTTAAAATCTGCCCCGATTTCCATGAAATTTAATGTTCTAACTAGTATAAAAATAATTGAGTACCTATTTTATAGTTTTAAGAAATTCATCAATTTCAGGTGAAATGGATCACCCATTCGTTTGTATCTAGTGAAATATCAACAACTCGGCGGATTGCGTTGAGTCTTGGCACGCGGACAGTTATTTTGACGTAGGCGTCCGTTAAAACAGGATTCGAAATTTATCCCCCACGGGGGTGTAGTGGAGGGGTCCACGCGCACGAAGTCGCACGTGTTAGAGATCTTTGTAGAAAATGGTATATTTCTATCTACCCACCATTGATTACTTGGGTAGGTTGACATAAATGTATTTGCTATAACAATTACATGTTCGAATTGAAATATTACTAATATTTAATTGATTCCTGGCAATAGATTAATATCAGTTATTAACTAAATATTACTTTTAGTTAATATAATTAAATAGTCCATAAACAGGCTATGGGAAATGAAGCAGTACATAAACATACACTAATAACAATTCATATGGAATTATTTCATTCTATAAGTAATTTCAATGATGTCGGTATCCTGATCTGACAATATATTGTTTGTACATTATTTTGTTCGGTTGACATTTGATGAGTCAACCATTTGAGAATTAATCATTAAATTCTATATTATACACCTTAAATTTTGATATTCTATAGCCGAATCTATCACACGCAAAAGCTTGTAATAAATTATTTCATAATAGGTCTTGGACAAAAACCTATGACAAAAACCAAAGATTTCAAAACTCAAGATAGGCTATGACGTACATTTGACAAAACAAACTTCATACAGCAAAAAGTTACGCCATCTTGGTTTTCACCATACTTCAAATGTCAGCCATTTTGATTTCACCATACATCAAAGGTCAAAATGGCCCCTAAATCTCAAAAGTGGGGCCATTTAACTGGAGACACTTTTTGCCTCAACATCCCTCGTCTATAATATATAAGTCTATGACAAAAACAAGATTTTTCATTGCTGAAAATGTGTGCATTACTACCGAAGCGAAAGCGAAAATGTTGTGAATAAAAACCAGCACGTCAGAGTTGCTTATGAATTATGCCTAAATATAATTGTAACTGTATCTAAACTGTATCTTTACATAACTTTTGTGATGTAATGTTATTTTTCCTGGGCTTGCAGTTGTGTGATGTGTCATCTGCCAAGGCACATCGACCCTTTTGTACGATATTGTGATTATTTATATATGTGCTGTTGGTGTCCTTGGCCTTATAATAATTCGAATTTCGAGCAGCACCGCGCTGCGTGGCTTGACGGGACGCGACGCGACGCTGCATTATTAAGATACCCATACAAAATTTAACTTTATTCACTACGCAATAAGCTACACGTTTTACTGCAAGAGTTTGAATTAAAATGCAGTGCCGCGTCGCGTTTGTCACGTCGGGTTGCGTCTCGTCTCGTTCGGTGTGACCTGACCCTAAGTACACTCTGTTCAGATCCAATTCAATCTAAACGTGGACACGAAGAATAAAATGGAACGAATTGATGTGTCAACGTATTTCAGCTAGATGTTGCCCTCGCTCCGTGCGCGGAAAGAGATCCCGCCGGAACCGTACATTTTGCCGCTATAAAATAGCCTATGTCCTTCTCCGTGGTCTACTCTATATCTGTGACAAATTTCATGATGATCGGTAACAAGGTATCAAGTGACCGTCATTAACAGATAAATTAAAAATATATATATTTATCACGCTGTATTTGTAAATAGAACTCTAAGGTGACCAAAAACCAACAAAATATTTGTCTCCTTCATACTCAAAAACTTATACGCGCGCGAGTGTGTGTGTGTGTGTGATACACACAAGCGTCTATGTGTAGACATGCCAAATAAACTATATTCACCGATACGTTCAGATTACATTGGATCTCAACAGCGTGCTACACCCGCAGTCGCGATGTCTGCTAAGCTCGCTACACGCACCATTAGGCAGGCAGGTGCTAGCTGCTAGCCCCTAATCCGGTCACGGCCGCAGTGGCCAGACCTCGTGTCTGGAGTGCAAACAGCGTCCGTAGACACGACAAGAGCCGAGACAAAAGCGAAAGCCATAGACATACTGTGTACATGCTGTGTACAAATCTTTAACTTGAAACGAGACAATCTTGTATATATATAAATGATCAGTTTCTCGAAAACGGTTGCAAGTATGACCATGAAATATAGTATGCAGGGAGTTTTGGGGAAGGAAAATCAATCTAGCTAGGTTTTATCCCTTATTACCCCCCATATCCCTCGGTAATTTAGCATTTTTAAGCTATATAGTGTTTTTATTTCGTTGTGCAACATTAGATCAATAATTTCGACTTCATAATGTCAGTCCGATTGGCAGTTTGGTATGCGTATTTATAATTTTTGCTCTGTTTGAAAATGTGGTGGGTTCGAATCCCGGTCATATAAATACATATGTTTGTCATTAGGTATTTTTATTTCACATTCGGAATTTCTCTTTATTTAGTTTATCAGTTACCCAAACAGATAAACAATTTTTTTTTTCAAAGCCAATTTCATAATTATTTAATATTATCTAAAGGTAATACTAGATAATTATGAAATTATCGATAAAATCTATATGTTAATTCAGAGCCATTTCAAATTTTATTAAATTCCGTTTAGTAGTTTTTGCGTAAGAGTCACAAGCATCCATCCATCTATGCACAAACTTTCACATTTGCCCCAATACCAATAAAAATATTTACACAACTGTGAACTGTGTGCGAGTTTTTGTCCCATACAAATTGTAGTTACCTTCTTCCCGGCGAGCAGTGACACAACTCGTACTCAGCACACTGATTAGCTATTCAACGTTGCTGTCTTTGTCTCTCAAGTGACTTTCCTACGTATCAGACAAACGCTACTATTGCAAATGACGTATGTGCTATGCGTTATGCTTCTTTAACATTTTTTGTAGAGTGATATTCGTTATGACCTTGGTATCCCTGTCCAAAACCTATATAATGGGTCATTAAAAACAGAAAAGGCAACATAATGTATTCAGTAGCGCTTTGGTTAGTCACTTTTAGTAACTCAATAAAAAATCTATTTTTATCTTCTGAAAAGAAAAAAACTTGAGAGGTGTCAAGGGACACCCGGATGGAACGAAGTTATAATATATATATTATAATATAAATATATAGTTGATAATGAAGAATTGAAGCCTATTTTGGAAGATATATATATATCTGTATATATATATATTAACAATTTATATTTTATTGTAAGTACCGATCATACTTTTAAATGCATTAAGTGAAAATAAAAGCTGTTAATTTGAAATTACAAATAGACACTTCAATTTTGTTTATCTGTATAGATATAATATATTATATTTTACAAAACAAATAGCTGAACTAAGTATATATATAGTGCGCGCGGAACTAGTTGGCCGCGCCTTAGGTAGGGACAGGGGTGAGGTTGCTTGCCCCTTCCGTCCTACCGCTCGCATACCTAAGGCCCGGCTAGCTAGTCACAATATGTAACAGTCATAACAGTCACAATGTGTAATTGCAAAATTCTACATTATTGTCAAGGTGATAAGGTCGTTTTTTGTATCATTCTTAATAGTCGATGATTGTGATTTCGAGTAGCAAAAAGTGTCGTGCCTAATAATCCGTTCAGCCCCAATACAATTCGCAACGCGCCATAAGGCACTTCGTTCCAAAACACTGTGACACAGTTATATTATTTTGATTTAACTTTTTCACACATTTTTACATAGTTGAAAATAAAACTCAATATCAAATCAAAAGAAAAACAGCAAGAAAATTTACCCTTTAAAAAACTTTCTTCTTATTGATGGACTTGAACGTGAGACACCGTAGTTTTAGATGCAGGTACGTTACGTATATTGATTAGACTTTAAGGTTGTAGACACTATACCGTAGTTTTGGCAGTTTTACGTTACCCAAGCAAAATGTGGGTGTTTAATATTTTTTCTGCCGCTAGGGGGCATACCCAGCGCACACAAAGCGTCATCTGGTGGCGTAATTGGGATCGAAAAAGGTCAATGAGAATTTCCGATTCTTTTTCTGTCACCAGACGGCGTTTGGGAGCCCGACGGTTACTATCGTGTCAAAAAGCTGTCAGATATAACGAATTTAAGAACCCTCATTGACAACAAAGTGTTCGTAACGTTATCGAATGTCAAATGTAAGAGCGCTGTCATAATTTTGATACAATTGTCTGTCGACAAATTACGAATACGTAGTTGTCAATTGTTCCTGCTAACCCCATTGAAGGTGGAGCACACTACACCGTGGTTTTGGCAGGTTACGCAAGCCGAAATGTAAAGCCTCGCGGTATAATGAGATTGGGCCGGGCTTAGCGGCTGTCGACTACCTAATTACAGCTTTACTTATAATCCTTAGTACTGTAGGTACGTCGTGCGTTTGTGTGTGTGTGTAGCACTGTGTGGTGTGGACGAACAACTTAGAAACAGAATAATTAAAGTCCCAGATTGTACGTCGCTCAGCGCTCTACATTTTTAGCTCTCTTTATTTGTTCGTAACAACAATTTTCAGCAGTAAGTTATTAGTAGTCTGTGTGTAATGTAACCACATTCTGAAGTCAATTTTTTTATCAATCGTGAGGTACCCTAGATAAATACGTAAGCTGCTGTATCTCAGATTATTAAATACATAGTTACATTTGGTTCTGTATTTATCGGTAACGCGCCTTACAGCGGCATTTAATATATTTTCCTGACGTCATAAAATATTATGACCTTATATTATATTATTTATTGACAGGTCACGGAAAAAATATCCAACACTGTTCTAACCGTCTGCTAATATAATATGATATAACGGGTCTTGCCCGCCCCCCTACCGCGCGTCTCGCGGCAAGGAAGCGCTTCCGCCAGCGATTTGTTTATTGCGGCCAGGAGTGTATTGACTCATCAGTCATCTAAGGGTCAGCTCACACCGAAACGCGTCACGCCGTTTTTAAGATAACTAATCAATCAACCTGCTAAATAATCGATTTTTTCGTTTGTATAGTGTATACTAAAGAAATAGTCTGCTAAGGAGCGTATCTAGCGCATACAAACAGTGCTGAAGAGATGACGTACCATATTTACAAAGCCTACAATCTAGATTCTAGATGACCTAATGTCGCGTGTTGCTTGTTTGTAGCAAGGCTTATAATGATGTCACGACAATTAGTGTAGGTCCGACATGTTTTTGATGTTCTGTACATGCCAGACATCGCACAACGGTTTTAAACTAATTAGGAATAGAAAAGAATAGCTCACCAGTCCACCTTTTGGTGAGGGTGGCCGGTTTTATTAAGACCAGATACGCAGGAATATTTCATAGTGCCCAAGTGTGTGCGCATTACAGAAGAGCACTCAGTCGGCCCCACTGGGTTTCGAGAGAAAAGGAAGAGTCCTTTACTCTCGTAACCCAGTGGGACGGATGACCGACACGACTGGCGAATGATCAGACGCAGGACTGACTTTTTTTAAAGCGGGTTTAACATTGGTTTAACGTTTATGAGAATACCAATTTTCTGTTTTAATAACATATCGGGACTGGCAAGGGGGAGGGTGGTAAGCATGTGGTCACGTAGTATACGTCCGTCCCCTTAACGTGAGCCGCTGTACTCATCCGTAAATGCCCTGTAGCTTCACTAGGTGATCATATTCAATAGTTACAGACTAATGAGGGTGTTTGATGTTTTTTCTGCCGCTAGGGGGCAGACCCAACGTACACAAAGCGTCATATGGTGGCGTGAGTGGTATCAAAAACGATCAATAAGAATTTTCGATTCTTTTTCTGACACCAGGGGGCGCTTGGTGGCCCGTCGGTCCTTGACGTGTCAAAAAGCTGTCAGATGTTACGAATTTAAAGACCCTCATTCACTTAGATTGATCTCCTCAGGTGATTTTGCTCACAAGATTGATGCGATCAACACAGAGGAGTAATGTAGAGGAAAGAAAGATATATACGTTCACCGATAAACTCGGTGTAACACTTTTGAGCCTTACTGCCGAGTAAGATCGAACGTGGTACACCGGGTTTATCGGCGACCGTAAATAAAATAATGATTATTGTGCTTCCCACGTAACGATATAATTTTATGGCGGCGGTAAATATCGGAGATTATCCACGGTACAGAGGGGTCTTATACCTAGATACCGATTACAACGCTCGCGCCATATTAATACAGTTAAAGATTGTTAAGCCGAATATAATATAACCGCTTGCTTTTAGGAAGTTGGTTGACAATCACACAGCTTAAGCCCTACACAAACAAAACATTATGATTAATATCAGGAAACTGACAGCTAAGATATTATTCTGTCTCTTTTGATATAGTAGCAAAGAAAGATAGACAAAATTTAAAAAATTAATAACCCCCGAATTGTTAAGCAGTGAGCGAGCTGATGATGATTAATTATAGCTAAGAACACTCTGGATCATGTCAGCTTTCAAACAAAAAAACTAGACCAAAATCGGTTCATCCGTTTGGAAGCTACGTTACCACGGACATACACACAGACATACACGTCATACTTATAACAGAGCGGTAGTTTTCGTCAGCTGCTAAAGAAGAGTTAAAGGTCATTAATATAGAAACCATTCACACACTTGATAGATGAAAGTTGAACACCACTATGAATACCACATACTTCAGTGCAATACGTTCAGTGGTTTAGACTCCGTCTGCGTAAATATAGTATCCCCAGGGGAATACTTTACTTTTTCGGGATAAAAAGTAGCCTATGTGTTAATCCAGATCTCAAACTACTACCACACCAAATTTCATCAAAAGTCGTTCAGTGGTTTTTGCGTGAAAGAGTAACAAACATCCATCTATCATCACAAACTTTAATATTTATAATAGTATATAAGTAGGATTAATATAATGCTAGCGGTAAAAATGGAAAATGTTTCTAGACTAATATCGGTTATGTGCGGTGTTTATGTTAGGAAGTGATCAATATGTATTCAAGAGAAAGTGATTGTTCCGAGAGCGGGCAACTGGCGCAGGGAGTCTGACCCACCGCACGGTGGAACACGATATGATGTATTTCCATTCAGCGTCCATGTATTTTTTTGGCATGTATTCTTTTCAGAAAAATATTTCTTTGCTTGTTTACATATTAATTTATCACTCGTATTTCTTAAAAAAAAAATCAAATATACATTATACGAAAGGGATATTTTCATTTTCCTGGAATGAGGGTAGTAATTGGGCTCATTAGGAATCTTATCTGTTCTCTGACGCATAATAATTAGAATAATTAAGGTTTCATTGTTCATTCAGCCAGGTTTCATTCAGCTAGTTCCTAATCGCCAATTCTCCATAGAGCAAAAAACAGCGCTCAAAAGTGTTCAGACACGGCTTTAGACTTTGCTTCAATTGTTTCTGGAAACGTCGATCTTGAGTCAATTCATAAAATGATTCACAAACTAACGATAATCAATATATTTATTTCATCCGGGACTAAAAAATATATTTCTTTTTGGATGATTGGTCGTCACCAGAAGCCCAAAAGGGCTTATATTATGTTGATGACTTCAAAAGATGCTATATTTAAACTAGCACACTGAGAACAAAGTAAAAAAGTACATTTTAAAACAAATGCTGCTTTTATGCACATATCTTTATTCAAACTAAAAAAATTGATCAAGGAAAAGACTGTACAAGAAAATCATACAGTTTAACTGTTCAGCTTTCAGTCACACTGGCGCCTGTTTCCACTCGCAGCGCAGGGGGCGCGCCGCGCGCCGCTCGCCGCCCGCCGGCATCCGCCGCGAAACACGTCTGACCTTGCCCGACCTTCACAGATCGTTAGGGACGATGCGCAACTTTCATTATCCCAAATTTCATGGAACGCTGCTGAATATTGTGTTCCATTGTAAGAGGTTTTACGGATATTATATGTCAATCATTGGGGTTAACTTTTATTATGGGGGCTTAGTGATTATTTTCGAAAAGCTTTTTATATTTTATTACAATTTTGTCAAAGAAATTGGATTTGCGTATTTTGTATATAATAATTTAATATTTAATTAAAAAAAAACAATTAGTACTTAATAGATTAATAAATTGACAATTGTTTTATTTGTTTCTATTTCTAAATTATTTTTGTTTCTGTTTGTCATGTTACTTGTGGACAACACTACGTTATATATGTACTGGCTGACCCGCGCCCACTTCGTTGGGCGTTAAACACTTTTTGATGATGATAATGAGGATAAAAAGTATCCTTAGTTACGCCTTTCAACATCAGCCTGCCAGTGAAAGTCCCGTGAAAATCGGTCCAGCCGTTCCAGAAATTAGCCGGAACAAACAGAGAGAGACAGACGGACAGACAAACATTTAAAAAATATATTTTTTATAGTTAATACCGTATATACATTCATATGCAATAAGTAGAAAGCTGTTAATTTGAAATTACAAACCGACACTTCAATTTTATTTATCGGTATGTATTATATTATCACCGTACAATTGTAAAAACTGTTAGATTGTAATATAACTAGCGAGATTGTAAAATGTTGGAAGATTTAGAACCCGTACGTTCTGCTTACAATTTAACGGAATATTATTTTTTAGATTATAATATATCGCAAAGAATTTTTTTACAGATTTTTACAATTTCGCTAGTTATATTACAATCTAACGGTTTTTACAATTTTACGGTGACATATTATATAAAGCAAAATATATGTGTCTGTTTTTCGAAATGAAGTCTCGTTTACCCTTTAAATCGTCCATTACCCTAACACTCCTGCCTACTTCATTACGCAGAGACCTGAGTAAACAAGAATGTTTACTTCACGCACACAAACGTGTCCTCTTAAATAAGTAATTAGATTTTTTTTTTAAATTGTGAGTCATGGATATTATGAAATATATTTTCTCTTTTTTTATACAATATCTGTGATAGTAATATTATTTTGTATTTCTTTGAATTGAAAGCTTGTCTGAAACGACCCCTCCGACGAAAACAGAGGGGAGTTGTAAGTATGACGTGGTTGCTTGTATTGTGGTAGTGTGTGTGTGTTCGTGGCATCGTAGTAACGGATGGACCGATTTTGATCCAGTTTTTTTTTGTTTGAAAGCTGACACGATCGAGTGTTCCTAGCTATAATATATCATCATCGGCTCGTTCGTGTGAGATTCGGGGTTACTTTAATTTTTATACGACTACGGCGATGCCCAAAGGAAGGGTGATGATTTTGATGAGTCTACGTATGTATGTATGTAAGACGTATGTTCCACCGTAGCATCTAAACTACTGATCCGCTTTTATTGAATGAGAGCTTATTGACAATTAACACGTAGTCTATTGATTCGTAATAACGGCACGGGTAACCTATGCTTTATAATTTACGTAGTCGGGTTATAGTTTTTAACTTTTGATTTTTAATTTTGTTTTATTTTATGTAGTGGCGCAGTGGACACTGATGCGCCGGTATTCGACTTTCCTCCGACATGCAAACTCGGCGAGTGTACGTCGTGTAATTAGCTTATGGCTCAATTAGCGCGAGGTGATGTCGTTACTGGAACGTTGTGTGAAGCTAATTATGCTCTCTGAAAACCGGCGTGATCATAGTCGTATATATTATAGACGAGACATGTCGAGGCAAAAAATGTCCCCACATAAATCTTGGGGTTGTTTGGGGCCATTTTGACATTTGAGGTACTTTTTCTTGTATGAAGATTTGTTCTGTCAAATGTACGTCATAGCCTATCTTTAGCCTTGAAATCTTTGCACGTGATATATTACGCATCAATTATAATGCTACTAAACTCCATCCACGTAAAGTTTGCAATGAGGTATCAGTTCAAATGTCTCACTTCAATTGGTTCATTTGAAAATTGGTAAATTTTGACATTTGCACTAGTGACTCACCGCAAACTTAACGCAATTAATGGATTACGGTCTCAAAGTAAATATTTTTGGCCCCCGACGAAAACTGCCGATGAACCGATTTTGATATATTTTTTTTGTTTGAAAGCTGACATGATCGAAAGTGTTCATAGCTATAAATCATAATCATCAGCTCGCTCACTACTTGAAAATTGGGGGGTTACTTGATTTTTTGAATTGTGCTAGAAGCTTTGTTGACTTTAATGGGCAATTAAAGGCCACAACTTTAATTTGCCATTATCATGTTTATCCTCATCGAAGCGCGCCGTTTCTTATACAAAAGCCGCGCAAGTTATGACATGACACATGCCATAAATAAAACCTGATTTACGGCTCGGCGGCCAACATTTACTAACAATTTCCATAAGCCCATCGCACAAACAGAGCTATTGCAGCTCGCACAATGTAGGCAATTAGGTTTTAAAGATGCTGTTTGCACAATCCTTGCCACCTAAAAAGCCACATAATTTAAGAAGGAATAAAAGTAATAAATAAGGCTAAGTTAAATGATAAATATATTGAACATTGAAATCCAATATGCCAAAAAATTGAAATGTAGAATTTGCATATTATAATCTTGTTTATATTATTTATTCAAATGTCGGCATTTTTACTTCCATCCTGTGTCGGTGCTGGTGCAAATATTTGCATTATCTGCCATTAAAAACTAAAAATGTTTCCTGTGCAAAATGCTATTTGCTTCATATTATTAGAGCTTATGTAACATATTAGTCATAATATACGAGTCGTACCAAATGCCTCTGCATGCTTGCGTATTTGAACCCACATACCGAATGACCAGCAAAATCGAAACAAACATTAATTTGATTTATCCACGAAATTATGTGCGTAATTTCAGGAATTCATATTGCATGCTCGACTAAATGTGTTTACAGTAGAATCCCATAAAAATGTTTTAATTATTCTGTCGCTAGATGGCATTGTAAATATTAATCACGTTATACATTCTATTACGCATTTGATAATATATTTTTATTCCTTTTTTCTTTATTCATAAAAGTACTTGGAATATAATTAAAAGTTTAAACAGCTTATCCGTCTCTACTTTGCGATTAGCCGATCGTCATAATCGGATTTTATGTTTCAGGAGTCTTAAATAATTACGTGTTAACTCCTTTTTACCCAGAATTTACAATACAAACAAAAACCAATGAATTTAAGCAGCTGTATCTATGAAAACTACTTATCGTTTTATCCTTAGTTAAAAATATAGCTTACTAGCTTTTGACCGCGGTTCCGCCTGAGTAAATACTGTATCACACGGGAACAGTGCACTTTTTTGGGATGGCCTATGTTTTAAGGCCATCTTCTGAGGTGAAAGGCGCGATCGGGTGAACTCGGGACCGCCGAGAGTACTCGAGCGAGAAAGCAACACACACACATTTCTTCGTAGGCTGTGAGTGATGCTGATCCGTCACGCTCTAAGGTGAAAGGCTCGATCGGGTGAGCTCGGGACCGCCGAGTGTATCCGAGTAAAATAATTTGATTTATATATTTCTAACTTGTTTCTCGTTAATTCTACTAATACGATCCATAATAATGCTACATAATATGTAATATTATTTACATTATATATACACATAAATTGAATACGATTGCCGATGAAATTTTCACTTCTACCGTGTGGTCTTAAGCGCACACTCTATTTTTTAACCGACTTCCAAAAAAAGGAGGCGGTTTTTATTAATTCTAGTTATTACAATGTTAACATATAGCTATAATAATAAAAAACTACAAAAAATAAAATAAAGAAATCTCCCAGGTCGTCCCCACAAGGCAGAGTACCTACTCAGGCTCAGAGTTTCCTCGCTGGAGATTAATGTTATCTATAGAAAATATTTGTTTTTCTTTTGCGTGTTTTTGCATTGTATAGGCACTGAAACTACTGGACCGATTTTGATGAAATTTTGCACTGAGTAGACCACGAGGATGGACAAAGGTTACTTTTTGTATACTATAGGACGGGAAACGTCTAGTATTGAATATGATGCTAATTAGTAAAACACGATTCAATTATACAAGCCGCTGACCTGGCTAATTACAGCCCCTGTCCAATACATGCCGCTACGAACTTTGCAGTATTCTAATTTCTAATTTGTATTGTAATTGTGTATCTAAAGGTTTATTTGGGGTATGGAGTTGACTGTGTAGAATTTTGTACAATTATACAGTTTTGTACTATTTTGTACATTGTAGACTGTGTAGAATTTTGTACAATTATACAGTTTTGTACTATTTTGTACATTGTAGACTGTAGAAAAAAAAACACAGTATGATTTACATAATATAATGACGAAAACGGTTCCTTTATTCTCAGATTCTTTGTTGCAGAGAAAATAATCTCTCGAGTCTTATCCCAGAGTCCCACGAGTTTACCCCTGTAAACCATGTCTACTGACGTTTTACCTCCGACGAAAACAGAGGGGTGTTGCAAGTTTTAGGTGTATGTGTGTGTGTCCGTGGCAGCGTAGCACCTAAATGGATGAACCAATTGTGATTTAGTTTTTTTTTTGTTTGAAAGCTAACATGATCTAGAGTGTTCTTAGGTTAGGTTACGTTAGGTTATAATTCACGTGGTTGACAAATTTAAGTAACGTGGGTTACTTAAATTTACGTGCTTCGCCACCGGTCCGGCTCGACCGGATCAATACCACAGCCTCACAGAAAACGAAATATACGTGAAATAACGCTTGCGTTGTATTTCGCCAAGTAAGTCGATTCTGCTAATTAAATCCTGCATCAATACAATAACGATCCAGTCCCGATATGTTAAACTGCAAAATGGAATTCTCATAAACGTCAAACCAACGTCAAACCCGTTTTCGTCCAAACTACAAACATCAGTTTTATGAAATAAAGACGATTTATATATAATTCAATAAAAGTAAAATGAAAGGAGATCGGCAAGTCGCTATACATTTACTGCCTGGTAACTAAAATACGAGGCTACAAAAAGTATTTACTGTAAGTTATACTTTATGAACATAGGCACAAAAAAGCAATAATATTATACATCAAACTCGGCGGGTAAAAGATAACCGATTAAATATAACATATTGTTCAATATATTGCTCTAGTGGCGGTTTGCGGAATAGCGACATCTATTAGTCAATTACGTAATTAAATTAATAACTAGTTTGGACACGCAATATGCTAACAGACAAATGAATCTATCATTTGTCTGTTCGTCTGTCGGTTTCACGATACGAAAACCAAAAACATAATAATTATTTTTCTTAGTTTATAAATATAAATAGTATATATTTTCATAAAACTAGTACGAATCTGCTGACCTGTAGAAAAAGAAAATAACTTTATACTCCAATTAAAATAAATCTATCTACTGGAAAATATAGACTATATTTTACGCCTTAAATTGTCAAATTACAGCATGATAACCTTAGACTATATAGATATGATGTCGATTACCATAGATAAGTACGTATTTTGCACATAAATTCTCTGATATTCGGAGATTCATAACTTTTTATTCCCAAGTCCTAAAACTAAAATATATTTGTTTCATGTAATAACTTTTTATGTACTTTAAAACCACATATGTTCGAAACTTGGCCGAGCTTGATGGAAAATCAGCCAGGATTCGCCAGTGTCCTTTACGAGAATTGGGGTTCAGGCGATCCGTCTGCTCATTGTCTGGTCCATTTTATAAAAAATATTATACACAGTTTTTCTTTCTTTCCATTCTACCGACTAGGTACCGTTGTAGTAATGAAGACATATGGAGATGCTGTAAACATTACAAGATTCACTCAACGGCGACGCGCGCGCTCCATTGAGCTCACGCTTGGCTGCCATGCCGCGACTATAGCACAGAGTATATAATATATATACTAACGTACAGAGAAACAGCTTTCATAGACCGACATCAATCGATCGAAATTTAAAAAAAAAAATTCAGTGCCTTCAAGGGCCCAATTTTTTCTTAAACAATTGCAATAAAACGAAAAATTTACGACATTATTTGTACAGTATATAATATTTATCGGCACGTTAATTGTTTCAAATCACTACGACACGGGCACTATTTTCAGAAACAACATGAATAATTTCAAAACAGCTGTTGATAGAATGAAAATATTGTCTGCTAAGCGTCAGTTCATATCGAAACAGGACTATACGCGACTCGGCGCAGCATTTTAAGAGAGCGATTCAAAATGGAACTTTATTCACTACACAAGAAGATATACGTTTAACTGCAAGAGTTTGAATGTCAAACTGCACCGATCTGCATACCGCGGCGCCGCTCTTGCTATGAAACGTGTATTTTCTTGTATAATGACAACCGAATAAAGTTCAATTTTGAATCACTGTTTTAGAAATGCAGCGCCGCGTCCCGTATCGTCTTGTTTCGGTGAGAGCTGACCCTAACTGCCTAAATCTATACTGACTATACTGTTATTATTTATCTGACTACGGCGAAGCCAAAAGTAAGGGTCATGATTTTTGCATTCTATGTAATGTATGTATGTTTGTTCCGTCGTAGCGTCTAAACTACTGATCCGATTTTATTAAATGAGGTGTCAATAGATTCGTAATGATGCCGCGGATAACATAGGCCATACATATTTTCGAAGCTAAAACTTCTGCATCTTCTGAGTTAACGCAAATTTTTTCGATCCTTCTTACCCTTATCTAAGATCTTCTTTTATATTAGATACGAAGAAAACTTGTGATAAGATTGTAAGTGAAACAATATAGATTATCTAGAATCTCAGGGCCGCACGCCGCAGGGTTCAAATAAAATAGATCATGTAATTTCCACAGCTCTCCATTTGTTCTATGTAATCTTTAAAAATGCATGATGCTAAGTAGAACCAGTCACAATCATCAAAGATATTAAAGATGTACCGTTTGTAAAATAAATAAGCCACCTGCAATAAAAATAATGACCAAGGTAATCGCGAATAATACTTTAATACTGTGTACTGGATTATACAAACAGAATGACCTTGACTTTGACTTTCAGGTTTTCGTACAGAAACCAGTTTTAACATAAACATACATTTGCAAAAATATATTCTGAATTAAATTTTTGTACTTCATATTAATAATTCATAACCGTAACCACGATTATTATATTTAAATGATGCAAGTTAGTTTTAACGAATGTATCTGCTATGCTCAGTTTAATCTGACCGAGTTAAATAACATAATTTTATCTCCACTGTCTAACAAACAAAACGTAATCGGGTATCCCACAGGAACACTGTACTTCTTCGGGATAAAAAATAGCCTATGTTTACTAAAAAGAGCCTAAACTACTACCATACTAAATTTCATCAAAATCCGTTAAGTAGTTTTTGCGTTAAAGAGTAACAAACATCCATCCATCCATCCATACATAAAACTTTCGTTTTTAGTAGGATAGGAGAAGTAATAAAATCGAAGCCATAAGCAGCTATCTGTCTCACTAAACAACAAAGTGAATAATATTCAATTTTGAATAGCAGCTCCGCGATAGGCATCGTCTCATTTCGGTGTGAACTGGCCCTACATCGTTCGCAATAAGAGCAAGAAACCAGGGTTATTATTGGACCGCCGAGCGACCGCTTCTCCTGTATTTGCAGTACCGCGAACTTGTAAGGAAGCTAATGTACTGTTCATCAACATCAGCCCCCGCCTGTTTACTTCCACTGTATGTGATTTTAAATGCCGATTTAATAAACTGTTAAAAAATTGGATCTGCCAGTTAAATTTCAGTGTTAAGAAGAAGATTAATGTTATACTTTAAACGAGACAATTTTGTATATATATAATCGTAATCTCAGCAACTCTGTCTAGCTAGGTTTTATCCCTGGGAAACTGCCCATTTTTATGTTATATATTTCGTTATATATATCTTTCGTTGTGCAACATATTTTCGACTCTATAATGTCAGTCCGATTGGTAGTTAATTTTTGCGTTGTTCGGAAATTCGGAATGTGGTGGGTTCGAACCCCGGTAAAACCGACCAAACCTCGGTTACCCAGGTACTTTGACTAAAAGACGTTGGGCGTTTATGACCCGCTGTTTAAAAAAGTATCGACTACAAACCAAAATACTATTCGATTGTACAATTTTCATTTCCTGTAATTATTTTAATTCAGATCCATTAAGAAGTGGAGATAATCAATATATTGTTAATCATATTATATATGAAAATTCGATGAAATGTATGAGAATTTACCCCACCTCCTGCAGACATGCAACCTGTGTCGTTGTAATCTAGGGTGTCATCACGCTTGCATCTAGCCTAATTTTGTTTTTGGTCGCCGTAGCAAATTGTTCCATAGAAAATGCCCCGTGTCCTTTGTAAATGTTTATCTTTAACGCACTGAATGAGTGACATTTAAATTGGTAGCGTATGAACTATTTTGTTTTGCTAATAAAAATATTAAATTGGATATGAACAACTCTTTGAGCGTTAAAACTGCTTTTTGGCTGAGGCGAATTTACTTTAAAAACTTCTATCGTAAAGTGAGTTACAATTTTATTTTATATATACCAAGTTCCTAATGACTTTCAGGAATTGTCCTTTTAGGGTTCCGTAGTGTAGTAGGTACTTGTAGCAACCCTTATAATTTCGCACTGTCCATCTGTCAGTCTGTTTGTCTGTCTGTCCGCCCTTCTAACTTCTAAATGAATAATCCTACTGTTATTACACTTGTTTACAAATGCATCTGTTGCCGAAGAACTTTTATCTGTACCAGACGACATATGATATGCTATTTTTAAAAATATAAATAGAATATTTTTATCAGCTCTAGTTTTCTGAGAAAAAAAAAACATGTATTTACTAAGAAAAACTTTACTAAACAAAATAATTAATCATTGAGTTCTAAAAAACTTTGACGTTCCAAAGCTCTTCTCTGATGTGTAGACTTTGGAAAATGATGTATCAGAGACCAACAATAGTCAGACATCATATTCGTATCCCAGAAACCATGATAGCGCTCTACCATGACGCGTAAGTCCTGATACATACGCTCTCCCTGGTCTTCGCTCACAACTCCTATATTTTTCGGAAACCTGTCGAGGTGACTATGGAGGAAGTGGAGTTTTATGCACATATTTCACCCCAATTTTTTAAAATGTAGCAAAAGGTCTTCTACAAGTTTAATATAATTTTAGTATCTGAGGAAAGCAAATTTTTTTCTTCAGTGTTGATGCTGACAATTCTGAAGCTTGTTAAGAAAGATTTAAATCTCTTACAAGATCATCTAACTTATTTTGGGAAAAGCGTTTTGGCTCATTTGAGATAACTTTAAAATCAACATCATTTTGTGACGAGCTTGGTCCTTAAATGTCTTGTTCGAATTGATCAGATATATTTTTAGGCACTGAAGAGTCAGTTGAACACTGCACGGGACGTTCAATACAACTAGTAACCATTAAGCTCAATTTTTTGTGTTTAAACCGCTTACGTTCACGCTACAAAAATATCAATCTTCGTGATGATTTTGTGGTTCTCGCCAAAAAGTTGGTCTTCCAAAATTAAAGGTACTTCTTTTACCACTTTTCCATAATCTTAAATATTCCACACACGATTTACAAACACAATTGAGAGCCCAACACTTCTCATTTTTATCCAAGAGTATCCCAATTTTTTTGTTAGAATCTCTAGAATAAACACAATATATTCTACGTTAAACACATATTCTCCGCATATCAGTGGCGTAGGTATCCTATAATTCCATCCCTATCGGCTTTACTTACCACTGCCACATGTATATAAAAAATGATCTGGATTGTTTAAACAACGTCTCCCTGACGCAAAAACTTCAAATAGATTTGACAAAACCAAGTCATAAGTGAACATTATAAACCACAAAATTGAACGCGGCAACAGACAAAAAGTTTAATTTCGTAAACTACTGTTAAAAATGTGAAAGTTTGTGAGGATAGATGGATGGATGGATGTTTGTTACTCTTTCACGCAAAAACTACTGAACAGATTTCGATGAAATTCGGTATGGTAATAGTTTAGACTCTGCATTAAAGCATAGGCTACATTTTATCACGTAAATGTCCAGTGTTCCCGTGGGAGACTGCATTTACGCAGTCGTGGCCGCGGAAAAAGCTAGTAATATACTAGAAGTAAACAATAATTGTGCTCTCTAGATGTTAACTTTTTACTTTACGATTACTCCGGCCTTGTCGAGTCAGTCTTCTTGTCCTTGGAGTAACTACACCTAGGCATGAACGTGTTAAACGCTATGTACTTGTGAACTTTGAGGTCTCGTTCTAAGCTGTACTTTACGTTTGTGCTATTGAATACTCTTTTTAACCGACGTGAAAAAGGAGGTTCCTAGTTTTGTGATATTGAGTAGATGATATTTATGGCAACCAAAACTAGAGAACAACTTAGGCTAAAGTTTTCAATAAAAATGTATATTCGATAAAACTTAGATATTTAGATGCGTACTTCTCAACATTATTTGAGAGCGCAAGTAGGTTTTGTTGGTTTATCTCAAAAAAATTTAATAACTTAACTTGTTGAGTGCAATAAATATTTGATTGATTGCCTACAAACCCGGTTTAATTTCCTTTGAGGATGAATTTTTAAAAAAATATCGCAGTGGACGCTAAACCTAACAGGATTTAGTTTAGTTTTAGTTTACCTGCATAGTTCAGTAACAGATACCTTTAGAATAACCTACTTATATTTAAAGATACTTGTCCAAACCTTGTTTTACGTCAATTTTTTTTGATTTTTTTGATAATTTTTATATAATTAATTATTATATAAAAATTAAAAGATACTTCCAAACTCACGAGAAGCACCAGCTTTCAAATAAAAAAAGAATCATCCAAATCGGTTCACCCAGTTGAAAGTTCTAAGGTAACAAACATAAAAATATACAGTCGAATTGAAAACCTCCTCCTTTTTTGAAGTTGTTTAAAAATAATATGGGAATATCGTATATAATTAAAAACAGCCATGTTAATTATTAATTGGCGCCTGTCGACAGTCGACAGTGCACCGCCCGCTAACTTTTTTACCTGTGTCTTATGCTGAGTGCCATCCAACTGTTTATGTAATAAAAAGATTGTTAGTATGTATGTTTGTTGCCTCCTTGCCTTGACAAATTATGATAAATTAGTACTCAGTTACAACCTTATTTTGCATGTACGGCATATATATCTTCCTACCACTGTATTTACTAACGATAAAAGTCAAAGTCAATTTTTTTTATTCCAAATTGGTATTTTATACACTTTCTGAACGTCGGTCTAGCCTGACGAGAAGAACCGGTGTAAGAATATCGCGCGGGGCCATATTTTATCAAAAAGATGGAAAATTGTTCTTTTAAAATAGGGTAATATAACAATGTTTTTACTAAAACTACATAACAAGAGTACAATAATATATGTAATTTAGAAGTAGCCTTGCAGGGGGCCACCTCATTCCTAAGCTACTATACTACTATCATTCATAAAATCATTAACTACTTTTTTTTAATTTATTAATTGAAAAATTTTGAACGCTTTCTGGGATCTTATTGTATTAAACGTATTCTTTACTTTAATTAGTCTAGTCACTGGTAAATCAAGCTTATTTCGGGTATTTCTATTGTGGTTGTCACTTTTCTTTTTGAATAGGTTTAAATTTTGTTTGAACATATAATACATTTGATAGAATATACTGAGACGCTACAGTTAAGATTCCAGTTTATTTAAACTTATCCCTTAATGAAGTGTTGAGGGCCAGCTTATAGATTGCCGGAACAGCTCGCTTCTGCAGCACAAATATAGTATTTATATCTGCAGCATTTCCTCACAGTAGAATGCCATAGGACATTATAATGTGGAAGTAATTAAAATATACAAGCCTTGCTGTGTTTTCGTTTGAAAATTGTCTTATCTTACTTACTGCAAATGCCGCTGAACTGAGTCTGTCGGCCAACCCAACAATATGAGGGCTCCACTAAAGTTTTGCGTCTAAAGTTATACCTAAAAAGACAACTGTATCTACTAGTTCCATACCTTTCCCATCCAATAGTACGAGTACATTGGTTTCAGTTTGCCTAACATTCGGCAACGTGAACTTTATACATTTAGTATTTTTGCTATTTAACAAAAGATTATTAACCAGTGTACTATTTTTTAAGACAGCAATATTTACTTGATCATAGTCTGAGTTTTGGCGATTAATATTAAAAGTAAGTGACGTGGCGTCGGCAAATAAGACTATCCCGTTTTTTCCATTCATAAGATATGGTCATTAATATAGACAAGAAAAAGAAAGGGTCCTAAAGTGGATCCTTGTGGGACCCCCATCTCAATTTTGGTACCTGTGGATCTTTTTCCATTTATCTCAACCCTCTGAGTTCTATTTGATAAATAAGATTTTAAGAGGACGAGTGCTGGTCCCCACTCCATAGTGGCATAGTTTCCTGATCAACGTTGTGTGCTGCACGCAATCAAATACCTTAGGGAAATCGCAAAAGACTTTTAGAGCATCCTGCGACCCCTCCCAACCACCAAAAATATAACTAATCATATCAACGGCTGCATCTGTTGTAGAGCGACAATTCGTAAAACCAAATTGTTTATTATGTAAAACGTTATTTATATTACAGTGTGCTAGCTGATAATACATAGAAATCTATGTCTTGAATCTTTTTGGAACGAAGTTCCTTATGGCACGTTGCAAATTATATGGAGGCTGGACGGATTAAAGGCACGACACTTTTTGCCACTCGAAATCACAATGTAATAACGACTATTAAGAATAATTCAAAAAACGACCTTATCACCTCGACAATAATGTAGAATTTTGCAATTACACATTGTGACTGTTAGACTGTTACATATTGTGACTAGCTAGCCGGGCCTTAGGAGCGCTTGATGTTATTACTCAGTACGGAGCCGGACTTCGCGGCGGCAACACTGCGAGCAAGCAACCCGCCCCCTCACCCCTGTCCCTACCTATGGCGCGGCCAACTAGTTCTAGTACTATATACTTAGTTCAACTATTTGTTTTGTATAATATAATATATTATATCTATGTATACAGATAAACAAAATTGAAGTGTCTGTTTGTTATTTCAAATTAACAGCTTTTATTTTCACTTAATGCATTTAAAAGTATGATCGGTACTTACAATAAAATATAAATTGTTAACATTTTTCTGTCCGTCTGTATTATATTCAGTTATTATATATATATATATATATATATATATATATATATATATATATATATTATAACTTCGTTCCATCCGGGTGTCCCTTGACACCTCTAAAGTTTTTTATATTCTATATAAGCTTTTGCGCGCATATTAGTCCGCGTGGAGCGCCATTACACCCCCGTGGGGGATAAATTTATAAAAAACCATTTATATAACGAATGTCTACGTCAAAATTGAAATCTGTAGTTAGTAGGTACGACCAGTTGTTGATATTTCACTATACAAACTTTGGACCCCCATTTCACCCTTTAAAGGACGAATTTCAAAAAACCATAAAGTACGTACCCAATTATTTGTATTTAGTACATAAAATATTAATTTCCATAGAAATCGGTGAAGATTTTAAACTTTTACCATACAAACTTTTGAAAAAAGATTTTTTCAAAATTCCTTCTTAGTGCTCGTTCGTTTACATTGTTATTTAAAAAGTACTGTCCAAATTTCACGTTTCTAGTACAAGCGGTTACGGCTGTGCAAGCGTCTATACGTCAGTCAGTCAGTCATCTGGAGTCTTCATGGGGACATCTCACTTTCCCCTTTCTCTTTTTATATAATGTTACAGGATTATGGTCCGATTTTCGGAGTAAAATGCCAGTTTCCTCTGTGAGAGTTTATTCACTAGAAATTTCCACACTAACACAGGTCTGGTCTTCCAGCACCCCGAAATGTCCAAATCGTAAGCCTTCGTGATCGTAATTTGTAGCCGGAGTCGCAGAAAGTAATCGCATTATTCACTTTAGGTATCGCTCGAAATTAACTCAAAGAACACGTCTTGTAGTTAACTGAACTACGGCGGTCGGCGGCGGGCTCTTTATATACCGACGATACAGTTACTAGAAAGAAAAAAGCTGTGTAGAACTTTCTAGATCTTTCTACATAGAACAATCTAGAACTTTCGAGTTGGGGTGAGAATGATACAGTATACGTTCGAGAACGTTCTAGTACTTTCCATACTAGAAGCTTCTAGAACACTCTAGAAATTGAAGCGTCGTAACAATAATATTATATAGATTATATTGTATTGAATGAAAACTGGATAAAAATCCGCCGCAAAGTTAGGATCTTGGCATAGGTAGAGAACAAATGTTTCTGTTTACACTTTATAGTATGTGTTGAGGTACATCATACATAATATATTCAAGAGTCAGTATAATATGTAAAAGTAGAATCGGGTAACTATCTTTACAGTTAATTTGAAAATCTACTTAAAACAAGATGCTAAAAACACAAGTTGACGAACTCGCGGTCGAAAACTGATGTCCCTAACAAAAATCCTGATGAAAATCCTTTAAGTCCCACAGGAGACGTTGCCGTCTTTAATGATCCCGTAATAGGACCGGGATATAGAGCCGTATGTTTTAAGCCCTCGTGGGAAATAAAAAATATAGGGCGTGGGTAGTGAAGTCGAAACATTTGTTATTACTCCATTACAACGTTAAGAAGACAATCATACTTTTTTGGGGTGAATTTTGAAAAGTTCACCCCCATTGGGATAAAATTAGACTCCGAAGAATGTAGATATTATCGCTAGGAAAGCCGCGGGCAAATGTTTTATTTATGAAAATCAATAACGCTAGTTTGGATAGTATAAAATTGAAATATTGTGCTCAATGCGCAAAGATACTGCTAATCGAGTTTATTTTTTTCTTTTTTTGAGCAAAACCGGATACAATTATATTAGTACTGATTCCTTTTTATTCTGTAGAACATCACGTAGAGTCATACATTTTTTATTTCTCATGAATGTTTTTAATTGGATAAGTGGGTCATATTTGTTGCAAAATTTACAAGTATTTATTCTTTCCGTATTATATCATAACCGAAAATGTCAGCTTTAATTTACACGAACCGCAAATACGAATGACCGCTACTCATGACGTCGCCGACGACTCCCGGAAAAATTACAGGGTCATGTCATCATCAGCATCAGCTGACGTGCAACACGCTGTAATAATTTGCCGTAATTACTTTGTTACTTTTAGCCGAATCCTTATTAAGAGTTGAGCGACGAAAGTGTTTAATCTGTATTGATTCTGCGTGTGTTTACCTCGTGTAGAGAGACTTATTTTACTTAACTCTTACGTCTACAGACGTAAGAGTTAAGTAAGAATGACTATATGTATATTATTAATTATTATGAAAACCTGGACTTTTATTCAGTTACTAGCTTTTGGTCGCGGCTCCGCTCGCGTAAATACAGATGAATATCTCACGGGCTTAAACTACTACCATACCAAATTTCATCAAAATCCGTTCTGTAGTTTTAGCGTTAAGGGTAACAAACATCCATCCTCACCGACTTACATATGAATAGTAGTAGTACTAATGGAAACTCTGTAATCCTTAAACAATATTATTCTAAGAATCTGTTATTGTTATCTTCATAATAAAAGTGTTTACTAAAGCTGAAAACGTGTAAGATTATTTCCTAATAGTACTTCTGTCTGCGCAGGCGCAACAAACTCTATCGACTTTACCTTCCGTTTCCGGACATAACGAATCTGCGCGAGAGTTACAATAAGACGTAGAGCAATTTCTTTTGTTCGATATGCCAACCTACATGCTATTTATAACCTACGTATTATAGATTTTACTTAATATTCTTGTTTTATATGTTATAAATGTGACGAAAACTTACAAGTACGGATGTCAGGTAATATGTTTAGTCGAAGAAGATTATTTCATAATCTGCCGGTCATAACTCGTAGCATTCGAAACAGAGTAGATACTTCTGGGTTCTGTAATTTGAATATCTTATGCATAATTTTCCTATTTTTTGCTTATTTCAGTAGCGTTACGTAAACCTAGTTCTTCAAGCGAAACCGTCAATTTAATGCAAATGATTTGAGTTGAGTAGATTAAAAATGTGTCAACTTATATAGCACTTAGCTTTACCTTTCTAAAGTATTCCGCGTATATAACAACTGAACACAGGATAGAAATTCGGTCACGACATTAGACATTCCTCGTGATTAAATAATTAACTTTTCATGCACTTTTTGCGGTCACTGTCGCGCTCGGCGTAATTAGCTCGGAGAAAAACGCGACACGCCTCGCGCGCCGGCAGACAACACAACACCGATCGTAATAATTCGTAAGAAGTCCACTACACGGATGGGCCCTCAGATCTGTCATAAGCAACTAGAGCTCCTGCAATGCTAGTTCGCAAAACACACTACACTAATCGAATATTAGTCCTCAGGGTTTAAGGAATCCTAGTCCTTCCGGAAAAACACTACACACGTCGATCTTATATTTTCAGGTCCTTACTTTAAAAAACACTACACTCGGGTTTGTCGCGGCGACAGTGACAGGACTCACCTTTGACGAGCCGCTGGAGGATGATCTCCTTGTGCTGCTGAGTGCTGGGTTCCCCGACCACGGCCAGCAGGTAGCAGCCCGTCAGCGGCGACGGCGGCGGGGCCGACGACAGCTCCGTGCCGAGCGACAGCGAGCGCTCCTCGTCTTGCTCCATCGCGGCGACCGCACCGCACGAGCGCTCTGCACGGAATGATTGTCCGCCCGACGGGCCGGCCCGCGGCGCGCGCACGCCATCGACCGTGCGCGGCACGCAGACGCGCCGGCGACGGGCCCGGTGCCCCCTCTCTGTCGCACGGGCGGACGATGCTGCCGCGCGAGCGGGACGGCGGCGGGGCGGGCCGGCGCACACGTGATCTGCATTGCGTCTTGTCCGCACCGCTCGCCGCTCGCCGCTCAGCTGTTGCGGATCGATACCGCGCCTCTGTTTGCCGACGTCAAAATGCCGGCTACTTGTTTTTAATCTGTCAACAAATATTATCTATTATTGTTAAGTAATTTGACATTTTAATGTGTTCCTATTGCATTTTTTACGATTTTGCAGATACTGCATTAGGAGGCGATGTACAGCATGTAACATTTTTCAACAGATCGGCACAGCAAACTTCATAGCTTATGTACCTGCATTTTCTTATATATCATAGCAATTTTTCTATGATATAAAAAAATCCAGACTAGTAGGTGGATTTTTTTAAATTTATATATTAAATTAATCAAAAAAAATAAATACATGGTAGGTAAATTACAATGAACAAGATACTTTATCTACATAAAGTTAACAGTGGTGCCTGAACTAGGACATCCCGTTTCAGGCGAATACGAGGGCTACAGCCTACAACTATGAGGACACAAAATGGCCCACTCATGAATTCATTTACATCCTACGAGGCATAACTATTCACTTATGTAATAACGCAATACACGAGCTCTAAGCTCATAATAATCTTTACCCTGATTTTCTGGACCCCCGGACACTCGGGAGTCGGGAGTATCGGGACTCGAGGGTCTGAGGTGGCGTTGTATTACCAAGTAATCGCGATAAGGAATACTAAACGAGTCAAAACATTACGAAGGCTCTATATTTACCTTTTAATGAATGTTATGCGTTACGTGAGTTTTTTTCAAAATTTCAGGAACTCACCAAGAACCTACAGAGTGCTTATATTACATTAAATGTTAATAATACGCACCATCTTGACACTTTCACCGCTTTAAATTAAATTAAGTTTAATTCGCAAATCACAATAGCATGTGAAATAATGATGACGAATTTCATATACAACAAAATCATCAAACACAGTTAGTACTATTGGGGCATCTAATTCTTATGCAGGTTGACCACTGTCATAATTTGTACCATCATTAAAATACAAATAAATTATTAGAACACTCTACCTGCTTATAAATTAGATTCCCTGATAGTACTAAGACTACTTAGTAGCTTCCTCCCCTTCGTATTATGAAAAACAGCTGATACGGGTCGACTCCACCCTTCACCTTATTTCCACGTGGCACAGAGTTATTTTTGTTATATTTAGGCAAACAAGCAAACGGACGGCCTGATGGAAAGCGTGTAGAGTCAACTAGTTTATACGCAAAACCAAAATAATTACATGGTTTTATTTCTCTATACTTAGTCATTTCGGTCGAGTCCTGTAATCGTAAACTTTAAACGAGCTAATCTTGTATATATATATATAATTTAGTATCAGAAAAATCGATCTAGCTAGGTCTTATCCCTTGGAAACTCCGAATTTTTAAGCTATATATGTTTTTTTCATTCTTCGTGCAACAATATATCAATAACGTCGACTCTATTATGTCAGTCTAATATTTGGCAGCTTGGTATGCGTATATATCATTTTTGCGTTGATCGGAAATTTGGAATGTGGTGGGTTCGAATCCCGGTCAGATAAATATTTCTATGATTCTTTTTAGTTTTTTAATTTAATAGAACTCTGAGGAAAGCTCGGACACCCGGGTACTATTAAATATAGTAAGTACACGGTATTAAATATAGTATATTATGGCGTTATTTTCCCAAATATTTGACTTGACCCCGGGCTAAACATCAGACGGATAGTTTGCTATACGTAATCGTATAAAAGTTAAGCCATCCGTTAAAGTACGGATTCCTTCATTTAATTATACCACCCTTACCCGCCCGCTCACCTGACAACGGAATTAATGAATTCTGACAGCCCGGCAACTGGAAACTGTCGAAATGTCGAGCGAAAACTGTCGATCCTGTAGGAAGAATGTCTAATTTAGTTATCTTGGGTGTTAGATTGGAGCGCTTAGTTCCATGATGTTGATTACTAATTGAAGTTATGTAATGTTAATTTTAAATCTCTAACAGCATACCTTTGGCCTTGGTGGGTTTGACAGCGGCGTAAATGTAAAGATAACGAATGAAATGTGTAATCGGCGCTGACGCTGTCGTGATTTCGACAGATTTTCATACAATTCTCATTCCATAAAGTAACGTCTACGCAGCTATCAAACGCTCCTGCTAGGCCCACAGAATGTGTCGATTTGTGTTGCCAGTTTTGGTATTTTTAAATTTAGCCCTTCTAAACCTGCTATAAGAAAATCGATATTACCTAGGTTATTTACTTCGGTTTTCGTTAATTAATTCAATGATATTAATCATACCTAGTTACGAAGAGGCAATAGTTTGCGAAAGAAATATCCGCCTCCCTTTTTGGAAGTAGGTTAAAAAAGAGAGGATATTCGGAACACAGGGCCCCAGACCCTAAGTCCTGAAAATAGGTTAAGTACTCCTTGTAAGCAGCATATCTAAAACGGCCACATGAATCGTACAATGAAACATTGAAGAAGTTTATAGTTCTAAAAATTCTATTTTTGACAGTTTTCAATAGAAATTTATAAAATGGTACAGATCACGTACATATACCTAACAAGAATTGTTTTAGTTATGAGAATTATTAGTTACTCTAAGAGAGTAGACTCTAAGAGTATCTTCTTCCGAGTTGATTCACATGTGGCCATTTTTGACACCTTGTTCCGTTTTCAGTACTCAACATCCTGACAGGTGTAAAAGGGAATTTAATTCGATTTTTTTTGCCACTTTCTCAACTGTTTTCTAATAAGGGCCTTTTTACACTTTGAAATAATTCCTAGATTAGTAGTTAGGAGTTACTTCAAAGTGTAAAAAGGCCCTTATTAGAAAATAGTTGAGAAAGTGAAAAAAAATACGAATTAAATTCCCCTTTACACCCGTCAGGAAGTTGAGTAGTGAAAACGTAACAATGCTTTCTGCTGTAAAGAGCTAAGTACTAAATTATTAGGTACATTCAAATTCAACACGCAGGAGGGTCACACTGCCCAGACGTGTCAGGTGACGTGTCCCTCCGTCGACCCTAAAGGGCTGGGAGCTGTGACGTCACTTCCGTAGTCAGTGGAAATGCACCCTATAGCTGTCTGGCGCTATCGAAAATCAATGAGTTCTTGCTAATTACTGAGAGGGTGGTGTATTTTTTTAGATTTATTTTTCTTGTTGTATTGCGATATATATATATGAAGATATGAAGGTTGTTCACTACCAGTGTGAACTACTACTTGACCTGTTTAGGGGGAAGGGGGGGGGGGTTCTGTGTGAGTCTAGCTACATGCTGTGAACAAGTTGCGATGTTTCTTCACGCCCGCTTGCCTCAGTTAGCGCACAGGTGTCATGTTGTAGGTAGATTGTCGCTCAACGGCTTCACAATACACAATACAGACGCAGAATTTAGAAAATATACAACGTAATATACTATTTACTACCTTTCGATCGCAGCTCCGCCCGCGTCAATAAATACAGTATCCCACGGTAACCGTAGATTTTCCCAGGAAAAAGTTGCCTATGGCCTTTCCCGTTGTCTAATTTATATCTGTGCCAAATTTCATGATGATCGGTTAAGTTGTTTTTACGTGAAAGCGTAACACCATGTTCACCTGATGGTGAGTCCTTTCCGATCTATATCGAGAAATGATGACGAGGCCGCTAGATCAGAATTGCATTTTAAATCTGCTAAGCGTCCCATTTCTTTTTCATTTTTTAGTCACAAGTCTTCCGAGTAGCTCCTTCTCATTTGGTAACTTCCCCATATTTACCCGATCACGGCGAAGCCAAAAGGAAGGAAAATGATTTTGGCAGTCTTTGTATGTTTCTTCCATCGTAGCGCCTAAACAACTGATCCGATTTGAATGAATGAGGTGTCAATAGATTTGTTATAATGGCCCGGGTAACATTAGCTATAATATAGTCAAGTCAGTCAGTTAGTTAGTTAGTCAGTTATTTAGTCGAACTATAGTTTTTATAAAAAAGTATAGTTATTATCTTATACTTTAAACGAGACAATCTTGTTGCGTTGTTCACATAATCGAAATGTGGTAGGTTCGCATCCCAGTATGATGAATTATTTTGTGATTCTTTATACTTTTTAAATTTATCAAAACTTACCCTGGGTACTTAATATTATCAGAGATTAAGAGTGAGGAAATTATTGGTGCATTTTATTGATTTACAGCTTAATAGCTCCCCACACCGATTTTGGCGACAGTGGCCGGTTACATTGGAACCAGGTCAGCTACGCAGGCCGAGTGTGAGCACAATACACAAGAGCCACCACCCAGTACCCAGTGGGACGGATGATCTACACGACTGGCAAGAGATCAGGCGCAGGACCGACTTTTCACATGCCCATACGACGCATGGATTATCATCATGGACAATAAATGTTAGACAATCAGATGATCAGCCTGCATTGTCCAAACCAAACTCGGAAACAAGTGTTTTGTTGTTACAATGCGGGAATTGAACCACGATCTCCAGAGCAGAGTCTAGAGCCAACTCTAAACCACTGGACTACGGAGGCGCCCTAAAATTGTTTACTAGACTCGCACTACATCATGGTGATGAAAATAAATACGTAGAGAAAATGTCTCAGACGTTATACCTGTTCAAATGCATGAACATTTTCAAGTGAAATGTTAGCCGCGCGACTATTACGTGGTAGACTAACGATTTCTTTAATAATATTGACGTCGTGGAAAGCGTCTATAGATATTATTAGACGCTTTCCACCACGTCAATTTGGTCCCGTGCTAGGTTGATATGGACATTGTAGTTCATAAAATCACCGTTAAATGTCAGAAAACCATGAATTGATAGCCAGCATATTTTTGATTTTCTAGGTCAGCTGGCAGGTGGAAAGTATCACTAAAATGATATGTCTTTTTACTATATTATTTTTTTATAATAAATAATACCCTACTAAAATTTCAAGTTGCCTCAAACACTTTTTTTAACTTTTTTTCCAATATTCTTTTGCACTGGAATGGCAAGGTTAAGGCCTCGTCTAAATGGCATGGCATTTTTTTCCAACTCCTTAAACATTGAACTACAAAATTTGTCTATTGAGTTAGTCCCGCTGCAGGCCAGTCTTGCAGTCTCGTGTTGGGGTACAATAGGAGAAGTATAGGACATGGTGTCAGCTTGTCTCGAACACCAGCTCTAAATTTGCTAGTAGCTCGCCAGCTATTGCTATTTATCCTTATCCTTATCCTATATTTATCCTTTTGTAACTTAATTTGACATTAGATCTTTTGATATTTCGATTGCAATAGACTCTAGTCACCATCAATATTCAACATCTAATATCCCCCCGAGCCGCCGAGTACGAAATCCACGTCTCCACAAACTGGAACTCGGAGGGAAGGGCTCTCCGGATTACACTCATATTGGTGGACCTCATACCACTTGGACTTGGATATAATATTATGAACTCGAATATCACATATTATATAACTTATAGGCTCGAGTATTATAATAGGTCTTTACCTATGAAATTGCCGTTCTGCAGTACTGGCCATTTCAAATCAAAATAATTTTTGTTTGGCTAAGAATTCTAATTTCAAATTAATTTTATTTTAAAAACATGGAATTCTTTTGCCAAAAGTAGTCATTTGTTTATTGATTAGTGTTACATTTTCATCGCATTTCAATCCTATTCGTCATTATGGATACGTTAAAAATTCGAGTAATTATGGAATATGAGTACCGTCGTGGCAACAACGCGGCACAAGCGGCACGCAACATCAACGACGTTTACGGAGCTAACACTACAAACCAACGCACCACCTTTTAGTGGTTTGCTCGCTTCCGTTCTGGAAATTTCGACCTGAAAAATGAACCTCGTGGTCGTCCGAAGACTTTGGTCGACAATGACGAATTGGCGGTTGTGGAAGCTGATGATACACAATCTACGGCTGAATTAGCAGCAGCTTTCGACGTTAGCGTCAAAACCATATTGGTCCATTTGCGTCAAATTGGCAAGGTAAAAAAGCTTGATGGGTGCCCCACGAACTCAATGATCGCCAGCGCGAAGTACACGTCGAGACGTGCCTTGCACTGCGCAACAGACACACAAATGAAGGAATTTTGAACCGCATTGTTACCTGCGATGAAAAATGGACTGTTTGATAACCGCAAGCGCTCAGCAAGTTGGTTGGATCCTGGTTCAGCACCTAAACAATGCCCTAAACGAAAACTTACCCCTAGAAAAGTGATGGTCACTGTTTGATGGTCTAGCGCCGGTGTGATTCATTACAGCATCTTACCAAACGGGGTGAGCATTACTACAGATGTGAACTGTGAAGAACTGAACACAATGATGGAGAAGCTGGCACATCTCCAACCAGCATTGGTCAATCGCTCGTCTCCGCTTCTCCTGCACGACAACGCGCGACCTCATACTGCACAGCAGATGGTCTCCATGTTGTAAGAACTGGGGTTAGAAGCTCTCCGTCATCCGCCCTACTCACCAGACCTTGCGCCTACAGACTACTACTTTTTCCAGAATTTGGATAACTTCTTGGCGGGAAAAAAATTCAATTCCCGAGAGGCAGTACAAAATGCCTTTGAAGAATTTGTTGCCTCCCGTCCAGCTGATTTCTTTAAGAAGGGCATCAATAAACTGCCATTGCATTGGCAAAGATGCATTGATTGCATGGGTAATCACCCATCACTCTAATCAACCGAAAACCTAAAACGAAGTAATCACTTCGATTAATACAAATATAAAATACATGAAAAAAATTCGTTTAAATTTTTTCATACAAAAAGGCATTTTATAGGTAAAGACTTTATGTGTCATGATTATATTGTTACTAGATTTGGGCCACGGCTTTTCCCGCGTAAATACAGTATCCCACGGGAACAGCCTACTTTTCCGGGCCTAAAAGTAGCCTGTGTTATTCCAGAACTTAAATTATTATCGAAATATTGTGAAATTCACCCAGAATGATTCATATAAATTTTAAGTTTAACCTTCATAAGGGTTCTTTTGCCTCTTAGATAGAAATTTAATTTATTTCCTATTTATACCATAATAGCATTATCACGACTATAGATTTAAGTATAAATAATATTATTCTCGTATATAGAAATTCAAACGTGTCTTAGTAACACTCTGTAGTGTTCTCTACACTTCTCTACACCACTAACACTCTGCACAATAACAATAAGGAGCGTCACAGACGGTGAAGATAATATAATGTCTTATTTCATGATACAATATCGCTTGCTATAGGTACAGTTTTTATGAACTATTACAGACGGCTAAGACGGCTTATAAAATATTAATATTATAGTCTTGTCTGTTGGAAAATTAACGTTAGTAATAAAAAAAAAACTAAATTTGTGACTAGTAGTGAAGAGCTCCTTTAACATGACTTCTCGAGGAAAATTGAATTGAAGTTACTTGAAGCATAGATTTTAATTCGAAAGGCTTGCGACATTTTTCTATAGTTTCATAAATCAGTCGCAATGGAAAATCTTATTTGAATAAGGTTAATTTACCAAATTTTATCAAAAATCCGTTCAGTGGTTTTTGCGTGAAAGAGTAACAAACACCCATCCATCCATCCATCCATTCATCCATCCATCCATCCATCCATCCATCCATCCATCCATCCACCCTCACAAACTTTCACATTTATAATAGTAGTAGGAAGTATCTTGATTCGATATCCGTTAACTAGCTATCAGTTATTGTAGCGGGCTGCGACCTCTTGATATGTAAGTCCTTCTTACGCTTGAGTGGTGATGATAATAATACAGCAACAATTCTTATATTCTCCTTTATTCGTGCTTATCACAGATACGTATTACATATGATATAAGTATGTCTAACACAAACACGTCAACAGTCTCTACACTGAGAATAGAATTTTATACAACTAAACCTATCTAAATAGGCTTTACTTCATGACATCTGTCAATGTCATTTTTGACATTGACAAGTGTCAATGTCAAAAATTACATTGTCACTTGCTTTTGTCATTATGTAACAGTTATGTCTTTTAAGTCTGCTGTATTCAGCGTAATGTGACATGTCTACACTCTTGTAAAATAAATAACGATATTTTCTCCAATTTAGTTTTATGTGATATCTGTCTGGAATATTCTCTGCCGCCAGGGTCCTCTGCCAAACGATATGTACTAGTACTAACCCAAAAACCTATAAGATGACGTAATGACTGGGCGAGGACGTTCCTCTGTGTGGCGAGCGACGGCCGACGGGTGAATTTTAATTAACTACCTATGTCATGGTTAGCTGAACAATTCGTATGATATGCCACTCAATAAAACATTCATATCGTCACTTCCTATCCTACTACTATTATAAATGTGACAGTTTGTGAGGATGTTTGGATGGAAGTTTGTGACTCTGTCACACAAAAACTACTTATGCCCGGTTCCTATATCTGAAAAACGATCCGTTCTAGTTACGAATGGTGGAATATTATACGAGGCGTAAGCTTAAACCGTTCCTATAAAAAACGTCTCGTTAAGCAACTTACCGTCGGCTTGCTACTAACGGAAGGGAGGGTTACTAGTAACGGACAGTAAGCGTAATGTACGAAGAAGACAGTTTAGGCCGTTTCTATAAATATTTTAAGCGTCAGTAGTTTGTCAAGATTACTATTCGTAATGCCATGCGGTTACCTGTCAATTTCGGTCGGTTAGTGTCTATTTCACTGTTTTCGCTGCAAGCTGCAAGAAATTTGAAGAAATGTCGAGTTCAGACAGTGATAGGGAAGTGTTCGATATTATCACCACGGACTCCAGTGAGACTGATTCAGTAGAAGATAATAAATATAAGAGATATAAAGATAAGAGTATGTAAAGAAAGAGTGAATTATTTAGCGACGCTGGATTCGTACGAATTTTAAAGGAGATTTCGACTTGATAAAGAATCTGTTGAACAGTTACTAAATGAAATTTATCCACACTTAAGGGTGTAACAGGAGCCAGGTTAGTATGTTGGAGGCATTTGCACACCGTCAAAATATATACTGTGAAAACATAACCTCATACCTACCTAAACTAAGAGTAAAAACTCCATTATAGTGAAATAAATTATTGATGTTATTTCAGAAATCATGGGATATCTCCACTACATCAGGTATTGTTGACATTAAGATTTATTTATTTATTTATTGTATATTGACACATCAACAGTTTGTAGGAGTATTACATTTGAGCTTAAAACTAAATTACATAAAACAATTTCTTCTTCTTCTTCTTGGGATCTATGCTTTAATAACAATGTTGCTACATCAGGAGAAGAACCAATTTCGCCTTGAGGTTCGAGCATTTGGAATCTCGTCATAAAGTGAACTTTAGTTCTTTTGTGGTGAGAGTTCCAACCCATCATTTTCCGACCTTCGAGAAGGAGGAGTTCTGGCCGATTGGAGTCGTCTACAGAAGATTTAGAGGACGACTCCCAAACACTTCGCGCCCCACGTCGCAGACAATACGTGTTTAATGTTAGTGTTAGTTTTTTATATATTATGTACCTATGTTAGTATATAAGGTATAATATGGGCCTATGCAGCCTGAAATAAACGGTATTTATTTTAATTTCATTTCATTTAATAAAAAAATTGTTTCAAATTGTTCACTCTGATATTCGCAGCTCTTTTACGAGCAGCCTTTTTCAAATTGTCCCATTTCAATTTGAGTTGCTCTTGCTGCCGTGGTATTTGACCACATTTTGAATTAAATGTGTTGATCAAATTAGCCCAACATTCCTCTTTAAGTTTGTTTGTGGCCGCATTGGTCGCTTTTGTTGTAAGTATTGGGTTGCTTTGTATGAGATCCACAAGCAGGAAAACCTCGTCCTTGCTCACAGGCTTCTTTGTTTTCTGTAACAGAAATATACCTAAATGAAGTAAATCTTCAAAAACGTTGCAATATTTTAAGCGGCAAACATGTAGGTACAGTTTGTTAGAAAATGTCAAATTATAGACGTTATCTGTACTCACCGGCGTAATATCCATTTCAAAAGTTGTACGTAAAACACTACTAGAAACTTTATTATACTTTCTTCTGTAAAAGTCGTAATAACAGAGATTACTAACGTACTTTTATTTTGCAAAGATGATGGATGTCATCAGTCAAACAAAACAAAATTTACTTACGCTTACGTTCCGTTCCCGTTCTTGTTATGTGTATGCATTCTACTGTATTTGGTAAGAAAAAGATAAAATAACACACAGATACCTGCGATTGTACGATAATAATAATATTATTACGATAAAAAAATTAATTACTATCAATCATATGTGAATCTTATTTATTATGTCTTGAATTTTGTGCCATTTTCGGTTTCAATTTTGCGTATAACGAAACACACAACTAAGAGTGAAGAGGTCTCGGTATTTGAACGACCGACGGACGCTCGTCGATAGCAGGTATAGAAAGTTAATTGTGGAACAGTATTTACGACTCGTAGTCGGTTGTAGAAAAACGGATAGTAACTTTTATACCATGACGATCCGTTGATTATAGGAACCGGGCATTAACGGATTTTGATGACATTCAGTATGGCGCGGCATTTGTTTTTGCGTGGACGACGTCGCGGGCTGCATCTATTATATTCTTGGTACTAGGGAGACAAACTCAACGGGTTACAATAATAGTAACGTTTGAGTTACATGGGCAACTGGATCGGTTAAGAGTAGAGTTTGAAATTGGAAAGAATACATGAGTAATTTCCGAGTAGACTGTGTTTAATGGTGATAAAATGATTAACTGGATGTTGCTCGCGACTTCATACGTGCAAAAAGAAATCCCATGTGAACCCTATATTCTGCTGCGATAAAAAGTAGCCAATATATTAATCCAGAGTCTAAACTACTGCCACACCAAATTTCACCACAATCCATTCAGTGGGTACTGAGCGAAAGGGTACCTAACAATCAAAAAAACTTCAACATTATAATATTTAGTAAGGATAGGGATATTACTTAAAGCGTGTAAATAGCGCAATTGGAACTGCCAATTAGCTAGTCTACTTTTGACCCAATAGTTCTCTCTCATGTGTGTTTTTATTCCGTGACGTCACAGCATCTTCACTATGTCAATATAAAGGTTCTAGAGAGTTCTATCCTTTGGGAGCTATGTAGTATGTTTGTGATAGTGAAATTGGTGCGTCACATAATTCTGTCCAATCTCAGAAACTGTTACATTACATAGTAACTAGATATTAGTTTCCATATATCTTCATACCCGAACGTATAATATATTATGTAGTATATAGAAGCTAAGTCCAACAACCAACAAAGCGTCTAGTAAGTAGGGGTTATGTATTATACCTGAGATTCTGGATTTTTATGGATTTATGAATTATTATGGATTGGGCCATAATGGCTTCACACCACCTCAAATTGGCCACTGAGCCACAGAGGTCGTCAAATACCATATTTTATATACCATATTTATATACCATAAATTATGCGTGGTCATACATACATATACGCGTTGACTTATCCCGTTGATAGCAACCACAAACGTTAGGTTACTATGCGTAAAAGCCTTTTTAAATGTCAATCTATTTTAATAATTAATTGACTACTTTTCCTTCAACCTAGTTACAATTTTTAGGGCTGTGTACCCAAAGGATAAAACGGGTACCTATCACTAAGACTCCGCTGGCCGTCCGTCTGACACCAAGCTGTATCTCATGAACCGTGACAGTTGGAAATGAAATTGTCACAGATGATGTAGGATGTAGGTACTTCTGATGCCGCCATAACAGTAAACAATAAAAAGCAGAATAAAAAAAGAATTAACATCTTTTCTCTCAACTCAACTCAACTCAACTCATATACAACAAACGTGATGTTTTCGTCGTTTTAACAGACAATGGTTTATGGTACAGAATCCTTCGTGGACGAGTTCGACTCGCACTTGGCCGGTTCACGGCCGGCTTGGCCTCATACTTTACAGGGGATTCAATTAAATGTAAAATACCGTCGGGGAAGAGATAATATTATCACGCAGTGGGCTTCTGTGGAGTGTGGAGGCACTTAAAGTATGGTGTTCCACCTGCCAGAGTAAACTGAGAGCTTCCTTATTCTAAGTGCTCGTAAAAGAATACTTAAATGATTAAACCTTAGCAATAATATAGGTAATGATAATGGGAAATTATAGGGACATCCTACTAATAATAAAAATGTGAAAGTTTGTGAGGATGGATGAATGTAATAAAAACTACTAAACGGATCACGATGAAATTTTATACGGTAATTGGTAGTAGTTTAGGCTCTGGATTAAAACATAGGCTATTTTTTATATGGGCGCGGGCAAAAACTAGTAATTTTTATATCAAAGCTTGCTGTACTTTTAATGTTACTAGAGGTCGCGCCAAATATCATACTTCTCCGGTCGCAAAATTTTCGTAAAACTGTAGGTACCCGCGGCTCCGCCCGCGTAAATACAGTACTCCACGGGAACATTATACTTTTTTTGGGATAAAAGTATCCTATGTTTTAATCCAGAGCTTAAACTACTACGATACCAAATTTCATCGAAATCCGTTCGTTAGTTTTTGTGTGAAACAGTAACAAACATCTATCCATCCATACATCCATCCACCCGTCCTCACAAACATTCACATTTATAATATTAGTAGGATTGTAAACACTGACACTTTACCCTGTCGTCAGCTTTTTGAAGCAAAACTTCTTATAAGGCCGACTTAACGATATTTTATTTTACTCGGTAGTAAAAGTTGTGTTTTTTCTGTCACTGTAGACGCCTGCCAATTTTATAAAAACCTTTTGTAGCTTTACATTTTCTTGTTTTATCGATAAAAAGTATTACTCTGTATAATATTCATTTATTCGCTATCTAGGTAGTCATAAAATTCAGACGAGCTTAAGACCTTAAAAATATAATTTAATTAATCCTTATTACTTTACAACGTTATAAAACACAAAAAAGCATTTCTGGGGCTTAGCTACGTAATAATTATTACGCCTGATTAACTTTTAATGCCAACGTAATCATTTCAAGTTGCTCGTATAATATTTCTGGGCGCTCATTTATTTACAGGTTTAAATGGTATTACGTTTCGAATTTGCGCAATTTAAATGATAGCGATTAGAGCGAAGGATGTTTTTATTACAAACAATACTGCGAAAAATATAAAGATATTATGAATTTATCGAAAAACATTTTATGATCCTTTCTATAAATAAGAATTTTACTAGGATTTATCAAGAAATACTCGAGCTTTGCTCATGTTTTAGTAGAACGATAAAATAATTAAAAATAAATAAAATTATATTAAAGGTAAGTAAATAAATAATAAGAATCATAATAAAATATATTTATCTTACCGGGATTCGAACCCACCACATTCCAAATTTCCAAACAATGCGAAACATTATATATAATAAAAACATACTATTTTTTATTATGTAACCTGCCGTCAAACTGCGCAAGCAGTTTTGCGGGGCATGTTTAAAAAGAAATGTAATTTACTTGTGGCATCTAATAAATAAATAAAAAAGTGTGCGTCAGCTCCGACGCATGACTGGAGTTTACTCTAAAAAGTAAAACACGTCCCTCAGAAGGAACAAAAACTTTAGCGATCGATTTGAGTTCAAAAATTCGCGCCATGTGAAAAAAAGTGACAGGTGCGCAGAATAGGTTGCGCCCGAAAACGTAACGAGGTCATTCGTTCAGTAGATGGCCCCCAGTATGAAAAATATATGAGGTGTACTCATATATTTTTCATACCGGGGGCCTTATATGAAAATCGATTCTTAAGGAGTAAACTCCAAAAATACAAATATGCGTAGGTACGCATACCAAGCTGCCAATCAGACTAACGTAAAGATAACGATAGTTATCAAAGTCGAAATAATTAAAATATTCATGCATGACGAAATAAAAAAAACATATATTGCTTGAAAATGCGCATTTCATAAGGGATAAGCCCTAGCTAGATAATTTTTTCTCCCCCAAAACTCCCTTTATACTAAATTTGATGTCAATACTTGTAGCCGTAGTCAAGATACCGATTATATATTATATACAAGATCGTCTCGTTTAAAGTTGATTTATTTATAGTGGTTAAGTGCTCACTACTTCCGGCTTGAAGTGTGTCGGTGAGGGGGAAGAGATGAAGTAAATTGTCAAATACTTTCAGGGTAAGGAAAGTTGAAGGTAGAAATTTTGTTCTGCATTCGAAGTGACTGTAGAATGCGTCACTTGGTGAGCCGTTCAGCTGCAATTGGGAAGTGTGGCAAGCCGTCAGCTGCTGTCTCTTTAACTTGACGAGCTGGCCGTCAGCTGCTGTCAAATGACATATCAGCAGCCGTGACGAGCTGGCCCCCAGCTATTGGTAAGTGCTGCGTGTATCGATCGCGTCGCAATGCGGCGGCACGCGATACCTCAGCTGTTTCGTCTTGGCCTGGTCATACTGATACGCTTATATTTTTAAAACGTGACAAACAAACAAACAAAAAATATAGTAAACTTTTCTATAGTAGTATCTATAATGATACGTCCTATGTTATAACTTGTAATTGGCTGACCCAGCAAAAATTGTTCTGCCATATTTACCTAGGGATATAAAATACTGTTTAGGCACGACCTATTTTTCTACCGAATATACCTACACACAAAAATCGGTCCAGTATCTTTTAGGTGGAGCTAGGTGACAGACTCACGTACAGAAGAACTATGTGCAGGATGCGATATAGCTCACCGCGCATATAAAATACAAAGGCATAAGAAAGACAGGAATTCGATATGAAATATAAACCTGTCTTTGTAAGTATCGGCGCGAAATCGGATATCCTATAAAACCTAGGACCTATAAGGTCCTATAAGAAGGTAAACATATAAAAGAGAAACAATTTCACCATACATTGTTCTGTTATTTATCTCCAACGGGTTAGGTTAGGCAGCGTTATCGAGAAAACTTCCGAGACGGCTTAAATTTTCCGACACCTTTAACAATTATCGTCATAAATAAAAAAAAACACAAAATCTTAGCAAATTATTATCTACTTAAACCTTCCTAAGAAACCACTCTGTCGGTAAATGTAAACGGCATGAAAATCCTTTCAGTAGTTTTTGAGATTATCGCGAACATACAGATATACAGACTCGGCGGGGAACTTAAGTATTCTATGTCCGTCTCCTGGTTCTAAGCTACCTCCCCACCAATTTTCAGCCAAATCAGTTCAGCCGTTCTTGAGATATAAATAGTGTAACTAACACGGATTTCTTTTTATATATATATATATATATATATATATATATATATATATATATATATATATATATATATATATATATTAAGTCTTTACCTATGAAATTGCCGTTTTGTATGAAAAAATTTGAACGAATTTTTTTCATGGATTTTTTATTTGTATTATTCGAAGTAATCACCCATGCAATCAATGCATCTTTGCCAACGCTGTGGCAGTTTATTGATGCCCTTCTTAAAGAAATCAGCTGGACGGGAGGCAACAAATTCTTCAAAGGCATTTTGTACTGCCTCTCGGGTATTGAATTTTTTTCCCGCCAAGAAGTTATCCAAATTCTGGAAAAAGTAGTAGTCTGTAGGCGCAAGGTCTGGTGAGTAGGGTGGATGACGGAGAGCTTCCAACCCCAGTTCTTGCCACTTAGAGACCGTCTGCTGTGCAGTATGAGGTCGCGCGTTGTCGTGCAGGAGAAGTGGAGACGAGCGATTGACCAATGCTGGTTGGAGATGTACAGCTTCTTCATTATTGTGTTCACAGTTCACATCTGTAGTAATGCTCACCCCGTTTGGTAAGAAGCTGTGATGAATCACACCGGCGCTAGACCACCAAACAGTGACCATCACTTTTCTAGGGGTAAGTTTTAGTTTAGGACATTGTTTAGTTGCTGAACCAGGATCCAACCAACTTGCTGAGCGCTTGCGGTTATCAAACAGAATCCATTTTTCATCGCAGGAAACAATGCGGTTCAAAATTCCTTCATTTGTGTGTCTGTTGAGCAGTTCAAGGCACGTCTCGACGCGTACTTCGCGCTGGCTATCATTGAGTTCGTGGGGCACCCATTTGTCAAGCTTTTTTACCTTGCCAATTTGACGCAAATGGACCAATATTGTTTTGACGCTAACGTCGAAAACTGCTGCTAATTCAGCCGTAGATTGTGTATCATCAGCTTCCACAATCGCCTTTAATTCGTCATTGTTGACCAAAGTCTTCGGACGACCGCGAGGTTCATTTTTCAGGTCGAATATATATATAGATTTATATTTTTACTAACGATTATATCAAATTGGATCTGAAAAGTCTAAAACAATGATAATAACAATAGCTCCCCACACCGATTTTGGTGACCGTGGCCGGTTTCATTGAAACCAGGCCAGCTAGACAGGAGTTACTTTATAGTGCCCAAGTATGACTTTTTAGATGCTCATCCGACGCATGGATCATATTTCTTGTCAGACAATCAGGTGATCAGCCTGCATTGTCCTAATCAAACTTGGAAACAACATTTTATGTTGTTCGAACGCGGGAACCGAACCCAAGACCTCCGAGTCAAGAGCCAAGCTCTAAACCACTGGACCACGGAGGCTAAAACAATAATATAGTACCTTAGACGAGGTCATAGTCTGTGACTTGTGAGTACTGTGACAGTTTTGAATCAGGAACGATCAGATGTCGGGGCTCCCACAGACGTTTTGGGACAATCGATATTGTCAATACACGTCATTTCGATGTCGGGTCGTCGTCAAGTCTGATGGGCTGACGGCGTCGAAATTTGAAATTGTAGGGTTTAATTTATATTTGGATACTAACTTTTGCCCGCAGCTTCGCCCGCGTGGGAGAGGGTTCGTGGCAAAACACTTCTATAGTAAATATACCTGCAATATAATATAGTAGCACAGAGTAAAATATATATCCCGTAGATATAATCTCCTAGATGAGGATTAATGTTGTATCCATCTAAATAGCTTAGGAAAATACCACAATATATTTTGTGATTTTTTAAACTTAGTATGGGTATAGTAAACTATGCTTAAAAGATAGACATAATATTATATGCGATCGAGAACTTTTTTGTAGACCTTTAGAAGAGAAACGATCCCACCATACATTGTTTTGTTATAAATGATCTCCAACCTAACCTAACCCAGGTTAGGCAGCGTTTTCGATAAAAGCTCCAAGACGGCTTGATTTTTTTTTGAATCTTCAACAATTATTATCGTCATACATCAAACAATTTCCACAAAACCCTAACTAATTATCATCGACCTAAACCTTCCTAAGGAATCACACTGTCGGTAAACGTAAGCTGCATGTAAATATTTTCAGTAGTTTTTGAGATTATCGTGGCTATACAGACAGACAGACTCAGCGGGAGACTTAAATCTTCTTTACATATAATACAATCGTAACTTGTCGCTGTCTGTACATTGAAGATATATAAGAAAAATTATTACACTATATGAACTACTAGCTGTCCCGACACAGTTGTTCTGTCTCTGACCTATGAACTGGAATAAATAACTATGCATACACCTACAACCTACTCCAAAATCTACACCTACAACCTACACCTACATCTACACCTACAGCCTACACCTACAGCCTACACCTACATGTACACCTACATCTACAGTATTTTCTCCGTAATTTTTCCAATATTTCTCACCGTTTAAACCTTTCCTGAACTTCCATAATTATTTCAAGACCAAAATAAGCCAAATCGGTCCAGCCGAGTTGTAGCGAGACATTGGAAATTACAATCTATTTTTAGGGTTCCGTAATACTTAAGGAACCCTTATAGTTTCGCTCTGTCCGTCCGTCCGTCTGTATGTCTGTCTGTCTATTTGATCGTCTTGGTCGCGGCATTGTTAATGATAATATCGGCACAATAAGGTAATACTTACTGTTTGTTTGTTTGTCTGGATGTCTGTTTGTCTGTTTAACTGTTTGTCTGTACGTTTGTACGCGCTAATCTCAGAATCTACTGAACTGATTTTGATGAAATTCCGTATGGTAGTAGTTTAGACTCTAGATTAACACATAGGCTACTTTTATTGCGGAAATATGTACGGTTCCGGCGATATTTAGCGCATACGACGTCAACGGCTTAACCGATTTGAATGCAGTTTTCACTAATGCGTTTTGGTTACTCCTCTCCACTTAAAATTTAATTAACCGACTTCCAAAAAGGGGCGTTTTTATTTGTATGTTCAACGATTACTCCGCCGCCTGTTGACCTATTTCACAATTATTTTTTTTGCTGTAATGAATATAATCCCCAAATGGTATTTTTGACACCTAAGTGATGACCTGATGATGGTATCCATGAGGAATCGAGGGACCTCCTAGTGGGTAGTCCAGGCATATGCTGCTAAAAATGAAGATTTAGAAGACGTTATAGATACATGTTTGAGGATTTCGGCGTTGTTTAAAGAACTGAAAGCATATGCCACTATGTAAATTAAAGTAATCAACATCACCGCCTTCATCACACCATACACCATCACATTCTGATGATAATAAGCACTTTTCATGGTTTTTATACCACCACGTATATTTTTGAACATTACTAAGCCGTTTGTCGAAGCATTTTCAAAATTATTTTGTTGTTGTAAAGAATATAATTCGAAATTGGTCCCTTAGCTTAGTCACCAAGGTGGAGAGCTGATGATGGCATCTATGAGGAATCGACTTAAGTCCACAAAATTATAAGGACATTTATAGTAATGTCGACTTTTATAGCAAGTAAAATTTTGTGCCAATGTGTACCCTAGATCCAAAAGCACTGAATAGAACTGAGAAAAGATAAAAAAGACTGAGGAGAGTCTTTAAAGATACACGTTTAGAAATTTCGGCATTGTCTAAAGAACTATAAGCATAAGCAACTTACAGTAATCATCATCATCATCACCACCATCTTTTTACGATACACCAACATATTATTATGGTGACATAATATGTTCTCCTCATAGTTTAGTACACCGATATCAATGTATTTGAAATTTTATATTCATGATCATCATCATTACTATAGTATTATATTTAATGCTGACTGCGTCATTTTTTTCCGCTGACTACTACAATAGATAATAATAATTATTTATTAATGTAGTGTTTAATCATTATCATCACACGGTAATTATTTAATAGGTCCACAGGCCTCTCAGTAAACTGGCATAAGATAACGCTTGAGATTTTATTGCCGAGAGAGTATAAAATATAAAAATATAATAACTTTCTTAAAATGTGTTAATTATAATAATAAAAAGGGAAAAATTATTATTTTTAAACATAAAATATAAACCGACTTCCAAAGTAAAAATGCCCAAAAAAGTATGAAATAAACTTCTTTTCAAAATAATTCCCCTTTTAAATTCGGCTAAAATTTTTAATTATTACTCTACTCAATCTTCATATTTTTGAAATCGGTCGGCAAAGTCTATCTTTTAAGAATAGGTTACTACTATACCCAGTAATAAGTTTTAAAAAATGATCACAAATAATGTGGTTTTTCTGAAGCTATATATCCGTCTAGGATACAATATTACCTAATCCTTATATAAAATTATAATAATATAAAAAGTACGTGTGAAAATTTATTATAAGTATATATTTTTCCTCTGTGCTATTACTATATTGCGGTAGGTATATTTGCCACGAACACGCGGGCGAAGCTGCGGGCAAAAGCTAGTTTATAATAAATTTTAGAGAAAAGTGGAAAGTGTGCGTACTGACCTGCCCACGCTAGTTAACACGATCTTAGGCTGGGACTTTAATGTCTGGTAGGTCGGGAAAAATTCAGAGCATTGAAAACAGAACTCTGCGCTAATAAGCTGAAAATCAGTGTCGAGTGTCAACATTGACATTTGACTCGACACTTGTTAGTTCGATTTCCAGCTCTATTGTATTAACGCAGAGTTCTATTTTTAGCGTTCTAAATTTTCCCCGACTTTCCGAAATCCGGATCATATAGTCCCAGCCTTATCTCAGGGTATGCGTATGGCACACGTATTTCGCATTTGACGAAATCACTAAGGAAGTATTTTTCAAAATTCACCCCCCAAGATGGTAAAATAGGTGATAGAAGTTTGTGTTTTTTTTATTCCTTGAACATATTCGGATAAAATTTCGTATGAATTGAAAACGGAAAAAATAATGAGTTACGTATTTTATTAGTGAAAACTGCATTCAAATCGATTCAGCCGTTGACTTCGTACGCGCAAAAACAAATATCGCGGGAACAGAACAGTTTTCCGCAATAAAAAGTAGCCTATGTGTTAATCCAGAGTCTAAACTACTACCATACCGAATTTTATCAAATTCTTTCTGTAGATTCTGAGATTAGCGCGTACAAACGTGGCGCCTGGCGCTATCGATGTTTCTTCGCGCGCTGAGAATATATACCAACGTCGAACGCACTTCACGCAAAAACAAATAGGACACACAGAACATAGAAAAACTAAACATAAATAAGCACAAAAGGCGGGTCTTATCGCTACAAGCGACATCGGCCAGTCAACCTTTATAAATAATCATGACACATATTTACTTAAATGTAATATACCGGTAGGTGGCTTTATAGACAGGCAAAGAGAAAATTATTTTAATACATATTGTAATTTAAGATTTCATAATACTTTTTATAAGATATATACTATTTAGGTACACTACTTTATAATATTCGTTAATACATACACAAATACTTACTATAGAATAAATAAATAAATACTAATAATAAAAATAGAAATAATACATACAATTTATGGACTTATAGTAAAGATCACCATATTAATTGTGACAAAAAATGTTAAAATCGTTAATTCCCCATTGTCCATGGCACAGCGGATATCGTCAGTCACCTTTATTAATGCAGTAGTTGTACTGTGGCCGGGACGGAAACCAGACTGAAACGGGTTGAAGTAATTTAACCTATTTAAAAAGTTAACAGTCTGCTGATGGATGAGGCGCTCTAATACCTTAGATAAAAATAGTAGGATAGAAATTGGTCGATAATCCTTACAAAATTGTGGTTTAGGCTTTTTGGGTAAAGGGATAATTTTAGCTCTTTTCCAGAATTCTGGAAAAGTACCTGTGGACAAAGAAAAATTAAGGATATCTGTTAAGACGGGACATATAATATCAATTATTGGAACAATCATGTTACGACTAAGTTCATCACTACATTATACTTTTATTAACCTCACTGATACTGACTGGATAAAAACAAAAAGGAGAGTGTCTTTCAGGAGGAGAAGAGAGATGTTGTAGCGTCTTGTCGGTCGTACTTGATGATGTTTATGGCGATGAAAAAAAATTATTAAGATCATCAAGCTTAATATTATTGGTTGGGACTGTCCACCACGATTACCTATAGGTAATCGTGGTGGGCAGGTTATACCCTGGGTCTGGGTATACCCGGAGATTTATTGTATATCAAAATTTTATTGCAAAAACTTGACATAAGCATATTGAAAATAAGATAAGATTTTCTTTCATCTTGAAACAATATATTGTATAAACATTTTTGACTCTATTTATGTAAGTCGGAGCAGTGTGGTATGCGTAGGTAAAAGATCCGAGACACTAATTTGCCAACAACCCAAAAAGTCCAACGTTAACCAGATTTGACATTTGGGAATCGAAATCACTCATATCTTATATAGGTACTACGCGACAAAAGAAATTCTTGTAACTTGAAAATGCTCAGTTTCCCATGTTCGAGGGTCCTTGAATCTCTGCCCGTATTTCACGTACAGGAAATTGTTAACATTAAATTTGAAGACGCCTCGGGCGCGGCCTCGTTCCTAGGCGCGAGTGCCTTACATACTGGGACACCAGTGCAGTGGCGGGACAGACAATTTCACCTACCTACCTTACTAACCTGAGAAAGTTGCTATCGCAACCACGAATTTGGAGTCACCGAATCGGTATATATTTCAAGTTTTCCATTTTGTAAACAGAGTGACGCAAAGAAAAAACCAAAAGAGGACAAAACAAATGAATTACGGTTTTCGAATGAATTACGGTTTTCGAAATAAAAATGCATGAGTAAATAGCGGTATAAAATTTAAATTGGAATTCCTTACCAAAGAAGATATATTTGAGATCAAAGTGGCCAGTATGACAAAACGCCAATTTCATAGGTAAGGACCTAATATTATGTTGACGTCTATATTATGACATAATGTCTTAAACTTTAAACGAGACAATCTTGTATCTATAATCGGTTTCTCAAAAACGGCTGCAAGTAATACCATGAAATTTGGTATGCAGGAAGTTTTGGGGGTGAAAAATCGATCTAACTAGCTCTTAGGTAGCTACCTAACGACTAGCTAGTCCCTACGGAAACTGCGCATTTTAAAGCTATTTATGTTTTTCTATCGTCACATATTATCAATAATTTCGACTCTATTGTGTAAGTCCGATTGGCACTTTCGTTTGCGTGTGTATAATGTTTGCTTTGTTCGAAAATTCCGAATGTGGTGGGTTCGGATCGGAAAGCTCGGTTACCCAGGCACTCCTAACTAAACGTGAAGCCGGAGGGAACGTGTTATATGCACACGTCGCTACTGAGCTCTACACCACTCGCACCTTGGTATCCTTATGTGAACGAGCCCTAAGACGCCTGAGGTGTGATGTTTAAGTACAATTTACCGCGTTCATTACACACATTTATCACAATTTATTACACAAATTCAGGATCTCGTATGCCAAAAAATATATATTTCGAGTGTCCCATTTCTATACCGAAATAGCTAGTTGTTTTCATAAAAAAAAAAAAAACAGGGCAATACGGGAGAAACGACAGAAGTAAAAATAATAGCGCACAGGCAAGCATGCGGCGTGCAAAGCGCCAGCCCGCCCTACCTCATACCGCACTGATGTCGGCAAGGTGTCACGAGTTAAATGGTTTTCCCCAAATAATGCCAAACGCCTGTAAAAACTTTTCACTTCAACAAACTAATATACTTTATTTCACATCAATTTCAATAATGATATATTATTGTGTTTCTAGCGAAGCCAAAAGGATGCGTAATAATTTTCGCTGTCTCTGTGTGTATATATAAAATGAATGTATGTCTGTTCCACTGTAGTGCCTACTACTGATCCGATTTTAATTAATAAGATGTATATAGATTTCTAGCAACAGCCCAGGTAACATCTAAGGCTATACAGAGTGAGTTCTTCAAGTGGGCATGGTAGGCGAATTTCGAAACTATAAAAAATAGCGAAACATGCTAAAGGGGTTGCGAGTCCGATTTAGATAAAAACTACAACTGCAACATTAGATTTTTGATTATTCAATTATCCTGGCCAGGAAACGAACCGAGCGATAGACAGACAGACGAACGGACAGAGCGAGGAGATGCAGAGATCACAGGGCGACCACTATTTTTAATTTATTTAATGTGCCAAAAATAAAAAAATAATGGATTAAAATTTAAATCATGTTGTATTTAATAATGTTAATTTAAAGGTAACAAATAGTCAGGCTCTGTTTGTTAAGCGCTTAAACGCTTCGAAGTTCTGTCATCGGTGTACCCTAGATATATTTCATCATTAGCTTTCTAAGTAGATTATAGAGAGCATTGAGAAAGCATTTTGATTCAGTACAGCTTACGGCCGCGGTGTTGCTCGTAGAAATTGGAACTAGGCTTAAAAGAAGTTTACTGAGTCTGCGACAGTTCCGACTTGTGGTAGAACCCAGAACCCACCATTAAACTAGTACTAGAGTAGCCTTGTGGTCGAAACTCGCTCATAGAAATTCTTAGTATAATATTTAAGTTTGAACTTTTTTCTTCTTTTGCCTCTTAGGTAGAAAAAAAAAATATTGTGACAGATTGACGTCACAAACGTATACACTCAACGTGTATAAAAATTGTAACAAGATTATATCTATCAAACGCACGCTAGTATGTGTGTGTTGCTAAGCTGAGGTAGTGTGTTGTTGTTGTTATCTTTATGAATTGTATGTATTTCCAAGCATTTTATTTTTCTATTTAGCGTTCTGCACACCTCCTACTGTGCCAAATATCATACTCCTCTGTTCGTACAATTCTTGTAAAACTGTACTGAACATCTGAGGTGGTGAGATTATTAACACACACTACCGTTTCTTTGATATATAAAATTTCGTTACACGTTGACGTCTGTCAATCTGTCACAGAATTTCATATGGAAACATCATATTTTGGAAACGAAGAATGATATCAAAAATTTGAGAAAGACTCCTCTGGACAATTTAGTCAGCTATAATTTGAGCCTAAAACAAAGTCGATCGAGTTTGCCCTGTAGCCTAAACTTTAAAAAAAGGACGCACAATTATTCAAAATTCGAAGAATAAAATAATTATCATTCTACGTTTTAGTTTTAATTTGTGACCTTTACCTTGTACAGCGACAATATTTTTTCGAATTCCGTAGATTCATTTCCAATGTGCTCAATAGTCGTGTGAGGCACGAAATCTGTGAATTTTTTGTCACTGTACTAAATATATACTCGGATCCCTCGTGGATTGAAACACGTGTCAGATTTGATGATGATTGATGTTTTGATGGAAGTTATTATTTAGAATCAGCTTTCATTTACTTTATACTTCTTATCAACTGAATAAGCTTACACCCAAATATTTCGAATCCCGCCAACACAATTTCCCGGGTCATGTCGAAGTACATTTCGGGAAACTAAATATCTAGCAGTTTGTTAGTCCTAATAATAATAATAGGTTCCTTTTACAATGACGTGGTATCATCAGTCGCTTCCTGTACTTGGTTAAAAAATGATCGTTTTTAGAGGTGTCCTAATTTGTTAAACATTTAATTTCTTTGACTGCATACACGTAACACGAGTAAGTATTTGTTTCACGAGTTATGTTCGTACTTCGGTACAAGTGCACACTCATGTCTAAATTTATATTCATCTCAAGCCTCGACCTTCAGAATATTACGCCAAATTATATGGATAATTTGGCGTAATTTGTATTTTGTACATGTAGTGAACATGTACAATGGATGGAATTGAATGTTGCTGATCGCAGCATAACATTGATATCCATCCATCCGTTTATCTGAATCTGTTCAAACCGTCATATATTTCATGATTGTTCTTTAGGCCGGACCACAATCCAGTTTCGGTCTACGCGCTGTCTCACTCGCTCGAGTGCGGTATTTATCATAGACAGGATTATGATCACAAATTGTTACGGGAATTTTGAGCATTGAAAAGTATAGAGAATAAACTTAATTTTAATAATGATAAGCCTTCTGCCTTATTTAGCTTCGGTTCGCCTCAAAATAAATAAATCGAATCACCTGTGACCTTTGTGCGTTATCGTCGTGACGTGCTACTTCGCCATAGCACTACGCCAGCAGACTCTCCGAGTTGTTGTCTGATGTGAAACATCATAACGAGTTTTCTGATAACAAAAGCGTTTGCGTTTGATAAAAAATCTTTTCGTGAATGTTTGCGCTACAACATGGAACTAATCCTTTTAGTAGATGTTTATTTAGATTCTAGAATTTTCATAGTAATAATTATTACAATGTCTACCCAGTATATTATATATATATACCTACTACACAGGGTAATAATAATAATAATAGTTATTTATTTCTCTCACAATCACTTAGCACATACAGAAAAGTACAACACAAGGTAAGTAGGTAATAAACATCTCGACTCGGGTCGATACTACGTACCTGTGTTACACATCCCCAGGCTCTCTCCCTCTTAGTACAATTACAAAATACAATGTGCCTGAAGATTTACTAATTCAATAGACAAGTGTCTACGGAAAGAAATAAAATGTATTACAATAATAGCCAGTAGCGATATAATAAAATTATTAATTTGTGTGTGTATATGGGTGTGTGTACATGCGGTGTTCATGTGTGTGTGTGTGTGTGTGTTATATGTGTGCAATATATTTATTTAATAGGGTGTTTTATAAAAGATCAATAAATATTCAGGGTTTAAATTGTGCTTAACTAATAATCTATAGTTAATTATACTTCATTTATTAAATAAATATAAAAAAAGAAATAAGTTAAGCCCTGAATTATATTATATAATATAATTAACCCATAATTTAATCGAAATCAAATACTCTTATTACGAGGAAATAAAAACCTTGATTATTGAAACCATTTTCGGTGTCTAATTATGACCTAAACAGGTCACAGTCGGGCCACCGACTTTTATTAAAATACAAAATGGCGAATATCTCAGAAACGTTCCACTATGGGCAATAAATATGGGAGGTTCAAATAATTAAATAATTCTTCGGTTCTCCATTTCACGGACTGAATTACCACCCAGTGGATCTCAGTGGAGGTTGTGTGCTCGGTAAACCCTGCGTCTGGGGTCGCGCCTGACGCCAGCTTCCTGGAATACCATCAACTTGGTAAACGTCAGCGTCAACGTTGTAATCTTATACGTATAACGTAGCTGGCTGTGAATACATAACTCTTATTATAGATACATACATAGACATAAATAGATTTAAAAAAAACTACGACAGTTTACCGATAGGCTTTAGGTGTGAACAGTAGGTATTCCGTGTTAAACACCTGGATTCTCAACCCTCGCTGTTATTATTATTGTTATACTATGCTAAATATCTGTTTAAACGTAGATGAGTTATACATATCTGCAGAATAGCTGCCATATATTATCTTATAGGCTTCAAAGAAAAAAATACAAAAACATGACGATTTTTTTTTTAAATTTTCAATACTCTACTACCACTTTGTTTTCATAGTAAGCGGCATAAATGGTATTAAAAATAATAAAATAGTTACCTAGTTACATAAAAAACAAATAAATTAAAGTCACAAAAATGAAAAAAAAAATGGAGAAGCGATAAAAAAGGTAATTTATTTATATAATAAATAATAATTTGAAAAATGGGTTTCGCTGAAGGAAATATTTAAAATGCACAGCACCATAAAGGATCAACATCAAATCGGAATCTCAGACACTTTAAGTTATTCCATGAAATTTAGTATGAAGAAAATTTTGGGGGAGAAAAATCGATCTAGCTAGGTCTTATCTCTGGGAAACTACGCATTTTTAAGTTATACTATATTTTTCGTCGCGTAATAAGATATGAGTAATCTTGATTTCCAAATAATAAATCCGTTGGTATTTTTGCGTTGTTGGCAAATAATGGTACCTTAGGTTCGAATCGCGGTCAGACGAATATTTTTGTGATTCTTTTTATACCTTTTTCTTTCATATCCTTTTATTCATTTTTATTATTTAAATATAAAATTTATTCATACTGAGCAGTGAACAGAACGGCGGCCAAGCGTTTAATATTAACATGAAAACGGGACAAAATGTAACGATTATGAACGACGCTAATTTATTATAAACATACAAATGACTGCAATTGAAGAATTCTGGTTAATAGCTACAAGATAAAGCGCTTATACCGCTGCAACAGTAGTGAGCCACTTGGACGGCGGCGCTTGTAGCGCTAATTTCATTGCAGTTGCCCATGCAGACATACGAGTATTTCCAAAGAAAAGCATTAGCAGCGCACACTGCAGGCAAAGTCAATAGACTAGTTTCGTCTATCAAAATTATTATCATAAGAAATACGAATACAACCCTATTTTGTTATATAAATATTCGATTTATTTATAATTTCGAAAATAAATCTGTAGTTGTATTATCTGTATGTCACGTGACCGAAGACACCAGCCGCCATATTTTTCTTGTTTAGTGACGTCATAAGAACATAATCAAATCGAATAAACAATAGCGAAGTTAAATCTAAAGTTGATGCACTACACACGCACATATGACATTTATTTGTTTCTGTTCTTGTGACGTCACGATAATGGTGGCTGCCGTTTTGGCGCAAACATTTATCGTTTAAATATTAATAATTTTTTCATTGCATAAAAAGTTATTATTTTCAGGAAATAAAATACTAGTTGACTATCGAATCGGTACGAACATTTTAAAATATATTTGAAAAAATGTAGAATTTATCTACTGTCTTATTTTACATTTTTTTAAATTTATTGTGGCTTTCATAATAATTGATTGGCTAATATAATATAAATTAGTGTTTAATTATATATTTTAATAGCTTGTCATCCAATATGTTTTTTACTTTTTAAATTGCGCTCTATCATTTGAGAAAATTATTTTAGCAAGAACAAGAAAAAATTTAGAGCAATAATGAATTATAGAAAAAACAAGCCTAACTAACAGTGGTCGCACCAATATGATGTGTAAGATATTATAGCATCTCACCTTGATCTATACAAATATAATAAAGAGGAATGGTTTGTTTGTTTCTTTGCATCGAATAAGCTCCGAAACTACTAGACCAATTTTGATAAAATTTGGCACAGACATAGAGTAGACTACGGGGATGGATATAGGCTACTTTTTATTGCGGCAAAATGTACGGTTGCCGCAAGAGTTCCTTTAGCGTGCACGAAGTCACGGGATACATCTAGTAATCAAATTATTTTTTAAATTAAACCGACTTTCTAAGTAAAAATACATAAAAGAGTATGAAATAAATCTTATTTTATAAATAATGCCCCTTTTAAATTCGGCTAAAATTTAAACTATTTCTCTACTCAATCTTATTAATTTTCAAGTCGGTACCAGCCCAAACAATTTCCTACAATATTTTATAGAACTCACATTCAAATTTGCTGGTACTGACTTTACTTTAAAGAATATTTAAATTATGCGATCGAATTTATAATTGAATTCGCGCCAAGCTTCCATTAGGTATTGTAAATAAGATGATGATGATGATTACTGTAAGTTACATAGTTGTATATGCATGCAGTTCTTTAAACGATTCCGAAATTTCTAAACGCGTATCTTTAAAGACTGAGGAGTTCTGTTCAGTGCTTTTGGATCCAGGGTATAAAATCTTGTGAATAATCTTATTTTTTGGTAGCATATGCTTGTGTTACTTCAGTAAAAGTCTAAATAATTATATGTGTACATTCAAACTTTGAGGAGTTCCTCATTGATCCCATCATCAGGTTTCCACTTTAGTGACTAAAGGACCAATTTTGAATTATAGGCACTCTTTACAACAACAAAAGAATTTTGCAAATAGGTCCATAAACGGCAGAGTAATGTTCAAAAATATGCGTGTCGGTGTAAAATACTATGAGAAGTACCATTTATATCATCATAATGTGATGATGATAATGATATGGGTGATGATGGTGGTGATGATGATAATTACTCTAATTGATATAGTGGCATACGCTTGCAGTTCTTTAAACAACGCCCAAACATGTATCTATAAGGAGTCAAGAGTTCTGTTCAGTACTTTTGGATCCAGGGTATACCTTGGAGCAAAATCTTACTTTTTGGTAGCATATGCTTAGACTACTTTAGAAAAAGTCTAAATCACCATAAGTTTCGAGGAATTCCCTCGATTCCTCATGGATCCCATCATCAGGCCACCACTTTGGTATATATATACATACAGCCAAACATATAACCGCCTCCTTTTTTTGGAAGTCGGAAGTTAAAAATAGCACACTTCACTTTCTGTTACATATTTCCCTCTCACATTTCACAAAACTCCCAGGGATTGCAAAAAGCGTGAGAAAAGAGGTTACACTTCGAAAACAATGAAATGTAAAAATTGTTCAGGTGTATCGCCGAGATTGCCGCTATTGGAATGTTTGGGTAAAGCCGCTTCAGCCGCGTAAGAGGATCAGCGTGATGTGTTTACGACGAACACGGTTCTGAGATATTTTATTTTATCGAACAAATAGCGTTTTTCAATAAAAAGCTTATTTGATAGAATATGATTCGCTTTTTACGTAACTTTTTTGAATGGAAATGAAATATTTCAGGAAATCTGCTGATGTTTTACGTTTAACGCTATAAATTATCTTAATTTATGGTTATTGTACTTGATGATGAAAACGTTATCAAGTTGTTTTGAACTAGTTTTTTCATAAATACACCGGTGTCCTAATATTTAAACTATAACGACTTTATTAAGTACTATATCTTTTCTCGTGACTTCGAGCGCGCAAAATTGCGCTGGAACCGATCATTACTTTTTGTTTACCTGTGATCCACTCTATATTTGTGCCGAATATCTTTACCTGTGATCCACTCTATATTTGTGCCGAATATCTTTACCTGTGATCCACTCTATATTTGTGCCGAATATCTTTACCTGTGATCCACTCTATATTTGTGCCGAATATCTTTACCTGTGATCCACTCTATATTTGTGCCGAATATCTTTACCTGTGATCCACTCTATATTTGTGCCGAATATCTTTACCTGTGATCCACTCTATATTTGTGCCGAATATCTTTACCTGTGATCCACTCTATATTTGTGCCGAATATCTTTACCTTTGATCCACTCTATATTTGTGCCGAATATCTTTACCTGTGATCCACTCTATATTTGTGCCGAATATCTTTACCTGTGATCCACTCTATATTTGTGCCGAATATCTTTACCTTTGATCCACTCTATATTTGTGCCGAATATCTTTACCTGTGATCCACTCTATATTTGTGCCGAATATCTTTACCTTTGATCCACTCTATATTTGTGCCGAATATCTTTACCTGTGATCCACTCTATATTTGTGCCGAATATCTTTACCTGTGATCCACTCTATATTTGTGCCGAATATCTTTACCTGTGATCCACTCTATATTTGTGCCGAATATCTTTACCTGTGATCCACTCTATATTTGTGCCGAATATCTTTACCTGTGATCCACTCTATATTTGTGCCGAATATCTTTACCTGTGATCCACTCTATATTTGTGCCGAATATCTTTACCTGTGATCCACTCTATATTTGTGCCGAATATCTTTACCTGTGATCCACTCTATATTTGTGCCGAATATCTTTACCTGTGATCCACTCTATATTTGTGCCGAATATCTTTACCTGTGATCCACTCTATATTTGTGCCGAATATCTTTACCTGTGATCCACTCTATATTTGTGCCGAATATCTTTACCTGTGATCCACTCTATATTTGTGCCGAATATCTTTACCTGTGATCCACTCTATATTTGTGCCAAATGTCTTTAAAATCGGTCCAGTAGTTTTGAAACCTATTAAATGAAAACTAACAATCAAAATTTACTCTTTATAATATTACCAGATGAACCTTCGTGCGCGCAAAAGTTAATCTTGCAGAAACGGTAAATTTTTCCGCGATAAAAAGTAGCCTACGTCCTTCCCCGTTATCCACTCTATATCCTTAAGCCTTTTATCAAAATCGGTCCAGTAGTTTTTGAGTTTATTCAATGCAAACAAACAATTAACACTTTCCTCTTTATAATATTGGTACAGATGAGATTTAAGTGTTCGTCTACAGTGTGCGCGGCATGTGCCTAGTACACCATACTGTTGCATAAGGCCAGCGCGGCCAGACACAGTGTCGCGGCAGGCCGCCAAATGTCGCCGGCAGTCGCGACAACTGGACATTGTAGTGATTACCCGGGAATATGTAGCGACATGCAGGGCGAATCTGAGATAGTTTAAGATTCAAGTAGTTCATGATGCAGATGCCAAGCAAATATGAATATGAAATATGAAAAAACATCGACGTAATTGTTACATATAATTTTTTGTACTTTGGCAAACCGAGGACGACACATTTTCACCACTTCATAAGGACAATAGATGATCTTACTTCCCTTCTGTGGGGTATAAGTTAAGTTGGAGAGATAAATGAAAAGTGGAGCTTTCTGAAAGTATTATATTGTCTTTTCACTACAGTGAAACTACAGTCTACAACGTTTATGTAATATACCGTTTAGATTGGAGGTTAGAACGAGACTGGCTACTTAACATTGGTAATATAATAATAAAATGACTTGGAACCAAGAGTGCAAGCATGCACTTTTGTGTGGTCCCTACACTTTCCTTATAGTTTCGTTAAAAGCTAACTTTATATGTATGTAAAGTGTTTATTCAGATTTTACGTTCAAAATTGGATATTTTTCCACATTACTTACTACTATAATTATAGGGATGTTGTTTACTGTCAATTTTTTATAATTAAATTTTAAAATTGTTGTATTAACATAAATCTAAAAGAAAAATATATTTAAGTTGACGCGATTATAAATTATAAGCAAAAAAAAAATTCCCATCACTTTCTCGCAAAACGATTTGTGACGCCTCAATCTACTACCATGAAACATTGTTAAATGACAAATGTATGGCGGTAGCACAGCGTGACGTCACAAGCCGATATATCGCCCTCTTTCTTACTATAAAATTGTCTCTATCTTCTTTATTTTTAAGTTTCACAAATAGTGGGTTTATATTGTTTATTATCATATTGTGTAACATTGAATAGAGATGTTTTTTATTTAAAATTTGAAATTTTAAGTTTAAAGTCAAATTAAGTTAAAATTTAACTAAAAAAATAATTGTAGTCTAAGAAAGAGTTAAGAAACAATGTTTAGAAAATTTTAATATTGAAATCACTATAATGTAAGTAAATTTATATTTTTCACGTGAACAGAGAATATATTATATTACTAACGTAAAGAACCATCATTCGATAAACTTACACGATTGACCGGTGTCAGGTATGTGTGCGTGACTAGACGTATGCAGGGGATACGCGCGGCGAGCGGATTGTGAGTTTTTTCAGACCGGACTATCGTTCACGTGGCTGGCCGTTGATCGTTTCGTGCTTTGACATCATTGACAATTGATTTTATAATATTTATGATACATTTGTCTGACGCGACGTTTGAAATTATTTCGGTCTTAACCTTAGTCTTACGACAACATGGCTGACATTCGCCGGTGCTCAAGCTGTCGTTTGTAGAGAGTGTCGCCCCTTTGACGTGAGTTGGTTGAAAACTAGACGCTCTAACATTTGCCAGTAATTACACGTTGTACCGTAACATACACTCCCCGCAGTCCCACTTCTCGTTATAATTACATCTACCAACTGATGGATTAGAATCTAAAGGCTAATTCTTGTAATTAAAAATGATCAATTCGCAGTCTCAGTATCTCCAGTCTCATAATATTATGTATCACTCACGATTGACGCGTGAGGGAATGCGACCGCTTTACTTGAGACTGAAGATAAACTGAAATTTAATCATTTTTAATGTTCTGTTCCCAATGGATAAAAATGGGCCGCTATTACTGAGACTCCGCTCTACGTCTGTTCGTCTGTCTGTGTGTCTATCTGTCCTGGTGAATTGGTGCGTTATTCCGAGCTGGATTTCAGTGAGTCCCTGGATTACTCATATTTACCTAAGTGTAAAAAGAGTAGGTATAAGTTGGCCTGGGAACACATGCACTTAATTTGTCATCCTTAAGGAATGTCAAATTCAATACCTGTGTGTGTGCCCAGGCATAATAGGTCAAGTTGAATCGTATATTTCTTATATTATTTATAAAAAAATGTATAGCGAGTTAAATGGAGGTTACATAAAGAAATATTTAAAAAAATATTATAAACCCAGACTGCCAAAGTAAAAGCAATTACATTTTTTAAAAATACTTAAAAATATGAAATTATTTTTTATTCTCTTTAAAGTTTTCTTTTTAAATTCTGCTCAATTTTAACTATTACTCTACTCAACCTTCTTATTTTTGAAGTTGGTACCAGCCAAATTGGACATCAGTTCTTTAAAATCTTGTTTGTACATATGTATAAGGACGTCATTGTGTTAAAATTGATGTTTTTTGTAATTATAGGATTAGTGCCAGTATCGGTCACTACAACATTCTTAAATCTGGCCAGACGATTACGGCAGATGTCTATTGCCAGCAACTGCAAATCATGATGGAAAATCTAGGTGCTAAGGTTGGTCATTCGCTCTAGGCCACTGCTGCTTCAGGACAACGTTAGACCACACACTGCACATCAGACGGCTACCAAATTAGAGGAGCTTCAATTGGAATGTCTAAGACATCCACCGTACTCCCCGGACCTTGGGCCGGGCCTGTCATATATGATTTATTTAAATCGACCCCTATTTCTGTTTTACCTCAGTTAGAAATGTTTAGTCTTGATACCTGGGTGCAGAATATTAATTTAGACAACATGGTTTCTTGTTTTAGTTAGATATAGGTAGTGAAACACGGGCGGCGGTTATCAGACTGGTTTATTAGTTGCATTTGCATGACGCACAAACATATACGCGTACGGCGCGTACCTTACAGTTTTATAGATGGAACTACTAGACCTAAAAGGTATTTGGATATTACGTATTTTAAATTTAAATGCAATGAATTGAATGACACAAAATTTATTGTTTTTTATAATATTTATACAGACGGCTCCAAAGGTAAAGATGGTTAGGAGCGGCAGTGTTTGACCCCCAGACGAATACTTAAATTAAATTTAAAATAAACAGTAATGTTTCCATAATGTACACAGAATTAGTTGCGATGTCGGAAGCCCTTGCTTATATAAGTTGTGTCAATTAAAATAAATTTGTTATTTTAACTGATGCTAGAAGTGCTCTTCAACATTTAGCTCGGTGCACCTCGAGTTTTCGAGGAGTACCGATAGCTTATACAATTTTAGACACTATGCGAAAGTTAGAGAAGTCTGGGGTAACCGTTCACCTTCAGTGGATACCGTCTGATATAGGGCTGGAGGGCAATGAGGAAGGGGATCGGTTGGCCAATGAAGCGGTTATGGATGGCATAACTTACAACATTGTTCCCTTTTATACTGATGTAATACCTAAGTTGAAAGACAAAGTTCATAAGCTTTCGTCTGAATATTTTGAATAAATGTCTGTCAAAAGTATGTCTGTAACCAAAGGTATCTGGTATAGAACGTTACGATCAGAACCTTGTCGATTTCAGTGGTTCAGTTCACTTAGGCTAAGTAATAGGAATATTTGAGTTATTACATTTAGGATACGATCTGGACACTCCACTTAATAAGTTTGCATTGTTAATGGGGAAGGTTATTTCCTCAAATTGCGCCGTGTGTGGGACTATTGAAGATGTCTACACATCTTGGTGGAATGTGTCCGGAATGCATCATTTAGGAATTGTATACCTAATAAATGCATGTTTAATAGTGTGGGAGGATGTAATATTACCCGTTATCGGACCCTATGTCCATTGACGCAATAATTTTGTATAGATTGGTTAAGTTTGAGTTAGTTGTAAGAATTTTTTAATACTAATTTGTTAAGACTATCCAATGTTGTAGCCTTATGAGGACGACATGGTCGCTCTCTGTTTGTGAACCAAGTCCTTATAAAGATTAAAAAAATATATATATTGAATACGTGAACTATTGTGTTTTTTTGAGCGTTTTTAGCTTGGGGAAACTAATAAGCTTAATTTCATGAAATTAAGCTTATTAATTAAGGGCTAAATTTGGCACATAATTAGGAATTAGACCTTAGGATTATTTTAGTGGTCTTAGACAGAAAATAGTCATTTAAATCACACTTTAGAAGACATTTCGAAGTAGACGAAAATAATGTCAATTATGTTTCCATACTATGGAAGCTGTACCAGATATGACACCATTTATGTTTTAAAATTTAAAACGATTTTGCCACTTTTACGCCCATTAAAAAAAAATAACTTCAAATTATCGAATTGCTCTAATTGCAAGATGCAGAAATGGCACAAAACTTTATAATAAGCTCCCTAGGGTAGTCCCTAGGGAGCTTATTATTAGTATTTTGTGTAGAGTAGTACTCTTAAGTAGTAGTACGCAAAAATTCAGCGACTTTAGAATTTTTTGCACTTACCACCTCAAAAACTGCTAGCACGACCCTTTTAAGTATTTATTTTACGTTATGATTAGTTTCCCGAAGTCATATTTATGTCGTAAATATTAGTGCCGATTACAAAAAAAATTAGTAACAAAAAAATACAGAGAGCAATAAAGCCAAAATATGTAGTGATATATTATTATTATTTAAAAGACAAGGAAGATAAGAACTATATTAATTTGTAATGAGATTTGAACCTAGGCTTTGTCCAGGCGGGCAAAAAACCGCTAGGCTATCAAACACATTTCATGAATGTCGAAATTACGCTTCAGTACATTATGGACACATAACTTTGATGTAATTCGCGCGCATCACCCCACAGTTACCAGGGCGGAACGTCCCCCACTCATCTCCTTCACCCCCTCAAATACAACATAAATCAAGACTCACCGCGCCTTAAGTGATTTTTAAGAATGTTATTGCTTTTACCTTGGAAGTCGGTTTATATAATATTTTTTGAATATTTATTTTTTTATTTTTAGTGATATTATTATACCATTATTACCTAGTACCCGGGAGATTCGGAGTTTTAGTAGGACGATAAAATAAAAAATTATCAGAAAGGAAATAAAAAGAATCACAAAAATATTAATCTGAGTACTTTCTTAGTAGCTTAGGCTACTTTTTATCGTGGCGAAACGTAAACGGTTCCCGCAAGAATTCCTTTTGCGCGCACGAAGTCGCCTTCTCTAGTATAATATAAACATGCGTTTTCAACGCCCATTCAAATTCAAACCCATTCAAATCATTCAAATCTTACCATAAATCAACCTTATGCACAACATACCTCCATTATGTTAGTTGGAGCAAGAGGTTGAACACTCACAAATTCAAAAACAATTCCAAAAATGAAATCTTTAGTCAAAATTGCGTAATGTTGAATCGGCCGGCCCGTATCTCAGACTGGTTCGTACATCTTCTATATTTAAATAAAAATTAATCCCCGTTTTCCTTAGTAATGAGTAAGGAAAACGGGGATTAATTTGTGTGGTGTCACTTGAAAATTTAAGAATTATTCACCTGCGTCTCCGAAAATACAAAACAAACAACATTGATAACAGGATCCATAAGGAATCGCGGAAACTCTTATTAGAAAAGTCAATAATGCTTGCTAATTTTTTTTACACATATTTTATTTCCGCGCAACTTTTCCTGTCAACACAACACCACACAAAAGGTTTATGAAAATTGGTTTAGCAGTTCATGAAATAAATGTATTTCATATAAATAAAAAATATGTAAAAAAAAATTAACACGCATTTTGTCTTTTGTCTTATTTTTGTTTTGTATTTGCAAGATATTTGACATGCCACCTTAACAAATCTAGCATTGAGCAATATGTCAACTGTAGGTGCATAACACCGTTTGACTTGAAGACAACATTTTTTGTTGTTCCGACGCGGAAACTGAACCCACGACCTCCGAGTCGAGAGCCAAGCTCTAAACCACTGGACCACAGATGCTGTTTAACTCTTATTAAGAGTGTCATTAAGTCGTAATTCCAACGTCGTAAAAAAGAAGATCCAAAATATTACCGTACGTAACGTACATAATGCGTGACATAAACGAAAAGATTTGCTTCCTCTTTCACTCTTAAGGAATGGATGTTTTGTGAGACAGATAGCTGCTTCTGGCTTGGATTTTAGTATTCCTTCCTTATACTATATTTTTCTTCCAAGAAATATACAATATTAATAAGGACTTTGCAATTGATTTCTAAAATATTTTGTGAAAGTATGAGTGTTGAATCCCACATGTGTTGATTGTTTTCCTTATTTGCTGAATATTTATATATATGATACTTATATATATGATATATAAATATAAGTATTCAGCAAATAAGGATATAATAACATTATAAATGAAAAATTGCACTTAGACTGGATTGACGCTTAGATTATAATTGGTTCGCCCGCGTAAATACAGTATTCCATGGGAATACTCTACTTTTTTGGATAAAAGGTAGCCTATGTTGTAATCCAGAGTCTAAACTACTGCCATATTAAATTTTATCGAAATCCGTTCAGTAGTTTTTGCGGGAAACAGTAACAAACATCTATGCATCCTCGCAAACATTCACATTTAGAATGTACTAGCATTAGATAATTTAATCTGAACGTAAATAAAAATATCGTAAATAAAAAGACCAAATTAATGTTACTTACTTTATTTCAGAGTAAATAGGTTAAATTAGGTACGACATTAAGTTAGTAGCGTTATGTTCTCTTTGCTTACGTTTACATTAAATTGGTTTGAACTGTGTATATTAGTAGGCTGTATTATCAACACAAGTTGATCGCCATATTGCGTATGGGCAACAAGTAATAAGTAAAAGGCCCTATGCACTGCACTATGCAGAAGTGAAATGAAAATTCAAAAGCTTTCGCACATACGAGTTCGATATGAGCATCGTCAATTCAAAGCTTTTGAACGCTTTGTGCGAGCTTCGTGAAGCACAATCGCGAATAGAGCCAATAACTGGGTACTGGGGTTTTAAAAAGGCCACTTTAGGTGTTTCACATATTAAGTATGATTCATCTATTTTTTTCCATACAAAAATCGTTTAGTACAGGAGCTCCCTAAGGAGGTGTTAATGAGGGCAAACCACAAATTGAACATAGGTATTTTTGTATTACAAATTTTAATCGATGCTTCGTCAGTCGTTACAATATTTATTTATTTTCATACGAAAAGAGATTTGTATGGAAATAAATAAATATTGATAAAAATGCGCTTATTTGGAACTAGCTGTTTCCCGCGGCTCCGCCCTCGTATATATGAAGTAGGTCTCCCGCGGGAATATTGTACATTTCCGGGATAAAAAGTAGCCTATATTTTAATCCAGAACCTAAACTACTACCATACCAAATTTAATCATAATCCGTTCCATAGTTTTTGCGTGAAAGAGTAACAAACATCCATCCATCCTTCCTCAAAAACTGTCACATTTATTTATTAGGATAAAATATCACGGGGGGCATAAAATTCATAATATAAATACATAAAAATAGTTTAGGAAGCCCGGGTTAAGTGTGAGCGCGGAGTAACTTCTGTTGGGACAAAAACAACAAAAAAAACAAACAAAAAAACAAAAACAAAAAAAACAAAAACAACCTTAACAACTGTACAGAGTGTGAGATGTAATATAAATGTTTGAGTCGTAGAATTGGATTCGTATTATTAGAGATGCTAAAGATATTACATTTCGGATCTGGATGCGGATAAGAATATAGGAAAAAAATTATATCTGTTTCGGTTACGGTTATTAAATTATTTCGGATTATCCGTTAGTTTCGGATAATATCGGTTACGCATATCAAGTTAATGACGAATATAAGTAAATTGTAAATACTTATTTGCATTGTACAATTTCAAGTTATCAAGTAACGATTTGGCTTAAAAGCCAGTGAGTCGGCACGCGGTCGTGCCGACTCACGAATTAAATAGACATGTCATAATTATACTCCGTCTATATGCGAAATTTTTCGAGGCTTCTATATTCGGACAGTTTTTCTATTTCGGATATCCGATTCGGTTACGGCTACGGAGCTCCATGACATCCCTGATTATTATCGACACAAATTATAGATTTTTAACTAAATTCAAATCGACAATAGACTGATCATTATGTGATGTAGGTACCATAATATTTTAACAACAGAAGTAACGAATAATATTTATGCAAGTAATAATTGGTCATTATTATTTTGAAGACCTTCAATTCATGACACTCGTCTTAACATTCACTTAATCCAGGAATAAGCTGACCCAACATTGGTGACCTGGAAGTATTCAATCAGTTTCTAGTGGAAATTGGGAAGTGGGAAGTTCTCTCGACATTTACTAACTCCAGAGCAACAGAGCGCGCGTGCCAATTAGCCTACACCTAGCTCGACCAGTTAAACCTAGATTTACTAATACTAGATAAAACTAAATTAGACTTAGCCACGATATTTTAAAATCAATAATTAGTATTAAAATTTCGCAGGTAAATCTAATTCTAATTATTTATTAGGTATTTTTTATATAATTAGGTTATTAGGTATTCGTTTTTTATTTTATTTCCCTATCCTCCTAATATTATAAATGTGTAAGTTTGTGAGGATGGATGGATAGATGGATGTATTCATGGATGGATGTTTGTTACTCTTTCACGCAAAAACTACTGAACGGATTTCGATGAAATTTGGTATGGTAGTAGTTTAGGCTCTGGATTAAAACATAGGCTACTGTTTATCGTGGATACTGTATTTAAGCGGGCGGACACAACAGCTAGTTTTAAATAAATTGTCCAACGGCACTGCTGTTATTGTTGTTCTGTTTAAAGGAAATAAGTAAAAGTAGTACTGTTAAGTACAAAAGACTTGTGTCGCTTTTTAAATTATTTTTAGTTGATTACATTATTGATTAATTAAAAAGTTTAAAAATATTTTATTAAAAAGAGCGCAGTACCTGCCGACAAACTGTAACGCAGGTTAGCGGCGAATTTACTTTCGACAAGTTCTATTTATGAATAAATGGCGTATTTATTATTTTCTTGGTCATTTTTATCTTGTTATGTTCTCGGTGACGTCCCTGTGACGGTGGCGGTGAACACGTATACGCGTGTTATGTATTGCCGCCACTCGGCCCGTCACAATCTCCGGCCGAGTTCTAGCGGTAGCGCCGAACTAAGCGATATTTCGGCGAACGGAATGACAGCACTCGGGTGTCGGGCGCGGGGTGTACATACGGCCATATTAAATTTATGTATCGCTAAATCGGCGGCGTCATCTCGTTGTCGGTGACGTCCCGGTGACGGTGGACAAACTGCCAAAGAATATTTATTACTAACGTAAAGAACCGTCATTCGATAGACTTACACGATTGACAGCTCGCAGCTATGTGTGCGTGGCTAGACGTATGTGGGGTGTGCACGCGGCGAGCAGGGCGTGAGTTTTTTACATCCTGGACTTTCGTTCACGGAACTGGCCGCTAGTCATTTCGTGCTTTGACATAATTGACAATATAATCCCATAGTATATTTTATGATATATTTGTCTGTCGTGACGTTTAAAATAATTTCGGTGTCCACGTTAGGCTTACGTCAACTTGCCTGACATACGCCGGTGCTCGAGCTGTCATTTGGAGAGAGTGTCGGTTATGTGACAGCGATGAAAACAGCCAACGGGTAATAAATAGCGTAGTCTATTTTATCGTATGTCTAGTGTTGCAGTTGGTGATCCGGTAAGCCGGACCAGCGCGCGCCGGGCACGGCCTGATGTAATGAAACGCAAACAACCAGTAAATCCTGTTGTCTAGCGACAGCCTGGTACAGTAGATCATGCTAATGACCCTCGACAATTTCAGTTTTGAATTTGGTATGCTAGTTTTTATTATCATGCGCGAACGATGTTGTGTGAAATATCCAGCAATAAGTTAAAAATATAAACGTAATATATAAATTCGTTTGTATCTCCGTTCATATCCAATTAAATATAAACGTAAACAAATATAATCATCAGCGTCCAGTTAACTACCAATTACTATTATCCGCACTAATAATAGCTCCCCACGCCGATTTCCGTGATGGTGGCCGGTTTCATTGAAACCAGGCCAGCTATGCAGGAATTATTTTTATAGTGCCCAAGCGTGTGCGCAGTACAAAAGATTCCTTTACTCTCATAAGTACTCTCTATTTCTTTACTCTCGTAACCCAGTGGGACGAAAAACCGACATGACTGGCAAGAGATCAGGCACAGGTCCGACTTTTTACATGTCCATCCGACGCATGGATAATCTCTCTTGCCAGACGACCACGATCTCTGATCCACGACCTCCGAGTTGAGAGCCAAGCTCAAAACCACTGGACCACGGAGGCCTTAGTAACAGCATCTTCACTAATATTATAAATGTGAATGGGAGTTTTTTGTTTTGTTGTTTTGCTTTCACGTGAAAACTACTTAATCGGTCATCATGAAATCTGGCACAGATATAAAGTAAATGGTAGGAGTAGGTAGGAGGTGCCTTTGTAGGAGGTTCCAGTATTTACGCTTTTACGTAAAAAGTACTTAAATCGAACATCATAAAATTTGGCAGTCATAGAGTAGACTGACACTGTATGTATTTCCAGGGAAAAATACTAGTATATATATATATATATATATATATATATATATATATATATATATATATATATATATATATATATACAGAAAGTCCTGTTAGTTACACTATTTATAACTCAAGAACGGTGTGTGAACGGAAGTGATTAGCTTTTACTAGTACGTTTGTTGATTTATTTAAAAATATTATTTGATTGTAAGGGTTTGCGTTGATAATGTGTGTTTATTCTCACAATTGTCATTCAGTGAAAAGATTCAAATTCTGTCTAAAGGTAGGTGTGTACCCGAGTTACAACAATTAAACCAGCAAAAAAATAATGTAACTCGAAAATTTCATGTTAAAAGTTATGAAACGTATAACTGGCTGTGTGGTTGTGTACACACGATTAAATTATATTGTTTTCCTTGCATATTATTAAGTAATAATTCTAGTACAGTGTGGACTGATTCGGGATATTCAGATTTAAATAATTTCTATTCCGCGGCCTCACTCACTTGGATAAGATATTTGAGGTGGCCGAAATCTTGCGTTTATTTACATCGGGATATAGTAATCTCAAGTAACCGGAACCTTGAATATGTGAAAATTGAAGCTGACTGACTGGTGAGTAGTTTTAATATTTTAAAATATGCTTATTATTTTACTTATTAGAATTTCTTCCGCCGCGACGATCGATCGCTGTTTTATTTGCGTTGCCGTAGAAGATGTACATGAATAGTAGTACATCTAAGACTTGCTCTGTTGGCATGGTTTCGACTTAGAGATCCGTCGCTTGGCTGTAGCTATGCTAAAAATCTATAAACGAAAAAGTTTTTGTGACCGAGTACTTCGCCGCATACCCAGTTTCATAATCCTGTGCTCGCCACTGGTTTCTGGCATGTCGCGTAATCCAACAACTAGCCAACGATGAAGGTCACAAGCACCCGAAGGCTAAAACTGTTTTAACTTCCGATATATATATATATATATATATATATATATATATATATATATATATCGACGACGTCATCACCGGAAATTCATCGCTGGAGGACGCACGTGACTTCTCTTGACTTGACACGTGACTCTTTCGAGCTGCGAAAATGGGTAAGTAACTGTCCCGAACTTTTAAGTGAGTTGCCTTCAGAAGCGCGTCTTTCGAAAGCTATGACTTTTACCGAAGCCAAAGTTACAACTGTCAAAGTTCTAGGTCTTAAATGGGAACCTGCTTCTGATTCGTTCGTTTGTATCGTTCAACCGTCAAATAATCCATGTACCAAACGAACGATTCTGAGTGAGGTGGCTAGAATCTTTGACCCTCTAGATTTTTTTTCCCCTTTAACAGTCCATGCCAAAGTTTTAAAAACTTTGTATTATCGGTTCTATGTGGGATGAAACTCCTCCACCGGAAATTGTATCTCAATGAAACAATTTTTCTCGTCAGCTTCCTTTATTTAGAAATCTCAAGGTTCCATGCCAATTCGTTATCGAAAATGCTTTATCGTATCAATTGCATGGTTTCTGCGATAGTTCTGAAGTAGCGTACGGCGCCGTTATTTACTTACGTGTTACCTTGTCCGATGGTTCGGTTCGCGTCTTTCTTGTCTGTGCCAAGGCTCGAGTGGCTCCTCTCAACTGTAGGGTTACCATCTAGGTATTACAAAAGTCCTGACAAAAAGCCGGACATTTCAATAAAAGTCCGGACTTTTGACTTTTTGTCGTACTTAGTTAAAAGAACAAAAAAAACATTTTTCACCTTACCCACGCACGACACGATATTTTTAAAATTTGCAACACTGTTTTCAAGGTGGCAACACTGTTTTCATGTTTTAGTGTAAAATGGCTTCATCTAGCAAACGACTGTGCACATAAAATGACACTTTACTAGCAAGATTCCCGTTTTTGAAAGAAGGACGAAATATCAATGAAGTGAAGTGTACAATTTGTGACTGTTTCGTTTCAATTAAACATAAAGGGGCTGGAGATGTTGACAAGCATATTAAAACTGGAAAACATTTAAAGATGAGTACAAGCGCTCCAATCACTCCTAAAATTGACACAATATTTCAGCCTAAAAGTAAAGCGATCTCTTCTAAACAGTCGGCAGCAGAACTATCTTTAGCGTTTCATACGGTAAAATACCACCAATCTTTTAAATCGATGGATTGCACCGGAAACTTATTGAAGATTTTGTTTTCGGATTCCAACGTAGCTACTTCTATTTCGTGCGCTCGTACAAAATGTGAAGCGCTTGTTAATAATGTCTTGACTCCATGGGTTATCCGAAACATACAAACATCTATCAAAGACGTAAGCTACGTAGGCGTTTCAACCGATGCTAGTAACCATGGTGCGATTAAAATTTTCCCAATTTTAATCCAATATTTTGACTGGCAAAATGGAATTATGACAAAACTTATAGAATTTTTAAATACACCAAACGAAACAGCGGAAACAGTTTCAGAGATAATAAAAACCACTCTAGAAAAGTATGACTTGCTCGCTAAATGCGTTTCATTCACTGGAGACAACGCCAATGTGAACTTTGGTGGCGTGAACCGTTTACCAGGTCAAAATGTATGGTCCAAGCTGAAAACACTCTTAGAAAGAGACTTGGTTGGTGTCGGATGTCCAGCTCATATCCTTCATAATTGCGTTTAACATGGAACGGATATACTAAAGATTGATATAGAGTAAGTAGTTATGAAGATTTTTAACTATTTTTCGGTGTATACTGTCCGTACTGAAGCACTAAAAGAAATATGCGATTACATTGACATTAATTACCGTCAACTACTCTTATCACAGCAAAACAAGATGGTTGAGCTTATTTCCGGCCATAGAGAGAATTCTTCAGATGTACCAGCCCTTAAAAGAGTACTTTGCAACAGCTGTAGGTGTCCCTACAACGATCGAGAGGTTTTTAGACGACGAATTGAGTGAAGTATATCTATTTATGGTTCATTCACTTATGTCAATTTTTCAACCAAAAATCCAGGAGATAGAGACTGAAAGCAATTCAATATTAGATGTTGCCAGAATACTACGCGATACCCAAGAACTCATATGCTCTCGTGCAAATACTAATTTCATGCCACTTAAGGTACGAAAATTGCTTGGGAAATGCACTCCAGAACATCAAGAGGCCTTTCGAGATGACGTGAAATCTATGTACAGAATTTGTATCGAGTATCTTGATAAATGGACAAGACCGCTGTCTGATTTTAAAGTCTTTGACTGGATTCAGTTGAAAAAGAGCGAACTGATAGATTTCGAAAAGCTCGTGGATTCTGTTATTTACATGAAAGGCAAAGGAATTGTGGTCGATGACGTTAGGCTGTTCGACGAAATAACTGCAGTGAATTCATTTTTGTCACAACAAAACGATGAGTTTTTTAGTTTGATGCTCCATAAAAAATGGGTAACCATTTTTAAAAACTTTTTTATCGAAAGACTTCCCGTTCTATTAAAGATTTGCCAATTTCTTTTTTCTATCCAGGCTCAAAACGCGAGTGTAGAAAGAGTGTTTTCTCTTATGGGAGCACATTGGACAAAGGAGAGAAATAGGTTGTCTGTACCGAGGGTACAGACAACCTATTTCTCATGGGCAGGGCATTGCTCATGATCCAATACAACCTTAAAAACATGAGTTGTGAGGAATTTCATAAAATAATTTTAAATGAACAAGAGTTACTTAATCAAGTATCAAGTTCTGAAAAGTACAAACCCATAGTATAGAGTATTATACTAACCAAAAACTAAGATTATTTATTATTTTTTATATCAAAGTTTTTATGTGTTGATTGTTTGAAAACGAAAACAACTTTAGTATTGATAGAAGTTTTTTTGATCTCTTGTTAATTAATAAAGACGATTTATAATTTTGTTTTTTTAAGATAAGTAATTTACTTGTGTAGAACTGAAAAGATAAACCTACAGTTATTTTATAGTATTACATACCTACCAAAAACTAACGTTTTTTAGTTTTAAGGATAAGTTGATTTTTATAAACAAAAATAACTTCTATGGATATTTTTTTTAGTTGACCTTTAAAGTTGATTTATTAAAGTTTTTAACATTTTGTTGTTCGATAAATGATAATATAATGATGATTAAAGACTCACTCGATGTAACTTTACTAGTTTTATTTCTCATATTTCATCAAGTAATTAAAAATCCGGACAAATGAGAAGGCCGTACGAAGTCCGGACAAGAGTCTAAAAGTCCGGACATGTCTGGATTAATCCGGACGTATGGTAACCCTACTCTCAAGAAGCAGTCGCTGCCTCGCTTGGAGTTGTGTGGAGCCGTTTTACTCGCTGATCTCGTAAAATTCGTCAAGGATACCCTTCGGATACCTATCCACGAGACTTACCTTTGGTGTGACCTCCACTGTCACCTTAGCTTGGTGGCGATCGCCTTCTTCTCGATGGGTGACTTTCGTTGCAAACCGTGTCAGTCATATCCAGGATATCGTACCTACCGAGTGCTGGAGGCACGTACCTTCTGCTACGAACCCTGGAGACGTTTGTTCACGTGGCCAATTACCCCGTGATCTACTGAATAACGCATTATGGTGGGCGAGGCTTGAGTGGCTGTCCCAATTACCATCTCAGTGGCCAATAGATATATCGAAGACTCATACTCAGAATGATGCGGTATTCACTGAACAGCGTCGTGTAACTCTCGTGACCGAACCTGTGACCGAAAGAACCGAACCCACGCAGCAAACGTCAATTATTGATCAACTGTTCGAAAAATATTCATCCTTGGACAAAATCTGTCACATTCTCGACATTCGTAGATTTGCTTATAAAGCGCGCGGCACATTCATTCATTCATAACCGAAACAGAGCGCCATCGTTCCCTCCTTATTATCGTTAAACATTTTCAAAATCGTTATTTTTCGGATGAAATTGCAAAATTAAAGTAGAAGAAACTGCTATCACGTAGTTATCGGAAGCTTAGTTTTCGACGATCAGGGTATACTCAGGGTGGGCGGACGTCTCGCTCGCTCGGGCTTAGAATTCGGGCACAAACAACATGCCTTGTTGTCAAGGAAGTGTGTCCTTACGGCAGCTGTAATCGAATCTATTCATCGAAATAATTTTCATCCTGGTCTGAACACGACTCATTATCTAATTTTACAACAATTTTGGAAACGTTGGAAACACGAGTACTTACATGCACTAACTCAACGGGCAAAATGGACCAAGGATCCAAAACCGTTAACCGTAAATTCTATCGTGCAATAATCGACCTCCTCTACACTGGCCGCTAGGACGAGTAGTTTCCCTACATCCTGGCCCGGATGGAGTAGTTCGAGTGGCAACTATACGAACGTTTAAGGATTATTTACTTCAACGACCTTTGGATATATTAGGTCCTCTTCCATTAGAATAACCGTTATTAATTAACTTTTGAAAGATTAATTTTAAGTTTAGTATCGTAAGTAATTCATACTTTAACTATCGTTTCTTTTCATTAATTATTTTTTTCTTGTAATTATTTACGAAGGTTATTTATCTCTTTGTGCGCTTTGAAATAATTTTATTAATTCTAAAATTTGTTGCTTCAGCACTTGTTATTCACATGTAGTCATAAGTTGAGAATTTGAGGAAGCTGTTCCTTCAGAAGGAGTAGGACTATGGTAAATATCTTTTAAAATAACGTCACTTATATCAATATATTATGTATTATTCTTAGTTCGTGATCTTCTTAGCGTTACATTATTGTCATTAAGATTTTCCATGATAGCAGATAAGCGCCCTCTAGAGTCTTGCAGTATAAGTAATTGATAAATTATAAATTTGTAAAAGCGCCCTCTAGTGATCAGTTGATCTATGATCTATAAAGCTTTTAGGCTTTATAGATCATAGGTCACGGTATAGATCGTGTGGATGGTTGATCGTTTCCGCTTATTCCACTAGATGGCAGAGGTTTGTATGTGAAGTTTGTATTTAACGACTTGTAGATAAATATTTAAGCCAAAATTAGCTAATTCACTTTAAAGTCATTCACACAATCAAATCCCAATCACTTTTATTACAGTTACTTACATTACGAGTACATTATAATTTTCAAGTTTTGTTCATGTTTAACTATTGTTTGTTCGTTAGAAGTTCTGGCACTTCTTGAAAAATTTAAGCACTGTTTATTTTAGAATTACACTATAGTTTTTTGAGATAACAATTTCACTTTAAAATCGCGACTTGATCTTCAATTTTTTCAGTTTTTACGAAATATTTCAAGAAATAACTAATAAATTCGATTTTTTGTCAAGAACTCAGCTTAACTACATGCTATCAGGTCGACCGCCATCTAGCGACCTTAATCGGAGCAAAGAGGTTGTCCAGGTACTTAAATATGATATTTTTATAAACAGTAACGAGATAAATATTAAAAAAAAAAAGAAATTATTACCACAACTACAAATAAGCAAAAATATTTTAATAATTATTTAAGAATTACATAGACCAATCTTATGAATCACAAAATTATAACACTAAAACAAGTAACGTAAATTTCTCTAGCAAATAAAAGTAATTTAATTCTAAAAATTATAAATGGAAAAATAATTATGGTAAGACTTTAAATAAAATAAATCACAACACCGCGACGTCTAGACTAAGTCCGCACCGAGTGACAGCCGATGAGAAAATGGACGAGTGAAGGGCGTGCCCGTCTTTTTATAGTCTTATTTCAAGGACTCCGCTTCATCTCTTATAATATAATCTGAACAGAATAATGCTATACTAATATATATTCTTTGGTAATGCTATAAAGCCACGAAGTCGTAGCCGTTCGCTACAAGAACTACGAATCAGTGCTACACGTGGACAGGATGCCTTTACAAAAGGGATCGAGAGTCCTGATCATATTACGTAGGACGCGTTTCTCGTAAACGCTGGCATACAGCTAGAAGTCGTAGGACTACCACGCCAAACAGACACCGGTATATTTCTACAGAGCACATAACTACTCGTAGATAATAGGACTGTCTAAATTAAAGTATAAAGTACCGTGTACATTCGTCAAGCAATGTAAAAAAAAAAAAATGGACGAGATTTACATACTGTAGGAACCAATACTTCTGTTATCATATTTTACTATCACAGCGACGCATTGTCTTAAGGCCTTTCTGAATATCTCGAACAGAAGGATACCACGGCCTCACAGAAAACCGGCCTGAAATAACGCTTGTTGTGTTATATTGTTGTGAGGCCAAAAGGGGTCGTGACCCCATGGTGTCGCCGATGTCTGCGAGCGATGGCAGTCGTTTAGCATCAGGAGAACCGCCTTATTGTTTGCCGGTCATATTCAATATATTGTAGTATATTTAAAGTTCATCCCGATCCAGTTATTTATTAAACTTTTTCACACAAAATAACTTTATGCACCCTACTTTACTTTTTATCGACCAAACGCCTTCTTCTCAGAGGATGCAAATAAAGTCGTCACTTAGGCCTTTTCATCCGTTATTGGATGATTTATACAGTATACAGTATTCTCCGAGCGAAGTAACCTCTCGAAACACTGCAGTACCTGGGACAGTTGGTTTTTTAAATGTCGCATGGTTGCCCAAGGACATACGGCATTCTCAAAACACAGTCAGCCCAGTCCCAGTCAGCCCAGAGGAATGACTGGTCAATACGTCCGGGGCTAACCATGTGCGGGTTTCCTCACGATGTTTTCCTTCAGCGTTGGAGCGTCCGTATAATGTACTTGAGATCTGAAAAGTCTCATTGGTACAAGCCACAACCTGAGAATCGAACCTGCACTCTCTCGAGTGCAAATCAAACGGCCTACCCACTAGGCTACGGAGCTGTAAAGTTGTACGTTATAGGCCGCTCGCGTGACCCGCCAACACCATGTGGCCACTAAGCGCGAGCGTGATCCGCCAGCGGATAGCGGATAACGGTAACCTTGATGTTACTTTTCGTGTGAGAAGGGTATGGTCGCCCTATATAATGATGGTTGGGTTGGATGCTGCATGCTTAATTAAAAATTCTAAATTGTTATTTCTCTATTCTAGCATCAAGGTTTTGCTCATTATTATAATTAAGTATACTTATAATAATATTATTCTTAATATCGGTGGACGCTTTACACCACGTCAATTTGGCCCCGTGTTTTATATTTAAGATTTTCAAAAGCTTACAATGAATCGTGTATCTTTGTAATGAATGAAGTTCAATTTTGAGTAGCTATCTTAAAAATGCAGCGCCGTGTTGCCTATAGTTTCGTTTTGGTGTTAACTTTGTTTTGTTAGTTATATTTTAGTTACTAAAATAAATAAATTGACGAATTCGTCATCTTAAATACTTTGAATGAGCTAATCTTGTATATATATAGCGGGTGTCTTTAAAACGGCTGCATGTATCACCATAAATTTTTGTATGAAGGGAGTTTTGGTGGGAAAATCGATCTAACTAAGTCCTGTCTCTGAGATACTGTGCATTTTTAAGCCATGCTATGCAAAAATATAACAATAATTTTGACTCTATTATGTCAGTCTAATTGGTAAATTGGTACGTATATTTTGCTTTGCTCGAAAATTCGGAATGTGGTGGGTTTGAATCCTGGTCAGATAAATATTTTTGTGTTTCTTTTTTTAACATTTATAAGAACTCCGAGCAAAGCTTAGTTACCCAGGTACTATTATATATTATATTAATACGTGAAGCAAAGACATTGAGTACAATTTTACGAGAATTGTGCGAATGGAGGGATACGATTTGGCACAGTTAATGTTTACGTGAAGGGGGTGTGCACAAAGCTAATATGTTTTAAACAATGCTTAGAAACACACGAAAGAAATAAAAATAACAACATCACACAATCCTGGATTATTAACACACACTAGTGCGCGTTTGATACATACAACCTTGTTACACGTTGACGTGTATCAATCTTTCAGACAACTTTAACAACAATTACATTTTTTTCTATCTAAGAGACAAAAGAACCCCTGAAATTTATATACGACCACACGGCCACCTCGAGTTAATTTAAAAATACAAAGGATTATAATTCCCATAATATGACAGAAGTGGACTAGTCATCGGATACCGAGAATCGATATTAAAGTGTAATATCAATATCAGAATCGATCCCAATTCGTATGACAACCTGTCAGTGTTGAGAGAATTGATGACTGACGTCGTTAGGCGGGAATTTCGAGCGGGATTCGTGAATAATGAATTTACCACCGCCATTGATGTCACAGAAATGAAAGTCACATTTGTATTTAAAAGAAAGCATGCAAGATGTATCGCGTATGCAGCTTAACTCCGTTAGTAATATAATATTATATTCTTTGGCTATACGGAGATGTTCTTACATGGTTATAAATGTTCCGGAGGTCCTAAAATTGTATTGGTAGTGTCAAATTCAAATCAAATTCAAATTTACTAAACACACATAATAATATACAATAGAATAAATATGTAATGTACATTACGTCAATCTAATCCCATGCTAAGTTAAGATTTGTATTATGGCAATCAAATAATGGATACACATTTAACAATTTTAATATACTTTACTTTTTTACTTACACTTACACACACTCTCACACTACACAAACACACTAAAAGAAATAGTTAATCTATAATATAATATTATATAACACTAAATAGTTTATCACGTATTGTCCTTCTTCGGCGACGTGATGCGCGCCTTGTTGGAGAACCTTCGGTAACGCCTCCACCTCGAAGGTAGACAAATGTGGTGTCGGCACTCTCACCACAAAAGAAACTGAAGTTGACCTTGTGGCGATACTGCAGGCGCTCGACCCTCAAAGTGTAGGTGGTCTTATTACGGATATAGCTCACAACGTCCTCTACCTCCATACCATTGCAGGCGGGATACGTACAGCTGCGTTGCGGGTACCTCACACTGTAAGCGCAGCTCGGGTTCTTCTCTCCACCAGAATGAAGACCTCCTCATCGCACCACCTGCTCTTGTCCTCGACCGGTCAGCCTTGCAGCTCTCCTTTGCCTTGGAGCTCTCATGTCCTCGACCGGTCAGCCTAGCGGCTCACCATCTCCCCCTTTGATTTCCGCGGGAACACTGACATACTTTTTCTGCTGAGTCGATGGATTCTTCAGCTTTGGTGTTGTTGCCGGATATTAGATAATTTATATTTTGTCTAGTGAGTGAATTGTTTATGTTAAAATTTGACTTTCGATTTGTTTAATAAAATTAATCTAAATTATTATTATAGTTAAGTAAAAAAAAATTCGGAGTTTTTTTTAAGGGTTTGTAATAAAAGATATTGCGAAAGTGACAATTGGTTGTGGTAAATATATACTTAATATTATAAAGAGGAAAGGTTTGTTTGTTTGTATCGAATAGGCTCCCAAACTACTGTACCGGATTCTAATGAAATTTAGCACGGATATAACGGAGACGGGGAAGGACATAGGCTACTTTTTATCGGCGGCGGCAAAATGCACGGAATTTCGTGGGATTTTCTTTTGCGTGCACGCCGCAAGTCGCGGGATACATCTAGTAAGTAACAAAAATATAACGCGGCGTAACAAACTGAATTCTCTACGAGTTAAGTTAAGTAAAACATTTTTTTCAATATTGCGTGTGAAATTAAAAATAATAAAAAAACACGTTACCCTTACCATAATCCTTTTGCGACTATCGGCAAGTAGGGGAGGAGAGGGACACTTGATCCTTATAGTAGACTAGGACACTCAATTTACAGAGCCTGTATGAATCATTTGTTAAAAGACGCACTATTTTCGGGCACAGAACAAAATATAACTAATGTTTGTAAAATTCCTTGAATATAAAGGATTTATTTATTATTAAAGCATAAAACTACGACACTACGGGTACACTTAATCTGGGGAGACTAATTATAATGATCTCCATATCCGTGCGGGATCATTATAAATAGCGCCCCTTAAAATATTTTTAATAATTGATTAATTATTATTGAATATTTCTATAGTCATAACTAGGGCCCTGTAAACAAGAACAGGTACACAAGAAAGTGTAGCAAACCATAAAAATTTATACTAAAACACCACAAATACAAAAATAGTAATTTAAACTTTCAGTGGTTATAAGGAATCATAAGGAATAAATAAATACAAATTCAATGTTAAAAAAAAATATTTTGAAGAGAAATAATAATTTCAATTTAAAATAAGACACAAATATAACAGGAAATAAAATAATTAAGTATAAAAAAGAGAATAACAAAGTGAAACATGCACAATAAGTGCTGTGAGATAAAATAAATTCATGTGACGCCTTGTGTGCCTTCATGTGACGTAATAAAAGGTCCAGTTTGGCATAGGCCACGTAAGTCATATACAGACACGCAAATACATGACACCTGTTTTCAACTGAACTGAGAAGTGTAGTGAGCCACGGACATTATGCACCCTTGTATATAACATTAAGCATCGTAATAAATATATATAATATTATGATCATAGTAAACTTTACTTAAAAGATACAACTATACAGATTATTAACTATACAAACCAATAAAAGATTGAGCCAACTGCTAGAAAACGGTACAACAACACAGTTTGTCTATAATTAAACTTCTAAATATAATAAATGTATACAAGTTTATGTATAATATAAATATTTTAAGAAGCTAGATATTATAAGATTATATTTTATTACATCAATAAAATTGTATATATTAGTATTGAACTAATTTAAATGAAGTGCTAAAAACTTAATGTAATATTAAAATTAATTGAGAATGGAATGGAAATCAAATGAGAAAAACAAATAACAATATAATTAACTTTTTTAATATACTTACAGTATTAAATTGTCTTTTTTTCTGACAAGAGAGCTATTATAATTCGATTCAGGTCATCGTTTAGGCCGCGAACCGCTCTTTCATAGTCTCTAGCAAGAAAGGAGATATAAAATATAGCTGGATGTCATCCACAAGAATGTGATGCTTATAATGTTTAATGCTTTACACTATATCAGCACAGTTGAGACTAAAAAGGTTTGGACCCAGAAATGAGCCCTGCGGCACTCCTGCCTTTACTTGTGCTAATGAGAAAGTGCCAAGTTTACCGTCATCGAGCTGGATTTGAGCACATATCCTTCTATTATGAAGGTACTAACTTTCAAATCTACGTCGAGATGTGATGTCAAAAACGTAATAACTTAGCTTAGATAAAAACAAATTCATATTAATGTAGTCAAAAGCTCTAGAAAAATCCAATAAGACAAGCAAGGTCATCTCACACTCTCACATCCCTATCCTGGGCAGTCAATATATTATCCGTAACATTCAGTATTCAAAATTCTGTATTCACTGTAGACTGTATGTCACATTCACACCACTTTCTCTAGAACCTAGCAACACATGGCAAATTGCTTATCGGCTCAAGATCTCTAAAATCCACGGGGACCTTTTGGAAAAAGGGTGAACCTTTGCTATTTTCCATATATCAGAAAAGCAAGAAAATGAGATGGAGCAATTAATAATAGCGGTAATGGCGTCTTTAGAGTTAAGAACATAAAATTAAATTTAATTTAATTAACTCATTCATGTAAATACATGTTAAAATTAATCCTGTCAAAGCCCACAGAGTTCGATTTTAAGGTTATAATGATGCGATGTATATCACTTACATTTTTGCGTATAAAAGTAGCAGGTCTAAAGAAATTAAATTCGAAAAAGGCTAAAAGTGATAATCTTGTAGTGGCGTTTTTAGGCACACTTAAGAATTGATCGTTAATTAAATTTGGATCTGCAAAAGCAAGCTATTGTAAAACTAAAAATTAAAGCTAAAAGCAAAAGAAAACTAATTCTAAATAAAAAAAGAAGACTTATCTACAAATATCACTATCACTACAAATATATCTATACCTATAAATTTAAAACTTTTCCAGGTCGTCCCCACCTGTTAGAGTACCGAGCAAACTGACAGCATTGCCTCGTTGGATAGCAATGGCTATCGGTTGTGCCTGGTGGTTCCCTGCTCTGGGGTCTCGGGTTCAAATATCTCCGCCAAGGTTCTCATATTTGCGCCGCTTGAGGTTCTATGCCTGATTTGCTGCCGCGCCCGCACAGTTAGAGGTGCCTTGGACATGGAACAGAGCAAGAGAATAGACACAAGTAGTGTCCCATATAAGTGCCCGTCCCGCACTCCAAGGAACCAGGGTCGATCCATCAGGTCTCTTGCCATCGATTCACGCCAGAACGAAGGGTCCAGTTTAGCTGGAACACAAGCGGTGACAATGTGCCTAACGAATGCGGTCATTCAGGCTGGGATGCCGTAAAGTGCGACCAGCGCTTTGTGGTGACCGTGGCTGTCTACATTCGGGCCGCAAACACACTGATGATGTATGACATAGGGGGTACCAAGACGTAGGGCAGTGGCTAGCCGAAAGGTATTGCGGCCCAACAATGTTCCAGTGTTGGCTAAAGGTCACTACCATTACCTGCAGCCAAATGCTTGACTCCCACTTCTCCACAGCCAAAAAATTAGCTCTGCGGGACTGGAAGACGTGTTAAAAAGTCTACTCCGTGCTAGGCTTCAGATAGGCTTGTCCCAAAGTCTTTGTAAAAATGTGTTCTCGGGCACATCGCTGCCGGCACTGGCAATGTCCCAGGCTTCCTTGGCCTCGTCCGCATTAGGAATAATTAAGGGCAGTATAAGTGCTTTTAGTTTAGATATCACTGCGTGGTTTGCGTGGACTGAGGACAAGAACGCAGGTAAGGCTACGTCAGATGTTTTTATAATGCCAAGGCCACCGAACCTTACTGGAAGCGTTACTTGAGTCCATGAGCGGTGGTCGAAATTTATATTTATAATGGTATAAACCAGTAGTATTATCTGTAAAATAGGTAGGCAGTTAAATTTTCATCTTTGTGTTGATTGGGTTTTTTTAAGTTTTTCCATAATAGTTTAAATAAATAAAAAACGTTTATTTGACAGATTAGGACATACTCTACAGGATATTATATACATTACAATAAAAAACACAATAAAAGAACAGAAAAAGAAGATAAACTAGTAAACAGAAACAACAATGGGATTTTTTAATGTCAGAATCAGATGTTCGGTAGTTTAGTGTAATGCATAACCATCAAAATGGCTACCACTCAGGCATATTACGCCGGCGCAAACACCACAGTGCCATTTAATTTAGGTTCTTTAATTTTATTGTTGATATTATGTTTAGAGTATACAATTTTTTCATTACGGAGGCTTTGTTCTATGAGTACTCTTAATTGTTTGTAATAGTCTTTTTTTAATTCAGTTTTGTATTGACGATATACTGCCAATGCTTTGTCACATAAACTCATCATAAATTAATTTATCGTACGCGTTATCCAGGGATACGAGGAACGCTTTACTGTACGCGTGTACGCGTTTTGACTGGAATATGGAAGACAAATAGACCAAAAACAATAGTTAAATACGTGAACCAACTCGTCAACGATACAAAGATTTATGACTTGCTTCATGATACACGGTTAATGTCGCTCGAGTCGAATCGAGAATCTGACCAAATATAAATAAAATAAATGTAAATTATATTAAAAGGAGGACACCTATCACGTAGAATTCGGAGCTGCGATATAACTATGGTATGGCCATTTACAGCTCTGGAGGCCTCGACTATTGTGTACATTCGCATATAGATGTGTACAAATTAAATCAACTAAGGTTTGACTGGTTTCTGTTAAATGAGTTGGCGCTTGAACGAGTTGAAATAAATTAAAGCATTATGGTGAAACTTGGTACGACTTCCCTGTTTTTAGTTTTAGTAGCAAAATTAGTATTTTTAAATAGATATTATTCTGCTGGTTACCACAGGCTCTTACAGCTAGATAAATTCCACGTTTTTCAAAGTCAATTTTTTTAAGTAGAACCTTTATGAAGAAAATTTGGATCAAAAAACAAAAGGGGGTATCAAGTGTCCACCTTCTCCCGTATTATTTTTACTTCTGTGTTATCTGTATGACCTGCTATAAAAACCTACATTTCAAAAAATGAGCCAGTATAGAACGAGTAAGCTCGCTTGGTTGTATAAAATGATCAATATAATTTTACTAGGATTGGTTATTGTTTGTGTAGCAGGTGTGTGTTTATATTATCATATTATGGAATACATTTTTTTTATTAATGTGATGTACATTTTTTTTTCAGATTAATCAACATACTCGTATCTTGCAGATGAACTAACATCGTGTATGTTCTTTCAGATAATTCAACAGTCTGGTGTCATGCAAATAATTATGAGGTATTTCCCACTTTATGCGATACTTTTAAATAATTTCCAAATTTACTTTCGGTGGCACGCGCTCTAGAAAAAAAGCAACAAATGCTAGTGAGTGACTGAGTCTTAGAATCTGTTGCCCGCGACTGTTGACGACTGATGTCTTGCTCGATAAAAGGGCTAGCCCCATACTATTTTTTAGTGATTAGCAAAATTGGTCTTGGTCTTGCAGTCTTGGTCTTGGTCTCGCGAAAAAGCAAGACCAAGACCAAGACCAAGACTATCATTAGACTAGCAAGACCAAGACCGAATGAACAAGAACAAGACCAATACCAAGACCAAATATGCAAGACCAAGACCAAATACCCAAGACTAAACTAAAAATTCTTACTCCCGGAGCATCTATGAGTTAAAATATTTGTAACAGCTTCAACACATGCTTTTCCAGAAACAAAATATTTTCGGTACTAGGAATGGTCAGTTTCCTTTATTAAATTTCAACTTTAAGGATAAAAAAAAGAGAAACAACCACTATTTGAAAATTAAAAAGAATCTACAAAAATGTTATATGTAAATTTGTAACAATAGTGATATTCAAAAGTAGAAAAAATAAGTAACAGATAAAATGAGCAAGACCAAGACTTAATACGCAAGACCAAGATCAAGACTAAATTAGCAAGACCAAGACCAAGACCAAGACCAGGCGCATTTGAGTAAGACCAAGACCAAGTCTGAATGAGCAAGACCAAGATCAAGACCTAGAGACTGTCTGAAGAGAAGACTGTCCAAGTCTTGGTCTTGTTCTTGCTTTGCTCATCACTACTATTTTTTACCGTATCTTTTCGAAATGGAAGTTCACGAGACAAAACAAAACCCACTCTTCAGCTCCAGATGTAGCAGCAGTAATATTTATATAGGATATTATTTATTTGCAGAATAAAAATGTAGAACGTCCTGATTCAACAATGTATAATACTATTAGTCAATTTGGTATGTTTTTATCGTTAAATATGTAGTGATTATCATCTTTGGTTGTTTTATTTAAAATATTATAATGGTTGAACTTAAAATTGTCACTTATCAAGTCAATCGCAAAATAATCATAAAGCTATTTACGTATTATATTTACTTAGTAGCCCAAGAACGAACAATTTGAGAAATAAGTTCATATTTTGTAGAATTTCATACAAGTTTCATTGGATGTGTGTGAACTTAGGTACGTATTTACTTTCAGCATGTGAGAAATATTTAGATATGTTTCTTAAAGTGATACCACTAAGACGAATAAATAAAGGTGATGATGCAGAGATTGGTCAGTTTCCTTTCATGGTAAGTATTACAACTATTGTTACATAAACCTTATAATATAATGTGGTAAATAATATGAAGAAAATATATTAAATAGTAAATACACACCCACTGTGCCCATGACCCAGGAATACAGACAACTTTTTGGTTTGAACAGACGTTCATAACTGAACCAAAATAGTCGTCAAATATAAAACCAAAATACTTGGAAAGATTGTTTAAACTACTATACACATGTTATTAATTGTACTGTAGGTTCTTGGTGGAAATTCATATTTCACAGTAATAACACACACTTCTTGCAACAATTAATGTAAAATACTTATTAAAGTGGAAATAGTCCACTTTAATAAGGATTTTACATTAATTTTAATATATTACACGACCGGTTTCGACAAAGTCATCATCAGGTGTAGGTAGATTAAATTAAAAAAAATTTGTTAACATTGTGCAAAGGGTTGTCAGCATCATGAAATTTTTACAATTTTGTGCAACGTAATTTAAATTTTTTTACCAACTTATTCTATTTTCTACTGTATATCATAAATTAATAAGTATAATATTATAACACATTAGATTGATAAATTAATAACTTATTGATTTGTAATGTCATAGAATTATATAATTATACAGAATGGATGTCAGAATATAAAATTAAAAATACTACTATCACCAATGATTCAATTAAATTAAAATGTCCTTAATACTTAAGAATCTAAGATATTATAAATTATGGCAAATAAATTATATGAAATTAAAACATGTCAAATTAAAATTAATAAATTATGTCAACAATTCATCCTAAATTAATACCAATGTCAAAAAGTCATAACATAAGAACATAGTTATAACCTATAAATATTAATTAAATTAAATGTCTTGCAATAATATGGAGCTCGAAAGGCTTCGCTTCTAATGCGTCCATCTTCCTGCTTTTTGGTAATATATTATTATCATTATTATATCAGTAAGCACACTAACAGCTTCTAAGCTGGTACGTGTGTATCATACGATTTAAAGTTTGTCCAGTCTGTTTTTTAGAGAATTTACTGTAGGTGCCATTATTACATTTTCAGGCAACTTGTTCCACTCAGAAACTACTCTATTAGGTAAGAAGTATTTTAGGGGATTGCTCTTATGTGGTATTCTCCATAGCTTCAGTGGGTGTCCCCGAAGATGATTATTTTCATTTAAGACGAACAAATTCTCAATTCCATCGACATTGCAGTAACCAGTAAGTATTTTGAATGTTTCTATAAGGCTGCCTCTCATCCTACGCTCTTCCAATGTCGTAAGTCCGAGATACTTTAATCGTTCTTCATACTCTGGGTTTCTAATGCCTCTGACCAACTTTTTCGCTCGTCTCTGAACTTTTTCGAGTAGTTGGATATCTTTTTTAAAGTATGGATTCCAAACCACAAACGCATACTCCAATAGAGGTCGAATGTAAGTTTTAAATAACAACAGAAATGTCTCGGGTGTGAGATGCTTGAAAGATTTACTGACCAAAAAGAGGAGCGAGTTGGCATTTTTAGCAATTGACTTAATATGTGTTTCCCATTTCAGATCCACGCTAATAGTGACACCTAAATCGTTTTGTGTCTCAACTGACGCTAGTTGTTGCTGTCCAAGAAAGTATGTCCTATGGGGATTTTTCCTTCCTATGTGTAGTACATTACATTTTGAAACATTAAGACTAAGTAACCATTGTTCTATCCAATACATTATAGAATTCAAATCATTTTGTAATGCTTAGGTAGTGTGTATCGGGATTGGAAAAAATCTTCGTATCGTCAGCAAACATGGAGAAATACATTTTAACTGCACATCTTAGGTCTGCCACATAAAGTATAAAGAGAAGTGGTCCGAGTACGGAGCCTTGAGGTACACCGCTCAGTACTCAGCGTGGTGCAGACAATTTATTTTCAATCTGAACTCTGAATTTTCTATTTGTTAAGAAGCCTCTGATCCACGACAGCATTTTTCCTCTTATCCCAAAGTGTTCCAGCTTCTTTAAAAGGCGTTGCAGAGGGACACGGTCGAATGCTTTTTCAAAGTCAAGATAAATTACATCTGTTGGGCAGCCACTATCATAAGCCGTAACCCATTTATTAAAACAAATGAGAAGATTGGTAGTCACCGAGCGTCCAGACATAAAACCATGTTGTTCGTTAGGAATAGTATTCTCTTTGATTAAAAAGTCTCTCAGTTTTTTAACTATTATTTTTTCCATACATTTACAAACAATACTTGTAAGACTTATGGGTCTATAGTTTGAAGCCATCAATTTATCACCTTTTTTATATTTAGGTACAACAGAAGCCAACTGCCAGTCGTCAGGTAGACAACCTGTTTCTAGAGATGAGTTCATAATATTTGCTAAGCAGTGCGATAAAACGTCCGAACATTTATTTAACAATATACTTGGAATGTCATCTGGTCCAGATGCAGTTGAAATATCAAACGAAAGTCACGTTTTCTTGACCATATCATTAGTTATTAGAAAACCTTCGAATGAGTTTGTAGTTCTAGGAAGGTTAACATCAGGCAAGGGTCCTGGGGGTTCTAAAACAAAACAGCGCTCAAATTGATCGGCAAATGTTTCGGCTATAAGTTCTGAATCATCTACGAGTCCTCCGGAGTTATTTTTAAGGACAGAGGGAATTTCTATTTTGGAGCTCATCTGTGCTCTTATGTATCCATGGAAAGCCTTAGGTCCAGTATTGATAACATTAGATTCAAAGTTCTTCCTCATGGCTCTTGTTTCTTTTACAATCGCATTATTAATAGCTCTGTAATTCTGGTAAGTAATGTCAGATTTTTCTAGTCTATACAAACGCCATAGTTTTTTCTTTTATTTAGTTAAGTATAATATATGTTTATTTATCCACGGTTTATATAATTTTTATTTTCTATCTTTCGATTCGTAGGAATGAATTTTTTAACAGAAGAATTTATAATGTTCTTTAAATCACACCATGCATCGATGGGATTGGGAGAGTTTGATTTCAAGTTTTCGGACAGGTACTTATTAATATCATCATACTTAGCATTTTGGAAATCATACTTAAGTTCCTTTGAAGTTTTAATCATTTCAGATCCAACAACTTGTACAAATGCCGTTATGACTTACTTTATTAGTGTCTCATCATTACATAGAACCAAGTCAAGGAACGACTCTTCATTATTCCTTTTCCTAGTAATTTGGGTAACTAACTGACTTAGACTGGAATTTGTGTACATATCAAGAAATAATTCACTGTGAAACATACATAAAGAACGGCGTCATAATGATCAGAGCTGGAAGGGGGACGATATATGCAACCCAATAATATTTGAGTCTTCCTAAATTCGACATCAATCCATAAAGCTTCGACTCGAGGGTCCATGTACTTATTGTTTTCTTTGGTCATAACTTTAATGTTATTTATCTCGTAGGCTGTATATATTATCACACCACCCCCTCTTCTATTTCGTCTATCCAATCTGTAGATCAAGTATCCGGGAATCGTAATAAGGCCATCACTTATTTTATCATTTAGATGAGTTTCAGTAATCATTATAAAGGCAGGCTTATGAATTTTTACTTCAACAAGAAACAAATCGAATTTTGCCATTAGGGAAGCCAGGTTCGTATATAAGATTAGAAATTCGAGGCGCCTTGGTGAAGCTAGTTTTTTGTGACTTGGACTATTTTTGGAACATTATTAAAATATTTTATGGTTAGGTCTTTTTCACCACCATCTATTCTCGATGACAGCTCTTCGCGCAGTCTCTTCAGTTGGTCCCTTTGGTATGATGTCAAGTCAGAGAACATCTTTACAGGTTTCGACATCTTATTCTTGTTCTTCAAAATATTTATTGCAGCATATTTACTATTGAGAACAATTTTTAGCGGTCTTGGTTTATCGCTACTATTTGGCTTGCCGAGACGGATAAGCGAGACCATCTCAGGTGCAGGAAAAGGTAATGTATTAAATGCTTCCAAAATTTTATCGTTGTTGGAGCATATACGTTCCTCTGAAGTAGTTGCTCTTGACTCTGGGATTCCGTGCACAATAATATTTCGGCTTCGCTTCTCCCTCTCTTGGATCTCATTAATCACACTATCCAAGTTTATTGGAGTTGTTTGAGTTGACTTAAGTTCTTCAACTTGTTTTTGGAGCTCCACAATCAATCTACGTAATTCAGGCACCTGTCTAAGGCCAACCTCACAGTCATCACATAGATAAGACAACTTAAAAGATTGCAGACCAAATACACGGAGTTCAGTTGCCGACAGTCCACTACATTTATGGCAAATATAGCGTTTGCAGCCCTTACAGGATACCCGAGGTACTTTGTCATCCACTTTATTATCACATTTGAAACAGGATACTGTGTTCATCTTGAATTATCTGCAGTGATTTCCATTGTAAGTTAAATTATGGTATGGCAACCCAAGTTTTGGTGTAGCAATTCAGGTTTTTATATGGCAACACCAATTTAGATATGGAAACACTAAATTGTCTATGGTCAATTCCTTGTTTACTTTTAGAGTGGAGGTAGTCTGAGAAATTATTTTGATAAACTGTCAGATCAGTACTTTTGTTGTTAGATTATTGCATAAATCTGGCACAGATTTCTGATTTTATACACTGCTACTACAGTTTGATCGAAAATCTTTAAATCGCAAACACTTTTCACTACAACTGTGCACTTTAACACACAAAAATTTATCAGTAAATCGAGAGCTTCGGATTCACAGTGTTGACTTATTGACTTATTGACAGCCATTATATAAAATATATATATATATATATATATATATATATATATATATATATATATATATATATATATATATATATATATATATATATATATATATAGAAAAATACTGAAAGATCTACGTTTGCCGAACATCTAAATAGTAATGGACACAACTTTGACCCTGATAAAAATATTATATATAAATAAATAAATAAATATAAATATATATATATATATATATATATATATATATATATATATATTTATTTATTTATTTATTTATATATATAATATTTTTATAATATTTTTATCAGGGTCAAAGTTGTGTCCATTACTATTTAGATGTTCGGCAAACGTAGATCTTTCAGTATTTTTCTTCCAAGCTGTTATACGAATATGTTCTTTAATTCTAGTTTAAAACTTTCTCTTCTTACATACACTTCTCCACATGTATCACAAGTGAGCCTGTAAATACCACTATTGTCCGTGATTTTAAACTTATCTTTATTATTGCACAGTAATCTTTTAGTGATCCTGTAGTGTAGAACGCCACTCTAGTCTCTTGTTTTGTATAATCCTCTGGAATCTGTAGGAATATGGGCCGATGTATGATTTTTACCCACATGTTTCTTATTTTATCTTTGTCTTCCGTCTGATTGTATAGCATTTTTATTGTCATTTCCTTTCTCGCTCTTCTTAAAATTGTGTCAATCAACTCGCTTTTGTAGCCATTATTTACGGCAATATGTTTAATGGTGTTTAGTTCTGCCCTGAAATCGTTTGCGTCTAGAGGTACATTCAGTAGTCGGTGTACAAAAGCATGAAACGAAGCGTGTTTATGTTGGTGTGGATGACATGAGTTCGCATGGAGAATGTTTTCGCTGTACGTGGGTTTCCTAAATATATTAAATTTATGACGGCCAAGGTTAATATCAACAGTTAAATCTAGAAAATTCAAAATTTCATTGCCTATTTCCATTGTCATTTGTATTTTATTATTAAACGTATTTATGTAATTGAAGAAGTTATGTAAACTGGTATGTTCACCTTGCCATAGGCATATCATCAACATATCTATACCAATATACGATGTTTTCCTTATATGATGTTTCCAGTATTCTTTTTTCTAACTCATTCATAAAAATGTCTGCACAAAGTGGAGACAAGGGACTGCCCATTGCTAATCCATCCTTTTGTTTATAGGTCTTACCATTATATAGTATAAAATAATTTTGGTCTAGGCAAACCTTAAAAATGGCCTTTAAATCTATTATTTCTTGTGCGTCTAAATGTGAGGTGCATAAAATTTCGTCAATTATATTCATACATTCGTTAACCGGTATATTTGAAAATAAGTTTTTTACGTCAAAGATACTATACACATAACTGCCGTACAAATAAAACGTACTTGTCAAACAAATCACAACTATTCCAAGTACGGATACTTGGAAATATTACTAAATGATACATTAGGCACAGTGAGATTGAGTCTTAAAGCTAGAGTGAGTTGTTAGCCGTAGTTTACCCCTCGCAAGCTAAACGGTTGGTTGGAAAAATCTGGAAAAATTCATGATAGCAGTCTATATTGTGATGAAATTTAAAGGAAAACTGTAACGGCTCTTATAACTTTGTAGTTTTGGAGATAAAGATGCCTTACTTGTAAAATACGCTTACTTGGAAAACTGCGTACAAAAATAACGAAATAATAAGTAAACATTTAAAATATCGGTATTTTGGTAAGGAACCCGATGTGCGCGAATCTGACTCGCACTTGGTCGGTTTTTACAAATAATAGTTCTATCAAATAGTTACTACGTAACAGATAAATCACTCCAGACAAAAACTCCATACCTACTTTTTAAATGCCTACGATAAGTTACTGGACTCACCTTCCAACTGCGTGTAAAAAAATTATTTTTATTTTATTTATTTATTTTATTGTATTCGGAAAACTTACAGCTTACAGATAATTACAATAATAATACATTTATAGACACCATAAAGCCAATTGAAAGTTTTCACTGAGGGGTAAGAGATTACGTATACAGTTGTGACTCAAGTTTTAACCATGAGGTGTTGTAACAGTAAGTATAAAAAGAAATAATAACATATAATTAATTTGAACTTAATTTAAAGTACCACATCATGCTTCGAGAGTTGCGATTAAAATTAAATTAAAAAGTAGTCGGGTATAATATTATATTGCTCTCGTATGCACGGAAATACTCACGCACGCACAGGCTGCTTTACCATCACAGACTGGTAACCTTAAACGCTCGTACGCTCGTACGCTCGACTGTTATTCTAATGCGATAGCGCACAGTGACCCGGCATTGACGCGCCGAGACAATCGGTCGGGGTTGCTACTTATAATTAAATATTTAACTAGGTAAATAGAGATACGCTTATTGTGTATAATTTTAATTGGTTTTATATACAATGTATGAACATATTACAAAACATGTAGTTACATGTATTTTATTTTTATTTAATGGTTAATAAACACTCGCCTCGTCTATTCCATAGGCATGAAATACCTAATGTAACAGTAAAACTAGCACTCAGCTAACAACATAATATTCCCTTAGTAAATTAAGTACTTATTACAAACGAGATGTGTTTTGAGCTACAAAAAATCTCGGTAATCATTGCTCACTTCCAAAAAAGTACACTTGTAGTTTGTACTAAGTTTAATTTATCTAAAATAGTCATCAGTTTATTAGATAGATTTTAAAAACTATTTAAAAATAATTAGACTCACTTGTCTTCATCAGTAGGTAAATGGAAAAACGAAAGATTTTCTCTATTTTTTCTTTTACTCTATCTACATCTATGAACAGCACATAAATTTCCAGACGATTGTTAGTAGGAAACAGCTGGTTTTTTTTAAAGTATGAAAGTTGATCCCATAGTAAAAGTTACTTATATTCAAGAGTATATTCACCCCTGAAAGTTTGGACACTGACTTAAAAATCACCCCGTATGTTAATGTCGTCGTTCGTCTTCTCTGATATTCATAAAAGCAGGCTTCGGCCTGGCAGAGCATACCACCTCGCTCGCTCGTAGATCTCCCTTTGGGGCTTCCAGTATTCCCACATTGGTGACCCTAAGAGAACACGCCTCCTTCTGGACATCATCACCAACATCACTCCTCACCACTCCCCGTCTCTCCCTTTGGGGATTCCACTATTCCCACAGTACATTAAAATATGTCGATAAATATTTAAAAATATTCGTTGTCTTTTTTGTTGTTAATAAAGGGTTACATAGTTATTTTATCCCTACAGCAATTTTTAGACCTCTAGTGTCAAAATTTGTGGAAGTCTCATACACATTTCATCCCCTAGTTTAAGGGGTTGGAGGATAAAAGTTCCAATTTTGACAATTATTATGTTAGTTGTGTACAAATTCAAGGTTACGTACCAAATTTCAGATTTCTAGGACATCCGGAAGTATCATATAATTTTGTTGATCATCAGTGAGTCAGTGACAAAATCAGGGGTTTTTAGACATCAATAAAATCAAAACTTTGTTTAATAAGTCCGCTACTGGGAAAATATGCAATTTTTATTAATTATTTCATTTATCTGGTATAAACGCTTCGAGAAAAGGTGGTCTGGTAGTGCCCTTGCGCTTCGCTTGGCTCGTCTTGGCGGAGGCACTACCGTGCCCCCAGATACCAAACGTAAAGGATTACGAAAGTTTTGGGCATGTGATTTACTGCTTCTTTAATGACTTTTAGGCAAAAAAATAATTTTGAAACTCGTGGAAAAAAATATGCAAAATAAAATGATATTGCCAGAAATTAAATCTATTGCATTAAATTGTCCGTGCGTGAGAAAGATAGCTGATGTAGCAAGACAGAGATAGCGATACATACATACACACAGGAAAGGTAATTTAAGTTCATGTCTGAACCTCAATTCTCGTATTTAAAGTAAACTTTCATTGTACTTTGATTTTATTAAAAGTGAAGCGACTTGTTATCATAAACTGATATTATACATTAACCTTGTAGTACAAGTTAAATTGAAATCCATGACTCCTAAGAAGAGAAGCTAAAAGTAGGCTGGTAAGTACAACATATATCTTTATGAACTGCAAATAAACACCTCCTCCTGTAGTTTGACCAGTTAAGTTGTAGTTAAGGTCTCGGTGCCACACTAGACCTTTTATAAATTTCTATTAAGCCCTTTTTTTCTGTATTGGTAGTTGTAATTGTTTAAATATTTGTTAGTTTTATAAAATATTTCTCAATTCAGTGTGCCTTTTGGCAAAGGCCTCCTCTAGCTCCTTCCTTTGGTTTCTATCTCTGACCACTTTCCTCCAGTGAGCGCCAGCTCTGAATCTTAGCTCATCATCCCATCTTTTTGGCTTTATTCCTCTCTTACGTTTTCCATTCCTTGGATACCAGTCTGTTATTACGCGAAAGCCGATTTCGGATTACCTTCAGTATCACACACGGTTCAGGCCAGGGAATCCAATATGCCGATATTTTTATTCACTGGCCTGATCGCACATGCTTCTTCTATTCAGAAGTATGAATTCTCATACCCGGTCTTCAGTACTGTTATCTCGCTTTTGATAGACTTAGACTTTTTGATAGACGTTATTAATAAGGGTTGGTAATGTAGCTAATTGGCGCTTTAGTCCACGTATCTCAAAGAGAATGGCTTCAATCGAAGCTGGCTCTGCTGGTGCGGAGGGTGTAGGAGTCGGTGCCCTACATGTAGAACACTTCCAGTTTGCTCTTCTGACCTAGGTTACTCCATCTCGTCTCAGATATTTGGGCTTAGCTAAAGTCTAGGTTTTTCACATAGACAACACTGAACTCCATCACTAAACTGAGAGTTGGAGAACACATGACAGTTTTTCATGGTTGATACGAGTACTTAGGTAAGAAGTCCACGTTACAGTAATAATATTATTACAAGATCGTAGGTAAAAGCTTTGTAGTTAGTTAATGTAACTACGATACGCGCGTGTGATTGAGACTTCAGTTAAAAACACAAAAAGAAATCTCTTGGAGAATTTAAGTTTTGCGATTACTGCGGGGTTGTTGCATGGTACTAAGGCGGGTCAATAAGTCCGTGACTTTTTGAATTTCTAACCTCCTTACTGAAAAAGCAACACTACTCCTGTCAACAGGCATCTGTCAGTTGACTCCTATCAAAATTTGAACTTGCTGCGTCAGTTAGTTTGTGTTTTACAGCTATCTTTATCAGACTATCCAGTAACTTAAGGAAACAATGGAAAAAAGTGAATTTCGTGTGCTTATTAAGCATTATTTTTTGCGAAAAAAAACCATTACCGAGACCAAGGCTAAGCTTGATAAATACTATGGGGACTCTGCACCATCGATTTCAATGGTAAAAAAGTGGTTACTGAATTTCGTTGTGGCCGTACAAGCACTGATGATGCCGAACGTCCTGGACGCCCAGTTGAGGTCTCTACACCCGAAACAATCGAAAAAATTCACGATATGGTGTTGGCCGACCGAAGATTAAAAGTGCAAGAGATTGTGGAAGCCATAGGAATCTCGCATGGCTCAGTGGTTTCAATTTTGAATGATCACTTGGGCATGAGAAAGCTTTCCGCAAGATGGGTGCCGCGTTTGCTCACAGTCGACCACAAACGCAATCGTGTAACAACTTCACAGGAAGGTTTGGCGTTGTTTAATCACAATATGGAGGAGTTTTTACGCCGTTTTGTAACCGTGGACGAAACATGGATCCATCACAACACACCAGAGACCAAACAACAGTCAAAACAGTGGGTTTCTAAGGGTGAATCGGCGCCAAAGAAGGCCAAGGTGGGTTTGTCAGCCAATAAAGTTATGGCGACTGTTTTTTGGGATGCACGTGGGATAATCCACATTGACTATCTTCAAAAGGGAAGAACAATTAATAGGGAATATTATGCCAACTTATTGGACCGCTTCAATGAGGATTTGAAAACAAAACCGACCTCATTTGGCCAAGAAAAAAGTTCTTTTTCACCAAGACAATGCAAGGGTGCACACATGTGCAGTTGCCATGGCAAAAATCCATGAATTGGGCTATGAATTGCTCCCACATCCACCCTATTCTCAAGATTTGGCTCCGAGTGACTACTTCTTGTTCCCAAACCTGAAAAAATGGCTCGGTGGAAAAAGATTTGACTCCAATGATGAAGTCATCTCGCAAACAAAGGCCTATTTTGAGGACCTCGACAAATCATATTTTTTGGAAGAGTTAAAAAATTGGAGAAGCGTTTGACAAAGTGTATAGAGCTCAAGGGGGACTACGTTGAAAAATAAAATGATTTATTTATCAAAAAATCTGTGTTTTATTCCAAAAGTCACGGACTTATTGACCCGCCCTCGCGTGTTATGTACCTTTGGAATACCGAGAAAAGTTACGCCGTAGCTAAACTGGGTTAAGTTACTCTATGCTTATTAATAGGCGTTTCGCTTGTACCTAGGTTATTCTTGTCATAAATTGCAGTATGCAATAATTATTCTCATTATGATCTACCAGGGGGCCATAGGCTGGCTCATTAAGGATACCACTGATGCATTCGAATACAAATGTGGCAGCACCCTAATAAGTGAGACGTTCCTTCTGACGGCTGCACATTGTACTAAGTTAACAACGATACAAGCAAAAAACTTTACCAGTCGTGAGCCTAAAGTAGTAATGTTGGGCGTTGAAAATATCCGTGACAAGGTGAGCCTGAACTAATCTATATAAATGCTAGAAAGAGGCAAAGTTTGTGAGGTTATTTGTGGATGTGCTACACCGATTTCGGGTAATATTATGGAGTAAAACCCTATTTAACGCGGGTGAAACCGCCGGCAAAATCTAGTGTATAATAAAGTACAAGCGTATTTATTACACTTCTACTTACCTCTGTTTATAATCTCAGTTTTTACTACATTACGAGCCTTAAAAAATGAGAAAAAGCTAGTTTTTATACATGATTTACATTTTTATAGGGAACAGAAGAAAGGCAACCAAAAATTATTGAAATTTCAAATATCTTTGTACACCCAGAGTACCATTCACCCAAGAGATACCACGACATAGCATTATTAGAACTAGAAGAAGAGATAGAATTTACTGAATTCATCAGACCAGCGTGCGTTTGGCCCTACAAAGATATTAGCCTGGTCGGGCAAACGGCAACCGTCAGCGGATGGGGAAGAACTGAACCAGGTAATAAACGAGATAAATTAAAATCAAAAATTTTATTCAATATAGGTATTTATAATACTTTTGCTGAAGGTCGAGTGTACGTACCTACATGATGCCAATATAATATTTACATTTGCTTTTTTTTACTGTATACTGCGGAGTTATTCACAAAAGAGTAGAGACTACGTGATGTAAAATATTTAGTTTAATTTATTTAATCAGAAATATTGAGGTATTATCCTACTATCCTACTACAATTATATATGTGAAAGTTTGTGAGTATGGACGGATGGATGTATGTATGGATGGACGAATGTTTGTTACTTTCTCACACAAAAACTACTGGACAGACTTTTATCAAATTTGAAATTTACTGTACAAGTTTTGGGTCTGGGTTAAAACACAGGCTACATGTAATCCCGAAAAAGTAGAGCTCCCGTCGGATACTGTTGTAAGAACGAGTGTCGTGACTTGAACAATACACCGGTTGAGCGCATACGATGTATTAACTTCACAAATGGCGCACAGTACCTACTCGCTGCTTACATAATACAGTAACTTAAATACTAATTACATATAACTATACTAAGTGCATACACAGTGTAACATTGTGTCGGGGTGACTTGATTTCTGTTCTAAACTTTCTGCAGAGGGTATTCCTCTGCCGGAAAAAGTAGAGGCAATAAATAGTTATCCCAAACCGGAAACGGTTGAGCAACTTTGACGATTTTTAGGGATGGTTAATTTTTATCGCTCAGACCTAAATGCCTAATGCTGTAGACTGTAGAGTATAACATTTTAATCAGTATTTAGAAAATTCTAAAAAACGTGATACAGTTGTCAGGCGGAAAAGCGACCATATGAATAGATCTGGAATAGTCTAAAACCTGCATAGTGCATATACTTTACAAGAGCAAGTTTCGAACTTGAGTAGAGATCAACAGACAAGCGCGCCGGAGAATATATGTGTCGTGCCTAATAGTGACGCGGGCATTGAGAAGAACGCGCGATTAAGCGTCCAGTTAGTAGTCCGGTTTTATTTCGTTTTTTTTCGGTAGTAACTTTCGCGAGGCGGTATTTTTGTGTACTGTAGTGTGTTAACTATTGCATACTTGCAGTAGTAGTATGCAATATACACATTGCAGTACACAAATATATATATATATATATATACAAGTCTACACAGTATAAGCCTTGGTAGTAAGAAAAGTAGTGTAGCTTTCAATCGTTTTGAGTTTGGCGCTAACTTTACGTTTATGTTAAGTATGTTACAATTAAACAATATTTCATGGTGAATACTTAGTCTGGCCATAAATACTGTTACAATTAAAAATAAACAAAATATTACATTTGAATTTGGAATCTGTCATTTTTATATGATTGTTCATTCGATTTTCTCATTTTGGCGCCAATACATTGTACAATATTTTGCGATATTAAAATAGAGTGGGGTGATACAGAAAACCGCATTCAAAATACGCTTGGTATTAGTAAAATGTTTGTGTACCGGGCTATTAATAGGTACAATGAGACCTCCTCTGCTTGTGACAGAAAAATATCTGGCCGTCCACATAGTGTTCGTACGGAAAAGGTGGTCAAAGCAGTAAGGGAAAGAATTCGAAGAAATCCTGTCCGAAAGCAAAAGATTTTATCTCGGGAGATGAAGATAACACCTAGAACCATGTCGCGTATTTTAAAAGATGACTTATGACTTGCAGCCTATATGAGACGTACTGGTCATTTCTTAACTGATAATTTAAAAAAGAATTGGGTGGTAAAATCGAAAGAACTACTGAAGCGGTACGCAAAGGGAGGTCATAGAAAAATTTTGTTTACGGATGGGAATTTTTTAACAATTGAGCAACATTTTAAGAAACAAAATAACCGCTCAAAGCTCTAAGGAAGCTTCCCAATTAGTAGACAGACTGCAACGTGGCCACTATCCAACTTCAGTGATGGTTTGATAGGGTATTAGCTATGAAGGAGTGACTGAGCCATACTTTTGTGAAAAAGGTATCAAAACATCGGCTCAAGTGTATAAAGATACCATTCTTGAGAAGGTAGTGAAGCCCCTTAATAACATCATGTTCAATAACCAAGAATGGTCCTTCCAGCAGACTCGGCGCCGGGTCATAAAGCTCGGTCTACGCAGTATTGGTTGGCAACTAACTTTTCGTTTTTCGTTTCGACTTCATCAGAGCTGAAAACTTGCCATCGTCTAGTCCCGAACATAATCCGCTGGATTATGATTTATGGTCACTTTTAGAGAATACGGCTTGCTCTAAACGCCATGATAATTTGGACACCCTAAAACAATCCGAACGATTGGCAGTGAAGAATTTTCCCATGGAAGGAGTGCGTGCTTCTATTGATAAATTGTTTTATATTTATGTATTAAATTAACACACTGTAAAAGTAATAAATGTTATTTGCTATAGAAATTTTTGTTCTTTGTTTCTGTATTTATGGCATTACTTCAATTGTTTAGAGTTACACATTTTTTTCAATATAGGCAAAAGCTACAGTAAACAGGAGGAAATTTTTATAGCCCAAAATGGTCCAAACGGAGCCAGTACTTCTTACATGGAAAAGACATTGGAAGTTTACGGCATCGTCATAACTAGTGTAGTTAATTTGTTACTGCTTATAGGTGGCTATTTGGTGATGCATAAAAGTAATAAAAGTAACACAAAAAATGGGCTAGGAAGGAGATGTTGTCCACTGTGTCTGTTAAACCGGTTGATAAGCCCATAGCCCGCGCAAACGGCGTATATTTACGGTGGGCACATACGGTGGTTATTATTGTAACGCGCAGCGTAAACATATTAATGTTGTTATTAGTGGTGGCTGTCTTGCCGGTGGTCGCTCCACGACCTACCGCATGATTGTACTTAATTGTAATGTCATTAAATAAGAATTTGTCACCCTCATTTTTTTTAAATGCTGTAGCTGACGTCGTGCGTATTTATACTGGGTGTTTTTTCAGTCAGTGTTCAAACTTTTAGGAGTGAATAAAGGGCTACGGCATAGATAGCATTTTTTTTTTCAAGTAGGAAAGTTGACCCATTTTAAAAGTTGCTTATATTCAAGAGTATATTCATATACATGAATATATTCATTATTTTAGCGAAGTGGTGACCTGATTATAGGATACATGATTAATCGACGGAACTCTTCGAAATTTAATTGAACACATATAGTGATTTCTACTTTTCTTTGACTTAGAAGTATTCTGAGCATATGCTACCAAAAAGTAAGTTTTTGTACCAAGGTATATCCTGGGATTTTGTGGATTACGGCATTGTTTAAAGAACTGCATGCATATGCCATCATACGACTTACAATAATCATCATTGTCATCATCACCACCATTTCACACGATACACCAACATACGAGGGCGGCACTGAAAATTTGGGGAATCAAGGAAGTGACACAACATTACTATTTAAAAATGTATTTATTGCTTTTCGAAGTATTCTCCGCGAAATTTGACACATTTTTCCATACGATGGAACCAATCATTGAAGCAACCATTCCATTCGGAAGTTGGGGGGGGGGGGGGGTGTAATTGGCATAAAATAACGTTTGAGTTTGGTTTGCCGGGATACGCTTAATGCAGCTACGTAGGCTTAGCTTTAGCTTTTTGCGTTGTTGACTAATTGACTAATTGGTCTCGGGTTCAAATCCCGGTCAGACGTTTATTTATATGACGATATTATATTTTTTTAGACGAAGTAGTGAAAACTTCTCCCACATTAGGAATATGAATACATAATATTGACAACTTGACTATTAGCCGTATGTACATTTGTCTCAATTCACATTATTTTAATTATTAATTAAGATGTAACAGTTCATTGTACAATAACTAAGACAGTACAGTTTGAAACTTCGTAATTTGCAACCTATGGCCTATACATTGCTTTCATTACACGTACACGGTATAAGCATAAGCGCCATGTAAGCCCGTGAGAGCGACATCTATGCGACAAACCGCCACAACTCAAATATGTAAGCAGTAATAATAATTCATACGGGCATTTTTGAAGCTCAAAGCATCCTATAACAGACTCCTCATTTATAAGAATAGATCCTTCTTACAAATACAGTTACAAATATAGTTGAAATTGAAATAATGGGCCAGCCGGACCTTTAGCTAGGCATATTAATAATTTTCAAATTATGAATATTCTAACTTGATATCGAGCGTCTTTTAATTAAAATATTTATTTTATTCTATATGTGGCGCGCAAATTTCCCTAGTGGCGGATTTCGGACCTATCCTAGACATATTTTCATCTGGCTGTATAGCAATAAAATAGTTACAAGAGCCGATTTTATTTTTATTTTGAAATAATTCTTTAAAAGACATGATTTCACTGTTGGACATCTACAAAGTGGTAAAAATACTAAAAGCCACTTCGTGAGGGTGAACAATATTTTAAAAGTAGAATGTTATTGTGTGTTGGTATAAATGAACGAAAATCTGAAGAAGTTAGGTATTTACGCTTAGCTGTACAAACTTAAACTGTGGAAAGTAATCTAATTCTATTCTATTCTAATAATTTTATGGCGTTTTCTCAGCATTTTCGTAACTTTTCGTCAGTTGGAAAAATATGGAAACTTATATGAGTAATATTGTTCTGTGGTTCGAGTGCATTCCGCTATGGACGCTTCACGCCACGTAAATCTGGTCCCGTGGTAAGTTCTCGAAGAATTTGTGTTACGGGTACCAGACAACGGAAATATATTTAAGATTTTTATTATAATATTATACACATACATAATACACATCCATGACCCAGGAACACAGAAAAACTTTATGTTCCTTCGGCGGGATTCGAACCTGCGACCCCCGGTATGAAAAACGGAAAAATATTGTGTTACGTATTTTAGCGTTTTTCAATATTCAACCCCTAAGAAAGCAAAATAGGGTATGACAGTTTTAGATTATTGTTAATGCTACTGCTTATTTTTGGCAAGCACTATCAAACTTTCTCTAGAACTCTATTGAGTTCGTCTCTCATCGTTTCTCAAAAACGATTCGTTCGCTCGTTTTATTTCGATTTATTTTGCAAATTCGACTACTACGGAAAATAATTATAATTTTTCGGGTTAATATAACACTCACAATTAATGTGACTTTCTATTGGTAAAAGAATTTTAAAAATCGGTTGAAGTAGATCCAGAGTATAACCCCTTAACCCCTAACCCCTTACGATCTCGGCAAGTCACAAACTCACAAAGAAACAAACTTTACCTCTTTGTAATATTAGTACAGTCCAGATGTTAGCCGCGAGTTAGTACGCGAAAAAGAAATCCCGGGCGAACCGTACTTTTTCCTGTGGTAAAACGTAGCTTTTGTGTTAATACAGATACTGAACTACTAACGTATCAAATTTCATTAAAATCTGTTCAGCTGTTATTACGTGAAAGAGACCATTCATATATCCATACATAAAACTTTCGCGTTTATAATAAGTAAGGATATGTTCGTCGTCGTGTTTTAATGATTTTGAAAATCTCTTGAATAGAAAAACGTTAGTAGGTATAAGGCGTATAAACTTTGACTTTAAAAGTATATAAATCATGTTAAGCACTAACCGCTAAGACGATAAAAGAACTTCTCACTGATTACTCTTGGTATTAATATAAATCAATGATTAGGTAATACCTACGTAAAGTTTCAGCCAGTTCAACTAATCAGTTATTCTATAGCATTTTATGTAATATTTTTAGACTGACATAACTTTTATATTTATGAACCGATTAATTTGAAACAAACACAAAAATTTTAGCAGCGCAAACCAAAACGTATTAGTGAAAACCGCATTCAAATCGGTTAAGCCGTTGACTGCGTACGCGCAAAAACAAGTATCACAAGAACCGTACATTTTTCCACAATAAAAAGTAGCCCATGTGTTAATCCAGAGTCTAAACTGTCCCCCCCCCCCCCTCGCTTTAACAGTTTTTCTTATTTTTCTTCCATGTACAGTCAGCGACCAATTACAAAATTATTGTATGTACCTACAGATATAGGTTAAGTATTATAACAATACCATTATGTATTGCAGCCCTCGCCCTTGTTGTCTTGGTACACAATAAAACATATAAAAGTTAAACACCTTCCTCACCGTCCAGCTTGCAAATCCAATACCGCAGCCTTGACTTGGAAGCGAAAATATAAACGGATGACGACCATTACTACCGGTGCAGTGCAGGATTTGCAGGCTGGGCGGTGAGTGAGGCGCTTGAGAAACATAGCGCGCCATACATTTTTGTTCTCGAATTTCGTCATCGTACCTAGCGAAGGCTATTCGCTAAACTAGGTGAACCCATATCTGGCTACACGTACGTGCCTCAGTCGCCAAGCCAGCACTTGCAGCGACTGTGACGCGTGCGGTCGCTATATCTGCGTTCACCTTAAGGGCACGAGTCGAATTAGAAACAAAAAAAAGAAAAAAAAATCAAACAATCAACATTGCTAACAACCCCACTGATCTTTTTTTATTATACCAGGATTACAAAGTGCAATGGCAGCACATCTGCAATATGGCGGGGTTGAAATTTTTGAGAATTCTATGTGTGATGAATTATTGAAGGGTGCCAAGAATCGCAACTGGCATGGTTTTACTGATGGTCAAATGTGTGCTGGAAAACTGGAGGGTGGTGTTGATACATGCCAGGTAAACAGCTTGTAGTATATTTTGAGTAAGTTGTTTACATTAATAGTGCCAACAGACACTCGGACTTGGTCCGCGAACCGTGACCGCGTACCGAATTCGGTGTCGCTGTGTAGACGCACGGATTTGGTCCGGCAGACCGAATTGAAAACTCGACACTCGTGTGTTTGATTTTCAGCTCTATTGTATTAGCGCATAGCTCTATTTAGAGTGATGTTTTTGACGGCGACGCCGATTCCCGTAATCTATTGAAATCGTGTTCAGTGATACCAACTCTCAAAAACATTTCTCCCCAAACATAGCCCTTAATTGGACCCTGATTAGTTATACTATTTACGAGAGTTTCGCTCCGCGAGCTCGCGCTCGTCCGCTCCGTACCAAATCCGTGGTCCGCTCCGTAGCAAATACGTCCGTGTGTTAGCACTTTATTTTATTTGGACAAATAATAACAATAACTTTAATTACTAGAATACAAAGAGCCAATAACAAGTTTTTACTAATAAATAACTAATTAAATAAGCAAAGAGGTGAGTCTAATATGTATGCATGTTCGTGTGTTGTGATATCCAAGTATAAAAGATTATTAAACGTTTCCACTCTCCAGTTGAACATGTCATTATAATAACCATATTTATAAGTTGGCAAGCAAATAATTATGTTTGTATGTTGAATTTTATTCAGCGTTTCTCTAATGAACGTTATAAGGCTGAAATAGTCGTTAGTCGCTTTAAAATCTTCGTCACCAATTAAGATCACACAAAAGTCATTAGATGTAAAGTCAGTTAATTTATTTTCGATACCCATTAATAAATCATTTAGTTTAGTATTTGGTTTGATGTAATGACATATATTAGAATAATTTTTCAAAGACTTTGTGCAATAGGTAAAATTTTATTATGTTTATTTGTGCTGACAATGCATATTTTTCTATGTATCTTCAAATTAATTTTGTCATTGGAAGTTTCATTGATATTATTCTCAGTATGATCTTGTTCATTATTATAGTTGTCCTTAATGTGTTTTGTTGGCGAACACTTTTTTTCGTAGTTTTTAGTCGTAGTAGTTTTATTTTTAATGGTTTCATTGTTACGTTTAAGAATAATGTTTTAATGTCTCAATTTGCTGCAGGGCATTTTTTAATTCTGTCTCAAGCTCTCGTACGCGATCTCTTAATTTGAGTATTTCAGTCGATTCTGCATCCGATCCACCGTGTAAACTGTTAGGGCTTTTATTTAAGGAATGGATACTTTCGCACTCATCTTCACTTGTATTTAATGTGTCTGATTTTGTTTGGTGTCTTCTAAATGTTCGGCCTGATCGAGCATAGCACCTCGCTCGGTCGGAGATCTCCCTTTGGGGCTTGCCACCATCCCACAACTCTTTTTGAGCAGGGCAAAAGAGAGATAGTCGCAGTAATTTCCATAGAGTTCATATTTGCGGTGAAATGTATGTTTCTCGTTTAGAACTTTTTTAAGAGCAGAGTTATACCATATACCATACTTTAATGCATCATCTATGCAAGATTTATTATTTAAGTGCTCCTGCCAAGCAACTGAGTTAAAATATGTGCAAATTGAGTCAAAATCACCTAGTAAATATATTTTATTCTCTTATTAGTTTTGGAGGTATTTAAGGAGTCACAAATTAGATCAATACAAAAAGAACAACGATGAAGTATATCCTCAGAGACTAAGAGATCATTACAAGCATCAACATTAAGTTCACAATTAGAAAATATTAGGTCCAAGAACTGATTGTTATAGTTGCGAACCTGACTTTGTTTAGTAAGGTTACACTGAGCAATAGAATCCATGAAGTTGTTTTGAGTCCTCGAGAGCGATACGCCACCTGGCGTGAAGTGATTTCCCTGAGGATGGCAGTCAGTAAACGGTAGGTTGAAATCTCCTACGATTATAAATATATCATTAGGATATACATTCACCACAAATAAATTTATTAAATTATTGGAAAAGTTTTCAAGTTGCTCACTAGAACTGTTTCCATCATTTTGTTTACAAAGATAGAGTGTGCAGAAGTGTATTTTATCTGATGGAAGATCTAAGGGTAGATCCCTTTGGTGGAAACCGTTACCCAGAGATCCTCTGCGTATGTGCCATTCTAGATGATCTATGGTTACTAAATCACGTCGAATCGCTAAAAGGACACCTCCTCCAAGTGATTGGTTAGTTAAGTTGTAGTCTCTGTCACGCCGCCAAATAATATATCTACCGTCAAATAGTTCCTGATCATGTATAGGTACTTTCTAGATGCCAAGTTTCTGTAACTAGACATCATACGAATTCAGTATATCGGTTGTAGTATAGGAAATATATGAAGAATTAACCACTGATTAACAGCAGGGTGATTAAAATTATATTTTGTGCATTCATAGCAATATGTATAATAAGCTAACCAACAGCATGTCATGACATATCTAAGGAGGGTTCCGTAACTATCAACGCGCAATAAGTTTTCTTTGAATACTTCAAAGGTTATTATCCGATTTCGCTCAAAATAATTTTACTTAAGAGATTTTAGCATGATCTATCAGCATGGAATGGTTTCTATCTCTTATAGTATAGAAATGCAAGGGGGGGGGGGGACCAACTTATAAACCACTTTGGAGGCTGATTACTGGAAAATGGTTGACTATGTAAAAAAGTCATGTATGAAACTTTGCCTTCATTTCCTTTCAAAAGACCTATTCAACGATACCCCACACAATGGGGTAGAATAAAAAAATATTTTTCATTGCCAATTCACATGTATGGAGAGCCACCCCTAAAATATAAAATTGTTATTGTTTTATGATTCCAAAACCGAGATCTATACACAATCTATAACTATATTTTATCCATTTATATAATTTTATAAAGCGTGCACAGACAACAGACGGACGGACAGAGCGAAACTATAAGGGTTCCTTATGTATTACGGAACCCTAAAAATAGTAGCAATAATGAACAAAGGATCGATGATTTAAAATTAAATAGACTATAATTTAAATTAAACAATAATCATTCAATTCATTCAAATCATTTAGTGTTTTATTTAGATTAAATAATGAGTAGATAAAAAATATAGCAGACCGGTGGTAACTGATCAAATGTAGATCAGATCATTCGAAGGAAAAAACGAGTGCGTGTAAAATGAAGAGTGCGATAGTATTCTACTTATAAAAGCAATGTTAGCGGCTTGCAAGTTTTTACGGTGGTTAAATAATAAGTTTGGATTTATGATCAAAGCAATTGATTCGTGCAATGGTAATGAGTTACAAAAATAAACAATTAGTGAAATACAATAATTACGAGTTGAGTAAAAGCAGCGGACTAAGCAGCAAATGGTTGATAAAATAATGTTATTATTGAAACTACATAATACGTTAAAACAGCAGTGTGGTTGGCAAATTAAGCTAACTTGCTTAAATCAGATTCATTTGAGATTAATTGAATTGGGGATTTATCATTCTTGCGGATTGTGCAGAATTTTACCCAAACACATCGATATCCCTTGGCCTCGGGAATTCCTTTACTTTTGTTAATAGCCTCTTTTGACCAGGGATAAGGTGGTCATTAATATAGAAAGTTCTGTCATCGTCTTCAATCGCAATATCTTTTTAACTAATTTGTTTGCGCGCCCGTAAAGCAGCAATTTCTTCCTTGATGTAGCGAGCTGTTGAAATAACACGTTTCTTTCAACTCCAAGATTTAGTTTTTATTAATTTAAGGTCGTCAAATAGTTCTGGGAGCTTACTGAGCTGTGAATATATTCTGGGGACTCCGACATAATCATCTCGAGAGTGACATTCTCCGGACCCGGAGGCGTTTTAGGGTGCGGACACAATCCAAGCTAACATTGCAGGCATCTCCACAATAACCTTCCATCCAGTAAATTACACAGATTTTGTAGTTTGGCAACTCATGCTTTAGTGTAGCAACTCAAGTTTGTTTGTCGTGCTTTGAGCGCTACAGAAAGGTCGCGCTCCGCATTACACACGAAGCAAATTTAATTGTTTGCGAGTGCACAATGGCGTTGGTGACCAACGAGTTGCTGGCGTTCATCCAGCACGCCATCGTCACTAAGTACGAGGTCAGTATCATGGAGAGAACACTCATCGCAATACGAAGTTTCTGTCAAAAAGTAAGATACCTACTGAAAACGTATGCATTATGTAGCTTATGGATTTATTATTAGGAATATCACAACACGAAGTTTTTATTGAAAAGTAAAAGAAAAAAGATACGTAAATACGTGCAGCTGACGGTTGGTCCCCCAAGCAGGTCTTGCCTCTTAGGGTTTATCAACTTCGCAACCTTCCTCACCCACCCTGCAGGGAAGGTTGCTTGCCGAACGCTCGCACGCTACACCTTCAGAGAAAGTGAACACTTGTGGCGGACCAATTAGCACCACAACCCTGAATCGCGCTATCGAAGGTTTCTAAGATCTTAGCTATATAGAACATCTGAAATCCATACAAGTTGGCTTCGGCCTGACCGGGCACACCACCTCGCTCGCTCGCTCACAATTTTAGTTTAATTAGTAACATATGTTTGGGTTACCTCAGAAAAAGTCAAAATGACTATACGTGTCCGTATAAATTTCGAGCAGTTGCCTCGATTCCTCATGAATCCAATCAGGTCACCACAAATTTAGAAAAAATAATTTTGAAAATCGGTCAACAGACGACGGAGTTATCGTTGAACATACAAAAGAAAACAGCCGAACGTATAACCACCTCCTTTTTGGAAATCGGTTAAAACTTAAAAATACAATAAATATAGGCCTTAGTGTTTAAAATATTATAATGCCTGGTAAGTGATAAGTATAAGAAGTAACTGGTTGAACTTATTATGTACGGTTACTATAGTCAGTTAAACACAAGAAAAAAAAATAGACAAACATTCGGCTATTCGCAGCTTTGGGTCGAATTAAAAAAAAAAACAGTTTCGTCTCTTCTAGCTTCGTCATTTGAAACGTACTTGCGTAAGCCCCGGATACACTAGGGAATAAATGGAGCAATATGCCGCGGAACATTTTGTAGGCGACGCTACTTTTGACCCAAACTGGATCAGTGTTTACAGAAATGTCGCCCGAGGAGGTTGTGGCGATTAGTTCTGTGTACATACTTATTTCGGGAGTGATGAAACGTAAGCGAAAGAGAAGATGGTGGATGCGGAATTTCTTACTACAACGAGAAAGAAGAATTAATATTCTAAGTGATCTCCGAATGTCTGGCGGATCATTTATGAATTTCATTCGAATATCAACATTTGATTTTGAAACTTTATTTCAAATGATCGTACCTTCTATTGTCAATCAGGATACAATACTACGGAATTATGTTGGTCCCCATATCAGACTAACTATTGCATTAAGATAATTGAAGACTGATTATTGCGATAATAACGGTTTGAAATATTCCACAGCAAATCGTGTTTCTGGCAAAGCTCAAGAAGTGAAAGCACGATGTCGTTTCGCCACACTACAGACATATGGAGAGACACGTTGCGTACACAACTACACTCGGTAACAAAAGGCGTGACAATGATGCGGGACACGTGCGCTCGCTCTCGGAGCGGGCAGCAATCAATATGTCTCGCGTAACGTAAAATTTGCGGGGCATGTTAAGGGTCACTGTGCAACGTTGCAGCGTCAAGTAGATTCAGTGTTGCGCCTCATGTTGCAGGACAAAATATTCCTTAGTGTATCCGGGGCTTTACTTAAAATCTCACGTACCGTACCGATGTTTGCCGAATTGTATGTCAGACGCTATATTGTAGTCCGACCAAGCCAAGTTACTTATTTGTTTATGCCCGAATCCTATATTTGAAAAACGATCCGTTCTAGTTACGAATGGTGGAATATCCTATAAAAAAGTCTCGTTAAGCAACTTACCGTCGGCTTGCTACCAACGGAAGGGAGGGTTACTAGTAACGGAAGGTAAGCGTAATGGACGAAGAAGACAGTTTAGGCCGTTCCTATAAATATTTTAAACGTCAGTAGTTTGTCAAGATTACTATTCGTAATGCCATACGGTTACCTGTCGATTTCGGTCGATTAGTGTTTATTTCACTGTTTTCGCTGCAAGCTGCAAGAAATTCGAAGAAATATCGAGTTCAGACAGTGATAGGTAAGTGTTCGATATTATCACCACGGACTCCAGTGAGACTGATTCAGAAGAAGATAATAGGCGTGATAGAGTATATAAATAAAGAATGAATTATTTAGCGACGCTGGATTCGTAAGAATTTCAAAGGAGATTTCGACATCATAAACAATCTGTTGAACAGTTAAAAGTCTGTTAAACTTGACGTTTATCCACACTTAAGAGTAACAGGAGGAGTAACAGTACATGTTGGAGGCATTTGTACACCGTCAAAATATATACTATGAAAGCATAACCTCATACCTACCTAAAATAAGAGTAAAAACTCCATTATAGTGAAATAAATTACTGATGTTATTTCAGAAATCATGGGATATCTCCACTACATCAGGTATTGTTGACATTAAGGTTCTATGCTTTAATAACAATGTTGCTACATCAGGAGAAGAACCAACTTCGCCTTGAGGGTCGAGCGTTTGGAATCTCGTCATAAAATGAACTTTAGTTCTTTTGTGGTGAGAGTTCCAACCCATCATTTCGACCCACCCATCAACGATCTTCGAGAAGGAGGAGTTCTGGCCGATCGGAGTTGTCTACAGAAGTTTTAGACGACGACTCCCGAACACTTCGCGCCCCACGTCGCAGACAATACGTCTTAAATGTTAGTGTTAGTTTATTAAATATTATGTATGTTAGTCTATAAGGTATAATATGGGCCTATGCAGCCTAAAATAAACGATATTTAATTTAATTTAATTTAATTTAATAAAAAATTAGTTTCAAATTGTTCACTCTGATATTCGAAGGCTGCTCGTAAAGGGCAGCCTTTTTCAAATTTTTCCATTTCAATTTGAAATGCTCTCGATGCCGTGGTATTTGACCACATTTTGAATTAAATGTGTTGGTCAAAGTAGCCCAACATTCCTCTTTAAGTTTGTTTGTGGCCGCATTGGTCTCTTTTGTTGTAAGTATTGGGTTGCTTTGTATGAGATCCACAAGCAGGGCAACCTCATCCTTGCTCATAGGCTTCTTTGTTTTCTGTAACAGAAATATACCTAAATGAAGTAAATCTTCAAAAACGTTGCAATATTTTAAGCGGCAAACATGTAGGTACAGTTTGTTAAAAAAATATCAAATTATAGATGTTATCTGTACTCACCGGCGTAATATCCATTTGAAAAGTTGTACGTAAAACACTACTAGAAACTTTATTGTACTTTCTTCTGTAAAAGTCGTAATAACAGTCATTAACATGTTGACGATGTTAATGACTTTGAAGATGACATCGACGATGAAGATAACGATAATAATGATTGATTGAGAAGGAAATGATGAATATGACGATGTTGATGACGTTGACGATGACATTGACGGTGAAGATGAAGGGTGAAGGGTGTACGGCGGTGCGAGGGTGTCCATACTTACTGAGAGGTCGCAGAAACTGTTAATCATGTTATTTTTCTGAAATTAACAAAATTCTGAATTACGAGTTTTCACTTACGCATACTGTCATTAGTTGCGTAACATTGTAGTTTAATAAATCAATCATTTGAATAAAAAATACGATAATAACATAGAATCAAAAATAAGACAAGAGGCTACCGACAAACGAAAGATAATGTTTTCGCTGTGGGGTAAAATATGCCGGAAATACGGAGAAGTGGGTTTATTTTAGAGCTTAATGTAGAATTAAAAGAGTTAGAGAGGAAAAAGTAGGAATAATCAAGAAAAATAAGTAGTCTACAATCAATATATTATTTATTTTTTTACATTTTTACTAGCTGTTGCCCGCGGCACCGCCCGCGTAAATACAGTATCCCAAAGGAACACAAAATCCTAAAGTACTACCATAACAAATTTCATCAAAATCCGTTCATTAGTTTTTGCGTGAAACAGTAACAAACATCCATCCATCCATCCACCCATCCATCCTTTCATACATCTGTCCGTCCATCCAACCATCCTCACAAACTTTAATATTTATATTATTTGTAGAATTCCTTTTTTACAGGACTGCCACACGAGTATTAGTGGAATATTGTAATTTTTTAAAAGCCAACACTCTGTTAATACAATAATATCACAGGTTAAGTAGAAAAATGCTTTAGCTGTGGAAATGTTTATATACACTACATAATATTATGTTTTATGCTAAAATTGTAAACGGATTGTTAAAACTATACTAGTAATGTTTATAATTTTTTGGATCCACTCTAGATTATTATACTCGTACCGAGAAGTTATCAAGTCCTGTATTACAGTATTTATTCTTATAGGTAAAAATGAAAATTATTAAAATATATAAAAAAGTATACGGTCTTAAAAATAAACAATAATAATACGGCGCTCTTAGACGCCCTCATAATTAATTGAATTTGTATACCTTTTTTCTGCTATAATTTTTGCCCTGACCTTGAGTCACCAAAGTGAAGCCCCTTTAAGTGACAGGACAGGACAGGACAGGACACAGGACAGGATGACCAATTTATAAAGATTTGTTCTTGGATATCAGTGCATTACGTATTACAGCTGAAACCTCGATGATAAAGTTGTATGTATCTGCATCTTTCGTACCAGATTTATGGCAAAGTTTAGACTGAGCTAAAAATTGATCAATTTTTATGTCATGCATCTGCTTTGTAAGATTCTGCTGGTAAAGACACATCAGTAACTCTTTTTCCTGCATACCAGACAGGACACCAATAATTACAATCCTTGGATTTCTTTTGCGAGGTTCATTAGATGTATAGGACAGAGTTCTTTAAAACTGCCGATTTTTAATTTTATCAATGTCTTTCCTAGATTGTGTGCTAATAAATACTCCACCTTTTTTGGGTTTTTCATAGACCTCTTACTTGAAATTTATTCCGGGCAAATAATTTTTTAGACAAGGGATTTTGTCTCATCACTCGTTTTAGATTTGTTGTTTGGGTGAATGGCCACAGCACTTAAATTTGATGGCTGGATGAAGTTATTTCCTTTTTTGACCATGTAGGCGAAAGAATCTCTTGTGGTTGAGAGTTGAGAGTTCGGAGTTTCTGCGATCTTCATTTTTATATTACGTAGTTGTTGAGCTAGGTCAAATTGGTCTTGGAGGCTTTCTATTTTATGGTGAGCTTGGTTTGTTCTCTGCTTCAGTTACTGGTAATAAATTGCCATCGAAGAAGTACTGTGTCCAACTCAAATCTAAAACTCTAAAGTCTAAAGTCTATAACTCTAAAGAAGGTAGTGACGTCATTATCTAAATGTCAAAATTGACCAATGAGGCGTCCGTACTGGTTGAATGGCTTACTTCAATGGAGAAGTTTACTGATGTTGTCATTAGTATATTAAACGTAAATAGTATCAAATATAGATCAAAAATAATCACTGCAAAACAATTTCGGTATCCGTTAATAAATGACTGAGAAATATCTAATAGATCATTGACGTTGACGGAACGTCTGTGATCACCGTGACGTCATCGGACCTATACGAGATAAAATGTATGACATAATTACTGACGGATCATCATAAGCGCACAGCCTGCCCGGTTCCTATAATCAACGGATCGTCATGGTATAAAAGTTACTATCCGTTTTTCTACAACCGATTATGAGTCGTAAATACTGTTCCACAATTAACTTTCTATACCTGCTATCGACGAGCGACCGTCGGTCGTTCAAATACCGAGCCCTCTTCGCTCTTAGTTGTGATTTCGTTATACGCAAAATTGAAACCGAAAATGATTTTATGTTTTTGAAGATTTACTTCATTTAGGTATATTTCTGTTACAGAAAACAAAGAAGCCTATGAGCAAGGATGAGGTTGCCCTGCTTGAGGATCTCATAAAAAGCACTCCAATCCTTACAACAAAAGAGACCAATGCGACCACAAACAAACTTAAAGAGGAATTTTGGGCTACTTTGACCAACACATTTAATTCAAAATGTGGTCAAATACCACGGCAGCAAGAGCAACTAAAATTGAAATGGGACAATTTGAAAAAGGTTGCTCGTAAAAGAGCTGCGAATATCAGAGTCAACAATTTGAAACTAATTTTTTATTAAATTGAATGAAATTAAATATCGTTTATTTCAGGCTGCATAGGTCCATATTATACCTTATAGACTAACATACATAATATATAATAAACTAACACTAACATTAAACACGTATTGTCTGCGATGTGGGGCGCGAAGTGTTCGGGAGTCGTCCTCTAAAACTTCTGTAGACAACTCTGATCGGCCAGAACTCCTCCTTCTCGAAGTTCGTTGATGGGTGGGTCGAAATGATGGGTTGGAACTCTCACCACAAAAGAACTAAAGTTCACTTTATGACGAGATTCCAAACGCTCGACCCTCAAGGCGAAGTTGGTTATTTTCCTGATGTAGCAACATTGTTATTAAAGCATAGAACCTTAATGTCAATAATAACTGATGTAGTGGAGATATCCCATGGAGTTTTTACTCTTATTTTAGGTAGGTATGAGGTTATGTTTGCATAGTATATATTTTGACGGTATACAAATGCCTCCAACATGTACTGTTACTCCTCCTGTTACTCTTAAGTGTGGATAAACTTCAAGTAGTAACTGTTCAACAGATTATTTATCAAGTCGAAATCTCCTTTGAAATTCGTACGAATCCAGCGTCGCTTAATAACATAACCTCATACCTACCTAAAATAAGAGTGAAAACTCCATTATAGTGAAATAAATTATTGATGTTATTTCAGAAATCATGGGATATTTCCACTACATCAGGTATTGTTGACATTAAGGTTTATTTATTTATTTATTGTATATTGACACATCAACAGTCTGTAGGAGTATTACATTTGAGCTTAAAACTAAATTACATAAAACAATTTCTTCTTCTTCTTCTTCTTGGGTTCTATGCTTTGACTCCCGAACACTTCGCGCCCCACGTTGCAGACAATACGTGTTTAATGTTAGTGTTAGTTTATAATATATTATGTATGTAAGTCTATAAGGTATAATATGGGCCTGAAATAAACGGTATTTAATGTAATTTAATTTAATAAAAAAATAGTTTCAAATTGTTCACTCTGATATTCGCAGCTCTTTTACGAGCAGCCTTTTTCAAATTGTCCCATTTCAATTTGAATTGCTCTCGCTGCCGTGGTATTTGACCACATTTTGAATTAAATATGTTGGTCAAAGTAGCCCAACATTCCTCTCTAAGTTTGTTTGTGGCCGCATTGGTCTCTTTTGTTGTAAGTATTGGGTTGCTTTGTATGAGATCCAAAAGCAGGGCAACCTCATCCTTGCTCATAGGCTTCTTTATTTTCTGTAACAGAAATATACCTAAATGAAGTAAATCTTCAAAAACGTTGCAATATTTTAAGCGGCAAACATGTAGGTACAGTTTGTTACAAAATATCAAATTATAGACGTTATCTGTACTCACCGGCGTAATACCTATTTCAAAAGTTGTACGTAAAACACTACTAGATACTTTATTATACTTTCTTCTGTAAAAGTCGTAATAACAGAGATTATATACGTACTTTTATTTTGCAATGATGATGGATGTCATCAGTCAAACAAAACATAAGGGCGCTTACGTTCCATTCCCGTTCTTGCTATGTGTATGCATTCTACTGTATTTGGTGAGAAAAAGATAAAATAACACGCAGATACCTGCGATTGTACGATAATAATAATATTATTACGATAAAAAAATTAATTATTATCAATCATATGTGAATCTAATTTATTATGTCTTGAATTTTGTGCCATTTTCGGTTTCAATTTTGCGAATAAAGAAACGCACAACTAAGAGTGAAGAGGTCTCGGTATTTGAACGACCGATGGACGCTCGTCGATAGCAGGTATAGAAAGTTAATTGTGGAACAGTATTTACGACTCGTAGTCGGTTGTAGAAAAACGGATATTAACTTTTATACCATGACGATCCGTTGATTATAGGAACCGGGCATCACTGGAGTCCGTGGTGATAATATTGAACACTTCCCTATCACTGTCTGAACTCGACATTTGCAGCGAAAACAGTGAAATAAACACTAACCGACCGAAATTGACAGGTAACCGTATGGTATTACGAATAGTAAGTAATCTTGACAAACTACTGACGGTTAAAATATTTGTAGGAACGGCCTAAACTGTCTTCTTCGTACATTACGCTTACCGTCCGTTACTAGTGACCCTTCCGTTAGTAGCAACCCGACGGTAAGTTGCTTAACGAGACGTTTTTTATAGGAAGGGCTTAAGCTTACGCCTCGTATAATATTTCACCATTCGTAACTAGAATGGATCGTTTTTCAAATATAGGAACCGGGCATATGATAAGAAAGTATTTTCTGAAATTCTATCTCAAAGGGGGCGAAAACGGGGGTAAATAATTTGTATTGAAAATCTTAAAATCTGTACCGATTTCGATGAAAATACATTTTATTGGATATGTTTTTCAGAGTTTATTATAATTTACCTCTGAGGGTATAAAATAAGGGTTGAAAATTTGCATTGTAAACATTAAAAACTTATCCGATTTCCATGAATTTAAATATTCGGGCTAATAATTATATTTTATGGTGGTGTTGGGTTGACCTCTGTGGCTCAGTGATTCAGCGCGTTGGTGCTCAAGCCGGGGGTCGGGGGTCGCGGGTCCGAATCCCGCCGTAGGAACAAAAAGTTTTTCTGTGTTCCTGGGTCATGAATGTGTATTAAATATGTGTATAATATAATAAAAATCTAAAATATATGTATAGTATAAAAGTATTAAATATACTTCCCGTTTTCTGGTACCTGTAACCCAATTCGGATTCGGATTTCGTTCTTCGGATACTTAGTACGGGCCAGATTGACGTGGCGTGAAGCGTACATAGATATTATTATCATTATTATTATTATTATTTGGTTGTACATGATAATGGGCCTTTTTGTAATTCATCTCCTAAAGAGGTAAAATGGTATATTATATAGAATTGCTATTTTCTTAAACCACGGAATAAGGTGCCTTTATTTATTTACTTGTAAAATGAAGAAATCCTTGACCAAAACACAGTTTAAAAAACCAAAGTAAAAGAATTTATGTTGATGAATTTATTTGATGTTTATAATTTTTACAGGGTGATTCTGGAGGGCCATTGATATATTACAGATTTCCTAAGCGTTTTCTCAGTACAGACTACTTCCCTTCAGTAGTCGGTGTCACATCGTTTGGTTTAGCGTATTTTAAGTGTGGAGGGGAAAACCAACCAAGCGTGTACACCCGCGTATCCCACTACACCGACTGGATAGAACAAATTGTTTGGGTTTCTGAAAATTTGGTATCGGATTTTGTAAATCGTTAAAACAATATCCGTTGTCTGATTACCATTGCACGAGTCTTAACTTAGCATGGGATTAGATTGACGTGATGTGTACGACGTATGTATGACGTACATATTATATTTTGTTCTATTGTATATTATTTTGTGTAATAAAGATATTAGAAAGAGAATTTGAGAGTTTTCAATTATATTCAAAAACTGATTTTACCTTACGGGAATATAACAAGATAGAAAATATATTCTAATATATTATATAAGGTACTACAAAATCAATTACGAATATTTTGGGCATCCTACTAATATTATAAATGTGAAAGTTTGTGAGGGTGGATGGATGTTTGTTACTTTTTTACGCAAAAACTACTGGTTATGACAACTGATAAGCTACTGATTTTGATGAAATTTATAGTATGGTAATAGTTTATGGTATTATGATATGGTATGGTAGTAGTTTAGGCTATGGATTGAAACATTGTAGGCTGCTTTTTATCCCGAAAAAGTGCAGTATTCCCGTGGGATACTGTATTTACGCGGACGGAGCCACGGACAACAGCCAGTAATTAATAATATGATCTACTGCTTATCAAAATCAAAAATGTTTTATTTCCATATAGGTTACAAAGCAACCCTTATGGAATTGTCCCCACGTGAAGCCTACCACCGGTTCGGGAACTAACCCGGCGAGAAGAACCAGCGTAAGAAACTCGCACGGGGCCATCTTTTAGCAAAAAGATGGGAAATGGTTCTTTTAAAAAAATATATTTTTTTTACAATATGTAAACTTAGTCTATATAATATTAACAAAAGTCGTAAAGTACATAGAAGGAGCCGTGCAGGCGGCCATCCTATTCCCAACGTGTGCGATCGTCACTAAAATCATTGACCCTATAATAAGCTTTAGCACATAAACGTTCTTTAACTACTTTTTTTTATTTATTAATGGGCAGATTTTGAACGTTTTCTGACATTCTATTGACATTGACCTTTAAAAGATTTGCTTGTGCTTATTTCTAGTGTTTCTTTAGTGATTGTCGCTTTTAGTTTTAAAATTACTAATAATCTTTCTAACATATAATACATTATCCAAAATGTATTGAGAAGCGACGGTTGGAATACTTATTTCTTTAAACTTTTCTATCAGAGATTCAAAGGGGACATTGTGTAAATTGAACGTATTGCTCGCTTCTGCAGCACTAATATTGTATTAATATCGGTGGCATTTCTCCATAAAATGATGCCGTAAGACTATTACGTACTATGAAAGTAACTAAAATAAACTAGTCGCTGTGTGTGTCCGTCAGAAATTTATCTTATTTTTCTGACTGCATATGCTGCAGAACTGAGCCTATCTGCAAGATTAGCAATATGAGGACCCCACTGTAATTTACTATATAGTGTTATATCTAGAAATACAGTGGTGTCCACTAAATTCATTTTCTCATCATTTAATAGTATATTGGTTTGTACTTGACTAACATTGGGCAATGTAAACTTTAATAAGAATTTAAAAGTAAGTAATTCATTTCACCTGCTCCGTTAAAAATTTAGGGGTTCATCTTGATCGCACTCTGTCATGGAACGTACAAGTCCAGACACTACGCAAAAGACTATCTGCCGCCAGAGAGGGGGTCTGAGGGGTCAGACGTCTATCGACCGTTCTCAATTACCTATATATCCGTAATCCATGCTACTAAAGATAGCAAATCTATGCTTTTGATTTTACTTGCGTTTCAATAAACTACTGACAGATGACATTTCCTACCGAAGCGGCTCATCTATCGGTGGGAGGGCGGATAGCCTACTAGAGATAGGGATGGTCATATCTTAGCTAACTGCATTTCAGTTTAAGTTTCAACTTACTCTCTGATAGGCGGAGCCTACTGTGATAACGTAATTTTCATATCTTTCAATATCGGCCATTAACAAAACGGAGAACCTAGTTTTGCCGAGGATATCAATGTGTGACGTTCTTTGTGTATTTCTTCTTTATTTTTGTGTTATTTAGTTCTTAATGTGTAAAATTGGAAGAATATTTACTATGAATTAATATGCGTTAACGTACACAAGTGTGGGCAAGTGGTACGTACAACTTCAAAAAGCGTGCTATTTTGTGTTCCTTTCAAAACTCCCTAGGAAGTTTTAGTAAAGCGTCTATCATTTTACTGATTCAGTTTTAAGTCAGTCGACGACTCATTGACTGCATTGATGATTTATTTGGACTTCATATAGATAAAGTCCTTTTCATGAAAGAAGTTCCTTAGACGCGGCGCTGTGATCGCGCGATAAAATATTGCCAGCATTTTTTATATGTATTAGAATACCTCGATTCTGCTTCACAAAACTCCTTTAACTTGAGTATCAATTATCGGGCAGCACTTTTTACAACCTCAGGCATTGTAAATAACAATTTACCAAAAGTTCCACTAATTGCCACGGGACATTTTATTGACTTCTACTAGGTATTACCACTTGTCTTAACCACTGTCGTATTTATCAATTTGAAGTTATTGTAATATTATCAATCTGAGAACTGATGCTTGTAGGATTGGGATGGGTAACAGAAACACTTCTAGATTGCTGTATAACAGACTCACTCGGTCGGTGGTCGGTCTTCGAATGGCCGTAAGAGCTTGTGCTCCCACCTAGTACACACCTAGTTTACCCATCCACCGTACCACGCCACAAGTATGCGTGTGTATATTTATTATTATAAGTGTCAATACACTACAAGGCTATGTTCCCACGAGCGGTTTTTTGTGGTCGCGACGGTAGTCGCGATCTATGCGTTAGTACATTAAAGCTGAAATTCGAAGTGCCAAGTGTCAAATGTTAAATTTTGACAGCTGTACACGATTATCAGCTGTATTGTAATAACAGAGTTCTATTTAAAGTGCAGTTTTTTCTGTCGTGACCACAATAAACGCTCTTGGGAACGTAGCCTTACTTTTGTGATTTATTTTCTTTAAAATTCAATAAAAATGATTGAATTATAGTTGTTTTTTTGTTTTATTTACCTTTTTAATCCAATCATTTTTAAACAGGTTTTAAAATAAAAAATAGATGATAAATAACCTACGTATGGTTTTTTTTTCATTTCAGGCTTGAATCTATTGCAGTTTTGACGATAATATGTAAAAAAGCTAAGGTATAAATTTGAATTGCGAACACTTTTTTTTATTCGGAGTGCCACCTCTTATTACGTAGTACAGTTACATTGTCTTTGCTTCGAAGTTTGATTTCATTTTAAATTTCACATTCCTTTTCACGCGACTCTTAGCATCAAACTGTTATATCTCACTATTGAATTTGATAAAAACCACGATAACTATAGTAAAAAATCATCCAGAGTTTTGATTTTCAATTTTAAGTACAATATTTACGCTTTTAACTCAATAATACTCATAAATAAATATATAATTGTTTAAAACACGAATTATTATGTAGTTAGCAACGAATGAAACGTTTCAAGAGGCTTGGATAGGCGAGAGGGAAGGATGCTATCCTTCGTTGGACAAGAATAAGTAGGTCCTACGAGGGTCAATAAGTCCGTGACTTTTGGAATAAAACACAGATTTTTTGATAAATAAATCATTTTATTTTTCAACGTAGTCCCCCTTGAGCTCTATACACTTTGTCCAACGCTTTTCCAATTTTTTTATCCCTTCCAAAAAATATGATTTGTCGAGGTCCTCAAAATAGGCCTTTGTTTGCGAGATGACTTCATCATTGGAGTCAAATCTTTTTCCACCGAGCCATTTTTTCAGGTTTGGGAACAAGAAGTAGTCACTCGGAGCCAAATCTGGAGAATAGGGTGGATGTGGGAGCAATTCATAGCCCAATTCATGGATTTTTGCCATGGCAACTGCCCATGTGTGCACCCTTGCATTGTCTTGGTGAAAAAGAACTTTTTTCATGGCCAAATGAGGTCGGTTTTTTTTCAAATCCTCATTGAAGCGGTCCAATAAGTTGGCATAATATTCCCCATTAATTGTTCTTCCCTTTTGAAGATAGTCAATGTGGATTATCCCACGTGCATCCCAAAAAACAGTCGCCATAACTTTATTGGCTGACAAACCCACCTTGGCCTTCTTTGGCGCCGATTCACCCTTAGAAACCCACTGTTTTGACTGTTGTTTGGTCTCTGGTGTGTTGTGATGGATCCATGTTTCGTCCACGGTTACAAAACGGCGCAAAAACTCCTCCATATTGTGATTAAACAACGCCAAACCTTCCTGTGAAGTTGTTACACGATTGCGTTTGTGGTCGACTGTGAGCAAACGCGGCACCCATCTTGCGGAAAGCTTTCTCATGCCCAAGTGATCATTCAAAATTGAAACCACTGAGCCATGCGAGATGCCTATGGCTTCCACAATCTCTTGCACTCAATCTTCGGTCGGCCAACACCATATCGTGAATTTTTTCGATTGTTTCGGGTGTAGAGACCTCAACTGGGCGTCCAGGACGTTCGGAATCTTCAGTGCTTGTACGGCCACAACGAAATTCAGTAAACCACTTTTTTACCATTGAAATCGATGGTGCAGAGTCCCCATAGTATTTATCAAGCTAAGCCTTGGTCTCGGTAATGGTTTTTTTTCGCAAAAAATAATGCTTAAGAAGCACACGAAATTCACTTTTTTCCATTGTTTCCTTAAGTTACTGGATAGTCTGATAAAGATAGCTGTAAAACACAAACTAACTGACGCAGCAAGTTCAAATTTTGATAGGAGTCAACTGACAGATACCTGTTGACAGGAGTAGTGTTGCTTTTTCAGTAACGAGGTTAGAAATTCAAAAAGTCACGGACTTATTGACCCGCCTTAGTATCTTTGATTGTGAAACGCAAGTTAAAGCGACAGCTAACTGTCTAACGGGGATCGCTATCTTTCTTTATTCTTAGATACGTTATTGAAAACGGCCGTAAGTAATTTCCTGTTTGTTGCGAATAAAAAGTTAAAAAAAATAATAAAAAAGTTGGGATAGCCAACTAAAATCACACTTGCACAAACATTTTTACTTCCAATTTTAGACTATGCTGACGTAAGCTACTGTGACCTTAGTGAACAACTTATATCCTCTATAGAACGTCTGCAGAACTTATGTATCCGGTTCATATTTGGCCTTCAGAAATACGATCATATATTGGACTACCGGACCAAACTAAAGTTCCCTATCAAAATGCGTCGGAATACTTCATCAACTATAAAATATTATTTTTTATCCCAAAACCCCTCAATATCTAAAAGACTATTTTTCCTTTCTTGGTCATAAAAATCCTATTCTTCGTTCCCCAAAGAAACTAACTCTCGCTTTTCCTTCACACAAAACTGCCTACTATGACTCTTCTTTCACTATTTCTGCTATACGACTATGGAATGATTTACCTGAATCTAATCAAAAATCAAAATCAATTGAAATTTTTACAAAACGTGTTAAGAAATATTATGTTCATCTGTCTGAACTGCAATGAACAATAATTTATTATTAATGTACCTACTAATATCAAATATTATATTTGTGTAATGTTTACGTAGTTTGTATAAAATAATTAATATTTATTTTAGATTTATTATATATGTAACGTGTATCTAGTATTTTCATCGTATATTGCTTTTTTTACATTATTTATTTGTTAGGTTGTCTGGCATAAAATGCTATAAGCATTAAGGCCGCATTTTTGTGCAGTTCCTTCATTTAATTATTGTTATATGTATGTGTTTTTGTGTAAATAAAGAGTTTTCTATTATATTCTAAGTTCTTAACATTAAACCATTGGACTATTTTCGAGAGAGCACTATTTACCTCGTCGTAATCTGACTGTTGTCGCACATTAAAAATTAGTGAAGTGTCATTGGCAAAAAATACTATCTCATTATCATTACCTTTAACAAGATAAGGTAATTCGCTTATATAGATGAGAAAAAGAAATGGGCCTAAAATAGATCCTTGTGGGACACCTAATTCTATTTTGGTCTATTGGACCTTTTACTATTTATCTCCAACCTTTGAGTTCTATTTTTATATAAAGACATTTGGGTAGAAAAATTGTCTCTAAAGCGCTGAGGTCATTAACCTCTCAGAAATAGGTGATTTAAAGCGGGAGCAAGGATTTTGTCTAAATAACATCAGTAAAATCAGATGTGTGAGGTAGCAGCGCCGGTAAGATTTATTCCTTGAGTTCAGATTTTGCACTTAAGAACATCCCTACACGTAGGAAATGGATCGTTGGCCCAGGACGCAAAGGACAAAGCCGATCTTTTGGGCAAGCTCTTTGCGTCAAACTCGACCCTGGATGACGGGGGTCAGAAACCGCCGACCATACCGCGATGCACGAGCATCATGTCGGATATTCGGTTTCATCAGCGCTCAGTGCGAAAAGCCCTCCGTTCCCTTGATATCCAAAAGTCGAGTGGGCCTGACGGAATCCCTCCTATTGTGTTGAAAAAGTGTGCTCCAGAGTTGGCTCCGGTCTTGACGCGTCTATTTCGGTTCTCCTACTCTTCTGGCATCGTCCCGGCTTCTTGGAAGGCAGCCTTGGTGCACCCGATCCCCAAAAAAGGTGATCGCTCAAATCCTTCCAACTACAGACCAATCGCTATAACCTCTCTCTTCTCGAAGATAATGGAATCCATTATCAATAGCCAGCTTCTTCGATACTTGGACGGCCAGGGATTACTAAGCGACAAACAATACGGGTTCCGTAAGGGTCGCTCGGCTGGTGATCTCTTGGCGTACCTAACTCATCGTTGGGGTCAGGCAATTGAGTCGAAGGGCATTGACTGTTAGTTTGGACATTGCGAAGGCCTTTGATCGGGTTTGGCATAAAGCGCTGCTATCAAAGCTTCCATCATACGGGCTGCCCGAGAAATTATGTAAGTGGGTCACTAGTTTCTTAGCAGATAGAAGCATAAAGGTCGTAGTTGACGGCGAATGCTCGGAAACTCAGTCTGTTGATGCTGGTGTCCCTCAGGGCTGTGTTCTATCGCCTACCCTATTCATACTGCATATCAATGACATGTTACAGACCAACGGCATTCATTGCTATGCGGATGATAGTACAGGTGATGCTGTATATACCGGCTCCCCCAATATTTCTCGGCTAAATGTCATTGAGAGTCGAAACGAACTTGTGTCTTAAATAGAGAATTCATTGGAGAAAGTCTCTGAATGGGGTAGACGTAACTAAGTCCAATTCAACCCCGCCAAGACACAAGTCTGCGCGTTCACCACTAAAAAGTCACCAATGGTCGTATATCCTCGTTTCGAGGGCACATCTTTAACCATCTCCCCTAGCATTGAGATACTTGGCGTCAACATATCGAGCGAAGTCCAGTTCCGATATCATCTAGAGGGTAAGGCCAAATTAGCCTTGAAGAACAGAGCGAGACAGTACTTCAGTCCGGACCAACGCCTACAACTCTACAAGGCGCAGGTTCGGCCTCATATGGAATATTGTTCTCATCTCTGGGCAGGGGCGCCAAAATACCAACTGCTCCCTCTGGATCGTATCCAACGAAGGGCCGCTCGAGTTGTTGAGTGCCATAGTGTTTCAAACAGCTTGGACCCCTTGGAATTACGCCGAGATGTAGCTTCACTCTGCATCCTCTATCGGTTGTATCACGGGGAGTGCTCTGAGGAATTGTTCGGAATCATACCACCTGCAACTTTTCGCCATCGTCCCACGCGAAAAACATACCATCCTCATCACCTTGATGAGTGGCAGTCTTCCACCGTGCGCTTTTCGCGTAACTTTCTGCCGCGCACTGTAAAACTCTGGAACGAACTGTCACCAGCAGTATTTCCGGACCTATACGACCTGCAAACCTTCAAGAAGAGAGCGTATTCCCTCTTAAAAGGCCGGCAACGCACCTGCAGCTCTTCTGATGTTGCGAGTGTCCATGGGCGACGGTAGTTGCTTACCATCAGGTGACCCATTTGCTCGTTTGCCCCCTTATTTAATTTAAAAAAAAAAATCCAACATCAACATTCCTGTAGGAAAGCACCCCTACATATTGGTCCTTCGGGTAACTCAGTGTTGCGGGGGTTGTGTTTGTGCTGTGATTAGCGATCAGTCTGACAGGCCTTCCAGAAGCGGGTCCAACTTGTTGGATTGAGAAGGCGCTCTACGATCACAGTATAGACCCAAAGCCCTGATTTGAACTGGAACCTATTGAAGTCCATGATTGGACGAGAGGAACATTATCAACATACGCGAAAAGGTCAACTAGCTTTCGTGAACAAGAAGAACATTTCAACATCCGCGAAAATCTCGACTGGCTTTCGTGAACAACTTCAACATCCGCGAAAAGCTCAACTAGCTTTCGTGAACATTAAGAACATTTCAACATTCACGAAAATCTCAACTAGCTTTCGTGAACATCAAGAACATTTCAACATCCGCGAAAATCACAACTAGCTTTCGTGAACATCAAGAACATTTCAACAACCACGAAAAGCTTAACTAGCTTTCTGAACATCAAGAACATTTTAAAATCCACGATAAGCTCAATTAGCTATCGTAAACATCAACAACATTTAAATTTTTCGTCGTACAGTAAATAGCCATCATCATGGATGCTTTGCTGGAGCATCAACAACATATCAAAAAGGATAATCACCAACTTAAAAAAAGATTATCCTACCTAAAAATATCAGAGTATCTTCAAACAATATTGGAGACTCTAAACAACTTGTGGGAAGAATTTCAGTCAAACAACACCCTGCTCCAGCTAAAGGATGATAGATCCGACAAGTACTTCACCACTAAACGCTTTCAACACCTGGGGCAACTCTACAAGAATGGGGTTCAACTCTTTTATCAAACAACTCCAGCTGTTAAAAACTACAGCTGGAACATTTGGAATTAACAAGGGAACTCCGTCGCGTACCGATGAACTACTGAGTGAACTGAGTGAACAAACTTCCGAGCTCTGACTCGAGTAGTTAAGAACATTGACTTCTGCTCGCTAACAGAACGCTGAGAAATTGAAGACAACCTGTAGATGCTTCAATCCCGCTGGGAAGCCATCGATCAACTACATTGGCAGATAGACAATTAATCGGAAGGGGCTGACAAAAAATATGAGAATGTTTTCTGTGAACACGAAGAGATTTACAAGAAAACAAAATCATGTCTTCACAGAAACCTCAATAACATTAAACATCTATAAGAGTCCATACACATCCTGAATCAATATTTACTGGCAACTACGCCAACTGGCCAGCCTACGCGGATCTCTACCGGGAAGCAAAGATGCAACATCTCAAGGGAAAACTTAATGCCAAGGCCGAGCGGCTCGTCCAAAATTTAAACATATCGAATGACAATTATTATGATGCTTGCTGGGAGATTCTGAATCATCGATACAACAACAAGCTACTACAATAAGAAGCTTCTACAACAGAAGTTCATTCAAGCCTTCATGAACCAGCCGACGTTGCAAAAACATATTGCTTACGAGATCAAGCGACTTCATGATGACTTCTGGAGACGTTTCAAGCCATACACAACCTGGGCGTCGACATGTCAACGTGGGATCCTATCCTCGTACACATTATCACGGAGAAGATGGATTCTGAAACATACGTGGCATACCTGGATGCCAGAACAAACAAACGCTATCTTCCATCTTTCTTCAAATTAATTTCCGTTCGCGAAAGTAAATTCACCGCATTGGAGCCATTAAACAAGAAAAATCGTCAGAACAAACCAAGTCCTACACCTGTAAAGCAAAATTAACATACGAACAAAGAGAACATATGCTACATAAGGTTCAAGTTCGCAAAAACATACAAGTCGTACGCTGAGCGCATATGCCCACTATGCAAGAAAAATAATCATCAATCAATCTACAACTTTAACATTTTTCAAGAATTGTTTAATATTATCACAAAGAAAAATGCATTTTGAAAACCAAGTGCAAAATATGCAATAGTGTACATCATACAATTTTTCAAGACGTTTTGGCTGATGCAAATTGAACAAATGAGACGCAGCAAAATGCAATGACTGCTCCAAATACTTTGCCCCGAACATCGAATCACGTGTCCGGTTATTATGATGAAGTATTATTATCAATAGTCGAATTAAAGGTACATGCCAGAGATGGAAGCTACATCACTATGAGATGCCTTGTAGGCCAAGTATCGCAGATCAACTTGATTACGGAATCCGCTGCTCAACGATAACATCTACAGAGATGGAACCACAGCTCATCTATATTTGGAGTTGTTACCGACGCACCACAATGCAACGGTGCCGTTCAACTAGACTGCGCATCGCGATACGACGACTACAACTTCATCATAAACGCTTTAGTAATGTCTTAAGTAATTGGAAACTTACCGAACTTTACGTTCGAGAAACCATCTAGGCCACATATACAAAACATCAACTTATTGGATCCGGACTACAACATCTCAAAGCCGATCGACGTGCTATTAGACGCCAATATCTTTGCCGAAATATTAATGGATGGAGTTTTGAGGGGTCCGTCTAATACTCCAATCGCACAACAGACTAAATTAGGATAGGTATTACTCGGTGTTCGCGACACTGCATATTTGTACAGCGCACAGTGACCACAGCTTACTGCGTCTACGGCGCGTATAGATCCTCACCCCGCGCGCACCTCACCGCCAGGAGCCGGCCCGGCACTTCACGCCAAGCCGTATTAGATATAGCATCGTTTTAATTCATATTTTACCTTTCTACTTGAATACAGTCCACATTAGTAATTGTATCAACAATCTTTTATTTACACGAACAAATGCTCCTTCAAATGAAAAAAGCGACCTAAAATAAAAAAAGAAGAATAAAGAACACGTTACACGTGCCATATTGGAATCGGTAATTTTGTGCTAATAAGCTTGGAACCAACGATCGCCGGCCACAACTTGTGCAGCCCATAATAAGACGCTTGAAAATAAAGGGACAAGAAGAAAACAGTACAGAGTGAGTTCGTTCCAATTCCTTACCTCCTATCATCAATTTCATCTTCCTTAATTTTTTCCATTTCCAAGAATTAGGAGTGCATCAATTCTATCGTCATCGATTTATAAAGTTTACTTATCTATTCATCTAAGTATCATTTAATTTAATCATTTATAAAGGCAAATTGCATATTAATAAGTTTTTTTTTTACTTGCAGGCTTATCTACCCTTAATTACAAACTTAATCTTTTGAGTATGTTGTAAGATCGTACTTAACATTCCTAAATAGGTAGTTACTGCTACATAATATTATAAATAATCATTTCATGTTTTGTTCCAGCAAACTGTTATTTTTACATCATCGCAGCATCGTTCGTACCTATCAATCCTTATCTGCGCAGCGTTCAAGCATTACGCACACCTACCTACATAAATTATTTGTCTATTGAATTACACTTATATAATAGTATTCTTTAATTCTCGGTTTTGATTTAATGGTGACTGCTTTTAATTAAAAAACGTGGAAGCTTAAAACCTAAACTAACATCATTTGGAAGCTTTATAAATCTTATTAAAGGTCACAAAATATTAGCGGATAGGCAAAAATGTGAGCTTGAATGTCATCTTAATAGAATTAACACTACGTTTGACCAATTTGATGCATTACAGACGGAGATTGAAACATTATCGGAACAAGTTGATGAGGAATATAATGAGCGTATACAATACGAGGAGCAATTTTATAGTCTCGTAGCTGTGGCGCGCTGTATGTTGAATAGTGTGATGTCAACAGCACCTTCTCGAGATGGATCTGTAGCGGGTGACCAGGATGTCAACTATGCTCCTAAGTTTCATTTACCGGTCATCAACGTACCTCAGTTCGGCGGCGACTACCAGGATTGGTTGGAATTTCGAGATACGTATATTTCAATTATTCATAACAATCATAATATTTCACAAGTACATAAATTTCATTATTTACGTGCTGCTTTAAAAGGTAGTGCGTCTTTAATTATTCAAAGTCTAGATATAACAGCAAATAATTACCCAATAGCATGGCAATTACTAACAGATAGATTTGACAACACACGACTGTTAATTAATAACCACTTACAAGCTTTGTTTAAAACTAAAGACATAACTACTGAATCAAGTTCAGAGATTAGGAATTTAATTGATGTTATTAATAAAAATCTACGAGCACTTTCAGCACTTGGTGAACCAGTCGGTCACTGGGACACAATTATTATCTACATGATGGCGAAAAAATTAGATTCCGTTACAATTCAAAGATGGGAGGAATACAAAAGCAGCCTAAAATGTAATTCACCAAGTCTTGAACAATTTACAAATTTTTTAAAATATAATAGGTGTGATTTGTTAGACACACACCACCGCTAAATTACATTTATAAAAATCAATCAAACTTGCCCAATAATAATAAAAAATCATATTTTAAAAAAGATATAGTAGGAAACGATAAACATAATAACTATAATAAAATCAATTCATGCCCCATGTGTCCACAAAATCATTTTTTGTTTTCCTGTCCATCATTTATAAAACTTGATGTTGACTCACGAATAAAAAAGGCCACGGAAAGCAGAATATGCATCAACTGTTTACGTCCAGGTCATAATCGAAATCCGTGCAGACTATCAAATTGCAAATATTGTAATTTTAAGCACAACACACATTTGCATAAAAATATTTTCAACAAAGCGTCATCATCATCATCACCTCCCAATGTAGTCCTTACAACAAATGTTTCATCACCTTCTAATGCCTCTTATGTCATATTATCCACAGCCTTGGTGCGCGTCAAGGACAAAGATGGCTACTTTCATACAGCAAGAATGTTATTGGATAATGGGAGTACTTGCAACTTCATTACAGAGGAGCTGTGTCTTAAGCTTGGTTTAGTAAGACGTAAGTCCAACTCCACTATTTCTACAATTAATTATTATACATTTATAGATTTATTTGCAATTGCCAAAGTAAAGTAAATAAACTTAAACATTTTTTGTCCTCTTCAGAATTAGAAACGTCACAAAAACGTCTTCTCAGCTATTCACAACAGGAAATGTTCCTTGACGAATATTTATTACTTAAGGCTTCCAAACCATTACCAAAGGGTAGTAGGTTAAAATCACCTACACCTTTTCTAGACTCAGATAATTTAATACGAGTTGGAGGAAGATTAAAAAATTCATGTTACACATGAATATAACATTAAACATCCGATAGTATTATGCTCAAAACACCATCTTGCTAAAATCATTTTTGAATGTAAGCATAAGGAATTATTTCATGGTGGGGCTCAATTAATTTTATGCAATATAAGAAATCATTTTTGGCCGTTAGGTGGCAGAAATTTAGCGAAATCAATTGTTCATGCTTGCATTCGATGTACACGACATAATGCGAAACCAACACAACCTATTATGGGTAATTTGCCAGCTGAAAGAACGTATCTTGAATTTCCCTTCCTAAACACAGGAGTCGATTATGCCGGTCCAATTTTAATAGCTGATCGAAAGGGACGCGGTTGTAGATTGCAAAAATCTTATATTTGTGTTTTTATCTGTTTTGCAGTCAAAACCGTACACTTAGAGCTCATGACGGATCTAAGCAAGGAGGCATTCTTGGCTGCGTTTAATCGTTTCATATCGAGGAGGGGTAAATCTCAAAACATATATTCCGATAATAGTACAAACTTCGTGGGATGCACCCAACTTGCAATGAACTTAAACGGTTTTTAAAATTTAATAATCCCTATATACAAACCAATTTAGCCGAACTTGATATAAGTTTTAATTTTATACCACCATATTCGCCTCACTTCGGGGGTATTTGGGAGGCTGCAGTCAAGTCTGTTAAAACACTTTTGTGTCGTATTTTAAATTTAACACATCTTGTTTATGAGGAACTTTCAACGTGTTTGTATCAGATAGAAGCAATCCAAAATTCTAGACCTATTACACCTTTGTCCACTGACCCGCTAGACCTGACTTTTTTAACACCAGCCCACTTCCTGATTGGACGATCGCTCTTGTCTGTTCCGTATCCTCCACTTGAAGACGTAAACATTCATAGACTTCAACGTTTTCAGAGAATAGAGAAGCTCAGACAGCATTTCTGGAGTCGCTACACACGAGAATATATATCAACTACAACAGAAACACAAATGGCACGCATCTACCGGAAAACTTGAAATCGGAGACATGGTCTTGATCAGAGACTCCAGTGTGCCGCCTTTGCTTTGGCTCTTGGGAAGAGTCACAAGGCTCATGAAGGGTAGCGACGGAGTTTGCAGAGTTGCCGAAATACAAACAAAGAAGGGCACTTTAATCCGGAGTATTAATAATATCTGCCCTCTTCGAGTTCATCAATCTTGAAGATCATACTTCAAGGCCCGGGAGTATGTTCGCGACACTGCGTATTTGTACAGCGCAAAGTGACCACAGCTTGCTGCGTCTACGGCGCGTATAGGTCCTCCCCGCGCGCGCACCTTACCGCCGGGAGCCGGCCCGGCACTTCACGCCAAGCCGTATTAGATATAGCATCGTTTTAATTCTTATTTTACCTTTCTACTTGAATACAGTCCACATTAGTAATTGTACCAACAATCTTTTATTTACACGAACACTCGGGAACATGAAAAACTCAACTGCTATGCGGTCACTAATAACATGAGTGAAATTTTACAACTGGGAGATGGAGGTAATAACATCAACCAACGCAAACATGACGTCAGCCCAAGAGAATTGTGAGACTTTCTACCAACAAACAACAACCCGACAGCCTGATTGACGTTATGAACGAACGTTAGACTGCCGATAAAACATAACTACGAGCGTCACCTAAGTCCATCCAAACCTCAGGCGATCACGCAGTTCAAAATACTGTAAAAAAGATTTTCAAAAAACGAATAACTGGCATAAAACTACAAGTCATTCATTGACGAATACCTTAGATTAGGTCACATGAAACTCTGCATCAGCAAGAGTGAGCGCAGCTGTTATATTCCTCACCACGGCGTCATAAGATTACAGTTGCAGACAACAAAGCCAAGACCATATTAATTAACGCTTCGCTAAAATTAAAATCGGGCGTTAGCTTAAACGATTTAATGGAATGCAGCCCTAACTAACTAACCTAACCTAACAAGATCTACAAATTATAATAACTACTTTGGAGAACGTTTCGATATGTCTACACTGCTGACATAGAGAAATTTTATTTTATTTATAAAACAAATTTGGGTGAAAGAGGAAGATCAACATCTCCAAAAAATATTATGGCGTGACGCACCGACCAAGGAAATACAGGATTATCAACTATGTACGGTGACGTACGGAACTAAAGCAGCTATGCGAACAATAAAATTCCACGACTTCGACTGAAGATGATGGTCACATGTACCCATCAGCTGTAAACATCACCAACAAACAGCTGTATGTAAATGACCTCCTGGGCGGCAATAACAACCTGGAAACGCCATACAAGAACAAAAACAAATGATTTAAGTCACGTAAGGGGGCTAGTAAAGACGCCAAGCTCCTACAAAATTTTATCGGAAGATTTAATTAGCCAAAACATGTACAACTTCAAACATGTTAAAACAAACAAAACAGTTGGACTATCGGTATCACGATAGCCTAATTGTTTTGTTTGTTCGGATGCGTCGCATCAATCGCACGGATCAGTTTACATTCGTATGCTAAAAACTGGCGGGCGATAAGTCCGGGTCTATAACCAAGCGAACGTTATTATCAAGTCTCTCAAAGATATTTGATCCCCTTGGTTGGTTGTCTCCTATATCAATCAAGGGAAAAATTATATTCCAAAAGGAGTGGAAAAAATAATTTATCATGGGATGAAAATATTCCTCAAGATATCTATCAAGAATGGGATATATTGAGACAAGATCTACACAACATTAACAAAATTAAAACTCCCTGATGGATAGGCGACATACTAAAGAGTTGGTATACGGCTGCATCATCATCAATATCCCCGTAGTTCCACTTCTCGTTACAATTACATCTATCAACTGATGGATTAGAATCTAAAGGCTAATTCTCGTACTTAATAAAAACTGATCAATTCGTAGTGTATCTCCAGTCTCAGTATATTATGTATCATACACACGCGCACGATTAACGTGTGTGGGAATGCGACCGCTTTACGTAAAACTGAAGATATACTATAATTTAACAATTTTATGGCTCTGTTTCCAAAGGGTAATTATTATTTTTAAACAAAAAATTAAAACCGACTTCCAAAGTAAAAATGTACAAAAAAGTATGAAATAAAACTTATTTTCTAGTTCTAGCCGAATTCTAGCCGAATTTAAAAGGGAAATTAGAAAATTTAGTTAGAAAATAAGCTTTATTTCATACTATTTTATGCATTTTTACAATGGAAGTCGGTTTTAATTTTTCGTTTAAAAATAAAAAAAATTCTCTTTTTAGTTAAATTTATTATCTATGTAATTATGAACACATTGATATCGGTGCACAAAACTCTAATGATTAGTGATTCATCATAATAAGTTGGTGTTTCTTGTGAAGATGGTGGTGATGATGATGATGATTACTGTATGTTATATGATGGCATGCGCTTTCAGTTCTTTAAACAACGCCGGAATCCCCAAACATGTATCTAGAAGGCCTCAGAAGTTCTGTTCAGAACTTTTGAATCCAGGGTATACCTTATGCTTGGAATACTTCAGAAAAAGTCGAAATAGGTTTGCAAATAGGTCCACATACGGCAAAGTAATGACTAATTTTCAAAGATATCCGTGTCGGTGTAAAATACTATGAGAAGTACGTATTATATCATCATAATCAGTCCTACAGAGTATCAGTCCTCGAGTACAACGCATACTGCGAAACCCCAGCGCGCGCGCATATAATTTGTTAAAAAAATAAATATACATACTGTAGTAAGTACTAAGGCGGGTCAATAAGTCCGTGACTTTTTGAATTTGTAACCTCCTTACTGAAAAAGCAACACTACTCCTGTCAACAGGCATCTGTCAGTTGACTCCTATCAAAATTTGAACTTGCTGCGTCAGTTAGTTTGTGTTTTACAGCTATCTTTATCAGACTATCCAGTAACTTAAGGAAACAATGGAAAAAAGTGAATTTCGTGTGCTTATTAAGCATTATTTTTTGCGAAAAAAAACCATTACCGAGACCAAGGCTAAGCTTGATAAATACTATAGGGACTCTGCACCATCGATTTCAATGGTAAAAAAGTGGTTTACTGAATTTCGTTGTGGCCGTACAAGTACTGAAGATGCCGAACGTCCTGGACGCCCAGTTGAGGTCTCTACACCCGAAACAATCGAAAAAATTCACGATATGGTGTTGGCCGACCGAAGATTGAAAGTGCAAGAGATTGTGGAAGCCATAGGCATCTCGCATGGCTCAGTGGTTTCAATTTTGAATGATCACTTGGGCATGAGACAGCTTTCCGCAAGATGGGTGCCGCGTTTGCTCACAGTTGACCACAAACGCAATCGTGTAACAACTTCACAGGAAGGTTTGGCGTTGTTTAATCACAATATGGAGGAGTTTTTTAACCGTGGACGAAACATGGATCCATCACAATACACCAGAGACCAAACAACAGTCAAAACAGTGTGTTTCTAAGGGTGAATCGGCGCCAAAGAAGGCCAAGGTGGGTTTGTCAGCCAATAAAGTTATGGCGACTGTTTTTTGGGATGCACGTGGGATAATCCACATTGACTATCTTCAAAAGGGAAGAACAATTAATGGGGAATATTATGCCAACTTATTGTACCGCTTTAATGAGGATTTGAAAAAAAACCGACCTCATTTGGCCAAGAAAAAAGTTCTTTTTCACCAAGACAATGCAAGGGTGCACACATGTGCAGTTTCCATGGCAAAAATCCATGAATTGGGCTATGAATTGCTCCCACATCCACCCTTTTCTCCAGATTTGGCTCCGAGTGACTACTTCTTGTTCCCAAACCTGAAAAAGATCGGTGGAAAAAGATTTGACTCCAAGGATGAAGTCATCTCGCAAACAAAGGCCTATTTTGAGGACCTCGACAAATCATATTTTTTGGAAGGGATAAAAAAATTGGAGAAGCGTTGGACAAAGTGTATAGAGCTCAAGGGGGACTACGTTGAAAAATAAAATGATTTATTTATCAAAAAATCTGTGTTTTATTCCAAAAGTCACGGACTTATTGACCCGCCCTCGTATAATAACAATCGAGTAAAATTTGTATAAGATGGTAATTTGTGGGAGGTGTAATGAAAACGTCGCCGAAGCGATCGAATGCTCAACATGCCACAAGCACTTCGACTTTCCATGTTCCGGGATTACGGAGAAAGGCTATCGTAAACTAGGAGAACGTCAAGCTACATGGAGGTGTGCTACTTGCAAGATCGTAGGCGCTGCCAGCACCAGCCAGCCATCGCCCATCATAACCTCACCAGCTTCTCACATGCCTATTACCCTTGACTCAGTAATGCGGGAGCTGATTAATATTCGCCACGAACTCGACCCTCTTTCCAGTTTGACGGACGAAATGAAACTCATTCGTAAGGAATTGTCCGAATTAAAGGATCTGCCTGGTAAAGTTAAAAAAATAGATGAGCGACTGACTGACTGACAGTTGAATCCCTTCATGATGATGTCATTCGCACAAAGTCCTCAATCTTCGAGTTGAATGTCAGTCAACGAGACATGGATCAATGGGTTCGTAGTAACAACCTCGAAATTAAAGGAGTACCTACAAAAGATAAAGAAAACCTGTTTGAAATACTAAACAAAATAGGTTCAGACATATCATATTCGATTCCTAAAACTCAAATAAATTTCATTCACCGTGTTCCGTCAAAAGCAACTGGTAACAAAAATATCATTGTGTCATTCCTGTGTCGTTACGTCAAGGAGGACTTCCTAGCAGCAGCCCGCTCCCGTAAGGAGCCGCTGCTTCCTGTTGACATAGGACTTACTGAAATGGGAATGATTTTTGATAATGACCACCTGACCATCAAAAATAAAATGCTATTAACCCAAACGAAAGCACTAGCTAAGAAACACAATTTTCAATATGTTTAGGTCAAAAATATGAAGATCTTTGTGCGACGAGATCAGACTTCAAAATCTTTCACCATTACCTCGGAATGCGATTTACCGAAAATTAATTGACTCTTATCGTGTTTTCTGCTAAATTTATTATTAAACTGTTCTACATTTGTGCTACTGCTATTTCATAAGTTCCATAACTGTTGCCACCATTGTTCTGCTTTATAAACATAAAATTAATATTTACTGGTTCTCTCAACCAAAAAAGTCTATGCAAAATATTATGCATGGTACTAAAATGTATAAAATACCATTGCTTTATTGATACAGTGCACAGCCCATCAGCTGATCAAACGCGTGCTACTTGTTTGCCTACCTCTTTTATACCTAAATGCGCCTACCTCATTTTGAATAAATATTATGAAAACAGCTGTTACGGTATTGTGGGCACATTATGTGGTTTGATACATGCAGGGCTGCTTTTACATTCGTTTGTTCTTGCACTATTTAGAAACGCTTATTGCTCATATTTCTTGAACTATAAAGTATGTGCCTCAAGAGAATACTGTCTCATATTTAATAATATTGGACTTAAGTATTACTTTCTGAAATGTATTATCAATTTAAACATCAACAATTTCCCTAAACAAATATGCGTCATACTCAACTTAACAATTGCAATATTTTTAGCTTCTAAACATGTAAAGTCTTATTTGATAAATCACAATTTCTATACTTTTGTAACTGATTTGGTGCATATTGCTCTGCACTACTTTACCTACATAACCCACAACAAGGCTGCGTGGATAACAATATTATATCTTACACTAACAACAGAACTACACTGTACTTGGTTATGTATGGACAATATTTTTATAAATAAATACTACATTATTATTTTTTTCATTATTTTACTAATGTATACCACTTACTTATCACTCAATGATGTTGCATGGATTATAATATTGTTGTGTCTTATTATACCGATAGAATTTTGTTGTTTTTGTTTTATCACGGACAATGTTTTGATGAATTCTATTACACAACTAAAAAAAAATTCTATTTTACCGCTGTACACTATCTATATAACCCGACACAATTTTGCATGGATACTAATGCTTTTGTATGTTTGGACGATAATAGTGTTATACTTTATACAACTAATAAGATGGTGCTGTTTCTGGGTTTTGAGAATGAATTATAATATTATTAATGTTTTTGCTATTTTACTACTGTTCACTATTTACAGAACCCCTAATATTCATGCATGGAAAATATACTATTATATGTTATTAACAGAGCTATGCATCCCTCGGTCCTATTTGAACACTGTTTTAAAAATTAAAAATGATACTACTCACATAAGACCGGCATGTATTTTCATTCTGGAATGTGTAAATATTTTAATCAGTTATAATTGTACACAACAAGACTTATGCAGTGCTTGGAGCACTAATGTTTACACAGAAATGTCTTGTGATCGCCTCAATCTTTCAGAATCCGTAACTTACTTTTGGCCTTATATCAATATTTCATTGACATACCTATCTGTAGCCATTCTTATAAGTAATGTATGATTTACACATTTACTACCAAAATGTGCGGGGACTGCGGACGAAGTCGGCTACATTTTTTAGAAATTTAGCTGTCAACAATTATGACATAATTTCTGTAACGGAGACATGGCTCTTAGATGGAATATCTAATAGTGAGCTTTTCGATGACAGATACCTAGTATGGAGGCGAGACCGTAACTATTTAGCCACAGCACAGGCGCGCGGTGGCGGTGTGCTAGTGGCGATCCACCGTGAACTTGTGGCGGTCGAAAATACGAACTGGCAGACCAGTGCGGAAGATATTTGGATCTCGATTCAACTACGTGACAATTCCAATAAGAGCGCCTTTCTTCTCAATTTATTCACCTTGTATCTCTGTGAGCAGAACATAGGAAATAGCTTTTCTACTCAATTGAATGTTTACTTAGACAAACTAACTGAAATAATAAACAGCCGGCCACGTGATAAATTTCTGGTCTTAGGAGATTTTAATATGAGTTCCATCTCGTGGACCTTCACACCGAATGGAATAATGCCACATTCAGTACAAAATACTTTTTCTACTAATTTCGTTGACACTATAAACCTCTGCGGACTACAACAATATAATCTTATTCTTAACAAACATGGTAAAATTCTCGACTTGGTCTTGTCTAATACCACGGTATCAGTCTCAGCTAGTCTTGATCCATTGGTTAGCGAGGATTCATATCACCCAGCCTTATCAGTACTGTTGAACACGGTCCAACCCCAACCACTGAAGTCAAATATGCGTACCGTTTACCAATACAACAAGGGCAATTACGATTCCATCCGCCGTGACCTATTACACACTGACTGGATTGACATAATTCAATTGGGCACTATTGATGACGCACTGATTGTAACGTTGCACGTACATGTACCAAACTAATTAATAAAATATTAATACGTAGCATTTTTATTGCTCACTGTACATGCTGTAAAACCGGTCGCGCTCGGCAATGTTCAGATATACCTAGTGTTCGATGCGTCTGCGCCCGGCGACCAGTCGGCCGCGCTCTTCGGTCAAGAACAGTTACCACTGATTATACAGATATATTGTTTAAAATTATAAATCACGTCTGTTTTCGTAGGCACCGCGATCCTCGCGGCCTTTTAAATTTAATATTTATTTCCTCGACAAAAAAAAGTTACAAGTGTCGCCTGTACCCCGATAGGGTAAGTGTTGAACATCGTAATAATAATGTTTTATTTTTTCTTTGTAGGCAGTTAATCATTCGCCGCCATTTTATGATTTAACTGTGTAACGGAAAATTGGTTAAATGTAAACTGTTTCTTTCTTACCAATCGTAATTGTACGTCTATTTTTATGCTTTATATTTATTTTATTTTCTTATTTTGGGTTCCGTACCTTCTTTTTTTGTTTTTAGTATAGATCCTATTTTTATTTTTTTTTGTAACTCCGTTCTGGTAGTATCACCTCTGCACCGGCTACCTACGCTTCTTGATATTTATTTTTTTTCCCCCCGGGGCGCGTCGTGCAGAGGGTTGTTATCGGCGGAGGCCTGAGGAATGAATTTTAAAAGTGGGCGTTAAACATTCCAGGGTCCGACTTTTGGAGTAAGCTTTGGCTGGGAATAACTGAGCCGTATATCTTCGGCTGACGTGAGATACGCCAACCCAACCGCCATCGCCCCGTGTTCCCGATTACGACCGCTACCTTCGGAGCCCCCACTTCAATCAGGAGAGTAGTGAGCAAACCAGATCGGCCATTCAACCCACCCCATTTTTAATTAATTAAAATATAATATAAATAATACTTTGTCGACGTTTTACTCCGGCTTCGGTTTCTTTCAGCTCCGGCTAGGGCAAAACGCAACATGATTAACTTCAACAAAAAAATATTAGAACTTATTCACTTGCATGTTCCCCGGCGTAGATTTAAACCTAGCAAATACCCACCCTGGTATAACTCTGCTCTCATCAACATCATCAATGAAAAGTTCAAGTATTTTACAAAGTATAAAACGTACCAGAATATGTCCGATCTACTTACATACCAATTACTTCGAGACAGAGCCAAAGACATTCAGCGATCTTGTCATGAGACGTATTTGGCGAAAATTGAATCCTCAATATCCAACAATCCTAAGATGTTCTGGTCATATGTTAAAAGCAAACGCGACAATTATAATTTTCCATCAAGTATCTCTTATGGCGATCGCAGTTCCGACGGGGGACATAAGATATGTGAATTTTTTAGTCACTTTTTTAGTACTTCATTCCTTAGTGCCTCTTCATCACTGAGTAGGGACGTCACATTAAGCGAGACTACCAATTGTCACATTAGTAATATCGAGGTTGACATATTGACAGTGAGCAAGCATTTAAAATCCCTAGACCTTAACAAATCTGCAGGCCCGGATGGTCTACCTGCGATATTTATTGTTAAATGTGCAGATGAACTCGCTATACCAGTCTCATTGCTTTTTAAAAGATGTCTGAGTCTATGTCTATGTCTGAAGGCCTCGTGCCATCTCTATGGAAATCTGCTTTTATATCTCCCATACACAAAAAAGGGGCTGTCCACGCCGAGATGCACAATTATTGTTGTTTACTTTAATTACTTGCCGTATTTACTTAAATAAAGACTGCTAACCTTGTAAACGTAGTTGGTGATATATTAGTAATGGCCGTCTGCCCGGCAGGCAACCGGCGCGAGCGCGTCATTGCCCTTTCTTCCGCTTCCGTATGTCATAGACAAGACGGAAGCATAGACATCCTGGGGGGCCGTTGGAGACTGGGCTCCAACACTTCTTCTGCTGACACGGGAATGACGCACATTTTTTGAACTGCCCTCTTGACGGTGCCCTTTGTGGTATGAACGTCAGCAACTCTGCAAATACTGTCTGTGCCTTCATACAGTTTGGTGACGCGACCCATCCTCCAGTGTAAGGGAGGCAGATTTTCTTCCTTTAGCAGCACGAGATCTCCTACTCGTACAGACGGTCGATCCTTTGCCCATTTGGTTCGGGTTTGCAACTCCGAAAGGAAATCACGTCTCCATCGGTCCCAAAAATGTTGACGGATTCTCTCGATTAGCTGATATCGATTGGGTCTCGAGGGTGCAGTAGGCGGTGTCGGTACAGACATCAACGGGCGGCCAATTAAAAAATGCCCAGGAGTTAAAGGATTAAGGTCAGTAGGATCTGACGATAAAGCAGTTATAGGTCGGGAGTTGAGGATTGCCTCTATCTGTGCAAACACAGTGGTTAACTCCTCAAAAGTTAAAGAAGCATTTCCTGCTATACGTTTTAAATGATATTTGGCGCAACGAACGCCTGATTTCCAAATCCCACCAAAGTGAGGGGCATAAGGGGGTGAAAACATAAATTTTATGCCTTCGTTGGTTGCATAAGTGTGAATCGAATGTCTACTGGATCGCATAACTTTACCTAACTCATTATTAGCGCCTACGAAGTTTTTCCCATTGTCGCAGTATATTACTGCCGGTTTTCCGCGTCTCGATACGAACCTGCGTAGGCATGAAAGGAAGGCATCAGTACTAAGGTCGCTAACGACATCTAAATGAATAGCCTTGGTTACAAGGCATACAAACACGCATAAATATGCCTTGGTTATATGGTTACCACGTCCCTTTTTAGAAGAAATCATAAAGGGCCCGGCAAAATCGACACCACATTGATTAAAAGGAAAATCTGGACAAGTTCTTACTACAGGTAAATCTCCCATTTTAGGTTGTAAGATTTGGCCACGCAAACGACAACAGACCACACATTTTTTATAAATGGAACGAGCCAAAACTCTGCCCCCGATGGGCCAATATTGTTCACGAATAGATGAAAGTAGCAATTGCGGACCTGCATGATACAAACGTAAATGTTCGTGTTGGAAAATAATTTTAGTTAAATGATGCTTAGCGTCAAGTAAGACAGGATGTTTTTTTGAATATTCCGAGTCGGAATGAGATAGTCTACCTCCTACTCTCAATAAATCATCGTTATCTAAGAAAGGATTAAGAGGTAGTAGTTTGCTTTTGTGATGCAAGGTTTTATTGTTTTGTAGAAGCTGTTTATCAGAAAAGAAAGTCTCTAATTGGCTTTGCTTTAATAAAAGTCTCAAGGAATTTTCAAGTTCATCAACCTGCAATGGACCAGTGAGTTTAGATTTATTTACTTGACAATTGTTAACAAAACGTAATACATATGCATAGCTACGTTTTAACTTTGAAAAGTTTGAATGATCAGAAAAATTTATAAATGACTCGTATACATTATTGTTGTGACAAACCAAGCTCTTAATTTCAGGTAAATTTGTAGGTGATCCTGGGAACAAGCAACCATATCTTTGAGTGATATGGAAGAAGACCCGGAATTATTATCTTGATGTGATATTTCGGAGTAGAAATTTAAAGGAGTGTACCCAGAAGTATCTAAAAGTGATACTTCGGAATAAGATTTGACATCTCTAAGTGACATCAATAATGACTCCGAGGCATCTTGAAGTGATACCCGAGAACAAGCAACTATATCTTTACGTGATATGGAAGAAGACCCGGAAGTATCTTGAAGTGACACCTCAGAGTCAGGACTGATATCACGCAAAGCTTGTCCTAGTGATGTTGAAGGGTTAGACCCGGAATTATCTTGTATTGGTTTGAAATGGGGGAATCTAGACTTATCTTCACATGACACTTCAGGACAAAGTGTAAAATTGGGGGACCTATGAGCATCTTCACCTGACACTTCAGGACAAAGTGGGAACTTGGGGAATCTATAAACATCTTCACCTGACACTTCAGGACAAAGTGTAAAATTGGGGGACCTATAAACATCTTCACCTGACACTTCAGGACAAAGTGTAAAATTGGGGGACCTATAAACATCTTCACCTGACACTTCAGGACAAAGTGTAAAATTGGGGGACCTATGAACATCTTCACCTGACACTTCAGGACAAAGTGGGACATTGGGGGACCTAGAAGCATCTTCACATGACACTTCAGGACATAGTGGGACATTGGGGGACCTAGAAGCATCCTTAAGTGATACCTCAAGGGAATGATGGGACCTAGAAGTATCTTGAAGTGATACTTCATTGGGTAGATTGATGTCTTGAAGTGACATCAAAGAATTGGAGCCAGAAGTATCATGAAGTGATACTTCATGGGGTAGGTTGACGTCTTGAAGTGACATCAAAGAATTGGAGCCAGAAGTATCTTGAAGTGATACTTCATGGGATAGGTTGACGTCTTGAAGTGACATCAAAGAATTGGAGCCAGAAGTATCTTGAAGTGATACTTCATGGGGTGGGTTGACGTCTTGAAGTGACATCAAAGAATGGGCATCCGCATCTTGAAGCAATAGCGGAGAACAAACATCACTGTTTGCCTTTGGCTGGTTAGCAAAGCCAGCTGTTAAAAGGATGGATGGGACAGAATTATTATTATCTTGAACAGTAGGGCTAGCTACTATCCATCCTAATTTAGTTTCTTGAAGAATAGGTTTATTTGGACCTAATTTAATTTTATTGGGACAAAGAATGTCAAAGAATATGTCTGCACCTAACAAAATATCTATTTCGGAGGGTTCATGAAATGAAGGGTCAGCAAGTTCTAGATTACCGGGTAGATTTAAATTTTGAATGTCGACTTTGGTTTTTGGAATAGTACCCGTTATCTTAGGTATAACTAAACAATTAATGTTTATACTGAAAGGTCTTACACATGACTTTACTAAAATACTACATCTTTCAGACACTGGACATGTAATATTACTTATACCAGAAATATTGAAACTACCAATTTTTTTTTAAACTACTCCTAATTTTCGTCTTAGGTCACCAGTGATAAAAGACACCTGGCTTCCCGTTTCTAACAGCGCGCGAGTAAGATAAGTGCGATTGGTTTCTTTGTTAATAATTTTGACTCGAGCTGTACACAGTATGACTTGGCCTGGTGATGTCGCTGGTAGACTTACTGGATTAATACAAGTTAATGTTGTGTTCTCAACAACCCTATTGTTAACTGTATTTTTGTTTTTATGTAAATATGTATTATGTTTTTCTTGACAGATGCGGCATCGACCTTTCAAGGGGCATTCTGCTACCGTGTGACCAAAACGTAAACAGTTGATACATAAATGAAGTTTTGAAACTACAGAAATTCTATCGTCTACACTCATTGTTTTGAACTTGTGACATTGATGGACAAAATGGTTTAATTTATTACAAACAAGACAGGAACCTTTTTTGGAAACCTCCGAAACGAGAAATGATTTTATGTTTTTATTAAAATTGCCATTGCCTTTATTGTTATTATTAGATTTAATGTTATTAATTTTATTGTCATAATAATTATTGGTTGTACTTCTAATTTCTAATGTATTCGCTCTATTTTGAATAAATGTTTTAAAATCTTTAAGTGTGGCCATTTGTGAAATATGTCCTTTATAGTCTTCCCACTTGACACTGCTTACGGGATCTAATTTGGCTGAGACTAAGAATAAAACTAAAGGGTCCCACCCCGTCGTGGAAATATCAAGACTATTAAGCGCACTTAAATTTTTAAAAACTTGATCACCTAAATACCTAAGGGCACTGAATGATTCCTTCTGAATTGGGTTCAAATTTACAATCGCCTTCAAGTGATTATTTACTAAAATGTTTTTATTGTTGTATCTTTCACATAAATTAATCCACGCAAGCTCATAATTATTAGCGGAATAATCTATAGATTTAATAGTTACAGAGGCACTTCCTTGTAACGAATGCCTTAAATAATGAAATTTGTTAATCGGTGAAATCGCATCATTCTCATGTATTAATGACTTGAACGAGTCACGGAACTCTAACCACTTTGTATAATTACCATCAAAGGTAGGTAGATTAATAGTCGGTAGCCGTACTGGCATACTTCCACCACTCACATGACAACAATTAGACTGATGCGACTTCTCAGATCCATGTTCAGAATTTTTATCGTTTACTGAAAATGTGTCATATAAACTGTGCATAAGCTATTTGAGTAACAAATTCCTTCTCGGTAATTTCACGCTGAATTATTTGTTCCTCAAAATTATCTGAAAGCTCCTCTATTTCGGTTTCTATTATATCGAAGTTTGAAAATAATTTCTGAACTTGGCTAATCTTAAACTCAATTCCTTTATTTGTAAATTTGAATAAGTAGTTGAGGTGTTAAAAACTTGTACGTAATTTTTAAAATTAGTCAACCTAGCTCGAACAATTCCACGTTTTTTAGTTAAGATTTTTACTTGGTCACCACTAGAATCCGAATGTTGTACGTTTAAAGCCATCATTGGACTTTTAGATTTTGTTTTTGATTCACTTTCAGACATTGCAAATTCACGAAAAACCTTTTATAAAAGGAAAGGTCTGACCGTTTTCGATCCAGCCGCAATCGACTCACACCACTGCGTGCCGGCGCGAAGCACACTCGCCCGTCGCGATTATTGCTAGCGGAGGCCGAGGGCGCTCGCGCCGCCCCAACGCCGAGCACGCCGGCCGGCGAAACGATTTGTGATCGGCGACCCCACCGGGCGCTGAAATATTCGGCACAAAGGCTATGAAATAACAATAAAGCAATAGCTTAAAGAATTGGGGTATAATGCGATTAAATTATACGTAAAGAAATTTCACATATTAATGATAACCTATAATTTCAATATGGCGATGTCCGCCTCGTAAAGTTGAAATTTCTTTTTAAGAGTACGAATTATGTTAAAGATAACTTTGGAAAAAGGGAAATTTTAGGATATAACAACACAAATACAGAATAATGTTACAACTCCAATGTGTATGTTAAAATAATATGTTAGGTGCGACTAAATTAGATACCTTTGGAAAAAATATGGCGCCGACAGTACAACAAGGCGTCGACTTTGTATTTGAAATTCACAATTATATGTTATGCACCACGGAATGAACAATACAGATAGGATTGGAATGGGAAATAGGTACGGCAATTACTTGGGAAAAGGAAAAATATGCATACCTTTGTTTTAAGACCGGCCCGCGTCTATGTACTTACGACACTTATTTTCAACGCACGCCAATTCACGTAGTATTCGATAGTCCTGTCACGGTCGCCACTTTGTCCACGCCGAGATGCACAATTATTGTTGTTTACTTTAATTACTTGCCGTATTTACTTAAATAAAGATTGCTAACCTTGTAAACGTTGTTGGTGATATATTAGTAATGGCCGTCTGCCCGGCAGGCAGCCGGCGCGAGCGCGTCATTGCCCTTTTTTCCGCTTCCGTATATCATAGACAAGACGGAAGCATAGACAGGGGCCAAAGATAAAGGCAAGTTGGTTAAGGTTTTCGAACGAATAGTATACAACCAGCTGTACGGTTGCCTTCAACAGAGCTTTGCCCCGCAACAATACGGTTTTTTAAAAGGCAGGTCTACCACATCCAACCTCATTATGTTCACTGATTTCGTTACTGAACACATGGATGATGGTTATCAAGTCGACGCAGTGTATACTGACTATAGTAAAGCTTTCGACCGGCTTGATCACAATATACTCCTTAACAAGCTCTATGAGCTAGGCATAAGGGGAGACCTCTTAAGGTGGTTCTCCTCGTACGTACAAAACAGATCTCAATCAGTCGTATGTAACGGCTTCATGTCTTCATAGATACCCATCCCCCTCGGGGGTCCCACAAGGTTCTCTTTTAGGACCCCTCCTCTTCATTTTGTTTATTTATGTCATTGGTAACTGCTTCAAATTTTCTAAATTCTTGATGTTTGCTGATGATATAAAAATATTTCGCCCTATTAAGAACCTGTCCGATGCAACTTTACTCCAGGAGGATTTAACTCGCTTAGCAAACTATTGTCTATGTAACAAGCTTGACCTCAACATAGACAAGTGCAATGTTATTTCCTTTAGTCGTAAGCATCACCCTCTTATTTACGATTACTATGTCGCCTATAAATTTCTGTCTCGCATCTCCATCATTAGAGACCTGGGGATTCTATTAGATAGCAAGCTCACATTTGAATCTCACATAGATTATATCATCACCAAATCAGTTAAGGCCATGGGTTTCATCATCCGTAACACCAACCACTTTAATAAAATGAAAACACTAAAAATACTATATTGTGCTTATGTCCGTAGTCATCTAGAGTATGGTAGTCAAGTTTGAAATCCTTTCTTTGCAACTTACATAAATAGAATTGAGAAAATTCAGAAAAAATTTACAAGGTACCTTAGCTTTAAATTCAAGATTCCCTACCTTGGCTACAATGAACGATGCAATCGCTTTCATTTTCTACCACTTATAACTAAACGAAATATCGCCGATGTTCGCTTCCTGATGAAATTAGCTCAATCAAGGTGACTGTTCTGATCTTTTAACTAAATTGAAATTAAGTGTTCCATCACGTCATCCGCGATTTATAAATATTCTTCACATTCCTTATGCACGCACAATGTATCGACAAAATTCCTTCGTTCTTAGATCGTCTAAATCGTTTAATATGCTCGTCAAGTCCGAACCAGGTATTGTCCTGTTCACTAGCGGCCTAGCATCTATCAATACCACTATCCTCAAACAGTATCAAAGTATAATCGGCTGATGTAATGGCTCTCTTACTAACACTATACCAACTTTTTTATTTAGTTTGTAGTATCTTTATTGTTTGTTAGTTGATGTATTTCAGTAGCTAGTTGTCATTAGATATTTCAAATTTTATTTTGTTTATAATTTAGTTTATAATAATTTAGTTTATAATTAAATCTTACTAACTTTATTTTTACTAATTTTCTTTTGTAATTAGTTTGTATAACTGAACTATCTGTGGAGGCTTGTAATTGGCTTTTTGCATTCTATCTCATAGTATATTGTAATATTGATAGCTGTAAGCCACCCAAACAACATAAAATAAAATAAAATAAATAAAATAATGTGATGATGGTGTTTATGATGATGATTAACGTAATTGATATAGTGGCACACGCTTGCAGTTCTTTAAACAACGCCGAAATCCCCAAACATGTATATTTAAAGACTCAGGAGTTCTTTTCAGTACTTTTAGATCCAGGGTATACCTTGGAGCAAAACCTTACTTTTTGGTATGTTAATTTTTGGCAGTATGTTTGGACTTCTTCAGAAAAAGTTGAAATCACCATAATATACATACCGTTGTATGTACACATATTATGTGTACATACAACGCGACCAAATATATATATATATACACACAGTTGAAATTTTCACATTTACCCAAGTGTAAATGAGTACAAGTTGGTATTATAACCCTGGGAACAGTACATAGCACATATTGTGTGGGACATGTTTTGTATGGAACCCTGGCCTTGGACCTAAATTTGACGTCCATAAAGAATATCAAATTAAGTACGTGTGTTCCCAGGCTTAATATAAGGTTAGGTTCAATCGTATTATTATTATATTTTTCATACTTTTCGAGTTATGAATTTTTGAGAATTTTCGACCTAACCAAATTAAAAATTTCTAAAAAAAAGTACAAAAAGACTTTTTTGGGGATTTTTTTGCAAACAAATCTTAATGAGTTGTACTTTTATGCATAAAATAATCAGTTTCATAACTTTGATGAAAGTTACGGATATTTTGGGCTAAAATGAAAAGTTTACTTCCGGGAATTATGACTGAAATTTTCAACTTTAAAATAAAAATCGAAATAGGTGACCTCATGGCTTCTTAATAGGCCTCGAAAATGCGCTAGTCTCTCACCTTTCATAATTATTTAAAAAAATTAATACTTAATGAACTACTTTGGCTAAAATCGGCCTTCAAAGGCGAGCGATACTATTTTCCTTCTACTTTCCCAGTGTCCTTTTAATTTCCTTTTCCCCTTTATTTCGATCCTAGCCTGTTGTCCTCAGTAATCTAGGCGTGTCCCCCCACTTATTATCATATTGTATGGTATTTTCAGAAGCTATTATGAAATTGAATACGTTACTCACTTTAAGCATTTTATACACATAACATACATACAAATACATATAACCAAACAAAAAAATACAAAAAAAAAATATCTTATATAAACAGTATATATATATATAAAGAAGATATTGTAAAATTTATATTCAAGCGCGAAAAATATATTATTATATGAAGCGGTCGCGCACGTCGCGTCGAGGTGATAGGGTTCCGTTTTTACCCATAGGGTACGAAACCCTAAAAACATTTACACAAGTTATTTACTGAAGAAGTTTTTTCTCCAAGAACACTATTCCATGCGGTCGAAGCCACGGGCAAAAGCTAGTAATTAAAAAAGCCATTCAACTAACCGAGTTAAATAGAGGTTATAAAATTGAAAATAGATATTTAATAAATGTCTTATTTTCCCGCATGTGGTTGACCTCAAAGTAGGCTAGAGGTTTTTTTAAGTCTAATTTTGTTGGATTTCAATATTAAAAAGCTTGGTCTACATATAGGCGATTTTTTAAATGTTAGTCCAAAGACTAAAATTTTACAAAAAAAATAATAATTTATGTACAGTCATTAATAACTATGTACAGTACTTCTTTGTTAATGACCCTTAAACCAAACCGGAGACGCCATTTACAGGCGTTCCCCGCTATACGAGAGTACGAGGATTAATGATGTGTATGGCGGCGGTGTCGCAAAACAAAACACAGTGCGTTTTTGGTTCCAACGTTTTCGTTCTGGAAATTTCGACCTGCAGAACAAGCCCCGTGGATGACTGGAGACCAAAGTTGATAATGAAGAATTGAAGGCTATTGTGGAAGCGGATTCATCGCAAGCCACGTCTGAGTTAGCTGCAGACTGCGGTGTTAGTGATAAAACTGTTTTAATCCACTTGAAGCAAATTCCGAAGGTGAAAAAGCTTGAAAGGTGGGTACCTCATAAACTCAGTGCAGCAAACCGACAAACACGCGTCGACAGCTGCGTTACATTACTCAACCGGCACAATATATTAAGGGATTATAAATCGAATAATTACCTGTGATGATAAGTGGATCCTGTACAATAATCGGAAACGCTCATCGCAATAGCTGAACCCTGGCGAACCAGCCAAAGCCTGCCCCAAGCGAAAATTGACTCAAAAAAAGTTACTTGTGAGCGTTTGGTGGACTTGTGCCGGTGTCGTTCACTACAGCTTTCTTAAATCTGGCCAGACGATTACGGCAGATGTCAATGCCAGCAACTGCAAAATATCGTGATGGAAAAACTAGCTGTTAAACAACCGAGGTTGGTCATTTGCTCTAGGTCACTGGTGATTCAAGACAACGCTAGACCACACACTGCACAACAGACGGCTACCAAATTAGAGGAGCTTCAATTGGAATGTCTAAGACATCCACCGTACTACACACAGTACACAGTCCAAAGCGCCTTCAAAGACTTTATTGATTCTTGCCCAATTGGTTTTTATAGTAAAGGAATCAATGCATAGATAGCAATGGTACTTTGATTAAATAAATATATTAAGATAAAAAAATCGACCTTATATTCCTCGTAGTAGTTTTAAGAAAATTACGGACGATGTATTATTATGATAAGGTGTCAATTTTTTTTGTTATTTTTGGTGTCTGACCTTGGCCATTTTGCATATGATTAGTGTCTGGCTCTTTCCTACTAAAACACTACTAACAACTAAATTTCTACTAAGGAAGGAATAAAATACTTCACCTGTTTCTGAAAGGCTAATCAAATAGTTGATGAACTAACACGTATGTTGAGTTCACAGGCTTGTTAAATCAATTTGCGTTTCTGAAACGCTAGTGAAAAATTTAATAATACCTGATCTTGACATTACACATTTACGTCTTATATGGCTTTCCAGAAACCGAAAACAGTGTTTGACATGTGGTTTGACATTAGTTTTGTTAACTAACACGTTAATCAAATCAACCGATTGATCAAGCTTTTTGCAACTCAATTTACACTTGAGAATAGATTTCACTGCTGATTAGTTAAATTTGGAGTTGATTAGCCTTTCAGAAACCGGGTGTTAATTTAGTAGTAAAACTTTGTAAAATAACTAAGTTGGCAACATTAATTCTGGAGTAAACTAATGGACTGAACAGACCATATGTGGACAAATCGCTTCAGTTCTCCCCAGAGCCGCGGCCGTGCGGGCGTGTATCGTAGTGAGTTTACAATTAATAAACACGACCGTAGCTCGCGGCAAACCAGAACGAACTGATGCGAGTTTTCCGTGTATGTGCGCCAATCCGTTCAGGCCGAAATGACGTCAGTTGGGTCGGATACAATTTTTTTATGTGTATGTGCTCGAATCCATTCAGGCCGAACTGACGTTAGTTCTAACTGATACGATCGGCTTCTCGTCCGTGGGAGCCTTAAGAGAGAACTGTTTCTCACTGACAGTTTGGCTAGCAGTATGGTGATCCTTGCTCCGCACGGCAATACAGTTAATGTTGTTTATAAAGAGGCCCTTCTATAGCATAAATACACTCTAATAATAAAATAGTCTTAAACCATCTATACATATAATAAAATCGTAACTGGTCGCTGTCTGTACATGGAAGGTATATAAGAAAAACTATTACAGGCTTTGTGAACGACATAGAACCCAAAACAATGATTTTTAGAATTTTTGTCTGTTTATCTGTACGTTTGTACGCACTAATCTTAGAATTTACTGAATGGATTTTGATGAAATTTGATAAGGTAGTATTTTAGACTCTGGATTAACACATAGGCTACTTTTTATTGCGGTAAAATATACGGTTCCCGCGATATTTGTTTTTGCGCGTACGAAGAAACGGCTTAACCGATTTGAATGCTGTTTTCACTAATGCGTTTTGGTTACTCCACTCCATTTAAAATTTAATTAACCGACTTCAGAAAAGAAGGCGGTTAAACATTTGCCAGTATATATTTTTTATTTTTTTTGTATGTTAAACGATTACTCCACCGCCTGTGGACCGATTTTCAAAATTCTGTTTTTTGCTGTAAAGGGTATAAACCCTAATTGGTCTTTTTGACAACAAAGGAATCGAGGGAACTCCTCGAAATTATATGGACAGTGGACACATATAGTGGTTTGACTATTTCTGAAAAAGTCCAGGCATATACTACCAAAAATAAAGATTTTGCACCAAGGATATACCCTGGATCCAAAAGTACTGAACAGAACTTCTGAGTTCTTTAAGATGCATATTTGGGAATTTCGGCTTTTTTTAATGAACTAAAAGCATATGCCACTATGTCAATTAAAGTAATCATCATCATCACCACCATCTTCTTACGATACACTAACATATTATTATGGTGACATAGATACTCCTCATGGTTTGTACACCGATATCAATGTATTTGAAATTCTGCTATTGCCAAAATTATATTCATGATCATCATCATCACTATGGACATCGCATCGAGTGCGATTTCCCTTGCCCACGGACCTCGCTGACCAATGTGGGGGTGCGGGGTGAGGGAAAGGGTACTGAACTGGTTCTATGCACGCGGACGGCGTGGCGGCGCGGAGGGAGGGACTCTCTTCTTTCCGATCCACCAGCGCTGGCGCACGCCCCACTAGATATTGTACCTACATGTCATAATAATATATCGGAGTTCTATCTTTATATCTTTTATTTCTTCACCATAGTAGATAGGACCCGACAATTTGGTCCTTCGTCGAACGTTTCCAACGATTTGGAGTACAGCAAGCTACAGTATAAAATTTTGGACTTTACGAAAGTTCTTTGTCCAAGAAGCGCCACGTGGAGACGTCAAGGAACATCAAGAGGAGCATTGGGACGACAGGATTGGACTGACAAGAGTGAGAACGTTCCAATTTTATTCCTTTTTCTAAAAAAAACCCTCTTTTTTTACCCTTTTCAAAAAAAAACTTGCTTTTTTTATAAATTATCATTGCCAATTGTTAATTTAAGCAAATCAAAATTATTATTTAAAGATCGCAATATACTGCGAGCTTTGTTGCATCAGCCACGCGGTATCATTCAGCTAATACGTGCATCGGTAGGTTATTTACCTATCGCACTTGTTATTCAGCGCCTTATCTATTCAATGGTGCTTATTTGTTTTCAATAACACTTATTTTAATAATTATTTAGAGCTTTTACTAAGCAGCAACGATTTATCAAAATTACAAAGGAAAGACTTGTAAAGCCGCTTTGCAAAATTCGTGAGGAATTTGATGAATTACAGACCGAGATCGAGATGCAATCAGACAATACAGAGGAGGCTTACGCCGCTCGAGCCCAATTTGAGGAGCAATATCACTCATTGGTTGCTCAAGAGCAGACCCTTCTTGCTAATAACCCTGAGAGGAATGTCAGGCACGACTCTGGCGGGTTTGTAACGGGCTCGGAAGATGGATCAGGTAGGCCAAACAACAATTTCATTAGATTACCTAAAATTGGTTTGCCTCACTTTGACGGTGGCTATCAGTCTTGGCTTGAATTTAGAGATACCTATTTATCGTTAGTACACGAAAACAATAATATCGATAAAATAAACAAATTTCATTACTTACGTGCAAGCTTACAAGGTTCGGCAGCAGAAATAATTAAAAATATAGTATTTAAAAAAGATAACTATGAAATAGCATGGAGTTTACTTTGTGAGCGTTTCAATAACAATAGGCTTTTGATAAATTTCCATGTGCAGGCTTTGTTCAATTGTGAACCACTTCAAAAAGAGTCTAGTATTTTATTGCGTTGTCTAATTGACGTTATTAACAAAACTCTTAGGGCACTTAAAATGTTGAACGAGCCCACTGAATATTGGGACACTCTCATTATTTATATGATGTCTTTTAAATTAGATCCGATTACTTCTAAAAATTGGGAGCAATATCGGAACACTCTTAACACTTCACCAACTTTATTACAATTTTGTACATTTATTAGTAATAAAGCTGACCCTTTAGAAACTTTAGAAGAACAAAATAAAATTAGTAATAAACATGAAAATAGTAATTACAATAATAACAAATAAAAAAAAATACAAATAATGATAACAATCATTCTAAAAGTATTTACACAAATAAATGTCCACTATGTAACAAGGCTCACTTATTATATGCATGCGAATTATTTAAAAAACTTTCTGTCGAATCACGTATTAAAAAAGTGCAGGAACTTAATGTTTGTAAAAATTATTTACGTCCAGGTCACGATGATAAACGTTGCAGATTAAACATTGCAAATATTGTAAAATTAAACATAATACTCTTTTGCATTCCGGTTAATCTCATTCTCCATTGATAAACCCTATGCCGGGTCCTTCAGAAAATGTCACGCTTTCAGCTAATGCTACAACATGTGTAAAACAGCCTACTACGCGATCTATTGTTTTACTTTCCACAGCTTTGGTGCGAGTCGTCAGCTCGAACGGCGAAAACTACACTGCACAAAATATGTTACTCGACGACGGGAGTACATCGAACTTCGTTACTTAAAATAACATTTCTTCGAAAACTTTAGCCATTAATTGGTCTTGTCACACATATCACACATATTCTTTCATACTCTCTTAATATTGAACCTTCTGAAATTATAACTAAACGTCATATTCTTTCAGTTATAAGCCAAATATTTGATCCCTTGGGTCTAGTTACGCCATGTATAATTGAGACTTAATTAATCATGCAACAACTTTGGATTGCTAAGTGTCAATAGGATGACGAGGTGCCTATTCATATCAAAGATTTATGGTTCACTTTTGCTAATACATTACATTATTTAAATAAATTAAAAATACCTCATTGGATTTCGTGTCTAGATTCAATTAAAAATGAAATTCATACATTTACAGATGCGTCGGAGAAGGCTTACGGCGCGTGCCTCTATATTCGCTCTATTGATAACACTGGATTTGTTACGATACGTCTGCTTATTTCTAAATGTCGTGTAGCACCAATTAAACTGACTACTACTCCGCGAATAGAACTGTGCGGCGCGTTACTTAGGTTCAAGACTATGTACTAAGGTAAAGGAGTCTATTACTTTACCTATACATTCATGTAATTTTTGGTGCGACTCAACTATTGTTCTTGGTTGGCCAAAAACCTCCACTAGCCATTTAATACAAAACCATCCAGACATAAACAAATTACAAAGAGTTGTAGCTTACATAATAGGATTTATTTACAACTTAAAGAATAAAAGGAAAATTAAAGGTTATTTATCGTGTGTAGAGTTACAAAGATCACTTAGTTTAATTTTACATGTTTCACAACTAGAAATGTTTCCGGAAGAATATTTAATGTTAAAAATAGTAAAATCTTGTCTCGTAAAAATTGATTAATTTCGTTAACACCTTTTTTAGATGCTGACAACCTCATTCGCGTAGGCGGTAGGCTCGCTAATTCTCAATGACTATAATGTCAAGCATTCAATAATTTTGTGTAGCAAACATCATTTAACTAAAATAATATTTAGACACGCCCACGAAAGGCTACTTCATGGCGGACCTCAATTCCTTTAAGCTTTTATTAGACAATCTTATTGGCCACTAGGTGGCAGAAATTTAGCCAAAGGTACAGTTAATAAATGTATTCAATGTTTCAGGCAGAAGGCTACTAGTATACAGCCTATTATGGGGCAATTACCTGCTTGTAGAAGTAGTTTAGAATTCCCGTTTCTTAACTGTAGTGTCGACTATGGGGGCCAATACTGATAGCCGATCGTAAAGGCTGGGGATGTAAATTAATTAAATCTTACTTATGCATTGTTACTTGTTTGGCCGCCAAAGCTGTACACTTAGAGCTAGTTACCGACCTGACAAAGGAGGCCTATTTAGCGGCTCTTAAACGGTTTATTTCCCGTCGTGGTAAACCACGCTCTATCATGTCCGATAACGGTACAAATTTTGTAGGTGCCGCTAATCACATTAATAATATTTTGCAGGAATTCAACGCTATCTCTGCTTTTTCCCAGGAGGGCATCCAATTTTCTTTCTCTCCTGCGTATTCACCGCATTTTAATGGTGTGGCTGAGGCTGCTATACGCTGCACCAAATTTCATTTAAAAAGGTTGCTTAAGCTAACAAACTTAACATACGAGTAGATTACAACTTTATTTACACAAATTGAGGGCATTTTAAATTCCCGTCCTTTGACACACCACTTTCCAACGACCCCTCTGACCTTACCGCCCTTACTCCTTCTCACTTCCTGATTGGACGATCACTTTTGTCAGTTCCACATTCGTACGTCTCCGATGTCTCTATAGCACGCCTGGAGCGCTACAAGCGGGTGGAGCTCTTGAAACATTTCTGGAGCCGTTTTCATGACGAATATGTTCTACTGCTTCAACAGAAATGCAAATGGATTGCTGCATCTGGCGCACTACTGGAGGGCGCACTCGTCCTTGTGAAGGACAAGACGCTACCTCCTCTACTATGGCTGCTAGGGCGAGTCGAGAAGGTGTACCCTGGCAGCGACGGCGTCGTGAGAGTCGCCGACATCAAAACACGCAAGGGGACAATACGGCGTGGCTTTAACAATGTCTGTCCACTTCCAATTAAAGTTGACACTTCAACCCGGGCAGTATGTTCACGTATGGACATCGCATCGAGTGCGATTTCCCCCGCGCACGGACCTCGCTGGCCAGTGTGGGGGTGCGGGGTGAGGGAAAGGGTACTGGACTGGTTCTATGAGCGCGGACGGCGTGGCGGCGAGCATCACAAAGGGAGGGCTCTCTTCTCGCTCTCGGGGCTCGCTGGTGGATCGGAAAGATCCACCAGCGCTGGCGCACGCTCCACTAGATATTGTACCTACATGTCATAATAATATATCGGAGATCTATCTTTATATCTTTTATTTCTTCACCATAGTAGATAGGACCCAACAATAATACGAGTATTATATTTAATGCTGGCTGCTACATTTTTTCCGTGATTCACTGGTGATTGTTTAGTTGGTCCACAGATCGGTAATACCCAATACCATACCACTATTGGCACTACAATACATATACCACGCCGTCTCAGAAAACCGGCATAAAAAACGCTTGAGTTTGTTTTCCTGAGAGAGTGAGAATACCGGAGGCTTTTTTGTATCAATAACTTTCTTAAAATATGTTAATAAGAATTAGTATTACTAAAAAGGGTAAAATTATTACTTTTAAACCAAAAATTAAAACCGACTTCCAAAGTAAAAATGCACAAAAAAGTATGACATAAAACTTCTTTTCCAAATAATTCCCCTTTTAAATTCTACTAAAATTTTAACTGTTTCTCTACTCAATCTTCATATTTTTGAAGTCGGTACCATGGTGTCTACAAAAAGTCTGCGATGTCATAGATATGTCTATCTTTGAAAGATAGGTTACTATACCCATTCTAAGTTTTAAAAAATAATCACAAATAATGTGGTATTTTCAGAAGCTACTTAGACGGATACAATATTACCTAATCCTTGTCTAGGAGATATATTAAAATTAAAAAGTACGTGTGAAAATTTATTATAAGCATATATCTTTACTCTGTGCTATTACGATATTGCAGTAGGTATATTTTAAATACTACAGAAGTTTTTTGCCACGCGGGAGAAGCTACCTATATATAATATAATTTAATTTATTTTTAGCATTATTAAAGTCTCTTTCTAAAAACAATAGGAAATTAGTCACCTCAACATCTACGCGTACGAAGTCACGGCCAAAAGCTAGTTTAAAAATAAAATAATAATCATTTAACGTTGTAGTTTTTTTTGTAACCTTTGCCCCTACTATCCCGACTTTCTCGTCGCTCAGCGACAATATTTTTTCGAATTCCGTAGATTTATTTCCAATGTGCTCGATAGTCGTATGAGGCTCGAAATCTGTGATTTTTTTGTAGGCAGGAAGGGAGGAGTTAAATTTAAGCAGAATTTAAAAGGGGAACTATTTCGAGAATAAGAAATATTTCATACTTATTCGTTAATTTTTAGAATGTTATTGCTTTTACTTTGGAAGTCGGTTTATCATCGATATCTAGCATAATAGCTAGGAATACAGTGGAGCCTACTAAGTTCATTTTGTCATCATTGAGTAGTACGAGTATATTGGTTTGTACTTGCCTAACATTTGGCAAGCTAAACTTTAAAAATTTTGTTTTATTTGCATTTAAAAGTCAATTATTAATACTAAACCAGTTTACTATATTTGAGAGAGCACTGTTTACCTCGCCGTAATTTGATTGTTGTCGCTTCACTTTAAATATTAGTGAAGTGTCATCGATAAAGAGTACTATCTCATGGGTATCTTGAACTAGATAAGGCAAGTCATTTAGGTAGATAAGAAAAAGCAATAGGCCTAAAATAGATCCCTGTGGGATTGTTTATTTTGAATTCTATTTTAGTCCCAGTGAACTTTTTACTATGAACCTCTACCTTTTGAGTCCTATATTTAAGATAAGAACTCAAAAGATTAAGTGAAAATATTATTGGTAGTGAGAAATGAGAAATAAAATGTATAAGGCAGCAGAACAAACTGAATTATCTGCGAATTCAGTTGAATAAAACATTTTTCCAATATCGAGTGTAAAATTAAATTAATAAAAACACGTTAAAAGTAGAGAAGGAGGGGGATACTTGATCCTTTGGGAGACTAGGATACTAAACTTACAGAGCCTGTAGAGTGTTTATTCAGATTTAACAGTAATTAATAAACCACATTTAAGATGTCTATGAATATAAAACGAATCCTTAAGTATGTGTCTTTAATTTCTATTAACCCTCGAGCCTCGGTAGGTCACGTGGGATCTTTCAAAGCCCAGCTCTTGCGAAAACGAGAAAACACTATACAGAGTGGTCAAAAAGTCGTAGATCAAACGAAATAGGGCGATAAAGGAGATAATTTCCTACAAAAAATATTTCTGCAGCAAGGCCATGACTTCATTGCACAGTTATGAATATTTATTATTTTCAATGAAACTACCGATTTTTTTTACAATTTTAATCAATAAATAATTAAATTTATTAAAAACAATATAGCAAAAGGTGTTGAATTATGACTCGATAATGTATCAATACTACAAAAATTGTATTCCAGCTCTTGGTACCAAATTTAACGAGGAATGAATTTTGGAAAATTTACGGAAAAAAAATTTTTTTCCGTAAATTTTGAAGCGTTACAAAAAATTACTTCTCACTTTAAGAGCAGCCTGTGAAAAAAATGTATTACGGAAAAGTGACCCTGTATTAAAAGAACTTGCTGATTTAATGCTGATTCAAATGAGGTACAACACTTTGCTGTGTGACCTTTACTTTTGGTTTTATGGTCGTTTTGTCATATTAAGGTGCAAATTTATAAAATGGTAAATTTAAGGCCAAATTTTGATTTAATCCAGAGCCTTTGTTTTAATCCAGAGCCTTAACTAGTACCATACCAAATTTCATTGAAATCCGTTACGTAGTTTTTGCGTGAAAGAGAGACAAACATCCATCCATACATTCATCCTTCTTCACAAACTTTCATATTTATAATAGTAAAGCCTACTTTACTATTCTAATCTAATGAATTGAATTATATTTTATCATGCTATTATTATATCCTAATTTATTATAATAGCAGGATAAAATATAATTTAATTCATTAGATTTGAATTATATTTTGAAATAGTCAGAACCAAGTTGATCTCGCAGGCAAGCGCTGTTTGCTACAGATGTGTTTATTCACGGATCTTTGGATCGGAGGTTTGGATCCTTAAAAGCCCAAAAACTTAAATAGTTAATACATTATGTTAACCTACTTTTCATACAGTTAAATATTAGGTATTTACCTATGAAATTGCCGTTTTGTATGAAAAAATTTAAACGAATTTTTTTCATGTATTTTTTATTTGTATTAATCGAAGTAATCACCTATGCAATCAATGCATCTTTGCCAACGAAGTGGCAGTTTATTGATGCCCTTCTTAAAGAAATCAGCTGGACGGGAGGCAACAAATTCTTCAAAGGCATTTTGTGCTGCCTGTCGGGTGTTGAATTTTTTTCTCGCCAAGAAGTTATCCAAATTCTGGAAAAAGTAGTAGTCTGTAGGCGCAAGGTCTGGTGAGTAGGGCGGATGACGGAGAGCTTCCAAACCCCAGTTCTTGCTACTTGGAGTCCGTCTGCTGTGCAGTATGAGGTTGCGCGTTGTCATGCAGGAGCAGCGGTGACGAGCGATTGACCAATGCTGGTTGGAGATGTGCCAGCTTCTTCATCATTGTGTTCAGTTCTTCACAGTACACATCTGCAGTAATTCTCACCCCGTTTGGTAAGAAGCTGTGATGAATCACACCGGCGCTAGACCGCCAAACAATGACCATCACTTTTCTAGAGGTAAGTTTTCGTTTAGGGCATTGTTTAAGTGCTGAAACAGGATCCATTCTTCATCGCAGGTAACAATGCGGTTCAAAATTCCTTCATTTGTGTGTCTGTTGAGCAGTGCAAGGCACGTCTCGACGCGTACTTCGCGCTGGCGATCATTGAGTTCGTGGGGCACCCAAGCTCAAGCTTTTTTACCTTGCCAATTTGACGCAAATGGACCAATATTATTTTGACGCTAACGTCGAAAGCTGCTGCTAATTCAGCCGTAGATTGTGTATCACCAGCTTCAACAATCGCCTTTAATTCGTCATTGTTGACCAAAGTCTTCGGACGACCGCGAGGTTCATTTTTCAGGTCGAAATTTCCAGAACGGAAGCGAGCATACCAATAACAGGTGGTGCGTTGGTTTGTAGTGTTAGCTCCGTAAACGTCGTTGATGTTGCGTGCCGCTTGTGCCGCGTTGCTGCCACGACGGTACTAATATTCCATAATTATTCCAATTTTTAACGTATCCATGATAAAGACCTATAATTATTTAATTCAATCTCAATCGTATGCAATCAAAAAACATTTAATTTGTGAAATAATCACAGCTTAAACTTACAAAGTAAAAATAGGAGTCAATAATTTTCACCTTGAGATTTTCACTCATAAATCATAATATAAAAAATCAACAATCTATAAAAATAATATAAAATCAAGAAAATTATAAATTCTGTTAACAAATTAACATAATTGGGGTCACAATTAAGTTTTCAATTGTCTAGCCTACCGATTTTATGAATAATTTGTTAAAAGCAAAAAACTACTCCCGGGAACACTCCATTTGGGGATACTAATTCATCCCCCATGGATCAAGTGCCCCTTAAAATATTTTTAATAATTGATTAATTATTATTATTGATTATTTCCTGATTCCTAGAAACCAGAAAACAAGTAAACAAGAAAAGGTACACAAGTAAGGAAAAATAAATGCTAAAACACCACATGCGAATACAATAATAATTTAAGCTTTCAGTTATCTTATATATATATCGATGGCTCCTACGTATAATATCGTATGTCCAAACCCTTACTTTACAGGAGAGCCAATCAAAGGTATTTTTTTGGTGCCTATTCTTTAAATTTGAATTTATTTCCTTAAATTTTGGACCAAACATAGGAAATGCTTTATTTTATGGGAAAATATGAAAATTAAGGTTTAATATTTAATACTTTTAGAGATATTGTTGTTACGATTTTTCACGACGAACGTCTCCAGTATGCAAAAATCGTAAGTATAAGTAATGATTATTTACGCTGCAATTCAGTCAGTGATTAGGTAAACAAAATATTAAAATAAAAATGAAAGAAGACTTAATTCAAACCACTTTAATAAATCTTCATCACCGTCTTTAATTTGGACGTACTCTTATGGCAATAAAAAATAGACAACGCAAAAAAGTCAGCAACTGAAAAACAAAGTAACTTCTTACTAGCTCTAACTCTCACATAACAATCAACACAAATAAAATAACAATACTAATAATTGGTAGTCAGTCTTTAACTTGTTTAGAGATCAATTAACTTAAAAACAAAATAACAATAATTAACCTCATAATATTACTTTGGTAAAACAAAATAGATCAATTTTTAGCAAATAAGTACCCTAAATAAACACTTAATCGAGTTTATGATATGTTTTTCCCTATTTAAACATGACAAATAGCTCTGACGATCATAAACAGTTAAAGTTTAATTATAATATATAAACTTAAAAACTTAAAAATTGGCGTTTTTAACAAAAATAATAAAATAACAAAACAAATGTCACTTATAAAAAATCACTTAATTAATACAAACAAATGAACAGAAAATGCTCAAATTTGAGATTATATATCTATACATAGTCAGGTACAAAATATTCCAATCAGTCAATAAAATGACAATGAAAAAAGATCGTAATACCCTATTTATAAATTCTACAAAAATCTGAAATATACAAAAATCTCATCTCATTATCCTTAATCTGAATCAGTTTCCGAATCCGGGTGTGCAGAGTTTGACTCCACTGGAAGGTTGGCATAAAAACTGTAATGAATAGCTGGAATGACACCACTTGTACACAAGCTCATTAAATAATATTTTTTGGTTGAGATATAGGCAGCACATTTGTGTAAAGTAGGCCCACAGCAAGATCGCTTTCTTGGCGTGCTCGTCGTCTAGTAATAGATTTTGTCACAATTGTCATATACTCTGGTTCTGTTAGATCATACGTGTAATGTAGCTTTTTCGGATCTTCAGGAAATACTTTTAACTCCTTAATTTTTGTCCACAGCACACTATCACCTCTGATATTTTTTGACCAATTCTTGCCTGTTATAGTTGACTAGAAATCATAAAAACTGCTATGATTCATTTCGATCACGCTATATATTATATATTTTGCCCCTCGAACTAACGTAAACCATTCAAAAGGAGTGTATATCAGTTTATTTTTGGCACACCTTTCCACCAATGCATGAACACTGTCACCTTCTTGCTGAGTGTGTCCCTTTTCTAAAAATGTGTGTTTAATTGTCACCTTATGTTTTTCAGCTAAAAGCATGTATGCTGCAAATACAATGCGGTTCCGGTTTTGGCCAGTGCAGTTGTCAGACCAAAACCTAAACTCTGTAGCACCTGCTTCCACACTTTTCGAGATGAAATCTGACAGACAACTGGCAACCTCATTAGCTCCTCGTTTGCTCTTGTTATATGTGGCACCTTCGTGCCACATATAACAAGAGGCCTTCTTCTTGGCAAGATCAAACACAGTAAAATTCATTGTGCCCAATTTCCTTTTATAGTGGAAGACACTTATTTCTCAATAAGGGGAATTTAATACTTTTTGAAAGTCGAATGTGGCTGTAATTATTTTGCCATCAGAAGACAGAGCTACTCTTTTGTCTTCAGCTTTTAAATCTCGAGCTGTATTTTTGTTCGATACGTGAGTTGCATAGCCCTTACGTTCTTCCCCTGTATATTTCGATATTCGGGGTTTCGATATTGGTATATTTGTGACACGTATCACACTGGTCTTTTTTTTTCACTGATTTTAAAATGGTCATTCACTATGGTTCTGTAATGGCGCTCTGTTTCAGCCTTTTCAGAATAGGTGTTTGGATCAAACCATTCATTATACAAAGCAAATAGTTTGTGATAGTCTAAGTTACTATCTCAATACAATTTAGAAGAGTCTTTTCTTACGTAATGAGATTTTACAGGCTGTAAACACCTAATATGGGCGCATACGCTTTTCTTGACATCTTGTGTGAGTTTACGAGGGTGGTTAGTATGCTTACCGCGTTGGTCAGTTGTGACGAATCCTGTTGCACTGTCGGTTTTCTTTATGACAGTGTAAACAAATTGCTCACTAACTGCTAATGTTGCTAAAAACTGCTTTTTACCTACTTTTTACATCAGTATAGGTCAACTGAGAGGTTCCTTCAGGAGCTGGTAGTGGCAGTTTGTACTTGATTGTGTGCTTGCGTCGAGATTCTACGTCAACAAAAACTCTCCTTTTAAGATTTTTGGTTACTAAGTTAGAAACATAACTCCATTGTCTGCGATTATCTCCTAGTTTCCAAAAACTTTTGAAATTTTTCTTTCTCTGGCTATCTGATATCTTTTCGAAACATCTCATACGACATTTGCATGGTCATTTTAAAGTTCTCTTAGGCTTTGTTACACCTTTTCGACTTACGTATTTCTTACCGAGATTTCTCAAAGCTTTTCTTTTAGTGTCAATACACTCATGCTCATGTCTTCTTCTAACATTACCTTTATCCTTTCTTGATTTTTGCCGTCCAGTTATCGGAACATCAGGTGAATAGCAAGATAATGGCGTATTTGCTTGGGATGTTGAATAACCTGAAAAATTGGACAGTAGTGAAAGTGGTTCACGTATTACATTACCCACATAGTAAGGACAAAAATAATTTATACAATCCATGTCCAAATGATTAATATCACAACCTGGTGATGATGGATGAGGTGTTTGTGTGATACCCGGGTCATTTCTTGTAATATTATAGAGGTTCTGAAATATAGTCTCTGCATCATTATCATCAAGTTCTGAATAATGAGTGTTATTGGTTATGATAGGTGGCGTACTAACTAGTACAGAGCTGTTAAAATCAAAGGTCAAATTAGCTTCAAGTGTAGTATTATTTAAATCTGGCATAGGCTGCGAATGAACTTGAAAGACGTCTTCTTCATCATCATCAAATTTTGTAGGTGAAATTGTCCCAGATTTATCTCCATCTAAAAAATAAAAATAATACACAAATATAAAAATGTTAAGGTAAATCATACACCAGGCATAGAACACACAACAAAGTAATTTTTACCTACCAGAATTTTTTTTCGACAGCACTGGTGGAGTATTGGAAAAATCTTCTTCTAGCATCTGAGAAAGCGCTTCTATCTCCAATAAATTTGCTCCAATTGGCAATGGAGATTCTAATATGAAAAAAAAATAACATAAGATATTAGTTTTATTTGTAACCACCACGTTAGTAATTGTATGTTAAAGTTACTATATTTAATTCAGCAACGTAAAGTAGTGTAAGTAACACATATCATAAAAACGACATTTGACAATACCACGTAAATAGTCGCATGTAGTACATACGATAAAATAATTGTTTCAATGAACAACGTACAAAATCGTAAGTATTACATACGATATATTTTGTTTATTATAAAGCAACGTACTATATCGTATTTGTTACATACGATATTTTTTACATAGTTTCGTAAAAAACTCATACATAGGTAACAACAATACTATAATTTTAAAGCTTATATGTTTATCTAGTACTTACCTAAAGCTCTGTTATTTTCTCTGCTATTAACACGTGCATGACACAACTGTTCATCTCGTGAACTTGAATCCGGAGTATTACTATCTGGCTGCACAATCCCACAAGCAATATTACAGAGTCTTTGAGCGCTTGAGTTCTGTCTTAAATACGAACTCGAGTTCTTATAACTCATTATCAATGTAATGTATTTATTTAAATTCAGGTAATTGAAAGAACACGTTCCGTGGAAGCGCGTGCGCATGTGCCGCGTACCGGCTAGTAAGTGATACATACGACTCTCCGATCCGCCGCGCTCCCGCGCATCCCTTCCCCGTAAAATATTGCCAGAGTAAATACACCGAATAACGGCGCGCATAAAAATAACATACACCTCTATATGGGCGAAAACTTTAAATTTTTTTGAATTCTGAAATTTCTGTTGAAGGGATTCGATAATAAATTCTCCTTAGTAACGAATCAATCAAAATATACAAATCATAATTTTAGACATACGATATTTAACGTAGGAGCCATCGATATTAGGGAAATTAAATGAAGGTAATTTCAACGTTGAAAAATTGAATCAATGGGAATCACTTGATACGATTTCCCTGTCTTTAGTTTTAGTCTAAAATAGTATTTTTCACTATACTTATATTATTCTGTTGGTTGTCATAGATTTTTGTAGCTAGATAAATTCCACGTTCTTGAGAGACAAATTTCTAAAGTCGGACATCAAGTGTCCCCCTTCTCCCGTATTATTTTTATTTCTGTCTCATCTGGCCTACTATATAAACCTACATCTCAAATAATGTACCAGTATGACACGAGTAAGCGTTCGTGGTTGTATAAAATGATCAAAATAATATTACTAGGATTGGTTATGGTTTGTCTCGCAGGTATTTATACTAGGTATAATATCTTGAAACACACACTTTTTTTTAATGTGATGTGATGTAATTATTTTTTTTGTAGATAATGAAGATGATTCATTCGCGATGGAACTATTCGATTATGAGGTATTTCCTCTATATACTTTTGAATATATTTTTTTATTTCCTTACGGGGTCACGTGCCCCCTAATAAAAAGCAAGCAAGCTAGTGAGTGAGTGAGTCTTAGCGTCTGTTGCCCGCGTCTTGTAGTTGTGCCGTCTTGCTCGATAGATGTAAGACGGGCTAAGACCATCCCATTTTACACCGTATCCTTTTGACCTGAAAATTCACGAGACTAAACAAAACCTACTCTTTAGCTACATATTTAATATTGATTCTTATGTGGACTATTATTTATTTGCAGAATAATGATGTTATACCATACGATATCCCTAAAACAAGATTAGAAACTGTTAGTGAAAAGAGTAAGTTTTTTTATCGTTAAATATGTACCCCCTCACTATAATATCTATGGACGCCTCACACCACTTCAGTCCGGCCCCGTGCTAAATATCCGAAGACCTCGTGTTACAGGTACCAGACAACAGGAAGTACATTTAATACTGTTATACTATATGTACATATATTTAATATTGTAACTATAGTATACAGATATTTAATATACATCCATAACCTTGGAACACAGAAAAACTTTCATTAACATTAACATAACATAACTTTTTTTATTACATAAGGGGAAAACGACATGTGACCATGTTACTGATAATTCTCGGCAATCGTCGTTTTTGTATTACATTAGCAAATTGGTTTTGCTATACGCATTGCAGTCCATTACTATAGCCTCCTGCAAGTTGGTCGACTTCACGCACTTTTAAACATTTTGCTTTAAGTATTTTCAGACATGCAGGTTACTAGGTAGGTACACAATGTTTTCTTTCACTATTCTAAACGCCAGTAAGGTAATTGAGAAAGTATAATTGGTAGTCACCACAAACTGCTATTGAACCTGCGCCATCCCGTGTGCGACTCAGGGGGTCTATAAGAGATCTATCCATGACACTAAGTCATGGACACTCTTATAATAAAGCAAGCTTCGAGACAGACGCCTACTAAAAAATTAAATATTCACTCACCTAATACCTATTATTATCCTTAGGATAGGTAAAATACATTGATAACTATGAATTTACATTATATACTTACAAAACTGGCAATTTTTTTTTTTTGACAGACATTTTGCATTATTATTACATTTCAATTCTACAGCAAAAATTCGTGAAAGGGATGGCATGCTTAATTCAATAGCTAAAAAAGATGACTAATGTTGGTCACTACCAAATAAGCGCGTATATTCAAGTTGTTGGTATAATCCTTCATAGTTATTTGACGACATGCTTAGAATTTAATTTATAATAATATTCGAATATCAAAATTTTCGAATATTTGCAAGCCCTACACCCTTTACATAACTATACCCTTTACATCAAAAAAATATTTTTTTTTATGAAAACCAGGAAACGAGCAGACGGATCGCCTGATGGTGAGCGATTACCGCCGCCCATGGACACTATCAACACCAGAGGAGTTAAAAGTGTACACTAGTGTGAGTTACACTTGTAACTCCTCTGGTGTCGCTACAAGTCCTCACGTTATTTCACGCCGATTTTCTATGAGGCCGTGGTATTTACCTGGTCGAGCCGGCCCATTCATGCCGAAGCGTGGCTTTCCCACTTAAAATTTTCCAAAATCGGTTAACATACGGCGGAATTATACATAAAAATATATATACAGCCGAACGTATAATCATTAACCGCCTCCTTTTTTTAGAAGTCAGTTAAAAAGATATTGATAGTAAGTTTTCCTAATGAGGAACAAATTCTGGAAAATAAGACAACTTTTAAAAAACTACTTTTTTGACGATACATTTACACAAAGCTTGGTTTAAAAGGAGTATTTTGTTAAAAATAATTTTCTTCATGTGTGCCATTCTTTATTACTTTGCGGAATTTGTACCACAATATCAATACAATCGAAGCGCACATAATACAAATGTGTTTTTAAATACCAGGTTTCGATTCCTGTTTGGGGCATTAATTAAAAAAAACTAAATATTCAGTTTTATCTGAATAATAGTAGGCATTCACGCCATTATTATCTAGCTTAATCTTACATAAAATGGTTGTCAAACTACCGATTACACAAAAAAATATCTAAGCATGCCGTTAAAGGTAAATAACTATTGACGAATTTATACGCATTTTGTTCCTTCTGTATCGTTAAATATTCTATGGCAGAGATTCCGAACTTTAAACGTGAAAGCGTGTGTAATTGGTATTCCTCCTTCCCCCGATTTCGGATATATAAGAGATTTCTCTTCGCACTGAGTGTACATAATCACTTAGGGTCCTCTTCGATCTCCATTTTTTTGTCTTTACCTTTAAATCTTTGAAGTAAGAAGCATGTACGTATATTTGATAAGTCACACACACAGATATAAAGAAATTACGACCAGCACAGAAAATCGTGTGTGGGCACAGATGATTTTTGGCACCGCACTGGCTGAAAGTCTCGTAAGTGATCCTTTAGATCCCCTAACGCACTAAACGTGTTAAGCTACAGTATTGAATAATGTACGCATTTGGTTTCAGAATGTGAGCAATACATATCAAATTTGGTTACTTTGAAAGATTCAAGGCGAATATATTATGGTAAAAATGCGGATATAGGTCAATTTCCGTTTTTGGTAAGTTCAGGCCAGGCTCAGGCTATATGGTAACGAAATTATATTAAATAATAAATACACACCCAATACCCATAACCCAGGAACACACAAAGCGGATCGCTTTAAATGTTTAGGTTCGTTTAGAAGGTGCAGGGGCAAGAGAAAATCGATTTGAGTATCGACATGTATATCCTAAGTTCTCCGTTCTATACAAGGAAATATTATAATGAATATTGAGAACCTTCAAAAAGAAGTATTATCAATGTTTTAAAAAAATCAAAAATTATTTTTTAGAAAACTTAAAGTATAGAGTAGAGAATATAAAAACGGTTTACAAAACTACGCTGTGTTTAGGTACACTACACACGTACAAGATTTTGGCAGGTTTTAGCCGTTCATAACTAAACCAAAGTAGTTGCCAAATATAAAACCAAAATACTTAGCGAAGTTGTTTAAAGAAGTTAAGAAGAGCTACACCATAAGTGGCGAACAAATAAAAAGTACTTATTCCATACTTGAAATGGCTGTTATTGGAATATAAGCTTCGTAAATCAATAAAAAAATAATAATTGGCGTTTTGATTGCTCCTAGGTTATTTTTGTAATAAAAAGCGATAATTATTCCCGTTAATGATCTACTAGGGAGCCATAGGTTGGCGCCTTAAGAATCCCACTGGCACTGAGGAATTCGTATTCAAGTGTGGAAGCACCCTAATAAGTGAGAAGTTCCTTATGACGACTGCACATTGTACAGTGTTTTTTAACTTTGAGTGGGAAAACTTAACCAGTAGTGAGCCTAAAGTAGTAATGTTGGGCGTTGAAAATATCCGTGACAAGGTGAGCCTGAACTAATCTATATAAATGCTAGAAAGAGGCAAAGTTTGTGAGGTTATTTGTGGATGTGCTACACCGATTTTTATAATATTATAAACATATCGTGTAAAATCCTATTTAACGCGGGCGAAACAGCCGGCAAAAGCTAGTGTATAATAAAGTACAAATAAAGTATTTATTACACTTCTACTTACCTCTGTTTATAATCTCAGTTTTTACTACATTACACGCCTGCAAAAATTATAAGAAGGTAGTTTTATACATGATTTACATTTTTACAGGGAACAGAAGAAAGGCGACCAAAAATTGTTGAAATTTCAAATATCATTCTGCACCCAGAGTACACTAGTCGAAAAATGTATCACTGCATAGCATTATTAGAAGCAGAAAATACAATAGAGTTTACTAAATTCATCTATCCGGCGTGCCTTTGGTCTTACAATGATGTTGACCTGGCCGGGCAAAAGGCAACCATCAGTGGATGGGGCATAACTAAACCAAGTAATAAAAGTCATCAATTTATTTTCGTTTACTACAGTTTGATTTTTTTACTGCGGGGCTATTCACAATTCCCGTTCGACTCAGATTAGAAATCTAACCGCGTGGTTATTGATCAACGCTTATAGTCCGGGGCCCAGGGAACATTTTTTAAATTGATTACTATCAAGCAAAAATTTCTCCTACAACTTTCGATGGTGGTAGCTAACGTGGCAGTAAAAAAAGGTAGCAGGGACAAAATATGTCGAATTAACGGCTCTCATAAATTCATTACTAACTAGTTGTTTTTTGTTACATCTCAAGGTCCTACGTTTAAAAATTGATATAAATACCATAAAACCTTTTTCACCCCCGACAATAAAGAGGAGTTTTATAAGTTTGACGTGTCTGTCTGTCTGTCTGTGTATGTGTTCGTTTCATCGTAGCTCCTAAAGGAAGGCTCCGATTTAGATGCGGTTTTTTTGTATGAAATCTGACATGATTAAGAGTGTTCTTATCTATAATTCATCATCATCAGCTTGCGCATTTCCTGACAATACGGGGGCTATCTAGTTGATGAAAGATTGTAAGCAAATTTGACTAACCCGATCGGTTGAATATATCGTATCCTGGCACTTTAACAATATTTTCTACACTTGGTAACGTTAAGCTGATGCTGCAGCATCACCTGGAATCTGTAGGATACCCAACTCGTTAAGAAGTTTTTTATTTAGCTACGTATATCTAATAGAGAATATGCAGGTACAAACATTGAAAGGCTAAAATATAAAATTATTTATTTATTAAAATATAAATTGCAAATGATCACTATTTATCTATGTCCTGTTCATTGAGATCACCAAAATGAGCCCAAACACGATACCTCTGCTGTAAGTTTGTGAGGAGTTGGGTATCCTGCAGGTTTTTTGTATGGGGGTTACTTCAATTTTTTATTTCTCATAACTGTAGGACAAAAATATTACATAATAGGCTTTGATAATATCGGCATAGATGAAACAACATCCTATAGTTAAACAGGTATGTACTGCCAGTCCCAGTCCGACAACAATTGTACTTTTTTCGTTTTCTTATTTGTAACTTAATATAAAGTGGAAACAAAATTAAAAAATTTAAGTAGCCCCCGAATTGTCAAGCAGTGAGTGAGCTGATGATGATGAATTAAAGCTAAGAACACTTTCGATCACGTCAGCTGTCAAACAAAAAACCAGCGGGACTGAGGGAGACTGAGGGACCTGTACCACCACTAGGCTCTACAGCGACCTGTCAGCCTGTAAGCCGACCGAGGGCGCAGAGTTATGCATTGCAAATAACCCTACTGATCTTATAATTTTTTCTTTCTTTCTTGATAGCACAATATTCACTGGTAGCACATCTGCAATATGGAGAAGTTGACATTATTGAGAATTCTATATGTGATAACTTAATATCATATGATCGCAAATGGCAAGGTTTTACTTATGGCGAAATATGTGCAGGAAAACTGCCGAATGGTGGTGTTGATACATGCCAGGTAAAAACTGTTATTTTATTTACATTTACATTAAATTGGATCGGAGTTTCGTAGACAAAAATATCAGAAACAATGGGAACTACACTTAGAGCTTTCTGTGTTCCTGGGTCATGGATGCGTATGAAATATATTGCGTGTTATTATAATAAAAATATGAAATATAAGTATGGAATAAAATGTATTAAATATATTTCCGTTGCCTGGTCCCGTCACACACTGGACGTAGTGTGAAAGCATCCATAGATATTATTATTATTTTACATAATGTAAGAACCCCTCGGAATTAGGTGCCTTTTACTTCACTAATTATACTTAGTCTGGCCATAAATACTGTTACAATTAAAAATAAACAAAATATTACATTTGAATTTGGAATCTGTCATTTTTAATATGATTGTTCATTCAATTTTCTCATTCTGGCGCCAATACATTGTACAATATTTTGCGATATTAAAATGGAGTGGGATGATAAAGAGAACCGAATGGCTGTGATTGCATTACACAAAGTAGGTATGGAGCCAAATTCAAAATACGCTTGGTATTAGTAAAATGTTTGTGTACCGGGCTATTAATAGGTACAATAAGACCTCCTCTGTTTGTGATAGAAAAAAATCTGGCCGCCCACGTAGTGTACGTACGGAAAAGGTGGTCAAAGCTGTAAGGGAAAGAATTCGAAGAAATCCTGCCCGAAAGCAAAATATTTTATCTCGGGAGATGAAGATAGCACCTAGAACCATTTTAAAAGATGACTTATTTAGCTGAATGATGAAGATGACTTGCAGCCTATAAGAGACGTCCTGGTCATTTCTTACCTGATAATTTAAAAAAGAATAGGGTGGTTTATACAACTACTGAAGCGGTACGCAAAGGGAGGTCACAGAACAATTTTGTTTACGGATGAGAATTTTTTTACAATTGAGCAACATTTTAACAAACAAAATGACCGTATTTATGCTCAAAGCTCTAAGGAAGCTTCCCAATTAGTCGACAGAGTGCAACCTGGGCACTATCAGACTTCAGTAATGGTTTGGTGGGGTATTAGCTATGAAGGAGTGACTGAGCCATACTTTTGTAAAAAAGGTATCAAAACATCGGCACAAGTGTATCAAGATATTATTCTTGAGAAACTAGTGAATCCCCTTAACAACACCATGTTCAATAACCAAGAATGGTTCTTCCAACAAGACTCGGCGCCGGGTCATAAAGCTCGGTCTACGCAGCCTTGGTTGGAATCGAACGTTTCGGACTTCATCAGAGCTGAAGACTGGCCGTCGTCTAGTTCTAGTTCCGTTTGATTTATGATCAGTTTTAGAGAGTACGGCTTGCTCTAAACGCCATGATAATTTGGAGTCCCTAAAACAATCCGTACGAAAGGCAGTGAAGAATTTTCCCATGGAAAGAGTGCGTGCTTCTATTGATAACTGACCTCAACGTTTAAAGGACTATTGCAGCCAATGGAGACCACTTCGAATAAGCTTTTTATATTTTAAATTGTTTAATATTTATATATTAAACTAACACACTGTAAAAGTAATAAATGTTATTTGCAACAGAATTTTTTTTCTTTGTTTCAGTATTTATGGCAAGACTAGGTATAGCACTTATAAAATGTAGAGATCTTTGAATAATGTAAAATAAAATATATTTCATTCTTATAAAAAATTTCAGGGTGATTCTGGAGGGCCATTGATATATTACAGACTTCCCGAGGGATATAGTTTAAAATTCTTTCCTTCAGTAATTGGAGTTACAAATTTTGGTGCGAATTGTGGCCGCCCATCTGTGTACACCCGCGTGTCGCAGTATATCCACTGGATAGAAGAGCATGTTTGGAATAGGCCCTCGCCGTCATACAGTTCTGAAACAGGTGTCGTTTAAAAGATATTCCTACTCGTATCCTCATGACTGAGCTTAGACTACCAAAATTAGCTGTACATGATAGAGTTCTCCACTACTCTCCGATCTTGGCCTGGTGAAATGCCTTCTAGGACGTGCAGTTGGCAGTATTCACGATAGCGTCTGTCCATCAAAAAAACAAATATTAAAGTTAAAAAATAAAGAAAGAAAAACACACATATTATTATGTATATTATACTAACACTAATATAAATTGCATTTTTTTTATCGAAAAATATTTTAGTCATCGATAAACCGGGAAACGTGCTGACAGTTCGCCTGATAGTATAACAACCAATGGACACCCGCAACACCAAAACAGTTACAAGTGCATACTCGGTGTATAGCTTAAATACTGATTAACCTTCTCCCCTATTATTTTTACTTCTGTGTCATCTGACCTGCTATAAAAACCTACATCTCAAATAATGTGCCGGTATGGAACGAGTAAGCGCGCGTGGTTGTATAAAATGTTCAGAATAATATCACTAGGCTTAGTGATGGTTTGTCTCGCATGTTGAGATTATATCTTTTATAATTATTTTGAAATACATTTTTTTATTAATGTGATGTAATATTATGATTTTTTTTCAGATGAATCAACATTCTCGTATCTTGCAGATGATGATGAGGTATTTCCTCCTTTTTACAATACTTTTGGATATTTTAGAAATTTCCTTTTGGGGGCACGCGAGCCCGATTAAAAAGCTTCAAACACTAAAGTGCAGTAGCAGAGCACGTAGAATTTTGTACTTGTTCTCATCGCTACTTGTCTCTTTCACTCGCGCACTAAAACTAAAAAAACTAAATTTTTACATGTAGGAATATCCTACATGTAAAAATTTAGTTTTTTTAACAAATTAAGAAATAACTACGTATTACAACTTGATAAAAGTAAAAATAGGATCTTATGTGTAGTTTTGTAATTATTTGCATTTCGAATTCGAATTCACAAAAAAGTTGAAATATTTTTTTAAAACATTAGTGTATAAAACCTACATAATTAGTTTACTTACATCAAATACAAAAAGATTTACTACGGTATGTATCAACAAAAATGCGCAAAATTACGAGATATCCGAAATTTTGTGCATATAGCGATACATTTAGTTGCAACATTACTAGCGTGTGACGTCACCCACTAGTACGACTTTTATATGGGGCGTTTTCACGAGACTCACAAAAGTGCTTCAAACAATCCGCAATATCTTTGAAATTTTAGATTTTAAGTATGGGTACTATTCCTTTTGTAAACTGTATTATTTTTCAGAGCACTATTTTGGTTGGAAGCTCTTAAGGTTGTCCGCAAATTGTGCTGCCTTGCTCGATAGAAGGGCTATCCCCATACTATTTTATACCGTATCTTTTCGAATTGGAAGTTCACGAGACAAAACAAACTTACTCTTCAGCTATGTAATATTTTAAATTATTGATTCTTATATATTAGAATATTGTTTATTTGCAGGTAAAAAAAATAGAGTATGACGATCCAGTTTTATCAAGATTCAAAACTGTCAGTGAAAAGAGTAAGTTTTTATCGCTAAATACGTAGATAGTATATGGTTATTTTATTAAAAAATTGCAATCGTTGGATGTGAATTTGTTATCACTCATCAAGTCAAACGCTTCATAAATATAATGTTATTTGCGTATTAGGTATTTACTTGGTATCCCAAGCATTATTGGTGTCGTAGCTAGTAATGAATAAAGTAGGTCGCATTTGCTTTCAGAATGTGAGCAGTACATATTAAATTATATATTCTTGAAACAAAATCCAAGGCGAATACATAGTGGTAAAGACGCAGAGATCGGTCACTTTCCTTTTATGGTAAGTATTATAAATATTACTACTTAAACCTTATTATAATGTAAAGGCTCATATAATGCTAAATAATATAACGAAAGTATGTATATTAAATAATAAATAGTGAACCCATGACCCAAGAGTACAGACACTTGTAGGCAGGTTTAAGCTGTTCATAACTGAACCAAAGTAGTCGTCAAGTATACATAGGCTGCACTAAAAGTATCGGGAATGTAATATTTCCACTGTTCCTGTCATATCAAAATCTTTTTAATTTAAAACTCCTTGGTTTTAAAAATCGAATACCGTTTATTTATTTTAAAAAAAAATCTCGGTCTTGTCACAAGATCTTGTCAAACTTGTTTAGTCGTTGAGAAAATGGAATTGACTCGAGAAAATTCTAGAGCGATGATTTATTATGACTTTCGAAGTGGTTTAACACAAAAACAGTGTGTTGACCGGATGATTTCTGCATTTGGTGATAAAGCCCCATCCAAAACCACAATTTATCGCTTTGCTGAATTTCAACGTGGACGTGTCAAGCTCAGTGATGATCCCCGTCAAGGTCGTCCAAAAACTGCAGTCACCCAAGAAAACGTTGATGCTGTGCGTAAGCTGATTGAAGAAGATCGACATGTGACATACCGCGAAATTCAGGCAACTTTAGACATTGGCATGAGTCAAATACAAATAATCTTGCATGAACAATTAGGTGTAAAAAAGTTGTTTTCCCGATGGATACCGCATTTGCTCTGTGAAGAGCAAAAAGCGGCTCGCGTTACTTGGTGCGTCAGAACTCTCGAAAGATTCCACGCAGGATCTTCAAATGCTGTATACAACATCGTATCAGGTGACGAATCCTGGATATATGCGTACGAACCCGAAACAAAAAACCAGTCACGAGTTTGGGTGTTCGAAAATGAGTTAAAGCCAACAAAAATTGTTCCTTCACGGAGTGTTGCAAAAAAATGGTGGCCACGTTTGTCTCCAAAACTGGCCATGTTGCGACTATTCCTCTTGAGGGACGAAGAACGGTTAATGCAGAATGGTATGCTAACATTTGTTTGCCACAGGTCGTTTCTGAACTCCGTAAAGAGAACTGCAACCGCCGCATCATCCTCCATCACGACAATGCGAGTTTTCACACCGCGCACAGAACAAAAGAGTTTTTAGAGCAAGAAATCATAGAATTATTAGACCATCCGCCGTACAGCCCCGACCTAAGCCCTAATGATTTCTATACTTTCCCTGAAATAAAGAATAAATTGCGTGGTCAGAGATTTTCATCACCTGAAGAAGCTGTGGACGCCTACAAAACGGCCATTTTGGAGACCCCAATTCCGGATGGAATGGTTGCTTCAATGATTGGTTCCATCGTATGGAAAAATGTGTCAAATTTCGCGGAGAATACTTCGAAAAGCAATAAATACATTTTTAAATAGTAATGTTGTGTCACTTCCTTGATTCCCGAAATTTTCAGTGCCGCCCTCATAAAACCAAAATACTTAACAAGATTGTTTAAAAACTATACCATAAAACTATACCATAACTGCAGTACAAATAAAACGTACTCATTCCATACATGGAATAGTTGTGATTGGTATAAGCTGAGAATGATTATAAATTTCGTAATTATCATATTATCGTACCGTTCGTATAAGTGTACACTTTTATAAAAAGCCTCCGTGGTCTAGTGGTTAGAGCTCGGCTCTCGACTCGGAGGTCGTGCGTTCGATTCCCGCATTGGAACGACAAAATATGTTGTTTCCAAGTTTGGTTCCAAGGACAATGCAGGCTGATCACCTGATTGTCTGTAAAGAAAGGTGATCCATGCGTCGGATGGGCATATAAAAAGTCGGACCTGCGCCTGATCTCTCGCCAGTCGTGTCGGTTATCCATCCCACTCGGTTAAGAGAGTAAAAGAACAGCTAGTTTCATTGAAACCGGCCACCGTCACCATTTCGCTTGTTCTAAGGTTATTCTTGCAATAAAAAGTTATACCACATTTAAGCACGGCAGTAACCATTAATTACTCTTATTTATGATCTACCAGGGAGCCGTAGGCTGGCGCAGCAACGATTCCACTGTGGAATGGAAATTCAAATGTGGCAGCACCCTAATAAGTGACAGGTTCCTTTTGACGGCTGCACATTGTACGAACATAGGACAGCTAATAGGAACCGGCGTTGCCAGCCTTTTTCCTGAAGTAGTTATGTTGGGCGTTGAAAATGTTCTCGACATTGTAAGTCTGTACTAATATTTTTTACGGTTCCTAATGTTATAGATACTAATGGTGCCGTACACAAAGGGTTAAAACGGGACCCTATTACTGAGACTTCGCTGTCTGTCTGTCTGTACTCATCACCATCACATCGCCGGGCTGTATCTCGTGGACTCAGTTGAAATATTCACAGATAATATATTTCTTTTGCCGTAAAAACAACAAATACTAAAATTGCAATAAATATTTAATGGGGCTCTCAAGCAAAAAACGGAGAAAAATTACCTTTGTTATATACACAAAGGTAATTTTTTGCCGTTTTTTGCGCTATATTAATATTAGTGCTCAATATTAGCACTAATTATTATATAAATAATGGTACAGAACTCTTCGTCGTTTTTTGGATACTTCTATTTATCTCTGCTTCTAATCTCAGTTTTTACTACGTTAGGAGTTTTTTAAAGCCAATTAAAATTAAATGAAGGTATTTTTTAGGGTTCCGTAAAATTTAAAATGGGACCCTATTACTTCTTAGTCCACTATCCGTCCGCCTGTCTGTCCGTCTGTCACCAGGCGGACTGTCAGTCTGTCTGTATCTCATTAACCTGTGATAGTTAGACAGTTGAGTTTCGCAGATTATGTTTCTGGTGCAGCTATAACAACAAATACTAAAAACAGAATAAAATAAATATTTAAGGGGTTTATACAACAAACGTGACTATTGCCGTTTTTGTGGATAATGGTACGGAGCCCTTCGTGCGCGAGTCCGACTCGCACTTGGCCTGTTTTATTACACATGATTTTACATTTTTACAGGGAACAGAAGAAAGGCGACCTGAAATTGTAAAAATTTTAAATATCATTGTACACCCAGAGTACCATTCACCTAAAAAGTACCACGACATAGCATTATTAAAAACGGAACACAAGATAGAGTTTACTAAATTCATAAATCCGGCGTGCCTTTGGCACCACGAAGATATCAACCTGGTAGGGCGAAACGCGATCGTCAGCGGATGGGGAGTGACCAAATCAAGTAATAAACGGCATCTATTTATTTCCGTTTACCACAGTTACATTTTGAGGGGAACCGTAATACTCAAAGAACCCTTATAGTTTCGCTCTATTCGTCCGTCTATCTGCCTGTCTGTCGTCTGTAATTATGTATAAAAAAGGGATGAAATTTGATATACTTATTAGATCTCGGTTTTGGCATCATAAGCGGCTGCGGCTGCGAAACTAAGTAAACACATGACATGACTGCGGTGACCGCGACGCGTGCGGTGCGGTCGCTAATCTGCGCGGTGAACGCAAAGGGTATTTAAGGGCCCAAAGCATATTTTATTTATTTTTTATGTACAAGGTGAAATGACAGCACATCTGCAATATGGCGAGGTTGACATTATTGAAAATTCACTGTGCGACAAATTATTGGAGGATGACAAGACTCGCAACTGGCGTGGTTTTGTTGATGGCCAAATGTGTGCTGGAATACTGGAGGGTGGTGTTGATACATGCAAGGTAAAGAGCTGTTCTTTTATTTACATTTAGATAATATTTGAATCTAAACAGAGTACCTATATACTGTTGGTAATGCTAAAGCAATCCCTGATATTAACACAGACGACTCTAGGGCTGCCAGTCTGCAAGCAATCGCAGAGTTTGCGCTTGGGTTATGCTATTAGCTCTGCTATTTTTAGACATATGGCAAATAATACAGTCAAATTAAATGAAGTACAAAATATTATAATAATTTGAAACATGATCAAAATATGTATAATAAAATATGTAAAAACCCACATGTCCCCGGTCCCGATGTAAAAACCCACAAGTCCCCGGTCCCGATATAAAAACCCACATGTCCCCGGTCCCGATGTAAAAACCCACAAGTCCCCGGTCCCGATGTAAAAACCCACAAGTCCCCGATCCCGATGTAAAAACCCACAAGTCCCCGGTCCCGATGTAAAAATCTAAATTCCGATGTATTTGGCTCCTCATTCAGAGTGTACAAAATATCATGTGAACTTCTAATACCAAGTGGAGGGGACAAACAAAATAGTAATTGTAGTCTATTCGCGTTAAGTTTGAAGTGAGTCATGAGTACCTACTCATGAGCGTAACTGACTTAATTTACTGACGACGCTCAGGCGTTCATATTTGCCAATTAAAACAAACCCTTCAATTAGTAGAGATGCATTATTGGTCTATTTTTGGTGTTTCGCTTCTAGCTCAACGCGAAAACGCAGTTTGAGGTTACCGGAGACCCAAGGGGGGTTGGGGATTTTAAGGACTGGGACCGCATGTCGCAACACCAGAGGAGTTCCAAGTGTAACTTCTCTGGTGTTGCGAATGTCGACGGGCGGTGGGTATTGCTTACCATCAGGCGATCCGTCTACTCGTTTCCTGGATCAATTTATTTTTAAAAATAGTCTATAGTCTATTCGCGTTAAGAAGTCCGTGACGTCATCAGCGAAATTTCAAAATTGACCAATGTGGCGTCCGTACTGATTGAATGGCTTACTCCAATTAGTGAATATGTACACGACCTAAGCGCCATTGGTCAATGCGCGATGATTCATTGTCTAACGCAAATAGACTAGACTAGAGAATAGACTATAGTGTTCAAAAACTAAATCTATTTATTAATTTTGGTTTTCTCTTGCTACAAATTTTACTGATTATTAGGTATTTATTATTTAAATCGTTTACGACAGAGAATTAACCAATTGATTTGAATACTTGAGAGTAAATAAAACAAATATAGCATAGAATTCCTTCTTTTCTTAAACCACGGAATATGGGGATTTAGGTACCTTTACCACACTAACTACTTATAAAATATAGAAATCTTCGACCAAAGTACAAGAAATATTTGATATTTATATTTTTTTCAGGGTGATTCTGGAGGGCCATTGTTATATTACGGGCTTCCTGAGAGACATAGCCTAAAAGAGTTTCCTTCAGTAGTTGGAATCACATCGTTTGGTAAAAATTGTGGAAGAGCAAAGCAACCATCCTTGTACACCCGTGTGTCGCACTACATAGACTGGATCGAAGAACACGTTTGGAATAGGAATGGGGAAGGGAACTGACGAGAAACGTCCCCAACGTCATAAAGATTTGAAACAGGAGTAATTTAATAATAATAATATCTATGGAAACTATAAACTCATTTTCTCTAATTTCGCAGGATAAAATTGGGTATTTTTTTTTCAATTGTATTGGTTTAATTTGTAACAATTACCTATCTGAAAAGGTTTATTCTTTAGAATAATCAACAGAGCAAAATAGACCAAATAAAAAAACTTAGGCTTTTTCATCGTTATTGGATGATTTATACAGTATTCTCCGAGCGAAATAACCATCCTTGAAATACTGTAGTACCTTGGACAGTTGGCTTTTTTGTCGTATGGTTACCTAAGCACATACGGCATTCTCACAACATAGCATAGTCTAGAGGAATGACTGGAGGAATGACGTCTGGGGCCAACCATGTGCGGGTTTCCTCACGATGTTTTCCTTCACCGTTAAAGCATCCGTATAATGTACTTGAGATCTGAAAAAGTCTCATTGGTACACGCCACAACCTGGGAATCGAACCTGCACTCTTTCAAGTGTGAATCAAACGGTCTACCCACTAGGCCACGGAGCTCTTAAAATAGACCAAATACTAAATATTAAAAATAACATTACTATGTTCTGTACGTTTAAAGCGAGCGAGCGGAGCGAACGAGCTAAAATGTTTCTAATTTTACAGGTTTCTATTGTATTCTGGTCTTACTTGACTTTAGCAGCGCGTTCAATTCTGTAGCAAGTGACATCATCCTTTCTGTCCTTTCTTCCGTTAACATACCTCCCTCAATGATATACTGGTTTGACACATATTTTCGGGGACGCTCGCAGCGAGTCCGCTATGATGAGGCTACCTCGGATTAGTGTGATATTGTAGCGGATGTTCCCAAGGTGGAGCGTACTGTTAGGGATCCCTTCGGATTAGACTTTTTAAAAAAAGGTTTATTTCCACAACCACTTTTATTAAGGAAAATTACAAAAGTATATGAAGGGACCCTTGGGCAGAACCGTCACGACCGAGGACTGAAGACCAACTGAGGCTCACAGCTAGAGTCTAGACCAGACTAAACACGGGATGTGCTGATTCGACGTTACGTCAGCAACAACCCTAACAAGGACGGGACATAACACCTCCCCCCTAAGATGTAACTTCGAGGAAACATCGAAGTTACAGCTGAAATTCTAAAATCTACTTCGAATATTATTAATGTTTTCAATTTCTATATTATCTTCAACATTCTGTTCAGTGTCTTAAATTTCTATTATGTCACACTGAATATTTTTAGATACTTTGGAATTAGAGTCAACTTTTGCTAGATTCAATTTTAAGGTTCTGCTGCCGGGTTTCACACAGTTATAAAATCTAAATATGGAATAAAGAACTATCACTATCACTATAAGTATAACTACTACGAAGTAATGTGTCCCGTATTCAACTATATGAGGATTTTCTAGAATATTTTCTGAGTCCTCAAGATTTTTAAGAAAAAATTGTTGATTAAATTTAATATTATCTAAATCAAAATTTTGTAGTTTGATAGGGGTCACATTCCTCGCACTTAAATTTAATTTCTTAAAATTACAACAGCTGTCATTGATAAGATTAAAATCAGGTATTCCAATTTCTATGGTAGCGTTGACAAAATCGTGTTGAGTTATGAGATTATTGCTTTTATGATAACCGATACAATTACTAGGAAGTGACATAATGCCAGTACCTAAAATTTTAATTTCGGATGCTTCGCTATTTCTACAATCTATAGAGACTTTATCGGGTACTGACTGTACAAAAATCCATTTATTATTCTTAAGCGGTTTCCAAATATCTAACTCTCCAAGAATTAATTTAGTTTCACAATTTTCCGGGACTTTATCAATTACTTTACTCATAAACTCTGTTTCACATGTGGACTTAGTTTCTGTTACATAAATTATTGAAATTTCACAAATATAGTTTTCGTTTAACATGTTTTTGCAACTATTTACATCTTCCAAGATACAATACTGCGATTTGTCTTTGGTCATTGCTATGTATTTTGAATTAGGTATTATTAAACTGAAAGAGTTGGGGTTGCTAGAGTCATGTGGTGTCGGTAATCCAATATTATGAAATAACATAAATTCCTTAATTAACACTAATGGAATTTGGAGAACAAAAAATATCTTATTATCTACATAATAACTATCAATTTTAGAAATACTTAACATAGAACTCATTGAGGCTATTTCGAGGCTCACAGGATACTTCATATTATTAGGTAAATGTTGATGGTTATCGGCAAGTTCTCTGAATAATTGCTGTGTCGTGATTAAAGAAGGGTGTAAAATATTTTGGTTACTGAATAAAACAGAGTTATGTCTTCCAATTGGAAGGATAATGTTAAAATTGAAGTTTCTAAATTATTAATAACCTGGTTAATACTGATCTGAGACCAAAGCTCATCCGTGATGATAAATATGTTACGTACTTTAACAGAGAGGTCGTCGATAGCATCATTCAAATTTAATTCGTTAATTTTAATTTTATTTATAGTATCGTTATACATCGATACGGTAGATGTGGTAAGTAAAATATTATTTTTGACGAGAGAAACTACTTTATTTTGATTATTAAACAATACTTTTATAGCCTCATCGTATTTAAGACCATCATTCTCATCTAAATCGCCAAATACATGTTTTATTATTGAGCTTATTCCACTCACCCAAGCACGCTTTGATTTCCTAGTAACTAAATGGTATACAGAACTAAATTCCTTATACATATCATTATATCTAACAGCTAGCGGCTCGAGGAGATGGTGATAATCGACATTACTAAATGTCGTTTTCTCACAAAGATCCTTAACTAATTTTATAGCATAGTCTATATTTTCAATATGTGTACTTAAGTGAGATATGTCCATTGGCATTAAGATATTTAATTTCCCGGTAATAACGCTGAGCTTGCCAAGATAGTCGAAATAGATCCATGGACTTGATTTAAATTGTTGAACGTAATGATTTTGCTGACTTTCAGCATGTTGATGAGTTCTGCAAGAATAGAACAGTATCTTGCTATTATAAATTATAAAAACTAATATTATATACTTAGTGTGCATATTGATGAATTCTACGGCTTTTTGCCGGGAGTACTTGAGACGATTCTGCAACATGCGGACATATTCAGGGTATGTAGCCCCTGGGGATTCGTTATAAATAGAATTTGGTATAAATGGTTTATTACCGAACATTAATTCATATGGTGTAAAATGCGTAGTAGAGTGGACGGATGTATTATAAGCCAGCATGGCAGTATATATATATATATATATCGGGGCCAGTTTGTTTGTTCCTCATTAATGTATGATTTTAAATATTCCTTAAGGGTGGAATAGCTTCGTTCAAGAGCCCCTTGCGTCTGTGGATGGTAAGGTGAAGCCCAAAGATTTTTAATTTTTAAGAATTTGCATGTCTCTTTAAATAGTCCAGATGTAAAATTTGTCCCTATATCTGTGAGGATCATTTTAGGTATACCAAAAATTGAGATGTAATGAAGGAGACATTCACATGTTTCCTCCGCGGTTGTAGTCCTAATAGGATATGCTGAAGAGAATTTCGTTAGATCATCTTGAACTGTTAATATATATATTAATTTACCGGGACCAGATTCTGGAAGTGGCCCGACAATATCAAGAGCTACACGTTGACAAGGTTCTGTTGAAGTACTAGTTATTTGCATGGGAGCGCGATTTATTTGTCGGAGTGCTTTATTTTCTTGGCAGGATTTACATTGTTTAACATATGTTTCTATGTCACTACGCATCCCTTTCCAATAATAAATTTCTTTTATCCTATTATACATACGAGCAGAACCTAAATGGCCAGCAATCGGGATATCATGATTATCGTGTAATATTTTCTTTATTTCAGTCGGGACTGGGAAAATAATTTTATTATTATATATTTTAATTTTAATCTGCGTGTTATGAAAAAGGTAAGTTAAAATATTAAGTATTTTAATAAATGAGTGTTTTTCAAAAGGATTTTTCATATCTGATATACCTATTTCGTTGGTATTTCCGAAAATTAATAATTCATTACGAATCCTCTTTAAGGTTTCAAATATTTCTGGATAGGATGCTTCCTCAAAATGATGAATTTTATAAAATAACAAATAACATATTTTATTATTACGTTCTATTTTATGGAAACCAAAAAGCTCTCTTTCAGAATTTAATATTGTTTGATTTGTTTCAGGATCACTCAGCATTTCTTCAAGATAAAGGTTGGATTCATCAAGGTCAATAGATGTTGGTACAAGAATTACTTTAGCCGGACATTTTAATAAACTCTCGTTATATTCTTCGATTACAGTATTAAATGTTTCACTTTTATCCGACATGGACTTTAAGAAGGTAGGATAATCATCTACAAGAGCATCTGGATTCGAGCTTGTGGAAGGAGTTGGCTCGGATGATACTTCAAAATCTGGTTCAGCGATAGGCTGATCGCTAGGCTCATTAGCCACGGCATCTTTGAGGCCGGGTGGATCAAATGCATCAGGAGGAGTATTCAAAAGTTCCGATGGAGATTCAGTATTTTCTACAGGGATTGGATCGGGCAAGATATCTAAGAGGTCTCTCTCGGGATCAAAGGATGGCGGTGTCACTAACAAATCTAGTGAGTACGGTTGTTCCTCCTGGGGCTCTGGTGCTGAAGGAGATGGGTTTTCGGCTTGGATTGGGTTCACGGGGTACCGGGAAAGAGCGTCGGCATTTGTATTTATTTTACCTTTTTTATATTGAATATCATAATCAAATTCATCGAGTTTTAGTCTCCAGCGAATTAACCTAGAGCCCGGATCTTTACAGTTGAACAGCCAATTCAGCGGTTTATGATCTGTAATTATTGTAAAACGTCGACCAAACAGGTAAGGCCGGAAAACCTTTGTTCCGAAAACTATCGCTAAGCATTTCTTTTCAGTTACTGAATAATTGGTTTCAGCTTTATTTAAAGTTCTAGAGGAATAAGCTATGGGACGATTTTGACCAATAGGACCTTAGGACAATATTGCAGAAATGGCGTAATTGGATGCATCACAAGTTAACAGGAAAGGTTTGTTAAAATCAGGATAAGCTAATACCGGAGCACTAATAAGATTTTCTTTAAGAGATTCAAAAGCAAGTTGCTGTTCCTCCTTCCAGACGAAGGAACATCCTTTTTCAACAAACTGGTAAGTGATTTTGCTATCTTAGAGAAATTAGGAATAAATCTTCTATAATAGGAAACAAGGCCTAGAAAGGATTTAATGTCCTTAGGGGACTTGGGTATAGGAAACTTAGCTACAGCCTCTGTTTTTTCTGGGTTTGGCCTTACGCCATCTTCACCTATTATGTGCCCTAAATAAACTACCTCTTTACGAAGGAACTGACATTTTTCCGGTTGTAATTTAAGATTAAGCTTTCGAAGTCTATCAAATACGGCTTTAAGGTTATCTATGTGTGTGTCGAGATCAAAGGAATAGATTACAATATCGTCCAAATACACAAAACATCGGCTTCCCTGTAGTCCTGACAGGCAAGTATTCATTAGTTTTTTAAATGTACTAGGTGCGTTCCGAGGCCAAATGGCATACGATTAAATTGATAGTGACCTTGAGGGACTGAAAATGCAGTTTTGGGTGCATCGTCAGCTGAAATACGAATTTGGTGGAATCCAGAAGCAAGATCTAGTGTTGTTAAATATTTACTTTTGCCTAACTGGTCTAGAATTTCGGAAATTTGAGGTATCGGATAAGTTTCGCCTACACTTATGTCATTAAGCTTCCTATAATCTATCACTATTCGCCATTTGCGTTGTCCGTTCGAGTCAATTTTCTTGGGAACTACCCATATGGGTGAGCTCCAAGGAGAGGATGACGGCTCTATTATGTTATGTTCAAGCATTTGATTTATTTGTTTTTCAACTTCTTGCTTGTGACATTCGGGAAACCTATATGACTTGGTATGTATTGGAATTTCATTATTTGTTCTGATGGTATGTTCGATTGCAGACGTATGTGTGAGCTGATCACTGGGCATATGAAAGGTATCCGGGTATTGACTACAAAGATCAACAAGAGCATTGAGTTCTTCTTCATTTAAATGCTCTGTCCGAAGTTCTTTTATTACTGCTTCGGATCTTTCTGAGGTAAATAAACTACACGTATTTACCGGATGTAGAGGAGAATTTAATGGTTCAACATGGAGTTTTTGATCTTCTTTAATATGTGCATAATTTTCAGAGGTATTAGCAATAGTTAAATTAACGCGATTATTATTTTTGATTTTAACGATGCAATCAGATATAAGTAAATCTTCCGAAAGATGTTGATCAACTATAACACCCTCTTTTAAATTAGTTTTCTGTATTGAACATTGAATTACAGCTTCACTTCGAGGTGGAACAATAAAGAACGGTTCGGTGAAAAGTAATTTAATTTCGGATTTTCCTATTTTTAATATATCATTCGTGTAATCTATTTTGCAGCCGAATTGTGTTAAGAAATCTTTGCCTATAATAACATCGTAAGGTAAGCTAATCTCTTTTATTACATGAAATTTAAATACTAACGGATTTTTGTCATTTAATTTTAGCCTAAGTTGTAAGTGACCTTCCGTAGAAGTCGGTTCATCGCCTGGATCTATGCCTTTAAGTTTTACAGGTTCTTTAATTAATTTTTGACTATTTAATATACAGGTTTCTTTTATTAAACAGATCGACGAGCCCGAGTCGACTAACAAGGATAAAGGGATATCTGAAACTGAAGATTCTACTAATATGTGAGGTAAGCGTCGCTTAGTTGTATCGATATTTATTTCGTAAATTTCTTTTTTTTCAGGTTCAACTACGAGGGAGTCTTCGGTTTGGGGCTGGTTACCCTGCTGCGTGACTCTGAAGGATGCATCTCCGTTTTGGGGCTGATTACCCTGTTGTATGATGCTGAGAGAATTATTAGCGTTTCCATTTTGGGGCTGGTTACCCTGTCGTATAACGCGAGACGATTTTTCAGCGTTTCCATTTTGGGGCTGGTTACCATGTCGTATAACGCGAGACGATTTATTAGCGTTTCCATTTTGGGGCTGGTTACCCTGTCGTATAACGCGAGAGAAAGTTTTCGTATCGATTTCAGATTTAATTAGTCCCGCACAACACGAGAGCGAGACAGAATTTAGTTTAAATTATTATTATCCGATTGGAATGAGTCATCAACATGTTGATCATGTTCATTCATAACCAAAAGCGTTCGATTTGGTTGCTGCTGGGATTTATTATTAAATCGACTGTTATTGTATTCCCTTTTCGCGCAATCTTTAATATCATGGCCCGTAGTTTTACCATATCGACAAAACATCGATTGGGTTCTGTCTGAATAATAATTATTATTGTTGTTATTAGGGTTATTATTTGGAGAATTAAATCTCGGCTGATAAGAAGACTGATTAAGTGACGTGCTTGGTTGTCCATATGATCGTGAGAAAAACGGTCTGGGTCTAAAGTTACTTTGATTATTATTTAACTTCGATTCTCCCAACTGAGGTCGTTTATAAAGACTTTGTTGTATGCGCTCCTCAGAGATCGCAATATTAATAGCGTCATTTAAATTTCGCGGATTTCTGCAACGCACAATATTTGAGATACGGGGATGTAAACCAATAAGAAAATGATGAAGCGCTAAATCCTCCATGGCCGCTGAACGACCAGGGATTTCTTTTAGTGTGCAATTAGACAGGGTTACCTCAGTCAGAAGCTGTGAAAGATAGGTTTCTACGCGTAAAGAATATTGTGTAACGTTTTCATTAGGAGCCTGTTTACTTTCTTGCAAGTCCATAAGTATGTGAGCATAATGCTTACGTTCACAAAATTGGTTTCGTAGGTATTCTTTTAATTGGTCCCACTTTTTGAATTCCTTGATAGCGCAAGCGATTTCGGCTTTACCTTGCAACTGGCTAAAGATATAACGAAATAGGATTGGCTTTTGTACCTCAGTGGCCAAGTCATAGGCGTTATTACAATTTATAATAAATGAATTTACGCACTCCCGGAAACCATCAAATGGTTTGATAAATTTAAATAATGTATTTAGATCCAGTTCGACCATCATGGCACTCGTACCCGAAGCGGTTCCCTTTCGGGTCGTTGCTTTGGGAGAAACAGGAGGGTTTTTGGCTGTGTCAGATGGACCAGCTTCCGATTCAGACATAGGAATGTTAAGATTTAATAGTTTACTTTTCGGCATATTGAAAAATATTATTAATTAGAATGATAACAAATTAAATTACAAATATGGATTATCTTAGTGGAGTACCGAACCCTAAATCTACCTAGATTTACCGACCTTAGAAGGCTACTAAATGTAAACAGTGACCAAAGACTCACAGGGATATCGGCGCGTGGGCGGCGAAGATAAGCTGCACGGCGACTCGATGCATGCCCGCGCCCGGCCGGATAGGATGACTCATTCACACGGTTATAACTTTTAGGATTTGAACACTATTCACTTGGGATTTTCACTTTTCACTTTGGCTATTGCTCTTAATAACTTTATGGATATTGGAAATGAGTTGGTTTCCTCACTGCACTTTCACTTAAGATTTTTTTTCGACGAGTTTTTAGTTTTTCACTTTCTTAGGATAACTTTCCAGGATTAAACGGCACTGGGGATATCCGATCCCACCGCTGCCACCAAAAATGTTAGGGGTCCCTTCGGATTAGGCTTTTTAAAAAAAGGTTTATTTCCACAACCACTTTTATTAAGGAAAATTACAAAAGTATATGAAGGGACCCTTGGGCAGAACCGTCACGACCGAGGACTGAAGACCAACTGAGGCTCACAGCTAGAGTCTAGACCAGACTAAACACGGGATGTGCTGATTCGACGTTACGTCAGCAACAACCCTAACAGGGACGGGACATAACAGTACTCTCTCCCCTCCTATTTTCTATTTTTTTTATTTCCACATTAATCACCTCTAATTTCCATCTTTACGCAGACGACTTGCAACTTTATCGTCATTCACACATCGATGACATTAATTCTGCAGTTACTGGTATAAACTGCAGCGCATAGCGGTCTGGGCTAGATCTTGTGGTCTGCTGGTAAAACCGAAAAAATCACAGGCCATGATCATAGGCAGGAAATATATGACCCAACGTTTACATAATGTACCTAGGGTCATATATGATGGTCCATTATCGATTAATCAGAATCAGCAAAAAATTTACGGTTAATTTTAGATAGCAATCTTTGTTGGAATCCTCAGGTTAATGAAGTGAGCAGAAAGATACACTACTCGTTGCACATGTTGAAGAGGCTCCAAAATTTTTTAGCCTTGCACACCAACATTTTCCTTGTCCAAACACTCATTTTCCCTATCCTCGACTATGCCGACTCCTGCTACTTAGATGTTACCGAAGAGCTGTTAACAAAACTAGAACGCTTGCAGAATCTCTGTATCCGTTTTGTTTTTGGTTTAAGAAAGTTCGACCTAACTCAAGTGGCTCCCTATTCGTCTTCATTGCAACTCCGATATCCTTTGTTTACTATTATAATATCTTATATAATCCCGTCTTTCCTTACTATCCTCTCGAATGATTTAACTTTTCTCGATCCCTCTATACCCCTTGAAGGCCCAATGTTAAAACAAATCTTTCCCTTCAATACCATCGCTCCAACTTCTACTCCTACTCCTCCACTGTTCATGCAGTCAGATTGTGGAACTCGCTCCCCCACACCGTTCATGAGAGTCCCACTATTACTATTTTTAAAAGACGTTTGAAAGAGCACTACCTCGAATCACTATCCATATAAATACTGTTATTATATATACATATAGTAAGTATCTATTATAGGCACATTAATATATTACTTATAGTATCATATAGGCATTGTATTTTATATTAATTATTTTGCTAGTGTATATATTAGTAAATATTATATTTTATTTATATTCTAGTATAGATATAGTATGTTAATGTATATGTAACTGATCACGTTCTTTCTGCTATATTTTATCCCATTTCTCTCCGTAGGGCTGCTGGAAGAAATTTCTTTCGAACCTATGTGTCGTTTTTTCCATGTAAATTGTAATGTTTTAAATGTTTCTTGTGTTCAATAAATTGTTAAATAAATAAATAAAAATAAATCCCTATGGGCCAAAAATATGACACGCAGTAACACACTGTCAAAATCTGCAGAGTCGCATTTCTTCTAAATACCAAAAGGATCCGTTACGTTTAAAAAAATCGACTTTAAGTTCCTCCTTTACAAAACGGCAATTTCATATGTAATGACCTAATATTAAAATAAGAAAGTACGTGTGAAAATTTATTATAAGTATATATTTTTACTCTGTGCTATTACTATATTGCAGTAGGTATATTTGATAAAGCAGTTTTTTGCCACGAACACTCTCCCACGCAGTCGAAGCTGCGGGAAAAATCTAGTAATAAATAAAAAGCTATGTTTTATAGAAATAAGTTTATACAAAAAATATAGCTGTATCTGACATAATCGCGCTCGATAAGGGACATCGTATCGCATAATGTGAAAACGTTCTAATACGTGAAGCAAAACTTACATTTTTACGGGTTTGGACCCATTTAAAGGGCCATCCTCGCGGTCCAGTCTGCAAATCCAGCAGCCTGTCAATAATTTGTTTATATCTTTTCACCTTTTATCTGTAAATAGTAGTAAATATGAAGGCAGATTTACCAGAAGGCTGAGTACACCTAGGGCGGAAAATTTTATGGGGCGGCAAATGTGGCTTAAACATTTTTTTGCCTTACAGAATTATAAAAAACATTAATATTTGCATACAAAAATTATCCTCGAAAATTTAACAAAACGAAATAATTTAACCTACTTTCAGAAAAAGGCGGCGGTTATACATTCGGCTGTATTTTTTTTTGTATGTTCAACGATAATTGATGAATGAACAGACGGTGGCGTCTGTGGACCGATTTTCAAAAATGTTTTTTAATTTTTAAGAGTTTAATCCCAAGTTGGTTTAGTTTTCCCCAAAGTGATGACCTGATGAAGGGATCCATAAGGAATCGAGGGAACCTCTTCGAAAGAAATTTCAGCATCTAATATTTGTCGGTTTTTCACCACAAAGCATAAATTCGAAGTTTGATAGTACTTGTAAATCTGCTTTTACTAAAGAAATACTCGGTTTCTTTCTTTGCTCCATCATGATAAATACGCGCTCGCACAAAGCATTAGAGACAGGAATGGAAAGAATAAACGTAACCATTTTTCTCAATTCAGAACAGGGATTTCCTCAACGAGATGTCGTTTCATCTCACACAAAAGTCCAACCTCACCGCACAATTTCTCACTATCTAAGTCAATATTTAATAATTCCTGGAGTCTAGTAATGCTAGTCCATATGGTTGGTTCTTTTAAAGATAAAATTTTCATTGCTTAGTTATTTTTGCGAGCGCGGTTAGCGTGACAGAAACAGATACCGCCGAATCAACAACGTCGACGGCAAAACGAACAGACACGACAGCGGAGCAGCGCGCGGTATTGTGGCCGCAAAGCGAGTGATTTGACCTAATTGTCGCGTTTACAACTAGGTGGTGCTGTACAAATCCTAGTAAACGCCAAACGCGCTCACGATCGAATGCGAAAAGAAAAACTCACACTCTGAATAAAAAAAAATATTAAACACTCTGTAAACTATACTTTTGCGGCAATACACGTTGCAAAATATTCTAAAAGCGTTTCAATATTATAAAATACAATTAAAATTCAATCTTTTTTAGATGAGAGGCGGCGGCGGATACTTTTGGTATTTAGAAGAAATGCGACTCTGCAGATTTTTTACAGTGTGTTACTGCGTGTCATTTTTTTGGCCCATAGGGATTTATTTTTATTTATTTATTTAACAATTTATTGCACACAAGAAACATTTAAAACATTACAATTTACATGGAAAAAACGACACATAGGTTCTGCTTATTTCTTTTTAGAAATAAGCAGAAGCTATGTATCGTTTTTATACCTACTGCAATATATTAATAGCACAGAGTAAAAATACTAAGGCGGGTCAATAAGTCCGTGACTTTTTGAATTTCTAACCTCCTTACTGAAAAAGCAACACTACTCCTGTCAACAGGCATCTGTCAGTTGACTCCTATCAAAATTTGAACTTGCTGCGTCAGTTAGTTTGTGTTTTACAGCTATCTTTATCAGACTATCTAGTAACTTAAGGAAACAATGGAAAAAAGTGAATTTCGTGTGCTTATTAAGCATTATTTTTTGCGAAAAAAAACCATTACCGAGACCAAGGCTAAGCTTAATAAATACTATGGGGACTCTGCACCATCGATTTCAATGGTAAAAAAGTGGTTTACTGAATTTCGTTGTGGCCGCACAAGCACTGAAGATGCCGAACGTCCTGGACGCCCAGTTGAGGTCTCTACACCCGAAACAATCGAAAAAATTCACGATATGGTATTGGCCGACCGAAGATTGAAAGTGCAAGAGATTGTGGATCCATAGGCATCTCGCATGGCTCAGTGGTTTCAATTTTTAATGATCACTTGGGCATGAGAAAGCTTTCCGCAAGTCGACCACAAACGCAATCGTGTAACAACTTCACAGGAAGGTTTGGCGTTGTTTAATCACAATATGGAGGAGTTTTTGCGCCGTTTTGTAACCGTGGACGAAACATGGATCCATCACAACACACCAGAGACCAAACAACAGTCAAAACAGTGGGTTTCTAAGGGTGAATCGGCGCCAAAGAAGGCCAAGGTGGGTTTGTCAGCCAATAAAGTTATGGCGACTGTTTTTTGGGATGCACGTGGGATAATCCACATTGACTATCTTCAAAAGGGAAGAACAATTAATGAGGAATATTATGCCAACTTATTGGACCGCTTCAATGAGGATTTGAAAAAAAACCGACCTCATTTGGCCAAGAAAAAAGTTCTTTTTCACCAAGATAATGCAAGGGTGCACACATGTGCAGTTGCCATGGCAAAAATCCATGAATTGGGCTATGAATTGCTCCCACATCCACCCTATTCTCCAGATTTGGCTCCGAGTGACTACTTCTTGTTCCCAAACCTGAAAAAATGGCTCGGTGGAAAAAGATTTGACTCCAATGATGAAGTCATCTCGCAAACAAAGGCCTATTTTGAGGACCTCGAGAAATCATATTTTTTGGAAGGGATAAAAAAATTGGAGAAGCGTTGGACAAAGTGTATAGAGCTCAAGGGGGACTACGTTGAAAAATAAAATGATTTATTTATCAAAAAATCTGTGTTTTATTCCAAAAGTCACGGACTTATTGACCCGCCCTCGTATATACTTATAATAAATTTTCACACGTACTTTCTAATTTTAATATTAGGTCATTACATATGAAATTGGCGTTTTGTAAAGGAGGAACATAAAGTCAATTTTTTAAACATAATATATTTATTTAATCAATGTATATACCATTGCTATCTATGCACTTTTGCCATCTCATAGGGAGTTCCTTGATTCCTTTAGTAAAAAAGCCAGTCATACAGGAATCAATAAAATCTATGAAGGCGCTTTGTACTGCCCCATCGGAGTTGAATTTTTTTCCTTGCAAGAATTTATCTAAATTTCGAAAACTGTTGGAGCAAGGTCCGGGGAGTACGGTGGATGTCTTAGACATTCCAATTGAAGCTCCTCTAATTTGGTAGTCGTCTGTTGTGCAGTGTGTGGTCTAGTGTTGTCCTGAAACAGCAGTGGCCTAGAGCGAAAGACCAACCACAGCCGTTTAGCAGCTTGCTTTTTCATCATGATTTGCAGTTGCTGGCAATAGACATCTGCCGTAATCGTCTGGCCAGATTTAAGAATACTGTAGTGAACGACACCGGCACTAGTCCAACAAACGCTCACAAGTAACTATTTTTGAGTCTCAATTTTCGTTTGGGGCAGGCTTTGGCTGGTTCGCCAGGGTTCAGCCATTGATATGAACGTTTGAGATTATCGTACAGGATCCACTTTTCATCACAGTTAATGATTCGATTTAAAATCCCTTCATTATTGTGCCGGTTGAGTAATGTAACACATCAGTCGACGCGAGTTTGTCGGTTTGCTGCACTCAATTCATGAGGTATGTTTCAAGCTTTTTCACTTTCCCAATTTGCTTCAAGTGGATTAAACAGTTTTATCACTTACACCGCAGTCTGCAGCTAACTCGGACGTGGTTTGCGATGAATCTGTTTCCACAATAGCCTTCAATTCTTAATTATCAACTTCGGCCTCCGGCCGTCTACGGGGCTTGTTCTGCAGGTCGAAATTTCCATAACGAAAACGTTGGAACCAAAAACGCACTGTGTTTTGTTTTGCGACACCGCCGCCATACACATCATTAATCCTTCGAGCCGTTTCTGCAGCACTGGTGCTATGGCAGAACTCGTACTCGAAAATAATACGATATTTCAAGTTTTCCATTTTTTAAACAGTAAAAACAAATAAATTACGGTTTTCGAAACACAAATGCATGAGTAAATAGCGGTATAAATTTGAAATTGCAATTCGTAACCAAAGAAGATATATTTGAGATCAAAGTGGCCAGCCAGTACGACAAAACGCCAATTTTATATGAAAGGACCTAATATTAGGTCTTTACCTATGAAATTGCCGTTTTGTATGAAAAAATTTAAACGATTTTTTTCATGTATTTTTTATTTGTATTAATCGAAGTAATCACCCATGCAATCAATGCATCTTTGCCAACTCAGTGGCAGTTTATTGATGCCCTTCTTAAAGAAATCAGCTGGACGGGAGGCAACAAATTCTTCAAATGCATTTTGTACTGCCTCTCGGGTATTGAATTTTTTTCCCGCCAAGAAGTTATCCAAATTCTGGAAAAAGTAGTAGTCTATATGCGCAAGGTCTGGTGATTAGGGCCGATGACGCAGAGCTTCCAACCCCAGGTCTTGCAACTTGGAGACCGACTGCTGCTGAGGTCGCACGTTATCATGAAGGAGCAGCGGAGACAAGCGATTGACCAATGCTGGTTGGAGATGTGCCAGCTTCTCCATCATTGTGTTCAGTTCTTTACAGTACACATCTGCAGTAGTGCTCACCCCGTTTGGTAGGAAGCTGTGATGAATCACACCGGCACTAGACCACCAAACAGTGACCATCACTTTTCTAGGGGTATGTTTTCGTTTAGGGCATTGTTTAGGCGCTGAACCAGGATCCAACCAACTTGCTGAGCGCTTGCGGTTATCAAACAGAATCCATTTTTCATCGCAGGTAACAATGCGTTTCAAAATTCCTTCATTTGTGTGTCTATTGAGCAGTGCAAGGCACGTCTCGACGCATACTTTGCGCTGGCGATCATTGTTTGTCGAGCTTTTTTACCTTGCCAATTTGACGCAAATGGACCAATATTGTTTTGACGCTAACGTCGAAAGTTGCTGCTAATTCAGACGTAGATTGTGTATCATCAGCTTCCACAATCGCCTTTAATTCGTCATTGTTGACCAAAGTCCTTCGGACGACCGAGAGGTTCATTTTTCAGGTCGAAATTTCCAGAACGAAAGCGAGTAAACCAATAACAGGTTGTGCGTTGGTTTATAGTGTTAGCTCCGTAAACGTCGTTGATGTTGCGTGCCGCTTGTGCCGCGTTGCTGTCACGACGGTACTCATATTCCATAATTACTTGAATTTTTAACGTATCCATGATGACGAAAAAGATTGAAATACGATGAAAATGTAACACTAATCAAGAAACAAATGACTACTTTTGGTGAAAGAATTCCATGTTTTTAAAATAAAATTAATTTGTAATTTGAATTCGTAGCCAAACAAAAATTATTTTGAATTGAAATGGCCAGTACTGCAGAACGGCAATTTCATGGGTAAAGACCTATTATTAGTTAGGGCTATACAAACATTTCTGCAATAATATTTTTAGAAAATTTAAATATTTGCGCATCTTTGTTCTGTACTTAAAATAATTTCACAAATTACGTGTTTAAGTATACAATATATAAGATATATATATATATATGTATGTATATATATATATATATATATATATATATATATATATATATATATATATATATATATATATTATATGCTAATAAAATAATGCTAGTGCTAATAAAATTAAAATTTATTTATATATATAAATTATATTAGCAATATACTACTATAGCAACATATCAGTACAGTTGTTTCCTTCAGAAATTGTTTAATGCTGCTATTAAAAAGTTTGATTAGGTAAATCTTCGCTGTTTTATTGCTCTCCTGTCAAATTTGAGATATGCTCATCTGACTCTTATATCGCAAATTTCTTGCCGGTTGAATAAACGGAATTTCATTACTTGAGAAACTCTCCCTTGAGCCACTTGCGGTTCGCAGATGACTTGATCGGAATCAGGACTTAATATTCAACACAATATGATAGAGCCCCTAAATCATGGCAGAAAAACAGTGGGCTAAGGCTGGGACTATATGCTCCGGAATTCGGAACACCGGCGATAACTCACAGTAGTCAAATTGGAATTCTGGACTAATACAATAGAGTTGAAAATTGATCATATGATTGTCGAGTCAAATGTCAATATCATATAATATGACAGCTCGACACTCGACACTTCGATTTTCAACTCTATTGCATTAGAGCAGAGTTCTACTTTCAGTGCTCTGAATATTTCCGAGCCCGCCGGATTCCCGATCCCAGCCTTAGAGTATTTGGCACCCCATTCGCTAACTAGTACCTCGAGTAAAAAAAAAATATGGCGGGCGTGGGGCATGCGCTTTTCAACCAATCACCGCGCGAATTGCGTTCCGTTTTACAATTTATCGAGTTTAATATTAAATAAAATGAGAAGTAATGCATAAAATTGTAAGCAGAATATGTATTTCATAATCTGTCGACATTTTGTAATCTCGCTAGTTATATTACATTTACAATTTTACGGTAAGAGATACAAACCTGCAACTCTATGCGGCGACGCGCTAACCACTCGCAACAGAGATCGTCAAATCTGCTTTCAAAACAGAACTTATATTCCAGTAAACAAAAAAATAGTTATTTTAGTTATTTATCGTTGAACTTGGGAGATGGAGATGCAACATTCTACAAAGGCGAGTTTCCACATCGTGTGTCGTGCCACGAACTATATTATGTAGGTACCAATATTCTCCCGGTTCAATACAAGCGCGGTCACCACGAGTTGTGGGACTTGGTGGACATTTTATAACATCAAGTGAAACTTTTTAAGGTGCGTTGAGAGTGTGTGGTCGCATCACAACGCTAGCGAAACTGTTACTGTTTAAATGATGAATAACGTTTCTTTCTTATTTTTAGTGCCGGCTGTTTCATTTTTAGGGTGTGTAGCAAACACATATTCTATTCTCGTAAATAAATTATTATTTATGAACAATAATCCTGTTTCGGTCGGCGCGGTGTCGCAGACAACGAGCCAGTATATTTACGCTTAGATTATATTACGTACACACCACCATATTACGTATGATCGCCTTGTTGATGTGTGTCGGGAATCTTCGTTTTGCTCTGGGAGTGTGTTACGGGTATGATTAGTAAAACACAATTTACCAACGTAACAAAATTTATTATAAATGAAATATAAATGTAACTAGAGAAGGGTCGTGGGCTCTCAAAATCAAAGAAGCTCTAAAAATCTGGTTTAGCCTCTAGCGTCTTTAAGGATCGGAGGGGCGTTTAGCTGGTTCCGGTGATGCGGTGGAGCCCAACTTCCGGTAGCACATCCAGGTTCGGTGTACTACAACGACGTAGAACATCGTAGGGGCGGTGCAGACCAGGACAGAGGCCAGTCAGTGCTCAGTCCGGAGCGTAGTTTTCAAAGCGTTGCGTTCCCAAGGCGAAGTTTTCGGGGTGAAACGCAAGCCCAAGCAGTGCAGTCCGTTGTACCCAGGATATAGCTCCATGAAATAATCCATACGCAAGGAGCGTGATTTAAATAATTATACATTCACAACACAGATAACTCAACGTAGTTCGGGATAATATTAATATGGTTACTACATCTTGGTTTATATTAGGTTAAACAGAAACAAAATTTAAAAAGGAAAATAACTTTCATCCTGCTTACTGACTTTTATACTATTGTTATTTTAAAACTGACAAATAGCGGTACGACATAGTCCGCATGTCAAAACAAAAAGATAATATTTTAATCGAAATTACTATAGTTTAATTAGTTTTAGATGAATAATATTTATATGTTATATTTATTATAATGTAAAGGGAGGATGAAATCGATAAATAAATCAAAGTAAAGATATTACAAACGTTTTAGTTAAAACAGTCGCCGATAGATGGTGCTTAAACGTCCATTAACAACAATAACCATTATTAACAATAACCATTAAACTAATAGATCATAAATGACGCTAGTGGCGCAGAAATATGTAATTATAACTTAAAAGAAATGTAGCTTTGCTACAAGTGACAAACGATGTATAAAAACGATTCCCGGAAGACATTAGCGATGTGGTTTTATGGTACATAGGTAGTAAGTTATTATTTTCATTACGAAAACCGTTTATTGAATGTACAGGTAGGTAAGGAATAAATGGGAGAGGAACTCGTAAGCGATACTAGTAACTATTAAGTAATTTGTAGCATTACTATTCCGCGCGATTTCAATGCGTTATGCGAATCCCCCTTATGTAATGTTTTACAAACCCCCCCTAGCGTTACGTAATTCTTGAACGCTCCCTTAAATACCCGACGCACGACGCGCGTTGTTTGAGCTAGCGCAGAGTGTTTGTTTTATCGAATATTGTCGCCCGTCGGAATAGAAAATATGCTAGCTCACATTTTTCGTGAAAAATAAATTCAAAAATGGTGGTCATTTACCGTATTGCTATATATTTGGATCGCTATTAACGGGCTGCTTTTAAATTTTATGAATAGATAAAAGTCTTACACGGGTAGCTTTTCATACAAAAGTACTTAGACATCGATGGCGCTTTTGTGTAAAGAACAGTAGATTTTTTTTTTTCATAAATAGAAAAATGTAATCCATAGTTATAGTAGTGCAATGCGTACGTATTACTTCAATGTGAGCAATAAAGTGTTTATGTATCTATGTTTAAAAGTTGCTTAAATCCACTTCTTAAAGATTGGGCGCACTGGCCACTGATTGAAAAATGATTCCGTATATTATTAAGATATTATTTATAACATTACAAACAAAAAAATGTTATGTATAACATTATAAGCAAAAATAATACTTTACCTTTGACCCAGACATCCGTCATTTTGCATCACACATGGTCCCTATATGCGAATGTCATTCCATAACAATTTTGAAGCCCTCGAGAATCTCTCTAGCGGCTAGCCCAATGGAGACTGCGGAACAATAAAAATCATAAACTAGTTTTATTTTAAAGTAGCGGATTCTTTCTGAATCTTTAAAGGTCCAGGTGATTACAATAAAACAACGTTTTTAATGTCTTATGGAGAACTTCGTGTTCCATAATATATACTGTTACTGCCATATGAATACGATGATTGTCGATTGATTATTTGAAAGTATAGTTTCTACTATTAGGGAATCTAATTCATAAGCAGGTAGACTGAAGAGTGTTCTCATAATTTATTTATATTATGCAAATTGCAGTCACAATACAACTGTCATAATATTAGGTCTTTACCTATGAAATTGCCGTTTTGTATGAAAAAATTTAAACGAATTTTTTTCATGTATTTTTTATTTGTATTAATCGAAGTAATCACCCATGCAATCAATGCATCTTTGCCAACGCAGTGGCAGTTTATTGATGACCTTCTTAAAGTAAACAGCTGCACGGGAGCACGGGAGGCAACAAATTCTTCAAAGGTATTTTGTACTGCCTCTCGGGTATTAAATTTTTTTCTCGCCAAGAAGTTATCCAAATTCTGGAAAAAGTAATAGTCTGTAGGCGCAAGGTCTGGTGAGTAGGGCGGATGACGGAGAGCTTCCAACCCCAGTTCTTTCAACTTGGAGACCGTCTGCTGTGCAGTATGAGGTCGCTCGTTGTCGTGCAGGAGCAGCGGAGACGAGCGATTGACCAATGCTGGTTGGAGATGTGCCAGCTTCTCCATCATTGTGTTCAATTCTTCACAGTACACATCTGCAGTAATGCCGTTTGGTTAGAAACTGTGATAACACTGGCGCTAGACCACCAAACAGTGACCATCACTTTTTTAGGCGTAAGTTTCCGTTTAGGGCATTGTTTATGTGCTGAACTACTTTAACAGCCTCCGTGGTCTAGTGGTTAGAGCTTGGCTCTCGACTCCGAGGTCATGGGTTCGATTCCCGCATTGGAACAAAAAAAAATGTTGTTTCCAAGTTTGGTTAGGACAATTCAGGCTGATCACCTGATTGTCTGACAAGAAAGATGATCCATGCGTCGGATGGGCATGTAAAAAGTCGGACCTGCGCCTAATCTCTCGCCAGTCGTGTCGGTTATCCGTCCCACTGGGTTACGAGAGTAAAAGGAGGAGAGAGTGCTCTTGTGTACTGCGCACACACTTGGGCACTATAACATAACTCCTGCGTAGCTGGCCTGGTTTCAATGAAACAGGCCACCGTCACCGAAATCGGTGTGGGAGCTATTATTATTATTATTATTATGTGCTGAACCAGGATCCAACCAACTTACTGAGCGCTTGCGGTTATCAAACAGAATCCATTTTTCATCGCAGATAACAATGCGGTTCAAAATTCCTTCATTTGTGTGTATGTTGAGCAGTGCAAGGCACGTCTCGACTCGTACTTCGCACTGGCGATCATTGAGTTCGTGGGGCACCCATTTGTCAATCTTTTTTGCCTTGCCAATTTGACGCAAATGGAACAATATTGTTTTGACGCTAACGTTGAAAGCTGCTACTAATTCAGCCGTATTTCATCATCAGCTTCCACAATCGCCTTTAATTCGTCATTGTCGACCTTCCATTGTCTCTGGAAGACCGCGCGGTTCATTTGTCAGGTCGAAATTTCCAGAACGGAAGAGAGCAAACCAATAACAGGTGGTGCGTTAGTTTGTAGTGTTAGCTCCGTAAACCGTCGTTGATGTTGCGTGCCGCTTGTGCCGCGTTGCTGCCACGACGATACTCATATTCCATAATTACTCGAATTTTTAACGTATCCATGATGACAAAAAAGATTGAACTGCGATGAAAATGTAACACTAATCAATAAACAAATGACTACTTTTGGTAAAAGAATTCCATGTTTTTAAAATAAAATTAATTTGAAATCAGAATTCTTAGCCAAACAAAAATTATTTTGATTTGAAATGGCCAGTACTGCAGAACGGCAATTTCATAGGTAAAGACCTATTAGTAGCATATACCCAACAACAGTCGTCAACCTGTTAATGAATTAGATTCTCTGATAGTACAAATGTATAATAGCGGACTCCAGTTGGAGCAGTGCTACGCCGTAGTGGGTCTACGGGGATCGTAGCACGTTATTTCTCCATTCGAAACCAGAATATTACTTTGGCCCCCTTTTATTCCTTTAGGATTCAGAAAGTTTTTACATAATAGACCGACAAACGAGCAGATGAATCACCTTATGGCGAGCGTTTACGCCCATGGAAACGCACGTAGTTTCCGATCCTTAAAATCTCGAACCTACCTTGGGCCTCAAATATTACCACTCACACGGTTAAAACAATGCTATCGTTTTTCACGCCAGTTTTATGTGGTACCATGCTATTTCTCCGGTCGAGCTGATCCAGGACAAGACGATGCTAGATCACCTCATTAACTATATCAGTGTTCATTTTACTGAATTTTTACTAACTCGTATTAAAAAGTGGTTTAGGAATGGTTCTATATATTACATATTATAGTACACTATATGTTACCTCCGACTTCCTACGTGCAAAATCCAGCGGGAACCGTCCATTTTACTGCGATAAAAAGAAGCCTGTTCCTTTCCCGTCGTCTACTCTATATCTGTTCCAAATTCCATCAAAATCTGTCCAGTACTTGCGGAGCCTATTCGACGCAAAGATCGTTCCTGTCTATAATATTATTACGGACTGTACGGAACCCTGTTCCTAAATAAGTACTAGAAAATATTACCATTAAAGTAGAAACTTAGAAAGACAACTGAGACATGATTTCTCTGTCGATAAAGCAAACGCGACATACAATAGAAAAATGTAATTCTCCTCGAAGCCAATTCAAAGTAAGCGCTATCTAAGAAGACAATTTAAGGCTAACACTCATAAAAATAGATAAAAGAAAATTGCTATTCTAAATATAGACATATCTTCTAAATACAGAAATAGGATAACAGTATATTATATTGATTCTGTTTTGTTGAGCGAAACTCGAGGGAATCAGTTCAAAAATTAATTCTTAAATAATAATACTAAAGTGGTTTTACTATAGGTATATATTATTACTAATTTTTTCCTGCAGCTCTGTCCGCGTAAATGCAGTATCCCACTGGATCCGTTTTTTTCCCGCGATAAAAAGTAGCCTATGTCCATCTCCGTGGTCCATTCCATATCTGTGCCAAATTTCGTGATGATTGGTTAGGTAGTTTTACGAAATCTTATAAATACAGTATAACACGGGAATCGTATATTTTCCCATAAAGAGTCCTTGTCCACATGTCCTTCCCCGTAGTCGTTTAGATTATATTGGATCTCACAACAGCCTCCGTGGTCTAGTGTTTAGAGGTTGGCTCTCGGCTCCGAGATCGCGGGTTCGATTCCCGCATTGAAACAACAAAAAATGTTGTTCCCAAGTTTGGTTAGGACAATGCAGGCTGATCTGATTGTCTGACAAGAAAGATGATCCATGCGTCGGATGGGCATGTAAAAAGTCGGTCCTGAGCCTGATCTCTCGCCAGTCGTGTCCGTTATCCGTCCCACTGGGTTACGAGAGTAAAGGAGGAGAGAGTGCTCTTGTGTACTGCGCATACACCTGGGCACTATTAAATAACTCCTACTTAACTGGCCTGGTTTCAATAAAACCGACCACCGTCATCGGTATGGTGGGTCTGAACAGAATGTATCAGAATATAACGCGGTCTAACAATATGCCACTCGTTCCACTTCAGCCCTCAGCCTGCGCCCTACATCCGCGGTCAATAACCCCCAAGGTCGGCATCGATTGCCGGGATCGCTGAAAGTGAGAACGAAGGGATTTGTTACTGACAGTTTATAGACGGTTTGGGGACCGGCGATGCTGACAGTTTAGGGACAGTTTGATTTAAGTGGAAGGGCTTACTTGGTTTCATGTTAAAAAGGTGTAATAATAATGATAACTATCAGTCTGAAACCCTAATAAAGACGGGCGGAGATCTGTTCAGGAACTGAGCAAGGTTACAGCAAGTCCGATGTAAATATTGCTCTCGATGACTTCAAAACTAAGGATGGGCTATGACATTTGATATAACATTTTATAAGAAAATGTTACGCCATCTTGATTACAGAAGATTTTGTTACATAAATGCGGACTGATTATACTGCGGAAAACAAATGCCAAAATGTCAAGATGAACAAATGTCAAACCTCGACTGCCCCAAACGACCACAAAAGTAGTTTAAGTGTGGACGCTTCTTGCCTCGACATGTCTCGTCTGTATTAAGATCTATAGTTGATGTAGCTAGCAGCGCTCTTACAATCTTGAATCAATACTAGCTAATAGAAAAAAAATTATTATCAGCTGATTCCTAATAGGGCAATGCGGCTCAAGGAAAAGTGCGGGGTAAGACGGGACCCTGGGCTTTCACGGGTTTCCAAGAGACCGAGCATATCCGTTCTAGTACCGGTCCGGTCGATCGATGCTAGAACGGATATGCTACGTGAACGTGATAGTTGTAAGACATACGAGATACGAGTATTTTGAAATCCGACGTCATTACTCGCAATCATGATATTTTCAATTATATAATATTATATTATATCGAGCGTCGTTGTCGTGCCGCCCGAGTCGAGGCAGGAGCGCTGAACGCGTCTCTGCGCCGACTGACTGATCGTGTGCGGTGACTATGTGCGCCGTGAAATAAACAGCTTGAAGCGATAATAACAATGTAATTAGTGTCGTATCTATACTATTATATGTATATATGCGTTGTGTTTTATTTTTATTTATTTTTTTGTACCTTTTTTATTTTTGTAACTCAATAATTATGATTGTGTGCCGTCGTGAGATCGCGAACTTACAAGGGGGTCACGGAAGATCAGGCGCCACGACTTGCCGCGGTCGAAGCCTGAGTGGCATCCCTTTAAACACATGGTGTGGGCATTGCATAGCCTTAATCAGCTGTGTTTTTAAAACTGTCTCTTTTCGTATTCTTTGAATGATATAGTGCGTTAGTGTATAATTTACTTGTTTTTTGTTAAAATTTGGCTGTGTCATGTCCCTTGTGTGTTTAATAAAGATATTTTTATTTTATTTTTTATTTTTATTTATTTGTTCTAATTATTGGCAAAATAGAAATAACACACCCATAAAATCCGACGTCATTTGTTCTAATTATTGGCAAAATAGAAATAACACACCCATAAAATCCGACATCATTTGTTCTAATGATTGGCAAAATAGAAATAACACACCCATAAAATCCGACGTCATTTGTTCTAATTATTGGCAAAATAGAAATAACACACCCATAAAATCCGACATCATTTGTTCTAATTATTGGCAAAATAGAAATAACACACCCATAAAAATGTATTAATCCTACTAATATTATAAATGTGAAAGTTTGTCAGTATGGATGGATGGATGTTTGTTACTCTTTCACGCAAAAACTACTGAACGGATTTCGATGTAATTTGGTGTGGTTGTAGTTTAAAGCTCTGGATTTAAAACATAGGATACTTTTTATCCCGAAAAATATGATATAGTGTTCCAGTGAGATACTGAATTTACGCGGGATTTCGGAGCCGCGGGCAACAGCTAGTATGTTATAAAAGTAATAAGTGTATTGAAAATCAGCAAAATGTAATAATATATTTTTTTATTAAATATTAAATTTACAAAAAGATGAGAGGGCAAGATGCGATATATCGGGATTCGGGAGCAAAACCTTGAGATTACTGAGGTTTATCTAAACGGTTTCGTTGATATGGCGGTTTGAAATATGGCGGCTATCGAATATAGCCATCGTCCGTATAGCCTTCGGGAATTAAGGGTGGATTTTCCGACTCCAAAATTATGAAGATTGAGTAGAGAAATAGTAAAAATTATAGCCGAATTTAAAAGGGAATTATTTAGAAAATTAGATATTTCATTTTTTTGTGCATTAGTTTGGAAGTCGGTTTTAATTTTTTTTGTTTCAAAATTATAAAATAAAGGTAGCAATGCTTCATAAATGACTATTTACAAAGTCAACCATTTTTGAGTAACTAATTTTCAAAGTGGCTAATAAGTTGCTCCTCCCTGGTCTCTAACATTTCTAAACTAGAAAAATAGATACTTGTAAGATTCCATCCTGAGAGGTCATGCTAAAAACTCTTTTGAGCGAAATAGGATAACAATTTTTGAAGTAATTTAAAGTAAACTTATTATAACACGCGTCGATAATTAACAGTTACGTAGTAATTATTCAGTAATCTGTGGTTTCAGAACCGTCCTTGGACACGTCCGGACGTGCTCTTAGGGTATTTATACTGCTGAAATCCAAGAACCATAATTTAGGATATAAAAATCAACCTGTGAAATAACGAGCCGCCGTGCGCAAAGTAATTTTGGATGTTCACATATATAATAAGGCAGCTCATGGGCCCTTTGTATAGGCTCATAGGTTTTTATTTATTTATGAAAACTTACAATACCTAGGTAAGTCTTTGTGAACCGTGCGCCTTAGAGCATCAATCTAAACCGTTCGCCTCTACGTTCGGCTTCACAATGCAGAAATTGTGTCGAATTCGGTTCGGTGAACGCCGTTAAGCCAAATGCGGCGTTCCATTTAATTTTCCTGATTTTCCGTATTCCTTTATCCATATAAGAATAAAATATTATTTACCTACTAAATATTATTATTATATTGAATAATCAATACAGTGCAACTTATGTTTTAATGTTGATCGTCACTCCGTCACAAGCTCAAGTGGTTACCAATTCGCTTACGCCGTAATGCTCGCGTACTCTCCTTTCTTTACTCCATCCTATTTGATCCCAACAGCCCTTAATATCTAAAGGAAAGCTACAGCTTTCGTTGCTCCGTCAGGCAAGAGCTGCGGTCCTCTACAAATCTCCTTCTTGATATCCCCATCCACCACACTAAGTATTCCCACTCCTCATACCTTGTACAATCCGTCCTACTCTGGAACTCTCTCCCTACCCGAATAAGACAAGCCAAAATATTGAATACTTTTAAATCCTCAGACTGTGTCAGATGTAACGATATGCATATAGTGTTATATTATTATTATATTATTATTATTATATATTATTATTATAACGTAAATTGTTTTTATTACTTATATTATTATTGAAGTTATTGTATATGTATTATTGTGTATGTATGTATTTATTTATTTTATTTTATGTTTATAGTATCAAGATAAATACTTTTATCGCAATACCCCTCTCCAGCAATTTGTTCCTTTCTTTCAAAGGTTGTCTGGAAGAAATTGCTATTTAGTAATAAGGCCGCCTTTGTGTACTATCGTAGTGTTTTTAGTATTTTCTATATTTGTGTGTATGTGTAACTACTGATTGTGCACAATAAAGTATATTTTCATTTCATTTTTTCATTTCATTTCGGTGTATGAAAAACGAGGATTCCCGTAAGACATTAAGAGCGTGGTTGTACTCTGTTTAGTTATATGGCAAATTAAATATTGGATGTTGATGTTTTTTGCCCACCTACTTCCCACTTCCCACTTAGAATCTAAAATTTCCAACTTGCAATTTTTACGTTTAACAATATCCACGCGCCTGCCGTTAATTAAAATTTAAGGCTCAATTACACTAATTGAATTTTCATGAGTTACTTACAACCCCCTCTATTAAAGAAATTCAACCGTGTGCGTGCAAAAATGAACTTTGTTTAATGAAAGTGTGGACGCACCCATTTTATTAGAACAATTTTCCTGGAACACCCAAAACACCTCAGCTCCAAAATGGACGTAACCAGTGGTGGTGTCCTAGTGAACTAACATTATATATTATACAGAACCCAGAATCTCGTAACTGACTAACACTTTCATTTTACTTTTATTGAATTATAAATGGACCACTGGTCAACACACACCAATGGTTTGGACCACTCAAAGCGGGCGGGACGATGGTTTGACGTTTATGAGAATACCATTTTGCAGTTCTAGTATATCGGGACAGGGCCTCTAGTCAAGATGCATTTGATAATTTCGACGGCGAAGTTCGAAATTAAAAATGTATGGGATTTGACATAAGTTATCGCTTACTGACATGTCGCTTGCATTTTGTTCCCGAACGAGTTTTTTGAACAACATCATGACAGATGCAAAAGAAAAGTAAATAAAAATATTACTATTCCAACACAACGGTTAACAATTCATAGCAAAAACGCACATTGCACGACCATTAAAATATACAATTATATACCCAATAAAATTAAAAATAATAACATTACATGCAATAAATATAAAAACGAATTATTCACCTGGTTATTAGATAAATGCTACTACACAACACAAGAGTCTTTAATTATGTTATAGTTGCCAGAAAATTGTATAATATGTTTCAAATATTTATTTTTATTATTTGACATTCTTTTATTTTATTTTCTACTAGATGTTGCCCGCGGCTCCGCCTGCGTAAATACAGTCACAGCGCAATCCCACAAGAACACTGTACTTCTTCGTGATAAAAAGTAGCCTATGTTTTAATCCAGAGCTCTGCTACAAATCAAATTTCATCAAAATCCGTTCAGTAGTTCCATCCGTGAATGAATTGTAATTAACGGATTGACTTAAGATTTTGTTTTAGTCATATGATATTATTGTAATTATTTTTCGAAAGTTTTGTAATTTGCATGATCTTTATCATTTTAATAGTTCCACGATATAGAGGCAGAAAATGGTGACCTGTAAACATCCTTGTATTACCAATTTCTTGGAAAATAAATCATTCTATTCTAATATTACATGACCTGCATCAACCTTCCACCGTCCACGTGATCGGATACCTTCATGTAGCTGCGATAGATAAAGTGTTGTAACTCATAAATACAGGCTTTTGGAAAAATACTTTTATCACAGGATTGCCGACAACAGAACTACTATAACTCAAAACTCTTTATTTTTATCCACCTGGCGCTGTGATGCGGGTAGTATTTTCTTTACTTGTATATCTACTATTGACAGCTGTGTTTAAAACGTATTTCACTACCATCTAAGGCTGGGACTATATGGTCCGGGATCTGGCGGGCCCGGGAATGGTCCGGGATCCGGCGGACCCGGGAAAACTTAGGGCACTGAAAATACAAGTCTGCGCTAATACAATAGAGTTAAAAATCGACGTGTTGAGCTATCATATTATGTGACATTGATAATTGACATTTGACTCGACTCTTGTGTGTTCGATTTGCGATGCCATTTTTACCGTACAATTAGTGAAAATACAACTTAGGGTCAGCTCGGTGCGCGGGGATGCAATTTTATAATATCCATTCAAAATTAAGCTTTATTCACTACAAGAAAAGATACGTATTTCATTGTGACAATTCAGAATACATTGCATCACGTAGCGCTGCACCTCTCGGCGCGCGGCATAGAGCGGCGCAGCGCGACGCAGCGGTATATGCGCGCCGTCACATCACGTCACGTCACATAGCTCGAAAGTATCGTTGCGTACCCTTAGTGCATTTTACCTGCAAGCTGTTCTAGTGAGTGCGGTTGGCGGGCAGCCAGCCGGGACTCGAACCCGCGCTGACTAATTACTTAAGGAGACTGCTTGTTGAGCTTCGTGTTGGCTTATAGGTGTAATTTAATAGAGAAGTATTTTAGATATATTTAATTTTGTATCTAAAAGGTACCTACCAGTGACGAAGGGAAAGGAACCAGTGACGTGTTCTCCTTTATAGGGAAGCTCTAGCCTGTATAATATAGGTAGGGATTTGGATGAGGGTCCTCAAAAGGTTAATGGTATATGAAACTAATAGGAATGGTGATAGGAAACCCACTCCACTGGTACCTACTACCGCGGGAACCGTAACAAAAATCATTACCCTTCCTGTTGGCTTCGCCGTAGTCGAGTAAAAATCCCTTTTAGAAGATAATTTAATTTTGCGGATTGTAAGAAACTCCTAACTGAAGGTATAAAAAATATATATTATATCCTACTACTATTATAAGTTTGTAAGGATAGATAGATGGATGGATGGATTGATGTTTGTTACTCTTTATATATATGAGTGTATATTCTAACCGAGGCATGTTGAGGCAATAACATTCCCCACTTTCGGGGTTGTTTGGGGCCATTTTGACATTTGATGCATGGTGAAATCACGATGGCTGACATTTGATGTATGGTGAAATCAAGATGGCTGACATTTGAGATATGGTGAAATCAAGATGCCGTAACTTTTTCTTGTATGAATATTTGTTCTGTAAATTGTACGTCATAGGCTCATAGCCTATCTTTAGTTTCGAAATCTTTGGTAAAATGGGACAATCACCTGCTGGCCGGCCGCCAACCCCGCAGTGGCGGCTGGCGCGGGCGGCGCCGCGCCGGCATTATTGTATTACGTGCTAGCGCCTCCAATAAATAATTGTGAAAAGTCCAAAAACCATCACGGCGCCTTATCGACTGTTTTACAAATTTCAAATTTGACATACATTGGCTGTTTTGCGGTTCATTTCGCGACCAAATTAAACCAAACCCTACAAGACTAACAACGATCACAAATATAGTACCTACTTCTTTATATAAAAATCGTTTAAAAGTTCTAAACAAAATATGATTTTTAGTATAGCAAAAACAATTTTCCAGAACACCCTTCTTCACCTTCACCAGCTTCACCCAAAATTTACAAAAAGAGGTCGTGTTTAGCAACATCTTTCTGCTCTTCTGTATTTTATTTTGCTTGTTTAAATATACCTACAGATAGAGTACAACAAGATAAAAAATGTCTTTGGAAAAAGCATAAAAAGTCTCCCCAAATTTTCACATGTTTTGCATTTATTAAGGTTTATTTTATCTGGTCACTGTCTGGATCTTTTACACAAAACATTTCTAATTTATTACTCGGTTAGTATTGCTTTCCACACTTGGAAACCTATCAAACAACATAAAGCTAGTCTTTATAAACACTAGTCGATGGTAACTCGTAGCCTTTTGTCTGACTTTCCGAAGGTAACATTCCAAGTTTAACTATTAATTACAACATGTTCATTTCACTCAGGTTAATAGGTTCTTATTTAATCTGAGGTTCTTAGGATACTAACAAGAGACCAGGGGGCCTAGCAGGAACATTTGACAGCGGCGTAAACGTATTACGTACGTTTTCGAATGAGAATTGTATGAAATTCTGTCAAAATCATGATAGCGCCCTTAATTAGATACCGTACAATATAGTCCCAGCCATAATAGTCTACAATAGGTACCTCTAGTAGTGATTATTATTAGTATCTTCTACAATTACCTACAGACTACACACCAACCACTAGCGTCAGGTCGCACCGAGACGTGACGCGGAGCGCACATAGATAGCGATTCAAAATTGAACCTTATTTACTTTACAAACACGTTTTACACGTTTCATTGCAAGAGTTCGAATTGGGTATTTACATAATTACGTTTTTTTTTTTAACTTTTATAAATAATTAGGTATGCCATTTTTAAACAATATCTTAATAAGTTCGCGCCGCGTCGTGTCTGGATGTAAGCTGGCCTTAACGCCTATTAAACTCAAATGCACTTCCATGAAAAATATTATCGACGGTATTTGAAATATTTGGCATTCTGTCATGCAATCGCTAGCTGCAGTGAACGACCGGGAACGATGACCGACGACCGGTGACCGGTGACCGGTGACCGGTGACCTGGGATGACCGATGACCTAGTACTGAACATCAGACCGATTCGACTGCGGTGAAAAATTACAATTTTATCTAAAGATACTGCAGTTCTACTTTTAAATAGTCGTAATACGAGGAATAAAACTGTAGGTATGTATTTTATTATATTTATATGACTTAGTATGATTTTGTCTCAGTATAGTATCTTACAAATATGCATACTAATTATATTACAATAAAATTTCTGAACTAAGTACTTTGTTACTAAGAATTACTTACCTATGAACCTTCTAAAAAAAATTATAGGTTAATTATTACCAGGGCTGCCAGATCGTATCGGATATAAATAAGTATATTATTATATAGTATTGGATACAAATTATGTATAATCGGACGGTACATTGTATCCATGATCATTTCGTATAATACGATGCAAAAGCATACGGCTGACGCGACGGCATGAAATAAAACGTGAATTCGCCCCTTGCTTTTTTCAAAGTCGTCCGCTCACTCTGTAAGTCTGTACGGGATGAACAGAGATGAAGATAATGTATTGCCAACTTGACAACTATGATGGAGAGTAGTGTCGTGTCACGTGAGAGTTCCATATTGTGACCGCTTGTTATGTCCAGGTGCGGATTTACAAGTAGGCTGGATAGGCTGAAGCCTAGGTCGGTAATATTTTTTTTGTCTTATAGAAATAATAAAATAATTATACATAATGCCGGTATAAAAATGAGTCTCAAAAATTACCAAAAAATGTAATACTTTAGTACTGCACAGTATACTTATCACTCTAACGTATAAATACAAAAGATAAACTTAACGGTAAATTATACCTTTGCGATCATGGATCTCAAAATATTCTAAAAACATTTAAATATTTTAATACAATTTAAATTCAATATTTTTAGATAAGAGCGACGAGCGGCGGCCGTCTCTTTTGGTATTAAGAAGACATACGACTGCAAATTTTGACAGTGTGTTACTGCAGCGCAGTATTTGTTTCTGTCCACCGGGGTTTGTCCAATTGAAACCTGCAAAAAAGAGAAATTGTTGCTCGCTCGCTCGGTGTCAACGTACAGAATATTATAACATATTGTAATATTTAGTAATATATGCTCTATTTTGCGCTGTTGATTTGTTTTCTAAAGTATACATCTTTTCAGGTATGTATTTGTTAGAAATTTAAGTCAGTACGATAGGAAAAAAAAATTATCGCTCGCTTCGCTCGCTCGCTTTTTAACAGAAATATAATATGTATGTTAAAAGCGAAGAAACAAAAGAAATGTCTTTCAAAAGAGAACATACAACAACGTTATATATTGGGAAAATGCGGATTAGTGGGCAAATGTGAAAATTCGGCACTGGTACTGTCAGAGGAAAATAGTAATAAATAAAACAGCATTAAAGTTAGGTACAGGCCAGTAATTATGTTAGTTGTATTAAATAATGAAGAAAAATTTATGAATACATAACCATTCTATGGTCATGTATAATGCGATAAAATTTCGTATAATTTCAGCTACTAAGCCGTATAATAGCCGCAATTTATTTGCTGGCAGCCCTGAATTTATTGCGACCAACGTGCGCAAAATTTTAAATAAGTGCCTCCCTAATATTATTTAGATAATTATTATACATAAAATAATACAGGACAACAATATAGAAGTGGTGTATATGTTAGGAGACTATAATGCGCACCCTAATGCTCCTTTTGGTATAGAGTTGCTAGAGTTCTGTGATGAGAATGACTGGATCTGTGCTGACTTGGAACTAGCCGGTAAGTCATCTGACACACACACTTTCCTAAGTGAGGCTCACGGCTGTACAAGGTGGCTAGATCATTGCGTTGTGTCCAAGTCAGCATGGGACACTGTCAGTAGCTTTAGAGTGTTACAAGATACATTCTGGTCCGACCACCTGCCGATAGAAGTACTTTGTAACTTAAGACTGATTAAGCAAAAAAATAAAATTAGTAACACTTTCAGTAATAAAATCAGGTGGGGTGTAAGGGGGGCCGATGAGATAAGTAAATATAAAAAATTATGTAACGACGAGCTGAAAAACATCCATTTCCCGGAAGAGTTTCAGAGCTGTGCTGATTCTATGTGTAATAATATCCAACATAGAGTCATCATAGATGGTTTATATAATAGAATAGTAAGCACTCTATGTAAAGCATCCATATCCAGTCACAAACTTACAGATAACCGACGTAAAGGTAAGCGTGTGTTTGGATGGAATGAGAATGTTAAGAAGGCGCATAGGCAGGCTAGGGCTGACTATATAATGTATTTATTAGCGGGGAAGCCCACTAGTGGCCCTTTTTATGACAAAATGTATGAGAGTCGTAAAATATTTAAATCGCGTCTAAAATTTTGTCAAAATAATCAAGAGCAGGTCAGAATGGACAAACTGGCTGCTCAGTACTCTTCCAAGAGTTTTGATAAGTTCTGGAGAGGTACTAAGCAGCTAAAGGGTAAAGTTAGGCTGCCTATTAGTATTGAGGGGGTGCAGGATCCAATTGGTATTGCGAACTCATTTCGAGAGGCTTTTCAAGTGAAATCTTTATTGCCGCTGGCTCTCGACACTGAGTGCCAAGTTCAGTCGGGCCCAGCGATTTGTTTCTCGAGTAAGGATGTGTCCAAGGTGATAAATGGTATGAAGCGGGGAAAATCGCCTGGTCACGATGGACTCAGTGTGGAGCACCTGCGGCACGCAGGCTTTCATCTGCATAGAGTATTGGGAATGTTTTATACGTTTTGTATCCGGCACTCCTATCTGCCAGCAGACCTCATGAGAACTATTGTGGTCCCTATTGTAAAGAATGCTTCGGCGGATACGTCCAGTAAGCGAAATTATAGACCCATTTCCCTTGCTACAATACTAGCAAAAGTTCTAGATGCGCTGTTGGATACGTTGCTAAAGAAGTACGATTCGATTGGGGACACACAATTTGGCTTTAGAGAGGGAGTGTCTACTGAAAGTGCCATACTATGTTTGAAACAGACGGTTGATTACTATACCAAACGAAAAACGCCGATCTTTGCATGTTTCTTGGATTTGTCCAAGGCATTTGATAGAGTATCGTATGGGAAGCTTTGGGCAAAGCTAAGAAAACTTGGCGTATCAAATGATATAATTGAGCTATTGACGTATTGGTATAGTAATCAACGGAACTGTGTTAGGTGGGGTAATGCACTCTCTGAGGATTACTCCCTAGAGTGTGGGGTGAGACAAGGGGGAAAAACCTCGCCCCGATTATTCAATATTTATGTAAACCAGTTGATTGAGGAGCTCAGCAGTACTCATATTGGTTGTCATATTGATGGTGTATGTTTGAATAACTTAAGTTATGCTGATGATATGGTACTGCTGTGCCCCTCAATCGGTGGTCTTAACAGGCTGTTAAAAATTTGTGAAAGGTACGCTATTGAACACGGCTTAGAGTATAATGCTGGTAAGTGTGAGTACATGATATGTAAATGCAATAGTAAGATTTTCAATCATCAAGATTGTCCACCACCTTTACTTAACAGAGTACCTCTGAGTCGTGTTACAAAATTTAAATACCTCGGTCACGTGGTGACAGATACTCTCAGTGATGAGGAGGATATTGAGAGGGAGCGCAGGGCGCTATCGATCCGCGGTAATATGCTGGCACACAGGTTTGCCAGGTGTACAGCGCCTGTCAAGATAACGCTTTTTAAAGCATTTTGTCAGACGTTTTACACCTCTGGTCTGTGGGCCAGCTTTACTCAACGGACCTATGGCGCCTGGCGGGTCCTTTACAATAACATATTCAGGTCTCTATTGCGGCTCCCTCGATACTGCAGTGCATCCGGGATGTTTGCCGATGCAGGAGTCGACGACAGGAGTATATTGTATACTACCTGTTGCCCACGGCTCCGCCCGCGTAAATACAGTATTCCACGGGAAGACTGTACTTTTTCGGGATAAAAATTATCCTCTGTTTTAATCCTTATTTAATAGAGCTTAAACTACTTCTATACCAAAATTCATTGAAATCCGTTCAGTAGTTTTTACGTGAAAGAGTAACAAACACCCATCCATCCATCTATCCATCCATCCATCCTCACAAACTTTCACATTTAATATTAGGAGGATATATAATCACAATCTCCTAAGCGTCGCAAGTATTTCCATGAAATTTAGTATGCAGAGAGTTTCAGAAAGTTTTAAGAGAGAGAAAAATCGATCTAGCTAAACCTTATCCCTAGGAAAACCACGCATTTTTAAGTTATACGTTTTTTTTCGTGCAACAAAACTTAAATCAATAATGTTCACTCTAATATTAAGTCAGTCCGATTAGTGGTTTGCCTCTCGCTGGGCGCTCGACAAGATAGAGCTTTACCTAACAACAGCAGCTTTTCAATACGGCAACTCATTATTGTAGTGTGTAAATTGGCAATTGATTTACATGTGACAAGTTCTAGTGTGCGACGTGCGTGAAAAATTGTGATGCCAGCTACTCAACTTTTGGCCAATTTAATGGGAAAAATATATTGTGCTGTGGTCTATTAGTTGAGTTATTGGTTATAAATGTAGCTAAGAAAATACTTAAAAACTAGCTTTTATCTGCGGCCTCGCCCGCGTGAATACAGTATCCCACAGGAATATTGTACTTTTGACTTTCACATATTTTATAGTTTTAGTAACAGAAAAGTAGGATTAACAATTAACTAAAACTTAATATATCAATGTATTATTCTTATTGACTTCTTCTTCTTAAAAATGATGAATTATTACACATAATATATTTAACTGTAACGTGTTCATATTTTTTTATATTTTTCGACCTTTGCTCCTGGGGAATTGTTACTTAGTTCCATGAGTAGAATCGTAATAACTAGGTAAGATAAATGAATTAGGATATAATTCCATTTGCGTGAAATTGGCAAGGTAAAAAAGATTGACAAATGGGTGCCCCACGAACTCAATGATCGCTAGTGCGAAGTACACGTCGAGACGTGCCGTGCTCAACAGACACGCAAATGAAGGAATTTTGAACCGCATTGTTACCTGCGATGAAAAATGGATTCTGTTTGATAACCGCAAGCGCTCAGCAAGTTGGTTGGATCCTAGTTCAGCACATAAACAATGCCCTAAACGAAAACTTCCGCCTAGAAAAGTGATGGTCACTGTTTGGTGGTCTAGCGCCAGTGTGATTCATCACAGTTTCTAACCAAACGGGGTGAGCATTACTGCAGATGTGTACTGTGAAGAATTGAACACAATGATGGAGAAGCTGGCACATCTCCAACCAGCATTGGTCAATCGCTCGTCTCCGCTGCGCCTGCACGACAACGCGCGAGGTCGGTCTCCAAGTTGCAAGAACTTTGGTTGGTTGGAAGCTCTCCGTCATCCGCCCTAGTCACCAGAACTTGCGCCTACATACTACTACTTTTTCCAGAATTTGCTTAACTTCTTGGCGGGAAAAAAAATTCAATACCCGAGAGGCAGTACAAAATGCCTTTGAAGAATTTGTTGCCACCCGTCCAGCTGATTTCTTTAAGAAGGGCATCAATAAACTGCCACTGCGTTGGCAAATATGCATAGATTGCATGGGTGATTACTTCGATTAATAGAAATAAAAAATACATGAAAAAAATTCGTTTAAATTTTTTCATACAAAACGGCAATTTCATAGGTAAAGACCTAATATAATAAAATACAATAAATTCACATCATAAAAATATCAACCACGGTGAACTTGATTCTTGTATTCGCAGCAACACTGAATGGCGTTTTGAGTTCATGTAATTTTATGTTGAAATTTCGAAATCATATGATACTTACTGATGATATGTGATCCCAGGGTCCTTATTTCTTATATTATTATTTATTTTTACATAGCATGTAAATGCTATCGTGCAGGCCTTTCTGGATGGGGCCATTTATGGCCCCCCCAGGCCGAACAGAGGCCCCATCGGGACTTGCATGGGCCGTTTCTCTCTGGTGTCGCGATGCGCAGGCGTACATTACGCATCGCGACCAACTCGCGGACTCGGTGCGGTGGGCGACGGCGTCCCCACGCCGCTACCCCGAGCTCCCCTGCTAAGGCGGAACGTTGCGGTCGTCATGGTTGACCTCCCACCTTCGCCTCGGCCTTCTCCTTGGGTCGAACGACTCCCTATCCCTTGTGCGCTCAGCATTTTCCATGATAGAGATCACTTCCTCTACGAAGTGCTCCACCGCCCTCCATTTCTCTTCGCTCGCCAGCATAACGCGTAATAGTGCTGGAAGCGTTGTGTCTAGTCCGGTGATGTTCGTCATGACCGTGCGTTGGGTGACCCATGCGGAGCACGTCGAAGCCGTGTCACATGTATCGCTACATTGGTGACAGGCCGTTGTCTCTTCTCGTTTTACGATTATTATTTAGCTCCGTTGCATTTACGGTTGGTATACATAATTCAAAGAACCACTTACTCGCGCTTTGTCTAAACGTCATTTCCAAATAACTATTGGGATTACGAGCTGTTTGACTATCTTGCGTTGTGCTTAATTGGCTTTAGAACTACTTCGCTGTCCACCTGAATCTTATATGTATGCCTGAAATGTTGCACATAGATTAGAATGATGTAACGTTTAACCATATTTAACTGTCACACCGCACAGGACAATTATACATTTACGATATTCTATTTTCTCAACCCTGTAGAAAAGCCATGCTACTTAGTTAATAAGGCTAACTCTCCATCATCTCGTCATCGTAATTACTATCAATGCTCAATAGGTTTTCTTTGAATTACTTCAAAAGTTATTATCCGATTTCGCTCAAAATAATTTTCCCAAAGAGTTTTTAGCATGATCTATCAGCATGGAAACTTACAAGTTTTTATCTCCTATAATTTAGAAATAGATCTGGTAGAGGATAGAGCGCCCAGCAAGACCAATGATTAATCTATGGCGGTTTGGTATGCGTAGGTATGTGTAATTTTTGCGTTATTTGGAAATTCGGAATGTGGTGGGTTCGCACTTCGAACCCCGATAAAATATTTTTGTGATTCTTTTCATTTTTTTAAATCTACTAGAGCTCCGAGCGAAGCGGGATTATCCAGGTACTCATACTTTATATTATCAGTCAGAGGAAATGTTATTCAAGTGTTATTCAGTGCATTCACTGCTCAGTGCTCACATCTCACCGGCGTTCCCTTCGGCGCCGGGACTAGCTAAGCCGGGGAGGTTCCCATCCTCTCCCGAAGAAATGTTTGTTGCCTAGAATTACATAATAAATCATAATAAAAACTATCATGGCTTTTAATCGAAAGGGACCTTCTAATGAGTAGATTGTGGTAAGCGAACGTAAAGGTAAAGCACCAGATTATGGTAAGCGAATAACGCCGTCCACTGGTACCTGCAATACCTGGGGTGTTACAAGTATATTGCCAGTTTCTCGGCAGTTTTCTGTATTTCTCTGGTCAAGTCGAACCATTAATTGTTCCAAAGTATGGCTAAATATACTAATAATATTATTTACACTGTTATGTAGATAGTCTGAGCGTGAACTATTTACTGAAGCGTTACGTCAAATTTTAATAATCCTCAAAATAAACATTTTCACGTTTTATCTGTTTTTTGAATACCTACAGAAACAACCGTAATTAGCTTCGAAGAAACAATAAACGAAAAAACGAAACTCGACGTGGCCTCACATCATAAACGCAACATCGCGTCGCATGACCTTATTTTGTATATCAATTTTTTAATCTGGCAAACTCGACTTAAGTCAATATAATATTTTTGTCAAGTGTCAAACATTCGTCAACGCTGGCAACACCACTGACACCAGCCATTCCGTGATCCGTCAACCTAAATTCTACAATATTTATTAAATTTTTTCACTTTTTTATGCTTAATGCCCTGATTGTGAAATCCAGTTTGAGATGCGTGGATTTATAAAATACAAAAACCAAGTGTAAGAGTAGCGGTGCACCACATAGTGAACTCGATTACCAGAATGAAATATGTCGTCGCATTATGGATCAATGTACAACAGAACAAAACGAAAGTGTCTAGCTGACCGTGTTTTAGTGAATTATTTTATATAAGTTATATTATAAAAATGGCGCAGACCGTTAGACGTGCCCTGGAGGGAAGGTATCCTTCCTGCTACATACCCAATAGGCTTAAGGAGAGAAAGGCGAAGGCGAGGGCTCTAAGGTAATATTTACTCGAATACAATCGATAAAAAAAATAACGAGTATGTTTACTGCGACTACTCGTTAGTAATAATAATAGTGAAGATGATAAGTGGGTTAATAGAACACATAATACAAGGTTAAATTGCTTAAGGATGTGTGATTATGTATATTTTTTGCCTACTGGATGATTTGATTGAATGGATGGTGGAATTTTAACATTGTTATGAAAACTGATTAAATATTGTCCTCCTAAAATTGTTATTATTAATGCTGATTAAGGATGACATGTCAAAAATTCACAAGATAAATACTACTTAATCAAACCAGTTCTTATATATAAAGCTATATCTACATGCTATATTATATACCCATGGTCACATAGATTTATTTTAAAAATAATGTTTTCTCTACATGCTAAGTAACATAACTTGGTGCTTTCAGACAAGAACAACGAAAGCCGGATAAACCGGAAGACTTTGTGTGTTACTCGGACAGCGACAGTGAAGAGGAGACACCTGCACAGCAGCATAAGATTCTTTCCACGTCATACAATTTTGTGGACTATGTGCGCTCCCGGGAAATACTTGCTCCAGAGGTACATTTTTATACATAGACATATTTTATAATTATTCATAAAACTTTAAACAAAACATTTGTATAAAGGTGTTCTTAATAAGAGCTAACCTTGTGGTGTGGCGTTGCTGAGGCAAAGTTACTGCATTATTCTCTAGATATTACAACTGTAGTAGTAATATATTAGGTACAATTCCCTATGGAGTAACAAATAAATAATTGTTTACTTATCATAATTAACTACGACTTTCTGGATCTATCCCATAAGTAGGGAACAATGAACCTATGAGGTTGATATCAACACTCAAGTGTTGAAAGCATCTGTAAAAAATTTAAAAAAAAAAAAAGCGGGTGGGGCTGTGTCGGGGCACACGGCCGTTGGTTTTAACGTGAAACGTCTATGTTAGCAAATCGCTTTTAAAGTAAAAGATTGAAATGAAAACAAGATGGACGCTGTTTTTTTGTATAAATCAATCGGTTCAAATAAACTTGACAAACACGAAAGAATCACCACGCTATAAAGTCGGAGTCACGAGTTACACTGAATAGAAACAAGCGTGAGCGCCGGTTTCGCACAGTTATCGCAGTATCCCTCCCCCGCCGCCCCGCTTGATCCCGACACGAACTCAATGTCATAACAGCGAGCTGACTATATAAGTGAAATATTTACACCACATTTTTGTTTCTAAGACTAATAGTTTTTTAATTATTAAGGTACGATGATATAGACCTTTTCGTTACGGTCCAGTTTTTAAACCTGGTACCCGTATGTTTCGGCGCGATTTTAAAGACGTTTCACGTCAAAACATAACACAATGAACATAATGTTTTGTAAATATGTTAAACTTTTTATAGGGGCCATTTTTACACAGCTACATTAAGGCCTAAATTGAAGTGTGTGATAAAGTATATGTTCTGTAAGAGTCCCAATTACAGAATGGTTACAGACTTATAGAAAACTAGCTTTTGCGTGCGGCTCCTCCAGTGTAAATAATATAGTATCCTTTTTATAATGTACACCTGATGGAAAGCGATTACCGTTGCCCATGGACACCCGCAACATCAGGGGAGTTGCAAGTGTGTTGCCGGCCCCTGCCCAGGGATGAGAACAGTATTTCATGTGAGGCAAACCTGCGCCTTATAGAGTTGTAGGCATTGGACCAGACTGAAATACTGCTTCGACCTGTTCAGAACACCAAGCTTCTTGGAGGCAAACTTGGCCTTACCCTCCAGATTATATTGGAACTGGACCTCTCTCGATATGTTAACACCGAATTTTCCATTGTTAGAGGAGACAGTTATGGGAGTGCTTTCAATAACGTGGACATACAACCATCAGTAACTTTTTAGCGGTGAATGCGCAAACTTGTGTCTTAGAGGGGTCGAATTGGACTAAGTTAAGTCTACCCCATTTAGAGACTTTCGCAAACGAAATCTCAATTTCACAAACAAGTTCGTTTCGACTCTCAATGAAATGTTGCTGAGAAATGTTCGGGCGGCCATCATGTATCCTTCAGGAATACTATAATTTTTCGAGATAAAAGAAGAGAAAGAGAGAAAGTAGCCTATGTTTTAATCCAGTGCCTCAACTACTACCATACCAAATTTCATTGAAATCCGTTTAGTAGTTTTTTCACTTTGTTGTCTCTTTCGAAATGTGTATTATGATAATTCTCGAGGTCTTAAGGTTAATTGAAATTGCTTAGATTTCATGATAGTTATGATACTGTAATAATTATATGAGTTACTAGCTTTGGCCCCTATAATTGGGTTTTACATATCTTTCTAATTTATTGCCTATTCGTTATTCTGATGTATAAGCTAGCTCTATTGTAAAGTTTCATCAAAATCCATACAGTACTTTTTGCGTAAAAGAGTTACAAACATCTTTACAACTTTCACGTTTATAATAATAGGTTTGTAATTAATTTATGTAATTGTTTATCAATGCGTAAACTCTGACATCTTTGTTCATATTAATATTTTGTTTACTTGATTTTGAGTATTATGTTAATCTTAAATATTTTATCGCTATTATAGATAATATTATAATTGTTATCATATGAAAACAAACCAATCATTACATTTAAATTTCTGTTTTTCTTTTGAACTTACAGTCTGCATCCATTTTATGCTAAACTTCTAATATTTCCAAATGTAGTACAATTTACAAATGTAGGTGTATAGTATATAGTTATGTATTTATATTAGTCTGTAGTTATGTATGTTGTGTAATTTAATTAGAGTCGGTTCTCGGGCAAAGGCGCACTCGACAGGTTGCGCCCTCCGAATTCACAGTGTACACCAGTGGCGAAGGGTGGTTTTACTTCAGAGGGAAGCCCTAGTCGCTAGACGAGAAGTTTTTTTGATAGTAAATTTAGCACCATATTATGTATGATGGTCAAGGTCGTTACAGGCGTGTAGAGTTATGTTGTGTCTGAGAGAAATTGTTAATACTTAGGTAACTATTCTTATACTTTTATACCTACAGTTCCTATTTATAGTTATATATAGTATTCTTATACCTACAATTAGGTATATTTCAAAATACAAAATAGGTACTTAATAATAAAACGTTTTTCTGTGTATTAATTAACTATTGTAAGATAATCATAATATTAAAATACTTCCACGGTACTACCGCCTATTAAATAATAATATATAATATTACGATTACTATTATTATGATAATTACAAATTACAATTGATAGTTATAGGCACGTATCCAACTTTCCGCTTACCGTAAAAGTCAATTTATTCAAACGATTTATCACCAACAATAAACACAACACAAGTACTAAGTAGTCTCACATTAAATATTCACATATAAGTACATAAACACGTTTTAATTTAAACTTTAAGACGAATTATATTTATCACTTCTCACTGCTCTATATAGTTTCAAAAATAATAGTTGAACAATAATTATTATTAACGTAATGTAATAACATGATTTTACATCCAAGGACGCGCCGGCTGAGGTACTGCCGAGCTACTTTTAAAAATTCATTCGTCTCATGAGACTATCACGTCACGTATATTACTAAGGCGGGTCAATAAGTCCGTGACTTTTTGAATTTCTAACCTCCTTACTGAAAAAGCAACACTACTGCTGTCAACAGGCATCTGTCAGTTGACTCCTATCAAAATTTGAACTTGCTGCGTCAGTTTGTGTTTTATAGCTATCTTTATCAGACTATCCAGTAACTTAAGGAAACAATGGAAAAAAGTGAATTTCGTGTGCTTATTAAGCATTATTTTTTGCGAAAAAAAACCATTACCGAGACCAAGGCTAAGCTTGATAAATACTATGGGGACTCTGCACCATCGATTTCAATGGTAAAAAAGTGGTTTACTGAATTTCGTTGTGGCCGTACAAGCACTGAAGATGCCGAACGTCCTGGACGCCCAGTTGAGGTCTCTACACCCGAAACAATCGAAAAAATTCACGATATGGTGTTGGCCGACCGAAGATTGAAAGTGCAAGAGATTGTGGAAGCCATAGGCATCTCGCATGGCTCAGTGGTTTCAATTTTGAATGATCACTTGGGCATGAGAAAGCTTTCCGCAAGTCGACCACAAACGCAATCGTGTAACAACTTCACAGGAAGGTTTGGCGTTGTTTAATCACAATATGGAGGAGTTTTTGCGCCGTTTTGTAACCGTGGACGAAACATGGATCCATCACAACACACCAGAGACGAAACAACAGTCAAAATAGTGGGTTTCTAAGGGTGAATCGGCGCCAAAGAAGGCCAAGGTGGATTGTCAGCCAATAAAGTTATGGCGACTGTTTTTTGGGATGCACGTGGGATAATCCACATTGACTATCTTCAAAAGGGAAGAACAATTAATGGGGAATATAATGCCAACTTATTGGACCGCTTCAATGAGGATTTGAAAAAAAAACCGACCTCATTTGTCCAAGAAAAAAGTTATTTTTCACCAAGACAATGCAAGGGTGCACACATGTGCAGTTGCCATGGCAAAAATCCATGAATTGGGCTATGAATTGCTCCCACATCCACCCTATTCTCCAGATTTGGCTCCGAGTGACTACTTCTTGTTCCCAAACCTGAAAAAATGGCTCGGTGGAAAAAGATTTGACTCCAATGATGAAGTCATCTCGCAAACAAAGGCCTATTTTGAGGACCTCGACAAATCATATTTTTTGGAAGGGATAAAAAAATTGGAGAAGCGTTGGACAAAGTGTATAGAGCTCAAGGGGGACTACGTTGAAAAATAAAATGATTTATTTATCAAAAAATCTGTGTTTTATTCCAAAAGTCACGGACTTATTGAACCGCCCTCGTATCTAATAACTATGCTCCTCATTGGTGAATGCTACAAAACAGCGGGTTTATGTCACAGAAAAATAGAACTTAATTATTAATATATTATATTATATAAAATTTGCTATTAAAAACAAGTTTGAATTTCAACTTTATTTCTAACGAGATAAGATTCCTATGATCTCCCACCACAACTCTGAATATCGCGGGTAAAAAGAGATCTTTGATTCCAATATTCGTGTCAAAGTTGCAACGTGCAGCGCATTGATGTCGCTTGAGTCTGTCTCTCTTGCTTGTCCGACCTGACTTGTATAAGATATTGTTGTTTTCCTTAAACTAGTCTTGGCTGGAGGTCTTCATGAGATAATCTGAAAGGGAAGCCGATAAGAATGGAGTTCTTTAGACCCTTCGCCACTGGTGTACACTACTAGTTGATCAATAAACGCGTGTAAGAGACATTTGTTTATCAATCCCGTGAGGGGTTTCCACACAAACAATCTGAAAAATGTTTGCAGTTTGATGGCATATTAACTGAATTAAAACTATAATATAGTCCTTTTGTCTACAAAATGATGACTATTTAATGTGATATTATATAGTATTAAATACAGTTTAGTTTCAATGGAAACCAAAATTATTCCAAATTATACTTTTGCATCTGAACATATTTTCTAAGGTTTTTTTTAGTTATTAATTTACTAAGGCTATTTAGACAATTAAGTATATATTCGTTTTAGAAGAGAATACCGTATATCTTTAGATTACGTTTGGTTTTTATCGGAATGGTATATGGTCTTGTAGAGGTCGCCACCTAACCCTATAAAAAAGTACCATGAGCTAATGCAATAAATTATGATATTCACAGCCCCGGTCCGTGGACCCGTCATACGCAACTCGGCACATGCTCACACACGACATGTTCCGCGAGACGCCGGTGTCGCTGGGCAACATCAACAAGGTGTTCTGCTCGCAGTGGCTCTCCGACAGGCAGGTGGTGTTCGGCACCAAATGCAATAAGGTAAAGCATTTTTCTCCTTTTCTACATTAATAGCAATAATTCACTATTCATGGTAGATACAATGATGAATTGTACCATTATAAAATCTACTTGAAACCGACATTATTAAAAAAATATTGGTCACTCATGCCTTCATACAATTTTTGTATACCCAAAATGTTTAAATTTCGATTAAAAAATAAATTATGCAATTTTTTCTAAAATAAATGAACTTGCATATTTAAAAAAAAAGTACGATAGCTAGTCATACTATTTATCAGCATAGTTAGTGTATAATATCAAAACAATAAAAAACCGATGTAATTCATTCATTTCTGTTCATAGTGTTCAAAAAACTAAAATAAACTAAAAAAAAAATATCTCTGTCTTTTCTCTAAATAAAACTTAATTTAGGTACTACATATGATAGTTGTAATTTTTTTTTGAACGGCCACAAGTTGTTCCATAAGACATTTCAGGGTTATCCATTAATTACCGGACACCCTGTATATAATCAGCTGTGTGAGGTCAATAACCTTAACAGCGCCGTATATAGCGTAATGTAATTTTATTTCGTATAATTTTTTTATTCGTAATATTTTAATAAATTATTTTTCTGCCTAAACGTCTTGACATAAGCAGTAGATCATATGCCCCAGATATCCTTAACTGATTTTGAGGTTTGAACAGCCTTTTATACCGTGCCCAAAGGTTTCTTAATAATCTTGATGGAATCTTAATGGCAGATACTGCTATGTCCAATATGTGCATGTGTGATGAATTCTAAATACATTTAACCTTGTATACTCACAGTAAATAGTATATAATAATAATATCTATGGACGGTTCACACCACATGAAATCTGGTCCCATGCTAAGTTCTAGAAAACTTGTGCTGTGGGTACCGGAATACTTTTATACTTTACATAGTACACATCCATGATGCAGAAACACTTGTCCTCTGAGAGAAACTACTTATTACTTTCTAATAACACTTTAGGTTGATTCAATTTGGGTTTTTTGAGTTTAGAATTATTTTTATTTTGTCAGCATTTTGGCAAATGGTCGCTGTTTACATGAATGTTAACAATTCCAGCTAATGGTGTACGACGTGCGGTCGCGCTCGCTGGACGCGATCCCCACGCTGCGGCCGCGAGCGCCCTGGCCCGGCGCCGACAACCAGACCGGCATTCACGCGCTGCAGATCAACCCCTCCAAGTGAGTAATATATGTTGTGATTTTTTTCCAGCGCTCCGTATCACGATTTGTGATAGTAATATAGACGTTTAAATTATAGCCTCCGTAGTCCAGTGGGTCAGTGCATGGCTCTCGACTCGGTGGTCGTGGGTTCGGTTCCCGCGTTGGAACAAGAAAAAATGTTGTTTCCAAGTTTGGTTAGGACAAGGCAGGCTGATCTCCTGATTGTCTGACAAAAAAGATGATCCATGCGTCGGATGGGCATGTAAAAAGTGGGTTCTGCGCCTGATCTCTTGCCAGTCGTATCCGCTCAACTAGGTTTCGAGGGAAAAAGTAAGAGAGAGAGTGCTCTTGTGTACTGCGCACACACTTGGGCACTATAAAATAACTCCTGCTTAGCTGGCCTGGTTTCAATGAATCTGGCCACCGTCACCAAAATTGGTGTGGGGAGCTATTATTATTATTTGTTACCATACTAATATTGCTATTAATTACTATGAGAGTTAATGTAAAAAGGGTGAAATTTGAGGGTTATATGACATATGTATTTTTAATGTCAAATCATTTAAAAAAAACCTATTCTCATATCTACCGAATACACCTGCAAAATTTCATAAAAAAAGGCTAAGCCGTTTCGCAGAAATTCTCTAACAAAACATTGTGACACGACAATTTCACATGTAAGATTCTAGGTCATGGACATTAAATTAAGTTAATAATTTTATTTAATATTCACAGAACTCTGCTGGCGACGGGCGCGCGGAACTCGTGCGAGTTGGCCATCTACAGCCTGCCGACACTGGACCCCGTGTGTGTGGGGGAAGCGCATAAGGACTGGGTGAGCCTGTTCAGACTATACCGGCAAACAAGGAGTCGTAGCTACGCTAGGTGACAACTTCGCCGCTCACGGACGAGGGGGAAGCGCTGTTGTTAAGATACGTAATACGTAAACGTAATATTCCCTTTTAATGATACTCATAAACGTACCCACGACCCACGTTCAGTCGTGTCCACGACACTGCAGCAGCCCGTTTTTAATCCCCGAAGCAAAAAATTTGCGGTTTGCGGGGGCTCTTAAAAGTGCGTTTTTTTTTTCATAGATCCTAGACCTGTGCTGGCTGGACGACGAGTTCCTGGTGACGGGGTCCCGGGACTCCAAGTTGGCGCTGTGGCGCGCGCCGCCCGCGCCGCCGCCCTCGCCGCAACACGCGTACGTCGCGCCGCTCGCCGTGCGGGAGTGTCGCGCTGGTCAGTACCTACACTGGTCGTGTTCGTCGACGTGCTTTTTGGCGCATGCGCTATGGCATCAGCGAAACTTAGTATGCAATAATTATTATCAAATGCTATCTCTCAAATCTTGAACGTATTTGAAATTTGTTTATAAATTGACAGGTTACCAAAAATAAAGTATTTTAATTGGTATTTGACAGCGCATACGCCAACAAATACGTCGGCAAACACGGCCAAAGAACGCACCCATTATATTCACGTTAAGATTACAGTGAGTCGTCAGTGCAAATGTCAAAATTGACCGATGAATTTTAAGCCGTGTTCACATTCAGTAATTGATCAGTATGGACGTGTCATTGGTCAATTTGGACATTTGCACTGATGAATCAATCCAATCTAATATAATATAAAGTCTAAGTCTAGAATAAAAGGTTCACTAGAATAAATTAAAAACCGGCCAAGTGCGAGTTGGACTCGCGCACGAAGGGTTCCGATCAAAACAGCAAAAAACATGTTTGTTGGGAGGGTGGATATGGGAGGCCCACCTTAGAGAGTTGAAATTATCATGGTTAAGGAGAAGGAGAGAAACAGCCTGGTGACAGCCGGACAGACAGACAGACGGACGAACAGCGAAGTCTCAGTAATAGGGTCTCGTTTCAATGCTTGGACAAAACCCTATATTCACACAAACCAGTTCAGTGGTTATTGCGTGAGAGAGTAAGAAACATCCATACATAGAAACTTTCGCGTTTATAATACTAGTAAGGATTAATACCGTGTGTAATTACAGGTCAGAAGGTCCGCGCGATAACGTTCAACAAGTCGTGGCGGGAGATCGCGGCGCTGTCGCTCAACGGCTACATCCACGTGTTCAGCGCGGACACCTTCCGGCAGACCCTGTCGCGCAAGCTGCCCTCCTGCCAGGACCTCGTGTGTCTGGCCACGCAGGTAGCACATTTAATATATCTTTGGACGCTTTCACACTACGTCAATCTGGTCCTGTACTAAGAACGTATTAATAAATCGTTCTCAAACTCGTTTTCAAGACCTTTCTTGACTGAGACGGTCTCAAGTAACGATTAGCTTCTCAAGATGGTTTTTAATTCATTGTATCAACTATGACCAAATCAGTTGATAACGTTATTGAGATCACTTACTCAACGACAAAGAACGAATGAAATAACGTTTCGTTTACACTTCTACAAAGAACGGATTTATTGATTATACATTCCTTCAATATTTCTTTTTAAAAATGTAATATTTAATAATATAAATATCAAAAAAGTTCAGTCTGTATTATTTATATTGAAAAACCTGATTTTCATTAATTTTTTACGTAGATATTATTATTTATTATTCTCTAACATATTAATATCCATATTTGTAAAACAACTACGTAAAACCGAATGCAGATCATTGCCATTCGAAAAAAAGTTCTTATATTACGCCAATTGCAGATGTGTTAATAAATAAATAAAATCGAAAATATTTCTATAAATACTCGATACTGGCAGAATGGTGCAAAGCCTTTGCAACCGCGATTGCCAAAAAGAAGAAGAAGTATCAACAAGCGTCTTTTTTTATAACTTTATTTTGTGTTGAGTATGTAGTGTAAATTCTGAGTTTGTTTAATCGTAACTATTTAGATTTTAATTTACATAATTGTAACACAGCCAAAAACACAACAAATAATATTGTACTGTATCCCAAGCCGTACTCAAGTCAAGGTTTGACTGTAACCACGAAATCGCGTCTCAAGTAACAGTTTGACAGCAATGACAGCGTACTTGAGTAACGAGTCTCGTTTATTAATACGTTCGCACTCACTTGATACGCCGTACCTACAGCTATACTTAAGTACGGTCTATTAATTAAAACAACATCTTAAGTACTTTCTTGAGAATTGTCTAAGAGATAAGAACGCTTTATTAATACGGGCCTAAGTATCCGAAGAACTTGTATCACACACTTGTATTTAATACTGATAAACTATACGAGATATGATATTCATTATGAGTTTCTTGCCGGCTCTTCTCGCTGGGTTAGTTCCCGAACCGGTGGTAGGCATCACGTAGTAACGACGTTCAAAAAGAGTATTTAAAAATACCAATTTTGAATAAAAAAAATTTTGATTTTGATAGACAATGAGTTACAAGTGTCGAGCTGACATTGACATTTGTCTCGACACTCATGTGTTCGATTTTCAACTCTATTGTATTAGCGCAGAGTTCTATTTTCAATGCTCAGAAATTTCTTCGGCCTTCCGAATCATAATCCCAGCCTTATACGATAATTCTGTTTCACTTAAAACAATGATGGCAATTGACAGTAGCAATGGCTTAATACCTTCCGCCTTAAATATTAAAAAAAAAGTTCAGTTCTGAATGTTGATACACGTTCGTCTGTATGATGACGTCACGTTTTGTTCCGCCAGTACATATTATGCGGGATTTTCAAACAAACCACATTTTGATAATTAAATTTCCCTATTAATTCACGATACATTTTATAAACATTTGTACAGATATATGTTTTTTTAGCGATAAAGATTACAAATAAAAATATTTTATCCATTTTTGTGTCGCATGCATATTCCCTATTGAATACGAGTACCCAATCACGAAAATTTGCGAAGCAGAAGTTATAATATTTTAAATGCGGAGCAAAGCGGATTCGTCACTAGTAGCTTTGTCGAGTATACATTTTGCTTCTTAGTGTACCTAGTACCTACACCTGATGCTCTTATAAACTATCCCCCTTACTAATAAAAATATGTATGTGGGAATATGGTGGCAAGCCCCAAAGGGAGATCTCCGACCGAGCGAGGTGCTATGCTCGGTCAGGCCGAAGCCCGCTTGTATGAATTTCAGATGTCGTATATATAGTGCCGATCTTTGAAAACTTCGATAGCGCGATTCAGGATTGTGGCGCTTATTGTTCCGCCACATGTATATAGTGTGTTACTGCTATACAATGTGTTGCACTTGTCTGTCAAGCGACCTTTCCGTCGTATCAGACAAGGACAAAACATTATATAGCTTATACCTACACTGTATAAATGTTTGTATTACTAAGGGGGTTGGTGTCAAATTCCATTCGAGTCCGTTTAAACGGAATTGAAAAAAAAAATACTTCATTTCTAGTAACTTCTGTAATTATACTACTTTTTATGATGTTACAGGAGAGCGGCATATATGCGATCGGGTGCAAGTCCTACACGCTGCTGCTGGACTGCCGCACGCTGCAGCCGGTGAAGAAGGTGACGTCGCGGTACAACGGCTGCGGCGTGCGCTCCACCAGCTTCCGCGGCGACATGCTCACCATCGGCACGGGACTAGGTACTAACGTATAGAGCATACATGATACAAGCGAGCGTAGTTTGTAGAAGCGAGCGAAACAGTGGGCGAAGCGCACGGAGGCGCTGCAGCGAGCGAAGCTGTCAACAGTCAGACAGGCTTATTGCTAACTAGATGTTACCCGCGACTTCGTACGCGCAAAAAGAAATCCAGCGGGAACCGTACATTTTGCTGCGATAAAAAGTAGCCTATGTATTAATCCAGAACCTAAACTATCATAATACCAAATTTCATCAAGATCCGTTCAGCGGTGTTAGCGTGAAAGAGTAACAAACATCCATCCATCCTCACAAAATTTTACATTTACAATAGAAAGTGGGATGTATCGAGTTTCTGATGAAACTGCCTCCTAATATAGTAATTAATACACACAGACTTTCTGCTAGCATTATACAAAGCTTCAGCTGCAACTGACACGAATACATTTTCAGGTCTCCTGATGTTCTACGATCTCAGAGCGGGCAAATATTTAGAGAGCAACATTCATTCCTCGAAAACGGTCACACTCCGGGCCTCCAGAGGTTATGTGGTGAGTTTCTATTACTTTATTTTTATTTGACACCTTTAAAAAAATGCGCGAGTCGGACTCGCGCGCTAAGGGTTCTGGACCTACTTTTCTGTTCTGAAACTACGCAAATCACGTTTTTTTGCACGCAAAAAGGGGAGACACAAACATACTCCGTGGGAGACGGGAGTCCCACTTAAATATTTATTTTATTGTTTTTAGTATTTGTTGTTATAGCAGTGACAGAAATACATCATCCGTCAAAATTCCAACTGTCTAGCTATCGCGGTTCACGAGATACGGTGACAGACAGACGGACAGCGGAGTCTTAGTAATGGGAACCCGTTTTTACCCCACGGTACGGAAACACAGATAGAACATATATATTTAATAATTATATAATTAAAAGACGTTACAAGCGATATTCGCCAAAGAAACTTAATTTTCGCTTATTTTGTAAATATAAGGTTATACAAAATCAACTTCGGATATTTTGGGCATAGGGTCTACTACCTATAGAAAGACGTTTAGGCGGAAAAAATTTTAAAACGATACAATATATACTTGTTGGAATAAGTGGAAGCCCCAAAGGGAGATCCCCGACCGAGCGAGATGGTATGCTCGGTCAGGCCGAAGCCCGCTTGTATGCATTTCGGATGTTATATATATACCGCCGATCATAGCGAAGTTTTCTATGCGCGATTCAGGATCGTGGCGCTTATTGGTCCGCCACATACTGAATAAAATTACAGTACGCTCTTTACCTCACTATTAAGGTCATTGACCTCACACATCTAATTGTATTGATGTTAGCTAGGCAAAGTCTTAGCTTCTGTGATGTGATGTTAACGACCTCAACGCCTTAGAGAGCACAGTGTAATTAATAATTTAATTTTGTAATTATTTTCTGCCTAATCGTTTTTACATAAGCAGGGTTGGCACATGAAATAATACTCGCGATATCTATGAACTTAGGTTTCATACAAAGGTATACTAAATTAATTAGGCACACATATTAAGACAAGTTTTTAAGCGTTATCACATGCAACCCTAATCCTTCCTAGCTAGCTTTTACGTAATGGAGTGGAGCATCAATCAAGCAAAGCACTGGACTCTGAGCAGACTACGGGAGCAATCGTACTCGGAGCCGTCTAGCGAGCGACTGACTTACTCTATCTACGTCGTCACACACCGGGCCCTTGGGGGGGAACCATGGTCAGGGGCTGGAGCCCCTCTTTTCACATGGGGTGGGGATGACTAAGACTGACTTACTGTTGTTATACACACGTAGTGGTGGGGAAAACAAGTTCTATTAGAGATAAGAGTATGGTCTGTGGTCGGAACGTTGACATCGCGATGGCGTGCTATATTAGTGTATTATTAATTACAGTTTCCGGACGAAGAAGCGGACGGTTTCAATCAAGTGAAGTACGTGCCGGCTATCTACACGCACTGCTACGACGACAGCGGCACGCGCATCTTCGCCGCCGGCGGTCCGCTCCCCGCGCCGCTCGTCGGCAACTATGCCGGCATATGGCAGTAGCCACCGAAGCGTAGAGACGCCAGCGATGCGTGCAGAAGCTAGCGAAGCGTGCTGTAGCCACCGAAGTGTAGAGATGCGAGCGAAGCGTGTAGAAACTAGCGAAGCGCGTAACGCGTAACGTAAGCACGCGTCGTAGGGTTACTTTAACAGAGCTAAGTTGGCTTTCAACATACGATCAATCCTATACATTTTCCCCCTTACTAATAAAATAATATTAAAAAAAATTACACAGTGGATAAACTATACAATGTTTTGTCCTTGACTTATACGTTTGAAAAGGACAACACATTGTATAGCTTATACACTGTATAAATATTTTTATTAGTAAGGGTTTATATCTGTTGACAATTAATACACAAAAGCCAACGAGCGAAGTTAGCAACCCCGTCTGCGTCGGCGAAATGTAAATAGCTAATTTGTATACACGATTTTATAATGTAGCAATAATTGTACACGTCACTCCAATGTACATAGACTGAATACTCACATCTGCGAAGTGATTCAGTACTTACAGCCTGACTAGAAATGTAACAAACCTCTCCGTGTTGCGGGAAATTCTCGAAACACAATTGAAATGTCATAGATGTCAAATCTTGGGAATTTAGTCCCAATTTAAGCAACGCTTGGTAGTGTTAGGGCCCTCGCCCGCGGCGACTTTTTGTAGCGATGCAGTAGCGCATTCGTATCGATACAGTCGCGATGCGGTCGCTAGCTGTGTGCCCTCGCCCATATAAACACGATGCAGTCGCGATTCAGTAACGGCACAAAAATGCTTGCGATCGTCACAGTTGCAAGATGGACTTCGTTGAGGCAACATCACGTTGTGTCTGGTGCTGCTTTTACGTAAGCAGCCGAAGCGAAAGCAGCCTGAATATTGGATGCACCCATTTACTAAAGAAATATTACTTGGTGGACATTAAGTGACGTGTAAAATATCGATACAGTCGCAATGCTGTAGCGCGTTAGTAGCTCGTTGGCATCACTTCTGTAGCACGTTGCAAATGTGACTAACGCGCGTTAGTAGCAATGCTGTCGATCGTTTACGAAACGCGCGACAGTATCACTACAAAAAGTCGCCATGGGCGAGGGGCCTTAATCGTTTGTCTAAATATTATTCCTTCCCTTACAATAATACGAAGAACGAGAGAGATAGCATGTTATTTAATTAACGGTCAACTATAACAGGTGTTGGTTAAATTGGCAAGTTCACCATAAACATCCTTGCTTTTTATGGTATAAACACTAAAGCAATAAATAATCTAAGCGCCCTCGGTGAAGGGCGTTTTATATTACTGATCAGGGTTTAACACAGGTTGTGTGTGACAGCCATATTACTGGCTTACTGGAAGGAAACATCCAGAAATGAATATTCGGTCGACACACATTCTAAAACAAGGTCTCATCATAATAATGCAAATATAAAATGCCCGAGTATATACGATTTTCTAAGTTTATATTGTATAGAAGTTATGCAAACATGTTTATAGTGTGCTAGATTGTAATTTTATTATTTCGTCTAAATTCTAAGGTGAGAAAATAGTATTCTTTTGATTTTACACGATTTAATGTCGATTTATTCACACCATTAATACGGATGTTTTAAAACGAAAAAACATTGCAGTAATATAGAGTAAAAGAGATTTTACTCTTAGGAAATGAAACATAGACAGCATCCAAAACGTTCGCTTCATTTCAATGACGGTTTTCGATATTTTTTCTGCCGCTGTGTCAAAGTGCCATCTGGTGACGGAAGTGACTACGAAACCTGTCAATAAGATTTTTCGACACTTTCTGTCACCAGGCGGCGTTTCGTACAAGACAACATTCATTGAACGACAATTACTGAAACAAGACTGCATGTAATATAGTTGTGATATATCATTTGTACTAGTTGTGACGTGTACTGCAGACGAGTCGGGAGGCTTTAGGGCAACCTCGGACAAGTTCGGTGAGGGAGAGAGAGAGTGAATGCTGTCTCTTTCTGACTATTTTTTCTTATGTTATGTTTATCTATCTGTATAGAAATCAGTTTGATGATAGCGAGGACAAACACTTTTCTTGCTTGTTAACATCAAATTAAATTAATAAGTTTATAATTCAAGTTTTATTTGTAGTTTTACCCTAAATGTAATCGAACTTGTACGAAATTGTTCTGAACGGTTCAAAATTAGAATAAAATTTTCAAAAGTGGTTTGCGGTTACGGCGGTTTAGCTTACATATTTTGGATAAGAGTGTAATCACCTCCACAATTCAGAATAGATCTGTTTTAGAAATCAGCAAAAGTGAAAAAGGTCGACCATTAGATGTATTTTCGAGGAAAGAGTGGGTTGAATCACGAAACATTTTTTTTCTAATGTTATTGAACATGTTACACAGCATTTTTGACAATGACGCCGTGAATTTTATTTGTTGTTATATAGTGATATGATATTTGGTGATTCAATGTCAAGTGGTTAAGAGTAGAATATTTTAAAATTTATAATCTGGTGATGTGTAATTAAAAACATTTTAAGGAATATTCCGTGCATTAAATCGACGTAGTTGGTTTGTAATTTGCATATATTTTATAAGTAGCATATTTTAAAAATGTAATTATTAGTTTATTGTTGTCGGTAATATTCACCCCATACAGGCAATAAAAAAATGAACTAAAAATTAGGTAAACTCGTTCAAGTAGAGAGAACAAGTAAAAAAAGCATACACGATCATAAAATGTATCCGCTGTAGACTTTTTGTTTCGCTCTTATTATTTAAGTTAAACTAAGACCCGATACACACGTAACGATAAAACTGCACAGTTCGGTTACATTTGGCGTACACTGTTATATTGAACCCCCTGGTTCGGCGGCCTTTTAGCGGACATTGGGCCCCACAGTGAAAAAAAATATAAACAAGGGGTGCAATGAAGTCAAAATGAGTGGAAAACACAAAATAAATAAAAAGAAATTAAGATAATTAAAAAAAAATTGAGTGACGTTGGCCCGTTTAACCGAACTGTTAGCAGTGGTATTGTTACCGTGTGTGTATAAGCGGGTATAAGATGTTTATAATTACACATTAACCGGATAATATGATATTGGTTTTAAATATTTGTAAATTTTTACAGCTTCTATATTTACGATTACTTTAATAATACATATTTTCGTTTCAACTGTATTCCTCATGTCGTTTATTTATTTGCCCAAATTTAGTATTTTTAAGATGAATAAATTTTAGTACCCTAATATGTTTTTTATCACCTAATATGTTATTTACTCAATTTAACAGATTACAAGTAAAGGTACTTTTAGAATAAGAAAACGTATATACAAAAGCATTAAAAGTATAATAAAAAAAAACGCAATAAAAAATAGCAAATAACGATTGTGTTAGCGTGCGGGCAACACCCATTCCATAGGTATTGCAGTGCCGTTGCTGCTGATGTAGCGGTCCCACTCACACCTGGAAATTATAACCGTTTAGCTTACTTTTAGGTATGTAGTTTGATTAAATGAAATTGGGGACATATAATAGCTATATATAATATGTATAAATTTAATAAACAAAATTGAAAATTTTAAGAATTCCCAAGCAATGAGCAACTGATGATGAGTAATTATTAGAGCTAAGAATGCGATCACGTCAGCTTTCAAACAAAAAACTTTCGTTTAAGAGCTACGGTGCCACGGACAGATGGACACATCAAACTTATAACACCACTCTTTTGCGTCGGGGGTTAAAAATGCATTAATGATCAATTGGGGATTTTGTATGAACCCCATCCCTAACCCAACAGTCATGGGATGTCAATTTGTTCATTTGGAACCAAAAAAGCCTTGTTTTAGTTGCAAAAAACCTAGGGGTTTATTCACAATAAAAAATTACTTTTCGGGAAAGCCTGTATTATTAAAGTACAGTTGTAAACAAAACTCATTTAATACATAAACAAAAATCAGATGTCACATTCCAAACGTGGAAGAGCCATGCCTTGGCACTACTGGGCCGGCTCAACTGAATCAATACCACGATTTCACAGAAAACCGGTATGAAGTAAAGCTTGCATTATTCTACACCGAGTGGATTTTAAGGACCGAACTTGTAACTCCTCTAGTGCTGCGGGTGGGTGTCCATGACTGGTCCATTTCATGAAAAACGTAAACAAATGGCGATTCTTCATAAAAATACTTCTAAAACTCAGTAACATTAAGAAATAACAACAGTATTTTTATTGTGCCAAGTGATTAGATTTACTATCTTTACTCATTAGCAACACTATCGAATAATACATTGTGTATATTTGTATTTTTTTTTCCAAAGTCAGGTTTGATTCCTGGCTAAGCAAATGGATCTATCAAAAATCCAATAATGCAGTTTCACTTTTTATCAAAGTCGAGCTCACAACACCTTTCAGCATTTTTCGCTTAGTTTCGGATGTCGCCCACTTCTTTCAAACGACACCTGTTTCAAATCTGTTGGATAGTGAGGATGTTTCTTCTCATTGTCCTTTAATTAGTAAATTGGCTAAGTATAGAGTATAGCCTCCACAATAACTAATTATTTTCCTAGCTAAATCTATCGGTTCAACATTTAGGCTTGACCGGTATCTTATGAAAAAAAATACACTGAGGCTACTTAATTTATTTACTGCAGCAACACTGAAAAGCTGGGATGGGATTAAATTGGGGTTAAATTTCAAAGATTTTTTGTGCAACATGGCATGGTTTTATAAGTATATCTGATTAGGCTATACTAGTCAAATGCCCCACTCACCGTACTCTGACAAACTTATAAACATCCCCTTGGAAGTCTGCTTGAGGACCAACCATGCCGCCAAACAACAGCTGATGCCATTTGTCTAAGTTTTTAACAACTTCTTTTTCACCGCTGTCCAAGTTCTCTTCTTTCTGGCTTTGATCAAGTTTCGCTCTTAACTCACTTTCTTCCACTTCATACATTGCCAACTTTTGGACCCAAAGATGTTTTAGTTTCTCTGGAAACCATAGGAAACCATTGTATATTTTTTTTACAAGCTTTACAATGCAACCTGGATAATTCTTTTAAAGAACATTTTACTAATTGTGTAAAAGATTTCAACTGTTAGCCTAGGGCAAAAAAAAAATTAATTAGAATCTAATATATAATATTAAGCTTGTACTGTGCAATGTATTACTGAAAATTGTAGTCATTAATGTAGGTAATGTGATGTTACTGTACATATTTCATCACACAACCATGAAGACGACCTCTGTTGCTCAGTGGTTAGCGCATTGCCGCACAAAAAGTTTGTGTTCCTGGGTCATGGATGTGTATTTAATGTGTATTAAAAAAAATTAACATAAGTATTGTATAAAAGTATTAAATATATTGTCTGTTGCCCATAATACAAGTTATTCAAGAACTTACCACAGGAAAAGATTGATGTGGTGTGAATGCGTATAATATATATATATATATATATATATATATATATATATATATATAAATATAATAGTATTTTGTGGAAATTTATTAATTTATACTTACCAATATGCTCTTGAAATTTAGCAGAATAATTCTCACAAATATTCTCTCCCCTGCCTTTGGCTGTATTTTGGCGGGCTTTCCTCAGTTTCACAAGGGCATCCAGTTTGTTAATGTTTTTCTTAGCTTCATATCTCTTCCTGTGAACATCTTTCAGGACAATATCAGCTTGCTGTTTTGCTTCTTCAATCTAAAATGTAAGTTTAAGGGTCTGTTTCACAATCTACTGATAAGTGTCAGATAGCTTACTTGCATGTTTTGTCTCTGTCGCTCGATATAAAGTGAGCAGACAAAACTCCCCAATAAGCCACCTGACACTTTTTACAAGTTTGTGACACAGGTCCTAAGAGTAAGTAGACAACAACCACTACAAAAAAAGTACCAAAAACTAATTACACCAATTCATAACATTATGCAAATATAAATATGCAATAGGTAGCTATTACAGCCTACAGAGATTAAAATCTAAAATACATGACTTATTGTCTATTCAAATTAAGAACAAAGATAATCATGCCTACATAACATATTAATTACTATGTCAATATGGCTTACTTTAATTACTAAATGTGGACATGGCTTATGTACCATTGGTAACTTATGACATATGTATGCATGATTCACTGTGTTCTTAGAAAGATCATGCAAAATAGATTATTTAACTTGTAGAATGTAGAGCATGCAAGCAGCTCCACCCGCATAAATACAGTATGCCATAGGAACACATGTGAACATGAACACCAAAAGTAGCAAATGTGTTAATCCAGAGCTTAAACTACTATCATACCAAATTTCATCAAAATTGGTTCACTAGTATTTGCGTGAAAGAGTAACAAACATCCATCCTTGCTTACAAACTTTCACATTTATACTAGTAGTAGGATACCTACTTGTTTTGCTTTTTGTATGTCATCCTTAATCTTTTTTAGATTTTCATCTATCAATCTGGATTTTTCTTCTCTCTCCTTTAGCATTTCAATTTTTTCCTTCTTTCTTGCTAGACATAGCTTTTTAAGTCTCAATCTTTTAGAAGATCTCTTTGCTATAGCTTTTCTTGATAACTCAAGGTATGTGCTACTCATTTCTGATATTTTTTTGTTAAATGTAATTTTAGTTTTCTCTATTTCCTCAATTTTTTGCTGCCACTGTTCTTCGGAATATATATTAACATTTTCCTGCAATTTCTTTACCTCACCTTCAACATTACTGTAGGCCTTATTGAGTGCCAAAACATTTTCCTTGAGTTTAGATAATGAAAGTTTAGGAGTTTGTTTTGTTTTAACAATTTCACACTTGCTTTCAAAACTTTTAATAAAATCTTGATCAGATATTTGATATTTATAATTGGAATTTAAAAAAACTGGTGGAGGAGGTGGAGGGGGTAAAATTGGTGGCAAAAAATGCAAATTATTTTGGAATGTAAAATTATTTCCGTTATAATTATTAAAATTGGGATCATCCATGATTCCTATTACAAAACTATAAATAATAATATTACAAAGTTTAGGTTAGGCCGAATCTGGGAGCTGACTTTCAGCTTCTTTTAGAACTTGTTCAGCTGCTATATAGTCTTCGTGTTCTTTGAGGTCTTGTTCTGTTTCTAGAACACTTTTTAAATCTGCAAATGCTTTTGTCAATCTGCAAATAATCAAAAAGTATTTCATATAACTTGTAAGTAACCATTACAGGAAATATCTTCAGTTTTTTTTTTTTTTTGCAAAATTATAAATAATTTGAGTTGCAGATTACAGAATGACTAAACAACATAACCTTCAAAACAAATGCTTTGTTCATCGCTCAGAGATAAGTTATTAGGCTAAATTAGAATAAATAATTGCAATTATACGATACGGACACAGTAAAAGTTTAAAGTTAGAGCAATTCTACCTCCTCTGGCAGTCAGGGACCATCATCAGGGACTCCTGAAGGACCTCCTCCTGCTTTCGTATGTTGTGCTCGTCTTGTCCTTCGTCTTTTATCTTCTGAATTCTATTCTTTTGCTGCTCCGCTTCCTTCTCGTAAACGACTTTCTCTTTAGCGATGCGTTTCACAACACCGGTTTTTATTTTAATTTGTCTAATTCGAGGATCAGCCATTGTAAAACACCGCTGAACACAACACCGCACAGGAATACGTTTCTAAATATAAAAAAGTACTCTGTGGGAATACGATTTGTCATTTGACATAGGACGAGTATTTTTTTTATTATTTAAATATATGACGTCGGCATAAAATTATTTGCCAGTGTCAAGTTAAAAAGGCGGGAAATAGAATTTTCGTTTCAATTTCCAACACCGTGTTCGTAAATCGTCAAGTCTAAAGTCTAGTCAAAGTCCGAAATCGACAGGTTAGTCGATTCAGTAAAGTGGTAGAAACTTTACTGAAAGTTCCTAGGGAGTTTCAGAGGGAACACAAAATAGCTCATTTTTTGAAGTTGTACCACTTGCCCACACTTGTGCATGTTAACGAATATTTAATTTAATAATAATTTAATATTCTACCAATATTACACATTAACAGGTTCGCTGCCACTTCAAAAAAATATGATCAACTGGGAGGCCAAATATTGTTTTTTGTTTAATCGACTTTTAAAGTGATCAGTTAAGATTATTATTATACTTAATTATGTTCATTTATATTTCACACCATTTTAAATGAGAAGTAAAACTGCACCGCACCGGTGCGTGTTAGGCACTGGGAATGAAATTTTCAATCCTAATTCCAAAGAACGCACGTGTGCGGGTTATGAGTTTACTACGTTTTTATGGTTTATTGGGAAAATAATACGCTGCTATTTATTTAAACATGGTTTATATTAATTACTTCTTGCATGCTTCTAATAAAATAAACTACAAAATCAACATTATTACAGAAAGGCTTGCTTAAAAATGGCATTACACTTTGGTGTCGACGTAAATCAAAATATAGACGTAAAGTAAAAATCATCAGAAAAAGAGAACTAACTCTCATTCATTATGTAATATAATTTAAAAAAATTACAAAACTATTGACGACGAAGTTCTGAGTGGTAATTTTCAAAGCATTCCACACAAAGACCTGGTTTGTCAGGACGGTGTCACAAAACCAAGGAGAGTCAATACGCTTTTTATTCTTGGTGCACTGGCGGCATGTCTTTCGTTTGAAACGCCCATTTGAAGTAGTTTCTGTGGCTTTCTTTATTTTATGAGCACTTTGGATATTTGATGATCTATTTCCTTGTAAATTTTCTGGCAGCAGAGCATTTATGACATTTAAGCGGTAATCATAGAGACAGTTTACGTTGTCCTGAATATTTATTGTACATCTTCATTGAATTCAATAAAAGTAATTGGAATGTGTGTATGGCTACTTTCAGATACCAACGTAAAGTTTTTCTTTCGCAAGGATAGTATGCTAAAAGCTGGTCCTGCCTGCCTACCCCTGACATGTAATCGTTATATTTCGAAATAGGTTCTGGCTTTTGAGTAACATGACCACGTTTATTTTGGACTTGAACCATTTTGTCTTCATACTGGGTAGTAATATACGTTACAACACGTTTATCTTTCCACACGCCAACATGCACTCCTTCACGAAACCTGGAGCAATTTTCTCCTTTTTTCATTTTTTCTTCATTATTTCGTGAGGATTTTCTTTCAAATCTTTACGGAGAGTGCCTGTACAATAAGTGTTGTGATCAAGCAGCTTCTTCGCCAAACCAAAACTGTTATAATAGTTGTCCATATATAATTCGTGGACATAATTTAGTTTTCCCCGCAGCAGCTCCATGACTACTTTCGCAGCGTGTCCCTTACCAGTTACCTCTGTATCTTTTCCACCTGCATATACCCGGAACTTTACTATCAACCCATCTGGTTCAGTGAGCATATATAACTTTATGCCATATTTGTGGCGTTTATTTTTGATAAACTGTCGAAAACTTAGCCGTCCTCTCCATAGCACCATACTTTCATCCAGAGACAATTGTGCCGCAGGATAATAACATTCCGTCATCTTGTTGTTGAAATAATCAATAACACTTCTGACCTTGAACATTGGGTCCTCACTTTCTTCCTCTGAGGTAAAATGCAAACATCTCATTATGAGGAGAAATCTGTTCCTGCTCATTTGTTGCCCAAAAATTGGAATGGAAAACAGCCTATCAGTTTTCCAATAATCTTGTAGACGGCTGAGAATAGTTCCCATGTGGAATAACAAACCAAGGAAAATTCTCAGCTCGCAAACAGCGACCGGTTTCCATCCAGTAATCCTAGCAAAATCTCTACTTTGTCTGCCTGGAACTTCCTGATTATGTTTACTTATCAACCTCTGTGCCTGCGCATGTCTCAGTACAAATCATTGTCAAAAAATCTTCAGCGAAAAATAAATTTAAATAGTCAATAGGATTTGCTCCTGCAACTTCACCATAAAATTGGTTTGATTTTGTAAAATGAATTTCCTTCATCTCACTAGATGTAGTCCATTCAGAAGTTGAGCCAGATGCAGAGGGTTAGTTTAGCTGGGCTTGATTTTGACTGTCTGATACAGATGGTAAGTATGGCTGTAAGTCTTGATCCTGAGTTGTAGGTGACACTAATCGACGTGCCGGAGGGCGTAATTCGATATCTAAGAGATGCTCCTCACCTTCACTTTCTGATGCAGACTCATCACCATCAGGCTGAAATTCATCTTCAGAATTATCAGAAAACAGTGCCGCTTCTATATCACTATCGTCCAAAACAGAAAACACTTGTTTTCGCTGCCTTTTAGGTCTAGATCCTTCTCCGTAATCCATTTTTGATGTTAGTTATTTTTGCATAAAAACTCGACTGTCAAACATACGAAAAAACCAAAAACACGTTAAGAAAATTTAAAATTTCAAGCGTAATGCCGCTCCGAACACAATGTCTCTAGCCCAATGCCGGCGCCAAACTGAGTCTATGAATCTACTAAGACGCGAGACCGCACCGGTGCGTGGACGGCTTCGAGCGTGTACACCTCACCCCGCACCCGTGCGGGGGTGGCAGCAAACCTGTTAAGAACCGAAAGAATACAAATTTTACAAATACAAAAACAATGGATGATGTAACATTACCAATGGGTGATGTTGTGGTTTTTGGATGCAGGGTAATGGAATTCCCCGGCAGAACAACACATAGGATGTCGCAACTGGCGATCGTAAGTATTGGCGTTCGAAATTCAAAATTATACCTAAATATCGTCTGTGCAAACCATGTAACTGGCTCGCTCTTATAACTTGTGTACTCTTTCACACTTCGCCTGTGATTAGTGATGTAGAAATTGAAGAAGAAATATAATTTTAAATTTCTAAATTCAAAATTCTTTTAAGAAATTATTTACAACTTTTACAAAATTCTATTCTTTGCAAAAATTTCTAATTTTTAGTGAAGTGAACTCGAAATCATATTTTTTTATGATGAAACAGTGATTTTGATAAAATAAATTTATGTATTTAAATAAAATTAATTTGAAATTAGAATTCTTAGCCAAACAAAAATTATTTTGATTTGAAATGGCCAGTACTGCAGAAGGGCAATTTCATAGGTAAAGACCTATTATTAGGTTATAATACGACTTTGTTTTAAACATTTTGCGTGCATTATTAAACATTCGAATCTTATATAAGTGAAAATTTTAAATCTCAAATCTTAGCATGCACATTAAAATCACTTCACATTATGTTTCATACATATTATATTGAAACAAATGTAATCTTAAGTATCATCATTAAATCCAGAAGTTAAATTATTATGGTAAAATTTTATACAAATACTCACCCATATTCTTTGAGTCAAAGCATGTTTATTGTGTATTTATAGTGGTTAAAAAACATGGAATTCTTTTTCCAAAAGTTTATTTTTCCAATCCAATATCCAATTTGTTTATTGATTATTGTTACATTTTCATCGCATTTCAACATTTCGTCATCATGGATACGTTAAAAATTTGAATAATTATGGAATATGAGTACCGCGCGCTATGTCACTTAACGGAACGTTACGTAAATGTCATATATTTTTAATTTCGAAGATCGTCGTTGAAATAAACGATGGCGTGTTGTTTAAAGCCTCTGGTATAACATCAATTTTGATTGTGATACAGTCTTATTGTGAGTATTTCAGATTGTAAATTTTATCGACATATATAGACATTAATTAGCACACACACACATTACCTAATAAGTACTTTACTAGATCATGTACATAATATTATAAAAGCTTGACAAGTAAAATAAAGAAAAATTAATGAAAATTTTAAAAAAATATTTGAAACTGCAAATCATCAAGCTCTTTAAAGTTAAGGATGTAGATTTTTACCCTGCTAAGTAAAGAAACCTACACATTGTAATGATAATATTTACGACACCATTTACTGCGTTAAATTAAAAAAAGTTATTTTTATTTAGGTACAAAATATCGATACAATCTCACTTTCACTGGTCACACTTACATTTAAAACTTCAATTTCATTTTCTGTAGATTTCTTTACTTAGCAGGGTAAAAAATTTGTAAAAGAATGTTATTTTGAGCGTCTTATTTACAAAAAGTGTAAATTTTGCGTGAAAGAGTAACAAACATCCATCCATACTAGCTACCTTATTATACCTACCTAGCTATCACATTCAAAATGGTAATAAGATACAACTTTGTATGTCAATAATTTTCTCTGAACGCATCATTTACGTATGACATTTTATCTTAAACACGTCATCTTCGTATGACATACTATCCCAACCGCGTCATCTTGGTCTAAAAATTGCGTCACACAATTTATACTAAACGCGTCTTTTTATTATCTATGTCTGACATATTGGTAGTTTTCCAATTGCAGCACGAAAGCGCATTATTGCGGCATAATGCTCAACGTTGAATGTTTCAACTACAGCAACGCTTCGCACAATCGAGCACTCCAAAGTACTGCTTGCGCATATGCGTGCAATCGATACCAACTCAGTGGCACAAAATTAACAATTTTTCTTTAAATTGCCAACTTTGATCGAAATTTTATTTATATGTTATCGTTAGTAATATTTAGTTTTAAATGATGGCTTGGCTTGGCTGTCCCGCGACATAAGCCTATGTTACATAAGCCCGTGGTTGTTAGATAAGTACCAACCGTTACCTAACCTACCTACTTACGGTACGTATTTAGGATGATTCTTAACTTCCAAGTAAAATTGAAAAATCATGACAAATTGTTCTTTTTACGGAAAGCTTTACGTATCGCATGGAAAACAAAATACTTATGCTGCAATGGCTTTATCTTATCAAACAACGACAGGGGATAGTTATACCTATACATCTCATGGTCAGTTAGATAAAAATAAGGGCAAGTTCTTTGATTCAAAATAAAATATCATAATCCGTTTTAGCTACTCCGTATTTATGAAACTGTAAATCATTAGGTTGTCATTTTTTTACCGACTCCAAAAAAGGGGGCGGCTATTATCTTTGCCCACTTATGTACATAAGTACTGACTAGCCTAAAATGACATTTAACTTGCTAGGCTAGTATGATGTGGGTAGTCGGATCTTGGCAGACATATTTTGTAATCCGGGGGCACGGTATTGCCCCCGCCAAGACTAGCCAAGCGAAGCTCAAGGGCACTAAGCCACCTAACCACATTTACTCGAACCGGCTAAGCCACATATTACATTGACTAAGATGTAGAATTAAAGATGTTAGTGAAGTTGGGCCTGGTAGAGTTCGGGTGTGTAAGATGATAAATTTTTGACATTGCCAGTCTTTTGGCCTCGTCATGGCATCATTTAACATGAAAATCTTTAATATGGGGTTCGGGTGGGGCTCATAAGAGCTATGTCATAATAATATGGAGAGCAGAATATTCAACAGTAACTACTCATAGCTGTAGCAGAATGCGCGAAAGTGGCATACAAAATGTAGGAATGCAAAATTTTGTACCTACTAAAGCCAGGCGGTTATGTGTGATAAAAACGACGACTATCCCTTAAATTCTAGATTCGTCTTAATAGGCATGTTGCCTCAAAATCAAATTTTCAAAAAAATTTTAATGCCTACATTACTTTACATTTTTCTATTCTTTGCATTTACATATCCACTTTCTTACATCTACATATTCATTTTCGAATTTTTGTTTTACTATGACATTTTGTTATCACATCACATCCATATTATACATGTCCTTTTTATTTACCTTTTAGTTACTTAACTATTTCTTACATTTCTGTCTTATTAAGAGTTCTTGGTCTACATACTAGGATTTAATTACAGTTTCAGTCTTTTACATATCTGTTTCATTCTACATTATTTTACATTTTCCTATTCTTTGCCTTTACCACTTTCTTATATTATTCTGTATCTACATATTTATTTTCACTGCCATACATTTATCATTGCAAAATGTCAAATGTATGGCGGGTGCAACAGAACAAAACAAAACAACAAAAGCGATGGGCAATATTTTTTATTTGCTTATATAATTTTTAATCGCGTTAATCTAAATACCTATTTCTTTTAGATTTATGTATCTTTATTCAACAATTTTAAAATTTAATTTATAAAAATGTTATATTCCACACTAGGCAACATCCCTATTTTACACTATACAGTATCATCTTATCCGAAGCCTATGTTAGCGATAAGTTCGTCAGAGATTATCTCGAATTATTATATAAAGTTATCAGCGGAGGTGTGAATTGTGATCACTTAGCAACATGAAGTGGTTACTGCTGCTGGCAGGTGATTAGTGTTTTTACAATTTTATCTGGCTGCTAATTAATATCGTGCTACCTTGCTCTACCCATAAAACATCTTTTATCGTCTTCTTCATAAAACATATTTTATCGTCCTCTTGGTCTTTACAGCCCGAAGGCAGGTTGTTACATGTTACATGTTATATTGTAGAGATGAACCAAAACTCTCAATGGCCGTATATAGGATACGGCCATTGAGAGTTTTGGCGGGATGTGTATGTGTGACGTTGTTGTTTTTGTATTTCCTCCATAAATTTGTGTTATTTCGGTTCTCAATGTGTAATATTAGTAGAATATTAACCATTAAATATTCGTTAACATGCACAAGTGTTGGCAAGTGGTACAACTTGAAAAAGCGTGCCATTTTGGAAGTTTCAGTAAAGCGGCCACTTTACTGAATTGACTTATTGACGACTTTGGACTTGACGATTTAGGAAAACGGTGTTGAAAACTCCTTTTTCCTGCCTTAGGTATATAAATTGAAAGCAGCACAATGACACATTAATTTGGTCGAATTTAATATTTTTGTAACGATACGTGTACGATTTGATAACCTGAACTAAATATTACATTGCACGCCCCTCCACTGAATTGGTGGTGACGGGCGTATACAGTACTACATCTTCATATATCTTCATATATCACCACCAACAAGGTGGTGACGGGCGTGCATTTTCAGAATGGTTATAACCAGCTTAGCGCTTACAAGCTAAAAAAGTTATTAAGAAAATACCCGAAGGAAAACTGTTTAGAGACATATACGTACAGGCCGTATTTTTATTTGAATGATCTATTTCACCCAACATATTACGTAAGTAATCATTCGCTCGAATCCGTGCGTAGAGAGTGCAGTGGTCTCGAAAACACGAGACCGCTCTATCTACGCATGGAAACCCTCGCACTGCCGAACATCGCGCCGGCTTTGTAAGTCACGCGACCGATGCGCAGTATCGGCCACGCGGTTACAAATCAACAATTATCTTAAAAGACAGTCTGGTCAAAAATTAAGGTCACATGTTAAATATTTTTAAAAAGAACATCGTATCCCTTGAAGAATCTACTTATATTTTTGTGTTGATTTAACATCCTGTACTTTTTAGTTACGCACAAATAGATTCTAATCATATCATTGTTTATAAGCATTCGACACACCTTGACTAATGTTTAGAAATCTTGAACAAATATTTTAGTAGACGTAGTAACAATGGTAGCTAAACCAAGAATGACTAGGCCTATGCTATAGTCTCTATACGCGGTCAAGCAATGTAACGTAATAAATAGTCCGCTGTCCGATTCAAATTACTTTTTAAAATCGGCATGAATGAACGAGTGTGGGGAAGTTTAATGGACTTGTAGACCAATCCAATTAATCCAATATTAAACTGCTTGAATAGTAAACGTATGTGGAATATTTTCGAAAAGGCTGCACTACTATTTATAGTAATACCTATTATTATTTCAGGAGTATCGCTAGCTCTTGGGGCAGTGCCCAGGGCAAGCAGGCGGGAGATAGCCATTGACGAGCATGAAGATGGCGGATTTACTGTTTACGCAGTCTCCGGTAAAGAATTCTAAATTTAAATTACTTATCTATTTTTCAAATTAACGCCTTGGTCGGCTATCGTGAAAGTGATGTAGTCTACAACTTCATGTTACATAAATTAATAACGAGTTCGGCACACCCCGGGGTAGGACAGCCGAATGTATAAGGAAATAACCGAATATCAATGTCAGATAATGTCTAAATCATTGATATAACGAGTATTGAAATCATTGGCTATAACATTATCAAATATTACGGCAATTTTAGATGCCAAAAACGATACATGGTAGTTTGCAAAAAAATTAAATAATTTGAAATCAGTTTTTATCTAACCGTAATTATTAAAGTAATTATTATGAATGAAAAATATTATTATCCCCTATTTACTCCGAGGACTGTGACAGTGGTATATAGATTCATGTTACTCCAAAGAAGAGAATCAATTATGAAATAGTTTATTTAAGTAAACGTTTTAACTATTAAGAATGGTTTGTTTTTAATTCCCCGATCTTTAACACAGATGCGGGCCAAACATTCAGCGGCCATATTGGCAGGAAGGTAGAGTCGATGGAGGAAGTCACCTACCAAGTGTCATCGTCGCATGACGAGGCCAGTGGCGGCTACCGACTGTCGGTATACTGGGACGGTCCAGCTGATCAGGTGTTCGAAGACTGCTTTGATTTTGGTGGGTGAGCCTTGATGTCACCACTAAGTGAATCTTGCTATGAAACATCAATTCTTTATTTACATTAAGTAACGTACCTATTGGAGATAGTAGTACTAGCAGTATACTCGCACTGTTTTATCTATTTTAGTATGATTTGCTTTATTATTAAATAAGCGTACATTTGCAGGAGACAAACAATGGTTCGGTGGCCCCGAGCAAAAAGAACAGTACTGGCCGATACAAAAGTCGAAACTGCAGAAATATTCCATGATATCCAAGGAGGACGATAACGCTGCTGTTTCCGAAAGATACTGGCTGAACTCCGAGGGACAGTACATCTACATTCAACCAGAGGCACCGCTATTCGTCGACCACCACAATATTCTCGACAACCATATCTGTTTCGTTGCTGAGGTGGCCGCACCCTACTCCACACGACGAACGCACAACGTCCTGAAATACGACATCTGGTTTTTCGAAGATGCAAAGGTCGCACATCAGCATGCCGTAGACACTTACCTGGGTAAACCCTCAGGAATACCCGACTACAGAATGATCCAATATCCGGTCTGGTCGACCTGGGCTAGGTATTCCCGTGAAATTGACCACGAGAGTCTCTGGGCTTTCGCGAATGAAATCAAGGACAGTGGTTTCCCCAACGCCCAATTTGAGATTGATGACCTCTGGGAGATTTGCTATGGCTCTTTGACTGTTGATGAGAGGAAATTCCCGGACTTAAGGCAGCTAGTACAGGATATTAAGAGCCTGGGTTTCCGCGTTAGCTTATGGGTCCATCCGTTCATCAATAAAGACTGCGAGCCATGGTATTCAGATGCTTTAGGCAAGGGGTAAGTTTCACAGACGTCATATTAAAGCTGGAACTTGTTTTCTCGTTATCGTAATCATTGGAAACATACGGTTGTTTGCTATTATTCATTATCTTAACACGACTGGATACAGAAAAATAAGCTCGTAATTAAATCCGCCATCAAGTTCTTCAGTAACTTGTAACTGCTCTTACATATCTGTCTTGATCAAGCTTCCTATTAAAGGGAGAGACAGAAAAAAACGAATGCAGAATCTCATGGCAGATTACGGGGATTCCTCTATACCCAGTCATTCTAGTCGTCCTTTAACAATGGCCTTTCCTCAGGTACCTTGTCCTAAACGAGGAAAGCAGCCCAGATACCTCCTGGTGGAACAACAACGGCTCAGTGCCCGGGTACATCGACTTTACCAACCCTGCCGCGGCTGAGTGGTACACAACCACGCTGCGCGATCTAATGCAGGCTTATGACATTGATAGTTTGAAGTTCGACGCTGGAGAATCGAGCTGGTCTCCGCAGGTAAGACAAGAATTTTTAGGGTTCCGTAGTAACTAAATGGAACCCTTATAGTTTCGCTTTCCCCATTCGTCTGCCCTTCTAAATTCTATGATAATTTTGTTTTTTGGCATTATAAAATAATAATAATCTTCTAATTTAGGGGTACATTTGATGTGGGGATGATTTTTTTTTCTGTTTCAAACCTGTTGTGTGGGGTATCGTTGAATAGGTATTTTCAAAAATATTCTATTATCCTAAAATATCCCACTTTTCCTCAGATACCAGTCCAGAACGGCGATATCGACTTACACCCGGGAAACATCGTTCAGGACTACGTGCGCACTGTTGCCCAGTTCGGGCCCATGATCGAGGTCAGATCAGGAATGAGGTAAGAATATGCATGGAAGGAGTACTAAAGTCGAAGCCGTTAGCAGCTATCTATGCCACAAAACATCAATGGCAAAACCCCATAAGAGTGAAAAATAAAGATTTTCGTTTTTTTCTAAGGCTGTCAAGCCTAGAGGCTAAGGTACTTTCGGTGTCATTTTTTACGACGTTGGAATTACGACTTTATGGTACTCTTAATAAGTGTTAGCATGTGGGATAAGGAACGATATACTTATGTTTCTTCTCTTAGTAAAGCCGAGTCTCTATGCAGTATGCTATAGTTATAACTCTGAAGTAGATGCTTTTTTACAATAGTACCTACATATGATTTGGTATAATCTTTTCAGACCTAATTTAATGTAAACCAAATTTATGTGTTATTATTATATTATTTATGTGGTATTTCTTTATTGCACGATTAATAAGTGGTAAATAAAGATTTCACTACCTAATTGGTGAAGACAGTTAACAGGTAGAATACAAGTCCTTTTGCTGTCAATATTTTGATACAGAACCTACGTCCTACACTCTATAGTCTTCTAGGCCTCAGCTACCAGCATTATTATAAGCAAGTAATATCGTATCTCTACAGAACACAAGACCTCCCCATCTTCGTGCGTATGGTAGACAAAGACACATTATGGGACTTCGACAACGGTCTCTCCACCCTCGTGACCACGCTACTCCAGATGAACTTGAACGGGTACACCCTAGTTCTACCCGACATGATAGGAGGTAACGGGTACAACGCTAAGCCCAGCAAGGAGCTCTTCGTGCGATGGCTGCAGGCAAACGTGTTCATGCCTACGCTGCAGTACTCGTTCGTGCCTTGGGATCATGATGATGAGGTAATTCTTTAATATCTACTTAATTGGTACTTATATAATTATGTAACAATTTCATAACGTCGAACATCCTACCTCTTACTTACGCTGCAGATCGGATCAGTTAGAACTGACTGAGTGTGGGCGTGGATTGGCATGACAGCTGTGTTCTATATGGACGAATTGCGGATTGGATCAAGGCCTGCAGCGTCATGCCGATTAGATGATAGGAAGTATAATGTATGGCGACTCTTACAAGTGCTAGATGCGTGAAAGTCTAACTCAGTAATCATTAAGTAGATATTAATTGAATTAAGTATCCAAAGATTCCTGATATAAGACTATAGATATAAAACCCTCAATAGAAGAAAAAAGTAACTCCTAAATGAAGACAAAATTAACTCAATATTATATGTGAAACCTTCTGTCTTCTGTCACCAGGCAGTAGAAATATGCCGCCACTACACTCAACTGCACGCGCACTTCGCGGACGACATAGTGGCGGCCATGGAGGCGTCCGTCCGCGATGGTACACCGGTCAACCCGCCGATATGGTGGATAGACCCCACTGATGAAGAGGCGCTGGCTGTTCATGATGGTATGATGATAATTTATTTCAGCTAGGCAGCTGCCTAAAATCCTCAAGTTGCTTGGGATCAAACCCTTGTCCGTTACAATGCAAAAAAGTTAAATAGTTGGTCTTGAAACGTCAGTAAAGAAACTGAGTAGGACTAAGGAACAAATTTCGTGAAACGATATCACTTGTTGGCCAAAAAAACACTGACACACTGTATGTTGGCTATTAACTACGCCTATCATCATTGTACATGAGAGTACAGCCACCTTTTTAGTCAAGTCTAAAGGCTAAAGCCTATTATAACGATTGTCCTAATTACTTATATCATTTACAGAATTCCTTCTCGGCACCCGTATCCTGTCTGCCCCGGTGATGGAAGAAGGCGCGGTGTCAAGGGACATCTACTTACCCCGCGGTAACTGGAGAGATGCTGAGGGACAAGAGTACCAGGGACCAAAGTGGCTAAGAGACTATCCCGCGCCGCTTGACACGCTACCTTACTTCGTGTTGCAGGACTAATAAAGTTTGAATTGTTTGAGATTGTTTGTTTTATCTACCTGCTTTTTGAAGTGAAAATTATTTCTGTCACTTCAACTAATCAGGATCAAACGTTAATTTCTTAAAAGGACAAAGTTTGAAATGATCATCAATATCTATAAATATAGCTAGCTCCTTCTAATTGTTATCGATAGAGGCATATTGAATACTTCAGACAACCAAGAAGGAAGTAAGTTGCTACAAAAATCCATAAAAATTTATCTTGCTCTATTTTGGTTAAACGAAGGGCATATTGAATCACAAAACCTCGTGGCCATTGACCAACGGTTCCTGAAAATATATATGTAGGTAAACGAATGTCGCTACAGCTCATTTTACAATGAAACGCTATAAAATCCGAAGTAGTTTTACAATTAATAAGTACCTTGTTTACATAATGTAAACACTTCACTAAACATTAACACTTCTGCTAAGCCTATTAATCCTGTATGGAGCATGGAAACACACTTACGGGTGCTGATAACAGTTATCAGTAAGTTTCATTACTGACTATAGACTATTCCCGTGATTTTTCTTTCGTGACCTTGTAAGATCCTTTTAAGGTAACGCGCCTTATATCCCAATAGAAAACATCCTACTACTATTATAATTAATGTGAAAGTTTGGGAGGATGGATGGATGTTTGTTACTTTTTCACGTGAAAACTACTGAACGGATTTCGATGAAATTTGGTATGGTAGTAGTTTAAGCTCTGGATTAACACACAGGATACTTTCATCCCGAAAAAGTGCAGTGCTCCCGTAGGATACTGTATTTACGCGGACGGGGATCCTGAAGCGGGCAAAAGCTATAGATAGATATACTAAGATGAACACTATATTTAGCAACACTAAGTTCCAAATACATTTTTGGTGGACGGTGGACTCTAGAATCTGAGTAGGTAGCTACTGTGTAGTAGATACCTACTCAGATTTTAGAGTCTACCGTAGTCCAAGTACCTATACTTACCTTAGTAATCTGCGTACCTTCTAATACTAACGTCCAACTCTCACAAACTGGATTAGGACCATAGACCATTACTTACTTATACCTAATAATAATAACCTAACCAGGAGCACGTCACACACGACACATGACTAAGGAACGTTCCGTAACTATCAACGCGCAATAGCTTTGAATTACTTCAAAAGTTATTGTGCGATTTCGCTCAAAAAAATATCCTAAAGAGTTTTTAGAATGATCTATCAGCATGGAGACTTACAAGTTTCTATCTCCTTTAGTTTAGAAATGCCAGGGGGGGGCACCAACTTATAAACCACTTTGGAGTCCGATTACTCGAAAATGGTTGACTTTGTAAAAAGTCATAACGGGTGTCCCAATAAGAGTGCCCGATTTAAATTTTAAATTTGGCGCCATTGTTTTTCTGAGCAAGTGGCAGCTCTGAAACAGCTGTCATCTATGATTGTTCCGATTATTAAATATGGAGCGTTACACAAAAGAACAACGCGTTATCATTGTGAAAACCCATTACAAAAATGGGGAAAGCTACGCTGAAACCGCTCGCAAACTTCGCGTAATTATCGGTCGTGAAATTGCACCAAATGTGTCAACAATTCGAAGAGTGATCAATAAATTTGAGGAAACTAGGTCGATTATGGAAGGCAAGTCTCCTGTGCGTCGGCGTACCGGTCGGTCTCTCGAAAACATCGCTGCTGTAAACGAGTGTCGCCGTAAACCCGAGAACATCAATTCAAACGTTACCGCACCATGATAACAGAGTTCTTGTGGCCCCAATTGGAAGGACTGGACCTGGACGACATGTGGTTCCAACAGGATGGCGCGATGCCACACCGCCCATGAAACAATTCATTTATTGGAGGAAAATTTTCCGGACCGAATAATCTCCCGAAATTCCGATGTCAACTGGCCACCGAGATCTTGCGATTTAACGCCTTGCGACTTTTTCCTTTGGGGTTTTGTTAAATCTCAGGTCTATGCGAATAAACCACGAACAATTCCCGAGCTAAAGGCCGAGATCCAACGCGTCATCGGTGAGATAGAGCCGCCACTCTGTGAAAAAGTCATCGAAAATTTCATGCAAAGAGCAAGGGTCTGCCGCCAGAGCCGTGGGGGCCATATGCAGGATAGTCTATTCCATACTTAACGGAACATGTGTACTTTATAACGCGATAAAAAAATCACCTCTCGCTCAAATAATAATGTGTTTTTTCTTAAAATTAAATCGGGCACTCTTATTGGGACATTCTTTATATAATACCTTGCCTTTATTTTAAAGGACCTATTCAGCGATACCCTATCAGTATTTTTCATTCCCACTTCACATGTATGGAGAACCACCCCAAAAATGTAAAATATTATTATTTCATGATGCCAAAACCGAGATCTATACACAGTTTTTTTTTCCGTGTCACAGTGTCTTTAACTATACTAAATTTCATCCATTTATATTCATAATTACAGACAGACAGACGGACGAACAGAGCGAAACTATAAGGGTTACTTGAGTAAAACGGAACTAAAAACGCTATATCAGGCTCAGTGCTGGACACAACACCATCTTAGTCTTAAATCTTTCAAGAACTTTTCTGTTCCTAGATCATGGATGTCTATTATGTATTGAATTATATTGGATGATTTTTTATTCCGTATCGAGAGAAACAGGTACCTAATAATAATAATAAACCTATGTATCAAAAAGAGAATATATTATATGCCCTGTTTCTCTCGAAACGAAATAAAAAATAACCAGTATATTACGTATGAATAACTTCGGTCTTCTAGTACCCGTGGCATTACAAGTCCCACCGATTTTTACCACGGGACCAGATGATTAACGTCTATGCGTCAATAAATATACTGTTAATATGAATAATAAAAAGGAAAACCCTAGAAGCATTTATCTCGTCTAAATCTCAAGGGCTGGCGATAAGTCAGTGATAGTGTGGAGAACATTGATCACACAATCGCTGGTCACAGATAACACCGACAGTAGTCATCCAGAGATGGCAGCGCTCAAGATCGTCTTCGGTGAGTAAAACTTATATAACGAGCTACTACTATAGCAAGCTAGCATCATTTTGGCGGGTAATTGGCCCACCACACATACCCACCACTGCAACTCCTGTGTAGCCAGCATCTACAGTGGTGACCAATCACAAAAACCTAAAAATATGATCTCAGAGTGCCCGAGGTACATGCTAAATCTGTTTTGGGACCCGCAACAAAATCAATCAGAAGAATGTAGGAGGAGTAGGAAGCAAGCTAGCATCATCATTGGGTAGTTCTGTCCAACACAGTATGGACAATGTCATTGGTTCAGCTTCATTTTAGATAATATGAGATTCAAAGTAAATAGCACCTCGCACATAACCAACTTTAACATCATCCAAATGTAAAGTCAACTAGTTCTAGGTGGTTGATATATATAATGGTCCACCTAGATCCAAATGTAAAGTCTAGGTGGTTGATATAATATATAATGGTCCACCTAAATCCAAATGTAAAGTCTAGGTGGTTGATATATATTGGTCCACCTAAATGTATCAACAAAATAATGGTGTCGGCTGTCGCTGAAAAATGTAACAAAACACTTTACAAATCACAGGGGTCTTAGCCTTGGGCTCCAGGGCGCTGACATCAGAGCTCTCTCTTCGCGCTGATGATGTAGAGCTGACGCTGGAGCCGCAGCTCACTGGGGGATTCCAATTCGTGATAACTAAAGGTACGGATATTACGGTATTCAATAACTGAGCACGTAATGTCCACAAAAATTCGTAGGTGATAACACCAGCAGTCATTTTGCGGTAAATACTCGTATTACCTTGAAGTCAATTTCGATGAAGTCTAGTATGCTGAATACGAAAATGGTATAAAATTTGTCAAATTTACTCTAGTTCATTAGATATAAACTCTTATAAAACTTTTGGGAAAATCGCTAATACTAAGAGATCGAGCATAGTCTTACATGAATACAATTTGTCTTTTTTGGTAAATTAAGGAAGAATATTACGCATAATGGTCCAGTAAGTCGTTATAGTGAAGGAAAAATGAATAAATATTATTTATTTTAAACTTAACCTTTTCAGTCTTATTGTGTTTATACCTACCAAGTATTGAAATTACAAATAAAGTAAAATGTTACTCAGAATAAGTATACAGACGACAAATGTATTAATAATGTAAAACGGTTACTGTGGGTACGACTTTATCTTATCAGTAGATATCCCGAAGTTTAGTTATAACACTAACTACAAACTTTCAGATGGAGATAGGACAGAGTACGGACACATCGGCAGAACACTCTACTCGGTGTTCACTTCAGAACAGATAGAGGGTGGAATGCTGATCAGGATAGGCAGTGTCAACCTGACAGTCCTCACGCTGTATGATGAGCAGGCTGAAGCCAGGGGTGTCAAGCTGAGGTGGAACTCCGTGGATCCTATTCGGTTCGAGGACTGCTTGGACTTTGGTAAAGAACGATACACGTCTAAATTAAATGGGCAATTTCACACGTCCAAGTTTTTCCGTACAGACTATCCACCAGTATAAACCATAACACAGAACAAGTTCTGTGTTATGGTTAGTGCTAGAAATCAAACCGAAGTTATATTATTATACACCCAAACAAATTGAATTACCATAAGTAGATATCAAAATATGTACTTCATTATTAAAACAAGTGAAACTATTTAAAAAATTAATGATTGTAGGTTCGAAACACTGGTACGGTGGGCCAATGCAAGTCGACCAAGTGTATCCGATAGAAAAAGCGAATCACCAATACTCCGCTTATGTATCAACAGAGGAAGACAACGGTGCAATAGTCGAAAGATACTGGTTAAACTCTGCTGGTGAATATATCTATGTGCATCCACAAGTGCCTCTATTCGTCGACTATGGCACATTACAGTACAACCACATCTGCTTTGGCGCACAGATCGCAGATCCCTACTCTGCCAAGAGAAATCATACTGAGCTATCTTACGATATTTGGTTCTTATCTGACGTGAAAGCAGCACATAAGCACGCGGTAGCCAATTATTTGGGTAAGCCATCCGAGGTCCCAGATTTCAGGATGGTTCAGCATCCCATTTGGTCGACGTGGGCGCAGTATTCTTACAACATCAGTGGGCAAAAAGTTCATGATTTCGCGAAGGAAATCAGAGCGCACGGCTTCAACGATTCTCAAATAGAAATTGATGATCTCTGGGAGGTTTGCTACGGATCTTTGGAGGTGGACACAAATAGATTCCCCAATATTACTCACTTGGTGGAAGAATTGAATGAGATGGGCTTCCGTGTTACTATTTGGGTACACCCATTCATCAATAGCAACTGTGAGCCATGGTATTCAGAAGCCTTAAATAACAAGTAAGTGACTTTTCTTATATTTACCAAGCGTGTTCTAATCTACGAGGGCGGGTCAATAAGTCCGTGACTTTTGGAATAAAACACAGATTTTTTGATAAATAAATCATTTTATTTTTCAACGTAGTCCCCCTTGAGCTCTATACACTTTGTCCAACGCTTCTCCAATTTTTTTATCCCTTCCAAAAAATATGATTTGTCGAGGTCCTCAAAATAGGCCTTTGTTTGCGAGATGACTTCATCATTGGAGTCAAATCTTTTTCCACCGAGCCATTTTTTCAGGTTTGGGAACAAGAAGTAGTCACTCGGAGCCAAATCTGGAGAATAGGGTGGATGTGGGAGCAATTCATAGCCCAATTCATGGATTTTTGCCATGGTAACTGCACATGTGTGCACCCTTGCATTGTCTTGGTGAAAAAGAACTTTTTTCTTGGCCAAATGAGGTCGGTTTTTTTTCAAATCCTCATTGAAGCGGTCCAATAAGTTGGCATAATATTCCCCATTAATTGTTCTTCCCTTTTGAAGATAGTCAATGTGGATTATCCCACGTGCATCCCAAAAAACAGTCGCCATAACTTTATTGGCTGACAAACCCACCTTGGCCTTCTTTGGCGCCGATTCACCCTTAGAAACCCACTGTTTTGACTGTTGTTTGGTCTCTGGTGTGTTGTGATGGATCCATGTTTCGTCCACGGTTACAAAACGGCGCAAAAACTCCTCCATATTGTGATTAAACAACGCCAAACCTTCCTGTGAAGTTGTTACACAATTGCGTTTGTGGTCGACTGTGAGCAAACGCGGCACCCATTTTGCGGAAAGCTTTCTCATGCCCAAGTGATCATTCAAAATTGAAACCACTGAGCCATGCGAGATGACTATGGCTTTCACAATCTCTTGCACTTTCAATCTTCGGTCGGCCAACACCATATCGTGAATTTTTTCGATTGTTTCGGGTGTAGAGACCTCAACTGGGCGTCCAGGACGTTCGGCATCTTCAGTGCTTGTACGGCCACAACGAAATTCAGTAAACCACTTTTTTACCATTGAAATCGATGGTGCAGAGTCCCCATAGTATTTATCAAGCTTAGCCTTGGTCTCGGTAATGGTTTTTTTTCGCAAAAAATAATGCTTAATAAGCACACGAAATTCACTTTTTTCTATTGTTTCCTTAAGTTACTGGATAGTCTGATAAAGATAGCTGTAAAACACAAACTAACTGACGCAGCAAGTTCAAATTTTGATAGGAGTCAACTGACAGATGCCTGTTGACAGGAGTAGTGTTGCTTTTTCAGTAAGGAGGTTAGAAATTCAAAAAGTCACGGACTTATTGACCCACCTTAGTAACTGAATCCTTAATTAGCAAAGGAATTTCAAACCTAGGTATTTAAGACGTATTTCTATGTGAAACCTGTGAAACACCTCATAGCGACGTAACTTGGCGATAAATAAAATACAGAAGTATTATATCTGCCATCCCACGACGTGTCATTAATTTCTGTTGACAGCTATCTAGTCCTTGATGAGAATGGAACGCTAGCAGCTAACTGGTGGAATACGAACGGATCTACACCTGGTCTGGTTGACTTCACCAACCCAAAAGCAGCTGAGTGGTGGTACCAGCGAGTGAAGAACCTCATTGACACACACAATATCGAGAGCATAAAGTTTGACGCTGGAGAAAGTAGCTTCTCACCTCAGGCAAATATAGCAAAGCTTCTATTATTTTTTGACTAAATGCAAAAGTATGAATTATTAATTTTGAAACCTGTAGTTTTTGACAGTTAATTTCTTGAGCCTTAGGTTATAATCGTTATAATTTCTCCATAACTAGTACCACCGAACCTGTAACAACCGTTTAAAGCGACCTTTATAATATAGCTGCATAGCATAACCATAATAGGGATGTTGCCTAGTGTGGAATATGACATTTTTATAAATACATTTTAAAATTGTTGATTAAAGATATTTACATATATCTAAAATAAATAGGTATTTAAATTGACGCGAATAAAAATTATAAGCAAATAAAAAAATTGACCGTCTCTTTTTCGCAAAACGATTTGTTACGTCACAAGTTGCTACCGCCATACATTTCGTACCTAATGACAAATGTATGGCGGGTGCAGCTCGTGACGTCACAGGCCGATATATATCGCTCTCTTTCATATTAATTGTTTGTATCATCGTTATTTTTTGAGATGTGTTGTTTGTATCTTCGTTATTTTTTGAGATAAATAGGTTCTAGATTGTTTATTAATATGTTGTCTAACATCGAATAGACGAAAAACATTTTTTTAGGCAGCATGACTATTATAAAGGGTGTAGCTTTTTGTATCAATTCAATATTTGTTTTGTTTTGCAGATACCCGTTCAAGAGGGTGATATCGACCTCCATCCTCACAATATCGTGGAATCTTACGTCAGAACTTGCGCCAGGTTTGGAAACATGGTTGAAGTCAGATCTGCCTTCAGGTAAGGACTTATCTACAGTTATGTCACATTATTATGGAACAAAATATTTTGTGAATTATTTTTGTATTCACGTATCGAAATTGTCTTTAGATACATGTAGTAAATAAAATACGGTCATGCCCGCGCAAGTTTATTATAGGGGTATATTATCAATTTACTATTTATAAATAAACTTATTGTGATAATGCTTACCAATTGCGTCTGGCTTAAAAGTTAAGAATATAACTCGTTTCAGAACCCAGGACCTACCAATATTTGTGCGTATGGTAGACCGTGACTCCATATGGGGGATCAATAACGGTCTCCCCACTATCATCACGACGGCTTTCCAGATGACCCTCAACGGCTACCCTCTGGTACTCCCTGATATGATCGGAGGGAATGGCTTCAACCTGAACCATGAGCAAGCTGATTTGCCGACTAAGGAGTTGTTTATACGCTGGGTCCAAGCAAATACTTTTTTGCCAGCGATGCAGTACTCCTTTGCCCCATGGAATTTTGATAATGAGGTAAACAAAATTTTTAACCACAGATACATAGACATTTAAGAGCCATCAATGAATGTGTTGTATTATGTAAACTTAACTCGTTTATAAACAGCGATTTTCCAGGTAATTATAAAAAGTAACAAGAGAAAAAAAACTCTGCACTTTTACATGACGCCATATCAATTACAGGCCCATAAAATATAATTATCAATCAATAATGACTGCGTAAGGAGTAAAAAATATTGATTATGATTTCACGTTGAAGATGAATCTATTTATTTATCAACCTTTTTTTGAACCTTTAACCTTGTTTTTATTTATGTCCTATTAATTATTATTATTCCATAATTGTTTCATTACACAAAAAAAATTACATTACTTTGAAATCTAAAAACCTACAAAAATATTTTTAAAAAACACTTATTAAAAACCGCCGAAAACATTATTCGCTATGTTGGTTGATAGATTATCTGTGCTGTGACGTCATACTAGTACTATTTGTAATCTGTGCTATAAAGTCCGCTCAGACAAAATGGCGGTGTGACGTTCCGTTTGACGTTTTGACATAATTAACTTTATAAGATGTCATGAACAAATTATTTAATTTATTAACTATATTAATCAATCATAAGTTTTAAATTTATGATACCGCTAGATCACGTTTTCCGAAGCCAAGTAGGTACTAAAAGAAATACTCCTTCTATGTATGAAAATAAATATGAGTCAAGTAGCCTATTTCGCGGTTTATAATATTAGTCAGTAGTAGTAGGACAAGAGAAAAGAGTTGAATAGTAAATTCTGCCTTCTGTTGTATTTCAGACTGTGGAAATAGCCCGCAAGTATACGGAGCTTCACGCCGCATACGCGGAGGAGATACACGTGGCCATGCATGCGGCGGTGGAACACGGGTCGCCCGTGGTGGCGCCGCTGTGGTGGCTCGACCCCCAGGACGAGGAGACTTATGCTATATGGGACGGTCAGTCATATAAGGCTGGGACTATATGCTCCGGAATCCGGCGGTCCTGGGAAAATTCAGAGTACTGAAAATAGAACTCTGCGCTAATACAATAGAGCTGAAAATTGAACACCCAAGTGTCGAGTTAAATGTCAATGTCATAAAATATGATAGCTCGACACATGACACTTCGATTTTCAACTCTATTGTATTAGCACAGAGTTCTATTTTCAGTGCTCTGAATATTCCTGGGCCCGCTGGATTCCGGATCCATCCCCTTCCCTTAGCCCCAATCATTGAACACAATAGCAGTCGGCCACCGGTATAACAAAGGAATAAAAAAAGGGTCTCTACCTGGATTTGCCCATTCTGAGTAGTGAACTTTAAAAATCCGTAACTCCTGTATTTTTAGAGATACAATGTTTGATTATTTATTTTTTGAAAGCTAATACAGTCAAGAATAATAATAAATTATAAAACAAATCAAGATGTAGGGGTTTATTTGATAGAAATTTGAATTGATTGAAAAAAACAGTGAAAAAAAGTGATTTTTTTCACAAGTATTTAAAAAAATGAAGTATTTAAAGCCATTTTTTGTTATCTTTTTTTATTATATCCTCATCGCTAAATACTTGGCATTGATTTGTCGTTTATTTCATCAAAATCGGCCAGCTACTTTGGAAGGAATAAATTTATTTGTACATAGAGGCCAAAATTCGGGAAACAAATGTTCAGTGGCGTATAAAAAAAATAGTTTTTTTTAGAACTTTTTTAGACCCATTTTCGTCGATAGTTTTCGGTCTAATTTCACCCATTTTCGGGGTTGCACTTTAACGCGGGTCACACTGTATATATATATATATATATATATATATATATATATATATATATATATATATATATATATATATATATATATATATATACGTTCAGATCCAATTTAATGTAAACGTTAACAAAAAGATAAAACTCGACCAAATTAATGTGTCAATGTATTTATATATTCCACGGTAAATGAGTGATATTTAAATTGGTAGAATTATAAGCTCTATTGTCTTTTTTGTTTACTTTTACATTTTTGGAACGAAATGAGGATGACGCGGGTGTCCATCATAACATACCAAGTACGGTGCCGCCGGCCCTTGACCCTTATTGGCCCTTCGGTGCCCTATCTCTCTTGGCGAAAAACAACACAAGCATTTCACTTTCTAAGCATCACGCATATCTTGCCGGCCAATGGCCATGCTAAATCATTAGCTCTTACAGTGCAAGCAATTTTTCTCGAGACCGTTAGATCTTGCAGTACGCTTAGAAAAGCGTTTTGTCTACACAGGAATAGACATACTGAAAGATAATATGGACAAAATGTCATTTTGTCTATTCTTCCGTAGAAAGAAATCATTTCTACGCTGCTTATGCTAAGCATGCAGGTCGTGCTAAAGCACGCCTGTTCCACAATACAAAAACAAATGCCTATCGCTTTGCATTAAAATCTAGATTAATTTGTTTCAGAATTCCTACTCGGCGAGACCATTCTAGCAGCACCAGTATTGACTGAAGGTTCCACCTCCCGTGACATCTACCTGCCCTCCGGCAAATGGCTGGAAGAAGGCGACCCTGAGAGAGTGTATGAAGGACCAACCTGGATCAAGGGCTATCCGTCGCCCTTGCACGTTCTGCCTTACTTCGTGAGGGAGAGAGACAGTGAAACTGATTCTGCAAACTCCCTTTGTGCTACTGTTTCCCTGGTGTTATTGGCAGTTGCTAATATGTTTATTTGAATGTAATAAATTATGATACCTGTTAGATATTCATTTACAACTGTATATAACCTAAGAAATTATTGTGAAATCACAAACGTAGGTACATTCAACTTTCAAAGAAATACTTAGACCGGCTCAGTGTTCATTTTATTAGGTTAGGTAATCCGTCTCCTTCAGAGAATAATAATTTAATATTGTAGTTTACTATAGTCACTTATTATAGGTATATAAATAGATAGGTTATAAAAGACAAACTTTATGTGAGACATAAAAACTGGATTGTATTACAATTTACAAAAGAATTAACTAACAATAAAAAGTTGGATGTGACGTCAAATTTCAATCCTCTATCGTCTGAGCTTATAAGTACAGATTCCTCTTCTATTTTCCTCTGACAAACAGTTAGATGGATCTTAGAAGGTAGAAAAATATAACAATTTGCTACACATAGTTTCGTTGATTGTTAAGTGGCGAAGCGTTTCTTGCCACGCTCGTCGTGTCCCGCCACAAACGCATAGAAAACATCCCCATTCCTATAGTATATAAAAAAGTAAACAATTAAGTGGCACTAACATTGATTAACGATTCATCGAGTAATAACAGTAATTACAGATAATAATGAGAGTATAAACAATTATGTGGCTGGCTGGGCAACCAGTTATGAATGATAAGTCAACATGATACGCTGTTTGTGTAAGTTTATTTTTGCAGATGTTAAACACAACTAACATGAATTAATCTGCACAAATTATTGCGTAAATAACAAAATTTATCGGCACGTTTTTCTCTTAAACGTATCTTATTGGTAAGAATGACATCTCCTATTTTCGAAATTTATCTTTTTCTGAAACTATGGACGCTTTGATATCCAAATGCGCTTGCATGATTATTTCGGCCATCCTGTCGTGATACGGATCGTCCTTCAATGTAAGTAATAAGTAAAAGCCGTAACGTATTCCTTTATTGAAATTGCGTCTGTATTATAGTGTTCACGTTGTTCGTTTCAACTGCTCTCTGCCAAACTGTGCCAGCAGACCACGCTCTGCTGGACCGAGAAGATCTTCAGCTGAGACTCACTGACAACGCACAAGGGCCGGGACTCAGCCTGGTTCTCAGCCGGAGTAAGTATTGGCCATGTATGAGGTGATTACGTTAGTCGCCTCAACCGCTCTCTGCAGAACGGTGCCGGCTGACCACGCTCGGTTGAACAGAGAAGATGTTCAGCCGACTTTCTTCAGCTGAGTGCTCTCTGCCAGACTGTGCCGGCAGACCATGCTCTGCTGGACCGAGAAGATCTTCAGCTGAGACTCAAAGACAACGCACAAGGGCCGGGACTCAGCCTGGTTCTCAGCCGGAGTAAGTATTGGCCATGTATTACAAGGTTGTTGGCAATACAAATGAAGCAATATAACAATATGAAGGAAGTCTTGGTCAGGCCGTTAAATAATAATTATATACATAATGTTATAAGACGTAAAAGCACCATGTTAATAAGTATATCAGCAAATCTTGTAGAGGATCTGATAAAGATGCAAATGTATAATGCAAATTTACACATGAATGTTTTTAAATAGATACTTACACGTAACCATTGTCTGGTAGATAGAATAACACGATGATAATATGATAGTGAAGCTGATGTAGGGGCCTAAAACTTCATAAAATTACAGATGGAACTGCAAGTGTCATAGCCGTGCTAGGACCGAGGGTTGGAAGCGTTATAGACATAAAAAAAAATGATGATGTTGCGCTGTTATTCGATAGGAATATCACGTTGAAAATCACCTACAAACCCGTACAAGATCCGAGAGGTTTCGATGTAACTGTGGCGTGGACAGCCCCTACGGATGTGAGACTGGAAGATTGTGTCAATTTAGGTAAGATATAACAAATTGTGTCGGAATAGGAAGAGTTTTTCTGATAATGACTATTGACTAGTATTTATACACATTTCTTCAAGACAATGTTTTTTTTTTTATCTGGACATTAGAATGAGCGACAACTTTCGTTTCAGGATTGGATCATTGGTACGGCGGTCCACAACAGAAACGTCAATTTTGGCCAATAGAAAAGCTTATCCTACACGAATGTTCCTACATCACCAAGGAAGCAGACAACTGCGGTATAGCCGAGCCATATTGGCTTAGTTCCAGCGGCATTTTCTACTACTTCGACAGGAATGTGCCGTTGTTCGTAGATCAAAATGTTAAGGAGCGTCGGACTGTCTGCTTTATAGCACAAGTGAAATCCCCTTATTCTAGCAAGCGAGAGCAGAACTCTCTAGAATATAATATCGGGATATTCGATGATGCGCGTCAAGCACACGAGTACGCTATAGGAGCACATTTAAATAAACCGGTAGGAATGCCTGATGAGAAAATGATTACTAATCCCATATGGTCCACTTGGGCTAGGTACAAAAGAAATATAAACCATGGGGTTGTGTTGAAATTCGCTGATGAAATCAACAGCTCTGGGTTTCCAAACAGTCAACTTGAGATAGATGATGTATGGGAGGTTTGTTACGGTTCTTTAACGGTCGACGAAAGAAGGTTCCCAGACATGAAGGATACGGTAGATAAGTTAAAGGAGAAAGGGTTCAGAGTGACGTTGTGGGTGCATCCGTTTATTAATAAAGACTGCGAGCCGTGGTATAGCGAAGCGAAGACGAATGGGTAAGTAAAAATTCTGAATGATGGTATTCCAATCATATTAGACACTATGCAGCTTTCTTACGAAAATCCTACACAATAGGGTGGAGACGACTACATGTGAAATATTTAGTTTAATTTATATACTCAAAAATATTGAGGTATTATTACTTGATAAACGTAAAAAATATTATATTTTTTGTGTAGATTAGTAATTAGATACATTTAAAACTTCAAAAAAGTTTAAAAATTGTTTGCTAAATTAGTCAAAAAAATCTACATCATTAGTTTACTTACATTATACACAAAAACATTCATTATTCATATCATCATTCAATAAATACATACATTAATTATGAACTTAAACGCACAAATTTCGGAGATATTCACAAATATGTTCCTGCAGCCTTATATTTTGTAGTCTTTTACCTAATAGTGACGGCACAGTTAGGTACTACTTTTGTATAAGGCGTTTTCACAAGACGAGCGAAATTTTGTAAACAAATCGCTGTACTTACACTTAGAAAATATTGATTTTTAGTTTACTGTTTCCTCAGAGAACTATATAATAATTAACAACTTAAACTTACATTTTTACTGACCTAAATTTAATACATTTAAAAAAAATGGTTTTAATATTATTGTAATCTAATGTATAACTTTATTAAACTTTGTATATTTTACTAAATCTGGTAATGTGTTTTATAAAACAATGTTGCACATGTCTTTAATTGATATGAACACTGATAATGGACGAAAATGATAATTAAGAAAGCTTGTGCTTATATTGTTGACATGCCAAATAAATAAATAAATAAAGAACTTACTCATATTTAAGAGTTACTATTCATTATAGATTTGAAAAATTCAGTGGTCTAACCTAATACATAACTCGTAAGAAAAATTATATTACTAAGGATAGAGAAATCCCATGCTGTCTAATGTTCTTACTCATAAAACGTCAGAAAAATAACTTGAATTAATTGACATTTGTAATTTCCACCACCTAATATACAAAAGAGAATTGGCTTAAGTACATGGAATTTTCCAGATACCTGGTAACATCTGAAGCAGATTCCGTGGAGACGAGCTGGTGGAACGACAACGGAACCACTACGGCGTATCTGGACTTCACAAAGCCGGTGGTACAGAAGTGGTATACGGATAGATTAAGAGCACTGCAGGCTGCGTACGGCATAGACAGCTTTAAGTTTGATGCTGGAGAAAGTAGCTGGACGCCACAGGTAAATAAATACTTGGATATAATTAAATACGACGCGGAACCTAGCACTTAATAAATAAAATAAGAAATAAGGTAAATGATATAATATATATCTTAAATTATAATAAGCATGACAACAATTAACAGAAGGCAAGCATTATAAATGCAGAAAAGTGACGCACCCTTAGTACATACTCGGTCAGCACCCCCTTATCCATATTCAAAGAATTTGTTTTGGAATGTATGATGCAGGCAATCAATACCTCCGTGTGACACAAAAAAACAAGAGTACACGTGGAAGCAGAAGAATTTCATTTCTCACTAATCCAAAAATAGTATTATCGCTCACCCAAAGAACATTAAAATAGAAATTCTTTGAACTAAGCCGTACTTTAGAAAGTTATGTAAGTTACGTTGTGTAGCGTTCGACAGATGGCGTTGTACCCAAAATCGTATCGTGACGCGTGTTGTGACGTGACGCGACCTTCAATTCAATAAATAAATTAAACATAAACTTAAATGAAAGCATTTAACGGTTAACCTATTACATCCCAGATCCCAGTCCTTCAGGGCGACAAGTTGAATCATCCAGCAGTTATTACAGAGGACTATGTGCGGACGGTCGCACAGTTTGGGCCCCTGGTGGAGGTGCGGACTGGTTATAGGTAAATTTATAACCTTTGATTGATAACTTAATTGCATCTGAGAGAAATTTGACAAGTTTTCTTCGAAAGCGAGAGACTCAAGTGAATGTATAAAAATGGTTCTCAACCCTTAGCTAACAGTTCTACGGACTTAGAATTGTTTTTGTGACAGCTTTATCTTACAAGATAGTTAACAGAATCAGTTGCTAGTTTTATGTTAGGTTAAATAAGCCATAATGTTTTGTTCATGCCTATACATTTTAGAAACTTTTTTTTTCCAATTATGTTTATTTTACATAATTTTTTAACCGACTTCCAAAAAAAGAGGCAGTTATAAGCTGTAGCTAACCAGAGTCTTTTATTCAGAACACAAGACCTGCCTGTGTTCGTACGTATGCTAGACAAGGACAGCTACTGGTCGTTCGAGAACGGTCTACCGACAGTAGTCACCACCGCTCTGCAGATGACTATGAGCGGGTACCCCCTGGTGCTGCCCGACATGGTGGGGGGGAACGGGTACAACGAGGCCCCCAGCAAGGAGCTGTTCACACGGTGGCTCCAGGCGACGCTGTTCATGCCGGGACTGCAGTTCTCGTATGTGCCGTGGGATTATGATAATGAGGTAGTATACTTTTTGTTACATTGCGAATATAAACTGGGAACATACCCATACTCCGGGACTGGTTTAGGAGGGGGAGGGGTCAAACTACTAGACTATTGTGCTATTCCACAGTCTCACAGAAAACCAGCGTGAAATAACGCCTGCGTTGTGCTTCTCCGAGTAAGTGTTACCGGAGGTCCAAGGCGAGTTGGAGATTTCAAGGGCTGGAAACCCACTTTTATGACTCTGTAACACCATGTAACATAACTGAAAAATTGTTAACGCTTAAAGAATTAATAGTAACCTATCTTTCCATTAACAGTTACCCATCTTTCCATTAACAGTAACCTATCTTTCAGACGGTACAAATCAGCCAGTCCATGATACAACTACGTAACCAATACGCGGCAGTTCTGACGAGCGCGGGTGCGAATGCGGCGAGCGGTGCACCCATCGTGGCTCCAGTGTGGTGGGCAGATCCGCTGGATAGAGAGGCGCAGGGGATATGGGATGGTAATACCTAAATACAGATAAAATTAGGCTGTGGGAATAAGGGTTTTGTTTTCAAAATTCTTTATTGAACATAACATTGAGTAAATATACAATTGGATAGGCACAATTATATAGAAACATACAATTTCTTTACTTACAGGCTGAGTGCATCTCTTAAAGCTATCTGTATGATTTTTATCTAATTTTAATTCGATGATTAATAGAAAGAAAACTAAATAAACACATACGGTAGTACTCGTAGACGGTTAGTTAGCGGTTCACTTTTAATAACATGTAATTACGACTATACTATAACCTAGTTTTAAACTTCACTCAATTACACCAATTAAGAGAAATATTTGCATGATCACTTACATAAATATTTTACACTTACATAAATAATTGTTATCATACAAAATTCAATTTACATATTGAAAAAACGGTAGGATTACTCGTCATTTGATAGGAAACTGGCCAGCCTCGGTGCGTGCGATGAGCCGCCTCGCCCCGCGCGCGCGCTTGCCACACGGCGACCGAGGGGACCGGTAACCGGTTCTTGAGTATTTTTTAAATAAATTTTTTTTGCAAGTTTCAGAACAAATTCTCGTATTGTAGGAAATTGTATTTCTAAGTGGAGATTATTGAGGTTGGTTAAAATTGGGGTATTAAAGGCAATTTTGAAGGCTTTATTTTGTACAGTCTGTAAAAATTGATAATTTGAATTTGAAGTACTGCTCCAGACAGGGCAGGCGTATGTTATACAAGGTCGAACCAAGGTTGTATAAATTCTTAATTTAGTGTAGGGACTGAGCATACTTTTTCTATTCAAAATAGGATGAAGAGAACCCATAGCCTGAGCTCCCTTGATTCGTAGCTGGGCTACGTGTTTAGACCAGTTCAACTTAGCATCCATCGTCACTCCAAGATATTTCACCGACAAGCTTCACGAAATATTGTGACCCGCGATCCTTAAGACTCTTGTAGGAGGATTTCTTTTCCGGGTAAACATTATGGCTTCAGTCTTGTTCTCATTCAGTTTTAACTTCCATGTAGTAAAGTAGTTTTGGAGTAATTCGAAAGAAAATTTTAGGCGACCTATCACAATGTCGGTATCTTTTGATGATGTGTAAGATGCTGTGTCGTCGGCGAAACAAGCCAGCTGTATGCGGGGTTGGATAGGAATATCGTGTATGAAAATAAAAAATAGGTACGGACCCAATATCGATCCCTGGGGCACGCCCGCAGTAACCAGTAGGTATTTAGATTTTGTGTTCCCAATATGTACCGTGACTTTGCGATCAAGCAAATATGACTGCAGTAGTTTTGCTAAGGACAACGATACTCCACAAAGAAGGAGCTTGTGTAGAAGCCCATCATGCCATACTGTATCAAACGCTTTCTCAATGTCAAGAAGGATCAAACCAGTTGACTCGTGAAGGTTAAGATGGTGGGTGATGTGTTCAGCCACACGCGCAAGCTGCTGAGTCGTAGAGTGACCAGCCCTAAATCCAAATTGTTCACTGGGTAAGATTTTGTCTGTGGCCTTTTTTAGTCTCGCCAAAATGACTTTTTCAAAAAGTTTTCCTATTGTTGGTAAAAGACTGATAGGGTGATAGCTGCTCGGCTAGCTCTCTTCCTTCCCAGGCTTTTTGATTGCAATAACTTTCACAATTTTTCATGATTTAGGAAAGTAGCTGAGATTGAATATCTTTGTGAGATGCACAACAGCTTTTTGTGATAAACTTTTGTGAAGTAAATTGTGGTTACCGTCAAATCCAAGTGACTTACGATATTTTAGCTGACAAAAGTACCTCCAGACTTCTTTAGGCCTAGTTGGTTGGTGAATAACTGATGTCTCAAAATTGTTCAATAATTTGATAGACTCACCAACTTCTTCCCCGACTATTGGACTATGCCAGTTAAGAGTAAGTCTCATGTTCTCACAAAAAGTATTCACCAGTGTTTCACAGTGCTCATTAGTTGTTGTGGTCATAGTTCCATCATTATGCTTATCTATACTTTCGTCTACTTATTCCACATAATTGAAAGTACGGGAGTTTAACTCGATATGATTGTCAATATAATTCCGATATCCACTTATCCAATTTTCTTTATTATAATTATAAAAAAGGATTGGATTGCGCTCAACGTTCGCTGATATGGTGAAAGCGACTGGCAAATGGTTTGACGCCAGAGCAGGAAGTGCCTTAACATTATCAACATTGTTAATATTGAGGGCTAGTATTAAATCTGGATTGGTGGGGATTAGGTTAGCTCGGTAGTTAATTTGGGTAGGTATCTCGGATACATAAATAGCATAGTCGTGCCGCATAATGTGGGTAAATAATATTCTTCCATGAATGTTGCAATAACTACTATGCCAATACTCATGATTAGCGTTAAGGTCACACAATATTAATACGTGATTACCAATAGAAAACAAAGTATCCAAGTCATTGCTAATTAGTGGCAGATTTGGAGATTGGTACGCAGATATTATGACATGCCCATTTCCTAAAACTTTAAGGTTAATACCAATCGCTTCTATATTCTTAGTTTTTGACATTTCGACAATTATATTATGGTCAATATTGTCCTTTACGATAATAGCTACACCCTGTCCACGGCCAGAGTCATGTTTATCTTTTCGGTACAAGACATATCCTGGCGTATCTATCTTTGCCTTAGCTGATAATTTAGTCTCACAAACCGCCACTACATCGATAGATAAGGTACTCACCATGTGTAGAAGTTCTTGTATTTTTGTACGCACACCATCAGCGTTCCAAGTAATGATTTGCAACAAACTATCGTTATACATATTGTCCCAGATGATACATAATAAGCAAATCTTTATCTAATAAAGATATACATTCTGTGAATTCATTTTTAATATTTTTAATCACTACAAGAATTTCCATCATTTCCCTAGTCGGTTGGTCAGAGTTTTGAAATCTGTCTATCAGTTTGACTTCAGGGGGCTTTATCGTTGTTCTTCCTTTGTTCAAAACCGCGAATACCAGCTACTATGAATCAGAATTCCCCCCTTTTCCAACGCCTCCGTTGGAAGAGGGGGGAATTCTGATTCATACAGTAGAGCATGCTTGTTAACAAATTCAAACACCTGCGGTTTATTTATCATTGAAGGAGGTTCAGTGGTTTTCGTTGTGGGAAACCAAGTACCAAGCGTCTTTTGTTGGAAGTAAAGGAGGCCGGCGCTGTAGCACTTTCTTTTGATGTATCTTATGTAAGTAGTCTAGTCTGGTTTTACATTTAGCGTAGTTCGCTGGATGGTCTTGATCACAGTTGCAGCATTTGGCAGGTTCGATCCGATCTTTCTTGGGACATTCAACAGTAGCATGTGCTTGAGCACATTTGACACAACGAGGTGGCATATTACAGTTTCGGGATGAATGACCAAATCCGGTCCGCTTAGGTTTATATTTTTCTTCGCTGATGACACACTGACATATATACTTGATACGAAAGGTATCAACGCAATATCTGTTCCATTAGGGATTTCCACCAAGAAGGGAGGATTTTGTAGTAGGTCTTTATTTTTAGTTTTCAGCTGTATCACTTTAACACCATCAAATCCTAGGTTTTTCAGCTCAACCGGTAGCGCATCTTCCACTTGGGCTGGAAGACCTTTAATGACAGCTTTAGGGGTTTTTTCATCATTGCAAGTGTAGGTCACATAAGGAGCATCCTCTTTGGTTAGTCCATTCTTAACGGCCTGATGAGCATCTGGTGTATAGCATATAATCGCATCTTTATTATTAGCCCTGTATTGTAAATGATATGTCTTTGTGTGTTTGAGACCATTTCCTGGATAGTTCTATGAGTCCATTCCGGCTTGATATCCAAGATTACTGGTGGAATATGTCCTTTTTTCTTAACAGGCATAGTAGCTTCATGGAGGTTTCAGGAAGGTTGGAGGAGATGTTAAGTTACGGCTTCCATCATACCGCTCTTGGAGTTTAGAAGGTGCAGTTCTCTTAGGTACTTTCCATACATCAGAATATTCTTCAGCTGCTCTCTTCAGGCTACTTGTAGACGACCTGTTACCTTGTCAAACTTGTGTACCTTGTCAAGTAACGATCCATTCTGCTGCAGAACTATGCAACTATCGACGTCGTCAAACTGTATTTATATTGGTGTATCCCATCACTATAGCAAGCAGTAGGTGCTTTACACGAATGCGCGCACTACGTTCCAGCAAGCCGCACACGTACACTCGGAGCGAGCACTCGTGCAACAATGGGAATAAGGGTGGTATCTCCAAAGGGAGAACTTCTGAGCCCACTGTAGTAGTTTTCAGATGTTGAATATATAGCCTGTACCAAACTGTGAAAACTTTGATAGATAGATAGAAGCGATTCATGAATGCCAGCGATTGTGGCAGGCACTCGCCTTATTGGTCTGCCACAAGGCCTTCTAAATGTAGCAACACGGCTGAGGAACGCAGTGTTATTAGGTCTTTACCTATGAAATTGCCGTTTTGTATGAAAATATTTAAACTAATTTTTTTCATGTATTTTTTATTTGTATTAATCGAAGTAATCACCCATACAATCAATGCATCTTTGCTAATGCAGTGGCAGTTTATTGATGCCCTTCTTAAAGAAATCAGCTGGACGGGCGGCAACAAATTCTTCAAAGGAATTTTGTACTGCCTCTCGGATATTGAATTTTTTCCCCGCGAAGAAGTTATCCAATCTCTGTAAAAAGTAGTAGTCTGTAGGCGCAAGGTCTGGTAAGTAGGGCGGATGACGGAGAGCTTCCAACCCCAGTTCTTGCAACTTGGAGACCGTCTGCTGTGCAGTATGAGGTCGCGCGTTGTCGTGCAGGAGCAGCGGAGACGAGCGATTGACCAATGCTGGTTGGAGATGTGCCAGCTTCTCCATCATTGTGTTCAGTTCTTCACAGTACACATCTGCAGTAATGCTCACCACGTTTGGTAAGAAGCTGTGATGAGATTACACCGGCGCTAGATCACCAAACAGTGACCATCACTTTTCTAGGGGTAAGTTTCCGTTTAGGGCATCGTTTAGGTGCTGAACCAGGATCCAACCAACTTGCTGAGCGCTTGCGGTTATCAAACAGAATGCATTTTTCATCGCAGGTAACAATGCGGTTCAAAATTCTTTCTTTTGTGTGTCTGTTGAGCAGTGCAAGGCACGTCTCGACGCGTACTTCGCGCTGGCGATCATTGAGTTCTTGGGGCACCCATTTGTCAAGCTTTTTTACCTTGACAATTTGACGCAAATGGACCAATATTGTTTTGACGCTAATCAAGCATCGAAAGCTGCTGCTAATTCAGCCGTAGATTGTGTATCATCAGCTTCCACAATCGCCTTTAATTCGTCATTGTTGACCAAAGTCTTCGGACGACCGCGAGGTTCACTTTTCAGGTCGAAATTTCCAGAACGGAAGCGAGCAAACCAATAACAGGTGGTGCGTTGGTTTGTAGTGTTAGCTCCGTAAACGTCGTTGATGTTGCGTGCCGCTTGTGCGGCGTTGCTGCCACGACGGTACTCATATTCCATAATTACTCGAATTTTGAACGTATCCATTATGACGAAAAAGATTGAAATGCGATGAAAATGTAACACTAATCAATAAACAAATGACTACTTTTGGAAGAATTCCATGTTTTTAAAATAAAATTAATTTGAAATTAGAATTCGTAGCCAAACAAAAATTGTTTTGATTTAAAAGAGGTACTGCAGAACGGCAATTTCATAGGTAAAGACCTATTATTTGCGATTACATCACACATCAGCTGAGTTACTTAGTAGAAAGTAGTACTAGAAACTTTACCCGCTTTAAGTTTGGCATCGTGAGCTTCACAGATGTGTCGCTAGTCGCTACAAGTAGCCTTTGTTTCCACGAGAGTTTCTTAGTGGTCGTGACAGAAAAGACAGCACTGTAAATAGAACTCTGCGTTAATACAGTAGAACCGATTGATTGACGATTTTCAGTTCTACTGTATTAACGCACAGTTCTATTTTACAGTGCTGTTTTTTCTGTCGCAACCACAAAAAACTCTCGTGGGAACGTAGCCTTATTCGTTCTGCCTTCCGTACCTGCTGCGTTCATTGAGAAAAAATACTTTATTTACTGCACTAAGTAATATTTTAATTGTACTCGGGCTCTCCCTGTATTGAATATGCCATAGTTTCGTTGCGATAAGCGTTTAGCGCAATTACATACAAAAATTTCTCATTTCTAATTTATTTGTATTCCTTATTTCCAGAGTACCTAGTCGGCGATATACTGGTCGCCCCCGTGCTGACGGAGGGCGCGACCGCCCGCCACGTGTACCTGCCGCGCGGGCGCTGGCGCATGCGGGGGACTCCCCAAGTAGTGGGCAGCGGCTGGCTCAGGGACTTCCCCGCGCCGCTAGACACGCTACCGTACTTTGTCAGAGAGAACCCAGCGATTGGATAGAGCAGGAAGTTTATAGTTTCGACATATTATGTATAATACGATTTGGATGTTTGATTTAGGACCATATCGATGATACTACATAATACATATAATATATCAGTGACGTGGGGTTCCTATAACTCCATTCCTATCAGCTTCACTTACCACTTACCTTTTGAAGACCCTCTTCTAAATCCCTACCTATAATACAGGCTAGGGCTTCCCTATGAAGGAGCACCAGCCTTCGCCACAGTAATATACAATATTTCTATGATTCAGGTAAAAAAAATAAACGTAAAAACTGTTTTTTACTCGTTGACTCTTTGTAGTGAAACTGCTTTCGCGGCGTTGAGAGATTTCAAGGTCGCGTCACGTTTTTTTATTTAACGCCATCTGTCAAAAGCTACTTATATATTTTACATGATGGCATTGGGTGCACAAATTTAAGTTTTTCTATTCTTTTTTGAAGTGATGGTCTACAAGCACGGTGAGAGTGTGTAGCGTGTTTGGTTGACTCTACACACTTTTACTTGATAGAGATGAAATGAAACTAGAATTACGAATAATAAAAATAGACTGATTTATTGATCCTTGATAGAATCAAATAATCTGGGGTGCGAGCACGCGCGATCGCCTTGATAGATCTGAACGTACTAAATTATATTTAATAATTAATTAATTATGCGCGTGTCACAAACCGCCTTAATGCCTTAATCCTAATAATGCTTGATGTACGACTTGGATCGTACAGAGGATTTTTGGATTTTTAATGATGAATGAAGTTTCATTTCTGCCACGTGTGCTCAGTACAAGTGTACACGTCATGTTCTTTATTACCATGTTCTTTCTGTTAGTGAGACTTAATTGAAATGTTACAGTAATATGCTAATGTCATTATATCTAAATGAGCGACATCAGCCGCGGGCTGACGTGTATAAAGTTGAGTGCAAAACACATGAAGAAACACGAATACGCTTGTCCCATACTCTTTAATAATTAGACAATATAAAGGGTCTCCTGTACAATAAAACGCACAACTACAATACATACGTTTATTCATCGTCATCAGCTCCGCACGTCCACGCTCAGCACCAGCCCGTCGCCCAGAATGCGGAAGTCTTCGACTAGGGCCGCTCGATTCACTTCATAGTGAGTGACACCGTCGGCGGTCACTGGGTGGAGGGCGTTGGCGGAGAGGATCTGAATTCAATTCAATATAATTCGTTTATTTGCTCTAAAAGTCGTAAACACTATAGGGTATTTTCCAAGTTTTTGACAAAATACGTCAAATTGTCCATAATAACATGATACATTTGCAATCTGGACCTTTCTTGTGAATGAAAATTCCTTTTAAATCCGCATAAAAGTTAAAATATATAAAGTAAAAGTAAAGTAAAAATAAATAAAGCCGCCAAAACGCTAAAGTGTTGCCATGACGTCACATTCTTTTAAACCACGTGTCAACTATCAAATCACACTAAACATGTCAAAACCTAGAATGCTTGGTGTTAACTTAAAATTATTATGGGAGGACATTTAAAAAAAAGAAGAAGAATTACAAGAATCTGACGTCACGTTTGACGACTGTGCGTTTTTAATCACGTGGTCAAACGTAAAAAATTAGTTATTTTATTTTTGATATTTTATAAAAATCATACATATTTTATAGTGAAGTGTTGGTTAAATTAGTTTTAAATAATGTTCAGTGACAAAATATCAATAGTTTGATGTATATTTTCATCATAGGATATAGTTGGTTATAAATTTTTTAGGCTCTGGCACTTTAAGCGTCAGAACACACCGAAACGAAACGACGCGCGACGCAGAACATAACGCACGTGTATATCTTAAATCCTTACGAAAATGTAAATTGAATTGTTGCTTTCAATTAGATAATAACCTACGCGGTATACACATTGCATCATACGGTACACCCGGTACAGCGTACAGTACGCACTTTATGTCGCGTGCATCATGGAGACTAGAGATAACAAATGCATGGGGGATCAGTTGAAAAAGTGTCCCGTGAAAATTTTTATATAAGTGAATAAAATATCTCCACAACGACGCTCGAGAGAATGAAATGAAGTAAGCTAAAGTTTCAGTTTAAAATTCTCTCCATCCGCGATACTAGCGCCATCGTTACCTAGCAGCTTTTATCGAATACTTTCCTATAGACAGGAACGTATTCCTTATCTAGTCTCCGTGAAGTGTTTGTTACACACTACACACTTAATACACTATAAACAACCATACCTGTAATTCTGAATGACGTTCGTGCGCGGCGGGTGTCCACAGCACCGCGATGACGTCACCGCCGTACGTGTCGTGACAGAATAACGCCCAGCGGCCGAACGCGTTCTGTAAATTGTTCAATAATATTGTTGAATATAAATTCTGACCAGGGAAATGAGAAGCCTGCACTGAGAGCACTATATTTTTAACCGGCTTCTAAAAAGAAGGATGTTATAATATTCGACGCTGAGTTTTCGGGTTTAGTTCACGTCTCGGAACCCTTATGGTTTCGTCATGACTCATGTCCGTGCGTCCGTCTTCGGCTTACCCTCCAAACGGTTAGTGCTAGAAAGATTAAACCTTGCATGGATATGTGTATTTGCCACGTCGACAAAGGGCTAAAATAAAATCATAAAAAACATTTTCTTGGGGTACCCCGTACCATACACGTAAATTGGGATGACTATATCCTCTAAGAGCTAAACGGCTGGCTCGGAAAAAAAATCATGATGGTAGTCCATTTGATGAACTTTGAAGGAAAGCTATAAAAGCTGAGATAAATTTGTTAGTTCAGAAGTTATAAAGGCCTAACTTGTAATATGGCGCATACTTGGAAAATTTGTAGAAAAATAACAAAATAATAAATTTACTACGGAATCCTATTCTATGCGTGGCACGCATTCGGCCGGTTTTTTGACTCACCCTCAACTCTTGCAAATACCGCTGCACGGGGTCGAAGTCCACCACAGGTATAATGTCCGACTCAGGGGCGGATTTAGCTGGCGGCGGGAGAGGCGCGTCGAGGCGCTCCGCTGCGTGAGGCACTAGCGAGCGACGGAGGCGGATTAATACGTCGTAGCCTTCTAGAGAGGGGACGAACACGCCCTGTGAAAAATGTCAATATCAAATAATTATTAAGTGAGAAAGTCATTGACAACGCCATTATTCTATACCATACTTAACCACGAGAAGAAATTTATAAACAATGATCAAAACTAAGGATGGGTGAAGAAGAAGGAGGATAACGTACATTTGACAGAAAAAATCGGTTGTCTGTAAAGTCGGTTTACTGACGATAGTTGAACGTGACAACGTCATGTTTATAGTGCGCGCGGAACTAATTGGCCGCGCCTTAGGAAGGCGTGTTGCCGCCGCGAAGTCCGGCGCCGAACTAAGTAATAACATCAAGCGCCCCCGCCTCTCCGTCCCACCGCTCACATACCTAAGGCGTGGCTAGCTGAGGTAACGGCAATGCGTCATATTTAGCGAGGTAACGCTGGTAACAGGTAACGCATGAGTCATGTTTTTTCGTGCGTGCAGCCGGCTCCATCAAATTATAAGATATTATCACGTCAAAAATCATCATACAAGAAAAAGTTACACCATACCTCAAATGTCAGCCATCTTGATTTCACCATACCTCAAATGTTAAACAACCCCAAAAGTGGGGACATTTAAGTGGGGACAGTTTTTGCCATAATATATACGTCTATTATATTTAATCAAAATGCGTAGCGCGTAAAATCCAGCTTATAGTAACACATCCGTTACTTTAAGTTGATATAGTTATAATTCAGCGTCTGGCAGATGAATCGGCGGAAATAAACATCTGAGTCGGCGGAAAATGTACGCGTCCGTTTGACGTCACGGTTCCACACGCCTATACAGTATACACTGACCAGTATATTGTGCTCCATGTCTCCCATCAGTCTCTCCTCCATGTACGCCGCACTGGCCGCCGCCAACACCCTCACTCGCGCCAGCACCTGCGGCGTGACGTCACGGCTCCACACGCCGGACAGGTCGCCGTCGTGTGACGTCACCACGTGGAGCGCGGGCCGCGGGGAGGACTCGTGGAAGTTGCGCTCGAGGGCGGATATCTCCTCGCCTGTGGATCGGGGGTTTATAAGTTGAATAGCTATCTTAAAAATGCAGCGCCGAGCCGCGTATCGTTTCGTTTCGGTGTGAATAGATCCTTATTTATACCTTCGATATTTCAATTCTTGTAGTGTGTAGTGTAAAAAGGGGACTAAGATATATTACGACTATGTGTTAATTCTAAGCTATGTAGTAAAATAAATCAAACAACTTACGCGTTAAGTCGTCATTGAAGTCCAGTATCAGCATATTCTGCGTCCAGTCCGTATCCGCGATCATGCGCAGCACCCGGAGGAGCGCGAGGGCGGGGCGCGCGGGCGCGGGCGGGCGCGTGTACACCGCGGCCGTCAGGAGCGCGCAGAGGGGCGCGGTCAGGGGCGGCGTTAGCAGCTGGGACGAGGCCCACCGCCGGAGCAGGCAGGTGGTGGGCCCGAATGACGGGTAGCGGCTGTGGAGACTGCGAAAAGTAAACACGTCATCGTTATCATCATCGTTGTTGCCGACCACTAAGAGTACGACACAGACGAACAGCACTTTGACGGTTGAAAAGAAATCTATATTTCTCGTCGGAGCCGTACATTTTGGCGACAATAAGATCACTATATCAAAATTCCTTTCCAAAATAAAAACTATTTGTGTGCCTAAAACTAATAATGTATACTCACATATGTTTGTATATATAACAAACAAAAAAGAGATTCTACCTATTGAGTGTAGTATTTTGAATGACTATGAGTGATTGATTGACCAATATTATATTCTCTTTTCACAACTAGTCAGGTAGTTATTTAGTGAAAACGGATCAAGGCTAAATAGGTGACATTTAAGTTAGTGCTACTATACTGTACAATAGGCATATTAAAAAAAAAAATTTTTTTTCGTCTATTCGATGTTAGACAACATATTAATAAACAATCTACCCATTTTCGTATATCTATCTCCATTTCTCGCAAACTCTTTTTCACCATGTCTAACATTTTTTAACCACCGACAAAAAAGAGAGGTGTTATAAGTTTAACGTGTCTGTCTGTCTTTCTGTGTGTATGTCCGTGCTATAGTAGCTCTTAAACGAAAGGAAGCGCATTTTAAAAGTTAATTATATTATAATTCCTGAACTAACAAAGTTATATAAGCCGTTACAGTTTTCCTTCAAAGTTCATCACATGGAGTACCATCATGATTTTTTGCAGATTTTTTCGAGCCAGACGCTTCGGTTCTTGTAACCCCTGGGTCGCTTTTAGGCTTGGGACGCCCTATTTTAACAAAAAAAAATGCGCTTTAAAGTTGAATCTCCCGTAAACGGATACAGATTAGCAACCACTCAATGTTTTTAAAAGACTTTTCTAATGATACCCCACACTATGGGGCAGACGCGAGAAAAAAAACCACTTTACGTGCAGGTACCCCAAAAAAATATTTTTTATGATTTTATTTTATCACTTTGTCGACGTGGTAAATACACATATAGATGCAAAATTTCATCTTTCTAGCACTAACAGTTTGGACGGTAAGCCGGAGTCGGACGGACGGACATGACGAAACCATAAGGTTCCGAGACTAGAAACCCTAAAACCCATAAGGAACTCACCCATGCAACGCTCCGGTAAGTCTTGGCAGCAGAACCGTCCGACACTGCAGCTCAACACTCTCGACGCTCTCCTTATGCTTTACAACTCCCCCTTCTAACTCTCTCCGGAGTATAGTGATCTCCTTCGGATGGGCTATCTCCAGGCGGAAGACCAGGCCGTTCTTCATCACGTCAAGGTGCGTGGGATATGCCTGGGTCGGGAGAGAGTATTGGGCCTTGATACGCTCAGCTATTTGCAGATGGAAGGCCGCTTTGAGACAGCGGAAAGCTTCTAAGTCGCCTGGCCATTTGCCGCTGTGTGCTGGAAAATAAGTGTAATGTTAATTTTAATATAAGGTCGTTGTGATTATATAAACGGTGTCGGTTACTGACAGATTTACATAATATAGTTAAAACCAAAAAATGTATGAGAGCGTTAAGGAAGGATTTTCGAGTTAAGAGTTAATTCACACCGAAGTAAAACGCGACTATTATGCGACATACTAGCGCTGCATTTTTATGATAGCTATTTAAAATTGAACTTAATTTATTATTCATTACAAAAGAAGATACACATTTCATTGTAAGAGTTCGAAATTCGAATGTCAGGTTGCACCGCGCTGCACGGCGCATATGCAGTATCTGACTGATGATAAGTTATGAAATTAGTCGTGAATTGTGTATCTTTTTCTTGTAGTGAATAAAGTTAAATTTTGAATAGCTATCTTTTAAATGCAGCTCCACGTAGCGTCGCGTATCTTCGCGGTGTGAACTGACCCTAAGAAAGAATTATCCACAATTTACCCCGATAATATGAGCCTGTTTCTGAATTCATCACACTAAATGGTCAATTATGTTCGAAATATATTATGTTAATTTAGTCCTGTATAGCTTGACCACTGACCACTGACCAAGACTAGGTCCTCGCCAAGGTTTTCCATAGTACATGTTTCGGAAAATTCACGAAACTGAATTGAATTTTCAATTATGTCAAATCCTTTGTATATATTCATAGTGTTGCTGCAATAAAAAATGAAGCGCCCTCAGTACAGGTTTTTTTATTTTCGGCATAAAGGTTTATAGGTAGACTAACTGTTGCCCGCGGCTCCGCCCGCGTAAATACAGTATCCCATAGGAACTTTTTCGGGATAAAAAGTAGCCTATGTTGGTATGGTATTATATGTATGGTATATATTTGGTATGGTAGTAGTTTAGGCTCTGGATTGAGATTGGAGTCTAAACTACTACCATACCAAACTTCATTGAAATCCGTTCAGTAGTTTTTGTGTAAAAGAGTTACAAGCATCCATCCATCCATCCATCCTCATAAACTTTCACATTTATAATATTAGTAGGATTCTGGCCAGCGAAAACATGAAACTGAAAATGGCGGCAAATTTAAATAATCTGAGTGTGGCAACACTGATCTGACCCGACTGTAGATGATTTGAAAAGTAAAAATTCTTTTATAAATTATTTTTGATTGAAATTATTAGGAATTGTGAATTGCTTGGTGATTTCGGTGCTTCTCTTGTGCAGCATTATTTTCTAGAAATTTAAATATGTCTAACTCGTTAGTCGTCAGTCACACATGTTTATTTTCTATGAATCTATAAATAATACTTGTCTTAAAAAATAAATAAAAATTGGCTATTATTTTAGCTATATTTTACGTTACTAAAATACCCTTTAAAATATTAAAAGAGTACACTATAATATAAACAAGCCAATAAAAGCTAATGAAGTGTGGCGTAAACTTAACGGAAAGACAGTTTTGACGTAAAAACAAGCCAGCTAATGTCAAATGTTTTGTAAAAATGTCACTCAAGTTTCGAAGCAGAAGTAAGTCAAGTGTCATGTCACATGGCTGCTGACTGGCTGGAAGTGATAATAATACGAAAATGCAAGTAAACGTCTGGAATTAAGAGCTAGTATTACGGTCCCAGGTCAGGACTCAAAATTATATTTTTATTTACCTCTCTTTCTTTATTTGCCAGTTAGTACTGACAGTTACGTTTCGGTCAAAAGCTAGGTATGATTAACTCACTCAATTCTATAATCGCTCGATTAACTGGTACATATTCCACGCCCTTGTTGAGGTCGGACGTGATGAGCGACGCGTCGCCACGCCGCTGCTTTGTAGGCCTAGTTGCTGCGTTAGCAGGCACCGGCTCGCAGTAGCTGAAGACGGGCGATATACCTGTGATAAACAGACATACAGGTTGAAGATTTACTTTGAGTAAATAAGTTCATAACCCTGACTGACATAATTTACACCTACATAATAATTATAATGATATATATGGACTATTCACACCACGTCAATCTGACCCCGTGCTAAGTACCCGAAGAACTTGTGTGACGGGGCCCAGACACCGGGGAGTATATTTAATACACTCCTTCGGAGGGACTTGATATTCAACGAGCCACAGAGGTCATCAATGTAAAATAAAGTTTTCACTTCCAGCAGCAGTCCCTATAACAGCTTGTAAAGGAGAATGCCCATTGAAGTATGAAACTCCGTTTCAATTTGTACCTTAACGTAACTTACCTCATTTTGTAGGGCTTATAATGCTAATTTAAGTATTAAATATAATACAAGTCTAATTCGCCGGGATTTCTTGTAAAATACTAATGAAGTTAACTAGTGAGGTTATTAATTTTAGGTTGTTATTTTTTTAATGATAAGGTTCTACGCCCTTAAAACATTAATAAAAGTATGTTATATTGTAATTGTTGAATTTTTTAATATGGAGACATAATGATATGTACAATAACTACTGATCAAAAAGTAAGTTTTTGACTGTTAGTTTAAATCTATGTAGGTACATTGTACTTACTTTTTGAAGATGGTTGTGTACAGAATCGTCACGATATTCACAATCTATGTCACTTTACAAAGGTTAATAATAATTATTATTACTTATGGTATCTCAGCTATTTTTACATGATGTTAGATATACAGGACCTGTGTTAAGCAGGAGGGGAAAAGTAGGTAGATGAAAATAAAAACAAATGTTTGGGTACATTTCAACTGAGTTTATTTATCGTTTAATCGTTTTCATAAGCAAATTCATTAAATATATTGTCAAGAAACGCAGCCGGTGCAGATATATTGTTGTTATGCCTACCCCATCCCAAATACCATGTTACTGCCATGACATGGGCGCAACAACCCAACGGTCTGTTGCCAACAAGGCAACTGCAGCAATAGCCAGAGATTGCATCCAGAGTATTAGCAACACTAGTATCTCGATTTATTAATAAGTAGGTATGATAAATTCTACCACCAATATGCCTGGATTTCATCCTGCCTCGTAACAAATAATTGTTCATACCCAATACAAGGGGAATATCGTCTTCAATTTCGTTGTTTATTTCTAATGTGTATGTGCCGTTTGTCCGCACATGCTCACCATAGTATGAACGGGCTTGTTTTATTTGGTATGTACCTAAAGCAAGCTTTTTTTAGTCATCTATAGTGAGTATAGGAAACTGATTCAAATGAGGGTGGTGAGCGTCAATGGCCTCAAAGGTAGCACGCCGCCTATTCAAATTATCTGATCTTACTACATTAGCTAAAACATTTTGTCGGTGTAGTTGATGTCTAGTGATATTTAAATAAATCAATGCCTCACGATTATTTTCAATAGGAGGATGGAATTTATTTATAATAGCACAACCATTGCGAAAATCTACCATAAGATGCTTAGCAGCTCTATTGTTAAAATCTTGGCGAAATAATTTAAAATCCCTTTTTAATCTGCCATTGACTACTTCAACCACCCATCTGCACATAGTAACGCACCTAGATTTATTTGCTTGCAATGTTGTCAGTTGATTTGCACCTTCTGACAAGGACTCAGGCATATGCGCGGAAACGTAACTCGCTCGCAAGAAACGTTAATGCTTATCACTTGTCAAAACGTCATAGAAGTGTTGCCATTTACGTGATATTTACATATCGATAGACAGTGTAATTATATGCCCCTAACAATCGATTTTACTTTTGAATCGTTACAATAGAACCTAGCATTTTCTTATTTCACTTTGTTTTTTAATTATGCTAGGAAATAGTAATATTATAATTCTAATTGCGAAAGCTAATATATAATAGTAATGCTAATAAATATGAATTATATATAATTATAAGGAAAGAATTTTGTTCATATAATATCGATTTTGAAGCGAAATCGTTATTTTTTTTCATGCTGGCAACTAAGCAAAATATGGCTGAAAAAATATTTAAATAGACGTAACGAAAAACCATGAAACGTTTAGTGACTAATTTATATTTAGACTTTTTTATCCGGCGAAGTTATGACTCGAAACTTTTAAGTTTTTTATTTTAATACAAGTGTTAATTTTTAACACTACCTTAATTCTAAAACAAAACGAAACCATGAATGGGCATTCTCCTTTTCTAGTGAGGTTGTGCCACAGAGCAAATACAGAGCGGAGGTGGCATAAGCAACTGCGCACTGTGATTCCAACTCGGTCCTGACGTCACCACAATGGGCGTGGCCTAAATCAGTGTAGTGTCAGCGTTCGTACTGTGCACACCACCGCAATTTTGTATTTTTCGCGTTTCTAAGAATAAAAGGACGAAGTGTTGTGTGTTATCATGTAAAATTACTTCGATAGGCGTTCTGATGTTATGTAGGGCATTACATTTCATGAATCGTGACTAAGTAACGATACAAAATTTATTATAAAATTCTTTTAGCGTCTATGCAGGTCGGCATTGTTTAGAAAATATTCTACTTGCCAACACATGGCGTTTTGATCACGGAGATTAGAAATATATTATATAGATGTAGAACTCAATTTTAATTTATTACCCTAATAATTATGGGTAATGTTTGTTTTGTAACATTTCCTAGACTTAGTTTGCGTCTGCGCTGTAATTTTGCGTTTAGTGACATCTAGTGAGAGATAGTTAAACTACTTAGAAAGGTCGATAAAGAACTAATTGACCGGTAGATGAAAAACACAGGAGTCTGGCACCCCCTCACCCCGCAAATAATCAAGCATTGTTTCATACCGAAATCTAATTACAACACCTCCTCTGTGTATTTTTTTATATCTATGGACGCTTTACACCACGTCAGTCTGGCCCCGTGCTAAGTATCCGGAGAACTTGTGTTACGGGGACCAGACAACGGGAAGTATATTAAATACTTTTATACTATACATAAATTTAAGATTTTTATTACAATATACACATATTTAATACACATCCATGACATAGGAACATAGAAAACTTTTTGTTCCCTTTTGTCGGGATTCGAACCTGCGACCCTTGAGCACCAACGCGCTCAACCACTGAGCCACAGAGGTCACCTGCTCTGTACCGTATACATACCATTAACAGCACTAATATCGAGCGGCAGCTGCGTCAGCGCGCGCAGATCTCGACGCAGCTCGTCGAACGTCGTCAGTACATCACTAGCCGCCTCCTCGCCTTGTCGTCGCTGTCCCTTCACTAGTGTGACGCTGTCCAGCTGAGAGCTTATGTGGAACTGAGCCGCGGGCGCGATGTCTGAGGGAGAGAAACAGCTATACGTTTTTTTTTAACGTTTTTTTACGCAAATATGCAGACGGATCACCTGATTGTAAGCGATTACAGTCGCCCATGGACACCCGCAACATCGGAGGAGTCGCAAGTGCGTTAACGGCTTTTAAGGATCCCTAATACGCTCCCTTCTTGAAGGTTTGCAAGGCGTAATGGTCCGGAAATACCGCTGACGACAGATCATTCCAGAATTTTACTGTGCGCGGCAGAAAGCTTCGGGTAAATGGACGGAATATAGCGGGACCAGGAAAATTCAGAGCACTGAAAATAGAACTCTGAGCTAGTACAATAGAGCTGAAAATCGCACACACAAGTGTTGGGTCAAATGTCAACGTCACATTCGTTTCAGTGCTCTGAATTTTCCCGAAGTCCGAACAATTCCTCGGACCACTCCCCGTGATATAGTAGAAGATGCAGAGCGAGGCTACACATCTTGTAGTTAGTTAGTAGTTGAATTAAATTCCCCGATGGTACATATTGAATATTATAGGTCAATTTGCATACACATAAACACATTTTGGTTGGGGAGTATAAAATTACTAATAAAGAGCTCATACTATATGACTTACCGTACTTATGCTGCAACAGATACTGTACGATCTGTGTAATTAGCCCGCGTCGCTCGGCGCGCGTGTCGGCGGTCCACACGCACGCCTCCGTGATGGCGCCATCTTGGAACCGCCGCAACTCGGACTTGGCGCCCCAGAATGCTCTGTTTTTTAAAAAATAAATACAATTTATTCCATTTTTTAATCTCATACATCAGCAGGCCTAAAAAGGCCGAGTGTTTCATATAACGTTAATAACTTGTTTAATTTCAGATATCGTAAAATGGCTACTGACATGTAGTCATATGTCTTCTTCTTTTGGCATATGTGATATGGCCCACTTAATAGGAGTGGCTACCAAAGTAGAATCTTATCAGATATTCATCAATTTTGTCAGTTTTCAATAGAAATGCAAATGTGTGAAATGAAACACTTAAGAAGAATTTCTTAATTGTCAAGTAAGAGAATTGTTAGGAGTTGTAGTTGTTGTGTCAGGGGGGCAATTCTCGTAATTATTATTGATTATTATTATACACATACGCGTCATATTGTGCGCGCGTGAGCGGGACAGCTTGAAAATCCAAAAAAGATTTAATAAACAACACAAATGTCTTTTTTTGCCATTTTGTATTGAACCCTTCGTGCGCGAGTCCGACTCGCACTTTGCCGGTATTAATTCATTTTAGCACTTTAAATTTAGTTTACCTGAACTCTTCGGCCTCCGGCAGATTGGCAGGGGGACCCCTGTCCACTATACTCATAGAGTTTTCCGGATTCACTATCATACCAAAAGAGAGCTTCTCCTCATATCTGTAACAATATGACAAATTTTCATTAAATTATAAACAACTAGATGTGTCCCACTACTATGTTCGAGCAGAAACTCGATTTATAGCCCGGGAACTGCATATTTTGCCGCGTTAAACAGTAGCCTATGTCCTACCGCAAGATGTACTCTATCGCTATACCAAATTTATCAAAATCCGTTCAATGTTTTAGTCGTTACTGAACAAAAGACAACATAGCTACTTTCACAATTTTAAAATAATTACTTATATTAAAATAAAACAAAATTTCTTTTAACTTGAAGTAATTAAAACGGGTAGATCATTTAAATGAAAATTATTTAAAGTTTATAAGTTACCCCTCTTGCTTCGCCTTATCGAGACTCATGTTCACCGGCCAAGAGATATCAGCTTCCACCATTTGCTGTATCAAGTCCACTCGGTTCGTAAGACCTTTGACCAGTAAAGCGTGTAGTGCATCCGTGACCAGCGCCAGGTCGTCCAGGCCGTAGTTGATTCTTGTTTCTTTGGGTGTTCTTTCTAATATTGATTCCTTTATTTTGTCTAAATTTTTAAGCCTTAAAAATAAAAATATATATATTATTAGTTCTGTAATAATTTACTGAATTCTTTTGCATCATTATATAAATTGTCATTATTTCTTAATCCAGAAAACATATTTTAAATTAATTTTGGACTCTTGCTATAAACTTTCTGTACAAAATTTCATTCAAATTGGTTCAGCGGGTTTGGCATAAAAGATTATCAAACACTAAAAATATGTTTGTTTGTAATGATAGACATTATTATCTAACCTTACTGCAAACTTAGCATGGGCACCATAGAAATGCGTATTGTCTACACATGAAAAGACACACTGATAGATAATATGGACAATGTAACTTTCCTTTCTCAATCTATTTTACTTTGTCTATTCTTCCTAATAAAAACCATTTCAACTGTGGTTATGCTAAGCATGCAGATGTTTACATTTGTAAGTAACATACCTTAGTATATGGTCAAACCGAGACAATGGTGTGACAGGCATCATGAACAGCTGTATGAAGCTATTGAGCTTTGGATCATCTAGCATGTCAACTGCTAACAAGCTCTCTCTTTTCAGAGCATCATAAGTCCCCCTGCACATCTGCCAGCATATATTGTAGTACCCTGTCATATCTAGAAACACCACTGGAAAGTGTTCCTTAAACTCAGACAGAGACGGTGTACCTTCTCCTTTACATAAAGTAATACCTTTCGTGTCCCATTCTGACATCTCTGTAAAGGAATATTATGTGACAAATCTTTGTGAATAAAAAGTTATAAAAAGACAACACTGTAAAATTAATTTAAATACAACATGGTTTTGTTTAAACTTCAATTAATCAATGCTTAAAAATAAGAATAACATAATCTGTAAAGAGATTATTCTGAATTGTGTCAACATTTTTATACAATTCAAAATTACGTTTTTGTAGTAAACTAGCATATACTTTCTTGTCTTGTCTTTCTAAATGTAAAATCAAAAGACAACAGTTACTATACGATATATAATGACACAATAATTTGATTTAGGTTCAATTAGATCTGAACACAGTATAGCTTGTAGGAATATTGGTATCTCAACTCTGGCTCAGATCTCCGTCTGAGCCGGTGGTGCTTGGGTAGGCTGAAGACCACTGTAGTCATTTTCAAATGTTGTATATGTAGCACCAAATTGTATAAACGTTGATAACGTCATAGTCGAATCTGGAATTATATGTGATACTATTTGGTCCAGCACAATCTTAATAATATACAAGTAAAGAAAGTACTTACTTAATGCTATCCAAACATTCCTTATAATCTGGTAGCTGCTCATTATGTTATTTATCCTCTTATTCTGAACCAAGTATGCAACCAGCATGCTTAGAACATACCCTGACACTTGTAATTTACGTTGTTTCACCCATATTTTCAGAAGCACTACTGCTTGCTTCAAATTTTCCGAGTTTGATAAAGCATCATTCAGATATTTGAGATTAGTTTCTGCTGTAACATCGGCTAATATACTGCTGTTGTAATACGGTGTTGGAGGTCCTAGTTCATTTTCTTTACACTCATCACCAAACAACCAAGTTTCTCGTAGATTATTTCGTAAAGGACTAAACCTGTGTAGCTTATATGTTTCTGCGCCACAAACGAAGTTAATATGTGCTGTTATGTTACTCAGTTTTCCTTTAGGTGTGATCTTTATGATTGGTTTGGTTTCACCTGTGTTAAAAGTGTAATGTAATTCCTCTATGATGTCTAATTTTTTCAAATGGTTTACCACATATGCAATGTATGCAGCCCTTTTTAGATGATATTTGTAGTTGATAGAGTCATTCTTTGTATATACCTCGGCTGGTACTACAATTTGTAAGTCCATTACTAATTTCGAGTTGATCGGACACCCCAGAGCATATGAGCCAACCATGCCAACATCTGTGAATTTATGGAATTTAAACATAACCTTTGTGGTTTGTAATTTGCTACACACTGGAAGTTTCACTTTCAATTTCTTAGCCAACTTTCTCTCCGATAAATCGTACTCAACATCATCTTCAGAGATAGAAAGTAAGTGATTTTTTAATGTAGTGAACCATTCATTAAGCCTTTTTACAGTTTTTTCTTTGACCTTAACTTCTGCTAATACTTCCTCGATTTGCAGTCGGAATAGATTTGAATTGAATAAGTTTTCTGTTTCCTGTAGACGGTTTAACTCATTTGCGGTGGGCTGGCGATAGAGGCTTTTTGTTTTAATTCGTTTCTTCACCTCTTTATTTTTATTTTCCGCAAGCCCTTTGGCATCTTCGTTAACGCCTTCAGCAACACTATCATCTTGAAAGATAGGTTCAGTCGCAGGCTAAAACACCATATTAATAACTTTAGAACATGAAATTCACAACAATGAAAATTTTAATTTTACAGTAATTTAGAGCTTCCAACTGTTTTTTTTTTCTTTCTTATTTTAGAAGTTCATTATGTGTTAAACATGTAACACTTACCCGTTTCACCATTGTATTTAATAGCAAATATCAATTTTTATCGAAAACAATACAGTTTTTGGGGTTATATCATTGTAAACATTGAGAATGAAGAACCATGTGACAAGTGACAACTTACAACTGACAGGCGATAGATGACATTTTGGGTTTTTTTTTTATTTATATATGGCATCGGCTTACAATTATTTGCCAGTGTCAAGGGAAGGAATAGGAATAAAAGGATAAAAAGGAAATAGAACTTTCGTTTCATTTTTCAACACCGTATTCCTAAATCGTCGTCTAAAGTCTAGTCAAAGTCCAAATAAATAGTCAGTGCAGTCCATGAGTCATGTCAGTCGATTCAATAAAGTGGTAGAAGCTTTTCTGCAAGTTCCTAGGGAGTTTTGGAGGGAAACTTAAAATAGTACGTTTTAGAAGTTGTAGCACTTGCCCACACTTGTGCACGTTAACGAATATTTAATGGTTAATATTCTACCAATATTACACCGAAATAAAACAAATTTATGAAAGAAATGCAAAATCCAAATGTCACCCATTGAATTCCCCGGCAAAACTCCAATTTTTTTTTTTTTTTAAATAACCTTTACTACAGCGGAGACTTGTAGATTGTAGATATTCGACTAGCAATTAAAAAAAAAGTTAATATTCTAAAGTCGTTCCGAGTGCCTTTTTGCCGCGGATAAAATATTTAAAGCAAAAACTAATATTTCAAATATATTTTTTTAAGTTTGTTGTTGTAGTTGTAGTTTATTGTGATTTGTAAGTAAAGTCGTAAGTAATGCCATTAATTTAGCATTAAGTCCTTATGAATGTGTGTATAAGTAACATAAAACTATGTAAGCCAAGGGACTGTGCCGCCGACAAGGGACTGTGATATATTCATAGATTATACAGATATATTAGTCATTATAGCCGTCATTTATAAACGTGACTCGTTTATAAATGACGACTAGATAATATTATATTAACATTTTAATACATCTATGTATATTAAGTCAAGATTCTAATAACTCAGCAGAAGATGCATTAAAACTACATATTCATAATAAATATATATTATGTATAACAAACGTAATTCATCTACATTCGGTGCGTGTAAAATTAATAAACACTTTTTCCAACAATACAGTTACACTGTAAATATCTCAAGGCGATATGTTCAATACTTGTTTAATTACCTTTGGCATTCACAATAATCTTACGTCACGGACAGGGCGGTTTTATTTATGTTTTTTATTATTATTATTTGAGTTTGGAAATAATGGCGTTGGTGTATTCGCTGCATTTGCCGGTGCCGCCAAGGTCACCAGTTAGAGATTTACCCTCACGTAGGACCTCGTAGCAGGCATTTTGGACTCTATCCGCGTGCTCATTGAGTTGCAAGTGCCTTAACATCATGATGGCTGACAGAAGCAGGGCGGTGGGATTCGCCATATCCTTGCCGGCGATGTCGGGAGCTGTACCGTGTACCTGAAATAAGATATAAAGTCTTACATAAATATAAGTGGGAGACCGAGCTTTCCCCGAAGTTTGATGATTTGAAAAAATGAATCATAAAAATATTAGCCTGACCGGGACTCGAATGCAAGACACCATTTTACATAACGCAATTTGAAAACAAACATAGGTATACAGCGTTTAACAAATCTGAGTTATAAAAATTTACTGGCGGAATCCTCGGTTTAGTAACTAACATAGTTCGACTGTGTTGCACTGTGAAAAAATGTCTGCTTACAATTTAAAACACAAAACATTTTTTCATAGTGCAACACAGTTTACACTGTGTCGATTTCGACTGAAGGACTTTGTATCCATGGTCATGAATAAATTAAAAAAAGAAAAAATGTGTCGATTTAATTTTCTAAATGGAAAACGCTCGTATTAACCGAAAACCAGTAGCAAGCATTTAGAATTATCGCAAAAAATATTTATGACAGCCCTATCAGAGGTCATTGCATCAAGTTTATAATCAAATGTACGTGTAGAGTACAATAAGTACGTATTTAATTCAACTAGTCTAAAGCCTTTATGATTTAGTGCTTCAAACAGAAAAATAGATAAAAGACCGATTGGCATTTCTGCTTAGTTTCTATGGATGAAAAGTTAGTAAAGGATACAAGTTTAGCAATGACTAGATTTTCAATGTGGTTTATTCTTTTATTTGATTTTAATAAATAAAATGATAATATCACATAGCGTCGAACGGTATAACTTAAACTATATGGCGTATTTCTTACTGGTAAAGGCCATATTATACAATTTACAAACTCTAACCCCAGGTTCTAAAATAAAATACCAAAAAATCAAAAGTACTATGTACCTAAAACATTATTGTTTTAGCTACATAATACTTTTGATTTATTCAGTTCAGTTTTGTTTCTTACTTCATAATGGCGAGTCACAAGTTTGTTACATTGTATAATTTTATGGCCAAAGTTAATATACTGCAAATAATACATTATCTATGTTTGTTTATAAAAATTATACTACATAAATTGAAATCGCATATTAATACACTTCTCAAATCATTTTTATTGGAATGTTATGCAAAAAAATTAAAAAATTTATATAGAAATATTTTTTGCCGCAACAAAGAAATTTAAATGTCACCTAATTTTGACACGTATGTCATATGAAACAGATCTTTGTTTTTGTGAATGGCATCCATTTTTACCCGACTACCGCGACGAAGCCGAAGGAAAGGTAATGATTTTGGCAGTCTATGAATGTATGTTTGTTCCACCGTAGCACCTTACAATAGTGTCAATAGATTCGTAACAATATCTCGGGCAACATAGGCTATATAATTTACCTAGTCGGGTTAAAGGTTTGAAACTAAGGATGGGCTATGACATATATTTGACAGAACAAAACTTCATACAAGAAAAAGTTACCTCATCCTGATTTCACCATACCTCAAATGTTAAAATGGCCCTAAACAACCCCAAAAGTGGGGCCATTTAAGTGAGGATAGTTTTTTAAACGACATGCCTTTCTATAATATATACGTCTATGGTTTTTTATAAAAATTGTAGTTATTATATTCTTTTTTACAGTTTTAAGTTCGTTGATAGTTTTATTACATGTAGCTATGCGTACACATAACAAAAGTGGGTGCATAGCTTTTCTGATTACACCGGCAAACGTAAAAGGCACCATGCAACTTCTAAGTTGCCAGAACAAAAATATTTGCACCAACAAAGTACATTTTAACTCCATCTTTAGAACATGTTATTTTGACAATCAATAAATTAGTGAAATTTGTTTTATTGTATATAACATGCAAGTTACAACCTCTTTTATAGACATACATGTAACCTCTTTTGTAAATAGCCAATCTCGAATTAAACTAACATTATATTATACTAGGCAGTATCGATAACATTCGTTTATATGTCACAAACAATTGGTATACTAGTAGAACAATCTTTAAAAACGCCAAAATTAAATGCATTTTTGATTCGAGCTAGCTCCTAGTATCTAGTACAGAGTAAAAAAAAAATATACCCATGGTATTGACGGGAACAATAAATAAATACTGTTTAAACCTTATTTTATAACTGCCACATGTTTCGTAAACTGTACACGCCACACAAGTGTTTGACACTTTAAATTCATCTAATAAACTAATCATACAACTTATTTATTGTATAAGATTTGTATAACTATAATACTCTGATTCTTTTATGCTTAAAACATTTTGACAATTTGGTCTATCAACAGAATTTTGTATTTTTAACTGCACTTTTTGATAAAAATCACGAATAAGGATGTATATTACTTTTAAAAGTACACATTTCAGACAAGCAGATGGATCTGGATAATTAATTCAAATTCTTGATAATCTCATTGGTGTATGCTGAACACCTGCTGGAGCCACCAAGGTCTTCGGTCAACATCTGGCCCTCCCGGAGTACTGTGAAGCAGGCTGACTCGATCCTGTTAGCGTAGTCAGACATCTGGAGGTGACGGAGCATCATCACAGCGGAGAGCAGGAGCGCTGTGGGGTTCGCTTTGTCCTCGCCAGCGATGCTCGGTGCTGTTCCGTGAACCTGGAGAGTTAGTGGGTTAGTTTCATACATTGTTAGTTGATGCATAAACAAAAACCCATTGTTAATTTGGGAATGTCCATGTTATATTAATGAACCATATTGGATATGCACATAATATTATGTTTGATTTAGATTGTTAACACATTTTTGTATGTCATTTTGTTAGTCCTTTGATATTTTCGTAGTTATACTTCATCGAACTTGTCACACCATTTGTTAAAAGTAAATTTAAAGTTACGCATTACGAAAATTATTTTTAAGATTATGTATTTTTCGTTAGTTATTGCACCTATTCAGACAACACAATCTAACATTTATATTAATACAAATATTTTAATTGTGCATGATCCATCCAACGATGATTTTTGAAAGAATTTGCATGCTTTGAAATACAGCAATTTCACAGTAAATGAATGGTGTAATTTTTGTGTGTGGAATATGACAGTGCTGTCTTTGTATGTGTCATGCCATGCAAACCCAGACACCGGTTAGCACACATATATTTCAATTCACTTACGTTGTGTATCATAAAATCATAAATCATTTTATGAAGATCACTTCTTTTGTACGTCAATTTTAAAGTTGCCTTTTCCATTAAAAAAATAATCAGCATATAATAAGTGAGCACTGAGAGTCAAAGTAATTATTATCTGTTCCGATTCAATGTCATCTAAATGTAAACAAAGCTCAATATGGCCGGCTATAATGCTTCCAATTTAAATGTCACTTATTCATCGCGCACTAAAGAAATACAATAACATTTTAATTTGTTTAAATTTCATTTTTGACGTGATTACGTCTTATATATCGATGCACACCGGCTGCACGCACGAAAAGTTGTCTAGGCCGTGGCTAGGCGCGGTTCACTCGGGGTTCCACATTAGCAGACATTTGTAGCTTCAATCAATAATGTCACGATTATAGAGCAAAGCGGGTGAGCCTGCCTGCCTAGCCGTAGCCTGACGATAAGCAATCCACCACCATCTATGTCACCGTCCATGACAAATAAATGTAACTCTCATTCCATCTTTACTCTTTGTGTAATAATTGGTACTGGCAGAATGATTTTTGGCTGTCATTATAAGTCGAACTTAACAATTATGCACAAGACTCACAGATTCGAAGAGCGCGCCGTTCTTGCCGATGTTGCCGGAGGGGGTCAGACCTAGCCCACCAACAAGTCCGGAGCACATGTCCGACATGATATCACCATAGAGATTGGGCATCACCTGGAAAGTCAAATTCAAAGTTTTATTTCAATATAGGTTAATATTAGGTTATTTACCTATGAAATTGCCGTTTTGTATGAAAAAAATTAAACGAATTTTTTTCATGTATTTTTTATTTGTATTAATCGAAGTAATCACCCATGCAATCAATGCATCTTTGCCAACGCAGTGGCAGTTTATTGATGCCCTTCTTAAAGAAATCAGCGGGACGGGCAACAAATTCTTCAAAGGCATTTTGTACTGCCTCTCGGGTATTGAATTTTTTTTCCCGCCAAGAAGTTATCCAAATTCTGGAAAAAGTAGTAGTCTGTAGGCGCAAGGTCTGGTGAGTAGGGCGGATGACGGAGAGCTTCCAACCCCAGTTCTTGCAACATGGAAACCGTCTACTGTGCAGTATGTCGCGCGTTTTCGTGCAGGAGCAACGGAGACGAGCGATTGACCAATGCTGGTTGGAGATGTGCCAGCTTCTCCATCATTGTGTTCAGTTCTTCACAGTACACATCTGCAGTAATGCTCACCCCGTTTGGTAAGAAGCTGTGATGAATCACAACGGCGCTAGACCACCAAACAGTGACCATCACTTTTCTAGGGGTAAGTTTTCGTTTAGGGTATTGTTTAGGTGCTGAACCAGGATCCAATCAACTTGCTGAGCGCTTGCGGTTATCAAACAGAATCAATTTTTCATTGCAGGTAACAATGCGGTTCAAAATTCCTCCATTTGTGTGTCTGTTGAGCAGTGCAAGGCACGTCTCGACGCGTACTTCGCGCTGGCGATCATTGAGTTCGTGGGGCACCCATTTGTCAAGCTTTTTTACCTTGCCAATTGGATTACCTTGCAAATGGACCAATATTGTTTTGACGCTAACTTCGAAAGCTGCTGCTAATTCAGCCGTAGATTGTGTATCATCAGCTTCCACAATCGCCTTTAATTCGTCATTGTCGACCAAAGTCTTCGGACGACCGCGAGGTTCATTTTTCAGGTCGAAATTTTCAGAACGGAAGCGAGCAAACCAATAACAGCTGGTGCGTTGGTTTGTAGTGTTAGCTCCGGTAACGTCGTTGATATTGCGTGCCGCTTGTGCCGCGTTGCTGCCACGACGGTACTCATATTCCATAATTACTCGAATTTTTAACGTATCCATGATGACGAAAAAGATTGAAATGCGATGAAAATGTAACACTAATCAATAAACAAATGACTACTTTTGGAAAAAGTATTCCATGCTTTTAAAATAAAATTAATTTGAAATTAGAATTCTTAGCCAAACAAAAATTATTTTGATTTGAAATGGCCAGTACTGCAGAACGGCAATTTCATAGGTAAAGACCTATTATTAACACTCACAGAATTGTCCCTACTTGATGCCAACCACCGGTTCGGAAACTAATCCGGCGAGAAGAACTAGCTCTATTTCGAAAGAAACTCGCCCGGGGCCATCTTTTAACAAAACAATGGAAAATTTTTCTTTTTAACAGATACAACTTTATATTATTTTATAATAATATTATATATTATTTTATACGTATCAAATTCAAGGTGTAGCTTTAGTGGTATTTGTTCTAAAGAGATTATTTTATTGAGGGTTTTTAAATTCGTGACATCTGACAGCTTTTTTAACACGACAAGGACCGTCGGGCTACCAAGTGCCGCCTGGTGACACAAGAGAATCGAAAATGCTTTTTGACCGTTTTTGATACCACTTACGCCACCAGATGACGCTTTGCGTGCGTTGGGTCTCCCCCTAGCGGCAGAAAATAATATCAAACACTCTCATTGAATAAGATCAATCGCGGCCATTAGCGCTTTTAGTTGGAACCCGCAAAACCACAGATAAGTGCTGCAGTTGCCGATCTTTTTAAATCTTTACACCTCCTTGGGCCTTACGTACTCTGGCTTAACTCTAAACGAAACACATGAAAAGTATTATTTCACACTGCTTTTCTGTGAGCGCGTGATTTTTCTCCAGCCGGCATTCCTGAATCCCATGCTGAAACATGTTCCTCCACTCCAAAACGAATGTAGGTACCATTATTTCCACATTATAGCAGTGGCGAAGCGTGAGATTCGCGGAATAGTTAGCCGCATAAGCAAATATCTATTATAATACAGAACAATATATACTTTTCTTTGCGCTAAGCGCCATAAGAACTTTACCCTCCTTGAAATAATTAAAATTTAATATTTTTGTGATTTTTAATTTATTTTTATTTCTATCAATATGTTTTATTTTTGTCCATACAAGACAGCAAATTAACTGTGACTTTTTATTTATTAATCTCGACCTGTCTCGTGCGTCCAACGGGATTGTTTCGTCACAAGGTGTTAGCGCACTGTTTTGTGGTGTTGTGGTGCATTGGGCGCTAATTATTATTTTGTTTTAGTGCTGTATTTAAAAAAATAATATATGTTATAATATAAGTAAGCAATATCCATAAGGGAAGCCGGCTTGTATGCAAGCCTCGCCTATGATAACAGCTAAGATTTAGTTTCGTATACTAACCAGCACGTCAAACTTGGAGGGGTCCTGCACCATGTTGAGGCACACGGTGTCGAGGTAGCGCTCCTCGAACTTTATGTCGGGGTACTTGGTGGCCAGGTCTCGGCAGCACCGCAGGAACAGACCGTCGGACATGCGCCTGAAATGTACAATGGAAAAAAAAGGTGGAAGTCCTCTCCGAAACTTGATGGTTAGGTCCAGTTCACCTATATTAGAGTCGACGCGGCGCTGCTTTTTTATGAAAGCTATTCTAAGTTAAACTTTATTTACTACACAAAAATATACACGTTTCATATGACATCAGTCATACACTGCACATGCGCTGTGCAGCGCGGTGTAACTTGACATTCGAACTCTTACTATGAGACGTGTATCTTCTTGTGTAATGAATTAAGTTCAATTTTGAATAGCTATCCTAAATATGCAGCACCGCGTCGCGTATCGTTTCGTTTCTGTCTTTATTGACCCTAATGCATATTGCATATCAATAGACATTTCATAAATAATAAATTATGTAATCTAAATAGATCAATGTTAATATTATGTCAATGTGCCATGTAAATATATTATATTGATTTATTTACGCTAGACTCGTCTATATAATATAATATCGCGAATATCGACCACAGGGTGACCGCGAGAGATCGCGGTCGCCCTGTGGTCGATATGAAAAGTGGATCCTGAACGATAGTCGGAAACGCTCATCGCAATGGCTGAACCCTGGCGAACCAGCCAAAGCCTGCCCCAAGCGAAAATTGACTCAAAAAAGTTACTTGTGAGCGTTTGGTGGCTAGTGCCGGTGTCGTTCACTACAGGTTCCTTAGATCTGGCCAGCCGATTACGGCAGATGTCTATTACCAGCAACTGCAAATCATGATGGAAAAGTAAGCTTTAGCAGCTTTCTTTTCCATCATGACATGACAACCGAGGTTGGTCATTCGCTCTAGGCCACTGCTGCTTCAGGACGGCTACCAAATTAGAGAGGCTTCAATTGGAATGTCTAAGACATCCACCGTACTCCCCAGACCTTGCTCCAACAGATTACTATTTTTCTCGAAATTTGGATAACTTCTTGCAAGGGCAAAAATTCAACTCCGATGGAGCAGTTCAAAGCGCCTTCAAAGATTTTGTTGATTCCTATCTGAATAGTTTTTTTAGTAAAGGAATCAATGAACTACCTATGTGATGGCCAAAGTGCATAGATAGCAATGGTATATACTTTGATTAAATAAATATAATATTATGTTATAAAAAAAATCGACTTTATGTTCCTCCTTTACAAACCGCCAATTTCATATGTAATGACCTAATATAAATTTGGGTTGAGATAAATGGAAAAAGATCCACAGGTACCAAAATTGAGATGGGGGTCCCACAAGGATCCATTTTTGGATCCTTTCTTTTTCTGGTCTATATAAATGACCTACCATACCTTATTAATGGTAAAAAACGGGATAGTCTTATTTGCCGATGACACGTCTCTTACTTTTAATATTAATCGCCAAAACTCAGGCTATGACGAAGTAAATAATGCTCTCTCAAAAATAATACACTGGTTTAGTGTTAATAATCTTTTGTTAAATAGCAAAAAAACTAAATGTATAAAGTTCACTTTGCCAAATGTAAGGCAAACTGAAACCAATGTACTATTGAATGGAAAAGGTATGGAACTACGAAGCATGCCTTTTAAGTTTTGTCGTTTGAAAAAAAAACACATCTAGAACCTTATAGTACTTTTTATTGTTTTTCAAAGTATTCACCACGTAGCTTAATAATACATTTTTCCATTCGCTCAAACCAGTTATTATAACATTTATTCCACTCTAAAGTAGGGGTGTTTAAAATGGCTGACTTGAAAGCGTCGACTGCTTCTTCACCGGACTGGAACCTTTGACCACAAAGACTTTTCTTAATTTTAGGAAATGTAAAGAAATCGTTAGGTCTTAGGTCAGGACTGTATGGAGGATGATCAAGAATTTCTACTTTTTCCTGCTTCAAATACTCAATCGTTTGACGAGCGCTGTGTGAGCTTGCGTTGTCGTGGTGCAGGATGATGCGTCGCTTTGAATTAGATTTTCGAAGTTCGGCGATGACTTGTGGTAAACATACTGTGGTATACCACTCTGCGTTAACCGTTCTACGATCTTCAAGTGCAATAGTCGCAACATGACGGGCTGAACCAAAGAACGTGGCCAACATCTTCTTTGAAGTGCTTTGAATTTTATAATACATTAGTTAATCTGAGGTAATGTGTTGTTATTTTTATTAATTTTGTGTTTCTAAACATTATTTAAAAAAATATATTAGCATTCTGCACATAAACTTTAACTGTGCCAAGCCGTTCGCACAATTCTCGTAAAACTGCACAGAAAGTTTTTGCTTCACATAATATTATGTTATTGTAATTTTGAGTACTTCGTAGTACTACTATTCAAATTTTTATACCTAATCATTTTAATAATCAACAAACAAAAACCAATCATTAAAACATCTCTTTTGTTGGATAGGTAGTTAAAACTGGTACTTTATAAGGATGAAGAAATATATTGGATCGTGTTACTCATAAAATTTAATGCTCAATAATTATAGTTCTCATATAACAGAATATCAGTCAGCGTAAAATGCATTCTGTTTCAAGTGCATAAAGTTCATATTTGTAGAGCGAGGAGGAGAGATATGTAAAACAATACTATAAATCGGACTCATGGCCTTTTACATTGTGCTAATACAAGATCATATAACTTTAAAGATGTCTCCGACCATTACAAAGTATTTTTTTTTTATTCCTTAAAAATGCGGATTTAATCACCTTAAAATTGATAAGAAAATTAGCAATTGATTTGGGAAAAACATAAATATTCTCCTCGACATGTTTTGTAATTATGTATGAATCTCAATGTGTGGCAATAAGATTTGTTTTATTTGGTCGTTGCCTGGATTTATTGCAGAAAACATCTTTAAAGATATGTCCTTCTTTACTCGGGAACCTGTCAAGCAACTTTTCGTAAATGCGTCCTTAAAGTGAAATATTCATAATACCTATGTCATCCGATTAATGGGCCTATAAAACGATACTTAAAATAGGAGTTTAGAAAAAATAAATTTGTATTTTTAACCAAAAATACTTCTGCGCTATTCAATCGCTATATAATTTATAACTGAATTAATAACTTACATGATGTTAGCCTTGTGTACCGCAGTCACCTTCTTCCTGTTGTTATCTCTAGCGAACTGGAACGCGAACTCCGCGACTCTCTTGCTGGCCTCCTCTGTGATCAGTTTGATGGATTGCACTACACCGTCCACGATTTCGTGCTCGATGCCCGAATACTCTCCCTCTGTGTTCTCTCGGATTGTCACAACATCTACATTATCATATAGGGTTTTGATGCTGAAAATACATCGCAGATTATTATTGGATTTTGTTGAAATCTGTTTCTTAAACAAAGAATAATTGTTTATGAGTGATTAAAGTGAAAAAAATGCATTATGTAGTTTTATTAAATCATTTATTTACTATTTAAATTTAAAAGTGGATAATAAAAAGAGTAATTCAAGAAAAAATATGATTACACTGTAAGATGTTGTATGTTATAATTATTTTGGCAAAGTAAACCACCTTTTGCTTACATGATAATTGAATGGGAACTATATTTGTCATGTACATATTTGGACAATAATTTAGCAGTGTGATACTTATAAAACTAGTAACCAGATAACGATTGCAATATGTGCTAAATTGAGTATGACATTTGAATACATTGTTGATCTTGGACTTTTCAAACTCAGTATAGGTACAATAATATTAATACATTGTTGATCTTTGACTTTTCAAACTCGATATAGGTATAATAATATTGATACATTGTTGATCTTTGACTTTTCAAACTCGACATAGGTACAATAATATAATACATTGTTGATCTTTGACTTTTCAAACTCGATATAGGTACAATAATATTAATAATTGAATGATAATAAACTTATGTCAATGTCTTGGGGTGTGTAGCTCTAATCAATACAAGAATGTAATCAAGTTCATGAGCAGTGTTGCTTTGTCACGTATTTAAATCTTATCAGCTATTAATCAGCTAAGCTGCTAAGCTAAGCTGTGGTAATGAAATATGCGAATACAATATCAAACAAGGGCAATCCCTGTTAATTACTTAATTGTAAATTTTGTTGTTCTGAAAATATTCATAATAGGTCTTTACCTATGAAATTGCCGTTCTACAGTACTGGCCATTTCAAATCAAAATAATTTTTGTTTGGGTAAGAATTGTAATTTCAAATTAATTTTATTGTAAAAACATGGAATTCTTTTTCCAAAAGTAATCATTTGTTTATTGATTAGTGTTACATTTTCATCGCATTTCAATCTTTTTCGTCATCATGGATACGTTAAAAATTCGAGTAATTATGGAATATGAGTACCGTCGTGGCAGCAACGCGGCACAAGCGGCACGCAACATCAACGACGCAGCTAACACTACAAACCAACGCCCCACCTGTTATTGGTTTGCTCGCTTCCGTTCTGGAAATTTCGACCTGAAAAATGAACCTCGCGGTTATCCGTAGACTTTGGTCGACAATGACGAATTAAAGGTGATTGTCGAAGCTGATGATACACAATCTACGGCTGAATTAGCAGCAGCTTTCGACGTTAGCGTCAAAACAATATTGGTCCACTTGTGTCAAATTGGCAAGGTAAAAAAGCTTGACAAATGGGTGCCCCACGAACTCAATGATCGCCAGCGCGAAGTACGCGTCGAGACGTGCCTTGCACTGCTCAACAGACACACAAATGAAGGAATTTTGAACCGCATTGTTACCTGTGATAAAAAATGGATTCTGTTTGATAACCGCAAGCGCTCAGCAAGTTGGTTGGATCCTGGTTCAGCACCTTAACAATGCCCTAAACGAAAACTTACCCCTAGAAAAGTGATGGTCACTGTTGGGTGGTCTAACGCCAGTGTGATTCATCACAGCTTCTTACCAAACGGGGTGAGCATTACTGCAGACTGTGAAGAACTGAACACAATGATGGAGAACTGGCACATCTCCAACCAGCACTGGTCAATCGCTTGTCTCCGCTGCTCCTGCACGATAACTTGCGACCTCATACTGCACAGCAGACGGTCTCCAAGTTACAAGAAATTTTTTCATACAAAACGGCAATTTCATAGGTAAAGACATAATATATTAAATTATTTCTACTATAATATTGTTATGGATTGTGTTGTGGTTTGTTTTCGTTTTGGTTTAGAAACCATAGTCATGGTAGTAGAAGATATTATGTCACCCATTTCTTTTACCACCAATATTTCTAATTTTTATCAATATTATTATAGATTACCGCTCAATAAATTACTATAATATATTTAGTAATTTAAGCACAAAACACCTTCTTGTTTGAACATCTTCACTAATATTATAAAGAGACAATATTAGTTTGTTTGTATGTCTGTTTGTTTGTTTGCATTGAATAGGCTCCGAAAGAGAAACTATTGGATCAATTTTGATGAAATTTGGCACAGATATACATACACATATTAGACCACAGGGAAAGACATAGGCTACGACTTTTTACTGCAGGATAAGGTTCTTCTTTTGCGCATAGCCACGTGAAACGTAATATAAAAGTAACTTATGATTAAAAACACTATCCTTATGTTTTACTCTGAAATTACTCATGTATAATATTAGATTTCACACAATAATCAAATTAAAATACATTGTATTCTATGTTCATATTCATTATTATTCATCCAATTGTGTGTAAAATTTAATTAAAAAATTACTACATAATTAAAATTAAATATATCTTACTCATAAAACTAACTGAATATTTAAGTGTTCAAAGTAGGCATTGCTTACTTTTATTAGACAGTAGTAGTATCTTTTACTTAACTGATTGAATGTGTATATGAATAATAATTTATATATTTACCATAAACTTTAATATTAAATGTAAATTACTCACCCATCTAAACTTTTGCACGGTCTGACATTGGCATATAAATCAAACTCTTTTCTTAGGGCCAAGTTGAGTGACCTGTATCCTTTTCCAACGGGGGTCATGAGGGGTCCCTTGAGTCCAATTTTGTTTGCATTTACAGAGTCAATGGCTTTTTGAGGAATACCGAATTTGCCATCAGGGCCCTGGAACATGGAAAAATATTTTGAAATCGTTTTGTTGACTACCTAGGTGGTTCATTTCTTTCAGAATCCATCCAGACATTTATTGAAGCATAAGCATTTTGCATCAGCAATATAGAACAATTATTAAAAGGATTTCGTTCGTTAGAGTTCGAGATCGTTTTGAAAGTCAGTTAAAAGGGTTACTTGCCCTAACAGCTGTGACATCTACTTCATCCCATTCGATTGGTACTTTCGCAGCTTCGAATATTTTTTGCACGGCCACCGTGATCTCCGGGCCGATTCCATGGCCGGGGATCAGCGTCACTTTCCTTACCCCGGAGCTGTACTGCGCCGCACCGACCCGACTCGCCGGAACCTGGCGAAAATCGTGAAGAATATATTATCGCATAACCTTAACTTCGAACATATCAATTTAGCTCGAAAAGATAACTCAACCTTATTATTTATTTTGCCAATGTCACTGGACGTTCGAGGCGCACCAGACTCAAACAATTGCAACAAGGACTTTATAATATTACTCTCACGAAAAGGCTTCAAAATTGCTTTTATGTAATTCCTCGACATAACTATAAACGTCTATTTTTGGACGAGGAAAAATATCGATCGGACACTTATACGGAGTTCTTGCATTAAGGATATCATGCAATAATAAAAGGTGAACAAAAACTTATACGGTCTATCTACGAACTTACGATTTTTCTGATAATTCTTGAAGCCATTTCACAAATTTAATTTTTAGACGGCGTTGGACACTCCGCGGGTAGAAGGCGGAGCGGTGCGGGGCGGGGAGGACAGGGGTAGGACACTTCGTGTAAACGTAGGTTCCACACTCACACATATGCAACGGGGAATTACCGCACGATTTATCCTTCTTCTTTTTATTTTCTTTTTTTTTTAACATAAACAATGTCGGAAAGCTTTTAGTTGGGGTACGTAAAAAAATAAATAAAGCTCCGTCCCTGCAAACTGAATTTGATATCCTTAAGCTAAGATTGCACCAAAGAAAGGCCATGTTTCTATACATAATGCAGTCTACACATACATACTGGAATATAGAAACAAAAATAGTGCGAAATAATAATATATTTTGGACATTTTATGGCAATGCACAGTGGTCAATTTGACCGACATCGTCGCATAAGTTCTAATACCACGTAAGTAATTTTTTTGGTGATTTTGACTTTTTGATGCCACTCACCAGGGGATCGGAAGACGCGCTGTTTCAGCCGATCAGAAACAAATGAAAATCAACTCCAAATTAATCACCAATCGGTCGAAATCTCTCGGAAACAGTACGTAAATCAACGGGATATTACCTAACTTCGTTGGAATTCATGTAAATGCTTGTATAAATTCTCCCAGCCAATTGATGTCGGGGTATTACATAAATATGTACTTACCTATGAACTATGTTGTTGAAATTTGTATACTTTAAAACACCGCCGATGTATTAATTTCATATTTAAAACAATTTATACAATTTTCGAAATAGGCCATCGTGTATATTATAAAAACGAAATATTGTCACTTTACTTCAAAATTATAAACCATGCCAATCAATAACTTATCCTAAAATATGTTAAACATTTTCGCATTGAAAAATAACTTTAATAAATTTAGATTTTTATAGTAAGTAAGTTTTGATTCTTTCCGAACATCGGTTCGGACCTATGAGATTCCACGATTGAATTGTTTTGTAAGCTCACAGGCCACAATATTTATTAAGACTGAAGAGAACGAATTAATCAAGAGACAAGAATATTTGCGACCGACGTGGCTCACAGAGGTACCTTTCTATGAAGCACATATTATTATTAATTACCTAGTAAAATGAAGTCTACATAGGATAACCGCCCCCTTTTTTGGAAGTCGGTTAAAAATGTCAAAACTGGGAGCACAATAGGTCCCTGTTTCGTTTGTCAGTTCTCATTTCATGGCTTATGTCAAAATGCACTACGTTACACGATTTGATTGGTCTAAAGGGAGATTCATTCGTTCTCTGAAGAACAAAATGGCGGACTATTTAGTTGGACATGCCTGTAGGCTTGCGCAATCTTTTTTGACATTTTGACTTTTGAAATAATGTCTTTAAAAAGTTGTAATGTCAAAATGATGACCATGACCAACCAAAGATAAAGTTCATAATAGCCCCGCTGTTTAGTTCTATAAAGAACTAAACTGACTTACGTAATTCTGTTGACCCAACGGCCACTTGCTACTGGCAATTAATAGAAAAAAGGTAAGAAAAACTGTAAAAAAAACTTATTGTTTTGTTATTTTGTAGACCAGGGAAATCCAAACTATTTTGGACAAGTGACCCCTTTTCCAAAATCAACTATTATCTCAGACCCCCATGGCCAAATTACATACTTTTAAGATCAACCCCCTTATTCATAATGGTCCGCTAACTTAAAACAGCTGCTACAGTGTTATTTTTCATTCTGACTTAGGTCAATAGAAGAAGACAGAGTAATTAGCAATGCTTTAACTTAGCAGACTATTATGAATAAGGGGGCCTATCTTTAGTTTTTTCCTATTGATACAAAATACCTAGGTACTAAGGTACCAACTGGAAAACTTTGCACTTGGTTACGTGAGTAAAGTTGACATCATTTTCTCATCAAAATTTAACAACATAAAAAGACATACAATTCAGTAAATATCAAGTAAGTAGGTAGGAAATTAAATTTAAAAAAGTATTGATTCACAAAGAGAAAATAAAACATTCAGTGTGATGGATGAACCTGGTGACAATCTTCCAATCTAGCTACATCCAGTTTAATATTGGTGATTTGCAGCCATAAATCTCCAAGTTCGTTCATTTTCAAACGGTTACTTTGTTTCGTCAAAATGTTTGTTACCACACTGAAGCTTTTTTTAACTATGTATGATAATGGAAAAGCGATAAGGTATTTTTCAGCAATGTTCCACAGTGAAGGATACTGTGTTTCAATGTTGCGTTGCAACCAGAACTTCTGATAGCCTTAGTTGAACTTCTGCTTAAGCTCTTCGTCTGTGCTGATGGTAATCAACTCTTCTTGCATTATCACATTGGCTTCTTCTATGGCTGTGGAATTGTACGGATTTATTATCCATTGAGGAATTTGTAAATTTAAAAGATCCTCAAACCTCTCCGTTAACTCCTTGTGTAATGCGTCCAAGTGAGTGACATATAGTAAAATGTCATCAACTTGAAGCATTTCTGGTAATTTTAACAAATGCGGAAACTGCGAATATTCTTTTCTGACTAAATTTTGTTTATAAAGAATTAGTTTACCCACGAAGGCCGATATTATTGATTTTGTTTTAATCAAGTTAAGATCGTCACCCTGCAGCTGCAAATTAACTTTGTTGAACATTCCAAAGATATCAGTCAAGTAATAAATATCTGTTTTCCAATTGTTCAGATTTTCTTTCAAATTCGGATCTTTTTCTTGTAAAAACTCCAACACAGATTCAAAAATGGCTGAAAATCTTTCTAAGCAAGAGCCTCTTGATAACCAGCGAACTTCAGTGTGCAGAAGTAATCGAGTAAAGACTTCGTCGTTTTCCTCACATAGCTGAGCAAATAACCGAGAGTTCAAAGAATTGCTTCGAATCTTGTTGATATCATTTATTACATATTGTGAAGACTTATGCAATCTAGGACTCATCTTTTTTGCTACTAAATGCTGCCTGTGAATCACGCAGTGCACAGTACATCAGGCAGTTGTCGCTTTAAGTGAGCTATAAAACCACGATGACGACCAACCATAGACGGTGCACCATCAGTCGCAACAGAAACAATGTTCTTCCATGGAATAGCTTTGTCAGTAAAAAAATGTTCCACGGTCTAAAAAATCGATTCTCCTCTGGTATTAGTCTCTAAATATGTAGCAAAAAGCAGTTCTTGGCACATATTTTCATCTTTGATATATCGAACATATCCTAACAACACAGCTTCATTGCCGGGTAATGTAGACTCGTCCAACTGGAGGGAGAATCTGTTGGTCTGTAAGAACTTGCATAAAATGTTTTTCACATCGCGTCCCATCTCGTCTATGCGTCTCTGAACGGTGTTATTGCTCAAAGGTATTCTCTTTAAAATATCATGTGCGGGCTTGTGCAACACATTGTTAAGGACCTCCGCAATGGCTGGTAAGATAAGCTGCTCTCCAAGTGTGTGGTTTCCCCGACATCGCTATTAGTAAATATATATTATAGGACGCTCGTAAACCATCATCGTCTTTAATAGATGATGACGCAAACATCGATCTTATGGATGGCCTTTTGTCTAGTTTTTCTTTAAGTGCTTGAAAAAATGACAAGGGCTTACTTTTTTGCCAGCATGTACTCTTGATAATTGGTCATCCATTTTTGAAGGCTTCATGGCATCGTTACTGAATAATTTTTCACATATGAGACACATCGGCAAGTGTTGATTTGATGGAGATGCAATAAATCCGAACTTCAAGTAGTCCAAACTGTATTGTCTGCATTTATTTTTCGTGTCCACCATCATAAAACTCTCAGTAATCCTGCAAATAAAAAAAATTAGAAACTACCTAAATAAAAAACAATAATAAACTGTTAAATTTGCACACTATCTTATTTTTATCACATCCAGGTAACGGAAGCTTTTTTAGGTATTGCTGACTTACTCATTGCTAAACTTGGATACCTATATTAGGTAAGTAACTATAGTAGGTAATTAGGTATAGAAAATTTGTATTAGGTAAGTAGGTACCTATCAGCATAAGAATGAAAACCAAAGCAAACTGAACACTTCAAATTTTAGGTACCTACCTACTTAACAACTTAAGTGTAAGTAATGTTTACAAATACTTTTATACCTACCTATTTAAAATATGATGTGTTTACCATAGGGCAAAAAAAAATTACAATCAAATACTAAAACAAATTAAACTAGTAAATTTTTACAATTGAAACAACTGAGGCAACTGCAAACTGTTGCAAACAATCTACAGATGGCTCTACTGATCACTATCACACAGTGGGGCAATGCTGATGCGCTGTGCTGGATAAAAACTGTTTGGTACTTACAATGTAAATTTTTCATAAACTGCAGATGTTGTATGGTTACGCTATTAACTCGCGTAGGAAGCTCAGCATTTTGTAAATTCTTTTTCAGTCACTTTACTTCACTTAATTTAGCTATGTAATAACTTTGTAATCTCTTGAAATAAATGAGTACTTATATGAGTTATTATCGTTCAAGCTCCAACGAATTTCAAAACTCAAATGAACTTTCAACCTAAGTGCAAGCTCATTACATAGTAAAATATTAGGAACAGGTTTGGACTTGTTGATCGTTCGTGTTAAATTGCGTAAGCGTCAAATAGAGAGCAAGTCAAAACGCGCCTGAAAGACGTACGCTCGAACTCATTATCTTGCACAAACTTGTCCACACTGACTTGCCGAGTTTTTCATCTTGTACGAACTTGAGACTTTACATTACTACAACAATGCTATTTCCTACAAAAATATTTATTATTCTTAGTACACGTAACACAACATAAACAATACAGTACCTGCCTATCTTGAATATTTTAAATAAGAACTTGTGTTAATTTAATAGGGGTCGATTTTTAGACCTCGTCGACCCCCAAAATCAGTTTTCGTTTATGTCGACCCCTAGTACCACTTTGGGAATCCCTGTTGTAGACATTCTTACTCTTTAAATTTGACATTTTTTATAATGACACAAATGTATTTTTGTTAGTTAATCGTATTAAAAGTGTAAGTGACTTACGTGGTGTTTATTCAATCACACGCTGGGAGTTACGTAGTGTTGTGGAGTACTTAACTAGGGCATCGAAAACCGGACATATTTTTATGACCTTTGTAGGGTTTCGCTACTTCTACGTTCAAAGTTACAGTGCGGTTAGGTGGATTTTCTTAATTTAATCGTAACTTAAAAAAAACTCGAAAAAAGCCCAAAAACCGGTTCTTAATATTATGAGATTCTTCATATAGCTCCAAAACAGGATTTTTCGGTTTCGGGTAAAACTGGTTTCGATTCCCTAATTAGTATGGAACTCAGTAAATAAAAAAGTTTGATTAAATACTTTAAAAAGTGTAATTAAACTTAAAGTATTTACTGTTAAGGATAAATATTGATGAGGAAAGAAAAGGAAGGAAGAAGAGTGCTATTTAATAAATAAATAAAGGATAAAGAAAAAATTATTTTTCAATTTTCGTAAAAAAAGACGTAAGTCAGCCCGAACGGATATTAAAATAGGAAAACACAACGTAGGTCATAAAAATTGTTTGAATTACCAATTTTTATAAAAAGCTAATGATTTTTTAAAATTAAATCTATTATGAGGTGTATACAAAATACAAAATAGTACTGTAATAGTATACGTTCAAATTATTCGGCTTTTTTCTCTCCTCAAAGTGACTATCTTTGATATACGTAGTGTTAGAACTTAAGCGACGATATTATTACAAGTGGCAAATCTTTAATGTATATACCAAAATACAAGAATAAAAAAAACAAAAAATGGCTGCTAATTTTTGCTTTTATGTTTTGTTGGTTTTTCTTGTTTAATTTAATTAATAAAGTCGAGAAAAGAAATCACCATGAGCTTTAGATGCATTTTTGGCTGCAGCGACCCCACCCACCCACCAGCAAAAAGTAAGAAAATATAATAAATGTTGAAAATGTATTGAACATAACCTTAAAATAGTAAGTCGACGAAAAATGGTTAGATTTTATTTTGTTTAAGTATATTATGTCAAATTAAAGTAGTAAAAAACACAACAGTAACAAAGCATTGCTCGTTTACTATAAAATATGACATGAGGTGTAAAGATAAGACTTAGGTTGGAAGTTTTTCATCATTTGCAATCGGTAATTATAGTACAATATAGATTTTATCTTTATAGTTCAGTCTATTTCCTATCCTCTTTTAATATTTATATACAGAAGATCAGGTTGTACATCGTTTCCCTAATCGACTGTTTTAGTGGTGGCTTGTAAAGTGGGGATGTTTTGCCATTTACCCCATTATGTGGGGTATTGTCGAATCGGCTTAGATATAAATTAAAGGCGAGGTTTATTATATGTGACGATTTTTATTAAAGATTAATTTTTTATCCCACTAGCATAAGAGGTTAGTACCTCTTTTTTTTTCGTTTGTAACTTTTATGCTTATATATCATGCTTAAAACTCTTGAGGAGGAGGCTAAAATAGGCCATAACATTTGAAGAATTTTAAAAGCATATTCTATGTTCACAGTTATGAAACAATATTTATGAGAGTCCATATTATGTGCTTTAAATTTCTATCTACATAATATGTACAATCCAGAATGAAATTATTCTCTTGTGATTAGATTTTTTTTAATAATTAATTTTTTCAGACTGTATTGGAGAAACACCTCTATTTTACATTCACCTAGACCAGTGTGTATTGTATAATCTTTTCATGGGACTGAGGAATTGCTTCGCCATGTATTGTATGCCCTTAGGCTGGGGCTATAATATGATCCAGAATATGGAAGACGAGTACAATTTAGGGTTTTGGAAATAGAACTCTGGACCAATACAACAAGAGTTAAAAGGTAGTCTAATTGTAATTTCCATGCAACCTCCGTATCGACTAAAGGTTTTGATTACTGAGATACCGCAATATATACTTATATATAGATGGTGCATTTGAGATTATATTTTGTTCCAGGTATCCATATTTTTCCTATCAATCCTTGTGATGTTACAACAAGCGTTGAGCTCGGGATACATTGACTCGGTGATCACAACCATCAAGAAGTGTTTCAAGATTCCCTCCAGCCTGTCGGGGCTCATAGCCAGCAGCTACGAGTTAGGCAACATCATATTCGTCTTTTACCTCGGCAGTCGGAGGCATATTCCCGTATGGATCACAGTCGGTAAGTAAAAAAGAATGCTTTTAAAACAAACATTCCTTTTATTGATTTATAACAATTTTTAGGGTTCCGTACCCAAATGTTAAAAACGGAACCCTATTACCGCTACTTTAATGTCTGTCCGTCTGTCACCAGGCTGTATCTCCTTAACCGCGAAAGCTAGACAGATGTATTTCTGTTGCCGCTATAGCAACAAATCTATACATATAATAAAATCGTAACTGATCGCTGTCTGATGAAGATGAAGAAAATAATTAAGAAAAGCTTTATGAACGACATAGAACCCAAAACAATGATTTTTAGAATTTTTGTCTCTCTGTTTATCTGTTTGTTTTTATGTTTGTATGCGCTAATCTCAGAATTTACTGAACGGATTTTGATGTAATTCGGTATAATAGTAGTTTAGACTCTGGATTAACACATAGGCTACTTTTATTGCGGAAAAATGTACGGTTTTCGCAATATTTATTTTTGCGCGTACTTAGTCAACGGCTTAACCAATTTGAATGCGATTTTCACTAATGGTTTCAACTTAACCGACTTCCAGGAAAGAAGGCGGTTGTACATCCGGCTGTTCATAATATATAATAATAATAATATCTATGGAGTATCCGAAGAACTTGTGTTACAGGTATCAGACAACGGGAAGTATATTAAATACTTTTATACTTTACATATATTTAAGATTTTTATTATATTATACACATATTTAATATATAATATATATTATGTTAAACGATAACTCTATCGCCTGTGGACCGATTTGCTGTAAAGGGTATAATCCCCAATTGGTCTTGTTGACACCAAAGTGGTGACCTGATGATGGGATCCATGAGGAATCGTCGGAACTCCTCGAAATTTATATGGAAACTTTTGTGATGTTGACTTAAAAAATAGTCCAGACATATACTACGTAAAAGTAAGATTTTCTACCAAGGTATCCCCTGGATCCAAAAGTACTGAACAGAACTCCTGACTTCGTATATATACATGTTTAGGGATTTCGGCGTTGTTTAAAGAACTGCAAGCATATGCCACTATGTCAATTAGAGTAATCATCATCATTATCATATTATGATGATATAAAAGGTACAAGGTGAACATGAGTTCTATATAAAATATTGTTTGGCTGGTACCGACTTCAAATAATGAAGATTGAGTAGAGAAATAGTTAAAATTTTAGACAAACTTAAAAGAGGAACTAGAAAATAAGTTTTATATCATATTTTTTTGTGCATTTTTACTTTGGAAGTCGGTTTAATTTTTTGTTTAAAAATTATTTTTTTATTGGCTTTTCAAAAAGTACATTACAAGCTGGGAAATATTGTCCTTGCAATGATCAATCGTTTACGAAATACAGTCATAAATGTGAGATTGCTGGTAACATTAAAAACGGTCTATATTTTATAAAAAAAATACTAACAACTACTGGGTTTATGTATTTATATTATGATTGTTATAAGAATGAATATAAATGGATAAAATTTGGTATAGTCATAAAAATGTGATGGCTAAATTGGCTATGGCCACTGCCCTTAAAAAATATACACAATATTCCGCGCTATATATGAAGATGAGCTATATATTCATAGTCAATTCAATAAGTTTCAGGAAGTGTTCATTTCGTCACAATCCTAAAAATAAAATCGTTTAACCTCTTACGCTATAACACATTTCTAGATTTTGCTATAAACTTTTGTTCAGGCGTTTACGAACAAACATAACTGAGCCACATCCTTTTGCTTTTTAGTGTTTAATAACTTAACCTATTTAACACTAGATACCTAATAAATACCGATATTTTTACTGACACTTCTTTAAATTTATTTATTCACACTTGGTACAGAAAAATAAATCGAATTCTTCAAATTCAAAAGCTGTTTCGTCAATACTACGAGGGCGGCACTGAAAATTTCGGCAATCAAGGAAGTGACACAACATTACTATTAAAAATGTATTTATTGCTTTTCGTATTCTCCGCGAAATTTGACACATTTTTCCATACGATGGAACCAATCATTGAAGCAACCATTCCATTCGGAAGTTTGGGTCTCCAAAATGGCCGTTTTGTAGGCGTCCACAGCTTCTTCAGGTGATGAAAATCTCTGACCACGCAATTTATTCTTTATTTTAGGGAAAGTATAGAAATCATTAGGGCTTAGGTCGGGGCTGTACGGCGGATGGTCTAATAATTCTATGATTTCTTGCTCTAAAAACTCTTTTGTTCGGGTGTGAGAACTCGCATTGTCGTGATGGAGGATGATGCGGCGGTTGCAGTTCTCTTTACGGAATTCAGAAACGACCTCTGGCAAACAAATGTTAGCATACCATTCTGCATTAACCGTTCTTTGTCCCTCAAGAGGAATAGTCGCAACATGGCCGGTTTTGGAGACAAAAGTGGCCACCATTTTTTTTGCAACACTCCGTGAACGAACAATTTTTGTTGACTTTAACTCATTTTCGAACACCCAAACTCGTGACTGGTTTTTTGTTTCGGGTTCGTACGCGTATATCCAGGATTCGTCACCTGATACGATGTTGTATACAGCATTTGAGGATCCTGCGTGGAATCTTTCGAGAGTTCTGACGCACCAAGTAACGCGAGCCGCTTTTTGCTCTTCACAGAGCAAATGCGGTATCCATCGGGAAAACAACTTTTTTTACACCTAATTGTTCATGCAAGATTATTTATATTTGACTCATGCCAATGTCTAAAGATGCCTGAATTTCGCGGTATGTCACATGTCGATCTTCCTCAATCAGCTTACGCACAGCATCAACGTTTTCTTGGGTGACTGCAGTTTTTGGACGACCTTGACGGGGATCATCACTGAGCTTGACACGTCCACGAAATTGAAATTCAGCAAACCAGCGATAAATTATGGTTTTGGATGGGGCTTCATCACCAAATGCAGAAATCATCCGGTCAACACACTGTTTTTGTGTTAAACCACTTCGAAAGTCATAATAAATCATCGCTCTTGAATTTTCTCGAGTCAATTCCATTTTCTCAACGACTAAACAAGTTTGACAAGACCGAGAATCTTTTTTTAAATAAATAAACGGTATTCGATTTTTAAAACCAAGGAGTTTATATTAAAAAGATTTTAATATGACAGGAACAGTGGAAATATTCCATTCCCGATACTTTTAGTGCAGCCCTCGTATAATGAAAAGGAAAAATTTACAGAGTAATTATAAAGTATTCTTTTTCATTATTGTGCTATTTTGTGTTATTGTGTTTAACATACAAAAATATTTTATCACATTTTAATGCATTTATTACTTTTTAACATATAAATGTTCTACTGCAAAAATTCTGTCAAAATTGAGTTTTTGAAATTATAAAATTTACATACTCTTTCTAACATATTGTGTTAACAAAATTTGTGCAGTTGGACTTATCTGACTGTCTTGACTGACAGCGCAAGAAACTTATCTGACTTTTAACTTTTGTGTAATTTAACTTTCTGATGATAATCAGAGAATAATAAATAAATAATCAGAGAGTAAAAAATAATTAATAATTATTATTTTCAGCATCGAGCGGATAATTGTGGGCGCTTCATATATTATATCCATTGTGGTGCAACCTTTCTTCGTGGAATCGAAAGTCTGCACCTGCTGTGCTAATCCTAACGGTATTGTTTAATCATTTATTATTGCAATTTAAATTAGTGTAATTTAATATTAGTACTTATTAATTGTAATTGGCCTATTAAAGTTACCTAGTGAAGATTAGCTGTTGCCTGCAATTCGTTTGGGTAAAACAATCGGAGCCCTACTTTTTGAAATTATTATCAATATAATAATAATATAAATATAATAATCTTTTAAATACATAATCTTTTCCTAACGTTTAATTTTTAATTTTTCAGTGTTAAAGAAGAAATATCCCTTTTTACTTGTGAGTTGTGACTGAACAGTCATCATTAAAATTGAAAATAAAATAAAAAGGTAAGCAGCATATTTAATTTTTATCAAATGCAGTAACTATCACCTAGGACGGGGCTTCCCAAATTGTGCGTCGCGACGTCCTGGGACGTTGCAGGCGTTAGCCTGGATAGTTAGATAAGAGTCACAGTAGCATTTCTAAACTAAAACCTTGACTTAGAAGCTATGCTCTGATAGTACTACCTTTTCTCATTACAGAAATGTAAAAAAATATTTTTTTGCTTCAAAATTCTAAAAAAATAATTTTTAAAATAACAATCGATTAAAAGCAAATGACTATTAACTTGTACCAATGGATATATCTCATGCCCTATTATAATCCCACGAAGTTATCGGGACTGCTCTGCATACACCTGTATACTAAATGGCTATGGCTACTAAAACTACTTAATAGGTAATACCTATATTAGTTTAGGCTGGGTTTAAACAGTTAAAATAAGTTTGAGAAGCCCTGAACAAGGGTCAAAATTTAGGTATCATTTTTCTTTTTAGCACCATGCAATTTTTTAAAACATATCATCATAAAACCATAAAGTTACTTAATAGTTCGTACACTAAACCACTGCTTTTTATTTTTCAGTATTATGAATTCAATATGTCAATCAATCTATGAAATTCTGAGTACTAAAACAAGCATCAACAAAGCCAAAGTAAGAATTAGATCCCGAATATGGGACAAAAATAAGCATTGCTGGAGAGAATGGACGAAGACGCCATAACCGTGGCCGCCCCTAGAAAGAGATATCGCGTTGTGCAAAATGCACTGTAATCAGGCTGGAGATGGCGCGGGAACGAGATCATTGGGGGAGGCCTTGGTCCAATAATAGAAAGCTAAATATACAGAGTTACAAGTTAAGTCGATGTTGATCCTTTAAAAGGTTGGATTTCCCATCATTTCCAATATTGTCTACAATGAAACCTATTTATATATTAATATTTTTCGAGATTTTTTACTTTTAAGTTTTTAATTTTCATAAAAATTAATAACTTTTTCTCTTCTCTATTTTTTAAATAATTTTTATCTAGCTAATAAGCTTTATTATTATTTTTAATTCTAGTAATGCCGCTATTCTGAAAATATCTTTCGATTTGTAGAAAATACAAAAAAATGTTGGGAACTTTATCCCTTTGACTTAACCTGTATATATCCCTGTATGGTACGAGCTACGTTATAAGGAATATATTGTACCCTTATTTGTTATTTATTTACGATAAGTTTTATATGATACATAAAAATCTATTTATCATTGCATATGTATATTAATATTATCCACACGTAATTTAAATACGCAGCCTATTTGCAATGTGTTAATTTGATTTTTAACTTTAATATAAAACTTATCGCAAATGATGATCGCATATGTTATCAGATGAGGATATTATTAATAACAATTTTCTATATTTTAAATAATAATATAATATTATGATATTCTATATATCTGATCTTAGATATTGATATTATGTATTCTAAAAGATGTCTGAAGATTTATATAAAATGTACTGTAATATCTGACAGCGCGGGCGCGTTATATCAAAGTTAAAAATACATAGTATCTTCAGCATCTGTGATAGTTTATACAAATTGTACAGCAAACTATATTGTATTTAAACATAAAATATAAAATTATCTTTGCAATATATGATGCCCATTAAAAAAAACTTAAATAACATATTAATCTCGTTTGAGAGATTATCACCAGCTTAGCCTACAGCTACTACTTAGTAATGTTTACAATTGTTTAATGTTATGTATAAACTATAAGGTATTGTTTTTGTAGCTTAAGCGGGAATATACAAAACTTGGCCATATGCACTAAATTAAATTAAAAATATAATCACTAATAACAGATCTTCGAGATTAGTGTTTTCGTTTCGTTCGTGTTCGAGAGTAGTGTTCATGCAATAAAAAAATGAAACACGCTCAGGATTTTTTATATTCCTGGTTAGGCCCCAAATTTATTTTATTGATTTGTATTTTAGAAAGAGAATCAAGACGGAGATCCTTCTCCTTTTGTCAAACTCATGTTCTTTATAATACATAATTTTTCATTTCCCATGGGGTTCTAAAATGCATGCAAAGATAATAGCTATCTTAATTATATTTAAATTATTAAGTATAATGGTGGTGAGCTGATGCGGTGCGTCGAATATTTATACATATTTCGATTCAGATTATATCATTGTAAACATTTAATATTTTCATAATATGGTCCTAATTTTACATTTGAAGTTAATATAAATAATAATTTTACAGTGTTTATGTATATTACAGACATGCACAATATTGTTCAATTAAAAAAAAACAATTATCATCAAAAAATACAACCTAAACAATTTATAAAACTGGTAATTTATTTAAGAATTATATTTACTTACATGTTATAAGATTTTTTTAAAAATTTTCCAATAGTAAGTGATGTCAAGATGTCAGGATAATACTTAAATATTATAATAGTAGTTAAAATAGCACTACGGAAAGAAAGTTATTTTAAATTAAATTACATAAAAATATCAGCTTAAATTAATTATTGTTATAATAATCATAATGTCAATTGTCAATAATATGTTAATAAAATAAAAGTATTTAGGATTTTTTATATTAGGTGTATAAAATGTCAGCTTAAAAATAACAATAATACTCGAAACTTATGGGAAATCAAAAGAAACACTTTGTATAATAATTATTGGTGATAATTTTGTATTAAATTATATCTGGCAGGATTTATTTAATAGTAAATATATCTTTAACTCCTAAAATAAATGCCTGGTCACATTATATTTCTTGTTTTATAGTAGTAAAATATTAACATAAAGTTTTTCATTCCTCAGTATATTTTTGTATAGTATCTTACATGAATGTGACATTTGTTGCATGATTTTATTATGTATATGAAATAAGGAAAGTTTGAGATTTAGCCAATGGAAATCAAAAGGAACACGTTGTATATATTAATAATTGGTGATAATTTTATATGAAATTATATCTGGCAAGATTTATTCAATGTTAAATATATTATCAATTCTTTATGTAAATTCCTAGTCACATGTTACAGGAATTTGACATTGGTCGCATGGTTTTAGTATGTTTATGAATTAAAGATAGTTTAAAACTTGGAGTGTATTCAAAAATTATATAAAATTAAAATATTTACTACAAAACTTAAATCTTTATTGATCGTAATGATGTTCTCATGTTTAACTTATGTTTTATTTTATTCTCCGCAGTAAAATGCCATTTTTATTTACTGATAACACAAAAAGATTTACGGATTAATTTATTTTATTGCATATAATTTATTGAATAAATGTAAAGTTGTAAACTCAGTTCAGACCCAATTTAATCTAAACGTAAGCAAAATGTTTAAATTCCACCAAATCATTGTGTGTATTTCTTTATTGCACGGAAAATAAGTGACATTTGAATAAGTAGCTTTTTAAGTATTCGCTTACGTTTAAATTAAATTGGATCTAAACAGAGTATAAGTAGTATAACGTGTTTAAACAATAATAATTTTCGATTACCATATGTGAAAATAAAATATTTTACCTTTTTGGTTGAATTTTGTTTCGTTTTGTTTTATTGTCGGATTTTTATGTTTCAAAGGTTTTATTTTTGTGAGAATTGTGTATTTGCTAAGGAAACTTAACAAATAAACACTGTTCTTATGAAAATCAAGGTCTTTGAAACATAAAATTCTGACATACAAATCCCGTAATTTTGTATTGAAATCTATACCTATATATATATATATATATATATATATATATATATATATATATATATATATGTATGTAGTGCAACTGCATCTTAACCAGGTGGCGCTAGGAGCTACATCAAACCTTCATTTTTGAACCGTCAAACAGGGGAAGTGGCTTATCTACTTCAGTAGAGTACTTATCATCTATGGGGGAGGAATTTGCGAATTTTATAACGACGCATGACCGGAAATTGTGATGTCAAATCAGAAACTTAGACAATGTCAATTGTTTTTTTTTGCAATAAAAGGATGTCAAAAGAAAATGATAAAGATCATTCAAGATTCATACCTACTATCCGGACCGAACGGCGTGCGTTATCGTATTTTAGTAATTAAAGTTTACCGTAGTTATATACCTAATATACCGTACAGTACATTAGGCATATTGTCTTAAATTTTTTTTTGTTCATCTATTCGATGTTAGACGAAATGTTAATAAGCAATCTAGAACCCATTTTCGTATATCTTAAAAAACGACGAAGATAGGTACAAACAATTATTACAATTTACAATATGAAAGAGAGTGGATATATCGGCCTGTTACGTCACGAGTTGCACTCACCATACATAAATTGTCATTACAAAATGAATGGCGGTAGCAGCTTGTTACGTAACAAATCATTTTGCGAGAAAGAGATGGGCAATATTTTTTATGTTCTTTGTGATTATAATTTTTAATCGTGTCAATCTAAATACCTATTTCATATAAATAAAATTGTTATTTCATAACAATTTTAAATTTTAAATTATAATAATGTGTATCCCACTGCCCACTCCACACTAGGCAACATCCCTTTTGAATATTTGTTATTTGAATAGGTACCGTGCTAAAATTACCTAGGTACCTACTAATCTTCTACTTGTATTTTATATTTTGTACCCTGCGATCCCAATTTCGATTTCATAAAAATTGGATTATAATATTTTTCCTTTACAGAACGAGAGCAGTCTGGCCAGACAATGGCCATGTAGAAAACGCCTAACGAGCAGAATAGTTTTATAAAGACAAAATTATTTTAATGAAGCGGACGAATAAAAGACGAAGTATAACATGAAATGTCAAGTTACATATTTTGATCTATCAACAAAAAAAATGAAAATCGTTGATTGTATTCCTATTAAAATGATTAAAAAACCAATGCAGTTACAAAAGAGAAAATAATTCAATACTAATCGTTTTTAAGTGCGTATATATTTAGTTCATATTTTATCATGGAGCAACCACTTTCTATGAAGCTAGCTTCTCTAAACCTTATATCTCAAAAGAAGTTAGAAAGTATTCTTGCTTTGTGTGGAGAAAAGTTTGATTTAATTATAGATCCGGCTCTTATCAAACCACTAGAAAGAATCTGTGGTGTAAATTGGTTAAAGTAAGTTTATCTCGGCTGTTCTTTTTGTCTTTAGGTATTGATTTTTGTTGTTCATCTTTATCCTTTCATGTAAATGAAACAGTTGCTTGCAGTTGCAACAAACTTGCAGTTCAGTTCCAGTAAACACACTCTCTTTAATAAAAAAAATGTTTTCTATAATTAGTGTATCTTGATAAAGACATGGACTATTGCCATTTATTCCATGCTATTGTGGCAGACCTGTTCTGAATCGCGCTATCGAGATATTTCAGTATGACGCCATACAACCACTGAAATGCTTGCAGTGGGGCTTCAGCCACACTATGCAATCTGTTAGCTCTAATTTTAAGTTAATAATAATTACTGTAATTCTTGTTTCAGACAACATGGCATTGACAAGATATATAAAATGGATCCACAACTAGGAGCAACAGCAAACTTAAACCAATTATACTTTATACCGGCATCCATTTTAAAGTACAAATGTGTTTTAGACCGTATTGCCTCGCTCATAAGCCAAAACACATCTCTCTCCGATGGCAACTATTTCAACATTATAGTCGTTCCTAAAGTTGTGACTTCTTACAACCTAATGTTGGAAAATAAAGGCTTGTATGGAATTGTCAAGCTTCACTCGTTTGCATGGGAGTTTATGAATCTGGACGAGAGGTTATTAAGTTTGGAACTGCCTTTTCTCTACAAACAACTGTTTGTCGACCAAAACCAGTCATTATTATCGAGTATATCTATGTCATTATGGAGCTTATTCCATATTGTTGGAAGGCCAAAATGTATTTTGTCATTAGGTAAACTGTCCAACAGTGTTCTCGATTTACTAGAGATTTACAATGAAAGTTATGATAGAGATTTTATAATGGATAATTCACAAGATATAGGAGCATTAGTAGTGATAGACAGAGACCAAGATTATGCCTCTGGTCTTCTAACTCCAGCAACATACAGCGGTCTACTGAGTGAAATCTTCAACATAACCTGCGGTTATTTAGATCTGAATCTCAAGGAGACAATGTATAAGAAAGGCAAGCTTAACCTAATACCTACTAAAGAAAGTCCAGCAAAGAATACTTTAATGACTTTAGATAGCTCTTTGGATAATTTATATGGTGAAATAAAACATAGGCATTTCTCTGAAGTGTTGAGCGTTCTAAGCTCAAAAGCCAAACTTCTAAAGAATGAAGATATCAAGGCATTAGGTATACAAGAGATGAAACATTTTGTTGCAACCAAATTGCAGCAGGTGACACTGTTCAAACAGAACCTAGTGAATCATGTCTTAGCCTCTGAAACTATACTATCAGAGATGAACAACAAATTCGAAAACTTAACACTGACTGAGAGTGACATGCTAAACAATAGGAATAAGAAGTCCAACTTTGCATATGTTGATGAAAACTTTGGCACAGATATACACATTTACAACAGCCTAAGACTAATGTGTCTCTTGAGTCTCACACAGGGTTTGTCGTATGACGAATACAATATGCTAGTCAGCAAATATTTAGTGGCATTTGGATATAAGTTTTTGTATGTTTTTAATAATTTAGTTAGCTCTAGGTTGTTGATTCAGCCTTCTAGTCCCAAATTATCTTTATCGAATCTTGGGAATTTAACCTCTCAGCTGCCAAAATGGCAGAACAGTTTTCAATCTGTTGCAAACAAGTTGAAACAATTATCTACTCAATCTGATGATAGACAGTCGCCCGGTTATGTGTTTAACAGTGGCTACACTCCTCTGGTTGCAATACTGTGCAATGCATTGCTAAATTCAGACAATTTTATCGAGGCTCTCAACAAACTCTCAGCACTAAATGATTTAAAAGTTGGGGGGAAAATTGTTGATAAATACAAAGTGGGTTTAGAGACTTTAAATGAGAAGTTGTCAAATTTAAAAATGCAAAACATAGAATTCGGTTACAAAGACGCTAAGACATTGTTAAAACAGCTAAAAGAGAGCAAACAGAGTGATTTTGTGTTGAAACCAAGAACAATGCTAGTGTATGTGGTCGGCGGGGTAACATATGCGGAGATCGCAGCTTGTAGTGTCATAGAGACAGTCACAGCAAGCAGAATATACATAGCCAGCGATTGTGTTCTAAATGGGAGTAATTTAATTGCTGCAAACATGTTATAAAATATGTTATATTTAAAAAATATCTATTTCAAAATGTATATTCTTCTTATTAAAATTTCGGCCTCGAGGCAATTATTTAATAGCAAATATTTCATTTCAAATTATTAATTATATGGGCCTTTGCACAACGCTACACAAACATGCAGATTGTTTGGTTATAAAATTTTTGTATAAATTATGTAATGGAGCGTTCAAGTATTACGTAATGCAATTTAGGGGGAGGGGGGAGTTCTTATATTACGTTACGATGCGTTACATGACATTAGTGACGTGAGTTACATGGGTAGGGCGGTTCGAACAACGCGTTACGTAACATTATCGTTTTCTATTTACAAAAAAAAAACAGTAAAAGGGGGTAATTTGGTTAGTTTATTTCTTGAAACGATATTTATTGTTTATGAATAATATAATATTATATTGTTTATCAATGATAGACTGACATCTAGACATCGCACAGCCGTAACTAATGTTAAAATGGTAGGTACCGATAATAATGGTAGAAATATGTAAACGCGTCATTGGGCTCATTTTTCGAAATTCATCACCCACGGGAGTGCAATGGGGTTCAAAGTTGTATGGTGAAGTATCAACCACTGGACGGATTGAGCTGAAATTTGGCAAGTTGATAGTTATTATGTCGTAGATACTTTTACGAAATAATTTTGAAATTGAAATTCATCCCCTTAAAAACACGCACAACTTAAAATCAGCCTTAAGCAGGTACAGTATATCTGGACTTTTTCTATACTAGATTTTTCACGCGACTTCGTTCGGCTGAATGTTTTTCGTGTGTGGGTATCGCGGTTGGATTAAAAGTATTAAAATGTCCTTCCTTGAGGTTCAAGCTTTCTCTCTATACAAAATTTCGTCAAGATCGTTTAGTAGTATTTGAGTCATAATCATAATCATCATAATAATAATTATCCTTATTTGCATTGAATATGGTACAAATGTTAACAATTTACATATAAGGTTCATCACATTCTGCTTTATAAGCGTGCAAATATTGTTAGGCCTAGGTAGTAACATAATAACAGTTTTAAGCTACAAAGAAATCGTAAAGAACGTTATTATACCTATTTTGTTCCGTAGTTATTTTAAAATTATGATATCTCCTAAGATGTTCATTGAAATCTTGTTACCATCAATTACTTGTGATTAATAACGTACTATTTACCTACTATAATCTACTATTACCTATTTGCATAAGAATCCACATCATGTTGACAATAATCCTTCACAACACAAATAATGCATTAATTTTGAACAAATTTGATTATCATAAAAAGGTTATAGTGAGTATATGTTAAAAAATAGACATGATATAATGCTATGAACTTCACTCGGAAGTGAATTCTTTTAATTTTAAATTCAATCATACATGATTCTACCGTCACTTAAAAATAAAATAACCAATTTGCTAGCACTCAGCTCCGCTCGCTCACGTACGACATAAAGAGCATGTTATTTATTTAGCATTGACATTTGTCTTTCATTTAATTTTTTTAAGATTAGGTTTAAAGTTAACCTGTAAAATATATATTTTTATTGTAATTTGTAAAAATTATAATTAATAATAATCCACTAGTTTATGGGGCGTTAAAGTTTTGGCGTTAAACTTTAAATATGCCTCTGTACCATAAAGACGTACCTCGCTCAATGTGTCTTGCCCATATAACATTTGAGTCTTATCCCGCCACTGCGCTGCGTGTTTTTAGAAAGCCTAAATCCTCGATAAATAGACTATTCAACATAAAGAATAATTTCTAAATTGTGGGGATCTAAAATCTTCAAAAACTGCGTTGCGTAATACTTGAACGCTCTGACATTTTTTTAAGATAATATGAGAGAGAAATAAAAACATTATTTATTGTATCAAAATAATTTATTTTTAAGTAGATTAAATATCACAGTAAAAAATATACAATTTTACCTAACATATCTTTGATACCATTTTAGCCAATTTGATCACCTATAACATAAATTTAAATTCTTTCACTTATGCCCGGTTTCTGAGGTGAATTTGTCGGCAGTCTATCTATTCATTAGCACTATTTAATTGGAGTTTCGAACCAAAAATATGACAAAAACTAAGTTTAACATAAGCTGACGATTAAAATATGTTGTCGATTTCATAACTCGTAATAGACTTGGACACAGAAAGGAAAGGTAATATAGGTTAAAGCTCCATTTCACTCCCAAAGTAACATAATATAACTAAACTAATATAATATTGCCAAATTATAGCAAATAGCAACACAACATATCTTTATTCTCGAATTAGAATAGGTTTTATATAGTGACCATTTTTTGAATTAGATCACGCGGCGCCAGTTAAACTTAGTTTATCTTGAGTTTATGTAAAATCTTCAGAAACCGTACCATGAAATCTACTAAATCACAGCTTCCTATAACATTTTACCATGCCAAAAATAATATTTTTAAAACTAATAGATATGAAACAATTATAATATTTTTCATTCATGCTAAACATGTTTTTTGTTAAATTTTTTGCAAACTTACAGTGACACAATAATATACATTAGTTAACAATTTAGAAACTAGAAAAATAATCTATTTTAATAGCATAAAAATTTTATTTTCATCAGTCAAAAGGATATTATTCTAAATCGAAAGCCGTCCAAATAAAAATAAAGTTAAATAATTTGAAGCTGTACACAGCATCATACTGTGAAAAAATTTACTTGTTATTTTTGATGTTGGCAGTAAAGTGTTAAATATATTTCAATTTTCAATATCTAAGGGGCATCACAGACGGCGAAGATACTATAATATTTTTTGTTAAGATACAATATCGCTTGCTATACAGTTTGTGGGACAGCCCCAAAGGAAAATCTCCGACCGAGCGAGATAGTATGCCCGAGCATGCCGAATCCCACTTGTAGTCATTTCAGCTGTTGTGTACAGAAAATTCGATAGCTCGATTCCGAATTGTGGCGCTAATTGGTCCGCCACAAGTTCATATGAACTACCAGACTGCTGAGATACTATATATTTTCATATTTAACATACTTCAGTATGAAATATATACAGGCATCTTACGATAAAATATTACAGTATATTCGCCCTTAATTCTATACTGCAAAGGAAATGACTTGAAAGTAACAGTATCATGTATTTTTATTTGATGACAGAACTGTACTTTCTTCTGAACTTATACAACAGTTACAAGTACTATCTGAATTCACAGGAAACTCAAAAAAAGACTTTGAAACCTTATTCTTTTATGTTCTTCTGTACTGTCTATAGTTTATAACTTTACATTTTTATAAATTGAGATTATATTAAACTCATTGTATGGAGGGTAGAGGAAAGAAGCACTTTCTCCATAATAAGTTGGAAAAAAAAACAAAACTCAACTAACTTCATTCCATCTCGTATTGCTAACATCATGTCACACCCTCTTCTGACTCTAGCGCCAATACGAACTATTATTCAACCACTTTCGTCGGACACTTTTTTAGCTTTTCTTGCCTTAGAGAGATCGTCCTCCTTTCCTCTACCCTCCTAACTTGTAAATAGGGGGCCATCCATAAATTACGTCACATGTAAAACCTGGGGGAGGGTATCACCTACTTATTGTCACAAGCTATGTGGCGTCACACATTAAAATTAATTAAAAATTACCCCCTAAACCACAGGGGCGACACTGTCTACAAATTATAGCTTCCGCCTCCCGATTCGCCCAGCCACGCATACACAGCCGCGAGCTGTCATTCGTGTAAATCGGTGGAGTGACGATTCTTTACGATAGTAATATATGGACGCTGATAAGCAATAATGTCTCACTAGATCGCCATTTTGAGAATATCGTGTTTAATTAAATTAATTCTTTAAAGAGTTTCAACTATGTGTCAAAAGTTTTTATCAGTTTTTCATTAAATGATTTAATGATTTTAAACTATAACACTAAAATGATTTAATTCACTTAACACTATTTAGAAAATTATAGTTTATTGCATGAGAAAGCGATTAGTATCAACATCTTGATTTTAGTAATTTTGTGGGTTGACACAGTATTGCTTATTAGCATCCATATAATATTATTTGCCTTAACTCCGTAGGTCGATTCTGGTAACTAAATCTTACAATAATACAGTTTCGATGCAGTCTCGACATGAAACAACAGCAAAATGGTATTCTCATTAACGTCAATCCAATGTCAAAAAACCCCGTCGGTTGGTCTAAACTACAAAAATCAGTTTTTGATATTATCAAGACGATTTATATATAACTCATTGAAAGTTGAAGTTGAATACGAGAATGGGGGTTCTGATTCATAATCTCAGTAAAATTACATTTTATTCACTCGAACCCTCTTTATAAAATTCAAGTATCAAGTTAGTTGTACATATTTCGGCTGTGTTTACTGCGATTAAAAATCAAAGCATAAGTATTATATATACAATAGGTATTAAATAACTATTTTACAAACCATGAGAGAGAGTAATCTATATATAAACAAAGATCATCTTTCAAAATGAAACTAACTCTTATTTAAAAAAAAAAGTAACATACGTGTCATTCGAAACTAATAAGCAATTTTACTTGGTCGGATTATAACATACATGAATTGTCAACCGCCGGCATGGCGCCATTTCTATGTAAATTTTACCTGTTTGTTATTCAAGTTAGTGACGAAGTGACGAAACTGTTTTTTCGACTCGCTCCAAAGGTTTCGAACACCTAAATGTCTGTTTACATTTTTTATTTTGTCTGGTGAATTTGACTGTATACCTGAATGACATACACGCGTGAGTATCCACATTTACCTGCGTGCGTATCTCTATGCGTGTGTCATCACTTGCGCCAGTACTGCGCGAACTTGTGCAGCTGCTCCACTAGGTGCGCCATCACAGCCGTCACAGACATATCGAGCAGATTCTGGAGATAGTGGACAGCCTCCTCGTCACCCAGGTCCAGCCTGAAAAAGTTAAATAATGTCATAGATAAATGACAAAACTCACTCACGCACTCGAGAAGATACCACTAGCGTATTTCAAAAATGTAATTCAAATGCTACGCCCAAGTCGGCGTGCCCGAGCCCGTCACATTGAAATCTTCGTGTCAGATGTACGTACCGAATTCACGCACAATAGACTGTCTTGCACAGAATGATATGACGACTTCTGTGGACCAGTGGTTAGCGCTTTGGCGCTCAAGCCGGAGGTCGCGGGTTCTAATCCCGCCAGGGAAAAAAGTTTTGTGTTCCTGGGTCATGTATGTGTATTATGATTATATAGTAAAAAATTTAAATATAAATATAAAAGTATTAAATATATTTCCGTTATCTGGTGCCCGTAACACAAGCTATTCGAGAACTTACCACGGGACCAGATTGACGTGGTGTGAAGGCGTCCATAAATATTATATTACTAGCTGTTGCCCGCGTAAATACAGTATCCCTCGGGAACACTGTACTTTTTCGAGATAATAAGTAGCCTATGTTTTAATCCAGAGCCTAAACTACTACCAAATTACATCGAAATCCCTTCAATAGTTTTTGCGTGAAAGATCCATCCATCTTCACAAACTTGCACATTTATAATATTAGTAGGATAAACCCCCACTACAATAATGAGTTGCCGCACGAAGCTGCTGTTGTTAGATAGCGCGGTATCTAGTCGAGCGCCGAGACCAATCATTTATCTAAGAATAATGTCTACGTCCTACTGTTGGTGGTTGCTATTAACTCCAGTAAAATTAAATTAGCTACATTTAATATGAGGAGTTTATCGTCTGTGGTGAGATGTTTGTTACTCTTTAAATCTAATGAGGGTTTTTAAATTCGTAACATCTGACAGCTTTTTGACACGACAAGTACCGTCGGGCTACCAAGCGGGCTACCTACTAAATTCTTATTGACCGTTTTTGATACCACTTAAGCCACCAGATGACGCATTGTGTGCGTTGGGTCTGCCCCCTAGCGGCAAAAAATATCAAATACCCTCATTTGATATGAACGTATGTAACAAAGGAAACAATAGTAATATTATAACAACATAATGCTACCAATTTAAATGTCACTCATTTGACGTGCAATAAAGGAAGATAATAAATAACACACAAATTTCGTCGTTTTATATTTTTGTTTACGTATAAAATAAGGTGCCTTTCTCACGGTCCAGCCTGCAAATCCAGCACCGGTACTAATGACCGTTGTAGCGAGCTACACTTAGATGATAAAGACGATAGATGCTGCTAATGCTGTATGCTGATGCTGTTCTGATAGGTTGATGGTGATGCTGATATAGGGTATAAATGATGAACCCCGTTTGGTGCGTAACAACGAACTGTGTTTTATGTAAATAATGATTAAATTTACATGTTACAAAAAATGCTTAACAAAGATGCACACGCGGACATATGCGAGGCGCACGAGTGCAATGACACATTGACCCGTACAACCGTCATTAGTGTCAATATTATCAATCATTTATAATTTTTGCCTACAAGTCCACTTCAAGGCCGCGATATTGGATTCGCAGGCTACACGGTGAATATGATGTTAAAAATTTGATCTGATCAGAACAGAATCTATGCTGGGAAGTTTAGTCTATTGTCAGGATATAATCTATTGCGTGCTTGGTGGACAATCTGTTGATACGACACTAATTTAAAATAGTATGTGAAGTACCTGAGCTTGTCCTGCACCTTCTTCACGGCCTTGTCCGGTTCCAGCGCAATGTCGGGCACGGACGCGTCCACCATCAGCGAGAACAGATTCAGCATGAGGCTCGCATGCCTGGAAAATGTATATCGGGGTGATGCTCTAATATGCCAGCAACGAAGCGTGATATCCTAGTAATAAGTAATGGTAACCTGTAAATTTTTAAGGCATTATCATACATACACTGGTGCAAGGTAATATCACAGTATAAGCTCATTGGTGATCGGTAGGAGAGTTTTTGGTGCGTGGAGTACTCTCAGGCGCTTGCAGAATTTTCTGCCGAATCCGACCAATAATCTGCATGCCGAATCGCTTATCCTTCCTATATTGGATTACGCTGACATATGTTTCACAGATATTTCAGAAGAGCAGCTTAATAAACTTAAGCGTCTCGAAAACCTTTGTATCAGACTTATTTTCGGTTAACGAAAATATGTTCACATATCCGATTTTCGTACCAAACTCAAGTGGCCGCCAATCCGACTTCGGCGGAATGCTCATATACTGTCCCACCTGTATGGTATACTGTATGACCCCAAGACTTACTTAAAAGAAAGTTTCCAATTTTTGGACGATAGTGTAAAATCTTTTCGAAATTCTAATATATCATTAAAACCCCCTACGAGAAATACAAAATTTGTTGACTCTTCATTCACAGCTCGTGCAGTCAGTCTGTGGAACAGATTACCAATTTCATTAAAACGCGCTCAATTTTTGCACGTATTTAAAAATGGAGTTATGGAACATTTTTATTTGTGTATGTATTAACAATTAATATTGTAAAGTGTGTACCTAAATAGTATATATCATATAAAAAGTATTATGAAATCTTAAATTACAATATGTATTAAAATAATTTTCTCTTTGCCTATCTATAAAGCCACCTATCGGTATATTACATTTAAGAAAATGTGTCATGATTATTTATAATAGTCGACTGGCCGATGTCGCTTGTAGCAATAAGACCCGCCTTTTGTGCTTTTTTATGTTTAGTTTTTCTATGTTCTGTGTCCTATTTGTTTTTGGTGCTATAAAGATTTTTTGATTTATTCTTTTAGTTTGGTATGCGTAAGTATGTATAATTTTTGCGTTGTTCGCAAATTCGGAATGTGGTGGGTTCGAATGTCGGTCAGATAAATACTCTTGTGATTCTTTTCACGCTGGGTTACCCAGGTACTATCACTAATCACCTTCTCAGATGCAGGAACGCCGTATAACACTGTTTCCTGAACTCGTGGTAATGCTCCGACGCGACCCCTCCCATCGCCTCCACCATTTCTTTGCTGAGCTTCATCGGCGGCGGCAGGGGTTTGGGGTCGCGGCCCAGTATGTAGCCGAAGTCGATGTGGAACAGCGCCCCGGCCGGCGTGAGGAGCAGGTTGTCGAGGTGACGGTCGCCCACGCCTGGAAACGTCATAATTATCTTAAGAAAACCTTATTTGTTATTGTACTGTGTGTGTACACTTATACTGTGAAATAAATCATTAACATATCCTACTACTTTTATAAACGTGAAAGTTTGTGAGGATGGATGGTTGTATGGATGGATGGATGGATGGATGGATGGATGTTTGTTACTCTTCCGCGCAAAAATTTGGTGTGGTAGTAGTTTGAACTCTGCATTTACATATTATATTCCACTTTTTATCCCGAAAAAGTACAGTGTTCCCGTGGGATACTGTATTTACGCGAGCGGAGCGGGATAGATGAATATAAAGAAAGTATCGTTGTTTTGTATTATAATATTAATTTTATGATGTGTGTTAATTCCGCGAATCTCACGCTTCGCCACTAATTATTTTTATTCCGGAAATACTTAAGACACTAGAGCCACACGAATTAAGACGAAAGCAACATACATTGTATAAAGCTAGGAATATGTTTATTGGTTAAAATACCATCGGTCCATCACATAAATATTAACTCGAACCCACGGAGTGGACTCGACGTGGACTTTGCAGTGTTAACATATCGGGACAGGATTGTAATTGTATTATTGCAGGATTTTATTAGCAGAATCGACCTTCAGAGTGCTGATTTGTAATGCTGGGACTATATGATCCGGAATCCGGCGGGCCGGGCAGTATTCAGAGCAGAGAAGTGTCGAGTTATATATGACATTAACCTTTGAATCGACACTCATGTGTTCGATTTTCAACTCTATTGTATTAGTCTAGAGTTCTGATTTTACTGCTCTGACGTTTTCTCAAGCGATCCGGATTCCGGATCATATAGTCCCAACCTCAGACAAGAACACACAAGCACCAGGGGCGTGCGCTCCTTGTAGGCAGAAATGCAGTGCTTTACTTGTCATTCACAGATATTTTAATAAAACGTTCGTACGTTTTAGATGACTTTAATTAATAAATAATTAAATTAATTAAAAAAATATAATAACTTAAAAACGCCTAATATTTTATCAATAGCAACTCATGCCGGTAAGTCCTGCAGGAAAAATCATCGCATGTGTGTGTAATTTTCATACTTCGCAAACGCACACATCCATGAATATTGACATGATTATATAGCGGTAACTCATGCGGCAGGCGTTGGCTTAACCTTGCCGAGCAGAGCTGGGAGCTCGGTTCGGTTATCCGATCGCTTCCGAAAACCGCCGAACTGGCTTGTCGGAAATTATTCGTTGCCTATAATCTGACTAAAAATAATACGACGTGAATCTAATGAATCGTGTATGCACATTATGCATTTTTGTTTAGTAAGGTTTTATTTGTTTAAATACAAGAAACGTTTTGTGTTTCGCGGGGGCCATATTGCATATTTCATGTGATAAGCATTGTTTACAATTTGATCGCTCCTGTTTATTTATAGTTTTCTTAAAAGATTTTTCATTTTAACATTTGAAAGTGTGTACATTTAACAGTTTCTTACTGAGTTTCTATAATAATTGTAGTGATTTGCTGTTACTAGTACGTTTGTTGATTTTTTTGAATGTTATTTAATTGTAAGGGTTTGCGTTGATAATGTGTGTTTATTAAAAATAACAAGTTCTCACAATTGTCGTTCAGAGAAAAGATTCAAATTCTGTCTAAAGGTAGGTGTGTACCCGAGTTACAACAATGACACCAGCAAAAAAATAATGTAACTCGAAAATTTCATGTTAAAAGTTATGAAACGTATAACTGGCTGTGTGGTTGTGTACACACGATTAAATTATATTGTTTTCCTTGCATATTATTTAGTAATTCTCGTACAGTGTGGACTGATTCGGGATATTCAGATTTAAATAATTTCTATTCCGCGGCCTCACTCACTTGGATAAGATATTTGTGGTGGCCGAAATCTCGCGGTTATTTACATCGGGATATAGTAATCTCAAGTAACCGGAACCTTGAATATGTGAAAATTGAAGCTGACTGACTGGTTAGTAGTTATAATATTTTAAAATATGCTTATTATTTTACTTATTAGAATTTCTTCCGCCGCGACGATCGATCGCTGTTTTGTCTGCGTTGCCGTAGAAGATGTACATGAATAGTAGTACATCTAAGACTTGCTCTGTTGGCATGGTTTCGACTTAGAGATCCGTCGCTAGGCTGTAGCTATGCTAAAAATCTATAAACGAAAAAGTTTTTGTGACCGAGTACTTCGCCGCATACCGAAGTCGCGCCGACGCAGTGTCATAATCCTGTGCACGCCACTGACAAGCACCCGTCCCCTGCGACGCCGCGCAACTCACCCAGCAGATACGTGATGACGCAGTATCCAGCGCAGCTCCGCACGTACGTGTCCATCACGTCCGGCCGGATGCCGTACGTTGCGGCTGGACACGGCGCCATCTTGCGTAAATAATTTTGTATAGATCCCGCGCTAGCTAGGGCTTCAGCGACAGTCACGGAGTCTATGAACTGCAGGAAGCCGTGTTTACAGCTCGTCGCAAGTACTTTGTACGGTGTGAGTTTCAGGTCTAAATTCTCTCTGAAAAAAAAAAACATATTTAGTATATGGTATATGTCAAATCTTTGGAAGAATGAATATACATGGAAGGAACACTAAAATCGAAACTGTAAACATCTATCTGTCTCACAAAACATCAGTATCAAAAACCCATAAGAGTGAAAGAGAAAGCTAATCCATGTCGTTTCCCTTTTTTCGAAGGTTGTCCGCACTTAGTCACGGTATATACATTGGTAATACGACTTATTGCACTGATAATAAGTGTTAGCATGTGGGATAAGAATGGACGCCAGACGTCCCGTATTTTAAGTATTATTTAGAACGTCCCGCCGGGACAAGCGTCGTCCCGCAAATCGAGCGATCTAGGATTAAAAACTAAAAAGTGTCCCATACAGATAAATATGAGCTCAGGCACCCTAAAACTAACCAAAAACGCAAAAACTCTCCCGATCCTGAGAAAATACTAAAATTTGTCACAAATTAATTATTATTTTCTTTTTTTTGTCCCGGGTAAAAAAACTGAAATCCCGTATTTTTTTGGCTTATGTAAGCATTTTTCCCTTAAAGGCTGAAAAAAAATCTGGCAACCCTAGATAAGATCGTAACTCATACCGCAACTCGGATAAACATCCATAAACGGTATTGATTGCCTTTATCTCACCGTCTCAGCAGCTTGTCCATGAGCGTGATCATCTGCAGTATGAGCTGGTCCTGGCGCAGGTCGTCGCCGTGCTTGAATATCGCCTCGTACTCGGACCCCTCCGTCGTCAAGAAGGTTAGCTTGCATGGCATGAGAGCCGACTTGAAGAGGATGGCTTTCTTGGCCACTATGCCCTGTGGACAGTAATTGATGTAAACGCCAACATTATGAATGAACTTCTAGATGTTGTCGGCGATAATGACTTTGAAGTTAGTTACGAGTTTTCACGCGAACTTGAGCTTACTTCATGCCGATTTTTGGCTGTTGGTGTGCGCGCACACATTATAAGTATTATCATTATTTTGGAAACGCGGCAACTTCGTGGTGTTTAATGATCTGAACCCCAATTCTCGTAATGAACTGACACTTTCATTTTATTTTTAGTGAATTATAAATGAATCGTCTTGATATCGTAAGCTGTTTTTTGGAGTTTGGACCAATCGAAACGTGACGTTGGTTTGACGTTTAAATGAGAATACCGGATCGTAATTGAGTTATTGCAGGATTTCATTAGCAGAATAGACCTTCAGTCGATTCGACCACAAATAAAGTATATTTTCAAAATAATTTATAAAAAACTAGCTTTTGCCCGCGGCTCCGCCCGCGTAAATACAGTATCCTACGGGAACACTGTACTTTTTCGGGATAAAAAGTAGCCTATGTGATAATCCAGAGCTAAAACTACTACCATTTCAAGTATCATCGAAATCCGTTCAGTAGCTTTTGCGTGAAAGAGTAACAAACATTCATCCATCCATTCAACCTCACAAACTTTCACATTAATAATAGTAGTATAGTAGGATACCTTGATAGTAACACTGGGGTCTAGCGGCAGCGGCATCGGCTCGAACGACGTGAAGTTGAACTTGAACGCGTCCGCGTCCGCCAGCAGCGCCTGCAGCCGCGCCGCCTTCCGCGCGCGCGCGCCGGACTCACGCGCCACCGCGCGGACCAGCTTCACGAGGCGGTCCACGAACGTCTGTCGAGAGAGATGAATATATTGGCATGAGAGAGAAAGAGGGAGTTGGTTAGGGTCGACTCACACCGAAACAAAACGAAACGCGACATGGCGCTGCATTTTTAAGATAGCTATGCAAAATTGAACTTTATTCATTACACACGAAGACAAGTTCGAATGTCAGGTTGTACCGCGCTGCACAACGCATGTGCAGTGTGTGACTGATGTCAAATGAAACGTGTATCTTTTTGAGTTGTGAATTATGTTCAATTTTGAATAGCCTTCTTAAAAATGCAGCGCCGCGTAACGTCGCGTGAACTGACTCTTAATTGCGGTCGAACAACCAAGGATGGCGATTGGTATTCTTCCCACTGTTCCCACACTTGTACTGTGTAAAGATAATAAAAAGGCTCAAACGCACACTAGACAGAGACAGTCAAACAGATGACGATGAAGAGAAACAAAGACAGATGCAGCACCTGCTGACGGGCGAGCGCGGTGCGTGTGCGCACGGCGGCGGGCGGGCCGGCGGCGAGGCGGCGCGCGAGCGTGCGCATGGCGGCGAGGTACATTGCGCGCGCGCGCGGCTCGCGCTCGTCCTCGCACTCCACCAGGAGGTACCAGTACAGGTAGTTGGCCACGCCGGCGTTGGAGCACGCGCGCGAGATCAGGAAGCCCGCCAGGCTCGGCTCCTGGACGCCCTCCGCCTCGCTGTGCACGTAAATATAGCTTATTATGAATATTATAATATAAAAGAGCTTTAGGTAATGTTCCGCTCGTGAGAATTTATTTTACGTTTTTAAGAGTATTATATGTATTTCAGAAAGTTTATAGGAAATCTGAGTCGTTACATCTGCTTGCCTTTCAGCGTAATCAAGCATCAATTTAAGTCGTCTATATATAACGCCCCCACGCCGATTTCGGTGACGGTGGCCGGTTTAATTGAAACCAGGCCAGTTACGCAGGGTTCAGGTTCAGGGTAATTTTATGGGACGTATAACCGAAACGACTGGCGAGAGATCAGGTGCAGGACCGTCTTTTTACATGCCCATCCGACGCATGGATCATCTTTCTTGTCAGACAATCAGGTGATCAGCCTGCATTGTCCTAACCAAACTTGGAAACACCATTTTTGTTGTTCCAATGCGGGAATCGAACCCACGACGAGTTTGAGAGTCGAGAGCCAAGCTCTAACCACTAGACCACGGGGGCCGTATCTAAACTAATATTATAAAGAGGAAAGATTTGTTTGTTTGCATTGAATAGGCTCCGAAACTAATGGATCGATATAGAGTGGATCACGGGGTAGGACATAGGCTTCTTTTTATCTCGGCAAAATGTACGGATTTTCTTTTGCACGCACATATTCGCGGGCAATATCTTGTTATAAATAAAGTAAAAGAACTACGGATTACATGGCTGCTGTAAAATAGTCAAAAAATGGTAAGCTAAAAAGAATCTCAAAAATCCATTCATAATTGGCGAAATGATCGCGTAATATACATAAAAAACATATAGTCCGATTGAGAACATCCTTATTTTTTGGAGGTCCATTAAAAATGAAAATAAACCGCGATAAAATCCATAAAATTAGTTTTATTTGCAACTAGCTGGTGTCCGCAATTTCCCGTATTTTTTTAATGAAAACCCAAAGATAAAAATAGCCTAAGTTACTCCTTATAACACCAGCTATCTGCCAGTGAAAGTCCCGTGAAAATAGGTCCAGCCGTTTCAGAGATTAGCCGTTAAACAGACCGAGAGACAAAAATTTTAAAAATTGATTTTTATCGTAAGTACCGTATATACTTTCATATACATTTTGTGAAAAGCTGTTAATTTGAAATTACAAACAGACAATTAAATTTAATTTATTCGTATAGATGAGTAGTATTCGCGTAAATAAAAGAAATCAATATGAAATCAAGTCATTTGCGCCTACCCGCTTTATCGAACGCACACGCCTGTAGCATTCTACTGTTATAATTTATTAGTATGGCTATTAAAAAGTGTGTAAAATGTAAAAATAACATTACAAAAAAAGGTGCCAGGATTAGAATGTAGTAGGTGTAATAGAATAGTCCACGCGGATACAGTTTGTTCAAAATCGTCAAACCAATGGTTCAATAGAATGGAGTTGTGAAGATTGGTTAAAAATATCTTCCGGAGATCTTCATTTATAACACCAGATAAGGATGTTGATGAACACAACAGTGAAGCTGAAATACCCGAGAAATCTAAAATAATTGATGCGAAGAAGCTGGCCCAAGATATAAGTAGAGAAGGACAGAAAACATTTCGGGAAGAGTTTCGTAACCTAAAAACTCACTCGAATTCCTAAGTGAAAAATTAACGACAATGGAAAAGGCAATAAACAAACAGGACAGCAGGATTAAGGGCCTTGAAAACAAACATCAGGAGCTTTCTAATAATAAAAAAAAAAATAGAACTAAAAATCACCACTTTGGAGCAAGGATTTAAGAATTTTGAACAAACTGGCAAATTTGTTCGAAATTGCTGGATTACCTGAAATGCCCCCAAACGAAATTAAAATAATAGTTGATACTGTAGCAGTTAATTTAAATGTTAACGAAAAAGATATTCAGTCTTCGCAGCTTCTACCAGGAACTCTAAATAAACCAGGATATATACTTGTTGAACTCAAGTCTAAAGTGTTCCAGGAACAGTGAATAGAATCAAGTAAGAAAAAAATGCCTAACTGTAGGACAATTGATACAGGACATTCCTAAGAAGAAGGCAGAGGACCGCGTTTTTATACGGGAAGCCCTTATTAAGTACCAAAAAACCCTATTATATGAAGCTAAATCTCGTTTACTTAATAAATTTTGTCAATATGTATGGTGTTAAAACGGTAGAGTGTGTGCTAGAAAATCGGGTAATAGTAAAATTCACAAAACTAGCTTCTGGTTGTGATGTGGTTGTTTGTGCAGTATATAAGGTCACCGTCCACTAATAAGAATATGTTTGTTAGGGAGCTAAGTAATTATATTTCTAAATATGATTTAAAACAGAACTTTCTACTCATTGGGGATACTAACATAGACCTAAAGAATATATCATCATCACTTAAATATTCATATTTAGGAGCTTTGTCTGAGCGCGGACTCATGTGTGGAATTTCACAGTACACAAGAATTGAAAAAAGACTTGATGTTGTCACCAAAACGTGCATTGACCACATATTCGCAAGGTTCACCATATATTCGCAAGGTTCCCCACATATCATCCGTACTCGGCAGTGCTCGACGTTATTCTGGCCGATCACCGCGGCCTTATCATTGGTTGTATTGATCATGTGCCTGCAGCGTATATACATCCAGTTCACAAACAAATCATTAATTTTGATATTATTTGTAAAGAACTAAAACAAATTAAATGGTTAATAACAAAAAACATTTCTTCTCCAAATGATATTTTAAACTTGTATTTCTAAATATTTTCAAAAAACAAATAAATTAGCAAACCACAAATAAAATAACCGCACCAAAAAAGCCCACTAAATGTAAATCCCTGGATTGATACCGATATTACTCAACTTTGTAAGAAACGAGATAAATTATTCTCAAAATGGAAGAATAACACTGAAAATTCTAAACTAAGACTAGATTATAACACGATTCGAAATAAGGTATATAAAGTATTGGAGAATAAGAAGAATAAATATTATATAAAGTACATTAATAATAATTCTAAAAATACGAGAAAGACTTAACAAATTATTAACCAAATACTAGGACGAGTGATATTATCCATCGATTCTGCTATACACAACGCATTTGATGCACAAGGACTTACCACTAAAGAAATAGCTAATAATTTTGCGATCAACTTCGAGAAATCTGTTAAAAATATCATTCCGAACTGTATAGCTAAACTATTTTGCTCAAGCGATAACTTTTGACTCAACGATTGACTCAAGCATCCTTTTTAAAAAAGCAACTACCCAATCTGTTAATAAAATTATAAATAAATTAAATGTAAATAAAGTGCCAGGTCCAGACAACATTAATGTTTCTGACATAAGAGCTATAGGACAAAGTGTATCTTCCAGCATTGCAGACTTAATCAACTGTAGTGTTAAAACCGGCCAGTATCCCGATGACCTGAAGGTAGGTAGTGTGAGACCCATTCATAAAAAGGGTAAACGTAACTTATATACAAACTATCGTCCCATTACCTTGCTATCTACGATAGACAAAATTGCAGAGAAACACGTATGTGAACAAATACATAAATTTTATAAAAATCACGATGTTATAAATAGATATCAATTTGGTTTCCGATCCGGTAAAAGTACTTCTGAGCTTTTGTCTAAATTTATTGACGAAGTTAACGGCTACTAACTACCTACACAACCGCTCATTCCTGGTAAAAATTGATGATACCTTCAGCGAACCAATTACAGTAACGGAAGGCATAGCGCAAGGCTCAGTGTTGAGACCATCGTTTTTCATGACCTAGGTTAATGACATGAGCAGTTGTATCGCCCATTGCACGTGTTACCAGTTTGCAGACGATACCTTCTTTATTATTGCATCGGAGGACCCTCAAACATCAAGATTACTCATGCAACAAGACCTTGATGCTTTCTTAAGATGGTCCCACGATGCTCGCCTAGTCATAAATGGTAGCAAAATAAAATCACTTTTGATTAAATCCCCTGTATCAAGCAATGTTATAATATTGAAAATTTAATATTCCATAATCACAGTTGCCTACATTCTGCTAATGTTGTATGTAACTGCCCTCCTATTGACATAGTTCAGGAACAAACATATCTTGGTCTCTTAATAGATTTTTTAGAAATAGTAATGTCGAGTATGGATAAACGGAAACCTCTCTGCGCCGTATTTATGGACATGACGCAGGCGTTTGATCATATGGACCATGATATTCTGTTGTACAAGCTTGAGGCGTATGGTATAAGAGGTAACATTCTAAAGCTCATAGAAACCTACATTAAAAATCGCACTCAATATACTAAAATAGTTAGAATTTACGAAAAAACAAAAATAGAAGACATATACCTCTCTGGTGCACAAAAATTACTATACGGTGTACCGCAGGGAAGTGTTTTAGGTACACTCCTATTTATCATTTATAATAGGTCTTTCCCTATGAAATTGCCGTTCTGCAGGACTGGCCATTTTAAATCAAAATATTTTTTTTCAATTTTTTTTCTAATTTCAAATTAATTTTATTTTAAAAACATGGATTTTTTTTTTCAAAAGTAGTCATTTGTTTATTGATTAGTGTTGCATTTTCATCGCATTTCAATCTTTTTCGTCATCATGTATACGTTAAAAATTCGAGTAATTATGGAATATGAGTACCGTCGTGGCAGCAACGCGGGACAAGCGGCACGCAACATCAACGACGTTTACGGAGCTAACACTACAAACCAACGCCCCACCTGTTATTGGTTTGCTCGCTTCCGTTCTGGAAATTTCGACCTGAAAAATGAACCTCGCGGTCGTCCGAAGACTTTGGTCAACAATGACGAATTAAAGGCGATTGTGGAAGCTGATGATACACAATCTACGGCTGAATTAGCAGCAGATTTCGACGTTAGCGTCAAAACAATATTGGTCCATTTGTGTCAAATTGGCAAGGTAAAAAAGCTTGACAAAAGGGTGCCCACGAATTCAATGATCGCCAGCGCGAAGTACGCGTCGAGACGTGCCTTACACTGCTCAAGAAACACACAAATGAAGGAATTTTGAACCGCATTGTTACTTGCGATGAAAAATGGATTCTGTTTGATAACCGCAAGCGCTCAGCAAGTTGGTTGGATCCTAGTTCAGCACCTAAACAATGCCCTAAACGAAAACTTACCCCTAGAAAAGAGATGGTCACTGTTTGGTGGTCTAGCGCCGGTGTGATTCATCACAGCTTCTTACCAAACGGGGTGATAATTACTGCAGATGTGTACTGTGAAGAACTGAACACAATGATGGAGAAGCTGGCACATCTCCAACCAGCATTGGTCAATCGCTCGTCTCCGTTGCTCCTGCACGACAAAGCGCGACCTGCACAGCAGACGGTCTCCAAGTTGCAAGAACTGGGGTTGGAAGCTCTTCGTCATCCGCCCTACTCACCAGACCTTGCGTCTACAGACTACTACTTTTTCCAGAATTTGGATAACTTCTTGGCGGGAAAAAAATTAAATTCCCGAGAGGCAGTACAAAATGCCTATGAAGAATTTGTTGCCTCCCGTCCAGCTGATTTCTTTAAGAAGGGCATCAATAAACTGCCACTGCATTGGCAAAGATGCATTGATTGCATGGGTGATTACTTCGATTAATACAAAAAAAAATACATGAAAAAAATTTGTTTAAATTTTTTCATACAAAACGGCAATTTCATAGGTAAAGACATAATATTAATGATCTTCCAAAGGCGACTTGCAACCCAATAACACTCCTCGTTGATGACAGTACAGTAGCATTAAATAAAACCTATGAGCTAGATATAAATAGTACACTCAGCAACATAATCAAATGGTTAGATACAAACAATAAAAAAGCTAATATGGAAAACTAAGCTCATGCATTTTAGTCAACGTTTAAATGCTCCAAAGCTTAACATTAATTACAAATCTGAGCCAATTTATGAAGTGCAAACTACCAAATTTCTTGGACTCACTATAGACAGTAAGCTAACATGGAAACTTCATATTGAACAACTATGCAAGAAAATAAACAAATCAGTTTATGCACTTCATGAACTGTCTCAAATTGTAAATGTCAATACAACAGTAACTGCATATAATGGTCTAGTGGTTTCAATACTAAGGTATGGCGTGGTTTTTTGGGGAAACTCGACAGACATTGAAATAGTCTTTAAGGCACAGAAATTTAAGGCTTAGGAGCTGTTTTTGGGCTATCAACAACCGATACCTGTAAACCATTTTTTTACAAAATATAGAATCCTAACTCTGTATATCTACGAAGTTGGAACTTTTGTCAAACTAAGTCCAGATTCATTTGAGTTAGCCTCAGTAACGAGCAACAGGCAACAACGTGACATATATCGCTTATGTAATCGTATGACCTATTAATACCACGCTAATGCATAAAAGGGTTTTTCATATGGCTCCTGCAATTTATAATAAATTACCAAAGGAATTAAAACCAATGAACTTAAAATTATTTAAGAAAAACTTAAAAAGGTCTCTGATAAAAAAAATGTTATTATAATATATTTGACTATTTAAATGATAGATTAAATAATATTTAGTGATAAATAGAATAAATAATTGAAATAAACTTATGACATTGATTTGTAATAATATTGACCATTGATTTGAATTGACTTACTTAACGGTTTGAATTGAATTAATCCTATATAATTCTTATTAAGATTATCTATTTCAATTAAACTTTTTATCATATTTTTTTTGCAATTTAATATATTTTCATCCTATTGGAATTTTAACAATTTATTTCAATTTAAATTATAATTATTATTAATTTAGTTACCTACAACTACAATATACATTTTGAATGCCTACTTATTAGGTAGAAAGACTTGACCCTCGTATAATTATTGTAACATCTATTGTAACAGTGCTTTCTGCAAATAAAAAATGATTTGATTACATTTGATTTGATTTGATAGATAAAAAGTTTAATTGGAGCCATCACATTGACCTGACATTTCCTCGCAAACATAACACTTCTCAAAAACAAAATCCCCTTTAAAATTAAGAGAATACTTTATTTTGCACTGGCAGAATCATATATTCAATATGGCTTCGCTAGTTACGGACGGTCATATAAGACCTACTTAGACCATATTTATAAATTGCGATTAAAAATACTGAAAACAATCGTCTCGCCTAATAGTAAGCAGCAACTTAGTAACGATGACATTGGGCCATTTAACTACTGAGTCTACTGTCAAATTGTGCCAGTACACAGTATGGTGCAATATTTGCTCCTTAGAGACAACTTTTTCAATGAGTCTTTAAAGAGCAAAATAGATCACCCGTACATACACGACCTATTTCGCAGAATCGGTTGTGTACGACAGGTGCGAATACTGTTTACGGCAAGCGAACGTCGCAGTACCTAGTCCCTCGGCTTATCAATAAATTACCTCTTGAGTTGCAAACTTCTCTTAAACCAAATAATATTAAATGTATTAAAAAATAAACACTTTCTGCGACACATATTAATAATGTAGCTTAGCTCCTATTCTCCATTATGACTTTATTATAAATATTTTATAAAATAATATTATTTTAAAACTTATATTTGTTGTAATAGACCACTTTTAATTACCTGCAAGTTGGTGCTAACTTGTAATAACATCCACACATACCTCTGTGGCTTCTTGATGTTATTGTTACATGAATGTTTTAGATGTATTATTTAAACTCTAAATAAATGAAAAATGTCAGTTGACTCACATGGCGGTGTCCGTGACGATGTCAGTAGACGCCGCTGGTATCGCTGAGTCCTCTTCTAGCCGGCTGCTCATGGAATCGCTGCCAGATGCCACTGCAATATCAAAGCGAAGATATACTAACATACTACTAACACAGATTAAAGAAAGAGGAACAGATAAACAGCTACATACTTAGCTTTCGATTCGATTGCACTACTACAAGCATACGGTGTGTCCACGATTGTGTGGCAAAAATTATGGGCCTTTGAAGGGGACGTTAAAATTGTCAAATGGTTTGATTTGGCTTGTTCTATGAAAGCTGGTTCTCTGTACGTAAGTATACATATATATATATATATATATATTTTCTACTCTGTGCTACTAACGCCATCTGCGGGACTCGTTAAAATAAATAAGAACTTTTAACCGCATTTCATTTTGAAACCAAATTAAACTTATTTTGTTTGGCTTATAAAGTATTCTCGTAAAATACTGTACTCACGCAGGCGGAGCCTCGTGCAAAAAAAGTGATTTATAGAAATACGCATTTTCTATGACATGATATGTCAACAGACAATTTAAACTAGTACAGTGTCAGTGGCGAAGCGTGACATCATGCGGAATTATAACCTATTTGTAATACAGAACATTGATGCTTTATTTTTATTGCAATTAGTGGCGGCGGGCGGCATGTATCTAAAACTAGTTTTTTGGACGCATTGGGCGCAAATTATTGTTTTAAGTATTTTATTTAAAATTATACATGGTGTTTTTTCAGTCAGTGTCCAAACTTTCAGGAGTGAATATACTCTTGAATATAAAACTTTTATTATATTATAAATAAGTAATATTCATAAGGGAAGGCGATATGATGTCGAATAGTATACACGTTTCGCTACTGCAGAATGTTATGCGCTACTCTTACTTGACAGCAGGCTCGCCTCGCTGCCCCTGTTGCTTTGAAGTAACTTGACTTCGGCCTCGCTGTGGCCGCTCACACGTGCGTACTCTGCAATTAATTAAGATTATTATTAAAAAAGGTTAAATAGTTAATAGAATCAGGCGTCACTTTGCGGAAAACCATAGCATACAATTTAATTAATATTATATCTAGCAAAATGCCGCGAAAAAATACCCACAACCTGCAAGCAGATGTGTGAGTGCACACATAAGCATGCGTAAAACACCTCCCTCCTCCCACACTGCTTATGCATACACTCAGAAACAAGATCGTGCAAAAACCACCACCACACAAGCAACAATGTCAGCAAGATCGTGCAAGGCCCCACACCACCATGCAGATTGCAAAACTCGACGCGCGTGTCTTTTGTTTGCAGGTCCACTGCAGCAGTGTGGGGGGAGGAAGATGCTTTACGCATGCTTATGCGCACATCTGCTTTGTGGGTTGTTGTGGATATTTTGTCGCGAGATATTGCTAGATATAATATTAATTAAATTGTAGAAAAGGTTAAAATAATCGTTTAGCTACATGAGAAGTAAGACGCTAATTGCGCTGTCCAGATTCGATTAAATCTGATTTTAAACAGAAAAATAAAAAAATGTACCAAATTAATTAGTCATTGTATTCCTTTATTGTACGGTACATAAGTGGCATTTAAATTGTTAACATTATAGTGTACAGTAATTAACACACAGGACTTCTTGCACTATTTCCACTTCAATAAGTATTTTACATTAAATTTAATATATTACACGACCGGTTTCGACAAAGTCATCATCAGCTTTGTCGAAACCGGTCGTGTAATATATTAAAATTAATGTAAAATACTTGTTAAAGTGGAAATAGTGCAAGAAGTCCGGTGTGTTATTACTGTGAAACATGAATTTCCACCAAGAACCTACAGTACAATCAATATCATGTATTATAGTGTACTAATGTTTTTTTATATTAACAAAACAAATTAAATTGTATATAAACAGACTGTAGATAGATGACGGGTGACTGTGGATAGATGGCGCTGACGCTTACACATAAAGTTACAGTAGGTATCCGGCCGAAAATACACATCGACCTTGAAAGAGAAACTGCTGTGAGCTGCAAGGGTCAGGTGACACCGCGACGATACGTGACGCGGAGCTGCATTTTTAATATAGCTCTTTAAAATCGATACTGAAATAATATTATTGTCAAGTATCTTCAGGGGCGCGGCTCTCCAATATTTAAAATATGTTAAAGAGCGTGTAAAACTTTTGTGTCAATAAAATATTTATTTCTTTTATTTTTAATCAAAATTGAATTTTATCCACTACACAAGAAGATACACGTTTAATTGCAAGAGCTCGAATGTCAAACTGCAAAGCTCTCCTTAGCCCGGCGCCGCTCTTGCAATGAATCGTGTATCTTCTTGTGTAGTGAATAAAGTTCCATTTTGAATAAATATTTTTAAAAAATGCAGCACTGCGTCGCGTATCAATCTCGTTTCAGTGTGAGCTGACCCTAACGGCCAGTTAGATATTCAAAATTGATCTTTATCCACTACACAAAAAGATACACGTTTCATATGACATCAGTCATACACTGCGCTGTGCAGCGCGGCGTAACCTGACATTCGAACTCTTACAATGAAACGTGTATCTTCTTGTGTAATGAATTAAGTTTAATTTTGAATAACTATTTTAAAATTCAGCGCTAAGTACGTTTTGTACAGTGTATGTATGTGTGCAAATAGTTTTCCATCTACCTAAAATTTAGACACACATACCATTGGCTCTTTAGATTCTAATTAGTTAGTGGCAGTGTTCGACAGAGGACGGTCTAAAAAGTCGACACTAGTTCTCTACTGACCGTCGTGTATCTCCTGGAACTCCTCGTACTTGAGCGCCTGCACCAGCTGCAGTAGGTACAAAATTAGGTCCTCATCCGGCGCTTGTTTCAGCCGCGAGATCGCGTACCTGTGAATGGTGTGCCACATCTGTTATCATTGTGTCTAATAGGCCTTTTGTGTTACTCTGTGGTAATCTGTGTATTATAAGGGAATCTAATTCATAAGTAGGTAGTAGTGTTCTCATAATTTATTTGTGTTATAATGACGATACAATTGCGAAATAATACGAAACTGATAAATCATTGGCAATCAATTGTATTGTGACTGTTTTTCTGGGAGCTGATTCACGCAAATGCTTTTTGAGTAGATATTGCCCGCGAATACGTTCGCGCAAAAGGAAATCGCGCAGGAATCGTAAATTTTTCCCCAATAAAAATTAGTCTCGGAGACTATTCAATGCAAACAAACAAACACATAAAATATATTATATTATTAGTAAAAAAATAATTATTTGGATTGGCACGCTGTCACACTCACGAACGGGTGAAATCGAGCATGTGCGCAGTGTGCCCACTCAACCAAAATGTTTTAGAAAATTACGTGAGTTTTTATTCTTTAATTTAACACAAAGAGCTTTTTAAACATTTTTGGTTCGGCGTTTTTTTTTAAACTTACCGCATTAATTTACCACTATGTTGTAAGAATGTTACCGTGTTTTTTATGGACCTGAAATAGACGTTATTTATTTATTTATATATTCAAATTGTACTAACTTTCTAACAGCAGGATGTGTGAACTTCGGTGTCAGTAGCTCTAATGCGTCTTCAACATCCATCGGCGCCCACTGCTTCATCATGGCTAAGGCTTGACGTACTTCACCTGAAAAATTAAATTCATTATTCAGGGCGTTCACAAGTTTTGTTACTTTGGGCGAGAATGAGTTTCTTTTGTCGAGGCCAAGAAGTTTTAATTTCGTGGCTAGAGATTTTGTCATATCTGTGGCTTCCTTTATTGGGAATTCTTCAAATGTACATGTATATTACAGTCAAATGATTCTTAAAAGTCAAAACAAGTTCATTATATTTCGATATTGAAATACGTACCGGGTCGGTTCCAGTTGACGCAGGCCAAGAATTTCGTGAGCGCTCGTCGGTGGGACGATAAATAGAATCTGAAAAGAGTAACAAAATTTAGTTACTTATATGCTATTTCGCTATTTCATCATTAGTGTATACTGTATACTTAATAAAGAAGCGGTCTCAAAGAACACCCCTGTAGTACACCCTGCAAGACTCACCCGTTCATAGTCAATATTTGATATATTTTTACTAAACCAATTGTAATCGTCGCTTAGCGGCCGTCAGTTGGGACAGTACCGGCGAGAGAGCGTGTGCACATGGTCTTGGATGTGAAATAGAAGACAAGATCATGAACGCACGATCACGCGCAGGTGCGAGTTTGTGACGGCCGCGTGTTTGGGTCTGCTATTGCTTCTTGCTGGAATAATGATAGATAGGGCTACCTATATACATAAATATCCTCAACCCATATCTGTATTCAAACATTATTATCCTGACCCGCAATTAGCAATATACTGCAGTAGCGCTTAAACTAGTACACGCATCCGTATGCCTCCACCACCGCATATAAGTACACTCATGCACATGTACTCACCCAATTCGCGTAATTAAAAATTTTCAAATTGTAATATGGTTCCAATCTCAGGGTCATGGTGCCGGATGCGCAACTAATCGTGCGTGTGCGAATGCCTGTCGCACTCGCACACGCATTACATTACATTAACCGCATTGCATTTAAGTATTAAAACCATAATGCAATTTGTGCTGTGTTATGTCGTCCCACTCGCACTCAGACCCTTCAATGAGCGTGCGTGTGCGACAACATCAGAGAATCATAAGTCATGCATCACTCACCGATACTTCCACACCAAATCCTGGTCATCAGCAGAAAGCGTGTGCGGCGGCTGCGCGGGCGCCAGTAGCGCTGCTAGTCGGTCGCGGTCGCGCGCGCTCGGCTTCGCGTCCTGTGCTGGCGCGGCGCCGCGAGCGCAACGCGCTAAGCGGTGCTGTTTGCTTTCCGCTAGATTCTCCTGAAACGAGAAAAATCAAATATTGTTTTACTTTTAGCACTTTTTTTAGATCACTTGGTTTGTTAGTCTCTATGGAGTTTGTTTTCGATGTCAGTGCCTCGACATGCCTTTAGAAAATTCTACAAAACCATTTTTTTGTTTGAAGGTCAGGCATAATTAAATCCTACTTTGCAAGTAAATTATCAAAAAACTACATTATTAGCATTAATTAAAGTTCTGAAACATTTGAAAATACCTGTAGTATTTCATAGTCAGGTACAGTAACGATTTCTGCTTCGGCTTTGAACTGATACATCTCGTCACCGTCCTGCTCGTAGTATACAACCGCGTGCTGAAACAAGTACAAAAATCACGAATAAATAAACACATTGTTATGAAAAAGCAATGATATAAATGTCGGGAGATTAAAGTACTTTGTAGATCGAAATTGACTTGAACTTTATATATTTTGAGTCAAATAAAAGTATGATACAACAAGGATAAAAATAATATTTTCAATATGTACATATAATATGTACTAATTAATACAAGCCAGTTTTACATCATATAGATATTATATTAAAGTTGTTTTACTAAAATTAACAGTGTGGGAAATTAATGACTGTAAAATGTAAATAGGTAATAGAAGCCGGTTTAACATCATTTTATTTAGTAGCTATCTAACAACAGGCCAGTTTGCCAAAAAGGTTTTAAGTAAAGCGTTTGACGAGATTGTGATTAATTAATAATCGGTATAATCAATGTGTTAAAAAATAAACATAATAAATATTTTTAACTTGAATAATGACATCAATAGAAATGTAATTTGTACTTATCTTTAAAAAATCTAAAAAATAAGTACTTTAGTAATTATTTTTTAGATTATTTTTTTTATTAAAGTGAATACGTGCTAATTATAGCACGTATTCACTTTAATCATCCGCTACAAAATGTATCTAGTTGCTTAGACTCTTATTTTCTTTTAATCATCATTATTATCACTCCACTTACCTCTATACCATCCAACTCCACAGTTGGGAACTCTACCATCAGGTACATGTAATTAGAACTTCTCTTCTCCTTCTCATTTATCATTTCAATCTCACGGAACGTCAGTCTGTCCAGCCAGTCTACCTGTAATTGCATTAATAATATACATTGTTACTTTATAATTATCATTATTTTCATTCAATGTCAGTTTATACTCAATATTACTTTATTATTATTATTATTTTCATTCAATGTCAGTTTATACTCATTGTTACTTTATGGTTATCATTATTTTATTTCAATGTCAGTTTATTCTAACACTAATCGTTCATCATCAATAATAATATGTGTGTGTGTGTTTGATGTCGTGGCTTTTTTTTAACAACTAACTGTGACGAGTTTATTGATATTAAAAAGTAAACACCAACATCAGATTTTATAATGTCAACTCATTTGTATTCTACAAATAGAAAATTATAATGTTCCCAAAATACAACCTAGTATTGTCAATTTAAAATATCCCCGACCATTTGATTTATGCCCGGTTCCTATATTTGAAAAACGATCCGTTCTAGTTACGAATGGTGGAATATTATACGAGGCGTAAGCTTAAACCGTTCCTATAAAAAACGTCTCGTTAAGAAACTTACCGTCGGCTTGCTACTAACGGAAGGGAGGGTTACTAGTAACGGACGGTAAGCGTAATGTACGAAGAAGACAGTTTAGGCCGTTCCTATAAATATTTTAAACGTCAGTAGTTTGTCAAGATTACTATTCGTAATGCCATACGGTTACCTGTCGATTTCGGTCGGTTAGTGTCTATTTCACTGTTTTCGCTGCGAGCTGCAAGAAATTTGAAAATATGTTGAGTTCAGACAGTGATAGGGAAGTGTTCGATATTATCACCACGGACTCCAGTGAGACTGATTCAGAAGATAATAGGCGTGATAAAATATATAAAGAAAGAGTGAATTATTTAGCGACGCTGGATTCGTACGAATTTTAAAGGAGATTCCGACTTGATAAAGAATCTGTGGAACAGTTACTACTTGAAGTTTGTCCACACTTAAGAGTAACAGGAGGAAGGTTAGTATGTTGGAGGCATTTGTACACCGTCAAAATATATACTATGAAAACATAACCTCATACCTACCTAAAATAAGAGTAAAAACTCCATTATAGTGAAATAAATTATTGATGTTATGTCAGAAATCATGGGATATCTCCACTACATCAGGTATTGTTGACATTAAGGTTCTATGCTTTAATAACAATGTTGCTACATCGGGAGAAGAACCAACTTCGCCTTGAGGGTCGAGCGTTTGGAATCTCGTCATAAAGTGAACTTTAGTTCTTTTGTGGTGAGAGTTCAAACCCAAAACATACCGACCTTCGAGAAGGAGGAGTTCTGGCCGATTGGAGTCGTCTACAGAAGATTTAGAGGACGACTCCCGAACACTTCGCGCCCCACGTCGCAGACAATACGTGTTTAATGTTAGTGTTAGTTTATTATATATTATGTATGTTAGTCTATAAGGGATAATATGGGCCTATGCAGCCTGAAATAAACGATATTTAATTTTATTTTATTTAATTCAAGAATAAATTAGTTTCAAATTGTTCACTCTGATATTCGCAGCTCTTTTACGAGCAGCCTTTTTCAAATTGTCCCATTTCAATTTGAGTTGCTCTCGCTGCCGTGGTATTTGACCACATTTTGAATTAAATGTGTTGGTCAAAGTAGCCCAACATTCCTCTTTAAGTTTGTTTGTGGCCGCATTAGTCTCTTTTGTTGTAAGTATTGGGTTGCTTTATATAAGATCCACAAGCAGGGCAACCTCATCCTTGCTCATAGGCTTCTTTGTTTTCTGTAACAGAAATATACCTAAATGAAGTAAATCTTCAAAAACGTTGCAATATTTTAAGCGGCAAACATGTAGGTACAGTTTGTTAGAAAAATATCAAATTATAGATGTTATCTGCGCACTTACCGGCGTAATATCCAATTCAAAAGTTGTATGTAAAACACTACTAGAAACTTTATTATACTTTCTTCTGTAAAAGTTGTAATAACAGAGATTATATACGTACTTTTATTTTGCAAAGATGATGGATGTCATCAGTCAAACAAAAGAAAAGGGCGCTTACGTTCCGTTCCCGTTCTTGTTATGTGTGTGCATTCTACTGTATTTGGTAAGAAAAAGATAAAATAACACGCAGATACCTACGATTGTACGATAATAATGATAATAATAATATTATTACGATAAAAAAATTAATTACTATCAATCATATGTGAATCTAATTTATTATGTCTTGAATTTTGTGCCATTTTCGGTTTCAATTTTGCGTATAACGAAACGCTCAACTAAGAGTGAAGAGGGCTCGGTATTTGAACGACCGACGGACGCTCGTCAATAGCAGGTATAGAAATTTAATTGTGGAACAGTATTTACGACTCGCTGTCGGTTGTGGAAAAACGGATAGTAACTTTTATACCATGACGATCCGTTGATTATAGGAACCGGACATTAAACATTTAACACTATTTTTAGGTACGCCAAAATAGACAAGGAGTTCCCCAAACATACTAATTTTACAAGTTTAAAAATAGGACTGAACAAAGCCTTGGATATTTTTATGCATTATGTGACATTTAAATCTGCCCGTAACACAATATTTAAATAAACCTGAAAAGTGAATTATATATCTGTAACAAGTCTAATTCCACTATTATAATTAGGATATAAGATTCAAGAATAATATAACCTATTAATTACTATTAGAATTAATAAGATCTATTTTGTAGATATTTCGATATCTATTTTAAGATGAATATTTTTTATTATAATATCAAGTAGGTACATACTTATCACAATAATTCTTTTTTACTTATATTAATTAGGTCCTTACTTATCAAACGTGATGATACGTGGCGTTTTGTCGTACTGGCCACTTTGACCTCAAATATATCTTCTTTGGTTAGGAATTACAATTTCAAATTTATACCGCTATTTACTCATGCATTTGTGTTTCGAAAACCGTAATTAATTTTTTTCTTCCTCTTTTGTTTTTTTCTTTGCGTCACTCTGTTTACAAAATGGAAAACTTGAAATATCGTATTATTTTCGAATACGAGTTACACCGTGGCACCAGTGCTGCAGAAACGGCTCGAAGGATTAATTATGTGTATGGCGGCGGTGTCGCAAAAGAAAACACAATGCGTTTTTGGTTCCAACGTTTTCGTTCTGGAAATTTCGACCTGCAGAACAAGCCCTCTGGACGGCCGGAGATCAAAGTTGATAATGAAGAATTGAATGGCAGCAGATCCATCGCAAACTACGTCCGAGTTAGCTGCAGGCTGCGGTGTTAGTGATAAAACTGTTTTAATACACTTGAAGCAAATTGGGAATGTGAAAAAGCTTGAAAGGTGGATACCACATGAATTGAGTGCAGCAAACCGACAAACGCGCGTCGACTGCTGCGTCACATAACTCAACCGGCACAATAATGAAGGGATTTGAAATCGAATCATTACCTGTGATGAAAAGTGGATCCTGTACGATAATTGGAAACGCTCATCGCATTGGCTGAACCCTGGCGAACCAGCCAAAGCCTGCCTCAAGCGAAAATTGACTCAAAAAAGTTACTTGTGAGCGTTTGGTGGACTAGTGCCGGTGTCGTTAACTACAGCTTTCTTAAATCTGGCCAGACAATTACGCAAGATGTCTATTGCCAGCAACTCCAAGTCATGATGGAAAAGCTAGCTGCTAAACAATCGAGGTTGGTCATTCGCTCCAGGGCAGGCAGGGCTGCAGGACAACGCTAGACCACACACTGCACAACAGACGGCTACCAAATTAGAGGAGCTTCAATTGGAATGTCTAAGACCGTACTCCCCGGACCTTGCTCCAACAGATTACCTTTTTTATTTAATTTGATAACTTCTCGCAAGGGAAAAATTCAACCTCGATGGGGCAGTCCAAAGCGCCTTCAAAGATTTTATTGATTCCTGTCCGAATGGTTTTTTTAGTAAAGGAATCAATGAACTACCTATGAGATGGCAAAAGTGCATAGATAGCAATGGTATATACTTTATACTTTGATTAAATAAATATATTAAATTTAAAAATAATTGACTTTATATTCCTCCTTTACAAATAGCCAATTACATATTATGTAATGACCTAATATGACAATCAAACCCTATATATATGAAACTAATATACCAATAGGTCAATAATACTATTCGTGTTATTATTAACCTTATGCCTTATGGCGGCTTACTTTAATTGGTTACTGTGAACAAGGCTCAATGGTTCATACGTCATTTACCGCGTCCAGACCGGCTGAGCGCCGCTCGCGAGCCGCGCTCAGACTTCCTGCTCGCGAGCCGTGGCACCCGAGCTAATTTGTAAAAAGTTCCGAGCCGGGCTCGCGAGCCAAGGTGAGCCGGTTTGAGCATTTAGTTTCTCTCCGTGTAGCGATGGAAAACCACGTATTATTAGGTGCTACGGCGCTTATGTTGTCTGGATATATAATAAAAAAAAGAAAAGAGAAACGAAAAGTCTGGATTAAAAAATTGTCCCAAAACCGAAACCAATACGGCAACAGTTTGTTAAAGGAACTAACAATCGACCATTCAGTCTCAAATTTTACACGCATGTCTGCGGGAGACATTGAATATTTGTGCTCCTTAGTGGCTATGAAAATAAAAAAATGTGACACTAACTACAGAGAAGCAATAACTGTATCCGAAAGAGTGCTAATAACATTGAGATATTTGGCAACAGGAGACTCCTATACCAGTCTTCAAAATCTTTTTAGAGTATCGAAACAATCTATATCAACTATAGTTCCAGGAACGTGTGATGCAATTATAGACGCCCTCAGTGATTACGTTAAGGTAAATAAAAAGTCATGGTAACTAATCAATCAAATTATTTATTTATCTGCCTCATATTTAAATTATACATTAAATGACGGAGCTGTCACCAAAATTAAAGTCTGATGTTTCTGTAGTAGTAGCAGGACTAAATTGTGTGTTCTGCAGATTTTCAGCGGAAGTTATGGTTGAAGATGTAGTGGGTGGCTGTGTGTAATATCCTGGTCTATACATCTGATATTTTCCCATGTCCGCTTCGTGAATAATAGTATTAATAGCATTTTTTACACATGATTGAGTGTAAGGATCATATTTTCTGAGTTCATGTGCAATATGATTACCGAATGCTACACATGGATCATTTATGGAAGTTGAACTTTTCTCAATTATGGCAAAAGTGTCCTTCAATATATTGTCAATAGAATCATTTTGTGCATTCGTATTCAGCCGTCTTTTCTTTCGCGATGGTTGAGGCGATGGTAATGGTTGTTTTGACGATGGCAGTGGTTGTTGTGGAGATGGCAATGGTTGTTTTGACGATGGCAGTGGTTGTTGTGGAGATGGCAATGGTTGTTGTGGCGATGGCAATGGTTGTTGTGGCGATGGCAATGGTTGTTGTGGCGATGGCAATGGTTGTTGTGGCGATGGCGATGGTTCTTGTAGCGTTGGCGTGGGTTCTTGTGGGGATGGCTCGGGTTGTTGTGACGATGGCTCGGGTTGTTGTGGCGATGGCGTAGACTGTTGTGACGGTCCTGGTTTTTGAGAAGGATTGCTCTGTAAAAATAATGTTTGTTTTGTTATTTGCAGACACCGTCCACAGAAGAAGAATGGCTAGCAGTATCAAATGAATTTGAAATAAAATGGAACTTCCCACATGTTATAGGGGCTATGGACGGGAAACACGTAACTCTTCAAAGACCCATCAATATAAATACTGATTATGACAACTACAAGAATTTTCCTAGTATAGTGCTCTTCGCTCTCGTGGATGCTAATTACAAATTCTTGTTTGTTAATGTCGGAAGTAAAGGGCGTATTTCCGACGGCGGAGTTTTTAAAAATACGATTTTATATCGAAAATTAGAAAACGGTCAACTGAACATTCCTGAAGCTCAGATACTACAAATACCGTTCATAATGAAAATACCATATTTCATATTGGGCGACAAAGCTTTTATGCTTAACAAATATACTATGAAACCATTTGAAGGTAATCCAGAGGCGGGTACCAAAGAAAGAGTGTTTAATTACAGACTTAGCAGAGCTCGCAGAGTCGTTGAAAATGCCTTTGGTATTTTAAGTTCAGTCTACAGAGTCATTAGGAAACCTATCCTCCTAGAGCCAGAAAAAGCTACAAAAGTGGTCTTAGCAACAGTGTATTTATATAATTACTTACGAAGAAATAACTATTCTATTCCACCAGAATATTATGATAGAGAAGTAGATGGTTCATTTATTCCTGGTCAAAGGAGAAACAATATTCCATCTACAGCACTATTACCTCTAACGGCCATTCCGCGCAGAGGCACTGTTAGTGCTAAAGATATTCGTCTACATTTAGCAACACATTTTGTAACAAACGGAATAATTCCATGGCAGGATCAATATTAATGTTCAACTAATTTTGAAAATAAACATAAATAAAGTACTTACGTTATCTATTCCGCCTTCTTTTGTGATTCCTGTGTCATCTTTATTGGACATAAAGTCAAAATATTTGAAACCAAACCACTTCGATATATAAATTTCGTCAGCGCCTGTAACAAATATGTAGACGTTATAGGTATTTTTCGTTTCCTAGTGTGTCCTATAGTAAATGTTGTTTATATGGATATTTGACAATGAGATTAATTAATCTAACATTCAATATAATTAAATAAATAAAAGAATCTTTACCTGAACCAGTGATATAACTTTTTCTCTGCTTTGACTTTTCGCGTCGGTATGAACCTGTCAATGAGTCAAGTTTCTTTTTCAACTCGGGTACAGGTAACTTCATTTCATTAGAGATCTTCCTCCAGCAATCTTCTCGCTTACTTTTATTTAAATGATCTGGATCTTTCGAATCCCATAACATTTTGAAGCTTCCGTAAAGTTGTATTAAGCGAATACTGTCTTCTTTATCCATTTTTCATTCACTGGCTCGCGAGTGTCTTTACGTCCGTCTACACCGAGCGAGCAGCTCAGACTGAGCCGCCTTTGAGCATCGGCAAAAACCGACAACGCATGGCTAGGGGCCGAGCGGCGCTCGGGCGAGCCAACGTGCGCCCGAGGAAGCCCGAGCGCCGTCCACACCGGCCGAACTATTGGCTCGCGAGCCAGACTCGCGGGCCGCGCTCGGCCGGTCTGGACGCGGCTATTGGTATTTTTTTTAACATTTCACTCTTATCGGGAATAGACTATAGGTTACAACTAAGAATATTTTATTGGCTTGGAAAACCCTCGTTTGAGCATATAGGAATATATACCTAGCAAACTGATAGCATTGCCTCGTTGGATAGCAATGGGTATCCGTTGTGCCAGGTAGTTCCCGACTCTGGGGTCTCGGGTGGCTTCAGTAAGCTTTTTTGATATTTCTTTAAAAAGCTTATGTACGCCCGTACCCCATGCGCCTAGGGTTTCCACCTCAAACAGTTCAAATATGACGTCTTCGCTAAGGTTCTCATACTTGCGCCGTTTGAGGTTCTCTGCTCGGTTTGCAGCCGCGCCCGCACAGTTCGAGGTGCCCTTGGACATGGGACGGAGCAAGAGTATCGACACAAGTAGCGTCCCATACAAGAGCCCGTCCCACATTCCAAGAGCACGACGAAAGAGGTCATTCAGGCTGTGATGCCGGGAAATGCGTCCAGCGCTTTGTGAGCAGCACAGCCCGTGGTGACCGTGGCTATCTACGTTCGCGCCGCAAACACACTGATGAGGGACGACATGGGGGGCACCAAGACGCAGGGCAGTAGCTAGTCGAAATGTATTGCGGCGCAGCAATGTTCCAGTATTGGCTGATGGTAGCGCTTGCAGCCAAACGCCAATAAATTTGATATTTTATATGCACTTTCTGAACGTTGAGTCTATAATATGATGCCTACCACCGGTTTGGGAACTAGCTCGCCGAGAAGAACCGGCGTAAGAAACTCGCGCGAGGCCATATTTTAATAAAAAGATGAAAAATTGTTCTTTTAAAATAAAAGGTATATAACAATGTTACGACAAAAACTAAATAACAAGAGTACAATAGTATATAGAAGTAGCCTTGCAGGGGGCCACCTCATTCCCAAGGTGTGATATCATTCATGAAATCATTAACTTTATAATAGGCTTTAGCAGTGGCGTGCACAGGATTATGACACTGGGTATGCGGCGAAGTACTCGGTCACAAAAACTTTTTCGTTTATAGATTTTTAGCATAGCTACAGCCAAGCGACGGATCTCTAAGTCGAAACCATGCCAACAGAGCAAGTCTTAGATGTACTACTATTCATGTACATCTTCTACGGCAACGCAGACAAAACAGCGATCGATCGTCGCGGCGGAAGAAATTCTAATAAGTCAAATAATAAGCATATTTTAAAATATTATAAATACTCACCAGTCAGTCAGCTTCAATTTTCACATATTCAAGGTTACAGTTACTTGAGATTACTATATCCCGATATAAATAACGGCCGCTAACATCAGGAGTCTCATCTACCATGACGGCGACAAAATCGGACTGTTTAATTTCGGCTTTAACGCGATCGATCATCACAGATGCAACGCTCGAGATCAAATCATTCTGCGTACGGTTCGACATGACCGTGAATGGGGTACTTGCACTCTGTACATGGGTTTCTAAAACTCCATCATACTTGGCTAATAAATCTACTATTTCTAAATAATTACCTCTATTCAACGACGATACTGACTCATCGTGACCGCGAAAAGCTAATTATTATTTTCCCAGAAAGCAAACTACATCGATCAGCCTTTGAAAAATGTTTCTATTGTGATCAACTTTAGCATTATGCCTCTCAATATCTAATCGTAACTGACTGTTGATACTCATTTCAATACGAGATTTACCAAAAGTGTTTAATTTTAAGCAGGCCTCCAGATGTTTTTCTGTATGGTCATGCTTCTTGGCCGCGGAATAGAAATTATTTAAATCTGAATATCCCGAATCAGTCCACACTGTACTAGAATTACTAAATAAAATGCAAGGAAAACAATATAATTTAATCGTGTGTACACAACCACACAGCCAGTTATACGTTTCATAACTTTTAACATGAAATTTTCGAGTTACATTATTTTTTTGCTGGTTTAATTGTTGTAACTCGGGTACACACCTACCTTTAGACAGAATTTGAATCTTTTCACTGAATCACAATTATGAGAACTTGTTATTTTTAATTTTTAATAAACACACATTTTCAACACAAACCTCACAATCAAATAACATTTTAAAAAAATCAACAAACGCACTAGTAAAAGCAAATCACTACAATTATTATAGAAACTCAGTAATAAACTGTTAAATGTACACACTTTCAAATGTTAAAATGTAAAATCTTTAAAAAAAACTATAAATAAACTGGAGCGATTAAATTGTAAACAATGCTTATCACATGAAATATGAAATATCACATATATGGCCCCGCGAAACACAAAACGTTTCTTCTATTTTTAACAAATAAAACCTTACTAAACAAAAATGCATAATGTGCATACGTGATTTATTAGATTTCTGTCTATTATTTTTACTCGGATTATAGGCAACGAATAATTTCCGACAAGCCAGTTCGGCGATTTCGGATTTTGTTTCGGAAGCGATCGGATAGCCGAGAGCGATGGCTCTCGGCTATCCGATAATCCGGCAACTTCCTCCCTCCCTCCTCGGGAGGGAGGAGGGAGTTGCCGCTATATAATCATGTCGATATTCATGGGTGTGTGCGTTTGCGAAGTATGAAAATTACACATACATGCGATGATATGTCCTGCAGAACGCAACGGCATGAGATGAGTTGCTATTTATAAAATATTAGGCGTTTTGAAGTTATTATATTTTTTTAATTAATTTATTTACTATTAATTAAAGTCATCTAAAACGTACGAACGTTTTATTAAAATATCTGCGAATGACAAGTAAAGCACTGCATTTCTGCCTACAAGGAGCGCACGCCCCTAGGCTTTAGTACATAAGCGTGAATGAGTGAATTGATTACTTTGTTTAAGGTAAGGAGGGGCACGATAACGGTTTAAGTCAAACTGCCTGCCCTGATGGACCATCAGATTATTCTGTGCTTGTTACGGTTTCAATAACCTATCCACCAATTTGCTAAAAAACCTTTGGTATTGTTTGCTGGTTTTTTGCGTTTCAATAAACTAACTTAGCTAAGGAATCTTTGTCTGTGACAGCGATACCAATGGTGGCGTTTCTATCAAATAGTTATTGGGAGATAGGTTATTGAAACCGGCCGTTAGTCAAAGAGTTAACACTAGTCTACATTTAAGGGTTATTATGTTTAGTGTCTTGTGCAATTTTATATAGAATAGGAAAACTATTGATTTTCCACTGTAATTTTTGAGGTAACATTTTTTTTACCGTGATAATAAAATAAGTACTATTTTGAAGTTCATTCGCCTTAATTGATTACAAAATTGTATAGAAACATATAAATTTTATAATCGCCTTAAAAATTGATATGTTTCTGTTTCTTGCCATAGCAGGAAACTTGTCTCCAAAAATATACACAAATAGTTTAAGAACAAAAATAGCTAATTTAAAACATTATAAAAATATACATACCTACTGCCAAAAATAGTCTTGCGCCATAAACATTTCCTTGACATTAAAAAATAGCATAATGATAAGAATAGAAAAAATTAATACCGCGCACTCTATTAAAAGACAGAAATAGATAAAACAGGATTTTGTGCTATTTCACCAAAAACTTGTTCCTAAGCGTATTGATTTAACTATAGTGTGCATATCAAATGTGATGAAAAAATGGTCGAATTTACTAAAAAAATATTTATCTTTGTAGAAATGATACAAAAAAATTATAAAATAAATGCTGTTCATAAATTTATCCGTTGTCGGGGTTGCTAGTATCAATAACATGTATCTATATTTATTTAATTACAATGGTGAAACTAATAGGAAATAGAGTTTATTCCCAGCAAGTCAAATATGATATTATAATTACAGATGAGCTCTTTCCATGCTGACTATTATGACTAAGTACCTACTACTAATCCAATAATATAATTGATCAGTATGAACACTATAGCTTATACACTATTTGTATTTACTTCATATTACTGGCATTTTTGTAACAATAAGTATTAAAATTATAATCTATTTTTTTTAACTCGTTCCCTAGTTTTTTATTTATTTATTAATGTATTTTAATTTATTGTGATTTGTTTATAATTTATCCTCTGAATTTATCATAAAGATATAAGTAATAATTGACATTGTAATTAATTTCTGACTGATGATGATAATAATATTGAATGAATTATATATGACGCGGTAATTTTAATGATTTGTATGTAATGAAATGGGTTATCTTTTATTTTAATGTAATAATATAATATTTGCATGTCAGTATATGACGAAACATTAGTGACTAAAATAAATATGTAACACCTTTTGTACCTACAATGTTTTATGCAAATAAATTATTTATTTATATTATTTTTTTATTTGAAAAGAGACTATAAACATGTAATCAATTTTTTTTATTGAAATATACCAAATTAATGTCAGAATTTAAAAAATAAAACGAATCGCCGCTACTTTGACATTTTGAATGCGGAAAGTTTTAAAACAACAGAAATAGAACAATTTGAATACTAGACCACTTATAATAACAAACTAGTTTTATTACTTTTAAATTGGTATTTTTGTGACATTACCGTAGCTATATTTAGACACATTGGTACCCGTCTAAAATTATTTTAATTTTTATTTAATAAATAATCAATGAGATAAAAATAAATGGAACTTTTGAAACAGGAAACATATTGTTGGACATTTGTTTTTGTCTATGAATTCCATAATATGAATTATATTATTAAATTTATTTTCATAGAGTCTTCTGTATATTAATAACATTGAGTTTAAGAATTTTTTTTTAATTAAAAAAAGGAATAGTAATTGTTATACTGTAACTTACTAGTAGAAAGTACTAAAGGGAGTTTTGCCGGGGAATTCAATGGGTGACCTTAAGGATTTTGCATTTCTTTCATAAATTTGTGCTATTTCGGTTCTTAATGTGTAATATTGGTAGAATATTAACCATTAAATATTCGTTAACGTGCACAAGTGTGGACAAGTGGTACAACTTCTAAAAACGTGCTATTTTGAGTTTCTCTCCAAAACTCCCTAGGAACTTTCAGTAAAGCTTCTACCACTTTACTGAATCGGCTGACATGACTCATGGACTGCACTGACTATTTATTTGGACTTTGACAAGACTTTATACTTGACGATTTAGGAATACGGTGTTGAAAATTGAAACGAAAGTTCTATTTCCCGCCTTTTTTTTAACTTGACACTGGCAAATGGTTATAAGCCGATGCCATATATAAATAAAAAAAAAATAAAAAAATAGTTAAAGTATTGAAAGAGTTTTAAAACAAAATCAAAATTTCAGATTTAAAAACTTTTGGGTTTGAAAGAAAATATGAACTACCAATTGAATAAATAAAACGAAAATATTAAACTAACATTATATACTTTAAATGTACCTGTTACCTAAGCTAATAATAAAAAAATAAAAAAGTAAACTAAGATTCCAAAAATAAGTAACATTGACTAGTGTAGCTGTAGATGGTAACAATAACATTCGTCTGCACTCTGCACTAGACTGGTTCTCAGGTGTCTTTGCTCTTGATATGCTCCCCCTCCTCCCCTCTTTGTCATATACAAATAGAGGAGTATACTCACGGAGACCTTATTAACGGTTAGCTTTTCGGGGAGTTCAGACCTGGTGGTGGTAAGAGACTGTGTGCTATGGAACTCTTTTTTCGTGGTGAATTTTATGGAGCATTTTCTCCTGCTGTTAAGTGGTAGTGGTATTTTTGAAGTAAATTTTCTGAAACGGTGCGGGAAATAGGTATGGAGATTTTTTTGAGTGATGGGATTTCTGTGGCAATCTTTTGTCACGAAAAGCAAAGCGTTACATGTTGTGATTTTAGGTTTTTGTGGCGAGTTTTAGCTTGTGTTGTGTATTATGGTAAATTTTCTACTGGAACTGGCAGTTTATAGTGGCGGATATTTTCCTGGGACTGTGTAGTGATGAGAATATTTTAGCGACTTTCTTCTGGTGGAAAAAAACGACATGGTAATGGTTTTTTTACAGAGATTTTTCTGTGACGATGCAATTATGGTATTTATCATTTTTCTGCTTGCTTATGTACCTATAATTAACGCTGGATTTTTATTTTTATTTATTTATTTATTTATTTAATAATTTATGTACACAGAATAATAAATAATGAAATCTTAAAACTAGGATACAATTTAGTACAAAGGTACTACTTATTCCAAAACTGGAATTTCTTTCAGTAGGCCCAATACAGAAGAACATTAAGAAAATTAACAGTATCTGGTGCGTACAATTATTAACAATAAGAAAACAGATCGATTTTGTTTAGATTTCATTACTTGTTATTTTTAATTTCTGGAAATTATAATAAAGAAAACGATTTTTATATTTCCAAAATAGATAAAAGACCTATTATATATTTTAATTTATATATCATTGAAAAACCCCAATTTAATAGCCATCTAGCCAGAAATTTGAAAGTAACATACTTAAAATAAAAATAAAGATAAAAATAATATGCTAGAAAAATATTATCATTTACATTTTAATATTTTGCCATGCAGATAAGAACCTGTTACATTTGTTTGCAAACTATTTTTGTAATGGTTACAGGAGATTGATTCCATTATTTTAACAAAAATGTAAATGTATCGTTGATTTTAGAACAATTACAAACGAAAATAGATTATATTTTATAAACAAGCATTTTATAACAGGCATTTTCAACGGACAAACAAGTCTAGTATCTTGATCATTGAGGTAATGATAAATCGAATTTCGTTTAGGATACGAAAATATCACGGCAAATAAAATACGTCGTGTGAAATTAAAAGCAAGGACACTTTTACTAATGTACGCAGAGTGCGTGCGCAGCTTGCGTTGTGCGTACGCCAGATGCGTGCACGGTACGCCAGATGCGTGCACGGTACGCCAGATGCGTGCACGGTAAGCCAGATGCGTGCACGAGCATTTCTAATAAGATCGACAAGTACAGTGTTTATGGATAACACAATATCATGATTTTAATTAAAATAAAAAATATACAAATAGATAGGTTTGAACGCATCTGGCAAATTTTTAAAACTGACCTTTACCTAATTATAATAAGGACGTGTGTTCTTGCATCTATGAAGGTGGTGGGGTGCAATAAATATAAACAGTTTTCCTTTTACAGGACATTAACAAGCCGTATTTTGAACCAACTATACATTTGATAAGGATAGTTTGAACTTTGAAGTGGTAATACCGATTTTGTCATGGTGCTAGGTGTTATTAAAATTTTGAGAGATTTTATCGTGAGTGACATAACATTACAGATACATTTTATTTGTTATGACTTTTGTAAATATCATAGCTACATTATTAAATATTATATTTATTAATATTTTACAGCTGTTGATGTTGACACTTTTATATTGTTTCTCAGTTCTCTACATTTTAAGCACACGATTATATTAAGGTTCCCAATTATTTGAATAGAATATTCACAAAATATATATCAAGTTTGGCCATTTTGGATTCCATTTTAATAATAGATATAATAGAACTAAAAATAGGACATGGAACTTGAAAGTGGTAAAAATGTATTCAACGTTTGCCTTTAACAAGACAGAAATAGAACTGATTTGAATACTAGATAAATTAGTTGAGGATAAAAATATACAAAACTTTGTGGGAAAAATCTATTATTTATAAAATATACCTATTCCTTACTATTATTGTAAGGAATAGGTATATTTTATAGATATATTTCCCAGACGAGAAAAGATGATTTTGTCTAATTTTGGCTGTAGGCTGTATTATATATAATTAGAAGTTGTGGAACAGGTAAAGTAAGAGGAGTTAATTCCGATTTATTATTCTGTATCTATGTCAGACTGTATCAATGACATACCGTCAAACTTTTTTGATCGATGTACAAAGGATTGAACCACTCTAAAGTAGTGCGCACACTGGCAACAAAATTTGTCTCCTTCCTCCACCATTTATATTCCGATTGTCGACTTTAGCGCACGCGAAATAGAGTCAACTTTTCCGCAAAACATGGCCGTATAGAAAAACAATCATGTTTTGCGGAAAAGCTAGCTCTATTTCGCGTGCGCTAAAGTTCATAATCGGAATGCAAATGGTGGGCGACATAAACAATTTTAAAAAAGGGTCCATACAAAAGTCTGACGTCACGAATTCCTGCAGTTGTATGAAAAACATAGATCGCAAGAACATAATATTAGGTCCTTACATATAAAATTGGCGTTTTGTCGTACTGGCCACTTTGATCTCAAATATATCTTCTTTGGTTAGGAATTCCAATTTCAAATTTATACCGCTATTTACTAATGCATTTGTGTTCCGAAAACCGTAATTCATTTGTTTTTTCCTCTTTTGGTATTTTCTTTGCGCCACTCTGTTTACAAAATGGAAAACTTGAAATATCGTATTATTTTCGAGTACGAGTTCTACCGTGACACCAGTGCTGCAGAAACGGCTCGAAGGATTAATGATGTGTATGGCGGCGGTGTCGCCAAACAAAACACAGTGCGTTTTTGGTTCCAACGTTTTCGTTATGGAAATTTCGACCTGCAGAACAAGCCCTGTGGACGGCCGGAGACCAAAGTTGATAATGAAGAATTGAAGGCTATTGTGGAAGCGGAACCATCGCAAACCATGTCCGAGTTAGCTGCAGGCTGCGGTGTTAGTGATAAAATGTTTTAATCCACTTGAAGCAAGTTGGGAAGGTGAAAAAGCTTGAATGGTGAGTACCTCATGAATTGAGTGCAGCAAACCGACAAACGCGCGTCGACTGCTGTGTTACATTACTCAACCGGCACAATAATGAAGGGATTTTAAATCGAATCATTACCTGTGATGAAAAGTGGATCCTGTACGATAATCGGAAACGCTCATCGCAATGGCTGAACCCTGGCGAACCAGCCAAAGCCTGCCCCAAGCGAAAATTGACTCAAAAAAGTTACTTGTGAGCGTTTGGTGGACTAGTGTCGGTGTCGTTTACTACACCTATACATTTCAATTTTCAAATTTAAATGGGGTCAAAACTATTTTTTCTCGATGTTTCTTTGAGTAAGGACCTAAATACCTAATCAGTGCAGTACCGGTTTTTGGGTTTACGTAATCGTATATTTCAACAGAACTTTTGAGACAGTTGAAAAGTTCAATAACAAAAGTATTGCGATAAATGGAAATATTGCGGTATCAATTGTAATTTGTAGTGCATTAACATGTTGATGTTATTATTAACATTAAAATGTGCCCTAGCTAGTAAGTTACATACAAACGATGTGAGATTGTTACATTATCTTCTTCTTTCTTATATATACCTATCCTATGTACAAAAATGGATTGCAATTCCAATGTCTCGCTAAAACTCGTGAAAGGCTGGACCAATTTGGATAATTTTGGTCTTGGAATGATTGTGGAAGTTCAGGGAAGGTTTAAACGCTGAGAAAAATTGAAAAAATTGTGACGAAAAATACAATTTTCCCATATAGTCTATGGTCCGGTATAAGAAATATATACCCTCAATTGTTATTTATTACTGATAAGAAATAAATGATAGACATAATTCCCGTTGGCTAGTTAAATTGCGCCCGGATAATATTAAATAATTAAATTTATTTAATCTACCTACTTCTCTAATTGGTTATTTCTTTTTAATCTACACTAGTTAAAATAATATACCCAACAGAATAGAAAACGTAAAGGTTGCCTACTTTCACCACTGCGCAACTATGGTGTTGCCAGGTAAAAACAGGTGAGTAAATGTTATTTATATACCCTCATCAGTTATTTAGTTAAAACATTTCAAATGAAAGCATATTTTATTCTTAATTTAACTGTATTAGGTGACCTTATTAAAAAGTTGATCTAGTTCATGGTTTCCTACATTTTGTATGTAATTTTTAAATGCGAGTGGTGACAGTGACAAACTTGCGTTGCGCGCGCAACTTCATGTGACAGACAATAAAGAAGCGCGGCAGCTGTGCACGTAAGAACTGCTTTGTAAAGTTTTTGATCACTGTGTTCAATTTGTCACTCATTGTAATTGCGTTCAGTTCAAATAGTCATTTATAGATGCGTTCAGTTTACATATTTGTTTTTTTTTTAAATATTTATTTATAAACTAAGAATACAAACATTAAACTTAATTTCAGTTCATAGTTAAGAGTTAAGACAGAACACACACGCTGTTCTATCTTAATATGTCGGGACAGCTAGTAATTTTAAATATATTAAAATATATTTTTAAGAGATATTATGTATGTTATATAATGGAAAGTTCTTAACATTAAGTTTTAATGCGAAGAATGAAAATAATATATTTTGTAACACTCACGAGTGATGGCTATTCTACGGATCCCACTTTGGGAATCCCTGCTCTATATTATTAAATATAATAAATTAATAAAAAGAAAATAACTGTTTATTTCCTCTTTCGCACTAATTACGGCCGAATACTGAAACGATAATAAAAAATTAAAAGCCCTCCTATTCACAGGCTGTCGCTGTCTCTCCTCGCCGAAATGACAAGGACAGCTTGTGACTTGAGCGTCACTTCATTTAACTATCGTTCCAGTATTCGGCCGTAAGTAGATTAGTGTCATCTACTTAAGTTCTTAGTGAGAAAAACTTAAAGCAGTCAACTACATAATACCAGTAGAACAAAATTAACACTACATATTTGGAATTAATTACAATAAATATTCAAAAATCTTTGTAAAGACACGTAAAAACTAACCTAACCAATAATAAATTAATATACATAACAACACTCACCTTGGGTATGTGCCCGTTCCTATGTTTCTTCGCCAGCTTGGAGAGCCTCTGCATTTGTTCCTTGCCTCGATCCGGGGCCTTGCCCGGCGTTTTCTCGCTACCTTCTACACCGGGCCACACACGCAGGTCGAACATACCCTGGAAATAGGGTTGCCATCTCTAAAATTTGACAGTCAGGATAACCTCTGTATGATTGGATAATATTATTTTTCAAGCTAAGTTAACATTTTTTGAATACTGTAGTAAACAGGACAAGACACGTGCAAACCCCGGAATCTGGAGCCCGAACATGACAACACTCAACAGTTTTTAGGGTTCCGTACACAAAGGGTAAAAACGGGTCTCTATTACCCAGACTCCGCTGTCCGTCTGTCTAGATCTGTCAATCACGAGGCTGTATCTCGAGATTGCCTGGTGATAGACCATTTCATGAACCGTGATAGATGTCTAGCTAAAGACAGCAGAAATATATTATAACATATTTCTATATAATAACAAATACGAAAAAAGAATAAAATAATTATTATTAGGGCGTTTTGTACGGAACGCTTCGTGCGCGAGTCCAACTCACGCTTGGTCAGTTTCTTTAAACATAGTATAATTAAAACGTTCACAAAATACAAAATAAAATTTTATTTATTTATTTTAAAATTAAGTTTAGACTTTTATCATCATTTTAAACGGAATATTACTACACTCTGTAACAAATTTTAACAACTTTTTTTGGCTTCAAACTCGGACTACAAATGCCCGGAGTCCGGGCGCTCCCCGGACGGACTAATCCGGGGAAATCACTTGACAACCCTACCTGGACATCATTTTTCTTAAGTAACAACACCACAATAAACTTATATATATATTGAACCGGCTCGCCGCAGCGCCCATGACAGACTGAGGCCGGTTTGCGTGCGAGCATATATTATATGTGAGAGCGTGTATCAAACGTGTATTTTTTGAGGAAATAAATGGAATGTTGGCGATTTTTTGAGGAAATTGAACTGAACATTTTCTTTGGCTTTTTTTGGGTGGGTGGAGTTGTGTTAGAGTATTCATTGAATCCTGAATAGGTCATTGTTAAGATCCTAGTTACTGAGGCACGGGTCTCTTATAGACAGCTTGACAGCATAATTATGCTGTAGTTTAGAGAGGCCGAATCCAGGGCCGTCGTGAGGCAATTTAGAGAAAAATATGACAGTTAATTCAATCATCTTAGTCATAAAAAGGGATCAACCTAGGAATCTAACGTAAAAAGCTGAATGTGTTGGACAAATCTATATTCTATCATTACAAATGTTATCTCAAAAGTAAAAAACGATTCGACGTATTAAAAAATATTATGTAAAATTCATAGAGGATTTTTTTTCCTATAACTTTTATAAACATGCAACGTCTTTGCAGTCTAGGAGGCAGAGAAAACGAGATATTCTCAAAAACTCATTTGCGCCCTTTGACCTTAAATATCTTAGATCTTCTCTTCTATCTTACACGTTGCTTTTGTTTGTTACATTTGTTACTTTTGAGACAACATTCGTAATGCTAATATTTATTTTACAAACGAATAGTAAAACGCTAATCAAAATTACACAAACATAACAATTACATTATATATTTTGAAAAATTCAGCTTATTCCGTTAGATTCCTTGGTGAAATCTAAGGTAAGGTAGCTTCATATATCCGACTTATAACAATTTTCAAGGTCACACAACCTGAAGGTCTCAAACTCGTCGCAAACTGATTTAATAATCTTATTACTTAACTAAGACGATATAAGACAACTAAATGTAAAAGATATTACTGATATATTACTATTAAAAGATTTAATACATACTTCAGCCACATTTACTATCTACTTTTGAAAATGTATGTAAAATATTTGATTAGCTCAAGTTTCAATTCAAAAGGAGAAAGAAAAATAAATATCATTGTGTAGGTACATAGGCGAAGCGCCTTGTCACATCGCCACGTCAAGAGACACATCACAGTCTGACGCATTACATTCACAACAATATTCAATGCGAAGTGAGAAATGACCAAAATCGTACCCAACTGCGTGCATACACGCAAAGTGCGTACGCAAATGCACACTCATGCTCGCAACATATGCGCAAAGTGTGTGCGTACAAAGTGGGTGGGGCTAGTGCGTGCACGTTCATTCAACCGCGTGCGGAGCACACGGCGCGGCGACATTCAACGATTACCTTTTGATAATGTAGTCAAATAAATTCATAAAGTGATATGCCGAATTTAAAAGGGGAATTATTTAGAAAATAAGATTTATTTCATACTTTTTTGTGTATTTTTACTTTGAAGTCGGTTTAATTTTTTGTTTAAAAATTATAATTTTTCAATTTTTAGTCATATTTATTGGAACGAAGTTCCTTATGGCACGTTGCGAAAGGGGGCTAGACGGAGAAAATTAAGACTAAAAGTTGTAACGACACTTTTTGCTATAGTTGTAAGCCGTGCGGCGTGCACGTGTTTCTCTGTCTGTCTCTTTCTCTCTCTCTCTCAATTATTACTAAAATTGAGCCTACTGAATAAGTTTATATTATATTATATTATATTTGTTATTTTAAAAAAATATATTACCTATAACTTAAAAAAAAAAAAAATATTACAATTTCTTCACTAATTAATCGAAAGGAACTTCGTTCCATCCGGGTGTCCCTTGACACCTCTCAAGTTTTTTAAATATTTTTAATAACACATTAAGAAAGTCTAAAAGAAGCGTTCGAATGTATAATTGAATACGCGCCAAGCTTTCATTAGGTATTGTATATAAGATAATGATGATGATTAATGTAAGTTACATAATGGCATATGCTTGCATTTCTTAACACAACGCCGAAATTTCCAAACGTGTATCTTTAAAGACTGAGGAGTTCTGTTCAGTGCTTTTGGATCCAGGGTATACCTTGGTGCAAAATCTTACTTTTTGGTAGCATATGCTTGGGTATCCTCAGAAAAAGTCGAAATCGCTATATGTTTCCATATAAATTTCGAGGAGTTCCTTCGATTCCTCGTGGATACCATCATCAGCTCACCATCTTGGTATCAAAAGGACCAAATTGGGATTATGCCCAATACAGCCAAAAAATAATTTTGAAAATCGGCCCACAGACGACGGAGTAATCGTTGAACAGACAAATATATATGCTGAACGTATAACCGCTTTCTTCTTTGGAAGTCGTTTTAAAAATCATTAAGTCGTATTCAACATAGAAATATCTACATCTAGCCTAATCTATCTATTACCGCATACAAAGTAGCAACAGCAACTAGCAACAGCAATAAATATTAAACACAAACAATACTATTTATATTAAGTAGATCTGCTTTACTTCGTTTAAAGCATTAAAGCATTGACATCTTAACCTTTTATCCAGTGCCGGTTTTAACATTACCAGCGCCTTGGGCGATTACCCCCGCCCCCGTATATAATAAATGATGATTTCATACTGCAAATATTACATTAGTTCATAGTATTCAGTGTTTTTTGTAATTGGAAGTTGTTCGAGTACTCTTACTCGTAAATTCTTTAAATTTAAAGAATTTACGAATATGTAGGTCTAACTCAACTCGCCCAACCGCGCCTCCCCCCTCCCTAACGCCGCTACTGCTCTTATCTAGAATACGCCTGTACCACAGACGATTTCTCACGTGTATAAATAAATACACTAAGGATAGCGCTCAAATTAGCTATATAATTATATACCCCGTTAGTTATAAATATATTTACACAGCCGATAACTGATACAATGTTGCTGTCTTTGTCTGATACGTTATACGATACCTACACTTGACAGACAAAGACAGCAACGTAATGCATGTGTTATCCGTTGTGTAAATATTTTTATTAGCAAGGGAGTTAGCCTGGGACTATATGCTCCGGAATCCGGAACGCCGGCGAAAATTCAGAGCAGTAAAATTCGAACTCTGGACTTATACAATAGAGTTTAAAATCGAACACATGACTGTCGAGTCAAATATTAATGTCATATATGACAGCTCGACGACCACAAAATTTTCGTGTATACAAAATAAAATATATCTATTTGCAGCGTCGACTTACTACTGAATCCTTCACTGGCGAGTCCGACTCGCACTTGGCCCACTTTTTTGAAACCGTCTCATCATCCCAAATTTACCAAATAACGGTATCATGTCCGGGCCGGCGCAGTTGTAGACTTGTGACCGCTGAGTCACTTATAAGCTATAGCAGACCTCAACTCCATTAAGACCCACGAGACCAACTCACCTGCCTCATCATCCCGTGTTTCCCGAAGAACGATATCATGGTCCCGCCCACCACCATCACCTTGCCGGGGCCGGCGCAGTCGTAGACTGTGAGCGCGAGCGCGGCGGACCGCGGCATGTCGCTGTAGTTCAGCGGCAGGGTGATCCACTCGTTCCAGCTAGGGATAGGGGTTCGATTTTATGACTATAATACAATAATAATATCTATGGACGCTTTCACACCGAGTCAGTCTGGTATAGGACCAGACTGACTCGGTGTGAAAGACTGACTCGGACAGACTAAGTTCTCGAAGAACTTGTGTACGGGTTCCAGACAAACGGAAATATATTTAAAATACTTATATACTACACGTATATTTAAGATTTTTGGTATATTATATACATATTTAATGTACATTCATGATCTAAGAACACAGAAAACTATTTGTTCCTTCGGCGGAATTCGAACACGCGACCTCCGGCTTGAGCACCGACGCGCTCAACCATTAGGCCACAGAGGGCGTCAAATGAATAGGAAAAGCATAAGATAAGGACGTAAAACATTGTTAAATATGCTTTTTTATAAAAATTTCCAGGAAACGAGCAGACGGATCGCCTGATGGTAGGTGATTACCGCCGCCCATGGACACTCGTGGCGGTAATCGCTTACAAGTGTTGCGCTCGTGCGTTCCTGGTCCTCAAAATGCCCAATCCCCTTGGTCTTTTAGTAACCTCATTCACTCACTCGGCGAAACACAACGCAAGAGTTATTTCTTGCCGGTTTTCTGTGAGGCCGTGGAAATACCCATTCGTGGCGAAGCATGGATCTCCCGCGCCATAAAAATACTAACTTTTGTCTTATCAGTGATAATGTTATTTTATTGTATTTATAAATTCCACACAACAGAAAATAAAAATCTGCTTTACCAATCTTGTTAAATCACATAATATTATAAAGTTAGTTTTTATGTTTTTAGATATGACATCCTAATATTGGAAATAAAGCATCAAAAACAAAATTAACTTATATTTTCTTTTAAAATAATTTAATAATTAAATATTACCTTCTTCATTCTTATATATAAAAATGGATTGCAATTCCAATGTCTCGCTAAAACTCGAGAGCAGCTGGACCGATTTGGCTAATTTTGGTCTTGAAATAATTTTTAAAGTTTAAGGAAGGTTTAAACAGTGGGAAATCCTACTAATATTATGAATGTGAAAGTTTGTGAGGATGGATAGATGGATCGATGGATGATTGTTACTCTTTCACGCAAAAACTACTGAACAGGTTTCAATGAAATTTGGTATGCTAGTAGTTTAGGCTCAGGAATAAAACATAGGCTACTTTTTATCCCGAAAAAGTACAGTGTTCCCGAGGGATACTGTATTTACGTGGGCAACAGCTAGTATTGGAATTATTGTGAGGAAAATACTCAAAACGATGAATGAATTTTCTCACACTAACCTTTCACCATGTTTAATTTGTCACTTGACTGTCAAATGTTTATAGATATGCACAGTTTACGGGTTTGGTTTATTTATAAAAAAATGGCCGGTCCCAGTAGGTAGGTAGGTTGTAGATGTTTATTTATTCCAGTTTATAGTTAAGACAGTACAACATGTGGCGGGACAGCTAGTAATTTATAATATTATAGTTAGCCTGCAGAATAATAAATAAATTGAAAATAAAATATTGTGCAGATATGATTGTACTGATATTACAGTAAACTAAAAAGAAGTGCAGTACGAATATTTTTTCAATTTCTTTATTATTATTGAATTAAAACTTAAATATATAATTTTTTAGCTATTAGTACAGTCAGAAGCACTAACATTAAATTTTTTATGCTGACGGTCTGTTTCATAATCCTACTGATATTATAAATGTGAAAGATTCTGAGGATTGATATATGTTTGTTACTCTTTCATGCAAAAACTACTGAACAGATTTCCATGAAATTTGGTATGGTAGTAGTAGTATGGTAGTAGTAGGCTCTGGATTAAAACATAGGCTTACTATGCTTAACTTTTTATCCCGAAAAAGTACAGTACTACTGTGGGACTATATTAATGCAGGCTTCTAATAAGTGTTGGATAGCTTATTGGGAACTTTTGTCACTGCTTAATTTATATCAAGCGACAAATACAAAACATGCAAATGAGCTATCCAACACTTATTGGTAGATTGTGAAACATGTCCTTAAACTAATGCTTCTTTTAATTTGTTTTTTCTTCTAAGTGTAGAGAAATATATTTCAGAGGGAGCTACACAATACTCACTTCCACCTCGTAGTGAATGCCTTATACGATGTCATAACGGGCAAAGCGAGAGGCTCTCCATCGCAAAGTATCTGACATGTCACATACAGATCGGCGCACTCCTCCTGGTACAAGCCCGAGAACTTGAGCATGGGGTCTTCGAGAAGCTTGTCATACTCAGGCTTAGCCCGCTGGCCTTCAAGAGTGCCTCTGTAATCATAATTAAGAAAATTTTAATATCATGAATTGTAATATCAAAATATGGGAAATTTGTTCATATTCACGTGTGTGACAATGTCACATGTTTTCTTTGATGTTGGTGAAACATTATATGAACATAACGGCACATGAACTTTTACTGAATTATGTAGACTATGGTTTATGGCCTTAGGGGTGCTATGGAGCTATTTTTAGTGGTCTTATAAGTTGGTGGTATAAATAGAAGGCAAATGAAAAATACTTACATTTTAATCTGGACCTTATGGTCCAAAGAGGAACTATAAACATAGTAGAATTTGTCATCTATTTCGTTCATTGTAACCTTTACAAATATTCTATTTCAATATTATTCTTTGAATGAATTAGCAATTTGGTAACAATGAATGTTGTGCTCTAGTTTTTTTATATTATTTTATTCAAGTTACTATTGATGTAGCACTCAGGTAGCACTCAGTATGCGTGAAATATACATAACAAGGATATTCGATATGGTTTAGTGCTAGACGTTGGCAACAATAATAAACAGTTTACACGTAATATAATTTATTTTATTTGTATTTTTGTTACTTTTACGAAAACACTGTCAAGTGTCAAATCACAAATATCAATTTTTTTTTTATATATGGCGTCGGCTTAAAATCATTTGCCAGTTGTAACGTACCTACCTAGTTACATTTCCTCTCCGTAAAATCAATTATTTCACCGTTACTCGCGTCATCTATCATTTGTATACTTAATTATTTAGTCATTTAGAGGCTTTAACGTCATCTATCGGCGCACGTTCTTACTAAAACGGCGTTAGCCTTGATTTAACATTTGGTTCGTAGATCGATTTTACTTCCGTCATAAATCTTAAAAAATAATAATTTAATTCTGAATGATTAAAATACAGTAGAATTGCATTATTATATAACATAATGTATTGATTATTAATGTAATATATTTTATTTTGATTTGTGGACTTTTCTATAAAACGCTTTAGTTTTTTAGTTGTCAAAAGATTAAAAAAAAAAGACGATGGAGAAGGGTATTATAGGTAACGCTTGGTTTGTAAACACCGGGGCATAGAATCCCAAAAAAAAAAAAAAAACGCTTCGTCGAATGACGTTTCTTTTTTTTTTTCTTATTTATATATGGTATCAGCTTATAAACATTTGCCAGTGTCAAGTTAAAAAGGCGGGAAATAGAACTTTCATTTCAATTTTACAGTACAGTCAATGAGTCATGTCAGTCGATTCAGTAAAGTGGTAGACGCTTTACTGAAAGTTCCTAGGGAGTTTTGGCGGGCAACACAAAATAGCACGTTTTTAGAAGTTGTACCACTTGCCCACACTTGTGCACGATAACGAATATTTAATGGTTAATATTCTACCCATATTACACATTAAGAACCGAAATAACACAAATTTATGAAGTTTTACAAATTCCACAACATCACTCATTGAACTCCCCGGCAAAACCCAGGACGTTTCTCTTTTAGATTAGAAATCTCTTTTAGATTCAAGATGTAGTCGTTATATTCATAATCCCGTTTTCACGGTGAGTTTTTTTTATGTCTGTGTTGTGAAGTTTTATTCGTAAATTACGCTTGTATTAAAACACATTATTTTTTCATGTAAATTAGCACCTTGTAAAATTAGTTGTCAAAATTTGATTGGCCAAACCACGTGCTCATTCTTTCCGTTCTTGCATTGATATAATATTAGGATGTTTGTATCCGTACTATTATTGTTTTTTATATCATCTTTTATTTTGCTTACCCTTTATTTTGTGATGGTCACACAGCCCGTGATTTTGATCGTTTGGGGTCGGATCACGCCAGCTGTGGAATTCCTACTCCACGTTTTTTTATGGATTTTTCAGGGATCTACACTCCGGGTTCAAGTCACCGCTTTTCATGGACTTATGGCTGGTTTTCACACATCCGGATTTCTGAGTTCCGCTAGTTATTCCGGACTGAACCGACTGGTTTTGGAACCAGTCTGCACCGCCCATTGGACGATCTACGTCGCGGTGAACAGAGAGACGCTACCGGAAGTTGGAGCCCAACTCCTCGCACCACGTGTTGACTACATTCTCGGATCAAACTAAGTGCCCGCGTGGTTAAAGCCCCTCCGATTCCCACAGACAACAAGAGGCTAAACCAGATCGTTCGGCCTTCTGCCCACGCCCCCCTTTTTAATATATTTGTCAAGGTAATTCCTTGTTTCATTTAAATTATCCGTAACACAGTGTCAAGTTAAAAAGGCGGGAAATAGAATTTTCGTTTTAATTTTAAACACAGTATTCCTAAATCGTCCAGTCTAAAGTCAAATTCAAATAAATAGTCCGTGCAGGCAATGAGTCATGTCAGTCGATTCAGAAAAGTGGTAGAAGCTTTATTGAAAGTTCTTAGCGAGTTATTATTATAGTAAAACAATCGTTATTTTTCAATTATTAAAAGTTAAATATTACCAGAAATATTCATAGCTTATTAAAATACATAACTGTTTTCGTAATGGTTATTATTTAATTTGGTATATGGACGCAACTAAATTATAAAAAACAGGTTCGTAATAGCAAAACGTAATAGCAAAATAAAAGCGTAATAGCAAAAGATATGAGATTGATTGAACCTCACTATCTTTCCACCCATTGTATGTCACTACATATGTATATCAGATTTGTCATCCTTTTTATTAGCTTCAATATTCAATACGTTTGTAGGGATCTCCTACATCTTATTTAATATTTACATATTATTTTACACACAATTTTATTTATACACCTATTTACAAACTCAAAAATTAAACTTATTTACTTCATTTAAAAGTATATAGACAAGGCATCAGGTGCCCAGGCAGCTCATTTAAAATATTATAATAATTAAATAGATGTTTACGCTAAAGCGCATGGGAGACTCGCGCGCCGACCGGTTTTCTATGGTATGGCGAATACCTACGCGGTATGAAGATATCTCACTCGCTAGTTCGATTTCTGGATCGATACGCGAAACTATTGACGCTCGTGCGCCGAAATTTAAGTTCGCGACCTCGATATCGTGGTCAGCTGTTTTGTATTTTTTATGTACTTTAGTTACTGCGGACTCTCACACTCTCCTTCCATTTAAATATAGGTTTTTGTGGTGTAATTGTGAAATAATATTGTGACCCGTGAATATAAGATTCAGACCTGATCTTATGGTTCTCTCTTGGTTATTCTTACTAACTTTCTATTATACTCATCACCTACAAATTACACACCCCTATACGTTAAAAAGAGACCAACATATTTTTTTCGCACGTAATGTAATTGTTTTTTGGGACTACTACTCAACCGCCGATTCAACCGTAGAACGATGGCAGGGAGCTTAACAGCATACAAGCTTAATAAGCTTTAAAAGCATACAACCGTACAACGGTGATAGGGATGTGGGGTGTTTCAGACTTTCCGGAAATTTCTCAATAAACAATACGGCAATATGGCCCGCACACATAAAATATTATTGTCAATATGAGCATTATTGCCAATATTATTGTGTGTGTGCGGCTAGACAATGGGTGACGTTGTAGTTTTTGTATTTCCTCATAAATTTGTGCTTTTTCGGTTCTAAATGTGCAATATTGGTAGAATATTAACCATGAAATATTCGTTAACGTGCAAAAGTGTGGGCAAATGGTACAACTCCAAAAAAGCTTCTACCAATTTACTGAATCGACTGACATGACTCATGGACTGTACTGACTTTTTATTTAGACATTGACTAGACTTTAAACTTGACGAAATACGGTGTTGAAAATTGAAACGAAAGTTCTATTTCCTTTTTAACTTGACACTGACAAATAGTTTTAAGCCAATGCTATAATATATAAAAAATATAAAAAAAGTTCTCCCTCATATCTGTCACTTAACAGATGTCAATGTTAATTGCCATTTGCCAATTTTGAGTTTCCAACAAATACCATCTATGGTTTCCAATTTCCATTTTCCAAAAATTAGAACCCAAAACAAAAAAAATAAATTCAAATTATAAATTAGCACAGTCACGTGGAAGAAGAATAATTATTAAATAACTAAGAGAACTCGTGGTTTGCTACATCCCAAATACGTTCATTTGTTGTAAAACATTAAAAACTTAGGTAAACAAAACTAGGTACAGCTGGTAATTTTACAATGTATAATTGTTTCTTTTTGTAAGCTGTAAAGAAAAAACAACAATAAGCCGTTGATGGCTACCCGGTAGTTGTGAAATATTGAAAGTATTTTCATAAATATTCTGTGATAATGTGTCGCCACGCCAACAGACTGTCTTGATCTACCGCATTATGCCCGGAGTTTTCTTGTTAACGCGTTGGCCTCATCGAATTAAAAGTGCTATTAAATTGATAAACTACCGATAAAAAACTTCAGAAACCGGTTAAAAATGTTTCACATTGTTTACTTTTATTCATGTCCATACATGAAATACTTTCTGTTTTATTGAGTATTTGTTAATTTTTCCAGAAAATGACCAAGTTACTTGAGTGGATCTCGGTTACGAGCGCAGTTTTTGCAGTCTGGTATTCACTCATCGGAGGCTATGTAAAACATAGTTTCATCGAGAATAATATGGAACTTATCCTTTATTCGCCAATAATATTTGTGCTTTTATTCGGACTGTATGCAATACTTGTGGTTCTGTACAGAGTACTGACATTTAACAACTGCGAGGAGGCAGCGAAAGAGTTACAAAATGAGATCATCTTGGCCAAAAAGGAATTACACGAAATGGGATTGAGGTGGTGAAATATGTGATATATAACTAAATATTAATAAAGATGTGTATATTTGTTACAAGTTGTTTTTATGGATTGTTAAGTATTTTTATATATCTTCTGTGCATGTGTTTGTATTTGAACACCATGTAAACTGGCTGGCTCTCTGGACTGATTTAGTTGAAGTTTTTTGTGTGTATTCAAGTGGATTCCAGATGAGGTTTAGATTTACAAATAGTACACTGGACAATGTTTACAGCGAAGTAGGCACGTGATAGCTAGTTCTTATGCAATATTATGTTTGGCTGTGGAATAATGTCAATTCATTATAATTTAATTGAATATTTGACTTATTTTCTGAAAAATATATTGTATAAGTCTTCTGAAAGTTATATTGGTTTTCACTAAATTTTTTTTGTAGCAACTTCAAATATGTAAATAAAAAGATAGGAATGTAATTAAAAAAACATGGTAGTAATGTACTTCAAAAAGATTTATTTCAATTGAAATTATTCTGTAATTATTATTTACAATTAATTACAATCAGAAGATGGTTGATATAAAATAATATTATTATTCATCCATAAGTTGTGTTTTATTTCTAGAACAATTAGACATATAATTACTGTATTACCAATTTATAATGTGAAATCGCCGCTTACATGGCATCCAACTTTATAATATTGTCTCTGTTAATAACATTAAAATATAATATATTGTGTATTACAATAACTTTTAACATAAAAATTAATTAATTCTAAAAAATATAGAAAGAAAACAATGAAACATATAAAAACAGTCGTTTGGCGGTCGTAGAGTATAGATGGCGCTAGTTGTATGTGTTGTAAATTACAGTAAAATTATAGTATAACAGATTTTATAGGGGCCTAATCACGGATAAGATAAATGAGGTTGGATTGGCAATGTGCGCGGGGCAGACGCGCCACAAGTATGATTGGACAATCATACTTCAACCGAACCACGCGTTCATACTTTTTAGTCGCTTGTTGATTGCCTCGCAGTACGGAGCAGCGCTAATATCCTTTGAAAATGCCGTGTTGTGCGATTGTTATGTGCAAATTAAAGAGTCGGACATCAAATATGAAACAAGGAGGAATTTCTTTTCATCGGTAAGCATAAAAACCTTAGTTTTTTAGTATTTTTCCCAAAAAACTAGTTCGAATTATGAAATTCTAAGTAGAAACGACAATTAAGCCAAGAATCACAGAAAATATACATTGCTGATGAAGTACGCAAATATTTCGCGAGAATACACATCTGACGCGCAATGGGTTGCAAAGCGAGCCAAATTACCGCGCCTTTCGACTCGTTAGTGTCACGTCCGCTTCGGTCGCCTCGAAAGTGCAGTCAGTGATCGATGATTTATCGACAAATGATTTTTCTTCAGAATGAGTTACTACTGTTCTCGGTAGTAAAATTTTGCTAGTATTTTTTTAAAGTGAAATTTGCTACATAATATTTATCGACCATCGACTTCTTTTTTTGCTTTGATTTTCTAATTATTTTTGATTACAAATATTGATATTTTTTTTCATTTTCTATCCCAATACCAATTAAATTCGCCTTTGACACAATGTTTTAGTTAGTATAAAATTACTAGTGCTCCCGTTATTAAAATTTTTCATTCAATTACCAATAGCTACAGGACGATTTACGATTTACGATGAGCCCTCGGCAAAAATAGTGGGGATGCACATATTGTACACGCGCAACCATACTTGCCCCGCTACTCCCCCCGCCGCATTCAAAAGTTAGGGCTCATAAATCGTAAATCTAACTGAAACTAAGATGATTTCAAGATTCAAGTTTGACCATTTTCATTATCGAAAATTCCTATCGACCATAGCAAGCCCTAGCGTGCGTGTGAATTTTGAGCATGTGGTTGTGTCGTAACGTTACCGACTCAACGTAGTGTGAGTACCAAATCGCAGCCCTCTGTTCTAGGTGTGATTTGTTAATTAGTGTGCGTAATTCGTGTATGTATTATTATTTCTTATGTAGTGGAGTGCATTGGTGGGAGACAGGCGGCGACGCTGGTTTTCAAGTAAAAGTATCACGGTTGCCAATAACCTCATTAATCTTATCCGTGGGCCTAATGATCCATAATATTCAGATCGTATATTAAGGCTTACTATGGATGGATTCTGTGTATTACTCAGTTGAATCTGCAGGCTAGACCGTGAGTCGTGGTTATGGTGCTATAAACTAGGAGCTTTTATTTTAAGTGTCTGTTTGTATTGTAGTTTGTATTGTGTTTGTACTTTGTAGTATTGGTATTTTAGGTAGGTACGTTCCCTAACGGCTAACGTGATGTGGCAAACTTAAAACTGGCATTGATTGTACCTAACTTATTTCTGTGGGGTTAAATTAAAAACGTGCACGCGATGTATTCAGTTATAGTCGTGGGACACCTGCAGTTTTTCCACTGTTGAACCGTATTGCCATTGTGATATGGTCGAAATGTGGTACCTACATGGGCGAGTACTGTATCGTAAATGGTTTGTAGCTCAATAAAACGAGATCCTTATCTAGTGACGTCGCTTTAGAGCCAATTCACAATCAAACGGAACGATACGCAACATAGCGCTGCACTTTTAAGATAGCTATTCAAAAATGAACATTATTCATTACCGACACAAGGAAATAGATACGTTTCATTGTAAGAGTTCGAATATCAGCTAATGTAGCGTCGTGTATCGTCACGGTGTGAATTGCCCCTTAGTTTAAACTTCGTTCTATATAATTTCTGCATTCTTCTTATTGGAACGTAGTTCCTTATGGTGCGTTGCGAATTGTATGGAAGCTAGGCGTATTGACTAGGCACGACACTTTTTGCCACTCGAAATCACAATGTAATAACAACTATTAAGAATGATACAAAAAACGACCTCATCACCTTGACAATAATGTAGAATTTTGCAATTACACATTGTGACTGTTATGACTTACATATTGTGACTAGCTAGCCGAGCGCTTGATGTTATTACTCAGTACGGAGCCGGACTTCGTGGCGGCAACACTGCGAGCAGCAAGCAACCTGCCCCCGCACCCCTGTCCCTACCTAAGGCGCTAGTTCCACGCGCACTATATATACTTAGTTCAACTATTTGTTTTGTATAATATAATATATTATATCTATACAGATAAACAAAATTGAGGTGTCTGTTTGTAATTTCAAATTAACAACTTTTTTTACAGCATTAATTATTAGCCTTAAAGGTATTATTTTTTAGTTAAGCAGGTAAATAAAATGGCACTTGTTACATCTAGAATTTAGTAGATCATGTTAAATAGATACACTTTGATCTACAACTGAAACCACAACGAGTATTATTAAATACTTAATAACCATATTATATGTGTCTTACCCTATACAAACCAAAATATATTAGCTAGCAAAATCGGATTCTGAAAGGACGGGCTTGAATTAAAAACTAAATTTGAATACACATCTATGCGATGTTTTTCGCACGGCCTTTCTTTCTTTGTCGTATTCTAAGGACCCAGTCAGACGAGGTGCTCGAAGGCGAGCACCTGTTTTCATTCATAGCAAATTCAGTTCACCTAATGGCAGTTGGTTAGGTAATTTTTAAGAATCTGCAGGTACTATAGAACAAGTTGCCGCTCGACCAGGCATAAGAAGAAAATCGCCTAACAGCGCGGTTGAATCGTGCGCACGCACACATACTCACGTGTAAATACGTAGTTCAACCACGTCTGCAGTCATTGCGGGCACTTCCTTTGTGTTTAAATACATTGAGGCGTCCGATTGCAAATGAAAATGTTTAGAAACTGGTCGAGCAGGAACTTTGTCGATGTTGTACGTTGTGGCCTAGTCGATAGAGCTCAATTTGCGACAACCACGTCTCAATTCTTGTGGTCATATCAACGCGCCCTAAGGGACTCTTGTAGAAGTGGAAGTTGGCCTCTTTTTGAAAGGGCCACGGAGGTGTGCATGCTTCAGTCATTGAACTCTGCTGACCCTTTTGTATTTGATAATATGTACTAAGATTTTTAGAGGGACAGGCAAGCAGACAATAGGATACACAATTAAAGAAGTGTAGAAGATTAGATTAAGTAAATCTAATAATCTATATATATATATATATATATATATATATATATATATATATATTTATCATATATAATAATATAAATAATTTATCATATATATATATATATATATATATATATATATATATATATATATATATATATATATATATATATATATATATATATAATAAATGGAGAATACTGATTACTGAATTATTGGAAAAGTAATGAACTTATAAGTGGGACAGTAACTTGACATCCTAAGGTTTTATTTGAGACAACCTAGTAATGATTCCTTACCTATTATACGGGCTAGGGCTTCCCTATCAAGGAGAATCGGCCTGCGCCACTGGTACAAAGGTAACCTAACTATTATACCTACCTGCATAATGTGGAAAATTAAGTCTAGGCGTATGTAGTCTATGGAAATAGGTAATAAAAAAGGTATCTTGAATGATTATTACTTACTTTTATTATATTTCTCTAGACATAAGTCTGTAATAATTATGAAGAATCTAATCTCGGTAGTTTGTTCGTTAAAACGTAATATAGACTTCACAATGCTATCTTAGCTAGTTATCTACCACATAATATTCTCTGTTGAGATCTAATTTAATATAAATTTAATATAGACAAAGAGAACAATAGAATTTCACATTTTTACCGCCATAAACATGGACGGGCTATTGCATACATTAAGAAAAAAAAATTCTTCATACAAGAAAATAATCTCTCTATCTGTTGAACATCGATCGAACTACGATGTAAGCGATCGATGTAAGGCTTGTAATGGCTTCCGTAACCTGTGATAACAGGTTTTAATTTTACCAATGAAACACCTTCTGTACTTTAGTTACAACAAGTAATATGCTAGTTTTACATATTGTTTAATATGTAGATTTTCTAGACGAGGCATGTTGAGGCAAAAACTGTCTCCACCTAAATGCCCCCACTTTTGGAATTTTTGGGGCCATTTTGACATTTGAAGTATGGTGAAATCAAGATGGCTGACATTTGAGGTATGGTGAAAACCAAGATGGCGTGACTTTTTCTTGTATGAAGGTTTGTTCTGTCAAATGTACGTCATAGCCTATCTTCAGTGCATCTTTGCTTCTATCTTTTTACTCGTTTGTCGTAATTTTGCTGTCTTTTTTTTTAGATCAACACGGGCATCTATATTGTCAAACGTAAAACTCGAGTGAGGGGCACTCAAAGTGCGGACATTTTTGGCCTCGATATGCCTCGTCTCGTTTAGCGTGCAATAAATGATTATCTACAGTGTGTCGCATTGGTAATTTGCTTAAAACACCTTCTCCTGACAATAGCGTACACATAAAAGAAATATTTATCCAATTTGGTACAGACGTTTGGAAGTTAGATGCGCGTACAAACATTATCGGTAATTCATTTTCATTTATATAGATGTGTGGCATTGGTAATTTGGTCGGATTAAATATTTTTGTTTACGTTGATATTAAATTGGATCTGCGCTGAGTATGCGGCACAGTACGGACACGATACAGACCGTATGGCGTGCTATTAAAAAAGAGGGAATTTAAAAAAATGTATTTCACATACTTCGGTCAATACCAAACCGCGGCTTTGAAACGCGAACACGCAAACACGGAATTAAAAAATTGCAAGCTAACACTAATTACGCCTACACATACAACATCAAACCAAAGTCGAAACAAACACTTTTAATTACTTAAAATTGGTCCAAAATTTATACTCTATTTAATAAGGACAATCATATTGAATTTCTTTGTGTTTTATATGAGGTGTATTTTATGCCTCAGTGTCTAAAAATTGTAGTAGTTTATGTGTATCAGTATATTAATACCTCTCACGCGTGTGGATGGCGGGTAGAAGTTAATTATAATTTTTCAAATTCATCTTGTGTCTACATAAGTTTTAATAGCTATTATGATGTCAAAATTGCCTTAAAACTGTGTTAAAATATTACCCCCCTTGTTTCGCTCTTCAGTAAATGACTTCTACTCTACATTACTTTCTTCTACCTAAGTTTAATCTTTTTATTTATAATTCTTATTCTAGATATTATATTAATTATCGCCACTATAGAGTAACATAGAAAAGCTAGCCACAGTGAAAACATTTTTAACGACATCACTTATAGCGACAACTGGATATAACGACGAATTTAAAATAGAAACATTTACCATCGGTTTCAATGATTATCTGTTAACACAATTGATCGGTCACTTCAATGTCATTATTATTAGTTTTCACTGTATAATGGCATATATTTTGTGAGTGCATAGGTACGTCGCATCGTTCATAAACATCGATATCTGCTACACCCGAGGAGTTACAAATACGTTGTCGGCCATAAATATTTGCTACACTTCATCACTTAGAGTATATGATCAAGCTAAAGGTTTTTAGTAGAACTTAGGCTTAATAATTTGGGATTAATTTTATCTTACAGCTATATTAATATATTATCACAATATGAACATGTACTATCAGGGAATATTATTAATAAGCAGATGGCTGTTGTCATAATTTGTTCGTATTATGTTATTAGATAATAAACTGACATGTCATTGACAATAATTGCATTGTGCCTGCATGCCGTCATTATATTTTAATATAAATAAATTATGAGAAAACTCTACCTTCTTATGAATTAGATTCCCTGAGAGTATAAAGTATCTTAGGTATTTATTGTAAAAAGAAATAGGTTAAAATGTTAGTTAGCTAAGTAGGTGGATTTATTTCGTGAATCGTGCATAATATTTTAGTATTATGTGTTATTAGAAAGGTAGGTACATAGATTATACTTATGTATCAACATATTCAACAGAATTACACGCTTCCCACCTTAACCTGACCTTTACGCCGAACAGTACGCACGATATATTGAGTCATATTGTACTTGCAGAGACTAGAGATTACCGACAGGCAATCTACAGGTATCTACCGTCGAGCTGTGAAGTGCTACGGTAGTATGATGAGCAGGCATTAACCGGCAGGAATCACCGACTGCAACACGGTGAACCGCTTCTCTTTGGCTTCCGTGAAAACCTCAGTTACATAAGTCTGGCTAGGCTACTCAAGGTGATATGTACTTAGACTAAGGCTTAAATCACACCGAAATAACATCTCAGCAGCGCAACTGTGTTTTATCTTAGTGATGAAGATAAAGTTTAAAATTATAAGACAGTTATGCTGCTGGCCGCTCCGTTGCCATTTCGGTGTGATTTGAGCCTTAGAGCCTGTTTCACTAGCTTATTCGGAAGCTGTCGCTACATACTTTATATCGAGCGACAGAGACGAAACATGCAAATAAGCTTTTAACACTTATCATTAGATATTGTGCAACAGGCCCATAATGTTATTAATTATGCAAAAATATTGAAATGGGTATTAAAGATTTTATTATAATTTATAACGCTTTACTAAAAGAGAGTGTTTGACTTTTGAGTCTGGAGACAAATGAAGTAGGTACTATCAGGTAATCTAATTCATAAGCATGTAGAGTTTTCTCATAATGTGTAGTATTAAAATGACGATCTGATATCGCGGCAAACGCTATCGCCAAGTATTAAGCGGCCGTAACTAACTTTTCTCAAAGCATTTCGCGGCTTTTTTGTGCTCTCTTATTTTCGTTTGTAATAAAGCTAGCGGTCTGAATAATAGTATGCAGTAGTGCCAGTCACAATACAATTGTCAATTACATGTTAGTTTGATGTCATAATGCTGATTATGACAACGGTCAACATGCTTATGAATTAGATTCCCTGATAGTACATGTATTGATCATAATCATTTTCAAGTTATTTATTTTCATGTGGCCGCTTTATATGAAATCTAGCTTAAGTTGTCTGAAAGGAGGTAACATTTGGCATTAGAAAATAACGTTTTTGCACCAGAATTTTCAGTGTTATATTGACGGCAAAGGAAAGTACTACACTTTTAAAATTAAGTTTTTTTCCAAACTATACAAGTTAGACATGATAAATAAAGAAAACATCTAACTGCAAATGTTAAATCAGCTTTCAGAAACTAGTAGAAAACCGATAAAATTTGCTATAAAACGTTTATTTAAAAACTCGTAATTCTATAGCTTTGATAAAATTGAAATTTTAAAGTGTAGATAGAACGTACTTTCTTTTGCAGGTCAGTGTATTATCAACTTCAAAAATATGAATCTAATTATATAAGTAGTAGGTATGTAGCTAAAATTGGAATCGGTAAATTTAATATATTTTACTGGATCATGGTTTATGTACAAGGCTTTTAAAATAGGCACATACTGAGTGAGTTCGTATTAATTAAGTACTTTCGTGTAGCTGTAAAGGTCCCAGAAGTACCCGAGCTGACTTATAAATACGAGTGATTTGAAAAAAAAAACAATAATTCTCGGATTGATAGTCTACAATCTGAGCAATAGTTATTGTCTTCAAGGATAACGTTTTTCAAGAGATGAATTTATAAATTTGAATGTAATCTTTTAAATAGTTTTTTTTTAAGTGACAGCGGTGCAGTGAAATTTTAATCACGAAAAAAAGCGGTCATCAATTTGTGATAGGTAAATGCTTTCATCTGTAGGTCTAATATTATAAAATCGAGTTGGATTCTACTCTGCGGGAGTTTTCTCATTTGCTTACAATAAAAAAAAAGGACAGTCGAATTAAGATGAGGTTGGAAAGGCTCTGAAGATGAACATCGCTGTGAGCGGCGGGTGAGTTTCTTCCGCCGGAAAATGTGGATCTTTATTCACATTTTCCGGCACAAATTTGTTTTTGACACTAGGTGACTGCAAATGCGTTAGAAAATATATAAATTTGTCATTCTAAAAAGTGAAACACATTGCATATATAAAAATTTGGATATGAAAAAGCAGTTCGCAAGATGGCTGCCGCATTTGCGACAACCTTTTAATGCTCTTAGGCCGGTTTCAATAACCTATTTACATCTATACTTTGGTATCGCTGTCAGCGATCTCGCTGTCATAGACAAAGATTCCTCAAAGTTAGTTTATTGAAACGCAACAAACCGGCAAATGCTACCAAATGTGTCGTTTATAACAAATAGTTATTGGTAGATAGGTTATTGAAACCGGCGGTAAGGCAGGCAGGCAGGTAACGCACCTGTCCACGATTGCGATGGCAAAAATCAATGATTTAATATTCGAATTACTTCCTTAGTCACCTTATTCGCCAGATCTACCCTCTCAGACTATTTCCGTTTTCCAAACTTGAAGCAGTGGTTAGGTGGTTAATTTTTTTCCGATAAAAATGAGGATTAAGCAAAGAATATCTATTACTAACGTAAATAATTGTCACTCCACCGATTCACACGTATGACAGCTCGCGGCTGTGTGTGCGTGGCTCGGTCGCTCGGCGAATGCGGTGGCGGGCGGGGAGGAATTTTGCTCAGCCTGGACTATGGCTCACGGGGCTAGCCGCTGATCGTTTTGGGCTTTGATATACTTGACAATATATATATTTCATAACATCTATGATAGTATTTGTCTGACGCGACGTTTAAAAATATTTCAGTGTCAACCTTAGGCTTACGTCAACATGTTTGACATTCGCCGGTGCTCGAGATGTCATTTGTAGAGAGTGTCGCCTCTGCGGTTTAAGTAGTTGGCGGTAAACAGCTGTTCCGGAGGTTTGACGTTTTCTTTTACAAAAGTGTTATCGAAGCTTTAATTGAACATCGCTGTTCGCGATCGCCATAAACGAACATCGTAAAGTGTATTGACGACCTCTGTGGCTCAGTGGTTGAACGAGTTAGTGCTCAAGCCGGAGGTCGCGGGTTCGAATCCCGCCGAAGGAACAAAAAGCTTTTCTGTATTCCTGGGTCATGGATGTGTATTAAATATATGTATAATATAATCAAAATCATAAACATAATATGTATAATATAAAAGTATTAGATATACTTCCGTTGTCTGGTCCCCGTAACACAAGTTCTTCGAGTACTTAGCACGGGGCCAGATGGACGTGGTGTGAAGCGTCCATATATATTATTACTATCAGGCTAAAAGGAAACAAGGTTAAAAAAGTCAGACATTTTTATCGTTTTCATGGTCAGTTCGGGTACTTCTGGGACCGATCAAGTAATCTCCTCACATTAGTGAATTATAATGTATACGAGGACTATTAAAATGTGTAGGGTTAATACAGTTATTAGGACTCAACTGGCTTAGCTTCCTTAAAATGTTACTGTAAATAAAATATGTTGGAACTAAAGTAAATTGTAAATGTTGTCCACTCTTTTACATATTACTTGTGTATACCCGTTAATTCAGTAGTCATTATTTAGAAAGATAGCATAGGGCACTGGTATATTTATAAGAAGTTTTTGACATTAATAGTGTCCATTTTAGTACGATATTGAGAGATCTCTGCCTTATCTTTATTGTCCAATCTAATTCGTATTATTTTATATTCATATTCGTAGGCAATAGCACACCTGTTAAGTGCCCTCAAAAAGAAAAAGAGGTTAGTATTATCATCAGCGTTCCACCACGAAGCTCCTCGTAAAATAAATTGAGCAACCGATAACTTGGATCCTTCGGTTCCTATTGGTCAGTTCACACCAGCGTCGCCATGGCAACGGCGAGTAGGGACATCCCGGCTTTGAGCCTGATGGATGGAGTGATGTCTGCCGCTGACGAGTTGCCTGACAGGATGAGCGCTCGGAGACGTTCTCGCTCCTGGTACTTGGCGTTTTCTCCTGGAGGGTCCAGGCATTCGAACTCACAGCACCGCTCTCCGACCCGGAAATTGGTGCAGAACTGTGGAATAAACAAATGAGATTAGAACTACAGAAACATGCGCGCGATTCAGGATTGTGACGCTCTACAATTTAATAGTCATGATCCGAGTCCGCGCCGTGGACCGTGGTGGAGTGGGTGGAAGAATAATAACGCGGCGGTCTGCACTTGGGGTATACTCACATGGGGCGGGTCGCACACGGGACATACTCACATGGGGCGGGTCGCACACGGGACATACTCACATGGGGCGGGTCGCACACGGGACATACTCACATGGGGCGGGTCGCACACGGGACATACTCACATGGGGCGGGTCGCACACGGGACATACTCACATGGGGCGGGTCGCACACGGGACATACTCACATGGGGCGGGTCGCACACGGGACATACTCACATGGGGCGGGTCGCACACGGGACATACTCACATGGGGCGGGTCGCACACGGGACATACTCACATGGGGCGGGTCGCACACGGGACATACTCACATGGGGCGGGTCGCACACGGGACATACTCACATGGGGCGGGTCGCACACGGGACATACTCACATGGGGCGGGTCGCACACGGGGCATACTCACATAGGGCGGGTCGCAGTAGATGGCCTTGCACCACATGGGCTCGGAGTGGTAGCACACGCAGATGGAGCAGACCCCCGGGCCCGGCACGTACAGCAGGCCGTGGCCCACCGTCTTGCCCTCCCAGTCTATGCAGTCCTCCTCTACACATGCTAGAAAGGAGGGGATCGTTAGGAACCTGCGGGATTGCCCACAATTCCCGTCCGACTCGGATTCGAAAACTTTTCCGTGCGCCAACCAATAAACGCTTGCCGCGCTATTATTTGACCAATGACCGCGCGGTTTTTGAATCAAAATCGAACGGAAATAATATCTCCGCTGGTCTATTCCACTTTGAAATGACACGGAAATGTGGAAATTCGCAGAATTAATGGTTTCCACATATTTTAAAACTTTTTTTATATTTTTAAATCCTACTAATATTATAAATGTGAAAGTTTGTTACTTTTTCACGCAAAAACTATTGAACAGATTTCGATAAAATTTGGTATGGTAGTAGTTTAGGCTCTGTATTAAAACATAGTCTACTTTTTATCCCAAAAAAGTAGTGTTCACGTGGGCTACCGTATTTACGTAGGCGGAGCCGCGGGAACAAGCTAGTTTACTATAAATCTAAAAGTTTGTGAGGATGGATGGATATTTGTTACTCTTTCACGCCAAAAGTACAGTGTTCCCGTGGGATACTGTGTTTTCGCGGGTGGAGCCGCAAGCAAAAGCTAGTAACGCATATATTTTTCTTGTATTCAAGAGTCCCGATTTACAAGTCGCTCATTAATGTGAGAAAGATGAGGCTGTTGTCACCAATTATGCCAGTCTGCGCGGGTTGGCAAATCATGACGCTTTAGCGTTTTGTACACTCCAGCCAGATTCCCCTTTTGCGTCATCATCAACCCTTTCGCGTGCTCCAGCCTCCTTTTAGCCCTGAACAGTCTGCCATTTATTTGCAAACATCAAAGAAATCCTGGATAAAGAACAGAGATCAAGTCACCGTAGAGAATATGGCGGGCCAAAAGCCAGGATAAAGGACATATCAATGGAACCGCACAGGGCACAATATCCAAGGCGGAATTAAGAAAGAATTGAATATTTGATTTGAAAGAATAGAATAATTGACATAGAAGAAATAAATGACAACAAAATGAAAATATTTGGAATAACGACATAATTTTTTACGAAAATAAAAAAGAAAATTTACAAATCTAGTAACCTAACCAAGAGCATGTCAGGACATGTCTAAGGAGGGTTCCGTAACTATAATCGCGTTATATAATTTTTCAAATTACTTGAGAAGGTGTTAAAAAGTGATGTATCAATCCATGCCTTTATTTATAGAGTCCTATTCAGCGATACCCTACGGCCTACACGATGGGGAAAAGAATGAAGAAAAAAATCATCCCCACTTCACATGTATGGAGAGCCACCCTAAAATAAAAAAATATTATTTTTTATAATGCCAAAACTGAGATCTATACACTATACGTCTATAACTATACCAAATTTCATCCATTTATATTCATAATAAATTACAGAAGCTTGAAGCGCGGACAGACATACAGACAGACAGACAGACGGAAAGACAGACTGCAGGACAGACAGACAGACAAACAGACAGACAGACAGACAGACAGGCAGACTGCCGGAGAGAGCGAAACTATAAGTGTTCCTTGATTATTACGGAACCCTCAATATGGCACGGTCCAATCCGGTCCATGGCGATGGAATAGAAAGAAAAGAAAAGTCTACCATTTAGCCCTGAGGCCTGAACACTAACTAGTGGACACTGGACAGATGGAATTGAAGAGATTGTTGCGGTTGATATTTAAAAATAAAAAATGTAAGTTTGCCTACTTAGTAGCAAAGATCCCATACATGAATCTTTCCTTACCATAGAAGTTGTATGATTGGTGTATGTCCTTACTTATATTATAAATGAAAATGTGAGTTTGTTTGTTTGGTTGTTACGCTTTCACGTAAAAGCTATTTAACCGATCATCATGAAATTTGGAACAGATATAAAGTTAATAAAAAGACCACGGGGAAGGACGTAAACAACTTTTTATCGCGGAAAGACGTACGGTTTCCGCGAGATTTACTTTTGCGCGTACGAAGTCGCGAATCACATAGTAATATATATGGTTGGTAGTAACTACTTATTACTAATTAGTGAGTTAACCAATGACAACTTAAACCAGAGGTTAAGTTAGCTTATTAGTGAGTAAATCCACCGCCTCGGACGTAGCGGCGCGGCGGCGGGAGCGGTGGCGCGAGAGGGCGGGCGCCATAGTCACAGAGTAGAAAATATATTTACTTACGAATAGAGGAACAGCTTTCATAGACCGATCCAAATTGAAATTCTGACGTCCCCTTCAACGGCTCACAATTTTTCCACACACTGTGTGCTTGAAGTAGTGTAATCTAAAAAAGTAAGCTAACTATGTAACTGTTTATCTGTTCCTCTTTCTTTAAGCCTCTGTATAACGGCAGTGACCTTGAACGTCAAGTCCCATACTGATTTTGTAGGCGACAAGGCGTATCGCGCCGACGGGGAGTATTGAAATCGGATAATAAATCGTTACAAATATTTGTGACAAAATTAGCAAAAACTGAAACAGCGTTCCCCTTCGTCTCCCCTTCTAACGTCTTACTTCAAATACTGAAATAAATTTCACACTCATGTGACTTACAGAGGAAGAGAAAAAGGTTTTAACTATAAAAAAAGGGTCGAGCATATTTTTAATCAATATTTAAATAATTTATTCAATTTATAAAAATACAAGACCTCGGCTAAGTATAATGCAGATTGTCATTTTTTTTGGATTTTTCAATACGACTATGACTGAGAAGAAAGGTTTCAAAGAACTTCAATTTTCAGTTCTATCGAGCGCACAACCCCTTAATCAGTGCCAGAGTCACCGCTTGACAGGAGTGCACTTCTACAAGCGGTGACTGTTTCGTCCGCCTGAGGGCGATAAAAAGACCACTTATCAAACAAAGAGGGACAGATAAACAGCTTCATAGTAGCTTTCGATTTGATTCCATTACTACTAGCATACGGTGTTTCCACGATTGTGTGAAAAAATGTGAGCCGTTAAAATTTCAAATTTGGATCTATTTGGTTTGTCCTATGAAAGCAGTTCCTCTGTACGTAAGTATATATATATTTCCTACTCTGTGCCGCATCGCCACCGCACCGCTAGCCGCTGAAATCGAGGTAGCGGCCCATGTTCGACGTAACTTGACGAGCTTTCGACCTGACGACCTGATGAAACGTCACTAATGAGAGATGGCCCCGTTAAAGACAGAGGCAAGTTGTTCTACGGCTAAGTCTACACGAGTTAATAGAATCAGGCGTAACTTTGCAGAAATCCATAGCATACAATTTAATTAATATTAGGTATGTCTAGCAATATCCCGCGAAAAAATACCCACAACCTTGAAGCAAATGTGCACTACGCATAAGCATGCGTAAAGCACCTCCCTTCTCTCACACGGCTGCAGTGGACCTGCGAACAAACTTTGTTCGCAGGTCCACTTCCTGAGGATGCTCCGGGTTCGGGGCGAAACGCGCGTCGAGCTTTGCAACCTGCATGGTGGTGTGGGGCCTTGCACGATCACGACATTGTTGCTTGTGTGGTGGTGGTGTTTGCACGATCCTGTTTCTGAGTGTACGCATAATCAGTGTGGGAGGAGGGAGGTGATTTACGCATGCTTATGCGTGCTTGTGAGTATTTTTTCGCAGGATATTGCTAGATATAATATTAATTAAATTGTAAGGCTACACGAGTATATCTGTAGAAATTATTAACACATTGATATATATAACAATAATAATACTCTTCTTCTTAATATCTAATAATCTGAGCCTAATAACTACAATTTGTATTAAATACTATAACCCGGCTACGTGAATTATATGCTTATGCTCAGCCTATGTCACCCGGGCTATTATTTCAAATATACCATTCATTAAGATCGGATCAGTAATTTAGGCGCTATGGCGGAACAAACATACACACATAGACTGCCAAAATCGTTACAAATGTGTGTACGGTAAAAATGGATTGTAATTCTAATGACTCTAGAACGACTGGGCCAATTTGTCTAATTCTGATCTCGAAATAATTGTGGATGTTCAGGGATGGTTTAAACGGTGATGGATCTTGGAAATATGCGGGGATAAAAACGTCGATTGAATTTTCCTATACTAACTGTTCGCTGTGTTCAATTTGTAAGTTTCATTCAGTTTATCACCTGTTTCATGTTCGGTTTTATTTCATAAAAATCAGCCGGCCCCAGTTTGTACGTGTAGTTTTTGATGTTGAAATTATAGGTATATGTGGGTAGATTAGTAGGTTGATAGGTGTAGGTATATGTATGATATAGGTGTAGGTATATGTGTAGATGTAGGTTAGGGTTGTAGACTGTAGTTGTAGGTGTAGATCTTGGTGTAGGTTGTAGGTGCAGTAGGTGTTGTAATTTATTTATTCCAGTTAATAGTCAAGACAGTACAACGTGAGCCGGGAGCCGGGACAGCTATAATTATAATTAGTAAGTACCTGGGTAACCGAGCTTTGCACGGAGCTCTAGTAGATAGAAAATAGCTGTAGTTGAAAAAAAAAATTGAATTACAAAAATATTTTCAATATTTTTATTTAAACATACAACTTTAGCTAAATGTTTTTTTTTATTGTGTGTTCGAATTTTATTCAAAACTATTCTCGCGTATATTCACGCTCGAATAACGTGTAAAACTCGACGTGGAATGCCCCGCAGGCCATGTGGTCTAGGTGGATGTGTCGTGAGCATTTCTATCGATAAGAATTTTAATGAGCTAAACATTTTCGTTCCTTAGCAGTTAGGTATGCATATTTTAAATATGCGTCAATGGAGCAAACACACTCCTCTCCGTTTGCTAGGCCAGAGCAGCTAACGCAAAGGCATACGAAATGACTCCATATCCTACTATAATAAATAAATATCCGACTTATATTATATATGTGAAAGTTTGTGAGCATAGATGGATGGATGGATGTTTGTTACTCTTTCACGCGAAAACTTCTCAACAGATTTTGATAAAATTTAGTATGGTAGTAGTTTGAGCTCTGGATTAACACATAGGCTTTTATCCCGAAAAAGTATAGTGTTCCTGTGGGATACTGTATTTACGCGGGCGGAGCAATATAACAATTTAGTATGGTAGTAGTTTGAGCTCTGGATCAACACAATAGGCTTTTATCCCGAAAAAGTATAGTGTTCCTGTGGGATACTGTATTTACGCGGGCGGAGCAATATAACAATTTAGTATGGTAGTAGTTTGAACTCTGGATCAACACAATAGGCTTTTATCCCGAAAAAGTATAGTGTTCCTGTGGGATACTGTATTTACGCGGGCGGAGCAATATAACAATTTAGTATGGTAGTAGTTTGAACTCTGGATCAACACAATAGGCTTTTATCCCGAAAAAGTATAGTGTTCCTGTGGGATACTGTATTTACGCGGGCGGAGCAATATAACAATTTAGTATGGTAGTAGTTTGAACTCTGGATCAACACAATAGGCTTTTATCCCGAAAAAGTATAGTGTTCCTGTGGGATACTGTATTTACGCGGGCGGAGCAATATAACAATTTAGTATGGTAGTAGTTTGAACTCTGGATCAACACAATAGGCTTTTATCCCGAAAAAGTATAGTGTTCCTGTGGGATACTGTATTTACGAGGGCGGAGCAATATAACAATTTAGTATGGTAGTAGTTTGAACTCTGGATCAACACAATAGGCTTTTATCCCGAAAAAGTATAGTGTTCCTGTGGGATACTGTATTTACGCGGGCGGAGCAATATAACAATTTAGTATGGTAGTAGTTTGAACTCTGGATCAATGGATCAACACAATAGGCTTTTATCCCGAAAAAGTATAGTGTTCCTGTGGGATACTGTATTTACGCGGGCGGAGCAATATAACAATTTAGTATGGTAGTAGTTTGAACTCTGGATCAACACAATAGGCTTTTATCCCGAAAAAGTATAGTGTTCCTGTGGGATACTGTATTTACGCGGGCGGAGCAATATAACAATTTAGTATGGTAGTTTGAACTCTGGATCAACACAATAGGCTTTTATCCCGAAAAAGTATAGTGTTCCTGTGGGATACTGTATTTACGCGGGCGGAGCAATATAACAATTTAGTATGGTAGTAGTTTGAACTCTGGATCAACACAATAGGCTTTTATCCCGAAAAAGTATAGTGTTCCTGTGGGATACTGTATTTACGCGGGCGGAGCAATATAACAATTTAGTATGGTAGTAGTTTGAACTCTGGATCAACACAATAGGCTTTTATCCCGAAAAAGTATAGTGTTCCTGTGGGATACTGTATTTACGCGGGCGGAGCAATATAACAATTTAGTATGGTAGTAGTTTGAACTCTGGATCAACACAATAGGCTTTTATCCCGAAAAAGTATAGTGTTCCTGTGGGATACTGTATTTACGCGGGCGGAGCAATATAACAATTTAGTATGGTAGTAGTTTGAACTCTGGATCAACACAATAGGCTTTTATCCCGAAAAAGTATAGTGTTCCTGTGGGATACTGTATTTACGCGGGCGGAGCAATATAACAATTTAGTATGGTAGTAGTTTGAACTCTGGATCAACACAATAGACTTTTATCCCGAAAAAGTATAGTGTTCCTGTGGGATACTGTATTTACGCGGGTGGAGCAATATAACAATTTAGTATGGTAGTAGTTTGAACTCTGGATCAACACAATAGGCTTTTATCCCGAAAAAGTATAGTGTTCCTGTGGGATACTGTATTTACGCGGGCGGAGCAATATAACAATTTAGTATGGTAGTAGTTTGAACTCTGGATCAACACAATAGGCTTTTATCCCGAAAAAGTATAGTGTTCCTGTGGGATACTGTATTTACGCGGGCGGAGCAATATAACAATTTAGTATGGTAGTAGTTTGAACTCTGGATCAACACAATATGCTTTTATCCCGAAAAAGTATAGTGTTCCTGTGGGATACTGTATTTACGCGGGCGGAGCAATATAACAATTTAGTATGGTAGTAGTTTGAACTCTGGATCAACACAATAGGCTTTTATCCCGAAAAAGTATAGTGTTCCTGTGGGATACTGTATTTACGCGGGCGGAGCAATATAACAATTTAGTATGGTAGTAGTTTGAACTCTGGATCAACACAATAGGCTTTTATCCCGAAAAAGTATAGTGTTCCTGTGGGATACTGTATTTACGAGGGCGGAGCAATATAACAATTTAGTATGGTAGTAGTTTGAACTCTGGATCAACACAATAGGCTTTTATCCCGAAAAAGTATAGTGTTCCTGTGGGATACTGTATTTACGCGGGCGGAGCAATATAACAATTTAGTATGGTAGTAGTTTGAACTCTGGATCAACACAATAGGCTTTTATCCCGAAAAAGTATAGTGTTCCTGTGGGATACTGTATTTACGCGGGCGGAGCAATATAACAATTTAGTATGGTAGTAGTTTGAGCTCTGGATCAACACAATAGGCTTTTATCCCGAAAAAGTATAGTGTTCCTGTGGGATACTGTATTTACGCGGGCGGAGCAATATAACAATTTAGTATGGTAGTAGTTTGAGCTCTGGATCAACACAATAGGCTTTTATCCCGAAAAAGTATAGTGTTCCTGTGGGATACTGTATTTACGCGGGCGGAGCTATATAACAATTTAGTATGGTAGTAGTTTGAGCTCTGGATCAACACAATAGGCTTTTATCCCGAAAAAGTATAGTGTTCCTGTGGAATACTGTATTTATGCGGGCGGAGCAATGTAACAATTTTTTGCTGTGAAAATAAAGAAAAAACCAAGGCGATTGCGAGTCGGACTCGTGCACAAAGGAACAGGATACATAACTGAAAAAAAAAAATCTTTAAATATTTATTTTATTCTGTTTTAGTATTTGTTGTCATAGCGGCAACAGAAATATATCATCTGTGAAAATTTGAACTGTCTAGCCACCACGATAAAGGAGGAAGGACAGACAGACGGACAGACAGCGAAGTCTGAGTAATAGGGTCGGAACCTTAAATACAGGTATGCCTGTAAGCAATCCTGTAAAGATGAATTTACATAAAACAACAACAATAGACAATAACCGCATTGTATGCAAATTCGTGTATTCGTATTTCGTATTCAAAAGGGAGAATCACAATTCAGAATAATATTATTACTACATTTTTTTCGCGTTACAGAAATACATTTTTATTTCTTTATTACGATTGCGGATAATTAAAAACCATAGTTAGGTAGTCAAATATAATATGACGTAGTAAGCAATAAGTGATTTCAACACTAAAGATACGATATATACCGGGTGTTTTTCCAGTCTGTATCCAATAATATACGAATAAAAAAATACGAAAAAAAAACTGCTATACTATCTATGCCGTACTAGTCCTTTTGTAGGGAATAGCTGATTTTTTTTTTCAAGTAGGAAAGTTGAACCCATAGTAAAAGTTGCTTATAATCAGGAGTATATTCATATTCGCTCCTGAAAGTTTGGACACTGATCGGAAAAGCACCCTGTATATAAGTATATTTGACAGATCATATCTTCATACGAGAAAATGTTACCTACGTCAGCTTGGTTTTCACCGTACCTCAAATGTCAGCCATCTTGAATTCACCATTTACGTGGGGACAGTTTTTCCTCCGGCCTCAACGTGCCGTGTCCATAATATAATATACGTCAAAGGTAGCAAGTCTTTAGTGAGCAGACTAGTGTTGTAAGTTGTGTCATGATGATTAAAATAAGCCTAGAAATATTGTCTTTGCAGTGGCATATCTACCATCAACCCAAATATCAACTGCTGACGAAATACAGTCATCACTAAAGTGATATCGTTGGAGAGCAGTAAAAACGCTCCATACAAAAATTTATGCACGAGTGACGTCACAGCAGTTAAATATGTATGAAGATTAACCGCAAAAATTAAATACTGCTATTACGTATATCATTGTTTTAACAAAAAAATTAACCGACTTCCAAAGTAAAAATGCACAAAGAAGTATTAAAAAAATCTTATTTTTTAAATTCCCCTTTTAAATTCGGCTAAATTTTAACTATTTATCTACTCAATCTTCATTCTTTTGAAGTCGGTACCAGCCCGAGCAACATCCTGACAAAACAATAATACCTGGGAGACGATACGAGACGAGACGAGACGATTAAGTAGAACGATAAAATAAATAAAAATAAATAAAAAAATAGAAAAGTAAATAAAATATCACAAAAATATTTATCTTGCCGGTATTCGAACCCACCACATTCCGAATTTACATAGAATGCAAAAATTATACGTAGGTACGCTATTATATACCAAGCTGCCAATCAAACTAGTAAGAGGGACGAAATTATTGATATAATAATAATAATAATAATAATAATAATAATAATAATAATAATAATAATAATAATAATAATAATAATAATAATAATAATAATAATAATAATAATAATAATAATAATAATAATAATAATAATAATAATAATAATAATAATAATAATAATAATAATAATAATAATAATAATAATAATAATAATAATAATAATAATAATAATAATAATAATAATAATAATAATAATAATAATAATAATAATAATAATAATAATAATAATAATAATAATAATAATAATAATAATAATAATAATAATAATAATAATAATAATAATAATAATAATAATAATAATAATAATAATAATAATAATAATAATAATAATAATAATAATAATAATAATAATAATAATAATAATAATAATAATAATAATAATAATAATAATAATAATAATAATAATAATAATAATAATAATAATAATAATAATAATAATAATAATAATAATAATAATAATAATAATAATAATAATAATAATAATAATAATAATAATAATAATAATAATAATAATAATAATAATAATAATAATAATAATAATAATAATAATAATAATAATAATAATAATAATAATAATAATAATAATAATAATAATAATAATAATAATAATAATAATAATAATAATAATAATAATAATAATAATAATAATAATAATAATAATAATAATAATAATAATAATAATAATAATAATAATAATAATAATAATAATAATAATAATAATAATAATAATAATAATAATAATAATAATAATAATAATAATAATAATAATAATAATAATAATAATAATAATAATAATAATAATAATAATAATAATAATAATAATAATAATAATAATAATAATAATAATAATAATAATAATAATAATAATAATAATAATAATAATAATAATAATAATAAGGGGGTGAAGCCGGTCCCTCCTAGTTGGTGTCCCCGGGCAACACTTGGGTGCGCCACCCCACTCTCTTCGGAGTGAGGTACTCACATGGCTGATCATCGGCTCTTTCTTTCTTTCTTTCTTCCTTTCTCGTCACTATCTTTTCATCACCTTTTTATCACCCCTTGTTTTTGCATCTTTTTTTGGTTTGGTTTGGTTTTGGTTTGTCTAATTTTCACCACCTTTATTTCTTCTCTTCCTATATTTCCTTTTTCGTTAACTCTTCCTATTTTTGTTCTAATATATTAAAAGAAAAATGCGACTACGTAATAGAAATATACTACCCCAGGCGGGTACCGGCGCGAAAAGCAATGGAGAATCCCGCCCCGGGCTTTCGGGCCCGGGCTGTCCCTCGTATTCTGGGGGGGGGGCACCGTATCGCATCCTACTGCCCAGTCTAGTACTGCTGCAGAGAATACTAATATCCAAACAATAAGCAACACATACTCATATCCTTCATCACCTACCTCATCCGTCAGCTTGTTTCCATCGCTTCACTCTTCACCGCAGTCATTCATCCTCAATAACTCATTCTCATCACGATCCACCACATTATCACCATTGTCAGACGATGTTACACAGGAAGCAATAGCTACTAATCCGGTGCCCATTCCTGACACCAGTCCGTCTACGAGAAATTCTGAATACATTAATCCGAATATCGTAGATCATAATACTCATACGCAGCCTCATCTCACAAACACTCCAGTAAGAAGTGTTTTGCAGGAAATGCTTCCTCCAACCACTCTCTCTGGAAAAAGTAGACAACGGATGAAATGGAATGATCAAATAAACAGAGAACTTCTCCGTTGCTACATTATAACATCATGCGAATCTAACCTCACAGCATTCAGACCATCACTCCATAAAAAAATCACAGAGTCCTACCCTGAACTAAGCCACATATCTGAGCAACGATTAGCAGATCAAATCCGAGTTATACATCGCAATAACAGAATACCAAGTCATGAAAGAGACAAGATAAAAAATACAGTAGCGCATACGTTCGATTATTCCAACGACCAGAACAATACAATATGTAGCATAGACACACAGCTTAGCCCCTGCGATATTCTTACCATCCCACATAATGCAACGAACGACCCGAATCTACAACATTCTACAATTCAACTCACAAATAATAATCAACCCATAACTCTATCAAACTCTTCTGAAACTGTAGAAAATCTAATAGCACCAGAGACAAACAACGCTTAACTACTCACAACTGATGCCGATCAAACACAGAATCACAAAATTAGACAAGTATTTACAGAAATGTTAATCAAATACGCCGATACAGATCCAACACTTAGACCGGTAATACCAAAACTCCAGATTACACGCAACATAATAAAGACGGTAAATTCACTTAACAAGTTAATAGGAGAACATCTAGAAGCGAAAGAAACGCCAGATTTAACGGAAATCCACAGTGCTATTTATTGCGCTGCAATATCAACTACAACTCTACACACTAAACTAAATAACCCCCCTGAAAAAGATATATCAAATAAAACAGGAGACCCGAAAATGCCAAAATGGCAACTACGAATTGAAAATAGAGTCAAGAAACTACGAAAAGAAATTGGACAACTTACACAGTACCTTAAAGGAAATCTTAGCCACACAAAACAACGAAAATTAAACCCCAACAATCTCACTGAAAATCAAATAGTAGAATTATTAGATACTCTGAAACAAAAACTACAAGCACAATCAAAAAGACTCCGCCGACTTAAAATCAGTAACTCTAGAAGAACGGATAATTTATTTTTAACTAACAATCAAAAGCTCTTTTATCAAAATTTAAACTCCGAAAATATTAAAATCATACAACCGCCTAGTACAGATACAATTAAGGACTATTGGGAAAACCTATGGTCCAAACCAGCCCATCACAACGTACACGCTTCATGGCTTGATACCGAAATAAGTGAATGTCAGAATATTAATCCAATGCCTGAAGTTATAATAGATGATAACGATGTCACATACGCCATAAAGAAGACTTTGAACTGGAAGGCACCAGGGCCAGATAAAATTAAAAATTATTGGATAAAATATTTTACTTCAACACATCACTACATCGCCAAAGCATTCAATTCAGCCCTTAAGGATCCCAAATTAGTGCCGCCATTTATGATGCAAGGAATAACATATCTGTAGTGTATATATTATTTCTCAGTAATTGTAAAATGTAGAGTCAGCTTACTTTGTTATGTTATGTATATGTACGTCGCAATAAGATATAACTCCTGCGAGAGCCAGTCATCTGCCCCTCGCCAACTTAACCGGTTGTCAAATAAAGTAATTCAGTACATCAGATATTTAATTTGAAGACCCCAGCCATTGATCACTAAACTGGTGACCCCTGGTTTGGAAAAACGTAACCTCCCGCTGTCCCAAATAATTGTATACTGGGACTATTGGCAAATAACGCGCTGTGGAAAATCACAAATTGCAAACAATGATTATTATGTAATAATTTTTGTGCAAAAACTCCGGGGCGGACCTCCCGGGCTGAAGGATGGCAATGGATAGGAGTAGTGGGATGAGTAAGAAAACATAAAGCAAAGTAAATATACGGAAGGAATGTAAATAAGTGTAAAGATGTAGAACAAGATAGAAACAGGAAATGAGTGTAATAGTTAGACATAGTATAATTTAAAAAAGAGCAATAAAATAAAAACTGATAAGGAAACAAGAAAAATGTAAACAACAAAATGTAAAAGAATAAAATGTAAAAGTAAAATGTAAAGCTAGGAAAATGTGAATTAAAAGAGAAACGTAAGAATAAAAGAAAAAGGAAATGTAATTTTGAAAAAGAATGTAAGTCAAAACAAAAGTAGTGTACGTGAATGTTAACGTAGTGATAAATGTAAAAGAAAGTAAGGAAATGTACAAATATAAGTAAGAAATAGAGTTATATAAGCAAGTAAGAAAATGTAAAAAAGTGAAAGAATCTAAGGAAATGTAAAATGTAAATGCGGATGCAAAAATCAATGTAAAGCAAATAGCACAGGATGTCAAAAGATATAAACGTAAGATTAGAAATGAAAGAAGTAAAAAGAGAAATGTAGAAAGAATTAAAGAAAATGTAAAAATGTGATGTAAAATTTAAAGCAAAATGTGTAAAGTAGATAGGTAATGAGATGTAGAAGTTGTAAACGTAAAAATAGAAATGTAATAAGAAAAGATAAATGTAATGTGATAGCAATAGAAATGTAAATGTAAGAATAAAAATTGTAATTAAAAATGAAACATAAACAGTAACAAAAAACAAGCAAAAAATTGGCCCTGCTTATGGTAGGGGGAACAAAAAAAAAAAAAAACTGGTGACCCCGGCGTGATCCTAGTGAAGGAAATCGCCGTACAGAGTGACATTGGCTGTGGGGTAAGTTTTGTTTGAGATCGAATTCAACGCGGCGACAGGAAGCAAGCGTGACACAATAGAAGAACACGCGGCGGCACGTGGCGAGTACAACGGCAGGCGGCTCATCAACCCGTCAGCTCAATTTTTTTTAAGAAAATGAACGCAGCAGCAGATACGGGGTATAAGGAAGAGGCGTCAGGCGCAGCGTTGGCATCTATAAGCGTGTCCACAAAGCTGCCGGATTTTTGGACAGACTTGCCAAGGTTATGGTTCGCACAGTTCGAGGCTGTGATGGCGCCACAGAAGCAGGGCGAAGAGACCAAATTCAACATGGTCATCTCAAAACTTGGAAAAGAAGCCATCCAGCAGGTGAGCGACCTGGTGATGTCACCACCCGCGCAGGACAAGTATACGGCGCTTAAAGTGAGACTGCTGCAGGTTTACGAAGAGAGTGCCGAAAGACAAATGCAGAAGTTGGTGTCGGAGCTGGAGTTGGGTTCGCAAAGACCCTCCCAGTTTTTAAGAAGAATGAGGGATCTGGGTCGCAGCGCACAAATTGCAGACACCACACTCAAGAGCCTGTGGTTATCGAAGATGCCATCATCGGTTCGAGCAGTTATGGCGGTGTGTGAAGACTAGTCTTTGGAGAAGCTGGCGGCCATGGCGGATAAAATAACAGAATACACCAACGCCGGAGATGTTGCAGCAGTATCAAGCAAGAGAGAAGAAGATAAACAGCCGGACGAGCAGATGAGTAGATTGGAGCTAGAGGTTGCAGCGCTGCGCGCCGAGATGAGGGGTCACGAGCGCGCTAGGAGCAACAAGAGATCGACTGATTTTAGAAGATCAATATCGCGGCCTAGAAGAGTACCTGGGGACCCGGACTGGCTGTGCCGTTTTCACTTCCGGTTCAGATCGAGAGCTAACCGCTGCGAGCAACCCTGCGCGTGGCGAGCCAAGCAGTCGGGAAACTAGTTGGAGTACATGCGGGCTCGGTGGACGGATGTACTCAAGGTCAGGTAAATAAAAGCCATCGTTTATTAATTAGGGATAAATTAACAAAATGTAATTTTTTGATCGATACAGGCGCTAACATTTCCGTCATTCCAAAGTGGTGTGTTAGAAAGCCTATTGAGAAATGCGATCTAAAGTTGTATGCCGCTAATGACAGCGAGATTAAATGTTATGGTATATGTAATTTAGAATTATCGTTAGGCCTAAGACGGTCATTTAAATGGCCTTTTGTCGTATGTGATGTAAAACAGCCTATAATAGGTGCCGATTTTTTGAAGAATTTTAAATTAAATGTGGATTTGTATAATAACAAGTTGATTGATACAGTTACCAGCTTAAATGTTTGTGGACTAAAAAGTACAAATTTTTTCGACACTATTAAAAGTATAAATAGCAACCATCCTTACGCGGATTTACTGGAACGATTCCAGGACATCACGCGACCGCCAGCCTTCAAGGACGTCCCAGAGCATTCCGCGTAAATATAAAATGACTATTAATTTAAGTAAATGTGTTTTTGGACAATCCTCTATAGAATTTTTAGGCTATTTAGTTTCAGAAAAAGGCATAAGTCCGATACCGGATAAAGTTAAAGCTATCGAGTCATACCCGAAACCGGAGACAATAGAGCAATTACGTAGATTTTTGGGCATGCTAAATTTTTATAGAAATCATATTCCTAACGCTGCTCGAGTTCAGGGGGTTTTAGATAGGTATTTACATGGGGCTAAGAAACGAGATAAGACGCGTATAGATTGGACCGATAAAGCGAATAGCGCATTTGAAATATGTAAAGAAAATTTAAAAAATGCTGTCACTATTTCGCACCCGATATCGAATGCTAAATTAGGTTTAATGACTGACCCGTCAGATTTTAGTATAGGGGCAGTGTTAAATCAGTGGGAAGGAAGTTCTTGGAAACCTTTAGGATATTTTTCAAAAAGATTATCAGAACCACAAAAGAAGTACTCAACTTATGACAAGGAACTTTTGGCGATTTATTCGGGAATAGTATATTTTAGGGATTTAGTCGAAGGTAGAAATTTAACAATTTACACAGACCATAAACCTCTCACATTTGCTTTAAGTAAATTAAGTTAACAGTGCATTGGCATTTTTTTTTATTTTTTTTATTAGCAAGTAAGTACGCGAAAATTGCGTAATGTCACCTCAGCACATACGAAATGTTATAAGTTTTAGTTATGCATATTTGCATTCATTTTATTTTAGTGTCGGCCCAACAAGTTAATTATATATCATTATAAAAATTTGATTACAAAGTTTAAAGTTGACAGTATTAAAAGTTAAATTATATTTAACAAAATGGGAAAAACATATTCGGTAGAAAAGAAAGATGAAGAAATTGTTATCGCTCAGAATGGAGCAAATCATGCAACAGCATCCAATGCTAATTATAAATTGGAAGTGTTGAGCATCACAGTGACAGTTATGGCAGTCATCCTTTTTGTGTTTTGTGCTATTATTATATACAAAGTTTGTATTACAAGTGTAAGGAAGATGTTAAAGAAGGAGTTAAATTGTAATCAAGGAACTAATTTAAGTGTTTTGTCGCAAAACAAACTCCCAAATGTTAATGTAATTATGTAAATATTTTTTTTTTTTAGAGGGGGGTATATGTAGTGTATATATTATTTCTCAGTAATTGTAAAATGTAGAGTCAGCTTACTTTGTTATGTTATGTATATGTACGTCGCAATAAGATATAACTCCTGCGAGAGCCCAGTCGTCTGCCCCTCGCCGACTTAACCGGTTGTCAAATAAAGTAATTCAGTACATCAGATATTTAATTTGAAGACCCCAGCCATTGATCACTAAATATCTAAAGCCTAAAGATAAAAACGATACTAAAAATCCGACTAAATACCGTCCAATCACCTGCCTTCCAACTCTTTACAAACTACTTACGTCAATAATCACACAAAAACTAAATACTCACATTACTGATAATAAAATAATCCCTGAAGAACAAAAAGGCTGCGCTAAAGGATCAATGGGATGTAAAGAACAACTTATCATCGACGCCCAAATACATAATCAAACTAAAAAAGATCATAAGAACCTTTATTACGCATACATAGATTACCAAAAAGCCTTTGATAGTGTCCCGCATTCTTGGTTGATACATGTTCTAAAAATATATAAGATTCATAATACTTTAATTCACTTTCTACAATATATAATGCATAACTGGTCTACTAAACTCAATCTAAGAACAGTCAGTACCACCGTCAGTACCTCACCAATCAAAATTAAGCGTGGCATTTTCCAAGGCGACTCACTTTTGGTTTTGCTTAGCTTTAAACCCTCTATCTAAAACTCTTAATAGGTCAAACATAGGATATATTATAGATAAAGTCAATAAAATCAAAATCACTCACCTTCTTTACATGGACGACATAAAACTTTTCGCACCTGACAGGCAACAACTGGAACAACTATTAAAATTAACGGAAAAATTTAGCGCTGATATTTACATGACATTCGGAACTAATAAATGTAAAATTAATTGCATTCTTAAGGGCAAACATACACATACAGAACCACTCAACTTAGAACTACAAGAAGGAACAATAGACAGCATGCAAGCGAAAGACACATATAAGTACCTAGGTTATATACAAAATACAGCTATAGATCATAAAGAAATAAAAAATACATTAAAAAATAAATACAAACAGAGACTAAATAAAATTTTAAAAACGCAATTGTCAGGCCAAAACAAAATTAAAGCTGTAAATACCTATGCGATCCCTATATTAACGTATTCATTTGGAATTATCAGGTGGTCTGACACTGATTTGGAAACCCTCAACACCGCAACCAGAACCGCTTGTTACAAACACAATATTCACCACATCCATTCAGCAGTTGAAAGATTTACAATAAAGAGGAAGCAAGGGCGTGGTTTTATAGACATAAAAAATCTACATTACACCCAAATAGATAACCTCCGAAATTATTTCAAGACAAAAGCTAACACAAGCCCACTTCATAAAGCCATTGTAAATTTATCTCATTCTGGAACACCGCTACAGTTAAATAATGACAAATTTAACCCTAAAAATAAAATAATTAATGATGAAAACAAAATAGAAAAATGGAAAAGTAAGGCTCTACATGGTAAATTTCCGTACCAGTTAAGTCAGGACCATATCGATCAAGCAGCGTCATTCAGTTGGTTAACTAAGGGCAACATTTATTGTGAAACAGAAGGGTTCTTAATAGCTATACAGGACCAAATTATCAAAACTCGCAATTACTCAAAATTTTCCTCAAAGAAGCCATAGAAACTGATAAGTGTAGATTATGCCACCAAACCACTGAGACAATAGACCATATTACCGGAGGATGCAGTGCACTAGCAAATAAAGAATATACTCACCGTCACGATAACGTAGCCAAACATGTACATCAATTAATAGCAATCAAGTTTAACCTTATAGATACACATACACCGTACTACAAATACAAACCATCTAACGTTCTAGAAAATGACTCCGTAAAACTCTACTGGGATCGCGATATCGTCACAGACCGTACCATCCTAAGCAATAGACCAGACATAACCCTCACAATTAAATCTGAAAAAACCATTTACCTTATAGACATCGCCGTTCCAAACACCAACAACCTGAAACAGAAATACACAGAAAAAATCCAAAAATACATACCGCTTGCAGATGAGATCAAACAAATGTGGCATCAAAATACAGTAAAAATAATCCCGATAGTCATCTCCTCAACGGGCGTTATTCCAAAAACGCTTGCAGTTGCACTTAAATCCCTTAACCTTCACAAAAACACATATACTAATACTCGTATACAGTTACAAAAGTCAATCGTTATAGATACCTGCTCTATAGTCCGCCGCTTCCTTAATTCATCTTCATCCTTCCCTATAACTCACACTAATTAAACTTCTTTCACGCTACATGAACAGGATACTTGGCAATCGCCCGTACCTGCTTCATTCTACCGGTTAAGCCGAGACAAATATATGTTAAATAATAATAATAATAATAATAATAATAATAATAATAATAATAATAATAATAATAAGGGGGTGAAGCCGGTCCCTCCTAGTTGGTGTCCCCGGGCAACACTTGGGTGCGCCACCCCACTCTCTTCGGGGTGAGGTACTCACGTGGCTGATCATCGGCTCTTTCTTTCTTTCTTTCACCTTTTTATTAATCACCCCTTGTTTTTGCATCTTTTTTTGGTTTGGTTTGGTTTGGTTTTGGTTTGTCTAATTTTCACCACCTTTATTTCTTCTCTTCCTATATTTCCTTTTTCGTTAACTCTTCCTATTTTTGTTCTAATATATTAAAAGAATAATGCGACTACGTAATAGAAATATACTACCCCAGGCGGGTACCGGCGCGAAAAGCAATGGAGAATCCCGCCCCGGGCTTTCGGGCCCGGGCTGTCCCTCGTATTCTGGGGGGGGCACCGTATCGCATCCTACTGCCCAGTCTAGTACTTCTGCAGAGAATACTAATATCCAAACAATAAGCAACACATACTCATATCCTTCATCACCTACCTCATCCGTCAGCTTGTTTCCATCGCTTCACTCTTCACCGCAGTCATTCATCCTCAATAACTCATTCTCATCACGATCCACCACATTATCACCATTGTCAGACGATGTTACACAGGAAGCAATAGCTACTAATCCGGTGCCCATTCCTGACACGAGTCCGTCTACGAGAAATTCTGAATACATTAATCCGAATATCGTAGATCATAATACTCATACGCAGCCTCATCTCACAAACACTCCAGTAAGAAGTGTTTTGCAGGAAATGCTTCCTCCAACCACTCTCTCTGGAAAAAGTAGACAACGGATGAAATGGACTGATCAAATAAACAGAGAACTTCTCCGTTGCTACTACATTATAACATCATGCGAATCTAACCTCACAGCATTCAGACCATCACTCCATAAAAAATTCACAGAGTCCTACCCTGAACTAAGCCACATATCTGAGCAACGATTAGCAGATCAAATCCGTGTTATACATCGCAATAACAGAATACCAAGTCATGAAAGAGACAAGATAAAAAATACAGTAGCGCATACGTTCGATTATTCCAACGACCAGAACAATACAATATGTAGCATAGACACACAGCTTAGCCCCTGCGATATTCTTACCATCCCACATAATGCAACGAACGACCCGAATCTACAACATTCTACAATTCAACCCACAAATAATAATCAACCCATAACTCTATCAAACTCTTCTGAAACTGTAGAAAATCTAATAGCACCAGAGACAAACAACGCTGAAATACTCACAACTGATGCCGATCAAACACAGAATCACAAAATTAGACAAGTATTTACAGAAATGTTAATCAAATACGCCGATACAGATCCAACACTTAGACCGGTAATACCAAAACTCCAGATTACACGCAACATAATAAAGACGGTAAATTCACTTAACAAGTTAATAGGAGAACATCTAGAAGCGAAAGAAACGCCAGATTTAACAGAAATCCACAGTGCTATTTATTGCGCTGCAATATCAACTACAACTCTACACACTAATCTAAATAACCCCCCTGAAAAAGATATATCAAATAAAACAGGAGACCCGAAAATGCCAAAATGGCAACTACGAATTGAAAATAGAGTCAAGAAACTACGAAAAGAAATTGGACAACTTACACAGTACCTTAAAGGAAATCTTAGCCACACAAAACAACGAAAATTAAACCCCAACAATCTCACTGAAAATCAAATAGTAGAATTATTAGATACTCTGAAACAAAAACTACAAGCACAATCAAAAAGACTCCGCCGACTTAAAATCAGTAACTCTAGAAGAACGGATAATTTATTTTTTACTAACAATCAAAAGCTCTTTTATCAAAATTTAAACTCCGAAAATATTAAAATCATACAACCGCCTAGTACAGATACAATTAAGGACTATTGGGAAAACCTATGGTCCAAACCAGTCCATCACAACGTACACGCTTCATGGCTTGATACCGAAATAAGTGAATGTCACAATATTAATCCAATGCCTGAAGTTATAATAGATGATAACGATGTCACATACGCCATAAAGAAGACTTTGAACTGGAAGGCACCAGGGCCAGATAAAATTCAAAATTATTGGATAAAATATTTTACTTCAACACATCACTACATCACCAAAGCATTCAATTCAGCCCTTAAGGATCCCAAATTAGTGCCGCTATTTATGATGCAAGGAATAACATATCTAAAGCCTAAAGATAAAAACGATACTAAAAATCCGACTAAATACCGTCCAATCACCTGCCTTCCAACTCTTTACAAACTACTTACGTCAATAATCACACAAAAACTAAATACTCACATTACTGATAATAAAATAATCCCTGAAGAACAAAAAGGCTGCGCTAAAGGATCAATGGGCTGTAAAGAACAACTTATCATCGACGCCCAAATACATAATCAAACTAAAAAAGATCATAAGAACCTTTATTACGCATACATAGATTACCAAAAAGCCTTTGATAGTGTCCCGCATTCTTGGTTGATACATGTACTAAAAATATATAAGATTCATAATACTTTAATTCACTTTCTACAATATATAATGCATAACTGGTCTACTAAACTCAATCTAAGAACAGTCAGTACCACCGTCAGTACCTTACCAATCAAAATTAAGCGTGGCATTTTCCAAGGCGACTCACTTAGCCCCTTATGGTTTTGCTTAGCTTTAAACTCTCTATCTAAAACTCTTAATAGGTCAAACTTAGGATATATTATAGATAAAGTCAATAAAATCAAAATCACTCACCTTCTTTACATGGACGACATAAAACTCTTCGCACCTGACAGGCAACAACTGGAACAACTATTAAAATTAACGGAAAAATTTAGCGCTGATATTTACATGACATTCGGAACTGATAAATGTAAAATTAATTGCATTCTTAAGGGCAAACATACACATACAGAACCACTCAACTTAGAACTACAAGAAGGAACAATAGACAGCATGCAAGCGAAAGACACATATAAGTACCTAGGTTATATACAAAATACAGCTATAGATCATAAAGAAATAAAAAATACATTAAAAAATAAATACAAACAGAGACTAAATACAATTTTAAAAACGCAATTGTCAGGCCGAAACAAAATTAAAGCTGTAAATACCTATGCAATCCCTATATTAACGTATTCATTTGGAATTATCAGGTGGTCTGACACTGATTTGGAAACCCTCAACACCGCAACCAGAACCGCTTGTTACAAACACAATATTCACCACATCCATTCAGCAGTTGAAAGATTTACAATAAAGAGGAAGCAGGGAGGGCGTGGTTTTATAGACATAAAAAATCTACATTACACCCAAATAGATAACCTCCGAAATTATTTCAAGACAAAAGCTAACACAAGCCCACTTCATAAAGCCATTGTAAATTTACCTCATTCTGGAACACCACTACAGTTAAATAATGACAAATTTAACCCTAAAAATAAAATAATTAATGATGAAAACAAAATAGAAAAATGGAAAAGTAAGGCTCTACATGGTAAATTTCCGTACCAGTTAAGTCAGGACCATATCGATCAAGCCGCGTCATTCAGTTGGTTAACTAAGGGCAACATTTATAGTGAAACAGAAGGGTTCTTAATAGCTATACAGGACCAAATTATCAAAACTCGCAATTACTCAAAATTTATCCTCAAAGAAGCCATAGAAACTGATAAGTGTAGATTATGCCACCAAACCACTGAGACAATAGACCATATTACCGGAGGATGCAGTGCACTAGCAAATAAAGAATATACTCACCGTCACGATAACGTAGCCAAACATATACATCAATTAATAGCAATCAAGTTTAACCTTATAGATACACATACACCGTACTACAAATACAAACCATCTAACGTTCTAGAAAATGACTCCGTAAAACTCTACTGGGATCGCGATATCGTCACAGACCGTACCATCCTAAGCAATAGACCAGACATAACCCTCACAATTAAATCTGAAAAAACCACTTACCTTATAGACATCGCCGTTCCAAACACCAACAACCTGAAACAGAAACACACAGAAAAAATCCAAAAATACATACCGCTTGCAGATGAGATCAAACAAATGTGGCATCAAAACACAGTAAAAATAATCCCGATAGTCATCTCCTCAACGGGCGTTATTCCAAAAACGCTTGCCGTTGCACTTAAATCCCTTAACCTTCACAAAAACACATATATACAGTTACAAAAGTCAATCGTTATAGATACCTGCTCTATAGTCCGCCGCTTCCTTAATTCATCTTCATCCTTCCCTACAACTCACACCAATTAAACTTCTTTCACGCTACATGAACAGGATACTTGGCAATCGCCCGTACCTGCTTCATTATACCGGTTAAGCCGAGACAAATATATGTTAAATAATAATAATAATAATAATAATAATAATAATAATAATAATAATAATAATAATAATAATAATAATAATAATAATAATAATAATAATAATAACAACAACAACAACAACAACATTTTTAAGGAATATATAATATATTTACAATCATATATTATATATTCCTTAAAAATGCGCAGTTTCTAAGGGATAAGACCTAGCTAAATCGATATTTCTCCCCCAAAACCCCCTGCATACTAAATTTCATGGTAATACTTGTAGCCGTTGTCGAAATACCGACAACTACATAATACATATAATAATATCTATATAATACAAGGTCGTTGTATCAAGTTGGCTGGTACCGACTTCAAAATTATGAAGATTGAGTAGAGAAATAGTTAAAATTATAGCCGAATTTTAAAGGGGAATTATTTAGAAAATAAGATTTATTTCATACTTTTTTGTGTATTTTTACTTTGGAAATCGGTTAAATTTTTTGTTTAAAAATAATAATTTTTCCCTTTTTAGTCATATTTGTTATATTATTATTAACACATTTTAAGAACTTTTAAAATAAACTAACGAATTATTTTATAATAATTTGTATTAATTATTAATTACGCTGCCTACCTTCCTATCCGCACGCATCTTGGCGTGCGTAAAATTTTAGCAGGTACCTACTCATTAAACAAAAAACAAAGCAAAATACTATTATACTTATAATACCTATTTCTGTTTTTGTTATTGCGTAATATCTGTTTTGTTTTTTTTCTTGTATTATGTTAGTTTATTTCATGTTATTGTGTCTTATAGCGTAAATCTATGTATGTAATGTAATGTTTTATTTTGTCGAATAAATGTTTTATTATTATTATGAATGTATAATTGAATACGCGCCAAGCTTCCATTAGGTATTGTATATAAGATGATGATGATGATTACAGTAAGTTACATAGTGGCGTATGCTTGCAGTTCTTTAAGCAATGTCGAAATTTCGAAACGCGTATCTTTAAAGTCTGAGGAGTTCTGTTCAGTGCTTTTGGATCCAGGGTATACCTTGGTGCAAATTCTTACTTTTTGGTAGCATATGCTTGGATTTCTGCAGAAAAAGTCAAAATTATTATTCGAGTCCATATAAATTTTTTTCAGTTTCAGGTTTACCATATATATATATATATATATATATATATATATATATATATATATATATATATATATATATATATATATATATATATATATATATCAGGTACAGGTATATATATATATATATCAGGTATATATATATCAGGTCACCACTTTACCAAAGTGGTGACCTGATATATATATACAACCGAAAGTATAACCGCCTCCATTTGGAAGTTGGTTAAAAATGTCACAAATAACATAAGGATTTGAACAGTAATTTTCATTTTTCAATCTTAACAAAATAAAATCGACGTTTTTTTTAGTTCCTTTCAGTCCTTTAACTTTTTAATTTACATTTCTCGGTTCATAATTATGTTGCCTTTTGGAAAATGTAAGAATTTTGCTGATTTAAAACAAATGCATGTTCCCTATAATCCTAGTAGGCACAGCGAAAATAGTTTACAGCTATAAGATATCCAGATCGTTCGTTCACACTAGTTCTAATATATGTATCTACTCATTCCAAAAATAGTAAAAACCTCAAAATAGTCGATAAAATATAAAGTTCGTCAACATGTAACTCTGTTTCAAGGTTCTTCTCTATATCCACTCTATGTGTAGTTTATACCTCGGATATTTCCACAGTAATAAATCATCGTAATATATTTAGACGTGTTATTTCGATCAACAGTCAACACATTTCGGTTCTCATGGGAAATTTTATCAGTATTAGGTTAGGTTGGGTCTATATGATCCGGAATCCAGAGGGCCGGAGAAAATTCCTAGCGCTGAAAATAGCACTCTTCGCCTATATAATAGAGTTGAAAACTCACACGTCAGCTCACATGGATACGCGACACAGCGCTGCATTTCAAAGAAAGCTAATTATATTTGAACTTTATTCTCGACTCAAAAAGATACACGTCTCAATGCAAGCGTAGCGCCGCGCTACGCAGCTCGAAATTCGAACTTTTGCAATTAATGTAAGTATCTTCTTGTGTGGTGAAAAAGGTTCAATTTTGAATCGCTATCTTAAAAATGCAGCACTGCCTCGTGTTGTGTCTCGGTGTGAACTGCCGCTAAAACATGGCTCTACCATGTTAATAAAAGTATTTATTAACATTAATATAGCCAATAACATGCTATTATTTATAATACGAGGGCTGCACTAAAAGTATCGGGAATGGAATATTTCCACTGTTCCGGTCATATTAAAATCTTTTTAATTTAAAACTCCTAGGTTTTAAAAATAGAATACCGTTTATTTATTTAAAAAAAGATTCTCGGTCTTGTCACAAGGTTTTGTCAAACTTGTTTAGTCGTTGAGAAAATGGAATTGACTCGAGAAAATTCTAGAGCGATGATTTATTATGACTTTCGAAGTGGTTTAACACAAAAACAGTGTGTTGACCGGATGATTTCTGCATTTGGTGATGAAGCCCCATCCAAAACCACAATTTATCGCTGGTTTGCTGAATTTCAACGTGGACGTGTCAAGTGATGATCCCCGTCAAGGTCGTCCAAAAACTGCAGTCACCCAAGAAAACGTTGATTCTGTGCGTAAGCTGATTGAGGAAGATCGACATGTGACATACCACGAAATTCAGGCAATTTTAGACATTGGCATGAGTCAAATACAAATAATCTTGCATGAACAATTAGGTGTAAAAAAGTTGTTTTCCCGATGGATACCGCATTTGCTCTGTGAAGAGCAAAAAGCGGCTCTCGTTACTTAGTGCGTCAGAACTCTCGAAAGATTCCACGCAGGATCCTCAATTGCTGTATACAACATCGTATCAGGTGACGAATCCTGGATATACGCGTACGAACCCGAAACAAAAAACCAGTCACGAGTTTGGGTGTTCGAAAATGAGTTAAAGCCAACAAAAATTGTTCGTTCACGGAGTGTTGCAAAAAAAATGGTGGCCACGTTTGTCTCCAAAACCGGCCATGTTGCGACTATTCCTCTTGAGGGACAAAGAACGGTTAATGCAGAATGGTATGCTAACATTTGTTTGCCACAGGTCGTTTCTGAACTCCGTAAAGAGAACTGCAACCGCCGCATCATCCTCCATCACGACAATGCGAGTTCTCACACCGCGCACAGAACAAAAGAGTTTTTAGAGCAAGAAATCATAGAATTATTGGACCATCCGCCGTACAGCCCCGACCTAAGCCCTAATGATTTCTATACTTTCCCTAAAATAAAGAATAAATTGCGTGGTCAGAGATTTTCATCACCTGAAGAAGCTGTGGACGCCTACAAAACGGCCATTTTGGGGACCCCAACTTCCGAATGGAATGGTTGCTTCAATGATTGGTTCCATCGTATAGAAAAATGTGTCAAATTTCGCGGAGAGTACTTCGAAAAGCAATAAATACATTTTATATAGTAATGTTGTGTCACTTCCTTGATTCCCGAAATTTTCAGTGCCGTCCTCGTAAAAGCAATTTGGCAAACTGAGTGATGTTTTTTATTTTTTATACGAATAATGATATTAAATGATGCACAAAGACATACCAGTCGTCAACGCATCGTATACCGTTTTTTTACGATCGTTATTATTGGCCTTCCGCGTGTGTATAGCATTCAGCGGGATATACCTACAATAATGTTCACCAAGTAATATTCGTCACAACGTGTGTTTTATGCAGTGAAGGGTACGTGAAATCAGGATGTATATTTTAATCAGAAAACCATAAGAAAACCCCTTCTTTCATAAGACAAGAGTTCTTTTCGTATTTCCGGATATGCGGCTGAACACTTTAACGCTTCTTTAATTAAGAGCTTCTCAAGTCATATAGAATTTATTTATTTATTTATATATAAGAAGAGGAAGAGCTCCGTGGCCTTGTGGGTAGACCGTTTGATTCGCACTCGAGAGAGTGCAGATTTGATTCCCCAGGTTGTGGCATGTAACAATGAGATATTTTCAGATTTCAAGTACATTATACGGATGCTCCAACGGTGAAGGAAAAACATCGTGAGGAAACCCGCACATGTTTCGCCCCAGACATATTGACCAGTCATTCCTCTGGACTGGGCTGACTGTGTTGTGAGAATGCCGTATGTGTTTGGGCAACAATACGGCATTTAAAAACCAACTGTCCCAGGCACTACAGTCTTACAAAAGTGGTTACTTCACTCGGAGAATACTGTATAAATCAACCAATAATGGATGAAACGGCCTTAGTTTATAAATAAGATCTTTGTAATTATGCAACAGAGACAAAGACAGCATGTGGTTACTTTGAAGGCTTACAACAGTAAAGTAAGAATATTTGGCCTCGTTTTTAATTACTTTAATCTTTATCGACATCCACCGTCACTACTAATAAATCTTGGACAGTTCATACCGCGACGATACGCGACGCTGTATTTTTAAGATGGCGATTGAAAATTGAACTTTATTCACTACAGAAAAAGATACACGTTTCATATGGCATTCAGTTATACACTGCACATGCGCTGTGCAGTGCGGTGCATCCTGACATTCGAAGTTCGAACTCTAACAATGGAATTTGTATCTTCTTATGTAATGAATAAGGTTGAATTTTGAATAGCTATCTTTAAAATGTAGCGTCATGTCGAGAATCGTTTCGTTTTACTAATATTATAAACAGCCTCCGTTGTCTAGTGGTTAGAGCTCTCGATTTCCGCATTGGAACAACAAAAAATGTTGTTTCCAAGTTTGCTTAGGACACTGCAGGCTGATTACCTGATCGTCTGACAAGAAAGATGATCCATGCGTCAGATGGACATGTAAAAAGTCGGAACTGCGCCTTATCTCTCGCCAGTCGTGTCGGTTATCCGCCCCACTGGGTTACGAGAGTAAAGGTGAAGATAGTGCTCTTGTGTACTGCGTACACACTTAGGCACTATAAAATTACTTCTGCGTAACTGGCCTGGTTTCTATGAAACCGGTCACCGTCACCAAAATCGGTGTAGGGAGTTATTATAAAGGTAAGATTTGCTTGTTTGTTTGCATTGAATGCATTGAAAATTTGACACAGATTTATGGCCGATTTCTTCATGAAAGAGATAAACTAGAGTTTGTTATTCGGCAGATATACTTATTCCAGGGTTAAAATTTCGATGGTTGTCTTCAACAGACCGACGGGTTAGCTATCCTATGGTCATGTATGTGTGACTGTGAGCTATATACTACTCTAGGGGTCCTCTAGACCCAAATTTAATGTATGTACTTAAAAATATTTACTACCTACTTCTCCGTTCTAATAAAAGTTTGTTACTTATTATTTGTTTACGTTAAATTATCTAGTTTTTTAAAATTTTTTTTTCAATATTTTTTTCCGACAAATTTTCATGGGAGATCGAAAAAATATAGTCGTTTTTTTGGGCTACCCTAATATTTATATATATATATATATATATATATATATATATATATATATATATATATATATATATATATATATATATATATATATCTATTTGTATAAAACAATCAAAATTTTCACATGGAAATGGAAATTTTCACGTGGGAAGGAAATATTATTCATTTTATATTTGACATTTGAAGAATCGTTGTATGTAAACTATATACTGTTGAGTTTTTTCGCACACACTGACATCAGTAAGTTAACTGCCAGGTATGCCAATATTTATCCTTAGGACAAAAATATTCGGGGGTTATTTCTTAAACTGTTGTAAAGAAAACGAAATCTCCAGTTAACTCGCGTTAACTACCGGATAACTCTAATCGTAGAATAACTACGAGTGAAGAAATTAGAGTAGATCAAGGGGGACGACATGGGCTACATTTATCGGGGCATAATGTACGATTCCCGCGTATGCGACGAAGTTGCGAGCAACATCTATTCCGTAAAATTTTTCATTAATAGATCATTAATAATCTCTCTCAAAACTCTAATATGATCCATTTAGCGCTGTGCCAAAGTCACCGCTCAATCAATCATCTTGACGTCGGCACTTGCGGTGCTTCAATTGATTGATGGTGTCTTATCTACGGATTCCTAGTGCACCAGGCCCTTTAGCGAAGATGCCATCGCTAATTAAGATAACGAAGTTAGAAATAAAACATGTATGGTATTGACATTTGACGTATCGCGCGCTATGTCACTAAGCGAACGTTGTGTCAGTCCCATATATTATATATATTTTGAGTGATTTTCACGGGGCTTCCACTGGTAGATAGCTGATGTTATAAGAAGTGACTTAGGCTACTTTTAACTTAGGGTCCGTTTCCGTTAGTTCTATTCAAACGAAGTTGCGGGCATCAGCAGGGCATAGTAATAATGCCGATTTATCCTCGCGTCTTAACGTTCCTCTGACGAAACTCGAAAGCCATAAAATTGGTTCGAATGCGCCCATAAAACACTAGAGGAGGTGTTATTTGACCCATATATCGTTATAAGCCTTTTAATGGTTCGAAACAAAGATTGTTTGCGTGTAAAATATAAAAAAAAATGTAACCAATGTATAATAATTTATGTTGTTCAGCGACGATATAGGCAAAACTGCGTAAAGCTTGTTTAAAAATTGTGGGTTATGAAGTCATATTAATTACAGAATATTTGAATTAGTATGTTCATTTTAGTAAACTAGTATCTGTTTCCTGCGGCTCCGCCCGCGTAAATATCCTATCGAGTATCCCGCGGGAGTTCTGTACTTTTCCGGGATAATAAGTAGCCTATGTTTGAATCCAGAGCCTAAACTACTACCATACCAAATTTTATCAAAATCCGCTCAGTAGTTTTTTCGTGAAAGAGTAACAAACATCCATCCACCCTCACAAACTTTCACATTTATAATATTAGTAGGACTAGCTGTTGCCGCCCGTGTAAATATAGTATCCCTTGAGAACACTCTACTTTTTCGGGATAAAAAGTACCCTATATTTTAATCCAAAACCTAAACTACTACCATACCAAATTTTATCAAAATCCGTTCAGTATTTTTTGCGTGAAAGAGTAACAAACATCCATCCATCCTCACAAACTTTCACATTTAAAATATTAGTATGAAGTAGGATAACAGTGGGGCTGCTCTGTGATGTAAAAACCGCTAAGGATGTGACTGTATTGTCCGGAATCAGGAGGACCAGAGAAAATTCAGAGCATTGAAAATAAAACTCTGGACTAATACAATAGATTTAAAAACACATGAGTGTCGAGTTGTTAGATTTAACATCGTTATTTGACTTGACACTCGTGTCTTCGATTAGCAACTCTATTGTATTAGTCCAGAGTTCTATTTTGACTGCCCTGAATTTTCTCCAGCCATCTTCTAGTTTCTGGAAAATATAGGCCCAGCCTAAAGGTTTATAATAGAAATTGGCACATTGATAGATTATAATAAAAATACCCATTTTGGTAACGGTAGCCGGTTTAATTGAAACCAGACCAGCTATGCAGGAGTTATTTTATAGTGCCCAAGTGTGCGCGCAATACACTTTCACTTCTTTGAAGAGAGAGTGATTTTAAGTGAGTGAGTAAAGACTCTCGTAACCCCAGTGGGTCGGATAACCGACACGATTGACGAGTGATCAGGCGCAGTACGGACTTTTTACATGCCCATCCGACGCATGTATCATCTTTCCTATTGATCTGGATATTCTGGTGATCAGCCTGCATTGTCCTAAATAGACTTGAAAACAACATTTTTTGTTGTTCGAACGCGTGGATCGAATGCACGACCTCCGTTGTCGAGTGCCGAGCTGGACCACTGGACCACGGAGGCGTCACATTCATAGATATCCCGTTGAGAGGCGTTAAATCCCGGCAATTTTTTTTGTTGGATTTAATATTCTCAGCTGGATTTTCGTTTTGCGCGATATAATTTGCAGGCCACATTACATTTTTACTATGTTCGCTACAGTTTATAATAGAACAAGATCAGGAACCGTACTCATTGAGTATTAAACAATTGGAAGTAATCGTGAACTTGAAAACTGAACTATTCAACCCAAAACCAGCGTGGAAGACCTACAGTAGTAAAGGGTTTACTTCCACGGCTTCTAGAACGATCCATAGTTGTATAGTTAAGGAGGGTTGCACCGAATTTCACAGACAGTTTGTCTTAGAGATTATCGAAAATACTATTTTACCGAATTAACTAACATTTTCATTTTACTTTTATTTAATTATTTTATCGTCTTGAGTTTTCGAGTTTGGACCTATCAAAACGGGTTAGACGTTTATGAGAATACCATTTTGCAAATTTAACATTTTGAGATTCGGAGCTGGATTATATTAAGTAAATGTATTATTGCAGGATTCAATTAGCAGAATTAACTTTCAGGAATTACAAGTTACAAGCCGAATTTGAATGTAATGACTGATTGATGAACGGAAAGTTTTTGCGTGAAAGAGTTGCAAACATTCATTAGTCCATTCAACCAAACTAACATTTATAATAGGATAGGTAGGACAGAACTGTGTAATCGAACATAATTTAACCCCTAGATTAATTATTTATTTAATCTGAGATTAAACCTATAAGTAATTGTAAACTATCCATAATATTTTGATTAATCGTTTCTCGATAGTTTAGTTTTCAATGACGCATGTTGTATACATTCTATTCATGTATTAGACATGTTAATGCTCCGAATAACATCGTAAAAATACTCAGGAAGCGAAAGTATGTCAATTGTTGATTGTTACACCCACGTATATTGCAAAGGGCCTTGTTATGGGTTACTATGTGTACAACGTAGAGCGTTGTGGGTACAGATTACAGGCATGTAAACAGCGCAGGCCTGCGTCAGAATACATCATTAAAGCAAATGTTATGAGCCGGTTGCCAAATGATGTAAGGGGCCGTCTACATTTTACGTCACTCAAAATTTCGTCTTTTTAAACCCCTTCCCCCCTACGTCACGCTTTTTAGGGTTCCGTTATATACAAGGAACCCGTATAGTTTCGCGCTGTCCGTTTGTCTGTCCGCGCTCCTAGCTTGCCACTGTGAATATAAATAGATGAAATTTGGTATAGTTATAGATTGTGTATAGATCTCAATTTTATAATAATAATTTTATATTTTAAGGGTGGCTCTTCAATCTCCATATATGTGAAGTGGGTATGAAAAATATTTTTTCATTCTACCCCATCGTATATGATATCGTTAAATGGGTCTTTTAAAATAAAGGCTCGGTTTCATACATGACTTTTATAAAGTCAACCATTTTCGAGTAATCGGCTGTAAGTTGTACGGTAGCTGTACGGTTTGTAAGTTGGTCCCCCTCTGGCATTTCTTAACTATAAGAGATGGAAACTTGTAAGTTTCCATGCCGATAGATCATACTCAAAACTTTTTAGGAAAATTACTTTGAGCGAAACCAGACAATAACTTTTGAAGTAATTCAAAGAAAATCTATTGCGCGTTAAAAGTTACGGAACCCTCCTTAGTCATGTCTTGACATGCTCTTGGTTAACTTATTTAAGATACTTTAACATGTGCTGTCACGTTTGGTATGACACCACTCCCCTTTGCGGTGTGACGTAATATGTGGATGACCCCTAACGAATAAGCTTTTTATTTTAAGCTATTTTCGGCCTTCCGAAATTTGCTTAAAAATATCATAGTACAATCTGTGAACCGCAATAGTTGATATGTCTTGTACGGATGTGAGGGCCAGTTCGCACTGAACCGAGATGATAGACGACGCAGCATTTTTAAAATAGTCATTCAAAACTGAACTTTATTCACTACACAAGAAGATACAAGTTTAATTGCAAGAGTTCGAATTTCGAGCTGTCACAGCGTTGTATATCGCGGTTTAAAAACGCAGCGCTGCGTCACGTGTCATCCAGTTTCGGTGTCATCTGACACTTAGAAGCTCATTAAAATATGAGTTGTTTTTTTTTCAAAACAATTACTAATACATAATTATTTCCAAATCCGCCGAGTTACAAAATACTTTGATAGCTTCATGCGATACGAACAATCGTAGCGCATGTAGCTATCGATGTAGCTTGCTACGAAACTATTTTTAAAACTTATAACTTAGCCTTAGCCTACCTACAAACTTAAGCCTAAAATACACTAAGGCTTAAGAGGTCTTGCTACATGAAAAATGGATGTAAGTTCTATACTCTTTAACCCGTATTTTGATAGTAAATAAAAGTGTGTGTCAGCTCCGACGCACGACTGGAGTTTACTCTAAAAAGTAAAACACGTCTCTCAGAAGGAACAAAAACTTTAGCGATCGATTTGAGTTCAAAAATTCGCGCCATGTGAAAAAAAAGTGACAGGTGCGCAGAATAGGTTGCGCACGAAAACGTAACAAGGTCATTCGTTCAGTAGCTTTTACCCCTCATATTTTTTTCATACCGGGGGCCTTATATGAAAATTGATTCTTAAGGAGTAAACTCCAAAAAACAGGGGCATTCCGGGAGTTCCGAGAGAAGTGAAAACTGTAACAATTACGTGTGTATAGCGCACAAGCAAGCATGCGGCGTGCGACCCGCCCGCCCCCGCCCTACCTCATACCGCACCAGTCTCGGTAACAATGTCGGTATTTCAATGGTTTTTCCCATCTCAAAAATGCACAACGCGTCTAAAGCAGTTTCACTTCTTCAATAACTCACATAGTGCACCAAACACATAGTCAGTTTCCTAGCAATAAATTTCGAACGCAGTTACAGGAAACGTCTCGCAAATAATAATAATCTCAAAATAAAAGAAATAGCCCTGATAAATAAAGAACATCTGGTGTACAATAATATGTCGATACGGTCTCTGGGTATTGAGTTCTGCGGAACGTTTATTGTGGAATTACTGTGTACTGTGTATGTTTGCAGAACTCAGTAATAATATTTGCAGAACTCAGAACCGTATTATGCCCTAAGGACTTAATTAGTTACACATGCAGGAAATGTCTATATAGCTTTAAAATAAACTAAACCAGTGAGTTTCAATACTATCTTCATTTAATCTAGAGGTTTCTAGACTTCTAGAAGTTTATTTGCGAGAATATTTATATAGAATAAATATTTTTCTCATGTTACATATATAAAGAACTTTAAATCTGTTTGTGATTCAGATGCAGCTTCTAGACCTTGAACACAAAGACTAGCGCAACACAAACCTTACCTTTTAGGGTTCCGTAGTACTACAAGAAATCCTTATAGTTTCGCTCTGTCCGTCCGTCTGTTTGTCTGTTTGTCTGCCCTTCTAACTTCCTGTTATGCATATAAATAGATGAAATTTTGCATAGACTTTATGTATTGCATATAGATTTTGTTCTTAGTATCATAATATAATAATAGTATATTTTAGCGGTGGCACCCCATATAATTTGTGTAGTGGGGATGATATTTTTTTATCATTGTACCCCGTTGTGTGGGGCATCTCTGAATAGGCCTTTTCAAAGGGTTTGGTATATTACATTTTATAACGTGAACCATTTTTGAGTAACTAGCCTACAAAAAGTTTTAACGTTTGTCACATACTCTTGAAGAAAATATTTATTTGTGATATTGGAAATAATTTGGAAAACCAATATTGCGCGTTGATAGCATCGGAAGCCTCCTTAGATATATCCTGACATGCTCTTGGTTTGGTTATTTAAAACAAACAACAAAACCTCATAAGTATACAGTATATCCCATGTTATACGGCATAATATAACATATCATATAATGAAAACGAGCATCCTCTAAGCGCCGAAATGTTCAACTAGATTAGTACGAAATTAGCCTGGAGCGGAAATGACGTCATGCCACTCCACCGGATATTAATTGCATTTCCGTTCGGGAATTCAAAACGAAATGACAGTTTCGATTGGATTTTTAAATTGTTTGTACGACAAATCTGAAAAGCTCCGCGGTCAACCGAGTCCAGTCTGTTTTTTGTGTGTAGAAACTAACTTTTTATTTGTACACACTAATTCTATACAATACAAGGTTCTTGCCATGGCTCCGCTAGCAGTTAATTGAGGTTTTCTATACAACCCTTAATATGAAAATCAAACCAAATCAACAAAAATAATATAAATCTTTTCTTGCCATCTTTTAGCAAAAAGATGGAAAATAATTCCTTAACAAAATATATATTTACAATATATTAATAATAAATAAATAAATAGATTAAAAATCTATAATTATAGCCTATCCTAAGTTTTGAAATCTTTGTCTGTACCCGATTACAATGACACACCATCAATGATATCGCAGAAGTTTATGTAGGTCGACGCAATAGGGACATCTACCATACACCATAGCGATAGTGTTTAAAGAAATGTAGGTAACACGAATCTTATACTTTAAACGAGACAATATTGTATATATATTTATATATAATAGGTTTCTCGAAAACGGTTGCAAGTATTGCCACGAAATTTAGTGTGCAAGGTGTTTTGGGGCAGAAAAATCGATATAGATAGGTCTCATCTCTTATCTGTTTTAATAAAGTCCCAAAAAAATTTTTTGTGGGGTACTACCCATTTAGTGGAGATGGTTATTATAATATTTCTCGCGTCTACTCCATAGTGTGGGTTATCATTAGATAGGTCTTTTGAAAACATTGATGATTGCTAAGACTTTTTTTTCATGTAAGTATCCGTTTGCGAGGTATTCAACTTTAAAGCGCATTTTATATTAAAATCTGAAAAAAGATCATGATGGTAGTCCAACTTTGAAAGACAGCAATAACGGCTTAGGTAACTTTGTTAGTTCAGGACTTATAGAGGCCTAACTTGTAACATGGAATTATTTGGAAAATTTCATACGAAAAAAACGATTCGCACGAAAAATTTGCCTAACTTGTAAAATATTGGTATAACTGTACAGAATCCTTCTTGCGAGTTTTCTTGCTTCTTTGCGCGAGTCCGACTTGAACTTGGCCGATTTTATTTACATACCAATAGTAACGTGGCAACTATTTATTAATCTGTGCCAGTAGCAACATTTTTGGTTATTTTTATGTTTCTCTGTTTGTGTGTGTGCTTGGGTGTACTTACTAAATAAAATTTATAATTCCGTATAAGCTTGACCAATATAAGGTATCGATTGCCAGTAATAAAACGGGATTTAATAATAAATGAACAGAGTTGATTGGAACGCGAAGAAAAATGTGTCGAGCGAGACGACAGCTGCATCCTTTTTTTCTTTTCTAGCTGAAGCCTGAACCGTGACACAATAAAAATATGGAAATGTGAATTTCAAATACTGCAATTAACAACTATAAATATTTATAATAGAGTTTGCTTTTTACCCGTACATACTACGGCGAATCCAAAAGGAAGGGTCATTATTTTGGCAGTGTATGTATGTAGGTATGTTTGTTCTAAACTAGTAACTACTGATTCAATTTTAATGAATGAGATATAAAAATATTCGTAATAATAGCCCCGGTAACATGGGCTAAGTATATATCCTATGTTACCGGGGCTATATTTACGAATATTATTATTTGTAAAAAATATTATTGTACATGTGTAGACCCTTATCTTTACTTCTTTAATAAAGTCTTTTCTGTAATACTTACGGCCGAATGGTGAAACGCTACTTAAATTAAGAGGCACTTAAGTCACATTCTATCCTCTACTTTCTGCCAAGTATAGACAGTGTTTCAGTGTTTCCAAATCAAAGTTTTTAAGTTAAACTTTTTAGCTTTTTCAACTTTTACTTAATATTTTTCATTCCATTCTTTGAAAAGTTGTTTCTTTGACATCCTTCCTTTTATTTTTTTCGCTTTTCAGCGTGACTAGCGTTTTTGTATCGTACAGTTTCCAATTGGTTCCACAGAAGCACATTTATAATGTATATGGGTCGGCTCATGGCAGCCAAATATAGGAGAAAGTTAGTTCTAGTTACAAAAGTTTCACGATAGTTAAAGCGTTAGTTTTTAAATATTAATGCTAAATATTAAAAAAATTGCCAACCAACAATAGGATAGTGTAGTGGCAGATCCCTAGCCCCCAAAGGAGTAACAATTTTAGTAGTTGGATGATTCCATTTATTATAATTAATAACTGCAATTTTTATAAAAACTACAACCAAACTACGTAAATGATATAGCCATTAGCCTATGTTATATACCCCGCCTATTATAACAAATCTATTGACACCTTATTCATTAAGATCGGATCAGTAGTTATGGCGTTGCGGTGGAACAAACATACATACGAGGGCTGATTGATAAGTTTCCGAAACGACAAAGAAAAACTTCAAAAATCTATTTAAAATAAATTTATTTCTCAACGTAGTTTCCTTCTACCTCGATGCATTTAGTCCAGCGCTTCTCCAACGCCGTTTGATAAAAACACCAGTTTGATAAAATATTTTCTCCAACCCTTGAGGGGTTGGAGAAAACATTTTATCAAAATACTCGTCCACGGCAACAATGACTTCTTCATTTGATGAAAATCTCTGGCCACCTAACCATTTCTTCCGGTTTGGGAATAAGTGGAAGTCGCACGGGGCCAGATCCGGGGAATAGGGTAGATGCGGTAGCAATTCGAACCGCAATTCATGGAGTTTGGTGACTGCAACCATTGACGTGTGTGCAGGTGCGTTGTCATGGTGGAACAAAATTTTTTTCTTGGCCAAATGTGGTCGTTTCTTCTGGATTTCTTCACTTAATTTTTGCAGCAAGCTTGCGCAGTACTCTCCATTTATTGTTTTTCCTTTTTGCAGATAATCCACTAAAATAATCCCTCGAGCATCCCAAAAAACAGTCGCCATCACTTTGCCGGCCGACAAAACCGTTTTTGCTTTCTTCGGCACAGGTTTTCCTCTCTCAGTCCACTGCTTAGATTGTCCTTTCGTCTCGGGAGTATAATGATGTATCCAGGTTTCATCGACTGTTACATAACGCCGCAAAAACTCATTAGGATCTCGGTTAAACAGCGCCAAACACTCCCGATGAATCGTCCACTCGACGTTGCTTTTGGTCTACAGTGAGCAAACGCGGCACCCATCGCGCGCAAAGCTTTTTCATTCCCAAATGTTGGTGCAAAATATTAAAAACGCGTTCAGATGAAATGCTCACCATCTCTGCTATCTCTCGCAACTTTAAGCGCCGATCATTCAATACAATTTTGTGAATTTTTTTGATCATGTCCGGATTCGTGACTTCATTTGGACGGCCAGACCTGTGGGCGTCTTCGCAGCTCTGTCTTCCACGTTTAAAATCAGTTACCCAGGTGTGAATTGCACTCAATGCAGGAGCAGAATTACCTAAAACACTGTCTAGCTTGGTTTTAATCTGGGTTGCTGTTTTCTCTTTTAAAACGTAAAACGTGATCACCGCACGAATTTCGTTTCTTTCCATTGTTAAGAAAATTTACGACCGAGAAAGTTCTACGTCCTCTCAAACAAATTCCATCAGTTCGATTAAATTCAAATTTGGCGTTCTATTTTCAAAAAGATGCCAGAATATAATGTAATATTCCTTTTTTGCGTATCATTTTTTAAGTTCGTCGTTTCCGCCAGTTATCAATCAGCCCAGGTACATAGCCTGCCAAAATCATTACCCTTTCTTTTGGAAAAAAGAATTCGAGTAAAAAAATGGGGATAAGCTCTTTTGACCCAAGCTGCTGCTGATAAATATAATAATATATATAAATTATATTTCTCACCGCTTAGCCTTCCCTGAGCTTCCACAATTATTTCAAGACCAAAATTAGCCAAATTGGTCCAGCCGTTCTCGAGATTCAGCGAGACATTGGAATTGCAATCCATTCCATATTGTATATAAGACTAGATTTACCCGCGGCTCCGCCTGCGTATATAGTATCCCACGAGATCACTGCACTTTTTTGGGATAAAATGTAGTCTATGTTTCGATCCAGAACCTAAACTACTTACTATACTTAATTTTATCAAAATCCGTTCAGTAGTGTTTGGGTGAGTCACAAACATCCATCCGTCCTCACAAACTTTTACATTTATAATATGAGTAGTAGGATTTAGGTGGAATTGTAAACAGTTCACATGCGCCGATTCGCGTTGCTCTATGTCTAAATAATGACCTTATGATTATGATCTCTAATATTAGCTACGTGCGTACACTTAATTTTGTAACTTAGGGTCAATTCACACCAAAACGAAACGATACGCGACACGGCGCTGCATTTTTATGATAGCTACTCAATATTGAACTTTATTCATTACACAAGAAGATACAAGTTTAGAAGATACATGTTTTTTTTGTAAGAGTCTAAATATCAAGTTGCACAGCGCATGTGCAGTGTATGACTGATGTTGAATGAAACGTGTATCTTTTCGTGTAGTGAATAAAGTTCAATTTTGAATAACTATCTCAAACATACAGCGCTGCGTATCGGCGCGGTGTGAACTGACCCTACCACTTCTTCACACCTCAACACTTATAATTGGCTACAATATGCTCTACGGGGTTTTGTATACACGGTGCTACGCAGCAGAAACGCCGACACTTCTGTTACGTAGTGCAATGAATAATGTATAGTATAACCGCAGAGCTTGTGTTTTGTATGCATTTGTAAAGTAACTATATTACTGTATACAAACGTGGTACTTATATAACAGCCTCCGTGGTCTAGTGGTTAGAGCTTGGCTCTCGACTCGAAGGTCGTGGGTTCGATTCCCGCATTGGAACAAAAAAAAAAAATGTTGTTTCCAAGTTTGGTTAGGATAATTCAGGCTGATCACCTGATTGTCTGACAAGAAAGATGATCCATGCGTCGGATGGGCATGTAAAAAGTCGGACCTGCGCCTAAAAGCTCGCCAGTCGTGTCGGTTATCCGTCCCACTGGGTTATGAGAGTAAAGGAGGAGAGAGTGCTCTTGTGTACTGCGCACACACTTGGGCACTATAACATAACTCCTGCGTAGCTGGCCTGGTTTCAATGAAAACAGGCCACCGTCACCGAAATCGGTATGGGGAGCTATTATTATATGACAGAATATTTCCTAGCTTTTTCTCATAAATTGCATTAAGCAACACGGAATACGACCATCTTAATTGTCACATTAACTTTGGTTAATTCGTTAGTATCTAACGTGGTTATTTAAGATTTTGGAGTTTCTCTTACATAGGTAAGCCTTTTGAATGAGGGTCTTCAAAATTGGTATGTGAAGTCGATAGGAATGAAGTTATATAAATATATATACTATACCCCCCTTACTAATAAATTGTGTAAAATGTATTTTAGTAAGGGGGGTAAGTTTGACAAAATTGTCGGTCAAGTGACTTTTCCAACGCAACAGACAAAGACTTAAGTTATCCGTTGTGTAAATCTTTTTATTAGTAAGGGGGTACATGTATACTTTTTCCCTCTTACTAATAAAACTATTTACACAACGGATAACTTAAACAGTGCTGTCTTTGTCTGATACGTTGGAAATATCACATGATAGATATATAGAGCAACGTTGTATTAAGATATCCGTTGTGGTAAATATTTTTATTAGTAAGGGGGTTTATAAATGCAAGCCTCATAAATTGAATGTACAGTAGCGAGGAAGTAAAAATTTCACTTCAGACTTCAGCATAGATTTAAGTAAACCATATCTCTACTCAGGGAGTAAAGAGAACTGTAACAATATGTTTACCTCGTATTACATTAGAATCTCTGGTGTTTTTGCGACTTACCCGGAACAGCGACTGCGGGGCGTGAACATCTTAATTTGGTAAGTGACGCCGCATAGCGCAATACGGAGGATGCTGCTGTGTTTAGGACGTATGTTTTAAAGTACTTTATTCTAATAATAAAGGCACCTCACAAACATGGAATGTAAGTTTTTATATTATAAAGATTTAAAATTAACTTATGTATTGAAATTTATGAAGTCGGGGTCTCTGTTTTATTATAAATTTAAATTATTTATATATAAATAGTTGGGTTTGAAGGAAAACTTCTTTAAATAAAAAATGTAATGTATAGTTATAGTCTTTTGTCCGATGTATCGGTGGGGCAATACAATTTCATTTACAATCTTCTAGTATACAATTATATTATGTATATACGCTTACAATTTTAAGGGTACCGTACCCAAAGGGTAAAAACGGGACCCTATTACTGAGACTTTGCTGTCTGTCCGTCTGTCACCAGGCTGTATTTAACCGTGATAGACAGTTGAAATTTTCCCAGAATGATGTATTTCTGTTGCCGGTATATAAATGGAAAAAAATTAAATATTTAATAGGAGCTCCCATACGACAAACGTGTATTTTTTGTCGTTTTGTACGGAACTCTTCGTGCGCGGGTCCAAATTGTGCTTCTTAGTAATATTCAAACGATGTGTTAAAAAAATCACAATTAATTAATTTCATTTTCAAGACAAAAGACATACGCATTTACATTTACATCATAATATGAACTGTCCTACCTAACGTTGTAATATCGGTCACGGATGACAACAAATTTATGGAAGAACAATTTATCTCAGACGCCATTCTTCATCTCCTTTGTGCTGTCGTGAGCTTATCGCAGATGATTTAAATCTACCCTCGTTCAGCCAATCTGGTTGGGGTGAAGTGTTTGTTTGTTTACACTTTTCCAAATGGTTTAATAGAACATGTTAACATACTTTTTCATTAAGCGTAGCGTTTTAAGTGCACTATGGCAGGAGTGTTTTTCACCTAAGGCTTATTTTGCTTAACTTGCTTATGTTTTCTATTAAAGTCGGCTATTAAGTATTCGTTTGCGTATTGTATACTTAGCGTTTGCTCACGGCTTAGTAGTTAGTACATACTGCTAGTGGCTACCGTTAGCATCTAAATAGTATACAAGGACTTAAGTGTTAAGAAGGGCGTTGTATTATCTACTGTATAAAATAAACTACAGCTTGTGACAGCAGGTACTAAAACATTTTCGACTGTAACAGCTTTTATCCCTAATAGATTGGAATGAAATATTTAATATAAATATATTATAAATATATTAATGATAAAGGATGATACAATCGAAAATGTCACCGCGTCATACTCTTTTTTGTCAAGCTGTAATTAATATCGGTAATTTTTTAAGTATTTAGGTACCGTTAGAACGACAATTTATCCTGAGCCTACTGAAACAATGCGAGTCACACAATATGCGATCATAAATTTTCTACAGCATTGCGAACTACCTTATACCTTTACTCACGCGTAGCCTAATTATCATAGAAATGGTTTCTTTCTACAGAAGAATAGACAAAATAACAGGTTGATAATAGAAATCTGTTATTTATTTATTTTATTTTTAATTGAACCAACCTTAAATCTACCATAATAGGCCTTATCCTAATGCGATAGACAATAACTCTTACTATCTGTATCATGCATGACCACCATAGAAATAACACATTTCTATGGTTACATGCATGTAAATTGTTGCGATTAAATTATAGCCCCTTATTAATCGTTAATTTCATTAATTTTTAATTTCATTAAAATTTATTCATTTTAATGTAAGGGACGTATGAATTTTTAATTTTCATTTACATTAAATTAGTATAAGACGCGAAGAGAACTTTTACCCCTCTCTACGGAATTGTTTACTATGCAAATTGAACTGTTCTCTTTAGATAACTTACGAAGCGAAGAAAACATTAACAACTATAGGTAATTACGTAGAACTTCTTCACTTTAGCATACACTTTATATTCTAATTAATATTTTTCCGGGAAACCGGCGTGGGCATACTATGCATTATTTTCCCTATAACATATTTCACGGTAACTTTATTTACAAAAACTTTAACCAAACTGAGTTTAACACAATCCTGGCTGGTGGCAAAAAAGGCAGTTTTATTCATTAACAAGTTGAAGAAGAAGACGTTCGAAATTCAAACTCACCCGCGAGCGTTGCGAGTAGTGCGAGCGCCAGCGCGACACGAGTCATGGCTGACACTGGCCACAGCGGACTGAGCCCCGCGGCCCCCCGACTGCGGCACTGCGCTCGACGCGACGTACCAAGTGTACGAAATACGACACGGTGCAGTGATACCTGACGACACAGCGTAGTGTCGACAAACGACTCGAAGTACTTTAGACACAAATTAATCAAAAGAAAAAACTTTAACACGAGGACGGTCGGAAAAAATCGCAGGGAGTCGGTGGATATAGGCCGCGGGCGACCGGTCGCACTGGAAATATATTATGTCCTCCAGTGGACGACACCTGGCTAAAACGATGAAAAACTATAACCCAATTACGCAAATTATATAGCCTTTATTACCCGGGGCATTATTACAAATCTATTGACACCTCATTCATTAAAAAGGGATCAGTAGTTTAAACGCTGCAATGGAACAAACATATATACATAGACTGCCAAAATCATTAATCTTCCTTTTGGCTTCGCCGAATTTGGTTAAAAAACACTGTGTTTACAAGATGCCATGTAAATTCCACCATACCATAATAATATTATTTAGTTTTACAGTTAGAATTATAATTGAACTAGTTACTAGGCGTTATCTGCAAGTTTGTTATCGTAGAATCACCCAGGAAACTTATTTTTTTTTGCGATACAAGTAGCCTACGCCCTTACTCAAGACCTAGTTTATCTTTGTAGCTTATACCCATCAAAATCGATCAGTAGTTTGGTAACATTTACATTTATATTTTTACTAGCTGTTGCTCGCGGCTCCGCCCGCGTAAATATAGTATCCCTCGGGAACACTACATTTTAATAAAAAGTAGCCTATGTTTTAATCCAGAGTCTAAACTACTACCATACCGAATTTCATCGAAATCCGTTCAGTAGTTTTTGCGTGAGAGTAACAAACATCCACGCTTTCACATTTATTATAATATTAGTAAGGATTGTGATTTCCATCGCTTTTCTCTGGTAGAGATTCACGTATGAACCTAAGATACAGTTTTGAGTTTCGACAGCCGACGATATGCACTTTCATAGCCAACTACAAAACATATCTACATGCGGCGACACAGATGCAGTTTACGGGCGTGGACGCAGCAATGTATTTCACTACATTTAAAAATCATAAAAGTTAAATGAATCTTGGACGATGTCCAAATATGTATACTCCAATTTTACTTTCCAAATATGTTTTTGAGTTTTTATGCATATAAATATTAAGTAAGTTAGTGCAAAACAGAATATTGAAGGAATGCAGATAGAAAAATTATCATCACATTTTTCACAACTTCAACGTTTCAAGTGAACAACAAAATGATGAAAATTTTGTTAGTTCAAATATACTGCGTGATTTGTTATTCCGTTTCAAAATATCCGAATCGTTACATTCAAAACGAAAACATTCTATTAGGGAACATAACGACTTCAACAATCGGGACCCATTATAAGGAAGCCGGACTGTTTAATGGTTCCCGACTGTAGTCGGGAACCATTAAAAAGTCTATCTAATTATAATTAGAGAAAGGTTTAAAAACTATGATCATCCATATTTCTTAGTTTCAATATCTGACCTATGAACCGAATAAAACCAGTTTGATTCAGTTCACATCGAACCAGTTCGAGGCGGTTCGTGGCGGTAATTTGCGGTATTGACGAACGACGCGGTCGAGCGCGCCGTGAACTAGTACCAATAAACGAGCCTGTTGTTTATGGACCATAAGTTTTGAGGACACTAAGATAAATAGTTTTACTTTATCTATACTAATATTATAAAGAGGAAAAGTTAACTATAAAAATATATTTATGACTAGGAAACATAAAACTTTTTCTATATTTTTATATCAATAAAAAAATCTACGATTCATGGAGCATAGATGGATTTTTGTTCCATGTGAATAAGTAGTCTGGTAAACATATTCATGTGAATTAATACGTAAAGTACAGTTTTACGAGAATCGTGTGAATGGATGAGTATGATAATTGACACAGTTAAAGTGTATGTGAAGTGTACACCTTGTTCAGAGTGCTAATATTTTGTCATATAATGCTTAAAAATACATAAAATTAATAAAACATCAACAACACACTACCTCAGATTAATAACACACATAACCGTGTGTTTGACAGATATAATTTGTTACGTTATAGTTTGTCATCTGTCACAACATTTACATTTTTTTTTATCTAAGAGGCAAAAGTTAAAACTTAAAAACTATATGAACTAGTTGGTTAGCTAGCCGATATATATTTTGTTAGTCAAATATATTATAAAATATAATAGTCTGCTACTATTAATTATGTTCATTAATATAATACTTTTTTCTCTAGAAAAACTTTCATAAAACGAAATTATTTCAATATTGTATTCCAGTTATTTTAACTTTTGTGTTCCTATTTGAGTTCTACTTCTATAACTATTATGTAAACACACGGAGTTTTCATTTGTTCTTACACGAGTTCATTGTTCTGTATACATCGTTGAACCGTTTCCTCTATCGCAAACTGAATAAAATACAAAAAGCGTTGTTATTCACTCTTCACTTGGTATAATTGTGTTCTTAAAGTAACGCAAAGTAAAATGTTCCAATTATGTTTTTCCATTCTACGACCTCTGAGGTAGTAGTTAGTATGACGACCTAACTGGCTCAGCGGCAAGCGCTGACAGTAGTAATAAGGTTCGAATCCCACCAAGTAACAAACATTTTTCTGTATTCCTCTTTCATGGACGTATCGAAATTTAACGGGTATATACGATATTATATTATGTACAATATATTGTATAATACGCTTTCTTAAAAGGCCGCCAACGCACTTGCATCTCCTCTGGTGTTGCGGGTGTCCATGGGCGACCGTAATCGCTTTCCATCAGGTGATACGTCTAGTCTTTTGAGTTATTTTGTTTAAAAAAATATGAAACAAAAGGATTATTTTTAAATCTGCGAAACTTGCGAGTTTTACAGGGTACGTTGGATTAGGGGTAGGCTAGGGGTTTTCTCTAAAAATTGTATTAAACGCGTAGTTTCTGTAGTCGACTGTACCACTTGTATATTTGAGCGGGCGGCGGGCGGCGGGCGGCAGGCGGCGGGCGGCGGGCGGCGGGCGGCGGGCGGCGGGCGGCGGGCGGTCTCAAAGAGTTTCCTTGTTAGCGCCGCGGACCGCCTGGAGCACCTGAGAGCTAATTTTGAATTACTCAATTCAGATCCATTCAACACAACTGCTAAAAACTTTCTTTTTGTAAGCGTATTTTTCTAATAAACTTTATTGAAATGCTACTTAGATAAGCTAAGCCGTCGCGTAACGTCTGAAAGATGTGGTAAATCGAAATCTAAGCGTCGCTACAACTGTCACCGATTCGCCATGCTGCAATCTGACCTACTCAATCTCATAATAATACTTGTGTTGTTGATGTTGATGTTGTCCGCTCTATATCTGTGGCAAATTTCATCAAAATCGGTCCAGTACTTTTAGAGCCTATTCAATGCAAACAAACAAACAAACAAACTTTTTGGATTTTACTCCTTAAGAATCGATTTTCATATAAGGCCCCCGGTATGAAAAAAATATGAGCAGTAACATCTACTGAACGAATGACAGCGTTACGTTTTCGTGCGCAACCTATTCTGCGCACCTGTCACTTTTTCACACATGGCGCGAATTTTTGAACTCAAATTGATCGCTAAAGTTTTTGTTCCTTCTGAGGGACGTGTTTTACTTTCTAGAGTAAACTCCAGTCGTGCGTCGGAGCTGACACACACTTTTTAATATTAGCATAGATTATGCTAATAATTATATATAATTACATCTAGTTAAACGATAAATTATATAGAAAAGACATAAGACAGTTTACTATAATAAACAGGAATAGTATACTAAAAATCAATATTTTCAAAGAACTTGCGGATTGTTTGAAGTACTTTTGTGAATCTTGCGAAAACGCTCCATACAAAAGTCGTACAAGCAGGTGACGTCACACGCATATAAGGTACTACGAAATGTATACTATGGCCATATGCACAAAAAGTCTGATATCTCCGAAGTTTGCGCGTTTATGTTGATACATACCATAGTAAATGTTTTTGTATTTGACGTAAGTAAACAAATTATGTAGGTTTTTACACTAATGTTCAAAAAAAATATTATAATACAAAACTACACATGAAATCTTAGTTCTTTTAACTTTTATCAAGTTGTAATACCTAATTATTATTGAATGATTAAATAAAACAATTTTTTTACGTGTAGGTAAATCCATTTCTAAAGGAGCCCAATTCGGTCAATTTTTATAAAAGCTTAAAATCTACCTAGACCCTGGGGCTTTCAATAACTCCATATAAGCACTAAGCCCGAGCTTATCCCTGTAAGAGCCTGAAAGTAATAGCCGTACTTGATAATGGTTCTACGGTGCCTCTACGGAGCCTCTACATTATTTCATAGCGACGTAGCACTCGCTACGTACGTTCTAAGCCGCTACGGGTCACTAGATTTGAATTTCGATATAATTTTATTACTATGATTGGAACTGGGTTTTTATTTCTACTTATCGATTACTACTTATTGATTAGTACTTATTGACCAACGTTTTTATACTATACTTATACAGTTGCCACAGCCTCCGTGGTCTACTGGTTAGAGCCTGGCTCTCGACTCCGGCAACCGTCACCGAAATCGGAGCGGAGAGGGTTATGTTTTTATATAGTTGCTATATATAATATAGATTTTACGACAAACTTATTATTTTGTTAACATTTGCTTACTATAGATTTGTCGTTTCCATTGAGTAGGCTGCGAAACCAGTGGACCGATTTTGATGAAATTTGGCTCTGATATAGAGTAGACCACGGTTATCACGATTTATCGCTGCAAAATGCACAGTTCTCTGCACGTACGAAGTTGCGGCAACATCTAGTAATATATAAACTCATTGAATCATTATTTGTTACTTTTATCATACAAACTATTAGCTAGTGCTTCTCTAGTAACTCATGCGGTGCTGATGATGATGAAAGTGCAGTAATTAGATACTTAGCTTTCGGCGTGGTATAGGTGGTACCGGGTTGACGAGACGTTGAAGATACCGGTAAATTATGGTCGTAATAGCCGATAGTAATTTAAGCCCATAGGCTTATGCAAATGTCATTATAATCAGTTTTCACTGTAATACGAACTTTTACCATAGTAAAAGTTCGTATTACAGTGAAAACTGATTATAATGACATTGAAGAGACCGGTTGATTATGGCCGTAATAGCCAATATTAATTAAAACCTATGTTAAAAGTTCGTATGCGCAAACTAGCGGTTATGCACTGAGCTTAAGTACCTGGTTTACCGAGCTTTGCTCGGAGCTCTGATTAAAAAAAGAATAAAATAAAATATATATATATATATATATATATATATATATATATATATATATTCGCAACGCGCCATAAGGAACTTCTTTCTAATAGCTTAAAAATGCGCAGTTTTCCAGAGATAAGACCTGGCTAGATCGATTTTTCTTCTCCAAAACTCCCTGCATACTAAATTTCATTGTAATACTTGCAGTCGTTTTCGAGGAAACGATACTTATATAATAATCGTTTCCTCGATTATATATACAAAATTGTCTCGATTAAAGTATAAGATTCACTGTACAAACTAACATTACAACATGATGTATGTATGTATATTTTATCAGTAAGAGTGTAAGTGACAAGTGTAGTAAGGCGCGCCTGGGATCTTAGTCTATAAATCATCGCAACGACCGAATCGTTCAATTTTAGGATTCCGTAATACTCAAGGAACTTTTATAGTTTCGCTCTGTCCGTCCGTCCGTCTGTCTATCTGTCTATCTGTCCGCGTTTCTAGCTTCTGTAATTATGAACAATATAATTGGATGAAATTTGGTACAGTTAAAGACTGTGCCTGTGACTGTGCGATCTCGGTTTTGGCATTATAAAATACTAATAATTTTACATTTCAGGGCTGGCTCGCCATGCATGTGAAGTGGTGATCATGCTGAAAACTCTCTAGGAAAATTAGTTTCAGTGAAATAGGACAATAACTTTCGAAGTAATTCAAAGAAAACCAATTGCGAGTTGAAGATATGAAACTCTCGTTGGACATGATGTCCTGACATGCTCTTGGTTACGTTATTTATTAATTTACTTTTAACTATGAATCCAGTTTATTCCAGTTTAATCGTAATGATCGTATATGAGTGGAGGCCTTAAAGTCTATAGTAATGCGTCGCCTCATTCGTAAATAAATAAATAAACAAACATTTATTTGAAACAATGAGACATTACAGCACAAATAAAACAAAGACTTACATACAAAAATCATAAAAACAGGACAGAAAACCAACTTAAACATAAAATTACGTACCATGAGTAAGCGATACAATTATGGATAGGAAAGTAGGTAGTGTAATGCCTGTCAAAAAAGGAGACCGCTCAGGCGTATCACTGCGGCGTAACACCACAGTGCCTGGTATTATGCGTTTCCATATTGTTGTCGTTTGATGGACAGATCTAATACACTCAGCAACAGCAAATAAACAGTTACATGTATTCACGGAGCTGTTGTTGGTAGATAGCGCTGTATCTAGTCGAGCGCCGCGACCAATCGTTTTTCCATGTTGCAAGCATACCATTGTCTGTGCGTGTGAGCCCATAATACATCCTGTTTATCCCCTCAGTGATTTAAAACTGTCTGAGTGTGGAGTGTGGAGCCTATAGTGTAACCAAAGATGTATTATATTAGTTATCAATGAGTGTTATATAACAGTATAACAGCCTCCGTGGTCTAGCGGTTAGAGCTTGGCGCTCGACTCGGAGGTCGTGGGTTCGATTCCCGCATTGGAACAACAAAAAATGTTGTTTCCAACTTTGGTTAGGACAATGCAGGCTGATCACCTGATTGTCTGGCAAGAAAGATGCGTCCATGCGTCGGATGTGATGATGATGGCCATGTAAAACGTCGGACCTGCGCCTGATCTCTCGCCAGTCGTGTCGGTTATTCGTCCCACTGGGTTTCGAGATTAAAGGAAGAGAGAGTGCTCTTGTATACTGCGTACATACTTGGCCACTATAAAATTACTCCTGCGTAACTAGCCTGGTTTCAATAAAACCGGCCACCGTCACCGAAATCGGTGTGGGGAGTTATATTAATGAGTGTAGCTGTATTGTGTGATATATGCCTTATCGAGCTGTTAAGCACAATGATTTCAAAACTAAGCGATAGGCGTACATTTGATTGAAAAAATCTACATTCATGAAAAAGTTACGCCATATGAAGATTATGTCAAATAAATGATTATACAGCGGAAAGCAAATGTCAAATGCAACGCGACACGGCCTTGCATTTTTAGATAGCCATTCAAAATTGAAATTTATTTACTACATAAGAACAGACACGTTTCTTTGCAAAAGTTTTAACTTTTTTTTTGAATCTTAAAAAGCAGTGCCGTGACGCGTCGCGAGTCGGTGTGAGCTAATTTTTACATATCCCTATTATAGTTGTATAGAGCGAATCCCATGCGTCTCCGCTGAACTTTCGTGTACTTTAATGACATGCCCTCAAAAGATTGAATCGGGTGTAAGAAGCTACGCGTTACTTTTTGTAATTTTTCTCTGAAGATTGTAATGACGTGAGTATGTTATATAGAATGAGTATTACGAGTATATATGAGTGTTAAAACCTTGTTCGAACTGACAAACGTAAGCGTGCGATTCGGTCGAAATCATAGACACCAAACGCAATTCCTTCCTTCGTATGTTGCCTAGTAACGAAACAACCCCTATTTGCGTTGTCAATATGTGACATGCATGCGACAAAACGCACCAAAACAACATTCAAAGCTATTACATAAATATAGGCATTTTTATACTTTATTCTCGTGATATTGTTATATTTGATTGAGGAATGGCTGGTATAAACCGTCCGATGAGTCAAATGCGAAAGCTGGAAGCGGTAAGTGGAAATTATTTTTGTGCGATGAACGAACAGGTTTGTAAGAAGTTTTGATTTACTTTATGTCTGAAGCTAGCTCCTACGACTTCGTCCGCGTAAATACAGTAGCCCACGGGAACACTGTACCTTTTCGGGATAAAAATTAGACTATGTGTTAATCGAGCTTACACTACGAAACCAATTCCATCAAAATCCGTTCAGTAGTTCTCGCGTGAAAGAGTAACAAAAATCCATCTGTCAATCCTACGAAACTTTCACATTTCTAATAAATAGTACTGGGACATACGACGAAGCTTATTTAGCGTGTTATGGTGAAGTAACGCGTCGCCAATCCTGAGCCTCAATTATTTTTTTAGGCTCAGGAAAAATTGAGCGTAATTTACAGAAAATCACATTTTCCATGCGCTCCGCGACGGCTCATTACGTAATATATGGCAAAGTAATAGGTCTCTTAATTTTCTCTTTTTTGTATTCACAAAGCCCTAAGTATGTTATAATTTTGTATGGCTTGGATAGGTGTATGTACGTTTTTAGATGTATATTTTAATGTGCTCGAACCAAGCAGCACGCTTAATATGCAGAAAAAGCTGCGGCAATGCAAGCAGAAAAAATGTTGAAAATCTTTTTTTCGATTTTCAACATTTTTTCTGCCTAATCGCGTAAAGATAAGTGCTAAATCATGTGCTCAAAATTTCTTTAATTGATTTCACAAAATGTAACAACATAATCATCTTACTTCCTCCAGAAGGAATCCCTCTTCCGCGCTCGCAAGCGGATCCTCAAGCACCTGGTGCTGGGCTGGCTGCGGCAGGAGGGGCTGATGCAGAGCGCTGAGGTGCTGGCGTCTGAGGCTGGGCTGGGGGAGTACGAGCTGTGTGACAATATCGACCTGGATATTATATTGCAGGTGGGTGGGTATTGTTGAGAATGCCCTGCCAGAACCTTGTCTTATACTCTACTAGGTTTTGCTTGCGGCTCCACCTACGTAAAATACAATATCCCACGGGAACACTGTACTTAATTTTGGGATAAAAAGTAGCTAGTATGAGTTTATCTAGATATTAAACTATTGCCATATCAAATTTCATCGAAATCTGCTGAGTAGTTTTCGTGTGAAAGAGTAACAAACATCCATCCATCCATACACACATACATACATCCATCCATCCTCACAAACATTCTTGAGATATCTATACAAATAAATAAAATTGAAGTGTCTGTTTTTACAAACAGAATTTTAAATTAATATTTTTTAACTATAAATGCATTTGAAAGTATATAATTTACTTACAATAATATATCAATTTTTTTAATTTTTGTCTGTCCGTCTGTCAGTCTTTTTTTACGAGATTGGAGCTGCTATTATATGGATTAACTTAGGCTACTTTATCTTAGAATTCCGTTTCCGTTAGCTATAAGCAAACGAAGTTGCGGGCATGAGCTAGTTTATTGATGTCTATTTAATAACTAGCATTTGCTCGCGGCCTCACCCGCGCGATATTGGGCTTGAAACGATTTTTTATTTGATTTAGACTCTTGTGTGATCTCGTGACTCGAACTTGGCGGGTTTTCACTCGACTCCAAATACTTGACATAGTATGGGACTCTCTCGTACAAGTCGTACCTTGCGGCTTTCAAACTTGTCAAACTTAGGACTCTGATGGAACTTGGGGCGTGCGTGTTAAAATCCACATACTTTGAGTGTCTTTAAGATATTTGATGTAAGAGGACAAGCATAATATAGGAACATAGCATTTATAGCAGTGTCTACTATACTATATTTTACTATAAACTTTTTTGAGACACTGCTATAAATTTTATTCTAAAGTGTTACAAACATGTAACGTTTTGCAAAACCTATAGAAAAAAAAATGCGCACATGATTTACTTGTGTAAAGACGTTTAGGCAGAATAAAAATGAAAGAAAACGAATCAGCTGACAGTGTGAGGTCAACGACTTCAGTGCCGTAGATTCGGTTTATTACTACATAGATTTATTTGTATAAGTCTATTGTTTCTACATTTAGAAACAAAGTTCGTAGTTACTTCACCCATTTACATACATACATACATACATTTACCCATACACAGCCATTGCTCCACACCATTACCTGACGTCACTAAGCAATCCTGCCAATACTTGCGCTTGCGCAGGCAGCCATCTTAAGGAAGACACCGCCTACCGCATAGTCGGACTACCCCTTGTCTACTATAGGCCACCCTTAACACAGCCATCGCTGGTGACGTATCTAAGGGGCGTAACAAGCTATCTCTAACAGCTTATACTATCCTAGTACTATGGAAGGAATAAATAAGTCACTCTTAGACACAGAGTTACATGTATCGATGCAGATGGCGCCACAAGCAACTCCGCCAAATATATATGTGACTTAACGGCGCAATAAGGGAACGGAGATGAATTTTAGCGCTGAACTTGCTGGGTTGAGAGAAGAGATGAAAAATATGTTTGGATCTTTATTATCTTCACAGAATAGGGATTTCAAAAAATTTGAAAATACGTTAAAGGCCATTGAAAATACTAATCAAAGTATTGAAAACTCTATTACATTTTTAACAACCCAAAATAAAGATTTCCAAGAAAAAATCCTGCAACTGGAAGATCGAATCAAGGAGGACAAAAAATATATTACCGTACAGTGGAGACAAAATTGAGGAATGCAGAGAAACAACCGTAAGACTAATATTGAGTTGAAAAATGTTCCAAAAGAGGTTGGAGAGAGCAAGGATGATCTCGTTGGTATGTTTTTGCATCTATCTAAGACCATAGGATGTGAAGCAACTAAGTCGGACATAAAATATATCTATAGAGTTGCTACTAAAAGAGATGACAAAGAAACCCTCCAATAATAATTGAAACGTCTTCAACTCTATTAAAATTAAGGAGGTTAAAATAACACATGCTACCTGCATTGAGGTGTGCATTTTTGACTATACAATATTATGTATTTATAGGTCTCCGTAACATTCTAATGCTAGTGTTTTTATAAATTATCTTAATCTGTAGATACAGATTAAGATAATTTATAAAAACAATTAAATAGATACAATTAAAACAAGTCGAAATACGATACTAACCGGAGACTTAAATATCAGCCTCATCCCTGGACTAAACGAGAGCCCCCAAGATAGCCGCAATAGATCAGACTTATCTTAACATGTTATCGGCTTATGGAATACTTCCTGGGCATTGTCTCCCCACAAGACAGACAAACTATCTGGACCATATTATGCTTAAGATAGCTCCTTTGTCATCTATCAGCTAAAATCGCGATACTTAAAACTTCTACTACGGATCAGGCTACTTTATTCCTTAGTTTATCAAACAAAAAAGATAATATAAAATGCTCGAAAGTGATTAAAACTGTCGATTATGAATTAGTTGCTAATATTATATAAACCAAAAATATCGAATATCTCTTAACACTAAGTGACCCAAACATCATTACCGAAAGGTTAATCTTAATTCTCTCCGAATGCATCGAAGAAAGTACTATCATAAAGAAAAAACCTAAGACACAACGTAATATTAAACCATCGATAAGCTCAGGCATACTTCGCTGTATAAAAACACGTAATAAAATGCAAAATAAATTAAAACAAGACCCACACAATGATATAAAATATCATATCATATCATCAAAAGAAACTTTACCAGATGCCGTAATTTTTGTAACAAACTAATAAGGAAACTAAAAAATAAATATGAAAAAATAAAATAAATGAGAATTTAAAAAATCCTAAGCAACTATGGAATATTATAAAAGATGTTACTAACTTAAACTCTAATAAAACCCCAAATATAGATCTATTATATATCAAAACTTCTCCGCAAGAATCAGTGAATTATGCTAATAAATATTTTGCAAACATAGGAAGACATTTAGCAGAAAATATAAATAAAAACTACAATTTCAATCCCCGTCCGTGCTCTCATTCCTCTTCTTTCATTATGCTAGAAACTGACCCTGGAAAAAATCAGTCAAATCATCTCAAGCTTAAGGTCCGCAAGCGCACCTGGTTGGGACAACATAACGACAAAAGCCCTAAAAGTGTGTTCCTCTATACTTTCCCCCATTATCAGTCACCTCGCAAATTTATGTTTTAAAGAAGGCATATTCTCTAGTCCTCTAAAAAAGGCTCTTATTACTCCGGTGTATAAGAACGGGACAAAAGATGATGTTAGTAACTATAGGCCTATTTCGGTTCTGCCCAGTATTTCTAAAATTATTGAAAAAACAATAAATAAACGCATAATTAAGTATCTCGACGTATTCAAAATTATTTCTGATTTACAGTTTGGATTTAGGCGTAACAAATCTACTGTAGACGCAATATTGGTTTTAACTTCCTTTATTACTGAAAAGTTAGATAACAATAATAAATGCCTGACAGTATTCCTTGACTTAAAAAAGGCATTTGATACTGTTTCTTTGCCCATCCTTGTAAAAAAACTAGAGGCGATTGGTATAAGGGGTACTAGTCTAAAACTTCTATCAAATTACCTTCAAGACCGTAAAAAAATGGTAAAAATAAATAACTATGTAAGTTATGAGGCTAGTGTCACTTGTGGTGTCCCACAGGGCAGTGTTTTGGGACCTACCCTGTTCTTAATATATATAAATTCTTTAACTAACATGACTCTTGAGAACGGACACATTACATCATATGCGGATGACACAGCACTAGTCTTTACCGGCGCTACTTGGGAATCGACTTTCAATGCTGCTACTGACGAATTATCGAGAGTGGCCAATTGGCTACGTCTTAATCTTCTCAGATTAAACATCCACATACACATCCACAACTATATATGTTACAGTATCACTGAAAAAACTCAGCCTAAATCTAGCCTCTCTCTAGCGATACATGACTGTGAACAAACTAACACACAATGCATCTGTTTCTGCAGTAGGGTTACGAGAGTTAAATTTACCAAATATCTTGCGAGTTATGCTAGACCAGGCTTTACGGTGGAACTCTCATATCGAATACACCTGTAATCGTATTAGGAAACTCAATTGGATATTTAAAAAACTACGTTATATTGCAAACAATAAACTATTAAATATGATATATTTTTCTTTAGGACAATCAATAATTGGATATTGCATTGCGGTATGGGGCGGGGCCAGTAAAGATACATTTATAAACATTGAAAGGAGCCAACGTTGCGTGCTTAAAATAATGTACGTAAAAGCCATATCGTTTTCCTACTGAAGATTTATATCCTCTGTGTAAACTCTTCTCGGTAAGGAAACTTTACATACTATCCATAGTTTTAAGATGCCGCAAATACTTACCTTACGAACCTGACGATAAATCTCGATGCAAAAAAGGGAAATTTATAGCTTTAGCTAAGACAAATACAACCTTTGCTCAGAGACAGTACAATTCAATCTCGGTCCATATATACAATAAAATTAACCAAATTTTAGACATATATCTGGTCATTCATCAAAAATGTAAAAAAAACTGGTCAAATTTGGCTAATTACTAAAACTTATAACGAAATTGAAGCTATCCTTAAATACCTGGTAGTCTAATCTCTTTCACACACACACACACACACACACACGCACACGCACACACATACATACACACACACACACACACACACACACACACGCACATAATATTAACACATAGTATATAGTCTGTTAAACATACATTTTGTTAAATGATGTAACTTGTGTTCTAATGTTAAAACGTGTAATGTTCTTTTTATTTGTATTTGGATTAAGAAACAATTACCTACTTTAGTTATGGAAGGGCGAGTCCACCTGACACAAGTGTCTTATGACACTTACTAGGTGGATCTCATTTTCTGACAAATTTAAGTAGCACAAATTGTTAATGAGAAATAAATAAATTATTATTGAATATTATTAAATATAATTGGTATAACCCAGCTATGTAAATTATTTTAGCCTATGTTATCCGGGCTATTATTACGAATCTATTAACACCTCATCCATTGAAATCGGATCAGTAGTTTAGGCGGGTGCGGTGCTTATGCATACACACATAGAATGCCAAAATCGTTTCCCCCCCCTTTTGGCTTCGCCGTAGTTGGGTAAAAAAGTAGAGAAATTATGGCACGGTTGATGAGCGTGTATGTATGAATGTATGTCTCGCGGGTGAACGTAAAATGGGTCAGAGAACGCGCGGGGCGGCGGAGGAGGGACAGCGGACATTGGGTGTCACTCGGTGACGGTGTTGCCAGCTCGACTGAAATATGCCTTACCTGGATAATTATTTGCCTTGCCTAGTTCCTATGACTGCCTAGTGCCCAGGAAGGTCACTTTGAGGTAATCTCAACAAGATTTAGTTTTATGTTTTACAAGCCAGAATTCGCTAAAATCTAGATATATCTTACTACTATTATAAACGAGAAAGTTTGTGAGGATGGATGATGGACGTTTGTGACTCTTTCACGCAAAGAGTACTAAACTAAAATGCTTAATTAAATTTGGTATAGTAGTAGTTTAGGCTCGGGATTAAAACACAGGCTACATTTTATCACGAAAAAGTACAGTGTTCCCGTGGGATACTATGTATGTACGTGGGCGACGCCACGGGCAAAAGCTAGTTAAGTATATACTGCATTATGTAGGTATCAGTAAGGACGTTTAGTTCTTTCTTCATATTTTATAGTTATCTTAATAAGGCCCGATTCGACCAAACTTGAAGTTACACGAGTGTAACTATAATGAGAATAATTATACTCCTTCAATTTACTCTAGGATATCTTCGTTTGCGTTTTACCAAGTTACTCGAAGAGTAAACTATGCTCGGTATTATTATTCAATGAATAATGAACGAATGTATAAACCGACAAAAATTCATGTAGTATTGTTTGTATTAGAATGACTTGTATGCCATAACAATTTAATTTCGTAGAGTAATACAGTAAAATGTCAATGTCAAATTATAACACTTCACAATGACATTGATCGTGACAATTGACAGCCAGCTGTGCGACTATTCACTATTCTTAGTTTAATACTTTACTCCGTCAAAATCGCCCGTGTAAATATTTACTCCCGTGTAATTACCTTATTCTTGGATTAGAAGTTGGAAAAGCGCTGTTACGGGTGAAATTAAAATAAAAAAAGGATTTTCCGTGACAATATATATTAAACAAAAATAGGGGTCGTGGGCAGAAGGCCGTACAGTCTGATCTAGCCTCTTGGTGTCAAGGTGGTGGTAAGGGGCTTTAAACCACGTGGGAACTTAGCTGAGGATCCAGGTGTCTAGCACGTGGCGGATGCGAGATAGGGCTCCAACTCCTGGAAGCTTCTCCGTCACCGCTGCGTCCGTTCGTCGTAGATAGATCGTCTCAATAAAAAAATAAATCCCCGTCCAATGACTATCAGCACTCTGAACTCCAGCTAGATATAAGTCCTTTTAATTGGTGCCTCGAATGCTGTAGTTGGCGGTGTTTCGTGCCCCAAATCAAGTTCCCTGGAATAATCACGATAACGTGTCGGTAGGAGTCCGGTCCTACAGCCAGCGCGATTTCAACCCCAAACGATCAAAAATCACGGGCTGTGTGACCATTACAAAGGTAGGCAAAATAAAAAAGATAAGATGATATTTAGGACCCAATATGATACAAACATCGTAACATTTTAATAGTGCTAGATTGGAAAGACGAAACTACAATTGAGCACGTGGTATGGCCAATCAAATAATTGACAACTAATTTACCAAGATGATAGTTTACATGAAAGACTAATGCGTTTTAATACAAGCAATGATTTCCAAATATTCACAACACAGATACACTAAATTACTCACCGTGGAACACGGGATTAAAATATAATTATTTATAACGACTACATCTTGAGTCTTAGCGAAAATTTAATTCGAAAAGGAAATGTCATTCGAGGAAGTGCCATATATATACCTTTCCTTCCTCTTTTTTAAACTTTTGACAACTATAAACTAAAGCGTAAAGATAAGAAATCCAGAAATCAAAATAAGAAGATATTATATCAATAATCAATATGTAATATAATATTAGAAATTTACTGTATTTTCATTATTAAAAACTAAATTATTATTTTTCAAAGATTTAAGACGAAAGTAAAATCGATCTACGAACTAAGTATTAAAGCAAGGCTGACGCCGTTAGTAAGGACGTGCGCCGATAGATGGCGTTTTAAGCCTCTAAAAATGACTAAATAATTAATTATACAAATCATAGATGACGCGAGTAACGCCAAAATAATCGATTTTATGGAAAGGGAATGTAACTACGTTACAGCGCAAAACCAGCTTACTCTTAGATTAGGAAACATTTATACTCGAGTAAAATTTTACTCCAGTTTGGTCGAATCCGCCCTAAGTAATCTAAATCACGAATTAATTAATAAAGTTTGAACAAAAATAAGAATACCCGCGACACAACCCGTAAGTGTTGACTGAAGTTAACAATGAATTTGCGTGAACATAAGTGATCGATACAGAAAATAATTAATTTTCAAATGATCAAATTTATCTAGGTTTACATTGTAATTGAAATCCAACCAGCTACCATAATTTTAGCGCAAATATTGCGATCTAGCAACATCGGAATGTGTGACTGAAATTATGTTCTTTTTTTAAGATCACAAAAGTAAGGTCAAGATGCCCTATTTTAGAAACGAGCTTTTTAACTTACTTATTATTGTAATGTGCTCCTCGTTTACTTACGGCCGAATACTGGAACGATAGTTAAATTAAGTGACGCTCAAGTCACATGCTGGCCTTGTCGTTTCGGAGCTTGTCGGCTAGCGGAGACAGCGACAGCCTGTGAATAGGAGGTCTCTTAATTTTGATTAGCGTTTATTCGCGTATATATTATATAGCGTAGTAGTAGTAGTATATAATATAGCGTAGTATTCGGTCGTTAATGTCTCTGATTAGCAGAACGACAAGGTCAGCATGTGAGTTCCACTTAATATTAAGTGGCGTTTCAGTATCCGCCTGTCACAGTATCACAGCATGTCTTAATTCAAACAATTGATTTTTGATTAAATTAGAACAAACCTACTGTTTTTTATATTAAATCTAAGTTTTTAATTTAAGTTTGTAAATAAGCGGTGATTAAAAAAGGTAGGTAGGTATAGGTGTTCTCCATTATGAAAGGATTGAAAATTACCAACAACATAATCTTATACTTTAAACGAGCAATACTTAAATAATATATCAGTTAATCTTGTATACATATATGAGAATCCCGGAAACGGCTTCAAATATTTCCATGACATTTCTTATGTAAGCCCTATTAGTTGGGGAAGAAAAATCAGTCTAGTTACGTCTTATCCCTGAGAAAACGTGCATTATTAACACCAAACAAATACACTATGTTGCACTGCTCCACGACACTGAATTGAACTCAAATGAATTGAACAGTGAGCTGAACTCAAATGAATTGAACTAAACTGGGATGAAATGAACTGCGGCCGGTGCAGCTCATGAGCTTTATGATCCGAGAAGTAATAATACAGGTAGTTTGTTACAACAATTTACTACTCGACAGCTGCAATTGCAAGTGTAAATTTATCTTATTTATATGAGATCTAGTTGACCTAATTTGAAACAGCGCCTATACTAACTATAAACTGCAGGATTTTTATCTCTTTTTCTTAGTTTCTTGTGCAGTGTACCTTGTGAACCCGGGAGTAGTTTTATGTTTTAAGCAAATTAGAAATTAATAAAGTCAATTATGATTAACACATTTTTGACGTGATAACGTCTTATAATTCAATGGAGCTGGCTGCACGCACGAAAAAACATGACTCATGCGGCGTTACCGGCGTTACCTCGCTAAACATGACTTATTTCTTATGACGTTGTCACGTTTAACTATTGTCAGTAAACCGACTTTACAGACAACCGATTTTTTTTAAATAGAAACGAAAGGCAGATAGATAAGGTTTCGTTTTATATTTATAGACATCCTAAAATAGTTTCTAAATAAATGTGATATCAGAATAAAAACTTGCAAAATAATAGTTGATCGCGTCAGGAATAATTTTTCGTCCACCATTTAAGTACCATATCTGGCGATTCTACTCATTTGGGAAAGTTTGCTGGTATCGTATACTACCGATCCCTGTATAATTAGGTGTAGCCCTACATTCTTCAGATTCACATTCAGATAAATTAGTGTCCCGCTCCTCCGCTAGTCGTTTTGTGAATTAGAAAGAAAAAAAAGAGAGAAAAAATTATTTTCAGTTCACAAAAGACACAAATATAAAATGACATAAAATGATGACATAATGAGTTATGCCAAGCGTAAAGAATAATTATTCTTATTAATTAATATAACTTACAGAAGGTCCGCATTATGCATTAACGACCAAACAATTTATGGATAACCTTGGCCCATAATACTTTTGCCCCAGAGGCGGCCAAAAACCGCCCCAAGTGTCCTAAATAAGAACATTAAAAAGTATCTGTTTGAGGCATTTGCCAAGATTGCTATTAATATTGTTATTGAGTCTATCACGACTCGTTAAATATGAATGTTTATATTGTATTTGCAATTTATAAGGATGTTATACTGTCGGGACGAAGCCCCCTTGCACTGTGGATGGATTTGTATTTACTAGAGAGCTTATTTTCAATATGATATTGGTTAAATGGACTAATGAACAGATATTCGTTTCGATTGTAGTACAGTCGAGGAAATTATACTTGTATATTATAATTATATAAAGTAACATCGCAACTGCTAATTATTACAAAAATACAATTGTTTTGAAGTAATTTTTTGGGTAAGAATGTTTTTGGGGAATGAAATTTACTTCTGTCACGACTCTGTAAACGTCACTTATTGGTTTTATTAATTTGCAAGTTACGTAGTTTAGACAAGTTACCTACAGGCTACTTGCATAGGTGCGGGTAAGTATTTCGATTTCAAAAATATTCCCAAAGATTCAACCTACACTGAAAAGTTGTAATATTCCTCTGACATTGAGGGGAAACAATGTGTGCATTATTGTTCGGTATCGGTAGGTGAGGTAGGTGATGTAGGTGTAGCTGGTCCAGTGCCAACCGGAGTCGCCATGAAGGCGGGTTTAAATAAAGACAAGTAAGTACGGAGACAAATGACGACTACATGCGACAAATAATCTGATTGTTGACTTGTCGCGTGTATATGTTGTTTTGACATTGGAAATGACGTCTTTTCGTTCGCTCCAGTATAGGCTCCGATTTCACAAAAAAGTGCGATCTCTCTAGATATAGATATAGATTCCGGAGAGTTGTGAAGATATGATATACAAAAAAGGCGCTCGACATTTTGAAAACGAAGAATAGTATCAAAAATTTGGATTTTTATAGATGTGCGGCCCGTTAGGGTTATGCTTAAAAAAATTGGCACGCAATCTTGAAAAGGTTGGTCATGCCTGCCCTACAACATTACTCCAAGTCGCCAGTCAGTATGGCGCCTTATGCACTTAGCGGGTGTCGCGTGCCGCCTGTCGCGGGACACTGGCTGCAGTTGCTCTGGATAGCTTGGAGACTGTTCTCTGGGCCAAGGTCATTGGGTGAAGGGAATTTTTATTGTTGGATATGTGGACAGTTTACTTTCTGAGATATGTAGTAATATGTTTTTGCTACAAATTTTTATATTATCTTCATAGTATACAAAGCAGATGACTTTAAGATGAAGTCGTGGCGCAAAGTCAATAGAGATTAGCGTCACTGTTACGCGTTACACTATTAGGTTACAAAGAGAATAAAGAAATAAAAATACCGTTTACATAATATTATGTCAACATTTATAAGGTAATTCACGCACTTCAGAAGCATAAGTATGATTCGGTACTTTAATGACTGTAGCTAATCCCATCCATAAAATCCTACGGAGTTTAAATGGTCGTGCTTAAAATGTTTTTTTTTTTAAATTTATTTATCAAAAGAAAAACATAATACGAGAATCTCAATTATGTGTTTATATTTCGCCAAACGAGTGTTTGACGGCGAGAAGCGCTCATATAAAACAATGCAAATAATGTAATTATAAGGTATTCTATTTTAAAAAAGATTAAAATAAATATTAAAAACATCTTACATACACCGGCATATTTAGCGGAACATAAAATAAAGGTTTGATATCAGTATCATATAAGGTTGCTGGCTGGTTTATACGTCATTTAATTTAAAAAGAAATATTTTCAAATTAAGAAAACAACTGAACATCACATTTTATGCAATTGTTTTAATTTTATTCAAATACACCTTATCTGGAGCGAACTTCGAGTATTTCTTCCTTCTGAGTTTGATTTAAAATTTCATTGAAATACTGTTTTTTGTTAGTTTTTTTTAAATCGCGTATCTTTTTGGAGTTGAGGACTGAATTATGCCTGACTAGCCCCAACGGAGATTGCCAGGGCACTCGTAATGAAAAGAAATGGTCAAACCTACAGAGTGATATCCAGAGATCTTCGTCGACCAGTTTCAACGATCCATCGCAGTATCCAACGGTTCAGGGAGACCGGTACTTATGTGAGAAGAACAGGACAAGGCGTTTCATTCGGCTTCGTGTACATAGGAACCCCCGTTTGATGGCCGTCCAAGCCCGACATGAGTTAGAAGCTGTGCGGGGTGTGACCGTAAGTGAGCGTACGGTACGAAGAAGGTTCGAAGAAGCTGGTTTGGGTTCATTTGTGCCCGCCAAGGCTCCAAGGCTCGAGGTAAATCATCGTAGAAACAGGTTAACTTTTGCTCAGGAACATCAATTTTGGAACACGGACCAAAGGAGTAAGGTATTGTTTAGTGATGAGTGCAGAATTCTCTTAAATCAAATTGACGGCAGGCAAAGAATATACAGACGCAAAGGAGAACGATACATTCAGACAAATTTTGAAACTACAGTTCCATACGGTGGTGGATCAATAATGGTTTGGGCGGACATTTGTTTGGGAGCTCGCACAGACTTGGTAGTGATTGACAGAGGGAGTCTGACTGCAGACCACTATATCAGAGAAGTTTTAGAAGAAAATGTCGTACCGTTTGCCCCATATATCGGTGACGATTTTGTTTTTATGCAGGATAATGCTCGGCCGCATACCGCTCGGGTAACTCAAGCTTATCTTAATGATATGAATATCACTGTTATGGAGATCACCGGATATGAACCCAATAGAGCACGTTTGGGACTTGCTGAAAAGAAGAGTTAAGTCCAGAATTCCAGCTCCTGCCAACGTGGGTGAACTGCGAATCGCCGTAGTTGAGGAATGGCGGAGACTATCCCAGGAGACCATCGATAACATTATTCTCAGTATGCCTAGACGGGTAGAAACTTTAATAAGAGCACGTGGAGGAAATACGCGATATGAATCACCATTTTTCTTATTTAATTAATTGTTATTTTAATATTAATTTTCACTTTTCCCGGTTACATGAAAAGTTCAAAAATGTACCATTTTTCACAAATAGCCTTTACTCGCAAAATCTGTTCTTAATGTGATCTCATTTTAAGTAAAACAAATGAAACATTAAATAACAAAAGAAGTGTAGTAACTACTTAACTAGATTTTAAAATAAAACCATATTTTATTAATTATGGACCTTTTTTTGTGTTCCGCTAAATATGCCGGTGTGTTTATTATTATGTTACGAGGGCGGGTCAATAAGTCCGTGACTTTTGGAATAAAACACAGATTTTTTGATAAATAAATCATTTTATTTTTCAACGTAGTCCCCCTTGAGCTCTATACACATTGTCCAACGCTTCTCCAATTTTTTTATCCCTTCCAAAAAATATGATTTGTCGAGGTCCTCAAAATAGGCCTTTGTTTACGAGATGACTTCATCATTGGAGTCAAATCTTTTTCCACCGAGCCATTTTTTCAGGTTTGGAAATAAGAAGTAGTCACTCGGAGCCAAATCTGGAGAATAGGGTGGATGTGGGAGCAATTCATAGCCCAATTCATGGATTTTTGCCATGGCAACTGCACATGTGTGCACCCTTGCATTGTCTTGGTGAAAAAGAACTTTTTTCTTGGACAAATGAGGTCGGTTTTTTTTCAAATTCTCATTGAAGCGGTCCAATAAGTTGGCATAATATTCCCCATTAATTGTTCTTCCCTTTTGAAGATAGTCAATGTGGATTATCCCACGTGCATCCCAAAAAACAGTCGCCATAACTTTATTGGCTGACAAACCCACCTTGGCCTTCTTTGGCGCCGATTCACCCTTAGAAACCCACTGTTTTGACTGTTGTTTGGTCTCTGGTGTGTTGTGATGGATCCATGTTTCGTCCAAGGTTACAAGATGGCGCAAAATCTCCTCCATATTAAGATTAAACAACGCCAAACCTTCCTGTGAAGTTGTTACACGATTGCGTTTGTGGTCGACTGTGAGCAAACGCGGCACCCATCTTGCGGAAAGCTTTCTCATGCCCAAGTGATCATTCAAAATTGAAACCACTGAGCCATGCGAGATGCCTATGGCTTCCACAATCTCTTGCACTTTCAATCTTCGGTCGGCCAACACCATATCGTGAATTTTTTCGATTGTTTCGGGTGTAGAGACCTCAACTGGGCGTCCAGGACGTTCGGCATCTTCAGTGCTTGTACGGCCACAACGAAATTCAGTAAACCACTTTTTTACCATTGAAATCGATGGTGCAGGGTCCCCATAGTATTTATCAAGCTTAGCCTTGGTCTCGGTAATGTTTTTTTTTCGCAAAAAATAATGCTTAATAAACACACGAAATTCACTTTTTTCCATTGTTTCCTTAAGTTACTGGATAGTCTGATAAAGATAGCTGTAAAACACAAACTAACTGACGCAGCAAGTTCAAATTTTGATAGGAGTCAACTGACAGATGCCTGTTGACAGGAGTAGTGTTGCTTTTTCAGTAAGGAGGTTAGAAATTCAAAAAGTCACGGATTTATTGACCCGCCTTAGTAGTACTAGTTTTGAAATATTTGACAGTAACTTAATAGAAACCAAACACTTTATAATACAAACTAACTCATTAACTTAACAATACAGCCCTTAGCTTTTTCAATTAAGGTTTTGGTAATTATGATTTGTGTAATCCAGGACTACTGCAGCTACTACCTGATCCGCTTCAACAAGCAGCCTCAGTTCTGTCGCAAGGCGGAGGAGCGGCCCCCCTCCCGCCGCCCGCAGACGCGTAAGGCCAGGCCCGAGAGAGTGCTGGTGGCTGGAGTTGAAGATGACCCGGCGGTCCCAGTGGTCACTGTCACTAAGTTGCTGCAGGTAAGAAGCTGGTGGTAGATAGTCGCTGATATGTAAAGGGCGTCCATAAATTACGTAAGGGGTGGGGTGGGGGGATTTTATTTCCACTTTGTTGTAGGGTAATACAGTTGAAAACGCCGAAACGAGAATATCAGCTATTGAAAGGAAGCCTATAGCTGGTTTTCTGGCAAATGCATCACCGGAGAAGAAGGCGATAGCAGACCTTCTGTACCAGTGCATCATCAGGGACTCTAGTGTGGCGTGGGATGACGTGAAGGGTCTCGATGCGGCTAAGAGCATTTTAATGGAGTCTGTCATCTATCCTGTAAGGTACAATCCTCCTCCTCCTCCACTATAAATGTGAAAGTTTGTGAGGATGGATGAATGGATGAATGGATGTTTGTTTCACGCAAAAACTACTGAACGGATTTCGATGAAGTTTGGTTTGGTAGTAGTTTAGTTTAAGTAAAGTAGTTTAACATAATCCCGAAAAAGTATAGTGTTCCCGTGGGATTCTTTATTTACGCGGGCGGAGCCGCGGGCAAAAGCTAGTAAAATTACATGCAAATTCTTATTAATTATTTAAATAAATACAGGGATTGAGACAAACGAAGAGACAACAACTATGAGAAAATTTCCTGTTGAATACTGAGATCATCATAGTAGGTATTATTATGTGTCAGTCAATCAATTCAGTACAGTCGCAGGTATAACTTGTTAAAACAAGCTGCAGCTTTATTTAACAAGTTATCTATCCTTATAAACGCAAAAGTTTGTATGTATGGATAGGTGGATGTTTATTATTCTTTCACGCAATAACTGCTGAACGAATTTTGACAAAATTTAGCATATTAGTGGTTTACACCAGGATTAACACACACTAAGTACTTTTTAGCGCTGCAAAATGTACGGTTTTTGAGCGTACGAAGCTGCTGGCAATATCTAGCGTACGCGTATTATAATATTATATTTGCTATTTTACTTATGTTTGAAAATACAGAAAATTTTAAAGTGTTCTTATATCTACTAAAGTACCTTTTCTCTTTTCTACAAAAAAATAAATAAAATAAGTATTTAGGTAATTTAAATAATCCTTTGTTGTAAAATATTTATTAATTGCACCAACTATGCAAGTTGGTGCATGTTTTATCGACTCTCAATACTGATACGCGTTAAGTTTGTCTCGACTTCCAAGAGAGCCCTTCCAATAGATAAGGCTAATATGCTATGCAAACACGACACACTTGAGAACAACTTGTTGCTGCGAATGTTTATGAGTGTGTAAATTACCCATAATATGAGAATGTGTAGCCACTAGCATAAATTGTTTCTATTTATATATAAGCATGATACATAAATGTAACATCAATAACATTAGTGATAGTTAATTATATTGCGTAGTATTTTGAAGGCCTGAGTTTAATACCATAGTTTGCACTTCTATATCCGAAACTATCATGCCGTTTCTTCTCTTCGCGTCAATTCGACGGCTTCTCAACGCCAATATCCGTATAAAGTTAGCACCGATCTATGCAACCGCGACCAGCAAATCTGGATCTCTGGCTCGCGGGTCGCGGGAATTGTTTTGTGCTCCATATTAATTTTTAATAAGCAGTGGCTCGGAAAGGCTGCCTTATGGGTCAATTTACACCGCAACTGCATTTTTAAGATATCTATTCAAAATTAAACTTCATTAATTACACAAGAAGATCCACTTTTCATTGTAAGAGTCCGAATGTCACGTTGCACCGCGCTGCACAGCGCATGTGCAGTGTATGACTGATGTCATATAATATGAAACTTGTGTAGTGAATAAACTTCAATTTTCAATTGCTGTGGTGTGGACTGACCCTTACGTGTTAAATGAATGAATGATGGGTTTGAGACAAATACATATGAATCGTGACAGATTATATTAATATATTATTTAAAGGCTTTATTTGTTCAATTCTCTTTCTATGACTCTTTTTACCCCATTACGACGAAGGCAAAGAAGGGTAATGATTTTGGCAGACTTTTCGTTCCATCGTAGCCTTAGACCAAATAAATTTTTATTCGGTCTGAGATCGTAGCATCTCAAGTCAATAGATTTGTAATAATAGCCCGAGCAACATAATTTATTTTATTCCGTTTCCCAGATACCCAGATCTGTTCACGGGTCTCCTGGAGCCCTGGCGCGGCGTGCTCCTTCACGGGCCGCCGGGCTCGGGCAAGACCCTGCTGGCGCGGGCGGTAGCGGGGGAGAGCGGCTGCGTGTTCTTCAATATCACCTGCAGCACGCTGGTCAACAAGTGGCGGGGGGAATCCGAGAAGATTATTAAGGTTACAAACTAATCAAACTGCAAACAAACAAACAAACTAATCAAGCTACTGATGCTAGCATAATAGCATAATAGTACCGAAGGCGTAAACATTATGGACCCCTATTTAGGGCTCCGTACCCAAAGGGTAAGACGGGACCCTATTACTAAGACACCGCTGTCCCTCCGTCTGCCTGTCCGTCTGTCACCAGGCTGTATCTGTGCTGTCACCGTGATAGACAGTTGAAATGTTCACATATGATGTATTTCTGTTGCCGCTATAACAAAAAATACCAGAATAAAATAAATATTGGAAAGGGCTTACATACAACAAACGTGTTTTTTTTGCCATTTTGTACGGAACACTTCGTGCGCGAATCTGACTCGCACTGGGCCTTGGCCAGTTTTAATATCCCGCATACTTCTGCATACTTGATTGCAACTGACATAGGCACTTCTGGCTCTCAGAAAAAATGTGTGGAACTACGATAATATTATTATGTAGAGTTTAATTAAACTTTTAGAACCGGTAAAAACTAAAAGGTCAGCAGGCACCAGGTTACCACTTACCAGCCAAATTGATTCGCTGACCGCAACTGAAAAGTCGATTACGTAACATTACACGAATACTCACAGGATTTTTATGCTTCAAGGACTAAAGTCACTCACACCAGCAGGTTGGCAATGGCCACATTAAGTGAATCGTACCTACTATGAAATATCAACTTTTGAAGAAGTTGCTCTTACAGATCTTACATAACAGGTGCTATTCGAGATGGCGTCGTACTTCTCACCCTCAGTGATCTTCATGGACGAGGCCGAGTCGCTGACTTGTAGTCGCCAGCACGAGGGCCACGAGGCGTCGCGCCGGCTCTGCTCGCAGCTGCTGGCCGAGCTGGACGGCGTGAGGGGACAGGAGGGGACGGTGCTGCTCATGATTAACACTAATATGCCTTGGTGAGTGGAGTAGTGTAGCACACCATGTCCGAAACTCAGAAACCACTGGACCGATTTTGATGAATTTTGGCATAATTTATTTATGCTGCATATTAGATATAGAATAGACCAAAGGAATGATACTTTTTATCACGGAAAAACGGCTCCCCCCAGGTTTTCTTTTTGCGCGTACGAAGTCGCGAAACATTTATAGTTGTTATATTATGTTATAAATTCTTAGAAAATAGCTTGAACGTTTTTAAAGCAAAGTTCAAGAGTGCGTATGGTTTATAATAGCCAATAGCAATTAAAGTCATCCATGACTTTGTCAAATTCTTTTACTAAATTTCAGGGACATAGATCCCGCAATACTCAGAAGACTAGAGAAGAGGATATTCATACCGCTCCCAGACTTTGACACAAGAGTGGAACTATTCAAGAAGTACCTAGGCAGCGTGGACATACAAATAGTGCCTGATGTTGACTATGAAGACCTAGCGAGGAGGACTGAGGGCTACTCGGGCAGTGACGTCAAGTTGGCGTGCAAGGAGGCGCTGATGACTGGAGTGAGGAAGGTCCTCAATAATAAAGGAGGGAAGAGTGAGTACTGTTAACATCATAAAGGATAATTAGTTTTAGAAAATTCCACGTCTCTCCGAGGCATATACCCTCTATGATTACGAATGGGGTTTCTACTTTCCTGGTAAATGAGATATTTGTTTATTCAGACACACAAAAATATATACAGAGCAATATTAATACATACAGGAAATAAAATATTTACAAACTGTCCAAGTAGGTAAGTACTAAAAAACAATAATAACTACTCCAAAACATAAAATGCTACAAAACAAAGAAATCTCCCAGGTCGTCCCCACCAGGCAGAGTACCTAGAAGGCTCAGAGAGTTTCCTAGCTGGATTGCGATACTTATTCTCTGGGCCAGGTAGGTGCCGGCTCTGGGGTCTCGGGTGGCCTCAATGAGTTTTTTGGAGATTTCTCTGAAAAGTTTGTGCGCACCCAGACCCCATGTACCTAGGGTTTCAACCCCAAACGGTTCAAATATGAGATCCCCACTAAGGTTTTCATATTTGCGCAGCTTGAGGTTTTCCGCCTGATTGGCGGCCGCACCTGCAGAACTCGAGGTGCCCTGGACATGGGACGGAGCAAGTGTATCGACGCAAGTAGCGTCCCATACAAGAGCCCGTCCCACTCTCCATGGGACCAGGGTCATACCGTCTGGTCTCTTGCCATCGTCGCGCGCCAAACCAGAGGGTTCCAGCACAGCTGGCACTCCGGCGGTGACAAGAGCCCGACGGATGAGATCGTTCAGGCAGTGATGTCGGGAGATGCGGCCGGCGCTTCGTTGACAGGTCAGTCCGTGGTGTCCGAGGCTGTCCACGTTTGCGCCACAAATACAGCGATGGGGGACGACGTGGGGGGTGCCAAGACGCAGGGAAGTGGCTAACCGGAAAGCTGTTCGATCCAGCAATGTGCCCGTATTGGGTGACGGTAATGCTTGTAGCCAAAGGCCCGACTCCCACTTCTCCGCAGCTAACAGGCGAGCCTGCTCCACAGGACTGGAGGACGTATTAAGAAGATTATTCCGTACCAGTCTGCAGAGTGGCTCGTCCCAGAGCCTTTGTGAAAAAGTATTGTCAGGTAATTCGCTACAAGCACTAGTTGCGCTCCAGGCGTCCTTGGCCTCGTCCATAAAGGGAACTGTATTGGAGTAGGATGGGTGATGTAGTATTTTGGAGATAAGACTATTGTTCGCATGGACTGAGGACAAGAAGGCCGGAAGCGATATGTCAGAGGGCTTTCGAACACCCAGGCCACCGAACCTAACTGGAAGCGTTGCCTGAGTCCATGCGCGGTCATCGAAATTTGTGTTCAAAATATTGGAGAGCGTTAGTCTTATGGTATCATCCAACTGTTTGAGAAGTTGAGGGAACTTCCACAGTTGACAACACCGTAACACATATGTCAATTTAGGTATGAAAATGCAAAAACGGATTAAAGTAAAGGCCATGTGACAGTTAATTTGGAGGAGGCGGTCTAAAGTTTCACTAAAATTTTGTAATTTGTTATCTATGAAGTCCGGGAGAGATTCGTCTAGAATAGGTGAACCCAAAAGGAAGAGCGAATCCTTGTTAATGACAGACAGTTGTGGAGCTATTTCTTTAAAGCTGGATATAATCGCGTTTCTATCCCCACAACTGTCTGGCACAAAAAGTTCGCACTTACCTAGGTTCAGCTGCAGACCTATTTTTTGGAACTCGCAGATCAGAGTGCGGAAGTCTGATAATACAGTGGGTGCATCGCTTCCAAGGGTCCCATCATCCAAATACCAAACATTACATTTTGAATTTAGAAGCTCGATGACCGGGTGTATAGCAAGGCTGAAAATTGCTGGACCTAGAGGGTCGCCCTGTTGGCAGCCCACTTCGGATGAGATGAGGTGGTCTTTGTAAATGAGTTTGGTGGGGTCGTTGTAACACTGGAGCAAAAATGGTAAAAGGGCAGGTACTTTAGATTTAATTTGGGCCAACATGGCGCCTCGGTCAACTGAGTTGAAAGCGTTTTTGACATCGACCTTCAGAAACACATCATCGCCTTGATTGTGAATAGCTGTCCTGAAAGAGTGAACGGCGGCCTCACAACCCCCTTTGCAGGCAAAACCGAGCTGTTTTGGCTGGAAGTATGACGCGAGGGAAGTGACCGATTTGCAAGCTAGTTTGGCTGTAAGGCGCCGGTATGTGGAGCCGACAGCAATCGGACGAATGCCACCATCTCTCTTCCTCAAGGCGTAGAGGTTAGCTCCATACAGAATGTCCACGATATCTGATGCGACCTCTCCACGTAGCATCAGGTTACACAGATTTGTAAGTTCATGCAGGAGCTTCTCGCCGGTCTCCCCGCAGCAACCGCTGGTGAGGTCTTTCAGATGCTGAGGGGTGAGACCGTCGAGGCCGCCAGCTGAACCCGGAAGAAAGGACATGATGGCTCCGCGTACTTTGTCTGTCGACGTTTGTAGTGGTGGTAATGGGTCATCGGAAACTATGAAAGGATTGGATTGTGATGGATGTTTGTTTTGCAGGGCGATGAGGGTTTCTGGGCAGTCGGGGGCGACCGTGTCATTGGAAAACAGGAGCCGCGCTGCACCCTTAATGTCTCCCTCACTTATTTTATTTTCCACAGTTTTCACGATGTTATGTTTGACCGAGGAATGTGAAGAAAAATTTGGGTTGAGGTTTATGTCCGAAACACAATTCTTTTTGATTCTTGAAGTGAGGGAGGCATTGTTGAGCGGATCTCTAGTGATATGTAGAAATCGGTAGGGAAAGGTGAGTAGGTTTTCCCAGGCTTGCCTCGAGTTCTCCAGCACTGTGTGGCGTATTGTCTCGGCAATTAATTACCTGTATAATTAAATATTAATAATATAAAATATTAATATTATAAAATTAGGTCCTGGTAAATTAATTACCAAAAGAGACACCGTCAAACATCAGCCTGGATGATGTTAGATTGAATAAATTAACTGTTATAAATTAATAAAAGCAACAATTTACACGTAAAAGCGCCATGTCATCTATTAGCCAAGTATTGGAGTAATTTTGTTACCGATTAATATAAAATATAGAATTAACTTAAAGAATAAATTTTAATGTTTGCACATATTTATGAGTAGTAAATAATTTCAGATCAAAACAAAATCGAGAAAATATCACTGACAGACGTTTTGGAGGCGGTTGAGAAAACCAAACCTGTGTCAAAGAACCTATCCAAACGACATCAAGACTGGCAGAAAGAGATGGGTTCTACTTAAAGACAAAAATTCACTAGGTGATTTCACCTAGTTACTATATGATATCAGAAATCTAAGAAAAAGGCTTGCGGCTTGCAAGACTACATTTTCTGCCGACTGTGCTTCCCATTCTTTTGCTATTTGACCTTGCCCAACCCAAACTTAAAATCTATATTTAAAGGTTGTCCAAAATTAACTGCGGATATTTTGGGCATATTATGATCTATTGCTTGTGTCAAGACGTTAAGGCTGAATAATAATTAAAAATTACATTGTGCTCTCTAAGGCTCTAAGGTCATTAACCTTTCAGAAACAGGTGATGTAAAGTCCCCCTTTATTCCCGTCCCGTATAAAGACTTTGCCTAAATACGTTATTTACAGTACAATCAGCTGTGTGAGGTCAATGACCTTAACAGCGCCGTGAATGTTGTAATTTTATTTAGTATTTTTTTCGAAATTTTAATTATTTTTATACATCCATCCTCACGAACTTTTACATTTATAATAGTAGTAGTACTATCTTATATACAATTGACAATGTATAAAAGGTATTGAATAAAACACGTTCATAAATGATATTAATTTTATTGACACCTAAACATTCGTTCCTCTATACAAAATATTTAAAAATACAATTCATTCTTATTTATCTACAGAAACGGGTTGTCTGTTGAATATGAACACAAAGTCAATAATTTTAAAAAAATATTAAAAGTGATCCACCATATTTTTTTTCACCATAAAATGATAGTACTTGCCATTTGCCATATATTAGATTTGTGGTATTCGTGCTTAATTATAATAATTTTAACTTGTTAATGACTTTGTAATAAGTGGGTTGAAACAACCAATTGTTGGGCCTACACCAAAATATTAGCAACCCCTAATCATTTAAATGCGTATTCGTTTTATATTTTTATACTCCTAGAAACTTCATTATGTTTTTTCTTTATTTATTTGTGTATAAATGAAGGGTGGCCAACACAGTATATTTACTAAAACTCTTTGGGTGCCAATAATTGGGGGTTGCCACCAGTAGGTCATCTTCCCCTACTATGCAGCCCGAATAGTCAGACATTTAGCGGCTTTCCTCTTTAGGACGCTGCCTCGAATTTCGCGGCGAGCAGCGTGGCGGCGGGCAGTGTGAGCAGCGGGGACGCGCGCAGGCGGGCACCATAGTCACCGCTTGTCAGAAATGCACTCCTGTCAAGCGGTGACTATGGCGCCCGCCTACGCGCGTCGCCGCCGCTGTCACTGCCCGCCGACGCGAAATTCAAAGCAACTTACTAAGCCTTCGTACCCGACAATTTTTTTTGTGGTCGCGACAGCACTGTAAATAGAACCCTGCGCTAATACAATAGAGTTGAAAATCGTATAGAATATAAAATCTGACACTTGACACTTCGATTTTCAGTTCTATTGTACTAGCGCAGAGTACTATTTACGGTGCTGTTTTTTCTGTCGCGACCACAAAAAACCTGTCGTGAAAACGTAGCTTTAGTGACGCTAGTGTAACAAAGTATGTTATGTTAGTTGTGATACTTCAAAATGTTTCGTCAGCTTTACTACTCTAGCGCCATCTGTGATTTATTACCGTTACTTATCAAAAACGACCAATTCCTTTTCTTTCTAATTTTGACTTTCGATCGCAAATCTCTATAGTGTTCATATTAAACATACAACAGCAAACAAGACGAGGGTTTAGAAATTTTTTTAACATCACATTTAACGAATATGACAATACGTAACGCGCCTCTTAAGTGTTAAAACGTCACAACATTAAAGGCATTTTGTTAAATATAAATTTTCAATAGGATTTGAAGAATGATGACTAGAGATAATTATGAATTTAATTCAGGAACATTTTTGAAAATAGACAACTCGTAAAAATGTTGCCGATTTAAGTCTCGGTGGTTTTTTGACAGTGATTTTCGCGCTAAATTTAACGTTATAGTTTTTTATGAATTCGAAATCGTCGTTCAGCAAACAGCCTTTTTTACTTATTTGGCTCATTTAAAAAAGTATAAATTCCTAAACAATGTACCTAATTTAGGTTTTTATTTGATTGATCTACATCAAAGTTATTTGAATTGCGTATTTACACTACTACTTTATTTTAACACTATTACTAGTGTTAATAGTTTGTCTAAACATCGTGCCTTCTCTCAGGTACAGTAGGTAGGTCTTCTGAGCGACAAAACTTCGGAATATTCGTCACTTATTAGGCGATTGTGAAACAGGCTCTTACGGCCGCACTCAGAGACATTTAACGCTCATTAAGGAGTCACTTAGTAGAGATTTTGACAGAAAATATATGGACTTAATATCAAAACCTATACTAAGTAGCTCAGTAAGTAACAATTAAATGTCTCTGAGTGCGGCCGTTAATGTTTTAAAATTATAGCAACCTTATATTTGTTATGTGACAAAAATTGTAATATAATAAATTATTATTATTGAGTTAATACATAATATAGTTCAATTAAGAAATCAGTCTTTTCAAATTAGTTTTTTTAAACGGTTTAAGAAAAACAACAAAAACATTGATTTCATGTTATTTTGTCCAACAAACAACAACATAATAGGTAGTTATCTCGAAACTTACCTACGTAATGTTTGAGCCAAATAAGTTTTTTACTATGGTCAATAACTTGAAACATACATACAATAAACGCCAAAAACATTCCAATTTCTAATAGTTTTTTACGAAATACAATTGATTCATAATAATAGTAATCTATATACAGCAGAGTAATATTAAATACCTGGAAAAGGATATGTCTAATTTATTATTTAAAAACAAAGATTATACATTTGTTTTGTTAATTCACAAAAATTTTTAACCGACACAAATTGTATAAAAAGTAGCCCCAATATTATAAGAGAAATTTGCGAGCTAGAAAATATATTTTTTAATGATAGAATTAAAGCGTATTAGGTTAGCTATGCCTAATTATAATGTAAGGTATTTTTTTTATTTTGAAAAATCCTCCTAAAGAGTTTCACCTAATTATTTATAAACAAGCAATTACTGAAGTTTTTACGTGGCAATTTACTCTGGAAGCCATTTCGAAAGAAGATGAAGGACTGATTACGTCAGAACCATCTAATTAATTTCAATAACAATTTCTTAGTAATTACTTGTTTATGAATAATCATTATCTAATTGATATTTAATTAAGGTCGCCAAAGTAATTTTAAATACCAAAAAAAACTATCACAGACTATACATATGCGTCCTAAATCATGCGACCATAGACTATAGAGGACAGAATACAAGAACCGCCATTTTTAAGCGTAATACAGAGAGTAACACTAAGTACGTCATCATATATAACGTAACATATTTTGTTGGTAATGTGAAGACCGACTGGACATATTGTTTGAAAATTGTCATTATTTCACGAATTCAAGGCGTATTTTTTATAAAAAATGCAATTTCGACCGAATATTTTGATATCTTCAATATGTATCGAATAGTGCCAAAATCTGTTTGCTTGCATTCTTTTCTCCACAATACTTTCCTTTGGCATTCTGGCCAATAGACAAAGAGAAATAGACATAGACAAAGACAAATATTTTAAAAAATTACTTTTCAATCGTTTTTAAACTTGCTGTCAGTACTTCTACAATTTTCAAAACATTATCCAACAATATCGTTTGTGTGAACAAATAATAATAATTTAATGACATAATTAACATATTCTTTGTCTAAGTTTATACAACTTACATGTCATTGCCGGGTGCAGACTTCTTGATAAAGAGAGAGAGAAGAAAGAGAGTGAACTCCAACATATTTCGACACTGGAAAGCAATAAAAATGTATCATAAACAATAGGCTACATGACTTTGTTTTTATTAATGTCCTAAACTCTTCATAATTGTTTCATTACACACATAAAATATTACATTATTTTGGAACCTAAAAACCTACAAAAAAATATAATTTAAAAATACACTTTTTTAAAAACCGCCGAAAACACTATTCGCCATGTTGGTTGATAGATCATACTAGTACTATTTGTAATCTGTGCTATAGTCCGTAATAATAAAATGGCGAAACGTTTCTGTAAATAAACTATTTATTTACAGAAAGGTTCCGTTTCACTACTACATATGTGTTTAGTGTGTTTGTGTCGTCACATCCTTGGCGGAAGTTACTCGAGGTGTTTCCATTAGTCGAAATTAAAAAACCAAAAATACATATTTTTAAATCAATTTTATTTATCAATCTTAAGTTTTTAAATTTATGATATCGCTAGAATATGTTTTCCTAAGCCAAGTACTAAAGGAAATACTCCTTCAATGTATGAAATTAAATATGAGTCAAGTAGCCTATTGTTAAAAGTAAATAAAGTTCTTTATTAGTGACTGCATCAAATAGTGTAATAATATAGCATGCACCCAGTACGCACCCCATACACTTACGCACGCACCCCACACTCACGCATGCACCCACATGAAAGATTTGGAGCCATTTCTATGGCATTGCCTGTATCTACAAAAATATTTCACAGCATATATATAAGGTATACCTTAGATATAGAAGATTATGGCCGGTACTTGTCCGTCCTCAACGCTCGTCCCGTTGTTGTTGCCTGCCGCGTACGAGAACTGGAACACGACTCGCTCGCCGTTGTTGCAGTCCACTGGCACGCGCCGCAGCCCGCGCGTTCCGTAGTATGAGTCCGAGCCCTGCGACAGACGGAGACAGATGCATGAAATAAAGAGAGACAGACAGTGAAAGCCAAACGGACGAGTAGATGCTAGAGACAAGAGGCATGCGATAGAGAGGGAGACAAGTATTATAGCGCGCGTATGTAGTACTGTCACCTGTGCTAGGGGACATAGATATATAGAGTAACGGAAAAACCGGCCAAATGCGAGTAGGACTCGCGCACGAAGGGTTCCGTACAAAAAACACTTTAGTTGTATAGGAGCCCCAGTTACATATTTTATTTTATTCTGTTTTTATTATTTGTTGTTATAGCTGAACTAGAAACACAATCTGGGAAACTCAACTGTCGTAGTATTACGGTTCATGAGATACAGCCTGGTGACAGACGGACAGATAGACAGACAGGCAGCGGAGTCTTAGTAATAGGATTGCATTTACCCTTTAGCTACGGAATCCTAAAAAGACGTGGAGGTAGCAACATTTCGTTCCACACACAACAAATTTCACAGGTAGAAAAAAATTATTCAGAACGAACATAGAACCTGCGTTAAACAGTTACCTTGAGTTTGGCACTGGCGATGTAGCTAGTGTTGGGCAGAATTTCTACTGGCTCCTTGAACATGGCGCGGAAGGTGTCGTCAGTGCCGTCGCAGCAGAACGTCGTGGTGTTGGAGCCGCATATCTTCTTAGTGGCTAGATGGATTATCTGTAACATTCATTTAATAATACATATTTAATACATAATTTTTTTTGAGCAACAGAAGGTAAATGTTTCAGCTTGCTGTGACATAAACAGTTGTTAGTTGTATGTCTTAATAATAGCCTGTTAATTAATTAAAAAAGAAAAACTGTCCATACGTCTTTACATAAGCAGTAGATTATATGCCCAAAATATCCATAGATAGTTAATTTTTAACAACTTTTTATAGTCATATCAATGATCATACCTGCAAATGCACTTCATATTCAGTCGGTCCAAAGTAAGATCCGTATAGACCAAAACCAACAACAAATATTCGTTGGTCTACCGTAAACCTAATTCTATCTGTAGTGCCACTGTAGCCCCATCTAGATTCAGTCTGCGAGAAACGGTTCACCGTCAATTCTTTGCCTGTCATACAACATCTGGGGGTGTCCAGAAAACCGACATTTGGCTTTGGATTGACTGTGAAATATAGGAACAACTGTACAATTTCTCTATCATCTAGTAGACCACTTTGAGCTGGACCCATGGCAAATTCTTCTACAGACATCAGAGGGAATCTTATTGCGTGGAAGGCTCGGCCCAATACCATTCTTTGGTTGGTGGGGGTGACAGGCAACTGACGACGAATGCACTCCGCCTCCGACCAGCGCAAAACTGCTGCAAATATTTTAGCTTCTCTAATGCGGAGAGTGTCCCTGAAAATTAGGAATATAATAGTTTATTTTCAGACAAACAACAATTTCACAAAATATTATGGATTTAAAAAGTTTATTACATAAAATCTATCTCAGATAAATATTTAAGGTGTTTTACTTCAGGCAAATGTCAAGTATAGTAAGGACAAAGTATAGTTTCTGCAGTTTTTGCATATTATTTCTTTTGTTGCATGATAAGATATGAGATATTTCGCTCTTTAATTGTCAAAGTGCATGGCTCAGGTATGTATGGGTAGGACTTTTTGTATTGTTGGCAAATTGGTCTCATGTTCCAGTTAGAGGAATATTTTTGTTATTCTTTATTTTTTTTTAATATTATAAAAAGAAGAATAAAAATGACAGTAATATCTTTAGGAACTAAATCAGAAAGAAGTCATGCCAAATTTATAAAATGACCCACATAAATACCAGACGAATACCTATTGCAATCTGTTTTTACTGTACTATGTACTAGAACTCTGAGCAAAGCTAGGTCTTCCAGGTACTTCTTCAGGAAATATATTTTTTTCTAAATTATGTAATTAATGAATAACAGCTGTAAAAAAAGTCTTCTGTAAAATATTCTCACTAAGCTTTAGTAACTAGTACGTCTATTTTGTTAATAACTTAAAAATTACTTTAAATACTTATTATTTAAATATTTAATTATAATTATTTCTGGAAAGTAATTAATTTCTTAGTTAAATGACATTACTACATAATTTACTCAAAACAAATATTTTAGATTTTTAGCCATTAGATTTAGATTAGTATTGTAACTTCATATTTAATGATTTAAGTAGTTAATAATAGAAAACATAGACAATACCTCTCTAATACTGCATTTAATGTATCCTGATCAATGTCAGTAAAGCCCTCAGCATTGAGTGCATCCGTGGTGTTCTTATCAATCATCTCCAGACATAGAGCTGCCAACTGCGGCTCATCAAATAACCGAGCTTGTGTTAACAATAGAAAAGCATTATCAGTGCCCAAATTACTTTTTAAAAAGTCTACACAGTGCTCCTCCAGAGCTGCAACTGCGTATTTCTTCGCAGTATACAGAGTAGTCATCACACTCTCCGGACCGATACGTACTTCATCGGAGTATAGGAACTTCAGTAAATGGAGAAAAGCTGCTGGCTCTACATCTGGAAGTTCGACTTCATCAGATTTAGTCGCTAAAACGCCATTAAACATCGCGTCGAACACGGCACTGCCGACCGATAGGACAAATTTGTGTGCAGGAATCACTTGTTGATTAGCATCTCTTCCCACAATGAAATGGACATCTGCTAGTATCTCATTGTTGAATAAGAACGACAGTCGCTCCTTGACGGTGGTTTTCATGGCCTGCCAGTTGTGCAAACGACCGCTGGAGCTGTTCGTGACTTGCAGATTCTCTATAGCGGAGGAGGTTGGCATGTTTTCGTTGTGATGTCTAGCTTCCTCCTCGTTATGGCTGCCCTGTCGAGATTGTTGGTTCGACGGCAACATATTCTGCGGAGGGTGATCATCTCCAGCCGCCTCCTCCTCCAAACGCATGTTTAGCAACCTGGCTCCGATGTCATTCTTAGATCCACAAGCCATAGCTATTGATTCGAAATAAACAAAACATAAAAGCCGGCTGATCGATTTTCAAATGCCTAACTGGTTGAATTACAGTAAAAAGCTTGTAAAAAGGACATGAATTTATATAAGAAACAATGTTTTAATTGAAAAACACTAATTTATACCAAGGGTTTTCAATAAAATTTTACTGATGTTTGAAACAATTTTAATTTAAGTTTTACAATGTCAACTGTCTGTCATAATCGATTGACATTTTATATTACTTCTTCTTTGAGTATCAGACAGTGTCGAGATAATGCCTTATGTACCGAAGGCATTTAATTTATGTCAAACCGTTTTCATAATAATTATTTTAATTATATTACGGTATTTCACTTTAGCTAGACAAATGTATTGCGACTGTATCACCTTTTACGAAAAAATTACGAGAACGATCTACTAGCTTATCGATCAAATACCCAGATAGTACCCACATTATAGTATTGTTCCCAGTAGATACAAAAAAAAACCGAAAATGCAAACAAGAATAATGAATTATCTACACTATTATTTACACTAAATAAAACAGGACAGTTTTTTTATATTGAATAGGCATTGAAACTACACGACCGATTTTGATGAAATTTGGCACAAACATACTTGGAGTAGACCACAAGCTATAATAGCCACAAGTTAAATATACAGTCCTCGCGGGATTTCTTTTAGTGAGTACGAAGTTGCAGGCAATATCAGTTAGTACAAAATATTTATGCACGGATTGTAGAATTGTCTGTGAGATAGGTACACGCACGGTAGTGAATCGTGCTGCGCAGCTTACCATTGGTCGCCCAGTAATTAAAAATCGTCTTTTACGATTCGTTGTGGTCCTGAAAATGCCATTCTCACATAAATCATAATAATCGTATTATAAAATATATAATTGCTTGAGTGTTTGTGGTGAACACTAGCCCACCACAAACACTTAAGCAATTTGAGCATAAAAAGTAAAATATTTTCATTTGTATTATGTAGGTAAGTATCTATAATACCACGGATCAATAAATAAAATTCTTGTCATTAGGTAACATCGGGTTGTTACGTCCACTAAATAATTTGCCCTTATTAAAATAATAAGGGACGTCAGAATATTTCTAAGAAGTACTTGGATGTTTAGTGTTGTAGTTGTTGTAGTTGTAGTAGTTTAGTAGTGTAGTTACTTGGATTTTTCACGCTTGTTTAACGTTTACGAGAATACCGGTTTGGTAGTTTTAACCTATCGGGACTTGATTGTAATTGAGGAGAATTTGAAAAAAATATATATTATAGATTTTTTTATGTATTTTAAAACTTTATTATTAGTAATATTAATATAGGAGTTTTGCCTGGGAGTTCAATGGGTGACGTTGTAAATTTGTAATATTTCATAAATATGTGTTATCTCGGTTCTTAATGTGTAATATTGGTAGAATATTAACCATTAAATATTCGTTAACGTGCACAAGTGTGGGCAAGTGGTACAACTTTTAAAAACGTGCTATCTGTGTGTTTACCGCCAAAACTCCCTAGGAACTTTCAGTAAAGCGTCTACCTCTTTACTGATGCCCGGTTCCTATAATCAACGGATCGTCATGGTATAAAAGTTACTATCCGTTTTTCTACAACCGACTACGAGTCGTAAATACTGTTCCACAATTAACTTTCTATACCTGCTACCGACGAGCGTCCGTCGGTCGTTCAAATACCGAGCCCTCTTCACTCTTAGTTGTGCGTTTCGTTATACTTAAAATTGAAACCGAAAATGGCACAAAAATCAAGACATAATAAATAAAATTCACATATGATTGATAGTAATTAATTTTTTTATCGTAATAATATTATTATTATCGTACAATCGCAGGTATCTGCGTGTTATTTTATATTTTTCTCACCAAATACAGTAGAATGCATACACATAACAAGAACGGGAACGGAACCTAAGCGCCCTTTTGTTTTGTTTGACTGATGACATCCATCATCTTTGCAAAATAAAAGTACGTATATAATCTCTGTTATTACGACTTTTACAGAAGAAAGTATAATAAAGTTTCTAGTAGTGTTTTACGTACAACTTTTGAAATGGATATTACGCCGGTGAGTACAGATAACATCTATAATTTGATATTTTTCTAACAAACTGTACCTACATGTTTGCCGCTTAAAATATTGCAACGTTTTTGAAGATTTACTTCATTTAGGTATATTTCTGTTACAGAAAACAAAGAAGCCTATGAGCAAGGATGAGGTTGCCCTGCTTGTGGATCTCATACAAAGCAACCCAATACTTACAACAAAGAGACTAATGCGGCAACAAACAAACTTAAAGAGGAATGTTGGGCTACTTTGACCAACACATTTAACTCAAAATGTGGTCAAATACCACGGCAGCGAGAGCAACTCAAATTGAAATGGGACAATTTGAAAAAGGCTGCTCGTAAAAGAGCTGCGAATATCAGAGTGAACAATTTGAAACTAATTTTTTATTAATTTAAATTAAATTATATTAAATATCGTTTATTTCAGGCTGCATAGGCCCATATTATACCTTATAGACTAACATACATAATATATAATAAACTAACACTAACATTAAACACGTATTGTCTGCGACGTGGGGCGCGAAGTGTTCGGGAGTCGTCCTCTAAATCTTCTGTAGACGACTCCAATCGGCCAGAACTCCTCCTTCTCGAAGGTGGATAAATTATGGGTTGGAACTCTCACCACAAAAGAACTAAAGTTCACTTTATGACGAGATTCTCACCCCTCTCAGAGAAGCTCGACCCTCAAGGCGAAGTTGGTTCTTCTCCTGATGTAGCAACATTGTTATTAAAGCATAGAACCTTAATGTCAACAATATCTGATGTAGTGGAGATATCCCATGATTTCTGAAATAACATCAATAATTTATTTCACTATAATCGAATTTTTACTCTTATTTTAGGTAGGTATGAGGTTTTCTTTTCATAGTATATATTTTGACGGTGTACAAATGCCTCCAACATACTAACCTGGCTCCTGTTACTCTTAAGTGTGGATAAACTTCAAGTAGTAACTGTTCAACAGATTCTTTATCAAGTCGAAATCCCTTTTGAAATTCGTACGAATCCAGCATCGCTAAATAATTCACTCTTTCTTTATATACTCTATCACGCCTATTATCTTCTTCTGAATCAGTCTCACTGGAGTCCGTGGTGATAATATCGAACACTTCCCTATCACTGTCTGAACTCAACATTTCTTCAAATTTCTTGCAGCTTGCTGCGAAAACAGTGAAATAGACACTAACCGACCGAAATTGACAGGTAACCGTATGGCATTACGAATAGTAATCTTGACAAACTACTGACGCTTAAAATATTTATAGGAACGGTCTAAACTGTCTTCTTCGTACATTACGCTTACCGTCCGTTACTAGTAACCCTCCCTTCCGTTAGTAGCAAGCCGACGGTAAGTTGCTTAACGAGACGTTTATTATAGGAACGGTTTAAGCTTACGCCTCGTATAATATTCCACCATTCGTAACTAGAACGGATGGTTTTTCAAATATAGGAACCGGGCATGAATCGATTGACATGACTCATTGACTGTACTGACTATTTATTTGGACTTTGACTAGACTTTAGACTTGACGATATATGAATACAGTGTTGAAAATTGAAACGAAAGTTCTATTTCCCACCTTTTTTACTTGATACTGTTAAATGGTTTTAAGATAAGCCGACGCCATATATAAAAAAAAAATCATAGTTACGTTAGTGGTACAACTTCTAAAAACGTACTATTTTGTGTTTCCCGCCAAAACTCCCTAGGAACTTTCAGTAAAAAAAATATTTTAAGTTAGTCCCTCCACTTACTTTGTAAGTCATAATTTCAAAAATTGGTAAGCTATCTTTGTAGTCGATACCTCAAAAGAAAGAATAATAACTACGAATGTTTTTCAAAATGTTTGAACAAAAAAACAGTTCCCGTTTTTTTTTATTTGTGGCCTCAAAAATGTTGATTTCTGAAATCTACAAAAAATTATTAACTTCAAACCCCTGTTACAAATTTATTTCTTGATACAGATATGTGCATCAAGTCTTATTTGGTTGTTTACACATTACTTAATTCAAATACAATAAAAAATAATTGGTTTATCTTCCAGATTGGCCATTATTTGCAATTAATTGCGAAATTTTGGGGTTTTTCAACAAAAAATTTAAAAATTCGTTAAAAATAAAATCGTACGTTACGAACGCTAATAATGGTCAAATAGGGTTCTAAATGGTCTATACTAACAAGACGTTAAAGCTTTGCACCCATCTTCCAAACATTCTGTATAATGCAAAAAACTTTTTTTTTCAATTATAAACATTAAAAAATCGGTATTTTTTTTAAAAGTCACGTGACTATGAACGCGCCACGACAATATTAACCATCATAGTTACGTCGATAGGCGGGGAGTTTTGCCGGGGAGTTCAATGGGTGATGTTGTGGAATTTGTAATATTTCATAAATTTGTGTTATCTCGGATCTTAATGTGTAATATTGGTAGAATATTAACCATTAAATATTCAGCATCTACCACTTTACTGAATCGACTGACATGACTCATTGACTGTACTGACTATTTATTTGGACTTTGACTAGACTTTAGACTTGACGATATAGGAATACAGTGTTGAAAATTGAAACGAAAGTTCTATTTCCCGCCTTTTTTACTTGACACTGGCAAATGGTTTTAAGATAAGCCAACGCCATATATAAAAAAATCATAGTTACGTCGTAGTTGTGACGTCATAATGTTAAAGCTATTAATGAAAAGTCAAGAAAACGCCTATAATTTTGAATTTCGAACCCCAATACTTACGATCGCCAGTTGCGATACCCTAGAGTGAAAACTAACATTATGACGTCACACGCGATCGGATTTGTTCGAGAGCTGTCGACGTGTCTTCGGTACTGAATTGAAAAATTAATTTTTATGTCGATATAACTTTTAAATTATTGCGAAAAATAAAAAATAGTGTTGTTATAAAACTTATACATGATCTTTTCATTTATCACAAAAAAAATTAATCAAAAACCCAATATTATTGAACGATTTATTTAGCAAAATTGACCCTCTGAACACAGTTTCTACGTGCAGTCTTGTGTACCGATAAACGAACGCATTTTTAAATGCAGCTGATTAGCTCTAATAAGTAGTTAAGTAGAGCATTATTGATAGCTAAATAATTTTTTTTATTGCATAAATGAAATAAGAAACATATCAAAAGTCAATATTTTCAAAGGTACAGCGATTTGCATACAAAATTTCGTCTCGTGAAAACGCTCCATACTAAAGTCGTATCTAGGTGTGACGTCACGCCTAAGTTAAAGTGTATAAAGTATACGGCCGCAGGAACTTATTATTTGTAAATATCTCCGATATTTGTGCGTTTAAGTTCATACTTACCATAATAAATGTTTTTGTATATGATATGATGTAAGTCAACTAATGATGTAGGTTTTGTTTACTAATTTAGCAAAAAAAAAATATTTTAAACTTTTTTGATGTAGGTAAGTATCTAATTACTAAACTACACATATTTTTATTTTTTTTTACATTTAACAAGTAATAATGCCTCAATATATCTGAGAATATAAATGAAGCTAAGTATTAGGTCCTTACATATGAAATTGGCGTTCTGTCGTACCGGCCACTTTGATCTCAAATATATCTTCTTTGGTTAGGAATTCCAATTACAAATTTACACCGCTATTTACTCAGGCATTTGTGTTTCGAAACCCGTAATTCATTTCTTTTTTCCTCTTTTGGTTTTTTCTTGCGTCACTCTACAAAATGAAAAACTTGAAATATCGTATTATTTTCGAGTAGGAGTTCCACCGTGGCACCAGTGCTGCAGAAACGGGTCGAAGGATTAATGATGTGTATGGCGGCGGTGTCGCAAAATAAAACACAGTGCGTTTTGGATTCCAACGTTTTCGTTCTGGAAATTTCGACCTGCAGAACAAGCCCTGTGGACGGCCGGAGATCAAAGTTGATAATGAAGAATTGAAGGCTATTGTGGAAGCGGATCCATCGCCGAGTCGCACGTCCGAGTTAGCTGCAGGCTGCGGTGTTAGTAATAAAACTGTTTTGATCCACTTGAAGCAAGTTGGGACGGTGAAAAAGCTTAAAGGTGGGTACCTCATGAATTGAGTGCAGCAAACCGACAAACGCGCGTCGACTGCTGCGTTACATTACTCAACCGGCACAACAATGAAGGGATTTTAAATCGAATCATTACCTGTGATGAAAAGTGGATCCTGTACGATAATCGGAAAAGCTCATCGCATTGGCTGAACCCTGGCGAACCAGCCAAAGCCTGCCCCAAGCGAAAATTGATTCAAAAAAAGTTACTTGTGAGCGTTTGGTGGACTAGTGCCGGTGTAGTTCACTACAGATTTCTTAAATCAGGCCAGACGATTACGGCAGATGTCTATTGCCAGCAACTGCAAATCATGATGGAAAAGCTAGCTGCTAAGCAACCGAGGTTGGTAATTCGCTCTAGGCCACTGCTGCTTCAAGACAACGCTAGACCACAGACTGAACAACAGACGGCTACCAAATTAGAGGAGCTTCAATTAGAATGTCTAAGACATCTACCGTACTCCTCGGACCTTGCTCCAACAGTATACTATTTTTTTTGAAATTTGGATAGCTTCTTGTAGGGGAAAAAATTCAACTCCGATGGGGGAGATGGCAAAAGTGCATAGATAGCAATGGCATATACTTTGATGAAATAAATATATTATGTTTAAATAAATCGACTTTATGTTCCTCCTTTACAAAACCCCAATTTCATATGTAATGACCTAATTAAGATGCATGATCCGTATTGACGACTTCTGTGGCTCAATGGTTAGCGCGTCGCCGCTTAAGCCGGTTTATCCCGCCGCGCTGTAACTAAAAGTTTTCCGTGTTCCTGGGTTATCGATGTGTATTATATATATGTATAATATAATAATTTTTTAAATTATATTATGTAAGTATAATTATAAAATCATTAAATATATTTCCGTTGTCTGATACCTACCCGTAACACAAGTTCTTCGAGAACGTACTGGTAGAACACACTTTTTAAAAGACTTTTTAAAAAGAAAATTTATTGAACTGGAAAAGATTCACAACACAAATTTATTTTACTGGATTACACCATACAATAGGAGATTAGATATGCGTCCGTGGTGGCCGATGTCTAGTTCTGAACTAACTCGCAGCTCAAACCTAGTAACTAAGATGACAGAGTGGTGATGATATATCAGCACTCCGTCAGCAATTGTAGGAACAGCATAGGGATGTAACAGCCCCCTGCGTAAAATAAAACTTACCGGTGAAGGGTAAGTTTTTATAGAACTTTTCTAAGTTGGGGTGAAGGAGTCTTCTCTACAACTGGTTTATTACCAGGAGGTTCGGTTTGTGTACTTGAATTTAAATCTTGAGTTCTAGTCAAGGGTGGACGCTTATTTAATCTCTTCCATAATTCAAAAATAGCAAAAATTAAAATGATTACAATAATACAATATGTGAGAATAGGAAAATGGGAATTATATTCTAAGATTGTGTCAGGCTTATTTATGATTTTATTAACATCGGTAATAATTAGCTTATTAGCTATATCAGAAAGTTTTCTAAGTTTATATCTAATAGTTTTAAAGGATCTGATTTTGATTTTAGTTTATTTAATTTTTCAGAGTTGCAAAACGGATCATCAATAAGATTAAAGTCGGTGGTCGGGTTGATTTAATAGTTAAATTAGAACAGGATTTATATGAAAATATTTTGTTTTTATAATAAGCTTTTTTACCAATTAATCTATATTGAGACACTTTTGAAAGACATTCTATATCGATCTTTAAAGGTTGAGTTTCAACAAATAATCATTTACTATTTGTAAGTTCTTGCCAAATATCTATTTGTCCATAAATAAGCCTGGTTTCACATTGTTTTGGGAAAGTTTTGAATATCTTACATAATAATTCAGTTTCACAAATAGGAGTACTTTCAATTGAATTTACGTCCATATGACTACAAATATAATTAGAATTAATAGTTTTCACACAGTTATTATTATTATTCAGACAGATATAAGAATTCTTATCTTTACTTACAGCTATATAGCTACAAGTGGGTACAATCATAGCATATGATTGAGGATCCACATTATCATGTGGTACAGGTAGTGGAAAAGGCTTGTATAAGCTATACTCTATTCTTAAAACTAAAGGAATTTTAATAACAAATACAATCTTATTTTCTACATAATAACAGGACAATTGCGCCATATCAATAATACTATGTATATTATTTAAATTTAAGTTTAAGGGTAGTTCCTGACTTGTCGGTAATTTTTTTATATTCTTTCCAAGTTCCGTATATAATTGTTTAGGAGTTAAAACAAATGGATGGATTGAATGAATTTTTACTAACATAATAGAATTGATTAAACTTTCAATTCTGAACGACAATGTAAATATACGAGATGAAAGTTCTTCGTAAAGTTCATTAAATTTCGTTTGTAATTCGATATTTAACATATTTTTACTTATAGAGTCAATGGCGCTATTCAGACGGATTTCATTTTATTTAATTAATTTTAATGTTTTATTATAATTTTCTAAGGCTGAACTAGTAGTTAAAATGTTATCTTTATACGAGGGCGGGTCAATAAGTCCGTGACTTTTGGAATAAAACCCAGATTTTTTGATAAATAAATCATTTTATTTTTCAACGTAGTCCCCCTTGAGCTCTATACACTTTGTCCAACGCTTCTCCAATTTTTTTATCCCTTCCAAAAAATATGATTTGTCGAGGTCCTCAAAATAGGCCTTTGTTTGCGAGATGACTTCATCATTGGAGTCAAATCTTTTTCCACCGAGCCATTTTTTCAGGTTTGGGAACAAGAAGTAGTCACTCGGAGCCAAATCTTGAGAATAGGGTGGATGTGGGAGCAATTCATAGCCCAATTCATGGATTTTTGCCATGGCAACTGCACATGTGTGCACCCTTGCATTGTCTTAGTGAAAAAGAACTTTTTTCTTGGCCAAATGAGGTCGGTTTTTTTTCAAATCCTCATTGAAGCGGTCCAATAAATTGACATAATATTCCCCATTAATTGTTCTTCCCTTTTGAAGATAGTCAATGTGGATTATCCCACGTGCATCCCAAAAAACAGTCGCCATACCTTTATTGGCTGACAAACCCACCTTGGCCTTCTTTGGCGCCGATTCACCCTTAGAAACACAGTGTTTTGACTGTTGTTTGGTCTCTGGTGTGTTGTGAAGGATCCATGTTTCGTCCACTGTTAAAAAACTCCTCCATATTGTGATTAAACAACGCTAAACCTTCCTGTGAAGTTTTTACACGATTGCGTTTGTGGTCGACTGTGAGCAAACGCGGCACCCATCTTGCGGAAAGCTTTCTCATGCCCAAGTGATCATTCAAAATTGAAACCACTGAGCCATGCGAGATGCCTATGGCTTCCACAATCTCTTGCACTTTCAATCTTCGGTCGGCCAGCACCATATCGTGAATTTTTTCGATTGTTTCGGGTGTAGAGACCTCAACTGGGCGTCCAGGACGTTCGGCATCTTCAGTGCTTGTAAGGCCACAACGAAATTCAGTAAACCACTTTTTTACCATTGAAATCGATGGTGCAGAGTCCCTATAGTATTTATCAAGCTTAGCCTTGGTCTCGGTAATGGTTTTTTTTCGCAAAAAATAATGCTTAATAAGCACACGAAATTCACTTTTTTCTATTGTTTCCTTAAGTTACTGGATAGTCTGATAAAGATAGCTGTAAAACACAAACTAACTGACGCAGCAGGTTCAAATTTTGATAGGAGTCAACTGACAGATGCCTGTTGACAGGAGTAGTGTTGCTTTTTCAGTAAGGAGGTTAGAAATTCAAAAAGTCACGGACTTATTGACCCGCCTTAGTATTCTTTTATTAATAAAGATGCAAGCTTTTTATTTGAGGAATGCAGGGTTTGAATGGCGTTATTGTATCGGATTGCGTCATTTTCATCCATAGTTCCAATTATCTGTTTAAACACAGTACCAACTCCAGCAAACCATGTTGATCTTTTACTTCTATCAGAAGTTAAATGAGAAATGGCGTTATAATCTCTCAGAATACCATCATAACGAACTATCAATGGTTTTAAATGGTTATTACAATTACTGAAATTAAAGCTTTAATTCCAGAAAGTTTCAGTGGAATCTAAATAGTTTTTAATATTTTCAATATGAGGTTTTATGTAGCTAATATCTACAGGTACTAAGACATGTAGTTGATCATCAGAGACCTTGACTGTTCTGACATGATCGAAATATATTCCAATACTTTTATTTATAGGTTGTATCATATCCAATGAGAAAACGCAGACGCTTGTTGCACCAAGTCTGGAAGATAATATTTTTTATTTTTTATCTAAAACTAAATAAAATTATGTTTTAAGGTTAACTAGAATACTATCTAATCTACTCAGTATCGGTTTCGGCCAATTTGACTTCATCGTAATGATATTTTACATGTCGTCTATTTACAAGTGAGGTAAGTGTATTATTACCATTTATTTTTATAACTTTGTAAGGACCTTTCTAAATTGCTTGCGACAATGCTTTACGGAGACGAAGATGATTTTTAACATAAACCATGCCACACGCTTTATATTTAACCGGTCTAGAATGTTTATCATAGTAAGTATTGGAAATGTTTTTAGATTTTAGGATATTTTCTATAGCTTTTTCTCTAGAAAGTTTTAACCTTTGTTGAAGGACTCTGACGTAAGAATTATAAGTTGGTTCTAATGAAGATTCAAATATGGTGGTTGGAATGATCGCTTTATGACCAAATACGAGTTAATATGGAGTGAAATTAGTTGTTGAATGAACTGTAGTGTTATAAGTTAACATCGCTGTATAAACATATCTGTGCCAATTGTTTTGGTTCTCATTAGTAAAAGATTTTAAGTACTCTTTCAGAGTGGAGTGGCTCCTTTCAAGGGCGCCTTGAGTTTGAGGGTGATATGGTGTTGACCATAATTGCTTAACTTTTAGAAAACTACAGGCTTGCTTAAACAATTCAGCAGTGAAATTTGTGCCTTGATCGGTTAAAATAGATTTTGGAATACCAAACTGTCTGTCTGTAGTATTATAGATTGGATAAGCAGCTGAGTATTTAGTTAAATCGTCCTAAGGGTGAGAATATATTTTAACCAGCTTCAAGAAGTGGACCTACTATGTCTGATGCTATTCTTTCGAATGGTTGAGTTAACGTAGTAGTAATTTGCACGATTACAATTACGAGGAGCCTTATTACTTTGGCATAATTCACATTTACGAATATAATTTTCAACGTCACTACGCATTTTTCGCCAATTATATATTTTTTTTAATGTAATAGGTACCCATAATACCTATGAAATTGCCGTTTTGTATGAAAAAATTTAAACGATTTTTTTTCATATATTTTTTATTTGTATTATGTGAAGTAATCACCCATGCAATCAATGCATCTTTGCCAACGCAGTGGCAGTTTATTGATGCCCTTCTTAAAGAAATCAGCTGGATGGGAGGCAACAAATTCTTCAAAGACATTTTGTACTGCCTCTCGGGTATTGAATTTTTTTCCCGCCAAGAAGTTATCAAAATTCTGGAAAAAGTAGTAGTCTGTAGGCGCATGGTCTGGTGAGTAGAGCGGATGACGGAGAGCTTCCAACCCCAGTTCTTGCAACTTGGTGACCGTCTGCTGTGCAGTATGAGGTTGCGATTGAGATTGAGAAAAATTAGAGCCTTAATGACCAGAATTAGGAATATTATGATTTTCCTTTAATATTTTAGGAATTTCACTCATTGTGGAGTAACTAAGGTTATTTTTATATATATGAATAGTTATGTCACTATTATTGAAAAGGTACATTAATATACTTATTATAAATTTCTAGTAAAACTATGACTATCAAAGGATTCGAGAAAGTCGGTAATACTAAGTTCCTTTACACCTTCGACCACTAATTCATTTCTAAAATTTTGGAGACTCATAAAAATATCCTCGCAAGTGTTTTTACCGTTATGATAAAGTTTAACAAATAGGAAATAATAATTGACATTATTACTAGTGAACTTTAAAAATGAATGTAAAGTCCTTAACTATCTTAGATTTGCAGCAGAGATTGGTGTATTATTAAGGATTTCTTCGACGTAATCATTTGACTCATCAATATCTATAGAGGTAGGTATAATTATCGTTTTTACTTTGGTTTTTAATAAGATTTCATTGTATTCTAGGATTTTAACGTGTCATGTCACGATATCAAGATGTAGATGATATATTATTTGGTTTTTTTTTCAGGTATTTGGAGTACGTGTCTCTATGACTTATGGATTCATTACTACGTTGGTACTGGGAAGTATTATTTTACTCGGCGCTTCAGGATTTTCAAAACATTCTTCAGGTAAGTCGAAAAATTCAGGTAATTCTGGAAGTTCTGGTAAACTGGGACTTTCTAGTAAGGGTAAATTTTCAGGCTGCACTACGATAGGAGGAGCTTCCTGTGTTTCGTTATCACCAAGGACATTAATTAGGTTATCGGGTTGGATTAAATTTACAGGATAGTGGGAAAGAGCATCGGCATTGGTATTTATTTTGCCCTTTTTATACTGGAATTTATAGTCGTATTCCTCAAGTTTTAGTTTTAGGTACGACCCAAATAGGGGAGGACCAGGGTGATTTAGATGGTTCTGTAATATTTTCATTTAACATTTTGTTTATTTGTGTTTGGACTTCTTGTTTATGTATTTCAGGGAAACGATATGATTTTACATTAATTGGTTGATCTGAGGACGTGCGGATTTCATGTTGAACTAAATTTGTACTGGTTAATTGGTCACCTGGTAAATGGAATATATCTGAATATTGACTACAGATATCATGTATGTAATTTGTTTCTTCTGAATTTAAATGATCAGTTCGTAAGAGGTCTAATAATTGTTGTTTTCTTTCAATACTACTTTGGTGTTTATTAAACTTATACATTTGATTTTCATTATCAATATTATAAAATTTTAATAGCAGATTAGATTTTATCGTTACAGATTCATCAGATATATTAAGGACTGTTAAATTTACTCTATTATTATTTTTTACTTTAACCAGGCAATTTGATATTGAAAGTGAATTAGAAAGATGTTGTTCACATATAATTCCTTCTTTTATACTTTCTGGATTATCAACTGAGCATTCGATTACTTTTTCGGATCTTGGTTCAATAATATATTATTGTTTAATTCAACCGAACCACGCGTTCATACTTTTTAGTCGCTTGTTGTTTGCCTCGCAGTACGGAGCAGCGCTAAAACCCTTTGAAAATGCCGTGTTGTGCGATTGTTATGTGCAAATTAAAGAGTCAGACATCAAATATGAAACAAGGAGGAATTTCTTTTCATCGGTAAGCATTTATGCTTAACCTTAGTTTTTTAGTATTTTTCCCAAAAAACTAGTTTGAATTATGAAATTCTAAGTAGAAACGACAATTAAGCCAAGAATCACAGAAAATATACATTGCTGGTGAAGTACGCAAATATTTCGCAAGACACATCTGACAAAAATGATTAAACAATCATACGATTGTTTAATCATACTTGTGGCGCGTCTGCAATCCAACCTCATTTATCTTATCCGTGGCTGGTCGTTTAGTGCTTTGACATAATTGACCATATAATTTCATAATATTTATGATATATTTGTCCGACGCGACGTATAAGATTATTTCGGTGTCAACCTTAGGCTTACGTCAACATGGCTGACATTCACCGGTGCTCGAGATGTCATTTATAGAGAGTGTCGCTCCTGTGGCTGGCTGCGAATCATTCAAAAAGTCGAGTAACGTTCACGGTTCGTTTACGATTCAACTGAAACAACTTAGCGCGATTCTCCTAAGTCTTTAAAGATACGCGTTTGGAAATTTCGACATTGTTTGAAGAACTGCAAGCATATGCCATTATGTGACTTACAGTAATCATCAATCACCAGCCGACTTTAATGTGAGCTCTATAAGATAATGATTTATCATATATTGTTTGGGCTGCTACTGACTTCAAAATTATAAAGATTGATTAGAGAAATAGTTAAAATTGTAGCCGAATTTAAAAGGGGAATGTATTAATCCAGAGCCTAAACTACTACCATACCAAATTTCACGTTTTCACCGTTCAGTAGTTTTTGCGTGAAAGCAGAAAGAGTAACAAACATCATTATATCCATCCTCACAAACTTTCACATTTATAATATTAGTGTAGTTTAAAAAATCAGAAAACTTATAAATAACTTTGTCTAATATCGTACAAGAAATAAAATATTTACAATAATAACTACTCCAAAACTTAAAATGCTACCAAACATAGAAATCTCCCAGGTCGTCCCCACCAGGCAGAGTACCTAGAAGGCTCAGAGAGTTTCCTCGCTGGATTGCGATACTTATTCTCTGGGCCAGGTAGGTGCCGGTTCTGGGGTCTCGGGTGGCCTCAATGAGTTTTTTGGAGATTTCTCTGAAAAGTTTGTGCGCACCCAGACCCCATGTACCTAGGGTTTCAACCCCAAACGGTTCAAATATGAGATCCCCACTAAGGTTTTCATATTTGCGCCGCTTGAGGTTTTCCGCCTGATTGGCGGCCGCACCTGCAGAACTCGAGGTGCCCTGGACATGGGACGGAGCAAGTGTATCGACGCAAGTAGCGTCCCATACAAGAGCCCGTCCCACTCTCCAAGGGACCAGGGTCATACCGTCTGGTCTCTTGCCATCGTCGCGCGCCAAACCAGAGGGTTCCAGCACAGCTGGCACTCCGGCGGTGACAAGAGCCCGACGGATGAGATCGTTCAGGCAGTGATGTTGGGAGATGCGGGCGGCGCGGCGTTTGCGCCACAAACACAGCGATGGGGGACGACGTGGGGGGTGCCAAGACGCAGGGAAGTGGCTAACCGGAAAGCTGTTAGATCCAGCAATGTGCCCGTATTGGGTGACGGTAATGCTTGTAGCCAAAGGCCCGACTCCCACTTCTCCGCAGCTAACAGGCGAGCCTGCTCCACAGGACTGGAGGACGTATTAAGAAGATTATTCCGTACCAGTCTGCAGAGTGGCTTGTCCCAGAGCCTTTGTGAAAAAGTATTGTCAGGCAATTCGCTACAAGCACTAGTTGCGCTCCAGGCGTCCTTGGCCTCGTCCAGAAAGGAAACTGTATTGGAGTAGGATGGGTGATGTAGTATTTTGGAGATAAGACTATTGTTCGCATGGACTGAGGACAAGAAGGCCGGAAAAGATAATTATGTCAGAGGGCTTTCGAACACCCAGGCCACCGAACCTAACTGGAAGCGTTGCCTGAGTCCATGCGCGGTCATCGAAATTTGTGTTCAAAATATTGGAGAGCGTTAGTCTTATGGTATCATCCAACTGTTTGAGAAGTTGAGGGAACTTCCACAGTTGACAACACCGTAACACATATGTCAATTTAGGTACGAAAATGCAAAAACGGATTAAAGTAAAGGCCATGTGACAGTTAATTTGGAGGAGGCGGTCTAAAGTTTCACTAAAATTTTGTAATTTGTTATCTATGAAGTCCGGGAGAGATTCGTCTAGAATAGGTGAACCCAAAAGGAAGAGCGAATCCTTGTTAATGACAGAAAGTTGTGGAGCTATTTCTTTAAAGCTGGATATAATCGCGTTTCTATCCCCACAACTGTCTGGCACAAAAAGTTCGCACTTACCAAGGTGACAGGCGCACTTACCACTTACCAAAAAATAGAATATTTTTTGGAACTCGCAGATCAGAGTGCGGAAGTCTGATAATAAAGTGGGTGCATCGCTTCCAAGGGTCCCATCATCCAAATACCAAACATTAAATTTTGAATTTAGAAGCTCGATGACCGGGTGGATAGCAAGGCTGAAAATTGCTGGACCTAGAGGGTCGCCCTGTTGGCAGCCCACTTCGGATGAGATGAGGTGTTCTTTGTAAATGAGTTTGGTGGGGTCGTTGTAACACTGGAGCAAAAATGGTAAAATGGCAGGTGCTTTAGATTAAATTACTCGTAGTACATTATATTAATTACATACTTCTGGTAGGTATTCATTAGCTAACGGTTTAACGGGCTAACTTTCTGGTAACTATTCATTCAAAAGCTAAACTAGAAACGACCCGTGTCAATAAAGTTATTATAAAATACAATATTTTTATGTAGGTACTTATTAAAGTAGGCACTAAATCTTATACTGTACGTAAACGAGCAAAACTTCGATTATAATGTAATCGGAATCTTGGAAACAGCTGCAAGTGTTTCCATGAAATTTAGTGTGCAGAGAGTTTTTTGGGAAAAAAGTCGATTTAGCTAGGTATGTATTATCCCTAAGAAACAGCGCATTTTTTAAAGTAAGATAAACTTGTTTTTCCCCATTCGTCGCGTATGAGATATCGATTTTTAAATGTCAAATCTGGTTGGCGTTTTGGTTAGCATAGGACTGTTTGCGTTATTAACAAATTGATCTCTGGTTCGAATCCTGACCAGACGAATTTATATTTTTTCGGGTTCCGTATCCCAGGGGAAAAACGAAACCCTATTACTGGGACTTCGTTGTCTGTCTATCTGTCTGTCACCAGGCTGTAGGTATCTCCTTAACCGTGATTACCTAGACAGCATTGCAATTTTTAAATATGATGTATTTTGATGTTGCCGCTGCAACAACGAAATAATAATATGTAAACATAATAAAGAAATATTTAATATGGGGCTCCCATACAGCAAAAAATGTGAATTTTTTTCTTTTTACGGAACCCTTCGTGCGCGAATCCGACTCGCACTGGGCCGGTTTTAACTATTTATTTTTAATTATTGTATCGTTATCAGTAGCGTAACGAGCCTTAGGTAGCCCCGTATCAAAAAATTTTGAGGCCCGAGTGAAGAGTAAAAATTTGCCGGGCCCCATACAATTAATACGGCTGATACAGCGGTAGCCTACGCCCCTGGTCGTTCTACCGAAACTCCGAGCAAGCTCGGTCTTCCAAAAACGACTAAGAAACAATCAATGTTTTGATAGATACGATTGAATATCGCATATTTTTTAATTTACCTACAAAAATATTGTTATTATGTTAAAGGTCAGATAAAGCAAGTTTAGTGGCTGTTAAATAAATTCACTTGCGAGAACACTATAGAAACTGGGATACAACGCGACCATAGCACGAGAAGATTTAGACAAGCTACAGAAATTAGAAATGAAGTCCTCCTTAGTCGTAGGGTCACTGCCCAGTTGAGGGCTTTGAGGCAGATGAAAAATATTATAATTTACAGGGTTGTAAAGCTATCAAGAGCATGTAACGACGTTCGCAAAATATTGTCTTTTGATTGAATCTAGCAGGAATTGTTTACAAGTTGGATATTATCTTTAAAAACTAGCTGAAATTCGGGTTAAATTACGGTTAGTTCTTCTGTATGAGTAACATTTTATCCACGTCTGTAGCGTTAAAGCTCTTTTCTAACCTTCCCTACGTCATCAGCGGCGCGCGTGCGTGCAAGGGTCGATCCAGCTAACAGGTGCCCTCCCGGCAGTCACTCTGTCGCCCCCGACAGGGACACACCTCGTGACCCTCACTAAACATAAAAAATAAAACCACATCTATACTTATGTTGCTACAATAACGCGTTATCCACATGCTCGTCAAATAAAACATCATATTTTTCCAAGCGCCTAAGAGTTTTATGTCAGCAATCCGTTTTGCGCCGCGTCTTACCAGTTGCGCTTGAAAATCAACAGGCAATACATTGTAAATGTTAGTCAATACGTCTTTTACTGTTGTTAAAGTTTCTAAATTTCCATTTGTTGAATAATGTAACTATACAAATTTGAGTCTTCAAGGTGTTTCTTAGAGATAGGTGTTTTGATAAATTTAAAGTACTAGTAGAAGCTACATAAAATGTTGTGTCTTATGACTGTCCTCTGGAATTAAATTCCAAAATCACGTGAGTATTATAAACATAATATTAAAGCAATTACGAATATACTATAGCATACCTACCTACATATGGTAATGATTTACGTCAGGTATTATGTTAAGGATTTTATAACTGCGTATTTGCGTGTTAAAGTTTTATACTTGCCGACATTGATAAAAAAATGAATTGTAAATGGACTTAGGTAAGTGAATTTTTATTGATTATCACTTATTATGTATTAATACAGTACAGGCATGGCTTCAGAATACATAGCTCCATAACAATTTATTATTAACTGTTTACTATTTGTCCTCTCACAAGTCACACCGATTGTTTTAGCACAAAATATTCTATCTACCCAGTAGGCTGTACATTATAATTATTATATGGCCCTTAACATAACAAGCTTTTAAATACAAACTTACATTAAATAAGTATGCAGTCGGTAAAATATTCAAGATCAGTTAGTTACTTTAAAATCTAAATGTGCCAATAAATAATTGGAACATCTTATCTTAGGGTTACTGGTCGGCGCAACAGTAGCAGATACGAAAAAGCCGACGAAAAATGCCCTTGATAAGGATTAGCCGGCCATAGCGAATGATTGCGATTTATGGAGAAAAGAAGGAAGTACTTTACCTAGCAGTGGGACACAATAGGCTAGCATAAATAAAATAAAAAATAAAGAATTTCAAAATACAATACAAATAACTTACGGCCGAAACCCTACATAAAGTTGGGTCCCCCTAGGTATTCTCTGTCTCTGCTTGGAAGAGTGATAAGGACAACATGCGACTTGAGAGTTACTTAATTTAAATAGCGTTTCAGTATCCATCCGTTAGTTAGGTAGGTACTGGGTGCCAAGAACCTGCCTCTCACCTAATATACTAATACTTGACACCTCCTAACAATTTTATTTAAATAAGTGTTAAACTACTGGATGTTGCCCGCAGCTTCGTATGTGCAAAAAGAAATTCCGCAGGAACCGTACATTTCGCTGCGATAAAAAGTAGCCTATGTGTTAATCCAGAGTCTAAAATACTGCCATACCAAATTTTGTCATAATTCGTTCAGTAGTTATTGCGCGAAAGAGCAACAAACATCCATACATACAAACTTTCACGTTTACAAGTTTACGTATACAAATTTTCACTCACTTGGACTCCTAACTAATATTAGTTAGGAGTCCAAGTGAGTGCCAAGTCCGAGCAATGGTTTAACGGTGAAGTAGTAAATTATAATGTTATTAATGTTAATTTTTAAGGAACGAGACTTACAAACGAGCAGACCCACCATCAGATGGAAAGCGATTACCGCCTACCATGAAAACCCGCAACATCAGAGAAGTTACAAGTGCGATACCGATCTTAACCCCAACCACCCGTAGGCCTCCAATAGACATAACGGATGTCCAGCCGGCAAAAAAACGTTTTATGGCCTGTCCGCAAAGCAGTTTCCTTTTCTCAAATCTGTAACACATCAAGGGCATGTTTCACAATCTAATGATTAGTGTCAGATAGCTTATTTGCATGTTTTGTTTTTGCCGCTCGATATAAAGTACGCATCAATACTTCCGATTATGCTATCCAACACTTATTAGAAGATTGTGAAACAGGCCTATAATGTTTCGGAAGTGGCTGCTAAACTGCTGCTGCTACACTAGCTGTAAAAAATTCGCGTTCGGATAAAAATTTGTGATTTCATAGAAATGTAGGTAGTAACTAGGACGTACATAATCCGCGCGAAAAAATAGCTGTGTGTTGGATCCACAGAGTACCTTTTTATTTACTGAAAGTTGGATCTCTGGAAAGTGGAAAGCCGGCCAGTCACTGTTCAGCCATGGTACACTCTGTCTCTACTCTCTACCATGCATAGTATATCTATACCTCACAGTCTTCGTAGACCAGCGGTGAAGAGCTTAGCTCTTGAATCGGAAGTCGTTTGATTCCCGCGTTGGAACAACCAAAAAAAATGTTTTTCCCAAGTTTGGTTAGGACAATGCAGGCTGATCACCTGATTGTCTGCCAAGAGAGATGGTCCATGCGGTGGATGGGCAAGTAAACAGTCGGTTCTGCACCTGACCTCTCGCCAGTCGCGAAGATAGTACAGGAGACATACAGTAAAGAAAGAGAGAGTGCTCTTGTGTACTGCTTGTGTATAGCTATAGGTACTGAATCTGAGGGTATATATATATATACTCTCCATGTAATCCTGGATGTCCTGTCGTAAAATTTAAAATTTTTGTAATATGCCCTGTCGATATGCGATGTATCAAATTTAAATAGAGACATGGACTAAGAAAAAATGCGACTTCAAATTAAGTTGGAACTTCACACACGATCGTCGTTCCCAAGTCCCCGGATTTGTGGAGTGTTTACCTACCGAATCTGAGCCTACCGATATATCAACTGGTCTACGATATTATGTCGGTATCGGGTTGCGGATTTCGTGTTAACTGCAGTCAACTGAATTCCCGATACATTACAACTCAGCTCAGTTCGTCAAGCTCAGCGCATCGATTGGTTATGCTCGTATTACCGTGATCATAGTTAATATTGTCGATAGTCAATAAGGTCATGCTTTTTAGCATTAGGTACTAATATTATAAACGCGAAAGTTTGTAAGAATGGATGTATGGATGTTTGTTACTCTTTCACGCAATAACTACCGAACGGATATTAGTTAAATTTGGTATGGTAGTAGTCTAGACTCTGGATTAACACATTGGCTACTTTTTACTGCAGCAAAATGGACGATTCTTGCGGGATTTTCTACACTGTGCAGTGTGTATTAATAGAAAACATTCGGGTTCAAAAGTTCGTTTCCAATGACGTATGGGCGGAGCAATCGAGGAAATTTCCGAATTAGCTATCCGACACTTGTTGGAAATTTGCAAAACATATCCTAAGTGTAAGGAGAATATAAGAGACGACGATGGTTTCGATACGATTGGTTTTACAAAGAACGAAAAAATATAACATGATAGGTATTCATTTTAATCAACGTTTAAAAGCAGGCGTTCGTAAAATTGGCACGCAAGATAATATAAATGAGGAAATGAGGATATGGATAGAAATAACAACTAGCTATACCAAAGTATACATTTTGTTTGTTACAGAATTAATCCCGCCATAATGTTGAGTCCGAAGATCCAGCGCGCCATCCGCGTCAACGACGGGCAGCTCATAGCGCTCTCCGACCGCGCGCAGTACGACCACTCGCAGGTGAGGCGCGACGCGACACAAGTCGAGCTTTGCCTGGGACCGAGACAAATGAAGTCTACATAACACGATCTGTTGAAGTGTGTGGTCGTCTATTGCCTCTCTCCCAGTCCCCCACTTTATTTAAACAAGTTGAATACCTACTTTATAGTTGGACTAGATGTTGCTCGCGACTTTGTGCGCGCAAATGGAAATTACGCGGAACTATTTTGCGAGATAGAAAGTAGCCTATGTCCATCCTCGTGGCCGACTCTATATCCAGCAGTTACGGAGCCTATTCAATGCAAACAAACAAACAAATTTTTCCTCTTTATAATTATTAGTCTATAGACATACTGACAGACCAGCATAAAACAGATATATAGATTTTGCACTGGCTTGTGATGAACTCGTGTTAATATTTTCTAAACAACGTCTATATTATAAAAAAAACAAGCCCACGCCATTGTTTACCAACTTTAAACTTATTATTAGACCTTAGGCACGTCAACCTGTTCTAATTTAATTACGTAGTCAACAGAGCTTGCACCTACGGGACCTCGTCACCACGAAGGTAGAGACTAATAAGCTAAAATATAACATCAGTCTAATATAAAATTATATTATGTTTCTCTACAAATAAATAGTTTAAGTAATTTAAGGCTGACCTCACCGCGAGCGCGCCCCTAGGGCGTGTGGGTAGTGCGCTCTCCGCGCGCTCGCAACGGGCCCGAGGAGCGCGCATGCCTAATGTCTTCCACACTCACGCCTAAGCGTTTCTGGCTGTATACGCTACGCGTGTGTGTCATGTCGTCGGCGTCTGTGCCGTCCGCCGCGCAGGGAATAAGACCCGATGCGACTGCAAAGTGCTCCCAAGGAGTTTTGCCGGGGAGTTAAATGGGTGATGTTGTGGAATTTGTAAAACTTCATAAATTTGTGTTATTTCAATTCTTAATGTGTAATATTGGTAGAATATTAACCATTAAATATTCGTTAACGTGCACAAGTGTGGGCAAGTAGTACAACTTCTAAAAACTTGCTATTTTGTGTTTTCCGCCAAAACTCCCTAGGAACTTTCAGTAAAGCTTCTACCACTTTACTGAATCGACTGACATGACTCATAGACTGTACTGACTATATATTTGGACATTGACTAGACTTTAGACTTGACGATATAGGAATACGGTGTTGAAAATTGAAACGAAAGTTCTATTTCCCGCCATTTTAACTTGACACTGGCAAATGGTTATAAGCCGATGCCATATATAAATATAAATAAATAAAAAAAAGTGCTCCCAAGTCCCAACATGCTACCAAGCTGACACATCGCGCCTGTTTGAAATGACAAAAACTATTAAGCTTTTGTCATTTCAAACAGGCCAAAAACAGTTTTTGAGAATAATTTCTCATAAAATTACCTATCATTCGAATCGAGATCGCTATCTAAAATGTAAATTGGTAGGTAAATAAATGTTTACCTAGGTTTTTAAGCTTATTTAATTCAAGGCTATTCTATTTTTTTCCGCCCAATCATAGTTAGATACCATTTTATTACACAATCTAAAACTAATTTATTTATATCTTAATATAACGACGATCCAAACAATTTAAACTTGTAATACGAATGAGAGCGTAATACGTGTAGGTGTGACGTCATTGCGATAGTCCGCCATTTTTCATGGCCAAAGTCGTGTCGCGGGTAAGACATAGACCTAGATTGCTTATACATTTTTAAAAACGTGAACCAAAATAACTTCTCTGTAAGATATAAGTTTATCCGCTCATCAACAATTAAAAATATTCTCGGCTGTAAACTGAATACTTATTTTCCTTTTGTTGCAGGCTGGATATCTACATAAGCGTACTTCAGACAACTCAAAATGGCAGCTACGCTGGTTCATTCTCTATCAGGTAGGTACTTGGAGGACGTTACTACGTATGTAAAATCACTTGAAACTTTGTTACAGTAATTCTATTATATTTATGTTTACTAGTTTTTTGTTTTATTAAAAAATATCAATTAGTAGTTACGATTCAAAGTTCCGAAAATTTTCTAATCCCGCTAACAGTAGCGTGACGTCACGCTTCACCTCGGCAAAACGGCCCGGATTTCGCGTCTTACTACGCAACGCTCAGTCGCAAGTTACCGCCTGGGCCACTTTAACGTTAAATATCCTGGAAACTAATTGATGTATCGAAACAATTCTTTCACGAGTATTTTTTATTTTCCACGGAGAATACAGAAAGTTTACATTTAAAATTAGTTAACATTCTTCATTGTTTCTATATTTAAAACAACTGTTCGCTTAGGGTTTTATGGGGTACAAAGAACAAAGCGATAAGAATTAGGTATAGACTGTTGCTGCTCGCCTGGTTTAACTCTAGCGGAACAAATTAGCATTTAACACCAATTCTTTCTAAATACGTAAATTTGACAGAACAAATCTTCATACAAGAAAAAGTTATGCCATCTTGATTTCCAAAGATTTTGTCAATTAAATGCGCGTGTTTTATTTCTGTGGAAAGCAACAAACAGTGCCAGACCTTGACTGCCCTAAATATCCCCAAAAGTAGGTAGTTTAAGTGTGATCACTTTTTCCTTCCTCTATAATAATATACTGTAGGTCTATGAATATTACCTCTTATAATGTTTTGTCCCATGGCATTTGCACTCGCTAGTCAAGCAACGAGAAAGCTTTATCCTGCTTGTCAAGCTACTTGCTTAGCGTGTACGAGCGTCCTCAGATTTCTCGTTGAACACAAGCTTTGTAATAAAACTGACGGTGACAGTAACCATTTGTTTCTAGAATCTACTATTCTACTACGAGTCAGAGAACAACACGCGGCCGACGGGCGTGCTGCTACTGGAGGGCTCCTACTGCGAGAGACTTAGCAAATCGCCCATGGACAGGAACGCCTCGGTGAGTTGACAGAACCTGCCGCTTTGCTGCGAGTCAGAGAACAACACGCGGCCGCCAGTCGTGCTGCTGCCTGGAGGGCTCCTACTGCGAGAGACTTAGCAAATCGCCCATGGACAGGAACGCCTCGGTGAGTTGACAGAACCTGCCGCTCTACTGCGTGTCGGAGAACAACAGGCGGCCGACGGGCGTGATGCTGCTGGAGGGCTCCTACTGCGAGAGACTCAGTAAATCACCCATGGACATTGGATAGGAATGCCTCCGTAATTCCTATGAAGCCTTATCTTTTCACCGTTATGAAAGGATTTTTAGATTTCTGCCGCTGCTTCATTTAAAACCAATCCTAAGGGCCGGTTCCCGTAAGCAAAATTGTTCAATTTGCAGTATGGCTTCAGTTTGAAGTAAAGCGGTCGCATTCGCATACGCATCGAATCGTGCGCATGCGACTGAGAGAAATGCAGTAACAAATTAATTTGGTCGAATTCATCTTTTTTTAAAACATATTATAACACTAATTGTGCTCTCCTATAGTTCTGCTTCACAATATCGTACCGGCGCGACAGCCAGCGGCAGTACGAGCTGCGCGCCGCCTCGGAGATCGACTGCGTGCACTGGGTTGACGCCATCCGCGACGCCAGGTCAGTACATCCTTCTACCACAGATTAAAGAAAGAGGAACAGATAAACAGCTACATACTTACTACTTAGCTTTCGATTTGATTGCACTACTACAAGCATACGGACTACGGTGTGTCCACGAAAAATTATAGGCCGTTGAAGGGGACGTAAAATTTTCAAATTTGGATCGATTTGGATCGTTCTAGGAGAGCTGTTTCTCTGAACGTAAGTATTTAATATATTTTCTACTTTGTGCTTCTACTATCCTACTATTATTGTACATGTGTAGGTTTGTGAGGACGTTTGTGACTCTTTCGCGCAAAAACCAGATGTTGCTCCACTTCCATCGTCCACAGACCACAGGCCACAGCTAACGAATCATGTTGCGGGAGTTGTGCATTAAATTCTACAAGACCGGCATCCGCTGTGATATGATTTACCGCCAGTTCACACCGAGACACGACCACCCGCGACGCGGCGCTACATTTTTCAGATAGCGATTCTAAATTGAACTTGATTCACTACACAACAACATACACGTTTCGCAAGATTGTGAATTTCAATCTGCACCGGTTCGAATTTCTGTAATGAAACGTGTATCTTCTTGCGTAGTGAATTAAGTTAATTTTTTAATCGATATTTTAAAAATGCAGCGCTGAGTCGCGTCGCGTCCATTTTGGTGTGACCGGCCCTGAATTTTTTTTACGCTCGAACATACATCCGCTTCTTGTTCTATTTAAACAAACATTGAATGAATCGATAACTCGTTACTTATGTTGATATTAATTTTGTGACATAGGTATATTTTTGCCAAATCTGGGTAAGATTCCCCCGATGTAATGGGTCAGGAGCTCAGGAACGCTATAAATACATAATATTGACACGCTACGTTTCGTAAACTGAAATTCCACTTGCAAATATTTAATTTCTATCGCAACAAATACACAAATCTGTTACCCCGATGTTTCCCGAATATTACCATTAAAAGTTCCAAGATCCGACTACCTTCAAAAATTAGGTCAGTTCTGCCCATGAGGGGAGAGGGGAGCCCAGGTAGGGCATTAGGGTCAAGGCCTTGATGTTGCGAATAAAGGCATGCGCACACAACAGCCGTCCTTGTGATAAGCACATGCGCACACTATTGTTAAGAAAATTCTTTGTTGATTGTAAGAATTGTAGTAATAATGGAGATTATTTTGTTTGAAATAGAAAGTGCGATAGTTTTTTATTATAAAAAAGATTTAGTATAAAACAAGTTTTTATACCTATATTGTCTTTTACAGTTATATGTATATTATTATGTATAAATAGATGTTTCTCGCAACTTCGTTTGCGTAAAAGGAAATCCCGCACAAACCGCACATTTTGCCGCGATAAAAAGTAGCATGTGTCCTTACCCGTGGTCTAATCTATATCTGTGCCCATCAAAATCAGTTCAGTACTTTCGGAGCCTATTCAATGCAAACAAGTAAATAAACATACAAACGAAATCCAATCTCTCCTCTTTATAGAACTATGTTTTTTGCATAGCATAATAATTTAAAATGCATATTAAAAACTTTGAAAAAAATATACCTATCCAAATTTTTGCAATATGCTACAAATGGAGAATTCTAGTTAAATTAAAAATATTATGTTTCAAAACCAAAAGTGTTCGGAGATTTCTAATATATTCTAAACTCCATTAACTTGTATAGTAATATCATTCGATTTAATCTGAACGTAAGCAAAGAAAGAATAGCGTGCTATAAAGCTGCAAATTCAAATGTCACTTTTTTTTATTTATATAACTCTAAAAAACTATTAGCCAATGTCCAGTTAAAAACGCGGGATATAGAATTTTCGTTGAAGTTTTTAACACCGTATTTCTAAATTGTCAAGTCCTAAGTCTAGTCAAAGTCCAAATATTTATTTGGACTTCGACTAAACTTAGGACTTAGCCAGCGCAGTCAAGTCAGTCGATTCAGTAAAGAGGTAGAAGCTTTACTGAAAGTTCCTAGGGAGTTTTAGAAGAAAACTTTTTAAATATATTATATTTTATATTCACTGTTATAAAAAATAATAGGATAATTATTTTATTATTACTATTCCATTAACATATCGCTTTGAATTTAAATTGAAAACGAGGTATGAATATTGAATATTTTTTGAAAAGCACTCAAAGTTGGGTCATTACTCCCCTCGAACATTAGACCCTTTGCTTGTGAAAATTATTTATTTGTTACTATTAAAAATATGTCTTCTTAATACATTTCGAGAAATGTAATGACAGTACAATCAATACCATAATATCGATCAACACTGCCTGTAAAACTAACAACTTTCTTTATCTGCAGCCTTAAGGCTAGAAATTTGAAATTATGCACACGTATTTCTCATTTGACGTAAGCATCCACTAAGGTAGGATTTTTCAAAATTCAACCCCATAGGGGGTAAAATAGGTGATAAAAGTTTGTATGAAACTTTTTATTCCTTGGCATGATAGCATGATATTTCCAATGAATTGAGTTCGGAAAAATAATGAGCTACGTATTTCAGCATTTTTTAATAATCAGCCCCTAGGTGGGTAAAATAGGGGATGAAAGTTTAAAACCTAATTTCATGCGGGCGAAGCCGCGGGCAATTAATGCTAGTTTGTTAATATAGCGAATACTGTGATATCGAGTAATCGTTGAAAGGTCAATTTACAATGAAACGAAACGATGGCGTCATGGCGCTGCATTTTTAAGATAGCCATTCAAAATAGAATACGTAAAATACGAAAAAGATACACGTTTCATTGTAAGAGTTCGGATGTAATGTTGCACCGCGCTGTAATAAAGTTCAATTTTCAATAGCTATCTTAAAAGTGCAGCGCCGCTTAGTTTCGCGTTTCAAATTTATTTATTGAAAGTTTGTGAGGATGAATGTATGGATGGACGGATGGATTGATTGTTTGATCTTTGATCATTGATGTTTGATCTTATACTGTAATGAACAAAGTTTAATTTTCAATAGCTATCTTAAAAGTGCAGCGCCGCTTAGTTTCACGTATCGTAGCGGCGTGAACTGACCCTTATATTCAATTTGCAGATTCAGATCAGAGAATAAAATGCAATGCCTTAAAGCGGTTCTCGTAGGGTTTGACCTTCTTTTGTTATTCGTCCAATTATCCCGGGCGAGGCGATAAAGGAAAATATTTAAAATGAAATTCCCCGCCGCGCCGTTGTATACATTTTTAAATATCCTTTCGGTTTCTTATTAGGCGTTATTAAAATATGGATGCCGCGTTGGGACCGGTCGCCATGGCAACGGCTCAGGGTAGGAGGGTTAAGGTCGGCCGCACACTTTATCTTTAAATTAAATGTCTGGATTTGATGACTTTATGTATGCTAGAGGTCGCTCTGCGGTAGAAGTTCGCCCACAATAATTCATATTATAATTTTTAAGTTTGAGGTTTGAGCTTTATACGGTTCTTTTGCCTCTGATATAGAAAAAAAGTAAATGTTGAGACAAATGTCAACGTGTAACAAAATCGTATCTATCAAACGCAAGTTAGTGTGTGTTAATTATCTGAGGTAGTGTGTGTGTGTTGTTGTTATTTTTATTAATTTTATGTATTTCTAAGCATTATTTAAAATAATATAAGCTATCTGCACACCTTCCTTCACATAAACTTCAAATTACCGAAAAAATTTCCTACCCCTCCCGTTGCACAATTCTCGTAAAACTGTACTGAAAGTTTTTTCTTAACGTTTATAATAATATATATGCGACGAGCGCTCACGGTGCGGCGATGTTAAATGATTTTTTAGGTTTCCGTAGTAACTACGAGGGCGGGTCAATAAGTCCGTGACTTTTGGAATAAAACACAGATTTTTTGATAAATAAATCATTTTATTTTTCAACGTAGTCCCCCTTGAGCTCTATACACTTTGTCCAACGCTTCTCCAATTTTTTTATCCCTCCCAAAAAATATGATTTGTCGAGGTCCTCAAAATAGGCCGTTGTTTGCGAGATGACTTCATCATTGGAGTCAAATCTTTTTCCACCGAGCCATTTTTTCAGGTTTGGGAACAAGAAGTTGTCACTCGGAGCCAAATCTGGAGAATAGGGTGGATGTGGGAGCAATTCATAGCCCAATTCATGGATTTTTGCCATGGCAACTGCACATGTGTGCACCCTTGCATTGTCTTGGTGAAAAAGAACTTTTTTCTTGGCCAAATGAGGTCGGTTTTTTTCAAATCCTCATTGAAGCGGTCCAATAAGTTGGCATAATATTCCCCATTAATTGTTCTTCCCTTTTGAAGATAGTCAATGTGGATTATCCCACGTGCATCCCAAAAAACAGTCGCCATAACTTTATTGGCTGACAAACCCACCTTGGCCTTCTTTGGCGCCGATTCACCCTTAGAAACCCACTGTTTTGACTGTTGTTTGGTCTCTGGTGTGTTGTGATGGATCCATGTTTCGTCCACGGTTACAAAACGGCGCAAAAACTCCTCCATATTGTGATTAAACAACGCCAAACCTTCCTGTGAAGTTGTTACACGATTGCGTTTGTGGTCGACTTGCGGAAAGCTTTCTCATGCCCAAGTGATCATTCAAAATTGAAACCACTGAGCCATGCGAGATGCCTATGGCTTCCACAATCTCTTGCACTTTCAATCTTCGGTCGGCCAACACCATATCGTGAATTTTTTCGATTGTTTCGGGTGTAGAGACCTCAACTGGGCGTCCAGGACGTTCGGCATCTTCAGTGCTTGTACGGCCACAACGAAATTCAGTAAACCACTTTTTTACCATTGAAATCGATGGTGCAGAGTCCCCATAGTATTTATCAAGCTTAGCCTTGGTCTCAGTAATGGTTTTTTTTCGCAAAAAATAATGCTTAATTTCCTTAAATGAAATTAAATGAAATTCACTTTTTTCCATTGTTTCCTTAAGTTACTGGATAGTCTGATAAAGATAGCTGTAAAACACAAACTAACTGACGCAGCAAGTTCAAATTTTGATAGGAGTCAACGGACAGATGCCTGTTGACAGGAGTAGTGTTGCTTTTTCAGTAAGGAGGTTAGAAATTCAAAAAGTCACGGACTTATTGACCCGCCATAGTACAAGGGACCCTTATAGTTTCGCTCTGTTTAATTGATATGTAGCAAATGTGTAGGTACAGATATTTTATATAAATCAAGCACGATTCAATTTCTTTTATGACATGGACCGGGAAACGATTGGACGGATCGCTTGATGGTAAGCAATTATACCGCCGCCCGTGGACACTCGCAACGCCAGAGAAGCTGTTACTGTTTCGTTCCTGGGCCTTTAGTCAAGATGAATTCGATAATTTCGACAGCGAACTTCGAAATCGCTAAGTGACATATCGCTTGCGAGGCCTTATGTCAAATCCCGTATACATTTTGTTTTAGAACTTCGAAATTATCGAATGCATCTTGACTAAAGGCCCAGGTCCTTAAAAATCCCCAACCCTCTTGGGCCTCCAGTAAACTCACTCGGCGAAACAAAAAGCAAGCGTTGTTTCACGCCGGTTATCTGTGAAGCCATTTATTGTGTCCAGCCGAACCATTCGTGCCGAAGCATGGCTGTCCAACGTTTACATTGTATTGAATTAGCCTTGATTACTAGGTTATAGTCTGTTTAAAATTTTGGGTCGTAGGTGTCCTAAGAAGACAATAAAACTATAAATGCAAAAGTATATATTTTCATATTTCGTAAAAGTAGATGGGTCAAAAACACGGGCATCAGCTATACATCGTCAGAATATTAGAATACTAGCATTTGCCTTTACTTACTACTGTACTTTTTCGGGATAAAAAGTAGCTTTTGTTTTTAAAATTGAGCCTAAACTACTTCCATACCAAATTTCATCAAAATCCGTTTACACGTTTACCGAGTAACAAACATCTATCCATCCATCCATCCTCACAAACTTTCATATTAAAAAGTAACTAGCTCTTCCCGCTGCTCCGCTCGCAAAAATATAGTATCTATACGAAAATGCTGTACTTTTTCGAGATAAAAAGTAGCCTATGTTTTAATACAGAGCCTAAACTTCTGCCATACCAAATTTCATCGAAATCCGTCCAGTGGTTTTTGCGTGAAAGAGTAACAAACATCCATCCGTACATCCATACATCCATCCTCACAAACTTTCAATAAATAAATTTGAATTTATAATAATATAGTAGGATGGTATAAAGTAGGATTTGTTATTATTATTGCCCATTTCACCCCGGCCAAAATATTATGCTTAGAAGAGTTTCTCATAGTTGGAACTTCAAGGCTTTATTGTTTTAACGGCCCAAGTTGTTACATTTATTGACAATTTCACCGACGCCTGTTTATACTCGTTCTCTGCATTAATATAAGAGGAGGCCTTATTGAGACACGCTCGACGACAACGAATAACACTAACAGGATAAGGCTAAGAACTCATGGAGCGATTTTAGTCGCGCCCGCCGGGATGCGGGCCCTCAGCTTCTGTAGAATGCAATGTATGTGCAATTATGTAAAATATATATAATAAACTAAAACTCATGACCGGATTTACGCCCGCGGCGTGCGCGATTATTTTCGGGTGTCGCTGCACCGGCACCGGCAGGCGACTAGTAGAATCCCGCGGGCCGCGATCACCTGCAGCCTCGGCGATTTGCGCCCGCGCGATCTGCGATCGATTGGCGGGCGAAATTCTTATAATTATATTTGCAGTCGCCCGTCTTACGATTTTCGTCAGCCACGTTTGCGGGCGATTTGTAATCGCGCAAATAGCCGGTCTCGTGAGTTTTGAAATGAAATCGCAGTTCTACGATCGCGGCGGGCGCGACTGAAAATCGCTCCGTGAGTTCTTAGCCTTACACTGCTGAATATTAAAATTATGTCAACAGATGAATTCTATTAAATCAAGCTTAGTGAGAAAACTTTAATTATTATATGCACATTACCTATATTTCTGGCATTACAAATTGTAAATAACTAATATGTACCTACTTAAAGCCTTTATTATCACGAATTAAGAATCTGTGTCTACATCTAGAAAGTCACACATTATTGTTATTTTATAAGTATTCATAATAATTATTAAAGAGCCTTTTTTTCATTTTAAATTATTGTTAGTCGAAAACTCAGATCTTGTTAAATCTTAGGACAGCCTAGATATATTACCAGTTGTCTACTTTAGCCATTTTATTTGTTGCAATTTTAGACTTAGCAAGATTTTGTCGAACGTCTTTCAACCCGAACATCTTTAAATCCCGATACGAAAAGAGGGGTGTTATGGTGTTATTAGTTCGACGTGTCTGTCTGTGTGTCTATGCGTGGCTTCGTAGCTCCTAATCCGAAGGCCAATTAAGATGCGGTTTTTTTGTTTGAAATCTGACATGATACAGAGCGTTCTTAAAAATTTTTTTTGATTATGACATGCTGCGATACCGCGTTTTTAGGTTGACAACGTCGTGACGTAGCGATTGGACAGGAATGACCTATTTTGTCAACCCAAATAGATTTATCCGTCACATAATCTGCTACTAACGAGTTTCTGTTCCAGCTTCAACAAGCTGCTACTCCAGAAGGAGGAGCTGGAGCAGAAGCAGCTGCACCTGCTGCAGGTGGTGGAGAGTGAACGCACGTCGCGCTGGCAGTACGCTCAGCAGTGCGACGAGCTCGCCAACGAGGTCAAGAAGCTAAGGACTGAGGTAAGTCACATATACACAGCCCAGCTATTCACAATGCGCAATTCGGCTCGGATTCGATAACTTCCCTTTGCAGCAACGAAATTCCAATAAATGCTTGCCACACTAAGCGTTGACCAGTAATCGCGCGCTAAGTTTTCGACTACGAATCGAACGGCAATTATGAATAGCCCCGCAGAAGGCTAAGTCTCGTACCGCGCGGGTAAGTTTTCGAATCCGAGTCGAACGTGAATTATGAATAGCCTCGCAGAAACTAATTCTCGGAATTAAATAGGTACTGCGAACTGAACACAATTTATAGTATGGTTCCAGCCTAAGTGTTTTTTTTCTCACTCGCACGCGCACGATTTGACGTGTGAACGTATGCGACCGCTTTGCTTTAGACTGAAGCCAGACTACGAATTGAACATATTTAATAACGAGAATAGGCCCTCAGAGTAGTAGAGTGACAGAAGGCTTTAAGATGCAAAATAAATAGATCACTTAACTGATCTAGATGTTGTAAATATCAAATTGGTACGACTTTTAGATGTAAAAAAATAACCAAGAAACTATGGTTAAGATAATATAAACAACAAACTAAAAAACCAGTAAAGTGCGAGTCGGATTCTCAAACGAAGGGTTCCGTACAAATCGGAAAAAAACGACATATATGGGAACCCCCCTTAAATTTTTGTTTTATCTGTTTTTATTATTTGTTTTCATAGCGGAAACAGAAATACAGCACCTGTGAAAATTTCAACTGTCTAGCTATCACATTTAAGGAGATACAGCCTGGTGACAGATAGTCAGACAGACAGTGAAGCCTCAGTACTAGGGCCCGTTTTTACCCTTTGGGTACGTAACTCTAAAAGAAACAGAATGAAAACAGCTTTTATATGAAAACCCCATTTCTAATCGTCTAACGTAAAAATCATAAAGACGAGAATTCGAGGTTCCAACTTAGCCGCGACAGAATCCTTATAGGTCTCTCAAAATCTATAATTTTAAATCTACCTACGCCTGATGATGACTTTGTCGACACCGGTTGTGTAATATAATTAAAATTAATATAAAATAACTATTAAGTGGAAACGGTACAAGAAGTTATGTGTATTATTACTGTATCTCTCAAAATCTACTCTGTAGAATGGTCGGAGATACAGCTGATAACGTCGGATATGAAAATGATTATAAAATTTTCTAATCTTTCTGATCTAATAGGCATGTGGCTTAAAATTTTTTTTCATCTATTCTATGCTAGACAAGATGTTCATAAACAATCTGAAACCCATTTTTGTGAATCTTCCCAAATAACGAAGATACAAACAAATTAAATTTGAGCCTGTGACGTCACGAGTTGCACCCGCCATACAAACAAGTGACAACTTGTGGCGTAACAAATCGTTTTGCGAGAAAGAGATGGGCAACATTTTTTATTTGCTTATATTTTTAATCGCATCAACCGATATATCTATTTCTTTTAAATTTGTGTATCTCTATTCAACAATTATAACATTTAATTTGTAAAAATGTGATAGTCGACACTAGGCAGCGTCCCTATTTAATGTCTTAGTTGTAGTTTAAGTTGTAGATGTAGCAATTAATTAGTTTCTTTTCTAATAGCTTTACGCTTATAAAAAGGAGCATGCGCCCACGACGCGCAGGTCGTCCGCCGCCAGCCTGTCCCAGTCGCAGTCGGAGGAGATAGACCCTGTCGAGCTGAGGAAGATTAAGAAAGTCCAGGTACGATCATGTACAATTTGGATGAATTAACGGTTAGGCGTGCAAGTCGCTGACATATTTGTGGCGCAAACAGACGCCGCTACTAAAAAAAAAAAATTGCAACACTATCAAATGGTGCAATTGTGCATTTTTTTAAACACAAACGTATTTGATTCCAGCTGCTCAGCTGCAGATATTAGTAATAATAAAAAAATGCAGCTTTATTTCTTATCAAAACGAGCTCTAGACTCCTTTGAGCACTTTTCGCTAAAACTTTCACTCTGTATATTTTTTGAACCAGTGATCCTGGATAATAATTGTTGTCATAGTCAAAAAATATTCAGTTTGACTTCCTCTACAAAGATAGTACAAATTTTTCGTTTGCCGGCTACTTGATCTCGTGGCCCGCAACTATCCCTGTCTTTTCTTATGTGCTATGTGAAGAGTCTTTGTAACCTAATTACCTATCTGACACTATAGTATTACTACGTAAGTTTTTTAGGTTTAGTTTAGTAGTAATATTTTATTATTAGCACTACCTTATTATGGTACGACTTACAAGTACAATCCTTATATATTGGGTTACTAGCATTTGCCCGCAGCTCCGTTCGTGCAAATATGTATCACACGGAAACACAGTCCTTTTTCGGGATAAAAAGCCTGTGTTAATCCAGAGCCTAAGTTACTACCATACCAAATTTCATCGAAATCCATTCCGTAGTTTTTGCGTGAAAGGGTAACAAATATCCATCCATCCATCTATTCTCACAAACTTTCACATTTATAGTAGTTGGATTAATTTAAAATTATTATAAGAGGAGTGATACAAAAGTTGTTTGCAGAGCTTTTTCCGAGGCTGGCTCTGTCGTAGACGATGGAAGCAAATCGTGGAACAGTACATCAAGAGTCCCCACGCGGAAAGTATGAGAAAGAGAAACAGGTATGGATGCTTCCTTAGAAGTAGTCGATATTATTAGGGCCTTACGTATGAAATTGGCGTATTTGTACTGGCCAGTTTCATCTCAAATAATTCAAATAGAACAAACAATTCTTTGTGTTTCGAAAACCGTAATACATTGTTTTTTTTACTCTTTTGGTTTTTTTCTTTGCGTCACACTGTTTACAAAATGGAAAACTTGAAATATCGTATTATTTTCGAGTACGAGTTCCACCGTGGCACCAGTGCTGCAGAAAGCTCGAGGTTCGAAGGATTAATGATGTGTATGGCGGCAGTGTCGCAAAAGAAAACACAGTGCATTTTGGGTTCCAACATTTTCGTTTTGGAAATTTTGACCTGCAGAACAAGCCCCGTGGACGGCCGGAGACAAAGTTGATAATGAAGAATTGAAGGCTATCGTGGAAGCGGATCAATCGCAAACCACGTCCGAGTCATCTGCAGGCTGCGGTGTTAGTGATAAAACTGTTTTAATCCACTTCAAGTAAATTGGAAAGGTGAAAAAGCTTGAAAGGCCTCATAAATTGAGTGCAGCTAACCGACAAACGCGCGTCGACTGCTGCGTTACACTACTCAACTGGCACAATAATGAAGGGATTTAAAATCATTACCTGTGATGAAAAGTGGATCCTGTACGATAATCGAAAATGCTCAACGCAATGGCTGAACCCTGGCGAACCAGCCAAAGCCTGCTCCAAGCGAAAATTGACTCAAAAAAAGTTACTTGAGCGTTTGGTGGACTAGTGCCGGTGTCGTTCACTACAGCTTTCTTAAATCTGACCAGACGATTACGGCAGATGTCTATTGCCAGCAACTGCAAATCATGATGGAAAATCTAGCTGCTAAACAACCGAGGTTGGTCATTCGCTCTAGGCCACTGCTGCTTGAGGACAACGCTAGACCACACACTGCACAACAGAGGGCTACCAAATTAGAGGAGCTTCAATTGGAATGTCTAAGACATCCACCGTACTTCCCGGATCTTGCTCCAACAGATTATAATTTTTTTCGAAATTTGGATAACTTGCAAGGGAAAAATTCAACTCCGGGGCAGTCCAAAGCGCCTTCAAACATTTTATTGATTCCTGTCGGAATGTTTTTTTAGTAAAGGAATCAATGAACTACCTGTGAGATGGCAAATTTGTTTGTGTACTTTGATTAAATAAATATAGTATGTTTAAAAAAATCGACTTTATGTTCCTCCTTTACAAAACGCCAATTTCATATGTAATGATCTAATATTATGAGTAAAGCATGGGGAAATCAAATGTTTTACTGTTTCAGCCTTGTCTTCAAAATGGTGGAGACAGAAGAGGAATATTTGGAGCAGTTGGAGATATTGGTAAGAATTTGTTTGTAAATAATGATTGAAATGACGATCTGCAAAAGAGCTCCGTGGCCTAGTGGGTAGACCGTTTGATTCGTACTCGAGAGAGCGCAGGTTCGATTCCCAGGTTATGGCGTGTACCAATGAACTTTTTTCAGATCTCAAGTACATTATACGGACGCTCTAACGGTGAAGGAAAACATCGTGAGGAAACCCGCACATGGTTGGCATTAGACGTATTGACCAGTCATTCCTCTGGACTGACTGACTGGCCTACTATGTTGTGAGAATACCGTATGTGCTTGGGCAACCATACGAAATTTGAAAACCAACTGTCCCAGGCACTACAGTTTTTCAAGAGTGGTTACTTCGCTCGCTGTATAAATCATCCAATAACGGATGAAAAAGAAAGGCCTAAGTTGATCATCTGAGGAAAAGCTCTTCTTTCCTCATTTGTTCAAAGCAAAAAAGTTCATGACAACAAAACAAAAACAGCAAATATCCACAGGTAACCTGCTTCCTACGGCCATTCAAAATGGCAGCTAGCTCCAAGAAGCCTCCGTGCTCACACGAGGACGTCAACTCCATATTCTTAAACAGTGAGACCGTGCTGTTCCTGCATCAGATATTCTTCAAGGGTCTCACATCGAGAATGGAGTCATGGCCTACGTTAGTTCTAGGTAGGTATCTTGAACAGTCTAATTTGAGTATATAAGTAGTAATAAACATACAACAAAACCGTCCAAGCGCGAGTCGGCCTCACAAACGAAGTAAACCGTACAAAACAACCAAAACAAAACACGATTGTTGTATTGGAGCTCAACTTAAATGTATTTTTTTTTATTCTGTTTTACCACGGTTTAAATATTATTCTTTTCGTAAGGTACATTAAATTGGTGGTTGTAGATATTATATAAAAAGTAATTTCTATACATCATATATCATATAACGCAATGTGACAGAAATGGAATGAGTGTACACTCAAGTAATAAACATGCGACGTAGTGGAATTCGGCTGGTTGAAGCGGATTTTCCATTCCGTGACCCAGATATAATTTGATAACCATTTGCTCGGAAATAATAGACGGTTTGAGTTCAGAGATGAAATGTATCACGCAAATGTAGATTAGGTTTAGGTTGTATTATCTTTTGACGATGTTTTGGTTGGGAATGTATTGTATATTGTGGAGTAAACTGTACAACGTGCAGACTAGAACGATCGCCTGAAAGCAATCGATTACTGCAACATCTGGAGTTACAAGTGTGTTGCTGTTATACTTCATCTACAATTAGGGTTTCTATTATCCTTTTAGGGTTTCTATCATCATCACTATTTACTTGGAGACCCAGACCCAGACTTTTGTTTTTTGTTTCCAAGTTTGATTAGGACAATGCAGGCTGATCACCTGATTGTCTGACAAGAAAGATGATCCTGCGCCTGATCTCTCGCCAGTGTCGTGTCAGTTATCCGTCCTACTAGTAGGGTTATGAGAGTAAAAGGAAGAGAGAGTGCTTTTGTTTATATCGCACACACTTGGGCACTATAAAGTAACTCCTTCGTAGCTGGCCTGGTTTCACTGATATCGGTGTGACCTATGTCACTTTTTTCTTTCAATGCCTTCACCACATTTAAGCAAAAGTAGAAATGTCTCGTTGGCCCACCGTCCCATATAAACTTTGTTCTAGGAGATCTCTTCGACATGTTGCTGCCAATGCTGACAATCTATCAAGAGTACGTCCGCAACCACCATTACTCGCTGCAAGTGCTGACCGAGTGCAAACAGAGCCAGCCTTTTGCCCAGCTGCTGGCGAGGCTGGAGAGTAAGCCAGCTTGCGAGGGACGGTCATTGGAGACTTTCCTAACTTATCCGATGCATCAGGTAAGTCCCTTTTAGACATATATGTACAAGCTAGCACGTACATTGCTGACTCTACATCACTTCTTTGCATTGTGCGGCAAAGTGCACGCTGTCGGGCCAGTTCGCATCAAGCAATCATACCGCGCACTCATAATCATTTTAGCAATTATTATTCGTGTTAATAAATATCAAGGACTTTAATAAATATCAATATCATATCAAGGACTTTTACTTATCAATATCATCAATAGGTGTTGTTGAGTAAGCAGCTCCTACATCCTTTTTGGTCCTTCAAATGACTTTTAATCAGTTAAATCAGTAACTATCAATTTATTAGTGACTATTGACTATCAGTGTATAACAATCATCAAGTAGCAGTAGTGATCATCATCAACATCATCAATCAGCAACAACAATCAGCACAGTCAAATCAAACGTAGCAGCACACAAAGTAAGATTTTTCTAATTTTACAACACCTCGTTTTCTCGATTTAATCATGTCGAGCGTGGAGGAACTTCTAGCAAACCAGCAGCAGCTGGTAAGCCAAGTAGAACAATCATACACGAACTTTAAAAAGGACGGCGCGGACCGTAAAACGCCGGCCTACATCCAAGCAAAATTATACGCCCTAGATCAATATTGGGTTGAAATTGAAACGAATCATAAAAAATAATGTACGTACGAGTTTGCCCAGTCCTTCACGTATTTTAGGAATAATCAATTCGAGACAGCAAAAGAAAGATTTCAGCAGATTCGGTCTGCCATAGTCAGCCGCCGGCGCCAGCGAGGGCTGGATCATCCACCCCGCTAATTAGGCCTGCGACACCTCTAGCTGACGCAGCAGCGTCACGCCAGCCTTCGCCATTGCCAGGAACTCAATCTCATAGCACAAGTAGTAGAACTGACGAATCATTAAGGCGTCAGAATAGTAATTTTAAAGCTTTTCGCCATACAATAGCAAACTTTGCTTTAGATATGATCAACGAAAAATGGGAATTTGAACATTTGCTCCGAAATATTCAGTCTCGCTGGACAGCAATAGATTCTCTACACTGGGAGTTAGACAGTGAGCTAGGGGATAGGAATATGGAGTATGAGCAGACATTTTACCAAATAGAAACAGAATACAACGACGTAGTCAAGGCTACTTCAACCGGAAGTTATGGTCAACTTCTCATAGGGAACAAGTAACTCCACATATAGAAATTCCTGTTTTCAATGGCACTTATAATCAGTGGACTTCTTTTAAGGATTTATTTACAGAGACTATTCATAGTAACCCATCATTGTCTAGTGCGCAAAAATACAATTCTTAAAAACTAAAGTTAGGGGAGAGGCAGCAAGTCTCATCCAACACCTTAATATTTCCTCAGATAATTACACTATCTGTTGAAACATTTTGAATCATCGGTATAATAACAAAATATTAATTTTTAACTCTCACGTTGATATTTTACATGCCAGTTGCTCATCATTTATCAATAAATAATATTAAACGCGTTCACGAGACCGCTTTAGAGACTAAACGCTATAAAAAATATAGAAATTGATATCTCATCTTGGGATCCTTTACTAGTCTATCTTTTGTCGCAAAAGTTAGATTCAGAATTACATAGCGAGTATTTGGCATCGGTAAAAAATCCACGTGAATTGCCAAATCTTGAAGATTTTTAATATTTTTAGAGAGTAAATTTACCACTTTAGAGTCTTCTACAAGAAAGTATGATAATGATGCATCAAAATCATATAATCGTTATATTTCACCTAGTAATAAAAATACGATGGTACATAATAATAATTCTAAAAGATATAACATGCATAAAAACTTTAACATAAAACAATCATTTCCAACGCAAAATAAAATTTCGCAATCGTTTTCGCATGATAAATATGCTTCAACTGTCAAATTGCATAAATGTCCAGTATGTAACACGAGCGATCACGCTCTTTTTAGCTGCCTGCGCTTTGACGAAATGCCGCCTTACTTAAAGCGTAAAATCATATAACAACGTGACATATGTCAAAATTGCCTTTATTGTCATAACAATAAAGCTTGCTTTTCTATTAAACGTTGCAGACAATGCAATGAAAAGCATAACACTCTTTTGCACGAAGCTTTTGCGCAACAAGCGGTTTCTAAACACGAGCCAACGCAAATGAGCTCTCACGTTTCACTGCAACGTGGGATTCCAGAAATCCTTTTGGCAACAGCCATCATCAACGTGCAAAAATTAGATGGGACTTACGTTCAAGTGCGTACTTTAATAGATCAAGGTTCCCAAATATCTCTAATTACTGAGCATGCCGCTCAGTTGTTAAATTTACCGCGAAAGAAATGCAAGGGTATCGTATCTGGTGTATAGGTTTGGATTTACTGCTGACGTAGAGAAAATGTACAGGATTGTATGGGTCCATGATGATGATCAAAAGTATCAAAAAATTGTGTGGAGAAACGCTCCAAACGAAGCTATCATAGATTATCGGTTAAAGACGGTGACGTACGGTACCAAGGCCGCGCCGTTCCTCGCAATGATGACGTTAAAACGGCTAGCGTCGGATGAAAAAGAAAACTACTTAAACAGCGTGGCTATCCCTATCCTTGAGGAATCCTTTTATATGGACGATTTAGTGCATGGTCAGCATAATTTATCAGTACCTTATCATGTAATTGAAGTCAGGGGGATTCCACCTTAGAAAGTGGAAATCAAATGCACCTGAATTGTTAGAAAATGTCAACACTGAAACCGCTCCTGGTTTCTTTTTTAAGCAAGAGCAAAGCAAAATATTAGGTTTTAGTTCAAACCCAAGAAGGTCGACTCCATGATAGTTTTAGGCTGGTTAAATGGAAACCCCACGCGATGGAACGTTTTCGTAGCTAATCGAGTTCGCGAAATATCATCAATTATGCCAATTGAATGCTGGCGCTATGTAAAATCAGATGAAAATCCAGCCGACTCAGCAAGCCGTGGACTGACTGTATCACAGTTAATTGACCACTCTTTGTGGTGGCAGGGTCCAAACTGGCTCTCTAATTTTTGTGATCAACATTAAAAATCATATTTTACAAAATTAGAACTTAAAGTTCCTGCATTAGTTAACTTAGTCACGCAGCAAAACCGTGACAGTTGTATCATATTACAATTACTTATGAAATAAAGATCTCTAAATAAAGTAGTTAGAACAGTAGCATATATTTATTAGGATTCGCAACATACAAAAAATATAATATAAAAGCAAAGCACTTATCATTATCAGAACTAAGCAAAGCAAAAAATATTATCGTAAGAAATATACAGTATTTAAGTTTTAATAAAGAAATAGAACATTTAAAACATAACAAGAAAATTTCTTCTAATAGCATAATTTATAGCCTTAATCCTTTTCTAGGTGAAAATTACATTTTAAGAGTGGGTGATCGGTTAAAACATGCCAATTTAGATCCCGACATGAAACATCCTATTTTAATACCTAATGATAGTCGTTTAGCAGATCTTATCATAGACCAGGCCCACGAGCTCACCTTTCACGGTGGACCTCGTTTGACGTCCGCGTTTATGCGTCAAAAGTATTGGGTGATCGGTGGTAACAGGGCTACCAAAAAACGCCTTCGACTATGTGTCACGTGTAGAAGACACAACCCTAGCAAACATCAACAGTTAATGGGCGACTTACCAGCAGCTAGAGTCAACCCTTCTAGGCCTTTTCAATCAGTAGGGGTAGACTACACCGGTCACATAATGATCAAAAGTAACAAGGGCCGTAGCATCAAAACCAGTAAAGGTTACGTAGCAGTTTTTGTATGTATGGCTACTAAGGCTGTACATCTTGAGGTGGTCTCAGATTTAATTACCTCGACGTTTTTAGCCGCTTTACGTAGAATGTCCGCTCGTAGAGGGACGCCGCGTAAAATTTTTAGTGATAACGGTACAAACTTCTTAGGTGCCAGTAAGGTAGTTCAGCAGGAATACGTCGAATTGCAAAAAGTATTTATGTATACTAATCTTTATAGTGAAATAGCAGAAATGGGTATTAGCTGGCATTTTAATGCCCCGTCATGGCCACAGGCTAGCGGTCTCTGTGAAGCTGCCGTCAAAAGGCTTAAGCACCACTTAAAACGAGTAATTGGCTACCAAAAGCTGACGTATGAAGAATACAACACCCTTTGTACCCAGCTGGAGGCGTGTCTCAACTCCCGGCCCTTGTGTCCGATGACCGAGGACCCGGAATCTCATTTCCTAACGTCCGGACCGATTTTAACTATTTACGAAACAGAACATGATTTAAGAACTAGATGGCATTTAACACAAAATATTTTATTTATTATTATTAATATATTATTATATTTAATTAATTTATCAGCACGTAGTAAATGGAGACAGCCTTTAGAGAATATTAAAATTAATGACATTGTTATCATCCACGACAACAACCTTCCAGCAGGCAAGTGGGCATTAGGTTAGAGTAGTGCAATTGCACCCCGGAAGTGACGGGCACGTTCGAGTCATTACTCTAAAGACAAAAAATGGATATATGAAACGTCCTATAATCAAATTATCAGTTCTCTCGGTTAATGAGTCTTAAAATGATCATTTGAACTCTACCGCACCATCAGAGCAACAAACTCCAAAATTGATAGGTGATAGAGTAAAAAGAAGCACCAGAAAAAGAAATAATTTGCCTACTATCATATCAGCTTTTTTGTTATTTTTTATGACCCTCATTTCTTCTTCCAATGGCTCATTTTATAACAATACTCCTTTAAATAATAAAGCAATTTACTTTGATAAAATAAATAACATGCATGTAATTAGAGATGATTGGCGCCTTGTCGTCTATTATGACATGCAGCCGTTCTGGGAAGGCGTTGCGGCATGCAAAAAACATATTCTTTATCTTGACAGCGCGTGCGCGGAGATAAGCACAGTGTCACATTGCGCCAGTGTCTTATTACAATTGAATCACACCTTTAATGAGTTGCAATACTATAATAGTTTACTATTAGATTAGCATTTTGCTGTACGCGCTATACAGAGAAGGGGACTAATAAATGGCGTAGGATACATTGCAAACAGTTTATTTGGTGTCTTACGAGGGCGGCACTGAAAATTTCGGGAATCAAGGAAGTGACACAACATTACTATTTAAAAATGTATTTATTGCTTTTCGAAGTATTTTCCGCGAAATTTGACACATATTTCCATACGATGGAATCAATCATTGAAGCAACCATTCCATTCGGAAGTTGGGGTCTCCAAAATGGCCGTTTTGTAGGCGTCCACAGCTTCTTCAGGTGATGAAAATCTCTGACCACGCAATTTATTCTTTATTTTAGGGAAAGTATAGAAATCATTAGGGCTTAGGTCGGGGCTGTACGGCGGATGGTCTAATAATTATATGATTTCTTGCTCTAAAAACTCTTTTGTTCTGTGCGCGGTGTGAGAACTCGCATTGTCGTGATGGAGGATGATGCGGCGGTTGCAGTTCTCTTTACGGAGTTCAGAAACGACCTGTGGCAAACAAATGTTAGCATACCATTCTGCATTAACCGTTCTTTGTCCCTCAAGAGGAATAGTCACAACATGTCCGGTTTTGGAGACAAACGTGGCCACCATTCTTTTTGCAACACTCCGTGAACGAACAATTTTTGTTGGCTTTAACTCATTTTCGAACACCCAAACTCGTGACTGGTTTTTTGTTTCGGGTTCGTACGCGTATATCCAGGATTCGTCACCTGATACGATATTGTATACAGAATTTGAGGATCCTGCGTGGAATCTTTCGAGAGTTCTGACCCACCAAGTAACGCGAGCCGCTTTTTGCTCTTCACAGAGCAAATGCGGTATCCATCGGGAAAACAACTTTTTTACACCTAATTGTTCATGCAAGATTATTTGTATTTGACTCATGCCAATGTCTAAAGTTGCCTGAATTTCGGGTATGTCACATGTCGATCTTCCTCAATCATCTTACGCACAGCATCAACGTTTTCTTGGGTGACTGCAGTTTTTGGACGACCTTGTCGGGGATCATCACTGAGCTTGACACGTCCACGTTGAAATTCAGCAAACCAGCGATAAATTGTGGTTTTGGATGGGGCTTCATCACCAAATGCAGAAATCACCCGGTCAACACACTGTTTTTGTGTTAAGCCACTTCGAAAGTCATAATAAATCATCGCTCTAGAATTTTCTCGAGTCAATTCCATTTTCTCAACGACTAAACAAGTTTGACAAGACCTTGTGACAAGACCGAGAATCTTTTTTTAAATAAATAAACGGTATTCGATTTTTAAAACCAAGGAGTTTTAAATTAAAAAGATTTTAATATGACAGGAACAGTGTAAATATTCCATTCCCGATACTTTTAGTGCAGCCTATGTAGATCAAAATTTCGCGGATAAATATGAGCAAGATATAAGCCGTATTATACGACAAAATCAAAATCATTTAGCATTATTATGGAAAAATAAAACCTCTCTAGTAGAGCCAGAATTTAATTATATAAAAAGAAGTGAGTCTGTAATGGAAAAACAACACAAGTCTATTTTTAAGAAAATAAGCGCCATCGATAACTCTGTTAATGCTTTAAAAGGTAACATACAAAATATATCTTATATTAGCGACTTTATTTTATTATCTTAAACAGCTAGTAACTTGATACATTATTTACATTATATACAAGACAACTTACTTGATACTATCACATCATGTGTACGACGGAAAATTTAATGTACACGTATTAACGCCTGAGCAGCTTAAACTAGAATTACAAAAGATATCATCATTATTGTCTAAAGACTTAACTATTCTTTTCTATACAGATTTATCTCAATTATATAATTTTCTAAAAGTGAGAATGCGTGTTAGTACTAATTATTTACTATTTGAAATAACTATTCCATTGATAGCCAGCGACTCGTTCGAGTTGTATGGAATTTGTCCTATCCCCTAAAAAGCAAATACCGCGATGAAATTTGCATTACTCCAATTGGAAAATATTTAGCAATTAATTTAAAGAAAGACACATTTATAATCATGACTGATACGGAGTTGCTTCAATGTTTTAACCAAAATTCGGAATCGTTGTTGTGTCGCTTAAGCAAACCGGAATTCAGCTGAAGGATAATGAAAGTCTATGCAAGCGAAATAAAATAACTGGGACTTGTCACTTCATCACCGATCAGTGTGACAACATAATATGGGTATATACTCATAAAATCAACACGTACTTTTATTTTTGTTGTGAAAACTGCTCATTGAAACTACCTTGCGATGATGAAATAAATGCAATTCAATTGTCTCAGTCTGGATTGATTAGCGTTAAACAAGGATGTATAATTAAGTCAAAAGACTTTTCTGTTCACTCGCATAAAGAAGACACAAGCATATTACATGTAAAGTATCAGGTTTTCCTCGGAGATATTGCTCCTATCAATAATCTTTTTAATATGCCGTTCCCGGAAACTTCATCTATAGCGCTCAATTACAATGAGTCAGCTGAACATAAAGAACAATTAATGGTATTACAGAAAAAACTTGACGACTTAAAGCAGAATGACCTAACTCTAGAAAACTTTTCGTATCATGACATACATCATTATACCGCTATCTATGTTATAACAGCATTAATTTTGATAATCAGGTCATATTTACTATGGAAATTCAGGACAAAGATTGTTAGATCAACACCTCCCGTGGTGGAAAGGGAAGCTGGAGGAATAGAAATGATTTCTCGCGGTGATATCGTGATATTTCAGTCACCAAAAAGTGGTCAGTGTTTTAGGGAAGTGGTACTAACACTCAGTGACAACAAAGTGTGTGGCCCTAGCAGGCAGAGTCGAGGCACTTCGCCCATACTTCACTCGTTTGTGACAATTGCCGACAAATAGTGTTTATCATTAAGTTAGTTTAAGGACCTATTGTCTATCACCTTGTATCATCATCATCATCATGCGGCCCGGGAGCATGTACAAGCTAGCACGTACATTGCTGACTTTACATCACTTCTTTGCATTGTGCGGCAAAGTGCACGCTGTCGGGCCAGTCTGCATCAAGCAATCATACCGCGCACTCATAATCATTTCAGCAATTAGTTTTCGTGTTAATAAATATCAATATCATATCAAGGACTTTTACTTATCAATATCATCAAAAGGTGTAGTTGAGTAAGCAGCTCCTACAATATACTTATTACTGTTAGCAATTACAAAGAGAGATATTAATAAAAAAATATACTTACATGCTGTAGGTTACGACTTTAAATAGTTCACTCAATCTCAATCAATCAACTCTGTTACTTTTATCTTTAACTTTTTCTTCGTGTCGGAGGAGATTTTCTCGTTTTATTTATTTTTCCTATTTTCAATTTTATGTACATAATATAATCATAAATAGGCTGGCTGTTGTATATTGTATTCGTATTTGTTTTATCTGTATCAACTTCTGCCTCTCTAACAGATTCCCCGCTACATCGTGACTCTACATGAACTTCTGGCACATACTCCACACGACCACGTGGAGCGCCGCAGCCTGACCCACGCTCGGGCACAGCTTGAGGAACTGTCTCGTCAGATGCATGATGAGGTAATATACGAACTTCACGAAAGAGAGATGTGAGTGGATTTTCTTTTCGCCCTTTAGCCCTTTTTTATTTAGCCCTTGTGACGTTAATTTCTCTGAAATAATTTTCTTTTAATTTTAGGTCAGTGAGACAGAAAATCTACGGAAGAATTTAGCTGTGGAGCGCATGATTATTGAAGGCTGCGATATCCTTTTGGACGTCAATCAAGTCTTCATCCGCCAAGGTACGGATCGAAAATATGGTTAACGACTTTTAATTTATTCGGAGCATTAAATTTTTAAATATTATTGGTGACGATTTGTTTAGTTTCAAATGTTTCTTGCTATTTATAGGTAATGATTGTTTCTATCAAGTAGCGTATGAGCTAAATCTATCTTCCCGAAATTAAGCAAGGACCCGTCCTGACTCACAGCAGAGGGGATCTAAGTAGTCGGTGTTATCATTATTTCATAATATTTATTGGCACAGGAGTCCTATCACAAGTGGTGGGTAAAGGTCGCAAGGCATCGCTGCAGGCGCGTCAGGCTTTCCTCTTCAGCAAGCATCTACTGTTGGCTACTCGCGCGGCTGCGGGAAGACTTCATCTGCCGCCGGCTGCGAGGCTTCCATTACATGATGCACTGCTCATTGAAGATCCATCTAGCCGCGATGATGATGGTAGGCGTTAGGGGCATGTGCCCCACATGTGTGTATCTTTAAGAAATATGAAAGAAATTAATATAAAAGAAAGTTATATTTTTAGACGCAACTGGGAACGCATCGCCTGGTGGAGAACAGTACCAAGGGAAGGATTTCAAAATACTGGTTGAGGTGAAAGGCGAACAGATCTGCGCACATTTAGGTATGTAATATGATAAATAGCTAGTTAAAAAAAGGGGCAAAATATAATTCGTCCAAGAGAAGAAAACCTACTTACGACGAAATATTTTCTAAAGATGGTAATAATTATGATAAAAATTTCTCGAGTAAAATAGATAAACTTGGTTTTCATAGTGGTCTTTTGAATGTTATCTTAAACTAATCTTATTGATTTATTTTATAGTAAAAATCTTGTATACATAATTGAGATCTCGGAAAATGCTGCAAGTAATTCCATGAAATTTAGTATGCAGATAGTTTTGAAAGAGAACAATCGATCTAGATAGGTAATAGGATTTATGTGACTTCGATTGCTAATGCCAAATTCGGTTGGCTTAGTTAGCATTGGGCATTTTGCATTGATGGAAATTTGGTGTATCGGGTTCGAATATGTTTGTTATTCTTTTTTTATGTTTATTTATTTTAAAGTATTTTATCGTTCTTCTAAAACTCTGAGCAAAAGTCGGTCTCCCGGGTACTATAACATTTATTCACTATTTTATTATATTACTTATGCGTCAGTGGCTCCAACGGTCGAAGAGAAAGCAGCTTGGACGAGCGAGCTAGCGCAATGCATGGAGAGCGCTGCACTGACCGAGCTACTGCGAGCCTGCGGTGGCGGTAACGGCACCTCAGCCAGTCTACCCGCCTGCCGCGCTGACAGAAATCTGTTCACTGATGACGTGGACATACGATTCAGCCGTACCCAGCTGAACTCGTGCAAGGTGCCACAGATACGGTCAGCTACCCCGCAGCGATTGTTGCAGAGGCTTACAGGTTAGTCACAACTATTGCTTAAAGACTCTGTTATGATATTAAAAACTAAAATATTTTATTTTATTTAACAGGAAAACAAAACGGTAATTAAGTGACAATATAAAAATCTACATTGCTAAAAAGATACACAATTACATTGTTTTCGCATAAAGGTTAGACTTAAACAAAAATAAATTAATGTTTAACTATTACTTAAATTACAAAGAACTATGATCGGTTTTTGAATACCAGTATTTAGATAGAGTACTTCTAAAAATGTTAGGTGATGAGGTAAAGAGATTGAGTGCGAAACCATCTGCCGACTGATTAAGAGAGTGGTTGAATGAATTAATAGATCGAATAAGAAATGAATTTTGTCGGTAGTTAGACGAGTGAGTAAGCGTGGAGAGAATCGGCCGATGTCGCATGTGTGTTAGCTAATACGGAACTCGTATGTTAATTTTTGACAGTTAAGATGGAGAGACAATCAAAGATTAAGCAATCTTTACTAGAAAAGTGATATCAGCTAATCAGCTAGTCGACGTCTCTCTTCCAGGGGTAAAAAATGATGTTTTTTACAACTGGATACATATTTGGCATTATTATCGCTACATTTATACTGCAAGTATCTGACAAAATTTGTATCGTTTCTAATATGTTGATGTGAACTTTGTACTCAGGATTCCAAACTTAAGAACAATATCGAAATATTGTAAAATTGTAAAGCTTTAGCGCGGTGGTAATAAAAGTTATGGTCGAGTTCAATTAAGAAAAAAAACAATAACATTTTTTTAATAAGAGATTTGCGATATTAATAAATGATACACTTCTCGTCTCAGGACTACAAAAGGAACTAAGTGTATGGCTTTCCTCTGATTGCTGACTATTGAAGTAAACATCTTAATTTTTAACACCACGCAGGCCATTCCCAATGAACTATATTTTTCGTAATTCATATCAATGAAAATTTATATGAATTACAAAAAATCAAAGCATAATGACTTAATCCCTACAGACCTCCGATTCCTCTCCGTGGACTTCCTGAACACGTTCTTGCTGACGTATCGCGTGTTCACGGACGGCGTGACGGTGCTGGAGGCGCTGCAGCACGTGTTTTACGAGCAGTCGCAGCAGGAGGTCGAGCTGGCCCCGCCTCAGGATGCTACTCGGAAGACCAGCGCGGCCAGCTCTGTGTCAGGTATTCTGGCAGATAGGTTTAGACCAAATCTAATATAGGAATAACACTTGTGACGTGTCTCTCATCTACTGAAGTACGAGCTCCTGTAGTGGACATATGCTATAAGAAACCTCCTCTTCCTCTCAGGTAAGTCAGATAGCTTTAGATTATTTTACATTAAAGAGACACCTGTGACTTAGCACAGACTTTATATGGACGACCTGCGCTTCTCTCCGTTGACTTGCTGAACGCCTTCTATGTACCGCGAGCTCACGGACGGAGTGTCCAGCCTCGCTATCAGTAAAATATTATGCTGCAATGCAGTTTCTCAATCAGTGCGATTTTTGATATCACTGTCATAAATGCAACAAATAACAGAGCAAATCGCTCTTACTATCCAGATCAAAACCTAGATCTTATTTTCAGGATATGGATCGGAGTATAGCGACCGTGATTGGCAGTCACAGTTCTGGCGTGGGGCAAAGAAAAGTAAATATACTGTTATTTATATCATAATATTATTTACTTAAACCAAATTTTAATTTCTGATTCTAATAAATTTTTACTTGAACCAGGCGAAGACGATGAAAAGCTTTCTCCGCATCTAATGGCTCCATCTCGCCGCACTTCGACTGTGAGCAAGGTAAATATTTTAATATTATCTGATCACGCAAGGAAGTTTACTAGGGCCAGAACTATTTTTGCTGTACAATGTACATCAATGATTTACCTAATGTAACAGATCAAAATACTATTTTATTCGCGGATGATACATAATTAAAGCTATAATTAAATGTGAGAATGTAGACTCCTTCAAAAATGACATTTGTAATACGGTTGGCAAAATAATTTCATGGCTTAAATAGAATAATCTAAAAATTAAGATCAATAAAACTAAAATTATTCAATTTAGGGACTATAGGACACGACAGATTGACTTAAATTTATCCTTTGATAGCATTAAAATAGAAGAAGTTAATTCCACAAAATTTTTAGGGATCATAGTAGACAGACACTGTGATTGGAAATATCACATAAGCCACGTATGCAACAAACTAGACAAGTTTGTATACGCAATTAGAATGTTGCGTATCAACTGACTGACGTCTTGACCGCGGCTGGATTATGCGTATACCAAGGATATGTGTCTTCGGTGCTCTCGTATGGGCTATTGCTATGGGGGCAATCTGTTGAAATTGACAAGGCATTGAAGGTCCAGAAGAAGTGTCTAAGAGCCATTTGCGGAGCTTGGCAGACAGTTGCAAGCCTTATTTCAGAAATTTCGTATTCTGCCTCTGGTATGCTTGTATATGTGGATATATGGATATGTGGTATGCTTGTATATGGGAATATTTGTACTTTTGTAAAACAAAATTTACAGTACTTTCCCAAAAATTCTGACATTAATAATAGAAGTGCTACACGAAGACACAAGTATAAATTACTATAATATCTGCCTCAGTGCCGGTATGATATCTATAAAAAAATGTGTACATCAATGCCATTACTGTATATAACAAGCTACCTGACCATTTCAACCATTTCAAAAGCTTAAACCTACATAATTTTAAAAGACAATTAACTAAATAATTGTTTTTATACATTAAATGCATAAATGATGACATTTAAAGAAACATAAATTAATTGTTAACTTGTGTAGAAATAATACGCAGATAAAACTTTGCACTCAAATTTTATTATAATATTTTAGCTTAACCAAATTAAAATCTGAAATATAGCTTCACTGCTATGCTACTACAACTGTTCACAACTAAAGCTGTCATCAGACTGCTTGTCCGACTGGCATGGAAGCATCTGCCCGCCAACCCCCACCTCTCCCACTCTACCCGACCAACAACCCGCCAAACGTCTTTCTGATTGGTCGACTTTGATATTACGGTGTTGCCACTTAAAATAGAACAAAATAACAAAGTGATAAATAAATTATAGAGATAAACAAAGGGGGATAAGTGACAGTTAACAGTCGGCCTTCCTGTGAGTTACACGTCCTCGTGTAGAAATACACAACAAATCAACAAATTATGCATTTCTAAATAACAAAAATCGAATTATTAAACAAAATCTATACATAACAAACTCTTTTAGGTTTACAAAATTTACATTATAAGTTTAAGTATTATAATGTATAAAGTAGCATCCACCTTCTGCTTTATCAAATGTGATTGGAACTCCTGCATGTTTCCGTCACGCTATTTTATGTGTATTATGTGACACGAACTCCTGCATGTTTCCGTCACGTTATTTTATACATTGTTATGTGACATGAACTCCTGCATGTTTCCGTCACATTATTTTATGTGTATTATGTGACACGAACTCCTGCATGTTTCCGTCACGTTATTTTATACATTGTTATGTGACATGAACTCCTGCATGTTTCTGTCACGTTATTTTATATGTATTATGTGACACGAACTCCTGCATGTTTCCGTCACACTAACAAATAAATAACTGTAACTCCTTCATGGTTCTTATATTATTATATTTTATACATTTTTATAAATTAGTGATGAGAACTCCTACATGTTTCCATCACCTTTGAAAATTTATATAACATAATACTTAAGTTATTAAATTTTAATTTATCATGAACCAGTAGCTTAAATACATAAATTTTAATTGTACGAAATATATTAATTCTTAATATGATTCATAACAAAACTGTTTACTTCAAATTAAATAAGATGTACATAATCACTGATTAACATTAGATTAAATGTAACATGCATTTTAACTATTGACGTCACTGACTTCATCTTCAAATTCTCTGTTAAATACAAGCCACGGTAACATTTTATCGACAGATATAATACTTTTAAATGGTCTGTTATTTTTACGTGAAAGTGGTGTATCACAAACTTCATAACGATCATTACCTAATTCTTGAGTGACCCTGTATGGACCCTGATACTTTGCTACTAGTTTTCTACTCTGTCCACTTGCTGGAATTTCCCTCTCAACTCGAACTAAATCACCTATACTAAATTTTAAGTGTTTTCTATGCCTATCAAATCTTTTCTTTTGTTGCTCTTGACTCCTCTCTACACGATCAGATATTTCTTTTCTCAAAGTTTCAAGATTTTCCACATCAGGAGAGTCATCTTGAATGTTTGCTGTAAGACGTGCGTCACCCATACCAGTCATTCGTAAGCCAAACAGCGCTTGGGCTGGTGTCTTCCCTGTACCTTGGTTTATTGTGTTATTCAACCCCCATTGAACCTCAGACACTTTCTCATCCCAACAATTTTCAGGCTTACCATAATTTGCCGATGTTAGGGAACTCAAAATAGTCCTGTTATATCTCTCCACTTGCCCGTTGGCTCGAGGAGTTGCTACGGCGTTGAGGATTTGCTTTACACCCAATGTTGATAAAAACTCTTTAAAAGTTTTTGATGTAAACCCACTTCCTCTATCACAAATAATGCGCTTTGGTACACCGAATAAGTGGAAGTAATTTCGCAGTGCTGCAATGGATGTAGATGATTTTGTGTTTTTCACTGGTACTAAAACAATAAACTTCGTAAAGGAATCAATAATGACAAACAGGTAACAATTTCTCTTTTTGCTTCGAACAAATGGTCCCAAATGATCGAAATGGATCGTTTGAAATGGAGAAGTCTCTTTGGGAATAGGATGTAATTCTCCTGGCTTTTTCCCACCTTGACCCTTCGAGTGAGCACATTCAAGGCAACTTTCAACATATTTTTTTATTGTTCTGCGCATTTTCGGCCACCAATAATCACTTTTAATTTTATCAAGGGTTTTATCAAAACTAAAGTGCCCAATATGATCATGGTTGGCTTGTAAAATATGCCAAGTTACACTTTTCGGAACCACCCATCTTTCCCCTACGTCAGTCTTACGAAACAATAGACCCTTTTTGCAAACATAATTATTTTTGATGTCAGGTACATTATCCAAACCTTTGTCATTAAGTATTGCAAGAGTTTTTCTTATTTCGCAATCATTTTGCTGTACAGTAGCGATCCAATCAACTGTAACATTTGCAATATTATAAGATTGTTTGGCATTCGATAAAGTCCGATGTTTGGTAGGATTTCGGCTAAGTGCGTCGACATGAGCCATATTTGAACCTGGGCGATATTCCATGGTAAAATCGTATTCCTGCATGGAATTCCACCATCGAGCCACCCTAGGTATCATGTCCTTTTTCTCGAACGTTGCACGAAGTGATTGACAATCCGTGATAATCTTAAAAGGCACACCCAACAAATATACTCTAAACCTCTGTAACGAGCAGACCACAGCCAGGGTTTCCAAATCATATGATGTGAAATATTGTTCCTGTGGCGAGGTTTGCCTGCTATAGTATGCAACAGGTCTAAAGGGTACGTCAGGACTCTTTCTTTGGAGTAAAATACCACCCACTCCTACTTTACTCGCGTCAGTGTGTAACTGAGTTTCAAAAGTCGGATCGTAAAGAGCAAGTACCGGTCTGTCAACAAGAGCATTTCGCAGATCAGTAAAGGCCCTCTCCTCATTTTCTTGCCACTGCCATTTAGAATTTTTCTTTAGTAGCAGAGTTAAAGGTTTAGCAATTAAAGAGAAGTCCTTTACAAATCTGCGAAAATAACTCGTCAAACCAATGAATTGTCTGACCGTGTGTTGGTCTATTGGTCTGGGAAAGTTTTGCACAGCCTTAATTTTTCTCGAACCAGGCTCTATTCCATTATAGCTTAATTCAAAACCGAGATAATCAATTCTTTGCCTAAAAAAATTGCATTTTGATAATTTTAAAGTCAAACCATTTTCTCTCAAAAGGTCCAGAACTACCTTTAACTTGTCAAATCCAGTGTCAGCGTCTATAGAGGGGATTATAACATCATCCATATAAGCAAATGCATGTTGGAACCTGATATTACCCAGAATTTTATTAATAGTTCGCTGAAACGTTGACGGCGCATTTGCTAGACCGAACGGCATCCTATTAAATTCATAATGACCGTCCGGTGTCACAAACGCCGTCAAGTGTTTCGATTCTTCAGCTATCGGAATCTGATAATATCCTGACGCAAGATCAAGAGTTGTATAATATTTATTTCCGGCTAAACCATCAATTTGATCTTCGATTCTTGGAAGAGGATAGCGCTCTTTTACAGTTTTTTTGTTGAGGGCTCTATAATCCACACACATACGATTTTCACCGGTCTTCTTTTTCACTAGAACTATAGGTGACGCATACTCTGAATACGATTCTCTGATTATACCACAAGATTCTAAATCACTCACCATTTCTCTGACTGAGTTTCTTTCTGTATGGGATAATCTGTAAGGCCGATAAACAACCGGGGTGAGATCGTTGAGATGAATTTCCATTTTAGTTACATTGGTGCATCCAATTTCTTTCGTCGAAAACGCGAAACAATTTCTATAATTATTAAGCAATATTATTAGTTTTGACAATATTTTAGGATTCACATCTTTATCTAATGAAATATCATCTATAGTAATTTCACCTTTGACATCATTACCATTTTTCGCTGATACTGAATTCACTTTTAAAGAAACATTTGCTGAAGATCGAGTCATTAGTGTACCCTTGGATATCAAAAATTCTCGGTTTGGAAGGCCCCTCAAAAATAAATGTCCTTTACCCTCTGTCAGTTCACAAAACCCCGGTATGATCTCAAATTCCTTTCTTGGTTGTTGTCTTAGTACATGATTGATAAAAACTTCTCCTGTAAATTTTGGCTCAGTATAAATTTCAATTTTACATACGTCGTAAACCTTCGTGTCTCGGGTTGCATATAATAGTATTTTATCTTTGGTGCTAGAACTAGAGGAAATGTGTAACGAGTCACAGGTTTTTAAAATAGTTATGTGTTCTTGTTCCGTAAATGTTTGGCCCACTAACAGAGGGACTCGAAGAGTATGATCTGGTACAATTAGTAATGGTGTTATAGCAGCCACTGAATCAATTGTTAATTTTATATCAGATTTTCCTAATGCCTCTACCGTTCCATCTCCAAATCCTCGCAAAAGAGGTAAATCATTTTTTGTCCAAGTTCCAATAATATTTTTAGCCTCAGACAACCTCATCATAGTACACTGACTACCAAAGTCAATGTAACATGGTAGCTCAGTGCCATTAATGTAAGCGGTTTTGAAAAATTTATCTTCTACATCATCCTTCTCAGAAACTATCATAACAGATTTGTCCGGTTTAACATTTGTATTTTTGGAAAAACAGTCGTTAGATAAGTGACCTAATTTAAAACATAAATTACATTTCTTTAAAGGTAAAGTACATTTGAAACTGGGGTGTCCTTCTTGCCCACAATTATAGCATTTAAGTGTCTTATGTTCATGTTTCTGTGGCTTGTGTTTCGTTGTTTGTTCAGTGGCAGATGCAGCACGAGTCTGTACATTCCTTTCTGGTCGTTTGAAAGATTTAACGTTCCTCAAATAAACTAAAAGCTTATCAGGATCTGAAAACTGTACTGCCTCCGCCCCTGCACGAACTGACCTATCATCAATTCCAAATAGTATACAATCGACTGCATCTTTTCCCGAGATTCGACATCTATTAATCAAAATCATTTTATCGTAAAAGTAATTTTCTAATGAATCACCAAACCTAGCTCGTAATGCTAACATCTCAGTTAAAAGTTGACCATAATTCTCGGAACTCGGGAATGCAGTTTTTAATTTATTCTGCCACTCTTCCCACGTAAACAAAACGCTGGGCAGGCCTTGATACCACCTCTGGGCTACACCCGTTAATTTCGGTAAAGCATAATGAACTATCTCACGTTCAGACCAATTATAGATGTTAGCACACTCGTTAACTTTAGTGATCCACATATTTATAGATTGATTTTTCTTCATTGGATCAAACTCAGGAACTGCATTATTATTAGTTAAATTAAACCTCTCTTGTGGCTTGGAAAGGTTTTCATTTTTCATTACTTTTATAAATTCTTTAAAAATAGTCGCAATGTCCTGATTATTTTGATGCACTAAAGAAATAGTCGAATCAGTGCCATTGATTGGCTGTACACATTGATTCGGTACTGTATCATTACTTCGACAGTTATTATTATGATGAAACAACTCTAACCGGCTACGAGACCGATTTCTTGATCCACGGCCACGACTTTCGCTTTGAATTACTTCGGATTCTCTAGGTTGTAAAATATTAGTTTGACAAAGAATTACTGACCGTTCGCGAGGTTCTCTTGCAGACCGCGTCCTGCTACGGCTGCATAGCCGTCGTTGAGAGTGTGAAGAACGATCAGGACTCGCAGCATGTGATCGTTTCCTCTGGTCACTCAATAAATTTCCACGTCGGATATATGCACTAACCCTGGTCCCACTACTGTGACGAGAACTGCACCTGCGGCTTCGTGATCGCTTGCGTGTAGGACTGCGCGATCGGTTGCCACGTCTGGGGCGCTCAGGTGTTTCTAACCTCTTATCATTTCCCATTTTATTTAGCGACCTGAAATGTAAATTAAATGCTCTGGACATGACAGCTCTTTGATTTACTTGTAAAGTAACAAAAACAAAGATAACACTCAAGATTTCAATTATTAATTTCTAAGGCAGGGTATATCAAGTAATTAGTGATTATTACTTATTATATTCATTTTTTTTATATTTTTTTTTTATTTTCTTACTTTACTATTTCTAATTTTCATTAATACCCAAGCATTATAAAGGCCATCATTATAATACCTTTTAATGTCAGCAAAGATTAGAATCTACTCATTAAAAGCCACCCTTTTTTTTTTTTTTTAAGTTAAAAATAAAATTACATAATTATTACGTTTTTCAACATAAGAAAAATCATACAACTAGCAATTATTTCCAACAATTCTTCATTTCCCCGCTCCAGTGATAAATACTGTTCCAAGCAGAGCTTATTTTTACACATTACTAGGGAGTGCCCCAGCCAAATGTTTATCAAATATAGCTATCAATCCTTATTGCATAATATTAGGGAGTGCCCTAACCAATTATGCAATAAATCGTGCTTAAAAATGCTATAATATACTCTTGTAAATTATTTGCACTCTAAACAATTAGTCATCAAAGCAACGGAAAAAAAAATAATATAAAAAATACATTTTTACTGACCTTTTTAGGCGTAGTTATCCCACCTCTGAAGTTGTTAACTTGTGTAGAAATAATACGCAGATAAAACTTTGCACTCAAATTTTATTATAATATTTTAGCTTAACCAAATTAAAATCTGAAATATAGCTTCACTGCTATGCTACTACAACTGTTCACAACTAAAGCTGTCATCAGACTGCTTGTCCGACTGGCATGGAAGCATCTGCCCGCCAACCCCCACCTCTCCCACTCTACCCGACCAACAACCCGCCAAACGTCTTTCTGATTGGTCGACTTTGATATTACGGTGTTGCCACTTAAAATAGAACAAAATAACAAAGTGATAAATAAATTATAGAGATAAACAAAGGGGGATAAGTGACAGTTAACATAATATTACTTATTTTAATATCTTATTTACAAAAATGACATTAGATATCTAATTTTTACTTTATATATAACATTAAGATGATTTTGACATAATATTTTATTAATGAATTTATTAGATTTTATGATGATTATGAATAATTATGAACACTATTCTTATTTTATTGTTATGATGACATGTTGAGCTATATCTTACTTTATATATTGATTTTTGATACTTGTGACAATCCCCTTTTCTCTGCTAAAATGACATTACATTTACCTTTTGGGTGCTGAAAATAAAAAAAAGATAGTTTAAAATATGATAATCACATTAAAACACATTAAAATATAGGATTATAAAATATTTACCTTTATTGTATGCACCACGTGTTTTAATGAGATCAATGTTTATGGACTTATGAATCAGGAAATATTATGGTATCAATGTATAATATGGGAAAAACGAAAAATTTTTTCACCTCGAAACACAACCATGTTTCGAAATGCACAACAAAAACTGGTGCACATGTTTTCATGCCACGTGAAGACCACGTGTTAACTTCACACACCTTGCATGTTAAGAATATTTTGCGCGCTATTGTGATGACAGAATGTTGGATCCTAGCTATTATAATATTTTTAATACCTTATGTATACCACATTCTAGCAATAAAGGATTGATTGACTAATTGACCATTTTTTAATATGAGATATAAATGTACCTAATTCATATTTTTAGGTCGATGAAGATAAAGAAGACAATAGCCACCTCACAATACCGAAGATAATGGCGACATCTTCTAGTAACGAAACATTGAAAGGTGATTATCAATTTCTTACTTTAGTAACTTAGCTTCCTATTCAAATATTACTGTGTAATTTATTAAAAAAAATTTAAACTATGTATATATAGTATAGGTTTACAAATTACTTGATAATTAAATTCATAAAAAAATTGTAGGACCATCTCCATCATCCCCCGGCGCTCAAAGCTCAGTGACATTGGTTGGAAGTCCAAAACGTGCCAGTCCAGTTGATACAAAAGAAAAAGAACCGCCGCAACCTCCACCGGTACCAAAGAGAGAGCCACCAAAGAATGGAAGGCCTATTATAACTAAAGTAGAAAGTATAGAACTCGTAGATCAAAGCGATGAAGACGCTAAAGGAGAACCAGAGAGGAAACAGTACAAAATCGATGACAAGTTCAAAATATCGCAGCGCTTTTCAGAAGTTTGCAATGTAAGTTGTTACTGCATTATCTATCGTCACTGCATTCGATGTGAATAAAATACCTCAAAAAATCACTATTTCAGACACTAATAATAATGTAGGAAATATTCATGATGTCCATACAGCCTTATTAGTTCTTAAACCATTGTACATAATACATAAATATAGTTTTTTTTCATCATCTAAGTATAATTATTTCAGTCATCTACATTCAACATCTAAGTAAAAATATTTTTAGGTCTACAAAATATAATTGCAACAAAGAACAACATATACAGGACTTCTTATTTTGTATCAATGCAGATCTTTATTTAGTGTGGTCCTTAATGATTTTTTTCTCAGTTAATTGAACCGCCTTATTTAACAAGACTAGAGTTTCACACAGCGCGTGCGCACCATGACGGAGAGTCCCCGTCGGCTAGTGCCGAGCGGTAGTAGCGCGGCTGACGCGCGGCGCCGTTCTGAGGGCGCCCGCGCCGCTGCCGCTGCTGAGCTGCGTCGCGCGTCTGATATTACTGCTCGTTCTGTGCCGCGACGTTCTGTTAGGTAAGTGAAACGGAGTACATAATATTATGTCAATGTGTATCGGAAAAGACGGACGGATTAAGGCATCATAATATTGTATGTGAATAACGGTAAAGATTCCATAAATACCTAATAAAGGTCTGTCTGTTCGAATTTTAAGAGTTTTACTCTTATAATACAATGAGGGTTTTTAAATTCGTGATATCTGACAGCTTTTTGACACGACAAGGACCGTCGTACTACCAAGCGCCGCTAGGTGGCAGAAAAGGAATCGAAAATTCTTATTGACCGTTTTTGATATCACTTACGCCACCAGATGACGCTTTGTGTGGGGTTGGGTCTGCCCCCTAGCGGCAGAAAAAATATCAAAACCCTCATTCTTGATTCTTTACTAACAAGCATGAAACAATTTTTTTCTCAGCAAACAATCAAACTTGAACATTGTGCGCACAAAATATAATATGGATCGCAACATCGATCTCGATATCCACAGCGAATCCACTGAGATAGAGTACTTCTAAAAACATTTAACCCTTTATGGTCCTATTTCAGTGAGCGCCGTTGTACCAATTCCTCTATCAATAGCGAGAGACGTCGCATGGTGAGCTCAGATCCACGATCTTCAGTCACCTCCCAGGTGTCTCAGATGCAGGTAATTTTTAATGAATATACTATTATAATATATTATTTTGTTTTGTTATGTCTTGTGTAAGTGATACACGTTTTAAAGTTGATTTTTTTGCTTCTTTATCATGTGTTTCAAAGCCACATTTCCGAAATCTTGACAATTATTGTCCGATTTCAGAACTACCGCCGAGAGACCAGCCAATCCAAAGCCGGGGTCGTCATCACGTCCTTCCGTCAGTCACACAGAAGGTATAACCGTTTGATTCTTCTCAACTATGTTTGAATCAGCTTTTAACATACATTTGGCAATGACTGTTACGAGAGCTTATCATTTCTCTCGATATTGCATGTAATTTCGGTCTCAGACAATTCTGCACGATTCATGTATTTAAGAGTTTTTATCCGTTTCTGGACAAAGTGTTTGGCGTAAGTAATTCTTTTACTCTGCCCTGATTTAGATTTTAATTGGATTTTGATTTGACAGCTTCGGAAAAGACCTGTTGTGGTGAGTGAAAGGATGAGGTAAACAGTAGAGAGAGACGTAGCGCTGCGTAGAGGAACCTAAACGAATTGCTTTATAGCGTATTGCAATTTTTCCCTTCCATTGGATCGTTAGAACCGTATTTTGTACCTGTATTTTGAAAACAATTTAGTACAAACATCGTTACAATACCAACTGAACACACAATTTTACTACTTACAAGTAAAAAAGCCAATGAAAGCCTGCTTTAATTTTTTTTAATTAGCAGAAAAATTTTGAAAATTTTGTGATTCACGACGAACATACCATCCTCATCACCTTGATGAGTGGCAGTCTTCCACCGTGCGCTTTTCGCGTAACTTTCTGCCGCGCACTGTAAAACTCTGGAACGAACTGTCACCAGCAGTATTTCCGGACCTATACGACCTGCAAACCTTCAAGAAGAGAGCGTATTCCCTCTTAAAAGGCCGGCAACGCACCTGCAGCTCTTCTGATGTTGCGAGTGTCCATGGGCGACGGTAGTTGCTTATCATCAGGTGACCCGTTTGCTCGTTTGCCCCCTTATTTAATAAAAAAAAAAAAAAAGAATAGCCACAAACTATAATTAAATCTTTTTCAGCTACGATTTTGGAATCTATTTTTTGTAATGCGGTATAATAATATGATCAAGCTGGTGTGACAGTTGGAAGTCATATACCATTGCCGTTGGGTGTAACTTGCTCCTTGCCAAATTTCCCATTCCTGAATGCTAATTCCTTACAAAATATTGTGTTCCACATAAAATATTTATATTAATAACTAGTATATACAACACAGTGACCTGGTTAATCTTAATATTTTTATTTTAATGATGAATTTACTTTGTTTTTTTTTCAATTCAAATCCTAGACTTACTCTCTTTCACTGAATGTGTTATTTTTATCTCGACTATCTAAAATATTACCTTGCATTGTTGGATTTACAATTATTTAAAATTCTAAATAAGGGCACAGACTGCGAAAAATGTTAATTAACACAGATTTCGAATTCATATTCTTCACCACACGACACATTTTAACCAACATAATGTATGTAGTTTTAGTAAAATATATTAATTCTTATTTTATTAGACTTTAATTTAGAACAAACTGTAGATAGCTAAAATATGAAAGTGTTAGATTAAAATATATTACAACGATAAATACTTAATTCATTAAACTGTACTGAATAAAATAATTGTATCTGCATTACAACTTGATGTCTGATGATAATACGGAATAATATTAATTTCTGAAGCTGTAGATTTGCCTGTGGGTACATTAATAATATAATATTTAGTTTTTCCTGATAACATTCAATTTAAACATAACTATGAGTTAAGAATAATTATGAATAATTAAAAAGCTCAATAAATTAAACATGCGTAAACTATTTTTGCATGCTTTCTTTATCCCCTTGAGCACCATTTTTCTGTTTTCTTTCTTTTTCACTGAAACATTTTCCTGCACTCAATTATTATGGATTTGTTTTCAAAATTGACTACATTTATTTTTGCGATTGGATAATTATAACTATTACCATTACTGAAATATTCTGATGCATGAGTCTTTTATCTATGTAACTTTTTACACACTATCTGTCTTTTTCACTTCTATCGTTATAAACTAGGGTTGTACTTTTGTTGGTACTTGTTACAAGTATGGTGTGTTATTTAGGAGTAGCACTTCGACTGCTGCAGCTGCGTTTGCTGTTGCTACTTCAGCATCATCGAATCCTCGATCACCACCACCATCGTCGCCACCTCAGACAAGGCGTGATTCTGTCATATCAACTGCAGCTACAATGAGAGTTCTGAATGTGTTGAGGTACTTTCCTTGTTTCCACACTTGCTTTCCACATTTGTTTTCTAATATTTTATTATATACTGTCATTATTCTCTTTGATTATACTTCTTTATTACTTCTTAACATAGTATATAAACATTTCCTTCAATTTTTTTAATTATTTAATTTTTTTTCCCGTGTGAATGTAATAAATGTTTATTAACAATATGCTGAGAATAAAACATTATTTTGAATTTTCAGACACTGGATATCGAAGCATTCCTCTGATTTCTGGTCTGATGAGAAGCTGCGAAGTATGACCATGGAATTTCTGATGGAGATCGAGAGCAGCCCTGGTCTGTTGCCAGCAGAGCATAAGTCTGCCGCCCAGCTGTTGAGACTTTTGGAGCGTGCACCGAATAGACCTGTGGATCTGCAGGCTTTACTTGCACCACCACGGGTACGTAATACGTATCCTAATATTTTCATTGTAGTCAGATTAATTTTATCCCAAAAGAATAGAAGAGGATTACAACAGAATATATAAAAATTAAAACAAATTATGTTTGTTACCTACTACTCTTTTTTAATAATTTCCAAAAAATATATTTTGTATTCTCTTATAGGTGCCATCCAAGGACAACATTGAAACTCTATCAGCGCTTGAGATTGCAGAGCAAATGACCTACCTGGATTACCAAATATTCAGTTCTATTCATAGCGAGTAAGTATCGTACTAATTTGCACCATAATAGTTATCATAAACCATAAACCATAAAAGCATAATAAAATTTTCATCTGTTCTTATGTTCAAAACTTATAATAGTTTATTTACTAATTCAGAGAATTCCTTGGACAAGCCTGGGCTAAGGATGACAAGTTAACCCGGGCTCCTCACATCCTGATGATGACCAGCCACTTTAATCACATTTCAAATATAGTTATCTCAGAAATCCTCAGGAAATTCACTATTGTTGGTAAGTACGGAGCATTAACTGGTTTCGTAGCTTATCACACTACTTGGTTAATTTACAGAGTTAAATTGTTAGGTATATTATAAAACTTGTTGGACAAACATTTAGATTTTAAGAGATCTAAAAGTCCGAGATAAGAAATAACACCTTTTTTACTAAATGGACAAAATTTTGAGTAATAGCCAATGATGTATCCCTATGCATCCTGAATTTAGTGATGATAAAGTTGCAAATGTAACAAACTAGCTGGTTAGCTGAACAGCTGGTTCGCAGAATTGAATAGACGTGAAATTTCGAATGATACTAGCAAAATAAAAATTATATTTTATCGACATCAATACCAGATTACTTTTATCTTCCAGGTCGTGCAGCGGCTATCGAAAAATGGACGGCTGTGGCTGACATCGCCCGCTGCCTGCATAACTATAACGGTGTGCTGCAGATCTGCGCCGCGCTGTCCAACTCCTCCATATTTCGTCTGAAGAAGACCTGGGAGAAGGTGTCGAAAACTGTAAGATTTCCTAATATAATATTTTATTACATGATACAACTGACACTGCGAACTCGTACGCGTGGTGATAACTAAAAAATACCACTTCCACTTTCTTTTACCCGTAAGCACAATCAAATCAAAAGCACAATTAAGTCTTATGGCTCCTACATAAATACTTGGCTCAGTTATTTAAATAAATTCGTAACGATGTCATTCGCCAGAGAACTAAACTCACCGATATTGCTCAACGAATTAGCACGCTGAAGTGGAAGTAGGCCGGCCACGTCTGCAGACGGACAGACGGTCGATGGAGCATAAAAGTGTTAGAGTGGAGACCACGCTTAGGCAAACGTAGTGGAGGACGTCCTGCGGCACCGACGATTTGAAGCAGGTGGCTTGCAGCAGATGGATGAGGGCTGCCCAAGATTGGGATGGTTGGCGCTCATTGGGTGAGGCCTACGTTCAGCAGATGATGGCGATAGGCTGATGATACAGCTTTTTTTATATAGACGCATAGTAGGTAGTGTGTGTTATTAATCTAAGGTATACTACATATATATAACGTTCTTTTTATGTAATTTTATGTATATCAGCATTATTTAAAAAAAATATAAGCTTTCTGCACACAGTCCTCCACATAAACTTTCATACTCCATCGTTCGCACAATTTTTGTAAAATGTTGTAAGTAGTTTTTTGCTTCACGTTTAATACGTGAAGTAATAATAATAAGATCTAAGGACGCTTCACACCACGTCAATCTTGCCCCGTGCTAAGTATCCGAAGAACTTGTGTTACAGGTACCAGAAAACCGGAAGTATATTTATTACTTTTACACTATACATAATATATTTAAGATTTTTTATTATATTATACACTTATCTAATACACATCCATGACCCAGGAACACAGAAAAACTTTTTTCATTCGGCGGGATTCGAAATCGCGACCCCCGGCTTGAGCACCAACGTGCTGAACCACTGAGCCACAGAGGTCGTCATAATTAATAAATTATACCTACACTAACATTATAAAGAGGAAAGATTTGTATTTTTGTATGTAACGAATAAACTCAAAAGTACTGGACCGATTTTAATAATTCTTTTTTCATTAGAAAGCTACATTATCACTGAGTAACATAGGCTATATTTAGTACTAGATTACTATAGAAATCTTTAGAAATTCCTATTAAAACCAACAGAAGGTGTAAAAAAATTAGCCATAAAATGTCTTTCATCGCATACGCTGCGAAGAGTATTAATGATAGGACAAAAAAATGTTCGACAATATTATAGAATATATCAATATCTACAAAAAACTTCGCGAGACCATATGTCTAACTATTGTAGTTACGTCACTATAACTACTTTTTTAATTTAACAAATTGATAGAAATGCCGATCAAAATAAGACCGTGTTATCCATACCATTTATAAATTCTTATCCAAATAAATAATTTAATATTCAAGACTGTCTCAATACCTGATGATTACTTTTTGAATTATTGAAATCGGACATTCCATTCAAAAGATATCATGAAATTAAAATAAAAATACATGCCGGCGGCGGCCGCCACGCAGCGCATCGAGTAACTAACTCGACGAGAGAGGGGCAGTGCGGGAGAAGGGGGTGCTATGCTTACTGTTGAGTGGCAAAAAAGAGGATTGCCGCACTGTCATATGTTACTTTGGCTGGACTCAAAAATACAACCCGATGAAATTGATGAAATAATAGTTGCCGGACTACCTAATAAAGACGAAGACCCAGAATTATTTGAGATAGTCACAAAGAATATGGTACATGGACCATGTGGACAAGAAAATTTGACCTCTCCGTGCATGAAAAATGGGATATGTACAAAAAAATATCCACGACGTTTCGTGACTGAAACCCTGTTGGTGAGGATGGGTATCCCGTTTATCGACGACGCGATATCAACAACGGAGGGCAAATTGCTACATTGAATGTCCGAGGGCGTACGGTTAATATAGACAACAGATGGATCGTTCCATATTCCCCAATACTATGGCGATCTTTTAATGCTCATATTAATGTTGAATATTATCATTCCGTATAAGCCATAATATACATATGTAAATACATTAACAAAGGATCGGATCGAGCAACATTCAGTGTCAGAAATGCTCACGATGAAGTTGAAAATTATTTAAACGGCCGGTACATAAGTACATCTGAAGCAGTGTGGAGGTTATTAGAGTTTCCTATACATGACAGACACCCTACCGTAGTACACCTAGCAGTACACCTAGAGAATGGACAACGAGTGTACTTCTCAGCGGAAAATATGCAAAATATAGCGCAAAATCCACCAAAAACGACACTTACGGCGTTTTTGACCTATGCCACAGTGATGATTTTGCTAAAACACTACTCTATCATGAAGTTCCTCATTATTATACATGGGCTAACAATAAATTTTGGATATCCCGGTATAAAAAAGACGCGGCACTGGGAAGAGTATACAGCGTTCATCCTTGCCAGTCAGAGTGTTTTTATCTCAGGATACTGCTTCATCATGTACGTGGCCCCACATCGTTCCATGATTTAAAAACCTTTAACGGAGTTGTTAAAGAAACTTACCAAGCCGCTTGCCGAGATAGGGGTTTGCTAGAAGATGATAACCAATGGGAAACCACTTTGAGAGAAGCTTCGATTTCTCAATGTCCGTTAAGGCTGAGAGAGTTGTTTGTGGTAATATTATTATTTTCTCAAACTCAAATTATGGGACACGTTTAAAGATGATTTGTGTGAAGACATCAGACATATAGCCTAAGAACGAGGTTCCGATTATGATGTATATAACGAAGCTTTAATACAAATCGAAAACAAACTTATAGAATTAAATGACAAAAGTTTAAGAGACTTTGGATTACGTTCTCCGAATCGCTCACAAAATGTAGTTGATGCCATACCGTGCCGTACATATGATGTTAACGAGTTGTCAGAATTTGTCAATTCAAATGTACCCAAGTTAGTGGCAGATCAAATAATAGCGTACGATGCTATAATTGAAAGTGTAGAAAATAACAGTGGTCAACTATTTTTTTTGGACGCGCCCGGTGGCACGGGTAAAACCTTTCTTGCCAATTTAGTATTGTCAAAAGTACGATTATCCGAAAGAAAAGCACTGGCAGTGGCATCGTCAGGAATTGCTGCAACCCTATAAAATGATGGGAAAACGGCTCACTCTACATTTAAATTACCGTTGGCTGTTTCTTTAGATCAACAGTCTGTATGTTCAATCCGTAAAAATGGTCCACTGGGAAAGTTCATACAGGACACGTCGCTGATTATTTGGGATGTGTGCACCATGAGACATAGAGCTCATGTAGAAGCAGTGGACATTAAAAGATATAAGAAACTCATGCAATATGATGGGTGGCGTAACTTTTGTTTTCGCTGGAGACTTTCGCCAAACTCTACCAGTTGTAACAAAAGGTACACGTGCCGACGTTATTAAAGCGTGCCTCAAATCATCATCTTTGTGGCTATCAATTAAAACTCTCAATTTGCGCACGAATATGAGAGCACATTTATGCAATAACCGCGGTGGTAATTTCTCAGAAAATATACTTAAATTAGGAGACGGAAAATTTACTACTCCAATTGCAAACAGCTCCCAAGTACTGTTGGATATTGAATTGGCTCAAACTGTTCACAGTCTAGAAATTCTTATAGACACAATCTATCCCGACATCAACAATCTTACAGTAAGAAATTTCCATTGGCTCTGTTCGATAGCGATATTGTCACCCAGAAACGACTCAGTAAATGAGATAAACAAAATTATTATTGAAAAAGTACCAGGTGATTTTAAATGTTACAAATCTGTTGACACCGTGTGCAACATCGAAGATACAGTGCACTACCCACAGGAATTTTTAAATTCCCATAGTCCTGCTGGATTGCCACCTCATGAACTAAAATTATACATAAGTACGCCTGTTATGCTTTTAAGAAATTTAAGCCCTCCCAATATGTGTAATGGTACAAGACTATTGATCAAAGAATTAAGAGATAATGTGATTGTAGCAACTATCATTACGGGTCCCGCGGCCGGTCAACTCGCACATGTTCCGCGGATCCCGATGATACCAACTGATTTGCCCATATCTTTTAAAAGGTTACAGTTCCCTTTAAAAATATCCTTTGCCCTAACATTAAATAAATCCCAGGGACAAACTTTTTCCATAGTTGGTATCGACTTAAGGAAAGAGTGCTTTTCCCACGGGCAATTGTATGTGGCACTTTCTCGAGTAGGATCTCCTGAAAATCAATACGTTTTGTTGCCACCTACAAATACCACAGCCAACGTAGTGTACAGGGAGGCTTTAAGATAAGCATACAATTTTTTTTTAATTTTGTGATTCATGGTCGTTTTAATTAGCATGCTTATAACTTATATATCTGTACCTATTTATGTCTACCCGTGCGAAGCCGGGACGGGTTAATATATAAAGTAAATAAAGCAAACAAACCTTTGATTTTTAAAACTTCTATTTCCACAGAGCAAGCAGTCGATAGAGAGAATGCAGACATTGATGTCTTCAGAGTACAGGTTCCGAATCCTGAGAGAGACTTTACATAAGTAAGTAACGTATTTAAATTGTGTTTGTTTAAAAAAAACCATTGTTAAATGTGAGTTGTGCCCTAGTAGTAGACTTCTTAAGAATATATCGAGTTATTCTGACGTACGATAAAGTCTCTTGACTTTGGTAATTTCTAGGAAAAAATTAATGACTCTACCAAGTATTTAGGTTCTATTTACTTTGGCCTGCGTTCTACTCGCTACATTTCTTATATATTTGACCCCTTCCTCTTATGGCCTATTATTTAATTTAAAAGTCAACGGCTTCTAACAGTCCCTCGTGTAAGCCCTGCGATTAAACATATTTTTACATGGATGATTAACTGTTTGATACCTCTCACTCCAGCGACCCCCCGTGCATCCCGTACCTGGGCATGTACCTGTCGGACCTCTCGTTCATCGAGGAGGGCACCTCCAACTACACGCCCGACGGCCTGCTCAACTTCTCCAAGATGAGGATGGTCAGTATCCACAGTCCTCTTCTGTAGGTATTATCAATTATGTTTAACAAATTACTTTGGTTACATCACTTTAAATAGGCGAGTCTAGACTCCTTTGCATGAAGAAAACAATTTAACTGGATAAGTTGTTCTTCTTCACAGATTGCTCACGTAATCCGTGAGATTCGGAACTTCCAGCAGACTCCGTACACTACTATCAAGCACAATCCTAAAGTGAGTTTTTTTGTATTATATATTATAGTTCTTTTTATTTATCAAAAGGTATGCTACATATTATATCAAAAGCAAAATCTCTACATGTAGACTTTAAGACATGCAATTTAATCTTCCTTCTGGAACACTCCAGGTGTGCGAGTTCCTGCTCGACCGCTCGCTTATCATCAACCCAGAGCGGCAGTATACGCTGTCGCTGGAGCTGGAGCCACGCGCCGCCCGCGGGTCCACTGGAGCGCTGCCCCCCGCGCCCGCTTCCCCCGCTGCGCAGCGCCGCCGCCGCGCATCCCTCGCCGCGTTAGCGCCGCTGGCACCACTAGTGGGGCGTAGTCAGTAATGTCGTTATCGATAATACGTGACCAATAATTATCGATATTGATCGTTTTAACAAATTTCGTGAAAAACCTACATTTTATTGATAACGCTTCGAATTCTTCAATGGATATATTTTTTTTTTTTACTACAAATATTAGTAAACAGTAATATCGATATCCATAGATATTTCGATGCTTACATCGACATCGATGGAATTAAAAAAATATTCTATCGTCAACGCTATATATATATTTTTTTAATTATGATGTTTAAAATATTTTATTTCTTAGAACAAAGCTTCTACTTTTATTTGGAGGTAAACCGATATAGGTAATTTTTACCTTTAAAACTATTTTCAGATTGAATAATGCGTCTAATATGATTAGTATTTTATTTTTTCAACGCTCCTTCGTGTTTTGCTCTTGTTTTTTTTTCTTCCTTGAGAAATTTAAAAAAAAAATTGTTGAAAAATATTTTTTCATAAAAAAAAACAAATAATATTAATGATGGTGTGCGGTTACTAAGTAGGTCTTTACAAAATCCTTATAATACCTCCTTGTTCTATTGTAATTTAGCGCATAGATGAAGTTATATCATACGTAATGTTCAATTATTAACATTCGTCACGCTCATTGAGACTTCAAATTTAGGCACCCCTAATTACATACAATAAGTATAATAGATTTTCCTTGTGGCCTTGACATACCTTTTCCTAACATATCGACATCATATCTAATTTTAAAAGTATATATATATATATATATATATATATATATATATATATATATATATATATATATATATATATATATATATATATATATATATATATATATATATATATATATATATATATATATATATATATATATATATATATATAATTATTCGATTTTCGGATAAATCGGTTACATCGTTAATTGTAACTTGCTGTTGTAATTCCTAGAGTGGTTGTTGATATTATTGATGTTGAATGATGCTAAGTTTCCCGCCGGTCCTGGTTGATATTAAATGTTGATATATCATTAAATTCTTCTATTATATTATAAGACTAGTAACTTGCGATCACAGAAGTATCTAAGATATAAAATAAGACGTTAATATTGAAAATTTTCAAATATTTCTTCCAAATCTAAGCCTGTGTATTTTGTTATCTATAATATTCTAGTGAATAGTTAAGTTGATAATTATTTTATTTAAATAAATGTTAGGTAGAGCCATTTATTAGATGAGAAGGAAAATTATTTAATTATAAATATTATAGTAGCATCCAACTTTACTTGACAAAGTTAAAGTTTGTGTATTCAATCAAAGTACGTAATCATTTACTTTAAGAAATTTTACTAGAACTCAATATTCCTAGTGCCACATACATGTTGATTTAAAATTTACTCCATAAATGTAGCAACATATTATAGTGTGTTAAGTTTTTAACCGACTTCCAAAAAAAGGAGGCGGTTATGCATTCGGCTGTATTTTTATTTATTTTTTTGTATGTTCAACGATAATTGCGCCGTATGTAGACCGATTTTCAAAATTCTTTTTTTTTTATGTAAATCCCAAGTTGGTCCCGTTATCACTAAAGTGACCTGATGGAACTCCTCGAAATTTATATGGTGATTTCGACTTTTTCTGAAGTAGTCCAAGCATATGCTATCAAGAAGTAAGATTTTGCACCAAGGTATACCCTGGATCCAAAAGTACTGAACAGAACTCCTGACTCCTTATAGATACATGTTTAGGGATTTCGGCGTTGTTTAAAGAACTGCAAGCATATGCCACTATGTCAATTACGGTTATCGTCATCATTAACACCATCATCATAATATTTTACACCGACACGGATATCTTTGAACATTAATCATTACTTTGCCGTATGTGAACCTATTTCGACTTTTTCTGAAGTATTCCAAGCATATGCTACCAAAAAGTAAGATTTTGTACCAAGGTATACCCTGGATCCAAAAGTACTGAACAGAACTCCTGTAGAAGTCAGTTTTAATTATTTATTTATTTTTTTAATGATAAATATGACTGAAAGATATTATACTAAACGTACAAAAGCATATCAAGTACTTTAATCAAAACAATAACTTGTTTCAAATCATATTTTTAGTTCATGAACCAAATTATAAACGAGCGCACGAATTCACAACCTTCATAAGATGAAGAGCAACTTAACACATCCATCAGTCTAAGGTCAAGTGAATTTATTGACTCTACTTTTATGAAGGTTGATGTAGAAACTTGAAAAAATAATTTTGAAAATTTGACTGTAAATCTTAGCATGTTAAGGTTGTTAAATGTTAATCTGTTGAGTGTGCTGTGTAAGTGATCTCCTACAGGTTATTATTGTAATACTGACGATAATTCTTGCTCTTATAAAACTCAAGTGATTTACTATAGTGAGAATTCGTCTTAAGTCTTTTCTACGTCCTTTTCTATGTCATTTAGCGTTAACGTTGTTGTAAGACAGTATTTATTTATTTAGGGTCCTAGGGTAAGATCTATTTGTTATATCATGGTAATGTTCAAAATTATACATTTGTGCAATTCTATCTTTCAAAGCTCGTTTATGAAGCTCGAATATAATATTTGATTATAATATTGAATGTAATAGAGCTGGCTAAAATACAGGCACGTAGAAGATACAAAGTTCTATTTAAAACAATTTTCTATTTTCCTTATATTATACCTAGAAGACATAATAAAATAGCGCTTGCAAAACGTTTAAACAAAACATACGTTTTCAAACCTATGATTTGGTCGCCAGTACAATAGAATCTCTAATTTTGTATCTAAAGAAAGTAATGATGGCAAGCCTAAAGATCTTTAAAAAAATCATCAAACTTATAAGAAGAAATCACTACGCCATTTTTAACTTCAGACAATACGATATTGTAATGTTACACATATTATGAGAAAATATTTTTCTGATAAGATATTTTGGAAATCTAGACCATGAATTTAGATTAGTTACTTACAAAATGTTAAATTATAATAGCACTACTGGTATTTTTATTGAAAATAGTGAAAATATTTACTTTACATGGTAGTTGATTTATTTTCAAAAATATTAGGTAGTAGTTATTTTTATAAATATAAAAGAAAAAACATATATTGTAGCTCCCTGTTGTGCTATTGTTGTTTCATGGCACGGACGCTGACAACGTCTATATATCTGTCTCAAATACTATATTGCCGTCTCAATTTCTTCAATATACAAGGGCATTGACAGAAATAGGACAGTAATACTATGAACTATAATGTTTGAGCGAAACAACAATATTTAGCCACAATTCCCTGGAGCTCGTCCAAATCGTGCAATTTATTCGTCAGTGACTGGTTGTGTCTTGTCTTCTATATGTCACCGTAAAATAGTAAATACCGTTAGATTGTAATATATATAAGTAAATACTGTTAGATTGTCAAACAAACATTCTAACAATTTTACGCATTATTTATCGTTATATTATAATATAACGAACTGAAACTCGTTAAATTGTAATAAAAACGAAACGCAGCTCGCGCGTGTTTGGTTGAACGGCATACGCCTTGCGCCATCATATTTGTTTGCTTTTTCATTTGTTATCGAATGTTGTTACTATTATAATATCAAAATTACATAGGTTAAATCACTTAAAAATATTAGAACACGGGAAATATATTACAATTTAGGCTATGTATATTTTATCATTTAAACTGCATCTCTTTGGCTTAATCACAGATTTAATTTACTTCCACGACAATTTTATATACCTAATTCTAAGACTTTTTGAGTTATTTTAAACACGAAATCAATTTAAAATCACCAAAACATTGTTCGTGTGGGAATGTATCGGCAAGCCCCAAAGGGAGATCTCCGACCGAGCGAGGTGGTATGCTCGGTCAGGCCGAAACCCACTTGTATGAATTTCAGATGTCGTAGTAAGAAATATAGTGCCGATCATAGAAAAATTCGATAGCGCGATTTAGGATTGTGGCGCTAATTGGTCCGCCACATTCGTTTACATTCGTTAACAAATTAATATACAAACAATTATGGCGGTGCTTATATTAGGCATATGCCGTTAACAGTTTAACCAATCAGCGTGCGAGTTGCGTTCCCTTTTACAATTTGACGAGTTTCACTTCGTTATATTATAATATAACGAAAAATAATGCGTAAAATTGTAAGCTGAATGTTTAATTAAGTTTACCTGTTGACATTTTATAATCTCTCTAGGTGTATTATAATCTAACGGTATTTACAATGTATGGTGACATATTATATAATATTAAAAACGATCTTATGCGTAGTTATATGTCCTGTTGTAGCTTAAGGCAAATGTTTCAATGTTATTATGAAATCAATGTTACTTATTATATTTGCACAATATTAAGGTATATCTATTTTGAAAGGCTGTCTTACTCTAATTGTTCTTAACTTATATTAGTGCGTGAGTATTATGTAAATACAAAGCTAAATTTGTTAACAATCGTCTTCCCTTTTCTTCTCTTAAGCTTAGCAAATTGACACAAGGGGTCAATTAAAAGCAATTACATTTGAAATTAGCAATAAAATACTAAACATGTTTTTTTTATCAAAATATAGTCGTGTTCGTTTGCTTTTTGTTCGCGCATGTGCAGGCTTTGCACATGCGCAGGCGCGATTAATACAATTAGTTTTGCGTGTGCGTCCTTAACTTTGTCATTCGGAGAAATTTTTAGGTAACTGTTAATTTCTTTAATTTGTTTACAACAAGACAATAAGTAATCTTTGTTATTAAGTACTAAGTATTGTTGGTGCCACAGCGCATGCGCCAAAAAATACATCGTCGAACACGGCTAATTTATTCTAAATTGTTCATGGGTCTTAGGCCCATGAACAATACGTTTGTTAAATAAAATAAAAGTTTACGAATTTTCTTCGTAAACTTTTTAATACGAGCTTTAATTCATTATTAAAATTGGCCACATCGCTAGAGCTGTCATGACAGATTATGTGTTTGTAATGCAAGCATTCTTTTTTTTTCAACAATTTATTTATTTACCTTACATACTTAACGGTATGTCTATGTTAGTAAATAAATTATGAAAATAAATTCTTTACCGTGCATTTATTTTTTATCATCGTACATACACTGTCTAATGGCGATACAGTTTGTCTCGTCTCGAGGTTAGGAGATTTTAACAGCACATAAAAGGGTCTCATTTTTTTACTAAGAATATTTTTACATTTATTTTATTTAATAATATATTTTATTACTTTCTTGGAAAAAAAAACTAAAAAAAATACATTTGATTTTCTTATTTTATAAATATTTTTTAATCTTAATTTTTATTTATTGTTAGTATTTTTGGATGAAAATGACTTATTTATGTAAAATATTTCTGATGAAAGTGATTTATTTATGTAAATTTTGTGTAAAAAAATACAACATAAAAAGTTTCTTGTTTGTACTGACAATCGGCCGTTGCTTGTAGCTCGGGGTGTGAGGGTTGCGACCCCCAAAAGGGGAGTGTTTTGTCGTTAAAATTAAGGGTTATAATTAATCGTGCGAATAAAAAATAACTTGACGACTGCACAATCGCATACTGTATTACTGAATTTGGCAGCGAATTAATATGTTGGCGACTAAATTAGTAAATTGGCGAAAGCACTCAGGCAAAAATCGGCAGATAAAAGGTGGTAAAAATGAATCCCAATTAGCCCAGAAATTTATACGTTGGCGACTTAATTTTCAAGTTGACGACCGTTATACAATGTAAGCAGCTCTAAAACCAGATTTGGTTGACAAATTAATGGCTGCGAAAAATTTAATTATTAGGCTACGAAAAATCGTATTTTTGGATACTATTGGAGTTTATTTATTTCCTTTTGTATGGGTGTCGTTTCAAGGTTTTTGGAGGTGCTAAATACAAAAGGGACGTCCATTTTGCAATTCCAAGGTGGCGGACATATTTTTAAGTTATCTGTGTTCCTGGGTCATGGATATGTATAATATAATAAAAATCTTAAATATAAGTATAGTATAAAAAGTAATAAATATATTTCCGTTGCCTGGTTCCCGTAACACAAGTTCGTCGGCAACTTACCACGGGACCAGATTAACGTGGTGTGAAAGAGTCCAAAGATATTATAAATATATTATGGGTGTCCTTACAAAAAGGTTTCTGGCGGTGCTGATTACAAAAAATCATTCATTTTTAAATATCATTCCTACTGAAAAAATTACGGAAAGGAAAATTTGTCGTGTTCCAGGTTTTGGGGTTGCTGAATACTAAAATAACATTCATTTAAAAATTCCAAGATTTATTTTATGTACTTTAATATCCTCCCCTCTCCTTTCCTCAAAATACTCAATTCATTACGAGAAAGTCATCGAGTTCAAAGATCCAAATTATTTCGAGGTTATCTTAAAATTTTAAAGTGGATGACTTAGAAAAAGACACCCATTATATTTTTATTAAAAGAAATGTCCACCATTTTGGAATTATTTTCGTATTCAGCAGGCACGCCTGGAAAACAACACCTTATCAATTTAAAAAAAAAAAAGTATCCGATTTATATTTGAAATTTCAAAATGAATGATTTTTTAATGATCTACTCCCCTATAAACCTTGAAAAAGACATCTATATATTCGTTTAATTAAAAATAAATTTATCTTGGTATCAAAAAATGTAATTTTGTTCGCTCCATTTGGATTTTTTGTACGCCATTGGTTCACATTTTACTATGTTTTTTGAATTTTACATTAGGGAAAAATATGTGCCAATTCATGAATTAAATGTGTGCTCTCAAGTTGTCGCCAAGATGGTCATTTGTTCGTCAAAATAATATCCGGCTGCTGGTTTGTAATATTCAGCTAACAAAACTTAATTGCCAGATTTGGGATTTTTCTTTCTCTAACTTAGTTATTTAGTATACCATATTCGTTTTTTTTACACCCAAAATCTGAATTCCTTATCGCAATTTTAAATACATGCCTAAAATTAATCCTATATATAGGATAGCTTATAGCTGCTTATATATAGGTTACCTATTTATACATATTTTATATATATTTTATATATATATATATATATATATATATATATATATATATATATATATATATATATATATATATATATATATATATATATATATATATATATATATATATATATATATATATATATATATATATATATATATATATATTTATACCTTTATAGCTGCTGTTAAAATATCTTAACCTCACACACTGTATAGTCTGTTCGGAGTTATTTTACCTTGGAGTTTTGTATCCTCGTGTCTCTGAACGGACTGTAGATCATGCATTTTTATTACTATCTGCATCTGCATTTCGTTTAATTTGGATTGCAGTGCACCTATTTGTTTGGCGTGGAACTTATGTTATTTTTTTAATGAAAAAGACCAGGAAACGAGCAGACGGATCACCTGATGGTAAGCGATTACCGCCACTCATATACACTGACAACACCAGTGGAGTTATTCTTACCGCTTGTAACTACTCTGGTGTTGCGTCACAGAGTAAATTATAGTTAAAAAAAGTAAAAAAATCACGCTTTTATAGAAAATGTAACTAAAAAATAAAAAATAAAATTTAATAAATTTGGATTAAGAATAGTGTAAATGAAAAATAAATGTTTATTATTGTAAAAAAGCGTGGGGTGCAGTGTCTTCACCTGTACGTTTGTTTGTATGTAACCGACTCCAGTGGATTTGATTTTGATCCACTTCAAACGGTCATATTTCGTTCAAAGTGATATTTAGGATATTATCAAAGTCATATATCCTTCTCATATCTGCCAATAAAATGTTTATAACTATTGACACTATGCCCCCCACGCTTTTTTACAATAATAAACATTTATTTTTCATTTAAACTATTCTTAATCCAAATTTATTAAATTTTATCTTTTATTTTTTAGTTAGATTTTCTATAAAAGCCTGATTTTTTAGTTTTTTTAAACTATAATTTATTTTTTGCTTTTTAGTACGATTTGCCAAAGAGTAATCCTGGAACTGTACGCATGATTATTTATTATAATAATTTATAATTTTAATTTTTATTTTTTTTTTTTAATTATTAAAATTATTTTTTTTTAATAATAAAATAAAATTAAATCGAATTATTGCATTGTCATCGGTCTTTGACAGGTGTGTGTGTGAAACAAGCAAGCAAGCAAGCAAACATACAGGTGAAACTAATATAAAATTTAAAAATTATAAAAAAATATACTTACCTACTTGCGATCCTGGTTTAAAATTGCCAACCGCCCTTGGGCCTCTAGTATATTATTTCATCATTCGTGCCGAAGCATGGCTCTCCTCGTTCAACTGGCGGAACTAAACATTTTTTCTGCTTTAAGCAACATTGCGTATTAGCGTAATTTTATTTTTCTAGCAGTTTTCTTCTGGTAATGTTTCGGGTGATATATGTTTTAGCTAATAAAATTTTTCGAGTTTCTTATAAACTTTTACCGTAACATTTTACTAGCTCGCATCTAAGCTCTAACGTAGCGTAAGGATTGACTTATGACTAAAACGCTTCAATACAAACCAATCTTATGAAAGTTATCCAAGTGTTGACTGTCGCTACCTGCCCGCACTGTATATACTCACAGAGTTTATCGTTGTTACTGTATATTAGTATATTATATTCGCTCAACCTCTACTATTTTGTTAATGTGAAAATAAATGAGAATCGATTGTGACGCTGTTGCTTTTATTTCAACACTTTGCCCTAGAAATAGAATGCTGTCTGCTGATTTTCACGCAGTTTGTAACAGCTGGAGCCCAAGCAGGAACGATTGGGGAGACGACTACTAGTAAAATATTTAGTTAAATTTATTTTGGTATTAAGAAATATCGGCTGCTATATGCCCGCATACAAACAGTATCCCACAGGAACACTGTATAACAGTAACACTGTTGTTCGGAATAAAAAGTAGCCTATGTTTTAATCCAGAGCTCAAGCTACTATACCAAATTTCATTAAAATACGTTCAGTAGTAATTGCCTGAAAGAGAATAACAAACATCCATCCATCCATCCATCCATCCATACATCCATCCATCCTCACAAACTTTCATATTTATAGGTTTACTATTTATTACTACTTGTTTTACATAAAATATACTATTTCATGTGTAGTTTAATACTAAAAAGTTTTGTATTTATTGTATTTGTATTTTGTAATTTTTAGCTAAATTAGTAAAAAAGACCTACATACGAGTAGGTACTTTTCATAGTCTTTTATGTCGATACATCACATATCCTTGAATATTACTCTTTGGAAAATTCCTTTGTTGTAAAGGGTATAATATAATTCAAAATTGGGCCTTTAGTCCTTTAGTCACCAAAGTGGAGACCTGATGATGGTAACCATGAATGTATAGGGACATTTATAGTGATTTTAACTTTCTTTAAAGTAACTCTGCTTGAGTTACTGCTGTTACGCTTCCAAAAAGTAAAATTTATTTATTTATAAATTATTTAAATCTATCTTTATAGGACCTTATCCTAAAATGACAGACAAGTAACTAATAATAAACAATAAACATCAAAATCATAATAACTAATAAAATAAATTTCTTAGTTATCTAGATTACAATTTCATATAACTACTGTCACTAATGACGTACTTCAGACATCTTATGAATTAAAACATACTATAAAATATGCAGCGTTAGTAAAGTCATTGTGACGGTATTGACGCGGTATGGATTGGTAAACGGTAATACGTCAAATCGCCACTCTGTGATCAAGAATGTTTATAATTCTCGCCAGTAAAATATACGATACACAATACGACAAATAACCAAGAGAAGCAAAGCGTTAGCACTCACCAGGTCTGATGGAGACGCCGTTGAGTAGGGTGGAAGGAGCCTCTTCAGTAATGTCGAATTGTACAGTGTTCTTGTTTGCTTCTTTAGACACTGCAGCCGGCCGGCGCTTTGATTATTAATGAAAAAATATAAGATTCCACACGCGGTAAATTCGTTAAATTCGGTAACTTTAGTTCGTTCCTCTTTTTCCGACTACGGGGGGCGCCAGAGTTGCCCGGCTATGTGCCACGCAATGCGATTGGCCAGAATGTCAGCATTGTGTACCAATCGGAAGCGACAAATTGGCGCGCGGTAAATTTAAACGTTACAATAATATTTAAATCGATAAAAACGGAACAGTCATTCAATGAACAATAAAATATATCAGCTTTCTTGACTATCCCCTTGAGCGTGCGCATCGCGCGCGTCAGCGGCGCCTGCTGTAAGAGGTCGCCGCCGCGCCGCCGCTTCATGTACCTATCCGGGCATAACCTCACTTCACCCAGTATATTAGGATTATAAATTTTCCCTCTGAGAACTTAAAATAAATAAGTAGCAAGCGTTACTTCTCGTCTAACCTCCAGTTTATAATATCCTAAGCAAAAACAATGTTGGATATAGTAAGGGGTAACCAGGATGTATCTTTATATAATTTAAAATAAAGGAATTTAATGAATTAATTTTGTATCTTTTTCAACATCGCTTTATATTTGACTTCATTCGGACTCCAAATTACGGCATTGAAATCTAAATTGCTTTTGACTAGAGTCGTATATAATATAATGCTTTTAAAGCTTTTATGCTTGTAAACTCATTGGCCTGGCGTAGTACAAATCCTAGGTTACGGTAAGCTTTTTTACAAACTCCCACAATATGCTTTCTAAAATTAAGATCTGCAGTAAAGTGAACTCCTAAATCCCTGACCTCTGTAACATGCTGTATCGGTTGCACTTCCATGTGATACTCGCGATGACTAGGGGCACAACCACGAGTAAAGGACAGCACCGAACATTTTTGTACATTAAAGTACAACTTCTTCATTTTACTCCAATCTCTTCAACTCCAAAAAACTCCAAACCCTGTCTAAATCCCGCTGTAGTATGCTATGATCCCTGGCCTTATCTCTTATCACTTTGATAAGTTTGAGGTCATCAGCATACAGCAAATTTAGAGACTCCTCGACTATTTAAGGTAGGTCATTAATCATGATAATGAAAACAAATGGTCCCAAATTGCTTTCTTGACTAACTCCAGATATAGTGTAGTAAGGCTCCGAATGGCATCCGCCACAGTTGACAAATTGACGCCTATCGCGCAAGTAGCTCGCGAAAAACTTCAGCGTGCGAGGAATTAAGCCCATACGGGCTAGATTACGAAGCAAGACATCATTCTCGACTGTGTCAAACGCTTTCCGGAAGTCCAAGTAAGTAACATCCACCTGCAGCCCCGCATCAACTGCTGGAATCATGGTTACTAGCTGGCTAAGTAAATTGCTCGTCGTACTTTTTTCTGTGCGTCAGATAAGTGGCTACTCACCTGTGCGTACAAGTTGCTGTGGATAGCCGCCTCGAATACTTTTGTTTTCTGTTACAGGTGTTGAGAGGGTCGCCACCGGTCTGTAATCACTAGCTCCCCTACCTACTTTATCTTTAGGCACCGGTACCACTCGCATCAGTTTCCAACGGTCAGGAAATGTTGTCTCAGTAATACAGCAATTAAACAAATGCAGCAATGGATCCACGAATGTCCTTCCACAGTCCTTAAATATAAAAGGCGGTATGCCCTCCGGCCTCAATGAAAGTTTGGCAGGCAATTGCGCGAGCGCATGCCGCACCTGGGACCGCTCGAGGCTGCTGAGGTGGGCCCACGCACCGGCACCGGTTTGAGACCCCGCAGCGCTCGCCGCCACTTCATCTAGTGAAGACGGCACCGTGCTGAACTTTGCAAACTCATCTGCACATTCGTGGTCTGCGAGTACATTTCCGTCTCTCAATAGTTTGTATTGTCTACATTTTCCTTTTTTTGACCTACTTTAGCTCCAAAAAGCTTTTGGGTCCGAAGCCAGGTGCTGCTGTACGCGGTCACGATAAGCATCGTTAGCCGCCTTAGTCTCCGCTTTGACTCGCGCCCTACACCGCAAAAACTCCTCATAGTCAGCAGGTGACTAGCTCCTTTTATATTGTTTGTGTAGATTATATAGTAACAATATTTTTGATAGTATCGGACGTATACCAGACTGGATAAATACGTTTGCTTACATTTGTATTCTGCCTTTTAAGAGGTACGCATGTGTCTTATAATAAAGAAAATTAAAGCTAAATCTGGATCGTCAATACTGTACATGTCATTCCAATCGACTGTTCATAAAAGACGATACAATTGAAAAAAATCTGCTTTTGCAAAGTTACACTGCTTAAATAATACGCGACGTTGATTATTACTTTCGTCGGTCGTAGAAGATATCTGTGGAGCAGGCGCAGGGGCGTGGAGACGACGAAGACGACGGCGACCGCGAGTGGCGGCTGGTAGATATCCACCGGCTGCAGGCCCTCCGGCTTAGCGCAAACCGTCACGCCATTGCGCCCGCTCAATACTAAGTGTAGTTGCCTGTTATTACAATTAGGTACGCTGTTACATTGAACCACTTCAGAGTAGGCCGCAAAACATTATTATTATATTTATTACATATACTCTTTAGTATTCTAAACATTAACATTTACTCGTCCTCATGTGGTGGACACACACCCACAACAGGTGAACAGAAACCTATTTTTCTTATAAATAATAGCACAAATCAACTCAAATTTATAGTCGTCTATATCAATACCATCAGGGATTTTAACCTGTCGCAGTTCAAACCTCGGTGTGGATACGAGAAGCACGTGGATTAAAAATTAAATAACTTGAAATTGAGTTATTTTTTAATGAATTTATTAAAGTTGACTCCTTAAGAATCGATTTACATAAAAGGCCCCGGTATGAAAAAAATATGAGAAGTAAAACGTACTGAACGAATGACCCCGTTACGTTTTCGTGCGCAACCTATTCTACGCACCAGTCCGGTCGCCATCTATGGAAATAAACATTAACCAAAAAGTTTTACAAAAAAATATAGATGGCGCTTATACAGAGTAGATTGTTTCTAATTTTAAATACTTTTTTAGAGTAAACTTCAGTCGTGCGTCGGAGCTGACACACATACTTTTTTGTTGACATTATATGCATATCTGAGTGACGTCGTCGTCGACGTGACGTCTTGAGTGACGTCACAGATGGCCGAACGAACCTATGCGCTCGTCCGTTTACTTGATTTAATAATTAATTGCGCGCGAATTACGATTTTTCGGTAAAACTAATTTGTTCGTTAAAGTGCAACTAGTGTGTGTGAATGTTTTCTACTCTATGCGCCTGTTCATTGCATTGATAATCAGCATTTTGTGAAGTGGAATCTATAACTAATAATTACTAAAAGTGGGTACCGGCAAACATTAACAGCTTGGCGAATAATTGTATTAATAGCTCAAAGCGCCACCTAGTGTTGAATTGGGTACTACATTATTGGCGTATAGGCGTCATCTAGCTATTGTCGTGAACATCTCTTCGATCACATATTATACGTGATCGAAGGAACATCTATATCGACGAAACGGGCATGAGTAAGTGCGGGGCGTGTGGTAAATTCCTTTCGCCGATAGGTGCCGCTAGTTGTACCATCTGTCCCAGTATTTACCATAAGGGGTGCGTCGGGGTCCCTGATGCGGCTACTATACTACTAGATATGAGCTCAGAAATCAGGGAGATGCGTCGCGAGCTCGCGGACTATATGGCAGAGATTCGCCAATATCGTAAGGAGATGTCTGAACTCCGGAGTGCACTCTCAATTAATGAGCGTCTTGTCTCCGTCGAGCGTAGAATTGATGCAGTGGAGCAGAGGTTTCAGGATCCGAACCATCGAATAAGGTTATTGAATTGGAGAGAACGGTCGAGCAATTGAAGGCGGAGCTCAACGATAGAGACCAGGAGGCACTATCAACGGACCTAGACATTGGAAACGTCCCGGAGCCTACAGGAGAGAATGCGGTGCACACCTTCGCTGTGTTGGCCTCTAAACTCGGAGTAACCCTGGCACCTGCAGATATTGTCTTTGCTGAACGTGTGGGACGCAGTAGCGAGAGCGGTGTCGATGAGCCCAAACGTGCGCGGCGATTGGTGGTGCTCTTGGCCCGCCGCCATCTGCGAGACGAGCTGCTGCGCGCGGCGCGGGTGCGCCGCACGCTCACCAGCGCCGACCTCGGCGTAGCCGGGGCGCCACAGCGCGTGTACATCAATGAGCGGTTGACGCGCTATAATCGTCAGCTCTTTCATAGAGTCCGCGAGGAGAGTCGTCGTCTCAACTGGCGATACTCGTGGACAAAAAGAGGGCGTATTTTTGCGCGGCAGGGAGATGGTAAACCGGTGCACCTCATTCGATCGACTGCCGACGTTGACCGGGTTTTTAAGACCACTAATGTTTGACGGTCAGTGCGTATGTCACTCTATCTGTATATAATGTTTTAGCCAGTAATTGTTACTTTTTTCACTTTCGGTGTGTTTTAATTTTGTATGGTGTATGCTCGTTGCTTATCGAATCATATAATAAACCTAATCTTTTCTCAATTAAACTTAAAGTAGAGTCAGCAATAATCAATATACAACGCCTATATTACATGTATCTTAATAAGTCTATTAATATAAAATTACTAGACATCATAACACAATTCAACAATTATAGCATTTACACTAAATCAACATTTCTAATTTTATATAATTTAATATTTACAATTTTATTTTATTTAATATTTACTATTCATATAAAATTACTTGACGTCACAACACAATCAAATAATTATGGCATTTACAATAATTCAACATTTACAATTTTATATAATTTAATATTTACAAATTTATATAATCTAATATTTATACTTTATAACACTTGCAAAATTTTCCATAATTTGTGTTGCCAAAAGAGATATAAAAAATATAATAATTTTTCAATACAAAACTTTATACATAATATTAATTCCGAACATCAAATACAATTGCTTTTCATCCGCCAATATTATGACATTCCTCTTTCCCCTAGGTGGATCCACTATATGATTTTATATACTTTGTTAAGTAATGGTTAACAAAACCCTAAAAGTTATAACCTTAAGTTAAAACCACGATAATTTTCTGGCAAAAATTAATGTACTTGACTTGGATATACTGGCTCTCAATGAGACGTGGTTAAGAACAGGGGAGGAAGGTCGTGCCCCCAACGTCATGGGATACCGAATTTGCCATAAGCCACGACCTCGAGAGATACGTTCGCGTGGGGGAGGAGTTGGATTTTATATTAGAGAAGGCATAACTGCACGGACCCTTTCACCACCCATTGACCCACTATATAAAGATGTTGAACATATGTGGCTTAAGATATCATTAAATGGTATAAGGCTAGTAATTGGTACTGCTTACCGACCCCCATGGCTTGATATTGACACTTTTCTAGACGCTCTTACAGATGTTATTAATGCAATGCCCAGCCATGACCACTTAATTTTGACTGGTGATTTTAATATAAATCTCTTATGTCCTGATCGATCAAAATCAAATAAACTTATAACTTTTCTGCGGTGCCTGGGCTTAAATCAATTAATTACTTCGCCAACTCACTTCACACAGTCCAGCCAGACATTGATCGACACAATTAGTTCCAATCTTACAGCTCAAAACATATTTATTGAACATGTTGGTTCCTTATTTGGCCACTGTCTGATTGGCTGCGAATTTAATATAAAAAGAGAAAGAATTAAACCTTACTCTATAACGTATAGACCTATCAAGCACATAGATTTTACACAGCTTTTACACTGACTTACAGGCTATAAACTGGGATAGCATACTGTCTTTAAGTGATGTTAATGCAATGGTGAATAGCTTTAATACACAAATATTGAAACTTTTTGACGTACATGCACCGGTAAGAACTGTCCGTATAAAAACATGCTCTTACCCTTGGATTACAGACACCATCAAATTAATGATGACACTGCGGGACAGAGCATTGCAGGACTATCATAAAACAAAGTTACAAAGTAAAAGGGAATATTATAAAAGCCTAAAAACTCTAGTAAATAAGTCACTGTATAATGAAAAAGTTGCATACTTTAAACACAATATTAATCATAAAATCAAAGAACCTAAACAGCTGTGGAAAAGTATAAAGAAAACTATTTTTAGTAAACATGAAAATGATCTACCATCACAATTTAATAACCCAAATCTAATTAATAAACATTTCTTAGAAACACCTACGGTTCCAATCACTCCACTATCTTATATTACATTTTTTGAATACCATAAATTTTGTGACAGTACCTTCCACCTTGAGACAGTATCCACCAATACACTAGTCAAAACTATAAAAATATTAAAATCCAAATCTGTAGGTTCTGATGGCATCGGTTTAGACATGTTGTTATTTTCTCTGCCAAATTCCTTAGACGTAATTAAATGTATCATAAATACTTCTATCCGGACTGGTGTTTACCCCCTTCTCTGGAAGCAGTTTGTAGTGAGGCCTCTACCTAAAATCACCAACCCTATTGAGACAAAAGATCTCAGGCCTATAAGTATCTTGCCTTGCTTCTCAAAAATACTGGAAAAGGTGGTGTGTGAGCAAATTACAGGCTACCTGGAAAATAATAATTTGTTACCTGAGACACAATCTGGCTTTAGGAAGGGTCGGAGTACTGTGACTGCACTACTTGATGTCACTGACAATATTTTAACTTCACAAGACAAAAGTCCAATAGGACAAGTAGGGTACAATGACCTCTCATTGTACCCTTGTTCTTGCGTCTCATCGGGCCGGGCTGGCTAACTGGTTTCTTCCCCGCGCGCCCCCCTTACGCGCGACCCCCCGCGCGCGACCTCCCGCGCACGCCCGCGGCTTAGCGGACGACAGCGTCGCGAGCCCGTGCACTCCTCACGGAGAATTCGCCCAACCACCTCCGTACGCGACGCACGCACCGCGGCTATCATACCAGTACCTATATTATACAAGTACACATCGCAGCAATATTTTTATTTGGTGGAGACCACCAGCACTACCCCTGGAGCTCTGCCCCAACAGTGGTCCTTCGAAAGGAAAACAGAAGAATAGCCGTCTTATTTGCTGCGAAGCGCAAATATCGTTCGGACTGGACTTTGGACCGAGACGCCCCGACAAGGAGTTGCGCATGCGCCGATCGCGCCGCATTCCACGTGGACGCGCACAATCGAAAGACAATCAAGGAATAATTACATTAATTCTGAGTGAGTCCGTTCCATTATCCTTTTTTTCCTGCTTTTTTTTAAAACCTTTTTTCAGGAAAATAGAATGTGCTACATGGATCAGTCATATGTGATCTCTTCATACGTAGCCTAATCATACATTTATTATTTTCAGCTTACAACAATTCATTATCATATCAAAAATCAATTAAAAATTGTAAAAATAATATCTCCAAATTTTTAGATAACATTGTCAGTGCGTAATCACCGAACATGTGCTCGCCATTGTTCTATTGTACATTTTTTCCCATACCACTTAATGCAATAGGCATATAAATCTTATTATTTATTATCTATTTACCGCAGGCTATTTACGCATTTATTTCATCATCTGGTTTATTTGCCTGTATTTTGAAGATAATACTTGCATTCATAAATCTTCACGCTTTTGAACGCTACTTTCTTATTTTTCCTTTTTATTTCATTTATCTTTCTCTGCACTGCAGGCGCTTATTGTGCGCTAACTTATCATTATGTCTGAAGCTAAATTAAAGGAACTTGTTAAGAGGCGTGGTGGCTATAAAGCTAAGCTAACCTATTTTGCCAACTTTTTAAAATTGATACCTACTTCTCAATTGAGCTCTTTTCAATTATCCGAGTTGCAGTGCCGTGTTAATGTAATGGAAACGCTATATAATGATTTCGATACGTTACAGACGGAGTTGGAGTTGTTGTCGGAAAACACGGTCGAGGCATATGCTGAGCGGGATCAATTCGAGTCGTTATATTACGCGCAGATGGGCCACGCGCGGTCGTTGCTTGGCCCTCCGCGTTCCTCCTCCCCTGAACTTGTCTCCGCGGCTTCTGCTGGTGACAATCTCCATGGCTCTGGTTACAAGCATGATTTTGTGCGCTTACCCAAGATTGACTTGCCTCATTTCAACGGCGACTATCAGCACTGGCTTGAGTTCCGAGATACGTATATTTCCCTTATTCATAATAATATTAGTATACAAGACATTAATAAATTTCACTATCTGCGTGCTACCCTAAAAGGCAGCGCAGCAGTTGTTATTAAAAGCATAGATTTCAAAGCCGATAATTATGCTATCGCTAGGCAATTATTAACAGATAGGTATAATAATGAAAGGTTACTTATAAACAATCATATTCAAGCTTTATTTAATTTTGAACCAATACTTAAAGAATCGAGTGCATCATTACGTAACATGATAGATGTAACTAATAAGAATTTAAGAGCTCTTGACACCCTAGGACAGCCTACTTCACATTGGGATACATTGATAATTTTTATGATGTCCAAAAAATTGGATGTTGTGACCAATCGTGAGTGGGAAGAATTCAAAAATAATTTAGGTCAATATCCTAATTTAAAAGAATTTCTTAAATTTTTATCTAATCGAGCAGATTTAATTGAATCATTAAATTATAATAATAATACACACCCAAAACTAGCACATAATATAAATACAAAGCACATACAAGAAATTAATAAAAATAAAAACTATCTTACAACTACAATGCTAAAAAATAATTCTTACCTTACTAATAACAAAATTTCTTGTGCTATGTGTTCACAAAATCATTATTTATTTAGTTGTCAATCTTTCAGAAATTTAGATGTTGATTCACGTATTAAAAAAGCATCAGAGAGCAATGTGTGTATGAACTGCTTACGACCAGGTCATACAGACAAGCGATGTAAACTTTCACATTGCAAATATTGCACACTTAAACATAATACCCTCTTACATAGGGATTCAGATAATCAGTCAGTTAACAATATTGTATTGTCAACTAATACAGAAATATCTAAAGCATACAATAATCAGAACATTGTATTGCTATCCACAGCTATGGTGAACACAGCAGACGTCAATGGAAAGCTGCATCCTGTAAGGCTCCTGTTGGATAACGGCAGCACGTCCAACTTTATCACCCGAAACCTTTGTGAGAAGCTGGGCTTGTCAAAGGAAGGTACTACCTCCATAGTCTCAGGTATCAATGGTCAGATTTCTAATACCTCTGAAAGCTGTCCTCTTACGGTTCTGTCTTGTTTTAGTAGTTATAAGGCGAATATAACTTGTTTTATTTTACCATTCATAACACAATCAGTGCCTGGGTCTTACGTGGATAAAAAACTTATAAATATCCCGCCAGGTCTTCAGTTAGCAGATCCTAAATTTTATGTGCCGTCAGCTGTTGATATCCTCGTAAGCGCTGAAATATTTTGGGACGTCTTATTATCCCATACAGTTAATTTAGGTAAAAATCAACCTAGATTGCAGTCTTCCAAACTAGGTTGGCTTATATCAGGGTGCGTGTCTCTACCTCATGGACGTACACATCCTTCTCTATGTCATTTTTCCCAGGACGTATGTAATCAGCTAACTCGGTTCTGGGAGCTTGATTCTGTTAAGTGTAGTGGCTCTTTTTCATCTGAAGAAGAGGCCTGTGAAAATATATTTCGAAAAACAATTCGACGTAATGACAATGGCCAATTCGTGGTCACTATACCGTTGAAGGACTCTCCCGAGTGCTTAGGAGACACATACGCAATGGCTAAATGTCGATTTCTCTCCCTAGAGCGTAAATTTGAACGCAACCTTATATTTAAAAATAGATATTTAGAATTCATGCAAGAGTATTTACAATTAAATCATATGACAGAAAAACCAAAATCAGAAATAAATAAGTTTCAATACTATTTACCTCATCATGGTGTTGAGCGAGAGTCGAGTACTACCACTAAGCTTCGCGTTGTCTTTGACGCGTCAGCCGCCAGCACCTCGGGTAGGTCCTTCAATGATATACACATGATAGGTCCTACAGTTCAAAAGGAATTACTATCTATTCTTTTAAGATACAGACAGCATAAATATGTTGTTACTTCTGACATAGAGAAGATGTATAGAGCCATTTTAATAGAGCCATCTCAGCGTTCTCTACAACAAATCGTCTTTAGATTTGATCCCTCAGAACCTTTAAAAACATATTATCTTAATACAGTGACGTACGGCACTGCTTCGGCACCGTATCTTGCTACTAAATGCTTAGTTTCCATAAAGAGCGACTTTTATGTTGATGACTATTTGAGTGGCGGTGACTCTACCGATTCAGTCATAGAGCAATGTAGAGGCGTGATTGAAACTCTATCTTCTGCAAAATTTCATTTACGCAAGTGGCAGTCAAATAGTTCAAAAATATTAGAATCCATTACTAACTTTCTTTCAGAAAATACAGACAAAAAATTAAATTTAAATGTCGCTTCTCCTAGTAAGACACTTGGTTTATATTGGGACTGTAATTTAGATAATTTATTTTTCACAGTAGACTTAAATGTTAACCTCAAAGTTACAAAACGTAATATTTTATCTTTAATCAGCCAGGTGTTTGATCCGCTTGGCCTCGTCGGGCCATGCATAGTTCAGGGGAAATTTATTCTTCAACAGTTATGGATACATAAGTGTGGCTGGGATGAAGAAGTACCATCAGATTTAAAATCACAATTTCTTGAATTTATAGAGTCCCTTCCAGCTCTCAACTCTATTTGCATTCCTCGGTGGGTGTCTTGTAGCAATCCCTCCTTATTAGAGCTTCACACTTTCACAGACGCCTCAGAACGCGCTTATGGCGCGTGTGTTTACGTAAGGACGGTAGCAGTTGATGGTACAGTTTGCGTTCGCCTTTTAACTTCAAAGAACAAGGTTGCTCCAATAAAACCTACAACTATACCACGTATGGAGTTGTGTGGTGCGTTATTGGGTACACGACTCTTTCAAAAGGTACGCAGATCTCTTACTCTTAATTTCCATCATTGCTGCTTTTGGTGTGACTCTACGATCGTGCTAGGTTGGCTCTCTAAACCACCTAGTAAGCTCGACCAATTTGTACGCAATAGAGTAAGTGAGATTCAAGAAATCACGACCGGCCAGACGTGGAGCTATGTACCTTCCAAGTGCAACCCTGCTGATCTTGCATCTCGGGGGGTGAGGGCTGATTACATCAGCTCATCCACTCTTTGGTGGTTAGGTCCTGATTTTATCAATCAGATTAAAATACAATTTCCCATTTTTCCTAATTTACAAAGTAATTTATTATTAGAAACAGCTTTATATACAGACAATCAGACAAACTTAAATAATATTATACAACTTCACCTAATTTCTAATTTAATACATAAAATGTCTTCTTATACTAAATTAATCAGAGTAGTAGCCTATATACAGAGATTTATTTTTAATTGCAGAAATAAAGTTAAAACATCATTATATTTAACTTTTACAGAACTACAATCATCGCAAAATTTAATTATACAGACTGCTCAACACGAAATGTTTCCTGAAGAGTATAAAATTCTTAAATCAGGACAAACTTTACATAAAAATAATCGTTTGATAAGTCTTTCTCCTTACATAGATTCACAGAACTTAATTCGTGTAGGCGGTCGTTTAGCAAACTCTTACTACGATTACAATGTCAAACACCCTATTTTATTGTGTAGTAAACACCACTTGACAAAAATTATCTTTGAAAAAGAGCACAAAGCACTCTTTCATGCAGGGCCTCAATTACTGTTGGCACATATACGTCTTACTTACTGGCCTCTAGCTGGAAAAAATCTTGCTAAGCACGTGGTGCGTTCCTGTGTTCGCTGTACTCGCTTTAGGGCTCAGCCTATTCAGATTTCTATGGGTAACCTACCTACTGATAGGACGCACCTTGAGTTTCCTTTTTTGAATACAGGCATGGATTACGCCGGGCCAGTGCTTATAGCCGACCGTAAAGGTAGAGGTTGTAGGCTTACTAAATCTTATATTTGTGTTTTTGTCTGCTTTGCAGTCAGAGCCGTGCACCTAGAGTTGGTGTCCGATTTAACCAAGGAGGCATTTCTTGCGGCCTTCAGCCGATTCATAAGTAGAAGGGGCAAACCTCAACGCGTGTACTCCGACAACGGCACAACCTTTGTGGGAGCTTTCAACGAGCTTTCACGCTTCTTACAAGATTCATCTAAGCATATAGAGTCTGATCTTGCGAACCAAGGTATTGAATTTAAATTCATTCCTGCCTACTCTCCACACTTTGGTGGGATATGGGAAGCAGCAGTAAAGTCAACCAAACATCTTTTGCGTAGAGTCTTGAGTCTTACTCACTTGACGTATGAAGAGTTATCGACATGTTTGATCCAGATAGAGGCTATTTTAAATTCCAGACCCTTAACACCTTTGCCCACTGATCCTTCAGATCTTTCTTTTCTTTCCCCTTCTCATTTCCTCCTCGGACGAGCTCAGAGTTCGATTCCACGACCTCAGATCACCGATGTCAACATACAGCGCCTCCAACGATTCGACCGCATCGAAAAATTGAGACAACATTTTTGGCAGCGCTACTCTAACGAATATGTGTCTCTTCTACAGCAACGAACCAAGTGGCGGACCGGGAGTCAAGACCTGAAGGTTGGAGCCATGGTCCTTGTACGGGACACCAATCTACCGCCTCTACTGTGGCTACTTGGTAGAGTAGTCGCTGTCAAGCCTGGGACAGACGGGCGCAGTCGAGTCGCCGACATACGCACGAAGAAGGGCACCATAACTCGTGCCTACAACAGCATAGTACCGCTTCCTCTTCAGTGACCTGTTCCCGGGGAATATGTTCCTGCGTCTCATCGGGCCGGGCTGGCTAACTGGTTTCATCCCCGCGCGCCCCCTCTTACGCGCGACCCCCCGTGCGCGACCTCCCGCGCACGCCCGCGGCTTAGCGGACGACAGCGTCGCGAGCCCGTGCACTCCTCACGGGGAATTCGCCCGACCACCTCCGTACGCGACGCACGCACCGCGGCTATCATACCAGTACCTATATTATACAAGTACACATCGAAGCAATATTTTTATTTGGTGGAGACCACCAGCACTACCCCTGGAGCTCTGCCCCAACACCCTACTTGTCCTATTGGACTTTTCCAGGGCTTTCGACACTATAAATATAAATATCCTATTATCAAAACTAAGATACTACGTATTTGATGATGCATCATTGAAATGGTTTAATAGCTACCTCAGTGATCTTCGCCAGCGTGTGCAGCTCTCCCTTAGTGACGGGTCTTTCTTGTTATCTGACTGGTTGGATGTTGAAAATGGAGTACCACAGGGTTCTATTTTGGGACCAATATTATTCATTTTATACATAGCAGACTTAAGAACCCATATTAGACACTGTAAATTTCACTTCTGCGCTGATGATACCCAAATTTATATATCTTGTAGGCCAAGTGATATAGAAAAAGCAGTTGCTTTGCTCAATGAGGACCTTAATCGTATAATGCTATGGGCCCAACAAAACAGCTTGTGTCTTAAACCTGCTAAATCCAAATACTTAATCTGTGGCTCCATTAATCAACTCAAACATCTGAGCCTAAAAAGTGACGTAAACTTAATGGGTGAACCAATTGAACGCATTTATGCGGCACGTAATCTGGGTCGTTTGCTTGATTGTAATCTGCGGTTCTAAGAACATATAACAAGTCTAGTCAACAACTCCTTTTACAGACTGAAGATACTATACAGAGTGAGACCGTTTCTGTCAGTGGAAATGCGTGTTCGTCTTGTAGAGTCTTTGGTGCTGTCAAAGTTGAACTATACAGATGTTGTTTTTGGCCCACGTTTAACATCTGGAACTAAAAAGCTCATACAAAGAGTTCAGAATGCCTGTGCCCGTTACTGTTTTGATATCCCACCTAGAAGCCATGTGACCCCCTTCTTGAATGAGCATTTTATGTTGAAAATGAAGAATCGGCGAAAACTTCATCTTGCTTGTCTTTTGTTTGACGTATTAAAATATAGGGAGCCTAGATATCTATATGATAAACTCTCAAGAACTGCTAGCCTTAGGTCTTGTGGGTCAAGGCAATGTTCTGTACAGCTAGCCATCGAGAAACATCATACAGCGTCGTTCAGGGGCAGCTTTCGTTATTCGGCATCCAAATGCTGGAATAACATACCGCCGCCGATTAGAAATTTAAAAAGTCTAGCTTCTTTTAAAAAGCAACTCCGACAATTTATTTTACGCGAACAGAAAGCACACATGCGATTGCGATTGCGACATGATGTAAGTGTATTATAGGTGTATGTTTCAGGTTACTTGTTTTGCACTTTGCTTCCTGTATTAAAATTTTACTGATTCGATTGGCATCCTTAATTAGTGGTTTTCATAGAATATTTTCTTTGGTGTTGGGTTATGGGTAGTATTCACATTTCACATTAATTTTTAAAATAATTAAAGACTAAAATTCTTAAATGTACAATTTAAATTTTTAATTGCGATTTTGGTCATGAATCAAGACATTTGACACTTGTTACAGATTTATTGTTTCTTTTTTAATTCTCTTTTTTTTTTATTATTATTATTTTTGTTTAAAGTAGTGTGTAAGTGTTTGGACGGCTGTGAGGTCACGGAATGGGTCAAGCGGAAGACCGGTGCTGGACATACCAAGGTGTGCCAGCAATGCCGAGCTTGATCCAATTTGCGGCTACCTACGCTGTTTTAGTTTTAGACGTTTTTCATTTATGTATTTTTCTTATTATATTTAAATATAAGCTTAATTATTAATTTTAGTTTTTAGTAGAGCTGCAAATAAATGTTTCTTATTCTTATTCTTATTCTTATCTGGACATTGGTTCAGACAACATGAACTCATTTTCAATTTTAATGATCACCAATTGGTGATCAATAAAATTGAAAATGAGTTCATGTAAGCAAGTTAGTTCAGTAGAGAAAATACCATTAGAGGTGGTTCTTTAATATAGAACAAATTTAAAATTCAAGGAACGTGAAGAAAGAAATTATTGAAGTAGTCTGCATAGAGTTGAGTTAACTTATTGTTGTAAGCGTATACAGGTCTCCATCAGGCTTATACGATTCTTTTGAACAAACTATTGTATTGTCAAATATATGTGCATCTAACAAAAATATTTGGCAATTTTAATATAAATTAATTAGATTCAAACTCCAAAATTGTTAGATTCACGTCTTTGTTTAAATCAGGTAGGTATGGGCAACCTTTGACATGTTGAGGGCCAAACTTTATCGTGCAAATACATTCGCGGGCCGCGTTTAAAAGTACTTAGTGCATTTTAAAGTAGTGATAATATTTTTTGCGATAGATATTATACATGAAATAATACAACAATGTTATTATAGTACAATTTATTAAAATAACAAAATTAAATTAAAAAAAATAGTACATTATTCATTATTTAAAAACGGTATATTAGTAATGAAAAGAACTGTTCGCATTTATAAGTACTGCCAAACGCACAAATCAATCTTCTTGCGAATTTTCTAAGCTGCGGAAAATTGTCTTTTTCTAGGTATTTTTTGTAGAAATCGCACAACTCTACGTCTTCAAATTTGGATTTTAGGAGTGAGTTTTCTTGAATCACGATCAACTCCATTTGTAAGTGTATTGGAGCATTTTGTACATTACAATTTGTAGGAGTAGCAAATAAAATGAAACAGTCTTCCATGTTTTTAAAGTCGCTAAATCTGTTCGAAAATTGTTCCGACAGTAACTTGAGTTCTTTAGCATATTGAGCATAAGCAATATTTTCATACGCAGAGAGCGTGTTGAAATGGTAACTGTTACCAGACAGCATCTGTGACTCCCACAAGCGTAGTTTGATCTGAAACGCTTTCAAATGGCTGTACAAATCATTTACTAACTGTCCTTGTTTTTGAAGTTTCAAATTTAAATCATTCAAATAGCCTGTAAGATCGACTAGAAATGCTAATTCACATATCCATTTAGGGTCACTTAATTCAGATAGTGGTTTATCTTTTATTTTCATAAAACCTGCTATCTCATTTCTAAGCTCGTAAAACCGTTTCAACATTTAATTCTGTTGCTTTTTCATTCAAAATTTCGATGAAACCTTTACGTAAGCCGACCATGGAAGGTGCACCATCAGTGCATACTCCATTTAATTTTGACCATGGCAAGCCAAAACTTGTGAATACCTTTTGAACTTCAATAAAAATATCCTCTCCTATAGTGGTTCCTTTTAGCGGCTGTAAAGCAAGCAATTCCTCAGTAACAGTGAACTCCTTATCAACACCTCGAATAAATATAGCCAGTTGAGCTGTGTCAGACAAATCGATGCTCTCGTCTAATGCTATGGAAAATGATTCAAAACCAGCCATACGGTCAGTCAATGTTGTTTTTATATCATTAGTCATCATTTCTATACGTCGAACAACAGTTCGTCTTGACAAACTAATTTTTTCAAATCAAATCAATCAAATCAAAAATTTTTTATTCAAAATTGGTATTTTTAAATACTCTTTTTGAACGTCGTTACTACGTGATGCCTACCACCGGTTCGGGAACTAACCCAGCGAGAAGAGCCGGCAAGAAACTCGTCTGGGACCATCTTTTACCAAAAAGATGGAAAATTATTCTTTTAAAATCAAAATTATTACAATGTTTGCTTATGTCTATGTAACAAATAATAACATAAGATAAGGAGCCACCTTATTCCCAAGGTGTGCCGTCTTGAATGAAGTCATTAATTTTATAATACGCTTTGGCACACAAACGTTCTTTAACTACTTTTTTAAACTTATTAATGGGAAGGTTTTGAACCTTTTCTGGGATTATATTGTATAAGCGTATACATTGGCCTTTAAAGGATTTACTAACTTTGCTTAGTCTGAACACTGGCATATCTAACTTGTTCTTATTTCTAGTGTTTACACAATGATTATCACATTTCTTTTTGAAGTTGTTTAGATTCTTTCTTACGTATAACACATTTTCCCTAATGTATTGAGATGCGACGGTCAGAACTTTTATTTCTTTAAACTTTTCCCTTAGAGATTCAAAAGTCGACATCTTATAAATAGAACGTATAGCACGTTTCTGCAGCACAAATATTGTATTAATGTCCGCAGCGTTTCCCCACAAGAGGATGCCGTACGACATTATGCTATGAAAATAGCTAAAGTAAACTAATCGCGCGGTCTCTATGTCGGTAATTTCTCTAATTTTTTTAACAGCGTATGCTGCAGAACTCAGCTTATCTGCCAATTTAGCAATATGTGGTCCCCACTGTAACTTACTATCTAATGTTATACCTAGAAAAACAGTGGTGTCTACTAATTTCATTTTCTCATTATTTAATAGTATATTGGTTTGTGCCTGCGTAACATTTTTTTTTTTTTTTTTTTTTTTTTTTTTTCAACTTTTGATACAGCTTTATGTGTACCATAACCCTACGAAGGTTTGAGCGGTACAGCAAAAATTCACCGCGCGCAATATACAATTATACAATTTACAATACTTTAATTATTGTCTTATAATTTATCATTAAAAAGTGTTTTATATATTAGCTTATAATTGTTATCATTTAACTTATTTTTTACATTTTGAGGGATACTATTAACGAGTTTTGGCAGCAAATATTCCACTGTTCTTTTGCCATAGAAATTCTTGCATTTTGGTATTTCAAACATTCCATCAGATACTTTTCTTGTTGTTATTTTGTGACATGTTGGGACTAATAGATCTTTATTATGATACTGTTCAATTAAAAGTGATAAATTGAATTTGTTAAATATAGGTAACACCTTACAAATTGCAAATAAGTCTGTCACGTTATCTTTGTACTGCTGTTTTAATTTCGCTGGTACTATGGATTTTAGTAGTTTGCATTGTAGTTTAAAAATTTTGTTTATATAGGTATTAAATGTTCTCCCATAGCTTGTGATACCATATGATATAACTGACTCTGCTAATGCTACATAAATATTTAACAAAATACGATATGGAACTTTACTTTTAATAATATTAAATTTAGCTAGTATGGCTCTCAACTTATCACAAACAGCATCTACTTGATATGACCAGCCAAATCTATCATCTACTATCAGTCCTAGATATGTATGATGTGACACTTGTTCTATTTTCAAACATGTCGTAGTATTACAATTTGTTATAGTATGCAAGCACTTGTGGTCGTGTGCAATGATATTAAATGAAGGAAAATGTTTAGCATGGGTGGAGTGGACATGTATTATTTTTGTTTTCTTTGCGTTTATCACAAGATTAGCATCATGAGCCCATTTAGCAATACTTGTGAAGTCGTCTTGCATTTCCTGAGCTGCCGTACTAAGGTTTTCACTGGAAGCCAGAAGACAGGTATCATCTGCGTACTGATATACAGAACAGTGCTTTACCATATATTCCATATCATTAACGTACGTAAGGTAGTGTTTTGGACCGATCACGGAGCCTTGTGCGGTTCCCTCAGTGACGTCAATATCATCACTAAATTCATATCCAATTTTCACTCTATATTTTCGGCCAGTCAAGTAGCTTTTGCACCAATTTAAGATAGGGCCCCTAATTCCAGAGTTATTTAGTTTTTGTAGTAATGTACAGTGTTTCAAAGTATCAAATGCTTTACTAAAATCTATAAAAAGCAGTATTACATGACTCTTTCTGTTTAAACATTCATTTACTTCATTGGTAAACTTTGAAAGTAACTGAACTGTCGATTTCTTTGGTTGAAAGCCATATTGATTCGCAGAAAGTATTTTATTCTTAGAATAGAAATTTTGTATTTGCGAACATACAAACTTCTCTATTATTTTGTCTATTACTGGTAGTATAGTGATTGGCCTATAGTTGCTATATTCGATATGGCTACCGTTTTTATAAATTGGCCTTACAATTCCGGTTTTTAATTGTTGAGGATATAAGCCCTTACTCAAACTAGCATTAATCAATTTTACTATCACATTTACTATTTTATGACAAATACTCTGTATATATCTAAACATCGTATCCTATTAATTCCGGGACCTTTGTTGTTGTTTAAGCTTCGTACAATTTTAAGAACATCAGTGGGCGTTGCTTTCTTAAAAAGCATGGATTTATTTACTGGGCATGTGTACTGTGTTTTATTTAAGATATATTTATTACAATTTGGCAAAATTTTCCTTACACTATCACGAAATTCTGTAGCAAAGTAAAGTTATTTGCTATGTCTTTTGTGGTGATTTTATTTTTAAATGCATTGAATATTGTTTCATCAACTGTTATTTTAGTACGACCCGATATAGTATTAAGTGTTTGCCAAAGCTTTCGAGGATTCCTTTTATTTTTATTTATAAAATCCATATAGTACCTATTCCTAGATTTTTCAATTATTTTACGTGTTTTATTTCTGTATTTATTGTACTCAATTTTTAGCAAAGCATTAGTGCAATCATTTCTAAATTGATTGTAAAGTTTATCCCTATATACACACATATCATTTATTTTCTTTGTTATCCAAGGCTTTTTGTTTCTTTTACTGCAAAAACTAATTTTTTTATCGTAAGTGGCTAAGTCATAGCAGACATTAAATTTATCTTTTAAATTATCATATATTTTTAAGGGACAGTCTATATTATTTATCTCACTAAAATCTAATTTACACAACAGTTGTTGCATTTTACAATTATCTATAAGTTGTATATATTTGATTTCATTCTGTATGCGAGGCGCCGTCTTATCTATGCACGACATAACTACAGCGCGGTGATCGGCTAAAACGGTGCCCAGCGCCGCCGAGTAAACGTCTAGTGAGTGTGTTCTGACAAATATATGATCCAAGCAGGATCGACTTATTTTATCTTTTGATTTTTCTATTCTGGTGTAATCAGATATAACACTCGTCAGACCACACTCGGACATGTTACTGATGTAATATTCACGTATGTTATTGTTCAATTTTAGGTCAATATTTATGTCCCCTAATAAGTATACATCAGTATTTGTAGACGAGGTCTTATTCAATAGGTGTTTAATTTCCATAATATACAAGTGCTTACTCTCAGACGGCGGTCTATATATTGCACAGATTAATGATGAATAACCAGAAGATGTGTTGATTTTACCTATTATTGATTCACAGTGAGCAAGTGTTTGGTTATACTTAACAAAAGAATGACAGTTTCTAACGTAAATAAATAAACCTCCAAGCAAGCTGAACTTTAAACATTTTGTTTTATTAGAATTCAAGAGTAAATTATTAGCATTTAACCAATGTACTATTTTTGAGAGAGCACTATTTACCTCGTCATTGTTAGATTGTCGTCGCTTCACATTAAAAATTAGTGAAGTATCATCAGCAAAAAGTACTATCTCATGCTTATCATTAACTAGATAAGGTAGATCATTTATATAGATGAGAAATAGAAAAGGGCCCAAAATAGACCCCTGTGGTACTCCTAATTTAATTTTACTACCATTAGACCTTTTGGAATTAACTTCTACAGTCTGTGTTCTATTTATTAGATAAGAGCTTAGAAACTTTAGAGCCGTGCCCCTTACACCATAATGGTATAATTTCCTGAACAGCGTATCATGCTCCACACAGTCAAATGCTTTGGATAAATCACAGAATATACCAAGTGCATCCTGTGACCTCTCCCAAGCTCCAAATATACTGCACAGAAGACTAATGCCTGCATCTGTTGTGGACCGACCTTTAGTAAAACGAAACTGATTACTATGTAACAAATTATTCGAGTTGAAGTGAAAAATTAATTGATTTAGAATAATTTTCTCAAAAATTTTACTCAAAGTCGGTAATATGGATATTGGTCTATAGTTAGCTGGGTCTGCTTTATTCCCAGCTTTAAAGAGAGGTATCACCTTGCTGTGCTTCATCAAGTCAGGGAACACGCCACTTTTAATACAATTATTAAAAACTAATGCTAGGTGAGGGGCAATGATGTCAATTACTGGGTTTATAACTTTTGTGGACATACCCCAGAGATCAGTTGTACTTTTAATATTAAGTAATTTAAATGCCTTGATAATGTCTCTAGAGTCTATTTCTTTGAAAATAAAATTTACATCACATTCCCTCACATTATCTCTAAGTAATTTTTCGGCAACTGTAGGTGATGAATTTAAGTTTTTTGTAGTTGAGATCGGAATGTCTGCAAAAAACTTCTCAAATACTGTCGCAACTTCAATGTCAGAACTAACTTTTTTATCATTAATATAAAGTTCAAATTTAGAGTTGCGACTGGCGACTCTTCCAGTCTCATCTGCAATTATTTTCCATGTGGTTTTCACTTTGTTTTTAGAGTTCTTAATTTTTTCTTTGATGTGAAGAACCTTCGCTGCTTGACATACCTTCTTGAAAATCTTCGAGTATTTCTTGACATATAGTTTAAAAGCTTCACTCCTGTTCATTGACTTCTCGTTATACAAGTCATACAATCTTTGTCTACTAACAATAATACCTGCAGTTGCCCAGTTACTAAAATTATTTCTTTTATTATTAAATCTGACCCATTTAGAAGTAAATACAGAGTCAAATTGGTTTTTTACTAATTTAAATAAATTATTAAAAGTTTCATTTGGATTAATTGACTCATTCAAACATTGAAAACTTGAAAGTAATTTACTTCTAAATTTCTCAATACGTTTTGTGTTAACAGGAATAAACTCAATATTTTCTATCGGATTATTATCACATTTAAGATCAAATGATGCTAGCTGTCCACAGTGATCAGAGTTAAGTACATTAATTATTTCTTTCCTAAAAGTAGTGACATTTGTGAAAATATTATCTATACAAGTAGCTGTTGTTTCACATATTCTTGTTGGTTCGTAAAATAAATTAATTAGATTATACGATTTGAACAAAGATGTGAATCTAACAGTGGTGGAGTTAGAGTCTAATAAATTAATATTAAAATCACCACATACAATAATCTTCTTATTAGAGACACATACTTTCGTCAGCACTTGATCCATTATTTGTTCAAAAGAATCGTATAAGCTTGATGGAGGCCTGTATACGCATACAATAATAAGGTGGCTCAACTCAATACAAGCCAACTCAATAATTCGTTCACTAGACAGTTTTACAATATCTTTACGTTCCTTACATTTCAATTTTTTATTAATCAAAATTAAGGAGCCACCCCTAATGACATTTTCTCGACAGAAAGAGCTCCCTACTTGGTGATCACAATAGTTAAATATTAATTCATGATTTTTTAACCAATGTTCTGTTACGCATATAATCATTTTTCAAATTCATTTTTATTTTTAGGACACAAAATACTGCAAACTTCTAACATACACTCCTTGATAAATTCTCCTTCGGCAAATGGTTTTAATGCCTTTTTTGAGCTTACTATAAAACTAGCTTTGACAACATTATCAACTGATTGTGTTCTTTGTTTATGAAACATTTGTTGCTGTTTTTCTAAATTTGCGGTAAGCTTCTGGATTTTGTCTGTTCTTAATTGTCCTGTCAGTGAGTGCAGCGTAGCATGCTTAGTTGAGTAATGCCTCTTTATATTGAATCCTTTCATTACTGAAATGGATTCATTACACAGCAAACAAATAGGCTTACCATTGTACAAGATAAAAAGAATTCTTCAGTCCATTTTTCTTGAAACTGGTGACCCTCTGTATCTACTTTTCGTTTCTTTCCACCAGACATCATTTTTCTTTACTTTTCGTTCAATAAACTTAATAATAAACTATAGTTAGTAACCACTCAAGATGCAAAGTCATAAAGCAAGTTGACGGCTCGAGCAGTTCGCTAGGATATAGCTTGTCCAAGTTATCACCTCGGTAGCTCAAATAGAACTGAACTAACGTTCGGGCCATCCACCCGCTTATATAGGCAAAATGAAGGAATAATCTAGAATAAACTAGTTTAGAATAATTGAGAAGCAATAAATCTTTTGATGTGTCGCCCGTGAGGCGGCAAACCTCAAAGAATTTGATCGAGCAAGCCGAGTGGCGGCGATTATCAAAGAGTGAGGCGGCAAACATCAAAGGATTTGATGTTTGCCCTCACTGTCACTCCCGTGAGTATAAGTACCTAATGTAATATTTTTTTAATTGGGTTTTTTCAAAATGTCTCGTGGGCTGGATCATATCTTAGAGCGGGCCGGAAATCGTATAACCTGTTTAATTTGTTTCTTAAACCGAGAAGAGTGTCCCAACCAGCAAAAAGTGGTTTTTAAATTATCTCCAGGAGTACATTTCCATAGGACTATATGAGACTGATATCCACATATAAGTCCGGAAAAGGGCCCACTTTATAAGTAAACTTTTACTTATATCGAGTTTATAATAGACCGCTTCAATGCCGCTTACGCCTATATTTCTCCTATAATAGAATTACGTAAGTGCAATTAGTCCTGAATGTCAACTGAACGTCAGAGCAACAACAACATGTCTCGAAATTCTAAAATTATTTCTTGATATTTATTGCGTTATACTTGTATAAAACAATACAAATTGCGTTTGGAACACCACAGAAAATTATGCAAGTAATTTTCAAGATTTGCCAACGCCTGGACTTATTTTACCGACCGGATTACTTTGGAGCAGTGAATGGCCTAGAACGGCCCAAGTTGAGTAAACGGTGTTTCCTACTTACACCCCAAATACACACTGGATGTTTTGTTGGACACCATAACATCGATGTACGCGGTTGGAGTAGTGAATGGACTAGGACGGCCCTAGCTCTGTAACCAACGGTTCCTTGTTACACCTTGTTGGACACCATAACTTGCGGTCGGAGCTGTCAACGTGAATGACCAACCAAGCCTCATTAGGAGGAGGATAGTATATTTTAGCAGTTTGCACCCCAAGAGGGCCAAACTGGGTCACAAGCAAAGGTCACACCCACACAACTGACAAGACTTGCAACGGAGCAAAAACGAGACAATCCCAGGAAGCGGTATGCTGTGTTTTTTGGCGAGAAGTGAGCCCAGGAACTGTCCCACGCTCAAACCTACATTCCTCTAGAAAATGAGCATAATATAGTTCAAGGTTTTTTATATTAGTTAAGTAGTTTTTTAATTTTTGTCTATATTTTATTCTATTATATAAGTTATCGTTTATATTTTATCTTTCCCAACCCATGACAAGTAGCCAGGATGCAGGGACCTCCACTAATTTTTCGACCGTGTCCTTTGGAAATCGGCTGCATTGCTCCCACTGTTCCCGATATTTTAAAAGCCAACGGGGTTTGAACATCCACGTAGGCAAATGCCACAAACAGCTTCCAAACCTCATTCCCCCAATAACCAATTTACTTCCGAACCCAATCTATCAAACAAATTTCTGGCAAGAAATATCCAAATTTAAACGTTTTGTACCAGTTCTAAGACGGATCCCTAGAGGTGCCAGAGTGACTGTGGCCCAGAAGCTTGCCGAGACAATACGCCACACAGTGCTGGAGAACTCGAGGCAAGCCTGGGAAAACCTACTCACCTTTCCCTACCAATTTCTGCATATCTCTAGATATCCGCTCAACAATGCCTCCCTCACTTCAAGAATCAAAAAGAATTGTGTTTCGGACATTAACCTCAACCCAAATTTTTCTTCACATTCCTCGGTCAAACATAACATCGTGAAAATTGTGGAAAATAAAATAAGTGAGGGAGACATTAAGGGTGCAGCGCGGCTCCTGTTTTCCAATGACACGGTCGCCCCCGACTGCCCAGAGACCCTCATCGCCCTGCAAAACAAACATCCATCACAATCCAATCCTTTCACAGTTTCCAATGACGCATTACCACCACTACAAACGTCGGCAGACAAAGTACGCGGAGCCATCATGTCCTTTTTTCCGGGTTCAGCTGGCGGCCTCGACGGTCTCACCCCTCAGCATCTGAAGGACCTCACCAGCGGTTGCTGCGGGGAGGCCGCCGGGAAGCTCCTGCATGAACTTACGAATCTGTGCAACCTGACGCTACGTGGAGGGGTCGCATCAGATATCGTAGACATTCTGTATGGAGCTAACCTCTGCGCCTTGAGGAAAAGAGGTGGTGGCATTCGTCCGATTGCTGTCGGCTCCACATACCGGCACCTTACAGCCAAACTAGCTTGCAAATCGGTCACTTCCCTCGCGTCATACTTCCAGACAAACAGCTCGGTTTTGCCTGCAAAGGGGGTTGTGAGGCCACCGTTCACTCTTTCAGGACAGCTATCCACAATCAAGGCGATGATGTGTTTCTGAAGGTCGATGTCAAAAACGCTTTCAACTCAGTTAACCGAGGCGCCATGTTGGCCCAAATTAAATCTAAAGCACCTGCCATTATACCATTTATGCTCCAGTGTTACAACGACCCCACCAAACTCATTTACAAAGACCACCTCATCTCATCTGAAGTGGGCTGCCAACAGGGCGACCCTCTAGGTCCAGCAATCTTCAGCCTTACTATACACCCGGTCATCGAGCTTCTAAATTCAAAATTTAATGTTTGGTATTTGGATGATGGGACCCTTGGAAGCGATGCACCCACTATACTATCCGACTTCCGCACTCTGATCCGCGAGTTCCAAAAAATAGGTCTGCAGCTGAACCTTGGTAAGTGCGAACTTTTTGTGCCAGACAGTTGTGGAGATAGAAACGCGATTATATCCAGCTTTAAAGAAATAGCTCCACAACTGTCTGTCATTGACAAGGATTCGCTCTTCCTTTTGGGCTCACCTATTCTAGACGAATCTCTCCCGGACTTCATAGATAACAAATTACAAAATTTGAATGAAACTTTAGACCGCCTCCTCCAAATTAACTGTCACATGGCCTTTACCCTAATCCGTTTTTGCATTTTTGTACCTAAATTGACTTATGTCTTACGGTGTTGTAAACTGTGGAAGTTCCCTCAACTTCTCAATCAGTTGGATGATACCATAATACAAACGCTCTCCAGTATTTTGAATACAAATTTCGATGACCGCGCATGGACTCAGGCAACGCTTCCAGTTAGGTTCGGTGGCCTGGGTGTTCGAAAGCCCTCTGATATATCGCTTCCGGCCTTCTTGTCCTCAGTCCACGCGAACCATAGTCTTATCTCCAAAATACTACATCACCCATCCTACTCCAATACAGTTCCCTTTCTGGACGAGGCCAAGGACGCCTGGAGCGCAACTAGTGCTTGTAGCGAAATGCCTGACAATACTTTTTCCCAAAGGCTCTGGGACGAGCCACTCTGCAGACTGGTACGGAATAATCTTCTTAATACGTCCTCCAGTCCTGTGGAGCAGGCTCGCCTCTTGGCTACGGAAAAGTGGGAGTCGGGCCTTTGGCTACAAGCATTACCGTCACCCAATACGGGCACATTGCTGGATCGAACAGCTTTCCGGTTAGCCACTTCCCTGCGTCTTGGCACCCCTCACGTCCCCCCCCCGTCGCTGTGTTTGTGGTGCAAACGTGGACAGCCTCGGACACCACGGGCTGTCCTGTCAACGAAGCGCCGGCCGCATCTCCCGACATCACTGCCTGAACGATCTCATCCGTCGGGCTCTTGTCACCGCCGGAGTGCCAGCTGTGCTGGAACCCTCTGGTTTGGCGCGCGACGATGGCAAGAGACCAGACGGTATGACCCTGGTCCCTTGGAGAGTGGGACGGGCTCTTGTATGGGACGCTACTTGCGTCGATACACTTGCTCCGTCCCATATCCAGAGCACCTCGAGTTCTGCAGGTTCGGCCGCCAATCAGGCGGAAAACCTCAAGTGGCGCAAATATGATAACCTTAGTGGGGATCTCATATTTGAACCGTTTGTGGTTGAAACCCTGGGTACATGGGGTCTGGGTGCGCACAAACTTTTCGGAGAAATCTCCAAAAAACTCATTGAGGCCACCCGAGACCCCAGAGCCGGCACCTACCTGGCCCAGAGAATAAGTATCGCAATCCAGCGAGGAAACTCTTTGAGCCTTCTAGGTACTCTGCCTGGTGGGGACGACCTGGGAGATTTCTTTGTTTTGTAGCATTTTAAGTTTTGGAGTAGTTATTTTTTTAGTACTTACCTACTTTTATAGTTTGTAAATATTTTAAATAGATGTTAGTTAATTTTATTATGTAAATAAATTGTATTAAATAAAATAAAAAAAAGACGGTAACTGTATTTACCTAATATATTAATTCAACTGACACTACTCCTTTACATAATGTTCTTTTGCTTTTTAAGTAGTAGTATTGGTAGGCTTTTTAGATGTAGTCAGTAAATTTTGTGTGTACATACATTAGTCCTGCAAATGCCGATATAAGTAAATTATAGGAAAAAGTGAGATGAATACAAGCCTCGCAATGCTTGTATAAGCTCACATTTTGTGAACAATCGAATTGTGTCTGTAAGTCCAGGAATTGTCAAAACTGCTTCAAGAGTAAGTATACTTTATTTTAATTTTTTAATAATAAATGTCAACCATTGTAATCAGAAATTGTATAGTAGAAAATCAATAGCTTATTATTGTTACAGTCAGTTATATAATATATTCAAAGGGGAATGTGAATTTTCTGAAAATTATATCATGGATTAAATTAAATTTTTAAAGCGCCTCGTGTAATTAACTTATTTACATTTTAATATTTAATATTTTATTATGAAAATATCATGAACAGTCGCCATTTTTTCGGTGAGCATTGCCAAGTGCGACTTAGGGCCATTATAAGTAATATTGGTTTTATATTGGCAAGTGTTAAAACCGAAGATTCGCCATATCGTTACCAATTGGGGTTCCACATTGCCCAGATAAAAACCAACTCTATTGATATTTAGATATGGATTAGCAAGTTACAGGAATATTAGATATAATGGTTTAAATACGCATAGTGCACAAAGCGCGCCTGCCAACTTACCTGATAGGTTTTTTGTGGGATTTAATTTTATGGTTATATTATAATTAATAATAATTATTATATTCAGGTTGTCAACGATCGAAATAAGTATGGTGATGTTCCTGGATATCGATATATTTTTAACAAAAAATGATTTCCGATCTCTAAAGAACTTAAAATGGCCTTGGAGTGTTACATATATCTTGTTATCGGAGACATGTCCCGGTTGTCAAGCATTGGTTTCTATTAAAACAAGAGGTTTTCATTTTACCAAGAATCAAGACGACATCCAATCATTGCTTAATCAGGATTGGTTCTGATGTGATAATTGTTCTACCTACGCAGTTTATGATCACTTCCCAAGAGGCGAGTGTGAAATTTGTCACTAGTACCGTACCTAACTGAATATGTACCTACCTACGTAGCACAATATTTATAATTGCCTAGTTTTGTGTAAGTAAAAGTTTAAGTACCGATACTTACTTATATTTTTACCTCGTTTATTAGAAACTAGCATAATATTCAGTATTAGTTGAAAAGATTTCAAGTAGGTATCGTATAACGGGGAATTACTACTCGCCAACGCTGTGAGAGCAATAAGAGGACATCTGCTTCAAGACAAAGGATTAAGGAAAAAAAATAACGAAAGATACCATTGCAACATCTTCTGTACCCACCATAACTGCAGAACAGCCAGGTCCAGCAAATCATGCCTAAATTAATTACCTTTCAGTCCTTTGTTTTTTATTAGTTTTTAATCTTACCCACTCCTCTGGGATTGGGTCCTTGTTTATGGTTTCTTTGACCATCGACTTTAAATTGCTAAAATAATTTTGAAACGATAACGTCTTGTTATAAGCAATTCATATGTTGTTGTCACGTCGTCGTTAATTACATTACCATAATTGTGTTACATATTATGTTATTATCTATTTTTAAAATATATTTTCTGGTTTTTAGAGCGCGTATCCACAAAAGCGGAGTAAAGCAGCGTTTCCATACATTTGACAGATGTAAGGGGCTGGAGTTATGCGAGCGCCAAGCAGAATGTCAAACGCCCGGTCCACTCCGTTTGTGTGAAAACGCACCCTAATATATTTTTGAAATCATTATTTAGGTATTATGGTTACCACTAATGATAGTTATAGTATACTTAAATAATTGCAATCTTAGAGACCAAATATAAAGAGGGAGTTAAAGATTTAATTTTTAAATTATAGTTGTATTGCGAAGGTGTTACGTCAGTTATAGTGTAAGATAATACATACCTCATTAATGAGACTGATAAAAATATTTATGTAAGCTAGAGTACAAATAACTTCCGCCTTCTGTTAATGTTATCGTACCGAACTTTGTTATTGATTGAATGATTAATAAAAATAAATATAAAATTTTAATAAATTTTTTATTCATACGAAAGTTGCCATTATTATATAATATAAAGTATGTAATAATGGCAACCAATATAAATCTGTTTTTAACAACACACTGACAAGTTTACATTTAATGTCTGCAAATTTATACACATGTTTTAACCTATTAAGTTCCTGGCAATCACATTTACAAATGTTTATAAATGATGAGTTTATAGGTTCTTCAAAAGCATTTTGGGTGTTTCTGATAATTATGATAGACATGTATTTCTATTTCTTGCTCTTGCTTATCATAATTTACCGATATAAGCTCTACCACGTGATTTGATTTAGTTAGAAACCATTTATCTTGTTTCTTTGCTGATAATATAAACATCCCCAATTCTAAAACTAAACCGGATTTGCCGCACTTTCCTTTCTTTATTATGGGATATTTCTTGTTTTCTTTAAATCTCTCTATATCCACTGAAGACATTTCATTTATTCTTCTAGCGACTTGTTGAAGTGCTTTGTTTCCTTGCCTAACCATTTTTTTAATGGAGCAGAGTTTATTCTCAAAGCAATATGCATTAAAATTTTGGAGAATTCCAAATTTCCTTACCTCTTCAACCACATGTAAGATGTTATGTATATTACTAGTAATATAGTCTTTTCCATAAATGGACTTAAATTTTTCAACAAAATATGTTAACATGTCTTCAGCGACAGGAAGTAAGTGGAAATAACTCTCATTGGAGCAAATAGTGATAGCACAATATAAGTGCATGAAATGATTATAAGGTTCAGTTCTTTGGACTTCTTTCAGTATTATAAAACGGAGATAGTAAAAAAAACAACGATACTCAGATCCCTTCCAATGAGCTAGAACATCGACCGATCTTACTGATCTGTGTATCTCTTTAGGCATTTTACAATTTCTCAAAAAAATGTTAACCTTCTCTGTATTCTGAGCATTCCATTTTGTAATATATATGTTCCAAAATTTCCGTCTCTCCAACCAATTAGAAGCCTCTTCATTAGGCCAAGATCTATTAAATGCAGTGAGTCCGAAACAGAAAAATCTTCAATCATATCGATGTTTAACTTTAATAGTCTTTATTGAGACACAACTCACTATGTCAGCATCTGGTAAATAATTCAACTAATAATAAAAATGCCTTATTTAATGCCTTAAAAATGCCTTATTTAATGCCATAAGTGCCCTGTAGGTGAAATAGTAATGTTTAGGTTTTCTCTATTTGTATCTAGTAGTGTACGTGGTCTTTCTTCTTTCTTCTCTCTCTTCTTTATCTTAATCTTTAGGTAAAACATCGTTTATTCTCATATTTATAACTTCAAGTAAAGAGTTTAATGCAGTATGAGAAATATTGAACTTTAAAGCCCATTTTTTAATAGAATAACGCAGTTCTACATTTTTGTTGTAATCTGAAAGTTCTTTCTCATTATCGCTTTCAGAATCGCTCAATGGTTTTTCATTATTACTTTCGCAGTCCGAACCTCTTCCATCTAAAGTAAAATTATCTTGTCTGGAACCCTCCCTAGAATACGCGATGCGGTCTTCACCAGTTAAATTTAATACATCAGTGCTGACTATGGTTAAAATATTTTGATAGTTTTTTTTTTACTTTTCTTTTATAAGAACCACTTTTTTTAACCGCTTCCACTTATTTAAATCCATTTTCAATATCGTAGACAAAAATAATTGCAATCTTAAAAGCTGATATCTAAACCTATAATAGAATTTGCAAAACTATATAAAGCGTTTTTTCGCCTATAATAGTTTTGACCAGAATTGTTCGAGATTACTTAGTCTATAACACTACTATGTAATGCCTATATGAGTGTGTCTAAGCTTATAACGGCATGCGATAAATCTGTATAGAGAACATCTTATCCTATTGCATGTTGTTATAATCTTAGTGAGTTTAATCATAATAAAATAAATATATATTATAATAAAATGATATAAAATCACTTCTAAGGTAATGTAAAACCAGACAAGAAATATAAATGTTTTTAGGTACTTTAACTTGAATTTACTCATATTGGCCATAAAATATTAGCTTATAATATGAGGTTATAAGTATAAATAACAAGAGGGATTGCGCCTCAGTGTATATACCTATTCCTAGTAGATGCTCCTGGAGGAGTCTTAGAATTAAATGCTCCTAAGATGTTATCTTATAGGCGGATATAATTCTGAGTTATTGAATTAATGACTCCTAAGTGCATTTAGTTTCGTTCTTAGCTTTTACAGGAGTCTTAATCCAATAGTAGCCACGAAATATGATCCTATATACCGATATAAGCTCAAATTATAGGATTAAACGTACTGAATATATTGCCGCTAGACTTAGTTTAATCTTCTGTGACAACCCTGACAAAATTTGTTTCGTTCTATGAAAGATGTTTCTCTGTAGGTAAGTATACAGGTATCCCAGAAAGATTGGATAATCCTGGAGTGCCTAATAGTACGGCTATCAGGCGCTCAAATAAAAATACACAAAAAAAAATCGAAGTGGTGCCAAAAATATGAAGTTTAAAAAAAAATCATTTTTATTGACCTTACTGTACTTTCATATACACTACTGTCACAAATTAAGGAAATTGCATTTTTGGTGTTATCTTATTCCTCACAGATCACACTATTAGAAATACAGTAAAAATAATGAGTATCTATTGTACTTTTTTGGAAAAACAAATATCAACTTAAATTTTTAGCATGAAATTTGATAAATAAATAATTTTGACAAAGTTTGAGAGCCTTTCGTGAAAAAAAATAGTATGAAGACCTAAGTGGCCAACTATTTCAAAAATATGCGCAGTTAATACAGTTTACAAAATGGTCATAAAATTATGTATTAGATAAATTTTTTTAACATTAAGATGCAAAAATGGTAAATTCGACTGAAGAAAGAAAATTAAATGCGTTAAGTTGTACATAAATCAATCTTTATTTCATAACAAGTGTTCGAATTGTCTGCCACCGACTCTGATACAAGCTCGACATCTTCTAATAAATGCTCTTCTAAGAAGTCGTGCGTAGCGCCGTTCAGTTATTTTTGAAGCGGCCTCCTGCACACGACTGCGTAATTCTTAAGTCTAATGTGGTACGGATGAAATTTATTTTTTTTCAGTACGAGGTGCACGGTCATCTTTGAGATTCCAGTACGTCGTGCTATTACTCTAGTAGAGGTGGACGGGTCTAGCTCAATTTCGTCAATTACTATGTCTTGTGTATTGATATTAGCCAGTCTACCAGTACTCGTACCACCAATGCCGCTGCCAGGTATACTGCCTTCCGAATAACACCTGTGGACTCTGATGAATATGCGGTAATCTGGATGACGCGCGGTAGGGTATCTTTCCCTATAAAGAGCTGCAGCAGCACTTGCGTTGCCTCTACATTCACCATAAATGAAGTCCATGTTTGCGTATTCTTGAGCCGTATATTGAATACATGGCATCTTAATACACAATACTAGTTCAGATATAAGCCAAGTCGTCGTAAAATCACCAAAAAAAATCCAAATCACTGAGCAAAAATAAGAGTCTAATGATATAGCCAGGAGTCGTCGTTAACACTGATTTTAAAATTACAGAGAAGTCTAAAAGGAATGTTCACATGCAATACCGAACAAGTCGAGATACGCACCTAATTGTAAATACTTGCCTTTGTTATGTGCCCTGTCGCAAGAGGAAAGGTACAATGTATTAACATTATACTCTTCTCTCGCTCGCTCACACTCTACCTGTCTCGTAATAAACAAAAGATGGGTAGCATGGGCCAGGTACTAAATACCAGGCTCAGATAGTAAATACCAATATTACACGATCTTTACTGCAGTAAAAAGGGCCCTTTTAGAACGCCTCTTTTAGAACGTCTTGGTCACCGTTTAAGACAAGATAAGTTTTTTTTTTTAATTTTCTGTCTTTAGATAAAATTATGTATTATACTATTTTGTAAACTGTATTAATTGCGCATATTTTTGAAACAGTTGGCCACGTAGATCTTCATACTATTTTTTTTCACGAAAGGCTCCCACTCTTTGTCAAAATTATTTATTTATCAAATTTCATGCTAAAAATTTAAGTTGATATTTGTTTTTCCAAAAAAGTACAATAGATATTCATACTTTTTACTGTAGTTCTAATAGTGTGATCTATGAGGAATAAGATAACACCAAAAATGCAACAAATTTCATTAATTTGCAGCAGTGGTGTACATGAAAGTTAAGTAAGGTCAACAAAAACGATTTTTTATAAAAACTTCATATTTTTGGCACCACTTCAAATATTTTTTTTGTGTATTTTTATTTGAGTGCCTGATAGCCGTACTATTAGGCGCTCCAGGATTATCCATTCTTTCTGGGACACCCTGTATATTTTTATTCTGTGCTTATATTTCACACATTTCCTAATCTGATATCGATGACGTGAACTTACCCTTAGAGTGTTTTGAACTTTTTTTCGAGGTAACTTAGCAAAACAATAATTGAATCAAGTGGTTATTTTTACTCGCCAAACACAATAAATACAGACACACGTTCAACATTTAATTATAACCTCAAAACACAAATTATACTACAATACTTCATCTTGTAGAGATTGACTTGTAGGTTTCGTTTTTAACAATCAATAAAATCATTTCAACCACCTTGTATACTTCTTCATAAGACGTGTAGAGAGCGGTCGGAGTGATTCTAATTACGTTAGGAGGTCGAAAATCTTGGACTGCCCCCATGTTCTTTAAGGCTATTGAGATCCTATACGCCTCATGGTGCTTTAAGCAGACGTGACCACCTCTCCTGTCATCTTCCCTCGGGTTCCCGATGTCGAACCCATAGTAGGATAGCCTCAAATCAGAAAGATACATAAGGTATGCTGTTATTTTTAAAGATTTCAGTCTTATATTTACCATGCCGGCTTCGTGGAACATCCTAAGGGATCCTTCCAAAGGACCCATCGAGAGTAAATGCGGTGTGCCAATTTGCCAGCCGTTCGCGTCTTTTTTGTGATCAAACTCCTGGTTCAATTTGAACTGTGTCTCTACTTTGTTGCCAAACCATCCACACATCCCAGGCATTAGGTAAAAATGTTTTTTATTGATGTACAAGGCAGACGGCGCGCCTGGGCCTCCATTTAAGTATTTATACGTGCACCATACAGCGAAATCAACGTCCAAATACTTCAAATCCACGTCTATAACTCCAGCGGCATGGCAGAGGTCCCATCCTATCACAATACCAAGAGATTTTGCTACATCAGTGATCTTCTTGACGTCCAGAATTTGAGCAGATCTGTAATATACAGCTGGTAGAAGAATGAGGGCTACTTCTGGAGTCATAGCAGATATTATTTCATCCTCACGCCCTTTGTATTTTACTACTTTGACTGCTTCTGTTGGGTCGTATCCTTTTAGCCTCACTTGGCTATCCACAGCGTATCTGTCTGATGAAAAATTCATATCATCTACTAGTATTTTGTATCTATCTTCTGTTGGTCTGTATAAAGTGCTGATGCATTGATGTATACTCACAGTTGTCGATCCAGAGAACGCTATTTCCTTAGCATCTGCCCCGACTATTGGTGCCATCAATTTCGCCAGGTATGCAGAATATTTTAGAAATTTATTACTATTCTGGCTCCATAGCTGTACGCCTTTATACTTCCATTCATCGATGATATTGAACAGTGTACTTTCTGCGTTCTTTGAGGCCAATCCTAGGGAATTGCCACACAGGTATATCGTATCATGCCTCAAATAGAACCTTTCTCGGAAGGTAGCCAGAGGATCCTTGCTGTCCAGGTACTGGGCGTGATCGAGACCATCCTTAAACTCGTACATTTTATCGCTCGCCGCGATATTATCTGACTTTTCCATAATGCTCAACCGTTTTTATAATACAAAATGTACTCAGATATGTTAATTTTATTCATAGTATGACTGTTATTTTTTGCGTTGGAAAACATGCTTTTGTAAGATTTTTTAATAGCTGGTACCATATTGATTTCGCAACAATAGGGAACGTGCATTAATTCTTTTAAATCAACAAAATTCTTATATTTTCCGAAAGGCAACATAATTAATATGGACCGAAAATGCATTAAACACAGTAATCAGTTGCTAAATTAAAAAGCTACAGGATTAAAAACGACAAAAAATCCTTCCTTTCCTTTTAGTCTAGTCCTTTACTAAAATACCAAGAAAAATGTAAAGAATATGAAGAACGGCTGGAAGCCTTAAGAATTACCACTTTAAAGAAACGCAGGGACAGAGGAGATCTAATAGAAACATATAAGATCCTAAACAGATATGACATACAGGACTTTCAAAAAATATTTACGCTAAATGATAACACACATTTAAGAGGTCATAACATGAAGCTCTCTGGCAGTTTTTCAAATAACAACCCACATAAACATTTCCTGTGCAACCGTGTCGTAAGAGCTTGGAATTGCCTGCCAGAGGATGTTATTGCAGCCCAAAATGTGAACCAGTTTAAGAACAGATTTGACAGATATTTAAAACAAAAGTCACTGATAGAAGACAGAAAATAACTTGATACAGGCAATATCAGTTGTCTCAACTGCCTGCTCATGATTGAAAAACGAAAATTACTGTTCAAATCCTTATGTACCTACTCCAATGATTTTAGGTTTTATCTATGGAAAAATTCCTGAGCTTGAGCGTGAGCTGAATTTTTGTATACACGTTTATTACGGCGGCGTTTTAATGAAGATTTGAAAAATCGACATTGACATCGTGCCGGCTAAAAAATATATAAAGGTCAAAAGGTCACGAAAAATATAGAGGTCGGTATAAAAGTTGTTTGTCGTAATATTATCTACAAAAAATGCCTCTTGCATTTTTCTGAAAAATTAACCGTTTTCGGAGTAGAGCGCTGAGAAAGAGACTAGTATGCACTCACATACGGTATTGTATTATGTATATCGTACACCAAGGCGTAAGCTCTGTTGCTTTTTTATTCATGTTAGTAAGTGTCTTAAAAACTTGTCTGTTACTTGGGCGTTTTGTTAAAAATTTTCTTATACTAGCTGTTCCCCGCGGCTCCGCCCGCTTAAATATACTATCGAGTATCCCGCGGAAATACTGTATTTCCGGGGCATAAAAAGTAGCCTATGTTTTAATCCAGAGCTAGAACTACTACCACACCAAATTTAATCAAAATCCGTTCAGTAGTTTTTGCGTGAAAGAGTAACGGAGATCTCCGATGTAGTCGGTTGTTCTTGGCGTCGTTTAAGGCGCAAATAGCCGCTAAAGTTCAAAAATCGCTCGGTTTGAGTCTCAAAAACTCTGAAAAATGGTAATAAAAAAATAAAAATAAATATACATCTCACATTTCAATTCTTCATCTTTACTATCATCGTTAATTTTTTTAATAAGACGAAGATTAATATTAAATAAATCAAAATTAAGTAGCCCTGTTTTCAGATTTCATTTTCTATCTACGTAATAACTACTACGGCTATAAAAATGGTTCTTCTAGGAAAATGTGAAGAATATATTCATCTAACATTTCATCGTAGGGTTTTTCGAAATACCGTTTTGTTTTCAAAAAATACGTAAATAACTATTATTATGTGAAAATATTCGTAAGCGGAACGTGCGCGGGCGCGCGGGACAGTGAGCCGCTGACTTTCGTACGAGGCGGTTGTGTCACTCTCCGCGGTGCCGCTGTTTCGCAATCGATTATTTTCCTCTTGAAATAATACGGAACAACATGCCGAAAAAAAATAAAATTATGAAAACCTACGTGAGCAGAGGCCTGCGATTGAATGAAATCATGTAACACTCAAAATACCTAATATTTTCGATCGTTGAATATACTTTTTTATTCCTTCTTACCTACTTGAGATTTTAATATATTAATATAATATATAGTGTAGATGTTATAATATTTTAGTAGATATGTACTTATAAATTTCACAGAAAGTATATACTACTATTTCTGCTTTAATTGCCTATTTAGTAAGTATATAACTTTTGTAGGAAAGCGAAAAAGGGAAAAGCCTCTACGGAGACAACACCGAGCGGAGACTTTAGTGATTCTGTAAATAGCACTAAGTAAGTAAACTACCTTTTTAGGGTTCCGCACCCAAAGGGCAAAAACGGGAGCCTATTACTAAGGCTCTGCTGACGCTGGTCCGTCTGTCTGTTTGTTTGTCATCACGATGAATCTCATGAACCGTAATAGCTAGATAGTTGAATTTATTACGGATGGTGTTTCTGTTGCCGCTATAACAACAAATACAAAAGTGTTTATTTTTACCCTTTTTTTCTTATGGTTCGGAACCCTTCATGCGCGAGTACGACTCGCACTTGGACATTTTTATTTATATTTTTTTTAGAATATCCTTTGTGTTATCTGTTTTATATACATTTGAGAAAGTGTACCAAAACTTTCCTGCCTAAACTTATAGACAGTGCATAAGCAAAGCTCAACTAAATATACATAGGTACACCCAATAAACAATAATGTTTACCGTAATATTATAATTCACAGCCAGCATCAGTGTTTCCAGTCACCGAAAAAGAGAAGTACCATGATTGCAAATGATGATAATGAATTCGATAAGGTATGGTAAAAAGTAGGGAATTATATCCAGTTGATGTCCACCTAATATTGCAATTTTATATGATTAATTTCAAAGAAACTTAAGTTTATATTTTGTTACAGCTTAATGTTTCATCTCAACCGGAGAAAAATCAGAAATCATTCAGTGTTGACGGAAGACGAATTATAAAATTTGGCGAATTTTTTACCAAACTTAAAGATATTGCTAGTCATGGTCCGCTAAACTGTGGCCTCGAATGTGTTGATATTATTGGAGAAAAACAGATGGGCCTTACTTCAAATTTCACGATGCAATGTAAACTATGTAACAAAATTTTTTATGTTCAATCTGATTCTCCAGACGAGTTTAGTATAAATGATTGCGCTGTAGCTGGTATGATTGCAATTGGTGGTGGTCACTCTCAACTTCAAGAATTGTGTGCTACTCTTGATCTTCCGATTATGACTGCTAAAGTTTATAAAAAGTGCCATGAAATAATTTCAATGAATGTTGAAAAAAATTCTTATGATTCTATGAGTCAAGCAGCACAGAAAGAAAAAGAAATCGCGATTTCTGAAGGCCGGGTAGACAAAGATGGTACTCCTATAATTGACGTCATAGTGGATGGCTGTTGGTCTAAAAGAACATACAAAAAAAATTATTCGGCTTTGTCTGGTGCGGCCGCCATAATTGGTAAAAAGACAGGAGAAATACTTTTTTTAGGGGTTCGAAATAAGTACTGTTGTATATGTGCACAATCTGAGAAGAAAGGTCTCAAGTCTAAAACACATAAATGTTACAAAAATTTCAGCGGACCGTCTACTGGCATGGAATCTGATATTCTGTTAGAAGGTTTCAAATGTTCAATTACTATGCATGGTCTTATATATGGAAGGATGATTTCTGATGGCGATTCGAACACTTATGCCAAAATATTGAAAAATCGACCATACGAACATGTTACGGTAGAGAAAATTGAATGTCGGAATCATGTACTTAGAAACTTGTGCAATAAATTAATTCAACTACAAACGGATACCAAATATCATCTACGTTACAGAAAGCAACTGACACAAAACAAAGTAATGATTCTGAGGAGAACCATTCGCAAAATCATACATATATATAAGACTGATTCAGAATCAGAGAAAAGAAGCAACATAGAACCATTGTATAATGATCTCTTATTAGCACATTTGCATGCTTTTGGTGATCATACACGTTGTAATGTAAGCTTTTGCTCTGACAAAGATATGAAAAAGTCTTCACACGTAAATTCTGATACTATAGATAAGGGTTTTTTCACCAGTAATCTCTGGTGTAGAATATGTTTGATTATGTCCAATGTAGCTGCACTTGCTCCAAGTTTAATTCACGATGTTGATAGTAACATCGTGGAACGATTCAACAGTATCGTAGCAAAGCTAGTGGGAGGAAAAAGGATAAATTTTAGCCGTAGAGGTTCCTATCAAACAAGATGTCATGCTGCTGTGCTTACATTTAACTCCCATAAAATGATATCTTCTCTATATAAATCAGTACAAGGCCGCAGTCCTCGAGGAAAAATAAAAATTTTCGAACAGCGGCGTTTAAAGAGGATAAATATCATGAAGAAAATTTACCGAAAGAAAAACAGACGACTATTTTCGAAAGGGAATGATACAAACTACGGGGAAAAGTGTGAAAAACCGGATTTACCTAGCGACATTTTTGAAAAAAAGAAGACTACTTTTTTAGAAAGCCTTAATCGAACCGACGAAGAGAAGCGTAGAATACAAAAAGAAACTGTATTGCAAAGCATGTGTAGCGAGTGGATGGAAATTAGAAGGACAATTTTGACAGCTTCAAATTTTGGTAAGGTGATAAAGAGACGCGAAGATGTTAGTTGCGCTAATCTCGTAAAAGAAATTTTATATAAGGACACACTATATCATGTAGCATCTATCAAACATGGAAGAGAAAATGAAAAGAAAGCTATAGAACAACTTAAACTACAAGAAAATATTGATGTTCGACCTTGTGGACTCTTCATTGATAAATATTTGCCTTTCCTAGGAGCTTCACCCGATGGGGTCATCAATGGTGATATGATTTTAGAAATAAAATGCCCAATAACTGCTTTTAGAAAAGGAATCAATCAAGCTATCACAGAAGGCAAGTTATCTTTTTATAAACAAAATAAAAATGGTGTGATTCAAATTAATAAAAGTCACAATTGGTACTACCAAATACAGGGCCAGCTACATATCACTAACATGAATAAATGCCTATTAGGTATATGGTATAATGAAAATGAACCAGTAAAAACTGAAGTAATTATAAAGGATGACTCATTTTGGGAAAATGAAATGCAAAACAAATTGAAGAAGTTTTACTTGAACTGTTTATTACCCGAACTAATTGATCCAAGATATCCCAGAAACATGCCAATAAGAGATCCAGAATACATAGAAGAAGCTATAAATAATAAAGCAATGAAGGTTAAAGCTAAAAAGAATAAAACTGGGCCCAAAAGAAAGTCTGAAAACATTAACAGTCCATTAAACTCTGAAACTATACCCAGTTATGGAAAAAAAAGAAGAGAAAGTGGAGATGAAAACGCAAGTGAAAATCAAAGAGGTCAAAAATTATTAATTTATTGATAATATTAATAGAGCATAATATACATTATGACAATAACAATATTTACCTATAAGCTTGTTTTACATTGGGTTCACAGTTTAGATGTTGTAATAATAGAAATAAATATTTATATTATCGAAATACATGTTTTAATCACTAACTTATTTTTATTTAATTGATTTGATAGGACAAAAACACTATAATTTATTATAAATGGGTAGAAAATATGTTCGACTGGACTTTACTGCTCTGAAAAGACTTTGTCAACATGTTTAATACTAAACTAGCTGGTATTTTGTTTTATGAAAATATAATTTACTAGCAACATCTACAAAAAAAATCGTGGGAAAACAAACTGTTCCCGAGAGATCGATATAAGCGGAGCCGCGGGCAAAAGCTAGTCCATAATATATTTTTTGGTCTTTGTTACTGGCTGATAAGGTGCTTTCTGTTAGTGAAAGAATTTGTGAAATCAGTCCAGTTTTTTGTCTATTCATAATAAACTTACAAATCTCTTTTTATGTACCTACTATACACTTGAATCCTTTTAAGTAAGTAAGGAAAAATTGTCGAAAACTGACTTCATTTACAAAAATCAATATTGTCCAAAATTTAAGAAATAATCTAGCAAGTGTCATATCATTTTGAAATAGTTATTAGCTGCGCCAACTTTTAAAATTACCTGCCAAACAAGCGTAGTACATTTTTTTTCCAGTACAGTCAGTGAAAGTCGAGCAAACTATTAAATTCGAATCATTGTTTTGGGCAAAAATCCTTATTTCCTTTCAAGTCGGAGTCGTTTGATTTAAATTTTAGGAACCACTTTACTAAAGCATTATTCAGGATTACAAACAAAAAAAAAATTACAAAAAAAGTAGAAATTTGTAGTGCCGGGAACTAAAAAACCACCACAAGATGTCGATTTTTCGATTTTTTTTAAAAGCTTTGTATTTTTGAGACACATTACTTGGATTTTTTTTTAATTTTTCTGATAACTATTGTAACTTGGCCTATCACGGGTTTACGGCTTGACGTCAATTTACGGGACACCCTGTATAGGTATATATAAATTGATTCAATACACAGAAAAAAAAAGCAAATGAACAGCTAACAAAAAATTTACTTGTCCTAAATTGGCAACTTACCATACATAATTATGAGTTTTACTAATAACTGCCATTTTATTTCATAGATATATTTTGTTTTATTGTTTGTTCTTAGTATAAATTAATATTTACATACATACATACGTATAATCACGTTTTTATCCTATAAGGGATAGACAGAACCTAAGTTCATAAGTCCAAAAGGCCTCATTTTGCATTTTAGTGGGCGTAGAGGTGGAAAATGAAATCAAAAGTGATGGGTTGCTAGCCGCATCGCCTAACAAATAATTTCTAGATTTCGGAAATAACCTCGACCGGCTTCTACAGAAGAAGGAGTAGCTGACACATTCTACATTTTTCTTTGCTCTCAGACCAAAAATAAATTAATATTTTTAAGTTGCATTTAAACCAATCCTAAAGTCGTATAAAAGGGCCGTTCCTCAGTTTATAATGTAAAACGCGACGCTGAGATCGCGAGCGCCGCGGGGTGTATGCGGGTGACGCGGCGGGAAGTGTTAGGCCACGCCCGAATCTGTGACGTCATCCAGGGGTATATTCGCCTTAAAAGCCGCCGCGCGCCGCTCCGTTACTCTTTCACGCAAAAACTACGGAACGGATTTTGCGATTCGGTTAATTTTACAGAAAAATGCAAGAGGCATTTTTTGTAGATAATTTTACGACAAACAATTACTGACCACTATTGACCTCCGAGCAACAGGTCGCGAGATATTTGCGAAAAACTGATTTTCGTGACCATTTGACCTTTATGACTTATTTAGCCGGCACGATATCAATGTCGATTTTTGGCATATTCATTACAATACCGTAATTAAGGTGTATAGAAAAATTCAGCTCACTAGGAATTTTTCCGCAGATTGGGGTTTAAAATGCCTAAAATTACTGGGCTATATGTTTTGTGTGATTTTTATAACAATGATATGTAACATCAACGCAGTGTTTATGTTAATAAAAACAATTTTGTATTTATCTTGATACATTTTCAATGGCTGTGACCTCACTCGTGCATAAATTTGACATTGGAAATTGTCGAACCTAGATATAAGACAGTGACAGGCATTGTCACTTATACGAAAATTGGTGTGAAGAGCTGTAGAGCTATGTATTTCAGGTGAATTATACAGGGCGACTGGAAATTAGTGGCGGAGCCGTTAACGCTTTAACTCCCAAGCGGCCACATGTGGCCCCGAGAACAATACATTTCCAAGAATCCGCGAAATCCTAAAAAAATGTGATTTTGGCCTACTTTTTTTTTTGTTTTGCAACAAAGATATTCTAAATAAGTAATATTAATTGTTAAAACTTCATAACTTTCATTATTTTATGCAAAAAATGCTAAACAAAAACGGAAAATGTAAAAAACAAATCTTTGATGGCCTAAAAAACACCAGTCTACTTAAAAAAGTCACCCTTTATTATTATGTACAAAGTACAAAATTATTAAAAAAACGTCTACGTTTTGTTCCCTTTCAAATGAGATATTAAAATCCAAAATCGGTTAAAGAACAATGAAGATATGGTCAATGAAAAAAAAACCCATAGAACCCGCCCGAGGTGTTCCGAGAACAAAGGACTCGGTCGACGGTCAGGAGTCGAGCTTGCCGCTCCGGCCTCCCTCTGTCTCAGTCCGCTCTAACGGTTAACTGTGTTCGGATGTGCTTACTTTCTCTCAGATTCGATTTTTCTAACGACTTGGCTTTTTCCTGGACTTTTGTATTTGATTTTCTTCCCGACAACTTGGACTGCGCCTTGGTTTCTGTGACTCCTTACGTTTTGGCTTTGTTGTTTATCGGACCAATAATGGCAGAAAGAACATCGTTTAGTAACGAAGAATACGCAGATATTCTATTTTATTACGGAGCTGCCAGAGGAAACGCTGAACAAGCTCGTCGTGAATATGGCGAAATATTCCCTAATCGTCGACTGCCTGATGCCCGCGTATTCTTCCGAACATTATGACGGGTGCGAGAGCGCGGAACCGTCGTAAAATACCAAGGTAAGAGAAAGTTATTATTAAAGCATGTTCAAACCAGAGATTTCTCCGTACAAAATGTAGAAATGTTTTGTTCTAGCGCTTTCGATAGTTTGTCCAGCTATAAAAATAAACCTTTTCTATCACTCTTATTAACGTGCCCTTTAAATTGTAAGATTGCAAAACAATTAATGTCACTGTCCATACAATTAGTCAGTGTAAAGACTTACAGAAATGGGTGACGACTGATGTCACTAAGTTGCAACGAAGCGCGCTATTATTGTTTACTATTATTTGACGAAATCGACGGATTTTGGTAGAGCTTTTGTAAGAATTTGTATTGTGCGGTCATTGTTGGCGTATATTGCACTATATCGACAGAGGCATTCCTACTAGAGATGTGATTTATGTTATGGCCCAACCGACGTGAGTCTTTGCGCGAAGCCACACCTAACTAAACAATAGCCTTTGTAGTAACACTTAATTAAAGAACCTTTACGTTTTCAGGTGACGCAGGTAGACCTCGACTGGAAGTCGGGGACGATGAAGAGGAAATTTTAAATCATTTCCAAATAGACCCTATTCTGTCTACTAGAATGATAGCACGTCGTATGGGACGCTCTCAATGGAAGGTGTGGTACACTCTACACGAAAATGACCTCCATCCTTACCATTACACACCTGTTCAGGCCATAGAAGAAGGAGATCCTTTCAGAAAGATGCAGTTTTGCAGATTCTTACTAAATGCGGACGTTGAAGATAGAAATTACCTTAAAAGAATTTTATGGACTGACGAGTCCAAGTTTGATAAGGACGGTATTACAAATTATCACAACGCTCATTATTGGAGCGTACGTGCCATGGGTAATCCACACCTAAAAAGGCAAAAAGGTTCACAGAGAAGATTTAATCTGAATGTGTGGATGGGAATAATTAATATAATAACCGCTTGATTGGACCACATTTCCTACCGCAAAACCTCAATGGGGTTGAATATGAAAATTTTATGAGGAATGTGTTTCATGAATTAATGGAAGACATGCCGCTAGAAACGAGGCAAAACATGATATTCATGCATGATGGCTAATCCTGCTCATTTCAGGCTAGCTGTGAGAAGTTGGCTATACCAACATTTCCCCGACCGATGGATAGGTAGAGGTGGTCCAATACCATGGCCGGCACGTAGCCCCGACATTATACCCATGGACTTCTTCATTTGGGGTCGAATAAAATCTTTAGTTTATGCCACAGACGTCCCTGTACCAAACATTGAAGACTTGCGCAACCGAATTATCAACGCAGCGCAGGAAATTCAAAGTGAACTTACAGACTCAAGGGTTGTGAAAACGGGTGTCGTAAGAAGAGCACGAGCTTGTATTAGGAATAATGGTGGGCACTTTGAAAATGAATTATAAACAGTTTTTTTTTCAATAAACTTATTCTTCAGTAGTTTGTTTTTTTTTTATTTAATTTTTATTAAACAGTCTCATCTTGATGGTTTCTTAACCGATTTTGGATTTTAATATCTCATTTGAAAGGGAACGAAACGTAGAAGTTTTTAAATTATTTTGTACGTAATAATAATGGGTGACTTTTTTAAGTAAATTGATGTTTTTTCAGCCATCAAAGATTTGTTTTTTACATTTTCCGTTTTTGTTTAGCAATTTTTGCATAAAATAATGAAAATTACGAAGTTTTAACAATTAATATTACTTATTTGGAATATATTTGTTGTAAAACAAAAAAAAAAGTAGGCAAAAATCAAATTTTTTTAGGATTTATTACTATTTGAAAATTTTTGGTACAATTTTTTGGTTACACTCCTTAAGTAGGAATATTTTGGAAAGGGTTAAGTAAGCACAGTAGGTCTCATAGTGATATCTGTCAGAATAACCCTACACTACCTCCCCTTAACGGCTCCGCCACTAATTTCTAGTCGCCCTGTATATATGTTTACAAGTCCACTGCGACTATCTAACGAGAAATGTTTATGATGAAGTAGAAGAGGCGTTCTTCAAGTATAAAGCAGCTTTAAGAGAATGCCTTTTAAATTATAATATGATGGATGAGCCATCAAAATCAGTCAAGTTGCCTAAAATAAATATACTGATTTTCTCTAGAAAATACGTAGTGGCCGTCATTTCATGACTTATTCGAGACAGTTATACATAAAAATTCAAATTTAACTAACGTTGAAAAACTATATTACCTCAAGGATCACATAAAAGGAGACGCAGAGCAGTTACTACGACATGTGTCTATTGCCGCGGAGAATTATGAGAGATGTTGGTAGTTAATTAGAAAAAGATACTGTAACAGACGTTATATAGCTAATGCTACATTGATGCGGTTGTTTGGACAAGAGAATTTAAATGTTGAAAGAAGCAAGGGATTGGACAATTACTAGACACAACTAATGAGGGCTTGAATACCTTGTCTAATTTAGGATTCGCGATATATCTGCATGGGACATATTAATAATCCATATTGTCACTCAAAAATTAGACCAAGGTTCTAGAAGAGAATGACGGATCATAAGATTAGTGACAATCTGGAGAATTTACCCACTTTTTAGAGCTGGGAGAGAGAGAGTCGAAATTAGAACAAATACAAAGGACATAGGTTTTCCACCTCATTACTGCAGTATGTCCATTTTGTAAGGACGGTCACTTGCTAGACCAGTGCCAAAGATTTCGGCAGATAGGTTATATTTTATAGACAGTAACAAGTTATGTTTTAACTGTCTATGATCATATCATATAGTCTCCAGATGAAGGCGTATCAATGGCTATCACCGATGTTAACGGCGACATCACACATTGCTGCACCCGCGAACCAACACAGTATTTCGCAAGTTTTTTTGGCTCATATAAGACGGTTTCAAACAGCTCATAAAAGTAATTGTAATGAAGCACCTGGTAATAATAATATTTCATCAAAATTTGAAATAGCTCAGTTAATTCATGTGGTCATGTCTCAGATAAAGCTGACTGCAATAAAATGAATTGGTTCGTGAGAAATTTCACGTGTTGGGGATGTTTATAGGTAGGAAATCAATTAGGGAATTAAAAACTGGATAGTTCTAAGACAGATGGCTTTAACATATTGAGTAACAAAATATTAGATGTAATGTGAGTTATTTTACATAGTTTATTTTAATTTTAGTTGTGTTAGAATAGAATGTATTTTTAAATGATATTATTACATTTATTTATTTTCCAAAATAAGTTCTGTTTGTTAGCTGTTCTGTTCTGTTTGTTTGCTGTTCTGTTCTGTTCAATTAAATATTGTTAAGGATGCTAAAGTTTATATTAGACAGGTCTTTATTTTCTTTGTAAATGATATTTTGTATCCGTTGTAAATGAGTATAGGTTTTTGTTTACACTTTGCAATGAGCTGTAGATATATTATGTTTTATGTTAGGGAGTTTATTGATATTGTTGTTCGCGCTACTGCACTGTACTGATCAACGGTGGGCGGATTGAGATTTGAGAATATTATATGTGAGATTTCAGAATATATATATTACATATATTCATAGTCGGCGGCATGTCGAACCTAGATATAAGACAGTGACACGCATTGTCACATATACGAAAATTGGTGTGAAGAGCTGTAGAGCTATGTATTTGAGGTGAATTATATATATGTTTACAAGTCCACTTGGTGTTTTCTTCAGAAATATCTTTTCATTCGCTCCAGTGTAGGCTCCGATTTCGCAAAAACTGGGGATCCCCTTATATCTTGGAGAGTTGTGAAGATATTATATTAAAAAGAAGCTCAAAAGACGCGTATTTACGAGGTCTGTAATGTACGAAAAGAATTATTCGAGAAAGTCAAGAACTAAAAAACTTATGGCACAAGTAACACAAGGCTCAATCTTAGGACCCTTATTGTTCCTAAATTATATTAATGATTTACCAGACATAATAACATATGAATATATACTTTTTGCTGACGACACGACTATTATTATTGATTGATTGATTGATAAGAATAAAAATGACAATGAAGCAGAAATAAATAGAACACTAAAAAGAACAATTAACTGGCTAAACTCTAAAAACCTACCAGTTAACACATCTAAAACAAAAGTTATTCAGTTTCAAACTCACAACAGTAAACACAATCGTCTAAATATCTCTCTTGATAGTAAGAGTATTGAAGAAGTAAGTTCTACAAGGTTCTTAGGAATAATTGTTGATCGTCATTGTGCGTGGAAAGAACACATTGATAACATTGAAAAGGCTGCATTGTTATCATACCACGCATAATATGTTGCATCAGTCTTACGGTACATATACTTTTTTTTTCATTTTATTTTGTAATTGTTGTTGTTTTATATATAAAAGGAATTCCGAAACTGTATATAAATGATAACAGTTACATGCCACTCATTGATAGCATAAGTATAGAACATTTGTATTCTCCAGCAGATGCTGGAGTAGCATTCTCCTTCTTTTAGCACTAATTACCTGACTTAAATTTAAAATAATAATGAGCGAAATTAAAAAATGATATTTAATTATAAGTTTATTATGGTGATGGGATTCGATGACGTCATGACTTTTGTTTTAGTTATTTTCCATGTTCTTAATGTTAAGATTATTGTTTATTTCTATCAATATTATTATTTCCACGTCCTAGGGGCTGAAATTGTGATCTAATTATATACAATTTAACACCTATATGTACCAATTATGACCGAAATAGTGAAAAAAAAATGGTTTTTTTCCGATGGCGATTGATATTTTGGAAACGATGAATGATATCAAAAATTTGAGAAAAACTCCTCTGTACAATTTAGTCAGATACAATTTGAGCATAAAAAAAAACGCGTTAAGGGTTTGCCCTGTAGCCTAACCTTTTTGAAAGAAACAGACAAAGTTTCTTCGATTTCCGTAGATTCATTTCCTATGTGCTCGTCGTGTGAGGAACGAAGTCATTTTTTAACCCCCGATGCAAAAAAAGCAGTGTTATAAGTTTGACGTATCTGTCTGTCTCTCTGTTTGTCTGTCCGTGGCATCGTAGCTCCTAAACGAAAGGTTCGACCTTTCGTTTACATGCGTTTTGTTTTTTAGTTTGATAGCTGACATGATCGAGAGTGTGCTCGGTCACTAGCTGACATTACGGGGGTTTTCTAGTTGATAGAAGGTTATAAGCAACTACCACTGGTCTGGTCGGTTCAATGTTTCGTATCCTGGCCCTTTTTTAACAATATTGCCTACGTTGTCTACCAGGTAATGTTATAGCTGATGCTGCAACATTACCTGGCATCTGTAGTATACCCTAACACCCCCTCACAAACTTACAGCAGAGTTATCGTCTTTGGGCTCATTTTACTAATCTCCAATGAATAGGGCATAGATAAATAGTAATCATTTGCACCTGATGATGCAGCATTACTTGGAATCTGCAGAAATCCCAACTCTTCACTAACGTACAGCAGACATATCGTGTTTGGGTTCATTGAAAAGGCTCCAATGTATGGGATGTAAACAGATGGTGATAGACGATAGTCAGCACCTGATGCTGCAGCGTACTAAAACTTTGCTTATCACATTAAAAAATGTATGCAAATTTTATAAGTACGTACTGGTAAAAATATTTGTATCTATAGTTGTCGTATCTATTGTCCAAGGAATCTTCCACTTATGATCAATTAATCAATGGTAGCATGGGTATAATTAGATTTTCAAATGGAATGGACTTCGCAGATACCAGTTTGAAGAAGAGGAATCCATGAGGAATCGAGGGAACTCCTCGAAATTTTTATTATATATTGTGTGTTGAACGTGAGCTCTACATAGGCTGCACTAAAATAATCGGGAATGCAATATTTCCACTGTTCCTGTCATATTAAAATCTTTTTAATTTAAAACTCCTTGGTTTTAAAAATCGAAAACCGTTTATTTATTTAAAAAAAGATTCTCGGTCTCGTCACAAGGTCTTGTCAAACTTGTTTAGTCGTTGAGAAAATGGAATTGACTCGAGAAAATTCTAGAGCGATGATTTATTATGACTTTCAAAGTGGTTTAACACAAAAACAGTGTGTTGACCAGATGATTTCTGCATTTGGTGATGAAGCCCCATCCAAAAACACAATTTATCGCTGGTTTGCTGAATTTCAACGTGGACGTGTCAAGCTCAGTGATGATCCCCGTCAAGGTCGTCCAAAAACTGCAGTCACCCAAGAAAACGTTGATTGTGTGCGTAGGCTGATTGAGGAAGATCGACATGTGACATACCGCGAAATTCAGGCAACTTTAGACATTGGCATGAGTCAAATACAAATAATCTTGCATGAACAATTAGGTGTAAAACAGTTGTTTTCCCGATGGATACCGCAATTGCTCTGTGAAGAGTAAAAAGCGGCTCGCGTTACTTGGTGCGTCAGAACTCTCGAAAGATTCCACGCAGAATCCTCAAATGCTGTATACAACATCATAACAGGTGATGAATCCTGGATATATGCGTACGAACCCGAAACAAAAAACCAGTCACGAGTTTGGGTGTTCGAAAATGAGTTAAAGCCAACAAAAATTGTTCGTTCACGGAGTGTTGCAAAAAAAAAATGGTGGCCACGTTTGTCTCCAAAACCGGCCATGTTGCGACTATTCCTCTTGAGGGACAAATAACGGTTAATGCAGAATGGTATGCTAACATTTGTTTGCCACAGGTCGTTTCTGAACTCCGTAAAGAGAACTGCAACCGCCGCATCATCCACCATCACGACAATGCGAGTTCTCACACCGCGCACAGAACAAAAGAGTTTTTAGAGCAAGAAATCATAGAATTATTAGACCATCCGCCGTACAGCCCCGACCTAAGCCCTAATGATTTCTATACTTTCCATAAAATAAAGAATAAATTGCGTGGTCAGAGATTTTCATCACCTGAAGAAGCTGTGGACGCCTACAAAACGGCCATTTTGGAGACCCCAACTTCCGAATGGAATGGTTGCTTAAACGATTGGTTCCATCGTATGGAAATATGTGTCAAATTTCGCGGAGAATACTTCGAAAAGCAATAAATACATTTTTAAATAGTAATGTTGTGTCACTTCCTTGATTCCCGAAATTATCAGTGCCGCCCTCGTATTTTATTTAAATATAGTTTTATCAGGATATATTTCGTGGGCCAGCCCACTTTTACCGACTTTGCCAATTTTAAAAGGGTAGTTATTTAGAAAATAAGATTTATTTCATACTTTTTCTTTGCGTTTGTAGGTATTTAGGACGTCGGTTTTAATTTTTTGTTTAAAAATAATGTGGTGACTGTATTTCGTCAACGGTTGATCGTAGATATGCCATTGCAAATACAATATCTCCTGGCTTATTATGTAGGTTTTATTTTCGAAAAGCTAATAAATAAAAATAGATTTACATTATAAAATAATTTTACAGAAATTAATTGAATACTATTTTCTATGAAATGATGCCAGACGATATTCTGACAAAGTACACGAGGTATTTCGTATTAGATTTAGCAAATATTCTAAAAATATCTTTGTATTTAATTTGGTGTCATTCATTTAATAAAATATTTATTAAGCAGGTATGTAGGTACTAAGTGTATATTATTATAATAAATTAAATTAGCAAATTATTTACTGTAATTAGCAGTCTAATATTAGATATGATAACAACATGACGTTGTTACGGTGAAATTGAAATAAAAAAAAGATTTTCCGTGACAATATATTATATTAAACAAAAAAATAGGGGTCGTGGGCAGAAGGCCGTACGGTCTGATCTAGCCTCTTGGTGTCTGAAGGGTATCTAAGGGGCTTTAATCCACGTTGGAACTTAGCTGAGGATCCAGGTGTCTAGCACGTGGCGGATGCGAGATAGGGCTCCAACTCCTGGAAGCTTCTCCGTCACCGCTGCGTCCGTTCGTCGTAGATAGATCGTCTCAAAAAAATAAAACCCCGTCCAATGACTATCAGCACTCTGAACTCCAGCTAGATATAAGTCCTTTTAATTGGTGCCTCGAATGCTGTAGTTGGCGGTGTTTCGTGCCCCAAATCAAGTTCCGTGGAACACGGGATTAAAATATAATTACTATAACGACTACATCTTGAGTATAGAAAATTTTATTCTAAAAAAAAGGAAATGTCATTCAAAGAAGTGCCATATATATACCTTTCCTTCCTCTTTTTTAAACTTTTGACAACTATAAACTAAAGCGTAAAGATGAGAAATCCAGAAATCATAATAAGAAGATATTATATCAATAATAATCAATATATTATGTAATATAATATTAGAAATTTACTGTATTTTCATTATTAAAAACTAAATTATTATTTTTCAAAGATTTAAGACGAAAGTAAAATCGATCTACGAACTAAGTATTATAGCAAGGCTGACGCCGTTAGTAAGGACGTGCGCCGATAGATGGCGTTTTAAGCCTCTAAAAATGACTAAATAATTAATTATACAAATCATAGATGACGCGAGTAACGCCGAAATAATCAATTTTATGGAAAGGGAATGTAACTACGTTACAACGTAAGGTCCTAATTATAACAGCTTAGCCTTTTTGCTGATTTTTCTTTGTCTTTACAACTTTGATTTTGGCTTTTCAAACTATTTATTTTACTAGTACATTATATTATGATGAAATAAGATTTGCAAACGAGCAGGTGCATGTCAGTATAATATGACGAAACATTTGTGACTAAAATAATAATGTAACGCTTTTTGTAGCTACAATGTTTTATGCAAATAAATAATTTATTTATTTATTTGATGGTAAGCGATCACCGTCGCAATCTGCACCTGCAACACTACGCACGAGTTGCAGGTGCATTGTAATTGCAGGTGTCTTTACCCCCACTAGCCACTACAAAAAATGCAAGCGCCTTTGATCTTTACCCCCACTAGCCACTAAAAAAGTCACAACTTTCTAAAGAATAAAATATTTTAAGCAACATGTTATTATTGACCGATAAAATAAAAGTGCTCAATGGTTGAGCGCGTAGGTGCTCAAGCAAGGGGTTCGGATTTCGGGGGTTCGAATCCCGCTGAAGGAACAAAACGTTTTTTGTGTTCCTGGGTCATGGGTGTGTATTAAATACACACACCGGCATATTTAGCGGTGTTCCGCTAAATATGCCGGTTTAATTTAAAATAAAGGTTTGATATCAGTATCATATAAGGTTGCTGGCTGGTTTATACGTCACTTAATTTAAAAAGAAATATTTTCAAATTATGAAAACAACTGAACATCACATTTTATGCAATTGTTTTAATTTTATTCAAATACACCTGATCTGGAGCGAACTTCGAGTATTTCTTCCTTCTGAGTTTGATTTAAAATTACCATTGAAAAAGTGTTTTTTGTTGCCCGCTGCCCGCCCAAATCATTATTGATCCACCACCGTATGCAAATGTAGTTTCAAAATTTGTCTGAATGTATCGTTCTCCTTTGCGTCTGTATATTCTTTGCCTGCCGTCAATTTGATTTAAGAGAATTCTGTACTCATCACTAAACAATACCTTACTCCATTGGTCCGCGTTCCAAAGTCGATGTTCCTGAGCAAAAGTTAACCTGTTTCTACGATGATTTACCTCGAGCCTTGGAGCCTTTGCGGGCACAAATGAACCCAAAACAGCTTCTTCGAACCTTCTTCGTACCGTATGCTCACTTACGGTTACACCCCGCACTGCTTCTAACTCATGTCGGGCTTGGACGGCCGTCAAACGGGGGTTCCTACGTACACGAAGCCGAATGAAACGATCATTCCTACTCGAAGTGCGTCTTTTTCTGCCTTGTCCTGTTCTTCTCACATAAGTACCGGTCTCCCTGAACTGTTGGATACTGCGATGGATCGTTGAAACTGGTCAACGAAGATCTCTGGATATTACTCTGTAGGTTTGACCATTTTTTTGCATTTCGAGTGCCCGGGCAATCTCCGTTGGGGCTGTCAGGCATAATTCAGTCCTCAACTCCAAAAAGATACGCGATTAAAAAAAAACTAAGAAAAAATACTATTTCAATGAAATTTTAAATCAAACTCAGAAGGAAGAAATACTCGAAGTTCGCTCCAGATAAAGTGTATTTGAATAAAATTAAAACAATTGCATAAAATGTGATGTTCAGTTGTTTTCTTAATTTGAAAATATTTCTTTTTAAATTAAATGACGTAGGTATAAACCAGCCAGCAACCTTATATGATACTGATATCAAACCTTTATTTTATGTTCCGCTAAATATGCCGGTGTGTGTATAAATAAATTACTTAAATCGAGATTCCACACATCAACAAACTTATTCCTTAAGTAGGTACATATTACATTTTATATACTTATGTTAAATAAAATCTTAAAAAAGTATATACGTTAGTAGGAATTATAATCGTAATATACCCCAGATATCTTTTGTTTGTTAAACAAGCCCTTTTTGAGATTTTTCCTATAAATAAGTAACCAATTTAATTTTGTTTTGTTGCAGACATATGGCTAACGGGCCACCAAATATACCAGAATGCAATGCATGTGTGCATGGAAACTCGAAGCAGGGCTATAAATGTAACGAGTTATCAGTTCAGGACTATAGTAAATTTCATAGACACTTTTATGGATCATCAAACAAAATTGCTCAAGATACATTTTTATTAAAATATTGTACAGCACAAACTCCAAAAAGAGATCGAAGGAAAAAGACTCAAACAATATGTTATTTTATACCGAAGCACGAAACAACTACTGGTGGTAAACGCTCCATCAAATTAAAGAAAGTATGCCAAAAAGCAATGACCACAGTTCTGGGAATATCGAAAGATAGAATACAAAGAATTTGTAAAAGCCATTTAACTACCATGCAAATGCCAAAGAAAGAAGAGGTCGAGATAGAAGATCTCAACAGTATTCGGGTCGCACAGAATCTGTCAAGTCATACATTAAGGGTCTTAAATCTGTAGAAACTCTATACGAGAGGTAGATCTACTGTACTATATCTGAGAAGTGACATAAATATTAAAAATTTATATTATTCATACAACAATGACACACAAAATAGACTGGTGAAGTATGAATTTTTCCGCAGAATATTTAATAAATATTTTAATATAAGTTTTAAATCACCGGCTACTGACGCTTGCCCTAAGTGCATTCAATTAAGGGAGAACATTAAAAATGAAAATGACCTGTCTAAAAAGCAAATGTTGATTGCGCAGTTCCGAATTCATAAGTTAAAGGCCAAATGCTTTTATACCAGCCTCAAATAATAATATGAAATAATCTTATCCTTTCATTGCCAAAAAAAATTGGTTTTGCCAAAAGTGCCTGAAAGCGCTTACTTTAGTCGACAACTTTATACATATAATTTAACAATAGGTATGTCAAGGACCCTACGTGACCCTCAAAACATTTCAAATACATTCATATACACATGGCTCGAAACCGAGGGCTCCAATCAGATTGCTTCAGCATTATATCATCGACTGTTAAATACCAATGTTGAAAGCACCGTTGCGTTGATCATATTAAATTATTTTGCGATGGTTGTGGGGGCCAAAATAAAAATTCTATAGTTGTGGGAATGTTGACTTATTGGTTAAAAATGAAAGCTCCGAGTTATATCAAAAAAGTTACAGTTATATTTCCAATAGTCGAGCATTCCTTTCTGCCACCAGACCGTATATTCGGAAATATAGATAGCGAGATAGGGCAGATGCTCCGGTTTTGGCCACTGACCCCTTTTTGGCCATTTTGGACTTCAGAGCGGTGTTATTAAGGTATAGACAATAACATTACTTTATGATGTACGGATTTTAAAATATTGAAATATGGCAACACTTTTACCGATGACAGTGGTGATATGTCAAATTTGACTTCGACGTAATACACCATTTTTTGTAGATGGTCGTGAAATGTGGTTATTCTTAGCCAAAACGATAAGGCGAGCGGGTGAGTAATCAGTTGTAATTTTCGGAATCTTTGCTTATTTTTTGGACGTATAATATGTTTATATTACATAAGAAACATATAGTCTCAGTAGAACTAAAGTTATTTTACCGCCACACTTTAAAAAAGTGACGTTATTCGTAGGTGGGCAGTAATGGTACCTAAATTATAAGATTCACCATCTTTGGCCACGCAGCTGGCCAAAAATGGTGCCCATAGGAACCCCAATTCTGGCCACATGTTTTTGTTATTAACTTTTCAATATGTGTTCTGATAGGTTTCGCAATTTTCAGAAAAGCAAAATGTCGAGGCTTCCGAAGAAAAATAAAGTAGATGATGTGAAAAGAAAATTATTTCAATATTCTCCGCACAAAGTGACACAAGCATTGAACGCAATCAGAAAGGGGATGCCGGTTGCCACTGCTAGTAGAGACTTTAATGTACCTCGAACTACTTTGCAGCATAAACTTTCTGGAAAGGCCCCAGAAACACTGGACATGTTTTGTTCCCCAGGCCGTTCTTGGAAGTGACATAGAAAGAGAAATTGTCTTATGGATCAAAGATTGTGCTCGTGCTGGATTTCCAATCAATAAGGAAGGTCTATTAGATTAAGATAAGATTGATTAAGACAACTTAAGACACCTTTTATTAATAATAGACCTTCCAGGTCTTGCTTCGACGGGTTTATGACAAGGCATCCTGACCTTAGCCAAAAACATGCAGAATATATCAATAAAGCTCGTGCCTTGATAGCTGAGGAAAAAATTCGGAACTGGTTTAAAGAAGTTTCATCGTTATTGGGTGAAGAAAACCTCAAAATTCTAGAAGATCCTTTGCGAGTATGGAACTTTGACGAAACTGCTTTCTTTATGGCACCAAAAGGAAGTCTTGTCTTAGCTGAAAAAGGACAACATGTTTACGACACGTCAAAAAATAGCGACAAAGATAATATAACCACCCTTTTTACAGTTAATGCTGCTGGTTAATATGCACCTCCGTTAACTGTGTACAAATACAAGAGAATGAGTTCTGATGTTATTGATAATGCACCAGATGGATGGGGGAGTCGGAAAAACCGACAAAGATTGGATGACTGGGGAATCATTTTATGAGTATATAGCAAATGTATTCATTCCATACCTAAAAGAAAAGAAAATTCAATTACCAATCATATCATTCCTTGATGGCAATAAGTCGCATTTGACTATGCAGCTCAGCGAATTGTGTCGGGAAAACGGTATTATCGTAGTTGCTCTTGTCCCAAACACAACTCATATGTTACAACCTTTGGACGTTGCAGTATTTTATCCCTTAAAACAGAACTGGCGTCACCTCGTTAAAAAGCGGCGTATTGAAAACGATGGCCAAGAAATTACAAAGTTTAATTTACCATCAACTTTGCAAAGTTTACAGCTTGGCAATAAAGATACTTTTGAAAGAAATGTGAAGGCAGGGTTTCAGACATGTGGTTTATATCCATTTGGAGCTGATTTTGTTAATTTTAAAAGAATTGTGAAAAATACCAACATAAAAGCAAGCAACGATAACTACTCAAGACTTACCATTTCTGAATCCAGCTACATTTCATATTTGGAAAGTAAAATAGATCCACACTTACTCAAATACTTTTACACTACGTTTGAATCAGGCAAAGTTTGGGACGGCAATAAGGAGGCGTCAATGTTATAATATGACATTTAGCTTGCTTTTAAAAATGATAATACTGCTACCATATCGCGGGCTCACATTACATCTAGTGATACTAAAAACGCTGTCAGAGAAACTCATTCACCATCGCTTCTAGATCAATCTGCTATCGATAGCGTATCTAACGCTCAAATTGAAAACGACTCCCGCAAAGTCACTTTTTCGGAAAGTAGTATATTACAAGAAGAAGAAAAAAAAACAAGAAAGTGTACCGTCCACCTATCGTACCTGTGCTGAAGTCTCTTCACATGATCATCAAAAGGATATACTCCATGAAAACAGCTCTTCAAACATCTGTAATGAAGACGTTCACACCGACGAGAACAAATGTTCAAATTTGCCTGTTGTCACGCGAACAGCGAGAGATTTAGTAAAAGATTGTTTACTATATCCAGGGAAAGTAGTTCCTAAAAATACAAGAAAGGCAACATATTATCTTCCGTCCGTCATTACATCCAATCAATGATGGAATGAATTTAGTGATTCAAATGATGAAAACATGAAAGAAGAAGAAAATAAAATGCACAATAAAAGAAAAAAATCTGAGAAAAAATGACTCATGTTCTGAATCAGAATTACCTTTAAATCAATTGACAAACTCGACGAATAAAAAGTGTAAACAGAACATGAAAACAGGATCCTTTGTTATTATTAAATATGAAGGTGAATACTTTCCTGGCAGAATTGAAAACAAAGATGGAGGTCTTTATGAAGTTAGCACAATGGTATTATCTACAAATAATACATTTCGTTGGCCCGAGAAACCAGATAAAATTTAGTATACGATTAACGATATTATTGAAGCTATAAATCCACCTATCAAACATAATAACAGAGGTTTCTTCAAAGTTTTTGAAATGGAAAAGATTTTGCCAAACATTTACACTTAAAATCTTTTTATTTAGAATTTTAATCAAGACTGAGTACCTAGATAACGAAGTTATCTAGGTCGGCAATAATTGAGTTAGTTACAAGTTTTTTTTATATCTTACTTATACCTAGGTAACACTGAAAATGTTTAGAAAATGAAAAACAGCTTAATTTAGAAAGTTGCCAATACTTTTATTGTTTTTCGAAGTAATCTCCGTTCCTCTCTACACATCGTCGCATTCGATGGAACCACTGAGAAAAGCAGTGGGCCTATTCTTCCTTAGGGGTCTCTTCTATGGCATTTTCGTACGCTTTCACCGCATCTTCAGGGCTCGTAAAGCGAATACCTCGAATTTTATCTTTAGCTCTTGGGAATAAATGAAAGTCGCAGGGCGCCAGGTCAGGACTGTATGGCGGATGACTCATTATCTCGACACCTGCCATAGTCAAATAGTCAATAGTCCGTTTTGCGGAGTGCGCTGAAGCATTGTCGTGGTGAAGGAGGATCCTGCTTCGAGGGCGCTGCTGTCGAATTTTTTCCAAGACAACAGGCAAACAGCGATTGACATACCAGTCTGCAGTAACTGTCCTTCCATCTTCTAGCACAACTGTCGCGAAATGACCTTTCCGACCAAAGAATGAGGCAATCATCTTTTTTCCTTGACTTCTTCCTTTCTTTACCTTAGTTTGCCGATCCTCGAAAGGAAACACCCACTGAGCTGATTGTCTTTTGGTTTCTGGTTCGTAGCAATATATCCAGCTTTCATCACCTGTGACGATGTCAAATACAGCATTTGAGTCACCGCCGTTGAACTTATCTAACATTTGGCGACACCAGTCCATGCGAAGGTGTTTCTGGTCGTCGGTTAAAGTATGGGGAATCCATCTGGTACAAAGCTTCCTGACGCCTAAGTGTTCGTGCAATATTTTTTGAACTTGACTCATACCAATGCCTACGCTTGCCCATATCTGCTGATAGGTCACTCTCTTATCTTCCTCTATCATCCGTCGCACAGCACTGATGTTATCTTCAGTAGTCGCTGTTAAAGGACGTCCCTCACGCGGATCATCATTGAGATTGCTACGTCCACGCTTAAACTCGTTAAACCAATTGTAAATAGTAGCACGAGATGGGGCTTCATTAAGAAATGCTAATCGTAGCCTATCATAGCTTTGTTGTTGAGTAAGCCCACAACGAAAGTCATAATAAATCATTGACCGAATATTTTCTCGCGTTAGGTTCATTTTCACGTGTAACAAGAGTTTTAGATTTGCCGCCAATTCACAAAAACAAATGACAAATGAATGCAATATACTACATTAGGTTACCAAAGAGTTCTAAAATTTAAATTCAAAAAAAGTTTTCATTTGCAATGTTTCTAACTGGCCAGTTCTAAACATTTTCAGTGTTACCCACGTATTATAAATGTGAAAGATTATGAGGATGGATGGATGGGTGAATGTTTGTAACTCTTTCACGCAAAAACTACTGAACGGATTTTGATGAAATTTGGTATGGTAGTAGTTAAGGCTCTGGATTAAAACATAGGCTACTTTTTATCCCGAAAAAGTACAATATTCCCGTGGGATACCTGATAGTATATTTACGCGGGTGGAGCCGCGGGAATAACGTATATTACAAAGGTAATGTCAGTCCTACTACGATGTGATGAGTCAAACCAATTCCAAAGATATTAGATGTTAAGAGATATTTTTACATGTTTCGTAGTACAATAATAACTACAACTAAAGTTCCTCTTAAATAAAAATATATACTAACTCAAATAGATGATAAGTTTGCAATATAAAACCAATATCAAAGATTGATAGGCACTTACCTCAATGTTGATCTCTTTAATTTTTAAGTTGAATAATAAATTATTCTAGATTAATATGCATATTATATTTGTATTTTATTTTTTGGTGACCAGAACTGGCACGGAATGTGCCCATAAATGGAGTAAATCTGACCACAAGTGGCACAAAGTGTAATTTTTTTTCTTTTTAAAATTTTTCTTTATGTATTTGAATTTATTAAAAAAAATGTTTTGCAAAGGAAGAACAACATATTTTTGATTACTTTTTTTTAAACAATCATGATAATATCATATATAATACAACATATTATGTTGTAAAGAGTTACAACTAAAACTTTAGATTATGAAGGCATCAAAGTCGACGAATCTCTTAAAATGGCCAAAACCAGGTTATCTGCCCTACGGCCGTTGGAAGTCATTGCAGAGCCAGAGGTCTACTTTGATGTTTTAAAAAAATATGGGACTGTTTTAAGACTCGGGAGTGACTTCCAGTTTTATGACTGGAAGACAAGCGTCACAATATACTGAAACCACCTGGTTCTTGGCATTTTCAGTTCAATGCTTCAAAAATATTCTTTTTGAGAAGGGACAAAAATAATAAAATTGCAATTAAAGGTGAACCTAATTATCTATCTGAAATAGTTAATTACGGGAATGTATGTAAAAGAGGAAAATTATACAAAAATATTGAACCTACTTTGATGAATATTGGAGTTTCTGTAAAAGAAGCAAAATTAAAAGACGTGCGAAACTTATTACTCAAATATTTTGGAAAAGACTGGGCTTCTTATGAAAGTCTTAAGTATTAGAAGTTTCTTCAAGAAGACAAAAATGAAAGTAATTTAGAAGAAACAGATTCTGAAGAAACTTTAATGGAAGAAGAAGTAGATATAAGAGTATAATGAAAAAGAAAGTGATTTTAATCATAGGATAAGAATATTTTGATTTATGACTTACATGTGTAACTGTTTCAAAACTGTCTATGTTAATTCAATACAATTGCAAATAATTATGTCTATGTTATTAATAATTTTGCAAAACTCGCTATGTTCAATTTTATTTTTCTAAATAAATGATAACTTATAAACTACGATTTTATTTTTTATCCTAAAATAATGCAAAATAACTACATATATTTAACTATCCAACACGGTAAAATACGTTTTCGTGGCTTAGTTTGAGCTATAAGAATTTTAATTAGTTTTCTTAATTAATTGGTTGAACAATATAGAGCACATTGCAAGTGGACTACTCTTATAATACTAATAAATTATAACTAAAAAACAATTATTGGTAGAATTGGTTAATACCATTAAATATTTGTTAACGTGCACAAGTGTGAGCATGTGGCACAACTTCAAAAAACGTCTTATTTTGTAATAATAATTATTAGGTCGATCGATCGGTCGGTCGTCGGTGTATATGGAGTGCCAAAACTCCCTAGGAACTTTCAGTCAAGCTTCTACCTCTTTACTGAATCAACTGACTTGACTCATTGACTGCACTAACTATTTATTAGGGCTTTCACTAGACTTTAGACTTGACGATTTAGAAATACGAAGTGTTGAAAATTCTATTTCCCGCCTTTTTAACTTGACACTGGCAAATATTTTTAAGCCGACGCCAATTATTAGAAAAAAATAGAGCTGACACTTGAGTTGACACTTGACAGTTGACAGTGTTCTATTATAAAGGGGTTTCTAAATTCTCACCAACTTTAAGTTTCAATTTTATTACTTATAACAAAGTATTTTCGACATTAAATACACTTTATTTTCACATATTATTATTATGGAGAAAAGTGTACAGTAAATGTAACCATGAATTCATTGCGGTGCGGAGTGAAAAGTTAGTTCATACATTTTAGGTTATAATAACGAATTTGGACGTAATTATTATCTTACTCACTTAATATTTATTTATTTATTTATGAACCGAAACAGTTTTTCATCAAAAATAATTATTTAACTATTTATATATTTTTATTTATATTTATTTATATTTTAATAAATATATTATTTAACTTTTCAGGTTTGCGATTCTTGAACTTAAAGACGTCCTTATCGATTTTGAAAGAGTCTAAACCCAAGCCGATTCAAGTTCAAAACACAAAATATGACTTTACACCTAAAGTCCACTTCAGCCCCCATAACATCGGCTTGGAAATATGTGATAAGACAGATGGGCTCAAAATTAAGAAGGATCCCATAACATACACTCCTATTGTAAACCCTCGATCTATTTTGCCATTAATTGATACATGGCAGAAGGATGAAATTGGCCTGCCACCAATACAGCAAGAAGAGAAACATGCCATACGATTGATAGTCATCCGAAGAAAGAAAATGAAGAAACATCAGAGAAGGAAGCTGTGGAAGAGAATGAGACACCGTTGGGCTAGAGTAAGTTAAGAATATCAGAATATTTTATGCCTAGTTCTTAGTATTTTAGTATGGCAGCAAGTTTAGCAAGCTAAACCTGCCTGAACATTAAAAAATGACAAGTTTGTACAGAAGATCATATTAGCTTCTAAAGTGTATTCAAAGGCTACTCTAGGTGACTATTGGACACATCCAATTTTAAGTTTATAAGTGTTGTACTCATAAGAAGTTTAATCGATATTGCTGTTGCATTGATTCAATTCAGTTCGTTTTTGCAATTAAGACAACATTTTTGTGATGTCATTTTTATCCGCGGTACGTGTGTAGCATGAAATGGAAAATTTCAATCAGTCCAAACTTGCTTTAGCTTTTGAATACACTATAAATTACTCACTACTTGACAAATAATTACTAATACTAAATAATATTATTTGAATATTTGTCAATTTTATTATTCGAACTAGCTTTTGCCAACAGCTTCTCCCGGATTCCAGATCATATTATAGTCCCAGCAGTTATGTCTGGCATACTTAGGGCACACATATTTCTCATTTGACGAAAGCATCCACTACGGAAGGATATTTCAAAATTCAACCCCCCAAGGTGGTGAAAAAGGGGGATAAGAGTTTGTATGAAATTTTTTATTCCTTAGACATATTCATATGAAATTTCGTATGTATTGAGTACGGAAAAATAATGAGTTACGTATTTTAGCGTTTTTCAATATTAAGCCCCCTAAGATAGTAAAATAGGGATGAAAGATTTAAATTATCATAAAGATATTGTTTAAAATCCAATTTCACATGGGAGAATCCACGGGCAAAAGCTATTTATATTTTTTCCAGGCACTATCAAACTAAAATTTTTCTCTAGAACTCTATTGAGCTAATCTCTCATAGTTTCTCAAAAACGATTACGTTCACTCGTTTTTTTTTCGATTTATTTTGCAAATCCCTCTACCACGGAAAATACTTATCATTTTTCTGGTTAATATATAGCCACACACATGACACATGACACTCACAAATAATGTGGCTTTCAATTGGTAAAAGAATTTTAAAAATAGGTTGAAGTAGATCCAGAGATTACCCCTTACAATCTCGGTAAGTCACAAACACACAAAGAAACAAACTTTACATCTTATTATTATTAGTATAGTCCAAATGTTAGCCGCGACTTACGCGTCGCGAGTACGCGAAAAAGAAATCCCGGAAAAATAATCTGAATCCGAACGAGAACCATACTTTTTCCTGCGATAAATAGGTCTATGCGTTAATCCAGAGACTATACTAGTACCATATCAAATTAGCGCGTACAAACTTACAGATAAACAGACAAAAATTCTAAAAACAATTGTTTTGGGTTCTATACCGTTCACAAAGAAGGTCGGTATTTGAAGCGTTCCCGACATTTCGCATTTTGTAGTAATATTGCAGTTGTATTTATCGTTTTTATTGAAATAGTTTAATAAAGTCATGCTTTAAAATTATAAAATATTTATTCCTCATGAAATAACAATTGTTCTGGTATAAATTTTGCATAATAATATTATAGTAGATAGGAGTAATTCACAGTTAACTTAAAGCGATTTTTGAAGTTTTTTTGGCTTAGAATAAGATTTTTTTCTATATTAAATCAAAGATATTCCAAAATTCTAAGGCCGCTACGAACTATACAGGAGACTAGATAACTATATAGGAGATAACATTATTATTTTATTATTTAATTTGCTTAGAACAGTAGTTCAATCCAGGAGCTCAAAAAAGTGCCTTCGCGCATTTTATGAAAATCTTTCTCTGCAATTTTGGGTTTAATTAAAAAGTAAAGCAAAATTTACGAAAATCGAGGCAATATGTCAAAATTGTTAATGTATCTTTGTTTCTGAGATAACGCCATAAAAACAGAATGTTAAAAAAAAATAATTACCTAAGAATTAAAACAAATACATACCTAGTTGAGTTGATTATTACAATAGAGTATGGTATTACAATGGCCTTTAAAACTAAGTATAAATCTTTTAATATATATATATTTATATCTTTAAATAAAAAAAATATTTGAAATCTTAGTCTTAAATACTCAATTTGCATTTTTTATAAGTACTTTTACAACAGCTTGGAGCGGGTTTCCCATACTGAAACCGATGTATGCAATATACTCCCAATCTTCTATAAGGTTGTGTTTTAGTGCTCTGAGGGTACTACGTGACAGTCTGCGGCTTCTGACTAGCCTTCCAAGCTCATATCAGGGCTTGCTTAAACAGGTTGAGATATGGATATTAAAATGCATTAGTATCGATCCATCACCACCCATATTCGCTAAATATGCCCTGCATACTCTTTGAGAATGATTCTCTGGTTGAGCATATCTTTCTCCAGTTAGAGTGCCAATTGTCATGGCCACATACTCTGTGCGGCTTCCTGAAGGTATGCCAGCCCATTTTAAATGTACACTGCTCCAACTTACTGGACTCTTTCTGAAAAGTAGGCTTGAAGATATCGCCTACCAGGTCACCTGTACTTAGCCTCCTTACAGAAGTTCACTTTAACTTCTGATGTTAAAGTGACTAAACATACTCATCTGATAACAAAATTCTTGACTATTCTCGTTTATCCCACTGTACATATGTGTTCACGGGCGTATCACAGTGTTGCTACTCGATGTTTCTCTCTCTATCTCTCGATAGGGTTCTCGAGTTTAAAAGTTGTGACCACTAGCTGGTCTTTGGGGTTTCAGATTTTAACATTACTTTTATTGACAGTACAGTGAGAAGAAGACTTCTTTTTACTGTACTGTCAGTAATGTAGTTCCTTCGGGTCTGAAGATGCTGCTGCGCTTAACTGCGTTTTTCAACAAGTGGAAACAATTTAATGGTCTTCTCGGGTGATAGTACACCTGGGGCTCCCATTACAAGGTCTTGTCAGATGTACCGACTTCAAAATTATGAAGATTGAGTACAGAAATAGTTAAAATTTCAGCCATATTTTAAATGGGAATTATTTAGAAAATAAGTTTTATTTTATACTTTTTGTGCATTTTTACTTTGGAGGTCGGTTTAATTTTTTGTTTAATATTTTGACAGTATCTTGTTTACTTACACACGTACCGATTTAGTCTGGAAAGGACCTTTATGTCAAAAAGGTCACACTCGTGTGTTCGATTTTCAGCTTTATTGTATTATAACAGAGTACTATTTACAGTGCATTCCGATTTTTGTGCAGTGTTCCAACTCTCAAATTTATTTCTACCCAAACTTAAAGAAACTGATAAATAAATAATAAAATAAATTTGTTCTGTCATATTATTGTCGTTTATACATTAAAATGTAGTTCCAAAAGTTAATTTTCTACAGATTGACTTTTCAAATCATTTGTCGATGTTATATCGATCAATAGCTGAATTTAATTAAAAACAGGAAAATAGAAACCTCTAAAAATAATTCTAAAAAATCCTCTTCCGTAGAATATTTTTACCTAATTTTAGGAGAAACCCATAAGTTGGCAACCAAATCAGTGGTCTGCTCCGGACCAAATCCGCACGTGTGTTGATACTTTAAAAAGTTATTGCAATTAAGTTTTTTAAGTTAGTTTTGCAGGCCAGTTATGTTAATTTTTTTGTTAAAAAAAAATACGTTGATTTTTTGTGAGTTAATAGTGAATCAGTTCACATTTTAATATTATTAAGTATCCTGGTCATAATAATGTATTATATTACTTTTATTTACTTATAGTTTATTACCTATATTCGTGTTATGCGAATTATTCGAATATATTCGAATAAATTTTTGCAACTATTCGACTTATTCGAATAGTAAAATCTGTCGAATAATAACATACCCTAATACTAACATAGTGTGAACAAGGTATTTCGGATTTCTGACAGTAATTGAAAATCAAAATCTATAATGGCAGAATTGCTCACCCAAATTAAACCTTCAACCCTATCTCTATGTTAACATTACATGAAGAATTCTAATGTTTAATTTAACACAGCATTAAAATAAAATGTATTTCCAAAGAACTGACAATATTGTTTACTAGATAAAGCCGAGTGCACATGACATATCTTTATGTAATAGGGTAGTTGACAAAATTTGGAAATTTGTTTGAAACTATAGTTTAGCATCTATTTTACCCCAAAAATATATTATTTTAAGAAAAATAGGTCTTTTACATTAGTATTTTGGAGTTTTTAGAAATTAACTTGAAATCGACCGCGAAAAAGGCCAAGACTGTCATGGCGTCTTGAATGACGTCACACCTCGCGAAACAGCCGTGTTTGTTTATGATAGTCAATTGTGTTTTTTATTAAATAATGAATTCCTCGTATTATAAATATTGTGTAGTGCCTCAACGTAAAAGAACAACGATAAAAACGCCAAACAAATTATTCATATATGTACCTAACAATAAACAAATACGAAGAATGTGGTTAGAAATGGCAAGGAGGCAAGATGCTCTTACTTTATCAACTGCTTCCACAATTTATTTCTGTGTTTATTTCTAAAAACTTCAGCAAAACCGATGAATTTGGTTGTAAAAGAGAGCTGCCCTTGGATAAATCTTTTGCTGTCATATATTTAAGAGTACTGCCAACTCTCGATAATTTTGATTTCCGAAAATCACAGCTACAACTTACAAGACGTGTTTCGCGAGGTGTGACGTCATGCTTCTCTGATTGGTGTTTAATGTCACGTAATAAAACGCCTCATTATGTCGATTTTATTTTCCAAAAATATTAATAATCTTTTATTATTTTAATAAAAAAGTTGTTTTTTTGTTCACTAATTATCATGGTTAATCATTAGAAACTCTAAGCCATCCGATTTATTCTTAGTGGAAACAAGCCTATTGTTTACTAGATAAAGCCGAGTGCACATATCTTTATGTAATTATTCCAGGTGAAGAAAAACCGTCGCATCAAGAAAGAGAAGATATTCCAAAATGAGTTGTACTCTTTGGTGAAACAAGCTAATGAGTTCTCTGCTGAGCAGTACGTAGCCAGTAAATTGGAGAAAGCCAATCGTACTCCGCTGCCGAAGAGGTGGAAACACAAACACCTGCCAGAGTTCATCATCAGACAGCTCATGGGCATAGACAAGAAAATCAACTACAAACATACAGACGTTTATAAAGCTTAAATGTTTATCAGGTATTGGTGTGTGTAAAACTGTAGGAATGTGAAAATATGATTACATTAACAAGCATTTTTATATTTTTATTGTAGTTATGTACTAACATTGTTTGACATTTCTACATATTTACATTACATTCACTATAGTGCATACTTTATATTAGTAAAAATAAAATAGTACAATAGTAATCGTTTTTTAAATTTTCTTTTTAAAACTATAGCTTGTTCTGAATGTATTCTGAAGGTCAGTAACAGAATAATAATAATAATATCAATGGACGCTTCACACCACGTCAATCTGGCCCTGTGCTAAGTATCCAAAGAACTTGTGTTACAGGTATGGGAAGTGTATGATATTTTAATACTTTTATACCATACATATTTTATACCATACATACTTTTATAACAGCCTCCGTGGTCTAGTGGTTAGAGCTTGGCTCTCGACTCGGAGGTCGTGGGTTCGATTCCCGCATTGGAACAAAAAAATGTTGTTTCCAAGTTTGGTTAGGACAATTCAGGCTGATCACCTGATTGTCTGACAAGAAAGATGATCCATGCGTCGGATGGGCATGTAAAAAGTCGGACCTGCGCCTAATCTCTCGCCAGTCGTGTCGGTTATCCGCCCCACTGGGTTACGAGAGTAAATGAGGAGAGAGTGCTCTTGTGTACTGCGCACACACTTGGGCACTATAACATAACTCCTGCGTAGCTGGCCTGGTGTCAATGAAACAGGCCACCGTCACCGAAATCGGTGTGGGAGCTATTATTACTACTATTACCATACATAATAATATATTCAAAAATTTTATTATATTTACATATTTAATACACACCCATGACGCCTGAACATAGAAAACTTTTTGTTACCCGGCGGTATTCGAACCCGCGACCTTAAGCTTTAGAGCCAACATGCTAACCACTGAGCAAGGTACAGCAAATGATAAAAAAGTGGATAATAATCCTACAGGATTATTACAGAAAAATCAACGGATAGAATTGCTGGATGGCAAAATAAGAAAGTATTGTTTTGGTATTAGGCAGTGCTTCTGTGTCGCGGTCGTAGGAAGCGGGACTCGTAAAATAAAACACTCGCGTGAAGGAAACTACTTACATTAAAAATAGAAAATACGAACACAGTTAAACGAACACTATTCTACCGATTAACTTATATTGAAAATGATAAAAAAAACATTAGATAAAATTATTAAAAAAAATTAGCGCCCGCGGAGACGATTACAATTCCAACACTTTTTTCTTCTGCGCTTGCGAGCAAAATTCTCCTTCCTCTTTCAACATTCAATGCAAAGGTTTTACATACATTTCAAGAAAGTAGTTGTATAAGCACATAGTGAAGTTATAATAATAACATGTTAATACAATAAATAAATACACTGAACTGAGATGTACTACGATAAAAGTTTAATATAACATTATATTGTTATTATTTTAAGAAAAGCAAGCATAATATTATTATTTTAACTCCCGCTCCCGATTCAAAACTGATGACGAGCAGTGTTTTACTAAAGTAATTCCAGATGGCGCTTTTAAAGATAGTCCATATTAGTCTTTACAGATGGCGCGTTTAAAGTATTCGTAATAATACATATTAATAATCATAATATTATTATGTTTTTAATTTTTGTGAAGGGAAATTTTTGTTTTATAACCCAAATTTCTTTCATAAGGGAATTTGAAAAATTGTGGTACTGGAATACGTGAAATTTATCTGACTACAAGATTCTGACTATTCACAACAAACATAATATCAGTGAAGAATACTGATTTACCTACTAAAACTAAAGGCATCTGTACCGAGTGTCCCCAGTGTATTAGGTACAGTAATTATTGATCCCTTATACAACTACTAAGGAACTAAAGGATGGTTTAAAAACGTTGAGATTACCTTTACTACTACTCAAGCTATAAATATTATTTATTTAATCGCTTTCCATCAGGCTATCCGTTTGCTCGTATGCATTTGCCCCCCTTTAAATCAATTTAAGTCGATTTTGATTAATACTTTTTTTATAAAACGAACGACAGATATTCATTCAAAAATAAATAAATAAAAATAATTTTTCGTCCACCATTTAAAAAAGTGCCATATATCTGACGATTTTATTCATTTGGAAAAGTTTGCTGATCTCGTATACTATCAACATAGCCACTGTAGAAGTAGATAGATATTAGATAACTTCAATGTCTATGCCATATGTTTAAGCTGGGATTATATTATGAATACTAATACAATACATTTGAAAATCGAACATAATATGAGTGTCGAGTCTTAAATGACAGCTCGACACTCGACACATCGATTTTCAACTCTATTGTAATATCGCAGAGTTTTATTTTAAGTGCTCTGAATTTTCCCCGGCCCGCCGCATTCCTGATCACAATATAGTCTCAGCATTTCACCTTTGGACGTCTAAATTTAATTTGGTTGAATACGCGCTTAACATAGTGAATTCTGACATTCACTTGTCTTACACACTTAATTGGTGAAATCAATAAAATGATTATTAGCGCACATTCGGAGTCTAAACAGTAGTAAACAGCACACAAGCGGGGCTTATATTTTATTTCAGCCGTAAATTCAGGCTGGAGGCTATAAAATGTTTATGGCGAGGCTGCTACCAACTTTTGTTCAATTTACATGTCTTTGTTACGAAATATGTAACGCACAAACGGCGGTATAAATTTAGCATTAAGCGTCTCATTTCAATATTATTTACTAACTTTTGTTAAGAGCATCGCTTGTGTGTAATAATTACTAGTACATCATTTGGGAGTCTTCTCTTGCATACCAGAACAACTCTTCAGAATAGATAATGATATAGTGAAGAAATGAAAGCATTAACAGATTTAAAACTATTAACTATATTTTATTTTGGAGATATGACAGAGCACAAATTATTGACGCAGCAGAGAGAGAGGAAGTGGCGCCATTGTCCTATAGATAGCTGACAGGTGGACCGATATGAAGCTAGCGTTCATACTTCACAACATTTACCTACTGTTTGTTCGAAATCAATGAGGGTGTTTCATATTTTTTCTGTCGCTAGGGGGAAGACCCAACGTACATAAGCGTCATCTGGTGGAGTAAGCTGTATCAAAAACGGTGAATAAGAATTTTCGATTCTTTTTCTGTCACCAGGCGGCGCTTGGTAGCCGGACGGTCCCTGTCGTGTCAAAAAGCTGTCAGATGTCACGAATTTAAAAACCCTGATTACGGATATCATATTATACCTGATATGACCTACTGTTTATGTCAAGACGTTTATCGAAAAATATATACTAAATAAAATTACATTACGCTTTTTACGGCGCTGTTAAGGTCATTGAGCTCACACAGTTTCTTGTATTGATGTTATATTTTAAGCAGAGTCTTTGCCCCCTTAAATTACCTGTTTCGTGAGGTTAATGACCTCAGTGCCTTAGAGACCGCAGTGTTATATTATGTAGGATAATTTTTTCATAATTTTAAATTATTTTTCAGCCTAAAGGTTTTTACATAAGCAGGTACGTTACATAATTAGGCACAAATAAGCGAGTCTCAAATGAACCGATTGCAAAGAGTCCAAAACCGGTTTCTACGCATGGCTACAGGAGCCCCCTATTACATGCGTAACATCGACTTGCATAGAGACTGCGAACTTGTCACTATAACAGCCTATATCAAAGAAATCGTAGAGAGATTCTTTGATAAAGGCAAAAAACATCCTAACCCTCTAATCCAAAAGGCCCTGGACTACAACCACGACGCACAGACTTTCCGACACCCGTACAAGCGGCCTAAACACATCTTAGCCGATCCCATTGACCCGATTACAAAATACGTAACGTACTGTGTACAGTTACGTAAACACAAATCACACGCACCCGCGAAGTTAGCATCGCACCGGGGTCGACGCCGGCACCTACCCCGAGGTCCCATATCCGACACGATCACACGTACAGACATACAGGCGACCCTAACACGGGACCGAACCTGAACCCGAATTCGAGTTCGCATCCTAGTAGCCTAGGTACGCTACATAATAGTGACCGCGACCGCGATATTGATATAGAGAGCTCTACCAATACCGCGAACCTCATCGACATTACGACTTACGCGCGCAAGTCATCCCGACAGTACGCGGAAGGGGTGAGGGACGGCCCTCTCAGTACCTAAACCAATAAAACTCGAGCTCCACTATCGCGATAACTCGCACGCCGTTAGTTTTTGATACCGCGCGCGAGCAACCTCACTCCTCAGAGAGTGAGGAAGGTGTCGGACCCCTTAGCAGGAGAGACCCGCGTCTCTCTCGTCATAATAATAGCTTACAAGCCGTAGCTGTCCCCAATATCCGGTCTGAACATCACCTGATGATGATGTCAGGGAGGGTCAAACCCTCCCTTCGTCTCTCACCTAATCAACTAGCCACCAGGCTAGTTATAGTCCGACGTATCTACAGCGGTCTTAACCCGACCGTTAGCGTAGACCCTTTCGAAAAAAAAACTACTGGCCTGGTTTCAATGAAGTCGAAATCGGCGTGGGGAGCTATTATTATTATAAAAATTTATAAAACTCAAATAGTATAAATGTAGTTTATAGGACGTTCTCCCGTCTGAAATCCAATTACATTAATTACTGCTGCGATGCTGCTGTTAATTTCGCAATTATAAGATAATTGCTAAATGATGGCTTATAAGTTTAGTACTTACCCATCCACAAGCTGTCTGCTTAGATTTAGAATTATTGCCCAAAACTTACGAATAGGGTTGCCAGGCGTGCGGATAAAGCCGGACATAGTTAGGCTTTTTGATTGCATGTCCGGCCAAAATAAACGGTGTCCGGCTTATCCGGATTTTATAAGGGTTTTTAGAATTTAAAAAAGTTGATAAATGTTTATCTAGAAATTAATTTTGATTGATTACTTTATAAAAATACTTGGACTGATTAATAATAATGTACAAGTACAAGTACTTAGACTGACTTGGCCTTGGATTTTATTTATATTTCATTAGAATTTTGAATTCATTTAAGAATATTTATGGTAAAACTCAAAAAGCTTGTTTTAGAAACTATTTTACAGTCGGACTTATTAATACTGAGACAAAATCATCAATAGTGTAGGGGTCCGGCCTTTTTACCCAAATGTCCGACGAAACTGGTTGGTCTGTCCGGCTATTAGGTTTGGTGACCTGGGCCTTTAGTCAAGCTGCTTTCGATAATTGCGACGGCGAACTTCGAAATCAGGAGTTTTGCCGGGGAGTTCAATGGGTGCTGTTGTGGAATTTGTAAAACTTCATAAATTTGTGTGATTTCGGTTCTTAATGTGTAATATTGGTATAACACATTAAGAACCGAAAATGAATCATTAAATATTCGTTAACGTGCACAAGTGTGGGCAAGTGGTACAACTTTTAAAAACGTGCTATTTGAGTTTCCCGCCAAAACTCCCTAGGAACTTTCAGTAAAGCTTCTACCACTTTACTGAATTGACTGACAAGACTCATAGACTGTACTGACTATATATTTAGACTTTGACTAGACTTTAGATTGACGATATAGGAATACGGTGTTGAAAATTGAAACGAAAGTTCTATTGCCCGCCTTTTTAACTTGACACTGGCAAATGGTTATAAGCCGACGCCATATATAAATAAAATAAAAAAAACTTCGAAATCAAAAATGTATGGGATTTGACATAAGTCATCGCTATGTGACATGTCGCTTGCGATGCCCCATGTCAATACCTATACATTTTGTTTTCGAACTTTGCCGTCGAAATTATCGTATGCATCTTGACTAAAGGCCCTGGTAACCCTACTTACGAAGTTTCGCAGTGGCTCCGTTTAGGTGTAGAGTTGACTAAACTTGCGCTAGTCAGTTGCACGAGTCGCTAAATCACTTCGAGGACGCTACCCCGATTAACTGAGGTTTTGTTTGAAAGTTGCAAAGTACAGTCAAAGAGGAGTTTATAGTATTAGAAAAATGAACCTAACCCAGGATGTGTAAGGGGGGTACCGTAACTAATAATAATAACATCTATGGACGCTTCACACCCCGTCAATTCGGTTACGTGCTAAGTATCCAAAGAACTTGTGTTACGGGGACCAGACAACAGGAAGTATATTTAATGCTTTATAATTATTGTATATTCATAATATACATATATAACTTTTACAGTGGCGTGCACAGGATTATGACACTGGGTATGCGGCGAAGTACTCGGTCACAAAAACTTTTTCGTTTATAGATTTTTAGCATAGCTACAGCCAAGCGACGGATCTCTAAGTCGAAACCATGCCAACAGAGCAAGTCTTAGATGTACTACTATTCATGTACATCTTTTACGGCAACGCAGACAAAACAGCGATCGATCGTCGCGGCGGAAGAAATTCTAATAAGTAAAATAATAAGCATATTTTAAAATATTATATCTACTCACCAGTCAGTCAGCTTCAATTTTCACATATTCAAGGTTCCGGTTACTTGAGATTACTATATCCCGATGTAAATAAACGCAAGATTTCGGCCACCTCAAATATCTTATCCAAGTGAGTGAGGCCGCGGAGTAGAAATTATTTAAATCTGAATATCCCGAATCAGTCCACACTGTACTAGAATTACTAAATAATATGCAAGGAAAACAATATAATTTAATCGTGTGTACACAACCACACAGCCAGTTATACGTTTCATAACTTTTAACATGAAATTTTCGAGTTACATTATTTTTTTGCTGGTTTAATTGTTGTAACTCGGGTACACACCTACCTTTAGACAGAATTTGTATCTTTTTACTGAATGACAATTGTGACAACTTGTTATTTTTAATTTTTAATAAACACACATTATCAACGCAAACCCTTACAATCATATAACATTTAAAAAAAATCAACAAACGCCTAGTGCGTTTGTTAAAAGCAAATTACTACAATTATTATAGAAACTCAGTAAGAAACTGTTAAATGTACACACTTTCAAATGTTAAAACGAAAAATCTTTTAAGAAAACTATAAATAAACAGGAGCGATTAAATTGTATACAATGCTTATCACATGAAATATGAAATATGGCCCCCGCGAAACACAAAATGTTTCTTGTATTTAAATATATAAAACCTTACTAAACAAAAATGCATAATGTGCATACATGATTCATTAGATTCACGTCGTATTATTTTTAGTCGGATTATAGGCAACGAATAATTTCCGACAAGCCAGTTCGGCGGTTTTCGGAAGCGATCGGATAGCCGAACCGAGCTCCCAGCTCGGCTCGGCGAGGTTCGGCCATCGCCTGCCGCATGAGTTACCGCTATATAATCATGTCGATATTCATGGATGTGTGCGTTTGCGAAGTATGAAAATTACACACACATGCGATGATTTTTCCTGCAGGACTTACCGGCATGAGTTGCTATTTATAAAATATTAGGCGTTTTTAAGTTATTATATTTTTTAAATTAATTTATTTAGTATTAATTAAAGTCATCTAAAACGTACGAACGTTTTATTAAAATATCTGTGAATGACAAGTAAAGCACTGCATTTCTGCCTACAAGGAGCGCACGCCCCTGAACTTTTATAATATTTTTTGTTCCTTCGGTGGCATTCGGACCCGCGACGGCTTGAGCGCCAACCACTGAGGTCGTCTACTATCAACGCGAAATAGGTTTATTCAAAGTACTACAAGAGTTATTGTCCGATTGCGCTCAAAATAATTTTCATATTATAGAGGTTTTAGCTTGACCTATCAGCTTAGAAAGGTACAAGTATCCAGCTTTAGCCTAGCCTAACTTAGCCTAGTTAAGCTAGGGGGGACCATCTTGTAAACCACTGTGGAGGCTGATCACTCGAAATGGTTCATTTAAAAAAAAAAGTGTACTTATTTAATTTAAAAATACCTGTTCGTTAATTTTCCCACACGATGACGTGATAAATGAGAAAAAAAATACTTGTGGCACTCGTGGACTGCCGCGGTAAAGCTATTGCATAGTAAGTCTACACGCATACGTCTAGTCGCACGCAAACACCGGGCCGAAGTCTGCCGAACTGAACCGACATTAGACGATGCACGGCTTTAAACGCCGCGCTGCTGTGCCGGTCGGAGTTAGGTCGGTCGGAGTTAGGTTAACGAAAATAAACCTAACACCCCGGGGGGGGTGTTAGGTTTATTTTCGTTACGGAATTTCTTGATTCGGTCGCCGCACTCAAAGCCTGCGATAAAAGCTATGCAAAAGCTTAAAAACGTCCCTACGTCATGTCGTATCTCCATAAGCCGAACGAAAAAATTAATTATATTTTTATTCTGCCAAAAGTAATGTGTGTACACAATTAAATACTGCTTAAATAGTAAATAACCTTACTTAATACCACAGAATAACTGTTAGGTACTTAATATTTGAGAGACCCTAAACCTGCGGCCCGGGGGGCCCCCCTGCAGCCTGCCGGCCTTTGCTATGCCCCTAAGCTAATTTAAACCTCGAATCTTCTAATCTGGATTGTTTACAAATATGATCTATAAAAATATCCCGATATTCGTAGACAAACGGTAACCGATCCTATGTCTATAATCCCAAAAATCAATGATGTTTTGGGTTATGTGGACGAATTGTGGATTTTATAGATGTGCGGCCCGTTAGGGTTTTGTTAAAATAAAAAATGGAACGCAACCTTTAAAAGGGTGGTCATGCCTGCCCTAATCCATACACATTTGGTGAAAAACTAAGACGACGTAAGTCGATGATAATGAAAACTAAAAAAATAAGCTAAGCGAGATTACTTTGGTTAGAAAGTGCGAGTCGGGCACGAAGGGCTCCGTACCAAACGGCAAAGAAACACGTTTGTTGTATGGGAGTCCCACTTAAATGTTAATTTATTCTGTATTTTGGAATTTGTTGTTATCACGCTAGCTATTACGGCTCATGAGACAGACGGACATACAGCAGAGTCTTAGCAATAGGGCGCCGTTGTTCCCCTTCCCTTGGTACCCTAAAAAGAACCCTTAATAATTTCAATTTTCAATTTCACACAATAGAATTAAAAGGGTGTCACAATTAACATACAAAGACGATATCAATCAATGACGAATTAGATTCGAGTTCCAAACACCAATTATTTCACACAAAACACTTCCTAAGTCCATTACAGAACGGCAAATGAAAAGTGACGGGGAAGAATTGAAGAAACCAATTATGTGGGGTTATTAGGTACGTAAATGTATAGCAATCGATTTATGACAATAGGAACTAGTAGTTTTGACAGTTACCAAACCAGAAGGTCGATTCTGCTAATGAAATCCTGGAATAATACAGCTACGATCCAGGCTCGATGTGTTAAAACTGCAAAATGGTATTCTCATAAACGTCAAACCCGCTCTGATTGGCATCGCAAACTCGAAAAATCAGTTTATGATATCAAGACGATTCTATGATAATTCAATAAAAGTTTAAGCTAATCACGAGAATTGAGGCTCTGAAAGAATAAAAAATAATGAAAGATAAGGTATGTAAATATGATGAACAAATTCATCTTAATAATTAAGATGAATTTCTTTCTATTCACATTCTTCTAGTTCACTCTATCGATATATAGACACATTCTCAGTTTTTTTTATATAATTAGGTATTATCTATGTATGAAAATGCTTTAATTAAGTAAGATTTTTTTAAATACCTACATAGTAGAAAAAACTTGAGAGGTGTTAAGGGACACCCGGATGGAACGAAGTTGCTTGCTGCTCGCAGTGTTGCCGCCGCGAAGTCCGGCTCCGTTACAATTCGCAACGCGCCATAAGGAACTTTGTTCCAAAAACAGTAACATCACAGCATATGTAGATGATAATATTTTATGCTACGAACTTATTTTAATGAAGTTATCACCAATAGACAGCGATTCTAGACTTTGGAGGGAAGATTCTTGCGTAATTATGTACTTGCGTATTATGTCAATGTCGTTAAAATATGTAATATCCGATCGAAAACGTTGCTGACACGTTTTCGATCGGATACTCAGGAACTTTTTGTAATAGTCCTATCGGTAAGAAAATTAATGTCATTGTCAGCTGAAATTAATTTAATGTATGCAAATCGTAAACGTGATTACGGATTACGAGGTGCGAGTGAGTTACAACTTACAGGTATGTAATTGCGCGACCAAACCACGGGGAAAATCCGTTAGTGAGGCAGCGATTAACGTACGCCAGTAACATGAATGAAAATAATTATGTGATGTATTCTATTGCTGTGGGTGAAAATATAAATTTATTGTTTAGTAGCTGTCCCGACATACATTGTTCTGTCTTAAATAGAACTGGAATAAACAAATAACTCATTTACGCTACCGACGGAACGAACATCAAATGTTTCACAGGTAGGAACAGCTAGTATGTGAAAATTCAATCGTCGTTTTTAGTATTTTCGCTACAAATTTACCAATATTTCTCACAGTTTAGCTTCCACAATTATTTCAAGACCAAAATAAGCCAAATTTTTCATGCCGTTCTCGGTCGATTCTGCTAATTAAATCAAGAGTTTTAGCGAGACATTGGAATTGCAATCCATTTTTAACCGATTTCCAAAAAAGGTTGGAGAGAATTGGTCCCTTAGTCACTAAAGTGGTGACCTGATGATAGGATCCATGATAAATCGAGGGAACTCTTCGAAATTTATATGGACAATAATGATTTTGACTTTAATTGAAGTAAGTAAGATAAAAGTAAGATTTTGCACGCACCAAGGTATAACCTGGATCAAAAAATACTAAACAGAACTCCTGAGTCCTTAGATATACATGTTTGGGGATTTCGGCGTTGTTTAAAGAATTGCAAGCATATCCCATCATGCTATTTACAGTAATCATCATCATCATGACCAGTATCTTCACACGATACACCAACTTATTTTTATTGGCATAGGCATTATATGGCATAGGTACTCATCAAAGTTTTATGCACCGATATCAATTTCTTTTAGAAATTTTGCTAGTGCCAAAATTATATTCGTGAACATCACCATCAATATAATATAAAAAATTTTTTTAATGGTTACTGCTACATTTTTCCGCCAAATACTACAATATTAACTACAATAGATTAAGTATTTAATAATATAGTATATAATCATTATCATCACTGGTGATTGTTTATTAGGTCCACATATCGGTAATGATTATTTGGAGAAATACTAAGGCCTCTCAGAAAACCGGCATAAAATAACGCTAGAGTTTGTTTTGCTGAGAGAGTGAGAATACCGCAAGCTTTTTTGTATTAATAATTTTCTTAAAATGCGTTACTAATAATATAACCTAAAAGTCAATAATTATTTTTTTGAAACAAAATATGAAAACCGACATTAAAAGTAAAAATGAACGAAAAAGTATGAAATAATTATTATTTTCTAAATAAATTTTTTGTGCATTTTTACTTTGAATGTCGGTTTTCATATTTTGTTTAAAAATAGTTATATATGTATTTAAAGAAGATTAGATATTTCATATTATAATATGTACCCTACGATGTTACAATGAATCATAATCATTTACTAAATTATTATAGAATATAAAATTAAATTAAATAATTTAAAATGAAAATTAAGTATGAAATAATTATTATTTTCTAAATAACTTATTTGTGCATTTTTACTTTGAATGTCGGTTTTCATATTTTATTTAAAAATAGTTATATATGTATTTAAAGAAGATTAGATATTTCATATTATAATATGTACCCTACGATGTTACAATTAATCATAATCATTTACTAAATTATTATAGAATATAAAATTAAATTAAATAATTTAAACTTCTTTACTAATATTAAAAAGAGGAAAGATTTGTTTGTTTGTATGTTTGTTTGTTTGCATTGAATAGGCTGCGAAACTGATTTTAATGAAATTTTGCACAGGTATAGAGTAGACTACCACCACCCGTCAGCTAGAACTCCTCCTTCTCGATGATCGACAAAAGATGCGACGGTACTCTCACTATGAATAAACTGAAGTTGACCTTGTGGCGAGACTCCAGATGGTCGACCCTTAAGGCGAGGGACGTCTTCTTACGGGTGTAGTCCACGACGTCCTCGACCTCCATGGACCAGTGCACGCGGGAGACGTATAGCGGCGTCGCGGGTACCTCACACCGCAATCGCAGCTCGGGTACGGGTGCGGTGCCGCGGTGGTTGCGGACGGCGGGTTTCCTCTTCCTTCTTCTCTCCACCAGTATGAAACCTCCTCTTACTCTCGTCCATGTCTAGATTGAGGAGGTTCTGTCTTGCGCCTTGCAGCTAAATTAACATTTAATGATACAATATGTATCGGGCAATGACCTCTTGATTGTAAGTTCTTCTTGCGCTCGTGTGGTTATGATAATAATACAGCAGCAATTCTTATACTCTCCTTTATTGGTGCTTACCACAAATAAGTACGTATTACAATATGTAATGATATATGCTTAACACAATATATACGTCTACACTATGTATAGCCTTTTGGCCAACTAAACTAACTCTACTCTAACTAAACTCGATAGGCTTTACTTCATGACATCTGTCAATGTCAATAATGACATTGACAGTTACATCTTACTGTTGACATATGTAACACAATATAATTAATTTAATATTGTTCATCAATATTGATAGGTACTGCAGATAGTATAATAAATTCTAAATTATTCCAAGAACAAAGAAAGCGGTTACTTATTAGAACTCGTTGGTTGCATTTCATTTTATTGGTAGGTATGTAAATGAGTGGAATAAATCACAGTCCGGTGTTCGAACCCCGGACCGGACCACGTAGGTTCGTAATTTGTCACCCGGGCTAAATTGAAAACGTACGGGACTTGTATCCCAAAGTCCAGATGTTACGGATGTAAACGACATCTAACTTGTTTGATGTGTGTTGGAATTTTATTTTTCATTAAAATATATTGTGAGGTCGATGAATTTAATGTTTAGCAGATTGACATGCTGGGAGTGTGTTTGACATAATTTACAAATCAGTAAAGTAAAACCAAGTTTTTCGTACATCGTCTGTCATTTTCATACAAAAACTATGATTGCCGAGTAGGTACTATTAGCAATATTAAGGTCGCACTTGTTGGTACTTGCAAGACCAATGTTCGAAGTAAGTACATTGTCCTCAGCCGACGAGCTATTCAGATAAAGGGAACGATATTGTTATGAGGACGTTGAAATTGCTATGAATCCATTTTTAGGGATCCGTAATACGCAAGGAACCCTTATAGTTTCGCTCTGACCATCCGTCTGTCTGTCCGCGCTTCTAGCTTCTTTAATTTTGCATGTAAATTAATGAAATTTGGTATAGTTAAAGACTGTGTATAGGTTTCGGTTTTGGCATCATAAAATAATAATTTTACATTTTAGGGGTGGCTCTCCATACATGTGAATTGGGGATGAAATTTTTTTTTTCGTTCTACCATCCTGTGGGGTTGAATAGATATTTCAAAATAAAGGTAAGCTTGTAAAAATTTCTTACATGACTTTTTTACAAAGCCAACTATTTTCGAGTAATCGCCTTCCAAAGTAAGTCAAGTACAAGTCGGCCCCCCCTGGCGTTTCTAAACAATAGGAGATAGGAACTTGTAAGTGTCCATGGATAACGATCACACTAAAAACTCTTCAGTAACATAATTTTGTGCGACATCGGACAATAACTTTTGATGTAATTCAAAGAAAACCTATTGCGATTTGATAGTTACGGAAGCTTCCTTAGACATGCTCTTGGTTATTCATGTTAGGTAATTCTAGGTCTAAAATAACTAACAATAAAATAAAATTTTTAAAACTATAACCCATCTATAACCCAACTATAACCCATCTATAACCCATCTATAAACCATCTATAACCCAACGATAACCCATCTATAACCCTGCAACACAAATATATATAATAGCCTATGTTATATATGGATGTTATTATATCTTTTGACATCTCCATTCATTCAATTCCTTTTGGCTTCGCCTTAGTCGGAGGGTAAAATTATAATTTAAGTTGAATAAAGCAAATATAGTTCTCAATTCAGTGGGCCTAGCAGGAACATTTGACAGCGGCGTAAACGTAGCGTCTGAAATGCTTAGTAAATTAATGATTGAAATTTGAACCTAAAGTTCATGCTGAAACAAAAACAAAATACATTTTAAAATAAACGAATTCTCACAAAAAGTCTCATTTTCCGTAAATCAGACGCAAACAAACAAACTGCCGAAAAATGTATCCGAATAGCGTAGGTAATTACAAAGTTACAATATTAGCTTAAATTGGGCAAGTTCTATTCGGGAGTCACTCCTCCTCTCCTCGGAAGTCCCTGGGAGGTTTTCCCTCCTGCTCCTAAGGGAGGACATTTTTACGTGATCAGCCTGATTGTACCAGTTAGGAAAAGGACAATTTTGAATCCCTTTTTCTGACATTAGAGCTTTCATTACTTTGCGAATTTAATTTTACAATGCGAATAATGGGTGGACAATTTTTTCTGGGAACCCTAAAGGTTGTAGTAGTGAACAGTATGGGCAAGAGTCTATCGTTTATTATAACCGGTGTGTTGTAATGTATTATGGATTCAAGACGAAACAAACACCTTGAAATATTTATCTTTCATATATATGTATATATATAAAAGAAAGTCGTGTTAGTTACACTATTTATAACTCAAGAACGGGTGAACCGATTTGGCTGAAAATTTGTGGGGAGGTAGCTTAAAACCAGGAGACGGACAAAGAATACATTGAGTGCTCCGCCGACTCTGTTTGTCTGTATGTTCGCGATAATCTCAAAAACTACTGAAAGGATTTTCACGCCGTTTACATTCGCCGACAGAGTGGTTCTTTAGGTAGGTGTAGGTCGATAAATATTTGTTAAGGTTTTGTGGAAATTGTTTGATTTATGACGATAATTGTTGAAGTTGTCTGAAAAAATCAAGCCGTCTGTGAAGTATTGGGTAGCGAAAACGCTGCCTAACCTAACCCGTGGGAGAATGGAGATAAATAACAAAACAATGTATGGTGGGATTGTTTCTCTTTTATAGGTCTACAAAAAAGTCCGCGATGGCATAGATATGTCTTTATTTTAAGGATAATATGTTACTATACTCATTCTAAGTTTAAAAAAATATACCAGAAATAATGAGATATTTTCAGAAGCTATTTAGATGGATACAATTTCATTATCCTTATCTTGGAGCTATCTTAAATTATTAAAAAGTACGTGAAAACATTTAATAAAAAGTATATATTTTTACTGTGCTATTGCTTATTACTATATTGCAGGCATATTTGCTAAATAAGTTTTTTGCCACGAACACTCCCACACGGGCGAAGCTGCGGGCAAAAGCTTTTATTCTTATAATAAGTGGAATTGTAATCGTTTAGTTATTATTTATTCCTATATTATATTTAACGTTTGCAATTCCAATATCTCGCTAAAACTTGAGAACGGCTGGACCGATTTGTCTAATTTTGGTCTTGAAATAATGGTGGAAGCTCAGGGAAGGTTCAAGTAGCGAGAAATATTAGAAAGGAGACTGAACATCGTTGGCCAAAATGAGATGGCTTGAGATAATATGATTTAAAAAAATCGACATTTTTTGTCCTAAAATATAAAAAATCAGCACAATTCTCAATCTGGGAGCCGTGCGAAATAAGAAAGATGTTAAGGTTTCGTGATATCGTCCATTTGTTTATTCAATTTCAGTATTAGAGTAAATACTTTTAGCACAAGTCATTTATAATTGTCAATTTTGTCATAGGCTGTTGACGTTTTTACTTTTGATTCACTCGTTTCGTGTTTTCTAAAGCTCATTTCAGACTACGCTATACTATTTTGCTATATAGTATAGCAAAGAAGGACCTAATACTATACTATATAGCATGGCGTTCACATTACGCGATTTTATCGCAAGCATTTATAGTATATAGCAAGCTCAGTATGGTTGTGTCGCTCGTTTCGCTTGCTGGACGGCAGGGGGCAAGGGAGGAGGAAGAGGGCGGCGCGCGATATAGCACAGCATGAACTCAGCGTATCGCACTATTTTATAGCGTATAGTAAGCCAATAATATATAGTACAGTACAGTGTGTACGTGTCCATAACAATGTGTGGTGCGCGATATTGTTGTGCTATGAGCTATATATAATACTATATACTATTATATTATAGCGTAGTCTGAAAGCAAAGTTTCATACTGTTGCGTTTTGAGTGCCTTCTTAAATAGTTTTATTTTCAACGACCACTTCTTCAATTATAACATAATCCGGGTCACAAAATATATTAATTGATTTAGAGGACGACTCCCGAACACTTCGCGCCCCACGTCGCAGAGAATACGTGTTTAATGTTAGTGTTAGTTTATTATATAATATTATGTATGTTAGTCTATAAGGTATTTATAATATGGGCCTATGCAGCCTGAAATAAACGGTATTTAATTTAATTTAATTAAAAAAAAAAAATTATGGTACCATAGCTGGACAAGGTATGGAGATCATATTGCTCCACCTGGATAATTCCTTGACGACATTTTAATTCTTATACAAGACGAATTAACTATATTATACTACATTAAAATTGTTCTGTTTTCTGTTTCTTATTAATCTATACCTGTTAAGTATATCTTTATCTAAGTCTAAGCTCTTATCTAATAAATAGAACACAGACTGTAGAAGTTAATTCCAAAAGGTCTAATGGTACTAAAATTAAACTGGGAGTACCACAGGGGTCTATTTTGGGCCCTTTTCTATTTCTCATCTATATAAATGATCTACCTTATCTAGTTAATGATAAGCATGAGATAGTACTTTTTGCTGATGATACTTCACTAATTTTTAATGTGAAGCGACGACAATCTAACAATGACGAGGTAAATAGTGCTCTCTCAAAAATAGTACACTGGTTTAATGCTAATAATTTACTGTTGAATTCTAATAAAACAAAATGTTTAAAGTTCAGCTTGCCAAATGTTACGCAGGCACAAACCAATATACTATTAAATAATGAGAAAATGAAATTAGTAGACACCACTGTTTTTCTAGGTATAACATTAGATAGTAAGTTACAGTGGGGTGGTCCCCACTATATATATATAGTCCCCATATAGCTAAATTGGCAGATAAGCTGAGTTCTGTAGTATACGCTGTTTAAAAAATTAGAGAAATTACCGACATAGAGACCGCGCGATTAGTTTACTTTAGCTATTTTCATAGCATAATGTCGTACGGCATCCTCTTGTGGGGAAACGCTGCGGACATTAATACAATATTTGTGCTGCAGAAACGTGCAACGTTCTTTTTATAAGATGTCGACTTTTGAATCTCTAAGGGAAAAGTTTAAAGAAATAAAAGTTCTGACCGTCGCATCTCAATACATTTTGGAAAATGTGTTATATGTAAGAAAGAATCTAAACAACTACAAAAAGAAATGTGATAATCATTGTGTAAACACTAGAAATAAGAACAAGTTAGATAGGCCAGTGTTCAGACTAAGCAAAGTTAGTAAATCCTTTAAAGGCCAATGTATACGCTTATACAATATAATCCCAGAAAAGGTTCAAAACCTTCCCATTAATAAGTTTAAAAAAGTAGTTAAAGAACGTTTGTGTGCCAAAGCGTATTATAAAATTAATGACTTCATTCAAGACGGCACACCTTGGGAATAAGGTGGCTCCTTATCTTATCTTATTATTTGTTACATAGACATAAGTAAACATTGTAATAATTTTGATTTTAAAAGAATAATTTTACATCTTTTTGGTAAAAGATGGCCCCAGGCCCCATTTTGAATAAAAAAAATTTTGATTTTGATTTTTTATTTTATTGTTTTTAACTCATCATTATAATCATGAATAATAAGTAATGTCCTATTATTATGACTTTTCACGCATTTTCCACCTAATATACTGTGTTAAGAAGTTTATTTAATTGGTATTGAAACATAACCTCACTTTCACTAAACAGCTCATAACTTTGTTCTCAGATTGCCAAAAGTTACAGAATTTTCCACACGGCTCTCATTAATCTAAATCTATCTATATATACACCAGTTCAATCTTATTACTTTCTTAGTCCAAGAATGTATGAAATGGTTTCAATGTCCTTTGCGGGGAAAATAGACGATTGAATTTTCTCATTAGTATGACTGTAGACTGTTCACTTTGTTCAATTTGTCACTTGACTGTCAAATATTTATAGATGTGCGTTCAGTTTTATTTGGTTTATTTCATGTGGTACGTGTAGGTGTAGATGCTGGTGTAGGTTGTAGGTGTAGTTATTTATTTATTATAGTTCATAGTTAAGACAGAATAAAACTTACTACTTAGGCCTTTTCATCCGTTATTAGATGATTTATATAGTATTCTCCGAGCGAAGTAACCACTCTTGAAATACTGCAGTGCCTGGTACAATTGGTTTTTTAAATGTCGTATGGTTGCCCAAGCTTATACAGCATTCTCACAACATAGTAATGTTACGGGTGAAATTTAATGAAAGATGTATTTACCGTGACAATATATATTAAGAAAAAATAAGGGCGTGGGTCTGGTTTAGCCTCTTTGGTGTCTGAAGGGTATCTAAGGCGCTTTAAACCACGTGGGAACTTAGCTGAGGAGTCCTGTCTTTAGTCCAGGAATCTAGCACGTGGCGAGAGAGCGAGATGGGGCTCCAACTTTTGGTAGCGCCTCTGTCGCAGCTGCGTCCGATTGCCGTCGATAGATCGTCCAAGACAGACAGATTTCAAAACTAAGTTTCAGTCCGGAATATCTAGCGGCACTCAGAACTCCATACGTGGGAAAATAGCTAGGTATAAGTCCTTTTAATCGGTGCCTTGAACCCGATATGTAGGTCCCGTACCGTAGTTGGCGGTGCTTGTACCCGTAACGAAGTTCCCTGAAAAAATCATGAAAAACGTGTGGGTAGGAGTCCCGTCCCACAGCCAGTGTAATCTTAACCCCAAACGATCAAAATCACGGGCTGTGTGACCATCACAATATAAAAAAAATATACAAGAATAATTACGGCATGGATACAAATATCTTAATATTTTAACAATGCAAGAACGTAAGATGAAACTACAAATGATAGCATTTGGTATGACCAATCAAATAATTGACAACAAATTTTATCAAGATGTGATAATTTACATGAAAGAATAATGCATTTTAATACAAGCGTGATTTTCCAAATATTCACAACAGATATACTAAACTACTCACCGTGGACACGGGGTTAAAATATAATTATTATAACGACTACTACTTGAGTTTATAGAAAATTTTATTCTAAAAAAAGAAACGAAGAAGTGCCATATATATATAGGGTATATCTTCGTCTTTTTTAAAAACTTTTGACAACTATAAACTAAAGCGTAAAGATAAAAAATCCAGAAATCAAAATAAAAAGATATTATATCAATAATAAATATTTATGTAATATAATATTACAAATTTACTGTATTTTCATTATTAAAAATTAATTATTATTTTTCTAAGATTTAAGACGAAAGTAAAATCTCATCTCATCAAGGCTACCGCCGTTTTAGTAAGGACGTGCGCCAATAGATGGCGCTAAAGCCTCTGAATAAACAGAGGAAATGTAACTACGTTACAGTAATTAGTCAGCCTAGTCCAGAGGAATGACTGGTCAATATGTCTGGGGCCAACCATGTACGGGTTTCCTCACGATATTTTCCTTCACCGTTAGAGCGTCCGTATAATGTAGGTACTTGAGATCTAAAAAAGTCTCATTGGTCCACGCCACAACCTGGGAATCGAACCTACACTCTGTCGAGTGCGAATCAAACGGTCTACCCACTAGGCCACGGAGCTCTCCGACAGAACAACGTGTGTCGGAACAGCTAGTATTCATCTATGTTATAACAGCTTTTTCTCATGGCTTCAATGTCTATCACATTTTATGTATTATGGGTGTAATACTCCTTATCTTCAACGTGCATTTCAAAAATTATTTTTATATCTAACTCAGAATTATGGTTCCTAAATTTTTAGTAGAGTCTAGTATAGTTCTGGGCCAAATGCTGGAACCACAGATTAAAGAAAGAGGAACAGATAAGCAGCTACATAGTTACCTTTCGATTTGACTGCACTACTACAAGCATACGGTGTATAAAATTGATTGATTGTGATTGTGTGGGAAATTTTTGGGCCGTTGAAGAGGATGTCTAAATTTATCTAATGGATCGATTTGGATCGTTCTATGAAAACTGTTTCTCTGTACGTAAGTATAATATTATATAATATATTTTCCACTCGGTGCTGGAACTGTATATTTTCCAGTCGATCAAGTTTTCCCACCAACTCTCTGTAGTCACCTGCTCCGATAGAATGGCGTTCCGCATTACGGGATCATTTCGCGCTGTTACTTTACGGCGTATTCAATCAATGCGCTCGTAAAATTTCACGGCGAAAATATAACTCCGTAATAACTTAGGGTAGGAAACAAATTTTAGCGTAAAGGGTCCATAAAGCTAGATTTTTCAGCATCTGCTTAAAAATCCAGATTTCTAGGAGCTACAAGGCTACCTAAATGGGATAATAATGGCTATATAAACTTCCTGTAATCAAATTTTACACAGATTAATTCAATGGCATACATATTAGGTTTTATTGCTATTAAATGCAACCGAATTGAAACCAATGCAGCGATTATATTTAAAAGTTATAGTAGCCGATTTTATTTAAAGTTGTATTTTCGGGAACTAATAACATCCCTTAGTACATCAAAACTAATGAAAAGAAGAATATTTACTGCTTATTACACATAAGGCACATGATCCACTGCTTATGTAAAGACGTTTAGGCAGAAAAATAATTGCCATACTCAAACTAAAAAAATCATCTCATGTATACCCATGACTCTCCGCAAAACGCCAACTCGCCCATATAAAGAAATTTTTTTTTTCGAGTATGACATTTATTTTTCGGCTTAAACGTCTTTAAATAAGCAGTAGATCATAAGCCCGAAGTATCCGTAATTTATTTTACCAAACCTTAAATAATAAAAATGGATAGCAACTCCAATGTCTCGCTAAAACCAGAGAACGGCTGGACCGATTTTGCTAATTTTGGTCTTGAAATTATTGTGGAAGTTCGAGGAAGGCTTAAACCGGCCGTCCCGTAGCTCAGTACTGTTAGTAGTTGTAGGTTATAGTTGTAGAGAGGTGTAGATGCCGGTATTGGATAACCTGTACCGGCATACCGGTATCATCGGCATCACCGGCATACGCCCATACAAAAAAAACAAAGTGTGTCGGGACAACTAGTACTGAATAAATATAGACAATTATTTTCAATATATTTCTGTATCAAGTGATGATGCTTATCCCAAAACGGGGAAAAAAATCCGGAGTAACGTTTATAAATAGATTGGGTTTGCACAATTTGGTCCCGGCGAAATTAGTAAATGTAATTTACTTATAAATTACTGTTTGCAGTAGAATATCCATTGGGTGCTCTTAGTCTATGTTTTTACAGCTAGTGATGAGCGCACGAGTTACGTATCGATGAAAAGTTTTTATACATCTAGATTCTTTATTTAGATGTTTTAGGTTATAATATTATAATAATGTTACAAAAGTATGTGGGGTTTAAAGATTTATAAGCCTGTTATTTTCATTCAGAGACATCAGTATCTGATGCTGCTAGGAGAGCAAAGTAATTGTTATCAAAGTGCTTTTAAAATAAGAAGCTAAATGTATTCTGTTAGCATTTACAATGAGTACTTAGTCAAAAATATTATAATGCCTTTCAATCATCAATCCTGGATGCATGATGCATCCATGGATATTCTGGCCTCTTCCGTCAGATCGGATCTGCAGGGCAGGCTTAGCCTAGTGCAGGGGCCAATGTAACACAAAATTAATGAGTCTGTACAAATTCTGATATAAATATGCCTGTAGGCTGTACTGAACATTATTGTACTCATACAGATGTAAAGTTTCGCTAGTAAAAATATTATTATTCTTGTTTTATTAGTAGTCTTATTTTTTGGCTCAATGCACAGCTGTATAAGATTGTTGGAGCGTATAAACTGCACCGCAGAGTCGAGAGGATGTCGAAAAACGACGCGCTTAAAACATCTCCATAACACGGTTTAATAAATTATAGTTATTACGTAATCCATAGACTATATTGCACATTGACACCTTAATTCTGTTGCACTTGCCGTGGTGGTACAATGGGTAATTATTTTGGCAGTACTTACTTTTTGGCAGCAGAGCCTGCCTGGCTATTATAAATGTGAAAGTTTATGAGGATGGATGTTTGGATGAATGGTTGTTTGTTACTCTTTAGTGCAAAAATGATGTTTGGTATGGTAGTATTTTAGGATCTGGATTTAAACATATACTACTTTTCATCCCGAAAAAGTACAGAATTCCCGTTTTCAGATTTCGCTATTTATTTTAAGTTTTAGATGTTTCATAGCGTCCATGGCACATCACTGTTACCACACGTGCCCGAAGTTGATTCTGTTTTTACAATCTCGTTAAATATTCAGGGCCGGATCGCGGGCGAGTAATAAAAACCACTTGAAGTATTACAACAAATAACCTATCACAATATCGCCATGGGAGAGCCATGAATCGGTTGGCTCGTGACATACCAGGTCTCACAGAAAACCGCTTGCATTATGTTTAGCCAGAAAAACGAGGGTACGAGCGGATAACTTATCATAATATCACCATGGGATATGCATTAGACCGCATGGGTTGGCTCGAAGAGATATCACGGTATCACAGAAAATAGCGTTGTATTACGCCAGGCTAGTGACGGACCGGAGAGCCAGTATTACAACAAATAACCTACCACAATATCATCATGTATGTCAACCGGATAGGTTCCACGGTCTCTCAGAAAACAGGCGGGAAATAGGCAAATATTACTTGAAGTGTTACAGAAAATATACTATATGCCTCGTGTTTGGTGCTAAGTTAGTCGGTTCAAAGATCTTTATTTCCCATTAAGACATTTCGTCAGATAAGAACAATAAAATATTACAACGATTTAAATTTCGACAGTGCGGGTAGATTAAAAAAAAAACATATAATAATTATTAAGAAGCGAATGTCTTTGCTTTACATCTTGGGTGGTGGTCCAAGTACAAAACGCTGTCACTGGTTATATTTGAATAATTATTATAATAAGGTTGAGGATTTAGTTATCGTTAATGTAATTGCGTAATAATCGTTTAAAAGTATTCAAAGATTTCGCTTCTTTTACAGATTTTGGTAGTTTGTTAAACAGCTGTGCTCCCTTATAAGTTATGTTATTTTTTCCGAAATTGGTTCGTATACAAGGTAATACAATGTTACTTACTCGTCGCGTAATGTACGTGTTTGTTTGTTTTTTTTGTTGTAAATGTAAGTTGTGTGTGTATTAGTTGGTGTTTTATTTTGTAAACAAGAATACATGTTTGGTATGTGAATAGTTGAGAGATAGTTAAAAGTTTAGTTTCTTTATAAATAGTGTCTGATGGAGTTAGGTAATTGTGGTTGTCTAATATTTTGATAATTTTGTTTTGAAGAACTTGAATGGTTTTTATATTTGTCTTAGCAGCGGTGCCCCAAATTTCGACTAGATAAAGTAAATGTGGTTTTACTAGGGCATTGTAAATTAAGATTCTAGCATTTTTTGGGATGCATCGGATTATTTGATGGAGCCGGCCTATTAAAGATAAAAGTTTCTTTTTAATGTGAGTTATATGCGCGTTCCAGCTTAGATTATTATCGATTATTAATCCGAGGTATTTTTCCTGATTTTTTCTTTGTAAGACATCCCCGTTTATAGATAATGTTAGGTTTTTAGGAATTTGTTTGTTTTTAGCGCTAAAGATTATGTACGGTGTCTTAGCAACATTAATGGTAAGAAGGTTATAGTTAAACCATTTGCTTATAATGTTTAGGTCTCTCTGTGCTTGCCTCATTATATTAACTAAATTATTACCAAAATAAAATATGCATGTGTCATCTGCATAGAGGGATAGTTGACCTTGCAAACCGGCTTGGTACACATTATTTATGTATACCAAGAAAAGCAACGGACCCAAAATGGAGCCCTGAGGCACTCCGCAAGTGACTAATTTGGGGTTACTCTTTGTCGGTCCGATTTTCACAATTTGGAATCGATTGCTCAGGTATGACGCAATCATTTTGTAGACTGTTCCCGAGATCCCAATTTGCTTGAGCTTTTTGAGTAGAAGACGATGGCTGACAGTGTCGAAAGCTTTTTTTAGGTCTATAAATACTCCTAAGGCTTTAAGGCTGCTTTTGATCAATTGCTGTTCTTATTTTGGTTATCATGTCAATTGTGGCTCCCAATGTGTTAGATTTGGATCGAAATCCGTATTGTTTATCGGATATAAATTTGATTTTTATACGGTAGTCGTTTAGTCTTTTGTAAATTATTTTCTCTAGAATTTTGGATAGTGTGGGAAGAACAGATATCGGGCGATAATTTCCAGGAAGAGACTTCGAACCAGCTTTGTGTATTGGGGTTACTTTGGCTATTTTTAAGTTTTCTGGAAATATTCCTTCAGCTAGGAGGAGGTTTAGGCAGTTGGTTAGGTTTGAGACTATATGATTTTTTATGCATTTCAGAGCCTTGATACTGATTTCGTCCAGACCAACACTTGTGCTAGAATCTAAATCATCAATAATTTTGGTGACTTCATCGGTAGTGCAAGGTTCAAATTGAAACATTGAGGCTTGGGGCATATCAGGATCAAGCCTCGGTAATGTGTGAGTAGTATCATTCTGGAATTCTGTCGGTATTTGGTTAGCTAAGTGAGTACCTATATTTGTGAAAAAGTCATTAAAGGTTTCACATATTTGAAATGGGTCCGAAATCAACTGTCCATTTTCAGTTTTGAGGTTCGGTGGAGCACAGCAGTTAACAGTATTGTTATTAGACAATGTTTTTATGAGTTTCCACATTTTTTTGGATTTCTTCGTGTATTTTATAAATTCGCCGTGGAAATAAGTTTCTTTTGTGATTTTAATTTGTTGTGCTATGCTATGTCTTTTAGTTTTAAATTCTCTTTCTAGTTGTTTGTTTGTTGGATCTTGCTTGAGTTTGTGCCATAATATGTTCCTTTCGTTTATTCCTTTTATTAATTCTTTATTTATCCATTCTTTTCGTGGGAGATTTAATATTTTAGTTTTTTGTGTTTTGTTCTTATTTATCATTTCCATAATGTAATCGTTAAGCTGTTCAAAGTTGTTCATTTCAGATTTATTGGCTTTTACCATTTCGTGCAAATTTTTGAAGTCGATCATTTCGTATTGGATTTTCTGAATTTCTGGAGGATCTTCTCTTCTCAGTTCTAGATAAATATTTTTGTGGTCTGACAAAGAGGAGTCAATAATTGCCATATGAACGTTGTTTTCTTTTAGGTTAGTAGAGACGTGATCAATGATGGTGCGGGTAGTAGCAGTTTCTCTGGTGCAAAATTTTGGATCTATTTTATTGGTTATCTTATATCCGGATTGAGTTAGTGTTGTCTTATAGCGGTTGGTAGGAGCGTCGGAGTTAAGTAGATCTATGTTTGTATCGCCAAATATTATGGTGCGTTTCGTTTTTAGTAGCTGTTCTTCGTATGATTGTAGAAAGTCACTTACATTTGTATGGCCAGGCTTGTAAACTACACCAATATTTAGTGCATATTTTGTTAGCTGGACACTTAAGTAATTATTCCCACCAACATAGGATGCAGTAACCAAATCATGTTTGAGATTATTGTGCACATATGTAGAGACACCTCCACCTATTGTCCCTGGTCTTAGATTAAAGTAGTGTGAGTAGTTTTGTAGGTGGAATTGTGTAGCTTGATTTTCAGATCTGATCCATGTTTCAGCTAATAGTATTACATGCACAGTTTTCCGAAAGGATTGAATGATGCACTTCAATTCATCGAATTTACCAGGCTTACATATGCTTCTGACATTGGCATAATAGAAGTTAATACATGATTTAGTAGAGGTAATGTCTTGGTAACTATTTAGTACTTGGTAAGTAGCAAATTTGTGTTGTGTTTTACCAATGCTTGTGGGGATCTTACGATCATTGGTTGCTAGTTTTTTATATCAGGTACAATTTTTGGAAAGCCTTTTATATATTTGATGGTGATGTTTTGTTCTCCATTAGCAATTCTTTTATCTAATTCATTCTTAAGATTCTTGATGTAGTTCTGTTGTGCTGGCGTTTGGTCTGAGAAGATCTTAATGTCTTTCTTAATTTTATCTTTATTACGTAATAGCAATTTCACCGTTTGTGGCATTTCAAAACAGACTTTAATATTTCGATTTTTTCCTGGGACATATTTACCAATTCGGAATATTTTTGTAGGTTTGGGGCAATCGCTGACCACATTATTAATAATTTTTAAGACTTCGTTAGTGTCACGAGAGCACCCTTCTTCACTGTTTGCCACATTTCCTTCTGGTATACCTAAAATTATAATATTTTTTTCCCTCGATGCACGGTCTTGGATTTCCTGCATGATGTGATCTTCCAAACCAGTTGTTTTGTATTTCATAAGTGAGTATTCATTCTCAAGTGTCTGGATCTTATTATCGGTGATGGTTACCTTATCAGTCAGTTCTGACAATTGGGTTTTTATCGATGTTTGTTCACTGCTTAGGTTTGCCGTGGCTTCTTTAATATCTTTCAACTGGGATTTCATTTCAACTATGTTATCGCGCATAAGGTTCGTAGTTGTTTCCTGCGCTTATGCAAATTGTTTTAACATTCCCATGATATCTTTACGTAAGTCTTGAATGTCGTTCGAACAATTACAGTTACAATTATGTTCAGGCTGCTTGCGTTTTCTATGGGTAATATGCTCCTCCATCATAAACTCAGTACTTGTTGCTGATAGGTTAGAATATGAGTTGCTTTTTCCAGGAGGCGAGTGTCTGGCGTTCATGACTTGTACCACACACCAAGAGTGACGTCGCGGCCGATCGCTCGTACTCGGGTATCTACGGAGGCGCGCGCGCACTGGTATGTCACGCAAGCGAGATGAAAAATGTATTTATGTCCTTTTTACCCGAGGGGGTGAAGGGAGCCTCCTTGTCCTCCGTCAAAATCACTTGGTCGTAAGCACACGCGACACTTTTTTGTGATTTACACCTTATTAACTGCTCGTAAGGATTTATACTTGAAGAAAACTTTATTTGACTATTAGAGAGGCAGCTAAATACACGTCCGCACAGTTTGCCATTCGCACGTCGAAAAAAAAAAAAAAAAAGAGTAAAAAGTAAGTAAAAAAAAAAAAGAAACTAAGTTAGTGAGGTACCGGATCATCATAGAGGATGTATAATATATGTCTACTAGTTTAATAAACTTGTTTTCTAAAACACAGAGTAGAAAATATATATTATTATACTTACGTACAGAGATACAGCTTTCATAAAACGATCAAATCTATCAAAATTTGAAAATTTAGACGTCCCCTTAAACGGCCCACATATTTTCTACACAATCGTGTACACACCGTATGCTTGTAGTAGTGTAATAAATAATAATATCGAAAGCTAAGTATGTAGCTGTTTATCTGTTCGCCTTTCTTTAATCTGCGGTAAAAACAGCATGCTTACAATATTCATAACCGTTAAAATAATTATACAAATTATTCCCTTAGTAATAAAAACATTTATACAACGGATAACCAATACAACGTTGCTGTCTTTGTCTGATGCGTTGGAAAAGTCACTTGAGAGACAACGACAGCAACGTTCTGTAAGTTATCCGTTGTGTAAACATTTTTATTAGTAAGGGGGTCTAAGTCTTATGTCTAAGAACTTTGACGCTCGTTAATATTAATCAAAACATTTTCTCTAAAATACCTAACTAAGTATTTTCAATCTTAATCTTAGTTTCAAAGTTGTAGGTTTAATTCGGGCAATATATCGGGTTGATGCCCTCCAGCTATTGGCTTTAATCACTCGCTTTCGAGACGTTTGCAGCTATTCTAGGGTTTCTGTTTGCCGTACTAAAATTAAGTGCAGCCGTAGAGTCCAATTGGCATGGCGTTACCGACTGAATCGTTTAGAACTGATCGTGTATGGGCGTGGATTGGTATGATGGATATAAGTTTGTGGTGTATATGAGCGCACTGTGGATTGGGACCGGGACTCGAACCCGAGACATTTGTCATTCTTATTTCGCAACAATATTAATCAAAAATTCGCGGTTTCACTGGGATAAGAGTTAACTAGCTAGATCGATTTTTCACCCTCAAAACCGCCAGCATACTAAATTTCATGGAAATTGTTGAAGCCGTTTCTGAGATTCTGAATAAAATAGGTAATACAAGAATTACTCGTTTAAAGTATGACATATAAAGCTATTCACGCCAACCATTTGTCAATTATATTAAAGTAACAGCCTTCGTGGTCCAGTGGTTTAGACTTTGCTCTCGACTCGTGGATTGAATTCCCGCGTTGGAACTACAAAAATGAGGACAATGCAGCAGGCTGCCTGATTGTCTGACATGAAAGATGATCCATGCGTCGAATGCGTCATGTAAAAAGTCGGACCTGCCCCTGATCTCTCGCCAGTCGTGTCGGTTATCCGTCCCACTAGGTTTCGAGAGTTTATTCCTTCTCTTCCTTTAGGAAGAGAGAGTGCTCTTGTGTACTGCGCACAAACTTAAGCCCTCCGCACTATAAAATAACTCCTGCGTAGCTCTGGTTTCAATGAAACCGGCCACCGTCACTGAAATCGGTGTGGGGAGCTGTTATTTTCGGCAGTTGCTTTAATAATCTTCATGATGTACATTGCTTTTTGACGTGATTACGTCTAATAAATCGACGAACGCCGCCTACACGCACTAAAACTTGTCACGTTCCGCCTGATTGTCACGTTCTGCCTGAGCCGAGCGTGCGAGCGAGAGCGCGGAACAAGCGATAGAGAGGCACGATCGGCCCAAGCGTTGGGCTTGTGATGACGTTATCACGTAAAATTATCATCCGTAAACCAACTTAACAGACTGCCTACTTTTTTTTTAACGATGAGCAACGTCGCGCGGAACGCGGTGATAATTTCAACAAACGGTCGTCTATAAAAACCCCGAGTATTTACGGCGCGGGCGGTTGTAACCCCGCGGCGGGAGGGGGGAGCTATTTATCTCGCACCAGACGCCGTTAGGAGACAGCCAGGAACGCCCCCATGGATGTTGAGGAACTGGATGTGCTAGACTTAAGACTTTGGGGTATACGTGAATGGCTTTTGGTCGCGGCTCCGCTCGCGTAAACACAGTATCCCACGGGAACACTGCACTTTTTCGGGATAAAATGTAGCCTATATTTGAATCCGGGGCTTAAACTAGTACCAAATACCATACCAAATTTTATCATAATCCGTTCAGTAGTTTTTGCGTGAAATAGTAAAACATTTATAGTTGTATTAGGATGACATTTAGACTCTAGAGTGATGGTGAATACAAAAACTCGATTTTTATGCTAACAAAAACTAGATTTTCGGACTTTAAATGAACCATGCCGCGATGTGAAAGTACCAGATCAATCGGAGTGATGTCACGGCTTAACAGAAGACTAGTGTGAAAATATGCTTGAGATTTTTACACTGAGTGGTTTAGGGTTTTTGAGTCCAAGGTCACATCAACATTTAGGGTTCCGTACCCAAAGTGTACAAACGGGACCCTATTCTGTCTGGTCTGTCCGTCCATCTGCATCTCTCTGTCACCAGGCTGTATCTCATGAACCGACAGTTGAAATTTTCACAGAAGGTGTACTTTTGTTGCCGCTATGACATAAAAAGCTAAAACAGAATAAAATAAATATTGGCTCAACAACATACGTGAATTTTTTCCGTTTCGTACGGAACCCTTCGTGCGCAAGTGCGACACGCACTTCTCTGGCGTTGTAGGTGTTCTTCGGCGGAGGCTTTACTAGCAATGACTGCTCGTTTCTAGTCCCTTCCATGTACCAGATATCCGTGTCCCCCGCCTCCTGTCAGGTCGTACAGGAGCTCGGTAGATTAATGCGGACTCTCGGCCATGGGGTTAAAAAGTCATTACAATACATCGAGTGGGGGTATTTATGGCCTTTTTAACACTAAGATTAACTTAAGGTTTTATTTCCTTTTGAGTACTGAAATGTTAAGTTGTGGTCTTTAAAGAACGAGACAAATTAACTGAAGCATTGCCTGATGGTGAAGGATTATCGCCGTTTGTTTTACAAAATCTGTTATAAGACAATATGCTGTAATACATAATATTATATTCTGGTATAATATTAAGCTAGTTTTTATTGCACAAACGATTAGTACTCTAGAATATATTGAACTTTTCAGAAGAAACAGTATATTCAAAGGTACAGCGATTTGTAATACTGGACTTCGTAAATATTGTGATAACGCTCCATACTAAAATATGATGTCAAGCGTTCCTGCAGTTGTATGAAATATATATTATATAGGTCTTAAGAACATATTTGCTAATATCTCAGAAATCATTGCATATATATTTTATAATTACTATGATCATTTATGTATTTCATGTAAGTAAACCAATTTTCTAGGTTTTTACACTAATTATGTATTGATTGATGATTTCCGAATCGACCGTACTTATTTTTTAAATTGCCGGAAAATACTGTTGTTATATTACATATAACAACAGATTTGTTTAACTGTTGTATATAAATAAAAAATCTAAACAAGAGCATATCAGGGTCAGGGCAATATGTCTAAGCACCTAACTACATATTCTACATAAGCTTTTGCCCTTGGCTCCGCCCACGTAAATAAAGTATCCCACGGCAGGAACACTATACTATTGTATATTATTCTAGAGCCTAAACTGCTACCATGCTAAATTTAATCAAAATCCATTCAGTGGTTTTTGCGTGAAAGAGAAACAAACATCCATCCATCCATCCAACCATTACAACAAATTTTTACATTTATACTCGTAGTAGGACTTAAGTATTGAAATTTATTGTAATTACAAGATATATATAATTTATAATTACAAGAGGTAAGCCATAAATAAGGTATTATAATAAGCCTCTTGTCACCTCTATAATTTTATAAATGTAATACAAATGAAATACATACCTATAGCACAGGGGTGTCAAACAAATCTATCATAAGCTGCGTTCCAGTACACAAAATTTTCATTCTGTTTCTTTCGCACCACTATGGTCATTCGTAACTGTTTTCACCCTTGTTCTACACGCAAATGTCACCATTCATCATAAACTGCCATAGGACGTCCACTGCTGGACATAGGCCTCCCCCAAAGATTTCCACAACGAACGGTCCCGGGCCACCCGCAACCAACGGCGGCCCGCGACCTTCATAAGGTCATCGGTCCACCTAGAGGGAGGCCGTCCAACGCTGCGCTTTCCAGTTCGTGGTCTCCACTCTAGAATCTTTACTCCCCAGCGGTTATCAGTTCTACGAGCGATGTGGCCTGCCCATTGCCACTTCAACTTACTGATTCTGCGAGCTATGTCGGTTACTCCAGTTCGTCTGCGAATCTCCTCGTTGCGGATTCTGTCACGCAGAGAAACCCCGAGCATAGCTCTCTCCATCGCTCTTTGAGTGACTTTGAGCTTATTTAAGAGGCCAACAGTGAGGGTCTATCGAGGTCACCGAACATGGCGCTAAGGTCTTCCAGCGATTCTGCTATTATGACTATATCGTCAGCAAACCGAAGGTGAGTGATGTATTCGCCATTTATGTTGATGCCGTATCCTTCCCAGTCTAGGAGTTTAAAAACATCTTCCAATGCTGTGGTAAAGAGTTTAGGAGAGATGACATCTCCCTGTCTTACACCTCTCTGCAATTGGATAGGTTTCGTACTTCCATTCTGTACTCGGACCGATATGGTGGCATTGTTATATAAACACTTCAACACATCTATATAGCGATAGTCAATGTGGCACCGCTGAAGAGACTGAAGCACCGCCCAGGTTTCGATCGAATCGACTTTCTCATAGTCCACATACGCCATACAGAGCGGACGATTATATTCCTCCGATTTCTCTATAATCTGGCGGAGTGTGAGGATTGTACTGTACTTCGGGTGGCTGGAAGTCGTCGAGCCTGCGCGCGAGACGGTTCGTGATAACCCTCGAGAACAATTTGTAGATATGGCTCAAGAGCGAGATCGGTCTGTAGTTCTTCAACAAGGTATTGTCTCCTTTTTTGAAGAACAGCACCACAACGCACCTGCACCATGCCTCAGGTATGGCGCCTTCGTGTATGACGGAATTGAACAGTTTCTGGAGGACTTTGAGTACCGGTTTTCCACCCGCTCTCAGAAGTTCTGTCGTAATTCCGTCTTCACCTGGTGCCTTGCTGTTCTTAAGCTGTTTGAGGGCCATCCTAATCTTGTACAGGCCGACGTCCGGGATATCCTCGATATAGTGTCGAGTTAGCTTGGCTCTTGGATCTTTAGCCGTGCTGATAACAGGTGTCCGTCTCGATGTGTACAACTTGTAGCATAGCTACATTTTAACGCATTAATATAACTTATAACGACGCTCCTAGCGTCATCTATTGGCTGTTATTGCTAACTTTAATAACTAAATTATGTTAGACGACGCCATCTATTGGCAAAGGTTTTGTAACTAGAGCTTCATCTCCAATATCCCTTTATTGTGGCAGTTGGATTATGCATTACCGCTAGTTGTCAGTTAAAAAAAAAACATGTCAGTAGGAGTATATAAGGGCTGTCGCGAGATGACAGGGCCTTTTTCCTCCTGCTAGAAGAAGAAGAATTTTTATTGTTGAAGTTTTTCCAGTATCTTTTATTTCTTAATCCCGTGTATCACGGTGAGTGTTTTAAGTATCTGTGTTGTGAATATTTAGAAAATCATGCTTGTATTAAAACGCATTATTCTTTCATGTAAACTATCATCTTGGTAAATTAGTTGTCAATTATTTGATTGGCCATACCACGTGCTCAATTTGTAGTTTCATCTTTCCAATCTAGCACTATTAAAATGTTAGGATGATTGTATCATATTGGTTGTCCTTAATATCATCTTATCTTTTTTTTTATTTTGCCTACCTTCTTTGTAATGGTCACACAGCCCGTGATTTTGATCGTTGGGGTTAAGATCACACAGGCTGTAGGACCGGACTCCTACCGACACGTTTTCGTGAATATTTCAGGGAACTTGGTTTCGGGCACAAAAAAACTCCGCCAACTACAGCATTCGAGGTACCGACTAAAAAGGACTTATACCTAGCTGGAGTTCAGAGTGCTGATAGACATCGGACTGGGATTTATTTTTTTGAGACGATCTATCTACGACGAACGGACGCAGCGGTGACGGAGAAGCTTCCAGAAGTTGGAGCCCTATCTCGCATCCGCCACGTGCTAGACGCCTGGATTCTAAGCTAAGTTCCCACTTGGTTTAAATCCCCTTACCACCACCTTGACACCAAGAGGCTAGACCAGGCCGTACGGCCTTCTGCCCATGACCCCCTTTTCTTTTGTTTATATAATATAAATATTGTCACGGAGATCTTCTTTTTTATTTTAATTCCCTCCTAACAAACTGTCCGTAGAACTCTTCTATCTCCTCCAAAATCTCTGGCTTCGATGAGATGATCTTGCCTTGATCGGTCTTCAGCTTCGTCATCTGGCTTGGTCCGATAGACAGTTTCTTTGCGAACACTTTAGAGCCCTTGTTTCGCTCAATCGTTTCCTCAATACATCTAGTATTGAAGGAGCGTATATCGTGTCGCATTGCCTTGGTTATCTGTCTATTAATCCGTCTATATTTTGACATATCAGCTGAAGACTGCAATCTCATTTCTCGCCTTTGCACCATGAGTTCCAGAGTTCCATCGGAGAGCTTTTGAGTTCTACTTTGGCGTCGGGTCTTATAGAATTTCGACCCAATCGCATGGACAGCTTCCACAAACCTATTGTTTATATCGTCCATTGATTCGCACTCGCCTAGGCATTCGAAGCGATTTTGGAGCTCGAATTGGAATTTTCGGGATTTTGGATATTGGCAGTGGTGGGTCTGATTGTGGACTTCATCAGACTAGACCTTTCCAGCTTAACGTTTAGATTTAATGTGCCTCTTACCATGCGGTGATCGCTACCAGTCTTAACCCTGTTGATCACAGAGACATCATTAAATATACGCCGCTTGGTCGTCATAATGAAGTCTATCTCATTTTTTGTGGAACCGTCCGGGCTGATCCAGGTCCACTTCCTGGTAGGCTGCTTCTTGAAAAAGGAGTTCATCATCATCCTTCTCCATGAAATCAGCCAGTCGCAGTGCCGTAGTCACGCTTGGTACGCTTGGCGGGCGGGTTGATGACCGCAGTGGTGTATACCTACTTACTCAGACGGACGCTGCTACCCATTCGCCTGAGGTCCGGGTTTGTCGCCTCTTACGACACGCTTTTCCGGACGGCGGTGGGGATTTGTATTCTTTCTCCGTCCCCACACGCAAATGTCATCTGTCAAAAACTGTTAAAAACGTTAAGAATGATCATGCCATTTTGCATATTTTTACCCAGGCTCCTTACTTGGGTTAAAAATAACAATTTTTGACGTTTACAAGTATTTCACAGATGTCATTGATTTGACGTTTTCTTTATAGGTTATCATAGAGTAAATTTACTATAGGTTATTTTAATTTGTTGTTACTAATGTTAACTTAAAATAGAAATTTAATACGATAAAGCTACATCCTTAATGTCGTACGGGAATCGTCGTTCTTCATAGAGAAACGAAGATTGCCGATAGACATTATGAAGTGAATTGTAATGTACATAAATATAGTAGGTACAACTAAGTTTTAATGTCCCTCGGCAATCATCGTTTTTCTATAGAATTGACAGACGATGAATGAAAGACGAGTCCCGAAAGACATTAAGAAAATTTATTTAATACATCTGATTCTGTAAAATACATCTGATTCTGAGTTTAACTATGGTCCACGTCCGTTCAGTCGACTGACATGGACTATGATTACCTATACGAGAAATGTCAAAATTTAACACCAGCTGTCAGTTATTCCACTAGTCATAAAGATGCTAGAAACGAAATTTTCTCAATTTTCAATGATTTCGTTTTTTCCCTAAAGAAACGCCATTTTGTGGTAAAATTTATCGTAGCGTTTTGGACAAAAATAGCGTTTACTGGAACAAGCTAATAGATATTATGAAATTATATTGTCAATTATGTCAAAGCACAAAATGACCAGCCGCTAGCCCCGTGAGCCGTAGTCCAGGCTGGGAAAAAGTCCTCCCCGCCCGCCTCCGGATTCGCCCAGCCACGCACATACAGCCGCGAGCTGTCATTCGTGTAAATCCGTGGAGTGACGATTCTTTACGTTAGTGAGAGATATTCTTTGTCTATGGTCTAAAAGTGAAATGTCACAAAAAAATATCAAAATTGACTTTGCCCAATTACAGTAAGCCATTTAAACATAGTGTGTACTATCTACAAAGTTTCCGCTTGACCAGGCATAAGGCTAAAATAGCTTGGCATCCATGAATCATGATAACACGACTCATCACGCACACATACTCAAGCGTAAAAACCGGCTTCGAAGAATTTTATTTTGTACTAGCTGTTGCTCGCGGTTCCGTCCGCGTAAATATAGTATCCCTCAGGAACACTTTCCGGGATAAAAAGTAGCTTATATTTTAATCCAGAGCTTAATCATTTACCATACCAAATTTCATCGAAATCCGTTCAGTAGTTTTTGCGTGAAAGAGTAACAATCATCCATCCATCCTTACAAACTTTCATATTTATAATATTAGTAGGATTTTTAATTACTCATTTATTCATATTTTTAAAACAACATTATTATTATAATAATTAATATATTATATTACCTAGTCACTAAACATCATATTTTATAGTATTACCGTATTTTTTTATTTAATTAAACAGTATGACTTACCGTGGCATTCAATTCCCGTGATATGTTTGCGATGCTGTGCCCTTGTTGGTACATGACGAGAATTTGGAAGCTTACCTCCCTTGTGAGGTTTCTGTTCATGATGAATGATAAGAGTCCGGTTCACAAGCAGTAAATAATTCAGAAGTCCATTTAAACGCAGCACAGATAATTTCAGCAAGTCCGGTATAAAAAGCGAGGATCAGAAGTAGGAAAGCGGGAGTCCGTAAACAAAGCAAACAAAGAAGGCGAGAAAAAAATAAGCGCGTCGTTAATCGGTAGATATGTGGGCCTAGCAGGAACATTTGACAGCGGCGTGAACGTACCATTGTCGAATGAGAATTGTATGAAAATCTGACAAAATAATGATAGCGCCCGTATAAATTTCATTCGATAACGTTACGTTTACACCGCTGTCAATGTTCCTGCTAGGCCCCCTGAGCTTTAGCCGTGTTCGTTTATTTTTGGATACCTGTCAATTTATAAACAATGTTCAAATTTGCTTACAACTTGCCAGGTAACCTTTGTTATTAATAAGTAAATTGTTTCGGTGATGCCACAGCACATGCGCCAAAAAGTACGCCGACGAACACGACCTTACAACTAATCATTTTTACGGTCGAACACACGACGATTTTTGCGTTTACCAATTACGCTATTATTTCCTATGTGTTTAAGAATATTTAAGGCGACCGGTGCAATGGAAACTTTTCAGAAACTGGTCGAGCAGGAAGTTTGTCGATAGTACGCGTGATTTATTGACATTAGACTATATCTTATCTTTTCTAGGAAGAGACATAGTAAATATCGTTACACGAGCTGGCATTCAGAATCTTAATTACTAATGCTCTTTATTACTAAAATCTCTATATCACAACTCAGAAAATATATACAAGACAGAATAAATCCAGAAACAGTGAAAAAGAATAACTACAAATTTTATAAAAAAAACTATAACCCAACTACGGAAATTATATAGCCAATGTTACCCGGGATATTATTACGACTCATTGACAGATCATTCATGAAAATCGGATTAGTAGTTTAGGCGCTACGGTGGAACATACACTCACACATACACACATAGACTGCCAAAATCATTACCCTTCCTTTTGGCTTCGCCGTAGTCGGGTAAAAAGCAATATACATTTTCCACACAAACTCGGCATGTTTCTATTTATAATAATCGTGTAGTGTTACTCGTATCGGGTGATCTGAGACGTGTCGCAGCTGGTAGCTAATACCTATGTAGAGTGGGGATACACTATATACACAGGGAGGAATTTAATAATGCGGGTCACTGATTGATTCATGAGACCAGAATACTCCGTGAAGCCACAAGCCGCGAGGTGTAAGCGGGAGCGATGTAATTGAAAAATTGAAATAAATTAGTCACGTGAATGTCGTAAGGGGTCGTTCGGACTACGACACTACGTGTATACACTGAGTATATAGTACTCAGTGTATACACGTCCCTGTGTCTGTGTGTAAACGCGTGTGATACATTATATACTTACCCCCTTACTAATAAAAATATTTACACAACGGATAAGTTAAGCAACGTTGCTGTCTTTGTCTGTCAAGTGACTTTTACAACGTATTAGACAAAGACAGCAACGTTGCCTAACTTATCCGTTGTGTAAATTTTTTTATTAGTAAGGGGGTTAGTGTCCCATCAGTGTAATCACCCAAGTGTAAAAATTAGAAATCAAAGTGTCCTGTCCGAATTTCAGTCGTAGTAGTAGTGAACGTACCTTAAGGGTCGAGGTCGGGTTGACGTATCTTCTTGTGTAATGAATAAAGTTCAATTTTGAATAGCTATCTTAAAAATGCAGCGCTACGTCGCATATCGTTTCATTTCGGTGTGAATTGACCAATAGACCCCAAATACGTGTCGGTGGGCGCTATTAACACCACTTTAATCTGATCCTGCAATAAAGTATATCCGAAAATTTATATGATGGACACCGTGGAAGGTCGATTCTACTATTCCAATCTTAAAATAATAAGTCTCGATCTCAATTAACAGCAAAATGGTATTCTCACGCCATATAAAGGTCTACTACCTATAAAAGTCTCGAAGTTTCTTCTGCGCTTCGTTATTTACTTTTTAGTATAGGCTCACAGATTATCTTCATCCGACTTCGGAGTTTGACCTCTATAAGTTTTTGCCTTGTACCACGCAAATCCGTATAGATGTACAGTAAGTGTCAGCTTACACCGAGACACATACCTTTTATGATAGCGATTCAAAATTGAACTTTATGTACTTACTACGCGAAAATAATACCTATGGACGCTTCCACACCACGTCAACCTGTTCCCGTGGCAAGTTCTCGAAGAACTTGTGTTACGGGTACCAGACAACGAAAATATATTTAATAATTTTATTCTATACCTGCACATATTTAAGATTTTTATCATATTATGTATAGATAGGTACACATAATATGTAATACACATCCATGACCCTGGAACATAGAAAACTGTTTTGTTCCTTTGGCGGGATTCGATCCCGCAACCTCCAGCTTGAGCACTGACGCACTCAGCCGCTGAGCCACAGAGGTCGTCGTTGCAAGTTCGTTGCAAGAGTTCGATTTGCGAGCTGCATCGCACTGCGCAGCGCGGCGCCGCGCCGCTCTCGCAGTGGTTCTTGTATCTTTTTATGTAGTGAATGAAGTTAAATTTTGAATTGCTGTCTTAAAAATGCACAAAAAAGTATGAAATAAAACTTATTTTCTATATAATTCCCCTTTTAAAATTCGGCTAAAATTCACCCGACTACAAAATTAAGAAGATAGTTAAAAATCTCTTTTTAATAGTTATAGTTAATAGTTAAAATTTTAGCCGAATTTAAAAGAGGAATTATTTAGAAAATATTTTTTATTTCATACTTTTTTGTACAATAAAATTGGAAGTCAGTTAATTTTTTGTTTAAAAATAATAATTTTTCTCTTTTTAGTTAAATTTACTATCTATAATATTATTATGAACACATTTTAAGAAAGTTATAAATACAAAAAAGCCTCCGCTCCGCTATTCTCACTCTCTCGGCAAAAAAATACTCAAGCTTTATTCCATGCCAGTTTTCTGAGAGGCCGTGGTATTTCCCCAAACTTCATTACCGATCTGCGGACCTACTAAACAATCACCAGCGATAATGATTAGAAACTATATTATTCAATAATTATTATTATTATCTATTGTTATGTATAGGTAGTCGGCGGCAAAGATGATCACGAATATAATTATTGCAATAGCAAAATTTCAAAGACATGATATCGGCGCACAAAACTCTGAAGAGTAGTACCTATGCTATCATAACAATATGTTGGTGTTTCTTTCTTCAGATGGTGGTGATGATTACTGTAAGTGGTATGATGGCATATGCTTGTAGTTTTTTAAACAACGCCGGAATTCCCAAACATGCATCTATAAGGACTCAGGAGTTCTGTCCAGTACTTTTGGATCCAGGGTATACATTGGTGCAAATCTTACTTTTTGGTAGCATATTATGCTTGGACTACTTGAGAAAAAGTTAAAATCACCATATGTGTCCACATAAATTTCGAGGAGTTCCATCGATTCCTCATGGTGGTATATTTTTTTAACTCATATTATGTGCGCCATTTACGCATTTCTATTGAAAACTGTCAAAATTAATGTTTTCTTATGAATGTAGCGATTTTACTACTAAGGCGGGTCAATAAGTCCGTGACTTTTTGAATTTCTAACCTCCTTACTGAAAAAGCAACACTACTCCTGTCAACAGGCATCTGTCAGTTGACTCCTATCAAAATTTGAACTTGCTGCGTCAGTTAGTTTGTGTTTTACAGCTATCTTTATCAGACTATCCAGTAACTTAAGGAAACAATGGAAAAAAGTGAATTTCGTGTGCTTATTAAGCATTATTTTTTGCGAAAAAAAACCATTACCGAGACCAAGGCTAAGATTGATAAATACTATGGGGACTCTGCACCATCGATTTCAATGGTAAAAAAGTGGTTTACTGACTTTCGTTGTGGCCGTACAAGCACTGAAGATGCCGAACGTCCTGGACGCCCAGTTGAGGTCTCTACACCCGAAACAATCGAAAAAATTCACGATATGGTGTTGGCCGACCGAAGATTGAAAGTGCAAGAGATTGTGGAAGCCATAGGCATCTCGCATGGCTCAGTGGTTTCAATTTTGAATGATCACTTGGGCATGAGAAAGCTTTCCGCAAGATGGGTGCCGCGTTTGCTCACAGTCGACCACAAACGCAATCGTGTAACAACTTCACAGGAAGGTTTGGCGTTGTTTAATCATAATATGGAGGAGTTTTTGCGCCGTTTTGTAACCGTGGACGAAACTTTTATCCATCACAACACACCAGAGACCAAACAACAGTCAAAACAGTGGGTTTCTAAGGGTGAATCGGCGCCAAAGAAGGCCAAGGTGGGTTTGTCAGCCAATAAAGTTATGGCGACTGTTTTTTGGGATGCACGTGGGATAATCCACATTGACTATCTTCAAAAGGGAAGAACAATTAATGGGGAATATTATGCCAACTTATTAGACCGCTTCAATGAGGATTTGAAAAAAAACCGACCTCATTTGTCCAAGAAAAAAGTTCTTTTTCACCAAGACAATGCAAGGGTGCACACATGTGCAGTTGCCATGGCAAAAATCCATGAATTGGGCTATGAATTGCTCCCACATCCACCCTATTCTCCAGATTTGGCTCCGAGTGACTACTTCTTGTTCCCAAACCTGAAAAAATGGCTCGGTGGAAAAAGATTTGACTCCAATGATGAAGTCATCTCGCAAACAAAGGCCTATTTTGAGGACCTCGACAAATCATATTTTTTGGAAGGGATAAAAAAATTGGAGAAGCGTTGGACAAAGTGTATAGAGCTCAAGGGGGACTACGTTGAAAAATAAAATGATTTATTTATCAAAAAATCTGTGTTTTATTCCAAAAGTCACGGACTTATTGACCCGCCCTCGTATTTCACGATTATTGTATGGAAAAAATAGGTAGGTATATGAAACATAATATGAAACATCTAAAGTGGCCTTTTTAGACCCCCAGATTTCGAGTTAGGCCATATTTACTGACCCATAATTTTAGTATTTATGAGGAATTACGAATAGAAGACCGATTTGGGATTGATAAATAATTTCTTCCGTATTTCTATGTTTAATGGTCATGTGAGTGGTCTAACAGTTGATAAGAAATGAAAAATGCCTTCCCCTCTCTATCCGTGCGGGAATGTTTTCCCTTTCGTCTCGGAAGACAAAAACATTGTATATTCCTACACAAATATATAGCCACGCCCCAATGTTTCGATGTCTTGTGTAATGTTTCGAAAAAAAAAATGCGCAGGAGACACGCCTTAAGAGACTTGATCAAAACAAACACAATTTATTTCTTCAAATGCCTTTTACCAGTTGCTTTCGACAAATCTCACTTTATGTGTTTACTTTGCTAGTTAAAAAAAATTACTTCATACACACATAGATGTTTTTTTTATTTTTATTCTTTATTTAAAGGCTCTTCATCATATGATTATGTCAGCCCACTTAGATGTTATTTCTACATAAATATGCTACAACCTCTTATAAAAGTAATCATAGCAAGATAATAATAAGATTTCGAGGCGCTTTAAAAGCACGATACCAAGTCTTGCGAGCTTTATAACAAAAATGCATAATACATAACATTATTCATTTTTTTAACTCAAGTCACTATAAAATGAAATAGTTCTACTATTTTATACAGGACAGCAATATTAAAATATCCTGGCCGAGTTAAGGCAAGCAATAGCGTCATAGCAGAAGAATAAAGTCATCGATACACGCTCCTGTTGCTCGGAAGTCGGGGGACTAAAATGACGCTTTGGCGGAAAAAATACGTAAATGCGTTAAAATGTAGCATAGCTACATTTTAACGCATTTAATATAACTTATAACGACGCTCCTAGCGTCATCTATTGACTGTTATTGCTAACTTTAATAACTAAATTATGTTAGACGACGCCATCTATTGGCAAAGGTTTTGTAACTAGAGCTTCATCTCCAATATCTGTTTATTGTGGCAGTTGGATTATGCATTACCGCTAGTTGTCAGTTAAAAAAAAAAACATTGTCAGTAGGAGTATATAAGGGCTGTCGCGAGATGACAGGGCCTTTTTTTCCTCCTGCTAGAAGACGAAGTAGAATTTTTATTGTTGAAGTTTTTCCAGTTTCTTTTAATTCTTAATCCCGTGTATCACGGTGAGTAATTTAGTGTATCTGTGTTGTGAATGTTTGTAAAATCATGCTTGTATTAAAACGCAGTATTCTTACATGTAAAATATCATCCTTCTAAATTAGTTGTCAATTATTTGATTAGCCATACCACGTGCTATCATTTGTAGTTTCATCCCACATTATTTCATTGTCAAAATATTAGGATAATAGTATCCATGCCTTAATTATCTGTTTATCATCTTTTTTTCAATTTGTAATGGTCACACAGCCAGTGATATTTTAATCGTTTGGGGTTAAAGTCACGCATGGCTGTGGAACCGGACTCCTACCGACACGTTATCGTGAATATTTCAGGAACTTGGTTTGGGGCACGAAACACCGCCAACTACAGCATTCGAGGCACCAATTAAAAGGACTTATATCTAGCTGGAGTTCAGAGTGCTGATGATCATTGGACGGGGATTTATTTTTTTTATTGAGAGGATCTATCTACGACGAACGGACGCAGCGGTGACGGAGAAGCTTCCAGGAGTTGTAGCCCTAGCTCGCATCCGCCACGTGCTAGACAGCTGGATCCTCAGCTAAGTTCCCACGTGGTTTAAAGCCCCTTACCCTACCTTGACACCAAGAGGCTAGTCCAGACCATACGGCCTTCTGCCCACGACCCCTATTTTTTCCTTTTTTTAAATATATATATTGTCACGGAGAATCTTATTTTATTTTTAATACCACCCGTAACAATAGGAGGCAACTTTTTAAATATTTATAATAATAATTTTCGTTCGTGTCGTATCGTATCTTTTGTCGCTATGAGCACAGATTAATAAATAGTTGCTTGCTATGAGTTAGTGTTTGACTAATGACGCGTATAGGACAGTAGCGACGTGTGCATTTAACACTATTCTCACGAGCTTCACGTTTAATTAAGATACATGATTAAGATACATCTATGATAGTAATAATAAGATACATCTAATACAGTTTATAACTTCGTAACCTACAACACTAAATTATAAACCATAAAACCCACTTGCACTTATTTCTGGATACGACGTTTTTTTTTGGCCCGATGTACTCAATTTCTTATGATTAGTATTAAAATAAGTTCTGCAACTGATCTTACATCTACAGACTAGGGCTTCCCTTTGATGGAGAGCTATACTTCGCTGCTGCTATAGTACGTAATATTTATTGACACACACACAAATCATTATCAAAGTAACATAGGTGTGTGTTTTTACAATTATTTGATAATTAGTAGAGGTACAATATTACTTGCATAAATTACCCACACTTGAATAAATTGTCCCTAATACTAATTTAACCTAAAAACCATTGGTAATAGCAATAATACGACAAAACACACAACATTAAAGCTAATCTCACTTCTGAGTTATTCGCGCCCAGAGCGAACTGGCAGGCCCAATCAAATAAGTCCAGTTAGCTTTAATCTTGTCTGTTCTCATATTTTGTTGCAGTGTAATTTTAGCTACACGCTATTTAAGTTTTCATTTTTAATGTCCGCGCGACTTTTGTGTTAATTTAAAACCTAATTAGTTTATAGTGCTTGCTTTTTGCTTGCTTGCAACCGTAAGAGTTTTAAATTGAGCAGCCATGTTTGTGAGTGTATGTAACATTAAACTAATTTTATCGCTGGTTCTCTAATATTAGACATCATCCTACTACTATTATAAAAGTGAAAGCTTGTGACTATGGATCGATGAATGATGGATGGATGTTTCTTACTATTTCACGCAAAAACGACTAAACTGATTTCGATGACATTTGTTATGGTAGTAGTTTATGCTCTCGATTAAAACATAGGATACTTTTTATCCTGAAAAAGGACGGTGTTCCCGTTGGATACAGTTTTGACGCGAGCGGCGCCGCGGGCAACAGCTTAGCAGTAAACTTTAAGCTATCTATTCTTGTTGAGATCTGAACGGAATAAACCTTTGACTATTTGCAACATGGACTAGTAAATCCGTTGAACTCAATATCTAATATCCTCTTATTAATTTCCCGGTTACATTAATATTAGTTGGTGTAAAATATGTCCGCCACCCGCCGCCTAACAAATGGTTACGGTATTGTCGGTTAAATAATATTATTGAGTATTTGCTTGTTGTAAATAATTACATATAGTTACATAACTATCTATGCTTGTAATGTTATAGTTATTATTGATTAAAATATGGCTCAAACCACAAATAGACTGGGTGGGCTTTGGAGGATTTCTCTGAAATTAGGCGCACAGAGGTTATCGTGACGCAATCGTGTTACTTTAGGAGTAAAAAACTCTATTAAAGTAGAAAAACAGGTTAAGGTTTAGTCGTGTACGTATACAAAAAAAGTAGTCCAGTACCCAAAATACAAGTATCTTCCGCAATGGTAAACACTAAACATAAAAACTTTCGGTCTCTAGCACAGTGGCCGTATCTCACTTAGAACAAGCACAATAAACATAGCGGGTTCGAGTCGGCTGCCCGCGCCGGTGGAACACAAGTTCCTGCATACGTCGTCTTTACATTTTCCTCGAGTACGTGCCTCTTAGCGTAGCCCCTACCACGGGTTGTCAAGTCGTCGATAAAAAAGAAAAAGTTTTTCGAGCTTTAATCACCTAAGAAGCAGTATACTACAAAAAATTTCAAAAAGGATCTTCTACACGTAGTATTATATATTATATTTTAATTATCATATATTAGTCGTGTTGTATTTAGTTCCTTTAATAATACAAATTACGCAAACAGCACCGAGTACGTCGCTAACTATAATAATATTATTAATATTATGTTTACGACAAAAAAAAACAATGTAAGTTATTCTTTTATATAATATTTGTATCTCTTCTCGGCGAACACTGTACAGAAAGTGACTAAGTAGTAGATATAATACGAGCTCCCCCCACTAATGATATATTAGTGTGTGTAACGTAATCCTATTCCTATTCATCATCTAATGGTAATACGTAATGGTACATCGGATTAGGTAATATGATACACCCGCTCATATATTATGATATATACATAGCTTTGTTATATAGTTATATAACAAATCTAAAATATTTCTAGTCGTTAGTCTCGTAGTGTATCTTATATCTAAATATTGTAATACATGTTTATTTATTTTTAAGCCCAAACAAAAAAGAGGGGTGTGTCTGTCTGTCTATCTGTCTGTCTGTGTGTCTGTCTGTGGCATCGTAGATCCTAAACGAAACGTCCAACTTAGATGTGGTTTTTTTTGTATGAAAGCTGACATGTGATCGAGAGTGTTCTTAGCTATAATAATTAATCATCATCAGCTTATGAATCTAAGCTAACAATAACCAACCTGACAATATGGCAGGCTGTGAGCGAGCTGGTTTTTTTAAATTATTTTTCTGCCTAAACGTCTTTAAATAAGCAGTAGATCATATACCCAAAATATGCGTAATTGATTTTACTAAACCTTATAGAAATTTATTTAGGTATCGATATTTTCCTTCTTATAGTTTGTTGTGTCGGGGGGCTACTTACATTATATTGTAACTAGCTGGTGCCCGCAATTTCGTTTTGGTAGAACTAATGGCAATGGATCCCTATTTTTTAAACGGAACCCTAAAATAAAAGTAGCCTAGTATAGTAGAAAATCGGTCGAGCCGTTTCAGTGATTTAGGCTCGACTGCACCAAAAGTAACTTCACCATTGATTTTGTAACCGGTCATTTAAATTTTAAACATGACTTTAAACAAGGAGTCATTTTTTTTCTGTTCACGATCACTCCTCTTTCTCTGATTAGTAATTTGAGACAAAACTGGCCGTTTATGAATAAATGAGTGAGAAATGTAATACAACTAAATAAAAATGTAAGGCTACAACATAAAATGACATTTATGTTTCTGACATTTTGATTTGGTTACGTAAAATTTAACGCTACAAAATTTGAAAGTTGTTGTTTATTGTTTCTTTTGTTTAAAGAGCAATTCATTTTTACTTGGACGTATATTTACGTAGACCTTATGTCAATATAGTATCGTGTAGACAATTATAGTGAACCAAATTTTGTTGTTTTCTTGTAATAAATATGGATGAGAAGAAAAAGCGAACAACTAATTCTAGCAACAATGAACAGAGTGTGTTACCTGAACTTGTAATGAAATACAAGAATATAATTGAGAATAAACGGACTGACGCCTCTACAAATTCTCAGAAAGTAGCAGGTTGGATACGACTCGCTGAAGAATTTAGATCAAATTCTAATTTATCTTCAATTAATCCAAGAATATGAATTGCACTCGATTTGGATAAGAAAAACCGGGTCTTGAATGAAACTTCATCGTATACTTCAAATTACGGCGACTTTGAAAAATCTGAGGTCTTCTCGTCATCGCTTCTAACTCCTCCAAATACTCAAGCAGGTTGAGATTGTAATCTCCTTCCATTATAACATTAAAAGGCATCATTTTGTCTCAAATAAATAATATGTCTTTACTCTTTAATAAAACTATTAAATTTAAAGCTACAAAAGTTCTGTCAAATCACTATAATCGACTGTTAAACAAGGGTCTCGGGCTTGGTTAAGATAATCGGCCGGTTAACTTCTATAACCAGTGTTTAGGACGTGATGAATAAAATAGGTTGGTTAAATGTCGGTGAAGACGAGCCTAAGAATATGAATATTTCATTTGCAAAAATATGGTACAAAAAGATGGTAAAGATATTAGCCGGAACAAACAGACAGACAGATAGACCGACGGACAGACAAAAATTATTAAAATAATTTTTATGTTAGTATTGTATGATATACGAGTACGTACTTTCATATGCATTTAGTGAAAAAATGTAAATTTAAAATTACAAACAGACAGAATTATATTTATTTGTATGTATAATATATTTGTAGAATTGTTATAGATGGTGATTCAACATGTTTTATAGTGTGTTCTAAAAACATACCCATACCCATACTAAAAACTTAAAGTTCTTGAAAACTCGAACGCATATCGAGTATCGACTTCACAGACGAGTTGTCACGTAGTAGGAGAGAGGTAAAACGAAAGCACGTTGGATTTGTACATATATTGAGTTTCTTTATAACTACCCAGACTTGCTTATTCCCCGTACAGGCTATTACCGCTCTTATCCCCTGATGATACGCGCCAATACCGCGTGCACTCGGCACAAGCGAGGAACCGCGAACGTAGTATGTAAATATTGGTACAAAAACCACAATTTCTATATGAGGCCGTGTTTCTAACGATATTGCGATAAATTTGACGTATTGTTAAAATTACTGAGAAATTCGTGTTTTGATTCGGTTTGTGCCTATGTTTTCCTCGTATTATTTTGATGATTTTGTGTTCTACTTTTCGCTGGGGTAAAAATTCAAATTCAAATTCTTTATAAAACGTACATAATAATATACAACAGCATAAACATGTATGATGCAATATACATCACGTCAATGTAATCCCATGCTAAGATAAGACTTGTGTTATGACAAAGAATATAATATTATATTACTAACGTAAAGAGCCGTCATTCGATAAACTTACACGATTGACAGCTCGCAGCCATGTGTCCGTGGCTAGACGTAGTTTTTTCCAGCCAGGACTTTCATTCACGGGGCTTGAAGAAAACACCAAGTGGACTTGTAAACATATATATAATTCACCTCAAATACATAGCTCTACAGCTCGTCACACCATTTCTTGTATACGTGACAATGCCTGTCACTGTCTTATAACTAGGTTTGACAGGGCTGGCCACTGGTCTAATTGTTAATATTATTTCATAATATTTATGATAGATTTCTTTGACGCAACGTTTAAAATAGTGTCAATTTACGTCAACATGACTGACATTCGCCGGTGCTCGAGCTGTCATTTGTAGAGAGTGTCACGCCTGTGGTTAATGCAATCAGACAACAGATAATATAAGTTGTCAATTTTAAACTAAAGTATTTCACTACACTCCTACACTACAAAAACACATTAAAAATAGTTTATCACATAATGTCTATTTTCGGCGACGTGATGCGCGCTTCTTTGAGGGGTGAACAGAGGAGTCCCCTGAACCTTCGGTACCCCGATGGCCAGAGCGCCTCCGCCTTGAACCCTCAAGACAAAAGTGGTGTCGGCATTCTCAGAGTTTGCATCATGATCCAATCTTTGCTCATGATGCAATCTCTGCAAAAATCACAGTATTGATAGGTACTAGGCACTATACTATATGCGTCCTAAGATGATATGCGTGACAGATAATAATTGACAATCGTAGTGAAGTTACCTAACGAAAATTAATCGATTGTTTAAAAGTATCGAACTAGTTCGTAAAGGAAATGAAATCGAAATTATCGATTTTAGATTTGTGAATTAAATTGCTAAGAAATGGGTAATTTGTAAATAAATAATAATAAAAGAATAAAAACTATTCAAATCCTTTATTTTCTTATTCACTGCAGTCGGAACTCGAAGATTGCGAGATCGTTTCGGAATCGGAAACAAAAACATTAACAAAAAATTCAACAAAAAACAATAACAAAAGTCAAAATCAACAAAAACTCAAAGCAGACGCAACGAAAACACAAATCGCATACCTACAAGGCAGATGCACTCGTACTGACATTTCCGAGTTGCAATACGATCACAAGATGGCCGCTCCCATTCATCGATTTGATGTCGATTCAACAGTGTCAATCTCTATTGACAGAAGTTACGTTACATGCATCTGCCATTTTTATGACATATTTTCTTAATTTAATTTCATATTTATATTTCACAGTTATTATAAGATATCAGAGTTAATAATAAGAATTATAATAGTTTCATTTATAATTAAATAAATATTATTTTTTGTCAATGGAATATAATTTATTTCGTTTTCTTTTTTTTTGTTTTCTTGTAAGAATTTTGCGTAGCGAGGAATATAAGAACTGTCACCCATATCATCATACGACGCACGAAGTATAGTCAGACCAGGGCCACATATTAATAAATAATTACTACGTAACCAGGGTTGCAATTCTCGTACATCGAATCTCGGTCCAATTAACGCGCTGACTAGTCATGACTCATTCGCATAGGCGGCACATCATGCGCGCGCGAGCGGGACGGACTGAAAACTTAACCGAGTTTCAAGATACGAGAATTGGGTTCCATCCATTCCTGAATTAGAGTGTGACTCAAGGGGTCTACTAGGCCATGGACGCTTTTATAATAATGCAAGTCTCGTATTTTACCAACCCTAAGGATAATAATAGGTAAGTAAACCTATTATTATCCTTAGGGTTGGTAAAATACGAGATGTTTTTATTTACTCTATTATTTTTTATGTACGCTGTACAATACAAAATCATTTCTTCTATAATATTATTTGTATATTATATTCCTTTATTTAACATTCGTTAGACACAAAAATTTGTTATTCGTCAACATGATAACCAACACTGATCAGTAGCACATCACAATTCTCAATCTCACATGGACTGACATGACATAAAACTAACACGAAATTTGAGAATTTCGACGGCACTTCGACGGTTCACAAACTTTACCGGATTTTTCCACTATTGCCGCGCAAGCGATAGGAGGCTAGTGGACATGCATACATTCACCGTATGCGTGTAATAGTGTAATCAATTTGAAAGCTTCTTACGTAGCTGTTTTTACTCTGTGCGTGAAGTCTGTCATTTCGCAGTACGCTAACATGGTGGATAACCTAATCCCTGTAAGATCCGTGCCACGTGCTTCCTTGAGAAAGTTTAATCGGTGCCTACACCATAATCTGTTGTTTAATCATAAAATGGTATCCAAAAGTATATTTTTGCGTTAAATCCAAGCAATTTTCGGAGCGAAACTTTTGAACTGCGTACAAAAAATTAAACTTCTCAACAGGCTGAATTTATAGCTAAAGTTTACCTTGCTCGGGGATTTAATCTTTGTCTATTTATTGTAGGTATAATAACCGTAATCCAAATTTTGGTCGTGATAAAAAACTACGGACGACCTTCTACGGTGTTTATTTAATGTAAAATATTATAATAGGCACTCCATTTTTCGGGTTCCATAGTTCACGTTTTGGAACCCTTATGGTTTCGTCATGTCCGGCTTCGGCTTACAGTCCAAACGGTTAGTGCTAGAAAGATGAAACTTTGCATTGATGTGTGTATTTATCACGTAGAAAAAGTGCTAAAATAAAATCTAGAAAAATATTTTTTTTGGGGTATAATCATTATATATATATATATATATATCATCACACCATACATCATCACATTACGATGATATTAATATTTTACACCGACACAGATATCTTTGAACATTACTCTTATAGATCTATTTGCAAAATTCTTTTGTTGTTGTAAAGGGTATAATTCAAAATTGATCATTTAGTCACTAAAGTGGAAACCTGATGATGGGATCCATGAGGAATCGAGGATTTCCTCGAATTTTATTACACATACACATACACACATATTAGTACATAGTGATTTAGGCTTTTCGTGAAGTAACACATATGCTACCAAAAAGTAAGGTTTTGCACCAAGATATACCCTGGATCCAAAAGTACTTAACAGAACTCCTCAGTTTTTAAAGATACGCGTTTGGAAATTTCACCATTGTTTAAAGAACTGCTAGCATATGCCACTTTGTAACTTACAGTATCATCATCATCTTATTTACAATACCTAATGGAAGCTTGGCGCGTAATGTATTAATAATATAACAAATATATAACTAAAAAGGGACAAATTATTATTTTTAAACAAAAAATTAAACCGACTTCCAAAGTAAAAATGCACAAAAAAGTGTGTAATAAAACTTATTTTCTAAATATTCCCCTTTTAAATTTGGCTAAAATTTAACTATTTATCTACTCAATCTTCATAATTTTGAACTCGGTACTAGCCAACATGAACGTGTATTCTATTTTAAATATTGTTTTATCAGGATGTTGTTCGGGCTGGTACCGACTTCATAATTATGAAGATTGAGTAGAGAAATAGTTAAAATTTTAGCCGAATTTAAAAGGGAATATTTAGAAAATATTATGTTTAGTTACAGACTATTTGTGCATTTTTACTTTGGAAGTCGGGTTAATTTTTATTTGCGATATAATGTCGGGTATCATTAGGTAGGTTTCTTTAAAGTTTGAACATTAAGAGGTTGCTAAGGCGATTTTTTGATTTAGGTATCCGTATGCGAGATATTCGACTTTAAACCGTTTTTTTTTGTTAAAATAGTCCCGCGGGCGTCCGCTAAACTAAACCGCTGGCTAAAAAAATCTGAAAAAATCTTAATGTTAGTCTGTGTAATAAGCTTTGAAGGAAAACAATAAAGAATTTTACAACTTTGTTAGTTCAGGGGTTTTAGAGACTTAACTTGTAAAATGCGCTTACATGGAAAACTTCGTACAAAAATAACGAAATAATAAGTAAGGATGTAGAATATTGGTATAATGGTACGGAACCCTACGTGCGCTAGTTCGACTTGGCCGGACGAGCACTTGGCTGATTTTTTAAAAAGGTCAGAAGAAATCCTACCGAATATTAGTAATTCCAAAGTGTTGATGATGCTCACACGAATGGGCCTTCTTGTATAAAGAACTACGGTCTCACAGAAAACTGCCGTGTGTTGCTTTAGCGGTGTATTTCGACGAGTAAGCGTTACCGTGGGTTTCCGTGTTTACAAGTTACACGTCTTGTAAACACGGAAACCCACTTGGAACTCTGGTGTTGTGGCTACTGTTATGCATAACCCAAAAGCCATACGTTATTACATACTAAGCCTACATAGGAAGGTAGACATAATGAATACATACCACCCAAACCCAGTCCCGACGCTACTTACGATTCATAATATCTACAAATTACTTACCTTATTTCGAAATTTACAACCAAGTACGAGCACATAAAGAACATTCTGAATTATCTCACAAAGCGAGTCAATAATTAAGAAAAATGTGGGTTTTAAACTTCAAAGGCGAATTTTGTGAAAAGGAAGGCAGAAAACCATCATAAGACTTTTAAAGGTGGTAACAGGATGGGGCTACGAATCGCAGCAATTTATAAATGTACATTTATAAATTCGTGTACATTATGAACTACATTTATAATAATTTAGATTACTATATTAGTTATTAGTGATTTAGATACCCGGGACATGATATACGCCAGTTTCGCTGTCCTTGCGTCCGTCTGCCTGTCCCTTCTGTCTCCTGTAATTATGAATATAAATTGATGATTTTTTAATGCAATGTGTGGATAAAGTTGTAAAGGAATTTATTTTTTTGCCATATTATACAAAGTACTTAGCGGAGTTTGTTATAAGCATCAACAATGTACATACGATTCTCATAGCACAGCACTTTGCTTGATTCAAGTCATAAATTCTTATTGCGTTTTAAACATTGAAAACGCAGCGGTTAGACCTATTGTATGTCAACCTTTAACAGCCTCCGTGGTCTAGTGGTTAGAGCTTGGCTCTCGACTCGGAGGTCGTGGGTTCGATTCCCGCATTGGAACAAAAAAAAAAATGTTGTTTCCAAGTTTGGTTAGGACAATTCAGGCTGATCACCTGATTGTCTGACAAGAAAGATGATCCATGCGTCGGATGGGCATGTAAAAAGTCGGACCTACGCCTAATCTCTCGCCAGTCGTGTCGGTTATCCGTCCCACTGGGTTACGAGAGTAAAAGGAGGAGAGAGTGCTCTTGTGTACTGCGCACACACTTGGGCACTATAACATAACTCCTGCGCAGCTGGCCTGGTTTCAATGAAACAGGCCACCGTCACCGAAATCGGTGTGGGAGCTATTATGTCAACCTTTAGACTCTCGCATACAATTTGGAAGATAATTAAAAAGTATATTATGTGAACTTCTACCGGTCGTGTTTCATAAATAAATATGTGATAATCATCATCATCACTGACTACTTACATTAATCTCTTACAATTGCCTCAAACCAACTTTTTTGAATATTTCAAAAGTCCGATTCCCCTAAAAATATAGTGCCCATTTGGCATTTCTAAACTATAAGAGATAGAAACTTGTAAATTTCCATGCTTATAGGTCATGCTAAAAACTCTCTAGGAAAATCATTTTTTAAGTATCATAAAAAATGTATAAAAAACTACGCAGCGTAGACGCTGCCGCAACGTAACGCAATTATACTTACGTAGTAACTGTTTATTAATCTGTGATCTTACAATGGTAAGGGTATCATAATCGGAAAAGTTAAATAAAACATTGCTAAACAATTTATTTTCAAATCAAAAGTAATTCAATCGAAGCTATACTGGGTGATTTTTTATTACGATTTGAGAGAAACATGGCATGTTTTGTATGAAAAATAGAAAGTGACATACAATTATTTTGTTTATCTTACAAAAGAATTTTGTGTCAAAGCTCCAAGTGAATGTTTAAAATCTTACAAATATTATGAGTTTAGGTCACCCTACTGCAGCAGTTGTATGATCCAATCACGCGCAACGTCATTGGGGTCAGCAGGGGTCAATATTATATAATATAATATAATAATATTTTTGTTGAAATTACAAATATAATTTGTAATTTCAATATTTTTCAAATTTTTCCTGAAATACTTTTTTCAATGTACAAATGATTAAATAATGATTTTAAATTAGTAGTTCGATGTTGTAAAACAGATTTTCACCATGTTACAAAAATAAAAAGAAGTAAAGTAAGAAAGCCATAGAACTCTATGTCATGTGCCTAATATTATATATCCCGCTTCGCTCAAAACGGAATATAAAATCACTCAGTTTATAGTAATTTTAAACAGGCCAAAATATTCCTACTATGAATTTAATGCTAGCTACAAACTCTTACACTAACTAACTTTGACGTATATATAATTATATTTTGTAATTATTAGATTCTGGGTGTAAACTTAACACTAAGCTTTTCACCAGGCGTATAAAACATGCCCCGCCGTTCTATCTTCATCGCCGAAGGTACAGGTTTGTTTGGCAATGGCGAAATTATGAAATTCGAGACCAAACTTGTTACTGCTGTACTTAGTAATAACATTGCGTATCTTTGACCTGAAAAATTAAAATATACGTAAGCATGCATCTTAGATATATCATCTTAGGAAGGTCATAGCTAAGGTGTGATATTTGATATTTTCATGATACCTCATATACCTATGGTAAAATAAATTGCTTTGGCCTCTAGGGCGCAATGCATAATATGCTTTGTAAAAATGCACAAAAATAATAACGTAATGGTTTACAAAGCAAAATAAATAATGAAAGACACCAAAAAATGGAAATATAACTTTGCGAAGACAGCTGCCTCAAGATAATACAAGCTATTGCATACACCATACTGCCAATCATCCAATTGGCACGACGCTGCCAGGCTTGATTCAGTCTGCGGTTCGTCCATATATACCACTGTCATGGTAATCCACTCACAGTAGCTCTAACTGATCCAATCTATCCTTCAATACGACGATAGGAAGTGTCGTGCTACTCTAAGACATAAATGCTTGGAAATCTTTAAATAAGGCTTTTTTCGAGAGACAAACTTGAAAATAAAAATTCACTAGCGGTAAACAGTTTTAAAACAATCCAAGAATCTGTCCTTGCCTCCATTGATGATAACTTGATAAAGTTAAGCAAGTAATTTACTATACACTCTGCCAATAATGTTTTAGTTTTTCAAACAATAATTATTCTTACCTATACAATTCCTAGGTCCATCCCCAAAAGGCATGTAAGTATACGGTTGGATATTCTTCGCATTCTCTGGTAAAAATCTATCCGGATCAAATTCGTTTGGATTAGGAAAATATTTCGGATTGTAGTGCATGCCGATTGCGTTTACATAGACTGGAGTTCCAGCCTTGATAAGCAGTTTGTTATCAATATTATAGTCTTTTATAGCTTTTCTGTCCAGCCAACCCATAGATGTGTATTTTCTTAGAGTCTCTGAAAAAGATTTTCTTTAATGTCAGGACACATTGAGGTTCAACGTTGCTTATATGGGGCCCAAAAGGGTTAGGGATCTTAAGGATTGGGAAAACACTTGTGTGGTGTTATGAGTGTTCATAGATTGCGGTACCTGGACCATTTAATAAAAAAATATCACATTACGTAGTAGAACTTTCTAGTTCTAAGTTCTAGTAAGAAACTACGTTAACTAAAAACCTCGTTGTCAGACAGTAGCCATACACCGTTCCATACATTATACAGTATGAATTACTGTCAAATCATGTTAATCCACGCGGTCCACATCCATACACGGTCAGTTCTGATCCAATAGCGTCAAGTCGATTGCACGATGGGCAATGTGGTGTATGGCTATTATTACAAAAACTCTATGAATTGTTGAAATATTAGGTTAGGTTAGGTTAAATTAGAGATGCTTCAATTAGAATGTCTAAGACATCCATCGTACTCTCCGGACCTTGCTCCAACAGATTACCATTTTTTTCGAAATTTGGATAACTTCTTGCAAGGGAAAAAATTAAACTCCTATGAAGCAGTACAAAGCGCCTTCAAAGATTTTATTGATTCCTGTCCGAATGGTTTTTTTAGTAAAGGAATCAATAAACTACCTATGAGATGGCAAAAGTGCATAGATAGCAATGGTATATACTTAGATTGAATAAATATATTATCTTTAAAAAATCGACTTTATGTTCCGCCTTTACAAAACGCCAATTTCATATGTAAGGACCCAATATTTACTCCTTCTTTAGTGTGCACTCTGTCCCCATTAAAGCTTTTGCTCTTGGAATAATATTAAATTACCTTTAATAACGCAGTTCAAGTAAGTTATTTCCGATAGCTGTTTGTAGCCAAATGGTTCGCTGGTCAGTTGTTTTGCGTTTTCAAGTTCATGGAACAATTTCTCCTGAAACATAGGGAAGTCAAAATCTTTTAATTCAGGAAGTTTTAAAGTAAATCCTATTTCATGAAATATTTTAAAATTTTATTTTGTTTCTTCTCTTCTCCGTCATGGTCTAGGGGCACAGGTTAAAGAAAGAGGAATAGATAAACAGCTACATAGTGAGCTTTCGATTTGATTGCACTACTATATGGCCTATAAGTATCGCGGGTATGTCAACGAATGTGTGGAAAAATCGTAGGCCGTTGAAGGGGACGTCAAAATTTTCAAATTTGTTTCGATTTGGATCGTTCTATGAAAGCTGTTTCTTTGTACGCTGATTTAATATTATATTTTCTACTCTGTGCTAGGGGTGTGGCTTTTAAAGGCCGGTAACACGCTTGAATCGTTTTATCCTTTGGTCAGATGCAATTTAACCTAAACACATGTAATAATATTATATTTGAACGAAATTAATGTGTTATTGTATTTCTTTATTGCAGTGTAAATAAGTGATATGTGAATTGATAGAGTGCTATTGTCTCTTTAGATTTAGATTAAATTTGATTGAAATTTAATCTGAAATTTGATCTGAAGAGATTATGTACATACCAGCCCCTTTGGTCTTCAGTTAAGCGGGTATTTCACTACACGGTATTCAGGGCCCGGCAGTCAGGGTGGATGTGGCCCCTTGCAAGGGCGTCGATTATTACACTGCACTGAATTCCGGCCCCTCACTCTCTATGTACAGTTTGAATGTGAACGCGGATCGAGACGTATCATGCCACCTGTTTTATCTAAATCATTACAAAAAGCAGCGACTGCTGTGGCTTTGGTGCATCTATGAATATTATAGAAGAAAAAAAGAGGAGATGGATCTGGGTTACTTGAAATTAAGAGAAAAGTACTCCAATATGCGGATACTCAGTCCTCTGGAACCAGTGGATTTTAAAAATTATAAAGAATGGGAGAGGATATATATTATAGACGGTTAACAAAACTTTCTTTTCTTAATTTGAACATATAAATCAAAATCAATAATCTATACTCTATACAGATAAATAAAATTGAAGTGTCTGTTTGTAATTTCAAATTAACAGCTTTTCACTTAACGCATATGAAAATATATTCGGTACTTACTATAAAATATAATTTTTAAAATTTTTAAATGACTTTCACAGGCAGATAACTGATGTTATAGGGTCTAACATAGGCTAATTTTATTTTAGGGTTCCGTTTAAAAAACAGGGTTTCGTTTCCGTTACTTCTATGCAAACGAAGTTGCGGGAATCAGCATCATATTATGTACAATAATAAAAACTAATCAAAATGGCGGCCGGGTAGCTCGAGTCGAATTATACCTACATAAGCGCTCTCCACGCTAGCCGAGACGACTGAGTTCCCTAACCGCCCTGAGTGTTATTACACTACTCGATCTTAAGGTCGATTAGGGAGCAAGGCTTGCCGAGACCGTCCGGTCGCCCTAATTAGGGACTCCTACTCCAGGAATTCTATTACACTGCCCTAAATAAGGGTAAGGGTCTCTGAATACCGTGTAGTACCCGCTTTAGTGATCTATCTCTCTCTATTGTATTAGCGCAGAGTTCTATTTTCAGTGCTCTGAATTTTCACCAGCGTTCCGGATTCCGGAGCATATAGTCCCAGCCAGAGGGATGGCAAGGCAAGAGTAATTTCACGTCCACGTGTGAGACTTAGGCTAGGACTATATTACGATCCGGAACATTGACATTTAACTCGACACTTATGTGTTCGATTTTCAGCTCTATTGTATAAGCGCAGAGTTCTATTTTCAATGCTCTGAATTTTCTCGAGCCCGCCGGATTCCGGTACATAATAACATAGCCCCAGCCTAAGCTTTAGGCATTTTTTAGATAGCTATTGAAAAGTGAACTTTATACACTACACAAAAACATACAAATCATACACTGTCATACGCTGCACATGCGCTGTGCAGCGCGATGCGCTGACATTCTGCCATGCGCAGGCGCGACATGGCATTCGAACTCTTACAACGTTTCTTTAAAACGTGTTCTTGTTACTCCAGTGATTTTAGGTTTTATCTATGGAAAAATTGCTAGTGAGCTGAATTTTTGTATACGCGTTTATTACGGCGTTACGTTTTAAACTTATATTACTTTGTGAAAAATATACTTATACCAGCTGTTTCCCGCGGCTCCGCCCGCGTAAATATACTATAGAGTATCCCGCGGGAATACTGTATTTCCGGGGATAAAAAGTAGCCTATGTTTTAATCCAAAGACTAAACTACTATCATACCAATTTCATCAAAATCTGTTCAGTAGTTTTTGCGTGAAAGAGTAACAGAGATCTCCGATCGGAGATCTTCGATGTACTCGGTTCTTCTTGGTGTCGTTTAAAAGCCGCCGCCGCTCCGTTTCCAGGGTTTAAAACGCCTAAACGCGCAAATTACTGGGCCATTGTGTAATAAATAAAGTTTGAATAGCTATTCTAAAAAACGCAGCGGCCTGTCGCGTATCGTTCCGTTACAGTGTGAAGAGACCCTTAGAGATCTCTCTATTCTCTTTCGTGTCTTAGATTTTTTAACCATCAACTATCTAATATATAAAATTCTCGTGTTAATAACCAAACTCGTAGCGACTTGTCCGATTTATATGATATTTTTTGTATAGTCGGTAGGTCTCAGAATGAATCGTAATTCGTAAACTATTTATTGTAGAAAAGAGTAATAGTTTAGATGGCATTACAACGTTTCCTTGGTTTAGCTAGTTTATTATAAAAGTAAATAAATACCTGTGCCTGTCTATTGTGCGCCAGTTCGTATATGAGGTAGGTGAGCGTGGATGCCGTGGTGTCGAAGCCGCCCAACAAGAATATGGCGGCCTGGGCCACGATAAGATCGTTAGTGTATACTAAATAGATACCTGTGCCTGTCTATTGTGCGCCAGTTCGTATATGAGGTAGGTGAGCGTGGATGCTGTGGTGTCGAAGCCGCCCAACAAGAATATGGCGGCCTGGGCCACGATAAGATCGTTAGTGTATACTAAATAGATACCTGTGCCTGTCTATTGTGCGCCAGTTCGTATATGAGGTAGGTGAGCGTGGATGCTGTGGTGTCGAAGCCGCCCAACAAGAATATGGCGGCCTGGGCCACGATAAGATCGTTAGTGTATACTAAATAGATACCTGTGCCTGTCTATTGTGCGCCAGTTCGTATATGAGGTAGGTGAGCGTGGATGCTGTGGTGTCGAAGCCGCCCAACAAGAATATGGCGGCCTGGGCCACGATAAGATCGTTAGTGTATACTAAATAGATACCTGTGCCTGTCTATTGTGCGCCAGTTCGTATATGAGGTAGGTGAGCGTGGATGCTGTGGTGTCGAAGCCGCCCAACAAGAATATGGCGGCCTGGGCCACGATAAGATCGTTAGTGTATACTAAATAGATACCTGTGCCTGTCTATTGTGCGCCAGTTCGTATATGAGGTAGGTGAGCGTGGATGCCGTGGTGTCGAAGCCGCCCAACAAGAATATGGCGGCCTGGGCCACGATAAGATCGTTAGTGTATACTAAATAGATACCTGTGCCTGTCTATTGTGCGCCAGTTCGTATATGAGGTAGGTGAGCGTGGATGCTGTGGTGTCGAAGCCGCCCAACAAGAATATGGCGGCCTGGGCCACGATAAGATCGTTAGTGTATACTAAAAATTGAAAAGAAAATATTATATTAAGTGAAGTAGTGACTAGTGTATTAATAAGAACCAATTTGGGATTATATTTGGGATTATAAAGGGTATAAACCCTTTATAATGAAATATATATATATATATATATATATATATATATATATATATATATATATATATATATATATATATATATATATATATATATATTATTTTATACTAGCTGTCCCGGCAAACGTTGCTTTGCCATATTAAGTATTTCGCCCATATTATTTTATTGAAGTGACTAAATAAGTATGTCACCATGGCAACGTCGATCGCTATCCCGTCACACAAACAATATAGTCGCCGTCAGTCTCGAGTTGTAATAATTTACTATTTTTCATTCAACAAATGCACTTATCAATATATAAAATACCCAGTAGCCGATTCTCAGACCTACTGAATACGCATATAAAATTTGGTAAAAATCGGTAAAGCTGTTTCGGAGGAGTACGGTAACTAACATTGTGACATGGAAATTTTATATATTAGGTATATATATATATATAAAGCCGAACGTTTGGAAGTGGGCTAAAAAGTCAACGATATTTTAGACACATATTAATTGAGGCTTGCTATAGGTTCTCTTGCTAATAAAAAATTTAAATAAATGTAAAGCATTAAATATATTTCCGTGGCATGGTACCCGTAACACAAGTTCTTCGAGAACTTACCCCGGGACCAGATTGACGTGGTGTGAAAGCGTCCATAGATATTATTATAAATGAATCTAGGTAGGTAAGCTAAAAGATGCGTTACAAACGGGAGATGGTTATAAATGTTTTTAAAAAAATTAAATTATGTGTTAAGTATAAGAGGCAAAAAGATATTTATAAATTTAAACAGGACGCAATACAATTGTATAATACTAATGGCCGCACTGTGCTTGAAATTCGTCCATAATAATTTTAAATAATTCATTTAAGTCATTTCGAAGGTTAAACTTTAAGAGTTATTTTGCCTCTTGCATGGAACAAATGAAAAAAAAAATTATGACAGGTTGTGAGACGTCAATGTGTAACAATATTGAATCTATCAAACGGCACGGCAGTGTGTGTCATTAATCGGAGTTTGTTTATATTTCTATGAACTGTATGTGTTCATAAGCATAAATGAATAAAAATTTAGCAATCTGCATCCTGTACACAAACTTTAACTACCTAAACTATTTCGTAACAATCTCCCCGGCCGGAAAAAATCATCGCACTGAATTTTCTCCAACCTTCCGGATTACGGAACATAAAGTCCGACTCTTACATTCAGAATTCTGATTCTCCGCCCTCATCCTGATGAGTATGTCCAGCACACTGTGTCCGCTACTCCTGCTCTCGACATGCTGTTTAGTCATTGTGTCGATAACCTTTCTGAAGTAGTCCGTCGCTGATTTCGGGTAAAATGTAAACCTGTGAACAAAAAGTATTATTATTTATTTACTGTAGCGGGCTACGACCTCTTGGTTTTACATATCCTTCTTACGATTGAGTGGTGATGATAATAATACAGCAACAATTCTTATATTCTCCTTTATTGGTGCTTAACACAGATACGTATTACATAATATGAGATATGTCTAACACAATTACGTCTACAGTCTACACTGAGTGTAGCCTTATTGCTAACTGAAATAAACTAAATAAGCTTTACCTGTGACATCTGTCAATATGACATTGACAATTATATTCCTTATAACTACTGTTGACATTATGCAACATTTACTTAGAGGGAGTGTTTTCTTTTTTAAACCTACACTACAGACTATAGATTATTTTTTTTGTGGTTTTTCTATATTATCTCACTTTTATAGTGAGTTATTATTATAATTTTTTTTTCCAGTTTCCCTTCACCAGTGAGCATTGCGCTACAGAGTGGAAATTATATATTTACGTAAATAAATATAGCTATATCTCTGTATGTAAATACAGAGAAATAGCTTTCATAGAACCAATTTTTAAAATTTTGACGTCCTCTTCAACGGCTTACAACTTTTCCACACAATCGTGGACACACCGTATGCTTGTAGTGGTGCAATCAAATCGAGAGAACTATGTAGCTTCTTTAATCTGTGGTCGCGTCTCCAGTCATGTTTATCTGGGGTCTGTCTGGGGGTACAATATCGAACCGCCCACATCGATTTTGTTCGTTTTCGTTCGTTGAAACCAGTCCAACTATAGTAGTTATTAATTTACGCTCAAGTGTGTGCGCAATACAAGATATTCCTCTCTTCTTCCCTTTACTCTCATAACCCAGTGGGCCGGATAACCGACACGACTGGCGAGAGATCGACCAACCAACAAAATGTATGCGTTTGACATAAGGACGATGACTTATGCCAAATTCCATACATTTTTGATTTCAAACTAGGCCGTCGAAATTATCGAATGCATCCTGACTAAAGGCAAAGGTATTATCACCAACCCGAAGATATGAACTAGCTCCGGCCAGAAGAAGATGCTGCACCAGGATATCCCTCGATACACATCAAACGTCATGAACCCTTTGGCTACCGTCCTCAATGGACCTTCGCCAGATAGGGTCGCGTCGCTTGAAATACCGAAGGCAAAAGTGCTGATGACGTCAGTGGTGTAGTCTATGAACATTTCCTGTAAAAAATTTGATTAGATTTTGTCTACAAGGTACTATGTTGACTATCGCCCGAAACTAATAACGTATCTAAAATCTCAGATTGACTTCAATAATAATAATAATAATATCTATGGACGCTTCACACCACATCAATCTGGCCCCGTGCTAAGTATCCGAAGAACTTATGTTACAGGTACCAGAAAACGGGAAGTATATTGAATAATATTATACTATACATATATTTAAGAATTTACTATATTATATACATATTTAATACACATCCATGACCCAGGAACACCCGAAAAAAGTTTTTGTTCCTTCGGCGGGATTAGAACCCGCGACCCCCGGCTTGAGCATCAACGCGGTGAACCACTGAGCAACAGAGGTCGTCAAAACAATCAATTCAATTTTAGATTCTCAAACAAAATTGACGTAAATTGACGAAGTCAATCCTAGGATCGTTGAAATGTATTGAAATATTGATCTCAAATAGCTTAAATGAGATTAGGACTGATTATTAATTTCGGGCGTAAGTTGGGTTGAATATACCAGAAATTGATTTTAGGACTCCTTCTTACTGGTAAAAACGGGGCCCTATAACTAAGACTCCACTTTTCGTCCGTCTGTCCGTCCGTCCGTCCGTCTGTCGCCCCACGTATCTCAGGAACCGTGATAACTAGACAGTTGAAAGTTTCACAGAATATGATTTATTTTTATTGCCGTTATAACAGCAAATACCAAAAACTTTAACCTGACTAGGTATAGTATGTCTATGTTACTAGGGCCTTTATTACAAATATATGACCCAATGAATGAACATTAAAATCGGATCAGAAGCTTGGGCGCTACGATGGAACAAACATACCTACATATTACATACATAAACTGCCAAAATCATCACCCTTCTTGGCTTTGCCGTAGTCGGGCAAAAATAAATAATAACTATATTTAATTTAATATAGTTAAATATTTTCATTGATCGTTTAATCGTTTACATATAAAAGGAATATAACTAAAATATATAGGAAATTTTATGGTTTATAAAGCCTGTTTTGAAATACAAGAAAGATATTTTCGGCTAACACAATATATTATTTTGTTATTTTATCAGAAAATCTTTGAACCATTTCAACCCGTTATTCCTAGGTATAATCTTTTTATTCATTGCAATAGTTTTTTTTTTTTAATTTTATATTGGAGGAATTTCTCAGTACTTAAATGGCCAATATATGTAAAAAATATTTAAATGGAATTCACTCCATTCTATAATTTCACATCGAGTATTTCTAAGCGTCTCTTGACCTATTTCTACTACTAGCAATAGGTTTTGAATATTATGCTATTTACTCCATAACATAGATATATTAAATTAAAAAGAGGTAAAATTATGTAATATATAATCTAAGCTCTATATATAACATTTGGACTTTACTAATATAAAAATTTGTGCCTGGGTAACCGAGCTTTGCTCGGAGTTCTGATAAATTAAAAAAACAAAAATCACATAAATATTTATCTGACCGGGATTCGAACGTGGTGGACATTCTAAATTTCCAAACAACGCAAAAATTATACATAGGTATGCAAATGGTATGGTATGGTACGTATGGTACCAAGCTGCCAATCAGACTGACGTAAGAGAGTCGAAATTATTGATATTATATTGCTGCACGACGAAAGAAAAAACATATATTGCTTAAAAATGCGCAGTTTCTAAGTATTATCCAGACTAGCTAGAACGATTTTTCTCCCCCAAAACACCCTGCATACAAAATTTCATGGTAATACTTGTACACCGTTGCCGAGATTCCGATTATAATATATATACAAGATTGTCTCGTTTAAAGTATAAGATAAAGTACCTAAGTAACCGAGCAAAGCTCGGTTACTTAGGTACTCGGTGCTGTAGTAGATAAAAAAAAAAATCAAAAACATATTTTACCGGCGTTCGAACCCACCACATTCCGAATTTCCGAACAACACAAAAATTAACCAACTGCCAATCGGACTGACATTATACAGTCGAAATTATTCATATATTGTTGCACGACGAAAGAAAAAAACATTTTATATAACTTAAAAATGCGCAGGTACCCTGGTAAGTTACATACTAAAACTCCCTGCATACTAAATTTCATGTACATACTTGCAGCCGTTGCCGAGATTACGATTATATTATATATACAAGATTGTCCCGTTTAAAGTATAAGATTCTTGCCTGATGTCTTAACTCATAAGTGATTTGGTACCACCGACCTCCTCAGTTACCATTACCAGGGCATTTCCGACTTTTGAGAATCTTTTTTTACTTGCACTTGACCGGTATTTTCGGGGTTCCGTAACACAAGAAACCCTTATAGTTTTACTCTGTCCGACCGTCTATCTGTCTGTTTGACTGTCCGCGCTTCTAGCTTATGTAATTATGAGTATAAATGGATGAAATTTGGTATAGTAAAATACTGTATATAGATCTCGGTTTGGTATCATAAAATAATAATAATTTTACATTTTAGGGGTGGCTCTCCATACATGTGACGTCGGGACGAAAAATATTTTTTCATTCACCCCATCGTGTGGGATATAGTATCGTATAGGTCTTCTTAAATAAAGGTAAGATTTCTTATATTTCTTGTTTAATTGAAATTTTTGATAATTGTTGATAATTGTCAATTCTAAACTATAAGATATAGAAATGTTAAAGTTTACATGCTGTTGGATAGGTAATGCTAAAAACTCTTTAGAAAAAATATTTTGAATAACGTTCTAAGTAATGCAACGAAAACCTATTGCGCGTTAATAGTTACGGAATGCTACTTTAATTTTTCTTGTCATGCTCTTGAATAGCTATTATTTTTATCACCTATATGAACACATAGTAAATACCCTCAAATTAATTTCTGTATCAACATTATTTTTTATCCGTTGAACTAGTTGCTCAGACTTGTTCCTTATGAATGGATGTATCTGCTTCAGTTTAGCCGACGAGAACGATTTGGTGAGCGATCGCCGGACTTCAGACCAGATGGGATCCTGGAATACAATCACTTTGGTTCAATTCATATCAATATATAGTCCGTTAAGTAGTTTGGTTCAAATCTTGGCAACATATAGCCCTTTAAGTAGCTCTGATACCTTAGGTATTACCACAGAAGCATTCAATCAAATATTCAAATACACAATAGTCAATTTATTTAGGTATGTTGTAATGTTTAAGGGCTGGTTTGGTTTTAGATCAACAATAAAATTGCACACATTGCATGTTAGCTAAGTGACATATAAGTTATTAAGTATACTCGATTCATATCCAAATTAATATTTTTGTAAACAAAGGACACAAGTGTATTGTAATGATACCATTTTAAATATCACTAATTCGTCTTGAAATAACACATTGATTTTGTAAAATATAATCTTTTAAGAATTCAAAATCTGGTATAGGTAGCTTGCTAATACGAACCGAAGACTTGGGTTAGATGGTCAATAGAACTTGGAAATGTTATCATGAATCAAGCATACTTTTGGTATGGAATAACAGCTTAAGGTCAATTATACAATACTTACATCAACAGTAAATATATTCAAAGCTCCCAAAGGATCATTCGCTCCAGAACTCAGCAGTCTATTCTTGAAGTTACCGAAGTCTTTCACCAGAATATTTCTGGCGATCTCCGGGCTGTTAATGATAAGTACTGGTCTCCAGAACCACCAGGCTCCAACGTAGGGGGACGAGAAACGATTTAGTTGTCTCATCCATATGCCCTGAAAAATAGTAACTATCTATGTGTTCCATAATTTTGAATCATAACAAGAATAACATCGTTCTGTCGGATAAATACTCTCGTATACTGTCGGATAAATACTCTCGTATACTGTCGGATAAATACTCTCGTATACTGTCGGATAAATACTCTCGTATACTGTCGGATAAATACTCTCGTATACTGTCGGATAAATACTCTCGTATACTGTCGGATAAATACTCTCGTATACTGTCGGATAAATACTCTCGCATACTGTCGGATAAATACTCTCGTATACTGTCGGATAAATACTCTCGTATACTGTCGGATAAATACTCTCGTATACTGTCGGATAAATACTCTCGTATACTGTCGGATAAATACTCTCGTATACTGTCGGATAAATACTCTCGTATACTGTCGGATAAATACTCTCGTATACTGTCGGATAAATACTCTCTTTAGCAAAAAAATTTAGCAAAATATCCGGGCATATTTGCAAATTAACAATTTTAGTGGTCCTGTGACTGACCTGTGAGAAAATGCTAAAGTTCCAAAAAGCTTAATTTTTAAATGGACTCTAAAAATTATAGACGTGCTTTTTTAAACGTTTAATGTTTTAACGAAAACCAACTAACGTTTCAGGTAGCGCGATACCTATTCTTTCTAGTATATGGCCTAAGGTGTTTGGGAACCAGGGCTTATTTAACGGTGTCGGTTAAAATTGTCTACCTGCGGTATATCAGGCCCATAACTGACTTACCGGGTTAACCCTCTGCAAGAACGTCAGACTCCCCACAACAGGGTACGGGGGTACGCACGGCACATTTCTCCTGCTCCAGTAGTCGCGAGTGTAAGTCCATCGGAGGTAAAGCAGGCTGATGGTGAATAGGAGCAGTATAACGAACAACATACTGAAATAGAATAACAACTGAATGAATTTTGATGAAATTTGATATGCTAGTAGTTTAGTCTCTGGATTAACACATTGGTTATTTTTATTCGCAGCAAAAGGTACGGTTCTCCCCGGATTCCTTTTTCGCGTACTAAGTCGCGGCTAACATCTAGACTATACTAACATTATAAAGAGGTAAAGTTTGTTTCTTTGCGAGTTTGTGACTTACCGAGATTTACTTCAACCAATTTTTTTAAATTCTTCTGAAGCCACTTATTTGTGAGTGTCATAGGCTATATATTAAACCGAAAAATTATAAGTCTTTTCCGTGGTAGTCGGATTTGCAAAATAAACCGAAAAAAAACGGGCGAACGCAATCGTGTTTGAGAAACGCTGCCTTATCGATGAGAGATATATTATTGAGTTCTAGAGAAAAGTTTTAGAGTTTGATAGTGCCTGCAAAAAAGTCGCAAAGCGACAGCATATTTAAGCCACAAAAAGATGTTTTTTTTATAAAAATAAAATGTATTTAAATCGTAAGGTGATATTAACAACAATTATATAATTTTTTATCAAAATGCGCAAAGGCACTTTTTTGAGCTCCTGGATTGAACTAATGTTCTAAGCAAATTAAATAATAAAATGAGAATGTTATCTCCTATATAGTCGTATAGTTTGTAGCGGCCTTAGAATTTTGAAATAAGTTCTAAGCCAATAAAACTTCGAAAATTGCTTTTAGTTAACTGTGAATTACTCCAATCTACGATAATATTACTAAGCAAACTTTATACCAAAACAATTGTTACTTTATGAGGAATAAAGATTTTATAATTTTAAAGCATGAATTTATTAACCTATTTCAATAAAAACGATAAAATACAACTGCAAAATTGCTACAAAATGCGAAATGTCGGGAATGCCTAATCTCGCAGAGTGCATATTTGTAATAGGGCTGTTAACTCGTAACTAACTTGCAGAACATTAATCTACGCATTTTCAAACGAAAGTCCAAAGAGAATCACCGCAATCACATCGGAAAAAAAATCACAAAAGTGTGCTGCACCGTTCGAGAAAAACACTGGATTATTTCTTTACCTATTCACCTGGTTGCTAAATATAATAATTTATTTAAATAATAATTATTTTTTAAATACCTTTACTTATTTTAATGGTACTGCGTAGTAATACAGTTCCAGCACAGAGTAAATAGTATACAGTGGTTGCAGTGATAATAATTAGGTCAGTGTAGGTTATCAGTATTATACCGAGATAAGACACGGTGCGCACTTTTTCAGCGCGCGATTTAATTGAAATGTTACATGAGCTTTGCATATTTTAGAGGACGCAATTTTATTAATTATATAAAGGCAGCCACAGACGAGAGGCCGATCGTTTCAGTTAGATCTGACGCCTGAACGGATTCGAGCCCATACACGGAAAAAATCGCATCCGACCCAACTGACGTCAGTTCGGCCTGAACGGATTCGAGCACTCACACGACACGATTTTGCATCCGTTCAGGCCGAACTGAAGGCAGACCGGACCATGTATGGGCCCCTTAAGAGGTCAATAGAAGCTTAACCTCAAGTTTGTGGGGTCGCAACCCTTGTCCCCGGCCGCCATCTTGGAAAAAGGGGTGAAAACACTTTTTTCGCGATATCTCGGAAACTATCCGTCTTACAAAAAATTCGTAAAGACATAACTTGTTTCAAATTGTTTTGCCTAAAAATAAATATGTTTATATAACTTTTTGCCCTAAATTAAAAATTAAAGAAATTATAAGCAAAAAAGTGAGAATTTTTTTATAACAATTATCTTTTTTTCTCTATAACTTTTTTTTATACATTTTACAAAAAAATTACCTCAGACCAATCTTGTAGATGATCTTTTGAGGAAAATTTTTCCCTGTAATTTTTTTTTATTTCGTTCGTTTAAAACGCTTGTTACAGCGCTCCAAAGTTGACCGGGTTCGCCAATGCTCATGAGAATCCGGTCAAAACGAAATATTTAACTTATTTTTTTTTTATTGTAAATATATTATTCTTAAAAAAATTGTTAAATTCGTACAACTTTACTTATTCATTCCTAACTCTTTTCCCCGCCACCTATGAGGTAGATTCTGGAGGCGCGTTTTTTTTTACGTGGTATCCCTAGTAGGCCTACTCCACGAACATCTTGCTTATAAGGTAATACTCGACATCATTATATTTTCAATCACTTATTAGCTACATACTCTAATCTACTTTTCTTCGATGGTCCAGGCTGTGGCTCAGAATCTAAATCAACGTCAAATGTGAAAGTTTGAGGAATGACAGGAGTTAAAATTGGAGTCATAGTTGGAAGTTCATCTTTGAATTCATTTTCTTCCATTAACTTTGACATTCCCATATGGTTGCTGCATGTTTCGCCAGAACAATGGAGGCATACTGTATAGAATTTCAGGCCTGCTTTTCTACAGCCACATATGCTTCCACAGTTTCCTTTGCATCTGCAGAAAATTAATTTAATGAGATCGGGGGGTGCTGGAGGCTTGGAAGCTTGTATTGGCATCCAAATGTTTGCATGCTTTTTCCAGCCCCAGGATTCTTTGATTTCCAATCTTCAGGATTTTGATATCTTCCGAGCCACGACTGGACCTGGTGATATACTCGGAGACTGCGAAAACGCGCTGCATCTTGTGTTGGAGTCAGCGGTGATAAATTAAATGAATTTTTAGTCACTGTCTTGGCAAATCGTTTGTATCGCAAGCCGTCTAGTGAGTCGTCTTTATTACCGCCATATAAAGCTATGAAAAAACGTTCGCAAACAAGAGTGAGCAAAGATGGATCGACTTTCTCACTCAGGAATAGTGCGGTACACCAGCTAATTCAGGATGTTTCTCCATAATTTTTATAAATTTTAATTTCGCCATATTATAGGCTGCTGATGTTGTATCACATCCTGAGAAAGCATGAAGAAATAGCAAATTCTGTGTTATAAGATCTCCATACATAAAACTTGAAGGGCCATATAACTGAGTAGATGTGCGCCCTTTTGAAGGTTTTGAAAAGTAAATGTTAGGCTGTCTTCTACCTAATGCTGTGAACAAAACAAGAATGTCAATGTGCTCTGCCACAATAATCACAGAATTATGAGATCGGGATGCAGTAAGCGCAGCAGAGACGATGATTGAATCTGCATCTGATTCAACTTGGTCGACAGAAAAACCCACCTCTCAAAGAGCAGTTTTGAGAAGATCTATCAAGTTTCAAGTCAAGTCAAAAGATTTGTTTTTGTGTGTTTGATGTGTTTCATTACCAAGAAATTTTTCGTGTGATATTGTTAGTATGGTACTCTTATCAAACTTAATTTCTGTACATTGATGCTTTTTCGTGCAACGCAGACGTTCCCATGACTTTGTTCCTGCTATATCAGGATTTTTGGAGTAACCATCAAATATTATTGTTGCAGATAGACCATAATGTTCTTGCACATACCAGACATACTTCTCAAGGATGTTGTTTAATAACGAATTCCGATCCCAAACCACTATATGTAAGAAAACCACCGTCGATAACAAAATGACTTCTGTGAATTTTTTCAAAGGATTGGTCTAGTGGTGTAAAAACATTAAACAAAGACGACTTAGTACCTTTCCTCATGCCATCCTCAGCGAATAATGCCAACGGTAAAGCTGCTAATTCGTACGCCAGGTATTGTTTAATATCGCCAAATGTTTCTCTCGAAATATACATCCGTTGAAATAAAAGTAAGGGATTGACGACAGGAGATTTTTCTACCTTAATAGTGCTTGTCATAGCACTAAAGGGAAGAACCTTTGATTTCCGATTAAATGACAGTCCTTGAAAATTAGATCCAATGATGTTAGTTACTAAGCCTTCTCCTATTTTAAAAGCACGATGACAATTGACGATATCTGAAGCAATATTCCATTTGCTATACAAATCAATTTAGTACGATCTATAGCAAGATTATGAGAAGAGAGCCAATTATCAATTTTTTCAAGGTCATTGTCACGTTGGACACGTGCATCTATGTAATCTACGTGATGTTCTGAAGTATCCATAGTAATTTTACAGTATTCTGTAATCTGCTCGTAAACATCTTGTAAGCGTATCATTCCAAGAGTCCATGATGCCAACGTGCTCTCAGTGATACCACGCCCGTGTGTTAGCCCACCAGATGATTTAAACATTCTCATGAGAGTTTGCTCAATAGTTTGGTCAGACATTATCCGCTCCAAAATTTGTCAGTTCGTCGAATAGTAAAATGGCCCTTAGCAGTGAGCGAGTGGTATTCATCAGGTGTCATTATTTGGTCAAGCCTCAACATTTCTTGCAGGTTAAGTTGACTTGACTTAGCATACAAGAAATGTCCACTTGCATAAAAAATTGGAAGCATTTTTTTTATCCTTTTCAAATGAAGAGACAAATTTCCAGATCGTTCTGCTTTGATAAAATGTTTTAAGAGAGTGACCAATCTGTAATATTGTATCCATAAGGTTGCAGTTGGTCCTTTACTCTCCAGCATGGTCAAAGATTCTTCAAATTTGGTCGATACCTTCTTGAATAGAGGATTATTAATTGATTCTAAAACGTTAGTTCGATCAATATCAGTAATAACATCATCGAGAAAATCGCGTCCTTCATCTGTAAATTCTTTGAGTCCATAATTATTTTGCTTATAGACAAATGCACCAACAAATGAGCACGCACAGCTCTACGCTCTCATAAGCATGTCCAGATATTATGTGCTGAACACAGTTATATGCATAAATTAGTTTCCACCAATTAATGACATAAGCAATCGGAACCCACCCAATCGGACAACATTCTAATATATGTTCGTCATCGTTTCGATATTGTGCTTTGCCTAAGCCGGGGTACATTATTATTATTTCAAAAAGCTTTATTGCTAAAGTGCATGATGTCATGAGAGATAACTGTAGACGATTCTATTGCATAACTTGCGATAAATGTTCGCCAACGTCCATACCACGTTGAATACGTTCTCGTCCGATCACCGAAGTTAAGCAACGTCGGGCGCGGTTAGTACTTGGATGGGTGACCGCCTGGGAATACCGCGCGACGTTGGATTTTTGATATAATTATTCAGCATTAAAATTTTAAGCCATTATCATTTTTATTTTTGTTATCCTAAAAAAGGAATTTATCTCCGCTCTGTGTTTTCATCCATCATTTGCATGTCCAGTAGATTTTTTTTTTTTTCGGTTCAAGTAATCTTTGAGTAATCTATGTTTAAGTCATCGTAACTTATCGTTCGTTTCAGTTTCTGACGGTTCTTCGTGAGCGCGTGGAGAGGCGGGAAGCGGAGCGGCTGGTGAAGCTGGGCATGCTGCGCCGGCACAACCAGCTGTCGCCGGCCGACGAGCGCACGCTCGCCGCATTCCGCAGCAAGTTCCACGTGAGTGAGACAGACGTAGCACAGGCGCGGGGCAGAGGGAGACAGACAGCACGCGCTAGCAGCTTGAGTGCAGTGCTAGGAGCAATTGAAATTAATTCTAGCTCAAAGTGAAAATGTATTAACTCAATATTTTCTTAATTTCTAAATGGTTTTAAATACATATATATATATATATATATATATATATATATATATATATATATATATATATATATATATATTTTTTTTTTTTTTTTATAATAGTATAAACTTCCAAGATATAAACTTAAAATGGATAGTCGGGATGTAGCGATAACCCATCTTCAAATTATTATCAGCAAGGTCACAGCTCAGGTCGAACTGATAACTATATAGGAATAGAAATAAAGAAACAATATTTTATTTTATCAATTGTGTCAAAAATAAAGGCGTTGTCAAAAATAAATTTCGAGAAGGCATGAGGTAAAATATTACGCGCTGGAAGAAATGCACAGGAAATTTCGTACAATGAAATAGAATTATAAGTCGCAGAGAAACCTAATGTTGAAAGAACATTGATGAGATTACTGAAACCATATTTTTTATACAAAAAAGATCCAACCCCAAGTAGTAGCGATGAAATGAATGAAGCAGGTCGCGTTGCTCCAATGATGAAGTGAACAATAGATGTACATTTTCTTTGTGCTGCAACCAACGACTTACGTTTTGATTGACAGATAATTCCAGAAAGTAGACCTGATAAAGATTCATATTATTAAATTAAGGAATTAACTTTTTTTAAAAAAAATATCTGAAGGTGGATACTGATTCGTTTCATAGCGTCGTGAACGGATGTCTTCCAAAATAATTGCAGCTACATCTCTGACTTTCTGCAATTTCTCCTTTTGAGGATCCATCATGTCTTATTTCCTCACTTCATTTTTTGGAGTAAAATTGCTTGCTGCAGTCCTTGTGATACCTAGCTCCAACATTGACTAACCTAGAAACATTAGCTATGCGATCAGCAATGCTCTTTGCCTTATCATCAGAACGTTTGAAAACAAGGTTCAAAATGCTTTTTTTGTACCTTCATGACGTACATTACATATCTTCCTCTGACGGCTTTGACGCAAGTCACTTTGATCCTGGAATACTTCGCCGCAAATAAAGCAATTGTTTGAGAAATCAAAATCAGTATCTAGATTTTCTGATACTGAAGATGATGAACTGCTACAGCTGAGACGACGAACAACATTATCTGTTCGACTATCACTTTAATAATGATATGAACAGGGAATATGACCAGTTACTTCAGAAACACTTTGTAAAGATAATTTATTGTCCACATCCTTTTTGAATTTTGCTCGCTCAAGCAAAGTTTTCACTCCTCTAGCTTTCACAGTTCGAACTTTAATGTCCCCAAAAGGTTTTTTTACATATAAAACAATCACTCATGATTCACGCTTTAAAAAAGTCGCAATGACCTACTTGAAAAACTAAATGAAAATTTCACCACACAAAACTCGCAGTTTAATTGATTAAACTGAAAATAATATCCACAATTTTCAATACATCTACACGTGCTAAAAATATATAGCACAACTAAGAGAATAAAATGAGGTAGAAGAAACAGCTGAGCCTACGTATATTAATAATAGTCGTAGCAGGCAGATGTTCCTTTGTCCCCAAACGGTAACTCAGACCTTTTCTACATTCAACATAAACTCACACATCATTCTTAACATTCGGTAAGTTAAATTTGGTAAGTTCTATGGTAAGGAAAACAGTTAGGAATGAATAAGTAAAGATGTACGAATTTAACAAATTTTTAAAGAATATATTTACAATAATAAAAAAAAAGAAACATTTCGTTTTGACCGGATTCTCATGAACATTGACGAACCCGGTCAACTTTGGAGCGTTGTAACAGTGTTTTAAATGAATGAAAAAAAAAAATTACAGGGCAAAATTTTCCTAAAAAGATCATCTACAAGATTGGTCTGAGGTATTTTTTTTGTAAAATGTATACAAAAAAGTTATAGAGCAAAAAAGACAATTTCTATAAAAATGTTCTCACTTTTTTGCTTATAACTTCTTTAATTTTTAATTTAGGGCAAAAAGTTATATAAACATATTTGTAGGCAAAACAATATGCTACAAATTGTGTCTTACAAATTTTTTGTAAGACTAAGAGATTCCAAGATATCGCGAAAAAAGTGTTTTTACCCCTTTTTCCAAGATGGCTGCCGGGGGACAAGGGTGGAGATCCCACAAACTTGAGGTTAAGCTTCTATTGGGACCCATGTGTGTGGGGGGTCCACACATGTCCCAAAAATAAAATTGCGTCTTCTAAAAAATGCAATATTCGGTCCTTAAATTGTAACATTTCAATGGACTAATTCATAATTGAACTTTATTTGCTCCACAAAAACATACACGGCTTATAGCAGGAGTTCGAATTGCAAGCGATCTTGCAATGAAACGCGTATCTTTTTGTGTAGTGAATGAAGTAGATTAGGTACTTATTACCTACATGTTAGAGCGTCTTCCCATTATCCGATCCGTATGCTGATTGCTGAGTGCAAGTTTTTGTCCCTACTTGCCTTGAAGAAGTTAACTACAATTTGAATGGCATCGAAACAACGCTCCACGAAGAGTGGTAACAAATGTTTTTAAGCTATTGCATAGCTTTTATCGCGGGCTTTGATCGCGGCGACCGAATCAAGAAATTCCGTAACGAAAGTAAACCTAACACCCCCCCACTCCGACCGGCACAGCGCGGCGGTGCGGCGTTGAAAGCCGTGCATCGTCTAACGTCGTTTCAGTTCGGCAGACTTCGGCACGGTGTTTGTGTGCGTGCGACTAGACGTATGCGTGTAGACTAGCTGCTAACTGCTCATAACTGATTCTATCTCTTTTAGACACAATGCTAGGTGAGACAGCATGCTTTTTGGCCGCGTCCACGAGTGAGTTCGAGCCCGCGACTAGTTGAACCTTAACGTGTATGTATATGATACGACTGTACGAAGCTCGCACGGATCGAGACGAGCTGCTCCGAAATCGGACGAATACGTAAGCAGATGTTTGTGAGAAAGTATAAAAATGCTATGCAATAGCTTTACCGCGGCAGTCCCCGAGTGCCACACATATTTTTCTCTATTTACGTACATATGTAAATAGAGTTGTTGTTATGAAATGAAATACTTATGTTTTACTGTAAAATTAATAAACTTTAATAAAGAGAAAAATAAAAGATACATGCGCTAGTAATCTCCACAGAGTAGAGAGCGAGTTGTGTCAAAGACAACATTAATAGAAGACTTTAGAAGGCGTGAAATTTAAATTCATATATTACAACACTCCTCCTTAATTTAAGCCTTCTACAATTAATATTATTTATTTTAACATGTCTTTAAATATAAATATATATTTTTTTGAACAAACAATTAAAAAGAATTGCCTTTGCACAAGGTAAGTATCTTCCTATTTTATCTCTAAGATAACAAAATTTAGCTTTATTTAAAGACTTAGTAAAAATATCTGCATACTACTCCTCAGTAGGCACATAGATTAAGTCAATTATTTTTGCATAGTACTTTTCTTTAATAAAATTATACATAATGTCTATATGTTTGCACCGTTTGTGAAAGTTTACATTTTTAATTACACTTATAGGATTTTGATTATCAAGATTTAGACACACACACTTTTGCTTAAATCCATTTATATCACACAATAATTGTTTGATCCACATAGACTCTTTTGTGGCGGCACAAGCTGCCATGAATTCAGCTTCAGTAGTTGAGAGAGCTACTGTCTGCTGTCTTTGACAGGCCCAAGTCACTGCAGCTCCATTTTTTATAAAAACATATCCTGTTACTGAACGTCTTGTACTGGGATCATTGGCATAATCTGCATCACTGTAGCCTACTATTATATTAGGCTCAGGTATTTTTATGTAGTGCAAATCATAATGTTTTTTCTTTTTTTTTTTTTTTTCCCCTACCGTAAGCAGGGCCAATTTTTTGCTTTGTTTTGTGGTTACATTTAATGTTTGTTTTTTAATTACAATTTTTTATTATTACATTTCATTTCTTTTGCTATCATTTTTAAACATTTCTCTTATTACTTATTTCATTATAATCTTACATTTATATCTTTTAACATCTTGTGCTATTGCTTTACATTAATTTTTTGCATTGACATTTACATTTTTCATTTCTTTAAATTCTTTCTCTTTTTTACAATCTCTTACTTGCTTTTATAACTCTATTTTTTGCTTCATTTGTACATTTCCTTACATTTCATTTACATTTATCGCTACATTAAAATTCAGTTACACTACTTTTTTATTTTGCCTTACATTTTTCTTTTCCAAATTTGCATTTCATTTTTCTTTTTCTTTAAATTCTTTCTCTTTTTTACATTTTCTTACTTACTTATATAACCCTATTTCTTGCTTAAATTTGTACATTTCATTTACATTTATCGCTACATTAACATTCACTTACACTACTTTTAATTTTGCCTTTCATTTTTCTTTTCCAAATTTACATTTAATTTTTATTTTAATTTTACATTTCTCTATTTTATTTCACATGTCTAGCCTTTTTGTTCTTTTCCTGTTTCTATCTCATTCTACATTTTCTACTTTACGTTTTTCTTTTACATTTTATTCCTATACATTTTGTTATTTACATTTTTCCTGTTTGCTTATCAGTTTTTTATTTTATATCCTTACATAGCTCTTTTTAATTTGTATTATGTTATGTCTAACTATTACACTCATTTTCTATTCCTATCCTATTCTACTTTTTCTTTAAATTTTTACATTCCTTCCATATATTTACTTTGCTTTATATTTTCTTACTCATCCCACTACTCCTATCCCATTACCATCATTCAGCCCAGGACGTCCGCCCCGGAATTTTGCACAAAGATTATTTACATAATAATAATTGTTACAGTGTGTGTGTTCTCCCATGGCTCGTTTTTTGCCACTAGTGCCAGTATAATTATTTGGGACAGCGGGAGGGTATGTCTTTTTTATAGCTTATGCTATATATGCTTTATTACTCAATAATCCCATATATATATGCAAAGTCTTTTTACCCAGATTTGTTATACCCACCGCTGTCTGCCTACCTCCTTCCTTCGCATCATTGGCTTAAAATTAACTACAGTTAATCATAATATCCAATGTTGGGGTTTAAACCATAATCTTTAGTCTCTTTCAAATATTTAAAAAAATTCTTCATAATCTTTCAAATATTCATTATATGAGTTTTAAAATCGACTCACCAGGCTTACAGCATATGAAATATCTGGTCTGCTTACTGTAGCTAGATGCATCAAAGATCCATTTGCTTCACGGTATGGAATGTTCTTTTCTGTTTCACCATCTCCTTTTTCCAACTTTACATGAGGATCAAGTGAAATTGATAACAGTTATCAATAAACAAATGACTACTTTTGGAAAAAGAATTCCATGTTTTTAAAATAAAATTAATTTGAAATTTGAATTCTTAGCCAAACAAAAATTATTTTGATTTGAAATGGCCAGTACTGCAGAACAACAATTTCATAGGTAAAGACCTATTATATAATCGGTATCTCGGCAACTGCTACAAGTATTACCATGAAATTTAGTATGAATGGACTTTTGGGGTAGAAAAATCGATTGGGCCGATCTAGCTAGGTCTTATCTCTTAGAAACTGCGCATACATATGTTTTTTATTTCGTCGTGCAACAATATATCAACAATTTCGACTCTTACGTTAGTCTAATTGGCAGCTGGATATACGTATCTACGTATAATTTTTGCAAGGTTTTAGAATGGAGACCGCGAACAACCCGCCCCGTAGGACGACCTCCCGCGAGGTGGACCGACGACCTAAAGAGAGTGGCGGGAAGCGGTTGGATGTGGAAGGCAGAGGACCGGGTATGGTGGCGCGAAATGGGAAACGCTTATGTCCAGCAGTGGACGACTACGGGCTGACGTAACGTGTATGGAGTATTTTTATCGTATATCGTTTTTTATCGTTTTATCATGTTACATAATTTATTTGCCGCCATTGTGTTACCTGTGTATATTATTATTTTTTATTTCTTTTCTTTTATATTTTTTTTTGTTGTGTGCACAATAAAGAATATTTCATTCATTTGTTAGGTTGTCTGGCAGAAAATGCTATAAGCATTAAGACCGCTTTTTTGTACAGTTCCATTATTTAATTATTGTTATGTGTGGTGTGTTTTTTGTGCAAATAAAAAATTTTCTATTCTATTTTAGTGATTCTTATAATGATTATTTTTTTTATAATTTTATTATTTTATCGTTCTACTAAAACACTGAGCAAACCTTGATTTCCCAGAAACTAACTTATTATAGCAAGAAGATAAGAGATTTGACGTCTAACGATCTACATTTATACACTGGTGTCCGGCGTAGAACTAACGGAAACGGAACCTTATTTTATTTAAACGGAACCCTGAGATAAATAGGTGTTATAATGTGTAGCATAGGTGGCCTATGCTACACATTATAACGTCAGCTATCTGCCGGTGAAAGTCCCGTGAAAATCGGTTCAGCCGTTTTAAAGATTTATAGCCAATCAAAACAACAGACAGACAGACGGACAGAAAGATTAAAAATAGATTTTTTTAACGCAAGTACCATATTATACAAAAGCATTCATATGCATTATAGTGGAAAGCTGTTAATTTAAAGTTACAAACAGACACTTCAATTTAATTTATTTGTATAGACACAGATAAAGTTTTCCATCCGCAGTATAAAAACAGATTAGATTAGTAATAACCTTGAACTGGCTTATCACTCGTAAAACAAAATAAACTTCGCATGTAAGTTATTATACTAAAAACCTGCCAATAATACTACAATTCTTTCGAATTTATCGACCTCTGAGTCTGGGTCTCGTCACGGGTTCGAATGCCACCAAAGAAAAAAAAGTTTTTGTGTTCCTGGGTCATGGATGTGTATTAAATATGTGTGTAATGTAATAAAAATCTTATAAACATATACGTATAGTATAAAAGTATTAAATAAGGTTCTCGTTTTCCGGTACCTGTAACCATGTCCCATCACAGACGATGAATCGGCGATCCTACTAATATTATAAATGTGAGGAAAAGTTTGTGAGGATGTTTGTTACTTTTCATGCAAAAACTACTAAACAGATTTTGATGAAATTTAGTATGGTATAGTAATTTAAGCTCAGGATTCAAACATACTTTAGGCTACTTTTTACCCCGAGAAACAAAACAGTGATGCCGTGGGATACTGTATTTACGTGGGCGGAGCCGCGGGTGAAAGCTACTGTAACATTTTATAGTAATTTGAAACATCTCTTGCTATACAGTTGCTGCACAAGTTGTTCGAATACTTAGCACGGGGCCAGATTGACACGTGAAAGCGTCTATACATATTAAACAATAATTACAATTATAAAAAAAAACCTATAAACCGACTACGTAAATTAAATAGCCTATGTTACCCGGGCTATTGTTACGAATCTATTGACACCTCGTTTATTAAAATCTGACCAGTAGATTAAGCACTACGATGGAACAAACATACATACATACATACATACATACATACATACATACATAGAAAACTGGCCAAGTACGTGTCAGGCGACCCATTGAATAGGGTTTCGTAGTCACCCATTTATGTTTTTATTTTTAATATTCACATGTTTCCTTCTTATTTTGAAGTAATTTTATTTTAGCACATTGTCGGCCGCGGCGTGGTGAATACACAATATATCCATGCAAAGTTTTATCTTTCTAGCACTAACTGTTTGAAACGTAAGCCGGGGACAGACGGACTGACGGACGGACGAAACTATAAGGCAGGGACTATAATGTCTGGAATCATGAACAACAATAAAATGTTGTTTCTAAGTTTGGTTAGGACAATGCAGGCTGATCACCTAATAATTGTCTGACAAGATAGATGATCCATACTTTGGATGGGTATGTAATTATTTTTAAACAAAAAATTAAACCGACTTCCAAAGTAAAAATGCACAAAAAAGTATGAAATAAAACTTATTTTCTAAATAATTCCGCTTTTAAATTTGGCTGAAATTTAAACTACTTCTCTACTCAATCTTCATAATTATGAAGTCGGTACTACGCGCCAAGCTTCCATTAGATATTGTATATAAGATAATGATGATGATTACTGTAAGTTACATAATGGCATATGCTTGCAGTTCTTTAAACAATGTCGAAATTCCCAAACGCGTATCTTTAAAACTGAGGAGTTCTGTTCTTTGGTGCGAAAGAATCTTACTTTTTGGTAGCATATGCTTGGGTTACTTCTGAAATAGTCAAAATAACTATATATGTTCATATAAATTTCGAGGTGTTCCCTTGATTCCCCAACGACAACGAACAAAAAAGACAACGAGACCAATTTTAGATTATACCCAATACGTCAAGAAATAATTTTGAAAATCCGTCCATAAACGGCAAAGTAATGTTCAAAGATATTCGGGTCGGTGTAAAATATTATTAGAAGTACCTATTATATCATCATTATGTCATTATTTATGGTGTAATGATGTTTTTCTTTAAGCAACGCCGAAATCCCCAAACATATATATATATATATATGTTTGAAGTATTTCTATTTTTTAAGCTTCGAAGTATACCCTTTACATCAAAATAATAATTTTGAAAATAGGTCAACAGATGGCGAAGTTATCGTTGAACATACACACACCGGCATATTTAGCGGAACATAAAATAAAGGTTTGATATCAATATCATATAAGGTTGCTGGCTGGTTTATACGTCATTTAATTTAAAAAGAAATATTTTCAAATTAAGAAAACAACTGAACATCACATTTTATGCAATTGTTTTGATTTTACTCAAATACACCTTATCTGGAGCAAACTTCGAGTATTTCTTCCTCTGAGTTTGATTTAAAATTTCATTGAAATACTGTTTTTGTTACTTTTTTTAATCGCGTATCTTTTTGGAGTTGAGGACTGAATTATGCCTGACTTAGCCCCAACGGAGATTGCCAGGGCACTCGAATTGCGAAGAAATGGTCACACCTACAAAGTGATATCCAGAGATCTTCGTCGACCAGTTTCAACGATCCATTGCAGTATCCATCGGTTCAGGAAGACCGGTACTTATGTGAGAAGAGCAGGACAAGGCAGAAAAAGACGCACTTCGAGTAGGAATGAGTAGGAATGATCGTTTCATTCGGCTTCGTGTACGTAGGAACCCCCGTTTGACGGCCGTCCGTTAGATGCAGTGCGGGGTGTAACCGTAAGTGAGCGTACGGTACGAAGAAGGTTCGAAGAAGCTGGTTCGAAGAAAATGTCGTACCGTTTGCTCCATATATCGGTGACGATTTTGTTTTTATGCAGGATAATGCTCGGCCGCATACCGCTCGGGTAACTCACGCTTATCTTAATGATATGAATATCACTGTTATGGAGTGGCCGGCGAGATCACCGGATATGAACCCAATAGAGCACGTTTGGGACTTGCTGAAAAGAAAAGTTAAGTTCAGAATTCCAGCTCCTGCCAACGTGGGTGAACTGCGAATCGCCGTAGTTGAGGAATGGCGGAGACTATCCCAGGAGACCATCGATAACATCATTCTCAGTATGCCTAGACGGGTAGAAACTTTAATAAGAACACGTGGAGGAAATACGCGATAATAATTTTCACTTTTCCCGGTTACATGAAAAGTTCAAAAATGTACCATTTTTCACAAATAGCCTTTACTCGCAAAATCTGTTCTTAATGTGATCTCATTTTAAGTAAAACAAATGAAACTTTAAATAACAAAAGAAGTGTAGCAAGTAGATTTTAAAATAAAACCATATTTTTTTACTTATGGACCTTTTTTTTGTGTTCGCTAAATATAAATATAAAAAAAATAAAAAAATAAAAAAATAATATAAATATATCCGTGTGTTTATAAAAAAAACAGTAGTTTTTTTGGAAGTCGGTTAAAAAGTCGGATCTGCGTGGTATCGGTTATCCGTCCCACTAGGTTTCGAGAATAAAGGAGGAGAGAGTTCTTTTGTGTACTGGGCACACACTTGTTTCTCTTTAATAGGTCTACAACAAAGTCCTCGATGGCATAGATACGTATATCTTTTAGGATAGGTTAAAATGATCAGAAATAATGTGGTATCTTCAGAAGCTATTTAGACGGATACAATTTAATTATCCATATCTAGGAGCTTATGTCTAGAAGATATCATAAAATTAAAAAGTACGTGTGAAAATTTATTATAAAGTATATATTTTTACTGTGCTATTGCCTATTACTATATTGCAGGCATATTTGCTAAATAAGTTTTTTGCCACGAACTCTCTTCTCTCTCTCTTCCACGCGGGCGAACTGCGGACAAAATCTAGTTGTTTGTAAAACTTATTTTCTCGGTATACATCTGACTTTCAAATCTTCTCCAGGCATGAAGAACATGCCCCTTTTTTCAATTTCTGCGTCCAGTGGCTTGGGGCTGCCCGGGCATTGCTCCACTTTGTAGTTTAGAATCACTGCTGCTAAAGCGTGCTTTAATGCGATTATGGCAAAACGCTTACCTGAAACATCATATTTGTTGGAATTATTAGTTACGAAATTATTTTAATTTTATCCCGGAAAAGTACAGCCTTGGCCGACTTAATCTTACGATGTAAGGCCTTTAAGTAAAGAAAAAAAAAAGTACAGCCTTCCCGCGGGATACCCGATAGTATATTTCCGCGGGCGGAAAAAAAAGCTAGCAATTCGTATAAAAGTGTCATTGTATTTGTATAATGCACGGTAAACAAGTGAAATTTAAATTTGTAGTGTTATTGTGTACACTCCGTAAATCACACACAACGCTACCATATCGTTTCATTGCAAGAGCGGCGCCGCAGTACGCAGCTCGCAATTCAAACTCTTGCAATAAAACGTGTATCTTTTTGTGTAGTGAATAAAGTTCAGCTTTGAATCGCTATCTTATAAAAATGCAATGCCACGATGCGTCTCGATGTGAACTGGCGCAGGCGAATATCAGTCATTGCGTTACAGAGTTGTAAGTAATCTTATACTTTAAACGAGACAATCTAGTATTTATTTATTCGTAATCTCGGCAACACCTGCAAGTATTTACATGGAATATAGTCTGGGATTTTTGGGGAAGAAAATTGGTCTAGCTAGGTTTTAGCTCTGGGAAACTGCACATGTTTAAGTTATTTATATTTTTTCTTTCGTCGTGCTACAATATATCAATAATTTCGACTCCCTAATCTCAGTCCGATTGGCAGCTTGGTTTATTTTGCGATGTTCGGGAATTCGGGATATCGGGAACCCACTATGGGTTCGAACCCCGGTAAAATATTTTTGTGATTCTTTTTATTTATTGTTTTAAACCTACTAGAGCTCCGAGCAAAGATCGGTTACCCAGGTAGGTAATCTACATTCTACATATATATAAAAATGAACCCCTATTTCTACAGGTCTCGCTATAACTTAAGAACGGCTGGATCAATTTATCTAATTCTGGCCTTGAAATAATTGTGGAAGTTCAAGGAAGGTTTTAACCTTCCTTGAACTTCCACAATTATTATACGTTGAGAGGCGAAAATACAAAAAATTACGATTTATCCCATACTAATTGTTCACTGTGTTCAATTTGTCACTTGACTGTTAAATATTTATAGGTGCGTTCAGTTAACCAGTTTGATTTAGTTATAAAAGGTTTGGCCCAGTTGGTTGGTAGGTGTAGATATTGGTGTTGATTGTAGGTGCAAATGTGGGTGTAGTGTAGGTGTAAGTTTTATTTGTAGGTGAAGATGCAGGTGTAGGTTGTAGGTGTAGTTATTTATTTATTCCATTTTATAGTTAAGACAGAACAACGTGTGTCGGTACAGCTAGTATAATAATATATTTACCAATACAAACTCTCGGTCCATCTCCAAACGGCAAATAAGTATAAGCTGGGATATTCTTCTCATTCTCAGGTGTAAATCTGTCAGGGTCGAACTTGTACGGGTCCTCGAAGTATTGAGGATCAACTTGCATACCTACCCCGTTAACGTATATTGGCGTGCCGGCTTTGATGGTGAGGCGGTCGTCCACCTTATAGTCCTCCAGTGCTATTCTATCTAGCCAGGACATAGGTGGAAATATTCTCAGGGTCTCTGAAAACAATTTATTGATTAGTAGCTTTTCTCGTCATAATCGTTATTAATAATTTAGATTCCTTTCCATCGCCTTAGGCTGGGACTATATTGTCCGAAATCCGTCGTGCTAGGGAAAATTCAGAGCACTGAAAATAGAACTCTGTGCTAACATAATGGAGCTGAAGTTCGAACACACAAGTGTCGAGTCAAATGTCAATGTCATATGACAGCTCGACACTCGACACTCCGATTATCAACTGTTAGTTACAGATGGAAACACAGTGCAACCTCGATGTAACAAATCGTAATAACAAGTTATATCAAGTAATTCGTTAGATTAAGGTTTATTGAGGTTAGGTTGGCCTAAAATTTGTTATAAAGACTATGTCTTTAAAATAGCATAATTTTAATCAGGCAAACCACTTTGGCAACAAAAATTGTAGCCAATGTACTTGCGGGAATCCCGAACTTATAGCTTATGTCAAATTTTTTCTTTGTGGGATTATCGTGAACATAATTAATGATGTTTCGCTTTTCTGCGATAAGGAACACGGTTTACGTGTTTGAGCCATTGCTCTTGCTGAATCTTTAACAATAGTGACGAGCGCAGTGTTTACATTACTTTCCATCAAACAACAATGATTGTTTTATTTAAAAAAAAGTCACATCACATATCATGGGATTAAGGGTCATACATTGGTGGGATAGTTAAATAAAGGTTTTGGGTTGACACAATTCGTTCATTAGAGGAATTTACACCTTTTATTTATAGTAGAAAAATCGTTATAAAGAGGTTGTTCACAAAAAATGTTCGCAATGTAAAGGTATATTTTACCAATGTAAAAGTCAATAGTCTTATGGTCAAGGGGATTACGAAAAATTTTTAAATCGAGGAAGTCGTTATATTAAGGTACATTATACTTAGGTTCCACTGCATTGATATTTTGAAGTATATTTGAATACCTTTAATAATACAGTCGATATATGTGGATTCTGCGACGATAGCCTCCAGTTGATAGCCATGTTTTTCCTTTGCTTCTAAGAGTTCTTGGTACAACTTATCCTGAAAAACATAATTCTTCTTCTTATTTTCTTCTTCTCTTATATATTATAAAACTTGATTGCAATGAGGATCAATCACTTAGTAGCAAATCTGATTTTTACTAAGTACACAGTATGTGTATTGCATTAACTTACTGAGCTTTTTATTTTTTAAATTATTTATTTAAGGTCGCTCAAACATCAATGGCCATTAGCAACAACAACTTTAGGCTTAAAATATTTAATTAAATCATAGTATTTTAATAAATTTAAAAAATGTACAGTTTTTTCTGTATTTTCAAAACACTTTTTATAACATTTAGGAAGGTTCATTTTTAGACGTTCTGTATTAAACATTGGACATTCAATTATTAATAGTCGTAAATGCTTAAAAGATATGTCACTATCACACCTTACGCATTTTTTATTAGCTTCCTTAGTGATGAGGTGAATATGGGTTACACTGGTATATCCTATTCTTAATCTATTCAAAACTACTTGATCTCTTCTATTATTTAGCTTTAGTTTGCTTTTTTAAAAAACTGACTCAAACACTTAACTCAAATAATGCACTGTTGTTATCATTTACCCAATAACTGTTCTATAAATCTTTACTTTTAAGTTAAAAATATTTATTAAGATCATTGATATTAGAGGTCAAGTAATTAAATTGTTCATATTTCGTAGTTTCTTTAGCTTCTATAATATCAGCTTTTTCGTTTCCGGGAATATCCTGGTGGCTAGGGATCCAGACTCATTCAATGGCGACTTTACTATCAATTAAATTAAGAACCACGCCCAAGCTTAGGGTGTTTACGCAAAAAAATCAGGGGGAGTTTAAATTTTATTTCTTTTAGGTATTTTTTAACTCTTCACCTTACGGGGATTGGGAGAGATGGCCGGTGTTTATACTCAATGTCGGATGCTAATGAGGTTTTTAAGAATAGGGAATCCTTATTACTGGTTATGTGTTTGGAGGCGAATGAAAGGCATAACTCCTTTCTCCTTAACGTTAGGGGTATTTTATTTGTCTCATCAAGAATGCTGTTTACAGGGCTGATTCTAAAGGCTCCTAGACTCAACCGTAGAAAGGTGTTATGACTGATTTCTAGTAGTTTTAGAATGTAAGGAGAAGCTGATCCATATATAATTGAATCATAGTCTATTTTGACGTGACAACGTCTTATAATTCGATGTAGCCGGCTGCCCGCACGAAAAAACATTACTCATGCGGCGTTACCTCGCTCTGAGGCGTTCCATTTAAGGCTTAATAAAATTAAAATTTTCTTTTGAAAAATGCAACCATTCCATCAGTATTTTCTTATGACGTTGTCACGTTCAACTATCATCAGTAAACCGACTTTACAGACAACCGATTTTTTGCCTAATAAGGGCTTTATAAATGTTTTTAATGGATTTACTATCCGATCCCCATTTGTTTGCTGATAAGATTTTAATAACATTCATTCTTTTATAACACTCAGTTTTTTTTTAAGTTCTTCGTTTGTCGCCTTCGTTACGTTCTTCCAATTCCAACAAAGATTAAAATCGCTGAATCCATGTTCCTGTCAATTCTTGACTATGCAGAGATGCATGTTTTACCAATCTCACCGAAGAACAACGAATAAAGCTCGAGCGACTGCAGAATCTCTCGATAAGGTTTATTTTCGGTCTAAAAAAATATTACCATGTGTCAGATTTTCGATGAAGATTGATGTGGTTGCCTATACGTTTTCGCCGGGACACTCGTATTCTCTCTCTTGTTTTCTCTATTATACATGACCCTTGTTTACCCTCATATTTATAAGAATTACGATCTGCATCCAATTTTCAACTAGAATTACCTATGCATAAAACTTGACTTTTTTTTTTTTTGTAATTATTGTTTATTATTTTCTGTCATAAGACTAAAGTTTAATCAAAATTATTTGTCTATCCGTGTAATTACACGGATAGACAAATAATTTTGATATTTTATTATATATATATATATATATATATATATATATAAGACGTAATACGTTAAATAAATACATTATATATATTACACGGATAGACAAATAATTTTGATTAAACTTTAGTCTTATGACAGAATATATATATATATATATATATATATATATATATATATATATATATATATATATATATATATATATATATATATATATATATTGTTTAAACGCTTTTTTATTGTTTTTTTTAACTAATGCACGCCAAATTCTTTTCTATTATTTCCTCTACCCAAGGTTGCCTGGAAGAGATTGCTACCTAGTAATAAGGCCGCCATTGTGTTACCTGTGTATATTGTTATTTTTTATCTCTTTTCTTTTTTTTTTATGTTGTGTGCACAATAAATAATAATTCGTTCATTGACTTCATTCATGAAATCGGACCAGTAGATAAGACGCTACTATGGAACAAACAAACAAACATACATACATAGACTGCCAAAATCGTTACCCTTCCTTTTTCTACTGGTAGTTGTTTCTAGATTCTTGTTTCTAGACCATTTCATAAGCCTTTTCCAGGTCCGGGCAATGCTACGACTTTATTATTATTTGCAAAGGATGTTACTATGTCATTTTCTAAATAAGCTAATGCTATGATCAAGGGTCGCTCTGAACTGTCTAAATCCAAATTGAAATGAAGAAATTAGTTGATTATGTTCCAAGTACTATCTTAATCTGTTACATACAATGTTTTCAAACAATTTACATAAATTACAAGTAAGATATATTGGTCGGTAGGTGTATGTCAGGGTAGGGGTTTTACCTGGTTTAGAAATAGGTATTATTTCAATAGCCTCTCTCCACTGGTCAGGGTAAACTTGATGAATCCACATATATTTGTAAATGTCTAGGAAGCGATTAAGAGCTAAAGGGGGAAATTTCTTTCTTAAGATATTTGAAACTTTATTAGGCCCCGGACTCGAGTCTCCCAATCGTTGTATAATTAACTTTAATTCCTGCATAGTTATATTTTGATTAATTTGATTATTATTATCTTGTACATTAAAAAAGGTTTTCCTCTACTAGATTTTTGTGCTCAAGGAAATTTGGATTGTAATTATTGGAACTAGAGTTAACTGCAAAAGCATCAACTAATAGTTGTGCATTTATTTTCGGATCACAGATAAGTTCTCCGTCATTGTTTTTCAGAATTATTGTTTTCCCTTTTGTGCCCATTAATAGAATAAATTTTTTGCCAAACAATTCCTAAAGTACAGTAACTATTTATCGATGAAATGAATTTTTCCCAATTTGTCTTCCTGCTTTCTTTAAATATTCTTCTAGTTCTAGCTCTCTTTTTACGATATTATATCTTAAATAATTCTATCTTAAATAATTCTTCAATATGTTTATATTCTACGTTATAAATCTGTCTCTCTTGTTTATCTTGGTATTCTCTTTTTTATGTAATATATACCTTATTATGCTATATATTTAAGCTTTATGCTTTTCTGTTTCCTTAAGTGGTCTTGAACATTCTTCATTCCACCATGGGACTTATTTCTTTTTTGACTTAGCTCTAGAGTTTGGTATATATTTTTCGGCTGAGTTGAGTATTATTTGACTAAATTCTTCTACTAATTTATGAATACAGATACTCGGAGATATGTTTAAGTTTATATTAAGTAATTTATTCATTTAATGTTCTATTTCGATTCTAAAATTTGTCCAGTCAGCATTCAGATATTTCCAATGTTGATTATTATTTGTTTGTATTTGGGATAAAATCTATTTCTGATGTAATTGTAATAGTAAAAATGGTCACTGTCGTAGAGATATTTAAATGCATTCCAGTCGAAATAAATTGATATACTGCGTGAAGCAAAGGTAAGATCAATAATGGTAGTGTTACTGTTACTACAATTGATTGTTAAGGAGGATTATGTTCTCATGTGAGTCCAGCCAATCAGCGATTATTTTCCTGATCACAACAAATTGATACCCAGTGAAAATGATGACTATTAAAGTCTCCTAAGAAAACAAAGGGTTGTCGGAAGCTGGATAACTAAGTCGTTTAAGTCTTTATCACTAAAAGAACAGCTATTGGGAAAATATATATTACAGATAGTAATAGCCTGTGGAAATTTAATTCTTATTGATATTACTTTGAGAGGGCTGATAATATTAATTTGTTCTGGCAGTGTATGACATACGCTACACCTCCACTGGCTATAGTGTTAAGCCGTGTATATAAAACAACCGTAATCTTTTAACTTAGCGCAGTTATTATTTTTAAAGTTGTTTTTTTTTAATTCTTTATTTAAAGGCTCTTCATCATATGAAGTAAGTTGGTTTCCTGTATACAAAAATTACGTGGGTCTAACTCATTTAAGATTAATTTTATGTTTTCAAATCTCACCTGCAAATCATTACCATTCCATTGCAAAATGTTCATTTTAATTGTAACAAAGGAATAAATGACTCAATACAGATTATGAGATAATAAAAGGGGAAAATATAGTTATTAGGTTAAAACTAAAAAAGAAATTATGAATTATTTTAATTTTTTTACAATATAGTTTAGTAGAGTATCAACGTTATTAATGTCAGAGAATTTTTTTATAATAATTTGTGTTATTAAATTGGTATTTATTGTCGTCATGACATGTCAGATTTTTTAATATAAATCAAATTCATTACATTATAATTAATTATTTAAATGTCATATATAATTGTTATGTTTTATTTTATTTTATTTAAATGTCATATAGTCATTTAATGTGTAAAAGCAATTATTTAAGAGCCAACTTGTTATTTCTTTTTAAAATTATTTCCATTTAAAGTTTTAAAATGGTCGGGTAACTTATTAAAAATGATAATGGCGTTGATGTACACATTTTTCTTATAGACATCAAAGCGGCACTGAGGCAGATATAATTTATACAAATGTCTTGGTTTAGCACGTCTATTATTAATATCAGCATTTTTTGGAAAGTAGTGCGGATGTTGCTTTACAAAAACACAAATATCTCTAATATATAGGTACTAATTAACTCTGGAATTTTATCTGTATAGTCTTTCATTATTTCTTGTATATTTTGTTTGCTACGTGATACATCTAGAAGACTTATGAATTGGTCCAAATTTAAGGGTAAATCAGACGGGGTAGATTTTATTAAATCAGATTTAATGTCATTCCAAGCTTGTTCTTCAGTGCTATGGTTTTTTTTTTAATAATTTAATTGGCAATTCTTCTTCTTGGGAGATATCGCTATCTGTATTATTCGTGTACTCACTCACTTCGGCAATCCTCTATAACCTGATCTGCTTGAATAATATCTGGTTATGAAGGTTCTGTGGTGGTGTCTGAGCGGAATGCCTTTATTGAGATCTAATTTACTTGTAAGGGTCTGAGGTTTGGAGAATTCTATGGGAGCATAGTTTTAAATATCATTGTATTCTTGTGTGGAACTATTATTAGCTTGTTATGTATGTTTATTATTTTGACGACAGTGCTTAGCTAAATGTCCCTGTTACATATATCAACAGTAAGATATAACACTGTCAATGTCATTATTGACATTGACAGATGTCATGAAGTAAAGCCTATCGAGTTACTTTATTTTAAGAGAATAATGCCAGGACTTGTCTTTTGTGCTTATCAAATTTGTACTAGCATTCTGTGACTCTATGTTTTTAATGTTGAACAATGCCCCTATTGTGAATCTCTCAGCCTCAGCCTCAGCACTTTTGGGGCTTGATTCATCATCGAGATTTATGCTACCTACCCCAGTAACAACAGTCCTGACACTATTTTTCGTGAAACATAAATGAGTAAAATGTCCATATTTAAAACATGACATGCATCTGTGTTTCCAAGCTGGACAGTTGCGGCGACCATGCGATGTGTTGCACTTTACACACGACGTTGTTCTTGATCCAGGTGTAGCTGACCTTGGGTGACCTTGGCATGATGGAGATCTTGCGTTTTTTCTTTTCTGGTATGAGGGGGAACTGGCCCGACGACTTTTGTGTAGCTTGTATATTATGGCTTCTCTTCCATCTGCTGCATTGATTGATTCTTCACTTTTCTGCGCCATCGTCAGTGTTCTACAGAGGAGTTTGGCTCTTTTTAGGGATAGATCTTGCTCTTGTAGGAGCTTTTGACGAAATTGCGAGAAGTTTGTGGCCATGTTAGCAATGAGAATGTCCTTTACAAGGGAATCACGTAGCGAACCAAACTCACAGGCATGACTTGCGTTTTCTAATTCCATTAGAAAATTTTACAAGGATTCGTTCACACGCTGTTTCAACGTAAATAATTTGTGCCGCGCCACCGTCAAATTCTTTTTGGGTTCAAAATACTCGACTAATTTTGCCTTCTTGGAAAGTAGCAGTGCTTAGGTCCAAATTGAAGGAATTGTATATGTTTAAGCCCTTTCTCCCATGGAATGCAGCATGATTGCAATTTTTCTTTTGTCTTCCGTTTTCTCCATGCCCGACGCCAGTAGAAATATCTCGAATGACTGCGTCCATTTTTTGTTGTTTGGTTGATTGTTGTTGTTGATATATGTAACAGTCCCATGTTATTACACACAAAACATTTCATCGATTCGTTTGTAATATATGTACAGTAGTTCGTGTCTTAATAATTAGTTTGCATTGACTAGTAGTCTTTTTTCATCCTCCGGCGACACATACAGTTGGCGTCGAAATCTCATAATATTGAAAAACCAGCATCGGGAATACCTACTCTCATGAATGTAATCGGTGACAAAATCTTGAAATTAATTTCATTGAATTTTTCTACTATCAATTCGTGCGGTATAATGGGGCAAACAATAGACAAAACAATTATTTTGTTCCTCGTGATTAATGGTAGAAATATCTAGTAGTTATCCTTGACTTTTATTTTCTTGATCACGTCAACAAGTTTGTCAGCTGTTTGTTTAGAATCCAAATAAACACAATAAATTCTTGAGTTGGATATGCGAGAAATGAAATGGATCGATATTGGTTTAGTTACAGTGGAAAGAGATAGTAGGTAATCACGAAGCATGATTCCATCAATAGAATCTAAAACAATTGCTTGATCTTTCTTTGGATACATAATTTTTGATGTTACATTGGCATAGCTTACATTACAGGGTCATCCATTGTGAATATGAGAGTCTCTGTTTCCAGGACCACCCACATTTAGATAAGTTTTACTATTAATCAGTAGAATTAACACTTTAACTCAATAATAAATAATCAAAAGGTAACTCGCGGCGAGTCGGCGCATTTATCGAATAGCGATAAGAGCGTGAACCGATCGGCTGTCGTTAGATAATTAAACGGCTTGATTGTACGCATACTTATGGTATTTCATAAGTATTCATTCTCCAATTCTTGACCCTTGCCTCGTGTGCATTGTTTTTGTTTTTGTTAAATATTTTAGTTGTGTTTAGACGGGAGGTGACGACGACCGATGATGTCACAGCGACTCACTTCATTCTCAGGCGCGTTTTTGGAACTAATGAACTAAAAATTGCTGTATCTTCGTCATTTTGGTCCGATTTAAATAATTTCTTTACAGTATTTACCGTTTTTTTGTCACCATAAGCCTGCATACCCCACAAAAACATGACTGATCATCATTCCAATGTCTCGCTAAAATTCGAGAGAGGCTTGACCGATATTGCAAATTTTGGTATTGAAATAATTGTGGAAGTACAGTACAGGCGCAATTTTTCCAATATTTCTCACCGTTTAAGCTTTGAACGGTTTCACTTTGTTCAATTTGTCACTTGTCTGTCAAATACTTGTAGGTGCATTCTGTTTACCTGTTTGGTTATTTATTTATTCCAGGGGCCGTATTACAATCGGCCCCTGGAATATAAAACTCTTAATTCCAGCCAGTTTACGCCATAAATCAAACTGGCTGGAGTTTTCGTATTATAGTCACATGTTACCAGCCAGTCAGCAGTCACGTGACTCTTGACTTACTTCTGCATTGAAACTTGCGTGGTGTTTTCGTATTATGACAAAACATTTGACATTAGCTGGCTTGATTTAACGTCAATTTCCGTTTTTTACTGCCTTTACAAATCCATTCAGCTTACACCACAATTCATTAGCTTTTATTGACTTGTTTATATTAAAGCGTTCTCTTTTAATATTTTTATGTGAATTTTAATAATGTAAAATATCGCTAAAATAATTGTGAATATTTATGTATTTTTAAGACATAGGTTTTATTCATAGGTTCATAGAAAATAAACATGTTGTGACGACTGATGAGTCAGAAATTTTTTAATTTATAGAAATAATGCTTTACACGAGATTGGTGGTTCACTAAGCAATTCACCATTCCTAATAATTTCAATCAACAATAATTATTGAGATCATAATTTATAAAAGAATTTTCACTTTTCAAATCATCTATAGTCCGGTGAGATCATTGTTGCCACACCAGATTCCGAGGGTAAATAACTATGAATTCCTTTTTCCAAAATCTTCGTAACCATATCTTTACAGTAAATTGTATTACCGGTTATTGTATTAACCGGTAAAAGGGGGCTATTGGGGGTATTTGGTAGAAAATTGGCCGCTTTTTTTTAAATGGGTGTATACAAAAACGACGGCTATTTTATCAACAACGAAGATTATTTTTATGGGTAGCCCTTAAAATTTTCTTTTTATAACTATTATTACAACTATACATATTCTATTTATAGTTAAAAATATATTACTTTTAAAATGCCGTTCCAAATTTCGCCCCATATCGCATTATTGCATCATCCAAATATCGCATTATTTCAAATAGCCCCATCTTACAGTACAAGTTTTCTGTTCGTCGTTCAGAGTTAACGAGACTAGCTACTAAAGGCATGCCATAAAAAAACGGACTGTAATTACGTCGAATATGACGTCTCCGTACGTCACCTTCATGCTCGTTTATACCAGTCAGCGACAACCAAACCAGGGGCCGTATTATGATCTTTTAAAAAACCAGCTTGTTTCCAGTGCCTTGTTCTTTTTTCGTATTACAACGATTGTTACGGACAGCGGCCTCGTAATGTGAAACTTAAGTGAATTTAAATCCGAACAATAAACAAGTGATTTAAATTGTGAATAAAATCATAACAGTGAATATCGAGTGACTATATGTATGGATTAATATGGCATCAGTGTGTAAAATCGTGTAAAAATGGTGTTTTATCGAGTGCGTGTTATTTCGCTCGTATATATTAAACGATGGCTAATTTTAACGTAGCTTCTTTTTTCTTAGGTAAATAAGAATAGTATATAACGTATAATGTAAAGTCTAGGTTCGTGTAACATATGGTAAATAAATTATTAAACAAAAAGTGGTAAAAATGGTATAACATTTCATGTAACGGACACTTAAACTGTAAATAACTTAATTAGGAAATAAGATATGTAATATATAAGGATTGATAAATATGGTCTGAATAATAAAGAATTTCACATAATGCGTTTTGCTTCACGTGGCTCATGAAAAATGGGGAAAAACATGGAAAATAGCCGTATAGAGAGGCAAAAGTGAAAGGAAAAATCGGCCCGAAAGAGGCGTACGATCGGGGCTCTCTATACGGCATTGCCATGAGCCAGGTAAGCAAAACGAAAAAGTGAAAAAATGTTCTCCTCAATACAGTGGTTTATTATCGCCCCAGCTCTGCCCAAATCGGTGTAACCTTGCTATCTTCGAGTCTAATCTGAGCCGGCGGTTGAATCCCTGTGGAATAATACAGTCCCCTACAACGATATTTCATGCTGACTGGATTCATCCTGGTTTGATTGTCTATGATTGGTTTAATGGAGCATGAAGGTGACATTCGGATACGTCAAATTTGACGTATTACAGTATGTTTTTTTCTTGCCATGCACTTATGAAGTGAATAGCTAATAACGAATAGAAAACTTGTACTAAATAGTTTTAACTATACATAGAATATGTACTTGTAACTGTATTGTTAAAGTTAAAGCAAATTTTATGGACTGCAAAAAATAAATGGTTTAAGTTGTTAAAATAGCCGTCGTTTTTGTATACACCTATTATCACCTGCAACAAAATTTGTTTTTAAATTTAAATGTTCAACATGTACTTAGGTACAACAATCATATTATTGAATTTTATTTTACGGGTTAATAGAGAAATAGTAAATAGGTACTACCTTTCTCTCAAGAGACAGATCCGAGGCCCTTGTGCTCCCACCTACATAATGCGGTCTTAGTTCGTCGCACAAATTGTGAACTAATTGTTGATTCAACCTGTATCGTTTTGTAAAGTTGACTTCATCTACACTAAATGGATCACTTAGGGACAAGGTCCCTAAGGTGTCTTCTTTGAAGTTTTGCATTGTTATTCTCTTGAGAAGAATCATTTTCCAGAAATTCAAGTAGTTCTAATTCGTCACACATATTGTATAAATTCTATGAACCTATGAATAATACCTATGTCTTAAAATAACGTAAAAAATTGCTAATCACTTTAGCAATATTTTTTATGTTACTAACCTAACCTATATATTATTATTAAAAGAGAACACTGAAATATAAACTATTCAATAAAAGCTAATGAAGTTGAGCGTAAACTGAACGGCTTCGTTTAAACAGTTTTTGACGTAAATACAAGCCAGTTAATGTTAGAAGTACTGTCATAATACGAAAATACCACTCTAGTTTCAATGCAGAAGTAAGTCAAGAGTCACGTGACTGCTGACTGGCTGGTAACATGTGACTATATTACAAAAATTCCAGCCAGTTTGTTTTATGGCGTAAACTGGCTGGAATTAAGAGCTTGTAATACGGCCCCAGGATGAATCAAGTCAGAACGAAATGTCGTTGTAATACGAAAAAGAACTAGGCACTTTAGGGCCGTATATTGAATTGCCTGGAAACAAGCTAGTTTTTTTAAAGATCATAATACGGCCCCAGTTCATAGTTAAGACAGGACAGCGTGTGTCGGAATAGCTAGTAGGTTAATAAATAGCGGACGTTGGCCGCGACTTTTCTAAATGTTTTTATTAATGTATAATAAATATATATTATTTAATACTAGCTTTTGCCCGCGGCACATAAGTGTGTCCCCGTGTATACAGTACGGGCGGAGCACACACCCACTATACTTTTTCGGGATACAAAGTAGGCTTTGTATTCCAGAGCTTAAACTACTGCCATATCAAAATTTTATCGAAATCCGTTGAGTAATTTTTGCGTGAAAGAGTAACAAACATCCATCCATCCATCACATACATCTACAATATTAGTAGGATGTAATATAACTATACCTGCACTTCAGGCGAGAAGGCCAGCTGGTACACGGTGAACGTGAGGGTCGAGGCGGAGGTGTCGAACCCTCCAATGAGAAGCAACGCCGCCTGGGCAATTATGAAATCCTCGGAGTATTCTAGAAAATTCAAATTGTATTATACTAGATTTCGAAGGTTTCACAGTAATTGGTCACATTACCACCTGCGCCGACATAGATGTGGCTCGCGACTTCGTCTGCGGGCGCATAATGAAATTCCACGTAATTGGCCCAACACACTTACCCACCACTACAACTCCTGTGTAGCGAGGATCGACAGTGGTAACCAACCGCGAAAACCCTTTGATATGATCTCAGGGGTGCCCGGGGGACATGCTAAATCCGTCTCGGAACCCGCAACGAAATTAATCATAAGATTGTAGGAGGAGTAGGAAGTATTCCAGTTAAAATTCTTCCACTAAATTTCCTTCCGTAATTCCACATAAGCCGTATATTTTGCCGCAATGAAAAGTAGTCTATGTCCTTCCCCGTGGCCTACTCTATATCCGTGCCAAATTTCATCAAAGTCGGTCCAGTAAAACTATTGACGGAGCCTATTTAATGCAAACAAACAAATCATTCCCCTTTATTATTAGTATCGATATAGATAGGTATCAATATAAAATATTATTTTATTTGGGTTTTTGTTTTTTTTGTGATAAATGGAAAGATCATATTTAAGTTTTGTAACAAAACTATTTTTTTTTTTCGTAATATCTTAAAAGTTATATGAAAATAAAAATTAATTTTTGAATCCAGTACCGAAGACATGCCGACAGCTCTCGAATAAATCCGAGCGCGTCTGACGTCATAATGTTAGTTTTCACTCTAGGGTATCGTAACTGGCGATCGTAAGTATTGGCCTTCGAAATTCAAAATTATAGGCGTTTTATTGACCTTTGAGTATATAGCTTTAACATTATGACGTCACAACTACAGTGACCGATCGTAGCGCGTTCATAGTCACGAGTTTTTTTTAATTATATCAATTTTTAATTATAAGCAATTAAGTATTTACTTAATTTTTTTTTTTTTTAAGTTTTTCGCATTAAATATCAATATTATTAATACCTATAAAAGTTTTAAAATACATAAAAAAATATTTTTTTTTTAAATTCCCAATTATTTATATTTATAAAAATGCACAAGAAAGTATGAAATAAAACTAAAGTTTCTAAATAATTCTCTTTTGGAATTCGGCTAAAATGTTTACTATTTCTCTACTCAATCTTAATAAATTTGAAACAATATTTTATAGAACTTACGTACATACCGACTTCAAAATTATGAAAATTGTGTTGAGAAATAGCTAAAATTATAGCCAAATTTAAATGGGGAATTATTTCAGAAATTTCGGAAAAAGTGAAAATCACTATATGTGTCCATTTAAATTTCGAAGAGTTCCCTCGATTCCTCATGGATCCCATCAGCGGGCTTCCACTTTAGTGGCTGACGGACCAATTTCGAATTATACCTTTTACAACAACAAAATAATTTTTCAAATAGGTCCATAAATAGCAGATAAATTTTTAAAGATATCCGTGTTGGTGTAAAATACTATGAGAAGTAGCTTTTATATCATCATAATGTGATGATGTATGGTGTGATGATGGTAGTTATGATGATGATTACTCTAATTGACATAGTGGCATATTCTTGCAGTTCTTTAAACAACGCCGAAATCCCTAAACATATATCTATAAGGAGTCAGTAGTAGTCTTCAGTACTTTTGGATCCAGGGCATACCTTGGACCAAAACTTGCTTTTTGGTAGCATAATATGCTTAGACTACTTTAGAAAAAGTCAAAATCACCATATGTAGTTAAATTGTATAAACCATAAAAATGTGTCCATATAAATTTCGAGGAGCTCCCTCGATTCCTCATGGGTCACCACTTTGATGTCAAAAGGACCAATTTGGGATTATACCCTATACATAAAAAAAAGAATTTTGAAGATCGGTTTACAGACCGTAATCGTAAAACATACTTTTTTTTCTATATATATGTAAAGAAAAATAATATTATAATATATAATATAATTATAATAATAATAATATTGTCTTATATATATATACAGCCGAACGTACAACCGCCTCCTTTTTTGGAAGTCGGTTAAAAATATGTGCAGTTGCAAACACAAACCTAGATAAAACTGCACCACTGCACTCTCAGTGAATTTTCATGCCGCGAATTTTCCGAAAATAAGAAGTGTGTCTGAATGCTGAGTTGCTGCACATCAAACTTACCAGTATTATCGTCTTCATCTTTCTTCTTCAGCTGCACCAGGACGTCGAGCAGCGTCTTCGGGTCCTTGTTCAGCTCAACGTCTTTCCTTTCGAAAATCACTTTGAAGATACGCCGGAAACTTTCTGTCGATGCCTTCGGTAGGAATGGCAACCTGAGGAATAAAATAATAATATCTATGGATGGTGGTAGGTTTTCGAAGAACTTGTGTTACGGGTACCAGACAATGGAAATATAATAGGTCTTTACCTATGAAATTGCGGTTCTGCAGTACTGGCCATTTCAAATCAAAATAATTTTTATTTGGCTAAGAATTCTAACTTCAAATTAATTTTATGTTAAAAACATGGAATTCTCTTTCCAAAAGTAGTCATTTGTTTATTGACTAGTGTTACATTTTTATCGGATTTTAAATCTTTTTCATCATCATGGATACATTAAAAATTCGAGTAATTATGGAATATGAGTACCGTCGTGGCAGCAACGCGGCACAAACGGCACGCAACATCAACGACGTTTACGGAGCTAACACTACAAACCAACGCACCACCTGTTATTGGTTTGCTCGCTTCAGGTCTGGAAATTTCGACCTGAAAAATGAACCTCGAGGTCATCCGAAGACTTTGGTAGACAATGATGAATTAAAGGCGATTGTGGAAGCTGATGATACACAATCTACGGCTGAATTAGCAGCAGCTTTCGACGTTAGCGTCAAAATAATATTGGTCCATTTGCATCAAATTGGCAAGGTAAAAAAGCTTGACAAATGATTGCCCCACGAACTCAATGATCGCCAGCACGAAGTACGCGTCGAGAAGTGCCTTGCACTGCTCAACAGACACACAAATGAAGGAATTTTGAACCGCATTGTTACCTGCGATGAAAAATAGATTCTGTTTGATGACCGCAAGCGCTCATCAAGTTTGTTGGATCCTGGTTCAGCTCCTAAACAATGCCCTAAACGAAAACTTACCCCTAGAAAAGTGATGGTCACTGTTTGGTGGTCTAGTACCGGTGTGATTCATCACAGCTTCTTACCAAACGGGGTGAGAATTACTGCAGATGTGTACTGTGAAAAACTGAACACAATGATGGAGAAGCTGGCACATCTCCAACCAGCATTTGTCAATCGCTCGTCTCCGCTGCTCCTGCACGACAACGCGCGACCTCATACTGCACAGCAGACGGTCTCCAAGTTGCAAGAACTGGGGTTGGAAGCTCTCCGTCATCCGCCCTACTCACCAGACCTTGCGCCTACAGACTACTACTTTTTCCAGAATTTGGATAACTTCTTGGCGGAAAAAAAATTCAATACCCGAGAGGCAGTACAAAATGCCTTTGAAGAATTTGTTGCCTCCCGTGCAGCTGATTTCTTTAAGAAGGGCATCAATAAACTGCCACTGTGTTGGCAAAGATGCATTGATTGCATGTGTGATTACTTCGATTAATACAAATAAAATTACATGAAAAAAAAACGTTTAAATTTTTTCATACTAAACGGCAATTTCATAGGTAAAAACCTAATATTTAATACTTTTTATACAATACTTATATTTAAGATTTTATTATAAAACTAGCATTTGCCGGCGGCTTCGCCTGCATGAAATTTGGTTTTATTAAACGATATCTTTATAATGATTTAAAACTTTTATCCCCTATTTTAACCTCTAAGCGGTTGAATATTAGAAAACGCTGAAATACGTAACTCATTATTTTTCCGTACCCAATTTAAACGCAAATACAACATGCAAATATGTCGAAGGAATAAAAAGTTTCATACAAACTTTTATCCATTATTTTACCCCCTTGGGAGTTGAATTTTGAAAAACCCTTCTTTAGTGGATGCCTACGTCATATGAGAAATACGTGTGCAAAATTTTTAATTTCTAGCCTTATGGGGTTTGGCATCTGCGCTGATACATCAGTCAATCAGCTTTGCCTTTTGTATATATAAATACACATATATTTAATACAAATCCATGACCCAAGAACACAGAAAACTTTTTGTTCCCTGGCAGGATTCGAACCCGCAACCTCCGGCTTGAGAGCCAACGCGCTAACCACTGCGCCACATAGGACGTTAAAATATACAATATACAGTGTACTGTATATTGTATACATCATCACGATCTCAATGTCTTTCAGGAATCGTCGTTTTCAGGAATTCCGTAAAGTAAAGTAAAAGTGTATATTAAATTATATATTAAATTAAATATAGTTAAATATATTCCTTATAGTTTCGCTCTATCCGTCCGTCTGTCTGCCTGTCTGTCCGCGCTTCTAGCTTGTGTAATTATGAATATAAACTGATGAAATTTGGTATAGTTGTAGATTGTGTACAGATCTCGGATTTGACATTAAATAATAATAATAATAAATTTATATTTTAGGGCTGGCTCTCCATACATGTAAAGTGGGGGTGAAAAGTATTATTTCATTCTATCCCATCGTGTGGGGTATCGTGAAATAGGTATTTTAAAATGATGGCAAGGTTTCTTACATGACATTTTTACAAAAACGACCATTGTCGAGTAGTCTGCCTCCAAAGTGCTTTGTAAGTTGCCCCCCCCCCCCCCCCCATAGCAATTCTAAACTATAAGAGATAGAAACTTGTAAGTTGCGAAATCGGAACGTAACCTTTGAAGTAATTTAAAAAATACCTATTACGCGTTGATATTTACAGAACCCCCCTTAGACATGTCTTGAGTCCTGACATGCTCTTGGTTAGGTTAGGTTAGGTTAGGTTCATAACCCCCCGACGGTTGCCCGCCTTGTCGTGGCGGTGGGGCTCAGTAACCGTGGTTGAGGACCCACGGTGAAGCGAAGAGGCAACCAAGGCCGGCCCGAGGAGGGGCGCTCCCGGCGGACTGGAGGAGCCAGTCCGCTGCGGACGCGCCTGGAGGTGGGACCGCAGAAGAAGAGGAGTGCCGGTATTACGGTGCGCCGTACTCCCTATCTTCTGCGGCCGTGGAGGATCGCAGGGGGAGAGGGTGGTGGTGTTGTGCCGCTATCCCTAACCCCCTGCGAGCTGGCGGGGCCGTTCCGCGCGGTAACGGCATCGGTGGGGCCGCAGGGGAAGAGGCAAGTTTGGTATTACGGTGCGCCGCTTGCCCTATCCTCTGCGGCCGAGGTGTAGTTGGCCTCCACCAGTACTGCAGCAGACTCGGGGGGAGTCTGCTGCAGTACTGGTGGAGGCGGAGGAGGGAGGCGCACCTTACCATCTGGTGCGCCTGCCGCCGGCGGGGTCGCGGATGTGTGTATCGTTCCCGTGGCCCCGTCGCAAGGCGGCGTGGAGGAAGGTGGGGGGGGGTTTTAGTGGGTAAGCCGTGGGTCTCATTAGCCTATACGGGAGTCCCACATCACCACTCGGGTGCCCCCTGCACCCGGGTGGTATGCGTAATGCATTTCCCCCTCCGGAAAAAAAAAAAAAAAAAAAAAAAAAAAAAAAGGTTAGGTTCATAAGGCGGCTGGCTGCGACTCCTCTGTGCTCCGCTGCGCGGTGTGCAGTGACGCGGGGCTTAAGGCAGACCATGTGATGGGGGGAAGAGCATGTAACCCCCCATCAGTTCGCGGAAAGTTTCCCTCATCCCCACGACCATCGGGGAGGGGGCTGGTGGCGCCTGAGGCCGAGATGTCTGAGTAATGCCAGGACATCTCGGCTTCCTTCAGGGTAATGTTAACCACTCTGCCGGGGCACAGGACCTCTTCCTGCAGTCGATGGCGGAGTGGTTGATCGATGTGGCGGTAGTGGCGGAGCCCTATTATGTCCCTCCCCTGCCACATTGGGCTGGGGACGACGTGGGCTCCGTTGCAATAGTTTCGAGGCCAGGTGCTGCCCCCCCCCCTCATACCCAGAATGAGGGGGACTGGATATGTCGTTGCCGTTCGGGGAGATGTGGTAATAGTTGGAGTCTACTTCTCCCCGAACCGCAACCTAGCCGCCCTAGAGCAATTTCTCGATGCTCTAGGGCCGCTGATTAGGAGGCTAGCCCCCCTTCCCGTGGTGGTGGCAGGGGACTTCAACGCCAAGTCCTCGGCGTGGGGTTCCCCTGTCACTGATCCGAAGGGGAGGGAAGTCGAAGAGTGGGCTTTAGCCTCGGGACTGTCCCTTCTCAATACAGGGACAGTCCTCACCTGCGTGCGGCGGACGGGCGGTTCAGTGGTAGATCTGTCGTTCGCCACTCCCGACGTCGCGCGCAGGGTGGCAGGGTGGAGGGTGGTAACGGAGGTGGAGACACTCTCGGACCATCGCTATATACGGTTCGAGATGTCTCCAGCCTCCGCATCGAGCTCGGCGTCGGTGTCCGGGGGACGTAGCAGGTTCCCGCGTTGGGCACTCACTAAGCTCAACCGGGAACTAGCGGAGGAGGCGGCCATCGTTGGCCGCTGGAGCCTCCCGTCGTTGGAAGGTTTGGGGGTGGACGAAGTGGCTGGCTGTCTCGGCGACGTACTCACTAACGTCTGCCGGGCAGCCATGCCAAGAGTTCGGGGTCCTCCCCCTCCTCGACGGGCGGTGTACTGGTGGTCGGCTGAGCTGGCCGACCTTCGCGTCGCCTGCGATGCGGCGCGCCGCGCCTATGTCCGCAGCAGGCAGCGCCGTCCCCAGGACGAGGAGCGTGATGGCCGGCTGTTCAGGGTCTACCATGCCAAACGGGAGATCCTGCAGCTGGCCATCAGTCGGGCCAAGGAGCGAGCGTGGCTGGAGCTGGTGGAGGGGATCGAGAACGATCCCTGGGGCCGACCATATAAGAGGGCGCGAGACAAACTTCGCGCCCAGTCGGCCCCACTGACGGAAACGCTCCAGCCGGAACTGCTGGGGAACATCGTCCGGGAGTTGTTCCCGGACCCCCCAGCAGGCTTCGCTCCGCCGCGAATGGCCCGACGGACGCCGGGCTCGATGGAGGAGGGTGTTCCGCCACCCGTCACCGACTTGGAGATGGAGGCGGTTCTGTCCCGCCTCCGTAGTAAGAGAAGGGCGCCTGGTCCGGACGGGGTGCACGGGAGAGTCCTATCTATAGCTCTCGTGCACCTCGAAGACAGCCTTCGGGAGCTGTTCAACCGCTGTCTACAGGGTGGTCAGTTCCCGAAGGCGTGGAAGGAGGGTCGGCTCGTCCTGCTACCTAAGGGCGGGCGACCACCGGACTGTGCGTCGGCAGTGCGGCCGATCGTGTTGCTGAACGAGGTGGGCAAGGCGTTTGAACGTGTAATAGCCTCCCGCCTCGTTCAGCACTTGGAGGAGGGTCCTGGGCCCGGACTGTCAGACTCACAGTTCGGGTTCCGGGCCGGTCGGTCGACCATCGATGCAGTGAGGCGCCTGAACTCGGTGGCGGATGAAGCGGAACGCGGGAGAGAGGTGGTGGTGGCGGTGTCCTTGGACATCGCCAACGCCTTCAACAGCCTTCCCCACAGCGTAATACGCGAGGCACTAAACTATTTCAAAGTGCCTCCGTATCTCGGGAGGCTGTTGGATGCGTATCTCTCCGATAGGGAGATCGTGTTCGAGGATCGGTCGGGGTCCTTAGAGAGGAGGCAGGTCGAGTGCGGCGTCCCCCAGGGTTCGGTTCTGGGACCGAACCTCTGGGACGTCGGCTACGACTGGGTCCTGCGAAGCGGCATCCTCCCCGGAGCAGACGTCATCTGCTATGCAGATGACACTTACGTCACGTTCCGGGGAAGGACATATCAGGAGGCCGCGCGGCTGGCTGAGGAGGGGGCAGCCCTCGTTGTCAGCCGCATAGAGCGATTGGGGCTTCGGGTACGTCTAGACAAGACCGAAGCCCTGCTCTTCCGCGGACCTGGGAGGAAAGGACCCCCACCGGGTGCACGACTCCTTATCGGAGAGACGGAGGTCAGGGTGAGTCCAACCCTTAAGTGTCTCGGACTCACCCTGGACGGGAGGTGGACCTTCGGCCCCCACTTCCAACAGCTGGGGCCGAAGGTCGTGAGGGTGGCATCAGCGCTGGGCCGGCTCCTACCAAATGTGGGGGGGCCCAGCCAAGCTTGCAGGCGGCTGTACTCCGGAGTATGTCGGAGTATGGCCCTGTACGGAGCCCCAATTTGGGCGGATGCCCTCACCGTGCGTAATGTGGCCCAGCTGCACAAAATGCAAAGGGTCATAGCGGTGAGGGTCATCAGGGGCTACCGTACAGTCTCCTGGGCGGCAGCTACTGCCCTAGCGGGGGAACCGCCGTGGGAGCTCGTGGCGAGGGTCCTCGCCGAGTTAAACCTCCTCGTTGCAGAGAGGAAGTGGGAACTCCTTCGTGGGAGGAGCTAAGGCGGTTCCGAAGGCTGGGAGAGCAGTGGCTGCTGAGGAGGTGGGGTGAGGTCCTGGCGCAGTCGCCGTACGGCCAACATACGGCCGCGGCACTGCGACCAGTCCTTGCGGCGTGGATGCGCCGCAAGAGGAAACCCCTCACCTTCCGCCTTACACAGGTGCTCACCGGGCATGGATGCTTCGGTGCGTACCTGTGTAAGGTCGCCAGGAGAGAGCCTACGCCAGCCTGCCACGAGTGTGGCGCTGCGGAGGACACGGCCCAGCACACCCTCGAGGTGTGCGACCGATGGGCCGTGCAGCGCTACGATCTCGTGGCAGTGATTGGGCGGGACCTCTCGCTCTCGAGTGTGGTTCGCTGCATGCTCGAGAGCGATGAGGCCTGGCAGGCGGCGGTCTCTTTCTGCGAATCCGTAATTTCGCAGAAAGAGACCGCGGAGCGGGACAGAGAGATCGATCCATCCTCTGTTCCGCTCCGCCGGCGTAGGACGGGAGTGCGGAGGCGTCGCTTTGCGAACCTCCAATCTTCCGTCTAACGGGGCTCCGGGAGAGGATGGGAACCTCCCCGGCTTAGCTAGTCCCGGCGCCGAGGGGGACGCTTCAGGTTGTCGGAGCGGCCCCTAATTGTGGTGAAAGTCCGGTCCCTATAGAGGTAGACCGGCCGGTCGCGGGGGGTGTCCTGTGCTAGACAGATCCGGGACACTCCCCATATAGCGGCTGACGGCAATCCGCAGGTTAGTTTTAGTGGGTAAACCGGCGAGTCGCGCCGGGAGTCCCACATACCCCCGGGTCCCCCAACCCGGGAAGGGCGTAATGACCTTTCCCCTGCGAGATCAAAAAAAAAAAAAAAAAAAAAAAAAAAAAAAAAAAAAAAAAAAAAAAAAAAAAAAAAAAAAGGTTAGGTTAGGTTCCCCCCGATGGTTGCCCGCCTTGTCGTGGCGGAGGGGCTCAGTAACCGTGGATGGGGACCACGGTGAAGCGAAGAGGCAACTAGGGCCGGCTTGGCAGGAGGCCGGGCCGGCCCGAGGAGGGGCGCTCCCGGCGGACTGGAGGAGCCAGTCCGCTGCGGACGCGCCTGGAGGTGGGACCGTAGAAGAAGAGGAGTGCCGGTATTACGGTGCGCCGTACTCCCTATCTTCTGCGGCCGTGGTGGATCGCAGGGGGAGAGGGTGGTGGTGTTTTGCCGCTATCCCTACCCCCTGCGAGCTGGCGGGGCCGTTCCGCGCGGTAACGGCATCGGTGGGGCCGCAGGGGAAGAGGCAAGTTTGGTATTACGGTGCGCCGCTTGCCCTATCCTCTGCGGCCGAGGTGTAGTTGGCCTCCACCAGTACTGCAGTTTAACTTTTTAGTTTAACTTTCTTGTTTTGCTTTAGTTTTATTTGTTTTTTCTATCTTTTCACCATCTTTCTTTCTTCTCTTACTATCTTTCATTTTTATTTAACTCTTCTGATAGGTGACCTCACACCTGAAAAAAGGCCGCGACCCGGGGTGTCGGTGTTAGAATGATGGCGGAACGTAATTTGTCAAGTATTCCCCGGGTGGGTCCTCCTTCCAGGAGGGAATCCCACACTCCCGCTTCGGCTGGGGGTCGGCCCTCGTATACGGGGGGGCCACAAATTACGAGAGAGGCAGGCGAGGTCGTTGCGACGACGAGTAGGGAGAGAGGCGCGAAGACGCGCGCAGATTCGAACCCGGCGCCCCTAACCGCGCCGGCGGCGAATCTGCTTACAGACGAGGAGACGGACTTCCCCAAGCCGCAGCCGGACGCGAAGCGCCGGCTGCTGGCATTGATTGACAAAAAGATCGCTCGGGGTGACAAGATCGGCATAAAACGAACTCATTACGAGTTCGTTTTTGGATATGTCCCCCGCGACACTGAGACAGAGAGCGAGGACTGCTCCGCGGACTTCAGCAGCGCATCCAACATGTCGCTGGACTCCGTGGGGTTGCCCGCATCACCGGACAAGACTGCGCGAAAACGGCGCAACACCAATGAAGACGTGGCGCCTTCCACCAGTAAGGAGGTGGCGCCCAAGCCAAAGAGGGGGCGAGGCCGGCCGCCTACGACCGGCCAGTATGTCGGCTGGGCCAAGGCCAAGGCCGACCTCAATAAAGAGAAGGCGGAGGCTCTTCGGCTCCAAGCCGAGGAGGAGGTCGCCAGGGTTGCGCGAGAGGCGAGGGTGGCGAGAGCGGCTTTATGCTCCAGCCCCTCCCCCACTCGACTCCCCCCCACTTCTCCCGCTGGAGAAGGAGTGTCGGAGCGAGCAGGCGTCGACCTGAGCAAGACAGTGGAGACCTCGCTGGAGACCATTGCCATGGTCGCCGCGAAGTCGTCTAACTTGAAAGGTACCTACCAAAGGTACCTCAAGGAAGCGGTCGCGGCGATCAGGTTGGCCTTCACCGAGGTCAGGGGTCGCTCGGCATCGGACGAGGTGCAGAGGCTGGAGGCCCATAATGCGCGGCTCGAAGGGCAAGTGGCAACTTTACGCCAGGAGCTCGACGAGCTGCGCAAGCGGGTTTCCGACCCAGAAGAGAAGGACGTGCGTGAGCTGTTGGCGGAGGTCTCTAGAGCAAACATAGAGACCTTCGGCAACATGCTCAACGCGAGGCTGACCGGCCTAGAGGAGCGTCTTCCGCCGGAGCCTCGAAGAAGGCCTCCGCTCGCAGCGGACAGGGACCGGGAATTCTTGGCCCCGGCACCTGCGCCGAGCGTCGAGGCGCCGAAGGAACGGGAACGGTCAAAGCCGAAAAAGGCAGCGGCCAAGGAGAAGAGAGGGGTGACGGAGGACAAGGTGGCGTCTACACAGGCTCCCACTGCACCTGTACCGCCCAAGAAAGTAAGGAAGAAGGGGAAGAAGAAGTCTTTGGCCGCACAAGAGGCTAAAGAGGCGAGGGCGTCTACGACCACCCCACCTGTGACAGACGCCCCGCGGACCACAGATGGGTCACGTGGGCGCGGTAAGGCGAAAAGGGGTGCCGCCAAAAAGACAGCCCCGAAGAAAAAGAAGGCGAGACTGAAGCCTCCCAAAACCGCGGCGATCACCCTCACCCTCAAGGAGGGGGTGCTTGAGGAAGGGAGAGCGACATACGCCTCCATACTAATGGAGGCGAAGAGGAAAATCTGCCTGGCGGAACTCGGCATCTACAAGGTCGACTTCCGCCTGGCAGAAACGGGCGCCCGCGTTCTCGAGCTATCGGGAGAGGGGGCCCAGGAGAAGGCGGACGCCCTTGCCGCAAAGATGAGGGCGGTTCTGGACGAGGGACTAGTTAAGGTCGGTCGCCCGGTGAAGCGCGCGGAAATGCTGCTCACCGGACTCGACGATACGACGACGGCCGCCGACATTATAGAGGCGGTCGCCAAAGAGGGAGGCTGCTCGGCCGGCGAAATCCGGTCGGGCAAGGTCGTAGTGGGCCGAAGGGGCGAGAGGTGTCTCTGGCTGTGCGCACCGGTAGCGGCAGCCAAGAAACTGACGAGTGCAGGGCGGCTACAGGTCGGCTGGGTCTCGGCGAGGGTAGTGCTGCTGGCCGCGAGGCCAAAGCGGTGCTACCGTTGCCTTGACACCGGCCACTTAGCCGTTAAGTGCCCGTCCCCGGTGGACCTGAGTGGTCGATGTTTCCACTGCGGAGCACTGGGGCACAGGGCACCCGACTGTACGGCCCCCCCAAAGTGTCTCTTGTGCGAGACGATGGGGAAGCCAGAGTAGGAGCATGTGCTGGGGAGTAGTGGCTGCGCACTGACCAAACCACCCCCCGGCACAAAGAAGAGAAAGGCTCCCCCAAAGGCTCGGCCACGAAGGCCTAGAGCCGAAGGCGTAAGGGCGGGTCCGACCGCCCCCGCCATGGAGGTGGAAGCCTAGGCCCGTGGGCGGTGATCGGGGGATCGCCGCCCACATTGTGGGCCCCGAGATGGACAGCTCCCCAATGCCCGGGGAGCTCTCGGTGAGGCAGGCGGCGGCACTACATCCGGCCGCCGCGATAGGAGAGGGCTGGGCGCGGCACGCGCTGCGGGGTCGTGGTAGTAGTATCACGCAGTTCCCATGACCCCGCATTGGCGCTTTTCATCACCATTGCGCCGAGGGAGTCCGACATACCCCTGCCGCCTTCCCCCGGAGACGGTGGGGGATACGTAACGTATTTCCCCTCCTAAAAAAAAAAAAAAAAAAAAAAGGTTAGTCATACATGGGGGTCTGCCAGTGCGTCCACGTTCGTGCCCCTGGGCAACGCTTGGGTGCGCCACCCCGTCTTTTGCGGGGTGAGGTACTCACGCGGCTGAAGGCTGGCTCTTTCTTTCTTTCTTTCTTCTTCTATCTTTCACCACCTTTTAGTTTAACTTTCTTGTTTTGCTTTAGTTTTATTTGTTTTTTCTATCTTTTCACCATCTTTCTTTCTTCTCTTACTATCTTTCATTTTTATTTAACTCTTCTGATAGGTGACCTCACACCTGAAAAAAGGCCGCGACCCGGGGTGTCGGTGTTAGAATGATGGCGGAACGTAATTTGTCAAGTATTCCCCGGGTGGGTCCTCCTTCCAGGAGGGAATCCCACACTCCCGCTTCGGCGGGGGGTCGGCCCTCGTATACGGGGGGGCCACAAATTACGAGAGAGGCAGGTGAGGTCGTTGCGACGACGAGTAGGGAGAGAGGCGCGAAGACGCGCGCAAATTCGAACCCGGCGCCCCTAACCGCGCCGGCGGCGAATCTGCTTACAGACGAGGAGACGGACTTCTCCGTTGATTGATTGACAAAAATTCATCCATTGATTGACAAAAAGATCGCTCGGGGTGACAAGATCGGCATAAAACGAACTCATTACGAGTTCGTTTTTGGATGTGTCCCCAGCGAATCCACAGGGACAGAGAGCGAGGACTGCCCCGCGGACTACAGCAGCGCATCCAACATGTCGCTGGATTCCGTGGGGTTGCCCGCACCACCGGATATGACTGCGCGAAAACGGCGCAACACGGACGAGGACGTGGCGCCTTCTACCAGTAAAGAGGTGGCGCCCAAGCCAAAGAGGGGGTGAGGCCGGCCGCCTACGACCGGCCAGTATGTCGGCTGGGCCAAGGCCAAGGCCGACCTCAATAAAGAGAAGGCAGAGGCTCTTCGGCTCCAAGCCGAGGAGGAGGTCGCCAGGGTTGCGCGAGAGGCGAGGGTGGCGAGAGCGGCTTTATGCTCCAGCCCCTCCCCCACTCGACTCCCCCCCACTTCTCCCGCTGGAGAAGGAGTGTCGGAGCGAGCAGGCGTCGACCTGAGCAAGACAGTGGAGACCTCGCTGGAGACCATTGCCATGGTCGCCGCGAAGTCGTCTAACTTGAAACCAAAGGTACCTCAAGGAAGCGGTTGCGGCGATCAGGTTGGCCTTCACTGAGGTAAGGGGTCGCTCGGCATCAGACGAGGTGCAGAGGCTGGAGGCCCAAAATGCGCGGCTCGAAGGGCAAGTGGCAACTTTACGCCAGGAGCTCGACGAGCTGCGTAAGCGGGTTTCCGACCCAAAAGAGAAGGACGTGCGTGAGCTGTTGGCGGAGGTCTCTAGAGCAAACATAGAGACCTTCGGCAACATGCTCAACGCGAGGTTGGCCGGCTTGGAGGAGCGTCTTCCGCCGGAGCCTCGAAGGAGGCCTCCGCTCGCAGCGGACGGGGCCCGGGAGTACCCAGCCCCGGCACCCGCGCCTAACGTCGAGGCGCCGAAGGCGAAGGAATGGCCAAGGCCGAGGAAGGCGGCGGCCAAAGAGATGAGAGTGGCGGCGGAGGACACGGTGGCGCCTACACAGGCTCCCACTGCACCCGCACCGCCCAAGAAAAGAAAGAAAAAGGGGAAGAAGAAGTCTCTGGCCGCAAAGGAGGCTGAAGAGACGAGGGCGTCTACGACCGCCCCACCTGCGACAGACCCCCCGCGGACCACAGACTGGTCACGTGGGCAGGGTAAAAATAAGGCGAAAAGGGGTGCCGCCAAACAGGCACCCCCCAAGGCGAAAAAGAAGGCAAAACTGAAGCCCCCCAAAACCGCGGCGATCACCCTCACCCTCAAGGAGGGGGTGCTCGAGGAGGGGAGGGCTACATACGCCTCCATACTTACGGAGGCGAAAAGGAAAATCTGCCTGGCGGAACTCGGCATCTATAAGGTCGACTTCCGCCTGGCAGAAACGGGCGCCCGCGTTCTCGAGCTATCGGGAGAGGAGGCCCAGGAGAAGGCGGACGCCCTTGCCGCCAAAATGAGGGCGGTCCTGGACGAGGGACTGGTCAGGATCGGTCGCCCGGCGAAGCGCGCGGAAATGTTGCTCACCGGGCTCGACGACACTACGACGGCCGCCGACGTTATAGAGGCGGTCGCCAAAGAGGGAGGCTGCTCGACCGGCGAAATCCGGTCGGGCAAGGTCGTAGTGGGCCGAAGGGGTGAGAGGCGTCTCTGGCTGTGCGCACCGGTAGCGGCAGCCAAGAGACTTAAAGATGCAGGGCGGCTACAGGCTCCCCAATGCCTCGGGGAGCTCTCGGTGAGGCAAGCGGCGGCACTACATCCAGCCGCCGCGATAGAAGAGGGCCGGACGCGGCACGCGCTGCGGGGTCGTGGTAGTAGTATCACGCAGTTCCCATGACCTCGCATAGGCGCAGAATGAGGCATGGAGGGGTTTTAGTCGGTAAGCCTCGGTGCTTTTCATCACCATTGCGCCGGGGGAGTCCGACATACCCCTGCCGTCTTCCCCCGGAGACGGTGGGGGATACGTAACGTATTTCCCCTCAAAAAAAAAAAAAAAAAAAAAAAAGGGTTAGTCATACATCGTCCGTCACTTTCATAGAAAAATTTTGCTAAGTACACTCTCGATTAAGTAATCTTTCAATCGAAAAAAACCTGCAATAATACAGTTACGATCCACGCCTGATATGTAAAAACTGCAAAATTGTATTCTCATAAACGTCTAACCAACGTGAAACCCGTTTCGATAGGTCCAAACTACAAAAATTTGTTATCAATATAAATGAATCGTCTTGATTTCAAGACAATTTATTTATATTCCAATAAAAGCAAAATGGAAGTGTAAATTAATTACGACAGTTGAGGTTCAGAATCGGTTCTTCTGTTTGAGAGATACGATGCCACAGACAGACACACAAATACGTATACTATAAAGTATATAGAGTATAGACTACTATAGAATTTATTAACAAAATTAAAAGTTTCTGCGAAAATAAATCCACCACTTCCATACCCTAACTCCTCAGCAACCTCAAGCTAGAAGAATATCCCGCACCACTTCATGAGTATAAGCTATAGTCCACCGCGCTAGCCTCCTGCGGGATACTCACCTAAAGACCTTAGCGAGCTCCAGCCAGAAGAATATCCCGCACCACGACAATCCGCGGTACGTGGAGAACCTCATGAGTATTAAGCTATAGTCCAAAAGCTAGCCTGCTGCGAGATACTTACCCAAACACCTCAGCGAGCTCCGGCCAGAAGAACGACGCGGACCACGACAATCCACGGTACGCGGAGAACTTCATAAAGTCTTTGGTGATGGAGCGAATAGCTCCCTCGCCGGTGAGCGTCGCGTCGCTCTCCAGCTCGAATGCTGATATGCTGAAGAGGTCGGTAGTGTAGTCCGTAAAGATCGTCTGTAAACAGTGATCACACTAACAAAAAACGGCGTGGTGTTGTGAATTGTTAGGGTCAGTTCACATCGCGACGATACGCGACGCCACGTGGCGCTGCATTTCAGAATTGAACTTTATTCAGTACACAAAAAGATACACGTTTCATATGATATTAGTCACACACTGCACATGCGCTGTGGAGCGCGGTGCAACTTGACATTCGAACACTTATAGACGAAACGTGTATCTTCCATATTGACGCTTGAAAAATGCGTAAGTGACAAAAATACCGAAAATAAGTATACCAATGAGTTTGTATTTTTTTCTGCGTCGTTTGGTCTATTAGTCGAGTTTTTTGTCGCTTAGATAAAGTGAAATTTATACAAAATCATGAATTTGATGCTCACTAAGCGACATAAAAATAGGGGTTTTTATAAAATATTTCACTTGGGTAAATTGAAAAAATTGGAAAAATCAACTTAGTCTATTTTTTGTGTTTTTACTTTTTTATTTGCTTGCACTTAAATATTTATTACTTGTTTTAAAATTTCTTTTCGTAAGCAGTAGATTTTACTCGTAAAAATTATTTGTGAATTGTACTTACAGTGCATTTAACTTGATACCATTATTTTATGAAAGTGTTACTTGTAGAATTTAACCCATAGTGAAATGCAACAATGTAGGTGCTAAAATTGTATTAGTTAATTGACACAATAACTACTAGTTCTATGTACATATTTTTACTTGAAAACTTTTGCTATTAAGTATGTCGGTTAGATATTTTTACTTACTTCATTAAAATGTTTAAGAATGGTGTTTAGTTATTTTTTCCTGTACCCATTATTACAATACGAAATTAAAAATATCGCATCATCATATCAAGTTTCAATAAATTCCAACGCTTGAGAATTTATAGATAGGATAGCTAAATGATCTGAGTGCTTATAAGACTGACAAAATGTAACTAAAAAGTTTTAAATTTACAGTGTGTGGGAACATAAATGAAACGTAAATATTGCTAAATAAGTTTTATATTTATGCGCCTGATATTTCGCTAGGGTCGCTAGTCCTGTCGGTAGTAGAACAGATCGTTCTTTGAGGTTATGAGAATAAAGGACTAGAGAGTGCTATAGAGCATTGCGCACATACTTGGGCATTATAAAATAGCTCCCATAGCTGGACTGTTTTCAATTAAACTGGAAACAGTTACTGAAATCGGTATTGGAGCTATCATTATTATTCCTTTTTTAAGGTTCCGTAGTTCGTGTCTCAAAACCCTTATTGTTTCGTCATGAAACAATTAGGGTTCTGAGACATTTTAAAAACATTGAGAGGTTGTTGAGATTATGTGATATTTTGCGTGCGTGCGTGATATTCCGTTTGCGTGATTGACTTTAAAGCGCATTTTTTGTTAAAACAAGGCGTCCCCCCTCTAAAAGCCAAACGGTTGGCTATTGGTCCATATAATTTTGAACAAAAACTATAACGGTTCATATTACTTTGTTAGTTAAGGAGTTATAGAGACTTAACTTGTAAATTACGCTTACTGAAATAATGAAATCAGCTTGGATGACGATATCTGTGGCTCAGTTTCTCAATCAGTCAGGTTAGCGCGTTGGTGCTCAAGCCGCAGATCGCGAATTCAAATCCCCAACAGAATAAAAGTTTTAAGTGAATTCCGTGGAAAAATTACGATAACCGAGATTAAGAATTTACTTCAACGATTAACGAATTAACGCTACCGAGAAGAGAAAAAAAAAAATCATTCAAATATTTATATCTATAATAAAATAAAATATAGTAAATAAACTAAATAAATAAATTAAAAATTATAGCTACTTAATATATATATAAATATATAATAATATTAATATAACTATAATATATAAATACTATATGTATACATAATAACGGTATCTATATGGATTCAGATTTGAGGTAATGCTCTTTCAAGCGTCTTTCAAATACATCGATGTTGGGACTGTCGCGAATGGTGTGAGGAAGAGAGTTCCACAATCTAACTGCACGAACAGTGAATGAGTAGGAGTAGAAGTTGGAGCGATGGGAGGGGAGAGAAAGATTTGTCCTGACAGTGGTCCTGCAAGGAATATCGAGGGGTCGAGAAAAATTGAATCGATCAAGAGCGAGGATTATGCAAAATGTTGTAGAGTAAACAGAGGATATGGGTGTTGCGCCGAAGGCGGATAGGGAGCCACTTGAGTTTCGATCGAAAGGCTGAAACATGGTCGAACTTTCTTAGACCAAACACAAAACGAATACAGATATTCTGTAAACGTTCCAGTTTAGTTAACAGCTCCTCGGTAGCGTCTAAGTAGCAGGAATCGGCATAGTCAAGAATACGGAAGATGAGTGTCAGGACAAGGAAAATTTTTGTGTTTATGGGTTTATAGGTTATAGGTTAAAAAGTTTTGGAGGCACTTTAACGTGTGCAGCGAGTAGTGAACCTTTCTGCTCACTTCACTCACCTGACGTACCCAGGAGAGATAACTGTCTAGAGTTATACCTAAGTTTTTAGCAGAGTCTGTGTAATTAATAATGGTACCATCATATATAACTCTAGGCACATTATCTAAGCGTTGAGTCATGTATCTGCTACCTATGATCATAGCTTGCGATTTGACCAACAGACCGAAAGATTTTGCCCAGTTCGCTATTCGTTGTAGATCAGAGTTGATATCGGTAACTGCAGAATTTAATTCATGAATATATGAATGGCGATAGATCTACAGGTCGTCTGCGTAAAGATGAAAGTTAGATTTGATTATTAAGGTGATAGTGTTTATAAAAATTGAGAAGAGAAGTGGAGAAAGAACACCACCCTGGGGTACTCCCGCATCAAGATCACACCAGTCTGAGGTAGCCTCATCAGAGCGAACTCGCTGCGAACGTTCCCGAAGAAATGAATCGAACCAGTTTATGGTCGAGGAGGATATGTTAAGGGAGCGAAGGACAGAAAGGAAGATGTCAAAGTCTACAGAATTGAAAGCACTGCTAAAGTCGAGTAACACTAGGATGGAGACACACTTATTTTCCAAGGCTAGGCGTAGATCATCTGTGACTTTTAGCAGCGCTGTAACAGTACTGTGACCAGAACGGAAACTGGATTGAAAAGATGAAAGCAAATTATTAGAGGTTAAAAAGAAAGCTGCATGTGGACAATGTATTCAAGTACTTTGGAAAGGTATGATAATATGGAGATTGGTCTGTAGTGGGATAAAGAAGAGGGATTAGAGGTTTTGGGTAGTGGAATAACATCAGCACGTTTCCATGCTGAAGGAAAGCAGCTCGTTGCCAAATAATAATTGAAGACATGTGTGAGAACTGGCAAGAGTTCAGGAAGGGCGAGGGATATCATACGGGGACTAAGGTTATCATTTCCCACAGCAGTAGATGTTATAGCCTTAATATGCTTGTTAACATCGTCCTCAGTAACAAGATCGAATGAAAACGAGGTACAAGAAGTGAGGGAAGAGAAAAAGAGATGGGAAATTGTGCGCGCTTTTGTTACCTAGTCAACGATTACAGGTGGGCAAGAGAAGTGAGCGTTGAGCGCATTTAGGTCCACAGTGCTGTCAGAACTGACTGAAGATTTTCCAATGCCAAGTGTCGAAAGAAATTTCCAGATCTGGGAGGGGTTAGATTGGTCTATAGAATAGTGTATGTGGTGTCTTTTAGCATCTCTACACAGACGACTGCAGCAATTCCGGAGATACTTATACTTCGCTAAATTTTCATCCGTTGGTCGTTTCCTATATCGACCCATGGCTCGGTTGCGCTTGGCCATCATAGTTATAATGTCTTCCGAGAGCCAGGGTGCCGGTACGTGCTTGACTTTGATTTTTCTAAGAGGGGCATGTCTATCAAAAATGTTGGTTAGTACATTAGTTAGCAATGTCACCTTAAAATCAACATCCGTGACTGAGTAGACAGGATACCAGTTAGTATTAGACAGATCACGCTTAAGAGCCTCCAAATCTATGTTCTTAAAACTACGCAGGAATTGATACTTGGGTTTACGACGGGGAGGCTTAATTTTAAATGAAAGGAAAACTAAATCGTGATATGAAAGGTTAGAGGGGAATTGGCCATGAGAAGCTATGAGATTCGGGAGACGAGGTGACGAGAAGATCTAAGAGAGAAGGAGTGCAATTAGGAGCGTGGTGGATTGCTGAAAGCGGAAGGATTCTGAGGTTGAGGGACGAAAGTAAAGAGCGGAGCTTAAAGGCACGGGAATCAGATTTTATGAGACAAGTATTAAAGTCACCCGCAAGCAAAGTGTAGTCGTAGTTTGTGCTGTGTGTGGCTAGCAGAGATTCCAAGGTGTTAAAATAATCTATATGCATAAACGGGCAATAGCCCACACAGAGCAAGACTCTTTTGTGATGTAGGGTGACTTCAACACACAAGTATTCGACTGAGCCAGAGTATCGATTTGGTGAGGCTGTAATAATTTTACACACGATGTCACCGCGCAGATAAATGGCAACTCCACCACCACTTTTACCCAAGCGATCATTTCGAATCAACTTATACCCCGGTAAAGCATAAGCAGCAGACAAAAGTGAGGGCTTAAGCCAGGATTCGGACACTAAAATAGAATCTACAGGAGAATCGCTAAACATTTCCAAAATATCAGGATAATAGCGCGGTATACTCTGAGCATTAACATGTACAATATTGAAGTTATTAGGATAATAGGAAAAGGAACTTACTAACTGTTCATGAGCAGAAAAAGTACCCAATGTCCCATCACCACTATCCAGGCTGAGAAAACTTTCAGACGAAGAAGAGCATGAAAAAAAATCCTCATTATTAACATTGTGATCGATTGAATCCATAAAACTACACAATATAACATAAAATATAATAATAGGTACCTAATAATATAAAAATAATAAATCCTAATATAAATAAATATTATTACGTGTATACTCTAATAAATATTATTTTAATTTACTGTATTAATTATTAAAATAAAACCCATCTTAGATCACCATAGCAATGAAAGAAGAAATTACACACTTATTTACATTCATGACATGAGTTCAGAACTAAACAATAATTAATAATTACAGTTAATTAGCCAGGCCAAGAACTTAGAAGGGAAACAATAAAAAAAAAGAAAATCTATTTGAGCCTTGGCAACTCAGCATTACATCAATACCAATTAGTTTTGTGATAAAAAAACATGCATGACATTGACAAGTGATGTATGTCAAAGTCACGAAATAGTCCTAAATGTAAAACATAAAAATTTCAAAACTATAGTTAAAAACAGAAAAGTTAGTACTGTTTACCTTAAAATAAACAACAACACACTATGAATGGATATTAATTCATCGCCGAGCGCACTGTGGAATGTGGATGCATGTAAACCCTTCTTGTACGGCGGGAAGATGCAGCGGCAGAGGGCTTATTCTCAGAAGTACTGGGCTTTGATACCTCACCATGACCACTTTTGACAACCGGCAGGGGAGGAGTAGCTTTGGTGTCTTTAACAGCGGGAAATGTAGCCATTAGCGGTTTGAGCTCCTGCATGCATTCGATCTTCCGCTGAGAATTATCTGGCAAAATGATTACAATCCTTCCCTCAGTGGACCAGCAGCTACGTACTCCAAAGTGCTGCCGTGCACTCACAACTCACCGCTCAAACTGGAGAGATCTGGATATTGTTAGTATGAGAAAATTTTTAAACGATTTTGCCTAGTTTCGAATATTTCATTTTAATGAATTAAATTTAAAAAAATTGTTGAATAGAAATACATAAATCTAAAAGAAATATTCATTTAAGTTGATGCGATTCAAAATTCTCTTTCTCGCAAAACGATTTGTTACGTCAAAAGCTGCTACCACCGTACATTTATTAATGACAAATGTATGGCGGTAGCAGATTCTCAGGGCCGGGACGGCAGGTAGGACAAAACGGACTTCCACACTACACGGACAGCTGCGACAGTCTCTTCTTAAGGCACCTATCATGGCCATACCATCAGACGCCATGATCAAGGTGCATGGCTTCTCAAAGCTATACCAGGTTTTCCTACCGTCTAGGAAGAACTAGGAAGGAAAGGTCCCAATCAATGTTCACTCCAAGGACATAGTCTGGTGCACGGACAGATCCAGGAAAGACAACCAGGCGGGCGCAGAATTCTACGGAGGCATGCCACCTACAGGCAAATATGCTTGTTTTGGAGAATTTGCAACCATGTTTGAGGCTAAAATCTTCGCTATTATTGGTTGTTCACTAGAGAGCCTTAAGATTGCCCCACTTCATAAAAACATCCCAATCTTCTCTGACAGTCAGGCTGCACTAAAAGCATTGACAGCAGCAGAAATTTCATCCAAATTAGTTTTGGACTGTGTTCAAACGCTAAACATGCTAGAACGCGACAACGGTATCCATATGGTATGGATTCCGGGCCACAGCAACATCTCCGGCAGCGAAACCGCACATGAACTGGGTAGGCTGGGGCTCAAAAGTCTCATTTACGGCCCAGAACCAGTCTGTGGAATATCTCCCAAGAGAGAACTCAAGGAATGGGACCGCAGTCTAAGCATAAAGCAATGAGCTGCAATCCCAGGCCTTGAGCATTTCAAAGCGATAATTTTGGGCTTAAACAAAAGGCTAAGAATCTTCATTAGAACCATAACTGGGCACAGCAAGCTCTTCGAACACCTGAACAAAATAAGCGTTAGTGATACAACGACTTGCAGATTCTACGAGAAATAGGATGAGACGCCTCTCCACATTCTCCTTGACTGTCCAGCACTTCAACAGAACAGAAACAGGTACCTTGGGCAACACAAATACTCTGCGACAAAGGAAATGTTCAGCGCCAACCTCAGCCATATCGTTCAGTTTTTAAGCATTGTACAGCTAGGGTTGGCATTATAACGCAAAGGAGTCACAATAGATTCATTTGGGTCGCAGTGACGTCAGGGCTCGGATATGACCAGCCTCGATTTAATAATAAAAATGGGTGTCTATCAAATCGTTTTACGGACGATAATTTTACGCGATAACGTCGGATCAGACGGAACGTGACAAGTTTTCGTGCGAGCAGCCAGCGTTCATCGATTTATAAGACGTTATCATGTCAAAAATTGGGTAGCAACTCGTGACTCGCTTTCTTATTGTAAATTTAAATTGTTTACATTTTCATTAAATTTAAGATTTACAAAAATGGGTTCATCTAGAACCATGCTTATTAACATGTGGTTTAACATTGATGAAATTTTTTTTTAAGGCTACATGAGTATTTATCGTTTTGTGTATTTTCTTTGCCATTACTCGAATATCTCTCACCGGTCACCTTCCGAGACCTTCCACAATTATTTCTAGATCAAAATTAGCTAACGATTTAGCTTGTTTTAGTCAGACAAATAAACTGCAATTCATTTATATAAAGAAGAAGAAGGAGAATACTGTCAGTTAGTAACTAAAATTTACAAATTCATTGATTAATTAATTTACTAAGATAACTTTAGCTATAGAAAATTCTTAATGTAAGCAGCATTTTTATATAACTTATCTTGTTTTAGTTTATAAACTCTTAGACCATATTTTAGTTGAATACTCCTGTCTATATTTTTTTTAAGTGTTTGGATCTAGTTATTTTTACCTGTTACTACAAAAAATGTGTTCATAGCATATACATCTATTTTTACATGTTGCTGAAAACCTTTAAAATACAATTTATACAATTTTAGTTGTTATTACATAACTTTCGGTGATAGCTTAGATAATTTTGCCTGTTTTTCAAATTAGGACTTTTTTAGCTAAGCGACATAATATACTGCCTTTAATTCGAAAGCTATATGACTCGTTTTTATATCGAAAATAGCTATAATTATTACTGTTTTTAAACAAAAAATTAAACCGACTTCCAAAGTAAAAATGCACAAGAAAGTATGAAATAAAACTTATGTTCTTAATAAATTCCCCTTTTAAATTTAGATAAAATGTTAACTATTCCTCTATCCAATCTTCATAATTTTGCACCGCCCGAACAACATCCTGATAAAACAATATTTAAAATACATACAGCTCGCGTTCAAGTTGGCTGGTACCGACTTCAAAATTTTGAAGTCGGTATATATATGGTCACGGAAGGTGACCGGTGAGAGATATTGGAGTAATGGCAAAGAAAATACACACAACGACAATAGGCATGTAGCCTTAAAAAAAAAATTCATCAATGTTAGACAACATGTTAATAAACAATCTAGAATCCATTCTAAATTTATTCCAAATCTAGAACCCATTTTTGTAAATCTTAAATTTAATGAGAATGTAAACAATTTAAATTTACAATAAGAAAGAGAATCACGAGTTGCTACCCAATTTTTGTCATGATAACGTCTTATAATATATATATATATATATATATATATATATATATATATATATATATATATATATATATATATATATATATATATATATATATATATATTATAAGACGTTATCATGACAAAAATTGGAAAACTTTTGACAACTAAGAAACTAAAGCGTAAAGAGAAAAAATCCAGAAATCAAAATAAAATATATTATATTAATAATCAATATATGTATTATGTAATATAATAATACAAATCTACTGTATTTTCATTGTTAATCAAAATTAAATTATTATTTTTTAAGATTTAAGACGGAAGTAAAATCGATCTATGAATCAAATATTAAAGCAAGGCTTACGCCGTTTTAGTAAGGACGTGCGCCGAAAGATGGCGCTATAGCCTCTGAATGATAAATAATTAAGCATACAAATCAATATATATATATATATATATATATATATATATATATATATATATAGTCGAACGTATAACCGCCTCCTTTTTCTACACGTGTATGTTAAAACCATCCAATCACTCTCCTGTAAAGTTAACAAAATGGCGCTTAGGTATTTTAAAGTTATCGTTTCGTTTAGGTGTGAAGTGGCCTTAATCTTAAAGTATAGCCATACTAATGGAAATTAACTTTGATTGTCGCGATCATCAAATGTTAACTACAACTTATTTAATAGTATACTAAATAAGGTATGAATATCAATGAATATACGACAGTCGAAAGCTTTCGATTGTCAAAGTTATAACATAATATTATCCACTATTTTTTCATAGTACAAATGGACCTAAATAGTATCTATGATTTTGCTTGGTCTTTTCTTTTTAGGAAGGCCTCAAAAGCTACTTTTTACTATTATTATGATTATATTAATACGTGAAGCATAAACTTCGAGTACCTACCTACAGTTCTAGAAAAACGGATATGTTTTACCGGACGGTTTTTAACGGACTATGTTTCTCTATGTTATGTCTATGTTATGTTTAATCTAGAGCCAAAACTACTACCATACCAAATTTCATTAAAATCCGTTCATTACTTTTTGCGTGAAAGAGTAATAAGCATCCATCCATCTTCACAAATTTATAATATGAGTAGGATTGCGTATGTATGAGGCAAAAAACCAACGTTGAAACTTAAAATTTAAAATAATAATATTATGAGTTATGGTCGAATTTGACCACAAGCCGGCCTCTAGCGAATTTTAAATGCAGATCTTACCCGTATACTAATGTCAGTATGCCTGTTTTTGTGTATCCTTGTAACTAAATCTAAAGACTTGTTGATCGCGATCGCCTGCACATTTCTCAACTTTGCCGATGTAAATGCTACTGAGAGGCGGCGACGAATATTCGTCCAGGCGGGGTCCTGAAATACATGAAATTTCATTAATACTTACCTATATACTAGAAAAATCAAACCACGAGCATGCCAGGACATGTCTATAGAAATACCAGGGGGGACAAGCTTATGACCACTTTGGAGGCCGATTACTCAAAAATGGTTGACTTTGTAAAGAAGTGATGTATGAAACTTTGCCTTTATTTTAAAAGACCTATTCAAAGATACCCCACAAGATGGAGTAAACTGAAAAGAAATATTTTTCTTCCCCACTTCACGTGTATGGGGTGGAGAGCCACCCCTAAGCTATGAAATTATTATTATTTTATGATGCCAAAACCGAGATCTATTCACAGTCTATAACGATACCAAATTTCATACATTAAATATTCATAATAATTAACGAAGCTAGAAGGGCGGACAGACAGAGAGACAGACGGACGTACAAAGCGAAACTATAAGGGTTCCTTGACTATTTCGGAAGTCGGAATCCTAAAATTGGAAATAAAACACATTAATAATATTGTATACCTAAATAAAAAAATAGTACAATATATTATTTGCCTATTATAAGAGTACCTTATTTTAGAAATAATTTGAAAATTAATGCGAAAAATTAGAAATAATTAAAATTAAAGAAAGTTTGGAAAACAGGAGCGAATGGTATGGCCTATCGACAATTTAACTTGAAGTTCTCTCACTCCCAGTAGGTTAGCAAAATAGTCCTCTCTCGGTAAAATAAAGGTTATTACCATCACAACGTCCAGTTGTTTCCCGCCGTCGCGCCAAAGGAAATCGCGCGGGAACTGTACATTTGCTGCGATATAAAGTAGCCTATGTCCTTCCCCGTGTCCTACTGTATATCTGTGCTAAATTTCATCCAAATTTGACCAATAGTTTCGGAGCCTATTCAATGCAAACAAACAAACCATTCCTTTTATACTACTAGTTTATACTTGGGAATCAGATGCTCCGCTGCAAGGCAGTGTCTATGTACTTGTGTACTTTTGACTTTTTTTTTTAATATTTAACAGATTTAAGTTTACAATGTAAAATATATATTTCTTTTAAAAGAACAATTCTTTCTTTCTTCTTCTATCTTTTTGCTAAAAGCGGTTCTTCTCGGCGGGTTAGGGTTGAACCGGTGGTAGTTTTTTCTGTTGACTTTCCGCAAAAGCTTGTTAAGTTTCATTTGGAAATAAAAAAAATTCATTTCAATGCTATACTTGAAGGAAATATTACGATAAAAAAAAAAAAAAATATCAATAATAGTAGTAGTACCTTCAGGGATAGCAAATTGAGTCCTCCAATAGGATCCTTGGAGCTCGCTGTCATGAATCTGTTCCTGAAGTTGCCGGAGTCCCGCACTAGGATGTTCCTGGCCAGCTCCGGGCTGTTGATGATGAGCGCTGGCCTCCAGAACAGCCACATGCCGACGTACGGGCTGCGGTACTGGAAGTACACGTCGCGCATCCATAGCGACTGGAGAAAACATTGATTTTTAACCGACTTCCAAAAAATGGAGGCTTAAATAAAACTCACGTTCAAGTTAGCTGGTAGCGACTTCAAAATTATGAAAGAGGTTGATTTCTCTAAGTAGTTAAATTTTTTGCCGAATTTAAAAGGGGAATTTTTTAGAAATTAACATTTCCTTATTTCATACCTTTTTGTGAATTTTTACTTTTAATTTAAGACTGAAGGTCTATTCTGCTAAATAAATCCAGCAATAATACAGTTACGGTCCGGTCCCGTTATGTTAAAACTATAAACGTCAAACCAACGTCAAACCCGTTTTCATTGGTCCAAGATCCAAATATCAGTTGAATATAATTATATCAATACGATGAATATATAATTCAACCAAATGTTCCCCGCGACTTCGCGCGCGTGAAAGTTAATCTTGCGGAAGCCGTACATTTTCCGCGATATCTTATACCTTCAAACGAGCAATTCTTGTATATTTATTTATTTATATGTTTCTGTGATCTCGGAAACGGCTCTAACGATTTCGTTGAAATTTGATATAATATGGGGGTTTTCGGGGGTAAACAATCGATCTAGATTAGTCTTATGTTTGGGAAAACGCGTGTTTTCGAGTTTTCATGCGTTTTTCTGTCCACGCAGAATATGGTCGCTAATTTCGTCCTGCCAGCCACTATCACGTCCTTGTTACCATCGATTATGAACTATTTTGTAACGAACAATTTTGGGTAGAATATTTCTTCTTTAAAATCTTTCTTCAGATCGCCATGCTAAGCCCGCTGGTTTGCCGCGAGCTACGGTCGTGTTTATTAATTGTAAGCTCACTACGCTTGTACACGATACACGGCCGCACGGCCGCGGCTCTGAACGCGGAACTGAAGCGATTTGTCACACATGGTCCCATCAGTCTATCTATTCAGTCCAGAATTATTGTTGTCAACTTAATTATTTTACAAAGTTTTACTACTATATTAAGTATTTTATTCCCTCCTTAGTAGAAATTTAGTTGTTAGTAGTGTTTTAGTATGAAAGAGCCAGACAGTAATCATATTATGCAAAATGGCCTAGGTTAGGCATAAAAAATAGCTAAAAATTATTTTTTACACCTTATCATAATAATGGGTGAATTTCAACAAATACCCTTTTTTTATCATATCGGTGAACTTTTTTATTTATATATATTTAATATACTTTTCAGGTTTTATGTATTCTTTAGGACACAAAATGTTCCCAAATTTAATATCATTAACGTATCATTTAAGACTAAGGAGAAAATTCAGTTTGAATTCTGGTTTCCACCGATATGATAAACCGGCACCGATTTTTATTTCTGTGCACCGATGTGATAAGTGTAACCACCGAAATGACATACGAATCCAGCGATATGATAAGATTATCTTCATAATATTATATTTATGTATTTATATTGATCAAGACCAGAGTTCTTAAAATTAAATTAAAATATTTTTAAAATGTATTACAATATATTTTGATGTAGGGACTTAAAATAAAAAAAAATAAAAATTATCATCGTTGTCTTTATTAAAATGAACTAGATGTGATTTATTTATCTTATACGTAAAAACTTACAATTGCCCAATACAGCATCCAGCTTAATGTTTAGCCGTTTCTACACTTTAAACATACAGCCTTCTAGTTTTAACAATTATAAGATAGGAACATTAATCAGTCTTCAAGGTTTAACAATCACAACAGAACTTCAATATAATCACAGATTTAATAATTAGTTACTTAATTTTTTAATCTTTGTTCTCAGTACACATTATAGATTACAGATCGTTTGTATCTTAAATGTAGAAAAATCTTTACGCTTCTACCACGAAGCATAATATATTAATACCCTTCACCTAGTCAAATATTTAGTAAAATGAAACATAAATTCTATTTAACATGTAAAAGTAGGTACTCTCTTTAACGTCAATAACAATAAAACTAGAATCGCAATCTTTGCACTTCGTATTTGTCAAATTGCATCATAGTAAAATTAGTTTTAAATCAAACAGACTATGTATCTATACATAGTTAATAACAACGACAACAACACTTATATACTATATAAACTTTTATAATTATTATTAGTTACAAGTATAACAATCATAAATCAATAAAAATAAAGTCAGACTAGATTAAAGTCATCATCAGTGTCACTGCTACCAAATATAAAATTTAATCTCTGTTTGGTATTGGAAGTTTTCTCACGAGGATCATTTTTTTCTTTTTTAAACTTAATTTTAGGCTTTATACTAAATATGTCGTCGTCAGTATCACTTTCTTCCACGATAGGATCTGAAACACCCTTAGATGCTTTTAAGGTATCATCTTTATTTACGAGTTGGCTTGACTCCTCTAAATCAGCTAACATATTCGAATCAATTTTTTCTAGAAATGAGCAGGAAGGAGTACTTTCATCAAGATCTACATAGTTCAATACCAAATTTTCTGATAATTTTGTCGACGAAGATGATCTAATACCCTCTTTACTGGTGCAGAACACTTTGAGTATGATGACTGTGGAAACAAAATTATTTTATCAGTTAACTTTACTGGTCGCATTTTAGAGATATCTATTTTTGATTTTGTAATAGATTTTTTATTACTCGGAGCGGTAAGCTGAGTTTTGGACCTAATTTCGTGGTCAGTTGATAAATCGTGGAAGTTTAAATGTTTGCCATATGGGCATTTAACAACATATTTTATACATTCATTTTCTATACAAGAAAGGTGACGTCAAACTATACGATTTTTGGTCTCTTTACTCCAAACTACTTGCTTGACTTGTAGTGTTCCGCAAAATGTTTTCAAGTTAGAAGGGAGAAGCCAGTCCTTCTCTTGCACTTCGTATTCTTCTACAGTTCTTATTTTCACACCTTGAACAACAGATTTTAAATAGTTCACAAAAGTATCTATATTATTCATATCACCATCATGTGCAACAAATAGATCCGCCGTTCTCTTCAAAAGCCTACCTACTCCATCTGGCGCACCTTTTCCATGCCCGCATTCACTATAGTTCCATATTATGTTAGTCAGAGATGAGCAGTAAATACTGAGTTGAGACATAATATAAAAAATTTTCTTATTGCAATACTGGCCTGATGGAGAATCTGAAATAATAATAAGATTCTGAACAGTTGAAACTTCCTTTTTAATTTCCTCTAATATTGGGACAAGCCCAAACGGCAGCAGCGTCATGTCTTAGTGAAGAACTTATAGTGCAGAAACATTGAGTTTTTATATTGTCTTCCTTAATTTTATAATAAATTACAGCAGTGTGTAACGTAAATTGTTGACGACTACCACCAAAGTGCACTGATTGTATTTCGGACCCATACTTAGTGCTATAGTTTTCACTGAAGTCAATGTGAACAATACAATCCTTTTCAGTCATGTTTTCCTTATAGTGCTTAAAAGCTTGACTTTGATTTCGTATATTACTGCAATGTGCTAAAAACGGTTTTAGATAATCTTCAAATAAATTGATCAGTTGCAACGGTTTTACTGTTACTTTTACTTTTTCTACATTAATAGCTATTTTATCGACCCCATCCTTTTTGTAAATTTTTTTTATCTTCTTCCAAGTCCAATAAACAACATCTTTGGAGTTATCGAATTCCTGATAATTTAAATGACGATTTATGCAGATAGAACATGTTCTTTGTAGGCATTCTGTCTTAAAAATGTCACAGCAAATACTCCTAAGAACTTCGGTCGCTGTGTTTTCTATTATAATCCAATTTCGTTTTAAGGATTTTACGAGAAGGTCCATATTTTCATGTTTCTCACATAGACATGTATTTCTCATGTTTAATTTTGGCTGTGTGACCCAACACGGCCTCATTCTTGTAAAATTGACATAACTGATTGGAGGATAACCCAATGTTAGGTATTTTTTGTGTAAATTTGTAATTGTGTCTTTCATTAGCCTCTTTTGTTTTTTGACCCCATTTTTTGTTACAGTGTCCTTTTTACCTGGGCAAAGATTTGAATTGTCGTCATCTTCAAAAAACTTAATGACAATTTTACGGATACGTTTCAGTGGATCTATTTTATTTGTCTTAATCGGGATTGATCTCATATCTAAATTACTTACTTGAATTTTTTGAAATTTTTGATGTAGTCGCATGTATCTCTTTTTGTACATCACTATTTCTTTATTAGCCTTTGCCAATTTTTTTTTCAAATCGCATATTAACTTACATTTATATCGTTGATATTTACGAAACTTCGTTTGAATGTCTTGATTTAATTGAACAGTTGCAAAAGATGATTCTGAATTAGGACTGTTTGGGCATAATGTTGATTCTTCTGAATTTATTGAACTGATACTTGGCGTTCGTGAAGGTGATGCTATTGACAAATCTATAGGACTGCTTGTACGTAAATAGCGAGAACTACTGCCTACTATTGCATCAATATGCAGATTAGGACTATTACATCGAACATTCTGTCGCATTAGCCGTGGGGTATGAGGTGTTATTGGTTCTTGAGAATTGCCAGGCTTGTTATCTTGATTTTCCCGTAGCAATTTTACATAATTGGTCACTGAATCACTTGTTTGGCTTTTTCGAGCAACATTTTCTATAGCTTTTTTCGTCTGATAATATGCACGGGCACTTATTTGGTTTTTTTTTCGTGCAATGCGTCGTGCATGTACCGTCATTTGGCTTCGGGTTAGAATAAGTCCAGCTGCCTTTCGTCTAGCTAAACGTTCTCTATCTTTTCTTAAATGCTCTTCTCTTAACACAGGATCGCTTTTAAATTTAGCTTTTATTATTCTTTCCAGCAAACATTTTCTCTTTTTTTTCTCTTCCTCATTTAGTTTTGGCATTCTAAAACAAAATAAAGTAATTATGATGTTTTCTTTTATCTGTTTATTATTGACTATAATAATGTGACTAATATTTTAATGTGACTAAAATTTTGAATAATGTGACGAATTTTTGAATAGAAAAAGTTTTTCAGAAAAATGTTTAGTCTGTCCAATAGAGTATTTTGTATAATTTTGAAAACTGCTTATATTTAAATACTTATTAAGAAACGCTCGGTTCGATGCCGTTTTGGCGACATTTTGGCGGTATTATATTTTAAAACTATTAAAAGTAAATTTAACTTGGTTTAATGGAGAAAAAAGATGTCATTAAATAATCTATTTTTATTTTTCTCTTTAATTGTCTGTCCCTAACTTGGAAAACACTTGCTTCACTTTAATAATAATAACGAACATTTATTCGACCCAAAAGAGACAATTAATACAAAAAGAAGAACGTAAAAAACATTATAAAAAATGAAATATAAAAATATTACTCAATGAAAAACAATGCATTAGATTTTGCCCTGTGCCTCCACCCGCATACACACAGCGTCATCAACATACCTTTATAAATTGTAGCCTATAATATGTTATAATAGTATGTAGATAGGTTTGTTATATTACTGTTAAGTTTCATCAAAATCCATTACGTAGTTTTTGTGTGGAAGGGTAACAGACATCCTTACATCCATACATTTTTACAATCTTGCGCATTTGTAATTTCTTTGTATACTTAACGAAATGCCACTAGATCAACCGATATGATAAAACAATTCACCGATATGGTAAAATTATCAACCGATATGATAAAGCAATCCACCGATGTGACAAAACTGTGCGTTGATCATGATTCCAAACACCAATATTAGATTTAAGACACCGATTGGTTTTTTCTTATAATTTTGGTGTAAATTATCATATCGGTGGTTAAAATGACCACCGATTACACCGATATGAGAGCAGCGACGTGAGAAAAAACACACTTTTTAGGAAATTAGAAAAAATGCATTATGATATCTAAGATAAATTTGGTTACAGAAGCTTAATCACTTACTACATTCATAAGAACCAAACAACAATTTTAAAACTATTCATTACATTTAAAAAATTCAATCACCGATAGTATAAAATTATTGTCCGAGAGCATATTTAATGGCGTACTTACGTTGTTGGCGGGAATATGCAGCGCTTTGACACACGTCCGTCTTGACTGCGTGGAAGCACACACTAAGGAGTAAATTAAAATTGGGGTGGGAAGACTGTCCGACTCGTCGATGAAAAGTAAGGCTTTAATTGCTTTTATCCAGCGATATGAGAAAAATTCTCAGGACAAGTACATTTGTGCCTCTAAGTAACTATAATCGTTAATTATATAATAAAATATGGTATATAATAATAGATAAACTAATATTCTATGAAATAATATAAGTTATACCCTTAACTTATTCATATTTTTTAGTATATAAGCGTTTTTCTTTGTAAAAAAAGTAGAGGGACAGCACCGATTTGATAAAAATAGATCTTTAATTTATTTATTTCTACCTTTGTAATAGTCCTAGGCATATTATATTTTTTCCACAATCCTATAGCTACCCATTGAATACTAAAACAAATAATTTACAACAATAGTCCCTTTTTTTAATGGTAATTTCAACGAAGACAAAAAAAAAGCCATTTGGGAAATTGACCCTAATACATCGTAGCATTCGTCTATTATTTACTTAAAACTACCCGTTTAATTACTATATACGTAATATGTCCTAGTATACTTTAATTGAATGGTAAAATATATGATAAAATTCAATAAATAATAAAAGTTTTATATAAGAAAACCTAAAATGCAGTAGTTTTTTTTGGGGCTTTAGGGATTCCTAAATTTTGAAGATTTTGTTATAGTTTTCAGTATTCTTTTACTAGAAATCGACGCGAGTTTAGTAGTTTCACAAAAACAGAGTTGGCATAACTGGAAAAACGAATCGCTTCTGTCCATCCGGCCAACTGATGCGATCTCGAAATTGCACACAGACGATACGATTTTGCACCCGTTCAGGCCGAACTTACGACCCGTATATGGGGCTTTTACAAATAACAATTAAAGTAATAATTAGTAGACCAAACCTAAAAGTTCTGATTCAATTATATCATTTTATATCAACAATATTGTTTATAAAATGATATACAATATTAGTCGAATTCTAAATGAATTTGTCAATAATTTTCTTGTATTTCTTTATTGCACGTTAAATATCTAATTGACACTGTGGGAATATGGTGGCAAGCCCCAATCGTCGATCATAGAAAACTTCGATAGCGCGATTCAGGATTGTGGCGCTAATTGGTCCGCCGCTACAACATTCAAATTAATAGCAATATAATGTGCAATATCGACAAAGCTCCTGCTGTTGAGACTGGCTCCGAAACTTTTTGGAGTTTAAGTTTTAAGGCCGCACTAGTCGGTTTTTTCTCCACACAAACGATGTTGGTGATTTACTCTAAAGTCGAACATTGTAGACCCAATTTAAATTTTAGCGTAATATCGATTTTATAACACTTATCTAGGTCGGTATGTGCTTATGTTTCTGAAATTTATATTAATTTAGATGCTGATAATATCGATCCAATGATCGGATTTTTAGCGCAACTTTTCACCGTAAATAAATAAATAAATAATAAAAGAAAAAAAAGTACAAACTTTGTTAGGCTTAGGGGTATAAAAATAACCTACATGTGACTAAAAATACCCAATAATAGGTAATAGTTATGTAAAATATCGACCCACAATTACTCACTGTATTTTTCCTCTGCAAAAAAGTGAGGTTCCCCATAAACGGATTGGGAGGTATAAACGGGATGCCACGCTCATTCCAATAGTTCCTTACTTTTACCCACTTGATGCAGAACCACACTGACAGAACACATAGTGTCGTCACTATGAACAAAAATAACATTATAATATTATGTTTTCCTTTTGTTTTTTCGAGTTGTTCTGTTGTTCTTTAGAAGACGACCGTGTCTTTGCACAGATAAAAATGTTGAGTGCAGTCTTTATAGGTATGATAAGGCCTTAAAGTAAACAATAATTATTTAAAAGCAAAACTAGCTTTGGCCTGCGACTTCCTTCAAGATGGTTTTTTTCCTATTCAAAATTATTCACTTTTGCCCTGAGCCAGACTAAAAAAACCTGCGTATTTTTCATAAGAATCGGTTAAATTGTAATTAAAGTAATAAAAATATTTCGAAAATTGCGAATGTATAAGGTTGTTCAAAATCAATCGCGGACTCCCCAGCTTCCCCAGAAGAAGATAGAATACTGCTACAAGATGGCGGCGCTAACGGCCAAGTTACGAGGTGGCAAAAAGTCGATAAGTGCACATCAAAGTTTATAAAATTAGCAATTTTCAAAATTCCCGCAAATCTTTCCAGGAAAAATTGCGGTATTTATTTAGGGTTTAGAATTTTTTATTTTTTTCTTAATATAAAGCGACTTAGCAGTCTTACAGACAAAAATACAGACAAAAAATTTAATTTTTTTAACATATATATGTTTTCAATATTTCACTAATATTTGATACATTTTTCATCATCGTAATACAATTCATACAATCTTTGCCTGCTTATTTTAATTTCTGCAGTTGCCCATTCAAGAAAGTTTTTTTTTACTTATAATTTTAACCGATCTAGAAGTAAATCCTATTAACTTAAATAATTTATTAAAAGCTTTATCTCAGCTATTTGACCCATCCAGTAATTAATTTAATATTTGAACTTAAATTACTTCATAAACGTATTTAGATACTCGTAATATATAATATGTATAATATAATATATTTATGATAAAGATATGTATTTAAAATATAATCGTAGTTATCGACCAGTATGTTAACTGATAAAATATTTTACATGTCAAGTACAATGTACAATGTACAATGACATTTACAATGTCAAGGTGTTTTTGGATGCTTCTAGATCTATTGGAAGTTCAAAACTATATGTATCATCACTACATAGTATAAGCTTAAGGATAACCCACAATAACCATTTTTATCCTTTACTTTTTACAAGAAATAATAGCTTATTTACAAAGCGATTTTAAGCAATACATCATAAATTCTTATCCAATTAAGTACCTTAAATACATTGTGTATTTATTATGGATCAATATGGCACTTTACAGCATGTAATTTTAATGAATATTTTCGAAGATATTACAGATTTAAAATTTGAAAATTTGATTTTAAAATTTGAGGCGTGGCGGTACCGGCCGGTAGAAACCTTTTTCAATATTTTATACAGAAGTATATTTTAGTGAGTAGAGTTGAAGAAGTAAGTTTTTTCTCCAAGAACACTATTCCATGCGGACGAAGCCGCGGGTAAAAGCTAGTTAAAATACAGGGTGTCCCGTAAATCGACGTCAAGCCGTAAGCCCGTGATAGGCCAAGTTACAATAGTTATCAGAAAAATTTATTAAAAAATTTAAATCCAAGTAATGTGTCTCAAAAAATACAACAAAAATACGTGTGGCACTCGGGGACTGCCACGGTAAAGCTATTGCATAGTAAGTCTACACGATACGTCTAGTCGCACGCACACAAACACCGTGCCGAAGTCTGCCGAACTGAAACGACGTTAGACGATGCACGGCTTTCAACGCCGTGTAACGTAGTTACATTTTCTCTCCGTAAAATCAATTATTTCGGCGTTACTCGCGTCATCTATGATTTGTATACTTAATTATTTTAGTCATAAAATAATGTCAGTCAATATGACTAAAAGCGCCGATAGATGGCGTTAGCCTTGCTTTAATATTTGGTTCAGAGATAGATTTTACTTCCGTCTTAAATCTAAAAAATAAAACGCCGTGTCGAAGACTGCCGAACTGAAACGACGTTAGACGATGCGGGAGCGTGAGGTTTTTTCATTACGGAATTTCTGGATTCGGTTCCCGCGCTCAAGGCCCGCGATAGAAGCTATGTAATAGCTTAAAAAATCGAAAAATCGACATCTTGTGGTGGTTTTTTAGTTCCCGGCACTACAAATTTCTACTATTTTTGTATTTTTTTTTGTATGTAATCCTGAATAATGCTTTAGTAAACTGGTGCCTAAAATTTAAATCAAACGACTCCGACTCTAAAGGAAATGAGGCTTTTTGCCCAAAACAATGATTAATATTTTGCTCGACTTTAACTGACTGTACTGGAAAAAAATGTACTACGCTTGTTTGGCAGGTAATTTTAAAAGTTGGCACAGCTAATAGGGATTCCAAAATGGTATGACACTTGCTAGATTATTTTTTAAATTTTGGTCAATATTGATTTTTGTAAAGGAAGTCAGTTTTCGACAATTTTTTCTTACTTACTTAAAAGGATTTAAGTTTACCCAGGACTTTCTTCTAAGTGATATTCTGTTTTGGATGAGACGGAGAGAAACATTCAACGAGTATAAGAGAGACAAAATCACACGGGGGCCATAGTGTCTCATTACTTTTAACTTTAGGAAAGGTGTTTTTTAGGAAGCTTTTAAAAGAAACCAATTTTTGGAGTCTAAAATATTTTATTACATTATAACAAATGTTCAAACTGCCTCCCACCAGTATAAATGCAAGCTTGACATCTTTTTAAAAAAGACCGCTTTATCAGACGGGCAAATCTGCAAATTCAGCTGCTTGCGTTAATTGTCGTCGTAGTTCAACTACATTTTCAATTGGCTTTGTATACACTTTTTCTTTCACAGCTCCCCAGTAAAAAAAATCTAGCGGATTTAAATCAGCTGAACGGTCTGGCCATGAAATGGTACCAGACCGCCCTATCCACCTTTCTGGATATTCATTATCTAAATAATCTCGCACTGAACGGGCATAGTGCGCCGGGCAGCCGAATTGCTGGAACCACATGTCTCTGTAAATGTGGAGAGGTACGTCTTCCAATAAATTTGGTAAATGATTTCTTAAAAAGTCCAAATAAATGTCGCCATTCAAGGTCTCTGGCAGTTCAAAAGGTCCGATGATTCTCCCGTTTAGAATCCCGGTCCACATGTTTATTTTGAATAGATACTGGGATCTATCCTTTCTCATCAAATGTGGATTATCTACATGCCACTCGTGTAAGTTGTGTAGATTCATGTACCCATCTTTTTTAAAAGTGGACTCATCGGACTATAAAATTTTGTCTATGAATCGTGGATCTTCCCGGATGTCTTTGTAACATCGTTTCACAAAACATAACTCTTGGGAGATAGTCCCGGGGTAGTAAAGTTTGTACTCGCGTGACGTGGAGCTCATGACTTTTAATGATTCGATGGGCTACACTTTTGGGCACTCCTGTGCTTTCTTCGATTTGTCGTACTGAAGTACTTGGATCTTCTGCGACTGCTTGTAGTACGATGTCATTGTAAGGCAAGCGACTTCTTCCTTCACTGTGTACTTGGCTTGGGAATCGTCCCTCTGAGAGTGAACGGTGCACATTCACAAAAACTCGATGATCGGGATGACGAGCAGCGTTTGGGTATCTTTGGCGGTAAAGCCTAGCTGCAGCACTAGCATTGCATCGGCATTCACCATAAATGAGATGCATGTCGGCATATTCCTGTGCGGTGTATACCGACATGGTGGTACTACGCAATCACACGATCAACGATAGTCCAGGAGAAATCAAAGGTCGTTGAAACAGAATCTAAACAGTCCAAATCCAAATCACAAGCAATCGAGTCCAATAAACAAAGCAAAAAGTGGTATGTACGAAATCAAGATGAACGAATACGGTGTGCGCAGTAAACGAAGTAGAGTAACATACTGATCTATTGTATTTTGTGTGCTGTTCGTCGGGAACATGGACAATAGCGACATTGTCTCGCTCACACTAGTAGCATAGTTCTACCCATATCACGTACTTGTGGCGTTAATATCTGTCTCTCTTACACTCATTGAATGTTTCTCTCCGTCTCATCCAAATTAGAATATCACTTAGAAGAAAGTCCTGGGTACACTTAAATCATTTTAAGTAAGTAAAAAAAAATTGTCGAAAACTGACTTCCTTTACAAAAATCAATATTGTCCAACATTTAAGAAACAATCTAGCAAGTGTCATACTATTTTGATTTTTGGAATCCTTATTAACTGCGCCAACTTTTAAAATTACCTGCCAAACAAGCGTACTTAATGATATGGATATTAAGGGAAATATTTTAGTTTTTATTATGAACTTTCTTCTAAACAGAAAAATTAAAGTTCGACTAAATAATATTTTATCTAATCCCCAAATATTGGAAAACGGTTTACTTCAAGGATCTGTAATTAGTGTTGTTTTATTCTTGATAGCAATCAACGACGTTCTTTCATGTGTTAATAGACCGGTAAAAGGTTTTCTATTTGCTGATGACCTAACAATTTCTTGTGGTGGCCGATCTTTTGAACCGACCATAAAACTTCTTGAAAATGCATTAAATAATTTACAAGAATGGGCGATGAAAACGGGATTTAAATTTTCAAAAACTAAAACGGAATTTATAATATTAAGTAACAAAAGAAATAAAACTAGATATATAAATTTAACATTAAATGGCTTTAAAATTAGAGAAGTGAATAACCTGAAAATGTTAGGACTAATATTGGGTAAAAAATGACATGGATAGATCATATTAATAATTTAAAATCTGAATGTTACAAAAGATTAAATATATTAAGAGTATTATCATCTAAGAAGTGGGGTGCTGACAGAAAATGTTTATTACAAGCCTATCAATCATAGTCAGACAAAAAATCGATTATGGATATTATTTATGATTCTGCAAAAAACGCACTTGTATTTTAGCAGAAGCAGAAGATATTATGTGACTTGAATTTAGAAGAAAAGAACTAGTGATCATGTTCTCAATGAAAGTATTGTCAAGACCTCAAAATCCAACCTAGTTGTAGGTTGGATTTTGAGGTCTTGGTACTTGGTAGTGGAGGTACACTAAGACTTCAATATTAGATTCCCAGTACAGACTTAAACCTCAATTAGTACAGCCTTTTCGTATTAGAGCGGCTAGGTATCTGAGTGATCTAAATATTGAACACCACTAATCTTTAAGGAAACCATATCTCTAACCTACCTTGAAATGACTAAATATCAGAAAGAAGAAACACCACAGTACATATAATATATAAATCTATTTAATGAAATTAATAATAAATACAGTAATTATAATAAAATATATACTGACGGATCAGTCATAAATGGAAGAAGAAGTTGTTCGATAATATTAAACAGTGAATTTTACAGATATAGACTTAGGGATTTTTTCTCTGTCTATAGTTGTGAAGCAACAGCGATTCTCAAAGCTTTGGAAATTATTAAAAATAGTCCAAATAGCCAAAATTACATAATTTATACAGATTCAAAGTCATGTTTAACAGCAATAATAAATGATACTAACAATAACCCTGTTATAAAAGAAATAAAATTGTTAATGATTAACCTTTTAGAAAATAAATATAATGTTAAACTAATATGGATACCAAGCCATCAAGGTATAGTCGGCAACGATAAAACAGATTTAGAAGCTAAAAACGCAACAAACGAAAATAATATTTGCAGTTCTGTTCACTTCTCTTTGGTGGATCTAAAGAAACATGTAAAATAGAAAATTAAAAATCTCTGGGATCATAATTGGAAAGAAAATAATTCATCAAAACTGTTATGGGTTAGGAAATCAAGTTTTGATAAGTCGCCTAGTTCGTTCGATTGTAGAAATGACCAAGTAGTGATAACCAGATTGCGTATTGGGCACACTAACATAACCCATATTCATCTTATAACTAAACAAAACATAAATAAGTGCAAGTGTGGATCTGATTTATCAGTTTTACATTTACTCATAGATTGTGTAGAATTTTATTTAGAAAAAAGAATATGTAACTTACCTAATAGTTTAGAACAGTGTTTGAATGGAAATGGTTGTGATTGTAGTTTAAAATATTTAAAACTAATTAATGTATATAAATTTATTTAAGTTTAATAATATTTCTATTTAAGGTGGTCATTAAATGAACTAGATGTTAAAAAACGACCTTAAATAAATAAATTAAAAAAAAACTTTAAAAACAAAAATAATCTTCTTAGAATTTATCCATATTTTTTGTTTTTCTTTTATTTTAAATTTTTTCTTGAACGATGACTCTTGTTACAAAATCTAAGTTTGATAACAGCAGATTTAAAAAAATATCATAGCCCTTTCACTTAAAGAATGTGCTGATTATTTTTCTGGAACGAGGCATCAGCATGCGGTCGTACTAGATGAACGGAGTGTGTGATGTTACGAATCGTCCAGAAGGAGAACCGAAGGCACGAAGAACATCTGACAAGACCTTGTAATGACAAACCCAGGTATACTGGCACCTGAGAAGACCATTAAATATAACAAGGCTGGTTTCATCCATCAAAATCAAATGATATAAATTTGTTATTTATATCATTTGATTGTAGTTTTACTTATTATCTGTATGTCACATGATCTAAAACGCCAGCCGCCATATTTTTCTTGTGACGTCATAAGAGCATAATCAAATCGAATAAACAACACGCACATATGACATATATTTGTTTCTGTTCTTATGACGTCACGATAATGGTGCCTGTCGTTTCGGCGCAAACATTTGTCGTTTAAATTTTAATCATTTTTTCTTTGCATAAAAAGATATTATTTCCAGGAAATAAAAATATTTGAAACAAATGTAGAATAGCCTATTGTTTCTACTTGTTAAAACGAGACAAACGGCAAATAACTTGTCAGATGGCCTTAGATGACCTACTGTTCTCTCTTTACCGTGGTTTAGTTCAGCAACGGCTTCTTCAGACCCGAGGGACTACATATTAGACCAGGGTAGAAGCCTTTAAAAATAATAAAAAGTGAAAAAAAATAATAATAGTAGGATAAAACCCGAGAAAAATATTATAAAAATGAAAGGAAAAATAATTTATGGGCGATCTGAGGTCGGGAAGGGGATGGGAGTGAGTTTTTTAGGGTAAAAACGGTTTATCTTGATTTCCAGCAAAACTGAAAGTCCTATGGAAAAAAGTAAAATGGAAAAGTTGTAGGTAATAAAAATATCTAAAACTTTTGTATTTACACTTTTTTCATATAACCTCAAAATTTATGTGAAAAATTCAAAAAACCAAGTTTTTGGTTTTTTATTTTTATCTTTTACAAAATTTTATTTTTTTTCACAAAATTTGATGAAAACTTACCTTTCTATGTCCCAAATACGCTGTAATTTATTTGATTATAAATATTTATTTTTCACTTTATTTTGAAATAATATCGAAAAAGCACCCTAATTTTCAATTGAAAATTCACCCGTCAAAATATCTTTTTTCAAAAAATTGGTATGCTTTCTGTTCGTTGAAATCTCTACTTTTCGATGGTGAAAAAAAAATGTTACTATAGTAAATCTTCTCAAAAAATGCAAAAAATCGAAAAAAACGAATTCGATTTTTTTTTAAATTATTATATGCAATTTAGAGCTATTTATTAAAATTTACACTTTAATTACTCGAAAAACGTAAGATTACATGTTACATTGATAAAAAAAAAATTGCAAATCAAAATATACTACTATAATTATTAACAAACAAATAAGTTAGTAAAATTAATATTTGTTTATATATAATATTTATATATTAATATTATAGTAACATATTTTTTTTTTCAATATCTGAAAGTAGAGATTTCAACGAACAGAAAGCATACTTTTTGATAAAACTTGATATTTTGACGCGTGAATTTTCGATTGAAAATTAGGGTGCTTTTTCGATATTAATTCAAAGTAAGGCGAAAAAATAAATATTTCTAATCAAATAAATTACAGCGTATTTGGGACATAAAAGGTAAGTTTTCAACAAATTTCGTGAAAAAAAAATTGTAAAAGATAAAAATAAAAAACCAAAAACTTGGTTTTTTTAATTTTTCACATAAATTTTGAGGCTATGTGAAAAAAGTGTAAATACAAAAGTTTTAGATCTTTTTATTATCTACAACTTTGCCATTTGATTTTTTTCCATAGGACTTTTAGTTTTGCCGGAAATCGAGATAAGCCGTTTTTTACCCTTAAAAACTCATCCCCATCCCCTTCCCGACCTCAGATCGCCCGTAAATTATTTTTCCTTTCTTTTTTATAATATTTTCCTCCTTTTCTAATGGGTTTTAACCTACTATTATTTTTTTTGGTTTTAAAAACTATCGACCCTGGTCTATATAGTGAAAAGAAGACTTGCTTACTACTGACATTTAGTAAAATATATGAAAAAAAAATTACAACAACTATTGGCTAATATCAATATTAATAAATTTCTACATAACAAGCAGTTCAGTTTTACTAAAGGTCAATCGAATGATGTTTAAAGTTTAGCTTACCAAATGTGAGGCATGCACAAAGCAACGTACTATTGAATGATGCTAACCTTGACCTAGTGGACTCAACTGTATTTCTAGATATAACATTCGATTATAAGTTACAGTAAGGTCCACATATTGCTAACCTAGCGAATAGTCTCAGTACAGCATTTGCAGTCAGAAAAAATAGTAATTTTCTGACGATGCATCGGCATGGTTAGTTCATTTTAGTTATTTCCATAGCAGAATGGCCTATGGTATCCTTTTATGGGGTGCCACCGACATTAATTCTAATTTTGTGCTGCAGAAGCGATTAGAGCTATTTTAAGATGTCCCCATATGCCTCCCTAAGAGAAAAATCTAAAGAAATAGGGGTACTGACTGTACACTCACAATACATTTTTGATAGTGTTGCGTATGTAAACAAATATAGTAATGAATTTGATAAAAATGTGACCAACACAACATAAATACTAGGAATAAGCACAAACTGGCTCTATCGGTGTCTAGACTCAATAAAATAACCAATTCTTTTTGTTACATATATCAACAGTAAGATGTAACTGTCAATGTCAATGTCAAGAGGTCATAGCCCGATACACTTTTAAAGGTCAGCATAAACGTTTCTTTAATAAACTCCCAGAAAATGTAAAAAATTTGTCAATAAATAAATTTAAAAAAGTAGTTAAAAGACATTTGAGTAACAGAGGTTATTATAAGGTTAAAGACTTCACTGAGTACAGTACACCATGGGAATAAGATTACCCTATGAGGCAATTTCGGCTTTGGCTGAGTTTAGTAAAATCAGTTTCAGATATAATTGACAAAAATTTTATTAAATAATAATAATAATGTCTTAAATAACGTAAATTTTCCGCTTTATGCAATATTTATACTTCATCATCTCATAGTATTTTACATCGCCACGGATATCTTTGAACATTAGTCATTACTTCGCCGTATGTAAACCTATTTGCAAAATTGTTTTGTTGTTGTCAAGGTTATAATACGAACTATGCCCCTTAGTTACCAAAGTGGAGACCTGATGAGGGGATCCATGATAAATCGAGGGAATTCTTCGAAATTTATATGGACACATATACTGATTTCGACTTTTTCTGAAGTACTCCAAGCATATGCCAACAAAAAGTAAGCTTTTGTGCCAAGGTATACCCTGGATACAAAAGTACTGAACATAACTCCTGAGTCCTTATAGATACATATTTAGGGTTTCCGGCGTTGTTTAAGGAACATCAAGCATACACCATCATACCACTTACAGTAGTCATAATCATCATCACCACCATCTTCACAAGAAACACCAACATATTATTATGATGACATAGGTACTCACTACTCACCAGAGTTTTGTGCACCGATATCAATGTGTTCATAATAATATAGATAATGAATTTGACAAAAAAGAGAAAAATAATTATTTTCAAACAAAAAATTAAAACCGACTTCCAAAGTAAAAATGCATAAAAAAGCATGGAATAAAACTCAGTTACTAAATAATTCCCGTTTTGAATTCTGCTAAAACTTTAACTATTTCTCTACTCAATCTTTCTAATTTTGCAGTCGGTACCAGCAAATTTGAACATGAGTTCTATAAAATACTTTAGGATATTATTCGGGCTGGTACCGACTTCAAAATAAGGAAGATTGAGTAGTAAAATAGTTAAAATTTTAGCCGAATTTGAAAGGGGAATTATTTAGAAACTAAGTTTTATTTCATACTTTTTTGTGCATTCTGACTTAGGAAGTCGGTTTTAATTACATTGCTCTGACATGACGTACAAGACAAGCACATTGATTATATTATTATTATTTACATTGATGAAAAATATATTGTATAATTTGACCTTTGCCGTTTTGTCTCGTTTACTGGCAGTTTAGTTAAAACATAATTTATAACAAATAAATATTATACAACCGGAAGTATAACCTCCTTTTTGAAATTCGGTTTAAATAGAAAAACAACTAAAAACTTGATTTTTATTAGTAAAAATTAGGTATGTTTTTGAAATTCTAGTTTTTTTTTAAAATTTAAAACAATATTAAATAATAGCTACTTACCTTTTGTAATGTAATTAACCCAGCAATAGGAAGAGCATGTACTAGGTAGTTAGGGAAATTAGGGCAGTGCCTAAAGTTCACACGGCGACGCTGCATTTTTTAAGTTGGCTAATTAAAAATTGAACTTTATTCCCTATACATTTCATATGACATCATCATTTCACACACTACACGTGCGCGGTGCAGCGCGGTGCAACTTCTATGTCGTATACACGACATAGCGTTTCGTTTCGGTGTGAATAGACCCTTAATTATACTATACTGACTTAAAATTATATAAGTTCTAATATTATAGTATCAGTTTACTGTTATTGATTTACTTGTCATCTTATTGAATCCAAAGCTTGTGACTCTTCCGGTGTTGCAGGCGTCTATAATCGCCCACATTAGGCGATCCGTCTGCTTCTTTGTGCCTAAAAACTAGGAATCTAGACCACCAGGACAGCTCAAGACTTGCTTCAAGTTTATACTAATTAAGCCCTAATTTTACACGCTCCTTAATTATCATAGAAAATTTCAAACAAAGCCCCGACTACTTGAAAAAGTCCGTTGAATAACTCAACTTTTAATTAAGAACAGGAACTTTTCTGACTAAAACCAACTTATCCTTGGTGTTAAAAACCCTCCTTTAAATTTACCTTCCGCATAAAACGGAACGCTTAGTTTAAAATTCAAATACGGAATGTAAGGCCACGCATACACTTTTAAATTTTAAAATGATTATATCGTTTTATTAACAAAGATTTCAAAACTCAAGATAGGCTATGACGAACATTTGACAAAACAAATCTTCATACAAAAAAAGTAGTGCGACATTTTGGTTTTCGCCATACTTCAAATGTCAGCCATCTTGTTTTCACCGTACTTGAAATGTCAAAATTACCCGAAGAATCTCAAAAGTTTTTTGGAACCCATTTAACTGGAAACACTTTTTGCCTCAACATGTCTCGTCTATAATATACGTCTATGTTTATTTATACATCAACATTTATGAATGAGTTGCTTAAATTAAGTAGACAAGTTGTGTTTACGAAAATCGAAATAAAATGTATTTTATAAGACTTGGTAATTTACTGCATTTAAAGGGTTGTTAGCTATCAATATTTTGTAAGGTATTTTAAACATGGAATTATTGGACGGCCTCTGTGGCTCAGTGGTTAGAGCGTTGGCGCTCAAGCCGGAGGTCGCGGGGTCGAATCCCGCCGAGGGAACAAAAAGTTTTCAATGTTCCTGGGTCACGGGTGTGTAGAAATTTAGTATGCAGGGGGAATACTAAATTTCATGGGTTCATTAAATTTCAAGTTCAAGAGGTCCATCCGTTTCAGAGATTAGCTAGAACAAGCAGACAGACAGACGATCAAAATAATAATTATTGTAAGTACCGTATAATATTATATACTTTATATATGCATTAAGTACCTGTCAATATAAAATTACATACAGACACTTCAATTTATTTATTTGTACCCATAGATAGACAAAATTGCTCGTTTAAGGTATAATATTTTATGAATGAATTTAAAATACAAACCATACCACTACGTGGCAAGAGCTTACCATTAATAATTTCCACTTTAAACAGCGAACATTTTGCAAAGTAATTTGTATAATACTTTGAATATTATTTACAACTTCAATGTCGGCGGGGCCTTATTTTAAAATTCAAATCCAAAACCCCCCGAACACGGCAGGACTACGCTTCACGTGGTAATGCTGCCGAGTTGCGGAGACCGGGATTGTTACCGCGAGCTACGGTTTGCACGACCAACCGCACATAGTCGGGTAATACTATTCAGGCCAAAGTGAAATAGGCTGAATGCACTATACAAATAATGTAAAGGCTCCTTCATATTGATAGAGGAATATTAATATATTTCTTTTATATTATGTTGTAGTGGCATAATCTAAGCTGTGAGTTGTTTTTGTTTTTAATTAAAATAATATTTTTAATCCTCTCTTTAATAAATAGTATTATGATGGCATTTTAGTTTTATGTTTTAGTCGTTAGCCACTAGAACTTGCAAAGCGGAATTTTAAATTTATTTTAAAGTTTAATTTAGCTGTCGTGAACAAAATGTTTAAAAAAAATGTACACCAACTACCAAAAACTAACATTTTGAAATGAAAATATAATAAAATGCTTGATTAATTATTATTATTGTTTTATCTACATCGTAATTTTATAAATTTTAAGAATCATTACTAAAAAAAACATACAATATAAAATTAGTATTCAAATTTAATTTAACTGTATGAAAGAATACCTGACTGAAGATAGCGAGGTGCCTGTCTTAAATAACTATTTAGTTAACATTATAAAATCCAAAGTGTCTGTTACAAAACTACTCCGAAACGGATTGACCGATTTCTATGAAATTTTGTTATCAGGTGTCGATGGTAGGTATAAAAATTGGTTAAGCAAGCAATTTTTAGCCGACTTCCTTCCTAAAAAAGAGGCTGTATATATTATATTTTATAACCCAGAGTTTAAAAACATATATTTTATTATTAGTCATTAAAAAACATACAAGCCTCAATTTTCACCCCTCTAACACCAATCCCTATTGTTTAATATATATTTTACCATATTTGTATTACTGTAATTAATCTTCAACCCTTCAAGCAGGTAGTAGGTGTAGGTACTAGGTGAAGGTAGTAGGTGTTATTAGTAGGTTTATGTCTAGGTGTAGGTAGTAGGTGTTGTTAGTAGGTGTAGGTCTAGGTGTAGGTAGTTGGTGCAGGTAGCAGGTGTAGGTTGAAGGTGTAGGTATCGTGTCCAAGATAATCTACTGCACTTTAGCAGATTCAGATCAAATCATATTGTTGTTTTCTTGTTTTTTATTTGTTTTATTTGTTTTGTTTTTTATTGTTCATCTTACAAGACGATAATTCCATAGACATGGATACTTTATCCATGCGTCTAATATAAATAACCTCCGCTTCTTATGGAAGTCGGTTAAACGCAAAGTATTCCATGGCTGTATGAAACACACCCGTGTATTTACTGTGGATAAAAAAGTTTCCACTTAGCTCATTCACACTCCATTCTTTTAAATGAATGCGCTTTGAACGTGATGCTCTATTGATCCAATGGAACGAAACTAAATAGTGCCATTTCATTCATTCAACGAGTTTTATATTGTAACTTTGGTTTAAAGTTTGAATAAATGAATGAAAAATGTTGTTTGTCAATCACATTGTTTTTTAAGGTTCCGGATCTAATGAGGAAAAACAGAACCCTATTACTGAGACTCCGCTGTCCGTCCGTTCGTCCGTCTATCTGTGTGTCTGTCTCTGACAGTTGTTATTTACGTATGTGCAGTCCAAGCGATTTCCGACTAGGATGCGAACACGCTACTAAAAAAATATTACTATCAAGTTACAGTGTTATTATAATATACCTATGGACTACGTCAATCAGGCCCCGTGGTAAGTATTCCAAGAAGAGCGGGATTCGAACCCGCGACCTCCGGCCTGAGCATCGACGCGCTAACTACTGCGCCACAGATGACGTCTTCGTCGACAATTTAATTTAAACATATTAAATAAACTTAACGGAATATCGAGATAATATTATCCTATCGTGCCCAAGAGGGCTTAGCATGGCGATCCGAAGAAATAATTTTAAAAAAGAAATATTCTATACAAAACAGTTAGTTGCAAAATAGTTCTTAATCCATGGTAACAAGGTCGTCAATAGAAGTCACATTTCTAAATAGCCATATTTTTAAAAAGGCTGCCGGGAAATCTCCTGTCAAAAATGATCAAATTTTCAAGTAATTTTTTACGTATAGAACGTATAGAATTGCTGCCTAAGTAAGTATTATTCTAATAAGTATTATTTTGCTCCGAATGGTATTAATGTTTCTTCAATATGTCATTTTGTCGATTCTTCGGTGTTTCTAGGGTGCTAAGCCCGCAGGAGAGCAAATATTAAATAGCCAAGAGGCCACGTTATAAATAAGGTTTTTTCCCGCCTCAGTTATATTCGAACGGCCATATTTCATTTTAACCGTTCGACGATAGCCGTCGTAAGTTATGGCAGGTTATACCGGAGTTTTGAATACCGCACAAAAATACCGCACGGTGTATTTTGATATTGGGTGATCGGCTTAACCCTGGAGTGGTCGCGCGGGCTACATATGTAGCCCACTCCTTTAAAATAGGTATTTTTTCTAAAAGTATTATTGTGTAGTTCTTGCGCGTCCGTGTACTTGAAGTTGCTTACCTCAAGGACACGCTCAGTGCTGCGCAAGCGTCAACTGCGCGTGGTTGTGTCGCACGAGGCTAGCAAATTACGCGGACTTCAATTGTAGTCCGCGCGACCAATTACGTAAGTATTTTTGAAATTATATAATTTTTATTTTTGTATATTTCAAAGCATTTATTTTAATAAATGACTACTATACTTCATTTATTATTGTTTTGCAATTACTATTCTAGAGTTATTAGAAAAAAAACTGATATTAGTATGATTTTTTTTGCAGTAAATTATGAATAGTCGGAAAGAGGCTCAGATTGAGGCGTGGCTGGCTGAAGGTGATAACGAAAATGAAGTTTTCGATGATCAGTCGAGTTCCAACGAGGAAGAAGACCATCTTGAGGAGCAGGATCATCATTCGGAGTCCGAACAAGACGAAGAACTTCCAAGTGAGATTTTGTCTGATAGTTCAGAATCTGAAGAGCCACCTCAGCGAATCCGACGTGCCGACTTTTACGTCGGAGTTGACGACACCATTTGGTCGAAAGCGGCTCCTTTGAACAGAGGTAGAACTCGGAGTCATAATATTATATTTGTGCCTCCTGGCCCAAAAGGAATAGCTAGACAAAAAACCACCGTTGCAGACTGCTTGTCACTTTTTCTGGACGATAATATAATAGAACTTCTTAGCAAATATACTAACATAAAAATAAATTATTTGAAAGATAAATATTCAAGACAAAGAGATTGTAAACCAACGGATCACATGGAAATGAAAGGCTACATTGGAATTTTACTTATGGCTGGAGTAATGAAAATGGGCCGATTGAATACTGACCAAATATTCGATCACGTAAAGCATACAGGTATCGATGCAATATATTTAACTATGTCAGAACAAAGGTTCAAATTTCTGACGAGGGTTTTACGGTTTGATAATATTGAAGACCGTCAACTACGTGCCATAACGGACAAACTAGCCCCTATAAGGGAGATTTTTGATTTGTTTTTGGTAAACTTTCAGAAACATTTTGTTCCTAGTGCTGAACTGACTTTGGACGAACAGTTGTTGGCATTTCGAGGACGTTGTTCTTTCAGACAGTATATCCCAAGCAAACCGGCGAAATATGGAATAAAAGTTTTTGCTCTAGTTGATGTCCATTATCCTTACATCCTTCAACTTAGATATTTATGCTGGTCAACAACCCGAAGGTCCGTTTCGTCTCATCAATGAAAGACACGAAGTAGTTATGAGAATGGCTGATCCAGTGCTTGGTAAACACCTGAACATAACCATGGACAATTGGTTCTCATCTTTACGAGTTGCTAAGCAACTCTTTGAGAATGGTACTACTATGGTCGGCACAATGCGAAAAGACAAAAGAGAAGTACCTCGTGAATTTCGTGTTGCAAGAGGAAATCCCTTATTTTCTTCCCAGTTTGGTTTTCACCAACCATGTACTTTAGTTTCTTATGTAACAAAACCTAATAAAGTGGTTATATTAATGTCAACGATGCATAACGATATGGCAATCGATACTGACACAGGTGATAGTCGAAAGCCAGAAATAATAACGTACTACAATAGGACGAAAAATGGCGTCGATCTAGTAGACAAGATGTGTTCTCTATACGACGTATCCAGAAATTCGAGAAGATGGCCACTAACTGTTTTCTACGATCTGCTAAATCTCAGCGCTCTAAATGCATTGTGTATTTATAGCGCGAACAAAAACTATGAGAGTGTTCGCCGCCGTGACTTCCTCATTGACTTGTCTTTGACTTGGATGAAACCACTAGCACATCGAAGGTTGGATACTAAAACATTGCCAAGAAGTTTAAGATTCAAAATAAGGGATTTTCTTGCAATTGTTTATACAGAAAATGAGCCAAATACATCGACAGCACCACCGACTAATTCCGTCCGTCGCTGCCATGATTGTGGAAGAGCGCGAAGTAAGAGCACCAGAAAAAGTTGTAGCGCATGCAAAAAATTCATATGTGGGGACCATTCCAAGATCGTATGTCTGTCTTGTTTAGAAAATAGTAACTAAAGTTAAGTTTTAAGTAAATATACTATGTTGTGATCTCAATTAAAACTAAACATGTGATTTTTGTGCCATTTTAGAAGTATTTATATGTTTTTGTATAATTTAAATGATACAGAGGTTGTGATTAGTTCCTGTTGATTATTGCTATTAAAAAGACTTAAAATATTATATATAAGTAATAAAAAATAATAATTAAAACTTAAACATTTTTTTATTTCAAATCTAAAATGGACTACAATTGTAGTCCGCGCGACCTGTCACGATACTTTTAATTGCGCGACTACTCTAGGGTTAACTGAAATTTCAAATAAGTCTTTTGATACCTATGACGATACTATTAAGAAGTTAATTTAAAATAAACATACTCGTACATAGGCTGCACTAAAAGTATCGGGAATGGAATATTTCCACTGTTCCTGTCATATTAATTTTTTTTTAATTTAAAACTCCTTGTTTTTAAAAATCGAATACCGTTTATTTATTTAAAAAAAGATTCTCGGTCTTGTCACAATGTCTTGTCAAACTTGTTTAGTCGTTGAGAAAATGGAATTGACTCGAGAAAATTCTAGAGCGATGATTTATTATGACTTTCGAAGTGGTTTAACACAAAAACAGTGTGTTGACCGGATGATTTTTGCATTTGGTGATGAAGCCCCATCCAAAACCACAATTTATCGCTGGTTTGTTGAATTTCAACGTGGACGTGTCAAGCTCAGTGGTGGATCCCCGTAAAGGTCGTCCAAAAACTGCAGTCACCCAAGAAAACGTTGATGCTGTGCGTAAGCTGATTGAGGAAGATCGACATGTGACATACCGCGAAATTCAGGCAACTTTATACATTGGCATGAGTCAAATACAAATAATCTTGCATGAACAATTAGGTGTAAAAAAGTTGTTTTCCCGATGGATACCGCATTTGCTCTGTGAAGAGCAAAAAGCGGCTCGCGTTACTTGGTGCGTCAGAACTCTCGAAAGATTCCACGCAGGATCCTCAAATGCTGTATACAACATCGTATCAGGTGACAAATCCTGGATATACGCGTACGAACCCGAAACAAAAAACCAGTCACGAGTTTGGGTGTTCGAAAATGAGTTAAAGTTCACGGAGTGTTGCAAAAAAAATGGTGGCCACGTTTGTCTCCAAAACCGGCCATGTTGCGACTATTCCTCTTGAGGGACAAAGAACGGTTAATGCAGAATGGTATGCTAACATTTGTTTGCCACAGGTCGTTTCTGAACTCCGTAAAGAGAACTGCAACCGCCGCATCATCCTCCATCACGACAATGCGAGTTCTCACACCGCGCACAGAACAAAAGAGTTTTTAGAGCAAGAAATCATAGAATTATTAGACCATCCGTCGTACAGCCCCGATCTAAGCCCTAATGATTTCTATACTTTCCCTAAAATAAAGAATAAATTGCTTGGTCAGAGATTTTCATCACCTGAAGAAGCTGTGGACGCCTACAAAACGGCCATTATGGAGACCCCAACTTCCGAATGGAATGGTTGCTTCAATGATTGGTTCCATCGTATGGAAAAATGTGTCAAATTTCGCGGAGAATACTTCGAAATACATTTATATGTATTAATACATTTTTAAATAGTAATGTTGTGTCACTTCCTTGATTCCCGAAATTTTCAGTGCTGCCCTCGTATCATATCATAGTCAGATCGGTCGATCAATTTTAATAAAAAAAAATACGTATGGCACTCGGGGACTGCCACGGTAAAGGTATTGCATAGTAAGTCTACACGATACGTCTTTACTAAAACGGCGTTTGCCTTGCTTTAATATTTGGTTCAGAGATAGATTTTACTTCGGTCTTAAATCTTGAAAATAAAACGCCATGTCGAAGACTGCCGAACTGAAACGACGTTAGACGATGCGGGAAGTGAGGTTTTTTCGTTACGGAATTTCTGGATTCGGTCCCCGCGCTCAAGGCCCGCGATAGAAGCTATGCAATAGCTTAAAAAATACCTCTGACCTGTCTACCCGACCAGTATTTATAAGTTGATTTATTAATGTAAAATAGGTGGATCAATTGACCAACTTATCCACTGATCGATCGATAAGCTAGTCGAGAAATTCAATGAATGATTAAATATTAAATTCCGTACAATTATCTGTAGAAACAACAAAATTATGGTTCACCGATAATTTTACCATAAATTGTGAAACAATTTGCCGAAATCGCGTAAGTACCGCGATTACGTGAATTTATTTACAATAAAAAGTTAAAAACTATAACCCGGCCACGCAAATTATATAGCCTATGTTACCCGGACTATTATTACGAATTTATTGTCAACACCTCATTCATCAATCGGATCAGTAGTTAAGGTGATACGGTGGAACAAACATACATACATGCATATACTGCTAAAATCGTTAACCTTCTTTTTGGCTTAGCCGCAGTCACTTAAAAATCAACGTCTGATTACGACTTCAACCTGCGTCGGTCGGCTACCACAAGTAAGGTTTACGAATATCGCTATCTCACTATACTTTTCGCGGAATATCGCTATCTCACTAAGCGGCTTTTGACGAACCTCATTGGCATACCACGAGACTGAATCGTGCAGCTCAATAGCAAAGAATCGTCATTAAATAGATTTACACGAACGTAAAGAATCATCGGATCGTCCTGTCTCCTAGTTCGCGTGTGTTTGTGTCTCACTCCGCGTTTCGTGTCGTCTCGCTCTGACTGCGTAGTAGTGACTCGCTCACTCCGCGTCAGTTGCCGTCTCGCTCCAAACGCGTCGAGTGTCTCGCTCACTCCGCGATCGTGCCGACCCCTTTCATTAGAGCAGTGCCAAGTGTTTCCCAATAGCGATCGTAAATCCACACCTTATTCATTAGAATAAGCTGTGGATTTGCGCCTTGCTGGGGAGTTGCCCTGCTCCTGGCCTCCCGTTGAGTTCCGACTCAACGTTGGGTCACGAGGAGACAGCCCCCCTAAGTGTGTGTACCGTCTTCGTGTATGTACACTTAGTGTATCGTTCGTCCACGTAACGTGTGAATACCCCTGTGTTTGTGATACGTACACTTGTTACCGTTCAGTGTTGACTGTTTCTGTGTGACTTGTGTGTTTTATTGTTATGTTAAGTAACAATGTCGGACCATGACCCGCGGTTACACCGCGACTACCTGGACTTCTCATGTGCGGACTCCGTGTTGTCGTACAGCCCGGCCTTATCGAGGTCTAGCTCACGTCTGACCCAGGACCGCACACACCACCACTTGCTCTCCGAGCCTAGCTTGCGCGGGCAGGACACCGCCCGCCCCGGGTCGCCTTCGGCATTCTCGCGGGGGTGTACTGGTACGCCCCCGCCCCAATGCCTTCCGACGGCGGCCTGCGACGAGTCTGGGCACTCGCCCCGCACAGCCGACCAGGGTTCGGCTAACCATGTGCGCGTCTCGCGCCGTACTGCGCACCCTGGCGATCCTCGCCAGCCTGCCGCTCACCCTGGACGCCACAACGTCCAGCAAGGGGACTCACCCCGTACCCCCGCGGGCACAGCCCGCCCCTCGCCGGCTATCCAGCCGCGACACCAGTGCGCCGAGCTGGCTGTCCTACCACTGACTACCACGAGCTCTCCGCGCTCGCCAGATGTCTCGCCGGCCCCTCAGCCGCGCGACAACCGCCGAGCCGCTCCTTGTGCGGCCACAGAAACCCGCTCAAGCGCGCCGCACGGGTACCGCCACCGCGCGCTTACTTTTCCGCCGCCGTTCATCGATCTATCGACACCACCGACGGCCAGGTACACCGACCGTCAGCTGTCTTATGCCGAGGTGAGTGCGATCAGCCCACAAGTAGGCATTCTTAGACCCCCCCCCCCTCCGACGCAGGCGGAGAGGAAAACCCCGCCGCCGCCTTCCACTACCCGCTACCCGCCCCTGATCGCCGAGCGTATCGACGACTGGGTGCGCCATTTTAGCCGTCTACGAGACAAACTGGGGCACCCACCAAATGCCAAATGTAACGGCCATGTGTTTCGCTTCTCGCCCCAAAGCGAACATGAACACACGGTCGTGACGCGCTACCTTACGGACCTGGAGAAACAAGGACAAGCCTCCTGGTTCTCCTACTCGCTGCCACAGGACCGGACCATCAAGGTAGGTATTAGGGGCCTACCTTCCTTCACAGACACCGGAGCGATCAGGGCCGGTCTCGCCGAACTGGGATACGTGGCGGAGCACGTCTCCCTGATTCAGGCGAGGTCTGATCCCGGCGCCTGCTTATTCCTCGCCCTTATCGCTAGGGCCCCGGACGTTGTACCCGGCATATACGAGGTACGTGAGCTCTTGAATATGCCGGGAGTCACCATCGAAGCCTGGCGGGGTCGTGGCGGCCCGGCCCAATGCCGCCAATGCTACCAGTTCCGGCACTCTAGCCACAACTGCCACCGGAGGGTGGCCTGTGTCCGGTGTGCCGAGGAACACTCCGTGCGGGATTGCCCCCGCTCCCCCTCTGAGACGCCCACCTGCGTTAACTGCAGGGGGGCCCATCCTGCCAACAGCAGCAAGTGCCCAGTGTACCGCAGGGCGGCGCGGAAACCGCGAGCCGAAAATGCCCGCGCCCCCCCCCAATGCCCCCAGCGTACCTGCCAACTCGCCTCTCCCGGTGCAAGAAGCTCCCCCTCCTCCGCCGACCGCTACCTCATCGATGGCGGAGGCGAACGACCATACGCCCAGGTATGTCCCCCCCTCGGCCCCTCTTTCCCCTGTGCATCTCCCCAGGAGGAAAAAGCAGCCGAGCCCCAGGAGGAAGGATGCCACGTCCCCCGTGGCCCCCCCCTGTGATGCCACCACTACCCCAGCCAACTCCCAGTTGGGGCTTGAGCCGCTTGCGCTCGCCCCTCCTCAGCCGGACATCACGCGGGCCACTCGGCGCTCACAGCGCCCCTCGCGCAGACCTGCTGACCCCCCCGCGGCTACCATAGCCGCGGAAACAGAAATCGCCCCGGAGCCTGCAAATCGTGCGGACGCCCCGCACTCACAGCCTCCGGCGCCTACTCCGCCGCCCCAAGAGCCGGCGGAAAGCGAGGCCCCCGCATCGACTGCTGAGCTTCTGCGGTCCCTCCTCTCCCTGGCCGTGAACTGCGTCCAGAAGCTTATGGCCGGGGAGGAAGTCCTTCCGACCATCTTAGAGGCCATCGTAGATGGCACCCCCCTCGCAGCCGCCCTTGCACAAATATGGCTCCCCCGGCCCTAACCCGGACCTGCGCCCAGATATCTCCGGCATCCAGAAGCTCCTAACAGAGGAGCCGACTGTCGACTGCCGGAGATCTGCGCTGCGCGTTCCGGACTCGGGACACTTACGCGTGTTTCTTTTTACCGCCCCCCCCGCGCTCCTTGAACGCAATAATCTTTCCGCTCTAGTTGCAGGACCACCGAACCTCCGAGCGAGCGGAAGCCACGCACCCGGCCTTCATCGACCCGCTGCCGTGGCATGCCCGCTTGCCAAACGGCACCCACCCTGCTGACACCAGACGCAGGGAGCACCCCGGAGCTACGCTACCGAGACGCCCCCAAGCGCGGTGCGCCCCCCGTCCAGCACCGTTGATCGTTGCCCCCCCCCCCTACCCCCCGCGTCGGTCACAAAACCGGCGCAACCACCTTTTTGTGCGCCTGGAGTATGACGTGGGGCAGCCCTATTGCCCCACACGTCAGCCCCGTGGTTCCCTTTCCCCCCGACATCAAAAGTCAGGGGCCCGGGAACACCTTTCCCCCCTTCCTACCCCAGGTCGCTTGGTTCCGCGGTCCGGTAAAACACGGCGCGTGAGGGAGTGGACCCATACACGTTTCCCGACCCCCGGGTCGGGACCCCCACGCGCCGTTTGGAGCCGACCGTTGGTCTTGGTCGTGCCTGGACTGGCATTCGTCACTCCCATTGAACCGTTGCTCCCCCACGGGTTTCCCCCGCGTTCTGCCGCGGGGGGTCTTCCCTAAAACACAGAGACTCATGCGCCCAGTATTAGTACTGGGCGCGTCCTCCCACCCCAATTAGAGGGGCATAGCCCCTGGTATTGGTTAGCCCGCCGTAAGGCCCTTTTCAGGGGCCCGGCGTCGAGCCGAGAAGAGTCTCCTTCTCCAACACGAAAGAATCATCATTTAGTAGACTTACACGCAGTGGCGTAGCTAGGGAGCCGAGGGCCCCGGGGAAAGAAATAAAACCGGCCCGTCCATTATTTCAATTTTAACTAATTTTTCTAATGAAATTATGATCTCTTCATGTAAATCAGGAAACTGTTATAGGATGACACGAAAATGTCCGTGTGAAATACATATATTTGTGTCAGAATTGCGGCGGTTTTTCGCATAGACGTCGCTTTCACGGTCCTACATCGCGCTTAAGCTAGTACGTAATGAAAGGCATGTAATATTTTATAAGCCATAGGTTGCAAATAACGAAGCTTCGAACTGTAATCTTGTTATTATACAATGAAGTCATGTTGCCAATATTATTTATTTATAATCCGAATGTGGAAAATTTTTTACTACTTCAACTTATAGTTCGTAAGTCAGAGTCGAGCCCCCTAAGGTCGGGGGCCCCGGGGAACTGCTCCGCCTTGCCCCTTAGTAGCTACGCCACTGCTTACACGAATTGTGAGTGCGTGGCTAGACGTATGAGGGTGGCTCGCGGGAGCGCGCTCGCCGCGCGCAGCCGCGCGCGGCGAGCGGTACGTGGGGCTTTCGTTTACGGGGCTGATCGCTGGTCAATAAGTACTTTGACATAATTGACCAAATAATTTCACAATATTTATGATAATAGGTATTGTCTGACGCGACGTTTGAAATTATTTCGGTGTGAACCTTAGGCTTACGTCAACATGGCTGACATTCGCCGGTGCTCGAGCCGTCATCTGTAGAGAGTGTCACCCCTATGTCAATAGTGAATATAAATATCATCGTTGGCAACTATCAAGTGACATCTGTACTAGTTGGCTCATTATGATGATGGTTGCGCGCGGCTTCCACGTACAAAACAGTTGGTCTTCACTTAGTGTAGGTAAGTAGTTTAGCGAATAAGTATTTTACTGTCGTCAGTGGTATTTCCGCACCACTACAACTTCAAACCTTTGGGAAATGAGCGTTCCCTTTTCTAAAAGGCCGGCAACGCACTTGCGACTCCTCTGGTGTTGCGAGTGTCTATGGGCGACGGTAATCACTTTCCAACGGGTGATCTGTCTGCTCGTATGCCCCCTATTTTGTATGAAAAAACCGGCCAAGTGCGAGTCCAACTCGCGTACGTAGGGAATTTTGTTGTTATAGCGGCAAAAGAAATACGTCATCTGTGAAAATTTCAACTGTCTATCTATCACGGAGTATGGTTTACCACAAGACGAAATCGGGTTTTAAACCTAGCCGTGGACGGTATGCCATAACTAGGGGCTATGAGAATTTAACAGATGTAGTTGCGGATGGATTACCATGAGAAAGAAAAAAAGTCGACTTCATAAACTTCGAGGAGTTCCCTCGATTTCTCATAAAATCCAATATGAGGTCTACCAATGGTAGACCGAATGGTAGAGGTATAAACTAACTTAGAAGTAAGCCCATTACAACAAAAAAGAATTATCAAAATCGGACTACACTATAGAAAGTTATGTGAAGTCACTAGTCATACATAAAAAAATATACTCGTTGACTTGTGATCCTCCTCCGGTTTATTCGTCGGTTAAAAAGAACCAGTCGGCTCACGCGGACCGTTACCACGAGACAGAACCAGGCATTACATGATAGACGACCACGGAAAGGAACAAGAAGACTCATTACGTGATCGACGACCTCAAAACAGAACCATCCTCATAACGGAACTCCTGGACGGAACCACGAGACGTCACAAGTTCGTGAATACAAATCGCCTCATTATATAAGTTCCACCTTCAGAGGGAGTAGATGCTAATGTACTTTCAAATATTCTTTGATTTTATATTTGTGTGCGTTATTGAATTTAAGTTCTGATAGTAAGCTAAGATTGAGTAACAGAATTTACTGAAATGCACGTGGACTGTTGATGAATATGTTAGGAAATCAATTTTAAAAATATTTTAGCTCATTTTATTAAAAAAAATTAAGGTTTGCATATTGTGATAATATTTTTTCAATCCTAAATGCCAAAAGAACATTTAAATTTTGTCTTCTTTATTTTTATTATTTGAGTTTATTTATAGTAATATAATAAAGAGGAAAGATTTGTTTGTTTGCTTGTTTGCATTGAACAGACTCCGAAGCTACCGGACCGATTTTTATGTAATTTGGCACAGATATAGAGTATACCACGGGAAAGTACAAAGGCTATTTTTATTGCGGTGAAATGTACGGTTTTACCGAGATATCCTTTTTCATAATTGGAATGCAAATGGTGGACGACATAGACAATTTTGTTGCCAGTGCGCGCATTCACTAACAGAGCTGGTAAGTGTTGTCCTGATGATGATAATGGCTATCAAGAATTACAATCATCTAGGACTTTATTACTACTACTACAATATTAGATATGCTCTTAGGGTAGATTCGCACCAAAACGATACGCGACGCGGCACTGCATTTTTAAGATTGCTATTCAAAATTGAACTTTATTCATTACACACGAAGAGACACGTTTCAATGGAGTTCGAATGTCGGGTTGCACCACGCAGCACACTGCATGTGAAGTGTATGACTGATATCATATGAAACGTGTATAAATATACACGTTTCATATGACACTGTGCAGTGAACAAAGCTCGACTATTTAAAAATGCAGCTTCGCATCGCGTATCGTCGCTGTGTGAATGCCCCTTAGGCGGCACAAGCAAAACAGACAAGATACGTACAACTTACCTCAAAGTAATTTAAGTAGTTATAGTTGAAAATGAAACTATGTACTTAATTAAGAAACCGACTTGATCAACAATTAATAATACATTTAAAGAACTGCCAGTTGACTCACTTACCCGCTTGAATATTTGCCTCAAGTACTTTAAGTGCAGTTTAAGAGGACTTAATTTGATTGGAAAAAGTTTTGTTAAAATGTTTCGTTCGAGGTCTTGAACAATCTACACTCGTACGAACTCGGTAATTCTGTTTGCAAGAATTGCAACCTATCTCAGACTGTATTCGCTTTATATACTCCAATCGCGTTAAGTTTACAGCGAGTCATTAGTGCAAATGTCAAAATGGCTCATTCAATTGGTAAATATGAATATGACATAAGCGTCATTGGTGTTTATATAATTTTGACATTTATACTGTTAATACACAGCAAACTTAACGCATATTGTGGTGACTACAGTGGTATATTATTATAACAGCCTCCGTGGTCTAGTGGTTAGAGCTTGGCTCTCGACTCGGAGGTCGTGGGTTCGATTCCCGCATTGGAACAAAAAAAATGTTGTTTCCAAGTTTGGTTAGGACAATTCAGGCTGATCACCCGATTGTCTAACAAGAAAGATGATCCATGCGTCGGATGGACATGTAAAAAGTCGGACCTGCGCCTAATCTCTCGCCAGTCGTGTCGGTTATCCGTCCCACTGGGTTACGAGAGTAAAGGAGGAGAGAGTGCTCTTGTGTACTGCGCACACACTTGGGCACTATAACATAACTCCTGCGTGGCTGGCCTGGTTTCAATGAAACAGGCCACCGTTACCGAAATCGGTGTGGGGAGCTATTATATTATTTGGTCGAGATTTGAAAAGGATTCACAGTAATCAGTAATTATGAAACACAGGACTTCTTGGCGCTGTTTCCACTTCGATAAGTATTTTACATTAATTTTAATATATTACACGACCGGTTTCGACAGAGACACCTGAAGATGGCTTTGTCGAAACCGGTCGTGTAATATAATAAAATTAATGTAAAATACTTGTTAAAGTGGAAATAGTCCAAGAAGTCCTGTGTGTTATTACTGTGAAACATGAATTTCCACTAAGAACCTACAGTACAATCGAAAACATATTGAAAAGGATTATTTTGTCAGTGACTTCAAATCTCCTTTTTACCCAACTGCCTCAGAAGGAGGATTATATTTTACGAGTGTATGTATGTATGTATACCTAAATGACTTATCGTATTTTTAGTTTACTTCCAACAAATACAAAATTATTTAGAATGAAAAGTATGAACATAAACGCGCAAACTTCGGAGATATTAGAAATTTTGTCCATATGACTATATTATATACATATGAAATTGGCGTTTTGTAAAGGAGGAACATAAACGCGATTTTTTTTAACATAATATATTTAATTAATCAAAGTATATACCATTGCTATCTATGCACTTTTGCTATCTCATAGGTAGTTCATTGATTCATTTACTAAAGTAACCATTCGGACAGGAATCAATAAAATCTTTGAAGGCGCTTTGGACTGCCCCATCGGAGTTGAATTTTTTCTCTTGCAAGAAGTTATCCAAATTTCGAAAAAAATGCTAATCTGTTGGAGCAAGGTATGAGGAGTATGGTGGATGTCTTAGACATTCCAATTGAAGCTCCTCTAATTTGGTAGCCGTCTATGTGCAGTGTGTGGTCTAGCGTTCTCCTGAAGCAGCAGTGGCCTACAGCGAATGACCAACATCGGTTGTTTAGCAGCTAGCTTTTCCATCATGATTTGCAGTTGCTGGCAATAGACATCTTCCGTAATCAGCTGGCCAGATTTAAGAAATCTGTAGTGAACGACATCGGCACTAGTCCACGTGTGAGCGTTTGTAACTTTTTTTGAGTCCATTTTCGCTTGGGACAGGCTTTGGCTGGTTCGCCAGGGTTCAGCCATTGCGATGAGCGTTTCCCATTATCGTACAGGATCCACTTTTTATCACAGGTAATGATTCGATTTAAAATCCCTTCATTATTGAACTACTCAACCGGCAGGTTGAGTAATGTGACGCAGCAGTCGACGCGCGTGTCTCGGTTTGCTGCACTCAATTCATGAGGTACCCACCTTTCAAACTTTTTCACCTTCCCAATTTGCTTCAAGTAGATTAAAACAGTCTTATCACTAACACCGCAGCCTGTAGCTAACTCGGACATAGTTTGCGATCGATTCGCTTCCACAATAGCCTTCAATTCTTCATTATCAACTTTGATCTCCGGCCGTCCACGGGGCTTGTTCTACAGGTCGAAATTTCCAGAATAAAAACGTTGCACCAAAAACGCAGTTTTCTTTTGCGACACCGCCACCATACACATCATTAATCCTTCGAGCCGTTTCTGCAGCACTGGTGCCACGGTGGAACTCGTACTCGAAAATAATAATTTATGATATTTGAAGTTTTCCATTTTGTAAACAGAGTGATGCAGAGAAAAAACCAAAAGGGGAAGAAACAAATAAATTACGGTTTTCGAAACAAAAATGCATTAGTAAATAGCGGTATAAATTTGAAATTGGAAGTCTTAACCAAAGAAGATATATTTGAGATCAAAGTGGCCAGAACTACAAAACGCCAATTTCATATGTAAGGACCTAATATTTCGTAGCAGCTTACAGGCGTGTGACGTCACCTGCAGTAGTCATTCAAACAATCCGCAGTTTCTTTGAAAATATTGATTTTCAATATACTGTTTCTTTTGTAAAGTGTTTTTATTTTATTTTTATTCATTACAAAAATTACAGCATTTAATTACCGCATTTCTGTAACGTCCAGGAACACTCAGCACCCAATTTCCTGAATTCGGATCGGAAGAAATGCAAGGCACGTGCTAAATCTTTCGCTATTCAATCTTCTGGGAATTAAGAATAGAGCACGTAGGGAACTATTTATTAAGGGTGGCCACTTAAACAGCGTGCGGCAATGCGTTTCGACTGTTTACCAATAATTTAAGACCACGCTGCTTTGAGATTTTTGTAGTTATAGACGTTCTAAACTATCATAACTTAAAACTTAAAGATAAAAAGAATATGTTATTAGTGACATTAAATAATCGAGGATTATTTTAAACAAGGAAAATTGTCTTTAAGCAACCTGCCATATATAATAAACATTACGGGATATACTATGTTTTCACAAGAGGTTAGCGTACCGAAACTATGCGAAAAAGCAAAATCACTAACAACTGATTCGATTCACTTTAAAATTTATCCGTATCTAAGTAAAGTATTCAGTGATAGAAAAAGAGGAGTGACAAACAGATAAGTTAACACTTTTAAATGAAACATACCATTAAAATAATAAAATGTCAGTTGTGTACATTAAAGTCGTTTTTTTAGTGGCCCCACAAATAAGCTAGTGCGTGTACAATGTTATCAATAATGTAATTCTTGTGCGGTTCTTAAATTAATAGTAATTTATTAATCGTCATCATCATTATCTGCTTATATTTTCAGCTTTTATCAATGTCAAACTAGAGCCTTTAGTCAAGATGCATTCGATAATGTCGCTTGCGATGCCATAAGTCAAATCCCATACTTTTTGTTTTCGAACTTCGCCGTCGAAATTATCGAATGCGTCTTGACTAAAGGGCAAGATTCTATTAATTTATCAGCACAAAAATAGCAATGTATTTTAACATGACGAATATTTTAGGATCGTTTTCCTGGATTAAATATTGTGAATTTCTACACTGAACCAAGTTAGTTGTAAAAAATGTTTTATTTTCCTATGGCGCTCTAAATCGTAAAAATAGGCTTCTTTAAAAATTAAAAATTGAGACGAATGGATACATTTTAGTGCAGCAAAAAATATATGTTAATCTTGATCATATTTGTAGGTAAGTACGTTTTTAAAACACGTTCTATAAAATTTTCTCGATAAGTAAAATCATAAAAGTATAACCATTAAAATAGATGTTCTTGGAGTTGTAACTGTATTATTTGTGAACAAAAACCGAGAAAATTAATTACAGTTTCGTAACACATATTAAAAGGAAGGGAATTGCCGTTTTTATTTTTCGATTGGAATAAGATATTTGTTAGGATTAATTAATTTAAATGATAAATAATTCGGAAGAGTCGAATGAAACATCATGAAATGGCGACATGTCATTCCTTCTCTTTAACATCTCTAGAATCCGACAGAACCGGCTTAGGCCTCTTGTTATGGAGACGTATGTAATTTTTTTCCGCTTTTTTCTGCATAGTTATTTCACATCGGACTTGACCTTTATGCCGACGACATAAGGATCATAGTTTGTTATGTTTTTTCTTTCGTCGTGTAATACTAATAACATATGAGTAATTTCTCCATCTTGTGTCAGATACCCGATAGTGCAGCTACGTAGGCCATTATCTTTTTGCGTTGTTGAGCAATTGGTTTCGGGTTCGAATCCCGGTCACACGAATTATTTTTATTCTTTTTATTTTATAATTTTTAATTTTTTTTAGCACTAACTCCGAGCAATGCTTGTTCTCTTAGGTATAGTATAGTATATTGAGCGCGGTGTACCGTGATATACTTTTTATTTATTTTACTATTAGTTTCTCTATGTTGTTGTAAATATTAGTGTACATTATAAAAAAAGGTAAAGAAAAAAATATGAATTAATTGTATTCGATGAAAGTACAAAAACCCTCTTATTAATATAAGTACCTAGACCGAGCTTTGCTCGGAGTTTTAGTACAACGATACAATATTAAAAAAAATATAATATGTAAAAGAAAAAGAAATAATATGAATCATAAAAATATTTATCTTGCCGGGATTCGGACAATTTAGTAATGCGTTTCATAGCCTAGCTGTTTTTTTTCCGCCTAGGACAAAGCGTAGCGTCTAGGTTCAAAAATCATTACAAATTAATATATTTTCTTATCTTCCACGTTTTTTAAATAAATAATAATATATCACTACATATCTTTACTTTATTGCTCTCCGTATTTTTTTGTTAGCCATTTTTTATAATCTACACTAATATTACAATAACAATACAACAACAACAACAAACAATACAACTTCGGGAAACTAATCATAACGTAAACTAATCATACTTAGAAGGGAGTTTTTTTTAAAGTCGCTGAATTTTTGCGTGTGTAGAGTAGTCCCTAGGGAGCTTATTATTAAGTTTGTGCCATTTCTGCCTTTTGCCAAATTGCAAGAGGCAGAAATGGCACTTCGATAATTTGTTTTTGATTTTTTTTAATGGCCATGAAAGTGAAAAAATCTATTTAAAGTTTAAAATACGAATGGTATCATAATATCTGGGGCCTCCAGATTATTAAAACATAATTTACGTCATTTTCGCCCAGTACAAAATGACTTCTAAAGTGTGATAAAGGACAATTTTCTAATTTTATGCGAAATTTAGCCATTGCGGTTCGAGAAATTAAGCTTTTTAGTTTACCGAAGCTAAAAACGCTGAAAAAACATAATTGTTAATAAAAGTTCACGTAGTCAATATTGTTAAGTCATAAAGAATCTATATTCCAATTTGTACCTTTTTCGTGGATGGTTTAAATAATTAAATGCAAAAATAATATTATTATATTAATTAAAGGGTATGGCAGAAGAAACATGAAAGCAGAATAAATGCAGTTGAAATGAGAGCGTAAAGAAGTATGATAGGAGTTAAACTGAGTGACAGGATAAGAAATAGTGATGTAGCATAGCTACATTTTAACGCATTAATATAACTTATAACGACGCTCCTAGCGTCATCTATTGGCTGTTATTGCTAACTTTAATAACTAAATTATGTTAGACGACGCCATCTATTGGCAAAGGTTTTGTAACTAGAGCTTCATCTCCAATATTCTTTTTTTGTGGCAGTTGGATTATGCATTACTGCTAGTTGTCAGTTAAAAAAAAAAAATTATGTCAGTAGGAGTATATAAGGGCTGTCGCGAGATGACAGGGCCTTTTTTTTCATCCTGCTAGAAGAAGAATTTTTATTGTTGAAGTTTTTCCAGTATCTTATATTTCTTAATCCCGTGTATCACGGTGAGTAATTTAGTGTATCTGTGTTGTGAATATTTGGGAAAATCATGCTTGTATTAAAACGCATTATTCTTTCATGTAACCTATCATCTTGGTAAATTAGTTGTCAATTATTTGATTGGCCATACCACGTGCTCAATTGTAGTTTCGTCTTTCCAATCTAGCACTATTAAAATGTTACGATGTTTGTATCATATTGGTTGTCCTAAATATCATCTTATTTTTTTTTTATTTTGCCTACCTTCTTTGTAATGGTCACACAGCCCGTGACTTTGATCGTTGGTGTTAAGATCACACAGGCTGTAGGACTGGACTCCTACCGACACGTTATCGTGAATATTCCAGGGAACTTGGTTACGGGCACGAACACCGCCAACTACAGCATTCGAGGCACCAATTAAAAGGACTTATATCTAGCTGGAGTTCAGAGTGCTGGTAGACATTGGACGGGGATTTATTTTCTTGAGACGATCTATCTACGACGAACGGACGCAGCGGTGACGGAGAAGCTTCCAGAAGTTGGAGCCCTATCTCGCATCCGCCACGTGCTAGACACCTGGATCCTCAGCTAAGTTCCCACGTGGATTAAAGCCCCTTAGATCCCCTTCAGACACCAAGAGGCTAGATCAGACCGTACGGCCTTCTGCCCACAACCCCCTTCTTTTAATAAATATATTATTGTCACGGGAAATCTCTCTTTTAATTTCACCCGTAACAGTGAGATAAGGAAATTTTGTGGTCTGAAAGAAGATGTAGTGACAAAAATTGAGAAAGGTATGCTGAGATGGTTTGGCCATGTCTTTTTTTTTTTTTTTTTTTTTTTCTCGTCCCCCTAACATTATCAGGGATTGTTTTGTTCTTTTTAATCCTTTATCCTTTTTTACAAACTTAAACTTAAACCTATTTGTGACAATTTTCCTTTTCTTTTGTTCATTCTTTACATTTTCTTAAATCAGATCTTAAAATTATTGTACCGTTTGATTTGGTACTTGTCAACATACTAATAATGATAATAATAATAGGCATATAATGATATAATTCAGTCAAATAATAATTCTAATAATATTTCCAATAATAATTCCAATTAAATAAGATAACATAAAATAATAAAATTCACTAAAATAATTACAACCAATTAAAAATATACAACAATAAAGTGACGAAACAAGGTAAAAGACTAGCCTAATATCACGAAGTACACATTACAAATAGAGCCTAACTAAATCACACTAAGATATCACAGTTTCTTTTGCATACTGCAACCACAATCTTCTTGCAAAACTCGAGGAAAATATCCCTCGATTTTCCCCCCAGGATGGAAGACAGGCTCTCACCCGTGATCGATATGCCCAATTTTTGCTCAGTATCATATCTACTGCTAGCAAAAATCGGGCACTCGATCAACAGGTGTGGAACCGTCTCCTCAACTCCTGGCTGACATGAGCACGACGGGTCCTCCTTCAACTTGAATCTGTTCAAGTAGAAGGTTTGGCCATGTCGAGAGAATGAATGAAGAACGATTGACGAAAAAAGTGTATAAAGCGAGTGTGAATGGAAGTGTTGGAAGGGGTAGACCTAGGCGGACGTTGCGGGACCAAATCAGGGATGTCTTGAAAAAAGGCCAGGTCAAGAGTACCCTAAACCGAAGAGCATGTATGATGGGAATAATGAAAGTGGAAGAAGCGAAACAAGTATGTAAGGATCGTAGCAAGTGGAAAGAAGTGGTCTCTGCCTACCCCTACGGGAAAGAGGCGTGATTATATGTATGTATGTATGTATGTAATATGCGGTCGAAGTACTGCGGAATATACGCACTACAACATACACATTACACAATAGGTACACATTACACACATTAACGTTTAATTCTAAGACGTCATTTCAAAATTTTATATTTTTTATATTAATTTTATATATTAAACTTGCTTTTGCCCGCGACTCCGTTCGCGTAGCACAAAGCTACATTTTGTCGCCTGATTTTATACAATACATAAATACACAATAAAATTTGATATCCAATAGACTTCCACATGAATCTTCGGTTATCTAACACCAAAAAAATGACGATTTCAAATACCTAGTTTAAGTTTCTGACATTTGTGGTTTAACAGAATAGTCTTTTCGGCTGCAACATATTTATTAAAAATATTGTATTATTTAACAAAAAATAAATCAATTAATACAATGCGTGAATTATAAACGTAGTTTGCTGAATACTTGCTCCTAATACTCGTGGTGAAGGACTTATTTATTAGGATTAGAATTGATTGTAATAATTTATATTATTAAATACACTTTACAAACAAACAAAATAATATTTACATATATTATTATTCATTCTGTTGTTAATCAATGTTGTCAATATTAAGCACATACAAAAATATTTATCTTTCCTTATATCCTATATATTCCTTCCTATATAATCAAACATAGGTTATAAAAAGTAGGCAGCTCGGTACACATGCCGAGCTGCCAATCAGACTGCCATAAGAGAGTCGAAATGATCAATATTAACATTTTTTTTTGCTGCACTAAAATGTATCCATTCGTCTCAATTTTTTTTTAATAAGCCTTTTTTACGATGTATAGCGCCTTAAAATGCCCAAAAGAAAACTAAGAAACAATTGAATTAGGCGTTTTATGAATATCTTGTCTTTCTATTCGGCGATCGCTAGGGTGACCATATAGTTAATGAACTGTGATCAATTTTTATGATTTTATGACTATTTGAAAAAGTGGTCCAAACATTATAAAATTAAACAACAATCTTATTTTAAAAACATATGCTTTTGCAAGACTCGATTCTAAATAATTAGAGATACAATGGCCTCTCTAAGGCTGGGACTACATGCTCCGGAATCTGGAATGCCGGTGATAATTCAGAGCAGTCAAATTAGAACCCTGGACTAATACAATACAGTTGAAAATCGAACGGATGCGCGTCGAGTTAAATGTCAATATAATATATTAATATCACTGCTCGACACACGACATTTCGATTTTATACACCACTGTATTAGCTTTCTATTTTTAGTGCTCTGAATTTTCGTGGGCCCGCCGTATTCCGTATTTTTGTGTTTAACTCAGAATACCTAGTTACCAAGAATGGCTAGCGCGATAAAGTCCTTGCAACCCTTTCAATATCAATGTCCATTTGCGGTTTTAATCACTTGCCATCCGATTTCTTGTTTTGTGCTATTGTTGCATAAATATAAAAATTATAGGATATTCCGTTTGGAAGTGTGGTTACCATACTACTTTTGTCTTTGTGAAATATTCAGAGCGGTAACTGTATTGTAACTCAATTACTGCCGTATCGGTTCCACCCGAATGGTTTACTCGCAGAAATTATATCTGCGTGACCCGGGAGGTGGCGGAAAGCGGGGCTTTTATTTGACCCAAGTGATGGCGGTAAGCGGGACTTTATAAAATAGCGAAAGCTTTTCGTTACAATTTGAACTAATTTAGATTAGACCGGCTCTAATATTGTCATGGTAAGTGTTGCGAATGACATATCACGTGAATGTCACAGAGGCGACAGTCTCTACAAATGACAGCTCGAGCACCTGCGAATGTCAGTCATGTTGACGTAAGCCAAAGGTTGACACCGAAATAATTTTAAAGGTCGCGTCAGACAAATCCATCATAAATAGTATGAAACTATATTGTCAACTATGTCAAAAGACGAAATGACCAGCCGCCAGCCCCGTGAACGAGTCCTGGCTTGAAAAAACTCACGCATACGTCTAGCCACGCACACATAACCGCGAGCTGTCATTGGTGTAAGTCTATTGAATGGTGATTCTTTACGTTAGTAATGTATTATATTCTTTGCTAATGTTGAATAATAATAATAAAAACGTTTATTTGACAAATAGATGATGTATAGCTGTTTGTACATAATAATTTCAATATTTCACATCCCCCAGAGGTGTCTCGATTGCTCATTGGTTAATATATAAACACAAATAAAAATAAATAAACCAATATTTCCTAATAAGATAATTTATTTGTTCCACTACACTTCGATTTCTTACTTTGAATCGCTTTACAACACTATACACTCAATGCAACATTGCATAAAACAGTTCTCATTAGTTGCAACGTGTATCTGATTCACCGGTCGCCGGTGCCGAAACCGACAAATGAGCCGGAACATGTACCGGGCCTTATTTTTTCTACTTTACTGGAGTTTTTAAGTAATTAAGAGCTACCCGTGTAATTTGGTGATTGGGACGAAGCTTGAACGGAAGCGTTTTTCATGAAATACTACGTTTAAACAGTTTGAAAATTGTTCTAGCCAGAATTTATTAGCAAGAGTTAAACACATTAGTTGCAATCAAAAGTTATTTATAATAAAAAGACGTCTTTTGTTTAACATACATATTAATATCTCTTACATTATATGACATAGCAAGTAGAGCTTCTTTACAATTCACTTTGTTAAAACGTAACAAAATCAGTTTCATCATTCACACGATCACAGCTCATCCTGTTATTTTACATAATAATTATTAAAGAATATGATGTAATTTATTTCTTGAAACCGACATTTCAGAAAACAAACTGCTTCTACCTTGTACCAAACTAACTACATTTATTTTAAAGTCTTACGAAAGTACTTAAAATTAAGTTTTTTGTCTGTAATAAAAAATTCTGATATTTTTTATAAAATATTTTAACCGAGGAAAGTAAAATTATTTTACATGAAATTTTGCTACTTTTGCTTATTTAGTTGAGTTGACTTAAATCGCTACACACCAATATTTACAATATATGTGAGAACAGCGGAATGGTAAACCGCGGAAATAAATTATATCGATTGTAATATATACAGAACAACGATTCTTTATTTTCATTGCAATTAGCGCCATCTATCGGAGGTATATAATATCAAAATTTTTTTGGGCGCAAATTATTGTTCTGTTTTAGTATTATATTTTAAAAATTGTATACTATAGATAAGTAATAGTTATATAGGAAGCCGATATAATGTCGAGTTTTATACACGCCTCGCTACTAATATATTGTTTTATTTCAACGAAAATTAAAGAATAAACCGCTTCATAGATTAAACATCTTTATTTTATCTGAATATAACAAATGATGTCAAAATATTTAGCTTTTGCAGCGCCTAATCCTCAGTCGGGTCGCGGATAAAATGACGTTTTAATTTTAAAAAATTAAAACACAAAGGCGAAACAAGGGCGTTATCGGGGACTTATGAAAAACAATTCCCCGGGATTAAGAAAGACATGGCTTTGCGAAAAGCTGACATTTTAAGTCCCTGAAGAAAAACAGAATAAAACGCTAAGGGTCACCGCACATATCATCACGAGTCGGCTTTCGATTTCGCATTGGATTTAATCCATAATAATATATATTGAATGCGGAGTGACACACGAGAGTCAGAATGTAGTACAAACTTCATCGAAACTACATAATATGCTCTGATTTATAATCAGAACCCCAATTCTCGTAATTAACGACATTTCATTTTACTATTGAATTACAAACGAATCGTCTTGATAAAATAAACTGATTTTTGGAGTTTGGACCAATTAAAACGCGTTTAACGTTGGTTTTTACGTTTATCAGAACACCATTTTGCTGTTTTAACATATTTAATTGCAAGATTTAATTAGCAGAATTGACCTTCTGATTCTGTAAAATGACAGTCAAACGTCATTCTGTATCTTATAATGACGAAGCAAAAAGTCTTTACTAAATGACGAAGCAACTGCAAATTAAAATATTTTATTCAAAGCAACTTTCATCAAACACTTTTGACGCACATTTTTTACATTATTGTATTTACACAACATCATAAACATAATACAATTCTTATAATATTAAATAATAATTGACAGTTTTATTTTGCTTACATCACAATACATAATATTAAGATGTTCATGAATTAAGCAATTTGTAACTGGACGTTGAGCTAATAAGTTACATCCCTAAATATTATTATTTTTAAAGACACAATTTCTTACCAAACAGTTCAGTAGTTGAAGCAAATAGTCATAAAATAAATAAATAAATAAATAAACATTTTTGACATCACACTATACACAACAAGAACAACAAATTGCACAGATAGAGAGAAATAAAAATAAACATAGGAGGAGGAAATAAACATAAAGCAAATAAAATAATAATAATAAAAAAAAACATTACACAGCGAAATGCACAAACCGTCGAAACGGAATCCACTCAGGATAGTGACCTAGTGGATACTCCTGTGGAGTCCCTGGTATTCTGTGGACCCATATGGTCAGGCGTGAGACGCACTACTCCAGGCACATTTGTATAATATAACAATAATAATATGAGTACAAGTAAATAATTATGTATATAAAAAATGCAAATTAATAACATATAAAAACAATTTAACTAAATCATATTGTATTACAATTAAATATAATAAAATGTTATTCGGATGTTGTATGTATGGCACACCGAGTCGCACTCCCGCCGGGGACAGCCGCGCCATAACGTCATGCCGACTCCTATGCCTATCACTAGGGTGGCTGAGCCCACCGCACCGTACACCTTTTTTTTTTTTTTTTTTTTTTTTTTTTAGGAGGGGAAATACGTTACGTATCCCCCACCGTCTCCGGGGGAAGACGGCAGGGGTATGTCGGACTCCCCCGGCGCAATGGTGATGAAAAGCGCCGAGGTTTACCGACTAAAACCCCTCCATGCCTCATTCTGCGCCTATGCGGGGTCATGGGAACTGCGTGATACTACTACCACGACCCCGCAGCGCGTGCCGCGTCCGGCCCTCTTCTATCGCGGCGGCTGGATGTAGTGCCGCCGCTTGCCTCACCGAGAGCTCCCCGAGGCATTGGGGAGCTGCCCATCTCGGGGCCCAAAATGTGGGCGGCGATCGGGGGATCGGGCCTAGGCTTCCACGTCCATAGCGGGGGCGGTCGGGGCCGCCCTTGCGCCTTCGGCTCTAGGCCTTCGTGGCCGAGCCTTTGGGGGAGCCTTTCCCTTCTTGGTACCGGGGGTTGGTTTAGCCAGTACGCAGCCACTACTCCCCAGCACATGCCCCTTCTCTGGCTTCCCCATTGTCTCACACATGAGACAGTTCGGGGGGGCCGTACAGTCCGGTGCACCGCACCGTACACCTACTGCACCGAGATAAGGAAGCTGTAGGGGGCAGGGAGCAGGGGGCAGAGTATAGATTCACGCGCCGCACCGCACTCCGCGCGCGAACCCCGCATAGCGAGTGTCACCACTCATAATTATGATTAGCGTAGATACACGGCTATTAGCAGGAGAAGATGACATATTATATTGATCCTTGTTCTCATTACGACACATGCTAACGGGGAAGAGAGAGATGTATAATAATAATTTAATAACAACATTTTTTTAAAAACAAGGTATTTCATAACGGTGGTTTTGGTCACGTACAGTATTTTCATTTACATATTTTTGATTTTTATCAAAGAGGCAGAAGAATTATAAAGTTCAAAGTTAATAATTATACGAATTATTACGGGCGAATTTCGATCACACGGCGAAGGTATGGCTCTTTTAATTGAATAAGAGATTTTTTTCTTTCTTGCAAAATAATAACGTAAAAATAATCGTCTTGGTCACAGCAACTTCGTGTTACAATTAACGTGTGTCAAACTTTATGCGTATTTGTTTAATATTTCTATCTTTAAAACACGTCGATCGTGATACTTTATATTATATCTCGTCTATCTTTTATTTATTTATTAATTAAACGAGACAACAAAAAAAAAACATTTTTTGGTTTGTAATCATTTGTTGATGACTTCACAATAATTTTTATATTTTTGCATACATGCAAATGCTATTGAGTTCAATTTATACATATATCAGTTATATATTGAACTCAATGAAACAAACGCCTGTTCTTGCGATTACCAGCCGTTTCCGATGTTCGCTATGACCTTTATGATTATTAGTGTGAATGCAACATGAATGGAATTTGAATGTATATATTGCTATGGGATAAACCGACAGGCGACGGCGCGATGGCCTTACACTCGTAACAGAGCGGATTAAAATGTGAGTTTATTTGAATATCTAAACTATTCTAAAGGCAAAATTGGGTAAAGACATGAATTACACATAAGTCTTAAACTGTATTACGCTTTTTATCATAATGTAGGGGCTAATAGGCAAATGAATTGCCTGATAAAAAGCGAATTCCTATGGACATCTGCAAAAGCAGAACTCCAATTCTCGTATTATCTTATGCTTTTAATTCACTTTCTATATATATATATATATATATATATATATATATATATATATATATATATACATGAACGGATTTTTGGAGTTTGGACCAATCAAAACGCGTTAGACATTGGATTGGCGTTTATGAGAATACCATTTTGATGTTTTAACATAATAATATTATCGAGACTGGATCGAAACTGTATTGTAAGATTTCATACATGAACGGATTTTTGGAGTTTGGACCAATCAAAACGCGTTAGACATTGGATTGGCGTTTATGAGAATACCATTTTGATGTTTTAACATAATAATATTATCGAGACTGGATCGAAACTGTATTGTAAGATTTCATTAGCAGATCAACCTACTGATGTTTTGTTTTTATATGATTGAAAATTGATTACTCGCCTTTCAGAAAGAAATGCGCTCTTTTCTTTTCTTGAAATTCGATAAAATTTTCGTTTTTGTTATATTACCAGACCAGATGAAGTAAATAAATATAAATAAAATAAATAAATAAAAAAGGCTTTTATTCTACTACTCAATTCATTTACAATTCTATTGCATGCTAAGTAAAAAATAACATAAATTATAAAAATATAATAATAATAATTACATAGTTAAAAGTAGTAATTAGTTCATTTTTAAAATTTAAATCGCAATTAAAAAGTAAAAGTAATCCAAAAAAATAAAATAAAATGTACCTATATTGTAATTTTTTTTATTCTATATCATTTTTATTCATGTTTTCATAAATAATAATAATAAAATCTATGGACGGTTTCACTCCACGTCAATGTGGTCCCAAGGTAAGTTCTCTAAGAACTCGTGTTACGGTTACCAAACAACGTGGCAACGGATATACATTTAATGCTTTTATACTATACATATATTTAAGATTTTTATTATATTATACACATATTTAATACACATTTATGAAACTTTTTTGTTCTACGGCGGGATTCCAACCCTCGACCTCCGGTTTGAGCGCCAAAGCGCTAACCACTGAGCCACAGAGGTCGTCAAATTTTAAATTTCATAAACTTATGTTATGTTACTAAATATTAAAAGCCAGAACATCTAGAAACACGTACCCTTAAAAGTGATTATGGACCGACCCAGGATACATGGCGTTCACTACGATAACCTCGTACAACGCTTGTATCCGGGTAAGTAATCAAACCCAACTTCTAATCCTCGGCTAAGCCTTTGTTGGTGAAACTTTGGATATTGGCTTCTCGAATCTGGCCACGTCACTAATTACTTATAACTTGAGTAAGCCGAAGCATTTCGCTTTTAAATACCCTTGAAGTCAATTATTCACACCGAAAAGAAACGATATGCGACGCTGTGCTGCATTTAATATAGCTATTAAAAATGAACTTTATTCGTGACACAAGAAGATGAACGTTTCATTGTAAGAGTTCGAATGTCAAAGTACACCGCGCTGCACAGACATTCTAAATATGTAGCGTGTTTCTTTTTACCCGACTACGGCGAAGCCAAAAGATAGGGTAATGATTTTGGCAGTCTATGTATTGATGTTTGTTCCACCGTAGCGCCTAAACTACTGAACCGATTTTAATAAATAAGGTGTAAATATTCGTAATAATAGCCCGGGTGACATAGGGTATATAATTTACGTAGCCGGGTTATAGTTTTTCTAAAAAAATAGTTATTGTGTAGTGAATAAGTAAATTTTTTAATAGCTACCATTAAAGAAACAAGGCTGCGTCAAGTATCGTCTTGTTTCGGTGTGAACTGACCCTTAACGACTCGCTCGTTAAGAGGAAAGGTTTCGGCTATTCTTGAAAATTAACATTTACCGTTTTACCCACCATTATAAGTTGAACCTCCCGCCCCTCTTTTCCTCTAAAAACTATGGAAGATGGAGGGAGTTTGTACCTGCCTGAGAAGGTCAGGTGAGGCTGGGCGGACGCTTCGCCGCATAAAGTTTTATGCATTCGGAATAGTCCGAAAACTGCGTATTTGTCGTTTTTGTAATGGCTCAGGTTGATTACAGATGTCATTAATGGTGACCTTACGGCAGTTTTATCTAACGGTCTTTTTATTGAATGTTAATGAGCTGTATTCTAGCTCTATGTAAGTATGTATGCAGAGCTTAAACTACTACCATGACAAGTTTCATCAAAATCTGAATCTAGTAAATATTAAAAATGTGTTGATGTGGTGTACCAATTAGCGCCACAATCCTGAATCGCGCTATCGAAGTTTTTACAGATTGGCGCTATATATACAACATCCGAAATCTACTTCAATGGGCTTCGGCCTGACCGAACCACCTCGCTCAGTCGAAGATCTCCCTTTGGGGCTCCCACCATTCCCACAGATCTCTAACATACAACAACATAGTCACACAAACATTCAATATATCACATTACACCGAGACGTGACGCGGCGCGGCTTTTTTAAGACAGCGATTCAATATTGAACTTTATTCACTGCACTAGAAGATACACGTTTCATAGCAAGAGTTTTAATTTCGAGCTGCACCGTGTTGCTTAGCGCGGCACCGCTCTTGCATTGAAACGTGTTACTTCTTGTGTAGGGAATGAAGGTCAATTTTGAATCGCTACCTAAAAAGTGTCGCATGGCGTTTCGGTGTAAACTGATGCTTATATAAAACTTGAACTAGTCCCGGCGGTCGTATTTTGTGTATTTTCTCGTCTCCACTGATTACGTTCCTCCCCGAAGATAAACGCGTACTCCAATTTCCTGACAGGGCGTTGGGAAAAATATTTTCTTCTTACACACATAACTTATATTTTCTATTAAACATTCCTAGCGTATTTCCCTTAAATCTATCAGATACGTAATACTTATTCTTACAATATGTTTGTTGATATTAAATCTATATATTATTAATATATAAATTTACCTAGTGACTTGGTTAGTGTTATTTACAAGCATCATACTAAATAGGTTTTTATAGGCCAGGGCGAACCGCGAAACAATATTATAATATACTGTAAGAAATAAAGAAGAGTCCTTGAAAGAGGACTATAAAATGATGGACACGCCCTTGGCTCGTTCATTTGCTCGTCAGCTGTCACTCGGTGCGGAATTAGTCATAGGCGTTACGGTGTTGTGATTTAGTAATTAGGTTTCGTTTTTACATTATAATTTTCTTGTAAGTTCATAAGTTCTTAAGTTTAGGGTGCGCAAAACTCATGTAAGTTGTTTGATTTAATGATATATAAGATTGGTTGTGTTATTTTTAAATAATTAATAAAGATAGTTGTGTAATTTGTAGTTGTGTTTGTAATTTCTTGTTTTTTTATGTCTTTATCTCGTTACTAATTCTCAAAATCAGAAGTGGGACAAAGAACTAAGCTCACATTGTTTCTCAATTAATTACCAATCTTATTTATCAACTATTTTAACGTATTTGCACTTTGGTTTTTGTATTGTGAATTTGCGGGTAGTCTGAAATATTGTAAGCAATATGCCGCGCAGTTACTATAAATCTTGCCGTCGGTCTCGTAGCGGTTCTCGAAGTAGAAGTCGTTCTAAATCTCGTAGTACACGGTCGCGTTCCCGTCAGCGTGACGATTACTTAAGTAGGTCACGGTATGAATCACAACGCCGTCGTCGCTCGCGCTCGCATCGACACCGGTCTCGTAGTTATCAAGTGCGCGTGCACTCGCCCGTGCGAACACAAAACAATACGGCGTCGGCGTCGACTAGTGAGGGAAGTTTGCAAATCACGTTAAATACGATTTTACAAAGATTAGATGCTATAGAAAGTAACGAATCGCACACATCAGTCACGCCGGCACTGGATAATATTAATAAGGGTGTGGCGGTCGAACATACTAGTGATTTTTTAGTTTCAAATTGCGATTTTAATCAACATAACGTTTCTAGTGATAATAATTGTGTTGATAATAATTTATCACCCGCGAGAGCTCATAGTAGTACTTCGCATCGAGTGAACGTAGGTACGGAGCAACGCAAGTCGTGTGCAACGGAATTATTAGAAGTTCTTAAAACATTGCAGCCGTATAGATCCGGCAAATATTTTATTTCAAGTTTTGATCCCGCGATAAATAACCTTGATGCCTGGTTTGAGGAGGTAGATAGGGCTCGCACTACTAATGGGTGGTCTGACTGTGAATGCCTGTCACGAGTGGCACCTTGCCTAAAGGGCGACGCGCGCGTTTGGCTATCGGAATGGGTTACGAACGACCGGACATGGTCAAATTTTAAACAGGAGTTTAAACCCCTTTGTCCTCAACGGTTAGATTTTGCTAATATGCTTTATGACATTATGAACGCTACTAGTGATAAATATGCTACGTATGCCGATTATGCTAGGCGATCTTTATTACGTTTGCGGGTAATTGAAGGACTAAGCGATGAGCTACGTACTTTAATAGTTATACGTGGAATAGATAATCCGCAGATCCGTGCTGCTGCCGCCAACGCGAAACTTACTGCGGATAGTTTAGTTTCATTTTTATCAATTTATGTTAAGGCAGTTAAAGGTAAACAGGAATCACGGATTAGTAACCAACCTATTAGGCGTCCCTTTCAAAGCTTACCAAAAAGGTTAGATTTAAAATGTTTTTCGTGTGGGATAAGGGGACATCTTGGACGTGATTGTAAACGGTCAAAATTAGGTGCTAGACAGGATCAACTTACAAATCAGCCTCGCCCTCTCTGTTCATTCTGTAAGAAACCAGGCCATCTAGAAAGTAATTGTTTCGTTAAAAACAGAACAGACAATAACGTACGTAATGAAAGAAATATAAATTTATGCAAGGACTATCGTGATTCTTTTTCGAAAGACATAATTACTGCGGTTATTGAGGGTGTACCAATGGATGTACTCATAGATAGTGGTGCTCTTAATATTTCTTTAATATCATCCGATGTTTTACGATATCTTTCTTGTCAACCAAAAAGAACTTATTGTGTTTTGAAAGGAATTGGTAGCCAAGAAATCGTAGCAACTTCATTCGTGACAGTTACGCTTGAGCTTGATGAGATTTCACTAGAAGCGGATTTTGTAGTAGTACCATCGTATTGTATGAATACATCCATAATTATTGGAACAGATATTCTAAATCGTGATGGGGTGGTTTACATACGTACTAGAGATAGGCAATATCTTTCACGCTCGCAGCCAAACAGTATTAATCAGGTGTGCTGTGCTCAGCCATTGTCCTTAGATACGCCACTCTCTGGTAACGATTATAACTGTTTGATAGAGGTGATAAACAAATATTCAGATTTTTTCATTTCGGGTACAGCATCTACCACTGTTAATACTGGTGAGATGAATATTAAATTGACTAGCTCTGAACCGGTTGTTTATCGCCCCTACAAACTCTCTCATCAAGAGAAATCAAAAGTCAGGGAAATAATTAAAGATCTATTAGATAAGGGCATTATTAGGGAATCTCAGTCAGAATATGCAAGTCCCATAATCCTAGTAAAAAAGAAAGATGGTTCCGATCGAATGTGTGTGGACTTTCGCGCCCTTAATAGGATAACTATTAAAGATAGATACCCTCTTCCCCTAATAGATGACCAAATAGACAGACTGGGTGGCTACAAATATTTCACTAGTCTAGACATGGCTACAGGTTTCTATCAAATTAAAATTGATAGAAACTGTTCGCATTACACTGGATTCGTCACGCCGGAGGGTCATTACGAATTCCTTAAAATGCCCTTCGGCCTAACTAATTCGCCAATAGTTTACCAGCGAATAATCAATAAAACTCTGAGGAGTCTCCTTGATGCGGGGCGGGTGCTTGTCTACATAGATGACGTGCTCCTTATGAGCTCCACTATACTCGAAGGGATAACCCTGCTTCACGAAGTTTTGCACATTTTAACCACAGCTGGTTTCTCAATTAATTTAAAAAAATGTTCGTTCCTTAAAACCGAAATTGAGTACTTAGGACGAGTAATAAGCAAGAGTCAGGTAAGACCGAGCCCCCGTAAAGTTGAAGCACTTAAAGTATCCCCTGTTCCGCAGAACGTTAAACAAGTCAGACAATTCTTAGGTCTTGCCGGGTATTTCCGCAAATATATTAAAGATTACGCAACCAAAACGGCATGTTTGTCACGACTAACAAAAAAAGGTATAACTTTTAATTGGGGTTTAGAACAAGAAAATATGCGCAAGGAAATTATTAAGACGTTAACTAGCAAACCAGTTCTGACTATTTTTGACCGTAATTACCAAACAGAAGTACATACAGATGCAAGTAGTGCTGGGTACGGTGGTATCTTATTACAAATTCATCCAGATGGCAGTAGACATGTAGTCGAATATTTTAGCAAGGTCACACAAAACGCCGAAGTTAGATACCATTCTTACGAACTGGAAACCTTAGCAGTCGTCAAAACGTTACAGCATTTTCGGCATTATCTGATCGGTCTCCAATTTAAAGTAGTGACCGACTGCAACGCTTTGAAGTCAACAGAACGAAAAAAAGATTTATTGCCGCGCGTGGCTCGTTGGTGGCTATACTTGCAGGACTTTCAGTTTTCCATTGAGTACAGGCAAGGAAGCAGGATGCCACATGTAGACTATTTAAGCCGCAACCCAGTACACGTCAACCAGATTTCCCGACCACGAAACTGGGCACAAATTGCTCAGTCCGCTGATAATGAGACTCAGGATCTCATGATTCAACTGCAGGAAGGTAAGCTAGATGCAGATCGGTACGTGATACGTAATGGTCTACTTTGCTACAAATATTGTCCCACGGGTGAGGAATCAAGATTCTTATGTTATATCCCCAAAGGTCATCGGCTGAGTCTACTAAGACTTTTTCATGACGAGCACCAGCACATAAGTGCTGAAAAAACCCTCGATCTTATACACAAACACTTCTGGTTCCCAGGTATGAGACAGTTTGTGATTAAATATATAGCTCACTGTCTGGTGTGTGTCTCGAAAAAACGGGTACCACGGCAGCCCCTACAAAGCATCACTTCATGGCAGAAGCCGTCGCTCCCTTTCGACACCATCCACATCGATGCGCTTGGCCCTTTACCACCTTCAGAGGGATACAAATTTGTACTTGTCCTTGTAGACGCTTTCACAAAATTTTGTCTACTCTATCCTATGCGACGACAAGATTCAACGGAACTTAAAAATTGTTTAGCCAATGCCGTTTCACTTTTTGGTTCTCCCAATATGTTGGTCACGGATAGAGGTCGTATGTTTGAGTCCAGAGATTTTGTAGGATGGGTTCGTGAACTGGGATCAGAAATACACTATGTCACGCCCGAGATGCACCATGCGAATGGGCAGGTTGAGAGGTATGTACGAACACTTCTTAATATGCTAAGAATTGAAGCAAGCCTGCACTCAGAATGGTCAAAGACTCTTTGGAGACTGCAGTTGATACTGAACGTGACGCGCCAGAAGAGTACACAAACATCGCCACTGAACCTATTGGTAGGAGTGGAAGGTACAACACCTCTAATTCGTTCTGTTATCCGAGATCTAGCAATCGATAACACCAGACCGAACAGGGAAGCCTGGCGGGAGTTATGTAGGACAAGAGCTTCTGATTTATTGGAAGAAAATCGTAAAAAACAGGATGGGCTTGTCAATTGTAGTAGACAGTGCCCTAAGAAATACAAGTTGAACGATCTTGCCTTCGTGATTAAATATTCTCAGTCCGCAGGTAAACTAGACCCTGGAATGAGAGGCCCATATAAAGTCACCAAGGTGTTACCTGGAGGTCGTTATGAGCTAAAACTGTTGGCTGGTGGCTACGGAAAGACGACACAAGCGGCTGCACAGTACATGGTGCCGTGGAAAGGCGAGTGGTGTCCAGAGACGTGTTTGTCGTACTTTGATGGTAAGTAAATTGCTGGATAGTGTTCAGCTTCATAGCGTTTGTCGCTAAAACCCGTAATAGCGTGTGTCGCACTACTAACGTGTGTCGATAGTAGTTCGGATGGCGTTTGTCGCTTAAACACGAAACAGCGTGTGTCGCGCCACCAGCGTTAGTCGCAAGTAGTATGGATTAGTTTTAATGTTTCTTTAGTACATATGTTGCGCCTGTTATGTCACTAAAAAGGCGTGTGTCACCAGTAAATTTTTATTAAATTTTTGAGAAACTGTATACCTATCAGTTACAGTTTTTAAGCTCATATAACTCAATGGATGTTGTGTTATTTTTCAGACAATGAGGACGATAACTTGGCTGTAGATCGATCAACCCCTACGGCCGGTCCCAGTCAAGCGCTCCCAATGCCGTTGCTTGACTCCGCCGACACCAATGTTACTGAAGCTTTTGACCCGGATTCCCATGGATGCCAACCAGCTGTCGTCGAGGACGACTCCCTGTCAGGAGAGGCCGTGTAAGAAATAAAGAAGAGTCCTTGAAAGAGGACTATAAAATGATGGACACGCCCTTGGCTCGTTCATTTGCTCGTCAGCTGTCACTCGGTGCGGAATTAGTCATAGGCGTTACGGTGTTGTGATTTAGTAATTAGGTTTCGTTTTTACATTATAATTTTCTTGTAAGTTCATAAGTTCTTAAGTTTAGGGTGCGCAAAACTCATGTAAGTTGTTTGATTTAATGATATATAAGATTGGTTGTGTTATTTTTAAATAATTAATAAAGATAGTTGTGTAATTTGTAGTTGTGTTTGTAATTTCTTGTTTTTTTATGTCTTTATCTCGTTACTAATTCTCAAAAATACAGATAATAGACACAGAATACAGAAATCTAATAGTCATCACAGAAAATAGCGACGACCCCTGCGGCTCAGTGGTAAGGGCGTTGGCGCTCCAGCTGAAAGTCATGGTTCAAGTTCGAATCCCGCCAGCTAACAAAAAGCTTTCTGTATTCCTGGGTCATAGATGTATGTTTAATATATTGTGTATTATATAATGAAAATCTTAAATATAAGTATAGTATTAAAAATATTTCCGTTGTGTGGTACCCGTAACACAAGTTCTTCGAGAACTTACCACGGGACAATTGACACGGTGTGAAATTGTCCATAGATATTAATAGATATATCTATATATTAGTATTCTTACAAGCACTAACACACTTAAAAGGTTTTCGTTGACCTACACGAAAAATGATATTATAATATACAGATATTAAACACACAATACATACACCTAATTATCATTTGTTACTGCCAATGCTTTAACACTTTGCAATATGTAAGACATGTAAAAACTCGCAGTTAATAAACACGGGTGTTTTGCTTCACAAATTCTCGACAAGAGTACAACAATCTGACCTACTGATGTGAGAATCTTAATGGACGGAGAATGGATAGTTAAGGAAAAACATTCGATAAAATTTTGCATCGTCGTCGCCGCAGCGCTAGGTTTGCTGGAGCTGGCAGTACATGGAACTAAATATTTTTACCTAACAATGCAAGAAAAAAGATAAAAGAAATAGTAGTGAAAGGTGAAATATGGTAAAATGAATCCTAGTATACTATTATAACTATACTTTTCATAAAAAAATCTATACTATTATGTTATTTTCCTGTTAATGAAAAATGCACTAAAAGAGTAAGAAACTAGTAATTTACTACCAGAACGTCCGCGGACTTAGGACCAAAACACTACACTTCCATCGGAATATTTCTTTGTGTTCGTACGATATCATAGTGCAAACTGATATAGCCGGGACCGTAACTAGAACCCAACTGGTCAAACTAAAGGAGGAGGTGGTTTAATTTCAGTACACAAAAACATCTGTTCTACTTACCAACCTACCTTTAGCTCCTCTGCTGAGGATTTATGGATCTCAATTCAACTTAAACTACAAGTTAATTGCACGAATGTGCATATCTGTTGTTTAAGCCTGTGTGAACAAAATCTTGGCCTCTCGTTCTCAATGCAACTGCATAACTTTGAACTCAGCTCGATAATAATATACTGTAAGAAATAAAGAAGAGTCCTTGAAAGAGGACTATAAAATGATGGACACGCCCTTGGCTCATTCATTTGCTCGTCAGCTGTCACTCGGTGCGGAATTAGTCATAGGCGTTACGGTGTTGTGATTTAGTAATTAGGTTTCGTTTTTACATTATAATTTTCTTGTAAGTTCATAAGTTCTTAAGTTTAGGGTGCGCAAAACTCATGTAAGTTGTTTGATTTAATGATATATAAGATTGGTTGTGTTATTTTTAAATAATTAATAAAGATAGTTGTGTAATTTGTAGTTGTGTTTGTAATTTCTTGTTTTTTTATGTCTTTATCTCGTTACTAATTCTCAAAATCAGAAGTGGGATAAAGAACTAAGCTCACATTGTTTCTCAATTAATTACCAATCTTATTTATCAACTATTTTAACGTATTTGCACTTTGGTTTTTGTATTGTGAATTTGCGGGTAGTCTGAAATATTGTAAGCAATATGCCGCGCAGTTACTATAAATCTTGCCGTCGGTCTCGTAGCGGTTCTCGAAGTAGAAGTCGTTCTAAATCTCGTAGTACACGGTCGCGTTCCCGTCAGCGTGACGATTACTTAAGTAGGTCACGGTATGAATCACAACGCCGTCGTCGCTCGCGCTCGCATCGACACCGGTCTCGTAGTTATCAAGTGCGCGTGCACTCGCCCGTGCGAACACAAAACAATACGGCGTCGGCGTCGACTAGTGAGGGAAGTTTGCAAATCACGTTAAATACGATTTTACAAAGATTAGATGCTATAGAAAGTAACGAATCGCACACATCAGTCACGCCGGCACTGGATAATATTAATAAGGGTGTGGCGGTCGAACATACTAGTGATTTTTTAGTTTCAAATTGCGATTTTAATCAACATAACGTTTCTAGTGATAATAATTGTGTTGATAATAATTTATCACCCGCGAGAGCTCATAGTAGTACTTCGCATCGAGTGAACGTAGGTACGGAGCAACGCAAGTCGTGTGCAACGGAATTATTAGAAGTTCTTAAAACATTGCAGCCGTATAGATCCGGCAAATATTTTATTTCAAGTTTTGATCCCGCGATAAATAACCTTGATGCCTGGTTTGAGGAGGTAGATAGGGCTCGCACTACTAATGGGTGGTCTGACTGTGAATGCCTGTCACGAGTGGCACCTTGCCTAAAGGGCGACGCGCGCGTTTGGCTATCGGAATGGGTTACGAACGACCGGACATGGTCAAATTTTAAACAGGAGTTTAAACCCCTTTGTCCTCAACGGTTAGATTTTGCTAATATGCTTTATGACATTATGAACGCTACTAATGATAAATATGCTACGTATGCCGATTATGCTAGGCGATCTTTATTACGTTTGCGGGTAATTGAAGGACTAAGCGATGAGCTACGTACTTTAATAGTTATACGTGGAATAGATAATCCGCAGATCCGTGCTGCTGCCGCCAACGCGAAACTTACTGCGGATAGTTTAGTTTCATTTTTATCAATTTATGTTAAGGCAGTTAAAGGTAAACAGGAATCACGGATTAGTAACCAACCTATTAGGCGTCCCTTTCAAAGCTTACCAAAAAGGTTAGATTTAAAATGTTTTTCGTGTGGGATAAGGGGACATCTTGGACGTGATTGTAAACGGTCAAAATTAGGTGCTAGACAGGATCAACTTACAAATCAGCCTCGCCCTCTCTGTTCATTCTGTAAGAAACCAGGCCATCTAGAAAGTAATTGTTTCGTTAAAAACAGAACAGACAATAACGTACGTAATGAAAGAAATATAAATTTATGCAAGGACTATCGTGATTCTTTTTCGAAAGACATAATTACTGCGGTTATTGAGGGTGTACCAATGGATGTACTCATAGATAGTGGTGCTCTTAATATTTCTTTAATATCATCCGATGTTTTACGATATCTTTCTTGTCAACCAAAAAGAACTTATTGTGTTTTGAAAGGAATTGGTAGCCAAGAAATCGTAGCAACTTCATTCGTGACAGTTACGCTTGAGCTTGATGAGATTTCACTAGAAGCGGATTTTGTAGTAGTACCATCGTATTGTATGAATACATCCATAATTATTGGAACAGATATTCTAAATCGTGATGGGGTGGTTTACATACGTACTAGAGATAGGCAATATCTTTCACGCTCGCAGCCAAACAGTATTAATCAGGTGTGCTGTGCTCAGCCATTGTCCTTAGATACGCCACTCTCTGGTAACGATTATAACTGTTTGATAGAGGTGATAAACAAATATTCAGATTTTTTCATTTCGGGTACAGCATCTACCACTGTTAATACTGGTGAGATGAATATTAAATTGACTAGCTCTGAACCGGTTGTTTATCGCCCCTACAAACTCTCTCATCAAGAGAAATTAAAAGTCAGGGAAATAATTAAAGATCTATTAGATAAGGGCATTATTAGGGAATCTCAGTCAGAATATGCAAGTCCCATAATCCTAGTAAAAAAGAAAGATGGTTCCGATCGAATGTGTGTGGACTTTCGCGCCCTTAATAGGATAACTATTAAAGATAGATACCCTCTTCCCCTAATAGATGACCAAATAGACAGACTGGGTGGCTACAAATATTTCACTAGTCTAGACATGGCTACAGGTTTCTATCAAATTAAAATTGATAGAAACTGTTCGCATTACACTGGATTCGTCACGCCGGAGGGTCATTACGAATTCCTTAAAATGCCCTTCGGCCTAACTAATTCGCCAATAGTTTACCAGCGAATAATCAATAAAACTCTGAGGAGTCTCCTTGATGCGGGGCGGGTGCTTGTCTACATAGATGACGTGCTCCTTATGAGCTCCACTATACTCGAAGGGATAACCCTGCTTCACGAAGTTTTGCACATTTTAACCACAGCTGGTTTCTCAATTAATTTAAAAAAATGTTCGTTCCTTAAAACCGAAATTGAGTACTTAGGACGAGTAATAAGCAAGAGTCAGGTAAGACCGAGCCCCCGTAAAGTTGAAGCACTTAAAGTATCCCCTGTTCCGCAGAACGTTAAACAAGTCAGACAATTCTTAGGTCTTGCCGGGTATTTCCGCAAATATATTAAAGATTACGCAACCAAAACGGCATGTTTGTCACGACTAACAAAAAAAGGTATAACTTTTAATTGGGGTTTAGAACAAGAAAATATGCGCAAGGAAATTATTAAGACGTTAACTAGCAAACCAGTTCTGACTATTTTTGACCGTAATTACCAAACAGAAGTACATACAGATGCAAGTAGTGCTGGGTACGGTGGTATCTTATTACAAATTCATCCAGATGGCAGTAGACATGTAGTCGAATATTTTAGCAAGGTCACACAAAACGCCGAAGTTAGATACCATTCTTACGAACTGGAAACCTTAGCAGTCGTCAAAACGTTACAGCATTTTCGGCATTATCTGATCGGTCTCCAATTTAAAGTAGTGACCGACTGCAACGCTTTGAAGTCAACAGAACGAAAAAAAGATTTATTGCCGCGCGTGGCTCGTTGGTGGCTATACTTGCAGGACTTTCAGTTTTCCATTGAGTACAGGCAAGGAAGCAGGATGCCACATGTAGACTATTTAAGCCGCAACCCAGTACACGTCAACCAGATTTCCCGACCACGAAACTGGGCACAAATTGCTCAGTCCGCTGATAATGAGACTCAGGATCTCATGATTCAACTGCAGGAAGGTAAGCTAGATGCAGATCGGTACGTGATACGTAATGGTCTACTTTGCTACAAATATTGTCCCACGGGTGAGGAATCAAGATTCTTATGTTATATCCCCAAAGGTCATCGGCTGAGTCTACTAAGACTTTTTCATGACGAGCACCAGCACATAAGTGCTGAAAAAACCCTCGATCTTATACACAAACACTTCTGGTTCCCAGGTATGAGACAGTTTGTGATTAAATATATAGCTCACTGTCTGGTGTGTGTCTCGAAAAAACGGGTACCACGGCAGCCCCTACAAAGCATCACTTCATGGCAGAAGCCGTCGCTCCCTTTCGACACCATCCACATCGATGCGCTTGGCCCTTTACCACCTTCAGAGGGATACAAATTTGTACTTGTCCTTGTAGACGCTTTCACAAAATTTTGTCTACTCTATCCTATGCGACGACAAGATTCAACGGAACTTAAAAATTGTTTAGCCAATGCCGTTTCACTTTTTGGTTCTCCCAATATGTTGGTCACGGATAGAGGTCGTATGTTTGAGTCCAGAGATTTTGTAGGATGGGTTCGTGAACTGGGATCAGAAATACACTATGTCACGCCCGAGATGCACCATGCGAATGGGCAGGTTGAGAGGTATGTACGAACACTTCTTAATATGCTAAGAATTGAAGCAAGCCTGCACTCAGAATGGTCAAAGACTCTTTGGAGACTGCAGTTGATACTGAACGTGACGCGCCAGAAGAGTACACAAACATCGCCACTGAACCTATTGGTAGGAGTGGAAGGTACAACACCTCTAATTCGTTCTGTTATCCGAGATCTAGCAATCGATAACACCAGACCGAACAGGGAAGCCTGGCGGGAGTTATGTAGGACAAGAGCTTCTGATTTATTGGAAGAAAATCGTAAAAAACAGGATGGGCTTGTCAATTGTAGTAGACAGTGCCCTAAGAAATACAAGTTGAACGATCTTGCCTTCGTGATTAAATATTCTCAGTCCGCAGGTAAACTAGACCCTGGAATGAGAGGCCCATATAAAGTCACCAAGGTGTTACCTGGAGGTCGTTATGAGCTAAAACTGTTGGCTGGTGGCTACGGAAAGACGACACAAGCGGCTGCACAGTACATGGTGCCGTGGAAAGGCGAGTGGTGTCCAGAGACGTGTTTGTCGTACTTTGATGGTAAGTAAATTGCTGGATAGTGTTCAGCTTCATAGCGTTTGTCGCTAAAACCCGTAATAGCGTGTGTCGCACCACTAACGTATGACGATAGTTGGTTCGGATGGCGTTTGTCGCTAAAACCCGTAATAGCGTGTGTCGCACCACTAACGTATGACGATAGTTGGTTCGGATGGCGTTTGTCGCTAAAACCCGTAATAGCGTGTGTCGCACTACTAACGTGTGTCGATAGTAGTTCGGATGGCGTTTGTCGCTTAAACACGAAACAGCGTGTGTCGCGCCACCAGCGTTAGTCGCAAGTAGTATGGATTAGTTTTAATGTTTCTTTAGTACATATGTTGCGCCTGTTATGTCACTAAAAAGGCGTGTGTCACCAGTAAATTTTTATTAAATTTTTGAGAAACTGTATACCTATCAGTTACAGTTTTTAAGCTCATATAACTCAATGGATGTTGTGTTATTTTTCAGACAATGAGGACGATAACTTGGCTGTAGATCGATCAACCCCTACGGCCGGTCCCAGTCAAGCGCTCCCAATGCCGTTGCTTGACTCCGCCGACACCAATGTTACTGAAGCTTTTGACCCGGATTCCCATGGATGCCAACCAGCTGTCGTCGAGGACGACTCCCTGTCAGGAGAGGCCGTGTAAGAAATAAAGAAGAGTCCTTGAAAGAGGACTATAAAATGATGGACACGCCCTTGGCTCATTCATTTGCTCGTCAGCTGTCACTCGGTGCGGAATTAGTCATAGGCGTTACGGTGTTGTGATTTAGTAATTAGGTTTCGTTTTTACATTATAATTTTCTTGTAAGTTCATAAGTTCTTAAGTTTAGGGTGCGCAAAACTCATGTAAGTTGTTTGATTTAATGATATATAAGATTGGTTGTGTTATTTTTAAATAATTAATAAAGATAGTTGTGTAATTTGTAGTTGTGTTTGTAATTTCTTGTTTTTTTATGTCTTTATCTCGTTACTAATTCTCAAAAATACTATCTCATCCTTATGGCAAATTTATCGTCCTTGGAGATTTCAATCTCGGCAACATCAGATGGACTCCGAGCAACTACTTTTCATTAAAACCTTCTGATATTTCAATCAGGGACGAACATCTGCTGGTGAATGAACCTTACACCCACGACCTACAACAGTTTAACGCGGTTACAAAATCATACGACAGAATTCTTGATCTCGCACTCTCAAACGATTACTAATCCGTTTTAAACTGTGACAATCCTGTAGTAAAGATTGACCCTCACCATAAAGCACTTAATATTATTACAAATTTTACTCCGCTGCCTTGCCTTAAGCCTCAGACAGTCGTTCAATAAGAATTTAGGCGAAGTTGATTGGGAGACTGAACTGTCTTCAAACCTATTGATGACGGACGCCGTTGCAGTTTTCTATAGTCATCTTAATAATGTAAAAAATAAATTTATTCCCACTAAACGTTTCAAACATAGCTCCTTTCCGACTTGGTATACTCCGGCACTTAAAAATTTTAAAATAAAATTATTTTAAAACTTTTTAAATGTTTATACTCCACATTCGTTCGCAGTAATCTGGTACGCATCTCAAGTGGGAGGCAAGGGACATTGGGCGTTTATTACTTGCTGTTTAAAAAAGTGTCGACCGCTACCCAAATAGTATTGGATTGTACAATTTTTACAAAAAAATCATTCTCCTGTAATTATTTTAATTAAATGATATTTTATATTATGAATATTCATTGAAATCGGTTAAAATGTATGTGCATTTTTCTAATGTTGTCTTAGGTCGCCCTGGGTCATTGTTTCATAGTAAAACACCCTATGTCCTTTAAATTTTAAAATGTTTTTAGTTATTACATGATTGTTTTAACTTTAATGTAAGTAAGTTTTAATGTAAACTGTATGTATTACGTACTCGTGAGAACATGTAATTGGCTTTCTGTCACCTAGCTTTATTTCTATTGTAACTTAGTTATGCTGTTGGTTTCCCATTATGATAAAATAAAATAAAAATAAATATGGATGTGAGGATGGATGGATGGATCTATGTTACTCTTTCACGCACAAACTACTGACCTGATTTTTATGAAATTTGATTTGGTGGTAGTTAAAGCTCTGGATTAACACAGGCTAGTTTTATGGCGAAAAATTACAGTATTCCCGTGAGAAAATCACGTACATTTTCCCTAGATACAAAGTATCTTAATAATATGTCCTCCATGGTCTACTCTATATCTGTGTCAAATTTCGTCAAAATCAGTCCAGTGTTTTTGGAGTCTATTAAATGCAAACAAACAAGCATACAATCAAATATTTTCTCTTTATAACACTAGTGTAGATAATAAGAAAAATTTAATGAATTATCTCATAAAAGTTTTACACTAGTGTTCACATGCAAATCCATTCATCATCATCATCTATCGCCGTCCACAGTCACTGCTGAACGTAGGAATCCCCCAATGAGTGCCAACTATCCCGATCTTGGGCAGCCCTCATACATTAATATCGTGATATTTATTTAAAACTTCAGGTATTTTTTGCTTGCCGTGCTTTTACAGCGAACCTGTGTACAACCGATGAGATAGTACCTATCCAGCATAAAACAAATCTGTGTACTGGCCTTTGGCCTCCAGCCAACGAGCTCCGGATAAAATTTAATGCTAAGTCCATTGAATATTTATTTATGATAATACATAATGATTTATATCACCGTTCTTCGCTAATGATTTCGATTCATCGGTAACTTGTGTTTCATGTTTTGACAATGCCTGTTGACACCGTGCGAGGTGGCGTATTTTGTGTAAGGAATTGAAATTACAAAAAAAAAAAAAAAATCCAGTTAGGCCACTGCCTTGAATTTTGCGGTGAGCGGCGCGGCGGCAGGCAGTGTCAGCAGCGGGGACGCGCGCAATCGGGCAATTCTGTCAAACGGTGAATATGCCGCCAGCTTGCGCGCGTCGCCGCCGCTGTCACTGCCTGTCGCCGCGCCGCTCACCGATAAATTCGTGACAGCGCGGGCGGCCTTAATATGAGTACGTCATGATGCGCCACCGCGTGCGGATGCGTTGTCGGTGTGAGAGTCTATCTACTTGTAAAGCGGTTACTTCAATTTTATTACGATTACTTACTATTATTTACAAACTAATTGAAAAAATATTAAACTCGTCAACTTTACGCGTGCTAAACTCGAACAATTCCACTAAATTCTCAGAATTCTTTGAGCCTTTTAATACGACTCCATGTGCTTCCAGAACAAAAGGGATTCATGTAAAAAACGTGTAATTGTACTAGTTTGTAAGGGAGTAGGGTCGAGACTTAAGGACAAAGCTACGAGGCCGCTGGTGTAAATAATTTTGCGTTTCAAACGATCTCTAACTAAGTATTTTTTTTGAGTTATATTCATCATTTCATTTCATCATTAAACGCTCACGCTACCATTTGAGGTAGCAGTAATGAGGCGTCTATACAGCTCGACATTATATCGGCTTCCCTTATGAATGTTACTTAACTATAATATATAATTTTGGAAATACAATACTAAAACAAAACAATAATTTGCGCCCCAAAAACTTATTTTATATATTATATACCTCCGATAGATGTCGCTAATTGCAAAAAAAATAAATTATCGTTGTTCTGTATATTACATTAGATAATATTAACTTACGTGGTTTACCATTCCGCTGATTTCACGCTTCGCCACTATGATAGTCCATTGCTGGTGTGCAGGCTTCGCATACCTTCAAAGATCTTTAGCCTTATTAGACAATAGACATGCAGGTTCCCTCACAATGCTTTCGATCACTTTTGAGGCATGAAAATGTATGGATTAAAATAAATTCGAAACTAAAAGGAAAAGCCTTTTTGAGACGTGAACAGTTAGTCACATAAAATCGCATTTCGCCTTAAAACACAATTGACTCTTTTTTTCGAGTAAACGAAAAAGTCCACTTTTAGAGAGCCAATATTAAAACGTAACTCTTTTGTTGAACTATTGAGGTATCAAAAAAGGGCTGAAAGGTTGGATATAAATTTCACTTTCATTCTTTGTTTATTGGAAGGTTATATTAGTAAAAAATACAGACGATAAAATCGTGACTGATTCGATTGATATTACGATACAGTCCCGATATGTTAAAACTGCAAAACGGTTCTCTCTCTCTTTTCTTTTTCTCATAAGCGTCATACCAACGTCAAACCAGTTTTGAGTGGTCCAAACTTCAAAAATCGGTTTCCGATATCAAAACGATTAATAAAAGTTAAACGAAAGTGTAAGTTAATTAAAAGAATTGGGGATAAGGATAAGGCTAAATACCCTGAGAAATTACTTTCTGGTTACACGTTCCAAGCCAATATGTGGTTTACTGAAATACTGACATTTAAATTTTAAATGATGTTCAAATTTTGAGTAGCTCCCAAACAAAAATTTGATGTTTGGGTGTTACCCAAATATTTAACCAGCCGTTAAAATTTGAGTTTGTTGTTTTAGTGTTTCGGAATGCTATTAACGGTCTCACCAAAACTCCGAAATGGCTTTATCGCTATCTAAAACGTTCACCAAGATAAGCTAAGACTATAATATTCCTATCAGGTGCTCGTACGTTCGTTAATGTAACGAGCATCTTGGCCAGCTGGTGAACATGATTTACTTCCACTTATTGGCTATCAGTATTATGTAATGCTGGCTGAGGGCCAGAGACACGCAGGTACTGTGCCGGATCGATGGAATAGGTTATTGGAAATTTGAAATATATTCCTTTACATATAGAACGGCAACGGACGTATCTCCTGATGGTAAACGATTGACACGACGCGCAACACCAGTAGCGTTACTAGCACAGAGTAGAAAATATATATATTTGATGACGTGCAAAGAAACAGCTTTCATGGAACGATCCAAATTTGAAAATTTTGATTTCCCTTTCAGCGGCCCAGAATTTTCCCACACAACCGTAGACACATCGTATGTTTGTAGTAGTGTAATCAAATCGAAAGCCAACTATTTAGCTGTTTAGTGTTTGTGTAGAGGAACAGCCTCTTCCATTAGTCTGTGGTTACTAGTGCGTTGTCGTTTTAATGGTATGAGCAGTATAGTGTTTTCATTGTCTAAACCATAGACTGAAACTGCCCCACATTTTGGGTTGTTGGGGCAGTCGAGGTTTGACATTTATCATCTTTATATATTTTGACGTTTAACTTTTCGCATCAGTCCGCATTTAGTTGACAAAATCTTCTGTAATCAAGTCCTAACATTTTCTTGTATGATTTTTTTTCTGTCAAATGCACGTCATAGGCCATCCTTAGTTTTGAAATCATTGGCCTATACTATATCTTATATGAATCATAAAGATTATTGAGGCTACATAAATAGTTTTTCAACATTACTTTATTAGATTGTTTAAACAGAAACTGCGAGTGAAAGTACAAGAAGGAATAGTTTTCCATTATATCAAACAGATGGCGTTAGTAATTCCATTTCATTCTAAATTATACCAATCGTTAGTATATTTAGTGCAGGAGAGGCATACTTTATTTTTCTTCCTAAATCAAAAGGAACATACTTATTATGTTTTTAATATATATATATTTATTGTTTTTATTTTTTTGGCAACAAATCAGTCGAGTAATTTCACATTATGACATTTTAACAGAAAATAGTTACAAATTAAGACCCACAGTGCCCAAAAATGAAGTGTGATCAAATAATAGGTATAAGTTGATATTATGCATTTAATTTAATCTATAAAATATACATCCTTACTAATATTATAAATGTGAATGTGAGTGTTACGATTTCACGTATAAACTACTAAACCGATCATCATGAAATTTGGAACAAATGTAAAGTAGACCACGGGAAAGGACATAGGCTACATAGGTTCCCGTGGGATACTGTATTTACGCGGGCAGAGCCGCGGGTAAAAGCTAGTACCATATAGCCCAACTTCGTAAATTATATTTTAGCCTATGTTACTCCGACCATCATTACGAATCTATTGACACCTTATTCCCTAAAATTGGATCAGTGTTTTAGGCGCTACGACGGAACATACATACATAAGACTGCCAAAATCATAACCTACGCCGTAGTCGGGTAAAAAGCACATAACAACATACCTAGTACAATAAAAAGTGCAGTCCTTAAAATCCCCAACCCCCCTTGGGCCTCCGGTAAACTCACTCACATGGCGAAACACAACGCAAGCATTATTTCACGCCGGTTTTCTGTGAGCACATGGTATTATTCCGGTCGAGCCGGCCCATTCATGCCGAAGCTTGGCTTGAAAATTTGAACGTGGGAACGTTTAAATTTTCATATTAACCTTCTATTATTATTTATTATGAGATGATTATGAGATGTTACATCACATCGCCTTCATCTTATTGTTCATCTTAGAGCTGCCTTATACATTATAAACGTGAGTTCCTGGAACTAATAACTAAACTCGCTACAAACTCAGACAGGGGAATAATTTTGTAAGTTCTCAGTTCTATGTTATTTCAATAAAAAGCTGACGTGAGCATGTTTCCGTTTGAGTTTGCCTTCTATGTTTTTGTAATCGAAAAACTTTATGTGAATTCGTTTAAAATGTTTTATGGCGATAATTTTTTGATGTTTTTATTCTTGAGATGAAATCGTTTAGGATTTTTAAGAGATGAATTGTGTGTAATTGTTTTTTATGCCCAAACCTCTTGATATAAGCAGTAGATCCGTAATGAGGGTTTTCAATTCGTGACATCTGACAGCTTTTTGACACGACAAGGACGACACGGCCAGCTCCGCCTGGTGACAGAAAAATAATCTAAAATTATTATTGACCGTTTTCGATATATCGATTGCGATATCGTTACGCCACCAGGTGACGCTCTGTGTGCGTTGGGTCTGCCCCCTGGCTGCAGAAAAAATATCAAACACCCTCATTGATTTTGAACAACCTTATAATATATTATCTCTATAATATCAAATAGATTTTCCATATTGTGCGCTGAGAAAACATATTAATTTATAATGAACGCAACTGAAGTAATTCGGTCGGGCGGGGATTCCCCGATTGTTCGCCTCAATCACGATTCAATCAGCGCTGTTTTCACAACGAGCGCAGTTATTGGAAACGTCGCGCCCAGCGTCACAATAATGTGAGGGTATTGTTAACATTTTATTAATAAATTGTCCTGTGTTTTTGTCGTGGCTTTGTACTTCATATAGAATTTTCATTGTATTTAGGCGTTACAAAAACCTCGTTATAATCACTTTGTAGCTTACAATCACATTTTGATAATATTATATCAGTCATACAAAATAGTGTTGATTAATTCTTATTGTTAATGAAAATTTAATAGCGCCCTGCACATGTAAAGTTAGGACCGCGGATCGGAATCGGAATAAACCGCGGAAGGATCTTTGCGGTTTGGACTGCGGATCGAACTGTTGTGATTAATTCAAATGCGTCATGGCTTGGGCTGCCGGCATTTTACATAGTACGTCAAAATACGTCATCGACATACCAGATCGGATTGTCGGCATTTACACGTTCGGTTCGGAGCGCGGGTTGGAACGGCATGTGATATTTCTCGTAGTCAGAACTGTACCTATGACGGGCGCTATTATCAAAGCAGTCCTGCAACAAAGATCTGTGGCCTGTGGCCTCTGCAACAACATGGGTAGCACACTTATGAAAACATGCTACGAAATCGTAGGCGTGCTACACAGAGAATAGGTGTGCTACACCGAGTGTAGGTCTGCTACACCGAGCGTAGGTGTGCTACGGTATTGCTACGCTTGTAGGTCGATACTGCTAATAAAATCTTACTACTATTTTATGTGTGAAAGTTTGTGAGGATGTATGGATGGATGTATGGACGTTTGTTACTCTTTCAAGCGAAAACTGCTGAACAGTTTTCATTGAAATTCGACATGGTAGCATATTATTTTATTTTTTTATTTTACAATTTATGTACACACAATTTAGGTTAACAAATATTACTTAAAAATAAAATATTTTATACAAAAGTACAAAATGTTTTATTTCTTTATTTAATGGACAATGCCACAAATTTTAAATCTATCCCTATCTGGAACCCTATAATAATTTTCGCGACTATTTTCTATATATGTTTAACCTTATTTCGTTTACATGCAGACTCATCGCATCTACGCATCAAATTTCGCGTAATCGAGCGTGACAGCATGTAAATCCGAACATGTATTTAGCGATTATTACGAGAATCGCCCCCTGTTTTCCCTATGTGAATTGAGAAAGATATCATAACTAATGAGGGTTTTTGGTATCTTTTCTGCCGTTAGGGGGCAGAGCCAACTCATACAAAGCGTCATCTGGTGGCGTAAGTGGTATCAAAAATGGTCAGTAACAATTTTAGATTCTTTTTCTTTCACCAAACGGCGCTTGGTAGCCCGACGGTCCTTGTCATGTCAAAAAGTTGTCATACGTCACGAATTTAGAAACCCTCATTGAAAAATGGTCGCATTCTTTAATTTTCCACAAAAGCGTTTCCCCCTAAGTGCAGTACGCGTACAAACTAAAATATGATTTTATTTAATCTTTTCCACATTACTAGATTACTTCGTAAGCAGATACGATTCTTGTGAGCTCGATACAGAAACAAATAAAAAATAGACCCCGTCGCAGGGAATCCTAAGAACCCGCTATAAAACTTTATTGTGGCGCGTGTTGCGCCAGTAAAACGTTTAGAGTTAAAAAAAACTACATTTTACGAACGTAATGTACTTATGATTCAAAATATGTTGCCTTAACCAGCTTTTCTTTTTACTGGGACGTTAGTAATGTCAGAGTTAAGTCGGGTTCGGGACATCGAGACAGAAGTTTATGTACTTAAAGATTTATGGATATGACTTTACTGGCTTTTGTCAGCGCCTCTGCTGGCGTAAATAAAGTATCCCACGGGAACACTGTACTTTTTGTGGATAAAAAGTAGCCTGAAACCTGTAGTAAGTTTTAATTCAGAGCCCAAAATACTACCATACCAAATTTCATCAAAATCTGTTCAGTCGTTTTTGTGCGTCCGAATAACATCCATTCATCCATCAATCCATACATATATACATCCATACACATTTATAATAGTAGTCGGATGTATTAGACTCGGTCCAATGTATGTGACTAGAAAAATGATTTCTTTCCCGTAGGTTTATTTCTAATGACTATTATATTCACTGACTATTAATACTAAATATAATATCCATTGACTTTTATTACTGTCTTAAAAACAGAAACGAGACGCGGCGATGCATTTTTAAGATAGCGATTCAAAATTTACTACACACTAGATACACGATTCATTGGTATACATTACAGTACAATTTATCACATATTATATTACTGACTTAAGAAAATACCTTTTCTATGCGTTAATCTTACTAACATCCTACTACGCGTTGAAGCGACTTGTTATAGTCCAAATGGACTTGTATGGATTTTTTTGGATTTTGTGCCGCAGCGCTGGCGATGAAATGCCGCAGCTCCTGAGGCGCCACGTGTCTAAATATTGACAGTCAGACAGACAGTTAGTTTAGTAGAAATCGTATGAATTTATGAAAAGTGTTCGTAGGGGCATTATCATTATTTTAAAAATCATTGTGGAACAACATAGAAATATGGAAAACCTGTTTGATAAATATATAAAGTATTATCAAATGGGTATAGAATCTAGATTATCTATCATAGGTATGGCCAGTGCCATACAAAGAATATGTTTGTCCTGACCCAGAAAAAAATTAAACATCTCAAGCCAACTTACCTTTGTAAACAATAAATAGTACCTGGGTAACCGGAGTTTTGCTCGGAGCTTTAGTCGATTAAAAAAAAATCTCAATAATATTTTTCCGCAGTTCGAACACACCACATTCCGAATTTTCGAACAAATCAAAAATTATACATAAGCAAACCAATCTGCCAATCGGACTGGCATAATAGTCGAAATTTTTGATTATATTATTGCACATTGAAAAAAAAACATAATATGTAGCTTATTAATGCGTAGTTTCGGAGGGATAATACCTAGCTAGATCAATTCTCTTCTCCCCAAAACTCCCTGAATACTAAATTTCATGGTAATACTGTAGCCGTTTTCTAGATTACGATCAGGTATACATATATAATACAAGATTATATCGTTTAAAGTATAAGATTATGTTTCTACTAATTGTAAAAAAGGGGTGACATTTCCCTTTTTTAAAAAACTTTCATCAAAATAATTATAAAAAAAAACTTGCCGTTGTATTTTAGTTCAATAATTTTAATCGTTACAAAAATATGTTCAATGATGTGATGTTTTCTCTACACATTTTATAATATTAGAAATCCTATTTGTTTTGTTACAGAGTACTACATTTTAGGTGTCAAATAGGTAACCTATTTGATATTCAAGATACTGCAGAGTTTCCGCCAGATCTAAAACGTCCTGCATTATGTGTAACCAATCGGACATATAATATCTTCGATATATAACTAGGTAGGATGAAGTACAGAAATTCGTTACATTGAAAACTATGAGAATAAGACCGAAAAGACAATGGTAGCTTAACTTAACTAAAACAATCCATCAAAACATAAGCTACATTCAAACATATTTATATTTGGTAAATATTATCGGTTGAATCCTATTCCTTATTTATCTACTCCATATTTTTATTGTAATAACAACCCCCGTGAATACATCAGTGCTCAAAAACTGGAACGTCCCTGATTTTTCCTTATTCCATTTATACTGTATCGGCATTTATATTAATTTATTAGCCTGATCGCCAACAATGGCCACTTGTATCCACGGATCATTAAACTGTGTGTCCGCCATATTTATTTATCCAATAGCTTCTTTATGTGGTCAAGATTAATGATACATGAGTTTTACGATCTTAAATTGTTAGCGAACTTTATTAGGTTGTGCTCATTCTTGGCAACTTGAGCTAAATTTGGTGGCAGCGTTGGGATCAAATGTTAATTATGATTATGTTTTAGCCTTTAGGGAAGTAACTAAATGTTTTATTTATTTATATATTATTTTAATTAGTATAATTGCTAGAGAAAAAATCTTACAATCATATTACGAATGATAAATTGTTTTTTAAAAAGGACATGTTAATTTACGAAATATTATACACACCTCAAACGACGGGTTACGCAGAATATAGTGACATAAGCTAAGACGAAAGAAAATCAAAGCTTAGGGCAGTAACCCATAGTCATACCGAATTCACAATCTGTGAAGCCACTTTCAAAACTACACCAAACTCTGTAGGTGTGGCGCAGGCACATTCACAATTAAGTGTCCCTGCCGGTGTTTCGTCTCAGACCGTTTGCGACGTCACAATGGCACAGCTCGCCGATCTATCCCCGAACTTTGCCAATAAATACTCTGGGAATGACACGCCGTTGTATAGAATCAAGATCTTTATTTCCACTGCATTTTTTGTTGGATATTATTAGGGGGGTGAACTAATATTAGAGACGGGAAATTGCTTTTTAGACTGTGATAGTTTTTTTTTGACAATGATAAAATTCTGTGGAATTCTGGTTTACATATTGTAATTAAAATTATATGTTCAATATATTATTGTTAAACAATAACAGTTATATGAATTAGGTAATGGAACAAAACACATATTTTACTGAAAATGCAAATATCTGAATTAAGTTTGTACATCAGCGTGGTGAAGCGTTACTCCTTCACGCAAGTCCTCCACATTATAAGTTCTAAATCAATATTAGATTACTGCCATGATCGATTCGTTACCAGAAAGCTCCGCTCCAATGAACGCCAAAAATGATGTATTAGCATGTAGTGGACGCGATAGCACGATTTATGACGACGCGGACTTATAGCATTTACATTTCAAGTATTTTTACAGCCAGTCTGTATTGATATCGAATTTTCGTATAATAATTTAAATAAAATAAATGTGAAATTCGTGAGGATATATGGATGTTTTTTTACTTTTAAACTACACATAAACTACTTAATGGATTTTGATGAAATTTGGTATGGTAGTAGTTCAGGCTCTGGATTAACACAAACACTACGTTTCATACTGAAAAAGTTCAGTGTTCCCGTGGAATGCTGTATTTACGCGGGCGGAGCCGCGACCAACAACTAGTATTAAATAATAAATCTTTGTTGACCAGAGTCTGTTATGAACGAAAAGTGATTTAATGTGATACGTGCTTATTTGCAAAATGTTTTTTTATTGTATCACGAGGAGCAGAAAATCGCTTGACGGAAAGCAATTAATGCCACTTGTGGACACCTGCAAGGCTGAAACATAAGTCAGTGCATTGCCAGCGTATAAAAATGAAAGAATTTAATTTAAGAAACAAATTATGCACCTTTTCTATTCCGTTTCATTTCGAATTCTTGATAAAACACATGCACATTAATTATAAGAAAGTTGGGAAGATAATATGAAGCATACGAATTATGCTTTACCTAAAATATTTTTTTTATTAATGCGGATAAACGTTGGACCCTTTTTGTATACCTAACCACTAATATAGTCCCTTTTCCTTACACGACCGTTTCAAGGAATTACTTGAAAGACAACTAATTTATGAACACCCTAGGCTAGACCTTATTACGATTTGTATATAGGATGTTTTTGCGTAGCAAGGGTTCAAAGTATATTTGTTAGTCACTCGGTCACAGCTGTGAGATACTAGGTCTAGTCATTTGCCGTCCGAAGGCCTAAATACATTGAACTAAAACCAGCGCCCATGTTATTATAAATATAGCAAGTACTAAATTATATTATAAATTGTAGTTCGTGTAGTGTGTGTATCCTCAAATCTTTGCGATTCAAGTCGTTAAATTTTTTCATTTTTCTTTTCAGATTCAAATATGATGGTATTCTATAACAGCATGATAATATATAGCATGCAAATTGTGCAGTTTTGCGCGACAAATATAAAACTTTTAAAGTTACACCTGGCACATATTTGAATATGAATTCCAAGGAAAAATTCATCGAATACTGAATGCTAATATCACTTGAACATGTGAGAACTCCAAACTTGAATCGGCTCCAACGGCTCTCACTAGTCGCACAAGTTCATTGGAATCCTATCAACTTCTTATTTTACAACTAAGTATCAAAACTCGACTCCAAAGTTTAAGTGGCGGAAGAATAATGTGCTGGAGTACCGCCAGGAGTCATTCTGGGACCGGTGTTATTGATGTTATATGATATTGTCGTAGTTAACCTTTTTAATTGTCCTATAGCAGCATAATCCTCTTTGCACATTCGTAGAAAAATTCACGTAATAGAATAAGTATAAAAGGAAGAAAGTTAAAAATTGATTAAATAACAAAAAAAGGATAGGAAATGTTTTCATTGAATGTTTCTGCGTAACCTAGTCCATAAGTTAACATTATGCAAAAAAGTATCGAGCTACAAGCCCAGGAAGTCTAAATTATACGATCGTAATAAAGATTTTATTTGGAATGGAAAAGAGAAACGAAATTATTACATCAAATTATGGTGTGTTTGGGAAAGTTGGGCGGGATATTGAAAGTTCGTAATGCGGGTCGGAATTTATTTTCCTTCGGAGATTCGCTGCGGATTTGTTCGCGCAATTGTCCAGTTTCCCTCTAAAATGGAATTCTTTGAACATTAATTCCTTTACAAATGTGGGACGAGAGGAATTGCATTCGTTCCACCCGTGCGGACTTTTAGGACAATGAATTGAACTCTTGTGATTTTATTATTTCAAGGCAGATGCTAGTGAAGCCAAGATGTAAAAGGTTAGGAGGCAATTGTTTTATATCATTACTAAAAGTATTACGTGACAGATTTTTAAAGTATTTTATAATTAGTGTGCGTTTTTGGTTGCCAAGTTTTAAAAGAATTTGCACTAACTGCAAAGTTTATTAAATAGTTAAAGCTACAATAGATAATTAAATCCAAGATTCTCATAATAATGCAATAGATAACTGTAGCGTATATCGAATGCAGCTAGTAAACCAGTTTGATAACCGCCGAACGTATTTCACTACCTATCTATACCTATCTATCAAAAATTAAATACATAATTTATAAGTTCTTATGTAACTAATTTAATAAATTTTACTTAATGCAAATTGCCAGAGTCTAACCAATATTTTGCCTAACCTAATTCTCCCTCCCTAATAACAGTCAATACGGTGTAAATAAATTGCAATAATAATGATGATAATTTGTCCCCGCGAGGGCGAGTCGAGGGCGGGCGAGTTAGGGGTACGCGGGCGAGCGCGGGTGGGCGGAAGGTTGAGAAGTGACAAGTTGAACCACCTGCGAGCCGATTTATTACTGTCGTAGGGCGTTCTGTCGGAGGTGCGATTTTAGGTATACTTTTTTTGTTATAATTGGTATTTGTATTAATGATGAGGATAAGGGTAGCCTAGTAAGAACTAACGGTGGTAGAAATCATATATAGCGACTTTCAGAAAGTGTATAAAAATACCAACTTTGAATAAAAAAAAATTGACCTTTGATTTTGACTTCTAGGAATCAGCGAACATAAAGGAAATATAGATTGGACGAAGGATTACCAATTAAAGAGGTCCATAATTTTTCTTGTAGGCAGAGGATATCCTAGAAATAAACAGGAGTTGTACTCCTGTTTATTTATAGGAAATCAGATAAGGCCATAGTTCAGTTTACGTAGCCATAGATTTATGAGAAATGTTGAAGACCTACTAGGGCAAATAATGCAAAGCCAATAAGTCAAGATTTCCATTTGCTTGTTCACCTCAAAAGTATTATTTTATGAAATTTACCAGGAATCAAGCAGACGGATCGCCTGATGGTCTGCGATTACCGCCGCCCATAAACAATGTCGTGCCCTTGCGCTCCTGGTCCTCAAAATCCCCGACCCACTCGGGCCTCCGGTAACCTCACTCACGCGGCGAAACACAACGCAAGCGTTATTTTCCGCCAGTTTTCTGTATTAAAAGTCGTACCGTGAATGACTCGCATTTGGAGCCTAGTCAATTATAATGAGTCGAGGGTCGGTTAATCGCAGCCGTAACGCTTTGTCTCAACTGACAGAACAATGTGCAGCGTCCCATTCACGGGCAGTCTTTCCGCCGACTAATTTATGACGGTTAAACTTTAACTATGACTAGAGCAATTCCAGACTAAGATTTAATTCGAGCAATCCAATGTTGTTTGCTCCAGTTTGCAGCTAAAATAAAGTTATTAAAAATCCGTTCTTAGTCTGAAAATGTAACGTAAAATGTAGCTGTATTCGCTGATTGTATGAGATGCAGTATTAATATTACCGATGGAATTCAAATGTCATTCCGAATGTTTGAAGTTTATTTGATTAGACCAGGCTGCATGAATCCAATTCACCTACAGATTAATGACATTCGTGACATAGTGGGAAGATCGCTTGAGTCGTATTCGAGGTAGTGCAAGTTCGATCTTGGGACAAAATAAATATTTTAGGTGCCCGCAAACATTTTGTTACTTAATTTTTTTTACACCAAAACGTCTAAAAGACGAAGCACTTCTTCCTGTATATACTGAACATAAATACCTGTATTTAGGCCTAAGAACAACCAATATATCAATTTAAATATATAATATATTGGTGGACTAAATTCCTCGTAATAAATATGACACAAATATTTCCTACTACAGACTATTATTGATAGAAAGTTTGTGAGGATGGATTTATGGATGCATGGATGGATGTTTGTTACTCTTTCACGCCAAAATGTTGTTTGTTACTTAACGGATTTCGATGAGATTTGGCATGGTAGTTGTTAAGATTCTGGATTAAAACATAGGCTACTTTTTATCCCGAAAATGTAGAATATTTCCTTGGGATATTCTACATTTACATATATCCTATACTATATTTATGCGGGCGGAGCCGCGGGAAAAAGCAAGTAATAAAATATTGTACCGCTGTACAAACTTGCAGCGTCTCTCAAAATGTTCCACAAAAACGTCTAAAAGACGAACGTTATTTCCTGCACATCCTGTACCATAACATGTACATCAAAGAAGTTGTACACCTTTACATAAAGAACCTGTACATAAGCCGAAAGACTGCACGGAGGTGGTTTATTTCATCGTGCAGTTGCGGCGCGGTCTAATTAGCCGGGGTAACACTACTTCGCGTTAATTGAATCAAATTGCACTACCTGCTGCGGTGACCATGGTGCAGAGATAGTGGGGATGGTCTTGAAGTTGGTTCATGTGTTGCCTTGTACTACACCAGACAAAACTTTACCACCACATGTGGTGGTATAGTAAAATAAAAAAATACTTACACATTTTTGTACCATTTTCACGCACATGTTTTAAAATGAAGTAAGAAGAATCCCTTTGAGGTAGCAAAATATCAACTCTAATAACTGTGTTTCTTAAATTTATTAAGTACTATATTTTTTTAATTTATGTAACACTAGATGTTTTTCACGACTTTGTACGCGCAAAAGAGAGTCCCGAGGGAACCATATATTTTTCCGCGATAAAAAGTAGCCTATGTCCTTCCTACGTTGTTTTTGTGTACGCAAATTTCATAAAATCCAAGTAGTTTCACATTTCAAAGAAAATAAACCAACAAACAAATCTTTCCTGTATATAATTTAAGTAGAGTTAGGTAAGAGATATTATTTAAAGGTATTTCATGCCACCATTTCGTGTTCATATTACATGACAAAGGGGACTTTAAAATGTAAAGCTACAATTTTTAATCTGCTAAGTGTAACAAAGGTTGGAATCACATTCGGTACAGTCGGTGTATTCCATTATTATAATGAGAATTTAATTTAAACTTTGTCGAATTACATGTAGGTATTTGAAATTATAAATAGTATTGAATTTTTAATGTTCATATTATGCAGAAATATCAGCCATTTATAACTTTAGGTAAAACGAATGATATATTTCAGAGAATATTCTTAATCAGGTTGACACTTGTCATAATTTGTTCATATTATAATAATAATATTTTGGTATCAAACTTACCTGTCATTGACAATTGTATTGTTAATGCATGTCGACATTATAATACAAATGAATTATGAGAAAATTATTATCAAATCAAATTCCCTGACAGTACATTAAATATAATGAAAGATAATAATTAAAAGTTTAAAGTCTTATTATTTAAGCCAATCCGATCCAAACGAAACTATTTCTATTTGTCTATTGAATCCACATAAAATTATAATGAAGCAAAAATATTAGAAAAGAGAATATGTGAAAGACTGATTAATAAATGTTTTAAGAGGGAACTGTCCAATCAAGTCCAAAATCATAGTCCGCGTAGTTCGCGTGCGGACAGACCGCATTCCTTCCTGCGACCGCGATGGCGTCCACCGCTGATGCCTTGCACCGCTGGCAGCCAATTTGCACATTTTGAATTTCGAATACCCTCTAAAACGTAATCTAGCAATGTAAATTGAAATAAGTTCAGATTTACGCCGTTGGAAAACCATTCTTAATCACAACCATCTAAGGTTGAAATTCACGTGGTTAATTTAATAAAATTAGGTGTGAAGTTGGCTAGTGATGGGAAAGTTTGATCACGAAGCTTGTGGTCGCATCACTCATTTGGGTATTAATGATTTTCATTTATAGTGATAATATATGTTATTGCATAGTAATATTATTATAGTTAATTGCTACATAAAAGTATATGAATAACAATTGAATACTAATTAATAGAATTTGATAGGCAGAATAAGTTCGTTCAGCTAAAACATGTTACCTGTTATCTAAGTTTCTACTTTTAAGATTACTTAATCTACGGGTATTTATTATAACGAGTATTGAATCATTTTTACTAGAGGTCGCCCTGTGGTCAAAATCCGCGCGTAATGATGCATATAATTTTAAAGTTTGAATTGTTTGGGTTGTTTTGCCTCTAATATAGAAAAAAAAAATGAAAATGTTGTGACAGATTGACAAACGTCAACGTGTAACAAAATTGTAGGGAGTTTTGCCGGGGAATTGAATGGGTGACGTTTGGATTTTGCATTTTTTTCATAAATGAATACAGTGTTGAAAATTGAAACGAAAGTTCTATTTCCCGCCTTTTTTACTTGACATTGGCAAATGGTTATAAGCCGACGCAATTAAAAAAAAAACAAAATTGTATCTATCAAATGTACGGTAGTGTATGTAAATAATCTGAGGTATTGTGTATTGTTCTTATTTTTATTAGTTTTATGTATTTCTAAGCATCACATTAAAAAATATTACCTTCCTTAACACCTTCCTCCACATGAACTTCAACTGTGCCAAATACTATACTCCTCCTTTTGCACAATTCTTGTAAACTGTACTGAAAGTATTTGCTTCAAGTGTGATGTGTGAAGGAATCAGCGCGAGAATGGTAAACCATTATCTTACAAAATGAAGAACAGCAGGTCTAAAAGGCCGCATTCGGCTATTCACTTTCAATTCTGCTCTCTTATTCATTTGATTAGGATACAATTCATAAGCAGAAATAGATTCATTCTATGAGAAACCCTAAAGTGGTCCGCTTAAGAAGAATTGCTCGAGTGTCATATATAGTGTCAAATAGCAGATTCATAAAAAGTTACTAGGAAGGAACAGATGTTCCATAAATATTTTCCGCAATAAATATTTTCTGTTTTATATAAATACAATTAATTTAGAACTGCATCAAAAAATTTGAGAGCATTTCATTGTAGTGTGAGCCGTGTTAGTGAAAAATATCATTGAACAAGTTCGTATTTTCGCCAAATGGTTATTGGACATTGATTCCGAAATTCAGAAGTCTGAATTTGTAGGAATATATCACCTCAATAAAGGCTTGTGTCGCTCATACAAGAGTTAGAACCTGGAAACTATTGCCTCCAAAGTAAGTAAACGTTTAACAAATGAGTAAACTATCTTAAGATATGTATCTACTTATTGCGATTTTTTCAATTTAATATATATAACCATCGCAGTTTCCTATGACATTTTATAATATAGTAGGATGGTAACCAATTAGTAAAAAGTTCTTTATTTTTGGTTAAGGTATTCTAAGCATTTGACCATAAAGGTGATTGGGTTTCGAGGGCCCCATTGTATAAAAAAATACATTTTTTAGATTATTATTCGCTAGATTTCTTAAAATAATAAATTTATGCATTTTCATCGCGGCGCGGCTTAGGGTCAGCTCACATCAAGACGCAACTCGACGTTACACAAGAAGATATTATGATTGCAAGAGCAGCGCCGCAAATGGCAATGCAATGGCAAACTCTTGTAATGAGGATCAATCACTTAGTAGCAAATCTGATTTTACTAAGTACCTACATGGTGTGTGTATTAACTTACTAAGCATTTTATTTTTAAAATTATCAAAATCCGTTAAGAAATGATGGATTTATTAAAGTTTTTCTGAACAGCTAGTTTACGGCTAGTAGAAACGCGCGCATCCGCTGATTTGGTTACGATGACGTCATCTGTCGCAGTCCGTGCGACAACGGCTTGATTGTACTCATTCTTCTTAGGTATTGCATAAGTTTTCATTCTCCCATTCTTAACGCTTGTGCCTCGCGTGCATTGTTTTTGTTTACGTGAAATATTTTATTTGTGTTTAGAGGGGAGGTGACGACGACAGCTGATGACGTAACAGGAACTCGTTTTTGGAACTACTGCAGTAAAATTACTTTATCTTCGTCAGTTTTGGTCCGATTAAAATAATTTCTGTACAGTATTTACTGGTTTTCTTGTCACTATAAGTCTGCATAACCCAATAAAAAATATGACCTATCTGACTGATATGACATCTTCATTAAACGTGTATCTTCTTGTGTAGTGAATTAAGTTCAATTTTAAATCGCTATCTTTAAAATGCAGCGCCGCGTCGCATCTCGGTATGAACTGACGCTTTTGCACATAATGCCATTCTCAGAAAATTGTCAGCCTAGCCCAGAGGAATGACATCATGTGTCATTCTACTCACTCGCCTCAACCTAAGATCGAACCTGCACCCTCTGGAGTGTATATAATATGCCACTGCAACATTATAGCCGCCACTTAATATTATAAACGAGCTCATGACGCCCCTTACAATACGATAAATTAGTAGAAGTGAATTTAATTCGGTACGGAGATATAATTTAAAATCTAGGGCTCGTCGAGCGAGATCAAAGCGTTCAAGTATTAATTCAATACTCGAGTTAGAGGATTTTTCTTTGAATGTTTATCTTATAAAAGGAGATCATGTACACTTCCATTTTAAATTTTCTGTTAAGCTGAGCTTCCTAATGATAAATACACTAATGGGAAATATATCCAATTAAATCCATCGTTAAGTAATAATGATTAATTATTAATTACTATTCAAAATATAATTTGGATTGTAGAATCTTTTATTACTAACTTCTGGCCGCGGCTCCGCCCGCGTAAATAATGTGTCCCACGGGAACAATGTACTTTTTCGGGATAAAAGCAGCCTATGCTTTAATCTAGAGCTTAAACTACTACCATAACAAATTTCATCAAAATATGTTCAGTAGTATTTGTCCGTGAAAGAGACTCATCCATCCATATATCCATACTCACAAACTATCACATTTATAATAGTAAGTAGTAATATAGTACTTAATAGTATATATAGTATTAAGATTAAGATTTATAATAGTATTAAGATGTTAAAGTTACACACTTTTTGATGGTTACTAAGTATGAGGATTTTATATGAATTATTATTAGAATGAATGGATAATCCAAGTCAGACAGATTCAGACCAGTCCCGATAACTTCGTAGGCTTATATTAGGTCATGAGATAGATCCATTGGTACTAGTCATTTGCTTTTAGTCGATTGTTGGTGCTGACCACACGGGGGGTCGGAGGCGGGCACGCGCGGGGTAGACATCGCAAACACGTCCCCCGCGCCCGCGCAGGAGCGAATATGCGAATAGAGAAAATCAGCTGTTCGTTTTCTAGCAGCTATACCTATATAGTAAATAAACCACGAAAATTGCATCGATTAATAACAATCTTATTTAAAGTTATAATACCATTAAAGTACCTATTTACAAATTTTTGTTAAGTTAACATTTAATTACTTTAATTTTTTTGTTCTACAATAAAATAAGATGAGATACATACAGTTAAATCAAACAGCAAGTAGTAACTACCTCCAAGACGAGGATCCCGCACCGTCTAAAATTTGCTCCTTGATATTTACCTCCAGCCCACCGCTGGAGGCTCAATGGGCCTATTTTCTGACATTGGCATGTCTGTGTAATGGTACGGGAGTCTGAAAGATGGCGGGCATGAGGATATCACCGCCGGTAAATCCTCAATACCTCTGCGACATTCCCAAACGCTTCACATAAGCACATCACATGACATAGTAACGCGTGGTATACGCGTATGGCGAAGGCATTTTAGGATAAAAAATCACACACAAGTAATTGTAATTACAATTTTTTTTATTTTTTTTTATTAAAACAAACGAATGTCAAAATAAACATTCGAAAATTAAAACGATGATAAGTAGATAATTAAAAAATAACACGGAACGTCACTAGAAAATGCGGGTTTACACTTACAGCCAACTGACCAAACTGAGAAACTGATTTTATGTAAAAAACATAGGCATGTGTCCCCAGAATTCCGATACATTTGTATCCATAGTTTTTGATATCGATAAATTACTATTTAATTTGCATACGCATTGATTTGTATGAAATTATTACAAAATCTACTGGAGGCTAAAGGCGTGTGTGTAAACGAGCGAAGAGAGAGGCGCGTGGAAGACGATAATCGCATACCATCAGGTGATCTGTCTGCTCGATTGCCGGTCATAAGAATCATAAAAACCCAGCTGACTTGATCTGAAAACAGTAACTAATTTATTACAAAAATTAAGGAAAAAAATAGTATCAAATAATTAACTAATTTAAATATCGACTACGTACAAGTAAATGCTTCAATTTTCATAGCCACATCACTTAGCCTAGGAAGTTTTTGAAAGAGTCGAGCGGCACGCTTTTTATATTTGTCGCCAAAAAGCCGTGCTGTGGCCGCGCGCGCCGCCCAAACCACCCGCGGCACCCAGCCGCCCGCGCCCGCGCCGCATAGCGTCGGCATCTTTTGAATTTTGCCGAAAGTCGATAAAATAACTATTTTGTTTTGAAATAGATTTTCGAATTTAGTTGCGATTTCTCTCTCGAGGTAAAAGGTTGTTGTCTGATTTGAGTTTCACTATTAGGACGTGTTTAAAAACTTAGTTTTGTGTTGTTAAGTTATAAGTGATACGTGTAATGATTTATGGTGCTAGCAACGATTTTCGAAACTGCAACAAAAACACTTTCTAACAACTTTAAGTTTTATCTTTTAACGCGACACCTTGCCGCAGTCACCTGATGGTCGATGGATTCCGTGAACTTAGTACTAGGAGTACAACTTAGTACCTACTACCTACTAGCAGTCATTCGGTACTCAATGCGTCTTTCACGTAAGTAAATAGCTATTAGCCATAGTTTGATATTATGATCGGTGTACAATCTTACGTACGTAACTTATTATTATTAATAATAATTCACCAATGCGACGTAGGAAACCCTTTTATACACCAACTTAGTTTCATCGCGTTACATCTTTCGGTTATTGTCGGTTTTCACACACCGTCTGTAATTTCGATAGAAAAGTGATGTTTTCCGTTGGACATTAAGAATTTAGTTTCACCGTACACTGGTTTCGTTATTTGTCAAGCAACATTTTGTGCGTTGTATTTATGTACCACACTGCAGGTGGAGTAGAGCAGGAATTTCCAAAGTGGGCTCCGTAAGATAGTCATCAAGTTCCGTCCGTCACAATTATTTGAAATTAGGAAATCTTTACTTGGTGGACTAGAGCATTATCTAGGTCAGAGGTCTGAGTTCCAAAATTGGATTTTGAAATTTTATCTTATCATCTTTCCATCACTTTTGTGTGTGTACGGTACTAAGTCACCGCATACACCACCGCTGAACGCGTGTAAGTACTGGGAGAGGAGCGCGGCGCGGCGCCGTGCCGGGTCATTGGCCCGTGTGCGTGTAAATGAAGTAAATTACATTGTGTAATGAAGAAAAAAGGTTAAAATTTTAGATTTTAATGAAATATCTACTTCTAAACAGCTTGTTCTTATGATTAAAAGGTACAAAATGTAAAAAAATAAATTTAAAGAAAATAAAATTTTGAAAAAATAATTTTAAAAATAAACATATTTGTAATGAGAAAAAGTAGTAAGTAATATATCCCAAAGTTAATGGGAGGTCTTCTGGCACCCTGTATAGCCCACATTGTCCATAATATTTTTTTTAAACGGGCAATTTCTGTAACACAATATTTCAACCACAGCTACTCGCATGAAAAACAGAAATATAAAAATGATTTCCGGATACTTAACACCGACCAGTTACCAATAAGGAATCCGTGCTGAATTATTTAAAAGTAAACCACAATTTCACCAACGTATCAAAACCACGTTTAACGCTGAGCTAAGGTTATCGATCTGTCTGTCCCTTTCTATCATTGAATGAGAAAGAGATAATATCGAGTCCTGGTTAAGCATTAAGCTTAACCAGGACTCGATATTATCTCTTTCTCATTTTAAAGAAGCGCGTTTAAAGAAGTTTGGTGAAATCGAGGCTTGTTAATTTGCTAAGAGCACAAGACGCGGGCTAAAATATTCAGCCACCTAGCTAGACCGAGTAATGCAATAGCGTATATTACGCTATTGCCTTCCTGCCCGCTTACCAACCTACATTTTATTATGTTAGTATTTTATGTGTTATACTTACAATTTATATTGCAGCACTTAAATAGTGTACATTTTCGGAATAAAAAGTAGCCTATGTTTTAATCCAGAGCCTAAACTACTAACATACCTAATTTCATCGAAATCCATTCAGTAGTTTTTGCGTCAAAAGAGTAACAAACATCCATCCATCCATCCTCACAAACTTTCATATTTATAATAGTGGTAGGATATACTTTGAAAGAAAATATTTTATGAATTACTAGCTAGTGCCCGCGACTTCGTTTGAACGGTAACATAACCCTATTTATTTAAACGGAACACTTAGATGAACAATCAGATACAAATTTTGCAAAATTCTGCAAAATTTATGATAAACCCGGAAACAATCCGTTTTTTTTCGTACTATGTACTAGAACTTCGCGCAAAACTCAGTTTTCCAGGTTCTTTCATATTGGAAAAGAGATAGGTCTTAACAGCTTATTAAGGCAAAATTATTATATTATATTATCGATGTGACATCTGTGGCTACTGAGCCACTGAGCGCCAACCCGCTAACCACTGGGTTAGCGGGTTGGCGCTCTAGCCGCAGGTCGCGAGTTCGAATCATCATGAGTCACGGATGTATACTAAATATATTGTGTATAATACCTATAAGAAAAATATGTAATATGTAAAATAAAAGTTTTATGTCCATTTTGGTTGCTAAGCAACGCTTACAGAAAACTTGATGCCACCGGTTCGGGAACTAACCCGGCGAGAAGAACCGGCGTGAGAAACTCGCACGGAGCCATCTAATAGCAAAAAGATGGAAAATAATTGTTCATTTAAAAAAACAAATGTACATAGGAGAAGGCGTGAAGTTGTGGCCATCCTATTCCCATGGTGTACGATCGTCAATAAAATCATTTACCCTTTATTAAGCTTTAGCACACAAACGTTCTTTAACTCCTTTTTTATTAATGGAAATATTTTGAACGTTTTCTTGAATTCTATAGGCGTATACATTGACCTTTAAAGGATTTGCTTACTTTACTTAGTCTGATCTACTACTACTGACTAGTGATTATTTCTAGTGTTTCTACAGTGATTGTCGCTTTTAGTTTTAAAATTACTTATTATTTCCAACATAAAATACATTATCCAAAATGTATTGAGAAGCGATGATCAGAATACCTATTTGTTTAAACTTTTCTCTCAGAGATTCAAAAGGGGACATTTTGTAAATTGAACGTAATGCAGCGAGCATTATATAAGTACTATATACTATATACTATAGTATATAAGTACTATAAGTACTTTTATAAGTACTTATAGTACTTATACAAGTATAAAATATACTTCCCGTTGTCTGGTCCCCGTAACACAAGTTCTTCGGATACTTAGCACGGGACCAGATTGACATGGTGTGAAGCGTCCATAGATATTATTATTTAAGAAGCGTTAAGAAGTCAGTGAATCATGTGTACAAATTGTCAAAGCCGACTAACGACGCATAAGCTGTGTTCACATAAACCAATAAAAGTAAGCCATTTTGACAAATATACGCATAATTCCGCATGATTCACTGCCTTCAAACTTTAACTCGAATACACCATAGTTAATATTCCTTATTATCATTTTCTACAACTGCACTGCAATTCACATACTCAAAGAACTTTAATACAACATAAAAGAAATCTGCTGTTCCCGATTTTCCAGTAAACTAGTATTGTGAGCGGTATTACGACACAATCACATTACAGGTGGGTCGGCTTGCCAATGCAACATACTGTTCAAATATAAAATATTTTTACACTATACACTGTAAATTGCATCGTTACAACTATCGTTTATGGTTAAATGGTTTTGTGGGATTTTATAGTAAAAGTCCATTGGAAATTTTACTACGGAACCCACGGCAATCAAAGGTAAAATTAGGTTAGATGTAAGTGCTGTATGATAACGGCATAGGTCGCATATCTGCAGGAAGTAGGGTAAATACTGTGATATATTTTTTATCTCATTTCAACGAATATTTAGTTATTATGATTAACAATTTATTTATTATAAATTTCTCCATGGATCTGAGGGTCGATTCTGTCAATTAAATCCTGCCAGAAGTAAGTGTAGTTACGATCCTGTCCCACCATGTTAAAACTGCAAAATGGTATTCTCATAAACGTCGAACCAACGTCAAACCCGTTTTAATTGGTCCAAACTCAAAATATCAGTTTATGATATCAAGACGAATCATTTATGTATAAAAGTAAAATACTAGCTAATTACGAGAATTGGGGTTCTGAACTAAAATGATTACGGGAAATGAAACAGTGAATGAAAATTGTTTATATTAGTAATATAATACTAAGGCGGGTCAATAAGTCCGTGACTTTTTGAATTTCTAACCTCCTTACTGAAAAAGCAACACTACTCCTGTCAACAGGCATCTGTCAGTTGACTCCTATCAAAATTTGAACTTGCTGCGTCAGTTAGTTTGTGTTTTACAGCTATCTTTATCAGACTATCCAGTAACTTAAGGAAACAATGGAAAAAAGTGAATTTCGTGTGCTTATTAAGCATTATTTTTTGCGAAAAAAAACCATTACCGAGACCAAGGCTAAGCTTGATAAATACTATGAGGACTCTGCACCATCGATTTCAATGGTAAAAAAGTGGTTTACTGAATTTCGTTGTGACCGTACAAGCACTGAAGATGCCGAACGTCCTGGACGCCCAGTTGAGGTCTCTACACCCGAAACAATCGAAAAAATTCACGATATGGTGTTGGCCGACCGAAGATTGAAAGTGCAAGAGATTGTGGAAGCCATAGGCATCTCGCATGGCTCAGTGGTTTCAATTTTGAATGATCACTTGGGCATGAGAAAGCTTTCCGCAAGTCGACCACAAACGCAATCGTGTAACAACTTCACAGGAAGGTTTGGCGTTGTTTAATCACAATATGGAGGAGTTTTTGCGCCGTTTTGTAACCGTGGACGAAACATGGATCCATCAAAACACACCAGAGATGAAACAACAGTCAAAACAGTGGGTTTCTAAGGGTGAATCAGCGCCAAAGAAGGCCAAGGTGGGTTTGTCAGCCAATAAAGTTATGGCGACTGTTTTTTGGGATGCACGTGGTATAATCCACATTGAGTATCTTCAAAAGGGAAGAACAATTAATGGGGAATATTATGCCAACTTATTGGACCGCTTCAATGAGGATTTGAAAAAAAACCGACCTCATTTGGCCAAGAAAAAAGTTCTTTTTCACCAAGACAATGCAAGGGTGCACACATGTGCAGTTGCCATGGCAAAAATCCATGAATTGGGCTATGAATTGCTCCCACATCCACCCTATTCTCCAGATTTGGCTCCGAGTGACTACTTCTTGTTCCCAAACCTGAAAAAATGGCTCGGTGGAAAAAGATTTGACTCCAATGATGAAGTCATCTCGCAAACAAGGCCTATTTTGAGGACCTCGACAAATCATATTTTTTGGAAGGGATAAAAAAATTGGAGAAGCGTTGGACAAAGTGTATAGAGCTCAAGGGGGACTACGTTGAAAAATAAAATGATTTATTTATCAAAAAATCTGTGTTTTATTCCAAAAGTCACGGACTTATTGACCCGCCCTCGTAGTATTTTGGTTTGTGGTCGCCACTCGCAGGCGCATGCGATATGCATCATGTATATTTAAGATTTGTTTGCATGCTTAAAGAAAAATTAACAGATTTCGTGCCTCACACGACTGTCTAGCTCTAGCACATTACGAATGAATCTACGGAATTAGAAAAAATATTGTCGCTGAGCGACGAAAAAGTCGGGATAAGGAAAAAAAAATTAGTCGGGTCAGCCGAATGCATAACCGCCTCCTTTTTTGGAAGTTGGTTAAAAAGGTTACAAAATTAACTTACAACGTTGAATGATAATTATTTTATTCTTAGACTAGCTTTTGCCCGCGACATTGTACGCGTAGATGTTGAGGTGACTAATTTCCTATTATTTTTAGAAAGAGACTTTAATTAAAAATATAATAATAATTAAAATACTATTGAAGGACCTCTTTATATACAACAACAATTACTGTATTGCCGTGCGGAGCAAGGATCACCAGAATGCTAGCCGAACTTACTCTTGAACACGTAACATAGAACTGTCTGTGAGAAATAGTTCTGCCACTTCCAGCCACTTTCAATGGCTGCCCAAGACCTTTATTGATGGCGAAGCATACTTTTAGGGGAAACTCTAGTCTTTGAAATCAAATGGATACTCTGATGGTTTCAATGGTATTTTAGGTATGAATAGTTTCCCCTTGAACACATCTAGTGAGTACAGTAGCCTCGACAATGTTGCTTTTATCTGGAGTCTGGTGCCATTGCACAATTTTGGATGCTTAGTATTTTAAGAAATATCAAGAGTCGTTGTCAAATCGTCGACAGTGCTACACCTATGCTAAAATTGAATTTTTTTTTCATAACTACCTACAATGGCAACAAAATGCGATAACTGCAATAAATCTATCACTAAATCTCGCGGAGTAGAGTGCAATAAGTGTGAGCGTATAGTACACCTGAGCACAGAATGTACTAGACTAAGCAACAAACAGCTAGCCGCCCTGAAAGCTCCATCACCTGGATTAGGATGGACGTGTCAGGACTGCATACAGGAGTCGTCAATTCGTCACTTTTCTATCGTGATACCTGAATATGACGACGAGGAGGAGCGTAATGTCCAGAAAAATGTTGCTAAAGGTGAAGGTAAGAAGCTGCTAAAAGACAACTCAAAAGAAGTCGAAAAAATTATCAAAAAAGAAATGACCCAGATCGACGAATCCCTAAAATGTCACACCTGTAAACTTCACGAAGTAATTAATTGTATTGAAGAATTTAAACAGACCATTAAAAATCTTCAAAAAAAGAACGCTGAATTTACCAGCAAAAACATCAACTTAGAAATCAGAGTGGTTGCCTTAAAACAACAAATCCGAGCCGAAGAGCAACAAAAGCTTAAAGGCAACATAGAAATTGCTTATGTGCAACACCACGAAAATGAGAACGTTAAAATTATGGCTGAAAATCTAGCTCGAAAATTACGTGTCCCCACAACCGGCATCAAGCATTCATAGAGATTGAAGGGATGAGGAGACCGCGACGGTAACCTAATTGTAGAATTGCAAGAAGAAAAAATAAGAAACGAATGGCTATCTGCAACAAAAACAACATCTGTAACCGTCGCATACATCCACCAGCAAGAACCTGGTAATAAAAACACCGTATACATCAGGGAAAACATGACCACTCTAAACAAACAGATTCTGTGGCTCGTAAAACAAGAACTCAAAATGGAACTCAGCTATAAGTATGTATGGTTAAAAAGACTTTATAAAAGCTCGTAAAGACGAACAGAGTAAAATTTATTACCTTGGAACATTAAACGATGTGCACGCATTATTCACAATAACTATATATACCAACCTATGATTTTTTTTTTTACTATCAGCCATTAATAGTAAGTAACTTTTGTAAAACAAAAACCACAATACTAAATGGATGTAGTTGATGATGCAATCACCGAATTATTAGACTGTGTAAATATAAACAGCTTTCTAAAGAAAATACCTAAGCAGATTAACCGTTTCTGTATGCATGTAAATATCAGGTCCTTAATAAAAACTTTGCTTCCCTTCAACAAATAATCTTGAACTCCAATGTGTGTTTTGACGTCTTTGTTGGAACAGAAGTTAATATCAAAGAATGGATTGAATGTCTTTTTCACATGTACGGTTATGAAATGTTAACAATATGTTTGCGGAGAGCCTGGAGCCCCTCTAGGTGGCATAGTAATGTACATACACAGTAAACATCAGTTTGTAACTAAAAATATGACAACGAAACACTCTGAAAGTAGCTTATGTACCATCACCACCACTTCGGGTTATACTATAGATATATGTGCCGTGCACCGACCGCCTAATTATAGTAAACACTTATTCATAAGCAAACTCGTTAACACCTTACGTAAGAACTGTGCTAATAGTGAATTATTTCTAATTGGACATATTAACATTAACTTAGATAATCCTATAAAACATAAATATGTCGTAGATTGTTTTTTTTTAATTAAGTACCGGAAGGAATATTATTTTTACTAAGCACTTTGGTTGTTATATTGACTCTTCGGTAGGCACAGCGCAAGGTTCAGTTATACGGCCTGTACACTGCATCGACTATGTAAATAGTCTAGCAAATATCATCATGCGTTGCGAAATGTTCTAGTACACAGACGATACTTGCCTGGTTGCTGCAGGTAAAGATATTAAAGAAACTGCTCGTATATTACAAGATGAACTTAACATCCTAACAAGATGGTCTCGCGATAAAGGATTGGTTATGCTATATATTATTTATGTATATATAAATGCTAGAAAAGCAAGTTAATGTACATACATTACTTCAAGCCAAAATAGGTGTAAATTTATACCTAAAATTACTGTACACAAACACCGCTGTCTTCACAAAGGACAAATAGCATTAAACTATGATTGCGGGGAATCAGAGGTTGTAGATACCCATACCTACTTAGGACTTGTTGTGGATAGTCGACTCAATTGGAAACATCATATAGAGTTTGTGTGCAATGGACTTCGGGGCATGTTGACCAATTTTTCCATTATAAAGTATAATAATATCCAATATATAATTTTATAGCAATTATTGTAACGTTACATGACTTCGTTTTATTGATATTACTTTAAAATATTTTCATAAACTTTACAAAATCAAATCTTTACTAACAATATGTACTAATCTTACTCACTAATTTATTTACATTTTAATCCCTAACAATATTTACATAATATTATCAATAAAATATACCTACTAATAAAGTTAAAGTGAACGTTCGATTTGCTTCCGATATAATACGTCTTATTAAAAATTAATAAAATAATTAGTTAAGCATTTGTTAGCGACTGTACACCTCGGATCGAACAATAGAACCGGTTGTCATCGACTCGGGCGCCGCCGCAGAGGCGCTGGGGCATTCGGCGCTAGACTGCTAAGCTGCTACTACGTTACCAATTATTGTGCTTGACCGCAGCGCCGCCGATTATAATATTAACCTATATCATTTGTTCAGCATTTATTTGCTTAAAGTACTAATATTAACTGGATCCTAAATCACCCAGTTGGATATATATTGGAGAATTCCCGTCTTAGGGTAAGTTTTATTAGCACACCATATTTGCTAACAGTAGCATTAAAATTTTCCTTTATGTTGTGAATTATATGTTACATCGTTCTGTACAGTTTATATGAGCTTTAAATAAAAATTACCAAGCTATTCATAACATTATTTGGCCTAATATTTCAAAATTTTAAGAGTTAATAATTTACCAGACTACCTTCAACTTTCATACCGCAATGTTTAAGAATTCTTTGTTTTAAAATTAGAAACGTTTGTTATTAGATTTAATAAGTAATACTTGTAGTAATTGTTTTTTTTTTTTATTTTTAATTGTAATTAAGTTCTGTCGCCCTTCCACGACAATTCCGCTACCACGGTAGGTGGCGGGCGCTCTTCTTGGAGCATCGTGGATGGGCCGCCAGACGGTTTATGAATTGTGGACTAAGGCGGAGGTTGTACATTCCAGGAACCTTGCTCCGAGTCGATAATACGAGCGTGGAGCGTCCACGCAACCCAGAAATCTACAGCGTCTTTTCGGAGGCCAACACCGTTGCTGCCTTCACCCGTCTGGATGCGGAGTCCCTCCAGCGTCCTAGCTATACCGGAACCTTCGCCTTCCCTCCACGGTTGTATCAGGAGAGTAGCCCTACATATCCTAAGTGGCAGAATCATAAGTAGGCTTTATACCACGACCCTGTATTAAATTTTGTGTCTCACATACCGGTTTTAATCACTGCTGTACCTGAGTAAATTAAATTTTTAATTGAACACCGATCTTTTTTTTATACTAAAAAACGGTAGGTGTTACACTGGCGCCCAACGTGGGGCCAGTGTAACACCTGGTTTTTGTAAGGAAAGGTACTTAATTGAAATAACAGACATACTGCAGTAACTTTTAAACTACCTATCTTAGCGAAAATTTTAAGTAGCACACGAATAATACAAAATAATAATTATTGCTTCGTTCTGTTATAATAGCTGTAGACTCTTTAAACACCAACAAATAAAAATATTTTAAGAAAAACAAAAAAATAATATCAAAATCTGTTTCCGACTGTACTTTACATGTGTTTATAACTTCGTAAAATATAGGCCTTTTTTTAAAAAAAAAAAAAATACAGAATGGTTTTATTTTATTATACAGAGCGTAATTGTAGTTATTTATTTAATAATATTATAACAGGGATAAACAGAAACATACAATATTACACATACCTAGATATTAAGACAAAACACACGATGACACAATTTTTACAATAAAAACGCACAAATTACATACATTTAACACAATAGACTAAACAACAGACACAAACAATCCGCTACCACTTCCAAAAGTGACAAAATCTATTAAAACCACGTTGTGGGCGCCAGTGTAACAATCGTGGCAGCTGGTGGACAGAACCTGTGCAGCTTAGGTTACATAAATTTGCCCGTCCATTTTGATAATCAGTTCCACATTATTAAGACACATGTAGTTCCAGAAGTTCAATCATCGCTGATTTTAGGGATTGACTTCTGGCGCGCTTTCAAAGTTTGTCCTAAATACTTGAGCTCTCTTATTGTAACTAATGCTCCTCTAGCTGACTTGCATTCAGATAGTCCAACAACTTTCATACAGTCATACGACAATTTAGATAATTCGCAGAAGGTTATTGCTGACAACATCACACAGATGTTTAAAGATATATCCTTTGAACGTGTAGGATTGGGTCGTACGCACTTAATAACTCACCACATCGACACTGGCGACTTACCTCCTGTAAGGCAACGCTATTATAGGCTATCGCCTGTTAAGCAGAAAATTTTAACCGAACAGGTAGATGAAATGCTGCAGCTTGATGTGGTGGAACCTTGCGAAAGTGCATGGCAATCTCCAGTTCTACTAGTCACAAAGAAGAACGGCCAGCCTCGTTTTTGTTTGGACAGCAGAAAACTTAACTCAGTCACAAAACGGGATGCGTATAACTTGCCTTACATATCCGAAATCTTAGATAATTTACGTGACGCTAGATACTTAAGTAGCATAGATTTGTCGAAGGCGTTTTGGCAGATACCAATAGCTCCTGAGGATAGGGATAAGACGGCATTTTACGTCCCGGGCCGAGGTACGTTTCGTTTTAAAACTACTCCGTTTGGATTGACTAATGCGCCGTCCACGCAGCAACGATTAGTGGACCGACTATTCGGCAACATGGACCATCAGGCCTTTGCATATCTCGACGACATTGTACTAATAAGTCGTACATTTGAAGAGCACGTATCTCTTCTTCAACGCGTCTTTGAGAAGCTACGTCAAGCTAACCTAACAGTCAACCTGGACAAATGTGAATTCTTTCGAAGTCAGCTTAAATATCTAGGATATGTGGTTGACGTGAATGGTTTGCGGACCGACCCTGACAAAGTAGCGGCCATACTAAACTACCCAACTCCTACGTGCCGCAAGGATCTTAAACGTTTTCTAGGCACGGCAACTTGGTACCGCCGGTTTGTTCCAAATTTTAGCACAATCGCTGGACCGCTCAATAAGCTAACTTCCAATAAAAAGTCTGCACCTCCTTTCCAGTGGACTGAGGAAGCTGACGTAACATTTAAGAAACTTAAAGAATGCTTGGTCTCGGCGCCTATTCTTTCCTGCCCCAATTATGACCTTCCATTCGAAGTGCATACAGATGCTAGTAACTATGGGGTTGGTGCAATGCTCACTCAAACCATTGATGGAAAGGAGCACCCCATAGCTTACATGAGCAGATCCTTAACTGGGCCAGAAAAGAATTATAGCATCACTGAGCGTGAGACTTTGGCTGTTCTCGTAGCCCTGGAACATTGGCGATGCTATTTAGAGAACGGTCAAACTCACACAGTCTATACAGACCACAGCGCGCTTAAGTGGTTCCTTTCATTAGATAACCCAACAGGTAGGCTTGCTCGCTGGGGAGTTCGTCTCTCATCCTTCAATTTTATTTTGAAACACCGTCGTGGTGTAGATAATGTTATCCCTGACGCTTTGTCCAGAGCAGTCCCTGTTTCAGCAGTCACTACTGCCAATTCTGTCGCGACTTCTAGTGACGATTGGTATAAAAATATTTATAATGGCTGCCGCGACAAACCAGATACCTTTCCAAATTTCCAAATTAAAAATGATATCCTCTTTCGGCTTAGCAAAAATAAACACCAACTTACAGATGAGTTCTCATGGAAAGAAGTGGTCCCATTAGAATTACGCGATAAGATTATTGCTGAAAACCATAATGAGCCTACAGCAGGTCATATGGGAATTTTTAAAACATATAGACGTGTTGCGCTCAGGTACTACTGGCCCAATATGCACAGCGATATTTCTAAATTTGTCAGTTCCTGCTCCGTATGTCTCGCGTACAAACCACAAAATCATGCAACACTTGGAGAAATGGGACGTCCAAAACAGTGCTCTCGTCCTTACCAGATGATCTCAATAGATTTGATGGGTCCTCTCCCTGTAACACGCAAACAAAATAGCTACATTCTAGTAGTTACGTGCTGTTTTTCGAAGTTTTGCCAGATTTTTCCTATTAAAAGAGCCACTTCTGAGGTTATTATCAGGATCCTTGAGGAACAAGTCTTCCTAGTCCATGGTGTCCCTCAAAGTATCTTTATGGATAATGGGAGTCAGTTTATTAGCGAGCAGACCAAAACCTTGTTCGATAAATATAAAATACCGAACGTGTTCTTTACACCCAAATATACTCCTCAGATTAATACAGTGGAACGTTACAATAAAACAATCATCACCTGTCTCTCCACGTTCGTCGAGGGCGATCATAGAACTTGGGACTTATTCATCCCAAAAGTACAATTTGCGATAAATAACTCTGTGAACGAAGCAACTGGTTTCTCACCGTCGTTCCTTGTATTTGGCCGAGAATTGGTGTTATGTGGTACTCATTACACAGACACCGAGTTGGGTAAGGAGGTTGTGTTCTTGCCTCGCGAAGAATATGTGGAAAATCGTGGTTGTTTAGCTGCAATTTTTGATAAGGTCCAAAAATCCTTGTACCATGCACACGTGAAAAACACATCCCATTATAACTTGCGGAGGAAGGCATTCGAGTTTGAAGTTGGTGATATTGTTTATAAGCGAGCATATGTACTGAGTGACAAGGATAAATACTTCAGTAAGAAGTTAGCTCCAAAATTTATCAAATGTCGCGTGACTCAAAAGCTGTCCCCCCTCGTTTACGTCTTAGAAAATATGTCGAGAAAAGATTTAGGTACTTGGCATATTAAGGACCTAAAAATGGTTGGCCGTAACACATAGGTTATGTTTTCTTTATCTGCTAAATCTGCGTAAGTTGCTTACCTGCTTCTATGCTTTGAGTTCGGATTTTGTCATAGTAAATATGATAAAATCCTTGCGGGGCGAGGCGGGTAATGTAACGGAACGTTACATGACTTCGTTTTATTGATATTACTTTAAAATATTTTCATAAACTTTACAAAATCAAATCTTTACTAACAATATGTACTAATCTTACTCACTAATTTATTTACATTTTAATCCCTAACAATATTTACATAATATTATCAATAAAATATACCTACTAATAAAGTTAAAGTGAACGTTCGATTTGCTTCCGATATAATACGTCTTATTAAAAATTAATAAAATAATTAGTTAAGCATTTGTTAGCGACTGTACACCTCGGATCGAACAATAGAACCGGTTGTCATCGACTCGGGCGCCGCCGCAGAGGCGCTGGGGCATTCGGCGCTAGACTGCTAAGCTGCTACTACGTTACCAATTATTGTGCTTGACCGCAGCGCCGCCGATTATAATATTAACCTATATCATTTGTTCAGCATTTATTTGCTTAAAGTACTAATATTAACTGGATCCTAAATCACCCAGTTGGATATATATTGGAGAATTCCCGTCTTAGGGTAAGTTTTATTAGCACACCATATTTGCTAACAGTAGCATTAAAATTTTCCTTTATGTTGTGAATTATATGTTACATCGTTCTGTACAGTTTATATGAGCTTTAAATAAAAATTACCAAGCTATTCATAACATTATTTGGCCTAATATTTCAAAATTTTAAGAGTTAATAATTTACCAGACTACCTTCAACTTTCATACCGCAATGTTTAAGAATTCTTTGTTTTAAAATTAGAAACGTTTGTTATTAGATTTAATAAGTAATACTTGTAGTAATTGTTTTTTTTTTTTTTTTTAATTGTAATTAAGTTCTGTCGCCCTTCCACGACAATTCCGCTACCACGGTAGGTGGCGGGCGTTCTTCTTGGAGCATCGTGGATGGGCCGCCAGACGGTTTATGAATAGTGGACTAAGGCGGAGGTTGTACATTCCAGGAACCTTGCTCCGAGTCGATAATACGAGCGTGGAGCGTCCACGCAACCCAGAAATCTACAGCGTCTTTTCGGAGGCCAACACCGTTGCTGCCTTCACCCGTCTGGATGCGGAGTCCCTCCAGCGTCCTAGCTATACCGGAACCTTCGCCTTCCCTCCACGGTTGTATCAGGAGAGTAGCCCTACATATCCTAAGTGGCAGAATCATAAGTAGGCTTTATACCACGACCCTGTATTAAATTTTGTGTCTCACATACCGGTTTTAATCACTGCTGTACCTTAGTAAATTAAATTTTTAATTGAACACCGATCTTTTTTTTTATACTAAAAAACGGTAGGTGTTACATTATATAAATCCCTAGTCGAATCGAAAATTTTATACGGCTTGTCTAGTTACGGGCGAACGTGGAAAATACACTTAGATCAAATCTACTTATTGCAGTTGCGCATATTAAAAACTATAGTCGCTGAGCAAGTTAAAATACACGAAAAAGATTACCATAACTTATTTGACCACTGTAAGATCATACCCATACATAAAAAAGGAGAATGTTACTCTTAGAAGAATATTTTAGTGAAAACTTAAAAAAATATAACATACCTATGCCAAAACTCGTAGTTCGGTCAAACCTAAATTAGTGAAACCAAATTATAATAATCTATATGGAAAACACAGACTAGAATTCATGGTGCCAAATTTAATTAGCCAACAACTTAAAAAAAGAAATTACCCATAAAAATATTAAATATCATTTTAAAAATTATTTTATTACAAATGAAAATAAAAACTAAAAAAATATAATGAGCAACATTTTTCGTCACCCCTGTATATGCGACGAGACCGGATTTTCGACACGATACACTTACATCTTAAGTCGTGCATCGAATGAATGCCTATTGCTGTGCCAATCGGTACTTTAGCCATGTTAATTTTTACTAAATTGTGTATTTTTTTTGTTTTATTGATAAAATAAGGTGTAGTACATTACAATTCTGTGTATTTCTTAAAATAATTATTAATTACATAGTATACGCCGCTAGCTATTACGCCGAGATGTAGCTTCACTCTGCATCCTCTATCGGTTGTATCACGGGGAGTGCTCTGCGGAATCATACCACCTGCAACTTTTCGCCATCGTCCCACGCGAAAAACATACCATCCTCATCACCTTGATGAGTGGCAGTCTTCCACCGTGCGCTTTTCGCGTAACTTTCTGCCGCGCACTGTAAAACTCTGGAACGAACTGTCACCAGCAGTATTTCCGGACCTATACGACCTGCAAACCCGTATTCCCTCTTAAAAGGCCGGCAACGCACCTGCAGCTCTTCTGATGTTGCGAGTGTCCATGGGCGACGGTAGTTGCTTACCATCAGGTGACCCGTTTGCTTGTTTGCCCCCTTATTTAATAAAAATAAAAAAATAAATAAAAATAAGTATATATTATAGCGGCTTGTGGTACACGGTAAAGCTTTGTAAACTTATGTTGTGCCATAAAATATATTTTTAATTTGTATTTCATACTGTAGTAATAATAAATAAATAAAATAATAACATAACTGGTGCTCCAATATTTAAACGGAGATTATATGGTGGAAGGCCTGTTGGGTTTAGAGTATTAAGGAACTCCACGGGATAGTTTACTGTATCATCAGTTTATCACTAATGAATCCACTGACTTATATTGTACTTTATCTGCTTCAAATGGCTTGAGTAAAAGTTAATTTAATGTGGCTGCGTTTTCATTTTATGGAGTCAAAATGGCACGCTCACAATATAACATTTATATGGGCTTTGTCATGAAATTGGTGACAGCAGGGTAAACTGCGTTAGTGAGTTCTGTAAGTAATGTCACGACTGTTGCCAAAGTTGGGGCGTCATACTAGAGCGAACGAAAAGACATTTCCAATGTCACAACACTGTTAAATGCGTTTCTGATGAGTCGTGATCGTATGGACGATGTAGTGAGATCACGTTCCAAAAGAGAAACATCTATCTTTCTCTGTTGGAACAGATATGACATCACGACGTTGCTCATCTTGTATATTTTACTAAGTTTATGGACTTCAGATTCGCTGGTCCGTTGAACAAAGAAGTAGATTTTGTTATTGTTGTTGAAAAAAGAAGGACATGGTTACTATTGATGATGATTTGATTAAACTACTATACCTCATATCAACCGGATATAATATTATTATACCTAATAAGTCCAAACATAGAGCATCTCGAATTTTTCAGAAACCGCCATCTTAAGATTCTCCGATCCAGAGCAATCTCACGACAAATCCAAGGCCCAAGAGAGCAATACCATAAACCCGTTTCCGCAAAGCGTTAAATAAAAGCATTATTACGTAATTGTGAAGGGAATATTGAAAATGAGTATTAATAAAAATCGAAATTCTCTTTACATTTTGTGAATCAAAATAAATGAACGGAATAAAAAGGATAAAGTAGTTTTACTAACGCAATCTTTGTTTTGATGTATGTTTACATAAGATTTATTATATAGTATACATTTACTGAGTTTTCGGTACGTATTTAAGTACTTACTTGGAACGATCACTTCGACTTACGTAGAATATCCTGTATGGGTAGATAAAATTATAATTATTGGCACATTTTAGTATTTTCAAGCATTTTCAGCAAGCATATTAATACATCGACATTTATCGTCCCAATCGGGTTATAGATATTACGTCCAGGCGTTTAAATTACCACACAGTCTTGTCTATAAAATGGCGGTCTTGGTAATATGGAAGCAGGTAAGTTGGCGGAATAGGTATCGTCATTACCAGCGCCATTTGAAATTTAAAGTAACCGTCCGAAGCCCTATTATTTGTGAACCCTCGTGAACTGTTATCTAAGGAAGCGGACGCCATTTTGGCCTTTTTATTTTTAGCGAAACATTTTGTTTTGTCATGTGATGTTGAAAGAATTGACCAACGACGGAAATAACTGAATTTAACATGAAATACTTTGCGACGACTGCAATATTTCGCACTCACACAACGTGTAGGTATAATATATTATTCTCTATACTCATCCGTGACGTCACGATTTTTTAAATCAAGTTGTAGGTAATGCCTCCCACGCGCATGAAAGAGAACTTTAGGGATCGATTATTATTTAGATTCATTATTATTTAGTTGTGTCCATTTGTAAATCTGCTTACGGTTGACCCAAATCAAACGACTATTTATTTAACCGAAATACCCGAATGTTAAAATTAAAGTAGGTTAAATAAATGCTGTTAAAAATAATTCTTATAATTTAATGGAATCTATAAGGGTCAGTTCACAACGAGATGAGACGCGACGAGACGCGATGTGACGCGGCGCTGTATTTTCAAGAGCGGCGCCGCACTGCTCAGCGCCATGCAACTCAAAATTCGAACTCTTGCAATGAAACGTGTATATTCTTGAATAAAATTCGATTTTGAATTGCCATCTTAAAGTTGCAGCGCCGCGTCGCATCTTATTTCATCGTGCTGTGTGCGAGTTTCTGTCTCTACTAGTGGCAACTAGAGGCGGTGTTCCGATGCCATACAAATTGTAATTACCTTCTTCACGGCAAGTAGTGACAAAAACTCGCACACACCACTCAGACTTCAATATATTTGGCCTTAGCAGACACTAAAATTTCTGTAACACGGAATCGCACCAATATTGAATGAAACCTTAGCTGATCTGCCACTGGGCTCAAGGCTTGAACAGACGCTCGAGGATGAAGGAAATCTAATTTACTTTAGTTTGAAGAGGCAATAAACTAACACAAACATCGCAATTCGCCCCAAATTGCGCTAATAACTCTGAAATCAATTGCAAGTGCCCTAATAACTTGCCGCGGGTCTTGTAGCTCCCGGAAAATTTACTATCTAACCCCGCTAAAACCTTCATGTTTGATGTACCAAGCTCTGGTTGAGGGTTTGTATTATATAATGGTTGCAGGTTTGTTTGAGTACAATTTTTGCAAGGAAGTTTTAGTAGATTTTGTTTCGTTAAGTAGGGGTCAGTTCACACCGCGACGATGCGTGACGCGGCGCTGCATTTTTAAGATCTCTATTCGAAATTAAATTTTATTCATTACAAAAAAGATACACGTTTTATTTGACATCAGTCATACACCGCCCATGCGCTCTATGCAGCGCGACGCAACTTGACATTCGAACTCTTACAATAACAATTTTAAGTTCAATTTTGAATAGCCATCTTAACACGTTCGAGGACAGAACGAAATTATACGTCATAGTTCGAAATTTTGATATGGCACAACGTACGATGACGTCCAAATAACATTTGGATTTTACGGCGGAACGTTCATTTCCGATTAACGTTCAAGTTAAAATCCCATTGAATGTATCTTGTGTCACAACATGTAAAATTCCCGAAGCTCTACTGTCACGTAGAGTAAGTTTTAAACTATTTCAAATAAGTGCCGATGACAGTTGGCGGTAACCTTACTCGTACACGCACAACGTGTTTATGCGTCCCGCGCGCCTCCCGCGCTCCTACATTCAGTGCGGCTGCGTCACTGCGGAGGTGCGCTCGCGTCCGGGTAACATTTTGTGCTGTATCGTAATATTTTCCCCGACAAAACATCGTAAGTATTTAGTTTATTTTATTTATATGTTATTCCTTGGCTAGACAAAATATTATTTAACTATGAATTAATAATTTTATACTGAGAAAATGGATTATTTTATGTGTTTTAGATGAATAAGCGCAAAATAAGACTGATGAGCATTTTCGATGATTCCGATAACCGACGTGGATCCTTACCAAGATGATGATGGAGAATATGGTTCGGATAAAGATTTTGACCCACCAGGAAATACATCAGGTAGTTAAAGTTCTTATTTTATAATTTACCGACAGAAATTGTCAAATACTACTGCTAAGGGTCAAAATCAAATCAAAATCCAAATCAAAATCAAATTTGGTCGGCACTTCAACTCAGAAACTTGTTACCTTTGAACCTAGTAGCGATGAAGACGACATACGATCTGTTGAGAGTGATCATTCGCTCACTGTGAACTCACCATCACCTCAAGCTCCTACCTCATCACATTTTGCAAGAGGAGGGTTATGACTATTATCCTCTAGCCTATACTATCTATATACTATTTTCCTCTAGCCAAACGGTTAAAATTGGTTAAATCTCCAACAACCATCGTACCAACTGTGAATCAAAGTTCCAATGAAGTAACTCTACCGGAACCTGAAACTATTATACCTCCTCAATATGTGGCTTCATTGACAAATCTGGATAACCATTCTTCACACAACAACTCTCAAAATGAGACATTGGGTTTGTAGACTTTGTCCCTAATTTCTAATGTCTTGGCTGAAAACTGTGATAATACAGGTGAATTTAGACTTGACAACCTACCGCCTTTATTCAACGAATCTCAAAATGTGTTATTTATTTGTATAGAAAATACAAAATACAGTAAGAAATGGGAATTTTTACATTTTAGAGATGATTAAATCCGAATTTAATTGGTATTAGCCATTCTCAAAGACCCGAACTTTTAGTGAAGCATTCCAAGAACGACAATAGAAGAGTTAATCGGACAGTTTACCCAGAACCGGCCTCGACACAACCCGATAATTATAGCAGTAGCAGCAGTAGTGGACATTGGCCTGAAAAGATTTCACTTCCGCCTGGTTCCAAAAAATCTAAGTACTACCTGAAATGCAAAATGTGTGCAAAGAATAAACGCCGCAAAGAAACTGGATTGAGATGCAAGGGGTGCAAAGATAAGCCCGCACTTTGCGCATTATGCTTTGAAAAATGGCACAAGACGTTACTAGTTCCTAGTTGTTAGAAATGTTAGTAATTTTTTATTACTGGTTTTAGATTTTGATTGTATGATTAAATTTTATTTTTATGCAGAGGTTGCTTTTTTGTGATAAATATAAATAATTATGCGAACGAATGCTTGTGTAAAAAAAATTAAGTAAAAAAGTTTCTACCTAATAATGTTACGAGTTCATATACGAAAGACTGAATTATTTTATTAGTTGTTTAAGATTTCGATTGTTTTGTTGATTACATTTTATTTTTATGCAGAGTTTGCATTTTTATGATAAATAGATATTATAAGTAATTATGCAAGCGAGAATGATTAGAATGAAGAGTAAAGTATGAAAAGATTGTACCTAAGATTGAAAAATGATTCTTATAGAAATACATTGTTGATTTTCGTAATTTTTATTTGCATTTATTATTTATTTATTTACACGTGCTTTATGATAAAACGTTAGATACCTAGAACATATACTGACGTTGTTATACAGGCATAATATTCCATCTCAGTATGACATGAGAAACTGTTTTGAAGCGATGGTCGGCATAGGACGTTGTAACGTAATGATGTGGTTGTATCAAGACTAAAAGTGACAGAACGTTATTTCACGTTCGACGCATACATACGTTGTGATGGTACTGCTTGTCACCAACATAATATGACGTGCCAGAACGTATATACACGTTGGACGTTATGACACGTTGTGTCCGTACACGTCTAGTTCATTTTACTTTTAATGACGTAACGTATTGATACGATGACGTGATTAAACGGTTGTGTCATGATGTTTATAAAACAATATGTTGTCATGGGACGCTACGTACTTATACGTCGTATAATTTGTATGGACATTTACTGTGTCATTTTGGTATACAGTCTCAAGTGATAGCGTCCTCGAACGTGTTAAAAATACTGCGCCGCGCCACGTATAGTTTCATTTCTGTGTGAATTGACCCTAAGTCTATAAGTTGTCTACATTTTCAAAAAACACTTAGATTGTACAAACACTGAATTAAGACTTGTCAAAGCAGAACATATTAGCGCTCGTCGCACGTACAGTTCGGACTGCGGATCGAACTGCTGTGCTAATTACGATTTCAAAATCTTCCATGGTTTGGACAGCCGGCCTCTTACATAATGCGTCAATACCGGGTACTGCGCCTGATCTTTCGCCAGTCATGTCGGTAATCCGTTCCACAGGGTTACGAGAATAAAGGAAGAGAGAGTGCTCTTGTGTATTGCGTTGCTGGTCCGGTTTTAATGAAACCGCCACGCAACGCAATACACAAGTACAACGCAACCGCCAAATCGGTGTGCGAAGCTATTAATATTATGATAATACCAACAAAAAACAGCGATCAAAGTGCTCCACATTTACCCGGACTATAATACCTATATATATCATAATAATAATAAAATAAAAATCATCCTAACTTAGTAAATATAAACTAGACAAAACTCTTGAGTTCTAAAATTAAAAAAAATAGGAAACACGAAAAGAGCACCGCAAACTAGGAAACTTTATACAATATTTTTTTTGTTTCGGGCGAATTTGCCTCAAACTCATTTAATTTGAGTTAGTTTAGTTGAAAGGGCTTTCAGGACGTACTGCAGTGTGTTCCAAAGATCTGAAAAATACCAACTTGAATGGAAGCGGTAATGATATTTTGTTGTGAAACTTGTTATTTTTTTTTAATTTTTCGTTTATTCTTATACAAATAACATTAGTCGGAGTCAAGTCTATCTCAAGGGAGATTAAAAAAAAATAAGTTATTGAAGTTACAGCACAAATGTGTCCGGATAAATAGTACGGCCTCATAGAAAACCTTCGTGAATTAATTTTGTTTGGTACCGGCGCCTATGGGTGGTTGGGGGTTTATTGACTGGGAACGCACATGCGAATCTTCTGATGTTGTAGTTGTTCATGGACGGCATAATACCTTGTATATATAACGACGTAATACCTTGCCATAAGTCAATCCGTCCGCTCGTTTCCCGGCGATCCATCATCCTATACTGGAGTTAACAGAAAGCATAGTTTATTTTCGTCATTATCATTCTTAACATGTAATTTTAAAGTTACGCGTAGATAACAGTAGATAAAGGAATTGAAATCGAATCAGCGTTCTAATGTGTGAATAATTGAACTGCAATGAAAGACCTTGATTCTCTTCACAATTAACCCGACTGATTGGGTTTGGCTAGAGAGCTAGTAATTGATTAGATATGTCTTTAGTTAATTATAGATAGATTTGCATTTAATTATTTTTTTCTACAGATATCATATTTTTCTAACGAGGCCCTGCTTAGGACAAGTAAAAATGCTTCTTATGCCTTTTGAGGTTTGTGCGTGGTGATCTGCTAATTCACTTTATCTGTGTCTAAAAACATGCCGTAGTGTTACACGTTGCATACTTAAGATATCACCGTGATATGTATATTTCACATGAAAACACTTAAATAATCTCATTCGTTCCGAACAGTAAAAATCCTATCGTGAACATAGAAGTCTTAGATAATAGATATTATTTTATAGGGCGATTTTTTATTCCGTTATGAGAGAAACAGGGCATTTTTGTATCAAAAATAAAGTAAAGGTATATTCGATAGTAAAGTATTAGAAAGTTGGAAAATTTAAAAAATGGTCATGAAATTAGGTCACTTTACTTTGTCGTTGTACGCTCCGATCACGCGCAACAACAGCTTATGGTCAACAGGTGACAAATATTTGTAATTTAAATATTTCATTTTAAAATATTTTAGTAAAATGTATAAATTAGTAAAACCATGATTTACGTTAGTTACATTAGTAGAGCGATGTTGTAAAACAAATATTATAAAAAAGAAAAAAAGTGTGTCAGCTCCGACGCACGACTGGAGTTTACTCTAAAAAGTAAAACACGTCCCTCAGAAGGAACAAAAACTTTAGCGATCGATTTGATTTCAAAAATTCGCGCCATGTGAAAAAAAGTGACAGGTGCGCAGAATAGGTTGCGCACTAAAACGTAACGAGGTCATTCGTTCAGTAGTTTTACTGCTCATATTTTTTTCATACCGGGGGCCTTATATGAAAATCGATTCTTAAGGAGTAAACTCCAAAAATTAATAAGAAAAGTAAGTGTGTAATGTGACCAATAAAGTGTTTATCTATCTATCTAAGTATGCCATAGCTCTCGAAACGGAATCCGGTCCGGAAAACGGGATCCAGTATTGATAGAACACTTAGAAAAAGTCTACGAAATTGATTCCTTATTTTGGAATCTACATACATTGACAATGTCTATCTTATTTGTATATCTATGGCCCCGACATTGACAAAGCCGGGGAATATTTAAAGTAACCCCAACTTTAATCGAATTCTTTGAAATCTATTGCTAAGACTTTTATCATGATCAGTGCCCTAGCAGTCTTCGTAATACCATAATGTACCATTTATTGAGTTTTTGTTGAGTATTACATTATGGGTAGGTTTGGAGTATACTTGTAGAGTGAAACATCATACAATCTTCAATGCCGGAATTGGGGAGACGTCTACATGTTAAATATGTAGTTTAATTTATATTATACTCGGATATATTAACAAAGATAATATTTAATGTGTAGTTTAGTAAGTAGATACATCTAAAAATACAAAAAAGTTTCAAATTGTTGTGCTAAAAAGTTAAAAAACCTACCAATAAAGTAAGTATGCGTATATATACGCACAAATTTCGGAGATATTTACAAATATTTCCTACACTTTTATATAATAGTGACATCACGTGTAGGTTTTGACTTTTGTATGGAGACTTGCGAGATTTTGAAAACAAATCTCTGTAGCTATGAAAATATCGATTTTTAGTATACAGTTTCTTCTGAGATCATTTTAAGACACAAGAAAAAAAATCAGTCGTCTAGTCTATTGTAACTTGAAGCAATATTTTATTTTAGTGCCACAATATTTGATAGGGAAAACATTATAATGAGGTTATTCAATACTATTGTCGTGACTTTGTACATTTAATATTCCAGCCTTGTAAAACATCGGTAACGCTTTCATAATATTATACCTTCAAAATTTTATAAAAACCTTTGTTATTGAAAATTTTTAGCCTAAATTTTAAAAGCAAAACTTAGTGTATAATATATAAGCAATATATAAATATTGTTTGTTTCGGTAAAGAGTTTCGCATATTGACACCGAGCTAACGTACGGGCCGCGGATCCCGCGCGGCATGGCGGATACCGCGCCGCGTCTGACGGCATCCGCGATAGATTTCACGCGATTTAGTGATTCGCGACCACACTTGTTGACGACGTAATTGTCAATGTAAGATGCGCCCAAGTACCTAACCAACATGGTATAAAGTTAATATGTAGATTTATGTATATGTATATACTACTACTTACTATATACTAGCTGGTGCCTACTTCGTTTACGAAGAACTGACAGAAACGACACCCTATTTTTTAAACGAAATCCTAAGATAAAAGTCACTCCTTATAACACCAGCTATCTGCCGTAAAAATCGGTCCAGGCGATTCAGAGATGAGACGGAACAACGGAACAGACTGACAGACGGACAGACAAAAAAATAGCTGTAAGTTAGTACTGTAAAAACTTTCATATAATGCATTTAATGTAAAATTACAAACAGACACTTCAATTTTATTTATTTGGACTATAGTATAAAATACATGCATTTTATTTAAAACATATTATATAGCATTTTCGACCAAGAACAACAATAGTTTCTGATAACCCGCACATAACGGTGTGAAATTTATTTGACACTCGGCGAACAACAGGGTATTTCTTAAACGTAGACATTTTTCGTCGGAAGCGCCGCGCGCCGTTGTACGCGGGAGGAAATTGTCGTGAAATAACATCGAATGGATATTTCTGTGGGTTTTGGTTTAGAAATATTATACATTTGAAAATATACGTTTGTAAAAATTGTCAAAGGTTGATGTAATTATTTAACATTGACCCCAACCTAACCCTGGCTACACAGTGGTTAGAGCTTTGTGAAAGTTTATACTTTTATATTAACTTTGTTAATGCCACCATTGAATGCCAGTTAATTAAGTGTCTTTTCTTGTTTGCATGATCACCGATTGCTTTCTCATTTTCAGTGGATATATTATGTCGAATGTTCTTTGGGATTCAGCTATTTTATGTTCAAACTGGTACCCGGGTATTTTTCAATATAAGGATGCTATAGAGTATAGACAATAATTTTATACTCCTAACTGCACGACAGGGTTGACAGAATCCTTGTGCCATTAATTAATATGGTCTTCATATCATGATCGCTTTCTGAGGTGAGTTTGTCGGTAGTATAACTATTCATTAGCTAATAGATCGATAATGGGTTTCTAAACAAAAAGGTGACAATATAGTTAATAAGCTATAATAAGTATAATAAGCTAACTTCAACTTAACCGACCAATGAGGTCAGTTTATAAATCCCATAACTCGTAATTGCCATTATCCTAATAGATGGCGGTAATACAGAAATTAACTAAAAAAACTTCGCATAAAATGATTACCTATGTTTGTGTATCTTCTTCTACGTCAGCATGGTTTGACTCCTACCTGAGAGGAAGAAAGCAACGTATATTTACTCCTAACGTTAGTTCTGACTAGTCCCGCATTACTGCTGGTGTCCCACAGGGGGGGAGTATTATCCCCATTACTTTTCACGGTCTTCATAAACGAAATGACTAGGTTCATCTCTTCGGTCTACCATTTATATGCAGATGACCTGTAAATTTACAGGCACACTAGTATTGAGGAAATTGATCTTGCTTTTATTGCTGTTAACCATTCCACTATACCAATCTTTTAGATATATTTAAGTGGGCGAACACTTTTGGACTTCTGGTTAATCCAAAAAAGTCGCAAGCTCTTCTCATTGGCAGCAGGCAGTTGCGCTCCAGGGTTGATCATGATCATTGAATCGATCATGGTTGATCGATTCAAAAATCGATTTGCAAAATAATTTACTGTAGTGATGTATTAGAGTTTAGCGACAATGCCAAAAATTTAGGTCTAATTATCGATTGCATATGGTATAAGCAAAAAGTTACATAATTCTTTGCATACATTAAAAAGACTACAGAATTTCCTTGCTCTATCCACTAAAATTCTTCTAGCACAATCCTTGTTATTGCCACTGATAGATTACGCCTGTTGATGAATCCTGTTTTTGGATGTAACTGAGGAGCTCTTATGTAAACTTGAACAACTCCAGAATTTGTGCATGTTACCGAGTTTCGCAACAAATTACAATGGCTTCCCATCAGCCTTCTTCGGAATTTTCATATTTTAACCCAGTTGCTTAAAATTCTAAAATTGTCCAACTCTCCTTCTTACCTATTTAAACGTTTTTCATATACTACCCCGAGCGATAGGCCTCTGCGTACTTGTAACCCAAAGAAGGTACTCGACACCCCTTGGTGTAACTCAAATTTCTACGCCAACTCGTTCACGGTCCGAGCTGCCCAGCTGTGGAATGCTTTGCCTGAACATGTGCGGCAGGGTCCAACAGTGGACACGTTCAAGACTAGGCTGAAGAATCATTTCTTATTGTCATCAGCAACAAAATAGTCTATGTCGGTTTATTTTATCATATTATGATTATTTATTAGGTTCATTAATTTTTGTTTATTATTCTTTTATGTAGGTATCATTATAATTATAATATGTATTAGTATATTGTATTTATTAGTTTACTATCATTATAAATCAGTTGTAAGTAATTGTCTCTTTTCTAATCTGATATTATTCTTTGCTGTACTACCTGTGTCCTACCTATTTTATTTCTCCTAAACTCTGTCTAAGGTCTGCTGGCAGAGATGTCTTTTTAGAGATAAGCACGCCTTTGTAATGGTACTCTTTTGTGTATTTTGTAATATTCTGTGTTATTTTTGTTGTGTACATGAAGAATAAATAAATAAATAAAAATCAGAAACCGGGCATAAGGCATACTTTACTCTAATACTTCAAACAATTACTGTGCCAGAGACACTGTTACATAAATACTTCTTTGTGAGTGAATTATTTAATGTTTGTGAATCACAAAGTAATTTGGCAGGCCTCTTGATGTTGGGGAATTGAGGGAACCCTCCTCCGGAAATTAGCAGCTATTAGTTGTTGGCTTTTGTTATTAACGAGCCGATAATGAGCCAGCCATCTTGGATTCATAGAACGCGCGTTCATTTGTCATCAAGGGCAACAAAAGCAGCGGTCATGGTAGAATGGTGATTTTTTTGATTTGGAGATCTAAAGTAAATTTTATTTTATCTTTTGAAAGTATAAAGTAAGTTTTAATAATAATCATATCTATGGACGCTTTACACCACGTCAATCTGGCCCCTTGCTAAGTACCTATACGAAGAACTTGTAACTACAAGTTTTGTATTCCTGGGTCATGGATATGTGTATTAATTAATAAAAAACTTAAATGTATTATGTACATAATAAATGTATTAAATATATTATATTATCCCGTTGTCTGGTACCTATAACACAAGTTCTTCGCATAGGTACTTAGCACGAGGAAACTCCCTCGGCGGGATACGACCCCAGGTCCAGCGGCTTGAGCGCCAACGCGCTAACCACTGAGCCACAGAAGTTTTAATGTCTATCTGTTCAGCGGCAAAATAATTGCCTACAGTGTATATTCTCTCAAAAATATAAACAGATTAATAAAACATACACGAATTCAAAACAGTCCAATACAAACTAATCTGCATTAGCTGCGGTTTCTATGCATCATTTCATAACTCCACAATCTATGTATAGTGTTTGATGTTTGTCAAAGCTGATAGAAGATTATATCTCTAAAGCACACAACAAATGCTGGGGTCACCATTAGCATGAATTGCAAATGGCCGCCATGTTTTTCCCATGGCTTTCATGAAATTCAATGAACACTTTGTCTTTACGTAAATAAACTTGAGACTTCGGTCGCCGTGTCGCTAATCCCGTGATTTAATGTGTGGTCTGAGTGTTGGCGGTAAGCGGTGAAAGGAGATCTCCAACTTGAAGAACAGTAAGAGAACGTTCAAAGGATTGTTGCATTTGAACTAGTGATATTAATGCTTTTGAAATTTATCAACGCAGTATATATTTTAACGCCCGCAAAATTGCGCATTTGGCACACCTAAGGCAACAAAAGTAAGATTCATATTATACTAGATGATGCCCGCGACTTCGTGCGCGCAAAAAAAAATCCAGCGGAAGCCGTACATCTTGACCCGATAAAGAGTAGGATATGTCCTTTCCCGTGGTATATTCTACATCTGTACCAAGTTCATCAAAATCGGTCTAGTAGTTTAGGAGCCTATTTAAATCGATAGATTATATAAATACCACTAACACCACTTAATCATTGTTGTTTTTATATTTTTTATGTATCTAACTGTTAAACTTTAGCTCTCACCATAATTTATTTATTTTTATTTAACAATTTATTGCACACAATAAAAATGTATAAAATTACAATTTAACAAGAAAGACGACACAAAGGTACAGCTTATTTCCAGGTAAAAATTACAGGTAAAAAAAACCATATTACAGGTAAAAAGAAATTTCTTACAGCAGCCCTACGGAGAGAGATGGGATAAAAGACAGCAGATAGGACGGGCACAATTACAGATACGCTACTTACATATTATTATATCCTTACTAAAATTACATTACATACATACTTATATTATATATTATAATTAATATATATATATATATATTAGAATTAGTAATTTATTCAGACACACAAAAATATATACAGAACAATATTAATACATACAGGAAATAAAATATTTACAAACTATAAAAGTAGGTAAGTACTAAAATAAAATAATAACTACTCCAAAACTTAAAATGCTACAAAACAAAGAAATCTCCCGGTCGTCCCCACCAGGCAGAGTACCTAGAAGGCTTAAAGACAAGGGTAAGGATTACATATTATATACATACTTAACAAATATAAAACACATAGTTGATACGATAAAATAATATTATATAATTAGCTTTTGCCCGCGGCTTCGCCCGCGTAGTATAGTGTTCTTGGAGAAAAAACTACTTCGGCGAATAACTCTCCATTTACAGCAATATACCTACTTCTGATACAATATTGAATGTTTATAGGTTTACCCAATGCAAATGGTTAAAATCACCTCGACGCGACATGCGCGACCGCTTGATATACATTATATTATTATATCTATCGCGCTTGAGTATAAAAAGACTATTTTAAAAAACCGCATCAAAATCCGTTGCGTAGCTTTAAAGATCTAAGCATACAATATAGGTACATAGGGACAGACAGATAAAGCGACTTGTTTTATACTACGTAGTGAATAATCATTTAATTTGCCATTCAAATATAATTTGACATTCCAACAAAACTGGCCAACTACCTCTATGGATATTCAATAAAATCTGCAGTACAGAATATTCGTTGAGCGAGCACCGAGTCGCGACTCGCGAGTGCGGCCGAGACATGTCCCTGCATTTTAAATCTGTAATATCTTCGAAAATATTCATTTAAATTACATGCTATAAAGAGCCATATTGATCTATATTAAATACAAAATGTATTTAAGGTACTAAATTGGATAAGGATTAATGCTGTATTGCTTAAAATCGCTTCGTAAATAAGCTATTAAATTTAAATACAACAACAAAGTAAAGGATAAAAAAATGGTTATTGTGGGTTAACCCTAAGAGATAGATGTATACTATTGCGAACTTTTTTGTAGGCTTTTTTATGATAAATAAAACTGTAGTACATTATTTTGATCTATCTCGTAGGGTTCAGCCACCGTTTGCAATGTAAGCGGAAAAAATGTAATTATTTACGACATGACATTAGAAACCTCAAAAATAACAGTATTTCTCCACTATTTAATGAATGTTATTATACATATAAACCTTCCTCTTCAATCACTCTGTCTATTAAAAAGAAACCGCATCAAAATACGTTGCGTAGTTTTAAATATTAAAGCATACATAGGGATATAGGGACAGAGAAAGCGACTTTGTTTTATCCTATGTAGTGATACCTATAATAAATACTATATGTATATATAATATCGGTATTTATATGGATTGAATTTCGAGGAAGCGCTCTTTCAGACGTCTTTTAAATACAATAATGTTGGGACTATCACGAACGGTGGGGAAGCGAGTTCCACAATCTGACTGCATGAACGGTGAAGGAGTAGGAGTAGAAGTTGGAGCGATGGGATGGGAGGGAAAGATTTGTTCTAAGATTAGACCTACAAGGGATATCGAAGGGTCGAGAAAAGTTAAATCGATCGAGAAGATAGGAAGGAGAGAGGGGATTATACAAAATGTTATAAAGTAGACAGAGGGTGTGGGAGTTACGTCGAAGTCAGATAGGGAGCAACTTCAGCTTCAATCGAAAGACTGATATGTGATCAACTTTTCTCAGTCCAAACATAAGACGGATACAGAGATTCTGTAAACGTTCTAGTTTTGTTAACAGCTCTTCGGTGATGTCAAAGTAGCAAGAATCAGCATAGTCGAGGATAGAAAAAATGAGTGTCTGGACAAGGAAAATTTTGGTGTTCACGGGCAAAAACTTTTGAAGGCTCTTTAACATGTGCAACGAGTAGTAGACCTTTCTGCTTACTTCACTAATCTGAAGATTCCAGGAAAGATTGCTGCCTAAAGTCTTCCCTAGATTTTTGGCAGAGTCTGTATATTCAATGACTGTACCATCATACATGACCCTAGGCACATTACATAAACTTTGAGTCATATATTTACTGCCTATGATCATGGCCTTAGATTTATTTGAATTGACTAACAGACCAAAAGATTAAGCCCAGACTGCTATGCGCTGTAAATCAGCGTTAACATCTGTTACTGCGGAATTAATCTCATATATATGTGAATGACGATAGAGTTGTAGGTCGTCTGCGTAGAAATGGAAATTTCATAAGATTAATGTGAAAACAGTGTTAATAGAAATAGAAAAAAGAAGGGGAGAGAGAACGCCACCCTGGGGAACACCCACTTCAATGTCACACCGATCTTGTCAATCCGAGGTAGCCTCGTTAGAGCGGACTCGTTGCGAACGTCCCCGAAAATACATATCGAACCAGTCTATCACTGAGGAAGATATGTTAAGAGAACGAAGGACGGAAAAGAATATGTCAAAATCAACAGTATTAAAATTAATTAATAATTTGTTACAAATCGGTAAAAAAATTTAAATGAATAAATTCTTTGGTTTAATTTTTTTCGCACTTTGTGATATTAATTAAAATTGTGTATGTGTGTGTATATAGTATAAAAATATATATCCGTTGTCTGATACTCGTAGCACAAGTTCAACTAAGCACTGGATCGGATTGACGTGATATATATTATTACATGATTATGTATATTTGTTCTGTATATATTTTTATGTGTGTCTGAATAAATTGAATTTAATTTATTACATCTGTAAGGTTTTCTGAATAATTAAAAATTCTCATTAACTTAAATAGTACTTTTACAACATTCAAGTTTAATAATATTATATTATTCTGATCAAGGTCCATAATATACTTCTCACTAAGTAAAAAAATATCTTTTTTTTTCATTTAAATCTATTGGGTAAATTATTATTTGCGAGGTAGCTTATAGATACATAATATTTTAATGCATATTCATATAATAGAAAAGCCAGTCAATGGTATGAAAATGTTTCTGAGACACAAATCTGCAAACCGGATGAAAATCGCCATAACACGCACCTCACCTCAGATAGTAATCCGCTCTGCTTGACACGTGCCTCTTACGGAGTTTAGTTTGCCCGGAACTTTATTTATATCCGGGCTTCAGGTGTAACGCTGACAGTCGAATTGAGTGCTTTACTCTGATCCGGGCTTACCAGCGCCCATACTCGGAGCTCCGAAGTTTTTCAAATTACTACTCATTGAAATTGGTTGGTCATTCTTTAGTTTCTATTCTATTACTTTGAATAATCTCTTCCTTTCTAAATGCCGGGCTTCAGATGTTGACAGATCCGGGCTCAACAGCGTCCATATTACCGGAGGAAGTTTTTCAAATTACAAGTCACTGAGAATGTATGGTAATTTTTTAATATCTCTTCTAATAATAGTTCAAATATTCTTCATCTCTGTATTTATTATTCAGGTTTTACCAGCGGTACTGGAATACTGTTTTCAAGCTTTCAGTATAATAGTTAAAATTCAGGTGTAACGATGACTGTAATTTATAATTTATGAAAATCTGTCTAATAAAGAAGATCACTTATCTGATTATTATTTAGTATATGGACTATCAAAGTAATAATAATAATAACTCCCCACACAGATTTCAATGATGGTGGCCGGTTTTATTGAAACCAGGCCAGGTACGCAGGAGTAATTTTATAGTGCCCAAGTGTGTGCGAAGTACACACTCTCTCTTCCTTTACTCTCATAACCCAGTGGGATTTATAACTGACACGACTGGCGAGAACTCAGGCGCAGGTGCGACTTTTTACATGCCCATCCGACGCATGGATCATCTTTCTTATCTGACAATCAGGTGATCAGCCTGCATTGTCCTAACCTTGCAACTTAAACTTGCAAAACTTGCAAACAACATTTTTCAAGCTCTAACCACTAGACCACGGAGGCTGAAGAAAGTAATACTGCAAATTATGTCAAAACAACACCAACTAATGTTATTTATTATACAAACGCATATGGTGCGTACAGAATTACTTTATTTTTATTAATTTTATGTATTCCAAAGCTCTTTTGATAAAAATATTAGCTTTCTGCACACCCTCCTCCACATGAACTTTAAATATGCCAAATATCATACTCCTCCATTCGCACGATTCTCGTAAATCTATACTTAGTATTTTTTTTTATGTATTAACTAGATGTTGCCCGCAACTTCATGCGCGCAAAGGGAAGTCCCGTAGAAACCGTATATTTTGCCGCGATAAAAGGTTACCTATGTCCTTTCCCGTAGTCTATTCTATATATGTGCCAAATATCATCAAAATCAGTTCAGTAGTTTTGGAGCCTATTCAATGCAAACATGCAAACAAACCATTCCTTCCTTGTAATATTAATATACATATAATTTAATATGATGTTGTAAATGCATGTATATTTAATTTTAAACGGTCCAGCTATTTGCCGGGGTATAATTATCGGCCGCTTATTGCGCTGCTCTCATCAATCTTCATTGTGGATCGACATCACACACACGTTGAATACAGATGAACTTGTTCTATATGCTATGTGCTCTATGTATTTTACTGTGATAGTGCCTTAATATGGGTTAACTTAATTGAAGATTTACCATGGCTTCAAAGAACACTGGCGAGGAATAAGCGTCTGTTCACACCAAAACGCGCATTTTTTAAGATAGCGATTCAAAATTGAACTTCATTTACGAAATAAATAGAGTTTACGTTTCATAGCAAGAGTTCGAGTTGCGAGATAGAATTGAATCGTTATCTTAAAATGTACACGCCGCGCATCGTCTCGGTGTGAGTTGACATTAAGGTTTGCGTTGCGAGTAAATGAGGAAAACCATAGGAGGTAAAGGTTTTTTTCAAAAGACCAGCGTTCAGCAACTTTTACTACACCGATGTTGCGGGTTTCCACAGGCGACAGTAAAATGTTACTACTTCCTGATATACAACAGTGGCTTTCAGATTGAAATTTCACTGTTCCATCACGTCACGACAGTATTTTGGATATAACACCAACTATGGGAAGCTACTTATACTTACAATATAACAACATAACTTTCTAAAATACGGCTCAAATCTCAATACACAAATGGCGCTAAGTGTACCGTACCCAAAGGGTAAAAAACGCGACACTGTTACTGAGACTTCGCTGTCTGTCTCTCTGTCTGTCCGTCCGTCTATCTGTCACCAGGCTCTATCTCTTTAACCGTGATTGCCAGGTCTAGTTGCAATTATCGCAGATGATGTAATTCTGTAGCTGCTATAACAAGCAATATATAGCTCGCACACCGATTTCGGTGACAGTGGCCGGTTTCATTGAAACCAGGCCAGTTACGCAGGAGTAATTTTATAGTGCCCAAGTGTGTGCGCAGTACATAAGAGCACTCTCTCTCTTCCTTTACTCTCGAAACCCTGTGGGACGGATAACCGACACGAATGGCGAAAGATCAGGCGCAGGTCCGACTTTTTACATGCCCATCCGACGCATGGATCATCTTTCTTGTCAGACAATTAGGTGATCAGCCTGCATTGTCCTAACCAAACTTGGAAACAACATTGTTCCAATGCGGGAATCGAACCCACGACCTCCGAGTCGACAGCCAAGCTCTAACCACTAGACTACGGAGGCTGTGACAACAACAAATACTAAAAACAGAAAAAAATATTAAACGGGCGTTCCATACAACGAACGTCATCTTTTGCCGTGTGCCGAAACGCACTTGGCTGGTTTTTAATTATGTTTTCGCATTACTCAGTAGTTATCGAACACGCAACGGAGACGTCAATACAGATATGGTAATAATTTCGCATCACCTTATAATCATCCGCTTCCCCGCTCACGTCAATATTCCAAGATATTCCATTAAATTAATTATAATATTCAAATTTGTTTACAGTCCCTCAAATATTTGTACAATCTACAATTCAGATTGTATGATACAGAATTTAATAAGGGTTATAATTCGGCATTCGTGTAAACAACCCGGGTTAGGTTTCATTGTCAAAGAAACGCAAATAAAGGCTTGTCTCGGTTAAAATTTACTAATTGAAGTTTGCAATGTTCCTTGAGTGTCTTTCTTTCTTTCTTGAGTGTTCTTGTCTTTAAAGAAAATGCTCCTTAATTTTCTCATTTATTTAGGGTGTTTTTGGAGACTTTTTTCCTTGTAGCCTATTAATCTAGAAAATGGTTGGTGATGGATCATCTTAATCTAGTCAGATCTAAAAATACGCAAAATGTTTAAAAATATGCATCACCTTAAGTCTATTCATTACATACATATTCACTTGAATCATAAGAAAATTTTAATAGAGGCCTCAACAGCTTGGTAATTTATTTTTTTTATTTTTTCGCACAGAGTAGGTTTAAATAATTTAAATGACAAAAAAAATCGTGTCTTTCGTCAAACGCTACGCACAAAAATTGTCCACTGGCACCAAAAAACCGGGCAGTGGATCTCTCTACGTTGCGCGTGATTGGACTGTGTCATGGCGCGCGGCGGAATTATTAATAGAAACGGAACCCTAAGAGTAGTCTAAGATACACGGCTTACATCTCATAACAACAGCTATCTGCCAGTGATAGTCCGGTCAAAATCACTTTTGTCCGGCCTTTGCAGAGATTAGTCGGAACAAACAGAATACGGACAAATAATATTGACATTGATTTTTTATACAATAATATAGTTTTTATTAAGTAAGTAAAATATTAATTATTATTGTTTGCATTAAGTGCAAAGTTGTGAATTTGAAACTACAAACAGACACTTGAACTTTTTTTATTTGTATAGTTTTTTTGGATACCAAAAAAGACTTGTTTCTCTCGAAACGGAAAAACCACCTGAATCACCCAATAATATGTACATCCCGGATACAAGATGTTTAGTTTATGGCGCCTTTGTTATACAAAATTGTATATTATACGTTGAAATGTTATATTTTGATTGCGTGCCAGCCTGGGACCTTTAGTCAAGATGCATTCGATAATTTCGACGGCAATGTTCCAAAACAAAATGTATCGGATTTGACATAAGGCGTCGCCGTTTTTGATTTCGAACATCGCCGTCGAAATTATCGAATGCATCTTGACTAAAGGCCCTGTACTGTGTTACGCGTATACAATATCATGTATTTTGTATAGTAGGTACGTCTGACAATAGTTAGATGTTCAAAAACTGTTTGATATACTATACTGTACGAGAATTATATTGATTTCTTATATTTACGCGAATATTGTTCATTGTTTTAAACACTTAAGGATTGTGTCGCGGTGCACTTTTCTCCCGACGTTTCGGCTACTTCCCAGCGGCCGTGGTCACGGGAGGACTGAGGTGTCGATTGTCCTATTTGTAGAAGCTGTTCAAACTACCCGAAGATTCTTCCATTATTATTTGTGTTCCGATCCACGCAAAACATACTAACGGGGAAAGGAAAGTGCACCGCGACACAATCGGTAAGTGTTTAAAACAATGTACGGGAATTATAAATAAATAAATAACTTTTTTTTTTTATTTCAGGCTGCATATTATTATGCCACTGCACAGTAGTAAAGTGTGTATTAGGAATATTAACCTTAAAATTTCATGTTGAATTGTGGTTTGATGCACAATTACTGTGTATAATGGGATGCGATTAATGGTATGTTACTTTATGTGGATGTTTTATTAAACATAATATTAATTTAAGATTTACATACTTAATAGAATTTTTGATGAAAAGCTATAGAAACATTGATTTATTGCCTGACACAGGTTTCAAAAAATATATTTTACACTTTTAATCCTAAGGCCAACATCATATTAGGTAGGTATATTTTAAACATTATAATTTTTATACATTTTTTTAGCAGGTTATTCTTTTTTACACACACAAGCCGCAGCTGATCAGTATTCAGCTATGGCTGGCCACTAGTTGTTTCCTCATAATTTTATACATTAGACATTAGTAGCTGCACGCTTAGTATGACCATCATCTTTCTACGGGACAATAGACAAACTGACAGATTGATCAAGGAAGTCTGTAATTTTGTCTAAACAATCTGTCAGTCTGTCTATTCTTGTGTAGATAAAACGTATTTCTACTGCGCTCATGTTACGCGCGTCTTTTTGGAGTTTACTCGTTAAGAATCGATTTTCATATAAGGCCCCCGGTACGAAAAAAATATGAGATGTAAAATCTACTGAACGAATGACCTTGTTACGTTTTCGTGCGCAACCTATTCTGCGCACCTGTCACTTTTTTTCACATGGCATGAATTTTCGAACTCAAATCGATCGCTAAAGTTTTTTTTCCTTCTGAGGGACGTGTTTTAGAGTAAAATCCAGTCGTGCGTCGGAGCTGACACACACTTTTTTTTTCAAAGTTGTTCGTCCCTACATCGTGTCAACGGATTATGTAGTCATGGATGGTCTGTCCGGTCGCTTGTATCCACTGTTCGGTAGTTACTACGACATAAAGAAAAATTATCGCTATGATATGTCGCGCGACTCTAACACGCTCACGACCGTTCGATATATGACGTGATTATGGATACGACAAATATGGCCGACCCATCACGCCGGGCGGGAATAAATATACTTGTATGCGACCATTTTATTGCGATACTGACACTTGTGGGAAATGTTATGTTACTTTAATGAAACAAACGCGATTCTTTGAAAGTAAAACACGAATTTTACCATGTCGTGTTAGAGTTTCTGGTTTACAAAAATTTATGAAGAGACGAATGTTTTTCTAAGGGTCAGCTCACCGAGTTACCACCAGAAGTGGTGCTGTATTCTTAAGATAACGTTTTAAAATTGAACTTTTTTCACTAAACAAGAACGTATCATTCCAACAGCGGCGCCGGGCTATGCAGTGCATGTATCTTATTGTGTAAATAATAAAGTTGAATTTTGAATAGCTATTTTTAAAAATGTAGCGCCTCGTCTCATCGCGTCTCGTCGTGTCTCGTCGCGTCTCGTCTCGGTGTGAACTGATGCTTATAAACTAGGCTTTTGCATTTGCAGAGTTAGGGCCGTATTCAGGGGATTGACATTTACCTAAGTGGGACAAGCCCGAAGTGTTAAAATTTCTGTTACAATAATTTTGAGTTTCAATAATATTTTCAAGGAACTTTGAAACATTTTACCGTAGCACTGTACAACTTTATACTTAATTACCATGAAAATCGCAATACGTAGCGCAATTATTCTTGATAGAGCATAGAGCCGCGCGCTGGCCCTGGCGGAGCGGGCAGCGGGGAGCGGGCGGAGGAGGCAATTTGACAGCAATTTGGCGTTATTACAAGCGTGTCGGGCGTCATAGTAAATTTAAGATCGGCCGCGCCCATGTTGGGCTCACAGCGGTTCAGTAGATGTAATGTTTGGTACAGACATTTGGAAGGATGTAGATATCATTTCTAAAGGCAGCCACAGACGAGAGGCCGATCGTTTCAGTTAGAACTGACGCCTGAACGGATTCGAGCCCATACACGAAAAAAATCGCATCCGACCCAACTGACGTCAGTTCGGCCTGAACGGATTCGAGCACACACACGACACGATTTTGCATCCGTTCAGGCCGAACTGAAGGCAGACCGGACTATGTATGGGCCCCTTTAGAATAACATTATAAAAACAAATTGACATTGTTATCGGATATCTAATTTATACATGTAAGATAATATCTTGGAGGGAAAATAAACTATTTTGTTTCTCTGTAAATACGAGTTTATTATAAGTTGATATCAAAAACATTACTTTTAAACAAACTAAAAACTACATTAAATAACTTATTATCATACCTGTAATACCAATATACCAATACGAGAAACGACAATAATGTATATTGTTATTCCTCCAGTATGGTATTAAATTAAAATCTTTTGTACATCTTTGTATTCTTTGCTTTTAACATTTTTCCATTTTAATAAAATTCGACAATCTCAATCAGACTTCAAAATAATTTTCTTCTTAAAATTTTTAAATATCTAGCGCATAACACTACTTTAAATAAAAACTTAGTTTATTATTTACATACATTTCTAAAAATTATCGCGATAACTTTTATTAAGTATGGTTTGTATTAAAACATACCTTTTTATGTTTTATATATGTGGCTTAATCAACAAAAAAAAATTGTAAATATCAACGTCATAATTTCTGTCACCATTAACAGGGTGACTGTAATACCTGGAATACGCTGTATACTAAAAGGATTCTTTAAGCTCGATCTTGATCTTATTGGCCTATTCTAGTATAACATAGACAACTAAACAGATGTTTCATATCAAGTGCGTCTCAAAATAGTTCAATATTTGTGGTTGTAGATTGTAACGGAAATTATAGAGTATTGAAAACGTGTACAAATTAAAAACGACCTTCTAAATATAGGATTCTCCTTATAGTTTCATAACCTCAGCTACGGAATATTTGTAAGCATAAAATAGGTTTTTTGATGGTTATTAGTAATTAGACGGGCCAGATAAAATACTTTACACCTAAAGTATTTTATCTGGCCCGTCTAATTACTAATAACAGAATACTCTGCTTTTATAAGAAATAACTTTCAGGTTTTTTATCGTACGATTTTTGTGTGAAGTGTCTGAAAAGACGATAGCAGCAGTTTCGCAGTAAAAAAAACAACGCGCTTGCAACTGCTCTGGTGTCCATAGGCGACAGTAATCACTTTCCATCAGATGATCCGTCTGCACGTTTTCCCCCCATTGTATCAAAATAAGAAGAGAAAAGTCGCATATTACTAAACAGCTGCTGTTATGACATACAATCAAAGAGAGGATTAGCGTCTTGAAAATCTCATGAAGTAAAAATTTCATTAAAAATTCCAAAGCAACCGTTATGGGTGCCTTATAAGTGAAAACCCTCTTATGAATCTCTAATGCAGTAATCTAATTATCCTCCTGATACCCAGGGTAATTAGGCAGACGGTAATGCCACAGTGCAAAAATTACCAGTACTCCGACGCGTTTGTGGAAATGATATCGACGCGAAGAGGGTGAGGGTTGTCACAATGTTATAAAAACAATCCGGTACCCGGATAAAAAGAAAGGTTTTGCCTTTGTAGAGTGATTTTGCGCGTAGAGAAGCGACGAATGTCACATTGGCAAGTTTGACAGAGAAAATGCCCTACAAAATTTCTATATCTATACTAATTTAATAAAGAGGAAAGATTTTTTTGGTTGTTTGCATATAATATACGCTCCTATGGGTAAGCTACTGGGCCGATTTTAATTAAACTTGGGACAGACATAGAGTAGACCACGGGCAAAACATAGACTACTTTTAATTGCCTCAAATTGTAAAGCTCCCGCGTGATATCCTTTTGCACGCAAGAAGGCAACATCTAAATTGGAATATAGCACAGTTACATGTTAAAAATTACAATAATAAAACTTACACATTGCAAAGGTCAATGTGCATTCTTTTTAACCGGATCTGTATAATAGAACCATTTGCCGCTCAATCAAACATAAGATCAAAATCGCTTAATAGCACCGATGAATCGTGCGCACGCAGACACCGTCACGTGTGCCACACATCAAGTACGAACTTCAACCATGTGACTTTATTGCGTGGTAAGGTAAATGAGTGACTTGTGTGTTTAAATTGGTAGCCTTTTAGTTTCCTACTGTATTTTTGTTTACAAAAGGATTAAGTCAGGTCTGAATAGGACGGTATACCGTATATCCCGGGCTCGCTTCACCCGCCCCTTACCTAGCGTACTGAATGGCTCCGACTGGCACACTGTGGCAGTACCCTCGTTAAATAATTTGGGCGATATCAACTCAGTTATTTGCACTCAATTTCAATTTTCCATACGGATAATCATTATATACTACATCCACAGTTTTCGTATTTGTTTAATTATAACGGAATTTTCAATTTGGTAGTTAATGGGCGACCTTATGTATGTAATTATGCTGATGAACGTTTAATGGAGGATGTCACTAGGTATGTAAAAATCACTTGGAAAAGTAAGTAGTTATGAATTTACACGAGTTTAAAGTTCCGAAATATTTTACAATGACGATGACGCCGCTCTACAACTCGGCAATTCCATCCGGAGTTAGTTGCAAGTTACCGTCTGGGCCACTTGGCCGAAATTTCAAAATATTTTTGTCTTTTCCTTGATTTCTTTACTGAAAACTAACTGTATTCTGAATTTGAAGCTTTTATGTCTGCTAGAAGTGCCTTAAAATTTTGATGATCGCTCAATGAGTTAGAAAGTCAGTGAGTGACAATATTATGAAACTTTGACTAGTTATAATTCTTACTACGAATTAAAACTAAGCGAATTAATACAGCGTGATTCAATAACGCCTGTTTGGTGACTGAAAATTCATGCGTCTAGTTGTATCTACAACGAGGTTACAGAGGGGTCGAAACTTACCTGAGTGCTTCGAGAAAAGGATGGTATGTCCGTGCCGCTTTTTTGCTCAACTTGGCGGGGGCACTTCCGTGCCCCCAGATGATTATTGTTTGTCTTAAACATTTCGCTTGTCTTTTAACTTTGTATTGAAATGACATATCAAACAATGTCTTTTGGCGTGGTTACTATACAACAGAACATGCAAAATAATTTAAATAAAAAAAAGGAAAACAAAACAATGCAAATTATTCTCTACAAATAAAAAACACTAATTAAAATTATTTTGTGGCAGTGCAACGCATATTTATTAAGCATATTTTATGGAACTATATTATGCAATGCTCAATTTTGATATTTCATATCTCCCGGACGTTTGCGATGCTTCATTGCCTTTTTAAAATAACTTTTTATTACACTCTTTTACAGCATCCGTTTAAAATTTTAATAATACTTTGTTTGAAATTAAACTATTGATTTTCAATTATTGAGTGGATTACAGTGTTTTTATGGCGGCCATAACGTCGCGGGCTTAATGTACAATGTAGCATCAGCTATGATTTTTATTGCCAGAATGTTGCACCAATATCAAGTTTTACCGTTGTTGGGCTTAAAAAAATATTAATTTTAAACTCTTACCACGCTATTCATAAAAAATATCTAAACGATTGAATTATTTAATATACTCGAAAACTTCTGTCACGTGAGTTTTAAAAAGTATCTGACAAAGACAGGAACATTGATTAGCTAATCGGTCATTTTTTTTATAAATAAGGGTTTTGTGCAATCAAAACAAATATTTAAGTGAATAGAAAGTTTGTCAATAGTTTAGTCGTCGATAATGATTATTATTAAATATTAAAAAACAATCAAAACCATGCACCGGTTTAACCCTAACCCGACGAGAAGAAACGGCGAAACAAACTCGGTCGGCTACATTTTAGAAAAAACATGGAAAATTGTTCTTTCGAAAGAAAGATATGTCTTACAATGTAATCTTAATTCATGTATACCAAAAGTCAAGAGTACATAAGTACATAATAACCTACCATCATAGCAATTCGAAAAATTCCTTCTAGCGTACAATGTGCACGCATATAAGTATAAATTTCTGCTCTAAAATTAAACAAATTGTCCCTCTCGAATCATAATGAAACACAACTGATGCAATTATATGTCTCAAATCGTTCGCTTGTGTTTTATTTCGACACTAGCTGGTGCCCGCAACTTTGTTGGCATAGAACTAACGGTAACGGAACCCTATTTTTTAACGGAAACCCTAAGATTAAGCAGCCTATGTTAGACCTTATGACATCAGCTATCTGCTAGTCCAGTGAAAATCGGTCCAGCCGTTTCAAAGTCGTCCGGAACAAACAGACAAACAGGCAGACAGACAGACTGTCAGATAGACGGATAGACAAAAATTTTATAAATCGATTTTGTATTGTAACTACCGTATATACTTTTATATTCATTGTGTGAAAAGCTCTTAATTTTAAATTACAAACAGACATAAATTTTAATTATTTGTATGTATGTATAGAAGATAGGTATATATTTGACTAATAGTAAGTTTAATATTCATCGTTTATGTTGAAAGTACCCGGGAGACTGAGTTTTGCTCCGTGTTTTAGTACAACGATAAAATAATTAGAAATAAATAAAAAAATATATAAAAGAAAAAGAAATAATAAGAATCACAAAATATTCATGGTACCCCGGTATTCGACGCCACCACATTCCGAATTTCTAAACAGTGCAAAAACTATACGTAGGTACGCGTACCAGCTGCCAATCAAACTGGTAAGAGGGTCGAAATTACTGATATATTGTCGCACGACGAAATAAAAAAACATAATATATTGCTTAAAAATGCATTATATAAAAAAATTTTCTCCTCCAAAAGCTATTGTCGAGATACCGATTATATATTAGGTCTTTACCTACGAAATTGCCGTTTTGTATGAAAAAATTTAAACGATTTTTTTTGTGTATTTTTTATTTGTATTGATCGAAGTAATCACCCATGCAATCAATACATCTTTGCCAACGCTGTGGCAGTTTATTGATGTCCTTCTTAAAGAAGTCTTCAGCTGGACGGGAGGCAACAAATTCTTCAAAGGCATTTTGTACTGCCTCTCGGGTATTGAATTTTTTTCCCGCCAAGAAGTTATCCAAATTCTGGAAAAAGTAGTAGTCTGTAGGCGCAAGGTCTGGTGAGTAGGGCGGATGACGGAGAGCTTCTAACCCCAGTTCTTGCAACTTGGAGACCGTCTGCTGTGCAGTATGAGGTCGCGCGTTGTCGTGCAGGAGCAGCGGAGACGAGCGATTGACCAATGCTGGTTGGAGATGTGCCAGCTTCTCCATCATTGTGTTCAGTTCTTCACAGTACACATCTGCAGTAATGCTCACCCCGTTTAGTAAGATGCTGTGATGAATCACACCGGGGCTAGACCACCAAACAGTGACCATCACTTTTCTAGGGGTATGTTTTCGTTTAGGGCATTGTTAAGGTGTTGAACCAGGATCCAACCAACTTGCTGAGCGCTTGCGGTTATCAAACAGAATTCATTTTTCATCGCAGGTAACAATGCGGTTCAAAACTTCTTTATTTGTGTGTCTGTTGAGCAGTGCAAGGCACGCCTCGACGCGTACTTCGCGCTGGCGATCATTGAGATCGTGGGGCACCCATTTATCAAGCTTTTTTACCTTGCCAATTTGACGCAAATAGACCAATATTGTTTTGACGCTAACGTCGAAAGCTGCTGCTAATTCATTCATAGATTGTGTATCGTCAGCTTCCACAATCGCCTTTGATTCGTCATTGTCGACCAAAGTTCGGACGACCGTGAGGTTCATTTTTCAAGTCGAAATTTCCAGAACGGAAGCGAGCAAACCAATAACAGGTGGTGCGTTGGTTTGTAGTGTTAGCTCCGTAAACGTCGTTGATGTTGCGTGCCGCTTGTGCCGCGTTGCTGCCACGACGTTCCTCATATTCCATAATTACTCGAATTTAAAAAAGAATTTTCGAAAAAGATTGAAATGCGATGAAAATGTAACACTAACCAATAAACAAATGACTACTTTAGGAAAAAGAATTCCATGTTTTTAAAATGAAATTAATTTGAAATTAGAATTCTTAGCCAAACAAAAATTATTTTGATTTGAAATGGCCTTTCATTTCATAGATAAAGACCTATTATAATAAGGTATTTACCTATGAAATTGCCGTTCTGCAGTACTGGCCATTTCAAATCAAAATAATTTTTCTTTGTTGTATTATATAATATTATACAAGATCGTCTGGTTTAAAGTATAAGATTCATTAGTTTGTACACATCCATAAAAATGGAATGTAATAATTTAAATTGATGCTATATTTCGAATAAAATAGCTGTTTATATGTTGATAGTTGATACTGTTACAGAGACTAAAATATTAGTATAATGACTTTCTAATCGCGTAATTGACTATTGCGTATAACAAACATAACAAAAAAGGTTTAATGTACGTTTTTGACAATTTATAAGAACTAGATGTCGCGCTGTGGTCGAAATTCGCCTTATAATAGGTAATCGTAAATATAAGTTTGAACTTTATAAGGGTTCTTTTGGTTCTTTTAGATAGAAAAGGGTGAATTTTGTGAGAGATTGACGCACGTCAACGTGTAACTAAATTGTATCCATCAAACGCACGGTTGTGTGTGTTAATAATTTGAGGTAGCGTGTTCTGCTTTCGACACACTAACGTCAACTGTGCCAAATATCATACTCCTCCGGTCGGACAATTCTCGCGAAACTTCCTACCGCTGAAAGATTTTGCTTCACGCATTATCGTATTTTGCGTTTACCTTAGAATAAACCGATTTGTCGCTAGACGCCTGGCAAATCACATCAATAATCAAGTGCAAATATCTGATTTATATTGGCGTGGCGACGTGTTATCACACCATTAGATGTACAAAAGCCGCATTCAGTATGTAGTCCGGCTTACCATAATCTATGAGCACACGCGCGTGACCGATAACGGATATGATCCCGTTCAACGCAATAAACATTCAAGCTGTTATTTTACGAGCCAAATGATAAATTAATAGCTTATATTGCCGTTGAAACGATTGCAGGATTTATTATTTTAAATTATGTGATATTGTTATTACTAATAGTGGTATTTTTGTAACCCTGTTAAAGCTAAGAGTTGCTATGTCTTGGGTGTTAGTACGTAAAACAGATGATTTGCGCAAAAAAAAAACTTGAGAGGTGTCAAGGGACACCCGGATGTTAACAATTTATATTATATATATATATATATATATATATATATATATATATATATATATATATATATATATATATATATATATATATATATATATATATATATATATATAAAATTAATAACAAACAGACACTTCAATTTTGTTTATCTGTATAGATAAACAAAATTGAATTGAATTGAATTGAAAATATAATATATTATATTATACTAAACAAATAGTTGAACTAAGTATATATAGTGCGCGCGCAACTAGTTGGCCGCGCCTTAGGTAGGGACAGGGGTGAGGGCGGGTTGCTTGCTGCTCGCAGTGTTGCCGCCGCGAAGTCCGGCTCCGTACTGAGTAATAACAGCAAGCGCGGCTAGCTAGTCACAATATGTAACAGTCATAACAGTCACAATGTGTAATTGCAAAATTCTACATTATTGTCAAGGTGATAAGGTCGTTTTTTGTATCATTCTTAATAGTCGTTATTACATTGTGATTTTGAGTGGCAAAAAGTGTCGTTCCTAATAATCCGTCCAGCCCCAATACAATTCGCAACGCGCCATAAAGAATTTAGTTCCAAAAAATGTTCACATGGTTACTCTACAGTCCGAATGACATGCAATTCGCAACCCTTATATATATTTTACCCGACCATGGCGAAGTCAAAAGTAAGGGTAATGAATTTGCCAGTGTATGTTTGTACATTTGTATTATCGTAGCGCTTAAATTACTGATCCGCTTTTAACTGATTACCTATATGACAAACCCTCGCACACAGCACACGGACCGCAAGCGCTGTTTCACACGAGATTTCGGTGAGGCGGTGGTATTTATCCGGTCGAGGCGGCCCATTCGTGCCGAAGCATGGGTCTCCCAAACATATACCCCCTTACTAATAAAAATATTCACACAATGGATAAGCTATATATATACAATGTCATGTCCTTGTTTGTCAAGCGACTTTTCCAACGTATCAGTCAAGAACATAATATAATGTATAGCTTGTCCATTGTGTAAATATTTTTATTAGGACAGGTGGTTAATATATAATGGCAAATAACATAATACAATTTAAATACAATATTTCGCTACATTAAATCAAACATAGACGGTACGGAATGGTCCACGCATAAAAAATGTTATACTACGCGGGTCACAATTTATGTCTGTCCATAAATTTCGCTTTTTGGTTTTATTCTTCTCCTTTAAGTGCGTCATCGATCGTAAACGTAAGGTTCATCTAGTTGAAATATTTCTAGCCACTATATTTCTTTTTGACGGTGCAACAAAGTAGTGTTTTTGTGTAGCCTTTTCTAGGTTAAGATCTTATTACGCTACGATAGCGCCCTGCACACGTAAAGTTTGGACTGCGGATCGAACTGCGTTCCAAACAGTGGCAGAAGCTGGTTTGGACTGCGGATCGAGCTGTCGTGCAAATTACGTCTGTAAATGCGTAACGTTTTGGCCTGCCTGCGTCTAAAATACGTCAAAGCGCGTGTTCTTAACTGGAATATGCGCTGTCATCAACACGCCAGCAGGCTTAGCATGCGCACCCTAGAAACACCGAAAATTCGACAAAATGACAGATTGAATAAACATTAATAGTATTCGGAGCAAAATAGTTCTTATTGTAAAGCCGCAAGGTCGATGCATCGTCGTTATGAGAAACATCATTTTTTTTCTTCCCAAGCATGAACTCACTAAATGGCCTCTTTTGACAGCTAAAGTAGAAATGTTTTCTTATTTCAATGTCAAAATATAGTCTTACTGTCATCTCAACTACTCCACGTTGCTTCACTTACGTTCAGTCGAGTCATTTACTTGAAAATTTGATAATTTTTGACAGAAGATTTACCTACAGCCATTTTAAAAATAGGGCTATTTAGAAATTTTTACTTATATTGACGTTACCTTGTTACCATGGATTAAGAACTATTTTGCAACGAACTGTTTTGTATAGAATATTTCTTCTTTAAACTTATTTCTTCGGATCGCCATGCTAAGCCCGCAGATCGGACTGTCGGCCCCGCTCATTTACACGTTCGGTTCGGGTTGGAATGACGCGTGCTATTTTTCGCGGCAGAACGGTACGTGTGACGGGCGCTACTGAAAGTGGCAGGTAGATCATATCATTTTGGAGTTGTAAAGATCGCACGCACTTGTGAGTTATAACTCCTCTAGTATTGCGCGTGTCTATAGGTGGAAGAAACGGCTCATTATTATCGGGCTATACGTCTGCGACGATGCTACGAAAGAAATATGCGATAATTAAAATCATTAATTCATTAATTATGCTTTAATCATTTAGGTACTTCTACGGCTACGGCTGTACGGCTGTCCGTGAGTAATACAAGCCACAATGAGATATTAAATGTGCAGATTTTATGACCAAAATTTTAAACAATAAGTATTTATAGAATAACTTGGTACGTGTTTCAATCAAGAGTTAAGTACCAATTTACAATATTGCAATATCGAATTCGCTCTGTACAGCCAACAGGTTACATATATGCAAAACGGAATATTATAATATAAATTCATTGGTTCATTTAATAATAAGCAGTTATGTATTTTATGAAGTTAATGAAATACGTAAGTGTTTATTACCAAAGTCAAAAATCGGGCGAATAAAGTAGGTACTGCTGAAATCTGAAATCTACATCTATAAAAGAAATAAAAATAGGGATTTTTATTTCTTTTACAGGTGTAGTATCTTTTAAGAATCATTTAGTATTTTTTTTTGTTGGTATTTATAATTGTAGCAGGCTACGACCTCTTGATATGTATGCCTTTTTAACGCTTGAGTGATGATGATAATAATACAGCAACAATTCTTATATTCTCCTTTATTGGTGCTTATCACAGATACGTATTACAAATGAGATATGTCTAATACAAATACGTCTAGTCTACACTGAGTGTAGCCGTTTATTTATCTAAAATAAACCTAAGTGGCTTCACTCGTGACATCTGTCAATATGACATTGACAATTGTCACAAATGTCTTAAAACTACTGTTGTCATTATCCAACAATAATCTGTATATTTTGCTACTATTTAGCTTGAAAAATGTAAATTTCAGGATTTTGCGTTCAGAACAACTTTCACTTTATTTTTAACCGTGAAATTGCCGCAAAAGGACTTATAAATTGTGACGTCATCGTTAGCGGGATTAAATTGGACTAAAATATTTTTCATCGAGTTATCTATTCAGAAATTCGGGGTATTAAAAAGACATTAAAGACGTTGAATCAGCTTAATTTCGACCCGCCAGATATTTGAAATGCTTCCAAAAAGGATTAATTAAAGAGTTAAGTAAAGTGAATATTTAGTTTTGAGTTTATATGTACATAGATTTATTAAGTTACTGGCTGCTGCCCGCGGCTTCGCCCGCGTAAATATAGTATCCCTCGGGAACACTGTAATTTTTCGGGATAAAAAGAAGCCTTTGTTTTAATCCAGAGCCTTCTACTACCATACTTTTTAAGTAAGTATATATAAATTTCAAAGAAATCCGTTTCGTAGTTTTTGCGTGATCTGTCCATCCTCACAAACTTTCACATTTATAATATTAGTAGAACAAAGATTTCATTGGTTTCCTTGCAGGTCGAAATTGAGCCCTGGCGCAACTGTGACCCAAGTGGATCTATTGTGATAGCTATGATTTTCGACCCTCGACGAAAACAGGGGGATATTAAAAGTTTAACGTGTCTTTCAGGTGTGTGTGTCTGTGTGTGGCATCGTAGGTCTCAAACGGATGATCCGATTTTGATATAGTTTTTTTTGTTTGAAAGCTGACATGATCTACAATGTTCTTAGCTATAAATCATCATCAACTCGTTCACTGCTCGACAATTCGGGGATTACATAATTGTTCAAATGTTGTTTATTATTTACAAAGATGATGCTAATGATAGTTTCATTGGGGTCAACTCAGCGATTGTGCTAGACACTGCAGACCATTACGGCTCTCAGGTGCACTGTAATTTACAGAGGATGTTTGTGCTGCAAATAGTTAGGGGTTTCGGAGATAATTGGGGACGTTTAACTGAATCTAAATATAAATGAACTGGACTAGTAACAAAAGTAACTAGATTACAAGATAATATTTACATTACCTGATTTGCCCAAGTGTGTACGCATTACACAAGAGCACACTCTTCCTTTACTCTTGCATCCCAGTGGGACGGATAGACGGACAGACGTGGATAACCAACACGACGACAGATCAGGCGCAGGACCGACTTTTTACATGCATGGGCATGTAAAAAGTCGTATCTTGGGAATCGAGCCCACGACCTCCGAGTCGAAAGCCTAGCTCTAAACAACTAGATCACGGAGCCTGTTAACAACATTTGCATTAAAGATTCCGACAAAGAACCTTCAAGAGATTATAAACTAGCTTTTCCCCGCGGCTCCGCCCGCGTAAATACGGTATCCCACGGTAACATTGTACTTTTTCGGGATAAAATGTAGCCTGTGTTTTAATCCAGAGCCTAAACTACCATATCAAATTTCATCAAAATCCATTCAGTAGCATTTGTCGTGAAAGAGTAACAAACATCCATCCATCCATCCTCACAAACTTTCACATTTATAATAGTAGTAGGATAATAGAAGTGTTTGAATTTCACCAGAAATGATGGTCCTATCTACTGAATGATTTATTATCAGACGAAATGCAAGTGCAGATTTTTTTCAAAATGTTCCATCTCAGAAATCTAAAAAACTTAAATCCTTAGATAGAGGTACGGAATGAAAAATGTAAATAGGTTACGCGAAGGAAATGGGCTATGACATATATACCCATAAGGGCCGAACAAAGGTCTCAGGAACAATGCCTGCGAAAATGATAAATAAAGGGAAGATTCAGTCCGAGAGAATAAAGGGCCAGGTAAACACATGCGCGCGGAATATAAAGGAGACGGCCAAATTATTCCAAGTTATTTATACATTTTCGTTTTACTTTTATAGATAACCTACCGTAAATTTGATGATGCTCCGACTGAAATAAAAGCCTTGTACATTGATATAGTCGTTTTATTACGGTTTAGTGCTTTTTTTGAGTGATTGTGTTAGTTAGAAGAACTGTATGATTGCCCAATAATATTTATGTTGTTGAATAGGTATTTTCAATAGGAACAACAATTGTTATCATAGCTTTGTTGTTACTACTGCCCGTTTGGACATATGGATTTTTTTTCGTAAGAAAAAAATTTAAAATACCATTTTTTAACTATACGTAAGCTTATTTCCATAAGACACTACCAAGCCGCGTTGGAGGTAGACACGTTAAGCCCTTCTCCATTTTACCTCCAGCTTTGGGATAGGACCCAAATGATTAGGTTAGGTCAGGTTTAGGTTAGGTTAAGTTGAACATATCTTTAAAAAATCGTATATTCAATATTTTCTTGGAAATATAAAAGTCTTCCAAATTGTAATTTTAGTTGAAAAGATCTGTCTAACGACATAATATTATATTTTGGAATGAAGTTCCTTATGGCGCGTTGCGAATTGTATTGGGGCTGGACGGATTATTAGGCACGACACTTTTTGCCACTGGAAATCACAATGTAATAACGACTATTAAGAATGATACAAAAAACGACCTTATCATCTTGACAATAATGTAGAATTTTGCATTTACACATTGTGACTGTTATAACTGTTACATATTGTGACTAGCTAGCCGGGCCTTAGGTACGCGAGTGACGGTGGGACGGAAGAGCGCTTGATGTTATTACACAGTACGGAGCCGGACTTCGCGGCGGCAACACTGCGAGCAGCGAGCAACCCGCCTCCTCACCCCCGTCCCTACCTAAGGCGCGGCCAACTAGTTCCGCGCGCACTATATATACTTAGTTCAACTATTTGTTTTGTATAATATAATATATTATATTTATATCTACAGAATATAAACAAAATTGAAGTGTCTGTTTGTAATTTCAAATTAACAGCTTTTATTTTCACTTGATGCATTTAAAAGTATGATCGGTACTTAATAAATATAATATAAATTGTTAACATTTTTCTGTCCGTCTGTCAGTCTGTGACATGACATATATTTCTTCCAATGTAGGCTTCAATTCTTCATTATCTACTATATATTTATATTATAGTATATATATTATAACTTCGTTCCATCCGGGTGTCCCTTGACACCTCTCAAGTTTTATTGCTATTGGATGGTGGTCCTAGGTTCCATATATTTTTGCCCTACGTCCTTTATTTCATGATGTAAGAGCATACAAAGAAATGAATAGTGTCACTAGTATTCCCACCACTGGGACACGAATTTGTCTTCAATGTTTTTTTTTTTATAAATTTGATCTGATTGATGAAAACTGAAAAACTTGATCGCTCATTTTTTGACTTGTAATAATGAAAGTAGCAGGCTCCAACGAGGTAAGTGAATTGATCACAAGCCGTTCTGAAGTGAATCAATCTCCTACGTAATAAAAATATTTTATACGGCAGTAAACGATGTTTCGACCGTTAATGGATCTATTGTGATAGCTATGATTTTCGACCCTCGACGAAAACAGGGGGATATTAAAAGTTTAACGTGTCTTTCAGGTGTGTGTGTCTGTGTGTGGCATCGTAGGTCTCAAACGGATGATCCGATTTTGATATAGTTTTTTTTGTTTGAAAGCTGACATGATCTACAATGTTCTTAGCTATAAATCATCATCAACTCGTTCACTGCTCGACAATTCGGGGATTACATAATTGTTCAAATGTTGTTTATTATTTACAAAGATGATGCTAATGATAGTTTCATTGGGGTCAACTCAGCGATTGTGCTAGACACTGCAGACCATTACGGCTCTCAGGTGCACTGTAATTTACAGAGGATGTTTGTGCTGCAAATAGTTAGGGGTTTCGGAGATAATTGGGGACGTTTAACTGAATCTAAATATAAATGAACTGGACTAGTAACAAAAGTAACTAGATTACAAGATAATATTTACATTACCTGATTTGCCCAAGTGTGTACGCATTACACAAGAGCACACTCTTCCTTTACTCTTGCATCCCAGTGGGACGGATAGACGGACAGACGTGGATAACCAACACGACGACAGATCAGGCGCAGGACCGACTTTTTACATGCATGGGCATGTAAAAAGTCGTATCTTGGGAATCGAGCCCACGACCTCCGAGTCGAAAGCCTAGCTCTAAACAACTAGATCACGGAGCCTGTTAACAACATTTGCATTAAAGATTCCGACAAAGAACCTTCAAGAGATTATAAACTAGCTTTTCCCCGCGGCTCCGCCCGCGTAAATACGGTATCCCACGGTAACATTGTACTTTTTCGGGATAAAATGTAGCCTGTGTTTTAATCCAGAGCCTAAACTACCATATCAAATTTCATCAAAATCCATTCAGTAGCATTTGTCGTGAAAGAGTAACAAACATCCATCCATCCATCCTCACAAACTTTCACATTTATAATAGTAGTAGGATAATAGAAGTGTTTGAATTTCACCAGAAATGATGGTCCTATCTACTGAATGATTTATTATCAGACGAAATGCAAGTGCAGATTTTTTTCAAAATGTTCCATCTCAGAAATCTAAAAAACTTAAATCCTTAGATAGAGGTACGGAATGAAAAATGTAAATAGGTTACGCGAAGGAAATGGGCTATGACATATATACCCATAAGGGCCGAACAAAGGTCTCAGGAACAATGCCTGCGAAAATGATAAATAAAGGGAAGATTCAGTCCGAGAGAATAAAGGGCCAGGTAAACACATGCGCGCGGAATATAAAGGAGACGGCCAAATTATTCCAAGTTATTTATACATTTTCGTTTTACTTTTATAGATAACCTACCGTAAATTTGATGATGCTCCGACTGAAATAAAAGCCTTGTACATTGATATAGTCGTTTTATTACGGTTTAGTGCTTTTTTTGAGTGATTGTGTTAGTTAGAAGAACTGTATGATTGCCCAATAATATTTATGTTGTTGAATAGGTATTTTCAATAGGAACAACAATTGTTATCATAGCTTTGTTGTTACTACTGCCCGTTTGGACATATGGATTTTTTTTCGTAAGAAAAAAATTTAAAATACCATTTTTTAACTATACGTAAGCTTATTTCCATAAGACACTACCAAGCCGCGTTGGAGGTAGACACGTTAAGCCCTTCTCCATTTTACCTCCAGCTTTGGGATAGGACCCAAATGATTAGGTTAGGTCAGGTTTAGGTTAGGTTAAGTTGAACATATCTTTAAAAAATCGTATATTCAATATTTTCTTGGAAATATAAAAGTCTTCCAAATTGTAATTTTAGTTGAAAAGATCTGTCTAACGACATAATATTATATTTTGGAATGAAGTTCCTTATGGCGCGTTGCGAATTGTATTGGGGCTGGACGGATTATTAGGCACGACACTTTTTGCCACTGGAAATCACAATGTAATAACGACTATTAAGAATGATACAAAAAACGACCTTATCATCTTGACAATAATGTAGAATTTTGCATTTACACATTGTGACTGTTATAACTGTTACATATTGTGACTAGCTAGCCGGGCCTTAGGTACGCGAGTGACGGTGGGACGGAAGAGCGCTTGATGTTATTACACAGTACGGAGCCGGACTTCGCGGCGGCAACACTGCGAGCAGCGAGCAACCCGCCTCCTCACCCCCGTCCCTACCTAAGGCGCGGCCAACTAGTTCCGCGCGCACTATATATACTTAGTTCAACTATTTGTTTTGTATAATATAATATATTATATTTATATCTACAGAATATAAACAAAATTGAAGTGTCTGTTTGTAATTTCAAATTAACAGCTTTTATTTTCACTTGATGCATTTAAAAGTATGATCGGTACTTAATAAATATAATATAAATTGTTAACATTTTTCTGTCCGTCTGTCAGTCTGTGACATGACATATATTTCTTCCAATGTAGGCTTCAATTCTTCATTATCTACTATATATTTATATTATAGTATATATATTATAACTTCGTTCCATCCGGGTGTCCCTTGACACCTCTCAAGTTTTATTGCTATTGGATGGTGGTCCTAGGTTCCATATATTTTTGCCCTACGTCCTTTATTTCATGATGTAAGAGCATACAAAGAAATGAATAGTGTCACTAGTATTCCCACCACTGGGACACGAATTTGTCTTCAATGTTTTTTTTTTTATAAATTTGATCTGATTGATGAAAACTGAAAAACTTGATCGCTCATTTTTTGACTTGTAATAATGAAAGTAGCAGGCTCCAACGAGGTAAGTGAATTGATCACAAGCCGTTCTGAAGTGAATCAATCTCCTACGTAATAAAAATATTTTATACGGCAGTAAACGATGTTTCGACCGTTAATGTGTACGGGTCGCGGCGAAGGGGCTTTTGACGACCTGTTAATATTCACTGATCAATGTCGATGGCGGCAGTGGTGGGAAGAGAATATTTTTCTACACCTCCGTCGGTGTTCGACGCTACATCCCAATCGGCACGATATAAATGATGTCTAGTAGACATCTTCATACTAGACCGCCCGAATCGGCGCACGCACACACAAGAGTCATTTACACGGCCGCTAACGAAATTCAAATCATAGATTAAAGAAAGCTGTGACCAGCTAAACAGCTACATAGTTTACTTTCGATTTGATTGGACTACTACAAGCATACGGTGTGTCCACAACTCTCCTATCGCGTACACGGCAATAGTGTCAAAAATCCGGTTAAGATTGTGAGCCGTCGAAGAGACGTCTAAAGTGCCGTCGAAGAGATGTCTTAAGTTTTTAATTAAGTTTTTGAGTTTTTTTTGGTTGTCATGACGTCTAAGAGATTGAGTATTGTGATGTGTTGTCGGTTGTCATGACGTCAAATAACATTTTTTTAAAAAAATTTTCACGTTTCATTGCAAGAGCGGCGCCGAACTAAGCGAGCTAGTTTGACATTCGAACACTTGCAATAATTTAACGTGTATCTTCTTGTGTAGTTAGTTCAATGTTGAATCACTATCTTAATAATGCACCGCCGCGCCGCTTATCGTCTCGTTTCGGTGTGAACTGACCCTAAGGCACGTTTGAGAATTTGGGCTGTCATAAATATGGCTCAATATGAAAACAAATATTTTGCGAATAATCATCGTGCTCAAAGGTCGAAACTCCCTACGTTAAACATAAAATATTTTCCGGCAACGTTAGTTAATTTCCTACGGGAGTTGTCCTCTAGGTCTGTCGTTATAAAAAATTAATGATTTCTGAATAATGTAAGCAGAGTAATTGGCTGCACTGTGTAGCAAACAAACTCCTCTTTGAAACATTCCTGTGGCTTGAATTTATGCGAATATCAAAAGGATATTATAAAATTTTAATACAGTTACAAGTTTGCCTTGCGATTGATCTCGGAAAAATGTGTTATATTTTTCAACCATTAATCCGGGAAACCGCAAACCGTCATTCAGTCAGGCTACAAAATATTCAAAGCCTTTTAATTACTTTTGAGTAGGAAGCGTAAAAATAAGTTTTTTTTTTTTTACGTAACATTGCAACAAGATTCTATTTAAGAGTAGGTATTTACTATTTAAATTTTGCGAGTCATACAAAACGTACTTGGGAGACCGACGACCGATAGTTATTTAAAAAAAAATGTCTAAACCGAGATCTATATAGGTACATTTTATAACTATAGATACTAAATTTTATCCATTTATATTCATAATTGCAGAAGCTAGGAGAGCGGACAGATATACAGACAGAGAGACGGACGGTCAGAGCGTAACTATAAGGGTTCCTTGAGTATTACGGAACCCTAAAAATATATTAACTCAAAATAAAGGATAAGACCTAGATAGATCGACTTTTCTCCCCCAAAACTCCTGCATACAAAATAAAAAATAAAAACATACATAAATAAATGCAAACTGCATACAAAACTACCCCATAGTGTGTGGTATCATTAGATAGGAATTTTAAAAACATTGAGAGGTTTCTAAAACGATTTTTTGATTTAGGTTTCTGTTTGCGATATATTTAAGTTTAAGGCGAGGGTCGCGAACTATGAAGTATTTAAGGGGGTGAAGAAGATGAGTGGGGGACGCACTGCCCCGGTAACTGCGGGGTGCTTCGCGCGAATTACGTCAAAGTGATATGTCCAATGTACAAAAGCGTAATTTCGACAATTTCGTAATGTGCTTCATAGCCTAGCGATTTTTGCCCGCCTAGGGGCAAAGCGTAGTGCTAGACACTAGTACACTAGTTCAAATCTAATATCGGAAGATAATAAATATAGTAATATATTTCTTATCTTCCTCGTTTTGAAATAAATAATAGCATATCACCACATATTTTTGCTTTATTGCTCTCCGTATTTTTTGTTACCCATTTTTTTTTTACAATCTGCACTAATATTTACGACATATCTATATATAGTATATGATAAAATTTTCCAATCAAAAATAAAACGACAATTCCCTTCCTTTTATTATAAATAACGAAACTAATTAACGTAACGTAAACGTAACGTAATAAACGTAATTGATTATCTAATTTTTGTTCACAAATAATACAGTTCCAACTCCAAGAATTTCCATTTTAATGGTTATCTTATGTTTTTTTTTTGATAGAGAAAATTTAAAGAAAACGTGTTTTGTAAACAAAGGTCCCTTACAAATATGATCAATATTAACATATATTTTTTTGCTGCACTAAAATGTACGATGCATAGCGCCTTACAGCGCATTTGTTTGTTTAAATCCTCTCTGAAAGCTAAACGGCTTGCTCAAAAAATTTAAAAAAATCCGTGATAGTAGTCCATGTGATAAACTTTAAAGGTAAACTATAACAGTTACTTTAGGAGGTATATTGTATATATTTATATACTTGTAAAATGCGCTTACTTGGAAAACTTTGTATAAATAAAACGAAATAATAAGTAAACATGTAAAACATTGGTATAATTGTACGAAACCCCACGCACGAGTGCACGAGTCCGACTCTCACTTTGCTGGTTTTATTTAGTAAAGCTTTTCAGGTTTCTGAAACTAGTAGAAAAATGATAAAATTTGCAATAAAACTATTTTTAATTATCTTTAATTTAGTATAATATAAAGTTGTATAGTTTAAAAAAAAAAAGATAAATTTTGAACTATGGTACTTTCTATTACAGGCCAGTATATTTTGATTAAGCCTTTATCATAAATTTCAAGCGCAACTTTAGCCTCTAGGTCCTACTTCCCGCTAATATTATAAATGTAAAAGTTTGTGAGGATGGATGTTTGTTACTGTTTCAGGCAAAATCTTCTTGCAATGTGCAGGCTTGGGGAGTTCAATCGAAGATGTTGTGCTCGCGAATAACGTTTATTAACTCATTATTCAATGCAGTTACATTACAACATATAGGGAGGTGATACACACACTACACCTCCCCCGTATTTTTGAAAACAAAATGGATACCTATTTTTTTTGCCTTATTATAACTTAATGTTAAAACCTTCTTAAATACTTTTATTGTTATTTTTATTTTTAGTAATTACTTAATACTTAATACCAGCTTATTGTAACTAACTAATAATAAATACAAATCTGTGCTATTTTTATTTTATTCGACTATACGATATATTATGACTCAATTTCAACTTAAGATTTTTTATATGGTTACATACCTAATTGATTAAAAAAAAAAATATATATATTATTATATAAGTAACCTCATTGCTTCTCTTTGATATACTTTTTAGACTTGACAATGAATGTCATATATTTAATTTCTTATGAATAATTTGTTCGAAAATATTATTTAATTTGTGAAATATAGGCATTAAATGTTGTTTCTTTAGTTGTAAAGCAATATATTATCTTTGATTTCCATATTGTTAAACAATCTTATTATAAAACAACATTTTCGCTATAACTTATGAACAATGGAAAAACTGAGATTTGAATTTGTAGTAAAGGCAAGTGATGATCCAAAATCTAATATTATTTGCTTAACTTCGATTGCTGATACTGATAAAAGAATATACTTGCCTATATAGATGACGACGGAAACATTCAATTTAACGGATATTTTTTAGAGAAAATAACTTCAAATTGAAATTTTCAATTCAACAATTGAAAGAGCACCACAGCATATAGGAATTTCGGAAAAGTCTGACAGAATTATTACAAAAATGCATGGAATCAAATAAACCACAAATTTCGGGAAATACAGTAGACAAATTTAAGTATATTGGAAAAGTTTAACAGCAGGACATTTAATGCATCTCAATGGATGAATAGATTTGAAGAGGAATGTTCACGATTATCAATTGTTGAATATGCAAAGAAAATTGAGATTATAAGATAATTTTTACCTAGACTGATATACCTCCATGATGATTAAATATACAATTAATTCGGAATGGAAAACATGGAAGAAATGTTTCTGTGAAACTTATGCTGACAAAGGTTGGTCACCAGTCAAGTATGCAATTTTATTTCAATACAGACAAGTTATTTATTAGACTATGCCTTGAAAAAGGAGAGACTTTTATTGGAAGTGAACAAAAACATTGATTTTTGTACATTAATTGATTTGATTGCAATGCGACTACCTACATTTGTGAGAAATAAAATTGACAGAAGTATTTTAAGAACAACAGACGATTTATTTAACAAAATAAGAGGTCTAGAATATTTAGTTACCAGAAAGAATTTTGAAAACAGCTTTAGAAGGAATGCTGACAAAGAATCAGAGAAACAAAATAAAAATACAAGAAGCTCACGAGGAGTAGGAGAAAACATATACCCCATAAGAAACATTACCAATTCAGAGTTAGAAGTTGAATTAAATGAAATTGATCCAAAAAACTTGATTCCCGCCATTAATCAAAATTGAAGTTGAATTAAATGACTCCTTAAAAATAAAAGGGATATATGATTCGGGCTCGAATGTATCCTTAATAAATTCCAAAATTTTATCATTAAAGGGTATACCGTCCTTATTATTTTTATAAGGACGGTATAAATGCGAATCTCAAGACGATTAATGGCGTTAAAAAAAGTGTTAGTATGATAACATCGAATTAATTGTATATTTAATCATCATGGAGGTATACCAGTCTAGGTAAAAATTATCTTATAATCTCAATTTTCTTTGCATATTCAACAATTGATAATCGTGAACATTCCTCTTCAAATCTATTCATCCATTGAGATGCATTAAATGTCCTCCTGTTAAACTTTTTCACCGTTCAATTCCACAAATTCAACCGTTTCAAACCGCGGAAGAATCTGTGAGTTTTAAACGGTGGATCGAACTGTCGTGCTAGTTACGACTAAAAATGCGCCACAGTGTGGACTGCCGACGTCTTGCACAATACGTCAGTAAACTTCATAGCGCGCGGTTTCAACTGGGGAAAATACGCTGTAATCGACATGCCAGATTGGACTGTCGCGTCAGCCCTACGCATTTACTACGCGGACGGAGCCGCGGGAAACAGCTAACATTTAATATTTATATAATTTTTCGTCCTAGGCCTTCGAGGTCTTGAAAGTTGAGCTTAAATTTGTGATTCTTTACATTTTAATTTAACATTAATTCTTCAGAGTTTATAGACAAGAATTTCTCAATCTAGCCTCTTGATTCAATATTAACTTTTCTAATTAAATATTTAATCATTTTGTGGTTCCACAACCAAATGGTAAAATGGGACGCTATTACTGAGACTTCACTATCTGTCTGTCCGCCAGCCTCACCAGGCTGTATCTCACGAACAGTACTAGTATAATAAATACTATAAACAGAATAATATAAATATTTAAGGGGAGTGGGTTCCCATTCAACAAACATGATTTTTGCCGTTTTATACAGAAACGTTCGTGCGATAGTCCGTCTCGCATTTGGCCGGTATTTATGTCGGTCGTCATTTGATTTGCCATTTTGATTTGGTTTCTGGGAATGTTGTTTGTTTTCTCGGAAATTATATTAATTTGTTTCGTTGAATTTTCAATAACGTCAACCTCAGCTGATTACCTAACACCGCCCACAGATATATCGTAAACTAGATGACGCCCGTCACACGTACAGTTCGGATCGTGGGAAACAGCACGCGCCGTTCCAATCCGCGCTCCGAACCGAACGTGTAAATGCGTGGGGCTGACGCGACAGTCCAATCTGGCATGTCGATTACAGAGTATTTTCCCCAGTTGAAGACCCGCGCTATGACCATTACTGACGTATAATGCAAGACGCCAGCGGTCCACACTGTGACGCATTTTTAGTCGTAACTAGCACGACAGTTCGATCCACCGTTTAAAACTCACAGATCCTTCCGCGCTTTGGAACGCAGTCCGATCCGCGGTTCGAACATTACGTGTACAGGGCGCATATCTATTTCCTTCTTAGAGATTTAGGTATTAAAAATAATATTCTATTTCTGTACGTTTTATGACGTAATAATAACTATAAAATATTTTTCATCTATGAATTTTATATATTTATATATTTTCATTTTTTCATTTTTTTAATAGCTAATATTTTCCAAAAGCACCTATTTAAATTCAGGGGGGCATGAATTAAAGACAAAGTAATGTAAAAACGATAGCGAGCATAGAAACGAATAAAATGTGTAAGGCTGGGACCATATGCCTAGAATCCGGAACGCCGGTGAAAATACACAGCACTGAGAAGTCTGCGTTAATACAATAGTTGAAATGGAAGTTTCGAGTGTTGGGCTGTCATATATGACATTGACATTTGACTCAAGTGTTCGATTTTCAACTCTATTGTCTTAGCGCGGAGTTCTACTTTCAATGCTCTGAATTTTCAGCATATAGTCCCAGCCTATCCACGTGGTTTGGTGACTCAATAATAAGCCAATCCCATGCATTTTATTGTAATCTGACTTCGTTATAGTTTTTACCCGACTACGGCGAAGCCAAATGAAGTGTATTGATTTTGGCATGTCCATGTATGTATGTATATTTGTTTGTTGAAACGTAGCGATTAAACTACTGGACCGAATTTAATAAATGAGGTGTCAATAGATTTGTAATAATAGCCCGGGTAACAAAGGCTATATAATTTACGTAGTCGGGTTATAGTTTTTTATAAAATTGTAGTTAAACTATTACTTTGTTAAGCCTCCTGTTATAGCATCAATTTAACGAGTGCATCACTCAATGTCTAATATTATTACACAGTTAGTAAATAGTTGCCACGAAATTTCGAGGTACTCAATTAAATAGTTGCGCAACTGCGCCGCGCCGCAACCGTGCCTGGCATTCTTCGGGGAAGTTTTCCCGCGCTCACGGTGCAACTATGCACACCTACATTTTTGGTTTGCCTTCCTGCGTGGTGATTTTAAAATTCTGTGGTTACGATGTAGGCACATTTTAAAAGAGAATATAAGTTGGTGATTTGGGCAGCCTAGAATATAGTTATGAAAAAATGAGGCGCAAACAATGTTTGCAAACAAAAAAAAATGTTGGTATTGTAAGTTTTCTGATATGATTTTTTATAATTATTACTTTTATTTACTTTGGCATGATCTTCAATAATTTTAATAATAAAGTTTCGACGCACTAAAAGCATACTTGGTTACCAATTTCCTGAAAAATATATTATGATTTTATTCTGTTCTAATAGAATCGACATGACTTTTAGCTTTAACAAAGGGAGGAGGCCTCTTTTTTTCGTCATCAATATTTTGCCTCTCTTTTAAAATGATTGTAGAAAAGGTGCAAAACTTTGACAAACGCGTCAAAATCAAGGATGGTTTTATTAAGGACGCATTCATCAAAAGTTGTTTGGCAGGCTCCCGAGTGTGGAATGAGATATCTATAGAAATGTTTTGTGCAATCAATCCAGAGAGTGACCAATTAAAATAAACGTTATTGTCACGCAATCGCACGCGGTATTTCCGGAACATTACGACCTTCAAACCTTCAGACAAGACACAAGACAAGACAATTCTCTCCTAAGAGGCCGGCAACGCAACGGCATCTTGCAAATCCTCTGAGGTCCATGGGCGACGGTAATCGCTCTCCCTCGGGTAATCCGTTTGCTCGTTTGCCCCCCAATTTTATAAATAAAATAAAAAATAAAATAAACACGTAAAAATTATGAGGAGATATGCTTTTTCTAAACCGTTTTTTTTATTGTTGGATAAATTTTTTAATCAATTTTATGGTAATTGTATCCGCTACATTTGGGTATTAAAAAAGAAAATAAGCTACATGACAGCAGAAAAATGATCCTTATTGTAAATTCTGGGCGTAAGAGGTTATGGAAAATTGTTTTTACTTATCTAAAAATCATATATATTTTTAATGTTTTTAACCAATTTGCAGATTAAAAGTGCTCTATACGTTTCTGTTGTAGGATTTGGTTTCATTAGGGTCACAAAATAAACCGCCCATTCGCCCAAATACATATTTGTAAACGCGTCCTTAAACGACACAATTTTGTTACAAAAACCTTAAAAACCTGCTTATCACAAACCACGTTGCTAGTGTTGCTAGTGATTCATAACAGAAACAAACTCAGAGTTCTAATCTCTACTTAACCTTCTGTTGATAGTTGGTAGTTAAGCTACATTTGCTGTAAGTACAACACAACTTTGTCGGGCTTATCTCTGTACAAGCTAATGTTATAACAAGTATAGTTTCAGTTGAAGTCGGTTAATGAAATTAGGTGCGTCCCGTGGCTTTGTTCAAGTGGATCTGATTAAAAATGTATTGAATTAAAGTTTCTGTCGTTGTATTTGCAAATAATTTGACGACCTCTGCGGCTCAGTGGTTACCGCGTTGGCGCTCTAAGTGGAGGTCGCGAGTTCGAATCCAGCCGAGGAAGCGAAAGGTTTCCAATGTTCCTGGGTCAAGGATGTGTATTTATTATGTGTATAATGTAATATTTTTTTTGAAATAATATTATGCATAATATAAAAGTATTAAATATACTTCCCGTTGTCTGACACTTGTAACACAAGTTCTTCGAGTACTTAGCATTATTACACATATATTATTGTTATTAAATTATGTTCATAAGGGCCATACTTTTTACAAACTTTTATTTAGTTTAACTTGTGCATTTTTGTGAAACCAAATCATGCGAGTTACATTTCAACCACTTCTCGGCTTCCGATTGACCTGAAATATGTACATCGCGTGACAATGCAATATTATATTATGATAACAAGGACCTGATCTGATGATGGAGCTGGTGGCCTTAGGAATTTAGTAGATGAAGGATGCAACCGCATCAAATTTGGGCTTGTATGAAAGTCTCAATTTGTACTATATACCTCTATGTGGTATTCAAATCGGATGATGATGATGAAGGTGGAATTTTTTTTTAAATCAAAATCGTCGTTTTTCTCATATCGTCTGTCATTTCCATAGAAAAACGACGATTTCCGAGGGACAATAGCATCGAGGTTCCTACTACGATTTGATAATGATTTAATCATCTCAATTTGGCAAATAATCCGTATCTAATGGTAGTGTCAACATAGCTGCCATCAGCGCCATATAATTATAGACCACTGCAATTACTGGCCTACTCCTCCTCTACCAGGCGGTGGCTATGTCATAAGCTCCCGTCACACGTACAGGTCGGAAGGCGGGAAATAACACGCGCCGTTTTAACACTTGCTCGTGTAAATGCGTGGGGTGATAGTCCAATATGGCATGTCGATGACAGCGCATTTTTCACAGTTTTAACCGCGTTAACATTATGAAAGACGCCTGCCGTCCAGACGTGGTAATTAGTACATTTTGATCCGCAGTCCAAATCACACAGAAATCTCTGCGGTTTAGAACTCAGACCGACCGCTATGACCCGGTCTTAATATATTATTGTACTTGAATACGCAACAGTTTATCACCTTTCTACCATCAAAACGATTTTTCGCATTTCAACGTAGTAGAGCCATGCTTCGGTATGAATAAATACCACGGCCTCGCATGATTCCGGCGTAAAATAACGCTTGCGTTGTGTTTCGCCGCGTGAGTGAAGTGCCGGAGGCGCGAGTGGTTTTGGGGATTTTAGGGACCAGGAACGCACTTGTGCTACAAGTGTTCTTGGGCGGCTGTAATTTCTTACCATCAAGCGATCCGGCTGCTCGTTTCCTGGTCCAATTCAGAAAAATTATATAAGAAGTAGATGAAGGCGTACAGTGCAAAAGCACCAGGAGCGCATGGCCCAGCAAGATAACATTGTAACGTCGCAAAACCATTTGTCTCGATCCCGCATCTCGCGCCCATCGATCATGAGCCGCTGAGTTATGAGACGAATGCGTCACCGTCATGATGCCCTAGTACCGATAAATATCTACCTTCGGGTCAGCATGAATATTACATTGGATATATTGTTCAAATTAACACGTTCGAGATTCGAGATTTCTATAGGCATCCTATGTCTATTGTCTAACGGTAGACTCTATCTAATCATCTATACATACATCAATGTATAAATCAGTATAATATTATGTATTCTTAGAAAACAAAGAGGCGCGTTATCCTGCTATTTTCACAATATAGGCGTAAAAAACTCCTGGTAGAATAAACAGCACCCATGCATATTGTATGTTACAGATGGCCTACATGAGAGTGAATAAAATAGAACGAAATATACTGTGGCAGAATAAAGTTATAATTCTTAAGATATTAAGTAATCTCTAATTATTTAATGATGAAAGTCATCTTAAAGTGACAGATTAATTACCATACCCGGTAATTAAATTTAGTCCTTATTGAATGAAATAAATTGTCCAAAAATTAAGTTTAATTACGAAAGCATTAATTAATAATTAGAATTATTCAGTCAAATCGCTGGGCTCGTTTGAAACTAATTAAATTCACAGTAAGCTTTTTAAACATCTACAATAAAATTACAAACATATTTTACTGTTATTAGATAACAGCACACCGTGAGCTTGACAACTATGTAAGAACATTAATCAATGAAACCCAAACCCAACACTGGAAACCACATCAAAATCGGACAAGTAGTTTAGGAGATGCATGGCAACAACAAAAACGACAAAACCACATACCCCAAACGCATATACCGACGCATACTCCGACCCGTTTTGGGCAATAAAGAAGAAAGATTTCATCAAAATCGGTGTAGTGGATAAATATTAAAGGTTAAGTACTGGACCGATTTTTATGAAATTTAGCACAGACATAGAGTAGACCACGGAAAGGACATAGGTTACTTTTTGTCGTGGCAAAATGTACGGTTCGTGGGGGATTTATTTTGCGCGCACGAAGTCGCTGGGAACGTCTGGTATTAGATTTTTTTATATTAGTAAAACCGCCTACAGGCTACTTTCGTTTGGAACACTAGTGTTCCCATTTGTTTCAAATTTCTCATGTCAGGGCATGTCAGGGCATGTCAGGGCATGTCTAAGGAGGGTTCCGTAACTTGTAACTGACAACGCGCAATAGGTTTTCTTTGAATTACTTCAAAAGTTATTGTCCGATATTGCTCAAAATAATTTTCCTAAAGAGTTTTTAGCATGATCTATGAGTACGGAAACTTACAAGTTTCTATCTCTTATAGATAAGAAATGCCAGGAGTGGAACAAATTATAAACCACTTTGGAGGCCGATTGCTTGAAAATGGTCGACTTTGTAAAAATATTATCTATCTTTGCCTTCATTTTTAAATACCTATCCAACGATACACCACACGATGGGGTAGAATGAAATCACCCTCACTTCACATGTATGGAGAGCCTGGGTGGCTAAAATATGAAATTATTATTATTTTATGATGGCAATACCGAGATCTATACACATTACATAACTGTACAAAATTTCACTAATTTATATTCACAATTACAGAAGCTAGAAGAGCGGACAGACGGACAGAGCGAAACTATAAGGGTTCCTCGATTATTACGGAACCCTAAAAACTATTGCGCGTTGATTGTTTTTCCCGAAACCTTCTTCAGACGTGTCCTGACATGCTCATGGTTAGGCTATTCATACCTCTGTCATGATGCCATAGAAAAACGATGATTTCCGAAGAAAGTAGTTGCACTGCAATGTATACTTATACGAGTTACAATTTTCATAACTCGTTACAAAAGTATTTTACCATATTAATCAAACAATATGGGTCAGTTCGCACCGCGACGATAGGCGACGCTACGCAGTGCTTTATTTTTAAGATTGCTATTTAAAATTGAACTTTATTCACTACATAAATAGATACACGTTTCATATTATGACATCAGTCATACACATGCGCTGTGCAGCGCGGTGCACGCGGTATCTTCTTGTGCAATTTTTAAATTGTGATTATGATATCATATGTTTGACGAAAACGAACTTAAATAAACGTGTTTTCGATGGCGAAATCATGGACTCCCGCTACAATGTGTTTAGGCGTGACCGAGTAGAGACTGTATCGAGTAAAGTTGAAGGGGGAGGAGTTTTGTTAGCAGTACATAAAAATATCATGTTATCCGTCAGGCATCATGGGATAGTGCTATGGAGGATGTCTGGGTCACTCTTTTACCTCATTTAAGTGATGGCGCACGCCTGAATTTATGTGTTTGCTATTTGCCGCCCGACTTAACCCACAACCATTTAGAGCGCTTCTATGGCCACTGTCAAAACTTGAATTGCTTTCCTGCTGACAATTTATTACTTGTGGGTGATTTTAACACACCCGACTTACTTAGCTTGCTTAAATAACACAACAGCTTCCACAACACCGCTGATACATAACAGAAAGCTTTATCTACTAAATGAATTTCTATCACTATGCAATGTAAATCAGTGTCACATATGCCAACGGTCATCTTCTTGACTTAGTCCTTTCAAATGCGGATAATTTACTCGTAAGTGTAAGTGATGAACTCGCGTTAAGCACACAGGACAAGCACCATAGTATTGTGTCTTATAGTGTGCACATATTTGTTACGTTGCGATCTAGGTCAAAATATTGTAGTAACAATTTGTGATTTGTTAAGATTGTAATGTGTTTTTGTGCATTTAAATAAATAAAAAAAAACAAAAAAAATAATAAAGTTCCAATTTGAATAACTGTCTTAAATATGCAGCGCTATGTCGCGTATCGTTTCGTTTTGTTGTGAATTTACCCCTATGCTATTGAGGGTTTGGTACGCAAGAGTTTGTTATAGCTAAACTAGCATTACATTAGCGCCATTTTGGGCCGTCGAATCGAAATAATTTAATAAAGTGACGGCTTTGAGTTCACTACCAACTTCCCTTTTTATGTAAATAAAAAGCGCTTTACAGCGCTTTATTGTGTTAGTCCGCTACGCTGAAAGCGCTGGACATAATTTACTTAGTTTTTGAAAGAGGCTTTTTGTCAGAACTCGACAATTTTTAGCTTTTTTGATTAGTGTCGTATTGACTTTGTACATTTATTTCAATTTATTTTGCGCTGCGCTCGTTTGTTGGACAAATTGATTTGTAATGACGTTTTTATCCAACTTTTATGAATGTTTTGATTACATATTACACATAATATGGTATGATATATAATATATTTCACATAGAATCCAGATTTATGAGTGAAAAATAACTGTGGGCCTATAGCAGTAACATTTGACAGCGGCGTAAACGTAACGTTAACGAATGAGAATGTATTAAAAATCTGTCAAAATCATGACATTGCCATACAAATTTTCATTCGATAACGTAACGTTCACGCCGCTGTCAAACGTTCCTGCTAGGCCCCCTGATGTAAAAATTAACTCGTCTCGGTGTTGTCGGAAGAAGAAATATGTATTAATAACCTTTTACTTATTTATTTATATGAAATCATGTTTTTACAATCTACTTTTTTGACTTTTGGTTGCCACTAATCCATTTTTACCCTTATTTATAAAAATATTTACACCACGGATAGCTGTTGTTGTTGGCATAGTCTGATACGTTAAAAAACCACTTAACAGACAATGGCAGCAACATGGATTCGCGTATCCGTGTAAATAATATTTTAATTTATAAGGAGGTTTGAGTTCTCGGGGATGGATAGCGACTTGTATACTTGATGAATACTTTACGTATTTCACGTGTGTAGCGGTGGCCACCGGGTGCGGTGTCGCCCGTTTGCGCGACTCTTCTGCCACTTAAATTATTAAATAATAAAAAAACCAGCGAGCCTTACAGTAGTCGGATATGATGTGTAACATTTTATGAAAATAATTAAAAAAACAAAATGCTTAGCAGCGGCGAAGGCCGCAGCTTCTCCTTCATAGGGAAGCCCTAGTCTGTATAGGTAGAGATTTGGATAAGATTTGGATTTGGACACTTACTTTTTGAAGACCCTCATCCAAATCCCTACCTATACAAATCGTAAACCATTCATATCGGCTTATTCTTTTATAATGGAGTTATAGGAACCCCACGCCACTGATGCTTAGTACGATTTTCTAATATGACAAAAAAAAATACGTAAACTTTTCCATTTAGCAGTAACAGAAATCAACGTCAAAATTTAAAACAATACTGAAATATTTTATTCGAATCTGACGGAAAACTCCACCAGCGCGCTCATTTATTAATTCAAATAGCGCGCGCTCCCGTGACTTCCCGTTACACAATCCTGTGCCATTTCACGAAATCACTCCCACAAATTGCAAGACAGCGAGAGGAAATATGTTACACATCAAAAATTACAACCTCTGTAGCACAGTGTTAATCGTCTCGGCTCTAAGCCGGTGGTCGCGGGTTTGAATCCCGTCGAAGGAACAAAAAATTTTCTGTGTTCCTGGGTTATGGTCGTGTATTAAATATTTGTATAATAATATAATAATAATCTTCAAAATGTGTATATTATAAACGCATTAAATACATTTCCGTTTCGTGCATCTAGTACCCTTAAAACAGCCTCCGTGGTCTAGTGGTTAGAGCTTGGCTCTCGACTCGGAGGTCGTGGGTTCGATTCCCGCATTGAAACAAAAAAATGTTGTTTCCAAGTTTGGTTAGGACAATTCAGGCTGATCACCTGATTGTCTGACAAGAAAGATGATCCATGCGTCGGATGGGCATGTAAAAAAGTCGGACCTGCGCCTAATCTCTCGCCAGTCGTGTCGGTTATCCGTCCCACTGGGTTACGAGAGTAAAGGAGGAGAGAGTGCTCTTGTGTACTGCGCACACACTTGGGCACTATAACATAACTCCTGCGTAGCTGGCTTGGTTTCAATGAAACAGGCCACCGTCACCGAAATCGGTGTGGGGAGCTATTGCTATTGCTATTGCCATTAAAACAAGTTCTTCGAGAACTTACCACGGGACCTATGGATATAATTATTATTACCAATAATAAATCGTATAATAGCATTGAGCACGACAATAAGGTATCGGTATACATCATCCACAATTGATGCGCTCGCGTCTACTGAGACACGGTGAGTTATGGGTGTACGCTTTCATTGCGCGATCAATTCCTATCGTTCGTTCCCTGATAGGGTGATTGGTATTTAATGTAATTATAGACTGAAGCGAGAAAGAGGTTTATTAATAGTAGAAGTCGCCCTGTGGTCAAAATTCGCCCATATAATTTTTAAATTTGAACTTTGTAAGGGTTTTTTTTTCTATATTAGAGGCAAAAGTCTAAGATGAAAAAAAATAATGAAAATGTTGTGACAGATTGACAGACGTCAACGTGTAACGAAATTGTATCTATCAAACGAACGGTAGTGTGTGTTAATAACGTGAGGTAGTGTGTGTTAATAACGTGAGGTAGTGTTTGTTGTTCTTTTTATTAATTTTATATAATTTATAAAAAAAAAAATTTAATATTAGCTTTCCGCACACCTCCATACACACTTTAATTTACCAGCCAAATTTCATACTCTTCCTGTCTTACTACTAATTAACACGCACAAAAATCTGGATTAAATCTAATGCTTTTACTCTGCTTTATTAGTATTTAAGATTATGAAGTAATACGCAAATAAAATTATATTATTATATTATATTATTACTAATATTAGAGCCACAAGGGTGAGTGATATATCGGATTCTATGACGTATTGATAACGTTGATATTGAGTTCCCCAGGGACAGTTTCCAACAGAATTTGATAAACACTGATACTCACAAGACACTTCTTCTGAATAATATAAGGCAGTTACGTAAATATATAAACGAAACTAGCCCCCGGCAAATGTTGTTTCGCCATTGTATGTATTTTTAATGCCAAATCTTATTAAAAAAAAATAATTATCGAACCCTTATCATTTAGGGGTTGAAAAAATAGATTACGACCGATTCTTAGACCTACGGATTATGCAAAAAAGAATCATAAGAATCGGTCAAGCCATTTCGGAGGAGTGTGTCACCGAACACTAAGACACGAGAATTTTATATATTAGTATAAAACAAGAGATTGAGAAACTTTCTGAATATAGTACCTACTGGATTTTTATTCCGTTTCAAGAGAAACAGGGTATAATAGGTACATTAAATAGAGTACTGTGGCATACTTTGTTTAGTTAACTTTTTTCTATTTTCTAACTTGGTAAACAGTTGTTTTAGGCCTCCCCCACATTAGGCGTGCGCGTTCCTCGAGAGTGTCAGCGATGCGGGCGCTGCTCGCGCCACTCACACGCCCGAGGGACGCGCACGCCTAATGTGGGGTCAGCCTTACGATGTCGCAGCACTAATTTAAAATTATTATATTTTAAACTATAAGAGGTAACTTTCCACGCGAGTAGGTTCTGGCTAAATACTCTTTAGGAAACTTATTTTAAGCGAAATCTGACATTTACTTTTGAAGTATTTAGAGAAAAATATGTTGCGCGTTGGTAATTACGGAACCCTCGTCAGCCATTTTTTGACATTTTTTTATTTTTGCATAATTTTAATTAATATAAAATGGTCGCGAGTGTCCAATTGACCAACCGCACTGAAGAAATAGGGTTAAAGGTGATGTTCTATAGTACTTCCAGTTGATGACCTTTGGCTGAAACGAAGATGAAATTTAAAATATTGTACAACTGCTAAGTTTTTTATAACTACACCATATTTTTACTAACTCTTAACGTTACAGACATAATCATTTAATGAAACTTCAATCTTGAGCTTTAGTAGTAAATTTATTGTTCACCTTAATACTGAATACTAGATACAACAGTATGCTAATGTATCTACTGGGTAACAATTAATATATATGAACTCCAGTCCGTTCGGCTCTAGCGCCTCTGCTCGAATCCCCCACTCCGACTGCCTATCTCCACTCCACAGTTCATATCCCCACCACCGCAACCAACGGGTGAAGGCGGAGTCGGAGCGGTGTTGCCAGATAAAACAAATAAAATTACAAGAATAAAATAAAATCATGACAATTATTTTATCATAATTTAAGTGTTGTTTTGAATTTGTGAAGAAAATTCAGACGTCAATAAAAGTCAAAGTAGGGCTCAGGTTGTAACAGCTGCAACATTGCAGGACTCGAAGGCGGGCTCAGCCTGGGCACGCAGAGGCGGACTCAGCCGTCGCCAGCTGTTTTTGCCTCTGTAATCCCGTCCGCCGAGCATTCATCAACGCGCATTAACACGTCAGGTGCGGGTTGGGCCACGTAAACAGCGATTATTATATCAAATTTAAAAAATTAAAAGTCAAACAATAATTTTGTTAACTACCTAATACCTAAATTACTTAAAACAAATGTTAGTAAATATACTGCTATGGTACTCTAATGAGATTCTACCATGACATGACATCTACTTTTTTTTTTTTTTTTTTATTAAATAAGTGGGCAAACAAGCAAACTGGTCACCTTCACCTGATGATAAGCAACTACCGTCGCCCATGGACACTCGCAACATCAGAAGAGCTGCAGGTGCGTTTACGGTGCGCGGCAGAAAGTTACGCGAAAAGCGCACGGTGAAAGACTGCCACTCATCAAGGTGATGAGGATGGTATGTTTTTCGCGTGGGACGATGGCGAAAAGTTGCAGGTGGTATGATTCCGAACAATTCCTCAGAGCACTCCCCGTGATACAACCGATAGAGGATGCAGAGTGAAGCTACATCTCGGCGTAATTCCAAGGGGTCCAAGCTGTTTGAAACACTATGGCAGTCAACAACTCGAGCGGCCCTTCGTTGGATACGATCCAGAGGGAGCAGTTGGTATTTTGGCGCCCCTGCCCAGAGATGAGAACAATATTCCATATGAGGCCGAACCTGCGCCTTGTAGAGTTGTAGGCGTTGGTCCGGACTGAAGTACTGTCTCGCTCTGTTAAGAACACCAAGCTTCTTCGAGGCTAACTTGGCCTTACCCTCTAGATGATATCGGAACTGGACTTCGCTCGATATGTTGACGCCAAGTATCTCAATGCTAGGGGAGATGGTTAAAGATGTGCCCTCGAAACGAGGATATACGACCATTGGTGACTTTTTAGTGGTGAACGCGCAGACTTGAGTCTTGGCGGGGTTGAATTGGACTAATTTACGTCTACCCCATTCAGATACTTTCTCCAATATATTCTCTATTTTAGACACAAGTTCGTTTCGACTTTCAATGACATTTAGCCGAGAAATATTGGGGGAGCCGGTATATATAGCATCACCTGTACTATCATCCGCATAGCAATGAATGCCGTTGGTCTGTAACATGTCATTGATATGCAGTATGAATAGGGTAGGCGATAGCACACAGCCCTGAGGGACACCAGCATCAACAGACTGAGTTTCAGAGCATTCGCCGTCAACTACGACCTTTATGCTTCTATCTGCTAAGAAACTAGTGACCCACTTACATAATTTCTCAGGCAGCCCGTATGATGGAAGCTTTGATAGCAGCGCTTTATGCCAAACCCGATCAAAGGCCTTCGCAATGTCCAAACTAACAGCCAATGCCTCTCCCTTCGACTCAATTGCCTGAGCCCAACGATGAGTTAGGTACGCAAGAGATCACCAGCCGAGCGACCCTTACGGAACCCGTATTGTTTGTCGCTTAGTAATCCCTGGCCGTCCAAGTATCGAAGAAGCTGGCTATTGATAATGGATTCCATTATCTTCGAGAAGAGAGAGGTTATAGCGATTGGTCTGTAGTTGGAAGGATTTGAGCGATCACCTTTTTTGGGGATCGGGTGCACCAAGGCTGTCTTCCAAGAAGCCGGGACGATGCCAGAAGAGTAGAAGAATCGAAAACCTACAACCTTTATAGATAGTTCAACTCATATGTGCGCGCGGTAGCTTTTATTTGTGTGGCAGTGACGAGGCCCACTACCCGTACGTCAAACGAACTTTATAATACATTACTGGCATACAGCGCCGCCTGCACAATTGAGTTTAACTATTTGTATTTTATATCATTTCTACAGGACGGTAGTGGAGCACGTAAAATATCGTACATTGACTCATCGCTACTTATCTCTTTTACTCGCATACGAATATTAATATATTTAGCTCTGTTTTTTACCAAGAAGACAATTTCCCAATTAATTAAGCTCAAAGAAATATAGATAAAGCTGAATCCTTCATGTTATCATCTTTTGAAAATGGAATAGTTATTATAACAACAGCTCCCCACATTGATTTCGGTGACGGTGGCCGGTTTCGTTGAAACGCAGGAGTTTTTTATAGTGCCCAAGCGTATGCGCAATACACAAGAGCACTCTCTTCTCCTTTATTATCGTAACCCATTCGTACCGATGACCGACAGGAATGGCGAGAGATCAGGCACTGGACCGCCTTTTTACATGCCCATCCGACGCATGGATCATCTTTCTTGTGAGACAATCAGGTGATCAGCCTGTATTGTCCTAACCAGACATGAAAACTATATTTTCTTATTGTTCCGATCCCCGCATTAGAATCGAACCCACCTCCGGAGTCGAGAGCCAAACTCTACGCCACTGGAATACGAACCACTAAAACAATGTACTAATCTGAGGGTCAATTCTGCTAAATAAAACCTGCAATAATACAATTTTAATCAAGTCCCGACATGCTATAACTGTCAAACCAGTATACTCGTAAACGTTAAAGCAGCGTCTAACGCCTCCTGATTGATCCAAACGTCACAAAATCAGTTTATGATAACAAGTCGCATCACTTATAATACAATCAAAGCAAAATGAAAGTCTACTTTAAATACGAACATTTTGATTCTGTTTTCATATGATACACATTCTGATATAAATTTTTATTTTTTTTAAATCAGTCCTTTTTGACCCAAGATTTGCAATTCATTTAGAAGCTACGGTACGATAATGAGATAGACAGACACGTCAAACTTATACCACCCCTCTTTTTACATTATTCCACTGATTCCATGGCCGCTAAAGCAGCGTTTTATTTTGCGCCAATATTTCGCCTCTCGTCAGCTCTGCTCGTGTTCCAATTTGAATTTATAAAAAAAGTTTTAATCTGATAATATTTCACATGAAACAATTTGCATGTGGAGCGGCGTGTTCCATCTTGTTTGGGAATGTGAGATCATATTTTTATATGAGAATATGTGTTTTGCTGTGAGAAATATAGCAAATTTGATTTATTGAAATAAAAAACATAAGCTAAGAATTATTTCATATTAAGTAGATTTCATAGACAATTAGGATTGATCCTATAACAGAACAAAACCCTACTGAACTACTAAACCTATATTTTACGCTCTACTTCAAATTACTAAATCACTTAATATTCAACATTCAAAGCGTTATCCAATAGGCAAAATCCAATATTGCCTATTCCATTTAGCCTGAAGCTAATCTTGATTTCGCACCTGAAATCCTCAACTTAAGGAGAGAGCACTACGCAGGCTTAATGGATTCGAACCGGCACTCCGGCTAATGCGTGCGTCGTGTCGCCAGCCACTAGCCAGATCGAGTAATCGAGTATTTGCTGAAAGCTACATGCATGCTTCTATAGGATATGCAACCTATGCTTCCTTCAATAGCTGATGGCTTTGTTATGCATTGGACTATAACGCATAACGGATCGCCTCATATATATATATATATAACGTAACCGGTATATTCTAAATTCTCCATAGAAGCACAGTTATCATCGATAATGCATGGGAGCCATATTGCCAGTGCTGCCGTTACCATAAAAAAAGGTGGAGGATTTGTTTTTTGATTTATTTCTTTAAAATGGCTATTACACATGGACCAATAAGGACTGGTGGTTATGTGTTCCACATCCCAATCAACAAGAAAATATTTGAATTTGCAGGAGTTAAATGGTGGACCATTGTCAGACACCAATGCTTTTGGTATTCCATGTCAAGCAAAGAAGGATTTGAGGTTTTTAACAACATTAACGACGGTGTAATTCTTATGCAAAGAAGCTAGCTCTATGTACTTGGAATAGTAATCCATGCAAACAAGGAACCATTGCCAAGCTTATATTGCTCAATGCTCAATGCTCAATCATGCTCAAGTCTTATATTCAGAATGGTTGGCCAAAAAATGGCCAACCACTCAATATAAGACTGAGCATATAATAAGATTGAGCAGATTTAAAGATTCATCATTTTTACTTTCTAATAATATAAATTTTAAGTATGGTTTACATACTGAGAGATTAGAAAAGATTGAATTAACATGATATTGTAAGTCTTGTTCATACTGTGGTATGTATGTATCACTAAGTGAGTCTCTTGGCAAAGTATCTGCTATATACATATATTTACCAGGTACATAAACCACTACTAGGTCGTAACCCTGCAAAGATAACATCATTATTTGTAGTCTAGCAGGTACTTCATGAAGAGGTTTCTTTAAAAAGGTAAATTAAAGGTTTGTTATCAGTATGAACAGTTGTTTTACTGCCATAAATATATTGGTGAAATTTATTACATCCAAACTGTATGGCAAACAATTCCATTTCAATCTGAGCATAGTTTTGTTGACAGTTTGTTAGTGTTCTTGAAATATATGCAATGGGTCGTTTGTCTTGCATCAAGACCGCTCCCAGTGCATTCTTTGATGAATCTACCGACAAAGTCACAGGTAAGTTACAATTATAATTAGTTATGTGTGCGAACCACTAGTCAGCTCGAGTATTTGCTAAAGACTATATATAATATGCATGCTTCTATGGTATAAGCAACCTTTCAATAGCTGATAGTTTTATTATGTTTTAGATGTTACCTTGAAACGCCTCATAGCAGGCGAACCACAGCTGGACCGCTCGAGTATTCGCTGAAAGCTATATGCATGCTTCTATGGGATATGCGACCCTACAATAGCTGATGGTTTTTAATAGGCTTCCGTAGTCCTCAACAAACCCTTATAGTTTCGCTCTGTCCATTCGTTTGCTTGTGTATCTGTCGTGGGCAACATCTAGTATTATAAACGCGAAAGTTTGTATGTATAGATGTTTGTTACACTTTCACGATTTAACTACTCAACGGATTTAGATAATATTTAGTATAATAGTAGTTTAGATTCTGAATTAACACATAGGCTACTTTTTTTGCAGCAAAATGTTTTCGCGGGATTTCTTTTTGCGCGTACGAAGCCGCTGGCAATATCTAGTAATATATTTCTGGGACACAAAAGTACATACAATTTTTACGTAACATAAAGTAGAAAGTATACTGAAACAAAAGAAGTGAGCAGCGGACCCTCGTAAAATGCTAAATAACCGGCAAAACGCTCATCTTATATACTGAAACAATTTCCTGGGCTTAATTTATAGAGAGCGTTATATTTAAATTCGTGTGTACCATGCATTATTCTCTGTGAGGGAGACTTATTCTTATATCTATTTAATGACAATAAAGAGATATTGCTTATTTCGTTTACTCGTTACCGTCAGTTAAAAAAAATATTAGCCACCCACCCCACCCACATACCCACATTTACGTAGCTTTTGGCTTTTTGCTAAAGGTAGGCTAATACTTTTTTCGATCATTTCATATAATATTATAATCTCTATTGATTATAAGATTATATTATATTATTATTTTGTATATAGAAAGTACAAAACAAACTAAAAGGTTCCATTTAGTTTTCAAAATTAAGTCTGACGTCTGACGAAGATTTTAAATTCACAATCGTTATCAATTCCACAAATTATAATAATTTAAATAACTAAAATAGAATTTTGTTCATGAGATTGCTTTGATTTTTACTTGAAATTAATCTCATAGGTACAGGGAGCCTACTACTATTATAAATATGAAAGTTTGTGAGGATGGATAATGCAAAAACTACTGAACGATTTCGATGAAAGTTATGGTTGTAGTTGAAGCTCTCAGGATACTGTGTTTACGCGGGCGGAGCCGCGGTTAACAGCTAGACGTATAAACTCGTACAAAGCGATATCAACTTCACATAGTTTTTACATCGCGTCACTCCAGAATAAGGCTGAGACGGACAGCGGCTAGGGGCTAGCTCGTACATTCAGTGCTTAAGTTTGTACATAAACGTCCCGCCAAGCCCGCTCCTAGAATACCACGTAAATACGACTCGAATTCGTCACATGTGCAAATACTCTATTTATATATATATATAATGACTATCAGACGTTTGTATTGTTTTGTAGAACTTTTAGCGTTCCGTGCCCAAAGGGTAAAACAACATTACTAAGACTCCACTGTCAGCTGGCTGTATCGCATGAACCGTGACAGCTAAACAGTTGAAATTTTCACAGATAATGTATTTCTGTTGCCGCTATACAACTAATACGAAAAACACAGTAAAATAAATATTTAAGCGGGGCGCCCATTCAAAGGATTTTTTTGCCATTTGGTACGGAAACCTTCGTTTGCGAGTCCGATTCGTAATTGGCCAATGTTTTAAATTTGTATGGCTTGATGGGTGTTGGAGTGAAAAGTGTTTTAAACACGGCTTTTTTCTGACTATCAAATTCTCAAATGGCTCTTAAAGCAAGGAGTGCTTACCGAGTTAGTTCCCAAACCGGTGGTAGGTCAACAAGTAGGACAATCCTGAATGCATTTGTTTTTTTTTTTAATTTATTCTGAAATAAAACTATTTTCATTTTCATTCTAATAAGCAGAGACAGTGATTATTGGATTCAATTCCGATACATATTATCTATCTTTCTGATTTTTATCTAAATTGAAATTTGAAAATTGAAAAATAATATTAATACTAATAATAATACAATAACAAGTCATTATATTGGATTTTTTTTTGAATATGGACCATTTAAGCTATGTAAATTAATGTTGTACGTTACGAATAAGTATGCTAAATAATCTAGACACAAAGCTGTGTGCGATGATGGATGCTCGCAGGTGCGTGATGTATCGTCTGACGCTGATCATACAAGAGACAAATATAACGTTCGATATTATATCACCATGTATATGATGGGCTAAATATTTAGGACACCATAGCAAGTGAAAATGTATTTACCACACCAAGTTAAACATATTAAACTAGCTTCTGCCCGCGGCTCCGCCCGCGTAAATATATTATCCCCCAGGAAATGTAGCTTATGTGTCAATCCAGAACTTAAGCTACTGCCATACCAAATTTCATCGAATTCCGTTCAGTTGTATTTTGCGTGAACGAGTAATAAACATCCATCCATCGATCCACACAAACTTTCCCATTTATAATAGTAGTATGATAGTGGGTAAAATCGCAATTTAAAACTAAGTAATGAAACCGAAATACAAAACTATAACTCAGCGAACTTTTGTAGAATGCAGTAATATCTTTGTCTACAATAGTAATTTTGTTCAATTAAAAGCTAATACTTAAACTATCGGAATTCACACACAAACTTTGTGCCTCAGAATAAATACAATTAGCAATAAAATAATTAACGCAGTTTATTGCAACACGTTAAAACTTCTCGGAATAAAACAATTAAAATACGAAACTTAGATCAGCTCTAGCGGCTAATTACGTGGTATAAGTGATGAGAGACAGCGGTTTACTTTAATTGGGTTTTATGGTACCAAATTTTATTATAGTAAGCTATGGCTATGGCTATAACAATCAGTGGCTACTGGCCTAACGTTAAAATTATTTTATACAATTATTTGACTTTAGCTAAAGGTATTAGTGTAGATTAAGTAAATTACTATGCGCTAATTATTCCTTTCATATTCGTTGCGATGAAATAATATGTGGCCCACATTTATTAAAAAAGATTGTTTGTTTCACGTAATCTAAATTTTATTCGAAATAGGCGTATATTAATTCGTCTAAGTATTTAATATAGGTATAATTTAGGATATTTTATTTACCACAGACCAAACATTCTGTCTCTGATATCGCTCATACCTTGCACCAAATATATATCAAAGTTCCCTGAGATAATAACGCGTTTGGCTACTTCTCATCTTCAATTTAAGAATATTTTGGACTACACCCCGAACATTCTACTCTCGCTGCCTCCCTCGCCTTGGACCACACATATAAAACTTGCTTGAGACAATAACGGCGTTTGCTCCATGCCATCAATTTTATTGCACAAGTTCGGCTGCTGCTCCGCAGGCTCAATTCCGAATTCACATCACTTGTTTGATACTTTATGAATTTCTTATTCTTAATATAAATAAATGAAAATGAATAACCATGTGTGGGAATAGTGGAAGCCCCAAGGGATATAAAGGGAGATATCCGACCGAGCGGGTGGTATACTCGGTCGGGCCGAGGCCCACTGTAGTACTTTTCAGATTATGTATATATAGCGCCGAACTGTGAAAACTTCGATGGCGCGATATCTGATGGTGGCGTTAATTGTATTGGAGTCCCGGTGAGTCGGAGCTATTGCAGTGGAGTCCCAGTGAGTCGGAACTACGAAGAACATTTATAATTGTTAAGCACAAAACTCAAGAATGGCTCGACCAATTAGGCTAATTGTAAATTTAATAATTTCTTCAAAGCATAGGACAGATTTTTACTCGTCAATGAACAGATAGCGTGAACTTTATTTCCCATAGAAATACCTTTTGACAGAATACAGAAATTGTGAGAAAAAGGCATCAGAGAAAAATCTTCGTTCTTTGGCAAATTCTATGCACGCATAGTTTTCTTAACTCGCATAGTGAGATAACTGCTGAGTTGCGAAAACGTTATGGCATAGTGTTTATGAGATTTACACATACATTTAGGAGGCCCCTAAAGTAAAGACAAGTACAGATTGTGACGCAAGTCACAATCTGTCTTTACTTTAGGTAAAGTCACAAGACCTCTTACTTTAAAAAGCGTGTCAGTGTTAAATCCCAAAGCTATTATACTACTAGCTTTTGCCCGCGGTGGTGCCCGCGTAAATACAGTATCCCACGGGAACACTGCGCTTTTCTAGAATAAATGTAGCCTATGATTTAATCCGGAGCCTAAACTACTACCGTACCAAATTACATCGAAATCAATTCAGTAGTTTTTGCCTAAAGAGTAACAAACATCCATCCATTCATCCATCCTCACAAACTTTGACATTTATAATAGTAGTACGATTATGAGCCGGTTTAGAAAATTTATTTCTTATTTAATTTAACATCATAGCTTAGGTCTGCACAGACACTAATAAAGTAATATGTATCAACAATACCACTTAAATATGAATAGATTGATTACAGGCGATATTACTGTCATCACCCCATTTTACCCCCTTTTACCCCCTTATCCCATTTTGCCTCATCCCTACATTACCCCTATATTATCCCCTAGTGTTGTAATTACTGTATCAGCCGATCGGTGACCGTTATATGGTAATTTTGGTGTAATGTGATTACATGACTTTGTACCACCTGTGAAGACACGAACAGTAACATGGATTAGGAATTTTAGGAATTTTCAACGAAATGTATACAAACTTAGACGTATGTATTTTTGCGTTTCTATTTTATCGTCTTTATAAATACAAATGAATTTCAATTTCAATATCTCGCTAAAACTCGAGATCAGCTGGAAGGATTCGGCTAGTTTTGGTCTTAAAATAATTGTGGAAGCTGTTCAGGTATCAACAGCGAGAGTTATTAGGAAAATACCAATTGGCGTTTGTGGGGATCCGTAGTATTAAGGAACTCTACGATTTTCAGTTTAAAATTAAGGCAAATTGTTACGGGTATGTTTAGTAAAAATACAGTTCACCAACGTAACAAGATTTATTTTAAAATCTAGAAGAAGGTCATAGGCAGAAGACCGTAAAGTCTGGCTTAGTCTCTAGTGGCTTTGGGGATCGGAGGGGCTCTATTTTTTTATTTATTTTTTATTCTAGTCCCCTATTATTGACACGGCTCGTGTTTTTGTCTTTTTTCTATTCTTTCTATTTCTTCGATTACAATTACAATACTTAAAATCTATACAATACTTACAATGAATGGTGCAATAGCGATAATACAATGATTTAAAATAACATGGAGCAAAAGCAAAATACTAAAACTATCAAATTTAAAGGCCTACAAACTAATATCACAACAAATTAACATCACTACCACAATTTCGCTTATTAACTATTTTACAAGTTTTGCGCAATACTGCAGGAAATTTTCCATGCGCTTTCCCCTCAGGAAGGCAGATTCTTACCCACCGTCGTGATGCCCAAATTCTGTTCAATATCGTATCTATTACTTGCGAAAATTGGGCACTCGAGTAGCAGGTGAGAAACCGTCTCCTCGACTCCGGGCTGACACAGGCACGATGGAAATAAGAGTGAACGCCTGGAGGGCCGATCTGGAGTCGCTGAGGATACCGACCTTTGTCTCTCTGCTCTTGCAGGCTACACTTACTGCTCTTTTTGAGCGCTAGGAGTTCGGCCTTGTGTCTACAAGGCCGAACTTTTGCGGCCGAACTCGCATTGCCGCCGTATTGCAGTCTGCAATAAGGCGGCAATGCGAGCTTGACGGCCCTAGTCTCAGCCTCGCCTTTCCAAACGGAAAGGGCGGCTCCGACCCGGCCCTTAATCTTGCTGCCATCTGTATAGATCCTATGTACGTGGCTGTTAATCACGTCGACATAAGTTTCCTCGTCTACCAACCCGAACCCCAGCTCTACCTGCTCTGCCGGATGTGGGTCCTCAATCGCAGGAGCCATTCGTTCCCTGTCTCTCAATGCCGGGTTCCCAGCCAACAGCATTGCAGAGTTCAATGAGACGGTCCGACACGCTTTGCAGATTTTTTGCACAAAACCCCGTTTACGGTGTTGAGCCTTTTTTGGACCCCATCTTTTCCACGGTAGGTGACCACGCTGCCGCTGCATACATAATAGTTGGTTTCTATTACCGCTATATATATGAGTTTTATTACTTGGGGGTTAAGCCCACACCCTACTATGGCTGCTCTTGATAAGAGTTTGTATCTGGTGATGGCCTTTTTGCAGACATTCCCCACATGGGCGTTAAAAGTGAGCCCACTGTCAATTGCAAGGCCCAAGATTTTTATTTCAGCATAATATTTGATTTCCACTCCGTCCATTTTTAGTCGTGGTTTGTCAAATTTCAACTTTTTTGTGAACACCATTGCATAGGGTTTTTGCGGGGCAAATTTTAATTTATTGGCTTGGCACCATGTTTTGATCTCGTTTAGCACCTTATTTGTATCTCTTTCTATTTCTAGGGCTGTTGTACCTTCGAATACCAAGACTATGTCGTTGGCAAATCCCTGGCAAAACACATTCATCTCCTCTAGCATCCATAGTAGAGGATCCAACAAGAGCTTCCACAGGATATATTTTTTTATTTTTTATTTATTTAAATGCACAAAAAAAAAAATTACAGTCTTAACAAATCACAAACTGTTAATATCGCGCCTGCGAGCTAACTTGTATTTTTACCATTGAATCACTGCTGCTTCATTTAGCAGATTAGTTATCTAGTAATCATTAATACAAAGGAATTTCTGCTACGAACAACTATGTTCCAATGTATAGCAGATTTGCTATTATCTGCGGCTCTACCCGCGTAGTATCCTACGGGAACTCTGTACTTTTTCGGGTACTTAAAAGTAGCCAATATGTTAATCCAGAGCCTAAACTACTGCCATACCAAATTTCATCGAAATCAGTTCAGTAGTTTTTGCGTGAAAGAGTAACAAACATCAATCTTCACATTTATAATAGCAGTAGGATGGGTAGTATTTCACTTACCATCCGCATACCGTAATTTAACACTTATACACAAAAACTGAATACAATTATTTAATTAGAACAAACTTATTTTAAACCTGTAACGGTGACGTCACGATGACCACGTGACGCGCAAATCCGCTGATGGATCGCTGACCGGGCGTTTGTCGCTAATCTCACCATCCATCTTGTTTTTTCAGATATTGCTCTGTTTTCACACTTTCTTAAGTGGGTTTAAATGGATTTCAAGTCAATTTTATTTATCTGTATGAAATGGACTTAAAAATATCCAGAAGCTACATTATAAATTACGACTCCTACTAATGTAACAAGGAACAGGTCAAGCCACTGCGCAAAATATACTATGGGTACATAAGAATAAATAGTTATATTTATATACAGTTGTAAAAACTCAGCCTTATTTTTGCTTTCTAATAGTATTTAAGCTTCATAGTGTTTTTTTATCTATTTTAAAGCCGCACGTTATAAAGACTTGTTAAATGAAAGCGCCCTGCACACGTATATTTCGGACCGTAGGAAGTAGGACCTCTCCGAAATGAACTTGTAAATGTGCGAGACCGACAGTCCGACCGGGCATGTCGATGACACCCCATTTTCCACATTTTTAACCGCGCGCTATTACGTTTTTTGACTTAATACGTAAACATTTTACGTCGTTATTAGCTCGACTGTTCGATTCACAGCTTAAACCGCACAGGTCCCTCCGTGGTTTGGGACGTGGTTCGTTCGATGCGTGGTCCGAACTTAATGTATGCATTGAAGGTTGAGAGCAGATGTTAGGATTATGACAAATTGTATTTTGTAAATATGAATGTAGAATTGCAAAAATCCACAGCTTATACTACAACAATGTAAACATTAATCAATATTCGTTTAGTAGTTTTTGCATGAAAGAGTAACAAACATCCATCCATCCACCCTCACAAACTTTCACATATTTGGTAAACTAGTATATGTGTTAATCAAGAGCCTAAACTACTACCATACCAAATTTAATTAAAATCCGTTCAGTAGTTATTGCGTTAAAGAGAAACAAACATCCACACATCCATTCTTACAAACTTTCTTAATATAATATTCTTATTCAGTATAGGAAAGATAAGCTTAAATAACCGATTTAATAAGCTTAATACAGTAGCAAGTAGCTACTTGCCACGATTTTTTTTTCACTTTCAAACCTGTCTAGTTTAGATTTTCCCCGTCATAATAAACAACATCAAATTGGAACATCTATTACCTGTAGTGCCGCGGACTAATGCGTCCAATCCCCACGACAAATGATGCAATTACACAAATGAATTACGAACTCAACACGCCACGCGACGTGATGCTCGTAAACACGCGTGCTGTCAGACAGGTGTTTTTATGAAATGTACGAGATTTAACGATAATATTATGCAGGATAGATATATTGTAAACTGTGTATGTACCTATGATGAGTGAAGTAAAATGAATATACTTTTGTAATAATATTTATTAAGACGTAATTTTAGAAGTGTCGATATTGGATTTTTTTTTATAATATAGGATTCGCGACTTAAATAATGTGTGCTGGAAGGATGGTTTCAGTATCGAGCTCACCGTCTTCAACGTAACGAAATGTATAATAATAATAATTTCTATGGACGCTTCCACACCACGTCAATCTGGTGCTGCACTAAGAATCCGAAGAACTTGTATCACTGGTACCAGACAACGGAATTATATTTCATACTATACACATATTTAAGATTTTTATTATATATACATAATATATTTAATACACATCCAAGACCCAGGAACACGGAAAAATGTTTGTCCCTTCGGCGAGATTCAAAGCGACCTACGGCTTAAGTGCCGACGCGCTATCCACTGAGCCACAGAGGTCGACAAAGGTATGAATTGCTGCTTGCGGGCTGATATGTGGGAGAATAATGTAAAATACAATATAATATTATAATCAATAATTTATTAAATCCATATTTTTAATTTATAACACTGAACAAATCTTAATTCATTATTAAATATTAGGTATAATATCATTTTATAGTATAGCAAATAATTTAAATACATTTACACCTTCATAAAGTAAGCTAGACCATAACTATTATCTATATAATTATATTACAATAAAGAGTTTTATAATAATATTATAAAAGCTCACCTGACGAGAAGACAGTTCAGTGTTTCGTGTCCGACGGCTAGAAAACGTCTGATCTGTCGACAAGCTTCGTCCGTCTTTTAAGTAGTACCGATTAAACACGCCACTCCACTTCGCCAACTGCGGAGTGGGGTTTGTCAACATGATGTTTTTTACAACTACTGACATTATTCATTTGAAATATCGTTAACAATAATTATATTATCCCACACGACCATACTGACGAGCAGCCTTTATGGCTCGCGAAATACTGAATCAATTCTAATCCATTAATCAAATAATGAATTTTATACATAATAATATAAATAATAGACAGTAGACTTTAATCATAATTATATAATTACTTGCTAAAACTAAATCTCAAAGTTAAGCGATAAGTATTATATTACAAATTGCTACAAATCTTGGCAATGATCAAATCACATGATTGCCAAGTGTCAAGACTGCTATGCCAAATCACATGACTTTAAATCATGTTCAAATCTCATGACCGTGTAGCCAAATCACATGGCTTTAATTCGTGGTCAAATCACATGACCAGGTAGCCAAATCACATGTCTTTAATTCGTGGTCAAATCACATGACCATGTAGCCAAATCACATGGCTTAAAATCGTGGTCAAATCACATGAACATGTAGACAAATCACATGGCTTAAAATCGTGGTCAAATCACATGACCTTATGCCAAATCACATGGCTAAAGCCTAACGAAACATTTAATTTATAACAGTCTATCAGCAATCAAATACTCATATCCACGTTGGCCAGACGTATAGGGCTCTAAGTAGATGGAAACTGACAAAATGTTACTTATTCATCACAATCAGATTTTAAGGAATCTGCTAATTCATGACCTAGTTCAGGAGACATTAAACGTAAATTTTCATGGGATACATACAATTCATGTCCAGTATCATGAACTTTAACAGAATATCTATCATTATCTTGTATTTTTGTTACAACACAGGGACCTCGAAACTTGCTGTCAAGTTTATTAATTGAACGCGGGTTTTGCTTAATCAGAACTACATTACCAATATTGAATGGGACAATTTTGGCTTTAGTTTTGTCAAAAAATCTCTTGCTTTCTTGACCCCGCTCGTCCATTCTGAGTTTAGCTTCCGAACGACAAGTTTCTAGGTCCATACTCTCTACATCCTGTATCAAGGTCGATATGGCTGGAGGTGACTGACTACAACCCATGAGAAGTCGGAAAGGCGTATCGCCTGTACTTTTATTAAACGTACTGTTAATAACTAATTGTATTTCACCAACCGCATCTTTCCAACTTCTCCTGGATGTATTTTCAACAATAGTAAAACAATCGGTCAGGACTTTCATCATACGTTTCATCTGCCCATTAGCACGACTAACACCACTAGCAATGAAGTGTAATTCTATAGCTCAACGCTCGCAAAAACTTGTAAATTCTTTGCCTGTATAACTAGCAGCCTGATCACATACAATTCTTTTAGGTGTGCCAAAATTATAAATTAATTTTTTTAAACAATTGACAGTAGCTACCGCAGTAAGATTATTTACCGCTTTCATAAAACAAAATTTTGTAAAGGCATCGACAAATACTACAGCGTATTGTTTGGTAGGTTTGTTTCCACTCAATTTACCAATCGTATTCATATGCACTGTATGAAATGGGATAGGGGGTTTGTCAATAGGATGAAGAGTAATTTGTTTAGAACCTGATTGGCTTTTATTAATTTTACATGTTAAACAATTTTCAACAAATGTGCGAGTATTTTTAACCATATTCGGAAACCAAAATTGCTCGCGAATTTTTTCAACTGTCTTTTCCCAGCCAAAGTGCTTAAGAGAATCGTGAAATATTTGGATTAAGTGCCAACGATAATTTTTAGGGACATAAAGACATTTTTTTGCTTTTTTATCGCTTGTATTGAAAATACGATATAATAGACCATTTTCAATTTTATATGTTGATGCTACATCTTTATCAATAGTTTTATTCTTAATCGGTTCTATTACGTTTTTGGTTTCCGATTTTGTTCGGCCTCCAACCAATCACTATAATTATGAATGTTGTTAATGTTTAATGTAATCTTTGTAGGATTGCGACTAAAAAAATCCGCATGTTGTATACTAAGGCGGGTCAATAAGTCCGTGACTTTTTGAATTTCTAACCTCCTTACTGAAAAAGCAACACTACTCCTGTCAACAGGCATCTGTCAGTTGACTCCTATCAAAATTTGAACTTGCTGCGTCAGTTAGTTTGTGTTTTACAGCTATCTTTATCAGACTATCCAGTAACTTAAGGAAATAACGGAAATAAGCACACGAAATGAAGAATTTCGTGTGCTTATTAAGCATTTATTTTTTGCAAAAAAAACCATTACCGAGACCAAGGCTAAGCTTGATAAATACTATGGGGACTCTGCACCATCGATTTCAATGGTAAAAAAGTGGTTTACTGAATTTCGTTGTGGCCGTACAAGCACTGAAGATGCCGAACGTCCTGGACGCCCAGTTGAGGTCTCTACACCCGAAACAATCGAAAAAATTCACGATATGGTGTTGGCCGACCGAAGATTGAAAGTGCAAGAGATTGTGGAAGCCATAGGCATCTCGCATGGCTCAATGGTTTCAATTTTGAATGATCACTTGGGCATGAGAAAGCTTTCCGCAAGTCGACCACAAACGCAATCGTGTAACAACTTCACAGGAAGGTTTGGCGTTGTTTAATCACAATATGGAGGAGTTTTTGCGCCGTTTTGTAACCGTGGACAAAACATGGATCCATCACAACACACCAGAGACCAAACAACAGTCAAAACAGTGGGTTTTCTAAGGGTGAATCGGCGCCAAAGAAGGCCAAGGTGGGTTTGTCAGCCAATAAAGTTATGGCGACTGTTTTTTGGGATGCACGTGGGATAATCCACATTGACTATCTTCAAAAGGGAAGAACAATTAATGGGGAATATTATGCCAACTTATTGGACCGCTTCAATGAGGATTTGAAAACAAACCGACCTCATTTGGCCAAGAAAAAAGTTCTTTTTCACCAAGACAATGCAAGGGTGCACACATGTGCAGTTGCCATGGCAAAAATCCATGAATTGGGCTGTGAATTGCTCCCACATCCTCCCTATTCTCCAGATTTGGCTCCGAGTGACTACTTCTTGTTCCCAAACCTGAAAAAATGGCTCGGTGGAAAAAGATTTGACTCCAATGATGAAGTCATCTCGCAAACAAAGGCCTATTTTGAGGACCTCGACAAATCATATTTTTCGGAAGGGATAAAAAAATTGGAGAAGCGTTGGACAAAGTGTATAGAGCTCAAGGGGGACTACGTTGAAAAATAAAATGATTTATTTATCAAAAAATCTGTGTTTTATTCCAAAAGTCACGGACTTATTGACCCGCCCTCGTATGTTCCCTTTCCTATATTCAATTTCAAAATCAAATAATTGTAAATATTTCCACCACCTATGAACCCGAGGAAGTAGTTCCTTTTTGTTACGCGAGGCTTTCAAAGAATTACAGTCTGTAATTACTTTAAACGGCCTGCCTAGTAAATAGTGGCGGAAATGTTTTATTGCCCTGACTACTGCTAATGTCTCTAGCTCATAAGAGTGATAACGACTTTCAATGTCCGTAGTGCGCATACTAAAATATTCTATAACTTTTATTTCATTATTATGCCTTTGAAAAAGTATAGCTCCAAGCCCAGTGGAACTGGCATCAGTGTGAAGCTCGATAAATCTTGTTGGGTCAAAAAGCGTTAATATTGGTTCTGAAGATAAATATCCGAGTATTTTATTACGAGCAGCTTCATGTTCTGACGTCCAGTTCCACTTGACATTATTACGTGTCAGGTTGTAAAGGGGTATCATTTTAAGAGAAAATCCGGGAATAAATTTTCTGAAATATCCCGCAAGACCACAAAATTGACTTGCACATGACATGCCAAAGGGCATTCTCAAAAATCCATATTGCCCGTCTGGCGTGACAAAAGCAGTTTTTTAGAATAGATATAGAATCTTCCGCAACTGGAATTTGGTGAAAACCTGAAGCCATATCTAAAACTGTGAAATATTTTGCTTTTGCTAATTTGCTTATGTGGTCATCAATTAATGGAAGTGGGAAATGATCGCGGACAGTATTACTATTTAATTCTCTGTAATCGACGCATAATCTATCAGAACCATCCTTTTTACGTACTAGTAGAATAGGGCTAGCAAACGGAGAATTGCTTTCACGAATAATGTTATGCTTTAGTATGTTCACGTTCAGCTGGAGCTAAACGGTACGGCCGTCTTTGAACGATTTTTTCGGGGTTCTTTAAACGTATAACAAGTTCACCAGTGGTGACCTGAGAAACTTTGCTACCGAAGGTAAACATGCTAGAATATGAAGTTAGAATATCTTGAAGTTTCTTTTTGAATGGGGGATTAATGCTACCGTTAATATTTAGAGTTTTGAGATCAAAATTTTGACCAAAATTAATGTTACAAGGATCGCGGGAAATAAAAGTATCACTTTTTGTAAAGGTCACCTTAATTCCGGGCGTTTCGAATAGAGTCTGGCCTAGTAGTATATCGTATTGAATATAACTATCCGGTAAAATTATAAATTCTAATTCAAGATTTAAGCCATCAATACAGATTTCACAAATCTTTTTCCATGATGTACTATAGAGTTATCTCCAACGCCCTTTAAAATCGTAGATTCGTAAACAATTTTCCCTTTGACAGACTGTCCTACGGTTTCTCGCATTAATGAACATTCGGCTCCACTGTCTAACAAGCATGAGAAACAACGATCATCCACTTGTGCAGTTTTACATCTCTTGTTATCCTTAAATAAGGCATTCACATTAGTCGTTGAAGATTGTGGTTTCTCATCCTTAGCCCTTCTATTAAGACGTTGAAAACAGTTATCAAAACTATGACCCTCTTTTTACAAAATGTGCAAGTTACAACCGACTTCGCATTATTTGATGTGGTTGCTAAGGGAGCTGGTATTTCATTTTGAGATCTTTTAGACTTATCAGTAGCTTGACAGTCTTTTTGTAAGTGACCTAGTTTGTGACATTTATGGCAACGCTTTTGTTTAAAATCAAAATTATTTGGCTTAGAACGTTTGGCAGAAATGTTGTGATCGACTTCTTTAATTAATCGCTTACGTTTGTACGAATTTAGGCTCTGAATAAGCTGTGGCAAGTTTTTGGGCGTCAATCGTAACAAGTCGGAACGTATACGAAAATCTGACATACCGGAAATAACTGCCTCGACGAGACGTTGTTCAGTCATCTCCACACCAATCGCCTTCCTCGCCAACTCCCATTTTCGTGTAGCATACTCGGCGAGACTGCTGGCTTGATCACTGGTGTATTCCATAAAGAGGATAAGGTCGTCGTAGTAGCGGGCTTCATCTGCAAACATTTCGACAAGCCGAGTTTTGAGTTCTGCCCAATTAGTGAAAGTGGTGTAATTACGATGTGACCATTCTGCAGCACGTCCCCGTAGGTGTTTACGGAACAAATTAAGAGTTTCCCTGTCAGATAACTCGTACTCTTGTTTTAAATCATCAATATTATCACACCAGACGTTTATTGTATCGGTACGATCGTCCGGGTCAAAAACTGGTACATAAATATGGTCCAAGCTCCGAACACGAGGACCAGGTTTAGTGTTATTTGTTTTGAAAGCATTACTAGTAGTTTCAATTAGTTTAAAGGGGGTTTAAACTGAAAAGGGCCTTACGGCGGACTAATCCAATATCAGGGGCTAAGCCCCTCTAATTGGGGTGGGGAATGCGCCCAGTACGAGTACTGGGCGCATGACTCTTGTGTCTTATGGGAAGACCCCCCGCGGCAGAACGCGGGGTAAGCCCGTGGGGGGGGCAACCAACAATGCGAGGGAATGTCGATCGACCAATCCAGGCCCGACCAAGACCGGCGGTCGGCTCCAAGCGGCGCGTGGGGGTCCCGACCCGGGGGCCGAGAAAACGTGTATGGGACCACTCCCTCACACGCCGCGCTTTGCCGGACCGTGGACGCAAGCGACCTGGGGAAAGGGGGGGTGTAAGGGGAAAAACTTCCGGGCCCCGACTTTGTGTGTCGGGGGGGAAGGTGCACCAGGGGGGCGACGGGGTGGCAAGAGGGCTGCCACTCCGACAGGCCCCGGGTGAGTCAGAAGGTGATACCGGTGGGTTTATGTTTCCTACCGGTGCTGGGGGAGGAGGTGGGGGTGGGGGGCAGCGATCCAGCGGTGTATGGAGCGCTGCGACATGCGCCTCGGCGGGGCGCACGTCAATGTACCCGGGCTCCTCCTCTTCGGTGGTGTGATGGCGTGTCTAAGCGCCTAGGGTCCTCCTCTTCGAGGGGGGGGGGGGGCGCATCATTGCGCCAGGGCTCCTCCTCTTCGGGGGTGGCGGGGCTCCGCTGAGTCTGCCGGAATGGCGTCCCTCGGCAGTATGTGGCGGTCGGGCGGGCGGGCGTGCCAGGGCGCCAGGTCGGTCAGCTCGACCAGGCGCGAGGCATCCGCTCGCGCGAACAGGTTTGTGGCGAGCCGGGCCACAAAGGCCTCCACACTCTCCATCCTAAGATCCCTCTCGATAGTGGAGTTGCGGACGTACCAGGGGGCGCCCGCGATGTAGCGCAGCACCCGGTTCTGGGTTCTCTGCAGCGACCTTTTCTGGGGTGCAGAGAGCAGATGGTGCCACGCAGGTGCTGCGTAGGTGAGGCGGGGCCTTATGTAGGTCTTGAACAAGGCCGTCCGCATGTTGAGGGGGATCTGAGGAGATGAGAATGCGGGGTGTAGCTGTGCGGCGGCCGCTCTGGCCATCGCCACTGCCGCTTGTCGCTGGGCGACCATGGAGAGACGGCGATCTATGGTGACCCCTAGGTATTTCGCCGTTCTCCCCCATGGTATTTCGGCGTCTCCGATCTTTAGAGGCGCTGGGAACCCCCTTCTCGCAGTGACGGCGAGCGCTTGGGACTTACCTGGATTGACGGATAGTCGCCAGTCGCTCAGCCAGTCAGGGAGAAGGTCCAGCGTCCTCTGAAGTTTTATGGCGGCGTGATTTGGAGTCAAGGAGCTGGCTATGAACGCCGTGTCGTCGGCGTATAGAGCTGCAATGGTGCCAGGGTCTTTTGGGACGTCACTGGCATAGAAGTTGTACAAGCCCGGCGAGAGCACGCTGCCTTGAGGCACACCGTCGGTGATGGGGCGCTCGCCGGAGAAGACGCCGTCGACTCGCACCTTAAATGTGCGGCCGGAGAGAAAAGATGCTATCAACCTTACCAGAGGGGGTGGGACGTTGGCTCGGATGAGCTTGAAGAGCAGACCTTCATGCCAAACACAGTCGAACGCCTTTTCCATATCGAGGAAGACTGCGACCGATGATTCTTTCTTATTCGCCGCAACGGACAGGTTGTGGATGACCCTTACCAGTTGGAGGGTGGTGCTAAGCTCTGACCTGAAACCGAATTGGTCCTCACGAGGAGGGAGGTGGGGAGCAAGGTGCTTAAGGAAAAGGATTTCAAACGTTTTGGAAAGGGTTGAGAGGAGGGTTATGGGGCGGTAGCCCTCTGCCCTTCTCAGGTTTTTATGGGGTTTGGGGATATTCACGATTAACCCCAGCTTCCAGGGAGTGGGAAAGTGGCCGTTCCTAACAATTCCATTATATAGGCGGGTAAGGGCGGCCACCGTCCTAAAAGGGAGATGTCGAAGGGCAGAGTTGGGAATTCCATCTGCTCCGGGGGCCTTCTTGGATTTGAGGCGGGTGATGATCTTCTGTACTTCCCTCGGAGAGAAGGAGAAGGAAGGGGGGGAGGAGGGGGAGCGTAGAAACACCTTTACCTCCTCGGAGACCGTTCGGACGTGGTCCGTTGCGGCCGTTGGCAGTGGTGAAAACTGGCGTTCGAGGTGCTCAGCATGAATTTCTGCTCTGTCCTCTGCACGGTACCTTAAGTTACCATCCGGGTGGAGCAGGGGGTAGACGGGGGCAGTGGCTCTGGTAAGGTTGCGGCAAAATCTGTGCAAAGAGGGCCAATCCTCTCCCGCCTCCTGGATGCGCCGGGTCCATGTTTCCGCACTGAGGAGCTCTAAATTAGATCTTACCTCTGCGGTGAGGCGGTTGAGTTGCGTCTTTATCGCTGGGCATCGGGTGAGCTGCCAACGTCGTCGCAGGCGCTTCTTATCGGTGATCATGTCCCTTAGGTGGCGAGGTAGAGGGGGCCGCTTGTGTTGGCGGTGGGTGGGCGGCTAGGTAGCCGCGTCCAATGCAGCTGCAATCGCCCCGGTGAGCCATGACGGAGCACCGTCATGGCCTCGACGGTTTCAGCAGAGTTCACCGGGAAATTGGGCGTGTTTTCGTGCAGCCGCAAGGAGAAGACGTCCCAGTCGCGGACTGGGTAGGATGGTAGGGGGGGGACACTAACCGGGGAGGCTCGGATAATGGCCAAGACCGGGAGATGGTCTGAGCCATGGGCCACATCAAGAGGTGATGAAGATCGCCTGCGATGCGGTGGACGATGGCGACGTCCAATACGTCTGGGGCGTGCGAGGGGCTTTCGGGGTAGTGGGTGGGGGTGTATGTACCCACCACCGTGTACCCTACTCGCTCGGAGTCGGCAAGCAGTCGTCTGCCGTCCGCATTTGGTGCGCGGGAGCCCCACTCGGGGTGCTTACAATTTAGATCTCCGGGAATCACAGTCGGCTCATCTGATATGAGCCTGTGGATGTCGGAGATATCTAAATGTGACCCCGGGGGCTTGTAAGACGCGAATATGCGGTGGGTGCTTAGTGCCACTTCGATGCCCAGCGCATAAAGAGAAGACACCGAGGGGGTTGGGAGGAGTTGATGGAGGAGCCTCCTGCCTACCAGGACAGCGAGGCCCCTGCACGCTACTTCTCCTCCAAGGTAGTCCTGTCGATATATAATATATCCAGGAACATGGAAGCGGTCCGAGGGGGAGAGATGGGTTTCGCTGATTAAAGCAATGTCGATCTCGTGTTCCCTAAGGAGATGACGAATGGGGGCCACTTTTCTGCGTACCCCTCGGACATTCCAGTGGACTATCTTTAGTGAGGTTGGGGCGTGGGAAGCCATTGGGACAAGAGTTTTGAAATGAGGGAGGCCCCTTCGGGGAGGGCCGACAGGAGAGTTTTAAGAATGTCTTCCCCGGCCTGGATTTTGGAGAATATATCCATAGCCAGGGAGAGGAGAGAATAAATTAACTCAGCGGTGGATTCAGGGGCCAAGGGGGCCTCCCTCCTAGGACGACGCTGAGTGGGCGGTGCGGCAACTGCTCGAAGGGTGGCGGCAGCTGCTGCTGGGTTTGCTGGTTCGGTGGCAACCTCGGTGACTTCGGCAGTGGTAGTGGCCGACGGGGCCTTGCGCGATGCACGAGAAGTGCGGGGGGGGCGCGGGGTGCGCTGAGGCAAGGGGGGGGGGGGCGACAGAACGGCTTCGGCGTTTGTGAGTGGAAGCGCAAGGGGCTCGTATTCAGAGTCCGTTGCTGCCGTGGAGGTGGCACCGGACTTGGGGCCCTTTTTCTTTGTCCTCTTCCTTTTCCTCTGTTTCCGCACTGAGGGGGCGGGGAGAGTGGAGGATGAGGGACGGGGGGTGGGGTCGTTGGCCTCGGCCATAAGGGATGTGGCCGTAGGCGGTGGAGGGGGGACCTCTTTCTCCGTTATGGGAGGGTCATGACTTACCCGGTGGGTGGTGCGCCTGGTGCGGGCAATGGGGCCCGCACGGCGGTTCCGGGCCTCCCGTTTAAAGACCGGGCAGAGTTTGCTGTTGGCCGGGTGGCCCCCCTTAATAAATTAACTCAGCGGTGGATTCAGGGGCCAAGGGGGCCTCTCTCCTAGGACGACGCTGAGTGGGCGGTGCGGCAACTGCTCGAAGGGTGGCGGCAGCTGCTGCTGGGTTCGCCGGTTCGGTGGCAACCTCGGTGACTTCGGCAGTGGTAGTGGCCGACGGGGCCTTGCGCGATGCACGAGAAGTGCGGGGGGGGCGCGGGGTGCGCTGAGGTAAGGGGGGGGGCGACAGAACGGCTTCGGCGTTTGTGAGTGGAAGCGCAAGGGGCTCGTATTCAGAGTCCGTTGCTGCCGTGGAGGTGGCACCGGACTTGGGGCCCTTTTTCTTTGTCCTCTTCCTTTTCCTCTGTTTCCGCACTGAGGGGGCGGGGAGAGTGGAGGATGAGGGACGGGGGGTGGGGTCGTTGGCCTCGGCCATAAGGGATGTGGCCGTAGGCGGTGGAGGGGGGACCTCTTTCTCCGTTATGGGAGGGTCATGACTTACCCGGTGGGTGGTGCGCCTGGTGCGGGCAATGGGGCCCGCACGGCGGTTCCGGGCCTCCCGTTTAAAGACCGGGCAGAGTTTGCTGTTGGCCGGGTGGCCCCCCTTAATAAATTAACTCAGCGGTGGATTCAGGGGCCAAGGGGGCCTCCCTCCTAGGACGACGCTGAGTGGGCGGTGCGGCAACTGCTCGAAGGGTGGCGGCAGCTGCTGCTGGGTTCGCCGGTTCGGTGGCAACCTCGGTGACTTCGGCAGTGGCAGTGGCCGACGGGGCCTTGCGCGATGCACGAGAAGTGCGGGGGGGGCGCGGGGTGCGCTGAGGTAAGGGGGGGGCCGACAGAACGGCTTCGGCGTTTGTGAGTGGAAGCGCAAGGGGCTCGTATTCAGAGTCCGTTGCTGCCGTGGAGGTGGCACCGGACTTGGGGCCCTTTTTCTTTGTCCTCTTCCTTTTCCTCTGTTTCCGCACTGAGGGGGCGGGCAGAGTGGAGGATGAGGGACGGGGGGTGGGGTCGTTGGCCTCGGCCATAAGGGATGTGGCCGTAGGCGGTGGAGGGGGGACCTCTTTCTCCGTTATGGGAGGGTCATGACTTACCCGGTGGGTGGTGCGCCTGGTGCGGGCAATGGGGCCCGCACGGCGGTTCCGGGCCTCCCGTTTAAAGACCGGGCAGAGTTTGCTGTTGGCCGGGTGGGCCCCCTTACAGTTAACGCAGGTGGGCTGTTCAGAGGGCGGGCGGGGGCAGTCAGTTGCGAAGTGCTCTTCGCCGCACCTGACGCACGCCGGCCTGCGGTGGCAGTTCTGGCTAGAGTGCCGGAACTGCTGGCAGCGATGGCATTGTGCGGGGCCGTCTTTGCCACGCCAGGCTTCCACCCTAATACCTGGCATATTTAGGAGCTCCATCAGCTGGTAGATCCCTGGGACCAGGTCCGGGGTACGTTTCAACAGCACGAAGTACGAGCACCCTGGGCGGTCCTTCCTGGCTAGGATCCGGGACACATGCTCTACCTCGTAGCCCTTCTTATTGAGCGCGGTGGCTATGGCGTCGGTGGGAGTGTTGACTGGCAGGCCGTGGACACCTACCTTAAGTCCGCGGTCCTGCGGGAGCGCGTACGAGAACCAACTTACGTTCTCTGTCTTGCTAGGGTCGTCCAGGTATTTTTGGACGACTCGGTATTCCTTTTCACCCTTCGGGGTGAATTTAACCCCTAAGCCCAGCGGCTTGGCGTTGGGAGGGTGGCCGAGGAGCTCCGCGAGATTGCTAAAATGCCTCACCCAGTCCTTTGCTTTTCCACTACTGCTTTGAGTGGCGGGCAGCGGGGGGGGGGGGGGGGGGGGAGTACACGTTCCGTGAATGTGTCGCGGTGTTTGCCATCGGCGACGCGGCCCTTGAGGTCGAGGCCGAAGGAGAACCGGTTGGGGCAGCAGTGGTTGCTGCGGCGTAAGTCGCCGGACGGTCGGCGCGTTTGGCAGGCGGCGAGATATTTGATGATACCTCCTGTCGCTGCCGTTTTGTGACGCAGTCCCGTTCTGCCTGCGCAGGGGGGGCAGGAGGCGGGGGCATGCTGCTCGACGAGGGGGCCGGGGCGGGGGCCCTCGGAGCAGGGGCACTTACCGCGCGACGGTCCTCTTGAGGCGGTGATGCCGGCGAGGCGGTAAATGTGAGCTTTGTACTCACTGCGGTGGCTGTTGGGGGGTGGCGAGGGGTGCACACCTCCGTCGAAGGGCGCGCGGGGCGCGGCGGTGAGGCCGAACCCTTTTTGGCTGGGCGGGGTGGGGGCCCAGACTCGCGGCGGGGCGCCGTCGGAGGGCATTGGGGCGGGGGGGTGTCAGTACACCCCCGCGAGAATGCCGAAGGCGGCCCGGGGCGAGCGGTGTCCGTACCGCTCAAGCTGGGCTCGGTAGCAGAAAGGTACGCGCGCTCTGACGTGCGCGAGCTGGACCGTGATGAGGGTCCGCTGCGCGACGCAACTGAGCTGGCGCGGGAATGGCTGGGGCGATCGCGGCTATGCGGCCGCGAACCACGGTCGGCCATGGTAACGGGGCACTGATTAGCGTCCACCGTGTATAATGAGGGACATGTTTATGATGTCAGTAATACACAAACACTATATAAAACATGTACACGTAAACACAGGAGGATTTAAAGTTAAGGTGATCACACAAACACGATAAAACTAAACACGAAAAACACGTATCTAGTGTCAAAGTAGTCACTATAGTGTACTTACTTGCACGGTAATTTAAAACTTAGAGGAGGCTGGCTCCCCGTGACCCAACGCTGGAACAAGTTCCAACGGGAGGCCAAGGGCAGGGCAACTCCTCAGCAAGGCGACAATCCACTCGTTATTCTTACGAATAAGGAGTGAATTGACGATCGCTATGTGGAGTTTATCGGCACTGCACTGGGACGGGTCGGCACGGGCGTGGAGTGAGTGCGGCTACTCGACACGTTTGGGGCGGGGCGACACTACCGCGGAGTGAGCGAGACACTACGACGCGGGCAGAGCGAGACGGCACGAAACGCGGAGTAAGCGGGAACGCACTAACACGCACGGGAGACAGGACGATCCAAAATAATAATTTGGTTATTATTATTTCTAAGACGACCAGATCAGACGCTCAACCCATAAGGCGAGAGACCCCTTATGGGTCGAGCGTCTGGAGTCTCGCCACAAAGGTAACTTCAGTTCCTTTGTGGTGAGAGTGTGGGAATAGTGGCAGTAGCCCCAAAGGGAGATCTCCGACCGAGACGAGATGGTATGCTCGGTCAGCCCGAAGCCCTGATCTGACGACAAGCTTCGTCCGTCTTTTAAATAGTACCGATTAAACACGCCACTCCACTCCGCCAACTGCGGAGTGGGGGTCAACATGATGTTTTTTACAACTACTGACATTATTTATTTGAAATATCGTTAACAATAATTATATTATCCCACAGATAGATACAAATTATGTTCATAAACGCTTCCTAAAATTTCAAAATATATTTCAGCCTAGTGGCGCTGACTGTCAGCAAGCATTCAGCGTGATACTAAAATCATCGGTACATACGTTTCTAATATATTAAATTCTCGAGTCGAACGGATTGACCGCTTTTTATGAATATTTTTTGGTATATTAGGTAGCTCTGTTTCCTGGATCAGCTAGTAATAATATTACAATAATCCACTGAAGTGGTAAGTTTGAAACTATAGCATAGCTACATAAACTGTAGCTAAGCTACAATATTCATACCACAGCTATGTAATAACATAGCTCAGCTACTTTATTACGTAGCTTAGCTACGTTATTCATAGCACTGCTACGAAGACGGTAGCTCAGCTACGTCAATCACAGCACAGCTACGTAAACCGCGGCTCAGCTACATTAGTGAGGGTTTTTAAATTCGTGACATCTGACAGCTTTTTGACACGACCGTCGGACTACCAACGCCGCCTCGTGACAGAAAAATAATAGAAAACTCTCATTGACCGTTTTTGTCGTGTGCGTTGGGTTCGCCCCCTAGCGGTAGAAAAAATATCAAACACCCTTACTGTGGCACAGCTCTACGTTAACCGTTGCTCGGCTACGCTAAACACGGCACGGCTACGTAAGCCGTAGCTCAGCTGAGCAGACCGTAGGTCAGATACGATATTCATAGCACAGCTACGTGAACCATAGCACTACTAAGTAAAACATAGCACAACGTCGAAAATCTAAGCTCAATACGTCATAATCAACAGATAAATCATAATCTGTAGCACATCTACGTTAATCATGGCTCAGCTACGTTAAGCATATCTCTGCTACGCACCATCCCAAAAATATTTTGTAATAATAAATTCTTAGTTCTAGACTTACAACATAGGACTATTTTTCAATGGAGTCAAAAGTACGTAACTTTTAATGTTTCTTCAATACAAGCTTTAAAATATTATGAAAAATATAAAATATCATAATGTCAGTTGTATTTTTGCCGTAAAATATCTGAATATTGAACAAAAGCTTGTCCACGTACTATAAATAAGTATTTCAATTACAAATATCATTTACATATAAATTAATCACCATTTTCAGGAGGCCATAACGTGTTGCGCGGTCGACACTGGTCATAAACCTTTGGTTACGAGCTCAATGGGAAATGATTCACGACTTCTATAATTTTCACTTAAAAATGTTTCGCGCTTCTGTAATATTTTGATGCATTGAGTGCGTATTGAGTGTTATGTTTTTCAATATATGTATTGGAAAAATTTGGCCACTTCATATAAAATATTCTTCATATAAAATATTATAATGAGAAATATTGAAGTTTAACCACTTGAAAAACGTAAAAAAAAAATTTTCTAGATGTATCTAAAACATACGAAAAGGTTTTAAATTGCTAAATTAGTAAGACGAACATACCTACATCATCTCTATACTTACATCATATACAAAAATATTAATTAAAGTAGTAAGTTTGAACTTAAACGCACAAATTTCAGAGATATTTACAAATAAATAAATGACTGAGTGTACTGTTGGTTGTTGGTGGAAATTCATGTTCATAATAAAATCACACAACTTTTTTATACACTTCTCCACTTTATGTAGGTTTTTACAATTAAGATTCGGTTTCGATTAACTCATCACTAGGTGTCTCATCCACCTGATGATGAGTCCGAATCGAAATGGGTCGTGATTATATAATATAAATGATTGTGAAAACCTAAATAAAGTGGAGAAGTGTATAAAAAAGTTGTGTGATTTTATTATGAACATGAATTTCCACCAACAATCAACAGTACACTCACTGATTTATTTATTTGTAAATATCTCTGAAATTTGTGCGTTTAAGTTCAAACTTACTACTTTAATTAATATATATAATAAGTGTATAAAAAGATGTATATTATTATTATTTACAAATATGTTCCTGCGGCCTTATATTGTTCATACACTTGTACCTAATCGTGTCATCACAGTCAGGTACGATTTTTTTATGAAGTGTTTTCACGACAATTGAAGAAATTTTGTAAACAAATCGCTGTACCTTTAAATATAGATTTTTTTAGATAACGTTTCTTCTGAGAACTTATTAATATTTAAGAGCACTATTCATTTTTGCAATTAAAATAATCAGTCGTCGACCCTATTAAATATTACGTTCAAAGATAAGAATTAAGCATAGTTTAACATAAATGATCCCTATTCAGCAATCTATTTTATTTTTTTTAGATAAATCTACAAAAACTCAAAGTGAAAAACCGTGATTAACACGGTTCATCAAATCAATTAAAAAAATCGTGATAATAATCAAATCAAATCTGCAACCAAACCAGAGGAGTCACAAGTTTAATATTTTGAAAAAGTTTTGGAATATTGACCAACTTAACCACGAACAACAATGAATCATTTCACGCCAAATTTCTATTACACCATGGAGTCACTCCGGTCGGGCCTATTCGTATTGAATTATGGCTATTCCACATTTATATTTGCCCACTTTCCATTCAGACCACGTGGTAAATCGGACTTATTTAATCTGGCAGGTTTTTATTTTACGGTTATCGGCCTATATGTTTCGCCAACATATATTATGTGTTTATGTTGTACGTGTTTCGTTTATTGGACAGATATAAATATTTGGCCCAACACAACGGCTGTAATGAAATCTAATGTCAGGGTTTTCTTTTCTTATATCGTTTAGGTGTGTGTGTACTTCTGTATTTCCACACTAATATTATAATGAGGAAATATTTGTATGTTTGTTAATTTGAATTGAATAAGCTCCGAAACTACTGGACCGGTTTTCATAAAACCTTGAGATTTCAATCGCGGCCAAATGTACCGTACATTTCTCATCCATCCTTGTAAAATTTTACTCCGCGTGGACGAAGTTATGGGCTACATCTAGCCAATAAATAAAATATGAATCAAAGTTACATTTCTGCTTTTCTTCTATTATTTTTTATATTATTTAACGCTTTTATAATATGATAAATAAAATATTATAAATGGTGATTATCCAATAGTTACAAATTTTGATGAATTTTTATATATTTTTAAGCATATCGATGTATTTTTTTAACCGACTTCCAAAAAAGGAGGCGGTTATGCTTTCGGCTGTATTTTTTTTTGTATGTTCAATGATAATTCATTGGGTCCCACTGCTCAGTTGCTAATTCTAAGTTGTTAAGGCTATTTAAACATTCTGTAGTAGTGTTCACTAAGGATTTTATGAGCGGCGCAGATTGATTACAAATTTTCTTTTGATAAAAAAGTCTCTTCAACAAAGATATAGTTATAAGCCTTTTATTTACATACATACATACATACATATAATCACGCCCCTTTCCCGTAGGGGTAGGCAGAGACCACTTCTTTCCACTTGCTACGATCCTTACATACTTGTTTCGCTTCGTCCACTTTCATTATTCCCTTCATACATGTTCTTCGGTTTAGGGTACTCTTGACCTGGCCTTTTTTCAAGACATCCCTGATTTGGTCCCGAAACGTCCGCTTAGGTCTACCCCTTCCAACACTCCCATTCACACTCGCCTTATACACTTTTTTCGTCAATCGTTCTTCATTCATTCTCTCGACATGGCCAAACCATCTCAGCATACCTTTCTCAATTTTTGTCACTACATCTTCTTTCAGACCACAAAGTTTCCTATTCTCACTATTTCTTATCCTGTCACTCAGTTTAACTCCTATCATACTTCTTAACGCTCTCATTTCAACTGCATTTATTCTGCTTTCATGTTTCTTCTGCCATACCCAACTTTCACTTCCAAACATGAGTGTCGGAACCAACACCCCCTCATGCACAGCCAAACGAGCCTTGTTAGACACCTTCCGACTGCTCATAAAGGAGTACAAAGCTCCATTCACCCTGTTTCCTGCATTCACTCTTCTTTCAATATCACTTTCCATCTCTTGTAAACTTTGATCCTAGATACACAAACTCAATCACCTGTTCAATTTGTTCATCTCCAATCATGATATTGCAGTCTGTCACTGCCTCATCTCTTTCAAACACCATCACTTTCGTCTTCTTTACATTCATCTTCATTCCCTTTCTAACAAAAGCTCCACTCATAGCAGTTACCATCTCCTGCAACTCCTCAGCCGAAGACGCAAGTAATACTTGGTCATCAGCATAGAGAAAACATTTGACGAGTAGCTCATTCATTCTCAACCCACTTTCATTCTCTTTTAAATCTGTCAAGCAATTGTCCATGAACAAACTGAACAGCCACGGTGACGCTACACATCTCTGTCTAACACCTTTTTCGATATTAAACCATTCAGTGTATGCCCCATTTATCCTTACACAAGCCCTAGAATCCCTATAAAGAGATTGCAATGCTCGTATGAGGATACTGCTCACCCCGTTCACGGACAATGCTGACCACAATTCATTCCTCACGACTCTATCATAGGCCTTTTCAAGATCCACGAACGTGCAATAGACCTTCTTGTTTTTAGCCAAATACTTTTCGGCTATGCATCGCAATGAAAAGACCTGATCCGTACATCCCATTCCCTTTCTAAATCCCGCTTGTGCATCCCATACTTTTTCGTCTGTTTCATTCACAACCCTTTCAATCAATACTTTCGCATACAATTTCCCGACGACGCTGAGAAGACTTATACCGCGGTAATTTATGCAGTCCTGCCGTGACCCTTTTCCTTTAAATAATGGCACGATTACGGCTTTGCACCAGTCTCCCGGTACTTGCCCATTTCGCCAGCACAAATTGAAAAGGCGGTACAGCTGGCTAGCCACTATGCCCTGTCCAGCCCTCAGCATCTCGGCGGTAATTCTGTCATATCCTACAGCCTTACCTAGTCTCATACTTTTCAACGCTTTCACTATTTCATCCATGCTTATCTCACTTTCATCAACATTTAAATTAGTTTCCATGGAAGATCCCGGATATTGTACCTGCACTTCCTCTCTTTCAAACAAACTTTCAAAATACTCTTTCCATCTCTTTAACACACATTCTTCGCCTTTAATAATACTCCCATCTTGACTCCTGATTGCACTCAGCTCCGAGGTAGAAGTTTTTCCTCTGGCTGTTTTGATGGATTTCCAGAAAAACTTGATGTTTGACTGGAAATCTTCAGTGAGTCTCCTATCAAAATCATCCTTTAGTTCTTCTATCTTTCTAGACACAACTTCTTTCGCTGCTGATTTCAATCTTTTATACTTCGTTCTTGCTTCCTTTATCTCATCATCCGTTGTCTTTTGAACTTTTTGGTTAGCTTTTGTTGCTAACCAATCCAACCACGCTTTCTTTTTTTCTTGTACAGCCCTTTGTACATGTTTATCCATCCACACATTATAGTTCTTTCTTCCTTTCCTTCTTTTTGCTACCCCGCATACCTCAATAGCAACATTCACAACCCCTTTCTTAAATGTCTCCCACAAATCTTCAATCGCACTTATCTCTTCTATGCCTTTAAAACTTTCTTTCAGTTTCTCTACATACTCGTCTTTCTTTTCTTTTTCTTGGAGATTTTCCACTTTTACTCTGTCCAGAACACTCATAGGCTCGGCCCCACGGTGTCGCCACCGTTTAAAGAGGCCACGCATTCGGGCTATGACCAGGAAGTGGTCTGTGCCGAGGCCTACACCGCGGTATGCCCGAGTGTCTAGCACTTTCTTCCGCAGTCTTTCATCTACAATTACAAAATCAATCATACTTTTAGACTCACCCTCATCTCTTGTATACAAATGGATCTTTTTGTGGTCAAACATTGTGTTGGCAACGCAAAGATTCCATTCCAAGCATACTTCAAGCAGGCTTCTTCCGTTGTCATTCACTCTCTCGTCCCCAAACGTCCCCAGAACTCCTTCATAACCATCACGCTTTACTCCAACCCACCCATTAAAATCCCCTAACATCACGATCCGTTCATTTTCTCCGCATTTATTCAAGACCTCTCTCATGCTATCCCAAAATTCCTCTCTCTCTTGTTGGGCTTTTAATGACCCACCTCCGTCGGTGCATAGACCCCAAGGATAAACAAGCGAGTGAGTCCGACTTTTAACCTTATCCAGAGGAGTCTTGGGCTTACACATTCATGCTCTATCACACATTCAACTATTCGAGAGGAAAGAATCACACCAACTCCCTGACAGCCTCGGCTGGTTTGGGGGACTCCCGACCAGTATGCCGTGTAGGGACCATGAACCGTGGTATCACATCCTTTCCTCTTGGTTTCGTTCACGCATAGAATATCTATGCATCGTTCATCCATCATCTGACATACCTCATCTACCTTACCATCCATTCCTCCTCTTACATTCAATGTAGCGAAGCGGCTCTCCATGGGCCGCTTTTCACCCCCGCGAGAAACGAGACGTGATGGGTGGCGAACCACATCGCCGCCATTTTGGTTAATCAAATTATTTAAGTGATTATCCATTGCGTTCCCACGAGTAGCAAGGGAAAGGTTTGTCCACCCCAGCAGAGCCCCGCATGCCAGGGTAAGGCTGGCCTTATTCTGGGTGCGCCCAATTTATATGGATACATCTCAATGATTTCAACTATTTCTGAAGTTGTCTTTTGTCAAGTCTTTTTCTCTTGTATGGGACGCTACTTGCGTCGATACACTTGCTCCGTCCCATATCAAGGGCATCTCGAGTTCTGCAGGTGCGGCCGCCAATCAGGCGGAAAACCTCAAGCGGCGCAAATATGGTAACCTTAGTGGGGATCTCATATTTGAACCGTTTGGGGTTGACACCCTAGGTACATGGGGTCTGGGTGCGCACAAACTTTTCAGAGAAATCTCCAAAAAACTCATTGAGGCCACCCGAGACCCCAGAGCCGGCACCTACCTGGCCCAGAGAATAAGTATCGCAATCCAGCGAGGAAACACTTTGAGCCTTCTAGGTACTCTGCCTGGTGGGTACGACCTGGGAGATTTCTTTGTTTTGTAGCATTTTAAGTTTTGGAGTAGTTATTATTTTTTTAGTACTTACCTACTTTTATAGTTTGTAACTATTTTAAATAGATTTTAGTTACTTTTAGTTTGATGTTAAATTAATATTTATTTCTGAAGTAGTTTTAGCATATGCTACCATAAAGTTACATTTTGCACCACGGTATACCCTGAATCCAAAAGTACTGAACAGAACTCCTTATATTACTTACATATGAAGTTGGCGTTTTGTCGTACTGGCCACTTTGATCTCAAATATAGTAATATTCTTTGGTTAGGAATTCCAATTTCAAATTTATACCACAATTTACTTATGCATTTGTTTCGAAAATCTTTTTCCTCTTTTGGTTTTTTCTTTGCGTCACTGTGTTTACAAAAACTTGATATATCGTATTATTTTCGAGTACGAGTTCCGCCGTGGCACCTAGTGCTGCAGAAACGGCTCGAAGGATTAATGACGTGTATGGCGGCGGTGTCGCAAAAGAAAACACAGTGCGTTTTTGGTTCCAACGTTTTCGTTCTGGAAATTTCAACCTGCAGAACAAGCCCCGTAGACGGCCGGAGACCAGTTGATAATGAATAATTGGAGGCTATTATGGAAGCGGATCCATCGTAGACCACGTCCAAGTTAGCTGCAGGCTGCGGTGTTAGTGATAAAACTGTTTTAATCCACTTGAAGCAAATTGGGAAGGTGAAAAAGCTTGAAAGGTTGGTACGTCATGAATTGAGTGCAGCAAACCGACAAACGCGCATCGACTGCTGCGTTACATTACTCAACCGGCACAATAATTAAGGAATTTTTAATCGAATCATTACTTGTAATGAACAGTGGATCCTATACGATAATCGGAAACGCTCATCGCAATGGTTGAACCCTGGCGAACCAGCCAAAGCCTGCCCCAAGCAAAATTTGTCCCAAAAATGTTACTTGTTAGCGTTTGGTGGACTACTGCCGTTGTCTTTCACTACAGCTTTCTTAAATCTGGCCAGACGATTACGGCAGATGTCAATTGTCAGCAACTGCAAATCATGATAGAAAAGCTAGCTGTTAAACAATCGAGGTTGGTCATTCGCTCTAGGCCACTGCTGCTTCAGGACAGCGCTAGACCACACACTGCACAATAGACGGCTACCAAATTAGAGGAGCTTCAATTGGAATGTCTAAGACATCCACCGCGCCGGGATCCGGGAGTATCCCCGGACCTTGCTCCAACAGATTACCATTTTTTTCGAACTTTGGATAACTTCTTGCAAGGGGAAAAATTCAACTCCGATGGAGCAGTCCAAAGCGCTTTCAAAAGTTTTATTGATTCCTATCCGAATGGTTTTTTTAGTAAAGGAATCAATGAAATACTTATGTGATGACGATCTTCAAATACCAATCATGAAGTGTGTCATAATTTCAATTGTGCTTAAATTGCAAGTTTAATCAATTAATCGCAACTCGCATTTTAAAAATAATAATGTCATTATTCTTATTACACTTCGAGCGTTTGTGGGGCATTTTTGTATTTAAAGATTGTAGGGATTGTCGTTGAAATCTCAAAATTCAACAAATTTAATTTTTTGGCATTCCGTAATTCTACTATAATAATTGTAGCGGGCTGCGACCTCTTGATATGTAAGTCCTTCTTACGCTTGAGTGGTGATGATAATAATACAGTAACAATTCTTATATTCTCCTTTATTGGTGCTTAGCACGGATACGTATTACAAATGATATAAAGTATGTCTAACACAAACACGTCAACAGTCGCTACACTGAGAATAGCCTTTTACACAACTGAAATAAACCTATCTAATTAGGATTTACTTCATGACATCTGTCAATGTTATTTTTGACATTGACAGATGTCATGATGGCTTGCTTTTGTCATTATGTATTAAGTAATATTATAAGTACATAACTAATAACAATACATTACTTATCTATTCAAATTTCTCATGTATGTACAATTTAGGACGTCTCACAGTTCTACCAGACCTGGTTACGTAACCGGTATTTTCTAGACTCTCCATAGGAACACAGTTATCATCGATAATGCAATTTTGAACGGGACCGTTTCTGAGTTGTGCCGAACTCATCGGGATCTATACTCTCCTGCATGGGAGGCATATTGTCAGTGCTTTGCACTAAAAACTAAAAAGAAGGTGCAGGATTTGTTTATTTTAAATTCTTTTTTCTAGGTGTAATGTGTCCCCTATTCCTCCTATACACAACACCGTTTGGATCCACAACATAATAAGATCTACCACATCCTAATTTCTCTTTAATTATTCCCGGAAACCAAAAGGAATTAGGATTCTTTTTGAAGTAAATGGTCATCCCCAGGCTGAAATTCATAAGATGTATGCTTCGCATTCCTGTCAAAATAAAAAGACATTTTGTCTCTGCTTTGTCTATAACATTTTTCAAACGTCGAAAATTTTTAAATTTTTAGAAAAGCTTTAGTAAAATCAATTATGGACCTTCTGGGCTTATGATCTACTGCTGCTGTAAAGACATATAAAAAAAATTATGTACTCGGAGGGAAAAAAATAATTCTTTAAATAGTTTGCGCTAGGCGGAGGATCACCTATACCTGAGGTTAGGTTGTTATTTTTCTGCCTAAACATCTTAACATAAGCAGTAATTCACAATAATTATGCCCAGAAGATCCTTGATTTTAAGATAATTGACTTTACCGAACCTTATATACAAGAAACAATACAAGGCTGGTTCTTCTTCAGGGGATAGCCCTAGCCTGTATAATATATAGGTCGCAATAGGTATATCTCTATTTCCCTCAGTGGAAGCTCTAGTCTGTATAATAGGTAGGTAGTTATAGATATAAGGTTACCATACCCATACTCCTTACTTTTTGAAGATCCTCATCTGAATCCCACAGCGCTGCTAAGAACCCTTATACCTTTCGCCCTGTCTACCCTTACGTTATGTTAGTAAGAACAATTAATTGTATCTAATCAAGGATTGAAATTGATGAAATGAGGTCATTGTCTTGTACAAAAAATGCAACAAAAATGAATCATCACGATCATTAAACATTTGTATTCTTCTGGGCGCAAAAATAATTTCCTAGCCTAAGAATCAATATTTATGTAGTCCAACTCATAAGTTACTCAGAAACAGAACGCTAACCAGATTGAAAGAATACAAAATCAGCTAATATATTGATAATCCGCCATCTTACTCTTATCCACACGCTATACCACTTTTTATACAAGGGTCTTGCCTTGTTTATTTTTTTACAGGTTTAGTTTAGTTTGGGTTTAGTTTACAGGTCTTATTTGAAAAAAATTAATAATAGTAGAAGAAATCTTATGAACGCCCGTATACGCAGTGTGTAATTTTTATTAGTAAGGGGCATTACGTTTAAAAAAATTCGACTTTATGTTCATCCTTTACAATTTACCGCCGCCTTTTCCTGTGCGCCCTCTCCGGTGATTGAGAGGACACATGCTCCCGTTTCGGCCAGGCGGAAACCAAGCCTGGGGATGTTGGAGTCCAAGGTCGATCGCCGCTTTGGCCACACATAGCATATTCTGCTTTGTCACCCCCCCTTTCTGCAGCCCCCGCCTTCAGGGTGAGGGTTACGGCTGCAGGGGGCGAAGCTTTACCTTTTTCCTCTTTGAGGCGGTTTTGGCTGGTGTAGCCGCCCCCTTCTTCTTCTTAGTCTTGCATGGACCTACTTTGATCCACGGGGGTTCGGCGGGGGAAGAGTTGTTTGAGTCCATCCCATACGCCGCCTCCTGAGCAGCCATTCATGGCTTCTTATTTTTGGCCTTCTTTTTTTGTTTTTGGCCTTAGGCGGGGCCGGCGGAGGCAGACAGTGCCTCTTTAGGGGCCGACGCGCTCAGTGCTGCTACATCCGCGTATGTAGGCGCCATCGTCTTTTTAGGCTTGAGCGTCTTCTTACCTCCGGTGGCCGCCGGCGGGGCGCTGACAGAGGTGGACGCTGGCGGTGGACGCTGCTGACACCACAGACAGTCATCGCTGTCTAAATCGGTTGAAGCCCCGTTCAGGGCGGATGCCAGACACGCGTTCCAGATACACGCGAGGCACAGGCAGGGGGCCTTTGCCTTTGTAGTTTCTCCGTTAGTAAATCCGCCGCCGGTGCGGTAAGAGGCACCGGCTTGGGATTTGCGAGCGCAGTCGCGCGTCCCTCTACATAACTCGCCGTCGCAACGGCCTCCACCCTCATCGCATCTTTTGACCCCTCCGTATACACGGGCTTACCTCTCCCCTGCGGGAGAGTGTGGGATTCCCCAGAATTGCTGCCGGGACCCACCCGGAGGTTATTTGTTTAATCTTATGTGTATAATATAAAAGCATTAAATATTACTTCCCGTTGTCTGGTCCCCGTAACACAAGTTCTTCGGGTACTTAGCACGGGGCTAGATTGACGTGGTGGGAAGCGTCCATATAATATATTATTATTAACAAAGATGTGTACATCGTGCACAAGGTTGTGTGTTATAATAATTTTCAAATCGATGTTTACATAACCTACGAGGGCGGGTCAATAAGTCCGTGACTTTTGGAATAAAACACAGATTTTTTGATAAATAAATCATTTTATTTTTCAACGTAGTCCCTCTTGAGCTCTATACACTTTGTCCAACGCTTCTCCAATTTTTTTATCCCTTCCAAAAAATATGATTTGTCGAGGTCCTCAAAATAGGCCTTTGTTTGCGAGATGACTTCATCATTGGAGTCAAATCTTTTTCCACCGAGCCATTTTTTCAGGTTTGGGAACAAAAAGTAGTCACTCGGAGCCAAATCTGGAGAATAGGGTGGATGTGGGAGCAATTCATAGCCCAATTCATGGATTTTTGCCATGGCAATTGCACATGTGTGCACCCTTGCATTGTCTTGGTGAAAAAGAACTTTTTTCTTGGCCAAATGAGGTCGGTTTTTTTTCAAATCCTCATTGAAGCGGTCCAATAAGTTGGCATAATATTCCCCATTAATTGTTCTTCCCTTTTGAAGATAGTCAATGTGGATTATCCCACGTGCATCCCAAAAAACAGTCGCCATAACTTTATTGGCTGACAAACCCACCTTGGCCTTCTTTGGCGCCGATTCACCCTTAGAAACCCACTGTTTTGACTGTTGTTTGATCTCTGGTGTGTTGTGATGGATCCACGGTTACAAAACGGTGCAAAAACTCCTCCATATTGTGATTAAACATCGCCAAATCTTCCTGTTAAGTTGTTACACGATTGCGTTTGTGGTCGACTTGCGGAAAGCTTTCTCATGCCCAAGTGATCATTCAAAATTGAAACCACTGAGCCATGCGAGATGCCTATGGCTTCCACAATCTCTTGCACTTTCAATCTTCGGTCGGCCAACACCATATCGTGAATTTTTTCGATTGTTTCGGGTGTAGAGACCTCAACTGGGCGTCCAGGACGTTCGGCATCTTCAGTGCTTGTACGGCCACAACGAAATTCAGTAAACCACTTTTTTACCATTGAAATCGATGGTGCAGAGTCCCCATAGTATTTATCAAGCTTAGCCTTGGTCTCGGTAATGGTTTTTTTTCGCAAAAAATAATGCTTAAAAGCACACGAAATTCACTTTTTTCCACTGTTTCCTTAAGTTACTGGATAGTCTGATAAAGATAGCTGTAAAACACAAACTAACTGACGCAGCAAGTTAAAATTTTGATAGGAGTCAACTGACAGATGCCTGTTGACAGGAGTAGTGTTGCTTTTTCAGTAAGGAGGTTAGAAATTCAAAAAGTCACGGACTTATTGACCCGCCCTAGTACTTACAGCCAAATCGTTACAATCGAATTCATAGTGAACCTTGCAGTCCTGCAGGTTATAAAAGAGCTCAGATGTTTGAGTAAAAATTGTGCCCATGGCACGGCGCCAATACCGAATATCCCGCCTTTTAAAACTGAAAACTTTGAGAATTACTCACTTTACGTATTCCTAGCTTTGATTATGTCATAGTGAAGCTACGAATAATGCCGTCGCATGTTATAATATTCAACGCGGAATGTAATTGTAGCTACGAAGTTTTATCGACGACAGAAAAATCAACGTTGTAAGATCAGCAAATGACAAATTTTAGCTGAATAACTATAAAAGAATTGCCAAATGTTTTGCTAAGCGCAAAACTCGAGTACGGTTTTTCAATATACCTTATTCAATAGTTCTTATGAAAAGATGGAAACCAAAAAAAAATGCGAGGCAAATAATAAACACACCGAATTTTTAAACTGTCTTTTTAACTCTGTCAAGTGTATTATAAAAATAAAAATGCGGTCAAACGCAAAATATTTTAATAATACGTGCATTCACCCAACACAAATGAAAGTTAATACGTTTGAGAAGCAAATATGAATATTAATTAAGAATATTCTATTAATTTGTAGGTCTGAACACAATAACTATAATAATCAAAGTTCTCTGCTTACACAGATCGAAGTTGAGATTATCGAACTATTAGCGATCAAAGTCTGGCTCTGATTAGCTATTGAGTTCAATTCATCAAGTGAATTCGAGTCCAGTTGAACAATTAATTTGGACCCTATTCTCGATATTAAATAAACTGAATGTCTGCTGATTAACGGTCGAATCGAAAAAATAAAAGTTATTTTATGCCAAAATTACATAAAATCGAACCGGTAACGTTATTTACACTTTAAAACACGTTTCTTATTTGAAATAATTTAAGTATAAATTAAATTAAATTTAGTATAGTATAATTATATTAAAATAAAATATTATATTAAATATTTTTTTTTACAGAATTCCGCTAAGTGATTTGGACCGTATATCAGCGACAAAGCTTTCGGCACCATGATATTGAAACAAATCATAAACATTGTCACGCTGGTTTTCTACGACGGCGAACAAAAAAACTGAATTTTGAAACAAATATTAATTTTGTAATGACAAAGGTGCATCTCGTGACGTCACAGGCCGATATATCGCTCTCTTTTATATTGTAAATTATTTTTTTTTGTACCTATACTCGTTATTTTTTAAGATATACAAAAATGAGTTCTAGATTGTTTATTAACATGTTGTCTAACATCGAATACACGAAAAAAAAATTTTTAGGCTATTGGCACAAAATTGTGTGTCCATTGTATTTCCCGCGGCTCCACCCGCGTAAATATATTATCAGGTACCTGCGGGAACACTCTACTTTTCCGGGATAAAAAGTTGTTACTCTTTCATACAAAAACTACTGACGGATTTCTATGAATTTAGTATGGTAGTAGTTTAGGCTCTGGATTAAAACATAGGCTACTTTTTATCCCGAAAAAGTACAGTATTCCCGTGGGATACTATATTTACGCGGGCGGAGCCGCGGGATTAAGCTACTTCTTACTAATATTATAAATGTGAAACTTTGTGAGGATGGATGGATGAATGTAGAACTGCTGAATGCGAGACGTAACCGATGGAATGACACCTACAAAGTCTCATGTATGGCCCAACCAGGAGCCTCAAGTGACCATATTTTAAGTTGCTGCGACACCATCTGTAAAGATATGATGAAAGATGATATTTTAATATTAGGACTAGGAAGTAATGACAAAAACGCTTTTACTTTGTACGCAATGTTATGTAACATACACATGTTTAAATTTCAAACCAACATAATTTATTTCATAAATGTAAAATCAAACAAGTTCATAGACACGAGACTAATGAATTATCAAATTTTAAAGATTATGCGAAAATTATTAAATTATTAATTAAAATTACACGTTTGTTGACATCTATAATTATGACTACTTAAGCAAAACGAGAAATATGAACGAAAAATACATTAATGCATTAGACTTTAAATTAAATATAGAAATAAATAGTAACGACTATACAAAAACTTATCTTTGTAATAAGCACACTTTAAAATGTAACACAACTGAAAAATTAACTTTAAAAAATAATAAAACAATACTTACTATGTAAAAAAATGGGCACCATTTCTTATTACTTTGGAAAATTGTAAAAAATAAAAAAATGTGATTTTTTCGACAAGTAACTCTTTTTACTCAAAACATTGCTGGCATATTAAGCAAAAAAGATTTGCTACAGGATTCCTTAGAAGAAATCAATAAAAACTTTAACCAAATTCAAATAATTTGTATATCGGAAACGTTCGTAAAGCATGGTTCTGAGCAAAACATAATTATACCCAATTATAGAGTAGTAGCATTTTTTTTACGGAGAAGCCAAAGGCTTGAAAGAACTTGTATTTTACTCCACAATATTATTCAATTTGAAAAATTAAACCTGAACATCTTGCCTCTTACATATTTTTTTGAATATTGTACTGTAAATGTTACGACATACAACATAATAATCATCTGCATCTACAGGACCCCAAATTCAAACGTACGCATATTTCTAAATAAACTTAATAACCTTCTAAATTGTCTAAGTCGTAAAAAATGCAGTAAAATTATAATGTGTGGTGATTGGAATATAGACATGCTAAAAGATACGCCTGCAAAAAGAGATTTAATTGCTATTCTATACAATCATAACTTTACTAGTCATATAACTTACCCAACGCGCAAATCATCCTGTAAAGACCAAATTTGTGGTAACATATCCGGCACAAACATTAGCTCTAAAAATCATTACCTGGGTCTATCCGATCTTGAAACGGGTCAAACAATTACATTCGCAACAAAAATTTTTGAAACAGTCACTGATTAGCGAACTAAATATTGGCTAGAAAGAAAAAGAGACTACAGTCAAGATAACATAAATTAATTCTCAGAATGCTTGAAAATGATACAGTCATTTTCACACGTTCTACGCGAACAAAATGCAGAACGGCCTGTTCTGCATTGAACGTGTTATCGTTGTTTTATTAAGATTTAAAGCTTTTTTATTATTTATGCTTCCCGATTATAACTGTCAAAACAGTTTACAAGCCTACCAAAAATAAATGGATAACTAAGTGTCTCAAAAAATGCTGTGTGAAGAAAAGAATTTTGTATTTACGACACCTTCATCAAAAAGATAATAAGCATCGAAATAAATTGCAATATAAAAGTTTTTCTATGATTCTAAATAGATGTATATTGCAGTCTCAAAAATTAAATAACTATAACAATATTCTACAATCAAAAAACCTCGTGACAGGAACGTGAAATATAATAAAAAAATACAACGGCAACTCAGACAGTTATACTCACAATATATCTAAAATAGTCAAAGACGATAAAGTGATTACCAGTCATATTGACATTGCTAAGACCTTTAATTATTTATTTATTGATATGACAAATATTAATTATAATATAAATTCTACAGACATTAATTTAAATAACAAAAATAATAATCATAAAAATCATATAAAATTATATAATAAAGTTAATAATAATATTGAGACAATTTACGTGACGCCAATATCTGACACGCATATATTCAAGATTAAAGACGAACTAAAAAACTCAAATTCAGCAGGATACGATGAAATTAAAACTAACATAATAAATCTTTGTAAAATTTTCATTGCTAAACCAAGGGGTTGGTTGGAAGGGTGGTGTGAATTTAAACAACTACAGACCAATAACACTTATACCAATATTCTCAAAAATGTTTGACAAGTGTATGTTTGAAAAATTTTACAGTTTTTTTAGTTATTTATTTATTCTTCATGTACACAACAGAAATAACACAAAATATTACAAAATACACAAAAGAGATGGTACAAAGGCGTGCTTATCTCTAAAAAGAGATCTCTGCCAGCAGACCTTACACAGAGTTTAGGAAAAATAAAATAAGTAGGACACAGGTAGTACAGTAAAGAATAATATCAGATTAAAAAGAGACAATTACTTACAACTGATTTATAATGATAATAAACTAGTAAATACAATATACTAATACATATTATATATATAATAATACCTACATAAAAGAATAATAAATAAAAATTAATGAACCTAATAAATAATAATAATATGAAAAAAATAAACCTACATAAACTATTTTGTTGCTGATGACAATAAGAAATGATTCTTCAGCCTAGTCTTGAACGTGTCCACTGTTGGACCCTGCCGCACATGTTCAGGCAAAGCATTCCACAGCTGGGCAGCTCGGACTGTGAACGAGTTGGCGTAGAAATTTGATTTACACCAAGGGGTGTCGAGTACCTTTTTTGTGTTACAAGTACGCAGAGGCCTATCACTCGGGGTAGTATATGAAAATCGTTCAAGTAGGTAAGAAGGAGAGTTGGACAATTTGAGAATTTTAAACAACTGGGTTAAAATATGAAAATTCCGACGAAGGCTGATGGGTAGCCATTGTAATTTGTTGCGAAACTCGGAAACATGGTCGAATTTGCGCAGTCCAAAAATAAAACGTATGCACAAATTCTGGATACGTTCAAGTTTACACAATAGCTCCTCAGTTACATCCAAAAAACAGGAGTCAGCGTAATCTATCAATGGCAATAACAAGGATTGTGCTAGAAGAATTTTAGTGGATAGAGGAAGGAAATTCTGTAGTCTTTTTAATGTATGCAAAGAATGATGTAACTTTTTGCTTATACCATTAATATGAGCAGACCACGACAGGTTGCAATCAATAATTAGACCTAAATTTTTGGCATTGTCGCTAAACTCCAATACATCACTACCGTAAATTATTTTGCTAATAGATTCAAAATCAACCCTGGAGCGCAACTGCCTGCTGCCAATGAGAAGAACTTGCTACTTTTTTGGATTAACCAGAAGTCCAAAAGTGTTCGCCCACTTAAATATATTTAAAAGATCTTGGTTAACAGCAATAATAGCAAGATCAATTTCCTCAATACTAGTGTGCCTGTATATTTGCAGGTCATCTGCATATAAATGGTAGGCCGAAGAGATGAACCTTGTTATTTCGTTTATGAAGACCGCGAAAAGTAATGGGGACAATACTCCCCCCTGTGGGACACCAGCAGTAATGCTGGACCAGTCAGAACTAACGTCAGGAGTAAATATACGTTGCTTTCGTCCTCTCAGGTAGGAGTCAAACCATGCTGACGTAGAAGAAGATACACCTAAAGACCTAAGTATGGCCAACAAAATATCGTAGTCCACCGAATTGAACGCGCAACTAAAGTCTGATAAAACTAAAATTGTTAGCAGTCTGTTGTCCATTGCATACCGTATATCGTCCGTTACTTTCAGCAATGCCGTGGTAGTGCTATGCCCAGGACGAAATCCAGACTGGTATGGACTTAAAATATGGTTGGTGTTTAGAAAATCACTGAATTGTTTGGTAACTGCTTGCTCAAGAATTTTAGAAAGGATTGGTAAAATGGAAATGGGTCGATAATCAGAAGGTAAAGTAGGATTAGTGGTTTTAGGAAGAGGTATTATATGGGCATGTTTCCACATGGAAGGAAAAGTGCTTGAACTAATGGAAAAGTTAAGGATATGGGCTATAGCTGGAGACAACAAATCAGCAATTGGGGATAACATATCCTTACTCAGGCCATCACTACCAATGGCTTTAGAGGAGATTGAACGAAGACTTGTGAGTACCTGATCTTCCGAGATATTTTTCAAGACAAACGGATCAAACGGAGGAGGTAACTTATTAGAAAGGGAGTTCAAACAGCAAGATTTATTGGCATCCGATAAGTTTATAGGCTGAACAGCAAAATGTTTGTTAAGTATGTCAATATTTACTACTGGAGCAGGAGTCTCCGATGTTTTCCCAATCCCGAGGCGTCGAAGAAATTTCCACATCTGTGCCTGAGACAAGTTTTCAGCTGAAGCATATATATAATGCCGCTTAGCGTCTCTACACATTCTGTTACAAGTATTACGCAGTTTTTTATAAGCTAATAAATTCTGTTCTGTAGGCACTCGTTTACACTTACTCTTGGCTTTGTTACGCATAGTCATTACATTTTTGATTTCTTGGGATAACCAGGGCGCTGGGAGACGCTTCATGCGAATAGGTTTTACAGGGGTATGAACATCATAAATTTTGGTAACCACTGAATTGAAAATTTCTACTTTACAATCAATAGATGTCGTCTCGTAGAGCGGATTCCAGTCGATCGCACTGAAGTCATGTCTTAATATGTCCAGATCTATCTTGGCAAGGCTACGCTGCAAAATGGTTTTAGCTCTGGGTTTGGGATTACGGAGCTTATAAGACAAGTATAAGAGATCATGGTAGGAGAAAGGAGCAGATAATTGGCCATGGGAAATTACTTTAGTAGGTTGAGAGATAAAAATAAGGTCAAGCAAAGAAGGCTCAGAGTTCGGTGAAAAATGTGTCGGGGAAAGGGGTAAAATATGCATATTAAAAGAAGAAATTATATTTTGGAGCATAAGAGTTCTATTATCATTTTTAGTTAAACACGTATTAAAGTCGCCCATGAGGATTATGTGTTCGTAGGAGGGACAGTAACGGTTAAGCAAATCATCAAGTACTGCAAAGTAATTGACTGCAGAGGAGGGACTATACAAAACACCTAAAAGAACTTTATTATGGGCGATGGTGATTTCTAGAAATAAAAATTCCAGCTGTCCACGAATATAGTTAGAAGATTGGCAGATTATTTTATATGAGATGTTCTTCCTAATATAAATACACACACCTCCACCTCTACCAACGCAGCTATCATTACGAACTAAAGAAAAATCTTGTAAAGGATACAGTATGGAGGAAAGTGAGGGTTTTAGCCATGATTCAGACACCAATATGCAGTCAACTGGTATGCCGTTGAAAGATGCAAAGAAATCTGAGTAATGGGCCGGTATACTTTGTGCATTTTTGTGCACCAAGTTAAGAGAGGGTGAGTTATTAGAAAAAAAATTATTCAAGCGGTTATCCAAGGGTACCCAATCCAACAATGATACGTTACTGCAACTGTCACCAATACTAAGAGACTCACTAGAAGTGGACATTTTTATGTCGGCAAATGGAGACAAAGGCGAGTCAATCAGATTTAGTGAATTTGCGCTATAAAAACTTTCACTGCCAGATTCGCTGGAGGAAGGTGAGAAAAAATCATCATTTATATCATTAGAAGAATTCATGATTTAAATGTAGGTATGTAAAATAAATATTATAATGTAATACTAATAAAATATCTAATTACAATGTATTATGTAATAATATATTATGATAAATATTAAATTATAATTGATAAATATGAAATGTTTAAAGTTGTTATACTTTAAATCTATTAAAATGTATATAAATAAATAATAAGCTAAAAATAAATAACCTTAAAGCTAATATATCCAGAACAAAAATTATAAACTTTAAAAGTAGAAAACAATCACATAGCAAATTTAAAGTATGTTATGAAAATTCTGATATAGACGTAGTAGAATCTTTTGTATTTCTTGGTATCACTGTCGACAATTTATGTAACTGGGAAGAACATATAAACAAAATTTGAATAAAACTTGAAAGATATGTGTACAGCACTTAAAAATACAAAAAATACTGTAAGTACAGCGGCAGCACTCTTTTCATGTCATAGTTATATCGCCTCCATATTACGATATGGTTTGATTATATAGGGGTAATTTCGGTAGACCTAATAAGAGTATTTAGACTACAAAAGAAGTGCATTAGATGTATTTCCAATGCCAGTTACATCGAACCCTATAAACCCTAATTTAAGCTGTATAACATACTACCTCTACATACTATCTACCCTGTCTGTACATCTATGAAATGTGTTTATTCGTGAACAAAAATTTAGATCATTATTTTATATAATATAAGAAATCAGAAGCAGTCACCAAGAGCTCTAGACATGAATATAAATTAGTTGTGCCCAATCAAAGACTAGGCATTTGTAGTAGAAATGCTTACTGTATGGCCGTGTCAATATACAATAAACTGCCTGATTACTTCAAAAACCTTTCTGAAAGAAAACTTAAAAGATAGTTACATGGATGGCTACTTAACGAAACATATTATACAATCAATGAATATTTTAATTATCCAATAAATAGCATGTAATATTCAATCGTTAAAAATGACACTACATTATATTTTATTAATTTAATTTGTATATTATTGTTAAATCTGTCCTTTTATTTAGACATTTTTATAATTTTGACTATATTATCCATTAATGTAATTATAAAAACCATTTCTAATCTATTAAATATTTTAAAAAAACTATTTGCACACTATTTATGTAGTAGAATATGTCGAACCTAATAAAATATGTAAACACCCACTGTACCATAGTCTTGAATTTGAATTTGAATTTGAATTTGAATTTGAATTTGAATTTGAATTTGAATTTGAATTTGAATTTGAATTTGAATTTGAATTTGAATTTGAATTTGAATTTGAATTTGAATTTGAATTTGAATTTGAATTTGAATTTGAATTTGAATTTGAATTTGAATTTGAATTTGAATTTGAATTTGAATTTGAACTTGAACTTGAACTTGAACTTGAACTTGAACTTGAACTTGAACTTGAACTTGAACTTGAACTTGAACTTGAACTTGAACTTGAACTTGAACTTGAACTTGAACTTGAACTTGAACTTGAACTTGAACTTGAACTTGAACTTGAACTTGAACTTGAACTTGAACTTGAACTTGAACTTGAACTTGAACTTGAACTTGAACTTGAACTTGAACTTGAACTTGAACTTGAACTTGAACTTGAACTTGAACTTGAACTTGAACTTGAACTTGAACTTGAACTTGAACTTGAACTTGAACTTGAACTTGAACTTGAACTTGAACTTGAACTTGAACTTGAACTTGAACTTGAACTTGAACTTGAACTTGAATTTGAATTTGAATTTGAATTTGAATTTGAATTTGAATTTGAATTTGAATTTGAATTTGAATTTGAATTTGAATTTGAATTTGAATTTGAATTTGAATTTGAATTTGAATTTGAATTTGAATTTGAATTTGAATTTGAATTTGAATTTGAATTTGAATTTGAATTTGAATTTGAATGGATTGGCTGGATGTTTGTAACTCTTTCACGCAAAACCTACTTAACGGATTTTGACGAATTTGGTATGGTAATAGTTAAGGCTCTGGATTAAAATAGGCTCTTTTTTATCCCGAAAAAGTACAGTATTCCCCTTGGGATACTATATTTACGTGGGCGGAGCCGCGGGAAAAAGCTATTTTTCTATATACATAATAGAAAACATTAAACTTTTTTATGTATTCCTAATAAAATGACCTCAGCTATATGTATGGTGGACACTGGACATGTCGGGAAATCAATTGTAATTTGTGACGATAACGAAGTTCAGCAAAAATTGAGGTGAATGTGGTTAGCCGCCAGCCGGGATACGGCATGCGGAGATAATCTTATGATTTTTACCCTCGGATCAAGTCACGGGCATATGCGTTTACTTAGTTACTAAGAGACATTTACTCAAGTAATCACCACGAATAACCACAAACATTTTCCATCCTGGCTTTGTACAGGGTACTTGCACAGATTTAAGAAATATGACCAGATAGACATCTACATAGTAAATTGTCGATTAGATTACACTACTACACGCATACGAAGTGTCCACAATAATTGTCCTATCGCGTACACGACAATAGTGGAAAAATCCGGTTAAGATTGTGTCCTCCCGAAGGGACGTCTATATTTTCAAATTTCGTGTTTGAGTTTTTATGTCATGTGAGATTGAGAATTGTGAGTATTCTGTGAAAACCCTGACAAAATTTGATTTGTTATATACAAGGAGTTCCTCTGTACTTAGGTATATATTTTTACTCTGTGGTACTGGCGCAGTACAACTTGACATTCGATCTCTTACAATAAGTTTCATTGTATCTTCTAATACAATGAAACTTATTGTAAGTATCTTCTTTTATAATTAACAAAGTTAAATTTTTAATAGCTATCTTAAAAATGTGAGGCCGCGTCGCGTATCGTTTCGTTTTTCTGTGAAATTACCCTCATTTAAAATAATTTAACAGATTGTCTTACAGTTCGATAGCAAATCTTACATGATTCACTATATTTTATCAATTTCTAAATCGAGAACATTACCTTTAGTTAAAATTTGTTGGGCTTTACTTTTATTACAAAAATTTTTACAGCATTATAATATTTTAGTAACAATTTGATTGATAAAATCGCTAGTTCACATATTTTACACATCTACCTGTGCCAACTGGACCGTCATGCACGTATAGGGCTGCTAGGTCGCCCAACCTAATAGCCGGACAGACCAACCAGGTTGGCCGGACATTTGGGTAAAAAAGCCGGATCCCCTACATTATAGAAGATTTTGTCTCAGTATTAATAAGTACGACAGTAAAATAGTTTCTAAAAAATAAAAGTTTTACCATAAATATTCTTAAATTATAATGAAATATAAATAAAATTGAAGGCCAAGTCAGTCTAAGCACTTTATTATTAATCAGTCCAAGTATTGATATAAAGTCATTAATGAAAATTAATTTCTAGATAAACATTTATCAACATTTTTAAATTCTAAAAAACCTTATAAAATCCGGGAAAGCCGGACACCGTTTATTTTGGCCGGACACGGAATCAAAAAGTCTAACTATGTCCAGCTTTATCCGCACGCCTAGCAACCCTATGCACGTATATGTGTTTTACGGGATACGGAAATTCGAAACGAACATTATGACAGCAAAATTGATTCCCAAGTTCCAATTTTGTCGACCGCCATTTTCTTGGGTAATGTTATTGCAAATGTCGCCAATCGTGGTAAAAATAAGCACTAATACTTTAAACGAGACAATTCTGTATATATATATATATATATATATATATATATATATATATATATATATATATATATATATATATATATATATATATATATATATATATATATATATATATAATCAGTTTCTCGATAATGGCTGCAAGTATTACGAGGGCTGCACTAAAAGTATCGGGAATGGAATATTTCCACTGTTCCTGTCATATTAAAATCTTTTTAATTTAAAACTCCTTGGTTTTAAAAATCTAATACCGTTTATTTATTTAAAATAAGCACTATTCACCCAAGAAAACGTTGATGCTGTGCGTAAGCTGATTCAGGAAGATCGACATGTGACATACTGCGAAATTCAGGCAACTTTAGACATTGGCATGAGTCAAATATAAATAATCTTGCATGAACAATTAGTTGTAAAAAAGTTGTTTTCCCGATAGATACCGCATTTTCTCTGTGAAGAGCAAAAAGCGGCTCGCGTTACTTGGTGCGTCAGAACTCTCGAAAGATTCCACGCAGGATCCTCAAATGCTGTATGCAACATCGTATTAGGTGACGAATCCTGGATATACGCGTACGAACCCGAAACAAAAAACCAGTCACGAGTTTGGGTGTTCGAAAATGAGATAAAGCCAACAAAAATTGTTCGTTCACGGAGTGTTGCAAAAAAAATGGTGGCTACGTTTGTCTCCAAAACCGGCCATGTTGCGACTATTCCTCTTGAGGGACAAAGAACGGCTAATGCAGAATGGTATGCTAACATTTGTTTGTCACAGGTCGTTTCTGAACTCCGTAAAGAGAACTGCAACCGCCGCATCATCCTCCATCACGACAATGCGAGTTCTCACACCGCGCACAGAACAAAAGAGTTTTTAGAGCAATAAATCATAGAATTATTAGACCATCCGCCGTACAACCCCGACCTAAGCCCTTATGATTGCTATACTTTCCCTAAAATAAAGAATAAATTGCGTGGTCTGAGATTTTCATCACCTGAAGAAGCTGTGGACGCCTACAAAACGGCCATTTTGGAGACCCCAACTTCCGAATTGGAAATTTGGAATGGTTGCTTCAATGATTGGTTCCATCGTATGGAAAAATGTGTCAAATTTCGCGGAGAATACTTCGAAAAGCAATAAATACATTTTTAAATAGTAATGTTGTGTCACTTCCTTGATTCCCAAAATTTTCAGTGCCGCCCTCGTACCATGAAATTTAGCATTCAGGGAGAGTGAGGAAAGAATAATCGATCTAGTTAGGTCTTATCCATGGGAAACTGCGCATTTCTTTGCTGCGCTGTCTTTTTCTTTCGTCGTGCAAAAATATAATAATTATTTCGAGTCTATTATGTCAGTTTAATTGGCAGTTTGGTAAGCGTACGTATAATTTTTGCTTTGTTCCAAATTTCGGAACGTGCTGGGTTCGAATCCCGGTCGGATAAAATATTTTTTTGGATTCTTTTTATTTCTAAAATTCATGAGAACTCCGAGAAAAGCTCGGTTATGCAGGAACTTACCTATAATAAGAAAATAATAATATATATGGACACTTTCACACCACGTCAATCTGGTCCCGTGGTAAGTTCTCGAAGAACTTGTGTTATTTGTTTCTTCGGTGGGGTTCGACTTTGCGACCTATTATTTCACCACCGAGACCATTACAGAATGTCTAAATAGCTTGACTTGTGAAATTTTATTGCGACTGAAAGAATTGATTTATTTTAAAATAATATTTCCAAATTAAACTTGTTAGTTTTTTCGAAATGTCAACAGCAAAAGCTACCACCCCTTCAACCCCGACCCACCGGCGAACGGCAAAACAAACTCGGTCGGGTGCCACTTTTAGCAAAAGATGCATAAAAATATTTATTTTAAAAGAAATATTTATGTTGTACAGTGTAAACTTAATCTATCTAGTTACTATGAACTGTCTAACAAGTTCACGCTCGACCAGTCATAAGATGAAAATCGTTTAACAGCGCCATTGAATCATGCGCACACGCACATTCTCACGTATAAAAACGTAGTTTAACCACGTCTGCAGTCACTTTCTTTGTTTAAATATTTTGAGGCGTCCTAATGCAAAGGAAAATGTTTAGAAACTGGTCGCCCGGGAACTTTGTCGTAATTATATCTTTTTGTGGTGATATTTATATTTTCTATTGTTCCCTGTTTACATTCTTTTATATATTTTCCATTTCTAAATACAAACGTTGTAACACAACACTGCAGCAACATTTTTACATGGTTTCAATACATTAATTCTATTCACAAGAGAGTTAGACGCGACCGTGCCGCCGGTATTGTGTACTAAATCAATTTTATTGATGCCCGCCAAAAAAAACTCTGAATTTATATTCAATGGACGAACGAAAGATTAAAATTGTTATATTTGCTGTTTCGTTGAATTTAGAATGAGGTTATAAAATATGTAATAGGCGCTGAAACTTTTTGGTTGCTCAGCCGAGTTAGGATAGTTATGTGTAAGTTGCCACCAAAGGAGGCACGACAAATAATAATGGGTGTACATTTTATTGGTGGCAAAGACTGTTTGAAACCCCAATGGTTAAAGTAGATATTGGAGTTCCAAATTCTACAATCGACATCCGATGTTTCATCATAATTACTTAATAACGTTACTTATTAATCTTAAAAAGAATAATAAATGTTAACTGATAAATAAATGTTAAAATACGACAATGCATGAAAAGATGCACTATTTGTCTTTTAATGGTATTCGAGTATCGTTCAATTCCATTATAAATACCCTGTAATCATTATTCGGTCACTAAATCTTTGAAAAATGATGTTAAAATTAGTGATTCATTAATTATTATCTGACCCACATTACCTGCCCTTTCATAAGGTGAGTCTCTTCCCGAGCGAAGGCACGTGCAAATTAGAACAAATCTCTTTTTCATAATCTTTTTTTATCATCAATTCTTTTGAATACTTTAACTTCACGCTACAAGCATTTAACTAAATTTAACATCTAACAAAAGATGATATTCAATAGTGAAAAATGTATGTTTGCAAGTAGTAGTTAGTATACCAGCCTATTTAATGGCCTTTAAATAGGTTGGTCTCGAGAATAATTTTGATCGTTGCTCAGATAAAATTACTAAAATATTGCTGAAATGTGTCATGCAAAGATTTCAAAGCTAAATCCTATTACTTACATTTGACAGAACATATCTTTTAACATGAAAAAGTTACTTTTTTTCACCATACCTCAATTGTTAGCCATCTTGTTTTCACAATACCTCAAATGTCAGCCATCTTGTTTCACAATACCTCAATTGTCAACCATCTTGTTTTCACAATACCTCAAATGTTAGCCATCTTGTTTCATAATACCTCAATTGTCAGCCATCTTGTTTTCACAATACCTCAAATGTCAGCCATCTTGTTTCACAATACCTCAAATTTCAGCTAGTTTTTGCCTCAACATGCTCGTCTATGATATAAACGTCTATGGTCTCATGGTTGAAGCTGGCCTTTACTCATCGTTACCCACATTACTTATCGCTACAGAGTACATAATATTATATACTTACGTACAGAGAAAGAGCTTTCATAAAACTTCGAAATAGATACAAATTTTGTCAGGGTTGTCACAGAAGATTAGGGTGAATTAAAATTTATTCAATATTTCATGGACTCCCTTATAATAAAGCAAGTCATAATAATATAAAAAAATTGACGACTTTACCGGATTTATTCACTCTTGCCGCGTACGTAACAGGAGGCTGGTGGATACGCATATATTCACCGTATATATCACTGTCTCCACTGCTAGGCTCGGATTTCTCTACAATGTAGTATGTGTGGAGTATTATAAACCTATATATAATAGCAGACCCTTATCCAAGCGTTGTTCGACCTATTTGTTGCCTGGCAGCGTTTGGTGCGGACGAAGTCACTCGGTATACGTGAGCCATTTTGATTTCCTGTTCTATTTTTAACTTTCTTGATCGTATTCATAATTATTGCGAAATTACTTGCTGTTTACTAGTTATTTAAGTTGTAAATTAAATTTAAAGTGTTAATTTAGATATCTGAAAATAAAGATTAGGTATTCTTGTGTTATTTTCTATTTATTTTTTAAATTTACTTCCGCTTAATTTGCTAAAATTAGAAGCGGGGATAAAGAATTTAATGCCCACACGGTTAGTGCATTTCTTTTTATATATCGTGGACAACAACTAATTTCTACGATTACCCTCTTTATTACTATTTTCACGTCTGTTGTTTTGTGTGCTTTTGGTGAATAGTGTTAACAATGCCGCGAAGTAAGACTCGTAGGTACCGTTAAAGTCCCGTGTAATCGGGACGCTTCTCGTTTTCGCAATAGGCGCGTTCGTAATAGGTCGCGTTCATATTCCCGTACAAGTAATGGCGATCGCTCGTCATGCTGTAGTACGTCACGACACTCGCGCAATGTGTCACATCGTTTGGGTAAATATACAGGTAAATCTTGTCGCTCATATGGATCTCGTAGCGTGTCTAGAAACCGTGACCGTTCACGAAGGCCGTCGTGTCATCATGTACGAGACAATAATTGCAGTCCATCACGATTAGAAGCGCCGACGTTGGGTACATTAGAACCAAGCCCGCTTGTAGATAACAGTCGTAAAACAGCCTCGATGTTACGCGGTTCAGAGGCCAGTAGCCTTACTCAAGCGATAGTAGACGCTCTAAGGGCAGTGCAACCGACGCAGTAACACAGTTATTTCGTTTCAATTTTTGACCCTACTATTAACAATATCGAGATATGGTGCGAGGAGGTAGACCGCGCTAGGGAGCTTAATAAATGGTACAATCACGAGTGTCTTTCTCGCGTAGCAAACTGTTTAAAGGGCGACGCAAAAATGTGGCTAAGCGAATGGCGTTAAGCTTGACTACGCTAACATACTTTACGATACTATGAACAATTCCTCGGATAAAATCATTACATACGTCCGCATGAATATTTCCAGCGCACTTTATTACGTTTGCGTATTGTGCAAGGCTTAAGCGATGAACTACGTATTCTTATAATTAAAAGAGGAATTGTTAACCCTCAAGTGCGCGAGGCTGCCGCTAACGCAGATTTAAGCCCAAATAACATTGTGTCGTTTTTGTCGATGTACACAAAACCAAATCACCATAATAATATACGAGAACCACGTGGTGTCACGTCAAAATTTCCTCTACGTCCACCGAAGCCAGTCACGTGGCACAACGGGGGCACGTGCGCCGTAATTGTCCTACAAAACCTCCGTTTGCAATAGCGCGAATAAATCATACGTACATAATGGCGGCGCTAAAAGTAGATTGTCCCGAGTAACATACCTCTCAACTCTGGATGCATTGCCTGCGGCGGTGGGTGTTATGAACAGGGACTTATCGGCTATATGTGACTGGAGCAAGGAACATGGACTTCTCATTAACCCCGTTAAGTCTCAGTTAATAATACTTGGCAGTCCGGGGATGGTCTCCAGAATTGACTGGGATACTTTACCGTCGGTGTTCATCAATGGTATAACAATACCATATAGTAAGGTTGTAAATAATCTTGGTGTGTACTTTGATGAGCATCTATCTTGACCTCAGCTAAAAAGATTAGCAGAAAGGTTTACTCAACGTGGCACTCCCTTAAACGACATCGGTATGTTCTGCCGGTTCCTACTAAGGTAGCCTTAGCTGAATCGTTGTTTCTCTCCCTTCTTGATTACGCGGATGTTTGCTTCATTAACTTGACTGAAGACCAACTCAACAAACTTGAGCGACTCCAGAATCTGCCTCTGAGGTTCATCTTTGGCTTGCGCAAATTTGACCGCATATCACCCTTGCTGTGGCAATAAAATGTATTACTTTCATCTGGTGCGGTGGCGGTCCAAACATGCATTCAATGAACTTTCAGACGGTGCGTGGCAGGCCTTTTGAGACTGCCACCACTACTTGACATATACATCTCTATATCTTTGGGAATGTGCGTTGTGATATATATTTTTCTATATCGTTAGAATATTCGAGAATGCTTGTACTTAACTCTAGCTTCGCCCCGGGATCTGCCTCATAGAAAGCGAGTAATTAACAAATAAAAATGTCAGGTCGATTCTTATCCGATGGATATCCGATGGAGGACGATACAATTTACGTAGGTAATGCTAACGAATGTTTTAGTTTCAGGCATTTTAATCTAAGGAGAGCAACTAAAATGTACTAAAATATTAAACTTACACTATTTTAGAATGTTACCGAGTTACACAATGTTATATAACTGCTGTGTGGCACCATTAAGAAATCAAATAAAAATGTTTTTAATTAAATACAATATTTTTATTGATTAAAATAATCAAAACATAATTAATGGAAACAAAAAGGCGAAAATCCAAAAAAGTAAATTACTTATATGTGTTTCTCTTTATAACATGCCGTGCAAAGCGTCTGATTACACTTGTTACAAAAAGTTTTCACTTTTTTAAATATTTTCTTTGCTACTTTGCAATCTAACGTCAGTCGTAGTTTTTCGTAGCACCGTGCACAATTTCTTCTTTTAGGCCCTTTTTCTAGGACATGTCCTGAAGTTTTGATTTGTCTGGAAGTTCCTGTAATACAAATTAAAGTTTTTTTGACTTGCAAGTACGGGTATACCACAGGCAAATTCTTTCATTAATCCAATTTATGCTGAATTTGCATATTTACTTTTATTTTTTATTATTATTATAGGTAGGTTTATAACACACACACTCCGCAGTAAGAAATATGCAAATCGAGCAAAAACTAAATTAAATTTGTTTTCAGTGAATAACGAAAATTGTTGAGGCTAAAAAAATAGTAATTGATTATTATAGTAAGCTATTAAGGCGGTTTGACATAAATTATAAAACGTCTACAAAATGAAATCACTCAAAGCAGTGTAATTTCATAACTGATTTCCACTCGCATGCAGCCTCGCGTTCGCAAAAACGAGGTCCGATGTTTCCCCTGATCATCAGACCTATGATTTGCGAGCCCAAGACTGCAGGCGAGTGTAAATCAGCTATGAAATTCCTCTGCAGCATGGTTCATGTGAGTTTCGTGCTTTTTAATGATAGTAATCAATATTGTAAGTATACAATAGTAAAGCAGTGTTTTGTTAGAAGCAGCCACTGAATACACTGATTGCGCCCATGAGTTAGTAATTAAAAAATAATACGTACTACACATCCATAAGCTGCCGGGTAGTAGCCAGCCAGAGCCAGAAATTGCAAAATGCACCAGTAAAATACCACGTACTTGTGCTTTAGCAAGAAGTCTAGGTATCAAGTTTATTAAAAAAAAAAAAAAACCAAAGCGCATTCTTTGTGCAACAAAATCAATATGCAACCGGTGCAGAACTGGTGAAATCAGAAGTTAACGACCATGAAATGACAATGACTTACCTGTTGTCATTGGTGATCGATGAACACGACGACACCGTGGTAGCCTTCATCAATGAACCTGTTGTGTTTATTAAACATGATTTTATGCATAGAGTCTGCACTTTTTATCTAGCCTTTTTTCAAAGATCTACTACAGTTGTACTACACTACCTACCTACTTCTAAATACTTACGTCCAGAACTCATTTTTTTTTCAGTCAATGATTCGACTATGGTTTCAGTAAAAACTTTCTTTGAAATTTTCTGATCATGTCTCATATTGAATATAACCCAAGCATTAACCAGAGCCATACCAAATAGGTACTCCATACCTACTTTACTAAACCATTTAAGTCCTCTTTTTAAAGGAGAATAGTAGGAGGACATTTGGTCGCTAAAATCTACACCTTTTTTGTTACTATTGTAGGTTAAGACACAGGTCGGCTTCTTTATATCTTCATTTGTTGATCTATGTTTTCTTCCTGTGCTAACAAGTACATCTTTGTCCTCTTTACGAGTTGTCAGCATTAAAAGCGGCCGTTTGTCAACCCATTTTATGATTTTAACGCCGTTTTTGTTCATCGCTCCCTTGATTTGACCTTTCTTTAATTTTTTTGATACAATTTTCTTAGGCAATCCTTTGCGGTTTGATCTGAGCGTACCACAATAACGGGTCTTGAGAGTTAAAAGTCGTTCTGCTAATTCATTAGAAGAATAAAAATTGTCTGCAATAACTTCTCGAGATTTCTCCTCCAGACCTTCAAGTAATTTAAGTACTGTGACTTGACCATGATTTCGCTCAGGCCCATTTTCTCCTTTTCCAGAATATATTATAGAATTATAAGTGTACCCTTCTGGAGTGCACAACTTATATATTTTAACGCCTTATTTATGAGTTTTGTTCTTTATATATTGTTTAAATTGAAGCCGGCCACGCCACGGTATCATTGATTCGTCTATTACTAAATATTTACCGAGTGATAGTACTTCCTGGAATCTATTATTCAACATGATAGTTAAATCTTGAATCTTTCTTAGCTTGTTTGTATTGTTGATATTTGGTGTGTCATCACTAAAATGCCAGAATTTTAATAATAATAAGAATCTATCTCGTTTCATTACAGAGGCTATGTAATCATTTCGATATAAAGATTTTTTTGACCAATAATCATTTATATGTGGCACTTTGTTAAGACCCATCGCCAGCACTATACCCAGAAATTTACGCATTTCTGAATAATTCGTAGGTTTCCATGCCATGAGCCTGGATTTTTCCTTCATTTCGTTCTTATTTTGTTTTTCTGAGTTATGTTTTAATGCGTATTTATTAGTCTCTGTCACCATTTTTTCAATTATTTCGTCCGTCAAAAACAAAGACTAAATACGTTCAGCAGATAAATCATCTATTAGAATATTAATAGTGCTATCACTTAACGTGCACCCCTCTAAATCTGGGGTCAAATCTGTGATATCTTCCCATTCATTGTCGTCGCCATTGTCTTGCATGTCTTCTTCTACTCTTAACTCATCGTTTGGCTCTCTCAACTCATTGTCTGACGTTTCAGAAATAATTCCACTTGGAGAGTATTCATCACTTTCGTCAATTGCCTCATAGTCAATAGCATCACTAGTTTCTTCATCTCCATCTTCCTCCTCTTCGTCCTCCTCCTCATCGTCCTCCTGGTCTTCGTCTTCCTCCTCATCGACTTTCTGCTTGGTTTTCTTGATCTTCATCTTTCTGCTCCTCATTTTTCTCCTTTTCCTCATTCTCAATATCTCCTACCTTTACATCGTTCTTTCTGTTATCATTTATTTTTTCCTCCCGTTTTGGTACTTCTTCTTTATCTATTTCTTGCCTCTCATTTCCTGTTACATTTTTGTTTTCTACGCCTGTTTGATTTTCCGTACAAACGTCTTTATTTTTCATACTTTTTTCTCGATCTTCTGATTTACTATCTTCAATAAAAGAGTAAGTGAAGGTAAGTTTTGTGTTTTCTTCTTCACCTATATTTTCCACGCTTTCTTTTGTTTGTACTCGTTTTTGTTGTGAAATTATATTTTCTGTAGTGTTTTTTTTATTTGGCAGATGTATCAACTTATAATACTGGCTTTCATCTATATTAAAATCAATATCTTGCATGAGCTTGGATACCGATATATCGTTCAATGAGGGACTGCAACCTCTTAAGCTGTACATACTCAATCTGTCTGGAGATGACGAACAGGGCGATCCATTTTTTTCTGCCCTCAGAAAACTCTGACGAGGAGCGTGCTCTGACGAGGAGAGTGCATTTTTTGCTCTTGAGCCCTGAAATCAAATTATTCTTTACTCTTCTGTATTACTTTCAATTAAGTCCTTTCATAATTTAATGTAATTCAGAAAAAATGCAATGATAAAAACCTAACCTAAAACTTACCAAACTTATTTAATAGTGGCGAGCGTAATACTGATTTCAAAATATGAAGTCTCCTTCCACTTGGACTTTCGTAAATATCTTTGTTTTTTTCCTTAGAAAATATTTCTTCATCATCACTGTCACCATAGTTATTCAGTATCTCTGCTTTGTTGGTTGATGGGACAGAATTATCGTGATTTTGAGCTAAAAGATATAACAGATAGATTTATATATTGTAATAATGAGTGTAAGTTGGTAAACGCGCAAACGTTACTTATGCGTTTGAGTTAAATTTTTAGAATTCTAAACGTTAACGCATTAGTAACGTTTTCACGTGTGCAAACCTACAATAAGGGGGTCTGGTTCAATCCAGCCACACCAATTTGAAGTCGGTGCCGTAAGTTCATGGAATGATTACCTAGTTGTTTCTTTGGCACCGACTTCAAATTGGTGTGGTTTGATTGACGAAAAATTATTTTTTAATTTTGAGTGTTGTTTTTGATCGGTTTTTCTTTTTTGTAAAAAGTTTTTTATTTGTTGCTTTTTAGTGTAGTTACCTTTTTCGTTTGAAATAATAAATTTTAATGTTTATGCGGATATAAGCTAAAGATAAAAGCAAAAATTGATAAATTTTAAATCATTCACAAACAACATCAGTTACATTATTTTTCAAGATTATACAAAAACTACGTACTCGATCTTGATACAACTTTCAGACAAGTAGCTACAAGAGATGGCCTTTTATATAAAAAAATAACTGTCCAAATCAATTAAGAATTCGCAACGAAATTCAAGATTGAAAATTACTTTTCAAAATTTCTACGAACATTTTTAAGAATTTTGAAAAAAAGTACTAGTCTGATTGCTGTGAAATTTTCATGGGACCTCTTCGGTGCTAAGGTCCTTCAGATAAAAAAATAATTATTGAAATCGGTTCAGTATTGGCGGAGTTATAGTGGAACATACATAAAAAAAATAAAAAAAGCATACCATTGAATTGAGAACCTCCTCCTTTTTTGGAAGTCGGTTAAAAACCGAATACCTGGCGAATTTCATCAAAACTTACCTAGTTTACGCTGTTGGGTTGAGGTTGAGATTGGTTTCATAACATGAACTTCCGGTACACTGAAGTTTTTGAAAATATTTTTTTTTTGTCTCTTAGGATTTAGTCCTTTTTTAGAAAATATTTCTTCGTCATCACTATCACTATAATTTTGCAGAGAGTCTGGGTGTATTTGCTTGTTTTCTAAAATTGTAATTTTAGTATAAAGTACTAGTATAAAGTAGACGGACCGGTATAACAAACAGTTTCACAATCACCTTCACTATCACTTCCATTATCTAAACGTATTTTTCGTTGGCATTTGCGACGCTTCATATCGAAAAATGCTTAACTATTTTCGCTGAAAATCCAAACGCGTGACTAACGACGTAGCGCGCACAACACTAAATGAAGTGACGCCGCTTACGCACCCGCACAGTGCGGCAACAGGTCGATACAGGTCCGGCGGCGCGGGTGTCAAAATAGGCCCGACACCGCACTGAATGATTGGGTTTTTAACGCAGTGCGACGGTGGTCTAAAACGGCCTGCCACAGTATTTTAATGTCATTTAACTACGTTTGCAACCACAAACAGAAAACTATATTCATCTCTGTTATACTCGTAAAAACGGCTAAGTTACACGTTCCGCACACGCGGAACGTATATACATTTCTGCGCGCGCACCGCCTGTGAGCACCGCGGCGGGCCGATTATGGGTGACCCGCAGTGAACGTGATATCTGAGTTCCGTAACAAGCTCAAGTGGTTACCAATTAGCTTACGCCGTAATGCTCGCGTACTTTCCTTCTTTTACTCCATCCTATTTGATCCCAACAGCCCTCAATATCTAAAGGAAACAGCTTTCGTTGCTCCGACAGGAAAGAGCTGCGGTCCTCTACGAATCTCCTTCTTGATATCCCCTTCCACCACACTAAGTATTCCCACTCCTCATACCTTGTACAATCCGTCCTACTCTGGAACTCTCTCCCTACCCGAATAAGACAAGCCAAAATATTGAATACTTTTAAATCCTCAGACTGTGTCAGATGTAACGATATGCATATAGTGTTATATATATTATTATTATAACGTAAATTGTTTTTATTACTTATATTATTATTTAAGTTATTGTATATGTATTATTGTGTATGTATGTATTTATTTTTATTATTTTATGTTTATAGTATCAAGATAAATACCTATACCCCTCGGTATTGCGCTAAAAGTATTTATCTCTATATATCCAGCAATGTTCCTTTCTTTCAAAAGTTGTCTGGAAGAAATTACTATTTAGTAATACGGCCGCCTTTGTGTACTATCGTAGTGTTTTTAGTATTTTCTATATTTGTGTGTATGTGTAACTACTGATTGTGCACAATAAATTAATTTCATTTCATTCATACCTGTGCGCGTCCAGGGCACCAACCTGCAGTTTTTAGATTAGGTCCTGGGTTTCCTGGTCACTTTGCTGAGCTGTATGAGCCCAATTACGAGGTTTTTCAATTAGTTTACCTGGTAAACGGTGTTGCGGCTGAGGTAGTCACCATATGACATAAGTACACCTTTTCTGTACTCAAAGGTAAAATATAAATCTTGCAAGTAGATCCACCACCTTATCACTCGGGGTAACAGGTCTTTCTTGCGTTCTGTAGCCTTAACAGCATTGCAGTCGGTGACAATGGTGAATTTTAGTCCCACGAGGTAGTGTCTAAAGTTTAGTAGTGCTTTCACCACGGCCAACGTCTCAAGTTCGTACGAATGGTACTTACCTTCAGCACCTTGTGTAACCTTGCTGAAGTAGGCGATCGCGTGTTTCTTACCATTGGGGTGGACCTGTAGCAGAACTGCTCCATATACTGCTGGCGTCTGTGTGGACCTCGGTAGAATGGTTGGGATCAAAAATAGCTAGGACTGGTTCGTTTGTCAAGAGCCCTATAAACTCCTGGCGAATAGACTCGTGTTTAGACGTCCAGGAAAATTCGTAGTTCTTTCGAGTGAGACGAGCAATGGGAGCGGTTTTGGAGGCATACCCTTTGATATAGCGTCAAAAATAACCAGCGAGCCCTAACAGTTGCCTCACCTGTTTGACGTTCTCAGGAGGTTTTGTGTTGACCAATGCCTCAATGTTCCGTGGACTCGGCCTCACCTGACCCCTACGTATGATCCTACATAGATACTCTACTTCAGTCACTAGAAATAAACATTTTCGTAAATTTAAAGAAAAACCGGCGCTTATAAGAGTTCCGAGTACCTTACGGAGTAGCTCAATGCCCTCTTCTATGCTATTACTCATAAGAAGAACATCATCAATATAAATTAGCGTGTTACCATCATTTATATGTACCCGCGACGTATCATTGATAATCCTTTGATAGACGATAGGACTATTAGCTAGACCAAAAGGGATTTTTAAATATTCTAAGTGGTCTTCTGGTGTTACGAAACCCGTAAAATGAGTGCATTTATTCTTAATTTTGATTTGATGGAACCCAGATACCATGTCGAGACTCGAGAAATAGGCGTGCGTTCCCAGTCTATCTATCTGATCCTTGATCAATGGAAGAGGATACCTATCCTTGATTGTAATACGATTGAGAGCCCGGAAGTCGACGCAAAGCCGGTCTAAACCATCGCGCTTCTTTACCAGTATGATTGGGCCAGCGTACTCCGATGTGGATCAATTTATGATTCCTTTTTCAAGAAGGTCTGAAGTTATTTCCCTAACCTTAAGTTTCTCTGAGTAAGAGAGCTTGTATGACCACAGGGGTAGGATTCGTTGACTTGATTTCCATTTCCCCTGTCTTGACGGTAGTTTCGGCGGTATCCGTAATTAGGTATTTTGAGAATTCCCTAGCTACCTTTAATAATGCATCTCGCTCACTACCCTGAAGCTGCGTATTTATTTCAATGTCATTCGATCGTGACATAACAACGTTAACATTACTTATCGGTTCGGAATGAGAAAGGTACTGTCGATCTTTTGTCCGTACATATGTTACGCCATCGCGGTTAAATATGTCTGGTCTAATTATAATAGATAATAGGTGTCACCATTAGTGCCGATGGTACTACAACTAAATTGGCTTTAATATATAAACTGTCAAATTCAATAATAACCGTGACGTATGAAGTGGAGATGAATTCCTTGTTTCCTATGCCTTTAAATATACTTTGCCAGAATTTGGGCTGGCAAGGGAGATGCTTTACTACGGCAGAAGAAACTAAAGAAACGTTAAGGGCTCCACTATCTATTAAAACGTCCATTGTCACGTCGCATACAACAGCCGTAGTAATATCGCTATTTTGAGGACAACTAGAACAGTCCGTGCATAAATTAACGTTACGGTCGTTTCGAGATTCGGACCTGGCCTTGGTGAAGCAGTTATTTTCCTTATGTCCCGGTTTCTGCAGAACGTACACAGATTAAGAGAACCGCCATTATGTACGTATGATTTATTCGCGCTATTACTAATCGGAGGTTTTGTAGGACAATTACGGCGCACGTGCCCCCGTTGTGCCACGTGCCTGGCCTCGGTGGATGTAGAGGAAATTTTGATGCAACACCACGTGGTTCTCGTATATTATTATGGTGATTTGGTTATGTTTAAATCGACAAAAACGACACAATGTTATTTGGGCTTAAATCTGCGTTAGCGGCAGCCTCGCGCACTTGAGGGTTAACAATTCCTCTTTTAATGCTTTACGTAGATTACTGTGTTGGTCTATGACCTCTTGATTGTAAGTCCTTCGTGCGCTCGTGTGGTGACGATAATAATACAGCAGCAATTCTTATACTCTCCTTTATTGGTGCTTACAACGAATACGTATTACAATATGTAATGAGATATGCTTAGTACAATATATACGTCTACACTATGTATAGCCTTTTGGCCAACTAAATAAACTAACTCGATAGGCTTTACTTATGACATCTGTCAATGTCAATAATGACATTGACAATTACATCTTACTGTTGATATATGTAACACCTCCCTTTTCGAGTATAAATGCAAACTAAAAATATAGGTACATAACTAATAACAAATACATTACTTATCTACTCAAATTTCTCATGCATGTACAATTTAGGACGCTTTACACTTCTACCAGACCTGGTTACGTAACCGGTATTTTCTAGACTCTCCATAGGAACACAGTTCTCATCGTTAATGCAATTTTGAACGGGACCGTTTCCGCGTTGTGTTAAACTCATGGGATCTATACTCTCCTGCATGGGAGGCATATTGATTGTGCTGCCATCGCCATAAAAAGAAGGTGGAGGATTTATTTCTTTTAAATTCTTTTTTCTAGGTCTAATGTGTCCCCTATTCCTCCTATACACAACACCGTTTGGATCCGCAACATAATATGATCTACCACATCCTAATTTCTCTTTAATTATTCCCGGAGACCAAAAGGATTTAGGATTTTTTTTGAAGTAAATGTCATCTCCCGGCTGAAACTCATGAGATGTACGCTTCGCATTCCTGTCAAAATAAAAAGACATTTTGTCTCTGCTCTGTCTATGACATTTTTCAAATGTCGAAAATTTTACAATTTTAGGTTTTAATTTTTTGTTAAGAATTGGTAAATTTACTCGCAAGTTTCTAGACATTAATAATGCGGCCGGACTGGGAAAATCTCCCTTCGCAGCGTTGCGATAGTGTAATAACGCCAAATGTATATCCGAGCCATCTTCTCTGCATTTTCGTAATATGTTTTTAACAATTTTAACACCGGTTTCAGCTTGGCCGTTAGATCTCGACCAGTACGGACTAGTGGTTATGTGTTCTACATCCCAATCAACAAGAAAAGACTTGAATTTGCAGGAGTTAAATGGTGGACCATTGTCAGACACCAATGCCTTGGGTATACCATGTCGACCGAAAAACGATTTTAGACTTTTAATAACATTATCGACAGTGTAATTCTTATGCAAAGAAGCTAACTCTATGTACTTGGAATAATAATCCATGCAGACAAGGAAATTTTCTCCATCAAAATATAATAAATCTTTACCTACCTTCTCCCATGGAAGATGAGATATCTCATGGCATTTCAACGGTTCACGGGGTGGATTTGATCTATATTTAGCACAGACGGAACATTGATCAATTAAGTTCTTAATATCCGCGTTTATATTTGGCCAATAAACTGTTTCTCTAGCGATGTTTAGTGTCTTATTAATACCTAAATGACCACAGTGTATTTTATCTAAAATCTGTCTTTGCAAGGACTTTGGAACAATAAGCCTTTAAATAATAAGTCATTCATTATATGTACTTCATTTTGAATGTTCCAATATGGTTTCACAAGAGAGCTTACTTTACTTTTGCTTCTTGGCCAACCATTCTGAATATAAGACTTGAGCAGATTTAAAGATTCATCATTTTTGCTTTCTAATAATATAAATTTTAAATAAGGCTTACTTACTGAGAGATTAGAGAATACTGAATTAACATGATACTGTAAGTCTTGCTCATACTGAGGTATGTATGTATCACTAAGTGAGGCTCTTGACAAAGTATCTGCTATATACATATATTTACCAGGTACATAAACTACTTCTAGGTCATAACCCTGCAACGATAACATCATTCTTTGTAGCCTAGCAGGTACTTCATGAAGAGGTTTTTTAAAAAGGTAAATTAAAGGTTTGTGATCAGTATGAACAGTTGTTTTACTGCCATAAATATATTGGTGAAATTTATTACATCCAAACTGTATGGCAAACAATTCTTTTTCAATCTGGGCGTAGTTTTGTTGAGAGGGGGTAAGTGTTCTTGAATTATATGCAATGGGTCGTTTGTCTTGCATCAAGACCGCTCCCAGTGCATTCTTTGATGAATCTACCGACAAAATCACAGGTAAGTTGCAATTATAATTAGTTAACACAGGTGCTTTAGATATGACTTCTTTTAATAAATCAAAGCACTTTTGACAATTTTCATCCCATAACCATAACATATCTTTTTTTAACAAATTTCTTAGGGTATTAGTTTTTTCTGCTAGATTTTCTATAAACGGTGCTAAAAAATTTATCATGCCTAAAAATCTCTGCAAATCCTTAATATTTTTAGGTATGGGCATGTTTTTTATCGCTTTAACTTTTTCTGGATCGATTTTTACACCTTCTTTACTGAAAATATAGCCCAAATATGCTGTTTCTTCTAGAAGAAACTTGCACTTGGCTTTATTTAATTTTAAATTAACTTGCCTAGCCCTGTCCAAAAACATTTCTAACCTTTTATTGTGTATTTCAATTGTTTCACCGTATAGTAAAATGTCATCACACCAAATTATTATACCTTCTATGTCTCCGAAAAGATCTATCATGGTTTTATCGAAAATTTCTGTAGCCGTGTTTATTCCAAAAGGTAATCTTAAAAATTTGTATCTGCCAAATGGAGTTTGAAATGTACATAGATCACTACTTTCTTTAGTTAATTTTATGTTATAGAACCCAGAAAACGCATCTAAATGTGAAAAATAAGAGGCTTTGGACAATTTAGACCTGACTTCATCTATATTTTTAATTGGATAATGACATCTCAATAAATTTTTATTTAAATTTCTAGGATCTAAGCAAATTCTCAATCCACCATTCTTTTTCATGGCTACAACTAAACTACTCACCCAGAGAGTAGGTTTGTTCACCTTCCGTATGACTCCCATGTTCTCCATGAGTTGAAGCTCTTTCCTTAACGGTTCAACCAACGCAAAGGGTACCTTTCTAGGGGGATCAACGCACGGAATAGCATCCTTTTTTAGCACGATGCTGTGTTCGTATGGGAGGCAGCCTAGACCCTGAAACACATCATTATATCTGGTCACAATTTTGTCACAAGTTTTTTGATACATATTATATACATTTTGCTCAACATTTTTTCATTTTCCATTGATAGAGAAAAGTTTTTTGTTATTAAATTTAGCTTTATACAAGTGGGTAAACCAATCACAGTTGGACAATTTAATTTTGTTACAACAAAAGTAATGTTTTCTGGTTTTGTTTTGTTTTCAACTAAACAACAAATGTTTAACACTGAAATTATCGGTATTCTGTGCCCACTGTAGGCAAATATATTATATTTTTTACACATTTCTTTACTCTGCTTGTCAAATTTAAGATTCAATTCTTTAAATACTTGATAAGACATCACATTTATGTCTGCGCCAGTGTCAATTAGGCAATCTACCTTTTTGTTGTTTATATTAAGAGAACAGTACCAGGACTTGTCTGTTGTGCTTATCAAATTTGTACTAGCATTCTGTGATTTTATGTTTTTAATGTTGAACAATGCCCCTATTGTAAATCTCTCAGCCTCAGCCTCAGCACTTTTGGGGCTTGATTCATCATCGAGATTTGTGCTACCTACCCCAGTAACAACAGTCCTGACACTGTTTTTCTTGAAACATAAATGAGTAAAATGTCCATATTTAAAACATGACCTGCATCTGTGTTTCCAAGCTGGACAGTTGCGGCAACCATGCGATGTGTTGCACTTTACACACGACGTTGTTCTTGATCCAGGCGTAGCTGACCTTGGGTGACCTTGGCATGATGGAGATCTTGCGTTTTTTCTTTTCTGGTATGAGGGGGAACTGGACCGACGACTTTTGTGTAGCTTGTATATTGTGGCTTCTCTTCCATCTGTTGCATTGAATGATTCTTCATTTTTCTGCGCCATCGTCAGTGTTCTACAGAGGAGTTTGGCTCTTTCTAGGGATAGGTCCTGTTCTTGTAGTAGCTTTTGACGAAATTGCGAGAAGTTTGTGGCCATATTAGCAATGATAATGTCCTTTACAAGGGACTCACGTAGCGAACCAAACTCACAGGCATGACTTGCGTTTTCTAATTCCATTAGAAAGTTTTCCAATGATTCGTTCACACGCTGTTTCAACGTAAAGAATTTGTGTCGTGCCACCGTCAAATTCTTTTTGGGTTCAAAATACTCGACGAATTTTGCCTTGACTTCTTGGAAAGTAGCAGTGCTTAGGTCCAAATTGAAGGAATTGTATATGTTTAAACCCTTTTCTCCCATGGAATGCAGCATGATTGCAATTTTTCTTTTGTCTTCCGTTTTCTCCATGCCCGACGCCAGTAGAAATATCTCGAATGACTGCGTCCATTTCTTGAAATTTTCAGCATTATTGTTGATAATTTCTGTAGAGATCTCAAGCTTCTGTACTCCGTTGCCTGCCATTGTTAAGTTCCCACACCCAGATTGTCTCGAATCTTCCGGAGTTTTCGACGTACCCTCTTTTTTGTTCATAATTTTCGTTTTCTTTTAAATTTTTACTTCTGACACCATGTGTTGGTCTATGACCTCTTGATTGTAAGTCCTTCGTGCGCTCGTGTGGTGACGATAATAATACAGCAGCAATTCTTATACTCTCCTTTATTGGTGCTTACAACGAATACGTATTACAATATGTAATGAGATATGCTTAGTACAATATATACGTCTACACTATGTATAGCCTTTTGGCCAACTAAATAGTTGATATATGTAACAATTACGTCAGACGGTAGGTACTGAGGAGGCACTAACCGCGTATCACGGCTATGTATCATCGGTCCTCTCTTACGGTCTGCTGTTGTGGGGTAATTCGGTTGAAATCGAAAAAGCATTTCGTATCCAAAAAAAATGTGTGAGAGCTATTTGTGGTGCCTGGTATTTGGATAGCTGTAGACCATTGTTTAAAAAATTACGATTGTTACCACTAGCCTGTATGTATATTTGAGATCTCTGTATCTTTGTTAGGCTACATCCAGAATACTTTAAACAGAACTCAGAGGAGGGTAGAAAAAATGAAAGATATAAATTTAAACTGAACTTTAATGAATTTATACAGAGATAATGCATACATACAAGCTATACATATATTTAATAATTTACCTAATCAATTCAAGGAATTGCCTACAATTTATAAATTTAAAGGAAATCTGACATCTTGGCTTATAGAAAATAGTTTTTATGACATGAATGAATTTATACTACAGAACAAAAAATGACCTGTATCAATTAGTCAACATTATCAAAAATCTTAAATTCATTAAATTACTATAGTACAAGTAATATTATTGATAAATAAAAATAAAGTTGAGATTTATATATATGGCTTTGAAGTGATTTTTAAATTATAATACATTTGACATGACCTAATGTATTCTTAAATTAACATTTGAACTATTTATATGATTTTTAACTTTATTATTATAATATATATGTAATAAACTTTCTGTTAACATAATGGTCGAAACCAATTATTTATTGTATAATATATAGATCGACTAATTGATTTTACTTTATATTTAAAACTATAAGTAGACTCTGGAGATTGTATATTTTAATTTCACACACTATGCTATCATGGTAGAATGTATGTTTTTTTTTAACTTACCATCTGCATATGTAATACTATGTACTTACTACATTCAGTGAATAAATGATTTGATTTGATTTGATTGATTTAATTATAAGAATACGTAGTTCATCGCTTAAGCCTTGCACAGTACGCAAACGTAGTAAAGAGCGCCGGGCATATTCATGCGGGCGTATGTAATGAATTTATCCGAGGAATTGTTCATAGTATCGTAAAGTATGTTAGCGTAGTCAAGCTTAACGCCATTCGCTTAGCCACATCTTTGCGTCGCCCTTTAAACAGTTTGCTACGCGAGAAAGACACTCGTGATTGTACCATTTATTAAGCTCCCTAGCGCGGTCTACCTCCTCGCACCATATCTCGATATTGTTAATAGTAGGGTCAAAAATTGAAACGAAATAACTGTGTTACTGCGTCGGTTGCACTGCCCTTAGAGCGTCTACTATCGCTTGAGTAAGGCTACTGGCCTCTGAACCGCGTAACATCGAGGCTGTTTTACGACTGTTATCTACAAGCGGGCTTGGTTCTAATGTACCCAACGTCGGCGCTTCTAATCGTGATGGACTGCAATTATTGTCTCGTACATGATGACACGACGGCCTGCGTGAACGGTCACGGGTTCTAGACACGCTACGAGATCGATATGAGTGACAAAATTTACCTGTATATTTACCCAAACGACGTGACACATTGCGCGAGTGTCGTGACGTACTACAGCATGACGAGCGATCGCCATTACTTGTACGAGAATATGAACGCGACCTATTACGAACGCGCCTATTGCGAAAACGAGAAGCGTCCCGATTACACGGGACTTTAACGGTACCTACGAGTCTTACTTCGCGGCATTGTTAACACTATTCACCAAAAGCACACAAAACAACAGACGCGAAAATAATAATAAAGAGGGTAATCGGAGAAATTACTTGCTGTCCACGATATATAAAAAGAAATGCACTAACCGTGGGGGCATTAAATTCATCAGATCAAAAGCGGAGATAACCGCTTCTGATTTTAGCAAATTAAGCGGAAATAAATTTAAAAAATAAATAGAAAACAACACAATAATACCTAATCTTCATTTTCAGATATCTAAATCAACACTTTAAATTTAATTTACAACTTAATTAACGAATTAACAGCAATTAATTTCGCAATTATTATGAATACAATCAAGAAAGTTAGAAATAGAAAATTGTTAGTCGAACACGAGCGTTGACGTATTTTCAAGTCGCCATGATCTAGCGAACGCGTTATCACATATATGTGCCAAATCGTATTGGCGCTAGTTTGTCAAGTCGTATGTATCGTTGGGTATTTAACAATATCCAAGTCGTGCATAACGTTGACTGTTAAGATATTTTTAAACAAAAAAAAATTAGATACACCATCTAACAGGGTCATGTATGTTTTCAGATGAATCTGAGCAAACGGAATTCACTCTGCCACTGGAACCGACGGTGACGCGAGGCAGAAATGATGGCGCTGGTGACATAGTACCTGCTGCAACACCGACATATAGCACTGACAACGCCGCCAACTCGCCCCCATCGCCCGTAGCCGGGATCTCTGTGCCTTCGATACCACTGCTGGATTAGGACATCCCGGGATCCCACACACCAGGATCGAGGACGACCAGCTGTCAGGAGAGGCGTGGTGGACGAACCCCTTCCCCGTCAAAAATGTTATGCCGAGTGACAAAACCCTTAAAAAAAAACCTTATCCAAGCGTTGTTCGACCTATTTGTTGCCTGGCAGCGTTTGGTGCGGACGAAGTCACTCGGTATACGTGAGCCATTTTGCTTTCCTGTTCAATTTTTAACTTTCTTGATCGTATTCATAATTATTGCGAAAGTACTTGCTGTTAATTCGTTATTTAAGTTGTAAATTAAATTTAAAGTGTTGATTTAGATATCTGAAAATAAAGATTAGGTATTCTTGTGTTGTTTTCTATTTATTTTTTTAATTTATTTCCGCTTAATTTGCTAAAAATACATCATATATTAAAGATTTTTATTATATTACACGCATATTTATTATACATCCATTACCCAGGAACAATGAAAACATTTTGTTCCCTCGGCGGGATTTGAACACGCGACCTTCGCCTATCCACTGCACTAGCTTAATGCGGGGTAGAATTACTAGCGGTCTGATGATGCTTACGAAATAGTAATTTACTAAACAATTCGGCCACTCAAATTACACGCGAAGCCCGAAGGCTCAACTTGTTCTCGCAAACCCTCATTGAATTTCATATTGATGCATTAGACAATACTCCTTATAGTGAGGGGCCCGTTTTTATCGACATAACTATTGGCAACCCCGCCGTATGATGTTGCCAAAAGGCGCTTTCGAATTCATTTATAGACATTTAGTTCACGAACTGTAGTGCAGTTATTTATTTTATGTGCATTCGGAACGAATTTCACCTACGATATTTTACTGTACAGTTTAAACAAAGTATATTTTGAGAATTTATTCAACCTGTGTTGCGTTTATTGCTATGTTATAAATACAACCGTTCGCGTTGTTTGCATGATTTATGCAGTATATATTTTTACTGTTCTTCATTTCTATCATAAAATAGTAATAATAGTAATAAGTAATGATAATAATATTAAAGTAATAATACTTGTCACACAATAATTTATGTAACAAAAACTTCAATCTTTAAAAAGAAGGTACTTTAATATGAAATTATTCTGAAAAGAATAATTGAACGGTTTCTAGCTGCTGTAAATTCTTGAGTGTAATATTGAATATTATAATGTTCGCAATGTTATAGGTATACGTAATATATTTTTATCGATATCGATAAAACTATTATCCCAACCCTACACCATGCCCCGAGGATTAAGTTATGAATACACGCGTAGTTGGTTAATCGCGCTTGTACTTTGGGACTTATACGCAAAGTATGTACATACTACATTGTATTACATACTTTACAACATGCAAGTTATATTACTACAGTATATCTATGGATGCTTCAGAATCACACTACGTCAATCTGATTACGTGGTAAGTATCAGAAGAAGAAGAACGGAGGTGTATTATCATTTTCTCTGTGTGTCTATATGCCTGTCAGTAGCATATTGTAGCTCCCAAACGGATGGACCTATTGTGATCTAGTCTTGACATGATTGAGTTTGTTTTTAGCTATAATTTTAGCTATAATCATCATTAACTCACTCAATGCTTGACGAATTCGGGGGTTACTTGAAATTTTTAATTTTGTTTATTGTGGTTGGTAACCGCTCTCGATCTTGGCTACACAGGAGTTGCAGTGGTGGCCATTTGCCCAGACATAAAAAGACATTCTTACCTTATCCATACATAGGGATTTTTTATTTTTCAACCTTCTACTACAACTTAGTTTTCATAGTCAGAGGCATTATTTGTATTTCTGCACAAAAAACTACAAAAAAATAATAATTAAAAGCAACAAAATTTAGAAGAGATTTAAATACCTATCGTTATTTTTATAAAAAGCTGCAAAGATCCACATCGATTAAACTTATAATGCATATAGATGAGGTGAATATATAAAATATATATGAATATATATAGAAATTATATATGAATATATAAAAAGAGATATCCCCACTGACTCACTGACATACAGACGCATGCACAGACGTAACCGCTAAAAGTGAAAACGTGAAATTTGGCCAGTTATTTTAATTCTTAACGTAGACACAGACTAAGAAGGGATTGTAAAAAAATCAAACACTAAAGGGGTGAAATAGGTTTGAAAGATTGTATAGAAAATCTTTAAATTTGCGCCGATTTAGTTGAAAATTTTATAATCTTGCTCTTTAATACATTTCCACAAAGATGTGTCTAATGTTACTAGATAATAATGCTTACTATAATTCATCCTCTGAGGGTGTAAAATAAGGGTTGAAAGTTTTATAGAATATTTAACCCTAGATAACTATACATTCGTCCGTTCGACGACCCACCTACTCGCGAATCTTGTGTACGTGTACTTCTAGGTGGACCCTCCCCGCGGCTCTTTCTTTACTTTCCTAAGACATGTAAATAGTGCACTGTGTGACGCGAAAGTGATCGCATGATAATTAGAACAGGAGATGTGACCATAGCGTCGTCCGCTCGACGAATGTTTAGTAGCAACGAGGTATGTATGTGTTGATCATTGTATTATATTTTAATGAAATATTTGTTAATTGTACTGTTTATTTTTTCTACATTGTTTTCTATTATGACGCCCTCTGCGGCTCAGTGGTTCAGCACGTTGGTGCTCAAGCCGGGGGTCGCGGGTTCGAATCCCGCCGAAGGAACTAAAAAGTTTTTCTGTGTTCCTGGGTCATGGATGTGTATTAAATATGTGTATAATATAATAAAAATCTTATATATATGTATAGTATAAAAGTGTTAAATATACTTCCCGTTTTCTGGTACCTGTAACACAAGTTCTTCGGATACTTAGCACGGGGCCAGATTGACGTGGTGTGAAGCATCCATAGATATTATTATTATATTATTATTAGTATATATGAAAAATATTTATTTTATAAATGAAAAAATCAACTGTTGATACTTTCATTTAAAGAAAATTAATTTTGTACGTCTATTATATCTGTCGGAATGTGGTGGCAAGCCCCAAAGGGAGATCTCCGACCGAGCGATGTGGTATGCTCGGTCAGGCCGAAACCCACTTGTATGAATTTCAGATGTCGTATATATAGTGCCGATCATAGAAAACTTCGATAGCGCGATACAGGATTGTGGCGCTAATTGGTCCGCCACATCACTCCCCCCCGAAGACCGGAGGTCAAATCTTGAGTCTTCTGCTTAATTCGCCAGTGCCAGAGAGTCTCAGTGAGTTGGAACTGTGCTGCTGCTGCACGGGCTCTAGTGAGTCGGAGTGCTGCCGTGCGGGCCGATGCTGACCAGTAGAGATGTGCTCTGCTTGCTGACCGGTCGTTGTAGTGAGAGTGCCCGATGAAGCCGGTGAGGGTTCGGCCAGGCCGCGGTGCATTGAGGCTGGTGGTCGAGGTACCCGATGAGGCTGAGTCTGGTTGGCGTGGTGCGGAGTGGTGGGGGGGGGGAGGGTGATGATGATGATGATGTCCAGAAGGAGACGTGTTCTGTCGAGGGTCACCAATGTGGGAATATGGTGGCCAGCCCCAAAGGGAGATCTCCGACCGAGCGAGGTGGTATGCTCGGTCAGGCCGAAGCCCACTGTAGGCATTTCAGATGTCGTATATATAGTGCCGATCATAGAAAACTTCGATAGCGCGATTCAGGATTGTGGCGCTATTTGGTCCGCCACATATCTAAACGTATGATTATATATGTTGCTTATAATTACGATTTTTTTGTATTTTTTCAACACAGACTTACTGAGGAAATGAGGAGCAGATTTGTCGATGGCTAGAGCAAAGCGACACTGACGAAGACGAGGAAGAAACTGGGGGTTCAGAATTAGAAACTGAGGATATTTTGGAAGAAGAAATATAGGCGCTACCAGCAGCGATTCTGACTCATTTCACGAACCTTCTGTGTCAGAAGAAGAAAACATACGGGCAAGTAAGAGACATAGAACACGAATTATATGTTCCAGCGAGTCTTATGAGGATGAGTGAAAAGTTTCCACACCCATCACGCCAAACATATGTAACAACTATGTTAAAATAAAACCATGAGATGCCCCATGTGTATTTTTTATAATGTGCTAAACCTATTTAATATCAATGCATATGCTATCAATGTAACTAGTCCCTTGCGGAAACATAAAAAAACTTTTTTCAAACTGTTAATTTGAGGCGGGACATCAAGGTCATGCTTCAGGACATTCTCGGTATAACTGCGCCTGTAGATACTCCAGTTCCTTCTGCGTCAAATATGCCTAAAATTTGCTACTTAAGTCTATCTAAGACCCTCGAAATGACCAAACACCGCTGCATCAAACGCAAGCAATACATTTATGGAGCTCATAACATGGATATATGCTGTGGCTGTGTGGAATAGTTCTTAGTTGCTGTTTTGTTGATGATAATTAATTATGATATGTTGATGATAATTGCTGATAATTATGAGCCAAATAATGCACCAATGTCAAAAGTTCATATGATTAATAAATACTTTTTCCAAAAAATGCATTTTACTTGGCGTAGTCGGTTCGACGAATGCTTAGTAACCATGTAACAATGAAAATAGTTTAGTTCTCAAGGGTTTAAATCTAAAATTTATCCCCCACCGGGGTGTAATATAATATTAATAATATTATATTTTGGTGTTAGTATGTTTTGAGCTCGACCTTAATTTAAACGTGAATATAGGTCTACGTAACGGGCTAGTAGAAAGTAATTGGTGATTTTTATATTTCTGCTGATGTTATATTACAAACAATTATATTACAAATATTACAAACTATAGATACCTATAGATAAGACTCAAGAGAGAAAAAACACCTCAACAGTTGCGTGCTATTTTCCCAAGGATTCGTTTTAACAAAGAATCCATTAACAAACAAATAGGATCCACATCTCCTCACGTTCGTTCATTATCAGGCATCACGTACGCCCAGTCCCCCTTAGCGGGTCCCCGCTCTCCTCTCACCTGTGGCCCCGAGGTGCCGTTTCAACTGATAATAAGGGAAAGCCTTTTAACGCTATGTGGCGTGATTTTTTTAATTAATTATTTTGAATCTTGATTGATCTATTGCAGTGTATTTAGTAATATGCTGGCCTATGAGTAATCATCTTCATAATTAATATAATATATTAACTAGCTTTTGTCCGCGGCTCCACCCGCGTAATTACAGTATCCCACGGGAACACTGTACATTTTCAGGATAAAAAGTAGCTTATGTATTAATCCAGAGCTTAAACTACTAACATACCAAATTTCATAAAATAGGATTCAATCCATCCATCCATCATCATAAGCTTTCTTATATATAATAAAAGTAGTAGAATACGTGAAGCAAGTTAAAGTTTATGTAGAGGAACGTGTGCAGAAAGCTAATATTTTTAAATAATGCTTTGAAATACATAAATTTGTAAAACTCCTCTGGTGTTGCGCACTTGTGTCCCAGATCCTTTATTCCCCCTAACACCCAATAGGCCTCCTGTAACCTCAAACTGGTTTCCTGTGAGGACCTGGTATTTATCCGGCCTGCTGACTCCTACGTTAAAACACGTTCGTTGGTGGTCTTTTAATTAAATCCCCAGCCCGGTGCCAGGGCCCAAGCCTCCGGTATTTTGCGGCTGCGACATCTTTTCAAACGAATCGATTGTAATTTACCTTACGATTGAAAGTAAAGACTAGTATGTATGTACTAGATCTTTTCATAAAATACAATATAATATTGTGCTAAGTATATACTTAGCACAATATTATTTTGTTAAAAGAAAAGAAAATGTAAGCAAAGCAAGTAAATTAAAAATTAAACTTATCGATTTTTTGTTAAATGTCGTAAAAGTCGACAGATTGGAAGGCAATGAAACTTTTAAACCCTCGAAAGTGTTTCATTATTAAATAAGCTTTCTGTTATAATTTCATACATTTGCCGCCCGCCCGCCAGTTTTAAATAAATTCAACTGGGAATACTTTCGTCGAGATTTTTGTGTTTTAAACTTTGTTAAGCATGTCCGTAGTATTCAAATTTTGTTGAAGTATAATATATAAAATAATTGTAGTTACCGCGTGAGAGAAGTGAATTTCTAACAAGCAGTGACTATGTGGTTCTGTCACTACCCGCCGCCGTGCCGCTTATCGCGAATTTTGAGGCAGCAGCTAAGGCGTGCGTGGGGTTTGGATTCTGTCATGCCGCGCGTGGCGCAGAATTTTAGGGCCCCGGTACACAATGATAATGGTAATACAGGTAATGGTACATAGTGGCGGACAATTGCCCATCGTGGCGCGCAATCGGAAAGTTGTCGGTTTTTTGGGCATACTTCAAAGGAATCGTGGCGTATCGTGGCCTATACGTGGTATTCACACAATCGTCCACTGTTTAGTTCGTCACCGACCGCTGACCGAGACAGTGGTTTGCCTGTAAAACGATAAAAAAACGTGTTTCGCAAAGACGGACGCCCGACAGAAGTGATAACTTAAGCTAATCTAAGTTGAACTAGGTATTTAATATCGCAATTGTTTAACTTAAGAAAATCTTAGTTTATTACTTCAATTTTATGTATATTAATATGATTATGTAAGTATGTAATGTAAAATAAATATTAATGTATGTATGTAAGGAAGGGTTATTTATTAATAAAATCTCAATATCAATCTTGATACGGCTAGCGCTGTGGGTTAATGAAAGGAGGAGCCTGCCTACAGCTGCCGTATGCGTGAGAGAAAGAGAAGACAGATAGACTGGCGCCGTAACGCGTTACGTAATGAAGAAGTTATTACTTCAAAAAAGACTTAGACATATATGTTAACATTCTAAACGTATTTAAAATAATACAGAAACAACTAGAAATACTTCTAAGTAACATTAAAAAATCTACGTAGGTACCTTATCCTGTTACGGTGAATGGGCACCATCCATCGTCGCCTATTGCGCCATTTAATCTTTGTGGCGGTACTCACTCCTGTAATACTTGTAAGCAGTATATAAATAAATAACTGCGGCCGTATCTACTTCCACGTCCATCGTGAGGCTACGCCAGACAACAATGAGCCATACGCCATTGTGTGAACACCAAGTTATCGTGGCCTGCAGTTGTACATTGCAAAGCAAGGGCCATCATGAGCCATTATAGTCCTATGCAAGCACATCAATTGAGAAAATGCAGCCCCAGATAGTGAATCGTATGCTTTAAACGAGACGATCTTGTATATATAATCAGTATCTCGACAACGGCTACACAATTGGCACAATTAAGCCACTCTAAAATCGAAACGGATGCCTCTAAAAATCTGAAAAAAAAACATGAAAGAAGTCCATTTGATGAACTTTTCAGGACTACAACAGCCTAGGTAACTTTGTTAGTTCAGGAGTTTTTTTTTTGCAGCCATAGCACGTCCACTGCTGGACATAGGCCTCCCCCAACGATTTCCACAACGAACGGTCCTGGGCCACCTGCAACCAACGGCGGCCCGCGACCTTCGTAAGGTCATCGGTCCACCTAGAGGGAGGCCGTCTTACGCCGCGCTTTCCAGTTCGTGGTCTCCACTCTAGAACCTTTACTCCCCAGCGGTTATCAGTTCTACGAGCGATGTGGCCTGCCCATTGCCACTTCAACTTACTAATTCTGCGAGCTATGTCGGTTACTGTGATAATACCAGTTCGTCTGCGAATCTCCTCGTTGCGGATTCTGTCACGCATAGAAACCCCGAGCATAGCTCTCTCCATCGCTCTTTGAGTGACTTTGAGCTTATTTAAGAGGCCAACAGTGAGGGACCACGTTTCACATCCATAAGATAAGTTCTGGAGTTATAGAGGCCTAACTTTTAAAAAGCGCTTACTCGGAAAACTTCGTACAAAAATAACAAAACGATAAGTAAACAAGTAAAATATTAAAAATAAAATCATAAATCGGTAACTACGGAGCCCTATTCAGCTATGCGTGGCCTGGCTTGCATTCGGCCGATTTTTAATTATGTGCCTACTTAGTCGGTTATTGAATTGACCGTTACAAAAATTATTTGTAGGTAATCAGATGAAAACGTGAACTAATAAGTAAATAAAATAATAATATAATCCCAGAATAAATAAAATATCGAAGAAGAACTTCAATAATCCGACCTTATTGTTTAATTATAACTGTTTAATGGAAATAGTTTGGAGGGTTTACCCGGCGTAACAAACTCATAGGTTTTGGCAAAACATCGCTTACCTTTCGATAAAGGAAAATTTCATTATTAAGGTTTCCACTTTCTACAGAATTAGAGGAAATTCCTGCTTAAATTTAGAAGAAGTGTATGTGAATTGCAATGTAATATTAAAAGAAGATAATTATTGTACTTATAAATAATAATAATGATAATAGTACTAAGGCGGGTCAATAAGTCCGTGACTTTTTGAATTTCTAACCTCCTTACTGAAAAAGCAACAATACTCCTGTCAACAGGCATCTGTCAGTTGACTCCTATCAAAATTTGAACTTGCTGCGTCAGTTAGTTTGTGTTTTACAGCTATCTTTATCAGACTATCCAGTAACTTAAGGAAACAATGGAAAAAAGTGAATTTCGTGTGCTTATTAAGCATTATTTTTTGCGAAAAAAAACCATTACCGAGACCAAGGCTAAGCTTGATAAATACTATGGGGACTCTGCACCATCGATTTCAATGGTAAAAAAGTGGTTTACTGAATTTCGTTGTGGCCGTACAAGCACTGAAGATGCCGAACGTCCTGGACGCCCAGTTGAGGTCTCTACACCCGAAACAATCGAAAAAATTCACGATATGGTGTTGGCCGACCGAAGATTGAAAGTGCAAGAGATTGTGGAAGCCATAGGCATCTCGCATGGCTCAGTGGTTTCAATTTTGAATGATCACTTGGGTATGAGAAAGCTTTCCGCAAGTCGACCACAAACGCAATCGTGTAACAACTTCACAGGAAGGTTTGGCGTTGTTTAATCACAATATGGAGGAGTTTTTGCGCCGTTTTGTAACCGTGGACGAAACATGGATCCATCACAATACACCAGAGACCAAACAACAGTCAAAACAGTGGGTTTCTAAGGGTGAATCGGCGCCAAAGAAGGCCAAGGTGGGTTTGTCAGCCAATAAAGTTATGGCGACTGTTTTTTGGGATGCACGTGGGATAATCCACATTGACTATCTTCAAAAGGGAAGAACAATTAATGGGGAATATTATGCCAACTTATTGGACCGCTTCAATGAGGATTTGAAAAAAAACCGACCTCATTTGGCCAAGAAAAAAGTTATTTTTCACCAAGACAATGCAAGGGTGCACACATGTGCAATTGCCATGGCAAAAATCCATGAATTGGGCTATGAATTGCTCCCACATCCACCCTATTCTCCAGATTTGGCTCCGAGTGACTACTTCTTGTTCCCAAACCTGAAAAAATGGCTCGGTGGAAAAAGATTTGACTCCAATGATGAAGTCATCTCGCAAACAAAGGCCTATTTTGAGGACCTCGACAAATCATATTTTTTGGAAGGGATAAAAAAATTGGAGAAGCGTTGGACAAAGTGTATAGAGCTCAAGGGGGACTACGTTGAAAAATAAAATGATTTATTTATTAAAAAAATCTGTGTTTTATTCCAAAAGTCACGGACTTATTGACCCGCCCTCGTATCTATGGACGCTTCATACCACGTCAATCTGGCCCGTGCTTAGTACTCGAAAATCTTGTGTTACGGGTACCAGATAACGGAAATATATTTAATACTTTTATACTGTACAATATTATATTTAAGATTTTTATATTTGTGGCTTGTTCATGGATGTGTATTAAATGAAGTATTATGTATAATAATATGATAAAAATCTTTAAAGAATAATATTGTGTATAGTTAAAATTATTAAATATTATATTTCCGTTATTTGGTACCCGTAACACAAGTTCCTAGAAAACTTACCACGGGACCAGATTGACGTGGTGTGGAAGCGTCTATAGATATTATTATTGTTATAGCATTGCACAAAGCCAGCAAACAATTCCCAGGCAATCCACCATTTTCCTGATATCATACTGAACATAATACGATTTTTACGTCGCGAGGAACAAAAGCGGATGATAAAAAACAATATCGCGAATTCCTTCCAGAACGATGTAGCGAATGGAACAAATCTATAGTTTAACGGATCCTGCTTCCTGAAAATAAATTGTCTATTTATTTCGCTAGGGCTGCTACGAGACATTTTTTATTTTTAGAGACTGAATAAAATACAAATGTAATTGGTAGATAGATAGTTAAACTCTTTATTCCTCACACTATACAATACAATCAGTTGACTAAAACTAAACTTAAACTTAATCTAAATGTGGGCAATAAGCTATTGCTTCCAAGAGATAAAATAATATGCTTACATGAGATAAAATAATATGAATGTAATGTCGTGCCAAGTATTTGACCTTATTATTATAGAGCATTTAATTTACTGCATAATTTGTAAATTGTAGTAATTGTTAGGAAAAAGGCGTCTGCGCACCGTGTATTAACTAGTTGACATGATTAATTATTACTTTATTTATCTAGATAAAATATCCAAACCAATAAACTGCTATCTTACAATATTTTAACCATGTCCAGACAGTATTTAATATGACTAATGTCATGTCATTGTTCATTGATAAGTTTTAACTGGTAACCCTGTTGGAATAGTAACGAAAATGAAACCTAACGAAGATAATATCAGGACATGCTTAAGTCTAAGAAGGGGTTTTTTTTTCAAATTACTTTAAATGTTTTTCCGATTTCACTAAACATCACTTCAAAAATCATCTCCACTTCACGTGTATGGGGAGCCACCCATATTTTTTAATATTTTTTTTTTGCTGCCAATAGCTTAGTCATATTAAACAATCTTTAAGTGTAGTAAATTTTATCAATTTATATTCATAATTGCAGTAGTTAGCAGAGGTAGGCAGACAGACGGACAGAGCGAAACCAAAAGGGTTCCTTGTAGTACTACGGAATCCTAAAACGAAAATGAAAATAATAACTGTTTAATGTAATAGGCAAGTGGCCTTTGACAGCCCTGACACGTTGAACTTATAATTTCCTCTACACCAATAATTTATTTATGTAAATAAACCGTTAATCTTGGACTCACTTCTTGCTATGAAGTATGACCTGGTATACGCTGGTAAAAAGTTTTTTTTTCTTTATGAAATTGTAATAAAAATATAATAAATTGCCTATTACTCTTTCGCCGTCGGATGATAAGGGAGGAAGATTTATTTTGATTACAATGAGATGTTTAACGTGTTACTAAAATGATTTATTAGTAGGGTAGAATAGGATAAAACACTATCATTGACACGGCTCTATAAATTATTTTAATAATATAATGGGACCTACACAAAATAGTAGGCCCTTAGTCGACAATATGTTGTAGATACCAGCAGGCTTATCATGATCATCCTAGAAATGAATTGTGGAAAATGGATTCTAGGCAAGAATAAACAAAATTACAGATTATAACCTACGATTAGAGAACATTAATACCGTTCGTAGCAAAATAGTTCTTATTGTAACGCAGCAAGATCAAAGTATCACCGTCAATAGGATATAACATTACTTTTCTTCCATCGACAATCATCCACGACCTTTCATAACAGCCATTTACTATCTACTTTTGAAAGCTTCGTAGAGAATCGTTTCCTCTTAAAAATTAGAAAATATTGTCTTCAGAAAGGCGGTCCAAGAAAGCAGTTTCAATTCGTTCTGTCATATTTTTATGTCCAAATTTGTTCGTTTCTGTCAAAAGTAGATATAAAAATATGGTTTCTAGGAAATGTTGACTTCTGCTACCTTGAATTAATAACTATTTTGCTTTGAACTATATTTCTCAATTATTGCCTAGAAAAAACTAATTTCTACGCGTTGGTAATGCTTAGCGTGGTTGTTGAACTCCCACATCTGCTTTATTTTTCTCAATTACGTTCTAAAATGAAATGCTACAAATAATTTTCGACACGAATGCGACCATAACATTCATATTCCAAAAGCTAACGCAATTCCGATTCATAATGTTTTCCGTCACGCTGTTTTATCGCATACCTATTCGTATGAAGCATTTTAAATATTCCGAAGGTAGTCGGCATAATACGTCACAACAATACAATTCGTATGTTTAGGATGGGATTTTAATACTTGCACTTCCTTCATTTAACTTTTTGGTTTGTATAGATGCAGTTTATTTAACCTTGAATTGTAAATAGTTTTGATGTGTATTTAACAAAAATACTGAATCAAGTTCATGAATAATATAAAGGCTTATATAATGTTATGCTCATTCAAATAATATGTTGAGCAATTTAATAATAATAATAATATAATAATTATCTATGGACGCTTCACACTACGTCAATCTGGCCCCGTGCTAAGTATGCGAAGAACTTGTGTTACAGGTACCAGAAAACGGGAAGTATATAATATAATACTTTTATACTACACATATATTTAAGATTTTTATTATATTAAACACATATTTAATACACATCCATGATCCAGGAAAACACAATACAGACACACAAGACAGACAAACTTTTTGTTCCTTCGGCGGGATTTCAACCCGCGACCCCCGGCTAGAGCACCAACGCGCTGAACCATCAGTCCACAGAGGTTGTCAGACTTAGGAGTGAAAGCAAACCGATAACCTAAAATAATATCTATTGTATCAGTAAAAATCCCGAACACTATAAGATAGCCATCTTATTTAATAAGCCATGACGAAAACTCATTAATAAGTGGCTCCATAAAAATGTCCCAAATGTTTGGGACGCTTCAAACTAATTTATGATCCATTGACTTGGGCCAGTCGTAGAGTGCACGTGTCGGGTCTAATTTGACCCACAAATTCCTGTAATTATCCAACTCGGAGGCTTCTATTTAACTTTATTGGTCCTTATTGATATCGAAGTTGAAACTTAAGCGAGAAGTTGGACCATTTGATTTTCGAGTTTATTAGATGCCTTAAAATATGATGAAAATGATAAATTAGTAAGTCTGTTATTGTTATTATAACTATACAAAATTATGTTAATCTATACTAATATTATAAAGAGGAAAAGTTTGTTTGTTTGCGGTGAATAGGCTTCGAAAATACTGGACCGAATTTGAGGGAATTCGGCTCAGATATAGCGTAGTCTACGGGGAATGACATAGACTTTTTATCGCGAAAAAGTGTACAGTTTCCGCAAGATTAAATTTTGGCGCGCACGAAGTCGCGGGCATCATTTAGTGTTATAATAAAAATCTGTAAGAGTACGTCATTATAATGTTATGGTCACTTACACTTTTATCATTTATCACCTGCGTACTTACCGAACAGAATATATATTACTAACGTTAATTATCGTCATTTGGTAGACTTACAGTTTGGAGTTATGTGTGCGTGGCTAGACTTATGCCGGGAGAAAAAAACTCACGCTTTACCGCGTACCGCGCGGCGGGCAGAGCGTGAGTTTTTTTTCCAGTCAGGACTTTCGTTCACGGGGCTGGCCGCTGGTCTTTGACATAATTAACAATACAATTTCGTATTTAATTAAGATTTGTCTGACGCAACGTTTAAAATTATTTCGGTGTCAACCTTAGGCTTACATCAATCAACATGGCTGACATTCGCCGGTGCTCGAGCTGTCATTTGTAGAGAGTGCAGCCGCTGTGCTTACGCCTTATTAATAATTTTACACTGTACCTACTTACTTAATTTAATGTCTAACTAAGCTTATAATATAAGTTTTAATTTATACATTAACAGGTACGTGAAAAATTTTGCAAGCGGAGGAGTATAAAATTAGCCACAGTTAAAGTTTATGTGGAGGAAAGTGTGCAGAAAGCAATTTTTAATAATGCTTAGAAACACAAAAAAATTACGTTACGCGTTGACGTTTGTCAATCGTCCGTCACAACAATCACATTTATTTTCTATCTCAGAGGCAAAAGAACTCTTACAAAGATTAAACTAGAAAATAAATGAATTTTTGTCGAATTTCGACCACTAGTAATTATGGACCAACTACGGTTGGTCCGTTAACCGCAAAAGATTTTTGATAAAACTTCCTAAGCATCTCATGAATTATTTTGAACACACACAATTTATATCCGTTTTAATAACGGGCTGTTTGAACACGAGTTCTGGACCTCATAACTACCTCAAGCTGAGTCTAACATCTCATGTAATATAAATTTCTCATTACACACACCTCTGTACGGGCAACCGGCTAATATATAGATTTTGGTTCAAGCCAGGCCCGTATTAGGCGTCCGAGATAATAGCAACTTAATATCACGGGTATATTTTTTGTTCAACAAGTTGACAGGCAACATTGGTAAAAGGGCCCAGAAGAATATTGCTAAAATTAATAAATAGTGATTATTCTTATTCATGTTAAGGGTCAGCTCACACTCAAAGGAGAAGACGAGACGATTCGAGGCGTGGTGCTGCATTTTTGAAATAGCGATTCAAAATTGAACTTTATTCGATACACAAAAAATGCACTTTTCACTGTCGAACTCTAGCAATTATAGGAGGGTATCTTCTTGTGTAGTAAGTGAAGTTCAATTTTGAATAGCTATCTTAAGATGCAGCGCCGCGTTCCGTAAAGTCTCGTTTCGGTGATGATGCTAAGTCCAAAATAATAAATTAATTTGCAGTTAGAAAATTACAAGTAAATCCTCTGTACTATTCGGGTTCTGTATCTCTTGAAAAATCGGAAAGATTACACAGAATCAAATCTGCACCCTTTCAAGTGCAGCCCAAGTGACTTGCCACTACGCCACTGACGCTTTTTAGCCCCCACGAGCTAATTATAATCATTTACTACTATCTACAAATATAAAAGTTTTTGGGGATGGACGGGTTTTTATGAAATTTGATATGTTGGTAGTTTAGGCTCTTGAGCGAAACATAGGCTATTTTTATTCAGAAAAAGTGTATTTATTCTTGATAAAATGAACTCTACGTGTGTACCACGGGAATACTACACGGGAACATTTACGCGGGCGGAGCCGCAAGGAAAAAGCTAATAATTTACTATTGAAACTCACAGTCCGGTCCAGTTTAGCTGGCCCTAGTCCAAATTGAACAAGTTTTTAGTGTGTAACGTCAAGTATGACCGTTTATTCATACTCCTGTAATTCCGCTTCTTATAATTATACTCCAAGTTCTTTTTTTAAGAAGACATTGAAAACTTCGAATATTCAAAACTTATAAGAATTCCTTATTCATTTACCTACATTTTTTATAAAAAACTATATCCCGAATACTAAAATTATATAGCCCAATGTAATGTTTGTTAATCAATGCTTCTGCCTTTTTACGGTTCCGTAATTCACGTCTCAGTGAACTTTCAGCTCTATTGTATTAATGCAGAATTCTATTTCAGCGCTGTGAATAATTTTCACCGGACCTCCGGATTCCGGACAATATAGTCCCAGCCACAAATTATCAAAACGGTTACATAATAATTGCAAGTCAATAAAATATATTGTCCAAATTGTGAAGAAATCGTCTTTAATCTCATTGAAGTCCATTTTATTTGAACCATTCCAGAGATCTATTTCACAAATCTACATACAAATCGTCGAATAAAATTAACATACCAGCAGTGGGATTTGCTAAACGTATTTTATTACATCCAAATGATCTTACGGCTCAATATTGCTTATCTTATGAAAGATAAATGCCTAAAATGGAACTATTAGTAAGAAAAATAGAATTTAATTTCTGTCCCTCGGCAGTTACGTATACGATAATAATAACAATATCGAATCAAATGCCATGTTGAATGGAATTAATAAGCTGTGAAAAGCCGCCGGAAAAGCAGCTGTACTCCCCAAACGTAGAGTCCGAATTGGAATGATGCAGTTAAATCACACAAAAGCAAATTTAAGAAAATGCCAACGTAATGCAAAATGAACTTTACATGACGGAGATACAGATGTGATTGACGGCTAAAGCGTTTAGGAAATAGCAGCATACAAATTCAAATGGGGATTCGCAGCGTTTTAGCCACTCGAATGCAGTGACAGTCGAGTCGAAAATAGCTTTATTGCATGTAAAAGTGTGGTCATTCCTGGAAGCTGTTGCGTCTGAAATTTTCAGTTATACGTAGGCACACGTTTCTGGTAAGTTTTTGTTTGTCTTGGATTAAACTATTGTGTTGGTAAAAGGCTTCTATGACTAAATTTATTTTTGCATAAATGAATAGTACTCTTAAATATGAGTAACTTCTAAGAAGAAACATTATATCAAAAGTCAATATTTTCAAAGGTACAGCGATTTGTATACAAAATTTCGCAAGTCTCGTGAAAACGCTCCATACTAAAGTCGTACCTAGCTGTGACGTAACGCCTAGGTTAAAGCGTATGAAGTATACGGCCGCAGGAACATAATTGTAAATATCTCTGATATTTGTGCGTTTAGCTTCATACTTACCGTAATGAATGTTTTTGTATATAATGTAAGTAAACTAATGATTATTGTTTTGTTTACAAATTAAGCAAATTTTTTTTTTTACTTTTTTTATCTTTTTAGATTTATCTTATTACTAAACTATACATAAAATATTATATTTTTTACTTTTACCAAGTAGTAATGCCTCAATATGTCTCGTTAGGACAATGCAGGCTGATCACTAGAAGGTCTATTCTGCTAATTAAATGCGGCAATAATAAAGTTAAGATCCAATCCTGATATTATGTTAAAACTGCGAAATGGTTTTCTCGTAAACTTCAAACCAACGCGACGTCAAACCCGTTTTGATTGGTCCACTCTCCAAAAATCAGCTTATGATATCGAGACGAATCATTTATAATTCAACTAGCTTTATCCCGCGTATATAGTATCGGGTATCCCACGGGAATAATGTGCTTTTCGGGTTATAAGGTAGGCAATGTTTTAATCCGGGGCCTAAACTACTACCATGCAAAATTTCATCAAAATCAGTAAGTAGTTTTTGCGTGAAAGAGTAACAAACATCCATCCATCCATCGATCGACCCTCACAAACATTCACATTTATAATTGTAGTAGGATAAAAGTCAAATGAAAGCTTAAGTTAATTACGAGAATTTGGGTTCTGGTTATCCGACAAGAAAGATGTTTAATATTAAAGTAAATAAGAGTACATACATTGATGGTTGATTGAAATTCACAGAAGTCACTGTAAATTCACTTACAAGGTTACCTGACCTGTTACCTAACATATCTGGATTAGGTTCCCAAGACGTCACAAATGTGTCACTACCTAAGTAGCAATAAATTATGTAAATACCATATTATATTATGTACATCCAAATTTCGTCAAAAGTACACACGCCAATTATTGTCAGATGTATTGACAATGCCTACTTTGGAATATCATTAAATATTAAATTAGGACCATTTTCATATGTTGATTAACCCTCTATTGAGATTGGAAAACAATATTTGTTTTGGTCGTTTATGAAAACGCAAATTACGACAACGAAGTGGGATTTGACATGAGCATCGCTAAATGACATAGCGATGCTTATGTCAAATCCCACACATTTTTGTTTTCTAACTTTTTTTGTCGTACTAAGCGATGGCAACTTGGATAAAGGCTTAGGTAGCTTACAGGGGAACAGTTTCCGTAGCTTGGCTTCGGAGAATTTCTGGATCTTGCAAGATGCTGTTCTCTTGTCATCATGATATTAAAATCGTTGCTTATTATGCGCTAGGCAAGCAGTTTGGCAAGCAGTGATTCACATGGATGGGAATAATGGTAGATAATCCAACTGGCTACGGGGAACTAAGGGTCAGCTCACACCAAAACGAGTTGATACGCGATACAGCGCTGCAATTTCAAAATAGTGATTCAAAAATGAACTTTACTTCTTGCAAGAGCGGCGTCGCGCTATTCAGAACGGTCTATTTTGACATTCGAACTATTTCAATTGAACATGTATCTTCCTGTTTAGAGAATAAAGTTAAATTTTGTTTCGCTATCTTAAAAACGCAGCGCCTCGTACCGTCTCGATTCAGTGTGAACTGACGCTAATGGATTTGGTCTTGCCAAGCTGCTTGTCAAATATGTAAATCAAACATGACGCTATTCTGTGCACAAAACATTATTGTTGTACTACCAATGTAGGAAACTACCAATGTTGTCTTTGTAGGAAACTACCAATGTTGTCTTTGTAGGAAACTAACAATGTTGTCTTTGTAGGAAACTAACAATGTTGTCTTTGTAGGAAACTACCAATGTTGTCTTTGTAGGAAACTAACAATGTTGTCTTTGTAGGAAACTACCAACGTTGTCTATGTAGGAAACTACCAATGTTATCTTTGTAGGAAACTACCAATGTTGTCTTTGTAGGAAACTACCAATGTTGTCTTTGTAGGAAACTACCAATGTTGTCTTTGTAGGAAACTACCAATGTTGTCTTTGTAGGAAACTACCAATGTTGTATTTGTAGGAAACTACCAATGTTGTCTTTGTAGGAAACTACCAATGTTGTCTTTGTAGGAAACTACCAATGTTATCTTTGTAGGAAACTACCAATGTTGTCTTTGTAGGAAACTACCAATGTTGTCTTTGTAGGAAACTACGAATGTTGTCTTTGTAGGAAAATACCAATTTTGTCTTTGTAGGAAACTTATGAACTTAAAATTTACTTTGAAAACGTTTGATCTCGCGAGGTGTTATTACAAAGCCGAGCTGGCTATTAGACACAATATTTATTACAATTCTCCAAACTTCGCTCGTTTTCTTCAAACAAACTTATTTTAATGATCTTACTTCTAAGCTTAAGTTTCGAGTAAGTGCCTCATTACTGTTCTCGAGGATCTAGTATAAACATTCTGAGCTAAGGCCTTTCCCGAATATATTTGTGGAACGGAATAACGTTTTCAATGAGACACTCGTAGGTATTGTTTATAAAGCTCGTATTTTACAAACTTAAATTTAGTTTTAAATAGATACTAGCTTTGTCCCGCGGCTCCGCCCAGATAAATATAGTATCCCACGGGAACACTGTACTTTTTCGGAAAAAGTATCCAACGTGTTATTCCAGAGATTAAACTTTTTTTGCGTGAAAGAATACGAAAACATCTTGGATAGATCCTCACAAACTTTCACATTTATAATAGTATGATTATTATCAGTTTTAAAAGAGCTCCGTGGCCTAGTGGGAAGACCGTTTGATTCGCCTCGAGAAAGTGCACGTTCGATTCCCAGGTTGTGATGGGCTTTCTCAGATCTCAAGTACATACGGACGCTCTGACGGTGAAGGAAAACATCGTGAGGAAACCCGCACATGGTTGGCCCCAAGCGTATTGACCAGTCATCCCTCTGGACTAGGCTGACTATGTTGTGAGAATGCCGTATGTGCTTGGGCAACCATACGACATTTAATAACCGACTGCCCCAGGCACTACAGTAATTCAAGAGTGGTTACTTCGCTCGGAGAATACTGTATACATCATCCAATAACGGATGAAAAAAAAAAGACCTAAGTAAACCTTTAGTAAGTCCTAGATAATTTAAAACACTACAATTGGTAAAACTTTTTTATTTTTCCGCTATATTTATTATAAACAAACAAATTTACAATTTATAATATTTAGGACCTATTTCACAATCTTCTAATAAGTGTCGGATAGCTTTTTCGGAATCTTTGTCACTGCCTACTTTATATTGATCGACACAGAAAACACGCAAATGAGCTTATCTGTAGATAGTGAAACATGCCCTCAACGTGGACCCCCGATAAAAACATTAGATATTTCGTATACTTATACGAAAAACTAATAGAATTAAAGGTAGTGAAAGAGTAAAATTTCACAAACCAATATACCAATTTATCAAAACGAATTCTCTCAAATTACTTAACGGCGTATTCGTAGCTGCAATATTTTATACGGGTTTTAATAAAAACTTGGTCGGCTATATATCAAATCCGCAATAAGTAAAGCAGATGTTGTTTACAGTAATGAATGGGCGACGCTATCTAAACTTGGCTGCAGTTTGACCTGAAAACCTAACTGCGAACAAGCGAATTAACTGGCTTGGAATAACCAACGATGAACCGAAGACGAGTTAAGTATAGAATGTATATTATTATTATTATCAAGATGTAGCTGACATGACATAACCTGGATAACGCGCTTAACATAACTTGTTAGATGAAGATGATGCCCATATGATTAATTGTCAGACTGAAATGACGCACTTAGGATAATATCTCAGACATAGATAATAAAAAGACGCGTTTAGTATAAATTGTGTGACGCAATTTTCAGACTGAAATGACGCGGTTGGGATAAAGTATTTGATGTAGCTGACATGACATAACTGGATAACGCGCTTAACATAACTTGTTAGATGAAATGATACCCATATGATTAATTGTCAGTCTGAAATGACGCACTTAGGATAATATGTCAGACATAGATAATAAAAAGACGCGTTTAGTATAAATTGTGTGACGCAATTTTCAGACCAAGATGACGCGGTTGGGATTAATTGTCATACGAAGATGACGTGAACGTGACGTTTAAGATAAAATGTCATACGTAAATGACGCGTTCAGAGAAAATTATTGACAGACAAAGTTGATGTATTCTATTACCATTTTAAATGTGATACCCAGTGAGGATGGATGGATGTATGTTTGTTACTCTTTCACGCAAAATTCACACTTTTTGTAAATAAGAGGCTCAAAATAACATTATTTTACAAAATTTTTATCCTGCTAAGTAAAGAAATCTACACAAAATGAAATTGAAGTTGTAAATGTAAGTGAAACAGTGAAGGTGAGATTGTATCGATATTTTGTACCTAAAAAATCTACATCCTTAACTTTAAAGAGCTTGATGATTTGCAGGTTCTTAAATTTCTTTTTCTTTATTTTACTTGTCAAGCTTTTATAATACTATGTACATAATCTAGTTACGTACTTATTAGGTAATGTGTGTGTGTGCTAATGTCTATATATGTCGATAAAAGTGTATAATCTGAAATACTCACAATAAGACTGTATACTACCAAAATTGATGTTATACCAGAGGCTTTAAATAACACGCCATCGTTAATTTCAACGACTATCTTCGGAATTAAAAATATATGAAATTTACGTAATGTTCCGTTAAGTGACATAGCGCGCGATATGTAGTTGACAATATCATACATTTTGATATCTTACTCATCGTAATTAGCAATGGCATATTGGCTAAAGGGCCAGTGTATACTATCGATAAATACATTCACAGTATCCCACCCCTTGCGGGGGGTATCGGTAGGAATTTCATTACACATAGCCGTTCGGGATCACCGCCGTCTCCGTTACATCTGTTTTTTGATACCCGGCAATCGTACATTATACATTAGTTCCAAATGCTAGTGTGGGGTTGAGGTTTCTCATGGTGAATTATAATACTACCATTAAATATCTAAATGTAGTATTGGCGCCATAGTTTTCAGCTTGCTTGGTGCCTACACGATGGAAGCGCAAATTAATTAGTTACAAATTTTTCAGTAGTCAATCCTACTAATAATAAGGATGTTTGTTAGTCTTTCACGCAAAAACTACTTGACGGATTTCGATGAAATTTTGTACGGTAGTAGTTTAGGCTCTGGATTGAAACAATGGCTCATTCTTATCCCGAAAAAGGAGGTACAGTGTTTCCGCGGGATACTCGCGCGATATATTTACGTGGGTGGAGCCGCGGGAAACAGCTACTAAACTATAAATGTTTAAGAAAAAATCAAATGACTTTTATAATGTACAAGTAAAATCAACTGGACAAGTGCGAATACACTTTCAAAAGTTTATTTTCTTTCCCGTACATTTTTCAATTCAATATTTAAAAAGTTAATTTAATTAAACACAATAACAAAAACAACCCCTAAAATATACTTCCCCGTAGAAAACCCCTGTAGAGAATTTTCCAGCGTATTTTTTTTTTAATAAAGGAGAAACCTTTGAGTTGACAGCACTGACAGGCTTATTCTATTTCCAGTTTCAAAGACTTTTTTGATTATAATGAATGTACACTATCGACAAAGTCTCTGCTCGACCAGTTTCGAAACATTTTCCTTTGCACTCGGACGCCTCAAAATATTTAAATACAAAAGAAGTGACCGCAACAACTGCAGACGTAGTTGAACTACATATTCACACGTGAACATTTGTGCGTGCGCACGATTCAACGGCGCTGTTGAGCGACATGCCTGGCCGAGCGGCAGCTTGGTCGACAATACGGAAATAAGCAATTAGAAACGGCAATTCATCAACATTCCTTAATTGCCATGAAAATTTTGTTTAAAGGAAAGCAAAAAAGTTATATTTATATCATAATCAGTTCATAATTACATCAAAGTGTTTTCCTTCACTGGAAAAGTTTTTAAAACGTATTTTACAGCTTCGTAATGAGGCTTAAAATAAATAATATTCGAAGTTGAATTACCATTCAGTAGCCAAGATAAATTGTTTAGACCGTACTGGATCGACCGTGAATGCAGGTTCAATCTCGAGATGAAGGCATTACACTGCACTACCGACCATCCGATTCTGGCAGAACCTAGTATTAAAATCTTTAATATTATTCCTTTACCATTTTATGCTATTTATTTATCTTATTTTACTATTCTTTTGTTGTGTTTTTATTGTAATGTATATAATAACTTGTAGTGTATGTTCTTATTTATCAAATAAACTTTTTTTTATTTATTTTATTTTATTTAGATTAGTCCCAAAATCGAACCTGCGTTCTCGGTCGATTATAGGGTATTTCTCAAGATATAGGGTAGCTCAATCTGTAAACAAAAAAAAAAACAACATAGAGAACACTATAGTCTATTCGCGATAGTGAAATGTCAAAAAAAAAAACAAAATTAACTAACGACGCATAAGCTATGTTCACAATTGACGACGTCTGTAGCTCCGTGGTTGTGCGCGTTGGTGCTCGAGCCAGGGGATTTCCTCCGGCGGGTTCGAATCCCCCTATTCGCTAGTGAAAGTCAGGTCAAAATCTGTCCGGCCTTTTCAGTGACAGACAAACAAAAAATTTAAACATTGATTTTTTTATAGTAGGTACCATAATATAATATTGTAAAATGCATTTAGAGCAAAGCTGTGAATTTGAAATTACAAACAGACACTTCAATTTTATATACTTGTATGCGACCTCTAGTTATAATAATAATGCATTATTATTACCTAGTGTAAGATCTCCGTAAGAGCTCCGTGGCCTAGTAGGTAGACCGTTTGATTCGCACTCGAGAGAGTGCAGGTTCGATTCCCCGGTTGTGGCGTGTACCAATGAGACTTTTTCAGATCTCAAGTACATTATACGGACGCTCCAACGGTGAAGGAAAACATCGTGAGGAAACCCGCTCATTGTTGGCCCCAGACGTATTGACCAGTTATTCCTCTGGACTAGGCTGACTGTATTGTAAGAATGCCGTATGTGCTTGGGCAACCATACGACATTTAAAAACCGACTGTCCCAGGCACGACAGTATTTCAAGAGTGGTTACTTCGCACGGAGAATACTGTATAAATCATCCAATAACCGATGAAAAGGCCTAAGTTTCATTACCTAGTACCTATATTAAGTGCTGGTACTACCAGAGTACCATTATGATTAGATTTAGCATAGCAAGATTCTTTGTTATTTAGGGTCGCTTTACCGCGACTATACGCGATACTGCATTTCTAAGATAGCTATTGAAATTGTTTTTTTTATTAATATTTTGAATTTAATAATAAATAAAAAATATCACTCCAAAAAAGATACACGTTTGCAGTGTATGAATGATGTCATGACATCATTCATACACTGCCCATGCGCTGTGCAGCGTAATGAAACATGACATTCGAACTCTTACAATGTATATCTTAATATAGCTATTCAAAATTGAAATTTATTAATTACACAAGAAGGTACACATTGTAAGACCCCGAACGTCATGTTGCATTGCGCTGCACGTCACATACCGTTTCGTTTCAGTGTGAATTGACCCTTAAACATATTATTTCTTCTGTCGGATAGTTTCACGGTAAAGATTAAACTTAATTCACCAACCGCGGTAGAACTGCAAAACTTGCAGTGAGATTTACTGTAATTGCTTTAGGATTTGGTATTTTTGTGGAGGATTAATTTATATCTGTGATTTATACCGCCTTACGTTGCAACTTGCAGTTTGTTATAAGAATGGCCACTTTGATATGACTTTTCAAAGTGCAGCTATGTCAGCTTTGTCATAATACTGAGGATAACGTGGAACACCGTTATCTGGTATGATGTTGCATGTTGATATTATATCGGAGCTATTATTATCTAAAGTAATATTATATAGAGGAAAGGTTTGTTTGTTTGCATTGAATAGGCTCCGAAATACTGGGCCGATTTTGATAAAATTTGGCACAGATATAAAGTAGACCACGAGGAGGGATATAGGCTACATTTTACTACAGGAAAATGTACGGTTCCTGCAGGATTTGTCGTGCAGTCTGCAGTCGTGGAAAAAACCTAGTATTAAATATGTTACTAGCTGTCCCGACATATGTTGTTCTGTACTAACTATGAACTGAAATAAACAAATAGCTACACCTACATCTAAGGGTCAGATCACACGGAAACGAGACTTTGCTAGACGCGGCGCTGTATTTTTACAATAGTGATTCAATATTGAACTTTATTCAGTACACAAGAAGATACATGTTACATTGCAAGAGCGCTATGACCTGAGGTAATGGCTGGACCGATTTTCACGGGACTTTCACTGGCAGATAGCTGATGTTATAAGGAGTAACTTGGGCTAATTTTATGTCAAGTTTCCGTTTTAAAAAAATAGCGTTCCGTTTTCGCTAGTTATACGCAAACGAAGTTGTGGACACCAGCTAGTACAAAAAAAGCTAGTAAATATTAAATAAAATTGAAGTGTCTTGATATTAACGTAAAAAGTCGAAAGCACTGCCTAGCTCAGATTTTACTGTCTATATCACCATATAGATGTCGCGACCATCTCGATTTCAGTTTAAAAAACAATAATTTCGAAACATCATATGCCTAAGACCCGCTATAGCATATTAGTCTTTATCACTAGGCGCAAGAGATGAAAGTCGTTTGACAATGTTTCTGGAAAGTTCTAAGAGATGCTGTTAAGGATTCTTGTGCATTCTTTATAGAAGCAACAGTTTGTTAAAAATTCCATTGTGACCTAATCGTTGTAACATCCTTAATGAAAACGACCACAGTTAAGCCGTTATAGGTACGGTCTGGTAGCTTTGGTTGAAAAAGAACTTTGTTTAAAGTTCTTTTAAAACAAATATAAGTGAAGCTATATACCGTGTAAATGACTTTTTTATTTTGCCGAGAGAAATACTGTGTAAAATGTCTTTATATTACACTAGCTTTTGCCCGCGGCTCTACCCGCGTAAATATAATAGTATATAATACTATCCCACGGGAATACTTCTTTTTCGGGATAAAAGTAGGTAGCCTGTATTAAATTATTAGTAACATACAAAATATAATATGTTGTTATGTTGCTATGACGGGATTGATTAGATAATACTTGTATTTATAAATGAATAAAAGGTATACATAATGTATTAATTTATATATTATATCCACATTATAAAATAAGTATTTATTATATAATCTTATATATTTGTATTGTAATATAAGTTATTTATGTTTATGTATATTATTACTATTAATTTTCTAACAACTGCTTAAATGACCATCTATAAATAATTATGCATTCACTGAATAGTACATTTCTGTGAAGAGGGAGCCAAAACTATAGCGCGATGAAAGTTACGGAACCCTCCTAAGACATGTCCTGACATGCTCTTGGTTTCGTTATTTTCTCGAGACCCTGGTATCTTTTAGGTCAAGCTGGCGTATTTCTGCTAAACGACTGTCCCATGAAAAATGCGACTGGTACTTCTTTTTAAAGTCAGTAGAAAGATTAGATATCCGTACGTTTACTTAACTTTTATAGAAAATTAAAGGCATAATGACGTAAATCTTCTCTTTTAAATGGAAACAGAAAAAGCAGAGAAGTGATTCATCAGGGTTGGGCTATATGGCCGTAAATTAAGGGAGTTATCACGTAACCACTGCCCCGGACTGAAGCCCTGGAAATGTGTGAGACGTGCCGTAAAGCTACCCGGATTAAAGAGTACTTTAACGAGGCAATTACAAAATAGTAAAAGCTGTCTGTTTTCTACTCCTAAGCAATCGGAAGATATTGGTCCCGTACCAGCGTTAGGAACAGTATTTTCTATGCTGCTCCGGCGCGGTGGCAAGTTTACGATCGTTTACGAATTTTACGAGGATTAGACCTGATAACGCATTGAACGTGTTAAAATACATAGTTAAAGTTGATTGAGAATAAAATAAAGGTTCATTGACGAACAGGCTTAGAAAGTGACGCGTTGTCATACGTTAACGCACAAGATCTGCATCGTATTGGTTAAATATCGCGTCACAACGCACGCTGCGTTACGACTGGCCGCCGATGACGTGATATTTGAACAGCCAGTGACAGGGGTACACACGAAGCACTTAGCACTAGGAATCGCAACTCAATTTTTGTTATACGCTTTCTTGTAACTAAAATTAGCAAATGATGGTAAATTTGGGTTAGATTTGGAAGATCATACGCAATATCAGTCAATCTACTGTTTCTTTTCACCCCTCAATTAATATACAAGAAACAAACTGCCAATCGAGCGCAAACGCATCACATACGTCATATTAAAGGATAGAGAAAACAATATTTCTATTTCACATGGTTTGGCTGATAAGGGTACCTTACCCTTCCGATCTAGGCCGCGACGCGAGACCACGACCCGCGCCTAAGACCGGATCGTGCGACCCAATGTGTAGTGTCAATTTGTATGGAGCATGAACAAATGGTGCGACCGCGTCGCGCGAACCGTGGGCGTGGCCAGAGGATCTGGGGGTCTAAAAAGGCAAAAATGGTAAAATGTCTATATGATCCATCTGATTTCAACATATTAGAAAACATCAATTATGACAGTTTACAATAGAAATACGTAAAATGACGCACATAATATGAGTTGAAAAAATTTTATGAAACACCTAAAGTAGCCTTTTTAGACCCCTATTTCGCTGGTTTGCTGGTCGCGGTCGGTAGACGCGGTCTCGCGTGGCCGTCGCATGGATCGTAGTTTACTTACATGAAATACTTATATTAATTCACAGTAATTTCGGAGATATTAGCAAATTTCAGACAACTGCAGGAATGCGTGACGTATAGAGCGTTTTCACGAGGCTTGGGAAATGTACCTTTGAATATATAAAATTTTAATATTACACTGTTTCTTCGGAGAATTTAATTTATGCAATAAAAAATCCAGTCAAATTGCCTATTCTTAAATGCCATGCCTAACACTTCACAGCTCTGTGGCTCCATTAATATTAATATTGCGACAAATTTTAATAACTCCAGGTTCAATAATTAATACCGGTGGTGTGGACTTGCACTTTCTGTCATTTGCACCGTTTTATCTTCCTGCTTTCATCGTCATCAGTTCTTCAATATGAGCGTCAGATTTTGGAATATTTGTTTATATAGATTATATAATAGATTTTATATTTGTTATTTGACTCGGGTCTCAAAAGTCACGTCTTCATTGTTAGGGCTCAGGTCATAACCCTGATCATCGTGTTTTTAAAACCTCGCCGTAAGCACTTTTCTATTAGCGCGCAAGCACACTCACTCACGTGTAAATACGGACTGCAACCACGTCTGCGGTCGAGAGGTGCCCTTCCTTTGTGATTAGATATTTCCAGGCGTGCTAGTGCAAAGAAATATGTTTATTGAACTTCGCCGATATTATACCTACTTTTAATAAGTTAGTGCTAAGTCCTCAAGATCTAATCTATATAATTTAGATTAGTAACTCACACCACTAATTACCAAGCATTTGATAGAATTTTGTTAATACAAACGTCCACTTGTGGCAAAATTGTTGTTGTGAGCTTTTAATCTAAATTACATGGACTCGAAAGGGAGGACTTAGCCCTCGTACCTTAGAGAGTTTTTTTTTTTTTTGTGATCGCCACAGAAAAAACTGCACTGTAAATGGAACACTGCGCTCATGTAATAGAGCTGCAAATCGAAGTGTCAAGTGTCAATTGTCCGATTTGACAACTGTAAACAATTAACTCAATTGTATCAGCACAAAGTTCTATTTACAATGCTGTTTTTTCTGTCACGACCACAAAAAAAATCAGTAGTGGATACGAGGGATTAGGCTACTTTTTATCGCCGCAATATTCGCAATTGCCACGCGACATATGAATTTATGCACAAATGAAGTTACGGGAAATATGTTAATTATATTGATTTATACCAGGATGTTGGCGGATTATAAACTTCTAGTGTACAAAGCAATACTCATCTTATACTTTAAACGAGACGATCTTGTATAATATATATAATCGATATCTCGACAACGGCTACAAGTATTACCATGAAATTTAGTATGCTGGTAGTTTCGGGGGAGAAAAATCTAGCTAGGTCTTATCCCTTAGAAGCTGCGCATTTTAAGCGAAATATATTTTTTTTATTTCGTCGTGCAACAATATATTAATAATTTCGACTCTCTTATGTCGTACCAAGCTCCCAAGCTTGGTATGCGTATCTACATATATTTTTTGCATTGTTTGGAAATTCGGAATTCGGAATTTTTGTGATTCTTATTATGTCTTTTTCTTTTATATTTTTTACAATATTTTATCGTTCTACTAAAACACAGAGCAAAGGCAGTCTCCCAGGTATTTAATTTAAATACAGTATCATTGTACAGGACATCGATACGGAGTAATAAGCCAGTAACTTAAAAACGTAAACAGCTCTCTAGGTAAATACACAAGTACACAAATACACAAGAAATCTACACTAACAAACTTTGCTTGCATTGGATAGCGAAACTACTGGACCGTCCGTACCGGACCGACCTTGATGAAAGTCACAGTAATATAACCACCACGAGGAGTTACTTTAACTATAGTTACAAATTTACAACATAAAATGCTCATTCAAGAAGGGGGTCACATCGCTTCTAGGTGGGATATCAAAACAGTAACGGGCACATGAACGGCATTATGAACTCTTTCTATGAGCTTTTTAGTTCCAGATGTTAAGCGTGGGCCAAAAACAACATCTGTATAATTCAACTTTGACAGCACGAAAGACTCTACAAGACAGACAACGGTCTCACTCTGTATAGTATCTTCAGTCTGTAAAAGGAGTTGTTGACTACTGGCTGACTACTGTTCTTGGAACCGCAGATTACAATCAAGCAAAAGACCCAGATTACGTGCCGCATAAATGCGTTCAATTGGTTCACCCATTAAGTTTACGTCATTTGTAAGGCTCAGATGTTTGAGTTGATTAATGGAGCCACAGATTAAGTATTTGGATTTAGCAGGATTAAGACACAAGCTGTTTTTTTGGGCCCACAGCATTATACGATTAAGGTCCTAATTGAGCAAAGCAACTGCTTTTTCTATATCACTTGGCTTACAAGATATATAAATTTGGGTATCATCAGCGTAGAAGTGAAATTTACAGTGTCTAATATGGGTTCTTAAATCTGCTATGTATAAAATGAATAATATTGGCCTCAAAATAGAACCCTGTGTGGTACTCTATTTTCAACATCCAACCAGTCAGATAACAAGAAGGACCCGTCACTAAGGGAGAGCTGCACACGCTGGCGACGATCACTGAGGTGGCTATTAAACCATTTCAATGTTGCATCATCAAATCCGTAGTATCTTAGTTTTGATAATAGGATATTTATATTTATTGTGTCGAAAGCCCTGGAAAAGTCCAATAGGACAAGTAGGGTACAATGACCTTTATCTTGAGAAGTTAAAATATTGTCAGTGACATCAAGTAGTGCAGTCACAGTACTCCGACCCTTCCTAAAGCCAGATTGTGTCTCAGGTAACAAATTATTATTTTCCAGGTAGCCTGTAATTTGCTCACACACCACCTTTTCCATTATTTTTAAGAAGCAAGGCAAGATACTTATAGGCCTGAGATCTTTTGTCTCAATAGGGTTGGTGATTTTAGGTAGAGGCCTCACTACAGACTGCTTCCAGAGAAGGGGGTAAACACCAGTCCGGATAGAAGTATTTATGATACATTTAATAACATCTAAGGAATTTGGCAGAGACAATAATAACATGTCTAAACCGATGCCATCAGAACCCACAGCTTTGGATTTTAATATTTTTATAGTTTTGACCAGTGTATTGATGGATACTGTCTCAAGGCGGAAGGGACTGTCACAAAATTTATGGTATTCAAAAAATGTAATATAAGATAGTTGAGTGATTGGAACCGTAGGTGTTTCTAAGAACTGTTTATTAATAAGATTTGGGTTATTAAATTGTGAAGGTAGATAATTTTCATGTTTACTTAAAATAGTTTTCTTTATATTTTTCCACAGATGTTTAGGTTCTTTGATTTTATGATTAATATTGTGTTTAAAGTATGCAACTTTTTCATTATACAGTGACTTATTTACTAGAGTTTTTAGGCATTTATAATATTCCCTTTTACTTTCTAACTTTGTTTTATGATAGTCCTGCAATGCTCTGTCCCGCAGTATCATTATTAATTAGATGGTGTCTGTAACCCAAGGTAAGAGCATGTTTTTATACGGACAGTTCTTACCGGTGCATGTACGTCAAAAAGTTCCAATATTTGTGTATTAAAGCTATTCACCATTGCATTGACATCACTTAAAGCCAGCATGCTATCCCAGTTTATAGCCTGTAAGTCAGTGTTAAAGCTGTCTAAATCTATGTGCTTGATTGGTCTATACGTTATAGAGTAAGGTTTAATTCTTTCTCTTTTTATATTAAATTCGCAGCCAATCAGACAGTGGCCAAATAAGGAACCAACATGTTCAATAAATATGTTTTTAGCTGTAAGATTGGAACTAATTGTGTCGATAAATATCTGGCTGGACTGTGTGAAGTGAGTTGGCGAAGTAATTAATTGATTTAAACCCATGCACCGCAGAAAAGTTATAAGTTTATTTGATTTTGATCCATCAGGACATAAGAGATTTATATTAAAATCACCAGTCAAAATTAAGTGGTCATGGCTGGGCATTGCATTAATAACATCTGTAAGAGCGTCTAGAAAAGTGTCAATATCCAGCCATGGGGGTCGGTAAGCAGTACCAATTACTAGCCTACCATTTAAAGAAATCTTAAGCCACATATGTAGTTAGTTAGCCACATACAAGATATGTTCAACATCTTTATATAGTGGATCAAAGGGTGGTGAAAGGGTGCGTGCAGTTATGCCTTTTCTAATATAAAATCCAACTCCTCCCCCACGCGAACGTATCTCTTGAGGTCGTGGCTTATGGCAAAGTCGGTATCCCATGACGGTGGGGGCACGACCTTCCTCCCCTGTTCTTAACCACGTCTCATTGAGAGCCAGTATATCCAAGTCAAGTACATTATTTTTTGCCAGAATATTATCGTGGTTTGTGCCAAGAGAGCCCGCGTTGTATAGTCCAACTTTAAGGGTTTTGTTAACCATTACTTAACAAAGTATATAAAACCATATAGTGGATCCACCTAGGGGAAAGAGGAATGTCATAATATTGGCGGATGAAAAGCAATTGTATTTGATGTTCGCAATTAATATTATGTATAAAGTTTTGTATTGAAAAATTATTATATTTTTTATATCTCTTTTGACAACACAAATTATAGAAAATTATGCTAGTGTTATAAAGTATAAATATTAAATAATTATATAAATTTGTAAATATTAAATTATACAAAATTGTAAATATTAAATCATATAAAATTGTAAATGTTGAATTATTATAAATGCCATAATTATTTGATTGTGTTGTGACGTCAAGTGATTTTATATTAATTGTAAATATTAAATTATATAAAATTGGAAATGTTGAATTAGTGTAAATGTCATAATTGTTGAATTGTGTTATGATGTCTAGTAATTTTATATTAATACTCTTATTAAGATACGTGTAATATAGGCGTTGTTTATTGATTATTGCTGACACTACTTTATGTTTAATTGGGAATTATGTTCATATATATTATAAAATGTATAATTAAAAGGATTATTATATGATTCGATTAGCAACGAGCATACACCATACAAAATTAAAACACACCGAAAGTGAAAAAAGTAACAATTACTGGCTAAAACATTATATACAGATAGAGTGACATAACGTAAACTAGCGCACTGACCGTCAAACATTAGTGGTCTTAAAAACCCGGTCAACGTCGGCAGTCGATCGAATGAGGTGCACCGGTTTACCATCTCCCTGCCGCGCAAAAATACGCCCTCTATTTGTCCACGAGTATCGCCAGTTGAGACGACGACACTCCTCGCGGACTCTATGAAAGAGCTGACGATTATAGCGTGTCAATCGCTCATTGATGTACACCCGCTGTGGCGCCCCGGCTACGCTGAGGTCGGCGCTGGTGAGCGTGCGGCGAACCCGCGCCGCGCACAGCAGCTCGTCTCGCAGCTGGCGGCGGGCCTACCGCACCACCAATCGCCGCGCTCGTTTGGGCTCATCAACACCGCTCTCGCTACTGCGTCCCACACGTTCAGCAAAAACAATATCTGCAGGTGCCAGGGTTACTCCGAGTTTAGAGGCCAACACAGCGACGGTGTGCACCGCATTCTCTCCTGTAGGCTCCGGGACGTTTCCAATGTCTAGGTCCGTTGATAGTGCCTCCTGGTCTCTATCGTTGAGCTCCGCCTTCAATTATTCGACCGTTCTCTCCAATTCAACAACTTTATTCGATGGTTTGGATCCTGAAACCTGCTACACTGCATCAATTCTACGCTCGACGGAGACAAGACGCTCATTAATGTTTGAGAATGCAGCCGGAGTTCTGACATCTTACGATATTGGCGAATCTCTGCCATATAGTCCGCTAGCTCGCGTCGCATCTCCCTGATTTCCGAGCTCGTATCTATAGTAGGAGAGGTGTGCAATGAAGAGCCACTGCATATACCTATAATTGGTGTTGAGCTGTTTTCCCCCCTTTTAGCCTTTTTTTTACATTCAGGACAAACCCAGTATTTTACTATTGTAGCCGTATCAGGGCCCCGACGCACCCCTTATGGTAAATACTGGGACAGATGCTACAACTAGCTGCACCTATCGGCGAAAGGAATTTACCACACGCCCCGCACTTACTCATGGCCGTTTCGTCGATAAAGATGTTCACGACAAAAGCTAGATGGCGCTTAAACGCCAATAATGTAGTACCCAATTCAACACTAGATGGTGCTTTGAGCTATTAATACAATTATTTGCCAAGCTGTTAATGTTTGCCTGTACCCACTTTTAGTAATGATTACTTATAGATACATTTCACAAAATGCTGATTATTTATCAATGCAATGAACAGGCGCATAGAGTAGAAAACATTTACACACACTAGTTGCACTTTAACGAACAAATTACTTTTACCGACAAATAGTAACTCGCGCGCAATTAATTATTAGATCAAGTAAACGGACGAGCGCATAGGTTCGTTCGGCCGTCTGTGACGTCACTAAATAATCAAAATCTTATATAAGTATAGTATTGTGGGAAGAGTGGAAGCCCCACTGGCAACTCAAGATTCGACCTCCGGTCTTCGGGGGGGAGTGATGTGGCGGACCAAGTAGCGCCACAATCCAGAATCGCGCTTTCGAAGTTTTCTATGATCGGCACTATAATATATACGACATCTGAAATTCATACAAGTGGGCTTCGGCCTGGCCGAGCATACCACCTCGCTCGGATGGAGATCTCCCTTTCTTCTGCACCATTCCCACAATTCCAAAAACTAAAAAATACCCGCAAGTTGCATTAAAATTTTAACACTGAACGTAACGACTTAAGGAGGATTATAATGTGGTTATACAAAAAGTTATTATAAAGATAAACGATTTTGAGTTTAGTGGTCACAATTTAATCTGAACTCCAATTCTCGTAATTAACTAACACTTTCATTTATTGAATTATAAATGAATCGTCTTGATCGTCATCGTATATGAGAATACCATTTTTCAGTTTTAATATATCGGGCCTGGAACCTGTATAATTATCCTGCAGCTATATTTTTCCGAAATAAAAATTGGCGTAGATATGTGCACCAAATTTTATATAAATTAGTTCAGTCATTTTTGCGTGAAAGTCGAACATACACACAAACTTACGTTGATAATATTAGTGCTATAATTTAATTCAGGTCAGCTGGGACATGAATATGGTCTATTGGTAGAGACTAGAGATTGAGTAATCAAACAAAAGATGTGTTCCTCTCGACTCGGAAAAAAACTCTAACAAAGAAACCCTACACTAGCCGGCATTACGCATTACACTATTATCCTACTACTATTATAAATGTGAAAGTTTATTAAGGTGGATAGATGTTTGTTACTATTTCACATAAAAAGTTAAAACTACTAAACGGATTTTGGTGAAATTTAGTTTGGTAGTATCATAACCTCTGGATTAACACAAAGGCTAGTTTCGTGTGGGTTACTCTATTTACGCAACCGGAGCCGTGGGAAAGAGCTAGTTAATATAAGTATAGTATATGTGAAAGTTTGTGACTATTTTATGCTAAAACTACTGAATGCATTTTGATGAAACTTTACAATTTGACTATCGCAGTAGTTGAAGTTATTACATGAATCGTGTGAAACTCAACGCGCGTGACGCGGGTGGAGCCGCGGGTAAAAGCTGGTACACTATGTTGTCCCATCCTTTCTTAAAACTAACGCCATAGAAACTTTATACCAGCAACATTTTAAGCAGCTCTATATTTTAGTTCCTCAACTAATTGCGGCAATGTATTGTGCTGCGCAATTCAAAAGTTGCGCGACTAAAAGCCCGAACAATGCTCGCGGGCTGCCCATTGTGTATTGATATAGTGTTAGATTGTTCGGCTTTAAGAGTCTTATTCTTTTCTTTAGCGGATAAACAAGAAACTGTGATCTATTTTTTACGCCTGGTGTGTCTTCATTGTCGCCAATACAAGTGCGATCTTTTGTGCCGATTTTGTAACCCACCCCTTATATGCCGGGTCTATCTCACGCCAGCACGTCTAAATGGCCACCTTAAGTGAATCGTATGATGAACCATCATCTATTAATTTCAATAGATGACCTGCAGTTTTCTGCTAGACTGTGGTAGCCTGCCCAAAGTAATCTGGAATCCCAGTCAGATAAATATTTTTGTGATTCATTTTATTTTAATATCATAGAAAGAAGATTTACAAGGACACAAATGTTTTTGAAAACCAAATGAAGAAATAAGTTCTTCATAATATCCTACTATACTATTATAATTGTGAAAGTTTGTAAGGATGGAGGTATGCATTGATGGATGGATGTTTGTTACTCTTTCATGCAAAAACTACTGAACGTATTTTGATGAAATTTTGTATGGTAGTAGCTTAGGCTCTAGATTAAAACATAGGCTACTTTTTACCCCGAAAAAGTATAGTATTCCCGTGGGACACTATATTTACGTGGGTGGAGCCGCGGGCATAAGCTAGTATACAATAACTCAGATACATTATTAGGTACCTATTGCAATCCGTTATTTTTTCCTTAATACTAGAAGTCCGAGCAAAGCTTGGTCACCCATTTATAGAATCTTTTAATTTTTCGCGGGTAAATAAGAAACCGACACCATAATTACCTACTCTGTTGTTGCGGGTAAACATAGCGGTGAAAATGACTTACCTACCATCGCTGTCTACAACCTGCCGATTCTCAATTCCGTAGGAAAAAACTATTGCATATCGTCATTGATCCCCAGCATGTTGTTGACCAATAAACGGCAACAATTTAAATTAAAGTAACTCGTAACAAAAGTAACAAAATCTATTTCAAAACAAAGCCGCAGGCAATTCCATCAGAAATAAATAGCGCCTGAACATTGATATATTGGGGCGCAAACTAACGTCGCCTTGACGAGGGTTGGGACCTATTAAAAGTTGGATTAGTGACAAATTTTCGAATGGATTTTCAACATTGAGTTTATTTCCCTCACGGATTCCTCGGATGAAGATGTCATCGCGTTCGATGTCAAACTTAGAAATTATGCTGATTGATATTTATTTTTGATTCACTGAATACTGAATTTTTGAAGTTACAGATATTACTAAGGCGGGTCAATAAGTCCGTGACTTTTTGAATTTCTAACCTCCTTACTGAAAAAGCAACACTACTCCTGTCAACAGGCATCTGTCAGTTGACTCCTATCAAAATTTGAACTTGCTGCGTCAGTTAGTTTGTGTTTTACAGCTATCTTTATCAGACTATCCAGTAACTTAAGGAAACAATGGAAAAAAGTGAATTTCGTGTGCTTATTAAGCATTATTTTTTGCGAAAAAAAACCATTACCGAGACCAAGGCTAAGCTTGATAAATACTATGGGGACTCTGCACCATCGATTTCAATGGTAAAAAAGTGGTTTACTGAATTTCGTTGTGGCCGTACAAGCACTGAAGATGCCGAACGTCCTGGACGCCCAGTTGAGGTCTCTACACCCGAAACAATCGAAAAAATTCACGATATGGTGTTGGCCGACCGAATATTGAAAGTGCAAGAGATTGTGGAAGCCATAGGCATCTCGCATGGCTCAGTGGTTTCAATTTTGAATGATCACTTGGGCATGAGAAAGCTTTCCGCAAGTCGACCACAAACGCAATCGTGTTACAACTCAACAGGAAGATTTGGCGATGTTTAATCACAATATGGAGGAGTTTTTGCGCCGTTTTGTAACCGTGGACGAAACATGGATCCATCACAACACACCAGAGACCAAACAACAGTCAAAACAGTGGGTTTCTAAGGGTGAATCGGCGCCAAAGAAGGCCAAGGTGGGTTTGTCAGCCAATAAAGTTATGGCGACTGTTTTTTGGGATGCATGTGGGATAATCCACATTGACTATCTTCAAAAGGGAAGAACAATTAATGGGGAATATTATGCCAACTTATTGGACCGCTTCAATGAGGATTTGAAAAAAAACCGACCTCATTTGGCCAAGCAAAAAGTTCTTTTTCACCAAGACAATGCAAGGGTGCACACATGTGCAGTTGCCATGGCAAAAATCCATGAATTGGGCTATGAATTGCTCCCACATCCACCCTATTCTCCAGATTTGGCTCCGAGTGACTACTTCTTGTTCCCAAACCTGAAAAAATGGCTCGGTGGAAAAAGATTTGACTCCAATGATGAAGTCATCTCGCAAACAAAGGCCTATTTTGATGACCTCGACAAATCATATTTTTTGGAAGGGATAAAAAAATTGGAGAAGCGTTGGACAAAGTGTATAGAGCTCAAAGGGGACTACGTTGAAAAATAAAATGATTTATTTATCAAAAAATCTGTGTTTTATTCCAAAAGTCACGGACTTATTGACCCGCCCTCGTACATGTGTTATCAAATGAAATGATAAACATTTTACAAGGTAATATTTAATAACACAGGTAAAAATAATGGTAAATGCTGAAGCTACATTATCCTTTCTTGTTAAACAAAGGGACCAAGCCAAGCTTCTTACAGTCTTGCGGGAAATTGGCGGGAAGTAACTCTTACATTTTGTGGGTAGGTTTCAAATGATCGGAAATAAATTTATTAAGTATAAGGTATGGTTCTTTTGTGTCCTCATACATCGAGCCAGTCTATGTCTTTGCCACGCCGAGATATATAAAAAAAGTAAAATGTATATATAAATAATAGATATTGCGCGCAAAAGGAAATCCTGTACATTTTGTTGCACGTAAAAGGATCCTATATTCTTTCGCGAGTCTACGCCATATCTGTGCTAAATGTCATCAGAAAAATTTTAAGTAACCCCCGTCATCGAAAGCGACTTGATGATAATGAATTACAGCGTATTTCACTGGACCTAAAATATAGCAGAGTCTATCCAAAATAAGCACTCTGATATTGGCAACTCACTGAGGCTGCCATTCATAAAAGAAGAAGAAGAAGCACACTCTCAATCATGTAATCTTTCAAACAAAAAAAACTAGATCAAAATTGGTCCTTCCGTTTGGGCGTGTCGATGCTCAGGTCAGACACACAAAGACACACATACAGACATGTCAAACTTATAACACTGTTATCGTCGCTGGTTAAAAATACAAACAAACCAATACACAAACAAAATACCAATTCTTTCATCTTAATTATATTAGTATATAGAAGTATATATAGAAGATAATAGGTTCTTCCAATGTGTCTTTTTGTTAAACTATCCCGTACAGTTCTTCAATATAGTATCATTTGTGTTCCGATATTTTATTTAGTAGTCCATTCGTCGCAACAAAAAATTGTAATAGGTTTATTGACCGATTTTTTAAATGCTTAAGCGAATTAAAGTACTCTAAAATATTAAGAGTCAAAAGAAACAGTAGGTACATTAAAAATCTATATTTTCAAATTTTTGCGAGATATTTGCTTACAGAAAGTATCGTTTTGCTTACAGAAATTCTCGTGAAAACGCTCCGTACAAAAGTCGGGGAACATACGACGTCCCTTGTTCCTAAAGTTGTATGAAACAAATGTGCGTTTTAGTTCATACTAAATATATCTATTTATTTAAGTATAATAAGATAGTTTTTATCAATAATAGAACAAAAATAATACATATTTTTAACAATAATTCATAATATTTACTACTTAATTACGGAACCCTGAAGCATGGAAGCAGCTCTGACTCCGCAACTCTCCAAGTTCCCCATCGACGGTGGCCAGCGAGTTCGCCGAATCCCTTACAATAGGTTATTATTTTAGGTCCCCATTGTTTTATTCCCAGTTATTAATTTAACATATTATTGTAACACTTCTTAATCCCACTTCGATTAGGACAGTCGCTTTTAGGATAATTGAATTGTAAATAAAATAAGTTTAAATTTAATAAATAATTAAACATTTTTTTTTTTAAGTCCTCCGACTGTCGCAAACGTTTTTACTTAAAACGAATGGTTTCTTTAGACGGTGGAAGTAAATTAATGATATTGTATGTTTTTACTAATTTAGCAAATAGTTTTTATTTTTTTTATTTTTAGATGTACTAAAACTTACAAAATTTTAAACTATACATAAAATATAATTTTTTTTCACATTTATCGAGTAATAATATCTGAATATTCAAGAATAAGTAAATTAAACTAAATATTTTTCACGAAGTCAACACCCGTATTGAATAAATTGCGGGTAGTTTGAAAAGCTTCAACACATATGGCACCTCTGCTGTCACCTCAGTTTCCCCGTGACCGCGGCTGCTATAGGTAGCCGGAACGTAGCTTCAGAATTAATCATTAATTAATAGGTACATTTAATATTTGTACTTAAGTAGATTTTGTTAAAGTTTAAAATTAAATGTTTTCTTGTTTATGTGATATAACCGACTAGGATTCTGACTGACCAACATTTAATTAGTGTGTCTAGTCGTTCCTTCATATATTTTCAATCGTACAAATAGATTGATAGAATATTATAGTTTCAATCAGTTTCTTCGTCTGTATATTGCGAGTATAATATGTAACTATGAACAATTATTTATACGAAATCTCGTTTGATTGAAATCATCTTCCGTGACCAGAATATGTTTAGTATTCTATAACTGATTTTTAAATCAATTATATAAACAAGCTAGATTAAATTCTATTGAAATCACATAGTTTATTGCGAATCACATTTTTCAATGTTGCCATGCGAAATTAAAATGGCGCAAGCAAATAATTTTCCCGTCAACATGCAGCGTAATCACACAATATCTCACCTCCGAAGCTATTAAACTATAAAAAATAAATCTAACTTTATGACAAATTAAATGAGAAAACCTCCGACACACAACCATTCCATTGTTAACCTTATATCAACGCAACAGAACTCAGTTTCTCTTAATCACATAACTTAAAATGCTCCAGTAGTTTTCGGTTCCTTAATGCCGTATAAATAAGGTTTATATTGTAATAACGGTCGGCGCAGTCACAATAATTATGACGAGTGATGTCTAGGCGCTAAAACTAACAGAGTCGAGTTGCGGCTTTTGCGGCGAATCATTTGGCACTCGCAGCTAATGGCCAAATCAAAAGATAATGGCATTCGAATTTTGAGTTTTCTTTTTTATTTACTCGTTTGTGGCGAGGGTTTTTTCAATTCTCTCTTGTTAATGGCGTCCTATTTCATTGGGATTTTTATACAACTATCGAGGATATAGTAATAGGTTTGCTATTATCTAATAAATAGATATACTGATATTTTACACTATACTGGGAAGACTATGTCGACATAGAGGAATATATAAAACAACTAGACAACATAATCGACGATATGAACACAAACCTGCTAGTGGTGGGGGGGGGGATGTAAACTCGAAGAGCCAATGGTAGGGGGGAAACCTGGAAGATAAAAGAGGCAAGATCCTAACCGAATATCTAGCTAGCAAAGATCTGGAAATACTCAACACCGGTAACACCCCAACATTCTACACAATAAGAAGAGGCATCCCCTGCACTAGTATAGTCGACATTACCTGCTGCACCACACAAACAATGGGACTGATCACTGACTGGAGAGTGGACCCAGACCTCGTAACCACCTCGGATCACAGGGCAATAATCTACAAAATAAACACACGAAAAGACCCTGAAACAAACAATAATAAAATAGAAAATCAACAAACAACCAGAAAATATAACACTAAGAAAGCAAACTGGACAAAATTTAAAGAAATACTGGAAAAAAGACTAATATAAAATACAATAATAACACAAAACATCGACAACATAAAGGACAAACAAGAAATGAACGAAATGGTAGATAAAATACACAGAAATAATAAAACTGACATGCGACGAGACAATCCCCAAAATAAACCCTAAGAAAACAAGACAAATAAAATGGTGGACTGACGAACTGGAAGAGAAAAAGAAAAATATAAAAAGGCTCCGAAGTAACATAAAAAAGGTAAACCCCAGAAGAAAAGAACACGTAACGCAAGAATACCTGAGATAATTAAATGAATACAAAGACATGATATATAATACTAAGAACGAAAGCTGGAAAATCTTTTGCACCACACAAGGAAGAGAAACAATGTGGGACAAAATATACAGAGTGCTTAAAATAACAAATAAACCACAAGACGACTTACTACTAATAGACAATAACCATGACTGTGACGCTAAGGAATCAACACAACTACTCGCAAAGACCTTCTTCCCTGACGATGACGAGACAAATGACACAAGCTACCACAGACAAATACGTATAATAACGGAAGACCTAACGACAAAACTAAACGAACATGACACAGAAGAAGAAAAACACCTACAAATAACAATAACAGAAATACGACAAACAATACAAACATTGAACCCTAAGAAGGCACCAGGCGACGACAACATAACATCAGATATCTGCGAACATACCTTCAAAACAAACGAAGAGGTAATGGCAGCAATCTTAAACGCATGTGTCAGAATAGGATGCTTCCCCCGTAGTTGGAAAAAAGCCACAATAGTAGTGCTAAGGAAACCTGCAAAAGAAAACTACACCACACCAAAAGCCTACCGACCTATTGGACTACTACCTATGGGATTAATTATTGGGATTATTAATGGGAAAAATCCTAGAGAAGATCCTATGTAGACGAATAATAAGGCAACTAGGGAGAGATAATAAAATAAACCCCAGACAATATGGATTCATGCCACAAAAAAGCAACGAGGACGCACTCTACGACGCCGTCGAAATAATTAGACAAGCGGTCAAAAACAAAAAGATTGTAGTGATAGTGTCCCTTGACATAGAAAGTGCTTTTGATAATGCCTGGTGGCCCAAAATGAAACAACAACTGCACAATAAAGGTATAGACAAACACCACCTAAAAATAATGTTCAACTACCTCTCTGACCGTAACGTCAAATTAAAGTATGCAGGGCACATAGTGGAAAGAGAAGCGAGAAAGGGATGTATCCAAGGATCGGTAAGAGGACCACTTATGTGGGACATCCTAATGGACCCCCTCCTAGAAGAAGCTGAACACTTGGACGTACACACACAGGCCTTCGCAGACGATCTGTTAATAATAGCTAAAGGAAAGGACAGCAAAAAAATCGAAACAGCAGCAAACATAGCCCTAAAAACAGTAGAAGTGTAGGGACGGGAAAACAGGCTCTGATTTGCCGCTCACAAGACCCAATCAATCATCATAACAAATAAACTAAAGTATGATAAGCCCAAATTGGAGTTCTGCGACAAGGACCTGAATTATTCAGATAGCTTAAGACTACTGGGCATGACAATTGACAGAAAGCTTACCTTTAAAGATCACATAGAAGATATAAATAAGAAAGCTATAAAAATTTACAAGAAGATGGCAACTGCGGCAAGAGCAACGTGGGGACTAAATAGCGACATCCTCAGAGTCCTGTATAGCGCTGTCCTCGAACCAACCATCCTGTATGCGGCGAGTGTGTGGGAGCCAGCACTTAAAAAGAAATACATCAGGGAGAAGATCGCCAGAATAAACAGACTATTTACCATCAAAATGTCCAAAGCTCACAAGACTACCCCCCTGATGGATACCACACTGATCAGCGGAACCATACCGCTCCACCTCAGGATCGTGGAGAACGCAGCGCTTTACAAAATAAAAAGAGGCAAGCCCATAGAAGCGTATCCGGACCGCTGCATAGAGAGAAGAGCCCATCCCTTCGACCTGCCTCACCCAGCTGAGAGAACCCCTCTGCCATTCCTCTTAATTACAGGAGAAGAAGATCTGGATACAATAAAAGAAGATATACCTAACATATTCACAGATACAGGTAGCAAGCTGGATGGCAGAGTAGGAGCAGCAGTGAGCTGGTGGGAAAGAGGCAAGGAACAGAAAACAAGCAAGATAAAGCTAGAGGGATACTGCTCGGTTTACCACGCAGAGCTCGTTGCCATCTGGAGAGCGGTGCATATGCTGACAAAGTTCAGAAGCACGGGATACAGAAACGCTAACATACTATCTGATTCAAGATCTGCGCTCCAGATACTGACAGACCCGAACAGTGTAAACCTAGTTGTCGTGGCCCTAAAAAAACCATATTAAAGAACACATGGCCACGATCAACTGGTACTGGATAAAAGCCCACATTGGCCTCGAGGGAAACGAAAGAGCGGACGAACTGGCTAAAGAGGCAGCCAAGGCCAAGAAATCATCGGCGTACGACGCAGTGCCAATAAATGCAGCCAAGTATCAGCTAAGAAAGCACACACTGGAGACCTACCAAGGACATATGAAGAAAAATGCAGAGGAAAGAACATATTCCAGTTCTTCAGGAGCGTACGCCAAGCCCATAAAATCCTCCCCGAATTGCCCAAAGACAACCTTATGGCGCAGATACTCACCGGTCACGGTGGGTTTAATGAGTATCTGCATCGATTCAAAATAAATAACTTCGATGGAAATTGCGACTGTGATGGATCAACAACGCAGACAGTAATGCATTGTCTGTGCGAATGCCCAAAGAACCAAATAAGAAGAATAGAAGCAGAGAACAAAATGGACACCAACATAAAAGCAGACACCATAGCAGACATAATGGAAAACAGAAAATTAAGTAGGGCATTCGTGGAAATGGCAAGAAACATCGCAACAATAATAAAACAACAAAAGCACAACAACAACACGAAATGACAAGCGGAGCGAAACGGAAAAAAAATCCCTTGTCAAAATAATAAATAATAAGTAATAACAAAATAAATACCGACAGTATTAAAAAAAATTGAAAACATTTTATTTTTTATTTTATAATAAACTAGCTAGCACCCGCAACTACGTTTGCGTATAACTTCGTAACAAAACCCTATTTTTAAAACGGATCCCTAAGATAAAAGTCTATGTTACTCCTATTATAATATCAGCTATTTGCCAGTGAAAGTCCCGTGAAAATCGGTCCAGCCGTTTCAGAGATTAGCATAATATCGGAACAAACAGACATTTTTTTTTTGTAAACACTGTTTGTACTTTCATATTATGTATTTAGTGAAAAGCTGTTAATTTAAAATCACAAACAGACACTTTACTTTTATTATTTTTGTATGGATAAAAGTAGTCTGATTCCTATAATACATAACAGATTAGTTCTTTGAAAAGCACAGTCACAGTATAAAAACAGTAGAACATCTTGATACAAACATGCCGCGATCGGTTTAAATGCGTGCACGGGCGCCCGGCGCCTAATCTCACGCAGGCACACATCTGCTATAAGGAATGATAAGGTGCTCTTAGTGCGGCCCGTGGCATGACCGATCGCAAGTAAGAACTGTGATCACGCGAATTGAAGTACGACCGCTCGCGTTTCCCTGCATTATGTTAGCTTTTTACTAATTGAATACTAATTCATTTAGTAAAAAGTTTCTAGATATACACTACAATATGTTTTGCTTCTGTTCGAAGTCATGATAAAAATAAGTGCTAAAATAATTTCTTAAGTACATAAGGATGAAAGTTCACTTATCTTCATCTGCTAACCATAAAGCATTTCGAATGTGCAGAAATAAAAAAAAAATAAAAAATCAATATAAAGTTTTTAATTTAACCTGAGGTCCTATGTTGAGTTACCTAGTATCTCACCAGATGACTTTAGATGTCCTACTGTTCTCTCTTTACCGTGGCACAGCAATGTATGGTATTAAAAATTTTAATGACGTACCTATTGTTAGGTACAAGTGACTAAAAATTCGTAGATACCTACTACCTAACCTAACGCGTCCATTCAGTAGAGAAATCTAAAAAAAATATTTTATTTATAAAATAAAATAAATTCTAACAACACAAAATATTATGTTTCAAATGACATTTCTTTACACCTAGAAGTGTTAGTGGTTTTCTAAAGATATAGCTGAGGAGCCAAGCGTCCTTTCTTTGTCGAGATAAATTGTTGCCCGCGTCCCCATTTGTCTCCTGGTCTAGCTCGCCGAGTAGCAGAATGTTTGAAGGTACAATAGTCCAAGAACCATTACAACTGTAATGTCTTTAAATGTCGTTCCTTGATATTTGTCCCAAATAATTTTTAGCAAAAGTGGTTAAGAAAAAAGAGACATTTTTCTTTTTTTTAATGTCGTTCATACTAGCACTTTCGAAAAAGACATAAGCTGACCTAGTTTAATAAAATGTAAGTATAACGCAGCTTTTGTTACAAACAGCTTATTGTTCTAATAAAACGCATTTTATGTAGAATATAATGTTATTATATTATATAATATATTTTCTACATCACACCAATCTTGTATAATAATAACATACCCATGTTATCCGCAAAAACTTTCAGTACAATTTTTAGAGAATTGTGCAATTGAGGAAGTATGATATTTACACAGTTAATGTTTATGCGGAGAAAGGTGTGCAGAAAATTCATATTTTTTAAAAAGAAAGCTTAGAAATATATATAATTAAAACATTACTAAAACAACAGCAACACACACTACCTCATATTATTAACATTAACTTACACTACCGAGCGATTGATATATACAATTTTGTTACACGTCGACGTTAAAATTTTGGGTTTCTATCCATTAAAGGCAAAATAACCCTAATAAAGTAAAAAATTAATAAACTTAGCAATTATAACATGAATAGGCGAAATTTCGTCCACAGGGCGACCTCTAATATAATATGAGTAAGGCCCACTTGCGCAGATCTGGGTTTAAAGTTATCCCTGGGTTAAAATATTATGCCTTGTCTTTGATAAATACGAAGAACGAAACACATTTACTTTACAACATTTAACTTAACTTTAACTCAGATATGCGCAAGTGGGCCTAAGACAGTCATATCCATACAAATAAATAAAATTGAAGTGTCTGTTTTTAATTTCATAGTTTCAGCTTTTCACTTAATGCATATAAAAGCTTAAACGGTACAAACATAATTTTAAAATTTTTGTCTGTCCGTCTATCTGTTTGTGCCTAATTCCTGTGCTAATCTCCGGAACGGCTGGATCGATTTTCATGGGACTTTGTTGTAAGGTATAACATAGGCTATTTTATCTTAGGGTTCCGTTTCCGTTAGTTCTACGCAAACGAAGTGGAGGGTGCCAGCTAGATATATAATATAGTCTTTACAACAGTGAAATGGGCATTTACAGTGAAGTGGGCATTTGACGTAAAAGCCTTAAATTGGGCTCTGAACCTCCGCAGTAGTTATCAGGTACACGGTTCGTACGTGACCATCAATTTATTAGTCAGGTAGTTTCTACTATGCTAGTCCTAGCTTTTTGTGTGGGCTCTCAATTATGATATCGCCTCTTTGCTTCGATAGCGTGACAAGTGGAAAAAATGTATATTTTTAAAATTTAATAATTAAAATCACCGTTTTCGGTTTTATTTTCTTCAGAAAGGCGGTATCTCTAACGTTTTCAAATGGCTTTTGCGATTATTTTCTATGGTAGTTAGTGTATAATGTACTATCGAACATGTTGGCGATCGACCAGGAATAAGATGAAAAGTCGTTGCGTTCACTTAATTTGTGTTTAAAAATTTCGAGGAGTCCTAGTGTAAAGGATAATATTTAAAAACTGGTCGAGCAGGAACTTTGTCGATATTGTACTATATGCTTTCAATTTCTCATACAACTACCACAGATTAAAGAGGAACAGATAAACAACTACATAGCTTTCGATTTGATTGCACTACTACAAGTATACGCTGCGTCCACGATTGTGTGAAAAAATTGTGGACCGTTGATATTTTCAAATTCGGATTGTTTTTATGAAAGCTGTTTCTCTGTACGTAAGTACTAAGTATATAATATATTTTGTACTCTGTGGTAGTACAGTGCGGCTCCACGTGGGCCGCCTTGAAACTTCAATTGAAGAACGTATTGCAATTGCTATCCGCTAATCAGTGACCCTCCGTATTTCCAAACGGCTACCCGCAATACAACACGGCGGATTTAACTATCCCACTGTGAACTACATCACACAAATAATATACCAACTAATTCGCAGGCAATACCTACTACTTACGTAAGGGCATAGCACATATACATATTCAGGACTAATGTATTTTACACCTCATAAAGGCTAATTAACAGGCAGTAGTATCCTGAGGTAGTGACTTGTTCAGACGCCACCGTAATATCCTCAGGGACTAAGCTCCGCGTATCAACCTCATCTAACAGCTCCACGCGAAATGAAACCTTAACCCGATGGTGTAAGGTTTTCATTCAAGCGGAGACCCTTAATATACAGGCTGTTGTGATTTCTTGGGATTATCTTTCGTTAAAAACCCCCAGCGAGCAGTCCTCATCAGGCGGGAGTATTTTTACGGCGCTAAATAAACGTTTCGATATCGATCCCCCTTTTTATCTCTAATTACTTATTCTACGGAGGAAAATATTTGGAGACGTTGTTTTTTTTTTAACTAAACACTGCTAAGATTATTGCCTATGTCTGCATTTTCAATTTTTAATTAGTACCGATTGGTTGCCTTGCACGATGCTGTGCTGATACATTGAACATTTGAGAACAGTGACTGCAGCTCTGGGGACCAACTTACGTAATTATTTCTGATAGGGTCGCGTTTGTAAGTTTGACATTAATTATAGATTTGGTGAGATAGTGGAATCGAATCCATCAAAACTAACAATTTTCACAAATAGAATACTTGCTTCTTCATCTATACAATGGCTAAAAATTATTATAAAAATTGTGATTTTGATTACAGCTAAAACAACATTCCAGAACCTCTTCACACAAAATCTACAAAAAAAGATCGTCTTAAGAATCATTTTTCTGCTCTGATGTAGCTTATTTATTTCTTTGATGACCAAAGGTAGCAGAAATCAGATCACCTTAAAATTAACAAAAAATAATCTATACCAATAATATATTTTTTTGTTTTTTGAAAAAGCATAAAAGGTTTCCTCAAAAATTTCACGTGTTTTGTTATTATGCTTGAATCTTATTGAGTGGCAATAGCGTTTATTTTATTTAGTCACAGTCTGTATTTATTGCACAAAATATGTCAGTCCATACTCGGCCGCTGTCAAACAACACATTTTGCAAACGCGTCCCTAAAGTCAGCGCATACTGTCGCACTGGGACATACGCCAAACTGAACGTGTACGAGTGTTACAGCAATCATAACACTACATTTTAATAAATTTACTTTATTTATCAAAAAATACATTAATAGTAATTGGACTTCCAATTATGCCCGAGTAACACTTCGTAGCTTATACAGTCGTAGACGTACTACGGCGTAGAGGTTCTACGCGACTACACCTTTTGGTTGAAAATATACAAAATATCACATTTCATCTGAATATAACGTTAGTGAGGGCAACTATCATAAGTATGCGTATTGTTTTAATTGAATATATACCGTATATAGCCAGATTGGTCAAGAAACAATTTTTTATTTAATAATTAGCTGGCACCCGCCACTTCGCTTGCGTAGAACTAACGGAAACGGAACCCTATTTTTTTTAAACGGAACCCCAAAATAAAAATATAGCCTATGTTATACCTCACATCATCAGCTATCTACCGGTGAAGGTCCGATGAAAATCGGTCGAGCCGTTTCAGAAATCAGCCGGAACATACAGACAGATGGACAGACAAAAATTTTAAAAATTGATATTTTATATTATTAGTACTGTTTATACTTTCATATTATGCATTAATTAAAAAGCTGTTTTTTAAATTATTTAATTAAATTGTATAAATTTCCTACCCTATCTGGTTATACTCGTATATAGACAGGTAGATGTTGCCCACGACTTTGTGCGCGCAATAGTCAATCTCACGGAAACCGTACATCTTACGCGACAAGAAGTGACCTATGTCCGTTCCCGTAGTCTACTCTATATTTGTGCCAAGTTTCATTAAAATCGGTCCAGTAGTTTCGAAGCCTATTCAATGCGAACAAACATACAAACAAATTTATAATATTAGTAAAGATTATTTGCTGTTTCCAATTTTTTGTGTATTATAATCCTATTATATTTTTTTATGATATAAATCATTTTATCAAATGCACCAAAAAAATTATAATACTTTTACCAAACTTAAAAAAAAATATGATATTTTAAACTTTATAAAAATTCCTTGTACAATTGAACTAATTTAGACCAAACTGCTGAGAGTTTAACAATTCCCTCGACGACTGTACCGGCTTCAGCTATCTGATGACACACGTGTTCGTAATTATTGTACAGCTAAATGGAAAAGTTGTTACGTATTTTCGTGAAGGTATTCGTGTTATCCTGTAGGCGTGTTTATAATATTATTTTACTTAATACGTGATAAAACATTGTGCATGGCTGAATCATGGACTCGGCTGTTTTAACTACGTGAAAATGTTTATGTAACAAGTTAGTCGATTTTACTTTACTCTTTACCCGACTACGGCGAAGCCAAAAGGAGGGGTAATGATTTTAGCAGTCTAAGTAACGTCAGTTCCACTGCAGTGACTAATCTACTAGTCCGATTTAAATAAATGAGGTGACAATATATTCGTTGTAATAGCCCGGGTAACATGGGCTGTATAATTTACGTAGACGGGTTATAATAGTTTTTAAAAAAAGTTGTAGTTAACGGTTAATATTCAATTATACTTAACTAACTAACTAGATATTTCCCACGTCTTCGTACGCGCAAAAGGACATCCCGCTGGAAAAGTATATTTTTCCGCAATAAAAGTATCTTATGTCCTACCACGTGGTCTATATCTGTATCTTATGTCCTACCACGTGGTCTATATCTGTATCTTATGTCCTACCACGTGGTCTATATCTGTATCAAATTTCATAGAAAACGGTCTCGTAGTTTCGGAGTTTCTTTTCTCTTTATATATGTTAGTGTAGATGAATTTTGCCAGTAAATGGAGATCTCGATATGTAGCAATGCGACCTTAAAATGACGATGTTTCTCCCTTCATTGCCTGCTATGCGTCACAGTCCTCTCTTAGCGTAATAAATTTATTGCTTCTTTAGTCCTTTGATGTGGTAATCATCATAATTAAAGAGATACCTTCAATGATCTCTGTGGCTCAGTGGTTAGCACGTTGGCGCTCAAGCCGGACGTCGCGAGTTCGAATCCCGCCGAGGCAACAAAAGGTTTTCTGTGTTCCTGGGTCATGGATGTGTATTAAATAAGTGTATAATAGCATTAAATATATTTCCGTTATCTGGTACCCATAATACAAGTTCTTCGAAAACTTACCACGGGACCAGATTTACGTGGTGTGAAAGCGTCCATAGATATTATTATATAATTATGAATCTATATATCGCTATCAGATACCTGGGAATGTGACTAGCATGCTGTGGGGTTAGCAGGAATAATTGACCACTTCGCATTCGTTATGTTATCGAAAAAATAATCAAAAATTCTTATTGAACGTTATATGAACATACCACTTACGCCACCAGATGACGTTACGAATACGTAGTTGTCAATTGTTCCTGCTTGGGCTACTGATGATAAACCGCACTACACAATGTAAATTATGTAGTAATTTACCTTATGTAGTGCGTAGGTAATAAATAAAGTAGCGTGTAGGCTGTAGAACACATAATACCTTTAAGTTGAGGAGATATCCCGGTTTATTAGCGGTGGACGATAAAACTAGATCACATAAGGTTCATTACTATTCTCTCGACATAGTAGCAGTACGGAGCGAAACTTCTGAACAAGGATGAACTGCAATTGTTATGATTTTCCGCTGCGGTCCTACGGGATGTGCTCGGACGTGCAGGGCTGGTACAAAGTAGAAATTGTCAAGTACCATAGACGTATATATTATAGACTAGCTAACCCGTGCCCACTTCGTTGGGCGGTAAACATTTTTACTTGTGATGAAATTGTGATTGTGGTTCGGTTAATACTGAGTGCAATAGATTGTTTCCTGACTGCCAAAAAGAGGGTTTTATTTTAACTGCTTATTTATGTGAGTATTTGAATGCCATTTTGGCTATATTGACTGGTTTCAAATGAGTGAATGAAATCATTAAAATTGAATAAATTATGTTTCTTGTGATTGTTCAAAACTTCTCTGTATACTATATTAGATGTAATGCTATTATTTGGCTCCAAAAAATATTGTCTTTCAGGAGTACCCGACCCAAGATAAGGCAACATATAACTGCGCATGGGAAAAACATTGCTTTCTAAGCTCAATATCACCAGAGAGAATGTTCGACCCTGGGACTTATTAATGGTGGGAGGGCAAAAGAGATCTTGATGGGATACTCTTGCCTTTTAAACGGTATGGGTTACCCATATACTCCGTTAAAATCATCGGTATCCGCGGAATATAAGCCAGTTAACCCACTGCTGACCCTGTGAGAATGGTCGCCACGATTATATCCTCCCGCAACTCTTTTATAAGGAGCCTTGTGCCATTACACATATTGGTGGGTTTAGTTTCTTAACAGAATGGTAGGAGTGCCAACTTTTAACATGAGGTCGTGAGGAGGTAAGCCAGAAGGCTCATAGAATTTAAAATTCTTGAGGATAGTGCACTGTATCCTCAATATTACACACCACGTCAATAGACTTATAGTGTTTAACATGATAGGGCAATTTTTCTAAAATCAGTTTATTGATCTCATTCACTGTAATGAAAAAATAAACATCTAATAGAAATATAACTCAACCGATTACGGTACGGTCTCAGTTTAATACCTATGTCGTATTATGTGTCTATGTCGGTTAAAGAGTAACCGTTCGTGCAAAATATTTTTATTTATTTTTTATTTTATAAATTTATTTACACATAGTAAAACATTGACATTGACAACATAAAAACAGAAAACAGTTTTGCACAAAGGCGCTGCTTATTCCAAATTGGAATTTCTTCCAGCAGACCTGATACAGGAAAGTTTAGTTATAAAAGTAACAATATATGGTGCGTACTACTACAATTTACATATAACAATAATAATAATAATAAATGAATGCATATAAAGTTATGAATACATACATAGATATATTATATTTAACTAATATATATCATAATCATTACAATAATTGTAATAAAATATAGGATAAAAATTACATTCTTATAAATAATAATCAAACACTAATGTGTTAGCTTAGCTTTTAATTAAAGTGTCATATAATTATGAGACTTTAATTAAAAGCTAAGCTAAGATAGTGCTCACGCAGCCTTTTCTTAAATAGCCCAAGTATCTTACACTCACGTATCTGAGTTGGTAAGGAGTTTCAGATCTTAGTAGCGTGGACCGTGAAGGAGTAGGCAAAAAAGTCAGTACGATGGGGAGGGATATCTAGAAGGGTGCGTCTAAAGGGTCTACAAGATGAGTTGTGAAAATTAGGAAAAGAAAAGCGCTCGTTTAAGTAAGAAGAAGATGAGGGACTAAATAAAGTATTGAAAAGAAAGCAAATTATGCCAATATTTCTGCGAGATTCTGCAAAACGTTCTAACTTGTATATATAGGATCTCTTCATTTGCATCCAGGTAACAGACGTCAGCATAATCGATTATAGGTTGCAGAAGGGTTTGTGCCAAAAGAATTTTAGTAGGAGCTGGAAGGAAGTTTTGGAGTAACTTGAGTGAATGGAGGGTGTGGTAAACTTTACGGCTAACATTGTTGGTATTGGCATTCGAAGACAGTGAGAGTCAAAGATAACTCCCACTTTTTTGGCAGAGTCAGAAGGACAGAAGGGGACTTATTAAGAGACTGGAGCTACCGACTAATATATCGGGATATCGAAGTTAATGGAATTGAAGGCATTGCTAAAATATAAAAGAACAAGAACACTAAGAAATTTATTTTCCATAGCCCACCGAATGTCATCAGTGACATTTATAAGTGCAGAAACAGTGCTATGACCAGTACTAAAACCAGATTGTAGTGTACTCTTATTACTTTATTTTGAATCAAAAATGAAGAGAGCTGCTGGTGGACGATATGTTCTAAAACTTTAGATAGAAATAGCAGTATAGATATGGGATGAAAACACGATAGAGAAGTAGTAAATAGAGGATTATTACCTTTTGGTAGAGGAAGGATATTTGTCATTTTCCAGAATGGTGGGAAACAGCAAGAAGTAAAAGAGAAGTTAAAGATATGAGTAAAAATAGGCTATAGAAAAGGGAGAATCTGTGAAATCATTTTAGAACAAAGCTTATCATAACCAGCTGCCTCAGAAGAAATTGATAAAACTGCCAATCTGACCTTAGCTTCCGTACAAGGAAGAAAGTAAAAGGATGGACAAGTGACAGGTCGGTTGGACAGAGATTGCAAAGTATTGATTTTAGCACTAGCACTTAAAGGTCACAGGGGGCTGAGAGAAATGTTTATTGAGGGCATTCAAGTCATAATCTTTGGAAGAGGAAACAGGAGTTTTGCCAATACCAACGTATTTAAGAAATTTCCAGACATCTGCAGTTTTGGAGAGAGAAGTAAAAATATCGTCGCTTGGCATCGCGACATAAATGATTACAGTGATTACGTAGAGTTTTAAACTTGGTGTGGTTGGCTTCGTTAGGAAAAAGCTTAAATTTCCTTTTGGTCGTATCACGTGCCGCCATTTGCTCCTTGATGGCTTCAGTAAGCCATGGAGCCGGGTTGTGCTTTATTTTGACTCTCTTGTCAGGCGCGTGGTGATCATACAGTTTTAAAATTATATTTTAAAGCTCTCAACTTCGTCGTTTTTATTTGAACTTTGAAGCAAAGATGTCCAGTTCTAATTTTTAGCATCTAGCTCAAGCGCTTGAAGATCAATATTATTAAAACTACGTAAGTGGAAGGATTGGGATTTACGTTTAGAGGGTTTTATTTTATAAGACAAGAAGACAAGGTCATGATAGGAAAAAGGAGCATCAAGCTGTCCATGAGTAGCTACTATATGCAGTAAAAGGAAAAATAAATAAATAAATTCTTTTAAATACTTGAGACTACAAATTCACTTATTTTTAAAAGAATTCATAATTATTGATATATTGACCAATAAACATGACCTAACGATTTAAATTATTTTTTAAATATAAAAACTACTTTTTAGACATAAATATAAAAGTTAGACATATTATGCTGTCGCTGACTTTTTTGTAGGCATTATTAAGCTCTACAACTTTTCTCTAGGACTTAATCATATATCTCCCATCGGTAAGGCAGCGTTCGTAAGAAACGTTTTCGTTCAACCGTTTTTTCTCCAAATTACTTTGCAAATCCGGCTACCGCGAAAAAGTCTTTTCATGTTTCGAATTAATATGTAGCCTATGTCACTCACAAATAACGTAGCCTTATATTGAATTTCTAAAAGAAATTCTAAAGAATTTTTAAAATCGGTTCAGTAGATCCAGAGATTACCCCCTACAACCTCACAAACACAAACTTTACCTCTTTATAATATTATTAGTATATTAGTATTATTAGTATAGACGAGACAAGTCGAGGCAAAAAACTTTCAATTATCTGCTGATTATTGTGAAGAAACTGCAGTAGTTAATAAAATAAACATGATGGCCTCTGTGGCTAAGTAGTTGAGAAAGTTAGTGCTTAAGCCGGGGGAAGCGGATTAGATTCCCGCCGAAAGAACAAAAGGTTTTTCTGTGTTCCTGGCTCATGGATGTGTATTAAATATGTGTATAGTTTAATGAAAATCTTAAATATATCTATAATATAAAAGTATTGCATATATTTCCCGATGTCTTGTCCTCGTAACACAAGTTCTTCGAGTACTTAGCATGGGCTCAAATGGGCGTGGTGTGAAGCGCACATAGTATTACTTTCAAATAACTATTCAGTAGCAACCCTGGAAACCAGTTCGTTTTATGACGCGCTGTATAAATGACGCGGGCGATCGTGCATGCGAACTGCTGCATTAGACGGCTATGAGATTGTATTACACAAGTGTTTTATTATCTCGCTATGTTACCGTGACAAAGTGGTTATCGATATTGACACTACTTTCTGTATATGAAAGGTAAAGTAGGCGAATAACACACAGCACCGCGCGGAGCCGCAGTTTTGGTATGTTAGGTAGGTATTGTACGGTAGGTACATTGAGTACTGGTACGTAATATTTGCATATAATTTCAGAAGCTGCGGCATATTGTAGGATCGAGAATCGCTTTACAGGTTGATGTTTAGAAAACTGATCCTAAAGATTTTTTCTCCCAGATGGTTATTATGTCAAGGAATCCCCTAATAATGTTTTTCTCAAATTTACAACTTCAAATTATGTAGAGAGGTACAATTTTTTTTATTGAGAAGCAAGGCTTTACAATTCGCAAAAACAATTTGTCCAAATCACTTGGAAGGTTTTAGCAGTCATGAAAATATGTAAAAAAGTGAATAGTGCGCACAAACCACATTGTATTTTAATATTTTATAAATAAAAGTACATCTATTATTGAAATAATGTTTTTATACGCAGTCACTTCAGACGTTCCTCGAAATATGAACGTTCTTTAATAATTTCACTGAAATATAACAATCTCAGGCATTTTCTTAAGAAACTTGAGAATATCTTTCGAAAAGAAACTTTTAATTAAATTCGAAGATAATAATTTATAAAATTGTTAGTATAAAATAATTTACGCCTTGTTGCAGAGATAAAGAGATAAACATAAAATTACTAGCATTTGCCCGCGGCTTCGCCCGCGTGAAATTGGGTTTTAAACGATATCTTTAAAATAAAAATAAAAAATTCATCCCCTACTTTACTCTCCTAGGGCTGAATTTTAGAATACACTGAAATACGTAACTCACTGTTTTTACTCAATTGTGTGTGTCAAGTATACTCAATTCATACAAAATTTCATGCGAATATGTCCAAAAATTTTATCCCCTACTTTACCCCCTTGGGGGTCGAATTTTGAAAAATCCTTCCTTTATGGATGCTTACGTCATATGAAAAATACGTGTGGAAAATTTCAAATTTCTAGCCTTAAGGATTGCGTTGCGTTGATACATCAGTCAAATAGCTTTGCCTTATATATAATATTATATATATGACGAAAACAGGGCAATAAACGTGCCTCAAATATCGTAACCATTTTAAAGTACTGGCTCACAAACTCAAATGTGGATTTAATATGGGCATAACGTGGTGGTGGTGGTTTCAAAATTCAAAGACAAGAAACCACATTACTTCACCTTTATTAATCAATGGTATTAAAACTACACACTTATTGAATCACTTTTCACTGTGTCAAAGGTCATTCTTAAGTTTAAGTTTTTTCTAATTCTATTGTTTTATTGGTTTTGTATATTTTTAGTCGTAAGCTTTTTAGAATGGTCATTCTTCTTCATCTTCATTCATTCTTAAGTAAGTTTTTTCTAATTCTATTGTTTTATTGGCTTTGTATATTTTTAGTCGTAAACATTCTTGGGAAAAGGTTATAAATTTAGGGATTAAGAAAAAAAACAACTAACAGATGTCCGTTTGTTTAAATGTGTCTAAATATTAGTATGCGTGGGAACTGTATGACTGATGCGGGGGTGAGAAACCCAGGTAGCAAGTAAGGAACGAATTGTATGGGACTGAAAGAGGCAGTCCCTGACGAACGTTGCTGTAAGACAGACCTCTGTCCATTTGTCGATGTAATTTAATCTTTTCAATAAACACTTCACTTAATATTTCAACCGCCCCGTGATTTCTTAATATCAACATCATTTAATACTAGTATCCTATCAAAAAATCCGATACTACAACTGTAAACATAATAAAATAATAACGACACTGCACTTATTATACACTACTTAACAAGAACACCGATAGTTCCCGAGCTGAACCTATCGCCACGACGGCTGGTAGTGTAGTGTTCCGTGATCGTTCTTTGGAGGGGAAACCTGATCACCACCCCCGCCAAACCGGACGCGCAAGCTCGTCAGACCAGACTCTATCAACGCGCTAATATTTCCGTCAATTATACTTCCGTACTATTGACTTTTAACAAGGTCAATTCAGCAGCTAAAATATTAACCGCTTCGACAAGGCCATCCGGCGTGACGCACGTCCTTGTGAGTAATCCTGTAACCAAACTTAAAAACACGGTATTAGCTCCAGCCTAGCTCGGCCAATCTGACCATTTTTTGCAACATCACGTTATGTGACAGTTGTAAACCCTTAATTCAAATTTATATAAACGATTTGATTAAGATTACAACCCTTCTTACTTTTTACAATTGGAAATTCTCATTTGGTAACACTTACTTCCAAATAAAAAGAAAGCACTTTCGATAATGATCGCTATCGCAATTCATAAAGCTGACTATACTTTGTTTGATTTAGACAAACTATTACCGGACTCGCGCACATAATGGCTAGACCCAGGTACAACATTACGGTAACCGAATGAAATATAAATTGCTCAAACTCACTTAAATCCATTATTTCATATACACCTAAGGTAAATATTTCCAATCCGGTTCATAGTACCTATCGCATATATTTTATGTCGTAGACCATCCGCATTAAAACCCGCATAAAATTATGACAAATCCACTATAGAATTCAGGATGTTAATGCAATTATACTTCCGTACTATTGACTTTCGACAAGGTCAATTCATCTACAATATTAACCGCTTCGTATTTATAGATAAATAAGGTTAGTTAGGATAAGAGTACTTCGAATTTAATCTTTGTTTTTCTTTCCGGTCAAGGGCCTTATACATTTTGAATGCACTGTTAATATTTAGATAAAATAAAAGAGTTTCTTTCGCCAGATTCTCTTCGCGTTTAGGGTTCCGAACCGTAGGCAAAGATATATTTTCTTTTTTTTGCTAAGCATTTAAGAAACTTCTTTATAAGTCATATTTATCGTGAATAAAAATACTTGTCTACTAACTAGAATAGACTAGTCAAAATTATTATTATTACTTGTAATAATAATAATTTGGCCTACACCGTCTCCATGTACTTCTTTATTTTATTAGCCATAGTATATAAATAAAATAGAAGGCTTAAACATTTTATAATAACCACAATATCTAGTATCTGCAGACCTTTCTTTCTTCATCAGTGCTAAATTTTCCATTATGCATGGCAATTTAAGCCCCACTGGAGAATATCGCTATATTTTCTAAAATTAATTACGCCCTTATGTTGATAATGGGCCGCCCTTATTAAATGAAGCTAAACCTTTATTAAGAGGATCAGGGGACCCTCACGTGAGCTGATTCATGATCCCGTTTTAAATACCGGGACTGATTAAAATACTATGTAAAGACGTTACATCATGAAGTACTGGATACTTAAATACTTTTTTAAGACTGGTAAACGTGGCTGAAAGAAAGTTTTATAGCTACTTAAATTTTAATGTTTAAGTAGCAGATGGGAGGCCTCATGGCCTGACGCCTATATTAGACACTCGGAACACGAGAGGAGATATAAGTATGTTGCTGATATTGTAAACTGCTATCAACGGTTTGAGCTTGTAGTTCCATCACACACGTCGAACGTAACTAATGTCGACTTAAAGAAAAGTAGCGCGCGCCAGCTATAGTTGGTCACCGACGATACGTGACGCAGTGCTGAATTTTTTAAATAGTTATTCAAAATTGAACATTATTCAGTATACTGAAGATACACTTTTCATTGCAAGAGTGGCGCTGCGCTATGCAGAGCGGTCTAGTTTGACATTAAAACTCTTGCAACTAAACGTGTATCTTCTTATGAAGTAAATAAAGTTCAATTTTGAATCGCTATCATAAAAATTAAGCGCCATGTCGAGTATCGTTAATTTCGGTGTGAACTGACCCCAATTTAAAAATATATAAAATATCAAAACCGCACTTCAAAAGTTAAACAAAAAATTCAATATTAAAAGTTATTGTGGCTTAACGGATCCATTTGTAAAGACGTGAGGACAAGTTTGGAAGCATTTAGACCCTTCGAAAACCGTTATAAAAATAATGAAATTTCATTTGATAAATACGTCGCAGATCTGTCGAGGGCTTATATTTAGAATAACCGTCATTATAAAAATAAAAAAAACTGACTGCGTCGAATAGTTTTGATGTACCCAGTGTCACTCTCACGATCAAGGGGAATCTAATGATACCTCTCAAGCTCAAATGCGTCTAACCATTCAGGCTCTAGAGCGAGCCAAACAAATATACATATATGCATACACATTAGAAAAACATAACCCTCCTTCTGCCACAGTTGGGTAATTATAACAAAAATAGGGAAATAAAAGAAAAAAAACCTGTACTGAGGTTACGTAGTAACTATTTTGGAGTGTCCTTAAGAAACTATTTTCACATAGGTATAATCCCGGGGTATGAAAATCTATAGAAATAAAATCAAATTCACGATGTCACACGATCACACGGTACGGTGTCACACGATGTTAGCCGAAGATGCGTCAATCGCTTTGCATTGCACATCTAATTTTACTTTTTAGGGTAAGCTCCAGTCGTGCGTCGGAGCTTTTACACACACTTTTTTTAATCTGTGAGGGCGCCTCATTCTTTAATAAGTGGTTATGTCTGGAAGCTTTGAAATTAATGACACTGCAATTTTTTGTGTAGTGAATTTGAGTGCGACTTTGAGTTCTACAGCCCGCTACAGATCTTTCAGTCCATTGAACGGTTCAATCGACCGGTTCAATTGAACCGTAATTGTCACTAACTCAATAGATCAGTAATGATCTAGTTCACGATAATTGAATGAATTATACATGCTTACTTTGAGCAGGCTTGTAGCGATAAGGTAAGCTCTTAAATGAAAACTAACTATGTAATGACTACTACTGATTTTAAGTATAGTTTAAAGTGAATTGTGCGTACGGATGAGTATGAAATTTTGCACAGTTAAAGATTATGTGGAGGAAGATGTGCAGAGAGCTAATATTTTTTGAATAATGCCTAGAAGTTTTAAAATTAATAAAAATAACATCTACACACATTACCTACCTCAGATTATAAACATACTTTTTATAACAACAACTTATATCGCCATATAAGTTCGACATAAAATTATTTGCCAGTGTCAAGTTAAAAAGGCGGGAAATAGAATTTTAGTTAATATTTATTCTTTCATCATCCTTATTTCTAAATCTTCAAGTCTAGTCTAGTCAAAGTCCAAATAAATAGCCAGTGCAGTCAATGAATCAAGTAAGTCGATTCAGTAAAGTGGTAGAAGCTTTACTGAAAGTTCCTAGGGAGTTTTCGAGGAACACAAAATAGCACGCCTTTTGACTTGCCCACACTTTTACATGTCAACAAATATCTAATGGTTAATATTCTACCAATATTACACATTAAGAACCGAAATAACACAAATTTTGCACGAAATACAAAAATAACAACGTCGCACGTTGATATTTGCGGCAAAACTCCATAAACATTATTAATATTGATAGATACAATTTTGTTACAGGATGAAGTTTATCAATCTGTCACAACATTTGCATTTTTATTCTATTTTTATCTAAGAGGCAAAATAGCCCTTATAAAGTTTAAACTTTAAAAATAATATTATGATGATATACTATGGGCAAAATTCGACCAAAAGGGCGACCTCTAGTTATTATTATTAGGAGATATTGTCGGTTGTAGCAAAATGACCACACAATGATGATTTCTAAGTGGTTTGATAATTACCGCTTGGCTCTCTAAAAATAATTTATATCCTACACATCTGCTCGGCGATTTCCTTTCGATTATTAGGGCACTTTCATATGACCACAAGAATCACAACTTTCATTCACAGAAAATTGAGCTTTATTGACTAGACCACAACGCTCATTCAACTCAACAATCACCCAACTGGTTGGTTGATACATAGTTGAGTAATGTACGTGGCCTAGTCGATAAAACTCAAATTATAACTATGAATGAAACCAGGTGCTCGGCCGTCACTCGTTTCCCGGTCTATCTCATAAATGAGTGACGCGATAATATTATTAGTATCATCATTTTCGTCAACGATACCTTCAACATTCAACATACTTATTTATTTAAAAGGAACTTCAAACGTTGAACCCTTCATATGGCCTCATTTTGTTTAATGTGGAAGATGTTTCAAAATATAAATGCGGAGGTTTCCACGTGAGCGGCGGCCAAAGGGACAAAGCTTTGGGGATAAAGGCACAAAAATGGAGGAAAGATATAATTGGCATTCTGTCATTAAGGGTAGAAGTGATTACTTTTGGAAAATTTTAATGCAATTGTTTTTAGTAATGCTATGTTAATGAAACGAAGGAAGTTAGGATTACAGACCACAGGGGTTTTAAGTCGCTACCTTCGATATGGGAGATCAGCGTGTCAACTACAGTACTTGGACCTAAAAATATGAAACTTACACAAATTGAAGGTTGATTGATTTTAATGAAATACTGGCTGTCCCGACACACGTTGTTCTGTCATAAATATGAACTGGAATAAATAAAAAGACAAACAGGTAAACGGAGTTATCAATAAGTGACAAAATTAAACACATTTAACAGCTGTTGGTATGGAAAATTCGACTGTCGTTTTTTAGTTTTATCTCCATGATTATTTCAATATCTCTCACCGTTTAAACCTTCCCTGAAGTACCAAAATCATTTTAATACCAAAATAGACAAATCGGTCCAGCTGTTCTTGAATTTTAGCGAGACATTGGAATTGCAATCCATTTTTATATAAGAAGATTATCATGGACGTAGCCAGTTAGGGGTTATTTTTTACCCGACTACGGCGAAACTAAAATTACTAGCCTAAACTACTGATCCAATTATAATATATTATGATGTGTCAATAGATTCGTTATAATGACCCGGGCAATATAGGCTATTCAATTTACGTTGTCAGGTAGAAGCTTTTATAAAAAAATTATAGTTTTTTACAAAATTGTTCAAAACAACCAAAAAGCTCTTGATTTTTCTTGACTTTCCTCTTATAGTGTGTGGGAGCACTGCTGTTAGAAAATGTTTACTAACGTTAGTGAACATATTTTGTTTACAAATATATTTCGATCACAATGTAAAAATGTTTTCATGTTAGGTAATGTTAGTAAACATCATTAAACAAAATAACAGTGTCTAACAATATGTAATAATTGTTAACATCTTTGCTAGTAAAAAACCGTCACAATATTATTCAAAACACTTATTAAACTCTTGATTCTTCCAAACTCCAACAAGTTATACCTATAAATGGCCGCTGTACATTACGCTAATGGGCCAAGTTGGGGTATCTCGCCGTGCACGCGCAGTGTTGGACGTTGGACGGTCGCCAAACGGTGACGAAACTAATGTAATTGTCACCGGAGTGTACGCTGCTTCTGAATGTCCTAAGAAATCTAAGGCTGGGACGGGACTATCGACACATCTAGAAATACAATTTAATGTATTTTATTTATCACGATCCATGATTACGATACAGGACTGTGCAAACGCATTAAATTGTATTTCTAGGTGTGTCGACGCTATGCAAGCCATGAAATTGTTGCTGTACTAGCTTTTGTCCGCGGCTCTGCCCGCGTAATTACAGTATCCCACAGGAACACTTAAAGCCCAGAACTTACAATACGGCCATACAAAATTTCATCAAAATCCGTTCTACAGTTTTTCCGAGAGAAGTAATAAACATCCATCCATCCATTCTCACATACATTTTAGTTTATAGCAATAGAAGGATGGTACACGTTCGTCATATATCAGGATATTTCGATAGTAATCCAGGATTACGATACAAGACTGTGCGTTTGCACATTATGTGGTATTTCTACGTGTGTCGATGCTATTCAAGCTATGAAATTATTTGTATATTGAATTGATTAAGTATTGGATGCTATCCTTGTCTATTTTCATAAATACAGTCTATACAAATAAATAAAAATAAAGTTGTCTCATTGTAACTGTAAATTACAAGTAACGGCTAGACCGATTTCCGCCAGACCTTCACTCGCAGATAGCTCATGTTATAAGGAGTACCTAACTTAAGCTACATTTATCCTAGGGTTCAGTTGAGTTGTATGCAAACGAGGTTGCGGGCACCAGCTAGTCGACTTATATAGCAAGCTTTCGTCAATATACACTTACATTAGCAATACACAAAGGAGACATTTCTGAAAAAGAAGAAGAAGAAAGGGAATGACGGAATTACTTTATCAAATTGTTATATCCTATCCTACTAATATTATAAATGTGAAAGTTTGTGAGGATGAATGGATGGATGGATGTTTGTTACTCTTTCATGCAAAAACTACTAAATTAATTTTGATGAAATTTTGTATGGTAGTAGTTTAGGCTCTAGATTAACACATAGGCTACTTTTTATCCCGGAAAAGTACAGTATTCCCGCACGATACCCGATAGTATATTTACGCGGGCGGAGCAGCGGGAAACAGCTAGTTTTAAATAATATTTAGCGATTGTTTTTATAACAATCATAAAAAGTTTCGTTGGCAGTGTGCGTCTACTGAGGTAATTAAACGAGAACTTTAACAATTACCAGCAGCTGTCGGTGCCTCGCGATTGTACATCCAGCATGACAACTTTTACAGAGGTGATCCGCTTAGGGTACGAAACTCAAGGTAGATAAGAACTCATAATAATTATTGTTGAGTCATAACTGTAGCCCATAATGATGGGGACTGCGGCAAATTATGTCTAGGTACATAGTATTCCGATCTGTTGTTGTACGTGTGTGTCCTGACCTCTCGAGCGTCCGGCCCGCAAGCGTCGCGGGAGACCCGCGCGCGATCTACGCGCGACGTTCGCGCCTTTTTCTTAAAGGATTATATTGATATTTTGTTACGAAAACCTATGCATGTTACATATATTTAGTAACTAAAGTAAATTCCCTATATGATGTAACTGGAATTAAAAAGTTGCACCCCGTCCCTGTCTAACTAGGCTAGTGTGATGACAAAGTTTGAGCCCAAGATACCTAATTAGGAAGTTGTAATATTTTTTTGATTTTCATTATTAGGTACTTGTCGATGTTAATAAAAAGGCAAATCGGCGGGATCCGAATCCGCGGCTTGAGCGCCGACGCTCTAACAACTGAGCCACAGAGGCCGCCAATCATATAAACTAGTAGATAGATGCACAAGTTAGTTGCCTTATAAGATATCTCATCTTAAGAAGTTTGCTGAAAAATTTTACGTTTAAAATAATATATAAACAGAAATTGTGTGAAACACGGGAAATTTTGCGGGATAAAAAGCCTAATAATAATTGTGTTACTCCAGAGCTTAAACTATAACCGTACCAAATTTCAATGAAATGCGTTCAGAAGTTTTCGTGTGATGAGAGAAAAATATCCGTCTATCCATCCATCAATCCTCACAAACTTTCACATTTATAATAGTAGTAGGATGTAGGATTTTATTTGACTCAAGCAAAGTGCAAACTATTACAATTTTTCACAGTAGGAGAATCCATTACGAATGGGCCGGCATGAGACATTCCATGGCCTCTCAGAAAATCAGCGTTAAATAACGCTTGTGTTTCGATATTGTGATAAGAGAGAATCCTAAGGGCTAGAATTATGGTTCAAGACCGGCACACACTTCAACTCTTGGTAAGTCCATAGGCACCGGAAATCACCATCAGGCGATTATGCTCGTTTGCCAGTCTTGTACCATAAAAATATCCATTTTGTACCTTTTAAGATCAAATTACTTTATTTCTTTGACCTCAAGCCGGGCGGAAATGTTGAAATCTTTAGTCGAGTTGGGATTATCGTTAAATTGATTTTCTTTCGTGTAATATTTCGCTCGAACCTGAAATATACTTGTATAATCCGGCGTGTTTCTGAAGTTATGAATATTGGAAAATATCATTATGGCCCATTGGCGTTTAGTTTGCAGTGATTCATCAGTGCAAATGTCAAAATGGATTACTCCAATTGGTGGTGTGAACACATCTTGAGCGTCATTGGTCAATTATGATAATTGTTACTGACGGGTGAGATGAGGAAACTTAATACGAATGGAGTTTAATGTGTACATTAGCACAGTCAACAATATGAGGAATAGATAAACAGCTACATAGTTAGCTTTCGATTTTATTGCAACATACTACAAGCATACGGTGTGTCCACGGTGTGTGTGGAAAAATTGTGGGGCGTTTAAGAAGACGTCAAAATTTCCAAATTTGGATTGATATGGATCGTGCTCTGAAACTTCTATGAAAGCTGTTTCTCTGTTCGTACTCTGTGCTATTACGTCACTATAATTATTAAATTAACGCTTAATGTAATGTTATTTTGAAACTATTGACAAGCACTTTACCGTAATATTAATATTTTAACTACAACTTTTTTTTCAGTTGAAGTCTTTATACAGAGCATCACATCGGCCGTTCTTAAAGTAAGTTTATTCAAACATTAAGCCTCTGTATAACGGCAGTAACCTTGAGCGTCAAGTCCCATACTAATTTTGTAGGCAACAAGGGCGTGTCACGCCGACCGGAGAGTATTGAAATCGGATAAAAAATTGCTATAAATATTTGAGACAAAATTTGCAAAAACTAAAACGACCTGAGTCTTATCTTACCTACACAAAATTCTAAGAAGAGAAAACTTGAACTTTGAACTTTAAAAAAAAGGTAGGACCTTAGCATAAAAATGATAAGGGTAAATATATATTTTTATTTTTTCGCCAATTTTTTAATTTTACATGATGTGGCATTAAAAATACATTCAAAGGCAAAACAACGTTTGCCCGGTCAACTAGTAATTCATATAAGTTTTAAGTTAGATCTTTTATATTTCTGAGGGTTCGACCTTAGAAAGCCAAAATAAAAATAAATAAAAACGTGAAAAATTGACAAACATCAACGTGTAATTCGTTAAACTGGGCGCAAAGTTTTTACGTCACGTATAAATTTAAATATTATGGATTTAATTTCTCATTTTCTCTTCTTACAGTTTGTAAGCACTGCCGCATTTCCAATTTTGTAACATAGTGATCATAAGGATTTTTGTGGACATAACAAAACGGAGCTCTTGTGTCGTTTGCATTACTTTGGAAAATACACAGTCCTGCAGGGCAATCAGTTTCAGTTGAATCGTAAGCGAGCTGTGAACGTTACTCGACTTTTTGAATGATTCGGTATCGCGCTAACGTTTTGACAGATAGTTGGAACGCAGCCGCACCGCAGCCCAGACGCAAGCGCTGTCAAAACAAAAAGTTGATACGATGCTGCCTTTCCTCGCACGTTTCTGAAACGTGTCTTGTTTTGCTGTGTTTCATTGTTGAGAATTTGAGGTTAATGTGACTTGTAAAATAATATTATAATTGAGTTACGATTGGAAGGATACTTAAATTAGTTTAGCCGCACCGGAATCGAACCGAAACTGAATCATAACCGAAGCAGAGTTGAACCTAAATTTAAGCGATAAGCAATAGCGCGATCGGCCTCCAGGTTTTACAATCGTTTTAAATCATGACGTTTCTAACAAATAGTTATTGGTAGATAGGTTACTAAAACGGGCCATTAAAATGTTATTATTAATAGTGTCCAACTCTGTGATCGCACTTGGGAGGGCACGAAACTAATTATAACAACAGAGACACAGTTGCCGACATACTATCGAACGACTAAGGCCCATTTCATACGGAGCGACTGTAGTTGAACCAAAAATAGCGAAAAAAACAAGAACGCATTTTGTATTTCAAATAAGTACACCCACAGTCCACAGTAATTTTCAAGCATTTGTAAACTAGAATCTGTAAAACACAACACAAATAAAATTAAGTATCCGATTTGTACGTTCATAATTCGCTAATAACTGTCGAATATTGTGTTATCTCTTCTATGTTTATATTGAGTGCTTACTTATACATTTTTCTTTTATTTACCAAAAGCAAAATGATACAAATTAAATTATTATGTATATAAACTGCATACAGTTTTATTCGCAATTCGAAAAATTGCTGAATAAGTTGGTACGTACTTGTACATTATTATTATATTATAATATTTTGGAGAATATTAATTTAAAAAAGACTTAATATATACGACGACCTCTGTGGCTCAGTGTTTAGCGCATTGGTGCTCAAGCCGGAGGTTGTGGGTCCGAATCCCGCCAAGGAACAAAAAAGATTTCTGTATTCCTGGGTGTCGGATGTATATTTAATATGTGTATAATAATTGTAATAAAAATCTTTAATCTATGTATAGTATAAAAGTATTAAATATATTTCCGTTGTCTGGTACCCGTAACACAAGTTCTTCGGATACTTACCACGGAGCCAGGCTGACGTGGTGTGAAGCGTCCATAGATATTATTATTATTATTATACTAGCTGTTGCCCGCGGCTCCGCCCGCGCAAATACAGTATCCCACGGGAACACTGTACTTTTTCAGAATAAAAAGTAGCCTATGTTTTAAAACAGAGCTCAAGCTACTACCATACCAAATTTTATCAACATCCGTTCAGCAAAAACTACAGAACGGGTTTTGATGAAATTTGGTATGGTAGTAGTTTAGACTCTGGCTACTTTTTATCGCAGCAAAATGTACAATTCCTGCGGATTTTCTTTTTGCGCCTACGTAGTCATGGGCAAAACATCTCGTATAAATATGAATGGGCAGCCGGTCAGTTGCGAGCGCCGGGCTGGTGCCGGGCTTGTAAGTGAAAAAACGGCAATGATATTATGTCTCTAATTGTGTTTTTATAAACATCCTTTTATTTATTATCAAAATCAAATCGTTACTTAAAATAAATAAAATAATAAAGTATACATTATTTTTATACTTTCACTATACAACATTATTTTTGATTTATTACAATTATAAAACAATCTAATTTGTAATTTATTACAACTAGTCTAGACAATATGTTTGATGGTTCGTTTTTGTGTCTTTCATTCTAATGTGTTTCAAAATTGTTGTAATTGTATTGTTTCATAAAATTTAATATAGTTAACATAAAAATGGAATCGTATTTTCGATTTTCTAGAGATTTTGCTAATTTCTGTGGCATAATAGGTATATCTACGGAACAGAAATCAAGTGGAAGTGCGAAGTAGGCGTGTCCCCGTGCTACAACTAAGCGTTCTTACGCGTACTTATTTTTATACATGATTCGTGAAATTTCATTTAACTCAGAATATAAAACGTTATAAGTACTTTTGCAGTATAACAAAACAAACCTTATCCTTTGGTGTAAGGGCATAGTTTCAAATTTATATCTGATAAAACGATAACGTGTAACGTGCACGTGAAAACGACGTGCGACTGACTGATATATTTAACACAGGCTACCCCTTAAGGCTAGAATTTTGAAATTTTGCGCACGTATATTTTCAAAATTCAATCTCCAAGGGTTACCCCCTTATATAATAGGTGATAAAAATTTGTATGAAAATTTTTATTCCTTGGACGTATTTGGATGATATTTCGTATGAATCGAGTACGGAAAAAATAATGAGTCACGTTATTCAGCGTTTTCTAAAATTCAGCCCCTAGGTCGGTAAAATGAAAGTTTGAAACCGAATTTCACGCGAACGAAGCCGCGGGCAATTAATGCTATTATGTCATATAACACTTCCACTTGTTGTCTGTTTCGTGAGTATAAATATCACCCATCTATTTCCCGATGTGGTCACCTAATTTGTGTTAAAATATTTTGAGGCGTCCTCGTGCAAAGGAAAATGTTAAGAAACTATTGTCCCTGATCGACCGATCATTAACTTTGCCGATATTGTACTTTCTATGAGAAGCATTGCACCAATTGGTGCAGTAACTATAAGTTACAAATATTTGTAGATATTTGTCTACGCGGCAATATGTAAGGAAATTACTAAACAAATACATAAAAATGACCCAACTATTCACAATAGAAGCTTTTGCGTTGCAATCGTTGCATTCAGCACTACATACAATACGTTATTGTGTTGCACAACACTTACAACGGTACAAAACGTAAATAATAATCATCGAAACGTAAAATAACTACAAATAGCTGTATGGTTGCGATCAATTTGAGAATTAATTTCTATCCAGATAAAGACAATCACAATGCAAGGACAAAATAACGCCTTAAATCGCAATGGTAGCTGGTGCGTGGCAAGTGTTGCATTCAACACAACACACAATGCGTTTTCGAATTGAAACAATTACGATGGTACTAATCGGAAACGCAACAAATCCATCAGTGAAACGTTCAAAATAATTAATCAAAACGTGAATTTAATTTACGCACAACTCCTGGTTAGTAGTAAAATGTAAACTATCCAAATGTTACAAGACACAAGAGAATTACAATATTGTAATAGCATAATAACGCAATTATTCACAATGCTTGATAATACGTAGCAATCGTTGCATTCGCGGATAACTGACAATAAGTTATTGAGTTGCAACAATTACGACGGTACGAATCGCGTAACTGACATCCGCGCCAATGCGCTATTTGCGTTCAATACGCAACGCAACAATTACATCGGTACGGAACGTAAATGATCGTTGAAACGTAAATATAATTCACGAACAGCTGCATAATCCCGGTCAATTAGAGAATTATCTCCGATGGCGGGGACAAATGCCCGGGATAATTAATATTCGATAATCCGGCGAGCCACGCTCTTGTTTTTGTCATATTATGGACTTATGGTAATATGGGGCCGATAAGCGATGTTTTCATAATTATGCATTCGGTAATAAATTCCTTTATTGTTGTGGAAGTTTTACATGTATATGATACATTTTCAATTTTAGTGTGTTGGGCGTAATGTTTCCCTTCTGTTGATTACAAATGGTTTATTGGCTTTAAACTTAAGGTAGCTTTTCGATCTATGCGACCATGAAGCGAGACAACGACGCGTGACCGCGACCAGTAAAACGGTGAATAAAGTTCTCTGGCCACGTTCATCGGTCGCGCGACGCGGGTCGCTTTGTCTAGTGCTCCATATAAATTCATAGTAAGCAGTGGCTCCACGACACTACTTCGGTCTCGGGTCGCGGTCTCGCGCCACGGTCGTATACGTCGAAAAGCTACCTTATACTAGGTAAAAACTGTATGAGTTGTGGAAGTAAAGTAAGATAAATTAGCTGAAATTATGCAAGCGATCACCGCAAGTATAACCCTGATAGTACATTATATTACAGTAGAAAAAAGACATCTTCTATTTACCCTTATAACTTCGGGGTAAACTAGTCAAGAAAGCATTTCTATCTTCATTTATGTACAACATTAATATAAGTTATTATTTGTAACCGACTTCGAAAGGAGAAATTTAAGTCTTAGGTGTACGGTTTTCTCATGGACGGAATTGTCACAATAGGACTAAATTGAAATTTGACCATAAAGCACCAGCTTTCAAGTGAAAAATAATCATCAAAATCATTTCACCCAGTAGAAAGTTCTCAGGTAAGAAACAAAAAAAAATAAACAGTCTAGCTACTTTTATTCCGAAAGTGCAGTGTTCCCGTGCGATACTGTATTCACGCGAGCGGAGCCGCGGGCAAAAGGCAGTACTGTTGTACTAATACTAATAAACAACACAACATTTTTCCTGCACTCCCGTCGTACAAACACATTACACATAATCAGTTTATTTGCTTCCTGCGAGATTAGAGAGTGCCGTATTATTTATTTAGAGGTTGAGGAAGGCCCCGGCTCCAAGACGGTCTACTGGGGCCCAGACCCGGTCTTAATGTAAAAGCGTTCTTTGGATATCTTTTCTTATCTTATCGTGCTAATATAAATGCTGAAGTTTATGAGATTGGTGTGTGTTACGCAAGCACTTAGAGGATGTTTATAGGATTCGGTATAGGTACAGTTTAATTTGTGCAAATTAACAGACAACCGTTTCATTTTATTGGAGACTCCATTTTTTCGCAAACTGTAGATTAAAATAAGCATCTTTCATAAAAAAAACTTTTTTCGTCTATTCGATGTGTTATTAACATTGTTTATTAACATGTTAATGTGGATGTGAAATGATGGAGGACATCCATCTATGCATCAATCTATCCATATATATGTTACTGTTTCATGCAAAAACAACTGAACGGATATTGATTAAGTTTTGTACGGTAGTTAGGCTCTGGATTAACACATACGCGACTTTTTATCGTGTACAGTTCCCGCTGGATTACTTTTTCACATACTATGTCGCGGGCGACATCCAGTAATTTTATATTTTTAAGGGGTTGATGTTTTTTAGTCGACGCTATCGTGATACTCCAATCGTCGATTAGGTCTTATTAAATTAAATTCTGGTTTCATACATGCCTATTTTACAAAGCGTACTATTTTTGAATAATCGGCCTCCAAAGTGCCCTCCAAAATCCTCCAAAATCTGGGGGGATTTGGACCCTGGCTATCTAAACTATGAGAGGTAGAAACTTATTACTTTCCAAATTGATAGATCATGCTAATTATTCTTTAGCAAAATGATTTTGAACGTAATCGGACAAGTTGAGTTTTAAGTAATTTGAAAAGCCTATAGCGCATTGATAATAACGGAACCCTCAATCCATCCTGACATGTTCTTGGCTAGGTTGTTAATCAGTAGGTTTGTTTAGCTATTATAATTGAATAAAACAGACTTGAACAATTATTCATACAGAACACCTATTGAAAATAACCCGCATTGTCTGACACTTTTATCTAAAAGTAGGTAATAGAAACATGAAAATATGCATGACAAACATTGAAAAGCTGATGATATTGATAGTATTAAATGTTTAATCCATACTGAGGGGACATCCGGATCCGCCTTACAACGTCTCGTTAAAGAGTAAACACTGGACACTCGATAGTGAAATGCGATATTATATTCCCGTGCTGTTTTAAGCTGAAAAGCTTTTTAGGGATGTTCCGACAGTTATCGACATCGATACTGATCTTATAGGATACCTACTTATAAAAAAATATAACTTTGAGATGACTATTTTTTTTTACAAAATCTGACCGTTATTTCAGAAAAATATGTATTAATAATTGTGATGGAGGCATAAAGGAATACAAGCATAAAGCAACAACGGCAAGTACAATAATTTCTATCAATCAATCTATCAATATATCTTTATTTCCCATAAAACATGTTACTAGAGTAGGTGTTACGATTTAAAGTATATAATATAGTGCATGTTTTACCGTTTTATCGCCATGCAAATATTACAAGCTACCACTATAGGAATATTACATTTTAAAATTTCATATTCATTGTATATTCTTATTTTATATTTATTTGTTATTATTACATTATACACAATATTTATTATTGTATACAATATTTGAAAATTCAAAGGACTAAAGGGCAATAATTTTTATTAAGCTTTATAAACATTTTCATTTAAATTACATAACTCACTGAAATACTTTAATTTAAAAAATGAATAATACCTGGGAGACTGGGAGTTATAGTACATAAGTAAGTTATAGTACAGGAAGAAAAAACAGATTGCAATATATACCTATTATTGTTTCGAGTTTATTTTATAAATTTTGTCGAACTTATATCTGATTTAGTTCTTAAGGATATAAGACCTTGTAAATCTTGTTTATATCTATCACAAGATATTTGAAAACGGGCCAAGTGCAAGTCAGTCACGCGCACGAAGGGTTCTGAACAACGGCAAGAAATGGGGGTGTTAAAATCTCTTAATCTCGAGACGACGCACACTGTATGAAGAATTGCTCGTTTAAGGTATATTATTTTATCGACACAACATACCCATCCCTGTTGTTTCTCCGACGACAGAGTGCAATCATTTACGGCGTGTAATAAAAGTCGGGCGATGAAATCACTCGGACTTTTTGTTCTCAGTTTTAACTCGCACAGGGTGCTTCGAGTAAATGGGCTTGTTGTGATCAAAATAAACGTGTACAACACTCGACGTTAGTTCACGGAGATGCGACGCGACGCGGCGCTTTATTTTTAATATAGCGATTAAAAATTGAACTTTATTCAGTACACAAGAAGATACACGTTTAATTGCAATAGTTCGAATTTCAAGCTGCACTGGACTGCATAGCGCGGCGCCGCTCTTGCAACGAAACGTATATCTTCTTGTGTAGTGAATAAGGTTCAATATTGGATCACTATCTAAAAAATACAGCGGCATGTCGCGTATCGCTTCGTTTCGGTGTGAATTGACCCTAATACTCGTATGCAGAATTTCTCATGGGGATGGGCGTTATTTCGCTCGAACAACATTCAGATACACGCACTCTTACATGCAAATTCACACGATTTAAAGTTGACAAAATCAGTGGCAAGTGAATTGAATTGGTTTATTTAACGCGCGTAATAACGGTCGGCCATTTAAATTTTGAGTCTGCGTTGTTTTAATTACGTCGTTACGTTTTTGTTTTCGATTAAGCGAATAAAACGGATTTTCTTTTCGCAATTTGATTACGAATTATATTATGTTTGTACATTGGTCGAGAAATGTCTGCCTTCATATTCTGTATTCTGTAGGTATGACTCAGTGGTCTCTGCCCACCTACCATGAACAATTACATTGAACTTCAGCATGTATTTTTAACCCCCCACGAAAACAGAGTGTGTTATAAGTTGACGTGTCTGTCTGTGTATCAGTGCGTGTCTGTCCATACCGTCGTAGCTCTCAAACAGATGAACCGATTTTGATCTAGTTTTTTTTGTTTGAAATATATACATAATTAATCATCTATAATTCTTCATCAGTTTGCTCAGTGCTTGACAATTCGTGTGTTACTTAAATTTTTAGTTTCGTTTATTATTAAACTAGCATTAATCGCTTGCAGCTTCGCCCGCGTGAAAAAAGTTTTAAGCATTCATATTTAACCCATCTAAGGCCTGAATTTTAGAAAACGCTGATATACATAATTCATAATTTTTTCCGTACTCAATTCATATGAAATATCATGCAAATATGTCCAAGGAATAAAAAGTATAATACAAACTTTCAAAACAACAGGTTGAAACAACAAAACAAAAGGTTGAATTTTGAAAAATCCTTCCTTAATGGATGCCTAAGTTAAATGAAAAATACGTGTGCAAAGTTTCAAATGTCTAGCCTCAAGAGTTTGGCCTGGCCGGCCTCAAGAGTTTGGCCTGGCCGGCCTCAAGAGTTTGGCCTGGCCGGCCTCAAGAGTTTGGCCTGCATGTTGATACATCATTCAATCAGCTTTTCCTTTTATGTATTATATAGATGAACAACATTATATGCGTTATTTATCTTTACATCTATAAAGGTAGCTTAATTCAACTTGCAGTTTATGTATACACACCCTGTCATAGTTCAATTTGGTACCAAATTGTGACACCGGTTAACCTGCTTATGAATCAGATTCCTAGATATACAATCGATCCTTTATTCCTAAAATATGCATTACACGATCTGAAAACCCGATAACTGCCAGAATTACAGTGATGATACCTCACCGAGTATCCCGCCATAAAAATATTAAAAGGAATCCGAATATGGACCCTCGTAAACCATCTCAAACGATTGACATACGGCTCCGGGAGCAATATAACATATAGAACCGACACTTCACGTTAAACAACGAGGGTTTTATAAAAATACTAGCTTCTTCCCGCGGCTCCGCCCGCGTAAATATAGTATAACATGGGAATACTGCACTTTTTCGGGATAAAAATAGCTTTTGTTTAAAACAAAGCATGGTATAGCAGTATTTTAATACTGCTATACAAAATTTAATCGAAATCCGTCCAGTAGTTTTTACCTGAAAGAATAATAAACATCCATCCATCCTCACAAACTTTCACAGTTACAATAGTAGTAGGATTGCTTTATAGGTTTTGCCGGCGACTTCGTTTGCTTAGAAAAAACTAGTCAAGTGCGAGTTGGACTCACACACGCAGGGTTCCGTACCATTATACCAATATTTTACATGTTTACTTATTAAGTATTTGGTTGTTTTTGTACAAAGTTTTCTTCTTTTGTCTCAAAGAGTTTGTCTCAAAGTAATTGCATTTTACAAGTTAACTGGTTTCCTTTAAAGTTCATTACATAGACCTACCATCATGAATTTTTTTCATATTTTTTGAGCCAGCCGTTTAGCTTTAAGAGGGGGGATGCCCTATGTGAACAAAAAAAATACACTTAAAAGTTGAATATATCACCAACGGATACCTAAATCAAAAAGTTGTCTCAGTAACCAATGTTTTCAAATACCTATCTAATGACACCCCACACTATGGGATAGACGCGAGAAAAAAATCATTCCACTACACCAAAAAAATATTTTTCGTGATTTTATTTTAGCACTTAAATTCCATGCAAAGTTTCATCTTTCTAGCACAAACAAACAAACAAACGTTTGGCCGGTAAGCCGAAGATGGACGGACGGATATGATGAAGCTATAAGGGTTCCGAGACTCGAACTATGGATCTCTAAAAAAGTAAAATATGTAGTTGTGTCTCCGACCTTCAAAAGCGAGTAACTGGCGGTGTAACAGAAAAGTGACGCAAACGAAAACTGAATGCCGTAATAGAATGTGTTTCAGCCATCGTAGCCGGGCCCATCACCCAAATGTCCCTCATTACTCACGGCTCAGATCCCCTGATAACGGATAAGCGAGATTTCACCCTCTGCCCGCAAAATAATACCATATCTCCCAAGCCTTAAAGTACAATTCTGGTTGTAGACACAACTAGTGGGCAGCGTAAACATTTGACGCTCGCGTTTTTATCATTTAAATTGGTCTCCACTTACCCCGTATCTGGGCAGGGTATGTTGGTTAGTATTTTTAGTGTTAGATTTATCTGCCGCTATATATTTTATCACCCCAAATAGGCTGCTACCAGCGAAACGACTGTTTATGTAACAGTGAAATAGTTTGTTACTGACACGCTTTTGTGTTTACACCTATGTTCTGTGCTAAACAACTTGTAGGGTCAATTCACACTGAAACGAAACGTTGCGCGGCGCTGCATTTTTAAGATAGCTATTTTAAAATTAATCTTAATTCATTACACAAGAAGACACGCGTTTCATTGGATGAATTCGAGTGTCAAGTTACGCCGCGCTGCACAGCGCGTTTGCAGTATATGACCGATGTCAGGTAGTAGTTTGTGTAGGGACTAAAGTTCAATTTTGAATAGCTACCTGATAGGTGCAGCGCCGCGTCGCGTTGCGTATCGTTGCGGTGTGAACTGACCCTAACTCTCTTGTTCTCATAGAACTGATATCTTTATGTAGTAGATATGACAGTACTGCTTTGTTACTTAGTAGAAAGTGCAGCTGTTCTTTATCACTGCTACGCCTATTATTTTAAACACTTACGGATTGTGTCGCGGTGCACTTTTCTTTTTGCCGACGTTTCGGCTACTTTCCATGGGCCGTGGTCACGGGAGGACTAAGGTGGCAGTTGTCCTATTCGTTGAAGCTGTTCAAACTACCCGAAGATTCTTCAATTATTATTTGTGTTCCGATCCACGCAAAACATACTAACAGTATCTTGAAGCTGCGGTGTTTTCAAATTAAATTTTGAAACGAAGTTCCTTATGGCGCGTTGCGAATTGTATTGGGGCTAGACGGATTAATATAGGCACGACACTTTTTGCCACTCGAAATTACAATGTAATAACGACTATTAAGAATGATACAAAAAACGACCTTATCACCTTGACAATAATGTAGAATTTTGCAATTACACATTGTGACTGTTATGACTGTTACATATTGTGACTAATCCGAAGAGCGCTTGATGTTATTACTCAGTAAGGAGCCGGACTTCGCGGCGGCAACACTGCGAGCAGCAAGCAACCCGCCCCCTCACCCCTGCCCCTACCTAAGGCGCGGCCAACTAGTTCCGCGCGCACTATATATACTTAGTTCAACTATTTGTTTTGTATAATATAATATATTATATCTATACAGATAAACAAAATTGAAGTGTCTGTTTGTAATTTCAAATTAACAGCTTATTAATTAACTAATTTTAATATCCTTCCAATATCACATACAATAAGACCCGATATAACACAACTATTAGAATTAACAGCTTTTATTTTATTTTCACTTAATGTAACAATATATATATATATATATATATATATATGTATATATATATATATATATATATATATATATATATATATATATATATATATATATATATATATATATATATATATATATATATATACATATATATATATAGGCTTCAATTCTTAATTATCAACTATATATTTATATTATAATAATTTATATTAATATTTATCAAACAGTAAAATCAATCGTTAGCGGTTACCAATATTACGGCTCGAAGGGTCAAACTCTGACAAGGTATCATCATATATTTTATATATATATATATATATATATATATATATATATATATATATTATTATAACTTCGTTCCATCCGGGTGTCCCTTGACACCCTTCAAGTTTTTTTATTTTGTTTATTATTGGATCCCAACTAGATGGCTATGCTGAAGTAACAGTGGAAAAAAGTTACAGTTGTTACAAATTATTACATTAAAGGATTTCTATTATTGTAACATTCATGTTTTGAACTTAAATCTATTTATTAGTTTTCATCATCGTCGTTATATTAATACATGAAGCAAAAAACTTTCTGTAGGTACGAGTTGAGCGAACGGAGGCGTATAAGATTTGGTACAGTTAAATTTTATGTGGAGGAAGGTGTGCAGAAAGCAAATTTTTTTTTTAAAATAATCCTTATAGATACATAAAATTAATAAAAAAACCAACAACACAATTACTACCTCAGGTTATTGATACACTACCATAAGTGCGTTTGATACATATTTATTTTTACACTCGACGACTTATGTGGCTCTGTGTGCGCGTTGACGCTTGAGCCGGAGGCAGCGGGTTCGAATCCCGCCAGGTAACAAAAAGATTTCTGTGTTCCTGCGTCGTGAATGTGTATTAAATATAAAGTTTATTATATTATAATAAAATCATACAAATCATTAATATAAGTATAGACATAGCATAAAATGTTTTTCCGTTGTCTGGTACCCGTAACACAAGATCTTCGAGAACTTACTACGGGACCAGATATTAAGAAACTTTGTCAGTATATCCCAATATTTATATTTTCTTTCTAAGTTTTGATTAAGAGCCCTTATCAACATCAAACTTAAAAACTATATGAATTATTGTGGTCGAATTTTTCAGAAATATCATTCACTGTATTTATAACACAGTGGCCTTACTAATAGTGTCGCAATGATAGATTGTGATCGACTATGATTGCCATCTGTCAGCTTATTGACACCAATATATTCTATAACCATAAACAGAATATACATAAAGAGTATTTCTGTCATGTCACCTAACTATAAAAATGTAATAATGATTTTTTGTGAAATAAAATCTTCTTAAAAATATATAAAATGTATTGTAGGCACAATAAATTATAAACAATGCCAGCTAAATAAACAACAGGGCAGAAGAAAAAAGTATAAAATCTAAATCACGTTTCATAAATTTTGACCATGAAATAGTAATCTTTAATAGTTTTACTTGATTTTAATATATAAAACAGCTTATAATAATAATAATGTTTAATCCAATTTCATTTTCGTTGTACCAATTATTAAACCAACAGTTTATTTAACGGGATTATCTTCTATTAACTCCGAATGATCTATTCCGGCAATTAACAGTTACCTCTATATACCGAACAGATGAAAAACAGTAAAATCAATCGTTAGCGGTTACCAATATTACGGCTCGAAGGGTCAAACTCTGACAAGGTATCATCATATATTATCATATTATATATAATAATAGCGTGAAGCAAAGACTTTCAGTGGGTACAGTTTTACGAGAATTGTGCGAACGCTGGAGTATGCTATTTGGCACAGTTGAAGTTTATGCTGAGAAAGGTGTAAGAAAGCTGTTTTTAAAATACCTACATAAATGGATAGTAAATCTGTCAATTTTTTTTTTAAATAACAACAACGACAACACACACTACCTTAGATATCATAACACACACTAACGCACGGTAATTTGTAATATCGAACTTTGATAGATAAAATTTTATTACACGTTGGTTTTTGTCAATCTGTCTCAATATTTTCATTTTTTCCGTTGATGCAACCTTTATGAAGTTCAAACTTAAAAAATAAATCAATTGTTATGGGCGAATTTCGACCACATGGGCACCTCTAGTACCAAAATAAAAGGATGATAAAATATGCGATACAAAGGGATGTCTTTTATCTATTTAAAATACTTCTTTTGAATATTATTTTCTTTCAGATTACCTACTATGATCTTAAAGTACTATCTTTTGATATTATTCAATTTTCAATCTTAAAAAAATATTATAACAAGAAAAATATTAGGTGACTACAAAGCGTAGCTGTCTACTGACTAGCCGTCTATTTCGTTGCTTCTTTGAGGAGTGCCCAACCTTTTTGTTCTTAACGTTTTGTTAGAAAACCTTTGTGTACTTGAAAAAGGTTCAGGGTTAGCCAACCTTTTTTTAAAGGCGATTTAAGTTTGTGCGAACGCACGAAATAAGCGCGGTGGTAATAGAGCGAGCGATGTTGTTTTGCTTGTGGCGACCGGGTAATAACGGGAGTGTGTTTGCCCTGCGAACCGTGTAAGCAGAGCTAGGGTAGGGCTGCTGAAACAATAGACGTGATGTATCGATAGTAAACTGTCGATAAATATTATTCACGAATCATTTTTTATAAGCGCGTTGCTTCAGCGCAAGAGCTAATCAGGCGAGACGTTGAATCTCGCCAAATTTTATGTACTCTTTCGTTATTTAATTTAATATTTCTTTGCTGCATAAAAATAATAAAGCAACTACTTATAGTAAGCGTATCTTCAATCTAAGGTCTGAAAGTGGAATGCACTGTAATATTATATTTTAACGTTGTTGCAAATTGTTCTATATTGCATTCTTATTTCTATTCTATTCATTTCATCCTGAGTAATTTATTGCACTAGGTTTTTCTCGTGTAGAAATTTCAGATAAGCTCATTTATATTCGGTCTATATTATATTTTAATGATAAAAATAAATAAATATACTATCGATACATGTACAACAACGTATCACATCTCTAGCTACACCTAGTAATTGCCTGCAATGATTGATTTCAAAATATCGCAGCGTAAAAATCCGATAAATTGGCATCTGAGTGCAGGCAAGATGTAATCCAATTACACTCGTTAGTTTATTTTGATTTAATTAATGTGAACCAAATTGATACGTCAACTGCCGGAAAACGTGTAGTGTTGTTCTAGATATCGATATTCGAGTGTTGAATAACGAACACAATTATGAAATATTTTCTAAAATTATTTTGTTTTAATTTAATGTTGCGGTCTTGTTGGCGTGAAAATTATTTTTTTTTTAATAAACTAGCGTAAAAGATAATCATACATTTCGCGGACGCACGTATATACGCACATATGTGTGTGTGTATATATGTGTATTTTTGTGTCTGTGGCGTATATGTCTGTCTTTGTCGTAGCTCCCAAACTGATGAACCGATTTTGATCTAGTTTTTTTTTTTTTGAAAACTGACGTAACTGAGAGTATTCTTGGCTATAATACTTTTATATTAAACCTAATATAATACAGTGTTATAAGCCAAATTCATCTTCATCAGCTCGCTTACTGCTTACTGCTCGACAATGACGGGAGTTACTCAAAATGTTTAATTTTCAAACTAAACATTTTGAGTCTATTTTGAGTGATAATTCAGACAACTCCCTAAGGAGTATATGAGGATAAAGTATTGTATCCGAATTCAACAGTTTTCGTGCGTAAACAAAACTCAAAGTCCCCAGGGATTTTCCGGATGCTTGTGCCAAATTTAATTTCGGTACAACTTTAGATATTTAATACTTTAGACATGACGTGGTAGCAGGTATTTAAGCATTGAATTGAATAGAATAAACTAATATAAATAGGGCCCGTCTCTAAGGTGTCGAGTTGTCAAATCTGACATTTGACACTTCGATTTTCAGCTCTATTGTATTAGCGCAGAGTTCTATTTACATTACTATTTTTTCTGATGCGACCTCAAAAAAACTCTCGGGGGAACGAGGGCTTAGTCTATGTTAGTAACTTAGTCTTATATTGCACCAGATCAAGCGAATGCAATTTATATCATATTATTTTATTAAACTAATACGTGAAGTAAAAACTTTCGGAGTGCTTAGTGTGAGTTTTTCTTTTCGCATTCGATCGTGAGCGCGTTTGGCGTTTACTAGGAATTTGTATGTGATTTGACCTAGTCGTCGCGTTAACAACTAGGTGGCGCTGTGCAAATAACATACAAATTCCTAGCAAGCGCCAAATGCGTTTACGATCGAATGCGAAAAGAAAAACTCACACTTAGCACTCAGCACAGTTTTATGAGGAATTGTGCGAACGGAGTAGGAATAGGTATGATATTTAGCACGGGTAAAATTTATGTGTAGGACGGTGTGCTGTGCAGAAAGATAATATTTTTAAAGAATATAGAAATAAAAATAGTAACAACTCGCTCTACCTCAGATAGAGGCACTACCGTGCATTTGATACAATTTTGTTACGTTACGTTACGTTGACGTTTGTCAATCTCTCACGACATAACGTTTTATAAACTATTTTCTATCTAAGAGGAAGAGAACTTTTATAAAGCTTAAGCTTAAAAAATATATTAATTTTTAATGGAAGAATTTCGACCTTAACTACGAATATGCGAATACGCTTCGTGTACGAGCGCCAAGCAGCATGACGTATTAAATTTCCGCTCGCCGAGTACTAAGTTTAAACAGATGTTGCTGTCGTAACACATAAAATAAACGCATTTAGTGACGCCAGCGTGAGCTTGAGCTGAAGTCTTATCTTTGGGACTGAATTGCGTACAACATGATGTTGACAAGTTAATACTTGACACATTTTTATTTTATTACATATTAAAGAAAGGTTATTATGATTTCTCTTAAGTCAAACAAAGCTTTGGAAGCATATTATTATAAAATATTTACTGTACCATTGTGCCAAAACTAGCTAATACTAATAGCTAATACTAAAACTAATTGAATAAAGACAACAAATCCACATATTCGATTATGTCGAAATTTTTTGCCCGTCAATTCGTGCACGCAACAGATAATCTCGCGGGAACCGTATATTTTAACACGACGAAAAGTAGCTTATGTCCTTTCTCGTAGCCTTCTCTATATCTGTGCTGAATTTCATCAAAATCAATCAATAATAAAATGTTTTATCTTCATATTAATATAGGTCTAGTACCTATCTATAGTCGTATGAAAACTATGAGAATGTTTTCGGTTTTTCCCGCGAATTTGTGGTTGGGGAGACTTGGCCCCATCTGTTCGTACTAAAAAGTTAGTTTGTTAACTGTTGTACTTTGTACTTTGCCTTTTGAACTTCAACTGTTGGGAAGGACTCGGTATACTAACTAGCTGTTTTCTTGTTGCTCGAAACCCCTTATAAAGATATTTAATTTAACACTTGATATGATGTAGAGTTTACTATAACTTCTCTTGTATTAAGTTGATAAATCTTGAAAACTTTGTATGCGTATTTATTTATACTTGTGTAAATAATAATATAATATTGTTGTTACATCAAGGTTGCCTGCCTCTAACGCCCATTGCGAGTCGTAATCATATTTAAAACTTTTTTATTGGAGTTTACTCCTTAAGAATGGATTTTCATATAAGGTCCCCGGTATGAAAAAAATATGATATGTAAATATGAAAATCTACTGAACGAATGACCTCGTTACGTTTTCGTGCGCAACCTATTCTGCGCATCTGTCACTTTTTTTCACATGGCGCGAATTTTTGAACTCAAATCGATCGCTAAAGTTTTTGTTCCTTCTGAGGGACGTGTTTTACTTTTTAGAGTAAACTCCAGTCGTGTGTCGGAGCTGACACACCTTTTTTAAATCCTTTTATTATCCTACTAGTACGTCTAAGATAAATTATTGGTCTCGGTGCTCGACTAGATACCGCGCTATCTACCAACAACAGCTCTGTAAATGCGGCGATTCATTACATATACTAGTTATTACATACACATATTATAAACCAACTAGTGTATGTACAGACCAGAAATTGTTCTGGTGTGCGTGAATTCGGTATTTAGATCTGGAACGAAGAATTCAATGTGACGGGCTCGGGCATGCCGACTTCGGCGTACTATTTGCCGCATTTTTCAAGCACGCCAGCGGTATCTTGTCAAGCACCGCGACCAATCTTTGTACTAATATTTTAAATGTGAATATTTGTGTGAATGGATGGAGGAATGGATGTATGGATGGATGGATGGATGTTTGTTACTCTTTCACGCAAAAACTACTGAACGAATTTTGATGAAATTTGGTATGGTAGGTAGTAAGAGCTCTGGATTATCAATTATGCTACTTTTCATCCCCAAAAAGTACAGTGTTCTCGTGGGATGCTGTATTTACGCGGGCGGAGCCGCAGGCAAAACCTAGTTTACGTATAAATAAAATATAAAATATCGTTAATAACTCTCAATGAAACAATTTTCCAATGGCACCCGGCGGTACATTTAGAATTTCTTTTTTGAAACTCAATTTCTGTAGCGCGGAACGTAAATTACATGCCTTTGAAATACCAAATTATGAGTGGAAATCACATTACAGCAGGTGCCCTGAGGCGTCCGTTTATAAGAACATCGTGCTACTTGTAGGAGGTCTTTCTAGAACCCAATTCTAGATTTTTCAATTTATAGTATATGTACTTTTATTAATGACGAAAACTCAAATTAAATCTTCTTCTTCTTTATGAAATATAAAAATCGATCACAATTCCAATGTGTCGCTAAAACTCGATAACGTTTGGACAGATTTGGCTTATTGTGTAAGTTCAAGGATTTTTTTATTGCTAACACTGCTTAATTACATTTTTAAATAAATTCTATTACAGCATGCACTAACTAAACTGTTCTGTAACTGTCTGCTGTTCGTATGTTTCTTAAAAATAACAAGCTAGTTCTACTTCTAAACAAAATATTGTTAGATCTAAATGGTGAAAAATGTTTAAGAAATTCCGGGAAAAATATTAGTAACGTCGATTGAATTTTTCCATGCCTGTTCACTGTGTTCAATTTGTCACTTGACTGTCAAATATTGATACTTAATTACGCGATTACTCCGCCGTTTGCGAACCGATTTTTGTAATTATTTTTTTAATTTTAAACAGTTGACTCCCAAGTTGGCCCCATTGTCACCAAATGGTAGACCTGGTGATGGAATCTATGAGGAATCGAGGGAAATCTTTAAAAACTATAAGGATACCTATAGTGATTTTGACTTTTTTTGAAGTAACTCGAGTAAGTTATTGAAGTAACTCGAGTAGAAATTTTAGCAGAATTTAAAAGGGGAACTCTTTCGACAATAAGAATTATTTCATAGTTTTTAGTGATTTTTAATTAATAATGTTGTTGCTTTTACTTTGTAAGTCGGTTTATATTATTATTTTTTTAATATTTATTTATTTTATTATAATGTAATTTTTTATAACGGGAATACGTGACATCTCAGTGATTAAAATACATTTTTACGATGCCAACTGACATCTGTCGCACCCAAAATTATTAGCATTGGAAAAATCTGTACAGTCGTACCTCATTGTAATGGCCTCGTAAACATGTAAATGGAACACACCTCGATAATGCCATTACTGAAAAAGCTAATCAGATAAACCACGGAGGTACAATAAATAAAGGTACAGCCTTATCTACAACGGCCAGCGGGCCACGAAAAAAGAGAGCGGCTGCGGTGATACGCGTAGGCGTATATTTTGGTGTCAAATTATATTTACCGCTTTAGTACCTATGTGCTTGCGCGCTTTTGCTGTATACCTTATGACGACCTCTGTAGCTCAGTGGTGAAGCGTATTGATGCCCAAGCCGGAGGTCGCGTATTATTACCTTACAATAGCAATTTCAGTTAAGTCCTTTTTTGTAATTATTTGCTTATCGTGTTCTTTATTTAATAACTGTCGACTTCCATTGTTTATTAATTTGAAGAAAATACTGTTAGTCGTTGCGTTTTATCAGTAGCCACGACTAATTGAACGTGTTTTTATACAAAATCACAAATGCATCTGTCACTCTATACCAAGTGCATAATCACTTATAGCGACAATCATGTTACCCAGTGCAGTATTAGTTTTTTAAACTTTTTTTAATGAAATGGATCAGGAAACTGTTACATATGTCAACAGTAAGATGTAACTGTCAATGTCGTTATTGACATTGACAGACGTCATGAAGTAAAGCCTATCGAGTTATCGAGGGCTATACATAGTGTAGGCGTATATTTGTGTTAGACATAATATCTCATTTGTAATACTTATCTGTGTAAGCACCAATAAAGGAGTATATAAGAATTGCTATTTATTTCAGTTAGCCAAAGGGCTATACATAGTGTAGGCGTATATTTGTGTTAGACATAATATCTCATTTGTAATACTTATCTGTGTAAGCACCAATAAAGGAGTATATAAGAATTGCTATTTATTTCAGTTAGCCAAAGGGCTATACATAGTGTAGGCGTATATTTGTGTTAGACATAATATCTCATTTGTAATACTTATCTGTGTAAGCACCAATAAAAGAGAATATAAGAATTGCTGCTGTATTATTATTATCACCACTCAAGCGTGAGAAGGACTTGCATATCAAGAGGTCGCAGCTCGTTACAGAAACGACAAGTGATTATCGTCACTGCCGGTTACTGCACTGCTTGGCTTTCACTTCACCCTCTGAGTCCTACGCTTAGGACGGTGGGCTGTCTGGCCTCTGTCACACGCTGCCCGCCCCTGGACGACTTGCGTCGTGGCGAGTTCCTGACCAGAACATCAAACCTGCAAGCGCTACAGGAAGTTGGGTTCCCGTGCCATGTGTTGTCAAACTTCACAGTTTACAGTTCCAGCTAAGTGGCGTGTAGAAATAGAGCCCCTCCGATCCCCAAAGACACTAAAGGCTAAGCCAGACTTACGGCCTTCTGCCCACCATCCACTTCTTCTAGATTTTAAAATAAATCTTGTTACGTTGGTAAACTGTATTTTTACTAAATACACCCGTAACAATTACCGTAGTTCCCGTGAAAACGGGAAAAGATCTTCAAAAATTGTAGTACAAGCTCCAGTTAGAAACGTTTGCCAATAAATGGCGTCGTCTAGTGTAATTATAACAAGCAATAATAGCTAATAGATGACGCTAGGAGCGTCGTTGTTAGCGATATTAACTACAATTGAAATGTAAAGCCTTGCTACAAATGGACACTCTCAACACCAGATATTTAACACTTGTAACTTCTCTGCTATTGAATACTTGTGTTCCTGATCCTAAAATTCCTAACCCCTCTTGGGCCTCCAGCAACCTCACTTACTCGGCGTAATTACAACGCAAGCGTTATTTCACGCCGGTTTATGTGAATCCGTAGTATTTATCTGGTAGTGCCGGACAATTAGTACCGAAGCATAGCTCTCCTACGCCAGAAATAAATTTTGACTTATAGAGCACGTGAATTTTAACGCGATTTCTTCGCCACCAATCGTCAGATTTCGTGGCCACACCCTGAAACCTTATCGTACACGTCCTTTCACTTAATTATGATAAACAGAGCTACATAATGAATAAGACCCTAAACGGATTTTCATTTGCTTTATTTGACCGTGTATGCGTTCTTCTCATTTCAAAGAAGGTAATTTTCTCATTTGGGATTATTAGAAACTTAATGTCAGCTGACATTAAGTTTCTAATAATCCCAAATGAGAAAATAGGTGGCGCTGCATTTTTAAAATAGGCTATTCAAAATTGAACTTTATTGAACTTTATAATAGAACTTTATTAATTACACAAGAAGACACACGTTTCATTGAAAGAGTTCGAATGTCAAGTTGCACCGTATGTATGTGTTGTGCAGTGTATGACTGATGCCATATGAAACGTGTATCTTACTGTGCAGTGAATTAAGCTCAATTTATAATATCTATCATAAAAATGCAGCGCCGCGTCACGTCGCGCTTCGTAGTGGTATGAACTAACCCTAAGATAGGATCTCTAAATATTCAAAATAACATTCATAAACATCAAAATAAACATAAACTGCTTTGAGCTAGCAACGACCACGCTAACCGCCATTTTATCTCTAACACGTTTCCTCGACTTTGGAAACGTCTAGAAGCGTCAAGAACATAAAGTTGTAGATTAGACCATAGACGTATATATTATAGACGAGGCATGTTAAGGCTGAAACTGTCTTCACTTAAATTGCCCCACTTTTGGAGTTTTTCGGGTCATTTTGATATTTGAAGTATGGTAAAATCAAGATGGCTGACATTTGAGGTATGGTGAAAATCAAGATGGCGTAACTTTTTCTTGTATGAAGATGTCTGTCTGTCAAATATCCGTCACAGCCTCATCATCTCTTAGTTTTGAAATCTTTGGATTAGACGCGTCAACGTCCAGACCATCCAGTAACTCCAGAACTTATCTTGCGTGTGTAGTGGCTTAACTAAATGTTTTAGCTTGAAAAGATAGATTTAGATGTTTTTCTATTAGTCAGGGTATTTTGGATACTTGGATTTTTAATTTATACCTTGGAAACAAATATTGGAGAGTAGACTGGTCTGCTGGGGTTAATAAGTTTAGGTTTCCATACACAAACGGGATCCTATTACTGAGACTGCGCTGTCCGTCCGTGTGATATAAAATGTTATATCTCCTTTGCAGTTATACAAGGAACCGCTGTTTGCAGACTGAAGTTTTTTTTTTAATTCTACAAATAAAAATCTATACTATCATAAAGGCACAACACATTTCTTTCAATCCCTGAACATGCGCATGTATTTGAATATTGAAATATATTTACATAGATAAACGTATAAATAGTAAGTACGCAGTTTTCAATACACTAGAGATTCAAGAAATGTGTGCAGCATATCTGTTTATTCGTGTGTTTAACAAACAAAATGTATGAGTGTTGTATGAATACGAAAATAGGTCGAATCCTATACGGGTCATGCTAGGTTTGAAATAATAATGTTTGTAAAATAATATTCGGTTAATATTCGACTAGTAAAATCTTAGGTGTTTTTATTAGAAAAAGTATTGCGATTCAGCACAAATTTCATTTGCAATTCAGGCACAAGGCCATGAAGAAAACTGGCTTGAAAAGTGCTTTGTATCGTGGGAACCGGTGGTACAAATTGGGGGCTTATAAGCGTGGTAACCCTTTTAATCCACTTGTAACTCCTCTGCAGGTTTGCGGTTATCCATGCTTTGCTTATATATTTAGTATTTACTTACGTCTTGTCTGCTAGCCCTACAGTATAACCAAAAAATGTCTTGTCCAAATATAATATTTTCGAACTCTATGGCTCAGTGGTTAGCGCGTAGTCCAACTGGAAGTCGCGGGTCGAATTCCGTCGCGGGGCATTGTGTTTTCAATGTCCCTGGATGTCATGTACAATCAATGTTCATGGATGTGTAATGTGTATCATATAATTAAAATCTTAAATAATAAATTGTGTATAGTTTAAAAGTATTAAATTTACTTCCCGTTGTATGGTACCTGTAACACAAATTCTATCGGATACTTAGCACGGGGCCAAATTGACGTGGTGTGAAGAATCAATGGAATATACTACATATATTATTTCGTCTTAAAATATATATTATAATAGTAAACGCGACAATAGAATAACAGATGGGACCATATTTTCGCCATATTTTTTATCATAATGAAAAAGGAATATACCTAAGTCAAATTTTCTATATTTATGTCTATAATAAAAACCAAAATCACGTGCCATTTACATTTATATGAACGTTCACAATACGAGGAAGAAAATCAGGCTTCATACATAAAACATACACATACATAAACACCGCTGACCGTCGAAAAATGTAATTCGCTTTCAAAAGATTTTCGACGGTACGAGTTACACGCCCGAAACATTTTAAAAGGGAAACTTTAACGCGCACTTAATAATTAAAAAAGCCCACACTCGTTTTGCGCGCATTTTATCTCGGATTGAGGTTACAGTTTCAGAGGTAGGTTTACAGTTACATAGACAAAATATAAAAATATTTTACTTGTAGGAGGTGGAACTTTTTGGTAACTAGCTGCCTTATATTTTTTTTTTGTTTGGGTCAATATTCATTTTAAATAGACCTAAAACTTAGGCCTTTTCATCCGTCAATAGATGATTTATACAGTATTTTCCAAGCGAAGTAACCACTCTTGAAATACTGTAGTGCCTGGGACAGTTGGTTTTTAAATGTCGTATGGTTGCCCAAGCACATACGGCATCATCACAACACATTCAGCCTAGTCCAGAAGAATGACTGGCCAATACGTCTGGGGCCAACCATGTGCGGGTTTCCTAAAGAAAAGCTGTGGCCTAGTGGGTAGACCGTTTGATTCGCACTCGAGAGAGTGCAGGTTCGACTCCCGGGTTGTGGCTTGTACCAATGAGACTTTTTCAGATCTCAAGTACATTATACGGACGCTCCAACGGTGATGGAAAATATCGCTAATGACTTACATCATACTATGTTAATTATTATTAATACTAATTCATATAATGCTATTACTAAAATTAAAATTTTTCATCGAGCACTTCATATGCAATTATCGGTTTTTGCTCTGCGGTCAGCTCTAAATTTTTACCCCATATAATTACTACGGGCATTGACATATTATCTCATTACTCTCGTTAGGATAGGACCTATATTCACAGCGATAAAACATCTCCACACCAGAGCGAGCGCTACATGTCATATACGGTCCGCGATATTCGACACTGCGCGACATGACCCGACAAAGTAATGTTAGTTTACTTGTATACAGTGCGTTTCGTCTTGAGGTTAAAACATTTTAACAGCAGATAAAAGGTTTAATTTTATTGAGAAAACACCCTCCTTTTGGGTGTCGCAACACTCACTCTCCCGAGCTACAAGCAATTGAATATTTTAAAGTGAAACTTTTTTTACATCGTCTCAAACTTTTTCGTCTGTGTGTTGCATGTCGCGTGACGGTCGGCCGCGGAGTAGGGATAAAGTGAAAGGCGCTCGTCAGAGCAGCCGAGGCCAATATGGCGGCGCCTATAGTTCGCATCAGCTGACCGTGTAGTGTATAGACTAGTACTCATTTGTGCCAGTGCTCCACGCTATTTTGTTAGTAAGTTTCACTTTTACCGTGGTTTCATAAAACCACACAATCCTTTTTATATTTTGGTTACTACCTTACGTAGAAAACACTAAATAATAAATTTAATTTATGACTTACACATATCAAAGAGGTCTCATTTTACTCCTAAGAATATTGTTAATATTATTAAATATATTATTCTTACTAACTTACTCAGACAAAAATCTAAAAAAATACATTAAAAAAAAAGGGAAATATTTTTTTCTTACATTTTTTCTTATTTCATAAATAGTTTTTAATCTAGCCCGTCTACCCCAAAATTTTATTTAAAAAAATATTTTTGGTGATACTGCCTATAATGTGACGTAAATTACAACACCAAAAATTTATTCCTTCTACTGGCAATCAGCTGTCAAATGTATAGGGTATTTTGTCGATAAAACGAAGGCGATAAAATTATCTGCTGTTAAAAACACTTATCCTCGATTCGACACACATTGTATAGGAAGTTCCTAGGGGCTTATCGACTGATCACTATAAGAGGGACGATTCGGCACCATTGATTATGATTAGCAATACACGCTCAGCTTCATAATAAAAATATTATAGTGACCGGGCAGCTTACCCCGTCTACACTAATATTATATATATAAAAAGGAAATATTCGTTTGTTTGAATTGGATAGGCTCCGAAACTACCGGACTGATTTTAAATAAATTTGGCACATATAGTAGGTCACGAGGAATGATCCAAGCTACTTTTTATCGCGGCAAAATGTACGGTTGTCATGGGATTTCTTTTTGCTCACAGAGTCGCTGGCAACATCTGGTCTATAAATGTTGATAGTTCTGTGGGCACATCCTTACTTTCGAAAGAGGCAAAAACAAACTTGTCCGTTTGCGGTGGACATAATTGACCACAGCATAATGCAATATGTACTATTAATTATAGCATCGCAAATTCTGAAATCAATTGCATTATGACCGCAATTGGGCACTCGTTTAGGATGTGTGGCTTTTGTGCCTATAGAGTTTATTTTGTGGAATTAATATCGGTATACTAGATGTGACCCACGACTTCACGCAGGAAGTAAACCACATGGTTCAGAACAGATGTTAGAAAGTAGAAACTGTACATTTTGCTGCAATTAAAAGTAGAATATCTCTTTACCTGACGTCTACTCTATATCTGTGCCAAATTTCATCAAAATCGGCCACGTAGCATATTCAATGCAAACAAATAAATAAACAATCTCTATTGATACCCGTCTGATAAAATAGCTCCACAGCTACGCAGCAGTTATTTTATAGTGACCAAGTGTGTGCGCATTACACAAGAGCATTCTTTCTTCCTTTGCTGTCATAACCCAGTGGGACGGATGACTGACATGACTGACTGATATCCGGCGCAGGTCTGACTTTTTACATGTCCATCCGATAAATTATATCAGAGTTCTGATATAATTTATCGGATGATTTAATTTATCAGAGTTCCGAGCAATGCTCGGTTACCCAGGTACATCTATGGATCAGCCTGCATTGTTCTAACCAGACGTTACAACACCATACGTTTTCCAATGCGGGGATCGGATCCACAACCCCCGTAGTCGAGAGCCTAACTCTAAGCCACTGGACAACCTAGGCGTCGTTGGTCCGATAGTTGTTTAACAATACTATAATAGAGTGCTATTAGTTAGTTTAAGGTAGCGTGAAATCAAATATATATGATTGGTCTCGCTCGCTCGACTAGATGACGCACTCCCTAATAAAAACAGCTTCGTAAATGCGGCAACTCATTATTGTAGCGTGTAAAGTGACAATTGACTTACATGTGATAAATTCTAGTGGGCGTGAAAAAATGTGAAACCAGATACTCAACTTTTGCCCGATTTTATGGGAAAAATATGTAATGCTGTGGTCTATAAGTTAAGTTATTGGTTATAAATTTACCTAAGAAAATAATTATTATCTAACATTTGCCCGCAGATTCGCCCGCGTAAATACTGTACTTTTAACTTTCACATTTATTATTACAGTAGTAGGATAGTAGGATTAAAACTTAATTAAAAGCAAATGTGCATATCAATATTATATTATTCTTATGCGCTTCTTCTTCGGAAAAATGTTAGGTATGCATAATATGAATGAATAGGCCTCATTTTTATTTATTTATTAGTCCTTGACCAGCTCTAAACCACTGGACCACGGAGGCGGTTTCTCAAAATAAATTGACATTGTCCAATACAAAAACTCCACAAAACTTATAAATATTGATCCCCCAATAATGTATCATGTAACAATAGTTTGCCCCCCGATCCGCGATGACAGATGCTCTTGAAAAATACTCCCCAAAACACGGGAGACACAAAAATAACTCTCCAGAGTAAATAATACATCAAAGGGCTAAGTGATTGATGGGCGGGGGCCGAAGAGGGGGGTCGATTTAGTGTCATTAATCTCTGTTGCCCCCTCCGCGCGTTATGTGGGGCTATGCACACTTGTTCGCAGGATAATAGTTTTGATTTTAAAAAATATATTTTTTGGCTAGCTTAGAAGCTTATAACGCATTTTATTGAATCATATTGCGGCTACTATAAGGCAATCTGACAGTTCGTTTGCCAGCTAAATTATCAGTTATCAGTATCAGTTTAATTACAATGGAATGGAAGTAAAACTAGTTACCAAACAGAATAAAAGCGATAACTAACTACAGTCTCGTGCCACAAGTTTTGTTTGTGTCTTATATTTCGATATTTCTCTACAAAATTCGATTTTCTCTGCGAAATAGTAGTTCAATATATAACTAGTTTTAGAACTATTGAAGTTCGTTTGGCGGCCAAAGTTAGAAAAACTTATATCGTCTAGTACTAAACTCAGAAGTTCTGTGATTGGGTCGCAATTTAAACACAAGTAAACCAACTTGTATTACTTGACAGCTCGCAAGTTTACTTACATGTAATCAAGTATTTTACTTTATTTGAGACCCCTATCAAGTTCATCGATTACCTCTTTTTTTTTAAGTTTTGTTCTTTTGAAATAAAAAACAAATCATTTTTATTTTTTTCAAAAAGAAAAGTAATTTCTTTATTGGGCAGGTATAAAATATCCTAAAAATAAATCTTCAAACGAACTGTAAAAATTTGTGACTACTCGACAAACAAATAAACAATTTTACGAAGTGCCAGCTCCCTCAAGTACTAAAATGAAAGAGTAATGTTCCGATATTGAATAAAATTTTATTCGCGCTTAAACAGTTAAGTGTGTGCAGTCCCAATGCTTGTTTTGATGGCATATTTAAGTACAGACGCCACCTACTTCGATGGCCGAATAACTTACATTTTTTAAATTATAAGAACATCATACTTCAAAGTATTTTGGGGGTTTCTAGATCTATGAGTAAGTGTGACGCGTTACCGAAAAATAAAATTAAAATTTACAGCCTGTATTTAAAAAAAGTTACTTCATATAAAGAGCGTGTTCAGTGCTCGATTCTCGTTCCAAAAATATATATGACATGATAATGAACTTATATTTCGACGAGATTATCCCACGAAATAATTAACGTTGATTCATAGACGCGCGCCCATATAATCAGTGGCCGTGTGACCTAAGCCTGCGCGGAGTACGGCAATGCGAGGGTGTCCTTACGTATAAACCTGCGAGTTGTCAGGAAATGACATATTTCTGTAAATGACCAAAAAAAAAAAAACCTATTGTCATTACATAAGTGATACTATGGCATAATATTGGGTAAAATATATAATTTGAATAAAAATACACATATATACTATTTGTTCTAGTTTCTCTATTTAGGTATATAAATGGTTTTTATAAGAGATTTATTTAACTGTCGATAAATAATGTGGATGGATTTTACGTATATTTTAAGATAGTTTTATCTTGTTAAGGCTCACTTATGCAGATATGGTTTAAAGTTATCCCTGGCTTAAAAAATCAATTATGGTATCTCTCTCTTTCTTCGTATTTATGAAAGAAAAGGTATGATATTTTAACCTATGGTTAACTTTAACCCAGATCTGCGCAAATGATTAATTTTTAAATTCTGTTAAAATGATTTTCCAATTTTATAATACTTATTACCTATGGTTTATTTGAGATTATTTAGATGTTCTCTTTATTCTGATTTCTTATGATTTTTTTATAACACATTTTAACATAGCTCCAAAATTAATTTCCCCTATTAAATACCCAAGTAATGAAAGATATTTTCCTTTATTACCAAAGTAATTTATTTCGTACTGAGTATAATCCCGGTTGAATATATTATTTAAGTGAAAATTCGTATTTTGATGCGCCCCAGATAAATTTTCTCTATTGAAATATTATATAACGCTCGCTATTCGAGCATTTTTACCACTGACAAAAGAAACAGTTATTTATTTTGAAAAACAACATAATTTAATTAAATAATAGTAATATTATAATTAAATTATGTCTAGGAACATTGATTTGCGCTTGGACTTTTGAAATCATGTTTTTTTTTTTTTTTGCGTGTAAGTTTATTCCTGTAGAAAATGTGTAAAATATAAGATTTAAAAAGTTGCCTTTAGAAAGGTTTGCTTGCTATTTGTCGATTTTATGTAATAATACGTACTAGAGGTGGCCCTGTGGTCGACATTAGCCCGTGATAATTACACTTACAAACAACTTAATGAGGATTCTTTTGCCTCTTAGATAAAACAAAAGAATGTTGTGACAGATTGACAAACTTCAGCGTGTATATATCAAACACACGTAAGTGTGTGTTAATAATCTGAAGTAGTGTGTGTTGTTATTTTTATTAATGTTATGTGTTTCTAAGCATTATTAAAAAAAATATTAGCTTTCTGCTCACCTTTCTCTACATAAACTTTATCTGTGCCAATTAATATACTCCTCCGTCCGCACAATTCTCTTAAAATTGTACTGAAAGCTTTTGCTTCACGTATTAATAATGCGTACTCTGTTAGTGCTTGCTAAAAGACATCTATACCTAAAGTCATGAAACTAAATACATTTTATAAATCTGTAGTTCAGCTCAATGTCACTCGAATCAAAGTTAACGAACCATTTCCACTGGAAAATTGATGACTCTGGGAATACCTCGACAAATATAAACACTTAACAAAGGACATAAAGAAGCGCGAACAGATTTACAGACCGACACGCTGCTGGAATAAAAATAGCTCCCGATTCCACGCTTAAAGCCCCTTCTCACTGACAACATTCATCATACGCGCTTCTGTTGTTATTGATTTTTTTTTACTAATAAATTTAAGTAGCATCTAAGCTTATGTAAGGGTAATCACGACGCAGTCAGATCGCGTAATTTCGGCATAATATGGTTACTCACTGCGTACATACCTATGATTTTTTAATGTTAAATTGTCTAAAACTTAAGCGTAAGGTCACAACGAAGCGAGTCAATTATTCAACGCGGTGCTGTCTTTTTATTAAGATATCGTAAGTGGTATCAAAAATGGTCAGTAAGAATTTTCGATTGTTTTTCTGTCACCAGGCGGCGCTTGGTAGCACGACGTTACTTGTCGTGTCAAAAAGCTGTCAGATGTCATGAATTTAAAAACCCTCATTGCAAGAGTTCGAATGTCAAGTAAGACCACTGTAAATAGCGCGGCTCTTGGAATGAAACATGTATTTCCTAAACGCTTTGTCGCGTACCGTCTCGTTTCAGTGAGAGCTGTCGCTAATGCATTACGCGGCGGGAATTTCTATACTTTTAGACAATTATGTCGTCACAGATCTATTATTAGCTTAATACAAACAGAAAATCGGTTGTCTGTAAAGTCGGTTTACTGACGATAGTTGAACGTGACAACGTCATGTTTATAGTGCGCGCGGAACTAAGCCTCTCCTCCGCCTCTCCGTCCCACCGCTCACATACCTAAGGCGCGGCTAGCTGAGGTAACGGCAATGCGTCATATTTAGCGAGGTAACGCTGGTAAAAGGTAACGCATGAGTCATGTTTTTTCGTGCGTGCAGCCGGCTCCATCAAATTATAAGACGTTATCACGTCAAAAACAATTTCTACGTGAGATTTTGTACCTGACACTTCTGGCGTACCGCGATTCATTACGCGATAGTCACTTCTCATACGAGTGTGCCTGCACTTTTATAAAGATTCTCCCTGAGGAAAAGGAACTAGCACGAACATCAAAGTTAAAGACTACTGATAGAAATATGTTGATCTAACGTCCGGTCTTTTGTACAAATTACTGTCGTTCGAAGCGGCGTTTATTTTGCCAATTGTAATGTAAATAGTTTCTCCTACAAAATATGTAAATAAAATAAAATAATGTTAGTTAATTTATAACTGACGCACAGATGGACTGATTCTAAATATCTAAGGAACAGACGGTCAGACAGACTTAAATTGGTATACAATTTACTAACACTTTTTCCTGATATGGGCGGTTCATTTCGACATTAGATTATACATTTGTTTAGAAGTTTTCAAAATAGATAATTACAACACATTTATAAAAAACTCCCAACTACGTAAATAATGTAACCCGAGCTATTATTACAAACTTATTGATACCATTTTTATTAGAATCGGACCGGTGCCACCTGCACCGTACTTTTATTTACCGTACTGTTATTTAAGCGCTACAGTGGAACAAACATCCATACATCCATACATATATACAAACATAGATGGCCAAAATCATTAATTACCCTTTCTTTTGGCTTAAAAATAAAATATAGCACGTGGGTAAACTTTTTTTGGATGGGATTAAAGTTTGCATACCTACTAATAAGTTATTTCTAATGTTTTTAACGAAAAACTAACTGGTATAAACTGTATAAACACAGTTCAGTTTCAGTTCAAACTGAATTGCAATAAAAAAATATTGTTTATTTTTAATAACTCGTTAAATTGTAATAACTCGCGCACGTAGGGTTCTGTACCATTATGACAATATTCTACATCCTTAATTATTATTTCGTTATTTTTGTACGATGTTTTCCATGTAAGCGCATTTTACAAGTTAAGTGTCTATAACTCCTGAACTTATAAAGATATCTAAGACGTTATAGTTTTTCTTTAAAGTTCATTACATGGACTACAATCATGGATTATTTTAGATTTTTCGAGCCAGCCGTTTAGATTTTAGAGGGGGACGGGATGCCTTATTTAACAAAAAAATGCGATTTAATGTTGAATATTTCACAAACATATACCTACATCAAAAAATCACCTGTGTAACCCCGCATTGTTTTTAATTCTAATGACCCCACCCCCAAACCAAAACCAAACCCCACACTGTGGGGTTCACTGTGGGGTTCACTGTGGGGTTGGGGACAAAAAAATCATCCCCACTTTACGGTACCCCAAAAAATATGTATTTTTCGTAATTTTATTTCAGCACTTTGTCGACGTGGTAAGTACACATATTCATGCAAAATTCATCTTTCTTGCACTAAACGTTTGGACGGTAAGCTGGAGACGTACAGACGGACAGATGGATGGACATGGCGGAACCATAATGGTTCTGAGACGTGAACTACGGAACCTTAAAAAGTATAATTCTCCTGCGTTATCTAGAAAATAGGAATAATAGTGTTTTGGTCTACTACTTTTCGTCTATTTAAATTCAATATTTAAATAGACGAAAAGTAGAAATCTATTTACCAGTGGAAATTTTAGTTCCTACTTCCAGAATATTCTCCAACTATTAATCAAATTTCAGAGACCTTTTACTAAATAAAACTAGGTATTTTTACTGATGCTTATCCGACTTCCTAAAGGAGGTGATATAGTGTCTAAGAGTTTAATAGGCGATCACAGATTACAGATTCCGGGTTCCAGCGTACCGTTTAAATTTTTAGGCAAATACTTTTATTCTTATTGAAAAAAAGCGTAGTAGCACTGTACACAGAAAAAGCAATTGTGGGCCGTTAAAGTTGAGGTCAAAATTTTCAAATTGGATCGATTCGAATCGTTTCATGAAAGATGTTCCTCTGTAGTATATATATATATATATATATATATATATATATATATATATATATATATATATATATATATATATATATATACTACTTTATCGTGCAGTGGCTTGCCATGGTAATTCATACATACCTGGTATGAAAAAAAAATGGTCGCAAAAATAATAATTTTAGCAAACTTAATGTGGTGTCGAATATAAATTAAAATAGAATACAATCGATAACCTAAAGCACGTATTCCATTGTTGGGCAACAATACAAACATGGCCGCCGTGAATATTTCAGCCAAGTGAGACGTTATCGGAATTAATGTTTCCTTTGACGGCTGGTGCGAGTATACGTGCAGAGTGGTGACTTTGAACGCTTGCGATAGTAATATACCTATTAACACACTATATGTAATCGGCATCCGCGCTTGTTTTTTCGATTTTCGTTGATAAAAATAAATAAAAATTTACGTGATTTGTACATAAAATTAACCAAACTTCAAATAACGCAAATGACAACTGATCAAAATTCTTTAGTAGTAGACTATTTTTTTTTATTATTCATTGAGTACATATGCAAAGACAAAAATCTAACAGGTTTCTTTTATCCTGTACTAAATTAATGAATCTAAATCACATATTAAAATCCAGATATTTTTAAATCAGAAAAAACATAAACTGTGAACTGCTTCCAAATTTATTTTTTAAATTTTACAAATTGTACATTTTATTACAAAACGTAAAAACTTATAAGCCCTTACAAAGCCGAGCTTTTAGTCGCGTCTAATGGGTGACTTAAATCCACACAGAAATATTTTTATAAATATTTCGCATGTACATAATCTTTTACAATAATGAAATGTATTTTTGTAATCTCATATAAGGTTTAAATAATTAAATGTGTCTTATGACACAGTGGTTATAATATTATATTGTTTTACATATGTAGGTCTTATTATATTGCTTTTTTTTTTAGTTGACAAGCTGATTCAGCCGTTTGCTGCTGATCTGCCATCGAAATTATTTTCAGTTGTTAGTCGTTTGTTTAAAAATAGTTTACGATTCTCAAACTTACCGTATACACATTAAATTAAACAAAAAATTAAACCGAATTCCAAAGTAAAAATGCACAAAAAAGGATGAAATAAAACTTATTTTCTAAACAATTCCCTTTTTAAATTTGGCTGTAATTTTAACTATTTCTCTAAAATTTTGAAGTCGGTACCAGCCAACTTGAACGTGTTCTATATTAAATATTGTTTTATCTGGATGTTGTTCGGGCTGGTACTGACTTAAAAATTATGAAGATTTAGTAGAGAAATAGTTAAAATTTCAGCCAAATTTAAAAAGGGAATTATTTAGAAAAGAAATTTTATTTCATACATTTTGTGCATTTTTACTTTGGTAGTCGGTTTAATTTTTTTGTTTAAAATTATAATATTTTTTGCCTTTTTAGTGATATTTGTTAAATTATTATTAACACATTTTAAGAACATTTAAAATAAATGATCGAATGTATAATTGAATACGAGCCAAGCTTCCATTAGGTATTGTATATAAGACAATGATGATGATTACAGTAAATTAAACAGTTTTTTAGTTTTTAGTTTAAAAGTTTCAGTTTTTTAAACAATGTCGCCAAACGCGTATCTTAAAAGACTGAGGAGTTCTGTTCAGTGCTTTTGGATCTATGGTATATATTGGTGCAGAATCTTAGTTTTTAGTAGCATATGCTTGAGTTACTTCTGAAAAAGTCAAAATCACTATATAAATTTCGAGGAGTTCCCTCGATTCCTCATGAATGCCATCTTCAAGTCGCCAATTTTTTGAAAACGGGACCAACTTCGAAGTATAACCCTTTACATGATAAAAATAATTTTGAAAATAGGTCAACAGAAGGCGGAGTTATCGTTGAACATACAAAAAAAACATATAGCCGAACGTATAACCGCCTCCTTTTTTGGAAGTTGGTTAAAAAATTGCACAATCCGTTTTGAACAAGTTTGGTTTTATGCATTGTGACACAAGAATTTCATAAGTAATATTATAATCTAGTCGGCTAGCGGTCAATATTCGAACATAATAATTCATATTATTTTAATTTTTTCATTAGGGTTGTTTTGCCTCATAGATTCGATTCGATTCGAATTTCGATAAAAATATGTAAATGTGATCTATGGAATGTGAAAGAAATATTGACAATTGTGTCAAACTAACACTTTTGTTATTGTAAAGCTGTGCGAGTGAGGTAGTGAGTGTAAATTTATATGTATTAATTTTAAGTATTTCTAAGTTATATTTAAAAAAAAATATTTTGGCACACCTCCCTCTATATAAACTTTATCTGTGCCAAATGTTATACTCCTCCGTTCTCACTATTCTCGTAAAACTGTAAGTTTTCGATTCACGTACTAATATATCTAGCCCCTTACTAATAAAACTATTTACACAACGGATAACTTAAACAACATTGCTGTCTTTGTCTGATACGTTGGAAATGTCATATGATAGAAAAAGATAGCAACGTTGTTTAAGTTAACCGTTGCGTAAATATTTTTATTAGTAAGAGGGTATATCTATATGATGTTAATAATTAGAGGTAACAGTAAGTCGTGGTTATATTTACGAAAGGGTCAGTTCACACCGCAACTATACGCGGCGCTGCATTTTTAAGATAGGTATTCAAAGTTGAACTTAATTCACTATTAAAAAAGATATACGTTTCATATGACATCAGTCACACACTGCACATGCGCTGTGCAGCGCGGTGCAACCTGACATTGGAACTTTTACAAAAGTGTATCTATCTTCTTGTGCAATTAATAATGTTCAAGTTTGAATAGCTATCGTAAAAATGCAGCGCCGCGTATAGTTGCGGTGTGAACTGACCCGTTTCCCCGTTCGTTCGTTTCGGTGTAAATTGACCCTTAGTGTGTACTTTTTTTAATTAAGATAAACTTCATTGTTCCTTCTGTGTACACTCACTTATTCTTAGTAACCGCGGCCGCGATGTATTTATTTTGTAAGTCGGTTTGAACTTTCACTGGGGTTTCAATTGATCGAACCTTCACAAATCCTGCTCGCCTGGTGCTTTGAGTTGATATTAAGTTCCATTAGGAAAAATAATAAAGGTTCTGTGTTGATTGCTAAAATCTAACTGTATTTTTGTGCCATCTGTGGCATTGAAAAAGCTCCTAATAATGTCCCAAACCAACAAACGAATTTTGTTGCGGTTTTTTATCTGAAAGCTGATGTGATTGAAAAGGTCCCATAGCTTACCTATAACTCATCATCATGAACTGACATTCTATTTGATAAATGAACTACGACTATTAGATGAGATAAGATACTTAATTCGAGTCCTCTCCAATTGGAAAAATCCGAAAGAATCGGCGCGTTTTTCTAATATTTTTAAAAATTAACGCAACGTATAAGCTACTCAATGTTGCTGTCTTATTCTGATACGTTGGAAAACACACGACATACAAAGATAGCAATATTAAGTAGTTGAAACAATTTAGTTTATTCGGTGTGTAAATATTTTTATTATCAACGATGTTAAAATATAGCTTACCATTAATATAGGGAAATACCGCAAGTTTAAATAAACCATACGCCGTTAAAAGCATAGTATATTATTTATACCATTAATTTTGTATAGAGTTTGCAACTTCGGGAGTTGTAATAGGAGCAGATTAAGGGGCTTAGAGGATTTGTTTTAGAATCTCGCTTTGGTAAATAATTGAAAACTTTGGTATGGTTAAAGTATAATATAGCGTATGACCGCGGTCAAATACTTTTCTGATTAAAAGCACACAGACATTTTCACTTAGTATTTTAAACTTGGAAGAATCTGTTGCGAAATAACGCCTTAATCACTAGACCTGATTTGATGATATTTACCTAATTAGATGAATTAGTGCAACAAAATGCACGATTGTCGCAAGTTGCAGGCAACATCTAGTAAGGGTCAGCTCACACTGAAACGAAACGGTACGCTACGCGGAGCATTGCAAGAGCGGCGCCGGGCTATGCAAAACGTTGCAGTTTCATATTAAACGTGTTTCTTCTTGTGCAGTGAATAAAATTCAATTTTCAATCGCTATATTAAAAAATACAGTGCATCGTCTCGTTTCGTTGTGAACTAAGTAAGCTAACTTACTGCTTACTGACCCTAAGTGTATTTTATAATCCGCATGTTTATTCTCAGGGTTATCGTAATCATTGTATTATAAGGATAATTACCTTACCTTAAAATAAATCATCACGCTTACGAGGCTTCTATGTGTGGGCTTCTCGCTAATTTAAAACTACGTAATCTACAAACTTCAACCTGATGAAGGTAACTTCCAGGAATTGTATTTTACATTCAATTAGAAAGTTTGCCAATACTTGTCTAATTTACGTCTGTCACACCTACCGAAATTGGTGAGCTATGCAGCGGCACGGTGAGCCGGAGTGACTACTACCGCCTCACAGAAAACCGGCGTGCAGTAATGCCATCACTGTGTTTCGCAGAGTGAATTGGAGAATTATCATCTTGTCATCATCGAAACTTGTCATCAGGCTATACATTTTAACTAAATGTTGAAAAAATACTTAACGCGTTATAGTAAAACTATACTTTACATATAAGAATCATATATATTACTCAAAAAATATAAAAGTACTAGGCTAATTTAAATACTTTCCGCGAAAAATATTTCGGGGAATGGACTTTGTTTTATTGTTATTGGTAATAATACCATTATGATTAAAACTACCATTATGAAAAAAATATTACGGGTAATGGAAAATCCATTACCCGCAATATTTTTCCGAGAAATTCATCTACGGAATATCTTCAATATAACGTAAACGGTTAGACGTTTTAATTGACAACGTGAAAAGGGCGGCGCGGCGTGTCAAAAGAAACAAAACACGTAAGTGACATTAATTTTAGAAATGCTGTGTTAAAGACGCTTCGGAGAAAACGAATACTCGCTTCATTCCGAATCCCAAATATAGATTCGACGACTGTCTGAAACGTGAAATTGTTGTAGCTTAATTACTGTCAGAAGAAATTGCGAGAACATGAAGAAGTAATAAAGTTTCTCAACTTAAGGTAGTCCAAAATATAAATTAGACTAATAATATTTTGCCCAATTGAAGGTATGTGAATGTAATGTATGTAATATGTCTAGCGATATTTGATAATTTGAAACTGTAGTTATAACCACTAGAACTAAGTACTATTGAACAAGCTGCCGGTCGACCAGGCATAAGATGAAATTGCGCCGTTGAATGTGCGCACGCACATAATATTATACTCACGTGTAAAAACGTAGTACTGGTTAACAGTTTAACTTTTTCTCAGAGTTTCTAAAGATTAATTATACATAATATTATCTTACTTATCTTACGATGTGGTAAAATTCTCTAAAAGTGCATTAAATAAACTTAAAAAGATCAGCCCGTAGATAAAACCTCCTCCAACTTAATACGTGTACATTGTACACAAATAAAACGTGAAGAATTTAAATTCAAACGTCGCCACTTTTTTCTATTCCGTCACGTCGTGCGCAAACACAATATTTATTTCGCTTTTTTCCCGCTGAAAATGCACACAATATGTAAAACGCGCTCTCATATGCATGAGAATGCTACATTTTTAAGGTAAGTGCATTTTCCGTGTCCGCCTCGGATTTCCCTGCTTGATTTTAATTGGAAAGTATCAAGAATAACGGAATAAACTTTGGTGATTAATGTGTAGTGTTTGTTGAATATTGATACTTGTTGACTTTCTTACTAAAGGCTTCAATAATTAATTGAAGGCGATTAAGAAAACATATATTAATACTTCTGAAATTCTTGATAGATTTTCAACTTGTACGAAGTAATTTAATATTTTAAGGCTTCCGAAAATCGAATTCAGTTAGCTGTCACGCCACCATGTCATCCACTACACTACATTATACATAATTAACTGCATATCTAAGTCCCAATTTCATAATAAAAATCTTTATAATTATTGTTAATAAATTATAAAATATGATAAAACATTGTTTCTAAACCAATTTCTATTTTCAAATTTGGTCCAAAGAATACCCTAAAATTCAAATTCGTAACTTCCGAAATTCAGATTCAGTTAGGTCGCTGTCACGCCACCACGTCATACACATATTTGCGCTCGGCGTGTTTACAGCGTGCACGCTCGCTGCATATTTAACAAGCGGATGCATACTTACGCCTGCTAACAAATATCGGTATAATTTTAACGTGAACTAAGCGTTCTGATTAAATCTCTAACATTAGTGCAGTATATTTTTGTTAACTAATTGAGTTGTTTTGAATAAAGCGACTGTTATACATGCAACAAGTGAAAATTAAAGTATCGTGACACGCATGATACTGTAATTTAAAATTACTGTCTAACATGAGTGAAAGCAATTACATAGTCATTTTTAAATAAATTTGTAGAATGATTGCCATCACTTGTGTATAATTATTTGACTACAATTTAAATTGTATGTTCATGATTTAATTTGCATATGTAAAATGCTCTATTTTTAAATATTGTTTATACTTTTTAGTATTTGTTATGTTAAGTATTTTAAAATGCAGTAGAACTAAAAAAATTGAAATATAATTGCATGCAGAAACTACAACGCATAATTTATAAACTCCTTAGTGATCGCTTCCTCTTTCAACGTTAAATTAGAACTAGAATTTCAAAACCGTACACATTTAGTGTATATTTTGTGTATTTTAATATTATAACAAGTAATCACGGCGATCCCACAACGCTGCAAAAGCTAAATACGACTTACACAAGAAAATTATAAAGAGGATGGAAACCGGTCAGCGCGTTTGAAAGCAGTAATATGCTTCTATATACACTGCCTCGTATTACATTTTTATTATTTACGAAATTTGCAATGGTATCTAAAATATGTATGTTGCTTCGGCTACGAGTTTGCATTATAGAAGCCGTACACAAATCGAATAACGTCATCTTTTACCGAGTTGTTTTAAAACTGTGCTGACTGTGGAGACAATTCATATGTCATTTTGTAAATTCTAAATTAAGATAAGTAGTTTATAACCGTAATTTCATCTTTATGATATTATCTTACTAACATTATAAAAAGGAAATATTTGTTTGTTTGCATTGAATTGGTTCCGCAACTAGTGGAACCTGGTGTAGAGAAGACTACGGGAAAGGACAAAGGCTACATTCTTAATTAAAAATGTTTCGTTTACTTAAAATAATTAACAACATTCGTCAACATCAAAATTGCCTTTTACATAAAATTGTACTAGTTTCATGGTGTTTTTAATGCTGAATCAAAATAAAACAATTGAGTTGTGCAATATTTAAGATTATAATACTGAGAAACTCGATGTATTTTACAGTCTTATGACAACGTTCATTCATTCATTCATTCATTCATTCATTCATTCATTCATTCATTCGTTCATTCGTTCATTCATTCATTCATTAAAACAAATCAATAATAAGCGCCTCATGCACCCAAAACATTGAGCTAACACCTTGTGACAAAACAATTCCGTTGGACGCACAAGATGCGCCAAGATTAATAAATAAAAGTCACAATTATTTTACCGGCTTGTACGGATGAAAATGAACATAATATTAATAGAAATAAAAACAAATGAAAATAATATAACATATTGTGTTACGGGTACCAAACAACGGGAAGTATATTTAATACTTTTACACTATACATATATTTAAGATTTTTATTATATTATACACGTATTTAATACACACCCATGACCCAGAAACATAGAAAAACTATTTTGTTCCTTCGGCGGGATTCGATCCCGCGATAGAAGAGTTAAGGTACGGTAAGAGCCACAGAGGAGTTAGGTTCATATGGAGCTAAGCGCAATAAAAACAAAGTATCGTCATTCTGTGTTATAATAACTATTTGCTTACGCAGCTTCTTTGCCAAATAAAATTAAAATTTCCTTGAAGGAACCAACCAAAAAAGGGTAACAACTTTTAGTTATAATAAAATTTCAATGGGTTGTTACTTGTAAGTAAAGGAATGGAAAATTTATGAAAACTTATTTATTTGTACTGCCTTAAGCTGTCTCTATAATTTTATGTTTAAAGACACACTTATTTTCAGTTTATCTCATAGTTAAGTTAAGAGTAGGTGCCAATTTTTATAGTTCTTAAAATCGCCAAGTTAATAATAATTGTATACAAATACAAGCGAAAAAAGAGAGTTACTAAAAATCATAAAATGTCTTGTAAATATTTTATAATTATAAAATTAAAGTAAAATATTTAAAAAATAAATAGATATAAACACACATTTTCGATTGTACACATTTGTACTAGTTCCAAAAAAAAATGAAGATTTTTCACTTAGCCTTATCTTATAAATAAAAGCTAAATCGAAAAAAAATTATGTATGTTTCCGTAATTAGTACAAAGTAAAAAGTAGGTTTCAATTAAAATGCAACAAAGTGATATTTTCTAAAACAGCGTGTCATTTAAACTATGCAATAAAAATTAGAAAGTTTTTAAAAATATGTTTGTAATGATAATTAAAAAATTAAAGTCAAAGTCAAAAAAGTTTATTCAAAGTTGGTATTATTATACACTTTCTGAACGTTGGTATACGTGATGCCTACCACCGGTTCGGGAACTAGCCCGGCGCGAAGAACCGGCGTAAGAAACTCGCGCTGAGCCATCTTTTACCAAAAAGTAGGAAAATTGTTCTTTTAGAATAATAAAGGTATATTACAATGGTATGACTAAAACTACATAACAAGAGTACAATAGTACATAGAGTAGCTTTGGAGGTGGCCATCCTATTCCCGCGGTGTGCGATCGTCAATAAAATCATTGACTCTATAATAAGCTTTAGCACACAAACGTTATTTAACTCCTTTTCTAAATTTATTAATATACAGATTTTAAACAAAATTTATTTCGGGCGGCATAGGCCCAAATTATAAATACCTTACAGACTAACATACATATTATTATAATTATATACTTATACTACACATTATCACGTGCTATCGGCGACGTGATGCGCGCTTCGTTCCGGAGTCTCCCCCGGAACCTCCGGTAGGCCACACTCGTCGGTCAGAACTCCTCCACCTCGAAGGTCGACAAAAGATGCGTTGGCACTCTCACCACAAAGGAACTGAAGTTGACCTTATGGCGAGACTCCAGACGTTCGACCCTGATGGACGTCTTCTTGCGGATGTAGTCCATGACGTCCTCGACCTCCATGGACCAGTGCAGGTGGGATACGTACAACGGCGTCGCGGGTACCTCGCACCGTCGGCGCAGTTCCGGTACCGCGATTGTTGTGGGCGGCGGGCTTTCTCTTCTTTCTTCTTTCCACCAGTATGCAGCCCTCCTCATCGCACCTCCTGCTAGCGTCCTTACTAGGTCGAGAAGGCTCAGCCTTACGGTTCTGCACAGCCATGTGGCTCTCTTTTTCTTCCTTTCTCTTCGACCGCGCGGGAGATGCGGGGCGACCGGCGATAGTCGCAAAATTTTTCTGCTTAGTTGCTTGTTAACTCGGTGTCTGCACGATCCGGAGTGGAAGGCGGGTGAGGGCGGTGGCGGTCGCCGACTTGTCGGATTCCACTGACTCGCAAAATGATGTGTCAGCTTGCGCACCGCCACCACGTGTGTTGACAAATCGGGTGACCTTACTGAACTATTTACTGAATTATTACATTTTAATTGTAGTAATTCACTACGTAAGTCACGGATGGATCTTATCTCGTTCAGCTTTACCTTCATACTCTTGGAGTTCTTCAGCAGGCTCAAGACGTCGACCTGGTCCATCATTACCACCGGCAGCTTGTGGAGATCTTTCGCGATAAAGGCCAGCACTTCGTCTGGATCCGTCTGCTTCAGCAGGGAGATGATGTCCTGCACGCTTTGTTCATCGCCATCTCGCCTCCGTGATGGCATGTTCGCGCTCTGGCCGAGCGTCACGTAGAGCGGCTGCTTGCCCGTGCAAATCTCCTCGCTGGTAAAGGAAGATTTGCATATCTGCACGATGCTGACCTTGTCCATAGTGTCGAAGGTGTGCTGGATGAACGCCAGCAACTCGTTGGCCACCAACGCCATGGTGCAGTGGCGCAGCAGCGCAATTCACAAACAATTAAATTTGCTTCGAGTATAATGTGGAGCGCGACCGTTCTATAGTGCTCAACATATGACACTGAAAAATAAAAAATAAAAAAACAGAATTTTTATTTACAGCCACGGAAACGTTTGCTCGACAATAAAATTTTACCATATTTACTATACAAGGAAAAACTTCGAATTAAGTCGCTTTCGTCTCGCAGCCGATCCCTGAAAAAGAACGAATTCCGTAAAAGGTAAAAATGAACAGTGTGCTCGTTAGTCGAAACATCATTTATATCACATTTTCTCTACCCCAGTCATCTATTACGTAAATATAACAAAAAAATTTATATATTTTTGTTTTACTATGAAATACTTATACATACATAAATGAAATATATTTTATTTTATTTAATGATATATTCATATTATTATAACATTAATTCAATGTTATTGGAAAAAGTAAACTAGTTTGTAGATACTAATAATATTTAAATGTTAATAATGAATAAACAATCTAGATAATAAATTTTGGAAGTGATATATCAATCGGTTACTATGCATAGCAACCGATTGATATACGTAGTAGCCACGCTGTCATTCCTGGCATTACACGGAGCGTGTTTACGAACGACGTGACGCGCGTCACTGTCACATTTTCACACTGCAGTTCAAGTCGTTGCACATTTGGCGCGTCAATAAGATGTGACACGTTTTATTGGTAAAAATGATTCAAATATCCCGACTGTTACACGGCCGCGGGATGAAATATTTATGTGAGTTGAAATGGCATATCAATCCATATTTATTTGTACTATGTCAATGCTGAAAATGTTAAAAATTATACTGTGAATTATGAAAAGGTATTTATTTAATATTAAATTGATACGAAATGAAATTGAGCTCTTTTTGATAGGAAGGTATCACAGGCGAGGCGTGCATACAAGCCAGCTTCCCTTATGTATATTATATAATTTTTATTTTTTTAAATACGGTACTTTACCCAAAAATTGTGCTAACACTATGTGACGAACCAATTCCATATTTTAAAAATTAATGTATGTATATTAAATAATAGATTTAAAGTAATATTCATAAGGGAAGCCGGCTTGTATGCACGCCTCGCCTGTGGTAGGTATAGTAAGTCACATACAGTGAATCTTATCTATTTTCGTCCTCTGCTGAAGCTCAGTCTCGTTTCCTTTTAAATGGAGTAAGAGTCAGGGAACCTCCACCTAATAATGATTACACTTCCATTAAAACACTTAACTATGACATGTGTCTCAAATGTTTATCAGGCAATTCCCCTCCAAAATATTTATTATTTCGCAAGACCTTCAAGAAAACATCGCGCCATTTCTTGTGAAAACATTATCGCATCCGTCGGGACTCGGGGGTCAGCGTGACGGTGACGTCACAGTTTGCGGGGAGCGTGACAGACGTTACCGGCGGAAGCGTGTGTGTGCGCACACATTATCTGACGTGTTTATATTGGGTGAGGGGAAAACATCGATATTTGGGACATTTATTTCTGGTTTATAAACATTTTTACACGTGCCACAAATTTGTATTGGATATGAGCGTAAAAGATTGATTTTCGCTGTCTCAGATTTGTGTACCTCTTTATTGATTGACGTGCTATATACAAGAGTATTTTTATTCGAACCACAAATTGTTGGATGTTACGAAAGTTGGATCATCCTTGTTCTCGGAAATAATTCATATATTGATATGTTTAACATATTTACTTAGTAAGGCTTGACGCAATAGAAGTCCATACATGTGATATTATTTTGTACACTTCATTTGTCTAAGTCCACCTCTGTATTTAAACGTATCATAATGATATGAGGATTAACGTCCGGTCGATGAAACGGTACAAAATGTGAAAATAAAGTTCAAATTTTCGCTGAATTGAAGCCGACAAAATAGTAACTACCTTGAGTCCAGTTCACACCGTGACTAGACACGACTAGCAATTCAAAATTAAACTTTATTCACAACACAAGAAGATACACGTTTATTGCGATAGTTCAAATGTCAAGTCAATCAAAGTCAATGTCGAAAGCGCCACTCTTCCAATGTAACGTGTATCTTTTGTGTACTAAACAAAGTTTAATTATGAATAACTATCTTAAAAAATGCAGCGCCGCGTCGCGTATCGTCGTAGTATGAATTGACCCTTAGATTCAAAATATTTTTCACGTGTAGGTACTATTTTGTAATCGGCTTTTCTGTTTATAAAGTGTAAAGACTTGCCTTTGTAGGGATCAATGTACACAATATTATAATAACTCGACCTCCGTTCCGCACGGGATTATGGCGACATGTGTAAAGCTTTGTCGTTTGTGTTTTTACGTTCACGAAAAACGAATATTGTGTAAATATTGTAGTAGAAGATATTATATACTAGTAAAGTCACAAGTATTTTTATTTTTTATATGTACAAGATAGGTGATACATGGCACCAAAAGGTAGATTCAGGGCAAACAAATGTGCAGCGTTTTAGTTCGTCCTCTTAATATTTTGTTCGTATACGTGTCGTGTCTTCATTCGTCGCTTAGGGTCAGTTCGCACCGTGCGTTCGCGAATGCGCTGTGCAACGCGGTACAACTTGACTTTTTTATCTTCCCGTGTAATAAAGTTAGATTTTGAATCGTTTCGGTGTGAAATGCGAAACCCTAAGCGAGAAAATGATTTCGTTTGAATATGTTGTTATTTTGAATTGTTAAAACGAATTCTTACTACCGTATTAGCTGACGTCTCTGTCTGATCATCAATTATTTCAAATGTCGGGATCAAAAGATTATTTTTGTTGATAGAAAACATTGAATTACGACATGAAACTGTTCTTGATAAACGCCCGGAGGCATTTCTCTGATAAGTCAGTGTTACGCTTGCCTGTTTACAAGGTCGATCTGTAATGAATAATATTTTTCTGGTATAAATGTGAAAGTTTGTGTGGATGGATGGATGTTTGTTACTGTATCACGCAAAAACTACTTAACGGGCTTTGATGAAATTTGGCATGGTAGTAGTTTAAGCTCTGGATTAACACATAAGGTACTTTCTATCCCGGAAAAGTGCACTGTTCCCGTGGGATACTGTATTTACGCCGGTGGGGCCGCAGTTGAAAGATTCAATTCCGGGTCAAATGCTACTTATATACTTACTAAGCAAAACTTTCTAAAGCTACATCACAAATGGAAAATGACGTGTCAAAGAAAAATCAACAATCTTCCAAAGGACAAATCCTACTACTACTAATAAATGTGAAAGTTTGTGAGGATGTATAGATGGATGTGTAGATGGATGTGTAGATGGATGTGTAGATGGATGTGTAGATGGATGTGTAGATGGATGTGTAGATGTATGTGTAAAGTTTGATAAGTATTCTTTCAAGCAAACACTACTGAGCGGATTTCGATGAAATTTGGTATGGTAGTAGTTTACGCTCTGGATTAAAACATAGGCTACTTTTTATCCCGATTACTTAATTTAATTGGCAGTACTTACAATGTTCCTTTGGGATACTGTATTTACGAGGGTGGAGTCGCGAACAAAAGCTAGTAGGCTGTAAAAGTGATAGACAAAAGTATATCGTCATATTTCATTAAAATATCATCCCCCCCATCCCCCAAAAATCCCTCTTATAATGGTGATATTATTGTGATCGAGTACTACGGTTAAAGTTTATTATTAACTAGCTGTTGCCCGCGGCTCCGGCCGCGTAAATACAGTGTCCCACGGGAATACTGCACTTTTTCGGGACAAAAAGTATCCTATGTTTTAATCCAGAGCGTAAACTACTACCATACCAAATTTCATCGAAATCCGTTTGGTAGTTTTTGCGTGAAAGAGTAACAAAAATCCATCCATTCATCCATCCATCCATCCTCACAAACATTCACATTTATAATATTAGTAGGATCTTGACATTAAATAATTTTGCCGTTATTTTAATCCAGCTCAACTCGTATTGTGGGTCACGTGGCGAACGAGCTGTAAGAGCGCCTGATGGATGGCCCGGCTGTCTTGCGGTGTGGACGTTATTGATGGTGTGGCTTTTAGTTTTAACGGCTTAACCTTTCAATAAGTATTGTGTTCAAGGGGCATATTGAGTTACGTTAAAAAGGAGGCTTGGTCACATTGGTGCAGCATAAAAATAAGATTGTTGAAAAAGTCTTATTAATAATAATATTATAATCTACTATGATTGATGTAACGCCTGTTGTAACGGATACGAATCCTTTTATTTTATTTTTAACTTACCTACTTATTAATTAAACACTGTTACTTATTAGGTTCTCTCCTTTTATTACTTTAATCCTACTACTATTGTAAATGTGAAAGTTGGTGAGGATGGATGGATGGGTGGATGTTTCTTACGCAACGCGGCGCTGTATTTTTAACATAGCTAATGAAAATTGAACTTTATTCACTACACAAAAAGATACACGACTCATATGACATTACCTGCAAATGCGCTGTGTAGCGAGCTGCCAATTTTACATTCGAACACTTGCAATGAAACGTGTATCTTATTGCATAGCTAATAAAGTTTAATTTCGAGTCGCTATCTTTAAATGTAGCGCCGCGTCGCGTATTGTTTCGTTTCGGTGTCAATTCACGTAAAAACTACAGAACAGTTTTTGATGAAATTTGGTATGGCAGTAGTTTAGACTCTGGTTTAAAATATAAGCTATATTTTAAACCAGATTGGTATAGTTATATCAGACTGACGTCCACATCTGAGGGTCAATTCTGCTGAATAAAACCTGCAATAATACAATTACAATCAAGTCCCGACACGCTAAAACTGTCAAACGGGTATGTATGTCTCGTAAGCGTTAAATCAGCGTCTAACACCTCCTGATTGGTCCAAACGTCACAAAATCAGCTTACGATAACAAGTCGCTTCACTTGTCAAAGTGAAATGAAAGTCTATTTTAAATATGAGAATTGTGGTTCTGGAGTTTTTCAGGTATGTTTTAGTACTGTCTAGTAATTGATATCAATATTTCTTTCATTTCGCGCGTATTTAATAAAATATTCAGTCATTATAGCTGCGAGCAAATATTCATATTGACAGTACTTGCTATGATAATGACGACTTCTGTGGCTGAGCGCGTCAGTGCACAAGCTGGAGGACGCGGGTTCGAATCCCGCCAAAGGAACAAAAAAGTATCCTATGTTTATTGGTCATGGATTTGTATTAAATATGTGTATAATATAATTAAAATCTTAAATATGTGTAAAAGTATAAAAGTATTAAATATATTTCCATTGTCTGGTACACGTAACACAAGTTCTTCGAGAACTTTCCACGGGGCTTGATTAACGTGGTGTGAGAGCGTCCAGAGATATTATTTATTTTAAGACATGATATTATGTAATGTGTAACATCTTGGAATGGAGCATGCAATGCAATAAGTACACGGAGTACTCATATCATACTGTCGAAATACACCTCGTTAATTCCCTTACGAGAGCTTATTGTTTCGCTAAATTACATAAGCTTACAGCTTTGGCTTCCCTTTGTGCATCTGATACTAGGAATACCTGGAAACTAAATTTGTTGAATGTGTATACACCTAATAATTTGGTTTGAATAAAAATTGAAAATATACTTTACGCGATTTTTATTACTTGATTTAAAAAATATATATTATTTATCTTTATACTACTAGTGGTAGAGTTGTATAATTTATTACTATGGTAATACTAGTTTCTGCCCGCGGCTCCGACCGCGTAAATACAGTAGCCCACGGGAACAATGCACTTTTTTGGGATAAATATTAGCATATGTGTTAATCTAGACCTTAAACTGCTACCATACCAAATTCCATCAAAATCCCATAAGTAGTTTTTGCGTGAACACCTCACGTAACAAACATCCAGATATCCATACATCCGTCCATCCATACATCCATACATCCTCACAAACTTTCACATTTATAATAGAACTAGGATTATGGTATTAGAAATATTGTAGGTACATAATTCCACTATAAAATCATTTAAAAGTACCTGCAGTGCACAATGAAACAATAATAATTCTCCGAAACAAAGTATTGAAAGTCCGCACCAAATAAATTGTTATAAATTGTAATAATTTGTCACGTACAATCCAATATATCTTCAAAAGTTACAGAACATTCCGCGGCCGTTAACTAATAATGAAGTGCCGGTGTGTCTGACCCAACCTTCCCATTTAGGAAGGCACTTGTATTGAGCGGTAATATATTATAGCGGTTTTTACCAATTGAATTTAAATTTAAAAATAATTGACCGATGTATCAACGCACAGGCTTAAGGCTAGAAATTTGAAATTATGCACACGTATTTCACAGGGGGTAAAATAGGTGGTAAAAGTTTGTATGTAACTTTTTATTTCTTTGACATATTTGCATGATATTTCGTATGAATTGAGTACGGAAAAAAATAGTCAATTACGTATTTCAGCGTTTTCTAAAATTCAGCCCCTAGGTCACGCGGGCGAAGCCGCGGGCAATTAATGCTAGTTTGAAATACTTTAATTAATATATAAATAATAAAATTAATGGTAGCTAGTTGATGATGAAAGATCCAATCAGTGGCTCAAGCAGGAACAATTGACAACTACGTGTTCGTAACGTAATACAATGTCAATCGTATGGATCATAGTTTTCATACAAATTTTCTTTTGATAACGTGACGAACACAAATTTTCGTAATTATTAACTTACACATTTCATTTTACTTTATTGAATTACTAGCTTTTTCCTGCAGCTTCACCCACGTTTTTCGACGTAATTCGACGTAATTCCAGTCCATCCTAACATTAAAAAAAATGTGATGAACCAATCCACAATTTGCTACAATCAGACTTGCTAAATTGCTCCTCCCCTGCTGATCGCGCTCGTATCTTAGCATCCGCTAAGCCGAAATCGGGATTCTGGCTCCAGGCTCTCCCATTATCCAATGTCGGAACTCTGTTGGATAACCACACCTTCACACTATCGGTCAGTCTGCGCTTAGGAACCGCTACCAAGGAACCCCATCGCTGCCATTGTGGTACCACTGTGGACCGCCAAAGACATCTTAAGAATCAGTTCACACCGAGACGACGACGAGTAACGTAGTACATTCACTTACCGTTAAAACGTACAATAGGTAGATCTCACAGATACGTGGACGGAAATCCATACAAAAAACCCAGAGTCTACAGCAATAGAATGGTCGCCAATGCGTTCACTTTGAATCATATGTGATGTCACCGTAAGGGCAACCCCGAAATAGAAATTATTTTAAGAATCAATTCACACCGAGACGACGACGAGTAACGTAGGTATATTCACTTACCGTTAAAACGTACAATAGGTAGGTCTCACAGAGACGTGGACGGAAATCCATACAAAAAACACAGAGTCGACAGCAATAAAACAGTCGCCAATGCGTTCACTTTGAATCATATGTGATGTCACCGTAAGGGCAACCCCTAAACAGAAATTATTTTAAGAATCAGTTCACACCGAGACGACAACGAGTATCGTACGTATATTCACTTACCGTTAAAACGTACAATAGGTAGGTCTCACAGAGACGTGGACGGAAATTCATACAAAAAAACCCAGAGTCGACAGCAATAAAACGGTCGCCAATGCGTTCACTTTGAATCATATGCGATGTCACCGTAAAGGAAACCCCGAAATAGAAATTATTTTAAGGGTCAGTTCACACCGAGACGATACGCATTGCAACACGGTGCTGCGTTTTTGAGATAGCTATACAAAATTGAACTTTATTCACTACACAAAATGATACACGTTTCTTGTTATGGCATCAGTCATACACTGCGCACGCGCTGTGCAGCGCGGTGCAACTTGACATTCGAACTCTTACAATGAAACGTGTATCTTCTTATGTAACGAAAAAAGTCCAATTTTGAATAGCTATCCTAAATATATAAGCAGCACCGCGTCGCGTATCGCTTCGTTTCGGTGTAAATGGACCCTATGGGGTTAGTTTAAACTTCAAACCACAGGGTAAAAATATCAGTATCTCTTCTCAATGCATGGAGGATTAGGCTGTATTCCACCGCACTAGCCCACTGCGGGCCGGCAAACTAAATGATGATAGACAAATGAAACTGTTAGTGCTCCAGAATTACCGACGAACATATTACAGTGCCTGCGCCGTAATATTTCGATTAAGTTCTATCCCGGGCACCATTTGTACGGGATTTCCCGGGATTGTCCGCGATCCCGGGCTTAAGTGACACGGCCATTGTGTCTTGCATTATGCGTTTCAAATGCACCATTTAATAATGCACATAATAACTGAAGCAAAACTGTCCTTACTATGTTTGATTTTACTCTCAGTATGATGTTGCCAGTGATTTTACACGTTCTAGTGGGAATCCTACGCCTATTATAAATGTGAAAGTTTTTGATGATGGATGGATGTTTGTTACTCTTTCACGCTAAAACTACTGAATGGATATTGATTAAATTTGGTACGTGTAGCGAGCTACACTTAGATGATAGAGATGATATATGCTGCTGATGCTGTATGCTGATGCTGATGCTGTTCTGATAGGTTGATGCTGATATAGGGTATAAATGATGAACCCCGTTTGGTGCGTAGTAATGAACTGCGTTTATTGTAAATAATGATGAAATTTATATGTTACAAAAATGCTTATGTAAGATACATGCGCGGATATACGCGAGGCGCACGAGTTCAATGACACATTGACCCGTACTGTATGGTAGTAGTTTAGGCTCTGGATTAACACTTATGCTACTTTTGATCCCGAAAAAGTATCGCGTTGGGGTATTGGGGTATTGGTGTATATGGGGTATTCCAAATTATAGACCACCATGTAGATACGATTGGGTAAACTGTAATACAGGGGACACACTAATGGGAAACGCTGTTGATATCAGTAGATGTTTTGCCCGCCTAAATCCAGTATTCCACAGAAACACTGTACTTGTTCGGAATAAAAGGTAGCCTATGTATTAATACAGAGCTTATACTACTACCACACCAAAATTAATCAAAATCCGTTCAGTAGTTTTTGCTTGATTGAGTAACAAACATCCATCCATCTGTATATCCATCCAGTCATCCTCGCAAACTTTCAGATTTATAATAGTAGTATAAAATACTTTTTTGGCCTATAGCGCGATAGTCTTGATACCACCAGCGATTAACATTCAAAATGTAAGCCGAATTTGAGTGTGATCCAATAATTATAAAATACAAGAAGGAGAATAATATTAAAATCATCAATGAAAATGTTGGGACCAATTACTTACATTTACACCTGAACAATAAAAATGTAGTATAAAATTTAATCATACATCGTAATTTGTTCTTTTATGCCGTATTATGAAGTCATTTTCATTCACTACGAAGAATTATTAAATGGAAAATTACAGGAACAGACTTAGATTAAAGGGACCTGAACGTTGACTTATTATGTCGTAAGGACAGGCCCTGACCAACGTTAAAAGTATGTCTTATACGAGAGTGTCCGATTGTGCCCAACGCGCCTTGTCACTTACCACATATTAAAAAGGAGCAGATAAACAGCTACATACTAAGCTCGCGATTTGATGTGTCAACTAGTTTTCTATTGCGTTAGCAGCTAGAGTGGAAAAATGTGTGAAAGCCAGTGAAACGTCGAAGGATCGTCAAAATTTTCAAATTTCGTGTTTGCGTGTTTTATGTCATGTGAGATTGTGATATATGTTGCTGATTGGTGTTCGTGGTCATGACGACAAAAACAAAATTTTGAAATTATATATTTTGTGTCTTATTTGACGACCTCTGTGGCTCAGTGGTTGATCGTGTTGGTGCTCAAGCCGGGGTTCACGGGTTCAAATCCCACCAAAGGAACAAAAAGTTTTTCTGTGTTCCCGGGTCATTGATGTGTATATATGTGTATAATATAATAAAAATCTTAAATATAATTATGTATAGTATAAAAAGTATTAAATATATTTCCGTTGTCTGGTACCCGTAACACAAGTACTTCGAGAACTTACCTCGGGACTACATAGACGTGGTGTGAAGCATCCATATATATTATATTATATTATAATGTTAAAATATTAGAATATTAAATAAAAATACATAATATAAAATATAGTAATTTATTGTATATTTTAATATTATGTATATATGTAGTCTTTAAAGCAGTGTGCTTTAAAAGCGCGTGCAGTATTTTTAGACATACAACTTTCGTAATATTTAGTTTAATTTACCCTATTCTTCTGTGACAACCGATAAAATTTTCTTCTATTATAGCTATTTCTCTGTAGTTTGTACATAAGTAGACATAGAGTAAATAATTCACCTCTGTATCACCTAGTCCGCGATATTATAGAAAGCTGCCGTGCGCAACATGATAAGACAAAGTAACTTCAGATTACATGTATGAAGAAAGCTTGTGCAAAATGTTTCTATGGGCTCATCCTTAATTTCAAATTCATTGGAGCTGAATATAAAAATAGAAAAAGTCACGCGGCGGAAGCAAAGGATGAGATGTTTGAAGTAATTTTAGACACTAACAACCGGTAGCTTTACCAGTCTATCAACTAGTCGACAGATCAGTGAATTTTTCTTTGATAAGCGGCAGTATGGTTAATTTGTAATGTCCTTTGTACGGTATTTGTTCTACGTCAAATCATACATAATTAGTAGTGATGTACCGAATATGCGGACAGATAACATGTTATATGTCTATAACAAGAACTGTGACACTATAAACATACACTATTCGGTATTTTTTGGAAATTTACTTTTAGTTATTGGGTTAGAAGATTCACTTATATATATACATAATATAGGCAAGTTTTCAAACTCATGAAACAACCTCGATTTTTTACATATGCATAGCATATCACATTACCCTCATACTCAAAAAATATTTACACAACGGATAACTTAAACAACGTTGCTATCTTTTTCTATAATGTGACATTTCCAACGTATCAGACAAAGACAGCAACGCTTATGTTATCCGCTGTGTAAATAGTTTAATTAGTGAGGGAGTGTGTTTATAAGTTTTTAGATAACGGAGGAAAAATTCAACATATTTTAATTATAATGATGGTCTGTGGATCGAAATAAAAACGTTTTATTTTTTTTTAAGCTAGATTCAATCAAATTTCTTTTAAAATATTATGGCATACTGTTATGTGTTTTTGTTTTTCAACAAACATTTGTCGTTTTAACGGGTTATCCGTAAACTTGGAATGTGTGTGTCCCGTTCGAGTTATATTGTTAGGATAATATTATTATTGCCGTGATAACGTCTTATAAATCGATGGAGCCGGCTGCACGCACGAAAAAATATGACTCATGCGTTACCTGTTACCCGTTATGGTTACCAAGTACCGTTACCAAGTACCAGCGTTAGCTCGCATTGCCTTTACCTCATTATTATTGTTGTTGTTGTTGTTGACGTTGTCACTTTCAACTATCGTCAGTAAACCGACTTTACAGATAACCGGTATGTTTTTTTCATTAAAAACCGCTTTTAACGGTAAAACCGACATGTTACAATTTATTTTTAAAAGTATAAAATATTATTATAATGTACTTACTGTATTATTCTTGTAGTACTATTTGCAAATAAACGTAAATTCGCCACCACAAATTCGTTGCTTCTAATAACAATCGCAAGTATATCATGGTGTTATCACAACATCCATATAATTTTCTTCAGGTGGCAGCCTGTTTTACTGCCTACCGAATTTCTGTGCCGCATATTCGGCACTCGCATCCCTATCAATTAGTCAGCGAGGTCGGTGAGGAAGTCATTTGGTTACAGGAAGCGTCCGTCCGCCCTGCTAATTATGAGGACAATTTTTATTAATTAATTATTTTCTTTAATTTTTATTTACCGATATCGCAATACCTTTTATGCTTTTAATGTGACCTAAAATTTACATAAATTATACCTTCACTACACCTTTGTTATTTTATATCCAGTACCTGGGTAACCGACCTTTGTTCGGAGTGTTGGAAATTTTAAAAAATTAAAATCACAAAAAAAATATCTGACCGGGGTTCGAACCCACCCGATTCCGAATTTTCAAACACAGCAAAAATTATACAAACAAACTGCCAATCGGACTGACATATCGGAGTTGAAATTATTGATGTATTGTAGCACGACGAAATAATAAATAGGTATATATAGCTTAAAAATGCATAGTTTTCCAGGGATAAAACCTAGCAAGATCGACCTTTCTTCCCCAAAACTCCCCGGATGCTAAATTTCATGGTAATGTTTGTAGCCGTTTTAGACAAACCTATTATATAATATATACAAGATCGTCTCGTTTCAAGTATAAGATAATGTTACAATTCTTTAGAATTTAATAATAAAAGAAAATGACGTAGTAATTTAATTACCGTAAAAAGTAAAGTAATTTAAGACCTATTCCAATCATGAACTAGGAAACATAGGCTTGTTGCCTAAATTTACGACGTAAAAACGTTTTTTTCTCATCTGATTATTGTTAAAACAATATGATAATAAACGATATAAAACCCAATTTTGTAAATCCTAAAAATTAACAACGAACAATTTAAATTTGCAATAAGAATGAGCGACGTATGGACCTGTGACGTCACCAACTGCTACCGCCATGCGTTTGTAATGAAGAATGTATGGCTACAACAGTTTGTGACGTGACAAATCATTTTGCAAGAAGGAGATGGGCAATATTTATTATATTATTATAATTTTTATGGCGTGAACCTGAATGAAGGAACGCACTGGCAACAAAATTCTCGAAAAATCGATTATCGACTTTAGCGCCCGCGAAATAGAGTCAACTTTTCCGCAAAAAATGGCCGCGGAAAAGTTAGCTCTATTTTGCGTTCGCTTATGTCCATAATCGGAATGCAAATGGCGCGCATGCACTATTTCATTAGATATATGTATCTGTATTCAACAATTTTTAATTTGTAAAATTATGATATTCGACACTAGGCAATATCCCTATTATCGTCTATCTATACTAATATTATAAACGCGAAAGTTTGTGTATACGGATGTTTGTTACTCTATCACGCAATAACTACTGAACGGATTTCGATGTTTGCTATAGAAGTTTGGACAGACAAATGTTATGGCATTTTTTTTGCTCGTACGAAGTCGCAGGCAACTCATAATAATTAAGTTTCTTAACATCATCATCATCACCAACTAACGTCAATACTACGGGTGCATATGAAAGAGGAGCAGATAAACAGCTGCACATATAACTTTCGATTTTATTACACTACTACAAGCTTACGGTGTGTCCACGATTGTGTGGACAAATTGTGGGCCGTTGAAAGGAACTATTTGCATCGTTCTATGAAAGCTGTTCCTCTGTACGTAAATATATAACATATTTTCTACTCTATGCTACGGGGGTTCGGTACTCTCCGTGACTTTGAAATTCGATGGAGCCGGCCGCACGCACGAAAAAACGTGACTTATGCGGCGTTACCTCGCTCTGAGGCAATCCATTTCAGGCTTGAAGTGCAAGCGAGAGCGCGGAACGAGCGACAAAGAGGCACAATCGGCCTCCGCGTTCGGCAGCGTTCGACATCTGTCTCTCTCCTACTTGAGTAAGCGATCCATCAGTATTTTCTTATGACGTAGTCACGTTCAACTATCGTCAGTAAACCGACTTTACAAACAACCGATTTTTTTAGATTAGTGATAAGAGTGATTAGACTGTAGTATACAATAATGTTCTTTTACGGACTGAAATGTATGTGTCTACCTTTATTTTATTTTTCAATTTCCCCAAAACACACAGCTGTCTATAGTCTATTCGCGTCAAGAAGGCAGTGAATCATGCGTACGAATGCCAAAATTGACCATTGACGTATAATCTGTGTAAGAATTAAAGTAAGCCATTTTGATAAAGTACGTATATACTGCGACTATACTGCGGTCGCGCTGTTGATAGACAAACAACAACTCAATTATGCTCGCTGCAGGTTCAGAATAATTTATAACGTTTGGTTAAATGAACGTGTAATTAACTGTTTTGATTTCGACGACCTCTGTGGCTCAGTGGTTGAGTGCGTTGGTGCTCCAGCCGTGGGTTCGAATCCCGCCGAATGAACAAAAAGTTTTTCTGTGCTCCTGCCTCCTGGATCAAGGACGTGTATTAAATATGTGTATAAAATATTAAAAATCTTAAATATTTGTAAAATATAAAATTATTAAATACTAGCTGTTTCCCACGGCTCCGCCCGCGTAAATATACTATCGGGTATCCCGCGGGAATACTGTACTTTTCCGGAATAAAAAGTAGCCTATGTTTTAATCCAAAGCCTAAACTACTACCATACCAAATTTAATCAAAATCCGTTCAGTAGTTTTTGCGTGAAAGAGTAACAAACATCCATCCATCCTCACAAACATTCACATTTATAATATTAGTAGGATACTTCCCGCTTTCTGGTCCCCGTAACACAAGTTCTTCGAGTAGGTACATAACACGAGACCAGATTGGTTTGAAGCATCTAAAGGAATTATTATTTTTAATATATTATAGTACCTGGGTCACCGAGCTTTGCTCGGAGTTCTAGTTAATTTAAAAAAAATAAAAAGAATTTACAAAAATAATAATCTGACCGGGATTCGAACTCACTACATTTCAAACCGAGCAAAGCAAAAATTATACACACGCATACCAAACTGCCTAACAGACTGACGTAATAGCGTTGAAATTATTGATATGTTTGACGACGAAAGAAAAGGATTGTGTGGTTTTATGAAACCACGGTAAAAGTGAAACTTAATAACAAAATAGCGTGGAGCACTGGCACAAATGTGCACTAGTCTATACACTACACGGTCAGCTGATGCGAACTATAGGCGCCGCCATATTGGCCTCGGCTGCTCTGATGAGCGCCTTTCACTTTATCCCTACTCCGCGGCCGACCGTCACGCGACATGCAACACACAGACGAAAAAGTTTGAGACGATGTAATAAAAGTTTCACTTTAAAAAGACATAATATATAGCCCAAAATGATCAGTTTCTAAGTAATAATATATATATATATATATATATATATATATATATATATATATATATATATATATATATATATATATATATATATATATATATCCAAGATTGTCTCGTTGAAAGTAAAAGATAATTATTTGACCACTATCATTTTAAAAGACTTTATTGGCTTTACCTGCAGTATACCCTTTTAAGCTATTGCATAGCTTTTATCGTGGGCTTTAAGCGCGGCAACCGAATCCAGAAATTCCGTAACGAAAATAAACCTAACACCCCCCACTCCAGTCGTTTCAGCTCGGCAAACTTCGGCACGGTGTTTGTGTGCGACTAGACGTATGCGTGTAGACTAGCTGCTAACTGCTCATAACTCATTCTATCTCTTTTAGACACAATGCTAGGTGAGACAGCGTGCTTTTTGGCCGCGTTCACGAGTGAGTTCGAGCCCGCGACTAGTTGAAGCTTAACATGTATGTATATGGTACGACTGTACGAAGCTCGCACGGATCGAGACGAGCTGCTCCGAGATCGGACGAATACGTAAGCAGCTGTTTGTGAGAAAGTATAAAAAATGCTATGCAATAGCTTTACCGCGGCAGTCCCCGAGTGTCACACGTATTTTTATGAAATGAACCAGGAAACGAGCGGATGCATCGCCTGATAGTAAGCGAATGACACTCGCAACACCAGAGGAGTTTGGGCCTCTCTGAGTTTGCAAGTTTGTGCAAGATAATGAGTTCGAGCGTACGTCTTTCAGGCGCGTTTTGACTTGCTCTCTATTTGACGCTTACGCAATTTAACACAAACGATCAACAAATCCAAACGTGTTCCTGATATTTGACTATTTAATGAGTTTGCACTTAGGTTGAAAGTTCATTTGCGTTTTGAAATTCGTTGGAGCTTGAACGATAATAACTCATATTAGTACTTATTTATTTCAAGAGATTACAAAGTTATTACATAGCTAAATTAAGTGAAGTGAAGTGACTGAAAAAGAATTTACAAAATGCTGAGCTCCCTACGCGAGTTCATAGCGTAACCATACAATATCTGCAGTTTATGAAAAATTTACAGTGTAAGTACCAAACAGTTTTTATCCGGCACCGCGCATCAGCATTGCCCCACTGTGTGATAGTGATCAGTTGAGCTATCTATAGATTGTTTGCAACAGTTTGCAGTTGCCTCAGTTGCTTCAATTGTAAAAATTTACTAGTTTAATTTGTTTTAACTACTTACACTTAAGTTGTTAAGTAGGTAGGTACCTAAACTTTGAAGTGTTCAGTTTGCTTTGGTTTTCGTTCTTATGCAGATAGGTACCTATTTACCTAATACAAATTTTCTATACCTAATTACCTACTTTAGTTACTTACCTAATATAGTTATCCAAGTTTATCAATGAGTATGTCAGTAATACCTAACAAACATCCATTACCTGGATTTGATAAAAATAAGATGCAAATTTAACAGTTTATTATTGTTTTTTATTAAGGTAGTTTCTTATTTTTTTATTTGCAGGATTACTGAGAGTTCTATGATGGCGGACACGAAAAAAAAAATGTAGACAAAACAGTTTGGACTACTTGAAGTTCGGATTTATTGCATCACCATCAAATCAACACTAGCCGATGTGTCTCGTATGTGAAAAAGTATTCAGTAACGATGCCATGAAGCCTTCAAAAATGGATGACCACTTATCAAGAGTACATGCTGACAAAAAAAGTAAGCCCTTGTGATTTTTTCAAGCACTTAAAGAAAAACTAGACAAAAGGCCATCCATAAGATCGATGTTTGCGTCATCATCTATTAAAGACGATGATGGTTTACGAGCGTCCTATAATATATCTTTACTAATAGCGAAGTCGGGGAAACCCCACACAATTGGAGAGCAGCTTATCTTACCAGCCATTGCGGAGGTCCTTAACAATGTGTTGCACAAGCCCGCACATGATATTTTAAAGAGAATACCTTTGAGCAATAACACCGTTCAGAGACGCATAGACGAGATGGGACGCGATGTGGAAAACATTTTATGCAAATTCTTACAGACCAACAGATTCTCTCTCCAGTTGTACGAGTCTACATTACCCGGCAATGAAGCTCTGTTGTTAGGATATGTTCGATATATCAAGAACTGCTTTTTGCTACATATTTAGAGACTAATACCAGAGGATAATCGGTTTTTCAGGTCGTGGAACATTATTTTACTGACAAAGCTATTCCATGGAAGAACATTGTTTCTGTTGCGACTGATGGTGCACCGTCTATGGTTGGTCGCCATCGTGGTTTTATAGCTCACTTAAAGCGAAAACTGTCTGATGTACTGGTCATTCACTGCGTGATTCACACGCAGCATTTAGTAGCAAAAAAGCTGAGTCCTAGATTGTATAAGTCTTTACACTATGTAATAAATGCTATCAACAAGATTCGAAGCAATTCTTTGAACTCTCGGTTATTTGCTCAGCTATGTGAGGAAAACAACGAAGTTTATACTTGATTACTTCTGCACACTGAAGTTCGCTGGTTATCAAGAGGTTCTTGCTTAGAAAGATTTTCAGCCATTTTTGAATCTGTGTTGGAGTTTTTACAAGAAAAAGATCCGAATTTGAATGAAAATCTGAACAATTGTAAAACAGATATTTATTACTTGACTGATATCTTTGGAATGTTCAACAAAGTTAATTTGCAGCTGCAGGGTAACGTAAGATCGTTGAGGAGGTTGAAGAACTTGATTAAAACAAAATCAATAATATCTGCCATCGTCGGTAAATTAATCCTTTATAAGCAAAATTTAGGCAGAAAAGAATATTCGCAGTTTCCGCATTTGTCAAAATTACCAGAAATTCTTCAAGATGATGCCGTTTTATTATATGTCACTCACTTGGACGCATTACACAAGAATTTTACGGAGAGGTTTGAGGATCTTTTAAATTTACAAATTCCGCAATGGATAATAAATCTGTACAATACCACAGCCATAGAAGAAGCTAATGTGATAAGGCAAGAAGAGTTGATTACCATCAGCACAGACGAAGAGCATAAGCAGAAGGTCAACCAAGGCTATCAGAAGTTCTGGTTGCAACGCAACTTTAATTGAAACACAGTATACTACATTGTGGAACATTGCTGAAAAATACCTTATTGCTTTTCCATCATCATACCTAGTTGAAAAAAGCTTCAGTGTGGTAACAAACATTTTGACGAAACAAAGAAACCGTTTGAAAATCAATGAACGTGGAGATTTAAGGCTGCAACTCACCAATATTGAACCGGATGTAGCTAGATTGGTAGATAGTCACCAGGTTCATCCACCACACTGAATGTTTTATTTTCTCTTTGCGAATTAATACTTTTTTAAATATAATTTCCTACCTACTTAAGATTCTTTAAGTACTTAATTTGTAATAATCATTATAAATTAAACTTGATATTTACTGAATTGTATGTCTTTTTATTTAGTTAAATTTTGATGAGAAATGAAGTCAACTTTACTCACTTAACCAAGTGCAAAGTTTTCCAGTTGGTACCTTAGTACCTAGGTGTTTTGTATCAATAGGAAAAAACTAAAGATAGGTCCTATAGGCCCATAGTCTGCTAACTTGAAGCATTGCTAATTACTGTCTTCTTCTATTGACCTAAGTCAGAATGAAAAATAATACCCTGTAGCAGCTGTTTTAAGTTAGCGGACCATTATGAATAAGGGGGTTGATCTTAAAAGTATGTAGTTTGGCCATGGTTGTCTGAGATAACAGTTCATTTTGGAAAAGGGATCACTTGTCCAAAATAGTTTGGTGATCCCTGGTGTAGACTGTAGACGTACTTGTGTTAGACATAATATCTCATTTGTAATACGTATCTGTGTTAAGCACCAATAAAGGAGAATATAAGAATTGTTGCTATATTATTATCATCACCACTCAAGCGTAAGAAGGGCATGTGAAACTAAGAGGTCGTAGGCCGCTACATAAATTTATACCGCTATTTACTCATGTATTTGTGTTTCGAAAACCGTAATTCATTTGTTTTTTCCTCTTTTGGTTTTTTCTTTGCGTCACTCAGTTTACAAAATGGACAACTTCAAATATCGTATTATCGTATTATCGTATTATTTACGAGTACGAGTTCCAGCACGGCTAGAAGGATTAATGATGTGTATGGCGGCGGTGTCGCAAAAGAAAAAACAGTGCGTTTTTGATTCCAACGTTTTCGTTCTGGAAATTTCGACCTGCAGAACAAGCCCCGTGGACGGCCGAGTTGATAATGAAGAATTGAAGGCTATTGTGGAAGCGGATCCATCGTAAACCACGTCCAAGTTAGCTGCAGGCTGCGGTGTTAGTGATAAAACTGTTTTAATCCATTTGAAGCAAATTGGGAAGGTGAAAAAGCTTGAAAGGTTGGTACCTCATGAATTGAGTGCAGCAAACCGACAAACGCGCATCGACTGCTGCGTTACATTACTCAACCGGCACAATAATGAAGGAATTTTAAATCGAATCATTACTTGTGATGAAAAGTGGATCCTATACGATAATCGGAAATGCTCATCGCAATGGCTGAACCCTGGCGAACCAGCCAAAGCCTGCCCTGAAGCAAAAATTGACTCAAAAAAGTTACTTGTAAGCGTTTGGTGAACTAGTGCCGGTGTCGTTCACTACAGCTTTCTTATATCTGGCCAGACGAATACGGCAGATTTCTATTGCCAGAAACTGCAAATCATGATGGAAAAGCTAGCTGCTAAACAACCGATGTTGGTCATTCACTCTAGGCTACTGCTGCTTCAGGACAACGCTAGACCACACACATGAACAATAGATGGCTACCAAATTAGAGGAGCTTCAATTGGAATGTCTAAACATCCACCGTACTCCCCCGGACCTAGCTCCAACAGATTACTATTTTTTTCGAAATTTGGATAACTTCTTGCAAGGGAAAAAATTCAACTCCTTCAAAGATTTTATTGATTCCTGTCCGAATGGTTTTTTAGTAAAATAATCAACTACCTATGAGATTGCAAAAGTGCAATAGCAATGGTATATACTTTGATTAAATAAATGTATTATGTTTGAAAAAAAAAACGACTTTATGTTCCTCCTTCACAAAACGCCGATTCCACATATCATGACCTAATATTATAAAAGTATAAACTTCTAATCTCCACTTTATTTATACTTTAAATAGACAATCTGGTATAATAATCGGAATCTCGAAAATGACTTTAAATATTTCCATGAATATTAGCTTGCAGCCAGTTTTGGGGGAAATAAATCGATCTATCTACGTCTTATTACTGGGAATCTGCGCATTTTAAGTTATATAATATGTATTTTTTTCGTCGTGCAAAAGATCAATTACTTCAAAAAATAATTCAGTCCGAGTTTCAGGCAGAATTCTCAGAGCATTAAAGCAGAATGGCACGCTTATGGATACTTCATCCGTTGTTCGAAAATTGGGAATGTCGTGGATTCGAATCCCCGTCAGACATGTATTTTTGACAACTTTTTTTGACGTGAAACGTCTTTAAAATCGCGCCGAAACATACGGGTACCAGGTTTAAAAACTGGACCGTAACGAAAAGGTCTATATCATCGTACCTTAATAATTAAAAAACTATTAGTCTTAGAAACAAAAATGTGGTGTAAATATTTCACTTACATAGTCAGCTCGCTGTTATGACATTGAGTTCGTGTCGGGGTCAAGCGGGGCGGCGGGGGAGGGTTTTTATTAAAATACTTAAAACAGCGTCCATCTTGTTTTCATTTCAATCTTTTACTTTAAAAGCGATTCGCTAACATAGACGTTTCACGTTAAAACCAACGGCCGTGTGCCCCGACACAGCCCCACCCGCTTTTTTTTATTTAAAATCTACTAGAACTCCGAGGAAAGCTCGGCTACCCAGGTGCCTACTCACGTATTAACAGCGACGTGAAACTCGCTTTGTACCTTCCTAAAACCGTCGCATCGATCGTGTTTCCTATTCTACATATTCTACGTATTATAAGGAATGATATTCATACCGAAAACGTATCGTTAAGGAATGGTAAATTGATAGTCTTAGGTAGCGTCTCACATCAAAGGCATTGTCGAGGCACGTATAACGTATATAGTCGTATTTGTCGTGTTTGATCGCATCAAAGTCACTAGTTTTGTTTGTAAAATTGTTTTTTTGCTTTTTGTGACTATTTAAAGGTGTGACTCCCGCTCATGTTTTCGTCGAAACATTACACAGAAAACATGAAACAAAACACATTTGTTTTCATACACAAGCTGTCTCCAGCTATAGAAAATGTTTTTGATTAAAACAAAAAATTTGGTGTAGAAAATATCATGCGTTCTGCAATGTGCACGCTTGGGGAGTCCAATGAAAGATGTTGTGCTCGCGAATAACGTTTATTAACTCATTATTCAATGCAGTTACATTACAACATATAGGGAGGTGATACACACACTACACCTCCCCCGTATTTTAGAAAAAAATAATTGGATACATTTTTTTTGACTTGTTAAAACTTGTTAACTTAATATTAAAACCTCCTTAATTACTTTTTATTGTTATTTTTATTTTTAGTTCGTACGAATACGTAATACCAGATTATTCTAACTAATTAATAATAAATACAAATCTGTGCTATTTTTATTTTATTTGTAAAACATAATTTTAATTACATTCGTGATGGGTCATAGGATGTTGACGATATATGACTCAGTTTCAACTTAATATTTTTTTTACATTGTAACATACCTAACTGTTTTAAATTAATTTTATTTGTATTATAATATATTTAATTTTATATTTCCAAACAAAAAAATCCTTACCTCCTCAATATTATTATTTTATTAATTATATTCTCTCATTAAAAAAAATACAATCTCCATTTCACTATATTATAGTCAATCCATTTTCATATTCATTTTTTTAATAATTTCATTCCACTTAGGTACATTATTACATTTATTTTACTAATATCTACACTTGATTTGTGGACTGGCCAGTCACTTACATTTTAAATCATCAGATACCTTATTATTATTATTATTTATCTTTTCTTTTTAGATATTTTCAAATATTGCATGCTTTTTCATAATCATGGTACAATTAATCTTTATTATTCATGTTTATTATTTACTCATACATCATTTCATAATTTTATTTATAGTCGACTTTTTAATTATTTATTATTATGGTACTTTACTTCATTTATTTCTATACTTCAAGTGCGCACTTTATTTGGTACAATACTTTATTTATACAACATACCTTTTTTAAGACTAAACAACACATAATGTATGTTATGTCTCCAAACATTTTTAGTAAGTGGAGGATTGTTCCCGCCGAGCATGCTCTAAGTACCATTTATTTTATTTTTTGTACCATATTTTAATACCAAGGGTTTGATTTAAGACTTCTTGACCTCCAACAGTTTTCACAGAGAAACCTCGTTTACACAATGATCGAATGAAGGATCCTCTTGCGTATTTTATCATTCATCTTTTTAGAATTTTATTTATTACTCATACATAGCATTTTAGCTAGTATTTAATTAATGCACTATGGCATTTTTCACCTTAGCCTATACAAATTCCTAACAAAATAACACATTCCTTAATTTTGATACATTCAATATTTAAAATATCCATCAACCCTTGGGTGATAAGTCCAACGGTTACTAGAAATTCCAAACATTGACGCATTCCTGTCTACCTAATAACAGTCCTATTTCAATCGAATACCTTCTTATGATACTAAAACCCATATTCTTACTTCTAAATAACATTTTCTTTGCATCCCTACACAAAGCTTAAAGTAGCTATGTTACAAACTAAATATCACATGCATAATCCTCTTCACCTAATACGAGGGCGGCACTGAAAATTTCGGGAATCAAGGAAGTGACACAACATTACTATTTAAAAATGTATTTATTGCTTTTCGAAGTATTCTCCGCGAAATTTGACACATTTTTCCATACGATGGAACCAATCATTGAAGCAACCATTCCATTCGGAAGTTGGGGTCTCTAAAATGGCCGTTTTGTAGACGTCCACAGCTTCTTCAGGTGATGAAAATCTCTGACCACGCAATTTATTCTTTATTTTAGGGAAAGTATAGAAATCATTAGGGCTTAGGTCGGGGCTTTACGGCGGATGGTCTAGTAATTCTATGATTTCTTGCTCTAAAAACTCTTTTGTTCTGTGCGCGGTGTGAGAACTCGCATTGTCGTGATGGAGGATGATGCGGCGGTTGCAGTTCTCTTTACGGAGTTCAGAAATTACCTGTGGCAAACAAATGTTAGCATACCATTCTGCATTAACCGTTCTTTGTCCCTCAAGAGGAATAGTCGCAACATGGCCGGTTTTTGAGACAAACGTGGCCACCATTTTTTTTGCAACACTCCGTGAACGAACAATTTTTGTTGGCTTTAACTCATTTTCGAACACCCAAACTCGTGACTGGTTTTTTGTTTCGGGTTCGTACGCGTATATCCAGGATTCGTCACCTGATACGATGTTGTATACAGCATTTGAGGATCCTGCGTGGAATCTTTCGAGAGTTCTGACGCGCCAAGTAACGCGAGCCGCTTTTTGCTCTTCACAGAGCAAATGCGGTATCCATCGGAAAAACAACTGTTTTACACCTAATTGTTCATGCAAGATTATTTGTATTTGACTCATGCCAATGTCTAAAGTTGCCTGAATTTCGCGGTATGTCACATGCCGATCTTCCTCAATCAGCTTACGCACAGCATCAACGTTTTCTTGGGTGACTGCAGTTTTTGGACGACCTTGACGGGGATCATCACTGAGCTTGACACGTCCACGTTGAAATTCAGTAAACCAGCGATAAATTGTGGTTTTGGATGGGGCTTCATCACCAAATGCAGAAATCATCCGGTCAACACACTGTTTTTGTGTTAAACCACTTCGAAAGTCATAATAAATCATCGCTTTAGAATTTTTTCGAGTCAATTCCATTTTCTCAACGACTAAACAAGTTTGACAAGACCTTGTGACAAGACCGAGAATCTTTTTTTAAATAAATAAACTATTCGATTTTTAAAACCAAGGAGTTTTAAATTAAAAAGATTTTAATATGACAGGAACAGTGGAAATATTCCATTCCCGATACTTTTAGTGCAGCCTATGTATTACGTCATATCTCGTATGAACGTAAATAATTTTTAAGTAAATCCATGTAATCAGTATAAATTCTCAGAAGTGAGAAAGATATATTTAAAGATAATATGAGTTCAAATAATAATTTGTCTTAGTTATAGATGCCATTTATATCATCTATATTATAAATAATATTAATATTAGATATTTGGAAAAGGGAATACATAGTAACTCACTACTAACGAAATGTTTTACGCAGGTAGGTTAGTTCCCACAGTTAACAACGCCTTTGCTGGGAAAGCGTCAAATATGCCAGGTGGCATATATAATATATATAAGGTGCCAGCACAGCATTCGCGCAACGAAATGCAAGTAGATACACTTTTTTAATCAAAGGTAGGGTAGTACAAAATAGTGTATAAATATAACAAGCAACAAGTCGTGTAAATGACGTCCATTTATTGGCAATATAATAACTCATTATTAAAAAAAATGTTTCATGGATCATGTTTTCAATTCATTGTACTAAATTATTTTGAATTGGAATAAGACCGGTAACGAATAGCGTGTTTTAAAATGTTTGGTATGTTGCGTGTAGGTAATAATATTTTTAGTCATTTAGTTAAAATAGTTAAAAGTTTAGAATATTTCAGTTATTATATTTTGGGTAAATTTTAATACTGTGACACTAACTACATATTGACTTCTTGTCGGGAAAATTTAAAGTATTTTTAGTAACACAATTGAATTAAATATTAATAGTAGATAATATAGATAGTAGATATAGGTCCATGTTATGAAATTATCAATAATTGGTGTCGTATAATAGATCATCTCAACTTTGCATGCACCATTTATCGTACAAAGTAAAACATTAGCTATACGATGCATGAGAATAAGCAACATGCATCCATAATTGTCAAGTAAGCATGCCATAATATTTAGGTTGTAAATATTGCATGAGTTTACATGTGCAAAAGATTGTGTTGCAACTTCCAAAAATATTTTCTTTTCCATAAGGATAGTTAATTTTAGTAAATAAAAATAATATAAATGTTTTAATATTGAGTAAAAGAATAAATTGAACTTTTTGTTTTATATTTAAAAAAAGAGTAAATATTTTTACCAGAATACCTACATAAGTGGGAACGTTATATTTTTTTTGTAATAAGGTGACAGAATAAAGCACATTTATCTTTCTAAATTAATATAGTTCGTTTACTTTATTTCCGATTTAAAATATTTATTTTTATAAAAAAATAGGAACAATAAAATATATTTGATAAATAAATTAAACGTCTTAACTTACTTCGAATTGGTGATATTAATTTTATTTATTATGTAATAGTAACTTTAACTATTTGGAAAGTAATAACAGAGTAAAACGGTATTAATTAAAATAATTAGTTGCATATACAGGTAAAATAAAAATAAAAAGCGGGTGGGGCTGTGTCGGGGCACACGGCCGTTGGTTTTAACGTGAAACGTCTATGTTAGCGAATCGCTTTTAAAGTAAAAGATTAAAATGAAAACAAGATGGACGCTGTTTTAAGTATTTTAATAAAAAAGAACAGGTACGTAATAGAAACAACAAACACACGAAAGAATCACCACGCTATAAAGTCGGAGTCACGAGTTACACTGAATAGAAACAAGCGTGAGCGCCGGTTTCGCACAGTTATCGCAGTATCCCTCCCCCGCCGCCCCGCTTGACCCCGACACGAACTCAATGTCATAACAGCGAGCTGACTATATAAGTGAAATATTTACACCACATTTTTGTTTCTAAGACTAATAGTTTTTTAATTATTAAGGTACGATGATATAGACCTTTTCGTTACGGTCCAGTTTTTAAACCTGGTACCCGTATGTTTCGGCGCGATTTTAAAGACGTTTCACGTCAAAAAAAGATAACATGTTGCTATGTATTCCAATCCAATTCAATTAAGGTTAGAACATAGAAATTAATACTTAAATAATATAAAATAAAAATAAAAAAAGGTTTTCATTCCATGGTTACTTTTAAAGTAACCATAAAAATATAATAACATTTTATTAGAAAAAGTAAATTATCTAGAAATCGATGATTATAAGATTCTTCTTGCAACTTTTTGGTTTTAATTTTTCAATTCACATATTTTTAGCCACACTTGATTTATATTTTTTATTTCCATTAAAAGCCATACAAATATATATAAAGTCATATCATATAGGCTTTTTTTTCTTTTTTTAACGTAAATTATTTTTATATTTTAGCACTTTTAGATTTGTATTTATTTTATACATTATTTACTTAATAATATATTCGAACCTACTTTTTTTATTTATTGAATAGGTACCGGCCGGTAAATAATATCTATTGTGTTCTTTTTTTCAACACTATAATGTCCACATTTTTAAATCATCGCATAAAGTTCACACATCACATTTGAAATTCTTATTTTTATTATTATTGTCCCTGTACCATCCGCCCAGCGCTGCCGCGAGGCAGCACTGGCAGGGTCGCCATGCAATATGCAGGCTTGGGGAGTCCAATGAAAGATATTATGCTCGCGAATAACGTCTATTAACTCACTATTTAATACACTACGATATATAGGGAGGTGATACACACACTACAGTTCCGATGGTGAAGACGTACATCCAGTTTAAGCTATATATATAATAACTATCTGGGAGAAAACACAGATTTCGAGTTAGGCCATATATACTGACCCGTAATTTTAATATTTATCAGGAGTTACGAGTAGAAGACCGATTTGGGATTGACAATTTCTGCCGTATTTCTATGTATAATGGTCATGCGAGTGGTGTGACAGTTGTTACGGAATGAAACATCCCTTCCCCTCTATACCCGCGCGGGGAATGTTTTCCGTCCGTCTCGGAGGACAATATTCGTACACAAATGTGTATGGCCACGTATGTGTAATGTTTCGAAAAACACGAGCAGGAGACGCGCCTCTACAATGAGTTTCTTCCGTAGATGATAGTTTTGTTTGGTTGAATATTCAGACCAGTAAACTTGATTTGTATCGTAATCTCTATGAAACGAAAAAGATACTTCTTTGTATAATTATATCATAATATTATGTACGAGGGCGGGTCAATAAGTCCGTGACTTTTGGAATAAAACACAGATTTTTTGATAAATAAATAATTTTATTTTTCAACGTAGTCCCCCTTGAGCTCTATACACTTTGTCCAACGCTTCTCCAATTTTTTTATCCCTTCCAAAAAATATGATTTGTCGAGGTCCTCAAAATAGGACTTTGTTTGCGAGATGACTTCATCATTGGAGTCGAATCTTTTTCCACCGAGCCATTTTTTCAAGTTTGGGAACAAGAAGTAGTCACTCGGAGCCAAATCTGGAGAATAGGGTGGATGTGGGAGCAATTCATAGCCCAATTCATGGATTTTTGCCATGGCAACTGCACATGTGTGCACCCTTGCATTGTCTTGGTGAAAAAGAACTTTTTTCTTGGCCAAATGAGGTCGGTTTTTTTTCAAATCCTCATTGAAGCGGTCCAATAAGTTGGCATAATATTCCCCATTAATTTTTCTTCCTTTTTGAAGATAGTCAATGTGGATTATCCCACGTGCATCCCAAAAAACAGTCGCCATAACTTTATTGGCTGACAAACCCACCTTGGCCTTCTTTGGCGCCGATTCACCCTTAGAAACCCACTTTTTTGACTGTTGTTTGGTCTCTGGTGTGTTGTGATGGATCCATGTTTCGTCCACGGTTACAAAACGGCGCAAAAACTCCTCCATATTGTGATTAAACAACGCCAAACCTTCCTGTGAAGTTGTTACACGATTGCGTTTGTGGTCGACTTGCGGAAAGCTTTCTCATGCCCAAGTGATCATTCAAAATTGAAACCACTGAGCCATTCGAGATGCCTATGGCTTCCACAATCTTTTGCACTTTCAATCTTCGGTCGGCCAACACCATATCGTGAATTTTTTCGATTGTTTCGGGTGTAGAGACCTCAACTGGGCGTCCAGGACGTTCGGCATCTTCAGTGCTTGTACGGCCACAACGAAATTCAGTAAACCACTTTTTTACCATTGAAATCGATGGTGCAGAGTCCCCATAGTATTTATCAAGCTTAGCCTTGGTCTCGGTAATGGTTTTTTTTCGCAAAAAATAATGCTTAATAAGCACACGAAATTCACTTTTTTCCATTGTTTCCTTAAGTTACTGGATAGTCTGATAAAGATAGCTGTAAAACACAAACTAACTGACGCAGCAAGTTCAAATTTTGATAGGAGTCAACTGACAGATGCCTGTTGACAGGAGTAGTGTTGCTTTTTCAGTAAGGAGGTTAGAAATTCAAAAAGTCACGGACTTATTGACCCGCCTTAGTATATATAAAAGGAGATGTTCCCACTGACTGACTCACTGACGTATAGACGCACGCACATACGTAACTAATAATAGAAACGTAAAATTCGGACAGTAGTTTTTTCAATGTAGACGAGCGCTAAGAAGGGATTTTGAAAATTTAAAGGGGTGAAATAGCGGTTGAAAGTTTGTATGGAAAATCTTAAGACCTGCACTGATGTCGTAGTTTGAAAACTACTAAATACTGAAAATTCATGCTCTTTAATACATGTCATTAAATACATGTTTTAGGGTTTGTTACAATTCATCCTCTGAGGGTATAAAATAAGGGTTGAAAATTTGTATGTAATAAAATTAAAATTGTACCGATTTTCATGAAAATTAATTTCCGAAGAAATAAATGGAAATTATTGAGAGTACCTGCGTATTTTATGATTTTTGGAATTCGTCCCCAAAAGGGGTGAAATGGAGGTCCAAAGTTTGTGACGTGAAATATCAACAGCTGGTCAGATAACGTTGAATTTTGCCACGCAGATAGTTATTGTGACGCAGAAATCCGTTAAAAATGGTACTATATATATTATACCATTAATACATATAACAAAAATATACTGTTACTACTGTACTTTAGCCAGTTTAATTTAATTGTACCTCTCAAAATACTAATATGAATTAGTTTCACTGTCTTGAATTCAGATGTCAGTTGTCACCGATCCGCTATAGTTTGCTCTGTAACTTAGATTTAGTTTAATTTTACCAAATATGTTGTGTTGTGGATAACGGCGGTGCTGATTGCGTTTTAAGCTTTTTTAACTTTTAAGCTTTTATTTAAGTGTTAGAATTAAGCATATTTCGTAATTGTTTGTTGTCCCAAAGAAAATAAAAATATATCCCACGGGGGTGCAATGGGGATCCACACGGAACAAGTCGCGCGCAAAAGCTAGTAAAAGATAAAGTGTGAGTAACTGAAATAAAAGGCATTAACACCTTTGAAGGTTCCACTTCTAATACGCACTATTAACTTATGTGGGTTTTAAGAAGTTTAGACCGGCCTCACTGTGTGGTTCGAATAACTCCGTCTTCACTGTTTTATTTGGTCCGAGACTCTTAGCATTTAAACTTACGGATTATTTCTAGCTCATTCTTGGAACTCATATTCGGATGCCGCAATTAAACTTAAAAACAAAATGTAATTTAAAACATTATTTTATTTATAGACGATTCCAGGTAGCACCATAAAGGTCACGAAAGTTCAAAGAAACAATAAAGAAAAAAAGAATTTCCACCGCGAGATAAACAAATATAAGAGAGACGGCGAATTACGCCGTAACAACCACTATAGGAGTACAGCAAATAAGCCTGCTCGGCAGTACAGAGGGATTTGAACTCTACTAAAAGGGACCAAGGTGCATTGTGGACAAACTTAGACGGTATATTTGGCGTCCAGTACTAATGACTCCGAACCATAATATTACATGGACAGCCTTGATGTCAAATAATCTATAGATGAAGATAGAATTTTCTAAACTTGAATATATTATACTTTGAAACCAAATAAAGATTAGTTGTCTACTATTCACGCGCACGAAAACAAACGATGGTATTTAAGAGTTCATATTTTAACTAGCTGACTCAGCAAACGTCGTTCTGCAATATAATCATTACTAGCTTTTGTCCGCGGCTCCGCCCATGTAAATACAGTATCAATACAAAGGAGCATTGTACTTTATTGGGATAAAAAGTATATTATGTGTTAATCCAGTGCTCAAACTACTCCCATAACTAAAGTTCATCAAAATCCGTTTAATAATTTTTATGTGAAAGAGTAACATACGTCCATTCATCCATACATCAATCCTCACAAACTTTCACATTAATAATATAATAGTAGTAGGATATTTTAAACCTTTCTATCTATATACTTGTATAAAAGGCAAAGCTGATTGACTGATGTATGAACGCACAGGCCAAACCCATTAAGTAGAAGTTAAGTCTATAAATTTGAAATTTTGCACACTTATTTCTCATATGACGTAGGCATCCACTAAGGAAGGATTTTTCAAGATTCAACCCCCAAGGGGGAAATATAGGGTATAAAATTATTTATTTATTATTTATGAAACTTTTTATTCCTTGGACATATTATTTGCATGAAAGGACCCAATTTCACGCGGGCGAAGCCGCGGCCAAACGCTCAAAAAAATTAAGTTTAAAATTTGGAACTAACTATAAATTCAATTCGGTATCTACTTAAGATACCGAATTGAATTTATTTATATAATTGAATTAATATATATTGATAAAATAAATAAGATACTTATTTATTTTATGTCAATTTATCAACAGTTTCTAAAAAAAAACAAAGACAGATAAACATAAAATATGCTTAAGTTTCTGTGCGTATGTGCGTGTTCGTTTGACTATCTTGCACGCTAAAACAGCTGAATAGATTTTCATGAAATTTGACACACAGGAAGCATGCTTACTCAATTTTCACTTAATATTATCTTGGAAAATATTGTAGTTGCCCAGCTAGATTTCCTTTCTCGCGGTGAGTTTCTACTATCTCAGTCACGGGTGATTATTATTTTTTAAGTTGAGTCTATCTTTGTACATCGTTGTCGTGTGGCCATAAAAAGGAGTGTTGTGTACCGCTTATGTCCTGCTTCAGGCTTATCACCCCGCCCTAATGGCCGAACAGATTTCGAAGGACCACGGGCATTTTTCACCTAAGTAATTGTGTTTCCCACCTGTGTTAATTAGCTTCATGTCAACAGGTTTTCAAAGTAAACCGCTACAAGATTTTGGACATAATATACTGTCATAAAATTATGATTTCTTTTTGTTTAGAGGCTTTTTTGGTTTCGATGAGAAGGAGAGAAAGAAAAGGAAGTTATTTGAGGTAAAGGGATAAATCTTTGATAGCCAGCGGTTCCAGACATCTAGAATTCTAGACCAAGAATGTTCTTATTGAAATTAATAAAATTGATTTTGAATTTGACTCAATAATAAAATTAGTAAATATCTAAGAGATGATTAATGATGAATGATGAAATTAATATCACAATAATTATAATTTTCACAAGTAACATTTGATTTTTAAATGAAATATAGGAAACAAACGAGCAGACTGATCGCCTGAAGGAAAGCGATTGCTATCGCCCATGGACACGGCACGATCATGGAAATTATGAAATAAATCGCTTTTACACATTTCAATTGTAAGGAATAATGTTGGATTCAACTAATGATATATTATAAGAACTAGCTTTTTCTCGCAGCTCCGACCGCGTGAATATACCTAGTATCCTACAGGCATACTGTACTTTTTCGGGATGAAAAGTAGCCTATATTTTAATACAGAGCCCATACTACTACCATGCCAAATTTCATCGAAATCAGTTCTGTAGTTTTGTCCTGAAAGAGTACCAAACATCCATCCATTGCAGAGATCTTATCAGCAGCAGAGAGATTATCAGAGCTTCAATAACAAAGAATACTAGTTTCCAAAGTTAAATTATTTACAATTACAGACAGATAATATCCCTGTATCTACCTTAATCTAACCTAACCTAACCTAATCCACTACGCAAAAACCATAAAACCAAAAATCATATATTCACAAAAAGCACAGGACTTCGTGGGGGAGGAGATCTGCAGAAGATTAATGGTTCTCTCCACATTAAGTGGCCCATATTTTTTACACTAAATCATTTCGAGATGATACATTAAAATTTGAGCTTTGTTTAATTCACTCGCAGACGTATTTTTATCAGTTATTAATCACTTGCACGTGCCAGTTCGTTTACAGTGTTTTGAAGTGTTGATTTTCTATAAAATATTATCAGGATTATTCTGCATTAATATATCTGTATTATGACTTTTAAATACCTAACGAAAGTCTATGACATATTTTAGAACTTTTTGTTACCTAATGTACCTTCTTTCTTCTCATGTATTTTATAATATTGAAACACTATCTTTAAGAATAGGTAGTCTTCAAAAATGTTTCCAAAAAACCGGCGATTGCGAGTCGGACTCGCGCCAGTGTGGTTCCGTACCACTACACCACATGTATACTTATTATATCGTTATTTTTGTACGAAGTTTTTCAAGTTAGCGCATTTTACAAGTTATTCATCCATAACTCCTAAACTAACAAAGTTATATAAGCCGTTATAGTTTTCCTTTAAAGGATGAAATGTTAAAAAATTTTTGAACCAGCCGTAAAAAATTTAGGGGGCTTAACAAACAATGCATTTTTAATTTTAATATCACGCAAACGGATACGTAAATCGAAAAACCGTCTTAGAAACCTCTCAATGTTTTAAAGGGCCTATCTAATGATACCCCACACACTACACACTATGGGCTCTCGCGTCTACGAGAAGAAAAAATCATACTCACTTTACGTGTAGGTTAGGTTAGGTTTGACCCCCAAAAAAAATCGTAACTTTATTTTAGCACTTTGTCGAAATAGTAAATATACATGTTCATGCAAAGTTTCATCTTTCTTGCCGTAAACGTTTGGACGGTAAGTCGAAGACGGAAGGACGGACGGACATGACGAAACCATAAGGGTTCCAAGACGTAAGCTACGGAAACCTTAAAAGAGTAAATTGTTCGGTTCAGCAATATCTCTCAATATCTCAATGCTGATGATGATGCCTCTGAAGTGTGACATGTTTAAGTACACGTTAACACGTCTGGTGAAACACGGGGGTATCTCAGACCCCGAACTTTGTTACTTACTACCGACATTCTAAACTAAGCAACACTGTTATTCCGGGAATTTACTTTTGCGCTATATTTACTGGGGAGTTATTGGATAACTTTAACTTCATTTGTATTAACAGCGTTTGTAGTAGGTAGTATTATTCACTTGCCTTTTCCCGCGGCTCCACCCGCGTATTTATGATATCAGATATCCGATACCCACGGGAGTACTGTACTTTTTCGGGACAAAAAGTAGCCTATGTTTCAATGCAGAGCCTGCAATACTGAATTTCATCAAAATCAGTCAGTAGTTTCTGCGTGAAAGAGTAACAAAAATACATCCATTCATACATCCATCCATCCTCACAAACTTTCACATTTATAATAGCAGTAGGACCTCAAAGTGACGCTTGTTTCTTTATATAAAAATGCAACATTATAAGGAAAATGCTATTAAAAAATATGATGTTGGTTTGGAAATATTATGTTTTTGTACTAGTGAAATAATTCAAATAAATGGTAACTACTCACTAGTAATATAAGGAAATATATTATATTTTAACAGTTTATTGGGAATATTACTTTTAAGTTACTTGAAAAATAACAAACGCGAAATATTAAACATCTAAAGGTATCTGGGTCGCAAACTATATGCATAGCTTGGTAACGATCGATTCACTAGTTTTAGCGTGAAAGTAGAACAAACTACTTTCACATTTATGATGAGTGCTTCAGGAATCAGGATTAATACGGATAAAGATCTTGAAAGAAAAGTTGAACATTCTGTCCATCACAGAAACTCGTATCTTTGAGTAAGTAACAAATTCTATGATACCCAAGATAGAAATATTTAAAAGACCACGCATAGTTCTATAAAATCTTTTATTTTCAACTGAGGAAACGGTAAAAATTGTTGACGAAATTTTATAATAATAGAATCTTTAAACTTGAGAAGGCGAAGATATTACTATTATATTTTATCTTAAGATGCCTGGATACATTTCATGTTACAGTACATAATATGGAAATGTATAGTATCTTAGCCGTCTGTGATAGTTCATACTAACCGTACAGCTAGCGATATTTTATCTTAACATAAAATATTATAGTATCTTCACCGTCTGTGATGACATAATTTTATTATTTCTCCAATTAGAAGCATTACAACTTACCCATATTCTAGAAAACATATCGGGGAACTGTTCTCGAATATTTAGTTGCCAGTAATCCTTAAACGTCAGGCCAATACGTCAGAGCCGGTCGTTAGTGCCGAGCAGTAGGGAACATCACTAGAGCCCGTGGACTCACTACGTCTTCGTAATTTAAACTATAGGAACGGTACACATTCAATTGGAGTTTATTTTAGTATGGCAATGTTAGCAATTTTGTAGTTAGTAAAATTGGTATCATAGAAGGGTGTGATATTTTTTTGATGTGAGAAAGGCAAAGTCAAATAAAAATGTATAAAAGTAGAGTGTGTGCTTAAGACCGCACGCCAGAAGTGAAACTTTTGATTTCGGTGACGTGACCGGTTTCATTGAAACCAGGCCAGCTACGCAGGAGTTATTTTACAGTGCCCAAAGGTGTGCGCAGTACACCTTTGGGCACTCTCTCTTCCTTTACTCTCGCAACCCAGTGGGACGGACAGACCGACACGACTGGCGAGAGATCAGGTGCAAGTCCGACCTTTTACATGCCCATCCGACGCATGGATCATCTTTCTTGTCAGACAATCAGGTGATCAGTCTGCATTGTCCTAACCAAACTCGGAAACAACATTTTTTGTTGTTCCAATGCGGGAATCGAATCGAACGACCTCCGAGTCGAAAGCCAAGCTTTAAGCCACTGGACCACGGAGGCTGTTATATATATATATACTGCGCACACCTTTGGGCACTGTAAAATAACTCCTGCGTAGCTGGCCTGGTTTCAATGAAACCGGCCACCGTCAGTCAGAAATTAAAATTATTTTTATTCGGATACATTCGGCGGTCCCAAGCTCACCCGATCGAGCCTGTCACCAAAGAGCGTGACTCGGGACGGATCAGCCTCACTCACATGCCTATGAAGAAATGTGTGTGCGGTACTTTCTCGCTGGAGTACTCTCGGTGGACCCGAGTTCACCAGATCGAGCCTTTCACCTCACAGCGTGACGGATCAGCCTCACTTACAACCTAGGAAGAAATGTGTGTACGGTGCGCCAAAAGTAGTTTTCACTTCAAAAACTAATTCCAACATAAAAGTATGGGTTTAAACAAAAAAATCATCTACATTTATCAATGCACCCAAAACCTTTGTAGTTAGAATGTATATTGAAATGAAGATACAAACAAATGATCCAAAAGCGCTTGCAGGGGGTACTACTGAAGCCCGGCTTTAGTAGGTACTACCGCCTGCAGCTTGGTATTAAAATCTCATTACCGACTCGAATTCACACTCCCATTCATACACGTCCTGCATCTTTCAAATCATCAAATCCATTTTAGAGATAATTATTTTCCATCTAAAATCACAGGCCTCGTACTGTGCGGCGTAATAATTACTGTGACAGTATCTTTTAATGACGCACAAATCGCTGACAAAATATAAAATTGCGTCTCCAAAAGCGATTTCTAGTGGATTCACTTTATAATGATAAAATATTCGATGTATATTACTTATGAGTTATATAGGGAGATTCTGTACTTACTGTAAGAGTATTTTCAGTTATGGTTGAACTAAGTTAGCAAATATTAACACGATTAATTGATTTCATTTACTAGCGAAACTACAGATTAATCATCATAATTATTATTGTTTCTCTGATCGTCATTAATAATATCGTCATCCACACCATCACCGTACTCAATATTGGTACCATTGCCTTAATTAATCAAAGTATATTAGATGAAGTTAAACTTCCCAGCATGTCTAACGGCCCGTTTCAATAACCTATCTACCAATAACTATTTGTTAGAAACGTCAAACTTGTATCGCAAAATACTGTCAAACGATTGAATGGCAATGTTTTTAACAGATAGTTATCGATAGATAGGTTATTGAAACGGGCCGTAAGCAGGTTATCTATTTACGCGTAAGCACGCAATAGGCCATCATTTCCTTTGTTGTAAAAAACATAATATCGTGTTGATAATGAGTAGTGATAATGATGATGATTAACCATACCATTAATAACAATAAACACAAAGGATCTTTACCAAATTACGGCCATAGAGAGATTGTTCCATTTCCCCGGTTCGTGTTAATATTTTAAAATTCATTTATCTTGTGTCACAATTGTTTGGATTCCCATTTAGGTCAGAACAGATTTATTATTTTATTCGTGGGGCTCGCCGAATGTGTCAAAAGCGCAAAGTAACTTTTAATAAAAAAAGAACTTTTAATAAAAACTGTAAGTTGATTACGAAAACGTATTTAAACAGCTTTGCAGCTTGTGTTAGTAACGTGGATTTTTATATGAAATGCTTTCCAATTACTTTGGGAAAGAATTAATAAATGTATCTACGATACCTATAAGAGATTACGTTTTGGAAGTATTTCATTATTCGGTGCTTTTGATCGCCTCGTACTGTTTTTAATTGCTGAGTAATCGTGTCTTTCTGTGTTTATAATATTATTATTTTCATTACAATTCTTAGTTTTAAACGGCTCTAATTTTATTGTTTACCAGACGATTACCTGTATCTTATGTATTATCTTTCGTATTATCTTTGTATTTTTAGTTTCCAATATATTTGTTTCCTTTTCGGTTATATAATATGCAAGACATTCTAAATTTTTAGATAAATGCTACTACTGCTTATATAAGATAAACTATTCTGCTCAATATGAGGATAATCTTCTTCTTTTATGTTTAATAGTCAAAGCTGATTGACTGACTGATGTATTAACGCACAGGCCAAACCCTTAAGACTAGAAATTTGAAAATATACACACGTATTTCTGATATGATGTAAGCTTCCACTAAGGAACGATTTTTCAAAATTCAACCCCTAAGGGAGTAAAATAGGTGACAAAAGTTTGTATGAAACTTTTAATTCATTGGACATAATATTTGCGCGTTTTCTAAAATTTAGCCCCTAGGTGGGTTAAATAGGGGATAAAGTTTAAAACCTAATTTCACGCGGGCGAAGCCACGGGCAAATGCTATATTATATAGTTTCAATATTTCACATAAAATCAGCGTCCTAAGATTAGTTTTACAAATTGTTTTTAGGGTTCCATACCCAAAGGGTAAAATCGGGACACTATTACTGAGAATTTGCTGTCTGTCGGTCCATCTGTCACCAGGCTGTATCTCATGAACCGTGAAAGCTAGACAGATGAAATTTTCACAGATGATTTATTTCTATTGAAGCTATAGCCTACAATAACTCTCTCAAACCTAAAATAGCTCTCTCTCGAAGCTCCCATACAGCAAACGTGATTTTTGCCGTTTTTGACGGAACTCTTCGTACACGAGTTTTTCTCGCACTTAGCCGGTTTTTCAGTAGTCTGTATCATCATCATCATATTATATCACCACTTGTATCAAAGCTTACAGAAGTCACCCGAGACCCCAGAGTCGGGAACTATCTGGCACAACGGATAGCCCTTGCTATCCAACGAGGCAATGCTATCAGTTTGCTAGGGACTCTGCCAGATGGGGACGACCTGGGGATGTTTATATATTTATAGATATTTTTAGAGATAGGCATATTTGTAGATAAGTCTTCTATTTTTTGTATTAATTTTTAGTTTAGTTTAGTTTATTAATTGACTCTATATCTATAATATAAAAATGAATCGCTGAATGTGTTGCTAAGCGCAAATCTCGAGACCTGCTAAACCGATTTCGCTAATTCTTTTTTTTAAATATTCCTTGAAGTACGAGTACGATGGTTCTTACGGAGAGAAAAGTTAAAAAAATTGCCTTATATAAATAATGTTTGTACGCGCATAACTTCCAAACGACTGCACCAAATTGGATAAATCTTTATTTTATGTGTTCGTTATTGCCAGAAGGTTTGTGTGAATTTTTTTTTGTTAACAAATATTTAAAATATTATTTCTTGCGGCACGGCAAAAAAATATAGCGGTACGAAGTTCGCTGGGTCAGCTAGTTGCATATAAAATAAAATATTTTTTATAATACAAATATTATAAACGTTCGCTTAACATAAGCAACGGGAATTTATTAAATAATAAAAACGTCATTTTCCTACCACTTGTATCAAGTTGCTGATGATGCCACATCACCGCACGTACAGGTTCCTGTACAAACTCATTATGAAAGTTTAATGTATCGTGGAGTATTAGCGCGGGTTTTATTTCCGCTGGCGCAGGTGGAGGGAATCGAGGAGTGGAATATGTTATTGTGCAAAGTTCGACATCGTGTGGGGTATGTGGGGTGACATTGTGCATTGTTGGCCTCATCTTCGGGTTTGTTTCTTCAGAAGGTCGGTTCTGCTAATTAAATATTACATTATCACAGTAACAATCCAGTCCCGATATGTTAAAACTGCAAATTGGTATTCTCAAAAACATCAAACCCGTTTTTGTTGGTCCAAACTCCAAAAGTCTATGATAATATTAAGACGATTCATGTAAATGATGAATAATTATAATTCAATAAAAGCATATATATATATATATATATATATATATATATATATATATATATATATATATATATATATATATATATATATATTTATAAACGTAAAGAACCGTCATTCGATAGACTTACGCGATTGACAGCTCGCAATTATTTGCGCGGGGCTAGATGTATGCGGTTTCGTGCTTTGACATAATTGACAGTATAATTTCATATTATTTATTATAGATTTGTCTGACGCGACGTTTGAAATCAATTCGATGTCAACCTTAGGCTTACGTTAACATGGCTGACATTAATCGGTGCTCGAGCCACCTTTACATAGAATTACCTGGGAGACCTAGCTTTGCTCGGAGTTTAAGTAGAACGATAAAATAATTTTAAAAATATATAAAAATATGAAAGAATAAAAATAAGAATTGAAAAAAAAATTGACTGACCTGGATTCGAACCCACCATATTCCAAATTTCAAACAACGCAAAATTATACATAAGTATAATTAATATTAATTATACTTATGTGTAATATAATAATAATATAAAAATAAAATTAATATTAGTATAAATATTATTTAACAGATACCAAGCTGCCAATCGGACTGACGTGAGGGAGTCGAGTTTATTGATATATTGTTGCACGACGAAATAAAAACAAATATTGCTTTGAAATGCGCAGTTTCTAAGGAAACTCACTGCATACTAAATTTCAGGCTAATACTACAAGTATTAGCCTGTATGTAGCCATTGTCGAAATTCCGATTATATACATACAAGATTGTCTCGTTTAAAGTATAAGAAATAATAATACATTAAGGTCCTGTTGCATGTATCTATTTATTGAACAAAAAATGAAAACTAACTCCCAAAATAAAAAAAGTATGAAATAAAACTTATTTTCTAAATAAAGTTGAAAAAGTTATGGTGGAGATGATGATGATGATTACCGTAATTGATATAGTAGCATAAGGTTGCAGTTCTTTAAACAGCGCGCAAATCTCCAAACATGTTTCTATAAGGAGTCAGGAGCTCTATTCAGTATTTTAGATCCAGGGTATACCTTGGCGCAAATACTTACTTTTTGGTAGCATAGGTACGCTTAGACTACTTCAGAACAAGTCGAAATCATCATATATGTCTATATATAAATAAATAAATAATATATAAATTTCGAAGAGTTCCCTCGATTCCTCATGAATCCCATCATCAGGTCACCACTTTGTTAGAAACGGGACCAATTTGGGATTATACCCTTAACATTAAAAAAATTATTTTGAAAATCGGTCCACACACGGCGGAATTATCATACTATATTAATATATATACTTAGTCTAACCATAAATACTGTTACAATTAAAAATAAACAAAATATTACATTTTAATTTGGAATCTGTCATTTTTATATGATTGCTCATTGTGTTTTCTCATTTTGGCGCCAATACATTGTACAATATTTTACGACATTAAAATGGAGTGGGGTGATACAGAGAACCGAATGCTGTAAATACATTACACTAAGGTATGGAGCCAAATGCAATTAATGTTTGTGTACCGGGCTATTAATAGGTACAATGAGACCTCCTCTGTTTGTGATAGAAAAGATCTCGCCGTCCACGTAGTGGTCGTACGAAAAAGGTGGTCGAAGCAGTAAGAGAAAGAATTCGAAGAAATCCTGTCCGAAAGGAAAGCAAAAGATTTTATCTCGGGAAATTAAGATAGCACCTAGAACCATGCCGCGTATTTTAAAAGATTACTTAGGACTTGCAGCCTATAAGAGACGTACTGGTCATTTCTTAACTGATAATTTAAAAAAGAATAGGGTGGTAAAATCGAAACAACTACTGAAGAGGTACGCAAAAGGAGGTCACAGAAAAATTTTGTTTACGGATGAGAAAATTTTTACAATTGAGCAACATTTTAACAAACAAAATGACCGTATTTATGCTCATAGCTCTAAGGAAGCTTCCCAATTAGTCAACAGAGTGCAACGTGGGCACTATCTGACTTCAGTGATGGTTTGGTGGGGTATTAGCTATGAAGGAGTGACTGAGCCATACTTTTGTGAAAAAGGTATCAAAACATCGGCACAAGTGTATACCAAGATACCATTCTTGAGAAGGTAGTGAAGCCCCTTAACAACACCATGTTTAATAACCAAGAATGGTCCTTCCGAGTCTTGACTGGGCGCCGGGGTCCAAAAGCATGGTCTATGCAGTATTGGTTGGAAACGAACGTTTCGGACTTCATCAGAGCTGAAGACTGGCCGTCATCTAGTCCCGATGTTAATCCGCTGGATTATGATTTATAGTCAGTTTTAGAGAGTACGGCTTGCTCTAAACGCCATGATAATTTGGAGTCCCTAAAACAATCCGTACGATAGGCAGTGAAGAATTTTCCCATGGAAAGAGTGCGTGCTTCTATTGATAACTGGCTTCAACGTTTAAAGGACTGTATTGCAGCCAATGGAGACCACTTCGAATAAGCTTTTTATATTTTAAATTGTTGTATAATATATAGAATTAGAGAAAGATTATACATAGCAAGCACAATACCTGTTAGATATTAATTATTTTTACGAGATATTCATTAATGTACATAGATTGTGTACAGATTTAATTTTTGTCATCTTAAAATAATTTTATATTTTAGGAATGGCTCCCCATACATCTGAAGTTTTTTTTTTTCTCATTCTATCTACTAAAGTTGAACTTAAAAATATCTAGGGTGCCAACATTCTATGAGATTCTAGAGTTACTCGATAATTCATTAATTAGTACTAAGTTGATAAGTAAAATGTGAAACAAATGTTTTTTATTTACAAGCAAAACCCACGGAAGTTTTGTAAAATTTTGGTTTGTTAAATACTTTGAAGGTTGTATAGAGTTGCCAAGTTATAGTTCGCAAATATCAATATAATATTATTGTATAGTGTGAGTGATAATACGTTTATCCTACCTGTAATGAAACGATATCGCAGCCATGAATCGGGCCGCAGGTGTCACACGTAAAACTCCTCCTGGGAACTTGGCAGATAACGTATCTTGTTTGCGGAATAGTTCGATATCCGATGAAAATAATAACTTACGGTGGATCCTGATTCCTGATACATATCAACATGTCTTCTCAGTGTCGTATTATCTTCTTAGTTCCTATTTGTAGTGTAAAGAAGTGATGTTACTCGCCTATGTACGCTTCGGTATTTTAGACTATGCTACGAATTACAATGCGGCTTGAATGCGCAGCTTTATTTTATTTTGTACCAATAATTTTCTTATTAAATAAATTTTAAAAATATAAAAAGTATATTTCTGTAATATCCTTAGTTAAAATACTGTTTAACTAATTACAATAATATAATAATATCTATGGACGCTTCACACCACGTCAATCTGGCCCCGTGCTAACTATCCGAAGAACTTGTGTTACAGGTACCAGAAAACAGGAAGTATATTTAAGATGTTTATATATTTAAGTTTATTTAAGAATTTTATTATATTATACACATATTTAATACACATCCATGACCCAGGAACACAAAAAATTATTTTTGTTCCTTCGGCGGTATTCGAACCCCCGGCTTGAGCACCAACGCGCTGAACCACTGATCCACAGAGGTCGTCATATCATCATAATTCATATAATTATATTAATACGTTAAGCGAAAACTTATTACCCCTTTTTACTAAAATTATGCAAACGGAGGAGTTGGAAATTTGGCAAAATTAATGTTTATATGGAGGAAAGTGTGCAGAATGCTAATATTATTTAAAATAATTCTTGGAAATACCTAAAATTAATAAAAATAACAATGACACGCACTACCTCAGATTAATAACTCACACTAGCATGGTTTTCTTTTTCCCTAATTTATTAAAGGGACTTTTTTCACAAAACTTTGATACAATCATATTAATTTGTCACACGTTGACGTCTTTTCAATATGTCTTTAATTGTATCTAAGAGTCAAAAGAACCGTAATAAAGACTTAAAATTAAAAAATGAATTATGGTCGACCACCTGGCGACCTTATTAATAATGTAGGTAACTCAGAACTATGCAGATCAAAATATTATTTAAAATGTATAATTTTGTGTTACGTAAACCACATTTTTTACGTTAGGTATGTTTAAATTTATAACAAGCGACCCATTAATTTTAATTACTGTTCTTTTGAAATTTTAGTACCCAACATAAAGCTCGTTTGTTGTTGTAATTTGAGACGTATGTACCATCATGAAGTATTGTAAAACATATAACACATATATTTATATTATTACAAAGTGGTTTTCAATAGGGACGCTCCAGCATTAACAACGCATAGCGGCTATCTTAGTGAAGCTATATTAGTAAAATGTTGCATGAATACATAGTGAATTGTCATGATCCAATATCATTACAATTGCGCTCTCAATAGAAAATCCTTTTTGAAGATGCCTTCAAATCGCAAGCGTTTAATTTATCAAAACCATCACCATCCTAAACCACAATAGGAAGCGCTCTAAAACTTAACTTTTTTTTCTACTAAAGCATCCTAAACTTGCCACAGTAAGGAGCCACTTGCAATATTGCGAGAACACATTAAAATAATTCCAAAACATTACACACTTAAGAAATTTCAGTTGGAAATCTCAGAAGCACCTGATTTACCTCTTTAGCCCATCCACGGGTTTGTGGCGCTTGTTTACAACCGAGCTCCAGTATATCCTGACCTCCTCCCTTCCTCCGAACCCACTTGATCTAATCGAATCTTCGCGAGGTGAGAGGCCTCCTTACACTGGCACAACACTTCATTAGACCGACATTGCTTTTGATTAATTTACTTAGCTCCGGTGTTGAAAGACGTGGATTATATTTAGCTGCTTTTAATTCTGTGAGTGCTTTAACTTCCATTGTAAAAATATTGTAATCTTTTTTTATAGAGCCATTTACGTGCTAATGTTATGTAAGTTTGCTACTTCTTAATTACAATTTCGTGAGCTATCAGTCGAATAATCAGTTTAGGGTAGGGTATAGACTAAAGGCCTTTCACACGTACTACAACTACACCACACCCACGCGACATGATGTGGTCAAGTGGTCATGGATTCTTGTCGATGCGTTGTGGTATCAATAAAATGTCAATGTTTTTTTTATGAATTACCGATATAAATATTCCCTACTCGGTGTCGCTGGTGGTTGCGGCATGGTTGCGATGTGGATCACACGTAACCACAGCTTGACCACCTTCTGTCGCGTCGGTGTGGTGTGACTTTGGTATGTGTGGGATGGCTCTTAGTGTCTTCCACCAAGTACCACAACCACACTACTGCATATAACGCCGGCAACGCATCCCGACTCGTCCGGTGTTGCGGCTGTCCACGGGTGACGGTAATCGCTTTCCATCAGGCGATGCGTTTACCGCCCATTTTTAGAAATAATAATAATAATTCGATACTGCAATATGTGATACATTGCCGTGCCCAAAATGCCGCGAACATAAACCTCTTTATACCTATCTGACATCACAAGTTGGAGGCACAACAACAAGCCTGCGTTTCACAAAGTTTCCAGAACCCCGGCGCCTGAGACTGACAACTGCGGTTACAGTCGCCACATGTCTCTAAAATAACTACTTGTGTGAAAAGTAATACAAAACTACCTTACCTTATCTTGGCTTTTAAATAAAAAAAAATCAAAAAAAAAGCCTAGAAATACTGAAATATGACCTATCCAACCAGCCAAATTTATTACTATTAGATATTATATTTTGAATTGTTTTAGACATTACTTAATTCAAAATTAAATAAGCGAATACATTTAAAGTTTAACTTTACTGTTTTCTAGAAATACAAAATATGACCTATCCAACCAGCTGAATTGGTGATATTTTTTTACAAACCTCTTGTAATAAATTTATTTTTACCAAATTTGTCGCGGCTTCTTTAAAGGTTTTTCTCTTTATTTTATCTATATTATTAAAACTAATATTATAAATGAAGGGTACAGGGGAAGAAGGATCATTGTCAACTTTTCGATAAAAACAAACTAATAATGCCATCTAGTGCAAAATGAAAAAACCTTTCTGTCCATATTAACGAAAAACGCTTAAAACGATCATCGTGCACAAGGGACTCAAAAAAAGATTGTATGGCTGTATCATAGAAAGATCAATGTCACCCTAGTTGCAGAAAGAAAGATCATTGTCTATGGACATTGATCTTTTTTAGTTTCACAGCTGGCTGTCAGTGGCTGTCTGTTATTTCGTACATGTGGTTTTCGCGGTATTTAATTAGAGTTATGCAATTAGAGTGTCAGAGTACTAGTACTACTATATTTACTAACTGTTATAGGGTGTGGAAGGCGAAAACACTTAGAAAAATTTCGACGAAAAATATCTAAAGAAAAGTATGACAACTTGCAATGTTTAAAAAAGTTTTGCAAACCTGAAGCACAACTTTTTTATGCCCAGTTAGCTAAAAAATAACATTACTTTTATCAGTCATTTTGGAGCATGACGTATGTGTACATGTTATAAGGATCAAAGTCATTGACTATGATCTTTTTTACGTATTTATTTCTTAAGCTAATTTAAATATTATCTTCTAAATTGTCAGTAATTATAATATTTTTATTACAAATAGCTAGAATATTTTGATTAAATTGTGCTACAATTAAAATAAATAAATACTAAACTTGGAAAGAAAGATCAATGTCAGTTGACTATGATCTTTGTTACAAGTAATATTTTCTAAATTTTCTTTATCCTTAAGTTAATTACAAGTAAATAAATAATAAAGAATTCAAAACTAAATTATAATATATACTATAATAAACAGTTTTAATTGCTGCTGTAGTACATTGTTTAATAAATAATGATGCAAAGTTAATTAAGTTTTTTCCATTTTCTCACAATGATTCACTTTTGACAATGATCCTTTTTCCCCTGTACCCTTCAAATGTGAAAGTTTGTGAGGATGGATGGATGGATAGATGGATGTTTGTTCCTCTTTCACGCATAAAGTACTGAACGGATTTCAACAAAATTTGGTATGGTAGTAGCTTAAGCAAAATTACAGTGTTCCCGTGGGATACTGTATGTACGCGGGTGGAGCCGCGGGCTAGTCATTCATACTTCCGAATTGAATTCCAAAAGTAAGCATTACATAAATGAGACTAATCATTTGATTGATAACCGCAGACCACATCTGGGGCGCATTTGTATACAAGCTTGACCGACTTATTGAAATTTCTGATCTCTCTCCAATTCCACTGAGTGGATTCTTGTTTATTCTGTCAGTTCGATAATGCAAATTGAATTATTATTGCAGTTGGCAGCATTGTGTTCATTAATGTCTGATCATGGTCATAATCATCACTATCGTTGTTTTGTTACGTTACATTGCTAACGTCTAAGATTGCGGCAGTTAAATTATCAATTAAACGCACTTGTAACTCCTCTGCTGTTGCAGGTGTCCATGTCCGCTTACCATCAGACATAGATTCCATAAAAAATTGTAACGCATTTTACTAGAGCTCATTAAAATTTGCCTTAGCAAGAACTCTGTTGTCACGTGTTTGTATTATTCTGAATCTAAAGATGGTAATGAAAATTTTTCTAAAGTAACTCCATAAATTTATATAAAATAGATAAACATTTACTGCGACTGGACTAATTTAATGTGTTTCTGCAAGCAGTCGAAACCCAAGATGTTGCCGAACCTTTACAATTACACAAGACTAGCCGACGGTATTTTCGGAATCGTCTTATTATTATTATTTTAGAAGGTACTTCGTGATGAAAAAAGTCGTTCATAATTTTTAATAACAACTAGTTGACCCGACAGATGTTGTTCTGTCTTAACTATGAACTGGATTAAATAAATAAAGTCTACACTTATACCTACATCTACAACCTACACTTACATCTATACCTACACCTACAACTAAATCCTACGTTTACACGTCAACGTTTACGTTTACGTCTGCGTCTGCATCTGCATCTGCGTCTCTGATTATATATACGAGGCATAGACAACTACATAATACATAATGTACTTACAAAATGAAAATATGAGAGCACATCAAAATCAGTACCTATAATATGTAAAAGGGAGAAAAAAAAAGCAAGAAGTCAAGTCTAACTCAAGCTATTTATTTATTAGTTACTTATCAATACAGTGACTGTAGTGATAGTGTATTTGTATTTAAATTATATTATATAATTATTATTATAATAATTATTTCCTACTACGATCATAGGGTAATCTTTGTCCATGGAAAATCCAATAAACACGATGTAGGGCATCAATCAACGTCTGATGCTGACGGTGACAGCGACACCTGACGTCAAAAGTGATCTACGTGGATACTGTTGTTAATAACGGGTTTGATTGTTCTACACCCCCTAAAGGCGCAAGTGGCAAAAATCTAATTGCCACAAAAGTGCAAAAATTCAAAACTTAAGATAGGCTATGACATACATTTGACTGAGCAAATTTTCATACTAGAAAAAATGACGCCATCTTGTTTTCACCATACCTCAAATGTCAGCCATCTTGATTTTACCATAACATTCATTTAACATAACATGTTAAAATGGCCCCAAACAACTACAAAAATAGGGTCATTAAAGTGGAGACAGTTTTTGCCTCAACATGCATGCCTCGTCTATAATATATACGTCTATGTTAAAGTGGCAGAAATCTAATAATTCTCCACTGGTCATAGGTCTTGCAAAGTTATGAATGTCTATAAAATCTTCTACTTGTGCTTATGTGGTGAAAAATGATTATAATATCATTTACAAATTATTATAATAATATTATAATATTATTTACGTTTGTAAAGGTTTTGAGGTGTAAAGGCACCAAACCATTTCACGTGGATGACATCGTGTAAACGGAAACACAAAACACAGGCCGTAAACGGAATAAAAATACTACGATTCTATACTTAAAGTTACCAAGGTTATGTGCACAATACTGTTATGCTGCAGCGCTAGAACCAGGTAGTCATTTATATAAATAGCTTGCTTCACATAGAGCAAATGAGACAATTGTTGGATGAGCACAATGCTCCCCCCCATCTTCAAGATTAAGCGCCGCCGTACAAATTATGATGTGAACAATGCCCTCTTGAAGGTGATATATTAACTGAGGTAGCACGTGTATCGTACAGTGAACTCTCTAATTTCATTATAAATGAGCATAAAGAAAGTTTCGAATTCATTTTGACTTTGTGGAATGACATAGGATTATGAATTTAGAAGCATTAGTATTTGCACGTGCACGTAGATAAGGTTTTATTTGTATTTATTTATTTGATGTACAATATTTCACTAAATAACGATTCAAACAAAAATGTTCTTGCCGCAAAAACTCTGGACAAGAAGTTGCCAACTAGCTAGTTACTACATAATCATTATATAGGTATTTTAAAAATGTGTATTTTAACCGCCTGTATCTACATTTGTCCCAAAAAGCTCTTGGAAGTCTTCGGGCAACTCTTCGATAAACATTAAGTCTTAATAACTATCGCATCGTATTATTAAACTTTGGCATTTTTATCCGTTATTGGATGATTTATACAGTATACTTCGAGCGTTGAGTGGTTACTTACCACTCTTAAAAACTGTAGTGCCGGGGGGATAGGCGACTTTAAATGTCGTATGGTTGCCCAAGGACACCCGGCATTCTCACAACACTGTCGGCCTAGTCCAGAGGAATGACTGATCAATACGTTTGGAACCAACCATGTGCGGGTTTTTCCCACATGAGATCTGATCTGACGGTACACGCCACATCTTGAAAATCGAACCTACACTCTCTCGGGTGCGAATCAAGCGGTCTACCCACTAGGCCACGGAGCTCTAAGGTTAAGATAAGGTTTATTTAGTTAAGGCTTATTTGGTATTCAGTTACAAGTATTACTACTTCTACCGCTGAATACGGCTAGACAAACCTGCCTTTTTCTTTAAAATTTAGAGTACGCCTAACGTTAGGCAAAACTACTTATAACTGTCAAACATGATACTAAAATTTCGAGTACGCCGAAGGTTAGGTTAGGAGTAAAACTATTATAACTATCCTAAGCATGATAGTTGAAGCCTTAAACAACACATGTAACTTTTACATCAGAACCTGCAAACTATCCAATAAAATTACGCCAACTAACCGGGGGTATAGTTTATAAAAAAGTAAACGAAAATTAAAAACCTATCACAGGGACTAAGCAAGAACTTGTAAACTCTGGCAGGGGCGGTTAAACTTTTAAATTCAATAAACAACGATTATTATGCCGCGGAGGAGTTTATCACGGTAGAACACGGTGGGCACAGGTGTGTACGTACTTAGACATGGTGGAAGAGGGTATGTATTGATGACCTATCAACACTCATTATTAGGGAATAGTTAGGGACGTATTTGGCTGATACATTCTATGTTTACAGCATTTTTTATACCTACAGCTTCGATTTCTATTTACGTTTTGGCGTGTTTCAAAAATGACTTCTAAGAGAATGCCTATGTCATTACAAGAGTGTAATGACATAAAAAGAAAAAGAGAAAAAGAGAAAGAGTTCAGAAAAAGAGTTTTTTCTTGCAGTCGTGATCCATCTTCTGTTTAATTAATTTCTAGCACACATTCCAAGAAGGAGCCTTCTTTTTTCAATGCTGACTACTTAACTGACCATCATCTAGTTTTGTATGTGTCCTTAGCCATTCGCCATCGCTTTCAATCAGTTCGATTTATGTGTTGCTCCCATAAAATTTTCATTGACACTGACTCTTACTGCGTACACTCTTCAAACTTTAGACTCAATAGGGTCATGTTCAGGAGCTGTCAGACTGACAGCACGTGATTAATGGCGGCTGTCAGATTCACTCGCAGGACAAATGACCGGGAGTTAGGTGAGAATTAAATCTGATAATGATTGTTTTATCGCGGCCCCCATGCCCTCGTTAAGTGTTTTCGAGTGCTCCTTAATTATTTGTTTTTAACGATTTGCAGGTAATATTGGTTCGGTCGGTGGTTATTGGTCGGGATGAAATAATAAATTTAAGCCGAGCTAAACAAAATTATTGCTGGTTCTTTTGATATTTTGGATGGGGATGCGTCGACCAATCATTGCCCCTGCAAGAACATTTCTTCTTCTTCTTCATTCTGTTCTTAATTGCTAGGAGTTGTACGAATATGAAATTTATCGTAAGGTTAACATGATATTATTATAATTAAACTTTCCAAGGCAACTTTGAACAGTATTCAGCTAAAACCATTTACAACTGATCATATTGCTAGAGCATAATTATGTGAAATTGCTTTAGAAAGAAATATAGGTAATATTGTTTCGATACGTCTCATATTATGTTTTATGTACAATATGACCATAAATCGCGAAGTTTTTTCCTTACTGAAAGTTCCTCATAAATCATGTCTCACATTCAATGGTATCACAATACTGGAAATGGGACATTTATTCTAACACGCAATTCAGAAGTACATTCTGCGGGCCGCTGACTGATTTGTGGGACAATTTTCAACGTCCAACATGCCGAATTTAGGTGATTGTGGTGTACAATGATTACTGTGTACTGGGTGTCCCTATCCAGTAATAAAAATGAACGTAAATTTTTCAAGCTATGTCTAATAGAGGACAATTGGTGTTTGTTTCAAAACGACTTGGTGATGTAATGACGACCATCGCGAAACAGTAACATGATCAATTTTAGAAGTATCTACTAAATATTCTACTCTCTATACACATAAAGTGGTTGGACTGATTAATGTCGTCATTTTTGTAACGAATTTACTATTTACTAACAAAGCGATTGAAATAAAATGTTGTATACAAATTTTGACTGGCTATATACTTTCTAGATCCTGTTCCAATTTCATAGTTTCAAATGGATTTATTATAACGCTGATGATAATTATTGTTGTTATTAACATTGACAAAGCTGTCCGTCAATTCTGAGAAGATATATTGCACTAAAATGCGCCGTACTTTTTTATACAGAAGATTTACAGGGCAATAAATACTCATTAAAAGTGAAATACTTTTTCCGCTTACATTATTTTGCCATTTGTTTTCTTTATTTCTATTTGTCCAGATGAATCGAATGCTAATATAGGACAACAGCTTAAATCATTGCTTAATTTGAGTCCTATTCATTCGTAAATAATTTCAATGGTCATACGCATCTTGAGTTTATTATTTTTACCCAACTACGGCGAAGCTAAAAGGAAGGGTAATGATATTGGCAGTCTATTTATGTATGTATGTTTGTTCCACTGTAGAACCTAAACTACTCATCAGATTTCAATAAATTAGATGTTCATAAATTCGTTTTAATAGCCCGGGTAGCATATGCATTTACGTAGTCGGGCTATAGTTTTTATAAGAAATTATACTTAAAGTATTTTCAATGCATCGATTTTACTTTTTATACGCAATTATTGCTTTCAAATTGAAATACAATTTCCACCGCGTGGTTAATGTATAGCCAAGCACCATATATGTAATCTGAGACTTCACTCTTACTGTTAACTTACTTACAAAATTTAATTGAAAAGCATAATGATGCTGATGATGGCAGCGAACGTGTGTTCGGCATGAATATTGATGACGTCACGTCATGTCACCAGTCAGCTCACGGTCTCACGAATCCCTTGTTCCAAAATCACTACACATAGCTCCAGTTTCGCACACTTTTTTATTGTATAAATGAATAGTACCTACTCTTAACCCTAGAATACTAAACTATCGTAAAATTGACGACGACGAAACGACTATTTCTGGAATAAACAATGTTCGCGTCGTTCCCGTGCACCTTGCTTACCAGTATTTTACTTTACTACTTGCTCATATTTTGTTCTATCAGTGTGCCTCATGCTGTCATTATGGTCGCGTGTCATTTGTGTGTTGACCTACAGCAAAGGTGTCGTAAAATTTACGAAAGTTTAGTGTTTACGTGACTGTTGAGCGATGGTAGGTTTACTTGTTTTATCACTTATTTGCAATGGTTTTATGTAAATTTTACTTGATTTCATTTTATTTTGTGTATTATGTTTATATGTTTCAATATTTCTTAGTTGTATTTGATTATTTTATCTCAAGTACATTATAATATTGTTTTAGATATCACAAGGACTTTCTGACGATCACATTAGTCGGTTATTTAACGCGGACACGTTGAATGATGATAATGACGAAGGCAAACCACAGCAAGATGTATTGAGTGAGCCAGAAGATAACTTGGACGTGGAAGTGCATCAACTGACCGAAAGTGAACCCGAAGAAAATATCTGAATGAGAGCTCTGATTCAGATGTACCTATTTATAATTGAGTTTTATAATTCGACAAAAGGAGCTGTTGACATAGTAGATCAGAGGAGCTGTTGACATAGTAGATCAGGTGTGTTCTATAATGTGCTGCAACATGAAAAATTACGAACGTAAAAACGTAGATGGCCATTATGTTTGTTTTATAACTTAATCAACATTTTACAACAATTATAAGCTCATATCTCATTTACGTTAGTAACAACAGCAAAAATAATAAAAAAAGCAAATCCAAACGTGACTTTGTTTTGGAAATGCCTGATGCTCTTATGGAGCCTCACCTAAAAGAGAAACTAAATATTCCCACTTTGCGGCATGAAATAAAAAGAGTATATTGGAAGGTTAATTTTTATTTTTTTAAGATTAAAGACCGAAGTAAAATCGATCTATAAACCAAATATTAAAGAAAGGCTAACGCCATTTTAGTAAGGACGTGCGCCGATAGATGGCGCTAAAGCCTCTGAATTACTAAAATAATTAAGCATACAAATTAAGCATATATGACGCGAGAACGCCGAAATAATTGATTTTACGGAGAGGAAATGTAACTACGTTACATTTTTAGATATAACTTTAGACGCAAAGCTACAGTGGGGCCCTCATATTGTTGGATTGGCCGACAGACTCTGTTCAGCAGGATTTGCAGTAAGTAAGATAAGACAATGGCATTCTACTGTGGGGAAATGCTGCCGATATAAATACTATATTTGTGCTGTAGAAGCGAGCTGTTCGGGCAATCTATAAGCTGGCCCCCAACACGTCATTAAGAGAGAAGTTTAAAGAAAATGGAATCTTAACTGTGGCTACTCAGTATGTTCTATCAAATGTATAATACGTTAAAAAAAATTAAACCTATTCAAAAAGAAAAGTTACAACCACAATAGAAATACCCGAAATAAGCATAAACTTGACGTAACAGTGACTAGACATAGTAAAGTAAAGAATTCGTTTAAAGGCCAATGTATACGCCTATACAATAAGATCCCAGAAATCGTTCAAAATTTTTAATCAATAAATTAAAAAAAGTAGTTAAAGAACGTTTGTGTGCTGAAGCCTATTATAAAGTTAATAATTTTATGAATGATAGCACACCTTGGGAATGAGGTGGCCCCCTGCAAGTCTACTTCTAAATTACATAATATATTATTGTACTCTTGTTATGTAGTTTTAGTCATAACATTGTTATAAATGCCTTTTTTATAATTTTAAGAGAACAATTTTCCATCTTTTTGATTAAAGATTGAGTTTCTTACGCCGGTTCTTCTCGCCGGGCTAGTTCCCGAACCGGTGGTAGGCATCATGTAGACCGACGTTCAGAAAGTGTATAAAAATACCTATTTTGAATCAAAAAAAAAATTACTTTGACTTTGACTTTGTCGTATTTTTTACGAATGCTTAGTAAAAATATTACTCGTAGGATAGTTTAGTTATCTAGGGTTAAATATTATTATGTTCTCAGAAGAAACATTATATCTATGCAACTAAATAAAATTGAATTTAAACCAGACTCATAGAATTTTGCATATATAGGAAGCTCACAATTACGAACACCAGTTTTCAACAACATCCAAGGTACCTTTACACTTGGATCTCGCCCAGTGACCATTGCCGCAATCAAATAGATGACATTATAGTTTATAATAATGCAATCTATTCATATCTATTCATTTAGTCGCTGGAGATCATCGATTACTAAAGCTAACATCTTCCCAGGTGATGATGGCTCCGATCACAATCTTTTAGTAGCTGATTTTGCGATCATGTTTAAATCTGTGAAGAAAAATTGCTCTGTACGTCCCCTGATTTTAAATAAGACCGAAAAGGATCTATTTAAACTCATACTTGACGACAATATTACCAGACAAAAATTACCATCAGCAACAAATACTGACTCAAGATGGGAACTCCTTAAATGCCAAATAAGGAAGACTTATCGAAGTATCACTAACAGTAGAACATTTACCTCACGCTGCAAACAACTCTGGATGTCGAAACAAAGCTGTAAAATGGTCAAGGAAATAAAATCTATAAGGGTCAGGGGAACATAAAATCAGAACGACAGAGAAAAATACTCTAATTTTAACAGATTAGTTCAAGTGCAATGTCGGCGTAACTTTTTTATTGAGCTAATCTGTGTAGAAGTAGAGGAACATGCAAATAAAGTACAAAGTGCGGACCTATTCAAAAAGATAAAACTTCTCTCCAAAAACCTTAGAGCCAACACATGGGTTTTAGAGTATGAAAATGAAACACCTTTACACGATCTTACAGCAATAGCAGAAAGGTGGCGAAATGACTTGAACTTTATAAAACCCTCAAGAACAGTCTGAAACATCTAATTTTATTTGGGATGTACTGACCCTAGAACCCCCATATTGCTATCAGAAGTCACTGCCGCTATATCTGCGCTTAAATCAAAAAAGCTCCTCGTCCGGGTCAAATAACTTCCGAGATTTTATGGGCCATGGCATGACTGTGGCATATTACTTTTATAGGATATGCAATGACATAGGGTGAACTGGTGTGTGGCCCAATGACTGGACGCAATCTGTAATATTTCCATTGCATAAGAAAGGCTTTACATCGAAATGCGATAATTACCGAACTCTAGCGCTTATATCTCATGCTAGCAAAGTGCTTCTGCATATCATAAACAACAGAATTCGCTATTTTCTAGACTGGCAGATTTCAGAAAAACAAGCCGGCTTTGTGAAAGGAAAAGGCTCTCGAACAAATCTTAAATATTCGTCAACTTATCGAAAAGTCCTATGAATTAGAGGCGTCAGAATCGAAAAGACCATCTCAGAACCGTGTAGCTTTGGAAAAGGCGTAAGGCAAGGTGCGTTCTATCACCTATTCTCTTTAACCCTATGGAGAATATATTATAGAGAAAGCTTGGGAAGATTGGGATGGCGAAGTTGCAATTGGTGGCACCAAAATATCTAATCTTCGCTATGCAGATGACACCACGTTATTAGCCGCAAGCTAACAAGAAATAGCTGTGCTCCTTGACAGAATAATAAGGATAAGTTTAGAACTAGGCCTTAAAAAAAATAACACAAAAACCAAGCTAATGGTGGTAGATCGCACTGGCACACTACAACTTACAGGGCCTACTTGGTCTTCGACTTCATATACTATATACTACATATACTAGGGTCTAACATTAATAACACAGGATCATCCGAAAGGGAGATCAGATGACACCACGTTATTAGCCGCAAGCTAACAAGAAATAGCTGTGCTCCTTGACAGAATAATAAGGATAAGTTTAGAACTAGGCCTTAAAATAAATAACACAAAAACCAAGCTAATGGTGGTAGATCGCACTGGCACACTACAACTTACAGGGCCTACTTGGTCTTCGACTTCATATACTATATACTACATATACTAGGGTCTAACATTAATAACACAGGATCATCCGAAAGGGAGATCAGGAGGCATATAGGGATTGCCAACAATGATATGTCTCAATTACAAAGAATATGGAAAGACCGTCACATTTCTCGGAAAACAGAAACAAAACTAGTCCAGTCACTCATATTTTCCATATTTACCTACGTAGCAGAAACATGGACTTTAGAAAAAGCAGACCGGAACCGAATTGATGCCTTTGAGATGTGGTGTTGGCGAAAAATGTTACAAATAACTTGGACCGCCTTTCGTAGTAACGTACCCATTCTACGTGAGCTACAAATAAAAAGCAGACTATCACCCATATGCTTACGTAGAGTTAAAGAATTGTTTGGCCATATAGCAAGAAAGGATGGTCAGAACCTAGAATAGGTTATGGTTGACGGTCGCCGCCAGTGAGGTCGAAGTCCAATCCGATGGTCGGACCAAGTACGCACTACGCTCAAAACTGACTTTCATGACGCTCTCCATACTGCAAAGGAATGCCATAGATGGCGCAAAATAGACACAAACAAAATTATCCCGCGAGGGAATCACGACCCTCAGCAATGAGGAATACGACGTGAGGAGGAGGAAATAAAATTGAAGTGTCTGCTTGTAATTTTGAATTAACAGCTTTTCCCTAATTGCATATACAGCTACAAAAATAACTATTTTAAAAAAAATTGAGTTCATCTATCTGTCTATCTGTCTGACTATTTGTTTTGGCTAATCTCTTAAACGGCTGGACAGACTCTTACGGTTCTGTCACTAGCAGATAGCTGAGGATATAAGATTCAACTTAGGCTACTTTGCCTTAAACTAAGAATATTTTCAAAGGATTTTTAATACAGAACTTCGCAAGTCTCGTGAAAACGCCCCATACAAACTTTAATATAATAACTCCCCACACCGAATTCGGTAACGGTGGCCGGTTTAATTGAAACCAGGCCAGTTACACAGTAGAGTAATTTTATAGTGCCCAAGTGTGCGCAGTACACAAGAGCACTCTCTCTACCTTTACTCTCATAACCTAGTGGGACGGATAACCGATCCGACTGGCGAGAGATCAGACGCAGGTCCGACTTTTTACATGCCCATCCGACGCATGGATCATCTTTCTTGTCAGACAATTCAAGTGATCAGTCTGCATTGTCCTAACCAAACTTGGAAACAACATTTTTTGTTGTTTAGATGCGGAAATCGAACCCACGACCTCCGAGTCGAGAGCCAAGCTCTAACCACTAGACCACGGAGGCTTTTAATATAAACTTTACGTGTCCCTAAAGTCGTATGAAGTATAAGAAACGCAGGAACATAATTACTTTAGTAATTTACTTATAATATTATTAATACTTTGATTAATCAAACAAATTTTAATCGTGCGATAAAAAAACCAAAGAGAATATCGCTGAAAACAGAACTCTACGCTACTGAAATAGGGCTGAACATGGAAGAGAGGGCGGCGCTTTAAAAACGAGACTCTCTCGTTAAATGTTAACAGATAGCCAGAAATGCATATTTTGTTCTATTCTAATGCTCGTGCGAACGAAGCCTCTATCAATTTAATAAACATTCAATCTCCTGCCCAGTTTCAAGCTGTAGTAGAATAGTTCAAGTTTTCGCTAAAAGCCGATCCTGAGGGGTTCTTAGAACTGTCCTAAATGCGATAAATTGACCTCCACTTCCCAATGTTTTGAATATTCAAAATATACCCGAAATCAATATGGGTCATCTTTAGTAGACTAATTGGTTGTGTACAGAGAAAACACACCCTTGACTAATGGTAATAGATTTGATAATGGGACAAATATGTCTGGTCGTTTGAGCTTTTAAGCCAATTTTACCAATTTGCGGTAATGTGGGCGAATAGAGCGTAGAAATATTGAAATATATTATCATTCGTGTTTGAGCTAGAACTCAGATGTAGGACTAACATGTTGATTGCATAGCATAAATGAAAACTGAAAAAAGAGGCGTCTGATTATGTTAGGTTCGACAATAATTGGAATTATCCCAAATATTTTATTCGATTACCCTATAAATTTAACTCTATGTAATTTAACGTTTAATTTTTTTCACATATAATATGGAATAAGCAGATAAAATATATACAAACAATGACATTACGAAATAATTTAATGACCATTTTATTGACATAACAAAAAATAATAAAGTTCCAAGCGACATTAAATAATAATAATAATTCTAAGGACATCAATTATAATAATAATCAATTAAATTCAATAAATTTATCACCTTTAGTTCCAAATGACTTTTGTAAAATTATAAATTTACTGGATATGATCACATAAGTAGTAATATAAGAAAAAAAACTTGAGAGGTGTCAAGGGACACCCCGATGGAACGAAGTTATAATATATATATATAGATATATATATATATATACATATATATATATATATATATATATATATATATATATATATATATATATATATATATATATATATATATATATATATATCGTGCCTAACTAACAGCCTCCGTGGTCAAGTGGTTAGAGCTTGGCTCTCGACTCGGAGGTCGTGGGTTCGATTCCCGCATTGGAACAAAAAAAAAATGTTGTTATATATATATATATATATATATATATATATATATATATATAATATATTATATTATACAAAACAAATAGTTGAACCAAGTATATATAGTGCGCGCGGAACTAGCGCCTTAGGTAGGGTCACAATATGTAACAGTCATAACAGTCACAATGTGTAATTGCAAAATTCTACATTATTGTCAAGGTGATAAGGTCGTTTTTTGTATCATTCTTAATAGTCGTTATTACATTGTGATTTCGAGTGGCAAAAAGTGTCGTGCCAATATAATCCGCCTAGCCTCAATATCGCAACGCGCCATAAGGAACTTCATTCCAATTATCTGCGAGATACATATATGTATGATAATCTGTCACGTGAACTTATCTTTCGAACAAAGACATTTTCCGTCACACTGAAAAATATCCGTAGTCAGACCACTTTTTAAAAAGAGTAATGCAAAGGATATGTCTAACTACAGACCAGTAACATTAATACCCATATTTTTTTTTTAATTCAACCAACATCTAGTCCTACTACTATTATAAATGTGAAAGTTTGTGAGAATGGATGGATATTTGGTACTCTTTCACGCAAAAACTACAGAACGGATTTCTGGAGGCTCTGGATTAAAACATAGGCTAGTTTATATCCCGAAAAAGTACAGTATTTCCGAGGGATAACCTATATTTACGTAGGCGGAGCCGCGAGAATAAGCTAGTTAATCATTAATACTTTACATCTTGAAGCTTGCCTAAGTTTTATCCGTCATAACATACATCTCATTAACTTAATTATCCAAGTCTCAGTGATCATGGCTTTAGCGCGAGGATTATACGCGCACAGAAACTCTTTAATCTTACCCCTCAAAGCACTTAACTCGCAAACTTTTAATTTTGTCATATTAAAAACGACGCTTTGCGCTCTAATTACTTGCTTTTGTCCGTAATGATGTGCCTTGCCAGATTGTTTGTTATGAATTTGCGCTCGGGACATTACTCAAAAAGTCCATATGTATGTTTATTACGTAAAATACAGAAAATATTTCTACCAATTCTTTGCGATTATCTTGGATACCAAGATCTAAAATAGATGACATACGGGTACTCCTTGTGGATAAATGCGCATACAATTTTCTATAGAAAATAAACAACGCATCCGTCAATAACAAGTAAATATTTTAAATTTATTAAAATCATCATCATCATTATCATCATCATCATCAGACTATCGTCGTCCACTGCTCAACGTAGGCCTTCCCCAATGAGCGCCAACTATCCCGATCTTGGCCCTCATCCATCCCCTGCCAGCCACGTTCTTCGTCGGTCTTTCGTACCGCAGGACGTCCTACACTACGTTTGCCTAAGCGTGGTCTCCACTCTAACACTTGTCTGCTCCATCGACCGTCTGTCCGTCTGCAGACATGGCCGGCCCACTTCCACGTGCTGATTCTATGAGAAATGTCGGTGACTTTTATCCACCAGAGATACCCTCAACATTGTTCTTTTCATCGTGCTTTTATTAGAATCATTTGATGGGATACATCATGTATCGTCTAACGAACCGTGTTTACATTTCTTTGGTAATACGATAGTAGTCGTGCCTGTAGCTCAAAAGAGTTATAAAAAGTAAATTTATTTAAAAAAAAGAATACACGTAATGGATATAAGTCTAAGTTCGCGCTGGACTGCACATAAACTACAAGTACTGTCCAGAACTACCAACTTGGAATTACAAAATCTTCTTGCAACTTAAGTTACGGCTCAAGTAGATGATTATTTTTATTACAACCCGTATTTTCGCAAGAATTTTGGGGTTAGACATAGCTAGCCTTTATATACTGTAGATTCAATAACGAAATTCAAATGTTTGCAGCATCTATAGTACAAAAATAACAAATTAAGATAGCAGAAGTAATATTCAATTACTTAATCCATCTAATGCTGATGTTAAAATCAAACAGCAGACGAAATCTTAACATTAATTTATACCCGTGTATGATATGCATATTCATCATCTTAATTCTGTCTTTGTCAAATTATTCTAATGAGTGGATTTGATTAATCTAATGTAACAATGATGGAAGTTTCTCGTAAAATGTTTGTCGAATGAAGAATTTGCGCGTGATCGTTTAAAAGTTTCGGAGACAGATGTTCTGGAAGTTGATCGTGGATTACCATATTCAAAACATCATGAGCATCGGCTGTGGCATATTTTTAGGGTGAATCTGAAATTATTTTCTTGTGAACAAATTATTGATTTGTGCACGCACAGCTTGCACATTTACCGCTTTATTAGGCAACTTATTACATTTACATTTTTGAAGTTTACTCCTTAAGAAACGATTTTCATATATGAGGCCGGAGTATGAAAATCTATGCGAATTTAGAGTGAAATTGGATTTACGATGTCACACGGTCACACGGTTCGGTGTCACATGATGTAAGTCGAAGATGCGTCGGTCGCTTTGCGTTGCACACCAAATTTTACTTTTCGTAATCATGTGTAAAGTGTGTGTATTGGAGCTGATCCACATACTTTTTCACGCATGACTCTTGACGTGAATAAACAATAGACTATGGACTCCATAGACGTATCACTACATAAAACAAAGTCGCTGTTTCTGTTTGTCCCTATGTATCCTTAGATCTTTAAAACTACGCAATGAATATTAATGGCGGTTTTTTTTAAATAGATACAGTGATTCAAGAGGAAGGTTTATATGTATATGACATAGTACATGATATAGTAGAGAAACACTGACAATTTTAGAGGTTTCTAATGTCGTAAATGTAAGCGCAAAAAAATGTGTTTAACATTTTTTTGCGCTTACATTGCAAACCCTGGCTGAACCCAACGAGATTGATCAAAATAATGTAAGTACTATTGTAGTATACGACAGTATTGTACAACTTAAAAAGGTCTACAAAAAAGTCCGCGATGATATGTCTATATCTCTTAGGGATAACACATAATGAGCATTTTTATCATTTACTTTTTACGAGAAATAATGGCTTATTTACGAAGCGATTTAACCAAATCAAATTAAATTACACGAGAGGAATTTAACTTTTAAAATATATTGGTAAAAACATAAGGTTCACATTACAATATTACAAAATAATAATTAAAAACTAGTTAATATAACTAAATTATTATATTAACTGTATATAAGTTATTGTCTAAATTAAAAATCAAAATCAAAAATTTTTTTATTCAAAATTGGTATTTTTAAATACTCTTTTTGAACGTCGTTACTACGTGATGCCTACCACCGGTTCGGGAACTAACCCAGCGAGAAGAGCCGGCAAGAAACTCGTCTGGGGCCATCTTTTACCAAAAAGATGGAAAATTATTCTTTTAAAATCAAAAGTATTACAATGTTTACTTATGTCTATGTAACAAATAATAAGATAAGATAAGGAGCCACCTTATTCCCAAGGTGTGCCGTCTTGAATGAAGTCATTAATTTTATAATACGCTTTGGCACACAAACGTTCTTTAACTACTTTTTTAAACTTATTAATGGGAAGGTTTTGAACCTTTTCTGGGATTATATTGTATAAGCGTATACATTGGCCTTTAAAGGATTTACTAACTTTGCTTAGTCTGAACACTGGGAAAAATAGTAGTACAATAATAAGAAGATACACGTTTCATTGTAAGAGTTCGAATGGCAAGTTGCACCGCGCATGCGCAGTATAGTGCATAATATAAAACGTGTATATTTTTGTGTAGTGATTGAAGTAAAAATTTTCAATAGCTATCTTAAAAGTGCATCACCGCGTAGTCGAGTATTGTCACGGTGTGAATCGACCCTACAACCACTTCGTTTCCTATCCTACTTTGTTCCATTCTCATTACTCTGACTAGAATTGAGTAGGTACTTTCTCGTTCCTTTATATTTGTAAGGTACACGATATGAAATGGAAAAAATGCGCAAAATTACAAATTATTTTCTCTAATGTTCTTATTATACCTGGTTTACCCATTAACGGCCCTCAAAAGAACTAATAATAAGGACGTGCCCTCTAATAATGATTCTGTTTAACAATGTGCCGAATTATTCCCAACAATAGGCTATGATTTATTATCCTGTATCGATCGGAAAAATCAAAGGTCGACAATATGTCGACCCTGTAACCTACTATGATGTGTTGCGAGGTTGATATTGTATTTATTATTGTAATCTGTAAAAATGTAGATCCTGGGAGAGATAAATATTTTTTGTATGGACAAAGGCTGGGAAAGGCGACACTTCGATTTTCAACTCTATTGTTAATATAATCTGCGCTAATGTGCAGAGTTCTATCTTCAGTGCTCTAAGTTTTCCCGGGCCCCGGCGGTTTCTGGATCATATTGTAGTCCCAGGCTAAGGTCGTTAAACGAGCAGCATGTCGCCTGATGGTATGAGATTACGGCCGCCTATGCCCGCAGCAACCTATTTGGCAAACTGTGGCGACATCCGCTACCCTCCCACATTTGGCGATACACAACGCAAGCAACGTTGTGCAATAATTCCTAAGCCATATAATAAAACACGAAATAATAATTATTATTATCTATCTACTAGAGGTAGCCTTCAGGTCGAATTTAGCTCGTAATAATTCCTATAATATTTAACTATGTAACAACAAGAAAAGTTGCTTCCGAGTTTGGTTAGGACTTAGGACAATGCAGGCTGATCACCTGATTGAAGAAAGACGATCCATGCATGCGTCGGATGGGCAAAAAGTCGGTCCTACGCTGGATCTCTCGCCAGTCGTGTCCGTCCGTCCGTCCGGGTTTCGAGATTTAAGGAAGAGACAGTGCTCTTGTTTACTGCGCACACATTCGGGCACTATAAAATAACTCCTGCGTAGCTGGTTTGGTTTCAATGAAACGGGCACCGTCACTAAAATCGGTGAGGGGAGCTATTATTATTATTATGTAAAACATTACTACAATATATTATAATTTATATCCAATTTTCAGAGGATATAACTGTCAAAAGCTACACAAAATTCCTAAGTACGATTTGAAATATATTAAATAGTACGAGGGTGTCTGAAAAAGGCACTACAGATAGGCGATCGGACAAAAGAAGAGGCCGTTCCCGAAATTTCGTTCGTTCCGTAATCTTTCGGATCTTCCAGCCGTTCAGATGAAATTGATAAAGGAGGAGGAGGAGCTTACCTTTACTTCTTTACTTATTGTATTTTTAGTGAAAGTAGATATTTGGCCATAGTCTACTTATTTGTAAATTACTAGAAGGTACAAGGTTGTAGGTTCGAATACGGGTAGTATAAAGTACCTATACGAAAGAAAAACATATTATGTAACTTAAGGCTCTGTACAACCCAGTGACCTTAAGCGTCAAGTCCCATACTAATTTAACAGTCGACAAAGGCGTATCGCGCCGACCGGAGAGAATTGAAATCGGATAAAAAATCGCTTTAAAATATATTTGAGACAAAATTTGCAAAAACTAAAACAACCTTTCCCTGAATCTTGTGTTACTTAAAATACTGAAATAATTTTCACACTCATGTGACTTATAGTATAATATATATTATTTCGATCCCAGTGGGGTTAGCATGAACAATTGACAACAATCTATTCGAATAGTAATCGAATGAAAATTGTATAGGTATTGTCATGGTTTTCGTACAATTCTCTTTCGATGACGTTTTGAACCCGTTGTTGTCTATAGTTCTTGTCTGATTGGACTGAACTCGAATTGGATATCAAGACAACTGGACTGGACTGGACTGGCTTTAGAAATAATAAATACAGAGAAAGTCAATATTTTTAGCAGAAAATTTTCCACGATGCCTCCACAATGTTAGACATTTATATGCTTTATTAACATAAAATATGATTTACAGTATAACTTCTATTAAATTTAATTTGATTCCTGCCAGCCATAATATTCTTTGTAATATATGTCTCATGTTATAACTTCTACAGGTACCTACAGCCTCATTAAAATTCTGTGAATGAAAGTCTATAATTAAATAATGAGTGCTACCTTTAGATGTATTTTTAATATACCCGCGTGGAAAGTTTCGTTTTGTTACAAAGTTTGAAATATTGAATAAATAAATAAAAAACGTTTATTTGACAAATAAGGACATACACTAAAAGTTATTGCTTGCTATACAATTTGTATGAACCATCACAGACGACTAAGATACTATATTATATTTTCGTTTTAATTACTGTAATATGAAATATACCTTAAGATAAAATATTATAGTATCTTCGCCGTCTGTGACGCCCTTAACCACTAGAACGCGGAGGCGTCTTTTTAAATATCAGCCTTCAAAATCATTTTTAAAACTCAATATATAACTTTCAATAGTTAAAACATTATAATTCTTGATTATAACGTTTAGATGTTATTATTTTAGAAAAAAATACTTTTCGTAACAATGTCCTTAACAAAGTTCAAAGATTATATGACAACATCGAGAGAACAGTGTTACTTGTGTTTGTATGTATAAACCATGTGCTAATTTTGATCACTTAGGCCCTCTGGGAGGCAACTGTGTCCGCTGACAGACGTGACGAGAACCTAATTACTGGTTCTAGACTAATCCTAGCTCTGAAGCTAGGTTTGGAATTTAGGAGTTACAACTAGCTTAGCTAAAAGTATTGAGAATTTAACGGTTTAAAACTTATAATAGTTATTTGGATATGTCGATAAATTACTTGTTGAATACCACATATAATAATATTACGTCAGTAGGTATGTGAAATTATGTTAAAGCCATTTATAAGGTCTCTGGCAAAGAATATATTATATTACTAACGTACAGAACCGTCGTTCGATAGACCTACACGATTGACAGCTCGCGGCTATGTGTGGGCTAGACGTGCGAGGGTGCGCGCGGCGAGCGGGGCGTGAGTTTTTTCCAGCTAGGACTTTCGTTCACGGGGCTGGCCGCTGGTCGTTTCGTGCTTTGACATAATTGACAATATAATTTAGAAATATTTATGATAGTATTTGTCTGACATATTATATATTTATAATTATATTTATATTTATATTAATTATATTTTATTTATCTGATATATTTATAATATTTATATTTATTTTCGTTTAAAATTATTTCGGTTTCAACCTTAGGCTTACGTCAACATGGCTGACATTCGCCGGTGCTCGGGCTGCCATTTGCAGAGAGTGTCGCCCCTGTGTCTCTAGTAAATTAAATTATGAATGTAACGAAACTGTATCGTTTGAATTGACAATATTAGAAATATAATTACAGTACGATCACGGCCTCAATGTCTTTCGGCAATCGTCGTTTGTTATACATCATCTGTCATTTCCATATAAAACGAAGATTGCCGAGAACTATCACCTACATAGTTTTCTGTACTCTGATGAAAGTAACATAAGATTCTAGTTTTTTAGTGTATTTACAAGAATGTCATCACAAAACACGAAACTCAAATTCGTGTCCTATCCGATATTATAATATATTTGAATTTTTTATTTCAACATGGCCACTTCCTACATTTTAAAACTAATTTGCAAACTATCCTCGTAATGAAACACGCCAGTTTTAATATCGCCAACTATATCTTACGATGAGACTGTTCGAAGACGTCGTTAGTCGCACCCGCCGCGCACTAAATATTGTACACTCGGTGGCGAGATTGGGGTCATTGGAAATAATTTTCGATATCAAATTCAATGGAAAAAAAACATCAAAGTCGAGATTTTGTTATAATTATAAATAAAGTACATAATATTCATATAAAATACGAGCAACAATTTATTCATGATCTTCACTTCGTGGATCTGAATTAAAAAAATTACAGGAATTTAAGCTATGAAAATTATACAATCTTATAGTATTTTGGTTTGCGGTCGCCACTTTTTTAAGCAGCGGATTCCATAACACCCAATGTCAGATGTAAAAAAATATATAATTTCATTATACTAATTAAATTTTCAGAATATTTTTTTTAAATATAACTTGACTACTAATGACTTGACGACCTCTGTGGCTTAGTGGTTCAGTGCGTTGGTGCTCAAGCCGGGGGTCGCGGGTTCGAATCCCGCCGAAGGAACAAAAAGTTTTTCCGTGTTCCTGGGTCATGGATGTGTATTAAATATGTGTATAATATACTAAAAATCTTAAATATATGTGTAGTATAAAAGTATTAAATATACTTCCCGTTTTCTGGTACCTGTAACTTCTGATACTTAGCACGAGGCCAGATTGACGTGGTGTGAAGCGTCCATAGATATATTATTATTATGGTCAGTCTGATCGGCAGTTTGATTTGCATCTTTTGCTTAGTCAGATAAATATTTTTGTGAATCTTTTTTTTTTTAATTTATCAGAACTCCGAGCAAAGCTCGGTTACCCAGGTACTACTTAATATGAGTACGGTTCTACAGGTACAGTAACTGCAGCTATCTCAGTTAAACTTAGGCAATAAGCGACATCTAACTGCTGCATGAAAACTAACTGCACTGGTGTTATGGTGGTTGACTATTGGTATCATTACAACTTCCACTGAACTGTTGCAAGAAAACAATGTAAAATAACCAACATTTTGTGCTTTTAGCCGGAGCCCGTATCCTAGCCATCCAAGCTTTAGTTTATGTTGAAAATAAAATAAAAATATATTATTATTAAATATACTGCATGATTTTTTATACCAGTTTCGTAAGAAACTGGGTATACTCGTAATAGGGTTAAACGTTGCAAACAAATTCCAAATGAATATTTTACTATTAAAAGAATTATGTTATATTTGTGTCAGTAATTTTGTGACCGACTGTACCGATCCTGTGTATTTACGCTGTAATTCTATGAAGCCAGTGATTACGGAGATGTTGTGAAGTTTGTGACATATTTTTGTTACTAAAGTGAGCATTTTCCAAACGAACGTTGTTTTAAATTTAAAAAGCATATTAGGTTGAACTAAAACCACGTCGCCGATGTCCCTCGGCAATCATCGTTTTTATATGGAAATGACAGACGATGCATGTAAATATTATGATTTCCGAAAGACATTGAGATCTTTGTCGTTTTGTACATGCTGTGCACGTAACACTAATAATATTATGTTGGGAAGAATAAAGCGTTCTCATGAAATTGAGACGTACCTACCAACAATCTAGATGTTACTTTAAACTTACACACCTGTCGGCGCAGGTGTTAATGCACCTGCTGTTGTTTGTCATGCCCACGTGCAATATTACTCATCTAACCACTCTTGACAACCCTTGAATCCGCAAGGTGGGAATAGTGATTATTCGCCCCCCCTATGAAGAGAGGAGTACAGTGTGCTCGGGAGGAAGATCATTATTACGGGGACGTTGGTCCAAGCAACATCTAGTTGTTATTAAAATTGATATTAAAATAGCTCGTCAGAATCATTATATTTCTTTATTAATATTATTGCTTAAAGTTTCAAAGCTTAGTAAAGTTTCGTGTTTAAAGTGTAAAAGTGATTCTAAATGTTGCAAAATGGATTGTGATAATTTCAGTTATCCTTTAAATAAAAGTTATTAAAATAACTGGAGTTTTAATAAAAATGAACAAGTTAAATGTCAAAAGGCAAGTCTGGTGTTGCTGAAGGTAATATAAATAAACACAGTCAAACCTGAGCCCCTCCGAAATACCTTTATGTCGTAAGCCGGCCAAGTGCGAGGCGAACTCGTGCATTAAGGAATCCGTACAAAATGGCCAAAGATTCAAGTGTGTTGTATGGGAGTCCCACTTAAAGATTAATTATATTCTGCCTTTAGTGTTTGCTGTTGTAGCGGTAACAGAAGTACACCTGTGGAAATTTAAAATGTCTATCTAGGTATCAATGTTCATGAGATAAGCGAGGTCTTAATAATAGAGTCCCATTTTTACGCTTTAGGTACGAAACCCTTAAAAGCGGATAAAATCGAGGATGAAACCAACATACCTATATAATACCCATAAACCTCCTACTATTATAAATATTAGAGTTTGAATGGGTGTGGGATGTTTGTTACTCTTTCACGCAAAAACTACCTAACGGATTTTGATAAAATTTGGTACGGTAGTAGTTTAAGCTGTGTTAAAATAACACATAAACAACTTTGCATTACAAAAAAGTACAGTGTTCCCGTGGGATACTGTATGCGCGCGGGATCCGCGGGAAAAGGCTAGTTATTATTAAAACCAACTCGGCTCAGATTAGCACGTAGCGGGTCGAGAGCAAAATGGTAACCCCTAATTCTTAGTTAACAATATCCTAATTGAGGATATTTATGGCGCATTACGATTATTAACGACCACACCAATACGGGGCCGAGAGTTAATATTCATTACATAGGCAATAGAAACAATGGTATATACCCGTCATAACTCCCCAATATGGAGGTGGTTATTACGTGATGGAGATAAGTAGATATGATTCCACATTATATACTAACTAGATGTGGCCTGCGACTGCGTGCGCGCAAAATAAAATAGCACGGGAACCGTATATTTTGCTGCAATAAAGAGTAGCATATGTCCTTCCCCGTGGTGATATCTATATCTGTGACAAATTTCATAAAAACCGCTCCAATAGTTTTGGAACCAATTCAATGCAAACCAGACACACCATCATATTATGTATTTAATGCAAAGCTGTTACTTCGAAATTACAAACAGACACTTCCATTTTATTTATTCGCATTATATAGATTGAATCGGATCGGAGAATAGTCTTACTTATTTACGAACGAACATGCGACCCGTGTGACTTAGTCCTAAATTCATTGACCAATCACAGCAGCACAGAGTTATGCAACTGCCTTTTAATTATAGTAATAGCTCCCACACCGATTTCGGTGGATGTAGCTGGTTTAGTTGCAACCATGCCAGCTACGCAGAAGTTATTTTTATAGTACACAAGTGTGTGCGTAGTACACAAGAGCACTCTCTCTTCCTTTCACTCTCATATCCCAGTGAAATAGATTTAGGCGAGAGATCAGGCGCAGGACCGACTTTTTACATGCCCATCAACGCATGGATCACCTTTCTTGTCAGACGATCAGTTGATCAGCCTGCATGGTCTAGTTGCCTGCGTTGTTCTAACGCGGGAATTGAGCCGACGACTTCCGAGTCGAGAGCCAAGTTCTAAGCCACTGGACCACGGAAGCTGTTATTTAAAAAAAAACTTCTATACAGCGCAATGGAAGCGGTCTTCCTCTAAGCTGCGGAGCTTAACTCCTCCTTTAAAATTCTGTCCTTACTATCATATTGAATATACAGTTTGGCAAAAAAGAGTATGACAGGAGGAAATGAAAACCTTTTTGACTGTATCATCATATAACCTTATTAGATTGGATAGTTCCTCCTGTCACAGCGTATTACTCTTTTTTGCCAAGCTGTAAGTTTCGCTTGTTAGGTTTGAAATCTTATAAAGATAGCAATGTACTGCTACACATTTATGTGATAGCCCCGAAGCTGTAATAAGGTAACAAATATCCACCGATTTATTCCCTTTATCCCCCTGTTTGTAAATAGCCGTAATTTCATTTGGTTGGCGTTTCTGTTGTCATGGGATTCCAATTGATACTTATAATTAGCTTAGCGATGAAATTGTGCAAAGTCGAATTCGGATTAATATAGTGACCTCTAATGGTAAGCCGTAGTCGCTATCCAGTTAGACTGAGACGTGAAGAAGTTATAAGTTTAAGTTTCTTGGTTAGTCACATTTTTACAACTAGATATTGCCCGCTAGAACCGTGCATTTTGCCGCGATAAAAAGTAGCCTATGTCCTTCCCCGTGGTCTGCTCTATATCTGTGCCAAATTTCATTAAAATCCGCCTATGTGTAATTCAGGATATAAACTATTTGAGCTAAACATTCAAATCCGTTAAGTGGCTTTTACGTGAAATACAGTCAAATATACCGCTCGACCAGGCATGAAATCCAAATCGCTTAAGAGCGCCGATGAATCATGCGCACGCACACATATGTACTCACGTGTAAGAATAGTCTTCAAACGTCTGCAGTCGATGCGGTCATTTTTTTTTAAATCTGGTGGAGCTGGAACTTAGCGGATATTGTACATACAAACAAAGTTTCCCAATTATAGTATTAGTGCGGAGCTTAAATTTCTTCACAAAGGTAATTCACTCCGTATGTTAGTGCTCTGGAAACTTTTCTCAAAGCTCATAAATCAAAACACGAGTAAAAAGCACGGAGGTGAACATTACTCGTTTAGACGCATTTCAGACAAAAGTTTAAATAAAGTTGCCGTCCGACGCAATCCTGCGTTTGATATATCACCCAACTTTGAGTTTTTGTCTCTTTTTGTCTGAGGAGCTTGTGCTTTTTAGTTTTTTTGTGATCTTTTCATAGAATAACCCTCTCAATACCGGGGGCACATAAACCTATTGACGTGATATCGGATGTTACATGTTTGTGTAGCCAGAATTTGTGGACTTTGTGTACGGTTTTACAGGTTTAAAAGCTGTCCAAATTATAATAATAACTCCCCACATCGATTTCGGTGACGGTTTCATTGAAACCAGGCCAGATACGCCGCAGTAATTTTATAGTGCCCGAGTGTGTGCACAGTACACAAGTGCAATCTCTCTTCCTTTACTCTCATAACCCAGTGGGACGGGTAACCGACACGACTGGCGAGAAATAGGGCGCAGGTTTTTACATGCCCATCCGACGCATCATCGTCTTTCTTGTCAGACAATCAGGTGATCAGCCTGCATTATCCTAACCAAACTTAGAAACAACATTTTTTGTTGTTCTAATGTGGGATTTGAACCAACGACCTCCGAGCCGAGAGCCAAGCTCTAATCACTAAACCACGAAGGCTGTTGTGGGTCCAAACTATGAATAGCTTTAAAATACAAAATGTGTCATTCAAATGTTGTGTTTTGGGGCTATTCAAACATTTCAGTAGCCGTTCAAATACATGAAAAGACAGACCAACTGCAAACTCCCATCTAACATTGCAATAGTAATGAAATCGAGCGCATTCTTCTTTGCTCAGCGTGAATGCATCTCAAGGAACAAACTTCACAATATTAATTATAATGATAAAAATTATATATATATATATATATATATATATATATATATATATATATATATATATATATATATATATATATATATATATATAAAAGGCAAAGCTGATTGACTGATGTATCAACGCAAAGGCCAAACCCTTAAGGCTAGAAGTAATTAATCTTAAGGCATGCACTAATGAAGGATTTTTCAAAATTACCCCCCAAGGGGTTAGGTGATAAAAGTATGTATGAAACTTTATTCCTTAGACATATTTGCATGATATTTCATGCAAATATGTCTAAGGTCATAAAAAATAATGAGTTACGTATTTTAGCGTTTTCTAAAATTCAGTCCCTAGGTAAGTTAAATAGGGGATGAAAGTTAAAAGCACGCAGGCGAAGCGGCGGACAATTAATGCTAGTCAATAATATAATATTATTATCACACTCTAATTAAACTTCGAATACCTACAATACTATTTCAAATAGTAATATTTTTTACTTATAATATAAGTCCCTCAGTCGACTCTATATACCTATAATAATTGAAGAGGCAAAACTTTATTACTTACATTTTATAATTTTAGTGATTACGAGTGACAGAATAAAATTGAACTGTGGGAGAGCCACGCTTCGGCATGAATGGGCCCGGCTTGACCAAGTAAATACCACGGCCTCACAGAAAACTGGCATGAAATAACGCTTGCGTTGTGTTTCGCCGAGTGAGTGAGGTTACCGGAGGCCCAAGAGGGGTTGGGGATTTTAGAGACTCGAGGACGCCAGAGGAGTTACAAGTGTAACTTCTCTGCGGGCTTAGCATGGCGATCCGAAGAAATAAATTAATGAAGAAATATTCTATCCAAATAGTTCGTTGCAAATTAGTTCTTATTCTATGGTAAAAAGGTCGAATAGAAGTCAACATTTCTAAACAGCCATATTTTTAAATGTTGCCGGGAAATCTTCTGTCAAAAACTAACAAATATTCAAGTAAATGACTGAACGTAATGAAAATATTTGTCTAGGAGTGCCATGATGTGGAGTAGTTGACATTATTGTAAGGCTATTTGACATTGAAATAAGAAAACGTTTTTACTTTAGCTGTCAAAAGATGCCATTTTGTGAGCTCACGCTCGCTCTCGCACGCGACGATGCATCAACCTTGCTGCCTTACAATAGGACCTATTTTTCTCCGAATGGTATTTATGTTTCTTTAATCTGTCATTTTCGATTCTTCGGTGTTTCTAGGGCGCACATGCTACGCCTGCTGGTGTTGCGAGTGTCCATGGGCGGTGGTAATCGCTTACCATCAGGCGATCCACAGCTCGTTTGCGGGTTCATTTCATAAAAAAAGAACTTCAGAATAATCTAGTCGATTCGAATAATATAAACTCAATTAATATAAAGGACACCTGAACAGAATCCCCAAAAATATCTACTCGATGAAACAAGAGTATCACCAGTAGACTTGTATTACTAATTTTAATTCAACTATTTACGTCTAGTTCCATCCTTATATAGAATAGCTATCGGTGCTTCGATAGCGCGATCTAGACACAAATTGTGTAGAACATTCAAATTTCAAATAAGACATTCTAAAACTTGACATATAATAAATTCAAATATAAAATTACTATAAGTGGTTTTAACAACGTCTGATGTACCCGTACAAAGTCAAAGTTTTGAGAGCGTTGCCTTTGTCTGTCATTCATAAGAGGGTTATATTTTTTACACTTAGGGTCAATTCACATCGCAACGAGTCGTGACGCGACGCGGATCTGCATTTTTAGGATACCTATTCAAAATTTAACTTTATTCCCTACACAAGAAGAATGCGAGGGTGGCGCCATCGACTATGATTGACTTGACATTCGAACTCTGGCAATTAATCGTGTATCTTCTTGTGTAGGTAATAAATTCAATTTTGAATAGGTTTCCTAAAAAATAAAGTGCAACGTCGCGTTGCGTCTCGTCGCGATAATTCACCCTATAAATAGTTTTTATAGTTTTGAAACGTCAATTTTATGCTCTATATATATGTCAGGTTGTCTGTTTAATAAATGATTTTATTTATAGTGCCCCAAGGAACTAAAGTAGAATATTTAATGTTAATTACATTTACACGATGGAGATTATTATTATGTTTTTAAAAATAAATAATAATTGTATCACGATGCAGTGGCTCGGTGCAGACGCTCCTTACGTAGCTGTACTATTCGCGGGTTCAGATCCTGTAGGATCCCGATGAATCTAAGATTTTTTATAATATTGCTGGGTCATGGACATTTGTTTAAATTTATATTGTTATACATAATAGCTTTACCCGCGTCTTCACCCGCCTAAATACAGTATCCCACGGGAATACTGTACTTTTTCGGGATAAAAGTATCCTATATTTTAATCCAGAGCCTAAACTACCATCAGGTCAAATTTTATCGAAATCCGTTCAGTAGTTATAGCGTGAAAGAGTAACAAAATTCCATCCACCCATCCATCCTCACAAACTTTCATTTATAATAGTAGTGCTCTAAAATGCTCTGTAACAGCTTACATTTTTATGTACAATATCGACAAAGTTCTTGCTCGACCAGTTTCTAAACATTTTTCTCGCACTGGGACGCCTCAAAATAATTAAATACAAGTGTAAAGTATAAATCGCGGGCAATATCTAGTATTTAATTAATTACAACGACAAAAGTGAATCCCGGGGAACCGTACATTTAGCCGCGATAAAAGTAGCCGCTATAAAGTTATGAAATTATATCAAAGAATATTAGAAATGAATATGAATATATAATTATAATGGCCAAACAGTAGAAAAAGTCACTGCTGCAATTTATTTGGGAATTAAAATTGACAGCCAACTAACATGGAAAACTCAATCAGATGAAATATGCAATAAACTTAGTTCAGCTGCTTATGCATTATTTAATTTAACAAAGAAAGCAAATGTTCAAGCTGTACTGATAGCATACCATAGTCTTGTAGTTTCCATACTGAGGTTCGTTATAATTTTCTGGGGCAACTGTGGCGAGAGAGGAAATATTTTTGAGGCACAAAAACGTTGTATAAGATCTATTGCTAATACAAAAGTAACCGACAGCTGCGTACCCGCATTTAAACAATATAATCTTATAACATTCCCAAGCCATATTTTGGAAATAGCTATTTTTGTAAAAACAAATAAACACTTGATCCCGACTTTAAAACATACTAGAATTAGGACTATAACTTTAAGATCTCAATATGATGACAAATTGTGCACAGGTGGTTACGAAACTGTACTATTAAAAAAGCGTGTTATATGTATGGCTCCTCTTATTTATAATCTTATACTAAAAGAATCTCAAGAAAGTGCTCATTGTAAAATTATATTATTCTGTATCCAAATTTTGAAATGACAAAACTCTATAATTAAATAATTATTTATCTATTAAATAATTATAATTATCAAATTCTTATAATATTGATTAGTAATATTATGATTTTGACACATTAATTTTATATAATGAACTTGGACATTTACGTAAATAATTATTGATTTTATGATGACTATTACATTTAATTTTGTTTCATTACTTTTAATGATATGTTTTTTAATGATGATTATGACATAGATTTTTTTTTATATTACGGTTATTCTGACTTTGTTTTTACATTTTTTCCTTCAATTCATTCATTTATTCATTCATTTTGTCTGTTATTGTAAATGTAAATACCTTAAAAAATGTTGACGTAAGTAATTTAAATAGATAATATAAAATAATTGAACTGAGATGAGTGAGATTGTGAGATATAACTAAATCAATCGTTGTTTTTGGTATTTGATGTATAGGTGTTTGAGGTATATTATGAAATTTTTGCATGCCGTAAGGTGGAATGTAAAAGGGCTCAAAAAACATTGTAACATCTAATTGTATTACCTACATTCTATGCATATAAAACTATCTATCTATCTATGTCCTTCCACATGGTCTATTCTATGTGTGCCAAATTTCATCAAAATAGGTGCAGTTGTTTCGGTGCAGTTGTTTTGTTGTTTCGTTGTATGTGTGCGTGCGCATGATTCAACGGCGCTATTAATCGATTTTCATCTCGAGCGGCAATTGGTTAGATAGTACGTACATTCGGTGAGTCTTAGAATAGGTAGTGATCAATTTTTTACACTAAGTTATAATTTAAATGGCAGAACAACGTGTGCAGGGTGCGGCTAGTGTATTTATAAATCTGTGATTTAGATACTAATCGAATGCATATAATAACAGGCATTTAGTAAAATTTTTATGTACCTTTTAGGCAACGCCATTTTCACAAAGATCTTTTAGAAAATGATGTTATAACGTATTAAAAGTTTCTTTAATTCTGAAAACCTGTTGGTTGATGAACAATTTGTTTTCCGTGACAATAGTTCTACTACAGACGCCTGCTTTTATTTGAGCAAAATAGTACATGATAATTTAAATAATAAAGTACCTATCACTGCAATTTTCTTAGACATGACAAAGACTTTTTATATTGTTAATCATAACATATTATTGTATAAATTATAAAGATATGGAGAAAAGCATACGACTGGATAAAATCTTATTTAAGTAAAAGAAAAGTATGTACAGAAATCACAAACATTTATGGTAATATGAAAAAAACATACAAATCAAAATACGCATATATATACAGAGGAGTACCACAAGGGAGTATGATTGGTCCATTTCTATTTCTTACATATATAAATGACGTCACAACAGCAAAGAAGCATCCTAGTGTCTTATTTGCAGATGATACAACGATATTAGTGAAGTGCCAAAATATTTTATTATATAAACAAGAAATTAACAATGCACTTAATGACATACAATTCTGGCTAGATAAAAATGATTTATCTGAGTAAAATAAAAATAACGCAATACAAATACCTAAAAAAAATACTTATAATAACATAAATATAGATGAAGTAGACACAATAAAATTACTAGGATTATTTTTTGACCAACACTGTAACTGGAAGGCGCATCTGGACTATATTTGTAGCAAGCTGGACAAATTCATTTATGCACTGCGACGTTTAGCAAAGACCGTGTCAATGTCTGCAGCTCATTGTGCATATCATGGATACGTATCTTCCGTCATATCATATGGTCTTATAATCTGGGGCAGCTCTGTTGAATTCAATACAGCTTCCAAATTACAAAAGATATGTATAAGAGCTATATGTAACGTTTGACCACTTGAAACATGCAAACTGTTATTTAACAAGCTGGGTCTACTTACGTTGCCTTTCATGTACCTTAGAGACATATTGTGTATGTTTGTTAAAAAGAACCCCAAATATTTTGTACAAAACAAAGACATTAACATGACTAACAGATCACAACGTTATGCCAATAAATTAGTTATGCCTAAGTGTAACAGCACAGCGTGTCAAAAGAGTCCCTATTTTATGGCTATTAAATTATTTAATAAATTACCAAAAGATTTTGATAAACTTAACTTAACAACTTTTAAAAGAAAATTGAATGACTGGCTTTTAGACAAATGTTTTTATGACGTAAAGGAATATTATCTGATTACTTATATCTAAAAAAATAATAATATGAAAGTAAATGACATAGACATATAGTTTTCTTCCTTTTGGTTTTTTTCTTTCAATTGTGTATTTTGTTTTTTTTGACATTGAAATATGTAATTTTTAAATGAAAATTAATAATTATCATACATTTTATTATGACATTTGCATACTATTAAATTAGTTGAGTGGCATAATCCTGAAATGTATGTTATTATCCAAGACCAAATTGTACATTCACTCTGGCAAATAAACGATTATTATTATTATTATAACGTCGACTTAATCCGCCACTAGTTATTCCACGTTACAACTCCAACTACAAGCGTAACTCCTGCCTGGTTTATTTATTTACCATCTAAATTCTCAGACAGCAAAATTTCTTTGGTTTGTAGTCATCATCAGAAGCTACAGGGCAAGCTTATATTATGTTGATGATTTCACAATGCAAATGCTGCATCAGAAAATATAATCACCATCAATTGTTGAGTGTGTGAGTGTGGTGCGAGCTAGCATTGAATTTAACAACACTAATTGTTCATTGTTTTAAACACTTACGGATTGTGTCGCGGTGCACTTTTCTTTTTCCCGACGTTTCGGCTACTTTCCAGCAGCCGTGGTCACGGGAGGACTGAGGTGTCAATTGTCCTATTTGTTGAAGTTATTCAAACTACCCGAAGATTCTTCAATTATTATTTGTGTTCCGATCCACGTAAAACATACTAACAGTATCTTGAAGCCGCGGTGATTTTAAATTACATTTTATTTTTTTAATCATTGGATCCCAACTAGATGGTAGCACCCAGCCATCTTCTCGGTTAAAATTAGGGTGCTTTTTAATTTCTATATATCTTGGGCGATAACGGTGTTCCTTTGCCAGTACTTGTGGCTTATCAAATCTTATGTAATGGTGAAGTTGATCCAGTGTGTGTTCGCAAATTGCAGATTTATTTTTGCGACGGTGTTTAACATCTGCGATGTGTTCCTTTACGCGGGTGTTGGTGGATCTTTTTTTATCTTTTATCTTATCTCTTGCATTCTCTTGCATTGCTGTTGCTAATACTCAAGTGTTTGCTTGTACTTTTCCTTAGTCACTAATTGTGAAAACCTATAATTGGCTTCGCTTTTTCAATGCCTAGGCTATATTTGTAATATTTGTAAGCTGTTGGTTTAAAAAAAATTATGTTCTTAGAATACTAAACGTATTATAGTATGTTACATTTATTGTATAAATGTATTAAAGTAATTTACAATATATTAAAGTACTTAGTTTTTTAAAAATGCACTAAGCTCAGAAATTAATCTATGCTTGGTCACATAAGACAAATCCTAAAAGAATATGCCATGCGAAAATGAACTCACAACCAAGTATAATTTAGACTTCAGCGTCATTTAACTTTCAGCAACAGATGTTTCTGAATACACATTCAAACAAACATGAACCTTACTAATAGGACAGAGTGTTTATGTTTCTTTAGAAAAAGTTTGCCTACTGTAGCCTCATTAACCAGAACAGGTCATAATAAATTCACCAAAATCCGCGATCATCCATAAGTTAAGAGCCCCTGAGGAGCACCACATAAATTGGACACTCCCGTGGAAAAGTTTACACACATTATGATGCTATACAATAATTAAAGAACTCTGTAAGTCCTACGAATGTGTTACAGAAAGCAGACAACATTTTTAGGGTTAAAGGGTAGAACTGGGACCCTATTACTAGGACTTGACTGTCCATCCATCCGTCTGTCTGTTTGTCACCAGGCGGTACCTCATGAACCGTGATAGTTAGAGAGTTGAAATTTTCACAGAAGGTTTATTCCGGTTGCCGCTATAGGTAACAACAAATACTCAAAACAGAACAAAATAAATATTTAAGTGCGGCTCCCATAAAACAAACGTGAATTTTTAGCTGTTTTGTACGGAACCCTTCATGCGCGAGTCTGATTCGCACTTGGTCGGGTCTATTTTAAATTTTAGGCCTGGTGCAAATGATCTGCAGCTATACATTACAACGAAATCATATGACAATAATAAGTGTGTATTTATTTATTTTTCATTTTAGTAGACTGACCAATAGCAAATCACACAAATACATTAATAATTATATAACAAAAAGGTTTTGTAACACACGCATTGAAATGTATGCCTCTATACGCCTACAGCGTTTAAAGCACTAATAAGCAGAAGTATTTAGTAGCTAAATAATATATTATTAATAACGTCACATCGAGTACGCCAATTAAGAATTGGCAGTAACATTTATTAAAAACTAGATGTTGCCCGGTCCATCGAATGCGCAAAAGGAATCTGCGTGGGAACCGTATATTTCGCCGCGCTATATGTAAAAAGTACTCGTTTTAGTACTCGCTTGAAAATAAACCTATGTCATCATTTGATTGAGATGTGGCATCTATTCGATCGACATGACATCATTTTATGGTTAAAGCTGGAACTACATTCAGACTGTCGTGTCGACTGTGTTCAGTTTCTATTCAGACGTGACACTCGTGTGTTCGATTTTCAGCTCTATTGTATTAGCGCAGAGTTCTATTATCAGTGCTCTGTTTTCTTCCCGGCCTTACGGATTCCGGACAATACAGTCTCACCCTAAGACTTAGCGATTATGGCTCCTTAGTTCCCGGGGTATAAACGTTATCGTGCGCCAGGGGAGGGAGATAACTCAGTCCCGCGGGCCGTCCCTTGCCCGACCAGAGTGACGTATAATGTTAATAACATACTTTTCGGGGTTCTCATGATTATATTTATATGAAGCAAAAACGTTCAGTACGTTTATAATATTTTGAAAAGAAGTGATTTTAATACAAAATTACACTCTTCTGAGATTATATTATGATAATTATGAAACTAAAAATATCGACCACTTTGGATTTTTTTCTTAATTCTCAGAATATTACTATGAAATGTAATAATATAAGTAAGAATTATATAAAACTTCAACATAATTGCAACCCCCAAACCCTCATAAATTTCAACCGTAATTTTAGCATTTTTTTTCTCATATTCCAAAGAAATTAGCACTCTAATGCCAATATTGATGTTAAAAAGATTGTTTTAGATTTTTCTGGAAAAATAACTGCATACCTACTTAGTACTAAAATGGCATAATTATTGGCCTAAGATTTAGATGCAAAATGTTAAACCTGAACTTAGTTTTATAGGATTCTACATAACTACAAACCAAGATTTACTTAGGATAAGATTAGTCTTATCATCTGTCATCATTGCAGCAACCATATTTCTATATTTTGTACGGTATATTTAATTAATCACAGAAGAAAACAAAATCATGTGAATGCAAAAAAGTCACGAACCTTCTGTGGCGAAATATTTTTATCTACCCTGGCCAAACGTGTGCTCGTGTAAATTCGCCAAGCGCAAGGCCGGTGCTGATGAACGCTTAGAAAAGGTATAGACGCACAATATGCTACGATATAATATACATAAAGAAATATTTAAAATGAAAATACGTTATGTCTCACAGACCGCTGGTAGTTAATGGTTAAGAAGTAAGAAATATTTTACTTACATCCAAATTTTACATTATTATTATTATTGTTTTATTCTTCATGTAGACATTAACAAAGACACATTTGAAAGTTATAACAATAAATTGGCGTACTTATCTCTTTAAGAGATCTCTTCCAGGAAACCTATAATTGTGGATGCAAGTAGAGTAGATAGGGCAATGCACAGAAATACACAACATCATATCGACGATGGAAAACAGTAAGGGCGTAACCCGGGCCAACTCAACTTTACACTAGAGCCAAAAAAAACAAAAAATAAAAGTGAAATTATATCATATCATAAAATATGTGTAGGTAAATTTGCGTCTCGATCCTTCTGGCTCCTTAACAGTACTAGATTTAGTATAGTTCTTTTCAGTTATCTGAGCTATCCAATCCCTTTGCCTTTGTGTACTTTCAAGTTTCCAAAAATGAGTAAATAATCTATGACGACGTTCCTCGCTTATTGCACCACAACGATTACCACATTTAGTGTTAGCACAAGGATTTGGTTTCATTGCTTTTTCTGCGACTATGACCCCTTGCTATTTGTATGACAGTTTCCTAAGTTCTTGTTTCTTTTATTTTCTTTTCTTATTTGAGCTTTTGGTTTCTTTTTTCTGCGCTCATGATACTTTTAAATTGCTTTTTCTTCTTTTTTTATTAGGTTTTTCATCTGATTCGTCTGACGCAGAGGTATTCCAGCCATCTGACTCTTCTCTTCAGAAGAGTCAGATGGCTCTTTTAAGCTTCATTTAGTGGTAGAGTATCGCGATCTTCTTCTTCTAAAACGAAATCTAAATTCGTCAAATGATGGTTTTGTAGCGAGGTCTCGCTTAACCTTTATTTTGGGTTGTCATAAGTCATAAGATTGTACGTTGCTGGTTCCAGGTCGAGAATATAGATGTGGCCTACATACACATTTATCCTTTTCATTTATTATTTATTTACATCAATATTCTACACATATATTATATACATATATATTATATAACATTTATATCATTACATGTATGTAAGTGCGAACCAACTCGTCGATATCGATACGTCAATTTATCGATAACAATTTATCGACCCGTTCCCTGCGCTGGCTCGTTCAGGCCTGGAGCGGCTACGTACGCGCAGTTGAGGACGTTTAGCAGTCATTGCTTGGTATCGACGCGGAACGTATGTCACTCGCTTAAGCTTTAGACTATAGACATTATGCTGTGCTTGCTATCCCATCTGAACTGTGCCTTTTGCCCCTAAGACTATCTTCTGCTATAAAGTGTATTTTCTTCTTTCCTGCGCCTTCTTTCATATTGTGTATAAGCTGGTGTGTGGTGTGTGCTCGGACAATATACGATATAACTGTAAGTCTGCTTTTTTCATTTCCACGGACCTCTGCGGATACTGCACATTTATATTCACCCCCGTTTATACCATATAGAGATCGTGGTGCGCTGGCAGCTCGGCAAGTAGAGGGTTCACCACTTGTTCCAGGTCGAGGAGATGGAGATCGGGGTACGCTGGCAACTCGGTAGATAGAGGGTTCACCACTTGTTCCAGGTCGAGGAGATGGAGTTCGGGGTACGCTGGCAGCTCGGTAGGTAGAGGGTTCACCACTTGTTCCAGGTCGAGGAGATGGAGATCGGGGTACGCTGGCAGCTCGGTAGGTAGAGGGTTCACCACTTGTTCCAGGTCGAGGAGATGGAGATCGGGGTACGCTGGCAGGTCGATAGGTAGAGGGTTCACCGCTTGTTCCAGGTCGAGGAGATGGAGACCGGGCTACACTGGCAGCTCGGTAACTACCAGATTCGTTACTGGTTTGAAATCGAGGAGATGGAGATCGAGGTACGCTGGCAGCTCGGTAAGTATCAGGTTTGTTACTGATTTCAATGTCAAGTCGAGGAGATGGACATCGGGATAAACTAGCAGCTCGATAAGTACCAGGTTCAATGCTTGTTCCAGGTGCAGGAGATGGAGATCGGGGTACATTGGCAGCTCGGTAAGTACCAGGTTCGTTGTTGGTTCCAAGTAGAGATGGAGATCGAGGTACGCTGGCAGCTCGGTAACTACCAGCTTTGATGTTGGTTCCAAGACGAGAAGATGGAGTTCTGGGTACGTGGTCAGCTCGATAAGTACCAGGTTCGCTGCTGGTTCCAGGTCGAGGAGATGGAGTTCGGGGTACGCTGGTATTTTCCGGTAAGTGGTCAACAGACACACTGATTAAGAGAGTCGGATTATTATTATCATTCACATTCTGGCATTTATGTAAATCAATTAGCTTATTAAAGTTAATGCTGCTTAACTCATGTTCAATTTCACTTGAACCCAATTCTTCCAATTGTTATTACTAGGTAATTAAATATTTATATCTCTAATTCTATAACATACCTTGTTTAGAGAAGTTATACACTGCAAAGTTTTCGAACACGATTTCGTTCACTACGGCGAAACCGTCACAACCTTTCAACGTGGCGTCCGCGCAGCGACTGAGGTAAGTTGCCTGGGGCGTAGGTAAGATAAACCGGAATATTCCACAAATGACGGGACCTATGACTCGTATTAACTACATAAAGTACAAAATATTTATGCGAGTTATTACTCAACCCAATCCATGATAAAACCCTATTGGGTTTTATCATGGATTGGGTTCATTTTAACCATCCATGAAATTGTAATATCTTAGAAGTCTTTATTTGTCCTTATAAAAATATAAACCGTTCAAATGTCGTAAATATTTTTTATTAAAAACACAAACTTCTTCAAGTCGTATCTCCAAAAAGTATAAATACGCAGTTTTGTGGGCAGTTACACCAAAAAAAAATCATATTTTTCAAAATGCCGTCTTTTTAAATTTTATGTCGTCGTAGAGCAGCCACACCCAGATCAATCGACGCAGAAAAAAAAGCTGATTATTACCTTATACGTAGTCTAGTTACGATGTTCTAACGGGATACGCCCTTACTGTTTTCCATCGTCGATATAATTAAAACATTAACATTCAGACTTAAACTAAATCTTATACAATACCTAAAAATAAATTAAAATACTAATAATATAAATAGAATTAAACATACTTATATACACAGAACGCAATATAATATACATACATACAAATAATAACATTTTATGAAACGCATGACTATTTTTTAATATATTACATTTATTTTATTCACTTATAAATTTTTAAGCGCTACATTTAGAATTTCTCTTTGTAAACGATCACATACGTTCTGTAGGCGATGTATAAATTATTTAAGTCTTTGGGTTCTTTGATGTGTAAACAACATTAGCTTCAGTACGTATGAACTAAGAGCTTACAAAATATCAGATTCGCGAATAAGAATTGAATTTGTACTATCAGGGAATCTAATTTATGACCAATGTCATAATTTTGTTTGTATTAAGAAATATTATGATATCAAACTGACATGTCATTGACAATTCTTTTCTTAATCTCTATTCTAAAATCTAATTCTCAAATTTAAAAAAAAACATGCATTCCGTCATTATAATATAAATAGATTATAAGAACACTCTACCTGCTTATTGATAAGATTCTATGATAGTACAAAGGGAAAAGTACCTACATAAAATCAGCATTCGGACAATTAATTACGATGAAACTCTTTAACATATTATAATTTTTAACAAGTCACCGGTAAACAATCTACGAAAACTGAATTTAAATATATTCATTAGTTTTGCTTAGAATGAAAAATAAAATTAACGTAAAAATAACGGCATGGATTCCAATACAACAATTAACAAACATCAGAGATACTTATCAGAATTCAGAATAGACAGGTAAATTAAAAAAGTGATCTGCTAGTGGTCGGAATTCAACCATAAATTCATTTAATTTTAACCTTGAACTTTACAAGAGTTCTAAAGGGCTCCCGAGACGATCAAACGGTTTGCCTCAAACCTTACGTGTTTGATGCAACCGTTTGACGGCGGTTTGATCGGTTTGTCAAACGGCAATGTTAAGTTTCACTGTCAAACAAAACAAAAATATGTAATTCAAACGAGCTTCAAACCCGTAAATATTTGACAAACCGTTAAAACGAGCTTTTTAAACGATCAAATTGGTTTGACTCAAACCAATATTTACGTATTTGAGTCAAACCGTTTGATCATGTCGGGGGCTCTTCAAAGATTGAATGTGAAAGACAGATTGACAAACGTCAAAGTATGACAAATTTGTATCAAACTCAAAACGCATAATCTGAGTCATATTGTGGGTAACGTCATTTATTTAATGTATTATTAAATATTATTATAAAAATACCTGCTCCTGTTCCAGGAATAGATATTATATTTATATTCCATGGTAATTCCAGGAAGCATTTAATATGTATTATCTGGACCTGGGGCCTGAAGTCAACGGAGCATAACGAGGGAATTTCACTACACTGTTATTGATACTACGAGATATTCTGATACTCAGGAATATACAATACAGGAATAATACAATACAGGAATTAGGATTTTATGTTTTTGGTTAAGATGCCAAAATTACATACCGGAATATTTTTTACTAATTAGTGGAAAAAACCTACATTAGTTTACTTATATAAAATACAAAATGTTTTAGTATTATAATATTATGAACATAAACTCGGTAGCTTCGGAGATATCACAATGTTGTGCATGTGACGTCTACAAGCGTGTAACGTCACCTGCTTGTAAGAGTTTTGTATGAGGCGTTTTTACAACACTCACAAAAGTGATTCAAACATTCCGAAGTTTCTTTGAAATTATTGATTTTATTATATTAATATACCAATCAACCAATCTATTAAGCAGGGAGTATTTAATATCGTATCTATAGTGTCTTCGTATCTTATCTTCGTAACTATAGTGTTGCCAATTGCACACCACAACGTCCCCACTGCACTCGTATCACTGTAATCAACACTCGTATTATTTCAGCTCGATTAACAATTGACACTCACGTGAACGACTAAATCCCCCATTGTTTCTGTGGTAATATTTTTATAATTTCCCCGTTTGTGGAGAATATAATAGGCTGTTGTGATATTATTGACATTAAAAGTCGTGTATTTATTATACATGCTGATCTATTTACTGCCACTGGAGATCGCCCTGTGGTCAATATTCGACCATGATAATTTATTTATTTTTAAGTTCGAGCTTTATATAGGTTAATTTTCCTATAATATAGAAAAAAAAATTAAATGTTGTGTCAGATTGACAAACGTCCATCCCGGACGTCCAACGTCCAAATCGTTCTCCATCCTCTTCTAAATTTAACTGTGCCAAATTTTACACTCCTCCGTTCGCACGATTCTCGTAAAACTGTACTGAAATTTTTGGTCACGTATAACGAAGTTGATGTATAAAGAAACTGTCACCAAATCACTAATCCCCAAATTATCATTTGCATTTTTTGAAACCCCTACTAATGCTTACGTGCCGTAACACTTTTGACATTTAAATTTTGATTAAAATCACGAAAGATTTTCAATAAAAATTACCTACTAATGATAGTTTCATTGAATAATTACTGACTTTTGCTCAATAATCGACAATCGTGATCAATATTCCTCTTCATAGTGTATTTATCGCAGGGAATGGTTAAGAAGAGTCCGTAACTTCCAAGTTTCGTACCTTCATTCCACATTAGCGAACTACGGGAAGTACGGTCGAAACAACGCCATAAACGTGATTTATTACTGTTGCAATTTGTTCAGCCGGCACGTTCGCGTTATCTACGTTTCTTTGTACTTTGGACATAATCAGGATATCTATAGGTAATTTATAGTTTTCGAGTGTATTGACATTGGCTGGATGAAGTAAAAGATTGAAAGGGGAGGACGGGAATATGTTGTCAAAATACGACATTTTAGAGACGATTCCAAACTTGGAATAGATTTTTGTACTTTGGTTGTGATTTTGGTGGTTTATCTACGACGTACGAATTACTTTATTGCAATGTTAATAATTGGCGTCTTAAACTGATACCCTCTTATTAATAAAAATATTTTTACCACGTAGGGTATCATTACCACGATAATCCATGTTGCTTCTTTATCTCATACGTAGGAAAATTCACTTCACAGACAAAGACATGGATTAGCATACCTATCCATAGTGTAAATATTTCTATTAATAAGGGGAATAAAATAGAAATGTCATTTGTGTAAGTAAAGCTTCAACAAAAATGGGATGTCGATTGTGGATAGATTGACAAATTATTATTAATAAACATCTCTTTCTTCCCCATTGTCATGTGTCGTAAGGAGATTAAGGAACGACATAATATTATGTTTATCTATCTAATATTAATGTTTTTTATCTTATACTTTAAACGAGATGATCTTGTATATATATAATCGTAATATCGGCAATGGCTGCTACAAGTATTTACATGAAATTCAGGTGTTTCAGAGGTGTTTACGGGTAGAAAAATTGCTAGCTGGATTTTATCCCTGGAAACTGCGCATTTTCAAGTTTTTATGTTTTTTCTTTCGTCGTGCAACAATATGTCAATAATTTCGACTCTATAATGTTAGTCCGATTGGCAGTTTGGTTATTTTTTTCGTTGTTCGGAATTTCGGAATGTGATGGGTTCGAACACTGATAAAATATTTTTGTGTTTTTTTTTTAAATCTACCAGAGCTCCTAGTAAAGCTCGGTCACCCAGGTACTAGTTATTAATCTGAGATTCCAAGGACTGCATGACGCTTTTCTCGACTTTCTCGAGACTCGAGACTTTCACTTATCGCGGCGAATTATCCCGAGGGCCTGGCAATTTACGTAAAAACATTTTTTATTACAGTTAATACAATTAAGAGACAAATCAGATAACTACAGTCGCTTTTGTATTTATTTGAGTTTAGATACTGTTTCTCATACCATTTTTAGGGTTCCGTAATGCATAAGGAACCCTTATAGTTTCGCTCTATCCATCCTGTCTGTCTGTCTGGCCGCGCTTCTAGCTTCGGTAATTATGAATATAATATAGCTATGTAGAGTATCGTTTCGTTTCGCTGTAAATTGACCCTTATGCTACAAGGCGTAAATTACAGCGTTCTCAATCAATATTTCTGGCAAATTAGAATATATAACCATATATAAAAAGGTTTTATTATAAGAAACCTGCTTCGACACGAAGGAGCTCACAAAACATCTAAGTTGTAATTATTAAGCCTTGAGTTGTATTTCGCTCAGTAAGTTAGGATAGGGGCTTAAATCACCGGCAATGTACTTTCAACTCCTGTGGTGATCTCACCGGATCTCAAAACCCATCTGGGTTTTCATGGTAATGGCTTACCATAAGGCGATCTGCCTGCACGTTTGTCGATCTCAAAAGTAATCTAATATCCTGGATATTATTGGGGCCTCATGAAACATCGTGTTCTGTTAAATGCGTAGTCCAGTGGTTTCGAGCTTAATGGCTAGGACAATGCAGGCTGATCACCTGATTGTCTCAGAAGAAAGGTGATCCATGCGTCGGATGGGCATGTAAAAAATCGATCCTGCATCTGATCTCCTGCCAATCGTATCGGTCCTCCATCCCACTGAGTTACGAGAGTGAAGGAAAAGATTTGTGTATTGCGCACATACTTGGGCACTATAATGAAATTGACCACCGTCACTGAAATCGGTGTGGGGGGCTATTATAATATACGTCGTTTATGTTTGTATTCGTTAGTTTATTATATAAATATTTCGAGAAACAATAGTGGAAGCTCTTAATCAAATCCTATAGAGTAATTGGGGTCACGGGGTAACGGGCATGCGATAGACCCCGTAATAGTCGGCAGTTACCAGCCATTTAACATCGGTCAAACTATATCTGTCTTTATCGCTCCCATTAGGTACCTCATAAATCAGAAAGGGAAGTCTATGTATACATCATACCAGGTATATTTGTCATGTCATATTATTACCAACATGTCATATTGTTTGGGTAAACCGTGCCGGATTTTTACTGGCAAAAATGGCATACTGACTGCATTTTACATATTGATAAAAGACGGCCCCGTGCGGGTTTCTTACGCCAGTTACTCTCGGCGGGTTAGGGTTGTCCTGGTGGTGGTCTTTTCTGTTGACCCTCCGAAAAAAGCTTGCTAAGTTACGTTTTGAAATAATATATAATGATAAACAATTCACAATTCGTCGATTCATTTTACAATCGGTCCTGTAAAAATAGATTGATTACCTATGTTGCTTTTATTTTTGTATACCAACCCTGAAGAGAAACCATCAGACTAAGTGCCACTTTCACCAATACCTATTAAAGCTAATCGTTGATTAAATATAATGTTATTTCTCTCGTTTAGGGTCAGTTTCACAATCGCCTAATATGTGACAAAATATAGCGTGTCCAGAAGTTTTGTCGCTCTTTACTTTATGGTGAACGACAGAGACAAAACTTCCGGAGAAGCTATTCGTCACTTATTAGGCAATTGTGAATCAGGCCCATAGACAAACAATTAACACTGAAAGACGGGTTTTTGAACCTAAAAGACAAGAAATTAGTACACATAAGGCATCACCAACGTTTAACGTCCCAAACCACATCAGAACGGCATTAATTTATTAAATAAGGCAAAACCTATATAATCGGCACAGATTGAAAAAGAGGAACATATAAAAAGCTACATAGTTAGCTTTCGATTTGACTGCACTACTGCAAGCATACGACGTGTCCACGATATATATATATCGTGATCGTGATCAAGAGCACATGATATAAATCTTCATATCGATTACATACTGTACAATTGGGGATGTTGGTCTTGCCTATTAGAAAAAGAAAATTATTCAAAGGAATGTGATTGGCACGAACTCGCAAACAAACATACAAATCTTTCTTCTTCAGTTTTACATTAAAAAACCAAGGTTTTTTGGGTGGTTTACTCACTATGGTTCTATATTTTGTTGGAAGTGCTGATCCTATTCGTCGTAACAAGTATTTTTTATCAGTTTTAAATAATCCTTAAAATATAAGATAACATTAATTAAGGTAGGTACCCTCGGTTCGTGCTGCACTTGCCAAAGAGTCAGTTGTTTCATTACCAAAAATACCAACAATTGACGGTACCCACTGCAAGCGAACATTAACCCCATTACGTATCAATTTGTAAATACTTTCAATAATGAGGAAATCCTCGTCCCTGCCCATGTTACCCTTACCACAAGAGACCAGATGATGAAGGCCGCTTTGAGAATCTGTTACAATAACCACGTTTTGGTAATCAGAGTTTTCAATATATGCCAGTGACTTTAGGATGGCTATTAATTCTATGCTCATGATCGGAATATCCTCATTATCAATCAGAAATTGAGATTTTATTTTACGTCGTGAATCATAAAAGGCGCAACCCCCATTGTCCACAATTGTGTGGAAAAATTGTGGGCCGTTGAAGGGTAAGTCAACATTTTAAAATTCGGATCGATGTGGAGCGTTCTATGAAAGCTGTTCCTCTGTACATCAGTATAACATACAATTTATACTCTGTGATGTTAGTACATACTTGTACTATATATACTAACGGTAAGTTTACAGATTTGACTTACAATTTCAATTACTATTTTTCTGTCGTTGGTGGCGGTAAATCCACACAAATAGAAACTGCATTACGGCATCACGGCAACTGGTATCACCCGGTCTAATAAAGACAAGGGAGGCGATTTAAACGAATCGCAAATAAAATCCGAAGACAATTTAAACTACAAGCATTAAGGCTACAAACGATCCTTGTAAACATTGCCGCTGCATAAGTTTGGATTTGCAAACAATGCTGGATAAACTACACAACTTATCTCTGCCAGTAATTAACTCTTGTGCCGTCCACATAAGGTTTATTATCCGCTAGGTAGGCTACTTGATACGTTTGTCGTGGAGTTCAGTGCATTTGCAAAGCTCGCTGGGGGCCCTAGCATTATTTGCATAGTTAATAGTCAACTGATTCAATATTATCAATGTAGAAGCGCGAAGTCTAATGATATTACGTTTATATGACACGAATTAAATATTTAAGTTCGTTAGTACGGGGCGCGGCGTGACTTGGATGAAGGGTAACAATTTTCAGAGAAAATTATTATTATAGTCTCGTATTTGGGGCAAATTCTGAAAAATACGCTTTCGTTATTGTTGTTGTAAATAAGAATGCAAATAATATCATAGAAATATGCAGGCTATTATAACAAAAAAACCAAAGACTCGAGAGTAAAATCTCTATTTAACTGTCATTCAGTTATACTTAATATTAATAATATTTCACTTAATGATTAATATAGAGGCCATTGTATTAGACTGTTTCATTATAATATTTATAATAGTCTTACTTTACTATTCGTAAGAATAGTCGTTAACCGCCATGATTAAGTAAAGCGGAATTTCAAACTTGAATCCTACTTCATTCTATGATGTCCAAATAGTAAAACATATAATAGTTGAAAGACTATTTGTGTTGTACGACAGGTTGCTTAATATTTTGATGATATCCTCAGATCAAAAATAAAAGCGAAAACAGAGCTTTCTCAAATAAAAACTGTAGCCGGTTTTATGACCAGTGACCACTCACCGTTCACCGTTTATGACAAGACACTTAGCCTTTTAAGGTAAGTTACACGGCGAGGCGTAGTTTACACCCGCCTCACTGTGTGGATCGCAGAACTCTGTCTTTTTTTTATATCTACGAGGGCGGGTCAATAAGTCCGTGACTTTTGGAATAAAACACAGATTTTTTGATAAATAAATCATTTTATTTTTCAACGTAGTCCCCCTTGAGCTCTATACACTTTGTCCAACGCTTCTCCAATTTTTTTATCCCTTCCAAAAAATATGATTTGTCGAGGTCCTCAAAATAGGCCTTTGTTTGCGAGATGACTTCATCATTGGAGTCAAATCTTTTTCCACCGAGCCATTTTTTCAGGTTTGGGAACAAGAAGTAGTCATTAGGAGCCAAATCTTGAGAATAGGTGGATGTGGGAGCAATTCATAGCCCAATTCATGGATTTTTGCCATGGCAACTGCACATGTGTGCAACCTTGCATTGTCTTGGTGAAAAAGAACTTTTTTCTTGGCCAAATGAGGTCGGTTTTGTTTTCAAATCCTCATTGAAGCGGTCCAATAAGTTGGCATAATATTCCCCATTAATTGTTCTTCCCTTTTGAAGATAGTCAATGTGGATTATCCCACGTGCATCCCAAAAAACAGTCGCCATAACTTTATTGGCTGACAAACCCACCTTGGCCTTCTTTGGCGCCGATTCACCCTTAGAAACACACTGTTTTGACTGTTGTTTGGTCTCTGGTGTGTTGTGATGGATCCATGTTTCGTCCACGGTTAAAAAACTCCTCCATATTGTGATTAAACAACGCCAAACCATCCTGTGAAGTTGTTACACGATTGCGTTTGTGGTCGACTGTGAGCAAACGCGGCACCCATCTTGCGGAAAGCTTTCTCATGCCCAAGTGATCATTCAAAATTGAAACCACTGAGCCATGCGAGATGCCTATGGCTTCCACAATCTCTTGCACTTTTAATCTTCGGTCGGCCAACACCATATCGTGAATTTTTTCGATTGTTTCGGGTGTAGAGACCTCAACTGGGCGTCCAGGACGTTCGGCATCTTCAGTGCTTGTACGGCCACAACGAAATTCAGTAACCACTTTTTTACCATTGAAATCGATGGTGCAGAGTCCCCATAGTATTTATCAAGCTTAGCCTTGGTCTCGGTAATGGTTTTTTTTTCGCAAAAAATAATGCTTAATAAGCACACAAAATTCACTTTTTTCCATTGTTTCCTTAAGTTACTGGATAGTCTGATAAAGATAGCTGTAAAACACAAACTAACTGACGCAGCAAGTTCAAATTTTGATAGGAGTCAACTGACAGATGCCTGTTGACAGGAGTAGTGTTGCTTTTTCAGTAAGGAGGTTAGAAATTCAAAAAGTCACGGACTTATTGACCCGCCTTAGTATACACTTCACACCATATCAATCTGACCCCACAGTAAGTATCCAAAGAACTTGTGTAACGGGGACTAGAACGGGAAGTATATATTATAATATAATACTTTTATACTATACATATTTAAGATTTTTAGTACACATATTATTATAAACATATTTAATTCTCATATTTAAGTCTTCACTTTTTACTTGGTCTGAGATGATACCCAATATAAACTATCAAAGAATTAACAATATAATTGAAGTACTATTTTGTTAATGACTTCCATTCAAAGGGAAATCCTTAAAAATATGACGAAATTTGTTGAAATTTTTTCAGTGTGTACAAAACAGATCGTTTAAATAAGCAATCTCGGGACATACAGAACAATCGTCGGTTATAATGAACGTTTCTTGAGTTTGATTCGGTGTCCCGACTGTCGGCGGCATGCTCGCGACTTACTATGATTTCCGATAGAAAAATAAAATACCTCGGTTACGAATAAAGGAGTCGGAAGAATAAAACCTCAAAATAATATACATTTCTTGAAGGAATCGCAAAAATCTGTGCGAGTTTCAAGAGAAGATTCCTAATTCATTTCTTACAGATCCCTCAATTGTTGAGGTATGAAAAACATCTAGAAAATAACTACATTTTTTATGAAAAAATATAGCCCGACTACGTAAATTATATAGCCTTTGTTACCCGGGCTATTGTTACCAATCTATTGACACCTCAGTTATTAAAATCGAAGCAGTAGTTTAGGCGCTACGGTGGAACAAACATCCTTACCCTTCTTACTTAGACTGCCAAAATCATTACCCTTCCTTTTGGATTCACCGTAGTCAGGTGAAAAAATATTCGCTGAGGTTCTAAAACTTTTCCATTGAGTCGTTTTTGCTTATTTACGGTCCGGCTCGACCGGATAGATACCAAGGACTTACAGAAAACAGCGTGAAAATTTGCTGAGATTAAATTAAAACACTCATTATCTCTTCTCATATTAATATATTTTTATTTTACGTAAGTATAACATAATATTTTCAATAACAATTTTACAAAAAAGAGAAATAAATAAATTATAAAAATGTTTTATAAAAACTCGTTCCCGAGTCCCGGACACAGTGTAAATACTTACTAAGCACAAATGTAACTCCTCTGTAAACACTTTCGATCAGGCGTCCCATCTGGTTGCTTAATTGAAAATGAAACTTAAATACACATTATGGTAAATAATACTCCTTTACACTCGATGCAACGATCGCATTAATGTTATGAAACAATCGTGCATTCGGACGAGAACTCAACAGGTATTTAATATAAATCGCATTATTTCGGTGCATTTAATGATTCATCCCTGTTTCATTGTTTCATTTGCGTTATGAATTCGCTTATTTCTGACCTTTTTTAAATTTGAATTGAATCATACAAACAAAAATATTTCCAAATACTAAATACACGATTATTCCATAACGTTTAGGCTACATTTCCACGAGGGTTTTTTACTGGTCGCGACAGAAAAAAAGTGTGTCAGCTCCGACGCACGACTGGAGTTTACTCTAAAAAGTAAAATTTTGTGTGCAATGCAAAGCGACTAGCGATCGATTTGAGTTCAAAAATTCGCGCCATGTGTAAAAAAGTGAAAGGTGCGCAGAATAGGTTGCGCACGAAAACGTAACGAGGTCATACCTTCAGTAGATTTTACTCCTCATATTATTTTCATACCGGGGGCCTTATATGAAAATCGATTCTTAAGGAGTAAACTCAAAAAACAGCACTGTAAATAGAACGGTGCGCTAATAAATAAATGAATCGTAAAGAGCTGTCAAATCTGACATCTGACACTTGGTACACTTCGATTTTCATATATATTGTATTGGTGCAGATTTCTATTTACAGTCCAGTTATTAGAGGGCGGAGGAATTATTCTTTCAAAAAAATTTTGCCGTTTACTAACATTCCTGCTCCACCTGCGTAAGATATTTATTATAAATATTCGTGTTCAATCACTCCGTCTATTAGTTTCAGAGTATAAAGGATCTTAACATATACGCAGATCGAGCCATTCCTATGTGCATCTTAACATAACTTTTTACCAAAAAAATAACAAAAATATTCTTAATGATGCACTAAAAAGTAAAAAATTTATTATTTCATTATTTAATCCATAATCGAAATATTTCTTTACTTAATCTCCTTATTTTTGATGTACCAGCACAAACATTCGCAGAACTCTATATAACAAACATTTTTCCATCTGATACCGCGGCTAGCGCTATCACCAAGTCTTAGCCTTTAAGGCGCGGTACATCGTAAAAATAGGCTTCTTAAAAAATATATTTTGAGAGAATGAATACATTTTAGCACAGCAAAAAATATATGTTAATCTTGATCATATTTGTAACCCACCTTTGTTTTCAGAACATTTTTTCTGTAAATTTTCTCGAGATTTTTTTAATTTTTTTTTTTTTTTAAAGTGTGAACAACAATGAGAAAATTAATTACAGCTAAAGGAAGGGAATTGTCGTTTTTATTTTTCGATTGGAATAAGATATTTGTTAGGATTAATTTATTTGAATGATAAATAATTCGGACGAGTCGAATGAAACATCGCAAAATGGCGACCTGTCAATCCCCTTTCCTTTGTGTATTAAACGGTAATGCCCGCTAAGTCATCTTGCTGAATGGACCTATGTCGTTTTGTACCGCACAAAACTCATTAGAATTTATTGTTGAAAGGCCGTTCAAATTTATTTTACCTCCGACTTGACCTTTATGCCGACGACTTATATAAGGATCTTAGTTTCTCATGTTTCTTATTTGGTCGTGTGTGTCTTAAATAGTACAATAAGAAATGAGTAATTTCGCCGTCTACTGTCAGATATCCGTAACTCAGCTACGTAGGCCATTGGTATTTGCGTTGTTGACCAATTAGTCGCGGATTCGAATCTCGGTCGGATGAATTATTTTATTCTTTTTCTTTCTTTATCGATTATAATTTTTCACGCACTATTAAAACTACGACCTAAAACTCTGAGCAATGCTTGTTCAACATACAAATATGTTGTAGCCGAAGAGACATTTCAGTTAAACCACTAATGTCAGAAACTAAAACTAGGTATTTGAAATTGTATTTTCTTTGGTGTTAGATAACCGAAGTTTCATGTGGAAGTCTATTGGATATCAAATTTTATTGTGTATTTATGTATTGTATAAAATCAGGCGACAAAATTTAGCTTTGTGCTACGCGAACGGAGTCGCGGGCAAAAGCAAGTTTAGATTTTGTAACCGCTGAAAAATGCGAAATATAAAATTTTGAAATGACGTCTTGGAATTAAACGTTAATGTGTGTAATGTGTACCTATTGTGTAATGACCACATATTAAAATAATATTATTTTTGCATTTAATTATTTAAAATCATCCATGAAAAAAGCACAAAGTAATATAGATTATTTATGACTTAAAAATATTGAATACGTGAACTTTATTTGACAATTATGTTTTTTTTATCATTTTAGCATAGGGCTAATGGCTAATATTTGGCACAATAATTAGACTATTTTGGTGGTCTTAGACAGAAAATAATCATTTATCACACTTTAGAAGTAATTTTCTACTAGACGAAAATGACGTAAATTATGTTTTCATACTCTGGAGGCTGTCCCAGATATTTATCCTATTTAAAGTTTAAACTACGAATAATACCATTAGTATTTTAAACTTTAAATAGATTTTTTCACTTTTATGGTCATTTAAAAAAATCGACCACTAATTATTGAATTGCTCGAATTGCAAGAGGCAGAAATGGCACAAACTCAATAATAAGTCCCTAGGGACTACTCTACACACGCAAAAATTCAGCAACTTTTGAATTTTTACCACCACCTTAAAAAACGGCTAGCGCGACCCTGCGAAGTATTTATTTTACCTTATGATTAGTCCCAAAGTTGTATTTATATCGTAAACATTAAGTGGAGATTATAATAAAATATGTAACATAGAAATACGGAGAGCAATAAATCAAAAATATGTAGTTACATATTATTATTTGAAAAGGAAGATAAGAAATATATTAATTTGTAATGAGATTTGAACTTAGACGCTACGCTTTGCCTCAGGTGGGCAAAAAACCACCAGGCTATGATGCACATTACAAAGAAGTCGAAATATCGCTTTTGTACATTTTTGACACTTTGACGTTTTCGCGCGAAGCACCCCGCAGTTACGGGGGTGGCACGTCCCCCACTTATCTCTTTCGCCCCCTCGAATACTTCATAGTTGACGACTCACCTCGCCTTAAGCGGCCGTAACTATCTTTTCTCGAGGCATTTGGCGGCTTTTTCGTGCTATAATAATTTGATTATTTTATAGAAGTTTAAAGCGTGCGACTTCAAAAATTAGAAGATTGAGTAGAGAATGAAAAATAATTATATTTTGGATTAATCGTTAAGGATACCTATTGTTTTTTATGATCATTTTAATTTTCATTTTTCAGTAAATTTAAAGAATTTATTTTTATTTTCGGCGGTTTAATTTTTATGTATACTGGTGGTTATTATAAAAAAAAATTGTGACTATAATCTACTAAATAAATAAATAAATGTTTCTTTCCAAAAATCACCTTACAGTTATTATGTAGAACTCGTAGTCACCTAGTAAGCTTACGCCTGTATCAGGTGTCTAGGTCTTCCACAGCTAATATTAGTACAAAAAAATTAACTACCAAAATATTATACATTATGAAACTAATTAATAAATTTCCTTAACTTTATTACTGTAGGTACCCTAGAGTACCTACAGTAAAAAAGTGAAGGAAATTTTAAAACAACAATTAGTACCAGTATAGCTGTAACATTAATACGTATAATAAAATCTAAATTAACATCTAACTGTGTGTGTGTGTGTGTATGTGTAATTTTTAGGTATGTGTGTTGTGTTTTTTTGGAACTAATTAAACAATTAATGAATATTTTAATGATCGAATAGACATCATAACATTCAAACGTTAAAAATTACATTACATTATATTTTATTAATTTAATTTGTATCTTATTGTTAAATATGACCATTTGTTTTGACGTTTTTATAATTTGGACTATATTATTCATTAATGTAATTATAACAACCATTTCTAATATATTAAATATTAAAATCTTAAATAACTTTTAAACAACTATTAAAACTGAAAATATTTGCACACTATTTAGGTAGTAGAATATGTCGAACTCAATAAAATATGTTAACACCTACTGTACCATATTCTTGGCACATAAATGAATTTTAATTTGAATTACTACATGCTTAAACTAATTAATTATCGTCAGGTTTTTTGCTTGTTATAATACACAACTTAACATCTGTGATTGAACAATAAATTATCCCTATTTTACCACCTATATGGTAGCATTTTTTTCTAAATTTATATGGAACCAACTTCTACATAATGATGATATATATAATTTTGGGAATAGCGAATGTTCAAAGCTATCGAATTCTGTGTAAAAGATCACAATGGGAAGTACCTTGGCGATTGGGGATGATTATTACAATATGACTAGCTGACCCGGCAAAGTTGTTTTGCCATTGTATGTATTTTTAATGCCATATAGTTATCATACAAAAATAAAAAAAATAAAAATATATGAAAAAAATGCTATCATATTTTAATTTTTTTTTTCATAACATTCCTGACAATAACAAACACATTAACAAAAGATTTATCCAATTTGATGCAGTCGTTTGGAAGTTACGCGCGTACAAGCATTTGGTAATTCATTTCTATATGAATAGAAGATATAGTAATATAATATACGTGCAGTTCTTTATACAATGCCGAAATTCTCAAACGATTATATTTAAAAACAGAGGAGTTCTGTTCAGATATTTTGGGTTTAGAGTAAACCTTGGCAGAAAATGTCACGTTTTGTTAGCGTATACTTTAACTTCAAAAAAAAGTCCAAATCACTGTAAGTTTTTAAAAATTTGGAAGAGTTTCCTCGATACATCATGGATCCCATCACCACAATGGGACCGACATAGATGTAGTAAACCCTTTACAATAAAAAAATAATTATCAAAATCGAACTACTCTGCATGAAGTAATATTGCGTGGTCATAGATTTAGAAAAAAATATATGCGTTAACTTGACAACCTCCTCTATTTTTTTCGTCACTTAAAAAGCGCTTTTAAAAGAGAATATGAGGTGTTATCCGTAAAAGCCGTAAGAGCTAAACACCGCTTTAAAGTGAACGAGCTATTTATAAATTTAAGCTGTTTATTCGAGCAGAAAATAGCTTTAAATAATCGTTAAATCTCTCTAGCATAAAGATTTTAAAGATCTAGGCTAGATTCTAAACCGAAAAGTAAAAAGTAATATAACAATAGTCTACGTCAAAATTGCTTTGTACATGAAAATGTACTAGATATAATATTTCGATTGCTCAATCGAAATATACAACTTAAAACTAACAGTTAGCTCGTGTGACTTATGGGATATTTAAGATTGTAAGCTATTTTACTCTCTTTTGACAACAATTCTTAATATATTGTAAAAATCCGTTTTTACAATATATTCAAAATTGTTATAACTTATTTATTTGTGCTATGCTAAAAAGCTCTATCTGTAATCTATAGTATTAAAACATAAGTTATTTAACCGTTTTTTAAAAATCTTTGTCATTTTTTTAGAACAAAAATCTGCAGTTTTCACTATATCTCACAATATTGAGATAATAGTACGTGCCAATTTTTATTAGTAAAAAAATTTTGTACTTAATTCAAAAGGCCCAAAAAGTAACTCTTGTGTGTAGAACAGTAATCAAAAGATCCTCAAAACCAAACAAACAAAGGCTTAGCTAAAAAAACTGTAACAATCGTCAATCCGACAAAAATGTTAACTTTCTACGACATTCCCACTTGGTATGGCCCCAGTTAGTTTAACAGATGATTTTACATAAAACGGTGTAACGACAAGGAGTTAATAGGCTGCAGAATCACAGATGATATCCGACAAACTATTAAGTGCGTTTCAAAAATCTCCCGCCCGCCCATAAACGGCATTTTCCTTTAGTAAGGTCCCAGTATAAAACAATAAAACGGTGTAACAACCGAGAGTTAATACGCCGCAGAATCACAGATGATACCCGACAAACTATTCAGTGCATTTCAATAACACTCAACCTTTATAACACGAACTCCGCGTGCCAACACTAAGCACAGCGCCCACTGCAGGCAAATTGATAAAATAAACTAATTTAGGTTATATATTATGCTACTTTAATTATTATTCAATAAATCTAACTAGGCAAGTCTTGTATTTTTATTGGTAAATACCTAAATAAATACTTAGTGATTATTTTAAGAGTTTACATAAGTTTTCATTCGATACCAATACAATTGATTATATAAACTAATTTCAGTAGGTATGTAATGGGTTTTTCTTGGTTAATACCAAAAAAAAACAATAGTACACTTAAAAGTACGAAAATAATAATTAAGATATTATTCTGATTTGTTTTTAAAGTGAAACTTTTATTACATCGTCTCAAACTTTTTCGCCTGTGTGTTGCATGTCGCGTGACGGTCGGCCGCGGAGTAGGGATAAAGTGAAAGGCGCTCGTCAGAGCAGCCGAGGCCAATATGGCGGCGCCTATAGTTCACATCAGCTGACCGTGTAGTGTAGGTATAGACTAGTACTCATTGGTGCCAGTCTATTTTCTCCACGCTATTTTGTTATTAAGTTTCACTTTTACCGTGGTTACATAAAACCACACAATTCTTTTAAGCTTATTCTTGAAATATGAAACTTTAAAATTGATCTCAACGCTTAGGACACGGCGGCCAATATTTATTGAGTTTTCAGACTGCTAAGATATAACATTAATAAGCTGTAGCATTTATTAAATCTTACTTTCATATTATAAGACATTTAATAAGTAACTTCTAATAAATCTTACTATATCAAACGACCATCAAAATTACCAATTCGTTAAAATGTTCGTTTCGCACGTGTCTATAGTGTGTGAATCATAAGTTGCACACAATTTGCACGGATAGAAATGTCTCTTTTGGACGCGGAATTGCTTTGAGTCGGCGAAGCGGGCGGATCGGGGGACGCAATCTGTATTCGGGATTGCTGCGGGCGGCCATTTTGTGGCGCCGCCATCTTCTCGTGCGCCATTCCGTGTATCGCTTCCGATAACCTGTCGTTTTACATGTACTATAACTTGTCGAAAAGGTTTACGCTCCGTATTTCTCGTGTCTATTGTAGTGAAGCGTTCTATTTCACCTGTAACGCCAATAGCTTGCCGATTTGTAAGTGTCTCCGAACACCTTGTATACTGGAAACTATTTCGAGAGAGCGAAACTTTGTCTTATTTGAAATTTATCAACCGACAAAGGAAATAAGGTAATTATTCAAAGTAAATCTATTTTTTGACATCAAATAAGGATTTTCTCCAAATTATATTAAAAACAATCACTGTCTCAATAAAAGTTGTTTTGTAATAAAACACAGTCCATTATTGTACACCCTAATTTTACCAAGAACAATACTATAAACGAAGCTACAAAGTATTACAAATTACGGCTGAAAAGAAAAATGGTCTAACAACAATTGTAAAAATAACTATAACAATAAAAACAAAGTGTAGGCTGCAGTAATATTCCCCGCGTGGCTGTAGAGAGAATTGACCCTCCTTGTCTTAATAACGACCCCGCCGGTGCACCGGGGTTAGCTACAAACGTACAAGAGAACAAATCTTAGAACAGAAATACGACTTGGTGAAATCAGGGATTTACAACGTTCCACTCTAAAGTACTAAGCCGTAGTTTATAAGGTTTAGTAAAATCAATCACGGATATTTTAGGTATATGATGTATTGCATAGGAAAAGACGTTTAGACAGAAAAATAATATTATATAAATATTATATTATATTAAATAAAATTACATTGCGCTTTCTAAGTGCGCTTTCTAAGGCGCTGAGGTCATTCATCTCGCAGAAACAGCTGGCTTTAAAGCGAAAGCAAAGACTTTAAATAAATAATATCAATTCAATCAAATGTGTGAGGTCAATCACCACCGAAGCGCCGTAATTTAATTAAGTTTTTTTTTTCGAAATTTTTTAATTAATTTTCGGCCTAAATGACTGCACATAAGCAGTAGGTCATATGCCCAAAATATCCGTAGTTAATTTTACCAAACCTTAAAATATATGGGTGATTTTTTATGAATTCATTGATTAGTATAAGTGTAAGGGCAGATAGCAAAAATATATATATTTTTAATCAGTTACGACTTATGTAATTCTGTACTATTCAAAACATATCGTTGATTAAATATAACAGTGACATTTTTCAAAACTTTCGGAAAGTAAGACTATTGCTAGGGGTGGCCTAAAATAAAATCGAATTCCCGAGGTCACACGGTCACACGGTACGGTATCGCACGATGTTAGCCGAAGATGCGTCGGCCGCTTTGCGTTGCACACCAAATTTTAATTTTTAGAGTAAACACACACTTTTTTTAACTGAACATTAGAATGACTACGCCGTACTTTACTTCCGCCAAGACGCTCTTCAATTGTCTGACACATAGGTTTGACACGCAGAATTAGACGTTTCTGTATAGTTTTTTAATGTAACCAAATATAATTTGAGCAAAGAGGTCCTTATTCTCGGAAATAATAATTAATCGTACAATTTGTACCAGGACTTTCCTACTTACCAGGACAGGACCAGGTCTCAGGAACACTGAAGTGTAGAGGACTTAGTGCAAGTCGCTGTTCGCCGGTGTCCATTAGACGCGTCCGTAATTTTCAATTAAGACAGTTTCCTTGGACAATAAAGTGTATTGAATTTTGCAGTACACTAAGACCAGGAATGTAGGAATTTCGTAGGGGCTTAATTAATTTAGTTTCTTTCCGTGTTTCCTTGAAGGGCTTTTATATGCAAATTATTCTCCTACGTTCTCTAGTGTTCTGTATAGTATTCAGATATGGAGCGGAGCTAACGACCGGCTCAAACCTTACGTAACCGCGTTAAAATAACGCTTGTACTGTGTTTCGCTGAGTGAGTTTGAAGGATAGGCAACCTGAGTACTTGCCGTTTGTGTTGCGAGTGTCCATAGGTAGCGTGAATTCACAGCGTTCAATTCGCTCTTTTGACAGTCCTACCTTTACCTGATACTGTCAATGACAAATCACTCACTCTGCTGTATGTGAATAACCTAAATAAAAGGAAACGAAAGAAATGGATGAAAACTTAAATGGAAGATGAAATTGTATTACGATTTTAAAAGATTCATGTGCGGCTTAAGTTATAGGCTTGTGTCTATTAACTAGGAAATAGACAATTTGAACTCGAACATCTATTTATGCCCTAGGATCTCATGAAAAGCTATCACAAAATTGTTGATGTTTCGATAAGTTAAATTACGTAGGTATAAAAATTGTGAAGTTTAAGGCCCTAAGCAAACAGCGTAAGGGCTCCACTCACATGCAATCGATCGTAGCTATCTGTCATTTCGGAAATTAATAGATAGTATAGGAGCTAGCAACGTTTAGAGACTATTTTAGAACTGCTGCTTATTAGAGAGTAATAAGACTGTAGGAAAAGTTGTGCTCTAAATCTTCCATAATAAAAGTTATATTTTTGTGGCAGGAGAACAGCTCAGCTCAGTAAAACGTGGAAGGGATTAATTGTTCTTTTGCCGTCCTGTACCAAACTATTACCCAACCCCACCAACTAGCGGCTACGCGTACATTCATTGTACAGACCAGTACTATAATTTAATACATATATTTTATCAGTGACAATGTAAGTGTAGTCAGGTCGCCGGTCACCCTGAGATCAATTTTTATCTATAAATCATTGCCAATCGTAACGATCGATCGCACGTGAGTGGGGACTAATAAACGCGCAGACGACGTACAGATGACTCGCGTATACGCGCTTGAAACGACTAAACACGAGGAAAACTATAGTCTTGCAGATGACGCGCGTCATCTGCGCGTCATCTGCGCGTTTCAAATACGCGGTGTGCTTACTTACGGTCTAAAGCGATTATTTGCCGCATAAAATACATTATCGTCAGTTATTTTTTTTTTATGTTGCTTAGAAGTCGGAACTACTTTTAATCTGCTTGTTCTGAAATAAACCCTTCCAACCACACTTAATAAACCAATAAGTCCCTCTTTTTATTGGCCAGCTTTGTCATCGCTATAGTCTATTCGCGTTAAGAAGGCAGCGAATAACGCGTACAAGTGTCTAAATTGATCAACGACGCAAACCCAATTAAAGTAAGCCAATTTGCCATATGCACGAATGATTCACTGACTTCTTAACGTGAATAGGCTATTCACTGTTATAGTTAAGTCTCGCTACCTCCTACGTCTCGTGTCGTAACTCATAAAACTCTATTTATATTTTTTTAAGAAATCACTATCGTAGTAAAGTGCAGCGCAGCTTAGGCTAGCGAGTTCTAGCTTTAGTCTAGCACTTTATTCCATTATTAACAGACCTGGGATAGTATTACAGGGATTATAAAAATCTTGAGATATCTTATACAAAATGAGATACCTGTGTATATTGGTGTTGCTCGGAGCTCTAGTAGAATAAAAAAAATATATTTATCTCACCGGGATTCGTAACCACCACATTCCGAATTTCGGAGCAATGCAAAAATTATATATACGCATACGCAATTTCCCAGGGATAAGACCCAGCTAGATCGATTTTGTTCCCCCAAAACATCCTGCATAGGCACTGAATTTCATGGAAACACATGCAGGCCTAGACTGGGATGGATACGGCATCAACATAAATGGCGAATACATCACTCACCTTCGGTTTGCTGACGATATAGTCATAATGGCAGAATCGCTGGAAGACCTTAGCGCCATGCTCGGTGACCTCGATAGAGCTTCCCAAGGAGTGGGTCTAAAAATGAACATGGACAAGACGAAAATTATGTCTAATGCCCATGTTTTACCCGCTCCAGTATTTGTTGTACTCTAAAATCGAAATTGTTGACGAATATGTCTACCTGGGACAGACAGTCCGATCAGGCAAGTCCAACTTCGATAGTGAGGTCCAACGACGAATCCAACTCGGATGGGCAGCGTTCGGGAAACTACGCAGCGTCTTCGAGTCCGAAATACCTCAATGCCTAAAGACAAAGGTCTTTGAACAGTGCGTATTGCCAGTGATGTGTTATGGATGTGAAACGTGGTCCCTCACTGTTGGCCTCTTAAATAAGCTCAAAGTCACTCAAAGAGCGATGGAGAGAGCTATGCTCGGGGTTTCTCTGCGTGACAGAATCCGCAACGAGGAGATTCGCAGACGAACTGGAGTAACCGACATAGCTCGCAGAATCAGTAAGTTGAAGTGGCAATGGGCAGGCCACATCGCTCGTAGAACTGATAACCGCTGGGGAGTAAAGATTCTAGAGTGGAGACCACGAACTGGAAAGCGCAGCGTTGGACGGCCTCCCTCTAAATGGACCGATGACCTTATGAAGGTCGCGGGCCGCCGTTGGTTGCGGGTGGCCCGGGACCGTTCGATGTGGAAATCTTTGGGGGAGGCCTATGTCCAGCAGTGGACGTCCTATGGCTGTTAATGATGACATGCAGGCGTTACCGAGATTCCGATTATATATATAGATTCAAGATTAGCTTGTTTAAAATATATATAAATAAAAATGAATTACCGAAATATTTGCATGCGCATAACTTCCAAACGACTGCACCAAATTGGATAAATCTTTTATGTGTTCACTAATGTCAGGAGAAGGTTTGTATGATATTTTTTTTTTTTTAAATTGTAGCAAATTGACGGCAAAACATTTAAAAATATCTTTATTAAACACACAAGAGACATGACACAGCCAAATTTTAACAAAAAAAAAGTAAATTATACACTAACGCACTATATCATTCAAAGAATACGAAAAGAGACAGTTTTAAAAACACAGCTGATTAAGGCTATGCAATGCCCACACCATGTGTTTAAAGGGATGCCACTCAGGCTTCGACCGCGGCAAGCCGTGGCGCCTGATCTTCCGTGACCCCCTTGTAAGTTCGCGATCTCACGACGGCACACAATCATAATTATTGAGTTACAAAAATAAAAAAGGTACAAAAAAATAAATAAAAATAAAACACAACGCATATATACATATAATAGTATAGATACGATACTAATTACATTGTTATTATCGCTTCAAGCTGTTTATTTCACGGCGCACATAGTCACCGCACACGATCAGTCAGTCGGCGCAGAGACGCGTTCAGCGCTCCTGCCTCGACTCGGGCGGCACGACAACGACGCTCGATATAATATAATATTATATAATTGAAAATATCATGATTGCGAGTAATAATAAGATTTGGCGGTAAGAAGTTCGATGTCAGCTAGTTTGAGATAATATTATGGTTGTTTATTTTTGTCTCTGTTGTTCAGTCGCATAATGATAAAGTTACAGTTATGTAACAAAAGGTGTATTTCTGTTCAGATAATCATCACGTAACCATGCAGCTAAATTCAAAAGTAAGTTGTATTAAAAGTTATTGAATAGTTAAAATAAACATACACAAATTTCACAATAATATTATTATTATATTATATTATTAATCTAAATTAATTTCAGTATATAGGAACTATTTTATCTATACCTATTTCAAAATATTTAAAATAAAAATATAAGTAACCCCCGAATTACCAAGCACTGAGCGAACTGATGATGATGAAATATAACTAAGAACACTCTCGATCATGTCAGCATTCAAACAAAAAAAACTAGATCAAAATTCTTCCATTTCGAAGCTACGATGCACACACACACACACACACACACACACACACACACACACACACACACACACACACACACACAGGTGACCCATTACGAGGAGTTCCCTCGATTCCTCGTGGATCCCAATCCATGAGGAATCGAGGATACTCCTTATAGACATGGACACATATAGTGATTTCTACTTTTTAACGTAACCTTAGCATATGCTACTAAAAAGTAAGATTTTGCACCAAGGTATTCTTATACCTTGGTGCAAATATATATAATTGTCAACGCCGAGATGGACAATTATTTTGTTTAATTTAATTACTTGCCGTATTTACTTAAAAGAAAGATTGCTAACCTTGTAAACGTAGTTGGTGATATATTAGTAATGGCCGTCTGCCTGGCAGGCAGCCGGCGCGAGCGCGTCATTGCGCCCTTTTCCGCTTCCGTATGTCATAGACAAGACGGAAGCATAGACATCCTGGGGGGCCGTTGGAGACTGGGCTCCAACACTTCTTCTGCTGACACGGGAATGACGCACATTTTTTGAACTGCCCTCTTGACGGTGCCCTTTGTGGTATGAACGTCAGCAACTCTGCAAATACTGTCTGTGCCTTCATATAGTTTGGTGACGCGACCCATCCTCCAGTGTAAGGGAGGCAGATTTTCTTCCTTTAGCAGCACGAGATCTCCTACTCGTACAGACGGTCGATCCTTTGCCCATTTGGTTCGGGTTTGCAACTCCGAAAGGAAATCACGTCTCCATCGGTCCCAAAAATGTTGACGGATTCTCTCGATTAGCTGATATCGATTGGGTCTCGAGGGTGCAGTAGGCGGTGTCGGTACAGAAATCAACGGGCGGCCAATTAAAAAATGCCCAGGAGTTAAAGGATTAAGGTCAGTAGGATCTGACGATAAAGCAGATAAAGGTCGGGAGTTGAGGATTGCCCCTATCTGTGCAAACAAAGTGGTTAACTCCTCAAAAGTTAAAGAAGCATTTCCTGCTATACGTTTTAAATGATATTTGGCGCAACGAACGCCTGATTCCCAAATCCCACCAAAGTGAGGGGCATAAGGGGGTGAAAACATAAACTTTATGCCTTCGTTGGTTGCATAAGTGTGAATCGAATGTCGACTGGATCGCATAACTTTACCTAACTCATTATTAGCGCCTACGAAGTTTTTCCCATTGTCGCAGTATATTACTGCCGGTTTTCCGCGTCTCGATACGAACCTGCGTAGGCATGAAAGGAAGGCATCAGTACTAAGGTCGCTAACGACTTCTAAATGAATAGCCTTGGTTACAAGGCATACAAACACGCATAAATATGCCTTGGTTATACGGTTACCACGTCCCTTTTTAGAAGAAATCATAAAGGGCCCGGCAAAATCGACACCACATTGATTAAAAGGAAAATCTGGACAAGTTCTTACTACAGGTAAATCTCCCATTTTAGGTTGTAAGGTCTGGCCACGCAAACGACAACAGACCACACATTTTCTATAAATGGAACGAGCCAAAACTCTGCCCCCGATGAGCCAATATTGTTCACGAATAGATGAAAGTAGCAATTGCGGACCCGCATGATACAAACGTAAATGTTCGGTTGGAAAATAATTTTAGTTAAATGATGCTTAGCGTCAAGTAAGACAGGATGTTTTTTTGAATATTCCGAGTCGGAATGAGATAGTCTACCTCCTACTCTCAATAAATCATGGTTATCTAAGAAAGGATTAAGAGGTAGTAGTTTGCTTTTGTGATGCAAGGTTTTATTGTTTTGTAGAAGCTGTTTATCTGAAAAGAAAGTTTCTAATTGGCTTTGCTTTAATAAAAGTCTCAAGGAATTTTCAAGTTCATCAACCTGCAATGGACCAGTGAGTTTAGATTAATTTACTTGACAATTGTTAACAAAACGTAATACATATGCATAGCTACGTTTTAACTTTGAAAGTTTGAATGATCAGAAAAATTTATAAATGACTCGTATACATTATTGTTGTGATATGTTTGTTTTTATTTAATTTTCTTTCAAGGTTGAAGAAACGTTTTATTGCAATAGAAAATGAATTACCAAGAGCCTGCTCCGGAATCTCCGTCAGCGGCATCATGACAGAAAATCGACCGTTAGGTAAACGCTTGGTATGCGTTATGAAATGAGATTCACAAAATTGTTCTTCTGAAGAATAGTATTGTTATCTAAGGGCAATTCCTCAATTTTCCAGAATTTCTTAATAGACTCATGTATGTCCTGAAGTGATATGAAAGAAGATAAGGGAGAATTTTTTTTAAAAGTTTTACAGGAATTAGAAAAAGGCTCAGGAGTATCTTGTAGATGATCCTGGGAACAAGCAACCATATCTTTGAGTGATATGGAAGAAGACCCGGAATTATTATCTTGATGCGATACTTCGGAGTAGAAATTTAAAGGAGTGTACCCAGAAGTATCTAAAAGTGATACTTCGGAATAAGGTTTGACATCTCTAAGTGACACCAATAATTACTCCGAGGCATCTTGAAGTGATACCCGAGAACAAGCAACTATATCTTTACGTGATATGGAAGAAGACCCGGAAGTATCTTGAAGTGACACCTCAGAGTCAGGACTGATATCACGCAAAGCTTGTCCTAGTGATGTTGAAGGGTTAGACCCGGAATTATCTTGTATTGGTTTGAAATTGGGGAATCTAGACTTATCTTCACATGACACTTCATGACAAAGTGGGAACTTGGGGGACCTAGAAGCATCTTCACATGACACTTCAGGACAAAGTGTAAAATTAGGGAACCTATGAACATCTTCACCTGACACTTCAGGACAAAGTGGGAACTTGGGGAACCTAGAAGCATCTTCACCTGACACTTCAGGACAAAGTGTAAAATTGGGGGAACTAGAAGCATCTTGACCTGACACTTCAGGACAAAGTGGGAACTTGGGGAACCTAGAAGCATCTTCTCCTGACACTTCAGGACAAAGTGGGACATTGGGGAACCTAGAAGCATCTTCACGTGACACTCCAGGACATAGTGGGACATTGGGGGACCTAGAAGCATCTTGAAGTGGTACCTCAAGGGAATGATGGGACCTAGAAGTATCTTGAAGTGATACTTCATGGGTTAGGTTGACGTCTTGAAGTGACATCAAAGAATTAGAGCCAGAAGTATCTTGAAGTGATACTTCATGGGGTAGGTTGACGTCTTGAAGTGACATCAAAGAATTGGAGCCAGAAGTATCTTGAAGTGATACTTCATGGGTTAGGTTGACGTCTTGAAGTGACATCAAAGAATTGGAGCCAGAAGTATCTTGAAGTGATACTTCATGGGGTAGGTTGACGTCTTGAAGTGACATCAAAGAATTGGAGCCAGAAGTATCTTGAAGTGATACTTCATGGGTTAGGTTGACGTCTTGAAGTGACATCAAAGAATTGGAGCCAGAAGTATCTTGAAGTGATACTTCATGGGGTAGGTTGACGTCTTGAAGTGACATCAAAGAATTGGAGCCAGAAGTATCTTGAAGTGATACTTCATGGGGTAGGTTGACGTCTTGAAGTGACATCAAAGAATTGGAGCCAGAAGTATCTTGAAGTGATACTTCATGGGGTAGGTTGACGTCTTGAAGTGACATCAAAGAATGGGCATCCGCATCTTGAAGCAATAGCTGAGAACAAACATCACTGTTTGCCTTTGGCTGGTTAGCAGAGCCAGCTGTTAAAAGGATGGATGGGACAGAATTATTATTATCTTGAACAGTAGGGCCAGCTACTATCCATCCTAATTTAGTTTCTTGAAGAATAGGTTTATTTGGACCTAATTTTATTTTATTGGGACAAAGAATGTCAAAGAATATGTCTGCACCTAACAAAATATCTATTTCGGAGGGTTCATGAAATGAAGGGTCAGCAAGTTCTATATTACCGGGTGGATTTAAATTTTGAATGTCGACTTTGGTTTTTGGAATAGTACCCGTTATCTTAGGTATAACTAAACAATTAATGTTTATACTGAAAGGTCTTACACATGACTTTACTAAAATACTACATCTTTCAGACACTGGACATGTAATATTACTTATACCAGAAATATTGAAACTACCAATTTTTTTTAAAACTACTCCTAATTTTCGTTTTAGGTCACCAGTGATAAAAGACACCTGACTTCCCGTGTCTAACAGCGCGCGAGCAAGATAAGTGCGAATGCGATTGGTTTCTTTGTTAATAATTTTGACTCGAGCTGTACACAGTATGACTTGGCCTGGTGATGTCGCTGGTAGACTTACTGGATTAATACAAGTTAATGTTGTGTTCTCAACAACCCTATTGTTAACTGTATTTTTGTTTTTATGTAAATATGTATTATGTTTTTCTTGACAGATGCGGCATCGACCTTTCAAGGGGCATTCTGCTACCGTGTGACCAAAACGTAAACAGTTGATACATAAATGAAGTTTTGAAACTACAGAAATTCTATCGTCTACACTCATTGTTTTGAACTTGTGACATTGATGGACAAAATGGTTTAATTTATTACAAACAAGACAGGAACCTTTTTTGGAAACCTCCGAAACGAGAAATGATTTTATGTTTTTATTAAAATTGCCATTGCCTTTATTGTTATTATTAGATTTAATGTTATTAATTTTATTGTCATAATAATTATTGGTTGTACTTCTAATTTCTAATGTATTCGCTCTATTTTGAATAAATGTTTTAAAATCTTTAAGTGTGGCCATTTGTGAAATATGTCCTTTATAGTCTTCCCACTTGACACTGCTTACGGGATCTAATTTGGCTGAGACTAAGAATAAAACTAAAGGGTCCCACCCCGTCGTGGAAATATCAAGACTATTAAGCGCACTTAAATTTTTAAAAACTTGATCACCTAAATACCTAAGGGCACTGAATGATTCCTTCTGAATTGGGTTCAAATTTACAATCGCCTTCAAGTGATTATTTACTAAAATGTTTTTATTGTTGTATCTTTCACATAAATTAATCCACGCAAGCTCATAATTATTAGCGGAAACATCTATAGATTTAATAGTTACAGAGGCGCTTCCTTGTAACGAATGCCTTAAATAATGAAATTTGTTAATCGGTGAAATCGCATCATTCTCATGTATTAATGACTTGAACGAGTCACGGAACTCTAACCACTTTGTATAATTACCATCAAAGGTAGGTAGATTAATAGTCGGTAGCCGTACTGGCATACTTCCACCACTCACATGACAACAATTAGACTGATGCGACTTCTCAGATCCATGTTCAGAATTTTTATCGTTTGCTGAAAATGTGTCAATTATTAACTGTGCATAAGCTATTTGAGTAACAAATTCCTTCTCGGTAATTTCACGCTGAATTATTTGTTCCTCAAAATTATCCGAAAGCTCCTCTATTTCGGTTTGTATTATATCGAAGTTTGAAAATAATTCCTGAACTTGAGCTAATCTTAAACTCAATTCCTTTATTTGTAAATTTGAATAAGTAGTTGAGGTGTTAAAAACTTGTACGTAATTTTTAAAATTAGTCAACCTAGCTCGAACAATTCCACGTTTTTTAGTTAAGATTTTTACTTGGTCACCACTAGAATCCGAATATTGTACGTTTAAAGCCATTCTAGGACTTTTAGATCTTGTTTTTGATTCACTTTCAGACATTGCAAATTCACGAAAAACTTTTTATAAAAGGAAAGGTCTGACCGTTTTCGATCCAGCCGCAATCGATTCACACCACTGCGTGCCGGCGCGAAGCACACTCGCCCGTCGCGATTATTGCTAGCGGAGGCCGAGGGCGACCGCGCCGTCCCAACGCCGAGCACGCCGGCCGGCGAAACGATTTGTGATCGGCGACCCCACCGGGCGCTAAAATATTCGGCAGAAAGGCTATGAAATAACAATAAAGCAATAGCTTAAAGAATTGGGGTATAATGCGATTAAATTATACGTAAAGAAATTTCACATATTAATGATAACCTATAATTTCAATATGGCGATGTCCGCCTCGTAAAGCTGAAATTTCTTTTTAAGAGTACGAATTATGTTAAAGATAACTTTGAAAAAAGAGAAATTTTATGATATAACAACACAAAATACAGAATAATGTTACAATTCCAATGTGTGTGTTAAAATAATATGTTAGGTGCGACTAAATTAGATACCTTTGGGAAAATATGGCGCCGACAGTACAACAAGGCGTCGACTTTGTATTTGAAATTCACAAATTATATGTTATGCATCACGGAATGAACAATACATATAGGATTGGAATGGGAAATAGGTACGGCAATTACTTGGAAAAAGGCAAAATATGCATACCTTTGTTTTAAGACCGGCCCGCGTCTATGTACTTACGACACTTATTTTCAACGCACGCCAATTCACGTAGTATTCGATTGTCCTGTCACGGTCGCCACTTTGTCCACGCCGAGATGCACAATTATTTTGTTTAATTTAATTACTTGCCGTATTTACTTAAAAGAAAGATTGCTAACCTTGTAAACGTAGTTGGTGATATATTAGTAATGACCGTCTGCCTGGCAGGCAGCCGGCGCGAGCGCGTCATTGCGCCCTTTTCCGCTTCAGTATGTCATAGACAAGACGGAAGCATAGACAATAATATATAGGTACTCACCTACCCTGGATCCAAAAGTACTGAACAAAACTCCTGACTCCTTTGTAGATTTGTAGATATACAAAAAAAAATATGTTTGGGGATTTCGGCGTTGTTTAAATAACTGATGCAATCATAATATGCCATTATGTCAATACCGAATAGAAGCTTGGAGCGTATACAATTATACATTTGAACGCTTAGTCTAAACTTTCTTAAGATGTGTAATATGGAAGTAAATGTAGTATGAAATAAATGTCTATATAATTTTGCTTGTGTTAAGGTGAAAATATAATGACTGTAATGATAATATTTATTAATTATATTTTTAACGAATTTAATGTAAAAATGAAGAAAATTTCCACGCCCAATGGGTAGAAATTGTGACCAATAATTTTATCTAATGTAACATCTTTTCATGGAAATAAATGATTCTTATTCTGAAATCTTATTTTCTAAATAAATTCCTTTTTAAATTCAGCTAAAATTTTAACTATTTCTTCACTCAATCTTCTTTTCGAAGTCGGTACCAGCCACCTTGAACGTGAGTTCTATAAAATATTGTTTTTATCAGAATATTGTTTGGGCTGGTACCGACTTAAAAAAATGAAGATTTATTTCATACTAGTTTTATGTGCGATTTTACTTTGGAACGCGGTTTTAAGTTTTTGTTTAAAAATAATTATATTTTAATGTAATATTATTAGAAACAGTTTGATTTCTACTCTAAGTAAGTACTCGCTTCAAGCACCCAAAATAATTGTAGAAATTAATTAAAACTTGTACAATTTTCATTAAAAATAACAAAGTCTTAAGCCCAGAAGACGTTTCACTGATCAAAAGTTATTAAAATAGGGCTAAGGGTCCATAAGTTTACACGGTCCTACCGTTCACTTTGAAGTCTTGGAGTTTTGCCTTACCCTGGCTAGGGCTGCGACTTGCCAAGTTAAAAAACCGGTCGGTCTAGCTACTTCGGGTTAAAAACCCAAAGGAAATGTGAGATGTTGAGAGCGGGAAACAACATAAGATAGTCAAAAACTGTCATAATAAAAATAGGGAGGGTAGAGGAAAGAAGAACTATGTACATACAAGAAAAGTTATCCGTCCGTAAAACATGGCGATACGGTCGCAAGGGTGCAAAGCGCCAAAATTTAAACAGAGAATTAAATCTTATCAATTCTTCGGTTATATTTATAAAAATATTTCCGACTACGCGAGTAATTAGAATTTTCATGATTTTCTGAATGAACTAAATGAATGAATAAAGCCGGTAAAAAAATTAAATAACTAAACTCAACTAACTTCACTCCATCTCTTATTGCTAACTGCATATCACACCCTCGACTCTAGTGCCATTATGGCCAGTTTTGGAACTATTATTTAACTACTTTTGTCGGACATTTTTTAGCTTTTCTGCCTTAGAGAGTTATTTCTCATTTCTTCTACCCTCCATAAGTAAAACAAACTGGCCTAAGGATAGTTTTATAATTAATATCGTTAACGATTGGTGCTAGCTTGAGGGACAAAATGCACGTTCTATCTATTAGAGGCTCATTAAAATCATATAGGTGAGCCCAATAATATCATCTAGACATCTACACTAAAATTAAAATAGGAACGATGGTTGGTTTGTTTGTATCTTTGCATTGATTAGGCTCCAAAATAAATGAACTGATTTTTATCAAATTTGACATAAATTTTTCGGATGCCTGACACCCCTAGCTACTGCTGTCTTTAACGACAGCCTAAGGCTTATTAAAGGGTCATTCTGGTATCTAGATGACGTCTTTGTTTAAGACTCCTCGGCCCCTGCTTTATTAGATTAAATGGAAGAGAAGGTGTGAAAATGACTTGTGTGATCGAAAAAGATAAAAATCTTTGGTATCTTTTAGCAGCTGCAAGGCTTAAGAAAAATAATAATATAATAGATACCTAGACGTAATTTGATCACATTAAATTTTACATTATTTATTAACCGCAATGCTTTTTTTTTTTTTTTGAAAAGGAATATATTATAAATGCACTAGCTATCTTTACCCACAGCGCACTGGCTATTTTTATCATGTTGCGCTAATAAATAAATTTTACTTACATATTATATAAGGTTTAGTAAAATCAACTACGGTTAATTTGGGTATGACATCGACTGCTTATTATAAAGACGTTTAGGTAAAAAAATATTGTCATACTCAAAGTAAAACAAATCTCCGCTCAACACAAACTCGCCCATATAAAAGAAGATTTTATTGAATATGACAATTATTTTTTTGCCTAAACGTCTCTAAATAATTAGTAGATCATATGCCCATAATATCCGTAATTGATTTTACCTACGTACCTACCCACGTATTATACGTGTTAAACTTTTTTGTCTGTACTTAAACTTAGTCGTGTCTGTAGGATGAGATAAATTAATATTTATCAAATAATGCCCGGTACACACGTAACTATAAAAATGTATACCCCTTGGATCGGCAGCCTATTGGCAGACATGGGCCTCATAGTAAAATACAAATAGACAAAGGCAGGCCAGGCCGCATTTATTTAATTATTTTGCTCTTAATTGATAATACCTATCTACCTAGTTAACTATTGTAGGTAGGTACTATAAGTGATATTAAAAATTCAAAATTATTTATTAAATTAATACAGATAACAAAGTAGCACTGAAAACAAAACGTGAGGAAATCAAAACGAATATAAAACATAGTCATAGTCATAGTCCGACCGCTGGCTTAACCGAACTGTGCAGTTTTATCGTTACGTGTGAAGCAAGTGTAAGGTGTGTAAGGTACAATATGATATTACAGTATAAGTACTAGGTAATTTAGTTCATGATCCTTTCATGTAGCGTGAAATATTAGTTATTACAATAATTGGAATTTTAAAGAAATCTTAAAATTATCAGGTACATCAATCAAACAGTAGCTACTCGTACTATACGATTTATTAAACTTATATTTTATGCATTTTAAAAAGTTTTGATTTTATTATTACAATAATAACTGACGGCGCATACAAAAATGTTACGTCGGAACTAGACTTGACAGGTGTCAATTGTCTAGCGAAACGTCGTGTCGATGGTGCGCGGCCATATTGAAATACAGTCTAATATGAATCAACAGCGCGAGCACACCACGTGTTCGACGGATCGCTTTTGTTCCGCGTAATCACGCTACAATTAGTGCTTTAGACAATTGATTGTGAACGATTAAGAGGTTATTTTATCTGCAGTGAAATTATTTCTAATTATAATAATTTGCTATAATTGATTATACAACATATTCGGACTTGCTAATTTCATTTATCTATACGCCCACATAACAGAAGACCATGGCCAGCCCTGATAAAGACAGACAAGAGTCTTTATATCATTTCAATCAATTATATTATTATTGATTCATTGTATAAATGAGTGTTTAGTATTAACTCCAACCCCAACTAGGTTACAATAAAACTAAGTACAACTTTTCAGCCACTACAATAAAATACAATCTATTATTTGCATTGTAATATTGGAGAAATGCGACGGACAAATTAAAGGCCCATTCAGCATTTCCAGTGATCGGGAAACCGATATTTCTTAAGAATTCCGCTTAGACAATAGAAATGCACCAGATAGTAAATCGAATTTCAATTTTTTTCAATTGAAATTCAATCTGTAATGATTGAATTTCACTTTGTTTTATTTATTTAAGAAAAATCGTACGGTTCCGTTTACTACTTCTTCAAGCAGAGCCCTAAGATAAAAGTAGCCTAAGCTACTCATCATAATATCAGCTATCTGAAGCTTATGAAAGTTTGGCCAAAATCGGTCCGGCCGTTTCAGATATCAGCAAATACACACAGGACAGACAGACGAACAGATAGACAAAAAAATTAAAAATAGTTTTTTGGTGTAAGTACCTACGTAATATACCTACTATCATGTGCATTAAGTGAAAAGCTGAAATTTTGAAAAAGTGAAAAATTTGAAATTAGAAACAGACACTCATATTTTATTTATTTTATCGATTAATATGATATATAACATTTTCATTACATCGAATAGTTAAGTATTACTAAGTATTACTATATAAATAAATACAATAATAATGTAATGTAAAGACATCAAAAATATTAAATAAACTTGAATAAAAAGACTTGAATACATTATTTACTTCTAAAGCTCGGTCGGGTTGTGTTTAGTTAACAATTTAACAATCACAAAACTTAACAAAAATACCTTAATTCCAACTGGTATCAAATAAACTAGACGTGTGTAATTCGCGAATGAATCGTTCAATTGAACTAGTTCACTTGCGCCATGGCATTCACTCAATCGTTCAGGCTTAGTACAAACTTGTATATATATTTTTTTTAATCAACAATCAAGTCATCCTAGTCCCGCAAAATATTTGTTTACTGAATCGATTGATGCGTAAATTAACTGAAATTACAATAGAATAATCATGGTAAAAAAAAATATATTACCTCGTATGCAGCAATGAACTGAACTAACTGAGCGATTGAACTAAAAGAGTGCTATAGTTCACCATGAACAAATGATATATTCATATCTTTTCAATTCAGAAATACATTACAGCTAAAATAAACATACGGATATCATCACCCACGGGGTGATGATATCAAAGGTAAAGGTAAAAAGGGAAAAGTAAAAAAGGTTAAAAAGGTCAAAATGGTTGGTCAAAGTTGGTTGGTTGGTCAACCACTTGACCAATTCTTACGAAATTCGGGTCAAACATAGAGTAGACCTCGGAAAAGGACATAGGATACTTTTTATCGCGGTGCAATGTTTAGTTTACACGGGATTTGTTTTTGTACGCACGAACTCACGGGAAACATCTAGTTAATCATAATATTGTGTATGTATTTATTAAATTATTTATTATTATAAATATATGTTAAATTATATTTATATATAATAAATTGCTAGGTTTTAAGGCGCAAATAAATACTATTTGGATAAGTTTTTGGCAACAAAAATCCATATGAAGATATATCCATATAAAGATATATGAGGAAATATATTATTTAATATGTAAAGTCGGTATTTAATATGTAAAGTCCACGGATCTCTGATAACAATCCGTATTATCTACAGAATACATTATTCATAGGCCAGTCCACAAAAACAAAGAGGGTAATTACCCTTGACCTCAAGATGGGGAGTTACTGGGAGTAACGAGGAGGGAGTAACAGGGAGGAATTAAAAAAAATTGTGTCAGGAACACGATTTCTAATCAATTATGTTAAAATGTGCTGTTCATTTTAACATAATCACATAATCATTACCACCCACCAAAACAGGTTTTTTTTTTAGTATAATTCTATAACGTAATTTTTATTTTGTTACTTGATTGACTAAGGATATTATGGAATGACATTTTTTTGTCTAATTCTTTAAGTGAAATTTTGTGAGGATGCATGGATGGATGTTTATTACTCTTTTGTGATTTTGATGAAATTTGATATGGTAGTAATTTAGACACTGGATTAAGCTTATGCTACATTTTATCCCGAAAAGTATAGTGTTTCCGTGTGATACGGTTTATACGCAGCGGAGCCGCGAGCAAAATAGTATGAAATATATCCAGGCATTTTAAGATAAAAAAACATTATAGTATCTTCGCCGTCTAGGACGCCCTTTAGGATCTGAAATATTTCGATCCACTTCGATCATACTATCGAAGTTGGTTGCAAAGAAATATACTTCAATAATAACAAAAATAATACAAAAGAAACTTAAATTAATTCAAGGCAATCCTACTACTATTATAAATGTGAAGATGGATGGATGGATGGATGTTTGTCACTGTTTCATGCAAAATATATTACTGAACGGGTTTTGATGAAAATTGTTATGGTAGTAGTTAAGGGTTCTGATTTACCATAAAGGTTTTTTCCTAAAAATAAAGCTGGTCATCTATATTTTTTAGGTTCCCTTTCTTTCCGCTTAGTAACCAATCTTTTTTTTTCCTACATAACCTTAACGTTATTCCTTTTTTTATATTTTAATTATAACGAATGAGGAATTTCCATTTTCACAGAAATTCCAACCAAAGGAACAAAATAAAATTGTATGTTCCTGGATTATGGATGTGTATTAAATATGTGTATAATATAGTAAAAATCCTCGGAATCGTGTGTATTTTATAACATATTTTTCTAATAAGATATTAATATGTCTGCCTAAAACCAAAAATGTTAATTTCATTAAAATCGTGTGGTTTCTCAATTACTTATACCTACGCAGTGGTTTCAATAAAACTAGCCTAAGTTAGACTCATTAAACAGTCTTAAATAGAACATTCATCTTCATACAGAAATCATAATATTCTTCGAATTATTTATTACAACGTTTAAGCTTCTAAATTTCTCTTAAATTATTTCAAATTTTACATGCGACACGTGGAACATTTCATAAATAAATATGCATACTTCTGTCGATAAATACTCGATAAGCGGTGCCTCAGAATGTATTGTAACTCGTATGTATAACGGGAAATTACGACCAGGAATATGCAGATTGCAGAATATCAATAATATGGTGACTAAATCGTTACTTCATTACACATCGATCACACATAATATCCCTTCTGCTGAACTGTCCTTCTGCAGGACTGAGCTTCTGCAGAACGAAGTGTTATGAGTTTGAACATACATAAGTAATAATTGTGCTAGTGTGTTAATTTTCAGGACGAAATGGCTTGTTGTAACTGCAGTTTCAACTAGGTATATTATATTAAACTGAATCTTTTAGAAATATGAAGAAATAAAATAGCCTTACAAGTTACCCATCGGAAACTCCTAACTATTTTTCGAAAAATACATATTACACTTATCTCTTCTAAACTTTTTTGCCATGTAAGGAACTTTGTGATTGCTAATTAAACAACTAATACACATTAATAATAACAAATAATATTAAATGTTTATAGTGAGTCTAGTCATGATGCATGTAATAAAAAGCTTTGTGAAAATCTCAGAATACCAATTTATGTTGCATTCTAAGTTTTTCACCTGTTTCTAAATCCCTAGCTAGACGAAAGGAATAAAAAGTTTCTGCTTGTAGAGTGTATACTATTTTGTAGCGACAGAACCACAGGAATACACGTTAGTTTAAATTGCATCCACTAGCTATGAACTTTCCTATTATAACCGCTATTCATAAAAATCAAAAGTTTTAAACTAAATTTTCAAACAATGTTACAACAATTTTAATAATAAAGTTGTGACATAAAAGTTGTATTATACAGTACTATTGCCTTGGAAATTATTTTATAGTTAACTAGCTATTCCCGCGTCTTTGACTGCGATCCCTTCTTTTGTTATCTAAGTATTTTAATGATTTCAGTGGTATTACCTATGATATCAAAACTAAGTATGGGCCATTATAGCCCCATCATATAGATATCATAGGATTTTATTATCTTAGTTTTAATAACATAAGATTTTTTCTTTCAAATGTACCTACATCTTAACGTACATTTGAAATGAAAAATCTTCATACAAGAAAAAGATACGCCATCTTGATTTGAGTTTTTTGTCAATTTAATGCGGAGTGATTATACTAAGGAAAGCAAATGTCAAGATGACAAATATTATGTGAAACGTCGACTGCCCCAAACAACCCCAAAAGTGAGGTAGTTTAAATGTGGACACATTATGCCTCAACATGCCTGGTATATAATATAGGTATAAACCTAGTCATGTAAGTAGGTACGCAGTGTTGTTAGAGGGGAAAAAACCTAACTAAGAGCATTATTATTATATGATGCCAAAACCGAGATCTATACACAGTTTCTAAGTATACCAATTTTCATCCATTTATATTCATAATTACACAAGCTAGAAGCGCGGACTAACAGACAGACAGACGGACGGAGAAAATGAAACTATATGGGTTCCATAAGTATTACGGAACCCTAAAAATCGCCGCTAGCTTACAATGCAATGAAGAATCGATTTGACTGATGCGTGTAGTCGGGTTCAGTATACCTAAACATATTATAGTATACTTTAACATATTATTATAATTACCAATTTTAAGATCCACTTAAACCAAAGTACCAATTAGAGGAATTGGATGTTAAATTACAAGTTCAATTCGAAAGCCGTAAATTAATTCAATTATTTTAATTTATGTAATTAAAGTAAGTAATTAATTTTGGTTAAGAATATATTACGAGTATTATATCGAATTAATACGGTTGGTTTATTATTTGTAATTTATATAAAGTATTCAATTTTGAATGCTTTTGAAATTAAAACTTGGATACACATGTTTCGAGGTAGCGAGTTAATGATAATTATTACGACTGGCTGCATCGATGTAGTTCAGACTCAAAATTAAATTATTGGTATATTTTTTTGTAATATATATATATATATATATATATATATATATATATATATATATATATATATAAATATAATTACACGTGTACGGCTCTTCCCGTGTAAATACTGTATCCCTCGTGAACACAATACTTTTTCGGAATTAGATTAGCTTATGTGTTAATCCAGAGCTTAAACTACTGCCATATCAAATTTCACCAAAATCCGTTATGTTTTTTTGCTTTAAAGTGTTACAAACATCCATCCATCCATCGATTCATCAATAAAATTTTATGTTGATAATTTCATTAGTTTGTTTTCGACCTCCGGTCAAGACGACGAAAATGACTGACGTGACAATGTTAAAGAAAATGGAGCATCGTGCGGTGATTGACTTCCACACTATAAACAAGGAAAATCTCAAAAAAACGCTCCATGAAGAAATGGTAGCCGTTTATCGAGACTCTGCTCCTTCATTATCGACCGTACAGAAGTGGTCAAGTGAATTCAAAAGAGGTAGAAAGTGTCGAAGATGATGATTTAAGAATGAAGAATTACAGGTGATGAAACGTGGGGTCATCACTATGGCCCTGAGAGTAAACAGGAGTCTATGCAGTGGCACTAAACGGGATCAGACCCCCCGAAGAAGTTCAAAGTCACTCCATCGGCTGGCAAAATCATGGCTACAGTTTTCTGGGATTTTAAAGGCATTTCTCGGGCCAAGAAGTTTTTTTAAAAACTTTTCTCGCGATCAAACAAATGTATTGATATCATGGAAAACTATATTGTAAAATAAATTATTTTCAAGGTTTTATTTTATTTTCTAACCTACCCATACCGAGATTACATTGAAGGCCTCTCGTAGCTGTTACCCGCAGTTTTGTTTTTTTGTCAAACTAACTTGTTTACCCGACTACGGCGAAACCAAAAGGAAACCACTCATCCGATATTAATAAATTAGGTGTCAATAGATTGGTAATAATTATATAATTATATAACCTTTATATATAATATGCCTAGTGGGTAGACCATAATATGATTCGCACTCGAGAGAGTGCAGGTGCGATTCCCGGGTTGTGGCGTGTACCAATGACTTATTCAGATCTCAAGTACATTATGCGGACGCTCCAACGGTGAAGGAAAACATCGTGAGGAAACCCGCACATGGTTGGCCCCAGACGTATTGACCAGTCATTCCTCCAGAGGACTTGGCTGACTGTGTTGTGAGAATACCGCATGTGCTTGGGCAACCATACGACATTTAAAAACTGACTGTCCTAGGCACTACAGATGAAAAAGGTCTAAGTTATAATAGTCTGTATAATTTACATAGTCGGGTTTTAGCCTTTATAAAAAATATTGTCATTTTATAAAATTCAAGTAGCCTATGTTACTTCTTATATTAGCTGTTTTCCAGTACAAGTCTCGTATGCGGCTTCAGAGCCGGAAACTGGCCTTCACAACTGGACTGGACTTCAGCTGGAAAAGACAGTCAGAAGTTAAAAAAAAATATATTAGAAATATAACACGTATAATTTTCAACGCATTTAGTTAAGGTATCAACTAGATAATTATTTAAAATGGCAATTTTTAATAATATCGAAAAACAATTAGGTAGTAAACAATATACGTGCGAATCACCATGATAATAATGTATGACAAACTAATTCGCGCTTCCCATCAAAATTCATACACGCAATGTTTAGTTTCATACAATTTCCGCTTAAATGGAATATTAGCACACTATGTAAATTTACCTTGTATAACAATATTAATTTGTTATTAATAATAATTATGTACGAAATATTAAATCTGACTAATATTGTGTTATGGATAGTGAAGAAACGCTTCTTGTTGACAATATTATTATGTTGATATTTTATTATAACAAACTAGATGTTGCCCGTGACTTCGTGCGCGCAAAAGGATCCCGAAGGAACCACTTTAACGCGATAAAAAGTAGCATTTGTCCTTCCCCGTGGTCTTCTCTATATCTGTGCGAAATTTCATCAAAATCGGTCCAGCAGTTTCGCAACCTATTTGAGGCAAACAAACATACAAACAAACAAAATATCTTTCCACTTTATAATATTAGTATTTTTAATAATTATACGCAACGCACGCCAATCACTTGCAGTCAACTCCAAAAGATTCGTTTTTTTTTTGTGTGGAACAAATTCGTCGATTGTGTACGTCTGCAAACGTTTTACAAGAACCTTTTTTAAACCAAATCCTCTTTTGTTCTGACCCCATCAATATTTGTGACTTCGTGATTTTTGTCCGATACTCAAAGTCATCTTTTAATTAATTTTAAAATCTAAAAGATCAGGAAACTTAGTATAAATCTAAGGTATAAACACATTCAAACATGCAGCCTTTGAGACTCTAAAAAAATTGCACTCGATTATGCAAATACACGCTCAAAGAAGGTAAAGACTTTAGAGGAAATATTTGAGAAATAAAATGTAGACCGTGATTCAACTGCAAGACTTGTTCAAACTGTGATAAGACGTACTTCCTGTCTATGCTAATCATGGACACGTAACATTTTCAGGAAAATGTACTTTATGCGCTATAAGTTCTAAAAAAGGGTTAGAATTTGACAGCTATTATATACACTATTAATAAAAAGGGGACAGATTTGATTGTTTGTTTGCATTGAATAGCCTCCGAATCTACTGGACCGATTTTGATGAAATATGGCACAGATATAGAGTAGATTATGAGGAAGTACATGAGCTATATTTAATTGCAGAAAAATGTACAGTATCTGCAAGATATTCTTGTACAAAGTTGCAGACATCTATTTGTAATAAAATGTAACAAAATGTAATAAACGATACATAATATAGCAGATACTGGCTGATTAATCTGAATGCAGCTGAAATCACTGAATGGATTGTGCTAAGAATTTCCACGCAGATATTTAATTAAATGGAGCATCTGCTAAGATTTTCTAATTTCCTTTACCCTAGGGGCTGCAACGTAAATCCAAATTTTATGCAAAAACGCGATTAATTTTGCAGTTAAACTCTTGCACCATATTTTTTCTTTTCGTCCTCATTATTATTGAATTGCAAAATCTAGTTTATTATCTCTCTTTCAGTTCCTATTTTGGCCTAGCAAGGTCACATTGTCAGCTAACTACGGGGGCGGCCGTAAAAGTGCGGATAGTCACGGGTCAGCGGGCATCTCCGCCATATTTGGATTCAATGAGCGATGCGCCTCAGGCCATATGTGGATTGCCAACCTTATATAATATTACGGTACATATTTCCCTGACTTTTATAAGAGTCTGGGAAATATCAATACAATCTATACAAATAAATAAAATTTAAGTGTAACAGACACTTAAATTTTATTTATGTAATTTATGTAATTTCAAATTAACAACTTTGCACTAAATGCACATGATATATACGATAACTACACCAAAAATATATATATTTTTAAATTTTTGTATGTCTGTTTGTTCCAGCTAATCCGGCCAGAACAAACAGACAGCCCGTTCGTGTCAAAATATTTGTGAAATGGATAACTTCTCTTGCTTTAACAGATGCTACTTTATCACAAAACCTTAATTTCTATCCTCAATTTGCCTTGTTTTACAGGTTTAAACTGGGACATTTAGTGATACTGGAGGCGGTACAATTTACTCAACCCCGCATTCGCATACGTGATGGAAACACTAACTAAATAACATGAGGCTTAGTGCGACTTAACATATTTTACACGTCTTATTATTTTTCCTTCTCTGTATTTCTTTCTATTTTATTCTCTGTAAGCTTACGTGCACGAGTTATTTTGCTCATGTTTCAAGCGTAAGCATAATTTTTTAATTAATTGCAGACAAACAATAACTTTTGAAACAATAATCTTATTTGAACAAAAAACTGAAAAGAGAAATGAAAGACAATTAAATCGTTAATTTCTAATGATGATGATGAATGATGGCCATAAAAACATTTATTTGAACAATAAACCTTAAAACCTTTTGACGTGATAACGTCTTATAATTCGATGGAGCCGACTGCACGCACGAAAAAACATGACTCATGCGTTACCAAGTACTGTTACCAAGTACCAGCGTTACCTCGCATTGCCAGTACTTCATTACTATTATTATTATTATTGTTGTTGTTGTTGTTGTTGTTGTCGTTGTTGTTTTTGTTGTTGTTGACGTTGTCACGTTCAACTATCGTCAGTAAACCGACTTTACAGACAACAACAGCTTTTTTTATCAGTGTCATCATATTATGTTATGTTGAATATAATATTGTATGGTACACACACAGGTGTGTAAATGAATCACCTCTTAAACGTTAAGATGTCAATTAAACCGTTTCCACCACGAAACAGAAAACAAATGGAAGTACGAAGTAGGCGTGGTTCGTATGCCACGACCACACATTAAAGAAAGAGGAATAGTTCGATTTGATTGCACTATTTAACGAGCATACGGCGTGTCCACGATTCTGTGGAAAAATTGTGGGCTGCTGAAGGGGACGTCAAAAAAAGATTTCAAAGAATTGATTTGGATCGTTCTATGAAAGCTATTTATCTGTAAGTAAGTCTACTCTGTGCCACGACTAAGCATTCTTACGCATACTTATGTTCATTCAAGATTCGAAAAACTTCAATTCACTTAGAATACAAAATCTCGTAAGTACTTTTAAAGTATAACAAAACAAACCTCATCCATTGGTGTTTTTTTATTTACATCTGTTGAAACATGCTAGTTTTTACTGAACCATGAACGACTAATCAAACGAATTATTTGTGTGTAGTGCGATGTATGATTATCGGTGTATGCGTGTGAGTTTGGCGACAGCGACTTTCATACTAATTGTGTCATATAATACTTCCACTTGTTTTCTGTTCTGTGATTTTCCCATTTATTCGTACGTTATTGTTACACATATGCTGCGCTATCAATATGTTACGCTTACCAAAGCTTATTGGTGTTTCGGTTGACGTAGATATTACAGTTTCAGCGTTTGAGTGATTACTGCGTGCGAAGCATGACGGGTCAGTAGATACGAGGTAAGCAATAATCTACGTGGTTATATGGTAACCTAGTACCGGCAGTTATTGTGGTGCCGGTTCGATCCTGGTTTCTTATTCTTCTAATATATTTATTTTAACAAATGTATGCGCAAGAAACATAATCGAACCAAAATATACGCTTGTAGAACAAATCTGTAGCAGGCCAATCAGCTCGTGACGAACCAATCAGTGAAAGACTGACCATCAAAACAGGTTCGTGGTTTGGTAGCAATACACCATCTAGCAGATTTTTTTGGAAGCACTTCTGGTTGCCCAAAAAAGCCTTCGAGACTCAAAAATGTAACCAATATCTGAATATAGGTATCCATAGCGAAGGAGTTTTGGTGGGAATGATATTTTGAGCACAGGACATATTATAGATTAGTGCTTCCCACTCTGCGACATCCATCGCAAAAACTACAACTGTCAAGTACATGCAAAGATGATAGGAGCATCCTCCTCTGGGGATATTCTTAAAAAACAGATGTTTGTGCCCTTTGATCTTGAATATCTCAAGTATCTTACACGTAGCCATTTGTGACTTTTGAGACAACATTTTCAATGCTAAAATAAAGCTTTGTACAAAAATTCAGCTTGCTCCGATACATACCTAGTTGAAATTATTTCACTGGGCTATGAATAAGATAAAATAAAAAGAAAGATAAAATCTACATTCTATAAATTCATTTATTCCACTCTATGTATTATAAAAAACTTAAGCCTTTTCATCCGTTATTGGATGGTTTATACAGTAATCTTCGAGCGAAGTAACCACTCTTGAAATACTGTAGCGCCTGGTACAGGCGGTTTTAAATGTCGTATGGTTGACCAAGCACACTCAGCATTCTCATAAACAGTCAGCCTAGTCCAGAGGAATGACTGGTCTATTGACCAGTTACATTATACGCACAAACGGTGAAGGAAAACATCGCGAGTCTGAAGCCAACCGTATGCGGGTTTCCTCACGATGTTTTTTGTTGAGATCTGAAAAAGTATCATTGGTACACGCCGCAACCTGGGAATCGAACCTTCGAACGTTCTACCCACTAGCCTTGGAGCGCTCAAGACATTTCTCATGCGCTTGTGACATTATTTACTGTAGTTATAGTATACATAGAATGTGTACTAGCGGACGATGGCCTGTTTATTTCCCGTGGAATTTATGCGAACCCCGATAAAGTGTTTATTGAGGAAGGGCATCTAATAAATTTTTTCCAGTCCCTAATGTCGTTATGAATGGGTACGATTGTGAATAAATCACAGCGACATGTATCAATTATTGTTATTATCCTGCTTTCAAACACCTATATAATTATATTTTTGAATGGTGAAAATTGTATCGTTATTATAACAAGAGAGTTTTGAATGATGTGCCAGTATTTCAGAACTACAATCTGTTTTATTAGTCTAAAATCATGAAAAATAGACCTGAAATCGAAAATCATAGCATTATTAATTTAAAAAATCATTGTTATCTAATGTATCCAATATCAAAAACCCACAATGTCCAACGTCCAGTCTCCCACGACTTTATCAGTTCGTTTGGATTCGTATGACTATCATGAGCGACATGGCTTAAAAATGTGACATTTAAAATATAAATTTTTCATTTTCAATTTTCAAATTTGGGACACAGATTAAAGAGGAACAGATAAACAGCTACATTACATAATATAAATAGTTAGAAAAGATTCTCGATTTAATTGCACTACTACAAGCATAGTATAAAATATGTATGCGTGTCCACAAATCTATCGCGTATGTAATCGTACATGTAAGTGTATGTTCTTGTGTAACGAAATAAGTGCCAATTTGAATAGCTATCTTAAAAATCCAGCGCCATGTCATGTATCATTTCGTTTCGGTGTGAATTAACCCTTAGTTTAATTTATACCCATCTTCTGTAACGTCCCTGACAAAATTTGAATCGCTCTATGAAAGCTGCTTCTCTGTACGTAAGTATATATTATTTACTCTGTGCTTGGGGTAAAAAGATAAGTTTCGTGAGCGTACTTTATTATTGGCACTACCCACTTAACCCATAGACCATCTTAACCCATCAAACAATACTACTATTAATAATGCAAAATTTCATTAATTTCGGTCCAACAGTTTCGGAGATGAAGGTTTAATCTATTCCACGGGAACTCTTTAACTTTTCGGGGTTATGTTGGCCGGGAGTATAAGGGACAACCATGCAAAATTTCATTTAAATCGGTCCTACAGCTTACAAACAGATAAACAGCCAGCGAATCAAAAAAAAGAAAAGTATCTGGATTGGTTCTATTGCTATTCGTACACCCCCCTCACTCAGTTAAGTTTTTAGCATTTTTTTTCTATGTACAGACATTCGACCTCTACAGTTTTATTATATATTTACCCCCATACTAATAAAAATGTTTACACAACGGATTACCAGTACAATGTTGCTGTCTTTGTCAGTCAAGTGACTTACGATACGATCCGTGGAGGCTGATGATGGCGACGTGTTGCTTGTTTTGCGTATTGATCTTATTGATTGATCTTATTCGATTACAGCCAGCCTGCTCTAATTGAACCTTTGTGGGCCTTATTGAGTTAGCCATGTGTGTGCGGCGCTGCACCTTGTAAATTGTAATAACCCGGTATGGACTGAGATCACAGGCCCGCCAGGCAACCTTTCAATTCTGACTGATAAAATGTAAATCATACTGTAGTTTTAGTACAATGAACGTCAGCATACCCGCTAGTTTGTGCGGTGGGCCAATTCTCAGGTACAGGGCGCCAAATTTTCTTATGGCATTTGAAATTATTCAATTTGTGTTATAGCAAAATAATGACAATAAAATAATATAGAGTGACACTTACACCGATTGCTAATTTTTATGTTGATTCATTAAAAAAAATGTAAAATCGTAGAAATAAAAATCATTAAACTTCTAACCTTTATATCCCTGTTCATACTAAGCTTAGAGAAAAATGACTTGTATAAGTTTTGTTCCTCACGTTATACCAAAACCAAAAAATAAGATTCCTTAACGATACAGTTAATGAAATTTTCCACACTTTCAGTTATAATGACTGTCTTTCCACTTACCAACACGGTCCCAGCACGGTCCCGGCACATCACCAGCACGTCGCCATCACAACTCGGCAAGCCAGTGCTCGGCCCCGGCACGGCCCTGGTACGGCCACGGCATAAGCTGTAGGTCGATTCTGCTGATTAAATCTTACAATAATACAGTTTCGTTGCAGTCCCGATATTATAAAAGTACTTATTTTTTTTTATACAAACTATAATCGAACTACGTAAATTATATAGCCTATGTTACCCGGGCAAATCGCATTGCGAATCTATTGACTACCTACCTACCTACCGACCTACTTTATAACAATCGGATCAATAGTTTAGGCGCTACGGTGGAACAAACATACATATATATAATAATTTAATAATATCTATGGACATACACTGCCAAAATTATAACCCTTCATTTTGGCTTCACCGTAGTCGGGTAAAAAATCACACTTTTACGTAAGAATATCTAAATGGTATTTTCATAAACGTCAAACCAACGTTTACAGCGTTTTAATTGGTCCAAACTCCAAAAATCAACTTATGATATCAAGATGATTCATTTATAATTAATTTAACGTAAAAAAATCTAAATTAAATACGAGAATTGGGCTTTGACTGCCGGCGCCGCCGGTAAAACGTGTCATGTGAGAATCATCGACGTGGCCGAGCGGTAAGTGGAAAAATCAACTACCCTTTATCTCGTAAAAAAGACTCTAGCAAAAGCAAAAAGCAAAAAAATATATAGAAAAAGCAAGAAAAATATATTATTATATACGATATAACTAATTGAGTCCCGATTATTCACTTTGAATGTATAGTATGTATACATTGTAATTAATATATATACATTGTACAGTTTTACCTTACAGCGAACAAAGACAAGCAGTAAAAATGTACATCTGCTTATTGCTCTGTTTACTGCGAGACGTAAAAGTGTACATGTCTCTACTAGTTTTCAAATAAACGGTCCTTTAGTGTTTCAGACATCTAATTCTAAGACATTTGAGTATTAAATAAACAAAAAAAGTTGCACTACCGTGCGTTATTTTAAAAACGCATTGTATTGTGAGACAAAAATCTGAGGTAGTGTGTGCAACTACATTTTTAATAATTGTACGTACTTCTAAGCATTATTTAAAAAAATATTCTCTTTCTGCATACCTTCCTTTACATAAAATGTGCCAAATGTCATACTACTCCGTTTGCATGACTTCGTCAAAAGTGGTAAGAAGTTTTCACTTCACGTATTAGTTATATATGATATACGCAATTCGTGTTTGTATGTCTCAACAAGGTTAAAGTACTTGCTAATTATAAATGATTTTAGAATTAAATTCAGTATAATAAAATATAAGGCAAGAAAACGTGCGCGCCGCGTTGCGTCTCGTCGTGAGCTGACCCTTAGGCGAGCCTCTATCGACCTTAAGGAAAAGCACTCACAACTTAAAGCGTAGCACTCACGACTTAAGCCGAAGCTTTGACGATTTCATTGCCTGCCTTTGTCCGGTAATTGCACTGAACTAGGTGTAAACTGTTTATGATTAAATCTCGTTAATTCTCTTTGAAGCAGTTTCTCTAATAAACTTAAATTGCTCGTAAAGTTTTATAGAGTATTTACTAGTCTACTATTTAAATATTAGTATAAGGTTAAGTGCCTATTATGGATGATACTTAAATAAAACGATCGGTAGTAATATACAGCAGTAACAGCACTAGCTTTTGCGCGCGACTTAGTCCGTGTTGTCCCGTGCATGTGTACCCCCTGGGGAATTAATTTCAAAAAACCCTTTCCTAGCGGATGTCTACGTCATAAGAACTATCTGCCTGCAAAATTTCAGAACAATTTCACCATACATAGTTTTGGCTCCATTTCACCCGATTTGGATGCCCGCAGCTATGTGTGCGTGGCTAGAAGTATGCGGAGGTGCGCGCGGCGAGTAGGGCGTGAATTTTTTCCTGCCAGGGTTTTCATTCACGGGGCTGACCGCTGGTGATTTAAGTCAATCAATCAGCAAGCCAATGATGAATTACAACTAAGAACACTCTCGCTCATATCAGCTTTCAAACAAAAAAAACTAGATCCAAATCGGTTCGTCCATTTGGGAGTTACGATGCCACGGACAGACACACAGCCAGACACAAACTTATGACACTCAGTTTTCTTTGGGGGTTAAAAAGTTAGGTAGGATAGGTACTAACCATTGCACTTGGTGGTTGAGCTTTCGCCATGTTGAATACAAACGACCGCACATGCTTACTTAAGGAGCTACTCAATAAAGATTTTGACAGCAAATATATGGACTTTATGTCAAATCTCTACTAAGGCCAAAAAACAAGGTGGTTCGACCACGGTGAGCTGAGTGGCTAAAGTACATGATACCTTACGTGTTTTCTGTCTCTGAATCCGAATATGAAATTTGTTTTGCTCTAAACTGACAGCGTCATCGTAAAATATGGCATTTTCGTGAAAATCGCGTTTCCATATTCAACTCGATGTTACTTCTACAGAATAAGACTGTTTTAATGGTAGTCAAATAATATTCAATACAAGCACGATACTTTATTCATAAAACGACTTGTAATCGTATAATATTTTGTTCAGAGTAAGTTTGACGACTGAGCGCTCTTACAATTTGCGCTATCTCAAAAACGGTTCGACTCTTAGGCCCGTATTAATAAATCGCTCTTATCTCTAAGACAATTCTCAAGAAAGTACTTAAGATGTTGTTTTAATTAATAGACCGTACTTAAGTACATCTGTAGGTACGGCGTATCAAGTGAGTGCGAACGTATTAATAAACGAGACTCGTTACTCCAGTACGCTGTCATTGCTGTCAAACTGTTACTTGAGACGCGATTTCGTGGTTACAGTCAAACCTTGACTTGAGAATGGCTTGCTTGGGAATTGGGATACAGTACATTATTATTTGTGGTATTTTTGGGTGTGTTACAATTATGTAAATTAAAATCTAAATACTTATGATCAAAAAAACTCAGAATTTACACTACATACTCAACACAAAATAAAGTTATAAAAAAAGAAGCTTATTGATTTCTATTTTTCTTTTTTTTTTGGTAATCGCGGTTGCAAAGGTTTTGCACCATTCTGCCAGTGTCGAGTATTTGTAGAAATATTTTGAAATATTTTCGATTTTATTTATATATTTATATTAAACGAATTACCTATTTGATTTTTATTAATTGACTTTATTTGACACTTGACAGCAGAACTTCTTTTCGCTGTACAAAAAACAATCCTCATTATATGCCTATGATATCCCTCCCTCCTATAATTCCTCGCCCTATCAATCTTAAATCTGTTCTGTGTTTTGTAAAAACTCCTTTTACTGAAACTTTATGTACATACTGTGGTACTGGCCCTAAATGTTTATGTCTGTTTTAGATTATTAATGTAGGTTTTAGATTATTCAACAGACTTCCTCCTGTACACCGTGCCCTTGTTTATTCATAAAACCCACTCATAAGGCAGAGTTTTCATCAACACATTGGCGAATCACTAAGACTTTAAAGAAGAAGAAGAACTTTTTTCGCATGGTAATGATCCGCATTTCGTTTTACGTAGTTTTCAAAAAAATATGGATACTATTTTGCTAGACAATAATAAATATTAATATTTACGTAAAAATTAATGAAAATCAATATAATTTTTCAATATAAAAAATACAGACTAAACTTTTTTTGGTATTTATAATATTAAATATTACATTTTTAAAAAGAAATATTGAAGGAATGTATAATCAATAAATCCCTTCTTTGTAGAAGTGTAAACGAAACGTTATTTTATTCGTTCTTTGTCATGATTCATTCAGACAAACAAATACATACAAATACATAAAATTTACAAAATTATATAACATATATATCACGTCAATCCGATCCCGTGGTAAGTTGAACTTGTGCTACGGGTATCAGACAACGGACATACATATATATTTTTATACTATACACACATACACACACAATTTTATACTATCATTGGATAGTATAAAATTGTGTGTGTATAGTAACATTCACTCTTATACTTATAATAAACTGATTTTTGGGCCCTTTGGCATTTAATATCCTAGGTATCATACACGTAAGCATTTGTGTGGCTTTTGAGACAACATTTGTAATGCAAAAATAAAGTTTTGTACAAAAGTTCAGCTCATTCTGTTTGATTCCTCGGTGTAATCCTATTTTTAATGTACTCGCAACGGGCGCGCGCTCGGTACGTGAATATTTAAACTCTTGCCAATTTTTCCTTAACTTTCTTGTAACTTAGCTAACTTAGCTTATTTTAAGGCTATATTTTAATTTCGAATGTTAAAATTAAATCGCTCGACATTTCAATTTTTAATATTTAAAAGCTCATTTCTCCGGTTCTGATTATTTTTTTTACACAAATTACCTCTTGTTTTTTTGTTTTAAACAGTCCAGAAATACAATGTAAAAATTTAATAAAAGATATCCTTGCTAATATTAAACTTTTACTAATTTTATAAATGTGTTAGTTTGTTTGGTTGGTTGTTACGCTCTCACGTATAAACTACTTAACCGATCATCATGAAATTTGGCACAGATATAAAGTTGACCACGGGGAAGGATATAGGCTACTTTTTATCGCGGAGAATGTACGGTTCCCGCGGGATTTCATTTTGCGCGTACGTTACATTACATTACATTAGTCGCGGAAAACATCCGCCGCAAGCTACGTACGTATTTTGACGTATTATGTAAACCGTGACAAACCGTGAAGACTTTTTTGTCGTTATTATCACGACAGTTCAATCCGCAGGCCACACCGCACATCCTTCCGTGGTTTGGAACGTAGTCCGATCTGCCGTCGGAACTTTACGTGTGTGGGACGCTAATATAATAATAGTCACGCTAGCTCCTCACAAACCCATAACTATCTGTGTAGAGATTTAAGAGACTTAAGAGATTTTAGAGATTTAAGTTATTCATTAAATGGTAGCTGACATAGCTCCACGCGCACATAGACGTATATATTATAGATGAGCCATGTTAAAGTAAAAACTGTCCCCACTTAAATGGCGCTACTTTTAGAGTTGCTTGGGGCCATTTTCACGTTTGAGGTATGGTGAAATCAATATGGCGCTGACATTTGAGGTATGATGAAAACAAGATGGCGTACTTTTTCTTGTATGAAGATTTGTTCAGTCAAATGTATGTCATAACCTACCTTTAGTTTTAACACGTTTCCGTGCTGGCCACATCTAAACGACAAATTTTTGAGACTTCTGGGCACTCATTAAAACTTTAATCATTGGACATTCTTATTTGGGACCGAGATTAAAAATGGTATTTAATCATCATAAAAACTGCTTTTATGTTTTCCTGAATTATTAATAGTGTCGTCCTGGATTTTATTAATTGGTAAAGTTGAATAAGATAATTAAAGTACTCAATTCTCTTTTATGTCTAGTGTATAGGGGTAATTAGTGTTTTTCAGTTCTTTCAGTTTTACTTACTTCTTTCTATCTTGGCTGTTCGTGTTTTGGTGCCTGTATGTAACCAACAATAAAAGGTCTGGGTGTTTCATAATTTGGATTTTCAATTATCATTTTAATTTTCAAATGAAAACATGATTACTCAATAGAAATTAATAACCACATTACGTATGAGAATAAAGAGAAACATATTTTTGAAGGTTTCGTCTATCTTCTATCGCGTGTGTGTGTGTGAGCTACACAGTTTCTCATAACAGACAAACAATTTTTAATTAATCTTTTACCTTACCTTTACATTTTGCTTGACACCCTCCGAGGTCCAGTGGTTAAGAGCTAGGCTCTTAACTTGGAGGTCATGGGTTCGATTCCGGCATTGGTACAATAAAAAATATTATTTCCAAGTTTGGTTAGGACAATGCAGGCTGATTGTCTGACAAGAAAGATGATCCATGCGTCAGATGGACATGTAAAAATTCAGTCCTGCGCGGGGTCTCTCGCCAGTGTTGTCGGTCATCCGTCCCACTGGGTTTCGAGAGTAAAGGAAGAGAGAGAGTGCTCTTTTGTATTGCGCACACACAAGGGCACTAAAAATAACTCCTGCGTAGCTGGCCTGGTTTCAATGCAACCGGCCACCGTCACCGACATCGGTGCAGGGCAGGTGCTATTATCAGATTTTGCTCAATCACGAATGAAAACCGCTTAGACAAGCGCACCGTGTACAATGGAAACGACATTGGTTTCAGTATCGTTTGACAGAGATTTGTACGCTACTGTACTCACCGCAGCCATTATAAGCAACGACGCGGGACGTTCACCGCTGCTGCGATTGTGGTTAACGCGGCTGCGATTGTGGTTAACGCAGCACCGATTGCTATTAGTTTTAACGCTGCGGTCCCTCGCCTTTATTCGATTATGCTGTTGTTTAATGTTCGGATTTGATAATAATTATAGAAATTGAGCGTTAGGGTCAGTTCACACACACAAAATTGAACTCTATTACAAAAAGATACACGTTTCATATTATTATGACATCAGACGTACACTGCATATGCGCTTAGCATTGCGGTGCAACTTGACAGTCACACAATAGTCTAAATATAAACATTTAATGCTCCTGGAATCTCCATGGAGTCCAGCCCCCGTCATTGGCTACATTAATTATAAAAAAAACCATCTTACAATTGATGAATGAAAGCTTCCTTATTTTTAGGTTACATACTAACAATTAATTACATCACGAAGACCTCTGAGGCTCAGTGGTTAGCGCATTGGCGCTCAAGCCGGAGGTCGCGGATTCGAATCCCGCCAGGGAACAAAGTTTTCTGTGGTCCTGGGTCATGGATGTGTATTAAATAATTATGTGTATAATATAATAAAAATCTTAAATATAAGTATTGTATAAAAAGTATTAAATATATTTCCGTTGTCTGGTACCCGTAACACAAGTTCTTCGGATACTTACCACGGGACGAGTCCGCAGATATTATTATTACATCAAGCCTCAAGCTGACATTATGTAAATGATGATCTTGACGTAACAAAATTGAGTTATAAGTTGGGATGTTTGTTAGACAGAAGGGAGGACTATTTTGGTCTTATCATAACAACAACAATTTATTTTCAGAACGCCTTGAAACAATATGAAAGCATATTTTGTGTATATTTAATTATTTATTTAGTTCTTGTTCATAGTCATCGAGATAAGCCATTTCTGGTTTTCAAAACATTGGTAAAATTTGGTTTTTTCAATCCGCCATTTGTAAACACCTGGAATCAACAAAATGGCGGTCTGCCACTCACGCGACGACAGGAGGTTAATTGAATAAATTCTTACGGTCTAAATGTTCTTCCCGCGGAAATTTCTGAATTATTCATTCAATTGTTTACGAGGGCCTCATCACATATCTGCATTTATATTAAAGCCTTCATTACCTTAAACAGGTGAAGGGCTTAGACGATCATTTATCACCTGTAAAGTAAAATAAAATAGACCTTAGGCACGGCATTAAATACAAGCGTCGTAGCCGCAGACGTATATTAAATTATAGACGAGGCATGTCGAGGCAGAAACTGTCTTCACTTAAATGGCCCAACTTTTTTATTGTTTGGGACCATTTTGACATTTGAAGCATGGTGAAATCGAGATGGCTGACATTTGAGGTATGGTGAAATCAAGATGGCGTGACTTGTTTACGAAGATTTGTTCTGTCAAATGTACGTCATATCCTATCTTAAGTTTTGAAATCTTCGGTCGTAGCAAGAGGCCTGGTATTTTATCGTCAATATATTTTTTTCAACAAATTATTTTCGATGTTGATCAAAAATAAATGATCCCGAAATCAATATATGTCTCATGTCTAAACAAGAATCACAAAATTTCACTGTTTCAAATTATATAGATAAATATAACTAAAATGGTGAAACACGGTTGGTTTTGATGCGTAATAATCCTGTTTGTGCGATGTGGACTGAAGTATTATCCTCATATTATAACGGAGTGATATCAAACATTTTTATGTCTTCCGATGCCCCAAAAGTTTCGGTTATTAGATAATTGTATTATACGTTCATCGTTAATTATTTTATCGTAATATCAAGATTATCTCTCTATGATATAATAAGTAGGCGCCAACCATATTTAATTCTACTACTATAAAAATGTGAAAGTTTTCGAGGATGGATGGATGGATGGGTGTTTGTTACTCTTTCACGCAAAAACTACTGAACGAGTTTAGATGATAATTGGTGTGGTAGTAGCTAAACTACTATCACACGATACTAGCAAACCACAGGCGGTTTAAAATTAGTTCGTATAGCTAGCTTCAAAATAAGCTAAGGGTATCACAGTCTTTGAGGCACATTAGGCCTATATTGCCCCGTTAACTAGCACCTATCTCGTCAATACTAAAATAAACTAAAATTTACATACAATAACTCATCAACAGAGTTTGAATTGTATGTGTCTATATCGAAGTCTACGAGTACTGTAGTAACAAATTGAATTGTATCTAAGTAAAACCGAGACGTTTGAGGTACGTCAAGGCCTCATACTCGTTCTGTGCACCAATCCAATGGCAATACCTCCATATCTTATAGGTGCGGATGTGGCAATAAGTGGACGCCTCACAGGGAGATCTCCGACCGAGCGAGTGGAATGCTCGGTCAGGCCGAAGCTCACTGTAATATTTGTTCAGTGCTTGTATGTAATTAATAAATAAATAAATAATGTGCTGCCGTGTTGTGCCGACGCTACGTGTTGAGCGGAAGAGATGTACTCGGTCGCTGTAGTGAGAGTGCCCCATGAAGCCGGTGAGGGTTCGATCAGACCGCGGTGCGTTGAGGCTGGTGGTCGAGGTACCCGATGAGGCTGAATGCTGGCTGGCGTGGTGCGGATTAATGATGATGATATCTAGAAGGAGGCATGTCCTGTCGAGGATCACCAATGTTGGAATATGTGGCATCCCTATAGGGAGATCTCTGACCGAGCGATTCGTGACTGTGCGCAGATTGGTCCTCCACACGCACCTGATGCAAATACAAGGTATAAACACTGTATTTACTATCTCTAGATATTACCTATACGAAACCACAAAGTCCAAGATCTTTGAGGCACATCAGGCCTCGTATACATCACGGCACCAGGCCCCAGTATTTACTGAGCGTATCTCGTCGATTTATCAACTAGCTCTGTTTCGCCTGGAGTCGCACAAAGCCTATGCAAAGCCTCGTTTGTCGCTCCGAAGGCTTTTAAAGGCTTAAGGCGAACTTACGTACTTGTTTGTTATTTCAAACTAAAAAATGTCCCTCTATTTAAATTAAGATTTAATACGGTTGCCGAGTTTATTTGGTGAAGTCATTTACGGTTTGTATTTGGAAGTTGGCAGTAAGCGAAAATATTCTTGGCTATTGTTACAATGTTGCTGTCTAAATTGTTACTCGATCATTTACACCATGGTTTAAATGGGCTAGTTTCAAAAAGTTTAACAACAAATATACGTTAAATAACATAACATTCATTTCGTTCATCTATTGTCGATATAGGATAAAACTTTTTGAATGATACGCAAATTCAATATCGTTTCTATATTATACGATAATATGTGAAATATAAAACATTTTTTCAATCAAATAATGTTTCAGTGCGGATAAACTTTTTATTTGGCTATAAATCGCAGACTGTTTTCAAATGTTCAGTATTTTTAAACAAAACGTTAAAAACCATAATAACTGTGAAAAATTTTGATTACAAAACACTTACCTGGTTAAACATTTTCCTGGTTGCAAGTTTTACAAAACACTCGCAACCGGATTAATGGTAATACATTTGCGCCGGAAGAGATTATCACAAACAGATTTTACGAGAGACGCGAATTTCGCAAGATACTATTCGGCTATTATTTTTACTTTATTACAATTTTTTTAACGAAATTTACCAGAAAACGAGCAGACGGATCGCCTGATTGTAAGCGATTGCACTTAAAGTTACACTTGAAACTCCTCTGGTATTGTGCACTTGCGTTCCTGGTCCTCAAAATCCCCAACCCCCTTGGGAATCTGGTAACCTCACTCGGCGGAACACAACGCAAACGTTATTTTACGCCCGGCGGTTTTTTATTCTCATTTATCCGGTCGAGCCGGCCCATTCGAGCCGAAGCATGGCTCTTACATATTTACCGAAGCATGGCTTTACCACGTTTGGGGGAAAAATCCATATCCGTGACACAAACGTAGAACAAAACGCCAAACGTTGTGTCAATTAATTTATTTGCCTTTTCGGAGTATAATAATCTTATACCTTTAAACGAGCAATTCTTGTATATTTATTTATTTATATGTTTCTGATCTCGGAAACGGCTCTAACGATTTCGCTGAAATTTGGTATATGGGGGTTTTTGGGGGTAAACAATCGATCTAGATTAGTCTCATGTTTGGGAAAACGCGTATATTCGAGTTTTCATGCGTTTTTCTGTCTACGCAGAATATGGTCGCTAATTTCGTCTTGCGTTCACTGTCTGTCTGGTCCAACGAGTTAAGACGCGGACGGCAAGAAATGAGTATTACGGGTTCGAATCCTGCTCGGTGAATTACTTTTTTTTATATGTTCAAGTTGATATATAATTTTTTGACTTTTATGATTTACCATTTTGCAGTTTTAACATACCGGGACTGGATTATTGCAGGGTTTATTTGCAGAAACGACTCCCCTAATAACAATATACCTACCAATTAGTAGCGAAGGCTAGTTCTCCTTCATAGGGAAGCCCTAGTCTGTATGTTAGGTAAGGATTTGGATGAGGGTCTTTAAAAGGTAAGTTGTAAGTGAAGCCGATAGGAATGAAGTTACAGGAACACCACGCCACTGCTACCAATGAAGTGTATCTCTTGTTTGAGTCTCTAACATATTATTTACCTACCAGTTACCACATTTTAATATTTGCGCCAACAATTCCAATGAAATATTAACCTCATTTAATGCAGTCGGTCGTCACTCGTCCCGCGGGACAATACCGGGACAGATTGTAATGACTCAAAGTTCAAACATTCACCAATCACGTTATTTACATTCAGTTCAAATTGTGATTTAGATCGACACGATATTGCGATGTGAACTTTTGAAAGCCCATATTTTACTTCATTCGAGCAGAAAAAAAAGATGTAGCTTTTATATGGTGTTGGTATTTACAAAACACCAATTAAAACAAATGATAATGCAGATTATAAGGACTAGTACTTTAAGAACTTTTTCTGTCAATATTATTTTAATCTTGTCATTAGAATACATGTCTTCTTATCGCGAATATACTATAGGTACCATAGGTAAATTATTGGTCTAGATACCGCGCTATCTTACAACAACACCTCCTTGAATGCGGCAACTCATTATTGTAGTGTGGGTTTATAATGTGTGTAAGACAATGTCTGGTGTGCGAGAATTCGGTACGTATACATCTGATACAATGATTTCAATTTGACCGACTCGGGCACGCCGAATTCGACGTACTATTTCTTGCCGCATTTTTAAACACGCCAGCGGAATCTTGTAAAGCGCCGCGACGAATCATTTATGTATGCTATCTAACTACCCGTCCTTCTTCACAAACTTATAATAAAATAAAAATATTAAACTGTAATAAAACTAAATAGCAAGATATTTTATCATAACGAAATATCACACTTTTACGTAAGAATATCTAAAAGAAAGCCAATACAGAATAGGCTTTCTCCTGTGATCATGTAGGATCATGCCAGTGCTCACCCAGCAGCTAACTGCCGACCTGACGTGTACTCGTCGAACCAGATCGGGATGTTTGAATTTCGAATAAAGGTCTTTTAAATTTCAAATATTTGTGTTTTTATTTCCATAAAGTTAATTTGAAATTTGATATGACACTAGGTCCGTATTAACTTTCAAAGCACGAGAATTCTTACGTCTAAACACCTCCACAGACGAGAGGCCGATCGTTTCAGTTAAAACTGACGTCAGTTCGGCCTGAACGGATTCGAGCACACACACGGCAAACCGCATCAGTTCGTTCTGGTTTGCCGCGAGCTACGGTCGTGTTTAATAGTTGTGTAGTAATTAAACACCGCGAAAACTCACTACGCTTGTACACGATACACGCCCGTTCGGCCGCGGCTCTGGCGAGAACTGAAGCGATTTGTCTACACAATATGGTTCGTTCAGTCCATCCTACTAAGGAGAGAATAAAATACTTAAAGTAGTAGTAAAACTTTATAAAATAACTAAGTTGGCAACATTCATTCTGGACTGAACGGACCATGTTTGACAAATCACTTCAGTTCTCGCCAGAGCCACGGTCGGGCGGGCGTGTATCGTGTACAAGTGTAGTGAGTTTACAATAAATAAACACGACCGTAGCTGGCTGCAAACCAGAACGAACTGATGCGATTTTTCCGTGTGTGTGCTCGAATCCTTTCAGGCTGAAATAACGTCAGATGGGTCGGATGTGATTTTTTTCCGGGTATGTGCTCGAATCCGTTCAGGCCTAACTGACGTCAGTTCTAACTGGAACGATCGATCTCGTCTGTGGGGACCATAAAACTTTTAGGTTTTTATCGAAAGCTTTAAACATAATGCTACTAAATAATGTATGTGTATTTGACGAAACGGATACTAATTATCTATCCCTTTCCATTAAATAAACCGCCAGCTAAGCCGAAACTCCTCCGTCAACAAAACTCTTCCACAAAAACAAAACACTTCCAGCCGGAGTTAATTAATGACGTGACGTTGGAAATGTCTCGTCACGTCACGTCGGATCCCGTCGTCACACAAATCCTCGCATCTATTATTTATCTTTACTACCGATAATCGTCCAAGGGTTTCGCCCTTCTGACTTTAACAAACTACGTTTTTCTCACCGACAACGGCTTCGACACCCCTATTTGGTTCAGCATAAGATTGATTTTCCGATGGCGGTGCTGCGATTGGAATTTGACGTGGAAATCCAACGACAGAACGCATCTGCTGATAAAATCACCTTTATCGCGTTAACGGGGTATCGTCAGGGGTAGAGAGCATGTCGTAAATCATTACAGGCCATAAAACAGTGACAATCGCAACGAAAAGGTTTGCTACCACTGCTATGAATAAAAAAAGTCTTTTTGGTCTTGTTTTTCATTAGAGAGTCAAAGTTGGTTTAAAATATTATCATCAGTAATGTTATTTAAATCAAAGATTTCAAAACAGTTTTGCCTTAACATTCCTCGTCTATTTCAATCTATAATACTCGTATATACATTCAAATTTCTTTCATCGTATTACAATATCTTTTCCTTGGGCACATTGCACTTTCCAACATAAAAACATATTGGATTTGGAAATTGGTTTAATAAAAATGCACGTTACTAATAATAACATTAGGAAAAAGTAATAAACTTTAATCCGACTACGTGAATTATAATATAGCCTATAGGCTGTGTTACCCGCGCCATCATTATGAATTTATTGATATTAAATATAATTATTATCAGACGGTACGGCAGGGTACGGAACAAACATACATACATAATTGCCAAAATCCCCTTCCATTTAGTTTCACGTAGTTTGGTAAAATTAGATTGCTTAAAAGTCTAATAAACGTTCAAACTGCTTAAACCCTGTGACTTTTTTTCAGACCTTAGTTCTCAGAATCGGATTCCGACATTATTTCTGGACATGTTCAATGCCTATCCGTCTTTTGGTGCATTCGTACAATTTTTATTTGAGTCTGTAATTTACTTTATTAGCACTATGGAAACTATTAAAACGAAATAAATAAAATATAATATTTATTTAAGCCTATTTAAGCAATTGGTAATGTTTGTAGGCAAAAGTACTAATATAATTGATCATTTTTTAAACATACTTACCAGGAATAATTCAAGATTCAATCTTATATTATTTCAAGTATGTTTAAAAGAATGAAACCCTAAGATTAATATTTATAAATAGCATAGATACTTATTAGCAGGAGCAGAAAACATATTTGGTTTCTTAGTCTCAGTTCACACCGCGACGATTCATGACGTAATTCGTACATCATGCTAGAAGAGCCCCCAAAATCAAATTCAAAGTAAAAAACCTATTGGCTTCATATTTAAAGTGAATAGGTTTTAAGGCAAAGGTATGGCCTTCCATGTATATTCTTCTTCCAAGAATAAAACAATCATTTTGATAAATCATATTCGAATATTCAGCTACAGTCTTTGAAAGCAGACGCATTGTCAGCGAAACAATTGACGAGCAAAGGGCGCAAATACTTCGAACTTTCGAGTTACACGCAAACCCACTCGACACTAAACTAATTCCTTTGTATAAGAAATTTCCAAGAAAAAAAAGATACGATTATCACTGTTCTACGAAAGAGCAATTTTTTTTGCCATTTAAAACGAAGTCTACTTTTTACACTAATTTGAGGTCACTAAATACGGAACCAAACATTTTTTTTTCGGGTTAGCTCTTGTTAAAAATATTTAACTAGTTTGAAAAATAGCAATTTGTATGGATCTAGTACAAATTATTAAAATCGAAAATTTTGTTTTATATATATATTTTTTAATATATTCTTACTTGAATTTTATAATTTTGAAATTTTTACAAAATATTTGATGTGTTTAAAATTAAGATTATCTATTAGTTTCGCTTGTCTAGTATAGAATTATCAATTTCAGGTTTAGTCTCTTCCCGATTTCCAGGACTAGTTTAAGATTCTCATTTATCTCAATATGTTTTTTTTGCACAAAGATGAAGCGTCTTTAACTACTTAGGTTCGATTTAACACCTATGGCATAGAAATTGGTAGTGCATTTAACTCAATTACAAGACATAGTTAAAATGGTAGATTTTTACTTTAAAAAAAATCAAAAATGTTAAAAAACGAGAAAGTAAATTATGTTTTGACAGACAAAGTTACTTATGTGGTTTGAGAAAGCACAAATAAATATTTAATAGTAAAATTTACGCGGGTTTCTACAAAATAATATTAACAATGTTTTTCTTAACAGTGTAAAATATATCGAGCTTCGAGCTTCTCCATAAAATCATAAATATCGCACACGTCAATAAAACGAGCTAACTAATGGTTTTAAGTTGTATATTTCGATTCGGCGAATGAAATACTACAAATCTAGTATATTTTTAAAGGCAATTTTGATGTAGACCGTTACAATAATATGGCAAAATAAATCTTGATAAGATTTTGTTTTAATATCTGTGTGAAGTGTGAACATTAAATCCCTTTACCAATTTCATCAATATAATTTTATTAACCCCCGACGCAAAAGGAGGGATGTTTAAGTTTGATGTGTTTGTCTGTCTGTCCGTGGCATCGTAGCTCCTAAGCTTAAGGATTCCGATTTAGATGAGTTATTTTTGTTTGAAAGCTGACGTGATTGAGAGTATCTTAGCTATAATTCATCATCGCCAGCTCGCTCACTGCTTGACAATTCGGGGGATAAAATTTTTAATTAGACTTAATTCTTACATCACTAGAAAATCATCTTTAAAACATCAGGGTATTACCATAATATGTTAATATTTTTAATAATTTCGGGTATGAATTTTCTTATTTACTTACACTAATACATAATGCTTGCTATGCAATTTCTTTATAAGCCCTCCCATTATCTTCCCGAGTAAATAATTAGGAGAGCAAATCTAATAAAGTAATCCACAATAAGCCTATAAAATAAGATACCCTTATTAACACAAAAACGTATGGCTTCATCAAACCAACTCCCCAGGCATTAGCTATCATAGATTTAGATCAGATAACCCGTCCCTTTCATACCGAGGAACCAGAGAGGGATGGTGGATTAATAGTTGAAGCCACACAAGTAATTGAAATAAATGAAATAGATTTAGACAACGGAGAAGCCTCTACGGATCTGTCACGACCTGATTCCAATTACTGGTTTAATACTCTGATAATAATTGTCACCTAATATTACGCGGTTGTTTTAGTGCTTCTGGGCGTGTTTAGACCGGGCGATACAAGTACGATTCACGATATATCGGATAGACTTTGGATCACATGAATAAAATAAAAGGCTTTTGAAGATATAAAATGGGAACAACATAGTATTTATTTTTTTCCCGAAATGAAAGTCTACAATATACATAATTTAAATGCATAAAGGCAAAAAGGCTGATATTTTTTGTGCGTTGAACAAATAAAACTATTAAATCTATTATGGTCCTGCGAATCTATACAGATAAATAAAATTGAAGTGTATGTTTGTAATTTCAAATTAACAGCTTTTTACTTAATGCATATGAATGTATATACGGTATTAACAATAAAAATACTTTTTTTTCTTCAATTTTTGCTTGTCCGTCTGTCTGTCTGTCTGTCTGTCTGTTTGCTCTGGCTAATCTCTGAAACGGCTGCACCGATTTTCACGGGACTTTCACTGGCAGATAGCTGATGTTATAAGGCGTAACATATTTATTTTTATTTATTTATTTATTTATTTGCTATAAAAGTGGTGAACACAGTAGGTGGTAATGATCATTTTCTTAAGAACTAACACTTTTAGCTATGTATAAAATAGCATGCAAATATAGATTTAAATTGTCATCATAAAAAACATATTTTACGCTAACAATATTCAAATCAATTTTATACAATATAAGTCATTAATAATAGTAATAATTAAACATGTCATAGGAATATCTAATAATTATAATCATACAAAATATATTTTACGCTAACAATATTCAAATCAATTTTATACATAGGCCATTCACAATAATAATTAATCATGTCATGAAGATAATGAGAAATATATATATTTATGTCAAGAAATTAGATGAAGTAGAAAATGTCAATTAATTTTAAAACTATTATTATAAAATAAAATAATTTATGTCAACTGTTTAGAAATTCCTTTACATCATAATAAGATTTGTTTATTAGTATTTTTTTAGTTCTCTAATAGAGTGTTTTTTAGACAAGTGTTTTATGTGATCTGGTATTTTATTGTAAATCTTTACACACATTGTATATGCATTACTTAAAAAAAGAGTTGTTTTTGGTTTCTTATTTATGATTAATCTATTTGAATTTCTGAAATATTTAGTTGGGTTCGTGTCAATCAATTGTGTAAAAATGTGCGTGTTGTGTATAACGAATTTAAATATTTCTAAAATGTACATGCTAGGCAGAGTCAGGATGTTAAATTTTTTAAAGAAAGGCTTACATGACTCATACGGTGGAATCCTAGCTATAGCACGAATACATTTTTTTTGCACAATGAATGCTTTGTCTATGTGCGTAGAGTTTCCCCAGACAACTAGACCATATCGTAGGACTGAGGACACGTAGCCATGATAGGCTGTAATTGAGGTTTGGATATTAACTGTCCACGCTAACCTGCGCAAGGCAAAAACAAATTTGTTCAGTTTTGAACAAACTTTATCTATGTGTGCATGCCAGTTACAGTGTTTGTCAATTTGTACGCCTAAAAACAAGTTTTCCTCAGCTTCTTCTATTTTTTCATTATCATGTGTTAATTGTAAGTCTTTTTATTGTAAGGTTTTTTATTGTAAGTTGTAAATTGCATATACCTAGTTTTATTAACATTAATTTTAAGGTTATTAGATGTCAGCCATTCAATTAAATATCTAAGTGTCAAGTTTATGTCATTTTCGATTTTATTCACGTCCAATTTATTTAAATATGTAAATATTATAGATATGTCATCTGCAAATAATGTAAATTTATAATTATTCATGATTATTGGATTATTAATTTCAATGGGAATGTCATTAATGTAAAACAAGAATAGCTGAGGACCTAATACAGAGCCTTGTGGAACTCCATATTCATTAAGTAAGACTGCAGATTTAGTATTGACTAATTCATTATCTCTGTTAATGTTTTCTATTATTGTGTATTGGGTTCTATTTTCAAGGAAGGTCTTAATCCAATTTATCGCTGGTCCCCTTATTCCCATTTTGCTTAATTTCTTTAGTAGTAATTTATGTGAAACGAAATCAAAAGCTTTAGTCATGTCAATGAAAACAGTTATACAGTGGTTCTTTTCATCAATGCAGTTTATAATTTGGTTGGTAACGTTGAAACATGCTTGTTGAGTTGATTTGTTCTTTTGAAAGCCAAATTGTTCATGTTTCAAAATATTAAATGTATTAATGAATGAAGTTAGTCTTTCATGCATTGCTTTTTCAAATATTTTTGATAGTATTGGAACTAGCGCAATTGGCCTATAATTACTTAATTGCTTTTTGTCACCTTTTTTGAATATAGGTTTTATTATTGAGACTTTTAACTTGTCTGGAAAACAACCTTCTACGAAAGACTTGTTTATCAGCTCAGTTAAGATGGGGGCAATTATATATTTGCATTCTTTGATTACCTTTGTGGATATTTCATCATAACCCACTGTATTCGTGTTTTTTAAGGAATTAATAATGTTTATTGTTTCGTCACAGGTGCAAGGTTTTAAAAAGATGCTCATAGGATTGTCATGAATATTACTTGTAAAATTAGAATTTGAAGCTATATTTATGTTTGTAGTTTTTATAAAATATTCATTAAATGTGTTTGCTATATCTGTAGGTGTGGTAAGTTTTTTATTATTAATTTTAATATCTGTAATATATTTGTTATTGTTAGCTTTGCTTGAGCATTGTTTAACAATATCCCATGACGCTTTACATTTATTTTTTGCACTTGCGACGTATTTACTATGTGAATTTATTTCCGCAAGTCTAAAGCACTTCCTAAGTAATTTACTATATTGCTTGTATTTATTTTTCGTGGAACTGTCTTTTTTTCTATAATAATTATATTGTAATTTTCGTTTTGTTTTACAACTAATTCTTAAGCCCTTAGTTATTCAGTGAGGTAATATGTGTTTATTTGTTACTTTAAAGCGGATCATAGGAAAGCAAAGTTTATATAGCATAGTAAATAAGTCATAAAAATTATTAAAAGCTTCGTTAAAAGTTTTTGAGTTGTCTAAATATGTATCAAAGCAAATGTTTGATAAATGGTTTTTAAATTTTTCTATGTTGTCTTTTTTATACTCTCTCTTATAGACATAGTAATGTTTATGGAGGGTGAGGTTATTAGATATTTCTATTGTTGCTGAAATAAATTGTGCTGTGTTATGATCCGACAAACACATGTGAAGTAGTTCGCTATAGACTTGTGTTAAGTTACTTAAAATATTATCTATGCATGTGGATTGTCTCGTTGGTTTATTAAAATGGATTGTTAAATTATAGTTACTAGAGACATCACGCAATGCATTTGAATCATTGTTTATTCTAAGTAAGTTAATATTAAGGTCTCCCGCAATAACTATATTAATATTTTTATTTGAATTTTTGGTTATATTATACAAAAGTGAGTCTAGCTTTTGGATAAATATACTAATTGCAGAATTTGGTGTTCTATATAAGCAAATAATAACCATATTTATATCACGAATTTCTATGCCACAGCATTCAAAATTGTTATCAATTGAGGAACAATAGTCAATATTATTATAGGAATAGGTATTATTTTTTATAAGTATGCATACTCCACCTCGTTTTTGTTTCTTAGACCTGCTGTAAAATGATGCTAGATTATAGTTATTTAGAGCTATATTTTGTTCAGTCCCCTTTTCGACAAAGGTTTCGGTTAGGCATATGATATCTGGTTCCTTATTGTATGATTTTAGTTCTGCTAGCGCAATTTCTAGTTGACATCTTTTTGTATGGAAGCTAGCAATGTTTTGATGTAAAATTTTAATTTGTTTGTGTTTTGTTACGAAATGGATGTTGTGGTTTAAAATAGTCAGTTATGTATTTTTGTATTTCATTGTTACTGTTATGAGTTGTGTTATTAGTTTCACTATTCATAATTGATTTTTTGTTGTAGTTCTGTAATATTTTTTTATTCTTAATATTGTTATATTGTAAGTATTGTTTTTGTTTTTGAGTAAAATTATTTCTTGTGTTATTAATTCCTAGTTGTTTTTTAATAGCAGTTTGTGTTACTTTTTTTGTGTATTTATTTTTAGAGTAAAGTTTTAAAAAATTATTTTCATAATACACCTGATCAATGTGAAAGTTAATTCTATTACAAATATTAATCTTATCTAAATCATGAATATCATTGAGGTTAACAAAGTAGCAGTTTGAATAATTTTTACAGGTCATCTTAATTAAATTATTTAGTTTCCACTCATTAAGATACTTATTTTCTAAAACACTGAGAATTAATATGGGACAAGTTATTTTAGAAGCTTTGAGGAAACCACACAAGTCAGTTATAATTTTCATGGGATTTGTATCATTTTGCCCTATACTTAAAATTAACTTATCTTCCGTATCAAAGTTATATAAATATGGAGTCTTCAAAATTTCTTCAGTAGATGCTCCTGATTTGATGAATGATACTACTTCAAACTTTTCATATTTGCTATTACTCCTGGTTTTTTTAAGTATACTGGCTAGGCCAGTACATTGATTTCCTCCAAATAAATATAAGTTTTTTTTCGTGCTATTTTCTCTTACTGTGTTTTTTAAATTATCTGTCTGAGACTGTGATTTTGTGTTATCAGTTTGCACCTCTTTTTCGCTAAACTTATTATTCTTATTGTTCGAATGTGTGATTTTGTATTTATTGTGAAGTTTGGTCTGTTTCTCCGATTTTTTAATACTATTGATTCTAGGTGTTTTTGGTTTTGGACTTGTGTATACAAATTTTAAGGTATTAAGTTGCTGTTTTAAGTGAATAATTTCTTTTTTCAGTGTATTATTTTCTAATATTACATTTTCAAGCTCATTTTGAGTGCTTTGTAACTGTACTGACATATTATCAAGTTTTTCTTTCATTTCTAAAATATTTTCATTAGGTTCATGTGTAGATAAGTCAAAACTTCTATGTTCATATTCAGAATTACTTGACAAGTCAGATATATTTAGGCAATCGTTTTGGAGTGACTCGCATGACTTAGATTTAAATAATTTTTTTGGTCTCATGGTAACATAACTGCAGCTGGGACTGTCCATTTCTGTTCAATGTTTACTTGTAATTATAATTTAAATTTTAATCTTCTTCTTCTTTTTTTTATTCTGTAGTGTGGTAGCCTTGTTTTAACCAGTTGTCAACTTGGATGTAGTCTATGATACAATGTGTCTATGATTACTTGTCAATTTTGAAGTTTTCACTTGTCAAAGAGGATGTCACTTGTCAGTTGATATCACTTGTTGTTTTGTTAGATTACCGTAAAAGATTTGATGTAAATATTATCTATAATCCAAATATAATCCAATAGCCAATCTGAATTTTGAATTTTGAATTTTTGGAAAAAAAAAAACGGTTTATTGAAGTGATACGAACAAAGGAAATGTATTATTTCTGTCCATCCAATACTGTGATGTGAATCTCATCATAGAATACTCTTCATCCTCATCATCAACAAAAAATGTTTACCGCCCATCGAAGTGGGCACGGGCTAGCTAGTTCTATTATTATAAGACATGACGGGAGCCTTTCTAAATTTGTCAGTTTTAAGATAATCTATCTTCTAATTAGCATAGCTGGCGTTATCGTCCGCTCCACAGGTAATCATGGCAGTTGGTAAGCTGACCGCCGACACGGATCAAGGGATATAAAATAAACATCTGCGTTCCCGATAGCTTCGAAAACTCCATTTTCTGCGTCTTTACGTTTTGATGCAGACTATGAAACAGCTTGTTGTTAGCAAGCTATGCAAGGAAGTGGTTTGTCGATAATGTAGTAGTCAGACAAGACAAAATAATTATAGTCGCATAATTGTAGTCTTAGCAAAGAAGCTATGAGGGTGTTTGATATTTTTTCTGCCGCTAGGGGGCTGATCCAACGCACACAAAGCGTCAGCTGGTGGCGAAAATGGTATCAAAACCGGTCAACAAGAAATTTCGATTCTTTTTGTGTCACCAGGCGGCGCTTGGTAGCCCGACGGTCCTTGTCGTGTCAAAAAGCTGTCAGATGTCACGAATTTAAAAACCCTCATTGAATTTTGGCTTACCTATAAGCAGTGACCCAAATTAACTATTAATAATATTACATGCGTCTTTGCAGGAGTAAAATAAAATAAATTAATGTAGACGTTCGTTTAAACAAAGAATATTCTTATCTACTGTGATGGTACATAATAATATATTGAATAGATTAATTTTTATTAGATACTTAACATTACAACAAGGAGGCGCAGTACTTGAATTGAAAATGGTTATTCGACGTACAATTTATTTGAAGAGGCGCTTAATTAAGTCACAATTCTGTCTTATATTTTAAACGAGCTTATCTTGTATGTATATAATCGGAATCTCGGAAACGGCTCCAAGTATTATCATTAAATTTAATATGCAAAGAGATAGGGAGGAGAAAACTCGGTTTAGCTTGGTCTTGCTTATGGGAAATTGTGCATTTTTAAGTTATATATGATTTTTCTTTCGCAGTGCCTCAATTTATCAATAATTTCGACGCTATTATGACAGTGCGATTGGCAGTTAATAGTGCTAACAGACACTCGAACTTGGTCCGTGGACCATATCCGCGTGCCGAATCCGGTGTCGCTGCACGCACACGCACGGATTTGGTCCGGCAGACCGAATTGAAAACTCGTGTGTTCGATTTTCAGCTCTATTGTACTAGTGCAGAGTTCTATTTACAGTGCTGTTCTTCGACGATCGTCGTCCAGATAATTCCAGCAATCAATTGAAAGCGTGCAGTGTTACCAACTCTCAAAAATATTTCTACCCAAACTTAACCTTTAATTCGACCCTGGGCCTTTAGTCAAGATGCATTCAATAATTTCGACGGTGAAGTTCGAAAACAAAATGTATGGAATTTGACATAAGGCATCGCAAGCGAAACGTCACTTAGACTTACTAGTACTACTAGTAATAATAATTAGACTTATGTCAAATCCCATACATTTTTGATTTACAAGACTTAGGCTGGTTTTATTGAAATATTTTTTAATAAATAATAATGTAATTATAATAAATGAGAGATAATAAGCTAGAAACTCTAAAAACTTTATGTTTATACACATAAAGACTTACGCGTAAATGACATATAACTAACGTGTCACTAATGTGATTGCACTATCTATAAATTTTCATACCCGGGCTATATACACATATAAAAATTGATTCTTATGGAGTAAACTCTTAAAAATCCTTCCCCCTAGTAAATCCCCGTACATAATCGGGAATAGAAATCCGTGTGTTCGCAACACTGAGATCGTTGTCCAGCCCAAACGCCCGACTGCTCTACATACGTACGGATTTGGTACGAAGCGAACCAAATCCAATGCGGACAGCGACTCAATTAATAATAATTATGTTCGCCGGACTACTCTACATACGGTTGGATTTGGTACGGAGCGGACCAAATACGTGGTCCGCTTCGTACCGAATCCGTACGTGTTAGCAGTTTTACTAAAATCATACATACGCATATGTATGACTTTTGCTTTGTTCGAAAATTCTAAATGTGCTGGGTTTGAATTCCTGTCAGATAAATATTTTTGTGATTCTTTTTATTTTAAAAATTACGAAACTTCTGTCAAAGCTCGATAACCTAGGTACTGTAATATTTTGTCAAACATCGTAAATATTTTCTTATGAGTAGATCATTATTTGTAAAAGACCGAAGAGATTTTCCCAAAAAAAGAACTCCCCCGGCCATGAAAGTCGTAAATTAGGTCAGCCGTTCCAGAGATTAGATCGCTCGGAGACATCACGATAATGCGCCACTGAAACACACCGACATTTTGAGACACTTAAACCAACTCGGTGGGTATTTGTTAGATAAAAATTATGGAAAATTGTCTGTATGAATATAAAACGGATGAAAATTAAGAACTTGCAAAAAAATATTTTTTAGTTGAACACTTGTGGCTAGAACAAACTGGATTATAAAATCATACGCTTAAACATTATCAACGGAATTTATTAAAAATAATAATAATTAAAATAAATTATATTAAGTACATACAATTAATTTTAAAAAACACTTATTTAACATGCGGTAATTAAAACAGAAGAGCACATAGACGATATAGACCAAGTAAAACTAAATAATGCTCAAAAGACATTGGGATTTCACTAAAATGGAACGACACTAAAATGGAACCACGGCAACCCAAGATAAAAAAAGGTTAGATGTAAGCATAAAGGCACAGACGAGAGCCCAATCGTTTCAGTTAGAACTGACGTCATTTCCGCTTGAAGGGATTCGTGCACACACATGGATTAATCTCATCAGTTCGTTCTGGTTTGCCGCGAGCTACGGTCGTGTTTATTAATTGTAAACTCACTACGCTTGTGCACGATACACGTCCGCATGGCCGCGGCTTTGGCGAGAACTGAAGCGATTTATCACACATGGTCCGTTCAGTTCATCCATTCAGTCCAGAATTAATGTTGCCAACTTAATTATTTTACAAAGTTTTACGACCCTCACGGGCGCCCCCTAGTGTTTATGTCATAGGTCGTCAGGCGTCCCCCTTCAAATCTGACGTATGACCTAATTTGCCGGTCAGCGCTAAAATGCAGATGTAAGTGGCACGATCATTTAAAATCTTAGAATACAAAAAAAAAAACGCTAAAAATACCACTCTTACACGAGCTGTTTTTACATGAGCTGTTTTGTCAAAAACTACACAAAATATAGTATCAAAATAAATAAATACACATTTCTTAAGTTTTTCTAGAGTTATTAAAATTGTTAGAAAAATTTGACAAAATATCCCAGTTATGTGAAAACTTACGAACAAAAATGTTTGGAGTCGTCTTTCCTCAAATTTTTTTAAATATTTTGTAAGACATAAAAATTAACTTAATTGACTATTTTCCATAAAAATATTAGTACGTTAGATTATAGATTTTAAATAAAAAGTATATAGTTTTTTATTTACATCTATATCTATCATACAGTTTTTATGTTTTATACTAAAATAAAAAAGTGGGTTGTATGTAGTAAATAAAACTGACTTTTAGGCGACTCGACGAGTTCTTCGTTCATTAGTAATTTGAATTTTCGCCGCCATTTTGTTTTTAAAATGCCTGGCGTCCCGACGCCGTACGACGGTTAATAGCAAACATCGTCTTATTATTTTTTATTTTCTGATTTGTTTATAACACTAACTAGTTCTTTTATTTTAGTAAAATAATCGTTAATAATATTTTCTATTATTAAAAGTTAAATATTACCAGAAATATTCATAGCTTATTAAAATACATAACTGTTTTTGTAACGGTTATTATTTGAGTTGGTATATGGAAGAAACTAACTTATAAAAAATAGGTTCGTAATAGCAAAACTATGACGAAAATTTATAATGCCTTTATTTTAGATAAAATTAGCTACTTACCAAAAATATTCTTAACAAAAGTGCACTTCACAACACATTGTAATCCAGCCGCTAATTGTACTAAGCAATAAAAGCAATTTGACACCACTTATGTTGTTTTCAATTGGCTATCGTTTTTGTTATTTGTTAGGAATATAAATGTATGTATATTAGATTTGTCATCCTTTTCATTACCTTCAATATTCAATACTTTAAAAAGAGACCAACATAACTTTTTCGCACGTAATTTAATTGTTTTTTGGGACTACTACTCAACCGCCGATTCAACACAACACTAGTATTTTATATTAGTATTTTATTTTATTTTATTTTATTTTAGTTTTTTATTTTATTTTTCCTTAGTAGGAATTTAGTTGTTAGTAGTGTTTTAGTAGGAAAGAGCCAGACAGTAATCATATGCAAAATGGCCTAGATTAGGCACAAAAAAAAATAATTACATATCATAATAATACATCGTAGCATTTGTTCGTATTTTTCTTAAAACTACCCGTTTAATTACTATATACGTGATATTTCCTAGTATATTTTAATTTAACGATAAAATTTATATTAATATAATTCAATATATAACATTTTTTTTATATAACAAAACCTAAAATGCAGAGGGTTTTTGGAGACCGTAGGGATTTCTAAGTTGAGTAGCTTTTGTTGATAGTTTTCAGTATTCTTTTAGTACTTTTTAGTAGAAATCGACGCGAGTTTAGTAGTTTCGCAAGAACAGAGCTGGCAACACTGCAGCACTGGAACGAATCGCTTCAGTCCATCCGGCTGACTGATGCGATCTCGAAATTGCACACAGACGATACGATTTTGCATCCGTTCAGGCCGAACTGAAGGAAAACCGGACCATATATGGGGCCCCTAATAATTTACAACAGCAAATTATTATGTCGCATATCTGCAGGAGGTGGGGTAAACTTTCAATCAAAAAATCATCGGTTGAAATGAGTCATATTTTGACTCATTTCAACCGATGATTATCTCCACTTCTCCATGGATATAAATACAACGACTAAATGTGAATGAAAATTGTATAGTCTAACTTTAGGTCTGGTACGAACCAGACCTAAATTAATAAAAATCTGATACGTTGGAAATGCCACTAGACAGACAAAGACAGCAACATGGATTAGCGTATCCGTGGTGTAAATATTTTTATTAATAAGGGGGTAATAGTATTTTGATTGGTAGTGGCCACTTTAAAAAAGAACGGTTAAAGAGCATTTAATGTCTTTAGTGCTGCATTACTGCTGGCACCCTTCGGATGCAGGCGATGCGAGACCGCGACCCGAGACCGAAATATGGTCGCGGGACCACTGCTTAGTATGAATTTCAATCTACTAAACAATCCCGGCGACCTGCGACGCGCATCCGCTGAGCGTGGCCGGAGAACCTGATTGGCTGGTTTTCTGGTCGCGGTCGCGGGTCGCGGTCTCGCGTTGCGGTCGCATCGCATAGATCGGAAGGCTATCTTTAGACGAGGAAATGCAAATCAGTACATCGCGCTCAGTGCTCGCCATCCCCATCTACGTAATTAACCCCCGATTTGAACAACTTTCCGGACTGGCGATAGCGGACCGTGTGAAATAGTTTACTTATAAGTTCAAATATACTTTGATAGGAAATGTTGGTTTATATTTTGTAGTACGGCTTAGTGAGAAAACTTTAATTGGAGTTACACTATTAGTTTGAATATTTAGTATTTATTTTACTAAACGAGACATCTTACAGCCTAAGCTTGTCTTATTAAGGTCAGTTCACACCGCGACGATACGGTATAATAGTTATTAAAAATTGAACTTTATTCAATACCCAAAAAGATAGATACACGTTTTATATGACATCAGTCATACACTACACATCCGCTGTGCAGCGCGTTGAGTGTTCTTGTGTAATGAATAAAGTTCAATTTTGATTAGCTATCTTAAAAATGCAGCGCCAGCGCCCCGCCGCTTTGTTTCTTTTCGGTGTTAATTGTGAATTAAAAATAATTCGTTGATCGATAAATTTCCAAATTCGTTATTTAAATTGTGATCATCGGTTTCATAATATCCTACTACTATGATGGATGGATGTTTTCTAGTCTTTCACGCAAAAACTATTCAATGAATTTTGATGTTTAGGCTCTAGATTAACACATATTTTTATCCCGACACATATAAGAGGACAGTGTTCCTGTGGACTACGCTAGTGAAAATATATTATTATTAAACCGTAGTGTCAGTCAAAAGTTACCCCTTATATGATTCTCATTACTTACCAATTTTTCTCTTCAATATCTTTCTCAATCATCAATTTTCTATCTGAATTAAATCTGTAACGACCCATACCATGACACTTAGCCTCAAACCATAAATCCTGATGTTCCTACGGACATTTTAATATGTCCACAAGATGATCGACTTCGTTTCACACACCGGACCTTGATTTAATTCCGGCCAATAAGCGGACTCGGGTCCAGGCTGGTCTACGGTCTAATCTCATCCGAGCGGGGGATTTCGTTAAGAAAACTGCTTGATTCGAATAGCTTTAACAGAAAATGGACTTTTTATCAAATAAATTTTGCACTAAAGTTTTCGTAAATATTTTCAAAGGTGTCCTTTGTCCGGGTCTTTTGGAGTGCTTACTAATGATTTGTGGTTTGCTAATGCTCTGTTGGTGGATTTTATTAATTTATGATTGATACTAGATATTGCCCGCGTCTTCGTGTGCGCTAAAGCAAATCTCGTGGGAAAACAGTAGCCTATGTCCTTCCCCGTGGTCTAATGTATATCTGCGCCAAATTTCATCGAAATCGGCCTAGTGGTTTCGGAGCCTATTCAATGCAAACAAACAAACCTTTCCTCTTTATAATAATACTATATGTTGCCCGCATCTTCGTACGCGCAAAAGGAAATCTCGAGGAACCGTGCATTTTGCCGCGATAAAAAGTAGCATATGTCCTTCCCCGTAGTCTACTCTGTATATGTGCCAAATTTCATCAAAATGGGTAAAGTAGTTTGAGCGCCGCGATTCAATGCAAACAAAGAAACATTTAATCTTTATAAATATTAGTATAGAAGTATAGATTAAGTATAGATGTACCTACATAATATTACGATGACCTCTGTGGCTCAGTGGTTTGCGCGCGCGCGTATTGCGCTCAAGCCGGAGGTTGCGGGTTCGAATCCCGCCAGGGAACAAAAAAGTTTTATGTGTTCCTGGGTCATGAATGTACGTATATTAAATACGTGCAGTATATATTATACTAAAAGTCTTAAATATGTATACAGTATAAAATTATTAAATTTATTTTTTTTGTCTGGTACCCGTAACATAAGTTCTTCTAGAACTTACCACGGTGCCAGATTGACGTGGTGTGAAAGCGTCCATATAGATAGATATTATTATTATGTTATAGATGACTAATGGCTGATTTTTCAACGCTTCGGCACGAATAAGCTGGCTCGACCGGATTAATACCACGGCGTCACAGAAAACCAGCGTGAATTAACGCTTGCGTTGTGTTTCGCCGAGTGAGTGTGGTTACCGGAGGCCCTAGGGGTTGACGATTTTATAGATCACAGGGCCTTTAGTCAAGATACATTCGATAATTTCGACGGCACTGACATGTCAAATTCCATACATTTTGTTTTCAAAATGTATGGGATTCGCCGTCGAAATTATCGAATGCATCTTGACTAAAGGCCCAGGCATGCAAGTGCGCAATACTAGAGAAGTTACAAGTGTAACTCCTCTAGTGTTGCGAGTGTCTATGAACGGCGGTACTCGCTTAACATCAGGCGGGCCGCTCGTTTTCTGGTCAATTCTTTCACAGTCAATATTCCGTGGGTATTGTATGATCCCGAATTCTTGTAATTTACTAACACGTTCAAATTACTTTTATTGAATTGTAAATGAATCGTTTTGATACCATAAACTGTATTTCGGAATTTGGACCAATCAAAGCGGGTTTGACGTTTATGAGAATACCATTTTGCAGTTTTGACATATCGGGACTGGATTGTAATTGTATTAATGCAGACTTTAATAAGCAGTATCGACCTTTCTGACACTGGAATTCGAATTGAATAGAAATAATTACGTTAATTGCCATTATTATGTTCTTAGAAGGCACATTTTTCTATAGTGAGAAGAAATCCTGCATCTTAAGCCAAGTTATTTTCATCGTCTCAAAAATTCACGTTTCACAGTAATAATACACAGAACTTCTTGCACCGTTGTATTGAAGAGTTAGCTCACACCGAAATGAAACGTGACACGGCGCTGCATTTTTAACATAGCGATTCAAAATTGAACTTTATTCACTACATAAGAAGATACACTTTTAATTGCAAGAGTTCGAATGTCAAACTAGATCGCTCTGCATAGCGTGGCGTCGCTTCTCCAATGAAACATGACGTATAGCTTCTAGTGTGCTGAATAAAGTTCAATTGTGAATCACTATTATAAATATGCAGCACCGGATTGTGTGTCGTCTGACTTCAGTGTGAGCTAACTCCTAAATAGAGAGAGTGCGAGAAGTTCTGTGTATTATTGCTTTGGGGAAAATGCTTCTTATTTTACCTAACATTGGGGAAAAAAGGAAGCTATAATAGGTATATAGGAGAAGCAATAGTGCACACAATTATATCGCTTTGTAAAGTATTTTAGAAAAGGCGTACTCAACGCACGCAAATCGACATCACTCTTGGTGTTTTATGAAATTACTATATTATTTTACTATCTGAAGTAAAGTTGTCTCAATTGCTGAACAATCAAACTGTGTCGGTACGTGCTTGTTTATTTACTATCATTCTTCGTTTGTTTTTTATTTACGGTCAAAGTTGCGTAAAAATCCAATGTTTGGAGGGATGTATTATCTTTAATAATTTAAATTTTAGAAATATAAACACGTACCGACCTAGATAAGTGTAGTAAGAATCGATACTATGCTAAAACTTGGGTCTACAATGTTTGACATTAGAGTAAATCACCAATGTGTGGAGAAAAAACAGACTAAAGGCTGCAGCCTTAAACTCATGTAGCATTCTCAAAACACCGTACAATACCTCCATTGTTAATATTTAAAATGGACGTGTTTAGTTTATCGTTCACTCCACCTGACGACTGTGTTCCAGCCTTTTGTGTACTCCGCGAAAGTAAACGGCTCGAACGAGGTAATTTATAATGCAAACACGATTTCGTTCCTTGTTTTTTGTATCGAGGTTGTCGAGATTTTACACGTATTCATCGTTCTCTCAATAGTTTTAAAGGAAATTAACGTGTTAACAATGTAATTAACACAAGAATTTGGATTTTCTTGCTCGTAATTTTTAAGATAGCTATTGCTAGTATCGTGCGTTGTTAACTTCAGTTCCTTTGTGGTGAGAGTACCGACGCATCTTTTGTCGACCTTCGAGGTGGAGGAGTTCTGGTTGACGGGTGTGGTCTACCGGAGGTTCCGGGGGAGACTCCAGAACGAAGCGCGCATCACGTCGCCGACAACACGTGATAAAGTGAAGTTTAAGTATATAATAACATTAATATGTTAGTCTGTAAGGTATTTATAATATGGGCCTATGCCGCCCAAAATAAACGTTATTTTTAACCGAGTTGCAAAAAAGGAGGCAGTTATACGTTCGGTTGTATGTTTTTTTTGTATGCTTAACGATAACTCCGCCGTCTGTTGACCTATTTTCAAAATTATTTTTTTGATGTAAAGGGTATACTTCAAAGTTGTTCGCTTTTTCACAAAAGTAATGACTTGATGATGAGATCTATGAGGAATCGAGGGAACTCCTCAAAATTTATATGGACCTATATAGTGATTTCTACTTTTTCTGAAGTAACCCAATCATATGTTACCAAACAGTAGGCTTTTGAACCAAGGTATATCCTGGATCCAAAAATACTGAACAGAACTCCTGACTCCTTATACATACATGTTTGGGGATTTCGGCGTGGCTTAAATAACTGCAACCATAAGCCACTATGTCGATTAAAGTAATCATCATCATCACCACCATCATCACACCATAAATCTCATACATAATGATGATGTATTAGGTACTTCTCATAGTATTTTACACCGACACGGATATCATTGAACATTACCCTGCCGTTTATGGACCGATTTTCAAAATTATTTTTTTGATGTATTGGGTATAACTTGAGATTGGTTTTGTTGCCACCAAATCGGTGACCTGATGATGGCATCCATGAGGAACCGAGGGAACTCCTTGAAATTTATATGGACATATATAGTGATTTTGACTTTTTCAGAAGTAACCCACACATATGCTACCAAAAAGTAAGTTTCTTCATCAAGGTATACCCTGGATCCAAAAGCACCGATCATAACTGAGGAGTTTTTAAAGATACGCGTTTGGAAATTTTGACATTGTTTAAAGAACTGTAAGCATATGGCATTATGTATCATACATATCATACAGTAATCATCATCATTATCTTATATACAATACCTAGTGGAAGCTTGGCGCGTATTCAATTATACATTCGATCGTTTATTTTAAACGTTCTTAAAATGTGTTAATAATAATATAACAAATATCACTAAAATGGGAAAAAATATTATTATTTTAAACAAAAAATTAAACCGACTTCCAAAGTAAAAATTCACAAAAAAGTATGAAATAAAACTTATTTTCTAATTAATTCCCCTTTTTAATTTGGTTGAAATTTTAACTATTTCTCTACTCAATCATCAAAATATTGCGAGCCAACTTGAACGTGTGTTCTATTTTAAATGTTGTTTTATCAAGATTTTGTTCGGGCTGGTACCATCTTAAAAATTATGAAGATCGAGTAAAGAAATAGTTAAAAAATCAGCCAAATTTAAAAAGGGGATTATTGGGAAAATAAGTCTTATTTCATACTTTTTGTGCTTTTTCACTTCGGAAGTCGGTTTAATTTTTTGTTCAAAAATAATAATAATAATAAAATAATAATAGAAATATATATAAACAAAATTCAACTGTATGCACTAGTGACTACACAAAGAGTTACAAGTTTCAAATGACATTATTCATACTGCATACACTGCGCTTGCGCGGTACTTACAATGAAACATGTAGGATTGTAGGTCTACCTATGGACCCTTTCCCATCATCTGGCCCCGTCTTTGTATCCGAAGAACTTGTGTTACGGGGACCAGACAACGGAAAGTAGGTATATTTAATACTTTTTTGCTATACATATATTTGAGATTTTTATTTTATCATACACAGATTTAATACACGTCCATGTCCCGGGAACATTGAAAACTTTTGTCCCTCGGCGGGATTAGAATCCTCCGGCTTCAGCGCCGACGCGCTAACCACTGAGCCAAGTAACTTCTAGTGTAATGAATAAGGTTCAATTTTGAAAAGCTATCTCTTAAACGCAGCGCCGTATCGCATATAGTTTCATTTCGATGTGAATTGCCCGTAATGGGTCACAATTAAGCCGTGAAATTGACGAGCTAGCCGCTGGTGCCTGAGGCCGCTCTGTTTGGGGTAATTCGAAATTAAATCGCCCAATACGATAGTTAAACCTTTATCATAATAGTTAAATGAGTATTTGGGGTTACCATTATTTACCTAAACCTATGAGCTATATACGATTGTTTTATATATCCAAGTGAGTAGTTGGCATTCAGTGTCAAACTACTGAATGAAACATAATTTAAGAGAAATTACATTCTTTATGGTCAATGACCAGCAAATGTCGATCTGCAACACCAGAGAAGTTACAATTGGTATTTTACCCACACCTCCTTGCATCCCTGGTATCATGACTCTGTGGGTGAAGCGTTATTTTATAACGATTTTCTAAAATACCAAAATATTATGACGTCTCTGGCAAGTCAGCCTTTACGTGCCGAAGCATGCCTTACTATGTTAAAATCTAATATATTCTTAACTAAATTAATTTGTTCTATGTCTCCTGTCGAGTTGGCTATGTCATAATATATACTTCTGTACACTATACTAATATTATAAATGCGAATATATGTCTGTCTGTTGCCTCTTCACGCTTTTTATGAAATTTGGTATAGACATATTTTGAGTCCCGTGAAAGGACATAGGATATTTTTATCCCAAAAAACTACAATGTTCCCATGGGATAATGTATAAATGTGTGTGCTTTTTTACTGTGGTTCACGCCGAAAGTCCTGAACGCTTTCACGTAAAAACTACTAAACCGATCATCATGAAATTTGGTACGGATATAAAATAGACTACTTTTTATTATAATATTTATTATATTAAGTAGACCACGGGGAAGGACATAGGCTGCTTGTTATCGTGGGACATATACAGTTCCCGTGGGTTACTGTATTTACGCGGGCGGAGCCGCGGGAAACAGCTAGTTCCAATAAATTTTTACCTAAATTTATTTGTTCTGTTATATCAACGTATGTGGCTTTAAAGTGGACGGGAAAACAGCTTGATGCACTACATAATACAAGGAATTTAAAACGTGAAGAAAAATTTCAAAAACATTTTACAGCATACTGTGCACAAGTGTAATATCTTTACATTTTCTACAGAGTAATTAAAGTTCATACGAACTAGTGCACTGTGGACCCGCACAGCTGTACATACAATAATATACAGACGCTTCTTCAAAGTATAAACGACATCCTTACTTGTACTACTTCCTACTACTATTATAAATGAGAATGATTGTGAGAATAGATGGATGTTTGTGACTCGTTCACGCAAAAACTTCAGTAGGTAGTTTGTGAATCTAGTAAACACCAAACTATAACACTAAAACTCGTCAGACGACGAGGCAACGAGAATTGACATTTTTCTACCTTTTACTAGTATTAACAATTTATCTGAAATTACAAATCCTACCTACTATTATGAATGTGAAAGTTTGTGAGGAAGGATGGATGTTTGTAACTCTGTTACGCAAAAACCACTGAACGGATTTTAATGATATTTGGTATGGTCGTCGTTTAGGGCTCTGGATTAACACATAGGCTACTTTTTGTTATAAAAAAGTGGATGGTTCCCGTAGGATACGGTATTTACGCGGGCGGAGCCGCGGGTAAAGGCTAGTTTTAAATAATGAGAAGATCTCTTCTATTATTTTAACATACTCACGCCTATTACAATTAAATTTCGAACAAATAAGCTCTTGACATAGTCTGAGCAAGGATATAGGCTATTTCATCGTAGTAAAATATATGAGTTCTCGCGTGATATAAGCGATTTTTTGCAAACAAATATTTGTCTAGATTTAAGACAATTCTCAATAATATCAATTTATATTAAACTAGTTCTTGCCCGCCGCTCCGCCCGCGAAGATACTGTATCCCACGGGAACACTGTACTTTTTTTGGTATAAAATGTAGTCTATATCTTTCCTCATGGTGTACGCTATGTTATATGTATGTCAGTTGTAGTTGCAGAGCTTATTAATTGGTAACAAACAAATCTTTCCTCCTTATTTATAATATTAGTAAGATGATCAAAGCTGTCGGTTAATCTTACAATTTAATTTTGATCGCTAGACGACTTACAAACTTGTTGCAAAATTATATGCAACAATCGGGTCATCCTATTTTGGCACACGACCGTTCGATATTTTGATCTAGTTGAACCAATTCCTGCGTCACTCGTAATAAACTTAGTCACTCCCCGCCCAGGTGTGCCGGGATGTAGAGATTCTAGAATATTCCGACCTTTTAGTGCATTTTATGATAGCTTAAGGTTTGTTTCAGCAGAATACGTTGTTTTAAACTAAAAAAATGTTTGACGTAATGTGGTAAAAGAAACCATTGTCGATGGGTCAGTTCACACCGCGACGCGGCTCTGCATTATTGAGATGCCTACCTACATAGCTTTTTAAAATCGAACTTCATTGGAAGAGCGGCGCCTTCGATATTGACCACAAATAGACCACAGACCTGCACTAAATTCGATCCAGTTCGTCGCAACTTCGTTTGCGTAGAAGTAACGGACACGAAACCCTATTTTTTAAACGGAAACCTAAGATAAAAGTAGCCTAAGTTTCTCCTTATAACATCAGCTATCTGCCAGTGAAGTTCCGTGAAAATCGGTCCAACCTTTTCTGAGATTAGCCAGAACAAACGGACAGACAGACGGACGGACTTACAAATATTTGAGAAATTGATTTTTTATTGTAAGTGCCATATATATTATAGGTACTTTCATTTGCATTTAGTGAAAAGCCATTTAAAATTACAAACAGACAGTTCAATTGTATTTATTTAATAATGATGATTAGATTTAGGCCACGATCGCAGCGAAATATTATTTTTCTGATCTTTTGAATAATTTATTTTACTATCAAAATGCTATTCATTATATTTCAAGCCATAAATTTGTGTTAAGCCATTCGAGATGAGGCAAAAAAATCTTGGGCTCTGCGCAAACGGGCCACATGCGATAGCGATCGATGGCCGACGACACACTTAGAGCGTTTTCCTGATATGCGATAAGATATCGGATATTGCAACGATAAATTTCGAAAGTATGAGAGAGACAGGGATATGTTTCAATATGAAACATATCCATGTCCTCGTCATTCTCGGCGCGATATCCGATATCGGACTGGATATTGAATAAACGCACTTATGCCAAAAACATAAGAGCGTTTCCGGTCTGTAATCTGATATCAGTGCGACAAGACGTGAAAACGCTCTTTTTCATTCATTTCGTTTCGCCGTACGTGTAGCCGGTCGCGGAATCGCAACATTAATGACAAATGTGTAGCGACTAGCTGTAGCGCGCGACAGATTTTCGCAGCGTATTTGCGCGCCTAAATCGCGTTTTAGTAAACAAACATCCCAACATTACAATTCTCGGGCGACAATGATTCAGTATTACACGCACTAAGCCTCTTACAAACAATTTTTCAAATCGCAGACACAAATTCTCACTTGGGACCGAAACTTTCCTCAAAACATTGAGATTTCCGGGAGTTTGATAAGTGGCCGGATTAGGTAGCATTTTTCGCGTATTTTATGATTCATTTAGATGAAGAATCGGGTGAAAATTAAAATATAATTTTATTATTTTTCAATATAAATGAAACAAAGTCATGTTATGCCCGCTACACACCACAACGATAAAACTGCACAGTTCGGTCAAGGTACAAACGGACTTAAACATCTTAACAAATCAGTACAACATCTTCATAATTGAATTCCGCATAAAAAAATTGTTTCCAAGTTTGGTTAGGACAATGCAGGCTGATCACCTCATTGTATGACAAGAGAGATGATCCATGCGTCGGATGGGCATGTAAAAAGTCGGTCCTGCGCCTGATCTCTCGCCAGTCGTATAGGTTATCTGTCCCACTGGATTTCGAAAGTAAAGGAAGAGACAATGCTCTTATGTACTGCTCAGATACTTGGGCGCTTTAAAATAATTCCTGCATAGCGGGCCTGGTTTCAATGAAACCGGCCACCGTCACCGAAATCGGTGTGGGGAGCTATTATTATATTATGCAGTTTTATCGTTGTGGTCTGTAGCGGACATTGGCTAAACAGATTTGACAGATATAATATAGATACGGATATAAGGTATACCTTACAATCACATCGAGAAATCTCGTTGTTTCAGAGAAAACGATGATTGCCGAGGGGCATTAAAAACGTGGTTGTACAGTCATAATAATAATGATTACACATGTGTCCGCTAAGAAAGCTTTTTAAACTTCGCCGAGGCGATTAAAGGGGAAAATCGGGACGGGTCGGGGTAGTCGCGAAATAGTTTCAAATTTTTTATTTATTCAGAGCACTATTAATTTATGTAATAAAATATAATCCGACTTCGTAAATTATATAGCCTATGATACCCGGGCCATTATTGCGAATCTTTTGACACCTCATTCGTTAAAATTGAATCAGTAGTTTAGGCGCTAGGGTGAAACAAACATATTATACACATACAAACGTAGATTGCAAAATCATTACCCTTCATTTTAGCCTCGCCGTTGTCGGGTAAAAATTACTATAAAGGAGCTATGCAACACTACCTGCTTTTTGAAATCTCTGCGTCCAAGAAACACAACGTAAGCACACCGTAATTTCCAACGTAAACACGGACGTACAGCCAACTCAATTACGCCGCGCCTCCCCTGGGAGAGACTGCGGAGCCGCGGTAAATATTTATCGTTTTTAATTTTTATTACATTTCCACGTACATTTTAAAAGTGTCGGCAAGATGAAAACTATGTACAAAGTATATAAATATTTTGTGGTAACACGAGACCGGCTGTTGTAATTATCGTAGCTCGTATGTTATTTCTGTGCCTCATTAAATTGTGTAAATTATTCAAATCCATTTACTCGTTTGACATTAGAAAGTATACAAGTGTTACAAGTAATTAGAATGTATGTGACTCAGCCCACCCTTAGTAGGCAAACGACAGCCTCTGATATTGAGGAGGCTGGAGGACTCCTTTATTTATTTATTTTTTGACGAGAAAATACATTTAAGCATCGCACGGGTATGGTCCCGTGTGTATTTGAGACTCTGCTGCGCCCGAAAACTTGGTGAATGGGCGCTATCTACTAACACAGGCCCTTCTGGATGGGGGCATTTATGCCCCCCAAGCAAACCAGAGGCCCCATTTTACGTGTTATCCTACTAATATTATAAATCTGAATGTTTGTGACGATGGATGGATGTATAGATGTTTGTTACTCTTTCTCGCAAAAAATACTGAACGGATTTCGATGAAATTTGGTATGGCAGTAGATTAGGCTCTGGATTCAAAAAAAAGCCAAACTTTTTATCCCAAAAAAGTATAGTGTTCCTTTGGGATACTGTATTTACGCGGGCGCAGCCGCGGGCAACAGCTAGTAACATACATATTACGAGAGAGATGCTTATCACAGATACGTCTACAATATACAGCTATTGGCCATTTTTGGCCATTACTCATCGCGACCATCACGGGGACTCGGTGCGGTGGGGCACGCCGGTATGTCATGGTATGGTCGAAATGTGTATATTTTGACTCTGTACTTTCACTAACGAATAGCTGATGTTAAAAGGAGTAACTTAAGCTACTTTTATCTTTAAGGGTCCCTTTTAAAAAAGTAATATTTTCCCTTTCCATTAGTTCCACGCAAACCAAGTTGCGGGCACCAGCAGGTTATAACATTATTGTGTTATATAATACATTATTCAGATCTATATTCACTGTAATAAAACTTTAGATTATAATATCGAGGTTTATTACATCCATAGTCGTCCGCATTTCACGTTCCTTTACAACCGCTCCCTTATTATAAAGTTTGTGAAAGTTGCTACAACAATGTAGCAGTGTAGTTCCTTGTAAGATTGACTTTTAAGTTTTTTCTTGTACTACGAGGTCGCCCTGTGGTCGAAATTTGCCCATAACAATACATATAATTTTTAAGATTGTTCTTTTTTAGGATTCTTTTGCATCTTAGATAGAAAAAAAAGTAAATGTTGTGACAGATTAACAAACGTCAACAAAATTGTATCTTTGGAGTTCGTGGTTATGGGTTACGTACTGTGATACTTATCCTCTAGTTCAGGCACTTGTCAACTGTTCATCTGTAAACGTATACCGGGGAAGAAAAGATATAAGTCTCTATACTGACTATATTTGCTGACTGAATTACACTGAGTGTTCGCGTGTTCCCTTCTTGCCCTGTAACCACGCAACTGGCGAGCCGCGGTCCGACACCACGTCGCCTTACAAAGATTACCAAGTCAGCATTCTATGAAATAAGTAAGTACCTATGTAACTATGTCCCAACGATATTCCCCCCTTTTTTAAAAAACAAAAAATCTGTCCTGAGAAATAAAAATAAAAATATGGTTACTCTATCATTACACTGAATAAAAATATTACCAGTTACTTGCTACGAGTAATACAATACATTGCTATCGCTACAAGAATGCGCTGACGTCGTATATTGGGCAAGCAGAGTACACCATCATACAATGTAGACTTACTCTAATACACACAAACTTACAACAACTTCTAAATTGACAACTCATAATATTAATATTACAAAACCAATAACATGTACAAGTTTTTGTACCCTAGGCCTACGACATAGTCTTGGCGTCGGTAGATAGTAGATATCTACTAGCGTGCTAGTGTGTAGTCACTAGCGTGAACATGTGGAGCATATTTTCAGTTATCAGACGATTAAAGTTCAATATATAACAGGCGTTCTTGTCACTGGATTCTGCAGATTTACTTGCTCTTTGACACTAGAGCGTTCTTGCTCTATTTATAATACCCTTGAAAACTTTGCCTTTTACATGTTTACTGCACTTTTTAATACACAAAAATAAACACACACTGAACAGTATTGCCGTAAATACAAAAATAAGTATGCCATATGCTTCAATTTTTTTTTCAAGCGCGGCTCTAGCAGATTTTTCAGAACCGGACTGCGCAATGACAACTTGCTCGTTTTTAGCCTGGTAATTGCCCATATTGACAAAAATACCCATAGACTACGAGCACAACTCAATTTGAAAATGGTATAGAACTCTAATAATATATTATTTTATATAGTACTAAATTGCTGTAACAACCTACAACAGAAAACGCACAGGTGGCTTTACGTGCCTACCGCTGCGTGTGGTACGAGTTACAAGCTTACCGCAACTATATGAGTTTGACTGTTCGTCCTAGTTCTCCGCATTGTAACTCTCTTCATACATACTGTGGGGAATGTCCACATTAATTCTATCGGACTCTACCAAAATGTATCCCGGCTTAAGCCGATCTACTGAAATATCTACATGTCTGTAATTTAATTGAACTTTAAATACTTTATCTGACCTACTTATAACGCGGTAGGGGCCATCATAAGTGGGCGTTAAAGGCCTTCTTTACGGCATCATTCCTAATAAACACATGGGAACATGTTTGCAAATCCTTATACGTGAACAAGTTACGTGTATCGCTACCCGCTCGTGCCTTGGGTTGCAAGCTATGAATCATTTCTCGTAACTTCTTCTCTACGTACGTGTAATAATTAAAATTAGCTGTTCCACTTACCTCGTTGTAAAAATCTCCGGGTAAGCGCACCAACTCTGCTGCGCTGAAGCCGGTGTCACGCCGACTCGCAGCACGGAGTCCGAATAAAACGGTGGGCAACTCGTCATCCCACGACTTTCTACTTGTTAATCTACATGTCAGAGCTACTTTAAAAGAACGATGCCACCGCTCTATCTTCCCGTTACTTTGGGGGTGATAGGTGGTCCTTATTCTCTGTACACCTAACATTTTTAGTAAGTTACTAAATAATTCGCTCTCGTATTGCCTGCCTTGATCACTCGTTAACCTGGTTGGACATCCGAATCTACAAATCCAATTTTCATAAATCGCTCTGGCGACCGTTTCGGCTGTTATGTCGCTAGTGGCTACTGCCTCTGGCCAAGATACCTATCTATAATTGTAACGCAATATCTATTACCTCTTTGTGTTGTTTATAACGGGTCTACTATATCTACGTGTATGTGTTCAAATCTTTCGCTCGGTGTAAACGATCCTAAACCCGAAATAACATGACGATTCACTTTACCCTTTTGACACGGTATACAGTTTTTAGTCCAATCCCTAACGTCTTTATTCATTCCTGGCCAAAAATAACGAGAGGATAATATTTTTAGGGTTGTTCTGATGCCTGGATGACTTATGTACCTACTGAAAGAAAAATATTACGCCTGCATTTTTTGGTATATATGGCCTAACATAACCAATCGCAATATCACAATATATACTTTTACTCAAATTAGGTAACATAACTTTTTTTAACTTAATTTGTGACGCATTACAAGTTCCTAAAAAATCTGTAATCTGATCATCATCGTCCTGTTGCAACGCTATTTCTTCGTAATCGACTACAGTCGGACACCCAATAGTCTCAACACGCGATAAGGCGTCCGCTACTGGATTCTCGCTACCACCTACGTGTTGAATACTATTTGTATACTCGCTTATGTACATTAACTGTCGAATACGTCTAAGTGTCTCTTTCTCCGAATTGATCTTTGTAAGCGCGTGAGTCAAAGGCTTGTGGTCTGTAAATACCGTTAAAGCACGACCTTCAATCATGTTTCTAAAATGCATGATAGACATGTATATGGCAAGCAATTCTTTATCGTATGTACTGTAATTTTGTTGCGCCTGCGACAGTTTTTTTGAAAAATAGCCTAAGGGCTGCCATGCCCTACCGAATTACTGCTGTAAAACGGCACCAACACACGTATTTGAAGCGTCTACCATAATTGATAATGGGATATCCGGGGTCGGGTGAGCGAGTGTCGCGGCGCTTTTAAGGCTCTCCTTACACTGCTCGAATGCCAACTCCGATTCTCGATTCCAAACTATCCTAGTTTTGTCTTTCTTTTTAGCGTTGTGCAAAAACTTATTTAAATGCGCATGACTTTCGGCGGCCTTAGGTAGATGCGACCTATAAAAATTAATCATGCCTAAAAACCTTCTCAAACTTTCCACAGTTTTCGGCTCTGGGTAGTCTGTAATAGCCTTAACCTTATCGGCCAGCGGGCGTTTTCCTTTCTGTGTAACTTTATAACCTAAAAATTCGATTTCTTTTTTACCAAATAGACATTTAGATGAGTTAAATCGTTCAAATACTTGTCTTACGTGCTCTTTATGCGTGACGACATCCTCTGACGCAATTATGACGTCATCGATGTAACAAAAAAAGGAACTTTGTTATTTATCTCCCGTGTTAGAGTCTATTTTTGAAATATTTTCTAAGCCTCGTAATACTGTGTTATCCATGAACCTCTGGAAAGTTTGGGCTGCATTCTTTAGTTCGAAGGTCATGCGAGTGAATTCATAAAGACTGATCGGAGTAATTATCGCTATCTTCTCCATGTCCTCGGGAGCTATTTTAATAATATGATATGCACGGTTTATATCTAATCTAGTGAATATTTTTTTACCTGTCAAACTATAAGTGAAATCATGCAATCTAGGAACGGGGTATCTGTCCGGCGTAGTCACCGCATTTAATCTACGATAATCGCCACACGGTCGAATCTGGCCATCCGTTTCAGGGACAAAGTGCAAAGGACTAGCCCATTGGCTGCAAGAAGGCTGACAAATACCCATCTCCTGCATTAAACGAAATTCGTCTCTTACCTTTGTATACTTCTCCGGAGGAAGCGGGCGGGCGCGCGCATGCACCGGCGGGCTTGACGTCTCTATGCAATGGTAAACTACATGGTTCGGCACGTCCTTGAAAGACGCGAGTCTGGTAATCTCTGAAAACTGCTCTAATAGGTCGCAGTACGGGCTATCAGACTGAATTGTTGTTACAGAAGGCTCACTGTGACTTATGATGCTCCCTATCGCGTATAATGTTGTAAACTTATCAATTAATTTTCTATTGTATAAATCTACCACAAACCTATGTGTTTTTAGGAAATAAGCACCAATAATCGGTTTACTGATATCGCATAATATTACAAAAGGCCATTTAAAACTACGTCTCAATCCTAAATTAAGTTCTAATGTTACCACACCGTATGTATTTATTAAAGTGCCATTTGCCACGTACAAAGTATATGCACTCCTATCATATTTCTTACAATTATTAAACTTAGAAACAGGAACGCTGGATATTTCGGCACCTGTGTCAATTAAAAAAGTCATACCGCTTTTGGAGTCTGTTATACACAAACGATGGTTTTCATCAAAACCGGCGCACTCTTCCATCGCTGCAGACTGCGCCACCTCTAGTTTCCCGATGCCGTTCTCCAGTTACATGGGGACTCACACTTCTTGGCAGCTGCCCGATATCTAAAATTGTACTTGCATAACCAATCTGCGCTCTGTGGTGTGCGCCTGGGACCTCTGGAACGTGAGCGAGACCTGTTCCTATAGTCTTGAAAACGGAAACCTCGCCGATGTTCTCTTCTTCTTATCTCGTTCACCTCTCTTCATATTTTTTTATTTTCAGGGATATGTTCCGCATTTTCACCAGCAGCTCAGCATTCACCATCGTATCGTTGGTTGAAATCGACAGCTTATTTATATATATAGCCATGCCGGTGAGCTCGTCTAGCTTGGCTTCGGCGCTGCAGCTTGTGAGGATTGCTCGCACCCATCCTGGCAGTCGCGCCATCCACAGGTTCTTCAAAGTGTCACCAGCGGCAGCTGTATTTCTATCAAGCTCCTTCATTTTAGCGATTAGCTGCGATGGACGCTGCTGACCAAGATCTATCTCTTTTACCAGCTTGTGAAATTGAGCTTCAGCGCTTTCTTGGTATATTTTTAACAATCTATTTTTCAGGACTATATAACGTTGCTGTGCGGGAGGATCATCGATCAGGTCTGCCACCTGGCTAAGTTCCTCCTTAACTAACTTTGCCAAAACTAAATCATACTTCACATTTTCACTTTGATTTTTTTTTATTAAATAAGGGGGCAAACGAGCAAACGGGTCACCTGATGGTAAGCAACTACCGTCGCCCATGGACACTCGCAACATCAGAAGAGCTGCAGGTGCGTTGCCGGCCTTTTAAGAGGGAATACGCTCTCTTCTTGAAGGTTTGCAGGTCGTATAGGTCCGGAAATACTGCTGGTGACAGTTCGTTCCAGAGTTTTACAGTGCGCGGCAGAAATTTACGCGAAAAGCGCACGGTGGAAGACTGCCACTCATCAAGGTGATGAGTATATTTTTCGCGTGGGACGATGGCGAAAAGTTGCAGGTGGTATGATTCCGAACAATTCCTCAGAGCACTCCCCGTGATACAACCGATAGAGGATGCAGAGTGAAGCTACATCTCGGCGTAATTCCAAGGGGTCCAAGCTGATTGAAACACTATGGCAGTCAACAATTCGAGCGGCCCTTCGTTGGATACGATCCAGAGGAAGCAGTTGGTATTTTGGCGCCCCTGCCCAGAGATAAGAACAATATTCCATATGAGGCCGAACCTGCGCCTTGTAGAGTTGTAGGCGTTGGTCCGGACTGAAGTACTGTCTCGCTCTGTTAAGAACACCAAGCTTCTTCGAGGCTAACTTGGCCTTACCCTCTAGATGATATCGGAACTGGACTTCGCTCGATATGTTGACGCCAAGTATCTCAATGCTAGGGAAGATGGTTAAAGATGTGCCCTCGAAACGAGGATATACGACCATTGGTGACTTTTTAGTGGTGAACGCGCAGACTTGTGTCTTGGCGGGGTTGAATTGGACTAAGTTACGTCTACCCCATTCAGAGACTTTCTCCAATGAATTCTCTATTTTAGACACAAGTTCGTTTCGACTCTCAATGACATTTAGCCGAGAAATATTGGGGGAGCCGGTATATACAGCATCACCTGTACTATCATCCGCATAGCAATGAATGCCGTTGGTCTGTAACATGTCATTGATATGCAGTATGAATAGGGTAGGCGATAGCACACAGCCCTGAGGGACACCAGCATCAACAGACTGAGTTTCCGAGCATTCGCCGTCAACTACGACCTTTATGCTTCTATCTGCTAAGAAACTAGTGACCCACTTACATAATTTCTCGGGCAGCCCGTATGATGGATGCTTTGATAGCAGCGCTTTATGCCAAACCCGATCAAAGGCCTTCGCAATGTCCATACTAACAGCCAATTCTCTTCTCCCTTCGACTCAATTGCCTGAGCACAACGATGAGTTAGGTACGCCGAGCGACCCTTACGGAACCCGTATTGTTTGTCGCTTAGTAATCCCTGGCCGTCCAAGTATCGAAGAAGCTGGCTATTGATAATGGATTCCATTATCTTTGAGAAGAGAGAGGTTATAGCGATTGGTCTGTAGTTGGAAGGATTTGAGCGATCACCTTTTTTAGGGATCGGGTGCACCAAGGCTGTTTTCCAAGAAGCCGGGACGATGCCAGAAGAGTAGGAGAACCGAAAAAGACGCGTCAAGACCGGAGCCAACTCTGGAGCACACTTTTTCAACACAATAGGAGGGATTCCGTCAGGCCCACTCGACTTTTGGATATCAAGTGAACGGAGGGCTTTTCGCACTGAGCGCTGATGAAACCGAATATCCGACATGATGCTCCTGCATCACGGTATGGTCGGCGGTTTCTGCCCCCCGTCATCCAGGGTCGAGTTTGACGCAAAGAGCTTGCCCAGAAGATCGGCTTTGTCCTTTGCGTCCTAGGCCAACGATCCATTTCCTACGTGTAGGGATGGTAGGGTTGGCTTGCAGAAATTTCCTTCAATAGCAATGGTCAGAGACCAGAATGCACGGGTTCCCGAGGGGAGACGCTCAAGTCTCCTACCAATTCTATTGACGTGCTGTTTCTTTGCCCGAGTAATCTCTTTCTTGAGGGACCTAGAGGCAAGGTTTTACTCCTTTTTATATGTGCTGGTATTTAAATCCCGAGCAGACACTGCATTAGCCCAGGATTGGTAAGCCTCCTGCTTCCGGCGAGAAGCTTTTTTGGGGGATGAACCAAACCAGGGACGAAATCTGCCGCCAGTTGGCACTACAGAGGACGGAATGAAAAGTTCCATCCCTTTCATCACCACATCGGCAACAGAGTTGGCAGTGTTGTCTGGATCATCCGGCGAGAAGCACACGTTCCCCCAAGGATAGGATGCAAAAAACGACCGCATCCCATCCCAGTCTGCTGATTTGTAGTGCCACACACGACGGTATTTAACAGCACGCTGTCGTAACACCGTCCTAAGTGGCACAGAACTCCTAACATTGATGTTGCGGTCCCACAACGGCTTTGAACTGGGCGAACCACATGCGTGGCATATCAGTCCAGAACGAAGGTATTCTCGCTGAAAGGCTGATGGCAGCCAGATCGCGGTTGATTTGCTGAGTCATAGGTTGCTGTAGAGCCATCGGTTGCTGCACTCCAGGGTTAGCCATCTTTCACTCGCACTGTATTGTTCGGTACACGTGCACTAAATACGCAGAGTCCGTATGACGCAATATGTAACGTGGCACGCGGCGCGACGGTACGGTGAGTTGCAAGGGCATTGTTGGGACATAGTTACATAGGTACTTACTTATTTCATAGAATGCTGACTTGGTAATCTTTGTAAGGCGACGTGGTGTCGGACCGCGGCTCGCCAGTTGCGTGGTTACAGGGCAAGAAGGGAACACGCGAACACTCAGTGTAATTCAGTCAGCAAATATAGTCAGTATAGAGACTTATATCTTTTCTTCCCCGGTATACGTTTACAGATGAACAGTTGACAAGTGCCTGAACTAGATAATAAGTATCACAGTACGTAATACAATAAACACGAACTCCAAATTGGTGACCCCGACGTGATTAGTTTCCCACTGCCCTGTAACCACGCAACTGGCGAGCCGCGGTCCGACACCACGTCGCCTTACAAAGATTACCAAGTCAGCATTCTATGAAATAAGTAAGTTCCTATGTAACTATGTCCCAACATATCTAACAAACGCACGACAGTGTGTATTAATAATCTGCGGTAGTGTGTGCTGTTGTTATATATTTCGAAGCAATATTTAAGAAATATTAACTTTCTGCACACCTTTCCCCACATAAACATTAATTTACCGGCCGAATTTCATAGTATTAGGTTGCACAATTCTCATTAAACTGTACTGAGTTTTTGCTTCACATATTATCATGTTTAATAGGCTACTTGACTCATATTTAATTTCATACATTGAAGGAGTATTTCCTTTAGTACTTGACTTAGAAAAACATATTCTAGCGATATCATAAATTAAAAACTTAAGATTCATAAATAAAGTTGATTTAAAAATTTGTATTTTTGTTTTCTAATTTCTACTGATGAAAACACCTCGAAGTAACTTCCAGCAAGGATGTGACCGACACAAACACACTAAACACATAATATGTAGTAGTGAAACGGAACGTTTCTGTAAATAAACAGTACATGACATCTTAAAAAGTTATTTATGTCAAAACGTCAAACGGAACATAACACCGTCATTTTACTACTACGGACTATAGCACAGATTACAAATAGTACTAGTATGATATCACAGCACAGATAATTAATCTATCAACCAACATGGCGAATAGTGTTTTCGGCGGTTTTTAAAAAGTCATTATTTTTTTTAACTGTAGGTTTTTAGGTTTCAAAATAATGTAATTTATTTTTTGTGTAATGAAACAATTATGAAGCGTTTAGGATATAAATATAAACAAGGTTAAGTAGCCTATTGTGAATGTCCAAAGATAGGTTTCTGACATTTTATGAAACTTGATATTCATGAAAAGCTAGAAATGGGAACTAGTCCTAAATACCGTCGATTGTTGTTTGTAAAATAGTTCCTGGTTTATGTATACTAACATTATTATATATATATATATATATAGGTTATAATCATTATTATAATTTGACTATTGATATATTATATTATAATATATTCGGCTAAAATTTTAACTATTTCTCTACTAAATCTTCTTAATTTTGAAGTCAGTACCAGTCCAAACAATATCCTACAATATGTTATAGAACTCGCGTTCAAATTTGCTGGTACCGACTTCAAAATTAAGAAGATTTAGTAGATAAATAGTTAAAATTTTAGTAAAATTTACTAAAATAGCAATTCAAAATTGAACTTTATTCGCTACACAAAAAGAGCGGCGAGCGGCGCCGCGCCGCGCTGAGCAGCGCGGTGCAGCTCGCAAATATTATTCTTGCAATGAAACGTGTATTTAATAAGTTATGTGTTGTAAAAAAAAAAACAATTTTGAAGCCGTATCTTAAAAAGAGCGTGCCGCATCACGCCCCGGTGTGAACTGACGCTTACAGAGACATATTCAAGTTGACGACGCAAAGTTTTACAGAAATAGACGGTGGAACAATCTGCTATTTTGGAACTTGATCAAAACCAACGCCCGCTTTGAAGTTATTTCCATAGGCGTTAACACAATAAACGCAAAAAACTAAGACACGGACTTGCAGTCATTAAGATTGATATAGCCCAGAAATACAGCATGCAGGGGGTCTAAAAATACCACTTTAGGTTTTTCATATTTTTCTATACTATATTTGTCAACTTATATTTAGTTTCGCCATTTAAGCATTTCTATTGAAAACATGATTGAAAAATGGCTACATCAGATGAATCATGTAGTCATTTTTCAAAATCACGATTTTTGTATGGAAAAATGTATGAAACACCTAAAGTGGCATTTTAGACCCCCAGTTCTGTTAAAGTTGAATAAGGAATTTATATTTCTTTAATGAAATCTGGTCGATTTCTCGAGACTAAGATCGAAAATGAACAGACGGATTGCCTAGGTAAGGTTGTCATGCCTTTGGTGGACTTTGGTGTTCTTTTTTTACGATGTTGGAATTACGAATTTATGGCAGTCACTTATTAGCAATTGCTATTGTTATTTCTATGATATTCTTACCATTAAGCTAGCCATGCCCGTAAGTGTGAACCTGACAGGTTTGCCTGCACAGTTACACCTGTCAGCCATCCTTGAGCTGAGTACTGAGTACTGTGGAAACCTGCACAGTTGTGCGGCACACACGCTCCGGTATGCCTGAATAACTAAATCGTACAGGCAAACCTGTCAGATATACCCTTGCGTGTATGGCTAAAACGTAGGAAAAAAGCTCACCAAAAGTCCACCAAAGGCGTGGCAACCTTACCATCAGGCGATCCGTCTGCTCATTTCCTGGTCGATTGTATTTAGGTGATTCGAACATGATGATCATAATAATATTTAATTTAAGTAGCCATAAAAGTTTACATCAAATGAATTTCTAAAGGTATCTTACGAAATTAAAATTGTCCCATGATCTAAGATTATGTCGATACCCAGGCTCCCTGAGGTACTTAACAGATGAGTAAATGAGCCCTGATGAGATTACTCTGGTGTCAGATGTAAGGATAATGTTCAGATGTTAATATCAATAACATTTGACTGACTTAATTACTACATTGAACCTATAACTTGCCCAGAACACCTAGAGAAAAACTGAAAAGAATAGTTACGAATAAAACTTTAAACCCTACTATACTAGTTTATAATTTTGACGACCTCTGTGGCTCAGTGGTTAGCGCGTCGGCGCTTAAGTCGGAGTTCGCGGGTTCAAATCCCGCCGAAGAGACAAAAACTTTTTCTGTGTTCCTGGATGTGAATTATATATGTGTATAGTATAATAAAAATTTTAATTATATGTATGGTATAAAAGTAAAAAGTATATTTCCGATTTCTGATACCTGTGATACAAGTTCTTCGGATACTTAGTACAGGACCAGATTGACGTGGTGAGGAAGCGTCCATAGATATTGTATTGTTAAAGTTGTATACCGCCTGTTTAATTCGTATCTTTTGAACATATATTATCTATATGTCTATATACTAATATCAGGTCTTTACATATGAAATTGGCTTTTGTCGTACTGGCCACTTTGATCTCAAATATATCTTCTTTGGTTAGGAATTCCAATTTCAAATTTATACCGCTTTTTACTCATGCATTTGTGTTTCAAAAACCGTGATTTATTTGTTTTTTCCTCTTTTGGCTTTTTCTTTCCGTCACTCTACGTTTACAAAATAGAAAACTTGAAATATATTTCGTATTATTTTCGAGTACGAGTTCCATCGTGGCTTGAGTTCCATGTGGCATCGAAACGGCTCGAAGGATTAATGATGTGTATGGCGGCGGTGTCGCAAAAGAAAACCCCCGTGGACGGCCGGAGACCAAAGTTGATAATGAAGAATTGAAGGCTATTGTGGAATCGGATCGCTCGTCCGAGTTAGCTGCAGGCTGCGGTGTTAGTGATAAAACTGTTAATCCATTTGAAGCAAATTGGGAAGGTGAAAAAGCTTGAAAGGTGGGTACCTCATGAATTGAGTGCAGCAAACCGACAAACGCGCTTCGACTGCTACGTTACATTACTCAACCGGCACAATAATGTAGGGATTTTAAGTCGAATCATAACCTATGATGAAAAGTGGATCCTATACGATAATCGGTAACGCTCATCCCAATGGCTGAACCCTGGCGAACCAGCCAAAGCCTACCCCAAGCGAAAATTGACTCAAAAAAAGTTACTTGTAAGCGTTTGGTGGACTAGTACCAGTGTCGTTCACTACAGTTTTCTTAAATCTGGCCAGACGACTCCGACAGATGTCTATTGCCAGCAACTGCAAATCATGATGGAAAAGCTAGCTGTTAAACAACCGAGGTTGGTCATTTGCTCTAGGCTGCTGCTACTGCTGCTTCAGGATAACGCTAGACCATTCAATTGGAATGTCTAAGACTTCCACCGTACTCTCCAGACCTTGCTCCAACAGATTACAATTTTTTTCGAAATTTGGATATCTTCTTGCAAGGGAAAAAATTCAACTTCGATGGGGCAGTCCAAAGCGCCGTCTAAGATTTTTTTGATTGTTTTTAGTAAAAGAATTAATAAACTACCTATGAGATGGTAAAAGTGCATAGATAGCAATGGTATATACTTTGATTAAATTAATATATTATTTAAAAAAAAAATCGATTTCATGTTCCTTCTTTACAAAACGCCAATTTCATATGTAATGACCTAATATTATAAAGAGGAAAGGTTGTTTGTATGTTTGTTTGTTTTCGTTGAATAGGCTCTGAAACTAACGGTGCGATTTTGAAGAAATTTGACTCGGATAGACACTTTTGGAGGAAAGATTTGTTTGTTTGCTATGAATTAGCTCCAAAACTACTCTACCGATTTTGATGAAATTTGACCACGAGGAAGAACAATTATACTATTATTTGTTGCTGGAAAATATACGATTCCCGCGGGATTTCCTTTTGCGCGCTCGGAATCGCGGGAAAAATCTTGTTAGAACTAATTATGTTAGAACTAAATTAAAATGTCGATATGCAACAAAATTTCCTTAAATGGTGGCGCTACCCCCCCCCTCCCCGTCCCTCAAACACGTGTTGCTCCACAGTCCTCACTTAGCCATGCCGCACATAACATATCAAGGCTCAAAATGCGACAGGATACTAAAGATCGTGTGTGTGACCTGCGGTCGGAATTCACCCATTATAATTCATATTATGATTTTTAAATTACAACTTTGTAAGGATTTTTTCGCCTATTGGATAGAAAAAAATTTAAATGTTGTGACAGATTGACAAAATAGTAACTTTGATCAAACGCACGGTAGCGTGTGTTAATAATCTGGGGTAGTGGGGTATGTGTTTTTGTTATTTTTAATAATTTTATGTATTTCTAAGCATTATTTTTAAAATAATAGCTATCTGCATACCTCTATTCACATAAACTTTAACTGCGCCAACAACAAAAAGTGTGTGAAAGAGTGACAAACATCCATCCATCCATACATTCATCCATCCGACCTCACAGTCTTTCACATTTATAATATTCGTACGATTAAAGGACTAAACTCTGTGTAATCTTAGTGCCTGACCAAGATACCCTCTGCCGGTTACTTTTTACATTGTTCAACATGCAGATTCAGTCGTGAATCGCCCCCATGCGGTTTGGCGCTAATTAATCGCGCAAATGGAATCACGTGCGGGCGCAAATAAAATTCCTGATAGCATCCGAGCTGGTTCAGCTCAGCTGTAACGGTTATATGATTTTAAATATTTTAGACCGGATGCTGCCTGCGACTTCGGGCGCGCAAAAGTCAATCTCGCGGAAAGCGTACATTCCTCCGCGATAAAAAGTAGCCTATGACCTTCCCCGTAGGACCGCTACCGTGGAGTACCACGGAGCGGTAGTTATGGAGCCTATTCAATGGAAACAAATAAACAAACATACAATCTTTTCCTCTTCATAATATTAGTATAGCAAAGCGAAGGATAGATGGTAGACGTCAGTTTTTTCAATCAGTCAAGCTGATTGCGTTAGGCGAGAGCCATCAACTCGATTCTGGTAATTAAATCGTACAATAATAAAACAATCGTATTACGACTCTTAATAACGACGAATTTAATAACGACAATTTAAAATCCGTCAAGAAATGGTGGATTTATTAAAGGTTTTCTGAGCGGCTAGTTTGAAACGCGCGCTACCGCTGAATTAGTTACGATGACGTCATCTGTCGCAATCCGTGCGACAACGGCTTGATTGTACTCATACTTCATAGGTATTGCATGAGTATTCATTCTCCGATTCCGTCCTCGCGTGCTTTGTTTTTGTTTACGTTAAATATTTTAGTTGTATTTAGAGGGGAGGTGACGACGACTGATGACGTCACAGCGACTAGCTTCATTCTCGGGCGCGTTTTTGGAACTAATGCACTAAAATTGGTGTATCTTCGTCATTTTTGGTCCGATTTAAATAGTTTCTTTACAGTATTTACTGTTCTTTTGTCGCCATAGCCCGCAAAAAACATGACTGATCCTCATTCCGTATATTATTTTCAATATTTAAAATTGTCATTGTAATTAACGATGACATGTTAGCTAAGCCCTCAGAGTGCGTAGTGCGAGTTTTTGCCACTGCTCGCCGTGAAGAAGTTAACTACAATTTGTATGGCATCGAAAAAACGCCCCTAGCGGCAAACAATGGTAACTTATTCGATGCCATACAACGCAGTTAACTTCCTCACGCCAAGTAGTGACAAAACTCTCACTCAGCAAACAGATCGCGTCGCTGTCGCTCGTCTGCGCACCAGTAATTCGTCCGCCATTTTGTCATAATAAACCGATATGAAATGGCCGCGGTTCGTTGCGTGGCCGAATGGTCCGCGTCTGTATTGTAATGAGAAAATCAAGATGGTTCACGCCGCGGCGGACGCCTATTGGCTTTGTTCGATGTTTTATTTGTGGTTATGCCTTTATTGCGGCTGTATAATTTTTATGATGGCCTCCGGGTCTATGCGAATTATTCATGAATCATGCCTTTTTTGGGATTAATGGTATTGATGACGTGAAACAGGAAGTTAGGGTCAGTTCACACCGCGATTTTTTAAGATAGCTATTGAATATTGAACCTTATTCACCACAAAATAGATACACGTTTCATATGACATCAGTTATACACTGCATAATGCGCATGCGCTGTGCAGCGCGGTGCAACTTGACATTCGAACTCGTAGGTACAATGAAACGTGTATCCTCCTTATCTAATTAATAAATTTCCATTTTGAAAATTTAAAAATGTCTTATTACTACTATCTGTTATGAAATTAATTATTATTACTTATTTTCATTCTAACTGTTATTTGTGCATAGTTCACACGCGATAGATTTGTGTTTTCTAATATGTCCTTATATCTTATTTTACCTACAATCCTATAGCTTTCTAGTATGTAATTACTATATCCACTTTTAGGATTTTCAGAATTCAAATTGAATTTATTTTCAATGTAATCTCAGTTCGGTCAACGCGCTGACTCGTTCGCAAATCGCACACGCGTCAATACGCACGTGAGCGGAAGAGCCTAAAATTCCAAAACAGTTTGAACCGATAATAATTACGAGAATGATTATCTGATCACAAAAATGCTTCACTTCACTTGAAAAAGTGGTAACACCACACTATGTACTAAAATACCGATTAAATTTAACTAAGCCACTGAACATTTATAATGAAATACATCAACGTACGTGTGTGCCTTGTGCACAAATAAGTGTAGCCAATATAATATAACTTACGAGGAAAACTCGCCAAGATACTTTAATAACTGTTTAAAATATTCTCTAATTATTTCCCAGTAAATAGGATACGCAATATTTAAGCTCTCGTACGCTTTCAATTAAAATAAACTTCGTAAACTGCAACATTGACCAATAGATCATGAATACCTACCTATTTTACTTATTAACGAACACACCAATTTTTTTGTTCGAGGTACAAAATTTCTTAAGATAGCTATTAAGATAAGTTCTGTGACTGATCTTACAGGCTAGGGCTTTCCTTTGATGGAGAACCAGCCTTTTCTACTGCGAAATATATACTCGTACTTATACTTTGCATACTAAATTCTATAAAAACATCCTTACAACTTAAGGTAGCTTTCGGATGCACGCGACGCGAGACGCGAGACCGCGCTCCGATACAGAAATAGAGCCGCGGAACCACTGCTTAGGCTGAGAACTCACGGAGCGATTTTCAGTCGCGCACGCCGCGATCGTGGGACTGCGATTTTATTTCAAAACTCACGAGACCGGTTATTTGCGGGATTACAAGACGCCGCGGTTGCGATTATCGCCCGCAAACCTGGCGATTGCAAAACGGGCGAAGCAGAATTTCGCCCGCCAATCGATCGCAGTGTGCGCGTGCGCAAATCGCCGAGGCTGCGGGTGATTGCGGCCCGCGCGATTCTACTAGTCGCCCGCCGGTGCAGCGACACCCGCAAACAATCGCGCACGCAACGGTCGTTAATCGCGTTGTGAGTTTTGCATTCTACAGTCGCTTTCTGAAAGTCGCTTCGTGAGTTCTTAGCCTTAGTATGAATTTATGTGGAGCACTAACCAATGCCCGTTGCCGTGACCCGCGTCGCGCGATCGGTGAGCGCGGCCAGATAACCTGATTTGCTGGTTTGCTGGTCCCGGTCGTGGGTCGCGGTCTCGCATCGCAGTCACATATTGTAGACGTAAAATTAATATGCATACTTAATTCGTTTATAAGATTCCGTACCTAAAGGGGTGAAGACGGACGGACAGACAGCGAAGTCTCAGTAATAGGGTCCCTGTTAATGAGACTTCGCTGTCTGTCCGTCCGTCTGTCACCTGGCCTTAACCGTGAAAGCTAGACAGTTGATATTTTCACAAAAGGTGTTCTGATGCCGCTGTGACAAATAGTATAAACAGAATAAAATAAATATGTAAGGGTCAATACAACAAACGTGATTTTTTTGCCGTTTTGTACGGAACACTTCGTGTGCGAGTCCGATTCACACATGGCTGATTTTTTCAAATTGAATACCTACTCTAATCATATTGTTATACAATATGTCGCGTACAATTGTAACTCTTAGTACCTTAAGATATGGCTCAATTTTGGTCCAGTTTTCAGAAATACAAGGCTCAGTATAGTATCCAATAGCTCAATACCAATATTCAATGGGGACATTTCAATTATACGCTTTAATTACTCAGTTAATTATAGTTAATGATTGGTAAATTAATCAATCTATTATATAATAAAATTATATAATATATATAAGCTTATTATATAAGCTAAAGACTTGAAATTTGGTAGGAATATTCTTTTCACCGAGTAGAGGTCAGCTAAGAACGGATTTTACGAAATTCCACCCCCAAGAGGGGTTGCGGGTCGTTAATTATAAAAATTCACATTTTAAAACTACAGCTCTTATAGGTATGAAACTTAGTCAGGATATTCTTTTTGGCATGTTTGAATTTACTAAGAACTAATTTTATGATGTTTCACCCCCAGAGGGTTGTGGGCGGGCGTTAAAAATTAAAAAAAAAATGTTTTTTCCAATCTATAGTTTTTGAAACTCTGAAACTTGGTCAGAATATTTCTTTTGCCATTTTTGAATTTATTAAGAACTAATTTTATGATATTCAACCCTAAGAGGGTTGTGCGGGGGCGTTAAAAATATTAAAAATTTGTATCTTCCAATCTATTGCTTTTAGAACTTTGAAACTTGGCCAAAATATTTTTTTTGGCATGTTTGAGTTTATCAAGAACTAATTTTATGATATTCAACTCCAAGGGGGTTGTACGGGGGCGTTAAAAATAAAAAAAATGTATCTTTAAATCTGTAGATTTAAAACTTAGAAACTTGAATTTTGATGAGGTGACGAAGTACCAGGCGGGACTTTACATCAGTAGCTCTGAAGCAGTCTGGCGAATATTTCGTTTTCCTTTTCATGACAGGTTTCTGATGTGATGCATCTTGCTGTACATCTTGAAAATGGTCAAAAAATTTTTTTTACTGAGCAAGATGTGGTTGACAAAGTAATTAATCCAAAAAAACAACACTAATGGCTTTTTTTGAGCTTTGCCAAGTTGATGACTTTGCAAAAACTCTTTTGTATGTTGAAGTTACAGCTTATTACGTATGGAAAAATAACCGCTTTGATAGAAGAAAAAAAGGTAAGGTTGTTTCAGGTTATTTAGGAGTCAAGAAAGATCAAGTTTTAGGTAGAGTTTATACCGTGTATCCCGGAAATACTGAATGTTATCACATGTGTCTTCTCTTATATGAGATTCGAGGAAAAGTGTGTTATTTATGTGGAAAGCTGTGTTATTAATTATTTTAACTCATATAAATCGATAAGACCCTAAGTTGTTAAGGGTGTGTTAATTTCGTAAAATCCGTTCATGATAAATAATTAGGCAGCTAGAAAACACAATTTAATATTTCTTTCACTTGGCATGTATTTTATGCCACCCGAAGCGGGCGGGTAACGGCTAGTAATCGTATATGCAGTTAGCTATATTAGATATATATTAGGTCATTGATAAGAAATTGCAGGTAATATGATAGTTTACTAGTATCGAATGTAACATTTAATTTTAATTTCATTGTCGATGAAAAGACAAAATTATATTTAAAGAGAAGTTATTTTGTTTGACGGGATTAAAAATTAAAAGCTAACACATCTTGACCATCTATCTCTTTTTCGTAATACGATTCTGGCTATTAAAAATGTACTGCGGAATAGAGTTCAATTTTGAATCGATATCTTAATTCATAATAAGCTAACCATGAGCACGTCAAGACATATTGTCTGAGGAGGTTTCCGTAACTATAAACGCGAAACAGGATTTTTTTTAATTACTTACTTCCAAAGTTACTGTCCGATTTGTTTCAAAATAATTTTCCTAAGTGGCCCCATACACGGTTCGGTTTTCTTTCAGTTCGGCCTGAACGGATGCAAAATCGTATCATCTGTGTGCAATTTCAAGATCGCATCAGTCAGCAGTATGGACTGAAGCGATTTTTTTCCAGTGTTGCCAACTCTGTTATTGCGAAACTACTAAACTCGCGTCGCTTTCTACTAAAAACTACTAAAAGAGTACCGATAACTATAAAAAAGCTACTAAACTTAGGAATCCCTAAAAATTTTTTTAGGGATTTTGGGTTTACAAACATACATACATTTTCAGGACTAATATTTAACATTTAAATAAAAAAATGTAGTAGGAAATATTAACTATATAGCAATTAAATTGGTAGTTCTAAGCGACTTACGAATGCGTTCTACTATGTGTTATTATCATAAGGTATCATAATAGCACATAGAAGCAGGCCACTTTGCATATTATGATTACTGTCTAGCTATTTTCTCAAAAACCTCTACTAACAACTAAATTCCTACTTAGGAATAAAATACTAAATTTAGTAATAAAACTTTGTAAAACAACTACGTTGGCAACATTAATTCTGACCTGTACGGATGGACTGAACGGCAATAAAATTGGACTGAACGGTAATAAAATTCGAGCGTAAAATAAAATGGGTCAAGTGCGAGTCCGTAAAAGGGGTTCCGTACAAAACAGAAAAAATTACGTTTGTTGTATGTGAGCCTAATTTTTATTTTATTCTTATAATTTGTTGTTATAACGGCAATAGTAATACCTACACTATACATGTGTGAAAATTTTAACTGTCGAGCTATCACGGTATAAGAAGGTTAAGATACAGCCTGGCAACAGACGGACGAACAGTAAAGTCTCAGTAATAGGGTCCCGTTTTTACAATTTGGGTACGGAACCCTAAAAATGGCACGTGGTCTAAAGAAATTAATTAAAGTTCATTGAAGTATTTAAAACTTTACAGCCACTATGGTTGATAAAATCTAAAAACTATTAAGTAGTATAAAACAAAAAGAAATGACATACGAGGGCTGCACTAAAAGTATCGGGAATGGAATATTTCCACTGTTCCTGTCATATTAAAATCTTTTTAATTTAAAACTCCTTGGTTTTAAAAATCGAATACCGTTTATTTACTTATAAAAGATTCTCGGTCTTGTCACAAGGTCTTGTCAAACTTGTTTAGTCGTTGAGAAAATGGAATTGACTCGAGAAAATTCTAGAGCGATGATTTATTATGACTTTCGAAGTGGTTTAACACAAAAACAGTGTGTTGACCGGATGATTCTGCATTTGGTGATGAAGTCCCAACCAAAATCACAATTTATCGCTGGTTTGCTGAATTTCAACGTGGACGTGTCAAGCTCAGTGATGATCCCCGTCAAGGTCGTCCAAAAACTGCAGTCACCCAAGAAAACGTTGATGCTGTGCGTAAGCTGATTGAGAAAGATCGACATGTGACATACCGCGAAATTCAGGCAACTTTAGACATTGGCATGAGTCAAATACAAATAATCTTGCATGAACAATTAGGTGTAAAAAAGTTGTTTTCCCGATGGATACCGCATTTGCTCTGTGAAGAGCAAAAAGCGGCTCGCGTTACTTGGTGCTTCAGAACTCTCGAAAGATTCCACGCAGGATCCTCAAATGCTGTATACAACATCGTATCAGGTGACGAATCCTGGATATACGCGTACGAACCCGATACAAAAAACCAGTCACGAGTTTGGGTGTTCGAAAATGAGTTAAAGCCAACAAAAATTGTTCGTTCACGGAGTGTTGCAAAAAAAATGGTGGCCATGTTTGTCTCCAAAACCGGCCATGTTGCGACTATTCCTCTTGAGGGACAAAGAACGGTTATTGCAGAATGGTATGCTAACATTTGTTTGCCACAGGTCGTTTCTGAACTGTAAAGATCCGCCGCATCATCCTCCATCACGACAATGCGAGTTCTCACACCGCGCACAGAACAAAAGAGTTTTTAGAGCAAGAAATCATAGAATTATTAGACCATCCGCCGTACAGCCCCGACCTAAGCCCTAATGATTTCTATACTTTCCCTTAAATAAAGAATAAATTGCGTGGTCAGAGTTTTTCATCACCTGAAGAAGCTGTGGACGCCTACAAAACGGCCATTTTGGAGACCCCAACTTCCGAATGGAATGGTTGCTTCAATGATTGGTTCCATCGTATGGAAAAATGTGTCAAATTTCGCGGAGAAAAGCAATAAATACATTTTTAAATAGTAATGTTGTGTCACTTCCTTGATTCCCGAATTTTTCAGTGCCGCCCTCGTATTACTGGAAAAACGTATGACACAATAAATCAGTTTCGTCGATAGCGTGATTACAATTGGAGCAAAATACAATTAATAAATAAAATAATATCCTAAACTGACCAAGAGCATGTCACGACATGTCTAAGGAGGGTTCCGTAACTATCAACGCGCAACAGCTTTTCTTTGAATTACTACAAAAGTTATTGTCATAAAGTTATTACGGAAGCTCTGTCTGTCTGTCCGCCGCTAAACTGAGCCATATTCGCTCAGTTTGATTTATTTCATTTTTCATGTGCGTACCCGGTTTCTAGGTGTTTTAATATAAGGTTCGGCCTGAACGGATTCGAGCACATACACGGAAAATTTCCGCGAGCTTCGGTCGTGTTTTTAGGGTTCCGTAATACTTAAGGAACCCTTATAATTTCACTCTGCCCTCCGTCTAGTAGAGCTTCCGTAATAACTTTATGACAATAACTTTTGTAGTAATTCAAAGAAAAGCTAGCTAGTTACGGAACCCTCCTTAGACATGTCGTGACATGCTCTTGGTCAGTTTTGGATATTATTTTATTTATTAATTGTATTTTGCTCCAATTGTAATCACGCAATCGACGAAACTGATTTATTGTGTCATACGTTTTTCCAGTAATACGAGGGCGGCACTGAAAAATTCGAGAATCAAGGAAGTGACACAACATTACTATTTAAAAATGTATTTATTGCTTTTCGAAGTATTCTCCGCAAAATTTGACACATTTTTCCATACGATGGAACCAATCATTGAAGCAACCATTCCATTCGGAAGTTGGGGTCTCCAAAATGGCCGTTTTGTAGGCGTCCACAGCTTCTTCAGGTGATGAAAATCTCTGACCACGCAATTTATTCTTTATTTTAGGGAAAGTATAGAAATCATTAGGGCTTAGGTCGGGGCTGTACGGCGGATGGTCTAATAATTCTATGATTTCTTGCTCTAAAAACTCTTTTGTTCTGTGCGCGGTGTGAGAACTCGCATTGTCGTGATGGAGGATGATGCGGCGGATCTTTACAGTTCAGAAACGACCTGTGGCAAACAAATGTTAGCATACCATTCTGTATTAACCGTTCTTTGTCCCTCAAGAGGAATAGTCGCAACATGGCCGGTTTTGGAGACAAACGTGGCCACCATTTTTTTTGCAACACCCGTGAACGAACAATTTTTGTTGGCTTTAACTCATTTTCGAACACCCAAACTCGTGACTACTTTTTTGGTTCGGGTTCGTATGCGTATATTCAGGATTCGTCACCTGATACGATATTGTATACAGCATTTGAGGATCCTGCGTGGAATCTTTCGAGAGTTCTGACGCACCAAGTAATGCGAGCCGCTTTTTGCTCTTCACAGAGCAAATGCGGTATCCATCGGGAAAACAACTTTTTTACACCTAATTGTTCATGCAAGATTATTTGTATTTGACTCATGCCAATGTCTAAAGTTGCCTGAATTTCGCGGTATGTCACATGTCGATCTTCCTCAATCAGCTTACGCACAGCATCAACGTTTTCTTGGGTGACTGCAGTTTTTGGACGACCTTGACGGGGATCATCACTGAGCTTGACACGTCCACGTTGAAATTCAGCAAACCAGCGATAAATTGTGGTTTTGGATGGGGCTTCATCACCAAATGCAGAAATCGTCCAGTCAACACACTGTTTTTGTGTTAAACCACTTCGAAAGTCATAATAAATCATCGCTCTAGAATTTTCTCGAGTCAATTCCATTTTCTCAAAGACTAAACAAGTTTGACAAGACCTTGTGACAAGACCGAGAATCTTTTTTTAATAAATAAACTATTCGATTTTTAAAACCAAGGAGTTTTAAATTAAAAAGATTTTAATATGACAGAAACAGTGGAAATATTCCACTCCCGATACTTTTAGTGCAGCCCTCGTATGTCATTTCTTTTTGTTTTATACTACTTAATAGTTTTTAGATTTTATCAACCATAGTGGCTGTATAGTTTTAAATACTTCAATGAACTTTATTTAATTTCTTTAGACCACGTGCCATTTTTAGGGTTCCGTACCCAAAGTGTAAAAACGGGACCCTATTACTGAGACTTTACTGTTCGTCCGTCTGTTGCCAGGCTGTATCTTAACCTTCTTATACCGTGATAGCTCGACAGTAAAACATTTTCACACATGTATAGTGTAGGTATTACTATTGCCGTTATAACAACAAATTATAAGAATAAAATAAAAATTAGGGTCACATACAACAAACGTAATTTTTTCTGTTTCTTTGCAGTTTTGTCTGTTTGCAGAGTGAAATTATAAGGGTCCCTTAAGTATTACGGAACCCTAAAAACACGACCGAAGCTCGCGGAAATTTTCCGTGTATGTGCTCGAATCCGTTCAGGCCGAACCTTAGATTAAAACACCCAGAAACCGGGTACGCACATGAAAAGTGAAATAAATCATACTGAGCCATATTCGCTCAGTTTGTGCGAACGACCCGTCAGTTGTCAAGGTCAAGCGCTAGTGCATACATCTCCGACTATTAAAAACATTTTGACGGTTTGTGTCGTTATTAGGTGTCACAATGCATTGGAAAAGAATTAAAAAAGCTTCGGACATAATATTTCATATGTAAGTTTGAAATGTTTTGTCCGAACAATTTGACTTGTAGTAAGTCAAATATATTTTAAAACATTTTAAAATAAAATCATATTATGTCGCCAACTTGCTGCCCTATTGTGGATTGTGAAAGTGTTACTAGTAATAATAAATTTTTTTGTTGCAACTATGACAAAGTTTTATAATATTTTCTGATTTTTTAAATTATCAATTTAAAGTTTTGCCTGTATTAAGATAATCCTTAATTTATTCCTTAATACCAGTTTAATATAAATAAAGTTCACAAATTGTGTTTAGATGGCTTAAAATGAAATATAAGTTATATTTTTATATCTCACGATACTACACACTTCACAACTTTAAAGTTTTGTTTGTGTGCGTGTCGGTATGTAATGCTTACGCCTATTTTATCTGTTGCTTGCTTCACTTTGTACGATGCGTTTGTTTGAAGACTATCTAGGCGTTATTAATCTAAGGGCAGAACTGACGTCAGTTCGTTCGGATGCTATTTTCTCCGTGCGTGTGCTCGAATCCGTTCAGGCCGAACTGACGTCAGTTCTAACTGAAACGATCGGCCTCTCGTCTGTGGAGGCCTTAAGGAGTATTGAGCATTATCTATCAGCATATAAAATTGCAAGTTTCTAACCCTCATAGTTCAGAAATGCCAGGACGGGAGCAAATTGTAAGCCACTTTAGAGGTCGATTACTCGAAAATGGTTTTCATTATAAAAAAATCACGTATGAAACCTTGCCTTTATATAAAAAGACCTATTTGACGATACGCGACATGATGGGATAGAATGCAAAAAAAAGTTTTACACCCGAATATATAAAATTATTATTTTTTTATGATACCGAAATCGAGATCTGTACACAACCTATAACTATACCAAATTTCATACATTTATATGCATACATTACAGAAGTTACAAGAGCAGACAGACAGACAGGTGGACGGACGGACAGAGCGAAACTATAAGGCTTCCTTGAGTACTACGAAACCCTGAAAATGGGAGGAAAATACGATGAATAGAAACGATGATAGAATATCCTCATAATAACTATTCCAACCTGTCAAATATAATAATATTAGAATGTTCGTTCTGTCGCGGTCGGTAGCGTGGATTTGGGTCTCCAGTGTCACTTATCTGTCAAATATTCATCGGTGTGTTCAGTTTATGTCTCATGTAGGTATTATGTGTAAGTAGGTGTAGTTGTAGGTGTAAATGTATGTATAGTTTGTAGTTGTAGGTGTGGATATTATGTGTAAGTAGGTGTAGTTGTGGGTGTAAATGTATGTATAGTTTGTAGTTGTAGGTGTGGATATTATGTGTAAGTAGGTGTAGTTGTGGGTGTAAATGTATGTATAGTTTGTAGTTGTAGGTGTGGATATGATGTGTAAGTAGGTGTAGTTGTAGGTGTAAATGTATGTATAGTTTGTAGTTGTAGGTGTGGATATTATGTGTAAGTAGGTGTAGTTGTGGGTGTAAATGTATGTATAGTTTGTAGTTGTAGGTGTGGATATTATGTGTAAGTAGGTGTAGTTGTAGGTGTAAATGTATGTATAGTTTGTAGTTGTAGATATTGGGTAGATCTAGTTATTACCTACATACAACTACAGTTTCTACACCAACAACTACGCCTATATTACCAACTACAATTACTAACTATACCTACAAACTACACATACTACCTACATCTACATCTACCTACACCTAATACATACACGTACTACCAATACCTACAACCTAAAGCAGCTCCCTACACCCACTAGCTACACATACAACCTACACCCTGCACACGTACCACATCCTACAGGTGGATGTGTGAAAGTGATAACGACCACTGAGTGTTGAAGATTACTACAGTACTAATATCGCTATTATACAATGGGACTTGGTGTAAGAAAATGTAGAGTTACAATATGTATTTTTAATGACAAATAATGAAATAATAATATAAAAAAAAATGCCAAAAAATATATTTTGCGGTGGGCCATTATCAATTATTGAATGAAAAAAAGATTACAACTTATTCTCATACCCACCGAATACACCTGTAAAACTTCATAAAATTTGCTCAAGCCGTTTCGGATGAGTTATCTTACTAACACTGCTACACGAGTGTCTTATATATAAAATAACGTTATTACATACGTTATTAATATACTAATGTTGGGTAAAATTTTTAATTCGGATAAAAATACAGTCTGTAGAATATTTTTTGTAAATTTTGTGATACAAAACAAAACTTCCACAATAAGTGGACATTTACGTGTCTGCTAATTAGTGAGCTTAATAAAAACCCCAATTGTCGCGTGTTTAGTGAGCAGACTGTCGATGACCTCCTGTGTTGGGGACAGCTGTTCTATTGTTATATATGACCCGCTACTATGGAGGAAAGGTAAGTGCAGTGTCGGAAATCTTTTACCTTATGCTGGGACTAAATTGTCCAGAATCTGCAAAGCCGGGGATAATTCAGAGCACTGAAAATAAATCTCTGCGCTAATACAATACAGCTGAAAATCGAACACACAAGTGTCGATTCAAATGTCAGTGTCATATATTATGCCAGCTCGACACTCGACACTTCGATTTTCAACTATATTGTGTTAATTAGCATAGAGTTCTATTTTCAGCGCTTTGAATTTTCCCGGCCCGCCGGATTCCGGATCGGACAGCCCCAGCCTTACTTTAATAAAGATGGTAGTTTTGGTTATCACAGTACCCACCTATTTTTACCCGACTACGGCGAAGCTAAAAGAAAGGGTAATGATTTTGTCAGTCTTTGTGTGTATGTATGTTTGTTCCCTCGTAGCGTCTACGCTACTACGCACTAAGCTACTGGTCCGATTTTAAAAAATCAGGTGTAAATAGATTTGTAATGATGCCGCGGGTAAAAGTGGCTAGGCTGTACCTGTATAGCCGCTGTTACCCGCGGTCGGTATTTTATCAGTCAGTGTCAAAACTTTCAGGAGTGAATACACTCTTGAATATAAGCAACTTTTACTATGGGAACATCTTTCCTAGTTTTAAAAAAAATCATCTGCTGTTTCCTACAAAAGAGCTACCTACGGCATAGATATCATTTTGTATGAAACAGATGATTTTTTTTAGATTTAAAGAAATCTAAAAAATATGTACACTCACTCCACACTCGATAAGACAATATATTTATTTCAATATTTGTATAATATAATAAAAATCTTATAATTAAGTATAGTATTCGAGTATAAAATACACTTCCCGTTGTCTGGTCTCCAACCAACAAGTTCTTCGGGAACTTAGCACGATGTGATCAAAAATAAAAAAAATTAATCGATAAATAAATTTTTATCCTGAAACATAAAAAAAGAAGAAAAAAACATTATTTTTTTCAATTAAAAAAAATAAGTTTTCATTTTAGCGCTTTCAGGAAATATATTACGAGCGCGGCGCTCGAAAATATTTATCGCACGCGAGTTCTGTCGTAAAGTTAGCAGACAAAATCTGTGGCCCCAAATTACGTGCTTTTGGGCACACCCTGTATTACTTATATAGTATGTGCCGTATACAGTATGTGCCGTTGCAGCACATATTACACAGTATGTCCCGTTGCGAATAATGTTTTGTAATGAAAATTTGCAATGGACCTGAGAAATATCTTATTCGCATGCATTCGGTAGAATTATAATACGGGGTAAAAAACAATAATAGCCGTTTGTTCGGTGAACGTCAAAATGCAGCTATTTCGGTTGAAAATATTTAAAGTTGAAGACACCCGTATCCTAAACAAAAGACGTTGGGCGTTTACGACCCGCTGCGCGCTGTTTTAAAAAAGTGTCGACCACAAACCAAAATACTATTCGATTGTATAATTTTCATTCGTGTATAATTTTTCCTTAATTATTTTTATTCAGATCCATGGAGAAGTAGAGATAATTAATATATTGTTAATCATATTAATTTATATGAATATTCGTTGAAAAGAGTTAAAATGCATGAGTATTTACCCCTACTCCTGCAGATATGCGACCTGTGTCGTAATCTAGGGTGTAATCACGCTCGCATCAGCCTGATTTTGTCTTTGGTCGTCTAGCAAATTGTTTCATAGAAAATTCTCAGTGTCCTTTATTCTAGTTAGATAAGCGAATCCAATGCCAATGGTTTGATACAGATATAGAGTAGACCACGGGAAAGGTTATAGGGTTCTTTTATGGTAGCAAAATGTACGGTTCCTGCGGGCTTTCATTTTTCGTGAACGACGTTGGTTGGTTGGTTAGTAATAAGTTACTTGTATATAATCGATATTTAAAATATATTTTTTTTGAAGTCGGTTAAAAAATAAAACAAGAAACCACACAAGTAAGTACGCAATAAACTAACGTAAAATAGTACGGACATTGATACTATTGAACATGTGAATTGTACATTTTGAACAAGAGGCATGAAGTTACATAAAATTATTTTCAGTCTATTAAAACGAAACCGAAGTGTCTTGAACTCCAAGGATATAACGACCGGGCTGTCACGGTCTTGCTCCCCACGTTGCCTGCAGGAAAGGAGGGATCTTGGTAGACTGGTGACGCAGTACAGGGGGTTCCCCGGCGACATTTCGATCGCATTCAATCGGTAACGGATAACTGGCTCTGATTGCATTTGCAGCAACTGATAGCTTTGTTAACGCGGCATTACCGACGATTATATATTCATTGACATCGTCACTGACGGTGCTAACTTCATTGTGGTTAACGGGTTGAACAATCAAAGTTGATATTTATTACAATTGGAAATTATTAAGTGTGGACTATTTTAAATCATTAGGTATAGATAATAATAACTATATAGTTCAGCTCAATATGCGCGCGGTGCTATGTTCGCGTGCACTTGTAATTATAGAGCTTTTATTTGAGTGGCAGTGTCGCGGCCCACTACCTGTACGTCACACGTAGTACATACGTTATGATAATAGCGCCCCACACTGATTTCGGTGACAGTGGTAGGTTTCACTGAAACCCTGTGCCCAAGTTTTTTTTTTTTTATACTGTCCCCCTATCATAAACAGGGCTTGTTTTTTTTGCTTTTTTCTTTTTGTCTTTTTTATTTTCTTTCTTTCTGTTGTTTTTGGCTTTTACATTTTCATTTCTTATATTTTCATATATTACGTTTCAATTTTATTTTTTTTCCAACGCAAAATGTGCCCAAGTTTGTGCGCAATACACGAGAGCACTCTCTCTTCCTTTAATCGCGAACAGTTGATTTGTACTATCTATAGTAGTATTATGGATGGGTTTGTTCAAATCGAAACGAGACGATTCATTACTGATTACACATACACATTTCATTGTAAAAGTTCGAATGTCAAGTTGCACCAGTGTATGAGACTGATGTCATATGAAACGTGTATCTTTTTGTGTAGTAATTAAAGTTAGATTTTGAATAGCTATCTTAAGAATGCAGCGCCTAAGTTGTACTAATTACCTATTACAAAACTAAAACTAACCAACTCGTTCCTATTTGCTTGCGTTACAGATTGTAGTTAGCGGAGTGGTTTCCCTACGATTTCCTACTCAGTTCTAATATTTTTGATCCAGAGGTTACCACTGAATACTACTTGCAAGTATATTTCTTCTGTAGTTCTCTAATCTGAAGTTACTTCTTGAAACAGTTAACATTGAGGCCAGAGTTTTTAGCCACTTCGTAACCAACGGTAGCTTGGAAACTTCCTATAAAAGTAGAAGTCCTTAAAAAACTAAATAAACTTCGAAAGTTAGGGACGGCAATATGAAATGTAACATTTATGACTTCCATTACGCATACACGCGTAAACAGTATAATTGATATAAATAAATAATGAAGAAAGGAGTTCTCTGATGCGCGGTTTAAATGCTCGTGGAACCAGGTTATGTAATAAATCATTTTAGATTTGGATGGGTGACCGTTTTTCAATTCGACTTATTTTGTTGTTCATTAAAACAGCTGATGACACTAGTAACAAAATAATTGAAGATATGTAAGATATAAGTGCCTTTAGGCTCGCTACACACCACAACGATAGAACTGCACAGTTCGGTCACAGTACTACAGACTTAAACAGTACTACACCTTCATACTAGACCACCCGAATCGGCTCACGCATACATATTACATAATATTATGTCTACTGTGGTCGAACTATGCAGTTTTATCGTTGTGGTCTGTAGCGGGCATAGCACACGTGCCGCAGCTGCAACAGCGCCGCTGCATCAGGGTCAATTCACACCGAAACGTAACTATATACGACGTGGCGCTGAATTTTTAAGGAAGCTATTCAAAGTTGAACTTTATCCACTACACAAGAAGATACATGTTTCATTGTGTTCGAATGCCACGTTGCACCGCGCTGCACAGTGCATGTGCAGTGTATGACTGATGTCATATTATTATGAAACGTGTATCTTTTTATGTAGTGAATAAAGTTCAATTTTGAATAACCATATTAAAAATTAAGCGTCGTGTCGCTACACGGTGTCAATAAAGTAAACTAAAGTATAGATTTTTCTGCCGAGCTGCGGCAAGAAATTCATACAAATCCTGGTACAGCGGCGCTGCGGCAAGTGTACGTACGTAATGCGTGCGAAGTATTATATTAGCAATAAAAAAATCCCAGGAACCGTACATTTTGCTACGGTATAAAGTAGCCTATGTCCTTCGCCGTGGTCTAATCTATCCAGGTCCAGTAGTTTTGAAGCCTATTCAATGCAAACACACGTACAAACGAACCTTTCCTCTTTTTAATGTTAGTATAGATTAAAGGATGATGGGCATAAATGTATGGCACCTGGTACCACTCTCCGATAGCAATAAGATAAAACGTAATATTAAATTATATCGTTGGATAGCTATTTTCAATTTGAACATAACATTACCAATCTGCACATACTCCTTCAAGCTTTTTTAACAATAATATTTGTATCGCTTACATAACAAGTAAAAAATAAATTTAGCAAGCTTTTTACTGACTTCAAAGTTGAAAATCTGAAGGGATTTTATATTGGTCTTACGTAGTTTAATACACTTTGGGGTGTACATCTAATTTTGTCCACCCTTGTGTCTATATTTGTCAAAGCGAGGTCGTATACATTTACGAAATTAGATTCTGTACCTTTTTGTACAAAAATTCAATTTAAATCAAACAATGTAAAGTGTTCACATGTTAAAAACCGGCCAATTGCGAGTCGGACTTGCGCACGAAGTGTTCCGTACAAAACGGCAAAAAAATCACGTTTGTTGTGTGGGAGTCCCATTTAAATATTTATTTTATTCTGCAATAGAAATACATCATCTATGAAAATTTCAACTGTTTAGCTATAACAGTTAAGGATATACAGCCTAGTGACAGACAGACAGACAGAGACGTTTTAGAAATCTAATCGTAGAAATAGAATCCCGTTTTTACCCTTTGTGTACGGAACCCCAAAAAGGATAATCCAAAATTAGAACAAAGGCGGTCCCATTTTAATTTTGTTAATTTTTTCATTCGGCTTTACTAATCAGACTTTGAAACCGTATATTTTGAAAACATCTCAAATTTCTAATTACGTGCTGCTGAGACTATATTTTCCGGAATCCGTAAGGTCGGGGAAAATTCATTGCACTGAAGATAGAACTCTGCGCTAATACAATAGAGCTGAAAATCGAACACATAAGTGTCGAGTCAAATGTCAATGTCATACATGACAGCTTGATATCCGATACTTCGATTTTCAACTTGTTTTCAGTTTATATATTAGTAGATTCCGGATCTTATAGTCCCTTATACATATTATATCTAGCAGTATCCCGCGAAAAAATACCCACAACACGCATAAGCATGCGTATGCTATAGATTTCCTATAGATTTCAAAGTAATGCCTGATTCTATTAATTATAATAAAGTACCTATATACCTAACTGTACCTAAATAAAAATTCACAGATTTCGTGCCTCACATGACTATCAAGCACACTGGAAATGAATCTACGGAATTCGAAAAAATATTGTCGCTGAGCGACGAGAAAGTCGGGTTAGTAGGAAAAGGTTACAAAATAAAACTACAACGTTAAATGATAATTATTTTATTCTTAGACTAGATTTTGCCTGCAACTTCGTACGCGTAGATGTTGAGGCGACTAATTTCCTATTATTTTTAGAAAGAAACTTTAATTTTGCTAAAAATAAATTAAATTAAATGGTTTAAGACTATTTTATTAATAGAGTGTACTATGCTATAGAAGAACCTGTTTATAAACAACATTAACTGTATTGCCGTGCAGAGCAAGGATCACTAGACTGCTAGCCGAATTTACTCTGGAACACGCAACATATTCTATGTTGTTAACTGATTCTCACACTGCCAGTGTGAGAAACTTTTTGCCAGTTTTCTCTTAGGTCTATCCCAGCCACTTTCAATGACTGCTCCTGAGCTTTATTGATGGTCATGGCACATCTAGTGAGTACATTAGCTGCGACAATGTTACGATGGAGAATAGGAGTAAATGCTGGAGATGTTTCAATTCGTCATCAATAATAAGGATTTTTTTACGCAATTAATAAATAAGTATTGCACGAAATACTATCGGAATTAGCAGAGATTGATTATTATTGATAAGACCCAACACATCTGTTTTCCTTAAAAGTACTTTTTGAATGGATGTAAATATATACAATAAGGTTCCGACACACATAAAATGTTTAACATACAATCGATCTGTAACAGAGCTAAAAAAATGCAAGCAAACAAGAATTACTATAGTGTAAAAGAATTCTTACAGTTGTAAAGTTACTTATTAGTTTAATTACAGATACTTTGATACAATATTTATATGCACTGAAATAATTTGACATAAGGAAAAATTAACTAAAGCAATTGTTAGTTTAGGGAAGTTTTATGACATGATATCTTGATCATTTATAGTTAAATCTTATTATATAATTATTATTATGCATTATTATTAATTATGTAATATATTAGTGTTTCAATTGACGTATAATATTAAATGTAATTTGCGAATGTTTAAAATTATAGATATTCTTATAATGTAATAGATTTAATTTTATGTTGCACACCATCAAGTGGTTATTCAAATCAAGATCAAATTATATTTATTGATTAAGACCATATTATTGTAAGTCCATTCTGGCAATAAATGAATTGTGAACTTTTATCTGGAGTCTGGTGCCATTTACAATATTGGAGGCTTAATATTTCTATATATTATCTATATTATCTAACTAATATAATTACATAAAAAAATTAAATCCGACTTCCAAAGTTGAAATTTTAGCCAAATGTAAACGGGGAATTATTTAGAAAATAAGTTTTATTATATACTTTTTTGTACATTTTAACTTTGGAAGTCGGTTTTCATTTATTGTTTAAAAATAATAATTTTTCTCTTAGTTATATTTATTATTATGTAACACATTTTAAGAAAGATATAAATATAAAAAAGCCCCCGCTATTCTCACTCTCTCGGCAAAGCGAACTTGAGCGTTATTTTATGCCACTTTTCTGAGAGGTATTTCCCCAAATAAGCATTACCGATCTGTGGACCTAATAACAATCACCTGTGATGATAATCATTCGATACTATAATATTAAATAATTATTATTATATATTGTAGTAGTTGGCGGAAAAAATTTAGCAATAAGCATGAAATATAATATTATAGTGATGATGATGATCACGAATATAATTTTTCCAATAGCAAAATTTCAAAGACATTGATATCGGTGCACAAAACTATTGACGAGTACTACTTACTACCGATTTGGAATTTTGAAAATCGCTCCACAGACGGCGGAGTAATCGTTGGATACACAAATAATAATAGCTCCCACACCGATTTCGGTGACGGTGGCCTGTTTCATTGAAACCAGGCCAGCTACGCAGGAGTTATGTTATAGTGGCCAAGTATGTGCGCAGTACACAAGAGCACTCTCTCCTCCTTTTACTCTCGTAACCTAGTGGGACGGATAACCGACACGACTGGCGAGAGATTAGGCGCAGGTTCGACTTTTTACATGCCCATCCGACGCATGGATCATCTTTCTTGTCAGACAATCAGGTGATCAGCCTGAATTGTCCTAACCAAACTTGGAAACAACATTTTTTTTTTGTTCCAATGCGGGAATCGAACCCACGACCTCCGAGTCGAGAGCCAAGCTCTAACCAGTAGACCACGGAGGCTGTTGGTATACACAAATAATATATATATACAGCGAATGTATAACCGCCTCCTTTTTTGGAAGATGGTTAAAACCAGGCGGTAGGTCTGAGAATCGGTCGTAATATATATTTTATATATGGCAAAACAACGGTTGAGCTAGTTGCCGGGGCAGCTACCTGGGGTCCTCGACATAATACCTGTGAACAAACAAATTACCAAATTTCCACACGCGTATCGAAGTTTCAATAATTGTCGCCGTGGCGCATAACTATACAGTACCTGGGAGACCGAGCTCTGCTCGGAGTTTCAGTAAACGATAAAATAATAGCAGCTTATATATATATATAAGCTGCCAATCACACATACGTAAGGGAGTCGAAATTATTAATATATTGTTGTACGACATACATATACATACATACATATAATCACGCCTCTTTCCCGTAGGGGTAGGCAGAGACCACTTCTTTCTACTTGCTACGATCCTTACATACTTATTTCACTTCGTCTACTTTCATTATTCCCTTCATACATGCTCTTCGGTTTAGGGTACTCTTGACCTGGCCGTTTTTCAAGACATCCCTGATTTGGTCTTGAAGCGTCCGCCTAGGTCTACCCCTTCCAACACTTCCATTCACACCCGCCTTATACACTTTTTTCGTCAATCGTTCTTCATTCATTCTCTCGACATGACCAAACCATCTCAGCATACCTTTCTCAATTTTTGTCACTACATCTTCTTTCAGACCACAAAGTTAACCTAATCTCACTATTTCTTATCCTGTCACTCAGTTTAACTCCTATCTTCTTAACGCTCTCATTTCAACTGCGTTTATTCTGCTTTCATGTTTCTTCTGCCATACCCAACTTTCACTTCCATACATGAGTGTCGGAACCAACACCCCCTCATGCACAGCCAAACGAGCCTTGTTAGATAACTTCCGACTGCTCATAAAGGAGTGCAAAGCTCCATTCGTCCTGTTTCCTGCATTCACTCTTCTTTCAATATCACTCTCACACTTTCCATCTCTTGTAAACTTTGATCCTAGATACACAAACTCAATCACCTGTTCAATTTGTTCAACCCAATTACGATATTGCAGTCTGTCACTGCCTCATCTCTTTCAAACACCATCACTTTCGTCTTCGTCTTCTTTACATTCATCTTCATTCCCTTTCTAACAAAATCTCCACTCTTAGCAGTTACCATCTCCTGCAACTCCTCAGCCTCGCAAGTAATACTTGGTCATCAGCATACAGAAAACATTTGACGAGTAGCTCATTCATTCTCTGATCCGTACATCCTATTCCCTTTCTAAATCCCGCTTGTGCATCCCATACTTTTTCGTCTGTTTTATTCACATACATAGATTGCTTAAAAATGCGCAGTTTCTAAGGGATAAGACCTAGCAAGACCGATTTTTCTTGCTCAACGAACTCAATGCGTACTAAATTTCATGTAAATACTTGTAGCTGTTATCGAGATTCTGATTATATACATTTGTATGTATATAAGATAGTCTCGTTTAAAGTATAAGATATTTAATTTTGTTTTCCCAGGGCAAACCCTTAACCCAATCGTATTTGTTTTAGGCTCAAATTGTAGCTGACTAAACTGTCCAGAGGAGTTTTTCTGAAATTTTTGATATTTCGAATATTATTGATATTTGATATTTGATATTTTACTTTCTCGAACAACTTTATTGCGCCATATATATCTCCTGAATATTATGAGTGTTTTGAACCTTTTTGAATATCATATCTTGACAATTCTCCGAGATTCATGGGGATCGCACTTTTTCGTGAAATCTGGGGTGAACGAAAAGACATTTTCAATGTCAAAACTATCCTAAAAACCAAACGGACAATACTGAATCAATTCAGCTGTTTTGAGAGGAAAATGGAACACAACACTTTTACGCATTCATAACGATGAAGATAGAAATGAACAAATAAAGTAACCACAAACAAAAATATTTGAGTACCATACATACTATTTTTGTCCAAAATATTTGTAAATAACTGGATATTACCTGCGACTTCGTGCGTGCAAGACAAAATCCCGTCAGAACAGTACATTTTGCGATGATTAAAAGTAGCCTGTGTCCTTCCACGTGGTCTACTCTATGTCTGTGCCAAATTTCGTCATAACCGGTCCAGTAGTTCTTGAGCCTTTTCAATGTAAGCAAACAAACACACAAACAAACAAATCTTTTCTCTTTATTATATTAGTGTAGGTAGAAGATAGAAATTACAACACAGATGAGTTATTAGTTTATTACTCATAATATTTTGTGATAAAATAATCTAAATGAAAATATAATATACTATAATGGGGTGAATGACATCGCCAAGCAATAATCATCAATTTCCAATCCATCCATACGCAAGTCATCCTAAAATTCACCAGCAATCACTTACGGCCCGTTTCAATAGTCTATCTATCTAGACCATTTGTTAAAAACGTCGCCATTCAATCATTTGACGGTTTTTTGGGATACAAGTTTGACGTTTCTAACAAATAGTTGTTGGTAGATACGTTATTGAAACGGGCCGATAGTTGCAACTTGCAGATATTACGTCTAATAGCCGGTTTCAATAACCTATCTACCAATAACTATTTGTTAAAAACGTCGTCAAACAAATCATTTGCCGGTTTTTTGGGATACAAGTTTGACGTTTCTAACAAATAGTTATTGGTAGATACGTTATTGAAACGGGCCGATAGTTGCAACTTGCAGATATTACGTCTAATAGCCGGTTTCAATAACCTATCTACCAATAACTATTTGTTAAAAACGTCGTCAAACAAATCATTTGCCGGTTTTTTGGGATACAAGTTTGACGTTTCTAACAAATAGTTATTGGTAGATACGTTATTGAAACGGGCCGATAGTTGCAACTTGCAGATATTACGTCTAATAGCCGGTTTCAATAACCTATCTACCAATAACTATTTGTTAAAAACGTCGTCAAACAAATCATTTGCCGGTTTTTTGGGATACAAGTTTGACGTTTCTAACAAATAGTTATTGGTAGATACGTTATTGAAACGGGCCGATAGTTGCAACTTGCAGATATTACGTCTAATAGCCGGTTTCAATAACCTATCTACCAATAACTATTTGTTAAAAACGTCGTCAAACAAATCATTTGCCGGTTTTTTGGGATACAAGTTTGACGTTTCTAACAAATAGTTATTGGTAGATACGTTATTGAAACGGGCCGATAGTTGCAACTTGCAGATATTACGTCTAATAGCCGGTTTCAATAACCTATCTACCAATAACTATTTGTTAAAAACGTCGTCAAACAAATCATTTGCCGGTTTTTTGGGATACAAGTTTGACGTTTCTAACAAATAGTTATTGGTAGATACGTTATTGAAACGGGCCGATAGTTGCAACTTGCAGATATTACGTCTAATAGCCGGTTTCAATAACCTATCTACCAATAACTATTTGTTAAAAACGTCGTCAAACAAATCATTTGCCGGTTTTTTCGATACAAATTGGACGTTTCTAACAAATAGTTATTGGTAGATAGGTTATTGAAACGGGCGTTTATCAAGGTTATTGAAACTGGCCATATGTGAACTAGTAGATGAGGTTAGAGATGAAAATACAGTAACTGCAAATGTAAAATACTATAATGATGTGTTTGACGACATACATAGGGAGGTAATTCAGCGTGCGAGGTAGCTCGTGCGGACGGCGCGGGGGAATCACATGCCTTGTTTACCTCGACGTTTTTTGTCAAATCGTTTTAAAAGCACTTGATAAATGCTCGTCATTTCTGTATATATTTATGAAATAGGATTAAAGTGGACGAAACACCCGCATATGCAATGTTGAATATTGAAAATGGGCATCTTTTTATGTGAATAAATAGAATACTTTGAAGAACCCCTCTCTTCTTATGAAGGTCGCAGAAGAGCTATTGGGAAGGTCACCAGGTTGCCATTTTATACTTGCTTCATGCATCACAGTCGTACTCTAACCGTTTTTGAACCCGGCACTTGTTTTCAACTAAGAAATAAATGCTCCATCTCTTTACGACATCACACAAAAGAAGGTACATATCAGCTATTGAAATTTAAAAATCGCTAATAGATTTTTCTTCTAAGCATTTACAAAAGCTAAAAGAGCATTTTAATCTTGAACAATGAAACTAATATTATATATAATTTTAAATTAAATTAATACGTGAAGCAAATACTTTCATTACAGTTTTAAGAGAATTGTGCGAACAGAGAAGTATGATGTTTGGCACAGTTAAAGTTTATGTGGAGGAAGGTGTGCAGAAAGCTAATATTTTCGTCATGCTTACATATATACATATAATTGTTTATAAGTAAGCATAAAATATTAAAACAACAACAACACACACTACCTCAGATTATTAACACACACTATGTATCTATCAGACCCACCACAGCTTATTGTTCATACTTTACTTTTTTATATTTCTTCTATCTAAGAGGCAAAAGAGTCCTTTTAAAGATCAAACTTAAAAATTTGTTTCAATTATTTTGGGCAAATTTAAACCACAAATAAAAGTATACGCATCGAGGAAAATGAAGCTCTCAAACTCCCGATTTTTATCTCGTACATTAATCTCCCTTGTACTACATTTCATTTAATCTCATTTAGAAAGGAAATGATTTAGTAATTAAAAACGTAATTAAATTTTCTCATTTGCCTCTGATAAGATGGAGGATCGATAGCATGTAATTAACTAACATAAGGGAGATTTTATATTTGAAACTAACGAAAATACTGAAGATTTCTCTTAAGATGCTTAGCTGCGGCATTGACGATTCTATTAGTTAGACATTTTTAACCATCAACAACATCTCTATAGTAATATAAAAATGCTGCTTATCACATTTTTATAAATTAAATTAAATTTAAAATTTGCGGAATAGAGATACATAAATCTAATAGAAATAGCTTATTAGGTTGACACGATTAAAAACTGTGAGCAATTTTGTATAAAAATAGTAATAATTGCATGCATCGAAAGGGTACTTGAGCATACGGCGAGACAAATCCGCAGAAAAAACGGAGCAATATAAATTTCGAAATAGAAAGAGTATCATCCGTTTCACAACGACCCGTCACGAACTCATTGTTTCGTTGACCTCAATGTAACATAGTGTCTTTAAAACGTTTAATTTTGAACTGTGTGAACATGTCGCTCCTCTGTGGGCTTAGCACGAACAGTTGACAACTAGGTATGATATTACGTGACATTATCGAATGGAAATTGTACAGGCGCCATCATTTTCATAAGTGAAGTTACGAATAATTTGCTGTCAATTATTTCTGCTACGTAACCAACATAAGTCGAGCCTCATCGTCAGTCAGCTAAGCAGTTGCGATGAAAATCAACAAAGGATATCCGACCTGCTGTTTGAGTACCTGTGCTTTGTCAAAGGTTGCGGGTTGCGACACTTAAAATGGCGGTAATCACGCCAAATTCCGAATTCCGCGTCTCGATCAATTGAATTACCGAATCCGATATCACAGTATTAAATTGCGCGAACGGAGAAAAATATGATTTGTAATTTGCGTGATATACGTTTTCCGAGATTCGTCAGCAGTGAATATAATATAACAATTTTTGAGTTACCACCCGTTCGTCACCCAATTTATGGAACCTCCGCCGTTTCGTCACCTAAAACATTAGAACCGCCCGATCGTCTCCTGTTATAGTACATTAATGCTATATAGATTAATGCTTGCGCATTTTTTATGAAATGAACGAAGAAACGGGCAGTTGGATCGCCTGATGGTAAGCGATTACCTCTGCTCTATGTATAATAGGTACCTATATCTAGACATTGTAGGTAAATAAACACTACTTATTATTTTATGAAATGAACGAGGAAACAAGCAGTCGGATCGCTTGATGGTAGGTAAGCGATGGTGTTCATGTAATGTTCGTTGAGGTTTTACCCGACTGCATCAGAAGGACGGTTGTGTTTTTCGAATCTGATACCGCGATTTCCGACTTGTGCCCGGTTTCTGAAATCTTCAGAAACCCGGCCGCCCGTAATTAATGTACCTACCGACAATTTAACCGCTAATGGTCAGTTCACACCGTGACGAGATACGAAGAGGCTCTGCATTTTTAAGATAGCTATTCAAAATTGAACTTTTATTTATTATAATTCACTACACAGGAAGATACACGCAAGATTTCTTAATGTCAAGCCATCAAATAGTTTTTTTTTTACTAGGATTGCCGAAGGACATTAGCAAGATAATTTCAATCCATAAAACTATAACGATTACGCCCATTGGTCACCTGTGCTGTGACCAATCGGTAGGTATTTAGGTGACGAAACACCCGGTTTTTGCTCCAGGTTCCATAAACTGGATGACGAACCCCAATTTTTGATGAGCAAAATATATGAATTTACAGTTATAATTATTAAATATTTTACAAATTATCGCTACAGTACATGTAATACCAGAAAGAATAAAAAAATAACCAAACCATTTGCAATATACAAGTCATTACAAACAACAATCAATAATATTTGATTTCATTTCAATTGTCGGTTCGGTGTAATATCTATTCGCAGCATTTAACTATTTACTGGTTCTGGGAAATTATTATTTTATAGTTGAACCTTTTTCTGTAGGTAAACGGTAACGAGAAAATTATGTTTAGCAGTAACCGTCCCCATAAATTGTAAAATGTTATCTAGTGCTGGTAAATAGTGACTTGACCAATTAGTAAAGTTTGTCAGTCTGCTTGTAGGTAGCATTCCGATCTTTGTGATCGCGACTACATTTACATTCATTTTATTTCACGTACCTTACTTACTCTTTGTTTTATTTATAATTAACTATCAAAATAGACTAGTTGATTGACTTTTTTATTGCATAAATGAATAAGTACTCTTCAATATAAGTGACTTCTCAGAAGAATATATACAGCGATTTCTTTATAATTTGGTTTCGCCAGTCTCATGAACGTCACGCGTTCCTGCAGTTGTATGAAATATATAGGTCGCAGGAACATATTTGCTAATGTCTTCGAAATTATTGCGTATAAGTTTATAATATCATTTATTAATTTTTTTAAATTTCATGTAGGTAAGTAGGTTTTTTACACTAATTATGTTAAAAAAATATTCCAACTTTTTGTAATTTTGAAACGCATTTAATTACAAAATTACACATAAAATTATGTATTCAAGTAAAAATACCTCAATATTTTAGAATATCTTATACTTTAAATCTTGTATATATATAATCGGTTGCTCGAAAATGCTAGTAATAAACATGAAATTTATTATGCAGGAAGTTTTGGGGGAGAAAATTCGATTTATCTAGGTGTTATCCGTGCGAAACTACGCACTTCGTCGTGCAACCAATGCATCATTAATTTCAACATTATGTCAGTCAAATTAGCAGGTTCGTATGTTTATGTATAATGTTTGCTTTTTTCGAAAAATTGGAATGACCACCTCATTCCAATTTTTCGAAATCGAATCGAATTCGAATCCCAGTCAGAAAAATATTTTTGTGTTTTTTATTTTTTATTTATCAGAACTCCGAGAAATAAATATTTACCTGTAGTCAACTACTATTCATAAGGATTATAGGAAAAAAAATCAATAGAAACCACTGCATAGTACTCGAGTAGTAGTAATTCCAACTAAGAAATCTTCATCGAACTAACGTTCTGCGAAATGGGTTTCTCGTCCATCGACCAACATATTTGCTCTTTTCATGTCCAACTCGCATTGTAGACCACACGGCTATGATCCTATTATATTCGGTTCTGTAATGGATTAATGTTTCGTTATTTCATCGATACTTATATTGGCAATCGATTTTGTGTTGTTATAGTAAATGTATTTTTACCAATATCGCAAATATACTGGGTATGACCTTTCAATAAAATTCTCTCAAGGAAATTAAATCAACGTGGCAAGACAATGTTTTGAAATGTAACCGAAGTGAGATATAGCAGGTAACCGGCGTAAATACTCGCATTTATTTTGCAAAACAATTGAATACCGGGAATTTAAGTCATTTATCTGTTACTAGCTTTTGCCCGCGGCTCCGCCCGCGTAATATAGCTATCGGACGTGTTTTTAACCTAATAGAAAATTCTATAGATGTTTACGGATTATATATTTATATATTTTTTATATAATGATATATTTTAGCACCTTATTTCTAGTGCGGTCGCGGAACACGTAGAACTTCTAAATTGACTCCTAGCTAATTGTCTCTTTCATTTATACACGAATACATTGCTTTCTCGTCATAATCAATGTACGGCGAAAACAGATAAGTAGTGATGATTGATGATTCAATGTACGAAATTCTACATGCTCCGCGACCGCACTAGAAATAAGTAACTAAAACAATCCGTAGACAACTATACAATTTTCCACAAGGTTTAAAACAGGTCCGATAGAGATAAAGCAGCTAAATCGAATGCCATTCCCTCGGGACACGAGACGAGTATCTTCTTTTATTAAACTCTTACCTACGTGTTTGCTTAGTTATATGTATGTAATATAGCTCGCACGCTGATTTAGATGGCGGTGGCCGGTTTCGTTGAAATCACTCCGGCTACGCAGCAGTTATTTTATAGTGCCCAAGTGTGTGTGCATTACACAAAAGCATTCTCCCTTCCTTTACTCTCGTAACCCAGTGGGACGGATCACGGATGACCGACACGACTTGCGAGAGATCAGGCGCAGGTTCCGCCCCTGCTCCGCCCCGCTGCCGACCCCAATCCGCTAGTATGATAAGGCCCTAAGAGTAATTCGACGACCTCTGTGGCTCAGTGGCTTAGCGTTTTGGTGCTCAAGCCGGGGTTCGCAGGTTCGAATCCCGCCGAAGGAACAAAAAGTTTTTCCGTATTCATATATCATGGATGTGTATTAAATATGTGTATAATATTAAAAAATCTTAAATTTGTGTATAATATAAAAATATTAAGTATATTTCCGTTGTTTGGAACCCGTAACACAATTCCTTCAAAAAATTTACACGGGATCAGATTGACGTGGTGTGAAGCGTCCATAGATATCATTATTATTATATTCTGAGTATATAAAAATTGTAATATCAGTTGTTTTAAAATACTCAAGTATGTTAGTAGCTAGCTATTACTTACTAGCTGTCTCGACACACGTTGTTCCGTCTTAATCGTATTTTTTTGTATTTTCATCGATTATTATTTAATCAAGGAAATCGAATAAATGACGATATTTTTCCAATATTATTCACCGTTTTATATCTTCCCTGAACTTCCACAATTATTTCCAGACCAAAATTAGCTAAATCGGTCCAGCTATTCTCCAGTTTTAGCGAAACACAGGTTTTGCAATTAATTTTTATATATAAGATTTTTCTCGAAATTTTTCCAATATATCTCACCGCTTAAACCTTCCCTGAACTTTCAAAATTATTTCAAAACCAAAATAAGCCAAATCGATCCAGCCGTTCTCCAGTTTTAGCGAGAAACAGGATTTGCAAATTGCAATTAATTTTTATATAATATAAGAAGATTACAATACAGTGCTAGGCGCATAAGAGTGTAGTTATACATACACTATTTCTACACTCTACTACACGCAGAATACCCTGTATGCGAATGATTAGAGGCATTGGGGCCGAAACAACCTCAACCTATTCTCCAACTTTAAATGGGTGGGAACTCCGGCTTACTCGGTCGGAGATCTGATGACGGTGCCAAGTGGCCCCAATTTTAGTAAGCAGAATTGGCACTGTGGGATGAACCAAACGTAGTTTAAAGGCGCCTAAAATCGCTCATGGGACACCATGAAAGGCATTGGTCGAACCAATCTCACGATATATTATTTGCATGTAAATAGCATGGTGAAAGTAGTGAAAACCAGTGACTTGTATATGTATGCTGATGACACATGCTTTATGTACGCTGACACCAATATTGATGTAGTGTAACAGAACATACAAAAAGACTTTGAAAATATACTAAAATGGTCGCATGATAATGGTATTATATTAAATTTGCATGCTCATACATTCACCTTACATTAAGAAGCTCGGCAGAGATATAACAATTATAGGTCACTCATTTGAATGCTTACACAATAACATACAACTATGTATTCATTGTCAAAAGATTTTGTTAATCAGAATAAATATTTATGATTGATAATAGACCATAAATTTAGTTGGAAATTTCATATAGAAAAATTATACAGTAAATTAAGATGAATATTATATAAATTCAAACAACTTAGTTATGTTACAAGTAGGCATATTCTGTATGTATTGTATTATGCTCTAGCAGACTCGTTATTGAGCTATGGTTTGTGTTCCTATGGACTGACATTTAAAACAAATTTGGATAAAGTTTTATGTTTGCAAACAAGGTTTCAAGAAATATTAGTTGATAAAAATATGAAAAACAAATATAGTAAAAAAATTCCAAAAATGCAAGAACATGTTGTCAGTTGAACAAGAACTACTCATAGTAAGCTTAGGAAAGGTCAGAAAGAAATTTGATGAGCCTGCAGTAAGCAATTATTATGGGGAAAGAACTTGTTTGTATATTGTACCTAGATTGTTTAATATGTTTAGTATGATGTCCATAGAGGAAGAGAATTAGACACAAAAATCTTTCAAAAATAAAATAAAAAAAAACGCTGTTACAGACTTATAATGAACAACTAAACCTGTGACTTGATTATAAAATGATTGAAAATAAAAATATAACTATTATGAACATTGTAAGAACTGTGGGAATTGTAAGAACTTTGAGATAGAGTTAAATACAATACAGACCTGGCACACTAGTGGTAGGCACAATAATACCCACCGAAGCCAAGACCTGCTCGTAGGGCTAGGGTGCCATACACACACACACACACACACACACACACACACACACACACACACACACACACACACACACACACACACACACACACACACACACATGCACACATTGAACATAATATTAATTTTATATATTGACAAACTGTAAATATTTGCGGTAGTAAAGATTGTTGTTGAAATATTTAAACTAATAGTTTTAGTGTAAGTGCTGTATTCGCCAACAAACTGTCATGCAGTTTGACGAAATAATAATTTGCTATTATTTCGTCAATATTTTGTTAAACTTTGTGAAATAAATGAATAAAAAAATTAATTACTACACTCTACTACACGCAAACCACCCTGTATACGTATTCACCACAATAGAACCCTAAAAACTTAAGATTCACGCGCCACTGCGAATACCTCAGGGTGTTGTTTCTACAAGTTACCAGCTCGTCGCCCGCACCATATCGATCTCTATTAGTTACGTCATGCACGCTGTACGTCTGGACAACATCTACAATCTACACTCAGAGAAATATTAAGAACTAGCTATCCCGACACACGTTGTTCTGTCTTAATAACATGAACTGGACACCTACAACTCCATCTACATTTCTTTATTTTATTTATTTATAACGGGATTAATGCCTTGTGGTATTTACACCTACGACTACACCTACTCCTACAGCCTACACCAGTATATTTCCCAATAATTCTCACCGTTTAAACCTTCCCTGAACTGCTACAGTTATTTCAAGATCAAAATAATCCAAATCAGTCCAGCCGTTCTCGAGTTTTAGCGAGACATTGGAATTGCAATCAATTTTGCATTCCCAATCCATCCCCACAATTTGGTCTATAGGGTCTTGGGTATTATAATAGTGTCGTCAGTTGCTTGCCGCCAAGGCATGACCAATTCTCGAAGTATGAAAATTTTTTCAACAATTATCATCATATTTCAACCAATTTCCACAAAACTTACAAATTATACAAATAACACTTAAACCTTCCTAAGAAGCCACTCTGTCGATAAATGAAAATTGCATGAAAATGCGTTCACAAGTTTTTGAGATTATCGCGAACATACAGCTAGACAGACGCAGCGGGTGACTTTAATTTATAATCTTATACTTTAAACAATACAATCTTGTATACATTATATAATCGTAATCTCGGCAAGTTTTTACATGAAATTTAGTATGCAAGGAGTTTTGTGGGAGAAAAATCGCCCTAGCTAGGTTTTGTCCCGTAAACTGCGGATTTTCAAGTTATATATGTTTTTTCTTTCGTCGTGCAACAATATATCCAATCATTTCGACTCTATAATGTCAGTCCATTGACAGTTTGGTTAATTTTTGCGTTGTTCGGAAATTCGGAATGTGGGTGGGTGAACGGTGGGTTTGGATTTTTGTGATTCTTTTTTTTTAAATCTACTAGAGCTCCGACTAAAGCTCGGTTACCCAGGTACTATTTATTAAAGATTGAGAGATAATAGAATGATATTCTTAGTCAAGGATAACTATCAAACATCTTACATAATTAGAAAAAACCCCGACTTCCTCAAATGTACCCAGTGTCACTCTCACGATTAAGACGAATCTAATGATACCTTTCAAGCACAAATACGACAAGCGGTTTAAGCTCCAGAGATTGCCGAAAGAAAAAAAAACACATACATACAGTCATATTAAATACCTACATACAATATACTCGAAAAACATAACCCTCCTTCTGGCGCAGTCGGTAAAATACACTTTGGAGATAAGTCACAACGACTTAACCCAATAGTTTAGCATTCGGTAGTTTTTTTCATTATCTTACCAGGATTGAACAAAATATTATATCAAAATTATAAAACGTGTAATATATTTTCTTTCAAATGTATGTAATAATATGATTCACATTGTAATTTCACAAATATTGTATTGATCACACGAGGCTACATGTTCGCGCGGTTCCAGACTTTAATAATTTATAGCTAGCTTTTAATAATGGAGAAATATTAGGTCATTACATATGAAATTGGCGTTTTGTAAAGGAGGAACATAAAGTCGATTTTTTTAAAACATAATATATTTATTTAATCAATGTATATACCATTTCTATATATGCACTTTTTCCATCTCATAGGTAGTTCATTGATTCCTTTACTAAAAAAAATCATTCGGACAGGACTCAAAAAAATCTTTGAAGGCGCTTTGGACTGCCCCATCAGAGTTTAATTTTTTCCTTGCAACAATTTATCCAAATTTCTAAAAAAAATGGTAATCTTTTGGAACAAGATCCGGGGAGTACGGTGGATGTCTTAGACATTCCAATTGAAGCTCCTCTAATTTGGTAGCCGTCTGTTGTGCAGTATGTGGTCTAGCATTGTCCTGAAGCAGCAGTGGCCTAGAGCGAATGACCAACCTCGGTTATTTACCAGATAGCTTTTCCATCATGATTTACAGTTGTTGGCAATAGACATCTGCCGTAATCGTCTGGCCAGAGTTAAGAAAGCTGTAGTAAATGACACCGGCACTGGTCCACCAAACGATCACAAATTGAAATTTAAATTCCTAACCAATGACGAAATATTTGAGATCAAAGTGGCCAGTGCGCCAGCTCTCGTATCCCTGGATAACGCCTACGTTAAAATATATGATGAGGTTGCGTGATAAAGCATTGACAGAATATCGTAAACACAAAACTGAATCAAAGAAATACTATTATAAACAATTAAAAGCACTCGTAGAACAAAGCCTCCGTAATGAAAAAATAGCATATTTTAAGTATATTATCAATAATAAAATGGAAGAACCTAAACTATTATAGAAAAACTTAAAAAACACAATTATTACAAAGAAAAATATTGAATTTCCTACCTATTGTACAGATCAATATTTAATAAACAATCACTTCTTAAGTATTCCAAGAAATGCCACTACAAGTTTATCACTTTTAACATTTTTTGAATTTCATAACTTTGGCTCTGCTACTTTTAAACTCGAAACTGTAAGTAGTCTTGATATACATCGTATCATTAACACTTTAAAATCGAACGCTGAAGAGTTTGACGCGATTAATTTCAACATGCTTATATTAACTCTACCCAACTCTTTAGACGCTATTACCGCTAATATTAATTGCTCCATCTCAACTTCTTGCTTTCCCGATCTATGGGAAATTGCTAAGGTTCGACCTTTGCTAAAAAAAGGATCCCTTAACTTAAGCGATCTTAGGCCGATAATCATTTTGCCGTGTATTTCTAAAGTTCTTTAGAAAGTGGTGTGCCTACAGTTAACACATTATTTGGAAACAAATGACGTATTACCACCTCTATAGTCTGGCTTTAGGAAGCGGAGAAGTACAACCACCGCTCTACTGGATGTTATCGATAATATCTTGGCTGCCCAGGATAGTGGGATGTGCACTTTGCTTGTCTTATTGGATGTTTCACGAACCTTTGACTCCATTAATATCAATTTGTTTATTATCCAAACTAAGCTATTACGGTTTTGACATCTCCTCTCGACGCTGGTTTGACAGTTACCTTCATAATAAAAGGCAATGTGTTCAAATCCAGCACGACGGCGGTAAACTTGGCACTTCCTCATTAGCACAAGTGGAGGCAGGTGTACCGCAGCACTCCTGGGTCCGAACCTTTTTAGCCTCTACTGTGCTGCATTGTAATGCATTAAAAACTGTAAGCATTACATTTATGCGGATGACATCCAGCTATATGTCTCCTTTCTTGCTAGAGAGTATGAAAGAGCGGTGCGCGGCCTAAACAAGGACCTTAATCGAATACTAAGTACAAAATTGAAGGGGTAAGTGGACAAGGGTGCTATCCAGCAAATAGTTTAAAACGAGTAATGAGCGTTTGAAAATAATAAAGAATCAAATGAACTCAGCAATTTAAGCTTATACTTTTAAAACAAAATATTAGTACTAATACTTAGATAACATTTATTACTTCATAAATAATATTAAAAATTAGGTTATTCTATGTAAATTTATTAAAAAACAATGAAAATATCAATATAACACCTTTGTTTATTATAAACCATAATCAGTTTAGTTATGAAGACTTTACAAAGGCTCTAAGTGGTAAACAAATAAAATAGCATATATTTTTATGAAATAGTTTTATTAATAAAAAATTTGTATGCCACATAAATTGTACTTAACATACTATTGATTAATTATTGAGAATGATTTATAATATTTATGTAAAACCACTGAGACTCCTGATCAATATACTCAAGTTGTGCTTTTATATCACCAATTTTTTCTTTTGAAACTTCACCCTTGTGATTCATGTTACATCTAATGGACACTGTTGGGATAACATCAAGTTTTTTTACGAGTGAGACTTCCAGAAATAGTGTGTAGAGGTCATAGTTTGTCTTATAAAAATATCTGCCAAAGTCTTCAATGTGAATCCACTTGACATTAGTTTTTAAGTTGATATTTTGTTTTAATGTATTTGTGTTAGGTATTACTATCCCCAAATCGTCTTTGAATTTGTTAAAATCGTTAAGTGGTGATTCATATCATCAATAACCGAATCTTTTTTGATGCCATTCTAATTATATTTCTGTAATTATTAGGAGTAAATATTTTTTCATTTTCTTAAGTTTTTCTATGCGGCCAAAATCTGTATCACAATCTAAAAATGTGTGACCTACTTCTGGAAATTTGTGTTCTATAGATGCAAACATTTTATGTAAAATCATGTACTGATATAGGTAAAACAATTAGAAATTGATTTTAATTTTGCCCACTGCAAGAATCTGACCATAGTAACAAGTGTTGAGAACTTTCCAAACTACTTAAATTATTTAAACAGTAAAAAAGAGACACAAGCCGTAAAAACAAATTATTTCTTAAAATTTCATATGTACTTGTTACTTTCAATTTAAAAGTTCGTTAGTTAAAACGAAATTTTCAAAACTGAGTTGACATTTGAGTTTTGACTGACGTAATATTGGAGGGATCGGGATGTCATTGTCAAAAATCGTGCGTTCGGAAATATGTTCAAGTGTTTAAAATGCTATAATTTGAAATACAAAACCAGCACTTTGATCAACAATACATTATTACACTGGTGATTAAAGACATTAAAACCATTGTAAAGAAGGATTTGAAAAAAAATAATTCTATTTAACATTAGCAAACGTAACCTATAGCTTATAACACCTTTGTTTATTTTTTAAGATTTAATCATTTTATATTTGCGAAGATGCAAAAGATTTATTGATTGATAATTACCTTATATTATTCTAAAAGTAGCAATGATAATGATTCTCTGAAAATATTTCTGCTGATATCACATTTGCAAGTCTAAAATAAATACTTGATTGGCAGATAACACTTTTGCAAGCCTCTGTAACTATGTAACGAAGTAGACTTGGCGTGTTTTAAGTTTATAAAATTGATTTATCATCAGTTAAAACCTATGTTCATGCAAAAAAGTCAGATTTTTTAATTTCGTCAGATAACACCTTTGTCCACTTAACCCTTCAATTGTTTTTATCGCTTAAAAGTCTTATATAAAATTAGGTCTTGTCTATCTGAAGAGCTACGTGAACAGTTAGTAGAAACTCTAGCCCTTTCCAAACTGAACTACTCTGACACAGTCTATGGCCCTCGTCTACTGGCTCGAACGGAAAAACTAATTCAGAGAGTATAGAACGCTTGCGTTCGGTTTTGCTACTCATTTCCAAGTAGAAGACATGTAACACCTTTTTAAATGAACATTTTTTGCTTAAAATGAAGTCCAGGAATAAATATAATCTGGCATGTCTTATGTTCGGTGTCATTAAGTATAAAGAACCGTCTTATCTATACGAGAGGTTGAGTTGGCTAAATTCGCGCAGACAGTGCTCACAGGGACTGTCAACACAGCAACATCGAACCAAAGCACTTCGTGGCAGCTTTTGCTATGTAGCTGCGAAGATTTGGAACAACATTTCTCCTCCGATACGCACACTCAACACGTTAGGCATGTTTAGGCATCACTTGAACAAGTTTCTCATTAAGGAACAGCGTAAACATGGTATGATTATAGTAACCTGTCGTTCATATAAATATTATACATACAATTATTTATTATTTATTATTTAATGTATTTCTATATTTAATGGTCATGTGAGTGGTGTAACAGTTGATAAGAAATTAAACATTCCTTCCCCTCTCTACCCGCGCGGGAAATATTTTTCGTCCGTCTCGGAAGACAAAAACATTGTTTACACAAATGTGTATAGCCACGCCCCAATGTTTCGATGTTTTGTGTAATATTTCGAAAAAAACACGCGCGTGAGACGCGCCTTAAGGTTGACACTGAAATAATTTTAAATGTCGCATCAATATATATATATATATATATATATATATATATATATATATATATATATATATATATATATATATATATATATATATATATATTATTTTAATATTTTTATAATATATTATTAACCACTTTTTAGATAAAGGAGAAACCAAACCAAATAAACTAACCAAATGAAACTAAATCCTATAAAACTAAATATAGTAATATTTAGTTTTATAGGATTTAGTTTCATCAATGATCAATTTAGCTTTTTTTTGACATTTCACTTCTTCTAAACGCGAAAAGACTATAATAGGGTATTTTCCAAGTTTTTGAAAAATATGTCAAATTATTCATAATAACATTATAATATATTTGCAATCTGGGTCAGGCCTTGTGAAATTGTTTCCTTTCCTTGCAAATCAGCATAAAAGTTTTTACGTAAGCTTTCCTTGCAAGCCACCAAAACGCTAATATTCTACCTAAATTACACATTAAGAACCGAAAAAAACACAAATTAAAAACCACAACGTCACCCATTGAATTCCCCGGCAAAACTCCCTGAAGTATGTTGTCATGACATTCCTGTAACCACTTGTCAACTATCAAATCACACTAATCATGTCAAATCCTAGAACGCTCGGTGTTAACTTTACTAATACTTTATTAAGCAATAATTTTACTAATTTAAAATACCTTTTATATGGCAGTATACTATTATTATCGATGAGAATGCGCTGATATTCCGCACTAAACTTGTACTGAACTTCGACTGACAACTGACAAGCGACACAATTTTTTTTACATGACGTTTACTGACGGTAATGAAGGGAGGCCATTTAAAAAAAATAAGAAGTACAAGAATCTAACCTCACTTTTGATGACTGTGCGTTTTTAATCACGTCACGGTCAAATGTGAAAAATTAGTAATTTTAATTTTGATATTTTATATAAATCACACATATTTTATAGTAAATGTTGGTAAAATTGGTTTTAAATAATGTGTGGTGATAAAATATCAATAGTTTATTGTATATTTTCACCATAGGATAATTCTACCTAAATAACCGATTTCTTGCATCAAATATCACAATCGCAGGGAAAACGCGTCACCCTCTGCAAAGTGACATAGCACGACTCTCTTTAAATATGTAGCATTATAGTTACATAAATCAATCGAGTTTATTAGACGGCGGATTTATTACGTTCATCACCTATACGCAATTCCAATAACCTTTATGTTCTATAGCACAAGGTTCAATTTGGAGTTATTTAGTATTAAACTTGTTAGTCATTCACCAGGGACGGATATCGTGTATGGGGTGAAACAAAGTTCATTTAAGCAATTCGCCAGTGCCCGGGGTTGTACGGCAGGGGAATTACGTTATTGCCCAGGGGATATCAATCTGATACCTTGTTTTCGATTTGTATTTAAAAATATTTGTCGTATTGCTCGAATTTGGTTCGTAGAGTGTACAGTGTTTTGAATTTCTTTCAATATCATACTCCTCCGTTTGCATGCAATTTTTTTGTTAAAGAAGAAAGAAGTTTTGACTTCACGTATAAATGTTTAAACATATTAAAATATATCTTAGTCTATTCGCGATAAGAAGACAGTAAAATGCTTAAAAAAATTACAATGACTCATAAGCTGTTTTTACATTAACCAATTACAGTAAGCCATTTTTATATAGGTATATATTGTAGGCGTGATTAAATTTTAATTTAATATGTTTTACTGGTATCTATCAAATATTGTAAGAATAACATCAAAAATATCTGAGACCCAAAAGATGTTTTCCATTTGAAGTTATATTTTATCGAAGTACAGTTAACGCACTACAATAGTTAATATCTATTTTGAACCTAAGCCCTTGATGACGTACAGAATGAGATCCATGTTTGTTTAGGTCGTGGGAGTTAATCTTAAACTATAAGTACATACCAATATTAGTTTCACTTAAAGTCGATTGATTACCTAGATATATTTCAATAATCCGTTTCTTACATTAGACGATAGCATGCCTACGATCCTACTGCTATTATAAGTGTGAAAGTTTATGAGGATATATTGATGTTTGTTACTCTTACACGCAAAAGCTACTGAACGGATTTAGATGAAATTTGGTATGGTAGTAAATTGAGCACTGGATTTGTTACTTTTTACCGAAAAACTACAGTGTTCCCGTAGGGTATTATATTTACGGCCACTACTACCACTACCATCTACAGCGGGGAGAAAATAAATAAAATCTTATTTCACCCGCCTTTAAGTCCCTAGCTGTGACTTGGCAGTCACCATATTAATATGACTGTATCAATTTCAAAGCCTTGATGATTTTATGATGAACACCAAAAGTTTGATTCTGCTAATTAAATATTGCAATAATAATCCTGCAGTTACGATCCAGTCAAACCAACGTCAAACCGATTTTCATTGGTCCAAACTCCAAAAATGAATTTGCGATATCAAGACAATTTATTTTATAATTCAATAAAAGAAAAATGAAAGTGTAAGGTAATTACGAATATTGGGGCTCAGATAGACTTAACTGTTATGCAGATCTGCAGACGAAATCTCAATGTTCTGCAGCTGAAAATGGTTCAATTTTAGCACGTAACTCCGACTATTTACCGATGGTGCTCAAATCTGTACGAGCGGAAAAGTTGACTCAATCGAAGCGAATCGAAACAAAAAGAGAAAATACACCGTGAATGTAACAAGATGATCAAGTTTAAATGGTATAAATGACGTGCCCTTTAGTGGTCGTTTAACTTTTACTATTATATACCTTTTAGAGCAGCTCGAATCGCCGCATGTACTATTTACAATTCTATCCCATTTTTTTATATGAATGCATGTTGCCTGTTGCTGGGTCAAATGTGCTAAGCCGCTTTTTTGTAATTAGCACGGAGTCGTTACTTTTTAAACGGACATTGTTTTAAGAAAAATCTTTAGTGGAAACCGGACCATTTTCAGGTCATAGAAATTGTCTCGATAAGACTTTTGGAGCTGCGAACATTGAAAGTTTTGAAAAATCCCAAAGTACTTTTGATCCGTGACAAATATACTTCTCCACGACGAAGTTATAGGGGTGTCGAAAACGGCCTGAACTGCTTCGAGAAAAGGATGGTACGGTCGTGCCGATTTTTTGGTCAACTTGATGGGGGCACTACCGTGCCCCCAGATGAAATAATAGAGTAAATTCTTCTTCTTCTTCTTCTTCCAAGTCGCATGCAACATCCAGTCTAGAGATAAAGTGGAATAGTGTAAAATGTAAGAACTGTAATAGTTTAGTACGGCGCGCGGTGTCACGATCTTGTCGCCGGCTGCGGGCTACGCGACAATATCAAGACGGTCAGCACATTAGGGAAAAAGTGTAACGATTGTGTTGAAGTGGCTTAAGTTTTTTTAATTCCTAACTTTTTCCCGCGGCTCCGTCCGCGTAAATACCCAAGTATCCCACGGTAACACTGTACTATTTCGAGATAAAAAGTAGCCTTTTTGTTATTCCAGAGCTTAAACTACTACCATACCAAATTTCATCAAAATCCGTACTGTAGTTTTTGCATGAAATAGTAACAAACATCCATCCATCAATCCATGCATCCTACCATACATCATACAAGTAGGATGTTTTTTTTCAATAATTTAAATTATTCTATTTGCTAGAATTTTGCACAAATTTTTTGGGTAACGAGTGAATTAGCAAAAGCTAGTTCTGTATTTTAATCTCCACAATGTTGTCTCATTTAGCACGATTCAATAACTTCTATTGATGTATAATTCATCAATGTTGTCGTTAAAATGATTTCAATGCACTTTTCTTCATTTAAATATCTTTTGACATGCTCCGTGTATTAATAAATATCTTGTAACATGCAAGTTTTGAAATTTCAAATTGAAAGTTACTATCCTGGTCTAATATAGTGAATCCTGGATAAGTAAGAAACCTCTATTATTAAGAATTTCAATGTTGTCCCAGCACTTTTTCATCGAATTATTAGATTATTAATTATATTATTATTATTAATAATAATTATTATTATTACTATTCGAACCTGATGAGATGAAATTTGTTTTCTAAGATTTTATCAACGTTTGACTCTATTAACTTTGTATCTTGTGCTTACGTAGTTAAATCGTTTGTTATGATCTAACACGTTTATTCGAATAACAATATGAACTACCTCACGTAGCACGACTCAATCAAAGCAGAGTTGTGTAAGTAGAACTTAATATTTAAATAATATTTGTCACATAACAATGTAATGCATAGTATAACTATGTGCGTTCTTGATGTCTTACGGAAATCGTAGTTTACATGCATCGTTTGTCATTTCCATAGAAAAACGATGATTGCCGGGGAATTTCATGAAAGCGGCGTGCAAACATTTATTTTCTTTGAAAATTAGGTTACGTTAGGTTAGGTTAGTTTTTGTGCTAAAACTAAAAGAAAGTCAGGTATAATTTTAGTGTTTACAGTTACACACTTACAGTTGAAAGAAATAATTAAAATTTTATAGATAAATAGTTTTTTTAATATTTTTGCATTTTAAATAAATATTCTGCGGTATTCTAGTGAGATTTAAATGATTCGTAGACACCATTAAAATGCTGTTGCATTATTTACATAGTTTAATAAATATGTTTCCGGGAAAATTAAATTACACAACAAAACATATTTTTTATCAACAAAAAAAATCATAACATTTTTAAAATAAGATAGATTTAACTTTACAAAGGAAAATTAATAACAGAATATAATATCATAAAATCTCTAGAAATGTTTGAAATATAATAAAGACAGTAGTTAGCACTTTCTTTAGGTTCAATGTCAGGACAAATCCTTTGAAGACTACCCGCATTCACGACTGCACGAGTATAAACCTTGCACCGATTAAGGAGCTTAGCTCCACTTTATTTTTACTAGCTGTTGACTGCGAGTGTGTCCGCAGAAATAGTATCAGCCTCCGCGGTCTAGTGGTTAGAGCTTGGCTCTCTACTCGGAGATCGTGGGTTCGTTTCCCGCACTGGAACATCAAAAAATGTTGTTTCCATGTTTGGTTAGGACAATGCAGGCTGATCATCTGATTGTCTGACAAGAATGATGTTCTACGCGTCGGATGGGCATCTAAAAAGTTGCTCCTGCGCCTGATCTCTCCCCAGTCGTGTCTGTCATCCGTCCCACTGGGTTACGAGAGGTAAGGAAAGAGAGAGTGCTTTTGTGTACTGCGCACACACTTGGGCACTATAAAATTACTCCTACGTAACTGGCCTAGTTTCAATGAAACCGGCCACCGTCATCGAAATCGGTGTGGGGAGTTATAGTTGAGAAAAAGCTTCGTAAATCGTTCTAGTGTTAATGGTCTGTTAAAAGCAAATACCTGCAATTTATTTATTATTCTTATTATTTTCAGGTGTATAACGACGTAGCAAGGTATGCATAAAGTTTGGTGAAAATATTAGTAATATAAAAATAATTTTACAGATCCAATACATGTACAATTGTACAAGATGATAAAATAAGTATCCAAATAATAAATAAAATATTTAATGGCGACGCAATTTATTGAAAGATGATAATAAATAAAATGAGTCAATAAATGAAAATGAAGTTTCGTGCTCAAACATACCGTTGATGTTGCAAACATTATTCGATGTAACAGAGGGTGCCAAACCGCACCCCCACCTGTGATATAATGGGTGATATAATATGTCTTTAATTGGCAGCTCAATAGTTACATCATATCGAGCACAAAGGAGGCGCGTGCCAGAACCGCCATTATCGTAATCAAAAGGCAATTCCGTTCCTGAAGCACAATTAATGAATCCGGGACCAAAATTAATATAAGATAATAGAGTTCCTTATCAATTCCATACCGGCACAATACCTTTGTCGCCTTAGAATAGACCTGCGCCATGAATGAATAAACGTTACACCAATTACAAAGCTGCCAACTTAAATTAACCAAAGCGACTCGAGGCGGCGCGAGCCGGTTCGAACTGCTTTGAACTGGATCTCGCCGATGAATGGGAGCAAGGCGAGGCGACAGTTGAGAACAAGTCCGCGCGGACTGAGCCACCGGAGCCATTGTGCGCCCCACCATTATTCTCGCAAAAAGTTATTTATCCATTGACGTGACATTGATCTTTTATAAAGCTCTTTGTTGAATAAACGAACGGATCCGAACTTTCCTCTATAGATTTAAATGCGATAGCCTCGAGGGACCAAATGTTATTTCTAAAGTTTTATTACTTCTTCTGTTACTCAAATTTAATTATTCACGTTAATGGCCCTCTCTCGTCTCATTTAATTTATTATTCCGACCTTATCATCACTATCACCATCTACTCTGTTACGGTTACAATTTCCTTTACTATTTATATTATAATAATAACTCCCCACACCGATTTCGGTGACGGTGGCCGATTTCATTGAAACCAGGCCAGCTACGCAGGAGTTATTTTATAGTACCCAAGTGTGTACGCAGTATACAAGAGCACTCTCTCTTCCTTTACTCTCGAATCCCAGTGGGACAGACAGACCGACACAACTGGCGGGAGATCAGGCGCAGGTCCGACTTTTTACATTCCCATCCGATGCATGGATCATCTTTCTTGTCAGACAATCAGGTGATCAGCCTGCATTGTCCTAACCAAACTTGGAAACAACATTTTTTGTTATTCCAATGCGGGAATCGAACCCACGACCTCCGAGTCGAAAGCCAAGCTCTAAACCACTGGACCACGGAGGCTGTTAGTGTTAATAATGGAGTAGATACTCATTAGATAATGAATTACAAATTAGTTTCAACATTTTAGGGACGTCTATGTACCATGTTGCGAGGACATGGACATAGATACTATAAAGTATAAAATAAAAACAGATATTGCAAATGATGTGGCTTCAACTGCTAATAAGTGCTAAAAATGTAACAAGTGCACTAAACTGACGACACTAATGGTCAATTTTATAACTGTACAGGGTAAATATTACCACAACTAGATTTATAACGAGATAGAGCACGGAACTCAAGTTAAATGATTAAATTAACATTAACCGGTTGGTCATAAACAAAATGTTAACACGCGAATAAACTGCATACAGCTACAGAATTTATTGGAAATGAAGAACGGACTATGTCGTGCAAAGCCAGTGAAATTAAATTCCTTGGAAATTTACTTGAAGAAAGAGTGCAGTGATTGTCAATATTATTAATCGACTAATTCTTTTTTTTCTATTTTTTTTATCTTGTTCACGTCTATTTATTCTTATAGGTAATACATACAAATAATATATCAATATTATACTACAATAGTATCGTGGCTAGTGACTACCGTGGCCCCACTATTAAGAGGCTTCACTAACGGATAATTAATAACTTAAATTACCACAAATTATATCAATATAAATAGGCAATATTTCAAATAATGTGGTAGATTGCAATTACAATCTCAATTTATCATTGAGATGAGTAATTTGGCTTTGGAATTAGGGACTAAAAGTACTTAGTTTCAGTATACGAGGAATACTATTTCTATACTAGCAAATAAATCCATAGGAGCCACGTAATCAACGATACAGTTTTTGTGCCATATACGAAACACAATACTAATTTCACTCGTTGAAATGAAGGCTCGGAACAAAGAACGGAAAATTGTTCTCAACTAATTCCTCAATAAGAGTAAAAGTTGTGCGAAGTGATTTCATGTGATGTTCAGAAGTTGCAAACTCCGGGCAATTGTGCCTGATTGTTTTTAAAGAATTCGTTAGATGAGCCGAGGGGAATTGGGTTTAAGTGTAGGAGGAATTGACACAGGGGAATCGTTTTATTGACTTGTTTTCGAGTACGTAATTTTAAAGGGATGTTTATTGGTGATTTTATTGGCCCATATTTTTGATAGGAATATAATTTAAAATCAATAAGAGTAGAATAAGAGAGATAATTTAAAATAATAAGATGTATTTTGGGCGGTACATCTTTAAGATTTCACTTGAAATTACTTCTTTCATACATCAAAATGTCTAACGAATGTATGGATTTCTATATAAACCGAAGTCGGGCAGTAAGATTCCCTTAAATCTGATAGATATTAAGACACTTTCTCATACGTAATTCAAAATCAGTAATAGTTAGATCAATTTGAACGTTTAAATTAATTGTGATATCATTATCGTCACGCCCAAGTATAATTAAGATCTGCCCAACCTTAATATTTAAACTGCCTACCATTAACGATTAGCATGTCAAAACGCTGAGGTCTTTATCACCCCACGGGCGCAGACCCCATTTGCTAATTCCCGTCCGCCGCTAATCCTGTGTCACGGGTGAGGCCATTTATTTTTTCCCGGGAAAAAAATCCGTCCAAGAATACAAACTTTTCTTTTAAGCTGGGCGTACAGTAAAACCACGTTGCTAATGTCTTTTAGTAACTTGTAGTATTTCATACATCGTCTGTCATTTCCATAGAAAAACAAAGATTGCCGAGTGATTAACAAGGTGGTTGTACCTACTATACTTTTAAATGGTTTATTGAAAAATAGTGCTGCGGTAAGTCCACTATCTTGAATAGTGCAAAATCTGATTTCAAATGTCTTGACTGATTTGAAATTAGATTTTGCAGTAGCCATTTGACGTGGAGTATGTGGAAATATCATCAAAGCACAACATATTCTCAGTAACTGCTTATGCAATGCATTCAACATTTGTGATGGACTTTTAAATTGAATTATTCTATTTTTTTCAGAATAATTTACCATACCTATGCTACTGATTCTAGCGAAAGTTTCGTAGGCTAAACTATGCCAGTGCTAGACTTAGTTTCTCCAATATTCTAATCTCTGTCTCTCGTTACAGCATCGATGCTAACCAGCCTGTCTGTGGATCCAACTTGCCTTGCCATTTTTTAGTCTTGCATTCGTCTTCCTTCATCATGTGCTACTTCCGTAATGTTTTATATCATCTGGCACTAAATATCTCACATAAAATACGACCTTGCTGGAATATAATCAGAAGCGAATTCATATTTGTCTACAGTCTCAGAAAATCCTTAATTTTTTACATTAACAATTTTCCTCCCTTTCCTTTCTCTCAACATTATTCCATCTGAGCGCGCGAACATAATTATACACCAGGGAGCGATGATGTTAGTGAAAAAACGTGAGACATACACGTGCTTCAGTGAATTACAAACTCGCTGTAAATATGTTCGAGTGTTATGTATGTATGAGTATATATGAGTGTTAAAGTAAAATGAATACCAATATCATCAAACATCATTGTCTACATACATTTTCACTGTTAGGCCATGGACTATCTTCAATCTTAGGGTCTTCCCATGCGCACTACAACCACACCACATGGTCGGGCGTATATATTGTATTGAAAATAAATTTTCTATTCATACGTACCGAATCTTGCATCCTTATCGACCACGTGTGTAAACCGACCACAACGCAACCACCAGCGTCTATCGGCCGGCCACACTGCAAACACAATGAAAGTATATGAAAGCCTGAGTCGAACTATGTCTGCACACGACGCAATTACTAGCGACAACGTAACCACATCGATATTTTGACCGCATCGAATGTGTTTTGGTGTTAGTCGGCCCTTAGTATTAGGCCTAGCTAGCTAGCCAGGCTAGCTTATTGAGACCAAAAGGTTGTGATCTATGAAATAATCTTGATGGTTTTCCCACGATCTCCTCTCTCACCTTATCACGGGAATAGTGAAAGCCCCAAAGGGAGATCTCCGGAGATGCTCGATCAGATCGAAGCCCACTTATAAGCATTTCAAATGTTTTATTTTAAGCGCTGCACTGTGAAAACTTCGATAGCGCGATTCAGTATTGTGGCGCTAATTGGTCCGCCACATCCATAATATTATTAAGTAAAGATTTTGCTAAACACTGATTATTATTATTGATCTTTCAATCAGCAATCTAAAAACAGTCATGTGAAAGAAGTATATTTTTTACAAGTTTAAAAAATACACATCTGAGGACGATTTTTTATTAAATTTCCACACCTCGGTAAAAAAATTCAAAATGGCCCCTTTTAAACATTTTTTTACGACCAGTACTCTCCCTAGACGCCGATATTGTTCTAATGAGTTTGATGCCTATAAATAACATCAATCTCATTATACTTTAACAGAATTCTTGACTTTATAGCTACTTTTGTTCGTACATCATCGTTGGAAATAAAATCCCTTTCATCTTTACTACCAACAATTGTTATAAAAGTGTTTTCTGATTAATTTGTTTACGCGTCTTATTATTACTTCAATTTAATAAAATTTTTAAACGTCATTATTTTTTGAGGTATCCTGTTTTTAGGTTGTCTTTTGCTCTTAACGTCTATCTAACTTAACAGAAAATTTTGTGTAACTGAAAAAGTTTAAAAATACACTGTACACTTTGCATGTGCACAATGCACTTTTTTAAGTGTGGGCAAAAACTTTTCAAAGCCCTTAAATGAATGAAATCCACACATACACCACATCCGAACGTGAAAGAAGTACGCGAAATTAAATTCCGAAACCGGGCTATTATGTAAGAAGCTTTGAAAAAGGTTTCCGCCGCAACCGAACTTCAAATTATTCTACCGCAGCCGAACTGAAGGACGTCAACTAAGGCTGGGACTATATGATCCGGAATCCGGCGGGCCCGGGAAAATTCAGAGCACTAAAAATTTAACTCTGACCTAATGCGATTGAGTTGAAAACGAAGTGTCGAGCTGTCATATAATATGGCATTGACATTTGACTCAAAACTTGTGTGTTCGATTTTCAGCTCTATTGTGCTAGCGCAGAGTTCTATTTTGAGTGATCTGAATTTTCCCCGGCCTTACGGATTCTGCCTAAGCCTAAGGGATATAACGTGCTTCTATTGCAACCAAACCTAACCTTTTTATTTGTGGGTTAAGAGGAATATCCTACTAATATTATAAATGTGAAATTTTATATGGATGGATGGATGAACGTATGGTTGGATGTGTGTTACTCTTTCTCGCGAAAACTACTGAACGGATTTCGATGAAATTTGGTATATTAGTAGTTTTGGCTCTGGATTTTTTTTCAACATTTTTGATTTTTGAAAAAAAGGGTTCCTTTGGGATACTGTATATACGCGGGTGGAGTCACGGGCAACAGCTAGCACTGTTATAAATATGAAAGTTTTGAGGATGGATGGATGGATGGATGGATGTTTGTTGCTCTTTCACGCAAAAACTACTGGATTCAGTAGTTTTTGCGTGAAAGAGTAACAAATAAGGTTTTCGTAAAAATTTAGTATGGTAGTAGTTTAGGCTATGGATTAAAACATAGGCTACTTTTTATCCCTAAAAAGTACAGTATTCTCGTGGAATACCCGATACTATATTTATGCGGGCGGAGCCGCGGGAAAAAGCTAGTACTCTATGTATGGCACTAGCTAATGACCAACTTTATCTATAATAGGCCATTTGATAATATTTTTTGAAACAGATTTATCGATGGGTAATGAACAAACATTAACAATCAAAATAATTGTCCTTATTTCAAAGCAGTAGGAATCCAAAATGTTCCAAAATAAATTAATGTATTATGTGAAATAATACTGGATTAGTGATTGATATTTAGTTAATTTTGTGGTTAAAAATAGTTACTCAATCAATTGGATTATTCGCAATCTGATTAAATATGCAATTACTCTTTATAATTTATCTATTAAACAGCTAAATTTGAATTAAAACTATATTAATTTCACATGCAAATACATTTAGTATATTTTAGTACATACTTAACATCAGATCAACGATATAATATTATAATGTCCATTTTGGCACATTTAAATAGAGTTTGTTCATACATAAGACCATCAAAATTCAAGCACTCAAAAGGCTCTTATTCGCTTTAAGATCTGCTCAAAGTTAGACCACCTTAAGACGAATAAGTTATGATTAAACTTTGAGAAGGCAACAAATTAAGCCATCTTAGCTCTAATTAGAATAGCTATATTTTTAAAAAGGAAATAAGTAATCTTTGCTGTAATTGGAATAGCTGTATCTGTAAAAAGGCAACAAGTCATCTTAGCTGTAATTGGAATAGCTGTATCTGTAATAAGGCAACAAGCACATCTTAGCTGTAATTGGAATTAGCTGTATCTGTAAAAAGGCAACAAGTCACCTTAGCTGTAATTGGAATAGCTGTATCTGTAATAAGGCAACAAGCACATCTTAGCTGTAATTGGAATTAGCTGTATCTGTAAAAAGGCAACAAGTCACCTTAGCTGTAATTGGAATAGCTGTATCTGTAAAAATGCAACAAGTCACCTTAGCTGTAATTGGAATAGCTGTATCTGTAAAAAAGCAACAAGCCATCTTAGCTGTAATTGGAATAGCTGTATCTGTAAAAAAGCAACAAGTCATCTTAGCTGTAATTGGAATAGCTGTATCTGTAATAAGGCAACAAGCACATCTTAGCTGTAATTGGAATAGCTGTATCTGTAAAAAAGCAACAAGTCACCTTAGCTGTAATTGGAATAGCTGTATCTGTAAAAAAGAAACAAGTCATCTTAGCTGTAATTGGAATAGCTGTATCTGTAAAAAGGCAACAAGTCATCTTAGCTGTAATTGGAATAGCTGTATCCGTAAAAAGGCAACAAGTCATCTTAGCTGTAATTAATTGGAATGGCTATATCTGTAAAAAGGCAACAAGTCATCTTAGCTGTGATTGGAATAGCTGTATCTGTAATAAGGCACCAAGCACATCTTAGCTGTAATTGGAATTAGCTGTATCTGTAAAAAGGCAACAAGTCACCTTAGCTGCAATTGGAATAGCTGTATCTGTAAAAAAGTAACAAGCCATCTTAGCTGTAATTGGAATAGCTGTATCTGTAAAAAAGCAACAAGCACATCTTAGCTGTAATTGGAATTAGCTGTATCTGTAAAAAGGCAACAAGTTACCTTATCTGTAATTGGAATTGCTGTATCTGTAAAAAGGCAACAAGTCACCTTAGCTGTAATTGGAATAGCTGTATCTGTAAAAAAGCAACAAGTCATCTTAGCTGTAATTGGAATAGCTGTATCTGTAAAAAGGCAACAAGTCACCTTAGCTGTAATTGGAATAGCTGTATCTGTAAAAAGGCAACAAGTCATCTTAGCTGTAATTGGAATAGCTGTATCCGTAAAAAGGCAACAAGTCATCTTAGCTGTAATTAATTGGAATGGCTATATCTGTAAAAAGGCAACAAGTCATCTTAGCTGTGATTGGAATAGCTGTATCTGTAATAAGGCACCAAGCACATCTTAGCTGTAATTGGAATTAGCTGTATCTGTAAAAAGGCAACAAGTCACCTTAGCTGCAATTGGAATAGCTGTATCTGTAAAAAAGTAACAAGTCATCTTAGCTGTAATTGGAATATCTGTATCTGTAAAAAGGCAACAAGTCATCTTAGCTGTAATTGGAATAGCTGTATCTGTAATAAGGCAACAAGCACATCTTAGCTGTAATTGGAATTAGCTGTATCTGTAAAAAGGCAACAAGTCACCTTAGATGTAATTGGAATAGCTGTATCTGTAAAAAGGCAACAAGTCACCTTAGCTGTAATTGGAATAGCTGTATCTGTAAAAAAGCAACAAGTCATCTTAGCCGTAATTGGAATAGCTGTATCTGTAAGAAGGCAACAAGTCACCTTAGCTGCAATTGGAATAGCTGTATCTGTAAAAAAGCAACAAGTCATCTTAGCTGTAATTAGAATAGCTGTATCTGTCAAAAGGCAACAAGTCACCTTAGCTGTAATTGGAATAGCTGTATCTGTAAAAAAGCAACAAGTCATCTTAGCCGTAATTGGAATTAGCTGTATCTGTAAAAAGGCAACAAGTCACCTTAGCTGCAATTGGAATAGCTGTATCTGTAAAAAAGCAACAAGTCATCTTAGCTGTAATTGGAATATCTGTATCTGTAAAACGGCAACAAGTCATCTTAGCTGTAATTGGAATAGCTGTATCTGTAATAAGGCAACAAGCACATCTTAGCTGTAATTGGAATTAGCTGTATCTGTAAAAAAGCAACAAGTCACCTTAGATGTAATTGGAATAGCTGTATCTGTAAAAAGGCAACAAGTCACCTTAGCTGTAATTGGAATAGCAGTATCTGTAAAAAATCAACAAGTCATCTTATCTGTAATTGGAATAGCTGTATCTGTAATAAGGCAACAAGCACATCTTAGCTGTAATTGGAATTAGCTGTATCTGTAAAAAGGCAACAAGTCACCTTAGATGTAATTGGAATAGCTGTATCTGTAAAACGGCAACAAGTCACCTTAGCTGTAATTGGAATAGCTGTATCTGTAAAAAAGCAACAAGTCATCTTAGCTGTAATTGGAATAGCTGTATCTGTAATAAGGCAACAAGCACATCTTAGCTGTAATTAGAATTAGCTGTATCTTTAAAAAGGCAACAAGTCACCTTAGCTGTAATTGGAATAGCTGTATCTGTAAAAAGGCAACAAATCACCTTAGCTGTAATTGGAATAGCTGTATCTGTAAAAAAGCAACAAGTCATCTTAGCTGTAATTGGAATAGCTGTATCTGTAAAAAGGCAACAAGCACATCTTAGCTGTAATTGGAATTAGCTGTATCTGTAAAAAGGCAACAAGTCACCTAAGCTGTAATTGGAATAGCTGTATCTGTAAAAAGGCAACAAGTCACCTTAGCTGTAATTGGAATAGCTGTATCTGTAAAAAGGCAACAAGTCACCTTAGCTGTAATTGGAATAGCTGTATCTGTAAAAAAGTAACAAGTCATCTTAGCTGTAATTGGAATAGCTGTATCTGTAAAAAGGCAACAAGTCACCTTAGCTGTAATTGGAATAGCTGTATCTGTAAAAAAGCAACAAGTCATCTTAGCTGTAATTGGAATAGCTGTATCTGTAATAAGGCAACAAGCACATCTTAGCTGTAATTGGAATTAGCTGTATCTGTAAAAAGGCAACAAGGCACCTTAGCTGTAATTGGAATAGCTGTATCTGTAAAAAAGCAACAAGTCATCTTAGCTGTAATTGGAATAGCTGTATCTGTAATAAGGCAACAAGCACATCTTAGCTGTAATTGGAATTAGCTGTATCTGTAAAAAGGCAACAAGGCACCTTAGCTGTAATTGGAATTAGCTGTATCTGTAAAAAGGCAACAAGTCACCTTAGCTGTAATTGGAATTAGCTGTATCTGTAAAAAGGCAACAAGTCATCTTAGCTATAATTGGAATAGATGTATCTGTAAAAAGGCAACAAGTCATCTTAGCTGTAATTAATTGGAATAGCTATATCTGTAAAAAGGCAACAAGTCATCTTAGCTGTGATTGGAATAGCTGTATCTGTAATAAGGCAACAAGCACATCTTAGCTGTAATTGGAATTAGCTGTATCTGTAAAAAGGCAACAAGTCACCTTAGCTGCAATTGGAATAGCTGTATCTGTAAAAAAGCAACAAGTCATCTTAGCTGTAATTGGAATAGCTGTATCTGTAAAAAGGCAACAAGTCATCTTAGCTGTAATTGGAATATATATTAGGTCATTTGTATTACCATTGTTATTTTTGTTTCATGCTAATAGAAACTCACTTTTTATTTAACTACCCACGTAGTTACACAAAACGGTTTGAATAAGCCAATTTTGTCAAAGAAATTGAACGTGTGGCGAGCATTAGAGTTATAAAAGGATAAAATATTTTTCGTTTCAGTACGCACGAAGTCTTATTTTACGTGAACAAGTTCATATTATTAGATTATGTTGTGACTTGTGAATGGAGAATACTTATCGTTTAGATTATTATTCAATAAAAACAAACTACATTCTTCTTCTTCTTCTTCTTTATAATGGCCTCCCTTGAGGAAATCTACATTCTTAATGCTCGTACCCTTTTTACTTAGATAAGACAATTGTTATGCTCAGGACATTTATAAAGAAGGGGCATTTTTGTATGGTGCCCATACCCACTACTGTAGCACTACAAGATCTAATATCTCAAACTAAAGCATGACCGGAAAAATAAAAAATCTCGCCATGTTGCGGGAAATCACGGAACTAAAACGAAATGTCAAATGTTTGAGATTTAACCAATCACATCCCAGCCATTCTTAGTGTTGCTGCAATTAAAAAATGAAGCGCCTCCAGTGCAGGTTTTTTATTTTTCTGGTCAGGCTTTAGCTGTTGTAACACACGTTGTTCTATCTCAAGTATGACCTGTAAAAAATAAATAACTACACCTACACCTACAACCTACATATACACCCGCTTAATTCTTCTTCTTCATCAGTCCTTTCATTCGCAATGTTTCCAATTCTAGTTGCATTACGGCTTTATCGGGAAAGATTCGATCGTTTTGATCGCGGCATTGTTAATGATAATATCGGCACAATAATCTAATAGAAACTCGAAACAAACGGTCAACTTCAAAATTTCTAAATGTCAAATTTTCAACCATACCCAACCATAGGCAACGTTACGTTTAGCTGTCAGTTGCGTTTTTTAATTCCATGTCAGTTGCATTTTATTAAACCACGTTTTATGTTATGTCCCACGGGAACGGGATAAAAATTATACTATGTCCGTCTCCTGGTTCTAAGCTAACTCCCCACTAATTTTCAGCAAAATCGATTCCGCCGTTCTTGAGTTATAAATACTTTCCCGACACACGTTGTCCTGTCTTAACTATGAACTAGAATAAATAAATAACCAAACAGGTAAACTGAACGCACCTATAAATATACAGTCAAGTGAAAAATTTAACACAATGAACAGTTAGTAGGGAAATATTCAATAGTCGTTTTTAGTATTTTTTGCGCAAATGTTCCAGTATTTCACATCGTTTAAACCTTTCCCGAACTTCCAGAATTATTTCAAGACCAAAATAAGCCAAATAGGTCCAGCCGTTCTCGAGTTTTAGCGAGACAATGGAATTGCAATCCATTGTTATATACGAAATTTTTATATAATATAAAACTGAAATCTTCTCAGAAAGTCTTTTCCCTATAAATTTTTTTATTACACTCTGTAAAATATTTTTACACTAGTATTTATGTTATTATCAATCATGCATTGAGATTTGAGCAACTTACATTTAAATTAATAAAAATACCAGCATGTAACATTTACTTGCGTAAACACTTTTCAACTGTATCATATTGTGCAAAACTCGAAAGTGCTTTTACGTAAAAGTAGGCACTGAAATTGGCGAAGTCACAACTTTAATTACTTCTAAAGTATTGAAATTATATTTAATGATAAATTACAGAAATCGCAAAGGGCGTAGGGTAAGGGTAAAAAGTTTATTTTCCCCCTATGAAGCAATAAAATTATTTAATGCATAACTTTGACAAAAGTATTTTATAATTTATAAATATTACTGCAGAATGATGTAGAAGTTGTGAGAAATGAAAAGAGAATCAATTTGTGGAAATATAGGAAACAGTACAGCATTTCATATATAAGGTTTTTAAAATTCAATTACGGATATTTTGGACATATGATTTACTGATTAATAATAAATAATACAAATTTCGAAAAAAAAGCTAAATTAAATTACATTGCGCTCTCTAAGGTGGTGTGTCATTAACTTTACAGAAGTAGGTGATTCAAAGCCAAGACTTTTCCTAAATGACATGAATACAATCAGCTGCATTAAGTTAATAACCTTAACATAGCTGTTAAGAGCGTAATGTAATTTTATTTAGTTTAACTTTTTTCCCAATTTTTAATTATTTTTCAGCCTAAACATCTTGACATATGCAGTAGATCATATGCCCAAAATATTCGTTACTGATTTAGAAAAACTTTATAATAATATTATATTTCAAAAGCTAAATTTACACATACAAACAGAGGAACATATCGCATGGATTGGTTTAAAAAAAACTAAACACTATTCAATCTAAACAGTTTATTTCCAATCGCCATTACACGCACATCTAATTTTAGATCAGAAAGCTTAAAAAGGAAAAAAATATCTGTCCAGTTTAAAACACCCACTATTCATTTGTTTCATGGACGTGTTTTCATTACGAGAAGCGTATCCTAATTTTAACATTCAAAGTAAACAGAGCTCAAGTGTGCAGTTGACGCGCAAAAGAACTACGATAGTAATTGATGTTGGGGCAAGTTCTGTAGAATCTGGAGCTTACCGGAAAATTGAATTTCAATGTCACTACAGTGCAGATGTAAAAATGATCGGGGCTGGGAGTCGATTGGTGGTTGCGCGCGCATCGGGAGGGGGAGGTTGCGCGCGCTGGTGACGGCAGTTGCCCAGGGTTGCCGGCACGGTTGCACGTGGTTGCTGTGCTGCGATTGCGGCACCGGAACGCACCGCAAGTGACTTTCCCGCGTTTTTGAAATGCACTCGTGATTACGTAAAGTGTTGTGTGTGGATTACGGTATGTTATGACGTGGGTTTAGACAAAGTTTGTTCGAATCGGAATTTTCAACGTTTCGTCGTTCACCGTGAGTATTTATTGAGTATTTTCTAATATTCTTTAGGAAGGAATTAAAAAACTAACTAAACGAGTAGATTTTTATGAAAATTAATTGCAGGAATATTTTGTCGTGTACTTATTAATAGATAATATATATTATGTATATTTATTACAAGTGAATTTCGAATCAAGTAAGACACATTTTTAATAGAGTATGTCGCCGAGTGTATATGTGACATTTTTTGTTCTAAAGTTGTTGTTAGGAAAGAAAAATATTTACCTTGAAAAAATTCCACTGAATCTTTAATAAAAGTTGATCTTCTCAAGGTTGAATGTCATTGGTGAATGTTTTATTATAAATAATATAATAAATTCAGTTGTATTATTGTAAAAATGTGGGTAGTTGTAAAAAAAATGCAGACTGTGTAAAAAATTAAGAACCTCTTTGAAGCTGGTTTACGTTTGATATACATCCATATTTAAGTCAAAAATAGCACTTGTTCTATAAGAAAACAATTAATATACATTAATAAAAGCGATAATTACCTTTCTATTGCCTAAGGACTTTTGATGACTATTTAATATTTTTAATAGTATTGTCATCCTAGGAGGCTTTCTTAATATCCAAATGGTCGGCTGAAAATCTAAGCTATCATAATATTATTGTGTTACAATGCGCCAGAATCGTAGAATTCTTTTAATAGTGCGGAAAACAGACAGTTGATTAATGTTCTGGAAAATCTAGAGATTTCAATTTGCTAAGGTCTTAAATTAGGTTCCAATTCTGCTAAATCGCAGTATTCTGCTAAATCTGGTCACACTGTGTGCCATGATAGTTGCGAAGTTTTATTTTTATTCGTTATCACTATAAGTTACCACCATACTTCCTACTGCCCAATCCGCATTACGCTGCAGGTTTATCCAATCTGCAGAACGTCCACCGACATAACCGTCAGGCTTATCCACGCCCACACACGGTCAGTTCTAACTGATACAATCGGCAGCGTCATGCGAAATCGACGATACGAAGTATGAAGTATGCTGTATAAAACCCTAATACTCGCTTACCTATTGACATGGATTGAGATAAATGATGTCGATATACGATACGACACGACTAATCGTATGAAACTACTATATATACTTCAAATTTTCTCATTCTCATTCTTTATGCAAACGCGTGGAGTAAAACCATTTTGCTAATAGCCCCCGGCAACCTTCGTTCTTCAATGGATATTACTGGTGATTGTTTCAAAAACGAAAATTGCCGAAAGACATTGAGGTCGTGGTCGCATTGTACTTATGTCTCAATTTCTGGTTAATAGAAAAACGTTTTGTATTCACGTAGGCAAAACGGCTTAAAAGCTTATTCCCAACGCGGTATCATACAAGAAATCTCTGGAGAATATTAAGAGTATTCTTAGCTGTATGTACGTTCAAAGAAATATTTTAATAATAAAGTGTATGAATTATTAAAAGTAATATTGCAGTAGCGACGTGAGCATATAACACGATTCACACCGACTTCACGTTTATGGATACCTGGATACTGGATACAAATTTTGCTCCTGGGTACTAAATTTCATAGATATCAAAATAAGTTATGCAATTGATAAGATCAATTGCAGAACATCTACAGGATCTAGGCTTCCCTTTGATGGCGAACCTGCCTTTGCTACTAATATATTGGAATAATACTAACTTAGATGATTCATAGTTTTTCTAGGTGTAGGTCTAGGAGTAGCAGTAGATAGTAGGTGTAGTTATTGGTAGTTATTTATTTATTTCAGTTCATAGTTAAGGAAAAACAACGTCAGTTGGGTACAGCTAGTGGTTATATATTTTTCAGATATCATTAGAGATTATTGAAAGAGCAGTTTGTGAGCAAGTTTAAAAAAATTTTTCAATCACTTTTCATTCTTTGTTCGCGGTGTATCTAGTGCAATTAATATGATGCTGTTATTTTATTAAAGCGATAAATAAAAGATCAATAAATTTTTATCAGAAGGTCTGCTAATGATACAATAATAAAGTTATAAAGTCCTGATATGCTGCTGCTCCTAACTGGTTTTGTCAAAAACAACAACGTCATATGTTTTGATTGGACCAAACTCCAAAAATCAGTTTACAATATCAAGACGATTAATTTACAATTCAATAAAAGTAAAATTAATGTGTAAGTTACGAGAATTGCGATTCAGATTAAAATTGTGCTTAGATTAATTAGTTATACTTATGTTATTACTAGGAAATTCAACCTTGATTATTGAAATCACTTTCAGTGTTTTATTATTACTCAAGTAGGTTAAGTCAGTCACTTTTGAAAAATAAATACAAAATGGCGATTGCCTCAGGAACTGCTCAATATCTTTACTTTATACTATTTACTACTATTGTAAATGCGCAAGTTTGTGAGGATGGATGGATGGATGGATATGACTCTTTCACGCAAAAACTACTGAACGGATTTTAATGAGATGCTACATTTTATCCCGTTAAGGTACAGTGTTCCCGTGGGTAACTGAACTTAAGCGGGCGGTGCCGCGGGAAAAAGCTAGTCGGTCATACAAACAGGGGTTTCAAATGATTGATCTTCACCCCCTGGATCTGCATTTTACAGATTGACTAGCTTCTAGCAAACAGTAGTATAATAGGAGGTTATATTAAATGATTGATCTTCACCCCCTGGATCTGCATTTTACAGATTGACTAGCTTCTAGCAAACAGTAGTATAATAGGAGGTTATATTAAATGATTGATCTTCACCCCCTGGATCTGCATTTTACAGATTGACTAGCTTCTAGCAAACAGTAGTATAATAGGAGGTTATATTAAATGATTGATCTTCACCCCCTGGATCTGCATTTTACAGATTGACTAGCTTCTAGCAAACAGTAGTATAATAGGAGGTTATATTAAATGATTGATCTTCACCCCCTGGATCTGCATTTTACAGATTGACTAGCTTCTAGCAAACAGTAGTATAATAGGAGGTTATATTAAATGATTGATCTTCACCCCCTGGATCTGCATTTTACAGATTGACTAGCTTCTAGCAAACAGTAGTATAATAGGAGGTTATATTAAATGATTGATCTTCACCCCCTGGATCTGCATTTTACAGATTGACTAGCTTCTAGCAAACAGTAGTATAATAGGAGGTTATATTAAATGATTGATCTTCACCCCCTGGATCTGCATTTTACAGATTGACTAGCTTCTAGCAAACAGTAGTATAATAGGAGGTTATATTAAAATTGGAGGATTGACTTCCAGTTTTCCATACTACCAAAATCATAGGAGCATACTTACAATTTTTGGTACCGGAGGAACAAAGTAGAAAATATGTATATACTTTTTTTTTTTTTTTTTTAACGGGCAATTGGCCCACCACACTTACCCACCACTGCAACTCCTGTGTAGCCAGGATCGACAGTGGTAACCAACCGCAAAAACCCTTTGATATGATCTCAGGGGTGCCCGGGTGCTAAATCTGTCTTGGAACCCGCAACGAAATTAATCAGAAGATTGTAGGAGGAGTAGGAAGTATTCCAGTTTCCCTCCCCAAGCAAAGCGGGAGACAGCAAAAATTGTGATGACGAAAAAGTCAGAATTAAAGGGGAAGCACCACGGGAATAAGGTTTTTTTTTATGACTACAAGACAGAATGTAATTAAATATTTTAATTTATAATATGACAATTGATTACAATGCATTTATAATGACAAAAAAGTGTTGCATTGTTTCCAATAGTACTTATGACAAAAACGTTTGAAAGCTCGGAAGTTCTTCGCGCAGCCCACGAGATCTTCATAGTACACGTATGTATATACTTGCGTACAGAGGTGCAGCTTTCATAGAAATTCGAAAATTTTGACGTCCCCAACGGTCCACAACTTTTCCACACAATCGTGGACACACCGTATGCTTGTTGTAGTGCAATCAAATCGAAAGCTTACTATGTAGCTGTTTATCTGTTCGTCTTTCTTTAATGTGTGCCGGAGGAAGGGTTCCGAACCCTCCCGGATTGCCGGTTTTTTTTGTCACTTTAAAAATTATACACATTCTTCGCTAGCACGCCGCTACTCGCTCGCGATCGACGGAGAGGACTAATCGGAGGTCCAAGAGAGGTACTCTTCTGGAGTTACGGGTACCTATGAGCAGTTTGCCGGTCTTGATCGGAAACAAATGTGTTCACGCCGGTTCTTACAGAAGAAAGAAACACATACTCTTATTTAATGCGATCCTGAAAACTTTTTATATCATAAGGACAAGTTATTATAAATATTTTGTTAGAATTAAGGAAATTGGGTCGTGTTTGAGAGGCGTATTATATTTATAGAATTTTACGAGCGTCATAATAGGTTGTAAAGTGGAGTATGTATGCTTACACCCTCTTTTCTACGATATCCAGAACATAGCCTGTGTGGCATTTTTCAACGTATATTTATACAGCTTGTTCTATTTAATAGCCGAGATATTTTTATTAATAACAATAAAATAAATTCACTATAAGCATGATCATAGGTATACCTATTTGGCGCATGCTTTATTTTCTAAGGACTAGGGTATCGGACGTGAGTACCAATTCACTTTTTAGGGCTCCGTACCCAAAGGGTAAAAACGGGACCCTAAGATTCCGCCGTCTGCCCGCCCGTATTGATAGCTAGACAGTTTAAATTTTCACAGATGATGTATTTATATTTCCGCTATTACAACAAACACTAAAAAACGATATATTATTGTTGAATGCTAAAAAAAGGTAAAATAAATATTTACGTGGGCAAAAGAATCACGTTTGTTATATGAGAGCACACAACAAACGTGATTACCCTCCCTCCATGCGCGAGTCTTACTCACACTTGGCCGGTTTTAATGTAATCCAAATCTAGCTTTTTTATCCAACTGCCAAGAAAAGGATGCATTTAAAATACTATTGCATAAAGTAACTCTACCTCGACATTAGGTACTGAGAGAACAAAACAAAGACATAAAATAAACAATATAATAATTAATTTTTGCCAGTGGCATTGCGGCTCGGTTTGTGACAAATAAACGCTTTGTTGTGTCTTGACGCTATAATTAGTTAGCCTCTGGAAGTTAAATCAAAAATATAAACTTTTGTCAAAGATTTCAAAACTAAAGATAGGCTGTGACGTACATTTGACAGAACAAATCTTCATACAAGAAAAATTGACACCATCTTGCTTTGGCTTGGGGCCATTTTAAAATTTGCGGTACGGTATGAATACCTCAAATGTCAAAATCGCCCCAAAATCTCCAAAAGTGGAGAACATTAAAGTGGGGAACGTTTTCACCTCAATATGCCTCGTCTATACCAATATATACATCTATGACTTTTGTCCATAAGCCTTTGTTATCAACGCAGCTGTATACCTCCTGTGTTGCAGTATAGGTTATGGTGATATAATTCTACTACTGTTATAAATGTGAAACTTTGTGTGAATGAATGGATGTTTGTTACTTTTTAACTAACTACTGAACGGATTTCGATATAATTTGGTATGGTAGTAGTTTAGGCTCAGGATTAAAACATAGGCTACTTTTTATCCCGAAATAGTACAGTAGTCCCGTGGGATTCTATATTTACGCGGGCGGAGCCGCGGGAAAAAGCTACTATATCATAAAATTAATATGATGAAAAACATCCTATCCACCAAGCTCAATGCACCGCAACGAGCGTTTTAGAGTCGAGAGTGATACCCTGGAAGAAGAATATACTACCAGGGAATCTAATTCATAAGCAGTTGACCGTTGTCATAATTTGTTCATATTATGTTATTAATAATATGATATCAAACTGACAATATGTCATTGACAATTGTATTGTGACTGCAGTGTAATACAAATAAATTATGAGAAAACTCTACCTGCTAATGAATTAAATTCCCTGATAGAAAATGAGTTAAATCTGGTTTGGATAATTCAGGCTGACCACCAAGATGATCCATGCGTCGAATGGTCATGTTAAAAGTCGGTCCTGCGCCTGATCTCTCGCAGGTTGTGTCGATTACCTGGGTTACGAGAGTAAAGGAAGAGAGAGTGCTCTTGTATACTGCGCACACACTAGGGCACTATAACAATGCGAAACCAGCCACGCCACCGAAATTGGTGTGTGATATTATTACTTTTATCTATAGTATATGTATTAAGTTATTATTCTCAGCTCACCGTCAAAGAATATAGCACGTCATTAACACATAGGCTACATTTTATCCCGAAAAAGTACAGTTCACCCGTAGGATACTTTATATGTTTGTGTGTAATATATACTTTGGACCCTCATACCATTTCTTTAGGGGACGAGTTTCAAAAGACTATAAAAACGTACTCAATAATTTATTACCTCGGATATCAAATTTTATGGAAGACGGGACAGATTATAAATATTTTTGATTTTTGAAATTGAAATTCAACCTTTATTTTACATCCTAAGAGGGTTCTGATAAATCCTGAAACAAGTATTTAAATAAACAATTTTTTGACCGGAATATCAATTTCTATCGAAATCGGTGCAGATTTAAAGATTTTCCATACAACCTTTCAACCCCTAATTTGCCTAATTTATTGTATTGTGAGTCTAAGTTATAAATTAAAACAACTGTCCAAACTTCAATCAGTGGTGACATTAAAATATGAAAAACATCTGCATCGTATATTTTTTTACACTTTATAATAATAAAATATTCTCCTTCATAAAGATAAGATTCATGAATCTCATTAGTCTTCTTGACAACATCCACGGCTCTTAATTGTTTTGCATACAATAACACATCGCAATTTAGTTTTTTTCGAATGGGTCCATGCTGATGGCCGGAGGGCCGTTTTAATCACAACTTCAGTTTTTCAACCAAAACTTTTATCTACCAAGACACTTGTGTAAAGGGTCAGCTTTCGAACAATGGATTAGCTCGAGTGGGGCTGAACTTATACTGAAGCTTAACCAAGCTTAACGAAGCCTCGGTAAGTTATATTTATCTTTATGTTACGAGGGACTAAAGCTCCGGGAGTAATTCGCTTTCTGTTTGATGTGAACGGAATAGTTGGACAATTTCGTAACATTCTGTCTAGAGTACTATACAAAGTTACGCTTTCACTTACAATTGAAATTAGTGATCATAATATTATAGTGAAGTGAATTATATTTCGAAGTAGAGCATTCCGATCTTAGCGACCGCAGCTGGGTCGCGTCGCGGTCGTTTATTATGAATTTTTGTTATGGAGCACTAAACATATTCCGCGGCCGCGTCGCGCGACCTGTGGGCGTTGCTAGAGAACCTAATTCACTAGTTCGCTGTTTACGGTCGCTAAGCTTGGAATGTTACCTTAAGAGTTATAAAAATAGGTTTCTAATTCAAAAGTTAAGGCCCTTGGCTTGGCAGAATAATATGGATAGCATTTGACTTGAGAACTTGTTCATTTAAGCGTATAAGTATTCTGCCGAAAAAGCTTGTTTTAATGACTGTAGTCTTTTATACGTCTGTATGTTATCAATAAACGTCTAAGTCCGGAAAAATCAGCTTTAAAAATAAGCTAATAACAACATTTGCTTATTATTAAATTGCAATAAAATATTACAATTATTGTAAATTATAATATTATATTATTATTATTATTATTATTATCTATATTATATAACAAGTTATTAATTATACCTCGTACAAGGTATAATAATATACTACTAGAAAGGCTTAATGGTGAACCAGTGTTCAACGTCATGGAAATAGAATTGATTTCACATCACAATAATGGGGAAGACAGGAAAATATATATTCGACGACGTTCTGTTTTCTTTTTAATTTATCACAATAAGTATTGTAATATATTTAAAGAAAACAAAAATAGGTGTAATATTAGGTCTTTATCTATGAAATTGCCGTTTTGTATGAAAAAATTTTTTTCGAACGAAAAAAAAACAATTTTTTTCATGTATTTTTTATTTGTATTAATCGAAGTAATCACCCATGCAATCAACGCATCTTGGCACAGATGGCAGTGGCAGTTTATTGTTGCCCTTCTTAAAGAAATCAGCTGGACGGGAGGCAACAAATTCTTCAAAGGAATTTTGTACTGCCTCTCGGGTATTGAATGTTTTTTCCCGCCAAGAAGTTATTCAAATTCTGGAAAAAATAGTAGTCTGTAGGCGCAAGGTCTGGTGAGTAGGGCGGATGACGGAGAGCTTCCAACCCCAGTTCTTGCAACTTGGAGACCGTCTGCTGTACAGTATGAGGTCGCGCGTTGTCGTGCAGGAGCAGCGGAGACGAGCGATTGACCAATGCTGGTTGGAGATGTGCCAGCTTCTCCATCATTGTGTTCAGTTCTTCATAGTACACATCTGCAGTAATGCTCACCCCGTTTGGTAAGAAGTTGTGATGAATCACACCGGCGCTAGACCACCAAACAGTGACCATCACTTTTCTTGGGGTGCTGAACCAGGATCCAACCAACTTGCTGAGCGCTTGCGGTTTTCAAACATAATTCATTTTTCATCGCAGGTAACAATGCGGTTCAAAATTCCTTCATTTGTGTGTCTGTAGAGCAGTGCAAGGCACGTCTCGACGCGTTCTTCGCGCTGGCGATAATTGAGTTCGTGGGGCACCCATGTGTCAAGCTTTTTTACCTTGCCAAATTGACGCAAATGGATCAATATTGTTTTGACGCTAACGTTGAAAGCTGCTGCTAATTCAGTCGTAGATTGTGTATCATCAGCTTCCACAATCGCCTCTAATTGACGAATTAGAGGCGAATTGTCGACCAAAGTCTTCGGACGACCGCGAGGTTCATATTTATGACGAAAATGATTGAAATGCGATGAAAATGTAACACTAATCAATAAACAAATGACTACTTTTGGAAAAAGAATTCCATGTTTTTAAAATAAAATTAATTTGAAATTAGAATTCTTAGCCAAACAAAAATTATTTTGATTTGAAATGGCCAGTACTGCAGAACGGCAATTTTATAGGTAAAGACCTATTACAATACGAGGGCGGGTCAATAAGTCCGTGACTTTTGGAATAAAACACAGATTTTTTGATAAATAAATCATTTTATTTTTCAACGTAGTCCCCCTTGAGCTCTATACACTTTGTCCAATGCTTCTCCAATTTTTTTATCCCTTCCAAAAAATATGATTTGTCGAGGTCCTCAAAATAGGCCTTTGTTTGCGAGATGACTTCATTATTGGAGTCAAATCTTTTTCCACCGAGCCATTTTTTCAGGTTTGGGAACAAGAAGTAGTCACTCGGAGCCAAATCTGGAGAATAGGGTGGATGTGGGAGCAATTCATAGCCCAATTCATGGATTTTTGCCATGGCAACTGCCCATGTGTGCACCCTTGCATTGTCTTGGTGAAAAAGAACTTTTTTCATGGCCAAATGAGGTCGTTTTTTTTTCAAATCCTCATTGAAGCGGTCCAATAAGTTGGCAAAATATTCTCCATTAATTGTTCTTCCCTTTTGAAGATAGTCAATGTGGATTATCCTACGTGCATCCCAAAAAACAGCCGCCATAACTTTATTGGCTGACAAACCCACCTTGGCCTTCTTTGGCGCCGATTCACCCTTAGAAACCCACTGTTTTGACTGTTGTTTGGTCTCTGGTGTGTTGTGATGGATCCATGTTTCGTCCACGGTTAAAAAACTCCTCCATATTGTGATTAAACAACGCCAAACCTTCCTGTGAAGTTGTTACTCGATTGCGTTTGTGGTCGACTGTGAGCAAACGCGGCACCCATCTTGCGGAAAGCTTTCTCATGCCCAAGTGATCATTCAAAATTGAAACCACTGAGCCATGCGAGATGCCTATGGCTTCCACAATCTCTTGCACTTTCAATCTTCGGTCGGCCAACACCATATCGTGAATTTTTTCGATTGTTTCGGGTGTAGAGACCTCAACTGGGCGTCCAGGACGTTCGGCATCTTCAGTGCTTGTACGGCCACAACGAAATTCAGTAAACCACTTTTTTACCATTGAAATCGATGGTGCAGAGTCCCCATAGTATTTATCAAGCTTAGAAAATAGCTTGAAAGGTGTTTAAGAGACGACAGTTAAATCGAAAAACCCTACTGTTCATATATGATGGGAGATTGTTATTTATTGTATTACCTATATAAATTATTTGAGGTTTGTATAATACAATAAAGAACGACTCCTTAGAAAACGTTAAAATACTTATATTAGATAGTAAAAATTATTATTATAATTTATAATGAAATTAACCAAGTAAGTTTATTATAAATCTTCTGTGCGTGTGTTTGTAATTAAACTCCTTCTAAACGGGTGGACCGATTGTAATGAAATTTTTGGTATGTGTTCAAGAGGATTTGATGAAGGCTAAGATTTACAATTTAGCCCACAGGATGATGTTTTATTATTTAATTTTTTAGAAGTAAAATTTTACACGAAATAAAATGTTTTACGCCCTAAGAAGTGGGCACGAGACAGCTAGTATCATATACGTATCTATGTTGTAAACTAATAGATACCCTTGAATTGACGACCTCTGTAGCTCAGTGGTTGAGTGCGTTGGTGCTCAAAGTTCGGGCCCTGCCGAAGGAACAAAAAGCTTTTTCTGTTTTCCTGGGTGATGGATATGAAATAAATATATTTAAGTATTTAATAACAATCTTAAACATGTGTTCAGTATAAAAGTATTAAATATATTTCCCGTTGTAGAAGTTCTAGTTCTCCGAGTTTTTTCGTTCTCCGCACGGGGTTAGATGGAAGTGGTGTGAAGCATCCATAGATATAGTTTTATATTATTAATATATAGTATTATATGATAATTTCGAAGAATAAGTCATCCTAACACAACAAATACATAGCAAATACACGTAGAACCAATAAAGCAAGTTACTGGGAATTAGCTAGTCATTTGAAACGACTGAGGTTCACAGGAAACTAGGGCGGTTGAAGGCAAATTAACGCTCCCCCGCGTCACCACAAGGGGAGCTTAAGGCTGTCTAGGAATGAGGATTGAAAAGTATACAATAAGATTTATATAATGCTAGTGCAAGCTACATATTTATTTCTAGGATAATATATGTACAGAATATATGTACAGCATAACCGGACGTAACCACGTTATGACTTTCGAGGATCGTTGTTTTTCATACATTGCCTATGATTTCCATTGAAAACCTAACCAAGAGCATGTCCGGACATGTCTAAGGAGGGCTCCGTAACTATCAACGCAATAGGTATTCTTTGAATTACTTTAAAGTAATTATCCGATTTCGTTAAAAATATTATAAAAAAAAATAAAATCTGAAAGACTTTTTTAGCATAATCTATCAGCACGAAAACTTACACAAGTTTCTATCTCTTATAGTTTAGACATGCCAGGGGGGGGACCAACATACAAACCACTTTAGAGGCTGATTACTCGAAAATGGTCAACTTTAAAAAAAATCATGTATAAAACCTTGCCTTTATTTTAAAAGACCGATTCAACGATAACACGATGGGGTAGGAAGAAAAAATATTTTTCATCCCCACTTCACATGTATGGAGCCACCCTAAAATATAAAATTATTATTACTTTATGATGCCAAACATGACACTTGACAGAGATCTATACACAATCTATAACTATAGCAAATTTCATCCAATAAATTCATTATTACAGAAACTAGAAGCGCGGGCAGACAGACAGATAGACAGACGGTCACAGCGAAGGTATAAGAGTTCCATAAGTATTACGGAACCGTAAAAACGATGATTGTCAAGGAACGTGGTACTTGAAAGTTGTAACTCCTCTGGTGTTGCGGGTGACGGCGTGACTATATGAACGGCGGTAGCGCATACGACCTGAAGGCTGTCTGCTTATTAAATTCTGCAATCGATACGTTTAAAATTGCGGAATGGTATTCTCATAAACTACAAACCAACGTCAAACTCGTATTGAATGTTCCAAACTCCAAAAATCAATTTATTATATCAAGACTTTTATAATTCAATGCAAGTAAATAATTCATTTATAATTCAATATAAGTAAAATAATAATGATAATAAAAAATAATTTGCCGTTGAAATGGCTTGATATTATTACAGTAGATAATAATAATAATAATATCTTTGGACGCTTCACACCACGTAAATCTGGCCCCGTGCTAAGTATCCGAAGAACTTATGTTACAGGTACCAGAAAACGGGAAGTGTATTTAATACTTTTATACTATACATACAGATTTTTATTATATTATACACATATTTAATTCACATCCATGACCCAGGAATACAGAAAAACTTTTAGTTCCTTTCGCACCCTCGCTCGTTCCTACCCCCGGCTTAGCACCAACGTGCTGAACCACTGAGCCACAGAGGTCGTCATCAAAAATTCGGAGCTAAAGCAACAGAATGCTAGCACTGGCCGTGTACATTTCACTGTTTGGATGGAGTGTGAGTTTCCTATGGTACGCCTATGCCATACATTACACCCATCCGAACGAATACGAGTCCGGTATTTCACAGCATTTGACGAGTGACCCTCGTGTTTGGCTAGTTGTAAATAGAAAGCCGAAATTTCCGATAGCTGGCTCTTATTAGCCGTTTGACAGCCACGTAGTAAGCCGTATTGGAATAACCTTCCTCAGAATAATAAACAATCTTAAAATGTTCATCCAGTTAACATAGGTTATATTTTAAGTGTTAAGTTTTTTATGTTTATTAGTGAATACATAAATGAATCCTAAATTGTAATGATTGTAATGATTGTAATGAATGTATGTAAAAACGCTCGACGGTTGCATTCTACGCCGGTTTTTCTTGAGGACGTAGAGTTTAAAGCAATCTTGTCTTAATATGACGCATGGCACGCGCATGATTTTTCATATAAAACCGTCTCAAAGTGTGCGTTCGCGATAACAGTTATTTCCCGTGTAAGTTAACAACTATAAATAATTGATTTGCAGACAAATCACAGTGTAAAACTGAACAAACATAATATTTGTAAGCTTGAAAACTTAAATCGCTTTCGAATCTCGGTAAAATACTCAGAGAAATACTCTGTTTTTATAGAGATATTTTTAACTCATTACTTTGTGTTATTTAAACGTTTTAAAATGTGTTATTCTGCAGCGAAGCAAGCGTCTATGAGGTAATCAATCCGTAATTTTTTTTTTGACGTGACAACGTCTTATAATTCGATGGAGCCGGCTGCACGCACGAAAAAACATAACTCATGTGGCGTTACCTCGCTCTGAGGCGTTCCATTTATTATTATGACGTTGTCACGTTCAACTATCGTCAGTAAACCGACTTTACAGACAACAGATTTTTTTTCCTTAGCTTTGGTAATTGGTGAGAAAAATAGGCGTCCCCGCAACGAAAAACCCTCATGCGTCTTCTTAAAATGAAATTCGTTTCAATATTATGTTTACCAACATAATACTTATGAAACTTTTGTGTAGCTCAAATGAAACGAAAAATGCGATTAATTTCCGTCCGATTCCGTGATGTTATCGAGCGAGTGACGTCGTGAGAACCGTGCTTTTATCCTGTACTAAATAAAAAAATATTAACTCAATCACTACTCGATATAATAATTGAGAGCTATATATTATTATTATTATTACGTAATATATATTACAAGTTTAAGGCTCAACTGACACTGGCGGAGAGTCATAATCATAATTACCAGGGATTCTGATAAATTAAAAAAATAAAAAGAATCGCCAAAATATTTATCTGACCGGGATTCGAACCCACCACATTCCGATTTTCGAACAAAGCAAAAATTATGCATATGCATACCAAATTGCAAATCATACTTGCAGCTATTTTCGAGAAACCATATATTATATATATTCTACTACTATTATAATTGTAAAGTTTTGTGAGGATGGATGGATGTTTGTAACTCTTTCACGCAAAAACTACTAAACGGATTTTGATGAAATTTTTGATGATTATAACATACGCTACATTTCATCCCGAAAAAGTACAGTGTTCCCGTAGGATACAGTATTTACGCGGGTGGAGCCACGGGCAAAAAGTAGTATATATATTTTATATATATATATATACAAGATTGTCTCGTTTAAAGTATAAGATTAAAAGTACTTACAAATTTATATAATATAAAACCGTTAAGGCAGACAGATCTTCTATCAGTCAGTCAGTATTTACTTTTCAAAGTATGTAGAGAAATATTAAGACTACACTTTAATTCATAATAGATCAAACGCAGTAATACAAGTACGTCGAATGGACTTACTTGAATAATGTACGAGTCGTGGATATTTTCCAACTTGTTCGCAACTTCTCGTATTACGTGAAGGATTTATGACGTAATCTCTACGTGTCCCCGAATATTATTCATCCATCATCTGATTGATGAGATTCTCTCTATAATAATAACTAGGTGATTTTTTATTTCGTTTCAGTAAAAACAGGGCTTAATAGGTACATGGAATAGAGTTCGTCTTCGGGGGAGAGAGACAACCACTTAAGGGGATGTGCGCTCGATAGAAATGAAAATTGGAGTTCTTTGAAACTTTCTTTTTTCTCAGTCATGGTGGTATTGCAAAACCCAAAAAAAAAAAATTATAATCTGCATTATATTTAGCCGAGAATTGTTTTTTTTCTAAATTGAATTTTTTATTTAAATATTGATTTGAAAATATGCTAATTTTTTTTTAAGTTAAAAACTTTTTTCTCTTCTTTTATAATAAGTCACACGAGTGTGAAAATTATTTCAGTATTTTAAGTAAGACGATATCATGGGAAGGCCGTTTTATTTTTTGCAAATTTTGTCTGAAATATTTATAGCAATTTTTTATCCGATTTCAATACTCTCTGGTCGGCGCGACACGCCCTTGTCGCCTACAAAATTGGTATGGGACTTAACGCTCAAGGTCACTGTCGTTATACAGAGGCTTAAAACTGTCACTGAAACCTCAAAAACCGGTTATATCAGCTCATCAGATTAAAAGTATCTTCAGAGGATCTTGATAGATTCGGCGTTGAATAAAACATTTAATCTCCCAGAGACTACTCTATTTGATTAATATTATAATAAGGCAGCGAACTTTGGTCAGAATGAGTGAGTTTTGGGAATCTAAACCATTGTCTTCCGTTAAGCTCCGTGAAAATGTCGGATAGTTTCTTCCGAGAATTTGAGGTTATGAATTTTGAAGTTTCATGTTTCTTTAATTTTAAGAATTGTTTCTCGTAGGTACACTTTCCTCGTAGATACACTTTTGAAAAAAGTTAGCCTATATTCCTTATAGATCCACTTTTTAAAAACCAATGTAGCGTTTCCTCATAGATACACTTTTGGGTATAGTTGTGTAAACAAGTGTTTAATTAACAAATTTACTGTCGGTCGTGCCGGCGTACAACGCACATAATTATGCGTTGAAATAAGAAATGCATTAAAACAATGTAGAAATATATTAAATAAACGGCGACATTTTTTTGTCTTGTCTGAATCCAATTTGTTTTAATGTTACATTATTTAAAAACCAATTGGTATTTTTTTTTTTAATTCGAGTAACAAGACTTAAGATAAACTTAAATAATTCCTATCGCTTTTCTGCTTTGCTGTACAATATGAAAGTGGATCTTTATGGAATAAAGGCGAACTTTTTTCAAAAGTGTATCTACGAGGAAAGTGTACCTACAAGGAATTATTCAATCTTAAATATACAAAAGTTACTTCCTACCACTACTTCCCACTCTTACAATCTTTCGTAGGATTCCGTACGCTAAGGGTAAAAACGGGCCCAATTACTGATACCTCGCTGACCGTCCGTCCGTCTGTCACCAGGCTGTATCTCCTAAGCCGTGATAGTTACACAGAAATTGTCACAGATGATTCATTTCTATTGCCGCTTTATCAGCAAATGCTACAGACAGAAAAAATACATTTTCAAGGGGGGCCGGGCGGCAAACAAACAAACATGCTTTTGCCGTTTCGTACGGAACTCCTCATGCGCAACTCAGACTCGCACTTGGCCGGTTTTTCTAATTAATTATATTGCTAGGCCCAAGGTGCTTTAGCATGACGCTCAGGTATGCCTGAGGTCGTCTCAATGAGTTTTGTTGCTCGTTTCCTACCATAATCGATGAAATTTCAATGAAAATGATTTATTTCCAATGAAACAACAAGCTTTTTCGGAGAGTCAACAAAAGAAGCTACCGGTTCAACCCTAACCCGGTGAGAAGAACCGGTGTAAGAAACTCGCACGGGGATCCTGGTTCACAGGAGATGGTTTAAAAAACGTGTGTTGTAAGCATAGCTACATTTTTAACGAGTTATGATAGCTAATAACGACGCTTCTAGCGTCATCTATTAGCCATTGTTGCTAATTATAATAGCTAATTTATACTAGATGACGCTATCTATTGGCAAACGTTTCTAACTGGAACTTCATCTCCAATATTTATTTATTGTGGCATATGGATTATCCATTACCGCTAGTTGTCAGCTAAAGAAAAAAACAATATGATAGTAAGAGTATATAAGGGCTGTCGCGAGATGACAGTTCCTTTCTTTTGCTGAATCCATTTATTCAAGTTTATCTGGTTACAAGTGTATCGTATATATTCTTAATCCCGCTTTCACGGTAAGTTTTCTTTTTTATATCTGTATTGTGAATATTTGGTAATTCACGCTTGTATTAAAACGCATTATTATTTCGTGTATTTTATCACATTGTAAAATAGTTGTCAAAATTTGATTGGCCAAACCACGTGCTCATCCTTTCCGTTTTGCATAGATATAATATTAGGATATTTGTATCCATGCTTTAATTATTCTTGTATATCATCTTTTATTTTGCCTACCCTTTATTTTGTGATGGTCACACAGCCCGTGATGTTGATCGTTTGGGGTTAAGATCACGCTGGCTGTGGGACGGAACTCCTATCCACACGTTTTTTATTGATTTTCCAGCGATCTATACACCGGGTTAAAGGCACCGTTATACAAAGACTATTGGCTATTTTCCCACATCCGGATTTCTGAGTGCCGCTAGATATTCCGGACTGAACTACTGGTTTTGGAATCAGTCTGCACCGCCCCTTGGACGATCTACTTCGCAGTGTCAGAGAGACGCTACTGGAAGTTGGAGCCCCAACTCGCTCTCGCCACTTGCTACACTCCTGGACCCAGCTAAGTTACCACGTGGTTAAAGCCCCACCGATCCCCACAGACACCAAGAGGCTAAACCAGATCGTTCGGCCTTCTGCCCACGACCTCTTAATTTAAAAATACATTTGTCACGGTAATACCATTTCTTTTATTTACTATTACCCGTAACAGTGTATTATTTTTGTAAGATTCATTAATGTTTATTACTCATTAACATCATAATTAGCAGTTCGTATAATTGGAATGAATTTAGGCTCGTAAATGCTTGAATAACGTAACGACTAACCATGTATTCCTAAGGGAGCCGTGCAATATCACCAAAATACACGCAAGCAATATATTGTGGGATAGCGATGACAAGTCACAAGCAAAATTGATATGGGAGCCGCCAAAATATTTGATGTATATTATATAATAATAATTTTTACACCACTACTAGGGTAGTAGGGTAAAAATTACGCGCTACCGTAGGCGATACGATGGAACAAACATACATACATATACAAATACATACATAGACTGCTAGGTTGCAACCCTTCCTTTTGGCTTCGCCGTAGTCGGGTAAAAAAAAGTAGTATTATATTTCGTTGATGAAGCTTGTCCCACTGTCCTTAGCCGCGGTAATTGATTGCCATCAGGTGACCCCTCTGCTCCTTTGCCAAAAAAGATCTCGGGTCAGTCGGATTATTCGAGATCTGAGATCGAAGTTCGAGTCACGATAAGGCATTAGTACTAATGCGATAAAAACAATGACTCGACATTTTCAGCATCTAATGACTCGGCTGTTTTTCAGTCGCAGTCGCTAATGACTGTTATCCCGATATCATTTTAGTCACCATGAATATTCTAAGAAAAGGATTCATCTAAAACAAGTATCTTTTGAAAATCTTAGGATTTTGTATGGATAGTCAATGTGTCGTAATATTTTAGCATTTTGACTAATAATTATGATATCTAATAAATGTAATGTAAATGTTGTGACAGACTGACAAACGTCAATACCAACAGAAAGTAAAAAACCGGCAACGTGTAATACAAAAAAATATTTCTATTAGTTCCTATCAAAGACTTGGTAGTGTGTAATAATTATTATCTGAGGTAGTGTGTGTTGTTATTTTTATTAATTTTATGTATTTCTGAACTTTATTAAGAAAGAAAAATTTACACGTTTGTCCACATAAACTTTAACTGTGCCAAATATTGTACTTCTCCGTCCGCACAATTCTCGTAAAACCGTACTAAAGTTTTTCTTCACGTATTAATACAAAAATTCTCTTAAAGAGCTCCCCACACCGATTTCTGTAACGGTGGCCGATTTTATTGAAAAGAGACCAACTGCGCAGGAGATACTTTAAAGTGCCCAAGTGTGTGCGCAATACACAAGAACACTCCCTCTTTATTTACTCTCGTAACTCAGTAGGACGGATGACCGACATGATAAGGCGCAGGACCGACGTTTTACATGCCTATCCGACGCATAATGGATATTGGATCTATTTTATCAGACAATCTGGTCATATGCCTGCTATATAATATTTTGTTGTTCCAATGCGTTCGATGCGGAGATCGGGAGCCAAGTTCTAATGGTGTAGGTGTTTTATTCAACATCAAATTGTAATACTCTAGCGTTGTTAAGGAAATGTCCTTAACATTTACCTGAAAAATGACGAAGCAGGTGGGAGTAATTAAATAAATACGGGAGCTTCTGAATTATTCAACGCCTGTGTAGGGACATCGGCTCAAAGTTGCTCATTTAAATAGTTGTCAAGTTGTTTGTTTACCTAATTGGAACAGAATTTAAAGTGATCTTGGCTTTTGCATGTTTAAATGACACGTAGGATCTGGTCTTGGGGGACTGCTCGAGAGTTAGGTTTTATCCGTGGTAGTGGAATTGCTATTATAAACTAGCTTCTTCCCGTAGTGCGTCCGCGTAAATATAGTATCGAGTATCCCACGGGAATACTGTACTTTTTCGGGTTAAAAGTAGCCTATGTTTTAAATCCAGAACCTAAACTACTACCATAACAAATTTCATCGAAATATGTTCAGAAGCTTTTGCGTGAAAGACTAACAAACATCCATCGATCCATCCATCCTTAGAAACTTATACATTTCTAATAGTAGTAATAGGATGCGTCTGCTACGTAAGATTTTTTAATTCTCCCGAGGCGATTAAAGGAGAAAACTGGGTCACTTAACAATATAATTTTTTATATGTACTAGTAAGTACATAATATCATAAGCGAAGCTGCGGTCATAAGCTAGGTACTAAGTTGTAAATATTTATGGTTTTTTAATATTCAGAAGTAATTAGGTATTACAATTTGATAAAAGTAAAATTGAATTAAGATTTGATCTGAATTGCCTTATTGTATTAGGTCCTTACATATGAAATTTTGTCGCACTAGACACTCAAATAGTATATTCTTTCGAAACACAAATGAATTCCAATTTCAAATTTATACCGCTATTTACTCATGCATTTTTTTGTTTCTAAAACCGTAATTCATTTGTTTTTTCCTCTTTTGGGTTTTCTTTGCGTCACTCTGTTTACAAAATGAAAAACTTGAAATATCGTATTATTTTCGAGTACGAGTCCCATCGTGGCACCAGTGCTGCAGAAATGGCTCGAAGGATTAATGATGTGTATAGCGGCGGTGTCGCAAAAGAAAACAGTGCATTTTTAGTTCCAACGTTTTCGTACTGGAAATTTTTACCTGCATTACGAGCTCCATGGACAGCCGGAGACCAAAGTTGATAATAAAGAATTGAAGGCTACTGTGGAAGCTGATCCATCGCAAACCACGTCCGAGTTAGCTGCAGGCTGCGGTGCTAGTGATAAAACTGTTTTGATCCACTTGAAGTAAAGGAATCAATGAACTACCTATGAGATGGCAAAAGTGCATAGATAGCAATGGTTACTTATGATACTTTAATTAAATATATATATATATATATATATATATATATATATATATATATATATATATATATATATATATATATATATATATATATATATATATATATATATATATATATATATATATATATATATATATAATATGTTTAAAAAAATCGACTTTATGTTCTTCCTTTACTAAACGCCAATTTCATATGTAATGACCTAATATGAGTATCGAAAACATCACATTTCTTAGTTATGACATCTTTATAATTTTCGTGATAGAAAAAGTTAACACTCAAGTTTATGTAACTGTAAATGTTGGTGTTATTTCCAATATTTTAAAGTGTTTGGTGTTTCTACTACAATTTTATTTGAAAAATAACTGAATATTTTATAATAGTCATGGAGAAAATGGAGCATAGGAAATGCATAAACTACCTAGATATATTTTGTTGTTTGTGGGAAATATATCATTAATTCTCAAGGAAGAATTCCAACTGACAAGATAAAAAAAAGCATATTTTGGTTATTCAGAGGTGCGAAATAAAGGATTAACCCCAAAACTTCTTTGTATTTCGCACTACGCTGTATTAAATGAGTGGTTTAATTTAAAACCAGTTTCTATGCCTTTTGCTGCACCAATGATTTGGCGGGAACAAGTGAATCATAATGATGACTGCTGCTTTCGCTTGACTAGTATCAGAGGAATATCAAGAAAAGTCAAGAGTAAAATAGAGTATCCAAAGGAGCATCAGTATCTAAATCAATCCTCCTCGTAGTAATAAATATCCAGGTCCTAATATTAGCACCAGACACCACACATGACGAATCTGAGATTCTAAGAAATGACGAAGACGACAATGAAGAGTAGGGCCTTTAGTCAAGATGCATTCGATAATTTCGACGGCGAACTTCGGAAACAAAATGTATGGGATTTGAAATAAGGCATCGCAAGCGACATGTCACTTATCGATGACTTATGTCAAATCCCATACATTTTTGATTTCGAAGTTCGCCTTTGAAATTATCGAATGCATCTTGACTAAAGGCCCTGACTAGACAAATATTGGAGTATTTTATTTGATTGTATTGTATATACCTACAAAAAGATCCCAGCAGGAACCACATTTAATTGAACAGCACGAGTTAAACGACTTAATTAGAGTTTTGGATTTGTCTATTAGAAAAGCTGAGATATTGGGAATTCTATGAAGAATTCTAAGAAATTATACAATAATGGGAATAAGAGAATAATATTACTATTATTAAAATTCAAAACATAGGAAAATAATCATGTTTTTATTCGGTTTGAAACTATTGCACTCTCTTTATTACTTTATGAAAATAAAATTTATCATAACTTTAAAATGTTACGTGTTACAAAAAAATAATGTATGTATTCATGTTCAGCAGACCATGTTCAGCAGGCCCAAATTGATAATAATCAGCTATTTAAATCAATGTTACAAAAAAAATATTAATTTTGTCACACAGTGTCATCATCCATCCATATATCCCATCATACCCATCCATCCTCACAAGCTTTCACATTTATAATATTAGTAGGATGTGAAAGTTTGTGTGGATGTATGGATGGATGTTTGTTACTCTTTCACTACTGAACGGATTTTGATGAAATTCGGTATTGTTATAGTTTAGACTCTGGATTAACACATGGGCTTCTTTTTATCCCAAAAAAGACAGTGTTCTCGTGTGATACTGTGGGATACTACGCGGGCGGAGCCGCGTGCAAAAGCTAGTTGAAAAGTAGTAACTATTACATATAGATAATAGTAGCGAGAGGCTTTTAAGCCAATTTCTCAGATATAGGTAAATACAGTGTTGTAGCTAAAAAAAATTGCGTGTACATGATTCCAAGCGTAACTCAATCTTGTCGGTGACGTATGTACGGTCTCCGTCAGACCAGATGTATCACTTTTCGACATTATTACTTAGCAATAAGGTTCAAAAGTGGTATATCGGATCGAACCACGACTGCACGTTGTCGATAACATATAAGGAAAGATTGCTCCAAAACAAACGCACAAGGCTCGAGTGCTCGTAAAAATGTAACATTTGAAACTCCTTGACGTCATAAATGCAACATTAAGCCTCCATAAAGGCTCTACAAAGGAACCACCTACGTCACTGTTATCTCACACAGCCTGCAACAATACGCGACTTTAAGACGTAGGTAGCCAAAAGATACGTTTCATTACGCTAGAACTATGTCAACGACGTGTTATATATGATTTTCACTCCGACGATAATAGTACATGCATGCATATGTAAAGCCTTTGGCTCACTGGTAGATTGCTTTACATTTTTACATAATAGTTTGTAGGTTCGATCTCGGAAGGCATACCAAATATATTTTTGTTAGTAAGGTATATGGTATTGTTTATTCCTGTACTAGCTATTGCCCGCGGCTCCGCCCGCGTAAATATAGTATTCCAAGAGAATACTGTACGTATTCGGGATAAAAAAGTAGCATATGTCCTATGTAAAGTAGTATCTATATTTAATCCAGAGCTTAAACTACGACCGTACCAAATTTAATCAAAATCTGTTCAGTAGTTGTTGCGTGAAATAGTAAAAAACATAAATCCATCCATCCACACATCCTCACAAACTTTCACATTTATGATAGTAGTAGGATTAACATACTTCATCTACGAAACTGAAAGAATACATCGCGAGTAATAATGTACATAATATCTTCGAGGACATTTTTAATGACATAATTTTAAATAATAAATCTGCGGGTCTACTATAGCCTCATCTTTTTTTTCCCCGTTGAAAAGTTGTATAAGTTTGACGTGTCTATCTGAGTGTTTGTCCGTAGCATCGTAGCTCCCAAACGGATGAACTGATTTTGATCTCGTTTTTTTTTGTTTAAAAGCTGACATAATCGAGACCGTTCTTAGCTATACAATTTAATTTATATTATATGAAGCAATATCCCGCGAAAAATACCTACAACCTGCAAGCAAATGTCTGAGTGCATGCATAAGCACCACCCTCCTCCCACACTGCTTAAGCCTACACTCAGAAACAATATTGTGCAAACACCGCCACCACACAAGCAACAATGTCAGCTAGATCGTGCAAGGCCCCAAACCACCATGCAGATAGCAAAACTCGACGCGCGTTTCGCCCCAAACCCGAATCATCCTCAGGAAGTGGACCAGCGAACAAAGTTCGTTAGTAATGCCGCCAACCAAACCACCACCTTACCCTATACCCTACTGGCTACTAGCACCCCCACCAAACACGTTAATGAGCGGTGACATAGTCAAGCAAGTTTGGTCATTTAATAATGCAAGTCTATTGTTTTTATTTTGTTTGTTTGTAATTGTTCCAACACGCTCAGTCGTAAGCCTTAGTCACATGTATGTAACATCTTATAGGAATGGCCACCAGGTAGACTATGACCACTAGGCCACACCATCTAAAAGGTATTTAGCAAAATGTGATTTATCACGATGACCATTTCTATAAGCCGCGATGTGTTCTTTGTACCGAGTCTCAAAGTTGCGTCTAGTTTAACCCACGTTTACACTATCGCATTCAGAACAATCGATTTTATAGACACCAGATTGATACATTAAATCAATCCGGTCCTTATTATGACACAATTGATTTTTAAAGGAATTATTTGTCCTGATTGCTACATGCATATCGTTATTTTTTATTATTTTGGATAAACGTGCAGATACCTCACTAATGTAGGTCAAACTGGACTTGTATCTATACTTCCTTATCAGGAGTCCCTGCGTACAACCTGCATGGTGGCTGGCGGCATTAGTAACGAACTTCGTTCGCAGGTGCACTTCCTGAGGATGCTCCGGGTTCGGGGTAAAACGCGCGGCGAGTTTTACAACCTCCATGGTGGTGTGGGGCCTTGCACGATCACGACATTGTTGCTTGTGTGGTGATGGTGTTTGCACGATCTTGTTTCTGAGTGTACACATAAGTAGCGTGGAAGGAGGGAGGTGTTTTGCGTATGCTTATGCGTGCACTCACACATTTTCTTGCAGGATATTGCTAGATATAATATTAATTAAATGGTGTGGATTTCCGCAAAGTAACACCTGATTCTATTTATTACTTCTTAGCTATCATTTATCATCATTAGCTTGCTCACTATTTGACAATTCGGGTGTTACTTAACACTTGATGAGAGTTTTTATGTTATTTCATAGTTATCTAAATTGTTTTTTTTATTCTGCTAGTTTAGTATCAAGTTAAATGTAAAGTAACATATTTGAGCCATAGTTTCTCATATTCATAAAATTATTTATTATTTATTGAGGTGACCCCTGTGTCTGTCGATGTAAGTTAAGTAGCAGATGATGTTGATAATATTAATTATTATATTAATATTATCATCATCATCACCTACGACTATCGGCTGGTACACGCTTGTTGACTATTATTGCATAAAAAATAGTACTCTAAATTAATGAGTAAGTTCCCAAAAGAAATAGAATATTAAAAATCAATATTTTCAAAGTAATAGCATTTAATATATATTCAATTCAATTCAATTCAATTCATTTATTTGCTGTAAAAGTGGTAAGTACCATAGTTGGTACAAAATTTATAGGTTCTGACACTTTTAGCTACATATAGATAGCATGCAAACATTTATAAGATTAATTTAAATTATGAAGCTTCTAAAATACTAACATTATTATACAAATATTCTATTCCAATTATCTCATTTTACTTTACACTAATAATTACATGTTAAGACTTTTAAGAGGTTAAGTAACAAAAACAAGAAAAAAAAAACATAAATATAGAAAAACACAGAAAATCATACAGTTTACATCACACATTTAGAATAATAATAGCAATCGCAAAAATAATAGTTAGTACATTATGTCGTAATAGTAATCGAGTAGATAATAATATTGATTAAACCAGTATTAAAATATGTAAAATAAAGTCATTTTATCATCATCTCAAATGCCAATTCAATAAGTTTTATAAAATAATTACAATAATATATGTCAGGATTGTTTAAAATATGACATAAATGAGTAACAAACAAAAAAAATATATACAGAAAATATACAAACCACCATAAAAATAATAATCATGTATAGTGGCCCTTAATGTCAAGTTAAATATAAAGTCAGCAAAGATTACATATTAAAGTACTAAATTTCATATAAAATCATTACTTCATGTCAATAGTTTAAATAATAATATTAAAACACATAGCTATCGATTGTTATTTTTTAGGTTAAATAATTCCTTTACCGAGTAGCAGTTTTTTATTTTTAACCATTTAATTGTTTCCTTTTTTAATTTATTATACGGTAGTGATTTTATATGACATGGAATAGAATTATATGCTTTTATACACATGGCATAATATTGTTTCTAATACAATGCATTTTTCGGGATGACGTCAAGCACTAGTCTGTCAGGATTTCTCTTATTCGTAGGGTATACGTCACATGCCTTTTTAAAAGATTTATAATTTATTTTTACATAATTCACTAGTTCGTTAATGTACATGCTCGGTAAAGTCATTATATTTAGTTTTTGAAAAAGTGGTTTACAGGACTCATGCGGCGGCTTACCACAAATAGCTCTTATACATTTTTTCTGCGCAATAAAAACTTTGTTAACATCCGTGGAATTACCCCACAGTAATAGGCCATACCTTAGAATTGATGCCACATAACCATGATAGGCTGATTTGATTGTATCATCGATGCAACTTGTTTAAGTTTTCCAAGCACAAATACAAATCTGTTTATTTTACTACAAACTGATTCTATATGGGCTTTCCAGTTCAAGTTCTCATCAATGTACAGACCAAGAAACTTGGTATGTGTGACCTTTTCAATGCTCTCATTTTCATACGTAATTTTGTCACAGATGCCTGGTTTAGTCCTATAATTTTTAAATTCAATTAAGTTAGTTTTAGTCAAATTTATATTTAAATTATTATTAGTCATCCAGATGATTATATTTTTAATTAAATTATATATTTCAATATCAGTGATATTATTTTCATTTTTTATGAGTATAGATATGTCATCTGCAAAAAGGGTGGAATTATAATTCGAATGTCAGGAAAATCGTTGATATAGAATAAGAACAGGAATGGACCGAGAACACTGCCTTGGGGTACTCCTACTCTATTGACTCTACATTTAGATCTCACGGCGGTTAAAATATTTTTTTTAGTAATAGTCATAACTAGAATATAATATACCGAATATTGTTCTCTATTAAATAAATATGATTCTATCCAGTTCAAAGCAGGACCTCTGATACCCAGGTTACTCAATTTCCTTAGCAGCACATTGTGGGACACGAAGTCAAAAGCCCTTGACATATCAAAAAAGATTCAGATGGTTGACTTTACATCATTTAAATATTTAACAATATTCCGTACTAATGTAGATGCTGCTGTGGTAGTGCTTTTATTACTTTGGAAGCCGAACTGTTGTTGTTTAATTATGTTATGTTTTTCTACGAACTTTATAAGTCGCTTGTACATTACCCTTTCAAATAAATTAGATAAAATGGGTATAAGCGTTATAGGACGGTAATTTTTGAATAACGATTTATCTCCTTTTTTAAATAAAGGTTTGACTACTGATAATTTGAATAGCTCTGGAAATGTGCCCGTTTCCAAAGAAAGATTTATTAAATGGGTAATAATAGGAGTTAATTCATTTCTGCAGTGTTTTAAAAATTTTATGCTATAATAAATAATAATTTATAATACAGAATATCGCAAGTCTCTCAAAAATGCTCCATTCAAAAGTCGTCATACCTATGAAGTCGCGCGTTCTTAAAGTAGTATGAATCGTATAGGACGCAAGAATATATTATTTACTAATATCTCCAAAATTTTCTCGTTCAAGTTCATTAAATTTTATGTCGGTATGTAAACTTATTATGTAGGTTTTTACATTAATAACGTAAACAATCTAACTTTTTTGTATCATTGAGACGCACCTAATTACAAAACTATACAATTTTATATTTATTTACGCTTGTCAAGCATGTATAAAAAATCAAACTCATCTAGCTGACCCGGCGAACTTCGTGCCGCTATATTTTTTTGTCGAATTTTTTAAATATTTTTCATACAAACCTTCTTGACAATAACGAACACTAAAGGAAAGATTTATCCAATTTGGTGCAGCCGTTTGGAAGTTGTGCGCGTACTAACATTTCGGTAATTCATTTTTATTTATAAATATTATCAAGTACCCCATTGTGCATTCACTACGGGCAACAGGGTAACACAATTTTGGTGTAGGCGGCTTGTATATTGAGTTATTTAATTCAGCCGACGACCTAAATAATTTAGCTGAATTACTGAATATCTCATCAGTATCTCAACATAGATACTGAATGTCTTTCTGCGTTAAAATGTATTGTATTTTGCACGCTAGAGCACTATTTTGAAGAAATTTTGTTGCGTTTTGTAATTTGTTAAGATGGCCATTTGTACTCTAACGTAAACAAAGAGAACAATACACTGTAAGCCCCTATTAATGGAAATATTTACACCACGGATACGCTTATCCAAGTAGATGTCTTTGTTAAGTGGCTTTTCCAACCTATCAGACAAAAATGTTGTATTAGCGGTTCCGTGGTGTAAATATTTTTATTAATAAGAGGGATGGGGCATTGCCAAAAACGACGTCGCATTGCAATACAATTTACGAGAGCTGTACGACGTTCTGGTTTTATCTATAAAGCCAAGCTTATTGTTAAAATAATGAGTTTATATTCGAGACTTAACTTGTCACAAAATAAGTGATCGGTAATTGGAGACGAAGCGAAGGATCTTATGTTCCAAAAGTTTGTGGGTACCTACTGACAGTACTCCGAACTTGACGGCTAATTATTTATTTGGCATTATGTTTCATCTTGTTTGTTTTATAATATCTTTTAATCCCAATTACTTTTTTATTATGCATTTTCCGGCGGCTCCGCCCGCGTAATTACAATATCCCATGGAAACACTGTACTTTTTCGGCATAAAATGTAGCTCATGTTTTAATCCGGAGCCTAAACTACTACCACACCAAATTTCATCAAAATCCGTTCGGAAGTTTCTGTTTGAAAGAGTAACAAACATCCATCCATCCATCCATCCATCCATAAATCCTCACAAATCTTCACATTTATAATATAAGTATGATTTTACTTAATTACCCGCTACATTGCTTAGAACTCTGACGACCTCTGAAGCTCAGTGGTTGAGCGCGTTGGTGCTCATGCCAGGGGTCGCGGGTTTTGAACCCCGCCGTAAGAACAAAAAGTTTTTCTGTGATTCTGGATCACGGATATGTATTAATTAAATATGTGTACCTATATTATAGTAAAAATTTTAAATTGTATAGTATAAAAGTGTTACATATACTTCCCGTTTTCTGGTACCTGTAACACAAGTTCTTCGGATACTTAGCACGGGGCCAGATTGACGTGGTGTGAAGCGTCCATAAATATTATTACTATTGTAAATCCATAATATATCACATACAAACCGTACATTTTGCCGCAATTAAAAATAATATAATATTATATTCCTCCTATCCTCAAGGTCTAACCAATTCATGTACTATTTCTTGTCCAAAAGTTCGTTCTGGGGTCTAGGAGTGACTGCGTAACAGACAGAAAGTCAGACAGAGTTACTTTTCCATTTATAATATTAGTAAAGAATTACTTTTTAAAATCATTTAATATACCTTCTTGATTTATTTCAATTATTAAAACAAATAATATAGAGCAAAATAATTAACTAAAATGAACTAAAAATTAATATTAAAAAAATAAGACTTATCTACAAATATGACTATCTCTAAAAATTTATATAAATAGAAAAACTTCCCTAGGTCGTCCCCAACTGGTAGAGTAGGTAAAAAAATTAATTAATTTAGCAAACTGATAGCATTCCCTCGTTGGATAGCAATAGCTATCCATTGTGCCAGGTAGTTCCCGGCTCTGGGGTCTCGGGTGGCTTCAGTAAGCTTTTTTGATATTTCTGTTGAGCGCCTTGAGTTTCCACCCCAAACGGTTAAAACATGAGGTATCTGCTAAGGTTCTCATATTTGCGCCGCTTGAGGTTCTCTGCTTAGTTTTCAGTCGCGCCCGCATAGTTTGAGGTGCCCTGGACATGGAACGGAACAAGAGTATCGACACAAGTAGCGTCGCATACAAGAACCCGTCCCACACTCCAGGGTCATTCCATCAGGTCTCTTGCCATCGTCGCGCGCCAGACCGGAGGGCTCCAGTATAGCTGGCACAACGGCGGTGACAAGAGCCCGACGAATGAAATCATTCCGGGTGTGATGCCGTGATATGCTTCCAGCGCTTCGTGAGCAGCACAGGCCGTGGTGACGCTGTTACGTTCTACGTTCACGCCGCAAACACACTGATGAGGGACAACATGGGGGGCACCAAGACGCAGGGCAGTGGCTAGCTGAAATGTATTACGGCCCAGCAATGTTCCAGTATTGGCTGATGGTAGTGATTCCCACTTCTCTACAGCCAAAAGACGAGCCCGCTCTACAAGTCTGGAAGACGTATTAAAAAGTCTATTCCGTACCAGTCTGCAGATGGGCTCGTCCCAAACCTTTGGCAAAATGTGTTCTCGGGCACATTGCTGCCGGCACTAGCAATGGCCCAGGCGTCCTTGGCCTCGTCCGCAAAATTAGTAATTAAGGGGCAGGATGAGCGCTCTAATATTTTCAAAATCACTGCTTGGTTTGCGTGGACTGAGAACAAGAAAGCCGGTAAGGCTACGTAAGACGTTTGTCGAATGCCCAGGCTACCGAACATTACCGGAAGCGTTGCGTCCATGAGTGGTTGTCAAAATTTAGACAAGAATGAATGGAAGAAAGCGTTTATTTTATGGTGTCGTCTAAACATTTGAGGAGATGGGGGAACTTCCAAAGTTGGCAACACCGCAAGACATACGTAAATTTTGGAACAAAATCGAATGAAGGTAAAAGATATGTGACAGTTAATTTTTGGAATCACTTATTTAAAAAGATCCCATTTTATTTAAGGCTATGAGAATAAAACCTATTCGACACAACCCACACAGAGCTCAACCCCTATTTCACCCAAAATATTCAAATCCGATAATGTGTGTGTGTGTGTATGTTTCCATTTTGTATGCAAATCGAAGGGCCCAAAAACTCAGGCACAGTGAGTGTACGGTACCGGTACGGTGTACCACTTTTGGTCCTTACTACTTGGTAACAAGGTTCAAATTGGTCACTCCCGATCTGTCCGCGACTGTACCTACAACGCGATTAATGTAGATTTTTAGCCTTGAGCAAACTCCATGCTTGATGGGTGACATCGATGTAGTTAAATGTAGATAAAAATATAATATCATGCTGCCCGTCAGTGTGTGCTTTTAAATAACGGGCGTCACATACGACGCATACGAATACCTGTAATGTTTTATGTTAAGTCTTCGCGGGCAAAAACATCTTTTGCGGGATAAAAGTATCCTTTATTTTAATCCAGAGGCTAAGCCACTACCATACCAAATTTCATCTATACAAGTTCAGTAGTTTTTGTGTGAAAGAGTAATCCATCTCCATCCATCCATCCAAGATGCATCAATTCCTCACAAACTTTCATTTTAATTATAATAGTAGTAGTATAAAATATCGCTTGCGATACAGTTTGTATGAACTATCACACACGGATAATTTCGTAGCTCTCTTAAAATAAACAAAATAGACTTTGTGTACTCCGTTCAGATACATTTTAATCTTAAATTTAACAAAAGTACACAATAAATGGTACCTAAAAATTTTAATGTCACTTATTTACACTGTAATAAAGAGACACAATGACACGTTAATTTGGTCGAATTTCATATTTTTTGTTTGAAATGGATCAGAACAAAAGAATAATAATATCGCGTATTTTGTTCTTGTGTAAATATGAACTTGGAACTTACAATTTGACTAAGTAGACGAAGTAACGTTTAGGATAACATTATTATATTTAACTGAAACGGAAGTATCAGCTGTATGTAAAAAACGCACTGCCAACTTATATTAAAATTACTTTCCTATGCCTCGATGCATTTTTTATATAATAAAATTATTTCTCTATATTTTATCGTACATCGACGACAATAGTTTTAATAGTTGTCCACCTCAGCCATTAGGCACGAGTACGGCGATAACATCACAACTATTAATATTTGTCGAGCGCACTATTAGCTTGTGCCGCTGATCGATCACCGAACTCGTTAGGCATTGGTCGCTGGTGTATCACAACTTTAATAATTGTTGTATCTAATACAGTGTTCCCATCAAATCTGTTCTAGGTGAACAGCACATTTTGATAAAAACATGTTTCGCTTTAATTCCTCAAAAAATCTATATTGATTCAAGTCAGTGTTACCTATTGATTGTGTGATTATTGCACAAACTTTTTGATAATAATTAGTTCTCATTGCACTAAAAAGAATAATAGCTCCCCGCACCGATTTTGGTAACGGTGGCCGGTTTTACTGAAACCTGACAGTTACGCAGGTGTAATTTTATAGTGCCCAAGTGTGTGTGCACAAGAGCACTCCTCTTCATTTACTCTTGTAAACCAGTGTGACGAATGACCGACACGACTGGCGAGAGATCAGGCGCAGGGCCGACTTTTTACATGCCCATCCAACGCATGGATCATCTCTCTTGTCAGACAATCAGGTGATCAGCCTGCATTGTCTTAACTAGACTTAAACTTTTAAAATTTAGAAATAAACTTTTTTTCGTTGTTCCAACGCGGGGATCGAACTGACGACCTCCGAAGGAGCTTTAAAACACTGGAACGTCTGGAACGTGGAGGCGTCATGGCCATTATCTTATTAAAATTACCATGTATCTTCACTTCTATATTAATATTATAAAGACGAAAGATTTGTTTGTTTGTTGGTTGCATTGAATAGCCGTTTCCATGAAATTTGGGACAGACATAGAGTAAAACACGAGGAAGGACAAAAACTACTTTTTATCGAGGTACAAGGTAACCCGCCCGCGATATTTCATTTTGCGCACACGAAGTCGCAGGCGGCATCTAGTGTTATGATAGCACTAGTAAACCTTTGAAACCTGTATAAAATATGACCTAAATAATACAAAACCTAGACATCTAGTAAGAATAGAGAATGAATGAATATAAAATCTATTCATTCCAAAGCGTTTGATGCGTCGAAAACGGGAAGCGTGTCAGCTCAAACTATGTCAATTGGCCCGACTTCGTTCGTCTTACAAGAATACTGCCATTAGCAGCTAGTATTTTAGACTTTATGTATTTGGTAAAGAGTTGAAACTCCTTTAATGGATTATTTTCCGTTGTTAAGCACTTATAGTGTTGTAGCGTCTATGTTTTATGTGCGTTACTTTTACACGGACACCAACAATCATAATATTCAAGGCATTAAAGTTATAGTTTAAAGAATCTTGTACGCCTCGCAATATATCCAGCTACAGAAACTAAAATTTTATGTTAAATTTAACAAAATCTATCGAGAAAACTAAACTGAAATTGGTAAATAAATAAAATAGTGAAGTTCAAAATTAATTTTGTAGAATTCATCTGCACTTTTAAAATGATAACATTAACGGAGTGTTTACAAAATATGCTGTTTGACAGTAGCTTAGTACGGACTGACATTTCTTTTTGTGCAATAATTCATGATAGTGACCAAATATAATAAGCCTTATTGCCACGCATATATATATTGATATATATATTGATGTGTATTAAATATGTGTATTATATAGTAAAAATTTTAATTAAATTAATATTTTATTTTGTTAATTTGCATTTTATTAATTTTGTGGGATTAGTGTCTCATTTGATGCTGAATTTATGTCCAAGTTAACGCATCAACGGCCGGTTTCAATAACCTATCTACCAATAAATATTTGTTAAAAACGTCGTCATTCAATCATTTGCCGGTTTTTTGCGATACAAATTTGACGATTCTAACAAATAGTTATTGATAGATAGGTTATTGAAACGGGCCATAAGTTGATCGTACTATGAAACATCAACTATTCAATTTTATTACTTGACGTTTTATAGTACCTACGATTGACTTAGGGCCAATTCAAACCGAAACGAAACGATACGTGACATGGCGCTGCATTTTTAAGATAGCTATTCAAAATAATATATAATATCTTTATTCACTTTACAAAAAGATACATGTTTCATTGTAAGATTTCGAATGTCAAGTTGCACCGCGCTGTGCATCGCATGTGCAGTGTATGGGTGATGTCATATGAAACTTGTATTTTCCTGTGTAGTGAATAAAGTTCAATTTTGTATATTAGCTATGTTAAAATATATTAGCTAGCTATATTAGAAATGCAGCGCCGCGTCACGTTGCGTACCGTAGTGGTATGAACTGACCCTCGATGTGAGCATTTATGTTCTACAAACGCCCACGCCGCGGCGACGCATTTATCTAAGTAAAGTATAACGTAAGTAATAGGTCTAGTATAACGTTCAGATCAAAAACTAGTCTGACGCAGAAGAATTTCGAAATGAAAAATATTCAAGGCACTTTGAACTATTCAAAATTTCAATGCCGCAGTTCATACCGCGTTAACCGATTCCTATAATGTATGTAGACTCCCTCGAAAATATATCCAGCCATCATAGGTTAAAAAGATTCATTGCATTGTACTACTTACTGATGTATTTTAAACCTTAATAAAATCGTAATAAGGTTGAGATGATCCCGGCTTTGTCGACGACTGTATCTCGTATTATGCATTACCGCATTCAGATGTATTTGGACGATTTGTATTTTATTCTCTTTATTTTCTACTCGACTACCGTCAAGCCAAAAGAAAGGGTTATAATTTTAGCTGACTATGTATGTGTGTATGTATGTTTGTTCCATCGTAGCGCGTATGAATGAGGTGTCAATAGATTCGTATAATTGTAAACCTAAATGGCATAAGCTTTATATTTTTTATGAAAAATCGAACTCTTGTAATTAAACGCGGATCTTCTTATGTAGTCTTAACTTCAATTTTGAATCACAATCACATATAGGCGGCGCTGCGTCGCGTATCGTCCTGTTTCCGTGTGAACTGTCGCTCAAAACCACAAACTGTAATAAACTTCCACGCCGTCGATAGATTACTCAGTAAAAGAGCCGGGGAGCGGAAGTAATATAATAAAATAGGAGTTATAAAAATTATGCCGCACCCTCCTCCAGCGAGCGACAAATTAAAACAAAATACAAAAATATTCCGCCGACGGAACTTTATTCAAATGAAACGCGCCGCGACGGCCGATATCGTGGGGGCCGAGATGGTCAGGCGCGAGTCGGGTGTCGTAGTCGCGGTTCCGCAGTATGAACTACAAGATGTTGCCCGCGTAAATGTGGAACACACCGGAAATACTGTAATTTTTCGGAATAAAAGTGTCCTATATCCTTCCCCGTACTCTACCCTATAATTTCGTCAAATTTTACCAAAATCAGACCAGTAGTTTCCGAACCTATTCAATGCAATCTAACCATCAAACAAATCTTTCCTTTTCATAATATTAGTAAAGATACTGTTAGCATAGATAAGATGTTGCCCGTGACTTCATCTATTGCAGTTCAGCCGATTCAGATGAGCCAACATACACATAAAATTTCACATTTAAATTATTAGTGTTGTAATCATCGTCATCACCAGTTCACACCGCTACGATACGGGACGCTGCAATTTTAAGGTAGCTCTTCAAAATTGAACTATACACTGCACAAAAAGATACACGTATTATATGACATCAGTCATACACTGCACGTGCGCGGTACAGCGCGGTGCAACTTGTTATTCTGCGGCGGACCAATTAGCGCCACAATCCTGAATCGCGCTATCGAAGTTTTCTAAGATCGGCGGTAAATATTGAACAACACTTGAAATTACTACAAGTGGGCTTCGGCCTGACTGAGCATAGCACTTTGGGGCTTGCCACCATATTCCCACATTGGTGACCCTCGAAAGAACACGCCACCTTCTTGGACATCATCACTCCCCACCCCTCCCACCACGCCAGGCAGCTTCAGCCTCATCGGGTACCTCGACCACCAGCCTCAACGCACCGCGGCCTGGACGAACCCTCACCGGCTCCATGGGCACCTCTCACTACAACGGCCGGTCAGCAAGCAGAGCACATCTCTCCTGGTCAGCACGTAGCATCGGCCCCGCACGGCAGCACTCCGACTCACTGGACCCCGTGCAGCAAGCAGTACAGCTCCGAATCACTGGGACTCTCTGGCACTAGCAAGCAAGAAGACTCAAGTTTCGTCCTCCGGTCTTCGGGGGGGAGTGATGTAGCGGACCAATTAGCGCCACAATCCTGAATCGCGCTATCGAAGTTTTCTAAGATCGGCGGTATATATACAACACCTGAAATTACTTCAAGTGGGCTTCGGCCTGACCGAGCATAGCACCTCGCTCGGTCGGAGATATCTCCCTTTGGGGCTTGCCACCATATTCCCACAATTCGAACTCATACAATGAAACGTGTATCATTGTGTAGTAAATATAGGTAGTTATTTTTTAAGGTAATAGCTATCATAAAAAATGCAGCGTCATGTCATGTATCATTTCGTTTCGATGTGATCTGACCCTAAAGCTGTGACCAGGCAGGATAGGTCGAGAAGAAAAGTTTTTTTTGAAAGGCAGTCTTTTAAGAACATAGAAGGAGTTGATGATCAATTTTTCTTCATCATTCTTAAACAGTTCGTTAAGTCCTTCCTCTCTTACCTCCACCATTTGCAATCCGATAATCGACTCTAGCGCACGCGACTAAAGCCAAGTTTTCTGCAAACATAACTGTATTTTGCGTGCGCTAAAGTTCATAATCGGAATGCAAATGGTGGGCGACAGAGACAAATTTATTGTCAGTGCGCGCATGCAGTTGCCATTTGATTATAATACTGGTTTTTTAAGTCGTCAAAACAAAACAAATTACCTCGGGGTTTTCCAGAGATATAGTTTGTTAAAATGGTTTCATGAAAATAAAGAAGGTGAATTTGCACGAATTGCAGAAAGGCAGAAAAGGGTCTATTCTATGTTATTTAGATTATCATTTTTCCTCGGAACCTTCAAGACCGAACTCATTCGTCTTAATGAGCACAATAGCGTCCCCGTACCTACCACAACAAATTAACGTTAAAACCGATTTCGGGCCTCTAATTTTTCAAGCTCCCTAATCTCCATTACTAAAAGGGTTAACATTCCGATCATTATGTGGCAGCCCTAGGGTTGCTGCTTTTCAATGTTTTCTCGCAACAATCCTTGAAAAATCAATCGTATACTGGCAACCCTAGGCAACCCGACGACGGTATTATTCCAAATGCGTGCGAACAACACACATTAAAAGTTAGAGGGCCCATCGCATATATTACTCGCGAGGCAGCGGATCAAACAATCAGGCTCAACGTGAGCCGAATGTAGACGGCTCGCAGATTGTTTAAAATAGGGAGGGTAATGAGAACGGGGTAACGGCGAGAATGGGGTAACAGGGACTATACTCTATATAGGGCTCATCAAAAGAGGGTATCGCTCCCCTAATCCCCTGTATGTTTGCAAGTGTTTTCACATACTCCCTGAATAATAAACAGCAAACAAATTAAGATGTTGTCTGTGCACAATTACGCGGAAGTATTTTTTGTAAGGAGGGTGCATGTTATATTCTGTATGTATTGTATTTTTGCAGATGAAAAGTCCAGGGAGACTATTTGGTTTCCTGATTTTTCGTTACAATACAATTACATAAATTTCATGCAGATTTACAAATACCGAATTATTCGCACTTGTACCTAAGTTATTTTTAGCCGTCTACTAATAAAAATATTTACACAGCGCATAAGCTATACGATATTTTGTCCTTTTCTTGTATGTTGTACAGACAAGAGACGATTCCATGTCCGTCTCTCAAGGACCGTATACATTGTATAGCTTATACCTTGTATAAATATTTTCATTAGTTAGGGGATTTTAAGTATCAGGCCGGGGAAATTAGGACGCGTCTAATCAAACAAGTGATCAAGTTCACACTAACCGTTTATTGCATTAAAACAACACCTTGCATATCGGGGTGCGCGGGCGCGGGGAGGGTGTGGCACTCTTTCCGCAAATATCGCAAGTATCGTAACGACACACAGGGCGCCAGATATTAATTTACATATTATTATATACATCTTAATATCTAACAGGAGGTACCTATATGTATAAAATATTAAATGTTACGACATGTAAACGAAAAAAATATAGGGCCTATTTGAGGCTATTACAATTTTCAACAAAATAATGATTCTAAAAGTCTAAAATAGTAATTTTAGAATTTAATTTCTAATTTTCCTCCGTACTGGTGCACGGAAGAAACTTAACCTATAACATCAATAACTGAAATCCCGCAAACAAGACAATAAACGTCATGACAGTTTAAAGTTTAAAATAACCGGCAAACTAACTGAAGAACCTCTTTTATGGCCAAACACTGGAGCTATCAACTTTTCAAACAAAAACCCTTTCAGGAGTTCGCTCAAACTTCCATTTTTACAAGTTTAAAATATACAAACAAAAAACTACAGTTCTAATGTAGCTCAGGGATTGCCCTGTTGTTTAACGTTTTGTGTTTTTATTATGTTTATTCTTATACATTTTTGTACAAGAAAATTTTTCATTTCATTACCCTACTATTAATAAAAATGTGAAAGTTTGTAAGGATGGATGGATGGATGTTTGTTACTCTTTCACGCTGAAACTACTGAATGGATTTCGATGAAATTTGGTATGGTAGTAGTTTAGGCTCTGAATTAAAACATAGGCTACTCTTTATACCGAAACGTTTATACGAATTTATACGAAACGGCATTCCCGTGGGATACAATATATTTACGCGGGTAGAACTGCGGGAACAAGCAAGTAATTTATAATTATAAATTTATTTACTTGCTCTTTTAAGATTCTGCTAAAGTTCAAGTAAATGCACTGATCATTATGTGTCTAATTTTTATCCGACTGCGCCAGAAGGAGCGTTATGTTTCTTGAGAGTATGTGTGTATATATGTGTAATTGTCTGGCACTCTCTGCGGCCTGAACGGCTCGATGGATTTTAGCTTGAGAGGTGTCGTTAGATTCGTATTTACTGTGAGAGTGACTACTCAGTAGTGGGTATATCCAAATTATTTGACGCAGTCGGCTTTTTTGTTTTTTTTTTAATTAACGGTATAATATATTATTCTGTTTTGTCTTCTTCATTCTATTCGCATGCAAAGTCTCAGATAGACTCGGAATGTGAATATTATAATTTTTTCTTCGTGAACACAAGACAACATTTCCTCTTCTATGTGAAATATTTTCAACGTAAAATTGAAGCACAAACGACTCCTCAAACAGAATAAAAAACGAAGTTCGCCAACTTTCCTAAAGAAACATCATTGAATACTTCCTAGCTCTGTGTATTACGCAATAATAAGTAATATACGGGGAACTTAGGAATTTGAATTTTGGCATACAATGTTGGCACTGGCTACACAGAGGAAACGTCATCGCTTCCACAAGCATGACACGCCTCACTTACTACAGACCATAGACAACACAGAAATAATTGAAAACTTGCTTCGAATTCTGAATTTCGAAATGTTTCTTTTTAGGTAGGTTCGTGATTCTAGCCCCATATGTCTCGACATATAGTACTACTACAGTGGTAGGCTATAAAAATGTTCTATCAAGCTATAAAGTAATCTTATAATTACATTTAACATATTATCCGAATCTGTTTAGTCGAATCATAATAGGTAACTAATAATAATAGAAAACAAGGCAACCAAAATATTTTTAATGTATATAAGGACTAAACAAACAAGACAAAAGGAAATCTCACGGGGACTGTACATTGTACCGAAACAAAAAATAGCCTTTCTACTCTATAAATGTGTCAAATGTCATCAAAATCGGTTCAGTAGTTTCGGAACCTGTTCAATACAGGCAACAAACATACAAATAAATCTTTCCTCTTTATAGTACACATTAGTATTGATAATAATCTCTCAATAGTATTCCTCTCGAGCTTGAAATGATCAGCCAGTTATTTTCAGGTGTATAGATTTCCTCTCGCCTTTAAAATGTAACGTAAGTGTCGAGTAATTTTATCGGCGCCTGGGAGTCACGTACCGACACTTCATTTCGTCGTCGGGAGCCAGATATCCCCCCCAGGGGGTCGAAGAGGGTCACAGGTCCCCCCGCATGAGTACCGGGGGTGCTTCTTAACAAATTTGACAGCGAGAGGTATCTTGATGAATCGCGACAGGTGTCTTTGTAATTGGGTGCCTTTTGTTGTTTTTTTACTGGAAAATCAAGTTTTATTGTGAAGGTATTTTTAATTTTTATTGTTGTCGTTCTATTGTCTGATTCAGAATGTGTTATCTTAAAAATGAAAAAAGTAACATCGTTGTCTGTTAGGGTGCCTATTGAATATCTTAAAATAGAATGTGGGTTGAGGCGGAACATTTTTAATGCTTCATTTTTAAGGTCATTTAGTCATTTACGTTTTCGTTCGCCATTTTTCTTAATTTTTGAGAGTAAACGCCGTTTGTCACGTTGATGAATGTATATTGTTTTTTTTAACATGGTGGTATAGTATTGAACCATTGCCAGTGTCGAGTCAAAAAGATGGGAAAGATAATTTTCGTTTATGTTTTCGACACTGTTTTTTATACATCGTCTAGTCCAAAGTCTAGTCTGAGTCCAAATAAATTTCAGTAAATACGCTTTACTAAAACTTCCTAGGGATTTTTGGAGAGAACACAAAATAGCGCGATTTTTTAAGGTTGTAACACTTGCCAACACTCGTTAACGAATATTTAATTGTTAATATTGTACCAATATTACACATTAAGAACCGAATTAACACAAATTTATGGATGAAATACACCCCCGCCAAAACTGAAATGCTTGTAATTTGCCATTTTAATAAAAAGGTTCCTTGGACTGTCTAAAAAAAACTTACTTTCGTTGATCCCTTTTAGGATTAAATTGTAATGTACCAAGTAGACCGTAAATTCTCAAAATTCGTTACTTAATACGTTCTGCAAACCATTTTCGCGCGGCAAATCGTTTTATGTATAATATTCTAGAAAAGTATAGAACAATCTTATTCTTGCGGGAAGTTTTTAACTAAATTTAAAGTTCGCCGGCATGGCCGGAACCATCTGCCCAGGGCTGCCACACTTTGAATAATGTTATGAATAATAATTTAACCCTTTCCGAGTGACCTCGACAGTTTGTGGCGTTAGCGAGACTTAAAGTCTTACACATTAAATGCGTAATAGTTGTAACTTGTAATAACTATACACTTATTGCTGTTGGCGCTTATGTAACTCTTGGAGATTTAAGTTGATAATGTAACTAACAATATAAGTAGGCTTCATAGTGTTGAAATTTAAGACTTTATTTTATACTAGCTGTCCCGGCACACGTTGTTCTGTCTTAACTATGGACTGAAATACATAAATACCTAAACCTACGCCTACAACCTACACCTACATCTTCACTTACATCTACATCTATACCTACCAACCTACTTGAGCCGGTGAATTTTTTATAAACCAAACGGGTAAACTGAACGTACCTTTAATTATTTGACAGTCAAATGAAAAATCAGTAATACAGAACAGTATGGAAAATTCAATCGAAGTTTTAAGTATTTTGCCCGAAAACTTTCCAATATTTCTCACCGTTTAAACCTTTCTTAAACTTCTACAGTTATTTCAAGATCAAAATTAGTCAAATCGGTCCAGCCGTTCTCGAGTTTTAACGAGACATTGGAATTGCAATCCATTTTTATATAAAAGAGAATAAAAAGGTTTTATTATAATAATAAAATAATTAATTTATTTATCAATATTTTTGATAATAATACTTACTAGAGAGCTAGTGTTTGAATATGATGGAAAATGAATGAGATGTAGAGATAATAAAATGAGTTATAAATCTGTGAAATCTCGCTAATTTAAAAGTAAAAAATATTAGCTACATTAGGCATAAAGAGTAAAGTAATTATTATATTTAATTCTGCATTACAAATATTTGTCATTAGGTGTTGCCCGCGGCTTCGTGCGCACATAAGGAAATCCTGCGGGAGCCGTATATTTTAAGGCGTTAGAAAGAAGCCAATGTTCTTCCCCGTCAATAAAATCGGTCCAGTAGCTTTGGAGCATATTTAATGCAAACAAACAAATAAATTTCCTGTTTATAATATCAGTATACAAGTATATATAAACATTTAGACGTTGCAAAAAGAAATATGCTAATAGCATAAATAGCTTCCCGAGGCGTTAGTGGTGTGAAAAGTAATGCGTTGGTTAACGAGTCGCGATACGTCGCTAGTTTGACAGATTCGTAACGTATTTGACAGTTGTTTGACAGGTCATAACATACGTGAAGTTATTTCGCGTCACTGCGAGATTTGAATATGTAATTTGTTTCCGAGTGGGTGACTTTTTGTTAATATAAACATAAAGGTACTAAATAATATTAATAGGACCGTGCATGGCCGTCGACTAATCCGACGAATAAAATAATTTACTAATTATTCCTCAAAATCTTCGCTCAGTGGACGACAATTCATCCGCGTAGTCGCTTCGATATTAAAATACAGACTTCAAAGGTGTTTTTATTAAAACCTGGCGTATTTGAACTTCCAGTTCACACCGCGAATACCCGACGCTGCATTTTTAAGAAAGCTATTCAAAGTTAAACTTTATTCACTACACAAAAAGATACACGATTCATATGACATCAGTCATACACTGCACATGCGCTGTGCAGCGGGGTGTAACATTCGAATTCTTACAGTGAAACGTGTATTTCTTGAGTAATGAATAAAGTTCAATTTTGATTTGCTATCTTAATTAAAAATGCAGCGTCATGTCGCGTATCGTTTCGTTTCGGTGTGAATTGACCTTTAAACGTAAACCAACCTCAGAAAAAGTTTTTACAATACTAATACGTGTTAACAGGAATAGTTTTGTAACAATCCATGCCACATAATGTTACTTTGTAACTTTATGACTATTGGAAAGAAACAAAATAGCTAGCGGATGTGAAGATCGCAAGTTACATGGTATTTTTAGGGCACATCAATTTTATAGTCTGTTTTCTGTTTCACAAACCCAAACTTGCATCTAGTGATGCAAGTGTGGTATGTGGTAGTCCACAGAGTATAAAATACATATACTAACGTACAGAGCAACAGCTTTCATAGAACTATCGAAATCGATCCAAATTTTGATGTTCCCTGTAACGGCCCACCATTTTTTCACACAGTTGTGGATACACCGTATCCTTGCAGTAGTGTAATCAAATCGAAAACGAACTATATAGCTGTTTATGTGTTCGTCTTTCTTTAATATGTGGCTAAGAGTACATAGGTGAAAAATTGTACTATTATTATACCATATTAAACGAGTGAAACTTGTGCTGGTATATATACATACCATATTAGACGAGTGAAACTTGTGCTGGTATATACGAGGGCGGGTCAATAAGTCCGTGACTTTTGGAATAAAACACAGATTTTTTGATAAATAAATCATTTTATTTTTCAACGTAGTCCCCCTTGAGCTCTATACACTTTGTCCAACGCTTCTCCAATTTTTTTATCCCTTCCAAAAAATATGATTTGTCGAGGTCCTCAAAATAGGCCTTTGTTTGCGAGATGACTTCATCATTGGAGTCAAATCTTTTTCCACCGAGCCATTTTTTCAGGTTTGGGAACAAGAAGTAGTCACTCGGAGCCAAATCTGGGGAATAGGGTGGATGTGGGAGCAATTCATAGCCCAATTCATGGATTTTTGCCATGGCAACTGCACATGTGTGCACCCTTGCATTGTCTTGGTGAAAAAGAACTTTTTTCTTGGCCAAATGAGGTCGGTTTTTTTTTCAAATCCTCATTGAAGCGGTCCAATAAGTTGGCATAATATTCCCCATTAATTGTTCTTCCCTTTTGAAGATAGTCAATGTGGATTATCCCACGTGCATCCCAAAAAACAGTCGCCATAACTTTATTGGCTGACAAACCCAGCTTGGCCTTCTTTGGCGCCGATTCACCCTTAGAAACCCACTGTTTTGACTGTTGTTTGGTCTCCGGTATGTTGTGATGGATCCATGTTTCGTCCACGGTTACAAAACAGCGCAAAAACTCCTCCATATTGTGATTAAACAACGCCAAACCTTCCTGTGAAGTTGTTACACGATTGCGTTTGTGGTCGACTTGCGGAAAGCTTTCTCATGCCCAAGTGATCATTCAAAATTGAAACCACTGAGCCATGCGAGATGCCTATGGCTTCCACAATCTCTTGCACTTTCAATCTTCGGTCGGCCAACACTATATCGTGAATTTTTTCGATTGTTTCGGGTGTAGAGACCTCAACTGGGCGTCCAGGACGTTCGGCATCTTCAGTGCTTGTAAGGCCACAACGAAATTCAGTAAACCACTTTTTTAACATTGAAATCGATGGTGTAGAGTCCCCATAGTATTTATCAAGCTTAGCCTTGGTCTCTGTAATGGTTTTTTTTCGCAAAAAATAATGCTTAATAAGCACACGAAATTCACTTTTTTCCATTGTTTCCTTAAGTTACTGGATAGTCTGATAAAGATAGCTGTAAAACACAAACTAACTGACGCAGCAAGTTCAAATTTTGATAGGAGTCAACTGACAGATGCCTGTTGACAGGAGTAGTGTTGCTTTTTCAGTAAGGAGGTTAGAAATTCAAAAAGTCACGGACTTATTGACCCGCCTTAGTACCATATTAGACGAGTGAAACTTGTGCTGGTATATATACATACCATATTAGACGAGTGAAACTTGTGCTGGTATATATACATACCATATTAGACGAGTGAAACTTGTGCTGGTATATATACATACCATATTAGACGAGTGAAACTTGTGCTGGTATATATACAAGGCTCGTCCTTCTGAATTCTTCAGGGACCGAGTCACTATTTAAATTATACTATACTATATTTATTATACTGTAGCAAGAGATTAGATAAAAAACTGACCAAGTGCCAGACAGACTCGCGCACATTGGATTCCGTACTATTATCATACAACTATTAGTACGAACATCGAGCACTAGTATTTGTATCGATAAAAATACGACAAAAATATCACTTTTGTTGTATGAGAGACCCTCAAAATATTTTTTTCTGATTTGGTATTTGCTGTTATAGCGGAAACGGAAACACATCATTTGTGAAAAGTTCAACGGTCTAGCTATCACGGTTCACGAGATACAGACTAGAGACAGGGGTACGAAACCCTAAAACCGTCAAGTTCTTAGTTCCGTACAAAACGGCAAAGAAATGACGTTGTTGCGCCACGGTCAATTTAGAATTAGCGGCATGATCTATGAAAATTTCAACTGTCCAGCTATAACGGTTAAGGAGATACAGCCAGGTGACAGAAAGACAGACAGTGAAGTCTCAGTAATAGGGTCCCGTTTTTAGCCTTTGGGTACGGAATTCTAAAAATATGAATATTACAGTTTTTAGCTGTGCTACGTAGCCGCTCCGTAAACAGCCTCCGTGATCAAGTGGTTAGAGCTTGGCTCTCGACTCGGAGGTTGTGGGTTAGATTCCCGCATTGGAACAACAAAAAATTTTGTTTCCAAGTTTGGTTAGGACAGTGTAGGCTGATCACCTGATTGTCGGACAAGAAAGATGATCCATGCGTCGGATGGGCATGTAAAAAGTCGGACCTGCTCCTGATCTCTCGCCAGTCGAGTCGGTTATCCGTCCCACTGGGTTATGAGAGTAAAAGGAAGGGAGAGTGCTCTTGCGTACTGCGCACACACTTGGGCACTATAAAATGACGCCTGCGTAACTGGCCTGGTTTCAACGAAAAACCGGCTACCGTCACCGAAATCGGTTTGGGGATTTATACCGTAGCTATGCCACGTAGCTGCTACGAATATTGCCTACGGAGGCGACCGCTACACGAGTGGCGTGCAGTGCTACGAAACTGCTACGAATCTTGCGTAACTATAGTAAATTATTATAATATCACTATAGTATCACTATAGTATCACTATAGTATATAGAGTCATGTTAACTAGTACTATTTTTCTGTCTATAAAATACGAAACTAGCATATCCCGTAGACAAATATATCATCCGTTACGTAACAATTACTCTTCTAGAATACACACGTAAATGCTAGAATATAAACCGAAAACTATTAATAAAATCAAAATAGCGTTTCGCCTTCATACACCGACGTTTGTGAATGTTTGTGTCAGGTGCGAAACTGGAATAACGGAACTAAGCTGACAGTGCAACATGAATCTCCGCTTTTGGCAGATGTTGAGCCGGGCCTTATAAATGTGTGTACATACCTTTAGGTTCTTTAGCTGTTTGCCACTCGTCCTTATAGGGTCGCATTTAACTATGTTGGGTCGTTCTCATAATACTGGGTGATTTTTTATTCCGTTTCGAGAGAAACAGGGCATGTTTTGTATCAGAAATAGAATATATTTATACAAAAGAATTTTTGTCAAAGCTCAAGGATACGTCAAGTATATAGTTTAAATACTGATGATCAATTTTAGTCACTGCTACTTCGGGAGCGACGAGCGCCACTACAAATGCCGCGCGCTGTTGTACGCTCCAATCATGAGCAACGTCATAGGAGTCAATGATTTGTACTTTCAATATTTTTATATTTTTTTGTATGCCATAGTACCTACTCTATATTATCATGTACTATTATGTTTCTCTCGAAACGGTATAAAAAACAACTGAGTATAATCCTATTATGATGGTATGTTGATCACTGACAGTGGGATTATCATACAAAAACGTGTTTTTACGCCGTTTTGTACGGAGCGCTACGGGCGCGAGTTGCTCGCACTTAGCCGGTTCTTTGAATCGGTGTACCGAAATAAAAATTACGTAATATGCCGACGTATTTTGCTTGAAGGTTCTAATCCTTGATAAAACCGGCGCCTTCTCGCAGAAACTAAAAGCTTTTCCGAATAGTTCATATCGCGTCATCTTGGTTGCATGACGGATATTTATCAAACGCGTTACGAAATCTTTTCGTTTGTTAATAACTTTATTGTGTTATTACCCCACTGTGCCAGAAGAAGGGTTATGTTTCCGAGGGTATATATTTATGTATGTATATTTGTTAAAAATGCTCTGCGACCTGAACGGCCCGATGGATTTTAGCTCAAGAGGTGTCGTTAGATTCGTGTTTACTACTACTGTCCATCTATTACTGGAGTACATCAAAATTATTTGACGCAGTCAGGATTTTGTTTTTGGAGTTTACTCCTTAAGAATCGATTTTCATATAAGGCCCCCGGTATGAAAAAAATATGAGGAGTAAATCTACGGAACGAATGACCTCGTTACGTTTTCGAGCGCAACCTATTCTGCGCACCTTTCACTTTTCAAGCGTGTGTGTGTATACTTGTGTATAGCCAGCGTTTTATAGGGGGCGTACGAATGTATTATGTGTATTTTATATACCTATATATGTATAATATATAGGTATATAATATAAACTCTACAGCGTCTTCAAATTATAAATATATATATAGTATTTCAGTCGTACTCTAATGATAGATACTGTGAGCATTATTTTCTTAAATTCTAAAGTGTTGATTTATATTGAAGTTTTTCTAAATGTAGATAATTAATATTATTATTGTGAAGTTGAGTAAACTCCAGTCGTGCGTCGGAGCTGACACACACACTTTTTTTTTTTTTTAATTAAGGATATTATAATTTTATTGTGATACTAGCTATCCCGACACACGTTGCTATGTTTAGCTATGAACTGGAATTAGTAACTACACCTACAGATACAACTTACTGGAGCCGGTCGTGTTTTTAGGGTTCCGTACCTAAAGGGTAAAACGGGAGCCTATTAACTAAGACTCCGCTGTCCGTCCGTCTGACTGTCTGTCTGTCACTAGGCTGTATCTCATGAACTGTGATAGTTAGACAGTTAAAATTTTTACAGATGTATTTCTGTTGCCGCTATACAAACATACGAAAAACAAAATATAATAAATATTTAAGGGGCATTCAACAAACTGATCAATTATTTATTTCAATTATTAAAATACAATATAGAGCCAAATAATAAACTAAAATAAACCTATACTAAAAAAGGTATATCTACAAATATGACTATCTCTAAAAATATCTATAAATAAAAAATCTATAAATATTAATGTAAAATTGAATATTTAAAAAAACGAGCGAGCCTAACAGGAGTCGCTTATGAAAATATTTCAAAAAAATACAATACTTAGTACGATTTTCTAATATGATAAAAAATACGGAAACTTTTCCACTAATCAGTGACAGAAATCAACGTCAAAATATTTCATTCGAATCTGACGGCCAACTCTACCACCGCGCGTGGTGGTATGATGAATGAACATCAATTCAAATGGCGCGCGCTTCTGCAACTTCCTGTTACACACTTCCGTCCCATTTCACGAAATCACTCCCACAAATTGCAATAAAGTGAGAGGAAACATGTTACACATCAAAAAGTTACAATATTGGCTAGATTAGTAAAAAAAACCTAAATTTACATCATATAAAAACATTTCATATCTGTTCGGTAGTTTTTGCGTGAAAGAGTAACAAACATCCATCCTCACAAACTTTCACATTTATAATAGTCGTAAGATAGTAGGATTATTTTATAACAGCATGTAAGCATGCGCTTAATCATAGGCTAGATGACAGAATTTCTTTAATTGCATAATAGAATAATATGAGTAACTCAAAAGGAACAGTATATCAAAAGTCAATATTTTCAAAGGTTTTTATACGCTTTTATAAAGCGATTTGTATACAAAATCTCGTAAGTCTCGTGAAAACGCTCCATACTAAAGTCGTACCTAGCTGTGACGTAACGTCTAGGTAAAAGTGTAAGAAGTATACGGCCGCATAATATAATTGTAAATATCTCCGATATTTGTGCGTTTAAGTTCATATTTGCTTTAATTAATGTTTTCGTATATGATGTAACCAATGTAGGTTTTGTTTACTAATTTAGCAAAAACAAAACCTTTATGTACTTTTTAGATGTACGAGTATCTAATTAATAAACTACACATAAAATATTAATTTTTTTTACATTCACCAAGTAGTGATGCCTCAATATTTCTGGGTATATTGATGTATTTATAGTAGTATTTAGATGTAGTCGTCTATTACATGAGAACTACCAATAACTACCAATAACGTAAGCTGTTATCACAGTACAAATACGTATCGTTCCATTAACCTTTGGTAGTACATTTTGTATACCGCAAACAATAAAGTCAATATAAATATCTACCCGCTAACCTGTCATACAATGGCGGCCGGAATTCGCTGAAACATTGCGCCCACACCGGAACTGCGGCGCAGGATATTGGCTGTATATCCACCTGCGCTATTACGACCTTTGAACAGCTACTATATAACCTGTGCACCTGCCTACCTGGGGTTAACAAATATTACGTAACGAACGTATGTTTTTTTTACGGAATCTAGTTACGGCAGTGTAGCTGAGGATCCACCTGCTCGCATATGACCTTTATACGGCAACTATACCTGAAAAGTAATAAAATCAAAACATTTATTGCGAGAAATTGTTATACATGAGGACTTACAAAATTACAATATTATAAGGATCCTACATTCTGCCATCAGAACGGCGTGTGCAAATCATAAACATGACAGGTGAGTGGACTTATAATTATTAATTAAGTACGTATTAAGTACATATCAAAATAATTAAATAGATATATACAGTTAATTTCAGGAATCTCGATAAGTTAGAACAAATTAAATAATACATAAATCAAATTAAAAAATAAAAATAATTAGATAGAATATATGTCATAAGCATACTAAATAAGGATTTTGTATGTTGTGATTTTTATATATTAAATAGCTGTTGCTCGCGGCCACGCGTAAATACAGTATCCCTCGGGAACACTATACTTTTTCAGGATAAATGTAGCCAATATTTTTTCTCTAAAGCACAAACTACTACCATACTTAACTTCATCAAAATCCGTTCAGGCGTTTGTGCGTGAAATAGTTACAAACATCCATCCATCCGTCCACCCTCACAAACTTTCACATTTATATTATTACGAGGGCGGCACTGAAAATTTCGTGAATCAAGGAAGTGACACAACATTACTATTTAAAAATGTATTTATTGCTTTTCGAAGTATTCTCCGCGAAATTTGACACATTTTTCCATACGATGGAACCAATCATTGAAGCAACCATTCCATTCGGAAGTTGGGGTTTCCTAAATGGTCGTTTTGTAGGCGTCCACAGCTTCTTCAGGTGATGAAAATCTCTGACCACGCAATTTATTTTTTATTTCAGGGAAAGTATAGAAATCATTAGGGCTTAGGTCGGGGCTGTACGGCGGATGGTCTAATAATTCTATGATTTCTTGCTCTAAAAACTCTTTTGTTCTGTGCGCGGTGTGAGAACTCGCATTGTCGTGATGGAGGATGATGCGGCGGTTGCAGTTCTCTTCACGGAGTTCAGAAACGACCTGTGGCAAACAAATGTTAGCATACCATTCTGCATTAACCGTTCTTCGTCCCTCAAGAGTAATAGTCGCAACATGGCCGGTTTTGGAGACAAACGTAGCCACCATTTTTTTTGCAACACTCCGTGAACGAACGATTTTTGTTGGCTTTAAATCATTTTCGAACACCTAAACTCGTGACTGGTTTTTTGTTTCGGGTTCGTACGCATATATCTAGGATTCGTCACCTGATACGATGTTGTATACAGCATTTGAGGATTCTGCGTGGAATCTTTCGAGAGTTCTGACGCACCAAGTAACGCGAGCCGCTTTTTGCTCTTCACAGAGCAAATGGGGTATCCATCGGGAAAACAACTTTTTTACACCTAATTATTCATGCAAGATTATTTGTATTTGACTCATGTCAATGTCTAAAGTTGCCTGAATTTCGCGGTATGTCACATGTCGATCTACCTTAATCAGCTTACGCACAGCATCAACGTTTTCTTGGGTGACTGCAGTTTTTGGACGACCTTGACGGGGATCATCACTGAGCTTGACACGTCCCCGTTGAAATTCAGCAAATCAGCAATAAATTGTGGTTTTGGATGGGGCTTCATCACCAAATGCAGAAATCATCCGGTCAACACCCTGTTTTTGTGTTAAACCACTTCGAAAGTCATAATAAATCATCGCTCTAGAATTTTCTCGAATCAATTCCATTTTCTCAACGACTAAACAAGTTTGACAAGACCTTGTGACAAGACCGAGAATCTTTTTTTAAATAAATAAACGGTATTCGATTTTTAAAACCAAGGAGTTTTAAATTAAAAAAATTTTAATATGACAGGAACAGTGGAAATATTCCAATCCCCTATACTTTTAGTGCAGCCTATGTAGTAGGATTAGTAGGAAGCACTATTTATTTTGCACCATCAATCAAACAACCTTTTATATATTGGTATCAGTTACAGCAAACCCCTATAGTAAAGAAGTTAATGCCACAGTATATAATGCTTCAGCACGTTTCATATCTCAGTAACCAATGAGCATATTTTCTTGGACCATTACCTTAAGATCTAGAACACGTCAGCTTTTAAACAAAAAAACGCATCTTAATCGGACCTTTTGTTTAGGAGCTATAATACCACAGACAAACACACAGACAGACAGATAGACAGACGCTTCGAACTTAAAACACCATTCGGGGGAAAAAAGTACAACTAATGTCATGTGGAATATCTAAAGAAATCATTGCCTTTAAATGTAAGAAGCCTAACAAATCTACTTCTCACGTTCTATTCTACCGCTATTTTAAATGTGAATGTTTGGGATGGATGGATGTATAGATGGATGGATGAATGGATCTTTCACGCAAAAAGTTCTGCACGGATTTTGATTAAATTTGGTATGGTAGTAGTTTAAGCTCTGGATTAACACGTGCACTACTATTTATACAGAAAAAGTATAGTGTTCCTGTGGGATAATGTATTTACGCTAGTCTTCGAATATATCTGCCAAACCATAGTAAACTATGACGCTCACCCGATGGCCAGCAGTAATGACGTGGTCGGTGATGATGATGATACACGCTTAACTATAAACTAAGCTGCGGTCGGTGGCGAGAACAGTTTGTCGTGTCAGTCTAGCGTGTGCTATACATAGAGGGCGGCATGTGCTGCGAAATAGAACGGACAACTTCGTATAGTTGGCACAACTTTAATTATTCTGTTTATTATTTTACAAGAGAACCGCCCCAGCTCCGCATATATATATATATATATATATATTTATAATGGACGTTATATTTATAATGGACGCGCTTTGGCTGACGCGACGTTTAAAATTATTTCGGTGTCAACCTTAGGCTTACGTCAACATGGCTGACATTCGCCGGTGCTCGAGCTGTCATTTGTAGAGAGTGTCGCCCCTGTGGCACGGGTGCAATATTTTATTATCATCATCACATATAATACGTGAAGCAAAAACTTTTAGTACACTTTTGTGTGAACCGAGAAGTATAATATTTGGCACAGTTAAGGTTTATGTAGAATAAGGTGTGCATAAAGCTAATATTATTAAATGCTTAGAAATACATATTATACTTACTTTATACCAGCAGTATTTCCGGACCTATATGACCTGCAAACCTTCAAGAAGAGCGTATTCCCTCTTAAAAGGCCGGCAACGCACCTGCAGCTCTTCTGATGTTGCTAGTGTCCATGGGCGACGGTAGTTGCTTATCATCAGGTGACCCGTTTGCTCGTTTGCCCCCTTATTTAATAAAAAAACTTAATTAAAATAACAACAACACACACTACCTAGAATTATAAACGCGCGGTAGTGCGTTTAATAGATAAAAATTTGTTATAATATGTTGACATTTGTCAATCTTGCACAACGTTAAATTTTTCTTATTTAATAAGAAGCCTTATAAAGTTCAACCCTAAAATTATATGAATTAATATGGGTGAATTTCGACCACAAGGCGACCTAAAGTACATATTACAAAGGTTTCTGTCGAATTACTCTATCTATTGCTGAAAATTGCATTAAAGTCCGTTTAATAGTTCAAAAGATCTAAGTGAACAGATAGCGGAAGCAGATTCATTTTATACTCTGTGAAGATCAATATTATAAAGAGATTTCTTTGTTTGCATTGAATAGGCTCAGAAAATACTGAACTTATTTTAATAAAACTTGGTACAGATATAGAGTAGACTACGGTAAAGGACATAGGCTACTTTTTATCCCGGGAAAATGTACGGTTCTTGCGAGATTTCCTTTTGCGCGCACGAAGTCGCGGGAAACATCTGGTGTGAGGATAAAGTTTGAACGTAGTTACATTCCTCTCCGTAAAATCAATTATTTCGGCGCTACTCACGTCATCTATGATTTGTATACTTAATTATTTTAGTCATTCAGAGGCTTTAGCGCCACCTATCGGCGCATGTCCTTACTAAAACGGCGTTAGCCTTGCTTTAATATTTGGCTCACAGATCGATTTTGCTTCCGTCTTAAATCTTAAAAAATAAATATTTAATTTTGAATAATGATTAAAATACAGTAGATTTGTATTATTATATAACATAATATATTGATTATTATAATATCTTTTTATTTTGATTTGTGAATTTTTCTCTTTACGCTTTAGTTTTTTAGTTGTCAAATGTTAAGAAAAAAAGACGAAGAAAGGTATTAAAGGCACTTCTTCGAATGACGTTTCTCTTTTAGAATAAAATTTTCTATAGACTCAAGATGTAGTCGTTATATTTCTTAATACCGTTTTACGGTGAGTTTTTTATATTTGTTGTGAAGTTTTATTTGGTAAATCACGCATGTAGTAAAACACATTATTTTTTCATGTCAAGTATCACATTGTAAAATTAGTTGTCAAAATTTGATTGGCCAAACCACGTGCTCATTTGTAGTTTCATCTTTCCGTTCTTACATTGTTATAATATCAGGATGTTTGTATCCATACTTTAATTGTTCTTTATATCATCTTTTATTTTGTTTACCCTTTTTATTTTGTGATGGTCACACAGCCCATGATTTTGATCGTTTGGGGTTAAGATCACGCCGGCTACTCCACATTTTTTGTATGGATTTTCCAGGGACCTATACTCCGAGTTCAAGGCACCGTTTTACATAGACTTTTGGCTAGTTTCCACACATCCGGATGCCTGAGTGCCGCTAGTCATTCCGGACTGATCTGACTGGCTTCAACTGCTGACTGGCTGACGATCTACGTCGCGGCGAACATACCGGCCTGAATGTCAGAGAGAAAGAGACGCTAACAGAAATTGGGCTCCTCGCGCCACGTGCTGACTAGACTCCTGGACCCAGCTAAGTTGCCCGTGTGGGTAAAGCCCCTCCGATTCCCACAGATACCAAGAGGCTAAACCAGATCTTTTGGCCTTCTGCCCACGTCCCTTTTTAAATATATTTGTCACGTTGGTAATTCCTCGTTTTATTTACTCTAACCCGTAACAAAGTTAAAGGAATGTAGAAAAATTTAGTTTCCTAGTTCATTTAACTGTCTTATTATTCTGTAGAACGAATTGCCCGCCTATATGAGAGATGTCATGGTCTATCAAAAAACTAGAGTGATGTAACATTTTTCCGTATGATTTAGGGTGACATAGGCCTGAAACAGAGCTTAAATACCAGCAACGCATTTAATAATTGTTGTAGCGAATGTGTTGCTTAGCACCAATTGTTACGTTATATAAGAACTCGGCTCTTAAAAGAAAAACTAAAGTAATTTATAGTCTCAATCGAACTAAAATCTCTCTATATTTTATAGTTAAAATCTCAACGTTTCGTGCATAAAACCTCTCGGCACTAAAAATATCGAGTGGAGAGGGTTTTATAACGAGATTTTATACTCAAAAGACACTCGACAGAATCGTGGCTAATTGAAACGTAAGAATCCTCCTCGTTTGATGTTCGAAGCTTCCGCTCTTTTGTAAGATTTTTGAAGTTAAAAGTATTTATAGACAGTTTTGAAGTCAAAAGTGCTTGTAGACAATTTTGATATCAAAGTCAAATGGAATAAAACAATCAACACGACGTCTTTTATTCTTTACATACTATTATAAGACAGTTTACACTAGAAATTTGTGATATCAGAAGAATTTAAAGCTATTTAATTAGAAAGTTTTAGAGGCAAAAACAAAATTAACATTAATAGACAGTTTTAAATTCTCAGTATTTTTGTGTGCCCAATTTTTTAATAATTTCATCAAAAATTTCTAATTTGTACGAAAATAATAAAAAGTTTTTAAGTATTTTCTATGTTCAATGGCAGCAAATGTTAAAAAATATATCATAAAATTTCGAAATTTTGATAAAGCTAAGGACAAAAAAAACAATTTTACGGTATCAATTTCTTTTATACAAAGTTAATAAAATAGTTAACATACGTTAATTAATTCGCAAATTATGCAGGGGTATGTATAAGTCTGGGACGGAAAAAAAATCTGTTTGTGACCCAAATAACAATGGGACGGTTTTAATAACGTTACCCTTTTTGTATTAGTGTGGCCTTTTGCACGCCAAATATAACGAACTCAAATGAAAACATGTTACCGAATAATTAAGATAGGTAGTATAATATTTTTATGAAATAAAAGGTTTACTTAGTACTAATTAGTAGGAGCATTCTCGGGTCTGCTTTGAAGGCCGAGACTTAGGCACAATCGAACAAGTTGAGACTCGATCAGGTATAAGATCAAAATCGCTTAACAGCGTCGATGAATCGTTCGCACGCATATACTCACGTGTTAATACGGACTTCAACAAAATGTTTAGAAAGTGGTCGAACAGGAACTTTTCCGGTGATGTAATGTGACCAACGGCATAATAATTTTTATGCGTTGCACAGTCACAGGGTTTTATAACATCAATTCAATCTTTTTCGTCATCACGGATACGTTAAAAATTCGAGTAATTAAGGAATATGAGTACCGTCGTGGCACAAGCGGCACGGAACATCAACGACGCTTACGGAGCTAACACTACAAACCAACGCACCACCTGTTATTGGCTTGCTCGCTTCCGTTCTGGAAATTTCTACCTCAAAAATGAACCTCGCGGTCGTCCGAAGACTTTGGTCGACAATGACGAATTAAAGGCTATTGTGGAAGCTGATTATACACAATCTACGGCTGAATTAGCAGCAGCTTTCGACGTTAGCGTCAAAACAATATTGGTCCATTTGCGTCAAATTCGATTAATACAAATAAAAAATACATGAAAAAAAATCGTTTAAATTTTTTCATACAAAACGGCAATTTCAGAGGTAAAGACCTAATATATAGGCCTCTGCGTCTATTGCAGACGATTAACAGCGTATTTATGAATAATTCGCTTTTTTCCCGCAGCTCCATCCGCGTACCTGTATTTTTCGGCATAATAGTCCATGTTTTATTCCAGAGCCTAAACTACTACCATACCAAATTTCATCGAAATTCGTTCACTAGTTTTTGCGTGAAAAAGTAACAAACACCCATCCATACATCCATGCGTTTATCCTGAAAATTTTTACATTTATATATATAATATATAAGTAGGAGGATGGGGCTAATGGACCGTGGAGCAGATTTCTTCTCTTGGCTGTGCAAGTCGATACCAGAATGGCATAGACCACCTCATTGTCAGCAGGAAAAAAAAGGTGGAGCGGTGGCGCATGGCGGTGGATGATGATAAACCTAGATATCGTTTCTGTCTGAAAGGGTTAATAGTAAGATGATAATGTAGATGGTAGCAATTTCGCAACACCAGCATTTCTTGGGGAAAACTCCCATAATTATAATAGGTTAAATCTCGTTTGGATTTTGAGGCCGTCCCGCTTGGCGCGCATGATATGACGCCTATGCGAATGAGACGGAGCGTTGCTCGAACCGAGATTATGTCGAAAATAGCCAAGAGAATTGGGCTTCTAGTATTATTGTGAGTCATTTTCTATTGACACTTTTGAGCGGATCTAAAATACTAGGTCCCAATTAACTAAAGAATAATCCTACTACTGTTATAAAGTTTGTGAGGGTGGTTAGATGGATGTTTTTAACTCTTTCACGCAAAAACTACTGAGTCGATTTTGATGAAATGATACTATGGTAGTCGCTTCAGCTCTGGATTAACAAATATGGTACTTTTTATTACGAAAAAGTACAGTGTTCCCATGCGATACTGTATTTACGCGGGCGGAGCCATGGGCAAAACTTAGTATTATAGATGTGAAAATCGGTGAGGATAGATGTTTGTTACTCATTCACGCAAAAACTACAGAGCGGACTTCGATTAAATTTGGTATGGTACGAGGGCGGGTCAATAAGTCCGTGACTTTTGGAATAAAACACAGATTTTTTGATCCTTTTATTTTTCAACGTAGTCCCCCTTGAGCTCTATACACTTTGTCCAACGCTTCTCCAATTTTTTTATCCCTTCCAAAAGATATGATTTGTCGAGGTCCTCAAAATAGGCCTTTGTTTGCGAGATGACTTCATCATTGGAGTCAAATCTTTTTCCACCGAGCCATTTTTTCAGGTTTGGGAACAAGAAGTAGTCACTCGGAGCCAAATCTGGAGAATAGGGTGGATGTGGGAGCAATTCATAGCCCAATTCATGGATTTTTGCCATGGCAACTGCACATGTGTGCACCCTTGCATTGTCTTGGTGAAAAAGAACTTTTTTCTTGGCCAAATGAGGTCGGTTTTTTTCAAATCCTCATTGAAGCGGTCCAATAAGTTGGCATAATATTCCGCATTAATTGTTCTTCCCTTTTGAAGATAGTCAATGTGGATTATCCCACGTGCATCCCAAAAAACAGTCGCCATAACTTTATTGGCTGACAAACCCACCTTGGCCTTCTTTGGCGCCGATTCAAAATCAAAATCAAAATCAAAAAATTTTTATTCAAAATTGGTATTTTTAAATACTCTTTGAACGTCGTTACTACGTGATGCCTACCACCGGTTCGGGAACTAACCCAGCGAGAAGAGCCGGCAAGAAACTCGTCTGGGACCATCTTTTACCAAAAAGATGGAAAATTATTCTTTTAAAATCAAAATTATTACAATGTTTGCTTATGTCTATGTAACAAATAATAACATAAGATAAGGAGCCACCTTATTCCCAAGGTGTGCCGTCTTGAATGAAGTCATTAATTTTATAATACGCTTTGGCACACAAACGTTCTTTAACTACTTTTTTAAACTTATTAATGGGAAGGTTTTGAACCTTTTCTGGGATTATATTGTATAAGCGTATACATTGGCCTTTAAAGGATTTACTAACTTTGCTTAGTCTGAACACTGGCATATCTAACTTGTTCTTATTTCTAGTGTTTACACAATGATTATCACATTTCTTTTTGAAGTTGTTTAGATTCTTTCTTACGTATAACACATTTTCCCTAATGTATTGAGATGCGACGGTCAGAACTTTTATTTCTTTAAACTTTTCCCTTAGAGATTCAAAAGTCGACATCTTATAAATAGAACGTATAGCACGTTTCTGCAGCACAAATATTGTATTAATGTCCGCAGCGTTTCCCCACAAGAGGATGCCGTACGACATTATGCTATGAAAATAGCTAAAGTAAACTAATCGCGCGGTCTCTATGTCGGTAATTTCTCTAATTTTTTTAACAGCGTATGCTGCAGAACTCAGTTTATCTGCCAATTTAGCAATATGTGGTCCCCACTGTAACTTACTATCTAATGTTATACCTAGAAAAACAGTGGTGTCTACTAATTTCATTTTCTCATTATTTAATAGTATATTGGTTTGTGCCTGCGTAACATTTGGCAAGCTGAACTTTAAACATTTTGTTTTATTAGAATTCAAGAGTAAATTATTAGCATTAAACCAATGTACTATTTTTGAGAAAGCACTATTTACCTCGTCATTGTTAGATTGTCGTCGCTTCACATTAAAAATTAGTGAAGTATCATCAGCAAAAAGTACTATCTCATGCTTATCATTAACTAGATAATGAACCCTTAGAAACCCACTGATTTAACTGTTGTTTGGTCTCTGGTGTGTTGTGATGGATCCATGTTTCGTCCACGGTTACAAAACGGCGCAAAAACTCCTCCATATTGTGATTAAACAACGCCAAACCTTCCTGTGAAGTTGTTACACGATTGCGTTTGTGGTCGACTGTGAGCAAACGCGGCACCCATCTTGCGGAAAGCTTTCTCATGCCCAAGTGATCATTCAAAATTGAAACCACTGAGCCATGCGAGATGCCCTATGGCTTCCACGATCTCTTGCACTTTCAATCTTCGGTCGGCCAACACCATATCGTGAATTTTTTCGATTGTTTCGGGTGTAGAGACCTCAACTGGGCGCCCAGGACGTTCGGCATTTTCAGTGCTTGTACGGCCACAATGAAATTCAGTAAACCACTTTTTTACCATTGAAATCGATGGTGTAGAGTCCCCATAGTATTTATCAAGCTTAGCCTTGGTCTCGGTAATGGTTTTTTTTCGCAAAAAATAATGCTTAATAAGCACACGAAATTCACTTTTTTCCATTGTTTCCTTAAGTTACTGGATAGTCTGATAAAGATAGCTGTAAAACACAAACTAACTGACGCAGCAAGTTCAAATTTTGATAGGAGTCAACTGACAGATGCTCGTTGACAGGAGTAGTGTTGCTTTTTCAGTAAGGAGGTTAGAAATTCAAAAAGTCACGGACTTATTGACCCGCCTTAGTAGTAGTTTAAGCTCTGTACTAACATAAAGACTCCTTTTTAACTACCGAAAAAGTACAGTGTTCCAGTGGGATACTGTATTTACGTGGGCGGAATATCGTGCAAAAGCTATGTTTTAGCTTTGAATAGAGTTGTTGGAATTTTAACTATTTTAAACACTAAATAAAGCACGCGAGGTACGGTAATGAGCTGTGTAACGACTCCCTCAAATGAGTACAACTATTCTCACATGAATGAACCTTTTAGAATTTAAAATAATTTACATAATTTTAAAACATTAAAACAGTTCATTAAGTGTTTATGAAATACTTACGGATATGATAGTAATAGTAGATTATGTATTTACAGGCTCAGAATAAATAAATACTATGTTTTTTATTCTAATCCTGTACATAATCTTCTATTATACTCAGTTTTAGTAGAACCATAAAGTAATTATATATAAATAAAAAGTTATTAAATAACTATAAATAATTACACAAATATTCGTCTGACCTGGATTCGAACCCGTGACCTCTATTTGTCGACAAAACAAAATCGCTCATTTATTATTACGCGATAAAAAAATCATAATTAACTTTAAAATGCGCAGTTTCCCAGGTATAAGATCTAGCTAGATCGATTTTTCTCACCTACAACTCCCTGCATACTAAATTTAAGTATTTAAATGGTAAAACTTGCAGACTTTTTCGAGAAACTGATTACATATAATATAAAAGACTAGCTGTCCTGTTTAATACAAGAAGAATATTGTCTCGTCTAAAGTATAAGATTACCTTGAAATGTCTAGCATTGCTGATCTACCTCTGAAAAAATGGTAAAATATTTGTTAATTTTACACATAACTAGGTAGATAAATACCTCTCATAATATACAGTAGTTATAGACAATAGGCATAAAATAAAATGTAAATAGACTTATATATCGAGGTAAAACTAGTACCACTAAAAGGAAAAACACAATTTTTTCAACTTTTAACCCTCACAATATTGGCCACTGCGTCACCGCATGCAGGAATCCATTCCCGAAGCTTTGATCCCCTACCGACCGCATGATATTTGAACTGAAAAAATACTACGAAACCGGTGAACTATTTTATACTGCAATCTTTTATTCTGTAACAGTTTGACTACATATAATAATATAATAAAATCAATCCCCAAATCTAATACAATGAAGTTAAATACCAGATTGAATATCTCGGATCTTGGGCCTATCACTCATAAGGCACCCTTGTAACTTTTAGCCAGTTGGCGTCCCTAAGGTTTAAGTACCTGCGTTGCCTGTATCCTGTTATATGAAAATGATGTGTTCTCTAGCCATTGCCCGCGGCTCCGTCCGCGTAAATACAGTATCCCACGGGAACGCTGTACTTTTTCGGGACAAAAAGTAGCATATATTTTATCATCCACCCAGAGCTCAAGCTCCTACCATGCCAAATTTCATCAAAATCCATTCAGTAATTTTTGCGTGAAAGAGTACCATACATCCATCCATCCATCCATCCTCACAAACTTTCTCATTTATAATATTAGTAGGATAGCCGGAATCTGATCCTAGCCGTATAACTCCACTTGGCACAATGTAAGCAGATTTGGCAAAAGTTTCAGAACAATTTGACGAAGAGTTCAATGTATCTTTACTGAACTGAGCTGGAGGTCTTGGAGTTAAATTAAAAGAGCAGCCCACGACACTCGCAAACACATCTATAAAGCTTTGCAGTGTTTAAGTAAATTTATCTTTCTTTTCCTTTAATATCCTCCCCTTTCACGATCTCAATGCAGATATTTATCTTAATATTAAAACAATCGCTTTCTCAGAAATAAATTTTATGTTTAGATTGTACTTTAAAAACGCTTCCCTCGGACGATTCTAACGACGGAGAAATTTAATAATGTTTAAACATTTTTCGAAATTCAGTAGCATTTAATATACCACTTTATTTATAGCTATGCAATTTATCGTACATTGAACAATTGAACATACTCTATTTTCTCTGCATAGTTCTTTGATTTGATGATCATATTAAATTATGTTTGTATCTCTTTATGGTAAAGTAAATGGCTTCTGAACTCTTTGTGAGTTTTTCAACGCCATATTTTTAATCAGACCCTTAATGTTTCCTGTCTGTTGTCTCGGGTGGCAATGTCGCGTCCCATGCCAATGTACAAATTTTTAACTTTTCTCATCGGTTCTTATTACTCGGTATGATAACTATAAGTTCCACGTGTCTCTCGTATAAACAATAAGTTTTTTTTCCTTGAATTTACCTCGCGCACTATTTATTGTGACAAATCGACAAGTCTCCATTCCAATATACAATTTCAACTATCCTCATGGCTTGTATTTCCAGCTATTATAAAGTATCATTCCCACTTATTTCTGGTCACCCATATTTTTTCGTAACTGTTACAAAAAGTAATTATGTATATATATCCTTGAATTCACTGCCCGCACTATTAATTGTGGCAAAGGGACGAGTCGCCATTCCGATATACATATTTCGATAAGAATACTCATTGGTTTTATTTCCCGCTTTTATAAAACTATCATTCCCACGTGTTTCTGGACACATTTCTCGTGTAACAAAAAGCGTAATTTTGTTTTTCCTTGAATTCGCTGACGCGGTGTAAAGTCGCGATTTAATATCCAGCATGTGCGGGATTTATCGCCCCCGAAACTGCTGAATTGCCGATATTTTATATTACAAGTCCCGATATCGACTCATACATGCCGATGAATAAATTTGTGTAAGCTTTATTTACGTTTAGGTGTATATTTTGGATGTGTCTCGCTTGTTCAATATAAATATATTTGATTTAAGCTTCTCTTTTCTATCTCTGATAGGCTGTAATTTGTTTCTGACGCTAGTCATGAAATCTCTATAATATTATTATCTATCATTTGAGCCTATCACGGTTTAAGTCTATTATTAATAAAATGAACACCAGATTCTTTTATTTTATTAGGGCCCGTTTCATAATCTTCTAATAAGTATCAAATAGCTTATTGGGAAGGTTTATCGCTGCTTACTTAAACTGAAACAAAACATACAACTAAGCTGACACTTATCAGTAGATTGTACAACAGGCCCTTGGAATTATTTAAATATACACTGGCAAACACATGAGTGCACCAAACTACAAGAACACATTCAATCAAATTTTATTACGAAATATGCAAACTTTTTACATTTATTGGTATTGAAAAATAAAGGATGGTTTGTAAACCCAAAAACAAAATAAAATTTAAATGTCGAATTGTCACAAAAGAAAGAAAATATTCAATAGAAAAATCTTGTCAATTTACTAAACATTAACTCGTTGCTACGTTAATGTTGTGATTGATCGTTATTTTTTTTGTTTTGTTACGTGTTTAATTATCGTTACTAATTGTTTAATTACTAGTCTGTTTTCATTTAAAACACGTTTTTCTCTCACGAATATGGATGTATCGTCCGAAAAAGCCGCACAAATTGTTGCTCTAGTGCAGCAAGGCCTAGACTAACGAACAATTGCTGCAGGTTTAAAAGTAAACCAGTCTACAGTTTTCCGAGTTTACAGAAGGTTTATGGACACAGGTTCATTCAAAAGAAGACGTGTAACCGGCAAAACTCTGGTGACAACGTCTTGTGACGACAGATTTATTGTGACAACTTCCTTGCGAAATTGGTTTTTAACGTCTATAAGCATTAAAAATGAGCTCCACTAGGTACGTGACGTAGCAGTTAGTGCACGAACCATAAGAAGAAGGCTAAAAGAGCGTGATATCACACCTCTTCGAACCGCAAATGGACTAAAATCGTCTGCAGTTCACAGGCAAGCTCGACTAAGATTTGCTCATGAACCATTAAAATTAGAGTGAAGAGCAATGGGCTTCCCTATTATTCACTGATGAGTGTAGGACTTTTTTGTACGATGCTGATGGTCGCAGACTAGTCTACCGTAGACGAGGAGAGCGATATGCTCAAAATTGCATTGAGGAGAGGGTTCCATTTGGAGGCGGGTCTTTCACTAATTATATCTCATTGAAAGTTTTCTTGCACTATGATGCAGTTTATGTATCCACCAGTGTATATTTTGATACGTTACATAAAAATGAAAGAAAAAATGTTTTGTATTGATGACTAAACAATATTTAACAGAGGCGACAATATGGTATATGGACGTAAAGCTAGTGTAGAACAAAAGAATGGTCCATTCAATACAATTTAACATTAATAAAGTTTCAAATGTTACTAAAATCATAAATAATTATTATTGGTTAAACTAGTTTTCATTATTTCTAATCACACCCGCAATGGAATAACACCAACAATGGATTAAGTGTGGCAGCTAGCGGCATTTACATTGACAACTGTAGAGAATATAATTTATACACACCTGAAGTTTCACGAATTTGTCACTACAGCTCACCAATAGCACAGAATAAAGAGAGACCAGAAGGCAAGATCATTGGTATCTTTTGTACAATTACTGTCGATAAAAAAAAGCTCGACATTTTAATCCAGTCCCACTCTCAGGACTAAGATGAATCCAATAATACATTTAACATACATTTTTGGGGCGTAGACAATGCAGAAAAATAGACATAACAACGAAATCAGAAAATAAATGTATGGAATTGACACATTTCTACGTCGATACTATAATAATCTAATATATAAAATTCTCGTGTCATAGTGTTCGGAGACACACTCCTCCGAAACGGCTTGACCGATTCTTATGATTTTTTTTGCATATTCGATAGGTCTCATTTATTTTTTCAACCCCTGAATGATAAGGGTGTACCCACCCCTAAATATATTTTTTTATTTTTCGACACAACACTTTATTTTTATGTTTATATGATGTGGCATTAAAAAAACATACAGCCCTATATTTTCACACTTCTACCACCAACCCTTATTTTTGACGTGATAACGTCTTATAAATCGATGGAGCCGGCTGCACGCACGAAAAAACATGACTCATGCGTTACCTGTTACCCGTTATCGTTACCAAGTACCGTTGCCAAGTACCGTTACCAAGTACCAGCGTCAGCTCGCATTGCCTTTACCTCATTATTATTATTATTGTTGTTGTTGTTGTTGACGTTGTAACGTTCAACTATCGTCAGTAAACCGACTTTACAGACAACCGGTATGTTTTTTTTAATATCCTGTTTAGCAATAGCAATTTGGTACTAATAACAACAATTAAACTTTCCCATACTAACCGTTGCTACCTATCAAAAGTTTCATGTTCGTTCTAACAATAACAGAACAACGTCTGTCGGGTCAGCTAGTATTTTATAACTTCCTTATAACTTCGATATTGAATTATGTTTATGCCCACTGTTTAGGTTTTGACAGTGACGGACACAGTCGGACGTGCGGTATGCGAAAGCAGAATGCACTGTGATGCTTGTGTTCTTACTCTATCTATTCTGTGTCAAAGCTCACCAATATCTAACCTGTTATAGGTCATGTCAACTGTGGTATACAAATGTATGGTAATTCCAACAATGGAACGGACTATTTGCCCAATTACAATTGTAATTTAATATTATACGCCTGTTCGCACCGAAATTGTGCCAATTGTGCGAGTTAGTGTTATAAGTTTACATACAAAGCGGCCCCATCATAGAACTCTGTGGTACACCAAAACTATTTTTGCATAACTAGACTTTAGTTGTTTACAAAATTTAAGTATATTTATAGATTTGACTTTTCGCTGCAGCTCTTACTGTGTTTTATAAACGGCGGCATTCTGAAACCATAGAAAATATGTTAAAAGTACAATAGCATTTACATAATATGAAAAATAAATCGGTAAGTTTGATGTAAATAATAAATATCTGAACGAGTCTACGCACATTTGCAGATAATCATCAATCAATACGTACTAATATGACAAAGAGGAAAAGTTTGTTTGTTTGCATTGAAAAGGCTCCGAAACCGAATACTGGACCGATAAAATGGAGATTTTGATGAAATTTGGCGCAGATATAGAGTAGACCACGGGGAAGGATATAGGCTACTTTTTATCTTGGCAAAATGTACGAAGTAGCGGGAAATATCTAGTAAAATAATAAAATCGTAACTGGTCGCTGTCTGCAAGTGGAAGATAATTAAGAAAAATATTATATGAACCGCTTTGTGCACGAAATCTAACCCAAAACTGATTTTTAGATTTTTTGTCTGTTTGTCAGTACGTTGGTGCGCACTAATCTCAGAAACGACTCAACCGATTTAAATGCTGTTTTAACTAATAAGTATAAGTTTGGTCTATTTGAAATTTTTGTCTCATTTCAATTAGTTCATAAATAAAATAGTTATATCAATCTAAAGAATAACATATAAAACGCTCACGAATAACCGATCAGTTGAATTGGCTAAAACTTTACGTAGGTAGGTATTACCTAATCATTGAAGTTTAATATGATACAGTGAGGATTGACTGAGAAGCTCGATGGCTTTGTGGACGTAGCGCTATCTCATGTTAAGCAACCATGGTCGTGGTTCCAACAAGGATTGGTGACCACAATCCCTAACATTTTTAAGTTCAAAGTCCATACCTATTCCTAATTCCTACTAATGTTTACCTACTCTAAATATTTTCGAAATCATTAAAACATTAATCGAAGACGAAGAAATTCTTACTTAATATTATAAACGCGGAGGATTGGATGTACGGATGTATAAATGTTTGTTGAATTTTCATGCAATAACTACTAAACGATTATGATGAAATTTGGTAAAGTAGTAGTTTAGGCTCTGGAGACATAGGCAACTTTTTATCGTGGAAAAATGTACAGTTCCGGGATGCTTTTTGCGCTTACGAAGTCGCGGGAAAATCTAGTATTATATACATACACGAGTCGCTGTTGCGCTTTGTAAATTGTAACACATAAGACGTAAGTGGAAGTGCTACTTTTAAAACCTTTTTTTTAAGGACCTCAGAAAACTCTTTCGGGTACAAGACTTGCAAACGACAGAGTATTTCATCCATCTTTTTAAAAATAGAATTTACATTAAAATGTAAGTGGAAGGGTATTAACTCGAGATTTGCTGGAAACGCTTTTAGCAATGCAAAGAATATTATTATTACAACCGAAAACTACTGCCAGAATACAGAATCGTACCTACTGAGGGATTATGTTATATATAATTCAGATTGCTTTAAATACTACCCTGGTCTATAATAGTTTTGCTCCGAAATTCATTTTCTGAGTACTATCCTTAATTATTAATTATTTCAGTAAATAATTCATTTCAGTACAGGTTTATCAGAATTGTACCACCGGTTGAATACGAAAGCCGATAAATTAAAGTTTATGTGGAGGAAGGTGTGCAGAAACCTTATATATTTTTTAAATTATGCTTAGAAATACATAAAATTAACAAAATAACAACAGCACACAACACCTCAGATTAATAACACACACTACCGAGGGTAATATTTCTTCTTCTTCTTTATAATGGCCTCCCTGGGTACTATTACGTAAGTACAATTTTATTAGATGTTGACATTTGTCAATCTATCACAAAATTTACTTTTTTTTTCATTTTTCTCTTTCTAAAAGGCAAAAGAGCCCATATAAAGTTCAAGCTTAAAAATTATATAAATTTCGACCACAGTGCGGAGCGACCCCTGCGTATTAACAACGTAGCTCGTCATAGCGATCGGTACAAATTAATAATTTCTATTTTATTTATAGATATTATCACTTATCAAAGAGACATAAGTACGTCATTATTTTCCAACGCTATTGCTATGGAGCTAACTAACATAATGCCTGTATTATAACATTTATTAAGTTCATCGTCATCACTATACCTATTTATATTTTCTTTAATATACAAGCATCATATTGTTTCACTGTGTATTGTAATTGTATTGTATTATACTTAGTACTTTTGATTTTCTTTTACTGATTCAATCATGGTTGTCCAAAAAAACCCGCTTCCAGCCGTAAGACCGCCATTTTGCACATTTTTCTTATACATTATAGACGGCACTGTTTCATTTTAGTGATTTTATGTGAAAAAAAGAATTCGTAAATAAATTAAATGCAAACTTCAAAGACAGTCGCTATAATGTAATTATCAAATTTTCCTTTAACTTAACATTAAATTTATTTTAAAACATCAAAATACCGCAAAATAGATACGTTCAAAGTTCTGTACCTCAATTAAAGTGAAGACATAACAATTTAACATTTGATACAAAATATGATGTGGAATAAATTGATATTATCAAGCAACATCATCCTACGTAATAACTCTTTAGTTCCCAACAAAGTGGAAGAGTCTTTCGAGCGCGAACCGTATAACTTACACCGTACGAACTCAAGGACGAAAACATCTACAATATCTGGAAACACGGAGGAAATTTATATTCCCCGATGAATTTCAAGTTACACAATTTATTAAAAAGTTTTTTTAAGACTTAGGATTTTTGTGAGGCGTTCAATAGCGACGCGACGGAGTAAAGACGAATCCGAAAAGATTAAAGGGGATTCTATATTTTGTAATTATTGTAAGTTCATTTTCTACTTTGTACAGCAGGTCATTAAAAAAAATCATCGTACAGATCTCTTGTTACTGTTATGTCTATACTATAAATAGATCAATAATTGTGTATTCCCGAGTATGTTAAACCTTAGCTAAGTTATTTATTAACACAAAAACATTTTATACACTTACTATGACAAATCTAAAATCAGATATATTGTACAAATATGATAAATAATACGCAACTAGAAGTATTCTTACAAATAATTCAATAATATGTTATCCTTTAAGGATGAAAATATCGAATGAAATACAGAAATAGATGAACAAAATTCTATTTAAGACCGTGATTTATATCCGAATGAAAATAGTTTAGTGGGTACCGAAGATAAGGAACAAGTATACACGATAGCGGGCAATAAAAGAAGTGGCACAAAGAATGGTCTTATCACTAAAGAGCTATATTTTCTAGACAACGCGCTTCGGGTAAAGAATATACAATACCGAACGGATGTGTTTTATTTTGTAGAGTGGAAGTAACGAAAAAACATAGGATAAAACGTTTAATTTGTGGAATCTGCTATTATATAAATAATATTATAATAATTACATTGCCACATTTTATAAAAGTTACTGCTATTTAATTGACATTAACTTAAATAAATATCATTTAATTGATATTAACCTAAATAATTAAATAAATTGTTTATTTCCAAAGAAATATTATAAACATTAGCTTAACAGATAGAATCATTACATTACGTATTCGTAACAGTGGTTTTAATTTAAAATACGAAACTTAGTATACATGGGTTCAACCCTGGGTTATTTTATACGATAATTTGTATTCATTTCATCTACTATGATAGCTTGAAGCAGAAATATACAACTGAAATGTGGTAATAATAATTGAGTAGATGTCAGCTAGTGGTTGAAATTTTTAAGTTTCATCTTTTATAGGCTTAAAAATTATGTAATTGTTGTCTGTGGAATGTGAGCAAAATATTGACAATTGTGTCAAACCTACGGTTATTAGCCTAGTTATTATATTTTTTGTGCGATTGTACAATAAATATTATTTATTACACAATCGCATGGGGAGGTGGGAGTGTATTGCAAAAGCTATTATTAGTGAGAACAAATTTCTCATTAATAATAGCTTTTGCACAGCTTCCTTCACATAAACTTTAACTGTGTAAAATTTCACACTCCTGCGTTCGCACAATTCTCGTGAAAACTCGGACTGTAAGTTTTTGCTTCACGTTTTAATATTTATGATATTATGAGTTGTAAAATTAAATTAAAACAAAAATTAAAAGAAATGCTTGGATTTTCTAAAAATTGTAACTTATAGTCTCATATACCTAAGACCATAAAATATAAGAACCCTAGTGTAAGTATTCATTAGGATATTTTGAGTATTCTAAAAGATACTGACACTAGGTATTAGATAATATTAGATAGAAAAAAATTATTTATCATATTATTATATCAGACTAGGAATTTTTGCCCGCCCGCGTGAAATTAGGTTTTAAACTTTCATCCCCTATTTTACCCACCTAGGGCCTGAATTTTAGAAAACACTGAAATACGTAACTCATTACTCCGTACTCAATTAATACGAAATTTCATGCAAATATGTCCAAGGAATAAAAAGTTTCATGCGTGTGCAAAATTTCCAATTTCTAGTTTCATAATGACAACAGTCGTTTTAGAAAATGTAAGTGTCAATGTCATATTGACAGATGTCACGAGTAAAGCCTATTATTTACTAAGGTTTATTTTAGATAAATAAACGGCTACACTCAGTGTAGACTGTAGACGTATTTGTGTTAGACATATCTCATTTGTAATACGTATCTGTATTAAGCACCAATAAAGGAGAATATAAGAATTGTTTCTGTATTATTATCATCACCACTCAAGCGTAAGAAGGACTTACATATCAAGATGTCGTAGCCCGCTACACTAGCCTTAAGGGTTTGGCCTGTGCGTTGATACATCAGTCAATCAGCTTTGGCTGTTATAGATGTAACTTGTATGTGTAATTGGCTCGGCAAACTTTAAAGTATTTTGTTATTGTAGTCATTTAGTAAAAAACTATTTAAGAACCTATGTAAGTGTAACAGACTAAGCGGAACGCCTACAAACTGCTTGATCAGTTTGGCGTATTACAGTATATTATAAATAGTGTATCTTAAATAAATAAATAAAAAGTAATATTTGCATTTGAATGCTCTTAATTATTATAATCAAATTAGTTTCAAGTATCAAACATACTAGTATTAATATTATATCTATGGACGCCTCATACCACGTCAATCTGGCCCCGTGCTAAGTATCCGAAGAACTTGTGTTACAGGTACCAGAAAACGTGAAGTATATTTAATACTTTTATACTATACATATATTTAGATTTTTGTTATATTATACACATATTTAATACACATCCATGGCTCAGGAGCACAGAAAAACCATTTTTGTTCCTTCGGCGGGATTCGAACCTGCGACCCCCGGGGGTATTAGTACCTACTTAACATATTGCTATGAGATAATTATCCAATTTTGGGAATAACAGGTGATCTAGCGTGACAGTATCAGGTCTTTCAGAAGCTTCTAACTTTTACAAGTTACGATCATCTTGTCGTCTATGAGAATGTTAAATAATTGATGTTGACCCAAAAAAACTTTTGCAACGCCAACTCGCTTGGAATTGGCAGCATCTCCTTTGCTATGCGTTTCTCCTGAACAGATTAAATCAATTGCACTTGTATACACATTATTGTTTCCTCGACGTGTCGTGAATAATTATCCCCATGGAGCGCCTTGATTAATGGGGCGAGCGACAGCGGTCACGCCTGCCCTCTCTTTTCACCCCTTGATCTTGCTTGTCAACTTTACTCCTATACAAACAAAGGCGAGTATCGTCTGCGCCCTTTGACATTTTGTTTTACATTCTACCCGCATTATTTATTATCACGTGACATTTGTATAAATATGATTAAAGATATTCAACCCGTGACTCCTAATTTCGCGATTTTATAATTATGTTACGATGTTTTGTGCCCCTTGTTTTAAAACACACCCGCTGTTTAGTTAAATATGCAAATGACACGTTTTGTTCTTTTTTTTTACTTTAATTTCTAAAATTACTGCTTACAAACATTAGAATTTACTCTATTATCGCTTTCGCTATAATATAAATAAATAAATCAATCAAATATAAGTTTATCAAAATGTATTTTATAATGAATTGTGTATACATACCTATAGTGTATACAGGGTGTTTTGCACATGGACCGACATGATTTTTTGGGGGGTGGGGGGGGTCATGTGCTATTTTCCCCCGTGAGACCCAATAACCTAAGTCTCACGGTAGTCTAGATATGTTTTTTTTTAATTTTTTTGAAATCTACCCGAAATCTTGCCTTTAAATCGTCCTAACTTTTTTGTTTGTGGTTATAATACCACAAAACAAAGTATGCTTGTATTTTACAATGTTTTCTAATTCTAAATAAATCATTACATGTTACAATTGATATCCACAAAAAAACTTCTGAGCTTTCAAAGTGGTAAATCGGTGTAAATGTTATGAAAAGTGACAACTTATCAATTCATTTAAAAAAAAACTAAAGCTCATTTTGAATTTAGCTTTTTTTAAAAAAGTTCTTTACTTATTACCCTTTCTAACGATATGCTACATGATATAAGAAACCATTCTTAAAGTGGTCAAATTAAGCTTCGTTTGCCTGAACACGCACTCTAACAATGTAACTGGTTTGAACAATGTAACCAGTCAACGCGGATTATCAAGCAGCAGGTAAAAAGTTAGTCCCTTTCTTACTAGTAGTACAGTTATTGTTGTCTTTGTCTATCGAGTTGAAAGTGAGTGAAGGTCACTTGCCGGGAATCAGTCGAGATTACTCTGCGATTCGAAGTGCCCGTACTTTTCCCGTTGTTCTATCGTAATCAAATTAAAGTCTTGTTATTGTTTTTTTGTTAAATCTGTTGTTGAACTGTTACGTTTTTGTTGTTTATCTTTGCGTATTCGTTACAATGGCGAACTTCAGTAACGAGGAGTATGCTGACATGATGTTGGCGTATGGTAAAGCTGATTGCAATTCGCATGAAGCGCGAAGAATTTATCAAGAACGCTACACTGATCGACGGTTACCTCACCACGAGACCTTCTCAACTACCTATCGACGTCTGAGGGAGACCGGAAACTTAAACTTTCGGGAGCCCCGAGTGAATGTGAGGCAACATAATGTTGAAGTTGATGAGAGAATCCTTCAAGCTTTTGATGACGATCCTACAACAAGCATACGAGTTGTTGCTGACGGACTTAACGTATCAGTTTGGAAAGTCTGGTCCGTTCTTCGGGCAGATGGAAGGCACGCATTTCATTACACTCCTGTTCAAGGTAACAACTTACAGTACTTACTACTTATTTAAAATGTGACATTAAAACATTTTACTTGATTTCAAATCTTAATGTGTTCACTTTTACTCTTATTATTTTTTATTTTTTATTGTTGTAATTGTTTCGTTGAATTCCTTTCTTGCTATGTTTCTCGGACAACTGAAGAAGTTCTTTGCGTGAGCTCAATTAAAAGAAAGAAATATCGCGTTTATGCAGTTATTACCACAAACTCACGGATTTCATTCATTGTTCCAGGTCTCGAAGAGGGTGACAATGCAAGACGGTTAGAGTTCTGCCGATTTTTATTGCACACAGATGTTGAAGATAGCGACTTTTTGAAAAGAATTTTATGGACTGACGAGTCAAATTTTAGCCATGAAGGCATAGCAAATCTGCACAATTTGCATCACTGGGAGAAAAGGGGCCAAAATCCGCACAAAAAAAGGCAGACTTCCTTTCAGCGAAAATTCAGCGTAAATGTTTGGGCTGGTGTTATTGGGCGAAATCTTGTCGGCCCATATTTTTTGCCAGAACGACTCAATGGAAACAATTATTTAGAGTTTCTTCAAAATGATTTACCTGAACTGGTACTACCAGTTTTAGAAGATGTGCCAATTGTTTTTCAAAATGATGGCTGTCCGGCACATTACCAACGAACGGTACGAGAGCATTTAAATAATGCATTTCCAAACTCGTGGATTGGTAGAGCTGGCCCCATTCCATGGCCAGCACGGTCCCCAGATTTAACACCCCTGGATTTCTACGTATGGGGACGTGCAAAAGAGTTAGTGTATGCAACAGAGGTGCCCACAAAAGAAATTTTAGTGGAACGAATAAACACAGCATTCGTAAAAATGCAAGAGGAAATGCGGCTTTTAACTACAACCTCGGAAATAAGAAAAAGGTGTCGTGCATGCATAAGGTGTGGAGGCGGCCAATTCGAGCAAACTTTGTAATTTTAATTTAATAAAAACAACTTAACATAAAAAATGTATTTTCATTATCTTGACCCTAGCAACAAAGTATCTCTTAGGTCGACCCCTGATGTATTATTTCTGTCATGTAGCATATCGTTAGAAAGGGTAATAAGTAAAGAACTTTTTAATAAAAAGCTAAATTCAAAATGAACTTTAGTTTTTTTTTAAATGAATTGATAAGTTGTCACTTTTCATAACATTTACACCGATTTACCACTTTGAAAGCTCAGAAGTTTTTTTGTGGATATCAATTGTAACATGTAATGATTTATTTAGAATTAGAAAACATTGTAGAATACAAGCATACTTTGTTTTGTGGTATTATAACCACAAACAAAAAAGTTAGGACGATTTAAAGGCAAGATTTCGGGTAGATTTCAAAAAAATTAAAAAAAAACATATCTAGACTACCGTGAGACTTAGGATATTGGGTCTCACGGGGGAAAATAGCACATGACCCCCCCCACCCCCCAAAAAATCATGTCGGTCCATGTGCAAAACACCCTGTATAGTGAAATTGCAAAGTTTTAGATGGAATATGTACTACCTAATGGCTGTAATCCGTAAACGTTAACAATTTATCGGTGCTAGACGAACTGTGCAGTTATATTGATCGTGTGATAAAACTGCACAGTTCGGCTTACGTCGTGATCGTGGCAAAACGTAGCGAATTATCGTGACAATTTGTCATACACAAAACGTTGCGATATTTCGCTACGAATTGCCATATCATACACGATCGATAAATCTGCACAGGTCGGCTTACACTGTTAAATCTTTACGACAGAACGTTAGGCGTGTAGCGGGCTTAAGATATAAATCATATCCGACACAACCGAAAAGAGTTCCCTTCCTTCTACTAATATTTCGTTAATCTTTAGCATCATATCGTCATTTCGCTTAAATATTATCTCAACGTGGATTTTATCCAGTCTTTTCCGAGCATTTAGTAAAAACGGCGCACAAAGTACATTGTTCGAAGCCGGTATCTGTCGCGGGGACCTCAAGCCTCCTGTCAGCGGCAGTCGAGGGCTGACGTAAATAGGGTTCGTGTGCAGTCTGGAGCTTTATTCACGTTTAGTTTTAAAAATGTTTGAAATCGCTTTATAATAAGAACTCATGTTTATACAACTCTTTTGAATTAATGCTAGATACATCGTCATCATAATATCAGTTGACGTATCTTATGTAATCGTTTTGTGTCAGCCCTTTTAGGGTCAATTCACACCGAAACGAAACGATATGTGACATACAGGTGCATTTTCAAGATAGATATTCAAAATTGAACTTTATTCGTTACGCAAGAAGATACACAATTCATTGTAAGAGTTCGAATGTCAGGTTGCACCGCGTTGCACAGCGCATGTGCAGTGTTCATACACTGAATGACAGCAGTCATGTGCTGTCAAATGAAACGTGTATCTTTTTTAGTTGTGAATAAAATTCAATTTTGAACAGCTATCTTACAATGCAGCGCCGCGTTGCGTCGCGTATCGTCGCGGTGTAAAGTGACCCATATAGTTATTCTAAAGTGTAATATGAATATCTTATACTTTAAACGAGACAATCTTGTATATATATAATCGGTATCTCCAAAACTCCCTACAAAGTATTTCCATTAAATGTACTAAGCAGGAAGTATTGAAGGAGAAAAATCGATCTAGCTAGGTCCCTTCCCTAGGAAACTGCCCATTTTAAAGTTATGTGTTTTTTTTCTTTCGTCGTGCACCAGTATGTCAATAATTTAGTTTTAATATGTCAGTCCGTTTGGCAGTTTGGTATGAGTATGTAATAAATAATTTTTACGTTGTTCGGAAATTCTAAACGTAGTGTTCGAATCCCGGACATATAAATATTTATGTGATTCTTTTAATTTTTTTAAATCTGCTGAAACTCCGAGCAAAGCTCGGTTACCCAGGTACTATTATTTAATACTACCTTTCTTCCGGCGCACAGCTATGCTCGCTTTATATCCGTGCAAGGTTTAAAATTGATTTACTTACGTCAGGAAAATACTGTGAATAATACATAGTTTGCTCGCGTTCACATCACTTTACATATTATGCGGATGCATATGTCTACCCAATGATAACTATCTGCAGTTTCATGAATACATCAACTGATTTAATAGACCAGTCAGTATCCAGTAGACCAAGCAGGAACAATTGACAACTACGTATTCGTAACGTTGTCGAATGCCGATTGTAAGGGTGCTGTCATAATTTTCATAAATACTCTTTTGATAACCTCATTTGCTCCTGCTGACCCCACTGTACAATCGTATGCAAATACATAGTTATATTGTAAACATTAACAGTTTTAAATTTAATCGTTTCAAATGGCTGTGGAATTGTGAAATTGGAATTGAAACGATAATTAATTAGGGAAATGGTTTCGCTATTGTTGGGAAGGTGAGGAGGTATTCGGTAATTGGCTTCATGTGAGTGAAAATTTCATTATAACATTGGGATTCGAAGAATTAATTTAACACGAATTGGTGTTACGGTACTATTAATAATATTAAGTATAGCTATGTTCTGTTACATCATACGAAATTAATTTAAAACGTATGCTTTATTTTAATTATATCAGCGCTGGGACTTTAGTTAACTTGCCTTCTTTAATTACAATGAAGAAATTCGAAAATGCGATGGATTGACATGTTTCGTCGATAAGCCACGCGGTTGCTCCCATACATTTAATTCTCAAAGAACTTCGTTATTTTTCGTATGTGGCGCTTGATCCAATATATTTAAAGTTCTACTTATTTATATTGGATTTGGCCTTTTTTATATTGAATTTAATAATTAATAATTAATTTAAAAATTAATAAATTTGAATGTTAGTCTCTCTAAATCGAAAAACTTAAATGAATTACTTTAAAAAAGGTTCGGAAAAAGTACATAAAATAAATAAATGTCTTCTGAGAATTCTTGAAATTTTAAGGCAGAGTGAAATTCAATGTCACTACAAGAATTCGATATGGCCGCTAGCGCTAATAGAAAATGAAATCGAATTAACCAATTGAATCAGAAGTACCCGAGGTACCGTCGATAAAATTCGCGAAGAAATAATTAAATTTGTAGATACTTTTTGCTTGTACGTTAAATTAAATACAGATAGGGTAGAATCGAGAGCAAAGTAAATTATTGGAAGACTGTATCAATATAATTTTTTTAATGAGCATTATCTTTTGTTAAAAAATCCACTGTCGTTTACGTTGTGAGTAAGTCACAGTTTTGTTCAGTCAGTTCAGTTCAGTCCTTCAGTTTTGTAATTCAACAAAAATAGTAAAAAAAATCACTTTGTAATGTTTGAAATAGGTGTAAAGAGATTTATCTTTTATCATATAAAAATACTTTTATCTCTTTTCATGATAAAGATCCAGATAAGAGTTTTAATCATCCATCAATGAAACTTCAATCTAGAACTGAAGTGTTAAGGGCGTCACAGATGGCGAATATACTAGAATATTTTATTTTGATATGCCTGGATATATTTCATATTAGTACGTAATTTGAAAATATATAGTATTTTAGCAATATGTGATAGTTCATGCAAACAGGCTAGATGACAAATTTTTTTATTGCATAAATGATTAGTACTCTTAAATATGAGTAACTTCTCAGAAGAAACAGTATATCAAAAGACAATATTTTCAAAGATACAGACAGCGATTTGTATACAAAATTTCGCAAGTCTTGTGAAAACGCTCCATACTAAAGTCGTACCTAGCTGTGACGTCACGCCTAGGTAAAAGTGTAAGAAGTGTAAGGGCGCAGGAACATATTTGTAAATATCTCCGATATTTGTGCTTTTAAGTTCATACTTGCCATAATGAATGTTTTTGTATATGATTTACTAATTTACTAATTTTACTAATTTACTATTTTACTAATTTAGCAAAAAAAAATTCAACTTTTTTGTACTTTTTAGATGGCTCTAATTACTAAACTACACATAAAATATATTTTTCTTTTACATTTACCAAGTAGTAATGCCTCAATATATTCAGATATTAAATAATAATGTATTCAGTACATTAATGAAACTAAATAGTTTAGATGTTGTCATCATCCCTAACATAAAATATTATTGTATCTTCGCCATCTATGACTTTGACAAATACAGGAACAAATACGCATAAATAATTTTCTAATTATTTTTTCATTGTTTCCCTCTTATATGAACACGTAAAGATTATTCCTTTCCGTGTCGACTTTATCCTCAAGATGAGGTTTAGTTTACGAGATCCTTTATTACCTTCTGACCTGTTTACTGGCTGCCTCTTCTTCGTTAATTAAAATTACCCAAAATACATAACTCCCGCTTTCGGGCCCTCTGAAAAATTCTTGTTTTTATGAACGCAATATTTTTATCTCAGTGTCACTTTTATTAAGAAATGTAATGAGACCTCTGCTCCATGGTGACCGAGTTTTTTTCTTAAACTACACCCTTTTAAGAAAATCTTTGTCCGAAAATTAAAAAGCCATTTGATTTCTTTGTAGTTAATAGTTTAGTTTTGTTATTTTTTTATCTTTTGTTTTATATAATTTACTACCTTTAATATGTACAGTAAAATTGATTTGCTATTGGTTTTGATAATATTCGTTTTTTTTAGAGAAATTGATAGACGATCTATGAAAAATTACAACTATCGAAAACCATTCTAACTTGGTCGCACCAAAGATTTGAAAACTAAGGATGGGCTATGACGTTACATTTGACAGAATAAATCTTCGTACAAGAAAAAGTTACGCTATCTTGATTTCACCATACATCAAATATCAAAATGGCCCCAAGCAACCCCAAAAGTGGGGCCATTTACATTTTGCTTCGTCTCCAATATATCTCTCCATGGGTCGCACTTACATTGTGTTAGCGCGTCTCAGCGATTGTATGGCGTTTTTTTTTTCATGAGTAAGTAAATATTTAAAAAAAATCTTATTCAAACACCTATTCATCATTTACTATTGGAACCCTAAAGAATTCTTCGCATATTTTAGCCCAACATGATGAAAATACCTTTTTGCAGAAGAAATAAACTGAAATGATTAATTTGAAGGTGGCGTTGACATTTTCTGGTGTGTTCATGACGTATGCGGGTACATTTGGAATATAATGGCCTTTTCGGATTTCTCTTTTGGTTAACCTTTTTCTTTTGTGTGAAAAGGTGACGGTGTGTTCTTTTTACTTTCTCTTTTCCCATCTTTGTCACCTTTTTAGCTTTATTCAAATTATCAGGCGAATCGGTTTCCGATTTTTATCTATACTGAAATTATAAGGAGGAAAGGTGTTTGTTTGCATTGAATATGCTCTGAAACTACAGGACCGATTTTGATGAAAATTTTCACATACCAGTTAACCACGGGGAAAGGCTACTTTTTAGTGCGGTTCCCACGCGGAATTTCCTTTTGCGGGCACGAAGCCGCGGGTAATATCTAGTTACAACATATAAATGTACCAGCTTAAACAATATCGGTGCACGGCTGTTTTCAATTACAGCTAATGCCACTCTAACATGATACTGTAAAAATTTCCATATCAGATTAGCAGTTTGGAGGCGAACTTCAGCCATTTGCAATATTACCATAAAACTCGCACGTGTACCGATCTGCACTCGTTTACCAAACTACTTTTTGTTTCAAGTTTCCGTTCTATATTTTTGTCGCAATTATCATTATAAGTTCGCGCTGGTTCATTATTGGTTTTCTTGTTTCTTGTTTCGAGAACAATAATTATTGTTTTATATATTTTTCTGTATCGGTAACATTGTTCTTAGGATTGTTTCTTTCTTTCTGGTTTATGGATTATATGGATTGATTCTGGATTTAATGAGGTTACTTGTTTCTATTATCTTCAAAATATTGGGGATAAATAAGGTTATTTCTTCTATTTTTCCGTTGTCGTTGAGATATTTTTCAACATTTGCTATTTTTACTGTTTTTTTTATGTACCTAGTGAAAATTATATCTATGTCTTGTAAGCTATATGTTTGGTCGATCCCTCATATCGTCAATGAGGCCTAATTATATATATTTAAGTCCCTGTGCACTTAAAAAACCGGCCAAGTGCGAGTCGGTCTCGCATACGTAGGGTTCCGTAACATTATACCAATATTTTTATTGATTACATAATATTATTTCGTTATGTTTGCACGAAGTTTTCCAAGGAAGCGCATTTTACTTTATTACTTCTGAACGAACAATATTAAAAGATTTCAATTTTTAGAGCCATAATATTATGTTTGACTTTTAGTGGGGAGGACTTTCAACTTTTAAGGGTTATGTTAAGAAAAAAAACCCTTTAAAGTTGAATATCTCGCAAACGGATACCTTAATCTAAAAATAGTTTTAACACCCTCTTAATGTTTTTAAAATTTCTATCTAATGTTACCCCACACTATGAGGAAGAACAAGCAGAGGTACCCCAAAAAATATATTTTTCGTAATTTTATTTTAGAACTTTGTCTACGTGGTAAACACACAATATATCAATGCAAAGTTTCATATTTCTAGCGCTAACCGTTTTGGGCGTTAAGCCGAAGACGAACGGACGGACATGAAACCATAAAGGTTCCGAGGAGTGAACTACGTACCCTAAAAATCTAATCGGATGCTTCTCCAATTCATTTATGTTCTCATATCATATGGTAAGAAATAATGAAATACAAACACAATTACACCCACGTATGGTTAAGTAAGGGCAAGTCTATGTAATGCTTAATCAACAAATTACAGTGAAATCAGCACCAAATAAGAAACAAATTGCGTGGTCGAGGAAACCGTGGAAGTAATTGCTACTGTATATTATACCATGTGGGCAATCGTTAACAAATAATAATAATGAGATTTGTTTCGGACCACTTTGGTCCACATGTTAGTTACAAAACTAGTGTTAGTATACATTTTAAAATTATTTAAGTTTATCATGCACATAATAGTGAGACACATCTCACTATTACATCATCCCGTGCGACACATTGCTACAGCGATTCACATACAGGCAGTCGAGTCTTCCAGCAAACATGTCCTGTATGATATTGGTACTGCGTCTCATCCTATGAACCAGGGACGCGCACCGTTTTCGCATTGTCGCGTAAAAGCAGTCTACACGCGCCTCCGCAAACATTCCCGACGCACTGCAACGTCGAGGCATCCCCAACAGCACTCTGAACGCGTTGTTGAATTGGACACTAATTAGCCCACAGGCTACAACCTTTTTACCTTTAAAAGGAGAAAATGTGGAATGTTGTTGTTTATATACGAGGGCGGGTCAATAAGTCTGTAACTTTTGGAATAAAACACAGATTTTTTGATAAATAAATCATTTTATTTTTCAACGTAGTCCCCCTTGAGCTCTATACACTTTGTCCAACGCTTCTCCAATTTTTTTATCCCTTCCAAAAAATATGATTTGTCGAGGTCCTCAAAATAGGCCTTTGTTTGCGAGATGACTTCATCATTGGAGTCAAATCTTTTTCCACCGAGCTATTTTTTCAGGTTTGGGAACAAGAAGTAGTCACTCGGAGCCAAATCTGGAGAATAGGGTGGATGTGGGAGCAATTCATAGCCCAATTCATGGATTTTTGCCATGGCAACTGCACATGTGTGCACCCTTGCATTGTCTTGGTGAAAAAGAACTTTTTTCTTGGCCAAATGAGGTCGGTTTTTTTTCAAATCCTCATTGAAGCGGTCCAATAAGTTGGCATAATATTCCCCATTAATTGTTCTTCCCTTTTCAAGATAGTCCATGTGGATTATCCCACGTGCATCCCAAAAAACAGTCGCCATAACTTTATTGGCTGACAAACCCACCTTGGCCTTCTTTGGCGCCGATTCACCCTTAGAAACCCACTGTTTTGACTGTTGTTTGGTCTCTGGTGTGTTGTGATGGATCCATGTTTCGTCCACGGTTAAAAAACTCCTCCATATTGTGATTAAACAACGCCAAACCTTCCTGTGAAGTTGTTACACGATTGCGTTTGTGGTCGACTGTGAGCAAACGCGGCACCCATCTTGCGGAAAGTGAATTTGGAAAATGGAAAATGAAATTGAAACCACTGAGCCATGCGAGATGCCTATGGCTTCCACAATCTCTTGCACTTTCAATCTTCGGTCGGCCAACACCATATCGTGAATTTTTTCGATTGTTTCGGGTGTAGAGACCTCAACTGGGCGTCCAGGACGTTCGGCATCTTCAGTGCTTGTACGGCCACAACGAAATTCAGTAAACCACTTTTTTACCATTGAAATCGATGGTGCAGAGTCCCCATAGTATTTATCAAGCTTAGCCTTGGTCTCGGCAATGGTTTTTTTCGCAAAAAATAATGCTTAATAAGCACACGAAATTCACTTTTTTCCATTGTTTCCTTAAGTTACTGGATAGTCTGATAAAGATAGCTGTAAAACACAAACTAACTGACGCAGCAAGTTCAAATTTTGATAGGAGTCAACTGACAGATGCCTGTTGACAGGAGTAGTGTTGCTTTTTCAGTAAGGAGGTTAGAAATTCAAAAAGTCACGGACTTATTGACCCGCCTTAGTAAGTACTATTGTTTTCTTAAACTAAAACAGCCTCCGTCATCTAGTGGTTAGAGCTTGGCTCTCGACTCGGAGGTCAACGACTGATCACCTGATTGTCTGACAAGAAAGATGATCCATGCGTCGGATGGGCATGTAAAAAGTCGTACCTGCGCCTAATCTCTCGCCAGTCGTGTCGGTTATCCGTCCCACTGGGTTACGAGAGTAAAGGAGGAGAGAGTGCTCTTGTGTACTGCGCACACACTTGGGCACTATAACATAACTCCTGCGTAGCTGGCCTGGTTTCAACGAAACAGGCCACCGTCACCGAAATCGGTGTGGGGAGCTATTATTATTATTATTGTTTTCTTATATTTACGCGAATATTGTTCATTGGTTTACTTTTACTGATTGTGTCGCGGTGCACTTTTCTTTTTGCCGACGTTTCGGCTACTTTCCAGCGGCCGTGGTCACGGGAGGACTGAAGTGTCACTGTTCGTTGAAGCTGTTCAAACTACCCGAAGATTCTTCAATTATTATTTGTGTTCCGATCTACGCAAAACATATTTACAGTATCTTGAGGCTGCGGTGTTTTTGACTTTATTTTCATTTTATTTATCACTGGATCCCAACTAAATGACTAGGCTTCTAGATATAATATAAAGATAGCAAACCGGTGGTTGCGGGTTTGAATCTCGACGAAAATAATAAGGAACAAAAAATACCTGATTAGGTAAAGGTTGCGCTCAATAACTTAGCTAGTTGTTCTTCAGTCATTCAATTAGATGCTGACGCTTAATGAACTACCTAGATAACCAATTAGCTGACTAATGTAAACAGACGGCTGTGACATATACCAACAGCTTTTTTTTTTCAATCAATATCAGCTAAATAATAGTTCCATTGGATTACTGCTAAGAAAGTTCAAGAATATTATTACGGCACAGGTATCGATTTTTCCGGCTCAAAGATTCCGCAGTCGAAATGAGGCACCTTCTGAGAATACCGAGTGTCTGAAAAACGAAATGTAATATTACCAATATGTATGAAAATACACAAGTACGATTCAATAGATATGAAATGTGGCACATCATTAACTTTTATGCAGTAAAGAATTTGCTATGGAATATTTATAAATAAAACAGAGCCCTTGGCCAGGTTGCCATCGCTAATTACGACGACGAATTTCAGAAAAAAACGTTTAGCTTTTAGAGGAGGGGGGGGGCGCGATACCTTAATTTAAAAAAATCGTAAAATTTTTGTCTTTCTGTCTGTCCTTTTGCTCCGGATATTATCTAAATCAACTGGATCTATTCTCACGGGACTTCCACTGGTAGATATCTGATGTTATAAGGAGTAACTGAGAGTATTAATCTTAGGGTTCCGTTTCCGTTATTTCTATGCAAACGAAGTTACGGCCAGCAGCTGGTATATTTATAAAATTAGAATAATATTACCTGAGAAAAGTCGCAGGAAGTCAGTGGGCTGTATCTGCGAGCGGCCGGTCGCACTGGGGACCTGGGGGACAATCTATGGGGGAGATCCATGTCCTGCAGTAGGCGTCACAAGGCTGATACAACGAAGATAATATTAATTCAAACATTTCATGTTTATAGGTACATAAAAAATCTATAAACGTAAAAGCCAATTCCGATTTAATTTAGCAAAAATCAAGACCCTCGAGTCTTCGGTGTAAGCCATTAACGGAAATTCCGCACTAATCAACTCTCACGGACCGATTGGATGTCGGATTAGACTGCACTTTTAATTCCACACTCGAGCGAACTGCTGTGAAGTAGACTGTACCTACAACATGCAGCTTTTCCCTGTTAATTGCGATCGTCCTCATATATTATAACGTTTTCTAAAATCAAAAATTAAAAACTATTTATTAAGCCCACTACGCAAATTATGTGACTTATGTTACCCGGGCCATCATTACAAATTCATTGATACCTCATTCGTTAAAATCGAATCAGTAGTTTAGACGCCACGGTGGACCAAACATACATATACTGCCAAAATCATTACCCTTCCTTTTGACTTTGCCGGCGTCGTGTAAAAATTGATTACAGAATTGGGCACAGACTGATTCACGGCCTGATTGACAGCTGACAACATGTTTTTTTTTTTCTAAAGACTTGCGTTTTAAAATCAGCTATAAGGCGAATCAGTTGATAGTGTGAATAACCCCAGCGGCGAAGATTAGTTTCATTACTAGATATACTTTTTCGACTTGCCTAAACGTCTTTACATCTGTACTAATATTATAAACAGGAAAAATTCGTTTGTTTGTTTGCATTGAATAGGCTCCAAAACTACTGGACCGATTTTGATGAAATTAGGCACAGATATAGAGTAGACCACGGAGATGGACATACGCTACTTTTTATCGCGTAAAAGTGTACGGTCACGAAATCAACTTTTGTGCGCACGAAGTCATCACATCTAGTAATCAGTCAATCATCAAGCATGTGGCCTCTGTAATTGATTTTACAAAACGTCACGAGTATATATTTTCGTTGGTAGAGGTGTGAGTGGTGTCGTTAGTCGCTTGTGTTTGTGGAAAGAGTTTCATTTTATTCAACGTATTATGTCTCAAATATAATGTATAAACGCTATTCAACAAATCCTTACTAATATTATAAATGTGAAAGCGTGGATGTTTGTTACTCTTTCACGCAAAAACTACTGGACGGATTTCGATGGAATTCGGTATGGTAGTAGTTTAGACTCTGGATTAAAACAGGCTACTTTTTATCCCGAAAAAGTAGTGTTCCCGAGGGATACTGTATTTACGCGGGCGGAGCCGCGGGAAACAGCTAGTAATATCATAAATTAAATACCCCCGTATTTTACTATTCATAATAATCGCCAATCACTATTTCCTATTTGCTATATAAATTATATATAATACTTTAAGTACTGTGGGGAAACAGCTTGAATATTTTTGTGTCCACTACGCTTTTGCTGCGGGTTAGACTACATCTCGAGCTGGTATACTATCAAGCTTGTCCCTGACCTGAGGAATGGACCTGAGGACCTTATACCTGAGGAATATTAAATATTCCCACCGCTAATCATATTTGGTATTTATCTATAATCCCCTAAGCGAAGTCGAATGTATCTCGGAGCTGAGGTTTACTAATCTCACGGATATAAGTAGAACGACGTATGTCCGAGTGAATTTTTCGCACCTAAAAAGTGTTAGAATTCGGAAATATTAACTTTTGATTCGGAAATGTCACATGTACCTTGTTGAGATACAATTTTATATTTTTCAACACAAAAAGAGACAATGCTACAACTATTATAATGTGAAAGTTTGTGAGGATGGATGGATATATGTAAGGATGGATTGATGGATGTTTGTTACTCTTTCACGCAAAAACTACTGAACGAATTTCGATGAAATTTTGTATGGTAGTAGTTTAAGCTCTGGATTAAAACATAGGGTACTTTTTATCTCTAAAAAATACAGTGTTCCCGTACGATTCTGTGTTTACGCAGGATGCGCCGTGGGCAGCAGCTACACTATAATGCTAATTTAAATGTGACTTTTTTACCGTACAATGCAAATTATACATTTTTTTCGAATTAAACCAATATCTTTTCAACGTCCCATGAAATGTGGGTTTAATTTTAATGAAAAAAAAACATGAATTTCTTAATTAAGTGTAGTGTTTAGTTGTTATCATATTCTAGAGAGACCTGCCTTTACAATGATAACTAAAACTTTAAACGTAAATAAAACTTAGTAAATAAATTCAAACTTCCCAGTATCAGGTCTGCTGGAAGAAAACCTTTGTACAAAAATGTTTTCTTGTTTATGTCAATCTCAATGTTGTACATAAATTATTAAATAAAAAATCGGTTGTCTGTAAAGTCGGTTTACTGACGATAGTTGAACGTGACAACGTCATGTTTATAGAGCGCGCGGAACTAATTGGCCGCGCCTTAGGTAGGCGTGTTGCCGCCGCGAAGTCCGGCGCCGAACTGAGTACTAACATCAAACGCCCCCGCCTCTCCGTTCCACCGTTCACATACCTAAGACGGGGCCAGCTGTGGTAACGGGAAATGCGGTGGTAACCGTATGAGTCATTTTTTTTCGTGCGTGCAGCCGGCTCCATCAAATTATAAGACGTTATCACGTCAAAAATAAAATAAATAAATAGGATTTAGAATTTACTAGACATTCTGAATTAAATTAATATTAGTATACCTACCCCAGTAATTGGGTGCTGGTACCTGGAAGTTTTGCAAGAGTTTTGAAAATTGGTTGTTTTTCCAAGACTTTGATGTGATCTTTTCGAATTTCAACTTTGCCACCTCGTAACTTGGCTTTGCTTTCTAACCGACGACGGCGAAGCCAAAATAAAGGTTAATGATTTTGGCAGTCTATGTATGCATTTAAATATGTATGTAAGTTTGTTCCACCGTAGCGCCTAACCTACTGATCCGATTATAATAAATCAGGTATCAATAGATTCGTAACACTAGCCCGGGTAGCAAAGGCTATATAATTCACGTAGTCGGGTTATAGTTTTTATAAAAATATATGTAGTTATTTGGTTTCTCCTTGGTCTTCGAAAGTTTTCTATTACCATTACATTAGTATGAAAATTTATATTATTGCAACGTTATTATATTATAAAAGTGAGATATTTTGAGCGGAACTGATGAAAGCTATTACGTAATTACCATCTAATCAACTCGAATTATGTTCATTGTTCTAGTCTATTTAACTATTGATTTGCGCGTAATAAGCTTTCAGCTAGTTCTACCGTGAATGAAGTTAGATATATAATATTTATGACCAGCTGTCCCGAGCCCCGACACTCGTTCTTCTGTCTTGACTACGAATAAATAAATAACTACACCTACCTATGTCTACACCTACATACCTCCTGGAGCCGGCCGACTTTTTTGACATAAAGCAAACAGGTAAACTGAACGCACACATTAAATGTTTGACAGTGAAATGACAAATCGAACACAGTTAACATTGTATGGGAAAATTCAATATAATTTAGTATTTTCGCCGTAATCTTCGCAATATTTTTCACGTGTAAACCTTCCCTGAACTCCCTTTACTATTTCAAGACCAAAATTTGCCAAATCGGTCCAGCTGTTCTGAAATTATATATATAAAGATGAAGACTAACGACCCACCCCAGCTTCGCACGTTTGCAATGTATCTATAATATTATAGATATTAAAAAATTCAAGAGGAAGTTGAATCACTCTATCTTTTATTGAAAACTGCCTTCAAATTCTTTGAGTGGTTTAAAAGGTTTCAGCGAATGGCAGTTTCTGCCATTTTTATTTTTTAACTATATTATATAAAGGTAAATAAAGAGAAATAATATTATAATGAATCATTTATTTTATTGTAAACTATTAAAAATATAGAATGCACAGCGCCATCCATAACTGTGGGAATTTGGTGGCAAGCCCCAAAGGGAGATCTCCGACCGAGCGATATGGTATGCTCGGTCAGGCCGAAGCCCGCTTGTGTGCATTTCGGATGTTGTATATAATCCGCCGATCTTAGAAAACTTCTTTTCTTTCGGTAGCGCGATTCAGGATTGTGGCGCTAATTGATCCGCCACAAAACTTTCAAGGAAAAATGTAATTTATTTTGGGGACAAAATAAATATCTTGAGTCAATCCTTATCGTCAGAACAGCAAGTGGGCCGAAAGTCAGATAAGGCATTAAAATACCAAAATCTTTGTTTTACGTGAGAAAAGAAGAAAAATTGTTTTAGATCACAGATTACGAGTCAAGGTCGCTATTAATTTCGATTCTCGCCGCACTCGTATTTTATTAGTATTGTTAACGCAAAGTAAATGTATTTTGAGATTGCAGTTAGGAATAATAGCGCGTGGCGGCCCTAACGATCGGTCAGTTGACACAGAGCGATAGCGGTCGCTTATCGCGGCGGGTCACGCGAATACGCGTTGTGCCCCGTTCGCGGTACATGGCGTAACGGGCCGTGCCCCGTTCGCGGTACACGGCGTATCGGGCCGCGACCCGTCCGCGGTACACGATATATCGGGCCGCGACCCACCCACGGTACACGGCATATCGGACCGTGAGGTACACGCGGCCGCTACTGTTTCTGTTACGTGTGTTTACGTCCACTGTAAATAATGTTCACACTTTGTAATGATTTTATCGCAATGCAGTGTTTCTTATAAAAGATTTGTATTCACTTTACCGAAAGTGGACTGAGAAAGTCGACTAGGTGGACTAAATATATATTATATATATACACTCGCTAACATTTGTCTCAGTTAAGTCAGGATATGATCTTAGCAAAAGTGGGTATCGTTCTTCCTAAAACAATTGATGAACCCCCCCCATTCTCGTATTTAACCTACACTTTAATTTTATTAAAGCCTTATATATATATAAGGTTTGGTAAAATCATTTACGGATATTCTACTGCTAATGTAAAGACGTTTAGGCAGAAACATAATTGAAAAATTTCGAATAAAATATATTATATTAAATAAAGCTACATTGCACTCTACAAGGCGCTGAGGTCATTTACCTCACAGAAACAGCTGACTTTAAAGCGAAAGCAAGTCTTTTTCCCTAAATTATATGAATTCAAACGTCTGTGTGAGGTCAATGACGTCCGTAGCGCCGTAAAGAACGTAATGTAATTTTTATAAGTTTTTTTTTTATTTAAAATTATTTTTCTGCTCAACGTCTCTACTTATGTAGTAGATCATATGCCCAAAATATCCGTAATTGATTTTACTGAACCTTCTATAAAAAGCAAAGCTGATTGACTGTGTATCTACGCACAGCCCGCCCTTAAGGCAAGAAATTTGAAATTTTTCACACATATTTTTCATACGTAGACGTAGGGTGCAAGGAAGGATTTTTCAAAATTCAATGTGGGTGCCCTTTTTACCCGACTACGGCGAAGCCAAAAGGAAGGGTATATATTTTGGCAGTCTATGTATGTATGTATGTTTGTTTGTACCACCGTAGCGCCTAAACTACAGGTCCGATTTTAATAAATGAGGTGTCGATAGATTCGTAATAATAACCTGGGTAACATATAGGCTATTATTCACGTGGTCGGGTTTAAATTTTATATAAAATTGTAGTTATTTGCTAACGAGTGTAGTTATACCCAACATAAAAAACAAAAATTCAAACTCTGAGCATAAGGTATCTGAACCTCTCGTAGCTAAACAAAATAGCTGCTGGGAAGTATGTAATTAATGAAATAGTTGTGTAAGTCTTGCAACTTCATCGGGTTATTTTTGTCCGGTGCTGAATACTGATTAAACTTCAAACTCTTGTTTAATGGAATGTTAGTTAAGTCAATAATTACAGCTCGGCTCGTTTCAGTTTATTTTCGTTTGATTCTTTTTAACACTAGATAGGGTTGCTTCAAATATTATTAATTATTATATTTTGATTAGTCAATAGTAATTACAAATATCATTACCAAAATACATACATGTGGCTAATAAAGAGTGTACTGCAACTAAAACATCTTAAATATAATATTTAGAAGACATTATTATTATGTACTACGAACTCAGTGGCTCAGTGGTTAGCAGTTCGGAGCTCAAGCGGTAGGTCGCGGGTTCAAATCCCGCCGAACGAACAAAAAGTTTTTAATGTTGCTGGGTCATGGGCGTGTATTAAATCTGTGTATGATGTAATAAAAATCTTAAATATATTATGTTTAGTATATAAGTATTATATACACTTACTTGCCGTTGTCTGGTGCCCGTAACACAAGTTTTTCGGATACCTACTTACCACGGGGCCAGATCGATGGTGTGAAAGCATAGATAGTATTATGTAAAGCACTAACACTAAGATCTAAACTAACTAACTAACTTGAAGATCCCATAAATGATTAGATGTTATATCCAATTCCTAAAACGAAATTCCATTCAACAAGTAATAATACTTAATAAACATGATAATATGTAATAACAGAAAAACATTGTGTCTTGAATATTGAAAAATAACAATAAACGAAACGGCGGTTTTATGGGTTGTATTGATTGTACAAGTTACGGTGTAACTAGTAATCAAACTCTCGTTAGGGTCGGATATTAGGGCACTTGGCCGTAATTCAGCACGAGAGATTCCGGTGATATGACACTGTATTGGTGCACAGGTAACGGATTACGCGTGCACGATATCTTCCTACAAGTATGTATAGCTTCTGTTACAGGCTTATGCGTTTTACGAAGACAGTTGTGATGAGAATGTATTTTAAAATTGTAATGATAATATTAACATGTACTTAAACCTAATATTTTTTTGTATGTTCCGACTTCAGACGTGCTACTACTATTATAATTGTGAAAGTTTGTGAGGATGGATGGATGGATGTTCGTTAAGTTAATGTTTAACGCAAAAACTACAGAACGGATTTTCATGAAATTAGGTGTGGTAGTAGCTTAGGCTCTGGATTAAAACAAAGGCTACTTTTTATCCCGAAAAAGTACAGTGTTCCTGTAGGATACGTATTATACGATGTATTTACGCGGGCAGAGCCGCGGGCAAAAGCTAGTCCGTTAAAAATAGAACAATTTCGCCGTCTTTTTACTAAGAAATGACTCTTTCACACAAAAACAACTGAACTGATTTTGATGAAATTTGGTAGTTTAGTAGATTAGGTTCTGGATTGACACATAGGCTACTTTTTGACTGACTTTCAAAAAAGCAGGCGGTTATATATTCGGCTGTATATATTTTTTTCATCCCGAAAAATTCAGTGTTATCGTGGGATACTGTATTTATTGCAGCGGAACTGCAGGTAGAGCTAGTAAAAGAATAATTATACTAAAGTTAACTTTTTTTGACACACAGGTTGGCGGCGCAACATGTGCGCGTGTGGGTGGCGGCTGCACGCGCTCACCGCCGCGCTCGTCCTCGCCGCACACCTCATCAAAGGTGAGTCTAGATCTGAGTGCTAAGTGTGTTTTCTTTTCACATTCGATCGTGAGCGCGTTTGGCGTTTACTAGGAATTTGTATGTGATTCGAACTAGTTGTCGCGCTTACAACTAGGTGGCGCTGTACAAATCACATACAAATTCCTAGAAAACGTCAAACGCGCTCACGATCGAATGCGAAAAGAAAAACTCACACTTAGCACTCAGATCTATCACTCATATACTTATCTTATCACTCTGTTGGCCGATCAGTCGATTAGTCAGTCGATCAACGAGAGGATCAATCGAGCAGACGTTTGATCCTGAGAGATTTGATTTTCGGCGTCAATTAGTCAAGATACCTAGTTGGATATTATTCTTTCTTTCTGTATCCAAATTGAAATTATTTTGTTGAAATCAATAAAATATGAGGTTCTATCTTGTTATTTTGTATTTTCATAAACCTCTGCCATTACAGATTTTGAGGTTCCTTTGTGCATGTCGGAGTCTGTAATTGGAGAATTAGCGTTAATGTGCTCTGTGGTCTATCTAGTCGGGATATCTAGTCTATGCACGAGCGAGTGGCGACGTATGAATGTAACGAGTACATTTGGATTAATTATCGAACCCAAAACCGCAATTAGAATATTTGATTTCGGGTGCTTTTAATACATAGACTGCCAAAATCTTTACCCTTCCTTATGGCTTCGTCGTAGTCGGTAAAGTTTAGTAAAAACTAAAAATCAATCCAACTAATCCTACTCATATTATAAATGTGAAAGTTTGTTTGGATGGATGGATGTTTGTTACTCTTTCACGCAAAAACTACTGAACTGATTTCGATGAAATTTGGTATGTTAGTAGTTTAGAATTAAAGCATGGGCTACTTTTTATCCCGAAAAAGTAGGTACAGTATTCCTTTGGGATACTGTATTTACGCGGGCGGAGCCGCGGGTAACAGCTAGTCCAAAATAAGTATGTTATGATCGCACTAAGTTAAAGGCATATAATCTTTAATGTAAATCAAACTTGAGCATATAATATTATGTAACTATAGACGTAAGACGAGGCATGTCGAGGCAAATACTAGACCCACCCACTAAATGTCCCCACTTTTGGGGTTGTTCCGGACCATTTTTAAATTCAAGGTATGGTGAAATCAAGATGGCGTTAACTTATTCTTGTATGTAGATTTGTCCTGTCAACTGTACGTCTATCCTATCTTTATGTCAGACTACATAATTAAAAAGTCGAAAAGTTCAAACATTTATCACTGTAAGGGCACTTCGCTCGTACAACTCGCGGCGCATGTAAACTGCAGTGTTCTGTACGAGTGAGTTTTAACGTGGTGCTAATGTGAGTTTTTGTTTATGTGAACTGACCCATTACTGAACGGTCGTATAGTGATAGGAATGAGTATGCCGCAGTAGGCTAGAGTGAATTACACCCCAGTCCTCCTAATAATCCTATGAGCGGACAATAACTTTTGAAGTAATTTATAGATAATAAAATTGAATTAATTCATAAATCAATAAACGTTGATAACTATAAACGTTATAGACGAGGCATGCCGAGGCAAAAAGTGTCTATACCGAAATGGACAAACATGAGGTCTTTGGGGCTTGGGATCTTGACATTTGTGATCTTAATGCTTTCCGCAGTATATTTAGTCTTCAGAAAACAAGATGGCGTAACGTTTTCATATATGATTTTTTTTCTGTCAAATGTACGTCAATAGAAATCTATGAAAGAAAACCTATTACGCGTTGATAGTTACGGAACCCTCCTTAGACATGTCCTGACACGCTCTTGGTTAGGTTATTTTAAACATCACCCTACTTAGGCATGTCCGTCAGGAGTCATCCTGGCATGCTCTTGGTTAGGATATTTTTAATATCAAGACTTTGACGACATTTCACCAAGCCGTGTATTTTAGTATTCTGTGACACTAAATTTATATTTTATCAATAAAGTACATTCATTATTTCAATAAATAATATCAAAATACATACAGTAATAAAAACTTGCAAACTAAAATTGGAGCAGCATAACATATCGATTCTGAAAGCATAATATCTTAAATAACTACACTGAGATTCCGTTGCAAATGCAATAATAATCCTCAGGTGTGTGTAATTTAATACATACATCGTAACATTTAGTTCCGTTCTGTAATATTCATGTCCATTAGGACTAGGACACAAGCGGATTTGCATTTATTACTGCATGATAATGTGTACACACCCTTAAACCTTTGCAAATACTGTGAATGGCCCTTTTTGTATCAAAGATATGCGAACAAAAAAACTTTGTACTCCGTTTTTATGAAAACTATCCGAACGGAGGAGTATTGAATTTGGCACACTTAAAGTTTCTATGATTATTGGAGAGGGGGTGAACTGCACTTATATTTTTTTAAGTAATTAGTAATGTTTCAAAATACACTAACAAAAATAACGTCACACACACTACCTCGGAGTAGTAACGCACACTACCATGCGTTTGATTCAATTTTGTCACACATTAACATTTGTCAATTTGTCTTTCACATACAACTATAGACGCCAGTTCTAAGAAGCAAAAGTTCTAAATCTAAGAAGCAAAAGACCCTTATAAAGTTCAAACTTAAAAATTAAATAAATTATTGTCGAATTTCGACCACTAGGGGACGTAGGTATCGATGAAATGACGTAAAGTATTATAAGGGGTAATAAACGCCAAAGTTTATGTGTATGGATGTACGGATGTTTCTCACTCTTTCACGCAATAACTACAGAACGAATTTTGATGAAATTTATATGTATGATATTATATTAATATATGTAGAAGATTGTTTAACAGTAGTTCAGGCTCTGTGCTAATACATAGGCTACTTTTTAACACAGAAAAGGTACATTTTTCCTTCGAGATTTCTATCCGCGCGTACGAAGTCACAGGCTACATCTAGTAAGGGACAATCATAACAATACTTAACTGTCTCTAAGAGAGCGGTGAGGATGACACCTTACATACATTGACCACCAGTACGTAGCTCCCATCAAAGATTACGAACTAAATACTTATGATAATATGCTCACGCCAGTTTCTATCTAGTGAAAAAACATAAATAACTTTTGACACTGACTACATGTTATATGCGAGTTATAAAAGCTTTTTGAAAGGCTTTGAATCATAATTTAACAGGCTATAATTTTTAATTCGTAATATAATATTATGATTTATGATACCATACAGTTCCTCATTTATTTAAAACGAAGTTAAAGACACGTTACAAGCATTTTGATGTCCCTTTTTTACCCGACTACGGCGAAGCCAAAAGGAAGGGAATGATTTTGGCAGACTATTTATATATGTATGTATGTTTGTTTTACCGTAGCGCTTAAACTACTGAGGGTCAATTCTGCTAAATAAAATCTGCAATAAAACAATTACAATCAAGTCCCGATACGCTCAAACTGCCAAACGGTATTCTCGTAAACTTTAATTAAACCAACGTGAAACGCGTTCTGATTGGTTGAAAATTCACAAAATCAGTTAATGATAACAAGTCGCTTCACTTTTAATACAATCAAAGCAAAATGAAAGTCTACTTCAAATACGAGAATTGAGGTTTGAGAATTGAGGACTATACTGTCTGGACAGACAACCATTTTTTTATTCCTGTAAGAATTATTCACATATCGCTATGATACGATCAGAAAATCATTTGAATGCGAAATTCAACCAGCCATTTCCCGGGTCAAATCTAATAAATACCGACATTTCTCGTTTAAATAAATAATATGCAGAGATTAACCCTCCTAGGGTTGTGTGTGCATACATAATAACGACAGGGTCATAAGTGGAATGTAATATTGATGGTACACTTTAACGCATGCTCATGCTAACGCACGCTTAATTACATGCATGTTCATGCTTGCCGGCATAACCATGCATATGTAGAGAGTCTTAAATTAACTAGCGCGAAGTTTATCACACTCGTTACAACTTTGCTTCATAATTTTCATATACTGGTAATTGGAGTGAGAATATATAATGGCAGTAAAGTCTATATATTACTAGCTTTTTCCAATGGCATTGCTCGTGTGGAATAGTGTTCTTGGAGAAAAAACTTCATCAGCAAATAACTCTACTCACTGTTCCGATGACTTTGTTTTGTATATTTCTAGCAATAATTTGTTTGAGATCCCTCGAAATTTACAACTTTCTATTGATAAACTACAGTTTTTTTTGTCACAAGTTGGTTTGGAATTGTCAACTACTAAAACTAAATTATGTATTTTTAAGAGAGGATATAAGGAAAACTTTCATAATGTTTCTTTGTTTTAAAATCCGAAAAATATGGAATTTATTGGTCCATTAGATGAAAGGCTGTTCGTCAAAGTAATTAGAAGTATTAACGGCTCCCTTACATCTTAGTCAGTTTGGATTATTTCCCAAGTAATTAAAATTTGCCAAAAAGTTTTAAATATCGATTGCAAGAATACAATTGGCTTGATTCTTAAGAAAATACTTAATGGCCTGAGATCCCAGACCCGCCTGACTACCCTTATATTCTTACTGATAAAATTGGCATAATACAGGAGTATCAGTGTGTACAATGCACATTTACATTCCGCTAGTTTATGCGGTGGGCCAATGAGGGTGTTAGATATTTTTTCTGCCGTTAGGGGCAGACGCAACGCACACAAATCATCATCTGGTGGCGTATGTGGTATCAAAAACTGTCAATAAGAACTTTCGATTCTTTACCGAATTTTGTAGCCCGACGGTCCTTGTCATGTCAAAAAGCTGTCAGAGGTCACGAATTTAAAAACCCTCATTCTCAGGTACTAGGCAGTAGGCACTAAAGTTGCGGAAAATGGTACTCACTTTACTTACATTCTGATAAACACGTATTAATCAATCAAAAGTGATAATCCTTTTATCAGTAAGAATATAAGGGTAGATAGGCGGACCTGGAATCTTAGACCTCAGTGCATAAATATAGTTATATATAGTATAATGTAGATATTTTATAGAATTCAAGAATTAACACAATTGGAACGTCTTAACAAAATACTTAAGTATTGTATTTCTAATATGGTAGTCGCCTGCGACCGGGCGGACATAAAACTTTGTATTTTGGTTTGTACATAATATTAGCTATTGTAAATTGGATTGTCTAGTTACTAGAAGTATCATGTATAAGTCAGTTTTTAGAATGTCATGAAAAATTGTGATTAAAATAATTACGGTAAGCAATATTATAATATTTGTATATCAATATTGTACACTTATGCCCTTATTCTGAAGGTTTTACATAACCTCTAGATAAAGCAAGTTTAACTAGCACCGAGTTTCCGAATCCCAAAAAATCCATCTGGTTTTCAGATAAACCTTTTTAAAATTCGATGATAACATGATTTTGTTTTGCTTACTTCGGCAACATAACTAGTTTGGGAGTGAGCCTTGAATTATTTGAACTAATAAAAATAATATTTTAACTTCCTTTCTGTGTCAGCGTCATCAGTAGCAATGTTAGTAACGAGTTATAGAATCGATAAACGGACAACATTGGTGAGCTAAAGTTAAACTTGGTCTTTATTGTCACTTTTATGTTTGAAAATGCAATTTACACAAGTTATCGTACCAACAGCGCTAATGAATAGATAAACTAGTGATAAATTTAACTCAGAAACCGATATCAGTCTGTAATCACAACAACACAAACACCATCTACCACTGTTACATTTCTTGGCCACATTAAAAATCCGTTTTGTTTCCAGCGGGAAATTCATCAAATATGAAAAGAATGATACATTTAAAATTCCCGATTGCGTATTTCACACAATATTTCATTATTTTCGTGTCACTCGCATCGGGCTCCGGTCTTTTTTGAGCCGAAAAAAGATTCAAATGCGAACGAATGACATTTGTAATTTGCTTTCCGACTGCCTTATGTTTTCCTCTTGGGAAAAACGACTGTCAATTTTAATATTAAAGAAAACGAAGGGACAAAAGGAAATATTAATTTTTGTGTTATTCTTTAACTAATATTACGTATTTTATAATGTATTTTTTAATATGCGGGGCGAAGCGCGGGCAATAAAATAGTAGATAAATCGCCAGTTATCTATAAATGCCTACATTTTTGATTCTAATAACATTTTATATTATTTAATAATTTTATTCAATGCGAACGAGGTCATATATTGAAAGCACGGATCAATATTCAGTTTGCCGAAATACGGGTACGTCTGTTAAAAGTCTTGTTCTCCTAAAGTAGTAACTGCCTTTTAGTGATCAAAGCTAGTATTTATATAGTAGTTACAGTGTAGACTATAGATTGAATAAATAATTTTGAAAATCGGTCCACAAACGGCAGAGTAATCGTCGAACATACAAAAAAGTCAAATCAAAATAATTTATTCAAAATGGGTTTACAAAACACTTTTTGACGTCAATAAAGATAAAAATACAATTAAAACCGGCAAGAATGTTAGTGGCCTAGATAGTTGGCCTAAACAAATTTTCTATAAAATCTTAAGACACCCACAGACGAGAAGCTGATCTTTTCAGATAGAACTGACGTCATTTCGGCCTGAAAGGATTCGAGCACACACACGGAAAAATCGCATCAGTTCGTCGTGTTTATTGATTGTAAACTCACTACGCTTGTACACGATACACGTCCGCACGGCGGCAACTCTGGCGAGAACTGAAGCGATTTGTCACACATGGTCCGTTCAGTCCAGAATTAATGTTGCCAACTTAGTTATTTTACAAAGTTTTACTACTAAATTGACTATTTTATTCCCTCAGTAGGAATTTAGTTGTTAGTAGTGATTTAGTAGGAAAGAGCCAGACAGCAATCATATGCAAAATGGCCAAGGCTAGGCACAAAAAAGAACTAAAAATTATTTTTTACACCTTATCATAATAATACATCGTACCATTTGTCCGTAATTTTCTTAAAACTACTCGTTAATTTTCTAGTATTTTTTAATTTAACGATAAAATTTATAATATAATTCAGTACATAATAAAATTTCAATATAACAAAACCTAACATGCAGTAGATTTCTGGGGCCTTTAGGGATTCCTAAGTTGAGTAGCTTTTTTGATAGTTTTCGGTATTCTTTTAGTAGAAATCGACACAAGATTAGTAGTTTCGCAAGAAAAGAGCTGGAAATACTGGAACGAATCGCTTCAGTCCATCCGGCCGACTGATGCGATCTCGAAATTGCACACAGACGATACGATTTTTCATCCGTTCAGGCCGAACTCAAGGAAAACCGGACCGTATATACACCTTGGATACTTAGTTATTAGAAACACCATTACACATAAAAGACAATCCATAATAACATATAAAAAAATTGGAGTAAAACTTTGCTCAATATATATTTTTTTATCCTGAAATATTATTTTATGTTTTTTACGTTGTTTCATTCTGAGAACTGATATTTTGATTCATCGTGTTTAATTTTATGATTGAAACCAAATCTTTTACGCATATGGAATTGGTTACCCTTCCAAGGAAAGTTTCAATGTTTCAATTCAGAGAATGGGTTTTATCATCACTATCCAATTCCATTTTCGTGTATGAAATATGGCACTTTGTATCGTGTAGCCTTCACACACATTCTTTGCGTTGTTGAAGGGTGTAGCAGACGCTTGTTTCAATTTCGTTAAATTTGTATTGTATCTTCTTCGCATTTGGTAGACGTACTAACAGAATTATTAAATTTTCATTGAAAAAATTACAAAATATTTGTTGTAACATTATATTATTATCTAAAAGTTTGTTATAAATTTGTGCCAATCTGAAGAATAGCAATTGTTGTTTCAATTATGTTTCTTATTTTTAATCATCAATTTTCATTAAAAAATATGTTGCCACATTATAGTAATTCCTTCCGAATACTTACTTTAAAAGTTGGTTTCGAAGAAATTTATTTAGAAACAAGCTTTACCTTGAAGGTAAAAATAGCTAAAACGATTTTCTGAGCAAAAACACAACATTAATAAAACCTTTTCCCAGCTCGTTAATATCGATTTATACCAATTTACACGTTAACTTGAGAGTATAAAAGTTGAAACGAACAACAAAGTTTAAAATAAAACTAGCCTCGAAAGCCTTCACGCTCGCTCGGGCTAAATAATTGACTGAAATAAAAACCCCGCGGCTATTGGCGGTAAGCACTTGACAGCGTTAGCTGCGATTTATTTAGCCCCAAGATTTTCTCGCCTTTCCCCACTTTGGCCCACTTTTGCCCACTATGCCCCACTTTCGCCCCCTACATCCCACTTTTGCCCACCCCCTCGACTAAAACTAACTCTTTATCCTGATAAAGATTGATATTCTGTGGTTAACTCGTTTTTTCAATTACACGATATCTTTCGCTATTTCGTCCGGCTTTTTATAAATTTTCATTTACGTTTAGAGCGTTTATTGTTAATCTTGGCGCTCAAAGTTTTAATAGATTAATTCGCTGCTTTTATAGCGCTTTTATGGGGCTATGAAATATTAATTTTGTCAATACTTATTAAACATAGACGGCTTTATTTTGCACTAGTTGTCCTGCCACACGTTGTTTTGTCTTAACTTTAAACTGGAATAAATGCCTAATAAATATCTACAGTCTAATATAGTTTATAGAAATTGCAATTAAAATTTATATTAAACCTTGCTATTTATGGCCCGGGTACATGAGTATCAGTTTGTTGATACACTTTCGCACTTTAACAGCCTCCGTGGTCCAGTGACTTAGAGCTTGGCTCTCGACTCGGAGGTCGTGGGTTCGATTCCCGCATTGGAACAACAAAAAATGTTGTTTCCAAGTTTGGTTACGACAATGCAGGCTGATCACCTGATTGTCTCACAAGAAAGATGATCCATGCGTCGGATGGGCATGTAAAAAGTCAGACCTGATCTCTCGCCAGTCGTGTCGGTTATCCGTCCCACTGGGTTACGAGAATAAAAAGGAAGGGAGAGTGCTCTTATGTACTGCGCACACACTTGCACACTATAAAGTCCTCCTGCGTAGCTGGCCTGGTTTCAATGAAACCGGCCACCCTCACCGAAATCGGTGTGGGGAGCTATTATTATTATTACACTTTCGCCCAAATTTTTAAACGCTTCTTTAAATTAAGAAGCTCTATGTCACACGCTGTCCATATCAATCTACCAAACATTGGCAGCCTATAATTTAAGAAGCCCTTAACTTTGAGTAGCAATTAAGCATTCGACCGTAACTCTGTTTGCTACTAAGTCAACAAAATCTTCGATGGTGAATCCAAAACGTGACGCCCAAGTCCTTATTCCTAACTGCAGCCAACTAACGGATCTAGTTCTCGTGTGAAGAGCCATCGACCCAGTTCAATAGACAAAGCATCCCTTCAAACCTAGTGCTAGTTTTGAGATCTGAGATTTAGAATCCAGAAAGCTGAAATTTTACATTTCTAAGAGAAAAATGTTGCTTCAAAAAGATAGTGAACTCGCACATACCTATTTTAGTTTAGGGTGCTTTTTTGGTGCGTCGTGTCAGTAGAACCCCATAATGCTTTTTTGGGTTCTACTTACTCTTTTACTAGGATTTCGCTATTTGTCGGTCTCTCCGTCTGTCACCAGGTGGTATCTTTTCACAGTTGATTTATTTCTTTTGCAAGTATAAGAACTAATACTAAAAACAAAATAAAATATATTTAATTGGGACTCCCATACAACAAACGTGATTTTTTCCCCATTATATACGGAACCCTACGTGCGCGAGTCCGACTCCCACTTGGCTGGTTTAATGATATAGGGAATGAATGAGAAAACGTTTCGTCTGATGGTATGCTATTACCACCATGGTACCAAGAACAGTAGAGACAAGCTTAGTCCTACTAGTATTATAAAATATTACTTTTTATCCCGAAAAAGTAGAGTGTGCCCGTGGGATACTATATTTACGTTAGCGAGGCCTTGGGCAAAAGCTAGTTACATATATTTATCTCCTACTCACAGTAGTGTAAAAGAATCATTCTGTATATAGGACAAACGTAAGGACTTAAATATCACAAGATGGAGGATGGAGCAGACAAGTGTTAGAGTGGAGACCACGCTTAGGCAAACGTAGTGTAGGATTTCCTGCGGGACGATGGACCGACGAAGAAGGAACCCGGCAGCGTATTGACTAGGGGGTCTAAACTCCTAGGGCTGCCCAAGATCGGGATGGTTGGCGCTCATTGGAGGAGGCCTACGTTCAACAGTGATTGTGGACGGAGATAGGCTGATGATGATGAAGGATTTATCAATCGTTATCCATCAATTAGACGTGTCGAAAGTGAGTCCAATTATCAAGTTCCCTGGAGATGAAAGTTCCGATTGTGTGTGCAAACTTCATACCTAGTCAGTGGAGCAGTTACAGATCGAAGTTCTGTATAGTCAATGGAGCAAATACCCTAGCACGCGCACGTAGACACGACGGTCTGTTCTACTCGAGAACGCACTGTTATGCTCGAGAAAATTCGTCAAAAGTGACGCGAGATAGTTCGTGTCGCGCCTACGCGCAACAGGCATGTTGCCTATTTTTTTTACGTCTATTCATTGTTAGATAGCATGATAATAAGCAATCTAAATACCATTTTCGTAAATTATAAAAAATAACAAAGATACAAACAATTTAAATTTGCACTAAGGAAGAGAGCGATACATCGGCCTATGACGTCACCATCTGCTACCCCCGTACATTTGTCATGTACCCTAACAATGTTACATGGCGTTAACAGTTTGTGATGTAATAATTCGTTTCACGAGAGTCAGATGGGCAATATTTTTCATTTGCTTATAAGTTTTTCTCTATATCTCTCATTATCTAATAACAATTTTGAAATTTGCTTTGTAAAAATGTGTTAAATTTAAAAAAGTAGATAAAAAACGTTTGTGTGCTAAAGCTTATTATAGGGTCAATGATTTTATTGACGATCTCACACCATGGGAAAAGAAGCAGCTTGCAGCAGCAAGCAGGTGGCCACCTGCACAGCTGTTTCTATGTACTATATATATCTGACTTTTGTTAATGTTATATAGACAAAGTTTTCATATTGTAAAAAAAATATTTTTTAAAGAACAATTTTCCATCTTTTTGCTAAAAGATGGCCCCGTGCGAGTTTCTTATGTCGGTTCTTCTCGGCGAGTTAGTTCCCGAACTGGTGGTATGCGTTCACGTAGGGACAATTCCGTAAGTGTTTACATAATATTATCTACATATTATATTAACCTATATGCAAGTAGCACTTTTTGAATTTTGTGATATTCGACGTTAGGCAACAAATTTTAAAGTTTTATAATCACATCCATTGTTTATTAGTATAAGAATGAGTGAGTAGTGACACATTTAATTGCAAGAGTTCCGAGTTTGAAAATTTCGAAGTTCGAACTCGAAGTGAAACGACCCGTGTATATTCACGTGAAAATGAAACGTGTATATGTTCTTGAAAACGACAAGGTGACGTCTAGTATATAGTGTAATAAAGCACAAGAGTTTGTTTAGTTATTCGCACTAAGCTCAGGAACTATTAATTCGATTTGAAAAATGATTATTATCTGGATAGTCCCTTCAAATGGAAGAAAGCTATAGGCTACGTTTCGCTACAAATATTGTTTTACGCATTAGATCGTAAAACTGGGGTCGCAATTGCCGATAGTCATTATAAACCGATACTAGAATGTTCATATTGTACCATGACTGACCTTTAAATCTCATCGTAATATCCGGTCGGTGATTGATGATGTCGTTATAAAAGGTTTACACTGTATGTAGACAGTAAATACGAGTACTTTAGTTCCGTTTAAGATTAAGCCCACAGGGCGATGTTTAAGGGCCACATTAAGAAGCTATTAAGGCGTATTTAAGCAGTACTTACACGAAATTGGCTTTTCTCTACACCTACACTAAAAACTTTGTCAATATTACTAAAGTTCTGTAATATGCAACATCAATTTGACCAAGGGTTGCTATTAGTAAGTATTGGAACTAATTAGAATGATTCACTTTGAATGTATCTCAAAAACAATCGTAAAGTTGAGAAGTCAGTATATATTATGTCTGAGGAAGGTTTCGTAAATCGTAACTATTGACGCGCAGTTTGTTTATTTTACTTACTTCAAAAGTTACTGTCCGATTTCGCTCAAACTAACTTTCCTAAAGAGTTTTTAGCATGGAAACTCACTAGTTTCTATGTCCAATAATTTACTAGCTTTTTCCCGCGGCTTCGCCCGCGCAAATACACATGGGAACATTATACTTTTTCGGGATAAAATGTAGCCTGTGTTTTAATTCAGAGCCTAAACTACTACTATACCAAATTTCATCAAAATCCGTTCAGTAGTTTTTGCGTGAAAGAGTAACAAACATCCACCCGTCCATACATACATCCATCCATTCCCACAAACTTTCACATTTATAATAGTAGGTAGTAGCATTAATGCCAGGGGACCAGGTTATAAACCATTTGAAGGTTACTTAAGAATGATACATTATAAAAAAATCATAAATGAGACCATGCCTTCATTTAAAATACCTACTCGACGATACGCCACACGATGGGGTAGAATGAAAAAAAAGTGTCGTCCCCAGTTTACGATAACACCCAGCCACCTCTAAAATACAAAATTCTAATTATTTATGATGCTAAACATAAAACATATATTCAATCTAGGTATACGAAATTCCGTCTATTTATATTTGTTTACGAAGTTAGAAAGGGACGACGGACGAACAGCCAGACAGACAGACGGACGGACAGTGATAATATAAGAGTTTCTTGTAGTTACTGCGAAAACCTAACTAGCTGTATTTATGAATTAGAAAATATTAAGATGCCTTTTGATAGTTAAGGAAACCTAATTACAGGTATGTGTATTTGTGAATTTCATAAATATAAAGTATGCAATGAATGTCCGTATGTAATTTGACACATTGACATTGATATGTTTAATCCTGAAATTCCCCCGGCGCTGCAGCAATGCAGATGACACCACAATATAGAAATTAATAAAACCACAGCATTTATTTAAATAGTTGTATTACGAGGGCGGGTCAATAAGTCCGTGACTTTTGGAATAAAACACAGATTTTTTGATAAATAAATCATTTTATTTTTCAACGTAGTCCCCCTTGAGCTCTATACACTTTGTCCAACGCTTCTCCAATTTTTTTATCCCTTCCAAAAAATATGATTTGTCGAGGTCCTCAAAATAGGCCTTTGTTTGCGAGATGACTTCATCATTGGAGTCAAATCTTTTTCCACCGAGCCATTTTTTCAGGTTTGGGAACAAGAAGTAGTCACTCGGAGCCAAATCTTGAGAATAGGGTGGATGTGGGAGCAATTCATAGCCCAATTCATGGATTTTTGCCATGGCAACTGCACATGTGTGCACCCTTGCATTGTCTTGGTGAAAAAGAACTTTTTTCTTGGCCAAATGAGGTCGGTTTTGTTTTCAAATCCTCATTGAAGCGGTCCAATAAGTTGGCATAATATTCCCCATTAATTTTTCTTCCCTTTTGAAGATAGTCAATGTGGATTATCCCACGTGCATCCCAAAAAACAGTCGCCATAACTTTATTGGCTGGCAAACCCACCTTGGCCTTCTTTGGCGCCGATTCACCCTTAGAAACATACTGTTTTGACTGTTGTTTGGTCTCTGGTGTGTTGTGATGGATCCATGTTCCGTCCACGGTTAAAAAACTCCTCCATATTGTGATTAAACAACGCCAAACCTTCCTGTGAAGTTGTTACACGATTGCGTTTGTGGTCGACTGTGAGCAAACGCGGCACCCATCTTGCGGAAAGCTTTCTCATGCCCAAGTGATCATTCAAAATTGAAGGCACTGAGCCATGCGAGATGCCTATGGCTTCCACAATCTCTTGCACTTTTAATCTTCGGTCGGCCAACACCATATCGTGAATTTTTTCGATTGTTTCGGGTGTAGAGACCTCAACTGGGCGTCCAGGACGTTCGGCATCTTCAGTGCTTGTACGGCCACAACGAAATTCAGTAAACCACTTTTTTAGCATTGAAATCGATGGTGCAGAGTCCCCATAGTATTTATCAAGCTTAGCCTTGGTCTCGGTAATGGTTTTTTTTCGCAAAAAATAATGCTTAATAAGCACACGAAATTCACTTTTTTCCATTGTTTCCTTAAGTTACTGGATAGTCTGATAAAGATAGCTGTAAAACACAAACTAACTGACGCAGCAAGTTCAAATTTTGATAGGAGTCAACTGACAGATGCCTGTTGACAGGAGTAGTGTTGCTTTTTCAGTAAGTAGGTTAGAAATTCAAAAAGTCCCGGACTTATTGACCCGCCTTAGTATGTTGACATTCGTGTATCGTTACATTTATGACGTACATCATTCATCATTCATATAACCTTTTTCTACTTACTTGACTTCCCGCAATTGCCCATTCATAATCATGCCTAATCGGCCTAACCGGCTTAGAAGTAAAAACAGAATTATACTAACATTTAATTAGATTAAATAATTGTGTTAAATCGAAATTTAAACCGTGTTGCTCCTCAAATCATAATGTATTGCTTCTAAACTTCTTATTGATACGTTTTTTTATTTACTGGATTAATTTAAATACTGGAATAATACTAATATTAAACGGCACTATACTATATTATATTTGTTTGTTACGTTATGAGCTCCGTGGCCCAGTGGGTAGACCGTTTGATTCGCACTCGAGAGAGTGCAGATTTTGATTCCCAGGTTGTGGCGTGTACCAATGATATATTGCCATCGGTTGCTGAAATCCTCATCTAATGAGCGCCAACCACCGAAATTACAGCACCGATTCTGATGAAATTCGGCACGATACTAATAACTAATACTAGAACTAATACATAATACTGCTTTTATTGTACGGTTCCCCAGGGATTACCTTTGGCGCGCACAAAATCGCAGGCAGCGTCTATAATAATAATTGTTGTGTTGGAGCTTGGCTGTCTACTCGGAGGTCGTGGGTTCGATTGCCGTGTTGGAACAATGAAAAATGTTGTTTCCAAGTTCGGTTAGGACAATGCAGGCTGATCACCTGATTGTCTGACAAGAAAGATGATCCATGCGTCGGATGGGCATGTAAAAAGTCGGCCCTTCACCTGATCTCCCGCCAGTCGTGTCAATCTGTCCGTCCCACTGGGTTTCGAGAGTTAGAAAGAGTGAGAGCTCTTGTGTACTGCGCACACACTTGGGTACTATAAAATTACTCCTGCATAGCTGGCATGGTTTCAATAAAACCAGTGTGGGGGGCTATTCATAATTATTGTAATTAATACAACCGGAAATCGAACCTAAACTGTCTTCCTGCATGCCAAATGCGGGCGCCACACGATGTTCATTATGTTTGAAATCAATAAACAATTTAATTACAAGCAAACTGCTGGTAAGTGCGCCGAGATTCCGAACGTTAGTGTTTGCGGCGGCCGCAGCCTGTTCTAACTACTGCTGCACTGATGGGGAAATACAAGAAATTCCGTGTAAATTAAGACTAGAAGAGAAGAATTAAAATATAGAAATAATGAGCCAAAAAGAAACATTAAGACTTATGATTAAAAAACAATGTACGTAGAATTAGGGAAAATTGTTTTATTCTCCAAGATGTAAATAAAAGTTAAATGCTTATATAAATTACTAGATGTTTATCGTTAATTCGTACGCGCAAAAGAAAATTTCGCGGGCAAAATACACTTTCCAGAAAAAAAATAGCCTATAGTCCTTTCTCTTTAATTTAGAACTTTCCTCTTATATTATAAGTATAATAGATAAAAGACTTTTATAACAACATATCTTGTTAATTGTAATATTTGACAATGTTTTAGCACGGATTCAGACATTGATATTCGGTTATTTTCATACACATTTGACTGCCCTGCCCCGCCCTAAGGGGCCCTGCCCCGGGCCATATGCGTCAATAACACGTACACGATACGAAAAAAATTCATCCTATTTATATTTTCAATGCTTAATTTACGCTTCAAGAAGCCATGTTCAGTAAATACTGTAAATAATAACCTGCCAAGATAATATACAATTTATCGAACTGCACCGACAGCCCCGGGCAAAACTAACATTGATTTAGCTCAGCTCTTAACATACAAATGGACTTGTATCCTGCGGGGATGTGTAAAGACGCCATTTTGAATGTCCACACAGCTGCTGAATGAAATTGCAAATGCTTTATTTTATAGGTGAAATTGTAAAAATCTTTGTACATTTTATATTATTCATAATATTGTACAAATTCCAGCAATAGGCAACTGTTCGAACGGTGAATTTTTAGGGTTCCGTGCCCAAAGGGTAAAAACGGGCCCCTTTTCCTGACACTTCGCTGTCCGTCTGTCCATCTATCTGTCTGTCATCAGACTGTATCTCGTGAACGGTGCGAGCTATACGACTGAAATTTTCAGTAGGATATCGAACTAGGGATTCCGGACAAAATAGTCCCAGCCTAATGCGTGACTAAAATCTACACAAATTTTATAAGAATGATATGATTGTTGCTCGTTTTCTATAAATAGGCTCAATTCTGCAGGTATATAAATATATATTATATACCTGCGGAAATATGTACCTACACATTAAATGTTTTTATCTACTTCTTTTAACTTTTTCACGTCTTAGTTCAGATTTATCTAAAGCTCACTAAAATTGAATTACTTACATGAAAATTGAACTGAACTAAGATGTGAAAACCATAAAAGAAGAAGATAAAAACAATTTAATGCGTAGGTACATATTTCAATTCTACAGGTCTTTAATGAAAGGATTAAAATTAAATTTAAAAAATTAAAACCTATTGATTTGTGAATATCATGTAGGTATACCGTCAATGACATAACCTTGGTTTTAAAACACCTGCTAGTATCCATAATTATTATTATGCTTTAAAATGATAACCTTAAATTAATGACTTGCCGTTATATTTCCAATTAAACTAAATTACTACTAATATAAGTGTGATAGTTTGTGCGGATGGATGGATGAATGGATGTTTGTTACTCTTTCACGCAATAACTACTGAACGGATTTTGATAAAATTTGTTGTGGTAGTAGTTTATACTCTAGATTAAAACATAGGCCACAATTTATCCCCTAGCTAGTTATTTATAAAACACTAGTTTTACCCGCGGCTCCGCCGCTTTTCCGGGATAATAAGATGCCTATGTGTTAATCCAGAGTTGTTGTTAATCAATAGTTTTTACGTGAAAGAATCACAAATATCCATCTATCCATCCCCTCAAACATTCATTTTATAGTTCAATAATCACTTTCTATCAATAAGAATATGAACTTACGAAAAGAGGTTTATTTAAATACGGGACGGTCGTTTTAATTTAGATTTTCAATTTACTTCGATGAATTTCAAATGCATCGCGTCAAACCAACATCAAACGCATTTTGATTGGTCCAAACTCTAAAATCTGTTTACGATATCAATACGATTAAATTAAAAGTCCAAGTCCCGATTACACCAATCTTCTTAAAACGCGCTTAACACTGAACATGCATTCTTTCTCCCTCTCTCATTCAATGTTGGAACGGGACAGACAGATCTTAAACCGTAGATCAGCCCTAATCGTCGGTTCAACGCGTTGGTGAAATTGGGGCTAAGTTAAATACGAGAATCGGGATTCAGATTAAAGTATATTATTTACTCTGTGGCACAACTAAAAGACATTTTAAAAGCAGTATGTACCAAGTTTTTATTTTTTAATCTTAAAGCAAAGTATTTAGCTTAATAGCTCCGGCTGGAAGTTTGAACATAAAAACTTTTAATACGCTCAGAATACACATAAGAGCTTAGCATATTAACACTTTGGGATTGTTTTAATGCTGCTAAATAATGCACGGTTGGTTTCGATAAACAGCACTAGGTTTCACTTAAACCTGTAGGTTTGAAAGATATTTGTACGGTTAAGGTCAATTCATACTTGCGCAGAGTCGTAGAGCAGCGAAGCGCAGTAGGCTAGTTGACTTTTTTTAATTACATAAATGAATAGTACTCTTAATTATGAGTAACTTCTCGAAAGAAACAGTATCTATATTAAAATCAATATTTTTAAAGGAATAGCGTATTATATAGCGTATTTGTAATACGGAATTTCGCAAGTCTAGTAAAAACGCTCCGTACAAAAGTCTGACGTCACGCGTTCCTGCAGTTGTATGAAATATTTAGGCCGCTGGAATATGTTTGCTAATATCTCTGAAAAAGCAAATTCACTATTATGTCACTGAGATAAAAAAGAAGTCATACACACGCACGAATTTACGGGTCTTCGAGGAATCTCAGACGGATTACGTTACGGATATAAGGGTAAATTTACTATTTAAAAATGTAGTGTCACTTCGACTCTGCGCTAGTATGAACTGACCATTAGCGACTGTACAGTGTACAGGTTATCTTTAATCCCACTGTGGGTCTAATGTGACAGGTACAGCGGCGGCGCGCGTGCGGCACGCGACGCCCCCGCCGCGCGCCGCCCCGGTTATGTATGGGGTGATTACGTCACAAGCATTTCGTCACATAGCACGTCATATTTCCAACCCCAAGCAGCAGGGCGTGACATGTTGCTCTGGTATTGTTGCACCTGAATGTGTAATTTGATTTAGCTGTTTGAGCTTTCTTTTTGTTTTAGATTTTTAGAAATTGAATAAAATAACATATACACTGCGTGTTTTTTATTCCGTTTTGAGAGAAACTGGCCATGTTCAAAAGTATTTGTATCGAAGATAATGAATTCAGATCACGCAACTGCGGGGACGACGCGACAGGGCGCCGCATCACGCGCCTCACGCGCCACGCGCCGTTGTACACTCAAATCACGCGTAACGTCATATGGGTCAACAGGGCTCAACAAGGTGTCAATTATTTCTAAATTTCAATATTGTTATATTTTTTTTTTATAACTGTTTAAATGTATAAATAGTAAATAATGATTTTAAATTAGTAGTGGGATGTTGTAAAACAATTTTCCACCAAGTAAACTAAGTCTGCCATAGTACTCTCATTTCATACCCTGTTTCTCTCGAAACGGAATAAAAAATCCCCCAGTATAGATTCAATACTATGCTGTTTAATATGTTGTATACTATGTACGCTCATAATATTATTTTTATGCATTTTCTGCATGTGTTTATGTTACTACAGAACATACATTTTAAATATTACCTGCGTAAGATAATATTTCCGAGACATTTGTTCGTTCATCATGATTACAATATAAATATTTCAGAAAGGTACTTCATGTTATCGGTGCTCATATTGACGGCAAAATCGGAATAAAGTTTTCATTTCCATTGACAGATTTGTGACCTACGCCAACATACAATACCATCAGAATTCATACAAACCTCTTCAAACTCACGACTCGCGTGTATGAATAAAATATAGCTATCGGATCTAAAATCATAAAATAACCGCGATAAAATCCGTACTAGCTGTTTTATTACGAGCGATATTCACGATATTAGAATATCTATATAATAATAACAATAGCTATAATAGGCCGGTTTCATTGAAACCAGACCAGCTACGCAGGAGTTATTTATATAAATACCCAAGTGTGTGCGCAATACACAAGAGCTCTCTCTCTTCCTTTACTTTCGTAACCCAAACACGACTCTAAAACACTTCACCACGACGGCGTCAGGTATCTGTACAAATCAAGTAGTATCAATTGATATATTTTTTTCTTGATACTGGTAAAACCTTTTTTTAAAGGACAGAGACAATAGTTATAAGGGATCATCCATAAATTATGTCAACGAATTTAAGGATTACGTACGGAGTTATGTACGGTTAACTATAATAATGAATCTAAAAGATAACAGTTGCGTCGCAACGAGAACATGACCCCGCGTGATGGTGCAGGCGCGTGATTTTATTAATCTCAAAACTTTAGGTTCGGCTACTGCCGAATAAAATTTTAAGTCCTTCAAATTGTATAGAAAACACGAGTAGTTTCAGAAAACACGCTAACGCTCTGCATTATGTCTTTTTAGGATTCCGTGCCCAATGGGTAAAAACGGGTGTTACGAAGACTCCGCTGTCTAGTTAATAAAGGGTTTTGCTAGGGTTGATCACGACATACTTATGAACAAGCTACGTGGATACGGTGTACCTGGATCACTTCTAAAATGTTGTCGATCATATCTACATCTACGTAAGTCATCCGTTGTAATTGACGGTTTAGAGTCTAGTGCCTTTAGATTTACCTCTGGTATGCCTCAAGGTACAATTTTCGGTGCATTATTTTTTAACATATTCATTCAAGATTTAAGTGACGCCATCGATAACTCAAAAGTCTATTTGTTCGCCTACGACTTAAAACTTACTCGCGTAGTCAATAGTCAGATTGACTAACTCCTGATGCAATATTATTTAAACAGCCTAGTAACATGGTGCCAAAACAACAAGATGGATCTCAATACATCAAAGTGTTTCCACATGAGGTTTTCTCGTAGGCGTAATACTAAGGCGGGTCAAAAAGTCCGTGACTTTTTGAATTTCTAACCTCCTTACTGAAAAAGCAACACTACTCCTGTCAACAGGCATCTATCAGTTGACTCCTATCAAAATTTGAACTTGCTGCGTCAGTTAGTTTGTGTTTTACAGCTATCTTTATCAGACTATCCAGTAACTTAAGGAAACAATGGAAAAAAGTGAATTTCGTGTGCTTATTAAGCATTATTATTTGCGAAAAAAAACCAAAAAGAAAGAAGAAAAAGATTGGTGACAGCAGGGTAAACTGCGTTAGTGAGTTCTGTAAGTGATGTCACCACTGTTGCAAAAGCGGAATAGTAATTTTACCATAAATTGTAGGGTAATCACCGGTTCCTATTTTAGGGAAGAATTCATAAAACTGTTCAGCAGACTGTTCACCTCTCAAATGGACTCTTATGTTTTTTTTTAAATCGAGCTTTTGTATGTATGACTCCACATATATGATGACTTTAAACACGCATTGACGACCACTGTGGCTCAGTGGTTGAGCGTGTTAGTGCTCAAGTCGGGGGTCGCGGGTTCGAATCCCGCCGAAAGAACAAAATGTTTTCCTGTGTTCCTGGGTCATGGATGTGTACTAAATACGTGTATAAGAAAATAAAAATCTTAAATGTATGTAAAGAAGAATTAAATATATTTCCGTTGTCTGACACCCGTAACACAAGTTCTTCGAGAACTTACCATGGGACCAGATTGACGTGATATGAAAGCATCCATAAATATTATTAAAAAAATATTAATAATTTACCTCATCCGCTCGTGTGCCCCTGGGTACTACAGGTATCAAAATAAAGAGCTTGAAGAGAACATTTCAAAAATATACAACAAATAATATATAGAAAAATGGTCAAGCAGACATGAGTCTGACTCTAATAAAAATACATTCATACCCCTTTAGGGGTTGAACATCGAAAAATCGTGAAATATGTATTTACGTTTTTTTCTTTTGGGACTACATTTACAAAGTTCCAAGCCGAAATACTTATTTAATATTTTATTCCCATACAAAGTTTAATTTCACTTTTTACGAATCAAAAAATCTAATTTTAGAAAATATTGAATTAGAGTTTTAGTAGATCATGTCAAAGACCAATATCACGAAATTTCAAACAGAACTGACCACAAACAAAAAAGTTACATACAAACGTTGATACCCCTTTTTACCCCTTTAGTATTTTTTATTTAGTATTTTGAGAAACTCACCCCGAGTTTCTCAAAATACCTTCTTCGTGGACCTATACGTCCCATAAAGAAGCCACGGTCCAAATATTACGTTTCTAGCTTCAGTAGTTTTGCCTCGGCGTATATGAATCAGTCACTCAGGAGTCAGGGGGTCTAAAAAGGCCTCTTTAGGCGTTTCATATTATGTTTCATTTTTTTTTTCATACAAAAATCATTAAATGGTAAAATGGCTAAATGATTCATCTGATTTCATTATATTAGAAAACATTAATTTTGACAAATGCCAAATTATCCAAATTGAAAACCCGTCTGACATTATAGAGTCGAAATTATTGATATATTGTTGCACGACGAAAGTAAAAACATATATTACTTAAAATGCGCAGTTTCTCAGGGATAAAACCTAGTTAGACCAATTCTTATCCCTCAAATTTCATGTAAATACTTGCAGCCGTTGCCGAGATTACGATTATATATAATATACAAGATTGTCTCGTTTAAAGTATAAGAGTACCTGGGAGACCGAGCTTTCCTCCGAGTCTTAGTAAAACTATAAAATAATTTAAAAGTATCTATATTACAAATAAATAAAACTGAACTGTTCGTTTGTAATTTGAAATTAACAGCTTTTCACTAAATGCACATGAAAGTAAATACGGTACTTACAACAAAATATCAAATTAAAAAAAAAATGTCTGTAATTCTGTCTGTTTGTTCCGGCTAATCTCTGAAACAGCTGGACCGATTTTTACAGGACTTTCCCTGGCAGATAGCTGATGTTAGAAGGCGTAACTTAGGCCACTTATATCTTAGGATTCCATTTACAAAATAGGGTTCCGCTTCCGTTAGTTCTGCGCAAACGAAGTTGCGGGCACCAGCTAGTAAAAAATATAAAATATATATATGCATCACGAAAATATTTATCTGACCGGGAATGTGGTGGGTTCGCCACCACATTCCAAATTTCCATACAACGCAAATATTATAGGTATCTACGCATACCAAGCTACCAATCAGACTGACGTAAGGAGTCGAAATTATTCATATATACTCACACGACGATGGAAAAAAAACACACATTGCTTAAAAATGCGCAGTTTCTAAGGGATAAGTAAGACCTAGAAAGATCAATTTTTCTCCCCCAAAACTCCCTGCATACTAAATTTCATGGAGATAATTGTAGCCGTTGCCGAGATTTCGATTATAGATATAAACAAGATTGTCTCGGTTAAAGTATTTAAGATATTTCTTTTTTATTTATTTAATTCAATTCAAATTCAAATTCAAATTTCTTTATTTCAGACTACCATGGTCCATGTGTTAGTATTACATACTTAAAACTTAAATAACTTTAGGGTTAGTAATATTAAAGTAAAAAACATAAAAAACAAATATCTATTCTTAAACTTAAACTTATTCTTCTCTATTGTCATGCACCTAAAATAGAACCACGCGAGGGTAAAATTTAGAGGAGGTACTGCTCTCATATTCGTTCACTACCCGCACATAGTTCCTCAGTATAGGTGCATGCAGATCATCTGCCACAATCCTCAGGATGCTGTTGTCGCTCTCCCGCACGCGGTTTATTAGTGACTCCGTTCTTGCCTGCGCAAACATCTCAGATGCACTACAGAAACAGAGAAGTTTCAACAACATCCTAAAGATATTATTATATTGGATGCGAAGGTCGTTTAACGATCCTCTGGTATAGCTGATCCACAGGCCGCCGGTGTACAGATTCTGACAGAATGCTTTAAAAAGCGTAATCTTAACTTCATCTGTACAACGCGCGAATCTGCGGGCCAGCATATTACCACGGATCGCCAACGCCCTCCGCTCCCGTTCTATGTCTAGGTCGTCCTTAAGGTCGTCGGTAAGTATATGTCCAAGGTACTTAAAATTAAATACTCTCTTAAGTTCCGACCCGCCTAGGCATATTGGAGTTATGATTTTACAATTACACATTGTGACTGTTATAACTGTTACATATTGTGACTAGCTAGCCGGGCCTTAGGTATGCGAGCGGTAGGACACGGAAGGGGCAAGCAACCCGCCCCTCACTCCTGTCCCTAACTAAGGCGCGGCCAACTAGTTCCGCGCGCACTATATATACAACTATTTGTTTTGTATAATATAATATATTATATCTATACAGATATCAAAATTGAAGTGTCTGTTTGTAATTTCAAATTAACAGCTTTTATTTTCACTTAATGCATTTAAAAGTATGATCGGTACTTACAATAAAATATAAATTGTTAACATTTTTCTGTCCGTCTGTCAGTCTGTGTGTTTGTTCTGGCTAATCTCTGTATATATATATATATATATATATATATATATATATATATATATATATATATATCTTCCGAAATAGGCTTCAATTCTTCATTATCAACTATATATTTATATTATAATATATATATTATAACTTCGTTACGATACGACACCTCTCAAGTTTTTTTTTTTATTAAAATCATATTCTTCTAGACGCTGTTTTCAAACATTTCTTATGTTTAATTCATTGAATTCACCATGGTCTAGAATCTAGATGATTCAATTCAATGTGTTTTAAATTGTCATATTTCAAATAATATTTGCGTTTTGGTACGAAAATATTTCAATTTATTCTAACAGGAAGTACGTTACATAGGAAATGGCAGAATTTCTAGGACATTAGTTTATTTTACAAGAAAGTCTATATAATACAAAAGTTTATTATACTTCTTACAAAAAACCAAATTCCTAAAATGAAAAGATTTTTATTAAGTAATTCTCTTCCATTATCATGGCAAGTTAATCTTTGTAAAAATATGAAAATATTATGGCCTGTCGCGTCACTGCCGTTTAGGCTATATTCGAGAATCTCATAAATGTTGTTGCAACAAAGTATTGTTTATGGACGTTCCCCCGACTAGCAATAACGACCACATCCCCCGTAAGCGATGAGCAAACATCAATAAACCCGCCTCAGATTAATATCAGGCCTATATACGGTTTTATATGATTTTTGACGTGAAACGTCTTTAAAATCGCGCCGAAACATACGGGTACCAGGTTTAAAAACTGGACCGTAACGAAAAGGTCTATATTATCGTACCTTAATAATTAAAAAACTATTAGTCTTAGAAACAAAAATGTGGTGTAAATATTTCACTTATATAGTCAGCTCGCTGTTATGACATTGAGTTCGTGTCGGGGTCAAGCGGGGCGGCGGGGGAGGGATACTGCGATAACTGTGCGAAACCGGCGCTCACGCTTGTTTCTATTCAGTGTAACTCGTGACTCCGACTTTATAGCGTGATTCTTTCGTGTGTTTGTTGTTTCTATTACGTACCTGTTCTTTCTTATTAAAATACTTAAAACAGCGTCCATCTTGTTTTCATTTCAATCTTTTACTTTAAAAGCGATTCGCTAACATAGACGTTTCACGTTAAAACCAACGGCCGTGTGCCCCGACACAGCCCCACCCGCTTTTTTTCTACCCGCCATTACATTTTTCTTCTAATAGCTGCCGGCCCTGTGTGTGTGTCTAACTGTCAAAAGTCAAATGGTAAATCTAGAGAAAATGATTTGGTTCAGTAACTTTTACCGGATATACTCTTGGTAAAATATCAACAAAAATTCGGTCAGCATAAGTAAAACACGACTTAATCGAAAAGGACATTGTATTTTTGAGACATGTAGCAAAATGTAAAGCATTGCGATGAGCTCGACAACTTTGAAAGGAAATTTCCTGCGAGCCCGATAATACCCCGAAAAACTCATTTGAAGCCCAAAAGTAATCCGTCCAAAAAAGAGCAAATTGTATTTCGCGGAAGCCCCTAATTCGCAAACCGTACCATAACAGTAAATATTTATTGTTGATTCAATAAAAATGTTTAACGCTTTTTATTTTTGTTCCAGGTACAATTACCGAAGGGTAATGTTTTCGAAGGCTTAATGCTGGAATTAATTCGGGCGCGTCGGTCAGATGGTAATTAATAATGTAAAATGACTCAGCTCAGTTCGCGGTAATACTTACAAACGTGTACGTAACGATGTTGTGAATGAGATTTATAATTGAAATCATCATCAGTAGTAGGCACCAACTTCTTCGTGGTCGTCATTTTTATCCGAATCGTCAGAATCATTGTCATTCGCTTTATTAATGTTTTCTAGATTCATCCTTAGAGGAGATTCCTTTAAGTAAGATTTTAATTCCAGATTCGTAAATTTACCAAAATTGGGACCAAAAACAACTACCATTTATAAGGTATTAGTTTTCCTTCCACTATTTTATCGAACATCGCATAAAAATTAATCTATGCGTGAACGATCGAGTGCGAAAGCTCGTTAATAAGTCAGTGCTGAATACATTTGCAATTGAGTGTAGCATTCGTTATTCAATGATGTTGACAATTCTAGTTGCAATTTTAAACCAATCTAACTTTTATGGACAAAGAGATGAAAAAGTTGTAGAAATGAATGATTTCATAGATGGAGAGTATAGTTTAGATACCACTAAAGAGAAACTGACGTAAAATAACCCTAGCGTTAAGTTTCTCTATGTAAATAATATTAGCTTCCACACCGATTTCGGTGACGGTGGCCAGTTCTTTTAAACCAGCTACGCTGGAGTTATTTTAAATTGCTCAAGTATGTGTGCACCACACTATCTTTCTTTACTCCCATAGCCCAGTGGGACGAACGACTGACGCGCCTGGTAAGAGATCAGGCGCAGGACCGACTTTTTACATGCCCATCCGACGCTTGGATCATCTTTCTTGTCAGACGATCAGGTAATCAGCCTGCATTGTCCTAACCAGACTTTAAAACAACATTTTTTGTTGCTCCATCGCGTGAATAGAACCGACGACCTCCGGGAGGCGAGAGCCAAGCTCTTAGTCTCAACGAGTCTACGCAGGCGTACAAAGGACATAATATTCTCTAAGTAAGGGTGCTGAAGCCCCAATGGATGGCGGTTTAAAAGACCGGAAACGCACTTGTAACTTCTTTGATATGACATTTGTCTCATGTCCATGGACGGCGGCGGTCTTTTGTCAATTGCATTAAGCGATTTTTCTCTTCACTTTTGCCGGCCCTGTGTTATAAAATTGAACTCGTAGTCCACGCCATAGGAAATTTGCCTATATTACGCGTTTTTATTTAGCAGTTTTTTTTAAAACATCCGTTTTCATTCAAGGCAAGACCTTAAATATAAAAAGACACTTTGAGAGTGTAAAGACGTGAAAGTAATTCTCGCGGAAGTTGGTCAAGGCTGGTGGAGTGCGTCTGTATAGCAGCAGCTTGAGGCGGGACGAACAGACTACAGAATGTACAAAAACTGAATTTTAAACAAGTTCTTTTTGTATACAATTCGAGAACACGTGAATGTATTTTGTATGTTAAAGTTCTAGAGTTCTTTTTTTTAAGGGTTTTGTTTTAAATAGAGGTAGTATGAATTGTTGAAGTAATAGGTGGTGACGATGCAGTTAACTGCGCCAGAAAATACGTTTAAAGTAGTCGAACTATAATGCGATAAGTACCTAAGGGAAATATAATATAATCATGTCTTACAATTTAGGGTCAGTTCACACCGAGATGCAACGCCGTTCTGCACTTTTAAAAGCGACGCCGCGTTGTGCTTTTCGGTGCAGGTCGAATTCAAACTCTAGCAATGAAACGTGTTTCTTCGTGTGTAGTGAATAAAGTTCAATTTTGAACCGATATCTTAAAAACGTAGCGCCGCGTCTAGTTGCGTTGCGATGCGCAGCGCGGCGCAGCTCGAAATTCTAACTCTTGCAATGAAACGAGTATCGTCTCGCGTAGTAAATACAGTTCAATTTTGAATCGCTATTCGCTCCCTTAATAATGCAGGTTTGTACTGACCAATAGGGGACCCCCCTTGTAAGATAGTAAGGATGATATTGTTATTAATGATAAACCTGAAATTATAATATGTCCATATAAACCGCAAGTGCAGTCACTCGTAAAATATTTATTTAAGCGGCTAGCGTCAAATTTGCTTCTGGCGGATCTGAATTAGCATAATTAGGTGGCCGTAATTGGTCCGCCGCGAACCCTGAAGCTATTTATTGGTCGATAACTAATAATTGATAATAATCAAACGCCCCGATTAGTGTCGGTTTACGTCGTTCTAATTCCGAATTCCGCTTTGGATTTATGAAGTCAGAGATTTCATTTGAATTTAGATTATGCGATTTAATTTACGTATTAATCCTTTTGTAAGTCTCGATTTTTTAATTCCAACTTTGAAGCTCACACACGCTCACAAGATATACCGATACACTAGACAAGCACCCTGAAAGCTCTATACTGATCCCAAGACTTCGGTCGTAGGGCCAGGGAGCTACACACACACTCATACAAACATAACAAACACAGTCACTTAACAATACATTGTGCTTAAATACAGCACTTTTTTATTTTTACTTATCAAGAATCTTACTTTTTTACTTTTCTGTCAGTGTGATAGTTTAAAGAAAACATTTTTTGTTAAGTCATCAACATAATATAAGCCCCTGTAGGGCTTCTCATGATGACCATGTCCAAAAATTATTTAATTTTTGTCTTGGATAGTAAAATAATAAAGCAATACTCAGTGTACCTACTCATGATTATAATATTTGTAGTTAATTTCTTTAAAGTCTATTTTACCGAGGAAAATACTGCAAGTGTACCGCCGGTAAATAATTGTAGTAATTCTCATAATATAGACGTTCCTAATTTGAGTTCCAGATTTGAGTTTGCGAATGTTAAGGTAAAAAGAAAATGCCGCGGAAATGAGCTCCATTATACTCAATATTCATGTTGCCAATTTGATGTTGTTTGGTTACGGGGAGCCATAAAAAGACGAATTAGGATAATGCTAGCGTGATACATGTCAGTTACATGATACGCGCCACACGCCTGACCTACCACTATTATGGCAAACGTTTGCTGGACCTATAATTTTGGTGGTAGCCTATTTGTATTGGCGGTGGAGAATGTAGGTATGTTATTATATATTATGCTCTTTAGGGTCAGTTCACACCGCGACGATACGCGGCGCTGTATTTTCAAAATAACTATTGAAAACTGAACTTTATTCACAACATAAAAATATACACGTCTGTTGTGACATCAGTCGTACACTGCACATGCGCTGTGGATCGCGGTGTAACATGACATTCGAACTCTTACAATGAAACGTGTATCTTCTTGTGTAATTAATAAAGTTCAATTTTGAATAGATATCTTAAAAATGCAGCACCATGTGCGTAGCGTTTCGTTTTAGTGTGAATTGGCTCTTACATGGTTTAAGGTTACAGTGGTCGGCAACCACCCTCGGCCCAACGTCACTCAAAATTTTTGGAGTTTACTCCTTAAGAATCGATTTTCATATAAGGCCCCCGGTATGAAAAAAATATGAGATGTAAAATCTACTGAACGAATGACCTCGTTACATTTTCGTGCGCAACCTATTCTGCGCACCTGTCACTTTTTTTCACATGGCGCGAATTTTTGAACTCAAATCGATCGCTAAAATTTTTGTTCCTTCTGAGGGGCGTGTTTTACTTTTTAGAGTAAACTCCAGTCGTGCGTTGGAGCTGACACACACTTTTTTTTTATAACTATCTTAATTATTTAGTAATATTAATTAGTTTTTTAGTACCTACTTTCATTTATATTCGTTTTCGTTTCCCCCTCATTTTGTCTTCATTGCTTCTTTTTATTTGTACGAATTTAATAAAATAAATAATTGCCATTTTAATATTATTATTGTTTGTAAAAGTACATTCCTACAACAAATTAAAACATAATTAAAAATTTAATGCGGTGCTTCTTGAAATTCCGAACTCCTGAAACGAAACGTGTATTATTAATGAAATAAAAAATATAAAGTTCAATTTTAAATCGCTTTCAAAAAAATACGCGTTGCGTTGGTGGCTCGGTGTGTTACGGGTGAAATTAAAATAAAAAAAAAGATTCTCCGTGACAATATATATATTTATAAAAAAGGAAAAATAGGGGTCGTGGGCAGAAGGCCGTACGGTCTGATCTAGCCTCTTGGTGTCTGAAGGGTATCTAAGGGGCTTTAATCCACGTTGGAACTTAGCTGAGGATCCAGGTGTCTAGCACGTGGCGGATGCGAGATAGGGCTCCAACTCCTGGAAGCTTCTCCGTCACCGCTGCGTCCGTTCGTCGTAGGTAGATCGTCTCAAAAAAATAAATCCCCGTCCAATGACTATCAGCACTCTGAACTCCAGCTAGATATAAGTCCTTTTAATTGGTGCCTCGAATGCTGTAGTTGGCGGTGTTCGTGCCCGTAACCAAGTTCCCTGGAATATTCACGATAACGTGTCGGTAGGAGTCCGGTCCTACAGCCTGTGTGATCTTAACACCAACGATCAAAATCACGGGCTGTGTGACCATTACAAAGAAGGTAGGCAAAATAAAAAAAGATAAGATGATATTTAGGACAACCAATATGATACCAACATCGTAACATTTTAATAGTGCTAGATGGGAAAGATAAAACTACAAATTGAGCACGTGGTATGGCTAATCAAATAATTGACAACTAATTTACCAAGATGATAGTTTACATGTAAGAATAATGCATTTTAATACAAACATGATTTTCCCAAATATTCACAACACAGATACACTAAATTACTCAAAGTGAAACACGAGATTAAAATATAATAATTATAACGACTACATCTTGAGTCTTAGCGAAAATTTAATTCGAAAAGGAAATGTCATTCGAAGAAGTGCCATATATATACCTTTCCTTCCTCTTTTTTAAACTTTTGACAACTATAAACTAAAGCGAAAAGATAAGAAATCCAGAAATCAAAATAAAAAGATATTATATCAATAATCAATATATTATGTAATATAATATTAGAAATTTACTGTATTTTCATTATTAAAAGCTAAATTATTATTTTTCAAAGATTAAAGACGACAGTAAAATCGATCTACGAACTAAGTATTAAAGCAAGGCTGACGCCGTTAGTAAGGACGTGCGCCGATAGATGGCGTTTTAAGCCTCTAAAAATGACTAAATAATTAATTATACAAATCATAGATGACGCAAGTAACGCCGAAATAATCGATTTTATTGAAAGGGAATGTAACTACGTTACAGGTGTGAGCTGACTCTAAGAGGCCTTTTTTCATCCAGAATACGCCTATTCTGGTCAAGAACGAGACTGTTTTCGTCGTTCGGGGTCGTCATGAGTACTGCCTATGTGGGTTATCCTCAAACTAATAGCAACACATAAATCACTAGTTATAACTCAAGTAATTCGCGGCTTTCCCTCCGTCGGTTACTCATGAATCATGATACCCATCTCTATTTATTGTCCTATTCATTTCGTATTTACGATCATAAAACACTCTGTCTGTTTTATTTGTGTGCGGATTTATTGTATTTTATTTATTTTAACAAATAAAATCAGTTTTATAGTGCAGTTTATTTAATTTTAGACTGGCAATGTTTAAGGTGTTGTTTATTAATTTTTCATAATGTTCTGAATTAAAATAATATGAGTTTTAATATTTTATCCATTATCATTTATTTTACACGCCATTCCATAATAGAGAATAATATTACTATTACATATCTGTGAAGCTCAGCTTATGGTAATAATATTAATAATAATATTAAGCTCCCCACACCGATTTCGGTGACGATGGCCGGTTCCGTTAAAACCAAGCCAGCTACGTAGGAGTTATTTTTATAGTGCCCAAGTGTGTTCGCAGTACACGAGAGCACTCTCTCTTCCTTTACTCTCGAAACCCAGTGGGACGGATGACCGACACGACCGGCGAGAGGTCAGGCTCTCGCCGGTCGTGTCGGTCCGACAAGAAAGGTGATCCATGCGTCGGAGGGGCATGTAAAAAGTGTCCATCCGACGCATGAATCATCTTTTTTGTCAGACAATCAGGTGATCAGCCTGCATTGTCCTAACCAAACTTGGAAACTAACATTTTTGCAGTTCCAAAGCGGGAATCGAACCCGAGACCTCCGAATCGAGAGCCAAACTCTTGACCACTGGACCACGGAGGCTGTGAGTTAATAATATATTATGTTCAGATCCAAGTTACTTAATCTGAACGTAAATTAATGCAGGCATCATTGTTCCTTTTTATTAAGCAGACGACCTCTGTGGCTCAGTGGTTAGCACGTCGGCGCTTAAGCCGGAGGTCACAGGTTCGAATCCCGCCGAAGGGACAAAAAGTTTTTCTGTGTTCCTGGGTCTTCCATGCGTTATAAAAAAAATATGTATAGATACCTGATATACCTGTGATACAAGTTCTTCGGATACTTAGTACGGGACCAGATTGACGTGGTGTGGAAGCAGCCATAGATATAATGTTTTTTAATGCACGGTAAATAAGTGACATTTAAATTTATTGCATTTAAGTGCCCTACTATTTCATAGTTTACGTTTGAATTCGGATCTGAACGGACAAAGTAAAGAAGTATTTATACGCTCCTAAGAAGTGCTCTTTGACATGAAATATAAGAAAATTCTAGGTCAAAAACAACAGCTCTTAGCGTATGTAAAATCTGACTTGTTCTACGTACATTATGTGATACATTACTCATGTGAGTGATCAAAGGTGCCTTAGTCTGGATTTTACGAGAGTGCCTCGTTTCGCCTAAGTGATTCTATTTGTTAGAACTAATAAAATACTCAGTACTCACTAGTATATTATATTATCTCTATTATTTGCTATTAATAACACTAGAGGTCGCCCTGTTGTCCAAATTCGCCCATATCCTATTATACCATCGTAAATGTGAAAGTTTGTGAGGATGGATGGATGGATGTTTGTTACTCTTTCACGTAAAAAATATTGGGTTTCAATTGATCCAGGTTCATATGGCGCTAAGCGCAATGGAAATAAAGTATCGCTGTTCGGTATTATGAAAGATATTTGTATACGGGGCTTACTACTCTGCGAATCTCACGCTTCGCCACTGCAGTACATATTGTATGTGTTTTTGTCACTTGATTTGTATGGCATTGAATTAGTTACCATTGTTTGCCGCTAGGGACGTTGTTTCTATGCAATACAAATTGTAGTTAGCCTCTTCATGGCGATTAGTGACAAGAACTCGCATGCAGCACGTGTGACTTGCGTGTAAATGCGACAAATTTGAAGACGCGAAGTTCACACCGAGACGCAACGCAGCGTGCACTTTTTAAGGCGAGCGAATTAGCGATTCAAAATTAAACTTTATTCACTACACAAGAACATACACGTTTCATTGCAATAGTTTGTTACCCTTTCAAAACAATGGACATAAAACACAAAGATTTAGGGGAGTACCTACCAGAACTGAGTCTAACAAATAACTCGGTGCTTTTATTCCTCTTAACAAATGTAACATATAGATAAATTTTTATTTTTATGAAACACGCGACTACATTTCACTATTTCTGTAACAACAAATAAAAGTACAACGCTACACAGTAATAAAAGCGTGAATTTTTGTCGCGTGCTTTTAAAAATTATTCCCGAAAATATTGTTTCGCTAATATTAAAACTGATGTTATTCGTCCCTTACTCAATTTACATACACCCGTTACCGTACAATATTCTGTGCAAATATTGTTTTTTGTGAAGTCAACCGACTGTTGGTAAAGTTTTTTCGGTCATCTGTTAATCTGTTCATACTTTTTGTAACAAGGCTTTAAGGGAAGGCTAAACTAGAAGTACTACCGCGAGTAGGGTAGTAACTTTTTGTTGCATTTTAATGTACTTATAAAAGTGTACAATGTCAAATGTCAAAATGACAGTGGCTTTGATTAAGACTGTTAAATTTAGTTAGCCAGGTGCTATGGGGGGTAGAGGAAAGGAGAACTATCTCTGTATGGATAAAAGTGTCCGCTGAAATGCGTTAAATAAAGGTGGCGCCACAGTAGCGACAGGGTAAATTTCAAAGTAAGTGCCTTGAAATTTACCCTGTCGCTGTAATTACACTAGAATAGAAAAATAAATAAGGACAGAATAAATTTCAGTTGTAGCAATTTTTTCAGTTTTAAATTCCTTATTAACAAATATAATAATCAAGAAATGAATAGGTACATTCCACATACCCTTTGCCGCTGCTAGCGCCGCTCATGGAGGATTTTTCAACTGCTATTTACTGCGAACAGCTGGACATTTTTTCAAGTTGCCCCCATACAGAGATAGTTCTCTTTTCCTCTACCCTCCATACCAGGGGCCTATGTTGAGTGTAGATGTGTGTCTTAGGCGTCTCTCTGTTATGTATTATATATTATATGATACGTAAGTAAAGAAGATAAAATAGGAGTATTATTGTATCATTGGTATTACCAGCGTAACATAAGAATGACGGCGGAAGCGGCAAAGCGGCAAGAACCAAGGCGGCGAGCATACAACACTTAAAAAAAACTTAGGCCTTTTCATCTGTTATTGGATGATTTATACATTACTCTCTGAGTGAATGCGGGTTTTCCCACAATGTTTTCCTTGAATGTACTTGAGATCTGAAAAAGCCTCATTGGTACACGCCAGAGCCTGGGAATTGTACCTGCACTCCCTGGAGTGCGAATCAAACAGTCTACCGACCACGGCCACGGAGCTCTTACATCACTTTTATAGGTAAAATAATACGTAAAAATTACACTTGTGTATAATAATATAAGTAGAAATAATATAAAAAGAGCTTTGCTCGGTGTTCTGATAAATTAAAAAAATATAAAAATAATCACAAAAATATTCAGCTGACGGAGATTCGAACCCACAACATTCCGAATTTCCGGACATAGCAATAGATGAAAACCAAACTGCCAATCAGACTGACACAACAGCATCGAAATTATTGATATATTGTTGCACGACGAAAGAAAAAAAATATATATCTTAAAAATGCGTTGCTTTCCAGGGATAATACCACTGCATACTTTTCATGGTAATACTTGAAGCCGATACCGAGATACCGATTATATATATACAAGATTGTCTCGTTTGAAGTTTAAGATATAATAAATTAAAGTTTTTTTCATACCTTTCTTAGCCCTGAAAACATTTGAACCATTTGAACTGGAAAGAATTTTACTATTATAATATTAGTTTCAGGTATTGCAAATATTACTAGCTTTCTGCAACACTGGGATTCTCTTTGTATTGCTGAGTTAATTTTCATTTCAAATTTTTATTAATTAACGTGCAAACAATTTAGTTTTAATCTCCGCTTTGAACACTAATTTGTGTAATAAATAATACTGTTATGATATTCTCATGGCCACATTTACATATTCAATGTAATTAGTTTTTATTTGTCCTTTTTGCTATCTATACTGATACATTAGTACGGTTGACAAAATATACATTTTGATATGTAAGTTTTGTTAGTATGTAACTAATTTTAAAATGTTTCTTTTAGTGACTATCTTTAAACTCACATTTTATTTTATACTCATATTTCAGGTGTAGCTGTGTTGACTTTCTGTCTTTAAAAATAAATGGCGCACAAAACATGCCGTATGAGATGACTTTTGTCATCGCGTTTTGTGCAAGTTTAAAACAATGGCCGCTTTCTAAAAAAAAACACATTGGAAATGAACTACGGAATCCGAAAAAATATTGTCGCAAAAAGGTTAGGCAACAGGACAGGCCCTTAACCCGATCGTCTTTCTTTTTTGGCTCAAATTGTAGCTGACTAAATTGTCCAGAGGAATTTTTCTCTTTTTGATATAGTTCTTCGTTCAAAACTTAGGAAAAAAAAAATTTTTATTCACTATTTCGGCCATGAGTTTTTTGTTTTTCACTTTCTCAAATAATTACTTGTGAACCTAACAGCTCTTGTGAATACGCGTCTTTTAAGCCTTTTTTATATATCATTTCTTCACAACTCTCCGAGATACAAATGGAACGCACTTTTTCGTGAAATCGGAGCCTATACTGGGGCGTACGAAAAGACATTTCCAATGTCAAAACGGTCTAACGTAAATAATACGCGTGCACTAACGGTGATACCCACAAAATTTTTATATTCATGAAATAATTCTTATTTTTTTATAAATTTTATTCATCATAACAGAATGAAAACTAAATACTAGTTGGAAAAACTAGTTCCATAATAAAAATGAGCATATCTAAAGTATTTTTTAAGTACAAAATTTAAATGAGATTTGTTAATCTAAAGAATCAAAGGCAAAAGGAAAACGTACAGTATGAAGTAAAAACAATAGAAGCACATATAATTATTGTATTATTATTATTACGCTTGCCTATTGTGTCCCACTCCTGGACAGAGGCCTCCCCTCTTTTCTTCCATAAATCTCGATCCTTCGCAATAGCTGGCCAGTCCGGCTGAAGAAGTCCGGAAAGGCATTCTATTCGTCGTGCCAACTTTTAGGATATACGCCTGTTCCACCGACCAGCCGGTAACCACTCCGGCATAAGGTGTGCCCATTTATCTGGTTGCATGCGAGATTCCCCGCCCAACTCCATTTTAAGCTGGCTGCTTCTTTTCCTACGTCCCGATTTGGAGCGCAGGGTGGTTATTCCGATTCGGTCAATCCGCTTGACACCTAAAATCCTGCGCTCCATGGCCATTTGATAGTAGATACTAAAAACAAGGAGAGAGAATAATTTCAGTAAACAATGATCGTCTGTCAAAATTCTGCCAAATGAGAATTATTCCAAATTCAGACAACCCAAAGTAACATACGTGTCATTTGAAACCAACAAGTAATTTCACTTAGTCGGATTATAGCTCACATTAATTTCCTACGGGATAAATATCGGCAAGGTGCCATTTTTTAAGTAAATTTGACAAATTTGTTATTGAACTGTTTTTTTCAATTTGATCCAAAGGTTGAGAACCTTGAATTGGTGTTGTTGTAGTTTAGGCTCTGGACCAACACATAGGCTACTTTTTATCACAAAAAGGACAGCATTCCCATGGGATACTGTATTAACGCATGTGCAGCAGCAAGAAAAAGCTTGTTTCAGTAAATTTAAAGGAGGCTTTTTATAGCATACTCAGTTAATTGTGATAAAAATAACAAGTTGAAATTGATGAGTCTATAAAACAACATTTAAAGCTTCTGACCTCGACAGCTAAGAACTCTATTAAGTTTTTATGTCGGCGAAAAGGGCACGAGAGAGCTCGCGAGGGCGCGGGAGGGCGCGAGGCATTGTACTCCGCCATTGTTTTTACCTAATGGTGCGTCTGCCTCGGATGTGGTTAAAAATAATATTCTGTTAACGGTTTATTGTTTACTAATGATCAGCTAAAAATGAAGACACGGCAGTGTATTCAATTTAGAGAATCAAATATTGTTACTTGTTGTATAATCTCTTTAAATTTACATTTGATTCACTGTTATAACATTTTTAATACAGTAGCAAATGATTTGCTTTATGGTGAACCATAGCTAATTTTACGAGTTAAGACATTTATTTTGCAAACCAAACGTGTTGTTATTCCTATTTCTTTCTATTCTATTTTTTGTATATTTGTTTTTTTCTGCATTAATAGGCATAGAAACTAATAAACCGAATTTGATGAAATTTGGCACAGTCATAGGGTATACCAAAGAAGAAATACTATTTATCGCAGAATAATGTTAACGGTCCCCGAAAAGTTTAATTTCGCGAAAGGTCGCGGGCAGTAACTAGATAAAAAAATTAACATAGAATCTGCTTTAGTTGGAGGAGGCCAAAATATATAATATTATTATCCAAGCTTTTAGTCACCCCTGTCAAGTTCTGACAGAAAGGCTCTTACAGAGTATAAAGTTTAAACAGAATTACTCGCACGTGAAACTAATTATACAGCACCTCATTATGTTATAGCGACATAAGGAGGATTAAAATAATGTTGAACCGGGGACTTTTTGAGAAGGAGAACATTATTTTGCGGGTTTATGAGACAAGGTTGCGTTAGGGTCAGTTAACACTGTGACGATACGCGACGCAACGCGGTGCAGCATTTAAGATAGGTATTCAAAATTGAGATTTATTCACTACAAAGAAAAATACACGCGTCATAAATCTATATATATATCGTGGATAGATGTTTGTTACTCCCTTACGCAAAAACTACGGAACGGATTTTGATGAAATTTTGTATGGTAGTAATTTTAGCTCTAAATTATCACATGTACTACTTTTTATCCTATAACGGTAAATATTGTCGTGGCATGCTGTATTTCCGCGGGCAGAGCGGCGTGCAAAAGCTAGTCAGTCATTGTCTATGACGACACACTGTACAGCCGGTGCAACTTGATATTCGAACTCTTACAATGAAACGTGTATCTTCTTGTGTAAATAATAAAGTTCAATTTTGAATAGCTATCTTAAAAACGCAGCGCCCTGTCGCGTATCGTTTGGGTATGAATTGATCCTTAGGTGATTTTATTACTTATTCTATCTGATGTTTGCTCACTGCTTTTCAAGGTTTAATGTGTAAGATGTGAAGCACACAGAAACGTTAACTATATTACTATGAAATAACCAAAAAATATATAAAAAATATATAATAAATAATAAAAATAAAGTGTATCACCATTGGCCGTATTTCAAACGTAATCGCGAGCTGTATGCTCTAATAGCCCTAATCAACCGATATATGCGGCCGCAACACTCAAATGGAACTGCAATGTGCTTTTACTGTGTCTGTGTACTAGTTACTGTCGACTTCACGACATATTTAGACACATAGTATAGAGCCCGCTCCACACTTCCACCACAATATAACTAATATACAGTAGCCGATATCATGCGCGTGCGCCGATTCGGGCGGTCTGTTATGAAGATAATCTACTGCAGTGGCGTAGGGTTCCTATAACTCCATTCCTATCTGCTTCACTTACCACTTACCTTTTGAAGACCCTCATCCAAATCCCTACCTATTATACAGGCTAGGGCTTCCTTGTGAAGGAGAACCAGCCTTCGCCACTGGTGTACTGTACTGGTCTGTAATTATGAACATTAATGGATAAAATTTGGTATAGTTAAAAATTGAATACAGATTTTGTATCATAATGTCAAATTTAGTGGTGGCTCCCCATACATGCGATGTGGGGATGAAAGTTTTTTCTTATTGCACCACATCTTGTGGGGTATCGTTGAATAGGTATTTCGAAATAAAAGAACGATGATTTTTTTATAACGAGAACCATTCTTGAACTGTCCTCCTAAGTGGTTTAAAAGAAGGCCCCTGGCATTTTCAGGGGCAGAAACCACTAACTTTCCATGCTAATAGCGCTTGTCAAATACTCCTAAGAAAAAATATTTTCAGCCAAATTCAGCCGGTCCATAATTAGCGACGCAATTTGCCCTATGACGTGCTCTTGACTTAGTTATTATTATGTTACGCATTCTCGTGTATGAGTCAATGATAAAACGCACTTTTTACCTGACTACTGCGAAGCCAAAAGAAAGGGTAATGATTTTAGAAGTCTATGTACGAGTATGTACTATGTATGTACTATGTATGTATGTTTGTTCCACCTTAACCACTGGTCCAATTTTAATAAATGAGGTGACAATAGATTCGGTGACAATAGCCCGAGTAATATGGGCTATATACTTTACGTAGTCGTAGAAAGTTTGTGAGGATGAATGGATGTTTGTTACACATTCCAGCAAAAACTACTGAACGGATTTCTGGAGGCTCTGGATTGAAACATAGGCTAGTTTATATCCAGAAAAAGTACAGTGTTCCCGTGGGATACTTACGCGGGGAGAGCCGCGGGATAAAACTAGTTTTAAGCTATTACATAGCTTTTATCGTGGGCTTTGAGCGCGGCGACCGAATCAAGAAATTCCGTAACGAAAATAAACCTAACACCCCCCACTCCGACCGGCACAGCGGTGCGGCGTTGAAAGCCGTGCACCTATGCAATAGCTTTACCGCGGCAGTCCCCGAGTGCCACACGTATTTTTTTATAAAAATTCTAGTTATATTCAAATACTACGACACACTATTAATATTAGAACTATTTCCTGGGAGATAGATTTAGTTTCTGAATCGTAAAATGCAAATCTTATCATACAAAAGTCATATAACTCCGCTCCCCCGTTGAACGTAATGATACAAACGCCTGGGGACGGTTATGGCGAACTTACTCCGGTTATATTAGCTGCGGATATATTACGTGGAACTGAACACTGTCTACACTCATGAATGTCTCTTGGGTTCTGTTAAAGTAACAGGACTATAACGACATCACGAAATTAACGATACGTCACACGACCATTCTGCTGTGCGAGAGAATTTACACGGGTTTCGGGTATTTTTTTACAACTGTCTTAGGTCGTTTAACTGAAATTATAAGGACAGCGTGTGACTTAAGGGGCGGTTTCATTAAATAGCGTTCGATTATTGAGCGTCAGTCTATACTCCATATCTATACTATTACCCCCTTACTCATAAAAATATTAACACAATGGATAAGCTATACAATGGTTTGCCTTTGTCTGTCAAGCGACTTTTCCAACGTACCAGACAAGGACAAAACATTCTATAGCTTATCCACCGTATATGTAAATATTTTTATTACTAAGGGGGTAAAAGTATCGATTAATCCAATTACTAATAAAAAGATTTACACAACGGATAACTTAAACAACATTGCTGTCTTTGTCTGATGCGTCGCAAAATCACTTAACAGACAAAGACAGCAACGTTGCTTAAGTTATCCGCTGTGTAAATCTTTTTATTAGTTAGGGGCATAGAGTATAGACTAACGCTTAATAATCAAACGCTACTATGAAGAGTAAAGATTTGAGATGATATGTTTGTTTGTTTGCATTGAATAGACTCCGAAACTACTGGACCGATTTTGATGAAATTTTCCATAGATATAGAGTAGACCACGGGGAAGGACATAGATGACTTTTTATTGCAGTATAATGTACGAGAGTAAGAAACTAGCAAATCTTGTATATATATAATCGGAATCTCGAAAACTTGGCTGCAAGTATTGGCATGAAAGGGTGATTTGTTGATAAAAATCGTACTATTTATCTTAGGTCTCATCCCAGAGAAACTGTGCAATTTTTAAGTTAAATTTTATATTTTTTCTTCCGTCGCGTAATAAATATTAAGAGTGATTTCGATTTATGAGTGTCAAATCCGGTTGGCGGCTTGATTAGCGGTGCTGGGTTGACCTTTTTGGGTTGTCGGCAAATTGGTGTCTAGGGTTCGGATCCCGGTCAGACAAATATTAATTGTTGTGATTCTTTTTATTTTATAATTCTTATTTATACTTTTAATTATTTTATCGTATTAGTTTACTTTCGAGCTGGTACTGTTACTAAAATGTGTATTTTTTTCTAAATGTACAGATGACGCGATTTAAAACAACATTGATTGAAAATCTCAGTTATGATCTTGGAACTATCTGAAAATAAATAATTAAATACTAATATTATAAACACGAAAGTTTGTGAGAATGTAATGTGTGGATTTTTGTAACTATTTCACGCAATTCACGATTTTAATGAAATTCGGCATGGTAGTAGTTTTGACTGTAGATTAACACATGGGTTACTTGTTGCAGCAAAATGTACGGTTCTCGCGCGATTTATTTTTGCGCGTACAAAGTGGCGGGCAACATCTAGTCAAGATTCAACAGCTTTCCTTCAAAAAAGCGGTAACATAAGAAATAATGGAACTCCTCACACAAATTGAGCAATTTTGGTTGAGCATTCACTTGACGCGGAACATGCGAGTCGTCGTTTCCACAAAATTATATTTTTCATATGTGCGTTGTTCGTTGTTGAGGAATGCGAATATGAATACCAAGGATTCATCATCAGCAACAGCCTATGTCTCTAAATTGGGTCTCTCGCTGTAAGAAAGATTAGAAGCCCAATTAACTATTCTTGAAATAATCCCGTTTCGGTCTAGGCACTGACTCATTCCCATACGTGTCAATATCTGCGCGCGCGAGCAGGACAGCCTGAAGAACCGAGCTGGATTCAACCGATAATATTTACGAGAATTGCCCCCCAGGTATGCTGATATTGTATAATGTTGGTTCATAAGAAAATAATATAAAGTTGGTTGGGCAAGAGTGTGCTTTTATTCATTCCGGGTCAAATGGAACATACTTTTTACCCTAAAAAGTATGTTCATTTTGACCCGGATATTAAAACTGTATATTATTTTCCCCCCGCTCTAAAAGCTGAACGGCTGGCTCGAAAAATCCGAAAAAAAGATGATGGTAGTTTATGTATATTTGAAAGAAGACTATAATGGCTTAGATTGCTTTTTCAAACTTCGTACGAAAATAACGAAACAATAAGTAGACTACGGAACCGTTATATGCGTAGCCTGACACGCACTTAGCCGTGACAATCTTTGAGATCATCTTGCCTCAGCAGACAACATACAAAATTGTTTATCCGTCCGTCCTAAACTACAAATTCAATTTCTGGAAACTTCTTCAGTAAAAGTAATTACGCAATACCGGACTGGATGGAAATTACTGGAAATTCCTCGCCAAAAGTTTCAATTAGTACAGTTAACCTCTCGAACCTTCTGTTACGGCCAATCTTGTTAGAATATCGATTGAACTTAAGACCATTAATCATCTGTAAGCAATTGGTAACTATCCATAAATAGAATACAGTCAAGTACTTCGATGCGTAACATCTTTCGGTTAGGATTGATTTATTTTTCCTGACTGTGACGTATAGACCCTTGCTACTTTATATTTATCTGTGGTATGAAAATAAAGGCGGCAAACAAGTGCGAGCTGGGGTCCGAGGCGGCGCCACCGGGGGGGGTACCGCGAGCATAAGGGCGTCGGAGTGAAAAAAGTGTATTTTATTTAATTTCCTTATTGCAAGTCATTATATAAATTAACATTACACCACACTGACATTCTTTAAAATAAATTTTATAAGTAATAATATACGCGCTGCAGTTTCAAGATAGCTATTCAAAATTAAAATTTATTCACTATTTAAAAAGATACATGTTTCATTGCAAGAGTGCCGCGCTACGCAGCTCTTGCAATTAAACTTGTATCTTATTCTGTTATCTTAAGAGCTCCGTGGCCTAGTGGATAAACCGTTTGATTCGCACTCGAGACAGTTCAGGTTCGATTCCCAGGTTGTGGCGTGTACCAATGAGACTTTTTCAGATCTCAAGTACATTATACGGACGCTCTAACGGTGAAGGAAAACATCGTGAGGAAACCCGCACATGGTTGGCCCCAGACGTATTGACCAGTCATTCCTCTGGATTTCATACGACATTTAAAAACCAACTGTCCCAGGCACTATAGTATTTCAAGAGTGATTACTTCTCTTGGAGAATACTGAATAAATCATCCAATAACGGACGAAAAGGCCTAAAATTTTTTTTTAATAAAGTTTATTTTGAATTGCTATCTTAAAAATACAGCGCCGTGTCGCGTCTCCCGTAGAAAAGATTTCCATAATGCGAAAAACAAGTCGCAGCCAGATTTTATATAAATACAAATGTCATTTTAAAGTTATAACTCCGTTGTAAAATCCCACTTGCATGAAAAATTCTAGCAGCAAAATAAGTATTGCAAATTCCAACTTCCGGAGTTTGCTATGAAATTACAGGATTTATGCTTGAAAATGTAATATTATGTTAATTCGGAATAAATATAATATGCATGAAATGCGACTTTATTCTTCGCGGAACCTGCTCAGCTGATAAATGCCCCAGACTTCCAAGCCCCTCGCTCCTCAGGACGTCAACGCAACCACGCTCACTTGGACATTGCATATTTGACATTAGACTCTGGTGTCCACCAATGTCAAATAGGCATACACACATTTGTTGGTGAAGCCACCAATCTCAAATTAGCCAATGAAAACATATCCATTGGTAGCGCCCCCGTAAGCGACATCCTTAGCGCGCGTTTATACTAAGGCGGGTCAATAAGTCCGTGACTTTTTGAATTTCTAACCTCCTTACTGAAAAAGCATCACTACTCCTGTCAACAGGCATCTGTCAGTTGACTCCTATCAAAATTTGAACTTGCTGCGTCAGTTAGTTTGTGTTTTACAGCTATCTTTATCAGACTATCCAGTAACTTAAGGAAACAATGGAAAAAAGTGAATTTCGTGTGCTTATTAAGCATTATTTTTTGCGAAAAAAAACCATTACCGAGACCAAGGCTAAGCTTGATAAATACTATGGGGACTCTGCACCATCGATTTCAATGGTAAAAAAGTGGTTTACTGAATTTCGTTGTGGCCTTACAAGCACTGAAGATGCCGAACGTCCTGGACGCCCAGTTGAGGTCTCTACACCCGAAACAATCGAAAAAATTCACGATATGGTGTTGGCCGACCAAAGATTGAAAGTGCAAGAGATTGTGGAAGCCATAGGCATCTCGCATGGCTCAGTGGTTTCAATTTTGAATGATCACTTGGGCATGAGAAAGCTTTCCGCAAGATGGGTGCCGCGTTTGCTCACAGTCGACCACAAACGCAATCGTGTAACAACTTCACAGGAAGGTTTGGCGTTGTTTAATCACAATATGGAGGAGTTTTTTAACCGTGGACGAAACATGGATCCATCACAATACACCAGAGACCAAACAACAGTCAAAACAGTAGGTTTCTAAGGGTGAATCGGCCAAGGTGGGTTTGTCAGCCAATAAAGTTATGGCGACTGTTTTTTGGGATGTACGTGGGATAATCCACATTGACTATCTTCAAAAGGGAAGAACAATTAATGGGGAATATTATGCCAACTTATTGGACCGCTTCAATGAGGATTTGAAAAAAAACCGACCTCATTTGGCCAAGAAAAAAGTTCTTTTTCACTCAGACAATGCAAGGGTGCACACATGTGCAGTTGCCATGGCAAAAATCCATGAATTGCTCCCACATCCACCCTATTCTCAAGATTTGGCTCCGAGTGACTACTTCTTGTTCCCAAACCTGAAAAAATGGCTCGGTGGAAAAAGATTTGACTCCAATGATGAAGTCATCTCGCAAACAAAGGCCTATTTTGAGGACCTCGACAAATCATATTTTTTGGAAGGGATAAAAAAATTAGAGAAGCGTTGGACAAAGTGTATAGAGCTCAAGGGGGACTACGTTGAAAAATAAAATGATTTATTTATCAAAAAATCTGTGTTTTATTCCAAAAGACACGGACTTATTGACCCGCCCTCGTATGACCACAGGAATCACGACGCAGCCTCCGCAAATTGACCTATCGGGTCAGTTAACACCGAGACACGCTGCGCAGCTCGGTGTAGCTCGCAATTCGAAGTGTTGCAATTAAACGTGTATCTTGTAGTGTAGTGAATAACTGCATTTTGAATCACCATCTTAAAAATGCTGCGCTGCGTCGCATCGTGTCGCGTCTCGGTGTAAACTGACACTATACCACAACGTAAAGATTCATAAGGATATGACAGTCCGGTGACCACGCGGTGACCACGCGATGGCCGCCCGGTGACTACACGAAGGCAAAGCACCTGTTTTTATTTGATTCTTAACACCACTAGGTTGTAGTAAATTAATTATTGGGCTATTGTTATTAGTTTACACGTCGATAAAGTTCAATTTGATATGAATGAAACCGGTGCTCGCCTTCGCACACCTCGTCTAATCGAGGCCTTTGCAGTTTTTCTGAGAGGATGTAGCGAACTTTGAGTGGCCACTTGGGTCTGACTTACCGGGTTCAATGTAAGCTCCGTTTCATGCCCTGTGAGTTGTAACGTGATAGGGACGATGTTGTAAAAGTTTAAAAAGGTGGTTTTATAGTTTTTAGGGTTCCGTACTACTACATGGAATCCGCATAGTTTAGCTCTGTTCGTCCGTTTGTCGTCTGTCTGTTCACCCCTGCTAACTTCCATAATTCATATTTATGAAAATTGATAGCAATTCCAATGACTCGCTAAAACTCGAGAACGGCTGGACCGACTTGGCTAATTTTGGCCTTGAAATGATTTTGGTAGTTCAGGGAAAATTTTAACGGTGATATAATATGGGTACAATTATGGAAAAAATACAAAAATCGACGATTGAATTTTCCTGTGGCGGACCAATTAACGCCACAATCCTGAATCGCGCTATCGAAGTTTTCACAGTTCGGTGTATCACAGTATACAACATCTGAATTGCATTCAAGTGGGCATCGGCCTGACCGAGCCACCTCGCTCGGTCAGAGATCTCCCTTTGGGGCTTCCACTTATTCCAACATTGGTGACCCACGAGAGAACACGCCTCCTTCTGGACATGTATAAACCTTACTTCAGGCTTCATAAAAAAATTTAAAAAGTATATTTTAGGGGTGGTACCCATACATGTGAAGTGTGAGAATAAAAATAAAAATTCTACCCCATCATGAGAGGTATCTTCAAGTAGGTATTTTTAAATAAAAGTGAAATTTTATACGCGACTTTTTTATAAATATATATATATATATATATATAGTTCCCCAGATATCGAACATTAGGTTTTAAAGTAACTTGAAACAAAATCTACTTGCGCGTCGATAGTTTTGGAACCCTGAAACAAAATAGTTCAAATGACATCGTTCAATGAATGTGGCCGATGCAACACAGTATACTGTACAAAATTAGATGTTATTTATATAAAGTCCAATTTAGGGGAGACTGGGGGCATTTAATATCGGCCAACGAGTCGGAACGAGGATTTACTGCCTGGAGGAGCGCCAGCGCGATTAACCGACGAGAAAAATTGAAAACCTGCATTGTTATTCAGCATATTGATATACTATTAACTTGATTTAGAATACTATAAACGGTACGATAAATAAAGCAATGCCTATAATGGCGTTTAGTGTTACGATTTATTATGTTAGGAGCAAGTTAATCTTATGACTTTATATAGGTACAGATTCTTCTATTTGCAATCAAATTGGCAAGTAATTTTGTACTTGATTTATTTTAGCTAAAGGAATACCATTTTTCTGTGATATGAGATCGAGACTGTATCGAAACTGTATTAATGTACACAGCCGAATCGACCTTTTTATTTCCGTTCTTAGGTTGTCTATTAATTATTATATTCTTACTTTTCTTTTGTTTCACTTTCTCCATTTTCTACAATGTCTTCAACTGTGTTAACTAGTTTTTCCTATTAATCTACAAAAGCTTTTATTATCATAATTATTTTTTTTCTTAAGTATAAAATCTTACATTTTATTTCACATTTACCTCAGCAATCCACCATACAAGATTATGTTATGTGGCATTTTACTATTTTCTTTAAGAGAAACACAATATTCAAGAACACAAGTTCATTTCGTTAAAATTGCAATAGCAAAAATACTCAAAGCACTTCACTTTACAGGTAGTAGGAGCAGACCTTACTCAAACAAATCTTACAACTCAACTCAAATCTCAAAACTCATCTACTCTACCTCAAAACGTGAGAGTATTTCTACTCAATAATAATAATAATAAACATTTATTACTTACTATATTACATTTTTTATTTACTTGAGCCTAACTCAGCAAATTATCTAAGATAAACGTGGCTATAGTCATTAATTAATCTAAAAAAAATAAGTTACACGGGTATAGACATTCAGCCTGTACTTTGTTTGTATTAAATAAAAAATATAAAAACCTGATTATAACACCTGATATAAAATCTTTTACCTTAAGCCTAGCTCAGCAATTTGAATGCGGTTAAGATTAGCTTACGCTACTACAAACTAGTTTTAGACCGGGGTTTGGAATAGTCTCAGGCCAATAATTACTACGCCTGTCACTCCGAAACAGCCTAAACCTCCGAAACGCCTGATCCTCCTGGGAGGACTAAGTTTGATAAGAGGGTTTATGTTATCGAACTTCGCACTATATCCGTGAAGTTTGGCCAATCAATATCACCCTGTATTTTGGGATTAGGAGAATCTTTGTATTATAGGGGCTATAAAATACAAAAATAAAAAGTACACAGATGAAATTTTAAAAGGTATCTCTGTTGGTGGAAAAAGATTTTAGCTACGAAAATCCATTGGATGTAGCTTTAAAGAGTTTTAGTTTTTCGCAAAAATGGGGCTCGAGACGTTTTTGTCGACTTTCCTCTACAGCTCATGGTATCGAATTTTTTCGTCCTATAATCAATTAATGTTCAAAATCAATTATGAATTTTTGTGCAAAATATGATATAAGAATAATTAAAAATGTTGAAAAAACTTATACTAAATAAAATTACAGCACGCTCTTTACGGCACTGTTAAGATCATTGACCTCGCACATCTGTATTGATGCTATTTAGGCAAAGTCTTTGCTTCTCCTTTAAATCAGCTGTGTCTGTAAGGTTAATGACCTTAACGCCTGAGACCGTAACGCCGATTTTTTAAATAATTGTTCGGCCTAAACGTCTTTACATAGCAGTAGATTATAGGCGTATAATGTTCGTTGTTCATTTTGAACAAACTCAATCTACTGGTACTAAGTAAATGAAAATAAAAATTTTATTTCCAAATAAAACTTAACAAGTACGAGTATACGAGTACGACTAAAGATTTCTCAAATAAATATTTAGAGTTCATTTAACGCAATAATTAAAAATACGCCGTTCCCAAAGAACGATTCTATTTTCGTTTTCAGTAAATTTAAAAGTACGTGTAATCAAAATATACTTGTCCCTTTTGTCCGGAATATTTCTGCGAACTATAACGACGGGAACGGCCAATGAGAGCCTTTGATGTCCAACATTTTCCAGCGGAGCCGCACGGAAACGTCAGAGTACCGTTCCTGTATGTAAAAATACCTTTTATATGAAATGTTTCAAAACAAAATTCTAAGTTGAAATATCTATGTTGACAGAGCTGAGCAATATTAAGGAGTTTATTGTAAATAAAAGTATATCCAGATTTAATTTCTAGTTAGTTCTTATCTGTTTATCATCATCATCATCATCATTATAATACGTGAAGCAAAAGTAACAGTTTTACGATAATTGTTCGAACGGATGAGTATGATATTTGGCACAGTTAGAGGTTTATGTGGAGGAAGGTGTACAGAAATCACTTTTTTTTTATATTGCTTAGTAATATATAAAAATAATAAGAGAACACGCTAGGGTGAGTGTGGTTACCGGAGGGGTACCCAGGGGTAGTTTGGGATGGGGGAGGATTTAAGGACCAGGAACGCAAGTACGCAACACTAGGGGAGTTGCAAGTATAGCTCCTCTGGTGTAGTGAGTGCCATTGGGTGGCACTAATCACTTACCATCAGCCGATCCATCTGCTCGGTTCCTGGTAGATTTCATTGAAAAAATTTAACACAAACAGTCGTCCTACGTGATGACACCTTATATTATATATTTTTAAATGTCTGGTATGGTGTTGTACCATTCGGCCCTGGATTAATGAATTAATTTACCTCCGGGGTAGACTGATATTATTAACACAATATCGACAAAGTTCCTGCTCGACCAGTTTCTACACATTTTTCTTTGCACGAGGACGCCTCAAAATATTTAAACACAAAGAAAAATACCGCATCGACTGCAGACGCTATTTTATGCCTGGTCGAGCGGCAATTTGTATAAGTAATTTGTATAAATAATTACGTTACTTAGAATACATAAAACTTAGATACTTGCGTAAAAAACACCAACCTTAAGTAAAAAGACAGTAGTTAAAAATGGAGTTCCATGTCACGTATCGTTTCGTTTCGGTGTAAGTTGACCCTAAACATCATGAATATGAGGTGACTTTTATGTACATTACTTTGAATTACAAGCACTTTGCATAGCACGGTCAATAGAATTCAAGCGTAAACATAAGCTTTTCCTTGACAATTTAAATTATTCGCCAACCCTTATAATATGGAGTAAACAGTCCAGGACCTTTACAAACATATGTTGTTAAGAAGGGACCCCTTGTCTAACGCGTGACAGAAATTCATATGCGATTTAAGATTCCATAAATCCAATATTTTATCAGTATGCGTTATCAATCATTGTTGCGGGAGATGGGACGAGAAATTGCGGGGTCTGATACAAAATATTGCAATGTATTAACGATTTGAAGTGAAAGGTCTTAACGACCTCTGTGACTGGGCGGTTGAGCGCTTTGGTGCTTCGTGGAGTTCGTTCGTTCGTTTGGTGCAGGTTCGCGAGTTTGAATCCCGCCGTCGGAACAAAAAGTTTTTCTGTGTTCCTGCGTCATGGAATGTGTATAATGTAATAAAAATCTTAATTATATGTATAGTATAAAAGTGTTGAATCTCTCGTTGTTTGGTCCCCGTAACACAAGTTCTTTGATTTTGATTGATTTTATAAAATAACTAACTGACCCGTGCCCACTTCGTTGGGCGTTGAACATTTTTTGATGATGATAATAAGGTTTATGAGTATCTTACTCTCTAAAACAACAGCTATCTGCCACTGAAAGTCCCGTGAAATCAGTCCAGCCGTTTCAGAGATTAGCCGGAACAAACAGACAGACAGACAAAAAAATTAAAAAATTTGTTATACCGTGTACACTTTTATGTGCATTTAGTGAAAAGCTGTAAATTTAATGTAATCTGTAACAAACAGACACTTCAATTTAATTTCTTATAGAACACAGCTCAGGATGTAACGTTGTTTGATCTTTATTAGTTTTAGTATTGAAAATATCCATATACGTAGACGCCATCTTTTGGACGACGGTTTATATAGGTAATTAGACGTGGCCTGGGACTTCGTTCACGCATAAGAAAATCTCGCGGACCCCGTACATTTTCCCCAGGTCTACTCTACGTTTATGTCACATTTCATCGAAATCGGCCCATTAGTTTATTTTATAGCCTCTATTCAATGTAATAAACAACCAAACATACAAACAAATATTTCTCTATAATAAATGCTATTAGTATATCATATAGATAACAATAACTTTCAACGACAAAATCTATTTGCCAAACATTATTTCGTTACCAACAGGGCGTTATCGAATTGAGCAAAATAAAATTTTCCACTCACGTTCTTCGTTACCCCGGCCGTATCTTGTACGAAATATTTATAAAAGTGCAATTAGATAATTAGATGAAATCCCATAATGAGACCCCTGGCCAACCCCTGGCATTTCAGGGTTTTCATTAGCTCGGGTCGGCTACTTAACTCAAAGTGAAAAAGGCTTACAAAAAGAAGGTAAAAATTTAAACTAGTAATTAAAGTTACCGATACAAAATATATCAGCTTTAATAGAATATTCTTTTGAAGGTAATTTGAGTATTTTCGAAGTTTCGGATGCTTAGCCAGGAAGTATTAAATGGGCGGCTTCTTTGATGTTAGTACAGACAGGTGTAAAAACGGTTAGGTACCTTGGCCTTTAGTCAAGATGCAAATCAAATGTATGGGATTTGATATGAGTCATCGCTAAGTGATATGTCGCTTGCGATGCCTCATGTTAAATCCCTTACATTATGTTTTCGAACTTCGCCGTCGAATGCATCTTGACTAAAGGCCCTGATTCTTGTAGAATACACGTACAAGGATGTTAGAAGTCTGTGATAATAATCATCATTACTATATTAATACGTGAAGCAAAAACTTTCAGTACACATTTACGAGAATTACGCGTACGGAAGAGTATGATATTTTTTCCACAGTTAAAGTTCATGTGGAGGAAGCCCCCGAAAGCTTATATTAAAAAAAAATGATCAGAAGTACTTGAAATTAATAAAAATAACAATAACTTACATCACCTCAGATTATAATATTATTATTAACACACTACCGAGCGTTTGACAGTTACAATTTTGTAACACGTTGACGATTGTTAATCTGTCACGAAATTAACATTTTTTTTTTATATAAAAGGCAAAAGAACCCGTATAAAGTTCAAACCAAAAAATTGTTTGATGGTGAATTTCGACCCCATATCGACCTCTAGTGATAAATAAATTGGTGCAATATTCATAATCGGAATACATTCATATTAAGAAAACAAACTATGCATATAGTAATAAGTGTGTGTCAGCTCCGACGTACGACTAGAGTTAACTCTAAAAAGTAAAACACGTCCCTGAGAAGGAACAAAAACTTTAGCCATCGATTTGAGTTCAAAAATTCGCGCCATGTGAAAAAAAGTGACAGGTGCGCAGAATAGGTTGCGCACGAAAACGTAACGCTGTCATTCGTTCAGTAGATGTTACTGCTCATATTTTTTTCATACCGGCCTTATATGAAAATCGATTCTTAAGGAGTAAACTCCAATAATTAATCATTATAGAATATATGCGATGTATAATTTTCTTATGAAATTGACCAGGTAACGAGCAGACGGATCGCCTGATAAGCGATTACCGCCGCCCATCGACCCTCGCAACACCAGTGGAGTTACTCTTGCAATTCCTCTGGCGTTGCGCTCTTGCGTTCCTGGTCCTTGAAATCCCCAACCCACCTTGGGCCTCCGGTTACCTCACTCACTCGGCGAAATACAACGGAAGCGTTATTACACGCCAGTTTTCGTTGAGGCCGTGGTATTTATCCGGTTTAACTGGCGTATTCATGCAGGAGCAAAACAAACCTTTGGCATAGGAGGATATAGTAGATACGATTGATCTGCAAATATCCAAACATACTTTCACTTAACTTTAATCCGTCTTCCGTCGAACTTTTATGTAAGCAAAGTATTGTTTTATCAATATGAGCGCAACTTTCATGTTACTTAGGAACTGAGATAGGATAGAAATCTGTTGGGGGGCGGGGACACTGTCCATACAGTTTTTTGCATGGTCCTTTGAACTGTCTTCGATCTTTCGACGTTAGTCTTGTGACTGCTTCATTACATTAGTACAATTAGAGATAATATGTATTATTACTATGAAACATAACTTTCTTAATAATATTTTGATTCTCAATCACCAAGCTGCAGCAGAGAGCGGCGGCGCGGGCGCTTACACGTGGGCGCCATAGCCACCACAATATAAATAATGCATTTATATTGTGGTATGTGTGTATGTAAATTATTTACCTTGTATAGTTACCGCTTGAAGTGTGTGCAGCGGTGACTATGGCACAGAGTAGAAAATATAAATACTTACGTACCGAGAAACTGCTTTCGTGTAACGATCCAAATCGATCCAATTTTGAAAGTTTTGACGTCCCCTTCAACGACCCACAATTTTTCCACATAATCGTGGACACACCGTATGCTTGTAGTAGCTCAGCATAATCAAATAGAAAGCTAAACATGTACTGTTTATCTGTTCCTCTTTCTTTAATCTGTGCCATGGCGTTCCAGCGCCCGACGCCGCTCGCTGTATTCGTGACAGCGGTGTAATTATAATAAATACAATGTTTCAGTGATTACATATCCTTTTGCAGTATTACGATCGCAAACTTTTCCTTTTAATATACAAGATCTTCGGAAACAGTAACTTCTCAGTTACAGTAACTTCTCAGGTACAGTAACTTCTCAGATACAGTAGGTAACTTTGAAGTGGGATTATATCGCGATCACGTTCAAAGTTGCTGAACACTTGCTGAACCACTGAGCCCCATCCTTAATTGATTGATTAAGTACCATACACGCATCGGGCGTGCAGGAAAACATTGAGTAACTATCAGTGCGGCTTAAGAGCTCATACGATGCGTTGTAAACGCAAATATAAATCGCTGCGTTTACATTGCACTGTGTGATCTGATCCTTAGATTGTTCCGTCAAGTTAATAATAATTAATATTTTGTTTTGTAATATTTCATGAAAAACAATCATACCTACCAGGTGTGTGTAACGAACTCGAATTAGATAAAACGATGCAGAGTTTTCCTTAAATACATTTGACAAATGTTTAACGAAATGAACTTTTTTAATCAAATGGAATAATTATGTACGTATAATGTGTAACAACCGACCTTCAACTTTAGCAAAGGTTTTTTTGTTAAAATACGCAGGCGAAGTTTTATTTTACGACACCCTGTAGCCAGTTACTCTTGATTAAAGAGTTTACTTTGTACAAAATTACTAAAATGACCGCGCCGCGCGCCGCAGCGAACTTCCTGAAGTGTGTTCCTACCTTAATGGACCTAGCTATTATTTATTACACCAGCGTTTCAGTCCAGTAAACTTTTTCAGTCACCTCTAGAAAACTAAACAGAATTTCAAGGACCCCCTTAACAAAAAAAAAGGCATAGCGTAGGAAATATTTTAAACACTGTATTAATGTAAAGGCTGCTTTTTTGCAACTAAACTAGTAATATTTGGATTTATTTGTTTTTACTTAGTTCCAATCTCAAATCAGATTCCAATGAGGGTGTTTGATATGTGGATAAGAGAAGAAGTAAACGTTTCAGTGCATTTATTTACTAACTAGCTAGTGCCTGCAACTTCGTTTGCCTACAAACAAACAAACAGACAGATAGACGGACAGGACAGTTTTTTATTGTAAGTACCTTATATACTTTCATGTGCATTCAGTGAAAAGCTGTTAATTTAAAATCACAAAGACAAACTTTAATTTTATTAATTTGTATAGATTAAAATGTTCAAAGGTTGAAAAACACTGTATTACACGATTCTCTTGACCAATTAAATGCTGAGCTGTACCTTTAAAGTCTAGTGTAGAACCGAAACTGAATGCTAAACTAAAAACGGTCGCAGCCGCGCGTACTCCCGTGGATAATACAAATGGTTTTATTGAAGATGTGGCGGACCAATTAGCGCCACGATCCTGAATCGCGCTATCGAAGTTTTCACAGCTCGGCGCTATATATACAACAGCTGAAATGCTTACAAGTGGGCTTCGGCCTGACCGAGCGTAGCACCTCGCTCGATCAGAGATATCGCTTTGGGGCTTCCACTATATTCCCACAAAGGGTTTCCGACTTTCTGCGCATGCTCCAGTTACGATACACAACATTATCAAACCATTTTAATTAGTAAAATGATTTATATCATAAAAAATTATCAAAGAACATTCTCCTACCAAACCCAAATACTCTGAAAACCGTATCAAAATCACCGTATAAAAAAGTGGCAACATAAAAAACCAACAAACATCATCTCATGCTAAACGCATATAATATTATATTAAAGTATTAAAATAGACAATTACAACTTACCCATAATATTTTTTGGATCTTGCCAATTAGCTAGTGGTAGCTAACACAGCCACACAGACACAAGACCTTCCAACCTCACACAGCCAGCGACGCACATGCATGATGCAAGGCACCTGGTATTTTACTGAGCTACATGTTAACACCTACTCGAGAGTATACTTTTCCGGGAAAAAAGTAAATAAGAAACCTATATACTTCCACGTGGTCTGCTTTATATCAGTGGAAAATTTCATGAAATTCGATCCAGTACTTTCGGAGCTTATTCAATGCAAACAAAGAAACAAACATACAAATAATCAAATCTTTCCTCTTTATAATATTAATACCCGTTTGTTCTTCAATGAAACATCGCTATTCTCCTTCCATTACGTTGCCTACAACTAACATCCCAAACTATATGTTTTCTCGGACACTTAATTTTCGTTTCTCTTCCAAACAATTTTCGAAAGCGACACTTTATTTTCAATTTTATACCTTCTGTAGATAGCAGATAAACTGACAGGAGCATAATTGAGACTTCACAGAACAAGATGGCGACTCACGTGGTCGCTTTGATCTATTTTAGACTCGTGTGTCCAAGATGAAGAATCTTTATTTTTGGTATAATTAATGTGTACAAATTAGGTGACATTTTTCTTGGGAATTAACTCTTTTTGGCGACGCCAGCCAAAAATAATATAACCTGCAGTTATTGTATTTCTAGCGGTACAATAACAGAACCTTTGGCTAAAATTACTTTTGTTCTGTATTAGGTATAACCCAATTCCTCTTTCTTTAATGTGTGCTGCGAGCATATATATTTTCTACTCTATTCTGCGAGTGCCATTTACAATATATTTTAAATTTTTCGCACATTTTTGATTTTTATATCCGAATTTATGAAATTTAATATCCGAATAAATAAATAGAAATTTTTGAGTACGTATTGTTGTACGTATTGTATTGTTTTTTTTAAATTCGTCCCCTAACAGGGTGGGGTCCAAAGTTTGTAACAGCTGGTCGGATTACGTTGAATTTTGTCACTCAGATAGTTATTGTGACGTAGAAAGCCGTTAAAAAGGTTTTTCGAAATACATACCACGCGGGTGCAATGGCGGTCCACGCGGATGAAGTTGCGCGCAAAAGATAGTAAATAATAACAACACATTTAAATTACATAGATCTAAACTTGTAATCCCCGAATTTTCACTTCCCTGGCTCCAGAAATGCGCGTTTGAAATTGAATTTCGTGTGTCGAGACCTTAACAAGCCGACCGCAAACCGCACTCAGATCAAAGACGAGTCACACGATATTTTCCAAATGTTACTAACGAGCGGTCTAAATATGGCGTTTTATGTTATGTGAAAATATTATTGTTTGTAGTCTGCGACTCTATATTAAAACTTATTATTTTACTGTAAGTAAAACTGCAGTTTTAAAATGGCTACACTAAGTGAATCGTATCATCATAATACGATTTACTTTATGTGGCCATTTAAGACCACCTGTAGTTTTTCTCATCAAATGATCAAATCGTGTTGAAATCACTGGTTCAAACTGGTATGGGGAAATTGTAGAAAATGAGTTCTCAAATGGTTTACTAGCCACACACTAACTACAAAAACTGCTATATGTAGCAGTTTTTGTAGTTAGAGTTCGATTTGATTGCACTACTTACGGTATGACGATTGTGTGGAAAAATTGTGGGCCGTTGAAGGGAACGTCAAAATTTTCAAATGTTCATCGATTTGGATCATTCTATAAAAATGTTTCTCTGCACGTAAGTATATAATATTATATTTTCTACTCTGTGACAATATGCTTGAGCGTTTATAAGCATTAGATATTCGAGACTCAGAACTCAGAGACTTACAATAACGTATTACAAGACACAATGTGACGCACGGGTACCTAAACGGTTTACGCTGGGGCTATATGCTCCGGAATCCGGAACGCCGGTTAATACAATAGAGCTGAAATTCGAAGTGTCGAGTGTCGAGCTGTCATATGACATTGACTTTTGACTTGATACTCATGTGTTGGATTTTCAACTTTGTAGTATAAGTCCAGAGTTGTATTTTCAGAATTCTTAATTTTTCACCGGCGTTCCGGATTCCGGAGCATATAGGCCTAGCCTTATAGGTATATATATATATACACGTGATCGCGGAAAATATACATCGCGATAAATATACTTGACGACAATATACATCGCTATAAATAGACACTACGATAATATGCACCGCGATAAATATACACTGCGATAACCGTGAATTTATTATTGGCGTAGTTAGCGGCACAATCGCGGATCGATGTATTATTCATGCAATTTATCGTTGTACGCAGGTGAATAAAACCTGAAATAAAAGTGGAGGCTCCACACATGCCAGCTACTTGTACGATTCGTATGTCACTGACATGAGCGATGTATGTCTCGTAATAGTTCCAATTTAAACTGTTGAAAAATTATTTTAACCAACTGCTGCATGTATTATTGTGGATGAATAAATAAACCAATAAAAACTAACTAGTGACCAAATTGCCTGTACTGAAATTCGCCTACAATGAGGTAAGTTTTGTTGGTACAGGCCAAGACCACAAACGCTATCTACAACAACATTGAAATCGTGTATTACCGTTTTCTGCTTTTAATAAGGAACTAATGAGTCGTCACGAGAATTTTAATGTAACAATCTTATTAAAATAAACTAGCATAACGCCGCATAGTAACATAGTAAACGTTTTACTTCAAACTAAAACCATACTAATCCAGTAGAATGCGCGAGTGGCTGGCGCGTGCAACCGTACGTCAGGGTTGCCACTACGTAGGGTGCGATAATGGAGCGCTTTACGATCGCATAAACCAGGAGCCAGCTGCCCAGGGCTGAACATGTACTGTGTCAAATAACTTGTGAGATTTTAGTAGGTAAAGTCGGTAGTAGGATAACTATATCTGTACGTGTTAAGAATGCAATGAATCATGCGTACATAATATGTCAAAATGGCTTATTTTAATTGGTTAATGTGAACACGGCTTATAGCTTCATTAGTCAATTTTGACATTTGTACATAATATTATGATTCACTTACTTCTTAAAACGCGAATAGACTATAGTTTAAGTAAATTTTCTAAATTGTCTGTCTATCTGTCACCAGGCTTGTCTGTCAGACTATCTGTCACCAGGCTATATCTCATGAACAGTGATAGCTAAATAGTTGAAAATTTAACTGATGAAGTATTGTTTTAAACACTTACGGATTGTGTCGCGGTGCACTTTTCTTTTTCCCGACGTTTCGGCTACTTTCCAGCAGCCGTGGTCACGGGAGGACTGAGGTGTCAATTGTCCTATTTGTTGAAGTTATTCAAACTACCCGAAGATTCTTCAATTATTATTTGTGTTCCGATCCACGCAAAACATACTAACAGTATCTTGAAGCCGCGGTGATTTTAAATTAATCATTTACCAAGAATGATACGCGAGGCTATAGAAATTAAAAAGTACCCTAATTTTAACCGAGAAGATGGCTGGGTACTGCCATCTAGTTGGGATCCAATAATTAACAAAATAAAATGTAATTTAAAATCACCGCGGCTTCAAGATACTGTTAGTATGTTTTGCGTGGATCGGAACACAAATAATAATTGAAGAATTTTCGGGTAGTTTGAATAACTTCAACAAATAGGACAATTGACACCTCAGTCCTCCCGTGACCACGGCTGCTGGAAAGTAGCCGAAACGTCGGGAAAAAGAAAAGTGCACCGCGACACAATCCGTGAGTGTTTAAAACAATGAACAATATTCGCGTAAACCTAAGAAATCAATATGATGAAGTATTTCTGTTGCTGCTACAAAAACAAATACAAAAAACAGAATACAAAAAATATTTAAGGGAACAAACGTGTCTTTTCCGTTTCCTACGAAACCCTTCATGCGTGAGTCCGACTGGCACTAGGCCGGTTTTAATTTATATGTTGAAGGTGTCATATAATATTTCCTTTTAAATTAGCTATCAATTTCACTCCTCGTAACAGTAGGTACCTATAAGAAAATCATATGGTTTTTTTGTTTTTAGTAAATACACTCGTAAATAAGACTAACCAATAGGCTGCCATAACCAAATCAAATAAATCACAGTAGACGTAGGATCCCTATTACCTACCACTGAGATATTTAAAACCTATCCAAGAAGAGCAAAAATGATTTGGTAATTATCATAAATCATGCAATTTATCTCGATATTAATCTCGAGTGACGTCATATTTTTCCAGAGAGTAAGTACAGAGTAAGTATCTATATCAAGGAAGAAATATGAACTTACTAGCTTTTGCCCGGGGCCCGCCCGCGTAAATACAGTATCCCACAGGAACACTGTACTTTGCCGGGATAAAAAGTTGTATATGTGTTAATCCATAACTTAAACTACTATCGTACCAAATTTAATCAAAATCCGTTTAGTAGTTTTTGCGTAAAAGAGTAACAAACAAATATCCATACATACATCCATCCATCCAAAAATCCATCCTCACAAATTTTCACATTCATAATAGTAGTAGGAATTTAGTTCAGCCAAATAATACCTAATATATCACTCGGAGATAATAATTATTATGTACTTACATTCAAATTCATAATTATACAATATATATCGCGTCAATCTAATCCCGTGCTAAGTTGATCTAGTGTTACGAATATTGGACAACGGATACATAATTATATCTATATATAGAAAAGAAAGTCGTGTTAGTTACACTATTTATAACTCAAGAACGGCTGAACCGATTTGGCTGAAAACTGATAGAGAGGTAGCTTAGAACCAAGAGACGGACATAGGATACTTCTTATCCCGTTCCCGTGGGACGTGACATAAAGTTTATAAAATGTGTGATTTGATATGGAAAATTACAAAGTAATGAAAAATCTTAGCTTATATTATAATCAGAATTTATTGCAATTCCAATGTCTCGCTAAAACTTGAGACCGGTTGGACCGATTTGGCTAATGTTAGTGTTTAAATTTAAACGGCGAGATATATTGGAAAAATTGCGGGGAAAATACTAACACTATATTTATAGGTGCGACAGAACAACGTGTGTCGGGACAGCTAGTATACAATAAACATAAGTTTTATATTTTAAAAAATGATATACATAACTAAAATTATACACACCAAGTTTATCTAGCCCCTAATAACTCTATCTAAAATAAAATAAACTCATCGTGAAATGTATATAATATTTCTTAGGTACATGTACACTACATGCGGTAACCCTGAGTCGTCCGTCGAATACTGTGCGTATTGTGATCCCGTTAAGTGGGACCGTTGCCTTCACGCCTCTTCGCAAACGTGATTCGGCGTGAGGACCGACAGCAAAAATTACGATAGCATGTTTTGTATCGACAATTATAAAGTGCGCGCGCGCGTGACACTCGGTTATTCGGAGTAGGTCTACAGCTGCACCAGACTTGAACATGCACATGACATTCCTGTCGCATGTGTATGTTCAACTATTCATTTAAACTATCATTTTACCATTTTAATTATTATTACTTTAAACTCTATAACTGCCAATTTTTCACAATTCCTCACACATCACTTATTATGGGCGAAAAGAAAATGCCCATAATAAGTCATCAAGGCAGCCACAGACGAGAGGCCGATCGTTTCAGTTAGAACTGACGTCAGTTCGGCCTGAACGGATTCGAGCCCATACACGGAAAAAATCGCATCCGACCCAACTGACGTCAGTTCGGCCTGAACGGATTCGAGCACACACACGACACGATTTTGCATCCATTCAGGCCGAACTGAAGGCAGACCGGACCATGTATGGGCCCCTTTTAGTAAGACCTAGCTAGATTTTTGCCCCCCCCTGCATACTAAGTGCATTTAGTATACTTTTATTTAGTATTTCATGGAAATTGTATTAGCCGTTTTTGAGATTCTGATAATATACATATATACAAGAATTGCTGGTTAAAAGCATAATGATCCGTTCCCATCCGTATATCGTTCCCAATGCAATGGCGCTATTCATTTGGTTCTTAATTTTCTTCCTGACGTATATACTTGTATTTTATATAATAGGAGTTTTTCAATCCCATTTATGTACGAGGTACAAATTGTATAAAATTATTGCAAGTTTTCTAAAGCACACTAATATTATAATTAATAGGAAAGATTTGATTGTGTGTTTTTTTGTCATTGTCGGCTCCGAAACTACTGGACCGCTTTTGAAGACATTCACCACAAATATAGACCACGGGGAAGGACATAGGCCACATTTTTATCGCGGCAAAATACACGGTGCCGTGGGAATTCCGTTTGCGCGCACCAAGTCGAGAGCAATATCTAGTGTGAAAATATTGCTCATAAAAATTACTTCCGCTATAGCAACTTTCCACCGCCCATGTAAAATTCGGTTTCAAAGAAATAATTTTTGTTACACCGCATTCTTAGTTTAGGCCTTAGAATATAAAATGAACACTTAGGAAAACTTCCATGGGCCTTAGGCCAAGTAAAAGCAATAACAATTACAGCGGCGCAGGAATCAGTATTCAGAACTTAATATCTAATATGTGTAAGGGCCCGGCTACACGCTCCGACCTGCCATCATGCCTGCGTTGTCTGAACTTCGGGAGCGTGCACGCACACGCTTACTGAAGACCAACAGTCTATGTATACAAATGACCTCATATTCGAGTTCAGACCTTTACAAGGCTTAATTGCAGCTATACTCCATTCAGAGACAACTGCGCATTCTTATACGTGGGTAACACTGAAAATGTTTAGAACTGGCCAGTTAGAAACATTGCTAATGAAAACTTTTTTTTAATTTCAATTTTAGAACTCTTTGGTAACCTAATGTAGTATATTGCATTCATTTGTCATTTGTTTTTGTGAATTGGCGGCAAATCTAAAACTCTTGTTACACGTGAAAATGAACCTAACGCGAGAAAATTTTCGGTCAATGATTTATTATGACTTTCGTTGTGGGCTTACTCAACAACAAAGCTATGATAGGCTACGATTAGCATTTCTTAATGAAGCCCCATCTCGTGCTACTATTTACAATTGGTTTAACGAGTTTAAGCGTGGACGTAGCAATCTCAATGATGATCCGCGTGAGGGACGTCCTTTAACAGCGACTACTGAAGATAACATCAGTGCTGTGCGACGCATGATAGAGGAAGATAAGAGAGTGACCTATCAGCAGATACGGGCAAGCCTAGGCATTGGTATGAGTCAAGTTCAAAAAATATTACATGAACACTAAGGCGTCAGGAAGCTTTGTACCAGATGGATTCCCCATACTTTAACCGACGACCAAAAACACCTTCGTATGGACTGGTGTCGCCAAATGTTAGATAAGTTCAACGGTGGTGACTCAAATGCTGTATTTGACATCGTCACAGGTGATGAAAGCTGGATGTATTGCTACGAACCGGAAACCAAAAGACAATCAGCTCTGTGGGTGTTTCCTTTCGAGGATCGGCCAACTAAGGTAAAGAAAGGAAGAAGTCAAGGAAAAAAGATGATTGCCTCATTCTTTGGTCGAAAAGGTCATTTCGCGACAGTTGTGCTAGAAGATAGAAGGACAGTTACTGCAGACTGGTATGTCAATCGCTGTTTGCCTGTTGTCTTGGAAAAAATTCGACAGCAGCGCCCTCGAAGCAGGATCCTCCTTCACCACGACAATGCTTCAGCGCACTCCGCAAAACAGACTGTTGAATATTTGACTATGGCAGGTGTTGAGATAATGAGTCATCCGCCATACAGTCCTGACCTGGCACCCTGCGACTTTCATTTATTCCCAAGAACTAAAAATAAAATTCGAGGTATTCGCTTTACAAGCCCTGAAGATGCGGTGAAAGCGAACGAAAATGCCATAGAAGAGACCCCTAAGGAAGAATGGGCCCACTGCTTTTCTCAGTAGTTCCATCGAATGCGACGATGTGTCGCATTCGAGGAACGGAGATTACTTCGAAAAACAATAAAATTATTGGCAACTTTCTACATTAAGCCGTTTTTCATTTTCTAAACATTTTCAGTGTTACCTAGGTACCACCAATTTAAATGTCACGTATTTACAGGGCAAGAAAGAAATACAATTTTAAATTAATTCATAGGTGGTTATACCTTACAGTTGAAATTCAAACGTGCTAACCGCCTAATATAGCTTTTAATCTTAAAATGTTTTTTTTATTGTTCCTGCAAGTCGCAGTGGGTTGCAGCAGTACAAGGCCTTAATAGTCGTTTTCCTGATCTAAACTTCAGCTTTAGACTGGTAATGCAAGTCGAAGCGTGTAAAAGTCGCATAAGACACGATTTCCTGACCATTAAACATTTACAGAGTCGTAGAGATAACGCGGCTAATAGCAAGGAGAGCGGACGCCCGCATTACGAGCTAAGCGAGCAGACCTTGGAAGATGGTAGATATGAATAGAAATGTACAGTAAGCTGTTGCTAGAAGCGCCATTTCGATTTATTTTGCTGCATATCGAGATTTCCGTTTAGTATATTTTTTTACTATAGCCAAAAGTTCCAAATGTAACGGTACGTCGACCATTAGGGTTTTGGGTCCCGGGACTTCTCGTGCCCCCAAGTCCCGGGACTTTCCGTAATAGGCTATTCTACATTTTTCAAATATATTTTAAAATGTTCGTATCGATTCGATAGTCAACTAGTATTTTTATTTTCTGGAAATAATATATATTTATGCAAAGAAAAAATTCTTCAAATTTAAACAATAAATGAGCCAAAACGATAGCCACCATTATCTTGACGTCATAAGATCAGAAACAAATAAATGTCATATGCGTGTGTGTAGTGCATGAACTTTAGATTTAACTTCGCTATTGTTTATTCGATTTGATTAAGTTCTGACGTTATGACGTCACTTACAAGAAAATTATGGCGGCTGGCATTTTAGGTTACGTGACATACAGATAATAAAACTACAATTTTGTTTTCGAAATTATAAATAAATCGCATATTTAATATACGAAATAGTATTGTATAGTGTTGTATTGTAACGAAATAGTAATAGTATTATTATGTATAAGTAACAAATTTATATTATTTAATTTTGATAGATGAAACTAGCCTATTTTATTTGTCTCGAGTCCCGGGACTTTCCAGTTGAGACTCGAGACGAATTGTGGAAGAACTGTATTATAGACTTTACGTACGATCTGCTGACCGAATACTAGGGATATTCCCTAGTATTCGGTCAGCAGATGTGGAAATAATGAGCGCTGAACCTAGTTCCAGTAGCTCTCAAGTACACAACGAGTCTAAATCAAATGGAACAAGCAATAAAATCATACAAGAAAATGTACCCGAGATTCTGGAAAAAAAACTAGAGCAACATTAAAAAAGGAGTTTCAGTTGTTTGAAGCAACCGGAAAATGTACAGAAAGTTTGGAACAGTAGTTCCAAGCTTTCTGTACATACATAAATTAATTACAATTAAATTAAATAACGTTTATTTCTAGTGGCATAGGTCCATATTATAAATACGTTAATACCTTACAGACTAAATAAATAAAGCCTTAAACAGAATTAAACCGACATCTGTTGAAAAGGAAAGAGTGTTTTCCTTGATCGGTGACATTATTACAAAATACAAAAAAAAGATTGTCGGACTAAGTTCGCGCTCAGAATTATTTATAAAATATTTTTGGAGTTTACTCCTTAAGAATCGATTTTCATATAAGGCCCCCGGTATGAAAAAAATATGAGGAGTAAAATCTACTGAACGAATGACCTCGTTACGTTTTCGTTCGCAACCTATTCTGCGCACCTTTCACTTTTTTTACATGGCGCGAATTCAAATCAGAATCAGAACTCAAATCGATCGCTAGTCGCTTTGCATTGCACACAAAATTTTACTTCTTAGAGTGAACTCCAGTCGTGCGTCGGAGCTGACACACACTTTTTCTTAAAAGTCTCGAAGTCCCGCTTTGATTGTAGGTTGTCTCGTGGCCCAGGACTTTGAAATTGGCGGGATTTCCCAAACCCTGGTGAACGTGACATTTTTAATAAAATCAGATGAAAACAATCTAAAATTAAAAAAGCTTACTTCTGACCAGTCCAGTTTCAGTCACCTTAGGGTCAGTCTCACTGGAACGAGACGATTTTAGACGAGGCGCTGCATTTTAAAAATAATGATTACACATTGAACTTTATTCTGTACACAAGAAGATACACTTGCAAGAACAGCACCGCGCTATACAGACCGGTTTAGTTTGACATTCGAACTCTTGGCAAACGTGTATCTTCTTGTATAGTAAATAAAGTTCATTAACATAAAAACGCAGCGGTGCGTCACGTATCGTCGCGTTTCAGTGTCAATGGACCCTAACACAAGCACATTATATCCTTGTGCATGACTGTATGACAACCTATAACCAGCGTATATCAAGAGTCAGGACAGGCCGCGACAATTGGAGAGAGGACTACATGTAAAATATATAATTTAATTTATATACTCAGAAATATTGAGGTATTACTACTTGAAAAACGTAAAAAGATTATATTTTAGGTGTAGTTTAGTAATTAGATAAGTACATAAGATATATTTTTGCAAAATTAGTAAAAAACCCTACATTACTAGTTTACTTGCATCATTAATATAGCCTGAACAAAAACAAATTATTATGGTAAGTAAGATCTTAACCGCACAAATTACGGAGACATTTACAAATATTATGTTCCTGCGGCCGTATATTATATTTCATACAGTTTTACCTAATCATGACGTCAGTAAGGTACGACTTTTGTATGGAACGTTTTGACTAGACTTACCAAATGTAAACAAATCGAAATGTATGTATGAAAATATCAATTTTTAGTATACTGCTTCTTCAGAGAACTTACTCATATTAAGTATTTAAAAGATTTTTTTGCACAAATGTATAGTCATATTTTATGCAATTAAAAAAATTCTATCGTCTAGCATACTATCGAAGGAAAAGTGAAATAAATGGGGCTGGGTGCTCGTTAGCAAACAGTTATTTCAGGTAGAGTCAAGAGTGAGGACCCGCGGCACTTTAACGTTGCCGTGAAATGTTTTGATAAAGCCTTTCAAAGGAATAATCATTTGAAACAGGACTTAGGAATTAAGTTTAAAAGTATATATTATAAGCCTTAAAAACAGGGAGATAATACTATGACTACGCTTACCTGCGGGAGACTACTGTGGTGAACTATAAGCTACAGCTTCTTACTACTATTAGGTCTTTACCTATGAAATTGCCGTTTTGTATGAAAAAATTTAAACGAATTTTTTTCATGTATTTATATTTATTTTATTATATGCAATCAACGCATCTTGGCAAAGATGGCAGTGGCAGTTTATTGTTGCCCTTCTTAAAGAAATCAGCTGGAAGGGAATTCTGAATTCTTCAAAGGCATTTGGTACTGCCTCTCGGGTATTGAACTTTTTTCCCGCCAAGAAGTTATCCAAATTCTGTAAAAAGTAGTAGTCTGTAGGCGCAAGGTCTGGTGAGTAGGGCAGATGACGGAGAGCTTCCAACCCCAGTTCTTGCAACTTGGAGACCGTCTGCTGTGCAGTATGAGGCGCGAGTATATAGGCGGCGCAGTATGAGGAGCGCGCGTTGTCGTGCAGGAGCAGCGGAGAGAAGCGATTGACCAATGCTGGTTGGAGATGTGCCAGCTTCTCCATCAATGTGTTCAGTTCTTCACAGTACACATCTGCAGTAATGCTCACCCCGTTTGGTAAGAAACTATGAATCACACCGGCGCTAGACAACCAAACAGTGACCATCACTTTTCTAGGGGTAAGTTTTCATTTAGGGCATTGTTTAGGTGCTGAACCAGGATCCAAACAACTTGCTGAGCGCTTGCGGTTATCAAACAGAATCCATTTTTCATCGCAGGTAACAATGCGGTTTAAAAATCCTTAATTTGTGTGTCTGTTGAGCAGAAGGCACGTCTCGACGCGTACTTCGCGCTGGCGATCATTGAATTCGTGGGGCACCCATTTGTCAAGCTTTTTTACCTTGCCAATTTGACGCAAATGGAACAATATTGTTTTGATGCTTACGTCGAAAGCTGCTGCTAATTCAGCCGTAGATTGTGTATCATCAGCTTCCACAATCGCCTTTAATTCGTCATTGTTGACCAAAGTCTTTAGATGACCGCGGGGTTCATTTTTCAGGTCGAAATTTCCGGAACGGAAGCAAGCAAACCAATAACAGGTGGTGCGTTGGTTTGTAATGTTAGCTCCGTAAACGTCGTTGATGTTGCGTGCCGCTTGTGCCGCGTTGCTGCCACGACGGTACTCATATTCCATAATTACTCGAATTTTTAACGTATCCATGATGATGAAAAAGATTGAAATGCGATGAAAATGTAACACTAATCAATAAACAAATGACTGCTTTTGGAAAAAGAATGCCATGTTTTTAAAATAAAATTAATTTGAAATTGGAATTCTTAGCCAAACAAAAATTATTTTTATTTGAAATGACCAGTACTGCAGAACGGCAATTTCATAGGTAAAGACCTATTATTATAAATGTGAAAGTTAAGAAGAACGGACGGATGGATGAATACATGTTACTCTTTCATGCAAAAACTACTGATGGGATTTTGATGAAATTTGATATGGTAGTCGTTTTTATCCCGAAAAAGTGCAGTCTAGTGGGATATTGTATTGACGCGGGCGGAGCTAGTGTAGTCTAGCTATGTAGCAAAAGCTAGTATATAACTATAATAATACTTTAATTATTTACACTTATATTTTATAAACAAGAAATATTAGTTTGTTTTCATTGAACAGGCTCCGAAAGTACTGGACCGATTTTAATTAAATTTGGCACAGATATAGATTAGAGATATATGCTACTTTATATCGTATCAAAATGTACGGTTCCTGCGCGATTTACACGAAAGGGATTATCCTCTATAATATCAAATTTAGTTCATCTCATTTATTCGACAAACTTGTCCTATTGAGGTTAAACTGTAGTTAATAATTTGTTGCCAACAGATGCGTCTATTCAGTGACACATTTCTGGCCGACTTGAGCGAATACTGGGTCAAATGTCTCCAATGGGGTCGACGAGGAGTATTTAACATTATACGCAATTAAATAAATATTAAAATATAGAGATGAGCTCGAAAATATGGAAATTTCATAGAAAGATGAGCTCACGTTTTGTGGAACGGTTGAAGTGTTTGGACATTTTATGGTGAATTTTTATAAATGCGATTAAATAAAAATATTTTGTTAGACTTTCGAGTTTAAAGAGATTTTTTAATGCGCTTTAGCAATTTTATCAAACATGATTTTCAAGTACGAGTATGTTTGTGGACTGCATTCAATAATAACAACGTAATTTATGCTGTTCTACTAATATTATTAATGTGAAAATTTGTGAGGATGAATGGATGAATGGATTGATGGATTGATGGATGTTTGTTACTCTTCCACGCAAAAAAATACTGAACGGAATTTTATATGGCAGTAGCTTAGGCTTCGGATCAAAACAGGCTACTTTTGTCCCGGAAAAGTACAGTGCTCCCGCGGGATACCCGATAGTTAGATAATACTAGGGCGGGTCAATAAGTCCGTGACTTTTTGAATTTCTAACCTCCTTACTGAAAAAGCAACACTACTCCTGTCAACAGGCATCTGTCAGTTGACTCCTATCAAAATTTGAACTTGCTGCGTCAGTTAGTTTGTGTTTTACAGCTATCTTTATCAGACTATCCAGTAACTTAAGGAAACAATGGAAAAAAGTGAATTTCGTGTGCTTATTAAGCATTATTTTTTGCGAAAAAAAACCATTACCGAGACCAAGGCTAAGCTTGATAAATACTATGGGGATTCTGCACCATCGATTTCAATGGTAAAAAAGTGGTTTACTGAATTTCGTTGTGGCCGTACAAGCACTGAAGATGCCGAACGTCCTGGACGCCCAGTTGAGGTCTCTACACCCGAAACAATCGAAAAAATTCACGATATGGTGTTGGCCGACCGAAGATTGAAAGTGCAAGAGATTGTGGAAGCCATAGGCATCTCGCATGGCTCAGTGGTTTCAATTTTGAATGATCACTTGGGCATGAGAAAGCTTTCCGCAAGTCGACCACAAACGCAATCGTGTAACAACTTCACAGGAAGGTTTGGCGTTGTTTAATCACAATATGGAGGGGTTTTTGCGCAGTTTTGTAACCGTGGACGAAACATGGATCCATCACAACACACCAGAGACCAAACAACAGTCAAAACAGTGGGTTTCTAAGGGTGAATCGGCGCCAAAGAAGGCCAAGGTGGGTTTGTCAGCCAATAAAGTTATGGCGACTGTTTTTTGGGATGCACGTGGGATAATCCACATTGACTATCTTCAAAAGGGAAGAACAATTAATGGGGAATATTATGCCAACTTATTGGACCGCTTCAATGAGGATTTGAAAAAAAACCGACCTCATTTTGCCAAGAAAAAAGTTCTTTTTCACCAAGACAATGCAAGGGTGCACACATGTGCAGTTGCCATGGCAAAAATCCATGAATTGGGCTATGAATTGCTCCCACATCCACCCTATTCTCCAGATTTGGCTCCGAGTGACTACTTCTTGTTCCCAAACCTGAAAAAATGGCTCGGTGGAAAAAGATTTGACTACAATGATGAAGTCATCTCGCAAACAAAGGCCTATTTTGAGGACCTCGACAAATCATATTTTTTGGAAGGGATAAAAAAATTGGAGAAGCGTTGGACAAAGTGTATAGAGCTCAAGGGGGACTACGTTGAAAAATAAAATGATTTATTTATCAAAAAATCTGTGTTTTATTCCAAAAGTCACGGACTTATTGACCCGCCCTCGTATATTGCAGATTAAAGAGATGTTTTATTTCACTTTAGCAATTATATCAAGCATGATTTTCAAGTATGTTTGGGGACTTCATTCACTAATAAAATACTGTTTAAGAAGTGCTGTTTTTCAACAACAAAAAAATTAAGTAGCTTGGTGGTTACTATTAGACATCATCAGCTCGTTTACTGCTAGACAGCAGTAAACGAGCTGATGATGATGAATTATAGCCAAGGACACAATTATCGATTAGGTCATCTTTCAAACAAAAAAAATAAGATCAAAATCAGTTCATCCGTTTGGGTGCTACGATGCCACAGACAGACATACACGGACACGTCAAACTTATAACAACTAGCAACAGTTTAATATTGTACAATAAACGTCTCAATAATATCAAATGTCTTATATGTCCTCCCGCTTCTTTGTTTCCTGGAAATCCTAGAAATCCAAGAAATCCAGGAAACAAAAGACAAACGCTTTGTCAAGAGACGGTCGTGTTAGTGGTCACATAGTAATATCGTTATGATCGCATCCAAGGACTGGGAGTTTCTACATTTTTCCAACTTTTCCTTTGTAATCTGAGATTAAATCCATAACTTTTCCAGCTAACGCATTCGAGAAACTAACTGGACTTTCAACTCGAAAATTTCAAAATTACCGTTAATTTACACGAGTTCCCTCAGTTATGAATTAATCTAGTTCAAACTTTGAGACGGTAGCGAAATTGATTGATAGCTTATACAACTTTAATGAGACTAAATTCAGTTGTGCCCTTTATACACCCTGTGAAACATTGCAAGTCAAATTTTACTGAGTCGCATGAAATAAGTCACGATTAAAATGTTTATTCAGAGGCAATAACAGATTTAAGTACCCGTAAAACCTTTTTTCATTAATTTAGTCATCGTTATAACAACTGGCTGTATATTTACGGCACCATGACATGGAATGAATGAATAACTAACAGCTATAAAAACGACGAAAACTAAGGCTGGGGCTATATGATCCGGAATCCGGAGGGCTGGACAAAATTCATTTAAAAGTTAATGTAATAGAGTTGAAAATCGAACACTCGAGTGTCGAGTCAAATGTCAATGTCATATTATTATGACAGCTCGGCGTTTGATTTTCAAGTCTATTGTAGAGCGGAGAGTTTTATTTTCAGTACTCTGAATTTTGCCGGGCCCGCCAGATTTCGGATCATATGGTCCCAACCTAACCTACAAAATATATGAATCAACATCTGTGTTTAATAATAATACGTTTTGCCCTCGGCCGTGCCCATGTAAATACGCAATTAAATATCCGCAATATCCCTTCTTTTTCGGGATAAATAGCAGCCTACATGTTAATGCAAGGCCTAAACTACTGCCATACCAAATTTCATCAAAATCCGTTCAATATTTTTTTGCGTGAAGGAGTAACAAACATCCATCCTCACAAACTTTCATATTTATAATAGTAGTAGGATAATAGGATTTTAAGTAAAAATTTATATTCTAGTGGAGTTAAATCTTATAAGCGATTAAATCAACCGATAAACGTCAATAATTCCAATAATCGTTGTTGAAATCCGGTTCGCTGGGCAACAGTGAGGCCGGGAATAAAACGGTAATGACAAAGTCCCAGGTGCGTGGACAGTGCAATTGTCATTTAAATCGGTGCAAACGGGCGACAGTATTATTATGGTACGGTGCAAACGAGCTATGTGTAGCTGCCGTGACATGCCGATGCATTACATACATTATTTCTCCAGTAGTGGCGTAGTGGACTGGGATCCCAGGCCCGCCAGACTACCCTTGTATTCTCACTGATAAAATGAAAATTTTGTGATTGTTGTCATAAAAATAAGTAATCGGTATAAATGTCACTTTATAATATTCTTTATAATTTTTCTACAATAAATACGTTAGAATATTTTCAAAGGCTGTAAGAAAAGTAAGTACAATTTTTTTGTACCTTGTATCTAAAAATTGGCCCACGGACAAACTGGGTATGGTAGGGGGTATGCATACGTTTATTTAACACACTAATACTACAATATAATATACATTTTATCAATAAATATAAGGGTAGTCTGGCGGGCCTGGGATCGCAGTCTGTATCTGTTTTGGACATTTTCCTCTATCGGCTACACGTTTAAATGATTTTGTGTAGCGGTAGCCCGTAACAGCTACTATTAGGGCTTTTCACCCGTTTGCGCCGAAACTTAGGAAGCATTTACATCGGTGCCCCTTTTTTACTGAACATCACAAGAATGAATTAATCTAGTAGGCAACGCGGTATGACTGGTGCACTGGTATTACACCATGCGCACGACGCACCGTCTTATACATTGGCGTGACGACGAGTTAATTCACCATTGAACCTTAAATCCCGCATATACTTTCAATTTACTTTCAATTAATTAAAAATGAATCGTCTTGAGATCATAAACTGATTTTGGAGTTTGGACCAATCCAAATTCGTTTGACGTTAGTTTGAGGTTTATGAAAATACCATTATTCTGTTGTAACATATCGAAGCTGCATCAAAACTGTAGTATTGTAAGATTTAATAAGCAGAATCGACCTACAGACTTGTAACGTGTTGCATAATAACAACAGAACTAACACTGTGTGTAAGCACCATAAGCCAGTAAAACTATTTCAGTTTGCTGTAACACTTACTACCGTTTGCGCTACGTGTTCAGAATGGCGCGGAGACGACTCCATCATGTCTTTCATAAAATACGTGAGCGAGAAATCTCTTTGTATTGAAGATTTTAACAACTACACAGTTTTGCTATAAGATTATTTTTAACATGAAAAGTAAAAGTAGTGTTATATACTTAACTTGCATTTGTTACTTCTTTAGGGTCAGCTCACACTGAAACGAGACGATACGCGATTCGGCGCTGCGTTTTAAAAATAGTTATTCGAAGGTTGAAGGTTGTAAACTTCATTGAAGGTCCATTCTACTAATTAAATCCTGCAATACCTAATACAGTTGCGATTCAGTCCCGATTCTCGTAAACGTTAAATCCGTTTTGATTGGTCTAAACCCAAAAAATCATTTATGATTCAGTAAAAGTAAAATGAAAGTGTAAGTTAATTACGAGAATTGGGGTTCAGTACACAATAAGATACACGTTTCATTGCAAGAGCAGCGCCGCGCTATGCAGAGCGGTCTAGTTTGATTTGAACTCTCGCAAATAAATGTGTATCTTCATGTGTAGTGAATAAAGTTCAATTTTGAATCGCTATCTTAAAAAATGCAGCGCCACGTCACGTAGCTCGTTTCGGTGTGAACTGACGCTTAGTCTTTTTAAATTTTGTTTCTTCATACAAACATTGGACCGCTGTTTCTGCCCCTTAGCTAAAGGCTGAATTTTGAAAAATCCTCTCATAACAGATTCCTACGTTCGGGTGTCATAGACCATAACTAATATACGCACCCAACGCTCCATTCAGCCAATCGCATCCTTTGGTTGGCACAAAATATCGCACAAAACATTTAGTAAACAAAATAGTAAAACTAGTTTTCAGAAGTCTGATTAAAAAATTAATTAACGAAAAAGTTTCATTCGTGAGCAATCCGACAGGGGAGCAGGGGAGCTCAACTTTGTCTATTTGCATTTGCCTGACAATATGAAGCTGGTCGCCATTTGCATTTCTATTTTTACAACTATATTACGACATTCGTTCTTGGGGTGCCGTACCCAAATGGTAAAAACGAAAACCTATTACTGAGACTTCACTGTCCATCAGTCCGTCTGTCTGTCTGTCACCTGGGTGTATCTCGTGAACCATGATACATAATAGTGCAAATTTCAACTGTCTAAGTTGAAATTTGAACAGATTGTGTATTTCTGTTGCCGCTATGACATCAAATACTAAAAACATAATAAAATAAATATTTAAGAGGGGTTCCCATACAACAAAAATGTTTTATACCGTTTATTTGCTCGATATTAAATAACGGCAATTATAGAATGGCGCTTGAAATATTCACTGAATATTGGGTTGCAAATTCTCTTTAAAAATGAGTAAAAATTAAAAAAATCCTTAATTTTTTCTTTGTTTTTTTGCTCGTTATTGATACTAATGTCAGGTATTAGAGTACTAATTAATACCTGACAAATGGTTGTAACAATAATACGGAACCCTTCGTGCGCGATTCCGGTTCGCATTTAGCTGTTTTTTTCAATAGCGTGAAATTAAAATTATTTTTCGTAATGTTATTAAATACGGTATTTTCCTGTATTTTTTTTATTACATAAATGAATCGAGCTTTGAAAAATAAGACAGTTTACAAAAGGAGTAGTATGCTAAAAATTAACATTTCCAAAGATATTGCGGATTGTTTGAAGCACTTTTGTGAGTCGCGTGAAAACGCCCTATGCAAAAGTCGTACAAGCAGGTGACGTCACACGCTACGAATGTTGCTACGAAATGTATGGCATATGAACAAAATTTCTGATAGCTTCGAAGATTGTGCGTTTATGTTCATACCTACCATAGTAAATCTTTCTGTATTTGATGTAAATAAACTAATTATGTAGGTAGCTTTTTACACTAATGTTGTAAAAAAGTATTTATAGTTTTGCTCTGTCCGTCCATCTATCGTCTGTCTGTCCGCGCTTCTAGCTTCTGTAATGATGAATATATTGATGAAATTTGGTATAGTTATAGATTGTGTACAGATTTCAGTTTGACATCAAAAAATAATTGTAAGGTCGTGTCGACGAAGATATCAAACAACTTGATCCATTAGAATATGATTTATTACTGAACTCTCAATATAAGACATTACACACTTATATACTTCCTCGTACACACTCCCATGACTATACATAGTACTCACACACCACACGCCCATCGGAGAAAAAAATGAATTACAGTTAATTGAACAAACAAAAATAAAAATATATTATATCTATCATTACATATTAGTATTATAATATTATTTTTACCATTCTAAACATAGATACATTTTCAATGGCAAAGGATAAAAAAAATGGTATATGGTCTAGTTGTATTTTTATGTACTATATATATAATAATATAATTATTTACCTTTATATTGTATTTTTAAATTAGGATAACAATCTTCTATTACTTTATATTGTCTAATATGGATCTAGTTTGTTAACATTTTGTTAATTCTTAAGTAGTATCATGTCACCTGTATTATGTTATAGGATTAGTATAGGAATCATATTTACATTTTATAATTTGTTTACTGCTAATTAAATTGTGTCTTGCATCATACTGTGATTTTTGGAGTCTATATCTAAGTTGTCGCGGAAAGTCTTGTGGGTGCAAAATCTGATGTTAAATTACTAGGTAAATTAAATATTTTTCCGAAAACGAGTTCGTATGGAGTGTACGTGGTTGACGTGTGCACGGTCGTATTAAAAGCGAATCACCAATACGGTAACCATGAACTCCACAAACATGAAACATGAACATATTAAATATTTATGGGTATTTTGTAACTCACAATCGATCCTATCGACTGATGATGATACGCTGTCGAAGATATTTGATTGATTTTAAGAATTTTACACATTTCATTCATTACATTCGAAATGAACTCCGTGCCCCGATCAGATATAATGTTTCTTGGAATGCCATAGCGTAAAATAAAGTTACGAATTAAAGCTGTTGCCACTGAAATTGTGTCCTTATTTCTTAACGGATAAGCTTCTACGTACACACTAAGATCACACTGTAGTGTGAGAATATATTCGTAATCATCACTATCCTTACTTAAGGGCCCAACTAAATCTAAATATATCTTAACGAAAGCCGAATAGCCCGTATCGGTGTGGACCATTGGCTCTTTAATATACTTAACATGTTTCTGACGTTTACATGTATCGCAGCGACTTACCAAGTCTATGACGTTTTTTTCAAATTTTGGCCAAAAGTAACGTCGTTTCATGTCACTTGTCATACGGCGTATGCCGGCGTGACCACTACTCGGTAGTAAGTGGTAATCATTTAATCACTTATAACTTTTACACCTTTTAAATATATAAACGCGGTCCGGACCAATTAGGTGCAATATCTATACTCTGACGTACGTCTTTTATCAATGTGTTATTCTTATCATCTTGTATTATATACGCATTATCAATTTTTACTTTTCTACAGTAATTCGCCAAATTCCTTACAAAGGCATCTCGTACACATTGTAATCGGAAATAAGGGCATGCTCTTAATATACCATTTGAATACTTTAATATTTTAGGGGTGGCTCTCCGTACATGTGAAGTGGGGATGAAGAATATTTTTCATTGTACCCTATCGTGTGTCATATCATTAAATAGTTCTTTTAAAATTAAGACAAGGTTTCGTACATGACTTTTCGGTAGTAGTAGAAGTAATCGGCCTCCAAAGTGGTTTATAAGTCCCTAGCATTTCTAAACTACAATAAACAGAAACTTGTCAGTTTCCATGATAGATCATGTTAAAAACTCCTTAGGAAAATTATTTTGAATGAAATCGGACAATAACTTTTGAAGTAATTTGAACCTGAAAATTTAAATGATAACCTATTACGCGTTGATACTAAGGCGGGTCAATAAGTCCGTGACTTTTTGAATTTCTAACCTCCTTACTGAAAAAGCAACACTACTCCTGTCAACAGGCATCTGTCAGTTGACTCCTATCAAAATTTGAACTTGCTGCGTCAGTCAGTTTGTGTTTTACAGCTATCTTTATCAGACTATCCAGTAACTTAAGGAAACAATGGAAAAAAGTGAATTTCGTGTGCTTATTAAGCATTATTTTTTGCGAAAAAAAACCATTACCGAGACCAAGGCTAAGCTTGATAAATACTATGGGGACTCTGCACCATCGATTTCAATGGTAAAAAAGTGGTTTACTGAATTTCGTTGTGGCCGTACAAGCACTGAAGATGCCGAACGTCCTGGACGCCCAGTTGAGGTCTCTACACCCGAAACAATCGAAAAAATTCACGATATGGTGTTGGCCGACCGAAGATTGTAAGTGTAAGAGATTGTGGAAGCCATAGGCATCTCGCATGGCTCAGTGGTTTCAATTTTGAATGATCACTTGGGCATGAGAAAGCTTTCCGCAAGATGGGTGCCGCGTTTGCTCACAGTCGACCACAAACGCAATCGTGTAACAACTTCACAGGAAGGTTTGGCGTTGTTTAATCACAATATGGAGGAGTTTTTTAACCGTGGACGAAACATGGATCCATCACAACACACCAGAGACCAAACAACAGTCAAAACAGTGTGTTTCTAAGGGTGAATCGGCGCCAAAGAAGGCCAAGGTGGGTTTGTCAGCCAATAAAGTTATGGCGACTGTTTTTTGGGATGCACGTGGGATAATCCACATTGACTATCTTCAAAAGGGAAGAACAATTAATGGGGAATATTATGCCAACTTACTGGACCGCTTCAATGAGGATTTGAAAAAAAACCGACCTCATTTGGCCAAGAAAAAAGTTCTTTTTCACTAAGACAATGCAAGGGTGCACACATGTGCAGTTGCCATGGCAAAAATCCATGAATTGGGCTATGAATTGCTCCCACATCCACCCTATTCTCAAGATTTAGCTCCGAGTGACTACTTCTTGTTCCCAAACCTGAAAAAATGGCTCGGTGGAAAAAGATTTGACTCCAATGATGAAGTCATCTCGCAAACAAAGGCCTATTTTGAGGACCTCGACAAATCATATTTTTTGGAAGGGATAAAAAAATTGGAGAAGCGTTGGACAAAGTGTATAGAGCTCAAGGGGGACTACGTTGAAAAATAAAATGATTTATTTATCAAAAAATCTGTGTTTTATTCCAAAAGTCACGGACTTATTGACCCGCCCTCGTAGTTACAAGACCCTCCTTAGTTATCTCTTGACATGCTCTTGGTTGAATTACTTGTGACTTTCAAAAACATATAATTACAAAACTTCACATTAAATCCTAATTCTATTTACTTTTATCAAGTTACAATACCTAATTATTTCCTAATTTATAAAAAAAAACAAAATTTTTGCAATAAATTTGGGAAAATACCCAATTGTCAGATGGGGCAAGATTATTTTAGTCTTTCGGTAAAAAAAATAGTGTAGTAAATGTACGTTCCACTTGCCAAAGCGCTTCTTACCCAATTAACTACTACACATTTTTTCAAAAATTTCGAAGAAATAAGACAAAATATCAGTAATATGTATGTATTAATTATCATGTAAGAGTAATATATACATCATTTTCGTTCAGTAATTAATTAAATTCCAAACTTTTTATACCTTTTGAGATTGGAATATTATTTCTTATTCATTTATCGAATAATGTAAATCCCATCACCCTGCATCTCTTATCATAAATTCAATAATATACATATACATCTCCTATCATATTATACATTTTAACTTTAAAATAAACTAGGAACTGAAGTTTTATAATAAACGGAAACTTAAATAAATTAATAAACTGTGATGCAGTTAAAAGTTTGCCGCTGCACAAGCTGCAAGTTGTAACAGAATTTGAAGCCGCCTGTCGAGTTGGTCGAGTTGGTGGAGTTGGTGGAGTTGGTGGAGTTGGTCAGTCGGCAAATACTTTCACAACTTGTACGGCAGTTAGTGTAGTCTACAGAAGACTGTAAAATATCAACTTTCTTTTTAAAGTTCCTTTAGTGGGGTAAAACAACCAATTGTTGGCCCCGAGTAGCCAATTGTTGGCCCCCTACCCCGATTATTGGCTACCCCCTTATCATATCAATCCTTTTGTTTATCTTTTTGTACTCCTGAAATGCTTCCTCTAAAAATAACAAAACATGTTTTTACACAACTAGTCACATTGCCGAATTATGGCAAAACAAAATAACTCTATTCTCGAATTGTTCTGTTCTAGTTAGGCCTAAGCTGGGACTATATTGACCGGAATCCGTAAGGCCGGGCAAAATTTAGAGCACTGAAAACAGAACCCTGCGCTAATACAATACACCTGAAATTGATCACACGTGACGTGTCAAATGTCAGTGTCAAATATGACACTGACATAGTGCACAGTTATATTTTCAGTGCTCTGAATTTTCTCCGGCCTTCGTTTCGGATCATAGTATAGTCCCAGCCTTAGTTTATGTACAGTTTATATACAGTTTATGTACAGTTTATGTACAGTTTATGTAAAATCTCCAGAAACAGGCGTCAGCCGTGTTCACAACAATTCCCCATTCTTTGGAACGTTTCAAGAAACCGTCTAACTTTGTCAGTCAGTTTTTCAAATTAAATACAACATCAACTCCCTTCACACTCTCAAGTCCAGTACAAATAAAAAGTTAATCAACCGAGCAAATCTAGTGACGTACGTAGCAGCCAATTCCGACGCTCCATTTTCTTTGTCCGTATAATTGTCATTACACACGAGAGTTACTAATGTGCTAAGCAAACGGAGGGATGGGGACGGTGTCGATAGAGCTTTTTCTCTCCTGAAAAAAGTTTGGAGTTACATTTTATTTAGGGATGGGATATTGTCGACGTTACAAGTATAATATAATATGCTGTATGTCTTTGATGTAATAACCGTCTTACTATATAAACGGTAACGCTTACCGCGTGTATACGCTTAAGTTCAACTACATGTTGCCTGCATCTTCGTGCGCGCAAAAGTTAATATTGCGGAAACCGTACATTTTTCAGCGATAAAAAGTAGCCTATGTCCTTTCTCGCGGTCTTCCTATATGTCTACCAAATTTCATTAAAATCGGTCCAGTAGTTTCGGAACCCATTCAATGCAAACTAACAAACAAACATACAAACTTTTCCTCTTTACAATATTAGTATAGACTACATAACAGTCTTTAGATGACAAGAAATTTATATTTTAATCTTAAAAAATCAGTCGTTAGGCGTATTACAAGGAAAATGGATCACAAAAAGGAAGTATTTTCTTTGTCGCATTTTTTTTCACCTTAGGGAAGTTATCAGCAACTTTGGTAATAAAAATGAATAATCAACAAGGTAGTATTGTTACATAGTTATATTTAGTTATTTTATGATCCTTTTATTTGTATTTTTATGGTTTTATTGAAAGAAATAAATCAGATTTGATTTTTTGGTAGCAGTAAATTTTTATGCTCCTCATAGAGTTTATTGCATTGATATAGTTCAAGTGGAGAATATAATATTATAACATTACATTAGTATTGATAAATGAAAAATACTATTTTCTATATATTTATTTGATTATATTAACAGTCTCCGTGGTCCAGTGGTTTAGAGCTTGGCTCTCGACTCGGAGGTCGTGGGTTCGATCCCCGCGTTGGAACAACAAAAAAAGTTATTTCCTAGTTTGGTTAGGACAATACAGGCTGATCGTCTGACAAGAAATATGATCCATACGTCGGATCGGCATGCAAAAAGTCGGTCCTGCGCCACTTCTCTCGCCAGTCGGTGCCGGTCGTCCGTCCCACTAGGTTTTCGAGAGTAAAGGAAGGGGAAAAATAACTCCTGCATTGCTGGCCTGGATTCAATGAAACCGACCACCGTCACCCAAACTGGTGGGAGATCTATTAATATTATTTCAAAAAATTACAATCAGATTCATAATTAAAAAAAAAAAAAAATTAAATAAATAAAAAAAAAAAAAAAAAAAATTAAAAAACTAAAATGTACTTTTTCCATTTAAAAAAGCACAGTCGCGCTATGCGTTTATTTTTACGTTTCATCATTTATTTTAATAAATTTCATTTGGAATCTTTTGGCCTTTTTGAAAAGAGTAATTTAAATTTTATCATTATTATAAAATATCAAAAGCGATACAACATTATTCAAGAATGAAGTTATTTTAAAAATATTAATTATGAACAGAAATCTTATAAAACTTATTCGAATATTTATCGTGGGTGTAATTTATTTCAAAGTTTAAGCTTTAAATAATTAATAATACAAGAAAATGTAAAAGTTAATTGTCTTGTTACATTTAATATTTTCTCTTTACAGACTACTTACTACATTAATATAATATTCGAAAATCTTACAAATTTATTCGACTAGCTTTTGCCCTCGACTCCGACCGCGTAAATACAGTATCCCACGGCAACACTGTACTTTTACGAGATAAAATGTAGCCTACATTTTAATCCAGAGCCTAAACTACTACTATACCAAATTTCATTAAAATCCGTTCAGTATTTTTTGCGTGAAAGAGGAACAAACATCCATCCATCACCACAAACTTTCACATTTATAATAGTAGTAGGAAATACAATAATATAACCGTGATTGTTTTACCTTATAAAATGTGTCTTCAACGATACAGTCCCTTGAAAGTTGTTTACCTCGGAGCTTCTATGACAGTTATCCTTATGTCGTTGGCATAAAGGTCTTGTCAGAGGTAAAGTAGCTCCGAACGTACTGTACAGCTTGTTACATATTACATCATTGTATTGTAAACAATATTAATATTAATTGATTGATTGATTACATTATAATCTCTTATATGAACAGCATGTTTTGCTCGTTCTATTCATGTATACTAATATTCAAAAGAGGAAAGGTTTATTTGTTTGTATGTGTGTTTGCTTGCATGATAGGCTCCGAAACTGCTGGACATATTTTGATGAAATTTGGCACAGTTGTAAAATAGGCTACGGGGAGGGACATAGGCTACTTGATATTTCGGCAAAATGTAGGGTTTCTACGAAATTTTCTTTTGCGCGCACGAAGTCGCGGGCAACATCTTTTATAATAATTATATTAATATTAGAAGCAAAAACTTTGTACGTACGTTTTACGAAAATGTATAAATTTCGTATGTAAATGGAGGAGTATGAAATTTGGCACACTTAATATGATGGCACCTCCATCATATTAAGTGTGCCAAATTTCATACTCCTGAACTAATATAGTAATTCTAAAAAAAAATAGATGAAATTCATAAAACTAACTTTACACACACTACCTCAGATCAATAACTATCACTATCGTGCTTACAATCTCTACAATTTTGTCACATAATGACGTTTGTTAATTTATAATTCACATTCTGTAGACAACATTTTCTTTTTATATTTCTTATTTATGACAAAAGAACCTTTATGAAGTTCAAACTTAAAAATTAAATGAACTGTGGTCGAATTCAACTACTAGACGACGATTGGTTTTAATAAAAATGTTTAAGAGGCTATACAGAATGTCTTCAAAACAAAGATATCTCAATCAAAGGAGAGGAATCGGTATTCGATCCTCGTTTCAAATAATATAATAGTTTAAAAAAACTAAAAAAACACGCTTAGAAATTTTTTATCGGGTTATTGCATTGTCATCGGCCCTTAAGACGTGTGCAAAGTTTCAAGTTGATCAGACGTGTAGAAACCGGTGAAAATTAAGCTCAAAGATTCCGTTACATACATACATACATACAACCCGAGCTAATAAAAGCGTGTTAAAATACCAAACATGTGACCTGAAATGTTCACCAAACTGTCCTATAAATAAGTCCACGTTATACTTAAATTCGATTCAAAACCGCACGGCCGATACTTCGCGGCGGGCGTGTGGCCTTCCGATCAAAGCCGGCGTGACGTAGCCGAAACAGCAGTACGAGATTGTCCATGCTCAGTCACAACTATCAGGAAATGTCAATCGTGTTATTTCCCTGTAAATTAGGGAAGTTTTAGGTTAAGTATACTGTCATTACATATTTTATATTGTAGCCTAATGTTAGCTTAAATATTTTATTCGGATAAAAATACACCTGTGTAACATATGAATGTGAGGATAATTTATTACTTAAACTATCGATATAACACATCACTGTCCAGTGTAATTGTAGCTTTCGTTACATAGTTAATAGTAAACATTTACTCTCCTTCCCTCCCTTTGAATTAAGTTAAGTGGGATTTTGTTGAGGAATGCTGTCTTACGGAATAAAGTGGCTACATTTTTCAACAGCCTTTTGTATTCGTTTACTTTATGTGTGTAATGTATTATGTGTGTTACTTTTGTAATAGTTTTGTTTGGCTTAGGAAAAATCATCATCATCGTCCGTGCTGGTATTTTTCTTTAATGTGGAGACTGAAGGATTAAGCCCATGCTAGCCTACAGTATGGATATAGTGCAACCTAATAATTAGATTTCTTGTACTATCAGGGAATTTAATTCATAAGCAGTAGAGTGTTTTCAGAATTTATTTGTGCCTATTATAATGATGACATGCAGTCACGATAGTCAATACAATTGTCAATTACATGTCAGTTTCGTATCATAATAAATAAGACAACAGTTTTAACAAATTGTGATAACAATCAATCTGCTTGTGAATTAAATTCCCTTAAAGTATATTATTCGCTTGCATATTTTTAAGATTTTATCTATTACTTATCTATATATTTTAAATGATATATAATGAAGGATTCTAATTAAATACCCCTTTGGGAAGGATATACAAGCATACTTTATGTGGATACTAGCTTTTGCCCGCAGTTTCGCCCGCGTGGGAGAATGTTCGTGGCAAAAATCTTCTTTAGCGAGTATACCTGCAATATAGTAATAGCACAGAGTAAATATTTATAAACTTTATAATCAACTTTCACACGTACATTTTAATTTTATGATATCTCCTAGATATAATCTCCTAGATAAGGATTTATATTGTATCCGTCAAAATAGCTTCTGAAAATACCACATTAGTTTGTGATCATTTTTTTAAACTTAAAATGGGTATAGTAACCTATCCTTAAAAGATTGAACTATATTTGCCATCGCGGTCTTTTTTGTAGATCTATCAAAAGAGAAACAATCCCACCATACACCATACATTGCTTAGTTATTTATCTCCAACGGGTTAGGCTGCGTTTTCGATAACAGTTCCCAGACGGCTTGATTTTTTCCGTCACCTTCAATATTTATCGTCATAATTAAATCTAAATTCAATAAACAATTTCCACAAAACCTTAACAAATTATTATCGACCTAAACCTTCCTAAGGAACCACTCTGTCGGTAAATGTAAACGGCCTGAAAATCTTTTCAGTAGTTTTTGAGATTATCGCAAACATAGAGACAGGCATACAGACTCGGCGGGGTACTAAAGTATCCTATGTCCGTCTGCTGGTTCTAAGCTACATCCCCGCCAAGCCAAATCTTCCAAATCCAAATCTTTCCAAATCTCAGCCAAATCGGTTCAGCCGTTCTTGCGTTATAAATACTAACACGACTTTCTTTTATATATAATATATATATGGACGCGATGTATGGATTCCTGCGAATTATAGGCGAAGTTGCGAGCTATACCTGTTTGTTTATTATTTATATTTAAAAAATAATAATGATAAAAAATTATTATTCATTTGAACTTAAACTAAAAAGAAATACATATACTAAGGCGGGTCAATAAGTCCGTGACTTTTTGAATTTCTAACCTCCTTACTGAAAAAGCAACACTACTCCTGTCAACAGGCATCTGTCAGTTGACTCCTATCAAAATTTGAACTTGCTGCGTCAGTTAGTTTGTGTTTTACAGCTATCTTTATCAGACTATCCAGTAACTTAAGGAAACAATGGAAAAAAGTGAATTTCGTGTGCTTATTAAGCATTATTTTTTGCGAAAAAAATCCATTACCGAGACCAAGGCTAAGCTTGATAAATACTATGGGGACTCTGCACCATCGATTTCAATGGTAAAAAAGTGGTTTACTGAATTTCGTTGTGGCCGTACAAGCACTGAAGATGCCGAACGTCCTGGACGCCCAGTTGAGGTCTCTACACCCGAAACATTCGAAAAAATTCACGATATGGTGTTGGCCGACCGAGGATTGAAAGTGCAAGCGATTGTGGAAGCCATAGGCATCTCGCATGGCTCAGTGGTTTCAATTTTGAATGATCACTTGGGCATGAGAAAGCTTTCCGCAAGTCGACCACAAACGCAATCGTGTAACAACTTCACAGGAAGGTTTGGCGTTGTTTAATCACAATATGGAGGAGTTTTTGCTCCGTTTTGTAACCGTGGACGAAACATGGATCCATCACAACACATCAGAGACCAAACAACAGTCAAAACAGTGGGTTTCTAAGGGTGAATCGGCGCCAAAGAAGGCCAAGGTGGGTTTGTCAGCCAATAAAGTTATGGCGACTGTTTTTTGGGATGCACGTGGGATAATCCACATTGACTATCTTCAAAAGGGAAGAACAATTAATGGGGAATATTATGCCAACTTATTGGACCGCTCCAATGAGGATTTGAAAAAAAACCGACCTCATTTGGCCAAGAAAAAAGTTCTTTTTCACCAAGACAATGCAAGGGTGCACACATGTGCAGTTGCCATGGCAAAAATCCATGAATTGGGCTATGAATTGCTCCCACATCCACCCTATTCTCCAGATTTGGCTCCGAGTGACTACTTCTTGTTCCCAAACCTGAAAAAATGGCTCAGTGGAAAAAGATTTGACTCCAAAATGAAGTCATCTCGCAAACAAAGGCCTATTTTGAGGACCTCGACAAATCATATTTTTTGGAAGGGATAAAAAAATTGGAGAAGCGTTGGACAAAGTGTATAGAGCTCAAGGGGGACTACGTTGAAAAATAAAATGATAAATTTATCAAAAAATCTGTGTTTTATTCCAAAAGTCACGGACTTATTGACCCGCCCTCGTAGATTTTTTTTTTTTAAAGTCCATATTTTCATCCAAGCAACTAATAATTACTAAAGTAATGTTTTGTTTTCCTTTTTAAGTTGTTTTTTTAGTTTTTAAATATTTTATTGTGTAATAGATAACATGTTTCACTTATACTTGCCAATAAAAACTAAAGTAGACTTTAGAACTACACTCCGTAGTAAGTGTATTTATTTAATAAAGGATTAAATCAAGTTGGCAGTGTTATGTTTTCTGTTGTTCTCTTTGTTTACGTTTGGATCAATTTGTATCTGAACGGAGTATAGAAGTCTCTTTGGAGCTTAACGTCAGGTTTTGATTTTAATCCAACATTAATCGTGATTGATTGTGAATTATAAATGACTTATTGGATCAATATCGAGTTTTCGTCACTAGTTATTGGAGGCACATTAGGAAGGTTTCGTCAAACGATGGATATACATACTACTGGTAATATATTATAGATTAAAGAACTAAAGTTTGAATGTCTTAGATTTAACACTTTACATTTTATTGATATCTAAAAACACCTGATTTCGTCACTGACTCACTGGTGATCATCAAAAAACACAGGGTACTTCCGAATGTCTTAGAAAACTGAAATTTGGTATGTAAGCTAGTATTAGCACACAAAAAACATAAAAATTGTAAAACTTTGAACTTTTAATCTAAACCCCATAAACTAGGGGATGCAAGTTTGTATGAGATAATTTTGACGGTAGAGATCTGAAAATTGATCCTTGTTATAAATACATTATGAAATCGCACCAAAAACATTTTTTGTATAATAATGGCAATAGAAGTATTGTGATTTATCTAAATGTAGTGCTGATATTGCCATCTAGTTGTAAACATTTAACATTGTACTTCATGGATGTTGCTCTTTAACTATTATAATGTATATGAGTGTCTGTGTCCTTTTCCGGTGTTATTTGAGAGTCAACACATTATACATTATGTTCGTGCAAATGAAAAGCGTTCATTTTTAAAAAGGTACCCGATCTTTTGTTGAGACAAAGATCCGACTACACACGCCACGCTCTATGGTTCAACTTCACAAACTCTACACCTTAGCCTAAATATGCGGCCTGGCCATTTCGTTAGCACAAGAACTATTGTACAATAGGTAAGCAATGAACAGTGAATATATTTTTCACCTTACGCTCATGTGAATCAATTCATTTACTTCTTTAACCAAATTAAAATCTCGCCGTGTGAATTCACTCCTTAAAGTTCGTAGGAGGAACCGACAGATATTACCGTTTAACGACCTCTTTCGCTTGCTTTCAATTAACTAGCTCAAATAGATTCGTCAAACCTATTTTGCGGTACAAAACACACCAAATTAACTACATGCCATATTAAATAAATAAGAGTATCTAATTACCATGTCTTCATCGTTTACTGCCACATTTTGGACGGAAAATTCTTAAATATTTATGTATAATATACAAGCTGTCCCGACACACGTTGTTTTTTCTTAACTATAAACCTCCAATATTTCTCACCGTTCATACCTTCCCTGAACTTGCACAATTAATTCAAGACCAAAATGATCCAAATCGGTCCAGCTCTTCTCGAGTTTTAGCGAGACATTGGAATAGCAATCCATTTTTATATATAGGTATAAGATTTCATACTTTCTATAGTGTTAACCATAACGTAGGTAAACGAGGAATTTTACCTTCTATTTATTAAGTTTAGTTTTTCATCAATTGAGTAGTAAGTACCTACTATAATGTGAGCAATAAAGTGTTTATCTATCTATCTTGCCTACTGAATACAAATAACATAGGTAAACCTTTCTTTTTAAAACTAACCCACAGAAAAAAGTGAGAAATGATTTTTACCCAAGTACGCAACAAAAGGTTATGATAATATTTTACGACAAGAAATTACAAGAGATGATACTTTGACGACAAATAGTCACAAGCGATGACAATGATTTATATAGCCATTAGTCGTACAATAGCCTATCGTCCGATGTGCAATTTAATTCAATATCGTTTATTTCAGACATAAGTACATATACATAGTCTATATTATTTATAAAAATCAAAATAAAAAGTTAAAAAAAAGTGTGTGTCAGCTCCGACGCACGACTGGAGTTTACTCTAAAAAGTAAAACACGTCCCTCAGAAGGAACAAAAACTTTGGCGATCGATTTGAGTTCAAAAATTCGCGCCATGTGACGGTGATGCATTGAAATATACATAGATGGCGCTTTACACATTTCGATAGAATAATTATTTATAATATTTAGCTCTGAGTACTAGAAGATTCCTCTTGAGCAAGACTTGTTGACATTTTAAATGCTTAGTATTTAAATTGTATAATATTATTTTTATTTTATTGGGCAATGTTAAAAAGTGCGTACTTCGAACATTAAACGAATATTATGATAACTAAAGTGATTGATGATAGGAAATTTTATTTTAGTACAGCAAAATATATATAAAAAAGTATTTAAATTAGAAACAATCTACTCCGTATAAGCGCCATCTATATTTTTTCTGTAAAATGATTAAGACCAAACCAATGGTTAATGTTTATTTCCATAGATGGCGCCGGACTGGAAAACAATAATATGCACTTCTATTTCCCTTAGTGAAAATTGGGTACTAAATGGGTACTAGGTATTAAGCCTTTAAGTAAGTGCCAACTACTAGGAGAAATAGGCAAAAAACTAGACAAAAATTTTAAAAACTTTAGCGATCGATTTGAGTTCAAAAATTCGCGCCATGTGTGAAAAAGTGACAGGTGCGCAGAATAGGTTGCGCACGAAAACGTAACGCTGTCATTCGTTCAATAAATTTTACATCTCATATTTTTTTTCATACCGGGCGCCTTATATGAAAATCGATTCTTAAGGAGTAAACTCCAATAATAAACTCGTATATCTAATTATGTACGCATGTGAGCATGCAATTGCATCCATTTCTTCACGAATGGGCAGTCGGTGTCCATTCGACTCGCAATAAGTTGTAGGTAACTGTTGGAGCTGCCGCGTATTCGCTGTATCAGAGATGCAGATCTTTTGCGCAATATATCCGCAAAGATGTCCATCCCGGCGTCCGCTAACATACCTGACGCGCTGCTTGAAATCTTGATCCAATCTGCAGTGCGTCCATATTGACACACAGTAAAAAACTGTCGTGCCACAATGTACGTCATCTCACGCCGGGCCCATGAAAGGGCCTTGGGCAGGGAACCATGATCAGGGGCATCTCTACATGGAGTAATAGCGACGCGCCCAGTACGCCCCGCGGCTGAACGCAGGCGAAACCCGAAGCGATCAAAGTGGAACTGTCATGACAATCCACGCCCATACTTGAAGAATAATATTCATGGAAGGAGTACTTAAATGAAGCCGTACTCAGCTATCTCACAAAACATCCAAGGCAAAAACCCATAAGAGTGAAAAAGAAAGCAAGTCCATGTCTTTTCGTTTTTTTTTCTATGGTAGTCACGACTTTGGTGGACTTTTTGTGTCCTTTTTTACGACGTTGGAATTACGACTATATGGCACTCGTAATAGGAGAAGAAACGATATTTGTTTGCTCTTACTAATAGCTGGGTTTTTATGTTATTGTTATTACTCTGAGCGCCCATACACGATTTTCATGACAGTCAAGTAGCCTGCAGGCTACTACTGTAATACAACGACGTTCTGTTGACGACGTTGATAATGATAATTAACAACATGCAATCAGTATAATAACGTCAATGACTCCAGCACATTGCGCGATCGATACTCATGAAATATTCACGCCATAAGAGGGCGTTTAACTCTTTGGCCGAGTGTTTGGGTTTGATAATATTTTGACAATATACCGAGTAAAAACCACGATATAATAATATAGTATAGACTATAGACACTTCACACCACGTCAATCTGGTCCTGTACTAAGTATCGAAAGAACTTGAATCGCAGCTACCAGACAACGGAAATATATTTAATAATTTTATACTATACACATATTTAACCGTTTTGCTATATTATAAATATATTTAATATACATCTAAGACCCAGGAACACAGAAAAACTATTTGCCCCTTCGGCGGGATTCGAACCCGCGACCTCCGGCTTAATGCTGACGCGCTAACCACTGAGCCACAGAAGTCGTCAAGTAGCTTGATTTAATTTGAGAGTCGGGTAGAGGAAAGATGTAAGTTCGACAAACCGATGACAATTTTCTCAGGTACATTTTTGATACGGACGCTCAAGCGGTAAACGAAAATTCTTAAATCATAGTGAAATAAGTTTATTTAAAGGTGTCTGAAAAGTCTCTGTGAACACTATTACGTAGGGATACGAAGTCTGCTTACATCATAATAAGAGCAAAATATCTGCTACTTTTAATGAGTTCTCAATTAAATTTGCCTTTAAAAAATGTTAACTACTTGAAAATGAAAAGGATTTTTTAATGGCAAATTCAAATAAAAATACAAATAAAAAATAAAAAATTCTTACGGCTGAATACTGAAACGATAGTTAAATTATGTGACGCTCAAGTGACATGCTGTCCTTGTCGTTTCAGCTAGCGGAGACAGTGACAGCCTAGTTTCAGTACTCGGGCGTTAGGGGATGGTAAACGATATTGATATACATTTGCTGTTCTTCGGTACATTTCGCGACCAAATGAAACTAAATACTACTGAAAATTGGTTAAAAAATATCATAAAAATTATGATTTTTTTAACCAATTTTTTAGTATAAAATATAATAATAAATTGAATCGAACTTGGTGCTATAGTTATGTTGATATAGATATTCCCACAGAGCTACATCGTCTGATCTCACTCACTGACCACTCATCGCGCATGAGTTGATGTGCAACACTGGCATTCACAATTAAATTATAGTTTGAAAACCGGCCAAGAGCGAGTCGAACTCGCGCACGAAGGGTTCCGTACAAAATGACAAAAAAACGTTTGTTGTATGCGAGCCCCACCTAAAATATTTATTTTACTGTGTTTTTAGTACCTATTTATTTGTTATAGGGACAGAAGAAATATATCAATCTGTGAAAATGTCAACTGTGTAGCTATCAAGGTTCATGAGATATAGCCTGGTGATACACAGAGCGAAGTCTAAGTAATTTAGTTCCGTTATTTACGTAGCTTATACGTACGGAACCCGAAAAAAATTAACGAGGATAAAAAATTACTGATGTACTTTTCTATTATAATAAACATAAATGCCTTTTTAAATAAACATAAATACATTTCTATTATACCTAATTAAACATAAATACCTTTCTATTATAATAAACATAAATGCTAGTTTTTTGCGGATGTATGTATGTCTGTGTTCGTTTGCTACACTTTCACCCAAATACCGCTGAACACAGCTCTGTATTAACATTAACAGCCACCGTGGTCCAGTGGCTTAGAGCTTGGCTCTCGACTCGGATGTCGTGGGTTTGATTCCCACGATGGAACAACAAAAATGTTGTTTGAAGTTTGGATAGTATATAATGCAGGAAGATGATCTGATTTGATTGTCTGTCAAGGAAAATAATCCATACGTCGGACGGTCGTGTAAAAACTCTGCCCTGCGCCTGGTCTCTCGCCAGTCACCAGTCATGTTGGTTAAATCCATCCCACTGTATGGTTATAAGAGTAAAGGAAGAGAGAACACTGCCCTTGAGCACTATAAAAATAACCTAACTATCACGATTCATGAGATACAGCCTAGTGACAGACTGACAGACAGACGGACGGACATCGTAGTCTTAGAATAGGGTCTAGGGTCGTTTTACCCTTTGGTTACGGAACCCTAAAAACTTCACTCAATTCATAGAAAACTCAACTTCCGAATTATCCGAGTTACTGATCTGTGAGTAATCTTTAAATGGGCGGGAAAATGTTTTAAGACGAAGAAAATGACCGATTCAGTCTCGATGAAGCATTATTAAAGGTCAAACGGTATCCCTAAAGGTCAGTCTAAGATGGTGGACAAATGTTGAAGGTTGCTATATTAATATCGTGATATTATAGTCATCTAGTTGAGTGATATAATATTGCAGGTAGATATTTTGTTTTAATAATTAAAAATCAAGGGATATTTTTTCAAGGAAACAACGCCCCTAGTGGCAAACAATGGTAACTAATTCGATGCCATACAAATTGTAGTTAGCTTCCTTACGGCGAGTAGTGACAAAAACTCACACTCAGCTCAGAGTTGTGTTTTATTCGTTATACAATATTAAGGCTTTTGACATAGACTAGACCATGGAGTGTTATTGCGTGCAATGGATGAATGTGGTGTCAGAGACCCCGTGAATAGCTGGTTTAAATCCTACCTCGAGAACAAGTCGCTGCGCACTTTGATAGACGGAGTCACTGCGGATGAGGTGAGTGTCACTCTGTACCGGCTCAGTGTATGGTCCGGTTTGGTACATCATGCATGTCAATAGCGTCATAAATGTGATGAAACATTTTAAAACCTTTATGTACCCAGATGACATGTGTCTATTGTTTTCATCCAACAACATGAAAGATGCACAACATTATATACAGAAGGATTGAGAAGATTGATAGCATAATTCAATGGGCACACGACAATGGCATAATAATCAACCACAGTAAAACTAAAGCTATGTGTATAACTTCTCCTTACAGTTAAAATAATAAGCTAGATAATAACATAAATATATCTGGACATACTTACGAGTGCCTTCGTAATACTAAAAATAACTGCAAATGTACAAACATAGAAATAGTAAATAATTATAGATATTTAGGTTTGATAGTAGACGATAAGCTCAGTTGGAAATTACAGGTGAATCAAGTGTGTAATAGATTACAGTCAGTACTGGGTAAATTCTATCCTCCTATCCAGTAAGTTTGTTAATAAAAAAGTGCTGTATGTAATATATTACGCACTTGCAGACTCACTCATTAGCTACGGCATAAGCAGTTGTGGCCTTACCTTCAAAACACAACTAGACAGGATAAAACAATTGCAAGTGAGACTCATTAAATATCTGGTAAATGATAAAGTAAAAGTGAAATATAAACATAACTACAACGAATTATTTAAAGTATATGAGGTACTACCCGTGCATGCAAAAGTTGATGACACTATAGCGCTAGAGCAGTATAGTATAAATAAATATAAAGAAAATATAGAGCACAAGAAAAGAAACAAAAGATGAATATGTAATGTCAAATATTAAAAATTATCATGGTAAGAGAACAAGACGATATTTGACACCAATTAATATACAATAAAATAAATTTCTTAAGAAATAAAAAATTAAACTTGTCAACTTTAAAGAAAAGGCTGAAGAGTTATTTATTGGAAAATACTAGTATTTATTACAAAATAGTGGTACTATTTTATAATAAATGGCAATAAAGAAGTAAAGGATATATGTAATTTGTAATTTGTAAAACGATTTATGTAATGACTGTAAAAGATGTTATTTTTTTGTGTTTATAAACAAATAAAAAAAGTACAAAAAAATTACTTACAATAATAATGATTCTATTTTAGTTTCATAGAAGTCAAAAATTAAAAGAAAATGTCTTTTATTTTTCATTATTTCAGAGAACAATGCTCATGTCTTAATAATTATTGCCCTACAACCAATTTTTAATACCAAAGTTTGTAACTCAAAATTATTTGTTCCAGGTAACACTGCCAATGTGTCAAGAACATAATAGCGAATGTGCAGCCTCACAGCATGACGCCAACACCACAGTACTTGTGAGATCGTCAGCAAAACTGTTACAGGCAACACACTTGTACAGGCAAGCTCTTATGACAGCAATTAGCGCTGGTCCTGTTTCTAAACGGAAATTCCGTTACATTTTCAGAAAGGACAGCTTACATTTTCAGGAAGGACATCTGCAAATGTCAGTTGTGAATGACATTTCCTCTTTTTTATTTTGGTAATTAACAATTACAGGTTTAAGTTACCAGATCCTTAGCCAAGTTGCCAGCGCTAAATATATTGACGAAGATTTGACATAAGCATCGCTAAGTTTCATAAGTATCGCTAAGTGACATAAGCTTCGATGCTTTTATCACATACATTTATGTTTTCGAACTTTGTTGTCGTAATAAGCGATAGCGATTTGGTTAAAGGTTCTGTTATTTACCAAATACCGACTTGATCTTAGGCATCAGTTCACACCGAGACGAGACGGAGCGCGCACTTTTTATATTAAGATAGTAATTCAAAAATGAACTTTATTTAACACTTAAAAAGACTTTACACGTTAAAGAGTTCGAATTGCGAGCTGCGCCGTGTAGCGCCGCTCTTAGTTAACTAAAACTAAGCTTAAAACAGGACATACCTCAAAATGGGAGCACTTCTCCCTACACCGCGCGGGATGAGTCAATGTCCTCACTTAGCGTAACTAATTATTTGATCCTCTACCTTTGATCTGTAGCTATAATTGTACCAAACTGTACAATTACCATTTTGTTATCAACTCGCCCCCATTATAGAGGAAATTTGAAAGATGTATTCACGTCAAAATAATTTTCGAATTTCACTCGACGGTCTTAAGCAGAAATGAAATTTGAATTTTTATAAAACTTTGTATGGAACTCATTATGTGTCATACATTTCTAGCATTATACATTTCTAGCGGCAAACTGAGAAATGTTTCCTTTGTGCAAGTTTTAATGTGCAAAAGTGTGAATGCTTGAAATAAAAATCGTTCGTCTTTTTAATTTTTATTCTATACTAGCTGTCCCACACGTTGTTCTGTCTCAACTATGAACTGAAATAAATAAATAACTACACGTACATTTACAATATTTTCCCTGCAATTTTTCCAACATCTCTCACCGTTTACATCTTCCCTGTACTGCCCTAATTATTTCAAGCCCAAAATTAGCCAAGTCGATCCAGCCGTTCTCGAGTTTTATCGAGACATTGGAATTGCAATCCGTTTTTATAGAAGAAGATATAATCCAACTTGCTGTTAAAAAAAAATCTCAATAAAGAGACTATACTATCGAACCTTAAGGTGGCCTTCCGATCTATACAACCACGACACGATACCGCGACCCACGACCGCGACCGGCAAATCGGCGAATCTCAGGCCACGCTCACCGGCCGTGCGACCGGGTGGGTTGTTTAGTCCTCCATATTAATTCATACTAAGCAGTGGCTCCGCGACCCAATTTCGGTCTCGGATCGCGGTATGGATCGGAAGGCTACCTTAATGTTCGATATAGTTTCTATATTGTACTTGTACTTAAGTAAAATCCTATTACTATTATATGTGTGAAAGTTTTTAAGAATGGATGGATGCATGGATGTCTGTTACTGTTCCCACTAACTTACTACTTTCACCCAAAAACTACTGTACGGGTTTTGATGAAATTAGGCATGGTAGTAGTTTAAGTTCTTAGTTTTAAGTTATTGCACTAACACATAGGCTACTCTCTATCCCGAAGAAGTACCTACAGTGTTCTCATGGGATACTGTATTTACGCGTTTGTAAGTATGGATGTATGGACGTGTGGATGTCAGTTACTCTTTCACGCAATAACTACTGAACGGATTTTGAGGAAATTTGGTATGGTAGTGTTTTAGGCTTTGGATTAACACATAGGCTACTTTTTATCTCAGCAAAGTGTACGGTTCCCGCAAGAATTCGTTTAGCGCGTAAAAGTCGCGGGCGAGGTTTTGTTTAAGATTAATGACATACGAGTATGTACCTTCATCAAAATAGTATTAAGAGTACGCACCAACCCTTGCCATTAAACAAAGAAAAGAACACAGATTATAAATCCTTTGATAGAGATTGTTCATTCACCGCTTAAGCCTTCGTGGATCAATTATGAAGTTCGATAACTGTCGATAATAATAATAATAATAATAATAATAGCTCCCACACCGATTTCGGTGACGGTGGCCTGTTTCGTTGAAACTAGGCCAGCTACGCAGGAGTTATGTTATAGTGCCCAAGTGTGTGCGCAGTACACAAGAGCACTCTCTCCTCCTTTACTCTCGTAACCCAGTGGGACGGATAACCGACACGACTGGCGAGAGATTAGGCGCAGGTCCGACTTTTTACATGCCCATCCGACGCATGGATCATCTTTCTTGTCAGACAATCAGGTGATCAGCCTGAATTGTCCTAACCAAACTTGGAAACAACATTTTTTTTTTGTTCCAATGCGGGAATCGAACCCACGACCTCCGAGTCGAGAGCCAAGCTCTAACCACTAGACCACGGAGGCTGTTAACTGTCGATAATCTTTACTTAAAAATTCATAAACTTTTCGTCAAAGTAGACGGCTAGACGAAAGGCGAAAAAATGTAACTCTCTTTCACAATGACATTGATTGGTGAAAGTCAATTTGAAATGAAAAGTGAAAATTCACTTGTCGTTCGTTACCTACATCCACGATTGTTAAAGTTCTTGGATTTTAATATTGTTTGTCATTCATTCATTGTATTTGCTAGTTTTCACCCATGGCTTCACATGCGTTAAAGATTAAGTTCTATATTACTGCGTTAAGCGTTCAACTCATGGAACTAAAAACAAGTGGAAGTGCGAAGTAGGCGTGTTCGCGTGCCACAACTAAGCGTTCTTACGCGTAGGTACTTATTTTCATTCATGATTCGTCAAATTTTATTTCACCTAATTACAAAACGTCATATAACGTAATATTTGCAGTATAACAAAAAAAACTTAACTATTGGTGCTAGGGCATAGTTTTTCAATTTATATGTGATAAAACATGCTAGTTTTTACTAAAATATAAACGACCAATCAAACGAATCATTTGTGTGTAGTACGATGTATGATTATCGGTGTACGTGTGTGGGTTGTCGACAACGACTTGTATACTAATTGTGCCATATAACACTTCAACCAACGTTTTGTGTTCCGTGGATTCAACTAGACTTCGCTACCCGAACTTAAGGTTCCGTTTTCCATGCCCTCGGGACATGAATATTTGAAACCAATTTCTAAGCAGTTGCCTACGTCATAATGATAATATAATAAAATAAATCGTGTAGGGTTTTAGCTATGTTATTAGATCAGATACTCAATTATAATAGAAATAAAAAATAAACTAAACGTACAGGGATAAGAGTTAAATTATACAAATGGCAATGCTATTCAAAGTCTCCACAGGCGCCATTGGAAACATGTAATTGAATAAATGAAGGTATTTGCATTGCAGGGCTGCCATTTACAGTTTTGTTTATTCCCGAAATGTTTCCCATTTTATTAGATTTCTAAAATATTTAACTTTTAGATATAAAGTACACCAATTTGATTTGATTAAAAGGCGACTTTAATTCACCGCGCTAGGTTTCAAGTCTCTACTAAATAATATAATAATACTAACTATTAATCACTCTGCAAAAAGCATTAATCCTCAATTCACGCAGAATTGTCAGATTCCTGTCGATTAATTAATTTTACAGCTTACCTGAAGTTGCCTGGCCACAAGCTGGCAACTTTAGTAAATTACCCATAAAGGAGAAAATATAATTAAAAAACGGATAATAATAATAATAATAATATATATGGACGCTTCACACCACGTAAATCTGGCCCCACGGGGACCAGACAACTGGAAATATATTTAATACTTTTATATTATACAATATACGTACATTTAAGATTTTATAATACACATATCTATAACACATCCATGAACCAGGAACATAAAAAAACTTTCGTTCCTTCGGTGGCATTCGGACCCGCGGGTTGAGCAACGCGCTCGACCACTGAGTCACAGAGGTCGCGCACGTAGCGTCGTGTTAAACTGTAACTTGTAGTCACCACGTTACTACTACCTCACTGCTACGGGCTTGCAATTGCCCCGCATATTTAGCAGCTAATGGCCTGTTCTCGGCGGATGTCCGTCGGTTATTCACATTGATCTTGAGCTTGCAGCTCGCCGCTTCACTGCTTCCATCGTTTCGTCCCATCGATATATTATTTGATTCTATGGTTAAACGATTGAAGTCTCTCGAAATAACTACGTGTGCACCGCAGGCATAATATTACTTAAATATAATAGGTTTATATATGTATAAGTAATATGTTTTTAAAATACGGTATTAAACAATATCTTGCGCTCAACGCACACAAAAACTAAACACTCCCGGATATTATACGGAATGGATAAAAATTAACCATAAATTGATAGAAATAAAAAACAAATGAAAAATGACATACATATTGGGTTTTTATTTCAAGGAGGGTACCATATGGCGCTAAGCAAGCAATGTATGTACCTAAATACGAGTACAGTATCGTTGTTCTGTATTATAATAGATATTTGCTTGCGCGGCTTACTACTCCGCGGAAGTGTGAGCTTCGCCACTGGTCAGCGGTCACTGTGCACTATATATTTATTTTCCCGTAGCCAAAATAAACTTAAAGTACTTTGATTGCAATATTTTTAATAAAATATAGACGGAAAAGGAGCATATGGATATTCATTTAAATTCATAATTACAGAAGCTAGAAGGGCGAAAAAAAAAGACAAACAGACTGATGGACAGAGCGAAACTGTGATTGTTACTTGAGTATTACGAAACCCTAAAAATGCAGCGCAGCGTCGCGTCGCACCTCGGTGTAAAGAAACTTCTTTAAAAATTGCTGTACTATAATATTATTACTGCTCGTGCCCGTACATTGTCCGTGGACATAAAGGAAACTGATGATGTTCACGAAATTCGTAATGGTTAATTCTGAAAATAAATTCCCGCGAAATAACCATTCGCGTTCCCGTTAATATAATGAATACGGTTGCTTCTGCGATTCACCGACCGCCGAGTAACCGATAAAAAATAATTACATGCCACATTCATACGGTTCGTTTGTATGGTTACGGTATGGTTAATTCTTTAATGCGTGAGGCTTCAGTGAAACGATTTCGCTAAATGGTTTTTAGCTAGATTGCTTTGTTGTTTGAGTTGTTGATTACTTTACTGTTTTTACCCGACTACGGCGAAGCCAGTTTACACGACAATACGTGGCGCTGCATTTTTAAGATAGCTATTCAAAATTGAAGTTTATTCACTACACAAAAAGATACAAGTTACATGTGATCAGTCATACACTGCACATGCTATGCAGCGCGGTGCGACCTGACATTCGAACTCTTACAATAAAACTGGTGTCGTCTTGTGTAATGAATAAAATTCAATTTTGAATAGCTATCTTAATTATGCAGAGCCATGTGGCGTATCGATTCGTTTCAATGTAATTACCCTAAAGGAAGGGTAATGATTTTGGCAGTCCATAGATTTATTAAAATGATCCGGGTAACATAGGTTGATATATTTTGCGTAGGCGGGTTAGGTTTTAGCATTTGATTAATCTGTAATTCTCTATTTAGTCTCTCCCTCCTCTAAAAGCTCCAAACGTCTGGCTCGAAAAATCTGATAGTAGTCTATGTGATGAACTTTGAAGGAAAACAATAGCGATTTGGATTGTTGTTGCAACAACAGCAGTGTTAGTTCAGGAGTTATAGAGGCCTAACTTGTATAATAATACATAACATTAACGTATAAAGGAATGCTGACTTTAATTATTTTAGAAATGGATATTTGTCAAATGGATAATTATAAATGGACAATTGGGTATTTGCCTACATGTTACAGGATTTTATGTGTAGTTTTGTAATTATATGCATTTCGAAGTCACAAAAAAAAATGAAATATTTTTTTATAACATTATTGTATAAAACCTACATAACTTGTTTACTTACATCAAACACAAAAATATTCACTGCGGTATGTATCAACATAAACGCGCAAAATTCCGAGATATCAGAAATTTTGTGCATATGCCCATACATTTCGTAGCAACTTACTAGTACGACTTTTATACGGGGCGTTTTCACGAGACTCACAAAAGTGCTCCAGACAATCCGCAATATCTTTGAAAATTTTGATTTTTAGTACACTATACCTTTTGTAAACTGTCTTATTTTTCAGAGCACTATTCGTTTATGTAATAAAAAAATACAGGCAATACCGTATTCGCCAATCAAAAATAATTATTCCTTTGCATGTGTAGCTCCAAAAGAAAATTGAATCGTGTAAAAGAATTGAAGAACTCGCGAAGTTGGACCATTTCGTTCAAATAATGATATCAAAAAAATGTAACGTTGTACAAATCTTGATATAATGTTTAGGATTGTTATAAAAGTTGGTATAATTTAATACCAAACTTTGTTAGAATTTTACAGATCGTTTGTTAGAACTTTGTTGCCATATATTTGTTGCTTTTTTTATTATTTGAGTAAGGACATTGGGAATTCTACTTGTGTATAGTGTATAGTGCCCAATTATGTACAATATAATATTTTATAATATATATATATACAAAACAATACAATACAACGCACTGACCATCTTTCTTGTCAGACAATCAGATGATCAGCCTGTATTGTCTTAACCAAACTTGGGAACAACATTTTTTGTTGTTACAACGCGGGGATCGAACGCACGACGAGTCGAGAGTCCAGCTCTACACTACTGGACCACCAAAGCAACAAAAGACTGCAAACAAACAAATAAACAAATATTAGTGTAAATAAAAAAAGGGTTTTGGATAGAATAAGTATTTCTAACTAAAGTACTATCACTATGCATTAAAGTTTTTATTACTATTTCAAAAATGATTGTTTTTATTGATTGGAATAGGTTTATAAAAATACAACATAAGGTATTAAATTGACACAATATTGACGACCTTTCTAGCTCAATGGTTAAGCACGTTGGTGTTCAAGCCGGGGTCGTGGGATTCGAAATCCCGCCGAAGGAACAAAAATTTTTCCTGTGTTCCTGGGTCATGGCTTTGTACTAAGGCGGGTCAATAAGTCCGTGACTTTTTGAATTTCTAACCTCCTTACTGAAAAAGCAACACTATTCCTGTCAACAGGCATCTGTCAGTTGACTCATATCAAAATTTGAACTTGCTGCGTCAGTTAGTTTGTGTTTTACAGCTATCTTTATCAGACTATCCAGTAACTTAAGGAAACAATGGAAAAAAGTGAATTTCGTGTGCTTATTAAGCATTATTTTTTGCGAAAAAAAACCATTACCGAGACCAAGGCTAAGCTTGATAAATACTATGAGGACTCTGCACCATCGATTTCAATGGTAAAAAAGTGGTTTACTGAATTTCGTTGTGGCCGTGCAAGCACTGAAGATGCCGAACGTCCTGGACGCCCAGTTGAGGTCTCTACACCCGAAAAAATCGAAAAAATTCACGATATGGTGTTGGCCGACCGAAGATTGAAAGTGCAAGAGATTGTGGAAGCCATAGGCATCTCGCATGGCTCAGTGGTTTCAATTTTGAATGATCACTTGGGCATGAGAAAGCTTTCCGCAAGTCGACCACAAACGCAATCGTGTAACAACTTCACAGAAAGGTTTGGCGTTGTTTAATCACATTATGGAGGAGTTTTTGCGCCGTTTTGTAACCGTGGACGAAACATGGATTCATCACAACACACCAGAGACCAAACAACAGTCAAAACAGTGGGTTTCTAAGGGTGAATCGGCGCCAAAGAAGGCCAAGGTGGATTTGTCAGCCAATAAAGTTATGGCGACTGTTTTATGGGATGAACGTGGGATAATCCACATTGACTATCTTCAAAAGGGAAGAACAATTAATGGGGAATATTATGCCAACTTATTGGACCGCTTCAATGAGGATTTGAAAAAAAACCGACCTCATTTGGCCAAGAAAAAAGTTCTTTTTCACCAAGACAATGCAAGGGTGCACACATGTGCAGTTGCCATGGCAAAAATCCATGAATTGGGCTATGAATTGCTCCCACATCCACCCTATTCTCCAGATTTGGCTCCGAGTGACTACTTCTTGTTCCCAAACCTGAAAAAATGGCTCGGTGGAAAAAGATTTGACTCCAATGATGAAGTCATCTCGCAAACAAAGGCTTATTTTGAGGACCTCGACAAATCATATTTTTTGGAAGGGATAAAAAAATTGGAGAAGCGTTGGACAAAGTGTATAGAGCTCAAGGGGGACTACGTTGAAAAATAAAATGATTTATTTATCAAAAAATCTGTGTTTTATTCCAAAAGTCACGGACTTATTGACCCGCCCTCGTAACACCCGACAAAAACAGAGAATTACAAGTTTGACGTCCATCATCGTAGCATCGTAGAGCATATAGTAGAGCATCGTAGCTCCCAAACGGATGAAACAATTTTTAACTGGTTTTTTTTTTCGAAAGCTGACATGATTGAGAATATTCTAAGTTAGAATTCATCACCATCAGCTCGCTCCCTGCTTGATAAATGGGTTAATTAGAAATTCTTAATTTTGTTTGTACTTTTACGTATATCACAAAGCGCATTAATCTCACAGCGTTAATAACCATATGACATTGTGACATCGGCAGCCTGCTAATCATATCACGCGACAGTTTAAATATGCCAGTGTCATGTCCGGCGCGAATACCGGAGGCTCTTGATAACGCGGCTACTACGTAAACCTAATTAGCGACCCATTGCTATCGCGATATTGCTGATTTTTAACACCCGACGAAAACAGAGAACAGATGGGTGTTATAAGTTTGACGTGACTGTCTATCTGTGTGTCTGTCCGTGGCATCGTAGCTCCCAAACGGATGAACCGATTTGGATATAATATTTTTTGTTTGAAAGCCGACATGATCGAGAGTGTTCTTAGCTATTATTCATCATCATCTCGCTCACTGCTTGACGATTCGGGGGTTACTTACATTTTATTTAATAATTTTAATTTTATAAATTCGAGGTAGCGGCCTAACACTATTAAATCAATATCTACTAATGCAATTCTCTCTCCAATACAGAATAACAATAGTTACCGTCACTTATGCCTTCTAGTCAATAGTATGTTCAGAGCGGTTTTAATCGAAACCCTAATAAACAGACAGTAGACGCTACCAACTTAAATATCACAATTACTTTCCGTGCAGTAAATAAATACATAGACACGCTAATTTGGTCGAGTTAGATCTTTTCATTTATGTTTAGAAAATAATCAACTGTTAAAATCTATAACCCGACTACACAAATTATGTGTAGTCGGGCTACACATAATTGTGGCTAAACATAGGCTATGTTACCTGGGCCGTTATTACAAATCTTTTGATACCTCATTCATTAAAATCGGATCAGTACTTTTGGCACCGCGATGGAACAAACATAAATACATATATATATATACGTACAAACATACATACAATATACATAGACTGCGAAAATCATTACCCTTCCTTTTGGCATCGCCTTAGGCCGGTAAAAATTGAATCTGACCAGAATATACCGGTATATTATAATATACCGATCGCTATTGACACGTAATTGTCCACAATCAGCTGTGCGTGCCGCCCGACACGCGCACCGGCACGCCACGAGCTTCCACGAGCATTCCTATAATGAACAATAAACACAACTGATTATGGAATATATTCGTAAAGTACTTTCATAATAATAATTAATAATTAAGTGCCAATTTCACCAACCCCTGTTAAAGTTAATCGTTGATTAAGTGTCACGTAGTCTCTCTCGTTTTCGTATTAATGAAAGAAAAGGCATAATATTTGGACAAACGATTAACAATTATAAGCGTTGGTTAATTGGGACTTGGTTAATTGGACAAAATCAGGCATTGGTGAAATAAGCACGAAGACTATTACGATATATAAATAAGGGTAGCAATTCAAATTTGAACTTTATTCACCACACGAAAAGATACAGATTTTATTGCATGAAATCTCTCGCAATTCTAACTCTTGCAATGAAACGTGTTTCTTTTAAATAGCAAGTCATAATTATTATTACTTTTTAGTATGTACTTAAGCATTACAAACTTTATATAGATGTATCATGAAAATAAAATGCGTTTGAATGTTAATTATATTTTACCACCCTAAATAATCTCTACCATTTAACTGTCATTTACACAACTATAAACACAATTATTAAGTGACGTTTAGTCGTGAATCGCGTGCTAATATGACAGACATGATTTAAACCTCAGTTAAACAAGCTGACAAGTCGTCGGTCCGGGAATAGTAGGGAAGCCCAAGAGAAGATTTCCGTTTCAAGCTTGCCAGATTAAGACAATATACCTAAAGGCTGTTCTCGTAATTTAAATGTCGAGTTGGCAGTTTGGCTCTACTCTCAGTTTATTTGTCTCACTCCCACGCGCACGTTTTGACACGTGTTCGGATTTTTAATTACGATAATTGGTCTTCTGTATTATCTAGCCTAGGTACGAAAATCAGTTTACATAGTTGGTAGGTAAAAAAACGTAGTAGGTACTTGTATTTAAGTAAATTTTTATGATATTTTCTTCTTTCTAAGCTTAAAAAGCTGTACGCTCATTACACTACTAAAAAAACTGTCATAAACATTTTTCTTCCTGACACACAATCCACAAAACTCATGACCTAGGTCACAACGCTCCGGTGGCTACACATTTAGCATCCTGCAACGCTGAACGGCCATAGTAGGGCTCCCCTACTGTAAAATGGCCATCCAACGTTCGGGCACGTGATGAATAACGATCGCGCGATGGCGGCTGTGAAATGTACAAAGACCAGTTACACATGGCGTCGCTTGCTCCAAATACAACAAGACTTTCAAAATTTACTAGTGCTTTTCAAAACATAACCTGCTGTTAAATGTTATGTGTCCTAAAGAATCGGATGCAGATGTTTTTATTCCTCAGAAGCGTTTTTGTGGAATAAGACCGCCAGATAAGCAGACAGATCACCTAATTGTAAGTGACAAGGCAATTGAAAAATCTATTATAAAAAAAGTGTAAATAGAATGAAAATGCGCAGCAAAATTGAAATAGGTAAAATATCTAGGACAATAAAAAAATGAATCTGTCGTGCACATTTCAGAAATCAAATTCCTAAATGACAACAGTATTATAATATGATTAAACACATTATATAGCAATCAGATCTGATATAGACTGTTTAAAACACATTAGTACTTGATCTTATCATAACGACTGCTCGGCACGGCACATAGGCGATTAATTATTATCGACTGTACTAAAGCTATGTACAAAGTATCTAATCCCTTACTTTAGGCGAGCAATTCTTGAATATATATAATCAGAATCTCGGTAATGGATTCAAAAATTTTCATTAATTTTAGTATGCAGGTGGTATCTGGGGTAAAAACGATCTAGCAAGGTCTTATCCCAGGGAAACCATAAATTGTGGAGTATGTATATTAAGTTTTGTTACGTAATAACAGAATATGAATTATTTCACCCCCTAACTGTCAAAGCACGTGGCTCGTCAATGCGTTGATTGTAAATTGGTGTAACGGAAACAAATCTCATTCAGACTAATATTATTGTTATTTTTTTTTCTTTAAATGCATATCGATATTTGTATCAAAGAACATCAATAACTAAATATTACACCAATTGTGAGTGTCGCTACATGATAACAAAAAACGTAAAAGAAACTACAATAATATATACTGCAAAAGATCCATATAAGTAAATTGAAACATTATCTGCAATCTCAGCTTTATTCTTAAATTAGGTCTTTACCTATGAAATTGCCGTTCTGCAGTACTGGCCATTTCAAATCAAAATAATCTGGTTCTGGAAATTTCGACGAGAAAAATGAACCTCGCGGTCGTCCGAAGACTTTGGTCAACAATGATGAATTAAAGGCGATTGTGGAAGCTATAGACTATAAAGTTTAATTAAAATTATTTGTGTATCCGTGTAATATATATTATGTATTTATTTATGTATGTAAGTACTTATTTAATAAAAGTAATTTATAAAAATTTATATATGTATGTATGTATACGTATATATATTTTGTTTAAACGCATGTATTAATTGTTTTTGTATTTAATTGTGTTCCTTTTAACTGCTCATGCACGCCAAATTATTTTCTATTATTTCCTCTACCCAAGGTTGCCTGGAAGAGATTGCTACCTATTATATTATAGATTGCCATTGTGTTACCTGTGTATATTATTATTTTTTATCTCTTGTCTTTTATATATATTTTTTTATGTTGTGTGCACAATAAAGAATATTTCATTCATTCATTCAATTAGCAGCAGCATTCGACGTTAGCGTCAAAACAATATTGGTCCATTTGCGTCAAATTGACAAGGTAACAAAGCTTGACAAATGGGTGCCCCATGAATTCAATGATCGCCAACGCAAAGTACGCGTCGAGACGTGCCTTGCACTGCTCAACAGACACACAAATGAAGGAATTTTGAACCGCATTGTTACCTGCGATGAAAAATGGATTCTGTTTGATAACCGCAACTGCTCAGCAAGTTAGTTGGATCCTGGTTCAGCACCTAAACAATGCCCTAAACGAAAACTTACCCCTAGAAGCGCCGCCGGAGTGATTCATCACAGCTTCTTACCAAACGGGGTGAGCATTACTGCAGATGTGTACTGTGAAGAACTGAACACAATGATGGAGAAGCTGGCACATCTCCAACCAGCATTGGTCAATCGCTCGTCTCCGCTGCTCCTGCATGACAACGCGCGACCTTATACTGCACAGCAGACGACCTCCAAGTTGCAAGAACTGGGGTTGGAAGCTCTCTGTCATCCGCCCTACTCACCAGACCTTGCGCCTACAGACTACTACTTTTTCCAGAATTTGGATAACTTCTTGGCGGGAAAAAAATTCAATACCCGAGTGGCAGTACAAAATGCCTTTGAAGAATTTGTTGCCTCCCGTCCAGCTGATTTCTTTAAGAAGGGCATCAATAAACTGCCACTGCGTTGGCAAATATGCATTGAATGCATGGGTAATTACTTCGATGAATACAAATAAAAAATGCATTAAAAAATTCGTTTAAATTTTTTTTAAACAGATTTTTTGGCAAAATTATGAACTATCCTGAGGGCAATATTAATTATCCTGCGGATAAAAGGTTCTGCCATTTGGTCAGCTTTATTACATAGCCTTAATGTTAACAATAAATCTTATTCATCGTAATTCTGTTGCTAGCCAGTATAAGTAATGCTATGAATATGTATGTCAGATTGATTAAAACAATCGTAAACTCCCCTCTCCCCGGGAATTCCGGGATCGGGGAGGAGAGATTTACGTCGTTACTCCTCATAATTACTCTTCGAGAGATTTATTCATATCCTCATTCGAGTATACATGAATTTAGTGCCTCCACATTATGAATTATACAATTACGTGCCACTTGATTCATTTCGAGTGTAACTTCTTGTCGAATGAGATAATGTGCGACGGAAATGATATGTCTCTCTCCTGGGACAGCTATTAAAGATAAGTTTGTATGAAAGTAGCTAATTTCCGCCTTCCATCTTGCTGTCGTATTAATTTGACTTAGTCTCTCCCCTGATTGCAAATTTTAATTATTTGCTGAGACGAGATAGGGGTAAGATGTTTGTTATTGTTAAAGCACATTTCTGTAATAATATAATAAAAATATTTATGGATATTTAATAATATCTGTTTTGGTCACATAGCCCGCCGGGAGCCTAATAATCTAAAGAGACTCATACTAGCAGGGCAAATGGAGGGAAAAGGGAGAATAGGCAGTTGGCGCTGAACTCATTCAAGCCGGAGGTCGCAATATCGATTCCCACTAAGGGAACAAAAAGTTCTGTGTTTCTGGGTTTGAGAATGAGTATTATATATGTGTATTATATAATGAAAATCTTAAACATATTTATAGTATAAAAGTAAGAAATATACTTCCCGTTGTCTGGTACCTGTAACACAAGTTCTTCGGGTACTCAGCACGGTACCAGACTGACGTGGTGTGACGCTTCCATAGATATTATCATTTTTAATTATTTTTATGAAATAACAATAATAAGAAACATTTATTTGACATTTAAAGACTTGAATCACACGGAGTTACAATAAAACATATTAACATAGCAGAAAAAGTTGACATAAAATCGTCAAAAAAAAAAAATAATAATACTGGAGTGAGTACACGTGTGGTTCGGATGGTAGGTAGGCAATGTCTATATTGTCAAAAAGGAGACCACCGTGGCGTAAACACCACAGTGCCTGGTATTATGTTCTTCCATCAGTAAAATTAAAAATAATTATTTAAATAGTATATCTAGACGCTTCGAAGAAACGAAAGAAAAGTTCCGATTCATCTCGAGATGCAACAACAATATCGATTCCATTTCGATTATAATTAATTGAGTTATTTCTACTTTTCCGCGAAGAGTTTGAGTGAAGTAACTTTGAATTTTCAATATAAATTTTTGTCGATATTAGTCCTAAACAGTTCTTTGATATCGACTCAAACGACATCAAAGAGAATGCGGTCAGTTAAAAGTTATCCCGGGAGCTACCGAGGTGTAGCCCCAGGGTTTCCCGGAGTCCTCACTATCCCGGACTCACCCCGGGACAACCACTTTACACCCCTGGAGTTATCACACACTCCGGGATAGCTCGTAACAGTATGTTCTGCTCAAATTTTATAACAAAAAGCGTAGCATTCGGAATTTTTTAAATTAATCCTAACAAAGTTGTGCCCGGGCTAACCTTTATAAAACATCACCATCACAAAGGCGAGTGTTTGTTTTGTGAAAACTTTAAATTATGACGTGCATGTCCCGTGTCCAATAGTTATTAACTTTTAGTCCTTTGTGAATACCGAGAAGTAATTTGAATTAAATAAAATATTCTACCTTTTCTTTTTCTACAAGTATGTTATTTTATATTTTCTATTTACTAACTGAAAATTCTGTATTAAAATCTTGAAACAACAATATAATATACTTAATAATTTAATTGATTTTTCTAGCCTATCCTAACTCAAAGCGAATTGGTTTTCGCACCTGCGAAGGCACTTCAATATATCTGAAACGATATGACCGTGTTTTGTTCGGAAGCGGAAAAGTTTTTACAAATGGCCGGGTACAAGTAGCCGGGTATTAAATGCCCGGGCAAGGAGTGGCCGGATCTAACAATTCGTTCCTCAGAGCATCGCATTTGATTCGGCTCAATTAAAAGTCAAACGCCGCTCAAACGCTAACAAGCTCGTAGCCACTCTACGCCGTAGTGCGTCGTAGTACGGTCAGCAAAAATTTAAAAGATATTTCAAAATAGTCGCTGATTTATTATTCTTAGTTTTATAACGGGCACTACCGTTTAAAAATAATTGATAAGCAGGAATTGATAGTTTCTTCACTACATTTGCGGTGCACATAATGTTACCATTTAAGGGTAATGTTACAATCATAAGATTGAATCTGTAAGAGTTTCTTTAAGTCCTTTTTTTACTTTATATACAGAATTAAAGTTATTTGTTACTAGATGTTGCCTGAACTTCGTTCGCTATAGAAGAAAATTTACGGGAACCGTACGTTTTGCCGTAATAAAAATATTTCTATGTCCTTTCCCGTAGCCTACTCTATGCTTGTGCAAAATTTAATGCAAATTGGTCCAGTAGTTTCGGAGCCTATTAAATACAAACAGACATACAAAATAAACAAATATTTCCTCTTTATTACATCCGAGTAGATTATCAATATTTTACGAGAAAGAATAAGAACGGCAACTGATTGATTGTATTAATCAACATCTGAGCTAACCCACCAATGCGCTAAAGGCACAAAGATTCATTCAAACCATCCGCAGAATGTTCCGTCTGCAGAAAGTTCCGCAGAACGTGCGGAACAACTGGAGCAGAATTTTCTGCAGGATCCGCGGAACAACTAGACCGAAACTTTCCGCCTACGTCTCATAAATTGATTTTAATAAAAATTGCCTAACTTCGTGGTACACGAAGTTAGGCAATTTTTTTTGTCTGTTGTCTGCTGTCCTAATGTTTCCATTATAGAAAAATAACTAACGCCCATTTTTTTATGAAATGGATCAGGAAACGAGCAGATGGATCGCCTGATGGTAAGCGATTACCGCCGCCATGGACACTCGCAACACCAGAGGAGTTACACTTGTAACTCTTCTGGCGTTGCGCACTTGCGTTCCAGCACTCCTAGCATAACCACCGTAGAAATGGTTGCATTCTACGGAAGAATAGACAAAATGACATGTTGACAAAAGAAAGCTGTCATTTTGTCCATATTATATGTCACTATGTCTATTCTTGTGCAAACAAAACGTATTTCTATGATGTTCATGCTAATGATGATGGTCATGCAGGTCCTTTAAATCCTCCTTGCGTTTCTGGCAACATCCCTCATTTTACGAAACGACGCAAGACACAAGGCAAGCGTTATTTCACGCCGGTCTCGGGTTTTCTGTGGTGCCGTGGTATTTATCCGGTCGAGCAAGTCGGTCCGGTAATTTCGGAGCCCATTAATGCAAATAAACATACAAAACTGATAAAATTTGGCATAGACAAAGAGTAGACAACGGAAAAGGACAAAGGCTAGTTTTATGGGGGTAGAATTTACGGTTCTCGCGGGATTTCTTTTTGCACGCGCGAAGTTGCGAGCAACATCTAGTTATATATAACTAACGTCATATTTTTAAATGAGTATATTACTAACGTATTTTTAAGCTATTGCATAGCTTTTATCGCGGGCTTTGAGCGTGGCGACCGAATCAAGAAATCCCGTAACGATAATAAACCTAACACCCCCCACTCCGACCGGCACAGCGGTGCGGCGTTGAAAGCCGTGCATCGTCTAACGTCGTTTCAGTTCGGCAAACTTCGGCACGGTGTTTGTGTGCGTGCGACTAGACTTATGCGTGTAGACTTACTATGCAATATCTTTACCGCGGCAGTCCCCGAGTGCCACACGTATTATTTTTATAACTTTATTTTTTACTAAATTAAAATATTTTTTTATAACTTTAATTTTTACTAAATTATTATATCTTAATAGGCTTTAAAATGACATCTATCAATAAGTTGACAATGACATTGACATTATATACTTGTATAACTACTTTGCCAAACAACATTTTTTATTTTTTATTTATTTACGAAATGAAGCACATTTTAAGTACATTATAATACCTCAGAGCTCATTAAGTCTCCGTCTCGACACATCAAATTAACACAAGAGCCTCATACATAATGTATGTTAAAAATCGCTCGATGGCGAAATATTGAGCTAAATTTACCTGAGATTACTTGACTACTAGACTCATATATATTGGATAAACTTACTCTTGCCCGTAAATCACACGAATATCCGCACTAATAATATGTAGACGGAGAAGGACATAGGCTACTTTTTACCTGAAGTTACAAGACTCTTAAATATTTGATGTACTAACTCTCGCCCACGATTTGAACGAATATCTGCACTAATAATATCTAGGCCACAAGCTAAGACCACGGAGGACATAGAGGACATAGGCTACTTTTTATCGTGGTACGATGTAGCGTGTCCGCAGGATTTCCTTTTGCGTGCACGTAAAATAGAAAAGTAGTTGCTGATGTGATCCGGACTTTGCCTCACAGAAAATCGACATAGGGTATCGCTTGCATTTTGCTTAAAACAAAAATACCTGGGAGCCCGAGCTTTGCGTTTTAGTAGAACGATAAAATAATAAAAAAAATATTAAAAATTATAAAATAAAATCATATATTAATACGCGACGAAAGAAAAAAACATATTATATAACTTAAAAATGTGCAGTTTCCCAGGGACCTAGTTAGATCAATTTTTCTCCCCCAAAACTTTCTGTCTACTAAGTTTCGTGAAAATACTTGTAACCATTTTCGAGATTCAGATTTTATATATACAAGATTATCGAGCACTCGCCGGTGTCCATAGGCGGGTGTTAAACGCAAACCTTCACGACAGTTTGCTCGTTTATCAGTTTCACTCCATAAAAAGATAATAATATACATATTACGATAATATGTCATTTCCACACAAATAAGATAGACACATTTCCACACAGATAATGCGATATTCCTTTTCGTTATACTTTCGCAAGACGTATGAAGCTATAACAATGAAGGGGTACAAGTAGCGAGTCCCGGGCCCGCTTTGTCTTGGGGCCTTCTGGGCACTCTTTATTCGGGGCCTTCGGGGCACTCCTTTTCACTGGGGCCTCGCATCTAGGACACAACGAGAGCCGTTAAGATCCACAAAAGAGACAAAAGTATTGAATGTATTCCATTTTTAATTGAATCTCTTTCTGCTAGTGTGATAAACGAGCGGTTGATCACCTGATAAGTAAACACTAAACAGGTTTATAAGTGCGTTAGATTATATATTAAGTGTTTATCGCCAACCACTAAAGTCCTCACATGTGTGGAATGTACTGTCAGGGGATCTTTTTCATAAGCAGGTATAGTGATCTCATAATTTATTTGTATTATATTGACAAAATGCAGTCACAATACCTGGTCCTACCTAATAATGTCAAGGTCCTGTCAATTTGATATCATATCTCATACTTTAAATGAGAAAATGCAAGTATTTGCATGAAAATTAGTATGAAGCTAGTTTGGGGTAGAAAAATCGATCTAGCTAGATCTTATCCCTAGGTAACTGCGCATTTTTAAGTTAATATAAGTTGTTCTTTTGTCGGGTAGTAGGATATGAGTTATTACTATTCGTAAATATTGAATACGCTTGGCGTTCTGGTTAGTATTGGACTTTTTGCGTTGTTGGAAAATTGGTGGCTCGGCTTCGAATCCCGTTCAGACGAATATTTTTGTGATTATTTTAACTCAATCATGAAATTTGGCACATATATAGAGAGTACGGTGAGATTACGGGGAGAGATTAAAGTAGCCTATGTCCTTAGACTCCCCGTAGTTAGACTCTACATTTGATCGGTTACGTAATTTGACGTGAGAGCTTAACAAACAAACAAAACAAATTCACATTCACATTTATAATATTAGTAAAGATAATATAGATACAATACCTATACCTAACTTATATTGCTTAATAATGTACTTGTAAAAAATATATAATGTAAAATATTGAAATCACAGTGACTTTGATGCCAAATTGATGTTTATTGTAGACGTCTGTATCTTATGTGTCTCCTTGATATGTATCGTATAACACGAAAAAAAAAAAAACATATATTATTATAAGTGTGAAACTTTGTGAGGATGGATGGATGGATAGGTATAGGGATAGTTTGTTACTCTTTCACGGCAAATCTACTGAACGGTTTTTGGTGAAATTTGGTATGATAGTAATTTGAGCCCGAAGCCCAATTCTCGTATTACTGAAACGCTAATCTTTGAAAAATTAAGAGCTTAAATTAAGAGACAGGCTGTCGCTGTCTCTGCTAGCCAAAATGACAAGGACAGCATGTGACTTGAGCGTTGCTTAATATAACTATTATTTCAGTATTCGGCCGTAAGACTTTCAACTTACTATCAATTCATTATAAATTAATCATCCGGTTCTAATAAATTTACCGAAAGTCGGTATTCTACTACACTATTTTAGCACAGTTAAAATCCCCAACATAGTCATTTTGAAATTACATTGACTACAATTCAATCATCAAATTCAAAATATTCATAAAGAATTTCCCATCAACAAAAAAAAAGGCATTACGTATACCGCCGTTCAGAAAGTGTTTAATAATAACATCCCCACATAACAAAGTGAAAAAAAAATCCAGTTGACGGTCCGGGTCGAGTCAAGTTTATATAAATAAGAGTATAGCGTTTTGTATGAATAAGTAGTTCGCTTAATCTATAAAAACCAAGGCGCCTTGCATACAACACTACACGTATACAATCCGCCTATCTCCAGCCGCCTGCAGTATTGTCGTGTAGTACAAGAGCCCGCGATATAAATCTGCCCGCATGGGGCCCGCGGGAGCTCGCCAAATAGAATTTTAAACTAAAACCCATCTCAATATTACATTCCGTGCATTTCTATGACATATTTTTTCCAGGAAACGTGGGTATTTGGATGTATTATTATTTATGGCTTAAGCCTTAGCTTAGCCTAGCTAGCTTAAGCCCAAACTTTTTTCGCTTAGAACAGTTATTTTATTCCACGAGAACCGTACTTTTGTTAAATTAAACTCAAAATGGTTTTAGTAGTGTAAAAGCTAAATTTTATTAATGTATTTTTCGATATATTGAATTATTTATTGATCAAATTATTTATTGATAAACTACGGTTGAATGAATTGGTATTCAATTTGTTGTTTGCTAGAGCTGTATGTAGAATGTTTTTCACCAATAAATAAATGGAATTTTTAATATGGCTTTCCAAAAACAAGGGTAACATGTCTTGTAAAGCAATTATAGCATGATCACATCCATTATAGCTATTAAAATTAAAGTGAAGTAAAGTCTCGAGTAATATATGAAAAATGCGGCAAAAAATATTCAAAACTGTCACGCTATCGTCATTTTCTTAAAATAATACAATTTTTTCCAGTATGTTATATATCAATTATATTTTTCAAAGAAATAATTTATAATGTATTGTGTTCGTGTAACAAAAATAAAAAACAGATCGCTATTTTATTGTCATAAGAAGTTGATTATATTCTAACCCAAGACATAAAACTATACATTATGTCGTTCAAATCTGTGGCGGACCAATAAGCGCCACGATCCTGAATCGCGCTATCGAAGTTTTCACAGTTCGGCGCTATATATACCTACAAGATCTGAAATGCTTACATGTCGGCTTCGGCCTGACCGAGCATACCACCTCGCTCGATCGGAGATCTCCCTTTGGGGCTTGGCACTATTCCCACAAATATATTTAGTAGTTTTTTTTTAATCAATGCACGCTTCACATCACGTTAATCTGGCCCCGTGATAAGTACTCGAAGAACTTGTGTTACAGGGACCAGACAACGGGAAGTATATTTAATACTTTTATACTATACATATATTTAAGATTTTTATTATATTATACACATATTTAATGCACATCCATGGCCCAGGAACACAAAACCTTGCTTCATTGACTTTTTTTTTCGAACCCGGCTTGAGCACCAACGCGCTGAACCACTGAACCGCAGAGGAGATTAAAAATACATATTTTAATGAAACTTGGCACATATACAGAGTAGACCACGGAGAAGGACATAGACTACTATTTCGCGGCAAAATGTAAGGTTCCCACACATACATATTCTAGGTAGCTGTATTTTTCACTACCCTACAATCATAAACGCCTACATTCCTAGAAGAAAAATCTGAAACGCATCGACCAGTGAAATGATAAACACACTGACATACTTATGTATATTTAACGGGGTGTCCCGGTTTTCTCTACGGGGAATACCCTCCAATAGATCCGGGACTCGACACGAATATCAACCCTAGTCTATTGTAATGGAGTCGATTTTTATTCCACCGAGGTTACGTGACACACGTTGGTATTGACACGATTTGTACGGTATTTTTTATTAATGTTCGCAATACTTCTAATGGGAGTGTAACCTACTTATTCGTTCCCTTTATACAAAGTTTTAACCTGTGTATGGAATTTCGATGTAAAATAAACATTTTACTCCTTTTATTCGTGACATCTGACAGCTTTTTGACACGACAAGGATCGTTGGGTTACCAAGCGCGGCCTAGTGGCAGAAAAAGAATCGACAATTCTTATTGACCGTTTTTGATACAACTTACGCCACCAGATGTCGCTTTGTGGGACCAACTGACACAAAGCGACAGAAAAAATATGTAAAACCCTCATTGCGAAAGTTTGTCCGTGTAAATATGTATTTGTGTGTCTTTCACTTAACTTTAAACGTGGGAGAGCCATGCTACGGCAGGAATTGGCTGGCTCGACGGGATATATCACGGCCTCACAGAAACCCGACGTGAAATATCGTTGAAGTTACCGGAGGCCCAAGGGGGGTTTGGGATTTTAAGGACCAGGAACGCAAGTGCGCAATACCAGAAGAGTTACAAGTGTTACTCTTCTGGAGTTGACAGTCTGGTGTTTCCATGGGCGGCGGTAATCGCTTACCAACAAGCGATCCGTCTGCTCGTTTCCTCGTCCATTTCATAAAATAAGACAGTAACATTGGGTTAGGCAAAACTCGCCGCCTAGTCCATAAACTCACTTAGCTCAGTACATAAAGCTGAGTTCTGAGTTTATTGCCCATAATGACGTACTTTACGAGGCTCTCCAGTGTACTGTTAAGTACAGGCTCTTACCGAACATTCCAGAAAATCGCAGAAACCACCGCCAATGGGGATGTTGCCTGGTGGGATTTGACACCAGTCAACAGTCAAATTCAACGATTTTGCAAATTAAATTTTAAAATTGTTGAATAGAGAATAAATCTATAAGAAATAGTTATTTCGGTTAATGGGATTAAACATTATAAGCAAATAAAACCCATCTCTGTCTCGCAAAACTTTCCTGATTTGATACGTCACAAGCTGCTACTGCCGTACAAATAATGATGACAAATGTATGGCGTGAGCAACTCGTAACGTCAAAGGCGTATATATCGCTCTCTTTCTTATTGCAAATTGAAATTGTTTGTATCTTAGTTATTTTTGAAGATTCACAAAAATGAGCTTTATACTGTTTATTAACATGCTGTCTAACATCGAATAGATGGAAATAAAATTTTTAGGCAACATACCTATTTTATCTTCAGCTTTCTAAGTACGCTTACACACGCGCTGCTGCGCTAGGATTTGTGTGTCATTCGTAAAGTGTGTAAATGCGCTAGTCCTACTATTCTACTTATCTATCCTACTAATAAAATAATTTATAATAGCTGCATATTATAAATTTATTTATCACATCTATGTGAAAGTGTGTGAGGATGAATGGATGGATGGATGTTTGTTTCCCCTTCACACAAAAACTACTAGTCAGCGGACTGCAGTCAGATTATAATATATCCTCACATTGAAAATGCATCTAAATTATAATATGTATATTACTAGCATTCAGGGAACGCTGTACTTTTTCGGGATAAAATATAGCCTTTGTGTCAATCCAGAGGATATACTACTGCCATACACAAATTCATTAAAATTCGTTCAGTAGTTTTTGGGGGAAAGAGTCCCACCCATCCACCCTCACAAACTGCCACATTTATAATAGTAGTAAATAATTAATAGATCCTTAAAAACAGTTATTAGAGCTGGGCTCTCGACGTCCACGATTCCTGCATTGGAACAAAAAAAATTGTTTTCAAGTTTGGTTAGGACAATACAGGCTGATCAACTGATTGTCTGACAAGAAGGATGATCCATGCGTCGGATGGGCATGTAAAAAGTCGGACCTGCGCTTGATATCTCGCCAGTCGTGTCGGTTACCCGTCCCATTGGATTATGAGAGTAAAGGAAGAGAGAGTGCTCTTGTGTACTGCGCACATGCGTTTGAACTATAAAGTTACTCCTGCGTAACTGGCCTGGTTTCAATAAAACCGGCCACCGTCACCGAAACCGGTGCGGGGAGTTATATAAGATAGATCCTTACTGAACATCATAAACGCGAAAATTAATGTATGTGTGGGTGTTTGTTACACTTTCGCGCAAAATCTACTGAACGGATTTCGATGAAATTTGGTATAGCAGTAGTTGAGCCCTGGACTAACATAGGCTAATTATCGCAGCAGAATATACGGTTCCCGCGGGATTTCTATTTGCGCGTACTGTTGCGGACATTATCTCAAACAGTAGAAAATAAAAGCAGATGGGTCGACACACGTCGCGTAGAATTGCGTGGAATTAATCACAACTCCATGGATACTACGAGTAATAACACGTTATCCGACAATCTCGTGCACAAAAAGTCTGATGCGGATGAAAAAAATGTCCGACATAAAATTAAAAACGTGATGGTTTTGTTGTTAATTGATACAGGCTGTTGCCCGCGGCTCCGCCTGCGTAAATCAAGTATCCCACGGGAACACTGTACTTTTTTCAGGGTAAAAAGTAGCCTATGTTTTAAATGTTTATTCATTTATGTTTTAGTCCAGAGCTTAAACTAATACCATACCAAATTTAATCGAAATTTGTTAAGTTGTTTTTGCGTGATTGTGTTAATTTAAAAGAAATACTCATTTGTAAAGCACCGAAATTATTTTCAAAAATCTAACCTGACCGGAGAAATACCACGACCTAATGGAAAACTGGTGTGAAATAACGCTGGAGTTTCGCCTATCGAGTTCTACAAAAAAGGAGGTGAAACTATGCGATGGCGTTCTTCATGATGCTTTAGTCTCATTCTATGAAAAAAAATCGGCCAATGGCGAGCCTGACTCGCTCACAAAGGGGTTCCGTACGAAACGGCAAAAAATCACGTTAGTTGTTGGGGAGCCCCCTTAAATATTTATAATATTATTCTGTTTTAGTATTTGTTATTATAGCGGCAACATAAGTACATACACCATATGTGAAAATTTCATCTCAAGCTATCACTGTTCATGAGATACAGCCTGGTGACAGACAGACGGACAGATGGACGGGCAGACAGTCTTAGGAATTTTATCCTTTATTATATTATACCTTTGGGTACGAAATCTTAAAAATTTGTTGAAAATGTACTATGGTGTCTTTCGTCCTGATGTTCTGTATTTTGTCAATCTGCCATACACTGATGTGAGCGAAAACCCTTGGCAATATCGCCGATATGATATCCGTCTTCGTAATATCGGTTTCCAATATCTACAATATCGAACAAAGACATTTTTGCGGCGCCCCCGTACTTTCTGTAATAACTATATTTCGTGTCTCGTGTACACACTATGCGACTCAGAAGTGACGTCACAAGTCTGTCGGCACAGGGGCGAAACACTCTACAAATGACAGCTCGAGCACCGGCGAATGTCAGCCATGTTGACGTAAGCCTAAGGTTGACACTTGAAACGGAAATAATTTTAAACGTCGCGTCCAAAGACTTCTAAAGACGGAGCCGTCGTTTTTGAAAGTCGGTACTATGTATTTTTTGTTGCTCTTTCCTACTAACGATGTGTCAATACGAGTGAAAGAGAGAGTTCATATCGGTGTGTAAACACGTCTTTCGTGACTTAGTAGGTCATAACATTGCAGTAGGTATCTGTATTTTTGATGTTTTATCAATATAAATTAATGTGCAAAGATGATTTGATGTAATAGCTATTATATTTATTGTGTGATGCTCCGCTGCTTAAAGTGCCTCCAGAAAGGATAAAGAACACGTCAAACACTTGGAATTACCATTTCATACGTAAGGTTTCAACAGTGTTTTTTGAGGTAAATAATGAGTATCTTTGTAATATAAACAGTTAATCATTCAGTTTAACGGACCCTTATTCGTAATATATCACGCTTTAATGATCAAAGACACATAATGAGTAATCATTTGTGGAAAATAAAAGCTATGCATTCTGCGTATTTTGAGTGATATACCCTACTAACACGAGCTGCTTATCGATGAAAATATTAAACTTACTAAACGGTTTTAGCAGGTTTCGGAAATGCCCCAAAAGAAGAGGCGAATAGATTGAAGCAGTTAGTTAGACGCGAGAATTAGAAGTGTGTCACACCAGTGAGACAGCTTGGTGTAACGGTAACGATACGGGGAAGATATGTCTAATTCATTCCGGCCAATTATGAAGACATACAATAAAAACTGTCTCAAAAATCAACGTATTTATTTAGTTTCCAATAAAATACCCTAAGAGCGTTTTCCATTATCCGATCCGATATCGCTATCGAATGCCGATAAAGTAGTCGATTTCCAATAGTCATGCAAGGGCAAGTAAAATGTATGAAACACAAACCTGTCATTCACATTATCGGCTTGATATCGGATCGGATCGTGTAAAAACACTCTTATTCCTGTAAATATCAGTAGGCCTAGCAAGAACAATTGGCAGGTGCGTAAACATATTATCTACAAACGTCGATATCACAAAAATGTCGAGTAGTTTTTCGATATTATATCGAAAGTCAATTGACTATGTCAAAGCACGAAACGACCAGCGCCCAGCCCCGTGAACAAAAGTCCTGACTCAAAAAACCTAGTCCCGCTTGCTGTACGCACCCCCCGCACGTCTAGCCACGCACACATAGCCGCGAGCTGTCATCCGTGTACTTTTTTTACTATTTAATGAATGACGGTTCTTTACGTTAGTAATATAATATATTCTTAGCTTTGCTTGCCAATCGTATTAAAGTATTTTGCCATGATTACTTTTGACTTTTCTTTCTCGTAAGTATATTTATTCCATGTATAAGTTGATATCTCTTAATATACTTTATATACTTTACGAGACGACGGGCTACAAGTATTACCATTAAATTTAGTATGCAGGTAGCTTTAAGCGAGAAAAATCGATCTAGCTAGGTCTTATCCTTTAGAAACTGCGCATTTTAAGCAATATATGTTTTTTTTATTTTGTCGTGCAAAAATATATCAATAATCTCGACTCTCGACGTAAGACGTCAGTCTGCTGGCAGCTTGGTATGCGAATAATTTTTGCATTTTTTTAGAAATTCGAAATGTTGTGGGTTCTAATCCCGGTAAGTTAAATATTTTTGTGATTGTTATTATTCATTTTTCTTTTATATTTTTTCAATTTTTTTTATCGTTCTACTAAAACACTGAGCAAAGCTCGGTCTTCCCGGGCACTTATTATGTGATAGCACAATATAAGTACGCCCGAATACAAAACTAACTTTTAAATACAATTTGTAATGCGTCGAATGGGCATATAAAAGTCACACACAAGGGATTGGCCCTCAGACAGGCCCTCAACTCTGCTAAATAAAACCTGCAATCATTCAATTACAACCAACCGGTATTCTTGTGAAAGTTAAACCAGCGTGAAACGCGATCTGATTGGTCCAAACGTCACAAGATCAGTTTATGACAACAAGTAGCTTCACTTACGTAAAATGAAAGTCCATTTCAAATACGAGAACTGAGGTTCTGATCTCCCGCCAGTCGTGTTGTCACGCGTGCCACTTGGTAACGAGAGTAAAGTAAGAGAGAGAGCTCTTGTGTACTGCGGGACTACATTCTGGGACACTATAAGTAACTCGAAAAAAGAAGAAAACGGCGAAGTAGCTTTTATATTTGTGGGAAGAGTGGATACCCCAAAGGGAGATCTCCGACCGAGCGAGGTGCTATGCTCGGTGGCGCTAATTGGTCCGCCACATCACTCTCCTCCGAAGACCTGAGGTCGAATCTGGAGTCGCCAGTGCGAGAGAGTCCCAGTGAGTCGGAACTGTGCTGCCGCTGCACGGGCTCCAGTGAGTCGGAGTGCTGCCGTGCGGGGCCGATGCTACGTGCTGACCAGGAGAGATTTGCTCTGCTTGCTGACCGGTCGTTGTAGTGGGAGTGCCCGTTGAAGCCGATGAGGGTTCGACCATGCCGCGGTGCGTTGAGGCTGGTGGTCGAGGTACCCGATGAGGCTGAAGCTGGCTGGCGTGGTGCGGAGGGGTGGGGGGGTGATGATGATGATGTCCAGAAGGAGGCGTGTCCTGTCGAGGGTCACCAATGTGGAAAGAGTAGATGCCTCATAGGGAGATCTCCGACCGAGCGAGGTGCTATGCTCGGTCAGGCCGAAGCCCGCTTGTATGAGTTTCAGATGTCGTATATACAGTGCCAATCGTAGAAAACTTCGATAGCGCGATTCAGGATTGTGGCGCTAATTGGTCCGCCACATATTATAGATGTAATTGACGTGTACTGGTACATTTCAACTCGTACAATTTCATACAAATATTTAACCATGTCGCGGTCGCTTCTCTGCCGCCTAGTGTGTACGCTCCCTGAGGTCGGCCATATTGAATATGAGTATCGCTTGTATTTATCAGTTTATTTATTGCATATTGGTTTATTGTGTAATGAAAGTTTTTTGTGTACTCGGAATATTTATGGTGCTGTTTTAAGGATCGGCTAAAGAGATATACTACATATGTAACCTGTAACGGAAAAACCGACGTGAAAAATCCCTTCTTTGCGAAAATTATGCAAACGGAGGAGTATGAAATTTTGCACCTTACTCCTCCGAAAATATAGAAAAACAATAAAAAAAAGTACTAAAAATTCAATGCCACGCGTGTGGCAGTCCGCATGTCGAAAAGTCCCTTATAAAGAAATGATGATGATTAGATTCCATCGCTTATTACTATGAGGAAGTTAGAAATGAAAAATGTACGGTATTGACGTATCGTGCGCTATATCAGTTGGCGCAACTTTGTGTCAATCGGTTATGATTTGTAACATTCAATTTTGTATAGCCATATTAAATATGCAGCACCATGCAGCGTATCGTTTCGTTTCGGTGTAAGTTGACATTTGACCTAAAGGTGATCATATTTATTAAAGAAAAACATGTGCTTTTATCAACAACACATTCAAAAGTTCAGCTCGAACTTTCCAGATCCGGGTCACAGCTTGAAGCTTGTCCAAAAAACTAAACTTTAACGCGAATATTTTCATGTACGATGAAATGGAAAAATATGCTAATGATTTGAATATGAGTAAAACTTTTGGTTGACATACTTTTTTGAGTATGAAATTTTGTCGCTAGCGTATATTTAAAATGTGGAATTATATTTAAATATATTTTCATTAAAATATAATATTATTTTAATGGAGTGGTTGAGCGACAACTCGATTTGAGCCTCCTACTAATTTAATTTAAAACAAGGAAAATTATTTTGAAAAATAATAAAATTCAAAAAAAAACGGAAAAAGGAAGGATTTCTATTATTAGGAAACACCTTACATTATCTCGTTAATCAAGACAATTTTCACTATCTACTACCTGTCACATCTAATACCTGTCAGATAGCTTACTTGCACGTGTTGTCTCTGTCGCTCGATGTAAGTGAGCGGCGACAGAACTTCCGAATAAACTAGCCAACACTAAAGAAGATTGTGAAACAGGCCCTTAAATGCCTTTGCCCAGGCCCTTTGTACTAAATAAATTCGAAACCGCGACCCCCGTTGGGCACCAACGCTTTCAACTACATAGCCATAGAGGTTGTCGAGCTGTCTTCATTATTGAAACTATTCAATTAATTTACCTTCGAAAATGCTACCACGAATGTATCGGCTAAGGATGAATACGGCGACATCACAGAAAACCGCCGTGAAATACAATGCTTGTAGTAAGTTAACGGAGTTTTAATGTCTGACAACACGTTTGTTGTGATATTATGTGTAAGTAAAAAAATTATTGAATAATCATAATGATGTCCTACTACTATTATAAATGTGAAAGTTTGCGAGGATGGATGGATGGATTTTTGTTACTCTTTCACGCAAAAACTACATAACGGATTTCGATTACATTTGGTATGATAGTCGATTAGGCTCTGGGTTAAAACATAGGCTAATTTTATTCCGAAAGAGTACAGGTACAGTTAAGTTAAGCGACTTCATTTTGTACCATGTAAGGATAGTACATATAAAGACATTTAACATCAAAAAAGCAAAAATTCAAACAAATATTTAAACAATTTTTTTTTTTGACTTCAGTAACGACATTTATAATGTTAATGGATTCTTCCTATAAATTCTGTTCAACATGTACGTACAATGCAGCCTTCAATTAGTCGAACAAATTAAAGAGCTGTGCAATTACCTTCACAAAGCCCTTGTGGAGTTTATTGTTTGACGCCATTTTGAAGCATTCAGTTTGATCAGATTGGCTGGATAAAAAGATTTGTCAATACCTTTGAGCTGGTAAAGAGTTGTCAAATCGATAAAAAAAACCGTTTTCGATAGTATTAGGGCCTGTTCACATGTCCACGTCACGATGCGCGTCTTCAATGTGAACTACTACTGTATATTATTTATATTGCGGCGCAAAATGTACCGGAATTTTGCATGGGACGGCGAACCGGCCGCGGGGTCGTGACGTGCATTTTTACGGCGCTGCGACGTGGATTTGCGCGTTACGTCAACGCACCGTGCCGCGACACCGCACCATTTTACATTGATGACGTCGCGGCGAGAAAATACAGATAGGCCGTTATAGACAACAGTATTTTCAAGCATCGTCTGAACTAAACTGTGACATACAAAACTACGATTAGCATCACGGTTCACTATTTAATGATTATCTACTTGTAAGTGTATACTATACTTTAAGGCAAGCAAAATCTGCTAACTGTAAGCTGTCATTGTGGACTATTTCTTGTGACCCATTGGTGTTAGTGGTGAGTCGGCAGGAAATATAGTAAGCGTCAGCGCACGTCCCACACCAAGACGCGACACGGTGCGGCATGTCCAAGATAAACGTTTCATAGCAAGAGTTCGATTTTCGAGCTGCATCACGCTGCACAGCGCAGCGCCGTTCTTGCAATTTTGAATCGCTATCTTAAAAATGCCGCGTCGCGCCTCGGTGTGAGTTTAAATATCTATAGTCTCTACTAAGACCATACTTAACATTAAACATGCAAAACTGAAGTTATCCCTATAAATGGGTTGTTGTTTAAGCCTGTATTAATCATCAATAATCCTGTAGTCGATACGAATAATTGGTTATCTTCTGAAACGCGTTGCTTCACTAGACGTAGCCCACGACATCGTTAGTACAAAAATCTCTAGAGGGTTAAAAATATATGTGAGTCAAATGTTATGCAAATCCGTGGTACGGGTTTGCGTGAAATAGTTTCAATCATAATTTTCTATGTCCCACAAGGTCAGCTCGCACCGATACGCGACGCGGCGCGGCATTTTTATGATAATGATTCCTCGATGGAACTCGACTCACTCCACAATATACACTACTGCTACAATGATACAGGTATATTGATTTTACAAATTCCTAATCTAAATATATGGTAGCTGTAAAATTTTAATTTAATTCATATCAAGAGTTACTGTTTACTTTTTTTTAATTAAAATTGTAAACCAGTTTTTTTTTTTTTTTAAGAATCTCTATTTACATTTCTTACTTTTAAATTATCATTCATCTTTTCACGTTATCACTATTGTTAATTATGGGAAATCTGTTATTGGCTATATCTTTGTAAAATACTAATCTTGTAAAATTTATTTGTATTAAGTTGTTGGTTTTCATAATAAATATAAAATAAAAATGTTTCATTGCAAGAGCGGCGCCGACATTCGAGCTCTTGCAATGAAACGTATATTTTCTTGTGTAGTGAATAAAGTTTAATTTTGAATCGCCATCTTTAAAATGCCGTGCCGCGTCGTATGTCAGTGTGAACTGACGCTTATAACATTATTTTTAATAACAATTATGACGTAAACTATTTTTCTGTTATAATAAAAATTCCCCCTTTTGTCATGTTCGGTTTTTCGCCATTCGTATAAAAAATTTGTGAATAAAGCTTTATTATAATAATGGAATAAGAATTTTATTCCATTATTTTATAATATTAAAAAAGGCATTAAAATATATCTTTTCCCTTATTTCATAAGGTTATTAATGTCACATTATGATATCATATGAGTCGAGTCTAATCCCATAATCGGTTTACCACATGTTCCTAAAACTCCATACACATAATATATTCAACTTACATAAAATATTCACATACTCTAAACAAACGTGGGAGAACCATGTTAAGGCACCGAATGGGCCGGCTCGACTGAAAAATACCACGGCCTCACAGAAAGCCGGCGTTAAATAACGCTTGCGTTGTGTTTCGTCGAGTGAGTGTAGTTATTGTTTTGTCATTTGTATGAGATATAACGCACTACGCGACGCAGCACTCCATTGTGGTATCATAGTAGGGACGTGTCACGTCGCGTCGCTCCGCTGCCGCGTAGTGCGGCACCTTAAATTATATCAACTGCAGGCGTAGCATGAATACCGTAGAAATGCGTTTTATCTACACAATAATAGACATACTAACGTATTGTATCGACAAAATGTCAGATTTCCTTTATCAGTCCTTCGTTTCTAGTCTTCCGTAGAAATAAACCTTTTCTACGGTGGTGATCGTGTTACGCGTGTCGATCCATACAAATCGCGTAACGGCCTACATTGAAACTTACTCGCGGCGCTGATGACACTGACTGTGTTAATAATTGATCGTCGTCGAATTACAGTCATTTGCAATTATTTTTAACCCTAAAACGGCGAATTAAAGTTATTTGCAATTATTTTAACCTTAAATCGCCGAATGAATGTAATTGCAGTTATTTTAACCCTAAATCGCCGAACGAAAGTCATCTGCGGTTATTTTTAAAACAAAAACGCCGATTCAAAGTTATTTCCAATTATTTTAACCCTAAAACGCCTATTTAAAGACATTAGCATTTATTTTTAATCCTTTAACGCCAAATCGAAGTCTTTTGCAATTATTGAGTCCCGGAGTGATAGTAATTTGCAGTAATTTTTAACTCTAAAGAAGTTTGCAGTTATTTTAAAGCTTAATTGATGGGCTCATTTCAATAACGCTAATTGCTTTTCGCTTATTGTTCTATGTCAGAGGAATTCGACAGAAGGTCGCGCAATTTGGGACAGTTTGTGAATGGAGACGCTTTTGTAAAGAATGTTATGATCATTCTTGTGCACGTACCGAGACAAAATGTCGACTTACAAATAAGTCAATTCTTGATTAATTCGCATACGAATGTGTGTGTGACTTAATTAAAGTGTCTCATGGATGGATGTTTGTTACTCTTTCACGCAAAAACTACTGAACGGATTTCGGTGAAAATTGGTATGGTAGTAGTTTAGGCTCTGGATTAAAACATAGGCTACTTTTTATCCCGGAAAAAAGCACAGTGTTCCCGAGGGATACAATATTTACGCGGGTGGAGCCACGGGCAACAGCTAGTTTTTTTATTAAAACAAAAAGTGTGTGTGTGACAGCTCCGACGCACGACTGGAGCTTACTCTACAAGTAAAATTTGGCGTGTAATGCAAAGCGACCGACGCATCCTCGGCTAACATCGTGTGACACCGTACCGTGTGACCGTGTGACATCGTGAATTCGATTTTACTCCCATAGATTTTCATACCCATTATATATGAAAATCGTTTCTTAAGGAGTAAACTCCAAATACGCTACGTTGTTCATTAGATCGCTATGCCCATGTTAGGTTGCATTATATTTGGCTACGCCCCGTAACACTTATCACAGACAGACTCATAAAAGAGGAACAGGTAAACAGCTACATAGTTTCGATTTGATTGCACTACTACAAGCATACGATATGTCCACGATCGTGTGGAAAAATTGTGGGGCGAGGACGTCAAAATTGTCAAAGGATCGATTTGGATCGTTCTATGAAGGCTATTTCTCTGTACACTTACTTTTTTTATTTTCAATATTTCAACGTACATAACGCAAATACAATAAGCAATTTTCTTATGTAAAAAAATCTTTTATAACCTTTACTGACATACTCGTATCCATAATGCAAGTTTACACCGTATTCACATTGCAACGAACAATTTAGCGCAATAGTCATATCAATAACATTAGCATCACAGTGGCCGTGTCGCCACGTCGGATCACGCCGGGCTCGATACATCGCATCACGTCGAGTGTTGTACAATATTGGTGTAACATCACTGCGCTAAGACGCCCATTGTAGAGGGATTTGCGTCGGTGTTGACGATTTTGAATGGTGTATTTGTATTGTTGCTAGACTTCGGTGGAATAATGTTTTGTTTGATGTTGCACTTCTGCATTCTAAGACACAGGTTTCTTGAACCGTTTAGGCGCGATCTTATTTTGAAACTGTAACTGCTTGATTTTTTTTTTATAAATAGCTTTTGTAGGTTTTATAGTAGATATTTAAAATATGCAAATATGCAGGGGAAAAATAGTTCTCGAACTGAACAATTTTTTTTCGGTGCTAAAGTTTTTTTGTAATGAAGTTTGAAACAAGTTAAGGCTCGTTAGTCATAACAAATGTTGGGGATGAATTCGAGAGATGAAAACTGAAAAACTTTTAAAAAAATAACTTACATTTTTGTAATTTTAACCTCCAACGAAAACAGAGGAGTGTGTGTGTGTGTGTATGTGTGTGTGTGTGTGTGTGTGAGTGTGCGTGCGTGCGTGTGTGTGTGTGCGTACGTATGTGCGTGCGCGCGTGATCGAGAGTGTTCTTAACTATAATTCATCATGATCATCTCACTTACTACTTCACAATTTGAGGGGGGCTATTTTAACATTTTAATATTATTCATACAAAAATATTGTAATTCAGTTTTTTAGATAAATTTCATAATATACCTACTAAGGCCAAGGATTATTCTCCATATACGTATGCCATATAATAATATCCATCGAAAATATAAAATGTAGCTAGCTAGTAGCTAGCAAGCTATATTAATTGTACAAAGTTTGAATAGGAAGTGTACCTGTAGATGACTCCTTTTGAACTCACCTCCTGTTCTAACATAGCCTAGTATTTTCTAAATATTATACACAGGAAACTGATCTCTAACTCGAGGGACGAAGGTTTAGAGTTAATTGGGTAACCTCTGCTGCGTCAATCGAGTTTGGCGCCCATAGTATGTCAAAAAAGAGAGCAGTTCGTGTAGAGAGTAGAGGGTATATTCAAAACAACAATAGATATATGCAAGGTGATAAGTATTCGATTCTCGTTCAAAAAACATACATAACATGTGACCTTACAAACTGACCAGATTAGCCTATAAAATAATTAACAGTCAAAAGCAGTGGTCACGTGACCCTGAAGGCCGGCGCGGCATGCGGCAGTCCATGTCCATGCATGAGTGTTGTCAGTTACGATAATTAGTTATAAATACTGCCATTACTTACGGAGTTATGTTGCCTTATGTGGGGTAAATATTATGTTTCGTTCGGATACAAATACTGATTGAGCAATGGTTGGGCCATAAATAATAAATGTCTAGAAATATAATGCAGTCACAATCCTGCTATCCAAAGTTAGGTTTCGTTGAAACTTGTGCAAATCTAAAATTAAGGCCCCCTTTTCATTTCATAAAAGAAAAATAAAATAGAAAATATATGAAGCAATATAAGAACTCTTTCACGTCTCCATAGCCCAGTGGCTAAAAGCTTGACTCTCAACTCTGGAGTTCGTGGGTTCGATCCCCGCGTTGGAACAATAAAATTTCGTTTTCAACTCTGTTTAGGACAATGCAAGCTGATTACCTGATTGTCTGTCAACTGTCAAGAAAGATAATCCATGCGTCGGATGGGCATATAAAAAGTCGGTCCCGGGCCTGATCTCTCGCCAGTCGTGTCGGTCATACGTCCCACTGGGTAATGAGTATGAAGGAAGAGAGAGTGCTCTAGTGTATTGCGCACACACTTGGGCACTTTACTCCTACGTAGCTGAGGGGATTAAGAGGGGTCGCAGCTTTCAAGTGCGCAACACCAGAGGTACAAGTATAACTCCTATGGTGTTGCGAGTGATCATTCATCAAAGACTCGTAGATAGAGCCCGCTACACTTGTAACGATAAAACTGCACTGTTTGTTTAAATTTAACATTTTGCCAGACATGGGCCACATATTGAAAAAGATAGATAAAGGCGAGCCGCACTTGTGAGATAATTTTGTACCTTATTAATATCTATCAAGGTATCTATTGTAGGTAGGTGAAATATGTTATATTAAAAGTTCACAATTATTTATTTTTATAAAATTAATACAGATGACAAAGGACCAATGAAAACAAAATGTGGGGAAAACAAAAACTAATTTAAAACAAGACTTCAAAGTACTTAGAAACAAATTTATAAAAAGAAAGAAAGATAATTAAAACATAATTTGAATGATGCTGGCCCGCGGACGCGCGTTGCCGCCCACTGGTTTAACCCCACTGTGCAGATTTATCGTTACATGTGTAGCGGGTATTAATACGTGTCAAATTTCTACCCAGTGAAGCTGAGTTCATATATCAGCTAGCTGTTGCATTTTATTACAAAAGATACTTGAACTGAAAACTACAAACGATTCTACAATTCGCCACACAAATTCGCAGAATCGAAGTGAAAAAGGTGGACAAACAGACCGAGTGCTAGGATAAATAGTGGGTTTATTTAAATAAGAGTGCTGAGAGCCTTCAAAAGCTTTTTGTGGTCTACTGCTGGAAATTAGCGAGGTTTTATTGTTGTGTGCTGTTCATTGCGGGATTCCGATACAGCTATAGTGTGTTAGTACAAGAAAGAACAGTAATCTAATGCAATCGACGTCCACTGTGGCTCTGTGGTTAGCTCGGTAGCGCTCAACACAGAAAAAGCTTTCGGTGTTACTGGATCATGGATGTGTATTAAATATGTGTATTATAATATAATATTTTTATACATATAAGATAGTATCTATCTGTGTATGAAAAAGTAGATGTCCCCACTGACTGATTCACTGACATATAGACGCTCGCACAACCGTAACCGCTTATAGTAGAAACGTGTAATTTACCATCTAGACGCGAACTAAGATATTTTGGAAGGCATGATACAGGATATGAACCACCCTTAAACGGGTAAAATAGGAGATGAATGTTTGTATGGAAAATCTTTAATTCTGCACCGTTTTCGATGAAAATTGAGATTCATGCTCTTAAATAGCTATCCACGTACCTAAAGAACGGGGATCCACGCGGACCAAGTCACGCGCAAAAGCTAGTTAAATATGTTTCCGTTATCTGGTACCCATAACAAAAGTTCTTCGATAACTTACCATGTGATTGACGTGGTGTGTCATAGATATTATATGAAATTATCATATCACAGTGTTTGTCACAGAACTCCTCCGAAATTTTTTGACCGATGCTAGCGGTAGGTATGAGAATCGCTGGCTACAAGCTATTTTTCATACCCCAAAGTAATAAGGGAGGCCCACTCCAATTTTTTTGCATTAAAATACATAAAACCCTCAATTTTTACTCTTCTTACACCAACCTTACCTAATAATATATTATAATATAATATATTTAATAGCGATATTAGGTAGGTGTATGTTGTAGGTAGTAGGTGTAGGTTGTAAGTGTATATAGTAGATGTAGGGTATGCACTTACTGATCTTACGGTAGATCTAATTAGATATTTGTGATATAGGGGCAAAAAGGCACCAAAGTAAAAGAGCGTTGCCAGCCATTATAGATTAGCGTTATAAAACGCACATAGTACACTATACGTAATCAAATGTTTATTAGGTGATGACCTGGCGGCTGGAACATATACGGCCGTCGATATATACTCGATAATTTGATAAACCAGTTAACCTTCGCGCTATTTTTGTAACATAATAACCACTTAAACACTGTGTTATTCGTTCCCCATAACAATTAGCTATACGGAATTTGTAGCAATTAAAATCTGAGACAATCTCGTATATATATAATCGGTTTCTCCAAAGCGGCTGCAAGTATTACAAGAAATTTTGTATGCAGGTAGTTTTGGGGGAGAAAAAACGATCTAGTTTCCCAGTGATAAGACCTAGGTCTTATTGTGTATTTTTAAGCAATTTTTTTTTCGCCGTGCAACATTATAATATTAATAATTTTGACTCTATTGTGTCAGACCGATTGGCAGTTTGGTATGCGTATGTATAATTTATGCTTTGTTCGAAAATTCGGAATGTGGTGGGTTCGAATCCCGGTCAGATAAAATAGATCTGTGATATATATTTTTTTTAACTGTCAGAACTCTGAGCATAGCTCGATTACCCCGGTTGACCGAGCCTTTATGTACATAGCTACCATCTACTTTGTTCAAATAATAATAATACTATCTATGGACGCTTCACACCACGTCGATCTGGTCCCGTGGTAAGTTCTCAAATAACTTGTGTTACGGGTACCAGACAACGGAAATATATTAATTAATACTTTTATATTATACATATCCATGACCCAGGAACACGGAAAAACTTTTTGTTCCTTCGGCGGGATTCGGACCCGTGGCCCCCGGCTTGAGCACCAACACGCTCAACCACTGAGCCACAGAGGTCGTCAAATACAATTTAATATTTCTGTAAACAAAAAGACATTATACATAATAATGCTAATAATTTAAATGTCACTTATTTATTCGTACCATGCAATACAAAATACAATATAATTAAACGAGAACAATTCGGATTTCAAAGTAATAAAAGCACAACGACAGCAGCATCTAAATTAGTATTAAATATAGTTAAGTACTTAAATGACAGGAAGTCAACAACTTGCATCTTTTTTGATATGTCAAGGGCCTTTGACTTCGTGTCCCACAAAGTGCTGCTGAGGAAATTGAGCAACCTGAGTATCAGAGGACTTGCTTTAAACTGGTTAGAATCATATCTATTTGATAGAGAACAGTATACCGAAATTATGACAACTATTAACCAAAATATTTTAACCGCCGTGAAATCTAAACATAGAGTCAATAGAGTAGGAGTACCCCAAGGGAGTATTCTTGGTCCAGTCCTGTTCCTGGTCTAAATTAACGATTTTTCTGACATAACAAATTATAATTGCACCTTTGCAGATGACATATCCATACTAATAAATAATGACAATAATAATACTTACCTTGACATGCATAATAATTTAATTTAAACTGTAATTACCTGGATGACTAACAATAACTTAAACATAAATTTAACTAAAACCAATTTCATTGAATTTAAAAATTATCTGTGGAAAAATTACATATGAAAATGAGAGAATTGAAAAGGTGACACATACAAAATTCCTTGGTTTGTATATTGATGATAACCTGAATTAGAAGGCCCACATAGAATTCGTCTGTAGTAAAATAAACAGATTTGTATTTGTACTTAGTAAACTCAAATATGTGGCATCGATGCATACAGTCCTATCAGCCTATCACGGATATGTAGCATCAGTCCTAAGGAATGGCCTATTACTGTAGGGTAATTCCACGGATATGAACAAAGTTTTCATCGCCCAAAAAAAATGTGTAAGAGCTATTTGTGGTAAGCCGCCATATGAGTCCTGTAAAGTACCGAGCATGTACATTTACGAATTAGTGAATTATGTAAAAATAAATTATAAAACTTTCAAAAAGGTACGTGACATATACCCTAGGAATAAGAGAAATCCTGACAGGCTAGTGCTTGACGTCATCCCGGAAAATGCATTGTACCAGAGACAATATCATGTCATGTGCATAAAAGCATATAATGCTATCCCAAGTCATATAAAAAAGCTACCGTATAATAAATTTAAACAGGAAATAATTAAATGGGTTAAGCTTAAAAACTTCTACTCGGTAGAGGAATTATTTAAACAAAAAAAATAATCAATAGCATAATAACATAATTAAACTATGCTGAATTAATTATTTAATCAATAATAATAATAAAAATAATAATAAATAATAATAATAATAATAATAATAATAAAAATCCGAATATCGTAGATCATAATACTCATACGCAGCCTCATCTCACAAACTCTCCAGTAAGAAGTGTTTTGCAGGAAATGCTTCCTCCAACCACTCTCTCTGGAAAAAGTAGACAACGGATAAAATGGACTGATCAAATAAACAGAGAACTTCTCCGTTGCTACTACATTATAACATAATGGGAATCTAACCTCACAGCATTCAGACCATCACTCCATAAAAAATTCACAGAGTCCTACCCTGAACTAAGCCACAAATCTGAGCAACGATTAGCAGATCAAATCCGAGTTATACATCGCAATAACAGAATACCAAGTCATAAAAGAGACAAGATAAAAAATACATTAGCGCATACGTTCGATTATTCCAACGACCAGAACAATACAATATGTAGCATATACATACAGCTTAGCCCCTGCGATATTCTTACCATCCCACATAATGCAACGAACGACCCAAATTTACAACATTCTACAATTCAACCCACAAATAATAATCAACCCATAACTCTATCAAACTCTTCTGAAACTGTAGAAAATCTAATAGCACCAGAGACAAACAACGCTGAAATACTCACAACTGATGCCGATCAAACACAGAATCACAAAATTAGACAAGTATTTACAGAAATGTTAATCAAATACACCGATACAGAATCAACACTTAGACCGGTAATACCAAAACTCCAGATTACTCGCAACATAATAAAGACGGTAAATTCACTTAACAAGTTAATAGGAGAACATCTACAAGCGAAAGAAACGCCAGATTTAACGGAAATCCACAGTGCTATTTATTGCGCTGCAATATCAACTACAACTCTACACACTAAACTAAATAACCCCCCTGAAAAAGATATATCAAATAAAACAGGAGACCCGAAAATGCCAAAATGGCAACTACGAATTGAAAATAGAGTCAAGAAACTATGAAAAGAAATTGGACAACTTACACAGTACCTTAAAGGAAATCTTAGCCATACAAAACAACGAAAATTAAACCCCAACAATCTCACTGAAAATCAAATAGTAGAATTATTAGATACTCTGAAACAAAAACTGCAAGTACAATCAAAAAGACTCCGCCGATCAAATCAGTAACTCTAGAAGAACGGATAATTTATTTTTTACTAACAATCAACAGATCTTTTATCAAAATTTAAACTCCGAAAATATTAAAATCATACAACCGCCTAGTACAGATACAATTAAGGACTATTGGGAAAACCTATGGTCCAAACTAGCCCATCACAACGTACACGCTTCATGGCTTGATACCGAAATAAGTGAATGTCACAATATTAATCCAATGCCTGAAGTTATAATAGATGATAACGATGTCATATACGCCATAAAGAAGACTTTGCACTGGAAGGCACCAGGGCCAGATAAAATTCAAAATTATTGGATAAAATATTTTACTTCAACACATCACTACATCGCCAAAGCATTCAATTCAGCCCTTAAGGATCCCAAATTAGTGCCGCTATTTATGATGCAAGGAATAACATATCTAAAGCCTAAAGATAAAAACGATACTAAAAATCCGACTAAATACCGTCCAATCACATGCCTTCCAACTCTTTACAAACTGCTTACGTCAATAATCACACAAAAACTAAATACTCACATTACTGATAATAAAATAATCCCTGAAGAACAAAAAGGCTGCGCTAAAGGATCAATGGGATGTAAAGAACAACTTATCATCGACGCCCAAATACATAATCAAAATAAAAAAGATCATAAGAACCTTTATTACGCATACATAGATTACCAAAAAGCCTTTGATAGTGTCTCATTCTTGGTTGATACATGTACTAAAAATATATAAGATTCATAATACTTTAATTCACTTTCTACAATATATAATGCATAACTGGTCTACTAAACTCAATCTAAGAACAGTCAGTACCACCGTCAGTACCTCACTAATCAAAATTAAGCGTGGCATTTTCCAAGGCGACTCACTTAGCCCCTTATGGTTTTGCTTAGCTTTAAACCCTCTATCTAAAACTCTTAATAGGTCAAACTTAGGATATATTATAGATAAAGTCAATAAAATCAAAATCACTCACCTTCTTTACATGGACGACATAAAACTCTTCGCACCTGACAGGCAACAACTGGAACAACTATTAAAATTAACGGAAAAATTTAGCGCTGATATTTACATGACATTCGGAACTGATAAATGTAAAATTAATTGCATTCTTAAGGGCAAACATACACATACAGAACCACTCAACTTAGAACTACAAGAAGGAACAATAGACAGCATGCAAGCGAAAGACACATATAAGTACCTAGGTTATATACAAAATACAGCTATAGATCATAAAGAAATAAAAAATACATTAAAAAATAAATACAAACAGAGACTAAATAAAATTTTAAAAACGCAATTGTCAGGCCAAAACAAAATTAAAGCTGTAAATACCTATGCGATCCCTATATTAACGTATTCATTTGGAATTATCAGGTGGTCTGACACTGATTTGGAAACCCTCAACACCGCAACCAGAACCGCTTGTTACAAACACAATATTCACCACATCCATTCAGCAGTTGAAAGATTTACAATAAAGAGGAAGCAAGGGCGTGGTTTTATAGACATAAAAAATCTACATTACACCCAAATAGATAACCTCCGAAATTATTTCAAGACAAAAGCTAACACAAGCCCAGTTCATAAAGCCATTGTAAATTTACCTCATTCTGGAACACCGCTACAGTTAAATAATGACAAATTTAACCCTAAAAATAATATAATTAATAATGAAAACAAAATAGAAAAATGGAAAAGTAAGGCTCTACATGGTAAACTTCCGTACCAGTTAAGTCAGGACCATATCGATCAAGCCGCGTCATTCAGTTGGTTAACTAAGGGCAACATTTATAGTGAAACAGAACGGTTCTTAATAGCTATACAGGACCAAATTATCAAAACTCGCAATTACTCAAAATTTATCCTCAAAGAAGCCATAGAAACTGATAAGTGTAGATTATGCCACCAAACCACTGAGACAATAGACCATATTACCGGAGGATGCAGTGCACTAGCAAATAAAGAATATACTCACCGTCACGATAACGTAGCCAAACATATACATCAATTAATAGCAATCAAGTTTAACCTTATAGATACACATACACCGTACTACAAATACAAAACATCTAACGTTCTAGAAAATGACTCCGTAAAACTCTACTGGGATCGCGATATCGTCACAGACCGTACCATCCTAAGCAATAGACCAGACATAACCCTCACAATTAAATCTGAAAAAACCACTTACCTTATAGACATCGCCGTTCCAAACACCAACAACCTGAAACAGAAACACACAGAAAAAATCCAAAAATACATACCGCTTGCAGATGAGATCAAACAAATGTGGCATCAAAACACAGTAAAAATAATCCCGATAGTCATCTCCTCAATGGGCGTTATTCCAAAAACGCTTGCAGTTGCACTTAAATCCCTTAACCATCACAAAAACACATATATACAGTTACAAAAGTCAATCGTTATAGATACCTGCTCTATAGTCCGCCGCTTCCTTAATTCATCTTCATCCTTCCCTACAACTCACACCAATTAAACTTCTCTCACGCTACATGAACAGGATACTTGGCAATCGCCCGTACCTGCTTCATTCTACCGGTTAAGCCGAGACAAATATATGTTAAATAATAATAATAATGTGATTATTATTTTTAAATATGTTTCGTTTGTATTATTATTTTTTTTTACTGATTTATGACATCTATTATATAATCCTGACATGTTATTGTAATTACCGACAAAATGTAATAATGATAATGAAAATATAAATGTAATAATTTAGAATAATCAGAACTTAAATTAATGTAATAAATATTTGCATGCTATTTATATATAGCTAAAAGTGCCAGATTCTATAAATTTTGTTACCAACTACCACTTTTAGAGCAAATATACGAATTGAATTGAATTTTGTTTACAAAAAGAATAAGTTGGATCTAAATTGAACCAAACCAAACTTGAAACTTTCCCATGTTTCAAGTTTGGCCCAAGCTTCCTTTTCATGGGAAATATAATATTCATCTATAAAATAATTAGTTTTCTTAAGATTATTTTGTAACAAGACTCTTTTGTTAAAGGATAACTACTAAATTAAACGAAAACCTACCTAAAGTATATTTTTTATATATCATTACAACTTTACAACATATTTCAATATTTTATCACGGTATTTAATATCCATAGTTATAACAACTTTCGACAGACTTTATTGATATTATATGTGCCGTTTTTTCACTTGCAAAGTAGGTACGGAACCATACATTATACAAACATGATTTGGAATATCATGTATGGAAAATGATTTATAATACTTCCGCCGTCCGAAACACTTCCAACGCAGCAATCGGGACCAGCGCGAGATCTGTTAAGTCAGCAGTGTTTTAGCGCTAGCCACACGCACAGTTCGGACCGCGGGATATAGCATGCGCCGTTCAAACCCGCGCTCCGAACCAAACGTGTTAATTCTCGGGGTCGACAGTCTGTTCTGGCATGTCGATGACGGCACTTTTCCACAGTTTTAACCGCGAACGCGATGACGTATTTTAACGTATTATATAAAATGCCGGCAGTCCAGTAATTAGCACGACATATCGATCCGCAGTACAAACCGCACAGGAGCTTTCGCGGTTCGGAACGCAGTCCGATCCGTGGTCCGAACTTTATGTGTGCACGGCGCTATTCAATTCGCAAATCAATTCCTGCTACGTCATTGTAAGCATGTTGTTTCATAGTATACATAACATTACAAATTAAATTTGATTTGCTACTTTGTGGAAGATTAAAATCTGAAAAATCATTTTTGCTAGATGAAAATTTGTTTATGTGATCCAAGCCTTGGAAGAAGAATAATACATGGAAGAAGTACTAAAATTGAAGCCGTAAGCAGCTTTCTGTCTCACAAAACATCAATGGCAAAACCCCATAAGAGTGAAAAAGAAAGTAAATCCATGTCTTTTCGTTTTTTTCTAGGTTTGTCACGCATTTGGTGATCTTTTGGTATCATTTTTTAAGACGTTGGAATTACGACCTAATGGCACTTATTATAACTGTTACTATGAGGGATAAGGAACGATATTTGTTGCTTCTCTTACTAATAGCCGGGTCTCTATGCTATTGTTTGTACTCTGAGCGGCCATACACGATTTGCATGACGTTTATGTATCTATCTATACTATTTATATTAATATGGTCGAATTAACTGAGATTGGATCAAGCCAGCAGGCTATGACTGCTGTAATATGATAATCTCTTGGTATCCTTTTTAAGACGTTGGAATCACGACTTAATGGCACTCATAATAGGTGTTAGCATGTGGGATAAGGAACGATATATTATGTTGCCGGTTATCTATGCCATAGTTATTAATCTGAGATCCAAGCCACAAGTTATATGAGCGCCAAATTACGTTCAAATCCATTCAAGGGTTTTCGCGTCAGTGAGTAACGAATACATACACACGTTGTAACAAACTTTTGCTATTATATATATAATATTAATAAGACTATGTTTATTGTTTCAGGTACGTGAAGTTAGTAACCGGCGGAGGTCAACCGTAGTGAATGCCTAAATGCTGGGTAAAAATAAAAACCCCCAAGAGATGCATTTTAGTATATTAAACCGTAGTACTAGTTGAAAAAAGATTTTATTCAAGAAAAGAGATCCGATGCGTCAGATACCTAACGCGCTAGTTGCCTATCTCGCATGTCTGCTTCACTTAAGAACTACTTCGCTGGACACTCTAAGTCTATGGTCTAACTCGCGTTATGCCTAAACCTTACCTAGATAAGGAAATATCTTGTATTTTTCGTATCTTTACTTAAGACTATAATCTTGAAAAATTACGTATATATTATCTACACCTATGATTTATGTATTTGAGAATCTTAGCTTCAGCTCATACCGAATGAGACCAGACGCAACGCGGCGCTACATTTTTAAATTTGAATCTTATTTACTAAACAAGAAGATACATATTTCATTGCAAGAATGGTGCCGCGATATACAGCGCTGTAGCGCGGTAACAGCTCGAAATAGAGCTCTTGCAATTAAACGTGATCTTCTTGTGTAGTGAATAAAGTTCAACTTTGAATGGATATATTAAAAAATGAAGCGCCTAGTCACGTATTGTCTCGTTTCGGTGTGAGCTGACCCTTAAAGTGATGATAACGATAGTGTGTGCCCCCGGTTTTGTCGGACAGTAATCGTCGCCTGCCACGCTCGGTGCCCACTTTGAAGATATTCGACGGCGCGTGTAACGGCATTACTGCCGCGTCGAATAAAGTTATATTTAAACCGAGGGATTTGGGTTAGGTTTACATGGTACTGGGGGCAGACTAGCGAGAAATAATAATAGCTCCCATACCGATTTGGTGGCGGCTGGTTTCGTTGAAACCAGTCCGGCAACGCAGGAGTTATTTTATAGTGTCCAACTGTGTGCGCACTACACAAGAGCACTCCCTCTTCCTTTACTCTCGTGGCCCTACCTCTCTCTCTCGTACTCTCGTTACCATAGTGGGATGGATGACCGTCACGACTGGTGGGGCATCAGGCGCAGGACATTATAATACAATACAAAAACATTTTATTGGACACCCCAAAACATACAAAATATACAACAATACGAGGGCGGGTCAATAAGTCCGTGACTTTTGGAATAAAATACAGATTTTTTGATAAATAAATCATTTTATTTTTCAACGTAGTCCCCCTTGAGCTCTATACACTTTGTCCAACGCTTCTCCAATTTTTTATCCCTTCCAAAAAATATGATTTGTCGAGGTCCTCAAAATAGGCCTTTGTTTGCGAGATGACTTCATCATTGGAGTCACATCTTTTTCCACCGAGCCATTTTATCAGGCTTGGGAACAAGAAGTAGTCACTCGGAGCCAAATCTTGAGAATAGGGTGGATGTGGGAGCAATTCATAGCCCAATTCATGGATTTTTGCCATGGCAACTGCACATGTGTGCACCCTTGCATTGTCTTAGTGAAAAATAACTTTTTTCTTGGCCAAATGAGGTCGGTTTTTTTTCAAATCCTCATTGAAGCTGTCCAATAAGTTGGCATAATATTCCCCATTAATTGTTCTTCCCTTTTGAAGATAGTCAATGTGGATTATCCCACGTGCATCCCAAAAAACAGTCGCCATAACTTTATTGGCTGACAAACCCACCTTGGCCTTCTTTGGCGCCGATTCACCCTTAGAAACCCACTGTTTTGACTGTTGTTTGGTCTCTGATGTGTTGTGATGGATCCATGTTTCGTCCACGGTTACAAAACGGCGCAAAAACTCCTCCATATTGTGATTAAACAACGCCAAACCTTCCTGTGAAGTTGTTACACGATTGCGTTTGTGGTCGACTTGCGGAAAGCTTTCTCATGCCCAAGTGATCATTCAAAATTGAAACCACTAAGCCATGCGAGATGCCTATGGCTTCCACAATCTTTTGCACTTTCAATCCTCGGTCGGCCAACACCATATCGTGAATTTTTTCGATTGTTTCGGATGTAGAGACCTCAACTGGGCGTCCAGGACGTTCGGCATCTTCAGTGCTTGTACGGCCACAACGAAATTCAGTAAACCACTTTTTTACCATTGAAATCGATGGTGCAGAGTCCCCATAGTATTTATCAAGCTTAGCCTTGGTCTCGGTAATGGATTTTTTTCGCAAAAAATAATGCTTAATAAGCACACGAAATTCACTTTTTTCCATTGTTTCCTTAAGTTACTGGATAGTCTGATAAAGATAGCTGTAAAACACAAACTAACTGACGCAGCAAGTTCAAATTTTGATAGGAGTCAACTGACAGATGCCTGTTGACAGGAGTAGTGTTGCTTTTTCAGTAAGGAGGTTAGAAATTCAAAAAGTCACGGACTTATTGACCCGCCTTAGTATTACTAATAAATGATGTACAGAGAGCGAATTTATTGCTACTTTTGTTGATGAGATGGATAATAGGAATTAAAGATGATCGTGTAGTTGTATGAACTAACAAAACTGTACAAATAGTGTTAGAAACTTGAACAAAAATTACTATAATAATAATCAAACGATTTAACCACTAAAGACAAAACAAGTAAACATAATTATTGCAATAATGACAAAAACAAATTTAAAACGTACCACAAATGTCCGTGGACTTATGAAAGAAATACAATATTATAATGTGTTTAAAAATATGTATTTATTGAACCCTCGCGACTAATTTCTAAAGGCGGTGTGTTCCAAAGAGTTGCAGCACGAACAATAAAAGATTTGGAATATAAGGTAGAAGTTGCATCTCAAGTGCAAGATTGCTGGAGGAGCGTAATGTTAAGTGGTAGGTATCATGTAAAAATTTAAACCGATTTTTGAGATAGGAAGGAGAGGACGGAAGATACAAGATATTGTATAGGAGTGAGAGGATGTGAGTATCATGACGGGACCAAGTTTTACATGCCCATCCGACGCATGGATCATCTTTCTTGACAGACAATCTGGTGATCAGCCTGCATTGTCCTAATCAGACTTGAAAACAATATTTTTTTGTTAACGAAGGCGCCGTGCTCCATTGGATATTTCACATAAGCTCTGAATCTTATGTGAAATAATAATAATGGTTACTCTGATTCAGTAAAGTAATGAAAGCCTAAACTTCCTCGTAGGCCTAGCATCAAAAGTGTACCTACTTTCATAGAAAAAGTGCTTGAGCTAAAACCTATTTGCTAAATAAATATCTCACGCCAGGTTTAAAAAAAAATAAAATCAATAAACTTATTTTTCAATTGTAACACAGTATCAATAACCTTTACAGCGAAAACTCCAAATGAACCATTGTCTGAGTTTTAATTCAACTTAGAGAAACACTTCTGATGTACCGCAAGCGAGTGTCACTCAGCTAGGGTTGCTAAGCCACAGGATAAAGAGAAGGAACAGATAAAGACCTGCATAGTAAGCTTTTGATTTGATTTCACCACAGGTTTTTGAGTTTTTATGTCACTTGAGATTGAGAATTGTGATGTGTTCTACATAATAGTGGTGGTTGTCATAACGACAAATAACAATTTATTATTAATATTATAATTTTGTCTAAATAATAAAATATTAAATGTTTTAAAACTATATAACATTTAAATATTAAATATACAAATAATATTAAACGAAAAAGTGGTTATGTAGTGTACTGTGTGTATGAAAAATAATAGAATAAATAAATAAATCTTTTATTTTACCGATCCTAAGGATAATAAATACTAAATAAATATCTATGGACGCTTCACACCACGTCAATCTTGCCCCGTGCTAAGTATCCGAAGAACTTGTGTTACAGGTACCGGAAAATGGGAAGTATATTTAATACTTTTATACTATACATATATTTAAGATTTTATTATATTATATACACATATTTAATAATTATACACATATAATATTAGGTAAGTAAATATTTCATTTTACCTAGTGTATAAGTATTTTCAACTAGTGAAAAGACCCCTTGAGTCACACGCGTGATCACTGATCGTGCAGTATCGATGCCAGGTTGTGATTTGTACCAATTAGACTTTCTCGATAACTTGGATTAATTTACCCCCTTCTGGGTGGCCCTGACAAAATTTGGATTGTTCTATGGAAGCCGGTCCTCTGTACGTAAGTATATATTTCACTCTGTGGCTAAACTTAAGAATAAAGTTTATTTCCAATATATTTTTGAGTTCATAAAGTAGAACAATTCTGAAAGTCTTAATTACTAATCTATTCAGAAATAAAATAAAAAACACTTATCAGACAAAGTGTTTAAACTAACCGCTTCAATTTTTTGCCACACTTTAATGAACTTAATTATCTTCCATAAGGTACTATCAGGTAATACCATCTAAAAAAGGTAGTACTATCAGGAAAATTTTCACTTAAAAAAAATATCATTGCGAAATTTCATTTTGAATAAAATATTTTTATTTTATTATTTCTTTAATATTTTTCGATATGGCAACCCTATTCACCGGACTCCCCCGTGCGACTGCCGACGCGGCGGGGAGTCCCCGTTGATATTTAATTGTTCACCAGGCGAAGGTACACCCCGCCCCGTCTAAATATATTGCAGATTTATACCAACATAACAGTCATAATATTTTATTTGCCTCTCGTAAAATAAGCCGAAACAAAAATCGAAATCGAGTTTATTTTGTAGTAATGTAAATATTTAGTTTGCAATTAGGATATGAATTGTTATGAATATTACTAGATGTATTCAAAGGAAACATTAAAAGGAAAACTTTTTTATATTATTGGGGACACACAAATGTTATGTTTCGACTGCGACAATCAACGGCATTTTCACTTAGTGTTGTACATAATAACATTGATAACTATTATTGTCATTTTTTTTAAGTAAAAGTATTGGCCTTGAAATATAATTAATATGTAACGTTTTAAATAAAGAAAATACTACTGCTAAAAACAATTTTAAAATAACCGCTTCAATTATACCTTCTTTTGTAACAACCTACACTAACCGATGATTGTCCCTCGTGTCAACAAAACCTGTGAAATTCATGATGATGTGTGCTAATAACGTTTGCCGTTTGTATTAAAACAGCAACTGTTTACAAATAAAAAATATAAAACCTCCCAACTATTTTCCCCTGTGCCTGTACTCGCGCGATGCCAGTTTTGAACAAGTTGTTTGTTACACGGCACGGTGAGTGCGCCCGCGCCGCTCGCGCATTAGACGCCTCACGCCAACCATGAGCGCGACTGAAACTGTAAACAGCATTTGTTGTATGTATTTACATATCACTATGTTATTCAACTAACATTTTGTTCTAAGTTAATAAGTAAAGTTATCATATCTAAATTAAGCATTTGATGATAGATGCACCGGTGCACGGACAAACCTTCTAGGTTTTTGTGACACCGAGTTTGTATTGTACCTTGCTTTCAAAATTGGTTAAAAATAAATAAATAAATATTAGGTCATTACATATGAAATTGGTGTTTTGTAAAGAAGGAACAAAAAGTCTTTAAACTTAATATACTTATTTAATCAAAGTCTATACCATTGCTATCTATGCACTTTTGCCATCTTATAGGTAGTTCATTGATTCCTTTACTAAAAAAACCATTCGGAACAGGAATCAATAAAATCTTTGAAGGCGCTATGACTGCCCAATTGGAGTTGAATTTTTTCCCTTGCATGAAGTTATCCAGATTTCGAAAAAAATGGTAATCTGTTGGAGCAAGGTCCGGGGAGGACTGTGGATGTCTTAGACATTTCAATTGAAGGTCCTCTAATTTGGAAGCTATCTGTGGTGCAGTGTGTGGTCTAGCGTTGTCCTATAGCAGCTGTGGCCTAGAGCGAATGACCAACCTCGGTTGTTTAGCAGCTAGCTTTTCCATCATGACTTGAAGTTGCTGGCAATAGACATCTGCCGTAATCGTCTGGTTAGATTTAAGAAAGCTGTAGTGAACGACACCGGGACTAGTCCACCAAACGCTCACAAGTAACTTTTTTGAGTCAATTTTCGCTTGGAGCAGGCTTTGGCTGATTCGCCAGGGTTCAGCCATTGAGATGAGCGTTTCCGATTATCGTATACGATCCACTTTTCATCTCAGAATATGATTCGATTTAAAATCCCTTCATTATTGTGCCGGTTGAGTACATTATGTAACGCAGCAGTCGACGCGCTGTCGGTTTGCTGCACTCAATTCGTGCTTTTTCAACTTCTTTACGCAAAACCTTTCTTTCTTTACGTAACCCTTTTACGCAAATCCTACTGAATGGATTTTGATGAAATTTGTTACGGTAGTAGTTTAAGCTCTGGATGAACACATCATATTATGTTACTTTTTATCCCGAAATAGTACGGTGTTCCCGCGGGATACTGCATTTACGTGGGCGGAACCGCGGCCAAAAGCTAGTATCATATTATAAAATTAGGTCACAGTCCCATGTAAACTGTAATTTATAAATTGATAATTAATCTATACTAGTATAAAAAAATGTAATACTTTGATTGTTAGACTGAACGCGCTAATCTCTGAAAAAAACGGGTTTTTTTTTTGTGTTGAGCGCCATACTGCGTACTGTATATACTGTATATATACATACATCTTGTGGTCCAGCATACGAGTCAAGTATTCCGCGCTGTTTTCCGCGGTCCGAACTGTACATGTGATGGCGCACCTACAGCGTAGTCCTTGTGTAGCTGTGCTACGGAACTCGTAGAGGACCTACGAGGCACGTACAACCGCTACGAGACTCGTAACGATGCTACAAATTACGTAGACTACGAAACAGAACGCTATGATTTCGCAGCGCTGTGTGATTTATGCTATAAATTACGGCTTTGGTTATTTAATAACCAAAGTTCGTGTTATATAACCTAAAGTTTCTGTTTAATACTCCTAGGTTTGCTACAAGCACAATTTACGAGCGCTAGTGACAATATACATCCTATCATCTTGTCACGCACTAAATTATTCGTTGTGTCCACGTCACGACGTCGTCAACGTGATACGGCGTCGGTGTCGTGTTCAAGTAAGGCAACGTCGCCACGGAACGGCGCAGAATGTACCGGAATTTCACACGGCGCGGCGATCCGGCGCGACGTGCATTTTTGCGGCGACGTAAATTTTCACGTTATGTCAAAACACCGTGACATGACACGTTGACGGCATGCAGACAGGCGTGTTACGTCATTCGTGATCGCCAGTATACTACTTACTAACTACTTAGGCCTTTTCCATCCGTTATTGGATGATTTATACAGTATTATCCGAGCGACGTAACCACTCTTGAAATATTGTAGTGCCTGGGACAGTTGGTTTTTAAATATCGTATGGTTGCCCAAGCACATACGGTATTCTCACAACACAGTCAGCCTAGTCCTCTGGAGGAATGACTGGTCAATACGTCTGGGGCCAACCATGTGCGGGTTTCCTCACGATGTTTTCCTTCACCGTTGGAGCGTCCGTATAATGTACTTGAGATCTGATAAAGTATCATTGGTACACGCCATAACCTGGGAATAAAACCTGCACTCTCTCGAGTGCGAATCAAACGGTCTATCCACTAGGCCGCGGAGCAAGTATACGCTGGGCCTAATGTGGTCCATGATTCGTCGTCTCCAATATGCGCTAGGTCTTTGTTATTATGTTTGTGATCGCAAGTGTGAACATGGCCTTACTTGTCTCATCAGTCATGGGCGCAAGTATATTCAATGCCCAATGTGTCACGTTACGTGTGCGCCGGGCCTAAAACGCTATGTTGTGTACGTGAGTGTGAGTACAGCCTAATGAGTTACATATAAATATTCGCCAGTATCCGCCGGACCTAACACGCCGAGTCGCTTGCGGTCACCAGTTTGCGATGGGCCTAACACGTCATGTTTGCGGTCGCAAGCGCGCGTTATGACGTCATGTTACGTCACAACGCGTTATCAATAGACCAAGAACAGATGTTCAATAATTATAGGCTTAAGTCATCTCCCTGTCCGACTGATTAAACGGGGATATGTGCTAAGGGGGTTGGGGTCACTAGGGTGGGGTTAAAAGGGGATAACGTTGATTAATATCTGGTGTGAGATCAGCTATGAAGAGAGACGAGGCGTCTCAGAATTGGGGAAAGATAAAGATATGGACTACATGTGAAATGTAATATTATGGAAGTTGCGAACTCCAGCTAGTAATAAATAAGAAGGTGACCTTGTTAATTTTAGAGAACTTAAACTTAAAATTTTAAGTTCTCTAAAATCGTTTAGACGACCTCTGTGGCTCAGTGGTTGAGCGTGTCGGTGCTCAAGCCGGGGCTCGCGGGTTCGAATCCCACCGAAGGAACAAAAAGTTTTCTGTATTCCTGGGTCATGGATGTGTATAATATAATAAAAATATTCAATATATGTATAGTATAAAAAGTATTAAATATATTTCCATTGTCTGGTTCAACAACAACAACACAAGTTCTTCGAGAGCTTACCACGGGACCAGATTGACGTGGTGTGAAGCGTCCATAGATATTATTATTATTATTTGTTCATCTTTATTAAAACTAAACAGCAAGAGGAGTTAACACAGACAAAATTCAAGATATTGTTTTTAAAGATATTGTATTAAAAAAACGTTTCCTACAAAATGCTATCCATCTATGCCGGGTCCCGTGGTAAGTTCTCGAAGAACTTGTGTTACGGGTACCAGATAACGGAAATATATTTAATACTTTTATAATATACATATATTTGAGATTTTTATTATATAATACATATCCATGACCCAGGAACACAGAAATTTTTTATTCCCTGGCGGGGTTAGTGCGAAGGCGCGACCTGCGGCTTGAGCGCCAACGCACTAACCGCTGAGCCATAGAGGTCGTCTATAATATAATGACTCGTAAGTTTTTGTAATAGCGTAAACACAGCAAACAGAAGTCAACACATTATTGTCTGCTAGTAGGACATTAACTTTTTTTAAAATGTAAATAAAAGCAGACAAAACAAGACAAAGCATATTTCGCACGTTTTTCATATCTGAAGCAGACGCTTAGAATTTTATGAAACAAAATATTTTCTCCGGCACGTTTTAACTTCAGATTAACATCACGCAACTTCAGTTTTGTCTACTGTGCAATTTTTTTTTTGTTTTTTTTTTTTTTTTAATTCTATATTACAATTCAAAGTTCATTTAGGACCAGAAAAGGAGCAGGCGGGTCTGATGGCACGTGATTATCACGGTCTTTGCCATTGTAACGCATACTTTCTGTGAGGCCATTGTAACGCATTTATCGGGTCGAATCGGCAACGTTCGTGCTGAAGCATGATCTTCCCATGTAAAATAATATATGAAATATTTTTACATTTTCTCTGTCACGTTTTAAGATGATTAAAACGTAACTTCAGTTTTGTCTACTGCGCGTTTTTGCTTGTAAATTCATTACCTGGCTCCTGTATAGCCTCATGAAAATGTAACGCGGGATCCTGGACTACTCGACTAATGAAGAAGATTAAAGTGTTTTTGAGCGTCAGTTCACAGCGCGAGAACACGCGGCAATTTAAGATAGAGATTTAAAATGGAACTTTATTCAGTGCACAAGAAGATACACGTTTCATTACAAGATTTCAGGTTTCGAGTAATTTCATTCTTGTGTAGAGAATAAAGTTCGATTTTGAATCGCCATCTTAAAAATACGTATCTCGGTGTCAGCTGACCCTTACTTTCATAAATGAAATTCTAATTCTTTTTTTAAGAACTAATTATAATATCAGAAATATATATGAAGCCCATAGGAATCTAGCTTAAAGTTGTCCATGCCACGGGAACCATCCTTTTTGCCGGGATAAACATTTATTACAAATGTCTTAATCCAGGTTTCCCAGGTATAGATTACTATAGACACACACTATTAATGTATGTTCAATAATATATATATTATATTATATATTAGCTTAAGCACCAACGCGCTCAACTGAGTCACAGAGATCTTAAAAGTTTTCATTTATTTACATTCTATGGTTTTAGACGTTGAAAATTCGTAACATACACAAACCAACATTTTTATACCAACAATGTAGCTTCAGACGAAAAAAATAACCTTAGAATAATATTTGATGTAGTCTATAACCTATTAAAAAGCCTGAGTAAGTAACCGCTTACTGCAAGCTGCTAAACGTAGCCGTGCGAGCGTGATAGCCGGCTACGCCGTTACGGCTAGCCACAAACGGCTACATACTAAATAGTCGATTGGCCGACAAGTGGCCGATTTTCAGCCATTCTTGGCTTCAATGTGACCTCTCAAAGGATTATGGAAACGTGGTATTTTGGAATACTCTTCCACGAGAATTTTGGTGAAAGTATCTTAAATGCTTGCCTCGTGAATTTTTGTTACAAAGTCTCATTTTGAGCTAAACTGCAGTGGGCTAGCGTCATAGCGTGGTAGACAACAAAATCCACTTTTACTACAGAGAAGCTACTGCTTCCATGTTTAAGTTGAACAAGACCGGCAAACGTGCAGACAGATAGTGGTAAGCGATTACTACCGTCGTAATACACTTACTCTCTTATTTCTCGCCGGTTATCTGTAAGGTCGTGGTAAAACTTCAAGAAATGAGCGTATTCTTTTTTGAAAGGCCAACAACGTATTTTTGACTCCTCTGGTATTGCCGGTGTCCATGGGCGATAGTAATCGCTTTCAATCAGGGATCCGTTTGCTCGTTTGCCCCCTATTTTTACCCGACAGTGCTAGAAGGAGATGTTTTTCGATTGTGTGTGTGTATATTTCCTTGGTACGCTTTAGAGTCTAAACGGCTTGTCGCATTCGAGCTTGTGAGGTATCATTAGATTCGTCTTACTCGTGAGAGTGACACTGGGTACATCAAAATTATTTGAAGCAGTCGGGTTTTTTGTTTTGTTTTTTTTTCAAATAACATAAAAATGTGACATGAAAAGTTTTAATCTCAATAGTCCATGATGTTGATACTTTGCATAGGAAGTATGACGTCATATGTTATCATATATCATCCTATATGTGTTCTAATCCGTAAATTACCAAGCCGCAACTACACCGCTATGATATATTATGTTATTTATTCAAATCAATTCCGGAGGGATATGATATATTTGGAAAGGGATTATCTATAGAATTTCTTTCCTTACTTTTGTTGTGTTGAAGGACGAATACAGCCTGTTGTATATTTTTGAATGTATATTGTAATTTTAAAATGGTGGACACTACATTCCCTTGAAGGATCAACACCTTTGACCCCTAGTAACCTTTTTAGCCGCACACTGATGGGACTGGGACTTTCAGATTTTGTTTAGAACCATACCAACCATGTGTTCTTCTTCAGCATAATATTAATATTGTATATTACTGGTGTTTATCAAATGACATGAACCTTAATGTAAAAAAATGCCAATATATAACTTTCACAAAAAAAAAGAAACCATTACAATACTATTATACTATATCTGGATCGCATCTGACTCGAGTTAATCTAGTTCGTGACCTAGGTATCTGGTATGATTCCTTATTAAATTTTAAATTTCATTATCAAACTATGATCACAGCAGCAAAAAGAATGTTCCATTTTGTATTACGAACTGCAAAACCTTTTAAAAATACTGAGTCACTTAAGGTGCTGTACACCGCTCTGGTCAGATCACAATTAGAATATTGCTCACCTATATGGTCACCCATATATAAAATTGATAGCGAAAGTATAGAGTCAATACAGCGAAAATTTCTTAGATACCTAAGCAACAAAGATCACCTAAGAAATACTCTACCTGAATATGAGGATCGCCTTCTCCATTACCGTCTTACCAGTTTAGGGCAACGTCGCAATATTGCAGACTTATGTGCACTCCATAAGATTGTCAATGGTGTGCTCAGTGATGAATTACTTGCAAACATCATTTTATCTATTAGTAAACGCCCTAACCGAAAGCCAGTGCTCTTTGACATTCCACCTTTTAGCAATAACGTTGGACGGAATAATCCGCTACATTGTATGTGTCAGTGCTATAATGACATATTTTGTTCAAAGGCTGATGTAAATATCGATATCTTTCATCAAAAAATTTCTGCTTATAAGAAGTCTTTGCTTGATTGTAATAAACTATTATAGACGTTAATTACTTATACTTAATGCACCTTAAAGTTTTTCAATGTTAATATTTTCCTAAACGATCTAATCAACGTCTTAAGTTGATTGTCAATGTAATTTCCCTTTTTTTACTAACAAAAGCTGTGTACAATATTTAGATTAATGAATTCACCAATGTATTAACTTACTAACCTAATTTGTAAAGACTTAGTTCATTAATTATTTTTGTACCTGGATTAAATAAAATAAAAAAAAAAAAAAAGGAAGGTAACCAAAAAACCAGCTGTACACTAATTTTTCTGAAGTCTTTATTCCCTGTACCTTATTATGTTGAAAGATATTTAGCTGAAAAAAAAATGGTATTTAAGATTTTTTTATACAAAAAGATAAAACTATATGGTATAGGTATATTTGTGATATACAATCTTGAAATATACGATTTTTATATCATCAGAATATTATTTATGATTAAATCGCATGGTTTTGTGTCTAAAACACGAACACATTAGTTATATTATATGTAGATTTTGGTGTGTATTAAAAAATAATTTAAAATTCACATCTTAAAATTTCCAAGAAGTCGTTATTTAAACATACGACACAGAAATAAATATCAGTTAGGTCACATCTGAAATACAGTTCCAATGGAGCGGAACAAAAAGGAATATGTCTTAAAAATAAAAAGCCAAGAATAAATTTCAATACAAAATGTTTAGTGGGAGGGCCTCGAAACGTCATGTTCGGGTTGTATCGGTGCATGTGCTAGTGATGTTAGTGCTAGTGTAGACATGCGTTAGTTTGCGGTATGCGGTAGTCTTAGACAATATTCGGTAGCTTAAATATATAGTGTTTCGAAACCAATTTTCGGATAACAACGTTAGGAGACACGATGATTTGAGATGTAAAAAAACATGGTATTTTTAAAAAAAGTTTTTTTTTTTTAAAGCGTATCAACTCTTAATAGTGACTTTTCTCATTTCCGATACCCTACACTATGGGGTAGACACGAGAACAATAATCAAATTAAACAATAATATTTACTGTCAAATGTTTATAAGTGTGTATGATCCTGAATCGCGCTATCGAAGTTTTCACAGTTCGGCGCTATATATACAACATCTGAAATGCTTACAAGTGGGCTTCGGCCTGACCGGACACTCCATCTCGCTCGGTCGGAGATCTCCCTCTGGGACTTCGACTTATTCCCACAGATTCGTTCAGTATACCTGTTTGGTTATTATTTATACCACTTCATAGCTAAGACAGAACAACGTGTGTCGGGACAGCTCGTATTAAATAAAAATGTTCGGTCGTCATTGGACATCCCTAAAGCATGCTCCATTGCCGCTGTATGCCAATATCAAAGCTTCGGGCCGGACGACTCGGAATAAATTTGCGTTTTATCGCGTCCGGTCCGACCCACCCGAGTGCACCCACCCGCACCCACCGAGGGGGTTAGGCCACCCATTTCACCCATGTAACCCACCCACGGATATTGGTGTACCTAACTTTGCGGTTTGCCTTAAATTTGACATGTTTTTCAATACCTGAAATAAACTAGGACATGGACTGAAAATCTCGATTTCATAAGCTATACATTGATATTTTAGTTGATATTGGGGCAAAGAAATTTAAAGTGACGTTCATTTTATGAAATAAAATTACAACGGTGAAGAATATCATAGGTAATGGTAAGGAAATGTGCGTGTCTAAGGATATAAACAATAAATACAACACGACTAAGACGAATCTAATGATACCTCTCGAGCTCAAATGCGACAAGCTGTTTAAGGTCAATTCACACCGAACGAAACGATACGCGATGCGTCTCTGCATTTCTGAGATAGATTCAAAACCAAACTTTGTTCATTACACAAGAATCTGACTGATGTCATATGAAACGTGTATCTATTTTGTAGTGAATGAAGTTCAATTTTGCATAGTTTTTTTTTTAAATGCAGAACCGCGTCGTGTATCGTCTCGTTTTGATGTAAACTGACCCATAGACGAATCTAATGACCTCCCAAGCTCAAATGCGACAAGTCGCTCTAGAACGTGTATCAAGTAAATAAAATTTTGTAGAATCTATCAAATCCTACTACTAAAATAGTAGTCAAAGTCAAAGTCAAAAATTTTTATTCAAAATAGGTATTTTTATACACTTTGTGAACGTCGATCTACATGATGCCTACCACCGGTTCGGGAACTAGCCCGGCGAGAAGAACCGGCGTAAGAAACTCGCGCGGGGCCATCTTTTATCAAAAAGATGGAAAATTGTTTTAGGTAAATTGAAAAATAAAAATATAAAAAAGGCATATATAACAATGTTATGACTAAAACTACATAACAAAAGTACAATAATATATGTAATTTAGAAGTAGCCTTGCAGAGGGTCACCTCATTCCCATGGTGTGCTATCATTCATAAAATCATTAACTTTATAATAGGCATTAGCACACAAACGTATATATATATATATATATATATATATATATATATATATATATATATATATATATTTACTTTCGTTTCAATTTTCAACACCGTATTCCTATATCGTCAAGTCTAAAGTCTAGTGAAAGTCCAAATAAATAGTACAGTCCAAGAGTCATGTCAGTCGATTTAGTAAAGTGGTAGACGCTTCACTTAAAGTTCCCAGGGAGTTTTGGCGGGGAACACAAAATAGCACGTTTTTAGAAGTTGTACCACTTGCCCACACTTGTGCACGTTAACGAATATTTAATAGTTAATATTCCACCAATATTACACATTAAGAACCGAAATAACACAAATTTATGTGGATAAACAAATTCCACAACGTCACCCATTGAACTCCCCGGCAAAACTCTAATTGGTCTTTATTTTTAATGATTGGTCATCTAATATTGATTCCTAATAAAAGCATATTGAAAGTGCGCGCCGCGAGCGCGCTGCGTGTCAGCGATGCGGGCGCTGCCCGGGTGGCATGTGGGGTCAGCCTACTTGGCACTTTTTAAGTGATCCATTCTTCAATGTTTGAGTGATCTATTCCCCGTATTTTACTCAAATGCTTCAGCATATATGCACCGGCTTTCCCGGAGTGCTCCACGGCCTCACAAAAACCTGTCACGATATAACGTTTGCATAGTTTTGCCGAGGTTGTGCACTTTTTTCGGCTCATAAACGGTCATTGATTCCGAGAAATTGGCAATCACAACCATGTCAGAACTCTCGTCTGTCTCAACACTCCCCTTCTACGGAATTTCAAGAATGGGTTAGGTTAGGTTTGAACATTTCTACCGCATTCAAAAAGTCATTAAATATGAAAAAACAGAAGGTGGCAAATCATAACTTTTAATTGATCAAATCATATTACATAATATCCAATTGCAATTATATAATGAAATAATGAATATTTCTGATTCTATTGAGGCTCAACAAAAAATTACAAATATATATTTTTGTTGATCAAATAGATTACATAATGACCGACATGTTTTATTTTGAGGAGAGAAGATGGTCGATTATTAACATAGATAGCCATTTAGATTTTTTTGATAACCATTTTTGCAATTAAATAGTGGTCAGTTAAATACATGCCCTATTATAAATTCGAAAGTTTCTGAGGATGGACGGATGGATGGATGTTTGTTACTCTTTCACGCAAAAACTACTGAACGGATTTTGGTATGGAAATAGTTTAGGCTCTGGATTAATACATAGACCACTTTTTATATAACAAAAAATTTGTGTTCCCGTGGGATACTGTATCTACGCGGGCGAAGCAGCGGGCACAAGCTGGCAAATAATAATAGTGTGTACAACTCCAGCTAATGTCGGCAGCCCTTGGCAGAAGTATCGGGGCCAGAGATAATGATTCCGGGTAAAACTGCTGGCCAAACACTATTCATTATTAGGTTAATGGCTTGGCCTACCTATTCCGTGAACGTGCTACATAAAACACCACGCTAATGTGGTCCAATGGGGCTGAGGCGAAATGAGGTTTATTTTCGCATTACACCGAATATTTTATTCAACACACAAAAACTCATGTAATATGAAGCTTCACACCACGTCAATCTGACCCTGTGTAAGTATCCGAAAAACTTGTGTAACGGGGACCAAATAACGGGAAGTATATTTAATACTTTTATACTATACATATATTTAAGATTTTTATTATATTATACACATATTTAATACACATCCATAACCCAGGAACACACAATATAGAGGTAAGGTAAACGGTAAAGATTAACTGGCTTGACCGTGGCCACATAGAAAACCGGAGAGAAGACACATGTGTTGTGCTCAGCCGAGAGAGTGAGGGTATCACGGACTCCATGTGAGGTTCAAAAGGCCCTCACTTTTAATTCTGCCCGGGTTTATGATGAACGGTAATTTGCTTACAATCAGGCGTTACGTCTGCTTGTTTCTTCTTGAATGTAATATCTATGGACGCTTTACCACGTCAATCTGGCCCCATGCTAAGTATGCGAAGAACTTGTGTGACGGGGACCAGACAACGGGAAGTGTATTGTTTTAAACACTTACGGATTGTGTCACGGTGCACTTTTCTTTTCCGACGTTTCGGCTACTTTCCAGCAGCCGTGGTCACGGGAGGACTGAGGTGTCAGTTGTCCTATTTGTTGAAGTTGTTGAAACTACCCGAAGATCTTCTCGGTTAAAATTTTAACTGGCTGGGTGCTGCCATCTAGTTGGTATTCAATAATTAACAAAATAAAATGTAATTTAAAAACACCGCGGCTACAAGATACTTTTAGTATGTTTAGCGTGGATCGGAACACAAATAATAATTGAAGTATCGGGTAGTTTGAACAAATTCAACAAATAGAACAATTGACACCTCAATCCTGCTGGAAATTAGCCGCAACGTCGGAAAAGAAAAGTGCACCGCGACACAATCCGTAAGTGTTTAAAATAATGAACAATATTCGCGTAAATATAAGAAAACGGGAAGTGTATTTAATACTTTTATACTATACATATCATGCTATTTAAGATTTTATTATAATATACCTAAACATATTTAACATACGAGGGCGGCACTGAAAATTTCGGGAATCAAGGAAGTGACACAACATTACTATTTAAAAATGTATTTATTGCTTTTCGAAGTATTCTCCGCGAAATTTGACACATTTTTCCATACGATGGAACCAATCATTGAAGCAACCATTCCATTCGGAAGTTGGGGTCTCCAAAATGGCCGTTTTGTAGGCGTCCACAGCTTCTTCAGGTGATGAAAATCTCTGACCACGCAATTTATTCTTTATTTTAGGGAAAGTATAGAAATCATTAGGGCTTAGGTCGGGGCTGTACGGCGGATGGTCTAATAATTCTATGATTTCTTGCTCTAAAAACTCTTTTGTTCTGTGCGCGGTGTGAGAACTCGCATTGTCGTGATGGAGGATGATACGGCGGTTGCAGTTCTCTTTACGGAGTTCAGAAACGACCTGTAGCAAACAAATGTTAGCATACCATTCTGCATTAACCGTTCTTTGTCCCTCAAGAGGAATAGTTGCAACATGGCCGGTTTTGGAGACAAACGTGGCCACCAATTTTTTTTGCAACACTCCGTGAACGAACAATTTTTGTTGGCTTTAACTCATTTTCGAACACCCAAACTCGTGACTGGTTTTTTGTTTCGGGTTCGTACGCGTATATCCAGGATTCGTCACATGATACGATGTTGTATACAGCATTTGAGGATCCTACGTGGAATCTTTCGAGAGTTCTGACGCACCAAGTAACGCGAGCCGCTTTTTGCTCTTCACAGAGAAAATGCGGTATCCATCGGGAAAACAACTTTTTTACACCTAATTGTTCATGCAAGATTATTTGTATTTGACTCATGCCAATGTCTAAAGTTGCCTGAATTTCGCGGTATGTCACATGTCGATCTTCCTCAATCAGCTTACGCACAGCATCAACGTTTTCTTGGGTGACTGCAGTTTTTGGACGACCTTGACGGGGATCATCACTGAGCTTGACACGCCCACGTTGAAATTCAGCAAACCAGCGATAAATTGTGGTTTTGGATGGGGCTTCATCACCAAATGCAGAAATCATCCGGTCAACACACTGTTTTTGTGTTAAACCACTTCGAAAGTCATAATAAATCATCGCTCTAAAATTTTCTCGAGTCAATTCCATTTTCTCAACGACTAAACAAGTTTGACAAGACCTTGTGACAAGACCGAGAATCTTTTTTTAAATAAATAAACGGTATTCGATTTTTAAAACCAAGGAGTTTTAAATTAAAAAGATTTTAATATGACAGGAACAGTGGAAATATTCCATTCCCGATACTTTTAGTGCAGCCTATGTATATCCGTGACCCCGGGAACATTGAAAACTTTGGTCCGACGCGCTAACCACTGAGCCACAGAGGCAGTCAATACAAAGTAATATTGGAATGGTAAACAAAATTTAAATAAATCGACTTGAGCGAACGCACGCTTACTCCACGTACAATGCATTTGCTTTCGCTCGAAACAGCTTCTATGCATTAAGCTAAATTTTATTTAGGGAGCATAAGCCCCACTTTATTTAGTCGCCGGGTTATATCTGTTTTGTATCGTGGGCGGCTGTCGGGCGCTGGCGACCCGCCAACCGCAGAACATATCTGTTAAAGGTGGCTTACACGGTGCCAGTGAACTTGCATTACAGCGACAGGACCAGGACAGGAAGTACGCTCAGAGAACTACTGGCATGGCCTAGAAATATTACATTAATACGAAAGACTAGACGACTTAACTTATAATAATAAATGTATTATGCATTAGAGTACAAACGTCATATCCCTGAAAATACGGAAATAAGGTTTAATTGACTATTGTTTTCTAATCAATATTTTATTTTATATTACTAAACTAGCTATTTCTCGCGTGTCATTATACTATCGAGTATCACGCGGGAACACTGTACTTTTCCGGGATAAAAAGTGGCCTATGTTTTAATCCAGAGCCTAAACTGCTATACTAAATTTCATCAAAATCTATTCAGCGTGAAGTTTGGCGTGAAGGAGTAACAAACGTCCATCCATACATCCATCCATTCATACATCCTCACAAACTTTCACATTTATAATATAAGTAGGATAGTAGGATTTTGTAATCAATGATCGCATTAAATCTTTAGTTATATTTTATTGTTTGGTAGCATTCTACAGTACATCTTCATTCTTCACAGATACAACAGTAAAAGTCGTTATAGTCTTATAGACTTTTACGACTACATACGAAGTAGTATGACATATTTTATGTAGTACCATCGCCTTGCGAGTAACTGGCACGATTTCGAGCGAGTCACTAGCAAGTGTATCACCACCTTAATCTCCCATACTAATATCGTAAATGGTCTCTTATTGTGATCTTCATTGCTATTGGTGTGTTCTGTTATGCAGTACGATTATGGTATTAGCTAGCGATTCCCAGCCTATCAGAGGATCCAATTGGTGCATATATCTAAATGTATTCATTTGCACTAGATGTTTCTCGCGGCTAAGTGCGCGCGAAAAACAATCACGCGGTAACCGTACATTTTGCTGCGGAAAAAAAGTAGTTCTTCCACCCTTCCTTGATCTAATCTATTTCTGTGCCTTTCATCAAAATCAGTTCAGTAGTTTCGGAACCTATTCAATTGCAAACAAACAAACATACAACCAAATCTTTCCTCCTTATAATATTAGTCAAGATAAGTGCTATTTTATGCCTATTTTACCCTACGCACATGGGGTAGGGTAATTTACCCAATCACTTTTCCCATCCCTTCTCAAGTCTCCCTTTTTGAGTCCAACGAGATAGTAAATACTAAATATAGTATTTACTATACTAAATACATACATATATTATATTTACTATCTTGTTGGACTAAGATTTCGTCATAGAATGTGAACTTTGAGAGACTTTTCTTTCCGCAATACTATCAAAGTATTAAGCTATTTCGATCAGTGTTTTGAGCTTTATTGATTACTAGATGATACTCGCGACTTTATGCGCGCAAAGGTAATTCTCGCGGAAACCGTACAATTTTCCGCAATAAAAGTAGCCTATGTCCATTCCAGTGATCTAATCTAATTCTGTGTCAAATTTCATCAAAATCGGATCAGTAGTTTCGGAGCCTCTACAATGCAAACAAACAAACAAACTATTCCTCTTTATAATATTAGTAGAGAAGGTTAGCTTTAGGTAAATAAATACGAATATATTATCTGCAGGCCGTTATCGTGCAAACGGAATTTCCGCTATCGGAAGTAGGTTGCATTTGTTAGCAAATATTTTTTTAATAACTTACTGGGATATTGTACAAGAACAATACGAACGCTCGTTACAGAATAGTGTTTGCTAATATTGAAAAGAGAGTCAAGATATTATGAAAAACATAAGAATTCAGGAACGTAAAGTTGGATCAGAGCCCCAATTTACTTTTATTGAATTGTAAATGAATCGGCTTGATATCATTAACTGATTCTGGGAGTTTCGACCAATCAAAACGTGTTTGACGTTGGTTTGACTTTTATGAGAATACCATTTTGCTAATGCTTAGAAATACATTAAATTAATAATAAAAACACTAAAAATCACTAGCACACACTAGGTATCGTGCCTTTGATAGATATTTTGTTACAGGTTAATGTTTGTCGGTTTTTCGTCAGGTTTACGGTTATGTAAGAGCTCCGTGGCCTAGTGGGTAGACCGTTTGATTCGCACTCGAGAGAGTGCAGGTTCGATTCCCCGGTTGTGGCATGTACCAATGAGACTTTTTCAGATCTCAAGTACATTATACGGACGCTCTAACGGTGAAGGAAAACATCGTGAGGAAACCCGCACAAGACCAGTCATTCGTCTGGACTAGGCTGACTGTGTTGTGAAAATGCCGTATGTGCTCGGGCAACCATACAACATTTAAAAACCCCACCTGTCCCAGGCACTACAGTATTTCAAGAGTGGTTACTTCGCTCGTAGATTACTGTATAAATCATCCAATAACAGATGAAAAGGCCTAAGTTTTGACGTTTTTCAATCTGTCACAACATTTACATTTTTTTTAATTTTTCTCTCTAAGAAGCAAGAGAACCCTTATAAAGTTCAAAATTAAAAATTATACGAACTATTATGAGCGAATTTGGACCACAGAGAGACCTCTAGTAATAAGTATATAAGTATATATATACCTCTAGTAATCTATCGGCGTATGTTGAGCAATATATTATGTGCTGTAAAGATTTATGTTTGGCGCCTGTTCGTCGTATAGCGACCGTATACTGGTCATATGGCGGTCGTATAAAGCGCCGTTAACCGCGCCTTGCCTCACTACATTTATAGGTAACATTAAGCTAATTAAGAAACTTGTCTAATTGACTTCGATTTTTAATTGTAGGTACTATAACAATCGAAGCGTGAAATTGGTTTGCTTATTTTTTAGGTGGCGTAGTCCAATCAGTTTACATAATGTAGTGTGTGTGTGATTATACATAAGTTGAGGAGATACAGCCTGGAGGCAGACAAACGGTCGGACGGACGGGCAGACAGCGAACTTTCAGTAATAGATTCGCGTTTTTACCCTTTGGGTACAGAATTCTGAATAGGGTTATTTTTGCTTACTACTTCTACTTGGCGTTAGCTCTTGTTAACTTTTATAACTTAACCGAGATAACTAGACCTATTGTTTTTTAATATGTGGCTAGACAGTTGACATTTTCACAGATGATGAATTTCTTTTGCCGCTATAGCAATAAATACTAATACAGAATCAAAGGGTCTCCCTTATAACGAGCGTGATTTTTCTGCAGTTCGTACGGAACCCTTCGTGCACGAGTCCGGCTCTTGCCGGTATTGTATCGGGTCAAGACTTTCAATTCCCATTAAAAAATTAATTCATATCCATTAATCAATTATAATATATTAGATAAATTTTAAAATAAACCGACCAAGATATAATATTTTGACGATAGCAGTATAGTATAAAAGTAAAATTCCTCCAAGAAAATGTACAAAAATTTATTTAACGAAAGTCTAAATCATCTTTCCGAGTACGTATTCACCTAACCCTCCACTGTCGCGCCGCGCGCCGCAGTAATATTTTATGCAAACACTAATATTGGTGTTCGAACGTAGCGGAGCGATCATCCCGCGAGGGGACTTATACATACCACCTTACTAATAAAAATATTTACACAATGGCTAAGCTGTACAATGTTTTGTCCTTGTCTGTGAAGCGACCTTTCCAACGTATCAGACAAGGACAAAACATTGTATAGTGTGGTAAATATTTTTATTAGTAAGGGAGTTAGTATAAAGAGAATATTATGTGATATTAGACACAGATAAAAAAGAAGGATTAGATAAAACAGCTGCAAGGTGCAAATTATCATCTACTTAAATTATTATATTTTACTCTGTGATTTAGTGTCAAATTTACCATGGCCTGTGAAGCTTAGGGTCAGTTCACACCGCAATGGTATGCGACGCGACGCAGCGCTTCATTTTTAAGGTAGCTATTCATAATTGGACTGTATTGACTACATAAAAATACACGTTTCATATGACTTCAGTCACACACTGCACATGCGCTGTGCAGCGCGGTGCAACCTGACATTTCAAGTCTTACAATGAAACGTGTATCTTCTAGTGTATTGAATAAAGATCAATTTTTAATAGCTACCTTAAAACTACATCGCCGCGTAACGTATCGTTTCGTGAATTCAGTGTGAATTGGCCCTTAATCGTTGATAAAATATTATGTTATCTCTCTCGTATTTCGCAGTGTGAAATTGGACAATCGCATTACATGATATTTGGACAAATGATTAACACTCGTGCGCGTTGGTGAAATCGGAATTAAGTCTGGTTTTGAAACAGAGTCTGGGTTTTTAACGAAGATGCCTTGACTAATTACGATGACGAAGTTAGAAATCAAAAACGTATGGGATTGACGAATCGCGCGCTATGTCAGTTAGCGAACGGGGGTTCGGCTTAGCGAGGCTCCACCGCACCGTAATCAATATACAATATAGGGAAAAATTACATGTTGTTGGCATCCCCCCAATTATTGGCCCCAAAGATAAGTATATACTTGCCCACCCTTCATTTATACGCAAATAAATCAGCGCCTCCTTTTTTCGGAAGTCGGTTAGTAAGAAAAAACATATTTAAGTATCTATGAGTATAAAAAGATAAACTAAACGAATACGCAACCCGTGTTTTATTTGATAAGGGGGGAGCCAATAATTGGGGAAGGGCACCAACAATTGGGGAAGGGGGTTAACAATTGGGGAATGGGGCCAACAATTGTCTGTTCGGAGCTAACAATTGTACCCTACATAGTATCATTTATTAGCAATATGTTCCACTATGTTCCAATCTTACAAGTAGGAATAACTTTATCCTATTCCAACTAATGTGGAACAAATAATTTGAATTCCAACTCGTGTAGGTAACTTTATATGTGATGTTCCAGTGCTGTCCTGCGGGGAGGCAGGCGCGCCGCGCGTGCGCCGATACGTGGGGCTGTACACGGGCCCGTACTTCGATTCCACAGCTCCCAACAACATCACGGCCCAGCTGGGCACGCACGCCTACCTGCCCTGCAAGGTGAGCCAAACATTGATTATTTAAGTGTCTGAGGGACACCTTCCTAAAACCTTGGTCCAGAAAGGGCGAAACGAAACGTCAGCGCGAGTCGAGATACTAGTCCGCCATTGCGGCCACAGCGGTCCGATTCTCACATAACCGCCTCCTTTTTTGTTGGAACTCGGTTAAAAATAGAGTTAATAATAGAGATTTCGTTTGTAACGTTCTGAGAATGCACAAACTGTGTTAAAATTCTCCTTTTTTTTCGAATGTGAACTTTTCTCTATTACATGAGAATCGGGCTCTGGTGCTAAGCGCGTATTCGTCGCGATTTTGCCGCTATTGACACGTAATTCGCCCTTTCTGGACAATGTTATTACTGCCGCACTCAGAGACATTTAATGCTTACTAAAGTGTCACTTAGTAGATATTTTGACAGAAAATATATTATAGACGCTTGACAGACAAGGACGTTTACCATTGTATAGCTTAACCATTGTGGTAATATTTTTATTAGTAAGGGGGGAGATGTCGAAACCTCTAAATGGCTCTTTAAGTTAGCATTAAATGTATCTGAGTGCGGCCATTCGAGTTCAAATGATCGCTGAAGTAGTCTGCTCAAAAGACACCAGCGTTTGCGGAACTAGGCTTTATAAATTGTACAACAATATGAAGGTATGTTCCTACATAATATCATAACTAAACAGGGCCAATTGAATTGGATCGTAATAAAAATTAAGTGAGATTCAATAAATTTCGGCGTTCGTCAAAAAAACTCTTGCTTTTATCTAATAATTTTATAATTCTTAGACAAAAATATTTAGACAAATTCTGATCGAGTAATTAGAGTAATTTCAATAAATGTGCATTATTTCAAATAGTGTGCCTATTATAAATTGATTATCACCACAATGCCCCGATTTTTCTATCCGAATTAACTCGAATTATTGGCGTAAAATAATTCTGTATTAACGAACCTTCGCCGTTAAAACAGTTCTATAATTACACTCTATAATTCGTTAATAAAACAATCAGATTGGATCCCTACTGTAATTGTGAACAGAATACAGAACGTGTTTTAATTATCATTAATATGTACTCATTAAATAAAATAAAGTCCGCCTCGTCTGTGCTGAATTAAAAAATAAAATACTTTTATATAGGTATTGCAATGAAGAATACCTTATCGAAAAATTATTGGAAATTCCGTTTGGAGTTTAATTGTAATACGTTATAATTGTTATCATCATTAAGGTGTGATTCTAACACGAGTAGGATAGTTCGGGCTCACACAGGGAATATTGCACTATATTGTACATAGTTACGCACTAATATAATAAACCTAAGTGTCTTATTTATGTAAAACATTATGCTAAATAACAGCTTATCATTTCTGTTATATCGTAAGATATAGTATCTTAAAGAGATATAGGAAATTATTATATTAATATGTCAAAATGCGTAATGCGTACTTTACTGGGTAAATGTGAACACAGCTGATATTTGCCTTTGGTCAATTTTGACATTTCTAATCAACCAAACTTGAAGTTACACGAGTGTAACTATAATGTGAATAATTTTACTCCTTCAATTTACTCTAGGATATCTTCGTTTGCGTTTTACCAAGTTACTCGAAGAGTAAACTATGCTCGGTATTATTATTCAATGAATAATGAACGAATGTATAAACCGACAAAAAAATCATGTACTATTGTTTGTATTAGAATGACTTGTACGCCATAATAATTTAATTTCGTAGAGTAATACAGTAAAATGTCAATATCAAATTATAACACTTCACAATGACATTGATCGTGACAATTGACAGCCAGCTGTGCGACTATCCACTATTCTCAGTTTAATACTTTACTCCGTCAAAATCGCCCGTGTAAATATTTACTCCCGTGTAATTACCTATTATGTGATAGTTAACTAATAAAAATATTTACACGACGTATAAGCTATTAACTTTGCTGTCTTTGTCTGTCAAGCGATTTTCAACGTATCAGACAAAGACAGCAACATCGAATGCTAATCCGTTTTGTAAATATTTTTATTAGTAATGGGGACAACATAACGAGCGAAGTTTTTATAAGCTGTTCCTATTATTTCACAAATAATTTTGACAAGAAACATTTTTAAGAATGCTTACATACGTACCGATTTAGTCTGGCGCAGACCATTATAACAGCATGACCCTCGTGTGTTTCTGTCCTATAAACATTAAAATATACTTAAAAAAAAATATTTTCTACAGGTTGAATTTTCAAGTCGCTTATCAATATAATAGTTCAATAGCTTAATTTAATTAAACAATAATTAAATAAAACAAGAAAATATAAACATCTAAAAATACTAACTATAATGTGAATAATTTTACTCCTTCAATTTACTCTAGGATATCTTCGTTTGCGTTTTACCAAGTTACTCGAAGAGTAAACTATGCTCGGTATTATTATTCAATGAATAATGAACGAATGTATAAACCGACAAAAAAATCATGTACTATTGTTTGTATTAGAATGACTTGTACGCCATAATAATTTAATTTCGTAGAGTAATACAGTAAAATGTCAATATCAAATTATAACACTTCACAATGACATTGATCGTGACAATTGACAGCCAGCTGTGCGACTATCCACTATTCTCAGTTTAATACTTTACTCCGTCAAAATCGCCCGTGTAAATATTTACTCCCGTGTAATTACCTATTATGTGATAGTTAACTAATAAAAATATTTACACGACGTATAAGCTATTAACTTTGCTGTCTTTGTCTGTCAAGCGATTTCCAACGTATCAGACAAAGACAGCAACATCGAATGCTAATCCGTTTTGTAAATATTTTTATTAGTAATGGGGACAACATAACGAGCGAAGTTTTTATAAGCTGTTCCTATTATTTCACAAATAATTTTGACAAGAAACATTTTTAAGAATGCTTACATACGTACCGATTTAGTCTGGCGCAGACCATTATAACAGCATGACCCTCGTGTGTTTCTGTCCTATAAACATTAAAATATACTTAAAAAAAAATATTTTATACAGGTTGAATTTTCAAGTCGCTTATCAATATAATAGTTCAATAGCTTAATTTAATTAAACAATAATTAAATAAAACAAGAAAATATAAACATCTAAAAATAACCGTAAAAAATTCTCCGTCCTAGAGGATTTTTTTTCCTAATTTTAAGTAGAAACCCCTAAGTTGGCAACCAAATCGGTGGTCTGCTCCGGACCAAATCCGTTCGTATGTTACAGCTTTAAAATCATTCTTCTGTGATTTCCAGGTCCGCCAGCTCAGCAACAAGTCGGTATCCTGGATACGGCGCCGCGACGCGCACATCCTCACCGTAGACCGGTTCACGTTCATCGCCGACGAGCGCTTCCAGGCCTTCCTGGTCGAGGCCACTGACACGTGGACGCTGCAGGTCGGTGATGATGATAAATGACGACGGATGATGGTTGGTGGGTGGATGGGTTGGTGTCTTTTGATCCATGAGGGCTGGTCACAAGAAGTCGGTAGATACTAGATGTATTGACCAACCTTGGGTTCACCCTTAAAGCTTTAATATGTCACACTAATCACTGTAGTAAATGAGAAAGTTTGTATTGCATCAGATTAATAATTATGGCATTGGTACCCGACTATTAGTAAGAGAAGAAAACACATTTTTTTTTTATATCTATGGACTCTTCCACACCACGTCAATCTGGTCCCGTGGTAAGTTCTAGACGAACTTGTGTTACGGGTACCAGGCAACGGAAATATATTTAATAATTTTATACTATACGTACGGCAAGCGTCTCCAAGGAAGAGCCCATACGAGGTGGGAAGACGAGATAATAAAAATAGCCGGTGCCTGCTGGCCACGAGTGGCTCTAGATAGAGATAAATGGAATTCTTTAGAGGAGGCCTTCACCTTCAACTGAGACTGAGTTCTTGCGTAATAAGAAAGAAAAATTACTTAATATATTCAATTATTTTTTACCAAATAAAACCAAAATTTACTAATTCATTATACTTTCAGAAGATATTGTAGTATAAACTGTAATTATTGTAACTTGCAAGAAATAAAAGGCTTTTTATTTTATTATTTTATTATACTATACACATATTTAAGAGACAGACAGGTACCTACAGCTTCGGTTTTAGTACTTCTTCCATGTATATTCTTCTTCTAAGGTATACGGTTGCCGAAAACTGACAAGCCTGTGTATCACTTGTGAACCTTATCGCCGTAGTAATAAGGTTGACAAGTGGTTCACTGGCTTGTCGGTGACCGTACGTATATGTACATGTGTTCGACCTTCTTTAACAATGAATCGGCTGAGCAGATTTAAATGAAATTCAGCACACAGTTATCCTTTAGCCTGAATTATACAGGCTACTTTTATCCGAAAAAAAATCATAATTTCCAGGTGAAGTACGTGCAGGCGCGCGACGCAGGCGTCTACGAGTGCCAGGTCGGCACCGAGCCCAAGATGAGCCACTTCGTCCAGCTCAACGTAGTCGGTATGTGCCTGCAAAGCTTCTAAAAAAATTTGATGGTTTCTATTGTACGTGAGAAAGCCATGATTTGGCTCGAGTGGGTTGGCCGGACCTGACCGGTACTTCGGTCTCACGAAAGACCGGCTACGCATCAGTGACACCTCCGGTGTTGTAAGTTGTAGAAGTGTTACCTTTTTTCCATAAAAAATTAAAATCGTTATTAATCCTAGAACTAAAGGCATTTACGTCGTATGTCTTCATCGCTAACAAAATCACCATTGAAAATATGAATACGCCAAAAATTAAAGCATTATGTGATCTTAGGATAGGACTATATTATGATCCGGAAACAGGCGGACCCGGAAAAATTCAAAGCACCGAAAATAGAACTCTGCGCTAATACGATAGAGTTGAAAATCGAAGTGTCGAATATCGAGCTGTCATATATGACATTGACAATTGGCTCGACACTTGTGTGTTCGATTTTCAGTTCTATTGAAATTTCCACGACCTTACGGATTCCGGATTACATTATAGTCCCAGCCTTACATTCTACTCGACCTCCCACTAATGCAATTTTGTTATGGCTCCAGTCCCAAAGATCGAGATAGTCGGCGAATCGGACCTGTACGTAAAAGCCGGCAGCACGGTGAGCCTCAAGTGCGTGATCACCCAGGCCTTAGAGGAGCCCGCCTACATCTTCTGGTACCACAACGACGAGCGCGTGCTGAACTACGACCGCAGCCTGGTGGAGATCCGCATGGAGCGACTCGCGCCTGACACTACTGTGAGTATGCCAAGTATACGTTTGAAACATATCAAGGGTCAGGGAAATCTAGCGTGGAATGTGACCGAGGCTGGAATGTAATAATAATAATAATCTTTATTGTTTCAAAAGTTACATAAAAATCCTTAAATATACCTCTCGTCTCCACACTAGGATTCCCTGTGTTGTGGAGACCAGTCTGTTCAATAATGCACAATATAAAGAAAAAAATCGAACGACGAACGCGAAAAGAAAAACTCACACTTTGCACTCTGATACAATTTGTATGTTTCAGGTGGGTAACCTGATCATCTACAACCCACGGCGCGAGGACTCCGGCAACTATAGCTGCTCGCCCTCCAACCTCGACTCCGCCTCCGTCGTGCTGCACGTGCTCAGCGGTTAGTAGCTGTAATAGCGTATTTAATAGCTTACATCAGTTTCCCAACTGCCGAGTCGCGACCTGGTACCGGGCCATCAAAATTATTTTAAAAACAATACCTACTATCAATCGACGCATCTTAAAGTGCAGTCATTTTAATAGGTATCATTTGACGTCTGTCAGTTTAATCTTCATAGTGAGGTAACCTGCTTAAAGACATCGATTAAAGTAAATGAATCGATACGGACTTGAAACATATGTGAATTTTAAAAATCATCAGGCGAATCCCTGTCCCATTATTATTTTTTCTTTCGTAAATTTAAGGAACAAAATAAGACAAGTACATAATTTAAAAAAAAATGCATATATTCAGTTGAACTATCAGAACTGTTATTAGTATTGTCATCTTCATCACTGCTGTCAGTACTCAGAGATATTATTTAATTTATTTTCAATAATAGTGTCTATTCTCACATCTCGTTCAAAATCTTAAAAAAATATTTTCTTTGTTTTCTCTACGACTTTTCTTCAGTCTTCTGTAGTGACTTCTGCACACGCAGTTTGTAGCAGAGTCATCATTTTAGCAGTACTGAAGGGTGGTTCAGTATTGTTCCGCGCTGCATGACCCTTTATTTGTGCCCAAATAAGCTCGATGGCATTATACTGGCAATGGTAGGGAGGCAATCGAATAACTTCGTGTCCATGCTCTAGGGCTAGTTCATCGATTACATAGCGGAGCTTGGACGGCTTAGTTGCTTTTACCAGATTTAACATATCAACTTTTAATAAAGTTGGACTTGCAACCACACCATCTCTTACCAGCCACGAGACAATTTCTTGTTTTTTATTTGCTTGAGTTGGTGGTTTATCAACTTGCACATAATGATACGGTGCATTGTCCATTATAATTTTCGATGGGTTTTCTAAGCTGACTAGCAGCTTCTCAAACCACTCTTTAAAAACCACAAAGTTAATTTTTTCATGGTAATCACTTGTAGTTTTAGAGGCGAATGCGAGGGGCAGTCTGGAATAAAACCTTGAGAAGCTGATCCCACGTGACATATAATAAGTCGAGCTCCTTTTCCCGATGGAACTTTTGAGGTGGATGCCGCTGTATCATCGGTCCATTTTCGCAAAACCGTATGGTTCGTATTCAACCATGTTTCGTCAATAAACACGACATTGTCCCAATCTGTAATTTTATTTACTTGACGTAAGAATGTTACTCTCTTCAAAATAATATCGTAGCGTTCTAGCAGGATTTCCGCTTGTCAGATTTTTTAAATCTAAAGCCAATCGATTTCAAAACCTTTGATAGATACGGTTTACCGCCAAAAAATAAGCCTGCGTCTTTTAACGAACTCATTAGCTTTTCTCGTGTAGGATATTCTTTTCTCGCGTAATATCCATAAATGTGGTTGCTAATTGCAGCAGCATCGAAATTATCAATGTCAACAATTTTCTTGTCCCTCTTTCTTTTTTTGCTGTGTACGTAAAGTATTATCTTCTGAGCCTGATGGTCCGTATTTCTCTTTCAGAATCACAACGTGGTTATTAATTTATGTTGATATTTCTTCACAAGTAATCATTGCATTCGATTCTACATATCAGCTTTCAATTTTTAGAGTAACATCCCTAGTGTTTAAAAATAAAAAGGGTTCACTGACGCAACATTGTAACGACGTTCAGTTCTTTAGATCAGAAATTGTTTATTATGTTTAGAATGGTTTATTAGTGAAAGCAAATCGTAAAATTACTCGTATCGGTCATTATTACAATAAATATGTAATCGTAATGGAAAAAAGTTAAGCAATTGTGCAGTTCTAACAAAATGAAAAAATATATTATTTTATGCCGCCGTTACAAGGTTACGTTGTTGAATTTTGATAAATTGTCAAATTTTACCTATTAAAATGACTCCACTGTTAATATTCGTAAGCGGTGAGGCGATACCAATATATGTAGTATTAATAAAACATTTTTACTATTAATAAATGTCTAATATTTGCTTTGATATAATGTTTAACAGTATTAAGTGGGTCACGAAGGGACAGTGTGAAAATTACAGGGCAATGGCGGAGCGATATTCGGGAAACACTGACTTACATGATAAACTTCTGTCGTAGCAATAGTCACGGAGTAATAAACTTTTGTATGGTAACTTAGTCCGTAGAACTAGTAAACTTTACAAAGTAGCTAAAAATAGACGGCACTAACACGTTATGAGTTATGACGTCACAGAGTAAAAATATTTTTGTGATGACGTGCCGTTAACGATAATTTAAGAATTATTTAACAATGAAGCCAATGCCATCTATTGGCTTACCGGTCAATATAAGGCTTTAATAATATCGTCAAAATTAATAAGAAGCAGGTAACTATTAATTTTAAAATATAATACTGAATACATATCTATACAAATAAATAAAAGCGAAGTGTCTGTTTGTAATTTCAAATTTACTGCTATACTAAAGTGCAGGTATCATATGCATATAAATGCATATGATACCTGCACTTTTTTTTGTCTGTCTGTTTGTTCCGGCTAATCCCTGAAACGGTCAGATAGCTGATATTATAAGAAGTTACTTAGGCTTTTATCTTAGGTTTCTGTTTAAAAAATAGGGTTCCGTTTTCATTATTGGTTCCACGCAAACAAAGTTGCGAGCTCCGGCTAGTTATCAATTCGTATTGTCGAATTTGAATCCCGCCAAGGGATTAAAATACGCAATAAAAATAAAAATCTTAAATATAATATGTATAGTATATAATATGTATAGTATATAACATGTATAGTATAAAAGTATTAAATATACTTCCCGGTGTTTGGTACCCGTAACACAATGTATTCGGATACTTAGCACGGGACCAGTGTGCTGAGTGTGAGTTTTTGTCACTACCTGCCGTGAAGAAGTTGACTACAATTTGAATGGCATTGACACAATGCCCCAGCGGCAGACAATGGTAACTAATTCGATGCTATACAAATTGTAGTTAACTTCTTCCCGGTGAGTAGTGACGACAACTCGCACTCAGCACACTGATAGACGTGGTGGGTTGCGTCCATAAATATTATTATTGTATTTCTTTATACTTATTAACTGTTGGTGATTTCAGGCGAGCAGCCAGCGGCGATGCAGCACGGCAACAGCGCGGCGCGGGCGGGCCCGGCGCTGCTGCTGGGCGTGCTGCCGGGCGTGCTGCCGGCCGTGCCGCGCCGCGTCGCCGCACTAGTTACACTCATCGTCTTGATTATGTGCGTGTTTTAATTTTTTAACCCCCAACCATAGACCTACCTTGATGAATATATAGATACATATATTGACAAGGCATGTCGAGGCAAAAGTGTACACGCTTTAACTACTTTTGGCAACCCCAAAAGTAGTTAACGCGTGTACACTTTTGCCTGTTGCCTTTGGGCCAGTCCAGGTTAGACTTTTATCATCTCGATATTTTGACATTCACTTTCCACAGTATATTCAGTCCTCATTTATTTGACAAAGTCTTCTGAAATCGAGATGGCGTAACTTTTTCTTGTATGAAGATTTTTTCAGTCAAATGTACGTCATTGCCCATCCATAGTTATGAAATCATTGCCCCTTGCCGAAAACAGAGGGGTGTTATATGTTTGATGTGTATGTCCGTGGCATCGCAGCTCCCAAACGGATGAAACGTTTTGTGTCTAGTTTTTTTTTTTGTTTTTAAGCTGACATGCCCGAAAGTATTCGAAGCTATAATTTACCATTAGCTCGCTCCCTGCTTGACAATACGGGGGTTGCTTACATTCTTTAATATTGTTTTATTAAAGCAGCAAACGAACAGACAATTACCGCATAAGTCCGACGCAATCAAAGCCATTAAGGCTTTTGCAAACTTGGTCCTTCCGTATAAAAAAAAACCGCCGCTTAAGGACACCAGCGATACTAGAACTAAAGAGAGAGAGAGAGAAAACTAGAACGTTACCGGCTTATTATAGCTTCCTCCTTTCCTTCCCAGCGGTTTTAAAATAAAGGTTTTCAGCAACCAATTTGCAAAATTTTGGTTAATCAAAAACACAATAATTCTCTTATCTATTTTTACGTATCTTGTTTAGGTTAACCCGCATTAGCGAGCGGGAGAAACGAGATTTAACCGATAATAATTGCAAAATACCTCCCTATATTTGAGTACAGTATTATACACAATAATATTATTTGTAATAATTAATTAATTAATTCCAGGCTGCAGTGTCACGACGAAGACGCGCCGCACTAGCGTCCCGTCCACCGCCGCGTGCCGCCCGCTTAGGTTTCAAGAGCTGACAAGAGATGGCGTTAAACAATTTACCGACAAAAATGTCAGTTACAGCGAATTGATCATAGATGGCGCTCAACTAAAACAGCATGGAATGTCTACTCAGTTTACATAGAACTGACAAGAGATGGCTATGATTGAGCGAAGGTGTCTGGTTCATTGGTCGTAAAACTTGCTTATTTATGTTATTGAAAATTTACATCGGAACTAAAAAGTTAACAATTTTATTTTCTTATCTACGTTGATTTGGACTATGGTGTAAACTGTAAAGTAAGGCTTGTATAGATACAGATATATTAATATTGAATCGTAGATTTTTTTATTACAATTATTATATTAGTCCATGAAATTTATATTTCTTACATGAAACATAAGCAAGTCATCACCATACGTAAAAATGCACCAACTACCATAATAGAAATTCCAAAGAGATTGTAACAAAGAGTAAGCAATTGAACAGACAGCCAACAAGTAATGGGCGGAATTAATTTTTTATAACTCAAGTATCTAATGATATAGACCCCTTACTCTGGGGTTTTGTAAAGTTTGTACATATTATTATAAATAATATTATAAGTAATATAAATAAATTATATCTTTCGAGTTAATCACTAGGCGCTCCGTATTGCGGTAGCGGGTTACGTTCCGGGGATGAGAAGTGTCACTCGTTAGACTATCACGGTTGTCCAACCAAGCCTGGTTACTGGGCTAGGTAACCTCCATGGTGCCACTGATTGTTCAACTACTGGTGCCTTGGCAAGGACACTTTCCTCATCAAGATTCATTCTCACCTTTCAAATTTCGTTTTCTAACTACACTCATCTCATTATACTAATTTAGAAATCGAAATTTAAGACGTGTGATTACATGAAAATTCTTCACAATATGTACTGGCTCAAAGGCAGCGGCTCGATTTTATTCCGATTCGGAAAACATCCGGAACGTTTCCTCGCAAGAGGTACGCTACCTCGTCTCAACATCGAAGGTTACTTTCGGTCTCCAGCTGAGTTCATCGCCAAGCGATCTTTGGATGTTTGTGTTAGCCTCCGCTCACACGGTTCCTCAATTAGTCCAAGACTATTAGTAGAAACAATTGACAGCAACGCAACGTTATGGAATCATGTATGAAAATCATGACAGCGTCGCGCCCATACAAATTTCATTCGATAACGTAACGAATACGAGATATCAATTGTTCTACAAGATCAGTATAGGGATCTGTATAGTTGTCTTGAGGGGTAGAAGGGAATCAAATATTTACTTACTGATATTAACAAAAAATTACGAAGTAATTTCAAATTTGTATATTTTTTTGATAATTGGCCTTTCATCGTATTAAAAGTTCTTGCAAGCGTATGCGTGATTAAACTACTGAAAAATGTCTAAAAGATACTTATCGTAAATGCAAATTAATACTATACTTAACATAAAACTTTATATTGAAAACGTACATTTGTGTTCCTGTGAACGGAGGCTCGTCGCGGCCATACCTCGTAGCTCGGAGGGCTTATTCCGTGTTCAACCCCTAAATTTTCAAGGGTCGTCCTTCGTGATGTCGTTGTAAGGACCAGGGTTGAAAATCTAGGGGTAAAACACGGAATAAACCGCTCGAAGACGTACTGCGACGTATTTTATGTCCAATCTTTTGAGCTACGAGATATGATCTGTTATATAATTTGTTAAACAATGAATTTATAATTTCGGTTCGTTGACACTGTTACTGCCTCACTTGTAAATATTATGTAAGTAATATAAATAAAGATGAGATCGTTGAAACATTTATAGGTCTTTTCTTTCATCACCTAGGTACCCGTTACCGATAATTTCGATTCTAGTTTCAATATGCAAAAGTTTTTATTTTATGTACCTAATAGAACGTCGGCTCAGTTTACAAAAAAAGATCAAGAAGAAACAGTCAACAGGTGGCGCTTAACTGAGTGTGAGATGCGACGCGACGCTCTTGAAATTAAACGTGAATCTTTTAATGTAGTGAATTAAGTTCAATTTTGAATCGATATCTTAAAAGTGAAATGCCGCGTCGCGTCGCGTCTCGATTCGGTGTGAGCTGAAATCTAGGAACATTTTAATCAGCTGATAAAATATATGGCTGTATCTCTATATCATTTAAGGTTGTCTAGAAATTACCTACAAAAAAGCTAAAAAGTTAAACGTGCTTTATTAAATTTCACGCAAACAAATGTATTAATAACATTACACAAAGATACATGACACACACATAGATAATTAATATCAAAGTATCAAAACAAGCTAATGTCACTCTTAGATCACCGAACATCAAGATAGGAATCAAATCAGGCATCATTATTGCAAAGTGTGTAACATCATACCGACCTATAATCTTCTATACAATACAATACAAATAAATAAAATTGAAGTGTCTGTATGTTATTTTGAATTAACTGCTTTTCACTTAATGAATATGAAAGTATATACGGTACTGACAGTAAAAAAACAATTTATAAAAATTTTGTCTGTCCGTCTGTCTGTCTGTCTGTCTGTTTGTTCTGGCTGATCTCTGAAACGGCTGGACAGATTTTCATGGGACTTTCACTGGCAGATACCTGACGTTATAAGTAACATAGGCTACTTTATCTTAGGGTTTCGCTTAAAAAATAGGGTTCTGTTTCCGTTAGTTCTACGTAAATGAAGTTATGGGCACCAGCTAGTAGTAAATAAAATTACGTTACTCTCTTTAAGGCGCGGTTACGGCCATTAACCTTAATTTTAACCAAAATTGGATCAGCGGGGCTATTCACAATTCCCGTTCGACTCAGATTCGAAAACTTACCGCGTGGTTATTGGTCAACGCTTAGTTCGGCAAGCGTTTATTGGTTGCCGCGCAGTGAAGATATGGAATCCGAGTCGAACTACGCATCGTGAATAACCCTACTGAACGGAATGTAGCAATGAGGGTCTTTAAATTCGTGACATCTGACAGCTTTTTGACACGACAAGGACCGTCGGGCTACCAAGCGCCGCCTGGTGACAGAAAAAGAAAATTCTTATCGACCGTTTTTGATACCACCTACGCCACCAGATGACACTTTGTGTGCGTTGGATCTGCCCCCTAGCGGCAGAAAAAATATCAAACACCCTCATTGAAATTAGTTTCAAACTACCGATGTTCGCTGTACAGTAGTTTCAGCTGCTCCCTCACGGCGTAGTTCGGCTCCACCAGCGCGCTCACTAGACGCCGACCAGTCATAGGCGAGCGCATGTCATCTGAAAAATTACAACGGTTAAAACTTTTCTCGTAGGCAACAACCCCACGAGAGTATTTTAGTGGCCGCGACAGACAATACAGCACTGTAAAATAGAACTATTAGCTGAAAATCGAAGTGGCAAGTGTCAAATGTCAGATTTGACAACTCGAAGTGTGCGCGCGGCTATGATAACCTAAAGACGCGGTGACAGTTTCGTCACAGATTAAAGAAAGCTAGGACCAGATAAACTTGTACATATAAAACTGTCGATTAGATTGCGCTACTACAAGCATACGACGCGTGCACAATTCCCCTATCGCGTACACGGCAATAGTGTCAAAATAGTGTCAAGATTGTGCCTTCTCGAAGGGACGTCTAAATTTTCAAATTTCGTGTTTGAGTTTATATGTCATGTGAGATTGAAAATTGTGATATTGTGTTGTTGGTTGTCATGACGATAAATAACATTTTTTACGTAAATAATTTCACCGATCTACACGAATGACACGTGGCTGTATGTGCGTGGCCACCAATGCGGAGGTGGGCGGGGCGGGAGTTTTTTCCAGCCAGAACTTTCGTTCACGGGGCTGGCCGCTGGTCGTTTCGTGGTTTGACATAATTGACAGTATAATTTCATAGTATATAAGATAGATTTTTTTGACGCGACGTTTGAAATTATTTCAGTGTCAACCTTAGGCTTACGTCAACATGGCTGACATTAGCCGGTGCTCGAGCTGTCACCTGTAGAGAGTGTCGCCCCTGTGGCACTGTGATGATACCAATTAAAGTGCTAATACACGTACGGATTAGGTACTGAGCGGACCACGGATTTGATCCGCTCCGTACCTAATCCAACCTTGTGTAGAGTAGTCCGGCGAACATAATTATTATTGAGTCCGCCGCTGTCCGCATCGGATTTGGTTCGCTCCGTACCAAATACGTACTTGTGTAGAGCAGTCGGGCGTTTGGGCCGGACAACGATCTCAGTGTTGTCAACTTAGAGATTTTCCCCCAAAATTAGGAAAAAAAATCTACGGGGGCAGGATTTTTAAGAGTTTACTCCATAAGAATCAATTTTTATATGTGTATATAGCCTGGGGTATGAAAATTTATAGATAGTGCAATCACATTAGTGACACGTTAGTTATATGTCATTTACGCGTAAGTCTTTATGTGTATAAACATAAAGTTTTTAGAGTTTCTAGCTTATTATCTCTTATTTATTATACTTACATTATTATTTATAATATTAAAATTGGCTTATCCAAATTACAATTATAATTGGGATTACCCAATTATATTCCAATAAAATCAGCGCAAATCTTGTAAATAGTATAACTAATTAGGGCCTTTAGTCAAGATACATTCGATAATTTCGACGGGGAAGTTCGAAATCGAAAATGTATGGGATTTGGTTTAAGTCATCGCTAAGTGGCATGTCGCTTGCGAGGCCTTATGTCAAATCCCATACATTTTGTTTTCGAACTTCGCCATCGAAATTATCGAATGCTCTTGACTAAAAGCCCAGGGTCGAATTAAGGGTTAAGTTTGGAGAGAAATATTTTTGAGAGTTGGTATCACTGCACGATTTCAATTGATTGCTGGAATCATCGTCGTCGTCAAAAAACAGCACTGCGCTAATACAATAGAGCTGAAAATCGAACACACGAGTTTTCAATTCTGTAGGCCGGGCCAAATCCGTGCGTGTGTTGGAAAAAACTCCCGCCCCGGCCCGCCTCCGCATTCGTCCAGCCACGCACACACAGCCGCGAGCTGTCTGTCACTCGTGTAAATCGGTGAAATTATTTAACTTAGTAATATATAGGTATTCTTTGACATTACTCTATTGTGTTTTTATATACGTTAGATTAAAATACTCGTAGATCTGAACAGAGTTGAATAAAGAATGGGTGTTTTTCCGATGGAAGTCCATCGGAAACTTTTTCGTTCCCCCAGCAGCCGGGCAGTTACCAGTACCGGTGCCAGGCTGGTAAATGGAAAAACAGCCTAAACTACGGCACAGATCAAAGAAAGAGGAACATATTAACAGCTACAAAGTTAGCTTTCGATTCGATTGCACTACTATAAGCATACGGTGTGTCCACGTCTGTGGGAAAACTCGTGGGCTAATGAAGGGGACGTCAAAATTTTCAAATTTGCATCGATTTGGATCGTTCTATGAATAATATATTTTTTCTACTCTGTGACAACGGTAAACACACGGCACCCACCTCCCTGCGCGAGCAGACACTCGGCGAGCGCGGCGCGGTCGTACGTGAACCCGTCCGCCGCGCGCACCGGCTCGCGCAGCACGCGGTGCGACAGCGGGCACCGCAGCGCGTGCGCAGCGCTCTCTTCCTGAGAAACATAGGGAACATATTTAATACCGGCGTTTCTAAAATGAAAAATTGTCTTGCTACAAAATTCTTTACATCAAGATTGATGTACTATGTGTTGGTTGAGTTTGTACACCTTCTACTACCTACTTATAAGTTAACCACCGATTTGATATTATATATTATTAAGATTTCCGAATGTTAAAAAATAAAATAAAAATAAAATAACTCTAGTCCGTTCAGTTTTTACTTCGGAGGTATCAAAGGTCCTGTCAGAAGTAAATTAAGACCTGGGAAACTGGGACTATATGATCCGGAATCTGGAAGGCCGGAGAAAATTCAAAGCACCGAAAATAGAACTCTACGGTAGTACTATAGAGCTGAAAATTAAGTGTCGAGTCAAATATCAATGTCATATATGACAGCTCGACACTCGACACTTCGATTTTTAACTCTATTGTTAATACAATGCGCAGAGTTCTTTTTTCCTTCGGCGGGATTTAAGCCCGCAACACCGGCTTTAGCACCAACGCGCTCAACCGCCGACATACAGAGGTAATTAGTAGTTTGGATGCAATTACCAAGAATTTAACAGCCGTCATCGAACCTACAGATGGCGCTGTCCCGTAGCTAAATCACGCTAGAGTTTGAGCCACAATTACTTAGAGTTAGTTACTTATTTTATAATCAATTAGTTTTTTACACAAATTACACACTATATATTTTATTTATTTTTTTAAATGATTATAACAAAACATCTAACCACATCAGGGGGCAGATCGTCTCGCCGCAGCCACAGGATTTCCTCTCGAAGCCGCGTCGTCAACTCGCTTTCATCTTCGTCCGTCTCAACTATAAGTTACAAGTAAAAAAATTAGCTAACATCGTACAATTTTTTCAAGTAGATCTAATGATATCTGGGAGTTTTTCATGTTATTGAGAAGCGAATGTTTAAATTCACTAGTAGGTACACATTAATTAACACTCAAATATTTTAATATTCATTGGTTTCTTTCCTAATTGGGGAGACGACTGTATATAAAATATATAGTTTAATTTATATACTCAGAAATATTGAAGTATTACTACTTGATAAACGTAAAAAATATAATATTTTATGTGTAGTTTAGTAATTAGATACATCTAAAGTATACCAAAAAAAAATATTTAATGTTTTGCTAAATTAGTAAACAAAACCTACATCATTAATTTACTTACTTCATATACAAAAACATTCATTTTGGTGAGTATCGACATAAACGTACAAATATCGGAGATATTTACAAATATGTTCCTGCGGCCTTATACTTCATACACTTTAACCTGGGCGTGACGTCACAGCTAGGTACGACTTTTGTATGGAGCGTTTACACGAGACTTGCGAAATTTTGTAAACAAATTGCTGTCTACTTCTTGAATTTTCTTTTTTTGTATACTGTTTCTTGTGTGAAGTCTTAAGAATATTTAAGAGTATTATTTATTTCTGCAATAAAAAATTCAGTCGTCTAGCCCATTTTTCAATTTATAACCTCAATAACTGGAAGTTTAATATGACGCGTTCATGTGATGAAGTCGTCCATGCTAGCCCACTGGCCCACTGCACATACGAACCACATCCAAAAGCCTCTAACAGATCCTCTAATGAGTCATCCAGGAGACTTGCACCAATAAGCGCCGCCTCGCGTGCCCTCTCTATCAGCTGTATCTCGTCTTCCAGGGAAACCTTGGACCCTGATAGGATAATGCACTTTTTTTATTAACATTTATTAACACCAACCACCATTTTAAAGCTAAACACACTAAAATATTACTTTTAGTTATGATCTCTGTGGCTCAGTGGTTGAGCGTGTTGGTGTTCAAGCCGGGAGTCGCGTGTTTGAATCCCGCCGAAGGAACAAACACTTTTTCGTCGTTCCTGTGGTATAATATAATAAAAATCTTAAATATATTATGTATAATATAAAAGTATTAAATATAATTCGGGTGTCTGGTCCCTTAACACAAGTTCTTCGAGTACTTAGCACGGGGCCAGATTGACGTGGTGTGAAGCGTTCATAGACATTATTAGACATGTGATTACAAGTTTACCTACACTACCTAAGTATATACGCAACTAAAAGCGACATCTGTATTCCAGTAAAATTCTCTTTTCTCAGTATAATCAGTCCGCATTGAATTGACAAAATCTTCTGCAATCAAGATGGCGTAACTTTGTCAAATTCCCATCACATAGCCCATCCTGAAATGCCTTACTCACGGTCCAGCCTGCAAAACTACTGTACAGTAACAGTACTAATGGCCGTTATTAGTTTCAAATTTATAAATTTTGCCTACAAGTCCGCTTCAAGGTTGCGATATTGGATTTGCAGGCTGGACGGTATGTATAGTGCTTTAGTTTTAAAGGCAATGTCTATCAAATACCAGGATTCCTAGTGACGTATTCGCTGAGCCAGCGTGCCACAGCGGACGTGCCCCACTCGCGCGGCTCCGCAGGATCATCCTCGCGCAATGCAGCGCGCGGCAATGCCCATAACGCTAGTTCTCCTGATAGAGACCCCACCTGAAGGAATTCATTTCTATTCACTGCTTTCATAATTAGTGATTTACGGCAGTTTGTAACGGTAAAAGACGCATATTAACCGTTAAATAAATAAATAAAAAAGTATTTATTCCACTTTCAAGAACTACGCTACCACATTGTTTGTGATCGCTGGTACGCAGTAAGCTAGAGTATTGCAGTCCTGCTTGGAACCCTCATTATGATATTTATTCTAATCGTATTGAACGCGTACAAAAACGATTTCTGTAGCACCTCTCATTTAAGCATTGTTTGGCAAAATAATTACCTCACTATAAAGACAGGCTTGATTTATTTGGGATGGAGTCGCTGTCTGATCGTAGGCAATACCTAAATCTAATTTTCCTGCACAAACTTGTATCCGGTGTCATTGATAGCAACATACTTCTGAGTCAAATAGCAATTAATGTTCCAAACCGTTTGCTAAAACAAATTTGAGACAATTTGCACCGCTTAGGAGAATGTGCAGGTCCATACAGTAACGTGTCATATAACAGCGATGCTTGTATACTGTCTGATGAGTTACTCAAGAATAATGAATATAAAATTAAAATCCATTGAATCAAAACCTAGCTCTTTGCATACAACATACGCCAACCAAACTACATATCATAATGTTGACTAATGTAATTTTTGGTTCGTAACCCTACCTAACCTAGTCATTCTATGTTTTCAAGTTTTTTTTTTCTTTCTCTGAAACTACAATTTTGTAGTTCAATGTCATAAATTCATTTTTTTGGATTTAAATTGTGTAATGTGGTTGCATGCGCTACTACACCTGTCACTAAGGTTGCATTATCTATATTTTACCTATGTACGAATTTTCTAAGATTGTATTAATGTATTTCCTTTCCGTGGCAAATAAATGAAATGAAACAAAAATTGTCGCTCGATTAACAAATTTCTGCAAATGATCTAGTTATCTTGTTTTGTTAAAACTATATCATGATAACAATTAGAATTATTTTATATTTTATGAAAACTACCTGCGTGTCAAACTTTAGCACAAGCCGTTTAGTTATTTGAGCTGTGAATCAGTTTACTATGTTATTGATGTGTGTAAGTGCCACCCACAACTAGGTACTGCCCCATTGGCTGCACCGCTCCTGCCCCGCCCGCGCCCCGCGCCGCCACCGCCGCCAGCGGCACCGCCGAGCCGCCGCACACGCGCCACACGCGCGCCCAGCGGTCCGCGCCGCCCGTCGCCAGCACCCGCGCGCCGCCTGCCAAGTGAAGTCAGTTGCAAGTTGTAACGAGAGAAAGTATAAGATAGTACAGTTAGTCAAGATCGACTAGAAGTTATACAGAACATAGCGCACGCTGTATGAAGTCAGTCACAAATAGCGAGCACCCTTGCACCGCCTGCCCAGTGACAACTTCGCTGGGCAGGCGGTGCGCGGTGGTGCAGGCAATGTTAACGTTAGGTTAAGAAATACTAGAAGTTATGTATACTGCACATAGCGCTGAGCGCAGGCGATATGAAGTTAGTCGCGAACAGCTAGCACCCTCGCGCTGTATGTCAAGTGAAGTCAATAACAAGCTATGAAATACTGCGACGATGAAGTGAAGTCAGACGCAAGTAGAATTCTGCGTAGACGGTGCAAGTCAGACGCTTGACCGACCGTACCGTAAATTTTGTGATACACTCTAAACGTAACTAGGTATTATTGATTGTTTGTATTGTTGTGGTAGACAAATAAATTCTAAATGTTTTAAGACATAAAACCATACCAGCGTTCCCTCCCCACCGCACGGTGTGAACAGCGCCCGAGTGCGCCGGCAGCGAGCTCAGCAACTTCAGGCTCGTGCCCGCTCGCCACAGCTTCACTAGCGCGTCCCGCCCGCCGGTCGCTAGCAGGTATTCACTATCTTCGATGTCTGGCGCGAAGTCGCAGCTTAGTACTCCTTTAAACAGAAGACTGGCATTACTAGCACAGAGTAGAAAATATATACACTTCCGTGCAGACAAACAGCTTTCATAGAACAATCCAAATCGATCGAAATTTGAAAATTTTGACGTCCCCATCAACGGCCCACAATTTTTCCACACAAGCGTGGACACACCGTATGCTTGTAGTAGTGCAATCAAATCGAAAGCTAACTATGTAGCTGTTTATCTGTTCCTCTTTAATCTGTGTTACTAGAGGTTTCTATTGAAGGCAAAGGAAGTTTTGACAAGTCATAGGAAAGCCGTTCGCATATTCGAAAATGAGGGTTTTTGCTATTTTTTCTGCCGTTAAGGGGCAGACCCAACTCACACAAAGCGTCATCTGGTGGCGTAAGTAGTGTCAATAACGGTCAATAAGAATTTTCGATTTTTTTCTGTCACCAGGCGGCGCTTGGTAGCCCGACGGTCCTTGTCGTGTCAAAAAGCTGTCAGATGTCACGAATTTAAAAACCCTCATTATTTTTGGCTATCATTTTTCGGACTGAAATTCAACTTCAGCATATTCAGCCGACATCGGAGGCTAGCCCTCCCGCGGCTGCTGCCTTGCAAATATAAGTAAAAGAAGTAAACTTTTCCAAGGCCCATTTTTATTTGTTTGAATCGAAGGCAGGTAAAAATCGAGCCCTGATGTTACTGCGACCCAAGTGGGCTGTGCTGCTCATAAACTGAACGATATGATTGGGGTTGGTGCTACGAATTTCCTCTGTAGTGGAGTATTCGTGCTGCCCAAGGTATCTGTTTTAAGGACAACACTGACCCATATCATGTGCGTCGTTCTGACAGCAGATCTCCGCGGCATCTGGTGGTGGGCGGCACAGGCGCAGGTCGCCGGCTGCGCCACCCACCGCCAGTAACTCCCCGCCCGCCCAGCAACAGCAAGTCGCTGCTTCCGCCATGTCACCGTACACACTGAAAACGTCATCATCATTGGCACAGAAAGAGAACGTTTATAAAAAGTAGTAAATCAAGGGTACTTAATACATAATGTAATGATAAATATTAGTGGAATTGAGTGGAGTGAAGTGAAGTGTGGTGAGATGAGACGATGTTTAATACAGATTTAATCTTTAATACGTAAAAGGAAAATAATATAAATACATCGTAAAATAATTAAATATATAAATCACATAAATATTCTTAAATATAAAGATCTCACCCACCAAACTGAACATTTAATGCAAACATTGATTTTCATATATATAGTTCCAGCGTATGCCGATAGATGGCGTTCGTTCGATCCTAACCCGCGCTAGCGGTGTCTTTTGTAAGAATGATATAGGCATGAGGTGAATTAAAATAAAGTGAGTTCAATAGATGTGTGGTGTTTGATTCAGTAACGTGTTACGCAGTGACATCTGGTGCCGAAACCTGGGATTAAAGTGAATAGTGAGTGAAAAGGACAGTGAAACCGTGAGTACATGAACTTAAGTTAAATGTTAATTGACTATCAAAGTTAAAGTGCCCTTAAGTAATTTGGACTGGACTTGTAAAATTTCGTGTGCATTTCGTGAGGGCCGTGGACATAGTCTCTGGAGTGTGAATTTGGGACTTATAAAATTTCCACGCCAGTCTTATATGAGCTGTGGACATAGTCTCTGGAGCAATTCCGAGACTTATATGAGCTGTGGACATAGTCTCTGGAGCAATTCCGAGACTTAGAAAATTCCACGCCGATTTGTATGGGCTGTGGACATAGTCTCTGGAGCGATTCCGAGACTTAGAAAATTTCAGTGCCGATTCGTATGGGCTGTGGACATAGTCTCTCGAGCAAGTCAGAGACAGAATATTTTAGTAAAAGTACATTTTTACAACTATAAACATGGAATTACTTTTGCTTGAACAAGAAGAAATTGGTATACAAATTAATAAAGGCTTTGTTAATTATAAAAAAACGAGCAAAGATAAACTAACATCAGTATATATAGACACCAGACTCGAGAGCCTAGAACCATTATGGACTAAATTTACGGATAATCATTTTAAGATTATGAGCGCTGTACCCAAGGCCGAAAGATCGAAGTTGGCTTATTGTGTGGAGAAACGGTATAACACTGTGGAAGAGACATACATTGATTATAAAGCAAGGTTGAAATTAGATAAAAACAAAAAGAATAAAACAGAAAATGAATCAGCCCATGACTATAATGCCTCAAAACCAGAAGTAAAGCTACCTCAAATTCAGCTTCCCACATTTTCTGGGGCATATGAAGAGTGGCAAAGTTTCCACGACATGTTCAAGTCTCTTATCCATAGTAATGACAACTTGAGTGCGGTGCAGAAGCTTCATTATTTGAAAAGCGGTCTGAAAGGTGAGCCCGAAATTCTGTTACGAAGTTTGTCTACTACAGAAGTTAATTATACTGAAGCCTGGGACAAGTTGGTTCGTCGGTATAGCAACAAAAGATATAATGCTAATGAAATAATGAAACGATTGTTTTCCCAAAAATGTATCAGCAACGAGTCAGCTACCTCTATAAAAAATTTATTAAACACTACACCCATATGCCTAAAGTCGCTAAAGAATTTAGGAGTTAGAACAGACTCATGGGACGTCGTCATTATTTACTTGACCGTATCTAAATTGGATTATGAAACACGAATGGAGTGGGAGACAGAAGTCAGTCGTGCAGCATCGGATGATTTCCCAACCTGGGATCAGTTAGTTTCATTTTTGGAGAAAAAATTTAGAACATTAGAGATGTTGTCTGGATCAAAGCTTATTCGCCGCGTCACACCGCCCAACACAATCAAAACCTTACATTCAACTGTCCAAGAAGAGAAAAGCTGCGTAATGTGTAACAAATCACACTTGCTATATCAATGCAAACAATTTGGATCTAAGTCTCCTCAAGAGAGATCAGAGTTCATACAGTCAAAGAACTGCCACCAGGCTACGTGCTGTCGCCGATGTGGCAGAAGGCATCACACATTGCTGCATTTAGAGAGAAGTCGACCTCAAGAGGTTACTAGAACGTCGACTATATCAACGGGTCCTGCATTTGACTCTGTGGTAGATGCAGTTCACAATAATGAAACTCCAAAATATGAGAAGAAAGTAGTAGCTCATTTTGCTAGAGATGTCATCAAAATCGCAACAGTGTTGTTAGCTACAGCATTAGTTAAGGTTAAATCACAAAATGGCTACTGTCAAACTGTACGCATTTTGATAGATCAAGGCTCAGAAGCCTCTTTTGTCACTGAAAGTGTAGTGCAATTACTAGGTCTTAAGCGTATACCAGTAAATGGTTTAGTGACAGGTGTAGGTGAAGGAAGACTTAGATCTAAGAGCATTGTTAATTTTGAATTAGAGTCACTTTATAATCGTAACTTTTCTTTGTCAATTAATGCATTTGTTTTAACTTCATTAACATCATTTCTTCCATCTGGTAAGACTTTCATCCTGAACTGGCCAGATCTCGATCATTTACCTTTAGCAGATCCTTATTATGGTTCACCTGGAAAAATAGATATTATTCTTGGAGTAGAGGGCTATAGTCAAATATTATTAAGTGGTCTTCTCAAACATCCAGCACCCATTGGTCCTGTTGCTCAGAATACCCAGCTGGGGTGGATTTTATCCGGCAAGGTAGGTGACACAGAAGAATCACTACCAAGAGTTGTTACTTTACATTTAAAGGTAAAAGAAGAGGATATCCTGAAACAATTTTGGGAGATTGAGAGAGAGCCAGACAACATTGAAAAGAAATTTACAAAAGAAGAACGAAGATGCGAATAAATATATGAGACTACAACTACAAGAACTAGTGAAAGTAGATATATTGTGCGAATACCATTTCGAGATCCTAATCCACAGTGCATGTACGGCAAGTCCAAGGATGTCGCTATGAAGAGATTCATGTTGTTAGAACGCAAACTTATTTACCTTTACATCTTAAATATACAAAGGTTATGAATGATTATCTGGAACAAAATCATATGGAGGAGATTACCAATGAACATGACATAGAGAATCCTTATGCTGTTTATCTTCCACACCACGCTGTAGTACGAGAGGACAAAGAGACAACAAAAGTCAGGGTTGTTTTTGATGCGTCATGTAAAGGTATCAACAACGTATCATTAAATGAGTCATTATTAGTAGGTCCGAAACTTCAGCAAGATTTGCGCCACATATTAATGCGATGGAGAACACATCCATATTGTATCGTAGCTGATATAACACAGATGTACAGACAAGTGGCAGTAAATCGAAGTGATGTGGATTTTCAACGTATCTTATGGCGTGATAATCCAAAAGAATTCAAGAAAAATCCGTCATTTTCGACTTTTACGACTTACCTTTGGCACAGCTTGCGCACCATATTTAGCGGTAAAGTCTCTCCAACAGCTGGCAAACGATGAGCAATTAAAATACCCTTTAGCTGCAAAATTAACGCGACAAGATTATTACATCGATGACCTATTAACCGGCTGTGAAACAGATGAAGAAGCTATTGATATTTATAAAGAAATTAATAAACTAATGGGAGAAGGTGGATTTAGACTCCAAAAATGGTGTAGCAACAGTCAAAAGTTGTTAAGTTATATAGAGAAGGAAAATCAAAATTCTAAGGATACATTTGTTTTTAAAATCAATGACACTATCAAGGTTTTGGGTATTTCATGGAATAAAAATTCGGACATATTTGAATATACCTACAACTTACCAGAGATTACTCAGCCAGTATCGAAGCGAAGAGTTTTATCTGAAGTCGCAAGGCTCTACGATCCAATGGGTTGGGTAGCGCCAGTGTTGATAACGGCCAAAATCTTAATACAAAATCTGTGGAAATCTGGATTAAATTGGGATGATAATCTGACACCGGACCTTTTAACTGAATGGATTTGCTTTAGAGAAGAATTAAATTATGTAAAAATGATTTCGTTACCTCGATGGTTGTCGATCAGGAAGGGCGATCCCATAGAGTTGCACGTTTTTGCTGACGCTTCTCAGGTGGCATATGCTGCAGTAGTGTATATCAAATCTAAAGATAAAATGGGTAATACTTACGTTAATATCGTTACTGCTAAAACAAAAGTCGCGCCGGTCGACAAACAGATTACTATTCCAAGAATGGAGCTATGTGCAGCTTTGCTTGGTGCAAAATTGTTATTTGAAGTGTCACAAATATTGAAGATACCTAAAGAGAAGTGGTTTGCCTGGTCCGATTCAACTGTAGTTCTGGCGTGGCTTAGAGGAGAACCAAGTCGTTGGACAACATTTGTTAGTAACAGGGTTTCCGAAATATTAATTATTCTCGACTACGACCGCTGGAATCATATTCCCACAGATCAAAACCCCGCTGACTGTGCATCAAGAGGGAGAGAGAGAGAGCACGAATTGTGGTGGCATGGTCCGAAGGCATTAAGAGCGAGTGATGTTTACTCTAATAAATTAAATGTCAGTACCGACATAGAAACGAGACCAATCAAGTCGCTGACAACTTTAATACACCCTAAAGAAAATTTCATATGGTTGAGATTTTCGAATTTGTCCAAAATGTTGAGAGTGTTATCATACTGCATGAAGTTCTTGAAGACTCGGGAACCTGAAACAAAAAAGGATAATAATTTAATAACAGTTAAAGAAATGGATGAAGTATTAAATAGATGTCTAAAAGCTACGCAAGAATTTTATTTTGAACAGGATATTAAAAATCTGAGAGCCACGAGAAGTGTTACTAAGAAAAATCAACTGCACACCCTTTCACCGATTCTGGATCAGAATGGGTTGTTAAGGGTGGGCGGCCGAATTATGCAGTCTTCATTATCATTCAATAAAAAACATCCTATAATTTTGCCATCTCATATTACTAAGTTAATAATTATGGACGCGCATCTTAGAACACTTCACGGGGGGCCTCAGATTATGCTGAATTTTTTGAGAAGTAAATACTGGATAATAAGAGCAAGAGAGAAAGTTAAAAAATGCTATCGTGATTGTGTGACATGTGTTCGTTATTCGCGCCAGAACAACAATCAGTTTATGGGACAGCTTCCAAAGACTAGATTAACACCTACCAAACCTTTCCTGTCCACAGGAGTAGATTTCACAGGCCATATAGACAAAAGATTTTCACCTGGTAGAGGAGCACGATCTTATAAGGGTTACATATGCCTTTTCATTTGTATGTCTACGAAGACTATACATTTGGAAGCAGTATCTGACTTGACTTCGTCCGGCTTCATAGCTGCCTTTAAAAGATTTGTATCCCGTCGAGGACGCTGCCAGCAAATGTTTAGCGATAATGGCACTAATTTCGTGGGAGCTGATAAAGAACTCCGAGATATGTTTAAGAGAGCTAAATCCCAGCTTCCCGACGAAATCGCCCATCTACTAACCGAGGCAGGTACTACATGGCATTTTATCCCTCCGCATGTGCCAAACTTTGGAGGCCTGTGGGAAGCCGGTGTGCGGTCCACTAAAACACACCTCAAAAGAGTAATAGGTAACGGAACACTTACCTTTGAGGAATTGACTACGGTTCTGACACAGGTGGAAGCTTGCCTGAATTCGCGTCCTCTATCCTTTTTGAGCGAGAATCCAGATGATCCAATGCCTTTGACGCCCGGTCACTTTTTGGTCGGCGAACCACTAGTTACAATCACAGAACCAGATTATACTGAAATCCGTCTTACTTGCCTTCAGAGATGGAAGCTTACCCAAAAATTGGTTAAGGATATTTGGCGTAAATGGTCAGATGAGTATCTAGTGACTTTAAATCATAGATATAAGTGGTTTACTAAAAATATTGAACCAGAAGTTAACGATATTGTGGTTATTAGAGATCATAATATTCCACCAGCTAGGTGGATGTTAGGTAAAATAATCGAAATACATCCAGGAAAAGATAATATCACTCGAGTAGTTAGTATTAAAACCAAAAATGGTATATGTAAACGTCCCTGTAATAAATTATGTTTTTTGCCTAAAGCCGAATAATTCTTGAATTTGTTTTTAACTCACAAAATATTTGTGTGGAGTGGTAGTTACAGCTCAGTTAGATTAGTGCTAGTGTAATTTTTCCTTTTAACGTGTTATATAGATAAGTAAGAAAATGTTGTTATTTACATTGAAAGTACATTGTCATAAGTAGAGTATATGTGAATGGAATATTTTACTTTGTAAAATTTAAATTTAGAAATGTTGAAATTAGAGTAGAAGGTTTTTAAAATTAACAGGTGGACAATTAGCGCCTATGGTATTGTTTACTTTTTGATATTTTGTACTGTCTGTCTGTCTGTTTTAACTGTCAATAAGTTTGAAAAGGAACAAGTCCTTTTGGTGGGTGGGATGTTTAATACAGATTTAATCTTTAATACGTAAAAGGAAAATAATATAAATACATCGTAAAATAATTAAATATCTAATCACATAAATATTCTTAAATATAAAGATCTCACCCACCAAACTGAACATTTAATGCAAACATTGATTTTCATATATATAGTTCCAGCGTATGCCGATAGATGGCGTTCGTTCGATCCTAACCCGCGCTAGCGGTGTCTTTTGTAAGAATGATATAGGCATGAGGTGAATTAAAATAAAGTGAGTTCAACAGATGTGTGGTGTTTGATTTAGTAACGTGTTACGCAGCGACAGACGAAGTGAAATGAATTGGAGTGAAAGACTCACTGTGTGGGGTCGTTGTTGAGCGGGTCGATATCCCACACGGCGGCCGCGCCGTTGTCGCTGGCCAGCAGCAGACGGCGCGGGGACAGCCGCGCGCCCCGCACCCCGCCGCCACCCGCACCCTCCCCGCATACGCTCTCCGCCGCCAGCGTGGCCAGCTCGCAGCCGCTCTGACAAACATAAAATAAGATTAATTCTTAATTTATACTCGTAAAAACTCACGTAAAGTATGTCGTGGTACACGTACGCGCGGATATAGCCGTCGGTAATAAGTAGGCTGCACTAAAAGTATCGGGAATGGAATATTTCCACTGTTCCTGTTATATTAAAATCTATTTAATTTAAAACTCCTTGGTTTTAAAAATCGAATACCGTTTATTTATTTAAAAGAAGATTCTCGGTCTTGTCACAAGGTCTTGTCAAACTTGTTTAGTCGTTGAGTACATAGGCTGCACTAAAAGTATCGGGAATGGAATATTTCCACTGTTCCTGTCATATTAAAATCTTTTTAATTTAAAACTCCTTGGTTTTAAAAATCGAATACCGTTTATTTATTTAAAAAAAGATTCTCGGTCTTGTCACAAGGTCTTGTCAAACTTGTTTAGTCGTTGAGAAAATGGAATTGGCTCGAGAAAATTCTAAAGCGATGATTTATTATGACTTTCGATGTGGTTTAACACAAAAACAGTGTGTTGACCGGATGATTTCTGCATTTGGTGATGGAGCCCCATCCAAAACCACAATTTATCGCTGGTTTGCTGAATTTCAACGTGGACGTGTCAAGCTCAGTGATGATCCCCGTCAAGGTCGTCCAAAAACTGCACTCACCCAAGAAAACGTTGATGCTGTGCGTAAGCTGATTGAGGAAGATCGACATGTGACATACCGCGAAATTCAGGCAACTTTAGACATTGGCATGAGTCAAATACAAATAATCTTGCATGAACAATTAGGTGTAAAAAAGTTGTTTTCCCGATGGATACCGCATTTGGTCTGTGAAGAGCAAAAAGCGGCTCGCGTTACTTGGTGCGTCAGAACTCTCGAAAGATTCCACGCAGGATCCTCAAATGTTGTATACAACATCGTATCAGGTGACGAATCCTGGATATACGCGTACGAACGAACCCGAAACAAAAAACCAGTCACGAGTTTGGGTGTTCGAAAATGAGTTAAAGCCAACAAAAATTGTTCGTTCATGGAGTGTTGCAAAAAAAATGGTGGCCACGTTTGTCTTCAAAACCGGCCATGTTGCGACTATTCCTCTTGAGGGACAAAGAACGGTTAATGCAGAATGGTATGCTAACATTTGTTTGCCACAGGTCGTTTCTGAACTCCGTAAAGAGAACTGCAACCGCCGCATCATCCTGCATCACGACAATGCGAGTTCTCACACCGCGCACAGAACAAAAGAGTTTTTAGAGCAAGAAATCATAGAATTATTAGACCATCCGCCGTACAGCCCCGACCTAAGCCCTAATGATTTCTATACTTTCCCTAAAATAAAGAATAAATTGCGTGGTCAGAGATTTTCATCACCTGAAGAAGCTGTGGACGCCTACAAAACGGCCATTTTGGAGACCCCAACTTCCGAATGGAATGGTTGCTTCAATGATTGGTTCCATCGTATGGAAAAATGTGTCAAATTTCGCGGAGAATACTTCGAAAAGCAATAAATACATTTTTAAATAGTAATATTGTGTCACTTCCTTGATTCCCGAAATTTTCAGTGCCGCCCTCGTAAGTTGAGGTAACTAAAACAAAATAGACAAATTCACGTCTTATTGAATATGGCGAAAAATTGACAGAAAACGTAGAATAAATTTCGTAATAAAAAGCCACTGACAGAAACTATGTACTAAGTTGTCTCACTGTACCTTCACATCCCACAGCCTCACGCTGGCGTCGAGCCCGGCGCTGAGCAGCAGGTCTCCCCCCGCACCGAAGTCTACCGCCATCGCCGGGTAGGTGTGCGCTGCGAGCGACCGCACGTGCACCACCCGTGACCCGTCTGTGGGGCACACCTGGTACACCCGGACCCAGCCGTCACTGTAAATGTCGGCAGGGGATAAGAGAACTACTTGTACGTTCAACTAAACTATGTATGAAATATGGTGAAAATGGACAGAAAATGTTGAATTAGGTATTTACTAAGACAAACAACTACCTTCTCTTTGTCTATTTACCAAAGTTGTTTCTCGCCTCTTTTACATTTCCGATTTGCTATTTTAACTATATTTAACTTTACACTAATTATCATTTACAGTTTTTACTACTTTGTCACATTTTTCTAAAAGTTAGACTCGTAGAGGCGCTAGAAGATAATATAGGGTCGGAGAACACGAAGGGGGCCTGCATGTGGAAATATGAAAGTAATATTATAGCAATATTATAGCAATATGAAAGTAATATTATAGCAATATTACTTTCATATTTCCACATGCAACACATTAATTAGTGTAAAGTTAAATATAGTTAAAATAGCAAATCGGAAATGTAAAAGAGGCGAGATATAAGGAATGTATAAATAATAAATAATCGTAAATGTAACAATTAAAAAAGTAAAAAATTGTCCTGGCTAATGGCCGGGGGAACAAGTATTTAAAAAAAAAAAAAAAAAAAAAAAAAAAAACCTGCAATCACCGGCGAACAGGTCCCCCGATGCCACTATACAGTTGACCGCAGTGCAGCAGCTCTCCGTCCCCCTTCGTGGTCTTTGACCCTATATTGTCTTATAGCGCCTCTACGAGTCTAACTTACCTCTCAATGGATATAATCTAACCCCTCAAAGGGTTCAACTGACCTGCAAGCAGCGGCGAACAGGTCCCCCGACGCCGCTATACAGTTGACCGCAGTGCCGCAGCTCTCGGTCCACACGCAGACGCCCTTCGTATTCTCCGATCCTATGTTGTTTTCTAGATCTTCGCCTTCTAGTATTGCAGCGTCGTCTACGGCCCCGATACCCTGTGGATCATCATCAGCGACATAATGACTATAATCGTCTTCATGATTATCATTAACGACTCTAAAGACAACACAAGAGACACATCCACTATGTATTGTTGGATTTAGGCATCGTCCAAAGATTTTGCTCATATTAAGTTTTTGCTACTCCAATTATATCTATGGATTATAGATATAACACTGTAATAATCACCATCAACAACTATGCAATTGCATAATACTATGTTTTAATACAACGTATAATTATTATGTTCACCCCGGGTATCTCATAGCGCGAATTTTAAGTCCTAGAAGACTCCTTTTGCTAATTATGCCAATAAAACCTTGGAAATTAGTTCATGCCTCCAGATCACCCAGAGCGAAGTGGCTGAGGGGGTTGCACTCAGGCTCCATTTCGTCATCAATGGTGAACGAGCCCAGAGACCAAGTACGCACTGATTTGTCATTGGATCCTGAAACAAGTTATAATTTTTGAATTTTTTTCCCACGTCATTGCATGAGCCCACATAAGCCTTCTGCCTATGAGCTATAATATAGAGGTGTACTTTTGCATAATTTGAATAAAGTCGATTTCTCACCAGTAATGATATACCGTAGGTCAGCGGCCAGAACAACAGCGGTCAGATATCGCTTGTGCGCGTGTAGCACTCGCATGCAGGTGGACGACTGAGGGTTCCAGATACGCGCTGTACGGTCCTGTCAAAGTGTCATGAGATGATGGGACATATCATCATCATTAACAATAGGGAATATGCATAGTTTTTTATTGGTTATCGAAAAGTACATAATAAGCTGGGAAATATTGTCCTTGCAATGGCATATCTACGATGAACTATTGACGAAATACAGTCATCACATAAGTGAGATTGTTAGAAAACATTAAAAACGCCATATGCAAAAATTGCATAACAAACGACGTCACTGGTAAAAACCGCTAAAAATAACTTGGGTAGTATGTGATTCTATCAGCAAAAAATTTCACAAATATCATAAGGCTATTAATAGGAATTTTCGTATTTCAATTATAAAGAAAAATGACGTTTTAAACCGACTTCCAAAAAATTTGACGGTTATACGTTCTCTTAGACAACACTCCACAATTGCCTTTTTAAAAAAGATTTATTATACTGTGGCGGAACAAAATAAGCGCCACAATCCTGAATCGCGCTATCGAAGTTTTCAAAGATCAGCAGTATATATACAAGATCTGAAATTCATACAAGTGGGCTTCGGCCTGACCGAGCATAGCACCTCGCTCGGTCGGAGATCTCCCTTTAAGGCATCTACTCTTCCCACATTGGTGACCCTCGACAGGACACGCCTCCTTCTGGACATCATCATCATCACCCCCCCCCCCCACCCCTCCGCACCACGCCAGCCAGCTTCAGCCTCATCGGGTACCTCAACCACCAGCCTCAACGCACCGCGGCCTGGTCGAACCCTCATCGGCTTCAACGGGCACTCTCACTGCAACGATCGGTCAGCAAGCAGAGAGCACAATATCTCTCCTAGTCAGCACGTAGCATCGGCCTCGCACGGCAGCACTCCGACTCACTGGAGCCCGTGCAGCAGCAGCAGCACAGTTTCGACTCACTGGGACTCTCTGGCACTGGCGACTCAAGCAAGACGACTCAAGATTCGACCTCAGGTCTTCGGGGGAGAGTGATAAGGCGGAACAAAATAAGCGCCACAATCCTGAATCGCCCTATCGAAGTTTTCTAAGATCGGCAGTATATACACAACATCTGAAATTCATACAAGTGGGTCACCGCTGGCGTCTTCTCTCCTCAGGGCTCTACAATATCTACGCCAGCGACGTGCCCGCGGACCAGGGCACCACCGTGGCGCTGTACGCCGACGACACGGCGTACTTCACCTCCTCTCTGACCACCGAGCATGCTGTCATCAAGCTTTAGAGGACGCTGGATCTCCTCCCTGACTGGCTGAGCAACTGGCGACTATCTGTCAACGCAGGCAAATCCCAGGCGCTCGCCGTCAGCACGAGGTGTTCCCTTCCGGCGCCTCTGAAGATTGGTGATGCTGTGATCCCGTGGGGGAGGACAGCAAAGTACCTCGGGGTCACCCTGGACCGCCGACTCTCTATGGCCGCCCAGTGTTCATCGGCGGTGGCGAAGGCGAACGCAGCGGTAGCGCTGCTGCGTCCGGCCTACGCGTCCCTGCAGATCTCTCTGAGGATGCGCATCGCCCTCTACCGGACGTACGTACGGTCCCGCCTTACGTACGCGGCACCCGCGTGGCACCACTTGCTCTCTGCACCCCAGAAAGGGTTGCTGCAGAGAGCCCAAAACCGGGTGCTGAATCGCGGGCGCACCGTGGTACGTCCGCAACTCCACCATCGCAAGGGACCTCAGGGTGGAGAGCGTGGAGGCCTTTGTGGCCCAGCTCTCCGCGAAGCTGTTCACGCGAGCGGATGCCTCGCGCCTGGTCGAGCTAACCGACCTGGCGCCGTGGCATACCCGCCCGCTCGACCGCCACCGCCTGCCAAGAGATGCCGTCCGACCAGAGGACTCAGCGGAGCCACAGCCCACCACACCGCCCCCGAAGAGGAGGAGCCCTGACGCATTGATGCGCCACACCCAAGCGCAATGATGCGCCCCGGCGCAATAGCGCCCCCACCTATCGCGTTATCGTATCCCCCCCCCCTCTACCTTCCCTTTCACCGGCAAACCAGATGCCGGTGAAACGCGTCTCAACCTCGTCCGGGGCCTGACGAGTGGCAGCCCTATTGCCACCCCGTCGTCCTCGTGGCGTACCCCCCCCCACCCCCCCCCCCCCCCGACACAAAAGTTGGGGCCTGGAAGTTTTATAAATTCCCACCCTTTCCCCAGGTCGCTCGTGTCCACGGTCCGGTAAACGCGGCGCGTGAGGGAGTGGACCCAAACACGTTTTCTCGGCCCCCGGGTCGGGACCCCCACGCGTTCTTTGGAGCCGACCGCTGGTCCTGGTCGTGCCTGGTTTGGCGATCTACATTCCAGTTGCTAAGTGGTTGCCCCCCCATGGGTTTACCCCGCGTTCTGCCGCGGGAGGTCTTCCCTTTTAACTCAATGACTCATGCGCTCAGTACTCGTACTGGGCGCGTCATCCCACCCCAAGTAGAGGGGCTATGCCCCTGGTTTTGGTTCCCCGCCCAAGGCCCTTTTCAGGGGCCCGGCGCGAGAGAAGAGTCTCCTTCTCTAACAATACAAGTGGGCTTCGGCCTAACCGAGCATAGCACCTCGCTCGGTCGGAGATCTTCCTTTGAGGCATCTACTCTACAATACAAACTGAAATAGTAATTAAATAGAAAAACGAAATAGTAATTATAGAAACAACTGCCGCGGTCGGGAGATGAAAACGGAGTGTCTAATGGTCTGCGACTTAGGATATAGGATGACAGGAGAAATGCAGTACCGGCAGATGGAAAAGCTAGGGTGAGCAAATTAGCATGCAGGAGCGGGATATAACACCTCTCGGGGGTAGACTAAACTTCGGGGACGAATTTTATGGAAAACGGAATTAAGGAAGTTAGGCATTTACTCTAAGGTTGGGTGTAGGAACAGGTTTAGAGTTAATTTTGTCTTTAGCTAAGTCTTGAAGAGGAATAGAAGAAGGAGAATAAGGTGTATCTTGGGTTAGAGATGGATTTACAGAAAGAGTTTGGGAAAATATTGGAAGGATGCAAAGACAGCAGTTGTGTGTGTCTCTTTATTAAGATAAAACAATTATAAATGCATAATAAAACAATAGCACAAGAAATTTTTATTAAAGTAGTGGAATAATGAGTTTCGTACTTGATAAAACTATGTTCATTTATAATTTTATGGGCTTCATTTGATAAAGATTTTAATTATAATTTATGTATATTACTAATTATGTCCAAATCGAAACCTTGCAAATCTATATGAGCCTTATTATTCATTTCATTATTTAACCCTTTAAAATTACAACAAGAGTCATTTATAATATTAATATTGGATACTACCTTATTTATTTTAAATTTAGTTATTTTGGACTTAGGAACTAATTTAGTATTCTTACAGTAAGCTAAACAATTACTGGGCACATAAAGTACTCCTGTGCCTATTACACTTAAATCAATATTTGTTTTGTTGCAACATTCCATTAATACTTTACTATATGTAGATTGTGCATATATCAACTATTCTTTGGAATGGATTTCCAAATATAAATTTTGCCATGAACACTATCTGTTTTACACTGCACTGGTAGAGCACTTATGATATTCACTAATAGTTCACTTTCACAACTCGGATGTTCACTGGTCGAAAATTCTATTGTCACGTCGCAGATGTAAGTTTGTGAATTCATCGCCCTACATTCCTGTAGTAAGTCTAAGTTACAATTTGACGTTTTATCATTGATCATTGCAATATATTTACTATTTGGTACAACATAAGTAAAATAATTCGATTTGGATACATCATGCGGTGTGGGAAGAGCAATATTATGATATAAATTGTATTCTTTTGGAGATACAAAGGGAATTCTTAAATAAACACTACTTTACCATTAATACTATAGCTAAATGCCCTATAAATATTGATTAGGATAAATATTTCACTTAATTCTAAATTTACAGGTAATTTTACATCAGGAGGTAAGTGACGGATGTTATCGACAAGCTCTTTGTATAGATAGCTAGTATACTTTGACTACTAAACAGTATGGCATTGACTATATCCTCTAATTGAAAAGATAAAGTAATAACATTTGCTTCTAGACTATTTAATACTGTTATCATATTAGTTTTAATTATTAAGTTTTTAGAAATAGTAGAAATATTATTTATTTTATTAAAGAGGTTGTCGATAGCTATATTAAGGTTGCCTTCATTAACTTTAATTTTATGTAATGTTACATTTATGTTTGATAAAGTTGTTGTTTTTATTAAAATATTATCTTTAATTAATGAAGCCAACTCTTTTTGATTTGATTAAATATATTGAATTGCTTCATCATACTTAATAGCATCGTTTTCGTCAAGAGTACCGAAAATTGTTTTGAAAGCGGATCCTACTCCACCATACCATGCATACCTACGGAATCTGTGATCTATTAAGTGTGATATAGAATTATATTCGTCCACTAAATCATTATATCTAACGGTAAGTGGTTGCAATACATTATTACATTCTAAACTATCGTCGGATTCTATTTCTATTTTGTTACATAAAAATCGCAATGTTCCAAGAATGGAATTTATATTTGTTTTGTATAGTAGGTTGGTTGAAATTAAAGATTGACTTGAAAAACGTAAATTTATTGCAACTTGCTTGTAAGAACAAAGAGAGACAAGTAAAAAGTGAAATGACTAAGCAAATACATAAAAATGACCAATGCCTAGGGTACTTGAAATATAAATTTGTAGGTGGCCGTATATTTTATCCCCCGTTGCTATGTAGAAATTTTAGGCGCTCGAACAATATTAATTATATGTGATTGGAAATGCGATATATCTATAGGAGTAACAATATCTAGATAGGTTGAACATATTTTTAATCTACCTATCGGAGCAACATAAATTCCCGGACTCGAATTAATTTGTTGAACATAGTCCTGAGCCGCTAAGGCGGAGGTGCTGAAATAGAAAGACATTTTATTAAAATTTATATTGTTCAGGTATCTCTTACTTAATTTACATCTAACTTTATCCTATAGGTTGAATTGACGCATTTGATCAACGTGATGCTTAACATATCTACGATTTATTTGCCTTTCCTTAAGGGCCTTTCCATTGAGGGGATAAGGCCTTTCTTAGCCGCAAATGGTTTTTTAAATAAACTAAATCACCAATCTTATAGGCCACAGGCCTTGTTTTGTTGTCATAGTAAAATTAGAATTTTGTTTTGAATGGATAATATTTTCTATTGCTTTATCGCGGGCAAGCTTTAATCGATGTTGTATCATTTTGACATATTCAGGATATGTGGCATCTTTTGTGGTACTATAAACGGAATCTGGTAGGAATGGTTTATGGCCGAATAGGAGTTCGTATGGTAAAAATTTGGTAGTAGTGTGGATAACTGTATTGTAGGATATATTGGATTAACTGGGTACCTTGAGAGTGCGTCAGCCGCTGAATTAAGTTTGCCTTTTCTGTAAATAATTTCATATTCAAATTCTTCTAATTTTAACCTCCATCTTTGCAGTTTACTACTAGGATCTTTGTGACTAAATAACCATTTTAATGGTCTATGGTCTGTGACTATTTGAAATTTACGCCCGTAAAGGTAAGGTCTAAATGATTTGCAGCCAAAAAGTATGGCGAGCAGTTCTTTTTCGGTAGTGGTGTAATTACATTCACTTTTGTTCTAGGTGCGAGATGCAAAAGCTACTGGTTGATCTTTACCAATTTGTCCTTGTGACAGGACAGCACCTACCGCATAATTTGACGCATCACAAGTAAATATAAAAGGTTGTGTGAAATCAGGATAAGCTAGAAGAGGAGCGGTTGTTAGATTGGACTTTAATGTCTCAAAGGCTAGTTGTTGTTGGTTCTCCCAGTTAAATGGAGCATTCTTTTTTAGTAAATTATTAAGAAACTTGGAAATAGTAGAGAATTCAGGGATGAATCGACGATGATAGGAAAATAACTCTAAGAATAATTTAAAGTCTTTAGGGCACTTGGAAATAGGAAAATTTGTAACAGCTTTGACTTTATCAGGATTTGGCTTAACGCCTTTTTCAGTTATTACATGTCCTAAGTAGCCGACCTCTCGTCTCAAGAATTCACATTTGTCTGGTTAAAGTTGTAGGTTAAATTTACGCAGTCTTTGAAAAATAGAAATCAAATTCAAAATATGTGAGTCTGGTCATAAGAATAGGTTACTATGTCATCGAGAAATACATAACAACGGATACCCTGAAGTCCGGATAAGGCTATGTTCATAAGCCTCTGGAAAGTGGCTGGGGCGTTTTTAAGCCCGAAAGGCATTCTAAGAAATTGGTAGTGTGCTTCTGGGACGTTGAAAGCAGTTTTTGACTTATCAGACTCATTTAAGGGACTTTGGTGGAACCCGGATGATAAATCTAGTGTAGAAAAATATGTGCTATTACCAAGTTGGTCCAAGCATTTCTGTAATTTGCGGAAATAGGTAGGTATCTCCTATTGTTACGTCGTTGAGTTTGCGATAGTCGATCACAACTCTCCATTTCTGTTCGTTGGATGCGTCTAATTTTTTTTGTACTATCCATATACCTATATGGTCCTCACCTGAGGACCATGGCGAATCAGAAGGTTCAATAATATTTTGTTCCAGAATTTTGTCTATTTGTCTGCGAACTTCGGCTTTGTAGACTTCAGGGAATCGGTAAGATTTAGTGTGTATTGGTATATCGGAAGTCATTTTAATTTTGTGGTTCAGAGGATTAATATGTGTCAAGTTTTCGTCAGGTAAATGGAAGATGTCAGAAAAATTAGAACAAAGGTTAAAGAGAGCTGATTTTTCTTCATCATTAAGGTGTGATACTCTAAGTTGATCTAGTACTAGTCTGGTTCGTCTTAGGCTACCTGTAAGTTGTGTTCTTTCTATCTTATTAAAAAGAACAGATGGGATGTCGTCGAAGTCTTTCGAATCAATTACTGTCAATTTTAAATTTAGGTTCGACTGGATTGTAGTTGTTTCTTCGGATGTGTTAACAATTGTTATATTTATACGATTATTTGATTAAACTTTTTCTAAACAAGCTGTCCGTAATATATTGATCTAGAACTAATCCTTCTTTGATTTCAGGATTTACGACTGAACATTCGACTACACTTTCGCTCCTAGCTGGAATAATATAGGCAGGCTCACGGAAATATAATGGAAGAGATGTTTTAGAAAATAATAACAATTTTTTATCATAAATAATTTTGCAATTATAAGAATTAAGCATATCAGATCCTATTATGCCGTCATAGGGTAAATTATTTTTAAGCTTTTGCATAGCTTCTATCGCGGGCTTTGAGCGCGGGAACCGAATCCAGAAATTCCGTAACGAAAAAACCTCACGCTCCCGCATCGTCTAACGTCGTTTCAGTTCGGCAGTCTTCGACACGGCGTTTTATTTTTAAGATTTAAGACGGAAGTAAAATCTATCTCTGAACCAAATATTAAAGCAAGGCTAACGCCGTTTTAGTAAGGACGTGCGCCGATAGATGGCGCTTTAGCGCCATCTATCTATCTATTCTTTTGCTTCAATAATTTACTAATAGATGGCGTTCCCAACTTGTAATTCATGTACGTAGTATGATTTTCACTAGATTTTGGAAGCACAAAAGGTGTCCTAAGAAATGTGGGAATCGAACTTGGGTTACTTTGCTTACACAGCCATGACATGTAATGTACACGGCTACCGACTCTATGACGCGGCACTTAAAAAGTTGTATTTAAATGGTAGGTTCCTGGATTGATGACGAATAACGAATATTAGTCCAAAGTCCACTTTTTATATGAGACAAAGAAAACTGACGGCTGTTAATATTTTTTGCGCGAAATGTTCGATTATATTTTTTTTTGCACTTTTCCACTTTTTAGAGTTTTGTTTTTTGAACATATAAGGACACTGACGATACTAAACAGTATTTAATGCACTTTAGTACTAATAATAAGTTGATATAAAGTTTTGAGAGTCATATAGTTGTTTTAGATTATTTGCCCTTTTTCACAGATGAAATTCACCACAAACACTTGTATAGTAGAATCACTTACTTACACTTGTGTTGATCACTTTTTTAAAATTATATAAGGATTTTTTGTATTTTTAATCGGAATTAAACTGCGGAGATGATTTTGACGATTTCGAGCTTCTACCCGCTTTTTTTCAATTTTTTTTATTATTTATTAAGCTATTGCATAGCTTCTATCGCGGGCCTTGAGCGCGGGGACCGAATCCAGAAATTCCGTAACGAAAAAACCTCACGCTCCGTGCATCGTCTAACGTCGTTTCAGTTCGGCAGTCTTCGACACGGCGTTGTGTGCGTGCGATTAGACGTATTGTACGACTCTACGAAACTCGCACGAATCGAGACGAGCTGCTCCGAAATCGGACGAATACATAAGCAGCTGTTTATGAGAAAGTATATAGGTGTATTGGTATTTATGTACAACAGTGAATAGCTGTACTTGTAAAATTTGTGTATAAAGTGTTTTGAATATGAATGAACAAAGTGCATTTATTATTAATGAAGAAAGTCACGAAAAAATAGTGAAAGAAAATGAGTGAGTACTCTATATACATTTTATTATTATCACAAATGCAGTATTAATTTTGAATTGAAAATATAATACTGCTATAAAGATAACCTAAATTTTATGCAATAGCTTTACCGCGGCAGTCCCCGAGTGCCACACGTCTTTTTTTAATTACATGGAATTGGTAGGAAATAGTAGATTTAGGTAACTTAATTTTTAGATTAAAATGACCCAAGGTTTGTATAGAGTCGCTGAGAAATCAATTCCTTTTAAATTAATGAATTCGTGTTTGAGTTTCGGATAATTGCTTAGACAAGATTTTTTTATTAATCTTACAGAGGATCCTGAATCCACTAATAAGGTAAGTGGAAAATCGGAAATTCCCCTAATCAACGAGGACATATGGTAAGAGTGTCTTAGTAGGATCATTAACTATTTCAAAAACATTTGATTTGGAATCAATGGATTTAGAATTTGTAGGTAATGATATAGTGGATTTAGAATTGGTAGGTAAAGATACAGTGGATTTGGAAACAGTGGATTTGGAATTGGTAGGTAATGATACAGTGGATTTGGAATCAGTGGACTTTGAATTGATAGGTAATGATACAGTGGATTTGGAATCAGTGGATTTAGAATTGTTGGATAATGATACAGTGGATTTGGAGTCAGTGGATTTAGAAGATGGTAAATTGTTGCCAGCGTGATCGTGTTGATTTGGCATATAAAACTTGCCCTTGTTACGGGGTTGTATAAAATTATTAGAATTAAGAATTGCACCACATGTGCGTTGAGTTGGAAAAGTGACGGTTTTGGTAGTAATTTGTCCCGCACGACACTGGGACGAGACTATGTTTAGTTTTTTGTTGTATTGTCAACAGTATCGTAACCCTCTTCGGTATTGTTTTGTTCATTAAAATTCCCGTCGACATTGTAGGAAGCAAAGTTTACCCTTTAATAAGGTTTATTAAAATTTTGAGCGCGATTATTATTGTACTCACGTTTTCTACACTCGTCTATTGTGTGATCCACATTTTTGCAGTATCGGCAAATCAGGGGTGCATTTGCATTTGTAGGATTTGAAACGCGATTGTTATTATTATTAACACGATTATTATAATTTGAAAAACGATTGTTAGTAATTGGAATGTGAATATTGATTTTGATAGCTACGATTGGTTTAAAACTAGGCTTGGGGATTGTGTTCTAAGTTGGGGATTTTGTTTATACAGGAATTGTTGAATTTTCTCTTCCGAAGTTGCGATGTTGGTCGTTCAAAGTTTTGGGGGACTTGCATCTAACGACATTAGATATACGGGGAAAATGATTGAAAATCCTATTTGGAAATGATCAAGGGCTAACTCTTCCATTGCCGCAGTGCGGCCTAACATTTCTCTACTTTTACGGCCATGTGAAATGGCAATTTCTGTTCATAATTGTGCTAAGCATGATTCAACCCTAAGAGCGTATTGTCTTTGTTCTGTAGGATTTTGTTTGCAATTCTGTAAGTCTGTGAGTAAATGAGCATAGTGTTTCCTTTCACTAAATTGAGTTTTCATAAATTCTTTTAACTGTTGCCAATTTAAAAATTCTTTAATTGAACAAGCCGTTTCGGTTTTTCCTTGAAGTTGACATAATATAAATTTTAGTTAAATATCTTTCTGTTACTCGGATGCTAAATCAAATGCTTTATTGCAATTAACTAAAAATTAATTAAGTGTAACTCGGCTACCATCATACGGCTTAATAAATTTTAATAATATGTTCAAATCTAATTCTGGTTTACTTGGATGGTCTGCTTTGGCCTTCCTTTTAGATCTGGTAGAAGTACCTGAAGGTACTCTACCAGATATAAATCTCAACCTCCTCAATCATTACAATGATTGAGGAGGTTGAGATTCCTCCTCTTCCTCTTCCACATCGGAGACATTAGCTTCTACGCTTTCGAATTTAACTGGGCTTGGATTTCTATCTTTAGATGCCATTTTTAAGAAAATTAAGTAAAATAACAATTGTGTGAATTTATAAAAGTATTTTAAAGTTCAATTATATTTTAACAATTAAAATGCAATGACAAAAAACTCACAGGAATGCAGCGATAAGAAGCGTCTGGTGCATTTCTCGGAACGTAACTCGATCGATCGATCAGGCTCGATGATAAGGTGCTGCACGTAGACTGGATACACGATGATGTTGATTAGTTATTATGAGATTTTATTAACCAGATAATTTAATTTGCAATTATTTATTATTCGCAGTTATTTGGATTTCGCGGACACTTGGTGGAGATTGAGTCTTTTCAGGAACACGAACTTGTGGTATTTTACTTCTATCTTGGAATATAGTTCTGGAACACAGTTTATGTCTCTCGAACTTTTCACACTTTATTTCTCACAATACTTATATACTGAGACGTAACGGGGATGTGTTTTTAAACATCCCTTTCCGCTGCCACCAATGTTAGACAACACTCCACAGTTGCCTTTTTAAAAAATATTTATTATACAAACTGAAATAGTAATGAAATAGAAAAACGAAATAGTAATTATAGAAAAAACTGCCGCGGTCGGGAGATGGAAATGAAGTGTCTAATGGTCTGGGACTTAGGATATAGGATGACAGGAGAAATGTAGTATCAGGAGATGGAAAAGCTAGGGTGAGCATATTAGCATACAGGAGCGGGATATAACAGTTCGGCTGTATATACCTAGTCTTGCCATAAATATATATATATATATATATATATATTGCAAATAACATTTATTACTTTTACAGTGTGTTAGCTTAATACATAAATATAAAACAATTTAAAATATAAAAAGCTTATTCGAAGTGGTCTTCATTGGCTGCAATACAGTCCTTAAAACGTTGAGGCCAGTTATCAATAAAAGCACGCACTCTTTCCATGGGAAAATTCTTCAATGCCAATCGTACGGATTGTTTTAGGGACTCATTACAAATTATCATGGCGTTTAGAGCAAGCCGTACTCTCAAAAACTGACCATAAATCATAATCCAGCGGATTAAGATCGGGACTAGACGACGGCCGGTCTTCAGCTCTGATGAAGTCCGAAACGTTCGTTTTCAACCAAGACTGCGTAGACCGAGCTTTATGACCATTGGACCATGGACCATTCTTGGTTATTGAACATGATGTTGTTAAGGGGCTTCACTACCTTCTCAAAAATGGTATCTTGATACACTTGTGCCGATGTTTTGATACCTTTTTCACAGAAGTATGGCTCATTCATAGCTAATACCCCACCAAACCATCACTGAAGTCGGATGGTGCCCACGTTGCACTGAGTCTGTCGACTCAATTTATTTACTAATTGGGAAGCTTCCTTAGAGCTTTGAGCATAAATATGGTCATTTTGTTTGTGAAAATGTTGCTCAATTGTAAAAAAATTCTCATCCGTAAACAAAATTTTTCTGTGACCTCCCTTTCCGTACCGCTTCAGTAGTTGTTTCGATTTTACCACCCTATTCTTTTTTAAATTATCAGTTAAGAAATGACCAGTACGTCTCTTATAGGCTGCAAGTCCTAAATCATCTTTTAAAATACGCGACATGGTTCTAGGTGCTATCTTCATCTCCCGAGATGAAATATTTTGCTTTCGGACAGGATTTCTTCGAATTCTTTCCCTTACTGCTTTGACCTTGACTTTTTCGTACGAACACAACGTGGACGGCCAGATATTTTTCTGTCACAAACAGAGGAGGTATCATTGTACGTATTAATATCCCGGTACACAAACATTTTACTAATACCAAGCGTATGGACAGTTTTAAAAATTGCATTTGGCTCCATACCTACTTTGTGTAATGCAATCACAACGATTCGGTTCTCTTTATTACCCCACTACATTTCAGTATCGCAAAATATTCTACAATGTATTGGCGCCAAAATGAGAAAGATCAAAGAACAATCATATAAAAATGACAGATTCCAAATTCAAATGTAATATTTTGTTTAATTTTCATTGTAGCAGTATTTATGGCCAGACTAAGTATAATTCCAAGTTTGTCCTTTTGATATCAAAGTGGTGACCTGATGATGGGATCTATGAGGGATCGAGGCAAATCCTCGAAATTTATATGGGTGCATATGGTGCTTTCGACTTTTTCTGAAATAATCTAAGCATATGCTACCAAAAAGTAATATTTTGCTCCAAGGTACACTCTGGATCCAAAAGTACTGAACAGAACTCCTGACTCTTTAGAGATACATGTTTGGCGATTTCGGCGTTGTTTAAATAACTGCAACCTGATGATGGGATCCATGAGGAATCGAGGGTATACCTCGAAATTTATATGACACATATAGTGATTTTGACTTCTTCTGAAGTAACACAAGCATTTTGCACCACCCTGGATCCAAAAGCACTTAACTGAACTCATCAGCCTTTAAAGATACGCGTTTGGAAATTTCGGCATTGTTTAAAGAACTGCAAGCATATGCCACTATGTAACTTACAGTAATCATCATCATCATCATCTTATTTACAATACCTAATGGAAGATTGGCGCGTATTCAATTATTTTCAACGTTCTTAAAATATATTAATAATAATTTGACAAATATCACTAAAAAGGGAAAATTATTATTTTTAAACAAAATATAAACTACTTCCAAATAAAAATACATAAAAGAGTATGAAATAACTCTTATTTTTTAAATAATTTCCCTTTTAAATTAGGCTCAAATTTTAACTATTTATCTACTCAATCTTCTTAATTTTTAAGTCGGTACCTGCAAATTTGAACGTGAGTTCTATAAAATATTGTAGGATATTGTTTGGGCTGGGCTGAATTCAAAAGGGGAATTAATTAGATAATAATATTTATTTCATACTTTTTTGTGTATTTTTACTTTGGAAGACGGTTTAATTTTTGTTATCTGCTATTCTGCCTCACCTGCGAAGCCGAAGCCAGCACATCCCGTGCCCAGTACAACGCAGTAATGGAATCCGTATGTCCAGTCAATACCCCATCTGCCACCACTCGCCTCTCCCGTCCTCCACCCAATACAGCCCAGAGCCGAATTCGGCCGTCTCGTCCTCCTGTGGCCGCTATCTTGCGGGCCGATGACGCGCAGGCCAGGCCTAGGTCGTGGGCGCCGTCCTCCCAGATTAACGGGGCTGGACCTATTCTGCCGTTGTCGCCGGATTTGGTGATTGCTGCAAAGTAAGGAGATCTTCCAAATGCAGTTTCAGCGAAATTTCAAGCTAGACACCTCGAAAGTATATTTATTTGTTGGGCAACGTGGTACCGGTTGGATCAGTGCACTTTTGCCCAAACTTGAGTTATGTATTTTTCTAAAACGGCTTATAAAATAAAGTCATCAGTTTAAAAATATAAAGTTATTGACTAAGTACTATTACTTTTTATAATAAAAATGTCCCAGCGAACAGCTGTTGTTTCCTACAGCAGTGCATTAAATATAATCGACTGACTGCTTTACAGCAACATAGTAACATAATTTGCTATACAGAATTCTATCTAGACAATTCTATCTTTTAAAGTATTTGGAGAGAACGAGCAAACGGATCACCTGATTACCATCACCCATAAATACGCACAATACCAGAAGAAAGTTACAAATTCTTTGCGATTGTCTCCAATGTCCATAGAAAACCACTTTAAAAACACTTAAGATCAAAATCAAACACCTTAAGAACTCCCTCAAGAGCAAAGCGTTAGCGGACAATGTGGATGCACCGCGCGCTCTCGTGCAGCCTCACCCAGCACATTTATCTCTTCCTCTCCCAAGATGCAAAACTCTATCTCTGATCTCCGCACTTACCATCAAAATCGAACACCTTTAGCACGCCCTCCGTACAGCCGGTCAACAGCAAAGCGTTAGCGGACAGCGTGGCTAGCGCGTGTACCGCGCCCTCGTGCGGTCGCACGCAGCAGAGTAATGCGCCGGAGCTGGTCCAAACTCGCACTGCTCCGTCGTCGTGGCCCACTGCCAGAAAATAAGGTGAGATGGATGCAGTTAAAGCTTTTATCGAAATCGAGCTCGTGACTCCTTTTAGTGTTTGCTCTATTCCCTACGCCCTACAGTTCCGGATTTTCCCTACCCTGCCCAATTAAAAAATTCACCCTGTATAATATTGTAATTCTTGAAATGCACAGAAGAACTGAACTGCTCCTAAACGGCTGGACCCATTTGGATGCCATTTTTTGTGTGTTGTGTGGATTCGTGAAAGGTTTAAATTTAGACATTGGCCCCCATGCCTCGTAACTCATACGGCATACCCAACCTGACCTTATGTCTATGTGTTAATAATGTTGACCTGCCAGCCGCCCTCCGGCCCAGACCAACGCGCGTGCGGCGGCAGCATCAGGCGCGGCCAGCTCCCGGCGTTCTGTCAACTCCCGCGCCGCCCACACTCGCACCGCGCCATCCACGCCCGCCGAGGCGAGGAGGCACCCGCCCTGAATAGTAAAAAGATAAACATGTTCAAGTCTGTTGTGTTGTGTTGTGATTAATCCGGATCTGAGTGGCTCTCAGTATGTCGCATTCGCCCGCGTCAGATGTGCGTGCGCGAAAAAAGTGTGTCTACTGTTACCATCCGTCCAGATTAGTCCAGACATGTCCGGACATATAGACCTGTGTCCGGCCTTTTAATTTGTCCGAATTTTTTTGGTTTTAATAATGTTTTAATAATAATATGTGAGCAATTAAACATAATATCCCCGCAAGCGTACTATGCTACCTAGTCACTGTTACTAAGTGGGTACTTAATGTTGGCATTTTAAGACCAAAATGTGCGCACTTTTTTGAACTGTTAGTCTTTTTACTTTTGGTCACGTGGTACGCGTGTGGTTGGTGTGGTTTTTTTTATTATTTATTTATTTATAAACTAAGAATACAAACATTAAGCTTAATCTATACAGTATGATATAAACCATTGCTGGTTTTTCCGCACACTGCTATTCGTTGTCGGTAGCTCGTTTTACTTTTAATACCTAGTTATATTTAGTTAGACAATGCTTATTTAAATCTTAATAATGTTATTACTAAGTTTAGCAATATGTTTTTAAGGTTACACAAATTCTAATAATTACAAAATTTAAAAAGTCATAACCCGTAGGTAGAACTACAATACCGCCAATACATCGCGCGGCCGCGTCCTTATCACACAATGGAAACGCACGGGCATAAATTGCTTCCGCATAATGTTATTTATTATGTAGGTAATTTTTTTATATTGTTTATTTTTAAAGTTTGGGTTTTATTTACTTTGTTTGTGATAAATTTTATCTTATGCTAGTAATAATTTTGAGAGGTAATAGTTTTTCAATTTATATTTAATATTAGTTTCATTTAATTCTTTTACAAGGTTATCTGGAAGATCATTTATTAAATTAGGTACTTGATATTGCAACATTTGTTTGCCGTAGAGGTTACAATATCCTGGAACGAAATATTTGATTTTTGACGCACTACGAGTTTGTTTATAACGGTGTATTATATTTAGGTAGATCTCGTTAAAAAAGTTTTCTTTTAGTAAAATACATTTTACGTAAAAAATGAAAATTGGTAGATCGCGTGATAATAAGCGCTTATGGTCGCATCTGATGAATCAAAAGTCGCCCTGTTTATTATTTACTGGATATTTCTGGGAAATTCATGCTAGAAGGAAACGCTGTCTATCCTGCAGGAAATGTTTTATTGTGGCCGCAGGTTAAACCTGACTATAAACAATCCGTGTGCCTTTCCTAGAGATCCGTTCAGTGGTATAGCTAGCTGGCCACTTGTGAATCCGTCTAACTGAGACTCTGTCCAAGTGTTATTGTGACCAATTGCGCCGGAGGGGCTTGAAGTAGTGACAAACACATCCTCACAAGCTCATTAATTTTCGCACCTTTAATACTTATCACGATGTTAGTAAAATTTTCTTGCAGTCGGCACCTTATAATATACTTACTACCTAAGGCTGGGACCTTATTATTATCCGAAATTCGACGTTCCCGGGAAAATTCAGAGCACTGAAAATAGTACTCTGCGCTAGTACTATAAAGAGTATAAAATGGAAGTGTCAAGTGAGGAGCTGTCGTGTATGACATTGACATTTGACTCGACATTTGTATGTTCGATTTTCAGCTCTATGATATTACTGCAAAGTTCTATTTGCGATGTTCAAAATTTACCCCGGCCTACCGGATTCCGGGTCATATAGTCCCAGCCTTAGTGGTCACTTTTTGGTTTTCCTCACCTCAGAGAACCTGGCACACGTCGCGCCGTACCGATGCGCGCGCGTCGCTCGCTCGTCCGCCCAGCCCGCGCCTCGCCGCCACCGCCACAGTCGCAGCTGCCCGTCGCCGCTACCGGCCGCCAGCAACGACGCCGTGGCGTCGGCGCACGTCACCTCGCCCCGCGTCACCCGCACCATCGACACTGCCGGTTCTAGTTCGTGCATTGTCTGTTCTACTTAAGTTACTTGCATCATGCAAAGCAGAAATACAAAGCTGGATTCTGTTTGAAAGTTATAAGTGTTTTGTAGACACAATCGCTATTTCACGCCGGTTTTCTGATTGCTCAGGAGAATTACCCCATTCATGCCAAAGCACCTACGGTAAGAATCCTCCTTGAAAAAAGTGTAACACCAGTCGCATGCAGATTGTGGAGACACCCCACCGAAATGAATGACACTTTACGATGACAGACGTATGATTATACTTAGAACAAGGTATGTCAAGCATTAGCTAAAAATTCTTCATACAAGAAAATATTACTACGATCTGTTGAAAACCGTGGCATCCATAACAGGCTTTAATTTTAAAATACCTATATATTTAAAATACTTTAATCACAACAAAATATAATATTGCGATTCTTTTACCTGTCGTTTATGCGTTTGTCGAAATTTTTCAGCCTTTTACAGTGCAATACTGACCTCTTCATTGTCAAACGTAAAACTAAAGTGCCTCAACGGGGCACTAGAAGTGAGGACGTTTTGAGCCTCGACATGCCCTGTCTCTAGTATACACTTTACACAATAATTATTTTAGCTTTTCTATTTATTATGTATTTAATTTGATAAATCAAGTCATAAGTATGTGTATAATAAGTATCTAAATGTTTCTTTGTTTTCCAAATTTTTAAGTTTAACATGAATATTTTTTACTTATAACCAATTTGTAACATCAAATCACACACCGATTTATAGAATTAATTTGATCATATCATATAGCACCAATCGAAACGTACCTTCCATCGATGAAGCTCATAGGACGGCACGTGTCACACTGAGAGTACGCGTGGTGGTCGGTGGTACGAGTATATTAGTGGTATAGTGGTATAGGGGAATACTATGAGTGACATATAGTGGTATTGTGACGCGATGGTATCGATTGCAACGACCTCGGTGTAATGTTTTATATTGTTCGGCTCAAAAGTAATTTGAACAAACACACTTGTCACGGAATGCTATAATTAGAACTGATAACGAATATTAATCGATAATCAATGGGGTTTTAGGCTTTTGTTCTATGGATTAAGTTCTATGAACATAGTTTCGGTGTACCGGTGGCGAAGGCTGGCTCTCCTTCATCGGGAAGCCCTAGCCTGTATAATAGGTAGGGATTTGGATGAGGGTCTTCAAAAGGTAAGTGGTAAGTGATAGGAATAGGTTTATAGAAACCCCACGCCACTACCGTGTACCCTTAAATGTCGCTTGATAGCTTCTGTGGTTTAGTGGTTTAGTGCGTGGCTCTCGACTTTTCTCTCTCTCTACTCTCGTGAGTTCGATTCCCATGTTGGAACTACAAAAATGTTGTTCCCAAGTTTGATTAGGATAATGCAGGCTGATCACCTGATTGTCTGACAAGAAAAATTATCCATGCGTCGAATGCGCATGTAAAAAGTCGGCCCTGCGCCATCTCTCGCCAGTCGTGACGGTCATCTGTCCCACTGGGTTATGCGAGTAAAGGAAGAGAGAGTGCTCTTGTGTACTGCGCATACACTTAGGCACTATAAAACAACTCCTGCGTAGCTCGTTTCAATGAAACCGGCCGCCAACACCGAAAACGGTGTGGGAGCTATTATTTTAAATGTCGCTTGAATGGAACCACTTGATGATTTATCATTATTATAATGTCTTCCACGCCGATTTCGGCGGCGATGGATATATATATGACATGGATATCATAAGAAACATGCAAGGAAACCTGCGTGTTTAGAAAACTCATAATCTTGGAAGACCTGGGCCTTTAGTCAAGATGCATTTGATAATTTCGACTGCGAAGTTCGAAATCAATCATTTTATAGTACCTATTATATCATCATTATGTCATGATTTATGGTATGATGATGGTGGTGATGATGATGATTACTTTAATTGACATAGTGGCTTATGCTCGCAGTTCTTCAACCAACGCCGAAATCCCCAAAGATGTATATATATACAAGGAGTCAGGAGTTTTGTTCAGTACTTTTGGATCCAGAGTATACCTTGGTGCAAAATCTTACTTTTTGGTAGCATATACTTAACTAAAACTTACTAATAGGGTTACTTCAGAAAATGTCGATATCACTATATATGTCCATATAAATTTTGAGATGTTCCCTCGATTCCTAATGGATCCCATCATCAGGTCACCATTTTTGTGGAAAGGGGACCAACTTCGGAGTCCAACCAACCAACCCAACCAACCCTTTACATCAAAAAAAAAATTTTGAAAATCGGTTAACAGACGGCGCAGTTATCGTTGAACATTATTTATATATATATATATATATATATATATATATATATATATATATATATATATATATATATATATATATAGTTTTTTGGAAGTGGGATAAAAATGTATGGGATTTGACATAAGTCATCGCTTAGTGACATGTCGCTGTGAAGTCTGTCAACCCGCAGTGGGATAGCGTCGTTACCTACAGTATCTAATCCTTGACCCTCCTCTGTCTCTCACATAGAAGAGAGATGAGCCCCATTGGGGGTTAGTGGTCGGAGATAAAGTTAGTCCTAGGAAAGTTTTTTTGAATATTTCCTTAAACAAACTACTTAATGATTACCATTTATCACCTATCTTATTATATATACTACGAGGGCGGGTCAATAAGTCCGTGACTTTTGGAATAAAACACAGATTTTTTGATAAATAAATCATTTTATTTTTCAACGTAGTCCCCCTTGAGCTCTATACACTTTGTCCAACGCTTCTTCAATTTTTTTATCCCTTCCAAAAAATATGATTTGTCGAGGTCCTCAAAATAGGCCTTTGTTTGCGAGATGACTTCATCATTGGAGTCAAATCTTTTTCCACCGAGCCATTTTTTCAGGTTTGGGAACAAGAAGTAGTCACTCGGAGCCAAATCTTGAGAATAGGGTGGATGTGGGAGCAATTCATAGCCCAATTCATGGATTTTTGCCATGGCAACTGCACATGTGTGCACCCTTGCATTGTCTTAGTGAAAAAGAACTTTTTTCTTGGCCAAATGAGGTCGGTTTTTTTTCAAATCCTCATTGAAGCGGTCCAATAAGTTGGCATAATATTCCCCATTAATTGTTCTTCCCTTTTGAAGATAGTCAATGTGGATTATCCCACGTGCATCCCAAAAAACAGTCGCCATAACTTTATTGGCTGACAAACCCACCTTGGCCTTCTTTGGCGCCGATTCACCCTTAGAAACACACTGTTTTGACTGTTGTTTGGTCTCTGGTGTATTGTGATGGATCAATGTTTCGTCCACGGTTAAAAAACTCCTCCATATTGTGATTAAACAACGCCAAACCTTCCTGTGAAGTTGTTACACGATTGCGTTTGTGGTCGACTGTAAGCAAACGCGGCACCCATCTTGCGGAAAGCTTTCTCATGCCCAAGTGATCATTCAAAATTGAAACCACTGAGCCATGCGAGATGCCTATGGCTTCCACAATCTCATGCACTTTCAATCTTCGGTCGGCCAACACCATATCGTGAATTTTTTCGATTGTTTCGGGTGTAGAGACCTCAACTGGGCGTCCAGGACGTTCGGCATCTTCAGTGCTTGTAAGGCCACAACGAAATTCAGTTAACCACATTTTTACCATTGAAATCGATGGTGCAGAGTCCCCATAGTATTTATCAAGCTTAGCCTTGGTCTCGGTAATGGTTTTTTTTCGCAAAAAATAATGCTTAATAAACACACGAAATTCACTTTTTTCCATTGTTTGTGAGGACCGATTGATGTCTGTTACTCTTTCACGCAAAAACCACTAAACGGATTTCGATGAAATTTAGTATGGTAGTAGTTTAGGCTTTGGATTAAAACATAGGCTACATTTTATCCCGAAAAAGTACAGTGCTCCCGTGGGATGCTGTATTTACGCAGGCGGAGCCGTGGGCAAAAGCTAGTTATGAATAAGATAACAAAATCAAAAGTTCAATTCAATTGACCCTTGGTATGTAAACACATCCGTGCTTACTTACTAAGGGCCACTTTGATGATAAAGATGCTAGTTACAACACTATCGTCACAATATTACGAACGTGTATTTAAAGTAGTGTATTCAATATTGTAATATGATGAAGATTGCAGTCCTGGGAGCCGGTATAAACGGAATATCTTGTGCTGTTAAAATAAAAGAGAAATATCCAAATATACATGTAGGTAATACCCATTATTATTAGTTAAATTACACCGCTAAAGGCCCCCAAAGACGAGAGGCCGATCGTTTCAGTTAGAACTGACGTCAGTTCGGCCTGAACGGATTCGAGGACATACACGAAAAAAAATCGTATCTGACCCAACTGACGTCATTTCGGCCTGAACGGATTCCAGCACACACACGGAAAAATCGCATCAGTTCGTTCTGGTTTGCCGCGAGCTACGGTCGTGTTTATTAATTGTAAGCTCACTACGCTTGTACACGATACACGCCCGCACGGCCGCAGCTCTGGTGGGAACTGAAGCGATTTGTCACACATGGTCCGTTCAGTCTATCCGTTCAGTCCAGAATTAATGTTAGCAACTTAATTATTTTACAAAGTTTTTTACTACTATATTAAGTATTTTATTCCCTCCTTAGTAGGAATTTAGTTGTTAGTAGTGTTTTAGTAGGAAAGAACCAGACAGTAATCATATGCAAAATGGCCTAGGTTAGGCACAACAAAATATAATATCTTATCATAATAATACATCGTAGCATTCATCCGTAGTTTCTTAAAACTACCCGTTTAATTACTTATACGTAATATTTCCTAGCATATTTTAATTTAACGATAAAATGTATAATATCATTCAATAAATAATAAAATGTTAATATATAAAAACTTAAAATGCAGTGTTTTTTGAGAGCTTTAGGGATTCCTAAGTTGAGTGGCTTTTTTGATAGTTTTCAGAATTCTTTTAGTAGTTTTTACTAGAAATCGACGCGTGTTTAGTAGTTTCACAAGAACAGAGCTGGCAACACTGGAACCAATCGCTTCAGTCCATCCGACCAACTGATGCGATCTCGAAATTACACACAGACGATTCGATTTTGCATCCGTTTAGGCCAAACTGAAGAAAAACCGGACCGTATAAGAGAAAACCGGACCCCTAAAAGTTAAAAGCTTAATAATCTAATAAAAAGGTAATAGTGTGTGGTGATTTTAATATTAATTTATTACACTTGAACTCCACCAGTATTACGAGTAGAATCAAATCTTTGTTATAATCGTATAATCTTTTTAATCTGTTTTATGAACCGACATACGTGATACAACCGACATATGTGATACAACGGCCACTTGTATTGATAATATATACACCAATATTACTCCAAGTAAAAAGGAAATAATTAATAAGCTCAGCTCTGACCATCGAGGACAGTTAGCTTATTTTAATGTCTTTTGTGACAGTAACATCACGGACAAGAATGTGTTTGTTCCTGTGAATACAAAACGTGTTGAGAAATTTAGAAGTAATTTAATTTTAAATATTCAGTTGTTAGATTGGTCAAATAGCTCAAATGAAGCTTTTAATAAATTATTTAAAATACTAAGAACCCAATTTAATTCAGTATTTACTTCTAAAACGGTTAGACTTAATAATAGAAAAATTAGCTGTATTGAATGGGCAACTGCAGGAATTAAAATAAGCAGGCAAAGATTATATGAATTATATGATGAAATATGTATTAATAATAGTGAAACCTTTAAAACATATGTTAAAATTATTCAAAAACTTTTAAAAGAGTATGTAAAGCTGCTAAGGCTCTTTACGAGTATATAAGGAATAAGATTAAAAATTCTATCAATAAAATTAAAACTACATGGTTAGTGAGACTGGAAACGTCACCTGTCATAGCTAAGATTTTCAACTATATTTTGAAAATAAAAATATTACTACTTACCTAGAAGTTGCGACGGTCTTCGAAAAATTTTTCGCTGACATTCCGGTCTCAACTACAAAAAAATTAAGTTCATCACCTGCAGCTACTGTAAAACTACTCAGAGACAATGTAAAGGTGTGATGTCAATTTAAGTGTAAAGAAATTGACTCCAGAGACATTATTAACACATTTGTCTTCTATAAAGATTTTAATCTTCGTCATCAAGAAATTATCCAGGTGGAGCAATATGATCTTGATACCGTGTCCAGATAAGGTACTATGATATTATAATACACATAACATAAGCATTGAGCATTCAGCAGGCTCCAAAAGTTCGCCTGCGTACTATACAATTATAATAGATGCGTACATAAGAATAGCTGCATTTCCTCTACGACAGCCGTGGTCTAAAATATTTTTTTCAAGTTTTATGACCTGGATTCTATAATAATTAAAGCAGTGTTCGTTGAAAATAAAACTATTTACGGAGGCACTCAAAACGCAATAACACGAAACGCATTACACGAAACGAGTTGTAGGCTCCCAGATGTGAAATAAAACGGGCACCGTTAATCAAATAGTTAACTTCGTTAATCCGCTACAAAAAAGTTAGCTTCGTTAAACGTTAAAGCGTTACATTTCGGAAGAATTATCGCAAGTTAACGTTAATCGTTAATCCGTTGATATGTGTAAAATTGCATCTTTATATCATTGCGTTAGGGAACTTATAAAACCTGTTGGTTTAGGTTTTAATTCATTCATCAATTATTAACACGCAAATGATCACTGACAGTAATTTATAATAACAACAAACAAACAAACAAAACACTCGTCACTCTAAGCACCGGCGCTAAGTAATGAACTGATCAAACGAAACAAATCTCTTCGCAGTTTTCTTTCTCACTCGCACGCACCGGCAAAATATATCTAGTTTTGTTTTTGTTTCACTCGCTGCCACGCGCCGCCCGGCACTTGTCGGTGCCGTGCGGTAACTATTAGGCATTGGATTAACGATTAACGGACTTCTGCATGTTAACGGAAGTGAACATGTCCGTTAACATTTTTAAAAGTTAACTTAAAAGTTAATCCGTTAATCAAAATGTTAACTTCGTTAATTAACGATTAACGGATTAACGAATTGATGCCCAGCTATGACTGTATTATAAAGATATGTGTAAGTCTGGTCGCCTACGTTGACAAGATTAGAATGTTGAAAGTAAAGTATAGCGCCGCACGCCCCGTTGCGCGTTGCGGTGTAGCCGCAACACGAGTGAATCAAAAGTCAAAACGTCAACGGCCTATGACAAAATTGACAATAATTATAAATGTCTTGTGCAAAGAGTATTTACTGTAATACTGAAATCGTTTAAATAAATGGACGATAACACGAAACCAAAACATCTTTCTTATTTTTCTCGGCTCCCAGATTGAGAATTGAGCTGATTATTTATATTTTAGGACAAAAAATACTGTCGATTTTTTTATACCTCTCAAGCCATTACATTTGGGCCCACGATGTTCAATCTCCTTTATGACACAGAAGAATTGTACAATTTAACAAAATTTATATGCGCAACCCCTACACTTAAGAGTTCTTGTGCTGTAGGGGTTGACTGTGTGTACTAGTGGTGACAGTACAGACATCGACAAACACCAATAAAATAAAGGTAATAATATTATTATTTCCTTTTTATAATAATTATTATAAATTAGGCAATTAAGTCTATGTGTGTGTGTGTGTGCGTGTGTGTGTGTGCGTGTGTGTGTGTGTGTGTTTGTGCGTGTATGTGTGTGTTAGTGCATTTTATTTATTTCACTATCTCTATTAAATTTTCTGTTTCATTACAATTAAGTCTGCTTAGCCAACAGGTAACTGATAACTTGGCTAAAGTAGAAAGTCTCTATATCTTCTTGTTGGCGTTATTGTACAAAGTGGTCCTAGGAAGCATTGATGATGTTGTGCAGTTGCGGTTTGGGTTTCAGGTACTGTAAATACGTTATCCTTTCTCCTCTATATATTAAGAGCATTATACTTGCACAGCAGCGCCTTATTAATAACTTAGAACTTACAAAAAATAACAATAATAAAAGTTTTGTAAGTTCTAAGTTATTAATAAGGCGCTGCTGTGCAAGTATAATGCTTTTAATACATAGTTTTCTGGCGGTCAAAACATTGGCATCTTTATAAAGTTCATCTGTCGGAAACTGGTAGGGTTTGTTTAGGTTGGATGTAGCTACTTTAAGAACTGCTCTTTGCGATCTTTCTAGCAATTTCAAGTGTGTTTTGTAGGCTCCTTCTCATACTGTATTACAATAGATCAGTATTGACTAGCATAAAGCACGGTAAACCTCTAGTATTAATTTTTTGTCGGCAACACTGCTTAACTGTCTAAAAACAAATATAAGTTTTGCTTTGTCTTGCTCTTTCCAGGACATATTTCTGTCAATAATAACACCGATATATTTTATATTTGCAACTTCTTGTAATTTGGGGCAGTTGTTACAGTTGGCGTGATTTTAATTGTTATGTGTTGCAAGGTCTAGTGGTGGTTTTTTTCCCCCTTTCGTCTCCGACTTATCGTATATTTTATATATTTTTATTATTATTTTATATATTATTCAGAGTAATTAGATTATTAGACAACCATTTTTCAATTGTAATTGTATTTAAGCCTACTTGTAATGTGTCCGAGCCTCCTCCCAAGTCTTACCAGTAAAAACTACAGCAGTATCATCTGCATAAGATAATACTCTTGCGTTGAACAGCGACGAGTTACAAAGATCATTTACGTAAACTACGAAGAACCTCGGACCCAAAACACTTCCCTGGAGAACGCCGTAAGTCATGGCTTCTTCTTCGCTTACTGTATTGTCAACTTTAGTTTTTCGAGTTCTATCACTCAAATAGCTTTCAAATAATCGCAGCGCAGAGCCACGAATACCTAGGTTTTCAAGCTTTTTAATAAGCGAGGACCGTGTCGAATGCTTTTGCAAGAATATACCAATAACTTTATTCTTTTTATCTAGTTCATTGACTACTAATTTAGTGAGTTCTAACACAGCATCCTCAGTAGAGCGACCTGATCTGAATCTATATTGATATGGTGAAAGTAAATTATATTTTTCATTATTGTCCGTACTAAAATAGTCAGGGTAGCTAATTTTGAGTGTAAGTGTGTGTATAAAGGTGAGTATGACATTATGATAGAATTTGTGTATTTATAATTATAACAATATATTTGATGTGTGTAAGTGTATGTGGTGTAGCATACGATCGAAGTACGATTGAAACATGAACATCGTTCTAATAAGGACGTACGCCGGTCCGTGGAATGAAACGAGAAATGCTTCGAAAAAAGTGACAAACGTTCGATACGAAAGAAACAAGTGTCCGAATAACACTTATTATTTGTGATACTCGTTTCTTTCGTAACGAACGCGTGTCCCTCCAGAAGGGCGGTATACGCATGGTGCAGAATTTTCGGGCAGGGATTCACTTCTGGTTTGCATTCTTGATGTTTTCGTTTTGCAGTCTTCAGGTAGTACTTTCCCCTCTTGAAGGTGCTTGCTTGTACTTCGGGGTTACCACTTTGCGAGGTATTTGTCGAGGATCTTAGGGTAAAAAGTAAAACTCGATCTACAGTAGTGAAGTGAATAATTTGTTTACAAAATGTAAAGGTATATACAGAATATTTGTATAATTATTATTATTAAACAAGGAATTTTACAAACTTAAAAGGTTGTTTCTGATTGGATTTTAAAGGTTGTTTTTGATTGGTTACCCAGCCGCGCATATAGCCATCATGTTTTCGCGCATCACTCTGTCTCAATCCCCCGCGGCGCGCAGCGCCCAGCTATAATTATGCCTAGACGCGCCGCGCGGCACATTCTGCTCTCGGACACCGTCCGATGAACAGCTCCGCTCGTTCCGATCGTTGCCGTCGTTCTCGCATTATTGCGCTCTCGCGTGTGCTACCGTTCGTGAATGTGTACCACCTGAAGAAGGAAGACCGAAGAAAGAAGAGTCAAGACTCAAGAAAGAAGAGTACAAGGCGCCACCCAACCGCCTTTGCCGCCCGACCCGTGCCGTACCGTGTCTCGCGCCGCGCCGCGACCGCCGCCTACCGGACGATTCGTGCGACCGCTCGCATCGTCCGTCTCGCTCTTTTGTGCGAGCCTTCTGCTCGCACACCCGCCGCGCAGATATCGCCGCGTTAGGACGAGCGTGCGACCGGTCGCATCGTCTGTCTCGTTTTTAGCGCGAGCCGTCTGCTCGCGCCCTAGTGTTTAGTGTAACGTTAGTGAGTGAGTTCCAGCCGCCCGAGGAACAATTGTAAGTACCGTGACACGTTTAGGCACACTACACGAGGAGTTTTCCTCCATACACACCTCCCCTCCCGGTCGCCGGGAGGGGCTGTACCCCCAACCATTTAAGATAGAGAGCAGAATTCTCCACTAACCAGGATAAAACTTCCTAATTATGGCAGACACTTTAATCAGGAAGTTCCTGTCGTTCCTTCAGAACGAATTCCCCGATGGAGCGTCCAAGTGGGAACGCTTCATGCACATGCACGAAGCAGACTCACCGGCGTCGCCCGATAGCGACGTAGTCGAAATACAGGTAGGAGACCAATCATCTTCAGAGATGTCTTGCTCAGAGCAAGAGTCCGACCGTAGTGAAGGCGAGTTCACTACAGTCAAATCGAAGAAGACGAAGAAGAGGAAGCGCCCAGAGGGCACTTCCTCTCCAGTCTTGTCATCCCCGACCAAATCGGTCCCGAAGAGCCGGAAAACCGTGCAGGCTCATGGCTCCGCGGCCCCCACTACCTCATCGGCCCCTCTGGCCTCCCAGGCCCCTCTGGCTTCCCAGGCCCCTCTGGCCTCCCAGGTCCCCCGAACCTCGCAGGCCCCTCCGGCCCCCCAAGCCCTTCCGGAACCCCAGGCCCCTCAGGCCTCCCAGGCCCCTCAGGCCTCTCAGGCCCCTCAGGCCGTCCGTTCCCCTAAAATGCCTCCTCCTGTAATCATACAGGAGAAGGCAGCAAAGCATCTCTGCAGCGATTAACGAGCAAAAGCTACGTTACTCGTCTGCACACACAACCCCCATCGGCATTAAGGTGCAGGTGAAGACCTCGGAGGACCACCGCCTCCTCACCGCGTTCCTACGTAACAAAAACATAGGATACCATATATACGCCCTTGAAGACGAGCGCCTTCTGCGCGTCGTCATTACAGGAGTCGATAAGTGCCTCTCAACAAAAGAGGTACTCATGGACATCCAGTCCCAAGGTTATCCCGCCTTAGAGGTACATCGTATGTACCATCCCATCAAAAAACACGAGTACAATATGGTACTCGTAACCCTCCCCCTTACGCCAGAGAGCAAGGATATCTTCAATATCCGAGCCATCTGCCACATTACGGGCATCCGTGTAGAGCCCCCCCGTAAAAGGGGCATCCCTGGCCAGTGCCACCGATGCCAACTCTACGGGTGCCGAGTGGCACGGAATTGCCAAGCTAGGCCGCGTTGCGTCAAGTGCCTCGGTGACCACGGCACCTCTGACTGCCCCCGCAAGAGCCCAGCTGAGGAGTCCGAACCCCCCAGCTATGTTCTCTGCAAGTCCCAAGGACAACCCGCCAACTACAGAGGGTGCAAAAAAGCACCCAAAGTTAAAAAACGCGTTGCACCATAGACGAAAGGTGCCCCCCCCCCAAACAGAGATTCGTCCCTGCCCCCCTACCCTCCCAATCTGCATGGTTCAAGCCCGCGCAGAACCTTAGTTTGGAGCCAGCGGCTTTCTCCGCTCTCCCCAGCAAGGCCATGCCCTCCGCGCCCAAAGCGCCTAAGGCCACGCCCCCTCCGACTCCCAGCTTCACTGCAGACCTCTCTTTCGTCCAGCAGTTCTTAAGCAACGTCGGGCCTATTGACCCGATGGAGCTTTCTATTTTAGCGACAAAGCTAAAAGGATCGGCCACAGACCGCATCCAAGCCTTGTCTGACCACCAGGTCTTGATCCGTCAGATCAAGGCTCTCTCCACAAGCGGTAATTAATGGAGCCTTCGGGAAGGACAAAGCCGCACTCGTTACGCGTAGTGTCGTTCAATACGAACGGCATTAGGAATAACATAAGTGAAATTCGCGATTTTGTAAGCAGCCAAAATGTCGATATTCTTCTAGTGCAGGAAACGTTTTTAAAACCTAGTATGAGAAGCCCAAAAATAGCTAACTACTAAATAATCAGAAACGATAGAACTCGATCCCGACTCGGAGGTACTCTTATCTACTATAAAAAATCATTGCATTGTATTCCTCTAGAGCCATTGTTAAGCTTAGAAACATCTGTTTGCCATATTAGTATGTCCGGTCACGGACCCATTGTTATAGTTAGCGCGTACCTGGCATGTAACAATGAACTACATTCCAGCGACCTGCAGGCGCTATTCAATTTAGGCAACGCTGTCATCATTGCCGGCGACTTAAATTGTAAACACACTGAGTGTGTAAACTAACTAACGTAACTGTAAACATACATAACAATAAGAACGGCTCAATCCTTAGTAGTTTAACTGACACCTTAAATTTTGCACTTTTAGCTCCCACGGACCCCACTCGCTATGACACCAATGAAAACATCAACGGCATCATACGCAATCCTAGTACGATAGACATAGCTTTAGTTAAAAATGTTTCCCTAAATATATATATCGAGACTCTCCACGAGCTTAACTCGGACCACAGACCGGTTGTGATTACACTTGGTAGTCTTAACCCCAATAATACTATATATAAACTACTATACTATACTATACTATAATATACTATACTATACTATATAAACTTGACCGATCACCTGGTAGCGACCATAGAGAGATCATCTAGGGAGGTGCCAACGACCCCCAAGGGCCGTTGGCCCCTCCCTGAGGACATAAGGGAGTCCATCAGATTCCGAAATGCGGCTAAGCGCACATATGATCGCTACCCGTCGGAAGAGTGGAGGAAAGCTCTCCGTCACTACGAGAGGGAAGTTAAGTTTAAAATCAAACAACACAAAGCCGAGAGTTGGGATCGACTTCTTAGTGATTTAGAACCGTCTCACGTGGCATACTGGCCACTCGCGAAGGCCCTCAAAAACGACACGGAGTGCGATATGCCTCCGTTAGACAGACCTAACCGTCCTCCTGCATTCGAAGACATAGACAAGGCCGAGTGCCTAGCTGATAACTTCGAACAACAGTGCCGGCCGAGTACTCTCCCGATTGATCCCGTGCACCTTAGCTTAGTAAATAGCGAGGTCGACAGCCGACTCTCGAGGCCACCTGATGTAGATAGGGTGAGGATGGTGGACTCGGAGGAGGTCAGTGACATTATTAAGTGTATGAAAGCCAAAAAGGCCCCAGGCCTCGACGGTATTTCAAACAAAACACTTAAAATGTTACCGTCCGAGCTTATTCAACCATTTAAGATAGAGAGCAGAATTCTCCACTAACCAGGATAAAACTTCCTAATTATGGCAGACACTTTAATCAGGAAGTTCCTGTCGTTCCTTCAGAACGAATTCCCCGATGGAGCGTCCAAGTGGGAACGCTTCATGCACATGCACGAAGCAGACTCACCGGCGTCGCCCGATAGCGACGTAGTCGAAATACAGGTAGGAGACCAATCATCTTCAGAGATGTCTTGCTCAGAGCAAGAGTCCGACCGTAGTGAAGGCGAGTTCACTACAATCAAATCGAAGAAGACGAAGAAGAGGAAGCGCCCAGAGGGCACTTCCTCTCCAGTCTTGTCATCCCCGACCAAATCGGTCCCGAAGAGCCGGAAAACCGTGCAGGCTCATGGCTCCGCGGCCCCCACTACCTCATCGGCCCCTCTGGCCTCCCAGGCCCCTCTGGCTTCCCAGGCCCCTCTGGCCTCCCAGGTCCCCCGAACCTCGCAGGCCCCTCCGGCCCCCCAAGCCCTTCCGGAACCCCAGGCCCCTCAGGCCTCCCAGGCCCCTCAGGCCTCTCAGGCCCCTCAGGCCGTCCGTTCCCCTAAAATGCCTCCTCCTGTAATCATACAGGAGAAGGCAGCAAAGCATCTCTGCAGCGATTAACGAGCAAAAGCTACGTTACTCGTCTGCACACACAACCCCCATCGGCATTAAGGTGCAGGTGAAGACCTCGGAGGACCACCGCCTCCTCACCGCGTTCCTACGTAACAAAAACATAGGATACCATATATACGCCCTTGAAGACGAGCGCCTTCTGCGCGTCGTCATTACAGGAGTCGATAAGTGCCTCTCAACAAAAGAGGTACTCATGGACATCCAGTCCCAAGGTTATCCCGCCTTAGAGGTACATCGTATGTACCATCCCATCAAAAAACACGAGTACAATATGGTACTCGTAACCCTCCCCCTTACGCCAGAGAGCAAGGATATCTTCAATATCCGAGCCATCTGCCACATTACGGGCATCCGTGTAGAGCCCCCCCGTAAAAGGGGCATCCCTGGCCAGTGCCACCGATGCCAACTCTACGGGTGCCGAGTGGCACGGAATTGCCAAGCTAGGCCGCGTTGCGTCAAGTGCCTCGGTGACCACGGCACCTCTGACTGCCCCCGCAAGAGCCCAGCTGAGGAGTCCGAACCCCCCAGCTATGTTCTCTGCAAGTCCCAAGGACAACCCGCCAACTACAGAGGGTGCAAAAAAGCACCCAAAGTTAAAAAACGCGTTGCACCATAGACGAAAGGTGCCCCCCCCCCAAACAGAGATTCGTCCCTGCCCCCCTACCCTCCCAATCTGCATGGTTCAAGCCCGCGCAGAACCTTAGTTTGGAGCCAGCGGCTTTCTCCGCTCTCCCCAGCAAGGCCATGCCCTCCGCGCCCAAAGCGCCTAAGGCCACGCCCCCTCCGACTCCCAGCTTCACTGCAGACCTCTCTTTCGTCCAGCAGTTCTTAAGCAACGTCGGGCCTATTGACCCGATGGAGCTTTCTATTTTAGCGACAAAGCTAAAAGGATCGGCCACAGACCGCATCCAAGCCTTGTCTGACCACCAGGTCTTGATCCGTCAGATCAAGGCTCTCTCCACAAGCGGTAATTAATGGAGCCTTCGGGAAGGACAAAGCCGCACTCGTTACGCGTAGTGTCGTTCAATACGAACGGCATTAGGAATAACATAAGTGAAATTCGCGATTTTGTAAGCAGCCAAAATGTCGATATTCTTCTAGTGCAGGAAACGTTTTTAAAACCTAGTATGAGAAGCCCAAAAATAGCTAACTACTAAATAATCAGAAACGATAGAACTCGATCCCGACTCGGAGGTACTCTTATCTACTATAAAAAATCATTGCATTGTATTCCTCTAGAGCCATTGTTAAGCTTAGAAACATCTGTTTGCCATATTAGTATGTCCGGTCACGGACCCATTGTTATAGTTAGCGCGTACCTGGCATGTAACAATGAACTACATTCCAGCGACCTGCAGGCGCTATTCAATTTAGGCAACGCTGTCATCATTGCCGGCGACTTAAATTGTAAACACACTGAGTGTGTAAACTAACTAACGTAACTGTAAACATACATAACAATAAGAACGGCTCAATCCTTAGTAGTTTAACTGACACCTTAAATTTTGCACTTTTAGCTCCCACGGACCCCACTCGCTATGACACCAATGAAAACATCAACGGCATCATACGCAATCCTAGTACGATAGACATAGCTTTAGTTAAAAATGTTTCCCTAAATATATATATCGAGACTCTCCACGAGCTTAACTCGGACCACAGACCGGTTGTGATTACACTTGGTAGTCTTAACCCCAATAATACTATATATAAACTACTATACTATACTATACTATAATATACTATACTATACTATATAAACTTGACCGATCACCTGGTAGCGACCATAGAGAGATCATCTAGGGAGGTGCCAACGACCCCCAAGGGCCGTTGGCCCCTCCCTGAGGACATAAGGGAGTCCATCAGATTCCGAAATGCGGCTAAGCGCACATATGATCGCTACCCGTCGGAAGAGTGGAGGAAAGCTCTCCGTCACTACGAGAGGGAAGTTAAGTTTAAAATCAAACAACACAAAGCCGAGAGTTGGGATCGACTTCTTAGTGATTTAGAACCGTCTCACGTGGCATACTGGCCACTCGCGAAGGCCCTCAAAAACGACACGGAGTGCGATATGCCTCCGTTAGACAGACCTAACCGTCCTCCTGCATTCGAAGACATAGACAAGGCCGAGTGCCTAGCTGATAACTTCGAACAACAGTGCCGGCCGAGTACTCTCCCGATTGATCCCGTGCACCTTAGCTTAGTAAATAGCGAGGTCGACAGCCGACTCTCGAGGCCACCTGATGTAGATAGGGTGAGGATGGTGGACTCGGAGGAGGTCAGTGACATTATTAAGTGTATGAAAGCCAAAAAGGCCCCAGGCCTCGACGGTATTTCAAACAAAACACTTAAAATGTTACCGTCCGAGCTTATTCAACTCCAAGTGAACATCTTTAACGCCCTCTTAGTAGGATGTTCATTCCCAGACATTTGGAAAGTAGCTATTGTCATAGGTATCCACAAACCGGGGAAACCCCAGAAGGTGCCTGGTAGTTACCGTCCAATAAGTCTCATTAGCTCCCTCGGTAAAGTCTACGAAAGAGTTATCAAAAGGCGCCTCAATGACGTCATATCCGACAAAAAACTCCTTCCAGACGAGCAGTTTGCCTTCCGCGAAATGCACAGTTGTCCCGCTCAAGTACACCGCTTAACGGAGTACATAATATCTAGCAAAAACGACAGGAAGACGACATGCGCCGTATTCTTTGACATTGCAAAAGCTTTTGATAAAATTTGGCATAACGGACTGTTATACAAACTTTATCAAATGGAAATACCTGATTATCTTGTTCTACTAATTAGTAACTTTTTAAAAAACCGTAAATTTCATTTCCGCGTTGAAGGCGCACTGTCGTCGCCAAGATATATGGAGGCGGGAGTGCCGCAGGGCTCGGTCCTCTCGTCCTCCCTATATAACCTGTATACTAGTGACATCCCCAAACACGCTAAGGTGCAATTAGCTATGTTCGCGGACGACACAGTCCTTTATTATTCCCACATACGAGCCTGTACCGCGTCAAAATCCCTCCAGGAGTCAGTTACCGCTCTCGGTAACTGGTTCTCCAAATGGAGAATAGAAGTCAACCCCGACAAAAGTCACGCCATCCAATTCGATATTAAAAGTGCAATGAGGCGTACTTGCCCCCGTAAACTAATGAGCCCTATAAGCCTGCACGGCAACATAATCCCACAGGTCACTCAGGTCAAATATTTAGGCGTAGTACTAAACAAGTCGATGACGTTTTCGAGTCACATTAGTAACACATTACGAAAAGCGAAATTTGTACTCTACAAATTATATCCGCTACTTAATTCGCGAAGAAAAATGTCCCTAAGACATAAGCTTACACTGTATAGGGTTTGCATCAGAACGATACTCACTTATGCGTGCGTCTCTTTCGCACAGATAGCGAGTCTCAACTGGACCGTTTGCAAAGAGTCCAGAACCGGTTTCTACGCATGGCAACAGGCGCCCCCTGGTACATGCGTAACATCGACTTGCATAGGAACATAGGACTGCGAAATCATTACTATTAAAGCCTATATTGTTACGGGTGAAATTAAAAATTAAAACAAGGTCTCCGTGACAATAATATATATTTAAAAAAAGGGGTCGTGGGCAGAAGGCCGTATGGTCTGATCTAGCCTCTTGGTGTCAAGGTGGTGGTAAGGGGCTTTAAACCACGTGGGAACTTAGCTGAGGATCCAGGTGTCTAGCACGTGGCGGATGCGAGATAGGGCTCCAACTCCTGGAAGCTTCTCCGTCACCGCTGCGTCCGTTCGTCGTAGATAGATCGTCTCAATAAAAAAAATAAATCCCCGTCCACTGACTATCAGCACTCTGCCTCGAATGCTGTAGTTGGCGGTGTTTCGTGCCCCAAATCAAGTTCCTGAAATATTCACGATAACGTGTCGGTAGGAGTCCGGTCCCACAGCCATGCGTGATTTTAACCCCAAACGATTAAAATATCACTGGCTGTGTGACCATTACAAATTAAAAAAAGATGATAAACAGAATAATTAAGGCATGGATACAAATATCCTAATATTTTGACAATGAAAGAATGTGAGATGAAACTACAAATGATAGCACGTGGTATGGCTAATTGACAACTAATTTAGAAGGATGATATTTTACATGTAAGAATACTGCGTTTTAATACAAGCATGATTTTACAAACATTCACAACACAGATATACTAAATTACTCACCGTGGAACACGGGATTAAAATATAATTATTTATAACGACTACATCTTGAGTCTTAGCGAAAATTTAGTTCGAAAAGGAAATGTCATTCGAGGAAGTGCCATATATATACCTTTCCTTCCTCTTTTTTAAACTTTTGACAACTATAAACTAAAGCGTAAAGATAAGAAATCCAGAAATCAAAATAAGAAGATATTATATCAATAATCAATATATTATGTAATATAATATTAGAAATTTACTGTATTTTCATTATTAAAAACTAAATTATTATTTTTCAAAGATTTAAGACGAAAGTAAAACCGATCTACGAACTAAGTATTAAAGCAAGGCTGACGCCGTTAGTAAGGACGTTCGCCGATAGATGGCGCTTTAAGCCTCGAAAAATGACTAAATAATTAATTATACAAATCATAGATGACGCGAGTAACGCCGAAATAATCGATTTTATTGAAAGGGAATGTAACTACGTTACAATATCAAGGAACTCGTAGAGAGATTCTTTGATAAAGGCAAAAATCACCCAAACCCCCTTATCAAAAAGGCACTGGACTATGACCACGACGCACAGACTTTCCGACACCCGTACAAACGGCCTAAGCATATCTTAGCCGATCCCGTTGACCCGATCACAAAACACGTAACGTACTGTGTACAGTTACGTAAACACAAAACACACGCACCCGCGAGACTAGTATCGCACCGGGGTCGACGCCGGCGCCTACCCCGAGGTCCCTCATCCGACACGACAACACGTACAGACGTACAGACCGACCCTAACACGGGACCGGACCCGAACCCGAGTTCGAGTTCGCATCCCAGTAGACTAGGTTCACTTCTAAATAGTGCCCGCGACCGCGATATTGTTATAGAGAGCTCTACCAATACCGCGAACCTCATCGATATTAGGACTTACGCGCGCGAGTCATCCCGACCGTACGCGGAAGGGGAGAGGGACGGCCCTCTCAGTACCGATACCATACAAAACGAGAGCTCCTCTATCGCAATAACTCGCACGCCGCTAGCTTATGCTACCGCGCGCGAGCAACCTCACTCATCAGCGAGTGAGGAAGGGGTCGGACCCCTTAGCAGGAGAGACCCGCGTCTCCCCTGTCATAATAATAGCTCACAACTCGTAGCTGTCCCCAATATCCGGCGTTCTAAATCTTCCAGTTTATTTTCCAGTTTGACAACATACATCTCTCGTTGGTGTTTTTCTTCTTCCAGTGCCTTTACACTAGTGTTTAAATCTTCGCAGTTTTTTGTGTAGAATTCAAGAGTTTTCTGCATTCCCGCATTTGATTTACCCATCTCCGATAGCTCCGAAAGTACTTGTGACAGCATACTTAACATTTCTTCCAGTTTATCCTGATATTTCCATCTCTGCTGTGGTGAAGTATTAGATCGTATTGATGTGAACTTTTCTCTGTTGCATGAGAATCGTGCCCCAGTTCTCCGCTTGAGGAGAAAATAAAAGGCTAACCTCCCACCTATCACGCAGCGTGATCGACTGCAGCCTGATTCACACTAGCCTATTGCGGATTGGCACTTTTCATGGGCCTTCTAAGATACATTCTAATATTATAAATGTGAAAGCTTTTGAGGATGGATGAGGATGGTTGTGACTTTTTCACGCAAAAAGTACTAAACGGATTTTGATGAAATTTGGTATGGTAGTAGTTTAGGCTCTGAATGAAAACTATGTTAATTCAGAACTTAAACTACTACCATTTCTTAGGCTTCATTTTATCCCGAAAAAGTACAGTGTTCTCGTGAGAGTTTTTATTTGCGCGGGCGGAGCCGAGGACAAAAGCTAGTTACGATCATTTTTTTCAGGTGACGATATTCTCAGAGGACTTCACTCCCAATACAACAGGTGATGGCTCGGGAGGTTTATGGAATCCGTATCTAGTTGGAAAGACACCACAACCATTACTCAGGTAATAGAGGTAATCTTTAAGGTCAGTTCACACTGTGACGAAACGCGACGCTATGCGGCGCTGCATTTTTAAGACGGATATTCAAAATTAAACTTTTTTCACTACACTATTGACAAAAAGGTACACGTTTCATAATATGCCGTATGTACCAGCAAATTTGAACGTGAGTTCTATTGTAGGATATTGTTTGAGCTGATGCCGACTTCAAAATTAGGAAGATTGAGTAGAGAAATAGTTAAAATTTTAGCCGAATTTAAAAGGAGAATTATTTAGAAAATAAGTTTTATTTCATACTTTTTTGTGCATTTTTACTTTGGAAGCTGGTTTTAATTTTTGTTTATTATCTCTACTTTGTAATTTTGTTGAAAAACTAATAACGTTAAAATAAATAAATATTTAAAAAAAAAAAGTTTTTTTTTAGAAAATGGGGCGAAGAAACGTACAAATTCTACCATAAACTATGGCTAGAAGGCGGTCTAGATCTATGTCTGATCCCGCTGTATGAGTTACACGAAGACGCGAGGAGATACAGTGTTCCGGAATGGTCGAAACTGGTCTTCGGCTTTTCCGTCATGGATGAAAAGCTGTTAAACCATTTGAATAAGATACATTCTAAGAACTATCGGTAAGTTGATAAGTTGGAACTTGGCAATGGTTTTGAACAACAACTAATAATAATAATAGGTACCCACGCCGACTTCAGTAACGGGGTCACCATTACCGAAATCGGTGTGGGTAGGTAGCTGGAGCTACGCAGGAGTTATTTTATAGTGCCCAACTGTGTGCGCTGTACACAAGAGCACTCTCTCTTTCTTAACTTTCGTAACCTAGTGGGACGGATAACCGACTGGCGAGAGATCAGGCGCAGGACCGACTTTTTACATGCCAATCCGACGCATAGATCATCTTTCTTGGCAGACAATCAGGTAATTTGCTTGCATAGTCCAACCAAACTTGGAATCAACATTTTTCGTTGGACTTGGCAATAAGGCTATAAAAGTGGTACGACAGATCTGTATTCGACTGTACTTACCTACGTTTTCAGAGCCGGTCACACATTCACATCATTCGTGGTATCCCCACAATCGATCCTCGAGTACTTCTACAAGCGGTTCACGAACGCTGGTGGGGAGTTTAGGCAGGTCCCCATATCTTCTCTGAGTGATGATCATTTGGTGGGTTACGACGTGGTGATCAATTGCCTTGGACTTGGAGCGAGGAAGGTTGTTCCTGATGACAAGGTCACGCCGGTTAGAGGACAGATATGTAAGGTGGGTGACAGCATATAGCAGCAGTATAGAATAGAACGTCAATAAAGCATGAAGAAGTAGTGCAGTTGGGAAATTTCGCTATTTTTTGCCTAAATTATAATCATTTGAAGGAGTATGGCATGGTGATTGACTGCCTTTGGATTTGGAGCGAGGAAGGTGGTCCCCGATGACAAGGTTACGCAGATTACAGAACAGATTTCAGGGTGGGTTGTATAGCACATAGCAAGAGTGTATCAAGAGATCCGGCGGCCCAGCACCAAGCGAAGGAGGAGGCACCTTGGCGATTGCAGTGCGGTAGCCCTGGGTGCGTTCCTCACCTATCGTGCCAAGAGATTTTAACAGATAATATATTAAATTTTATCAACAAACTTTGTGGGCCGCAGCCCGTCATCCCTACGAGCTACAAGCAATTGAATATTTGAGGTTTTGGTTACTACCTTACGTTGCATAAAACTAAATAAATAATTTTGTTTATGACCAACAAACATTAAAAGCCAATCATAAAATCATTTTATGCCTAATTGCATTGTTTGCATTATTGAATAATTTATTTTATAAATAATGAAACGTTTATCTTTTTGTGTAGTGAATAATGTTTTGAATAGCTGTATAATATTAGTATATTAATCTTAAAAATGCAGCGCCGCGTCTCTGATCGTTACCATCGAATCGACTCACACTGTATAGGATAATTGTACTAATCCCATATTGACTCGTATTCACAAAGGTATGCTACGAAAAATGGCTTTATCAGGTTCTTTACATCACCAAACTTTTGAAAAGCAAAGTGATGGAAATAAAATGATTTGTTTGCAGGTAAAAGCGCCGTGGATTTATCACACAGTTCTAGACGAGACGACAGGACACTACATCATACCGAAGTAAGTAAAGTTGCTATACCAGTTGCACCCTTCAGCCGGAATGGGAAATACCACGGCCTCTTTGAAAACCGGCGTGAAATAACGCTCGCCGTGCCATCACCGGCTGCTCAATGGCTGGTTGAGGTTTGAAAATACCGGCAACGCAATAGCAACTTCTTATCATATCCGTAGGCGGTGATAATCACTTACCATCAGGCGATCCGTCAGCTCGTTTATAATAATAATATAATTATATGGACGCTTCACAACACGTCAATATGGCCCCGTGGTAAGTACCAATCCGAAAAGCTTGTTTTACGGGGACCAGACAACGGGAATCGTCATGGATGTGTGTTAAATATACACATCCATGACCCAGGAACATTGAAAACTTTTTGTTACCTCGGCAGGATTCAAACCTGCGACTTCCGGTTTGAGCCCCGACGCGCGTTAGCGGTCAGTGGTTACACTGAGACACAGATGCCGTCCTCGTTTGCCAAACTTGTTTCATAGATAAATATTTTCTTACCTTCTTCCAGTGTGAACTTCTGCGTGCTGGGCGGTACGCACCAGGTGGGCAACTTCAGCACGGCCCTCGATCCAGAAGATACCGACTTTGTGGTTAGTGGATGTCAGCATATTGTGCCTGGGTTGAAGGTAGGTTTATTGCAGGTGAAAGTTGACCGCACATTTTCTTGACATTGTATAGGTACTATAGATTTTTTTCGTTTCAAAATAAATTACAAAATATCTTACGTAGATATTTTGTAGCTAGAGCTCGTCGTCAAAAACGGAGGTCATCGCAAATAAGCATTGGACTATTGTAGATCGCTAGTTTTATATGTAAACTCCGGTCTGGCGGTCCTAAGCTGGGCAGTTTTTTATTGACCAAAACGTGTGAATTTTGGGCCTACAGCTATCTACTGTAGTCCAATGCTTGTTCGCGATGACTTTTTTCGACGCTTCTATTTTAAATACTACTGTAGACAGTAGTATTTAAACTAAAGGGAGGAAATTTAGGAGTCTAAACTCAAATTACTAAAACAAGACAGGTATCAGTGGCGTGGGGTTCCTGTAACTCCATTCCTATCGGCTTCATTTACCACTTACCGTTTAAGACCCTCATCTAAATCTTTACCTATTATACAGGCTAGGGCATCCCTATGAAGGAGAACCAGCCTTCGCCACTGATAGGTATTGAATTTTTGGAAGGCACAAGAGTCAGTTCACACCGCGACGATACACGACGCTCCATTTTTAAGATAGCTATTCAAAAATCAACTTTATTCACTACACAAAAAGATACACATTTCATACGACGTCAGTTATACATTACACCGGTAGAACGTGACATCCGAACTCTTACAGTGAAACGTGTATCTTCTTATGTAATGAATAAAGTACAATTTGGAATAGCTATCTTAAAAATGCAGCGTATCGTTTCGTTCCGGTGTGAACTGACCCTTAGTATAGAGTTATAGACTATCATCAGAATTGTTTTATTTAATAATTATATTATAATCCGAGATGATCTCAGTACTCGCTTGCGCATAGTATAATTATTTTTTCAACCCCCAATGCAAACTGGTGTGCGATAAGTTTAACGTGTGCGCGTATATGTCTGTGTGGCATCGTGGATCCCAAATGGTTGAACCGATTTTAATCTCGATTATTTGGAAAGTTTAGATTTACTGAAGATTGTTCAACTCAACATCATCAGCTCGCTTACTGCATGACAGAGTCGGGGTTTGCTTAAAATCGATAATTTTGCAGCACGCAGAAACTATCCGTCATTGGGCTGGCTTGAGACCGGGAAGGGACGAGGTGCGGATTGAATTCGAGCGACGCAACGGCAGAGCGTACATACATAACTATGGACATGGTATAAAAACTACCTACGATTATAAATGTGAAAGTGAGGATGGATGGATGGATGTTTGTTACTCTTTCACGCAAAAACTACTGAACAGATTTTGATAAAATTTGGTATGGTAGTAGTTTAAGCTCTGAACCACAATTCTCGTATTTAAAGTAGTCTTCCATTTTAACTTTATTATATTACGACTTGCGACTTGTTATCATAAACTGAGTTTGAAGTCTGGACCAATCAGAACGCGTGACGACGTGACGGTGATTTAAACGTTTACGAGAACACTGGTTTGGCAGTTGAAGCGTATCAGGACTTGATTGTAATTGTATTTTCGCAGGTTTTATTTAGCGAAATTGACCCTCTGGTTTGCACTGGGTTTATAATATTTTTGTTTTAGGTGGCAGCGGCTTCACATTGTTTTGGGGCTGCAGTACGGAAGTTTTATCGCTTCTAGAAAAACATGTCATGGGCAAGAACTATACAAGTAAACTATAGAGAGAGTCAGACATACAACGAAATAAAATAGGCTATAGTTTTATCTATCAAAATCAAATGATATACATTTGTTATACATTTGTGGCCGAAAACGCCAGCCGCCATATTTTTCTTGTAAGTGACGTCATAAGAAATTAAAAATCGAATAATTAATAACAGCGAAAGTTAAATCTAAAGTTCATGCACTACACACGCACATATGACATATTTTGTTTCTGTTCTTATGACGTCACAATAATGGTGGCTGTCGTTTTGGAGCAAACATTTGTCGTTTAAATTTTAATCATTTATTGATTCTAACATTTTAAAATATATTTGAAAAAAATGTAGAATAGCCTAATTTACCAACAATGGCACTTAATTTCCTAGTATATAAATAGTTTGTTACTTCTAAATTTTTTGAAAAAGAAACCAAACCTTATAAAAAATTGTATATATTTTATAACAAATCTATATTCCTATTATAAATGTATACATACAACAGCAAAACAATATAATATAACAAAAAGATTGCTCTTTACTTCTGTACAATGTCATAGATGTCTGTTCTTCTCTGTGTCCTTACGGGTATTTGGCTTCGTACCTCATCTATTAATTGCAGATCTGAAAATAAAAGAAAGTTTCATAAATCATATTACATTCGATTAATTAAAACTGGATGTCGCCTAGTGGTCCAAATTCGCTCATATTTATAATTCTTAAGTTTGAACTTTATGAGGGTTCTTTTGCCTCTTAGATGGAAAAAATATTTGCTAGATAAAAATTTTGCAAACGTCAGTGTACGGAGTAACAACTAACAGAATTGTACGACGTATCTATAAAACGCACGGTAGTGTATGTTAATAATCTGAGGTATTGTGTTTTGTTTTTTTTTTGTAATTTTATGTAAAAAATAAGTAAATTAGCTTTCTGCACGCCTTCCTCCACATAAACTTTAACTGTGCCAAATAACATATTTCTCCGTTCGCAACGTTTTTGCTTCACGTATAATCAATAATTTTATTTATACAATAGAAACAGTTATGTAGCGTTATTTTGAATGTAATTAGTATGCCGTCTGTTTTAAAAACATGTTTTAGCCCAGCAAAATACAGTTTGGATAATTTGATTTGTATACCTACGTATTAAAAAATGTATACTTTGAAAAATATTCCAATTAAGACATATTTTTATCTTTGTTGTATTACAAGGGAAAATTATTCATTAATAAAAACAAATTCTCGCTCGTTAGAGGAAAGATAGAGAATAAGACAAATGAAGTCTACGTATGTAGAATTCATAATATTTTACGTATTACAAGTATCCGTCACCTATCATCGGTCGCCCGGTCGCGAGATAGGAGCTACCAGTGTTTAGGCCCTTTGTCCTATGCTATGCTATGTAGCCGTCATTTGTTTCAGTCCCTGTCTTTATTTAACCGTTACAAAGATGGTATCACTAACCCATATCAGCCACCAGCGTGCCCGGCTTCTCGTCCAACTTAGCCGTCACTTCGCCCCAGGGGGTGACGAGCGTACTGTGGCCCCAGGCGACGTATCCCGCGGCGGGGTCCCGCGCGGGGCTCACCAGACCCACCCACAGCTGGTTGTCGGTGGCCCGGGCGCGCGCTAGGAGCTCCCAGTGTTTAGGGCCAGTTGTCATGTTGAACGCGCCCGGGTATATAAGCAGGGAGCAGCCTGCAAATAGGAAAGATGTACCCCCTTACTAATCAAAATATTTACACAATGGATAAGCTATACAATGCTTTGTCCTTGTCTGATACGTTGGAAAAGTCGCTTAACAGACAAGGACAAAACATTGTATAGCTTATCCATTGTGTAAATATTTATATTAGGAAGAGGGTATATCTATATGTATTATAATATTTTATTTTAGACTGATGACAGATTTATTTTAAAATTGATAATTAGCTTGACGACACTTCGCATATAGTAGAAAACAAAAAAAAACGTATAATACTTGGTTTTGGTACAAGGCTTTTTAATTTTAATTTAATTTAATTTGTTATTACACTAATATTATAAATGCAAATATTTTTGTGTGTTCTGATCTTATTTGGCACACATTTGAATGAAAATTCATTGAAATATGTGCCAAATAACACACACCCACAGCATGGAATGGTTTATTTTCACAAAAAAAAAATGACTACCTTGGTTGGCCATAATCTGTGCAAGCTCGGAAAATCTCAGATCATAACATATGCCCAAGCCAATTTTCACACCCTGGTACTCAAATACAGAAATCTGATTCCCAGGTGTTAAAACGTCCGACTCCTTGAATGTTATTTTATTTGGAATGTCTATGTCGAATAAATGCATCTGAAAAAAAAACGTAAATATCTTTTACAAATTTCAAAATTACGATAAAAATAAAAACTTGAGTGTCAAGGGACACCCGGATGGAACGAAGTTCCTTTCGATTAATTAGTGAAGGAATTGTAATTTTTTTTTTTAAGTTATAATATTTTTTTTATTAATAATTATAATGTAATATAAACTTAATCAGTAGGCTCAATTTTAGAAATAATTGAGAGAGAGAGAGAGACAGACAGAGAAACATGCGCACGCCGCACGGCTTACAACTATAGCAAAAAGTGTTGTTACAGTCTTAATTTTTTCCGTCTAGCCCCCTTTCGCAACGCGCGATAAGGAACTTCGTTGCAATATTCAAAAGAAAAATTTACGTATCGCAAAGACATGGTCAAAAATCCATACTGAAAAACCCAGAGTCGACAGCAGTGAAATGTTTGTCAAACAGTTCACTTTAAATCATATTTAATGTCACTATACTAAATGGGCAACCACGGAGTACGCCGCGTATAGAAGTTAGTGAGAAGGTAGGTGTAGATGTTTTTGTTGGTGTAGGAACTGTAGGTGTATAATAATAACCTTTATTCAGCTCAAACAACATAAAACCTCAATCTAAAACATACAGTCTTATAGTGTGACGTAAATATGGTTTTTAGTAGGTACAAATGTGGTTGGATCGCAACCGGCAGCTTACATAGGTTACAGTGCAACCAGTGATAAAGCCACCGGTCCCTTTTCCAACACCAGATAAATACATAATGACCGGCATGTTATCGTGTGACATCCATAACAATATATTTAAAAGGTTCCATTTTAACTAGGTAGAAAACATTAAATAATCTCAAAATCAAATCAAATCAAAAAAAAAATTATTCAAAATTGGTATTTTTAAATACTCTTTTTGAACGTCGTTACTACGTGATGCCTACCACCGGTTCGGGAACTAACCCAGCGAGAAGAGCCGGCAAGAAACTCGTCTGGGGCCATCTTTTACCAAAAAGATGGAAAATTATTCTTTTAAAATCAAAATTATTACAATGTTTGCTTATGTCTATGTAACAAATAATAAGATAAGATATGGAGCCACCTTATTCCCAAGGTGTGCCGTCTTGAATGAAGTCATTAATTTTATAATACGCTTTGGCACACAAACGTTCTTTAACTACTTTTTTAAACTTATTAATGGGAAGGTTTTGAACCTTTTCTGGGATTATATTGTATAAGCGTATACATTGGCCTTTAAAGGATTTACTAACGTTGCTTAGTCTGAACACTGGCATATCTAACTTGTTCTTATTTCTAGTGTTTACACAATGATTATCACATTTCTTTTTGAAGTTGTTTAGATTCTTTCTTACACATAACACATTTTCTAAAATGTATTGAGATGCGACGGTCAGAACTTTTATTTCTTTAAACTTTTTCCTTAGAGATTCAAAAGTCGACATCTTATAAATAGAACGTATAGCACGTTTCTGCAGGACAAATATTGTATTAATGTCCGCAGCGTTTCCCCACAAGAGGATGCCGTACGACATTATGCTATGAAAATAGCTAAAGTAAACTAATCGCGCGGTCGGTAATTTCTCTAATTTTTTTAACAGCGTATGCTGCAGAACTCAGCTTATCTGACAATTTAGCAATATGTGGTCCCCACTGTAACTTACTATCTAATGTTATACCTAGAAAAACAGTGGTGTCTACTAATTTCATTTTCTCATTATTTAATAGTATATTGGTTTGTGCCTGCGTAACATTTGGCAAGCTGAACTTTAAACATTTTGTTTTATTAGAATTCAACAGTAAATTATTAGCATTAAACCAGTGTACTATTTTTGAGAGAGCACTATTTACCTCGTCATTGTTAGATTGTCGTCGCTTCACATTAAAAATTAGTGAAGTATCATCAGCAAAAATTACTATCTCATGCTTATCATTAACTAGATAAAGTAGATCATTTATGAAGATGAGAAATAGAAAAGGGCCCAAAATAGACCCCTGTGGTACTCCTAGTTTCTGTACTCAGTATCTGAATACATAATATTATGAATTGAATAAAACTAAATTAAAAACAAATAAAATAGTAAAAATTGCATTCAATTGGTATTGTGTTAGTTAAAACTAGTTGAATATAACTAAAGAGTAACACAATTAAAGAACCAACATAACTAAAACAATTAAATTATAAAAGTTAGAATACTGCATTAAAAATTAGATCACATGATCTAATAAATTAAAATCTTGTGAAGTAATGTAAAGTATTAGTGAACCCATATTATGATCATTATTATTGACAGCAGGTTGTTAGTGTGTGTGAGGTAATTGAGCTGTGTGCGTGTGGGAGAGTGAGTGTGTAGTGGGTAGGTGTAGGTATAGATTAGAGTTGTAGCGGAGCTTCGTTTCCGCCTCCGAATTCGTACCTCCGTGTATTGAAACCGAAGGCGTATGTATGAGTACAATGTACGCCTACACAATTTAAACACTAAAAACCATCGTAACATTAAATATAACACAGCACAACCACGTTATTAATGACATTCGGGATTCGTCTTTCTTTTTTTATACATTGTCTCACGTCTGTCATTACTATAGACAAACTGATTAATTTTGGATTTTATCCTTGTTCATAACTTCTATACCTTGCGTATTTCGGGATTGCCATTTTGGTGGTTGGTGGTCAAATATAATTTTATGTGAACACATTGGTTACATTTCATTTGCTTTTGACTCTGAGTCAATTTTCGACCATCACCTTTATTCTCTCGAATCATGCTACCTCTTAATAAAAAACCTTAGCGTACATAAAATAAATGCATACATAAACACACAGAATATTGTATTATTGTTTCAAACTATTTGCAACTACTTAAATAAGTTAAAGAGCAATTAATGTTATAAGGGTAAATAAATCCATTGATCATAATATAATATATATCTAGCAAAAAGTAAAAAAAGAGAATTAAGTTTGTGTTAAGAAGTAAGTCAATACCATACACCAGTGTTCTGCAAACTTTTTGGGTTCAAGGTACACCTAAGAAAACAACCATTATTGCAGGTACACCACAAATTAAAAATTTGTTTATTCAAGTATTTTTCTTACCCTTACTTACTTACTACTAAAAATAAGTTTTTAAGATAAACATATTTTCCCGAGACACCCCACTAATGATCACGGTACACCAGTATGCCGCGGGTACATACTTTGCGGAACAGTGCCATACACAACAGTATTTACATTAAGCACAACACTTTTTAATAAAAATGTAAACAACAATAAGGAAAACATGTACTTCTAAAATTACCTTCCTATACTGTGCCAGGAGTTTCCCCCTACTGTCCCACACGGTGCATGTGTTGTACAGCTGATCACCGCATCTCTCGGGCACGGTGCCACCGATCACACATATCCCCGCCTCCGCAGCGGCTTTGGACAGAGCCCTACATGTTTCACCAGATGGCACCTCCTCAGCATACTGTTCAAAGAATTCTGAAATGAGATAAGAACTATTTTAATACATATGCTTGTAGAAAAATGTCTACATTTTTATACTGTCATGTCATTTGAGAATTGACATACATATTAGGCTTTATATTGAGCTTACACGAAGACATTGTCAAAAATTTGTCTCCAGTGGAATTGTGGCGTCCATTTGGCTAATGCATAAATATGCCATATGCTTTCTATCCAGTAAAAATGTGAGGTACAGAAGTGAGAAACATATACACAGATATATATTTTTCTCTTAGCTTACTGGTTCCGTATGGTGAGTTGAAACATTCCGGCAAGGCTACTAGTTGTGCACCTTTAGCTTTAGCCTGGTGTATTTCGTGGACTGCCGCTGCCACATTCTTCGCCTTGTCGGACCCAACAGATAACTGTACTAATGCTATCTTCATAACTGAAATGGGTTTATAACAATTATTATGGAGACCTGTTAGTTCTATGAAGATTTGAAAATTTTAATTATTGGAGGAATGCTACTACTGCTAGCTATTAATATAGAAAATCCCTATTGTGAGAAATTAAGGTTATATCGCAAAAAGTTATTAAAATATAATAGAATTACTTTCCTTATATATTTTGAAAAATACTTAACTGTATATTGTCTTAAAAACTATTCATAATTTTAAGAAGACTTATTTCGCTGTTTTTGTAATGTTTTAAATTAAAAAAATATAAAAATAAAAATGTTGTTTTGATTTTTCATTGTGCATATTTGGGACATATCAACAGATTTGAGTGCATATTTCGGCTTTTTTTATGCATATTTGCATACATATTTTGGCACTTTGTTAGTGCATATAATCCGATGTCTAGTAATAACCTATCACTTACTATGAGTTTTACAGTCTATCAAGTATTAAAATTCATGAAGAAAATAGCAACTTACAACTCGATACTTACCTACTTTGTTAGCTAAGCGTAAATAAGTCATGTATATAGATGTAATTATATTATTATCACTAGTTATCTGATAAGAACCGCCTTTTGTTATGTTTGTTTAAGTTGTTAATTTAAACAGTAGAGCACATATAAATTAAAGCTAGGGTATTAAGGTAGGCTAGTAAGGTGTTCCATATAATTCGCGTGTCCTATTAGTAAAAATACATAGTTTATTTTAAACTAACATACAATACCATTCGAATAATGCAAAGGTCGCGTTTGAAATCTTGGGTGCACTGCGTCACTTTCACACATTCTATTTATTTTAATTATCAGTAAGGTTTACCTCTTTTAATCATTTTATTTGTTGATATTTAAACAAGATTACAAATAATGTAAAAACAATTTTTTTGCCCAAATAAAAAATAAATCGACTAACGACATACACAGCTGAATTTGACAGTGACAGCTAACATTTCTTTTTTTTTTTTTTTACATGGCATCGGCTTATACCTATTTGCCAGTGTCAAGTTAAAAAGGCGGGAAATAGAACTTTTGTTTCAATTTTCAACACCGTATTCCTAAATCGTCAAGTCTAAAGTCAGTAGTCAGTGCAGTCAAGTCAGACGAGTCAGTAAAGTGGTAGAAGCTTTACTGAAAGTTCCTACGGAGTTTTGGCGGAACACAAATTGGCACGTTTTTAGAAGTTGTACCACTTGCCTACACTTGTGCACGTTTACGAATATTTAATGGTTAATATTCTACCAATATTACACATTAAGAATCGAAATAACACAAATTTATGAAAAAATACAAATTCCACAACGTCACCCATTGAACTCCCCGACAAAACTCGACAGTTGACAAATCTGTCAACGTTTTGTCAAAATATTTTTTTTTGGGAGCTTTGCCGGGGCTGTTTCCCGCCAAAACTTCCTAGGAACTTCCAGTAAAGCGTCTACCACTTTACTGAATCGACTGACATGAGTCATGTTGACTGTACTGACTATTTATTTGGACTTTGACTAGATTTTAGACTTGACGATATATGAATACAGTGTTGAAAATTGAAACGAAAGTTCTATTTCCCGCCTTTTTTACTTGACACTGGCAAATGGTTTTAAGATAAGCCATATATTAAAAAAATTTTTTTTTTAATAATTTGTCAGGGCTATGTGTCGACACGAAATCAGCTTAGTTTTTTGTTAGCGGTAGGTACTGATATTTTATATTGAATGAACAATATGCTGATTACTGACGGACAAGAAATATTTTATTTTAAAAGTTCACGGCGGGTAAGCCAACTTAAACCTAAATAACTAAACATTCATCTTATTATGTAGTTAATTTATTACATCGAATTAGATTAATAATTACAAACCTAAGGTACGTTATTATTTCATAAACACTGATAGTATTTTACTAAACTAAACTAAAACTTGGTCAGTCTTTCAGATTTTATAAATTGACAATGTAAAATTATTGCAATTTTATATTTAAATGCATTTCATGATACCGAAAGAGTAAAAAGATTAAAAAGGAAAAATATACAATCTTAGAAGAAGAATCTACTTTCACATAATCACAATCATACCATACACTCTTTGTACACTTTCTTTTTTCACGAAATTAACCTAGGATTATTAAAAATACTTCAGACCATTAAAAATAGCTGTCATGAAATGTCTTGTGACAAGTTTCCTTCTTACTTATTTACACATTGTTGTAGATGAGGATGCATTATTTTTTTCTTTTTATATGAGAATGTTTGATGTGAAGTGTGTATTTGCATTGCTCCAGGCGCCTGTACGGGGAGTACGTAGGTACGAGGGCCACTTATGTCTCTGTCACGCCGCACGTACAGATCAGTTTACAGAAAATGACCACTTTTTAGAAGGTATATTTCGGTCACCTTGGAGGTGCGGAGTGATTCGCGGGTGGACAACCAGCATTTACAATATTACATTAAATTTAATTAACTTTTACGCATGCTTATGCGTGCACTCACACATTTGCTTGCAGGTTGTGGGTATTTTTTCCCAGCATATTGCTAGATATAATATTAAATGAAATTGTATGCTATGATTTCCGCAAAGTAACACCTGATTCTATTAACAATATTACATTATTTTACTAGCATTTAAATATTATTTTGTCTTGTCTTTTCTTCATGAGTGTCCATAGGTAGACAACGGCGCGACGTTTGTGTTCATCTTTTTTGATTCGAACTATACATATATCTTTCCTCATCCCACATTGTAACACTTATTACAAGTGCCATAAAGTCGTAATTTCTACGTCGTAATAATGGACTCGAAAAGAACTCCAAAGGCGTGACAATAAAATAAACGAAAAGATGTATTGGCTTTCTCTTTCACTCTTATGGGTTTTTGCCATTGATGTTTTGCGAGACAGATAGCTGCTTACGGTTTCGATTTTAGTTCTCCTTCCATGTATTATTATTATTCCAAGCCGTATCTCCCTCTCTCTCTCTCTAGCGCGACGCTCCTTGCTGCGGTACGGGGCGGGCTGTGTCTCTGTCGCACGCATCAGTAGTGCGCTTCCTTGTGCTGCAGCGCCGCGGCGCTTCTGGCGACTGCGGCTGAGGTACGGGGCGGGCTGGGGAGGTCTCGTTCGCGCCACACGCCGCACGTATCTCCCTATCTCTCTAGCGCGGCGCGAGTCAGTAGTGCGCTTCCTTGTGCTGCAGCGCGGCGGCGGCGCACTTGCGGCGCTCCTGGCGGCTGCGGCTGAGGTACGGGGAGGGCTGTTTCAGGTGCACGGTCCTCACGTGTAGTTTCCTGCTGTTGGACTGCGCGAACGCCTTGCCACAGACTTCGCAGGCGTACGGTTTCTCGCCGGTGTGGCTCTGTGAATAAATAAATAGACATTTTGTACTGAAGTCGCATTGGCATCAATTGACGCTCAACATGTTTGGCAATGTTGCAAAACAATGCCAAAATGACTATATATTTTCTGCTTAAACGTCTGTACATAAGCAGTAAAACATGTGCGCAAAATATCCGTAAATGATTTTTGGGGACGTTATATATTCGGTTCATGTTATTACTTACTCTAAAATGTCTATCCAGGGCGCCTTTACTCTTGAATGCTTTAAAGCAAACCGAACAAGGATGTGGTCTATTCTCCGAGTGAGTTTTCTCGTGCATCTGTAGGTTGTAGCGGTTGAAGAACGCCTTCGGACATAGCGGGCATTTGAACCCGCGCTCGCCCGAGTGCGTGCGTTTGTGGTAGACGAGGAACGCATTACCCTGCGAGAGAGATAGAAAGGGTTAATATGTAGCAGTGGCTTCGGGATCTTATAACTCCATTCCTATCGGCTTCACTTACCACTTACCCTTTGAAGACCCTCCCCCAAATCCTTACCCATTATACAGGCTAGGCTATGTAGGAGAACCAACCTTCGCCACTTATTCTCATACTCATTCAAATTAAATTAAAAACCGTTTATCACACGAGACTGCATAGTAAAGGAGATTGAATGGATTATTTATTTAAATAAAAGAAAACCACACAACACAAATTGCGCTGAAAGTTGGCACTCAGTTAATTATTATGACGCAATCATATCTAAACAAATCTTTATATATTAGACATTAAAGTCACGCGCTGCGTCTGTCTGTCTGTATGTTCGCGATAATCTCAAAACCGGTCAAGTGTGAGTCGCACTCGCGCATGAAGGGTTCCAGCCAACTGCGAGTCGGAATCGCGTACAAAGGGTTCCATACAAAACGGCAAAAAATATTTCGTTGTATGGGGCTCACATACAACAAAAAGAACTTCGTTGGAATATAATATAATTGTTGAAGGTGTCGGAAAAAATTAAGCCATTTTTCATCGAAAACGTTGGCTGGTCCGTTGGAGATAGGCACAACAAAACAATGTACGATGGGGTTGTTTCTTTTATAGGTCTACAAAAAAATCTGCGCTGGCATATGCCTATCTTTTAAGGATAGCTTACTATACCCATTCTTATTCAAATAATGACACATAATCTTATAGTTTAAACGAGTAAATCTTGTATATATATATTATATTTATATATTCGGTATCTCGACAACGGCTACAAGCATTACCATGAAATTTAGTACGCAGAAAATCGATCTAGCTAGGTCTTATTCCTTAGAAACTGCGCATTTTTAAGCAACATATGTTATTTACTTCGTCGTGCAACAAAACGTAGGCCTTTTCGTCCGCTATTGGATGATTTTGTACAGTATTCTCCGAGCGAAGTAACCACTCTTGAAATACTGTAATGCCTGGGACAGTTGGTTTTCAAACGTCGTATGGTTGCCCAAGCTCATACGGCATTCTTACAATATAGTCAGCCTAGTCCAGAGGAAAGACTGGTCAATACGTCTGGGGCCAACCATGTACGGGTTTCCTCACGATGTTTTCCTTCACCGTTAGTGCGTCCGTATAATGTACTTGAGATCTGGAAAAGTCTCATTAGTAACACGCCACAACCTGGGAATCGAACCTGCACTCTCTCGAGTGCGAATCAAACGGTCTACCCACTAGGCCACGGAGCTCTTTAACGTTTAACGTCGTGCAATAATATATCAATAATTTCGACATTCTACGTCAGTCTGATTGGCAGCATGGTGTGCGTAACTACTTCTTCTTCTTTTGGCATAGCCTTCCTTGTAATAGGAGTAGAGAGCCTCTTTTTTTATTTTTTAACAACAAATAATATACAGAACATATATATAAATAAAATAAAAATTAATGCAAATAAGTTATATATGCATAATCAAAGTTCTATGTGATTTGAAGCTATAAATGAACATAGAGTGTCCACAAATGGAGTAAAGACGTAGGATAAGATAGTCTTAAGATTAATGGGTCGAGGAATGTGTGTAGGAAGGAAGTCATATAAAGAATGATTTATAGGACAGTTAAAGAAAATATGATCAGGAGAACCCTCATCTAAGCCACACTCGCACAATGAGCTATCCTTGACTCTTATTTTGGCCAAAAATACATTATTACACGAATGTCCAAGGCGAAATGGACAAATAGTAGAACAAACAGGTTTGCTAGCTTTAGAGTACTTAAAAAACCAGGGCCTACTCGGTATAGATCCTTGTATTTCGGCATAAAATCTTAGTTCTACACGAATCGGTCCAAATATTATTCCACTCAGAGGTCATATGTGTCTTAGCTAGAGATAGAAGATCTTGGCAATAAACTTTGAAATTACTTAAATCACCAGACTTAGAAGCCTCTTTAGCATGAAGGTCTACACATTCGTTTCCTGTAATGCCACTATGCCCGGGGATCCAGGCAAGTACAACCTGAATGTTACTGCAATAACATTTATATAACAGCTCTCTAATTTTAATAATTAAAGGGGATTTAAATTTGCACCGAAACTGGTTTGACAAAATAGCTTCAAGAGAACTTTTAGAGTCCGAGATAATAATAGACTTATTCAGTCTGTGAGATTCTACAAAGGATAGCGCTTCAAGGATAGCTAAAGATTCGCCAGAAAATACTGATGAGAAAGAAGGGAGTTTGTTATTGAGAATTACATTATATTTTGGTATCCAGACAGCATTACCAACGCAACTAGATTCCGATTTTGATGCATCAGTAAATATAAGAGTCCAATCTTTAAATTGATTGCTTACTATTGAATTAAATTTAACATTAGCAAAAGGACAACCTTTTGAAATGTGAGGTTTTTTGATAACTTTTCAAAAGACAAGGTAAACTTTTATGTGTCCAATACTTAGTAGATGAAAGTTGTAGTAGAGAAGAAAGTTTATTAATAAGAGGGTGAGAGGACCACTGATAGGCTTTAAACATAAACCTATCAGATAAATACTGTCGACGAAGAGCCAAAGGAGGCTCCACACACTCTACCTGAAGTGCTTTAATGGGAAATGATTTCATTGCACCTATAATTAACCGTAAACATTTTGCCTGAAGTTTATCAAACATTTTCAAATTTGTTTTATTACACGATTCTAGTAGATAAGACCCGTAATCCAATTGACTACGAATCAATGCATTATACACAAGTCTCTGAACATATGGGTGTGATCCCCACCAAACTCCCGATAAGGAGCAGAGGACATTTAAATTTCTTTCCGCCTTTTTAAGACAATTATTAATGTGGGAAGAACCAGACAATCTGGAAGTGCGTAACTACAGTGGAGTCATTTTAATAGGTAACATTTGACGTCTGTCAGTTTTATCTTCATAGTGGGGTGACCTGCTTAAAGACATCGATTAAAGTGAATGAATCGATACAGACTTGAAACATATGTGAATTTTAAAAACCATCAGGCGAATCCCTGTTCCAGTATTATTTTTTCTTTCGTAAATTTAAGACAAGTACATAATTTAACTTTTTTATTTTTTGTATTTTTATAGTTATTTAACAGAATAATAAATATAATTATATTTCATTATAATTACAACGTGGTTATTAATTTATGGTGATATTTCTTCACAAGCAATCATAGCATTCGATTCTACTTATCAGCTTTCGATTTTTAGAGTAACATCCCTAGTGTTTAAAAAGAAAAATATAATAATATATTTTTCTTTTTAAACACTTAATAATAAAACGCGTTATAATACGAGGGCGGGTCAATAAGTCCGTGACTTTTGGAATAAAACACAGATTTTTTGATAAATAAATCATTTTATTTTTCAACGTAGTCCCCCTTGAGCTCTATACACTTTGTCCAACGCTTCTCCAATTTTTTTATCCCTTCCAAAAAATATGATTTGTCGAGGTCCTCAAAATAGGCCTTTGTTTGCGAGATGACTTCATCATTGGAGTCAAATCTTTTTCCACCGAGCCATTTTTTCAGGTTTGGGAACAAGAAGTAGTCACTCGGAGCCAAATCTGGAGAATAGGGTGGATGTGGGAGCAATTCATAGCCCAATTCATGGATTTTTGCCATGGCAACTGCACATGTGTGCACCCTTGCATTGTCTTGGTGAAAAAGAACTTTTTTCTTGGCCAAATGAGGTCGGTTTTTTTTCAAATCCTCATTGAAGCGGTCCAATAAGTTGGCATAATATTCCCCATTAATTGTTCTTTCCTTTTGAAGATAGTCAATGTGGATTATCCCACGTGCATCCCAAAAAACAGTCGCCATAACTTTATTGGCTGACAAACCCACCTTGGCCTTCTCTGGCGCCGATTCACCCTTAGAAACCCACTGTTTTGACTGTTGTTTGGTCTCTGGTGTATTGTGATGGATCCATGTTTCGTCCACGGTTACAAAACGGCGCAAAAACTCCTCCATATTGTGATTAAACAACGCCAAACCTTCCTGTGAAGTTGTTACACGATTGCGTTTGTGGTCGACTTGCGGAAAGCTTTCTCATGCCCAAGTGATCATTCAAAATTGAAACCACTGAGCCATGCGAGATGCCTATGGCTTCCACAATCTCTTGCACTTTCAATCCTCGGTCGGCCAACACCATATCGTGAATTTTTTCGATTGTTTCGGGTGTAGAGACCTCAACTGGGCGTCCAGGACGTTCGGCATCTTCAGTGCTTGTACGGCCACAACGAAATTCAGTAAATCACTTTTTTACCATTGAAATCGATGGTGCAGAGTCCCCATAGTATTTATCAAGCTTAGCCTTGGTCTCGGTAATGGTTTTTTTTCGCAAAAAATAATGCTTAATAAGCACACGAAATTCACTTTTTTCCATTGTTTCCTTAAGTTACTGGATAGTCTGATAAAGATAGCTGTAAAACACAAACTAACTGACGCAGCAAGTTCAAATTTTGATAGGAGTCAACTGACAGATGCCTGTTGACAGGAGTAGTGTTGCTTTTTCAGTAAGGAGGTTAGAAATTCAAAAAGTCACGGACTTATTGACCCGCCTTAGTAGCCCTTTACACCTCACACTTAAAGTAAATATCTTAGGGATTATCGTTTAAAAAGTACACGCGAGAAATTAAATAAAGCTGTCTCGCAATCGAGACTCGCTTGATCCAGACGTACTCCGCCCGCTCCCATATGACATCGGAATTACGTGTTACGAAACTCCTACTACTGTTATAAATGTAAAAGTTTGTGAGGATGGATGGATGAAATTGGGTTTCACACGAAATCTTTACAAATTTATAGCCTACTAGCTGATGTTCGCGGCTCCGCCCGCGTAAAAACAGTTCCACGGGAGCACTGTACTTTTTCGGAATAAACAGAGCTTAAACTACTATTATACCAAATTTAATAAAAATTCGTTCACTAGTTTTCGCCTAAAAGAGTACCAAACATCCATCCATCGATTCTCACATAATATTAATCATCAATTATTTTCTACACCGTAGTTAAACTCACCCGGAAGCTCTTCCCGCAAATATCGCAGACGTAGTCCTTCGGTATCGGGTAGTTCTTGTCGGGGTGCTCGCGACGGAAGTGGGTCCAGTACTCGCGCGCGTTCGGTATCTCTTCTGGACACTGGATAGAAAATAAATACAATAGTATGATAATTAAAAATCCTTAAAAACCTTTAGTTGATAAATAAAAATGTGTATATTATTGTTGTGTGTGCTCCAATACATTTAATTCACCGACCTCTGTGGCTCGGTGGTTGAGCGTATTGGCGCTCGAGCCGGGGGTCGCGGGTTCGAATTCCGCCGAAGGAACAAAAAGTTTTTCTGTGCTTGTGTATAATTTATTAAGAATCTTAAATATATGTATAGTACCTATAAAAGTATTAAATATACTTCCCGTTTTCTGGTACCTGTAACACAAGTTCTTCGGATACTTAGCACGGGGCCAGATTGACGTGGTGTGAAGCGTCCATAGATATCATTATTATTATAATTACACAAGCATAACGCGTATGCACTATTTAATATACACAGTTGCGAATCAAGATACCCGCATTTACGTTCACGCGAGCGTATACCTCCATACTTTGGTGTTTATTTTGTACTAGCTTTTGCCCGCGGTTTCGCTGGCGTAAATAGTCCACGGGAATACTGTAATTATTGGTATAAGAAGTTGCCTAAGTTTTAATCCAGAGCCTAAACTACTACCACACCAAATTTCATCAAAACCTATACAGTAGTTTTTGTGTGAAAGAGTAACAAACATCCATCCATCCATCCATACATCCTCACAAACTTTCATTTATAATACATAGTATTAGTGTAAATATTGTCAATTATTGTACTATTGACAATTAGTCCTATTTTATTTACAGCAGTAATTATGGTGCATGTTTCAATTTGTGATTCTCTTTTATATCTTCCTATTTTATGTTATATTATTATTCTATGTTATATTTGTGTCTTTTGTGAACTGAAAAGAAATTTTTCTTTCTTTCTTTCTTTCTTAGTAGTAGGATATTATTGTACGAGCGTATACGTATATATAAATGCGTTTAAACGTGTACGTTCCGTTTCCGTGCATCTTATGCGTGCGTGTCTACATGTGCGTGCTAACGTGCGTATACGTCCACACCTGCGTGCTACGGAGTGCCGACACTTACATATGTGCACTTGGCGGGCCAGGTGCGCTGGTTGCGCGGCTTGCCGTAGTTCTTGGGACGGGCGCGCGCGTGCGACCGCCGGTGATGGACGCGCAACTGCTCGCTGTCCGCGAACCGCTCGCCGCACACTCGGCACCCGTTACTGTAACGACAGTATGTTTTCTTAGTACATAAATTGTGGTTAACATTGGCAGTCTCGATGTTAAGTTGCCAACCTTCACACGCATACGTGAGCGAGTGCGATCATATGAGATCAAAAGTGGAACGAGACTGTATTTTAACATTTTTATTACGAGAATTCTTTTGATATTGGTTGACGAACTCATAATTATTAATCATAATTATTGAGCACCATCGTCACTGCCAACGAAGTAGAGTGGAGTATTAATATATTTTGAATCATAATTTATATTGTTTTGAAATGTTTTCTATTTTTTATTAGTAATAAAAAAATTGACTCCAGCGCATGTGCAATGCATGCAGGACTGATATCATATGAAACGTGTATCTTTTTGTACTGTAGTGTTTGTAGGAAATAAAGTTCCATGTTGAATAGCTATCTTAAAAATGCCGCTTCGCGTATCGTCGCGGTGTGAAATGACCCTTACAATAAAACTGCAATGTTTTCTACATACACTAGTTTAAGTTCCCTGCTCCAAGTGTGTTTAATAGGAACAACAGCTATGTGGCCTTGCCAAACCTGTGCCGACTTAGTAATAAACATCCATACGTTCATAAATCATCAAACCAGTCCAGCTACGCAGGAGTTATTTTATAGTACCCAGGTGTGTGCGCTGTACACAAAAGCACTCTTTCTTCCTTACTACTCTCTCCTACTACCTACTCTCAAAACCCAGTGGGACGGATGACCGACACGACTGGCGAGAGATTAGGCGCAGGTCCGACGTGTTACATGGCCATCCGACGCATGGATCACCTTTATTGTCAGACAACCAGGTGATCAGCCTGCATTGTCCTAACCAAACATGGAAACAACATTTTTTGTTGTTCCTACGCGGGTATCGAACCCACGACCTCCTAGTCGAGAGCCAAGCTCTAAGCCATTGGACCACGGACGCTGTCCAAATCATTGCAATCACGACAAAGAATTTAAATCTTTACTAGCATACTAACACTAGTTTGAAGTCCCGGCTCTGTGTGTGTTTAATCGACGTGACCATGTGCCGCTTCCACGCCTGCGTCGTGTCGAACTGCACGTCGCACTCCGCGCAGTATCTCGCGTCAGCGTTGTCTGTCTCTTTCTTCTCCTGTGGGCGAGAAAGAGATAAATGTAAGTTATAACAGATACATTATATTGTTAAAACAGTATCTTATATTCCTGCGTGTGAGAAAGAAATAAAGTTTTAAAACTATTGTCTTCTGTCTCTTTCTTTTCCTGCATTTCATCATTTTCTATTCAGTTTTAAAAAATTAGATTCTTAAAATCATTTTGCCACTTTACTAGTGCACTGAACTATATTGCCCAGAATCCCAAAGGCCGGGGAAAATTCAGAGCACATAAAATAGAACTCTGCGCTAATAAAGTAAAGCTGAAAGTCAAACACACAAGTGTCGAGTCAAATGTCAATGTCATATATATGACATCTAGACACTTGACACTTTGATTTTTAAATCTATTGTAATTAGGGTAGAGTTCTATTTTCAGTGCCATGAATTTTCCCGGGCCCGCCGGAATCCGGATCATATATCATGATGGTACACGTGTATAAAGCAGTCACATAAAGAGGGGGTTTGAGAAAAATGTAGTCTACATAAAATACGTCAACTAAATGTATGTAAACCATCCATCACAAGCCCCTTCTTAAAATGAACCCGTTATATTAGTGAAGATACTATACGTTCGTTCGTGCGGAATTTGGGCCTTGCACACTTACCTTTATATCAGGGGGCCTAGCAGGAACATTTGACAGCGGCGTAAACGTAACGTTATCGAATGAAATTTGTACGGGTGCTGTCATGGTTTTGACAGATTTTCATACAATTCTCATTCGATAACGTTGCGTTTACGCCGCTGTCAAATGTTCCAGCTAGGCCCCCAGGACCTATAACGGTTAAAGACCTCGCACCTGGTCCTTCTGGTTCTTGTGCATCATGGTCCTGTGCATGGTGAGGCCCAGGCGACTGACGAAGGAGTAGCCGCAGGTCGCGCAGATGTGCTCTGATGGATGCTTCATACGCACGTGGCTTAGATAGGATGTCCATTTTCTGTAATGTACACAGTATTAGCAGTGGCGTGGGGTTCCTGTAACTCCATTTCTATTGGCTTCTACCTTTATAAGGCCCTCATGCAAATCCCTACCTGTTACAGGTACAGGCTAGGACTTCCCTATGAAGGAGAACCAGCCTTCGCCACTGCAGTATAGTTTTAACGCTGGACAATCATAGTTCTTGGCTCATGTAGGAACATGACATCTATTTACTGTAACTAGAGGTCTTATCTATATATTTATGTTTCTACTAAGTACACGACTTTTGCAGATTTAGAAGAAATTCATATTCCCTATTAGGTACTAGAAATAAGTTACTTATAGTAGGTATTTTGAAAAGCTTACGGCCGAATTCTCAAATTCCACTTCAAGTTAAGCTACTAAAAGGGCCTCTACATCACAGGCTGTCAGTGCGTGACCTAAGGGCCTCTTAATATAAGTAACGTTTTAGGCCGTCAGTTTCATTGATTGAAGCGGGTATTCTACTACACGGTATTCAGGGACCCTTACCCTTACTCAGCGCAGTGTAGTAGAATTCCTGGTATAGGGGTCCCTATTTAGGGCGACCGGACGGTCCCGGCAAGCCTTGCTCCCTAATGGCCCTTACGATCGAGTAGTGTAATAACACTCGGGGCGGTTGGGGAGCTGTCGTCACGCGGCTAGCGTGGAGAGCGCTTGGTAGTATTATATACGGAGCTACTAAATTTAATAAGTATTCAAATTCCCATTCTTAAATAATTTTTTAAATCCACTGGTTCCCGAGCACTGAGTATCCGCATATTGGAGTAATTTTCTCCTCTTTTTTTCTTCTATAATATTCATGGATGCAACCAAAGTCACAGCAGTCGCTGCTTTTTGTAATGGTTTAGATAAAACAGGTGGCATGATACGTCTCTATCCGCGTTCACATTCAGACTGTACACAGAGAGTGAGGGGGCCGGTATTCAGTGCAGTGTAATAATTGACGCCCTTGCAAGGGGCCAAACCCATCCCGACTGCCGGGCCCTGAACACCGTGTAGTGAAATACCCGCTTAATAACTCACGTGGAAACCTCATCGCAGTACTGACACTTGTATGTCACGCCCTTATGCCACCGCTGGTGCTGCTTAGCTTGGGTCCTAGAATTGGAACAAAACTACATTGTTTACATAAAAAGACTATAACCCGACTAACGCACGAAACTAATAATAAATCTTAATCTTGGGCCCGTATTAATAAACCATTCTCAAACTCGTTCTCAAGACGTTTCTTGGCTGAGACAGTCTCAAGTAACGATTAGCTTTTCAAGATGGTCTTTAATTCATAGTCTCAAGACCGTCTCAGTTGAGAACGTTATTGAGATCACTTACTCAACTTTTAAGCGTCATCTACATGACAAAGAACGAATAAAATAATGTTTCGTTTACACTTCTACAAAGAACGGATTTATTGATTATACATTCCCTCAATAATTCTTTTTAAAAATGTAATATTTAATAATATAAATACAAAAAAATTTTATGAATAAACAAGGGCACGGTATACAGGAGGAAGTCTGTTGAATAATTTAAAACCTAGAACAGACACAAAAATTTAGGGCCAGTACCACAGTATGTACATAAAGTTTCAGTAAAAGGAGTATTTACAAAACACAGAACAGATTTAAGGTTGATAGGGCGAGGAATTGTAGGAGGTAGGGATCACATAATGAGGATTGTTTTTTGGGCAGCGAAAAAAAGTTCTGCTGTCAAGTGTCAAATCAAGTCAATTAATAAAACTCAAATAGGTAATTCGTTTAATATAAATATATAAATTAAATCGAAAATATTTCTACAAATACTCGACACTGTCAGAATGGTGAAAAACTTTTGCAACCGCGATTACCAAAAAAAAAAGAAGAATAAGTATCAATAAGCGTTTTTTTTTAAACTTTATTTTGTGTTGAGTATGTAGTGTAAATTCTGAGTTTGTTTAATTATAAGTATTTAGATTTTAATTTACATAATTGTAACACACTCAAAAACACCACAAATAATAATGTACTGTATCCCAATTCCCAAGCAAGCCGTTCTCAAGTCAAGGTTTGTCTGTACCCACGAAACCGCATCTCAAGTAACAGTTTGACAGCAATGACAGCGTACTTGAGTAACGAGTCTCGTTTATTAATACGTTCGCACTCACTTGATACGCCGTAGCTACTGTACGTAGCTGTACTTAAGTACGGTCATTAATTAAAACAACATCTTACTACTTAAGTAATTACTTAAGTACTTTCTTGTCTTAAAGATAAGAACGCTTTATTAATACGGGCCTCATTTTAACTGTCTGAGATCAAGATTTCAATGCATTTCAACTGTCCTAGGATTAACTTTACGTCAATTTTTGTTTGAGAATCTAAGATTTTCGATACGTTATTAATTTCGGGCGTAAGTAAATTATAAAGCCTATGTAACCCAAGCCATTATTGCGAATCTATTGATACCTCATTCATAAAAATGAATTGTTTGGGCGCTAGGGTGGAAAAAACATACATACATACATAGACAGCCAAAATCATTACCCTTCCTTTTAGCTTCGCCGTAGTCGGATAAAAATAGACAGTTTATACTATGCCAATTGCTACTACGCATTATACTCGTTACTAAGTAAACACCAAAATATGGCCCTTTAGCCAAGATGCCATCGCTAATAACTATGACGAAGTCGGACTCACGCACAAAGGGTTCCGTACTAATATCTATAAAAACGGCAAAAAAATATCACGATTTATTTTATTGTTTTTAGTAGTTGTTGTTATAGCAAGAGAAATACATCATCTGTGAAAATTTCAACTATCACGGTTCATGAGATACAGCCTCTAGACAGATGGACAGCAGTCTTAGTAATAGAGTCCCATTTTACCCTTTGGGTACGGAACCCTAAAAATGTATGGTATTGACGTATCGCGCGCTATGTCACTTAGCGAACGTTAGATACGTCAATCCCACATAATTTCAATTTCGAAGAACGTCATTGTAATTAACGATGACATGACAATATGTTGAGCTAGATTGATGACACTTAATATTATTAACCAGTAACACACGGCCGCTGCGGACTTACGTGGTCTGTGAGACGTACGAGCAGGCCTTACACTCGTACTTTTTCTCGTGGTTGGAGGTGTGTTTCTGAAGCGTCCGTTTCGTCCTGAACCTTATCTTGCACACCGGACACTCCATCTCACCTGCACTCTATAAAATTAAAGCAATATTTAGGGTCTGTTTCACAATTTACTGATAAATGTCAGATAGCTTATTGGCATGTTTTGTCCATGACGCTCGATATATATATATATATATATATATATATATATATATATATATATATATATATATATATATATATATATGAGTATATATTTTCTATAGAAATTAATAAATGTTGTGAAAAATTCGTTTTTTTTTTGCAATAAAAATATTACTAGATGGCATAAAAGGATAATTTAAAATCAAAGGGGTGCTCCATGAAAAAATTCGGAAACCCTAAACTATTCGAAAACTATAACCATGCATTTTTTTTGTAAACTAGCTATTTTATCCGCGCGTACGCGTGCGTGTACGGTAAACATATGCGTGCAAACGTCATTGTCTTTGTGCATTTGCGTATGTGTTCGTGCGTGTACGTAAACATGTACGTGCATACGTCATTGTCTTCGTGCATTTGCGTATGCGTTCGTGCGTTTACGTAAACATGTGCGTGCATATGTCATTGTCTTCGTGCATTTGCGTATGCGTTCGGCGTGCGTGCGTACGTCACTTTCTTCGTGCATTTGCATATGCGTTCGTGCGTGTACGTAAACATGTGCGTGCATGTCATTGTCTTCTTGCATTTGCGTATGCGTTCGTGCGTGCGTGTACGTAAACATGTGCGTACATACGTCATTGTCTTCGGATACGTCGTTTTCGACGACTGGCAATGACGAAAAACAAAGATTGGCATTAGGATATTAGTTGCACTGTACCGGGCTGTGTTTACTGAGGTGATGTTTCCACGCGTCGCTGTCTATGAACCCCTTGTAGCAGAGTTCGCACTGGTACAGCGCGTTCTTGTAGTTCGACGAGTTCTGACGCTTGGATACCTCAGCTATTTGCTCCTCGAGCTGAAAAGTAAATTCAGATAAGATGTCCTATGTGGGGAAAACTCCAAATTTCAAAAACTTTACTAGCATAACTAAGTAGGTACAATATCAAATACTTTGGCATGACAAACTACAGGCTAATAAAGTCTTGTTCAGGCGCTTGCTAAAAATTACAATTTTTGTACTTGACTTAATATTATATGACGTATACAGTAATTATTATTTTCTATAGGGCCTCACAATCGCCTAATAAGTAACGCTTCAGTATAAAGTGAGCAGCGATAAAACTTCCGGATAAGCTATTCGTCACTTATTAGGCGATTGCGAGAACAGGCCCTTAGTATAATATATTTTATGAACTTTTTATTTGATTAATGCAATCATGATGAGAGACAAAAAAGTTTGCACCTCTAGACCCCCGAAAGGAAACTAAAGTTTATTTAGTATTCAGATGTTGCCCGCTTTTGAGTACAACAAACTGTAACGGTATTCCTAATTTATAAACGTAACCCTAAAATATTAAAATAGCCTAAGAAAAGACAAAAATCTAACATACTTTTATATGTCCTTGTACTAGGGCTTCTGGTGGTGACTCATATTGTTATAGTTTGTGATCGTGTATAAATAAATGAAAAATAAAATCGTGTCGTGACGTGACGCAACCTTGAAATTTCACTCACAACGCCGCTAAAGCAATTTCGCTTAAAAAAAAACATGACAGAAGTGAAACTTCATTCAATATTTAAAATCCAAAATATCTCTCATCGTGCCTAAAGTACATCACTTCAAATAATTAATAGAAAAATTCAAATTTATACACCTAACGTCATCTGTGTATTGAGCTGTGTTTTAGAAAGTAAAGTTGTTATGCATCGTATGATGGCGCCATATCCAAAATCGTTGTGTTATATCAAAAATCATGTCGTGGTGCGCGGCGCGTGACGCGTGATGTGACGCGACATTCAAATTTCGCTCTCAACGCTGCTAAAGAACCTTACCGACAATTTCACAATGGTGCAGAATGTCTCCAAGTCCATATCATCGTTACACACTCCCCCTGTATTCTGGGTACGTCTAACCACAGGTTTTTTGGGTTCCGATTCCTCTTTAGGTTTCTTTGGCCTTCCACGCTTTAGTTTTCCGGTCCCCAGTATTTCGAGTGGACTAGAATCAACTGTCACCAGCTAGAAATAAAAAAAAACTATATAATATGTAAGGAAGTGTCATATATGGACTTAATACTAAGGGGATGGTAAATAGTAGTTTTTATTAACTTAATTATTACAAAATATATCTTTACATAGTGTAAAATGAAGTTGCTTCTTTTCCTGTTTGCTTAGATCTTTTACTTAATATATTAATCTTAACTAGTCAACGGATTTGAATGCGGTTTTCAGCAACAGATAGTGATTCAAGAGGAAGAAGATTATATGCATAAGTCATAACACATTGCACTCGTGTGAAGCCAGGGCGCGGCGGGTCGGTCGTTAAGTGTAAAAGAATGTTGTGGATTAAACAGAAAACTTTGAAAATCGCTTCCTTCCACAAGGACCTCTGATGAAAATTTAAATGTACTAAATGTAAATCCCAAATTTTAATACTTACAGGGATCTCTCGTCTTGTTACACTTTTCTTCTTTTTCTTTTTTTCCTTTTTACTTTCTTGTTCTTCCTTTAAGCTTCTATGTAACGACAGTGGCTCATCATCACTAGATAAAGGATAATAGTCGTCCAAATCGGTCTCAACTTTGATATCCACATGTGGTTCGATCTTGGCTTCCATATCAATATCATCAGAATTAGATGCAATGTCTACACTTTCCAGTGTTTTTACATTGAGATTGAAAGATAGGTATAAACTACTTCTGTTGTTCTCAATATCTTTGGCTGTTACCTGAAATATGATCGGTAACAATAAAACACTATACAACTTTTATACCCATTCTGAAGTAAATAAAGGGGTCTATTCCATACGCCTAAGTAATAAATGTAATATGTTCTAAGTGCAGAATTTATATAATATGTAAATAGGGTATTTACCTACATGTAAAAACATCAATCAGAAATAATGAGGTATCACAATTTGGTAAAAGTAAAAACAAAAATATTTTATGTGTAGTTTTGAAATTACAATATGCATTTCAAAACTAACAAAAGTTTACTTTTTTTAAATAATTAATTTAAAATATCTACATAATTAGTTTACTACTATTCCTACTAATATTATAAAACATGTGAAAGTTTGTGAGGATGAATGGATGTTTGTTACTCTTTCACGCAAAAACCACTGAACCAATAGTATTATTAATTGTTGTATCTTGTTGGACAGCTGTTGAAACACTGATGTTCTTCTACATATTATGATCTGCAGAATCGCTGTCAATATTATTTTTTTAGGTATTCTTCATAGAAAAAACCACAACAGTAAAGAATATAGATTTTTTTATTTTTCATCTTCTACTACGACTTAGTATTCATAGTAAGTGGCATTAATGCTATTATTAATAATAAAACAGCTCATTGCTACATAAACACTGTAAAATCAAATAATTTAAAAAAAAAAAAAAAAAAAAATTGGCAATTCTTTAAAAAACTTAAATGTCTCCTAAAATATTTATTTCGGAAAATGGGTTTCATTGAAGAAAACATTGAAAATGATGAAACCTATATTATCCCCATAAAGGATCAACATCGACTTGACCTGTATTATACCTATTCTATTTTTGATAGAAAATATGTTTCTCTTGAAACGGAAATTTTAAAAAAATATTGCCAGTTACTTCAATTCTATAGGGACTTCCAATAGAAGTGAAAAAAAATTATAAAACAAAAAGAAATAAAAGTAATAAAAATATTTCGTCTGACCGAGATTCGAACCCGAGACCAATTGGTCGACAACGCAAAATCCAAACGCCTACATAACTTTGTTATGCGTATCTGACAATAGTATTCGAAATTACTCATATCTTATTTGTATTACACAACGAAAGAAAAAACATAACAAACTAAGATCCGTCGTGAGCATAAAGGTCAAATCTATGGTAAAATAATTCTGAACGGACTTTCAATAAGTCATTTCAATTCAAGCATGTCGGTGACGCGAACCCATAAAATTTTCCCCTACCAAAAAGTGGCCAAAGTGGCAAAAGCAGTTTTAACTTCAAAAATCGCTCAGTATAAATAAAGTACCTTACCTTCACATTGGAACACACAAGAGCATTTAGTAAGCCCTCACTATTGATGCATTGTTCACGGAACTTGCTGAACTTCATAAACATGGCGGTGCATTTTATACAAATTGTCACCGGTATGGGATCCCAGAATACCTAAAACATTATAATATAATACACATCCATGACCCAGGAGTGCAGAAAACGTTTTGTCCCATGGGGGGATTCGAACCTGTAACCACCAGCTTGAGCTGAGCGACAATGTGCGTGTGTGTTGTATGTTGTAGCAATAGTTATTAGTATTATGTACGTATATAATACAGATTCTTTTTAGATATACAGTCTACAACAAATGGTAGAGTATAAAACATTTTAACAGTGTGTTTTGACAATATACAGTTTTATAGTTTTATTAAATTACCTTTGGAAACCTAGCTTTTGGAAATGTGCGATATCGTCTAAATATAAGATATTAATTTAAACTGTATTGTATAAAGGGCTACTATAATGAAACAGCCTCCGTGGTCTAGTGGTTAGAGCTTGGCTCTCGACTCGGAGGTCGTGGGTTCGATTCCCGCATTGGAACAAAAAAATGTTGTTTCCAAGTTTGGTTAGGACAATTCAGGCTGATCACCTGATTGTCTGACAAGAAAGATGATCCATGCGTCGGATGGGCATGTAAAAAGTCGGACCTGCGCCTAATCTCTCGCCAGTCGTGTCGGTTATCTGTCCCACTGGGTTACGAGAGTAAAAGGAGGAGAGAGTGCTCTTGTGTACTGCGCACACACTTGGGCACTATAACATAACTCCTGCGTAGCTGGCCTGGTTTCAATGAAACAGGCCACCGTCACCGAAATCGGTGTGGGAGCTATTATTATAATGTGTATAAAATGCTTAAAGTGAGTAAAATATTTAATTTTATAAGGATCATACTGTATCCGTCTAAATAACTTCTGAAAATACCGTACATAATAATAAGTATGAACTGGGCACGGGCAGAAAGTTTTATTAAGTAAACTGCTCTGTCCCAGAATTTTAAATCTATAATATCGTCGAAAATATTAATTTGATTTACATGCTGTAAAGGGCCATATTGATATATATTAAATGCACAATGAATTTAAGGTACTTAATATGTAAGAGATAGATATATACCATAGCTGACTTTTTATCTCGTAGGGTTCAACCAACGTTTCCAATGTAAGCACAAAAAATGTGTTTATTTACGACATTAGAAACCTCTAAAATTATCACTGTTTCTCTACTATATTATGCATGTTATATACATATAAACTTTCCTCTTGAATCACTCTATTAAAAACAGACAGAAAAAGCTACTTTGTTTTATAGTATGTAGTGATAAGAGAAAAGAGAGTTTAAGTAGAAAAAGAAAATAGCTTGATAATTATTATTTTTTATTTTTTTAAAAACATTCATAGAAAGTTTAGAGCACAGCATATAAGGCAGGCTTCATAAAAACTTTTCTACATTTTACAGGTAGCAGGTAATATAAATATGAATATATACAGAATTACAGATTTTCAAATACTTACAGATTTTCCCATTAAAAGTTGATAGTAATTATGTAATGGCTGCGAATTTAAATTTACTACTTTTCCATCTAATGATAGGCATGTTCTACACACTCTTATATCATTCATTTTGGACCTAATTTCAATTAAACAATTAATGAAAATTCTATACACTGCATCATTTGTATATTCGCGGCATAAACAAACAAATTATAGGAATAGAGTTAGAAATTATTAGAACTTCTAGTGCAAAAATATTGAATATTTTAGCTACATTTTACGCACAAAGACAGACTGTTCCGATGATTACACTTTACAGAAATAATATATTTAAAATACTGAAAATTGTTTGCAATTATATAGACGGTTAAATTATTATAAAATTGATCGAGAATGTCTATAAATACACAAGACGCCAATATCCGCCATATTTGTTGTCATTTGTCAGTTTTGACAGTTAAATGTTTTTAAATTTTTATTTATATATATGACATTCAGCTTAAAACTATTTGCCATTGTCAAGTTATAAAGAAAATACCAAATTTCTAAATTGTCAAGTCCTAAGAATGTCAAGTCAGTCGATTCAGTAAAGTGGTAGAAGTTTTACTGAAAGTTCCTAGGGATTTTAGGCGATAACACAAAAAAAAAGGACTGTGTGGTTTTATGAAACCACGGAAAAAGTGAAACTTAATAACAAAATAGCGTGGAGCACTGGCACAAATGAGTACTAGTCTATACACTACACGGTCAGCTGATGCGAACTATAGGCGCCGCCATATTGGCCTCGGCTGCTCTAACGAGCGCCTTTCACTTTATCCCTACTCCGCGGCCGACCGTCACGCGACATGCAACACACAGACGAAAAAGTTTGAGACGATGTAATAAAAGTTTCACTTTAATAGCACGCTTTTTGCATTGTACCACTTGCCAGTTGCCCACACTTGTGAACGTCAACGAATATCTAATGGTATATATATAATATCTAATACTACCAATATTACACATTATGAACTGAGTTCATACAAATTTTGCAAGAATTGCTCGGCAAAACTCCACACTGAGTGCCGTTTTTTTTTTTTAAATAGCGTCGGCTTATAACCATTTACCAGTGTAAAGTTAAAAAGGCGGGAAATAGAATTTTCTGCTTAAATTTTCAATACCGTATTCTAAATCATCAAGTCCAAAATCTAGTCAAAGTCCAATTAAATAGTCAGTGCAGTGAATGACATAGATGATAAGTAATACTACTAGTCAAGTTAGTCGATTCAGTAAAGTGGTAGAAGCTTTACTGAAAGTTCCTCGGGAGTTATGGGGGAAACACAAAATAACACATTTTTTGAAGTTGTACCACTTACCCACACTTGTGCACTAATACGAATATGTTAACTAATAGTTAATGGTTAATTTTCTACCAATATTACACATTAAGAACAGAAATAACACAAATGTATGGAGGAAATACAAAAACAACAACGTCACACATTGCATTCCCCGGCAAAACTCTAAACCACTATTAAGGCTGGGACTATATGCTCCGGAATCCGTGTTCTTGATTCATGTGTTCGATTTTCAACTCTATTTTTTTAGCGCAGAGTTCTATTTTAAATGCTCAGGATTTCTACGGCCTTCCGGATTCCGGTACATTTAGATAGTTTTCCAATTGCAGCACGAAAGCGCATATGCGCCATAATGCTAAACGTTGAATGTTTCAACTACAGCAACGCTTCACACAATCGAGCACTCTCCAAAGTACTGCTTTGAGCTTTCGCATGATGCGTGCAATCGATACCAACTCATTTGTTTTTTCTTTAAGTTGGCATTGATCGAAATATTATTTATACTTTCGTATACTATATAATATAACTTAATAATACTATGACTTTCATTTCGTCGTAGTTTTTTTGGAAAGAATAAAAGTTAATTGAGACTGTGTTAAAAGAATAAATATAAGTATGGATTAAACATTGTCTACATTGTTGATGTAGGTACTGTTGATGTACAAACATTGACTATTTTTTTATATTCCACCATTGATAGCTAATAATACATCTACGTATTCCACATTTTTTTCAACACTGAACTTAGCGCACTCTGCTGGTGCATGTGAAAACTAATTCACGTTTCAATTAAGCATCAGCACAATTCGGCATTGTGCGCCACTGAGTCGCATAATGCTATATAATTGAAAAACTACCATAGTTCCAGCCTTATCTGAGGCTTAAAATCATGGAGAATAGAAGTAAGGAGTACCATCTCCATACATTTAAAAAGTGTCCGTAAAATAGCGTTAAATAGGGGGCGCTACAGACGCAAGGGTGTAAAGCGGCAAAATTTAAACGGATAATTAAATCTTGGGATCTTCTTCGGTTTTATATATAAAAATATTTTCGACTATACGAGTAATTACAATATTCATGATTTACTGAATTAACTACTAAAAACTAGTCATAGTCATCAAAAATTCTAACTTCATAGCACACACCTTTTCCACTCTAGCGCCATTATGGCTAGTTTTAGAACTATTATTTAATTACTTTTGTCGGACACTTTTTAGCTTTTCTGCCTTAGAGAGATGGTACTCCTTACTTCTATTCGCCATGCTTAAAATAATGACCATGGAGGTAAGAGGAAAGAGACCGATCGCTACGTGCTAAAGCATGTTGCCTTAAAATATTTTTTGGTCTATTCGATGTTAGACAACATGTTAATATACAATCTAGAACCCATTTTCGTATATCTTAAAAATAACGAAGACAAAAACAATTTAAATTTCCAATATGAAAGAGAGCGATATATCGGCCTGTGACGACACGAGTTGCAACCGCCATAGATTTGTCATTACAAAATGTATGCCGGTAGCAACTTGTGACGTAACAAATCGTTTTGCGAGATAGAGATGGCCAATATTTTTCATTTGCTTATAATTTTTTATCGCGTCAATCTAAATACCTATTTCTTTTTACATTTAGTTTATAAAAATGTGATATTCCATACTAGGCAACATCCCTTCTGCCCCTGAAAATTTGTAGAACTTATAATTCATTTTTCAGCCACCAGCCGCACTGCCGTCGCGGTAGGTAAGTAGTTTAATTTTCTTCGCGGCATTGGTGGGCTGGTGGCCCGCTTTTATTGAGACAACTTAGCGATCGCAGCGCCTCACTTGTTTTGTCCATATTTCTGGGACACTTTCTACAGCGATCGTTCTCTTCTCTATAACCTCCATGATAATAACATAACCTAACCTAACCAAGAGTATGTCAGGACATGTCTCTCGGGCGCCCCAAGCGTTATTCTGGGAGGGTTCTAGGGAGGGTTCTATAACTATCAGGCGCAATAGGCTTTCATTGAATTACTTCAAAAGTTATTGTCCGATTTCGTTCAAAATAATTTTCCTAAAAGCATGATCTATCAGCATGGAAACATACAAGTTTCTATCTCATATAGTTTAGAAATGGTAGGGGGGGACCAACTTATAAATCACTTTGGAGGCCGATTACTCAAAAATGATCGACTTTGTAAAAAGTCATGTATGAAACCTTGCCATTATTAACCGATTTCCAAAAAAAGGAGGCGGTTATACGTGCGGCTTATATCGACACATAGTGATTTTGACTTTTTCTGAAGTAGCCCAAGCATATGCTACCAAAAAGTAAGATTTTGCACCAAGGTATACCCTGGGTCCAAAAGTATTGAACAGAACTCTTGACTCCTTATAGATACATGTTTGGGGATTTCGGCGTTGCTTAAAGAACTGCAAGCATAAGCCACTATGTCAATTAAAGTAATCATTATCATCACCACCATTATCACACGGTAAATCATGACATAATGATAATATAATATGTACTTCTCATTATATTTTACACCGACACGGATATCATTGAACATTACCCTGCCGTTTATGGACCGATTTTCAAAATAATTTTTTTGATGTATTAGGTAGGTATAATCCAAAATGTGATTTTGTCTTTTAAAAGATTTTGAAAAATAGTGTTTTTTTATTATTATTACTATTTTATTATTATAAGCATAAGCTGTCCCACTGCTGGGCAAAGGCCTCCCCCAAAGACTTCCATCTGTCTCTCTCCTGCGCCACCGCTGGCCAGCCTGGCTGGTATGCCTCCAGCTCATCACGCCATCTTTTTCTAGGCCGGCCTCAGCGGCGGCGTCCGTCTTCAGGTGCCCACTCTGTTGAGATCTTTGCCTAGCGGTCGGAATGCATACGGCCAACGTGACCCGCCCAATCCCACTTCAGCTTGGCAGCCTTGACACCTACATCCTTGATACCTGTTTTGGAGCGCAGTGTGCTGTTCCTTATTTTGTCCAGAAGTTTTACTCCTAACATACTGCGCTCCATTGCTCTTTGGCAAACCCCGAGTTGGGACTTTTGTAAAACGGTCAATGACCAAGTTTGTGCACCGTAGGTTAGGACAGGCAGAATGCACATGTCGACGAGTCTGCGCTTCAGGGAGGTCGGTAAATTTCCCTTCATCAGCGTCTTCATGGACCAGTAGCTCTTCCAGGCGTTTTCGATTCAGCGATCGACTTCCTTCCCTTGTCTATTTTCAAAAGAAACTAACTGGCCCAAGTAGATGTACTCGTCGACATATTGCATTTCTTGCTCGTCTACCTCGACCCTACGCTTCGTGCTATTATATTATATTACGTGCTATATATATATATATGTCCAAAACCAAAATAATGACCTATTTTGGTTTTGGACATATTCATTGTTAGTCCCACCTCGAGGCTTGCAGTGCTCAGGTCTTGGAGCATTTTTTGTAACTTAGAGGCTGTGGAAGCGAACAGGACAATGTCGTCAGCAAAACGGAGGCTTGTTAGCCGTTTTCCGCCAACTTCAATGCCCCTCGCCGCCCAAGGATCTTTCAGTTTTCTGAAGACGTCTTCAAGCACACAAGTAAAGAGTTTGGGAGAGAGCGGGTCACCCTGTTTGACACCCTTGAGTACTCGGAACTTAGGACCGGTAGTATTAGTTTTATATCAGCGGTGCTATTGGCATAAATGATTCTAAGGAGTTCTATGTATGTTGGATCTATGTTTTGATTATAAAGAGATTTAAATATAGCGGGGTGTTTAATGTTGTCGAAGGCTTTGGTGTAATCAACAAAGGCTAGGTATAGGGGCTTGTTGAATTCCGAGTACTTTTCGAGGAGTTGGTTAATGTGATTTTGACTTTTACAAAAGTAACCCAAGCATATGCTACCAAAAACTAAGATTCTGCACCAAGGTATACCCTGGATCCAAAAACACTGAACAGAACTCCTCAGTCTTTAAAGTTACGTGTTTGGAAATTTTGACATTGGTTGAAGAACTGCAAGTATATGGCATTGTGTAACTTACAGTAATCATCATCGTTATCTTATATACAATACCTAATGGAAGCTTGGCGCGTATTCAATTATACATTCGATCGATTATTTTAAAGTTTAAATGTTCTTAAAATGTGTTAATAATAATTAATTTAACAAATATCACTAAAAAGGGAAAAATCATTATTACTTTTATTTTAAACATAAAATTAAACCGACTTCCAAAGTAAAAATGCACATAAAAGTATGAAATAAAACTTATTTTCTAATTAATTCCCCTTTTATATTTGGCTGAAATTTTAACTATTTCTCTACTCAATGTTCAAAATTTTGAAGTCGGTTCCAGCCAACTTGAACGTGTGTTATATTTAAAAGGGGAATTATTTACAAAATAAGTTTTATTTCATATTTTTTTGTGCATTTTTATTTTGGAAGTCGGTTTAAATTTTTGTTTCATTTTATAAGACCTATTCAACGATATGCCACACGATGGGGTAGAATGAAAAAATATTTTTATCCCCACTTCAAATGTATGGAGAGTCAACCCTAAAACCCGAGATCAATACACAATCTATAACTATACCAAATTTCATCCATTTTCATAACTAGCTGAAGTTCGCCGGGTCAGCTAGTATTTGTTAGGAAAAGATCTTAATTTTGTTTTAAACCCTTGAGACGATAAATGATCTTATTTTTATAAAAAACTAGCTGACCCAGCGAACTTCGTACCGCTATATTTTTTGCCGTGCCGCAAGAAATAATATTTTAAATATTTGTTAACAAAAAAAAAATTTCACACAAACCTTCTGGCAACAACGAACACATAAAATAAAGATTTATCCAATTTGGTGCAGTCGTTTGGAAGTTATGCGCGTACAAACATTTCGGTAATTTAATTTTATTTATATAAGGCAATTTTTTTAACTTTTCTCTCCGTAAGAACCATCCTCGTACTTCAAGGAATATTTAAAAAAAAGAATTAGCGAAATCGGTTCAGCAGGTCTCGAGATTTGCGCTTAGCAACATATTCAGCGATTCATTTTTATATTATAGATAATAATTAATTCTACTAATATTATAAATGTAAGTTTGTGAGGATGGATGGATGTTTGTTACTCTTTCACGCAAAAACTACTGGACATATTTTGATGAAATTTAATATGGTAGTAGTTTAAGCTCTGGATTAAAACATAGGCTACTTTTATCCCGGAAAAGTACAGTATTCCCGCGTGATAGTATATTTACGCAGGCGGAGCCTTGTTGCTTTTTTTTTATTGTATAACAATCATCTATTTGTGACGTATCTATCTTCTATCTATATATATAAAAAGCAATGCTGATTGACTGATGTATCCACGCACAGGCCAACCCCTTAAGGCTAGAAATTTAAAATTTTGCACACGTATTTCTTATACCAGCGTAGGCATCGATTAAGGAAGGATTTTTCAAAATTCAAGCTCCAACTGAAATCTCTGAAACTTTATATTCCTTGGACATATTTGCGTGAAGTTTCGCATGAATTGAGCACGGAAAATAATAGGTAAGTCACGTACTTTAGCGTCTTCCAATATTCAATCCCTAAGAAAGTAAAATGGCGGATAAAAGTTTTAAATTATTATAAACATATCGTTTAAAACCCAATATTACGCGGGCAAATGCTATTTATATTTTTGCAGGCACTATCAAACTCTAAAACTTTTCTCTAGAACTCTATTGAGCTCATCTTGCATCTCTCATCGTTTCTCAAAAACGATTTCGTTCGCTCGTTTTATTTTACGATTTATTTTGCAAATCCGTCGTACCACGGAAAAGACTTATTATTTTTCGGGTTAATATATTATAGCCTATGACACTCACAAATAATGTGCCTTTCTAATGGTAAAATAATTTTAGAATTCGATTGAAGTAGACCCAGATAATCCCCCTTACAATATGGGTAAGTCACAAACTCACAAAGAAAGAAACTTTACCTCTTTATGATATTAGCTTCATCTCTTTATAATATTAGTATAGTTTCTGAACATAATGAATAGGTATAATGTTAGCCGCGACTAAGTACCTACGCGAAAAAGAAATCCTGGGAGAACCGTACATTTCCCTGCGATAAAAAGTAGCCTATGTGTTAATCCAGAGACTAAACTACTACCATATCACTAAAATCCGTTCAGTTGTTAAATACGTGAAAGAGTAACGAACATCCATACATAAAACTTTCGCGTTTATAATAAGCAAGGACATGTTCGTCGTCGTGTTTTAATGATTTCGATAATCTTTTGAATAGGAAAACGTTAGAAGGTATTAGACGTATAGACATTTACTTTAAAAATATTTGGGATTGTGGTCACCCATCCTAGACGAATACATGACCGGCGTTGCTTAACATGAGTTAGCGCTAAGACCATAATACGAGGGCGGGTCAATAAGTCCGTGACTTTTGGAATAAAACACAGATTTTTTGATAAATAAATCATTTTATTTTTCAACGTAGTCCCCCTTGAGCTCTATACACTTTGTCCAACGCTTCTCCAATTTTTTTATCCCTTCCAAAAAATATGATTTGTCGAGGTCCTCAAAATAGGCCTTTGTTTGCGAGATGACTTCATCATTGGAGTCAAATCTTTTTCCACCGAGCCATTTTTTCAGGTTTGGGAAAAAGAAGTAGTCACTCGGAGCCAAATCTTGAGAATAGGGTGGATGTGGGAGCAATTCATAGCCCAATTCATGGATTTTTGCCATGGCAACTGCACATGTGTGCACCCTTGCATTGTCTTAGTGAAAAAGAACTTTTTTCTTGGCCAAATGAGGTCGGTTTTTTTTCAAATCCTCATTGAAGCGGTCCAATAAGTTGGCATAATTTTCCCCATTAATTGTTCTTCCCTTTTGAAGATAGTCAATGTGGATTATCCCACGTGCATCCCAAAAAACAGTCGCCATAACTTTATTGGCTGACAAACCCACCTTGGCCTTCTTTGGCGCCGATTCACCCTTAGAAACACACTGTTTTGACTGTTGTTTGGTCTCTGGTGTATTGTGATGGATCCATGTTTCGTCCACGGTTACAAAACGGCGCAAAAACTCCTCCATATTGTGATTAAACAACGCCAAACCTTCCTGTGAAGTTGTTACACGATAGCGTTTGTGGTCGACTGTGAGCAAACGCGGCACCCATCTTGCGGAAAGCTTTCTCATGCCCAAGTGATCATTCAAAATTGAAACCACTGAGCCATGCGAGATGCCTATGGCTTCCACAATCTCTTGCACTTTCAATCATCGGTCGGCCAACACCATATCGTGAATTTTTTCGATTGTTTCGGGTGTAGAGACCTCAACTGGGCGTCCAGGACGTTCGGCATCTTCAGTGCTTGTAAGGCCACAACGAAATTCAGTAAACCACTTTTTTACCATTGAAATCGATGGTGCAGAGTCCCCATAGTATTTATCAAGCTTAGCCTTGGTCTCGGTAATGGTTTTTTTTCGCAAAAAATAATGCTTAATAAGCACACGAAATTCACTTTTTTCCATTGTTTCCTTAAGTTACTGGATAGTCTGATAAAGATAGCTGTAAAACACAAACTAACTGACGCAGCAAGTTCAAATTTTGATAGGAGTCAACTGACAGATGCCTGTTGACAGGAGTAGTGTTGCTTTTTCAGTAAGGAGGTTAGAAATTCAAAAAGTCACGGACTTATTGACCCGCCTTAGTAGAACTTCTCACTTATTCCTCCTGGTATTAATATACATCAATGATTATGTAATACCTGCGTAAAGTTTCAACCAGTTTAACTGGTCAGTTATTCTATAACATTTTGTATGCTATATTCTTTAAACTGAAATAACTTTTATATTTATGAACCGATTGAAATGAAACAAACACAAAATTTTTAGTAGAGCAAACCAAAACGCATTAGTGAAAACTGCATTCAAATCCGTTAAGCCGTTGACTTTGTACGCGCAAAAACAAATATCGCAGGAACCGTACACTTTTACACAATAAATAGTAGGTAATGTGTTAATCCAAGGTCTAAACTATTACCATACCAAATTTTATCAAAATCCAGTCAGTAGTTTCTGAGATTAGCGAGTACAAGCGTACAGACAAACAGATAAACAGAAACAGTAAAAAAATATAAAAATCATTGTTTTGGGTTCTATACCGTTCATAAAGGTCCCCTGTAACAGTTTTTCTTATTTATCTTCCATGTACAGACAGCGACCAGTTACAAATTTATTATAGGTAGGTATGTATAGATTACTGAAGCTAGAAGCGCGGACAGACAGACAGACGGACGAACAGAGCGAAACTATAAGGGTTCCTTGAGTATTACGGAACCCTAAAAATGTACCAACTGTGGTGTCCAAGATTGAGCGCTACAAAAACACACACCTTGCACCTTATTCACCACATAAACCCTCTCACCCAGGAACTGCTCGACTCGCCCGCAAAGTGGTCAAAAGATTGAAAACCATGTAATATTATGATTAGAGACTGAAGCAAAACAACAAAAAAGCTGAAGACAGCAGCTTCAATCTCTGTTATAGGTACCTACCTAACCCAAAAAATAATTTTCGTGATTTTATTTTAGCACTTTTTCGGCGTGGTTTATACACATATCCATGCAAAATTTCATCTTTCTAGCACCATGGAGGAATTTTGGTCTATGCTAGCACTAACCTTTTGGAAGGTAAGCCAAAGACAGGAACTACGGAACCCTAAAAAGGATTACCGTCAACTATTTGTATGGATTAAGACAAGCAGACAGATTTCCTTTAAGCTTTTTCCGTTGCTCAATAGAGTGAATGGACTGGAACTCTAGCAACATCGCTATGTATTTTTTTTTCTAGGCGTTACTACCTAAAGATACAAAAACACTTTCCAACAGGCGATCCATTAGCTCATTTGTCAATTTTTTGACACGAGTAATAATGAAAGAGCTAAATGGGATGGTTATTAAGACATTTATTATTTACTTTACCGTACTCCTGCAATAAACAAAGTAAGTATACTCATTTAAGTGGTATGTAACTGGTAAGTAATAAAGGCAGAGACATAACATTTAACAGCGAAACCTTTTTAAGGTTTTTATTGGGAAATTATTAGATAAAAGTATTATTATAACGACAGGTTCGACTACAGCCAACTTAAGCCTTCAGCCAACAAGTAGCCACTTACTTACCCACCTAAACTGTGAGTAAACTAGAGTAGAATAAGTATGCGACGACAAGTCGCTTAGTGAGTAGGTACCTAATTAAAATTAATTTTCTATACCTACTTACTAATATTATAAAGAGGAATGTTTGTTTGTTTGCATTGAATAGGCTCCATAACTACTGGACCGATTTTGACGAAATCTGGCACATATTACATAGGTACCTAGAGTAGACCACGCCACGGGGAAGGACATACTTAGGCTACTTGTTATCGCGGAAAATGTACGGTTTCTGCGAAATTTCCTTTAGCGCGCACGATGTCGCGAGCAACATCTAATAGGTACCTAAACCTAACTAATAAATTCATTGAAAAAAAACTAACGTAGATAACGTGTAGTTAAAAAAAGTTATGTTTAGGCATTTCCCGGGAGTTAGGATTACCGATTACGTAGTAACTATTTATTTATGACATTAATTATAAGTTCGGCAGGAGGTAACCAGGCCACGCGTACGTAGCAACCTATAAATGTATTAAGTAAAATTTACAACAACTGCAGCGCCAGCATAGGACGTAATTAACATTTCAGGAAGTTAAAACTTAAAAGTGTAAACATTACTTATGAATCTATGCAAATTTCTTGCGGGTGCAGTACAATTTATTGCGAATAATCTAAAATTCAAAACAAACTTATTGTAAAGTGCAAACTCCGAAATTCCGCTAGACACAGCACCTATTTTGCTGTAAAGTAGGTTAGAAGTGCTTATATAAGTTTGTAATTGCATTAGATACCTACCTACGTTCTCTTTACGTTCATAGTAAAATACCTAAACATTTGATATCAACTTTTTACATAACCCTATCTCGCTCACACTCACAGGAGATTATTGTTCATGGAATGCGCGCGTCGGCAAGTCTCGTAAACTGAACAGTAAAGATCAAAATGTTAAAACCGTAAAAGTAGTTCACTCTTCCTGCAAATGAAATAGAGTCTTAATTTGAATGTACAAATCAATGACGTTTCTGTAAGAATATGAATGCCGAGTCACGAGACTATCCATAGTGACTATCTACTTTGTGAGTACATTCATAAATCTTATTATTATTGTATTTTGAAATTCAGAGATTTAAACTATGATATTGATTATAAATTTTTGTAAAAATAAGTAAATCAATACACACAGTATGGTTATTTCTTGATGGTTTGATGGCGACATACCTAAAATACATAGAAATATCTAATATTCTCTACAAAAAGTCCTCGAGAGTTATCTCGTGGGGAGTACGCTTACGTCATCGGCGAGATTTTCGTAGGTATACTGTAGAACAAGCTATGGTCGGATTGGCCGACAAAGCCTTGTAGACGGCCATTTTGTTCGCTGAGTCACCAAAAGGTGAAAAATATACATGAATAAATGCGTACTCCCCACGAGACTATACAACGGTATTGGGCATTTCCCTCGCGAACACAAAATTTGGGTTTCATGTTCCCCTTTGCCTGCTTTGGCGTGGAAAAAATATTTTTCTATTGATAAAGCTGAATTTTTCTTCCAAAACTTTATTAAATTACTAACCGTACGTTGCATTACTAGATAGTAAACATTGAAGCGGGAGTTTATGTTATTTATAATAATTGAAGCCGGAGAGACACTTTTCAGCGTGATAGTATACAGAAGTCAAGTGAAGTATAAACGCAGACGAGGACATTATTTTTATGTATTTTAATGTGTAATTTGTTATGCGGACTGTCAAATTGTGAAGTGCTAATTAACGTTGTCGTTTCAATGTTTACAAGTTGTGAATATGAGTCGTGGGCAAGTGGTCATCATGTAGGAGTGCGACTCGGATCGAGATGATATTGTCTGTATGAATCTCGGATTTGTGCCTTAAGATCCACCCAAACGAGCCAAGATGACAGACTCCACGATGGTCAAGGTAAAGACAGAGCGGCCTGATGAAGCCGAAATCAGAGAGTTGGCCGCCAAGATGGTCGAGGCCAACAAGGCTAAGGCCTTGGCGGCATCGGTCGCGGCGGCCCGTCCTCAGCCCGGCAACCTGCTGGGTGGTCCGCCCACGGGACCGGGTGGTCAGATGGGCATCCTAAACTTCCTCACCAGGAAACCAGGTGCACAAACCGCAGAACAGAGGCCAGCAGCCGAGGAGAAAAAGACGCCGGCCCCCGATGAGGCCAGTTGGAAGGGCCATTTCGGCTGGGATATGCTTGGCAAATGTCACATTCCATACATTTACCGGTCAGGGGAGAGATACGTAGCCGTCCGGATGGTGGAGATCAAGCTACTCAACAAGTACCTGAACTATCTGCATGCAGACATCTACTCGTGCACCTGCATACGGAGCTACTACATCACAGAGATCGAGGCTAGGCTACTGAACGACATCAACAACAGGCATTGTGATGGTCAGTTTGGTCGGGAACAGTTCACACAGAAGGACCTAGTGGTGCGGTTATCAGATGCTTATGAGTTTTACAATTTCCTAGACGTGTGTTACAATAAATTGTTACGTGGTACAACAAACAATAAGGACAAGTGTGGATTTATCCGGATCAACAAGGAGTCGGTCGTTCCTTATACAGTCCGAGATAATCAAAAGTTTGTGCCTCTGTTTTATTTTGAGGGTGAGACGGACAATTTGAAGCTGAAAGCGGACCAGTTAAAGGGTTGGGACTTGTCGTACCTTAAGTTCTGTTGTAAGGTGCAGGGTATTCGGAACGAACTGTTTGCCAGTGAGACGTGTTCTGTGATCAGTTTAACGGACATCAAGAGCTACTTCCCACCTGGGACGGAGTTCGAGGAGTACTGGCCCAACAAAGTTGTGGACTCACAGTTGCTAATATCAGCAAAAGGTAAGAATACACTACTAGTCATCTAAGTAATTTTATTTTTACTCCGTTACTTATGTTCCTATCACAGGGCTTACTAAAGAAGAAGACATATAGATTTGGAGACACTAAATGATAAATTTAACATGTTCATTATCTCCCACATGGTATTAAAAAGATAAAAATTAACATATTATTAATAAATAACAATGTAATTTTCGACAGTTTTAAGACTGTAAATTTTTGTGTGAAAGCAAAACATTAGGAAATGTCTACTCTCTTAGTGCTTAAGTTAAATAACTGACTCCTCTTATTATTTAACAATTATTAGCAATGGAGGTATCTTTTTATACACCTACCCCTTGCTCTTCTTCTACTTATTTTGGCATAGCCTTCCCTGTAAAAGGATTTGCCAACGTCAGAGTGATGCAGCAGATGTTCAGTGAAAAGCTCATGGCGTACAGTGCAGGGAATGGCTCTTGCAATGACTTCATGGGTACCTCATGCAGATACAAGTAGTAATAGTAATTACCCCTTGCTCTTAATGCAACATACAATAATACAACAACATGACAATTTTGTTTGATATTCAATTTTATTGAATAGGCCGTTATCAAACTTCAGTCCTGTTGGAAAAGATTAATAACAGGTTATATAGTACCTCAGTATTTGTAGCCTCATGGTTTGAATAAGTCTTTCACATGGTGAAGTTTTAAAATTAGAAACAAATAAAAAACACACTACTTACTTAAAATTACAATAATGTCATAATGTAATTTTGAATCAGCAAAACAAAGATAAATTTTCGTTTAAAATTATTCTTCCTTTTTTTTCATCCAATTTTAAATTGTCCCATAGTACTTATTATCGTGGTTTTTAATGTCTGTTCAAAATTCAAATACAATATGCACAGTCACCAACATAACCAGTGTGCCACTTTTGGACCTTATTACCAAGTAAAAGTGGTATGGTTCTGTTAGTGACTGTACATATAATAGAAATAATAACTGCTGCCTTTTGGATATTGGTTACAAGTTATTAACATGGAGCTATATTGGCGTATCAATTACTAGAGACCGACCCCAGCTTTGCACGGGTAATGTAATATACATATAAACCATCCTCTTGAATCCCTATCTATTGCTGAAAACTGCATAAAGACATTTTATAAAATTTATTCAAAGAAATTAACAATACACTTTACATAGGTTTTAATGGTAGTATGACTATAGCCAAAAATATTAGATTATCTTTTTAAATACATATGTCATTAAATATAAATTATTTAAAAGAATAACATAATATTTTTCGTAGTTACTAAAAAAATTTCTACATAAGTCTAGTAATATAAAGTTTACAAACTTGAAGTAACTTTTAGAACAACTTGTACCAAAAGTCCAAACTCCTAAAGTCTTATTTTGTTTACATGAAATGTGCCTTTGTTTAATATAAACTCCAAGCTTAATTAATATTCCTTCCTCAACTTATTAAAAAAAAAAACAATTATGTCATAGACGTATATATTTAAAAAAAAATAGGCCTTTTCATCCCTTATTGGATGATTTATTCAGTTCTCCGAGCGAAGTAACCACTCTTGAAATACCTACTGTAGTGCCTGGGACAGTTGGTTTTTAAATATTGTATGGTTTGCCAAGCACATACGGCATTCTCACTACACAGTCAGCCTAGTCCAGAGGATTGACTGATAAATGTGTCTGGGGCCAACCATGTGCTGGTTTCCTCACAATGTTTTCCCTCACCGTTAGAGCATCTGTATAATGTACTTGAGGTCTGAAAAAGTCTCAGGTACAAGTCACAACCTGGGCATGTACCATATACATTGTAGCATTTCCAATGTCACGGCCTTGAGGCGGACTTGTATGCAAAAATTATAAATGACTAGCTTTTGCCCGCGGCTCGGCCCGCATAAAATCAGTAATCCACGGGAATACTGCAATTTTTCGGGATAAAAATAGCCTATTGCATTTGCAGTGTTTCCCAAACATTGTTCTGCCATGGCCCGGTAATTTTGAAACTCTACCTTCGTGACCCACTTAACACATTTAAACCCTGTACAGCCTGAGCTTGGCTCTCGACTCGGAGGTCGTGGATTCGATCCCCGCATTGGAACAACTATGTTTCCAAGTTTGGGCTAGGACAATGCAGACTGATCACCTGATTGTCTGAAAAAAAAGATATCCATGCGTCGGATGTGCACGTAAAAGTCGGTCCTACGCCTGATCTCTCGCCAGTCGAGTTAGTTATCCGTCCCAAGAGAGAGTGCTCTTGTGTACTGCCCACACCTTGAGCACTATAAAATAACGATTGATATAAAGTATTGTTTTTAAAACAAGGTGGGAATGTTGCGATCCGGTATTTTATTTTTATCCCCGGAACCGGGTCGCGACCCGGCAAATGGGAAACGCTGGCCTATTGTGTTAATTCAGAGCTCAAACTACTACCATACCAAATTTCATCGAAATCCGTTTAGTAATTTTTGTGTGAAAGATTAACAAACATCCATCCATCCTCAACTCAACTCAATACAAGTAGGATTGACACTAATTACGGTCATTAGTGCTGTCCTCTGGTGCTGGATATGCAGGCTGGATGTTCAGTTTGGCGCTTAATCTAACCGCAGATCACATACAGTATGATAAAATATTCTATAGGTACTCTTATTTCAATTACGCGGTCGGTCAGAGATTTGCTCGAAGCACTTTTAAGTACTAGTAAGTAGGTCATTAACTGTCGAAAACGTATCAAGAGCATAATTTTGAGCGTGTCTTCCGCAAAGTTGTGAAATATGGTAACGGTACTTAGTCCGTGATATTACTAAAGCGGCTGTCAAGACTACGCTATAATATATAGCATATAGCTCATAGCAGAACAATATCGCGCACTATACATTGTTATGGACACGTTCACACTGTACTGTACTTTATATTATTGGCTTACTACTATACGCTATAAATTAGTGCGCTGAGTTCATGCTGGGCTATATCGCGCGCTGCCCTCTTCCTCCTCCCTCACCTCCGGCCGTCCCTTAGCGTAAGCTTGCTATATACTAATAAATGCTTGCGATAATATCGCGTAATGTGATTCACATTACACGATATTAGGTATTAGACCGTATGTCTAGGCATAAGGTCCTTCTTTGCTATACTATAATATAGCAAAATAGTATAGCGTAGTCTGAAATGAGCTTTACGGTTCTCCGTAAAAATTGATTTATATCTCGAGTTACTTGGATACAATTTTTTTGCTAAGGAATGAAAGAAACGAAAGATAACAATTTCAATTTTTCTAGTGTATAGGACTCAGGTAGAAAATATATGGGCTTCATCCATTGTATCCAAGGTAATAGGAATTCTAGGAATCTTGTTTTCTAGACCTTTCGACGTCGCGATCTCTATCAAGCACACATTATTTTGATCTAGCTTCGTAGATGCATTAGGTCTATTAGGGTATATATGTATGAGTAGATAGTAGATATTAAAAAAAAACTATAAGCCGACTACGTTATAAAAAAGGGGTCTAAAAAGGCCGAAACAAGAAAATAATTCAAAAAGAAATCCTGAAATGCATAGGTACAAAAATGGTCAAGCTAGAGCCGTGGTCACACCCACTAATGGCATCTAAGCGTCAGTTTACACATGGTTTACACCGAGACGCTAAGGCCTAGAGAAGTTTCTAGAATTATACCCCAAGATAGATACAGACGGCTGCGATTTGACATCGACGCGACTGTACCGAACCATATAAAGTGTAGGCGCGACCACGGCTCTAGCTTGACCATTTTTGTACCTGTGCATTTCTGGATTTGGATGGATGGGCAAGACCCCTTTTTGTTTCCCAATCGAACATATTTTTGGAATAATATAAAATAAGTACCCAATCAAAATACTTTAAATTAAAAGTAATAGGCGTATTCTTCACTGAGCAATCCAATTATTTTCTAGATTTTAAGAACGATAATACCTAATAATATTATAATATTTATAAAATAAAATTTATAAAGGTAAAATAATAAGCATATTGTATAATATAAAAATTATATATTAAAATTCTTATATTACGTAATGTTCGAAAATTGGACAATTCTGTTTGTACGACCGCATTTTAAACGTGTAATTTTGACATATTTGTGCAAGCACGCCACAATTATTTTGAGCGGAGAGTCGCCCACACATGAGATGATGATGATTTTTTACTTTGAGTATGACAATATTTTATTGCCTAAACGTCTTTATAATAAGCAGTAGATCATATACCCAAAATATCCGTAGTTGATTTTACCAAAACTTATACATATTAGTGTTGTGCTTGCCAAGACCTTTCTTTTGATACCAAACACGTGATGATTATCTCGGTTCAATTTTTTTAGCTGTTAGAACTTGAGGTTCATATTTCGAAATACAAATTTTTGAAAAAATTTATATTGTCTATGTTACCCGCGGACCATTACGAATCTATAGACACCTCATTTATTAAAGTCTGACCAGTAGTTTAGACGCTTCGAGGGAACAAACATACATACATAGACTGCCAAAATTATTATTATTACCCTTCCTTTTGTAGGAAAGGGTAAAAAGTTATCTTTGCTCGTCCGATTCCGAACTATAGATTGAAGAATTTGGAATGTTTGAAGTACAGCTTGGCAAAAAAGAGTTTGCCGCGATAAAATGGCAACTGGATGTTCCTCCAATCATAGGTTAATAGGCAAACATTTGGTTATGTGGGAATTGTGGGGCTTGGGCAATAGTTTTGTATACTTATTGCATCCTTTTTTATTGTATTTTCTTTTTTTGTATTTGGTATCAAAATATCAAATCTTGCACAACTCCTGTGCAATGACGTTGCGTTACCTTTTTCGTAATTTATATTATTATCTTAGACTAGTTGTCGCCCGCGGATCCGCCCGCGTAAATACAGTATCCCAAAGGAGCACTGTACTTTTTCGGAATAAAAAGTAAACTACTACAAATTCATCAAAATCCGTTCAGTATTTTATGCGTGAAAGAGTAACGAACATCCATTCATACATCCATCCATCCTCACAAACATTCACATTTATAATATTAGTGGGATAGACATTTCATACCCAAGAAAAAGGAACACAAAATAATACTATGTATTAGTTAGTAATCATAAATATAAGACATATTGAGAAACATGACCGGCAACGGCACTTGTGACTCCTCTGGTATTGCGGGTGTCCGTCTGCGGGCGACACGGGGGTGACCCATCTGCTCGTTTTCCCCTGCACTATAAAATAATTTGAATGTTTTGAATAAATTAAACTGTGCATTAGATTTTATAAAGTTCAAGTTACTGCAATCGTTTGTTCTGCTGACATTCTGCAGACCGGATGTGTTTTATCGATTCCTCTTAGCACGTGCACATTTTCCCATATCCGCCATGACAAAATTGATATAAAATTGTGTGGCAGGAAGTACTATTTACATGGGGATACCATGGGACGTCGCTTTTGAAAACAAAATGTGTCCACACTGCACACTAAAAGCCTGGCTCAAACCCCAAGAAGACTTTTATATACCAGTCGATTCCTGAATACGTCTAATTTATAGAGCTTCGTAATACTGTCATTTGTAGGTACTGTTAACTGTACCCGGCCAAAAGAACAGGGGACATGACTATTGACTACATCTAAAATATATATTTTCATTAATATACTCCGAAATATTGAGACATTACTACTTGGTAAATGTAAAAAAATATAATATTTTATGTGTAGTTTATTAATTAGATACATCTAAAAAGTACCAAAAAGTTTGTTTTTTCGCTAAATTAGTAAACAAAACCTACATCATTCGTTTACAATGTGATTCAATAAGAATAGGATCGACTTAGCGCCTTATTGATACGAATTATAACTATTATGATAATTAAATTTATGTTTAGTTAATTTACTACTTTTTTATTTAAAGTTTTTATTTACATTCGATGCAAGACTATAATTACTATTATTGGTATGCAAATATGTTTTTTTTGCAAACCGTACTTTTCAAGAGATATTTGACAGAAAAAGGTTATTGATATTCCTATTGTTATTTGAAACGCATTGTACTTACATCAACATACAAAATCATTCATTTTGGTAAGTAAGTAATGAACTTAAACGCACAAATATCGGCCTACGCGTATATTACCGAGGCGTGACGTCACAGCTAGGTACGGATTTAGTATGGAGCATTTTCACGAGACTATTGAGAAATTTTGTATACAAATCGTTGTACCTTTGAAAATATTGACTTTTGATACCCTGTTTATTCTGAGAAGTTACTCATATTTAAGAGTACTGTTCATTTATGCAATAAAAAAATCAGCCATCTAGATTCTAGCCTATTGTATATATTATTGTCCTTTGAAAAGAGATATTCGGTTAGTGTCGGCTTTGTGAAGCATCATCTCTGTTAAACACTGCCAATGTGGCATATTTTGTCGTTACATTGCTGCAGTCGTGCTGCTTTGCCGGGATTTACACGGGTGACTAAAGCAGCACAATTTCCACCGGATTGCGAAAATCGACCGTCAAAATGGCCATTCGACTAGGTCGCATGGCCATTTTGACGGTATATAAACTTTTGAAATGTTGATGTAAAAATGTACATCAACTTGTCAAAAGTTTATGTGCATTTTATTGTATGGGCACTGTACCACATTACACTGGTGATCTTGTTTGGGGTGTCAAACCTTGCAGGACATGCACAAACCAAGCCGTGGGCGTTTTTATTTAAGTTCAACCCTGACCTTGTGACTTGTGCGACATAGTTACCGTTTACCGAAGGGTTATAGTTCCAGCAAATATTTCAGAAGTATTTTTTGGCCAAACCGGTAAGAAGTAAAAACCAATGTTAAAAATAAACACCAAGACGTATTTTCGTGCTGGAAGTAATAGGATTACCTAGATTTAACAGCAGGTTAAAATTTCTGGGGCTTTGATATCATAACTGTAAAAGTTATCTAAGGAAAAACTGCATAGCGAATGGTTAAGACGAAAAAAGTGCCAAGGCGAACTTTAAATGTCCTCTAGAACAGTATCATGTCAAGGTAGTATTATGCAATCTCAAATAATTAGTTACATTTATATGTGGCCTTATTGCACCAAGCACCTACTGACAAATATATTTTTCAAATTCCAGTATTAGTCACAATTCACAGCTGCTATAACGGTATTAACTCGAGTACTAAATAGGTTCGTACGCGCCTAGGATCTGGAAATAGGTTATATACGGAGTGTTTGGTAGAACATAGACAATCCGTGAAATATAGATCCGGAGGGGAGGGGGCGGGGGTAGACAAAACATTTGAAACCCCCCTCTGTATGGCCGATATTGGACAGTTTCTGAGATATTCGCCATTTTTTTTTTCAAAAGTAGATACCTGTTTAGGTCATGCATAATAAAACAGAAAATAATTTAAATCTATCTAATAATATTTTAATGGACGCTTCCACACCACGTTATCTGGTCCTGTACTAAGGTATCTGACTGCGTTTCCAATCCGTGACAGCCGCAGAGGTCGTCACGTAACACCTAAATATTGTCTCTATGATATCTCAAAAAATCTTTCCTAACAGAAACAGAGGCGTTGTTACTTGTTTTGCAATACAGGCACGTGGCAAACTGCTTTAGGCGCGTTGAAAGTGAAACGCCATGAAACGAGCGGCACGATTTTGTATTTTATGACGTCATCTGTCGGAAACTACTTAAACTTCTACATCCGCCATACGGTTCAATACACAGATGGCGCTAGGTGTACTAATTTAAATTTTTAAATTTTTTTTGAAGCGATGAAACCCTTAGTGCGTTGAGAGTGAAATTTTAAAGTCGCGCCACGAGATTAGCGTCACAATTTCTGACACGTGTACTTTGTACACACGCTCTTTTTTTATTTTCAGATTTCACAATGCCGAAAATAGATATGAATGAAGAAATAAGAATACGAGAAAGCGCTACAAAGATGAAAAGGGGACGGTATAAGGTAAAAAAGCCAGCTAAAACTGCAGCAGACCGGTGTCGTGAATATAGAGCTCGAAAAAAGGCTCTCAAAAACATATTAGATCAAGAGTCAATGAGCTCTACGTCGATCAGTGATCGGGCAGAAGTAAATCAAGAAAATCATCGATTATCAAAAACACCAGCAGAGCGTAGTCGTGATTATAGAGCTCGTAAAAGAGCTCTCAAAAAAGCAACTGATCAAGACTCAAATATCACTACAGCGGGTGATCAACCAAAAACGCCAGCAGAGCGTAGTCGTGATTATAGAGCTCGAAAAAGAGCTGTAAAAAATGATACTGATCAAGACACAAACAGCTCTACAGCGGGTGATACACCAAAAACACCAGCAGAGCGTAGTCGTGATTATAGAGCTCGAAAAAGAGCTGTAAAAAATGATACTGATCAAGACTCAAACAGCTCTATAGCGGGTGATACACCAAAAACACCAGCAGGGCGTAGTGATTATATAGCTCGAAAAAGAGCTATAAAAAATGATACTGATCAAGACTCAAACAGCTCTTCAGCGGGTGATACACCAAAAACACCAGCAGAGCGTAGTCGTGATTATATAGCTCGAAAAGGAGGTTTAAAAAAATAATACTGATCAAGACTCAATGAGCTCTCCAGCGGGTGATACACCAAATACACCAGCAGAACGTAGTCGTGATTATTATAAGCTAGGAAAAAAACTTTGATGGACCTTGAACAACAATGAAAATTCCACGTATTAAAATTGTTTCATCCAATAATCAATGCCCCACTCCCATCAGGAGGCATTAAATCTCACCTAAAGTACATTTTACTATCAACATTCCGAAAGATTAAATGACGTCATGCATCAACAATACATACAGGAGTCAACAGACCCAGTGTATTTTTACCGACAAATAGCGAAAAATTACAATGTTTAAACCGTTTATTTTAAACATTATAACGTAATGTTCATTCAATTCAGTCTATTTATAACAGAATTATTAGTCGATTTATAATGGAAGAATATTCTTGTGCTGCTAACGTCGCTGAATATGTAAATAAAACTAACAGATAAGTAAGCCATGTTCAACGTCAAATCAGAGAAATTATGAATGAAAATATCGAGTTTGATTTTGCTGCAGTTTCTCGAAAAATCGGAATCAATATGAGCAATGACGAGTCGAATGAGTGCTTGGTCTCTTTTAGGGGAGTCAAATGTCCAAAGGATCCACTGTTGTAACCACTATTCCTACAATCGACAGAGAAATTGAAAAACTCCAGGATAATTGGATACAATAAGATAAGTTTTGATGAATCCTCAGAAAAACATGTTTCTATAGCTAGGGATATTATCGCTCGCGCTGGATGAACATCAATAGAGCTGCAAGCTCCTGAAATTACACAAGATGTCTATTATTGATACTGGAAGCTTATCAAAGAGAAAAAGTATTTGTACATCATATTCATTGTTATATTATGATCACTACAAAATATATTACTGTGTCTGATGGCTTAGCTAATAGTGCTATGAGAAAACTAGTAATACCTACATTGAACGAGATAATTCTGAAGTAATTACTTTTGCATGGCTTGGGTTTCCAGATTCGCCAAAGACAGGTGAGAATATAAAAAAAAAGCATGACATGCACAGAGTACACATGGTAGAATGATAAACTTCATTAATCATGTAAAATCCAAAACTCTCGACGCCCCTAAAGTAGTCGCATCGCTTGCACGCCATCTGTATATTGAACCGTAATTTAGAGAGATGAGTTATGTATGTAGTACGAGTAATTTCCGACAGATGGCGTTTAGATATCCAAAATGGTGACGCTCGTGTGACGCTAACCGCAGGGTTTAAATGGAGCTTGTTTTGACTTTTCCCGTTATCGAAAATAAAAAAATAATAAGTCAATTCTTAGGGAACATTGAATATAATACATCTATGTTAGGGAAATTCTGATGAAGCTATTTAAAATTGACCTACAAATAGTTAAATAAACACGGTAAATTCAAATTTGGGTCAGCTTAATTGAATCTGAAATCTAGGTCTAGCCTAAAATAGTAATTATATAATAATAAAATATACTAACATTTATTATAATATTAAGATTATTTATAAATTGCCTATTTAGTATTTTCATGCCAAACGATTATTTCTTATTTTATTAATTATATTATTAGATGGGTACTAAGGTAAATATGATAATTATTATATTATAGAAAATTATGGCACTCCTAAATTTCGCAAAAAGGAGGAAAATTATTTTTTGGAAAGATTCAACATAGATTATAAACTACTTCTACTATCTTCGCAACAAATATAATAATTATATGGATGCTTCCACACCATGTCGTTTTGGCCCCGAGTTGCTATATATCCGAAAAACTTGTGTTATAACTTACAGGTACCAGACAATGGGAAGAATAATATTAAGTAATTATTTTATACTATACATTCAATATTTAAGATATTCATTATATTACACACATATTTAATACACATCCATGACCTAGGAACACATAACTTTATGTTACCTCAGCGGGTTTCGAACCCGTGACCTCCGGCTTGAGCGCCAACGCGCTAACCACTGAGCGCGTAAAACACAAGAGGTTGTAAAATTATTTAATGGTTATAATTAATAAATTATTAAGCTCTACAGCAGGTAAATAAGTGCTAAATATTTTATAGAGCACTGAGCTAGTCTGCAATCTATATTATCTACGCAACTTAGCAACAATAATAATAATCATCACTAACACCCTCGAGGCACTATCCCTAATTTTGGGGATTTATTTTTTTAAACGCTTTCCTCAAAGTTAAGAAATCGAATTTGATCAAATCACGCAAATCACTTTAAAGCTGTCTTTAAATAATAATATACACTCATCAGTAGGTTGCGAAACATGCCTTTAAATAAATAGAGATCCATCACCCTCAGTTAGCCTTAAAATGCTATCCTTAGGGTAAGGAGTATTTAAGTCCTTCCGAAAACAGTTAATAATTATTGTATGATGCCAGACTTATCTTATTTTTTTACTTTTTATACATCCTGATGTCACTGGCAATGCCTAGTATAACTCGTAAATAGTTATTCGACTAATGATGATTAATTTTATCATATTTCGTGACTACACATGTCTTACGTGGACACGTAACATCTAAAAAATTGTATTCAATCGAATTATGAAACAGTATATTTACTTGCGTAATGGTTTTTCGTTAATATTCGTCTGCATCAACATAACTATTATAAGGGCAATCAATATTTTGGGATTCCTCCCTATCCTAATCGAAAATAATACATCCAGAACGTAAAGGGGCATGTGGTAACCCTTCGTTAAATGTATTCCCCCCTACTAATAATAATATTTACACAATTGATTAGCTATTCAATGTTGCTGTCTTTGTCTGATACGTTGGAAAGTTACTTAGCTGACAAAGACAGCGCCTAATTGCTAATCAGTGGGCTTAGCATAGCAATCCGAAGAAATAATTTTAATGAAGAAATATTCTATCTAAAACAGTTCGTAGCAAATCTTGTTTCTTAATCCATGGTAACAAGGTCGTCAATATAAGTCAACATTTCTAAAAAGCCATATTTTTAAAATGGTTGCCGAGAAATCTTCTGTCAAAAATGATCAAATTTTCAAGTAAATGACAACGCAAAGAAACTCTTTGTCTTGGACCGCCATGATGTGGAGTAGTTGACATTACTGTAAGACTATTTGACATTGAAATAAGAAAACGTTTCTACTTTAGCTCTCAAAAGAGGCCATTTTATGAGCTCATGCTCGGGAACAAAAGAAATGTTGTTTCTCATAACGACGATTTGCCTTACAATAGGCTCTTGCTGCCTTACAATAGGTCCTATTTTGCACCGAATGGTATTAATGTTTCTTCAATCTGTCATTTTGTCGATTCTTCGGTGTTTCGCGTATTGCTAGCAGTGCGTATAGCATGCAGTTGTGTAAATATTTTCATTAGTAGGAGGCGGGATTATGTTTTGAAATAAATCAAATGACTTTGAATACTGTAAATTCTCATATAGATTTGTTATTATTGAAGAACTAGCTGCCCCGACACACTTTGTTCTGTCTTAACTATAAACATGAAATACATTAATAACTACCTTGTAGGTGTACACAGGTACTAGATACGTACACTTGGTATTTCTACGCCTACAATCTACGCCTACAATCTACACCTACAATCTACACCTACAACTTACACCTACTCGAAGATATGCGAGAACATACTTTTCAGTTATATGCAGTTATTTATTTTTAAAAGTTTCCAAAGCGAAATGTTGTTTGTTTCCTCAAAGTCTCCTTATTTATGGGATTTGGGATATTTAATTTAAATTTACCTACCTATTTAATAACAATCTTTTGCAGGACTTTTTTTTGTGTTCCATAATTATTGTGCTCGTTTTTATTTCAATCTCCAAGTTAAGGAATATTAATTATGCCAATTTACTGAAAATTTAACCTCTAAAATCCAGCTAAAAACCGTCCAATAACCCAACAGCTGAAAGGATGCTAATAATAAACCAATAAGATTGCCCAATATTTTTTTTATTGCCCGAAGTTTTATAGGCCGTAACATAAAAAAAAATCGTTTTACTTAACGTAAAAAATTATGTTGCAAAAAAAAGTTTTTTAATTTAAACCGCAAAATCCGTTCCAAATAATAAAATTGAGATTAAAGCTATCTTATCTTTAACGTCATTAAACTTATTTTTCCTTGTTAGGTATTATCTCAACTTCGTTTTTTTTAATACAGTTTATTATATAATATAATAGTTATATTTAATATTAGGAAAGGAATTGCGCGTTTTAAAAACTTTTTGTATCAGTTTCGACCAAAAACTAGTGGTTAAACTTGGATTTGAAAAAAGCTAAATTTGATAAGGAAATCTTTTGTAGCGTCTTTTTAAACATATGGCAGATGCGACCTCAACTATAAAAAGCTTTATTTGAACGTAAACAAAGAGAACATATAAATACATCCTACCAATTTTAATGTAACGTAAGACGTAACTTAATATCCGTGAAATACATAATAGAGTTTAGCGAGGATGTGGAAAAGTGACGTTGTTGTTTTTGTGTTTCTTCCTTATATTTGTGTTATTTCTGTTCATAATGTGTACTATTGGTAGAAAATTAACCAATAAATATTCGTTAACGTGAACAAGTGTGGGCAAGTGGTACAACTTCAAAAAATTTGCTATTTTGTGTTCATTTCAAAAAGTTTGCTATTTTGTATTCACTTCAAACAGTTTGCTATTTTATGTTCCCTCCAAAACTCCCTAGGAACTTTCAGTAAAGCGAAACCACTTTACTGAATCGACTGACTTGACTCATTGACTGCACTGATCTATTTATTTGGACTTTGACTAGACTTTGGACTTTACAATGTAAGAAATACGCTGTTGAAAACTTAAACAAAAATTCTATTTTCCCGCCTTTTTAACTTACACTGGCAAATGGTTTTAAGCCGTAACGCCATATAAATTAAAAAATATATACATATATTACGACTCCTCGAATTTCATATTTTTGTTAACGTTGAGATTATATTGGATTATATTATAATATTGGATTTGAACGTAGTATAGCTAGGCTAGGGCTAAACATACACACAATTACACACCGCGCACATACACATTACACTATACACCAAACGCCAAAATGGGAGCCGCGTTTCGGTATCCAACTAAATATTAACCTTGGGTTATGTCTATTATTAACGAAATGTTTGTATATATAATATTTACGAAAAGACTGTATGCGTTCTGAATAAATTAAAAAAAATGAACATGGGACTTAGAATTTTTAACCTAGTTGGTATTTGGTAGTCGGTAGGTGTTGGCAAAGTAAATAATCGCTTGATAAAGTCTTTTACAGCCGAATACTGAAACGCTAATAAAAATTAAGAGCCCTCCTATTTACAGGTTGTCGCGGTCGCCGGCTCTGCTAGCCGAAATGACAAGGACAGCATGTGACTTGAGCGTCACTTAATTAGACTATCGTTTCAGTATTCGGTCGTTAGAGGAAGGAAATTTGTTTATATCGGTAAACCGTATGGAATTGCCGCATTAAAATAACGCGAGCACTACCGATCTCAAAAGTTTCCCGTGGAAGATACAATGTTATTGATCCCAGCATTGTTTTTTTTACTGTAGCCTGTACAGTCTGTAAAAACAAACTAGACACTAGACAAAACGGAAAACGCTAGAATATGCAACGTTTTTATCGTTGTCTGTTGAAAATGCTCGACTGCTATCTAGGTGATCTTATATTTTGAAGATTTCATTTCTATCCTGAACTACACACATGGTTAGAATATAGATACTGTATGAAAACTTGAACTAAAATATGCAACTCCTTGTGTTTATTATAGCTGTCAAATAAAAATGCTCCTCCTTTTTACCCGACTACGGCGAAGCCAAAAGGAAGGGTAGATAATGATTTTGGCAATCTATGTATGTAATATGTATGTATATATGTTTGTTCCACCGTAGCGCCTAAACTACTAGTCCGATTTTAATAAATAAGGTGTCAATAGATTCGTAATAATAGCCCGGGTAACATATATGGTATTTAATTTACATAGTCGGGTTATAGTTTTTTATAAAAATTGTAGTTATTATGCTGTCTATACATATTTTGAAGATTTCACTTCTATCCTGAACTGCACACATGTTAAGATACACTATGATAACTTGCTAAAACCTAAGTGGAATAAGTTGGCGGATGAAGGTTGCCGCCTTGAAGAAATCCTTGACATCTATTGCAGTGGTGCCAACGTTTCCGATTGTTGCTCGCTTGTATAAGGCACTTTATGGTCTGGCTATAGACAAGATGAGGTGCTTGGAGTTCTGATGCAATAGCTTGCGATAAATAGAAGATTGTTATGCATAAAAAAATATGAGAATATTGTTTCATCATGGATTTTTTTGCTGAGATCTGGGGCTAATTTTAGTTTTAAGTGAGTTCACACATAACCGTCGCGCAATGCGGACTAGTGCAACTCATTAGCATATAGCATTAAAGACCGCCACAGACGAGAGGCCGATCGTTTCAGTTAGAACTGACGTCAGTTCGGCCTGAACGGATTCGAGCACATACACGGAGAAAATCGCATCCGACTGAACTGACGTCAGTTCGGCCCTTAGATTAATAACGCCTAGATAGTCTTACAAACAAACGCAACGTACAAAGTGAGGCAAGCAACACATAGATGTAGGCGTAAGCATTACATATCGACACGCACACAAAACGTTAATGCTGTGGAGTGTGTACAGTTTTAAGGGACAATTTCCACGGAAAATGTTGCTCTTAAAATTGGAATTATTGTGTTTGTTTTCTTAATATTGTGAGATGTAAAAATATTACTTATATTTCATTTTAAACCATCTAAACACGATTTGTAAACAAACATTATTTATATTAAACTGGTATTAAAGAATATATTAAGGATTGTATTAATACTGAAAATACTTTAAATTGACAGTTAAAAAAATCAAAAAATATTAAAAAACTTTGTCTTAGTTGCAACTATTAGTTAGCCATGAAAATTTTGAAATAAATTTCTTATTACTAGTAACATTTTCACAATTCACAATAGGGCAGGCAGGCAGGCAGGCAATTCACAAGATGGCGACAAAATGTGATTTTATTTTAAAATGTTTTAAATATTTGGCTTAATACAAGTCAAGTTGTAGTACTTACATATGAAATGTTATGTCCCAAGCTTTTTCAATTCTTTTCCGATGCATTGTGACATCCTATAACGACACAAACCATTATAATGTCCGACTATTAAAAAATAGTCGGGAGATATATATATATATATATATATATATATATATATATATATATATATATATATATATATATATATATATATATATATATATATATAGCATGCACTAGCGCTTGACAACTGACGGGTCGTTCGAAACTTCGAACAAACTGAGCCGATGTGGCTCAGTATGATTTGCTTCACTTTTCATGGGCGTACGCGGTTTCTATGCGTTTTAATCTAATGTTCGGCCTGAACGGATTCGAGCACATACACGGAAAATAGCATCTGGTTTGCCGCGAGCTTCGGTCGTGTTTTTAGGGTTCCGTAATACTTAGAAACCCTTATAGTTTCGCTTTGTCCGTCCGTGTGTCTGTTTGTCCGCTCTCCTTGCTCCTGTAATAACTTTATGACAATAACTTAATAATAAAGTAATTCAAAGAAACCTATTGCGCGTTGATAGTTACGGAACCCTCATAAGAAATGTCGTGATATGCTCTTGGTTAGGTTATTACTTTATTTATTAATAGTATTTTGCTGTAACTGTAGTCACGCTATCGACGAATCCGAATTATTGTGCCATACATTTTTCCAGTAATAATTGTTAAAGAAATCATTTCTCTTTGTTTTACGGTAAAATTATCATATTTTCAATATATTAGGTCATATATCAATATATTATGCAACAAATATTATATTAGATGAGCGCATCTCGCCGTCAAACACTCGTTTGGCGAGATGCAACTTGAATTGTATGTTTCTTTTTATGAATAAACAAATAAAAAAAAAAAATTACATATGAAATTGGCGTTTCGTAAACGAGGAACATATAGTAGTTTTTTTAAACATAATATATTTATTTAATCCAAGTATATTATATACCATTGCTATCTATGCACTTTGCCATCTCATATTAGTTAGTGTAGTTCATTGATTCCTTTACTAAAAAAAACCATTCGGACAGGAATCAATAAAATATTTAAAGGCGCATTGGACTGCCCCATCGGAGTTGAATTTTTTCCCTTGCAAGAAGTTATCCAAATTTCGAAAAAAAATTGTAATCTGTTGGAGCAAGGTCCGGGGAGTACGTTGGATGTCTTAGACATGCCAATTGAAGCTCTTCTAATTTGGTAGCCGTCTGTTGTGCAGTGTCTGGTCTAGCGCTGTCCTGAAGCAGCAGTGGCCTAGAGCGAATGACTAACCTCAGTTGTTTAGCAGCTAGCTTTTCCATCATGATTTGCAGTTGCTGGCAATAGACATCTGCCGTAATCGTCTGGCCAGATTTAAGGAAGCTGTAGTGAACGACACCGGCACTAGTCCACCAAACGCTCACAAGTAACTTTTTTTGAGTCAATTTTCGCTTGGAGCAGGCTTTGGCTGGTTCGCTAGGGTTCAGCCATTGCGATGAGAGTTTCCGATTATCGTATAGGATCCACTTTTCATCTCAGGTAATGATTCGATTTAAAATCCATTCATTATTGTGCCGGTTGAGTAATGTAACGCAGCAGTCGACACGCGTTTGTCGATTTGCTGCACTCAATTCATGACCTTTCAAGCTTTTTCACCTTACCAATTTGCTTCAAGTGGATTAAAACAGTTTGATTACTAACACCGCAGCCTGCAGCTAACTCGGACGTGGCTTGTGATGGATCCGCTTCCACAATAGCCTTCAATTCTTCATTATCAACGGTGGACTTCGGCCGTCCACGAGGCTTGTTCTGCAGGTCGAAATTTCCAGAACGAAAAAGTTGGAACCAAAAACCCACTGTGTTTTCTTTTGCGACGACGCCGCCATACACATCATTAATCCTTCGAGCCGTTTCTGCAGCACTGGTGCCACGGTGGAACTCGTACTCGAAAATAATACGATATTTCAAGTTTTCCATTTTGTAAACAGAGGGACGCAAAGAAAAAACCAAAAGAGGAAAAAACAAATAAAGTACGGTTCTGGAAACACAAATGCATGAGTAAATAGCGGTATAAATTTGAAATTGGAATTCCTAACTAAAGAAGATATATTTGAGATCAAACCTTTGGCCATTACGAAAAAACGCCAATTTCATAATTATGTAAGGACTAATATTAAAACTGAAAATGTAGTGGTTTTTTGTTGTTTTTTTAGGGATTTCTATGTTTAGTAGCTTTTTTATAGTTATCGGTATTTTTTTAGTAGTTTTTAGTAGAAAGCGACGCGGGATTTAGTAGTTTCGCTTCAGTCCATCCGGTCGACTGATGTGATCTCGAAATTGCACACAGACGATACGATTTAGCATCCGTTCAGACCGAAGTGAATGAAAACCGGACCGTGTATGGGACCCCTAACATTCTATCTTTACTTGGCAAATATACAGCAGCAACTTAGTTTTACTCAGCAAACAGCATCATCTATAGCAGCAACAGCATATCAAGTTGTACGAACCGTACAGCTAGGTTAGCTTAAGTCTCGATGTTTTTTGTCTCTACACTCTACTCTTTACTTAACAATTATAATAATAATTGGTTTTAACTCTATACAAAAACGTAGAAATTGACTTCTCGCCGTAAGTTAGGAAGACTTTTCTATAATGGTGTTAGTTAATCGCGCTAGAATTCTTTAAGATTTGCGTCGAATAATATGTAAGGTACGGTAAAATCAATTACGTAAATTACGTAAATACGTAACGGGCATATGATCTATTGCTTATTTAGAGACGTTTAGGCAGAAAATAATTGTTGTACTCGAAAAAAAAACTTCCTTTATATGGGCGAGTTAGTGTTGAGCGGAGAGTCACCCACACATGAGATGATTTTTTTACTTTGAGTATGACAATAATTTTTTCCTAAACGTCTTTATAATGAGCAGTAGATCATATACCAAAAATATCCGTAATTGATTTTACCAACCCTTATATATTACTAACGTACTTGCGTGCCGTTTGTCAGTTAGCGATTTCAACGTCTTCCACCCTTCTATTTCCTAGATCTCCCTAGGTAAATAGGTATTTACTATACAATGCTAAATATCGATGGCTCTTTCAGGTTCCGTCTCCGGCGGGGGACAATGGACCCGCGCGCCGCCCGCCCCACCGCCGGGCGCGGTCAACAACGTGGGCACCATGTCGCGCGGCCGCCGGCCCACGCAGCGGCACTCGCCCGCCGCGGCGGCCATGATGCCGCACGGGGGCCTGTCGGCCGCCACCGTGCAGGCGCTCACCAACGGCTGGAACATCCCGCCCGGCACGCTGACGCAGGCGCAGACGCAGCAGGTGCTGCGGCTCGCGCAGGTAACACGACACATTATATCTACACTGTGGTCAGGCCCCCAAATAAGGGCGTTCTCACTAGGGTTTCAATTGTTAAATATATGGTCGCTAGTATGCAGCCGCGTAGAATAAAGGTCAGTTCGCACTGCGACGATATTTGACGCGACGCTGCATTTTTTAGATAGCTATTTAAATTGGCTTATTCAGTACACGAAAAGATACACTCACATCGGTCATACACTGCACATGCTGTGATGCGCGGTGCAACTTGACATTCGAACTCTTGCAATAATACGTGTATCAATGAACGAAATGAAATGAAATTAAACGAAAAGGGTGATCTTTAATACCCTTTCGAAAAAATGTGACATGTAATGTACCAACAACTAAATATCTAAGTATATTATGTATATGAAAGTATTTTCGTCAAAGATATTTTAAGTGTGATTTTCACCAAGTTAGAAAAAATAAAACAGTGAACTATATTGTAACTTGTATGCCAATTTGCCAAAGTACTCTATTCCATGACCCTACTATAGCTTGTTTTTCTTGAAATATAAAAAAAAAACACCCAGTGTATTAATCATCTATAACATGATATGTTTATTAATCATTTATCATTAATATTAAAAATAACACTTGATGGTTATTACTTATTATGTAAATTAAATACCTAATTACTTTGCATATAATCTGAGTTTTAAACCTGTTGAGTTGTGATTTGTGAATAAAGATTGGCATACGCTTTGGGGCCATGTTTATGTAAATAGAGGATGTGTTCCGTTGACTGAATTAGATTAAATATTAGGTTAGGTTAGGACCATTTGACTATTTATAGCTTTGAAAAACAATCTTAACGATAAAAAAATCGCCACCAAACCAAACACATCTGTGCCGAATAGACCGCTGACTGCTCCAGACCCAAATCATGAGACAGAAAGAATACTATATGTATCCTTATATTTTTCAGGCGCAAGTGGCTGCGCAGGCGCAGGCGGCCGCGGCGCGGTACAACAATGCGGCCATCGCAGCCGCCGCCGCCGCGCTGCCGCACCGCTCGCAGCACCAGCGGAATGTGCAGGTATGTAGTGACCGAGAGAGATAGATATAGAGAAAGAGCTATGCTGGAGCGATAGGGAGATAAACAGAAAGCGAGAGAGGAATAGAGTGATGAGGGAAAGAGGTGCAAAAACATAATATCGTCAGATGAAGGATGTACAAAATAGAGGGATGATTGACAGAGATTCATGATATATGTTTGTATGTGACAGAGAATGAGACGAAAGGAATAATTATGTTAATAGGGACTTATGTGGTGATATTTTGAAGTAAAAATGATTTACGTAGGTAACAATATAAATATCCACAGTCTAACACTTTGGAATACCATGATCATGTTTTTTTACATATATTTTGATTTACGTTCTGCTTTCACCGGTTACATTGTGTATACAATTGGTTGCAGTTTCCGAACAGTGCAATAACAATGGCGATGAGTCAGCAACCGCCGCCCCTCGTACGGAGTACGGGCAACACCACCAACATGAAGTGAGCATTCATATTTTACGAACACCCTCTATAGAAAAATGAACATCTCTATAAAACACCATAGGTGTTTTATTTATTTATTTAACACTTTCTGCACAATGGCGGACTTAATACCATAGGATATATTCTACCAGTCAACCATATATTATAATAAATAAATAAATTATAGATATAGACCCATTATAAAATCAAAAATACTGGATCCTGTAATAATGTCTAAAAGAACACATTTTGTATATACTTTGTTTTCATATTTGAAATGTTTTATCCCTTTAGTGCTATATCATTGAAAAATTTAAAACCGGCGTGAAATTACGCTTGCGTTGTGTTTCCCCGAGTGAGTGAGGTTACCGGAGGCCCAAGGCCCCCCTTGGGGATTTGGGACCAGGAACGCAACTCGTAACGCAAGGCGATCCGTCTGCTGGTTTCCTGGTTCATTTCATAAAAAAAACTAAAACGAATGAAGTGTTTCTTTTAGTAAATTAGCTTATTATGCAGGGGTTCCTAAACTTTATATTATTATGGTATACCAACCAAAAATGCCTTTTATTTATGGAATCCCATAGGCCATAATGAAATTACAAATCAACACTGGACAAAATTTTATTAAAGAACTACATATTTAATTTACTTTATTCTTAGCTTAATGTGAAGCAACCGTGGTATTGTTCAGCAGTTAGCATTAAATAATTTTGGCGGAACCCTAAAGACTATTTATTGTACGAAACCCTCTAGGTTCCGTGAAACCCACTTTGGGAATCCCTGCCATAGAGGGTGTTCTAATTGTTGACCATGTACATTCGCCATTGTCTTGTCACTGATGTGTGTTTGAGGAAATTTTGTTTCCCTACAAAGTTATACACCTGTTTCTCAATCTACTGATACATGTCAGATGACTTATTTGTTTTGCTTCTACGCATGTTTTGTCTCTGTCGCTCGATAGAAAGTAAGCAGAAACAAAACGAAATTTTTTAGAAGATTGTGGAACATGATATCCTCCTATGATATTGACATTTGCATGAATTTAAAACTTTACTGCTGAATTACTGCCAAAATAACAAAGATTATATCATGACAGGACATGTCTGACAGGACATGTCTGGAATGTTCCATTTCTATTAACCCACAATAGGTTTTTTAAATTAATTTTATTTTATACATACGCATACCATATATACATACCATATATATCATTTAATAAGTTTATACATACCAAACTGCGATTTGGATTTACATTAAGTTGGAAGTCAAAAATATTGATATATTGATTTATAACGAAAGGAAATACTTTTTAAATTAAAAATGGGCCGTTTTCTCAGGGATAGGACCTAGCAAAATTTCATTAAATACTTGCTGCCATTTCCGAGATTTTGATTATATATATATATATTATAAACAAGAATTACAAGTTTAAGGTATAAGATAATTTTTCATTTTAATATATATACGGGAGAATTAATTTATTGGTTGCACTGATGACGTCATTTATTTCAATAGAGCCAGTGATTTGTTGTTTGTTTGTCTTAGATAGTTTGCAAGTTTTTACACTTAATTCCAACTTATTATTCAAATTTGTTTTTTTACCTATTAAGCCAATACTTTTAAAAGTTATAAGCGTTTGATTTATGCATGTTACCATCTTCGCACTATTTTAGTTTTGCAAATTTGTCTCTATTCGCCATATAATAGTGTGGTATTTTGTTTGCAGTGTGTCCCCTCAAGTCAGCGGTTCAATGAATGGCCACTCAACCTCTCACACCGTGGACAACCGCAAAAGGCTTACACCGATAGCAGACATCAATATAACTGGCAACCATACGCCGTATAAGGTATAAAACTTATCATTATATAAACATATATTTATACTGCACTTACTCTATTCAGATACAGTTTAATCCAATTGTAAAGAAAAATATTAAATTCGACCAAATTAATGTGTCATTGTTGAAGTGATAACTTCTTATAGGAGGGTAAACAGCTTCGTTACGTAACGCGTTACGGCGTCAGTATGTCTGGCTTCGCTTTCTCTCGCGCATACGGCAGCTGGAGGCAAGCTCTCCTACAATAAAACACAGCGCCAGCCGTATTTCGGACAGACGCTTTTAAGTTAGCACTTCTGTCGGGCGTCCCGAGATGCACACGTTTTTTTTCTTTACTGCACGGTAAATAAGTGACATTTTAATTGGTATCTACACAGTGCTCTGTTGTGTTTTTGCTTACGTTTAGATGAAATTGGATCTGAACAGAGTATGACACTGACATAAATAACGACCAAATTTTTTTAGTATAATGTGTCATTGTAATATATCAATAGTTGTGGATGGATGAATGAATATATAAGTGGCAAAAATATGCTAATGCAACATTAGCATATTTTTGCCACATATTTTATTAGCTTTTGCCCGCGGCTCCTCCCGCGTGAATACAGTATCCCACGGGAACACTGTAACAAACATTCATCCATCCACACATACTCACAAAATTTCACATTTATAATAGTAGTATCATCGTCCCATTTTTGTTTATAAACGGCAAGGAATCCATTGTGTAAACAAGACACTTGATAACAGTATAATAACTAAAATAAAATACTTCAAAACAGTATATAGTTCCACAGGGCGCTACATGATTGCTAGTGGCTCTCTTTACCTTTCAAAATGCATTTAAAATTTATCGAACAACAGCAGACCAACAGTCGTACGTAATACGATTTTTTCAGCGATTAGCAACCGGTCGCGCGACTACTGCGCGACCGGTTGCTGTTTGCAAACTATCTGCTAATGATACATAAACAGCTAGCGGCTACTTATAGCGCCGCGTCATCATGTAATATTGGCCGTATAAATAAATGTCACATATTTGCTGCAATATGTTTTACTGGCCGCCCGCTCGTATTGCCTATTGGCCGCCCAGGCCTAAGCGCACCATTTATACGGAAAACTATAAAAATTTAATAATAATAACAGTAACAAGATACTGTTATTATTAACCAAGTTACATAGTTTTATATTACCTATATAAGAAGTTTATTTTATGTTCTCATCGTCCATGCAACATCTCTTTGCCACAGGTTCAAAAGGCTCTAGTGGAGAACACGATGGTGCCGTGCATCAACGCCAAGCCGTACCAGTACACCGAACTGCTGATGACGCTGCCCGACCTCGCCAGCCACTTCTTCCCGCGCGTGTCGCTCACCACGTGCCGCGCCATGCTCGACGCGCTCGGCCTCACACTCTACAGACCTAACTCGTGAGTAATCTTATACTTTAAACGAGACAATATTGTATAGATATAATCGGTTTCTTGAAAACGGCTGCAAGTATTACCATGAAATTCAGTACGCAGGGAGTTTTGAGGTAGAAAAATTGATCTAGCTAGGTTTTACTCATGACAAACTGCATTTTTAAGCTATAAATGTTTTTTTCTTTCGTCACGCCAAAATATATCAATAATTGGACTCTATTATATCAGTCCGATTGACAATTCGGTATACGTACGGTGGGTTCGAATCCCAGTCAGAAAATTATTTTTGTGATTCTTTTAATTTTTTAAATTTATCCAGGACTACGAGCAAAGCTCGATTACCCAGGTACTAATATATTATACCGGATGTGCATGTGTGAATAAATAGTAACTAAGGATCAATTCACACCGAAACGAAACGATACGTGGCATGGCGCTGCATTTTCAAGATATCTATTCAAAATTGAACTTCAGTCATTTCACAAGAAGATACACGTTTCATTGTAAGACTCGAATGTCATGTTGCACCGCGCTGCACACCGCATGTGCAGTGTACGACTGATGTCGTATGAAACGAGTACATCTTTAGTGAATAAAGTTCACTTTTGAATAGCTATCGTAAAAAAGTATTGCCCGCGTATCGTCGCTCTGAGAACAGATGAGTTATACAGTATTTTATTTCTAATTGACTAGAATCTAGATAAATGTTGAGAATTTTTCGAGTGTTAGTCCTTGCAGATTTTAACTTTGAGCGCAAATGGCTATGGTGTTAATTGTTTACTTTATTGCAGTTTTTGGGTTCGGAAGCAAGGCCTCCAACCGACTAGTAGAATACTTTTATAGTGATTTTTTTTCAAAATTACAGTACCCAGCTGCAAGTGCTGCGCAACTCCGGCAAGTGCAAATCAGCGGCGGCGGGCGAGAACGGCATGGCTCTAGTGCAGATCCGTGACGTCATGCAGCACATGCCCCAGTTCAAGTACATGCTGCGCTCGGGCCCCGCCGCCGACGAGCCGCCACACCCGCCGCGCCCCGCGCACGCGCCGCCCCCGACCCACGGCAAGCGCGCGCGCGCCAACTAGCTGGAACAAGTGGCAGAGGCAACATCTAATTGGCAGTATGCAGAATGAGCAAGCGCGCGCTCCATTCAGCGGAAAGAGCGTCTAAACCTCAGTGGCAATATGCAGTATGAGAGTGCAGGATAGATAAGATCGTGCGGCTGCTTAATCTCCAGAGGCGTCAATATAATTGATAAGATGGAAACATACGCTGCGCGTCAGCTAGACGTGTTGGATATAATAGCATATAACATAGAATACTGGTAAATTATTACCAAAACTAATGACTGAAAAATAATTATGAAGAAATTGCTGCTGAATGCTCCTATATACATGAAACCTATATACCATAGGTTCTCCAATGGATGAAAAAGATGCCAGTGTTATGGACTGTAAAATATAGAACATTTATGCCTGGTTTTTGACGTTTTTAGTTGGTAGTTTATCTATTCAATAGCACTTTTGATTAACGCGTTTGCGTCATCTAATCAAAAGTGCTATTGTATAGATAAAGTACCGACAAAACACCTTGGAAACCGGGTTCAAGTAATTGTATAATACATGAACAGTATATTGGCTTTTACTGGAAATATCACTATTTCACTACAAGGGGAATATAAGTGGTTTCAGTGAGTTTGAGACAAAGTGGTGAGATTGCATCACAGCATTGCAAGTGACTTGAAGTGAATTCAGTGGTCAGTGACTATAAAGTATTGTATACTATGGACAGTAAAGAACACTGCCTTAGGGAAAATAGCAATATTATTAGTTGCCAGTGCATAATTATTAAAATAATCTAAAAGACATTGTTAACTTCTCCAAACTTGTGTATAAGATTTTATAAACCTATATTACCATAAACCTATTTAATGTTTAATACGATCAATAAATAGGTTTATTGCACGACGGACAGAAATACATAAATCACATTTACTTGTATTTGACAATTCACTAGCACTGACTTCGTTATGTTGAATCGCATGGCTAAACTTATCGAGTAAATTCGGTACTTCTGGATTGTAAACATACAACAGTCATGAATTTAAAGACTCGTCAATTTTTCATATACTGTACAAAATGTATCATATAAAACAGATCTAATTTAAACGTTATTCTATATACCAATAAATAGAAGACTGAGAATTTTTATTTCTAATTATCTCATAGATTTAAAAATGTTGTGTGAGTAATTTGAGTTTTTATACTTGTGTGTTTATCCACATACAATGCTTGTACATATAATATACATTTACAAGTATGTACAGTGTTCAGATCAAAATTAATCTAAACGATAACAAACATTTCATTCAACCAAATAATTATTGTGTCATTGTATTTCTTTATTTCATTGGATAATAAATGACATTTAAATTAGTAGCATTATAGTCTACTATTGTTTTTGACGTGATAACGTCTTATAATTCGATGGAGCCGGCTGCATGCACGAAAAAACATGACTCATGCCGTTACCAGCGTTACCTCACTAAATATGACTCATGTGCCGTTACCTCAGCTGGCCGCGCCTTAGGTATGTGAGCGGTGGGACGGAGAGGCGGGGGCGCTTGATGTTATTACTCAGTTCGGCGCCGGACTTCGCGGCGGCAACACGCATCTCATGTACGTTGCGAGCAGCAAGCAACCCGCCCCCTCACCCCTGTCCCTACCTAAGGCGCAAACAATTAGTTCCGCGCGCACTAAGTAAACCAACTTTACAGACAACCGATTTTATGTTTACGTTTAAATTAAATTGAATCTGAACAGTGTATTACTTGTACGTACAGTTGGTGTCCCTAATAAATTAATGTTTATTAGCCACCAACTTAATGTAAATACAACTTACCTGCATATTGCAGTTCTTTATTAGTAATACTTTTAATGGATATAATTTGTCACATTAATATTATGTAACCCATAATAAAATCACTCGTATCTCCTATCAATTATTGTATGCTACTACATTTATGAATACGCTTAATGTTTAGACTAACATCACAATTGTAAAAATCCACTCTTTATGGTCACATACACAAACATCAACACAAATCACCATACCAGGAATGTATAGGTTATTTTAATTTTATTATTGTTAGTATTACTCGCTTTACTTTGTAATCACTAATATGCTTAAGATAGTCCAAATTGAAGGCTAGGTAAACTTGAGAAGCTGAAGACTTTTACATTGGCTGTATTTCAATTATGACAAAATGGCATTTAATATTGTAGAACCAATATTTGAAACAATCAGATTTAAATGTAACTTTGCAAGTCCCACTTAAATATGTTCAATATCTTCTGTAAATATTGTGATACAATTTTCCTGGTCTATTTTGTTCTAATATAAAGAAATCAAGTATTAAAATCCCGTAGCTATTTATTTTAGGTTAACATTTCTCCCAGTTATTATAACAATTAAAGCCTTTTGGGATTATTTATTGGTTCCTATAGAAGTAAGTGTTACTTGGACGGGATTCTATGATGTTGAGGCATATTCAAAATCTTTCTTACGTATATATTATGTAATGATCTGTAAAAAAAATTAAGCAAAAAGATTAAAGTAATTTATATAAAACTTCCACTTTTATTTAAGTTTCGATATGGGATAGTTCACACCTCGACGATACGCGACCCTACGCGGCGCTGCATGTTTAAGATAGCTATTCAAAGTGAAATTATTTCACTACACAAAAAGATACACGATTCATATTATGACATCAGTCATACACTACACATGCGCTGTGCAGCGCGGTGCAACCTGACATTTGAACCCTTACAATGACACATGTATCTTTTGTAATTAATAAAGTTCAATTTTGAATAGGTATGTTAGAAATGCAACGCCATTTCGCGTATCGTTTCGTTTCGGTGCGAATTGAACTCTGATACTGAAATCTGGACTTTGGTCTACATTGTATTGGGTTTTATCACGGAATAGAAAACAAAGTAGAAGTGCGAAGTACGGGTGGTTCGCGTACCATGACTGAGCGTTTTTGCGCGTACTTACTTTTATTCAAGATTCGTCAAATTTCATTTTACTTATAACTAAAAAACGCTATAGGTACTTTTCGCAGTAAAACAAAACAAAACTTATTCATATTTTCAAATAAACACGTTACTATTTACTGGAATATAATTGTGTGTAGTGTATTCAACTCGCACACATACACCGATTATCGGTGTATGTGTGTGACTTGGCGACAACGACTTCTATACTAATTGTGTCATATAACACCTCCACTTGTTTTCTGTTTCGTGGGTGTTATCTATAGAATATATTTTATAATATTTAGACATGCAGGTTTATATCCCACCTAGTTTTTGATAGTTGTATGCTGTCAACAAACTCGCTTGATGTAACTTATAAGTTCACATTCTCTTGTAAAATAAATTAAAAAAGCATAAAAATAAAACAATTCCAGTAAAAGTACCATAAAATAAAAATATATTCAAGTATTATCGAACAAGTTGCCGCTCGACCATGCATAGGATGAAAATCGTTTAACAGCTCCGCGTGTTGAAACGTGCTCATGCACACATACTCACGTGTATATACTTAGTTCAACCACTTCTGCAGTAGTTGTGGTCACGTCCTTTGTGTTTAAATATTTTGAGGCGTCCGAGTGTAAAGGAAAATGTTTAGAAACTGGTCGAGTAGGAACTTACAAAAGATACCTTTTTTATTTAATTTTGTACTTTTGTTCGTTTACAAGGTTTAGTTTTTTTAATTTATTTTAATTTTATTGATAGTTTATTGGCTTAGTGGCCTAATGAACAGCGAGTTAGCAGTTAGCACTAAGTATTGAAAATGTCATTACATTTAGTGCTAAATCTTAATATGATTGTTGTGAATAATGGCCTGTTTAGAATGCTTTGTCCTAGATTATTATGGAAACATACGTTTTTATATATTCTAAATAAAGCTGTATATATAGCTTAGTTATTTATGGTTTAGATTATTATGGACTATTTGGTTTAATATGCAAGTACTTCAAATGTTTAACTTTTTTGAAGTCGATTGCTCTTAACGAAATAAAAGGATTCTTACTAACATTTTGTTTTATTTGTTGGCTAAATACTTAAGTTTGTACCACCGAGTAAATGATATTATAAATTTTCGTATTGGTACTACAGACTTAAAAGACTGCCAAGTGTCAACACTTTTGGAACTGAGATTGACTCCTCTGTTGCTGCAGGTGTGTACTAGTATACTTATATCTGTATTATCTATGGGTGTGTATGAACAGCGATAATCGCTTACCATCAGTGTCCGTCTGCTCGTTTGCTGATCATGTTCTATTTAATAAAATTAACTGATTCCATTGGGCTAAGAACTCACGGAGCGATTCAGTCGCGCCCGCCGCGATCGTGGGACTGCGATTTTATTTCAAAACTCACGAGACCGGTTATTTGCGCGATTACAAGACGCCGCGGTTGCAAAACAGCCAGCGCATAAACATAAGAATTTCGCCCGCCAATCGATCGCAGGGCGCGCGGGCTTGTGATCGCGGCCCGCGCGATTGTAGAATCTACAATCTAATGACACGACATACAAATCTAAGTGACTAGTAGTAGTCACCCGCCGGTGCAGCGACATCCGCAAACAAGCACGCCGCGGGCGTTAATGCTATATTTCTCGACATGAGCAAGGCGTTCGACCATGTCGATCATGCATTACTACTGTACAAACTAGAAAAATATGGTATAAGGGGTATGGCCAACAAAAGGATTAAATCCTACCTATCTAATCGGTACCAATGCATAGAAACTAGTAAAATAATAAATAAAATTTAAGTTTCCGGAAGATCACTCTTTAATTTAAACTTATTCGGTATTCCTCAAGGTAGTCTACTCGGTCCTTTCTTATTTTTATTATACATTAACGATCTTCCTAAAATAACCAATAATCCAACTATATTATTCGCAGATGACACCACACTTATCGTGAAATGTAAAGACAAGGACACCTTTGAATCTGAATTAAATCTTACTCTACAAAAAATCATAATTTGGCTAGATAATAATAACTTAAAAATAAATATCAATAAGACTCAATTATTACAATTTCAAAATTATAAAAGTAAAAATATAAATTTGAATATATACGATACGGCAATGCAAATATCTCAGAAGTTGACTCAGTTAAATTTTTAGAACTCATGGTTGACAAGAATTGTAATTGGAAGTTCCATGTAGAGCATGTGTGTAATAAGCTCGACCGGTTCGTATACGCTTTACGTAGATTACGTCAGACGGTAGGAGCTGAGGCGGCACTAACAGCGTACAAATTTGCACCATGGCTACGTATCATCGGTCCTCTCATACGGTCTGTTGTTGTGGGGCAATTCGATGGAGGTCGAAAAAGCATTTCGTGTACAAAAAAAATGCGTGAGAGCTATTTGTGGTGCCTGGTATTTGGAAAGCTGCAGACCGTTATTTAAAAAAATTATGACTGTTACTACTAGCCTGTATGTATATACGAGAACTCTGTATGTGTGTTAAAATGCATCCAGAATACTTTAAACTGCATTCGGAGGAGGGACGGAATAATGAAAGATATACTTAAATTCAAACTATATCGCCCTTTGTGTAATTTAAACATATATAAAAATAACGCATACAAACAGGCTATACATATATTTAACCAATTGCCCAATCAATTTAAAGAATTACCATTCAATAAATTCAAAAGAAATCTGACATCATGGCTAATAGAAAGTTGGAGTTTAGCCGGGGAGTTCAATGGGTGACGTTGTGAATTTGTAATATTTCATAAATTTGTGTTATCTCGGTTCTTAATGTGTAATATTGGTAGAATATTAACCATTAAATATTCGTTAACGTGCACAAGTGTGGGCAAGTGGTACAACTTCTAAAAACGTGCTATCTGTGTGTTTCCCGCCAAAACTCCCTAGGAACTTTCAGTAAAGCGTCTACCACTTTACTGAATCGACTGACATGACTCATTGACTGTACTGACTATTTATTTGGACTTTGACTAGACTTTAGACTTGACGATATATGAATACAGTGTTGAAAATTGAAACGAAAGTTCTATTTCCCGCCTTTTTTACTTGACACTGGCAAATGGTTTTAAGATAAGCCGACGCCATATAATAATAAAAAAAAGGAAATTGTTTTTATGACGAATGAATTTACAATATTTGTATGCTATGATTTTTTTTAAATTAATTTTAATATAAATGACATTTCTATATCCACCTTGACAACGTAACATTTTGACAAACTGAATATTTGTATTAACATTAAAATTGACTAATAAGTAACTAATTGAACTTATATTTCTATATTAAATAATAATAATTACTTGTTGACATATTCACACACCACTATTGTTAACCACATTCTGTGAAATAAATGATTGATTTGATTTGATTAAATCGCGTCGTGAGCTTTGATTTAATTTCAAAATAATATCTACAGTAATATCTACAGAAGCTGCGGGCCCGCAATCTCGATAGCCGCGAGTCACGACTAAAAATCGCTCCGTGAGTTCTTAGCCTTAATGAACCCAAATATAACAGCAGATATTGTGTAGAAATATAATAATATTATGCAAATCCGAAGAGTTCTAATTCCTTTTCTTTTTTTTTATTAGCCTTGATATAAGAACATAGTATTTTAAGTGTTCAATTACTCTAAATACCTATGTATTTCAGTCCTTTCTTTTTGGATTTGATAGATAGGTTGGGTAGTTACAGACTTATAATGGTTGTCGACATGTTGCTGGCCTGTGACTGTTGTGACTTGAGAGTTGTGATGCATGAAGTAACTTTGCTGGGTGGACGGTGGTGTTAACTGTTGGTGCTGACCTGCAATAATGAACATCATTCATGGACCACGGTATAGTCCTTTCAGAGTTATTTTACCTTGCAGTTTCATATTAAGTCGTCGCCATAAAGGTTCTAATAATTATCAGAGGTAAAATAACTCTGAACGGACTACAATACAATTACTGGTAATAGAGTTGTAAATCGGCGGTGGCGAATAAGGCGACCTACCGTAGCATAAAATTTATTAGTCTCAAAACCACTCTGATCTTGAGGATTTAGAAAGGTTTAGGTTTTTAGTTCAGCGTTAACTAAACTAAAAACGTATAATTGTAAAAATACTATTTCCCGCCCTTAGAACACTAAAACCAATTTTAATTTTAATGCTCTAAGTTCCCGCTCGCGCCTTTGAAACTACGCTTTTGGTAGTTTAATGCTATACTACCCTATTATGAAGTAAAAAAACATTATTGTAGAAGGAGAAGTATTTACAATTATAGAAGTCAAAAATCCCCAATCCTATTTGAGTCGAGTCTTGTTTGCATTTTCCACAAAAATATGAAAGTTACCTTTAGGATCGTAGTGAAAACTGTTATAAGTTGATAAAATACCTGATTTTATCGTGACATAAATACAATTCGTGTGCCGCGTAATATGGGAGCTGTCTTAGAAAATATTTTTGGTCATAAGCCATTGAGTTTTTTACCTCTAGTTTAGCGTATTTGTTTCTTATTTATAGGTTTAGATTTAAGTTTCATTTCATTTATTTAATATCTAAAATGAGCATACAAGTATGTAGGGACACATCAGACGCTGTGGCTCTGTATTTGCCACAGCGTTTGTATCTCAAATCGTATTCAAAGCTTAACATTTCTGTTCAGCTTCCTACCCACAAGGTACACGGGAAATCGATCTCAAACTGGGAATTAATGGAAAAGTTGCGCAAAATGATCCAACCTGATAATTTTTCAATATTAAAAGTGTCGAAGCATAGTTCTGAAGTGATTAGGTTCGAAGCGGAACTGGAGAGTCGCGGGAAATTGGAGCGAGTGTTGGTGAGACTAGAAGGACGAATCATCCAGCTAAACGACTACCCTGATCCCTTGAAGGTTAGAGTTTCTGAAGCCAAAACTGACTATCCCTCCCGCCATTCCTGGGATTCCTTCTTTAGAGACTCTACAGATATGGACGAGATGAAGCCGGGTGAAAGACCAGACACAGTGCACGTTAAAAACTTACCAATCCGTTGGTTTGTGCACCACCGTGAGAGGGACGAAGACGCCCTACCATCGGAGTCCATATTCAAAAAAGTTTTTGAAAAGTATGGCGCCATACGTCAAGTGGATGTACCGGCGTCGGATCCTTTCAGACTGCAAATGAAGGAGGCGATGAGAGGTATTACAACAGCACCTTCGGAATCTGGACTGTATTTTGAAGGCTACGTACAGTTCAGTGAATATGTTAGCTTTGTTCGCTGTATGGACGCACTCCGAGGTAAAAAGTTAGTGAGAAAAAATGATGATCTGGCCGAATGGTGTTCGATACATGTCGATTTTGATAAAACAAAACATATGACGGATGCAGCTGTTAAGAGGAGGGCTATAGTCAGGGAAAGGCTGTTCTCCCGGAGAAAGGCTGTTGAAGAAGAGGAGAGAATGGAAAAAGAAAGAATAGCAAAGAGAGAAGCTAAAGAAAGGTAATATAATAATACCATTTTTATGTATACTAATTTCTGTATCTTCAGATGAAATTTAATCTTATTGGAAACCAAAACACATCAGTACACTGTAGTGCTACCAGTTTAAATGTCACTTATTCATCATTAAATTGGTAGGATTAAATCTTGTTTGATTAAATTTTTTTTTATTACAGTAGCCATACACCATGCTGCATAGCAACCAATTGGCATGACACTACCGATTGGATCAGTTCCATATTGACATATACAGTAATAGATGTTGACACCAAATTTGTGCATGTAAAAGTTAACCTTGAGGATACTGTGCATTTCTCCACTGACGGGAAGGACTTAGGCTACATTATATGTAGCCTAAGTCCTTCCCGTCGTCTACTCTATCAAATTTCATCTAAATCGGACCAGTAGTTTTTGAGCTTATTCAATGCAAACAAACAAACTTTTCCTCTTTATAATAGTAGTATAATATAGATAAGCTATCATGCCAATCCTCGCCCATACATGGTTAGTTGTAACTGATCCACTGATCAGTAGTCACTCCAATTGTACAATAGGCGGTATGATGTATGTCCACACCTAAAAAGAAACTCATAAAATCTACTTGAACAATAAAATAATTTAACATTATCCTGTACAAGCTACATTTTTAGTTTTAGTTTTTAGTGGCCCAGGCAAAAGCTAATATTTTATAAATAGGAACACCACTAGCCATTTCTATCATCGTGTCACATGATGATCATTTCTTATTAAATATTATGCAATTTCAGAGAAAAACTAGAACAATGTGAGAAGGAGAAATTATCCAAAATGAAAGAGAGAGAAGAGAGAAGAAAGAAGAAGCAGCTAGCTAAGCTAATGGAAAGAGATGATGTTGATCTAGCCAAAAATATCACAGACGAACAGAAGAGATTGTTGAAGGCACAGAAAAGACTACAGGCTGTGAGACTGATAGAAGAGCTGTTTAAAAGAATAGAGGTAACTAATATTAATGCTAACTACATACTACATACTGAGTCATCAGTGGAAATGTCAAAATGGCTTACTTCAATTGGTCAAATGTGAACATAAGCGTAATTGGCAAATTTTTATATATGTATTGATGACTCACTGCTAACTTAACTTCAAATTTAAAAGTATTGTGAATTTTGAATTTCCGTGGGCGAATCTTCCTCGACAATTTGTAACCCTGAAGAATGGCAACTACATAACAAACTTTTTTTAAAATACTTACTGAAATGCAAATGCTAGAGAATGTTTTAATATCTGGATGGGATTACTCTAAACAAAAAAATATATTTATATTTCGCAAATAAAATACTTCTTGACATTTGTGTTACTTTTAAACATATTGTATTATCATATTCATCCAAAATTAATCAAGTCAAAGAGTTCATTTATCAAATTAAAATCACGCTTGGCTGGGTCAACGCCGCCGTTTTGAGGTTATTTTGCTGCATACTTGATATCCATTTAGCATAACTTTTGACAGTCTAAACTTTGTGAGAGACAAGACTCAGAGCCAGCTAAGGCGACCCACACACTGCCCGTTAACACGCAGCGTAGTGCTAGAGAGCGTGTCCTTATGTTCCACGTAAGTGTCTTATTTATTCTAAATTTGTATTGAAAACACTCAGAGTACACACAGAAAATGCATTCACGCGCAGTGTTGCGGGTCACGCGTGTAGGTGTCGAAATCTGTACGATAATTTTACTACTATTATAAATTTTAGGACGAATGGATGGATGGATGTTTGTTACTTTTTCACGCAAAAACTACTGAACGGATTTTGTGAAACTGAATTTAAACATAGGTTGCATTTTATCCAGAAAAAGTATAGTGTATGTATCCCGAGGGATACTGTATCTACGCGCGCGGAGCCGCGGGCAAAAGCTATGCGTGCTCGTCGTCATGCACCCCGCAGCATAGTGCAGATCGCCTTAGCTGACAATGAATCATGCCTTCTGCAAAGACAGTCAAAAGATAAGCTACATTATAAAATAAATCAAAATATCGGTATGAAAATTTCCTCAAAATAGCGACGTTTATGAGGGATAACGCGCGATGCGTCACGTCATGAAACCAAAAATAACTACGCTGATTCTATTTGTGGTTTGATGAACTAACCCATAAGCCAAAAGGAAGCATTACCCTTCCTTTGGCTGTCTTTATATGTGTGTATGTTTGTTCCACCGTAGCGTCTAAACTACATATCCGATTTTAATAAATTAGGTGTCAATAGATTGGTAATAACAGCCCGGGTATCATAGGCTACATAATTTACGTGGTCGTGTTATAATTTTTTTTATAAAAAATGTAGTTTTTATGTATGTATCTATTCTTACGTCTGTATGGTATGTAACATTTTAAATCTATTCTTTATTCAGCTACGACCCGACCTGCAGCGCAACAAGCACAATCGCGCGGAAGCGGGCGAGCGGGCAGCGCGCGCGCGTATCGTGGACTCGGTGCGGCGACAGCACGAGAGAACCTATGAGGAGCAGAGGGAGCGGCTCAAAAGTGCACTGGACGGTGAGTCTGAGTGCGTCATATGAAATTTTATTGAGAGAGAGATGGAAAGATTAAGTTCCTGCTTCACAAACTTCTTATAACTTGTATATGTTTTCCAGGACGCATTATAATCCGTTCAGCGTTAGAAACTAAAAAGCCCAAAAGGGATACATCGGTCAGTTCGATATCTTCTGACGAGCTACCTAAACGGGTTAAAACTGAGAAACTCACCACGCCGGAGAGAGAGATGGAGTATAACAGGACAGCTGGTGAGTTAATATTTATCTTTATCTTTGTAAATGACAGTGGCAAAGGCCGGTTCTCCTTCATAGGGAAGCCCTAGCCTGTAAAAAAAGGGGGGGTTTTGGATGAGGTCTTCAAAAGGTAAGGAATGGAGTTATGAGAACCCCACACCACTGGTAAATGAGATTGTTCAACACAGAGTTCGAACAACGGATTGCATTGAGCAGATAGTTTTATAATTGATTTATTTAAGTAGAGATTTTAAATTTCTCCACAAATGGTGAAATTATTTTTACTGTAAAAGAACAAGGGTCATTTTCGTATGAAGCCCGTCTCCACCACTGTAGCATTACAAGACATATCCAATGAAAGGGCTTAAAAAGTGTGTAATTTTCCTGTATGACGAAAAATCTCTAAGCCATGAAAGAAAAAAGTTAATGAGGGTAAACGGTTAAAAAAAGTTAAAAAAATCTCCAGTATTATTGAACCATTTTGTATTGTTGCTAGTATGGAATAATTTTTGGGTAGTAATGGTATGTATATTCATAGCATTAAATGTTGTTCCTTACGTTGTAAAGCAACACATTATCTTTTATTTCAACATGATTAAAAGGCCTTATTAAAGGTATGTAATACAGCAAACTTTATTAATGTGTTGAAATTGATAAACTGCCTCATATTTTGAAGAAATGTATCGTTTAGAGATTTTTCGTCAAACAATAAAATTATACACCATTGAAGCCCTTTCATTTGATATTGTCTTGTACTGCTACAAGTGGGGACGTATTGCCCCATCTTCTTTGTTTAGAGAAACGAGAATTTAAGAAAACCGAATCCCTGAAAAAAGCTTGTAAATAAAAAAAGGATTGTGTGGTTTTATGAAACCACGGTAAAAGTGAAACTTAATAACAAAATAGCGTGGAGCACTGGCACAAATGAGTACAAGTCTATACACTACACGGTCAGCTGATGCGAACTATAGGCGCCGCCATATTGGCCTCGGCTGCTCTGACGAGCGCCTTTCACTTTAAGAAAATAACTTTGTGGATTGTGTTAATACAATCTTTTTTTGCAGGCATGTACCCTTTGCCCAACCCGTACGGTTTCGGCTACACGCCGTACGCAGCGGTGCCGCCGCCCGGATATCCCTTCCAAAGTATGAGTATCGAGATTTGTATATTCACACTCAAATATTATAATAATATGTATTTATTGCTCGTATATTTATCGTTCGTTGTTCAAAAGTGTCCAACTGTAGGTACAGATAGTTTCTTGATATCCCTCGGCAATCATAGCATTACTGTAAGAAAAACAAAGCTTGCCGAGAAACATTAAGAACATACGTATTCATTAATAGTACTGTGGGGTAAGCAGGAACAATTGACAAGTGCGTTTTCGTAACGTAATCGCAACAGAATTTTATGAAAATTTGGAGTCAGTGCCCATACAATTGACATTCGATAACGTTACCAAATCGTAGTTGGCAACTGGGCCTTTAGTCAAGATGCATTCGATAATTTCGACGGCGAAGTTCGAAAACAAAATGTATGGGATTAGACATAAGGCATCGCAAGCGACATGTCACTCAGCGATGACTCATATCAAATCCCATACATTTTTCTTTCGAAGTTCGCCGTCGAAATTATCGAATGAATCTTGACTAGAGGCCCTGTTCCTGCTTATGCTACTGTAATATGATATTTTGAGACTGTTTCACGATCTTCTGATAAGTGTTGGATAGCTTATTCACAAGTTTTGTTATAATTCTTACTTCATATTGAGTGACAAAGATAGAACTTGAAAAAAAGCTATCCGACACTTGTCAGAAGATTGTGAAACAGGCCCTAAGTCTATGTTATGATTAATTAATTTGCTTTGTAACTTTGAGTGTGCTGAGTGCGAGTTTTTGTCGCTACCCGTCGGGAAGAAGTTAACTACAACTTGTATGGCATCGAATTAGTTACTATAGTTTGCCACTAGGGGCGCTGTTAGCTGTGTCGCACTCAGCACACAGAGCTAGTTATTGCTAAATTTAAAGTATGTATTTTTTTAGATATTTAACAGATGAATACTGCAGGGCTTTCAGTAAAGCACTTTCACTGTAAGCCGAGTCTACATGCATTCTAATTACAGGTTACATTAAGTTACTTCAAGAACTTAACATTAAGTTACGGTCGTAATATAAATGTGTCCAGTACAATAAATTTCTTAATGGTCTCGGCAATCATCGTTTTTCTATGAAAATTGACGATTACCGAAAGACATTAGGAACGTGATTTTACTGTACACTTTAAATTCACATTTTGAAATAAATGCGAGATGCGTTTTTATAATAAAGAAAAAATTGAGTAATAAAAAGTTTTCTTTTTATCTATCTAGTCACAGCGATGAACTTTATAATTTATAATCTGTAGCTATGTACTACGGCGGCGGTCGCGGATACATGCCGCCGCACAACCCTAACGTGCCCGCAAATGCGTACGCGCCGTACGAGTACAGGCGCGGACGCGGGCGCGGGCGCGGGCGCGGTCGCGGGCCGCGGATGCCGTACTTCGACGGACCGGACGCGAGCCAGCTATATTACCAGTGAGTAAAGCCCTAGCACAATTCGCCGAGTCGAGAAGGTGCCAAAAGCCGAACACTTGACACTACCAAGGACTGGGTTGCGCTCGGAGAGCTTTACTTTCTCAGGCGTAGAATTGTACTGGGCCGAAACGTAAAAATTTCAGCTAACCTACGTCCGCACATTTTGTGTACATCCTTATATTAAAACATAACTATGTTATGTTTTAATATAAGGCTGTTCCAAATTAAATACGGATATTTTTGGACATATGATCTACTGCTTATGTAAAGACGTTTGAGTTGAAAAATAATGAAAATTTTCGAAAATAATATACTGAATAAAGTTACAGTACGATCTTTACGTTGTTAAGGTAATTGAACTCACACGTCTGATTGTGTGGTGGTTATTCAAACAAAAAGTCTGTGCTTCCTCTTTAAATCACCTGTTTCTGTTAGGTTAATGACCTCAGTGCCTTAGAGAGCGGAATGTAATTTTATTTAGTATAGTTATTATTTTTTTCGATTCGAAATCATAATCCCAAATTATCTGTTATTGATTTTTAACCGACTGGGACGAAGCCAAAAAGGAGAGTAATGATTTTGGGAGTCTATGTATCAATGCGCCTAAACTACTGATCCGATTTTAACAAATCAGGTGTCAATAGATTCGTAATAAAAACCCGTGTAACAAAGGGCTTTATAGTTTACGTAGTCGGTTTATAGTTTTATAAAAAGTTATAGTTATTATTAACAACCTTATATAATATCAAACACAAACAAATCGATCGCGAGTACCCGTTTCATAATATTAAATTCTCGTGTTTCAGATACTTCAAGAAGCTGACAGAGAACGAGAGTCGTAACGAGCACGACGACCGCCGCTCCCGCTCCCGCCGCCGCTCGTACAGCCGCTCCCGGTCGCGCTCTCGCCGCCGCTCCTATTCCAGCTCTCGCTCGCGCTCACGGCGCCGCTCATATACTCGCTCTCGCTCTAGAAGCCGTCGCCACAGCAGGTGAGGTAGAAATATATATCGCTCTTGCTCCCGTGCGTGCGAATTTACGAACGCGTGCGTATGCGTACTGTGTACGTCTACGCACAAGGTTAACAGACTTGATGCTGGGACTAAATTGTCCGGAATCCGGAAATCCGGAGAAGATTCAGAGCATAAAAAATAGATGCCTGGTCTAATACAATAGAGTTGAAAATCGAACATATTATGAGTGTCGAGTTATCAGATTTGACATTGATATTTGACTTGACACTCGTGCGTTCGATTTTCTATTCTATTATTATTATCATACTATATAATGTTAATGTAGTCGAATTCTTGTTTAGGTAAGACCGCACTAGGCGTAACTACGTCGCAGCGGAGCGACGCGACGCGACTCGACACGGCACGACACGTACTAGCTATACACGTGGAGCGGCAAAATTTACTCATCAGTCTTTCGGCAACGTCTGAGCATGATGGAAGTATGTGACATGGATGATACTCGTAAGATTATATTGATGATACCTACTCACAGAAAAGAAACGAAATTTTCTTACTTTCACTTCCGATTGCTCGGCAATGTCGTTCCAAAATTTTTTGGTACTTAATGTTCATTTTGTAGGTATGTCTCTGGATAATGGCTTTCGATTTATTCACCAAAACAAACATATGATTTCGATTTCTTTGAAGTGCCGAAGAAGTACGAGGGCGGCACTGAAAATTTCGGGAATCAAGGAAGTGACACAACATTACTATTTAAAAATGTATTTATTGCTTTTCGAAGTATTCTCCGCGAAATTTGACACATTTTTCCATACGATGGAACTAATCATTGAAGCAACCATTCCATTCGGAAGTTGGGGTCTCCAAAATGGCCGTTTTGTAGGCGTCCACAGCTTCTTCAGGTGATGAAAATCTCTGACCACGCAATTTATTCTTTATTTTAGGGAAAGTATAGAAATCATTAGGGCTTAGGTCGGGGCTGTACGGCGGATGGTCTAATAATTCTATGATTTCCTGCTCTAAAAACTCTTTTGTTCTGTGAGCGGTGTGAGAACTCGCATTGTCGTGATGGAGGATGATGCGGCGGTTGCAGTTCTCTTTACGGAGTTCAGAAACGACCTGTGGCAAACAAATGTTAGCATACCATTCTGCATTAACCGTTCTTTGTCCCTCAAGAGGAATAGTCGCAACATGGCCGGTTTTGGAGACATACGTGGCCACCATTTTTTTTGCAACACTCCGTGAACGAACAATTTTTGTTGGCTTTAACTCATTTTCGAACACCCAAACTCGTGACTGGGTTTTTGTTTCGGGTTCGTACGCGTATATCCAGGATTCGTCACCTGATACGATGTTGTATACAGCATTTGAGGATCCTTGGTGGAGTCTTTCGAGAGTTCTGACGCCCAAGTAACGCGAGCCGCTTTTTGCTCTTCACAGAGCAAATGCGGTATCCATCGGGAAAACAACTTTTTTACACCTAATTGTTCATGCAAGATTATTTGTATTTGACTCATGCCAATGTCTAAAGTTGCCTGAATTTCGCGGTATGTCACATGTCGATCTTCCTCAATCAGCTTACGCGCAGCATCAACGTTTTCTTGGGTGACTGCAGTTTTTGGACGACCTTGACGGGGATCATCACTGAGCTTGACACGTCCACGTTGAAATTCAGCAAACCAGCGATAAATTGTGGTTTTGGATGGGGCTTTATCACCAAATGCAGAAATCATCCGGTCAACACACTGTTTTTGTGTTAAACCACTTCGAAAGTCATAATAAATCATCGCTCTAGAATTTTCTCGAGTCAATTCCATTTTCTCAACGTCTAAACAAGTTTGACAAGACCTTGTGACAAGACCGATAATCTTTTTTTAAATAAATAAACGGTATTCAATTTTTAAAACCAAGGAGTTTTAAATTAAAAAGATTTTAATATGACAGGAACAGTGGAAATTCCATTCCCGATACTTTTAGTGCAGCCCTCGTATTACGCGCTATACCGTGCTAGCAGCGGCGGAACCACGCGGTGCGCCACGGCGCCTCAAAGTTGCTGAGTTGGTCTAATTCGTCGCGCAGTGCCGCAGCGCGTATTTCCGCGGCCGCGTAGTGCATTATCTATACTAATATTATAAAGAGGAAAGATGTTTGTTTGTTTGTTTGCATTGAATAGACTCTGAAACTACTAGGCCGAGTTTGATGAAATTTGGCAGAGATATAGAGTAGACCACGGGAAAGGTCGTAGGCTTCTTTTTATCGTGGCAAAATGCACGTGTCCAGCGGGATTTCCTTTTGCGCGCATGAAGTCGAGGGCAACATCTAGTATCTCATAATTTCATACAAGGAATATTTTGACGTGTCGCTCCGTGCCGCGTAGTTTCGCCTAGTGTGTAGAAATGTTTAAATATGGTAATACTGACAATTATTATTACAAATAAAATAATCCTGTTTATTTATTCCATTTAAATTTGTAACATATTTTAAACATACATATAACGTTACTCTATTCCAGATCCCGCAGTCGATCGAAATCCCGAAGGAAATCCAGGTCCCGCAGCAAGAGGATTAGGTCTAAGTCCAGATCTAAGTCGCGAGCTAGGACGCCTAGCCCTAAACCTGAGGAGAAAAGCAAGACGCCTCGCCGGTCCAAGAGTTGGTCGCTACCCAAAGACACGGGGAGAAAGTCTTGGTCTAAAAGTCCGCAGAAGTAGAATAAACGATATATTTGTACATGTTGGCATTTTTATTTGGGGTTTTTATGGAATAAGAGTTGGAAACGAGCAGACAGATCGCCTGACGGTTAATTTAAAAAATTTCACCCTACTCCTTCAATGAAACTCAACGCAAATGTTATTTATTGTATTTGGAGACCGATTACTCGAAAATAATAAAATTATTATTTTATGATGCCAATGCCATAAGTAAAATCTATTATCTATACAAAATATCTTTAACTGTGCAAAATTTCATTAATTTATATAAATTAATGAAATTTCGCTTTAAAATTTATGAATATTCATAAGAATAGAAATTAGCAAGGGCGGATAGACAGACTGACAGACAGATGGCGTTCTATAAGAGATCAGATCAGAGGGTTCCTTGTAGTACTATGGAACCCTAAAAATCTAAAATACCTGAATAATATCAATTATTACTGTAACGAAAATAGTATCTTTATCCAACCTTTATCTGTGGACTATGTTGTATTAACAGTAACAACGATATAAAATTAATTATAGATTTTGTATGTGTGGCTTATAGAATAATGCAATTTTGAGGTAGGTACATTTTTCTACACAGGTTTTTCAGGCGATGTAGTCTCAATCCAAGAGGTTATGAGTTTTATATCTAAAGTGAAGGAAAATTTTGATGTGGCTTTGAAATGTGAATACGCATCAAAATGACCTCAAAATGGCGCTCTCTTTTCAAAGACATCGTAATGAAATATAAGAAAAGAAGCAAAAGAAAAGCTATATTTTTTCAGAAATTATAAAGCAGTTTCAAAAACCTACTGTTTTAACCACAAAGAAAATATTCTGTATCGTATAAGTGAGGCAAAAAGTTTTACGCACCTAAAAGCTAAATTTTTTAAATTAATGCTTGGACATAAATAAAATTAATAAAAATAAAGTCACACACACTACTTAAAAATTATAATATGAATTATACTATTATTTCGACCACAGGGCTACTTGTAGTATCTTTAAAATACCTATCTAATCCAACATTGCGGTAGATAGTGGTCTGACGTGGATACATTTCGATAAGTTTACCTAATTAGTTCGTAATTAGTGGCAAATATCTAGTGGTCAATTACAGTGCAGACATGAAGGGTTTCGCAGTTCTTTTGTGCGCGATCGTGGCCGCCCAGGTAAAATATTTTACGATGTAAACGAGCATATGGATCGCCGGATAGCAAGATATTTTCCTTAATAGAAAAGAGAAGTTCATTGCTGGCTAATCTAGCTTACTCTTTATTTTTTTTATTTTATTTTATTCAAAAGATACACCAACAACATATTGTGACAACATTCAAAACTTAAAACTAATACATTTTTGTTTTATACTAACACAATAGTTAATTACAGGCGTATGCAACTGTTTTAGAGGTATTTGCTCCTTACATTAAAAATAAGTTTAGTTAAGATGTGTCATAAGAAATGCTTAACTTACTATATTTCAAATAATTAATATAAACGAACTTACAATTAATTATAAGAACTAATATTTAATTTTTTTTCATTATAATTAAGAAAGAAAAAAACAATACAATTAAATTTTTGTCAGAATAACTACAAGTTTAGTAACGAGATGTCATAGGTAAAAACAAATTTATACATTAGCAATAATAATAATACAATCAGATTTTGTTAGAATAATTATTACAAGCAACGAGATGTCATAGGTAAAAAACAAAATACATTAGCAATAATAATAATACCATAAAATTTTTGTCAGAATAATTACAAGCGAGATTTATTACAAGCGAGAGCGACTTTCAATGTTAGAACGGGACAGACAGATCTTAAACCGAAGCTCAGCGTTAAACGTTGTTTCAATACGTTGTTGAAATTGGGTCTAAGAGTATTTTACTAAGCACTCCCTCTTCAGATTGAGGAGAACAATGATGATGATCGTAAAGGCAGCCACAGACGAGAGGCCGATCGTTTTAGTTAGAACTGACGCCTGAACGGATTCGAGCCCATACACGGAAAAAATCGCATCCAACCCAACTGACGTCAGTTCGGCCTGAACGGATTCGAGCACACACACGACACGATTTTGCATCCGTTCAGGCCGAACTGAAGGCAGACCGGACCATGTATGGGCCCCTTTAGACTTGTATCTTATACTCTAAACGAGACAATCTTGTATATATAGAATCGGTTTCTCGAAAACGGCTGCAAGTATTACCTACCTACCATGAAATTTAGTATGCAGGAAGTTTTTGGGGGGAAAAATTTATCGTTTTTAATCAATTTGGGGGAGAAAAGCTAGGTCTTATCCCTGGAAACTGCGCATTTGTAAGCTATGTATATACGACGATGTTTTCTTTCGTCTACAAGCTATTATTTATATAATCTGAGCGTACAACAATGTACCTAATATGAATAATTTCGAGTCTATTATGTCAGTCCGAATGGCACTTTCGTTTGAATAATTTTTGCTTTAGTTTTTGTGAAATTTGTATTGTAAATTGGGTTAAGCATATTTTCCTATTTAATATTTATTATCTTATCTAATGTACGAAAATCCTCCACATATTTGTGTTAGGTGCTGAACTAAGTCGTATTATCTAATATTTAATTTATCTTTTAATCTTTGTATAATAATTTAATTGATGGAGTTTTAGTCCTTACAGTTACCTACTTAGTAATTATACCTACCTATACATAGTAGGTACAGTCAGGATGACTTCAATAATTCATGATGAGCGCAAACTAAATACAATAAGTACTAATTCCTCCGTGGTTTATTATATAAGTATTACTAACTTCAAAAACTCGCGCAGTGACTGGCTGCGTGCATAATTCAATATGCAATGCCTTAAATACACTATATGTCAGTACACAATACGATTGCCATGGTAAAAATTACGTAATAATTATAAAATATAACCAGGTAAAATACCCTTGCGAAAGGATAGATTGAACTAAGCTCGTTTATTGCAATACTTAATTAAGACTGTATGAAACACCATTCCGTCATAAAAAGTAATGATAAAAGTCTATCAACGGTTTTGTCTTGGTCGTAATAGATAGAAAGGCATTACTTTAAGCCATATGAGATCTCACATGAGCAATAAACATCAACATTTTATAAGCTTTAAACTTTTAAAATGTTATAACTATAAACTTTATTAGCTAAATATAATGTTTAAATTGAGGTTTGAAGTTTTAAAGGCACTTAAAAGGCCTTAACTAAAAGCTTAAGTAAAAAAAAGGAAGGTAAATGTGTTATTTAAAATCTGTAAAATTAATTTATCAATTTTAAGCTCAGCGTGTCTTATTTACTTTACTTATTTTAAGTATTTTTTTAGGGTAAAAGTTTAGAAAGCTACGGAAAACGGAACCTTTTTTTATATTAATTGAGCGATGTTCTGTTATCTACTTAATTATATTTAAATTTTATTCCAGGCTCGCAGCACCGGCAAAGATGTCCAATGTAAGTTTATTTTTACTCACCAAGATATTTTTTTGGAATAAAACCGGAAAACTGACGGTAAGTGACTACCACTATAGGACTATAGGATGGCCTCTGTGACTCAATGGTGCGCATTGGCGCTCCAGCCGGAGGTAGCGGGTTCGTATCCCGTCAGGGAACAAAAGAGTTTTCTGTGTTCCTAGGTCATGGATGTGTATTAAACATGTGTATTTTATAGTAAAAATCTTCAATATACGTATGGTATAAAAGTATTAAATATATTTCCGTTGTCTGGTACCCGTAACAAAAGTTCTTCGAGAACTTACCACAGGACCAATTTGATGTGGTGTGAGACCGTCCATAGATATTATTATTACTATCCATGGAACCCGCAACAAAAGAGGAGTTAAAAGTGCGGGTCCATTTAACCGGGTTACGGTTCATGTGTCCCAGCCATTGGGCTTCCGACATTCATATATGGTAGCTCGGCACACAACACTACGATTTTCAACTCTATTATACTAGCACAGAGTTCTATTTTCAGTGCTCTGAATTTTCCCGAGCCCGCCGAATTCCAGTTAATATACTCCCAGCCTACGTGATCCGGAATTACAAAAAATAGATTTCTGCACACCTTCCTTCACATAAACTTTAATTCACCGGCCAAAGTTTACTTTGCTAAGTCTTATCACTGGATAACTTTTAGTAGTTTACTTTTACTAAATCTTTAAAGGGCCAATGTATAATATGGCCTATAATGCCTAAAATACAATAGGATCCCAGAAAGTGTTCAAAACCATTCTATTAATACATTTAAAAAAGTAGTCAAAGAACCTTTGTGTGCTAAAGTAAATGATTTTGTTAACGATTGTACACCGTGGGATGCACCCCTGCAAGGCTGTCTCTATGTACTTGTGTACTTATGACTTTTGTTATATTTAACATAGATTTAAGTTTACAATGTAAAATATATATTTCTTTTAAAAGAACAATTTTTCATCATTTTGCTAAAAGATGGCCCCGTGCGAGTTTCTTACGCCGGTTCTTCTCGGCGGGTTAGAGTTGAACCGGTGGTAGATTTTTCTGTTGACTTTCCGAAAAAAGCTTGTTAAGTTTCATTTGGAAATAAAAATTTTCATTTTCATTTTCAAATTCTGTACTCCTCCGGTTGCAATATTGTCATAAAACTATACTGAAAGATTTCGCTTCACGTATTAATAAATAGTTAACTTATATTTAACAATCTAGTTATTGTGCCAGTCAAATCAGCCTCCCCAGCCGCGCTCGGCGAGAACCCGTGGGTGGTGCACCTCCGTATCGCGGTGTCCACCAGCGGCCTGCTGGAGTCCTGCGTCGGCACGCTGTACAGCGACTCCTGGGTGCTCACTGCCGCCAGCTGCGTAGAGGAGTATGTAGATTGTAAAGTGAATACACTAATAATGATCCTTGCGGCATACTTTATTAGCACAACCTTTATTTCCAGTGCCAGTTTCATCTGGATCCGTTACGGAGCCGTCGACGTGGTTCGTCCAGAGCTGGTCACGGAGACGTCTGCTGTGACGGTCCACCCTGGCTACGACCGGCAGACCGGAGAGAACGACATCGCGCTGATCCGCATCAACCGCGTCGTCGAGTCTACTGGTGAGTAGACTGCCGGTCTACTGGTCCATGGTCTTCTAGTGTGGCCTAGCCAATAGATCAGTAGTGGTCCTACTGTAGCTGACAACAGGCAGAACGATTGGATTAAATATGGTGTCAGTAGGCATCAAGTTTCGTAGCGGCAAGAAAGTTTACCTATATAAAGATAGGACTTATGAGTTGCGACAGATGAATATAACCACAATATAAAATATAATGTACAGTAGCGGATCTCGACCCTATCCATGAGTTTTTTACCTACGATTGAGCGTGGCCGAGCGGAGCGCTAGGGCCGGTACATCTACAAAGAAGGCGTTGACAGTGCGCAAGCGTCGCGCTCCACTCCACTCCATGCTTCTGCTATTTGAGGTTTCGTTAGCGGCCGTGTGAATGACACGTATGTGTGCGTGTGCCGATTCGGGCGGCCTAGTATGAAGATTCCAGGTTTACTGTACACATTTTATATATTGTGATATAAGTCTACATAGTATTATGATTACGACCACGCTTCCGTAGTCCAGTGGCTTAAAGCTTGCGTCTCGTCTCTGGAGGTCGGGGGTTCGCTCCCCGCGTTGGAACAACAAATTTTGTATAATTGCCAGCCAAGAAAGATGATCCATGCCATCCATCCAAATGGGCATGAAAAGTCGGTTCTGCGCCTGACTTCTCACCAGTCGTGTGGGCCATCTGTCCCACTGGGCTATGAGACAAAAGGAAGAGAGAGTGCTCTTGTGTGCTGCGCACGCACTAGAACACTATGAAATAACTCCTGCGTAGGTGGAATATTTCCAACGAAACCGGCCAACGTCATCGAAATCGGTGTGTGAGCTATTATTATCTATATATACAGGATGCTCGGTTAACACAAATTCAAGCACAAATTCAAACACAAATTCAAGCACAAATTTCAAGGAGCGTGTGATGTGATCAGTGTTCGATTCTCGTTCCAATAATGGATATAAATTTGTGACCTTAAATTTTGACCAGATTATGCTATAAAATACTTAAATTCTATTGGTCACCGCGCGCCCGTACTACTCGACAAGCGCGTGACCTTGAAGCCGACGCGTTGTACGGCGGTGTATGGTGTCCATGCGAAGTGCGAGTTGTCGGGGATATTAATCATGTTATTTTTCTGTAAATCACGAACATTTTTAGTTAAGCGTACTGCCATTACTTAAGTAATATTGTGGCCTAATGTTGGGTTAAACATTTCATTCGGATAACCAAGCATTCTGTATATATAAAAGGAGATGTCCCCACTGACTGAGTGACGTATAGACGCTCGCACAGCCGTAACCGTCAATAGTAGAAACATTAAATTTGGACAGTAGTTTTAATTTACAATGTAGACGCGCACAAAGAACGGATTTTGAAAATTCCACCCTTAAAGGAGTGAAAAAGGGGTTAAAAGTTTGTATGGAAAATCTTAAAATCTTTAAAATTTCAAAATTTCAAAAATCAATTATTTTCATCGAACTCGTGCAGAGTTCGATGAAAATAATTGAGATTGATGCTCTTAAATACATTTAATTAAAGACGTGTTGTATCTGAGGGTGTAAACTAAGGGTTGAAAGTTTGTTTGAAAAATATTAAAAATTTGTCCCGATTTCCATGAAATTTAATATCCGAGGTAATAAATACAAATTATTGAGTACATATTTTATCGTTTTTTTAATTCGACCCTAAAGGGATGAAATGAGGGTTCAAAGTTTGAATAGTGAATTATCAACAATTGAACGGATAGAAATTCTTTAAAAAAGGATTTTCCGAAATACATGCCCCACGGGGGTGTAATCCCAAAGGCGTGGATCCCCCACGTGATAAAATTCGCGCGCTTAAGCTAGTTATTAAATACTAGCTGTTTCCCGCGGCTCCGCCCGCGTAAAAACAGTATCCTTCGGGAACACTACTTTTTCGGGATAAAAAGTAGCCTATGTTTTAATCCAGAGTCTAAACTACTACCATACCGAATTTCATCGAAATCCGTTCAGTAGTTTTTGCGTGAAAGAGTAACAAACATCCACGCTTTCACATTTATATTATTAGTAAGGAAGTAAGGATTGCGTAAAGAAAGGTCTTTATTTAGGTATAAAGGACGCCTAATAGGTATGTAATAATGTTACAGTTATAATATAAAACATGTTGCAAAGAATGATTCCTATAAAGTTTCATGATATTCGGCTAGAATAACTAGATCAAAGCTACAGTATACAGATAAAAGAGGCATTTAACTAGAGGTTTTATTATCCAGCCGGGGGTGCGATGGCGGCCGCGTTACGCTTCGTAAAGATTAAATAAATGTTACTGTGTGTTCCGTGTGTTGCATTCGTATTATGTTACCGGGAAATAAGATAGCTATTTGAGAGGACAGGGTAAGAAAAAGAGAGTTCCATCTGTTTTATGTGAGTAACGGCCTAATACTGGAAGCTTGGAACGTTAGTTAAATTAAGTGACGCTCAAGTAACTTGCTGTCCTTGTCATTTCGGCTAGCAGAGACAGCGACAGCCTGTGGGGATACCTTTTTCCGCATATTTTTTTTGGAATAATTTAATGTGTCATACCTCAATAGGCTTAATTTTGTTTGTCATAATCATAGTTTGGCATATTTTTTTCATGGCATACTATATCGTTAGGCATAATTATGATTTAGTTTTTTGTTTTTTGTCCTAATTTAATGTGGCATAACTCGTTAGGTATATTTTTTCGTCATAACAATAATTTGGCATAATTGTTTTTTGGCATACTTGGGTACCAAATATCAATGAGCCGGTTCCACTGGAGATACCACGGCCCAAAACAAAACCAGCGTGATTGAGGGTACTAGAGGTCCAATGAGGGTTAAGCAAGTGTTATTTCACGACGATTTTCTGTGTGGCCATCTATTTTCAGTCAAGCTGGTCCTTTCGTGCCGCAGCATAGTTCTCCCATGCCAAAAAGATTGTCTACAGTAAAAATGAATCATGACTATAGGTCACGTCAAAAGAGTTTTATCAAAATTATTTTTCAACTTCTCAGATTATAAAACAATTCAACTCGATGTAAAAGTTTGCAGTACTCTGTGCTATGTAGCTGCAATACACCACCTATCTCAAGTGCAACTAAAATATAATTAAAACACAACAATTATACTAATTATGAATCGTCGAAACTATTTACCAGAGCTCTTTGAGGCCGTTTAATTTGATGTCCTCGCTGTTTCTCTTGTACAATTTCAGCTTATTGTACAATACAGTGTACTTGCACAATGCACATACCAGTTTTGTGTAAAATCTGTAATTAGGGTTACCATGCGTCCGGATTAGTCCGGACTTATAGTATATATATATATATAGTAGCCGTATCTGTAGTTAACTTTTTTACACATTTTAACCCCAGCCAGGGTTAAGCACGTTTAAGCTACATTATATTTATTATAATATTCATAAGTCATAAGATGCTTATATAATATTTATTATATAAGCATTCCTATATGACTTAACATAATATTATTATTATTATGGCCGAAGTGTATCACAAACGAGAAGCTTATTTCAATACTAGCCCGTTTAAATAAACAGACTACTTAATGTTGATTTAGGGCCAGGGCCTGCTTCACAATCGCCTAGAAAGACGAATAGCTTATCCGGAGGTTTTGTCTCTGTCGTTCAGTATAATGTTAGCAGCGACAAAACTTCCGGATAAGTTATTCGTCACTTATTAGGCGATTGTGAAACAGGTCCTAAATATTATTGTAAATTAATATGATATGACAGTGAATTTATTTTCCCAGACAACATCAAGCCCCTCCTTCTCGCCGGCAGCGATGCTGAGGCACCTTCATCGGGCAAGGTCTGCGCGTACGGCGGCGTTGAAGACGGTAAGTACTGGCTGTCTCAGCTCAAACTTCTTAACAGATTGCGCTGAATGTAGATTGCTTCTCTTTCAAATAGACGAAGTGTTTAAAAATGTGATAAAGCCAACTTACCATTTTTTTTCCATACTTATCTATTATTTTAATATTTTTTTTCGATCTGTCTCAACTCAGACCACTAAACGGATTGCGCTTAATGCAGATTGTTTCACCTTCAAAAAGGTGAAGTGTTCGAAGAAGTGATCAATTCAACTTATTTATTACTAGATATTCCCCGCGTCTTCGCGCGCGCAAAAAGAAATACCGCGGGATCCGGACACTTTGCCACGATAAATGCAGCCTATGTCCTTTCCCGTGGTCTACTTTATATCTATGTCAAGTTTCATCAAAATCGGTTCAGTACTTTCAGAGCCTATTCAATGCAAGCAAATAAACTTTTCCTCTTAATAATATTAGTATAGATGTCCATACTTTTTTTTTCAGTTCCCGGTGAGCAGCTGACCTGCAAGGAAGTGAGTCTGGAAGCTTCCGAAGTTGGGGCACTTGTTGCTGAGGAACAAACTACCAAGGTACGACTCATAAAAGCTTTTTGCCTCATAAAAACTATGTTCACGTATGAGTCAACTATACGGAGCGGGCTCACAACGCTCTCCGAGTCCAATATAGCAATGCACTAAGAGTGATGTTGGGGCTCCCGCGATTCTGCAGCGCATTACATATGTTTGCGTCAACTCATACTGATGGCTTTCAATTATTATTATTATAAAGCATAATCTTGTCCGGTCCATTGATTAACTGACATTTCGTCATCAATTATACCTACTTATATGTTTAGCAAACTCATTCTAATAGTTTTGCATAATGTATTCGTGAATGCACTGAATTATGGATCTCTATGAGACTCGCATTGCATGACGTCAATGGCATTAGGTTTTAAGTTGCCTAGTAGTAGTTAAACTTTCATATTGTTTACGTATCCGGCTCATAGGACCAACTTTTTTTTCTTTCCAGTTCGACCTGGGTGCGGCTGTGGTCAGCAATGGTGCTGTTCACGGTATCCTGGTTGGCGCTGGTGAACCCAGCGGTAAGTGAAACACCCAAATAGAACACAAAAACACAAAAATTTTTGTAAAATGTCCAAAGTGGAAAAATGTAAAATTAATAATGTCCACAAATATCGATCCAGCTAGGTCACTGGGATACCCCGGGTTTTTTTTTTGAGTTTTTTTTTGTTGCGTCATAGCGTAATTCGAGTTATTCCGCCCGCGAATTGTCAAACCGCGTAGCTCAGCTGTGTGCGTCGGAATTTTTGCGTTGATGGCAAATTGGTGTCTCGAGTCCCGGTCAGACTAATATTTTTGTGATTAAACTTTTTAATACCTTTCGCTTCCGTACTACTAGAACTACTCTCTCCCGGGAAATTCAGGTCATTTTATAGTAGACTAGGTTTGCCTGCGGCTCCGCCCGCGTAAATACATGAGTATCCCACGAAAACACTATTTTCTTCCGGATATAAAGTAGCAAATATGTTAATCCACAGCTTGAACTACATACTAAATTTCAACGTAGTTTTGGCGTGATAGAGTTACAAATATCCATCCATCCTCACAGACATTCACATTTATAATAGTAATAGGATAGCGAAGTATCATGTCGACAAGCTATCATGCCATTACGATGTCCCGCATGTGCCAGCTGTTATCCAGCGACGGTTTGTTACAATTTATTCTGTTTCCAGTGTTCCTCCAAACCGCTGCTTACCAGGACTGGCTTAACGACCAGATCGCCGAAAACTCCGCCGTTGTGTTCGTTGATGCTTAAATGTAAATAAATTGAATACCAATTAATATTCATTGACTTTTATTTATCACTCAGTACTATTTAATTAATAGGTATAATGTGAGTTTTAAGAGAAGCAGTGTGTTTTTAATACTAGGATCACACTAAGGGGAAACGTCATTCTTTAGCGCAATGATATGGAGTTTATGATTATGGGTTGTGACCCGTCATTTATCGCCAATTTGTCGTGGCTACATAAACGCTCAACTATAGCCGTTATAAATCTCAATATCTATAATCTATTGTGACAATTTTGTTGTTAGGGGGCGTCCATAAATTACGTGAGGTCCTCACCAAATCTCACTTGCGGTAGGTGGGGGCTCAGCAAATGTCACGTAGATTTTTTTCTGTAAAGAATAGTCTGAAAATGCGAAAAAATTAGGTTAAATTATAGCGTTTAATCGTATAAAATCCAATGGTGCTCGTCTCACATTGAAATGATCTCTCGGGATTATTCAGATCGTAAACGTATATGATAGTAATAAAATTAAATAAGAGATAAAAAAATAGATAAGTTTGCAGTGATCCATCAGCGGGAATGTAAAAATTAACCAATGACGCGTCTGTACCTACTAATTGAATCCTCAAAATTGTCTCACGCCGGTTCTCCTTTATAGGGAAGCCCTAGCCTGTATAGTAGATAGAGATTTGGATTAGGGTCTTCAAAAGTGATAAGTGAACACAAATAAGTGGTAAGTGAGAACGACAGGAATGGAGTTATAGGAACCCTGCGCCAGTGTTTCCCAACTTCCGGGTCTCAAAATAAAATACCGGGTTGCAACATTCCCGCCTCGTTTTGAAAACAATATCTACTATCAAGCGCCGCATCTTAAATATTCGTAAGCGGTCAGGCGATACCAATATATGTAGTATTAATAACATAAATAACGAAATATTTTTACTATTAATAAATATGTAATATTTGATTTGCTATTATGTTTAAAAGTATTAAGTGGGTCACGAAGGGACAGTGTGACAATTACCGGGCCATGACGGAACGATGTTTGGGAAACACAGCCCTACGCCATTGTTGGACGCCCCCTTACCCTAATAAAAAGGTTAAAATCAAAGTACTTACTTGGTTAGTAAATACAAATTTTAACACATTTTAAACAGTAATTTTATATAGTAGTTTACAGTCTCCGTGTACATGATGACATGAATGACCATAACTTTATTTATATACACGCGTACGTTGGCGTATCTGTTATATAACTGCGGTCAGTGCTTTCAAGCTTAACTCTGTCCCACTTTTGCCGAATATTCGAGAATCCCATTACTTCTTGATGCAGATTTGTCATTTGCGGAACTGAGTACTAATTGTGAGTTTTTCTTTTCGCATTCGATCGTGAGCGCGTTTGGCGTTTACTGGGAATTTGTATGTGATTTGTACAGCGCCACCTAGTTGTGAACGCGATAACTAGGTCAAATCACATACAGATTCTCATACAATTAGTAAACGCCAAACGCGATCACGATCGAATGCGAGAAGAAAAACTCACACTTAGCACTCTGAGAGTTGAGAGTTTGAGCCTGACCTGGGTGCAATCGCCGATTATTATAGCAACAAGGTCCAAAAGTACTCCGAATTCGTCACCAATTTACAATTTGTACATTTGGTTCTTGTGATCTGATTAAAATTTTCCAAAATAACATGTTACACATTTTCCAGATGCCACATGAGGACTCATAATACCGTTATAATAAATATATTATAAAAATAGAATTAAAACCAAGAAAAGTTGCAAGAAAAATTACCTTAAAATGTTTCTAACTTTTCTGTCTTTGACGAACTCTGGGAGTCAGTGGTTGAGCGTGTCAGTGCTCTTAAGCCAGAGGTCGCGGGTTCAAATCCCTCCAAAGGGACAAAAATCTATGTTTCTGGGTCAAGAATGTGTAATAAATATGTGTATAATTTGATGAAATCTTAAATATGTGTATTATTAAATATATTATTTCCGTTGTCTGGTACCCGTAACACACGTTCTTCGAGAACTTAGCATGAGGCCAGGTTGAAGTGGTGTGGAAGCGACCATATATTATTTCAAAACCAAGAAAAGAGTTCTTCAAAGTAAGTATCCTAAGAAGTTGACCTAGTTATAACTTACATGTATCTCGCAAATTAGAATTGAGATTTCCGTGACCAAAGACAAATTTTCCTTGGTAATATTACTTATTAGATGATGCCCACGACATCGTACGCGCAAAAAAAGAAATCACGCGGGAACCGTACATTTTGCTATGATAAAAAGTATCATATCAAATTTCATCAAAATCGATCCAGGAGCTTCGTAGCCTATTCAATGCAAACAACAAACAAATCCTTTTTCTTAATTATGAGAATAGAGTATAAATATATTAACAACTAATATAGATTTGCTTTCTAGGCTTCTACGCATTAAACACAGCCTATCCTTTGGGAATCGTTTACTTTTCTGCCAAAAACGTACACTGCGCAATGCGCATTCTAAAGCAAGCTAATATCATAAACCATCAATTGAGCAAAATTCTAATCCGTTCCTTGGATTAGGGAATAGGGAGAACACACGTCCTCTAAACGTGTTATAATGTATGGTAATTGGTAAGTAAGATTTATCCTTAACTCTTTGCGACATCTCTTTGTCTTCTACATCTTAGCTAGTTGCTATCTATTGCAAGTGTCATTACATAAGACGAAAAATTATCGCAATAGTTCGTGTGAAGACTTCTCCAACCTGTTCTCATCATTGTTTCCTCGTCTCCTTTCGCCTATGTGTGTTTCAAAATCTAGTGAAGTTTTTATTAGGTTCACTTATTTCTTTTGATAGGCGGATTGTTTCGTAAGTTCATACGGTTTCATTAGAAGTGTTTATATTCCCTGTTCTTATTACTCTGCTTCTTGAAAACAGTACGCAACAAATTGGGTAGTTACCTACACTTTTCGTGAATAGCGTGATGGAGTTACAGTTGTTTTATGCTTATCCAAATGTCGAATAATTTCGACCGGGTGCCTAAAATGTCTAGAATCTGGATAATTTAGGCTATTTTCAACTCCCCTCCCTTATTAATAAAAATATTTAAATCATTGATAAGTTAATCGGTGTCCTCGTCCTTTTCGGGCCATAGTTTACAATGTTATGACTAAAACTAAACAACATGAGTACAATTATAGTGTATAGAAGTAATAGTACTAGCGGAGGGTCACTTTATTCCCGTATGCCCTAAAACGAATGATAGATATGTAACTCATGTCATGCCTGCATTAACAAGGAAGATGATGATTAAGGAAAAGCAAAATACACAAAGTGCTAATTTTGTTACCACGGTTGAACGACCTCTCTACTCGTGCAAGATTTACCATACGTAAATCTTGCACGAGTAGACCGCCTTGACACGGATCTGTGACACACCTTTCTCTGTGTAATCTTCTAATTAAACTGTTCTTAGCCCATAAAACACTAACAGGTTTTAAACACTTTTTCTTGTTTAATAAACGACATTGTATTATGTAATTAACCTTATTACAATGGTTTCGAGCTAGGCCTGGGAGTATATGATCCGGAATCTGGCGGTCCAGTTCTTCTGGCGTTCAAAATCGAAGTATCGAGTGCCGAGCTGTCAAATATGACATTGACATTTGAGTCGACACTTGCGTGATCAATCGATTTTGAGCTCTATTGTATTTTCGTTCTACGCATTTTCAATGCTCTGATTTTTTTTCTGGGACCGCCGGATTCCGGATCATATAGTCCCAGTCTAAGCATTTGATAAGTGTTACCATCCTTAAAGAAAAATAAATGGGTGTTTTGAACTTGCTTACTTCGCACCAGACCTAATTGATATTAAATAAAGTAAACCTACCGTAATAAAAGAAAATAACAGTTTTAATACCAGCTGTAATATTTTTTATTGATGATGCTAATAATAATGATCCTAATTGCCGATTTATACGCAATATAAAACAGCGGCTCTAAATAGAATCAATGAGAAACGCCTAGGCGTAATTTAAATTAAGATTGAGTCGAAGGTTTTAGTATTAAAATAACAAAGCAATTTTCTCTTTTCAGCATTTACTCAAATTAATTTTAATCGAAAATTTACAGCCTTGGGATGGATGCTAGGTTTTAAAGAAAATAATTTGCCCTAGACTTAATTCAATGTTATATAGCTCCAACGATGGTAAGGTTTGTAGGTCACTTTGATATAATAAGCGACTGTTGACGAAATAATTATGTAATATTTCACGGTTCAGTGTGGAATCAAGAAAGTCTGTGATGTCGCGGTTCATCGATTGTCTTTGATGTTTTTGCAACTGAGTGCGAATTAGGTACTTAAATACTTTAATCTCGCAATTGTGCTATAATAAGTAGCAAGTCGTTAAAGTCACGTTAATAAACCAGATTTGAACTTGGTAATGCATTAACAACATAAACCCAATGAAGTCACATTATTATCATTACAGCAAAGCGATTATTGAAAGTTACTGAAAGTTGTTACTTCAGATAATTATTATATTTTCACTTATTTGATACTTAATGGACAAGCAAAGGTTATGTTTGGTTAGTTACAAATCACTACTATTAATTGCATTATGCGTAGTCAAACATATTTAAAGCAAGTAGTAAGAAGCGTTTAAAAAACCTTCTAATTTTCTCTAAAATAAATATTTAAGGCATATGCCTTAAATATGTGCATGTTCGTCCTAAAATTGTACGTATACTTACTTGTACTTTTCCATTTTTAACTTAAAATTTCGTGAGGTTGGTTGAAAGTGTTTCGTTAACTAATACTAACAAAATATTACAGTTCGCTGCTGAAACAGCCCAATACTTTTGGGTAATTTGCGTTGACTAATCGAGTGGAAAGTGTCGAAACATCGATTACTTCTTACACGAAAGTAGATATGTAAACCATTCATTAAATGTGTGAGTTCATAAATATCAAACAATACACTCAAGTTCAATGGAATAGGCCGAATTATTACGTAGGTTCGACTACACTTTCACTCTTACAGCATGCATCACAATTCACAACGTGTTTTGCCGCGCATTTGGCAAGCACGCGTGCGCGGGAAATGTTCCTGCAACGGCTATTTTAAATTTCGAACCGTGTTCATATTTTTAATAATTACTTGCCAGTTTTTTTTTATATAAAAAATGGTAAAGTAAACGTCGCAGTGAGTTTTTAAATTGGCACAATGTTCTATTTCAAACAATCTTTTCTACGAACAGTGATTTTTGTCGCGTGGTGCAAAGAAAACTACGCTTTCGGCAGTGATGTTTTACAGTACATTTTTTCGTGTGCACTTTGGGTGTCTGTGATATTAACTTTGTTAACCTATGACTATGACTATTGGACGTATAGAGGGATATTTTCACCGCCAGTTTGGCCGGTCGTAGGCCATATCTGGAAAATGGCGACGTTCAGGGAACACAGTGGTCTGTTTTTTAAAAGGATGTATGATATGTACAAACATAAACGATGTATAGGTAAGTCAATTAAGCGCAGTACACACGTTACCAAAACACGTATGTAACTATGTACAGTAAAGTGTGAGCGGTTACACTAATATCAAACGTCGAAATTCCCGCAAGTGGGAAAATACCGAACAAATACGACGGCCACGAAAACCAGCGAAAAGTAACGCTCTCGTTGTGTTTCGCCGCGTGAGTTAAGGCAGCCACAGACGAGAGGCCGATCGTTTCAGTTAGAACTGACGCCTGAACGGATTCGAGCCCATACACCGAAAAAAACGCATCCGACCCAACTGACGTCAGTTCAGCCTGAACGGATTCGAGCACACACACGACACGATTTTGCATCCGTTCAGGCCGAACTGAAGGCAGACCGGACCATGTATGCCCCCCTTTAGGTTACCGGAGACCTAAGGGAGGCGGTAGGAGATTTGAAGGTCCTCTTCATTGATAGGCAGCCGTGATATCGCAGATATGCTATTACGCAGATATATTCTTAATGCATTGAATTTGATTTTAATCGACGTTCTTTAAACTTTAGTATGAAGGACACGAATTTACATGTAGGTATATATAAGTATAAGTATGCAAAAGTTTAGTCAAAGTAAAAGTTTTTATTGCCAAATGAAACATATCACACCTTTTTCGGAAAGTCATCAGAAAAAGCTACCACCGGTTCAAGGAACCACCACCGGTGAAACAAATATACATACATACATACATCGCCGTAGTTGAGTAAAAATAGTGATAAATTCTCCAAAGGTGTCTAGAATCCTATCCTAATAACTATTAACTATTAAATAATCCTATTAACTATTTATTAATCTGTGGCATAACATACCTATATATACAATTTGTCTGAATTTCATACAATTTTTTTTTGATAAAGTTGTCTACACTACACAAACACAACAGACAACCGCTAATGTTTAGAATCTAAATATTATTGGGAATTCTTCAGCGATTATATGCATGTTGACTAAAAAAAAGTTTTTTTCGTCTATTCAATGTTATAATAAATACAACATTATAATAAACAATCTAGAAAGCATTTTTGCAAATCTTAAAAAATAACGAAGATATAAACAATTTAAACGATCACAATAAATGAACGATATATCAGCCTGTGACGTCACGATGTGCTACCGCCATTGATTAAACAATCAATAAAATATCATGTATGGCGATAGCAGATTGTGAAGTCAGAAATCGTTTTGCGAGAAAGAGATGGACAACATTTTTCATTTGCTGATTATTTTTAATCGCGTCAACCTACTATTGAGACCTGACCGGCAATCTCCCTTCCGAATTCCAGGCATCCACCAGTTCTACCGTCGCACCGTAGTCGTCATGGACCCGGAGCTGATCCGTCGGATGTGCGTCCCCGACTTCCAGCACTTCACGGATCGAGGGTTCTCCTTCGACAGAGACCTAGATCCGTTGGCTGAATCCGTGCTCTATCTGCGGGGGAACGAGTGGAAGGCGCTGAGATCGAAGATATCGCCGATATTCTCGTGAGTTACTTATATCGATACTTTAAACGAGACAATCTTGTATATACATACTTATACGAGGGCGGGTCAATAAGTCCGTGACTTTTGGAATAAAACACACATTTTTTGATAATTAAATCATTTTATTTTTCAACGTAGTCCCCCTTGAGCTCTATACACTTTGTCCAACGCTTCTCCAATTTTTTTATCCCTTCCAAAAAATATGATTTGTCGAGGTCCTCGAAATAGGCCTTTGTTTGCGAGATGACTTCATCATTGGAGTCAAATCTTTTTCCACCGAGACATTTTTTCAGGTTTGGGAACAAGAAGTAGTCACTCGGAGCCAAATCTGGAGAATAGGGTGGTTGTGGGAGCAATTCATAGCTCAATTCATGGATTTTTGCCATGGCAACTGCACATGTGTGCACCCTTGCATTGTCTTGGTGAAGAACTTTTTTCTTGGCCAAATGAGGTCGGTTTTTTTTCAAATCCTCATTGAAGCGGTCCAATAAGTTGGCATAATATTCCCCATTAATTGTTCTTCCCTTTTGAAGATAGTCAATGTGGATTATCCCACGTGCATCCCAAAAAACAGTCGCCATAACTTTATTGGCTGACAAACCCACCTTGGCCTTCTTTGGCGCCGATTCACCCTTAGAAACCTACTGTTTTGACTGTTGTTTGGTCTCTGGTGTGTTGTGATGGATCCATGTTTCGTCCACGGTTACAAAACGGCGCAAAAACTCCTCTATATTGTGATTAAACAACGACAAACCTTCCTGTGAAGTTGTTACACGATTGCGTTTGTGGTCGACTTGCGGAAAGCTTTCTCATGCCCAAGTGATCATTCAAAATTGAAACCACTGAGCCATGCGAGATGCCTATGGCTTCCACAATCTCTTGCACTTTCAATCTTCGGTCGGCCAACACCATATCGTGAATTTTTTCGATTGTTTCGGGTGTAGAGACCTCAACTGGGCGTCCAGGACGTTCGGCATCTTCAGTGCTTGTACGGCCACAACGAAATTCAGTAAACCACTTTTTTACCATTGAAATCGATGGTGCAGAGTCCCCATAGTATTTATCAAGCTTAGCCTTGGTCTCGGTAATGGTTTTTTTTCGCAAAAAATAATGCTTAATAAGCACACAAAATTCACGTTTTTCCATTGTTTCCTTAAGTTACTGGATAGTCTGATAAAGATAGCTGTAAAACACAAACTAACTGACGCAGCAAGTTCAAATTTTGATAGGAGTCAACTGACAGATGCCTGTTGACAGGAGTAGTGTTGCTTTTTCACTAAGGAGGTTAGAAATTCAAAAAGTCACGGACTTATTGACCCGCCTTAGTATATAATGGGTTTCTCGAAAATGGCTGCAACTATTACGATGAAATTTAGTATGCAGGGAGTTTTGGGGGAAAAAAATCGATCTAGCTAGTTCTTATCCCTCGGAAACTGCGCATTTTTAAGCTATAAGTCTCTTTTATTTCGTCGTGCAATAATGTGACTGTTATACCAGTCCGACCGTTTACTTCCGATCAGAACTCCGAGCGAACTCGGTTACCCAGGTACTATCTAATGATACTTGAAGGTTCTAGTATTTAAAAGTATCTGTGCCAGGTGTTGAACTTAAGGCTGGGACAATATGCACCGGAATCCAGAAGGCCGTAGAAAATGTTGAGCACTGAAAATAGAACTGCGCTAATACATTAGGGTTGATACTCCTTCCTAAGACGATATTCAGCAAAGTTATAGTTTCAGCGGCGGAAGCGAGCAACGGTTTCTATACAGGGTAAATTCGTTCGATTCGTTCGGGTTCGATTCTCGACTAGGCAAAATGATTTTTCAAAAATCTAATGACGCAGTTTAATTTTTTTATTAAAATCGGGCTCGCAACTGCTTTCGGTATTTCTCATAATTTCGGATTTCGACTACCAGGCCCACTTGAAAAATTCATTCTGTATATGCCTATATACAGGTGATTATTTTAAAGGCATCTCTTTCTTTGCCATAGGGATGATTATTACATCTAAATTATTTAGTTTTATTAATATACTCAGATATATTGAGGCATTACTACGTGGTAAATGTAAAAAAAAAAAAAATATGTGTAGTTTAGTAATTAGATACATCTAAAAAGTACTAAATAGTTTATTTTTTTTTGCTAAATTAGTAAACAACACCTAAATCATTAGTTTACTTACATCATATACAAAAACATTCATTTTGGTGAGTATGGACATAAATGTACAAATATCGGAGATATTTACAAATATGTTCCTGCGGCCGTATACTTCATACACTTTAACCTAGGCGTGACGTCACAGCTAGGTACGACTTAAGTATGAAGCGTTTTCACGAGACTTGCGAAATTTTGTATACAAATCGCTGTACCTTTGAAAATACTGACTTTTGATATACTGTTCCTTCTGAGAAGTTACTCATATTTAAGAGTACTATTCATTTATGCAATAAAAAAAATGTCATCTAGCCTTGCTCCACTTGCGCAGATCTGGGTTAAAGTTAGCCCTGTGTTAAATATCGTGTTATCTCTCTCGTTCTTTGTATTTATAAAAGAGAAGGCATTATGTTTTAACTCAGGGTTAACTTTAACCCAGATCTGCGCAAGTGGGCCTTAATCATTAAATTCTGCCAGTCGTGATCTATCCTCATTTTCTATAAGTATCTATTATTCTTTATTCGTTATCTGTGTTCGTCTTTCAAAAAGGGAACAGCAGCGCTTGCTTGACATTATATTACCCATTGCGTGAAATGAGCTCTGTTTTTCGCTTGCGGCGTACGATTACTTATTCATAAATGGCAAACCAGGTTGGCTGGTTGTAATTTACAATTATTATTAAAACTGGCGTTGTTTTTACAACACGCTCCGTAATTTCAACCTTTGCACATGATGCATAAGATGTGCGTCCATTCCTTTCAGTCATAGTTTGTTTATGTCATGTCTTTCGCTAGTTATGTAAAATTGAACACTGAATTTAATCCATCCACAAGTAACATAATAATGCCATTGACGGACGAATCTCATTCCGGTTTTCCATTACATTAAATTTTTGTTTTCCATGTCATTGTAAAAAATACATACAACTCTCAGCTAATAAGCCAGTGCGTGGAGACTCTTTGAAAGCTTTAAGTAAAATGTGTTTTAAGTTTTTTATTTCCCTCAGGACGCTCCCTGCATACAAATTTACACAAGCGAGTTACGTTTTTTTGTTTTTTCCCCCAACTCATATTTGACTTCGCATCTCGAACGCTCTATTGAAAAAACCAACAGCGGGTTCACTCAAATATGTATTTATGTTGGATTTATTCGAAAAAATATAAAATATATAGCTATGTAAGTTCCGCTTCTTTGTTCAAATACTTGTATGTTTACCTCTTTCTTGTTACGTGAGCGGTTTTCTTTTGTCTCCAATAAAATATGAAAATTATATGTCGATAACTCGATACAGAGACTTTTTCAGAGGGCTCCAAATTGCTCCTTGAATTATATAATTATGGGAAAGATTTTAGCTTGTAATTGGATGAATATTTTACCAGCATCTTTGCTGGTAATATGTTGCCGGCATAGATGTATTATATTAAAAAGAGTTGCCGGTACGCATATTATAATTTAAAGGTGGTCGAAATTAAAATAAAAAAAAGTAAATGACGGGACAGATTGACAGACAACAACGTGTATAAAATTGTATGATGTATCTATTAAAGTTTATTAGATACAATTGAATACACGTTGACTTGTGTCAATATGACCCATCATTTACATTTTAATTTCGAAAGTTTAATAATAAACTACTATTACTGACTTATTGTAGTGTGTGTCAATATATAATCTGAAGTAGTGTGTTCTTGTTACTTTAATTAATTTTAAATATTTCTAAGCACTATTTTAAAAATATTAGGTTTTTGCACACCTTTGTCCACATAAGCTTTAACTGTGGCAAATATGATGCTCCTCCTTTCGCACAATTCTCTTATAAATGTGCTGGTATTAATATAATAATTTCTTTGTGAGTTCTAAGTTAGTTATACCTCGACGCTTTAGTTTAGAAGATTCTTTAGTAGCTACTGAATAAAGCAACCACAGTTTGAAGAAAATTATACCAACTGATGAAACTTCGATCTAAGAGAAACTGCACTTTAATGTTAACTATGATACGCTAAAAATAAGTTTGATGATTTTTTTTTTCAGTCCAATAAAACTAAAAGGGATGCTTCCGTTGGTTGACAATACAGCCATCGAATTCGTAACACGAGTGAAGAAACTATTAAATGAGGATGAAAATAATAATGAAAGAAACGATATCAAAGACGACGGTAAAGTGGTGTCATGTGGCGAGATGTTTGGTGGGTATACCGCTGATGCAATAGTGCCCTGTGCCTTCGGAGTCAAGAGCCATGTTATGGAGAATCCCGAAGACCCTTTCGCAGTCGCCCTTCGAGCTTACTATGTGTTTACATTACGTAATGTACTAGAGAAGTATGTTATTATACCCTCCTGTAAGGACCACGAATAACTCTTAAACATAAGTACCTATTAAATTATTTTGTTTCATGTCTAACTTACACTTAAAAATTACTCTTACATTCCTTTATTTTTGTAGGATTTTTAGTTATATATATTTTAATTTCAAAAGACCATTTTTTGAGTTCCGTACCCAAAGGGTAAAAACGGGCCCCTATAATTGCTGAGACTTCGCTGTCCGTCCGATTGTCTGCCCGTCTATCACTAGGATGTATCCCGTGAACTGTGATAGACAGTTGACATTTTCACAGATTATGTGTTTCTGCAGGCTTAGCATGCGCACCCTAGAAACACCGTAGAATCATCAAAATGACTGATTGAATAAACATTAATACCATTCGGAGCAAAATAGTTCTTATTGTAAGGCCGCAAGGTCGATGCATCGTCGTTATGAGAAACAACATTTATTTTCTTCCCGAGCATAAACTCACAAAATGGCCTCTTTTGACACCTAAATTAGAAACGTTTTCTTATTTCAATGTCAAATAGTCTTACAGTAATGTCAACTACTCCACATCATGGCGGTCCAAGACAAAAAGTTTATATACGAGTTCAGTCATTTACTTGAAAATTTGATCATTTTTGACAGAAGATTTCCCGACAGCCATTTTAAAAATATGGCTATTTAGAAATGTAGACTACTATTGACGACCTTGTTACCATAGAACTATTCTGCACTGTTTTGGATAGAATATTTCTTCTTTAAAATTATTTCTTCGGATCGCCATGCTAAGCCCGCTGGTGCCGCTATAACATAAAATAATAACAGAATAAAATAAATATTTATGTGTGGCTCTCATACAACAAACGCGTTTTTTTGTACGGAACCCTTCGTGCGCGAGTCCTACTCGCACTTGGCCGGTTTTTTAAAAGTTTTTTGTGTGTTTTCTTCAACTGAGAATTTACTATTTCTCAATTTTAATTTATAATGTTAATTTCGTTGCTAACCAAAGTTATGTACATCAGTTTTTTAATATAATTGTATTAATTTCCAGATCCTTACACTACTTCTGGCCTGCATTTGCCATATTTATGAAGATCAGAATCATACCAAAGAAGACCCACGATTTTTTCTACAATATTGTCACGAATGTTATTCGAGAGAGGCAAAATGGTAAGAACATTAATATTAATTATTAGAGGTTACCCTGTGTCAAAATTGCCCCATGATAATTAATATAATTTTTATGAATGAATTATAGAAAATAATGAATTTTATAAGTTCTTTTGTCTCTTAGATAGAAAAAAAATTTGAATGTTGTGACTCATTGACACATTGACAAACATTACTGTGTAACTATCAAACGCACGGTAGTGTGTGAATTAACTGAGGTGGGTTTCTGCGCACCTTCCTCCATGTAAGCTTTAACTGTGCCAAATACCATACTCCTCCGTTCGCACGATTCTCGTAAAACTGTACTGAACATTTTTGCTTCAAGTATTAAAATTATAATTTAATTTTTAGGGTAGGTATAAGGTGTGAACGTGTAAACATTTCGCATAATGTTTCTTAACATTCGTCGTGTCTATGCGAGTTCGTGGGTGTTTTATGTAAATGGGTACTGTGTGCTGAGTGCGAGTTTTTGTCGCTACTCGCCGGGAAGAAGTTAATTACAATGTGTATGGCATCGAATTAGTTACTATCGTTTGCCACTAGGGGCGCTGTTTCGATGCCATATAAATTGTAGTCAACTTCTTCACGGCGCGGCGATTAGTGAAAAAAAGTCTCACACATAACACTGAACTTAATTTAAAAAATCCGACGACGCTACGTAAGAGAGAAACTAATGATACTCTGTTATTGGATGGATAAGTTTTATCATTGACAGGTGTCCACGACAAACGAGGTGATTTCATCGACATGATGATGGCGCTGCAAAATGATGAGAGGAACCACAATGTGTCCGACAAAGATGATGTCAGAATCAGTGAGTACATCTCAACCAGCAGCAGTATTACTTTAACTCTTTTCACACTTCACACCCCGACGATACGCGGCGCTGCATTTTTAAAAATGGAACTTTATTAATTAAATCAAATAAAATTATTTAAATCAAATTATTTATTTGCAGAATAAGTACATATAAATGGACGTATTACACAAAAGTATTTTCAACTAAAGTTAACTTGTAACTAAAAATTCCTGCTGTCACCGCGTCTTACTCTTTTTTAACACGCTTTTATTAGTTTGGGTTGTATGTATCTATGTATGTAACGGAATCTTTGAGCGTAATTTTCACCGGTTTCTAGACGTCTGATCAACTTGAAACTTTGCACGTCTTAAGGGCCGATGACAATGCAATAACCCGATAAATATTTTCTAAGCGTGTTTTTTTAAACTATTATATTATTGCACAAGCTGTCCGACCAATTGCCTACTTAATAACAACCATAATGTGGTCCTCGTTTAAAAGTCCACTGACTAAAGTTGCGTGAATTGCCTTTAGTGTGGCTGCGAATGTCTTTTCTTCGTCATCCAATTAAAAAACTTCAAGTTCTTGAATACGCCAACTTGTAAAAGTTCATTCATTATTTATCGCTCATAACTTTAATACCAACTAATTGGTGACGTAGACAGATGTAAGTTCAAGCTAGAAGCTGAGGGACACTTTTTAATTAAATTGTGCAATAGTACCTACATGACTTGTTACTTTCGTTTGCTGGTCACATGTAATAGAAATATTGCAAAATTATTAGTGACTAAGCATATTAGCAACATATAGACATCTGCCAGCACACTTAGCACGACCATAGACATGAGTTTTGTCGACATAGGAATAGACATACTGACAGATAATGTGGACAAAATGACAGCTTTCATTTTGTCTATTCTTCCGTAGAAAGAAACTATTTCTACGGTGGTTATGCTAAGTTCGCTGAGCTACATAGGTACTTAAAAATAGAATAAGGAATATGCAGGAAGATCCAATGATTATGGCAGTCTAAAAAACTGATTCGATTTTAATGAATGAGGTGTCAATATATTCATAATAATGGCCCGGGTAACATAGGCTGTGTGATTTACGTAGTTGTGTTACAGTTTTTAACTTTTTTTAAATTTATTTATCTATATATATATATAAAGTAGTCAATATAGAAAGAGAGATAAGATATATAACGTGACGTCACATTACACGACTTGCATAGAAAGTTCATACTAAATATCGTTTTGCTACAAAGACATATAGAAACTTTGACCGTTCACATCTTACTCTCTTTTCAACAGATAGTGTTTTTTTATGAAATGAACCAGGAAACGAGCAGACGGATCACATGATGGTAAGCGATTACCGCCGCCCATAGACACTCGCAACACCAGAGGAGATACACTGCTAACTCCTCTGGTGTTGCGACTTGCGTTCCTGATGCTTAAAATTACCAATCCCTCCCCGGGGCCTTCGGTAACCGCACTCACTCGGCGAAACACAACGCAAGCGTTTTTTCACGCCGGTTTTCTGTGAAGTCGCGGTATTTATCCGGTCGAGCAGGCCCATTCGTGCCGAAGCGTGGCTCTGCCACAGTTAATTTATTCGCCATTTCACTTATGTTCAGTCTAGTATCACCATATTAATTTCTTTATGGATTTTTTTTGTTCGTTATTGTATGTTGTTGCATATTCCCTTATGCAATTACTTACTGACTATAGTCTTCACATTGATTTTTTTTTATTTACACAACCAAAAACAATACGGTATTTTCCTGTATTTTTTTTATTACATAAATGAATAGTGCTCTGAAAAATAAGACAGTTTACAAAAGGAGTAAGTAGTATACTAAAAATGGAAATTTTCAAAGATACTGCGGATTGTTTGAAGCACTTTAGTGAGTCTCGTATAAAAGTCGTACAAGCAGGTGACGTCACACGCTAGTAAGTTGCTACGAAATGTATGGCCATATGCATAAAATTTCTGATATCTCGGAATTTTGCGCGTTTATGTTGATACATACCGTAGTGAATATTTTTGTATTTGATGTAAGTAAACTAATTATGTAGGTTTTATACACTAATGTTTAAAAAAAAACTTTTTTGACTTCAAAATGCATATAATTACAAAACTACACATAAAAACTAAACAAAAAAATGTTGTTAAATATCTAATTATAAGTAACTAGCATTACTTGCCCGCGGTTTCACGCGCGTGAAATTAGGTTTTAAAATTTCATCCCCTGTTTTAACCACCTAGGGGCTGAATTTTAGAAAACGCTGAAAGAAGTAACTCATTATATTTTCCTTACTCAATACATATGAAATATCATGCAAATATGTCCAAGGAATAAAAAGTTTCATACAAACTTTCATTACCTATTTTACCCCCTTGGGTCTTGAATTTTGAAAAATCATTCCTTAGTGGATGTCTACGTCATATGAGAAATACGTATGCAAAATTTCAATTTTCTAGCCTCAAGGGTTTGGCCTTTGGTTGATACATCAGTCAATCAGCTGTGCCTTTTATATATATATATATATAGATAGATAGATGTAACATTTGCGAAATCGGTTTTGTCAGCTCTGCTCAGCTGACTCAGCAGAGCAATCGTATCGTGTTTCGCTTTTGCATGAACTGTCTTCGTGGCATACTGGCCGTTCCCACGACATCATCATTCAAGAATTTTTAAGCGTTATTAAAATTCAATCGCCATAACCAATACCATTGCATATAAGTTTTGGTAAAATCAATTACGGATATTTTGGGCATATGATCTATTGCTTCTGTTAAGATGCTTAGGCGGAAAAATAATTAAAAAATTTCTAAAAAAAAGACGAATAAAATAAAAATTACGTTAAAAAAAGGCAAAGACGTTGCTTCTACTTTAAAGTCAGTTGTTTCTGTGAGGTTCATGACCTCAGCGCCTTAGATATCCGTAATTGATTTTACCAAACCTTATATATACCAACCCCGTCAATATGATCGACGAGGTAAATAGATCGATAGATTGAAAACTTTGATTTGAACACATACATAATAGAACACACAACAATAAAAAATGGAGACGGACTCGCGCACGAAGGGTTCCGTACCATTCTTCTATAAAAACGGCAAAAAATCACGTTTGTTGTATGGGAGCCCCCTTAAATATTAATTACTTTATTTTGTTTTTTAGTATTAAAGGCAACAGAAATACATCATCTGTGAAAATGTCAACTGTCTAACTATCACAGTGCATGAGATATTCCTGGTGACAGACGGATAGACAGACGGACGGACATCGAAGTCCCGTCCCGTTGTACCCTTTGCGTACGGAACCCTAAACTATAGGAATTGTACAAAAAGGTGGTCTTACTGCTTTCAGCAGTTTCTTCCAGTAGGAAGCGTAATGCATATGATCCTTCTATACTTTAGGTCTTAGGAGGATTAGACAGTAGCTTGAAGAGTGTGGACCTAATATTAAATCCTACGACTATTATAAATGAGAATGTTTGTGAGAATGGATGGACGGATGTTTGTGACTCTTTCATGCAAAAACTACTGAACGGATTTCGATGAAGTTTGGTGTGGTAGTAGTTTAGGCTCTGGATTAACACTTCGGCAATTTTTTATACCGAAAAAGAACAGTGTTTCCGCGGGATGAAATTTTTATGCGGGTGGAAAACAAAAGCCAGTCTATTATAATTATATCTTCGAGTCTACTTTGCTAACCTGAGCCTTTAGCCGTCGCTATGTCACTTAGTGATGATTTTGTCAAATCTCAACATTTTTGTATTCGAACTACCTTGTCGCAATTAGCAATGGCAACTTGGCTAAAGGCTCTGATCGAGCAAGGAGAATTTACGTCCGGTCCCTTCGAAAATTGTATTGTTTAATTCTTATAAACTCACTAGAATTTCCTCTTTCCAGCCGACATGATAATCTCAGCGAACGCGTTCATCATTTTCCTCGGAGGCTTCGAGACCACCTCCTCAACCCTATCCTTCATGTTCCTGGAGCTGTCTGAACATCCCGAGGTCCAGGGGAAGATGAGGGCAGAGATACAGGAGGTCCTGGGGAAACACGGGGGGAAGATTACTTATGAGACCCTGCAAGATCTGACATACATGGAAATGGTTATACAAGGTATGTCGTCTAGAATTCTTAAGTTAATGTATAAGTTGGCTTGTTGTATTTAGTACTCATTTGTGAAAGTCCCTTTCCTGTATTTAAATGAGTTTAAGGTTAAAGAATACTCGTGCACTAACGTTTTATACGATGGAGTACTTATGCCCGGTTTCCGAGGTGAATTTGAAGGTAGTTTATATTTTCCACGGATAAGATAAAAACCTCATTTATCTTATCCGTGATATTTTCATTAGCGCTATTGGTTCGATAACGGTTTTCTGAACAAAAAAGTGAAATTAGATAAACTAATTTTGACTTAACTGACCAATGGTGTCAGTTAATCGATTCCATAATACGTAATTGACATTTCTACTGATAGATGGCGCCGTGTGCGCAATGCACAAAAATACTCTCTCTTCCTTTTAGCTCGTAACTCGACGGATGACCGACTGGCGACTGGCGAGAGATCAGGCGCATCACCTACTTTTTACATGCCCGTCTGACGCACGGATCATCTTTCTTGTCAGACAATCAGGTGATCAGCCTGCATCGTCCTAACTGGACTTGAAAACAACTTTTTTGTTGTTCCAACGCCGGGACCGAACCCACGACCTCCGGAGTCGAGAGTCAAGATCTAAACCACTGGACCACGGAATCGCCGTGGTCCAGTAGCTTAGTGCTTAGAAATGGTTTCAGTATTCATTCAGTAAAGTTACGAATGCCTAAACTTCCTTGTAGCCCTTACATTAGAAGGCGTACTCTCAGAGGCTTTAAAGTCTTTAAACACCTCTGCTTTTCATCCATGGGTGGTGGTAATCGCTTACCGTCAAGCGATAAATTTGTTCGTTTATCCTCTAACCTATTCTATTGTTCCAGAGACCCTCCGCCTGTACCCGCCATTCCCGGCCATACAGCGACAGTGTCGGCGCCGCTACACGCTGCCGCAGATAGACAGACACACAGATGACGTCGTCGTTGAGCCTGACACGCTCGTGATCTTCCCTACCCTGGGTTTGCACAGGGATGAACAGGTAAGGCGTGCACGATTGACGTACAGTTATGTTCAGATAAAATTTAATCTTTTGTTAATGAAAAGCTTAAATTCGACCATAGTAATGAATCTATATTATTATAAAAAAAGCCTCATATTTCTTATAATAAAAATATCGACTAACAATTTACAGTAATTGTTAGTCGGTATTTTTCATCATTAATTTAACTTAGTCTTATACAATACTAATAAATAATCTTTGTACAATAAGTTAATTTTAAATATATTTTTTAAATTTTTATTTATTTGCATAAATAAGTGCTATTTAAATTAGTGACATTATAGTGTAGGTACCGATGTCTTTTATAAATATATGAAAAAGTATAGTGTCACTTTAATGGCTAACACAGGTGGTAGGCTATCCACCTGTGCTAGCCCAAGAGCTACTAGGAAATTTAGAGCAGGCAAGCTGAAACCTTGTCCTATACTTCTCCTACCACAACACGAGACTCCTGCAGTCTCTGGCTGGTCAGAAGCGGGGCTAAGTTAATATACTAATTTTTGAAAAGTAATTTTTTTAATCCCGTAAAAATATCTTTGAGCCAATGTGAAACTTTGATATAGCGTTAGTTTAATTGTTTAAGGAGTTGGGGAAAAAGAAGTCAGATCATTAAGCCGGGCTTTAACCTCACCAGAACAGTGTCAAAGTAAACGTGAAAATGGTTAAAAAAATAAAAACACGATATAAACTTAAACACCTTTTACATTAAACTCTGGATATAAGACTCTAGGATGAAAATCTACCCAAGAGCATGTCACGACATGTCTAAGGGGGGTTCCGCAACTATCAACGCGCAATATGCTTTCTTTGAATTACTTCAAAAGCTATTGTACCCAGTATACCCAGAGTTTAATGGATAAGTTTATATCGTGTTTTTATTTTTTTAACCTTTTCCACGTTTACTTTTATACTGGTCTATATCTATGTTAATCTATATGGATTTAATATCGTAAGGGAATTTAATTTTATTACTAACTTAACTACTGGGTGTATGCAATTGATTGTTATAAGAAAAAAATTATACAAATAACATAATATTTTGAAAGGCAATTTTAAATTTTCAATTATAACAAAAAAAATTCGTTTTTCTTAGTCCTGTAACTTTTTAATTTAGCAACTGGTTATTGTAATTTTTGCATTTTTCGGTTCATAATTATTATGCTTTCTTATGGAAAATACGACTTTCGCTGATTTATAACAAATGCATGTATTAAATGTTACAATAAACCAAATCATCGCTATACAAATAGCAACGTTAAAGTTTCCTCTCCCTGGTTACATAAGATGGATGCATTTTTAAACTCTCGTTGAACATATAATTTGCGATGTTAAATGCAAGTTCAAATAAAAAAAAAAAGGTTAATACATTCAAACATTACAGTAGCTTCGTATTGAAAGTCATCGATTAAAGGCAGGCGCAGATGGTGGTGTATTAAAACTTTTTTTGCCTGGCTTAAATTGTAAACGTGATTTGAAACATTACGGAGTCCTTTCAGTCTTAATTGTCCTTGTTTCTTCTTTTGTTCACTTTTCATTTAATATATAGCATATTAATAATCTGATGAAATAAATAATATTTTTTTTTATATTCACATTATCTAAGCTGGGAAATGCATAAATTTTTAGCATTTTGTTTACTAGCTGAAACTATAAGTTACATGGCGGTAAACACGCACACACACAATAGTATATCTTTTACTTTAAACGAGCAAATCTTGTATAAATGTAATCGGAATCTCGGAAACTGCTGCAAGTATTTCCATGAAATTTAGTATGCAGGGAGTTTTGGTGGAGAAAAATCGATTAAGCCTAGGTCTTATCCCTGGAAACTGTGAATTTTCAAGTTAAATATTATGTTTTTCCTTTCATCGCGGATTATAATTTTGAAACCGGAACAGCAATTTGCAAACAACTTTTTGCGTTGTTTGCAAATTGCTGTTCCGGTTTCAAATCCCGGTCAGACGAATAATTTTGTGATTCTTTTTCATTTTACCCGACTGCCAAGAAGGGTTATGTTTTATAATGTTTCATTTATTTTTAATAATTTATCGTTCCACTAAAACTACGGGCAAAGCTCGGTTTCCCGGATACTATTTTTTTTTTTTTTTTATTTATTTATTTATTATTCAACTAAAATAATTCAAAATACAATTTAGCAAATAACAAAGACATTTCCACAAAATAGACAGTAAAGGTAACATCGGCAGCCGTACTAGTATTAACTGTGTCACAGCTGCCTGAGTTTTCAGCTCGAGGAACTAGGAAAAGGCCTTAAAAAACAAGCAGGTACAGTATGACTATTGAACTAATACAGGTAACAAATAAATAAATTCAAACATTGAATTAAGTTAACATAAGAAAAATATTAGTAAATTCCAAGATAGTAACCATGCAATATGTTGTGTGTGTGTGTTTATATGCTGTATGTATGTGTGTGTGTGTTGTGTTGTGGGTGTGTGTATATATTGTATATATAATAAACTCACGTGTCAATCTCTCGGTAGTTTGTAGATAAAATTTCAAACGCCTTGTGTGTGCCCGTCCTAAGCCGGTACAAAGAATCACAGGTATGCACATTTGCTCACCGAACTCGTCCCACAGTCGCAGAGTATACTTGCAAAGCTTTAAGTGCGGCCAAGATATGTCAGGACTGCCTTCACTGTCCGAGCTATAATATAAACTTTAAATTATGATTTATAGTCTACTTTTATTACTATAAGCGTTAGTTCACGGAAACGAGCCTAACGCGATGCGGCGCTGTACTTTTAAGATAGCGATTCACAATTGAACTTTATTCAGCACACAAGAAGATACATGTTTAATTGGAAGAGTTCGAATGTCAAACTAGACTGCTCTGCATAGCGCGGCGCCGCTCTTACAATGAAACGTCTATCTCCTTGTGTAGTGAATAAAGTTCAATTTTGAATCACTATTTTACAAATGAAGCGTCGCTTCACGTATCTTCTCGTTTCGGAGTGACTCCGAGAGTAGTGTAAACCAGCTGACCCGGCAAACATTGTAATGTTATATAAATTGTTATTACCCAAGTAGTTTAACAACAGCCTACAAGATATTTTAAGACCATTAGTAACTCGAATTCGAGTTTGAGAACAACATACTCTGTGACTCGAGTTTTTTTAAATAAAATGTAACATTGGACATTCATTAGATTATTGTAGTAATTTATTCGTTTTAAAACCCTTTGTACAGGTTTATCTAGGGTCAAGTCACACTGAGCGCGTTGTAATGTTATGCTAGTACACGGTGCACTGACAAACACATCGACGCGTTCCAAAAATTTAGATTTTAATGACGGATCAATTATTTTGCACAAATGATCTGTTGTACATAAAAATAGATAATTTGTACAAAATAATTGCGTGACGCCATGGCGTGGCGACTCGACATCGCGACGCACTCTTTCTCATCTTAAATTTTTTGAATATTGAAGTAAATAATCAAAATTAAAACATTTAAATAACCTCCAAATTGTCATCCAGTGAGCGAGCTAATGATGATTAGTTACATTTAGGAACGCTCTTGATCATGTCAGCTAAACAAAAAAAAATAAACAAAATTAGTTCATCCGTTTGGGAGACATACAGACACAAAGACAGACACATCAAACTTATAACACAACCCCGTTTTCGTCGGCGGTTAAACAGCGACGTTATTTCTGTAATGAACTAGCGTCTGGAAGCAGTGGCGAAGGCCGGTTTTCCTTCACAGGGAAGCCTGTAAATTAGGAAGGGATTTGGATTAGTCTTCAAATGGTAAGTGGTAAGTGAAGCCGATAGGAATGGACTTATAAAAACCTCACGCCACTGTCTGGATATTATATAGCTATACAGCTGTGCATATTTTCGCCCATGCACTGTGCGGGTGGCACTACGTAGAATGCTTTGTGGCAACATTTTCAAAGGCGCTTTGAAATCGACCCTAAACAGTATATTAGTCGCACACGGGCAAAGCGCTGAGGCATTAGTATTCAGGCAATGAATTTCCAGCGCTTTTGATAGCTCCTACACCGGTTTCGGGGCGGTGGCTGGTTTCGTTGGAACTGGTACGACTATGCAGGAGTTATTTTATAGTGACCACGTGTGTGCGCAGCATAAGAACACTGTCTCTTCCTTTACTCTCGTAACCCAGTAGGACGTATGACCGACACGACTGGCGAGAGATCAGGTGCCCCACTTTTTACATGCCCATCCGACGCATGGATCATCTTTGTTGTCAGACAGACAATCAGGTGATTAGCCTGCATTGTCCTAACCACACTTGGAAACAACAGTTTCCGTTGTTCCAACACGGGAATCAAACCCGCGATCTCCGAAGTCGAGGATTGTTGTGAGGATGGATGAATGTATTTTGATGAACGGATCTTGATGAAATGTGTTGTGGTAGTAGTTTAAGCTCTGGATCACACAATCTGGAACACATCGGGACTTTTATCCCGAAAAAGTACAGCGTTTCCGTAAATATAGTATTACTAGCTGTTTCCCGCGGCTCCGCCCGCGTAAATACAGTATCCCTCGGGAACACTATTTTTTCGGGATAAAAAGTAGCCTATGTTTTAATCCAGAGTCTAAACTACTACATTGCCGAATTACATCGAAATCCGTTCAGTAGTTTTTGCGTGAAAGAGTAACAAACATCTACGCTTTCACATTTATAATATTAAGTAAGGATTTACGCTGGCTGGGCGGCGGGGAAAAGCTAGTATGTTATATAGTTTAAAATATCTTAACGTGAATAGCAATTACGCTGATGAAAGATATTGAGATAATAATATTCACCTACGATTAAATTTCTTAATACTATCCCTTCATGTAATGTAGAATGTAATGTAATGTAATCTATGTCTCTTTGTTCCAGTACTTCGAGAACGCATCGTCCTTTATACCGGAGAGATGGGCCGAGGGCAAACCCCCTCCGCCTCCAGGAGTCTACATGCCCTTCGGAGAGGGACCCCGGTACTGTATAGGTGAGTATCTGCAACACCTGGAGCCTCGCAAGGGCGAAGCGATTTGAAGAATTAGTGATTTTACTTATTACTTTCTGGTTTGGTTTTTAAATAAATAAATGTAATGTTAATGTGGCGGACCAATTAGCGCCACAATCCTGAATCGCGCTATCGAAGTTTCTGTAGTTCGGAGCTGAAATGACTACAAGTGGGCTTCGGCCTGACCGATCATACCACCTCGCTCGGTCGGAGATCTCCTCTATTCCCACATTAAATATTATATTTTAATTCGAATATATTTGCTTAAGCATCAAAATCAATGTGCGTTACTTGTTTTGCTGAAAGGCGCATATAAAATTAAAGACAGCATTTTTCAATATTTTACATTTGTAATACATATATAAAAATATACAACCATGAGTGTAAAAGTTTTAAGAGTTTGAAAAAAATACATGCCTTCACGTATGTTTTAATGTATTGGAAAGTATTTCATTAATTTAATTCTTTATCTTTTAAGGTAAAAGATTCGCTATAATCCAAATGAAGTGCTGTCTGGTGAAATTACTTCAACACGTGAAAATAAGTCCAGCACCAGGAAGACAGGATAAGTCTGACTCTGAGTCATGTATTCTGTCTGACCTTTGCGTTAGGTCTGACTCTGAGTTAGGCGCTCAATCTAAATCTTGCGTTAGGTCTGACTCTGAGTTAGGCGCTCAATCTAAATCGTGCGTTAGGTCTGACTCTGCGTCATCCACTCAGTCTAAACCTAAATGTGAGTCAAGCACTCAGTGTCAGTCATGCGTAATATCTAACACTGAGACATGCACTCAGTTTGACTCATACTCATATAGGTCTGACCCTAAGTCGTCTAAGTCGAGTCGAAGAGAGCCCTTCGCTGCAGACGTTCGCTGTCCTATGACATTACACCCAGCTGACTCAAGGGTCACTCTAAGCTTGTTATGACAAAGTTAGGAACTATTTGACAATTATTAAATATGTGCGGAAGCACCGAGCTTATAATGAAGCGGAATTGAGAAAAGTATTTGAATTTTCTTATATAAGAACACCCTGTAATATAATGCAAAAAGTATTCAGCAAAATTCATCTCTTAGGGTCAATTCACACTGAAACGAAACGATACGAGACTAGACGCTGCATTTTTAACATAGCTATTCAAAATCTAAAAAATGTAGCGCCGTGCAGTGTAGTGTTGCGTATCGTCGCGGTGTAAACTGATCCTAGAGCCAAAGCACTCGGCTTATTTTAAACGCGCAGAGGACGCGCGTTGTCGGGACGTGCGCTCACGTCGCCAAAGATTCTGATTGTTGTACCTATAGAGAGATTCATTCGAATCTCGTTCAAAGCGCGTCTTAAGGCAGCCACAGACGAGAGGCCGATCGTTTCAGTTAGAACTGACGCCTGAACGGATTCGAGCCCATACACGGAAAAAATCGCATCCGACACAATTGATGTCAGTTCAGCCTGAACGGATTCGAGCACACACACGACACGATTTTGCATCCGTTCAGGCCGAACTGAAGGCAGACCGGACCGGTCATCTGCGCGTCCGCTGTGCGTTTAAAATACGCCGTGAGCTGTCGCTCATAATTTTGAGTAAATTAAAACGTGCACAAGTACAGAAATATTTCTAAGCCAGGCGATAATGTATGGTAAACCTTTCCTTAACATTACAAGTGGACAAAATATTTTGAAAATTAAGTTTTATTAATATGTTGTATTGACTTCTACACAACTGCCCGTAATATAATTATGTAATAATTGTCTTAATATTGTTTCTGTGATTAAATCTATGCATAAGTAAAGTCGTGTTTATTTACCCGACTGGGTTGTTTATTTTTTCAACTTAAATTTCAATAGTTAATATGTTGCTTGCACACGTACCGATTTGGTTTGGAGCAGAATATTATGACAGCACGGCACTCGTGTGTTTAATTTTCATCTCTATTATATTAGTACAAAGTTCTATTTACAGTGCATTCCGATTTTTGTGAAGTCTTTCTACTCTCAAGAATACATTTTATTAAACTTAAATAAAGCGATAAACAAATAATAAAAAAATAATGTTCTGTAATATTATACTCTTCTTTATACATTAAAATATACTTCCGAAAGTTTATTTTCTACAGGTTGACTTTTCAAATGGCTTGTGGATGTTATATCGATAAATAGCGTATTTTAATTTATGTAAAATTATATATGTAAAAAATTATTATGTATGTTATGTAATATTATGTAAAAAATTTAAGCAACACTCACGACGCGATTATTTGCGGGTGTCGCTGCACCGCACCGGGGTGACTAGTAGAATCGCGCGGGCCGCGATCACTCGCCGCGCGCCCTGCGATCGATTGGCGGGCGAAATTCTTGTTTAGATTTGCAGTCACCGCGGTTACGATTTTCGCCGTGGCGGGCGAAAATCGTCGCGGCGTCTTGTAATCGCGCAAATAATCGGTCGTGTGTTTTGAAATAAAATAGCAGTTCCACGATCGCGATTTGTTATGTCAATATTTTTATATTATTTTGTGAAATATGTTATTGGATGTATAAATTAGTAAATAATGATTGTAAATTAGTGGTGCGATGTTGTAAAATATTTTTTTTACCAAGTTAGAAAAAAGAAAAGAAAACTAAACGGAGTCTGCTATAGTCCTCTATTTCGTTTACCTATATACCATGCTTCTCTCGAAACGGAATAAAAAGTCACCTAGTATAATATGTAATGTGTATTTATCTTTTAGTATTAGGTATATAATATTAGGTCATTACATATGAAATTGGTGTTTTGTAAAGGAGGAACTTAAAGACGATTTTTTGTAAACATAATATATTTATTTAATCAAAGTATATACCGTTGCTATCTATGCACTTTTGCCATCTCATGGGTAGTTCATTGATTCCTTTACTAAAAAACCATTCGGACAGGAATCAATAAAATCTTTGAAGGCGCTTTGGACTGCCCCATCGGAGTGGAATTTTTTCCCTCGCAAGAAGTTATCCAAATTTCGAATAAAGTAGTAATCCGTTGGAGCAAGGCCCGGGGAGTATGGTGGATGTCTTAAACAGTCCAATTCCTCTAATTCTCTAAAAGCTCATCTAATTTGGTAGCCTTCTGTTGTGCAGTGTGTGGTATAGCGTGTAAAAGATGCTTAACTTTTTAATTGCATAAGATAAATAATAATTACATTTACTTATCTATTCCTCCAAGAATAGAACAAGGAACTCATTGTTTATAACAAGGGACATTGATTAGCTATTTAATGGATTCCAAAAAACTTATAAAATGTACCATAGTATCCCTCGTTATCTAGTTGCGCACACATAATATGATGCCACTGTACTTACAACACCCTCACAAGTAACCATACCTTTTTGATAAATACACACTGTTCGCCTAGAAACGATGCAGTAGTCTTGATAAAGTAGTTATTGTCATAACTCCGTGCTAGGGATCGTGTCTCCTTATTCTTTAAAATAGACAATAAGTTAAGTTTATGTAAAGTAAAGCTAGTATTGTAGTGTTTTAATAAAAAAATTAAAAAAAAAAAGTCTTTTAAAGATCGTGCATATAACATTTACGTAGGATACGCAAAGTTGCAAAAGGGACATTTTGAATCGCTTCGGAAAGATCCCTAGCGCCCACCCGCGTCGTGAAAAATTCTCCGATAAAACTCTCAGAGAATCATCGTCGCCGCCTGAGCCGCAGCCCAGCCGAGGAGCCATCCGAACGTTGCAGCATACAACGAGAGCGGCAAATGAAGTACAGTTGACACTGTAAGTCTTTCCTATTTTCTCGTGCTTTTCCATCGTCCTTGTATCCATTTTTAAATAAAATTCTGCTACGATCCAGAACAATCAAAAATATGTCGACCGATCCCAAACCAGGTGCCCACGACTCTACCAACCATTATCAAAAGGCCCTGGACATCAAGCTAGATCCCTTGGTGCCCGCTAATCAATTATATAGCATTATACCAAAATTTAGCGAAAATACAAATAATCTAAACATTTTTATAAGAAACTGTCGCTGAGCACAAAATTGGGCGAACAGTGTGCAAAAATTATTATTATTGCCAGCAGCTATATCCCAATTAGCAGCTAGCTTTGCTAACAGACGCAATTTCTCTGATCTAAATAAATTTTTAGACGAATTAGATACGCATTTTAATAAATGTCGAACCCTTAGTGAAATCTTATTGGAATCTCAGCACGCAAAGCAAAGGGGATCCGTTGCGCGTTTCGCCGAATATTACGAAAATTTAAAGAATGAGCTTTTATCGAACACAGAAATTATTAATGACAAATCTGGTATTTTATGTAGTGAATATGATAAGCTTCTAATGAATAACTTCTTAGTTGGGTTAGATCCGCATTTTTATAATATCACAAGATCCCGTAGGCCTACTACGACCGACGAAGCTTTTAAATTTGCACTAGAAGAGGAACGAGCCCCTGAATTCTACAATAAAAACAATAATATACGTAGAAATTCCGAGACGTATAATACGAATAAACAAACATCTAATTATCGTAATTCAGACCAAAAATCTTCGAGTTACGTGCAAAATAATGAATCGAACGATAAGAATAGAAAATAGAATAAAAGTGGCAGATTTTGTACGCATTGCAAAATGCAGGGGCATACAATCGACTTCTGTAGAAGAAAAAAACAATAGATTCTTTAAACGAGGAGCCGGAGGACACGACCGAGCAGCCGTCCTCCGAAGACGAGGCCGAAGTCCTCATGAATCTGCTCGAAATTTAAATAAAAATAAATATGCCATAAATAATATTGTAGGCGAAAAATTAAATAGACTATTATTTATAAAACGTTTTGTAGGCGATGGCTCAATGAAATTTTTAGGTCGACGCTGGCGCCGCCGTCAGTACTATTTCTCCTAAAATAACATCGCAAATTAAAAACTTAAAAACATTTAAGGGAAAAATTCAAATAAAAGGAATATGCGAACAAAAATTAGAAATCTCAGAATACGTAGAGTTGCCTATAACAAATAATCTTTCGCATAAATTTTACGTTGTTCACATAGATATTCCATACGACGGAATAATGGGCATTGATTTCTTAAAAAGATTCTAAGCGTCGATAAACACGCACGATAACAAAATTAAATTATCTTCACCAGATAATACTCAAGTTACCGCCGCCGCTATACACATAATTAATCCGTCGAGCCGTTTCTGCAGCACTGGAACTCGTACTCGAAAATAATACGATATTTCAAGCTTTCCATTTTCTAAACAGAGTGACGCAAAGAAAAAACCAAAAGAGGAAAAAACAAATGAATTACTGTTTTCGAAACACAAATGCATGAGTAATTAGCGGTATAAATCTGAAACCGGAATTCCCAACCAAAGAAGATATATTTAAGATCAAAGTGGCCAGTACGACAAAACGCCAGTTTCATATGTGAGGACCTAATATTTGTCTAAGTTGTTTTGTTTACGTTCCCAGAAAGAATCCGATACCTCTGTTTGTTAAGGCATATTGTTATAAGGCGAGCGCACATTATGGGAACTTGACGCCCTCTTCAATGACTCATAAAATTTGAATTGGAGCTTTAAATGGTATGGGTGTTGAATTCGATCGACTAAATATTTTTATACAGTACAACTAGACCTTCAGAATACTGTCGGTCGCTGTTGTAGAAACACGAATTGCCGAGGGAAATTAATCAAAGCATCCACTATTGCGGTATATAATGCACTAACAGCCTCCGTGGTCCAGAGGCTTAGAGCTTGGCTCTGGAGTCGGAGGTCGTGTGTTCGATTCACGCGTTGGAAAAACAAAAAATGTTGTTTCCAAGTTTGGTTAGGACAATGCAGGCTGCTCAGCTGATTGTCTGATGAGAAAGATGATCCATGCGTCGGATAGGCATGTAAAAAGCCGGACCTGCGCATCTTCTCTCGCCAGTCGTATCAGTCATCAGTCCCACTGGGTTGCGACAGTAAAAGGATGAGAGAGTGCTCTTGTATACTGCGCACACACTTGGTCACTATAAAATAACTCCTGCGTAGCTGGCCTGGTTACAATGAAACCGGTCACCGTCACCAAAATCGGTGTAGGGTGCCATTATATAATACACAATACGAATACCTCTATAGTGGATGCTGTGACTGTACGACATTAGCTATCTTAAAAATTCAGCGCCGCGTATCGTTTCGTTTCGGTGTGAACTGACCCTTACAAACGATTTCAAAACACATAGATTAGTAATTGTATTTTCCATGCATCATCCATTTGTTGTTTAATATTAGGACTTTACCTATGAAATTGCCGTTTTGTATGAAAAAATTTAAGCGAATTTTTTATTTGTATTAATTGAAGTAGTCACCCATGCAATCAATGCATCTTTGCCAACGTAGTGGCAGTTTATTGATGCCCTTCTTAAAGAAATCAGCTGGACGGGAGGCAACAAATTCTTCAAAGGCATTTTGTACTGCATCTCGGGTATTGAATTTTTTTCCCGCCAAGAAGTTATCCAAATTCTGGAAAAAGTAGTAGTCTGTAGGCGCAAGGTCTGGTGAGTAGGGCGGATGACGGAGAGCTTCCAACCCCAGTTCTTGCAACTTGGAGACCGTCTGCTGTGCATTATGAGGTCGCGCGTTGTCGTTCAGGAGCAACGGAGACGAGCGATTGACCAATGCTGGTTGGAGATGTGCCAGCTTCTCCATCATTGTGTTCTTCACAGTACACATGTGAGGTAATGCTCACCCCGTTTGGTAAAAAGCTATGATGAATCACACCGGCGCTAGACCACCAAACAGTGACCATCACTTTTCTAGGGGTAAGTTTTCGTTTAGGGCATTGTTTAGGTGCTGAACCAGGATCCAACCAACTTGCTGAACGCTTGCGGTTATCAAACAGAATCCATTTTTCATCGCAGATAACAATGCGGTTCAAAATTCGATCATTTGTGTATCTGTTGAGCAGTGCAAGGCACGTCTCGACGCTTACTTCGCGCTGGCGATCATTGAGTTCACGGGGCACCCATTTGTCAAGCTTTTTTACCTTGCCAATTTGACGCAAATGAACCAATATTGTTTTGACGCTAACGTCGAAAGCTGCTGCTAATTCAGCCGTAGATTATGTATCATCAGCTTCCACAATCGCCTTTAATTCGTCATTGTCGACCAAAGTCTTCGGACGACCGCGAGGTTCATTTTTCAGGTCGAAATTTCCAGAACGGAAGCGAGCAAACCAATAACAGGTGGTGGGTTGGTTTGTAGTGTTAGCTCCGTAAACGTCGTTGATGTTGCGTGCCGCTTGTGCCGCGTTGCTGCCACGACGGTACTCATATTCCATAATAACTCGAATTTTTAATGTATCCATGATGACGAAAAAGATTGAAATGCGATGAATATGTAACACTAATCAATAAGAAAATGACTACTTTTGAAAAAAGAACTCCATGTTTTTAAAATAAATAAATAAAAAATAAAAAAAATTAAAAGTAGAATTCTTAGCCAAACAAAAGTTAGTTTGATTTGAAATGGCCAGTACTGCAGAACAGCAATTTCATAGGTAAAGACCTATTATTATTTGTATTTAATATTATAAAGTTTTAAGATTCATTAGACAAAAATCTAGTATCAAAAATTTGTTATTTGTCACCCTCAGATTAAATATAGTACCTGGATATCTCTATTAATTTTCTTTTCTTAACTTAAAAAAAAAGAATCACAAAAATATATTACCGGAGTTCGAACCCACCACATTCCGAATTTTCGAACAAAGCATAAATTATACATAAGCATGCCAATCTGCCAATTGGACTGACATGATAAGAGTCAAAATTTTTGATATATTGTTGCACGACAAAAGATAAAAACACATTTAGCTTAAAAATGCGTAGTTTCCCAGGGATAAGAAGTATATCAATTTTTCTCCCCTAAAACGCCCTGCATACTAAATTTCATGGTAATACTTGTAGCCGTTTTCGAGATTACGATTATACAGGGTGCCAAAAGGCCGCTTCCATTATCTTTGGGATATGATTATACTACCTTTTCTCATTACAAAAAAGTTATTTCTTTTTATTTTTATTTTCAATTTTTTTTTTACATTTTATACCTTTTAATCATAAGAACAAGCTGTCTAGAAGTAGATTTTTTATTACAATCAAATTTTTTTTTTACTTCATTACGCAATGTAATTTACTTCATTACGCTCGCCAGCCAATGACCCGTCAGCTGACGCAAAGGCCGCCGCCGCGCCGTGCTCCTGCCTTAGTACACGCGTTCAGCGATGTTTAGTGTATGCAGATTGCAGTGACATACAACCGTACACACACAAAAGTGACGGATGTTTGGATTTCATAACTTCAAATAATTTTGGCGGAACATTAATGACTATGACCACGGAACCATCTTCAGGAATCCCTGCTCTACACCACCTGCAGTGTGGTTCGTAAATCACGCACGAAATGTTGCTTGACAAATAACGAACCCTGTGTAGAGTGCAACTTAATTCTTAATGTCCAACGGCAATCATCGTTTTTCTATCGAAATTACAGACGCTGTTTGAAAAACGACAATAACCGAAAGTTTGTTTTAATAACTGTTTTATTTGTAATAAGTATTAACTATTTTGTTTTTGTTTTGACTTGTTTTTCGTGTTTGTGACTTGTGTGTGATTTTTATCCTAAAATTCCTTCGCCATACACGTATACCACGCGTTACTATGGTACGATGATGATGTGCTTATGTGAAGCATTTGAGAATGTCGTAGAGGCATTGACGATTTACTGGAGGTGATATACTCATGCCCGCCATCTTTCAGACTCCCATATCATTACACAGGCATGCGAGAGTTAGAAAATAGGCCCATTGAGCCTCCAGCGGTGGGCGGCAACTGGACGTAAATATCAAGAAGCAAATTTTTGACGGTGCGCCGGGATCCTCGTCTCGGAGCCCGCAGTGTGGCTAAAATGCTTAGACGTCGGCATGGTAGGCCAGTTGCTACTTGCTGTTCGATTTAACTGTATGTACCTTATCTCATTTTATTTTCATTTATTTTTCTTAATCAGAACCAAAAATTTTAAGTAATTAAATGTTAACTTAACAAAAGTTAGTAAATAGGTACTTGAATATTATTAGAACTTTAAATAAACTGAGGCCTTTTCATCCGTTATTGGATGATTTATAGAGTATTCTCCGAGCGAACCACTCTTGAAATACTGTAGTGCCTGGGACAGTTGGTTATTAAGTGTCGTATGGTTGCCCAAGCACATACGGCGTTCTCACAGCATAGTCAGGCAGTCCAGAGGAATGACTGGTCAATATGTTTGGGGCCAACCATGTGCGGGTTTCCTCTCAATATTTTCCTTCACCGTTAGAGCGTCCGTATAATGTACTTGAGATCAGTATCATTGGTACACGCCATAACCTGGGAATCGAACCTGCACTCTCTCGAGTGCGAATAAAACTGTCTACCCACTAGGCCACGGAACTATCTAACTTTTAATAAGATTGTTATTAATATATGCAATTTTCGTGGTTTATTTACTACATACGGTACAGCTGCTAGTATCAGCTGATTTTCTCTATTCGCACCTGCGCGGGCGCGGAGGACGTGTTTGCGCGGCCTACGTCGCTCGCCTTCGACCGCCCGTGTGATTATGTACTATGTACGTTGTACATTGCATATTGAAAATTTTAACTTTTACAAAAACAATCGATTAAAAGCAAATGACTAGTACCAATGGATCTATCTCATGCCCTACTATAAGCCCACGAAGTTAACGGGATTGGTCTAAATACACCCTGTATATATACAAGATTGTCTCGTTTAAAGTATTAGATAATAATCTGAGTTGTCACCGATACAATAATACAAATCACCAACTTAACGCCCGCTCAACGCGCCATATATGAATTCACTCCGCATTTTCCATACCCCGGGCTTTATATGAAAATCGATGCTTATTGTATGGAGTAAGCTCCAAAATTAGAAGTCTACTTCGATCTTAATTTTTAGTACATGAAAAAATAGATCATTAAGAGAATGTACAAGGTAAGGTGTACCAACTAGTGCATTTATTTTAGCGAGCTATCAGCTTAAAACATGAGCTTAGCAAAACGACTGACACATTTAAAAATAAGCATAATTACAGAGTATACAAGGATACAATTTCTTTAACAGTAATTTATAAACAATATTTCGAATGCTGATCCATAATAACTTGACACCATATACCATAGGGTTCTTTACGTTTCATTTGTGGTCAAAACATAGTAGCGGACGGCTGTAATTGGCCTCACGAGGGCACAGGCCGGAAATCGGATTCAGAAGCCTAGTTCGGGTTTTGATGATGAAATGTGCGAGAATGGCCTGGCCCGCGAAGGAAATTATATTACGAGGTAAGAATTGTTTAATTGTATATCGAATAATTTTAATTTTCAATTTTATAAAACTAGGAAAATTCATAATGTTACAGACTTATTATGCGTAGAAAAATCACGGCCGCACAGAATTTCGGCGTAAAATAACGCTATGACGACCTCTATGGATTAGTTGTTAGCGCGTTGGCGCTCAAACCGGAGGTCGCGGGTTTGAATCCCGCCAAGGGAACAAAAAGTTTTCTGTATTCCTGGGTCATGGATGTGTATTAAATATTTGTATAATATAATAAAAATCGTAAATATGTGTATAGTATTAAAGTATTAAATATATTATTTTCGTTGTCTGATACCCGTAACACAAGTTCTTCGAGAACTTACCACGGCACCAGATTGACGTGGTGTGAAGCGTTCATTGATATTATTTTTATTATTGTCAGTGAGGGTAGGTACCGGCGATTCAAAAGGGTTTGTAGATTTAAGAGATCGGTGTTGCGGGTAGTGGTAATATCTTACCAGCAGGCGATCCGTCTGCTCGTTTTTCGTTCTTATTCCGTAAAAATTGAATACACAAATAAACAATTTGTCAGTGTACTATCGCCGACAGACCCGGTGTATCACATTTCGCGCTATTATTATGCCAATAAGGTTCAAAAGTTGTACACCTAACACAAGTCACCAGCTGTTGGTCGGCGACCGACCGTACTTGCACAATTAGTTATTTTAACATTTTAAAATAATAATTTATTTGGAAGCAGAAAGAACCTTTTAATTCGAATGAATCAATAATACACTGGCGGACACATAAACTGCATCATAGTGCAAGGAGACATTCAATCAAATTTTATTACGAAATATGCAAACTTTTTACATTTATTGGTATTGGAAAATAAAGGCTGGTTTATAAACACAAAAACAAAATCAAATTTAAATATGGTACTGTCACAAAAGAAAGAAAATATTCTATAGAAGAAATCTTGTCAATTTACTCATGATTAACTCGTTGTTACGTTAATGTTGTGATTGATGTTTTTTTTTGTTTTGTTACATGTTGAATTATCATCACTAATTGTTTAATTGCTAGTCTGTTTTCATTTTAAACACGTTTTTCTCTCACGAATATGGACGTATCGTCCGAAAAAACCGCACAAATTGTTGCTCTAGTGCAGCAAGGCCTAGACCAACGAACAATTGCTGCAGATTTAAATGTAAACCAGTCTACGGTTTTTCGAGTTTACTGAAGGTTTATGGAGACAGGTTCATTCAAAATAATATGTGGAATCGGCAGAACTCCGGTGACAACGTCTCGTCACGACAGGTTTATTGTGACAACTTCCTTGCGAAATCGGTTTTTAACGTCTATAAGCATTAAAAATGAGCTCCACCGGGTACGTGACGTAGCAGTTAAAGCACGAACCATAAGAAGAAGGCTAAAAGAGCGTGATATCATACCTTTCAAACCCGCAAATGGACCAAAATTGTCTGCAGCTCACAGGCAAGCTCGACTAAGATTTGCTCGTGAACACTTAAATTGGGCTTCCGTATTATTCACTGGTGAGTGTAGGACTTGTTTGCACGGTGCTGATGGTCGCAGACTAGTCTACCGTAGACGAGGAGGGCGATATGCTCAAAATTGCAATGAGGAGAGGGTTCCATTTGGAGGCGGGTCTTGTATGGTTTGGGGCGGCATATCGATGGATGCTCGAACTGAGCTTGTGTTTATTGACGTAGACACACATGGCCGTGGTAACCGTGGTTTAACATCACATCGTTATATAAAGGAGATTTTGGACTCTCATGTGGTACCTTTTACCGGATTTATAGGCGAAAACTTCATCCTGATGCAGGATAATGCTCGTCCGCACGCAGCGAGACAAGTTGAGCAATACTTTACTTAGGTTGAGATTCGTACACGCCAGAACGTAGTCCGGACCTCAATCCCATAGAACACGTTTGGGACAAACTAAAAAGAGCTGTATTTACAAGAAATCCGGTCCCAACAACGGTTGCGGAGCTCAGAGTTGCATTGTCACAATAAGCAAGCAACATCTTTTAAAACACTGATCTGGTTGATGCGAAACCAACCTAAATTAGTTATTAGGGCAAGAGGAGATAATACACCTTACTTAAAACAAAAAAAAACTTTTTTTTATCTTACTATTGTAAAATGTTCATAATAAAGCTGTTTTTGTTCTATTCACTGTTTCATTCCAAAAAGTTGCAAAAGGAGTAATTTGATTCTTTTAGTGAGAAAAGTTGACCTATACAAACATGAATTGATTTTTTTATCAGATTAAGAACCAGTCTTTGCATTATCATTGAAATAAATCAAAATAGTTTGCACTTTCACTAATTATATTTAATTGAAAGTTATCTTGCACAATGATGCAGTTTATGTCTCCGCCAGTATTACGGACGCTTCTCACCACGTCAATCTGGGTACTTCGCCTGTTCGTCCCACAAGTTTCGTCCTAATAGTACGAAAAGGCGATTTTCAACTTTTATTACTTTATGCATTCGTCAGTTCGTCCAATGTAATAAATTTTTATGACTTTAAGATTTGATTTGCAGAGCTGCACGATGCTCTCCTCGTCCATGGCGTTGATGACATGTTGTATGAACGCCAGCAGCTCGTTAGCTACGAGTGCCATGATGACGTGCAGCGGCTGTGAGCCGTGTGACTCGCGAAATATTAAATGTTAAGTAATAAATTAAAAAATAACTCTACTCACTGTAATATACTTCTGTATACAATATTGAAAATATTTCAGGGTTTCGTAATGGGTAAAAACGGGACCCTATCACCTCGATCCCGGCCGGTCCAACCGCTCTGTCCCTGCATTTTCAATCTGTAATATCTTCAAAAATATTCATTTAAATTACATGCTGTCCATATTGATCAATATTAATTTCCATCGTGCATTTATATATTGATCAATATTTAATTTACTTGATTGGATCAGGATTAATACTGTATTACTTAAAATCGCTTCGTATGTAAGCCATTATTTCTCGTAAAAATAAAAGATAAAAAATGGTTATCGTGAGTTATCTCTAGGAGAAAGACATATACCATTGCGGACTTCTTTGTAGATCTTTTTGAGATGGACAATACTGTAGTAGACTATTTTGATCTGTCTCGTAGGTGAACACTTACGTTTGTGTTTACTTACGACATTAGAAACCTCTAAACTTATCAGTGTTTCTCATGTTATATACATATAAGCCATTCTCATGAATCACACACTTTTAATTTCTATTTAAAAAACCCGCATCAATATACGTTGCGTAATTTTAAAGATCTAAGCATACATAGGCATAGACAAAAAAAGCGACTTTGTTTTATACTATGTAATGATAGTGAATATGTAGATATTACAATTGATTATATTTTTTGCTGATATTACTACGTGTTTTTGGTCGAAAACAATAGAAAATAAAAATGGGACGAACTGACGAACGAATAAATCTCAAAAAGTTAAATTCGTCTTTTCGTCCCATTAGGACGAAACTTTGTGGGACGAAAAGGCGAACGACTCGTTATCTTGTGTTACAGGTATCAGATATTGGAAAATATATTTAATACTTTTATATTACATTTAAGATTTATATTTACATAATACACATACATGATCCAAGAACACAGAAATCTTTTTGTTCTCTCTCCCTCGGCGACATTCGAAGCCGTGACCACTTAAGCGCCAACGCGCTAAATACTAAGCAACAGAGGTCGTCAAATTAAAATAAATTAGATCATTATTTAATGATTTATAAACTAAACATTAGTTATCTAAGCCCCGATTTCACCAAACTTCTTAAAACGCGCTTAATGCTAAACCCGGAATCTTTCTCCCTCCCTCATTCAATGTTAGAACGGGATAGACTTATCTTAAACCGTAGCGCAGCCCCGAAACTTCGGTTTAACGCGTCGGTGAAATTGGGACTAATTGTTTCAACATAAAAATATTCTTTCTTAGCTGAAATATTAGGATATTACCCATTCATTAGAATGAATTAGATCGTTACTAAATTGATTAATAAACTAAACATCAGTTATTTTTATCATGCAGTAGCTATATTATAAATTTGGGACATTTGATGTTATAGATCATTCATAAAAGAGTGTACTGACTGTTAGTTGACATCGCTCGACCTATCTATTTCTAACTAATAGGGAAACATTTTATTATTTTTAGTATGAGATATTTTTAGTATATTTATTCTTGGATGTGGTTAGACCATATAAAATTAGTATTTAATTTATATAATATACAGAATGATAGTGGTTACTAAATTAGGAATAAACATTTTCGGTAAGTTCATTCTCATAATATGACCTACTCGTATAGGCGATATAACGAATAAAGGCTTTTATTAAAAATACACAAATTACAAGTTAATATGTACAGGGTTAACACACTTAGGAATATGTGTTTCAATGTAGGAAATATTGGAAATGATAAGAACTACAACCCCTTGAAGGATCAACATTGACTTAACCCATAATACCCTGTATATACTATATTGAACGCTTCCACAGTCCACACTGTTTTAATCTTGCCCTGTGCTAAGAAGTTAACTTGGAATTACATTAATAATTACAATGTAGCTATTCGCTCAGTGCGAAGCCATGGTAGGGAGAGCAAGATCGATCTCAGCGCTCGCAGTGGATGATTTAGGCGATAAAGGGGGCTGTTTAATATTTCTGAGCAATCAAAATATACGAAAAATTTTTGCAATGCATTTAAAAATGCAGCAATATGTTTGCATTTTTTACTTTGGTTGTAAACACAATTACAATGCACGCCTGTCACGTGTCGAGCTGCATTTAGCTGAAATAATAAATTAAGTTTCATTAATATATTGATTCAGTTACTATAATTTAATAAAATATAATTATTCATGACATTTTTTATTACATTTAAAGATGTACTACACATGGACTGATGCCTGCCTAATTATATGAGATTTTATTAAATAACTTTCATTATTTTTACGGAACTCTTGAACTTCTCGTACGTGGTCAGCTAATACGAGCTTTTTTCCTGTAATTTTTGTTTGTGGTTGAAATTCAATTGTATGTGTGATTGATTGAAAGCCTGTTTTAATAATGATGTCCATGATGAATTTGAATCTAAAAATAAAAAAATATATTTATTTACTTAACAAGTACCTAAAACTACAATTTTATATGAAATTGAAATCGGTAGACATCTGACAGTTTCTAAAAAATTTTTAACAAATAGATTAGCATTTTTTTTTTAATTTCAAATTAACATTCATAGTTTTGTTAAAATTGTATATGATTTTTTATAATTTTCTTTACAGATAGATAGATAGATAGATAAACACTTTATTGCTCACACTATAAAGTACGTACAATCAAATTACTAAAATTAGTTAAAATTATAACCTAAATGTGGGCAAGGGCGGCCTTATCGCTATAAGCGATCTCTTCCAGGCAACCCTGCAGAGGAGAGGTAAATCGAATAGATAAATAGCGGGGTAATAAAAAGTTAATAATAAAATAATAAAAATAAATAATTGTTTAAGTACGTTTTGAGAATCTCTAATTGGTTTGAAAATAAAAATAAGTAAATAAAAATAAGTAATACAACAAAATAATAATATAAATTTGCATGCATAGTTATATTTAATTAAGAAGAGGCTCTCATGTATAAATAAAGTAAAATTGAGTCAAACTAGGCGAGCTACTCAGTTTCGAAGATGACTATGTAGCTTGGATTTGAAAATGGCAAGTGACTTCGACTCTCGGATGTCACGTGGGAGATCATTCTACAAGTGCGTAGCCTTCACAGCAAAAGAATCAAAGTAACCGGACCTGGCAATTGGCACAAGAAGTTTATTGCTGTACTCGGAGCGTAACGCACGGCTTTGGTCAGCACTTCGAAATTGAAAACAATCCTTTAGATATGGGGGAGAACGAGGGTCAAATAAGATATTGTATAGGAAGGCTAGTACATGCTCTTCCCGACGAAGCCTGATGGGCAGCCAACCAAGTCGCTGTCGATGCTCAGAGACGTGGTCGAACTTGCGCAGCCCATACACGAACCTGATGCAGATGTTTTGTAATCTTTCTAATTTGTTAAGGTATTCCTCATTGAGGTCTATCGAACAACCAATACAATAAATTTTTACATTTACAATTAATTATATTTTGAATAAAAAATATTAAAATTGTCACGTCTACTAATTTTAATTTATTTTTATTCTGTTTTTATCTGTCAATAATTTAACCTCACATTTGCTGGTTTTTATATCATTTGTATTGTTCAAAATACTTACTTGGCACTGCTGATTTCACACAAATACTTCACGACATAAAATCTTCATTGATTAAATTTTTTTTATAGTTTTTTTTTTATAATAAAAATTTTTACATCAAAGATTCATAGTGTAAAGCTCTCTAACAGCAACCTTTAGTTCATTCACGCCGTGGCGCTGCAGTCACGCACAGAGCCTTAATCAAAATGCTCATTGTGTGGGAAATAAGTATAAGAATGTTTTTTTTTAAACATAGATAAATGATTGGTCGCGGCGCTTGGCAAGTGGCGTGCTTAAAACGTGGCGTGGCGGCCAAAAATTGTACGCCGCTGTCGGCGTGCTCGAGATCGTCACATTGAATACTTCTTGTCAGATGTACGTACCGAATTCACCCACACCAGAAATTGTCTTACACACAAAGATATTATAAACCCACGCTACAATAATGAGTTGCCGCATTCATGGAGGTGTTGATGTTATGTAGCGCGGTATCTAAACGAGCGCCGAGACCAATCATTTCATGTATAGTTTTAAATTGTGATAATGAGGCGTTATTAAAATAAGGGGGCAGAATCAAAATAGGTATTTTTTCGTTTTAAATTACATTTTGTGCGTTGAGATTTGTTGGTTAAATAGTTTCGCTATACTTTACCGGGGAAATATACATCTTTGCCGGGGCTTTAAAAGGTTTTCATTTCTTTTACGTCAGCCACCGGCGTAGGCTATCATAATTACGATCTGCGGGTGAAAAGCCGGTGCTGATAGCCGCCATTGTGAGGCTCGTCCTGGGTATTTAGCGCTATGCAGGTTAGAACCATCATCAGTACCTGTCTCCACTGAACAGAAAATATCTTCAGTGTTATTTCTACTGATTAGTGGGTTAGAAACACATTTTACACACTAGAGGACAAGATGTTGCTCGCAAATTAGTTCGCGCAGAAATTCGTACCTGTATAGCGCGGGTACCGGACATTTTGCCGATATAAGCCCTATGCTATGTCCTTACCCAGCACTCAAAGTATCTCCATTCCAAATTTCATATTTATCGGTTAAGCGGTATAAAATGTAGAAGAGGTAACAGACGGACAGATACACTTTTGCATTAGAATATGTAATTCGTATAGAAGTATAGATAATGGTAAGAAGAAGCTTAGATCTTTGGGTATTTTTGTAAATGCTTTTTTAATCTTCTTAATTTGTCTGTTTTCTGTACCTCTCCCCTTGATTGTTTACTCATGGCGGTTTGGTTTTGTTCCCGGTAAAAAAAAATTGTCACATTTATTTCAATATTTGCAAACTTGTCAAAGTCGTTGCTTGTCAAGTTGATATTCGTATTTTTCGTAGGTTCAAAAATGTTATTCTGACGATCTGAAAATATTCCGATTCAAGAAAAACATTCTTAAAGTGTAAAAAGTAATACCTACCTTGACGATGACTTGGTGAGAAATTTTCGTATAAAATTAAATAAAATTCTAATATATTTGTGTCAATAGTTGTATCAGGTAACGGTGCTGCGTCCACACGCTAACCACTGAGCCGCAGAGATCGTCGTGAATGCATTTATTTAAAATATTAAACACTAACCCCCTTACTAATAAAAATATAATAATAATAATAATAATACTTTATTTCAGACCATAGATCCATAGTTGTGTTAGTATTGTACAAATGTTCTTACAACTATGTTAGTAAAGTGAAAGTACATAATATGAAATTCTTATAATATTATAATTACATAATATGGAGATTAGTCCAATGTCTCCATATAGGACTTTCTAGTTTAATAGCAATTTCCTTCAGGCATCTGTTGGAACTGTCTCGCACTCTTCGCATCATAGACGCGGATCGCTTACGCAGTATAGCCGCGAAACTGTCGATGTTAGCCGATGTGAACATCGCGGAAGCGCTACAGTACCGAGGCAGCCGCATCAGAAACATGAAGGTATTGTTATACTGCACTCTAAGCGCATTGATCGCTCGCTGCGTATAACTGGTCCACAGGCTGCATGTGTAGAATGTTTGCGCGAAAGCTCGAAACAGTATACACTTAACACCGGCAGAACATTTAGCAAACCTGCGGGCCAGCATATTACATCGAACCGCCATCCTTCTGCGCTCACGTTCACAGCGGGATCATCGCCGAGGTTTTCGTCTACTATATGACCTAGATATTTAAATTGTGTACCTCTCCTGAGAGGTATACCATTTAATGACACTGGTGGTACACTATCAGGAGTGAATGATCGTGCTTTGAAAACCATAAATTCACTTTTCCCTACATTGTACACGAGCCATATATACTAAGGCGGGTCAATAAGTCCGTGACTTTTTGAATTTCTAACCTCCTTACTGAAAAAGCAACACTACTCCTGTCAACAGGCATCTGTCAGTTGACTCCTATCAAAATTTGAACTTGCTGCGTCAGTTAGTTTGTGTTTTACAGCTATCTTTATCAGACTATCCAGTAACTTAAGGAAACAATGGAAAAAAGTGAATTTCGTGTGCTTATTAAGCATTATTTTTTGCGAAAAAAAACCATTACCGAGACCAAGGCTAAGCTTGATAAATACTATGGGGACTCTGCACCATCGATTTCAATGGTAAAAAAGTGGTTTACTGAATTTCGTTGTGGCCGTACAAGCACTGAAGATGCCGAACGTCCTGGACGCCCAGTTCAGGTCTCTACACCCGAAACAATCGAAAAAATTCACGATATGGTGTTGGCCGACCGAAGATTGAAAGTGCAAGAGATTGTGGAAGCCATAGGCATCTCGCATGGCTCAGTGGTTTCAATTTTGAATGATCACTTGGGCATGAGAAAGCTTTCCGTAAGTCGACCACAACACAGGAAGGTTTGGCGTTGTTTAATCACAATATGGAGGAGTTTTTGCGCCGTTTTGTAACCGTGGACGAAACATGGATCCATCACAACACACCAGAGACCAAACAACAGTCAAAACAGTGGGTTTCTAAGGGTGAATCGGCGCCAAAGAAGGCCAAGGTGGGTTTGTCAGCCAATAAAGTTATGGCGACTGTTTTTTGGGATGCACGTGGGATAATCCACATTGACTATCTTCAAAAGGGAAGAACAATTAATGGGGAATATTATGCCAACTTATTGGACCGCTTCAATGAGGATTTGAAAAAAAACCGACCTCATTTGGCCAAGAAAAAAGTTCTTCACCAAGACAATGCAAGGGTGCACACATGTGCAGTTGCCATGGCAAAAATCCATGAATTGGGCTATGAATTGCTCCCACATCCTCCCTATTCTCCAGATTTGGCTCCGAGTGACTACTTCTTGTTCCCAAACCTGGAAAAATGGCTCGGTGGAAAAAGATTTGACTCCAATGATGAAGTCATCTCGCAAACAAAGGCCTATTTTGAGGACCTCGACAAATCATATTTTTGGAAGGGATAAAAAAATTGGAGAAGCGTTGGACAAAGTGTATAGAGCTTAAGGGGGACTACGTTGAAAAATAAAATGATTTATTTATCAAAAAATCTGTGTTTTATTCCAAAAGTCACGGACTTATTGACCCGCCCTCGTATACAGCCATATACACTGAATAAGCTACACAATGTTTTGAAAAGTCGCTTGACAGACAAGGACAAAACATTGTATAGCATAAACACTGTATTAATATTTTTATTAGTAAGCCCCGGCAAAGATGTATCTTTCCCCGGTAAAATATAGCGAAACTATTCACCAACAAATCTCAACGCACAAAAAAAATAATTAATCTACCTACACCTGATGATGACTTTGTCGAAACCGGTCGTGTAATATATTAAAATTTATGTAAAATACTTATTATAGTGGAAATAGTGCAAGAAGTCCTGTGTGTTATTACTGTGAAACATGAATTTCCACCAAGAACCTACAGTACAATCAATAACATATCTATTAGTAAGGGGGTTAGTGTTTAATATTTTAAATATAATATTATAAATGCATTCACGACGACCTCTGCGGCTCAGTGATTAGCGTGTGGGCGCTCAAGCCGGAGGTCGGTTCGAATCCCACCGAGGGAACAAAAAGTTTTGTGTGTTCCTGGTTCATAGATGTGTATTAAATATGTGTGTACTTATAGATTTCTTATGTTTACGCGAATATTGTTCATTGTTTTAAACACTTACGGATTGTGTCGCGGTGCACTTTTAACCGAGAAGATAGCTGGGTGCTGCCATCTAGTTGGGATCCAGTAATAAATAAAATAAAATTTAATTCAAAAACACCGCGGCTTCAAGATACTCTTAGTATGTTTTGCGTGGATCGGAACACAAATAATAATTGAAGAATCTTCGGGTAGTTTGAACAGCTTCAACGAATAGGACAACTGCCACCTCAGTCCTGCCGTGACCACGGCCGCTGGACAGTAGCCGAAACGTCGGGAAAAAGAAAAGTGCACCGCGATACAATCCGTAAGTGTTTAAAACTATGTGTATACTGTATAATATAATAAAATCCATAAATATATGTTTATTGTCTACTGTAAAAGCATTAAATATAATTCCCGTTGTGTGGTCCTCGTAACACAAGTTCTTCGGAGACTTAGCACGGGGCCAGATTGACGTGGTGTGAAGCTTCCATAAATATTATGTTAATCAACAATGCCTTCGGAACGGAGATGTATCCACTATCCGTATTTCGTTTCCAAACCCGCGACCAATCAGAGTCCGTTCAGAGTTAATTTACCTCTGACAGGACCTTTATGCCGACGACTTAAGGATCACTCATAAACTCCGCAGTGTAATAACACTGAACGGACTATAATTATGAGCACGTTTTTTCGCGACTAAAATGATAGAAATGTTATAGAAAATTGCCGCGCAAAAATTTTTTTCACATGCAGTGTTTTCCTTTGATAGTTTATAAACCAAATATTTCAAAACTCAAGATTGGCTATGAACTACACTGACACTGGCTATTCCTCAAGGGAGGCCATTTTAAAGAAGAAGAAGAAGATAGGCTATGACGTACATTTGACAGAACAAATCTTCATACATTAAAAATTTACGCCATCTTGTTTTTCAACATACTTAAAATGTCAGCCATCTTGTTTTTACCATTACATAAATGTCAAAATAGCCCCAAAAATTCCAAAAGTGGGGCCATATAACTGGAGACACTTTTTGACTCAACATGCCTCGTCTTTAATATACCTATACGTCTATGGTATTTAAACGTGTTTACGATGTATAATATTATTGACAACTACCTACATAGTTTTTTTACAGATACCGACTATTTTTTTTTTCGTTCTACCTACAATAATATGATTAATAATAGTCTAATATTTTATAATATTGCAGTAATGCATTTCTTTTCCGAATTTCGGATTTCGAGTGTGTAGTTTTGTAGCCCAGGCAGTAAATTTTTTGCTTTAAGGATAATTATAGTCCTTTAAGTTATAAATTATAATATTTGTAATTATTTTCTCAAAACGTATAACAAAATTGATATGTTTTGTATACAATTTTCAGTGCTTGAATGTAGTTTGCTATTTGAGGTGAGGTTAAGTAAAAATAATACAAAAGACATTAGGGTCAGTTCACATCGAAACGAGAAGATACTGCGCTGCATTTTGAATATGATTTCGAATGCCAAACTGCATCGCTCTGCATCGCTCTGCATAGCCCGGCGCCGCTCTTGCAATGAAACGTGTATTTTGTGTTCTGAATAAAGTTAAATTTGAATCACTATTTTAAAAATACAGTCTTATTTCGGTGAGAGTGGAACTCTTAAGGGTTAGTTTTATTTTAGGAAATTACTGTAAGGAATTTTTTTTTTGATTTTTTAAATAAAATAAAATAAAAGTTTGATTACAAAGTGGCTACCAAATCTATTGCTGAACTACTACTTATCGCAGAAGTGAAGCGATGTCTCAACACAAATAGGTCAGCTCGAAGGAAGATACATCGCGGCATCACTAAAAACTGGCGTGTGAAACCGTTTGCTTCGTGTTTCTCTCGGTGTTAATATCTTGGATTTGTCAAAAAGGACCTCAAAATTATGTAATGAATGTCTATGTGATCGCTCATCATCAGGCAATCTGCTGCTCGTTCCGTACACTTATAAATTGAATTGAATTTTGTTTTCAGCCCCAAAGATGGAGTTCAATGACGAATTGGAAGATCTGGTCGTGTTGCTGGACACGGATAGGAACAAAATATCTTCGGATGAAGAGTACGAAATATTGGAAGGTATTGAATTTTTCTTTGTACTGTTGGGAAGTATGATTTGTGGGGTGAGTGAATCTCCGAAAAACTTGCCTTCCGTTGAGAATAATGTGTCGTACTTATAATGACTTAGTAGTGGGTAGTTGGAGCGTAGACATTTTTCGTCAATTTTCACATTATAAGAAAACGATCAATAACATTATGAAAGCCAAGTATTTGCCATCTCTTGTTTCCAACTCTGATATAGAATGTTGATAACTCGGACAATAATGATTTTACAGATCTTTTTCTTTTTTCTTAATCTACATAGTATTTATTTTGCTTTTATTTTAACCAAATTTAGTAATATAATAAGTTAAGCTAAATATAAGTCACTCAGTGTATACTCAATGTTTCGTAGCGGGTATTAGGTATCAGTTTTCTTGTTATTAGTTTAATTTTAGTAACAACTTTATAATAATTATGTTATGTATACTGTTTTTGGGCTGCTGTCTAGCCTAGAATTAAGATTATGTTTGTATTACCATGTAATAAATGTAACCTGTCTGTATACTAAATATAAATAAATAAATAAATAAATGACGGCAGGTTTTTTAACCCTACACGGAATTTTATAGTCTGGCAACCAATTTTCTTCTTTTATTGCCCTTTTCAAACTATTTAGTAATTTGTGCCTTATTAAAAAAATTGCCGCCACGAAAAAATGTCGAGCATAGGTAGTGCTTAAAAAACCTGCCGTCATTATCCTCAACGGAAGTAAACTATTTTGGAGATTCACCGGAGTAAGACATAGTCATACTATAATTAGTATGTTCTTCTCGTTCTAAAAAACCCTATACACTCTTGCACCAACTACCTTTATAGTAGGTAGATGTTGACTTCTTATTTCGAAGAACAGCCTCCGCGTCTATGTCGCCGGTCTAGTGGTAGGGGCTTGGCTCTCGACTCGGCGGTCGTGGGTTCGATTCCCGCATTGGAACAACAAAAAATGTTGTTTCCAAGTTTGGTTAGGACAATGCAGGCTGATCACCTGATTGTCTGACAAGAAAGACGATCCATGCGTCGGTTGGGCATGTCAAAGGTCGGACCTGCGCCTGATCTCTCGCCAGTCGTGTATGTTATCCGTCCCACTGGGTTACGAGTAAAGGAGGAGATAATGCTCTTGTGTACTGCGCACACACTTGGGCACTATAAAAAACTCCTGCGTAGCTGGCCTGGTTTCGATGAAACAAGCCACCGTCACCGAAATCGGTGTAGGGAGCTATCGAAAAAATCGAAGTAGCCGTAATCCTATTCCTGGGTACATACCATAAATACTTCCTACTCCTCCTACTGCAATCTTCTGATTAATTTCGTTGCGGGTTCCAAGACAGATTTAGCATGTCCCCCGGGCACCCCTGAGATCATATCAAAGGGTTTTTGCGGTTGGTTACCACTGTCGATCCTGGCTACACAGGAGTTGCAGTGGTGGGTAAGTGTGGTGGGCCAATTGCCCGTAAAAAAAAAATACCATGAAATTGCCAATTGTTATTCATATCAGCTCAGCTGTTCAGGCGTAAAGTAATTATATAGACAATATTTACAACATTTTATATTGTGTCGGAACTTATAGAGTAACTAATAGAGTACCTTCATCTTAATTTAACTAAATTCTGTTGACAACCTAAATTTTTCTGAGCCAAAAAAATGTTTGTTTGTGGTTGGATTACCATTAAAAAATTTTATACTTAAAAAACTTATTGTCACTAACATATTTTATCATTTGAGAGATATGTCGTTGATAGTATACTTATTAATTTGATGTAAATTCAAATATTGTTACTCAAATTACGTAAGGTATTCTGAGAATCAAAATTTGATTCCCTTTAAGCTGCTTCGCATGAATGGGCTAGCTGGATCAAAGTGGCCAAGACCTGACAAAAGACGTGAAAGTGAGGATAATGTACAAACTGTAGTAATGTACAGTAGACCATCTTCATACTAGACCGCCCGAATTGGCGCACGCAGCCATACCCGTCATTTACAAGACCGCTAACGATACTTCAAAAAGCAGAAGCGTGGAGTCTCATGCCACGCGCTGCGATGCCACCGCGCCGCATCACTTGACGACTAACGAGTTTTAGTTAGTTGTGCCGCGACGCTTGCGCAATGTCAACAACTGCTTTGTAGACGTACCAGCACTAACGCTCCGCTCTGCCACGCTCAATCTTATGTAAAAATTTCATAGAAACGGCTGAGTTTCGCTACTATACATTATTTATATTGAGCTAGCAACGCACTTGTAATTATTCTGGTGTCTATAGACGGCGGTAATCGCTTACCATTATTCAATCCACCTGTTATTTGCTGATATTATTATAATGGTTAATATAAATTATTTGTTTTACTGCTATATTTACAATCTAATATTTGTTCTTGTTTTTACAGATCTAATCACCATAGAAGACGAAGGCATTATGGATAGATCTCATAAATTACTACAAAGAGATTTCGATGAGTATGTCAGTTCACTTCGAAAAGATACAACTATACTCCCACAATCATTTTGCAAAATAAAGCAAAACATTAAACTATTAGACAGATGTCGTCCTTTGACGATCCAGGTGGTAGATTGTAAGAAGTTTAAGATATTTTATAACGACAAACTAGCTGTGAACCTTAAGACAAGAGAAAATTTTGGTGATAAGTTTAAAGAAATACTATCTGATAAGGATAATGATATTAGCGACGACGATACTATAGAAATAGATGTAGATGTTGCGGATGACACTGAAATGGAAGATTTGATAAGAATTGACTATGTTAAAGAAAGTAACGTTGATGTTGATGGTTTAATTTTAGCTCAAAATATAAATACTGGCGTTGGAAATATAAATAAAACTAAATTATGTGATAAAGAAATTTATTTGCAAAATAATTTAAAATCCGTCGAAGTTAATATTGGAAAAGCTTTTGATGATGACAATATGAATAAATTTAATTTTAAATCCGGAAATAATAATTCAAGAAATTTTCTAAAAGTTTGTGGAAATGTTAATTGCATATCAATTTCAGCGCAACGTGATTCATCGATTTGTAAACCGAATAATACTATACCACATTATCATGCAAGAAAACATGAAAACATAGAACTATTTGCTAATAAAATTACCAACTTAAAGAAAGCTAATGGCGATGATTTTTGTAAAACTAGTCAAACAAAGAACGTGAATTTGCAAAGTGTAGATATATTTAGCCATAATAATTCATTTTTGATTGACTCACAAAAAATTGCAAATCAAATTGATTTTATCGTTTATAGTAAGAAATTGATTAGAAAAGAAAAGAAAATAAACAAAGAACACGATATTTTTAAAAATAGAAAGCAAACTAAAAAAAAAGACCGGCCAATAGACAAATCAATGTATTCAGCAAAAAAAAATGTTAAAAAAATAAATAAACATACCAAGTCAATTCAATTAAATATGGAAATGCAGAAAAAGATTGCAGATATGCTTGTAACAGTCAAAGGACTAAAAAAAACTTATTCTAAAAAGTCTTCTAAGAAGTCATTAAATTTATCGGATGATGCTGTAGAATGCAATAATTCCAACGTATGCGAGACCCAAATTAATAACACAAATATTATGCCACATTATACTCCAAGAAAAAAAATTGTTGAGTTTCATCAGGATAATTTTATTCCTATGTCTAACGTGCAAATTAATAATTCTACACTAAGTAATTCAGTACATGCAATAAATACTAATGTGCTTATTCAAAAACAACATGATAATAATATTAATAAAGCTTTAATGCTGTCACCATTACAATTTCCATCGAACAATGATCTACATTGTACTTTTTATAACAATAATTATTACAATTTTCCTGATAAAAATACTGAAAAAGGCATGCTGTCCAAAAGTCTATCCTCAATTAATTTCATGAAACCACACTTACAAAAATTAGCTAAGGTTAATGAGAATCCGAAAAGCATTAAAATAAGGCCAATACATAACTATGGGTTGTCAAATAATATTAAACAACAAGAAGTTGGAAAATCTTGTACATTAAAAAAAAAAATAGGAAACACAATGCAGTACAATACGACTTCGGTTAGTAAAAGCAACCAAGATAATGATAAAGTGAGTTTAAAAAAAATAATGGAAGTTAAAGACACTAACTATGAGTCAGACAACAGCAGCGTGGTCGTAAATAAACATCCAACCATAGTCAAAATCCTACAAAATCGAACAGCAGTTACCCAAGAAAACACACAAGCCGTACCGGTAAATGTACCGGTAACAAAAATAAATAAAAATTTGGAGCAAAAAACTGTTCAAGGCAGTAAAGATGACGTTGTTCCATGTTTTCATAATAAGAAGGAAACTCAGGAATTGCAGCAAAGAATATTTTTATTTCAAAATGAGGTACCCCAGAATATACCTACACTGCAAAATCGTAAAATAGTTAAACCTAAAGAAGTATTTTCAAAATCTGATCAAGGTATATTGGAATATCCAAACCGGGAATTTATAATACAAAATGTAACAGAACCATGGCGGATTCCATTGATAAAGAAAACAGACAAAGAAATATACCAAATACCAGCACATAGTACCAAAATAGAAGTAGTCACTCATAAAAATTCCCCAAAACAGGATGTTAAATATAATAAAGACACACTCAAGGTAATAGACAAATCGACAGAAATAAAAGATGGCAAAATAGAAATAAAATCAACTAGAGAAGTAGAAAATGTAAAACCGACGCCATCTTCTATAAAACTTCCTGAAAAAAGTCAAATCCCAATTAACACTTTAATATCGACATACCAAAGACCTGTACAAGGTGTAAAAGAAACAAATCAAAGCTGTCCGAAGATAGTTAGAAAAATAATAAGAGAAGAAGAAGTAAAAATAGAAATAAAACAGAAAGAAGTAGGACACGTGAAACCGACAGCATCTAAAAAACTACCAGAACCAAATCCATTGGAATCGACTGTGAAAGAAATTCAAAAATCTGATAAAATAAATAATTTCAATTTAAATCGAACCTCTGCAGCGTTGACAAAAGTTACAAAGAAGGAATATTCACCCCCAGTTTTGCCTATACCCACCTTTAAAAAAACATTTGAAATTCTGGCCAAAGTAAACCTTATTAGTAAGTATAGATATAGAAGGAACCGAAACAATACGTTTAATTTTGCAACTATTGACCAGGGCAAGATATTATCGAATAGAAGCATTACTAAAGACTTAGAAAAGTATTCAATAACTTTAAAAGGAGACAGTTAAAGACAAATATTTGTGAAGCGACTCAGCTTCGTGTTATGAAATTTTATAGTGTTTTAGTTTATTAGTTGTTATGTTTGTTTGTTACATGTATAAAGCTTTAAAGAAGGACTATGAGTTTGTTATTAAAATACTTGCAAAAACTCTGCAATTTTAGAGTTCCGTACCCGAAATGACCCTATCACTGAGACTTCGCTTTCTGTCTGCCTTTATGTCTGTCTGTCGTTCCGTTTGTCAACAGGCTGTATCTCCTTAACCATGATAGCTAGACAGTTGAAAATTTCACATATTATGGTGTATTTCTATTGCCGCTATAGTAACAAATACTAAAAACAGAATAAAATAAATATTTATTAATATTTATATCATATTTAAATATTTATCCAACACAACAAACGTGGTTTTTTGCCCTTTTGTACGGAACCCTTCGTGCGCGAGTCCGACTCGCACTTGTCCAGTTTTTTTATAAGACCATCCTTAGTAACTGTTCCCTGAGACTTGTTATAAGACTGGACCAGCCAGCCGATGTTAGAAGTTACTGCAGATATTATAAGTTTACAGTAGGCTTTAGCATAATATCAAGTATGAGTCCAATGACTAAACGATAATCGACCCTATCACCTTTTCCGAAGGTTCACTTTGCAGTGGCTCACCACTCGTGTCCATATACGTGAGAGCCAGGCGTCCCCCAAGGTAATATGACATGAATACCTCAACGCTCTCTCACTTCTTTATTGCATTTTTATGTTTCCTTATTTGAGACAAAATATAAAACTTGCAATTTCATACTACCCTCATAAATCTTCGAGTTACAAGTGATATTTTGTTTTTCAGGGAACATTTTCCAACCAGTAAGGGTGTTTCATGTTACTATATTTTTGTAGCTTTTAATCTACTGTTAACTTACTTAACGACCTCTGTGTCTCAGTGGTTAGCGCATCGGCGTTTAAGCTGGATGACGCGGTTTAGAATCTGGCCGAAAGGAAAATATATTAGGTCTTTACCTATGAAATTACCGTTTTGTATGAAAAAATTTAAACGAATTTTTTTCATGCATTTTTTATTAATTTGTATTAATCGAAGTAATCACCCATGCAATCAATACATCTTTGCCAACGCAGTGGCAGTTTATTGATGCCTTTCTTAAAGAAATCAGCTGGACGGGAGGCAACAAATTCTTCAAAGGCATTTTGTACTGCCTCTCGGGTATTGAATTTTTTCCCGCCATGAAGTTATCCAAATTCTGGAAAAAGTAGTAGTCTTTAGGCGCAAGGTCTGGTGAGTAGGGCGGATGACGGAGAGCTTCCAACCCCAGTTCTTGCAACTTGGAGACCGTCTGCTGTGCAGTATGAGGTCACGCGTTGTCGTGCAGGAGCAACGGAGACGAGCGATTGACCAATGCTGGTTGGAGATGTGCCAGCTTCTCCATCATTGTGTTCAGTTCTTCACAATACACATTTGCAGTAATGCTCACCCCGTTTGGTAAGAAGCTGTGATGAATCACACCGGCGCTAGACTATCAAACAGTGACCATCACTTTTCTAGGGGTAAGTTTTCGTTTAGGGCATTGTTTAGGTGCTGAACCAGGATCCAACCAACTTGCTGAGCGCTTGCGGTTATCAAACAGAATCCATTTTTCATCGCAGGTAACAATGCGGTTCAATTATACTCGTATTTGGTCCTCGAGAATTAGTAATGTTATTTATTGAAAACACCCTGTAGTATCGCGTAAGTGATACCACTTCAGCACTATAGTTGAAAGCTGGCAACACAAAGAAAAAAAACATTATCCCTACCATACTAAACTCGATCTCTACCGAGACCCTTGAGCCGGCTTCATTCGTAAGTTAGTGCTCAACCACTTCGCATCTCATTGGGTTTCGCATTCAACATAAAATTAATTAAAATTAAAAAATATAAGAAATGAACTAAAATTATTTAAAATTAAATTTTAAAAATTTTAATTAAAAATGTCTAAAGGCAAAGTGCCGATAACAATTTAGATTTTATAGTTAAAAAGTTAAGAAAATTAGAAAAAGAAATAAAACGCGATCGATATAATAGGCGATCAAATTTATCCAGATCTAGTTCTTCAAGTAGCTCCTCAAGTTCATCGATATCTTCGATCGAGAACGCACCCAAAGCTTGTAACGGTAAGTTAATTAAATAATATAATACCTACTTATTTTTAACCGATTTCTTGCGTCGGAATAGTCACCAGGACTATATAGTGGGTTAACGGTTATTACTTATTGCCTTTGTTTCCAAAACACTTTAATGGATAGTTGTTGCATCAGAATAGCCGCATGGGCTATATAGATGTAGAATTTATACTAGAACGTTTTTTACTAAAAACGTTTTATTTTTCCTTGTATTCCAGAACTGGATTTACAAAAGGAAATTAATGATTCTCCTCCTATTGAGAATGTACTTCCGAAACAAGTGTGTCCTGGAACATCCACAAATTGGCCGCTCGTTTCCGTGGATCTAGCTTCCGAGGAAGGCAGGTCAAAAACGAGTTTATAGAGATTTTGGGGGAAGATCCGTCCGCTACCGTTATCTACGGACCGGAAATACATAAAGAGATAGCGTCTAGATTTACACATGTTTGTGTATCCGGTTTGGACAAAGAGAATCGTAAAAAATTAATTGAAAAGCACATGGTTCCAAGTAATTGCATAAATATTGCTGCGCCACGACTTAATGCGGAAATTAAAGCGGCACTTTCGGATTCAGTGGTCAAACGTGACAAGGCCATCGAATACATACAACATTAGTTGGCAGCAGCTATATCTTCGCTAGGATCTATTATATCCAATCAACTAATCGTTAAGCAAGATAATAACTTCATGCGAGATTTAATGGACCTTGGTCGACTATTATATATGCGACATACAACACTCACAATCGATAGCTAGGCGAAGTCTAGCCTTAAACTACGTCAAAAAAGAACTTAAGGACCTGGCTTCTACAAAGATTGATGGTTACCTTTTTGGCGACAATTTAGTCGAAACGTTAAAAACTGCAAAAGCAGTTTCAAAATCTAGTTCCGACTTAAAGGCCGAACAGCGAAAACAAGTAAAACCTGCGCCAGTAAACAAGAATTTAAACTGGAAGGCGAGGACCTCGGCTCGCAGGCAGCCGACGGGCCAAGCGCCGCGGCAACAACAGCCTGCTGTTCCGAGGGCTCCTGCACCCTAGAGACACGCTGCTCAAACCTACTCGCGGCACTCCAATCAGAGCCGCCGCCAGTAGACGAGGTTCGTTACGCGGGTAGATTAGCTAATTTCTATAAACAATTGACTCTTATTACACCGGATCTTTCCATATTGTCCTGGATAAAAGGCTATAAAATTAAATTTAATAAACCCGTTCAACAAAATAGTGTAGCACATTTACACGAATTTTCAAATTCTGCTACAATAGAATTACAAAAAGCCGTTGATAGTTTAATATTAATAGGCGCTGTTTCTCGTTGTGAACATTGTCAAGAACAATATGTATCCCATGTATTTTTAATACCTAAGCCAAATAGAAAAATGAGATTTATTTTAAATTTAAAAAAATTTGAATAATTTTATAAATACCCGACATTTTAAGTTGGAGGATATCCGTACAGTTTTAAATCTTGTATCGAAAAATTGTTATTGTTGTTTTTTTTTCGTTAATTGTGCAATGCTTGATTAAAAAGACGCTTATTTTTTGTTAAATATACACTCAAATTCACGAAAATATCTTAGATTTTTTGTTAGATACAAATTATACGAATTAAATGTTTTACCGTTTGGCTTATGTACATCTCTATATATTTTTACTAAAATAATGATACCGGTTGTAAAATTATTACGTTCACATGGCTTATTATCATCTATGTATCTAGACGATTTGATATTAGTTGGGGGTACATATTATGAAGAATGTGTCAAAAATGTAGAAGTTACTCAGAAATTATTAAAGAATTTAGGTTTTATTATAAATAAAGAAAAAAGTAAGATACAACCATCACAATCGGTGAAATACTTAGGTTTTATTATTGATACTAGTAAATGGACGTAAAGTTTACCAATAGAAAAAAGAGTATGTATTAAATCTGAACTTATAAAATAAAAAAAATTAAATCGTTTTAAAATAAGAACGCTAGCTAAACTTATAGGCTTGTTAGATTCTGCATGGCCGGAAATAGAATATGGCTGGTTATATACAAAGGAACTGGAAAGATGTAAGTACCTTAACCTAAAGAATGATGATGATTACGACAAATATATGTCCTTGCCAAATTCATTATTGCCGGACATAAATTGGTGGATTAATACTATCGATCACTCTTCTCATAAAATTAAAGATGACAAATATTGCTTAGAAATATTCTCTGACGCCTCAACATAGGGGTGGGGCGGGTGTTGCAATAACCAAACGGCATGTGGTCGATGGTCTAATAGTGAACATAAGCTACATATTAATCATCTTCAACTTTTAGCTGCACTTTATGCGCTTAAATTTTTTTCCAAGGATTACAGTAACTGCCAGATATTGTTGCGTATTGATAATACCACTGTGGTCAGCTATATAAACCGTATGGGCGATATACAATTCCTCGCTAGGGTCGCTAAAGATATATGGCAGTGGTGCGAAATTAGAAAAATAATTATTTTCGCTTCTTATATAAAATCTTCTGAAAATACTATAGCTGATAAAGAATCTAGACGAATCCATCCAGACGAGACAGAGATAAGACATTAATAAAAACCCTTTCATTATACCCGCAGATTGATTTATTTGCTACTAGAATCAACAAAAAATGTGACAAGTTTGTTTCTTGGCATAGCGATCCAGACGCCTTTGCTTTTGACGCCTTTACCTTGGATTGGTCCCAATTTCAATTTTACGCATTTCCCCCTGTAGCAATTGTTCTAAAAGTCTTAAGAAAAATTGTTACAGATAAGGCAAAAGGGATTGTAGTAGTACCAGATTGGCCTACACAACCCTGGTACCCCATGTTTACACAACTATAGACCTCAGAATTAGTAAGAATAGATTCTAATCATTTTATTATACCTAATTCCAGAAACATTCACAGCCACCTTACCATGGTTGCAGGGATTTTGTCAGGAAGGCGATACTGCAGAGAGGTATCCCACAATCTTCAATAGACATAATGATTGCTTTCTTGTCGGACAATACACTCAAACAATATGATGTTTGTTTTAAGAAATGGTATGTTTTTCGTAATATTAACTCTGTTAACGTTTATCAATCATCTATTCCTATCATAATAAAACTCCTTGCGGATTTTTTTTTTGTGGGCAATATGGAACTATTAATAGTTATAGGGCCGCTTTGTCATTAATTATCCCAAACCTATCAGCCGATGACAGTATTTGTAGATTCTAGATTAAAGGTTTCTATACACTAAGACCACCGTTGCCACGTTACAGCTATACATGGGACGTTAGTGTAGTGATTAATCATTTAGCTTCATGGTTTCCTAATGAAAATTTATCTACTGATCAAATCTCAAAAAAGTGTGTTACTTACTAGCTCTCGTAACCGCTCACAGAGTACAAACTATTTCTAAAATAAAAATAAATGAAATTGTTATTTCTAACAATCAAGTAATTATTAAAATATGTGATTTTATTAAGTCATCTCGAATAGGTACAAAGCAACCTATTCTATCTTTGCCATTTTTTAAACGCCCCGAAATTTGTCCTGCTAATACTCTCATAGCCTATATCGAAAAAACAAAAGAATTACGAAAGTCCAAAGAACTATTTATTAGTACTCGCAAACCTTATAAAAGTGTATCCAGCCAAACAATTAGCCGTTGGATAAAATCAACTCTCAAAGATAGTGGAATTGACGTATCCGTCTTCTCATCCCATAGCACACGTCATGCTTCCACCTCAATGGCAAAAAAGTTAGGCGTTAGCCTCGATACTATTAGGCAAACTGCGGGATGGAACGGCAGTTCCACTACCAATAATTGAAAATTATAATCTAGCTCTTGCTAAAAATCTATGTTCTTTATAATGATTTAAGATGATTATAAGCAATCAATAATTGTAAGTCTTTTGTATGAATTATAAGTTTTGTTAGTTATAAAGGTTTTATTTCTATTTGGCGTGATATTTCTTACTCTAAACATCTACAGGGTATTTTCAATAAATAACATTACTAATCTCGAGGACGAAATACGAGTATAATTAATGATTAAACGAACTTACCTGTACGTGGAGTTCTATCATAATTATACGAAGTATTTCGTCCGAAGAGATTATAAATATAAAAAGAACACTATTGAATATATTTCCGTTGTCTGGTACCTGTAATAAATGTTCTTCGAGAACTTAGTACAGGACCAGATTTATGTGTTACGAAAGCGTCGATAGATATTATTAAACTTAATTGGAGATACTCCTAATGCCCGCTACATACCACAACGATAATACTGCACAGTGCGGTCACAGTAGACGTATACAGTACTACATCTTCATACTAGACCGCCCGAATCGGCGCACGCACACATACTGATGCCCGCTACATACCACAACGATAATACTGCACAGTGCGGTCACACGTATACAGTACTACATCTTCATACTAGACCGCCCGAATCGGCGCACGCACACATACTGATGCCCGCTACATACCACAACGATAATACTGCACAGTGCGGTCACACGTATACAGTACTACATCTTCATACTAGACCGCCCGAATCGGCGCACGCACACATACTGATGCCCGCTACACACCACAACGATAATACTGCACAGTGCGGTCACAGTAGACGTATACAGTACTACATCTTCATACTAGACCGCCCGAATCGGCGCACGCACACGTACTGATGCCCGCTACATACCACAACGATAATACTGCACAGTGCGGTCACAGTAGACGTATACAGTACTACATCTTCATACTAGACCGCCCGAATCGGCGCACGCACACGTACTGATGCCCGCTACATACCACAACGATAATACTGCACAGTGCGGTCACAGTAGACGTATACAGTACTACATCTTCATACTAGACCGCCCGAATCGGCGTACTCACACATACTGATGCCCGCTACATACCACAACGATAATACTGCACAGTGCGGTCACAGTAGACGTATACAGTACTACATCTTCATACTAGACCGCCCGAATCGGCGCACGCACACGTACTGATGCCCGCTACATACCACAACGATAATACTGCACAGTGCGGTCACAGTAGACGTATACAGTACTACATCTTCATACTAGACCGCCCGAATCGGCGTACTCACACATACTGATGCCCGCTACATACCACAACGATAATACTGCACAGTGCGGTCACAGTAGACGTATACAGTACTACATCTTCATACTAGACCGCCCGAATCGGCGCACGCACACATACTGATGCCCGCTACATACCACAACGATAATACTGCACAGTGCGGTCACAGTAGACGTATACAGTACTACATCTTCATACTAGACCGCCCGAATCGGCGCACGCACACGTACTGATGCCCGCTACATACCACAACGATAATACTGCACAGTGCGGTCACACGTATACAGTACTACATCTTCATACTAGACCGCCCGAATCGGCGCACGCACACATACTGATGCCCGCTACATACCACAACGATAATACTGCACAGTGCGGTCACAGTAGACGTATACAGTACTACATCTTCATACTAGACCGCCCGAATCGGCGCACGCACACGTACTGATGCCCGCTACATACCACAACGATAATACTGCACAGTGCGGTCACAGTAGACGTATACAGTACTACATCTTCATACTAGACCGCCCGAATCGGCGCACGCACACGTACTGATGCCCGCTACATACCACAACGATAATACTGCACAGTGCGGTCACAGTAGACGTATACAGTACTACATCTTCATACTAGATCGCCCGAATCGGCGTACTCACACATACTGATGCCCGCTACATACCACAACGATAATACTGCACAGTGCGGTCACAGTAGACGTATACAGTACTACATCTTCATACTAGACCGCCCGAATCGGCGCACGCACACGTACTGATGCCCGCTACATACCACAACGATAATACTGCACAGTGCGGTCACAGTAGACGTATACAGTACTACATCTTCATACTAGACCGCCCGAATCGGCGTACTCACACATACTGATGCCCGCTACATACCACAACGATAATACTGCACAGTGCGGTCACAGTAGACGTATACAGTACTACATCTTCATACTAGACCGCCCGAATCGGCGCACGCACACGTACTGATGCCCGCTACATACCACAACGATAATACTGCACAGTGCGGTCACAGTAGACGTATACAGTACTACATCTTCATACTAGACCGCCCGAATCGGCGCACGCACACATACTGATGCCCGCTACATACCACAACGATAATACTGCACAGTGCGGTCACAGTAGACGTATACAGTACTACATCTTCATACTAGACCGCCCGAATCGGCGCACGCACACATACTGATGCCCGCTACATACCACAACGATAATACTGCACAGTGCGGTCACAGTAGACGTATACAGTACTACATCTTCATAGTAGACTGCCCGAATCGGCGCACGCACACATATTAAATATATAGCGGGCATAAAAGCATTAACACACGTACAGATTTGGTTCGGAACAGACCACAGATTTCGTTGCCAAGAGTTTCTCCCTAAAATTTAGATGACAAGCCTTGAGAGGGAGGATTTTTTAGGGTTATTATTAGAGGTTTGTATTTTCTTGTTTTTAATTAAATTAAGCTATTGAACTGTTACATCAACAAGCGATTTGAAGAGTCAACTTGTATTTAATAAACTTTTGGATGTATATATTAATGTAAAAAAGAGAGAATTATATTACATAACATTATTTTTGACGTGATAACGTCTTATAATTCGATGGAGCCGGCTGCACGCACGAAAAAACATGACTCATGTGTTACCGGCGTTACCTCGCTAAACATGACTCATTTCTTATGACGTTGTCATGTTCAACTATCGTCAGTAAACCGACTTTACAGACAACCGATTTTTTATTATTTATTTATCAGTTTGTTTAAGTTAGGGGAGAAATATTTTTGAGAGTTAAAACACTGCACAAAAATATTACTCTGTGCTAATACAATAGAGCTAAAAATCAAACACACGAGTGTCGTGCTGTCATAATGGTCTGCTCCAGACCAAGTCGATACGTGTGTAAGCATTCTAAGCGTTACCAAAGAGTAGAAAATATATTATATACTTACGTACAGAGAAACAGCTTTCGTAGAACGATTCAAATCAATCCAAATTTGAAAATTTTGACGTCCCTTTCAACGGCCCACAATTTTTCCACACAATCGTGGACACCGTATGCTTATAGTAGTGCAATCAAATCGAAAGCTAACTATGTAGCTGTTTTTCTGTTCCTATTTCTTTAACCTGTGACGTTACTACAGTAACGTACAGTAATACAGTAAGTATACATACTTAGGCTAGCTGGCGAGCTGGACCGTGACCTAGTGCTGCCCCAAATGTGTATTATGATGGGAATTGGGATCAAAAATAGCCTATGAACGTTCAGGCTGTAAACTGTTATCAGTGTGCATTTATTCAACTCCATTTAGCGGTTTTGAGGCTGGGACTATATGATCCGGAATACGAAAGGCCGAGGCAAATTCAGGGCATTGAAAATAGAGCTCTAGACGAAAACAATAGAGCTGAAAATGGAACACACAAGTGTCGAGTCAAACGTCAATGTCATATGTTATGACAGATCGACACTCTGCACTTCAATTTTCAACTCTATTGTATTAGCGAAGATTTCTATTTTCAGTGCTCTGAATTTTCCCGGGCCCGTCAGATTCCGGATCATATGGTCCCAGCCTTACGTAAAAATACACACATCCGCAGTCATAAGTATACGTTAATGAGAAAACATATACATACGTCATTATACAAACAAGATATAAATATTTTTGACTCTATTTAAATCAGTCCAAATAGCAATTTGGACTGACTGGAAAATTGGTGTCTCGGTATCGAATCCCGGTCAGACGAATGTATTTCTGATCTTTTTTATTTTTTTAAAACTACAAGAACTCCGAGCGAAGCTCGGTTACCCGGGTACTAATATTTAATATACATTACACATACGTGACCCAGGAACACAGAAAACTTATTTTTCTTTTGGCCGGATTCGAACTCGCGTCTTCCAGCTTGAGCGCCGATGCGCTAACCACTGAGCCACTGACAAACTTTTGCATTTACAATATTAGTTTGCTAGATATATTAGGGGTTCAGTCGGTCCATCCGTATCCCATTTAGCTGGCAAATCATTTTTATAGGGTTAGGTAATCGGACCGTATACATTTATTGGATCAAGCTGGAGAGAGAAATGACGTCCATCTCTCATCCCGAAGTTTTAGCGAAGGAGGAATTTGCACAGTAATGTCGTTTCAGATAATCAGCGGTTCGGCGGTCCCTCGGCGGAAGTTTCTGGAAATAAAGCGGCGAAGCGGCATAACATAGGCGGCGAAGTTCGTAAACAAAATGTATGGGATTTAACATGAGGCGTCGCAAGCGACACTGGCACTTATCAATGACTTATGTCAAATCCCATACATTTTGTTTACGAACTTCGCCGCCTATGTTATGCCGCTTCGCCGCTTTATTTCCAGAAACTTCCGCCGAGGGACCGCCAAACCGTCCGTAAAGTCCGCCGTCGAAATTATCGAATCCATTTTGACTGCAGGCCCTGTGGCGATATTCACGATTCCCGTTCAACTCGGATTTGATAACTGTACCATTAAACGCTTGCCACGCTTTTTAGCGTAGGTGACCAAGTGCCGTCTCGGGAAAGTTCCTGAATCCTAATTGAACGGGAATTGTGAATAATGTCAATATCGAACTAAATCGAGGTGCGTATAATAAGTGTAGGCGTTGACGTAGGTGTAGATAGTTGGAGTAGGAGTAGATAATAGTTGTAGATTGTAGGTGTTAGGTGTAGTTGTTGGTAGTTATTTATTCCAGTTCATAGTTAAAACAGAACGTCTGTTGGTTACAGCTAGTAATTAATTATAGTATATAATTTAGTCTAGACTATCCTTTAAGGCTTTCAAATTACTATAAAACTGTCGCATTAGTATCTACCTATTTAAAAAAAACGCGATGTCAAGTATGAAGGGCCTTCACTTGGAAATGTATTGGATATATTCCAAATAGGTACTTGCAGCTCCGGTGCCAAAAACGGCCGATTTTTAAAAATACAAATAGATTTGTAAAAGTCATAAGTTTAGCAACGAAATGAGGTTACGTTCGGGTGATGTATGCAAGTTTTAAAAATAAAATGTGCGCGCTTAGCACACACAACGAATTGTTGGTTCAAAATCTTACGTACATTTTAAAGTTTATATGCACTGTTATTTGTTTGTAACTCAAGCACAAAAACCTACTTTTGGTGATTTAAATTATATAATATTTATTTCACCAAAAGTATTTATCAAAATATCCAACTTCCTCTGTCTCCAATCTTCCTCTAATATTCAAAAGTCAAACGCTATCTAAAGTTCTTCTTCTTTTGGCGTATGCCCCCCCTTAATAGGACTTGCCAACATCAGAGTGTAGTGGGCAGTTTCTGTATATCCTTCTTCCGTGGTCGCCCCTTAACCATAAGTTGTCACTGTCAAGTAGAATCATTAGAATCTTGGAAGAAGAATATACATGGAAGGAGCACTAAAATCGAAGATGTGAGCTATCTGTCTCACAAAACATCACTGGCAACAACACATTAGAATGAAAGAGAAAGCATATCCATGTCTTTTGACTTTTTTCGAAGGTTGTCACGACTTGGTGATCTTTTGGGTGTTCTTTTTTACAATGTTGGAATCACGACTTTATGGCACACGTAATAAGTGTTAGCATGTGGGATAAGAAACGATATATGTTTCTTCTTGTACTAATAGCCGGGTCTCTATGCTATAGTTGTTAATCTGAGAGCAGAACGTAGTCGTTCTGCTCTCAGATTAACAACTATAGCATAGAGACCCGGATATCATATCACTTAAGAGGCTATTAAATAGCGTTTGAGTGTCCAGCCGTAAGTGTAATTTGCAAAAGATTTTAGTCGGACATACACAGAATGACATAGAATAGAATAGAATCATTTATATACAAATTGCTTTCCAAAGATGTTATTATAATATAGTATGTCACAATTTCTGCCTCTAAGGCGTGTCCAAACATTATTAATGATGTTGAAGAAAAGGCCAAAGAAAGAAAAAAAAACAAATAAATTACAAAACACAATAACAATCAATAAAATATAATCAATATTTTTAAATTTAATGTTTACTACATTAAATTTAAAAATACACATTGAAGTCAAATGCAATGAATTTAATTATTATTAAGAAAAAAATAAGCTATAATTGGAAACCTATTATTGGCTTATAATTAAAAAAGTAGAAAGCAGCACAGGTAAAGTAACAGTGCTGCTTTCTACTTTTTTAATCATAAGCTGTAGGTTCCCTGAGTAAATAAATAAATAAATATTATTGTCTCGATATTTTACAGGATTCGGTTCAATTACTTTTTACCACTCAGCAAAAATCTTTACTAAAACAGGCAGAAAGTAAAAGAAATCCTTTCATGAAAGTAAAGTATAGTTACTCGTAAGTGGTGGGTTCGAACCAGTAAAGAATTCGATTTATTTGCTCCATCAGACCGTATTTTGTACCATGAATTGTCTAAGCGGTCGCCTTCCCTAAACGTTTTCTAATAATGGTTATATTATATTATACGTTTTCGTCCTAAATTCTTATATATTTTGTCCTCTAAATATCCGTAATCGATCTCATAAGAGAGTATAAAAAATAATATTATTAAAAATTAGCTGACCCGGCGAACTTCGTACCGCCATATTTTTTGCCATCAAATATTTCTAAATTTTTTTTATACTAACTTTATATACATACATACATACTAAGCATACATGCATACATATATACTAAGCTAAGTACTAACTAAGCCCGACAATAACGAACACATAAATGAAATATTTATACAATTTGGTGTAGTCGTTTGGAAGTTACGCGCATAAAAACATTTCAGTAATTCATTTTTAGGATTCCGTCTCAAGGAACCCTTATAGTTTCGCTCTGTCCGTCCGTCTATCTGTCTGTCTATCCGCGCTTCTAGCTTCTGTAATTATGAATATAAATGGATGATTTTTGGTATAGTTAAAGACTGTATATAGATCTCGGTTTTGGCACCATAAAACAATAATTGTATTACATTTTAGGGGGTGGCTCCATATATGTGAAGTGGGGATAAAAAATATTTCTTCATTTTACCCATAGCGCACTATGGGTCTCGTCGAAGGTCTTATTAAATAAAAGCAAGGTTTGATACATGACTCTTTCATAATGTAAACAATGTTCGAGTAATCGACCTCCAAAGTGGTTTACAAGTTGGTAATGGCATTTATAAACTATGAGACTTAGAAACTTTCAATTTTCCAGGCTGATAGATCATCCTAAATACTCTTAAGGAAATTTATATATTGATCGAAATCGGACAGTAACTTTTGAAGTAATTTGAAGAAAAAAAACTATTACGCGTTGATAATTACGGAACCCATCTAAGGCATGTCCTGACATGCTCTCGGGTAGGTTATTATTTATATATAATTATAGATAGATAGACAATAGACCATTTGAATATTAGTATGGTCGAACCGATTAAGTGCATATTTTTTAATGATTCAGGCCAGCAACGCTATTGTCACTCATCCAGTATGGCTTCCATACGCTTTTCATGAGCAAAGCATGAGCTTTGGGCGTCAGTAATCACTAACCAAGTAAACCATAAAACCATTTATCATTAGCAATAAAAAAGCATGAATCCATTGCGCACATTGCTATTATTTTTAACGTCAGGAATTGTTAGCGAGACAGAAAGCGTTAAGACAAGGAACAGTAACATCACGTTCCGTAATTTTATCATTTTCTACAAAAACAAATAACAATTAAACGGCAAACATTCCGTATGTGTCGTTCATGGAGTTAGTAGGGAGAACCCAAAGGAAAATCGAATTTATCATATCCGCATAAGGTTTAAATTTCCCTGTTCAAACATAACTGGTTTTCAACATTGTCATTTATAATGTAACGTAACGCGAACGATGCGACATTTTGTTGATAAAATATGCTTTCTGATTTATTTTTTTTGCTTCTCATGAAGTCATTGACGCTGTAAAGGGATTATTTTTAGACGGACGCTTTTATACGCGTACAAAGTCAAAGTAAAAAATTATATTCAAAGTTGGTATTTTCAATACATTTTCCGAACGTCGGACTACAATGTACATGATGCCTACCACCGGTCCGGGAACTAGCCCGAGAAGAGCCGGCGTAAGAGACCTGCGCTACTGAGTGATTATATTGCCTGTGAAATAATATGTAGCGGTATTGAAAGTTTTATGTAGATATGCCACTCGCACAGTTCAAGTATAATATAGCTGCTTATTGTGTAGTATATACTAGCAAACATGCATTCAGCGCACGCGAATATTAGTTTTGATATCATTGCCTTTACCATTTTCACCTAACCGAAAAATTAAAAAACATGGCAACTAATCGTTCATTATAAATGCAAGAGCGATAAAAACGACATAGAGTTTTTGTTCTAGCGGAACTGAGTTGGATGACACAGCTTCGTTAAAACAAATAAATACCCGTCGATTTGAAAACCTATTTTTCCAGCAGCAACCGATTTTGCCATGAAAAATTATTAGTTATCTGACAAGTACAGCATAATCGTTTGGATTTAAATACTTTCACAATAAAAATATATATTGAGAATCAGTACACAAACTGATATGAAAATGATATGAAATATAACCATAAGAGCATGTCAGGACAACATGTCCGATGAGGGTTCCGTAACTATCAACGCGTAATAGGTTATTTAAATAACTTCAAAAGTTATTGTCCGATTTCGCTCGAATAATAATTTTCCTAAAAAGTTTCTAGCAGGAGCTATCAGCATGGAAAGTTACGAGCTTCTACCTCTTATAGTTTAGAAATGCCAGTCGGCCGGCCAACTTGTAAACTACCTCTTATAGTTTAGAAATGCCAGTCGGCCGGCCAACTTGTAAACTACCTCTTATAGTTTAGAAATGCCAGTCGGCCGGCCAACTTGTAAACTACCTCTTATAGTTTAGAAATGCCAGTCGGCCGGCCAACATGTAAACTACCTCTTATAGTTTAGAAATGCCAGTCAGCCGGCCAACTTGTAAACCACTTTTGAGGCCAATTATTCGTAAATGATTTTCATTATAAAAAAACCAAGTATGAAACCCCTACTTGGGCACGTGGGGCAGAATGAAAAAAAATAACATCCCCACTTCACATGTATATGGCCCACCCCCCTTAAATACAAAATTATAATTATTTTATGACGCCATAAATAAATATAAATTATGATATAGATTTCAAAGATTTTTTATTTATATAAATATAGATTTCAAAGATTAGAAATTGTAGATTTCAAAAAGAATTCATATTCTATTTATATTCACAATTACGGAAGTTATCAAGGGAGGACAAAGGACAGACGAGGGCGGACGGATGGACGAATGCACAGACCGAGTGAAACTATAAGGGTTCGTTGTAGTTACTACGGAACTTTTTTGACTGATTTTTTTCATTGACTGATTTCAATCCAATAAAAAATCTATCTAATGGGCCACTAGATGGAGCTTTTACGCCTTAAATTGACAATTCACAGCATGATAACTATAGACTATACAGATATGATGACAACGATTAACACAGATAATTTCACATTCTGCTCATGATTTGTCTGATATTCGGAGACTTATAACTTTTTATTCCCAAGTCCTAAAAATATAATAATAGGTCTTTACCTATGAAATTGCCGTTCTGCAGTACTGGCCATTTCAAATCAAAATGATTTTTGTTTGGCTAAGAATTCTAATTTCAAATTAATTTTATTTTAAAAACATGGAAATCTTTTTCCAAAAGTAGTCATTTGTTTATTGATTAGTGTTACATTTTCATCGCATTTCAATCTTTTTCGTCATCATGGATACGTTAAAAATTCCAGATCCAAATTAATTATGGAATACGAGTACCGTCGTGGCAGCAACGCGGCACAAGCGGCACGCAACATCAACGACGTTTACGGAGCTAACACTACAAACCAACGCACCACCTGTTATTGGTTTGCTCGCTTCCGTTCTGGAAATTTCGACCTGGAAAATGAACCACGCGGTCGTCCGAAGACTTTGGTCGAAAATGACGAATTAAAGGCGATTGATGAAAGGCGAAATATGAAAGCTGATGATACACAATCTAAGGCTGAATTATCAGCAGCTTTCGACGTTAGCGACAAAAAAATATTGCCATTTTCGTCAAATTGGGAAGGTAAAAAAGCTTGAGTGGTTGAGGTGTCCCACGAACTCAATGATCGCCAGCGCGAAGTACGCGTCGAGACGTGCCTTGCACTGCTCAACAGACACACAAATGAAGGAATTTTGAACCGAATTGTTAATTGCGATGAAAAATGAATTCTGTTTGATAACCGCAAGCGCTCAGCAAGTTGGTTGGATCCTGTTTCAGCACCTAAACAATGCCCTAAACGAAAACTTACCCCTAGAAAAGTGATGGTCACTGTTTGGTGGTCTACTTCCGGTGTGATTCATCACAGCTTCTTACCAAACGGGGTGAGCATTACTGCAGATGTGTACTGTGAAGAACTGAACACAATGATGGAGAAGCTGGTACATCTCCAACCAGCATTGGTCAATCGCTCGTCTCCGCTGCTCCTGCACGACAACGCACGACCTCATACTGCACAGCAGACGGTCTCCAAGTTGCAAGAACTGGGGTTGGAAGCTCTCCGTCATCCGCCCTACTCACCTGACCTTGCGCCTACAGACTACTACTTTTTCCAGAATTTGGATAACTTCTTGGCGGGAAAGAAAATCAATACCCGAGAGGCAGTACAAAATGCCTTTGAAGAATTTGTTGCCTCCCGTCCAGCTGATTTTTTTAAGAAGGGCATCAATAAACTGCCACTGCGTTGGCAAAGATGCATTAATTGCATGGGTGATTACTTTGATTAATACATATAAAAAATACATGAAAAAATTAGTTCTATTTTTTTCATACAAAACGGCAATTTCATAGGTAAAGACCTAATATATTTTTTTGTTTAATAACTTTTTAATTAGTATACAACCACATAATATATGTTCGAAACTTGGCCGCTCTTGATAGAAAATCAGGTAGTATTCGTCAGTGTCATTTGGATAGTTCTAAAAAAGCTGTTTCCTGTACGAAGTATATATATTTTCTACTCTGTGGTACAAACTACTTTTGATTTTATTAAATCACTAATATTTCACAATCTTCATATAACTGTAAACAGACTACTTCAGTCAAAGGTTTTTCAAGATTATAAGCCTAACTATTAAACCACTTATGTTTTCTCATAATACATATTATGAAATTTCAATACTCGTAGGATGTAAGTATGTACTTAAAATACTTTAGAAGTCGATTATAATTAGCTTAGCTATGAGTCACTTTTCTTTGCTTACAATAAAAATATGTAATCCCTATAAAGTTTTGAATTCCTTATAAATCTGAATTAAACATCTAAAATATTTTGTACAATGAATGTAGACAGTGACCAAATAAAATAAGCCTTATTGTCACGCATTAAGATTCACAAATAATAGCAAAACACGCGAAAATTTTAAGGAGACTTTTTATGCTTATGCCAAATAAATTTTTAAAATGATTGATTTTTTTTAAACTATTTTGAGCTTTGATTTAGTTATAATACTGTAACATATGTCAACAGTAAGATGTAACTGTCAATGTCATTATTGACATTGACAGATGTCATGAAGTAAAGCCTATCTAGTTTATTTTAGTTGGCCAAAAGTCTATACATAGTGTAGACGTATATTTGTGTTAGACATATCTCATTTGTAATACGTATCTCTGTAAGCACCAATAAAGGAGAATATATGAATTGTTACAGTATTATTATCATCACCACTCAAGCGTAAGAAGGACTTACATATCAAGAGGTCGCAGCCCGTTACAAATACATCTATGATTTAAGGGGATTTATTATCCGCTTTCTTTGGATATTTAAATAAACGAAATAGCCACATAAGAGCCGAAAAATCCTAAACACCTCCTTTGCAAATTTTGAGTGAAGAAGTTCTGGAAAATTGTTTTTGATATACTAAAAGTCATATATTTTTTAATCATTTTACAGACAAAGAAGTACTCTATTTGTGACAATTGTTCGTTTTGTAAGATTTCGTTTCATATTTGGTCGCAAAACCAAAAGCAGGCAAAAATGATTATGGTTGCGTTATGTTTCGTCAACTAAGGGAAAATTTTAAAGGTTCAAAGTGGGTGTTCAAACGATGGTGTTATGGGTATCTATGGCAGCGGCTATCGCTTAGCATCAAGCAAGATGTCTGCTCGTTTGCCGCTCTTTATAATTGGAACACTTTTCTATCAAGGGCGCAGGCATTTGGCTTAGCCATTTGGATGCAGTCCAACAGTACGTAGATACAAGACGTAAACCTCCGCTCAAGAATTCGCTCTTTGATTTAGCTGTGAACGTTGCCAAGTTTGGACAATTGTGGGTCAAAACTTTCAACTGTCATCAATAATTATAAGCTTGTCTACTTTTTACGAGTATCTCAGGAAAGACTATGGTTTAGGATTTCCCGACAATTTCAATGTCCCGGGACTCGAGACGGGACTCGAGCAAACCTACAATCGAAGTCCCGGAAATTCCCGGGACTGCGAGACTTTTAAGAAAAAATATTTTATAAATAACTCTGAATGTGTGAGTGTCCAACAATCTGTTTTTGATTTTAGTAATAATGTCACCGACCAAGAAAAACATCTCCATTTCAAGAGATGTCGGTTTAATTGTGTTTAAGGTTTTCTTTACATTGTCTAAGTTATTTATAATATACCGCCCGAAAAAAGCATTATATGCTTTAATTTAATTTTAATTAATTTATAGGTACAGTAGTTCCAAACTTTCTGTACATTTTCCGGTTGCTTCAAACAACTGAAACTCCTTTTTTAACGTTGCTCTTGTTTTTTTCCATTTGACGTCACTTTACAAATACTTTTTATAGGGCTGTCAATATGGTAGGACCTAGGGTCTAGACAGAAATGTCCTACTTTAATATCCTTTAGACCGAACGTGTGAAATAACTAAATTAATTTTCAACCGACACTCGGCGTTCTTCAATCCAAATACTTTTTCCCCTATACAAACCCTTTGAACAGAGCAATTCGGAAAACAAGTACCAATATCCACGTGAGTTTTGTTCGGCGACATTTTACGTGAAATATACCTGACGAACTGACTTTAATTATTCAGCTCTGTCAAACGCTTCAACATTTTCACAGTGATATGGGCGATTTTTCACGCGGTGTTGAAACGCAAATATTTTTATACGATACGAATTTTATGAAACCTACCTAGGTTGGACCTAGAGCACTATTAATCTTTTAAAACTACCAAAATCTGATGCAGGCTATAAAGGATGTTTTAATATTAACAAAATGCGCTCGCTTCTTTCAACGAAATGCCAAATGACCTTACTATTTTTCTCAATCTTTATCTTCCTAAATGTCTCCTGCTACTTCGTGCGCGTAAAAGGAAATACTGCGGAAACCGTATATTTTCCGCAATAAAAAGTAGCCTATGTTCTTTCTACTCCATATCTATGTCAATTTTTATCAAAATCAGTCTAGTAGTTCCAAGCCTATTCAGTGCAAACAAACAAACAAGTAGTTCCTCTTTATTATATAAGTATAATATATAAACAGCCTCCGTGGTCTAGTAGTTAGAGCTTGGCTCTCGACTTGGTCGTGGGTTCGATTTCCGCATTGGAACAACAAAAAATGTTGTTTTCAAGTTTGGTTAGGTTAGGTTAGGTTAGGTTAGGTTATGCAGGCTGATCGCCCGATTGTCTGTCAATAAAGATGATCCATGCGTCGGATGGGCATGTTAAAAGTCGGACCTGCGCCTGATCTCTCGCCAGTCGTGTCGGTTATCCGTCCCACTGTGTTATAAGAGTAAAGGAAGAGAGAGTGCTCTTGTGTACTGCGCACACACTTGGGCACTATAAAATACTCCTGCGTAACTAGCCTGGTTTCAATGAAGCCGGCCACCGTCACCGAAATCGGTGTGGGGAGCTATAAACGTATAATATATAAAATGCGGTATATTGGACGAAACCAGTTGTCGACACTGTCACTATTTGTCTCAATTTATATTCCATCGGTCGAATACTCTTAAAGATAAGGACTTCTGTACGTTTAGCATAACCACCGTGGAAGTGGTTTCATTCTACGGAAGAAAAGACAAAATGACAGATTGACAAAGGAAAGCTGTCATTTCGTCCATATATTACCTGTCAGTATTTCTATTCTTGTGCAGATAAAACGCATTACTATGGTGGTCATGCTAGGCGTGCTGTAATTACAGGTTATCATCGTCTCCGCTTGGCATAATGACAGGGGCGGTATATCACTAAGAGCCACTAAAGGTAGCCTTCCGATCTATGAGACAGCACGCGAGACCGCGACCCGCGACCGCGACCAGCATACCAGTGAACCAGGTTCTCTGGCCATGCTCGCCGGTCGCTTAACGCGCGTCGCGGGGATTGCTTGGTGCTCCATATAAATTCATAATTCAGTGGCTCCGCCCTATTTCGAGCCTATTAAGACCCTATTTCGGTCTCGGGTCGCGATCTCGTGTTGCGCGCGTGCATCGGAAGGCTACCTTTAACTTTATGAAGCGTTTGATAATTTGGGCGTTAATATTTAAGTTGCGAACGTTTTTGAGGATTTCTCGACGTATGTTTGCTACTCTTTCAAGCCAAAACCGCTAGATAGATTATGGTTACACGTTTAATGAGGGTTTTTGATATTTTTTCTGCCGCTAGCGGGCGGACCCAACTCACACAAAGCGTCATCTGCAGGCGGAAGTGGTATAAAAACGGTCAATAAGAGTTTTCGATTCTTTTTCTGTCACCAGGCGGCGCTTGGTAGCACGACGGTCCTTGTCGTGTCAAAAAGCTGACAGATGACACGAATTCAAAACCCTCATTGCAGAGATCGAATATTAAACTGAACCGCTCTGCAGCCCGGCGCCGCTCTTGCAATGAAACATACATACTTACGTATGTCCATGTGTGCTGAATAAAGTTCAATTTTGAATCACTATTTTAAAAATGAATCTCCGCATCGCGTATTTTCTCGTTTTCGGTGTGAGCTGACCCTAAAGCATAATATATTTTACGAGATGTTGCCCGCTATTTCGAACGTGCAAAAAGAAATCCCGCTGGAACCGTAAATTTTGCTGCGTAAAAAGTAGCTTTTGTGATAATCCGGAGTCTAAACTACTACCGTACCAAATTTCATCAAAATCCGTTCAGTAGTTATTGAACGAAAGAGTAACAAACATTCACACATTACCATATCCATACATACAATCTTTCATGCGTTTATAACATCACATCAGTAAGTATACATAATTAGGTATATAATTTATTAATAAATCTCTTGATTATAATGAGTTGAGGGAGTCAATATTTATGCTCTGAGCCCGTGTGCCGCAGATCGGTAACTTTTAAATTCCGTAAAGAAACAAAACATCTTCCCCTAAATGTAAAGCTTATTATAATCTTATCTTAAATTAAGTTGAGTTTAATTAGGCGGGAGATTTGGCAAACGGAGTTGCGAAGGCTGAGGACTCACGGAGCGATTTTCAGTCGCGGCCGCCGCGATCGTGGTACTGCGATTTCATTTCAAAACTCACGAGACCGGCTATTTGCGCGATTACAAGACGCCGCGGTTGCGATCATCGCCCGCAAACGTGGCTGGTGAACATTGCAAGACGGGTGACTGCAAAACGGGCAAATCTAAACATAAGAATTTTGCCCGCCAATCGATCGCAAAGCGGTGCGGACGCAAATCGCCGAGTTTGCGGGTGATCGCAGCCTGCGCGATTCTACTAGTCGCCCGCCGGTGCAGCGACACCCGCAATCAATCGCGCACGCCGCGGGCGTAAGTCGGGTCGTGACCTGTGCTTTAATTTTCTACATATATATATTTGCATTCTACAGAAGCCGCGGGCTCGCAATCGCGGCGGGCGAAGATGAAAATCGCTCCGTGAGTTCTTAGCCTTATATTTACTACAATGATTGACAAAACATTTGAAAGAATTTGATCCTACGTATTGTCGCAGACAGAACTTTTCGACCTTATTTCTTGGCAATAAGGTTAAAAAAAGTTGTATACCGGATTTTATTTATCCGGTAAATTCCAACATTGACAATAACGGATTCGTTACGTTTTTAACTGAAATTTGTAATATGTATAATATATGATTTTCATACAATTCCTGTAACGTTACGAATACGTTGCCGTCAATTGTGCGTGCTTATCCTACCGATTTAAATCCGTTTAACCAATCCAATTAGGTACCAATTTTTGTTTAGTGATAGTATAAAGCATTATAATATAATTATAATTTATAAACACAAATATAGCTTTGAATTTTAAAACAATCACAACTCTGAACTGCTATAGAATTAACTCGCATTTTTTTCCGAAAATATTTTTCTCTAGAGCGTTCTTGTCGATAATGTGATACACCATCTAATTTTTATTACATTGCAAAGGTGATATTACATTTATGAAATAACTGAAACATTTTATCAAAACAAATTCTGAATCCCGAGAACCGAAATTCCCGCTCAAATTAAATAGCGCCTTTATTAAATTGTTATTGGTAGAAATTTGCTGTATTCGAAATATAAATTGATAATAATAATGGTTCGGATACTTGTTACGAAATTTCACAAATATGCTTGTTAATTTATTTTTGTTGGTTAAAAACTGAAGGTTGAAAAGAAAAACCAATCGTCTTTTCGCAGTTCTGAGAGGCAGCACGGACAAAAAATATTGTTTTTCAATGAATTAGGTACAACCAGAAAAACACAATAGCGAATTATAGAAATAAAAATAATTAATCGATAGGAGTTGTCGATTGAAGGCATTCTAACAAACCTACCTAACATTATTATTATTTTATAAAACTCTACATTTATCTCGTACTCGGTTGGGACTATATAATCCGGAATTCGGTAGAGCAGGGAAAATTAAGAGCACTGAAAATAATACTCTGGGCTAATACAATAGAAATGAAAACCGAACACAAAAGTGTGTGTCGTAATGTCAATGTCATATATGACTGCTCGACACTCGACACTTCGATTTTCAACTCTATTATATTTCATTAGCACAGAGTTCTATTTTCAGTGGTGTAAATTTTCCCAGGACCACCGGATTCCGGATCACACACACCTCAGTTATAGACGATAGTGGAACATAATAATATCATGTAGGTATGTTTTTGGTGATAGTGGAAACCAGACCAGCTACGCAGGAGTTATTTTACAATACAAGTGTGTGCGCAATACACCTGCAGAGCACTCTCTCTTCCATTACTCTGGTAGCCCAGTGGGACGGATGACCACACAACACTGGCGAGAGATCAGGTTCAGGACCGACTTTTTACATGCCCATCCGACGCATGAATCGTCTTTCATGTCAGACAATCAGGTGATCAGCCAGCATTGTCCTAACCAAACTTGGAAACGACATTTTCTGTTGTTCCAACGCGGGGATCGAGCCCACGACCTCCGGAGTCGAGAGCCAACCTCTTATCCACTAGACTACGTAGGCGTACTAGGTATTATATTAATGTATGTTTAAACTCAAAGTAGGAAATGATATCTCAGAACTGTTCTAAGCTATGACGGATACGGTAATTATAAAAAAATATGCAATCTAGCAAAGCGGAATAAAAACCGCATGGAACAGAAATTGCAAAGTTAGCGCTATAATATTTTTTATAATAATAATTAACGTCCATTCTTCAGGAGATAAAAGTTAGCGAACAACGGCAATTAAGCCTCAACTATAGCTATCTGGATTCAGATCGTGAAAAACTTTGATTTACGACCGCAGTTTTTGTATTGGCTTTGGTTTTTATGAAATATTGGTTGTATGCGCTCACCTGCAGTCTAGTTTTGTTATTAAATAGATACGTAAGTTAGAAGTGAATACGCATAAAAATAACCTCAATACTCAGCAACATTATCTTGCTGACATTGTTGCTTGCGTGGTGGTGGTGTTTGCACGATCTTGCTGACATTGTTGCTTGTGTGGTGGTGGTGTTTATACGATCTTGTTTCTGAGTGTACGCATAAGCACTGTGGGAGGAGGGAAGTGCTTTACGCATGCTTGTGCACGTCACTCACACATCTACTTGCAGGTTGTGGGTATTTTTTGAGGGATAATACTAATTATAATATTAATAAAGTTGTATACCGGAGTAAAGTAGAACTTTCCCAAACGCGATCTTCAGTAATGAAGATAGCGACCAAGAAGTGTGTGTCAGCACCGACGCACGACGGGAGCTTACTTCATATCGTTTCACCGAGACGCGCCGCGACGCAACACGGCGCTGCATATTTAAGATAGCGATTCAACAAGAGGATAGTCTATGCAAGAGTTCGATTTCGAGTTGCACCGGGCAATGAAACGTGTATCTTCTTATGTAGTGAATAAAGCTCAATTTGAATTGCTATATTAAAAATGCACCGACGCGTCGAGTTTTAGTGTGAGCTGAATATTGCAAACGATCAAAACAGATACACAATAAAATTCTAATATTATACAGTTTTAACATTAGTTAGCCACAAATATACCTAATTTCATAAATTTGTTATCAGTCGCTAATACAAATCTGGTACAAATCACAGTAGTTTTGGAACGAAGTTCATTATCGCGCGTTGCGAAAGGGGGCTAGACGGAAAAAATTAAGACTAAAAGTTGTAACGACACTTTGCTATAGTTGTAAGCCGTGCGGCGTGCGCGTGTTTCTCTGTCTGTCTGTCTGTCTCTCTCTCTCTCTCAATTATTACTAAAATTGAGCCTACTGATTAAGTTTATATTACATTATATTTGTTAATAACAAAAAAATATTATTATAACTTAAAAAAATAAAATTTTATTACAATTCCTTCACTAATAAATCGAAAGGATCTTCGTTCCATCCGGGTGTCCCTTGAAACCTCTCAAGTTTTTTGTTATTATTCCTTTTTAAATTATCGCCACCCACTGATGCTATATCAAGACGTACTCACGCCAAAATCCTGCCAAAATGTATAAATATTTCCAAAGCTCTTAACATAAAGGCTCAAAGTATAACGATATGGTTATTTGTGTAATGAGGTTATGACAAAAGGTGAAAAGTATTCGTTACTCAGCGAAGTAAAATAAAGATTTAAATCAATAGAGACGCGCGGTGAGTTCGCGTAAACAGGGAATTTCAGCGCAACCCGGAATAAATGGAGCCCATTAATCTCTGTTAGAACCTTCACATTTACTGCGGTACGAAAATAATAACAATTTGGCCCCGTGCTAAGTATCCGAAGAACTTGTGTTACAGGTACCAGAAAACGGGAAGTATATTTAATATCTACTATTATACTATACATATATTTAATATTTGTATTATATTATACACATATTTAATACACATCCATGACCCAGGAATACAGAGAAACTTTTTGATCCTTCCACGGGATTCGGGACCCCCGGCTTGAGCACCAACGCACTTTACCACTGAGCCACAGAGGTTTTTTAAATTACATTTTTAAGTAACCCCCAGTGTCGAGCAGTGAGCGAGCTGATGATGTTGAATTATAGGTATGAACACTTTCGATAATGTCAGCTTTAAAAAAAACTAGATCAATATCGGCTCATCTGTTTGGGAGCTACGATGCACACACACATACACAAAAACAGACACACACACTCGCCTCTGTTTTCGTCGGGGAAAAAAACCTTGACGTGTACAGTGACATGTACGTGACAGAGTACACGTGGCAGAAATGAAACCATTTAAAATCCAAAAATACTCTCATCGTGCTTAAAGTCACAACTTCAAATAAGAATAGAAAAATTGAAAAATTCGTACACCTAGTGCTATCTGTGAATTGAGCCGTACTCTAAAAAGTCATAAAAAAGTAAGTCGTAAAACAATACCAATCAAGGGACAATGTTTGGAAACATGGAAAAAATATATTGTCCAATTTATGTACACACGTTCGATGTTCAGTATTCGTGTCGATGCGCTGTGTAGCGCGGTGCCACTTGACCTACACTCTTACAATGAAACGTGTAATTAATAAAGTTCATTTGTTTCGCAGCGTCGCCCATCGCAAGTGTGAAGGCACACGTTACCTTGTATAGTGATGTTCGGTCTTTTGTGGTGACTCGCCGTCGTTTCGCTGGCCCCCGTAATACGTCAAGACACAGTAATTAGTCCAGGTGGTTTCGCCCATATAACCGCTGACAACGGATTGACCTAGTTATTTACTCACAAAATTAAAATCACAACAATATACCGAATAAAAACTTGAGAGGTGTCAAGGGACACCCGGATGGAACGAAGTTATAATATATATATTATAAATATAAAGTTGATAATGAAGAATTGAAGCCTATTTTGGAAGATATATATTGTAACGTAGTTACATCCCCTTTCCATAAAATCGATTATTTCGGCGTTACTCGCGTCATCTATGATTTATATAATTAATTATTTAGTCATTTTTAGAGGCTTAAAGCGCCATCTATCGGCGCACATCCTTACTAAACGGCGTTAGCCTTTCTTTAATATTCGATCCATAGATCGATTTTACTTTCGTCTTAAATCTTAGAAAAACAATAATTTAGTTTTTTAATAATGAAAAAAACAGTAAATTAAGTAATATTATATTACGTAAATATTTATTATTGATATAATATCTTTTTATTTTGATTTCTGGATTTCTTATCTTTACGCTTTAGTTTATAGTTGTCAAAAGTTTAAAAAAGAGGAAGGAAGGGTATAAATATGGCACTTCTTCGAATGACATTTCCTTTTTGAATAAAATTTTCTATACTCAAGATGTAGTCGTTATAATAATTAATTATATTTTAATCCCGTGTTCCACGGTGAGTATTTTAAGTATCTGTGTTGTGAATATTTGGAAAATTACGCTTGTATTAAAATGCATTATTCTTTCATGTAAACTATCATCTTGGTAAATTAGTTGTCAATTATTTGATTAGCCATACCAATTGTTGCTGCGTGCTCAATTTGTAGTTTCATCTTTCCCGTCTTTCCAATCTAGCACTGTCAAAATATTAGGATATTTGTATCCATGCCTTAATTATTCTGTTTTTCATCTTTTTTCAATTTGTAATGGTCACACAGCCAGTGATATTTTAATCGTTTGGGGTTAGTCTCACGCATGGCTGTGGGATCGGACTCCTACCGACACGTTATCGTGAATATTTCAGGAACTTGATTTGGAGCACGAAACACCGCCAACTACAGCATTCGAGGCACCAATTAAAAGGACTTATATCTAGCTGGAGTTCAGAGTGCTGATAGTCATTGGATGGGGATTTATTTTTTTTATTGAGACGATCTATCTACGACGGACGGACGCAGCGGTGACGGAGAAGCTTCCAGGAGTTGGAGCCCTATCTCGCATCCGCCACGTGCTAGACACCTGGATCCTCAGCTAAGTTCCCACGTGGTTTAAAGTCCCTTACCACCACCTTGGACACCAAGAGGCTAGACCAGACCGTACGGCCTTCTGCCCACGACCCCTATTTTTTAAATATATATTATTGTCACGGAGACCTTTTTTTTATTTTAATTCCCCCGTAACAATATATATATATATATACACAGGTGTCCCAAAACTCAACGATAATCTGGGACCGGATAAATGGCCAAGTTACACCAGTTCCGGGAAAAATAAAATAAAAATTCCATATCACTCAGTTCAGCGATAATAGACAATTTTGTAAAAACGTTGAAATTCGACACCCTTGGTCGCATTTTCAAGTCCTGTGATCACCAATGTCACAATTTCGTTGTGATTTTTTTAATTTCGAAATCTTCATTAACGATGCTATTAATCGCAACTACGAATTAATGCATAAAACATTGTTAATTTAATAAAATAAGTAAAGTTTTAGTGAGTCATGGTTCACAAAAATATTGTTAGTTAACTTTGACACTTCATTTTGAAAAAAATTGCACTACACTACCCTTGGCAAGTTATTTCAAAATATGGCTCATTTAATCAAGATATAAAAATAGTGCAACACGAGCCACTTTTCTTGCCATTAAAATTTTTATTTCTCATTTTTTTCAAATTGAGCTCAATTTGAACATCTCAACATTAGGAATTTTTGTTACTAAAATTTGTTATTTTTTGTTTCTGGTTTGAAATAAAATTATTATTTTTTAGTAGAGGTAATTGAGTCAGTTCATAACCAATCTTATTGTAAAAAAACATAATAATAATTAATAAAACAATGAACGAACCTTCGTTAACCTTTTTATTTAATTATTCTTCTTAAACTACAGTAAATGTTCCAATTGTGTCATCTACAGTAATTGTTCCTGTATATATATATATATATATATATATATATATAACCGCGCGCGGAACTAGTTGGCCGCGCCTTAGTTAGGGACAGGGGTGAGGGGGCGGGCTGCTTGCCCCTTCCGTCCTACCGCTCGCATACCTAAGGCCCGGCTAGCTAGTCACAATATGTAACAGTTATAACAGGCACAATGTGTAATTGCAAAATTCTACATTATTGTCAAGGTGATAAGGTCGTTTTTTGTATCATTCTTAATAGTCGTTACTACATTGTGATTTCGAGTGGCAAAAAGTGTCGTGCCTATAATCCGTCTAGCCCCAATACAATTCGCAACGCGCTATAAGGAGCTTCGTTCCAATAATATTAATAATAATAATAAATGTTTTATTAATACTATCATAGATGATGTTTATGTTGCAACTATAAGAACAAATACATAAAATAGAATAAAATAAATATTTAAAAAAAATAAAATTATCCCATACAACAAACGTGATTTATTTTGCCGTTTTTATAGATGAAATGTTACGGAAACCTTCTTGCGTGAACCCTTCGTCATTCGTGGCCAGTTTTTTAACATTTAATCATATATATAATTGTACAAAGGCTAGTCATAGTGCTTATGGAACTGACATACATTTGAAATTCTTATTATAGATGTACACATCGTATCTGTCTGTCTTATTGACTACTACAAGCGCTCATATTTATGTTATTTTCAATTACATCCAAAAGCTGATTTTACTAAACGATTTGTCAAACAAGATAGATTAAATAAATAAAAAAAAACCTGCATATTCCCTAATATTTTAGATAATATTATACTTATTACGGCATAGACGCCTACGTCAGCGCAGCATGCTACAAAAGTCCTGTCCAAATATAGCGTAAATATTTTTATCCATATTTTTATTAATTAATTTCAGCGTCAGGTCTCTATTTTTTAAATATAGGTTAGACTATATTTTTTTCATATAATACGTGATACAAATATTCTTACCTCTCTTTTATGAGAATTGTGCAAACGCAGGAGTGCAAAATTTGTGCACAATTAAAGTTTATGTGGAGGAGAGGTGGAGGAGGAGGAGGAGGAGAGGTGTGGAGAGTATGCAGAAAGCTAATATTTTTATAAACTTAGTAATACATAGAATTAATAAAAACAACGTTACGCACACACATTAGATTCATTTCTCACACTAACATGCGTTTGTATAATAACGGTAGATGTCGGTTTGACATTTGAGATATGCGTTTCACATTCCATAGACCACATTTACATTTTTTTTTTCTTTTTTTATATCTAAGAGGCAAAAGAACCCTTATGAACCACCACAGGGCGACCCCAAGTGAAGACTTTTTGAGTAAAAAACTACTTTCGTTTATTCAACGTTCCAATGTTAAATTGGTAAATTAAGAGGTTAAATCGTAAAAAGTGGTTTCCTTTATATGAAACTAGATGTCCCAACACACGTTGTTCTGTCTCAACTGTGAACTGGAATGAATAAATAACTATACATACACCTACAACCTACACCTACATCTACAGTAATTTTTCCAGCATTTCTCACCGTTCGAACCTTTCCTGAACATCCACAATTATTTCAAGACCAAAATTAGCCAAATCCTTTCAGCCCTTCACGAGTTGTAGCAAGACATTGGAATAGCAATCCATTTTTAGGGTTCCGTAATACTTAAGGAACCCTTATAGTTTCGCTCTGTCCGTCCGTCTGTCGGTATGTCTGTCTGTCTTTTCGATCGCCTTGGTCGCGGCATTGTTAATGATAATATCGGCACAATAAGTTAATAGAAACTCGAAACAAACACATCAACCGGTCATCTTCAAAGTTTCTAATCGTCAAATTTTCAACCATACCGTTTAGCTGTCAGTTGCGTTTTGTTATTCCATGTCAGTTGCGTTTTGTTATACCACGTTTTATGTCACGTGACACGTCCCACGGGAACGGGAACTGTGTCCATCTCCTGGTTCTAAGCTACCTCTCCACCAATTTTCAGCCAAATCGGTTCTGCAGTTCTTGAGTTATAAATAGTGTAACTAACACGACTTTCTCTTATGTATATATAGATATAATCATGAAAACAAATAATGAACTCAACTTCATGTACAACTTTTGGCTAATATTGCCCGCATGCATAAAAACAAGCCATTTTTGTTCACACAATGAACACAAAGTGGAGCGCAATGAAAAGGCACGGAAAAGTTTAGCTTAAAGGATAAAAGTTCCTTTGGTGCAATGCTTTTTAATATTTGCTTTGATAATACTTAAAAAAAGAAAAATATTATTAGATAGGAAGTTGAAATCTAACGTTGTGAAAAATAAATAGTTGTGTACATCTCATCTACACGTAAACAAAATAACTATAGTTCAATATAATGCTACCCATTTATATCTCACTTATTTACCGTGCAATAAAGAAATACGATGAGACATTAATTTTGTCGAATTTCTTTATTATGTAATCTAATCACGTGCTAAGTAGAACTTGTGTTACAAGTATCATACAATATATACAGGTTTAACAATTCCATACTATAATATTTTATTATTATCTACACACTCACGCAAAGTCACTATGGTTTAAAACGTGTTTTTTTTTCAGCAACGCGCGACGTGCAGCGTGCTTCGTTCGGCAGTGTCCCACAGATAAACCCTGTGTGTCCTGCGGTAAGCTACACCCGACGGCCAGAGCACCACCATTTCGAGGGTAGACAAAAGTGATGTCGCTGCTCTCACCACAAAGGAACTGAAGTTGACCTTGTTGCGAGATAGCTCGCTCGACCCTCGAGATTAAAGAGAATAGATAAACAGCTATATTAGTTAGCTATCGATTTGATTGCATTACTACAAGCTACAAATGAATTTTCTGCGCCATCGTGAGTGTTCTACAGAGGAGTTTGGCTCTCTCTAGGGATAGATCTTACTCTTGTAGGAGCTTTTGACGCAATTGCGAGAAGTTTGTGGCCATATTAGCAATGAGAATGTCCTTTACAAGGGAATCGCGTAGCGAACCAAACTCACAGGCATGACATGCGTTTTCTAATTCCATTAGAAATTTTTCCAAGGATTCATTCACACGTTGTTTCAACGTAAATAATTTGTGCCGCGCCACCGTCAAATTCTTTTTGGGTTCAAAATACTCGACGAATTTTGCCTTGACTTCTTGGAATGTAACAGTGCTTAAGTCCAAATTGAAGGAATTGTAGATATATAAAAGGGTCTAACTTTTCTCCCATGGAATGCAGCATGATTGCAATTTTTCTTGTGTCTTCCGTTTTCTCAATCCCCGACGCCAGTAGGAATATCTCGAAAGACTGCATCCAATTCTTGAAATTTTCAGCATTATAGTTGATAATTTCTGTACAGATTTCAAGCTTCTGCACTCCGTTTTCTACCATTGTTAAGTTCCCGCACTCAGATTGTCTCGAAGATTCCGGACTTTTTGATGTACCCTCTTTTGTGTTCATGATTTTCGTTTTCTTGACAACTTTTCTTTACTTTTGACACCATGTAGCGTGCTACGACCTCTTGATATGTAAGTCCTTCTTACGCTTGAGTGGTGATGATAATAATACAGCAACAATTCCTATATTCTCCTTTATTGGTGCTTATCACAGATACGTATTACAAATGAGATATGTCTAACACAAATACGTCTACAGTCTACATTGAGAATAGCCTTATACTTATCTAAAATAAACCTAACTAAATAGGCTTCATAGCATCTGTCAATATGACATTGACAATTACATCTCTTAAACTTGCTGTTGTTATTATGCAACAAAACCGTTCAAACTAGCTTTGTAAACGATTAAATTGGTTTGGCTCAAACCAAAATTTACGTAGAGTATTAGAGTTCTCGTAGGATCGTCTCTTTAACTTTGGCATGTAATTGACATTTGTAATGTGCCTATAGGTCGTAAGTATAAAAGCTGTAACACACGTACGGATTTGGTCCGGAGCAGACTACGGATTTGGTTGCCAACTAAGGGGTTTCTCCCTAAAATGGGAGAAAAAATGCTCTACGGATTTTCGGGGTTACTATTTTAGGTTAGGTTTGTATTTTCTAGTTTTTAATTCAACTAAGCTATTGAACTGTTATATCGACTAGCGATTTGAAAAGTCAACCGGTAGAAAATAAACTTATAGGAGTAGGTATATTTTAATGTTTAAAGGACACAATATTACAGAACATTCATTTATTATTATTTCTTTATCAGTTTATTACGTTTGTGAAGAAATATTTTTCTAGAAAGAGTTGGAACACTGAACAATAATCGGAATGCACACGTAAATAGAACTCTGTGCTAACACAATAAAAGAGCTGATAATCAAACACACGAGTGTCGTGCTCTCATAATGGTCTGCTCCAGACCAAATCGTTACATGTGTTAACATTCTAATACGTGTAAATTACGATACCAATCTACCTGATAAAGTATCAAATTCCCTGATATTATATCTATCAGGGACTAATATATTGCTTAGTGTTATAACTCGTAACGTAGATCACAACGCGAGGTTTCTTTTTAACCACGAGTACTGCAAAAGTAATCACAAAAATATTAATTAATGTTATAATATACCTATTTTTTATTAACTGATCACACCGTTCGCCACGTATATCGTGAAGTTTTGATTATTTAAAAAGCCTTTAAATAAAATAAGAGAGTTTTCGAAGAATATCATAGAATAAGTGAATCTAATGACTCAAAACGACGATTCTGAGGGGTTCGAAACTCCGAAGTGTAAAGTTTTTCCGATGTCGAATCGATGACTTTGTTTCTTTATTTTAGAGTGTTTTTGACTCTATCGGTAATACATATTATGAATTTTTATGGAGGGTTCTGATAAATGCAAGCTTTTCTACTGATCCTGATTTAACTTGGAGACAAGTAGATTTTTTCATTATGACCATCACCAGTAATACAATGCAATGACGCTTTTTTGAACACAAAAAAAAAACAAACTTATTTTACAATAAATTTAACATAAGAATATGTAAAAACTGTGATCTTATTGCTACTAACTAAGCAATCTCCATCAGCCAACCTTTTGTTTATGAGATTATCGTGGAAAAATAAAAAGATCGTATAGGTTTACAAAATAAGAAGTCTTTAATGACTTTAAACATAAAAATAAATAATAACTATAACGACGAAAACAAAGTTAGGGCTTATTCGTAAAATATTATTTAAAAAATATTAATTGAATCTTTTATTCCTTGTTTTTTTCCCCTTTTTTGTTCCTTGGACATATTTGCATGATATTTCATATGAATTGATTACGGAAAAGTAATGAGTTACGCATGTCAGCGTTTTCTTATATTCTAATTACCCCTAAGAGGGAAAAAGATATCGTTTAAAAATCAATTTAAGGGCGAAGCCGCGGGCAAATGCTAATATATTATATACATAACATTATGCATTTAAAAAATTGCTTTAGTAATAGGGTCCTGTTTTAATAAAAAATACTCCGCTGTCCGTCCGTCTAACCGTCTGTCAGTTACCGGGAAAAAATCTCATGAACCGTGATAGCTATATAGTTGAAATTTTCACACATGATGTATTTCTGTTTCGGCTAAAACAATCATACCGAAAAACGAATAAAATAATTAATATTTAATTATTTTATTCCGTTTTGTACGGAACCCGTTTTCTACGGAACGTCTAGCGTCGTTATTTGTAGACATTATTGCCGCACTTGGGCGGTTTTTTAGATTAAAATAAATTACATATATCAGGATTTTGAGTAAAAGTGTAATTTTTTGGACTTGCTTGCAACTTCAATTTACCATTGAACCACGGACCCTCGATGTTTCATAATCTAAGAAATACTTCAATGCTAATTGCCTGAATGACCACTAGAGTCTATACTCTATACTATACAATACTTCTAATACCAAATAAACAAAAAGACAACAGAGAATTTGTATGCAGTTGAAGCACTCACATTCCTGTCTCGTCCGTATCTAAATATGTCTTCCAAATCCTGGACGAAATTGGCATTGTTAGTTTTCAAGTTTGAAAAATTGTCTCGGTTTTATCATACAGTATACGGTATGATAAAACCGGGACAATTTTTCAATATTTTTAAATTTTTAGAACCAAGAAATAAGTTTTGCATGGATTGAAAATATGCTGCATAATCCTGACATGTGAGTCTTGAGTTTGAATTGAGGAAAAAGGTAGGCTATTTCAATTCTTGGTGACGAAAAGTAATATTTTTAAAATTTCATCTTTAATAAATAAATCATTTATATAAATCATAATTATATATTCCCATTATAAGACTCACACTAACAAATTACATTTAGTAATAAAAAAAGGAAACAAAACAAAAAAATATAAAGGAAAAACAAAACAAATTATTATTTTAAATAAAAAACACTAATAGCAATAACTAAATTAAGAAAATATATATTTATGGTAGTGCAATGGCCAAAAATAAGGACAGGGGATTTTTTTGCCAAAATTTTCAACCATTTTCAATGGTGTTTCAATGATTTTTCAGTGGTATTTCATCGGTGTTTTAATGGTGTTTCAATTTTGTGTCAACTGTTTTTCAGTGGTATTCCAACGGTGTTTCAATGGTGTTTTCCGTAAGTTTGGTACTAATAAAGGCCATGTTTCATTTAAGATTTTAAAAAATCGGTTGTCTGTAAAGTCGGTTTACTGACGATAGTTGAACGTGACAACGTCATGTTTATAGTGCGCGCGGAACTAATTGGCCGCGCCTTAAGTAGGCGTGTTGCCGCCGCGAAGTCCGGCGCCGAACTGAGTAATAACATCAAGCGCCCCCGCCTCTCCGTCCCACCGCTCACATACCTCAGGCGCGGCTAGCTGAGGTAACGGCAATGCGTCATATTTAGCGAGGTAACGCTGGTAACAGGTAACGCATGAGTCATATTTATTCGAGCCGGCACCATCAAATTATAAGACGTTATCACGTCAAAAGAAAGATTATAATATAAACGTGCAGACTTAAAGTAGACTCATATCTTCAGTCATACACAGATTTTAATCTTTTTTCTATTTGAAGATTCCGAATCAGACGATTGAACATTATTCTATCGTCTCAGGAGCTGAGCGGGGTAGAGATAGCGGCGAGCTGCTAGAGAGGTAGCGGGGTAGTGGAGTAGAGGGGTAGCGGGGCATGTAAGTAAATATCCTGCCGGCAAAAGCTATCAGCTATCAAAGTATGCGCCGGCTGCAATTCAGTACGTGTATGATGCGATAACGTGCGGCCATTACAACAGCGGAATATCGCTCAGTAATCTGTCAGCTATTGTTATATCACGGAGACGGTTCCCCGTAGTACGCGATTCCCATCGCTCACGGGCAACTTCAATACCAGGGGGGCTCACACTCACAAAAAAATTGCAACAGCATGACAAAGAGTAGCATGTCCTTTTCCGTGGTCTACTCTATATCTGTGCCAAATTTTATAAAAAGTCACTCCAGTAGTTTCGGAGCTTACAAAAAACAAAAAAAAAATACGGTTGTCTGTAAAGTCGGTTTACTGACGATAGTTGAACGTGACAACGTCAACAACAACAACAACAACAACAATAATAATAATAATGAGGTAAAGGCAAGGCGAGCTACCGCTGGTACTTGGTAACAGGTAACAGGTAACGCATGAGTCATGTTTTTTCGTGCGTGCAGCCGGCTCCATCATTTATAAGACGTTATCACGTCAAAAAAAAAGTTGGAACAACCAAACAAATCCTTATCCTCTTATTTTATTAGTGTAAATTCGTGAATTGGGCCTCAGATTATTACAAAAATCAAACACAAAAATAATTGCAAATGGTAATACAGTAAATGGTGGCCATCATAGCTTTTCTCTTAGGGATGTATATAAACTTGGAAAAAAACATAAAACCCGAAAGCGGCATACTGAATTACTAAGTTGACGAAGTAATGCTGGCATAAAAAATACCAAATCCGGCGACAAAATAATACCAGTTTTGCTTAATGAATATTCAAAACCAATAGAGGGATATTATTTTAGCGAACAAATAACCATCTGGGCAACAACTTAAGAGGACACATTTTATTTAAAAATTTTACTAAGACCGGGAAGTACTAAAAGTTTAGGAAAAAAAAAAAAAAATCTATAATAACATAAAACAATAAACAAATTAAACATAAAACTATACTATGTACTTAGAACAGTGCACAGAGTCTAATTTGTTATCTGGATTTCAATTATTTAATTCTGTAATTTACCTTTTAAATATTTTTCCAAAATATAAATAATAATAAGAATTGCATACACCAGATTTTGATTTAGTTATTCGCCTCTATTTTTCTGGCCACAACCGTTTAGCCGGCGGACCGGCGACTGCGAGGACTGGTATGTCCCACTATCTCATCCCACTGCAACTTACATGGATATTTTAAATATAAAAAAGCTAATATTTTAGATATAGATTTTCTGTATTCAAGGCTTAGTAGGAAAATGATGTTTAGCGATTTTTTTGTAAATTTTCATTTAGTTCAGTTCATTACAGTGAGTACATTTTTTTTTTTAGATTAATGGTTAGTTCACACGGAAGAGAGACTACTCGACGCGGCGCTTAATTTTGAAGATAGCCTTGAATGATTGAACCTTATTCACTACACAAAAGATACACGTCTCTTATGACATCAGTCATACACCGCAGATGTGATGTGCAGTTTGACGAGCTTGACGTTCGAACTCTTACGATGAAACGTGTATCTATCTTCAAAATATTTTGAAAGGCTATCTTAAAAAAGCAGCATTGCATCACTTATCGTTTCGGCGTGTATTGACTCTCAGTAATTTTGTAGAACATATTAGATAGTTCACATTTTCCAGCGAGACGTAACGGCCATTTTGAATTATGATGTGGGTTTTTTTTTGAGGTTCAATATTATGAAACATCGACCTGCCTAATTGCCGGTCGCCATTATCAATTTGCGTTTGTCACCCGGATTTTTTCCCCGGATTGAATTTACGACCGGGTATCCGGTAATAGATACGTTTTATATGGAAATGAGGATGATGTATGCGAGAATGAACGTCCTACCTTTTTTGTTAAGTCACGAGACGCAATGTTATGAATGTTGAAAAAATGGTTTTAAAGCTATATATAGGAAGGAATAGAACATCTATAACTACAATTTTTTTTAAAAACTATAACCCGACTACTTAAATTATATAGTCTATGTTACCCGGAATATTGTTACGAATCTGTTGACACATCATTTATTAAAATCGGACCAGTAGTAAAGGCGTTACGGTGGAACAAACATACATACATAGAATGACAAAATCATTATCCTTCGTTTTGGCTTCCCCGTAGTCGGGTAAAAACTCGAATTGTACTTAAATAATTATACAAGAACCGAAAATCTTTATTACTAATGTTTTAACTTGACTGCCGCAGAAGGAGGGTAATGTTATTCGAGTGTACGAATGTACAGTCACCGACAGTTCCGGTAATCTCTCGGCGACTGTTCAGTATATATTTTTTATATCCATGGACGCTTCCACACTACGTAAATCTGGTCCTGTACTAAGTATCCGAAAAACTTGTATCACTTGTAAGAGTGATACTGAAAATATCAAAATTAATATTATGGGAAGAAGGATTTTAAGGGTTCCGTACCTAAAAGCAGAAACGGGACTCTATTACTAAGATTCAGCTGTCTGTCCGTCCGTTGTCCATCTGTCTGTCACCAGGCTGTATCACATGAACGGCGATAGTTAGACAGTTGAAATCTTCACAGATGATGTATTTCTGTTGCCATAACAACATAATATACTAAAACCAGAATAAAATGAATATTTGCTACACCAACAATCTTTACCCGTTTGGTACGGAACCCTTCGCGCGAGTCCAACTCGTACTCAGCCTGTATTTGTACTAGCTTTTGCCCGCGGCTCCACCCGCGTTAATACAGTAGTCCACGGGAATACTGTACTTTCTCTGAATAAAAAGTGGCTTATATTTTAATCCAGTGCCTACTACTCTACCAAAGTTAATTGAAATCCGTTCAGTAATTTTTGCGTGAAAGAGCAAGAAACATCCATCCATCCAACAGCAGTTAATCTCGCGGAAACCGTACATTTTTCCCGTGGTCTTCTCTAAATCTGTGTCAAATTTTATGATGACCGGTTAAGTAGTTTTTACATGAAAGTGTAACAACCAAACAAACAAACTCACATTCACATTCATAATATTAAGAAGGATTGTGTTTGCTTAACTTTGTTTATTCACACTATCAGACACGCGCTAGTCATGATCAATATGCCGATATGTTTTGAAAGTAGATAATTCGATTGGGAGTAATGTTTACCTTTAATCACTGTTTAATCAGTTGATGTCGCGTCAGCCGCCTGAAATAACAAGCATCTTTAAACATTGATTAAACATCGATTAATTATAATCATGATAGACAAGCTGGTGCCCAAATCTTAGTTTACGTAGATCTAACGAAAACGGAACCCTATATTATAAATGTGAACGTTTGTGAGGATGGATGGATGGATGTATGGATGGGTGTAGGAGGGATGTTTGTTACTCTTTCACGCAAAAACTACCGATCGGATGTCGATGAAATTTGGCATGGTGGTAGTTTAGGCTCTGGATATACATAGTCTACTTTTTATCCCGGAAAAGTATATTATTCCTGCGGGATATTAGATTACGTGGGCGGAGCCGCCGGGAACAGCTAGTGCCTAATTTACTACGCCATCTGCTAGTGAAAATCGGTCCAGCCGTTCAGAGATCAGTCTCAACAAACATACAGACGGACAGACAAAAATTTAAAAATTGATTTTTTCCTCTTTACCGTAGAGACCTACGTATATACTTTCATATACATTATGTGAAAAGCTGTTAATTTAAAGTTACAAACTGACACATAAATTTTTATTTATTTCTATAGATATACGGCCTGTTGTACAATCGGCTAATAAGTGCCAGATAGCTTATTTGCGTGTTTTGTCACTGTCGCTCGATATAAAGTAAGCAGCGACAAAACTTCCGAATAAGCTATCCGACACTTATTTGAAGACTAGGATTTATTGCCCGTGACTTCACCCGCGTGAAATTCGGTTTTAAACTTTCATCCCCTATTTTGCCCACCTAAGAGCTGAATTTTAGAAAACGCTGAAATACGTAATTCAATATCATGCAAATATGTCAAAGGAATAAAAAAAGTTTTATATAAACTTTTATCACCTATTTTACCCCCTTGGGGGTAAAATTTGGAGAAATCCTTCCTTAGTGGATGCCTACGTCATATGAGAAATACGTGTGCCAAATTTCGAATTTCTGAAATGAAATGAAAAATTTTGAAATGATTTTTTTTTATTTCCAAATGAAACTTAACAAGCTTTTTTCGGAAAGTCAACAGAAAAAGCTACCACCGGTTCAACCCTAACCCGCCGAAAAGAACCGACGTAAGAAACTCGTTCGGGGCCATCTTTTAGCAAAAACATATTATGTTCCTGCGTCTCATCGGGCCGGGCTGGCTAACCGGTTTCTCCCCCGCGCGACGCCCCGCGCGCGACCGCCCGCGCGACGCCCCGCGCGCGACCGCCCGCGCGCGCCCCCGGCTCAGCGGAGGAGCGTCAGCGTCGCGAGCCCTGTCACTCCTCACGGAGATTCGCCCAACCACCTCTATACGCGACACACGCACCCCGGCTGTCTTACCATACCAGTACCTATAATACACAAGTTCATATCGAAGCAGTATTTTATTTGGTGGAGACCACCAGCAGTACCCCTGGAGCTCTGCCCAACCACATGGGAAATTGTTCTTTTGAAAGAAATATATATTATATATTTTTTCTAGTAATATAATATATACATATTATGTTGATACATCAGTCAATCAGGTTTGCCTTTTATGTATATAGATTATGAAACAGGCCCTTAATTTATTATTAAGTTTTATTAATTTAATGTGTTTTTAGGTATTATTATAAAAATATATAAGTGCAGATCACTCCTCCACCATATATACTGTTCGTAAAGTTGAACAAAGTTTTTGTTTGATAATAATGATAATAAAGTTTATTATTACAAACTTTTATACAGGGGAGGTCAGACGGACGGATGGACGGATGGACGGACACAGCGAAGCAAACTTCAACGGTTCCTTACTACTACGGAACCCTAAAAACGAAGTTATATTGCATTAAAATGTTCAAAGAAAACGCTTTTCGAAGAAAGCTTAACACTAAGCTAAGGGGACAATGGGATGGCGCGTTTCGTCCAGGATGTCGGCCGTTATGGTTATCTAAAGGGCCCACTTCACTCTTTGTTCAAAGAATATCTAAAGGAAACGCTTAAAGGTTTATGTTGTTAATATTTTTAAGGTGTTTTTGTATCTAGTATTTTAAGGATTACGCCTTTTAACTTTCTGCGTGTTTCGTGTGAATTTACGGTCGCCGGAAGCCATTAAAGGTTGGTGGCGCAGCTGCGTATCTCTCGGTACGGCGGATGGAGAAGATATAATAGATCGTTGTATGCAAGAGAGTGTAGGTTCGGGAAACACCTAGTATGTAATAATTTAAATGGTCTATCGACCTTCGAGGTGGAGGAGTTCCGGCCGACGGATGTGGTCTACCGGAGGTTCCGGGGGAGACTCCGGATTAGTCCGGAACGAAGCGCGTCGTCGACAACACGTGATAAAGTAGTTTTTACCCGACTACGGTTGCCAAAAGAAAGGTTTAATAATGATTTAAGCAGTGTATTCCACCGTAGCTACTGATCCAATTTTATATATATATATATTATACTTTTTATATAATTTATAATAGAGGTCTATGCAGCCTGAAATAAAAGTCATGAAAGACTACAACGTAATCCCTAGAAGAAACGATGGCAAGCATAGCTAACACTTTGGACAATGATGATGATTATGCTGGGTATTTGACATACACAGAGCTCCAAACTATCCATTCAAGGCACACTATTGAGGCTAGATTTTAGCCGGAACTCCTATTAAATAGGATTTCCGATCTACTTAAGTAAGGTAAATATGGGTATTTTACGAGTACGACAATCTAGACCTTTTTATGATATTACAGGACCAAGAGGCCAGACAAAAAAGTTTTGTTATTAAAAGCTTTCATCGGAGCAGACCACGGATTTGGTTGCCCTAAAATTAGGGGGAAAATCGTCTAGGGGGGAGGATTTTTAAAGCTTATTTTCAGAGGTTTGATTCGCACTTGAGAGAGTGCAGGTTCGATTCCCAGGTTAAGGCGTATACCAACGAGACTTTTTCAGATCTCAAGTAGATTATACGGACGCTCTAACAGTGAAGGAAAATAATGTGAGGAAACTCGCACATGGTTGGCCCCAGACGTATTGACCAGTCATTCCTCTGGACTAAGCTGACTATGTTGTGAGAATGCCGTGTGTGCTTGGGCAACCATACGACATTTAAAAACCAACTGTCCCAGGCACTACAGTATTTCAAGAGTGGTTACCTCGCTCGGAGAATACTGTAAAAATCATCCAATAGCGGATGAACCTAAGTTTTTTTTTAGAGGCTCTTGTTTTTACCCGACCGATTAATTAAATTAAGCTATTGATCGATATAACATCGACAAGTGATTCGAAAAGTCAATCTGTAGAAAATAAACTTTTGGAAGTATATTTTAATGTATAAAAAACAGTATAATATTACAGAACTTTCACTTTTTAATATTGGTTTATAAGTTTATTTGAGTTAAGGAAGAAATATTCTTGAGAGTTGGAACACTGCACAAAAAAGAAATGCACTGTAAATATAACTCTGTGCTAATACAATAGAGCTTAATAATCAAAAACACGACTGTCGTGCATAATGGTCTGCTCCAGACCAAATTGTTACGTGTATAAGCATTTTTAAACGTTTTCGATATTGCTAGACAGATGGACATTGGCAAAGACATTGGTCTATCATATTGTGAATACTGTTAAATTATGTATTTTACGAAAAAAAATTTTTAAGAAAGTACCTTTACTTTTATTTAATGTGAAATGCAAAATTGGGTTTCTTTCATATCTCTATTAGGCATTAAAAGTCAATTGTAACATAATGATCGAAATTAAAAATTGCATACATTGTTTGCCCAGATTCTAAGTTACTTAACTATTTCTTTTATAACCATTAAAACTCATACGAACATAGCCCAAATAATAAAGTTTAAAGAATTTAGCCGCGTAGAGCACAATTACGTTACACCTAAAACCCGCCATTTTGTTTAACGACAATTCAAAATGGCCGCCTAATGTCCGTGTAATGGCGCTCTGTCAGCCGTTGTAATTTTTTATTTTTGGTAATTATCCTTACAATTATTAAGAGAGAGAGACTCGTGAAATGTAAACATAATAATTATAAACAGCGTCAAAGTGTAGAGACCTAGAGCTTACAGGAGAGCCTAAATACTTGTTTAGAACAGAGGAAAAACAGGAAGACTTACCAGATGCTAAGTGAATTGCATTGAATGCAAATACATTGTTGGCCTGAGGTTATAGATTATTATCTACACACCACGTCAATCTGGTCCCGTCCTAAGTTCTCGGAGAACTTAGGACGGGACCAGATTACTCGTAGTATCAGACAACGGAAATATTCCCGTGAGCTTTTACATGTGGAATGTATGACATTAAACACGACTTTACCTCAGCCGCTCGTGTGCCCCTGGGTACTACGGGTATCAAAATAAAGAGCTTGAAGAGAACATTCCAAATATATGCATCAAATATAGTAAACAGGTCAACCATGAGTCTGACTCTGAAAAAAATACTTCATCCCCTGTTCACCCCTTTAGGGGTTGAATATTAAAAAACGTAAAATATGTGTTTACTTATTTTCTTTAAGACTACATTTTCATTTGCTACAAGTTCCAAGTTATAATTCCAAGTAATATACTAAATGAGAATTTCGGCTGATTTAATATTTTTTCTCCATACAAAGATTAATACACATTTCTACCAATTGATAGATAGAATTTTAGAAAATATTGAATTAGAGTTTTAGTAGATCATGTCAAAGAGCAATATTACGAAATTTCAAACAGATCTGACCACAAACAAAAAGTTACATACAAAGGTTGATAGCCCTTTTTACCCCTTTAGGGGTTGAGTTACGCAAACTGGACCTAAACGTCATAAAAGGAAGCTATTACCCAAATATTTCGTTTATCAGTCAGTCAATCAGTCAGTCATATAGTCAGTTAATCAGTCAGTCAGGATATGTTACCTTATATAATAGAAGAGTACCTGGGTAATTGAGCTTTGCTCGGAGCTCTAGTAGATTAAAAAGAAAGATCTCAAAAATATATTACCGGGATTCGAACCCACCTGCTGCAAGCTGCCAATCTGACTGACATTATAGAGTCGAAATTACTGATACATTGTTGCACGACGAAGGAAAAACATATATATATAACTTAAAATACGCAGTTTCCAGGGATGAAACCTAGTTAGACCGATTTGATCCCTCATAACTCCCTGCATACTAAAATTCATGTAAATACTTGCAGCAGATTGTCTCGTTTAAAGTATAACATATTTAATTTTTTTATAAAGGTTAGGCTACAGGGCAAATCCTTAACCCGATTGTCTTTGTTATAGGCTCAAATTGTAGCTAAGTTGTCCAGAGGAGTATTTCGTAAATTTAAAAAAAATAATAATAATTAAATAATTCTTTTTGAACCTTACAGCTTTCGTAAATACGCGTCTTTTGAGCCTATTTTGAATATCATATCTTAAAAACTCTCCGAGAGATAAGTGCGATCACGCACTTTTTCGTGAAATCGGGGCCTATACTGGAGCGAACGAAAATACATTTCCATTGACAATAAATAATAAAAAAACCAGACTCAACCGACCGACCCGACTCATTCTGGTTTCGGTCTTTTTAGTGCGTTGCTTAAGTATCTGTCTTTTTTCAGTCAGGGTTTTTTTAATTATTTATTTTATCTACTATACATAATATTATATTTAAGATTTTTATTATGTTATACACATATTTACTACACGTTCACCACTGAGCCACAGAGGTCATCAAATAGCAAGTCTACGGAGTCTTCGCAAACTATCAAACCTACAATATCAAAATAATATACTTTTAAAAATAACAAAAGTTCTTTAAAAAATAATCTTTCACAATTTATATTAGGGACATCTACATATTTGGATGTAAATACATTTTTAAATCTAAATAAAGTCCAGGTAGCTAGATGTAAGGGAATTCATTAAATTTGTTTTAATTCAAAAAGGGAGCACGTAATTAGTATACAGCCTTCGCGGAGAAAATTTAAAACGAACCTCTCTAGCTCTATTAGGGATTTAGATGTTACAACGCAAATAAGCGTAATTGCTTTACAATGTCCGTCCCAAAGTGAAATTATAATTGGACGGTTTTAAGAAACTTAATCTTTTTGTGAGCGAAAAGACACTAAGTGCACTGTTATTTTAAATGTCACTTAATGGCGGGGTGACTGTTTTTTTGCGTTAATGAATAGTATTGCAAAATATCAGTCAGTTCTTAGAAGGAACAGCATACTAAAAATCAATATTTTTATAGGTACAGCGATTTGTTTACAGAATTTCGCAAATCTCGTAAAAACGCTTCATACAAAAGTCGCCCTAGATATGATGTCACGCGTTCCTAAAGTTACATGAAATACATGGATCGCAGAAACAAAATTGCTAATTTATTTAATATTATATCTAGCTATATCCAGCGAAAAAATACCCACAACTTGCAAGCAATTGTGTCGATGCAAGATGTGTTCTTTATACCGAGTCTCGGTAGCAAAGTTACGTCCAGTTTGACCCACGTATACACTATCGCAGGATTTCTCAAAGTGGGGTACGCGAACCCCTAGGAGTTCGCCGTTCGCGGCAAGATTTACGTAATGACAGCTTGGTGAGAGACCGGAGAGTGGGTTTTCACATGGTCATGATAAAAACGAAATACAGAAATCGACTTCATTCCGAGTCAGAATTAAGGTTAAAATTGTCAAAATTTACTCCTAAAATTGACTCAATTTGCGACAAGAAATACAGATACACGTTAAAGTAATATTAAAAAATATTTCTTTTGACACTGTATTTTTTGCCTTTTATTGAAATAAAAACCTTTTTTTCTTCAGCAGTTATTTAAGGGGGAGGGGTGGTTAATTGGTTAGTCAAGGGGTTCACTGTTATCTGGAAGAAACCCTGCACGATCGCATTCAGGACAATCGATTTTATAGACACCGGATTGATCAATCCGGTTCTTATTATATCATTATTTTTCATTATATTGGATAAACATGCAGACACCTCACCCATACAGGTCAAACTGGACTTTCTAATTCCTTATCAGGAGTGCCTTCATACAAAAACTTAACCAATTCCTTTTTACTTCTATTATTAAATATATATTGGGATTATACCCATTCGACTTATCAATTAAATAAATTATGATTAACTCGTTTTGATAATAGGGCATTTTCCAACGTATTGAAAAATATCTCAAATTGTTCATAATAGCAAAACACATTTGCAATTTGGACCATTCTTTGTGAATTTATTTCCTTTCCTCGCAAAGTTATTTACTGATACTGGCTATTCTGATGATGCTAAAATCGAGATCTTTACACTGCATAACTATCCCAAACTTCATCCATTTATATTCATAACAACAGAAGCTAGAAGAGCGAGCAGACAGACAGACGGACGGACAGAGCGAAACCAAAAAGTTTCCTTGGGTACGACCGAACCCTAAAAAGACGAAGAAGTACAACAAGGTGACGACACATTCTCTTCCTATGCGTTTTTTATCACGTGGTCAAACGTGAAAAAATAATTATTTTATTTTTAATATTTTATATAAAAATCATACATATTTCACTATAAAGTGTTAGTTAAATTGGTTTTAAATAAGGTTTAGTGATAAAATATCAACAGTTTTATGTATATTTTCATCATATGATAATAGCCTATTTCCCCTACTAAGAGCAATGGACACTTAGTAGGGTATTTTATGTTGCCTCATGTCATCCTTCGCAATTTGCTTACAAAGAGATTAAATTGAATGGGGACCTAACTAGTATTTTCTGGAGCGCCATAGTGAATTTGGCAGGTTCTTAATCGTTCGTTTGAGTAAAGTTCGACTATGAGTTTGACTACAAAGTAAGTGTTTTTAGTATAAACACAGATTAAAGAAAGGGGAACAGATAAACAGCTCCATAGTTAGCTTTCGATTTGATTACACTACTACAGTCTACAAGCATACGGTATGTCTACGATTGTGTGGAAAAATTGTGGGCCGTTGAAGGGGACGTCAACATTTTCAAATTTGGATTGATTTATAAAAGCTGTTTCTCTGCACGTAAGTAGGGTGAAAGCAACAATAATTATCAGCACTTTAAGGCCCGTATTAATAAACCGTTCTCAAACTCGTTCTCAAGACCTTTCTTGGCTGAGACAGTCACTAGTAACGATTAGCTTCTCAAGACGGTCTTTAATTCATAGTATGATCTCAAGACCGTCTCAGTTGATAACGTTATTGAGATCACTTACTCAACTTTAAAACGTCATTTACACGACAAAGAACGAATAAAATAACGTTTCGTTTACACTTCTACAAAGAACGGATTATATATTGATTATACATTCCTTCAATATTTCTTTTTAAAAATGTAATATTTAATAATATTAATACCAAACAAAGTTTAGTCTGTATTCTTTATATTGAAAAAACTGATTTTCATTAATTTTTACGTAGATATTAATATTTATTATTGTCTAGCATAATAATATATATATTTTTTTAACAACTACGTAAAACGGAATGTGGAACATTGCCATTCGAAAAAAGTTCTTCTTCTTCTTATTCTTTAAAGTGGCTCTTTAGTGATTCGCCAATGTGTTGAGTTGACGAAAACTCTGCCTTATGAGTGGGTTTTATGAATAAACAAGGGCACGGTGTACAGGAGGAAGTCTGTTGAATAATCTAAAACCTAGAACAGACAAATTTAGGGCCAGTACCACAGTATGTACATAAAGTTTCAGTAAAAGGAGTATTTACAAAACACAGAACAGATTTAAGGTTGATAGGGCGAGGAATTGTAGGAGGGAGGGATCATATAAGGAGGATTGTTTATTTTGCAGCGAAAAAAAATTCTGCTGTCAAGTGTCAAAACAAGTCAATTATAATCAATCAATTATATAAATCAAATAGGTAATTCATGTAATATAAATAAATAAATAAATATATTTAAATATAATCGAAAATATTTCTACAAATACTCGACACTGGCAGAATGGTGCAAAACCTTTGCAACTGCGATTAACAAAAAAGAAGAAGAATAAGTATCAATAAGCGTCTTTTTTTTATAACTTTATTTTGTGTCGAGTATGTAGTGTAAATTCTGAGTTTGTTTAATTATAAGTATTTAGATTTTAATTTACATAATTGTAACACACTCAAAAACACCACAAATAATAATGTACTGTATCCCAATTCCCAAGCAAGCCGTTCTCAAGTCAAGGTTTGTCTGTACCCACGAAACCGCATCTCAAGTAACAGTTTGACAGCAATGACAGCGTACTTGAGTAACGAGTCTCGTTTATTAATTACGTTCGCACTCACTTGATACGCCGTACCTACAGCTTTGTTTCCACTTAATAAAAACAAAAATATAATGATTCTGGAATCTTCGCCATCACCACACTTTTCGGTTTAAAAACAGCGACATTTATGTAAACGAGTGTTGGTGTCATACAGTTAGAAATTTTTTGGCAGGTTCCTTGTGATCGATTGTAAGCTCACGTGTTTTCATGTTATGCTATTCTTGACCGTTTACATATTTTTACTGAAACTTTTGGTTTGTCTCATATCTGAGATATTTTATGCGGCTTATCTAATAAAACGATTTAAAGTTATAGTAAAATAAGTGATAAAACATAATATGGTCAATACTTTGCACTGTGTTCACACACATCTGGGTCCAATATTTTGCAAGTTCCAATTTGTTAGCACTAGTGGTCTAATATGGAATAAATGAAGGTTATATCAACGTTTTAAAAACTCTTTAAGTTGCATAGTATTTGTATAGGGGATCAAGTCTCCCTTATATGGGGACACTTGGTACAAGTCCGTGTCTTTAGTTTTAGCAGGTAAATGAGTACTTATTTTGACTGATATTCTGTTGGTTGTTGCAGATTCTTGAAGCTAGATAAACTCCACGTCATTCAGTACCTTTTTTTTTTAAAATAGGATCCATATGTAGAAAATAAGAGAAAAAACAAAATGGGGGATCCAGTGTCTCCATTTTCCCGTACAATAAACTATAACTCAATAGTATTTTTACCATAGTCATTTTCTTTTGATGCTTTATTAAGACTTGAGAATATTAGTGTAATTAAAAATACTACATTAAAACTTGGAATACCTATATAATAAGCATAATGAGACAGACTTAAGGATATATGTCTTTAAAGACCGATTTTTATGAAACTTTGATTAGATATCAGGCAAAGTATAAAAAGAGAATATTATCTGAACATTATTTTATTTCATATTAACTACATAATTTAATTACCACTATCACAGTGCTGATGATTGGGTAGCCCGGTGCTAATAATTTGTGACGAGGGTGCCAATAAATGGTGACAGGGTAATTTTTTAGTTGAGCTTATTTTTATAAAATGTGGATAAAGATAAACTACCTATATAATATATTTTCTACACTGTCCTATAAACTAGATTTTGAGACTTTATTCAAGTGTTTGTCTTTATATCCAACGGCAACTGTAAATTTTGCCCTCATAAAAGTATGGCTCTTATAGGCTACAATAATTTATTAAATCTTATATATTAAAATGGATTTAAGTTTCTATGTCTCGCTAAAACTCGAGTACGGCTGGACCGATTCGGCTAATTTTGGTTTTATGATACATTAATATATACAATAATTGTGGAAGTTCAAGGAAGGTTTAGACGGTGAGAAATATTGGAAAAATTGCGGGGAAAATACAGAAAACCACAATTAAATTTTGCCATATTAACTGTCGTATGTTCGTTCCATCGGTGCGTAAATTCGGTCCGCCAGTGTCACTTAACTGGCAAATATTTATAGGTGCCAAGTTTGGTTTGGTTGGACTGCATGACAGTTGTATTTCAGAAAAGTCGGCGGCCCCCGTGTAGATAGTAGATGTAGGTTGTAGGTCGGTAGGTAAGGACAGGTAGATGTAGGTATTGGTTGTAGGTGTAGTTAATTATTTATTCCAATTCATAGTCAAGACGGAACAACGTGTATGTGGTCAGCTAGTATGTAGTGATTAATACATTTAAATTGTATGTGATATGCGCTAAATATTCAAAGCAGATTAATTGCTAAAATACTTCTGTATTCAGTAGTAGAGTCCTTAAAATATAAACAGAGAGCTTACTTTTCGACTATGGTTATTAAAAATCAATATATTCTGCAATTTAAATACACAGAACCATGGATGCGGCTTATAAAATATTTGTGTAAACATGTATCTACTAATCTGAAGTCCCCCCTGTGTACATCTGTCAATTTTTATGATGATTTTGTTTGCTACATTTTTTATGTGGAGGTTTTATTGCCGCGAACCCTTTAGGATTATTTATGCGCCAGCCCTGAGTACACTTTCAGATTTTTCCATAAAAACCTGAAACAGCAGGCCGATAAATTTCATATAAAAATTCGATGGTTTATGGGTTTGTTCAAGTGACTTGGTTTATTTTTATTGCTATAAAACGTTTTGAAACTAATAGGGTTGTCGCTTATCAAATATAATATTATAATTTTTCTTTAATAATCTTCTTCAGCTTTATCGACATATTTCTATTAACATTTTTTATCTCTTGACTTACCAAATTAAAGGAACTTATATCGAATTAGATATTAGACACGGTAGGCTGTCTATACATATACATACAAAGACATACGATTGTAGAGTCTGTTTGTAATTTTAAATTAACAGTTTTTCACTACATGCATATGAAACTACATACGGTACTTACAAATTTTTTTTTTTTTTTTTAAGTTTTGTCTGTTCATCTGTTTGTCTGAAATAGCTGGACCAATGATCACGGGACTTTCACTGCCAGATAGCTGATGTTATAATAAGAAACTTAGGCCTATTTAATCTTAATAAAATATAAAAAATATTGTATTGTAGGTTGTAGGGGTTACCTACCCCTAGTAGTAGGTGTAGGAAAATTGCAGTTCGTGTATATTGGTACGAGTAGTTATTTATTTATTTTAGGCCATAGTTAACACAGAACAACGTCTTACAATATTATAAATGTGAAAGTTTGTGAGGATGAATTGATGTTTGTAACTCTTTCACGCATAACTTCCAAACGGATTTTGATGAAATTTGGTATGGTAGTAGTTTAGGCTCTAGCTTAAAACATAGGCTATATATAGGCATTTTATCCCGGAAAAGTACAGTGTTCCCGTGGAATACTGTATTTACGCGGGCGGAGTAAAGCTGGTATATTATAAGGCTCTATTCACAAGACGTTGGCTGCAGAGCCCCAACGTGTGGGTATCGAGGGGAAGATGTTTAGTCTGTAACCTCGGAATATTTCCGCGGCTCACTTATGCGCTATAGTGATGTGCTTGCTATACTAATCGATAAAAATATTACCTGCATTCATTTGTGAAAACAGAAGCAACAAAATCATTTTATTATTTCCATAATAATTTTCCGCACCAAATTACTAAAGACTTGTCAGTAAGGTCAAATGTGTAGGTAAGTAATTAATCAATCAATACATATAATAATATCGTAACTGGTTGCTGTATGTACATGGAAATATAAGGAAATATTTTACAGGGGGGCTTTATTGAACGACATAGAACCCATAACTATGGTTATAGAATTTTTATCTGTTCGTCTGTACGTTTGTACGCGCTAATCTCAGAAACTACTGAACGGATTTTGATAAAATTTGGTACGATAGTGGTTTACACTCTTGATTAACACATAGGTTACTTTTTATCGCAGCGAAATGTACGGTTTCCGCGGGATTTATTTTTGCGAGCACGAAGTCGTGGGAAATATCTAGTTATAAATAAATTTTAACTTTAAGCGCTTTCCAGCAAAGATAAAATTTCACATTGTTTATTTTTGTCCAGCAACTCGGAAATAATATCATAAGATGTTTTATATAAATTTTAATAAATTAGACACCGAAATTAGTAACAATTAGAAGCTAATAAAAACTTTTCTAAATAAAATCATCGTGACAGAGTAATTTACGTAGCAATTTGTCATTACTGCTTATAATACTTTCATTATATGGGGTTATGGATGTGTATTAAATAATAAAAATCCTAAATAGAAGTATAGTATAAAAAGTAAACACAAGTTCTTCGAGAACTCACCAAGGGACCAGATTGACGTGGTGTGATAGCGTTCATAGATAGATAAAGATAATAATGGTAGTTTATACTTTCATCTATATCAATCACGTAGGAGAGCAAGCACACCACTCATACGAACTTAGCCGTTTGAGCGCTGGAAGCAGGATCGACTGGCATCCCAGCTATTCGTAGCAATTTGACAAACGAGACACATGTTATAGCCACTATGAAAACATATTCACATTTTATTCCATAATAATACACACACCGGCATATTTAGCGGAACATAAAATAAAGGCTTGATATCAGTATCATATAAGGTTGCTGGCTAGTTTATACGTCATTTAATTTATAAAGAAATATTTTCAAACATTACACAATTAAGAAAACAACTAAACATCACATTTTATGCAATTGTTTTAATTTTATTCAAATACACCTTACCTGGAGCGAACTTCGAGTATTCTTCCTTCTGAGTTTGATTTAAAATTTTATGGAAATACTGTTTTTTGTTTTTTAATCGCGTATCTTTTTGGAGTTGAGGACTGAATTATGTCTGACTTAGCCCCAACGGAGATTGCCAGGGCACTCGAAATGCGAAGAAATGGTCAAACATACAGAGTGATATCCAGAAATCTTCGTCGACCAGTTTCAACGATCCATCGCAGTATCCAACGGTTCAGGGAGACCGGTACTTATGTGAGAAGAGCAGGACAAGGCAGAAAAAGACGCACTTCGAGTAGTGATGATCGTTTCATTCGGCTTCGTGTACGTAGGAACCCCCGTTTGACGGCCGTCCAAGCCCGACATGAGTTAGAAGCAGTGCGGGGTGTAACCGTAAGTGAGCGTAAGTACGAGTACGAAGTACGTAAGAGTACGAAGAAGGTGGTTTGGTTTCATTTGTGCCCGCCAAGGCTCCAAGGCTCGAGGTAAATCATCGTAGAAACAGGTTAACTTTTGCTTAGGAACATCGACTTTGGAACGCGGACCAATGGAGTAAGGTATTGTTTAGTGATGAGTGCCGAATTCTCTTAAATCAAATTGACGGCAGGCAAAGAATATACAGACGCAAAGGAGAACGATACATTCAGACAAATTTTGAAACTACAGTTGCATACGGTGGTGGATCAATAATGGTTTGGGCGGGCATTTGTTTAGGAGCTCGCACAGACTTGATAGTGATTGACAGAGGGAGTCTGACTGCAGACCGTTATATCAGAGAAGTTTTAGAAGAAAATGTCGTACCGTTTGCCCCATATATCGGTGACGATTTTGTTTTTATGCAGGATAATGCTCGGCCGCATACCGCTTGGGTAACTCAAGCTTATCTTAATGATATGAATATCACTGTTTTGGAGTGGCCGGTGAGATCACCGGATATGAACCCAATAGAACACGTTTGGGACTTGCTGAAATGAAAAGTTAAGTCCAGAATTCCAGCTCCTGCCAACGTGGGTGAACTGCGAATCGCCGTAGTTGAGGAATGGCGGAGACAATCCCAGGAGACCATCGATAACATCATTCTCAGTATGCCTAGACGGATAGAAAGTTTAATAAGAGCACGTGGAGGAAATACGCGATATTAATCACCATTTTTCTAATTTAATTAATTGTTATTTTAATATTAATTTTCACTTTTCCCGGTTACATGAAAGTTCAAAAATGTACCATTTTTCACAAATAGCCTTTACTCGCAAAATCTGTTTTTAATGTGATCTTATTTTAAGTAAAACAAATTAAACTTAAAATAACAAAAGAAGTGTAGTAAGTAGATTTTAAAATAAAGCCATATTTTTTTAATTATGGACCTTTTTTTTGTGTTCCGCTAAATATGCCTGTGTGTTTAAGATGTTTTTGTATCGAGTCCTCTTTGATTACTTATGTTCGGTACACAATAAGTTTAATTGTCAATGCCCATCGTCAAAATTGAAGTAGTTTTTTGTAATTTCAAACTAACAGCTTTGCAATCCTAATGTAAAAATTATTTGCCAATAAAGTATTTTTTATTTATTAATTAATTTATTATTTTTAGATGCATTTATGATAGTATATACGGTACGTACACCAAAATTACTTTTATAAATTCTGTCTGTCTGTCTGTTTGTTTCGGCTTATCTCTGAAACGGCCAGGCCATTTTTGACCGCTCTTTCACTGGCAGATAACTGATGTTATAAGGAGTAACTTAGGCTACTTTTGTCCATTTTTTTCGTTCCATTTATAAAACAGGGTTCCGATTCCATTTATAATTTTTTTTTTTCCACGTTAATTTAATTCCAAGCAAAGTTGCGGGCACCAGCTAGTCGACTTCCCTAATATTATAAAGAGGAAAGATTTGCTTGTTTCTTTGCGTTTATTGGGCTCCGAAAGTATGGGATATTTTATATATGATATTCGAATTTTATGATATTTGGCACAGACATAGAGTAGACTACGAGGAAGGACATAGACTTCTTTTTATCGCGGCAAAATGTACGGCTTCCACGAGATTTCCTTTTGCGCGTACGAAGTCACAGGAACCATGTAGCATAATATTAAAGAACCTACTTGTATTATTCTTCGCAACAGAAAATTTTTAATGGAAAACACAAAATAACATAAAACCCAAAGATACAATCACTGATATTTATGCAATCAATAGATTTCTTTGAATTAACCGGAAATTTTGATAAGATTATGAATTACACAATTATATCAATGCTTACGCTTGAAATTCATTACTTGTGTAACGTAGACATTAGATTCATAATGATATTAATTTTATTACTGTTTTACCATGCAGTGTTCTGTTCGGCCGCTTACCATGGCGACGTAGGTATACCGAGGGTGAGAGAGGTGATGATGATGGAGAGCTTCGGGGTACGGATTGTGGGGGGCAGCCAGGTGCCAGCAATCTCTGCTTATCCGTATCAGGCAAGTTCTTGGTCCATCATTTCATTGGGGTTTGATGTTAATTGAGGTAAATGAAATTGGAGTTAACTACCGAAAGCATGTCAGGACTTCTTTTTAAATTACTTCATAAGCTATTGGTTTGTCCGATTTCTTTCAAAATACGTTTCCTTAAGAGAATATAGATGATATATAAGCATGGAAAATTGCAAGTTTGTAATAGAGTCAATTTTTTTTTTTTTTTTTTTTTTTTTTATTAAATAAGGGGGCAAACGAGCAAACGAGTCACCTAGCAAGCAACTACGGCTAGAAGAGCTGCAGGTGCGTTGCCGGCCTTTTAAGAGGGAATACGCTCTCTTCTTGAAGGTTTGCAGGTCGTATAGGTCCGGAAATACTGCTGGTGACAGTTCGTTCCAGAGTTTTACAGTGCGCGGCAGAAAGTTACGCGAAAAGCGCACGGTGGAAGACTGCCACTCATCAAGGTGATGAGGATGGTATGTTTTTCGCGTGGGACGATGGCGAAAAGTTGCAGGTGGTATGATTCCGAACAATTCCTCAGAGCACTCCCCGTGATACAACCGATAGAAGATGCAGAGACATCTCGGCGTAATTCCAAGGGGTCCAAGCTGTTTGAAACACTATGGCAGTCAACAATTCGAGCGGCCCTTCGTTGGATACGATCCAGAGGGAGCAGTTGGTATTTTGGTGCCCCTGCCCAGAGATGAGAACAATATTCCATATGAGGCCGAACCTGCGCCTTGTAGAGTTGTAGGCGTTGGTCCGGACTGAAGTACTGTCTCGCTCTGTTAAGAACACCAAGCTTCTTCGAGGCTAACTTGGCCTTACCCTCTAGATGATATCGGAACTGGACTTCGCTCGATATGCTGACACCAAGTATCTCAATGCTAGGGGAGATGATTAAAGATGTGCCCTCGAAACGAGTATATACGACCATTGGTGACTTTTTAGTGGTGAACGCGCAGACTTGTGTCTTGGCGGGGTTGAATTGGACTAAGTTACGTCTACCCCATTCAGAGACTTTCTCCAATGAATTCTCTATTTTAGACACAAGTTTGTTTCGACTCTCAATGACATTTAGCCGAGAAATATTGGGGGAGCCGGTATATACAGCATCACCTGTACTATCATCCGCATAGCAATGAATGCCGTTGGTCTGTAACATGTCATTGATATGCAGTATGAATAGGGTAGGCGATAGCACATAGACCTGAGGGACACCAGCATCAACAGACTGAGTTTCCGAGCATTCGCCGTCAACTACGACCTTTATGCTTCTATCTGCTAAGAAACTAGTGACCCACTTACATAATTTCTCGGGCAGCCCGTATGATGGAAGCTTTGATAGCAGCGCTTTATGCCAAACCCGATCAAAGGCCTTCGCAATGTCCAAACTAACAGCCAATGCCTCTCCCTTCGACTCAATTGCCTGAGCCCAACGATGGGTTAGGTACGCCGAGGTAAGAGATTACCAGCCGAGCGACCCTTACGGAACCCGTATTGTTTGTCGCTTAGTAATCCCTGGCCGTCCAAGTATCTAAGAAGCTGGCTATTGATAATGGATTCCATTATCTTCGAGAAGAGAGAGGTTATAGCGATTGGTCTGTAGTTGGAAGGATTTGAGCGATCACCTTTTTTGGGGATCGGGTGCACCAAGGCTGTCTTCCAAGAAGCCGGGACGATGCCAGAAGAGTAGGAGAACCGAAAAAGACGCGTCAAGACCGGAGCCAACTCTGGAGCACACTTTTTTAACAGAATAGGAGGGATTCCGTCAGGCCCACTCGACTTTTGGATATCAAGGGAACGGAGGGCTTTTCGCACTGAGCGCTGATGAAACCGAATATCCGACATGATGCTCGTGCATCGCGGTATGGTCGGCGGTTTCTGCCCCCCGTCATCCAGGGTCGAGTTTGACGCAAAGAGCTTGCCCAGAAGATCGGCTTTGTCCTTTGCGTCCTGGGCCAACGATCCATTTCCTACGTGTAGGGATGGTAGGGTTGGCTTGCAGAAATTTCCTTCAATAGCTTTGGCCAGAGACCAGAATGCATGGGTTCCCGAGGGGAGGCGCTCAAGTCTCTTACCAATTCTATTGACGTGCTGTTTCTTTGCCCGAGTGATCTCTTTCTTGAGGGACCTAGAGGCAAGGTTGTACTCCTTTTTATATGTGTTGGTATTTAAATCCCGAGCAGACACTGCATTGGCCCAGGATTGGTAAGCCTCCTGCTTCCGGCGAGAAGCTTTTTTGGGGGATGAACCAAACCAGGGACGAAATCTGCCGCCAGTTGGCACTACAGAGGACGGAATGAAAAGTTCCATCCCCTGCATCACCACATCGGCAACAGAGTTGGCAGTGTTGTCGGGATCATCCGGCGAGAAGCACACGTTCCCCCAAGGATAGGATGCAAAAAACGACCGCATCCCATCCCAGTCTGCCAACTTGTAGTGCCACACACGACGGTATTTAACAGCACGCTGTCGTAACACCATCGTAAGTGGCACAGAACTCCTAACAAGGCAGTGATCCGATGAACCAAGTGGTGCGATTACGGATATTTGGTAGCCGTCAGGATTTGAAGTCAGCAGAAGGTCCAACAAGGAAGGATTCTGACCATCCACATCTGGGATTCGCGTAGGCGTAGTGACCAGTTGTGTCAAGTCGTTCGCAAGGGCAAAGTTGCAGACAGATCTCCCCGCATGATCAATTTTACTGGAATTGAGCCAGTCGGCGTGGTGGGCATTAAATTCGCCAAGTATTATGATCTCAGCGGTTGGGATCTGCCGCTGCACAAAATCTGAAGCAGCTTGCAGGTGTTCCAAGAGTCGGTCCGTCTCGGGGTCACCACTATGGGACCTATATAGGCACGCATAGACGCGAGGGTGGTCGTCGCAATCTATGCGGAGCCATAACGTTGACAGGTCCCTGTCCTCAAGATTGCTGAGGCGGCGAGAGCTGATATCATCTCTGACATACACACACACTCCAGCTTTGGGCAGAAAGGAGTGCTCGAGAGAATAACCTGGGTGGGAAAGGTATGATGTGTCACTCGGAGATGATATCTGCGTCTCGGTTAAAAGAGCAAAGCCGGCTTTGACGTCTCAAGGTGGTAATGGACGGCATTAAGGTTGGAGTGTAATCCCCTGATATTACAAAAGTCCATGTTTAATATCGAGGGGGGTGCCTTTGTGCGTTTGCTCTTGCCCCGAGCAGACTGGAGCGCAGTTTTGCCCTCCCCAGAATACGAGGGGCAGCCTGGACGTCCACGTTCAGTTCCAGGGGTTCCTGAGCATGGACGTCCAGAGAGGGATTCTCCAACGCAGTTGGTACCCTCCTGGGGTAACAAATTGCTTTTAAACTGCGGCATTTCTAGGGGGGTAGGGGATTGGGCCTCCGGTAAACTCACTCACTCGGCGAAACACAGCGCAAGCACTGTTTCACGCCGGTTTTCTGTGAGCCCATGGTATTTCTCCGGTCCAGCCGGCCCATTCGTGCCGAAGCATGGCTCTCCCACGGTCTCTCCCAATTATTGATATTATTGTTAATACATAAAAATTCGCAGATTCTCAGGGATAAGACAGGGATATATTCTCTCGCAAACTCCCTGCATACTCAATTTCACGGTAATTCTTGCAGCCGTTTTCTAGATACCGATTATATGATTACCGACAAACAAGATTGTCTCGTTTAAAGTACGCAAATAATTACCGAAGTTATCAAGGGAGGATTTAATGATTTTATAAATTGTATATCATGTTTTGTTGTAAAGGTCACCTTATATTTTATTTGAATATTGATATTGCTCCCTGAATTACTGCATTGTTTGTAAGTTATAGTACATAATATTTTCCCTTTACAATGATATCTTCCAGGCAGGTATAATCGCCACCCTAACCACTGGCTGGACGTCCATCTGCGGAGGAGCCCTCGTCTCCACAACTCGAGTAGTCACCGCGGCTCACTGCTGGTGGGACGGCGAGAGCCAAGCTCGCCAGTTCACCATCGTGCTTGGCTCCCTCACCATATTCTCCGGTGGCACCAGGATAGAGACCAGAGACGTCACAGTACACCCGTCATGGAATAATCAGGCGATTACGCATGACATTGCCATGGTGAAGATCACGGCTGTGAGTTATTTGAGTAAGTCTGGAAAGAAAGAGGGAAAAAAAATTAATGTATGTTAGTAGGGGAGCCTAATAGAAAATGTCTGAAGTAAATCGAGCCTACTATTAAGTATGAACTTAAACGCACAAATTTCGGAGCTATTTACAAATATGTTCCTGCGGCCTTATATTACATACACGTTTACCTAATAGGGACGTCACAGTGTGGTGATGACTTTTGTATGGAGTGTTTTCACAAGACTGACATTTTGTATACAAATCGCTGTACCTATGAGAATATTGATTTTTTATATACTGTTCTTTCTCAGAACTTACTCATATAAAATAAGATTACTATTATTTAATGATATAAGAAAGCCTGATAAACATACAAGAAATATTTATATTTATGAAAAGCTCAATCTTAAAGCATTGAAATTAATTGCAGTTTACTGGAAGTTACTTCGATTGTAATCACAAAGCTCGATTTTGCGGATAATTCGTCATCTTCCTTGTTCCTCATCCCGGTTTTCTCAGAAGCATTATTTAGAATGTCAAATTAATATAAAAATGGTAAAGTTTTCATAGAAAACCAATATAGAGAGGGGTTTGTTTTATCCGTCGGTATTACGCAAGTCTTCCGAATAAGACAATAGTGAATGATATATGAAAACAAAGAACATACCACTGCACGGATTGTTCTATATTTGGCATGAACGTTTCTAGTTATTGAGGTGAATTCATCAGTTGCAAAATACAAAATAATTCATTGTGCGTGTCTTAAATTTTTTCCATAGGTTACGATTATATGTATTGTTAAACTTACGTAATGACAGGACAGGTGTTAATGAGGGTGTCTGATATTTTTTCTGCCGTTAGGGGGCAGACCCAACGCACACAAAGCGTCACCTGGCGGCGTAAGTGGTATCAAAAACGGTTAATAAGAATTTTCGATTCTTTTTCAGTCACCGGCGGCGCTTGGTAACCCGACGGTCCTTGTCGTGTCAAAAAGCTGTCAGATGTCACGAATTTAAAAACCCTCATTGAATCGTGTTAACTACATTAAGGGCCACTTGCGCAGGTCTGGGTTATAGTTAGGCCTGGGTTAAATATCATGTTATCTCTCTAGTATTCGTGTTTATGAATGAGAAGGCAATGATATTTTAACCCAGGGTTAACTTTAACCGAGATCTGCGCAAGTGGGTCTAAAGTCTATATTCAGAAAGCACGTAATCATACGCACGTACGGCCGAGGCGCGTGTCGAGGTACCAGGCCCCCGTACATTGCGTCCAGAAGCTACGTGCGTATTTTTTACTAACGCGCGTATCGTCCATCACAATATGTAGGCCGCCAGACATTTTATCTTGAAGCTCTACGCACGTAGGTTTACGCGCGTAATTCGCCTTTCTGGACAAGGTTTAAGTCTCAGTCTAGCTTTCTTTAGTTGAAAAGAGTTATAAAAAAACTCACTGTTTCAATAACTCGTGATTACGCCATAAAATGTATTGTTTACTTCGTTGCCATGCAAAGAATTTTCCGCGGCTCCGCCCGCGTAAATATAGTATCGGGTATCCCATCGGGAACATTGTAATTTTTGGGGATAAAAGTTACCTTTATTTTAATCCAGAGCCTAAACTACCATAATATGTATCCATCCATCCATCTTCACAAACTTTCACATTTATCATAGTAGTAGGAAGTAGGATTTTACCATTTGCTTTAATTTTCAGACAACATCCAAGCGATCCCGCTGCCGGCGGCCGCGGACGTGAATGTTGATTTTTCCGGGCTCACGGGAACAGCCACAGGCTACGGGAAGACAAGTGATGGTTAGGATTTTGTGGAGCTCGTTCTTAAGTAGTAAACGACCTGCCGTAACTTATGGCCGCACTCAGAGACATTTTAATGCTAACTCAGATCTGCGTAAGTGGGTCTATGTCCAGAAAGCGTGTAATCATACGCACGTACGGCCGACGCGCGTGTCGAGGTACTAGGCCCCATACATTGCGTCCAGAAGCTACGCCATAAGCACTTAGTAGAGATTTTGACAGATATGCTATGGACTTTATGTCAAAGTCTGTACTAAGTAGTAGTAAAGTAAGCATTAAATGTCTCGGAGTGCGGCCGTCAGTGTGTTATTTATCGAACGTATTAAATGCAGTAAGTAACTGGCAATTAAAGCATGTATTTGTAAGTGTTATATTTGAAAGTAGTAGTGTAATATTTGAAAGTGATATAATAATACGTTAAGACTTAAGACCACACTAGACAATTCACAAGGGTAAAAACACAACGGTTAATTCACACAAAAAGGAACCGATACGAGACAGGGCTTTTCATTTTAATAAAGTTATTCGAAATAGAACTTTATTCATTACAAAAGAAGAAACACGCGTCATAGTAAGAATTCGAATGTCAGGTTGCACCGCGCTGCACAGCGCATGTGCAGTGTATGACTGTTGTCTTAAGAAAAGTGTATCTTTTTATGTAGTGAATAAAGTTCAATTTTGAATAGCCATATTAAAATGAAAAGCCTTGTCTCGTATCGTTTTATTTTGGTGTCTTCGTTAGTTGCGTGTCGTTGTGGTGTGAACTGACCATCTTTAGAATAATATTATGATCTATGATATTATTATTATAAACAGGAAAAGTTTGTTTGTTTGCATTCAATAGGACTGGACCGATTTTGATGAAATTTGGCAGAGATACAGAGTAGACAGGGAAGGACATAGGCTACTTTTTATCGCGGAAATGTACGGTTTCCGAAAGATATACTTTTGCGAAGTCAAGAAGTCGCGGGGAAACATCTAGTGTCAATTAAAACAGCAAATGTACTATGTCAAACTTACTCTATTTTCTAGCTCAGAACAGTTTCCCTACTACCACGTCACTTCATCACGTGAACCTCAACATCATCACCAACGCGGAGTGCCAGAAGAGCTTCGACATAATGCTCCACGGCAGCCATCTATGTACGAAGGGTACAGGGGGAGTGGGGACCTGTGAAGGCGACTCCGGTGGACCTCTCACCGTTGTGTGGAATAACCAGAGGATATTGGTGAGATGGAGCGATTTTTGTATGGCGATAGAAAGTAACCGGTGATTGGCATGACATTCCATGGCAGCCATCTTTGCACGAAGGGTACAGGGGAGTCCACACCCCTGACGGTTGTGTGAAACATTGATGGGATATTGGTGAGATGGATATATATTGTTGTATGATGATAGAACGGGACATTATAATCTGTCATGTGACATGGTAGTCATCTTTGTACGAGGATTTATACTAGGGAGTAAGGACTTGCGAGGGGGACTCCAGTGGACCCCTGACTGTTGTGTAAAACAACCAGCGGATGTTAGTGAGATGGAGATATTTTTGTATGATGATAGAAATACTGTCATGATGATTGTCATGAGACTCGGCAGCCATCTTTGTACGAAGAGACCTGTGAGGGCAACTGCGGTGGACCGCCTATATGATCCGGAATCCGGAAGGCCGGTCAAAATTCAGAGCACTTAATATAGAACTCTGCGCTAATACAATAGAGCTGAAAATCTAACACACAAGTATCAAGTCAAATCTGACAACTCGACACTCATGTGAGTTCGATTGTATTAGTCCAGAGTTCTATTTTCAATGATCTGAATTTGCTGGTGCTCCCCGGGCCCGCCGGATTCCGGATCATAATTATAGTCCCAGCCTAAGAGGATCTTGGTGAGAGAGGTTTTTTTGAATGATGATAGAAAGGCCTCATCTATGCGACCGCGTCGCGAGACCATGGCCGCGACCAGCAAACCAGCGAATCAGGTTCTCTGGCCACGCTTACCGGTCGCGCGATGCGGGTCGAGATGATTGTTTAGTGCTCTAAATAAATTCATACTAAGCAGTGGATCTGTGACCCTATTACAGTACCGGGTCGAAGTCTCGAGTCGCGCGTCGCGTGCATCGGAGGGCTACTTTTACCGGTCTTTAAACCGTCACCCTCTTTTTTACCTTCGGATACCCCTGACTGCTAAAACTATTATATTAGTAATAGGAAGGATAATTTGAACATCCAGTTCTAAAGGGATGGAAGAAAATTCAAATCAAACGCCAAGAAAGCCTAAACTTTTCTCAGCTGGGAACTTGGAACGGTTCGCGGTTAAATTTAGTTGTTACGTATTAGCTACTTCTTTTTCAGCGGACGAAAGTTTTAAATCCGCGCAAGTTTACACTAACTTAACCCGTATTCTATTATTCTTGTGACCTGATTCTTCATTCAAACAATAATGAATTAAAGTGCCCAGAAAAAGTCAGTTTGTATACATATCTGTTCAGCTTCGTATTATTTTGCTTAAATCTCATGTTTACTTTTCCATTGAAATGTTCTCAAATTCATATTTGTTTTACCGAGAAATTATGCAAATGGTTTTAATTCAAGTGGTATAATAAGCTTTCGCAATGTTTCATTGAATTTTTTATATAACTGAGACTAACTCTTGCCCTCGGCTCCACATTGCCTACTTTATCTCTCATAGGCTCCGTTTGGTTTCCCTTAGTTCTATGCAAAGTTTCGCAAAGTTGCGGGGAACAGCGAGTATTTACATATATATTTACATGACCATATTGTTATTTATACCTAAGCTTATTAGTTTTTTCTTGAACTAATGATGAAAACCGCATTAAAATAGCATAGTTAAAGATCGATCCGTTCCCTAACTGGACATACGATTAATTCACAATCTAAGCATGACCCGATAGTTGTTCTGTCTTAACTATGAACTGGAATAAATAAACAACTATCTACTTGAGGTAGGATGTAGTTGATTGTTTTATACATAACATATACATACAGCCGAACGTATAACCAGATTTTTTTGGAAGTTAACCTTCCAAAAATGGATTGCAATTCCAATGTCTCGCTAACACTCTAGAACCACTGGACCGATTTGACTAATTTTGGTCTTGAAATAATTGTGGAACAGAAAAGTTTTAAATGGTGAGAAATATAAGAAAAATTGTGGAGAAAGTAGTAAAAACTCAATCGTCAATTTTCTCACATTCACTGTGTTCAATTTGTCACTTGACTGTCAAAGTGTAGGTGTAGATGTATATGTAGGTGTAGATGTAGGTGTAGATGTTAGTTGCATTTGTGGGTGCAAGTTGTAGTTGTAGTAGTTGGGTATTTTGGTGTAGGTTGTAGGTGTAGATGTTAGTTGCATTTGTGGGTGCAAGTTGTAGTTGTAGTAGTTGGGTATTTTGGTGTAGGTTGTAGGTGTAGATGCTAGTTGCATTTGTGGGTGCAAGTTGTAGTTATAGTAGTGTGGGTATTTTGGTGTAGGTTGTAGGTGTAGATGTTAGTTGCATTTGTGGGTGCATGTTGTAGTTGTAGTAGTTGGGTATTTTGGTGTAGGTTGTAGGTGTAGTTATATATTTATTTCAGTTCATAGTTGAGACAGAACAAACAAACAGTCGTCGGGGCAAACAGTTTAACAATAATTTTAGGTGGGCATCGTGTCGTTTGGGCTGGGCGACGGCTGCGCGGCGGGGCTACCGTCGGTGTACACACGCGTCACCGCCTTCCTCGCGTGGATACAGGGGCAGCTCTGAACAATATCATTTATGATAATTACATAATATTGGATATCTATGATGGAGTTTTATTTATATTCAAAAAGCTTTAGCCAAGTTGCCATCTATAACTACAACGACGCAGTTCGAAAACAAAAATGTATAGGATTTGACGTAAGCATCGCTCGTTCAAAATATAAGTCTCTGTCTAGAGGCAGCTACAATCTAGTTTTTTGCTATGAGTGAAAAATTAATTGCCAGACTGAAATTTCTTTCATCATTTCGAGACCGAGGTATCTAATTTTGTATCTTATGTGTCCTGCTACTATTATGAATGTGACAGTTTGTGAGGATGGATGGGTGTTTGTTAGTCTTTCACGCAAAAACTACTGAACTGATTTCGATGAAATTTGGTATGGTAGTACTTTAGGCTCTGGATTAAAACATAGGCTTACTATATTTCTAAAAAAAGTACAATATTCCCGTGGAATAGGTACTATATATACGCGGGCACAGCCGTGGGAATAAGATAGTACTGAATAAAGTTCAATTTTGAATCGCTATCTTAAAAAGTGCGCGTCGTGTCGAGTCTCGGTGTGAGCTGACCTAATGCCTCAGACGAGCGTGTACTGAGGTTATGAATGTGAAAGAGGCAAAATAAGCCTTTTAGGTAAGGTTTAATCCTAATTAAATGGAGGTCTATGGTTTCTGTCTACTCCTGTAAGTAACGTGAGCGTAACATTATGTATTTGGGTATACAAGAGTATATGTCCTCAATATGAAGCAGCTACAGTCCACTTACCAGACTTTTCCTTTAAACAGAAGTTTTTTTTCCTATTAGTGAAAAATTGCCATGCTGTTATATCTGAGTAACTATTTATCATTTCGAGACCCACGTCTCAATTTCAGTCGCCTTTCGCAGTTTTCCTTGACAGGGTGACGGGCTGCCCTTGGGAATTTTACTACAGTTACGAGATCAATTTTTCTTATAGCATTTTATTTTGACATAATTAGATTATGTACTATAAATATCATAGAAGCCCGGCTATTAGCAAAAGAAGAAGACATACTATTATATAGTTCCTTATTCGACGAAGGCGACCTTACGACGTGTTCTAATTTAAGAAAGAGACGTCTAATAATCAGTCAATCCATCTACACCCCACTTTTGTTGAAGCTTTCCGTACACAAATGACATTTATATTTTATCTATTTAAGATGTCTCTTATTTACATCGCAATAAAGTAAAAACCACCAAAATCACAGCAGGTACAAAAACCTATTGAATTTACTGTTCCTTCCATGTATATTCTACTTCCAAGGAAATGATGGTAACTTTGATGTTTGGATTTATAGTAATTACTATAATTTGTAATAAACGTACAATGCCCGCTACAGACCGCAACGATAAAACTGCACAGTTCGGCATTAGTATGTGTGCGTGCGCAGATTCGGGCGGACTAGTGAAGATGTAGTACTGTCGTCTACTGTGACATAACTGTGCAGTTTTATCGTTGTGGTCTGTGGCGGGCATTCTTATGTGTGCGTGCTCAGATTCGGGCGGTCTAGTGAAGATGTAGTACTGTCGTCTACTGTGACATAACTGTGCAGTTTTGTCGTTGTGGTCTGTGGCGGGCATTCGTATGTGTGCGTGCGCAGATTCGGGCGGACTAGTGAAGATGTAGTACTGTCGTCTACTGTGACATAACTGTGCAGTTTTATCGTTGTGGTCTGTGGCGGGCATTCGTATGTGTGCGTGCGCAGATTCGGGCGGTCTAGTGAAGATGTAGTACTGTCGTCTACTGTGACATAACTGTGCAGTTTTATCGTTGTGGTCTGTGGCGGGCATTCGTATGTGTGCGTGCGCAGATTCGGGCGGTCTAGTGAAGATGTAGTACTGTCGTCTACTGTGACATAACTGTGCAGTTTTATCGTTGTGGTCTGTGGCGCGCATTCGTATGTGTGCGTGCGTAGATTCAGGCGGTCTAGTGAAGATGTAGTACTGTCGTCTACTGTGACATAACTGTGCAGTTTTATCGTTGTGGTCTGTGGCGGGCATTCGTATGTATGCGTGCGCAGATTCGGGCGATCTAGTGACAATGTAATACTGCCGTATACTGTGACATAACTGTGCAGTTTTATAGTTGTGGTCTGTGGCGGGCGTTAGTATGTGTGCGTGCGCAGATTCGGGCGGTCTAGTGAAGATGTAGTACTGTCGTCTACTGTGACATAACTGTGCACTTTTATCGTTGTGGTCTGTGGCGGGAATTAGCTAGTTAAGAAACTACTATTTATTTAAGAGAAACACAACGAAACATTCTCAATGATTACAAAGCATTCCACATAATATTATTGAAATTGGAGATGAAAAAAATAGGTTGAAATATCGACCTTTACAATAATAGACTAATTTTTCCAGATTTTATTACTGAGTGCAAAGATTAAAAGAAATAAATTGTAGGTTTACAAAATTCTACGCTGTAGCCTTTCAACTTGTTACACAGAAAGATCATTACAAGCTTCACTATAGTTATGTACTCCTGGTACATAACGTAAGTTACTGGGTTAAGAGAAGCTATACCAAGACCACAAAGCGGTGGAACAAAGTTAACAATAGCCAATAACAAAGGTATTATAACTAGAGGTATACTGAAGGTATACATTACCCGCACAACAATACCTATAAAGCTATAACTATAAGATATAATATTCTTGGGTCAATTTCCAGGTAGTTGGAAATTCTAGTAGCAAACTTAGGGTCAATTCACACGGTAAAGAAACGATACGCGACATGGTGCTGCATTTCAAAGATAGCTATTCAAAATCGAACTTTATTAATTGTACAAGAAGATTCATGTTTCATTGGAAGAGTTCGAATGTCATGTTGGACCGAGCTGCACAGCGCAGCTGTAGTGTACGACTGATGTAACATTAAACGTGCATTTTTTTGAGTAGTGAAAAAAGTTCAATTTTGAATAGCTATTTTAAAAATGCAGCGCCGCGTAGCGTCAAGTATCGTCGCAGTGTGAACTAAACCTTAGATGCTGAAGAATTTTATAAATTCGTATTTATAAGAATAGGTGGTTAAAATTAATTTATTTTTAAGTTTTAAGGAATTTATTAGGGTTCTTTTGTCTTAGATACGCAATAAAAAATATGTAAATGTTGTCTATGGAATGTGAAAGAGAGATTGACAATTATGTCACACCAAGACCTACTGTTATTATGTTATACAAACGCATGGTAATGTGAGGTTTTAATCTGAGGTAGTGTGTGTAACGTTACATAACATGACATCAGTCATACACTGCACATGCGATGCTCGATCTCTGACAGTGAAATGTGTATCTTCTAATGCTATGAATAAAGTACAATTTTGAATAGCTATTTTAAAAATGCAGCTCATTGTTGCGTATAGTTTTTATTTAGGTGTGAATGGATCCTAATTTCACTCTAGTTTTCAAAAAAAGTCAAGTAAATGATATACAAATCAAGAGTCAGCGAGTTGCTTCTCTTTACTACGAGTATAGTTTGCTTCAAATTGAACGAACTATCTTAGTTTCAATATCCTACTAATATTATAAATATGAAAGTTTGTGAGGATGGATGGATGTATGTATGGATGGATGGATGGATGGTTGTTTGTTACTCTTTTACGCAAAAACTACTGAACGGATTATGATGAAATTTGGTATGGTAGTAGTTTAGGCTCTGGATTAAAACATAGACTACTTTTTATCCCGAAAAAGTTAAGTATTCCCTTGGAATACCCAAACTATATTTATGCGGGCGGAGCCGCGGGAAAAAGCTAGTCATGAATATTTATGGAAACGAAGTTACTACATTGTCCTCGAGAATCTATTTTTGGACAGATTCCAAAGGGCTTAATAAGCATTCTAGGACGCGCGTAACTAACAACCACGGATAAGATAAATGAGGTTGGATTGGCAACCGTGATACTTTTACTTGAAAACCAGCGTCGCCGCCTGTCTCCCACCAATGCACTCCACTACATAAGAAATAATAATACATAAACGAATTACGCACACTAATTAACAAATCACACCTAGAACAGAGGGCTGCGATTTGGTACTCACACTACATTGAGTCGGTTACGTTACGACACAACCACATGCTCAAAATTCACACGCACGCTAGGGCTTGCTATGGTCGATAGGAATTTTCGATAATGAAAATGGTCAAACTTGAATCTTGAAATCATCTTAGTTTCAGTTAGATTTACGATTTATGAGCCCTAACTTTTGAATGCGGCGGGGGGAGTAGCGGGGGGAGTAGCGGGGCAAGTATGGTTGCGCGTGTACAATATGTGCATCCCCACTATTTTTGCCGAGGGCTCATCGTAAATCGTAAACCGTCCTGTAGCTATTGGTAATTGAATGAAAAATTTTAATAACGGGAGAACTTGTAATTTTATACTAACTAAAACATTGTGTCAAAGGCGAATTTAATTAGTATTGGGATAGAAAATGAAAAAAAAAAACAACATGTATTTACCTTTATTTGTAATCAAAAATAATAAGAAAATCAAAGCAAAAAAAGAAGTCGATAGTCGATAAATATTATGTAGCAAAAAAAAGACTAGCAAAATTTTACTACCGAGAATAGTAGTAACTCATTCTGAAGAAAAATAATTTGTCGATAAATCATCGATCACTGACTGCACTATCCAGGCGATCGAAGCGGACGTGACGCGAACGAGTTGAAAGGCGCGGTAATTTGGCTCGCTTCGCAACCCATTGCGCGTCAGATGTGTCTTCTCGCGAAATATTTGCGTACTTCACCAGCAATGTATATTTTCTGTGATTCTTGGCTTAATTGTCGTTTCTACTTAGAATTTCATAATTCGAACTAGTTTTTTGGGAAAAATACTAAAAAACTAAGGTTTTTATGCTTACCGATGAAAAGAAATTCCTCCTTGTTTCATATTTGATGTCTGACTCTTTAATTTGCACATAACAATCGCACAACACGGCATTTTCAAAGGATATTAGCGCTGCTCCGTACTGCGAGGCAATCAACAAGCGACTAAAAAGTATGAACGGGTGATTCGGTTGAAGTATGATTGTCCAATCATACTTGTGGCGCGTCTGCCCCGCGCACATTGCCAATCCAACCTCATTTATCTTATCCGTGCTAACAACTATGTTAGTTACAGAGAAAAGGGTTCACGAAAAGTAATAGAATCAGGCCATTTAGCCAAGATGCAGTCGTTAATTACAATTACTTAGAAATAAAAAATATATGGTGTTGACTAATGATCACTTAAGGAACATAATGTCAATCCCATATATTTCTAATGTTGAAGATCCACAATTACCTTCTTCTACTTCTTAGCTGAAAGAAACACGAAAACTCCATGATTCAAAGGTTTTCTTCTGTTCTCTGATTCATTGAGTTCTATGTTAGAAGTCGTAGTTTCGATTCCACATAGCGAGTAACGATTTGATGTTTACTAAATTCTTAAGTGCATTTTAATGACAGCGAAAAACATGTTGTGAGGAATCCTACGGGATTCAGGAAGACTATCACTCTTCGAAGGCTCGTGTAGCCTTGCACCATTGCGGATACCACCAAATATTGAGCACAATCTTGCCCATTAAAACCAGTGTGCGGAGTGCGTGTTTTTTTTTTCGGTATGGTCTACGCTTACAGTCGGGTTAAGGCCGATGCAGCTACGTCGGACTATAACGAGCCTGGTGGCTAGTTGATTAGGTGAGAGACGATTGGAGGGTTTGACCCTCCTTAACATCACCCGGGTGATGTTCAGACCGGCAGTTGGGGACAGCTACGGGTTTTAAGCTATTATTATGTCGAGAGGGACACGGGTCTCTCATCCTAAGGGGTCCGACCCCTTCCTCACTCTCAGAGGAGTGAGGTTGCTCGCGCGCGGTAGCACAAACTAACGGCATGTGAGTTATCGCAATAGAGTTTTTAGTGGGTTCGGTACTGAGAGGGCCGTCCCTCCCGCCTTCCGTGTACGGTCGGGATGACTCGCGCGCGTAAGTCTTAATGTCGATGAGGTTCGCGGTATTGGTAGAGCTTTCTTATTCAATATCGCGGTCGCGGTCACTATTTTGAAGTGTACCTAGGCTACTAGGATGTGAACTCGAATTCGGGTTCGGGTTCGGTTCCGTGTTAGGGTCGGTCTGTACGTCTGTGCGTGTGATCGTGTCGGATTTGGGACCTCGGGGTCGACGCCGGCGCCGACCTCGGTGCAATACTAAATTCACGGGTGCGTGTGATTTGTGTTTACGTAACTGGACACAGTACGTTACGTATTTTGTGATCGGGTCAATGGGATCGGCTAAGATGTGCTTAGGCCGCTTGTGCGGGTGTCGGAAAGTCTGTGCGTCGTGGTTGTAGTCAAGTGCCTTTTGAATAAGAGAGTTTGGATGTTTTTTGCCTTTATCGAAGAATCTCTTTACGAGTTCTTTGATATAGGCTTTTATAATGACGAGTTCGCAGTCTCTATGCAAGTCGATGTTACGCATCGACTATTATATATTATGTAATAGATATGTAATAGGGGTCTCCTGTTGCCATGCGTAGAAACCGGTTTTGGACTCTTTGCAATCGGTCCATTTGAGGCTCGCTTGTTTGTGCCAAACAGACGCACGCATAAGTGAGTGTTGCTCTTATACATACTTTATACAATGTAAGCTTATGTCTTAGGGACATTTTGCTTCGCGAATTAAGTAGCGGATATAATTTGTAGAGTACAAATTTCGCTTTTCGTAACGTGTTTGTGATGTGACTCGAAAACGTAATCGATTTGTTTAGTACTACGCCTAAATATTTGACACGAGTGTGAGAGAGTGGACACCTCTGGGATTATATTGCCGTGCAGGCTTATAGGGCTCATCATTTTACGGGCGCATGTGCGCTTCTTTCCGCAAGATTTTTTGTCGAATTGAATGGCGTGACTTTTGTCGGGATTTACTTCGATTCTTCATTTGGAGAACCATTTACCAAGTTCGGTAACTGACTCCTGGAGAAGCTTTAGAAGCGGTACAGGGTCGGATGTGAGAATAATAAAGGGCTGTGTCATCCGCGAACATGGCGTGTTTGGGTATGTCGCTATTGTACAGGTTATATAGGGAGGGCGAGAGGACCGAGCTCTGCGGTACTCCCGCCTTCATATATCTTGGCGACGACAGTGCACCTTCTACGCGGAAATGAAATTTGTGATTTTTAAGGAAGTTACTGATTAATAAAAGAAGATTATTGGGCATTTGATAAAGTTTGTATAACAATCCGTTATGCCAAATTTTGTCAAAAGTTTTGCTATGTCAAAGAATACGGCGCATGTCGTCTTCCTATTGTTTTTGCTAGCAATTATGTACTCCGTTAAGCGGTGTACTTGAGCGGGACAGATGTGCATTTTGCGGAAGGCAAACTGCTCGTCTGGAAGGAGTTTTTATCGGACGTATGACGGATGACGTCATTAAGGCGCCTTTTTATTACTCTTTCATAGACTTTTCCAAGGGAGCTAATGAGACTAATTGGTCAGTAGCTACCAGGTGCCTTCCGGGGTTTCTGCGGTTTGTGTATACCTATGACAAAAGCTACTTTCCAAATGTCTGGGAATGAACATCCTACTAAGAGGGCGTTAAAGATGTTCACTAGGAGTTGAATTAGCTCGGACGGTAGCATTTTAAGTGTTTTGTTTGAAATACCGTCTTGGCCTGGGGCCTTTTTGGCATTCATCACTTAATAATGTTTTTGACCTCCTCCGAGTCCACCATCCTCACCCTATCGTCATCAGGTGGTCTCGAGAGTCGGCTGTTGACCTCGCTATTCACTAAGCTAAGGTGCTCGGGATCAATCGGGAGAGAACTCGGCCGGCACTGTTGTTTGAAATTATCAGCTAGTCATTCGGCCTTGTCTATATCTTCGAGTGCAGGAGGACGATTTGGTCTGTCTAACGGAGGCATGTCGCTCTCCGTGTTGTTTTTGAGGGCCTTCGCGAGTGGCCAATATGCTACATGTGACGGCTCTAACTCACTGAGAAGTTGACCCCAACTCTCGGCTTTATGCAGTTTGATTTTAAACTTAACTTCCTTTTCGTAGTGACGGAGGGATTGCCACCACTCTTCCGATGGGTCGCGATCATATGTGCGTTTGGCCGCATTGCGGAGTCTGATGGACTCCTTTATGTCCTCTCGGAGGGGCCAACGGCCTTTGTGAGTCGTTGGCACCTCCTTTGATGAATTTTCTATGGTCGCTACCAGGTGATCGGTCAAGTGGGAGGCGGCTTCTATGGCTGTCTCTTTGTTATCTATGGTGTCGGGGATTTTATCAAGGTGACTAGATTGGAGGACTTTGATGTTCTCCGCTAATTCTTTATAATCTACTATCTTTCTAGTACTAGAATTGTTTGGTTTAAGACTACCAAGTGTAATCGTAACCGGTCTGTGGTCCGAGTTAAGCTTGTGGAGAGTCTCAATAAAGATATTGAGAGAAACATTTTTGACTAAAGTTATGTGTATAGTACTAGGATCACGTATGACACCGTTGATGTTTTCGTTTGTGTCATTGCGAGTGGGGTCGGTGGGAGCTAATATTGCAAAGTTAAAAGTATCGATTAAACTACAGATAATGTTGCCGTTTCTATTGTTACGTACATTGCTCCACTCAGTGTGTTTGCAATTTAGATCGCCGGCAATGATGACAGCGTTGCCTAAGTTAATTAGCGTTTGTAGATCGCTAGAATGTAATTATTTATTGCGTGCTAAGTACGCACTTACTATTACAATTGGTCCGTGACCTGACATGCTAATGTGGCAAATAGATGTCTCTAAAGTTAATAAAGGTCGTGGCTCTAAGGGATTCTTATTTCTGATGCCGTTCGTGTTGAACGACACTACGCGTAATGAGTGGGGCTTTATCCTTCCCGAAGGCTCCATTAGTTACAGTCGAGGGATAGTGCCTTGATCCTACTGATCAAGACTTGATGGGCTGACAAAGCTTGGATGCGGTCTGTGACCGAACCTTTTAGCTTTGTGGCTAAAATATAAAGCTTCATAGGGTCAATAGGCCCGATGTCGCTTAGAAACTGTGTGACGAACGAGAGATCGGCACTGAAGCTGGAAGTCGGAGAGGGCGTGGCCTTAGGCGCTTTTGGCGCGGAGGGCGTGGCCTGAGTAGGAAGAGCGGGGAAAACCACTTGAATTAAAGTGGGATTCTGGGTGGGTTTGGTCCACGCAGATTTGGAGGGACGAATCTCTGCTGGGGGGGGGGGCACCTTTTTTCAGTGGTGCAATGCACTTTTTAACTTTGGGTGTTTTTTTGCACCCTCTGTAATAGGCTGGGTGACCTTTGGTCTTACAGAGGACACAGCTGGGGTGTTCAATTTCTTCAGCTGGGCTCTTACGGGGACAGTCAGAGGTGCCGTGGTCTCCCAGACACTTGACGCAAAGTAGCCTAGCTTGGAAATTCCGTGCCGAGTACCCGTAAAGTTGACATCGGTGGCACTGGCTAGGAATGCCCCTATTACGGAGGTCTCGACGCGGCTGCCTGTGATGTGACAGATGGCTCGGATATTGAAAATATCCTTACCTTCTCGTGTTAGCGGGAGGGTTGCCATATTGTACCATGCCAGTACCATATTGTACTCGTATTTTTTCATTGGATGGTACACGCGATGTACCTCTGTGGCGGGATAGCCTTGGGACTAATGATCATGAGTACCTCTCTTGTGGAGAGGCACTTATCGACGCCGGTTATGACGACGCGCAGCACGCGCTCATCTTCTAGGGCATTGGTATGGTAACCTATATTTTTGTTGCGTAGGAACGCGGTGACGACGCGGTGATCCTCCGAAGTTTTAACTTAGACTTTGTTTCCAATTGGGGTCGTGTGTGCAGAAGAGTAACGAAGCTTTTGCTCGTTAATCGCTGCGCTAATCAGGTTCCATTTTTCCTTCTCCTGTATGATTACAGGAGGAGGCATTTTTGGAGTCGTGACGGACTGTGAGGCCGAAAGGGCCTGGTCCGAGGGATCTGGGAGGCCAGGGGAGCCTGAGAGGCCCGAGGGCCCTAGGAGGCCAGAGGGGCCTGGGAGGGTCGAGGTGGCTGGGAGACCAGAGGGGCCGGGAGGGCCAGTGGAGCTACGGGGGCCGCGGAGCTAGGAGCCTGCACGGTTTTCCTATTTTTAGTGGATTTTATGGCCGATTTTGACGGGAAGGACAAAACTGAAGAGGAGGTACCCTCTGGGCGCTTCCTCTTCTTCGTCTTCTTAATTTTGAATGTAGTAAACTCGCCTAGTTCACTAAGGTCGGATTCTTGCTCTGAGCTAGACATCTCTGAAGAAGATGAGTGGGTTTCGTCTTCGGCCGGTATCTGAGGGGCGTCGCTATTGGGGGACGCCGGTGATTCTATGTCATGGATGCGAACGAATCGTTCCTATTTTGTCGAGCCATCGGGAATTTCATTCTTCAGGAACGATTAAGGCATTTGCCATAATACCAATACATACCATAATACCATAATGCCAATAGTTACTACGCGGCGGGGGTACGAGCAGAGGGCTTGCACTAAAGAGCGAGACGGACGATGCGAGCAGTCGCACGATCGTCCGGTTAACGGCGGTCGCGGCGCGGCGCGAGACACGGTACGGCACGGTTCGGGCGGCAAGGCGGGTGGGTAGCTTTTTTTTTTTTCAAAAGGGTCTATGCTAAGGGTCGGGTTAAGACCGCTGTAGCTAAATCGGACTATAACTAGCCTGGTGGCTAGTTTATTTGGTAAGAGTCGATAGGAGGGTTTGACCCTCCCTAACATCACCCGGGTGATGTTCAGACCGGATATTGGGGACAGCTACGGATTGTGAGCTATTATTATGACAGGGGAGACGCGGGTCTCTCCTGCTAAGGGGTCCGACCCTTTACTCGCTGATGAGTGAGGTTGCTCGCCCGCGGTAGCAAAAACTAGCGGCGTGCGAGTTATCGCGATAGAGGAGCTCTCGTTTTGATTGGTATCGGTACTGAGAGGGCCGTCCTCTCCCCTTCCGCGTACGGTCGGGATGACTCGCGCGCGTAAGTCCTAATGTCGATGAGGTTCGCGGTATTGGTAGAGCTCTCTATATCAATATCGCGGTCGCGGACACTATTTGGAAGTGTACCTAGTCTACTAGGATGCGAACTCGAACTCGGGTTCGGGTCCGGTCCCGTGTTAGGGTCGGTCTGTACGTCTGTACGTGTTGTCGTGTCAGATGTGGGACCTCGGGGTAGGCGCTGGCGTCGATCCCGGTGCGATACTAACCTCGCGGGTGCGTGTGATTTGTGTTTACGTAACTGTACACAGTACGTTACGTATTTTGTGATCGGGTCAACGGGATCGGCTAAGATATGCTTAGGCCGTTTGTACGGGTGTCGGAAAGTCTGTGCGTCGTGATCATAGTCCGGGGCCTTTTGGATAAGGGGGTTTGGGTGGTTTTTGGCTTTATCAAAGAATCTCTCTACGAGTTCCTTGATATAGGCTTTGATAGTGACAAGCTCGCAGTCCCTATGCAAGTCGATGTTACGCATATACCAAGGGGCGCCTGTTGCCATGCGTAGGAACCGGCTTTGGACTCTTTGCAAACGGTCCAGTTGAGACTCGCTTACCTGTGCGAAAGAGACTCACGCATAAGTGAGTATCGTAATAAGTTATAAGTATTCGAGTCACATCAGTAATGTATTACTGATGTGACTCGAAAACGTCATCGACTTGTTTAGTACTACGCCTAAATATTTGACCTGAGTGACCTCAAGGATTACGTTGCCGTGCAGGCTAATAGGGCTCATTAGTTTACGGGGGCAAGTACGCCTCACTGCACTTTTAATATCGAATTGGATGGCGTGACTTTAGTCGGGATTAACTTCTGTTCTCTATTTGGAGAACCATTTACCGAGAGCGGTAACTGACTCTTGGAGGGCTTTTGACGCGGTACAGGCTCGTATGTGGGAATAATAAAGGGCTGTATCGTCCGCGAACATAGCTAATTGCACCTTAGCGTGTTTAGGGATGTCACTAGTGTACAGGTTATATAGGGAGGGCGAGAGGACCGAGCCCTGCGGTATGCCCGCCTCCATATATCTTGGCGATGACAGTGCGCCTTCTACGCGGAAATGAAATTTACGATTTTTTAAAAAGTTACTGATTAGTAAAACAAGATAATCGGGTATTCCCATTTGATAGAGTTTGTATAACAGTCCGTTATGCCAAATTTTATCAAAAGCTTTTGCAATGTCAAAGAATACGGCGCATGTCGTCTTCCTGTCGTTTTTGATAGTTATTATGTACTCCGTTAAGCGGTGTACTTGAGCGGGACAGCTGTGCGTTTCGCGGAAGGCAAACTGCTCGTCTGGAAGGAGTTTTTGTCGGTTATGACGTCATTGAGGCGCCTTTTAATAACTCTTTCGTAGACTTTACCAAGGGAGCTAATGAGACTTATTGGACGGTAGCTACCAGGCACCTTCCGGGGTTTCCCCGCTTTGTGGATACCTATGACAATAGCTACTTTCCAAATGTCTGGAAATGAACATCCTACTAAGAGGGCTTTAAAGATGTTCACTAAGAGTTGAATTAGCTCGGACGGTAACATTTTAAGTGTTTTGTTTGAAATACCGTCTAGGCCTGGGGCCTTTTTGGCATTCATGCACTTAATAATGTCACTGACCTCCTCTGAGTCCACCATCCTCACCCTATCTACATCAGGTGGCCTCGAATGCAGGAGGACGGTTAGGTCTGTCTAACGGAGGCATATCGCTCTCCGTGTTGTTTTTGAGGCCCTTCGCGAGTGGCCAGTACGCCACGTGAGACGGTTCTAAATCACTGAGAAGTCGATCCCAACATTCCCAACTCTCGGCTTTGTACTGTTTAATCTTAAACTTAACTTTCCTCTCGTAGTAACGGAGGGCTTTCCTCCACTCTTCCGACGGGTAGCGATCATATGTGCACTTAGCCGCATTCCGGAGTCTGATGGACTCCCTTATGTCCTCAGGGGGGGCCAACGGCCCTTGGGAGTCGTTGGCACCTCCCTAGATGAGTTCTCTATGGTCGCTACCAGGTGATCGGTCAAGTGGGAGGCGGCCTCTATGGCTGTCTCTTTACTAACTATACTATCGGGGATTTTATCTAGGTGACTAGATTGGAGGACTTTGATGTTCTCCGCTAATAATTTATAGTTTACATACTTCCTAGTACTAGAATTGTTGGGGTTAAGACTACCAAGTGTACTCGTAACCGGCCTGTGGTCCGATTTAAGCTCGTGGAGAGTCTCAATATAGATATTGAGAGAAACATTTTTTACTAAAGCTATGTCTATCGTACTAGGATCGCGTATGACACCGTTGATGTTTTCATTGGTGTCATAGCGAGTGGGGTCAGTGGGAGCTAATTGTGCAAAATCTAGAGTATCGGTTAATCTACAAAGAATGACGCCGTTTCTATTGTTATGTACATTGTCCCACTCAGTCTGTTTGCAATTTAGGTCGCCGGCAATGATGACAGCGTTGCCTAAGTTAAATAGCGACTGTAGATCGCTAGAATGTAGTTCTTTGTTGCACGCTAAGTACGCGCTTACTAATACAATTGGTCCATGATCGGACATACTAATGTGGCAAACAGATGTTTCTAAAGTTACCAATGGCGGTGGCTCTAAGGGAATAAATACAATGCAAGGATTTTTTATAGTAAATAAGAGTGCCTCCGAGCTGGGATCGAGTTCTATCGTTTCTGACTATTTTGTAGTTTGTTATTTTAGGGCTCCTCATGCTAGGTTTTAAAAACGTCTCCTGTTCTAGAAGAATGTCGACATTTTGGCTGCTTAGAAAATCGCGAATTTCGCTTATGTTATTCCTAATGCCGTTCGTATTGAACGACACTACGCGTAACGAGTGCGGCTTTGTCCTTCCCGAAGGCTCCATTAATTACCGTTGGTGGAGAGAGCCTTGATCTGACGGATCAAGACCTGATGGTCTGACTAAGCTTGGATGCGGTCTGTGGCCGATCCTTTTAGCTTTGTCGCTAAAATAGAAAGCTCCATCGGGTCAATAGGCCCGATGTTGCTTAAGAACTGCTGGACAAAAGAGAGAGCTGCAGTGAAGCTGGGAGTCGGGGGGGGGGGCATGGCCTTAGGCGCATTGGGTGCGGAGGGCATGGCCTTACTGGGGAGAGCGGGGAAAACCGCTAACTCCGAACTACGATTCTGCGCGGGCTTGAACCATGCAGATTGGGAGGGTAGGGGGGCAGGGACGAATCTCTTTCTCTCTCTCTCAAGTCTCTATCTCTCTCTCTCAAACCTTTCGTCTGTGATGCAATGCACTTTTTACTTTGGGTGTTTTTTGCACCCTCTGAAATTGGCGGGGTGTCCTTGGGACTTACAGAGAACACAGCCGGGGGGTTCGGACTCCTTAGCTGGGCTTTTTCGCGGACGGTCAGAGGTGCCGTGGTCACCAAGGCACTTTACACAACGCCGCCTAGCTTGGCAATTCCGTGCCGAGTGCCCGTAATGTTGGCATCGGTGGCACTGGCCAGGGGATGCCCCTTTTACGGGGGGGCTCGACGCGGATGCCCGTAATGTGGCAGATGGCTCGGATATTGAAGATATCCTTACCCTGTGGCGTAAGAGGATGTGTTAAGAGAACCATATTGTACTCGTGTTTTTTAATAGGATGGTACATACGATGTACCTCTATGGCGGGATAACCCTGGGACTGGATGTCCATGAGTACCTCTTTTGTGGAGAGGCACTTATCGACTCCGGTAATGACGACGCGCAGAAGGCGCTCGTCTTCGAGGGCATAAGTGGGATACCCTATGTTCTTTATGCGTCGGAACGCGGTGAGGAGGCGGAGGTGTATCCTCCGAGGTCTTGACCTGCTCTTTATGTGCAGAAGAGTAACGGAGCTTATGCTCGTTAAGCGCTGCGGAGATTAAATTCCATTTGGCCTTCTCCTGTATGATTACAGGAGGAGGCATTTTAGGAGTACGGACGGCCTGAGGGGCCTGGGAGGCCTGAGGGGCCTGGGATGCCGGAAGGGCCTGGGAGGCCGGAAGGGCCTGAGAGGTTCGGGGGACCTGGGAGGCCAGAGGGGCCTGGGTGGCCAGAGGGGCCTGGGTGGCCAGAGGGGCCTGGGAGGCCAGAGGGGCCGGGAGGGCCGATGGGGTAGCGGGGGCCGCGGAGCCATGAGCCTGCACGGTTTTCCTGCTTTTAGGGACGGGATTTGGTCGGGGAAGATAAGACTAGAGAGGTGGTGCCCTCTGGGCGCTTCCTCTTCTTCGTATTCTTATATTTGACTGTAGTGAACTCGCCTTGTTACTACGGTCGGACTCTTGCTCTGAACAAGACATCTCTGAAGGAGCTATTGGGCGACGCCGGTGAATCTAATTCATAGGCGCTCGCGAAGCGCAAACAATGGTAGCTAATTCGATGCCATAAAAATTGTAGTTAACTTCTTCCCGGCGAGTAGTGACAAAAACTCGCACACAGCACACTGACTGATGATGGTGGCACCCATCTACCTACTATATTCAGTCAGTTATTCTCAGAAATTCCAATCGTTTCATCAGGCAATAACACATTACCCAACACTTCCGCGTCCTACCTCGATTAGCTGGAGAAAAAAATTCCCGAAAGCTTTCCTCGGCCGGAATACAAAGGAGACAATCAGGCTTCGATACCGGCATTATTTATACGGCTTCGTGACGACGTGTTGTATGTATACATAAAAATGACGTTGGCGCAAGGATGTAATTTTAATGGGACTTTACTTTGTCGAATGGAGAATATGCATAGATTATTTTTATTAGCTTTTCGAAAAGTGTTACTATACTATTATAAATGTCAAAATTAGTGTGGATGGATGCATGGATATTTGTTACTCTTTCACAGAAAAAAACTACTGAACGGATTTTGATGAAATTTGGTATGGTAGTAGTTTAATAAATAGCTTTTATTTCAGGCTGCAAAGGCCCATATTATAAATACCTTACAGACCAACATACATATTATACACATTACACATAAAAACTACACTTTGTTACGTGTTGTCGGCGGGCTTCCTTTTATTTTAAGCTCTGGAATAAAACATGGGATTATTTTATCCCGAAAAAGTACAGTGTTCCCGTGGGATACTTTACTTTAGCCGCGGGCAACAGCTAGTATCTAATAAGTCAGGAAATATTGGGTCTGCAATGGTATATCAAAGATGAACCATTGACGAAATACAGTCATCACAAAAACAGTTTGTTGCCAAAGTATATAAAAATGGGTAAAGTTGCGGGCTACATTTAATAAATTGCATTAAAAGAGAATAGAGAACAGAGCAGTTAGGATCTGCAAGTTGCAACTCGCTAACACTCGCTACTTAAATATTTGTTATGCTCTCCGATATTGCTTTTGGGGACGTAAAATGACGCTTTTTATTAAATAAAATTAATTATAACTCGACATTATATAATACTAGCTCTTGCCCGCGGTATCCCGTCGGAATACTGTACTTTAATCGGACAAAAGTAGCCTATGTTTTAATCTAGGGCTCAAACTACTACCATACCAAATTTCATCGAAATCCGTTTAGTAGTTTTTGTGTGAAAGAGTAACAAGCCGGAGAAAATTCAGAGCGCTGAAAATAGAATCAGTTTAAGTGTCTCCTCGCCTCGACATGTCTTCGTCTGTCGTTTTTACTATATATTTCTATATCAGCAGGTCTAAATGGCAACATTAAGTGAATCGTACTATTAAACGTCGCTTCTCATAATTCTTTTACTTAACAATAATTTGCCAACGCATTCCTATGTGTGATGTGATTAGCGATCGGTCTAGCAAGCCTCCCAGAAGCGGGTCTCACCTGTAGGATTGAGACGGCGCTCTACGATCATAGTATAGACGCATTTCCTAGGCACTGACTGTAACTGGAACCTATCAACGTCCACGGGAGGAAAACTATAATTTATCAGATAAAGACTTTTATCATCAAGTGATTTGTGCAATTAGGACATTGACTTCACTTACATGCGCGACATCAGACGAACCTGACCCTTATAAAACATTATTTAACTGATAATAAAGTGTCGTGCTTTATCATCAGCAACTCTTCAACTAAATCGTTCAAAATGCAATCTTTGTTGGAACGCCAAAATGTTATCCATCTCCTTGATGGAGAAGACCCATTTTTTGACGACCTCTGTGGCTCAGTAGTTCAGCGCGTTGGTGCTCAAGCCGGGGGTCGCGGGTTCAAATCCCGCCGAAGGAACAAAAAGATTTTCTGTGTTCCTGGGTCATGGTTGTGTATTAAATATGTGCATAATATAGTAAAAATGTTAAATATGTGTATCATATAATAAAAATCTTAAATATATGTATGGTATAAAAGTATTAATTATACTTCTCGTTTTCTGGTACATGTAACACAAGTTCTTCGTATACTTAGCACGGGGCCAGATTGACGTGGTGTGAAGCATCCATAGATATTATTATTATTAACTTCAAAAAGGAGAGGAAGAAGAACTAAGGAAAGGAACACTTCTGACCACTTTGTGAAGAGATTGGAGAACCTGTGAGTTAGTTCCAGCAAAATAACCGCTGGACTCCGCAGAGGATAAGTAATCTGAATATTTCACCCAAGATGTCTATGCTCAGGTCAGTAAATTTTATTATAGACATCTATACTCAGGTCAGTAAATTTTATTATTCTGTTAGTTTCACGAAAACTACTTCCAAGTACGTACCTTCTAAAAGTCTTCTATTTTCGACGTACCGAAAATGACGGAGAAGATAGTGGAGAACCCAGTAGGAGCTGACGAGTGCTAGCACAACAGCATGCTAATTTTAGGGCTTAAAAAAGACAAATTGGTCGTATTACTGCAGCGAATATAGAAGAAAAATGGGAAATAGAGGACGAACTAATAAACTTACAGCACCGCTGGCGTATCATTGATGAGCTATATCTTCGCATCGACAGCATCTTTCTTGGTACCAATTTAAGATATGACGATATGTTTGCAGAAATCGAAAATAAGTATATTAGCACTAAGAGAGAGTTAAATAAAAAACTATGCTCCACAGCACATCTTCAACAATCGTTCCCACAAATTGAGATATCTGTTTTTATAGGAAAATATACTCAATGTCCTACATTCTGCAATCTATACATAGAGGCAATACATTACAATAAATATCTAACAAACGCGCAAAAGATGCAACATTTGAAAGTTAAAGTAAAGGGGGAAGCGAAACGTATCATCCGACATCTTCACATATCAGCCGAAAATTATGAGGCAGCATGGGAAATATTGAACGAATACGTATTGAACATGGGAAAAATTGATTCTGCTTAGTCAACCTATCATCCATAAGCAAACTTCATTTGATTTGAAAAAACTATACGACACTAACTAACCACAGAATGCATACACGCAATACATAACCTAGGAGTAGATACGAATAGTTGTAATCCATTACTAGTTCATTTATTATGTAAGAAACTAGATACCGATACCTACAGCGATTATAAGGAGTCGCGAAAACAGCCGCGTGAATTACTCTCACTTGACGAGTTTATGACCTTCCTCGAAACAAAATTCACTGCCCTAGAACCTATTTAAAAAAAGGAGCAAGAGTCATCTAGTATCAGAAAGCAAATAAACAGCAAATATTCATCGCTTAGTACTAAAAATATCAACCAGCAAGTATATCAACAAAAAACTTATAAAAGGGAATTTATCAAGCTGCACCTACATTTTCAAGAAAATCCTGCATTGTATGCAATTCATCTCATGATTTGTATGTGTGTAAATTATTTTTATGCCAGCTAAACAACAGATGGACTTAATTGTTAACAAGCATTATGACAACCCTTGTAAATCGACTAGGCGCTGCTAAGAATGCAATAAAAATCAAATTACTTTAATTCACATAACTCAATTCAAACACGGTGACGTCACCAAGTTCATTGATACCTCAAGCGTACTCGCTTGAATTTGTTAAATGCAAAGATACTCTCTGCATTTAACAAATTGGCCCGGCAGCACCATGCAAACTACGTAGACACTGAGGACGGTGAAATTCTGCTGATGATAGTAGCCGTCGAGGTGATAGCAGACGGGATATATATCACATTAACTGACAACTACAACGACAAAAATATCACGCATCCGTATGAGGCATCGAGCCTAGCTCGAAACAAAGTAAGGGCATGGTCAGATTGAGATGTCAATCAATTTATAAAGATTATAATTTTATCACCAAGGCTTTAGTTATATCAAAGGTTATCAATAATCAGCCTAACATAGCATTCCCGAAAATATATTGGCTACACACTGAATATCTTCCACTGGCTGACCCAACCTACAACATGTCCAAGCCCATTGGCTTGCTCTTAGACAGTGGAGTATATTTTGACATCATAATGGAAGGTCTCATCAGGGGGCCACTCCACGCGCCGATAGCACAACAAACTACATAGACACAAATATAAAAACGTGTAAATGCAACGTAGTTATCAATGATATTCAAAATTTTGCAAAATAATGGGAAAATGAAGAAATAAGAGACTCATCTACTATATCATTACTATCGGAAGAAGAGAAATATTGTGAAGAATTATATCAAAAAGCAACGAGAAGATTGGAAAGTGGAAGATATGATGTAGCAATCCCTATGAAACCCAATTATCAAAAGTATTTAGGCCAGTCAAAATCAATCGCTGTACTGTTGACTATACTGTAACTGTTTATGCAGTTAGAAAGAAAATTTAATAAAATAAATTATTGTACGACGGAATATCGATGCTTTAAAAACGAGTTCTTACAACCTGGGTATATAACTAAGGTAAACAAACGTGACGTAAGCGCGTCAGCAAATTACCTACCTCAGCATGACTCCATTGGAACAGCTTTACGTGTTGTTTTCAACGCATCATCGAAAACTTCGTCGGGTCACAGCCTGAATGATCTTATGAAGAGCGGGTCTTACTTACAACTAGACCTGCAATCAATCATCTTAAAGTGGAGGCTGCCTCGCTATGTACTAAATGCTGACATAGAGAAAATGTTTCAACAATTAATTGTTCAAGACATCTATAAGCTCCTACAGACTATCATACTCGTATGGCGAGACTCGTCGCTCGAGCCACTAGAGGAATATTAACTCACCAGAGTTACTTATGGAATGAAAACAAGTCCGTACCTCTCCATTCGTACCTTAAGACAAATAGTAACGGATAATGCTCAACAATATCCTCTAGTATCTAAGGTTTTGAAGGACAGCTGTTACATAGATGACGTCATGTGTGGAAGTGACAGTATCGACGAGGCAAAACAGATTCAGCACGAATTAATCACTATTCTTAAAAATGCGGGAATGAACCATAGAAAATGGTAGAGCAATCAACCGGAACTTATCAATAATTTATCACCGGACCTACTCAGTACTATGTATGATTTTAAGGACTCTGAAACAATGAAAACCTTGGGGTTAAGATGTAACCCTGCGACAGACATGTTTACCTACGATATCCAATTACAGAACATAGACAGCAAAATTGTCACTAAAAGACAGCTTTTATCAGACATGTCAAAAATTTACGCCCCACTCTGGCTGTCTCCTTTCACTATCAGAGGAAAGTTACTTTTCCAGCAGAAAAGTCAGAATTATCATGGGATGACAAATTAACCAATTCTATTTTACAAGATTGGATAAAATTAAAAGAAGATTTGATGATAATAGATACGTTCCAAATTCCGCGCTATCTAGGTCATTCTAGTTGTCCTAGTGAACTACATAGGTTTTGTGACGCATCAGAAAAAGCATACGCGTGTGCAGTTCACCTAGTAACTAAAAACATCAAGACTGGAAGCTGCGAAAACAAAGGTAACGCCAACTAAGAAGCAGATCTCATTGGCTCGTTTAGAACTTTTGGGATCACTATTATTATCATTACCCTTGAGGAAAATCATCGATTAATTTTCACTCCTAAATACTAACATTTATGCTTGGACGTACTCCATGATCGTTCTCAGTTGGCTACATGGAGATATATAAAAATGAAAGAGTTTTGTCGCAAATAGAGTAAGACAAATCATATATATTATACCTGCAAAAAATTGGCAACACAAAGGATCACAGGAAAATGCAGCAGATTGTGCGACGACAGGCATGTCTAAAATCAGTTTATCCAAGCAGTCATTATGGTGGGAGGGTCCAAAATGTAATTAAAATTTAGGCGTAGATGTAGGTGTAGGTGTAGATAGTAGTTGTAGGTATACTTAGGTGGTAGTTGTAGATGTTGGTGTAGCTTGTAGGTGTAGATAGTAGTTGTAGGTATACTTAGGTGGTAGTTGTAGATGTTGGTGTAGCTTGTAGGTGTAGATAGTAGTTGTAGGTATACTTAGGTGGTAGTTGTAGATGTTGGTGTAGCTTGTAGGTGTAGATAGTAGTTGTAGGTATAGTTAGGTGGTAGTTGTAGATGTTGGTGTAGCTTGAAGGTGTAGTTGTAGGTATCGGGATAGCTAGTATAGTAATAAGATTTTCTCTACTAAATGAAAATTAAATAAATAAACATCTTCATACATATTTGAATTGAAGCAAACGTATTATTACGTAATATTTTGTTTTTCAGCACCATTTTAGTGGCTGTGCGGCTGATATTTAATTAGGACACTTGAGCGCTAATATCAGCATTGTGTCGGCCATATTGATTCTGTACACTGCGTCTATCATAGCGGTTTAGATTTGGAAATCACGAAAATTTTGCACCAATGGCCTCGCTCGACCGGTGTGATAGGTATTATGGTTTAATTAGATAGCTAGCGTAAAATAATTAAGTAACATTACAATTCCTTACTAATTTTAACGTACAAACTTGGCACCCGTCTCACGTAAAGTTCGGACCGCGGGAAACGGCCCGCGCCGTTGCAACCATCGCTCCGAAAAGAACATAGCGTGGTACTGACAGTCCGATACAGCATATCGATGCAGGGGCATTTTCCGTAGTTTTATCCGAGCAATCGTGCAATCCATGTATGACGCAGACAGTCCAGACCGTGGACGTATCGTTAGCGCCCATCACACGTTCAGTTCTGACCGTGGGAAATAGCACGCGTTTCCGACTCGCTCTCTGAACCGAACGTGTAAATGCGCAGGGACGACAGTCCGATCTGGCAAGTCGATGACAGCGCATTTTCAGTTTTTTTTCAGTCACAGTTTAAAAACTGTGACTGAAAAAAGAAAAACGCTAGGACGTATTTTCATTTTCAGTTCGATCGATCCGTAATCCGATCCGTGGTCCGAACTTTACGTGTGCAGGGCGTTCTTAGTGTTAATTAGCACGTTGCGGCTCGAATAACCGCAGCTGTTTAAACCGCATATATCCATGCGTGGTCCGACCTTTACCTGTGCAGGGCGCAAATACCGAAAACAGTTTTTATGAAATTTATTGCCATATAAAAGTTTTACTTTAAAAATAATACCAATCATTTTCGTATGAAAATCCGAAGCAAATAGAACGGGAAGCTGCATCAAAGATAGGGACAAAAAACGCCTTATGAATTCCTAACGAACAGAATACGTCTTAGTATAATGAGCTGATAGAATTTCAACGAAAAGAATATCATAGCTAATATCTATGATATTCTTTTCGCCTAATAAGACCAGCAAACGAGCTCGATAGCCTGATCACTGGGCCATGAGCAGTTGAGCACCCACGTCTGGAGATTTATAAATAAACACAACGTTGGATTTTAAACCGGCTTACAAAATAAGGCAGTTATGCATGCTGTAGATATATTATTATACATTTTTCGTGATTTAAAAACGGCAGTGTTATCGTTGAACATACAAAATTACTCCTCCGTTTTTAATGACACATTTATAGATTGTCAAACAGGCCCTTAGTGTTATAACACTAAGAGCCTGTTTGACAATCTATACTTATAATAAAACTGTAGAGGTCGAATGTCTATTAATTGAAAAAAATGCTAAAACCCAGTCAGGAAGATTGAAAATTTTTTTCGGAATTAAAAATTGAAAATCGGAAGATTGCTCTTCTTACACCCTGTAAGAAGAGCAATCTTCAAATAATTGTCGAATAGCTTGTTGGGAAGTTTTGTCGCTGCTTACTTTATATCGAGCGACAGAGACAAAACATGCCAATAAGCCACCTGACGCTTATCTGTATAATGTGAAATAAACCCTAATTAATAAATGCATACATTTGTGTGTTGGTATGTATGTGTGTATGTTTCACAGTCTTTCACGCCCAAATGGCTAAACCAATTTCAATGAAATTTGCAATGGTAATAAATACGGCCTTGAATGTAAAATGTTGCCTATCCTTTTTATTCCGAAAAATCTGCGGTTCCCAAAATGGAAAGATTTCATATTTTTCCAACGAAGTCAAAGCTATATCTAGTAATTTATGTTAGTCATGAGTCATTTTTTAAATATAAATTATCATACACAAAATATAATCTTCCATTACAATAACAAATGATTGCTTGTTAACTGCTAATTGGTAGCACTTGTGCCTAATTGAATAATAATTTAATTAAAATTTATGTGTATCCAATATTGTCATAATTTTAGCATATTTTGTATATTGCCTAAATAATATTAATTTAAGCATGTATTATAGTGTAATGTGTATATAAAATAATACAATCGACTTTATTTTATATATATTGTAAAGTATATTTTACATTATATATATTTTATTTTATATTTTATACAATTTTGATTTAGTTTATTTCGTTTGATCCAGAGTGTTCATAGATATAATTCGTCATCATCAGCTAGCTTGCTGCTTGAAAATTCGGAGGTTACTAAAATTTTTATGTAAAATATAATAATTACAACAGCATACAATGATCGCAGACCGTTCGGTAAAGGATGTAGATTGAAATTTGATTTTGTTGAATTCATTACAATGTAATATCGACAAAGTTCCTGCTCGACCACTTTCATAACTTTGTCTGTGCACTAGGACACTAGGCCTAAAAATATTTAAACACAAAGGAACTGACCGCATCGACTGCATAATGCAAAAACAACATAGAAATGTGACTACTAAACTATTCTCAGCGTGAAGTACTATTCTAACTATTCTCAGCTCGCCTGCCGATGAAACCTGCAATATCTCTTGAACTTGAAACAATTTGAGACATTTAATTTAAGCAATATCATAACTTCATTCCCGGAAGCGATCCTCAAGACTTTCAAGATGCTTCTCTTCAGTGAAAATCCTAAATATTAAATTCTGTTTATTAATCTGAAAAATATCCTAACATCTAGACCGCAATATTTTCGAGATGTATGCTGTTGTTTTTATTAATTTTACGTATTTCTAAGCTTTTTTTTAAAAAAAAAAATTAGCTTTCTGCACACCTTTCTAAACCCTAACTGTGCCTAAATTTCATACTCCTCAGTTTGCATATTTTTCGTAAAAAACATAACCCATTCGGCTAAAAAGGGGTATTAAGTTTTCGCTTCATAAATGACAAATATAGCCCTACCTTGATTAAAAAAATAGCAAGAGACAGAAATGAATTTATTAATATTTATTTAAAAAAATACTCAATTTTTTTGTCTACCGTAGCATGCTACGCTGACGTAGGCGTCTATGGCTGCGCAGCATGCTACGCTTACATAGGTGTCTACGCCTTAACATAATTATACATACATACACAAATATTTACATATCGTACTGCATAAGAAAAAAATAAATAATAATAATGAAATTAGAAATAGTACAAACAAATTATGGACTATAGTAAAGATCACAATATTAATTGTGACAAAGGACGTTCCTTGACTCTTTCTTGACTTGACTTGATTTTTAAATACGCACGAGGATTGAGCGCGTCTTAAAGAGATTGGTGATCTGTTCCAGAGGCTGACAGCACGAGCTGTGAACGAAGAGTCAAGAAAGAGTTTCGAAAAGGTTTTACGCTATCGTCCAAAGATTTTCGAACTTCGTCTACTTACATTTACAGAGGGCATGTTGAATAAAGTCCTAGTTTTTGGATATCATTGAAAATAACGAATATATGAACATTTACAGTATGGACGATGTTATAAATTAATATAATGTTGTACTTCAGCTTAGAACTGACAACGATAATGTTGATGTCACCAATGAAACAGTAATTTGAGAGCATTCGGTAGCAATTGCGCTACTTAGCATTTTTCAAACCAACAGCCAATTATATGCGACGCCAGACATTCCAACTTGTAATAAAATTTAAATAATGCACTCTATCTGAGTAGGCCACTAGGTATTGAAAACACACGCGTCGAAAACTGCGCAATAATCGCTATTGATGCTGGTAAAATTTTAGCTCCCGTAGAACGTAAAATTACTCTGACACCGGGTTATGACCCATCTCACGTACTTTCGCTTTTCTTCAGGAAGCAAAGTAACTATATGATATTTAATATTGTTTAATTATCAGTAATTATACGGAAAAAAGCGCTAGATGCGTTGACGTCAATTTTTTCACTTAACATTACTAATTATGGTTCAGTATATAATCTTACTAGAGCAAGCTACAAGTAGATTTTGGAGAGCTACCATCAAGTTTATCATGAGATTAAAGGTTTTCTTAGCTTCAAAGGAGTTATGATTACTTTTAAACAAATCTATAGTATATACATTATATTATATTTATAGTAATTATAATATTATAAAGAGGAATAATTTTTCTACTGATTTTATTGAAATTTGGCACTCATACAGTTTAGTCCACGAGAATGGCAACATAGGCACCTTTTACAGCGGCAAAATGTAGGTACTATTCCAACGAGATTTCCTGTTGCGTGCATGAAGTTGCGGGCGACATCTAATATCTTAAAAAAGTATAATATTTTGCTTAGAAAATGGTCACATAATATAGAAAAAGTCGTTACGTTTCTCCTTGCATTATAGTCCGGTACGTAACCTACGAAGCCGCGAGGTCTCAATTTTTAGGTAGCGGTATACGCCAAGTGGTTTATTAGCATTCGGCGGGGAGCGTAGTTGTACTACATGTCATGACTACACACTTGTAACGTTAGGGTTGACCAAATCACAAAAAAAAAATGTGCAATCTAAAATAACTATTAATATTTTTCATGATATAAGTAGCAGTTAAGGAAAGTCACTCCAACGCTGTTTGAAGTTAGACTTCTCGATTGACTCGTTCTACAATATTCTCTATAAATACGTATGTGGATATAGAATTCCAGTTTAATGGACTCCAAAATGACGGTTCCCAAGAAATAGACCAATACATATAAAGGTTTGCAGCATAATATACTTGTATATGTATATATATTTAATACTGTTATCCTACTACTGTTGATATATGTGATAGTTTGTGAGGATGGATTGATGGATGGATGGATATTTGTTACTCTTTCACACAAAACCTACTAAAATTTAGAATGGTAGTAGTTTGAGCTCTTGATTAACACATAGGCTACTTTTTAACCCGAAAATGTATCTTGTTACAGTGGGATACTGTATTTACGCGGGCGGAGCCGCGGGCAAGAGCTAGTAAATATTATTATGTACTTTCAGTGACTGACAACCCTAGCAAAGTGCACGCACTACACTCTTACGTCATAAAGGTGGAGGATTCTCCAGAATAAGTACTACATTTTAATTGATACAATATGCCACAGTTTTAAGTTTTAAAATTATAGCACTCTTTAAATAGTTTCTTGAAATATTTTATATCATTTGGTTAATTCTATGTTAGATAGGTGCTTTTCATTTAAGTTTAAAATTAAGTTTTATATCTGGGGCTGCATAGGCCCATGTTATGAATAACTTACAGATTAATTTACTAGACTTTAAAACCCCGGAACCTCCGGTAGATCGCACTCGTTGGCCAGAACCCCTCCACCTCGAAAGTCAACAGAAGATGCGTCGGTACTCTCACCACAGAGGAGTTGACTTCGTGGCGAGACTCCAGACGCTCGCCCCTCAATGCGAGGGACGTAAACCTCGTTAAAATATTATAAGCACGAATTTCTTTCCACCATGGCATCCTAGTAGCTTTCAAAATTAAACTTGTTAAAGCTTTCAGCAGATAATATTGAGATATAAAAGCTCGAGATTTACATGTGCTCGATCTTCGCTAGTTAAAAGTTTCAAAGCTCACCATTTATCAAGTTGCTGAAAGCTCTGATGTCGCAAGTTTCACATAACTACTTCAGTGCGACAAACGTTGTTCAGAGTTGTCGATTCGTTATGGAACACCGACTATCCTTGTATTGAGACATATTATTTGTTTCCTCTTAGGATCAGTTCACACCGCGACGATGCGACGATACGCGATGCTCCGCGTCGCTAAATGTTTAAGATAGCTATTCAAAATTGAACTTGATTCACAACAGAAAAATATACACGTTTCATATGACATCAGTCATACACTGCCCATGCACTGCACCTGACGTTCGAACTCTTACAATGATACGTGTATTTTCTTGTGTAATTAATGAAAGTGCAGGGGTGTGTGTTGGTATCCCCAACATTTTTGCATTTATTATTACTACTTTCTGTATTTTAGTGTATTGTTGGCAACACTGGCAATTCTCTCTTGTTGTTATATTTTGGAGTCGGTTCTGTGCACTGTGTGTAATGGTGGTTGAATACACGCACTATCAAATTTACAACGCGTTTCCTTGTCACATTCCAGCTACCTCATCTACAAACAAACAGTGTGTCGCGTATCGTTTCATTTCGGTGTCACTTGACCCTTAATGCAGACAAACACAGACAGTATTAATATGCAGTTTACTATAATAGTCTTCTGTGAGTTTTTTCTGAATTCACATGCTTATTGGAAGATTTTTTATCTTCTTCGACCCTCGAGGGTTTCAAAGCTGTTTTCCGCCGTGACTTATTTATACACAACTATAACAAGTAACCCTTGAATACTGTTCTGTTGCAACTAAAACTTACTACTGTAATATTCATGTTTTTCTCATAAGAAAAAAACTTTGTCGTATGATAAATATGGAAATAACTTATAAAAATTATGCTTAAATCATAGCTGTTTTCCGCCGTGACTTATTTATACACAACTATAACAAGTAACCCTTGAATACTGTTCTGTTGCAACTAAAACTTACTACTGTAATATTCATGTTTTTCTCAAAAGAAAAAAACTTTGTCGTATGATAAATATGGAAATAACTTATAAAAATTATGCTTAATCACGGTATATTTATGAGGATATATTATTATAGTAGTTGAGGACGGGACTGTGAAATCTTAACAAAGTGAGGAGATTTAGATAATGGATGGGGCAATTTGTCAAGTCATATTTCTGGCCCCGGCGGGTTTCAGGTGGGTTTTTTGTGAACAGAGGGGTAAATATTTTGTCCGGTAATAGATACTTGCTTATAGGCGTACGGTCTTAAAAGAAATAAAGAATTAGGGCATAAGTATTATTAATATACAAATCTACTGGGCTACGTTTATTAAAAATCAAACAATTTATAAAAAAAAAAAAAAAAACTTTGTAGACAGATATAGGTGTCTATTAAAATATTTAAGTAATGAGCATTAAAAATACGACATGAAAATATACTTAGTCTGGCCATAAATACTGTTACAATTAAAAATAAACAAAATATTACATTTGAATTTGGAATCTGTCATTTTTATATGATTGTTCATTGTGTTTTCTCATTTTGGCGCCAATACATTGTACAACATTTTGCGATATTAAAATGGAGTGGGGTGGTAAAGATGGCCGAATCGCTGTGATTGCATTACACAAAGTAGATATGGAGCCAAACGCAATTTTTAAAACTCTCCATACGCTTGGTATTAGTAAAATGTTTGTGTACCGGGCTATTAATAGGTACAATGAGACCTCCTCTGTTTGTGACAGAAAAATATGGCCGTCCACAGAGTGTTCGTACGAAAAAGGTGGTCAAAGCAGTAAGGGAAAGAATTCAAAGAAATCCTGTCCAAAAGCAAAAGATTTTATCTCGGGAGATGAAGATAGCACCTAGAACCATGTCGCGTATTATAAAAGATGTCTTAGGACTTGCAGCCTATAAGAGACGTACTGGTCATTTCTTAACTGATAATTTAAAAATTAATAGGGTGGTAAAATCGAAACAACTACTGAAGCGGTACGTACGCAAAGGGAGGTTACAGAAAAATTTTGTTTACGGATGAGAAATTTTTTACAATTGAGCAACATTTTAACAAACAAAATGACCGTATTTATGCTCAAAGCTCTAAGGAAGCTTCCGAATTCCGACTATCCGACTTCTATATATCCGACTTCAGTGATGGTTTGGTGGGGTATTAGCTATGAAGGAGTGACTGAGCCATACTTTTGTGAAAAAGGTATCAAAACATCGGCACAAGTGTATCAAGATACCATTCTTGAGGAGGCAGTGAAGCCCCTTAAAGGACCATGTTCAGTAACTAGGAATGGTCCTTCCAGCAAGACTCGGCGCCGGGTCATAAAGCTCGGTCTACGCAGTCTTGGTTGGAAACGAACGTTGCGGACTTTATCAGAGCTGAAGACTGGCCGTCGTTTAGTCCCGATCTTAATCCGCTGGATTTATGGTCAGTTTTAGAGAGTACGGCTTGCTCTAAATGCCATGATAATTTGGAGTGCCTAAAACAATCCGTACGATTGGCAGTGAAGAATTTTCCCATGGAAAGGTGCGTGCTTCTATTGATAACTGGCCTCAACGTTTAAAGGACTGTATTGCAGCCAATGGAGACCACTTCTAATAAGCTTTTTATATTTTAAATAGTTTTATATTTATGTATTAAACTAACACACTGTAAAAGTAATAAATGTTATTTGCAATAGAATTTTTTTTTATTTGTTGAGTATTTATGGCAAGACTAGGTATTATTCCATTTACTTAATTACAAAATTAATAAAAGTTTATCCGCTTTTTACATTGACATAAAAAATACTAAAGGGCAAATCCATTAGCATTTGGAACGAGCCAACTTTATATTCAATACAACAAAGCAATTTCATAGTCAAATTTTTTTAGGACTTAGCAACATTAACAACACCCTATGGTCGAATTTCGCCCATCAATAATTCATTTAATTTTTATCCGGCTTCCAAAAAAAATAGGTGGTTATATGTGCGGCTGTATTTTATATTTTTGAAGTTAGTTTTTTATAAGGGTCCTTTGCCTCTCAGATAGAAAAAGAAATGTAAATTTTGTGACAACCCTATAAAAATTGTATCCATCAAACGCACGGTAGTGTGTATTAATAATCTGAGGTAGTGTGTGTGTGTGTGTGTTTGTTGTTATTATTCTTATTTGTATGTATTTCTAAGCATTATTTTTAAATACTCCCAAATTATATCAAGATCTGTTCAGTGGTTTTTGCGTGAAAGAGTAACAAACATCCATCCATCCATACTCACAAACTTTTTAATAGTCGTAGGAACAGTTCGGCCACAATAGTTCGGCTTATTAGGTCAAGTTGAATGCGCGTATGGAATTTGTACATTGTAGAAAATGCTAGCTATATTTTATGAAATCTTATTCTTATAATTCGTTTTGTCCGTTTTTTTTTGCTTACAATAATTTACAACAGCCACTGATTATAGTGTTAAAATGTATTAAATTCGTTGCTAAAATAAGTAGCTAAAAATAATGGTCGAATACTGAAACGCTAATCAAAATTAAGAGCCCTCCTATTCACAGGCTGTCGCTGTCTTTGCTAGCCGAAATGACAAGGACGGCATGTGACTTGAGCGTCACTTAATTAATTTAATAATTGTTTCAGTATTCTGGAGTATGTCTACAAACACGTACCTACAAACTATTTAAACGTGTTTGGAGGATGAATCGTTTTTTTAAACATGTATGAAACCTAACATAATTTTGCCTTAAAATATATCACTAAATAAAACTTTCTTGCATGTATTTTGTTTCAGTCAGACGAGCAAAAGGGTGTTTTTTCAAATTTTTACAGTTCTGGTGTTCATTAGTTGAGTCTTTCAAAATCATTGTAGTTGTTAAATTATTAGATTATTTTGAAAATTGTTTCGATTTGTATATTTGTAAATGTTGTCTGGCTAGAAAGATTAAGCTTTGTGCTATAATTAGCAATTCGTATTTTTAAAATAATTAAATATATTTGTATGAAAAACATTATATATTATATTGTATATAATGTTTATATTCCTTGGTGTAGTAGTAAACATCTAAGCTTAAACAGTAAAACCATGTTACTAATTGCCCTCTACATTATCCGTTTTTCTATGAAAATGGCAGATAATGTATGAAAAACTACGATTCCCGAAGGTAATGGTTGTGCCGCCATTTTCTGTCTTTTGGCAAAAACAAGTTATTAATTTGTGCAGAAATAAAAAAAAAACTGTTACTCGAGATTGCGCGGCTGTCTAAATATGTATGACAGTACTGGGAATTTGCCCTAAAAGTAAAGTCACACTGAAACGAAAAGATACGCGATGAGGCGCTGCATTTTCAAGATAGCTATTCAAAATTGAACATTAATCGTTACACAAGAAGATATACGTTTCATTACACAGCGCATATAGTGAATAAAGTGTAAATAAATAAATAAATAAAAAAAAAAAAAAAATTTGAATAGTTGTCTTAAAAATGCAGCGCCAGGTGGCGTATCGTCTCGTTTCGGTGTGAGCTGCGACGCACCGAGCAAGGGCCCTAAGTTAGCAAGGGCTATAGTCAATTAATGGATGTACATTAATGATCAAATGTTCGCTTGTCAGCTGAGAACGTGAGCCGAATCGTGTACCCATGTCACTGAGTGTCACTAAAGTGCTTAGTGGACTCCGGTTATGTATCAGATACGTCGTTTGTTAGTTCTATTATATGACAACTATGTTTATCTAGATTAATGGTAAGCTGGTTAGTTTAATCGTACTCAATTTTTAAGAAAATAGGTATTTCAAAGATGGTTACTAGGCTATAGTTCCGACTACCTTATAGTCAAAGAAGTCTCTAGTTTGTATATTAGGTCTTTACCTTTGAAATTGCCGTTTTGTATAAAAAAATTAAGGTTTTTTTTTCATGTATTTTTTATTTCTATTAATCGAAGTAATTACCAATGCAATCAATGCATCTTTGCCAACGCAGTGGCATTTTATTGATGCCCTTCTTAAAGAAATCGTTTGGACGGGAGGCAACAAATTCTTCAAAGACATTTTGTACTGCCTCTCGGGTATTGAATTTTTTTCCCGCCAAGAAGTTCCAATTTCCAAATTCTGGAAAAAGTAGTAGTCTGTAGGCGTAAGGTCTGGTGAGTAGGGCGGATGACGGAGAGCTTCCAACCCCAGTTCTTGCAACTTGGAGACCGTCTGCTGTGCAGTATGAGGTCGCGCGTTGTCGTGCAGGAGCAGCGGAGACGAGCGATTGACCAATGCTGGTTGGAGATGTGCCAGCTTCTCCATCATTGTGTTCAGTTCTTCACAGTACACATCTGCAGTAATGCTCACCCCGTTTGATGCTGCTGTGATGAATTACAGCACAATTCACGGCGCATTTTACACCCGCGGTGTGCGCGGTTGTTCGCGGGTCCCGCTGCACCGGCGAGTAGCTAGTAGAATCGCGCGGGCCGCGGTCTCCCGCAGCCTCGGCTAGCGCCCGCGCGCTCTGCGTTCGGTTTGCAGGCGAAATTCAGAAAGTCTATTGTAATGCATTTCGCCTTTTTGCAACCGCGTGTCCTGCGATCAGCACCCGCCACTGGGGGCGATAATCTCAACAACGGCGACTGCATGACAGCGTAAAACCGCGATCTCGTGAGAAAGGCACGGGAAGAAACCGCTCCGTTAGTTCTTAGCGTTATTGTGTATGATTTCTTAAATCAAAAAGGACAAAATAATAGGTCTTTACATATGAAATTGCCGTTCTGCAGTACTGGCCATTTCAAATCAAAATAATTTTTGTTTGGCTATGAATTCTAATTTCAAATTAATTTTATTTTAAAAACATGGAATTCATTTTCCAAAAGTAGTCATTTGCTTATTGATTAGTGTTACATTTTCATCGCATTTCAATCTTTTTCGTCATCATGGATACGTTAAAAATTCGAGTAATTATGGAATATGAGTACCGTCGTGGCAGCAACGCGGAACAAGCGGCAACATCAACGACGTTTACGGAGCTAACAATAAAAACCAACGCACCACCTGTTATTGGTTTGCTCGCTTCCGTTCTGGAAATTTCGACCTGAAAAATGAACCTCGCGGTCGTCCGAAGACTTTGGTCGACAATGACAAATTAAAGGCGAATGTGGAAGCTGATGATATACAATCTACGGCTGAATTAGCAGCAGCTTTCGACGTTAGCGTCAAAATAATATTGGTCCATTTGCGTCAAATTGGGAAGTAAAAAAGCTTGACAAATGGGTGCCCCACGAACTCAATGATCGCCAGCGCGAAGTGCGCGTCGAGACGTGCCTTACACTGCTCAACAGAACAACACAAATGAAGGAATTTTTGAACCGCATTGTTACCTGCGATGAAAAATGGATTCTGCTTGATAATCGCAAGCGCTAAGCATGTTGGTTGGATCCTGGTTCAGCACCTAAACAATACCCTAAACGAAAACTTACCCCTAGAAAAGTGATGATCACTGTTTGGTGGTCTAGCGCCGGTGTGATTCATCACAGCTTCTTACCAAACTGGGTGAGCATTAATGCAGATGTGTACTATGAAGAACTGAACACAATGATGGAGAAGCTGGCACATCTCCAACCAGCATTGGTCAATTGCTCGTCTCAGCTGCTCCTGTACGACAACGCGCGACCTCATACTGCACAGCAGACGGTCTCCAAGTTTCAAGAACTGGGGTTGGAAGCTCTCCGTCATCCGCCCTACTCACCAGACCTTGCGCCTACAGACTACTACTTTTTCCAGAATTTGGATAACTTCTTGGCGGGAAAAAAATTCAATACCCGAGAGGCAGTACAAAATGCCTTTGAAGAATTTGTTGCCTCCCGTCCAGAAGATTCCTTTAAGTAGGGCATCAATAAACTGCCACTGCGTTGGCAAATATGCATTGATTGCATGGGAGATTACTTCGATTAATACAAATAAAAAATACATGAAAAAAAATCGTTTAATTTTTTTCATACAAAACGGCAATTTCATAGGTAAAGACCTAATATTATTTATAGATGAGGCATTTGTGATCAATTATAAAAATGCAACATCTATGTAACCAATTTCTTGTAACAAACGAGTCTGATTCTGATTCTGAGGCATGTCGAGGCAAAAAGTGTCCACACTTAAAATGCCCCGCTTTCGTAGTTGCTCGGGGACCATTCGTCATTTTGACATTCGCTTTCCGCAGCATAGTCGGTCCGCTTTAATTTTTTGACACAATTTTCTGAAATCAATATGGCCATGGGGTGACTTTATCATGTACGAAGGTTTTTTTCTGTCAAATGTACGATCGCCCATCTATAGTTTTGAAATCATCGGACTTACGGCCCGTTTCAAAAACCTATCTACCAGTAACTATTTGTTAAAAACGTCACATTTGGTATCGCTGTCACAGACAAAGATTCCATAAACTAAGTTAGTGTATTGAAACGCTAAAAACCGGCAAAAGATACCAAGTTTTTTAATAAATAGTTATTGGTAGACATAGACTAATCATTGGTCTCGCTGAGCGCTTTACCAGACCGAGCTGATGTGCTTGTCAAATACTGCAATAAATACTCAGCAGAGGTCAGCTTATCCGAGCTAGTCATATTGAAAGCTTTATGACAGGTACATCCTGAATATTTATTTAATTTTAGTTTAATTCGGAAAAAATTGCAAGTTTGGTAGTGAAACTATGTAAATTAAAATTAAAAATTAAATTAAATTAATTTAAATTAATAAAAAAAAAAAAAAAAAAAAAATAATTCGACAAGAAATAAGAAGAACACTGGGTCACATAATAATAATAGCTCCCACACCGATTTCGGTGACGGTGGCCTGTTTCATTGAAACCAGGCCAGCTACGCAGGAGTTATGTTATAGTGCCCAAGTGTGTGCGCAGTACACAAGAGCACTCTCTCCTCCTTTTACTCTCGTAACCCAGTGGGACGGATAACCGACAAGACTGGCGAGAGATTAGGCGCAGGTCCGACTTTTTACATGCCCATCCGACGCATGGATCATCTTTCTTGTCAGACAATCAGGTGATCAGCCTGAATTGTCCTAACCAAACTTGGAAACAACATTTTTTGTTCCAATGCGGGAATCGAACCCACGACCTCCGAGTCGAGAGCCAAGCTCTAACCACTAGACCACGGAGGCTGTCACATATCATCAGTAAGTATCGTATTATTTTGACATTTTCACATAAAATTACATCAACTCAAAACGCCATTCAGTGTTGCCGCGTATGCAAGAATCAAGTTTCCCGTAGTTGATATTTTTATGATGTGAATTTATTGTCATTGTATTTCATTATAATATAATAGGCTATTTCATTTATCTATCCTAGTTATTATGATTCTACCCATGGCCTTAACATCTATTGCAGACGATTTATGGCGTGTTACTTAATTATGTATGGACCGTGGAACAGCTTTCCTCATGGCTATGCAAGCCGATGCGGGAACGGCATAGCCTACCGCAGAGCCAACAAAAGACTGGTTGATGATGCGGGACCTAGATGTCGTTTCTGTCTCTTGTCAGCAAGGACTTGAAACCAGGCGTCATCGCAAAACATGCGACCCTCCGATACCCGTTAGCGCCAGACTGTTTTATTTTCTGCGAGCTTCTCCCAGCTTCGGCAGTCGATCGTGAAAGCGGAGACGTCGCGCTTTAAAGCGTGCGCGCGAAGCATGGGCCTTCCTACATCTCTATTCGCATTCGCTATCACACTAAGTAGAACGCGTCGTGGTGAACGAAGGGGTTTCATCCTGTGCACATGCCTGCTGTGCTGCTGTGCGATTTATAGAACCTTGGAACTAAGTAACTGTCGAAAAATATGAAAACGTTACAGTTAAATGTATTATGTGTAATGCAGTCATTTTTATTATTATTTTTCTAAAGAAGAAGTCCATAAGAATAATATCTTGATGTATTAACTTTCAATTAATTGTTAATCCTACTATTTTACTACTATAATTATAAACGTGAAAGTTAAAAGTAAAATGTTCCTGTGGGATACTGTAATTACGCGCGTGAGGCCGCGTGCAAAAGCTAGTTTTTAAGTATTTTCTTATCTACATTTATAACCAATAACTTAACTAATAGACCACAGCACAATATATTTTTCCCATTAAATCGGGCAAAAGTTGAGTAGCTGGCACACACACACACAATTTTTGCTCACAATTTTTCACGTACACTAGAATTTGTCACATGTAAGTCAATTGCCACTTTACACACTACAATAATGAGTTGCCACACTGACGAAGCTCTTGTTGTTAGGTAAAGCTCTATCTTGTCGAGCGCCCAGCGAGACCAATGATTTATCTATGTTGGTAGATAGGTTATCAAAACCGGCCGTTAGTAGAAGTCTATCGATCAAAGCTATGCAACATATAATACAATTCGCCTTAAATAATAAAAAAAAAATAGATATTTACATTTTTTAAATTCACATTAACACATGAAGGTCTCTACATTTTTTTTTACCAAAATTAAAATTTACATAGAAGCTTAAAGTATATGTCATTTTTCCAGTACTCTCAAAGTCAAGTTGAAAAATGTTTCTAGTAGACTATATACAAAAAACTGTAGACTATATAAAATATGCGTATATATTTCTTAGTAAGTATTTTTTTTGTCTACAGTCAACCCTTTCATAATACAAGAAAAAGAAATTAACTGTACCAAAAAGTGAAACATAATTCAAAGTAGAACAAAGAAAAGTTTCACTTCAGAACGATAAAATAAAATTTATTGTACTAATAAAATTAAAAATAATGTCGTGTAAGTGAAATTTAATTAGCCTTAAATGGGGTAAAAAGGACCCAGATGCTTACATCTCGCTAATAAAGCCTACAAGAAGAATTTTAAAAGGGTGCAAACTTGCCAAGTACAAAGGGCTAAGTACGATATAACTTCGAGTAAATTAGGACCCGAGTGAATTTACAGTCGGATTGTCGACGTTGTAAATTAATTTTTATAAGGTACTAGCTGTCCCAACACACGTTATTTTGTCTTAAGTATAAACGTCCAATATTTCTCACCGTTTAAACCTCTGAAAATCGGTCCAGCCGTTCTCGAGTGTTAGCGAGACATTCGAATTGCAATCCATTTTTATATATTATATTTCGTTGTGTTTGAATCCTTTGTTACATTTTTTGTTACGGTTTATTCAGCCCGCGTACATTGTACATATTACTGTGTCGTCTTAAAAATGAGTTTATCCTAAACATTTATCTATCGATACAACGCATGGACTGTGTCAAGTTTTATCCGGCTAGCGAATTAGGCGTGAAAATATAACTAACATTCGCATTAAAGGCGCGTTTACAAATTCGGCATAAATTGACTGTTTGTGAATGTTTCAGTCCATATACTGTCAAAACAACTGTCAAACAAATTTTTTTTTACATTTTGTAAGCGCGTCCTTAAACAAAGTTAACTATTTATTCCATTTGTACAAGCCAAAAACCATACAAAAGTAGTTTAACTAATATTTGACCAAATATACATGAAAAACATTAATAAGTTAACGAAATACGCGATATAACATTTACGTTTTTATCAAAAATTGTGATTGTAAAAACAAACATTCATATGTTATTTATAAACAAATCAACCGAGTTTTGATTAATTATTTACGAATCTCTCCCCAAGTACCGTCAAAATAAATCTAGTTTTAAAAATTCTAACAATACCCCGTTTTCCCAATACCTAAATTTGCATGCAAACCAATGTCAAACAAATTCGACCGAACGGAATAAAAAATTCCGCGTGTAATAAATATCGCGAATTATTCTATTACGACGAGGAATAAATCGATGTTACGCTTGTTTTTTTATTTATTTGTTAGCTTACGTAAACTATTCTGTATTGTCACCAGCATCGACATACTTTACCAATTTTACCATAACTTTTCCTACATTTACCCCCAAGAATTCTGCATTTAACCCAAGGTTCAAATTTACCCCCAATTTAAAGCGCGCAACGCCGAGCTAAGCCAGTTATTTCTACTATTGTTATAAAAGTGAAAGTTTGTGATGTTTGTTACTCTTTCACGTAAAAACTACTAAACGGATTTTGTGAAATTTGGTATGGTAGTAGTTTAAGCTCTGGATTAGCACATAGGCTTTTGTGTAGCACTGTCTTTTTTATCCCAAAAAAATACAGTGTTCCTGTTGAATACTGTATTTAAGAGGGCGGAGCCGCGGGAAAAAGCTAGTTATAAATAATTCCTCCAAGGAATCGTTAAGTAAACAGTTAACGTCGACGAAATAAATTGGAATAGTCAAGGAATATGCTGTCTGAAGCTCACACTAAAAGTAAACGAGTGCGCTGGTATTTGGAGTAATACCTATGATATTATGACACACTGATGTCCCATAGCTACGGACGTCTTACCTCATACAATAACGACAGGGTGGTAAGGAGCACACCACACGACACACGTGTTCACATCGCGGTGTCGCTACTGGCACCCTACATAAAAGCCACAATGAAGGGTGATTCGCGGCGAAACATTTTTTTTTTTCCAAGGAAGACCGATAAAATAGCGGACAAATCATCTTTGATGAGCAATTAAATACACAGTCGCTACACTAGAGGAGTTACAATTTTTGTGCCGATCTGTTTCTTTTTCTTCTTTTTCTGTTTTGTGTGATCTGTTTTGTGAACTGATTCTTAGTACTAAAGAACTAAGAATCAGTTCACACTGCGACGATACGTGGTGCTGCATTTTTGAGATAGCTATTCAAAATTTATGTTTGTTCACTAGACAAAAAGATACACGTTTCATATGAGATCAGTCATACACTGTACATGCGATGTGCAGCGAGCTGCCACTTTATGTACATTTGAACTCTTACATAGGAACGTATATCATCCTGTGTAATAAATTTAGTTTTATTTTTAATTGCTATCTTAAAAATGCAACGCTATTCGCGTATCGTTTCGTTTGGGTGTGAATTGACCCTAACTGTCTAGGGCTACCAGGTCTCTCAAACATTCGGCGAAAAACGAAGCAATTTCTTCGGTCTAGGCAGCTTATTCGAGCTGAAACATGGACCAGTGATGGTTCAGAAAAGTCAACCTTATGCTATTCTAGATCAGCCTTAGACAAAGTAACAATTTAAAAACGATGACGAAGTTCGAAAACAGTAAAATGTATGGGAAAGATTTCGTCGCTAATTAACGTGTTTAATCGCATACATTTTATTCGTTAATTCGTCTTCATTTTGATATTGTACTTTGTCTAAGCCCCCAACTTTTACACTGGACTATGTAGAACATGAACGTGACATTTATTGATATGGTATGTCAACGCGTCCACCTATTATTTTGTTATTACTCCTTAGTATAATGCGGTATGGCTAAAACGGAACCTTGTTTTGTTTTGGTTAGTCACATCGCTGAATGGCCGATAAATGTTACTCTAACGCACATGTAACTCTTCTGCAGATGTTGCAGGTGATAACGGGCGGTCATTTTAGTTTACCATCAGGCACTCCGCTTGCGATAAATGTGAAATGAGGATGGACGGATGTATTGATGGATGGATGGGTGTTTTGACGAAATTTGCTATGGTAGTACTTGGTTTGAGCTCTGGACTAACACATAGAATACTTTTCATCACGAATAAGTACAGTGTTCCCGTGGGATACTGGGATATTTACACGGGCGGAGCCGCGGATAGAAACTAGTAATTCATAAAAAAGGTAAAATTGATGTTTGCTTTTAAAAAATATATCTTACGCTTGACAGTCACGAACAAACATTTTTTAATGGGCACTTTTATTTTCTCTGCCAGTCTGCAATGTTTAACCTTATGAATAAACAGCTAGCTACCACAAAAGAGGCATAAAATTAAGCCCGAAAAAAAGCGGCCGTCAAACTCAGCACAAATGAAGTATAAATCCAAATTTGTGACTATGTTTTTTATAGCTTGTAATAATAGTTTTTCTTTGCTTAGACTACATAAATTATCAGATTACCAATAGGTTGGCTGATGAATTAGAGGAGCTGAGAGTGCAGTGTGTGTGCTTTTGTATATAAAGAAAATTGAAAAGTTTAAGTTACTCCCGAATTGTGAAGCAATAAGCGAGCTGATGATGATGAATTATAGCTAAGATCACTCTCGATCATGTCAGCTTTCAAACAAATAAGCTTGATCTTGTCGGTTCATCCGTTTGGGAGCTACGATGCCACGGACAGACACACAGATAGACAGACATGTCAAACTTATAACACATCTTTTTGCGTCGGGGGTTAAAAGTATATTTTGTGTGAAAATAAATGACTTAATCTAACAAAACCTTGAGAAAAAAAGAAATTTTTTTTTATTCAAATACGTAGGTAAACTTGTTCAAATATTAGGGTGTCGACGTAAATACAACCGTATTTTCTATTTCGCTTTATTTGTATCGATTAGGGTTGTCACATTGAACAAAATTGTCTAGATTTTTATTATATAAGACTAATGTCGCACATGGACACCCACAACAGCACAAAACCACTGTCGGTCTTTCAAAAAGAAAGGGCTCTTTTCTGTTCTTCAGCCAAAATAGTCCTGAAAAACATCCATTCATTTTTCATTCATTTGATCAATTCGTTGCTTTATTGCGCAAGGCAGTAAACTCCGGGAAAAGCGCACAGTGGAAGACTGCCAGCCATTGAGGTGATTGGGAATGTTTCTCAATTTTATTATACGTTTTGAATTTGTTGAATTTTTATTAAGGCCTTTTATTGTCAGCCCAAGAGTTGAATGCGGAGTTCAGGAATGCAATAGCTAACAAGCACACTATACAAAATAGGCGCGTGAGGTGTGGTGTGCGGTGGCCTCTCACCTCAGGCCCCGACGGCATTCAACTCGTGCGCGGACTTGTATCTTTCTGACGTCGTCCGAAATAATTTTTATTTCACCGCAAAATTGTAAAAACCGTTAGATTGTAATATGACTAGTGAAATTATAAAATGTCAAAAGACTGCGAACACGAACGTTATGCTTACAATTAAACGCATTATTTTTCGTTATATTATAATATATTATAGCAAATAACCTTAGATATATTGACGTGATAACGTCTTATAAATCAATGGAGCCAGCTGCACGCCACGAAAAAACATGACTCATGCGTTACCTGTTACCCGTTATCGTTACCAAGTACCGTTACCAAGTACCAGCGTTAGCTCGCATTGCCTTTACCTCATTATTATTATTATGGTTGTTGTTGTTGTTGTTGACGTTGTCACGTTCTACTATCGTCAGTAAACCGACTTTACAGACAACCGGTATGTTTTTTTTTTACAATCTCGCTAGTTATATTACTATCTAACGGTTTTACAATTTTAAGGTGAGAGAAAAACTAGCAAACACATTAGTCATGGCACACGTAAAATTATTTTGAACACATCATGAGAATACTACATTAAATATTTGTACTTTTTACTACAAAGCGAAAGTACGAAGAGAAACTACTAAAACTGCTTACGTAGTATTTTGGTAACCCTAGGCAAAGGTGTGTTTACATTGCAGCTTAATAACGGTTTCCGAGGTTTGTTTCTGACGTGTAAAGCCCGGGACACATCGGCGAGTCTTTATTTTTAATTTACTCTAGTTGTGCACGAACCATTAAGAAAGTGTAATTTTGAATAATAATAATATTGTCTACGGACGCTTCACACCACGTCAGTCTGGCCCCGTGCTAAGTACCTTCGAAGAACTTGTGTTACGGGGGGACCAGACAACGAGAAGTATATTTAATACATTTATGTTAAACTTATATTTATGATTTTTATTATATTAAACATAATAATATATAATACACATCCATGACCCAGAAACACAGAAAAACTTTTATCTCTTCGGCGAGATTTGAACCTGCGACCCCAGCTTGAGCACCAACGCGCTCAACCACTGAGCCACAGAGGTCGTCATTATAATAACAAAAAAGTGGGTGGTTTTAACTTTATGGTGTAATAAATTCGAATTTTTGTGTCATACAAAAAAGTGAAAAGGTCAATTTATTGTAACAAATGAAACGGTTAAAACAGGTACAGTTTAAATTAACTAAAAGTCATTAGTGGAAAACTCGTGGCAATTACAAAAATACGAAACTGGGAATGAACGAGTAGGAATCTGTGGGAACTGGGAACAAGTGGGAACAGGGAACGAGTGGCGAAGTTGGAACAGGTGAAGAGTTTGTTTGCTGTAACTTTTGAAGGTTCAACTTTTGTAAACTTCGTAACATTTAACCAATAAACGGTAAATTTATTTTGGTGTAAATAGCTTCACTTCAATATTGTGATGAATTAAAGAAAAAAATTGTGTATGTTATTATTATTATTAGCTTTTGTGAATTCGTTTACGTAGAATATACTTTTTTATATCCCACGAGTACGACGAATTTTACCAAGATACATTTAAAATGAATGTTAATGACTTATTTTGTGCTATATTTAATTTTTCGACGGTTTTTGCATGTAAAAGTATTTCTTTTTTATGAAATTGACCAGGAAACGAGCAGACAAATAAAATGATGGTAAGCGATACGCCAGACAGTCAAAACACCAGAGGAGTTACACTTGTAGGTCCACTGGTGTTGCGCACCTGCGTCCTGGTCGTCCTGGTCCTTATAAATCCGAAACCCCTTTTGGGACTCCGGTAACCTCACTCGCTCGTTGAAACACAACGCAACTGGCCGTGGTATTTATCATGCCCCATCCGTGCCGAATCATGGGTCTCCTGCTTGTAAAAATTCACTTACATCATTCCATGAACAAAATTTCTCATTTGTAGTGTTAAAATAGGATTGCACCTTTCTATCCATTGGAATAAGTTCTAACCACAGCCATACGACAGTTCCACGTGCAATTACTAGAATGGAGAATGGAGGTTGACCCGGTGACCTGGAGGAGGTGGATAAAATTCTCCCATAACAATGAATATAATTGTTTTAAACACTTACGGATTGTGTCGCGGTGCACTTTTCTTTTTCCGACGTTTCGGCTACTTGTTGTACTTGTTACTACTTGTTAGACTATATTAATAATCCGAGGTAGTGTGTGTTTATATATAGTAGTAGTTATTTTTTTAATTTTATGTATTATATTAAAAAATATATATTAAAAACACTTCTTATTATTAAAAATTAGCTTCCTGCACGCTTTCCACAGAAACATTAACTGTGCTAAATATCATACTTCTCTCGTAAAACTGTACTGACAGTTTTTGCTTCAGGTATTAATAATTACTAATAATGCGCTGGCACTGTGGTCTTATCTTAATTGGTGACAATATGTGGTTAGCTGGTACCAGAATCGAATAATAATATAAATATTGAACACTATTCAATTCGGCTGAATTAGTTTTATTTGATATCTTTACACACAAATGAACGTAGAAATTGGACGAAAATATTAATTATAAATAAACTAACCAGAGCATGTCAGGACAATATATCTAAGGAGTAAGGAGAGTTCCGTAGATATCGACGAGCAATAGGTTTTCTTAAAATTACTTCAAAAGTTATTCGTACTCCGAATATAAAATATAATATTTGTTTTATTTATTATTTTATTTAATAATTTATGTACACATAGTAAAACATTGACATTGAGAACATAAAAACGGAAAACAGTTTTGCACAAAGGCGCTGCTTATTCCAAATTGGAATTTCTTCCAGCAGACCTGATACAGGAAAGTTAAGTTATAAATGTAACAATATATGGTGCGTACTACTACAATTTACATATAACAATAATAATAAACGAATGCATATATTATATGGAATACTTACGTAGATATATTATAATAAACAAATATATATCATAATCATTACAATTGCAATAAAATATTGGATAAAAATTATAGTCCGATTACGCTCAAACTTATTTTCCTAAAGAGTCTTCAGCATGACCTCTCTCTGCATGGAACATTACAAGTTTCTTTTTCTTATAGTTTAGAAAAAGCAACTTAAAAATCACTTTGGAGGCCAATTACCCGAAAACATATGTTTGACTTGATACACGCTGGGGTAGAATGAACAAATATTTTTCATCCCCACTTCACATATTGTATGGAGAACCACCCCTAAAATATAAAATGATTATTATATTATGATGCCAAAACTGAGATCTATACACAATCTATAACTATACGAAATTTCATTTATTTATATTCCTAATTACAGAATCTGGAAAGGCGGTCAGACTGACGTACAGAGCAAAACTATAAGGGTTCCTTTTACGTAACCCTAAAAAATAATTCCAAATATCGAATATAGTATAATCTCCTCCTTTATGAATGTCGGTTAAAATGGAGTTAAGCGACACAAGAACTATTCGTAGTGTTTATCAGTGTTTCGCAACGTTATGTTCACAAAAGTCAGATCGACGGTGTCTGGTAGCTAATGGTACACTTCCTGTAGGAAATTGGACACGTGGCGTTCCATTCTAAATTTTTATTGGAACGAAGTTCCTTATCGCGCGTTGCGAAAGGGGGCTAAAAAATTAAGACTAAAAGTTGTAACGACACTTTTTGCTATAGTTGTAAGCCGTGGGGCGTGCGCGTGTTTCTCTGTCTCTCTCTCTCTCTCTCTATATATATATATATCTCACTATTACTAAAATTGAGCCTACCGATTTAGTTTATATTACATTATATTTGTTAATAATAATAAAAAAATATTATTATATTTAAAAAAAAAATATTACAATTCCTTCACTAATTAATCGAAAGGAACTTCGTTTCATCCGGGTGTCCCTTGACGCCTCTCAAGTTTTTTTAAATGTCATACAAGTTGGAAATATTTTTTGGATAGTGCTGAGAGCGTTTCTGGATGGATAAAGAAGTAATTAAATATACATTATTATGAAAATGAAATGTTTGGCACGTCATATTTGAGTCTATAACCGTACTTACACGTACTTTTTTATATTATAATCTTCTTTGCCACATACCGGGGTGCTCCGGGCCATTGTTTACCTTATTTCTATATATAATAATTTCACGTCAAAAATTATATTAATATTGTGCCTAATTAGTGTCTTGTCTTTTATAATACGTAATAGATAATATTCTTTCTGCGCAAGATGCAGGCGAGGGTACTATACTTGTACTACTTGATTTTTCACGTGCGTTTGATACTATTAACATCATACTACTAGCTAAAATGAAATATTACGGTTTCGATCAAAATTCTTTCGATTGGTTCTCAAGCTATTTAAACAATCGTACCCAACTTGTGGAGATAATTGATGATTGTAGTGGAACATCGTCACGTCTGAACGTGATGACCCATGTGATGTAAGTAGGGGAGTACCTCAGGGGTCGGTTATTGGACCAGAGGCCTTCGCGTTATACTGTGCTGACATTGTACGAATCATAAAATACTGCAAATTCCATATTTATGCGGACGACATACAATTATACATATCTTACAGGCCAAGTAAAATTATTGAGGCTGTTAGTAAGCTGAATAGTGATCTGGCTGGGATTTCAGATTGGGCTAAGGCCAACGCACTTGTTCTCAATCCGGCGAGAACTAAGTACATGACATTGGGAACGAAGCTACAAATTCAAAAAATAAAAGCATCGCAACCAAAAATATTTGTAGATGCAGAATTAATCGAAAGAGTAGAGGCTCGTAATCTAGGTGTATTAATGGACGAAAAATTGAAGTTCGAGAAGCATGTTATAAAAACCGTCAGCAATTGTTTCTACCGGCTAAAGGTACTGTATAAAATTAGAAATGTTCTGCCCGTCAACATACGTGTTATACTGTGTGAGTCCCTAATCTTATCTAAACTAAATTACGCTGATGTGGTAGTCGGCCCCTGTTTGTCATGTAAGTCAAAAAAACTAATACAAAAGGTTCAGAACTCTTGTACCAGATTTTGTCATAAAGTCCTTCCTCGTGCTCATGTATCCCCTTACATTAACGAAACGCGTTGGCTTAGAATGGATAATAGAAGGCTACTGCAATTTGCCACGCTGCTGTTTGGGATGGTAAAATTTAAATTACTAACCTATCTCTATAATAAACTACAGTGAGCAGGAGATAAACAGCTGACTATCACAACTAGGGGATCATCCTATCTTCTTATTAATCTTCTGCATCACACCTCCGCATTCAGAGGTAGTTTCCGGTATTTGTCGAGTAAGGTCTGGAACAATCTGCCGCCACCAATCCGAGCTCTGCAAACAATACAGGGGTTCAAGTTAAAATACAAAGCCTTTATAATGCAGCAACAACTTTCTTCTTACCAGTCTCTTCAAAACTAATGACAACTGAATAGTAATATACCAATTAGTATTTAATTTATATATAACTGTGTCGTTATTACTTATATCAATTTTATTATCCGTAATACATTATTTAATTTCGAATCGTTTATCGTTATCTATTTATACTCTCCCTATAACTACAATAACTACAATATTATATAGGAATATTACATTAAGTATGATATAATTTTCATTATACTTACCGAAGTGTTGTAAGCTAGAGTTATGGCGGTGTAAATTCTTATCACCAACGTCAATGTCTGCTCACTGCATAAATGTAGTGAATAACAGAGGATTCGTTATTTATTATTCTTCCCGTATATTTATCAATTAATAATAATAATAATAATAATAATAATAATAATAATAATAATAATAATAATAATAATAATAATAATAATAATAATAATAATAATAATAAACTACTGTGACTATGTGCGCCGTGAGATAAATAGCTTGAAGCGATAATAACAATACTATACATTCTATGTATATATGCGCTGTGTTTTATTTTTTTGTACCTTTTGTATTTTTGTACCTTTATAATTATGATTGTGTGCCGTCGTGAGATCGCGAACTTACAAGGGGGTCACGGAAGATCAGGCGCCACGGCTTGCCGCGGTCGAAGCCTGAGTGGCATCCCTTTAAACACATGGTGTGGGCATTGCATAGCCTTAATCAGCTGTGTTTTTAAAACTGTCTCTTTTCGTATTCTTTGAATGTTATAGTGCGTAAGTGTATAAGTTACTTGTTTTTTGTTAAAATTTGGCTGTGTCATGTCCCTTATGTGTTTAATAAAGATATTTTTATTATAATTCTTCTATAGTCTATAATTATTATCACCGGCATCACGAGTCTGCCTGTTAAGTAAGCTTTACACGCTGCGGTCTACCGGAGAGACAGTACAGGTTTGACTACGCATGTCAGCTGTACGTCGGTAGCGTGTATGGGAGCGTGAAGAAGCTAACTGCGATTTGTATATCATCGAATTAGTTACCATTGTATGTATAGGCGTTGTTTTAATGCCATACAAATTGTAGTTAACTTCTTCACGGCGAGCAGTGACAAAACGCGTAGCGCGGTGCGGCTCTTTCAATTATTATTAAACGAGTATCTATGTAGTGCAGTAAAGTTCAATTTTAAATTGCTATCTCAGTGTGAGCTGATCCCCCTATGCATATTTTTACAGCATCCTAGCGTGGCTTCACGTATACTGACTCTAACAAGTTATGTTATTTTTCGGTATTGAGCCATGAAAAGTAAGCTGTAAGTAATATATGAAGTCTGCCATGAGATAATAGTGGCTATTATAACCAGATTACTTGGCCGCAAAAATACTAGCAGCGTACCGCTAATGGCCGCATTACCGTAACAAATTGCCAACATATCATGGTAGTAATATTGTGAACCACTGTATGTAGGTTAATCTGTACATAAGTGATTGTATAGATTTTGCCGGCAACCTCGTGCGCGCAAAAGGAAATCTCGAGGGAGCGTACATTTTGCTGCAACAAAAAGTAGCCCCGTGGTCTATTCTATATCTGTGCCAAATCATAAAAATCGGTCCAGTGGTTTCGGGGCCAATACAATGCAAACAAACAAACCTTTCCTCTTTATTGTCTTAGTATAGTCATAGACAATCATTTTGAGCGTGGCATGCATGCCGCGGGTTCAGTACCTACACCTTGAGACGTTTAATTAGTAGGATCAGTAGGCATGTTGCCTAAATATTTTGTTTTTCGTCTATTCGATGTTAGACAACATGTTAATAAACAATCTAGAACCTATTTTCGTATATCTTAAAAAATAAGGAAGCTACAAACAATTTAAATTTACAATAAGAAAGAGAGCGATATATCGGCCTGTGACATCACGAGTTGCTCCCGCCATACATTTAATGATAAATGCAGCTTGTGACGTAACAAATCGTTTTGCGGGAAAGAGATGGGCAATATGTTTTATTTGCTTATAATTATTAATCGCGTCAACCTAAATGCCTATTTTTTATTTATTTATGCTTCTCTGTTCAATAATTTTTAAACTTAATTAGTAAAAATGTGTTATTCCACACTAGGAAACATCCCCATTAGTACTAGCGCAGAGTTGAAGCGCATCGAAACGTCAATCTGAAATTAAGTATAGTAAATCGACCCTTATGTCTACAACATAATGCACATATTCCTTCAAACATCAGACGCGCGGATTCCTGCGCATTCGCGCGATTTGTGCATCTATGCACGACCAACGCTTCTGTTTAGGGTTCTTGGACAAGGAACCCTTATAGATTCGCTCTGCCTGTCTGTATGTCTGTTGTCCATATGACCGTCCATCTGTCCGCCCCTGATAACTTCTGTAATTAAAAAAGCATAAATTAATGGAAACAATTATAGTTTATAAATTGTGTAAGAGACTTTACTTTTGGCAGCATTAAATATAAAAAAAATGTATATTTTAGGGGTGGCTCCCCAAACATGTTAAGTAGGGATGATTTTTTCTCATTCTAATTCATGGGAAGTATTTACAGATAGGTCTTTTTAAATAAAGGCGAGGTTTCATACACGTTTTTTTTATGATGTGAATCATTTTCGAGTAATCGGCGTCCAAGGTGGTTTATAAGTTAGTTAATTATAAAACATGTAAAGTTTTTATTTCATAGGTCTCATACTTTCAGTTTTATTAATATCTAAAAACTCCAAATTTCGTCACTGACTCACTGATGATCAACAAAATTATATGGTACTTCCAGATGTCCTAGAAAGCTGAAATTTGGTACGTAAGCTTATATTAGTACAAAAGTAAGATAATAATTGCCAAAATTAGAGGCTTATCCTTCAACCCCTTTAACTAGGGGATGAAAGTTTGTATGAGACTTCCGCAAATTTTGGGAAATTTTTCCGCAAAGGTCTGAAAATTGTTGTTGGGATCCATGTACCCTTTATTAACAAAAAAAGAAAACTTAAAAAATATAATGATTTATCATCAAAACGATAATTAAAAAATAATTGATGTAAATAAGAATTAGTTTAGTAAATCAAATATTTACAGTATTTCCTGGACTTCGAAGAAAATAAAATCTAGTAAAAAGCGCCATCTGTTTTCCTAGACATAGTGTAACACTCCTTGTAAAAGATATTGAATAATAATCTTAGTTTAAGGCGCTGTAAGGACCCTGCAAGACGCTATCGGAGCAACGATAGTGATCATATTATATTATACGTAACCCTCATGATGTTTGTTTTATAACCAAAACGGCTATCCAGCCGACAGTCATAGTCCGACGAAGCTAAAACGGCCTTCTGGCCATTAGCAATTAGCATATACCCATTCGGAAAAAAATAATGTTTTGTATCAAATGAATGTGTTCTCGTCATTCCTACGCTGCATAGTAGTTGCTTCCACCATTGCTGACCTGCTGGGACAGCTTCTTGTACGCAAAGGAATTACTTGCGATCCGAGGCCGGTGGCATACTGATTGCTTCCTCACGGGACAATCTGTTGTAACTACTAAGGCGGGTCAATAAGTCCGTGACTTTTTGAATTTCTAACCTCCTTACTGAAAAAGCAACACTACTCCTGTCAACAGGCATCTGTCAGTTGACTCCTATCAAAATTTGAACTTACTGCGTCAGTTAGTTTGTGTTTTACAGCTATCTTTATCAGACTATGCAGTAACTTAAGGAAACAATGGAAAAAAGTGAATTTCGTGTGCTTATTAAGCATTATTTTTTGCGAAAAAAAACCATTATCGAGACCAAGGCTAAGCTTGATAAATACTATGGGAACTCTGCACCATCGATTTCAATGGTAAAAAAGTGGTTTACTGAATTTCGTTGTGGCCTTACAAGCACTGAAGATGCCGAACGTCCTGGACGCCCAGTTGAGGTCTCTACACCCGAAACAATCGAAAAAATTCACGATATGGTGTTGGCCGACCAAAGATTGCAAGTGCAAGAGATTGTGGAAGCCATAGGCATCTCGCATGGCTCAGTGGTTTCAATTTTGAATGATCACTTGGGCATGAGAAAGCTTTCCGCAAGATGGGTGCCGCGTTTGCTCACAGTCGACCACAAACGCAATCGTGTAACAACTTCACAGGAAGGTTTAGAGTTGTTTAATCACAATATGGAGGAGTTTTTTAACCGTGGACGAAACATGGATCTATCACAATACACCAGAGACCAAACAACAGTCAAAACAGTGTGTTTCTAAGGGTGAATCGGCGCCAAAGAAGGCCAAGGTGGGTTTGTCAGCCAATAAAGTTATGGCGACTGTTTTTTGGGATGGACGTGGGATAATCCACATTAACTATCTTCAAAAGGGAAGAACAATTAATGGGGAATATTATGCCAACTTATTGGACCGCTTCAATGAGGATTTGAAAAAAAACCGACCTCATTTGGCCAAGAAAAAAGTTCTTTTTCACTAAGACAATGCAAGGGTGCACACATGTGCAGTTGCCATGGCAAAAATCCATGAATTGGGCTATGAATTGCTCCCTCATCTACCCTATTCTCAAGATTTGGCTCCGAGTGACTACTTCTTGTTCCTAAACCTGAAAAAATGGCTCGGTGGAAAAAGATTTGACTCCAATGATGAATTCATCTCGCAATCAAAGGCCTATTTTGAGGACCTCGACAAATCATATTTTTTGGAAGGGATAAAAAAATTGGAGAAGCGTTGGACAAAGTGAAAAATAAAATGATTTATTTATCAAAAAATCTGTGTTTTATTCCAAAAGTCACGGACTTCTTGACCCGCCCTCGTATTAACTATTTGTAAGTCGTTTAATAGAGGCGTAAGCGCTGTTCAAAGTTGTACCTTGTACGACAGTATACGCCTCTGTTGTAAAGTCGCTGTTTGACACCATCACTACGCGCACCACATGTGTCTTCAAGCAATACATAATGCTACTGACAGATTTCAGCGCTTCGATCCTGCATCACGCTATTGGTGGAAACATCATATTTACCAAAATATACACATACAGCTCATATATGTATATATATGTATATATATATATATATATATATATATATATATATGAGCTGTATGTGTATATTTTGGTCAAAAAATTTCAAATAGAGTGTATATATATAAGCTAAGCTACATTTAGAACGTATAGGCGCCTACCGTGTAAGCAATTAATGAAAACGTCATTTTTACGCTCACTGACTAATAGTCTTTCTAGTTATCGTTAAGAATATTAAAAGATAATTTTTTGGTGGAAATATCCCAGAGTTCTAAGATTTAAGTGAAAAACAAACATTTCTATAATCGGTCAATGTTGGACCGACTCCAGGGAGTGCGGTTCGCGATAAGAGATATTTTTATATTCCGTTTAATAGTAAGGATTTTCTACTGAATAGATTATTGTAAAGTCAGTTTTCAATTGTAATAATGATACTTTACAGTAAATTCTCAATTTAGATTGTCTGTAGATAAGTAAATAAAATTTTTAGATGTAGGCGAAATTGGTTTAAAAGTTTGCCGCGTCTTTGTATGTGTTGCGTTGTAACTGCAGAATTAAATTACACGTACAAATGTAGGCAAACGATATACCTATATAGGTACGCGCGAATATTGAAATACTTATCACAAATAGGAGAGCTATTCACAGGCTGTTGCTGTCTCCGCTGGCCGAAATGACAAGGACAGCATGTGACTTGACCGTCACTTAATTTAACTATCGTTTTATACATTTTAGCCAGTGGATTCATACATTTTAAGTTCTTCATTTTACTTAAAAGTTATAAAATTAAGAAACACTGAAATACAACAATGCTACTTCCATTTTCCACAAGAGTAAAGTTAAATAAATTATGTTAAAGGTGAGAAAAGTGCGAATTTCATTTTGCCATATTGTTATGATTAAATAAAAAATATAATTTTCTTGTGTAGTTTTAAAAATAGAAAATTTTTAAATTTCAACTTTAGCCATTTAAGATAAAAATATTACCTTATCACATATGGGAAATTGTTAAAAATCGAAATAGAATTTGAAATAGTTACTTCTTTACTCTAGTTATTTATACATTTATTTTTAGATCTAAAAATAAATGTTTATTCCATCCAAAAAATTCTACGCTTAGAAAAGCTTTGCACCGTTTATTTCCGATATTTCTCGCAGTTTGATTTAATTTTTTTAAGGCGTATTTGGCAGGGCAAAAGTGGTCGTCACACTTTTCTGGTCAAGGGCTATATCGGCCAGGCCAATGCGAAGCGTCACAGCTTCTCATTAGGGGTTGGTGCCGCATAATACAGTGGCGGATTCTTAGTTATAGTGCGAGCAAGCGAGCAAAAAGTTTTGTCTATTGCATAGGTCGAAATCTGATTAAACTTAGAAAAAACTCCCCCACACCGATTTCGGTGATGGTGGACGGTTTTCAATGAAACCAGTCCAGCTACGCAGGAGTAATTTTAAAGTGCCCAAGTGTGTGCGCAGTACATAAGAGCACTCTCTCTTCCTTTACTCTCATAACCCAGTGGGACGGATAACCGACACGACTGGCGAGAGATCAGGCGCATGTCCAATTTTTTTATATGCCCATACGACGCATGGATCATCATTCTTGTCAGACAATCAAGTAATCAGCCTGCATTGTCCTAAACAAAATACCTTGGAAACATCTTTTGTTGTTCCAATCAAACCCACGACCTTCGAGTCAAGAGCCAAGCTCTAACCACTAGACCACGGAGGCTGTTAATTATGATGCTGATTAAACTTTAAATCCTATAAGAAAGACTATTCACGAATAAAAAAATGTATTATAATATGTTAAACGAGACCGAGCGATCAAAATATTTTTTTCAATTTGCAGCTTAAATACTGATTTAACTTTAAACCCTGAAAAGATAGTGCGCTAAACCAGCCTAAATCATAACGTCGATACTAAATAAAGACGGCTTTTATTACCGGTGTTGGATTTGAATGCTGGACCGCGAGTGAGGAGTTTTTATGTTGTGACAAGCGTAAACATATACTATGAGTTGTCAGTTCTTGCAATTAGTATTATATAAGTCTATAGGTATTTAATTTGAATGACATAAATTGTAGTTTTGTATCCTGTTCTTCCTCTTGCAGCTACAAAAGTGCTGACAGTACGTCTTCTTCTACTCTTACATTAAACGATGAACTTTCATCAGTATTTGACAACTATAGATCCAATCTCAATGTGGTCCATATAAATGCACAAAGCGTTCCCAGCCACTACACTGATATCATGGCATCCTTTAGTGCAACACATATTGATGCCATTCTGATTGCGGAATCATTTCTGAAACCTAGTCTAAAATCAACTCAGTTCTCTCTTCCAGGGGTCATTCTCATACGAAACGATAGAATTGGCAAACACATGTTTACTTAAAAACAATTCTCGCTCTTTTTAGCTTCAGTCTCTTTTATCTTCATATAATCTCCACGTACTTCCAACATCCACTACTCATCATTATAATAAAACCTTTACACAAAATATTTTATTTTTAAGTTATGTTTTTTAACCTATTTATGTATTTAGTTGTTGTTGTTGTTGTTGTTGTTGTTGTTGTTATTGTTGTTGTTGTTGTTGACGTTGTCACGTTCAACTATCGTCAGTACACCGACTTTACAGACAACCGGTATGTTTTTTTGTTTGTTATTATAGCGACAATAATATTGTATTTCATATTATCATCTATTTCAAATGTCTTCATGATTCATGAGACACAGCCTGGTGACATACGAACATACAGACGGGCGGACTGTGGAGTCTTATAAATAGGGTCTCGTTTTTACCCTTTGGGTAGAACCCTAAAAAAGATCATCAAACCGCGGCGAGATATCGCAATTAGCGCCATCTATCAGCACTTATCACTAGGTGTTGCCTGCTCGTTAGCGTCCCGTGATTAATTGCCTCGCCCGGGAATGAACTGCCACGTGACGAAACTTTACATTCGACTTGTCGGTTTTAGTAGCTTTGGAATATTAATAGGCTTTTTGAGAGAGTTACATATTATGAAAGAAACGTCATCGACTGTCGCGATTTTGAACGTACGTTAATATAGGCAGGTTTTATCAGCCCGTAATAATTCTTACTAGTGGTCGTCCTGTGATAAAATATGTAAATGTTATCTATGAGATGTGAAAGAAAGATTGACAATTGTATCAAACCAGCACCTACTGTTATTATACAAACACATGGTAGTGTGAGTGAGGTAGTGTGTGTAACTTTATTTTTATTAATTTTATGTATTTCTAAGCATTATTTAGAAAAATATTAGTTTTCTGCACACTTTTTCCCACATAAACTTTAACTGTGCCAAATTTCGTACTACTCCATTATCACATTTCTCGTAAAACTATACTTAATGTTTTTGCTTCACGTATAAGTAGTAAATATTAACATGATTATCTACGTAAATTCGCATACATTCAAATCCACCATCGCTTTTGAGTCCGATATCTCAATCCATTTCAGATATCGTAACAAAACAATTTGCAATATAAGGTTGTTGAAAATAAATAACGGATATTTTGGGCATAATATAATGATCTACTGCTTATGTAAAGATGTTTAGGTAGAAAAATAATAAAATATACTAAATAAAATATTATACCAATAGGTACGCTCTTTACGACGCTGTTAAGGTCATTGTGTTTACACATCTGAAAATGTGTAAACAAATAAGCTGTTTCTGTGAGGTTAATGACCTCAACACCTTAGAGAGTGCAGAGTGTAATAAAATTTTTGGTCTAAACGTTTTCACATGCAGAAGAATAGACTTTGAGCAACCTTTTATTTATTTAATTATTTCTATACAATATAGGATATATGTTTCGGGAAAACCGGAAACCCTTATACTTTTATCTTTGTATCGCACAAAGGTTTCATAGCACCGTATGTTCTAAAGGTAAATGTAAGGTAAAATGGTTTACTCAATATTTAGTTGTATGGGTCAATTCACACCGAAACGAAACGATACGCGACACGGTGCTGCATTTTTAAGAAAGCTATTCAAAATTAAACTTTATTCATAGCACAAGAATATACACGTTTCATTGTAAGATTTCAAATGTCAGGTTACACCGCGCTGCACAGCGCATGTGCAGTGTATGACTGATGTCGTATGAAACGTGTATCTTTTGTGTAGCCAATGAAGTGCAATTTTGAATAGCTATCTTAAAAATGCCGCGTCGCATATCGTCATGGTGTAAACTGACCCTATTACAGTCTGACCTTTCCTTATTCTTTGTTAAGTCTATATAGGTGTTCTTTTACATTTTACCAATGTTATAAATGCGAATGTGAGTTTCTTTGTTTATTTTTTAGGGTTCCGTACCAAAAAAGAGTAAAACGGGTTACGGGATCTATTGACCCTATCACTCTTATACTCCGCTGTCCGTCCGTCTGTCAGTCTGTCACCGGGCTGTACCTCATGAACCTTGATATAGTTGAAATTTTCACAGAGGACGTATTTATGTCGCCGTTATTACAACAAATACTTAAAACAGAATAAATTAAATATTTTAGTACGGCTCCCATCAAATTTTTTTGCCGTTTGGTAAGGAACCCGTCGCAGAGTCCGATCACACTTGGCCGGTTTTTTATTTTAATAAAAAATAGCTTTTTCCCGCGTTAATACAATTTCCCACGACAGCACTGTACTTTTTCGGGATAAAGCGTAACCTTGTGTTAATACGAAGCCCCAAACTACTACCATACCAAATTTCATCGAATTCCGTTCGGTACTTTTTGCGTGAAAGAGTCATCCATCCATCCATCCATCCTCACGAACGTGTTCACATTTACAATAGTAGTAAGATTAAAAATTACAGATAAACTTGACTATTGTTATATTATAACTTACTAATAATTACCCCCTTACTAATAAAAGTATTTACACAATGAGTTAATTTTTTTCATTTTTATAGAGATCCCAGACCCGCCAGAGTATCTTTATATTCTTAATGATAAAATGTATATCATATTGTAGTATTTTCGTGTGTACAATGAGCGTCTGCATACCCGCTAGTTTGTGCCGCGGGTAATTAGGATATACATTTTATCAGTAAAAACATACATCTGGCGGGCCTGGGATCTCAGTCCATAAACACTATAAGTTATTTTGCTGCAATATCAAAAACATTTTTCAACGAGCAATCCCAATAGACAATAATGAATGTGTGTGAAGCTGTTGAGTTCACAGTCCAGGAGATTTATACAACCGAAAGTTCGCGAATTCCACAAAAAGTGGAGTTTAAACATTAAACTGAAGTTTGGTCTCATTTATTCCACGGTTACAGGAATATGTAAAAAGTTATTTCAATAAATTTTATTTATTACAATCATTTCAATATTTAAACTACGGTAACATATATATATAACTTTATGGGGATTAAAAAGCTGCAATATAAATGAACACTATACTTACTAATAATATAAATAAGTATAAATAAATAATATTGTAATACTAATTATAATAATAATATCTATGGATGCTTCCACGCCACGTCAATCTGGTCCATACCTTGTACCTTAGTACAGGACCAGATTGACGAGGTGATCGACGTTGACGTTGAAAACAGGTTGGAGAGTTATTGGAAAATATATATCATCACGTAACACTTAGAAAAATGGCGGCAAAGTTGTATTGATAATTTGAGAATTAGGGCCAGTTCACACCGTGACGATACGCGATGCTACGCATGTAAAGAAGTTACATTTCCCTTCAGTTAGAATCAATTAGGCAAAATTTAATAAAATTGGCGCTCCTAGCGTCATCTATGTTCTATTAGCTTAATTATGGTTAGTCATTTTGGAAGCTTAAGCGCCATTTATTACACAGTGTCGTGCGTTGAGCGCTATAGAACGGTCGTGCTCCGCATTACACACGAAGCTAATTTATTTGTTTGCGAGTCGCGCGGCTGCGCCGCTGCACGTGCCCCATGGCGTTGGTGGCCAACGAGTTGCTGTCGTTCATCCAGCACGCTATCGACACTATGGACGAGGTGAGCATCATACAGATACGCAATTTTCCTTCACCAGCGAGGAGATTTGCACAGGCAAGCAGCTGCTCTACGAGACGCTCGGCCAGAGTGTGAACATGCCATCACGGAGACGACATAGCGGCGAACGAAGCATGCAGGACATCATCTCCCTGCTGAAGCAGATGGATCCAGAGGACGTGCCGACCTTTGTGGCGAAAGATCTCCACAAACTGCCGGTGGTAAAGTCTCCCACAGTATGAAGGCAGAGCTGGACGAGATTAGAGGTACATTGGATGCATCGGAATCTACCATCCGTAACTTATACGTAGTGTATTACTACAGTTAAAATGTAATAATTCAGTAAGTAGGTCATCCGATCATTCAACCGCCATTGACAACACACGTCAAGGCGGCGCGCGAGCTGACACATCGTTTTTCGTGTCAGCGGAATCCGAAATATCGGCGACCGGCGCTGCTCCGCGGGCGAAGACAAAGGAGGGAGGGGGGGAAAGAGAGCCACATGGCTGTGGAGAGCCGCAAGGCTGAGCCTCCTCAACCTGGTAAGAAAGAGAGCAGGAGGCGCGATGACGAGGGCTTCATACTGGTGGAAAGAAGAAAGAAAAGGAAGGCCGCCGCCCGAAACCATCGCGGCACCGCACCTTTCGTACCGGAACTGCGCCTGCGGTGCGACGCCGTTATACGTATCCTGCCTGCACTGGTCCATGGAGGTCTAGGACGTCATGGACTACATCCGCAAGAAGTCGTCCATCAGGGTCGAACGTCTGGAGTCTCGCCATAAAGTCAACTGCAGTTCCTTTTATATATACACACTTTTTGCACGCTGGTATGGAATATTTCCAGGGAGCTATGGTACAAGTACAACGTATCGCTAGTTACATCCGGGTATTACAGCAGTGAAGTATGTTTGAAGCTTTCACTTCGCCCTTTGAATTTTACGCTCTGGACGGAGGGCTGTTTGGCCTCTGTCACGCGCTACCCGCTTGACGACCTGCGTCGTGGCAAGTTCCTGGCCAGAACACCGCACTGGAAGCGCCACCAGAAGTGTGGTTCCCGCGCCACGTGTTGTCACACCTCACCGTCTACAGTTCCAGCTAAGTGTCGTGTGGAAATAGAGCCCCTCCGATCCCCAAAAACTAGAGGCTAAACCAGACTGAACGGCCTTCTGGTCACGACCCCTTTTTTTAGATAATATATTTTTTTACGTTCGTAATTTTATGATTTTTAATAAATATACCCGTAACATGCGGTGCTGCATTTTCAAGATTCAAAATTGAACTTTATTCACTACACAAAAAGATACACGTTTCATATGACATCAGTCGTACACTGCACACGCGCTGCACGTGCAATTTGACATTAGAACTCTTACAAAGAAACGTCTGTTTCTTTGTAAGATAATAAGTATAAGGTTCAATTTTCGTTTCGAATTAAATCTTACCCACAACCAATAGTTAAAATACTTACACATGCTTGCGTGTAAGTATTTCATTGCTTTGTTACAGTCAAACTCTACGTTAAAGTCTACGAATATTTTACACGAAAGTTTGTGAGGATGGACAGATGTTTGTTACTTTTTATGTGAAACTGGAGAAACGAGTATTTAGTTTGCAGCAAGTCTACCCAGAGAAAGCTAAATAAATACAAGCTGAAATCCCTATACTTTAAACTTATCCTTGATAAATGCGTCCATTTAACCCCCTAGCGCAAATAATGCGTCATAAAGACACCTGTGTCTCCAAATCCAAATTAATTTTATTTTGAATAGCAGATTGTTTGTTACGTTTTCAATTTTAAACTAATCAGTAAATTATGAAAGAAAATAGAGTGACCTTCTTTGTATTTGTTAATGTTATATTGCCTGGGTAACCGAGATTTGCTCGGAGTTCTTATAAATTAAAAAAAATAAAGAATCAGAAAAATATTCATCTCACCAGGATTCAAACAATCGGAATTTCCAAACAACGCAAAAATTATACATACGCGTACCAAACTGCCAATCGGACTGACATAATAGAGTTGAAATAATTGATATTTTGTTGCACGACGACAGATAAATATATTATATAGCATAAAAAAGCGCAGTTTCCCAGGGGTGATACCTTGCTAGATCGATTTCCTCCAGCCGTTTTTGAGAAACCTATTACATATATACAAGATAGACAATCAAACAAGTTTAAAGTAAAAGATGAAAGTAGAGTATTTTCCGCCAACTGATAGCTATAAAGATGATTATTTTACCACCGTCATATGGTGCATGGAATTAATTCGTAAGAAATAAAACAATAATGTGCAAAATAAAACATAAAACACGAGGACAAGAGAACAATAAAGCATTTGAGTAGTGTTTGAAGCGAGAGATAAACTCTAGAACCATTATTCTGAAAAGCCTTTGTAATCGCGAGAATAATTGACAGTTTTGTACAACGAATAGAGTAACAATAGTTGACCCCTTTTATTATTGTGTCTTTAATAGTTTATCGCTTGAGGGTTAAATTATGATGTTGATATATAAGTTCAACGTGTTCGTTTGTCTGTAGTATTTTGATACGATTTTTTTGTCCTTTAGAATTTATAATTATTATTGAGTAGACAAGACTTATTCCGTCAGTATGCAAAATGATCACGAAGTGTGTATATCTAAATACACACTTCGTGACCGTTTTGCATACTGACGGTATAAGTCTTGTCTACTCAATAATAATTATAAATTCTAAGGGTCAATTCACACCGAAACGAAACGATACGCGACTCGGCGCTGCATTTTTTAAGATAGCTATTAAAAATTCTACTTTATTTATTACACAAGTATGTAATAAATAAAGTGTCTATCTGTCTGTCCGTGGCATCGTAGCTCCCAGACGAATGAACCGATTTTGATCTAGTTTTTTTTTTAAAGCTGACAAGGTCGAAAGTATTCTTAGCTATAAATCGTCATCATCAATTCGCTCACTGCTTGACAATTCGGAATTACTTATTTTTAATTTTGTTCACATTAAAAATATTTGAGTGCTAGACCGTTTATTTTTTAAATTTGGTGCAAATCTAAGTAAGTATTCGTGATTTTACGTTTACTAGTGCGAGTAGCTCAAATAAAGGACACTTAGCACTTTAGGCAATGCGGACTTGAATAGGCTAAATTGACCAGATTCTCGCTGGACAGACCACAATAATATCTTTTGGTCTTTGGCGGAATCACTCTAACCTCCATAGATATAATCTACAAGAGAGTAGACATAAATTGCCTTGGAAAAGCCGCAAATCGAGTAACATCTTTGATTATATAGAAACTCTAAGATTCTGCGTAGGCTGCATTTGCATGAGGGGCGTTCTGGACGGCGCTAACGAACGCTATATTTTAATTGTAATAATTAAAATTTTAGGCCGATTTTACACTCGAACAAATTGAATGTATATTATATAATAGTTATTCAAAATTGTCATTCTTTACTGACTTCACAAGAAGATAAACACGTGTCATTGCAAGAGCGGCGCCGCGCTACAGCATTGTTTAGCTCGAAATTCCTCTTGCAAATTCCTCTCGAAAAAACTCTTGCAATGAAACGTGTATCTTCTAGTGTAGTGAATAAAGTTCAATTTTGAATCGATATCTTAAAAATACCGCGCCGCGTCATGTCAATATACACGATTCAGTGTAAAACTTTGAATTTTGAGCTGCACCTGCCTCCGAAGCGCGCCGCCGCTTTTGAAATAAAACGAGTATCTTGTATAGTGAACAAAGCACAATTTTAAATGGCTATCTTACAAATGCAGCGCCTTGTCGAATCGCGTATCGTATCGGTGACAGCTAACCCTGAGTCTTTAAAATAGCATAAGTTGCAAAAGGGAATGCCTCAAAAACGCTGCTATGCCCCAGCCTCATTCTACGTCCCGAGTGCTCAAAGCCTTATTCAAAGCCAAACGTCAACGTAAGTAATTCGCAACAAGCTTCAGAAGGATTTCTTACGAGTCACGACATATTTGAGGATCTGAAGATTTACAGTTCAGAGCTGGCAACAAAGGATCGTCTTGTGGACGTGTGTTAGACAAGATTTATAGCATTTAGAATATTTGTACACTGCGCACGCAACAGGGCCAGACAAAGCAATGTCAGGTTACTTGTATGAAGGAGGTTTATGCATATTGCATGGTAATGCTTATCCTTATTTAAGTATAAAGCACATTATTATTAGGAGTACATGTTATTTTAGATGTTATTGCCATGTCAAACCTGCAAGACATTTGTCTAGACTCTAGAGGACTAAGCAAGGTCCCAAATGTGCAACTAGCCATTCGAACTCTTACAATGAAACGTAATATCTTGTCGTGTAATTTAAAAAGTTCAATTTTGAATAGCTATCTTAAAAATGCAGCGCTGTCTCTCGTATCAAGTGGTTTGGTTTCGGTGTGGATTGACCCTTACTTCAACATAGATAATTTAGTTTTATAACAAAATATTTTTTTTTTAAATGAGGTAAGACGGTCTAATATATTGTGCTATATATAGTAGTAAGTTTGTAAGGATGAATGGATGGATGTTTGTGACTCTTTGTCGCAAAAACTACTGGTGTTGAACTGAATGATGAAATTTGATATGTAAGTATTTAGGCTCTGGATTAGCACATAGGCTACTTTTTAACCCGAAAAATTAGTTTTCCCGTGGCATACTGGATTAACACGGGAGGAGCCGCGGGAAAAAGCTAGAGTGCTATATTTAAATATGCCAAAAAAGTTTTGTTCCTCTTGACCTAGGAAGAAAATAAAGGCTTACCAGGCTTATCCCTACCTAACCTTATCTAAAATAGGTAATAAATAGTTGGTAAACATTAAAATTAACACTAGAAAATATTATGTGAAATAGTATCGTTTTATCTACGTTCATTTACATACAAACTAAATTTATATATTAAAATACTAAACCAGATTACTTAAGACGTCTACAAGTGCAAATTACATTATCTTACAAAGTCCGTTAGCATTTTAAACTTCCTTTATTAAAACTAAGCTGTATGTTGAGTTTTTGCTATTCATAATCATGATATCAAAGGAAGGGCCCTTCATACAAAATAAAGCTGAGCAAGAGAGCGCGTACTAGCTTAAACAAAGGAAGATAAACACAAAGTGATTTACTTTTATATAAGTTTGAAAGGCTCTTAAAAAATGTGAGCTGTGAAAAGTATATCTTCAACACAAATTACATTGCATGCAGTAAGGGAGCTGAGAGCGGTAGTACTTAGAGGCCCAGTTTAGTTTTGTCACATTATCAAATTTTATATCAACATCTATTTTTATTTATTATTTTACTTAATAATTTATGTACACATAGGAAAACATTGACATTGACAACATAAAAACGGAAAACAGTTTTGTACAAAGGCGCTGCTTATTCCAAATTGGAATTTCTTCCAGCAGACCTGATACAGGAAAGTTAAGTTATAAATGTAACAATATATGGTGCGTACTACTACAATTTACATATAACAATAATAATAAACGAATGCATATATATACGAATACTTACATAGATATATTATAATAAACTAATAAACTAATCTATTTGCACGTGGTTTTTAATTGGCAGACCTTTTTGAGGAAATTGAGAAGAAATCCATGCCCTTGTCGCTACTTGGGACCATTGTCCTTCCTTCCTGACTTCGGGATACTCAGAAACATCTTCTCATATAAAATCCCTCTGTGCCTGAAGACGAAAGTCTTTGAGCAGTGTGTGTTACCGGTGATGACAAATGGAGCCGAAACGTGGTCTTTCACAATGGACCTTAAGCTTCGTGCCGCTCAAAGAGCTATGGACAATGGTATGCTCGGAGTATCTACGTTTATCAGAAATGAGGAAATCCATAGCGGAACCAAAATTACCGACATTGCCCAGAGGAATTAGCAAGTTGAAGTGGCAATGGCTAGAAATATAGCCCGTAGAACTGATGACCGTTAGTGCTGAAAGGTTCTCGAGTGGAGTCCACGAACTGGACATCAAAACGTAGGACGGCCTTCCACCACGTGGACAGACGTCCTGAGAAAAGTCGCTGGGAGTCGATTTATACAGGACTCGAGCGATGAATTGTACTGGAAATCAATCAGGGGAAGTCATATGTACTGCAGCTGCAGCAGACGTCACCAGGCTAAAACGAACGAACCATCAATCGGCAAAATATAACAAAAAATAATAATATATTGATATTTATGGACGCTTCATACCACACCAATCTGGCCCCGTGCTAAGTATCCGACGAACTTGTGTTACGAGTACCAGACAACGGGAAGTATATTTATTTTTATTTGTACAGAAAAACTTACAGCTATTCATATAACAATATCATACCAATATAGAAACAAAAAGCCTTTTAAAAGTTTTTACAGATTTGTAACAATTAAGGTGAGTGCTATAATTTAGCCGTAACCATGAAGTAATGAGATGAAAAAAGCAATAGTAATAATAAACCATTACGTAACAAGCGAATAAAAAGAAAGAAAAGAGAAGAGAATAATTCAATTATATACTTACATAATATATTTAAGATTTTATTAAATTATGTGGATATTTAAAACACATCCATGACACAAAAACACAGAAATCATTTTGTTCCCTCGGCGAAATTTAAACCCGCGACCCCCGGCTTGAGCGCCAACGCGCCAACCACTTAGCCAAAGAGGTCGTCAAATAGAACGTACAACAGACAATACCACAAACCATATACTCGTTTTCAGTCGCCCCATGCAAAAGCAGCCTAAGTTATCCACTTTATCAGCCGGTGCGGGATAACGACGATTTAGCCTTTGTGCATTCGGTCGCTTTGTGGGCTCCAGGCCTATGTCAAAACTTAATACGGGAATTATACGACAACGTACACATTGCGTCTGACTCTGACCGAATAGAAGATGACTATATACATGACCGATGGCAGCGATGATGGCAGACATTAGGCACTTTTGATCCGCTGTTTAACGTACATATGACACATTAAACTGTAGTCACTCAGGCGGATATGAAGTAGAGAATGGTTGAGCTGAATGTAGTACCGTTGTGTATCACAAACCAAAATACTTATTGGGTTATACTATTAGTTACAACAATATAAGATTGTACGATTTTCATTCACATTTCAGTTCCAGTCACTATTTGAGTTCAGATCCACGGAGAAGCGGAGATAAGCAATAAATCGTTTAGTGTATTTTTTATTACTAATTGTCGCCGTGTGGTCGAAAAACGCCCATAATAATTCATATAACCGTTAAGTTTGAACTATATAAGGGTTCTTTTGCGTCTCAGGGTCAGTTCACACCAATGCGGGACGATACGCAACGCGGCGCTGCATTTTTTAAAGATAGTTATTCAAAATTGAATTTATTAACTACACAAAAATATACATGTTTCTTAAGACATCAGCGACACATTACACATGCACTGTGCAGCGCGAGCAACGTGACATTTGAACTCTTACAATGAAATGTGTATCTTCTTATGTAATGGATAAAGCTCAATTTTGAATACCTATCTTACAATGAAGTGCCATGTCGCGTATCGTTTCATTTCGGCGTTAGTTAACTTTAAGTTACTAACGCTACTCTGTCATTCGATGCTTGCAGACTTTTGAAAGTATATTTCAACGCGTGAGTAAACTCCTTTCAAAGTTTATTTAAATCCCACTTTGGTACGAACTAATCTAGCTACTTGAGTGTTTGGATTGAGAGTGAAATAGAATACTTGTGTAATAACTTGTGTGTGTGAGAGTGAAATAGAATACTTGTGTAATAACTTGTGTGTGTGAGAGTGAAATAGAATACTTGTGTAATTATTATGTTAATTAAAAAGAAATATCGAAAGTTGTGAATAAACTTCGTTTTAACGGCCAAATTAATTGATCCAAAGGGTAAAAGGTAAACTGTTTGAACCAAAAATAGCTAGTTTACATACGGCCGCTCACCCTGTACAATGTAAATGCACACAACTCGATACACTTCCGCTATCGAAAACACATCGAGCTTTACGGACAGAGGGATTTAGTTGCGTATGCCTGTGCAGTCGCGAATTGATAGGCGCAAATTTTTGTAGCTGTAAGTGGTATACAAAACCTGTTGACTGATTTTTTTATTGCTTATAAAGAATTATAGTACTCAATATGAGTGAATTCTGAGAAGATACAGTTTATTATAAATTGATATTTTTAAAGGTACAGCGATTCGTAATATCTACAGAAGTCGCAAGTCTCGTGAAAACGCTCCATACAAAAGTCTGACGTCGTTCCTGCAGTTGTGTAGGTCGCGGTAGAACACAATATGTGCTAATGTCTCGGAAATTATTGAGTTTAAGTTTGTAATTACTCTAATGAGTGTTTTTGTAGGTATTTCGTGTACATAAAGTAATTATGTTGGTTTTTACATTTATTATGTAAAAAAAATTTTTCCAAATTTTTCGAAAAATTTGAAATGCAACTAATTACAAAACTACACATAAAATATAAGATTTTTTACATATATCATACTTTATATCCATTACTATAATACCTCAATTCAGAATATTATACTTATATAAATGAAATATAAAACGTAATGACAATATTATGTGTATATTTACCCCCTTACTAATAAAAATATTTACACAACGGATAAGCAATACAATGTTTTATCCTTGTCTGCCGAGCGACTTTTTCCACGTATCAGACAAAGACAAAACATTGTATAACTCATCCACTGTTTAAATATTCTTATTAGTAAGAGGGTTAATGTATAAGGTTTGGTTTATACATAACGGTTCACAGAAGAAATATTTATTGATGGCCATCAGCATCAATGATTTGGTAAATAATTTAAGTTTTACTGATGTCAAGGCAGAGTAGTTGAAACGTTTTTACACGATGCCGTAAATACTGCTGTAGTATGGAAGGCACTATCAGGGAATATAATAATATTATGATATCAAACTGACTGACCGATAATACAGATAAATTATGAGAACACTCTACCAGCTTATGAATAAGATTCCCTGCTAGTACGTACAATATAGTGATTGTACGAATTGCGAATCAATACAGTTTTGATGAGTGAAAGTCTTCCGCCAATCTCGTGCAACAAGAACATTTCCGTTATCAGCGCGGCGCGGCGCCTCGCCGCCGGCGTTTTGTTCTAGAAAGGGCGCTATGGATTTTTCCAGAATTTCCTAGAGGGATCCTTGTTTTATCGTATCCAACCGATTTACGGCTCCTATCGACGCAAAAGGCTTATTTTTTATGGCGCGATAAAACCTGATTAGCAGTTAAGTAGTGGAACGTTTTAGAACTAAAAAGCCTAGACAAAAGATTGTGGTAATACATAAATACTAGTGTGCCTAAACTGTAAAATATTGTATAACATTATGTTATTTAATATTACAGTAGGTATATGATGTATATATATTTTATAATATTATGTCTTTCATATAATGTATACCACATTATTATTATATTTATGTTATTTATCTTCATTGTATTGTATCATGATTGTGTCCCTATTTCATCTAGGATTTTTTGATTCTTCTTAGCTTCATCTTTTTTTTCTCACTTTACCGGCGCCTATACAGTTTTGCTCCTGTAACGCCCAAAGATTGACTGGTAGTTAATGCGTTAAAGCATTAAGTTCGCCTTTGTACATGCTTGTGCATTAAGTTTCAATAAGTAAATAAATAATTAACAGTTATGACTACAAAAATGTTAAGAGAAGGTTACTTGACTTATAAGCCTTGACTGCTATACACCTATCTATTATTATAAAGTATAAGCAGTAACGCTCTCCGCCTATGTACGCTTAGCATTCCGCTCTATTTGACCGCGACCCGCGCCGGAGAAGGTCGCGCGACCTACTGCTTACAATGAATTTATATGGAGTACTAAACAAACTCCGCGACCGCGTTGCGCGATCGGTGGGCGTGGCCAGAGAACAGAGTGACGACCGCGACCGGTCTGTTTAGAAACGTGCCGGTGGACAATCGCATCAGAACCGGAAGCGAAGTTTACAATTTATAAAATTTTTTAAATAAGTCCTTGGCTCGATAAAATAATAAACCACGGTCTTCTTTTTCAAACTGAATTTTACTCCATTAAATTAGGATTGCTTATGAAAAAAGGCCAGGTTTCCATACAAATCATGTATAATCCACACATATGTTGCAATTTTCAGGTCCTGAATGTGCCATCGTCAAGCTGTCGTCTGGTCGCGGTTGCTCGTCGCGGTCGCGTAAACCTTAAGGCTACCCTATCTTTTAAACTACTCAACAGCTTTTAATGCGGTTTTCGTCGATGAATAGAGTGATTTGATATGAAAGTTATAGTAATAACGAGTATTTTACAACAAAAGCTAGGTGTATAATTGGATATTGGATAACATTGATTCAGCAAATGCCTAATTTTCGCGTTAAATACATAAAGTGTATTACGTATAATCTCGCCAGGCCAATGATGATCATCATCTCATAATCTGACCGCAGTTTAAACGCGAATTACTGAATGCATATCGAATTCAATGGGACACGTACACACGTACTCAGTTTAAACATTTGTTACATAATTAAACTGTGATCAAATGTAATTGAATTGAACAATGTGGATTTTGTGATGTGAAACTGTTTAAAGTTTCAAGTTTGCGTCAACACGCGACACGACATGATTTCTTATTTAACGCCATTTGTAGGAAGCTACTTATACTTCTTACATAATAACTTAACTTTCAAAAGTACCGTACTTTTCATGTGTGTAACATGGCTCTAGGTGTATTTTTTTTTCTTTCTTGGAGTGATGCTCTTTAGGTAGGATGAGAGGATTTTCGGATTTTAAATGATTAATGAAGTTTCACTTCTGCCACGTGTACTCTGTACACGTCATGATTTTGTGAAATAAGAATTAACCTTTGGGTGCGGAAGCCTAGAAACACTACAACACGAACGAAACGAAAATACAAGTTTCTAATTCAGCAAATTGTTGCCCCATATTATTAGCTGCGACAATCGCAACCATGGAACGCTGGCTGTCAACGTGCACCAGAACATACAAATAAAAAGTAAAAACACAAAAAAGCTAGTATAGGAAAAGTGAGAATATTTTATAAAACTATAACCCGACTTCGTAAATTATATAGCCTTTGTTACCCGGGGCTGTTATTACGAATCCATTGACACCTCATTAATTAAAATAGGATAAGTAGTTCTAACGCCACGGTGTAACAAACATACATAGACTGCCAAAATCATTACTATTCCCTTTGGCGTCAACGTGGTCGGGCAATAAATGATATCAATTAAATTATAGCTGGTAACACATATAAATTACTATGGATCAATGTGAGTTTTAAGTTTTCGTCTTTTTTTATTACTTAAAAAGCACTGTTCATTCCCGATTTTCTGGATTTCCGCCACCATCATGTGGCACCTTCCTCTGAATACTTAATGCATTTTTTCAGGTCCGAATATTCCAGAATATCAATCATTAGCGGTTTCATTAGAGCGTTCGAGATTCAATTCCTCCATTTCCGAGTGTCGTTTTATTGTGTAGTGTGGAATTCTCTTGGAAATGTGGAAATTTTGTATGGCAATTTGCATAAAATTGGATCAGCTAGTAATTATTAGGTACACTTATAGTATTCTCTCTCTATAACTCTGTTTAGATATAATCCTGCTAATATTAATAATGTGAAAGTTTGTGAGGATGCATGGATGGGTGGGTGGATGGATGGATGGATGTTTGTTACTCTTTCACGCAAAAACTGCTAACGGATTTCGATGAAATTTGGTATGGTACTAGTATAGGCTCTGGATTAAAACATAGGCTACTTTTTATAGCGAAAAATTTCAGTTTCCGAGGGCGGAGCCGTGGCCAACAGCTAGTTTAGATTAAGCTAGATCTGACAGGAGTATTCTAGATCAGCTAATAAAGTTGTAATCATTTTTCCATTCAAACTAATTGTAGGAAAAAAAAATCATATTAAAAGATTTTTGTGTTAAAGAGCTACCCAAACAGTATTCAGTTGTTAGTGATGTCATTTATATTCTACTACTGTTGCCCGCGGCTCCGCCCGCGTAAATATACAATTGGGTATCCCGCGGGAATACTGTTCTTTTCCGGGATGAAAAGTATACAATTTAAACCAGAGCCTATACTACTACCATATAAAACTAGTGGACCGATTATTTTGAAATTTGGCACCGATATAGAGTAGACCACGGGGTAGGACTAGGCTACTATTTATTGCTGCGAAATGTACGGTACCAGCGGGATTTCCTTTTATACGCACAAAGTCACGGAAAACATCTAGTTCCATATATTTCGGTATTCTAGATATTGCCTCTAAAGAGTTATTAAAGCAACAGAAATGCTGATGTTATTGAACACATAAAATATATATTGTTAGACGTTAAAGCCCTCACTTGATTTACAGCTGCGATAAAGAAGTTAAAGAGAAACGCTCTTGTGGATCAAGTGTTCCGACTCCAATATATTTAATACATATTATTTTTATTTGCAGAAAACGTGTTACTTAATCATTAATCATCAGTGGCGAAGGCTGGTTCTACTTCATAGGAAGCCCTAGCCTGTATATTAGGTAGGGATTTGGATGAGGGTATTCAAAAGGTAAGTGGTAAGTGAAGCCAATAGGAATGGAGTTATAGGAACCGCACGCCACTGCTATATATAGCTTACGTTGTGGCTAAGCATTTATAATGGGCTTAGATTATTATTGCTACACTAGTTATTCAATTTTTAACCGACCTCCAAAAAACTGCGTTACTAAGTTCGGCTGTATGTATCTTTTTTTTTATGTTAAACGATAACTCCGCCGTCTGGTGACCGATTTTCAAAATTATTTTTTTGGTGTAAAGGATACTGGTAGCGCCATCTAGGGGCACCGAACGCTACTATGAATGGCACCTTTTAATATCGATAAAGCAGTATTCTACCCCCTCCCCCTTCCCCTCTCCGACGCTTACCGAAGTAATGCGAAGACGTGAAGTGGACATTATTACTGAAGTCGTCGCGTGGAGTGCGTTGCGATGGCCGACCGCATGTGTATTTAGACTTTTCCGCTAATAATTACCGCCCACGAAAGTGAGATATATTCCTATAGAACGCGATAATAATACTGGAAAGACTAAAGTGTTGTGAACAGAAGGAAGACGAGAACTCCAGCTGCAGACGCCCGCTGAAGCTGGTTTGGTATGCGTATCTTTCCTATCACCCTTCCACTTTCATTTAATTATTACTGCATATTAACCTGGCGACGCCAGATACCTCCTGAAACAGTCCACAAAAATATCGAAGAGAAATTATACGCTAATCGCCAGGCAAGGTGGCCCGCGCGGCCAGATACTTCGAAGTTGGTTCCGTTTTCACAAAAGTGGTAACCTGATGATAGGATCCATGAGGAATCGAGGGAATTTATATGGACACATATAGTAATTTTAACTTTTCTGAAGTAACCCAAGTATATGCTATCAAAAAGTAAGATTTTGCACCAAAGTATACCCTGGATCCAAAAGTACTGAACAAAACTCCTGACTCCTTCTAGATACATGTTTGGGGATTTCGGCGTTGCTTAAAGAACTGCATGCCAAAACCACTATGTCAATTAAAGTAATCATCATCACGACCACCATCATCACACCATAAAACATTACATAATGATGATATAATAGGTCCTTCTCATAATATTTTACACCGACACGGATGGATATCTTTCAACATTACTCTGCCGTTTATGGACCAATTTTCAAATTTCTTTGTTTGATTTATTGAGTATCATCCAGAATTGGTCTTTTTGTCACCAAAGCGATGACCTGTTGATGACATCCATGAGGAATCGAAGGAACTCTTCGAAATTTATATGGACACATATAGTGATTTTATCTTTTTCAGAATTAACCCAAGCATATACTACCAAAAAGTAAGATTCTGCACCAAGATATACCCTGGATCCAAAGGTACTGAACAGAACTCCTCAGTCTTTAATGATACGCGTTTGGAAATTTCAACATTGTTTAAAGAACTGCAAGCATTCTGTCTGTAACTTACAGTCATCATCATCATCATCTTATATACAATACCTAATAAAGGCTTGGCGCGTATTCAATTATACATTAGATCGTTGATTTTAAACGTTTTAATAATAATTTAACAAGTAACACTTAAAAAGGATAATTTATTATTATTTCTAAACAAAAAACCGACTTCCAAAGTAAAAATCGTTCATCAATCGATGTCGGTTGGAATGGCAGTGGGTGCTTGAACTAGTGCATACCAGTTCAGTACCATCACTCCATCACCGTGCCACGCTCCACGAGTGCGCGTGTTTATATTTATTATAAGTCACAATATACTACAGTCTCAATGTTTAAATACACTGAGACACCAATCGACATGAGTTTTGTATAAATACATTGAGACATCAATCGATGTGGGTTTTTTATAAGTACACTGAGAGATCAATCGATGTTGGATCGTGGGTTTTGTACTTTTGTCCCTAAGTGGAATACTGATAGTTTCCATGACGTAGGAATCCATAACAATTTTCAAAGGATAATGAAACGAAGTTAAGATAGATAGCACGATCGAAGCACCATCAAACGCTAGTCTGAAATACTTCGAAAATGTTTAAAATATTACGATTTAATTATTTTGAAGACCTTTAAAAATATCTATACAGATAAATAAAATTGAAGTATCTATTTGTAATTTCAAATTAACAGCTTTTGACTTAATTCATATGAATGTATACGGTATTTTAACACTACAAATAAATTTTTAAAGTTCTTTTCTGTCCGTCTATCTTTTCTTCTGTCTGTCTGTCTGTTTGTTCCGGGTAATCTCTCAGTCCAGTGACTGATTTTCACGAAACTTTCACTGGCAGATAGCTGCTATATAAAGCGTAACTTAGGATACTTTTATCCTCATCATCATCATCAAAAAATATAGGTCAGCTAGTGATTAATAAAATTATTTACCACGGGGCAGTTTACTTTCAAACGAAAAAATAAACATTTCATTATAACCGGAGGAATTTATTTGCACGAGAAACCCATTTCGCCAAGACCGATTGTTTGTTTGTCTGAAATATTTCGTGGTGAATTAAAATTTCACCAAAAATAAAAGTAATTGGGCGTTATTGACACTCTGTTTAAAAATGTGGCGACCAAAAATACAAATACTATTAGATTGTATGTGAGAATGGTCGAAGCTCGGTCAGGCCGAAGTCCACTTTATTCATTTCAGCTGTAGTATATAAGGTCTAGAAAAATCAATCACGGAAACTTCGGGCACATAATTTACTGCTATGTGAAGACGTTTAAGCAGAAAAATAATTGTTCTACTTGAAAAAGAAATTATTTATATAAAGAAATAATATTGGCGAGTTTGCGTTTATCGGAGAGTCACTCATGTGAAGTTGTTACACGATTGCGTTTGTGGTCGACTTGCGGAAAGCTTTCTCATGCCCAAGTGATCATTCAAAATTGAAACCACTGAGCCATGCGAGATGTCTATGGCTTCCACAATCTCTTGCACTTTCAATCTTCGGTCGGCCAACACCATATCGTGAATTTTTTCGATTGTTTCGGGTGTAGAGACCTCAACTGGGCGTCCAGGACGTTCGGCATCTTCAGTGCTTGTACGGCCACAACGAAATTCAGTAAACCACTTTTTTACCATTGAAATCGATGGTGCAGAGTCCCCATAGTATTTATCAAGCTTAGCCTTGGTCTCGGTAATGGTTTTTTTTCACAAAAAATAATGCTTAATAAGCACACGAAATTCAATTTTTTCCATTGTTTCCTTAAGTTACTGGATAGTCTGATAAAGATAGCTGTAAAACACAAACTAACTGACGCAGCAAGTTCAAATTTTGATAGGAGTCAACTGACAGATGCCTATTGACAGGAGTAGTGTTGCTTTTTCAGTAAGGAGGTTAGAAATTCAAAAAGTCACGGACTTATTGACCCGCCTTAGTATGTAGCGACGAGCTACAGAAACTTCGATAACGCGATTTGTGGCGCAACAGGATTGTGGCGCTAATTGGTCCGCCACATATTTACCTTACCCCTGCGACACCTATGCCGTTGTAATCCAGATGTAATTACGCTTACATCTAACCTAATTTTATCTTTGGTCGCCGTGGTTAAGTGTTCCATAGTAAAACGCCCCATGTCCTTTAATAAAGATTTTCCTTCAGTCCTTTATTCGTTTTAATTAATTTCTAAACAATGGTGAGATTTTGGCTGTATTAGAAACTAGAGCCCTCGCTGACTTCACAAGCTGTGGTTTAATAAAAGAGTAATTTCAAAATGGAAATGAGTAAAGAAATATCGACGACAATGGAAATCTGAATAAAATAAAGAAAACTGAATAAAATGAAAATCTAAATAAAAAAAAGAAAAATATTAAATGCATGAAAACAAAAAATAAAAACTTAAACTAACTCTCCTGTGCTGCAGGGTTGCCTGGAAGAGATCGCTTATAGCCATAAGGATGCTTATGCATATACCCACATTTAGATTATAAGTTTAGTTTTAGTCTACTGATTGTATTCTTTAATGTGCGCAATAAAGAGTTTATCTATCTATCTATCTTGTACCGCACACGGTTGGCCCCAGACGTATTGGTCATTCCTCTGGACTGGGCTGACTGTATTATTATAATGCCGCATGTACTTGGGCAATCAGAAGACATTCAAAATCGCTGTCCCAGGCACTACAGTATTTCAGAGAATGGTCACTTCGCTCGGAGAGTTCTACTACTATTATAAATATGAAAGTTTGTGAGGATGGATGGATGGACAGATGAATGGATGGATGGATGTTTCAAGAAATTTGGCATGGTAGTAGATTAAACTCTGGATGAACACATGGGCTTTTTTATCCAGAAAAAGTAATGTTCCTGTGGGATACTGTATTTACGCGGGCGAAGCCGCGGGCAATAGCCAGTGTATATATTTTTACTCTGTGCTAGTAATGTATAAATCATCTAATAACGGATGAGAAGGCGTAAGTTAGGTCCTAGAACTTCTAGACTTTATAGTTACTAGGAGGATACAACCTAATCTTCGTAGATAGCTACGCACGTAGCTGCTACGGCGTAGATATCTACGCACGCAACTGCTACGGCGTAGATATCTACGAACGTTGCGTGAAGTTCCTATAACTCCATTCCTCTCGGCTTCACTTACCAATTACCTTTTGAAGACCCTCGTCCAAATTCCTGACTATTATACAGGCCAGGGCTTCCCTATGAAGGAGAACCAGCCTTCGCCACTGGCACGTAGACCATGGAACAGGAAACAAGTGGAAGTGCAAAGTAGGTGTGGTCCGCATGCCACGACTAAGCCTCCTAACGCGTACTTATTTTCATTTAGAATTCGTCAAATTTCATTTCACTTAGAATAAGTACATCTTAAGTGCTTTTCGAAGTATTACAAAATATACCTTATCCATTGGTGTGAGGGCATTTTTTCAAATTAAATCTGACAAAATGAATCCTTTGTGTGTAGTGCGATGTATGTATCGGTGTATGTGTGTGAGTTAGGCGACAGCGTCCATACTAATTGTGACATATAACACTTCCACTAATTTTCTTTTCCGTGATGTTACGTGTCCGTACGTGTCCGTACGTGTCCGTACGTGTCCGTACGTGTCCGTACGTGTCCGTACGAAGTGTACGCTCTACGTAATGTTTTCAGTACAGGTCTAAGGCTGGGACTATATGCTCCGGAATCCGAAACAGTGAAATTAAAACTCTGGACTAGTACAATACAGTTGAAAATCGAACACATGAGTGGCGAGTCATATATGACAGCTCGACACTTTGATTTTCAACTCTATTGTATTAGCGCAGAGTTCTATTTTCGATGCTCTGAATTTTCCCGGACCCGCCGGATTTCGATACATAATCTATGTATCGAAATCCGGCGATCTGGGACTATGTCCCAGCCTAACACGAGATGTATATTAAACATATATACATTAAATAACATATAAACATATATATATTATAACATATAAAAAGTGAAACTTTTTTTACATCGTCTCAAACTTTTTCGTCTGTGTGTTGCATGTCGCGTGACGGTCGGCCACGGAGTAGGGATAAAGTGAAAGGCGCTCGTCAGAGCAGCCGAGGCCAATATGGCGGCGCCTTTAGTTCGCATCAGCTGACCGTGTAGTGTATAGACTAGTAATCATTTGTGCCAGTGCTATAAAATTAAGATTGATGAAGCGATTTTTATACCCTTAATGGAATATTATTCCGAAAATTTTTAGTTAAATGTCTATAATGTGAAAAAAAGTTTCACTTTTACCGTGGTTTCATAAAAACACACAATCCTTTTTTTTTGCTGTGCTTTTATTAAATATTGTATTGAGCATAACTTATGGATTAAAAAATACTAATCCAATTACTATTTTTATATAATTTGTACAAAACATTAACACAAGAGAATTTCACCAAAATTTGACCGTAGTCAGGTTTCCACTTAGCGAAACTATATTCAAATTTGTATACGAATGGTATTTGAAGCGCTTTTGTTGGTTAGGGACAGTTTTGGTAACTAAATATACTGGCAAAATTATTCTGGCGGAGTAACTTAGGGTTCTAAGATATCTTTAGATTGCTTTAGGTTCAATTCACGCCAAGATGAAACGACACGCGACGTGGCGATGCATTTTTAAGATAGTTATTAAATATTGAACTTTATTTATTCCACAGGAAGATACACGGTGTATTGTTAGAGTTCGAATGTCAAGTGTATTACTGATTTCATATGAGACTTTTTGTGTATGAATAAAATCCAGCGCCACGTTGCGTTTGTCGCGATGTGAACTGACCCTTACGGCTTCCTGTAATCGTAAATCCGGTGTACCCGCTATAAAGGTAACATTAATACTAGCTGCTGATGTAGTTACATTGTGGACGGTTTTATTTTTTAATGTTTCCCATTATTTCGACGACTCTTTTGTACATTTTTGACGTGGGAAAATGAGCATAGGTCCTTCCCCGTGGTAGTTCTATATCTGTTTCAAATTTTAACAAAATTAGCCCAGTAGTTTCGGAGATTATTCAATGCAAAGAAACAAGCACACATATAATTAAAATATTATTGTGTACTGGTGTATTAACACCAGTTAGGTCCGAGCTAATAATATTACCGGACCGGACCGGTTCTAACTTACTAGTTAGGGCTGGTCTAATGCATTAAGACACAATCGGTACTCAAGATTGCTACAAATGAATTGAATGCAGTTTTATCGTGGCACAACCATTGACGTTAGTAGACCACGGCCTTATAAAAAACCAGTGTGAAATAACGTAGAAGAAGAGCCGTCTACTTGTTAGCTAATATTATGGATAATATTGCCAATTTAATAAAATATCTTAATCCAAGTAAATCCATAAGTGGCTTTACAGTTAGAGAACTTTCATAATCTGAGTATTCAGACTAGCTCTTAAGACCTAGGCTTAGAACAACTAGGGTTGATTAAGCAACAAGCATATTTATTAAGTGTGGGGAATATTAAAGTTCTATATTATTGGAATTATATGCATATGAAAGTTTTGTATTCTTTGTAATAAATTTAATAAAAAATGATCTGAAAAATAATCAATGCCACAACTACTATAAACTTAAGTTTGTGCCTCTTTCGCGCAAAAACTACTGAATTAATTTTGATGAAACTTAACAGTAATATATCTCATACGTCAAAATAACAAATAGGTTATAAATTATAAATTTATCATGTAAAACCCAATATAAATTCAGTCGAAAAGCTAGTAAATACTGATTTAAAATAAAGTCCTGAATTATTATTAACTTAATTCGAATATAATCTTGTAATATTTAAATGACGACAGACGAACAAGCTGCTAAACATTAATTTTCCCTGAATGTATAGTATTGTGGAGGACCAATTAGCGCCAAATCGCGCTACTGAAGTTTTCTAAGAAGTTTCTCGGCACTATATATACGACACCCGAAATGCATACAAGTGGGCTTCGGCCTGACCGAGCATACCAGCTCGCTCGATCGGAGATCTCCCTTTGGGGCTTGCCGCCATATCCCCATATTGGTGACCATCGACAGAACACGCCTCCTTCTGGACATTATCATCATCACCCCCACCCCTCCGCACCACGCCTGCCAGATACAGCCTCATCGGGCACCTCGACCACCAGCCTCAACGCACCGCGGCCTCGTCGAAACGGACACTACATGGACCGGTCTGCAAGCGGAGCACGAAGCATCTCTCCTGGTCAGCACACGTAGCTACAACGAGCAGTTAGCAAGCCGAGCACGAAGCACCTCTCCTGGTCAGCACGGAGCATTGGCCCAGCACGGCAGCACAGTTCCGACTCACTGGGACTCTCCACTGGCACCTGGTGCCACAAGCGTAAGCATCGAAGATTTCGACCTCTGGTCTTCGGGGCGGAGTGATGTGGCGGACCAATTAGCGCCACAATCCTGAATCGCGCTATCGAAGTTTTCTAACATCGGCGGTATATATACAACACCTGAAAAGACTACAAGTAGGCTGCGGCCTGGCCGGGCATACCACTTCGCTCGGTCGGAGATCTCTTTTCACTATTTCCACAGTATAAAATATATATTAATGATAAGTATTTAGTATTAAGTGATAGTAGATAAACTTTATAGAGCATAAACTAGATAAGTTTACAACAGCTGAGCGAACGACATGGTCCGTTTAACGAGTAGTCTCGTGAGACTATCAACATGCGACGTGACGTCATAGCATATCATCACGAATGACCTGTGTAACTTTATGAATTCCATAAAGTATTATTTAGGTCATCCGTCAATAGCATTTACGCGGGAAAAGCCCAGTTAGATTCCCTGGTAATTCAAATGTTCTAATTATTATTTCGTTTAATATTGCAGTCAAATAGTTCAATTTAAATTGGTATTGTCACCTGTCTTCACGCATAAGATGGGGATTTTCGAGTTGCCAACTGTGTAAATTGTGAAGGTTGTTACATTGGTACATTTTTCTCCTTTTCTACTTTAATAGCAATAGTTCACTATTCATGGTTGATACAATGATGAATTGTACCATTATAAAATGTACTTGAAACCGAAACTATTCAAAAAATATTGGTCACTAATGCTTTCATACATTTTTTTATACCCAAAATGTTTAAACTTCAATTAAAAAATAAATTATGCAATTAAAAAAAAAATGACTAACTAACTTGCATATTAAAAAAAAAAGTGCAATAGCTAGTCATACTATTTAATGTCTATTTATCAGCATAGTCAGTGTATAATATCAAAAAACTTTAAACAACCGATGTAATTCATTAATTTCTGATCACAGTGTTCAAAAAACTAAAATAAACAAAAAAATAGACTTTTCTCTAAATAAAACTTATCTTAGGTACTACTTATGATTGGTTTTTTTTTTGAACGGCCATAAGTTCTACTATACATTTCGGGGTTATCCATTAATTACCGGACACCCTGTATATTATCTGTGCTAATTTTTATTTTTATTAAGCCGCTCAAGTAGTTTCGGAGCATGTTCAATGAAAACAAACAAGCATATAAGCAAATAAAAGCGATGACACCCCATAATTTTCTTGAATCTTAATCCTCTTTTTGCAGGTTTGACAAAACTGTTTTAACCAGTGATATTATGAAACATGAAGGGCTATGCGGTTGTTGGCCGAGGAAAACTGTCTTCGATATTCAGATCGGAACGACTTCGACTTGTGACACGCTCTGTTCTATGACGATACTAAGTCTGTATTCCATACTGATATTACAATATATTGCTGTACTAGATGTGGCTTCGGTTTTTTAATTATTTTATTACTTTTAAGGGTTCCGTAGTGCAACGAGGAACAGAATCAGTAGTTAATGTTAATAATTACAAATAAAACTATAAGGATAGTTTTAATTGTAATTATTAACACTAACTTCTGAAATTATTATTATAAATTGACGAAATTAAGTACAGTGAGAGTTCTAACAAACTTGCAATTTTCCATGCTATACTTAAGAAATCGGACTATAACTTTTGAAGAAATTTGAAAAAAAAAATCGAACGATATTCTAATTGTATCCCCCAAAGTGTCGAGTGTCTCGCTCTAGCTGTCATATATGATATTGACATTTTACTCGACATTTGTTTGATTTTCAGCTCTATTATATTAGCGCAGAGTTCTATTTTCAGTGCTCATTTTCCCCGGCCCTACGGATTCCGGACAATTCAGTCCCAACCTTAGTAAAAATACTATAAGTCTCATTCTACAAAAATATTGTGTCTAAGTTTGTTTCTGCATGGTCGCTTCCAGTCATTAGTGTACTGTGCTTTGAAATTCACTCAAGAAATATGTCAGGGATCCCAGAGGAGAGCATAATCTCGTTAAACATCGTCCAGTTTTGTCCCACATAGAGACAATACAATTTAATCTCCTTTGATATTGTCTGACGCGACGTTTTTATATCATTACTGTACAATATGGCAATATGGCCCGCAAACATGGAATATTATTGTCAATATGAGCATTATTGTCAATAATGTTGCGTGTGTGAGGCTAGCCTAAGATTTAAGCTATATTGTATGCTAAATCTTTGTGTGACTTGGACTTTTATTGGTCATGAAATATTAGACTGCGACCAAAAATTTAGACCGTTAGTTTTGTTACAAACTAAAATATGGAGGCATGAAAAAGCCCCGAAATACTTCGAGAAAAGATAATTACGGCTGCTATTAGTACTTGGCGATAGCGCTGCCGCCGCGCTATCAGATATACTTCTAAAATACATTTTTCGTAATTTGTAGTATGCGGTATGTCGATTTATTCAGTATAGTGCTTGTTAGTTCCAAAGCTGTTGCCCGCTGCTTCGCCCGCGTAAATATAGTATCCATCATGAACACTGTACTTTTTCGGGATAAAAAGTAGCCTATGTCTTAATCTAGACCCTAAACAGAAAATATTGAACGGGATTCGATGAAATTTGGTATAGTAGTAACTATACCAAATTTCATCGAATTCCGTTCAGTAGTTTTGCGTAAAAGAGTAACAAACATCCATCCATCCATCCATACATACATCTATCCATCCATCCATACAACCATCTATACATTCATTCATCCATACTCACAAACTTACACATATTTAATATTAGTAGGATTTTTACAAGCTTTTATTTAGTTTCACCGGTCCGTTTCTGTGTAAACAAATCATGCGGGTTGATTTGACCCACTTCCCCGTAGCCGATTGAGCTATAATTTTTATGTATGTTTAAATTTTCATGTATGACACGTGACAGTACAATATTAGGATATCATGGAGCTGATCTGCCGCTGGAGATGGAAGGTGGCCATAGGAACTACTTCAATGTTGTTGTTGGTGTACTAGGTCAATGTTGTTAATAAAAAATAATAACTCCCAACACCGATTTTGGTGACGGTGGCCGGTTTCATTGAAACCAATTGAATTACGTAGCGAGTAATTTTATAGTGCCCAAGTGTGAGCACAGTACACAAGAGCACTCTCTCTTCCTTTAATCTCATAACCCAGTGGGACGGATGGAACCGACACGACTGGCGATAGACCAGGCGCAGGTCCGACTTTTTACATGCCCATCCGTCGCATGGATCATCTTTCTTGTCAGACAATCAGGTGATCAGCCTGCATTGTCCTAACCAAACTTGGAAAGAACATCTTTTGTTGTTCCAATGCGGGAATCGAAGGTAATCGAGTAAATAATAATCTTCGAGTAAATAATAATAATAAAACAATATTACGGACAAGACCATACATCACAACAGACCTGATATAACGCTCCATGACAAACTAAATAGAACCGTTTACCTCGTAGACATCGCAATACCTAACTCACACAACCTGACTACCACACACACAACCAAAGTCACAAAATACACAGACTTGACGATAGAACTAAAATGACAGGGGCAAGTTAACACAGTTCAAACAGTCCAGCTACGCAGGAGTTATTTTATAGTGACCAAATGTGTGCGCACAGATCACTCTCTCTTCATTTTCCCTCGTGATCCAGTGGGACAGATGATCGACACGACTGGCGGAGATCAGGCGCAGGACCGATTTTTATATGCCCAACCGACGCATGGATCATCTTTCTTGTCAGACAATCAGGTGGTCCTGCCTTATCCTAACTAGACTTGGTCTAGTAGTATAACAAAAATTTTCTGTTGTTCCTACGCGAGGATCGAACTCACGACCTCCGGAGTCGAGAGCCGAACTCTAAGCCACTGGACTACTGACGTTTAAGGAATGTTTATTGTACCTTTATTTTATATATGCAGTTTTCATGAAAGTTAAGAATTTATTCAAAATAACAAAACCTTTGTTCTTATGCAAAAAAATCAAAATTTTGTTCTGTTATAAGCGAATGTAGAGAAAAATATGTCGGCTTGAGATCCGGACTGTCCAGGGCTAGACTTATCTACATAATATGACGGATGTTCCTACAGTCTCATATTAGTACCAGAATATTGCTTTCTAAAAGCGCAGAGTAGAAAATATACTTACGTACAGTTAGACAGCTTTCATAGAGCGATCCAAATAATAATAATAATATTATTTATGAACGCTTCCCACATCACGTCAATCTTCTGTACTAAGTATCCGAAGAACTTGTAATATCACAGATACCAGAAAACAGAAATATATTTAATATTTTTATATTATACACATATTAAAGATTTTACTATATTATACATATATTTAATTCACATCCAAGACCCAGGAACACGGAAAAACTTGCTGTCCCTTCGGTGAGATTCGAACCCGCGACTTAAGCGCGACTCTGGCTTAAGCGCCTACGTGCTAACCACTGAGCCACAGGGGTCGTCAAATGTCAACATGTCTCTATATGTTAAATCATCAAAAAGGCATTCCCATAAACGTCTAACCAACGTCTAACGCGTTTTGATCGGTGCAAAACTTCAAAAATCAGTTTATGGTACAACGACGATTTATTTATAATTCATTGAAAGTAAATTGAAAGTCTTATTTAAATCCGAATATTATTGGGGTTCTGAGGTTTGACTTCACTTGTTCTGTCAATACAAGTTACCTATGTCTACAAAAATATTATTATATAAACAAATAAGTAAATAATAAACCGTTGATATGTAGGGCACATGTGATTCTATCCGTGTATTGTTACCCAAATAATCAGCGTGTATTTTTATATTATTATTTATTATACACGAACATTGCTGTGTTTCATATTACTAAGGAGGGGAATAAAACCATGTGGCTATAATGGCCCTCGGCAATCTATAGGAATGACAGACGATGTCTGGAAAACGTCGATTGCCGTAAGACATTTACGTCGTAGTCATACTGTACAGTAAAACCATATTGCTAATGGCCCTCGGCAATCATTGTTTTCCTATAGAAATAATAGACGATGTATGAAAAACGCCGATTGCCGAAAGACATTGACGTCGTAGTCGTATTTTACAGTAAAAACAATTTGATAATGGCCCTCGGCAATCTTCGTTTTTCTATGGGAATGACAGACGATGTATGACGTCGATTGCCGAAAACCATTGACGTCGTGGCCGTGCCTACTGCACGTAATTTGGCGTTTAAAAACGAATGACACTGTAGATTTTTGACGTGATCTTCTAAGGCTTAGTTCACACCGAAATGATACGCGACGTGGTGTTGCATTTTTAAGATAGCTTTTCAAAATTTTACTTTATTCGTTACACAAGAAGATACACGTTATATTGCAAGAGTTCGAATGTCAAGTCAATCAAAGTCAATGTCGATGGCGCCACTCTTGCAATGAAACGTGTATCTTTTGTTTAGTGAATAAAGTTCAATTTTGAATAGCTATCTTAAAAATACAGCACCGCGTCGCGTCCCGTATCGCAGCAGTGTGATTTGCCCTAAGAATTAAATTTTGATTGTGGAAGTAAACTTAATTTCTCTATTATTATTTTTTTATTTTTTTATTTTTTTTAGATGAGTATGAATAATGGCATGTTAAACTAACTTCTTTTACTTTGCAAAAGTAAATCAACAGGAAATAATAAGTATTTCCTGTTGATTTACTTTTTAGCAGAGCAGAAACAAAAAAAACATAAATGTTTTTAATTAGGTACATAACTAATTTCACATCACTAGCGACAAATTTTAATAATATTACATTTAAAATGAGCTCCGGTGTTATATTCAAATATCATTTTACTATAGAAAATAGGTTGATGAATAATTTTCATTATATAATGAGTAGGTACAGGGCAACAATAATAATTATAATAATATGAAATGAGGCCAACCTGGGCGTTGGGACAGAGCAATGAGGCCAACGTGGGCGTTGCGAGAGAGCAATGAGGCCAAACCGGGCGTTGGGACAGAGCAATGAGGCCAACCTGGGCGTTGCGACAGAGCAATGAGGCCAACTTGGGCGTTACGACAGAACAATGAGGCCAACCTGGGCGTTGGGACAGAGCAATGAGGCCAACGTGGGCGTTGCGAGAGAGCAATGAGGCCAAACTGAGCGTTGGGACAGAGCAATGAGGCCAACCTGGGCGTTGCGACAGAGCAATACGGCCTACCTGGGCGTTGGGACAGAGCAATGAGGCCAACTTGGGCGTTACGACAGTTCAATGAGGCCAAACTGGGCGTTGGGACAGGGTAATGAGGCCAACCTGGGTGTTGCGACAGAGAAATGAGGCCAACCTGAGCGTTGGGACAGAGCAATGAGGCCAACCTGGGCGTTGGGATATGGCATTAATGAGGCCAATCTTATATAATAACTTTTTAAGATGTTATTTAAACCACGGAAGAGCCATGCTTCGATACAAATTGGCCAGTTCGACCGTGGAATATAGCAGAAACACGACATAACAGAAAACTCGCGTAGTTCGCCTTAGCGATTTCTGAAGATTTCAGAAGCAAGAATATGAGGAAATAGGCTTGACGACTGAATTATTTTTATTGCATAAATGAATTATAGTACTTTTAAATTTAAGTAAGTTCTCAGAGGTACAGCAATTTGCGTACAAAATTTCCCAAGTTTCGTGTAAACGCTCCATACAAAAGTCGCACCTATCTGTGACGTCACGATTAGGTTGAAGTGTATGAAATATAAGACCACAGGAACATATTTGTAAATATTTCCGAATTTTTTTGCGTTTAAGTTTAAACTTTAATGAATGTTTTGTTTAATGTGTAAGTAAAGAGCTAATGATATAGGAATTTTTTTTGATACTTTTTGTATTTTTTAAATGTGTCTAATTACTTAACTACATTAATTTTTGACGTTAATCAAGTAGGTATACCTCAATATTTGTGAGTAAATAAAAATAAATTTTTACATTCAGTCGTCTCCCCAATTGAAGACCGACAGTACAGTTGTATCTTGGTATCGTGGGTTTCTATTAGCGGCGATAATCGTTTTATCATCAGGCGATCCATTTGCTTCTTTGCCGGTTTTGTATAAAAGATGAACTTAAAACACCATAACTTAAATTACTGGACCTAAACGTCTGGCTTAACTAAAACTGGACCCCAAATTAATCAAAAGTAATGAAGCAAATATAACTTGTTAATCAACAAATAATGGATAATTAAAATATACAAAAAGAATCAATGATGCGATACAAAATTAATGAGGTAATTTGACGCGGTCCAGCGGCTTATCCAGTTGTGGTGACCAGCGCTAGGCCAAAGTGCAGTAAACCAGGATTTATGCATTTTCAAGAATAGCAAAAAATCTTGCGAGGCGACTTACGGCAGGAGTTTACTGACGTCACGAAGCTACGTCACCATTGTCGCCATCAAACTCAACGCGTAATCCGTAACATTTGACATATTGCGTTAATATTCTAACCCCAGGAATATCTTATACATAATATTATATACATATAACAATATAATTGTCAAAAGAGTAACTTAATAAAATTTTGGAATTAAGAGGTAATCGTGATGTGCTATCGGAGATTTGAGTGCACTCAGATTACTACGCTGGGTTTGGGACTTGTCAAAGAACTCCTTTGAAGAGAAACCTTTGTGGCACATTCCCGATGTCACAGTTTAATTAACCTTTCAGAAAGTTACTCGGTATGTGTAGAAGTTAATAACAGACTCTGATTCTAGTTTTAAAATAATCAAGCAAAATAAATAATCTCGTCAGTTTCAATCATTAAACAAACAACAATCACAAACATTCAAACATAAAACAGAAAGAATATTGCATCCAAATTTGCAAAACACTTTAAACAAAGAACAAAATGTAAAAAAATAATAATGTGATATACTTTAATAAGGCTTTTATATTGTAATAATTCTCAAAAAAAAACCTTAAAACTAATTCAAATGTTGCAATATAGGTATGGTATAGAATATAGTACAAACATGGTTTTTAAAATAACGTTCTTACTCAGTTTTGCAATGCAAGAGTCGCTCAGGTGTCAAATTACAGTCTCCAGCGTGAAATATATCAGAAAGACTGGAATAGATTAGAGGTTTGCGGGTTGATTAATAGACAAGATTTTCTTGGATGTAGTTTTCCTTTACCTGCAGTATTACTAGCTTGTTTATATTGGAAAATGGAAATTGTAGCTTTTACTGTATGAAGGTAAGGGTGGAAGTGAATATTAAAGTGAATAAGAGGGTAATTCAAAAACTTTCAGTTGTTGATAGAAAAATTGACGGGAGTTACAATGTCTATTTTGATATTAGCTCTCGTAAGTCGTAACCAAATCGTGTTTCACTTCATTCAATTTCAACACTACGAAAAATCCTTTAAAATTAGAATTTTACATTAAATCCTAAAAACATCTACATTTAATTAACATTATTTAATCTTACAAATAAAGATTTGACATTAATGAAATTTCGAGTATCGCGTGATTTTTCCGCAAACTTTCTAGGTGTTTTACATCAGTAGCCAAACCACGAAACAACAAAGTATTCGTAACTTTGTGGAGTGAAAATTGTACGCTGTTATGATTTTCACACAATGTTCATTTGATAACGATACGAATACTTTGTTGTCAATTGTTCATGCTTGGACTACTGTTTAGGTAAATACAATTTATAGTAATAAAAAAACCGCTTCCATGATTATAGCCCAATTCTGTTTACCGCAACAAAAATAATCCGTTTGGAGAACAAACAAAATGGAATAAACAGCGTTTTATGTAATTAACGTTTAATAAGCATTCAATTATCAATTGTTCATCCGAATTGAACGAAATAAAATTTTAACGAGTTTCCACTCAATTATAATCAAACTATTGTTATTTATTAAATTTTACAAAATTTATGTACACACGATAAATACTAATAACGACACGATAAATAATAATAATAATATCTATGGACGCTTCACACCACGTCAGTCTGGCCCCGTGCTAAGTATCCGAAGAACTTGTGTTACAGGTACCAGACAGCGGGAATTATATTTAATACTTATATATTATACTAAACATTTTTTTTATACAATATTTAAGAATTTTTTTACAATGTTATAAGCATATTTAATACACATCCATGACCCAGGAACACAGAAAAACGATTTTGTTCCTTCGGCGGGATTCGAATCCGCGACCCCCGGTTTGAGCACCAACGCGCTGAATCACTGAGCCACAGAGGGCGTCAATTATATAATTATAAAGGTTAACCAATACTACTTAAAACTAGAAATATATTTGTAAAATCCAAATTGAATCAGGGTTGTCATAGAACATGGGGGGTAAACTAAGTCTAGCGTCAGTATACGGTTACTAAGAAAGCCTAATTCGTACACACCACAACCCGGCATCAAACCTGCAACATCACGTGTGTGACTCAAGGGGTCACATTGTCATGGATGTTCTTTTATTAAACAAAGGTCTACCAACTAGAAAATAAATAATATTCACTTACCTACCTATTTTGTGCTTAGGATGGGTAAAATAAGAGGTATTTTTATATAATTCGTTATTAGTCGTCATCACTACCAACCAACAACTAACCACCCTAATACCACACCAACACTAATCTGTAGAACACATCACAATTCTCAATTTCACAATAACTGACATAAATACTCAAACACGAAATTTGAAAATTTTGACGTCCCTTCAACAGTCCACGAATTTGACGATTTTTTGCACTATAGTGCAAAAAATCGTCAAAATGCTATAGCCGTGCGCGCGAGACATTGTATTTGTGGACACATTGTATGCTTATAGAAGTGAAATCAAACCGAAAGCTATGTAGCTGTTTATCTGTTCCTCTTTTATCAGTGACAACATTGCGTTGCGACGACGCATAAACGACGTCGTACAATGAGGGTTTTTAAATTCGTGACACCTGACAGCTTTTTGACACGACAAGGACCGTCGTGCTACCAAGCGCCACCTGGTGACAGAAAATGAGTCGAAAATTGTTATTGACCGTTTTTGATACCATTTACGCCACCAGATGACGCTTTGTGGGAGGTGGGTCTGCCCCTTACCGGCAGAAAAAATATCAAAAACCCTCATTCTTGTAAATTGTATTACAATACAACGTCATTTTTGGCGATGCGTCGTCGAATGGTAGTATTGTGGCTTCAGCCTCACCCTATGTCCCTATGTCAATACGAGAATTGAGGTTCAGGAACCTCAATTCTCGCATTTACAGAAGAGTTTCATATTTTTACTTTTATTGTATTAAAGGTGAAGCTACTTGTTTTCATAACACTGTGACTGTGACAGACCGTATTATAGGGCTCCCCTACACAGGGCTCACACTAAAGTCATGCATATTATAGGGCTCCCCTACACAGGGGTCACACTAAAGTCGTGCATATTATAGGGCTCCCGTACACAGGGGTCACACTAAAGTCGTGCATATTATAGGGCTCCCCTACACAGGGGTCCACTAAAGTCGTGCATATTATAGGGCTCTCGAACACAGGGGTCACTATATTATTTCTGAAAGTGACATAAAACAACATAACACTCGTAATATCAGATTGGATAATAATACGCTTGTTTTAAGTCTAAGAATACTTAAATATTAGATTATATTTTCATTTATTAGCCCACCTATTTAAGGAAATAGAAAGGATGAAATTTAGTAAATGTAAAAGGTACAAGATTTAGGATAACCCGCAGAGAAATTAATGGAGTGTGTCGCGGTGGAGTATTTTAACGGATCCTGTTTATATAACTGTTCGTGTGGAAAAATCAAATTACTTTACTAATTAAATTACTACAATTATTATTTTAGAATTTAAATTACATACACTTTGTTATTCTTTAACGACGTAGGAATTTTTTGCAGTAAAACTCCTTTAGCAGCGATGACTGTGAAATTTCAAGGTCGTCTTACGTCACGTTACGCGTCAGAATAGATTTGGATATAACGCCATCTGTTAGAAGCTGCATATTACATAACATCTTAACTGTATTAAGTACGGCTCAATACATAGATGGCGCTAGGTGTAAAAATGTTCTTTTAAAAAAAACTATCTCCACATAAACTGTAACAAATATCATACTCCTCCATTCGCACAATTCTCGAAAAACTGTTTTCATAGTTTTTGCGTCACATTAATAATATACTAGAGATCGCCTGTAGTCGAAATTCGACCAAAATTCATATAAAATTTTATAGTTTCGATTATAAAAATATGTTAATTTTGTCTAAGATATTTATAATGCCGGATTTAAACATTTGCCGCTCATAGGCTATTCAGTTTTTGCCTTTTGTTTTTGCTTCCACCTCAAAATTACTCTTCTTATACTAATTAAGAGTATTTTTTTACAATTGTCCTGGTTGAAATTTGTACCGAATAGCTATTTAAAAGTATGTATTATTTAAATGAGAACAACAGCGCAAAATATTATATTATCATGATAATATTATGTAACGTACGTTGAGTTAAGCTAGCAAGCGGAGCGAGCGATCAAAAATGTCTCTGATTTTGCAGGTTTCTATTATATTTTTATATAATAGTAACCTCTATATACTGTAGAATAGTGTAGAGTACTAAAATATTTTTTTTTTGTTAAAATATCGAGACTAATTTTTGTACGCTAATAATGATTTTATATTTCTGTAAGACAAAAAAATGTTTAGGCATCATTTACCGCCCCTTAAAATTTGCCGCCTAAGCGTTCAGGTAGATCCGCCTGGATATTTACTACTATTTACAGATAACAGATGAAAAGGTATAAACAAATTATTGATAGGCTGCTGAATTTGTAGACTGGACTAAGAGGACGGCCCTTAAAATAGGTCCAAAGAAAAACTGATTCTTGCTTCACGTATTAGAGCATTTTCACATTATGCGATGCAATGTCGCTTATCATATAGCGCGCGATAATATGAGAGACAGCCTTGAGACAGCTATATTATTTTTCCTATTTAAAGAAATATCTTCTTATTTATTATTTTGCCTCTTAAATAGAAAAAGAAGAATAAAATGACGTTACAGATTGACAAACGTCAACGTGTATTAAAAATAAATAAAAAGCACGGTAGGTAGCACGGTGAGCTAACTGAGGTAGCGATTTTAAACTATAGTTAATGTAAGAATTAAAATAATGTCAATCCAGACTGCTAAGTGTGAGTTTTTCTTTTCGCATTCTATCGTAAGCGCGTTTGGCATTTAATTTGTCTAGTTGTCGCGTTTACAACTAGGTAATACTAGTAACTAGGTGGTGGTGAACAAATTCCTAGTCAACGCCAAATGCGCTCACGATCGAATGCGAAAAGAAAAACTCACACTTAGAACTCAGTTCCACTAAAATTACGAAGAATAAAATTTCACTCATGTTTTTCACGATGGAACCGAACGTCAAAACTCATAGGGATTGACAATAATGAATCGACCATAAATCGATATAGTTTTAACAATTTAAATACTCGTTTTTGTTTATTATACGAAAATCGATTTGGTTTCAACTAATAACTTTAGCGATGGGTCAATAATATCGAATAAACCTCATAAGGGTACAACACTACAAATTTTAAACACAATGTGTTTTAGGTTAGAAATACCCTACGTGTGTGTATCTGTGAATAAAATTTGTGGTAATGTGTGTTGCTGATATTTTTATTAATGTCATGTATTTGTAACTATTATTTTAACAAAATTAAGCTATTAAGTATAGCGCCAGACTATGTGTCTCCCATGAAACCTCAGTTTTTTTTCCGTTAACCACGCTCTTGAAGGTAAAATTTCGATTCATGAATTAAATCGCGCTGTTAAATCAAAAGATACGGCGCCAGGTCAGGATTGTATTTCCTTCTCAATGATAAAATACCTCCCTATGATTGGCAAACAAATTTTAGTTCATCTATACAACACATTTCTTGAAATAGGGTTTGCTCCAGTTCAGTGGAGAAATGTCAAAATAATCCTTATACCTAAAGCCGGCAAGGACATCCAAAGTCGTGATGTTCGTCCGATTGCCCTTATATCTTGTTTGTGTAAAATTTTCCATACAATTTTAAAACATAGATTAGAATGGTACTTAGAGTCTAAAAATATCTTCTCAGAGAACACTGTGGGTTTTAGAAAATCGCGTTCATGCTTAGATGCTCTTTTTCGATTGGTTTCCCAAATTCAACTAGGTTTTAGCAGGGATTTAATTACTTTAGGATGTTTTATAGATATAAAAAATGCGTACAATAATGTTGACATTTCGATTTTGTTAAACACTTTGAATAACATTGGGGTGGGTTCAAAAATTTGCCATTACTTGTGGGATTTCTTGAGTTCTAGACAATTAAATTTAAAGTATTCAGATAATTGTACCTTATCCAGAACGATAGGGTGTGGTCTCCCTCAGGGTGATCCTTTATCCCCTTTATTGCTTAATGTATATACTATGCACATTTGTAAAAGTATCGTTAATGTCTTTACCTCACAATATGCTGATGATTTTGTTTTATACGGTTCATACAAAGTTGTTGCGGATGGTTGTCGAAATATGGAGTCAGCGCTAAAAACCTTTTCAAAATTGATAGAAGATCTTGGTCTAGAGGTATCTGAAAGAAAAACTAAACTTTGTTTATTTAGTAAAGGATGTAAAAGACAGGACGTTAATGTGTCCATTCAAGGGTCTAGACTGCAGGTTGTGGATTCTGTAAAATATCTAGGCATTTGGATTGACCGGTCTCTTAAGTGGGGTAAACACATAAACGAGATTACTCACAAAGCTGTTAAATTTGTTAATGTACTCAAAGTGTTGTCTGGGTCTGACTTGGGCGTGCACCCTATACATTTGAGAAAGTTATACATATCCATAGTTCGTAGTCGTTTAGATTATGGGAGTTTTCTATATGATACGGGTGTTAAATCTCATCTGGTCAAAATCGATAAAGTGCAAAATCAGTGTATGCGAGCTATAGGGGGATTTATAAAGAGCACTCCAATCCACGATATGCAAAATGAACTTTGTTTGCAGCCTTTGCATTTGCGCAGGTATTATCTTGGTGGAAAATTTTGGCTTCGATGTTTTAGTATTCGTAATAGTGTGATTGTAGAACTTGTTGACCAACTTTTTGATCCCTGTAGTAGACCAGGTTATTGGAGTCGTAAGAAAAAGCCACTCATTACTGTCATATATGATTTATTTAAATCGACCCCTATTTATGTGTTGCCTCAGTTAGAAATGTTTAGTCTTGATACCTAGGTGCAGAATATAAATTTAGACAACATAGTTTCTTGTTTTATAGATGTAATTACTAGACCTATTTATAAAAAGGTATATTAATTAAGGTATATTATAAAAGGTATTACGTATTTAAAATTTAAATGCAAGGAATGGATTGACACAAAATTTAATGGTTTTTATAATATTTATACAGACGGATCCAAAGGTAAAGATGGTTCATGAGCGGCAGTATTTGACCCCCAGACGAATACTAAAATTAAATTTAAAGTAAACAGTAATGTTTCCATAATGTACACAGAATTATTTGCGATGTCAGAAGCCCTTGCTTATATAAGTTGTGTCAATTACAATAAATTTGTTATTTTAACTGATGCTAGAAGTGCTCTTCAACATTTACCTCGGTGCACCTTGAGTTTTCGATGAGTACCGATAGCTTATACAATTTTAGATACTATGAGAAAGTTAGAGAAGTCTGGGGTAACCGTTCACCTTCAGTGGATACCGCCTCATATAGGGCTGGAGGGCAATGAAGAAGCGGATAGGTTGGCCAATGAAGCGGTTATGCATGGCATATCTTACAATATTGTTCCCTTTTATTCTGATGTAGACAAAGACAATGTGTTAAAGCTTATGTAAAGCTTTGGTGTGAATACTTTGAATACATGTCTGTAACCAAAGGTATCTGGTATAGATCGTTACGATCAGCACCTTCTCGATTTCCGTGGTTCAGTTCACGTAGGCTAAGTAATAGGAATATTTTAGTTATTGCATTTAGAATACGATCTGGACACATCCCACTTAATAAGTTTGCATTGTTAATGGGGAAGGCTACTTCCTCAAATTGCGCCGTGTGTGGGACTATTGAAGATGTCTACCACATCTTGGTGGAATGTGTCCGGAACGCATCATTTAAGAATTGTATACCTAATAAATATATGTTTAATAGTGTGGGAGGATGTAATATTGCGTTATCGGACCCTATGTCTAGTGACGCAATAATCTTGTATAGATTGGTTAAGTTTGGGCTAGACGTAAGAATTTTTTAATACTAATTTGTTAAGACTATCTAATGTTGTAGACTTATGAGGACGATATGGTCGCTCTCTGTTTGTCAAACAAGTCCTTAATAAAGATTAAAAAATATATATATTATACATGTAAAAGTTTATGAGGATGGATGAATGGACGCTTGTTATTCTTTCACGCAAAAACAACTGAACGGATTTCAATGCCTTGGCATACTATAATATACATTATACGCGGGCGCAGCCGCGGGAAATGAATTGTTGAAAATATCGAATGATGTTTAATTTTAAATGCGACGTAGCGGCTAGTTATAAACGTGACTAAAATATTCGGTATTGTTTACCACAATCACATAATCCAGTATTACCAACGTTTTCATTATTAACGAAAGTTATTTGCTAAATGCTAAAAGCCAACGTTATAACTAAATTATTGGGATTTTCTTAAATTTTATCAAGCAAGAGTCTGTCTCAAGACTTTTGTAACTTAAGAAAGCGCGCTTACTGATTTGATGTTGTCTATACATATCTATATATGTGAATGTTTGTGAGGATTGATGGATGTTTGTTACTCTTTTCTGAACTGAGAAAAGTCGCAGGGAGTCGGTGGACACGGGCTGCGACTGCAAGCGACCGGTCGCACTGGAAATTTATGGGGGAGGCCTATGTCCTGCAGTGGACGTCACCAGACTGAAACGAACTCATTCACGCAAAAACTACTGAACGGATTTGGTTGAAATCATGTATGGTAGTAGTTTAAGCTCTGGATAAACACGTTTGCTACTTTCTATCCCGGCTGATGATAATGGTAATGGCGTCCCGAAAGCAGTTGGTATAGTAAACACAGGTATTGGTGTGTCGCGAGAGTGCTAGAACCGCGTGAGGTATGCTGTCGTGAATGCTAAGCCTTTCGCGACTAGGGTCTGTAAAATTATCACCAAAATGGATATGATTAGAATCTAGGAATGTTTGTAATACAAAAAAAAACACATAATGACAACCGACTTCCAAAGTAAAAAAAAATCTCTATTATTTTAAACACATTTTAAGAAACTTATAAATATGACGGCGCACTTCTAGCGCCATCTATAGAACTGCGTTGGGACCAGACCGGAAGTTACAATTTAATTTTTTTTTTTACGTATAATTTAACTTCTTCCTGTAACTTAATAATTTGTGAAATTTCGGTCTTGCGAAGCGTTCTGTTAGTGGGGTGAGCTGCCGTATAAATTGAAGTGCGCGGAAAACCAGCACTTCTCATCAGAACGGCAGCCATGCCGGGTGACCGACGAATCGCTCTTGTTCCACGCAATCTTAGTGATTTTATTTTAAGTTATTATTATAATTAAAATTACAATTTTTCTATGTGATCGTATCTTGATTTTTGTAAATTACTTAAATTATCATTAAAACAAAGTGATTTTAAGTTCTGCACTTTTCTTGTACTTTGTACTGCCCAAATACCCATGTAAAACCGTTATGGCCGATCCTGACAGAGGTGGTACTTCTCCTACAAATACAAAAAAGCCTTCGCTTTTCTCACAATAATAATAAATAATTATTATTGTTTACTGTAGTATTCGGCGGAAAAAATGTAGCAGTAAGCATTAAATATAATATCATAGTGATGATGATGATCACGTATATAATTTTGACAATGATGTCAGTGCACAAAACTCTAATGAGTAAGGAGTAGCTATGTCATCATAATAGTATGTTGGTGTTTCGTGAGAAGATGGTGGTGATGATGATGATATGATGATTATTATAAGTGGCATATACATGCCACTGCCATACGGCAGTATCTATAATGACTCAGGAGTTCTGTTCAGTTCTTTTGAATCCAGGGTATACCTTGGTATAAAATCTTAGTTTTTGGTAGCATACGCTTGGACTACTTCAGAAAAAGTCTAAATCACTATATGTGTGCATATAAATTTCGAAGAGTTTCCTCGATTCATCATGGATCCCATCAGCAGGTCATCACTTTGGTGACTAGGGGATAAAATTCGAATATAGCCTTGACAACAACAAAATAACTTTGCAAATATGTTTACAAATGGCAAACTAATGTTCAAAGATATCCGTGTCGGTGTAAAATAATTTGAGAAGTACCTATTATATCATCATAATGTCATGATGTATGGTGTGATGATGGTGGTGATGATGGTGATTACTGTAATTGACATAGTGGCATATGCTTGCAATTCTTTAAACAGCGCCGAAATCCCCAAACATGTATCTATGAGGAGTCAGGAGTTCTGTTCAGTACTTTTGGATCCAGGGTATACCTTGGTGCAAAATATTACTTTTTGATAGCATATACTTGGACTTCTTCAGAAAAATTGAAATCACCATATATGTCCATATAAATTTCTAAGAGTTCCCTCACTTCCTCATGTATCCCATAGGTCTTGATGTCTTTGAAGTCAAAGGGCCCAATTTGGGTTAAACCTTTTACATCAAACAAAGAATTTTGAAATTCGGTCGACCGACGGCGGAGTAATCGATGAACACACAATAGAAAATACTCATACAGCCGAACGTATAAACCGCCTCCTTTTTTAGAAGTCGGTTAATAATATCTTCTCAAAGATATCCGTGTACTGCTTTATAAAATGTAGTTCTGTTGGAATGTAAACAAGACTGTATCATCTATATGCAAATCGCATACGTGTCGCCATTACTACGCTAGACACGAATCAAAATGTCACTAATTGGGGATTTTACTGTGAAAAGGTAAATATTTTTGTGGAGCTGCAATGCGCAATGCCCGTCACACACGCTCGAGTAGTTTGAGCCAACATACAATATTAAACCTTAATCGTTAATTTGCAAACTATGGATCAAAAAATAGAAATGGTTTCTTACCATTTAATAATATACATTGCACTAGCTGTTGCCCGCGGCTTCGCCCGCCTAAATGCAGGAACGCAAAGGAACACTACTTTTTTGGGATAAAAAGTAGCCTATGTTTTTATACGGAGCCGAAGCTACTATCATACCAAGTTTCATCGTTATCCGTTCTGTAGTTTTTGCGTCAAACAGCAACAAACAGCCATCCATCCATCCTCCCAAACTGGATAATCTTAACAGATTAATTTTTTGTTCACAAACAGATTAAATTCGATCAAATTTATATGTCATTGTATTTATTTCTCACGCGGTAAACGTGATATTTAAATTGGTTGCATTATAGTCTACTGATGTATTTTTGTTTACGACAGGTTTAAATTGAATCTGAACAGAATTTTACAGAAAATTGAAAGCGAGTGCACAACAAATTTTCTCTTATTACACTAGCGAAAGAAGAAAAATAGATGTCAACTCTATTTTTCCTTTTTTCGCTAGTGTAATAAGAGCCTTAAATAAATTCCTAATACACATTTAATATTTATCGTACTAGAGAAGGAGACTCTTCTCGCGCGCCGGGCCCCTGAAAAGGGCCTTGGGCGGGGAACCAATACCAGAGGCTAGAGCCCCTATAATTGGGGTGGGATGACGCGCCCAGTACGAGTACTGGGCGCATTTAGTCCGTTTTAGGGAGGTCCGAGCAGGGAAAGGAGGGGGGGGGGGAAGGTGTTCCCGAGCCCCAGACTTTTTATGTCGGGGGGGAAAGAGGCTGCCACGGGGCTGACGTGTTAGGCAATAGGGCTGCCCCATGTCATACTCCGGGCGCACTTGAAGTATTTGCGCCGGTTTTTATAACAGACGCGGGGTAGAGAAGGGGGGGCAGCGATCCAACGGTACATTGTGCACCGCGCACAATACACCGTTGTGGGAGCACCGCGCATGGGGGCGTTCGGCAGCGTGGCTCCGAGATGCTCCCTGCGTCTGGTGTCTGCGTGGGCGGTTTCCGTTTGGCGGGCAGGCATGCCATGGCAGCGGGTCGGCGATTTGACCGGGCGCGTGGCTTCCGCTCGCTCGGAGGTTTGGTGTTCCTGCAACTCGGGAATAAAATTAACGCGTTCGAGGAGCGCGGGGGGGGGGGGGGGCAGTGCATAGCACGCGTGTGTCCCGAGTCCGGGACGCGCGGGGCAGATCTCCGGCAATCACAGTCGGCTCCTCTGATAGGAGCTTCTGGATGCCGGAGATATCTGGGCGCGGGTCCAAGCTAGGGCCTGGGGAGCCAGATGCGGCTATGATGGGGGTGCCTTGTAAGAGGGCCTGCATGACGACTGGGAAGACTTCCTCCCCGGCCAGAACCTTCTGGGCGCAGTTCACGGCCAGGGAGAGGAGAGACTGCAGAAGCTCTGCAGTTGATGCGGGGGCCTCACTCTGCGCCGACTCTTAGGGCGGCGGAGGAAGCACCGGGAGCTGTGGGTGCGGAGCAGCCGCGTGATTTGCGGGCTCCGAGGCGGATGCTATTTCCACGGCTGTGGTGGCCGCGGAGGTGTCATTTGGCGTGCGCGGGGGACGCGGGGGGTGTCGAGTGGCCCGCGTGAGGTCCGGCTGCGGTGGAGCGAGCGTGGGTGGCTCCAGCTCCAGCTGGGTGCTGGCAACGGTAGAGGCGGCATCACAGGGGGTGGCCGCAGGGGATGCGGCATCTTTCCTCCTGGTGCTCGCCTTCTTTTTCCTCCTGGAGGGCTGCGTGGGGGAGTCGGGAGCCGAGGGAGTGACATACCTGGGAGTATAGTCGTTCGCCTCCGCCATCAGAGATGTTGAAGTTGGTGGAGGAGGTGGGGCCTCCTGCACGGGGGGAGGCGGGTCGGGGTTTGCGCATGGGGGGGGGGGGGCAGGCTGCTCGCAGTTTTCTTGCCTCCCTGCGGAACTTTGGGCAGTCCCTGCTGTTACCTGGGTCCTGGGCCCCACTGCAGTTTGCGCAGGTGGGCGTCTCGGTAGGGGGGCGGGGGCAGTCCCACACAGAGTGTTCCTCGGCACACCGGATACATATTACGTTACGGTGACAGTTGTGGCTGGACTGCCTGAAATGGAGACATCGGCGGCATTGGGCCGGGCTGCTGCGGCCCCGCCAGGCTTCGATGTACGTATCCCGGCATATTCAAAAGTTCATTAATTTTATATATGCCGGGTATGACGTCTGGGGCCCTAACAATCAGGGCGAAAAATATGCAGCCGCTGGGTTCGGATCTCGCCGGAACTATGGACACGTACTCCGCCACGTATCCAAATTCGGTGAGTCCAGCCTTGAAGTCTTGAAGAAAAAGATATACGAGATATAATACAATAGGTATAAAAGTGGAATAATATCAATTGTAAATTAAAGTACATAAGATATTCCAAAATAATTTCAAAATTAAAGCCTGTTATTACAGGTTATGGAAGCCATAAAAAGTCTTAGTTCAATCGCTTACATTGTAGTACGTCAATGCTCAACTAAGGTAGCGTAACTTTTTACTTGTATCAAGAATTTTTTACGCTAAACGTATGCAGGATCCTGTCCTTACGTCTATGGGCCAATATTACTTGAACGTGTATTGCGGGCATTTGAATTTCCCATTATATATATACCAACTTAGATTTTGATTGACAAATAATAATTATACAAAATAAACATTATATTATTCTGTATAGTTCATTGTTGTTCATGTTATTTCGTTAATGGCATAGGTAAGCCAACCCTTCGGCCCAAAAACCATTAGTGACAAGTGTTATTAGAGAAAACATTTCACGTTAAGGCGTTGACACCACATAAACTGGATGCTTCGCTAATTGCTTGTAAACAGTCGTTATAGACCAAGAGAGTCGTCATTCTCCAGTCGTTATAGAAAAATTATTCAAATAATTTTGTGTTGTTGTGTTTTTTTGTCTCTTTATAGACTACTGGTGTATACGAATCAAAAGTATGGAGTTGTGTTAAATAGAACGTCACTGAAAGGAGTCAGTCCAAAATGGATTCAGAGTCGACAGACAGACGAACGAAATGATTGCCAAAACAACACCAAAAGGGCAATGCTGATATACGCCCGGTATAGAAGCTATGAGAAAGAATTTTTTTGTATGGATTTTGGAGCATATTATGTCCTTTGTTATGCTAAGTTCACTAAGTAATTATCATACTACGTAAAGATGACGACAATAATTTGAACATATTATATTTTATAAATACAAAAAAACGAAACTAAACAAAAAATTTACATATTGTCCTTTTTTTCTATTAGTTCTTTTGTTGTGCCACTGCAATAATTTTAAAACATTTACAAGAGTAGATTTTGAAGGCCCAGATTTTTGTCAGTACAGCTCTTAGCCTATGTCTACTGTCTATAAGTCCTTCTACTTTTTTATTATTATAGCCTGATTATAGTGAGCTTTATTATTACAGTTATGGTATTAAACGTAGATATCGAGTATTTATTACAAAAACATTAGTGTTGAGGCATTTCGAAATTAATTAAAATAAAATGTATAATGATGCTGTTTTTTATATTTTACTACATGATGCCCGCGACTTCCTGCGCGCAAAAAGAGATCCCGCGGGAAACGTTTATTTTGCCGCCATAAAGTAGCCTATGTCCTTCTCCGTGGTCTACTTTGCATCCGTGCCAAATTTCTTGATGATCTGTTTAGTAGTTTTGACGTGAAGGAGAAACAACAAAACAAATAAACTCACTTTCACATTTATAATATTAGTGAGGATTGCACCAATTATAACAAGAAATTTTAAAGTTGAAAAATATAGAGCAGGAATTTTTAATTTGAAATTAAAAATAACGTAACGTTGAATAAATATATTTAACTAAAATGTATTCGACATAAGAAGTTCGAAGATCATAGTTGAATCGAATAAAGCCACTAGGTACACTCGGCGTGAAAAAATCTATCAAGTGAAGGGCTATCCCTTCGACGGGATTGTGCGTAAAAGGGGGCGATAAAACGTCGACCTTACCCTTTCTCCCTTTGTATGACATTATGTGGTCGAACACAAGTATCGAATTGTTGTTCTTTTGATTGATAGGCGCTTTTTATCCAGCCGACAAATATATCGCTGCACACTAAATCCACGTATCTAATGTCTTTCGGAAATCGTCGTTTTGCCTATATGTTTTTCATAGAAAAACAATTGTTGCCGAGGGCTATTAGCCACGTTGTCGTACAATATGATTTATGTGTTATTGTGAATTTTGTACATTGACTCATTTCAAAGCATATAACAATATAATTCAGTGTCACTATTAGTATTTTATGTAGCTGTTGCCTATTACAGCCATAGTTTGAACTACGATAGCTGGTCTGAAAAGGATCTATAAAAAACTGCTGTACAGCCCCGAAAAGATGTTATTAAAGTTCTGAAAAGGAACTATTAAAAACTGCTTCAGTGTCACATTAAAACTAAAGGAGAACATAATGTTCATTAGCGACATGAAGTTGGGGCATAAAGTATAGTGTTAAGTGAACAGGCATGAGGCACCTGATGGGCGAGATATGGAGTGGACGTGGCTACTTACCCGGGATAGCCAATCGAGGCCAGGGAACCAGCGAGGCGGTTAATCTATATCCTACTATACAATTATAAATGTGAATGTTTGTGAGGATGGATGGATGTATGAATGGATGTTTGATACTCTTTTACGCAAAAACTACTGAACAGATTTTGACGAAATTTGGTATGATAGAATTTCAAGCTGTATCAAAACATAGGATACTTTTTATCCCGAAAAAGTACAGTTCCCGTGGGATAATGTATTGAGTCGGGAGGAGCCGCAGGCAACGGCGACTAATATATATAAAACCAGTTGTCCCCACTGACACTTAGATATGCCAGTGTTCAGACTAAGCAAAGTTAGTAAATCCTTTAAAGGCCAATGTATACGCTTATACAATATAATCCCAGAAAAGGTTCAAAACCTTCTCATTAATAATTTTAAAAAAGTAGTTAAAGAACGTTTGTGTGCCAAAGCGTATTATAAAATTAATGACTTCATTCAAGACGGCACGCCTTGGGAATAAGGTGGTTCATTATCTTATCTTATTATTTGTTACATAGACATAAGTAAACATTGTAATAATTTTGATTTTAAAAGAATAATTTTCCATCTTTTTGGTAAAAGATGGCCCCAGACGAGTTTCTTGCCGGCTCTTCTCGCTGGGTTAGTTCCCGAACCGGTGGTAGGCATCACGTAGTATCGAAGTTCAAAAAGAGTATTTAAAAATACCAATTTTGAATAATTTTTTTTTTTATTTTGATTTTAATTTTGAAAACTCAGGACACTACCAAAACGACTAGCCGGCAGCCATAGCTCGAGGAAGCTAAAACAGCCATCGAACCTCATTCGAAAAAAAAAACATCTGACTTAAAAGAGTAGACACATTCGAAAAAAAAAACTGTCTCACTGACATGTAGACACACGCACAGCCGTATTTCTGTTGCCGCTTTAACAACATAATATATTTTACTCGGAATCTCGGAAACGGCTTCAATAATTCCCATGAAATGGGTGGGGGTGAAAAATCGATGTACTCGTAGCTAATTTTTGAGTTTTGTATATTCTCTCTTTAGTTGTGTAATAAGATACGAGTTATTTCGTTGCCAATTGTCAAAGCGCGTTGCTCAGCTACGTAAACGTTGGACTTTTTGCGTTGTTGGCAAATTAGTGTCACGGGTTCGAGTCCCGATCAGACTAATATTTTTGTGATTCATTGTTTTATTTGACATCTCTTCATTTTTTCCGTACTAGAAGTGCCAGGAACTGTTTACTAATCGCGTACTTATTGGCCCCACATTGTGAGCGTCCGTAACCAATTGTTCAGGGGTCGACGGCTCTATCCGGCGCGGCGCGTTTATGATACATTCCTAACTGCGGTTGCGGATACGGTGTTGGGTATACTCACGTGGACGAAGTTTTGGGGAATCTCTGATAACTCTATTTCAAATGATATTACTCATAGAGAGATTTAGGGTCACACCGAAACAAAACGATAGGCGGCGCGGCGCTGCATTTCTAAGATGGCAATTAAAAATTGAACTTCTTAATTATACAAGATGATACACGTTAAATTTACAATTTAATTGACAATAATTAAAGAGTTCGAATGTCAAGTTGCACCGCGCTGCACAGCGCATGTGCACTGTGCAGTGTATGACTGATGTCATAATATGAAACGTGTATATTTTTGTGTAGTAGATAAAGTAAAATTTTGAATAGCTAGCTATCATAAAAAATGCAGCGCTGAATCTCGGGAATCATCGCGGTATGAACTGACCCTTAGCCTACACCTCTATTGAGTGCAGAACACTGTCTATTTGGTTAGCCGGAATATTACGTTTTTGCAATAAATAGGGAGATATGATAATTTCATATTATATTTTGCTGTCTTCTAATCCTATTTAGAATAAGATACGGTTTCAGACTTTTATTTCTCAATAGATATTCCCCGTGACCTTGTGCATTTTACCGAGATAAAAAGTAGCCTATTTCCTTCCCCGTAGACTACTCTACATCTGAGCCAAATTTCATGATAACCGGTTAAGTAGCTTTTACGTGCCTTATTTGAGCAAATAAATATTATCTATCTATCTGTCTTTGCTCCTTTAAAGTATAAGATACAAGAATTACAAAAGCGTTACCGACGCGGACGTCATGAAAAGCTTGTTACCAGAATACGGTGAAGCCAGAAGGAAGGGTAATGATTTTGGCAGTCTATGTAGTATGTATGTTTGTTCCACCGAAGTGCCTAAACTACTGGTCCGATTTTAACAAATGTGGTTCATAATAATAGCCCGGGTAACATAATCAATATAACTTACGTGGTCGGGTTATAGTTTTTTTTTTTAAATTTGAGTTATTTTCTTCAATTACTTTATGTGATTTCTATCCTTTGTAAACGTTTTCGAAACTAGAATTTTATTTAACCATATAATTTCCCGATAAGCTGTAGTTAGAACTGATATCTTAACAAACTTCTTGAGTGGTACGAAGGCAATATTAAGTTGTAGCTCAAGTTCGTCCGCGAGTTATGCAGTTGTATTAGTTAGACACGCTATATGTTACGTGATATTTCGGGCAGATTTAGTAGCGCCAGCTTTTCTTGACAGATCATGAGACAAATATAGTATTTAGCAGTGGAGAAGGCTGGTTCTCCTTTATAGGGAAGCCCTATCCTGTATAATAGGGAGAGATTTTTGATAAGGGTCTACAAAAGGTAAGTGGTATGTGAACCCGATAGGAATGGAGTTATGGGAACCCCACGCAACTGGTATTTCGCATAATAATTATATATTTGTAAATAGACTAGCTGGTTAACTTCGTTTGGGTAGAACTACCGGAAATGGGGGTCCCGGTTATTTTTTAAACGAAACCGGTAGATAAAAGTATTCCTTATAACATCAGCTCTCGCCAGTGAAAGTGCCGTGAAAATCAATCCAGCCGTTTCAGAGATTAGCTGGAACAAACAGACGGATAAAATTTAAAAAAATATATTTTTATTGTAAATACAGTATACTTATATTTTCTTAGTATGCATTTAGTTAAAAGCTGTTAATTTAAAATTATTATAAACAGACACTTCAAATGTATATTTATGTTTCCCGCAACTTCTAAATAAAATATATAAATATAATAAAATTAAAATAGATAATATTATGTTAGTAGTTATGTAGAGTATTAATTGTTATTTATTAGTATGAATGTATTTATTATTTAGATTTATTGTCAAAAGTATAATAATATTTAATTTGTAACTATCTGAGAGAAATAAAATCGTGAATAAGATACTCTTTACAAACTCGATGCCATCTTGTCTTTTGATCTATACTAATATAACAAACAGAAAAAATATGATGGTTTGTTTGCATTAAATAGCTCTGAAACTACTGGACCGATTTTGATGAAAGGCACATATATAGAGTAGACTGCGGGGAAGGATATTGGCTGCTTTTTATCGCGGCAAAATGTACGGCTACGGTGTGATTTCTTTTCTATCTACTTACTAAATAAAGCCTTTAAACCATACAGTATATACGCTCTTTAACAATGTGAGCTAGGTTTGGGCGTGTATATTCGGCAGAGTACTTACACCTTTACTATCGAGCTGTGCCAGCTCCATTCATTCTGTATGCAACATCGGTAGCTTTCCTCTCGAAATGTTTGGAAATACGAGTAGGTACCTAATTCTAGTATCGGTATTAGCGTGTACGTAAAGGACTTATGAAACAAAACTTAGAGACTTTTGAGCCGCATGTTGAAAAAATTAAACCCTTTGATCTATATTAATATTATAAAGAGGAAAAGAGATAATACTGGACCGACCACAGGGAAAGAAGCTACTTTTTATCGCAACTCGCAGGCAACATCTAGTCTATAAATCTATATATATAAAAGGCAAAGCTGTTTGACTGATGCATCAACGCACAGGTCAAACCCTTAAGACTAGAAATTCGAAAATTTTGTATACGTATTTCTCATATGATGTATCATGATATGCATCCACTAAGGAGTTTTTCACTAAGGAAAGGAATTTTTTAAAATTCAACCCCCAAGGGGGTAAATAGGTGATAAAGGTTTGTATGAAACTTTTTATTCTTTGGACATATTTGCATGATATTTCGTATGAATTGTTGTACGGAAAAAAAATACGAATTACGTATTTCAGCGTTTTCTAAAATTCAGCCCCTAGGTGGGTAAAATAGGGGATGAAAGCTTAAAACCTAATTTTACGCGGGCGAAGCCTTGCAAAATATGCAAGTCTATAATAATATTATTATAAAGAAGAAAGGTTTGCTTATTTGTAGGTTTGTGTGTTTGTTTGAGTGTATTTTATAGGCTGTGAAACAGCTACTGGTCCGATTTTTATGAAATTTGGCACAGGTATAGAATAGGCTCTGGCTCTGGCTAGGGAAGGACATAGACTGCTTTTGTGTGAAGCGTTCATAAATTATTTTTATTATTAATATTATATTATGATAACACATTGCATATGTTATTTTTATAGTCATACTGTATATTAACGAGTTATCACTCATTGCATATATATTTTTATACACATACTGTATAGTGTACACTCATCTCAGATGAAATAAAATCGCTATCTTGTCAAGCCCCAGGGCACTCTCACAGAAATGAGCGCCTTTGTTTTCTGCGTCCGTTCTACATCGTCTGAAACCGATGGAGGACATTCTTGGAAAGCTCTAGAATGTCCTCGATCCTTTATAAACTAAATCTTATTACCGGTTGTAAGAAGAATGTTTTCACATGCACTAAATTTTTATATGAAAATGTGTCGTTGTAGGCCCTTTTGAAGTTTCAAGTACTGGGCATTATTCATGTTACTCTAATGAACTATATTCGCGTTAAGAAGTCAGTGATTCACGCGTACCTACATAATATGTAAAAATGGTTTGCTTTAATTGGTTAGTGTGGAAACAGCCTATTCGTCATTGTCAGGTTTTGACATAATATGTATACATTATTCTCTGTCTTCTTAACGCCAATAAGTCAATGCATAGTCTAGTAATAATTGAAATTAAATTTCTCACAGAAATTTTCCAGTCGCTAGTTCGTAATCTAAAATACGCCTCTCAATTTAAATTTCATAATTTTCCATTCGTAAAGCGCGTAAAAAACGCATGAAATGTTTCACTTTCAATATCCAATATTCCCGAGCGAGCGAGTAACAAAAGACATTTAATTTGGAAATTTTTAAACGTGAGTGAGCAGAACGATAGCTTCATATTATAATAAAACTAAGTGTTGCGTGCGTAATCGTAAATAAAATGAATGGTTGCTCGTAAATAAAAATAACGAGAACTCGCAAGAAGTCTCGGCAGAAAAGCGAGAAGAACAAGGCGAGACACTGACTCACGTCACAGGTGGCGAGCCAAACCATTTTAAATTACTGGAAAACTATATTGAAAACTGCATTGAAATTCGTGAAACATTATAAGTATTAAAATAAAAATAATACTTTAAAGTATGTATATATGTATAAAAATGTTAACAATTTATATTTTATTGTAAGTACCGATCATACTTTTAAATGCATTAAGTGAAAATAAAAGCTGTTAATTTGAAATTACAAACAGACACTTCAATTTTGTTTATCTGTATAGATATAATATATTATATTATACAAAACAAATAGTATATATATATATATACAATATAGTGAGCGCGGAACTAGTTGGCCGCGCCTTAGTTAGGGACAGGGGTGAGGGGGCGGGTTGCTTGCCCCTTCCGTCCTACCGCTCGCATACCTAAGGCCCGGAGAGCTAGCCACAATATGTAACAGTCATAACATTCACAATGTGTAATTGCAAAATTCTACATTATTGTCAAGGTGATAAAGTCGTTTTTTGTATCATTCTTAATAGTCGTTATTACATTGTGATTTCGAGTGCCAAAAAGTGTCGTGCCTAATCAATCCGTCTAGCCTCCATACAATTCGCAACGCGTCATAAGGAACTACGTTCCAAAAAAGATTTTGTATTGTTGTCTTGGATTATAAAAAAAAATAGTTTTCGAACATTTCCAACGTCAATTCTTTATTATAAATAAAACTAGTGGTTATTTATAATATTTTCAGATCCAATTTAATGTTTGTATGTAATGTCTATGGACGCTTCACACCACACCACGTCAAGTTGGTCCCGTGGTGAGTTCTTGAAAAACTTGTGTTACGGATATCGGACAACGAAAATAATTTATATTTAACACGTTTTAAACTATCTTTGTATTGTTAGTTTAATAAGACGATAATTAAGTAAGGACATTTATTTACTTAGTACACGATACATAAGTGATGTTAACCTGATGCGAGCTTCCGCCATTGAGGACGACGCCCGTCAGTGTTGCTGACAATACGCATTATACAATGTGTTACCATATTATTATTGTGCTTCGTGGCCTAGTGGGTAGACGTTTGATTCTCACTCGACAGAGTGCAGGTTCGATCCCCAGGTTGTGGCATGTACCAATGAGACATTTCAGATCTCAAGTACATTATATGGACGCTCTAACAGTGAAGGAAAACATCGTAAGGAAATCCGCACATGGTTGGCCCCAGACGTATTGACCAGTCATTCCTCTGGACTAGGCTGTCTTGTGGAAATGCCGTATGTGCTTGGGCAACCGTACGAAATTTAAAAACCAACTGTCCCAGGCACTACAGTATTTCAAGAGTGGTTACTTCGCTCGGAGAATACTGTATAAATCATCCAATAACGGATGAACAGGGATTTTTTTTATCATATTTCTACTAAAACTATTTTATAAACATATTGATTATTGTTTTAAACACTTAAGGATTGTGTCGCGGTGCACTTTTTCTTTTCCCGACGTTTCGGCTACTTCCAGCGGCCGTGGTCACGGGAGGACTGAGATGGCAGTTGTCCTATTCGTTGAAGTTGTTCAAACTACCCGAAGATTCTTCAATTATTATTTGTGTTCCGATCCACGCAAAACATACTAACAGTATCTTGAAGCCGCGGTGTTTTTGAATTAAATTTTTTTTACTTATTACTGGATCCCAACTAGATGGCAGCACCCAGCTTTCTTCTCGGTTAAAATTAGGATACTTTTTAATTTCTATAGCCTCGCGTATCATTCGTGGGCAATAACAGTGTTCCTTTGCCAGTACTTGTGGCTTATCAAATCTTACAATCTCTGTGGCTCAGTGGTTGAGCGTGTTGGTGCTCAAGCCGGGGGTCGCGGGTTCGAATCCCGTCGAAGGAAGTAAAAGTTTTTCTGTGTTCCTGTGTCATGGATGTGTATTCTATTATGTGTATAATATAATAAAAATCTTAAATATGTGTATAGTATAAAAAGTATTGAATATATTTCCGATGTCTGGTACCCGTAACACAAGTTCTTCGAGAACTTACCACGGGACCAGATTGACGTGGTGTGAAGCGTGTGAATATTATTATATTATTATTATTATTATGTAATGGCGAGGTAGATCCAGTGTGTGTTCGCAAATTGCAGATTTATTGTTGCGACGGTGTTTAAAATCTGCGATGTGTTCCTTTACGCGGATGTTGATGGATCTTTTAGTTTGCCCTATGAGAGACCTCTCCTATGAGAGACCGCAGTTACAGTCAAGCTTGTAGACTCCTGCATATTGAAGGGGAATGTTACATTTCACTGGTGGCAAAAATTGACTTAACTTTTTCGGTGGCTTGAAATATGTTTTTAAAACAATGAACAATATTTGCGTATACATAAGAAATCAATACATAATATATTAAATTATTTAATACGTTACAATATTTATACCTATATAGATTCTTAGTATACAAAACACGTATTTAATACACATCTATCACTCAGGAGCACAGAAAGCGGAGCTACCTCCATCGTTCCCGCACTATAATTCGTTAAGGATTTCAGCAACCAACAGTAATTAATTAATTGGCTGAGGAGTGCATTTCCATCACAAATAATTACAATTATGAAGCTATTATCCGCCGATATGTATAGCTATCACAAGCTATTACCCGCCGAACAATTTCATTGCTCCCGTATGAATTTCTAAATTGAATTTCTGTATAATTTTCTTAAATAATTAGAAACCGATCGCTCAAGACGCTAATGGCTTCAAATTTTCATTTGATCAACTTCTTAGTAATTAATCCAATCCAACGAAAGGGTCTAAAGCTTTTGAGGCAAAGTTTCTCCTCATAATTAGGAGTATTTTATTTTAGCGATTACTGTTTTTAAATCTAAGTGGAAAGTATATTGCTTTTAATTAAAAACTCCCCAAAATTTATCACAACAAACATTTTGAAAATGTTTTGTCCTTTTATGTGAAATATTGAAAAGTTTCCATCGCTTCCCCCCGCGTTGTTAACACCAGGGATTTATTAAATCTTTTTCTATTTAATTTTATGTTTTATAATATTTTTAAATAAGCTGATGATATATTAATGTGTGAAGTAAAAACTTTGTACCTTTTTTTGAAAATTATGCAAACTGAGGTTAATAAAATTTGGCACAGATAAAGTTTACTTATATGGAGGAGTGCGGATATGCGGGTAACGCTTAAAAATAAAAAAAACTCCGTTCACACACTAGGTAACTCAGATTAATAACTCACATAACCACGCGTTTGATACAATTTTGTCACCCGTTGACGTTTGTATGAATGTATTGACACATTCAATACACAACATTCGCATTTTCATTTATTTTTAAGTTTTTATTTCTAAGAGGTAAAAGAACCCCATATAAAGTACAAACTAAAAAATTTTAATTATGGGCGAATTTCGACCACTGTCTCGACCACTGGTAACAATAAAATACTTTATGACTAGATTTTGTCCACGGCTCCCGCATAAATAAAGTATCCCACAGGAAAACTGAACTATTTCAGAATAAAAAGTAGCCTATGTGTTATTCCAGAGGTTAAACTACTACCTTACCAAATTTCATCAAAATATTGTGTTCAGTAGTTGACATCCATCCGTCCGTTAATCCATTCATCCATCATAACAAACTTGCACATTTATAACAGTAGTAGAACTACTTACAGTACAACCACCTTGTTAAATTCCCTCGGCCATTTTCTTTTGTATGTAACAGACGTATGAATAACGATGAATCTCGAAAGAAATTAGCAATTCCGTTTTGTGTACCTATGTAATTATGTATATTTTTTAGCGTTGGAAATGCTATGTGATACTAGCAGTTGCCCGCGGCTCCACCCGCGTAAATACAGTATCCCACGGGAACACTGTACTTTTTCAGGATAAAAAGTAACTTTTGTTTCAACCCAGAGCCTAAACTACTACCATACCAAATTTCACCGAAATCCGTCAGGTGGATTTTGCGTAAAAGAGTAACAAACATCCATTCATCCCCACAAACTTTCATATTTATAATATTAGTAGGACGTTCGGCGCGCTAATTTCAAACTTAACTAAAGTATCCTTAGGTTTTACCTACACACATACAACCCTACATACACACAACCCTACGCTCATACACATAATATCATATATATAATATTATCGACACTAATATGCCTCACTAGGTTGTAAGCGTCAAAATGACGAGGAAAAGTGGGCCGGCCGTGTAATGTATTCTGCTGATAAATTGTTATTAATAGCCCGGCAACATGTTCCAGTGTAAGGACCGTAGTGATGGGCGTTCTCAAATATCGATAGAAATGTAGCTAAAGCTTCAAAATGTAGAATGTTCACTGAATGGAGATTACATTCTCTTTCTGTATTCTCCATAGAAAATTGAAAATACCCGTGAAATAATTATTTCCGTCTATCAGTTTCCAAGATATTTAACTTTAAAGTGGCCCAGACTGTAACTTGCTTGCGGCGATAAATACGGGCTGTATGGCCGAGGTGTAGCGTGACGTCACGCTCCTGTTAGCGGGATTCGAAAGTTTTAGGAACTTTAAAATCATAACAACCTAATAGTTTTGTATAAAACTAGTGTATCTGTATATTTATATTTATAGTGATTCTACATACCATGTAACATTTTCCATTGTATGAAGAGCTGTCAATAATTAGCATAGATAGAAACTATTTTATAAAATAATATAAATTAACTATCTATTTTTCTTCATTATTTTAACATTTACCTACGTATTTTATACGTATAATATTCTTTGCAGTTTTAAATATTTACACCAGTTTTATCAACTAGTAAGTATAGTTTGAAGTTTTGATAAATTATTAATATGCAATTAATTTCTTAACTGAAACTTTTTACTTTAATAAACCTTAATTACATAATTATGTCTAAAAACAATGCTATTTGGTTAATATGGAAATATAATCGAATAACAAATATCTAGATAAAGTGCGACTTTATACATATAACTTATTTTTTCAAACCTAAAATATTAGGATATCGACTAAGATTTGTATGTTAAAATAAAAGTGATACTTACTGGACAGGTTGAACTAAGAATAGTTTATCGATATAATATCACCTAAAACCGACATCACTAACACATATAGCCAATGTACCTTTGATCAACATAGAGGCGTTTATCATGCCTACTGATCTCTGCAACGGTGACACAGAATTATGGCATCTATAGTAATAAACTTAGTGCTTAAATTAATTTATATCTCAAATCAAATTATTTATAGTATATAAATAATAGTACCTGGGTAACTTTAGAGTAGATTAAAAAAAATCACAAACATATTTTACTGGGGTTCAAACCCACCACATTCCGAATTTCCGAACAACGGAAAAAATTTCCAAACTGCCAATCGGACTGAGATTATAGAGTGGAAATTATTGATATTATTGATGCGCGACGAAAGAAAATGCATTATGAATTCAAAATGCGCAATATTAATAACCTAGCTAGACCGATTTTTCTCACCCAAAACTCCCTGCACGCTAAATTTCACGTAAATACTTGCAGCCGTTGCCGAGATTACGAACATATATATATAATATTGTATTGTTTAAAGTATAAGATGCATACAATAGGCATCATTAATATATTAGTGCTAAAAAGTAAATAAATACTCTGAGTGTAATAACTTAAACTTCATTACATCTGGTTTAATGCAGAACTTTTCATATTCATAGCATAAAATTTAATTCCAATAAAAAAAACAATATTGGCACCCTACTACTATTATAAATGTGAATGTTTGTGAGGACGAATTTATGGATGTATGTTTGTTACCCTTTCATGGAAAAACTACAAAAGTTTTTTAGTTGAAATTTGGAGTGGTAGTGGTTTAGGCTCGCGATTAAAATATAGGAAAATTTTTATCCAGAAAAATTGCAGTGTTTCCGTGGGATAATTTATTTACGCGGATGGCGCCGCGGGCAAAAACTAGTGATTTAATAAAGCCTGCGCTTGCTTCTATTATTCAAATTTATTATGTAGCTTATAAAGAAAATTAGATGTCGCTCTGTGGTCGACATTCGCCCATGATAATTCATATAATTTTTAAGATTGAACTTTATAAGGGTTCTTTTATCTCTTAGATAGAAAAAATAAATATTGTGATAGATTGACAGACGTCGTGAAATATAATTGTATCTATCAAACGCACGGCAGTGTGAGTTAATAATCTGAGGTAGGTATCATTATTTAAAAAAAATGTATTTCTAAGCATTATTTGTCGTAAAACTGTACCTACTTAAAGTTTTTGATTCACGGTTTATTAAATTATTCATACCATAAAATCTATCGTTTAAAAACTAACGTTTTCCAAACCTAATAACTTTCTGACTTCAACTTGATTCATATCTTACGTTCATCACAGATTTCGCCCGCGGCTGCCGCAGATTGGGTCTATTATACCCCACAATATCCTGGAAATTCTATGTTGAGGGTTAAAAAGGTTCCATATTTCGCGAGGGTTTGTAAGGGAATATTTTTGTGATCATTTTATGGTGATATGATTTTGTTGCCTTTTTATCGGGATACAATACATCATCATTAGTTACTGTCGGTTGTAGAAGGCGTCAAAACAGTCAATCATACGGCTTTCATATGCTTAAAGGATTCTGATGAGTTAAAGCGTGTGGGTGGCACTTTTACGGAAAACCGGAATTAACTGAAACATCTAAATAGATTCTGCTACTATAATATAATATATTATAGTAGCAGAATCTATTATGTGAAAGTTTGTGAGGATGGATGGATGGTTCTTTGTTGTTTGTGACTCTGTCACGCAAAAAATACTGAACGGATTTTGATGAAATTTAGCGTGGTAGAGCTGTTCATTAACATATATGCTACTTTTATCCCGAAAAGTACAGTGTTCCCGTGGGATACTGAGCTTACGCGGGCATAACCACGGATAAAAGCTTGTATTATTAAATTTTCATATTTAAATAACTTTGAACTAGATGTCGTCCTATGGTTGAAATTCGACCATAATTTATACCTATTTATTTAATATGAAGAACCAACAAAAGTTACAATGATTAATAAAATTCATTGGAATAAGAAACGATCTTATTGTAATTTAAATTATAGTTTATTTCATCATGCAAAGTAAAAACAAAAAACATAAATATTCAAATAAAAATAAAAATTACTAAAATTCATAAGTTAAATTTAAAAAAATCTTTTACAAAGTACAATAGAAAAAAATATACTTACTATAATTACAATAATAATAATTAATTAATTAATCACAAGAATTAGAAATAGAGAAAAAAACGCATTGCACAGGAAAACAGCAGCTTATAGGTACGAGTATAATAAACAAAACACGAAATTTAGTCATAAAATTTAAACATTAAAATTCGATCAAATAAATGTCAAGGGTGCGATAAATTTATGTTAACAATGAAAACAATATAATTAAAGATATTGATGTCAAGATGTATAATAAAATATTTGAATAATTAAAATAAAGAAATATATTACAGAATTATGAGACAATTAAGTAACATCAGCGGATTGATAGTATTTTAATTTTTAAATTTCAACTATTTTAGGTTTCTAAGATACGGAATAAATTAATATGTAAATGTTATCTGTGGATTGTAAAATAAAGATTGACAATTGTGGCAAACCTACTATAACTCTACAAACTAGGCTACAAACTAGACCTAGCTATAAGCTAGGGTGCGTTACATTATTTTTATATATTAACTCGCTGTTGCCCGCGTCTCCACCCGGGTAAATACAGTATGCCTCGGGAGCACTGTAATTTATCACGGGATAAAAAGTAGCCAATGTTTTAATCCAGAGCCTAAAGCTTACTACCATACTTAATTTCATCGAAATCCGTTCAGTAGTTTTTGCGTGAAAGAGTAACATACATCCATCCATCCTCACAAACTTTCAGATTTATATTATTATTAGGATAAGCATTATTTAAAAGAATATTAGCTTTCTGTACACCTTCCTCAACAACATAAACTTAAACTGTGCCAAATATCATACTCCTTCATTCGCACAATTCTCTGTACTCAATGTTTTTACTTCACGTTAAATATTATGATAATTTAGTGCCAATTGGCCAGTGATTCGAAATCTATTTTCTTAATTACTACATAGCCTTTCATGAAAACATCTTTACAAAAAAGGTCTATTATTAGGGTCAATTCACACCGAAAGGAAACGATACGCGACACGGTGTTGCATTTCAAAGATTATAAGTTATTCGAAATTGAACTTTATTAATTATAGAGAAGGTACACGTTGCACAGCGCATATGCAGTGTATGACTTATGTCATATGAAACGTGTAATGAATCAAGTTCAATTTAAATTTATTTCAATTATTAAAATAGAATACAGAGCCAAATAATAAACTAAAATAAACTAAAACTTAATACTAAAATAAGAGACTTATCTACAAATATGACTATCTCTAAAAATATCTATAAATAGAAAAACTTTCCCAGGTCGTCTCCATTTGGCAAAGTACCTAGCAAACTGATAGCATTGCCTCGTTGGATAGCAATGGCTATCCGTTGTGCCAGGTAGTTCCCGGCTCTGGGGTCACGGGTGGCTTCAGTAAGCTTTGATGATATTTCTTTAAAAAGCTTATGTACGCCCATGCGCCTAGGGTTTTCACCCCAAACAGTTCAAATATGAGGTCTCCGCTAAAGATCTCATATTTGCGCCGTTTGAGGTTCTCTGCTTGGTTTGCAACCGCGCCCGCACAGTTCGGGGTACCTTGGACATGGAACGGAGCAAGAGTATCGACACAAGTAGCGTCCCACACAAGAGCCCGTCCCGCACTCCAAGGAAGCAGGGTCATTCCATCAGGTCTCTTGCCATCGTCGCGCGCCAGACCGGAGGGCTCCAGTATAGCTGGCACACCGGCGGTGACAAGAGCCCGACGAATTAGATCATTCAAGCTGTGATGCCGGGAAATGCGTCCAGCGCTTCGTAAGCAGCACAGCTCATGGTGACCGTGGCTGTCTACGTTCGCGCCGCAAAACACACTGATGAGGAACGACATGGGGGGCACCAAGACGCAGGGCAGTAGCTAACCGAAATGTATTGCGACCCAAGAACATTATTCCAGTCTTGCCTGATGGTAGTGCCTGCAGCCAAACGTACGACTCCCACTTCTCCACAGCCGAAAGACGAGCCCACTCTGCAGGACTGCATGACGTGTTAAAAATTTATTTTGTACCAGTCTGCAGATGGGCTCGTCCCAAAGCTTTTGGGAAAATGTGTTCTCGGGCACATTGCTGCCGGCACCAGCAATGTGCCAGGCATCCTTGGCCTCGTCCACAAAAGGAATAATTAAGGAGCAGGATGAGCGCTCTAATATTTTCAAAATCACTGCTTGGTTTGCGTGGACTGAGGACAAGAAAGTCGGTAAGGCTACGTAAGACGTTTGTCGAATGCCCAGGCTACCGAACCTTACCGGAAGCGTTGCGTCCATGAGTGATTGTCAAAATTTATATTAAGAATGGAAGAAAGCATATATTTTATGGTGTCGTCTAAACATTTGAGGAGATGGGGGAACTTCCAAAGTTGGCAACACCGCAAGACATACGTAAATTTTGGAACAAAATCGAATGAAGGTAAAAGATATGTGACAGTTAATTTGGAGAATTTTGAAATTATAATAGTTCAATTTTGAATCACTATTTTAAAAAAGAAGCGCTGCATCTCGTTTTGGTATAAGCTCAGTATATATTACGGTGATAATATCGTAGCAGACATAAATAATAATGTAAGTCAATAAAGATAACATCTCCGCCATTACAATTATCTACCAGCAAGTAAGTCAGTAAGTCATGTGATTTATCTCACGAGTTTGGGGACGGGATGGCAGATGACGATGTGATCTACAAAATCAAGTTATTGTGTAATTTACACAATATGTAGTTACTACTAACAGTGTGATAGCAGAGCGTAATAGTGTAGTTTACAAAATCTAGTTATTGTGTAATTTACACAACATGAAGGTACTCCTAACAGTGTAATAGCCGATTGTAATTAACGAAATCTAGTAAAAATATAATTTTCACAAAATGTAAGTTAATAATAGTTACTATAAAAAAAACAATACAAAAATATACAAAGTGAAGAATAATAGACAGAAATCACAGAACAATTTTCCTTCTTGAGTTTTGAAACTTGATTTCATAACAAAGATATTTAAAATTTAACAAAATTTATACGATATTTGTACCATTAACAGAGGGCAAAATACTTTAGGCGAAATAACGATCTACAGTCATTAATTACGAACAAGTCCAGATAACGATTAACAACCTTCCCAGATTCTCAGTTAGTTATCCAGATACTGGGAAGTGCTGAGGTATGGAATATTTAGAAATAGGATTGTAATTATATAACTGTAAGTTAAACTTAGAAGGCTGACTGTAAGTCAACTTATAAGGAAATATAGAAGGAAAGAGGGGTATGGGAAGGCCAAGGAAAAACTATATTAGTTAACTTGAAGAGAAAATAAATGCCATGTCATTTCGAGAGCTAAAGGTACTAGTGGAGGATAGAGGAAAGTGGTGGAAGCTCCACCAACAAAGGCCCTGCCCTTAAATTAAAAAAGAAGAATAAGTTTATCAACTACATCTAGATAAATGTAGAAATTAGATAATAAATAATTCTCGTCATTCGTTATTTTTATCCGAACTACGGCGAAGCCACGTGGAAACCTAATGCTTTTGGCAGTCTATTTATGTACCATCAAATATGCATAGACTGCAAGCATTATATACAGTGGACCAAATTGTATATTTAAACCATTCTCAAATCCACTTGAACACACACAAATCGAAATCAAAATTTTATAAAAATCGGTCCAAATAGCTGGACAGAAGGAGATAAATTAGAAACAGACTTACAGAAGATTTTTCAGATATTTAAAGATTGATCAAGCATTTCATAAGAAATTACAAAAGAGAACCACTGGATATTGTTTTATTGCACTTAATTTAAATAGTTTGAAATTTTTGTATTAAGGACGTGTTTTCAGGACAACGTCTGCCGGGTTTTTTTTACTAGTTTTCGTTCTAATATTTTTTGTGATCCTATGTTCCAAAATTATCATGTCAGTAAAATAAACATTTAGTTACCTCTAAAAGTTTATTTTGACCATGAAATTTGTTCAAATTCAATATCTATTTATTTCTCTTTCAACACACAGTACATTTTTATTATGGTTTTGTTTTTAAGAAAACGTAAAAGTTTTTGTGGAAATGATCAGGATTGCTTCGGTTGGTATTTAGCAGCAGACAATGACCTACTTAGAGCCTTTATTACAATTATTATGGCCATTGCTTTGAAAGGATTTTGTGATCAGCTCCTCAAAGTATCGTCATTACCACCATTGTAATAATAATTTACATAATACACTAACCTAACTCCCATCCTACATTTTACGTCAATCCTAAAATTTACGTAGATAATAACAAAAATGTACGTAGATAATAACAAAAAATTACGTAGGTATTAACAAAAATGTACGTAGATAATAACAAAAAATTACGTAGATATTAACAAAAATGTACGTAGTAATAACAAAAAGTTACGTAGATAATAACAAAAATTCTATAAACAAAGAAAAAAAATGGCGTGAGAGACATACAAACCTAAATATCTTCTAAGAGTTGGTGTCTGATAACCGATAGTGGGTCAGGGTGGTGATAATAGCTTTGCCTTCCTCATTTTTGAAGAGGTTCATCAGATCAGAGATCAGGTAACATTATTGAAGAGAAATCTAATAAATAAAAAGAGAAAGGATTTGTTTGTTAGCATTGAATACGCTCTGAAACTGGACCGGTTTTGATGAAATTTGGTGTAGGATACTGCTTATCGCGGCAAAAAATTAGGTTCCCGCAATATAAGCGCCAACAAAGTTGCGCGCAACATCTAATACAAAATATTTCAGTTGATTGAAAATTAATCTCGCTAAAACGTTTTACGGAATGTATTGTGAGCCGAACTGTGCAGATGTGAGTTGCACAACTATTCGGCAACTTTTCCAAGTAGCTTAAAGTTTCGCCACCAGAAATGGACGCTCTCTAGCACTTAGTTCTATGTATATTGTATATATTTTACTCAAAATTTGCACGAAACAAAACTTGCGAGTTGTTAGAACTTCAGTTTTGAGGTTATCAAGATTTCTGTGATTATTATTCATGATTATCCACCAACCTGCCGGATAAAGTAAAATCGAAAAAATACTGTTTGATTTTTTATGCCGTTTCGTACGCAGTAAAAATATAATATAGTATATTAGTTACATGAAATTTGGTACTTAATTTTTTTTTTTCCTTAAAAAATTGTTTTGCAACAACGATCTACTAATTTAAAGTCATTATTACTAATAAATACATAAAAAAAAGTATTTAAATGATAAAAAATATTGAAATTACAAATTATTGTCACCCTATTGACCACTGTTGACCCCTATGGAGCATACAACATTACGGGCACCCCGTCGTCCGCGCAGTAGGATGACCTAAAATATGATATTTTTAAGATTTTCCTACTTTTCAATACTTGAGCTTTGACACGAATGCTTCTGCATATATTATTTTTAATACAAAAATGCCTTGTTTCATTCATTCAACGGAATAAAAATCAGCCTGTATAATAATTATGTTAATATGAATCTCTTTTAATGTGTGAACATCAGTTTTAACTGACAATTGGATACGCTTTCGACCATCATCGACTTTAACAATATTTTCCTCTATATATGGAGGTCTGAGTCTATAATAGCGTCTGGTGTAAAATGATATAAAAATGACCGTGACGAAAGTTTTTCGGACAAAATCCCTAAAAGTTTGTAATGAACCCGTTGGATGTTATTACAACTTCTCAAAGGCTGCGAATTACAAATTAATCTTTAGAAAAGCTGGCACAAGCTTGACCTAAGGACTACAACGTTTTCTTCGAGAAAAATTAGAAAAGTTCCCGGTCATTATTCAAAACCCAACATTTAACTTTCATACTCTGGTCCGATGTGAAGCTATATTTTATAATTTTGATATTTTACAGCTTTTTAATATAGTTATCTCATACTATAAATGAGACATCTTGTAGACATCTTGAAGAACAACTAAATAAGCTCGAGCGACTACAGAATCTCTCGATAAGGTTTATCTTCGGTCTAAAACAATTTGACCATGTGTCAGATTTTCGATCAAGACTGAAGTGGTTGCCTATACGTTTTCGCCGGGACGCTCGTATTCTCTCTCTTGTTTTCTCTATTATACATGACCCTAACACCCTCATATTTAAAAGATATTTTTATATTTCTACAAGCTACTGTTAAAGAATTACGATCTGCATCCAATTTTCAACTAGAATTACCCATGCATAAAACTAAATATTATGCCTCCTCGTTTGCTGTTACTGGTGTAAGGCTGTGGAATTCGTTACCAAAACATATCAGACTTGCTAAAACGTTAAATGGCTTTAAAACTATGGATGAAATGCATTATTTGACTATTTGTAGTCAGGTAAATCAATATTATTTTTTTTTGTTTTTATTATTGTTTATTATTTTCTGTCTTAAGACTATAAAGTTTAATTAAAATTATTTGTGTATCCGTGTAATATATATTACGTATTTATTTATATATGTAAGTACTTATTAAATAAAAGTAATTTATAAAAATTTATATATGTATGTATGTATACGTATATATATATATATATTGTTTAAACGCATGTATTAATTGTTTTTGTATTTTATTGTGTTCTTTTTAACTGCTCATGCACGCCAAATTCTTTTCTATTATTTCCTCTACCCAAGGTTGCCTGGAAGAGATTGCTACCTAGTAATAAGGCCGCCATTGTGTTACCTGTTGTTATATATATACATAAATATATATATTGATTATTAATATAATATATTTTATTTTGATTTGTGGAATTTTTCTCTTTACGCTTTAGTTTCTTAGTTGTCAAAAGTTTTTAAAAAAAAGACGAAGAAGGATATTTAAGGCACTTCTTTGATTGACGTTTTCTTTTTAGAATAAAATTTTCTATAGACTCAAGATGTAGTCGTTATATATCTTAATCCCGTTTTTACGGTGAGTTTTCTTTTATATCTGTGTTGTGTTGTTGTGTGTGTGAAGTTTTATTTCGTAAATCACGCTTGTAATAAAACACGTTATATTTTCATGTATTTTACCACATTGTAAAATAGTTGTCAAAATTTGATTGGCCATACCACGTGCTCATTTGGTTCTTGCATTGTTATAATATTAGGATATTTGTATCCATACTTTAATTATTCTTATATATTATCTTTTATTTTGCTTACCCTTTATTATGTGATAGTCACACAGCCCGTGATTTTGATCGTTTGGGGTTAAGATCACGCCGGCTGTGTAAGACTCCAGCTCCACACGTTTTTCTGGATTTTCCAGTGATCTATACACCGGGTTCATGGAACCGTTTTACAAGGACTTATGGCTATTTTACCACATCCGGATTTCTGAGTGCCGCTAGATATTCCGGACTGAACTGACTGGTTTTGGAATCAATCTGCACCGCCTCCTCTCTCGGTGAACAGAGAGACGCTACCGGAAGATGGAGCCCCAGTTCGCTCTCACCACGTGCTGGCTGGCTCGCTGGCTCCTGGACCCAGTAAGTTAAGTGCCCACGTGTTTAAAGCCCTCTTCGATTCCCACCGACACTAAGAGGCTAAACCAGATCGTTCGGCCTTCTGGCCACGACCTCTTAATTTAATATATTTGTCACATTGGTAATTATTCCTCATTTTATTTACTATTACCCGTAACAACCACTTAACGCAAGAAATAACCTATATGCTGCCTAAAGACCTGAAAGATACTGAAAACCCAGCCAAATATCGTCCCATTACATGCCTCCAAAATGTTTATAAAATCATCATATCATGCGCGAATCTATATATAAACACACACAAGAACATAATATCTTAGCTGAAGAACAAAAAGGTTGCCGTAAACATAGCCAGGGATGCAAAGAACAGCTTTCAATAGATGGCCGTAGCCTTGAACCAAGCACTTAAAGAGTTTATAGATTATAAAAAAGCATTTGACTCCGTACCACATTCTTAGCTCATATACATTTTGAAACACTACAGAATAAATCCACTAATCATTAGCTTTTTGGAAAATATTATGCCACGCTGGAGCACTAAATTAAAAATATGCACCGATAAATATAAGACTGCTGAGACTGATTTCATTCCTATAAGAAGAGGAATCTTTCAAGGTGATGCTTTGAGTCCCTTATGGTTCTGCCTAGCACTTACTCCGCATCATCTTTACTCAACACCACTGAAATAGAATTTACAATTAAACACAATTCACAGCAGACCCGTCTCACTCACCTTATGTACATGGACGACATTAAACTTTTTGCAGATACAATTAATGACTTACACAGCCTTGCCGACATCACTCAAACTTTTTCAAATGATATCTGCATGGAATTCGGAGTAGACAAATGTAAGATGCAATCAGTTAATGGAGGTAAAATAGAGCAGGCATCATACGAACTAGAAAGTCATGAAATAATAGGACCAGTAGACCAAGCAGAAGGATATAAACGCGAAAAATTTAAAAATTACATACACACCTCAACTCACAAAATACAATTAAAGCCATAAATACTTTTGCTATACCTATACTTACATACTCGTTCGGAATCATCAAGTGGAGCAAAATCAACCTCAACAGGGCCCTAACAAAACATAGGAAACACCATCCAAGGGCCTGTGTCTAAAGGCTGACCTTACCTAAAATAGAAGGAGGACTAATAGATATCACAAACCTACACAATAAACAAATTATGCTGTTTAGAACATACTTTTACAACCGCTCACAAGATTCACCAATTCACAACGCCACATGCCGGTCAGACTCATTTACACCACTCATGCAGATCATAATAAACAAAGTACAATCATTTCAAATCAACAAAAAATAGATACATGGACTCAGAAGTGCCTGCACGGCCGCCATCGTATGGATTTAACCAACACTAATGTTGACAAGGTAGCGTCAAACACGTGGTTAAAGAGAGGCGAACTGTTTCCAGAGACCGAAGGCTTTATGATAGCAATCCAAGATCAAGTCATAGACACAAAAAAATATAGAAAATACATCATCCGGGATAGCGGTACAGACACTGCCACAGACAACCCGAAACCATTCAACACATCACCGGTGCCTGCTCATCCATCACACAAACAGACTACAAACACAGACATGATCAAGTAGCAGGAATCATACATCAGATACTCGCATTCAAGCATTACCTTATCACAGACAAAACTCCATACTACAAATACACACCACAAATCGTATTGGACTCACCTGACTACAAACTATACTGCGACAGAACAATACTAACAGACAAGACCGTACATCACAATAGACCTGACATAACCCTTCACGACGGACAAAATAGATCAGTTTACCTCATTGAGATCGCCATACCTATTCAGAAAATCTCACTACAACACATACAAATAAAGTAACTAAATATACAGACCTCACATTAGAAATAAAAAAAACATAGATGGATAGACGTAGTCAAGACAATATCTATAATCATTTCGACCACACTGCACACAACCTTACAAAAACACATAACCTTACAAAAAGCAGTCATTCTCGATATATGCCGCATCGTCTGAATTTTTTTTCAATCAATAATTATCACACATTTTACCTGAAGTTGTTTGGCCACAAACCCTTCAAACAACTTCAGTAGACCCCGCAAAGGAGAAAATATATTTTAAGAAAAACATAATAATAATAATATCTCAGTGAACATCCATTAGACTACTATTATAAATGTGCTAGTTTGTGAGGATGGATGGATGGATGTTTGTTATTTTTTCACGCAAAAACTACTGTTCGGATTTCGATGAAATTTTGTGTGGTAGTAGCTTATGGTTTGGATTAACAGATATGCCACTTTTTATCCCGAAGACAGTGTTCCCTTGAGACACTATATTTACGCGGCCGGAGCCGCGAGCAAAAGCTAGTATTGTCTAAGCATCCAATTGTCTTGTGGTACAAAAGCTATTGTTTGTGAAATGTTATTGGAGTACTGACCAGCGACACTCGCGTCTAATGGCTTTCCATGTACAAATGCATTGAAGAAATTGTTACAAAAGCATGCCTTTGTTCGATGAAACAAAGTGTCCGCTGTTGAGTTATACTCGCTTGAGTTATAAATACTTTACAGTAACCATACAGTAACAGCCTCCGTCGTCCAGTGGTTTAGAGCTTGGTTCTCGACTCGGTCGTGGGTTCGATTCCCGCGTTGGAACAACAAAAATGTTGTTGCCAAGTTTGGTTAGGACAATGCTGACTGATCGCCTAATTGTTTGACAAGAAGGATGATCAATGCATCGGTTGCGCATGTAAAAAGGCAGTCCTGCGCCTGATCTCTCGCCAGTCGTGTCGGCTATCCGTCCCAGTGGGTTACGAGAGTAAAAGAAGAGAGAGTGCTCTTAATGTATACTGCGCACACACTTGGGAACTATAAAACAACTCCTGCGTAGCCTGCCTAGTTTCAATGAAACCGGCCCCCTTCATCGAAACCGCTATTACAGTAACCATACAACATACTGTCTATCGAGTAAGGTGAATAGCAATAACAGATTAAAGAAAGACCAGATAAACAGCTACATTGGTAGCTTTTGGTTTGATTGCACTACTACAAGCATACGGTTTGTCTTCCACTGTGTCTAGAAAAATTGTCAGCTGTTGAAAGGGACATCAAAATGTTCAAATTTGTGTCGCAAGTCGACATGACATGACATGACATTCATCGTGCGATGAAAGCTGTTTCTCTGTACGTAAGTTTATATTTTTCTACTCTGTGGTCTGGATACACTTAGGATCCAAGCTCTAGCTTACATAGCTGGGCCTTACCTAGCTGAGCTACAAACTTATATTTATATCGTTCGTATCTTATATTACAATGCAATAATGTCAGTGTTGCTGAACGTGATTTATACTGATTTTGAGCTTACTTTTGAGATAGTACTGCGATATTTAACCTCGAGCCCAGGCACTGGTCAACTGTCCACCTGTAAATGCGTACACGGGGAAAGAAAAAATCTGAGTCTATTTACTGACTATATTCACTGATTGAATTATAATTTGTATTCGCGTGTTCCATACTGCCCTGTAGCTGCGCAACTAGCGCCATGGTCCGACACTACGTCACCTTAAAAGGTGTACAAAGTCAGCATTCTATGAAATTAGTAAGTATGTCCATTATCCCAACACTGTTATGAAAATGTCTAGAATTGAAAAAATTTAAAACAAGTAAATGTCTTATAACGAGGGCAAAACCTGCCGACAGACTGTCTCGCAGTTTGGCGGGTTTATGTACTGTAAAACAACATGTTTGCTTGTCAATATTTTTTTTTTTATTATTTATTTTATTTTTTTAACGCAAATTTCTGGCAAAGGCACGAGAAGTACATTGATGCGTAGCGCTACGGCGTAGAGTCTTCGTAGCAATACACTTGGACTGGCTACGAACTTTTCTCTACCAACTTATTTGATTCTATTTTATTGACGGCTCTTTTAAAATAAAAATAGGACCGCGCTGGCCGTCCGCGAAACGGAAAAATAAAAAAAATCGTGGACCTTGCTAGTCGTAAGCTAAGTAAAAAATAAAATCTTGTACTTTAAACGAGCAATCTCGTACATTTTGGTTTTGAGCAAATCCCGTACATTTTTGTATTGAGGGACAAAAATCGACCTAGCTAGACTTAAAAAAATATTTAATGTTTTGTGTTCGGTTGTTTTGTGAACGACTAGACTAGACACTTCGTTTATCTTTCACGCAAAGTCCCTACCGACGCGATGGAATACATAGCCTTTTTTATTATATACTAGCTGTTGCCCGCGGCTCCGCCCGCGTAAATACAGTATTACTCGGGAACACTACTTTTTCGGGATAAAAAGTAGCCCATGTTTTGATCCAGAGCCTAAGCTACTACCATACCAAATTTCATCGAAAACCGTTAAGTAGTTTTTGCGTGAAAGCATAACAAACAAACTTACATTCACATTTATAATATTAGTAGGGATTTTGTTATCTTTAAATTTTATCTAGGGGAAGAAATCTCGTGTTCCATGTTAACTATATTATCTCGTATCCTTTACAAGAATAAGAAACAAAATATTATATGAGGTTGTTTAAATAATAACAAAATGTTTGTTTCTTCGGTTGCTCGACTCTGAAAATTCAAACTTTTGCGATTTCCTCTCATTACCCCGGCGAAGTTAAACAAAACTTTACAAGACAATTCTTGATAAATTAATTATTATCTTAATGTTTTAATTATGAGTTTGTGCTTTGAAGTGTCAAATTTTGGATCATTATTTGTTGCTTAATTGCGAACTAAATACTTATACTACATCAACAGCTACATCCTAATACTATTATAAATGTTAAAGTTTGTGAGGATGGATGGATGGATGGAAGAATATTTGTTAATTTTTCACGCCACACCTACTGAAAGGATTTTTATGAAATTTGTTATGGTAGTAGTTTAGGCTCTGGATTAAAACATATCCTACACATTTTATCCCGAAAAAATACAGTATTCCGTGGGATGCCCGATTCTAATTTTACGCGGGCAGAGCCGCAGGAAAAAGCTAATATAATATAGTACACTAGCTTTTTCCCATGGCTCCGCCTGAGTAAATTCAGTACCCCACCCGATAAGTGTACTTTTTCGGGATAAAAAGCCTATGTTTTTAATCCAGGGACTAAACTACTACTATGCCAAATTTCATTGAAATCCAAATCATGATTCATAGAAAGAGTAACAAACATCCAAACATTTATCAATCCTCACAAATTTTCACATATATAATAGTAGTAGGATTGTATTATTAGATGAACATGGCAAGAAGTGATCATATTAGTTCGTTTATTAGGACTCCGTAACCTATTACTAAGTGTCCATCTGTCCGTCACCAGGTTGTATCTCATGAACTGTCGTAGCTACACAGTTTTTTTCACAGATGATGTATTTGCCATTATAACATTGCCACTATAACATCAAAAACTAAAAATATAATAAAATAAATATTTTTGCGGGGCTAACATTCAATAAACATGGTTTTTCGCTGTATTGTACGGAGCCCTCCATTCGCGTGTACGATTCGTACTTGGCCGGTTTAATTAATCATCCACAAACATCCATGTAAGCTTTCTATAAGCTCTTTGATTTCGTAAGCACAATATAGTTACGAACAGTTTGCTATGGCATTGACAAAATATTTATTGTCATTTTTTAAGTGTTTTATTTTAATCTAAGGTGATGCAGGAAAACCATGAAAAAACTCAAACCAAAGTAATATATAGTCCCAATCCAAATAATAGTAAAAATCTAACAAACCAATGAAACCTATATGATCCTTAATGAATTCACAGTTGAAAGCTGAAACCGAACTTCCGTCTGAGCTAATCAAATCTAGGTCTTGTACAAATCTAGGTCTTGAGTCTAGGCTAGAATTGAGCTAGACTCACGGACATGGATTGATTTACTTTGGCAATGAATCAATCCCAAATTGTTTCGAATTCGATGCGCATTTGTGGATTGAAGATCCAGTAATTACTATTTGTTTGCAAAGTTTGTTTTATCTATTAATAAGCAAAAACTTTGAGTACAGTTTTACGAGAATCGTGCAAACTGAGGAGTATGAAACTTGGCACAGTCAAAATTTATGCAGAGAAAGGTGTGCAGAAAGCTAATATTTTAATCATACTTAGAAATACATAAAATGAATTAAAATTAAGATACATACTCTACCCCACTCACACTAACATGCGTTTGTACAGTACCAATAGATAGTGATTTGACACACTTGACAATTTTTCTTTTACACTACATAGACAACATTTACATATATAATTTAGCGTATCTAAGAGGCAAGAGAACCTAACCTAAGAAAGTTGCAACTTAAAAATTGAAAATATATTATTATTTATATATTAGAGTTGTGGCCGAATTCAGACACATGCGGTCGCACTCCTACATGCATAAATGTGATGACATTGATGGTAAGGTGATAAAAAGAAGCCGTTGTCTTTTCCCGAGGTTTATTCTATATCTGTACCAAATTCTACCAAAATCGGTCCATTAGCTTCGGAGCCCATTCGTTGCAAAAAAAATACAAACAAATCTTTCCACTTCAAAAGTATTGAAATTTAATTAATTACATTAAACCGAAAAAAAACCTTAACCATCGAAAACTTTTCCTATGAATAGGTTAAAAATTTGATCGTTTTTATCTAAAACCGTCAGTGTTCGCGGTTTCCAAGGAGTCTGGCGTTCAGATAAGCTCATTTCTGTGGTCTGGCGTAATCTGGCTCATTAGTATTCTGGTTTCACGGGCAATGTATCTGGGCCTTCGAATAACGGCCGAGGATCAATCGCAAGGGACCTGGAGGTGTCAAATTTAAATCTATTTAGAAAATTGTAAACGACCTTTGATGGAAGTTAACTGCTACATAATAGGAACCTTTTATACTACGAAATAGGAAATAGGAAAACTAATCTATGATACGCACATAGCAGTGGATATACAGTGTGTATCGTCTCGATGTTAAGAGATATTAAAAGCAGGTAATATGTTTAATTTTATTGACAAAACACCCCCCTTTTGGGGATCGCAACCCTCAGCCCCCGCTCTATAAGCAATTGAATATTTTATGTTGTCATTTACGTTGAATAAAACTAAATAATAATAAATAAATAATAACCTATATCAAAAGGGTCTTATTTTATTCAAGGGAATATTTTGTAACATTATAAAATAATTTACTTTATTACATACTGAGAAAAAAAATCTAAAAAGTACATTTGATAACAAAAAAAAAAACCCCGATTTTTTTATTTTATTTTTTCAGTTATTCATCTAGTCCGATTATCCTAAAATTATATATATTGACAGTATTTCGACCTAGAATATGACGTAAAATGCAACACCGAAAGTTAATTAAGACCTTCGACTGACACTCAACTGTTGAATATATAATAGGAATATAAGTAACTTATAACACCTGTTTTCATCGCGGGGTTACATAATAATAATATAATAATAATAATAATGATAATAATGATAATAATAATAATAATAATAATAATAATAATAATAATAATAATAATAATAATAATAATAATAATAATAACAATAATAATAACAATAATAATAATAATAATAATAATAATAATAATAATAATAATAACAATAATAATAATAATAATAATAATAATGATAATGATAATAATAATAATAATAATAATAATAATAATAATAATAATAATAATAATAATAATAATAATAATGATAATAATTTAGTATTTTACTAACAGCCTGTATATGGTGTTATACTTGTTACATATATCAACAGTAAGATGTAACTGTCAATGTCATTATTGACATTGACAGATGTCATAAGTAAAGCCTATCGAGTTAGTTTATTTAGTTGGCCAAAAGGCTATACATAGTGTAGACGTATATATTGTGCTAAGCATATCTCATTACATATTGTAATACGTATTCGTGGTAAGCACCAATAAAGGAGAGTATAAGAATTGCTGCTGTATTATTATCGTCACCACACGAGCGCACGAAGGACTTACAATCAAGAGGTCATAGACCAACACAATACTAACCGGTTTTATGCCTGTGCTGAGCGCGCCGGGCGCGCGTCAGTACTCGCTACGCAGTACAGCGCGCGCAACGCACGCTCATGATCATGTCTCACACACCTATGTACACCACTACACACCTAAATTATAATGTACAATAATTACTTGTGTAAATACATTTTATTGTCAATTGTGAAGCGACGACTGGACGGCGTATGGTAAAACTTGAACAAGTTTATATTGCGCTGAAATGTAATGTTTTTGTATTTTTTTTATTGATAAATAAACAGCAAAAAAAAAAAACTGCAAAAAAAAAATATTAAAATAGCACCGTAAAGATTTACTGGGATCGCGATATAGTCACAGACCACAGACCGCACCATCCTGAGTAATAGACCTGATATAACCCTAACCGTTAAACCACTACCTTATCGATATAGCCGTTCCGAACACCGACAATCAAAAACAAAAACATAATGAAAAAAGATACAAGAGTGCATACCTCTCGCAGATGAAATCAATCAAAATATGTTATATAATATAATATCGAATCCCGCCGAAGGAACAAAACGTTTTTCTGTGTTCCTGGGTTATGGATGTGTATTAAATATGTGTATAATATAATAAAAATCTTAAATATATGTATAAAACTATTAAATATACATACTTCCCGTTTTCTGGTACCTGTAACACAAGTTCTTCGGATAATTAGCATGGGGCCAGATTGACGTGGTGTGAAGCGTCCATAGATATTTATTTATTTATTTATTTATGTGCTGTTGTATGTTGTGTATGTATGTATGTTGCACCAAAACACTGTTAAAATTATTCCCATTATCATCTCTTCTACTGTATTAATACGGAAAACTTAAGAGTTTAACGCTGCCCTGAAATCTCTAGATATCCATTAGAATACTTACATACAATTGCAAAAATCTATATTCATTGATACTTGTTAAATCGTACGTCGTTTCCTTAACCCATCATCATCTTTCTATACACCATCATAACTCATCCCTCATACTATATGAATCAGAATACTTGGCATACGCCCGTTACCTGAGTCATTGTAGCGGCAGACCGAGACTAGAATTTTTTAAATCATAATCATAATAATCATACAAACAAGGAGGTCGATGAAACTGCTAAATATTTCTTTTCTCATACTGTACTTTCGTATTTCGATTTGCTTTAAATCATATTCGAGCTGGGACATCGCATATTGTTTAATACACATTAAAACATAATGAAATCACAATTCTTACAAACTGGTTTAAGGTGGTTTATGTACGAGTAGGTACGTAAATATCTTTTATGGCCTGCCACAGTTTATTAAGGTGTTACGTGTGAGTGACAGACCGACAAATTGATGTTGTAGCTGTGTAAGAGCGCTAAGGTACGGTAGCGCAGACGGACTTCAACGACACGATTTTTTATACATTTTATAGAGCCAAATTACCAATAAAAACCGACCAAGTGCGAGTAGGAGTAGGGTAAGTAAGGGTTTACCGTACCATTATCTATACACCTATTAGTAGCTACTAAGATCGACACACTAGTATTGGTATCGAGAAAAAAATAGCGAAAAATTAAGTTTTTTTGTATGGGAGCAGCCTTTAATATTTTTTTCAATTTTTGCTATTTATTTTAAAATAGAACTTAATATTCAGGATCCTAACTACATATTCAAGGATCAGCATTCGATTCTCGTTCATGTGACCATATTATATTTGGATAATATTAGTATCGTATAAATAATAATAAGGGCTGTTTCATATCAAACGCCCGGCGATAAGGAGCGGTGCGTGCGCATGGCTATGCCACCACCGGCGTATGGCAGTGCATGTCAATGCGTTTTGAGATTTTTCAGGATATTTATTTTTCTATAAATTACGAAAAATGTATTTATATGTACATACAAATTGGGTAAAATATTGAATTTGGATAAAAGAACAAACTGTATGAAGTCGCCGCACACATGTAGGGCGCAGCAACCAAATTGTTCGACGAAGGCAACCGGCCGCGGTCTTTTCTGGCGCGTTTGCGCGTAGCATCATACTGATATATTCTCAAATCCAATTCGCGACGTAAAAACTTTATTTATGACTAAAGAACCTTATTCTTGTAAAGTTCAAAATGTATTGGCTGTAAAAGGGGATTCGATATATAATAAAGTTTATGCTTGCGCATAAGAGCTGCTGATTTCTAAAAAGGCAGGGCCTTTAGTCAAGATGCTTTCGATAATTTCGACGGCGAACTGACATAAGTCATCGTTAAGTGACTTGCGATGCCTTATGTCAAATCCCATACATTTTGTTTTCATGTTTCGCCGTCCAAATTATCGAATGCATCTTGACTAGATGCCCTGATTTCGAAAAGGTAATTCGATTGCAAAGAAGAAATGTACCTACATAAAAATAGTATAGTGGTTAGGAACTATCTATTAATAATAAGTACACTAGAGAATATTGTTAAATATAAGGGGTTCGAGTTGATGATGATCATCTCACTTGCCAGAAGGTAGAGAATGACAAAGAAATGAACAACTATACTTATAAGAATATTCAAATGCACAAAGCGAATTATAATATCTGTCCTAATAAGCGTAGGGTTGACACAAATAAATCAAGCATTAGTTACAGCATTATGTAGGTATTTGAAGGACATCAGTAATCTAATATGAAAATTATCATAGACTTAAATTATCCTTAAATGTTAGATGTTGACTTAACTAAACCGATTTTATAAACAACCGCAGTTTTGTGTATGATATTTGCTCTTATTGTTTATCAGAAAAAAAAAACTTTTATTAGTAGTGCAAGATTCGGCATGCGGTGCATGGATAGTGCATGACGGCGGACGAGCGATTGACCAATGCTGGTTGGAGATGTGCCAGCTTCTCCATCATTGTGTTCAGTTCTTCACAGTACACATCTGCAGTAATGCTCATCCCGTTTGGTAAGAAGTTGTGATGAATCACACCGGCGCTAGACCACCAAAAAGTGACCATCACTTTTCTAGGGGTAAGTTTTCGTTTAGGGCATTGTTTAGGTGCTGAACCAGGATCCAACCAACTTGCTGAGCGCCTGCGGTTATCAAACAGAATCCATTTTTCATCGCAGGTAACAATGCGGTTCAAAATTCCTTCATTTGTGTGTCTGTTGAGCAGTGCAAGGCACGTCTCGACGCGTACTTTGCGCTGGCGATCATTGAGTTCGTGGGGCACCCATTTGTCAAGCTTTTTTACCTTGCCAATTTGACGCAAATGGACCAATATTGTTTTGACGCTAACGTCGAAAGCTGCTGCTAATTCAGCCGTAGATTGTGTATCATCAGATTCCACAATTGCCTTTAATTCGTCATTGTTGATCAATGTCTTCGGACGACCGCGAGGTTCATTTTTCAGGTCGCAATTTCCAGAACGGAAGCGAGCAAACCAATAACAGGTGGCGCGTTGGTTTGTAGTGTTCTCCGTAAACATCGTTGAAATTGCGTGCCGCTTGTGCTGCGTTGCTGCCACGATGGTACTCATATTCCATAATTACTCGAATTTTTAACGTATCCATGATGACGAAAAAGATTGAAATGCGATGAAAATGTAACACTAATCAATAAACAAATGACTACTTTTAGAAAAATAATGTTTTTAAAATAAAATTAATTTGAAATTAGAATTCTTACCCAAACAAAATTATTTTGATTTGAAATGGCCAGTACTACAGAACGGCAATTTCATAGGTAAAGACCTATTATATAGTATAGAACACGGGGAAGAACATATTCTACAATTTATTGCGGCAAAATGTACGGTTTTCACGAGATTTTCTTTTACGCGCACGAAGTCGCGGACATCTAGTATAATATAATTCTATAATTACGCTAAAAAGGGGCAATCGATGATTTCACAATTTTAATTTTATTTTGAATAATTTACAACGTTGACAGCCCTACGTACATAATCTAGACACTAAGCTGGGTATAGATAGGATAGGAGAACACGTGTTATCATTGGCCCCGCTCCAGGACCTCTGGTATGCTCAAACATAAATTACGCCGCAAATGCATCCGCCAACAATGATATTATATCCGTAAAATATCAGTTTTTATCCCTTGTTCGGGTGAATTCCGGGCAAAGGTACCGCACGTGTTACAAAGAAATTAAAACCGCCAAGTGCGAGTTGGACTCGCGCATTAAGGATTCCGTGTCATTATGTTTACAACTTTTAGTACAAATATTGAGCACTAGTATTAATATCGAACAAAAAACATCCAAGACGATCAATCCATTTTGTATCCGGCCATCTCAGCCAGTAGACCATATTCAAACATCTGATAATACAAGGTGTTTTTGTAGTCAGGGCTACACTTTCAAGAGTGAATATTCTCTTGGATATAGGCAATTTTAATATGGAATCAACTTTCCTACTTGAAAAAAATAATCAAAAGTGCTATGGCATAGATACAGCACTTTTGTAAACAATCTGTATAATAAGTTAGCGCCGTTCCATAAAATACGAACTCGTTATCTTGTCTCGTGTAAAATCAACCCAACTGTTACTCTGTTATTACACAGCCAACTAACTACTAATGAGTTTACCCTAAAAGGATGAAATAATTGTATACTTGAAGCTGGAAATTAAAGGGCATTTAAATTGAGGGATATAAATTTAGCATAATTACACATTCAACCAATTATGCAGTCAATAAGAGGGGTACACAAATATAACGTTTATTTGACGATTTGTGTTAAAATAACTAAACGTAATAATAAATAAAATTTATGTAAAATCACTTTACTCTTTTTTACATTGAAGCATATCACGTATACAGATGCACTAGTATTTGTTTTACTCAAAAATAGCAAAAAAAAATCGACTTTCTCTAGTACTTTTTAGTCCTGTAACTTATGAATTTAGCAACTGATTACTGTACTTTTTGCATTTATCAGTCCATATTTATGTGGCCTTTCGGAAAATATAATAATCTTGCTGATTTGAAATAAATGCATGTTTTGCTACTGCGATTCAATACGAAATATAATACATAGCATAGCGTCGATTTATTAAACGTATTTCACACTAAATTACTATCTCAAATTACAACATCGAAAACTTTACGTGTTTTAGAATCCAACTCTATATTAGGACGAAATTCAACCCCAGTCGTATAAAACAATTTCATTTTATAGCGAGTACCTACATCAATATAAATCCACTTTTCTCTTTTAAATTCTAGCAATCAATCAATTTATAGAAATAGCTTTAAAATACTTCGGTCGGACATGTTCAATCACATTCAGATCCAAGCCGGGATTCCCGGTGAATAGTGTTGCCAACTTAGTGGTTTTACCACTTTTAGTGATTTTTCACTCCTTCGGGTATTTAATTAGTGTTGTGAGCTGCGACATCTTGGTTCTTACAGATCCAATTTACGCTTGAGTGGTGATAATAATATTACAGGAACAATTGTTATATTCTTCCTTATTGGTACATATGAGAGAAATGCTTAACACAGATACGTATTACATATGGGAGATGCTTAACACAGATACGTCTACACTATATATAGCCTTTTGGCTAACTGAAGGAAACTAACTAGATAGGCTGTGCTTGTGACATCTGTCAATATGACATTGATACTTCTACTTCTTATTACTTATATATTATGCAACAGTTTTAGTGGGAAACAGATACCGCAAGTAATGAAATGTGTAATGTAAAAAAAAATATGTAGCGACAACTTTTCGGAATTTGTCGGTTTAAATTAAAAGGAGTCCGAAATTTGCGTTACACTATATTTGTAAATTGGTAATGTTTGAATATTTTTTTAAAAATAATTTTGGCTGTAAGTATATTTTTCATTGTCATAAATAAAAAAAATTAGAATTTTTGTAAATTTTTTTAGCAGTTTGACGAACTATTTTGGTATCTTAATTCTTAGTGAGAAAGGCGATTGAGTGCTTTTGTAAAAAATAGAGCTGCAAACACTTCCGGCAAACTCTCCGGGATTCCCAGAGTCCTGGAAATGTTTTATCTCCGTGGGAATTTAATCAAGTCCCTATATACGGATCTTGTTTTAGGATTTCACAAAGAAAATGTATTTATTGTTAGACTTTATTTTTACTTTATTACTACAGTCTATTACGTTTTATTTTATATTTTCTCGGAAGTCTTACACGAGATGTTTGTATATAAGCTGCTGTAGCTAGGGACTTTGTGTGTAACCAAATCTATCTAACCTATTGGAATTTTAGGTTTTTCTAGGACAAAGGTATTGACATATATAGTATCTATATAAATTGAAGTGTCTGTAATTTAAAATAAACAGCTTTTCACTTAATGCATAATACGTAAGTATATACGGTACTTAAAACATGATTATTTTTAAAATTTTGACTGTCCGTCTGTTTGTTTGTTCCGGATTATCTCTGAAACGGCAGATAGCTAATGTTATAAGGTCTAATATAAGCTAATTTATCTATGGGTTTGGTTCCGGGTATTTCTTATTTCGGTATTAAAAAATAGGGTTCCATTTCCGTTAGTAAAACTGTCTATTGCATAAATATTTTTGTCAAAAAATTATATTTTAATAAACACAGTAAACAGTACAAATGTTATTTCTTACTAGCTTTTGCCCGCAGCTCCGCCCGCTTAAATACAGTATCTCACGGGAACACTGCACTTTTCGGGATAAAAATGTGTAAATCGAGCGCTCAAACCATATGGTAGTACCATACGAAATCTCATCAAAATCCGTTCAGTGGTTTTTGCGTGAAAGAGTAAGAAACATCTATCCACCCATCCTCACAAACATCCACATTTATAATAGTAGCAGGATTGATCCTCGGCAATCATAGTTTTTCTATGTCAATGACAGACGACAGAATGGTGAGGGAAATTATTAATGTGGTTGTACTGTGCGTACGTGCGAACGAATCATAGTCCAAAACCAAAATGGCAATTTATTAACAATTTCATTCAATCCTTTGTCCTTGTAGAGATCCTTTTAATTAAAACAAGTTAAAGATGATGACTACACAATTTCTGCGAAAACATTTAACGAGAAACGCGGGTTCCGGACAACAAATTGTTAGCCCTTTTTTCGAAAGCCCTAATGGTTTTAATAACGGTTATCTAACCCTTAGGCAAGCCTTTGAGATAAAGAACTTAGAAGCCTCAGAGAGCTATTGTCTGGCCCTTTAAATATTGTATGGAGATCCTAAAATCAAATCCTGCCCGAAGCTACAAGTACGCTAGGATAATATTAATTAATGGATGTTGCCCGCGACTTGTTACACACCAAAAGAACTGCGGGAACCGTACATTTGCTGCGATAAAAATAGCCCTTGTGTTAGTCCAGATCCTAAACTACTACCATACCATAAATCATCAAAATCTGATCAGTAGTTTTTGCATGAACGAGTTACAAACATTCAAACATACTTACAAAATTTCACATATTTTGAAATGTTAGTAAGGATTAGAGATACATGGCTATTATTATTACGTTGTTTTATTGGAGCAGGGCCGGCAGACGAGCAGACGGATTGCCTGATGGAAATCGAGCCAAGAACACGCGCAACAGCAGATACAAACGCGTTGCCGTTATAACTCGTGGCCATACCGCCGTCATTTAATCATTTTTCCGATTAATTTAAAATGATCAGACATCCTAATGGTAAGCACTAACGCCACTAAGGGTCAATTCACACAAGAAGGAAAAGATACGAGACCCTGTGGTACATTTTTAAGATAGCTATTCAAAATTTAACTTGATTTTTTGCACAAGAATACCTTCTTGTATGAGTTCCAATGTCAAGTTGCACGGCGCTGCACAGCGCATGTGCAGTATATCACTGATGTCTTATGATACTTGTCTCTTTTTGTGTAGTGAATAAAGTTCGATTTTGAGTAGCTATCGTAAAAAAATGCAGCGCCGCGTCGCGTACTACGGCTAATGCCGTAGTAGTTATTTCAACGTGAACTGACCTTAACAGTCACAAGCGTAACTGTTTACTACGACGACCTCTGTGTCTCAGCGGTTGAGAGTGTTGGTGTTCAAGCCGGGGGTCGCGGGTTCGAATCCCGCCGAAGGAACAAATTTTTCTGTTTCTGAGTCATGGATGTGTATTAAATATGTGTATAATATAATAAAAATCTTAAATATCTCTCTATCTAATCTTAAATATCTTCGAGAACTTACCACGGGACCAGATTGACGTGGTGTGAAGCGTCCATAGATATTATAGATATTATATTATTACTGGTGACTACAACTATCGTCATCTTTTCCGTAGTGTAGCCCTATTATAATACAATTCGCGATCAATAAAAGCATATTTACAGGATCTCGCCGTGCCCCGCGAGCGCGGCTCATGAATAACTCAGTTATTGGACGCCCGGCTATAATTCCAATCTTACGGAGAATTCAAATGTCGAATGTGAAAACGAGCGAGTCATTGTTACATGCGTTAGTTTTTGGGGCAATAATAGCATCCGTCCAGTCCAGTGGTTTAGTGCTCGGCTCTCGACTCGGAGGTCGTGGGTTTCCCCCGCTTCCCGCGTAGGAAAAACAAAAAATGTTGTTTCCAAGTTCGTATAGGACAATGTAGGCTGATTACCTGATATAAAAACTTCAACTCCAAAAAATCCACCCATCCATCCATATATTCATCCATCCATCCTCAAAAACTTTCACATTTATAATAAAATCGTCAAAACAAAATAGAGCCCACCTCAAAATAGTTCTTCCCACTCCAGGTAACCTAAACTTCCTGTTTCTTGAAATCGCTCCCACACGTTTCTGATAGCTCTTCGCGACACATCGACACGTATTGGTACTGATCTCTAGGACTCTCCCTCCTGAAGCAGAGCTACTGCTCTTGCTGCGGTTTCCAGGTTCATACGACGCCGAGAACTAGCCATAGTAATCACGATAAATACAGAAATCGAATAAAACAATCCAAGAAAGCAATCTCTTAAAATAAAACGTATAGTCACACTTGCAAAGTCAAGGGACAAAATTTGGGCACTTTGTGTTTTTTCATGCACTTCACTTATTTGTCTATCCTCATGAAACAAACGCTCAAGTTGTCACTCAAAACATAAATAATGATTCATAAAGATGTCAACAACACAACCAATTGCTTAATTTCGCTAATCATTGCCTCTTGAGTTTTTTTCAAACAAAAATTCTAAATAGATGATGGTGGGCCCTATTTTCTTTCGACAAGAGGATAATAAATAGTTAAAAACTATAACCCGACTTCGCAAATTATATAATAGCCTATAAAACCCGGACTATTATTACGAATCTATTGACACCCCATTAATTGAAATCAGATCAGTAGCTTAGGCGCTACGATAGAACAAACATACATATATAGTACATACGTATATACATACATACATTAATACATAGACTGCTAAAATGATTAACCTTCGTTTTGACTTTGCCATAGTCGGGTAAAAAGGGAAAAGTCAGTTTACGTTGACTGGAAAAAAAATAGTCGATGGTCAAGCCACATTGCTATACTATACAGGGTGTCGAGTAGAGCATAGGCAATCAGTGAAATATAGATCCGGGGTGTGAAGACCTAACTCTCTAGGTCATATAAAAAACTAAAAAACTAAAACGGTTTCCATCCGTTGTTGTTTTAATTTTCTCATAATCACAGAACTTCCACACTCCCGGATCTCTTTTTGTTCCGGGAATTTCACGGATTGTAGGTAAGGACTAATGGCTGTCTTAAAGAAACCGCTTTAAGCAGTGAGACCGCTATTTTGCACATTTTATTTTGAGATTACTTATTGTATTTTAATTGTGCAAATAAAAAAAATATTATAATAATTACGTTCTACCGAACATCCTATATATACAAATAGAGCTCCCCGCACCGATTTCGGTGACGGTGGCCGGTTTCATTGAAACCAGGCTAGCTACGCAGGAGTTATTTTATAGTGCCCAAGTGTATGCGCAGTACACAAGAGCACTCTCTCCTCCTTTACTAATAATAATAACCGACACGACTGGCGAGAGTTTAGGCACAGGTCCGACTGTTTACATGCTATCCGATGCGTGGCGACGCATGGATCATATTCTTTCTTGTCAGAAAATCAGGTAATCAGCCTGCATTTTCCGAACCAAACTTGGAAACAACGTTTTTTGCTGTTCCAATGCGGGAATCGAATCCACGACCTCCGAGTCGAGAGCCAAGCTCTAAACCACTGAACCACGGAGGCTGTTATATACAAAAGTAGGTATTTAACCCAACAATGAACTCCATTGGTTTGATCACTTTAGATTTATCTGCAGACCCAACCCGTTCATGTCAATTTCACTCGCATTACAATTAATAACCATTTAACTCGTTCGTTAAGTCGAGCCGATACCTTTTAAATTTTATCATTCTCATGATAAAATTCGAAATAATGATTATTTTGAATATATGATTCATTTTGAAACTCAAATATAATATATGTAATTGTTATTACTTGGAAAGTGTTTGATAATAATAACTAAGCCTTCGCGAGGCGGTATATGAACATATGTTGAAGTCATTGCGTGAAGACATAAAGAATTGGTAGCACGTTAAATCGCCACGGCACCACGACAACATAAATCATATGTTGTCGTGGTGCATGAGCTGATATTTAACATCAATAATGAACTTGCTGCCAATCTTTACAAGTAAATAAATTTAAGGTGTCTTTAATTTCAAAATCCAAATTAACAGTTTCACACTCTATGCATAATAATAATATTTTATAATACGGGATATACATTGCAATTATACTATACGGTCAACACGCCAAAAATCAAATTTTAAAACCTTTTGCCTTCTCTGTCAATCTGTCTATTTGTTTATTTTGGCTAAATCCTATAACGGCTGGACCGATTTTGTTCGAACGTTCACTGGTGGACAGCTGATGTTATAAGGAGTAACTCAGACTTTTATCTTAGGATTCCGTTTAAAAAAATAGGTTTCCGTTTCCATTAGGTCAGGTTTAGTCAGGTCAGCTTTATTCGTCGTGTAAAATATATCAAAAGAGGGCGAGGTAAGTTTCGATCATTAACTGCTTTGTCGTCTTTTGCCCGAGGACCGACTCGTGTCACATAATCGAGATCCTTCTCTAGAGCAGGAGCTCTACGAGAGTGAAGCCTATTTTCTGAGCGACAGTTTTAACGATGTGGCATGGGTTTTCATTTGGAGTTTCGGTTAACCCCAGCACTTCTACCTCAGTTCTTAGGGCCGTTTGAGCTCGCCCATTTAGTTGCCAATGGAATACATTACGCGGGCGTTTAGAACTATATTTTCTTTTTGTTATATCCTCTAGCAGTTTCATTCTAGTGTCATAGTCTAACAATCTTCAGGTCAAAATGTCAAACCGCTCCGATAATTCCATTTTCAGGGTTGCCATATCTTGTCGCAGAAGAACTTCTTTGACAACTGTAGGTAAGCTAAAATCTGTAACTTCCGTATCGTTATTATGCGACTCTGATAATTTATTATTAATCTTCGTGCGTTGTGTAATATTGTTATCTTGAGAAGTCAGGGGATGTGGGTGTTATCTCCGTGTCAGATCCAAGACGTTATCTGGTCAGATTTTAGGTTTGTAGCATTTGCGCATAATAAATGATAAGTTTTCATGCAGCTTTTGAATGTGCAAGTTATAATTTATAATATTAATAATTGAATACACCCAGAACAATTCATGATCATCAGTTCTATACTTATTTCTTTTGTTTTAATTATTTATTTTTCTTTTACTACCCATATATGGTATTTATACTTATTTAAAAATTTTCATTCGTTGCAATAGTTAGTTATTTCTATGTATATTTATTAATATAATGTAGGTGTTACCATCTATGTTTTGTATACAGTACTTTAGCAGTGAAAGCACCCTCTAGTGTATTATCGTGTCAACTACTCTCCGTTCGAATGATGGTGTATAATTTTTATTTATTATCTGTATCAATGATTGCAAGAGTAGAACATCTCGTATGCAATTTTCACTGCCTTTTGTCACATTTGAAGTTTCCAATAACGTTTTGTCCAGTTTTGCTAATGGATAATATCGGTATTTGATTGAAATTTTAAATGTTGATAACCGTTCTTGTGTAAGCTCTTACAAAGGAAATGTTTATCCCTGCAAATGAGTGGCTATTGTTGTGCCGTAGTTTTCCGAAACTTGCTTTGTAAACTTTGCGAAGTTAGTTCTTGAGAAGGTTATAGGTTTGATATATTAATACTGTGGTTTCATTAGTTTCATTTAGTGCATTAAGCTCAAGTTCTAGGATGATTTATGCGTTTTTCAGTTTGTACTCACAACTCTGTTTCCATCGTATGTATTTCAGTGAAAACACTTTTATGCACTTGCTAGGCTATACATTCCGATTCGGCTAATTTTTGTCTTGAAATAATTGTGGAAGTTCAGCGAAAGTTTAAGCTATGCGAATTATTGGAGATTTATACTTAACACAAAATAACGTGTGTCGGGACAGCTAGTATCTATTATTTATTAATTAATCAGTACTATCTTTGCTTGCGTAAGCCAGTCTTGTTAAATTACTTGCAGTGCAGGAAAAAACGTCTAATTATATCATTTTCGGGGCATATTTCATTCCATGTATGAAATTATCTTTTTGCCCGACTACGGCGAAGCCAAAGGGAAGGTAACGGTTTTGGCAGTCTGTGTTTGTTCCGTAGTGCCTAAACTACGGTGATACGGTGGGATTTTATGACTCTGTATAACCTTGAGCGTCAAGTTCCATACTGATTTTGTAGGCGATAAGGGGTATCGTGCCGACAGGAGAATATTGAAATGGAATAAAAATCGCTATAAATATTTGAGACGAAAATTGCAAAAACTGAAACGGCCTTCCCCTGAGTCGTGTGTTATTTAAAATACTGAAATAAGTTTCACACTCGTGTGACATATAGAAGAAGAGAAAAAAGGTTTTAACTGTAAAAAAAAAGTGGACTTAGCATATTTTTAAATGAAAATTTAAATAAAAATTTCAGTCTATAAAAAGAAAGTCCTCGGCTAAATATAATGCTATATAAATATATATGCTATATAATATAAATTAACTTTTGGGATTTTTCAATACGACCGTGACTGAGAAAAAAGGTTTCAAAGAACTTTAATTTTCAGTTCTATCGAGCGCACATCCCCTTAATGAACGAGGTGTCAATAGATTCCTAATAATAGCCCGGCTAACACAGGCTATTTAATTTAAGTAGTCGGGTTATAGTTTTATAATGTTTAAATCTAGAAAGTGTATGTACCTAATATGTTACTAAATTTTATCAGTTAACAAACGTTTCTAAGACCGTTTAGTATAAATCCGAAATAGGCTATAGCGTAGTATACAATATATATGTATACAATAGACTCGAACCTAGCGGTGGAGACGTTAGTGGCCATGATGATTTTTTTAAATAAAATGGGCCAGGAAACGCCTGATGGTAAGCGATTACCACAGGTCATGGATACTCGTAATACCAGAGGAGTCACAAGTGCATTCTCAGTCTTTAAATCCCCAGACTCACTTATTTTTCAAAAAAATATTGTGTTTTTTCCGACATGTTCTAGTCATATTCCATATTCAATAGGTATGTAAATGTAACAGCCGTTCCGTTTGTCGATTATTTAATTACACTTGTCAATATTTAAATTAATTGAATTTTCGATTCGAAAAGATTTGAGCTATTAATTTGTAAAATTGGTATAAAATTGCCATTTCATAGCGGAATTGACATAACATGAATCGTAGTGTAATATGAATCAAACGTTAATTACTATCGTTTCATTAAATGTGAAACATTTAGACTATCATTAGAGGTGGCAACGTTACGCGTCGCCATACTTTTGTATCAGCCGCTGGATGAACGCCGCGAGCGAGCGATCATACTGGTAAAGTACTGTGGACGTCTTGTAAATTAAACGACAAACGTGTACTATGAATTCACTAGCTATTGCCCGCGGCTCCGCCCTCGTAAATACAGTATCCTACGGGAACACCGTACTTTTTCGAGATATAAAGTGGCCTATGTGTTAATCCCAAGCTTTAACTACTACCAACCAAATTTAATCGAAATGTGTTCAGAAGTTTTTGCGTGAAAGAGTATAGATATCCATCCATCCATCCGCCTATCCTCACAAACTTTCACATTTATAACAGTAGTAGGATTATGTTTGTTATCCAATGACTTTTATACAACAACTAGATGTTGCCCGCGACTTCGTACGCGCAAAAGAAAATCCCACGGGGATCGTGAATTTTGCCGCGATAATAACTTCCCCGTGGTCTACTCTCTATCTGTGCCAAATTTCATCAAAATCGGTCTAGTAGTTTCGGAGCCTATTCGGTGCAAACAAACAAACAGACCTTTCCACTTTATTATATTATTATAGAAAAATATAAGTACGAGTATAGTTCTATTTTCAAATTACACTTCTGGCATATAAATTTGTTTCACACTCAGCTAGGCGCACAGACGCACAGGATGTCCTGTGCGTCTGTGCGCGCAACGTGCATGCACGCGTGTTTGTGTGGTTATTTATCGACAACTTAATCTCTGATGAATGTAGCGAAATTCTTCCTTGTATATACAAAACAAGCATTTGCCACCGGCTGCGCCTGCGTGAAATTGTTTTTTTTTAACTTTCATACAAAAAAAAAACTTTCATCCCCTATGGTGGATGCCTACGTCATGTGAGAAATACGTGTGCAAAATTTGAAATTTCTAGCCTTAAGGGTTTGACCTGTGCGTTAATACATCAGTAATTCAGCTTTGCCCTTCTATATATAGATAGATATGAAGCTACATTTTTACCATCCAATCGACTCCGGGCATCGACCTACAACACGAGACTTGCCATTGTCGAGGCTATCAACGAGCGGCGAGGCGGAAGTGCCGCGTCAGCTAATCGCGGGTCGCATTACAGTCTGTGTTACTGTCGCTACAGCGCGACAAGTATATTCTCATGTGCTTGATAGGCTAGTTATAACTGAAACTTTTGTGGCTAAATCAAATACTTTCCACTCATTCAAGAAAGACTCATCCTACTACTATTATAGATGTGAAAGTTTGTGACGATGGATGGATGGATGGATAGATATTTTGTGACTCTTTCACGCAAAAACTGAACTGAACAGATTTTGTTGAAATTTAGCACCGTAGTAGTTTAGGCTCTGAGCACATAGGCTACTTTTAGCTCTGGGCACATAGAAAAGTACAGTGCTCCCGTGGGACTTACTGTACTATATTTACGCGGGATAAACCGCTGCTAAAAGCTAGTCCGTCATTAATATTTTATTATTTAAACACAATATAATCTTATATATAAAAATGGATTGAAATTCAAATGTGTCGCTAAAACTATAGAACGGCTGGACTGATTTGGCTAATTGTGGTCTGAATAAATTGTGGAAGTTCAGGGAAGGTTTAAACGGTGAGAAATGTTAAGACAGAACAACGTGTGTCGGGACAACTAGTATATTACCGTTGCATAATAAAGTAGTAATAAAAAGTAGTAGTATCAATCTCGTATTGACAGATGTCACAAGAACATCCTATCTAATTAGATTATTTTAGTTAGCCAAAAGGCTATATATAGTGTAGACGTATCTGAGTTAAGCATCTCTCATATGTAATAATTATATGTGTTATAGCATTTCTCTCATAATATGATGTACCAATAAAGAAGAATATCACAATTGTTGCTGTATTATTATTATCACCACTCAAGCGTAAGAAGGATCTGTAAGGACCAAGACGTCGCAGCCCACAACAAGGATGTTTTATAAGACCTCATTTTCAAAGTTTTCTTACTATGCATACCATAAATAAACATTTTTGTTTTTAATTTAATTAAGAAACCAAGGCAGGAATTGCTACTGCAAAGGTTAATAATTGAGTACGGAATCAATAATTATGAACCTTTGAAGTCGACCTTTTGAGGATTCCTTGATAATAATTAATAATAAGACATTTAACTATTTAGCTTGTTAACAAGTATCTCGAAGACTCATGTCCCTAACTATATGCCATCGCTGATGATGAACAGAATACACATAACCGTCGTGAAATATTTAAATTGCACACTTTAAATTCATATTACAAAGGACACGTTCGCGACACGAGCGGGAAAGATTTTTTCAACAAATTTGTTCGTTAAAGCAAATAACGTATAATTGCTGCACCTGACAAAGAACCGGCAATCTATAAAAACGCTTTTACGCCGTACGATATCGACACGATATAATAAAACCTGCTGAGTTGGCTGAGTCGGACTCGGGCACGAAAGGGTTCCGTACAAACGCCAAAAAATCACGTTTGTTTTATTCACTATATCGTGTTTTGAGAATCTGTTGTTACAGCAGCAACAGATATACATAATTTGTGAAAATTTCAACTGTCTAGCTATCATGGTTAAGGAGATACAGACAGACAGACGAACAGACAGTGAAGTCTCAGTAATAGGGTCCCGTTTTTACTCTTTGGGTACGAATCACTGAAACGAACGAATCGTATCGTACTCTCAAAAGCGGCGTTTATAAAAAGTCACTAGAGGAAAACGTGCTCACTCATGACGAAGAAACATTTTTAATATCACGAACATACATTTAGTTTGTTTCACAACTTTGAAATTTTACATTTTTTCATACCACTTAGACCTGGGAATGCGCTTCAAGAAGGTACTGCACTGCAACTGGAGAATCAGAAAATTAGTTTTGCTGCAACTGATTTAGAAATGGAGGTTGTACTTGTGTCAATTAGTACAGGTATGTTTAAGGGTCAGTTGATACCGCGACGATACGCGATGCTACGCACTGCATTTATAGTCACATAGCTATTCAAAATACTTTTTTCACTACACAAAAATATACACGTTTCATAATACATCAGTCATACACTGCACATGCGCTGTGCAGCGCGGTGCAACTTGACATTCGAACTCTTACAATAAAACGTGTATCTTCTTGTGTGGGTAATTAATAAACTTCAATTTTGAATATTCTAAGATAGCTATCCTAAAAATGCAGCGCCATGTCGCCTATCGTTTCATTTCTGTGTGAATTGACAGTTTACGAGTATAACGATATGAAGAATGAAGTAATAATATGATGATGTCTGTTATGAAATGTTTGAAACTATTTTATTAAAATAGTTGTAATATCCACGCATTGGAAATTGGAATTGTTTAAATGTTTTCTATATTATGAATAGAGCTTATTTATAATGAAATATAATAGGTATCCAAAACATATTCAACGGAATGTCTATCGTGGATAGTTTTTGTAATCTACCGATTAAGGATAGAATAGTAACAAAGAAAAACAAAAAAATTAAGGCAACAATTAAATTAAATTAAATTTAATCTCTTTGTAAATAAAAAGACATCAGCTTACTACAAGCATAGAGTAAAAATATAATAATTATACTCACGTACAGAGAAATTTTCGTAGAACGATCCAAATTTTGTCAGGGTTGTCACAGAAGATGGGGGTAAATTAAACTAATTCTGGCGTAAGTACCGCACGATCACGCGTGTGACCCAGAGAGTCTATTCATTAAGTCATGGACGCTCGTTTATTAATGCAAGAAAATGAAATAATTGCTTATCTTATATTATACTTAGGATAGGTAAAATAAGATATTTTTATTTATTCTATTATTTTTCATACACACAGACCTACACTACATAACCACTTTTTTGTTCGATATTATTTGTATTTAATATTCATATATTATAAATTTTAAACATTCATTGGACACAGATATAATATTATTGTTAAAACTTTGTTATTTGTCGTCATGACAACAAACAACACATCACAATTCTCAATCTCACATGACATAAAAACTCAAACATGAAATTTGAAAATTTATATGGCCCTTCGAGAGGACACAATCTTGACACTATTGTCGTGTATGCGATAGGAGAATTGTGCACACACCTTATGCTTGTAGTAGTGCAATCTAGTCGACAGTTCACTATGTACATTGCACATGTTTGTCTGGTCCTAATTTTCTTTAATTTGTGCTACATATTTACCGTGCAACACAGAAATACAATGACACATTACGTTCACATTTATAACAGTAGCAGGATACCAACTTCTCAATATTTACAGAATTATAGTTCATTTAAATTTATAGTTCATGAGCGATTTAAAATATGTTTTCATGAGCGTATATTTTATCAAAACATAATCTGTAGCTATCTAAAATAAATAATCTAATAATCAAAAGCCAGACGCAGGAGCTTGTTTCGTATAAAAATTAATAAAGTTCTGGGGCCAGGGGTGGAACATCCTGTAGTTGGGGAAGTTGAAAGACTTGATTAAAAACCTTCGTAGTGAGCTGTGATAAACGATCGAGTTGCTCGAATCATGGCAAAGGGAAAGAACTATCCGGGTAAATGAATGAGAAAGTTTGGGTATTTATTACTTACTAGATGATGCCCAAGCACATCGCCCCCATCACAGGAAATCCCACGGGAACCGTACATTTTGCCGCGACATAAAGTAGCCCATGTCCTTCCTTGTGGTTTACTTGTGGCAAAGATGTAGATCAGTACCAAATGTCATTAAAATCGGTCTAGTAGTTACGTAGCATATTAAAGGCAACCAATCAAATTTTTTAATATGCGTATAGAAGTATATGTTCGCTTTAAGTAATGAGACTTTTAAGCCATAATGCATGCATGCAAAAAAAAAACATTATTTCTGTTAAATCCAATAGTTGGAAGTTGGGTCAATCTATGTAATATAGCAATTTTAATGTTTTAAGTTCAACTTCACAAAACAACTGACTGCAGCTGCCAAAACTTATTATACAACTTATTATACATTATACAACAATATTATTCATAGAAACCACAACGTACCTTCGAAAAGGAAAAATTTAATCGAAATCGCTAACGAACTCGGGAAAAAGGAAAACAATTTAAAGGAACATAATTATCCACGTAATAATCCCTGAGGTACAATTTTCTCGATCCCGTTCGTGGCAAATTAGGAACTCCGATGATTAACATTCAATTTATTTTTATTATTCTTTAATTGTCCTAAACCTGCTGTGACCAAAAATTGTCCGATATTCGAGCCGATTTGGAACACGGCGGTGAAAAACAAGGGGAGAAGTAAATTCTTGTATTTCTCTTCCCTTTTGTTTTAAATAGTTTTCTTTCTTTTTAACCCACGACGAAAATTCAGGGGTGTTATAAGTTTGACGTGTCTGTCTGTCTCTGTGTCCGTGGCGTCGTAGCTTCCAAACGGATGAACCGATTTTAGTCTAGTTTTTTTTTGTTTGAAAACTGAAATAATCGCACACTACTTGACAATTCGTGAGTAAATTAAAAATGTACATTTTTATTTTGATAAGAATTAGTTACAAAGCAAGATAAGCTTATTGGCTCAGCACCTATGTTTGTTATCAACTTGGCAAATACATTTTTTTTTATAATATATAATAATAGTTATTAAAGACGACAAAATCAATTAAAACTTCACTTCAACTTTTTAATGGTTAAAACAATTAAATTATAAGCAACTAGAAACGAATCTCCTAGAAAATAAAATATATTTTACAATAGCCGTTGTAAAGAACTGATTAAATTCAAACGGTAGATAGTAATAAAATTGAAATTTAAATGAGGATAGTATTTTAAACTTTAAAGTCCTCTGCGCCTTTTTGTGAATACCCCTTAAACGGGACTTCGCGGAATAAATTGCTGTTTTTGCAGCCATCGAAACGCTGAAATATGGATTTCGGAAACCTTATGTCTCTGTGCGTTATTTGCAATATTTCAGATTTTAGATTTGGAATGATTTTTAGAGAAAAGCCATTTGGATTTATTTATATCTCTATAAAAAGACTAGTTGTCCCGATTTGTTCACATTTATCTATAATCTACATAGACATTCACAATATATTCGTAAATAATATATTTTTTAATATATTTTACGCAGACTATATTATTAGGCGCCTTGTATTAAAAGAATATAATATTCTGATCCTTTAACGAAACAAGCATTATTTAAGGCACCTAAAATAATTATGTAAGTATGTATGTTACACGAGTTTTCTAAAAGTATAACCGTTACAAAATTAATTAATTAATATCAAATTGTAGATTAATTTATCAAGCGCAGAGTGATTTTAAAATTTAATAACGTCTCCGTTAGCGCGTGTTCATTATGCGATGCTCGTGTTTTGAATAAGTCGAATACGACCCGAACGATTTGTCACACGAATATGTATAAAGAATTTAATTTTTTAAAGATAAGCAATATGTCTTTAAAATTACCTGAGGAGGGAGGACGAGCTTAAGACTTGCTTGCTGTGTTAGTAGAACAATAAACAAAATTAAAATAAAAGAAAGAAATAAAAAAAACTCAAATAAATATGTCTGACCAGGATTCACACGCGAAATCCCTAGTTTTCAACAACGCAAAAAGTCCAATGCTTACTAAAACGCCAACCAGATTTGACATTGGAAATTGCTTGGAAATAAAATTAGAAATCACTCGTATCTTATGACGCGACGAAAGAAAAAATCATATTATACAACTTAAAAATGCGCAGTTTCGCAGGGATAAGATCTGGCTGTACCGAGTTTTCTCTCCTAGAGCTGTATATAAAATTTCATGGAAATACTTGCGAGCCGTTTCCGCGTTTCCGATTTTATATACACAAGAATTGCTCGTTTAAAATATAAAGTACCTGGGTAACCGAGCTTTGCTCGGAGCTCTAGTAGATAAAAAATAAAGAATCACAAAAATATTTTACCGGGGTTTGAACCCACTACATTCCGAATTTCTGAACAACGCGAAAATTAACCAAACTGACAATCGGACTGACATTTTAGAGTCCAAATTATTGATATATTGTTGCAAGACGAAATAATATTTTTTTTAAATACGAAGTTTCCCATGGATAAAACTTAGCTAGACCAATGTTTCGCTTCAAAACTACCTGCATACTAAATTTCATGTAAATACTTGCAGCCGTTGCCGAGATTACGATTATATAATATAATATACAAGATGGCCTCGATTAAAGTATAAGATGAAGTATATATTTAGATATCAAAATATAACACACCTATATCTAATAATACTTCAAAGATAAAAGTATTTTAAATCTGCTACGTATAGAGGTAATAAAACGCTAGGTTTTGTGTGTCGGTTGTAAACAAGACGGCGGCGAGAAGGCCGAGAGCGGCGGAAGCCGCAACATCGTGCGGAGATACCAACACTGGATGCGCCGGGGATTTTAAAACTATTTAGATGGTGAGTACTGAATTTGGAAACTAATAAAACGAATATTGTACTGTGAACTTCTGAACAGGTGCCTGTTTGAGCGATGAATTGAAATGTAAGATGGATCTTGCATATTATGGAGGTAGAAACAATAGCTCCCACACTGATTTCGGTGTGAAACCAGTCCGGCTACGCACACTCTCTTCCCCAAATCTCATAATTCAGTGAGACGGACGACCGAAACGATTGACGAGAGATCAGGCGCAGGACCGACTTTCTACATGTCCATCCGATGCATGGATGGATCATTATTCTTATAAGACAATCAGGTGATCAACCTGCATTGTCCTAATCAAATCTGAAAATAACGTTTTTTGTTGTTCCAACGCGGGAAACAGTAAACCACCAAAGTAGACCACGAAGGCGTTCTATATATATATGATTTATTTCTACGGAAGAATAGACAAAACGACAGATTGATAATACTTTATCGATCTGTCATTTTGTCCGTACATCTGTCAGTACCTATGTCTTTTCATGTGTGGACAAAACGTAATTCTACGGTGGTCATACTACGCGTGCATTTGACAAAAATATAGGCAATAGGTAAACATCCAATGCTAAACACGAAACAATACTTTGTTTCCTGAACAAAATGTAAATTTTAGAATCGTCCACAACTAGATGAATCGTAATTATTTTAAGATCATCACTATTGTGTACTATGTATTAAGCACTAACGGATTGTGTCGCAGTGCACTCCTGACAGTTTCGGCTACTTTCCAGCAGCCTTTGTCCTATTTGTTGAAGTTGTTCAAACTACCCGAAGATTCTTCAATAATTATCGATACAACGCGTAAGTGTTCAACACAATGAATAATATTCACGTAAACACAAGAAATCAATATCATCACTTATTTTGTGCAAGCCATCTTCAATTCAGAAGGATAAACCTAGCCACCACGCTAGCCTTCTATTCTAGCTTATTTTAATGAAACTATCTTGTCCAGTCTCTCCACTATCCGTGTCCGGTCTCACGAAGTCCGGGCACGTAATTACGTCACATCCGGTCTGCCGGCCGCCGGCCACAATTTGCCTCTAATAAATCCTAGCCCAGGCCGATAGTCAGCCATTATACAGCCTTATATACATCACTTGTAGTATACCCATCGTCCATATACAGAGATAAATACTTCGTTCTAGCCCCGTCATTACAGTACACCCGTCATTATTAAACAGGGGGCCTAGCAGGAACATTTGACAGCGGCGTAAGCGTAAAGTTATCGAAGAAAATTTGTATGGGCACTGTCATGATTTTGACAGACTTTCATACAATTCTCATTCGATAACGTTTGTTTACGCCACTGTCAAATATTCCTGCTAGGCCCACAGGTATAGAATATGAAATACATGCAAACATGAATGTTGAATACATACAGTATACTGTAGTCGAGTTCTGGAGACAAAATAAAAAAAGTTAACAGACATTTAGGGGTTCGCAACCTTTGGATCAAATTGAATTAAAAACATTTCGTCACTTTCTCATATACTTGAATAACAAAACTGTCAAATTTATTTAAAAATGGCGCCAAAAATATTCATGTATTAGACGCTAGGTCCTAACCGAGTGATATTACATATTTCCTTCGAATGACACGTATGTTAGGTACTTTGGTTTGTTTGAATTCAAAATTATTTTCATTTTGACAGAATTTTGACTTATGATCATTGCTTACTTAATTTATTCGCTCTGCTGGTTTTTTAGTATATACTGTCATCATCATTAGGTATGGATTACCAATGGTCAGGTCGTTCTTCAAAGGGCTGACAAATTTTGCAGGTAAATTAAAGTTTATGTTTAGGATGGTGTGCAGAAAGCTAATTTTAATTACAAACAATGCTTAGAATTATATAAAATTAAAAAAGGATTGTGTGGTTTTATGAAACCACGGTAAAAGTGAAACTTAGTAACAAAATAGCGTGGAGCACTGGCACAAATGAGTACTAGTCTATACACTACACGGTCAGCTGATGCGAACTATAGGCGCCGCCATATTGGCCTCGGCTGCTCTGACGAGCGCCTTTCACTTTATCCCTACTCCGCGGCCGACCGTCACGCGACATGCAACACACAGGCGAAAAAGTTTGAGAATAGAGAATAAAAGTTTCACTTTAATAAAAATAATACAACATTCTACCTCAGATTAGTAACTCACACTACCGTCAGTTTGTTACATACAATATTGTTACACGTTGACGTGTGTCACTTTGTCATGTGTTTGTCACGTCATAACATTTACATTTTTTTCTTTCTAAAGGGTAAAAGAACACTTATAAAGTTCACATGAATACTTCTTCTAGTAAAGAGCAACAGGAATTCTCTGAACCCCTTATATAAATTATTATTGTTAGTACAGTTGTGCTTTCAACAATTTACATAATGCGTACTTTACAACTATTAGGAAAGCTTTAAAGTTGCTAAAGCTTTTCCAGCTGTTCTCGAACTTTCCATTTCAGGTGGAAGTTCGGTCTATTCATACATGTTGTTAGCCACATGTTCTGGAAGTATCGTAAGCGGTTTTCTATTAGAAGATTGTATACTTGTTATACTCGATACACACGTTCGAGTGATTTGGTCCAACTAGTTTGTCAAACATGCGAATAAAAGGGATGAAAAATGTGTTGTTGATGTCCTGCCGTTACGCCACTATGCCGTAAACACACTGCCGTTTGTAAGACCTGAATACGTTTACATAATGGGTGTATTCATATACTAAATCTTTCCCGCAACTCTGTGCGCGCATAAGGAAATTCCGTGGAAACCGTACATATTCTGCGATAAGACGTTGCCTATGTGTTCTCTGGATTATTCTGGATTATTAGTCTCATCTACTACCATACCAAATTTCATCGAAGTTGGTTTAGTAGTTATTGCGTAAAATAGTAACAAACATCCATTCATAGAAACTTTCACCTTTATAAAGGTATAAGGTATTAGTAAGGATCGTCAAAATTTACTAAATACATTTTTATTTGCAGAAATTTGAACTCAAAATGGAAGCTTCTTGTTGTTCGATACCAACAAGACAAAGAAACAAGTTAATCTAGAGTCTAAACTGCTACCATACCAAGTTACATCAAAATTTGTTCAGTAGTTTTTGCGTGCAAAATTGCATGCTCGTATACCGCCATGTGGAAACTTCGATAGCGTGATTCAGGACTGTGGCGCTAATTAGTCCGCCACAGGCTTAAATCACGTCTTGTACCGCTTAACCTCTTTTATCATTGTATCTTTTATCATATCATGTACTTTAGGAAACATACCGCATAGACCTGTAATATATAAGCAAAATTTACCGGTCTAGGAATCATTCCCCAAGCCCCGGGTTTTTCGTGTGTAATATCTAAGCGCTGCGTAGGTAATCTTGTGACGGTATTGGACATGAATAAGGTAGGAATTGTCCAGCCCCTAGACACGCACTTGAGATATTTGGACGCAATGCGGCAGGTGTAGTTCTAGGTAATACTTATTAATATTACTTTGGACTAATCCCACTTCTGATTATACGCAAAAATGTTACTAGGTATGTAAAATCACTTGAAACTTTGTTACAGTAAAGCTATTATATAAACAGTCTCCGTGGTCCAGTGGATTAGAGTTTAGCTCTCGACTCGGAGGTCGTGGGTTCGATTCCCGCGTTGGAACAGCAAAACATGTTGTTTACAAGTTTGGTTAGGGCAATGCAGGCTGATCACCTGATCGTCTGACAAGAAAGATGATCCATGCGTCGGTTGGACATGTAAAATTTCGGTCCTGCGCCTGATCTCTCGCCAGTCGTTTCGGTAATCCGACCCACAGGGTTACGAGACTAAAGGGAGAGTGCTCTTAATATCCACACACTTGGTCACTATAATAATAATAGCTCCCCACACCGATTTCGGTGACGGTGGCCTGTTTCATTGAAACCAGTGTGTGCGCAGTACACAAGAGCACTCTCTCCTCCTTTACTCTCGTAACCCAGTGGGACGGCTAACCGACACGACTGGCGAGAGATTTGGTGCAGGTCCGACTTTTTACATGCCCATCCGACGCATGGATCATCTTTCTTGTCAGACAATCAGGTGATCAGTCTGAATTGTCCGAACCAAACATGAAAACAACATTTTTTTTTGTTCCATGCGGGAATCGAACCCACGACCTCCGAGTCAAGAGCCAAGCTCTAACCATTAGACCACGGAGGCTGTTAATTAAATAATATAACACCTGCGTAGCTGGCCTGGTTTCAGTGAAACCGGCCACGGTCACCGCCTTCGGTGTGGGGAGATATTATCATTATTATATAGGCAAATACATATTAACAATAGAATTTCTGAATTTTGACCGCAAACCGAACGTAGAGCGCGCGGGCACAACCCGCCGAGGCTGCGGGTGAACGCGGCCCGCGCGATTCTACTAGTTGCCTGCCGGTACAGCGGGACCCGAAAACAGCCGCGCACACTGCAGGTGTAAAATGCGCCGAGAGTTGTGCTTTAATTTTTTACATACATATCGGCATTGTACAGAAGTTGTGGGCCGGCAACCGCGGCGGGCGCGGGTGAAAACAGCTCCGTGAGTTCTTAGCCGTAACCGATTGTGAAGCAGGCCCTTAAGCGCCTCCGAGACGATCAAACGGTTTGACTCAAACCTTACGTGTTTGATGCAACCGTTTGACGTCGGTTTGATCGGTTTGTCAAACGGAACTGTGCCGCTTGTCGGTACGCTGCTGTCATGTCTAATGTGACGCAGAAAAAATATGTAATTCCATCAAACGAGCTTCAAACCTGTAAATGTTTGACAAACCGTCCAAACGAGCTTTGTAAACGATCAAATTGGTTTGACTCGAACAAAAATTTACGAGTCAAACCGTTTGATCGTGCCGGGGGCTTCTACACACACAACAACACCAACGTGAAACGACGTTTGACGCTGAGCTTCGGTTTAAGATCTTTCTATCCAGTTCTAACACTGAGTGAGAGACAGAGATCAAATCCGAGTTAAGCCTTATGCGCATTTCAAGGAAGGTGAAATCGGAGCTTAGAAGATTGAGTGTACAGCTCTGTGGTCTGTAAAGTTAGCAATGTGTTTCTGGCAATTAAGCCTAAATGACTCCCTATCTATCTTGTAGAAATACATCTAAAGGTTAGCTCACACCGAAACGAGACGATGCGCGACATGGCGCATTTTTAAACTAGTTATACAAAATTGAACTTAATTCAGTATACAAGATGATACACGTTTCATTGCAAGAGTGGTGCCATGCTATGCAGAGCGGAGCTATTTGAAATTTGAACTCTTGCAATTAATTAAATGTGTATCTTGTTGTGTAGTGAATAAAGTTAAATTTTGAATCGCTATCTAAACAAATGCAGCGCCGCGTCGCGTATCGTCTTATTTGGTGTGAATTGACCCTAAGATTACCATGACGCCGCTCACAACAGAAACTTGTTACAAAATAAATAAGTAAAGGGGTTGAAATGGTCTAAGTTTTTTCGTACTTCAAATAAGATTTTTTTTAATAATAATGTGATATTAACATAGTATTATTATACTTAATGATTAATGCAATCCATTTGATCCTATACAGGAACAATTTAGATACGACCTACCTGGCATCCGTCCACCTGGCTTGTATGAACCATAGACTAAATAAATACCTGTAAATAGCAAGTAATTTAAAATTACTCTCGGACTGAGTGCTAAGTGTGAGTTTTTTTTTTCTCATTCGATCGTGAGCGCATTTGGCGTTCACTAGGAGTTTGTATGTGATTTGTACAGCGCCACCTATTTGTAAACGTGACAACTAGGTCAAAACACATACAAATTCCTAGTAAACGCCAAACGCGCTCACGATCAAATGCGAAAAGAAAAACTCACACTTAGCACTCTAATGAAAACCAATTTATTATAATATTGAAAACCGTCTGACTATCTGATAATAGCTCCCCACGCCACACGACTTCGGCCACTGTTGGCCACTGTCAGGCCAGTTTCATTGAAACCAGACTAGCTACGAAGGGCCTTTAGTCAAGATGCATTCGATAATTTCGACGGCGATGTTCGAAAGTAAAATGTATGGGATTTGACATAATGCATCGCAAGCGACATATCACTTAACGATGACTGATGTCTAATGCCATACATTTTTGATTTCGAAGTTCGCCTTTGAAATTATGGAATGCATCTTGACTATAAAGGCCCAGGAGGTATTTATTGTGGGTAATAGGTACACAAGAGCACTCTCTCTTCCTTTACTCCCGTAGCCCAGTGTTTATGTTCGCAACCTTGATTCTTGCATATCACTATTACGTAAGGGTTGTGATACCAATGATACAGCAACACTTATATTGAATCTTCTTTTTTTACATATTAAACGATACATACTAGAGAGACGCATAAGACACACATGTTTACAGTAAACATAGCCCCCTGGCTAATGAAGCTAATGGCTAAAAAACTATGTAAGGCATGAAAGTCACTGTCATTTTCACATTTTATACTTATTATAAGTGTACATTATTATGCAACACCCAGTGCGACAGATGTCCGACACGACTGGCGAGTGATCAGGCGCCTTTTTAAAGGACTTATTTGTCTTTCGTGGCAGCCTGCATGCCCTAACCGATTTAAAAGAACCTATATTTGTTCAACACGGGGATCGAGCCACGACCTCCGGAGTCAAGAGCAAAGCTCTAAATCATTGGACCACGGAGGAACAGCCAATCTGACAGTTGTAAAATTGCTTAAGGACTAAACTTTAAAATACTTTTTAAGCATAATAATATATAACATAATAAATGTTTCTATGATATTAAGCTTTATTTACAGGACTATGGATAAAATCATTAAATTATATGGTTCACCTTATGACATTTTTATTATAGCATATTATATTACTTTTAAACAGAATAAATGTGACCCATAATATTATAATAAACTTATAGATCTGTAGTATAAAAATAATAATAATAAACTTTAAAATATAAATGAGTACCAAAACATTTTGCATACTTTTAAATTAAAATACGAGGGCGGGTCAATAAGTCCGTGACTTTTGGAATAAAACACAGATTTTTTGATAAATAAATCATTTTATTTTTCAACGTAGTCCCCCTTGAGCTCTATACACTTTGTCCAACGCTTCTCCAATTTTTTTATCCCTTCCAAAAAATATGATTTGTCGAGGTCCTCAAAATAGGCCTTTGTTTGCGAGATGACTTGGAGTCAAATCTTTTTCCACCGAGCCATTTTTTCAGGTTTGGGAACAAGAAGTAGTCACTCGGAGCCAAATCTTGAGAATAGGGTGGATGTGGGAGCAAGTCATAGCCCAATTCATGGATTTTTGCCATGGCAACTGCACATGTGTGCACCCTTGCATTGTCTTGGTGAAAAATAACTTTTTTCTTGGCCAAATGAGGTCGGTTTTGTTTTCAAATCCTCATTGAAGCGGTCCAATAAGTTGGCATAATATTCCCCATTAATTGTTCTTCCCTTTTGATGATAGTCAATGTGGATTATCCCACGTGCATCCCAAAAAACAGTCGCCATAACTTTATTGGCTGACAAACCCACCTTGGCCTTCTTTGGCGCCGATTCACCCTTAGAAACCCACTGTTTTGACTGTTGTTTGGTCTCTGGTGTGTTGTGATGGATCCATGTTTCGTCCACGGTTAAAAAACTCCTCCATATTGTGATTAAACAACGCCAAACCTTCCTGTGAAGTTGTTACACGATTGCGTTTGTGGTCGACTGTGAGCAAACGCGGCACCCATCTTGCGGAAAGCTTTCTCATGCCCAAGTAATCATTCAAAATTGAAACCACTGAGCCATGCGAGATGCCTATGGCTTCCACAATCTCTTGCACTTTTAATCTTCGGTCGGCCAACACCATATCGTGAATTTTTTCGATTGTTTCGGGTGTAGAGACCTCAACTGGGCGTCCAGGACGTTCGGCATCTTCAGTGCTTGTACGGCCACAACGAAATTCAGTAAACCACTTTTTTACCATTGAAATCGATGGTGCAGAGTCCCCATAGTATTTATCAAGCTTAGCCTTGGTCTCGGTAATGGTTTTTTTTCGCAAAAAATAATGCTTAATAAGCACACGAAATTCACTTTTTTCCATTGTTTCCTTAAGTTACTGGATAGTCAGATAAAGATAGCTGTAAAACACAAACTAACTGACGCAGCAAGTTCAAATTTTGATAGGAGTCAACTGACAGATGCCTGTTGACAGGAGTAGTGTTGCTTTTTCAGTAAGGAGGTTAGAAATTCAAAAAGTCACGGACTTATTGACCCGCCTTAGTACCTGGGCCACTGGGTTACCGAGAATCGTAGTGACGGTGTTGATATTGAGAGAGAGCGTAGAGCGTTGACTGTCCGCTGCAACATATTGGCCAGGAGATTCGTACGGTGCACTGAGCAAGTTCGAATCACCTTATTCAAATCATACTGCCAGTGTTTTTACACGTGCAGTCTCTGGGTTAACTTCACTCAGCGGACATACAACGACCTACGCGTGCAATACAAGAACGCGTACAGGGCGGTGATGCTGCCGCGTCACTGCAGCGCTTCTGCCGTGTTCGCGGAGTCGAGCACGGCGGAGTTCGCGGCCATAATGCGTGCGCGCTGCACCTCGATTATGCGGCGCACGCGCGGTAGCAACACCCTTGAGCGCGCAGTAGCGGACCCGTTGGGACTCGCCACTGGTCGAGCGATGGATTAAACTTCACATGCTCAAGTAGTTGCGAGTCAAATTGACTCCGTGTTTATGATTTTTTTTAAATATATTTTTATGTTTATAATCTAAGTTTCTATTTTTATTTGTTTTATTTTTTTGCTGCTTACTGTACTTTTCTATGGATCACGGTCTGAAATAAATGATTTTTATTTTATTTTTATTTATTAAATTATTTGGATGCTTTTTGGCCATTTCTTACAACTATTTTACATGTTTAAGCGTTCTGGCAAATAAATGATTATTATTAAAAAAAAAATCTATTCTATTTAAACCATTAGATGTCACATAATCATAACATCCAATACCACGATCCTATCCATTCGGTTTGATTATCTGATGATGACAACAATATAGCAATGTTATCCGATCAACATGCATATCGATGTAAACTCAATGGAGCCATCAAATTGGGTCAAATTTTACATGTAAATTACGATTAATAGAACAAGCTAAACTAAGTAAAAGCTTGTGAATGTAAAATTACAGTCAACTTCATTAAAGTTTTTGTCTGAACTTGTTCACGTAGAACATAAATCTAGATCGCGTATAATAAAAGTCAGCCTATTCAGGTTTAAGAAGTTATTTTATTTAAAAAAATTAACCAAAACTGAAACAACATTTTATTAATTAGTAAATGATGTCCGCGACTTCATGCGCGCAAAAGTTAATCTTGCGGCAACCGTTCATTTTTCCGCGATAAAAATTACCTATATCCTTTCTTGCGGTCTACACTATATCTCTGCCAAATTTCATGAAAATTGGTCTAGTAGTTTCGGAGCCTTTTCAATACAAACAAACAAACTGTTCCTTTTTATAATATTAGTAAAGACTATTTATTAATAGCAAGTTTTAGTTAACGATATAATCCGTCACTTCTGTTTTATTTCTTATGAGTAAATCAATAGATATGGCATGTGGACAGAATTTCTAATCTATGGTATGCACCTATAAATTTTGATAAGCACTTAACAATCCTGACATTGGCTTTGACGGTTTTGCTTCCGACGTGTTGGCTAGTATTCAGAAATGATTGCTGAAATTCAAATAATTATTAAATGCTAAAAGAAATAATCTTTAACCGTGGCATAATCATATTTAGGCACGAATAGCACAGGGGCGACACTCTCTACAAATGACAGCTCGAGCACCGGTGAATATCAGCCATGTTGGCGTGAGCCTAAGGTTGACACCAAAATATTTTTAAACGTCGCGTCAGATAAAATCATAGATATTATGAAATTGGGAGTTTTGCCGTGGAATTCAATGCGTGACGTTCTGGATTTTGTATTTCCTCATAAATTTGTGTTATTTCGGTTCTTAATGTGTAATATTGGTAGAATATTAACCATTAAATATTCGTTAGCGTGCACAAGTGTGGGCAAGTGGTACAACTTTTAAAAACGTGCTATTTTAAGCTTCCCTCCAAAACTCCCTAAGAACTTTCAGTAAAGCTTCTACCACTTTACTGAATCGACTGACATGACTCATGGACTGCACTGACTATTTATTTGGACTTTGACTAGACTTTAGACTTGACGATTTAGGAATGCGGTGTTGAAAATTAAAAAGAAAGTTCTATTTCCCGCCTTTTTAACTTGACACTGGCAAATGGTTATAAGCCGATGCCATATATTAAATATATATATAATGAAATTATAGTGTCAATTATGTCAAAGCACAAAACGACCAGCGGCTAGCCCCGTCCCGTGTCATTCATGTAAATCGGTCGAATGACGATTCTTTACGCTAGTAATATAATATTATATTCATTGCAAGTGGGCTAACTCGAAAGATACTAGGTACTCAAAGAAAACAGGCATGAAATAACAACGACACCAGGTGGCGCCAATGTAGAGTAAGGTCCTAAAGTACGGCTGTCAAAGTTTTGTTATTACGGGCGCCAAAACAAAAATTTATATTTAAATCGTATTTAATACCGTAAAGTAAACGTATTGGCGACGCCAACCTCACGCTACACAAGTGCCCCTAGCGGCGAATTCATTGCGTTGTGTTGCGAATAATAAATACGTTGGGGTACTTGCGGTCCAATTAAGGTTTTGGAGTTTTAGAGACTAACTCGTCTGTTTTACTGGTGTCCATGGGTGGCAGTATCTACTTATCTACAGGCGAACCGTTTGTTTGCTGCTTACGTGCTTACTCCACTCAAAGAGTAGAAAATATATACTTACGTACAGAGAAGCAGCGTTTATAAAACGATCTAAATCGATCCAAATTTGAAAATTTTGACGTCCCCTTCAACGGCTCAAAATTTTTCCACGCAATCGTGGACACAACGTATACTTGTAGTTGTACAAACAAATCGAAAGCTAACTATGTAGCTGTGTTTATCTGTTCTTCTTTCTTAAATCTCCACTTACCGGCCCGGCACGTTTCGTGCCGGTAAGGTGCCGTGATTAAGGAAGACGCGCGGTTCCAGGGCTACCGGTGACATATTATGGCATGTGTGGATTCATCTCCGGGCCGATCTTGTTTCATAAAACATATTCACAGCCAATTTGTGAATCAGCTCGCCCTTTAATTACTTTCCTCTCGTATCTCGCTATTGCCCTTGCAAAAGCCTAGCTCTATCATAAACGACGAACTGATATTTCGTTGCTATATTGGAATCATTCATATCGTATCTTCTTTATTGTGCATGTTGGATGTTACTTTTAAATTGGTCAAAGATTTTTGAAATTAAAACTTTTCTGTCATATTTTTTTTACATAAAAAAAAACAAAACGTTTCACGTATATCGCATGTTATTAGAGAACTTATGATCGATTTCTTTTGCATCTTTATCTAAAAAGATAAATAAAAAGCCTCAAATTGTGACCACGAACAACATCGACAAAGTTCCTAGTCGACCAGTTTCTGAACATTATCATTTGCACTAGGACGCCTCAAAATGGAAAAAACACAAATGTAGTCATCGCAACGACTGCAGACGTGGTTGAAGTTCGTATTTACGCGTGTGTGTGCGTGCGCACGGTTCAATGGCGTTGCTAAGCAGGTTTCACGTTATGCCTGGTCGAGCGGCAACTTGTTTAATAGTTCATACGTTACAGCTGGACGTAAATTTACGTTGTCTCTTCACGGCCAATAGCGCGGCGGAGTTACGGACGAAGTCCACGGGGTATTGACTTATTTATTGCTATCCAATGCTTACGCACACATAAAACAGAGAAATATAAATTATATCGAAGTGAACAAGATATGAAATTGATGACAAGAGCCAGCCGTTGAATTGGTCCCATAGCATAATCATCCTACTACTATTATAAATGTGAAAATTTGTGAGGATAAATGGATGGTGTATGAATAGGTGGATAGATGTTTGTTACGCTTTCACGCAAAAATAAATGAACGGATTTCGATGAAATTTGGTATGGTAGTGGTTTAGGCTCTGGATTAGACATAGGCTACTTCTTATCCCAATAAAGTACAGTATTCCTGTGGAATACCTATATTTACGCGGGCAGAGCCGCGGGAATAAGCTATTTTTATCATATTTCAGTCCCGAGTCTGAGTATGTCTACAGCATGCCATCCACTAAGCTGTCTCGCGCCAAACAAATCAACCAGTACTGCGTGAGAAAAATTGATCGACGGCTGCTTTCTGTGGGCTGACTATTTTCACGTGCCTGTGAAACTTTTCAGTCTTCTTATACGAGCAAGATTCTATGCGTTGTTTTGCTACACCATTTGAGAACCTGTAAAAAATATATGTTGATTCTATTGTATAAAAAATCGCATTGATATTAATCGTAAGAATTTTAGCAAACTTATTTTATTTACATATTACAAAAACACATTTAAATCTTCCCTAAAACGGTTAAGATATATCGACCTCATTTCTATTCAATCGCCCAAAAGAGTTCTTTTCAAGTCCATTCCTTGTGATTAAAGCCTCCATAAAAACTTTCCCCGGGAAAATTTGGCACAAAAATAATACTTGGCAAATGAAGTCTACGATGTTTATGACAGTAAAAGTATATTTGGGCGGCTGCCTAATTTTATAAGCTGCTTTTTGGTCACTGGTGTCAGAGTTACTTGGGATTTTTAAATGAAGTTTCTCTCATCTGAAGGTCGATTCTGCTAATTAAATCCTGCAAAAATACTGTTACAATCTAGTTCATATATATTAAAACTGCAAAATGATATTCTCATAAACGTCAAACCAACGCCGTACCCGCTTTGATTGGTGCAAACTCCAAAAATCAATTTATGATATCAAGACGATTCATTTATAATTCAATAAAAGTAAAATGAAAATGTAAGTTAATTATGAGAATTCAGATGTTTCAATCTCACGACCGAATTCTCAAAAGCTTAACGGCAACGTACTTGCAACTCCTCAGGTGTTGTTGATGGGCGACGGTGATCGCTTTCCGTCAGGTAATCCGTCTTCTCGTTTTCCCCCTATTCAAAAAAGTCTACTTTAATCACAAGCTGTCACTGTCTCTAAGGCAGAATGATTCGAGAAACATATGACTCAAGTTCCTCTTAATTTAATTAAGTAGCGTTTGAGCGTTAAGTGTACTTGCGCCAGCTGTGCAGTGTACTATCGAACAAAATGCCGCTCGACGAGGCATTAGATGACAATCTCAATCGCATACATGCTCGCGTGTAAATACGTAGTTAAACGCACAAGTCTGGGCAAGTAGTAAAACTAACTTATTGACTGCATTGACTATTCTTTTCCCGCCTTTTTAACATGACACTGGCAATGGTTTAATACCTTCCGCCATATAATTATTTTAAAAAACGATATATCTCTGGCTGCAGCGCTATACATGTAGTAGGTAAATTACCTCTAGAAAAGTGACTTTGAGAAGTGTATTGACCATAAAGTTCAAAGCATATTTTACTAAAATATTTTTCTAATAAAGTTCATATCACTATTTGTGTAAATATCAGAAACCAATTAAGAACTTTTCACAGGATATACAGAGCAAGTGACATAAACAAATTTTGACACAGGAAATTAAACCCTCAAAATTGCAAAATAATACCCATTATTCTATATCAATAGAAATATATTTCATGAGTGATCTCGACTTTTCCTTTATTTTTCTTTTAAGGGTCAGTTCACATCACGCGACGATGTATGTTTTAGATAGCTATTCAAAATTGAACTGTATATTTATCACACATAAAAATAAACGTTTCCTATGACATCAGTGATACACTGCACATGCGCTGTGTAGCGCAGTGCAATATGACATTCAAACTCTTACAGTTAAAAATGAAATTAAATAACGTTTATTACGGGCGGCATAGGCCGCCATATTATAAATATCTTACAGACCAAAATACATATTGTTATTAATTACTTATCCTTAATTTACTACTTATTACTAATAATTACGTTACTAATTATTAATAATTACTAATTACTACAAATTAATAATAATTACTAATAATTATACTTAAACTACACTTTATCATGTGTTTTCCGCGACGCGATGCGCGCTTCGTTCCGGAGTCTCCCCCGGAACCTCCGGTAGACCACATCCGTCGGCCAAAACTCCTCCACCTCGAAGGTCGACAAAAGATGCGTCAGCACTCTCCACACTCACTCACTCACCACAAAGGAAATAAAGTTGGCGGGACTCCGAAAGTTCGACCCTCAAGGCGATGGACGTCTTCTGGCGGATGTAGTCCGCGACGTCCTCGACCTCCATGGACCAGTGAAGGCGGGATACGTACAACGGCGTCGCGGGTACCTCGCACCGCAGGCACAGTTCCGGTACGTAAGGTGCGCTGCCGCGATGGTTGCGGGCGGCGGAGTTCCTCTTCTTTCTTCTTTCCATCAGTATGAAGCCCTCCTTATCGCACCTCCTACTCTCGTCCTTATCAGGTCGAGGAGGCTCAGCCTTGCGGATCTTCACCGCCATGTGGCTCTCTTTTTCCTCCTTTGTCTTCGCCCGCGGGAGAGATGCGGGGCGACCGGCGAACCTACTTATTGAATTATTACATTTTAACTGTAGTAATTCACTACGTAAGTCACGGATGGTAGATTCCGATGAACCTAATCTAACTCTCATCTCGTCCAGCGCTGCATTCATACTGATTTGCTTCGTGTGTAATGCGGAGCGCGACCATTCTATAGCGCTCAACGCACAATGAAACGTGTAGTGTACATACACGAGTAGTGAATAAAGTTCGATTTTGAAGAGATCTTCACGTATCGTTTCGTTTCGATGTGAATTAACCCTTAAGCTAAAATGGTGCACAGTCGTCGTCTGAATGATATATGTTTATTTAAATTGTTTTTCTCAAATGAATTTGCAAAATAAAAGAGAATAACTATAAAAGACGACCTCTGAGGTGTGTTTAGCGCGTTGGCGCTTAAGTTGGAGGTCGCGGGTTCGAGTTCCTAGTACTAGTACTAATACTTAGTAACTTAGCACGGGACCAGATTAACTTAGTGTAGACGCAGAAACAGTACATTTTGCCACGATAAAAAGTATATCCTTCCCCGTGGTGTACTCTATATCTGTGCGAAATTTCATCAAAATCTATCCAGTAGTTTTGGAGCTTATCAAATGCTATTTTCTCAAAAAAAAATCTCTATAGATATACAATAGATATATAATATTTGCAAAAAGAATTTCGATTTGCAGGTTCGTACAGTTTGTCTATAAAAGTTGAAATTTTTGTGCCCTCAACAAAATTTTACTAATTAACTACAACTAATTTTTAGAACAAAATAATAATTGAAGGGAGAATTTTTATCTACAAAAATATTAAACTGTTGGCACAGAGCGAAATTTCGCAACAACTTATTCTAATTGTCGCTTTTCAATCATAAGCAACCCTATTGCAGCAACAAAGGGGATTTTGTATTATGTCTTTCAAAGACAGAGAAAAAACCGGCCAAGTGCGAGTCCGGCCGAGTCCGATGAACGACGGGTTCCGTACCATGATTATCTATACAACTATTTAGTATTAATATCGAGCACTAGTATTAAATTCGAGCAAAAAAAAGATTTTAATTGTTATTTAATATTAAAATTTTATTATTTATTTAAAAAATATTATAAAACTCAATGTTCAGTGAATACTTCAAGTGTCTACCTGTTGCCGTTATTAATATCTAATTTCAACTATCTAGCTATCACAGTTAACGAGATAGGTACCTACAGCTTGGTAACAGACAGACGGATAGATAGACAGACGGTTAGACGGAAAGACGTAGAGACGGACAGACGGACACACAGAGAATTCTCAATATTAGGGTTCCACTTGTACTCTTTGGAATACCTACGTAACCTTTAAAATAAAAATAAAAATCAGCAAATAGCTTAAAAATAATACAATCTGTTTTGAGTTATTTTACCTCTGACAGGATCAATATGCCAACAATATAAAGATCATTGCCATAGAAACTCCGGGGTAGACTCTGAATGGACTATATACCTAATATCTTTCATAACATAATATTTCAATGACAAATACTTCTGTGATTTATTATTCTGATGAACAAAGTATGAATCTGGAACAGCTAAACTATTTGATGGCATACTGGAGGTTTCATCCATGCATAATTATTTTATTATATTTTCTCGATTTCGTAATATTGTGCTCGACGTGATATAGCAACCTAAGGGCTTGTATCACAATCTACTGCTACGTGTCAGATAGCTTACTTCCATTTTTTGTCTCTTTCGTTCGATTTAAAGTAAGCAGCGACAAAACTTCCAAATAAGCTATCCGACAATTGATAGAAGATTGTAAAACAGGCACTAAGTGATTTACATAATATACAAAAAAATATAAAATAGGTAGGTACCTAATCTTCTTCTTCAAGTGCCTGTTCATTCACTGAAGGTTGGCAGTCAAGCTCCGATAAGCAGCAGGACAAGCAGAACTTTTCCTTATCCAAGGCGAGTCTGAAAAGTTCTTCTACAGACATTATTCCTGTCCACTCTCGGATATTTTTCAGCCAAGATGTTTTACGTCTCCCTGGTTTTCGTTTCCCGGCGATCTTACCCATCATCATGGTTTGTAGAAGCCTGAACTGTTTGTTTCTGAGGATGTGGCCCAGATACGCAACTTTTCTTTGCTTGATGTTACGGACGAGCTCCACTTTTTTACGCATACGTTTTAGTACTTCGGCGTCCGTAACTTTGTCCGTCTATTTTATCCGCAACATTCGCCTATACGTCCACTTCTAAAATGCCTCCAGTTTTTTCCGTAAGTCTTCTTTCATAGTCCAAGTTTCACAACTTTCGGCCAAATATTTGAGCATCCTTGTTCGTAACCCAATAGAATGAAAGCAGTTTGTAAATATTTTGCTCATTTTCATTATCTCTATACGGGAGCGAATCTCAGTCTCCCACTCCCGTTTTGCGTTACCCAAGACCCCAAGTATTTGTATTTATCCACTCTCGTCAGTAAGGTATTGTCTACTATATTTATTTTTTTGTTTTGGAAGCGTTCATCCTTAACCCTTATCTGTCGGATGATTCAATCGCAAGTCTGGTAACAATACGCAATACGCTGTAGACTCTCCTTTGAAGTTGCAATAAGAACCGTGTCGTCGGCGTAGCGGAGGTTGTTAATAAGCACACCTTGAAAAAAGGTAATTTATATTTTGTTGCCAATTTACGTTTTTTCATAAACAAAATAGTAACATTAGTTCCATACATTTTATTACCTCCTAACTTCCCTATCGTTTCGATGTTGTACTAAACTAAGCGCCACTTGGTTTTTTTTTTCTATTTTATATCCAAACTTGTTTTATTATGTGAACCATTTTTTGTGGTGGTACCAATGATTTCAACTACCCCAAACAACCCCAAGAGTTCAAGTGTGGACACTTTCGCCTCGACATGCCTAGTCTATAATATAATGTAGGACGTAGGTCTATGGGTGGCACCAACGCTTTATCTGTAAAGGTAGCCTTCCGATGCACGCGACGCGAGACCGCGACCCGAGACCGAAATAGGGTCGCGGAGCCACTGCTTAGTATGAATTTATATTGGAGCACTAAACAATCCCCGCGACCCGCATCGCGCGACCGGTAAGCGTAGCGAGAAAACCTGATTGGTTGGTTTGCTGGCGGCGGGTAACGGTCTCGCATCGCGGTCGCATAGATCGGAAGGCTACCTTAATGCGACAAGTATTCTAAGTGTCACTATTATGCAAAATTATTCAAATAACCTTAATATTGTGTACCCACAAAGTTAAGCTGTCTCACAATTTACCTGTCTAAATTCAGAGATAGAATTAGATAAGTTATTTTGTGTAATTGAATTCTGAGGCAATTGGAGTAAGTTATTAGAGTTAGTTGCCAATAAGTGTAAGTTAGTAGTACCTACATATTACAATTGAGTAAGTTTTAGTGCCATTAGAGGACTCATTATCCTTTGATTAACATAAAGGTGGCACTTCATAGGCTGTTGAACAGTATCAGATTAATACAGATATTAAGGGTCCGTTCATTCTGCATTTCTGTCTGCATTTTATTTTATTTTATTCAGGTATAATTACAGACAACAAAATAGCACGCTCAAGGCCACTAACTGTGTTTGATTTATAAGATATACCGCTAGGCGCTAGGCGGCAGCGGTGGAGATTCCCATGAATTCCCTGATAATAATCCTTGATCAGGAGTAAATAGTATGGTTTACTTTATCCAAGGACTTTGAAAAGTCCGTATAGATTGAGTCAGTCTGCTTTCAAATGTTAAAAAAATCACAAATGAAAGATGTATAGGTTAGTATAATTGAATTGGTCGATCTATCTTTTAACAAACCCATGTTGGTTAGTATGCAAAATATGTTTAAAATGGTTATGTATATGATCGTGAACTAGGCAAATATTATAGCAAACCAGCTTAAAATGCTAATTGGGACCACCCCAAATTACCCAATTACCAAATTAGAGCATTCTTTCTATCACCGGACTTATAAATTGGAGTGATCTTAGATATCTTCCATAAAGATGGAAAATACCGTTCAATCAGGGATTTTTATAAGTGTAATAGAGCGGAATTACTAAGCCAGATGAACAAAATCTTAAAAATATTGGAGGTATTCCGTCTGGACCGGCACTTTTGGATAAATCGACATTTTTTATTTTACTAAGTATACTCTGCATTTCAATACTAACATTACTGATACAGAAATTAGACGGCTTAAACCTAGGATTATAACTATTTATAACTGTAGAATCATCGCAGACTGTAGAGAAATATTCAGCAAATAAATTGACTATTCCCTGACCATTATCTTGATTTTTTTTATTAAAGAACATTTAATTCAGCGTGTCATTTGTAATTCTTTTACTTTTGGTGTACCTCCAAAAAGATTTTATTTAATTATTTAAATTATTCTCAATTCTAGAAACGTATGATCTAAAAGTAAACTCCATAATTGCTTTTAGTCTTGATCTCAACATAGAAATAGTGTCATAAATACGAGGGTTACCATGACGTTTGAAACGTAATAAGTATCTCTCCTTTTCTTTAACCAATTTAATAAGTGATCGTGAGAACCATGTAGGATATTTGTTGTGCTTAATACTATACTCAAGAGCGTGTTTTTCTAAGATGATATAGAGATTGTCATAGAATACCTGGTCAAATTCACCACAATTAAGATTATCAGCATAACTCTTCCAGTCAATTTTTTGAATATCATTAACACAATTAACATAGTAAGCTTTATAAAACGATAATTTTGCAGTAATCAAGTCGTTCAGAGAGAGTGGAAGGGTATTGTTCACAGTTAAAGGGAAAACAATTACTTAGCTTAAATACTTCTGGCTGATCTGTTAAAACTTAGTCTAATAATTTATTGATAATGTTAGTTATATCATTAATTTGTCTTATAGCTGTAGTATGGATAAGATCATATAAATATTTAGTTGCATCATTGTAAAAGTATAATGGGCAACTAATCTCTGTAGACCAAGATAAGTCACCCAAGTTAAAGTCTGCGATGATGCATGTCTTAATATATTGTGGACTATTTCGCAATATACTTTCAGACTTATTTCTAAAGTTTCGTATCATATCTTGCGGCAAGTGATCAAGTAAATACACGGTACATAGTATCAGGACAAAAATTTTTGTGACTTTGATTTCTGCCCATATATCTTCTACTAAAGCGCATTGAAAATCTTGATATATTATACTCTCAAATTGTTTGGATACTGCTATTAATACTCCACCACCATGAGTTTTATTGCAGGTCCTTAGAAATTCCTTACTTCGATCCCTGCTCATAACACTATACCTATCACCGAATAATTCAGAAGAAAAAATGGAATCGTCCAGCCAGGTTTCGCAAAGACAGATGATGTCGTAGTATTGCTAAGTATATAATTATATATATTTAACATTTTCATCTTCATACCACTTTTATTTTGATAATAGATCGTAAAAGCCATCGTGAAATACATGATACATTCCAGAGATCACATATTTTAACTAAAATTATTATTGATTAATTCTAAGTTGTCACTATTTTTAATCAAAATATAAGGAGAGTCTAGCGTCTTACGAACAAATATACGGCCATTCCTAACCCAAATAAATTTATAACATAACTTTCTAGCTTTCAGTCTAGCTGCAGCATGAAGGGATTTATTAGCAGGTGACAAATGTTCGGATACATAAACCGGTCTCTTGTCTCCAGCCAAACCGAAATGTGTAGTATTGAGCTTATCATTTGGTTTAGATTTATTGTATCTATGCACGGCAGAGTAGAACTGATCACGGCACATCACATCTTTAAATTTAATAACTATAGTACGAGGTTGCTTACTTTCTTTATTGAGTTAAGATACTCTGGTGCAGTTGATTATGTCTCCATCGTTGAGTTTGTGTCCAATACAGCTTGTACAATGATTTATTAGGTGTGGTAAATTCTCTTTATGATATTCAGATGCGCCGTGCATTTCAATATTATTATCACGTAAGTGTTTTTCTAAATTGTTTAAACGATCCGATAAATCTCTCATAGTCATTTTAAGTAACTTATTTTCAGCAACTAAGGTGGCATAATATTTAGTTAAAATCTCTGATGTTGCCTTAAGGTCTTCGTGCATAGCACTTACAAACTCGAGCGAGATACATAGGTCCTAAATTTCTGTTCTAAATATTGAAAATTCTGTTTTGAGCACTTGTGTTATTAATGACGAAATTTCAAGTTTTATACCCTTTAGGATTTCCTCTATTATGCTGGAGATTAGATTTACATCGCATCATTTTAAGATAGCTATTCAAAATTGAACTTTATTCAATACACAAAAAGATAAACGTTTAATATATGATATCAGTCATACAGTACACATGCGCTATGCAGAGCGCCTGTGCCTTGCTACACACCTAACGTTCAATCGTAACGATTTAACCATGTAAGTCGAACTGTGCGGTTTTTTCCATCGTTTGTATGGCAAATCGTTACTATAATTATTCGCTAGTTGATCTACTTGCTTGCTAAAAGATCAAATTCCCTGACAAAACACACATTGTTATGTAAATAAAATATAGTAAAAAGTCATAAAATTTCTAAAACTAAAAAAATAAAGTGTCAACCAAATCGATATTAAAACACATGTCCATCACTAAAGCTTAAAATTTAAGAATAAAACCCACAATGGTTTGCGACGTATTCTTAAAGAATGTTTTTAGAACAGTGGATAGGCGAGAAATGAAAAGCCGTCCCACATTTCAGATCTTTGTTTTCATCTCACATTACACCTGTAATAGTAAGCGAGTTTTCAAGATGGCCGCCAAGGCCACACTTAAAAACCAGGCCACGAAATTCTATGACACTATTCTTCTATTTCTATACTTTTCGCTTCATGAGCGATATAAGTTTTCAAAACTTATATAGGTTTCTCCTAAATAGCGCATAGATAACTGAAACAAAACTATAAAAGTTCACAAAATGTAAAGGCTGGTTTTATTTAGACCGTGGAATATATTATTATTGCAACAAAGATAATGGTTTGGCGACTGTTCGATCAGAAGGTCGATTCTTCTAATTATTAAATCCAGCCGGCTTCGCATTCGCACCCTAGAAATACCGAAGAATCGACAAAATGACAGAATGAAGAAACATTAATACCATTCGGAGCAAAATAGTTCCTATTGTAAGGCAGCAAGGTTGATGCATCGTCGTTATGAGAAACAACATTTCTTTTCTTCCCGAGCATGAGCTCAATAAATGGCCTCTTTTGACAGCTAAAGCAGAACCGTTTTCTTATTTTAATGTCAAATATTCTTACAATAATGTGAACTACCCACATCATGGCGGTCCAAGACAAATAGTTTCTTTACGTTCAGTCATTTACTTGAAAATTTGATCATTTTTGATAGAAGATTTCCCGGCATCCATTTCAAAAATATGGCTATTTAGAAATGTTGACTTCTATTGACGATATTGTTACCATTGTTTAAGAACTATTTTGCATCGAACTGTTTTGGATAGAATATTTCTTCTTTAAAATTATTTTTTCGGATTACCATTCTAAGCCCGCTGCAGTAACACAGGTACGATCCAGTCCCTATATGATAAAACTGCTAAATTGTATTCTCATAAACGTCAAACCTATTTCGATTGGTCCAAATTCTAGAAATATATTTATGATATCAAGACGATTCATTTATAATTCAACTAACATTAATTGCCCGCGGCTACGCCCGCGCGTAAATAGGTTTTAAACTTTCATCCCCTATTTTACCCACCTAGGGACTGGTGATGATGAAATACGTAATTCGTTAGTTTTTCCGTACTCAATTCATACGAAATATAATGCAAATATATCCAAGTTATAGTATTGTATTTTTGATTAGTATAAGACGAGTAATTTTGAGAAGAAAGTTTGGGGGGGGAGGGGCAAAATATTAATATCCGATGGGCTGCAAATGTGTAAATCCGGCAATGTAAATATCATAGACAAAATTAACACATTTTTATTGCGTATCTAAGAGGCAAAATAACCCTTAAAATTGAAACTAAAAAATTTAAATATTAATAATGATGGTCGAATTTCGACCACAGGGCGATCTCTAGTCAGTAATAATTACTCGCCTAAACTATAAATTACCGCTTTGTCTGCAATTAATTAAACCGAATCTATTTAGTAATCAACAACACAATCAACATGTAATTGCTGCTGTGTGTTTGACCGCTGATGCGTATACATTTCGTAGTCTATTGGTAAGCGATGCCTCAATATTACCCGTGGACTTGAGACCCAATTCTCGTATTTAACTCGGACTTTCAACTTGCTATCAATTCACTATAGTATAATATCATCCTTTTGTCAAAAATTGGCCGAAAGTCGGTATTCTACTACACTATTTTAGCAAAATTGAAATCCCAACATAGTCATTTCGAAATTAGAAATTTCGAAATTCGAAATCGGCTTATTATGAATTGTAGTCAATGTAATTACATTGACTACAATTCATAATAAGTCGAGTACAACGACAGCTGTTGCTTGACGTTTGTAAGACCCAGTGTTGCCAATTGTCAGTTTTATTTATGGCATTCACAATGTCTTGATTTGAATTTTTGATGACATTATTATTTATTTTAATTTTTGGAGTTTATTCCTTAAGAATCGATTTTCATATAAGGCCCCCGGTATGAAAAAAATATGAGATGTAAAAGCTACTGAACGAATGACCTCGTTACGTTTTCGTGTGCAACCTATTCTGCGCACCTGTCACTTTTTTTCATATGGCGCGAATTTTTGAACTCAAATCGATCGCTTTTAGTCCTTCTGAGGGACGTGTTTTACTTTTTAGAGTAAACTCCAGTCGTGCGTCGGAGCTGACACACACTTTTTTAATAAAACGGCAATTAAACGATGTATTCGGTTTTGTAAGTTTTTATTTTATAAATAAGTTATTTAACGTACCGTACGTTACTTTTATACAATTTGATTTCGACTTGCAAAAAAGTGATTTGTGCGTAGAGTATATTTTATGTTATGACACGTCAAAGTAAAAAAAAAATCCGGTTGACGGTTCGGTTCGAGTCAAATTATTATAATTATTATTATCGCATTGCGGTAAATTTTGTTGTTTGACGTTTGTTCGTCGTTTATGAGAATACCATTGTGACGTTTGATAGGATCCGGACTGTATCGAAGCTGTATTATTGTTGGATAAAATAGCAGAATCGACCTTCTGGTTGAGGCGGTATGAGCTGACAAACAAACCCAAGTAACAATAATCATTTAGAAGAAACTAATTAGCAATTTTGCTCTTTATGTCAAAAATTTCGTACATAATTTATGTTTAAATTACGTTCTTATTCTAAGTTTCATAGTATTCCTACACTTCTTCTAAAGTATGGCTTACGTCATAAGTATTTGAACGATACTTAAATTATTGTTAGTCATAAAACGTACCTACATATTTCAGTTGATTACAAAAACTTTTCACTAAACAAAAGTTTTGTAAGGACAACTAAAGATACCTTGGTACGTTACAATTGAAGACATTACATCGAGTCCTCCAAGTGGAGTTGGTCTCAACTGTTATTAAAAATACGCCGAAGCTCATGAAAGAAGACTTCACCATCATGTGAATGTTGAGGTTATCCAGCTCCTCGACAATACGGCCATAGTCAGAACACTGAAAGGGATAAAACATTTCGAGTTAGTGTGTTATGTTAGTGTTAAAGTCAGTAAAGTGTGTAACTGTGACAGAGTACAAATAATAATAATGTATATTCTCCTTTATAGAGACTAGTACTAGACTAGTAGAATCTTAGTGATTCTCTATTTACCTTTTTCCCGCGTAAATATAGTATACCACGGGAACACTGTACTTTTTCGGGATAAAAATTACGCTTTGTTTTAATACAGAGCCTAAACTACTACAATACGAAATTTTATCGGAATCCGTTCAGTAGTTTTTGCGTGAAAGAGTAACAAACATCCATCCTCACAAACTTTCACATTTTTTTTCTATTAGAAGGCCTAAACGGGTTACTTCATGTAATAAAAAAACTAAACAAATGTTATAAAGTAAACAAGATAGATCGAAGTAAAAACTTTACTGCACCCACGTTTTTGTCGTGTCTAATACCCGATACACATGTTCAAGCAATTTAATCCAACATTAAACTGTTGGATTCTATTGTAATGACGCAGTAAAAGCCCAGGAGGTCAATTCTGCTAATTAAATCCTGCGATAATACAGTTACGATTCAAACTCGTAATGATTAGTCCAAACTCCAAAAATCAGTTTATGATATCAAGACGTTTCTTGACGTAATTACGAGAAATGGAGTTCTGATTCAGACAAGCGGCAAGCAACAAAAGTGGCTCAGATAAAGCCGGCCAGAGATGCTGGAGTTAGTGAGTGTAGAGATAATTATAAGCCATTCAAATACGATTTTTGTTGATTTATTTATTAAAAAAAACTCACGTTCCTACCAGTTTCCCTAAACGGTTCAAATCAACGAAGTAGAATAAATTATTTGAACGTCTGCACCGGCCATTAACTCGTTTCTAAACACGTCTGTATTTGGGCGTATTTGGTGTACCTATTTCCATAACGTCGGCAAAAAAGTTAATAGCAAAATCGTGTTCCCACAAAACTTTGTTGCCAACATTTTTAACGTTAATGTCAGCTACAGTTTCTATATTATTTCGGCGAAATAGATAGGTAAAAGTTTTTAAGTATAAGAAAACTATTTTGCTGAAGGGCGACACAGACGGCGACGATACTATAATATTACATCTTAAGATTAAATATATCCAGATATTTCATATTGCAGTACCTACTTTTTACGAAAATATTTAATATTTTAGCCGTCTGTGATAGTTCGTTCATACTGTATAGCAAGGAATATTTTTATCTTCGCCATCAGTGACGCCGCTTATTTTCTAGCTTTGTTCAAAACATACGCCTTTTACATTTTTTATTTACATAATTGTATTATTATGATTTCTCAAACATTATGTACAAAGCGAAATCAATGCAAAGGAGAATGGGCATACAAAAATAACTTAATAGTTTCATTTTAGATAACAGTCATCAATTTTTGTATGAAACAATATTTTATTTCAAGAAAAATACTAATTTCATTTAACTAAATCCATTAAAGTTTTATAGTAGAAGTTGTTGTAAAGTATTTTTTAACAACAGAGAGACCACTTCAATTATGTCGGAGCTTCCTCGCTTTATTCTTGTATTGTTTTTAAATAATTTACATTGAAATGTCAGATTTATGGTAAGAATTATTTTCACTCTGTAACTTTGCGTTACAAGCTAGAAATCGTGTTTTTCTTTGCGAAATAGGAGGTAATCATCGTATAACAAGGTATTCATGTAATTAAAATTTAAACATAATATTGACTATTGTCAATATTATGTTTAAATTTTAATTAGATGATACAAATTATGTACATATACTGTATGTAATAATGATACAAATTACAAAAACTAGGATAAAAAAATGTTACCTAATTGTTGCTGGTCCTTTTAGCGTCATAATTCAGAACTTAAAATCTCAAAACAGTTTAAAATTTAACAAAAATATTGAACAAGATATAAAAATAATAATATACATGCTATTTCACTTAAGCTAAATAGAAAATTAATACTAGAAATAGTTAAAATTTACAAAAAAAAGAAATCTCCCAGGTCGTCCCAACGGGCAGAGTACATAGAAGGCTCAAAGAGTTTCTTCGCTGGATGGCAATGCTAGTTCTTTGAGGCAGATAGGTGCCGGCTCTGGGATCTCGGGTGGCCTCTATGTGTTATTTCGAAATTTCCCCGAATAGTTTGTGCGTGTGTTTCAACCCCAAACGGTTCAAATATGAGATCCACACTAAGGCTCTCATATTTGCGCCGCTTGAGGTTCTCCGCCTGATTTGCGGTCCCAACCGCAGTACTTGAGGTGCCCTGGACATGGCACGGAGCAAATGTATCGACGCAAGTAGCGACCCAATACAAGAGCCCGACCCAGTGTCCAAGGGACCAGGGTCATTCCACCTGGTCTCTTGCCATCGTCGCGCGCCAAGCCACTGGATTCCAGCAAATTGTTCCTACCTGCAAATTATTTAGTAGCGCATGTTTGTATTACTTATTAGTCACTAGCTTTGCCTGCGGCGTAAATACAGTATCTCACGGTAACCCTGTTATTTTTCGGGATTAAAAGTGGCATATGTGTTAATCAAGAGCCTAAACTACTAACATACCAAATTCAATCAAAATCCGTTCCGTAGTTTTTGCTTGAAAGAGTCGCAAACATCCATCCATCCTCACAAACTTTGACATTTATAATGGTAGTAGGATAAGGACAAAGGAAGTTGGACAGTAATTAGGCATATTTTGTTTTTAAAATGCTGTTATTCTGGAAAAATAAAACAAACTATTTTGTTTGTAGTAAGTAGGTATGTTACTTGTATGTACTACGTAATACGGACACATCACACAAAACAAAAAAAATAAACATTATTGTATTAATTCTAGTTCTAGTTATTATTATAAATGTGAAAGTTGGTGAGGATGGATGTATGGATAGATGAATGGATGAATGTTTGTTACTCTTTCACCCAAAAACTACTGAACAGCTGTGATAAAATTTGGTATGGTAGTAGCTTAGGCTCTGGATTAAAACATAGGCTATTCTTTATCCCCAAAAAGTGCAGTGTTCCCGTGGGATACTTTATTTGCACGAGCAGAGCCGCGGGTGAAAGCTTGTTTCAATAATGTTTGTAATTAATTTACATAATATTTTATAATTTTAACATATATAATTTGAAACTAGTTTACGAACAGACAAATTCACCTTAGCCAGTTCAGTTCGTGGAAACGCGAAACTCGGGAACCAGGAAATGTGCCCTTTGTGTGGACGAATCCACTTTGTCAGACGAATTCAATGACACGTTGTACGGTTCTGAAGCTTTTGATGTAAATATCTTATTCACACATGTGTGTAGAGTTGTGGAAAATGAATGTTTTGCAGTTTGATCGGTGTATATTTGAGTATTTATGTTGTCGTCGTTATTAATAATAGCAACATGGCCAGATGTATTGTTAATCTGCTAATCATTCAATTTATTCAATCGTACATACGTGATCCTCAAGCTTTATTCCTAGTATGAATAAAGCTTGAGTACCTACATATTATTCTCTAGTATTTTCCGACGGCTACGCCCACATAAATACCGTATCCCACGGGAACACTGTACTTTTTCAGGGTGAAGATTTATCAAAGTTCTTTCAGAAGGTTTCAGGAAGGTTTATTAGAATAACAATCATCCATCTATCCATCATCTCAATTTTTACATTTATATTAAAATTCTGATTGGAATGATTGTAAGAATAAGAGGAGACAAACAAATGTGAATAAAATTCAGCTCACACATAGTTTATATTTGTTTATGGAAATAACTGTTCTTGCAGCAGAACATACAGTTGCCTAAGCTATAGTTTAGATACTAAGGCGGGTCAATAAGTCCGTGACTTTTTGAATTTCTAACCTCCTTACTGAAAAAGCAACACTACTCCTGTCAACAGGCATCTGTCAGTTGACTCCTATAAAAATTTGAACTTGCTGCGTCAGTTAGTTTGTGTTTTACAGCTATCTTTATCAGACTATCCAGTAACTTAAAGAAACAATGGAAAAAAGTGAATTTCGTGTGCTTATTAAGCATTATTTTTTGCGAAAAAAAACCATTACCGAGACCAAGGCTAAACTTGATAAATACTACGGGGACTCTGCACCATCGATTTCAATGGTAAAAAAGTGGTTTACTGAATTTCGTTGTGGCCGTACAAGCACTGAAGATGCCGAACGTCCTGGACGCCCAGTTGAGGTCTCTACACACGAAACAATCGAAAAAATTCACGATATGGTGTTGGCCGACCAAAGATTGAAAGTGCAAGAGATTGTGGAAGCCATAGGCATCTCGCATGGCTCAGTGGTTTCAATTTTGAATGATCACTTGGGCATGAGAAAGCTTTCCGCAAGTCGACCACAAACGCAATCGTGTAACAACTTCACAGGAAGGTTTGGCGTTGTTTAATCACAATATGGAGAAGTTTTTGCGCCGTTTTGTAACCGTGGACGAAACATGAATCCATCACAACACACCAGAGACCAAACAACAGTCAAAACAGTGGGTTTCTAAGGGTGAATCAGCGCCAAAGAAGGCCAAGGTGGGTTTGTCAGCCAATAAAGTTATGGCGACTGTTTTTTGGGATGCACGTGGGATAATCCACATTGACTATCTTCAAAAGGGAAGAACAATTAATGGGGAATATTATGCCAACTTATTGGACCGCTTCAATGAGGATTTGAAAAAAAACCGACCTCATTTGGCCAAGAAAAAAGTTCTTTTTCACCAAGACAATGCAAGGGTGCACACATGTGCAGTTACCATGGCAAAAATCCATGAATTGGGCTATGAATTGCTCCCACATCCACCCTATTCTCCAGATTTGGCTCCGAGTGACTACTTCTTGTTCCCAAACCCGAAAAAATGGCTTGGTGGAAAAAGATTTGACTCCAATGATGAAGTCATCTCGCAAACAAAGGCCTATTTTGAGGATCTCGACAAATCATATTTTTTGAGAGGGATAAAAAAAATAGGAGAAGCGTTGGACAAAGTGTATAGAGCTCAAGGGGGACTACGTTGAAAAATAAAATGATTTATTTATCAAAAAATCTGTGTTTTATTCCAAAAGTCACGGACTTATTGACCCGCCCTCGTATATATTAAACGACATGGATAATAATAATCGCTCATTATCTACGTTTCCCGCTAGTATGGTCCCAGCATTACCGCAAATCCGGTGAAATGCTGAAGATTCTGGCACAGCACCAAATGTTGATGGCTTTGTCGTTAACTGAACAACAACAGTCAGTTAGTGATTAGAATAACAGTTTAACGGCCGAATACAGAAACGATAGTTAAATTAAGTGGCGCTCAAGTGACAAGCACGCTTAGTATGACCATCTTAGAAATGTAGACTACACTAGAACAGACATACTGACAGCCAATATTTTGGACAACATGATAGCTTACCTTCGTCAGTCTGTCTATTCTTCTGTAGAAAGAAACCATATTTTATTGTTACGTCATCGTTCAACTGTCATCTGTGACGTTACGAGGAGTTACAAGTAAATCCTCTGGTGTTGCGATGCTCGGCCAGCCACAGCGGTAATCGCTTATCATCAGGCGACCCATCTGGTCGTTTCCTAGCCCATTTCATTAAAAAAAAACTCCTACAGATGCAGACACTGTGGGAAAAGTCTAAGTACTTTATTGTAAGACTTATATCGTATGTGGGTAAGTTAATACCAAGACGTGTAAAGCGTAAAATGCACTACGTAGCGCGACGCCCGCACCATTTGAATTTTGTACTGCCATTAAAAAAGTACGCGCCGCGTCCCGTCGCGTCTCGGTGTGGTGTGTGAAGTCACCCATAGTGGAATTGTCACTGGTCAATGAAGATGAACATATCACTCATCTAGCAGTAGCAATAAATACACTTACTGACCCCAGTAGTGGTAAATATTACATCGCTCATGTTTATTAAAAACATGATCACTGGTGAAATTCAATTAAATTCCTTTTACAACCCCAACTCTCTCAAAAGTGAAATAAAAGTGTAAAACTTATATTTTTATTTCAATTTTATTGATTTATAAATGAATCGTCTTGATATCATAAACTGATTTTTGGAGATACCATTTTGCAGTTTTATCATATCGGGACTAGATCGTAACTGTATTATTGCAAGATCTAATTGTTGAATCGACCTTCTGGTCTCGACCCTCACATTAAATAAAGGGGTGTATACACTACGCAATAAATATTATGATAATAATAAAATATATATACAATGCTATCTTTTTCTATCAAGTGACATTTCCAACGTATCAGTTATAGACAGCAACGTTGTTTAACGCCGTTTGTGGCGCCACCGTTGCATTGTGTGACGCGACGTTTGAAAATATTTCGGTGTCAACCTTAGGCTAACGTCAACATGGCTGATATCCGCTTATGCTCATACTGTCATTTGTAGAGTGTGTTGCCCCTTATGACTCTGGGCACCAGGCACAGAGTAAAAAATATATTTACCCGGTGTTTTTTCAATCAGTGTCCAAACTTTTAGGAGTGAATATACTCTTGAATATAAGCCACTTTTACTATGGGATCAACTTTTCTACTTGAAAAAAAATCTGCTGTTTCCTACAAAATGCTATCTTTGCCGTAGCCCTTTAGTAGGAAACAGATGATTTTTTTTCAAGTAGGTAACTCGATCCCATAGAAAAAGTTGCTAATATTCGAGAGTATATTCACTCCTGAAAGTTTGGACATTGACTGAGAAAACACCCAGTATACTTACGTACAGAGAAACAGCTTTTATAGAACGATCCAAATCGATCCAAATTTGAAGATTTTGACGTCCTTTTCAAGGCCCCACAACTTTTCCACACAATCCAAACTTGTAGTAGTGCAATTAAATCCAAAGCTAACTATGTAGGTGTTTATATGCTCCTCTTTCTTTAATCTGTACTTCAGGTGTGCGATGTATTTACCGATCACTAATTTGACACCAGCTACACAAAAACTCTCTAATGTGGCCACTTTTATAGCTCTCTACTATATTATATGCGTACATTTTACTGATAGCGCCACTAGTGTAGTAACCACTGATATATCAGTGAACAAGGCCCTTTTCATATATGCAGACTTGCTAATACAGACTATGAAATCTCAATAAAACCGTACAAAGTTCGTTCGCATTTAAAAATAGAATCGTTCACAAAATTCACTCTTAAGGTTCTATTTATTTTCGAAATTTAATGGGGTTGTACACTTTAGAACTATTTAATATATACTATATAAAACTCTTTAATACATACATTTTTTAATAAAATAAACCAGAAAACGAGCAGACGGATTGCCTGATGGTAAGCGATTACCGCCGCCCATGGACACTCGCAACACCAGAGGAGTTATCCTTCATCTACCTCTGGTGTTGCGACTTGCGTTCCCGATCCTTAAAATCTCCAATCCCCTTTGTGCCTCCGGTAATCTCACTCATTCGGCGAAGCACAACGCAAGCGTTATTTCACGCCCGTTTTCTGTGAGGTCGTTGTATTTATCCGGTCGAGTCGGCCCATTCGTGCCGAAGCGTGGCTCTCCCACAGTGATATTTTTTACTATCAGGAAAATTGATCTATAAGCACGTAAATCGTAATTTTCTTAATTTGTTCTATTGTGTTGTGTGTTATATTAGTAATGTTTAGAGGTTGCTCGGTGGTCGAAATTCGTTCATAATTATTCATATAATTTTTAAGTTTAACCTTTGTAAGTGTTCCATTGCCTTTTAGATTAGAGAGACAAAAAAAAGTAAAATATGTTGTGACCTCGTTGTAACAGATTGACAAATGTCAACGTGTAACAAAATTGTATCCATCAAACGGTACGGTACGGCACGGCAGTGTGTCTTAATAATCTGTTCTTGTTATTTTTATTAATTGTATGTTTTTCTAAACATTATTAAAAAAATTGGTTTCTGCACACCTTTTTCCCTTTCATCCACATTCGTAACTGAAGTTTTGTAACCAGCTACCAAAAAAGGATTATTTTTCTCTGTTCATAACTAATTACCAAAACAGAATTCCATTTATTTTTCGTAACTCATAAAACTTAAATTGATCTTTGCATTCCTTCCGAATAAAACAGAAAAAAGATACGAGATATTATTTGAAATGATTAAAAGACGTTTACCTACATGGAACCCCAAAAAAATTACGCTTGACTTCGAAAAAGCAGCCATGCAGGCAATTAAGAAAGTTCTTCCAAAATCTACTATAAAAGGTTGTTTTTATCATTATTGTAACAGTCTCTTTAAGAAGGTTAAGGCATTGAGACTAAAATCTCGAGTTCAAAGACGGCATGTTGCTAGATGTGCTGGCTTAGCTCGATTACCATTAAATAAGATTTTGTCGGGCTACAAATATATAATGCAAAGATTACCTAAAAGTCAGAATATTTTAACATATACTTTAATAAGTTTTGGTTAAGTGATGTTAGTTTTATTAAGAAATGGTGCTGCTATAAAGAAGATATCAGAACTACCAACCATCTTGAAGGATGGCACTCTAGGCTTAATAAGTATAAGGGCGTAAAAATCCTTCTCTGGCTCATGTTCTGGAAGTTTTAGTAAAAGAGACTAAGATTTTTTTTAGAAATAGACAAGAATTATTTAGAAATAGACGCTGAAGTCAATTCGGCCATTGAAGATTTAGAAAATAATATTATAACTGTTGGACACTGTCTGGAAATTATTTCTCCATATAAGATTTAGTACCTACTCGTATATTATATGTATAGGTTTTCGCCTTATTAGTTTTCCTCTAAACATAAGTAACAAAAATAATAATTAATTTTGTAATAATTAGTTTTATTTGCGTTTAATCATAATAATATATACGTATTTCAAATTACAAAAAAAAAAAATCTTTCGTCATTGTGTGTTTTTAAGTTTTATGAGTTACGAAAAATAAATGCAATTCTGTTTTGGTAACTAGTTATGAACAGAGAAAAATAATCCTTTTTTGGTAGCTGGTTATGAAAACCAGTTACAAAAACAGAAATTTAATTCTGTTTTCGTAGCTGGTTATCAAACGATAAGAAAATTCCTTGTTCATAGGTTACAAAACTTCAGTTACGAATGTGGATGAAAGGCCTTTGTCCACATAAACTCTAATTTTGTGGCCAAATATCGTACTTCTTTCGATTTATGCAACCTGGGTACGGTTGCACAAATCTCGAAAAACTGTACTGAAAGTTTTCTCTTCACGTATAAATATAATAGTTCCCTGGTGCACAAGTTTTAAAAAATAAAACCACCTTTAATGTAGGGAACATTAAAGATAGTTTTATTTTTTTAAATATTTCAATTTTATTGCATTGGATTTGGAAGTGGTCGGTATCAATTAAAACGTATATTAAAGCTTAAATGATTTAACTACTTCATATAATAGCACGCAACAACAGACAATTACTTCTAAACTGATATGCTACTTCCTAGAGAAAATTTGAGTGGCAACCGCTTACCATCAGGTAGCCCAGCTTGTTAATGAGACGTCACGTATAATTTCGCCCCCGAGGCACAACTGGGTCAATGTCGCGATTATCTCGCGCCGTAACTGTACGGTAATGTCCCGTGAAATATAGTTTACGTTCAATCTTTAGGTGCTGGCTCTTATGAAGCGGGCGAGTAACATGGAAAATAAATATACGGGTCAGCTTACACCGAGACGTAACGAGGCATTTTTAAGATAGTGATCCAAAATTGAACTTTATTCTTATTTTTTAAATTCTGTATTTCAAGAAGACACACGTTGCATTGTAAAAGTTCGAGTGTAATGTTGCAGCCCGCTGCACAGCGCATGTATATGACTGATGTCGTATGGAACGCGTTTCTTTTTGCGTAGTGAATAAAGTTCAATTTTGAATATCTTGTGTAATGAATAAAGTTCTATTTTGTATAGCAATCTTAAAAATACAGCACCGCGTCGCGTATCGTTTTGTTTCGGTGTGAATTGACCCTAAAGCTACTCTTCGGATGCAAGCGACGCACGACGCGAGACCGCGACCCGAGATCGAAATAGGGTCGCGGAACCACTGCTTAGTATGAATTTATATTGGAGCACTAAACAATTCCCGCGACCCGCGACGCGCGACCGGTGAGCGTGGCCAGAGAACCTGATTGGCTGGTCGCGGTCGCGGGTCGTGGTCGCATAGATCGGACGGCTACCTTAAGGGTAGATTTATTTACTTATTTTTATTTATCCAAAATAACATAATAAATCCCTAATTAATACGTTGATAACTATTAAGTATAATTGGTATGACAATATTAAACTACGAATTTCTAATATGTATGGGTATAGGTAGTACATAAATAAGATTGATTGATTGATTGATAAGATGTTTCACAATATGCTGCACTCAATGACGTATTTTGATGACGATGAAGATGATTCCTTATTTGAACAATGGAAATAAAACACAAGTAACAATATTAAAACTAAGTATATGAGGAAACTACAGTTAACTGTTTTTAGACAACCAAAATAGTTAACTTAAAACAATTATGAAATATTATAGAAACAACAGAAATATTTCAAAAATAAAGGTTACTCAATCGTCTAACTACCAACACAATTCGTTTTTTATTAACTCATTCAACCGCTCTCTTAATCAGTCGGCAGATAGCTTCGCACTCGATCCCTTTACCTCATCGCCTAACATTTTTACAATTTCTGACCATAGTTCTTCGTAATTGAACTAATAGTTAGGCATTAATTTATTTTTGTTTAAGTCTAACCTTTAAGCGAAAACAATGTAATTGTTGTATTATTTTTAACGATATAGATTTTTATACTGTCACTTAATTACCGTTTTATTTTCCTGTTAAATAAAATAAAATATTAATTTACTAGATGATGCCCAAAAGGAAATTCCGCTAAAACCGTACCTTTTGCCACTGTAAAAAGTTGCCTATGTCCTTTCCCGTGGTTTACTCTATATCTGTGCCAAATTTCATCAAAATCAGTCCAATAGTTTCGGAGCCCGTTCAATGCAATCAAACAAATAAATCTTTCCTCTTTATAATATTAAGTATAGATTAAAAAGGTGGTTATTAAAAAATGATGAGAAAATAGATCAAAAATTTGGTTTTATAATATTAAATCTAAATTGGTCAGATAATAAGCTCATGGCAGTCCTATAGATGTTTCATAATCAGTATTTAAGTACGAAATCAAATCCAGTTGACCTTGAAAATGTCGCAGAGGCATATATAGGAACATCTAAAACTTTTCACCAAATTAAGTTTGGACTTGGACTTGCGCGCTCCGTAGAGCACCGTAGCAGTGCTACGAGATCCGTAGAGCGCTACGCACGCTTCACTTGAGTGCTCCGAGCGAACTTTGAGTGAGTGGAGTGAAGTGGGTACAAGTGTGATGAAGTGACAGTGATATAAAAAAAACTTGTACTTACAATGTACGAGAAACTAATTTTTTATTTGCACAGGTTAGTTTAAAATTTACGATATGCTGTTTAAATAACGCATACATTTAAGTGCTTACCTACATGTTTTACAGGTATCAAAAACTTTGTTGGCTTATTTAAAAAGGGTTTAAAAAAATTACCTAATGGATCACAATCACACCATTCGATATCACATTTTTTAACATATTTGTCTAGTTGTCTTCTATTTAGTATTTTGATATAAATTTTTAAGATTTTTTTTAATAAATAATGCCGCCACCTGGGCTGACGGCAGCAGTAGACATGCATAGGTTTTTATTGGCTTTTCGAAAAGTATATAATAAGCGGGGAAATATTGTCCAACCAATAGAATATCTACGATCAACCGTGGACGAAATACAACCATCACCAAAGTTAGATCGTTGTCCGGAGAGCATCAAAAAATGCATGACATAATATGCCTATAATATGACACCACTCACACTCACAGTCGCAGTTATAATGTATGGAGATTAATCCAAATAACATTTAACTAATTTAACCACTGAGTTTGTGTGTAATATGATAGTTTTAAGAAATAATGTGAGGAATAAATTATATGGATTTGAACGATAATTTTTGTTTTTCAACTATAGCAAAAAAGGCATTTTAAGTCCTTTTATAGTCGTGTAACTTTTAGCAACTCTTGTTCTTTTTAAGGTTCCGTAATATTCACGAACCCTTATAGTTTCGCTCTGTCCATCCGTCTGTCTGTCTGTCCGCGCCTCTAGCGTCTGTAATTATGAATATAAATGAATGAAATTTGGTATAGTTAAAGATGTGTACAGATCTCAATTTTGGCATGATAAAATAATAATAATTTTATATTTTAGGGGTGGCTCTCCATACATGTGAATTGGGGATGAAAAATATATTTTTTATTGTACCCCTTGTGTGAGCTATCGTTGAATAGGTCTTTTAAAATAAAGGCAAAGTTTCATACATTACTTTTTACAAAGTCAACCATTTTTGACTAATCGGCCTCCAAAGTAGTTTATAAGTTGATCCCCCCCTGGCAGATTATGCTAAATACTCTTTAGGAAAATTATTTTAAACGAAATAGGACAATAACTTTTGAATTAATTTGAAATAAACCTAATAAGCGTTTATAGTTATGGACATCTAAGGAGGGTTCCATAACTATAAACGCGTATTAGGTTTATTTCAAACCTGACATGCTCTTGGTTGGGTTTTGCATTTTCCGGTCTATATTTACATTTCCTTCAGGAAAATATATGACTTTTGTAAATTTACAACAAAAAAGCTATTCTAGAAATAATAAGAAAAAGCATGTGCTACTAAAAACATTTTTTTTACGAGTTTTACCTTTGAATTCCCCTTGTATTGCGGGTATCTATGAGCAATGGTGGCTTACCATCTGGCAATCTGTCTGTTTGTTTGATGGCCTTTAATGACGCCCGTGACTTCGTGCACGCAAAAAAATTTCCCGTCGGAACTGTACATTTCGTCGCAGTGAAAAGTAGCCTTTGTCCTTCCCCGAGGTCTATTGTATATCTGTGCCAAATTTCATTAAAAATCGGTCAAGCAGTTTTGGAGCCTATTCAATGCAAACAAACAAATCTTGTCTCTTTATAAAATAAGTGAAACAAGAATCGATTATAAAAAATATCAGCTACTGATGATGATAATAGGCGTAACAAAATTGGGTGCGTTATAGGTTTATATACTTGGCGAACGTTTACAGACATTGGCGGAGGTAACCTGAACAAAATGATATTATGAGTGAAATAAATTGTATTGACCCCGCCTAAAGGGTAAGGAAATTTAATAATAAACTTTTTTCTTATATTGTAGTAGACAAATACGTATCTTGTTTTGGGGACTCCGTTAGTAAAATCCTTATTTTTGTTACTTAAACTAAGATATAGATTAGACTTAGATCATCATTAACTTCCTTTATTATGTTCAATATAATATTCTACTACTATTATAAATGTGAAAGTTTATGAGGATGAATGGATGAATGGACAGATGGATGGATGCTTGTGACCCTTTCACGCAAACACTACTGATCGGATTTAAGTGAAATTTGGTAAGGCTTTGGATTAAAACATATGATATATTTTACGCGAAAAATTACTATGTTCCCGTGGTGTATTTATGCGGATGGAGCCGCGGGCTAAAGCTAGCGTCCAATACTAGGTTACGAAATGGTTGTGGCGGACCGATTAGCGCCACAATCCTGAATCGCGCTATCGAAGTTTTCCAAGATCGGCGGTATATATACAACACTTGAAATTACTACAAGTGGGCTTCGGCCTGACTGAGAATACTACCTCGCTCGGTCGGAGACCTCCCTTTGGGGCTCATTCCAACATGGTCTAGGCTAGACTTAATTACTAAAACTTATATACTACCTTCTCGTAGGTACATGTAAAATAATACTACCATTAGTGTAGATGTGGATCCTGCAGCTATCTCCAAAATCAGCCTTGTCGGTTAGTTTGGTGTTATTTGTTATGTTTAGTTATAAATAAATAACTAAACATAACAACATATTATGCACCTATGTTTATAACTAAACGTACATAATATTTGTTACCACCAGCGTCGCCAAATTAATATTTATGTTATATTATTAGCCGCCCGCTCTGGAAGTACCGGTTAGTACAATATCGATTGCCTGAGCTGGATGCTATATCTACGAGTTGTACCGGGCTAACGCAAGAGGTCGCTAGTACAATAACCAAGAATTGGCGTCAGTGGATGCCATTATATAATTTTACAATGAAATTGTAACAAGCAACAGCTCTTTTATTTTTTTGGCACAAAATACAAGGAAGCGTGATTTCCAACGACGCATTAACAGTATTATTTATGTATGTTTAGTTATAAATAAATAATATTATTAATAGTCTATCACGATAGATAATTTTTAGATATTTATGTATATTTGACGACCTCTGTGGCTCAGTGGATGAGCACTTTGGTGCTCAAGGCGGGGGTCGCGGGTTAAAATACCGCCGAAGGAACAAATAGCTTTTCTGTGTTCCTGGGTAATGTATGTGTATTAAATATGCGTATTATGTAATAAAAATCTCAAATATAATATGTGAAATATAAAAGTATTAAATATACTTCCCGTTACCTGGTCCTCTTAACACAAGTTCTTCGAGTACTTAGCGCGGGGCCAGACTGACGTGGTGTGAAGCGTCCGTAGATATTATTATTTTTATTAGTAGATATGATTTACACTCTACAAGTGTAAAATAAAAATCAGTCTATCCAACGCACAAAATTTTAGAAGGGGAAGGTGGTAAATTACTAAATATCACATCGAATTGCAATTTTATTCCCAAAAATTTGCTGAAACTTATTAGTAAAACATATTTAATTTCCAAATATTTATTCATGTGAAATATTTCCTAAAAACATAACTACTTTATAACATTTCACATCTTAGTGATAATCGTGAACGTAAAATCATTTTACGATTCATAAACTTTTTCCGAATAATTTTCAAATTGAAAAACTTTAATGTATTTGTAATATGATAAATCGTCGCTTTTTAAGTTTGCAGGTGAATAAATAATGAAAAATTGTTTCTCTTTTAAATAACTGATTTTATATAACTGAAAAGGTTTTATTTTAATGGTCTGATTATTTTTTTAGGTAGCTACGAGAAATTGGACTTCATTCATAAAAAGAGAAGATACATGTTTTAGTTTCACGTATTAATAATAGTGCCTGAGAGACCGACCTTTGCTCGCAGTTTAGTAGAACGATAAAATAATTAAAAATAAATAAAAAAGAAAGTAACAATAAGAGTCACAAAAATATTTATCTTACTGGGATTAGAGCCCACCATATTCCGAATATCCAAACAATGCCAAAATCATACGTAGCATACCAAGCTGCCAATCAGACTGACGTAAGAGAGTCGAAATTATTGATATATTGTTGCACGACGAAAGAAAAAAAGTGTGTGTCAGCTCCGACGCACGACTGGAGTTTACTCTAAAAAGTAAAACACGTCCCTCAGAAGGAACAAAAACTTTAGCGATCGATTTGAGTTCAAAAATTTGCGCCATGTGAAAAAAAGTGACAGGTGCGCAGAATATGTTGCGCCCGAAAACGTTACGAGGTCATTCGTTCAGTAGATGTTACACCTCATATTTTTTCATACCTTGCCATGCCATACCATGCCTTATATGAAAATCGATTCTTAAGGAGTAAACTCCAAAAACACAACATGTTGCTTAAAAATGCGCAGTTTCCAGGGATAAGACCTAGCTAGATCCATTTTTTCCCCCAAAACCTCATGCATACTAAATTTCATGGCAATAATTGTAGCCGTTGTCGAGACACCGATCATATCTATACAAGATCGTCCCGTTTAAAGTATAAGATTATTTCGTCATAATATTTTCTGTGCACAAAATAATAACTTTAGAAACTAAATCGCTTAAATTTCGGAACGAACAACATATTCGATATTTTTAAAGGTGAAGTGAAAAAAATGTATAACTGCTTTTATTTTGGGGAAAATTTTTGCAGTTATAAAAACCGGTTTAAGTTGTCGTGATGAAATCATTATATCGGTCAGGTGTTACGTTTTCTCGTTTGCCTCCTATGTCATAAAAGAATATACACTTTTTACTTATTTTGGAATGATATCGCAATCTATCAATTACGGAAACAATCCTACTTACTATTATAATGGATGGATGTATGAATGGATGGATGTTTGCTACTCTTTTACGCAAAAACTGCTGAACAAATTTCGATTAAATTTGGTATGGTAGTTGATAAGGCTCTGGATTAAAAACATAGGCTACTTTCCATCCCGAAAAAGTACAGTATTCGCGTAGGATACCCGATACTACGCTTACGCGGGAAAAAGCTAGTACAAATATATATTTTACATCTATGACCTTCTACTATACTATTAGTTTCACATCCACGTGAATTTTTTGTTGACCGTACCAAGGGTAATTGGCCAAAGCCTTATCAGCGTTCATTATGGTGAGAGCGCAGCTTTGTTAATTAAGGTCGATAGCTCAGCCTGTTCACGAGTATCATATTTGTGTTTCCCGCGACTTAGTATGGACAATATCGACAAATTTCCTGCTTAACCAGTTTCTAAACATTTTCCTTCGCATTAGGACTCCTCAAAATATTTATACATAAAGAAACCGTAACGACTGCAGACGAGGTTGAACTGTGTATTTACACGTGATTATGTATTCAACGGCGCTGTTAAGCGATTTTCGAGCGGCATATTGTTCGGCCATGTAATCAAACAATGACAGGTAGGGTTGTATAGACAATGTTTAGTTTGGGCAGTAGCCTCAGACTGTTACACCCAAAAAAAAAAACATAGGCTTAAAATTATGTGAGTAAATTAATTTTTCATGTATTTCATCTATTTTGAAAATATGAAACTTAAAACGGGATTTCTTACACTTTCGATAGATAATAATTTTAACTCAGTGTCTAAAGAATAGAAGAAGAGTATATAAGAAGAGTAGAGACACTCGTCTCTAGTACAATTAGTAGCTTGGTTGTTTCTTCTTCAAATGATTATATCCACCCACATTGGCAAGAAGTCGTCTACACGTAAAGCACGCCTAGTCCATAAATTATAAATCGACTATAATTATTCCTTAAGATCTATTGGGCAGAAAATTATAGCCTTACTAGAATCCATTAATATTCTTATCTCGAAGCCAACTGACTGAAATTAGTACTTTTCACATAAACTTTATTACGCAAATGAAAAGGGGTTTTCAGTAATGAACGAAATATTTTACATAATGTTGACAGTGTTGACAGTATTAAATATACTTAAATAAGTATTTCGGTTATCTGGTACCCGTAACATAAGATCTTCGAAAAATTGTTACGGGACCAGTTTGACGTGGTGTTATAGTTTCCACGCCGTTTTTCTGTAATATTAATAATAATAAACTAGTGCCCGCCTAGTGGTCGGACCGTAATTCGTTTAATTTTGTGTTCGAACTTAAGCTAAGTCTGTCTTTTGCCTTTCAGATATAAAAAAAATAAATAACAATGTTAATGTTGTCTATGGAACGTGAAAACAATATTGACAATCTCAAGTATCAAATAAATTTGTCTGTGGCACAACATACGCATCCTTTGTGTCAAGTAGCCAAAACAGAAGAAAAAAAAGTATCAAACCGACACGTACTGTTATTATAAAACGCATGGTAGGATTAGTTGTTCTTGTTCTGAGATAGTGTGTGTTTATAAATTTAACGTATTTCTAAGCATTATTATTTAATAAAACACAAGCTTTCTGCACACCTTCCGCCACGTAAACATTATCTGTACCAAATTTCATACTCCTCCGTTTGCATAAATTTTCGTAAACATGAGTTTGAAGTTTTCTCTTCACGTATTAATATTGATGGTGAAGTTAAACTATACTCGAAATATTTTATTGGCAGGAAACACAATTAATTAATTTATTATTAATTTTCCGGGGCCATAACAATTACAATATTAAGACTGGGTTTTATGAAAATCGAGTATTTTCGTTTCTTAATGAGGGTTCATTACTATTTTATTTATTCAGAATAGCCGACAGGCGTATAATTATGAGAAAATCATACTTATTCAGTCTTTTCAGGCTTTTCATATTTTAAGTGAAAATTAAAATTACAGTCACGATCATTATTTTTATTTATGAATCCTTCGTGTTTTTAAAGAAGAATAATATGCAATTATATGATAGGGTTCAGTAGTATGTACCGTTATCAAAAACTACGAAATTTAACAAAAGTGCTTATATATATATTGATGCCAAAACTTTACAATAGATTACCGAATTACATTATGGAAATTGACGATTTAAATAGATTCAAAATAAAATTAAAAGGATTCATAATGGAAAACTGTTTTATGCAATTAAAGAATATTTAAATTATATAGTATAAAAAGCTTAATAAAAAGTATTGATCTTTAGTTTTCATATAGTGTCTAAAATTATAAATGTTATGTGTTGTGTAATAAAACCAATTAAATGCAAAATATAAATGTTCAATGAATTTAAAATGTTAAAATGGACCTATGTTAGTAGTTATTGATTGATTGATCAGTATAAGACTTAGTAATTATATCTATCAATAAACACTACTCGCACTACTAGGAAACGAGTAGAAGGATTACCTGATGGTAAGTGATTACCGCCGCCCATGGACACTTATAACTACTTCTCTGGTGTTGCGCACTCGCGTTCCTGGACCTCAAAGTACTCAACCCTCCTTGGACCTCCGGTAACGTTATTTCACGCCAGTTTTCTACGAGGCCGTGGTAATTTCATATCACAATCGAGAGTTCTATTTCATGCTCTTAGAGTACACTACACACTCAATAACTAAATGAATAATTTTAATTAGTTGAACGGAATTTACACACTCTTACTAAAATATGTAAATTTTATTACAATATAATAAAATAATAAAAAGAATTCTTACAAGATTTACACGAAATGTTTACGGTACGTGGATGATATTTTAACACTGAAACTACATCCTCAGGATTCCACAATGCTCCCATTTATCACGGAGGTGAGCCGGATCGCACCGGATCGCGGAGTGCAGTAAAGTGCATTTCGAGTCTCTATATTTTATATTCTATGTTCTGTAAAGGAATTACGAGTATGGTTATGGACATTATTTTAAATGCCTTGTATGAATAAATTTTACTGCCACTTTAAGTGCCACTTTTGTTAATATGTGAAGCTACACTTTATCTGTGCAAGGCAAGTCTAAATTTATAAAGTACATTTCTATGAAATAGAGGTATCGATTGAAAAATTAACTTAAATAATAAACACCTTTACTAACAATAAAATATAATCTTTATCTTACTACTATCATATATGTGAAAGTTTGTGAGGACGGATATATGGATGGATGGATGTTTGTGACTATCTCACTCAAAAACTACTGAAAGAATTTTAATGATATTTGGTATGGTAGTAGTTTAGGCTCTGGGTTGAATTTGTTTCAACTTTTACTTTGCTACATTTTGTCCCGAAAAAGTACAGTGTTCCCGTGGGATACTGTATTTACGGAACCGCGGGAGAAAGCTAGTAATATATTATAAGTAACCCCTAAATTGTCAAGCATGAGCGAGCTGATGATGATGAATTATAGCTAATAACACTATCGATGATGTCAGCCTTCGAATAAAAAACTACATCAAAATTTGTTCATCCGTTTGGGATCAACGATCACAGTATAAATAAATATGACCAGATAGACAGCTACATAGTGAATTGTTGATTAGATTGCACTACAACAAGCATACGACGTGTCCGCAATTCTCCTATCGCGTACACGGCAATAGTTTCAAAAATTCAGTTCAGATTATGTCCCCTCAAAGGCACGTCTAGATTTTCAAATTTTTTGTATTATATTTGTGTCCAATGAATGTTTAAACTTTATAATATAATAATAATTTATACTAAATATAAAAAATAAATAATATCAAATAAAAAGTGGTTATGTATTTTACCTATCCTAAGGATAAGTAAATATTTCATTTTCGAGGAAATGTCATGCTTTATTATAAGAGCGTCCATGACCTAGTGAATAGACCCCTTGAGTCACACGCGCGATCGTGCAGGTTCGATGTCGGGTGGTGGTGTGTACTTCTCAGTAACCGTATACTGACGCTAGGCTTATTTTAATTAACTCCCATCTTCTGTGACAACGGTGACAAAATTTGGATCGTTATATGAAAGGTGTTCCTCTGTACGTAAGTATATATTTTTACTCAGTGAGACGTAAAAAAAAATATAGAGTGCTTAAGACCCACGGCAAAAGTGAAAACTTCGCTGGCAATCTTAATCAATTTACGTCTAAATAAAGTAAATAATATTAGAACCGCTCACCCGATCGAGCCTTTCACCTTACAGCGTGACGGATCAGCCTCACTCACAGCCTACGAAGATGTGTGCGATGCTTTCTCGCTCGGCTACACTCGGCGTTCCCGAGTTCACCCGATCAAACCTTTCACCTCAGAGCCTACGAAAAAATGTGTGTGCGGTGCGCCAAAAATGCGCCGTTTCGCTTCAAAAATATTACACTCCTGTGTTTTCATCGGGGATTCAAAATAGCTACCAATAATCAATTAAAAATGATCTACTGCTTATAAAGTTTGCCGCTTGCAACCCTCAATTACTCTCACGGGGTCCTCCCCACACCCTCGGTAGGTTCTATCTTGCGTCGAAGTTTGTATTGTAGTAGCGATAAAGTCACAAGAGTGGACAGAAAGGGTCCTGCAGTCTTGGGCGGTGACCCCGAGACGTTACTTTTTTAATAATAATAATATCTAATAATATCTATGGACGCTTCACACCGCGTCAATCTGGCCCCGTGCTAAGTATCCGAAGAACTTGTGTTACAGGTACCAGAAAACGGGAAGTATATTTAATACTTTTATATTATACATATATATATATAAGATTTTTATTATATTATACACATATTTAATACACATCCATGACCCAGGAACACAGAAAAACTTTTAGTTCCTTCGGCGGGATTCGAACCCGCGACCCTCAACTTGAGCACCAACGTGCTGAACCACTGAGCCACAGAGGTCGTCAAATTTTTTATTTCGTACATTTTTAATGAAAATGCAAAAAAGCACTTTATTTGTGTACAATGAGTGCTGTGAAGTATAACGGCCAACAGTGTGGTAAAAGTGATTCTTAGGGTTCCTAAAAATATTTCAATTTTTTAATAGAATTTGCCCGCGGCGACTTCATGATAATTTAAAAATTTCATCCCCTATTTTACTCTTTTCGGGGTTAAATATGTGGAAATGCTGAAATACGTAACTCTTAATTTTTCCGTACTCAATTCATACGAAATTTCATCCAAATATGTCCAAGGAATAAAAAGTTCCATACAAACTTTTAGCACACATTTCACCACCTTGGGGCTTGAATTTTGAAAAATCCTTCCTTATTGGATGCCTACGTCATAAGAGGAATACGTGTGCAAAATTTCAAACTTCTAGCCTTAAGGGTTTGGCCTGTGCGTTGATACATCAGTCAATCAGCTTTGTCTTTTATTTATATACATTACTAGCTTTTGGCCGCGGCTTCGCCCGCGTGAAATTGGGTTTTAATGTTAATTAATAAATTTGTAATAGAAGAAGAAAAGAAAAAGATGATCAAGCGCCTCGGAGCTGCCGTGGTCGATGCCTATCGAGTGGCTTCCCTTTGAACATAATAATACGGTGTGAGCACTGTAAAGCCGTCTCAGCTGTATTTTATTGAGATGTTTCCAGCGACTTCTTTCACTCAAGAAATCTACAGGAAAACGCATTATCATAATAATAATAATTTATTTCAAAAAACTTTTACAATACATGACAACACAAGGGTTGACCTTTCCTATTAAGTGCAAGGAGCACCTGTCCCAGAAAAGATCACTCTTCCTCAACACACTCTTACATTAAGGCAAAGATGAAATATTGTATTACACAACTCATGCAAAGCTTACAACTAACAATGAAATTAATCAGCAGATGGAAGATATTAATACGCAGTGTTATATGAGTGTGTGTATGTGTGTGTGTGTGTATGTGGGTGTGTGCGCATGTGTGTGTATGTGTGTGTGTGTAGTTTGTTTGTGTGTGTGAGAGAGTATATGTTGAACTACATAAAATATACATCACACAAACAAATACATACATAGCATACATATTAAGCAATTTGAGGTTTACGTGAGATGCTTAAATAAGAATTCAGTCTCTTCATAATTTAAGGTCTTTGGCCTTTAGCCAGGCTGTAACCTTAGGTTTCCATTCGCGTTGAGTTAGAGGGTAAATTTGTAAGATTCTGCTACACTTACTATATAGATACGACGAAAGATAGCAAAACTGACATGAAAATTTTGTTCTTAATTGTACAACCCTGGCAACATTGTAGTTCCTTTGCTTTTCCCTATTTTCTCGTTTCTTTAAGATGATGTGTAGTATATAGAGTCTTCTAATAGAGAGAGTATCAGACATGTTTTGTAAGGTCTGTGTTGAAAATCTTCGCTTTCTGAAATATGCCACTTTGAGCAGGGCTCTTTGGGCTCTTTCTACATCAATAAGCTTTGTTTCTTCTGCGCCACCCCAGACTGTTATGCAGTAAATGGCTATAGACTGGGCCAGAGCAATATAAATTCGATCTATTAAGGTGTTTGTCGCAACGTGGCGAAGAACTTTAAATATCCAAATCAGTTTTTGTAACCTGGAGGCAACATGAGATTGCCATGAAAGTCTCTGGTCCAACATAATACTAAGATATTTTTTGATAGTGCGGGACAGTCACATTCTAAAGCGCGTTGACTGTTGATATTAAGGTCAGTCACAGTCAGAGTCCTGTTATAAAGTGAGAAGTACATAAAGTATAAAATCTCATATAAAATCACATCATAAAACATAAAATTTAATATGCTGCAAAAAAGTGGCCTATGTATTAGTTCTGGATCAACTACTACCATACCAAATTTCATCAAAATCCGTTAAGTAGTTATTACATGAAAAAGTAAACATACAGACAAACTTTCTTCGTAGCCGATACTTAAAATTTTTACGATTACGATTTTTTTTTGATTATGAAAACGTTAGTAGGCATTAGGCGTGTGGACTTTGAATTTAATAAAAATATTTTGGATTGTGGTCACCCATCCTAGTTGGGACCACGATTGAGTATGAAAGAGAGATGAGTTAGCACTACGACCACAAAGCCATCGAGCTTCTCACTAAATCCTCATACAAACATACTCATTAATTATTAGGTAATACTAAGGTAAAGTTTTAGCCAATTCAAATGTGTGGTTGTTCTGCAGCATTTTAAACTATGTTATTATTAAGATTGATAAAACTTTTTTATTTATGAACCGATTGAATTGAATACACATAATTTTAGGTGGAGCTATCCTAAACGCATGAGTGAAAATTAAATTGTTTAAGCCGTTGACTTCGTACGCGCAAAAGTAAATCCAGCGGGAACCGTAAATTTTTCCGCGATAAAAAGTATCCTATGTGTTGAATAAATCCAAAGACTAAATAAATACGATTAAAAATTTTATCAAAACCCGTTCAGTTGTTTCTGAGATTAGCGCCCACAAACGTACAGATAAACAAAAGCTAAATTAAAATTAGCTAAAATTTGAAGGTAATGGCTCCCAAACAACTTTCTTTCCCTTTTTTAACCCCGTTAGGGGATGAATTTGAATAAACTATGACATTCTTTTCATTTCAGACATTCATTCTAATGAGATGCCTACGCCATACAAAGAGTATACCTGAAACTTGAAGGGTTTTCAGTTTCAAGTCCCTTCAAGCTTCAGGTCTGTACGAGCAGCGGTTTTGGCTGTGCGTTGATCCGTCAGTCAGTCATTCAGGACAAAGGGTTTTATATGTATAGATTGTGGGTTATCCCTAAGAAATATACACATACCATCGCGAACTTTTTTGTAGACCCTTTTAAGGTACTGTAGTATTGTTCTGTAGTACATTATTTTGATCTATCTCGTAGGGTTTGTTTATTTACGACATTAGAAACCTCTATAATTAATTACCAGTGTCTCTCTACTATATTATGCATATATATATATATATATATATATATATATATATATATATATATATATATATATATATATATATATATATATATATATTATATTTATATATATTTATATACATAAATATGTATATATATATATATTTATATATATAAGATTTATATATAAGATCTAAGCATACATAGGGACAGACAGATAAAGCGACTTTGTTTTATACTATGTAGTGACTTTGAAATCAGTTTATATTATGTACAGATTGATAGTTTTCGATGGTTATTTTAGTTAAGTTTTTTTTTGTTTCATTAGTAAAAGAGTTTTATTTATTTATATTCATTAAATATTCAAAATAGTCCCTACAATTTGGGGTTACCTGTGACCCCATGCGTGCAGTTATGGAATATTATTCATGCGAGTATCTAAGGGTTAACTAGGTATTTACTGGAATATAAGATCCGAAAACAATGTTATTAAAACCCCTCAAAAGCCTGTTTATGCCAAAGAGCTGGCAAGCTTCCTTGTTCAAAGAATGCCTCGCGGTTGCCTGAAGGTATTTGCTGCTTCAGTCTCGCCTCGGTCTTTGTGATTATGACAGCCATGCCAACAGTTTCGAGTGCCTTAAATTATTTTAATGTTGTTGTTTTTATGTTATCTAGTGTTTGCCTAGTAACGAAATCGACCGTAATTCATCCGGTTTTTAAGTTTGAACTTTACAAGCCTCTTAGAAACGAAATAAAAGTATAATTGTGGTCTATTGAATGTGAAAGACAGATAAATGTCAACATGTCACAAAATTGTATACAACGCAGAGTACTAGCACAGAGTAAAAACACTTACGTACAGAGGAACACCTTTCATAGACCGATCCAAATTTTGTCAGGGTTGTCACAGAAGATGGGCGTAAATTAAACTAAGCCTAGCGTCAGTTTACGACGCTCTTATAATAAAGCAAGATCTATCTAGCTGAATATCTACCTAGGGAATTCAATATTTGATAGGTAAAATAAACACAATACAATACATAACTACTTTTTTGTTTGATATTATTTGTATTTAATATTCATAAATTATAAAGTTTTAACATTCATTCGACACAAATTTAGAATTAAAAAAAATGTTATTTGTCTTCGTGATAACCAACAACACAATGTGATGACAATATAAAAGCTCAAACATAAAAATTTAGACGCCCTTTCGTCGGCGCACAATCTTGACGTATTTTTGACAATACTGCCGTGCACGCGATAGGAGTTTAGTGCACACGTTGTATGCTTGTAGTAGTGCAATCTAGTCGAAAGTTAGTTGTTCAGATAAACAGCTACATACTTATCTTTCGACTAGATTCAGGTCCAGATGGACCTAGCTTTCTTTAATCTGTGGTACAAGTGTTCAATTATTATGAATCTGAGGAATTGTGTGTAAAGTTATTTTTATTAATGTTATATAATATTCTTTAAGCATTATTGGAGTAAAATATTAGTGCAGCTCTCTCCTCCTCCATAATATAAGTTTTGACTGTGACAAATTTCATACTCCTCCATTCGCATGATTTTTCGTAAAAAAGAGTACGAAGTTTTCGCTTCACATAATATATTAGGTATATGATTTAATTGTGGTATGGTAAGATAAGAATGTTATCCAACATTCTTATCTTACCATACCATAATTATGATTTTTTGCTCAAAATATAAATGAATATTTTGAATTTAGTTGTTTTTTTTGGGTATTAAATACCTGTGTATAGAAAATTATATTCAGGTATTTAATACCCAACAATTTTATTGAAACAATGGTCGTGACACACAGGTGTTACGATCATTGTTTAAATAAAATTGTTTATCTACAAATATACTACTAATTAAATCTGTTAGGTGTGGTGACAATGTGCTGCTTACAATGGAGGTTAAAATGGAGCGAAAACTTAAGGAATTGTGTTCACACAAATGAGAAACATGATTATAATTACAATGGTGATTACAGATTTACATAACGACAGATTATGACACTTGTTACGAACACACAAACATTTGTACATGCGCCATTTTAAGTCCACCCATCTAGCTTCTGTAATTAAAAATTTATATTAGAGAAATTTGGTATAGTTAAGGATTACGTATAGATTTCGTTTTCGGCACCAAAAAAAATATTTACATTTCAGTAGGCTCTGGCATGTGAGGTAGGGATGTTTTTTTTTTTTTATTGTACCCCACCATGTGTACATTATGGTCAAGTAGGTTCTTTAAAATAAACGAGAGGTTTCATTTATATGTAAACCATTGTAGAGTAATCGGCCTTCAAATTAAGTCACAAGGTCGTCCCACATTTCGAAACTATAATATATATTCTATGTCGACTGGTCATGCTAAATACTTTTTAAGAAAATTATTTTGAGCAAAATCGGACAACAACTTTTTAAGTATTTTTATAAAAACCTGTTGCTCGTTGTAAGTTTTAGCTAAGTCCTGACAATATTATGTTCTTGGTATTGGCCACACGGGGCGGTTTGGCTCCGGCGTGGCGACCCAGCGGTGCCGCAACGGTATTCTAGATAATATAAAAATGTATGGTAGGTATGCCACACGGCGCGCCCGACTCCGCTCCGGCGCCGCGCCGCAGGCGCACCGGACTTGGGAACGAGGCAGAGGAGGCGGGGAGGGGTGCAAGCAGTGCGGCGCCGCATGAGCACCGCTGTTGTTTGTACGGCATAGGGAACTCTACTGGGCAAGCCATGTCAACCCATTCGCATCCGGTGCCGCAGCATCGGCGTAAGAACATTGCGACGCCGCATCGCGTAGCTCAGCCCTTAGGATTTTATCACGCTTATTTTTCATTCGCCTACTTTAAAGCAACCGTCGTCATCAGAGGACGAAGATGAGAGGAGTGCTATATTATGTTGAAGTAATTCAAACTACCCAAAGATCCTTCAATAATTATTTGTATAAGACAGGAATGCACAGTCCTAAAACGGCACTTTTTATTTTAACTTTATTATACAGTCAATCCGCGCGATAAAGTAAAGGGAGAATAAAAGACAGGGTCGTCACTCTGAATAAAAATTCATGTAATAAAAATTTAAATTTAAAAACTTGTAAGTAAGTTCTTTTAAGACCTATTTTTACGTCTCCTACAAAACTAGAATTAATTCATTCCGGACAAACTTGCGGGACTCGGCTCAACTTTTTTAATTTCAGCCAGTGACTTTAAGCAGTCGGTACTAGCGCCATCTGTGGGCTTAATTTAAATATTGTATATAATATTATTATTATGATTGACAAGGTTGGCGATTAATTTTAAAGGCGAAGATTTAAAAAATAAGTTGATTGTTTTAAGGCTCAACATTGAACTGATTGTTTCAATATGCGTTTAACGATGTCACAACGGCGCCACAGTTAAGATTCGGCATTTACTTGAGTCGTTTTTCGCCGTGCGGCTGGAGACTTGATAAATCACCTGGTCATTTTTGTTTACAAAATGGCCTCGCGACCTAGCCGAATTGTCATTCACATGGATGACGAAAATTGTGCGGCAAAAATCGACCCATGTAAAGCCCTCATTAAAATGCATTTCGATTAAAAGAGCCGAACTACATAATATATCGATTACTTCACAAGTCCATTTTTTGCAGAAAGGTATTCAATTGTCTTGTTTTATAAAGCGAACGTGTTGAGAACGGAAAGTTTTGATGAATTTAGTGGAACTTTACGCACGATCAAATTTCGCCACGATTTTGAGTGTATTTTAAATATTTTATAACCTGAAAAGCGCAGTTTCATATTAGTTTGCGAACTTTGAGTACTAAAGTTGTGTCGAAAGCTCCTGAGGGCTTTTAAATTTGAATACCTTAATCGACGTTATTTCAACAGCTTGCTGATGTTTCATTAAGTGCAAGGAACCAGATGATTGTGTACTTTGTACTTTGTATCAAAGATAATGTTTATTCTTTTCATATTAAATGGATCATAAAGATAAACCGTGTCTATTAAGGATTGGCCATTTGGTAAAACAATGTGCTGTATCTTGATGGAATACTAATACCGTGACGTTATTGTCTATTATTAAAGTCTGGGGTCGTACTGTAGACAAATATGGCGGATATTAACATGCTATGTCTAAGTAAGGGGAGGCTTAGGGGGTCGAACCTCCCCTGAAACGTACCATACGGTCAATATTATAACTATTTCTAAACTAGACTTTATGTGCTATTTCGTCCGTGCAAAATAAAATCCCACGGCAACCGTAAATTTTAATAAGTAGTTTCGTTTCGTTTCGTTAGTAGCCTATTCAATGCTTACACACAAATATTTCCTGTATATAATACTAGTATGTATATCTGTACTTCATAGATGTATGTTTTTCTTATCAAAAATTAATGTTGAAGTAATAATTCTTATTTAAGTACTTCAATATTAATTTAAGATTTAAGAATGATTTAAAAAATGTGCCTAATTACTAAGCAAGTTTTTATAAATACAATGAACCAACCTCTGAAATTCATCAGGGACGTTGTATTGATACAAGGAATGTTGGTTTTTACTCTTCAAAAGATTTCCTATAACATTATAAACTAGATGTTGCCAGCGACTTCGTACGTGCGAAAAGCAATCCCGTAACCGTACATTTCCCTGCGATAAACAGTAGCCTATGTGTTAACCCAGAGTCTAAACTACCACCGTACCGAATTCAATTGGAATCCTTTCAGTAGTTATTGCGTGAAAGGTTTCGATTAAATAAATTGGCATGGTAGTACTTCAAGCTCTCGATAAACACATAGGCTACTTTTTATCTTGAGAAATTACAGTGTTCCCAATAGTTACTGTATTTACGCGGGCGGAGCCGCGAGCAAAAGCTACATATTTATACATTTGAATATTAAGGGTATTTAAAGTGACGTAAATCATAATTTGGAGTACTTTAGCGTAAATTAGTCTAAATAACCATCGTAAATTCTAAATCCATGAGTCTAAAGTCTAAACTAATATATTTTACAATAGCTTATATAAGCTTCCTAGTAAATTTCGAAACAAACAATCCGTACAATCAGCATCAGTCATATTTTTGTGGGGTGTGCAGACTTATGACGACAATAAAACCAGTATATACTTTCAGTACAGTAGAAATTATTTAAATCAGACCAAAAATGACGAAGACAGCAATTTTAGTGCATTTAGTTCCAAAAACGCGCCCGAGAATGAAATGAGTCGCTGTGACGTTATCTGTTGTCGTAACTCCCCTATAAACACAACTAAAACATTTAACGTAAACAAAAACAATGCACGCGAGGCACAAGCGTCGAGAGTCGGATAACTAATACCATTGTCATATATTTTCAGTACAATCAAGCCCTTGTCGCACGGATCCCGACAGATGACGTCATCGTAACCAATTCAGCGGAAGCGCGTGTTTCAAACCAGCCGTTCAGAAAAACTTTAATTAAACCACCATTTCTTGACGGATTTTAATAATTTAAGAAAATAAACTCAATTAGTTAATACATATACGATATACTTAGTAAAAATCAGATTTGCTACTAAGTGATTCGTCCTTATTACGTTGTTAAGGTCTTTCGGGAAACTTTGTTTTCCATACATTGTCTGTCACTTCTATAAAAAAACGACGATAGCCGAGGGACATTAAGATGTTAGTTGTATTGTATAATACTGAATTACTTTTCACTCCGATTTCGGTGACAATAGCCGGTTTCATTGAAACCAGGCCAGTTATGTTATAGTGCCCAAGAGTGTGCGCAGTAGACAAGAGCACTCTCTCTTCCTTTAATCTCATAACCCAGTGGGACGGATAACCGACACGACTGGCGAGAGATCAGGCGCAGGTCCGACTTTTTATTGTCTGATGCCATACCAAACTATTTTTCATTTCTCGCGAGAACACCACTTTTTATTTCAGGATAAAAGGTTTCCTATATATCCTTTCTGTGTTCTCTTGACAATGGAGGTGTTTCAAGGTTATCAATTTTAGCTGGGCTAGGCTGGTCTAAGCCGAGGCTTAAAAAGTATTAATAATAATGTTACAATTTTACTACCTCATTTTTAAAAAGGACTAGCTTTTGCCCGCGGCTCCGTAAATGCCGTAAATGCAGTATCCCACGAGAATACGATACTTTTTCGGGATAAAACGTTAACTGTTAATCCAGAGCTCAAAATACTACCGTATCAAATTTCATCAAAATCCCTTTAGTTATTTTTGCGTGAAATAGTAACAAATATACATCCATCAATCCATCTATCCATCTATCCATTGTCACAAACTTTGAGATTTATAACAGTAGTAGAATTCATTCGCAATAACGCGAAAGTGTCAAGACGAAAGGTTTCCGAAGGTTAAATCTCATCTTATACTTTAAACGATCTAATCTTGTAAAAGTATTTCCGAGAAATTTAGTATCTGGAGTTTTGGGGGAGAAAAAAATCGATCTAGGTCTTATCGCTAGGAAACTGCGCATTTTAAGTCATTTGAAATATTTTTTCTTTCATCGTGCAACAATGACATCTATAACATCAACAACAATGACATCTATAACATCAACAACAATGACATCCGTAGTTTCGAGTCTAATATGTCAGTTCAATTGGCAGTTTGCTATCCGTATATTGTAATTTTTGCGTTGTAAGGAAATTTGGAATGTGGTGGATTCGAACGCCGACAAAATGTTTTTGTGATTCTCTGTATTTTTTTAAAATCTAGAGCTCCGAGAAAAGCTCGGTTACACAGGTACTTCAATCTGAACAGAGTATAATAATAATAATATCTATGGTCGCTATCACACCACGTCAATCTGGCCCCGTGATAAGTTCTCGAAGAACTTGTGTTACGGGTACCAGATAACGGAAATATATTTAATACTTTATAGTATAAATATGTTTAAGATTTTTATTATTTATTACACATAATATTTAAGACACATCCATGATTCAGGAACACAATTTTTTTAATTCCCTGGCGCAATTCTAACCCGTGACCAGCTTGAGCACCATTGCACTAACCACTGAGCCACAGAGGTCGTAAAGAGTGTAGGTAAATGGTATTTGGTACGTCTCCGCTCAAAGAGAATATTGCAATCTGATGCTGATCGAGAAGTAACACCCCACGTACCTGTCGTGGCTGTCCCTCATTTAAATTCTAGCGGATAAGAGGAAAGTTCTGAATGAATTTATATTCAAGAAGTGAACTCGTTTTAAAAAATCGAGCCATCAAAGTGGCCAAGTTTTAGAGATTTCTGATTATCGTAGGTCAGATTTTGCGGAGCCTTTTTCGGATGTTAAAGTTCTATATAGCATGAAGATCGATATAATGAATTTGTTCGTTTTTTCTGTTTGTTCGCGTGAAAAACTGTTTATCGGCGGATAAAGTGCATTTTGCCAATACAAAAGGCGATACGTTACAAGTACATATTTATCCAAGCTGTAAGCTGTTATCTGTGTGCTAAACTTTAAAAGAGCGGCTTAGCCTGGAATAAGTGACTATAGTACCTACTGTTATCCATAAGTCAATATTATAGAAGTTTTTGTTTTTATAATTTCAGTGTGACGAAATCGCGAGGTCTTTAAAAAAACACAATGTTTTCAATAACATTTTTCACGGCCGCTACTATAGATATTCTTTATTGGGTTGTAGTTCCCATCATCTCCAGTATATTTTTATATGAAACCAATATTACAAAATTAATATGCTACGAGATTTTGAGCATTTAAGTTTTTTTATATATTTAAAAATTGATATTTCCCTTACACTCTTCTCCTTTTTTTCCCAAAATTTGAGCTCTTAATTTATTTAAATTTTTATGTAGCTTATGGGTTATAATATTATGTTTAATAATAAAAAATAATTCCCGCTAACTATGAAAGTGGTAGTAGAAGGTTGAAAATAAAAATAATGTTTTCTTAATTTTTTGTAGTTTTTTCCTTGAGATCTAAAAATATATACAAGGCGGCTACTCTGCAGGTAGCTGCTGTAGAAATTGCGTATAGCTATGATTAAATCCGTAGGTGATTTTTTTTCTTTATTTTTAGAATGTGTTTTTATAAGTACAATGCCATATTAGTTTATTAGTTCCATCAATAACAATTATAGATCACGTCACTTTGGTATAATCACTATGAATCAATCACAGCGTCACATTTAACAGTGACATTTATAGTGATCCGACATATTTAACACCAACTCGTGGACGCTAATAATTTGGTAACTGAACGTACCAGAGCTGTGACGTATGTGACGCGTCACCATGGCAACGATGGCAATCACTTGTCCATACGATAAAACAGTAACTAAGTAATACGATAGAACAGACCGTATTTTATCTTACCAAGTATTTCCATTATATGTAGTATGCAAGGAGTTTTGGGGAGAAAAAACAATCTAGCTAGGTCTTATCCCTGGAAAACTGCGCATTTTTATTTATTTATTTAGGAAAACTTACAGCTAGGATAAAATATAGTTTTAACATATTACAAGAAGGCCAATTAAAAGTTTTCACAGATAGAAGTAAAGTATAGTAAAAGATGAATGCAAGACAGCAAAGAAACAGCAAGTAAAGAATTATACAATAGTAGTATAATTATTGTTTAAAAAAGTGGTCGCTGGTTTTACTCTTTAGTGTACTGATACTAGTAAACATTAAGTCAAAGTCGATGCTTTTTAAGTTATGTATAGTTTTTATTACGTTGTGTTTCATAATGTATGAGTGATATCGATTTCTAAATGTCAAATCCAGTTGGTGGCTTGGCTAGCATCGGACTTTTTGCGTTATTGGCAAATCTAAAACTCCAAGTAAAGCTTGGTCTCCCAGGTTCTCTAGTAATTATAGGCAAGCGCCTTGAAATTCGACTATAATATTACTATTGGTCATATTAACTAGGGTGAAGCTAAAAGCGAGTAATTATGTATGCGTTACATTAAGTACCATCACGCCTCACGGTTTCTTGACATGTACAAGCTAAGTTCTGTAGTGTGTATGTATGTACCTATGTAGGTATGTATCCAACACCCATGCTAACTAAGAAACTACATATCAAGTGTAGTTTATAAACAGTCCAAACGTAATTTGCTATTACATAAGTTTGTACCAGATTATTTTGCATTTTTTACCCGACTGCGAAAGAAGGAGGATTATGTTTTCTTTCGAACGCTCTAGAGCCTAGACGGCTTGCATTTGAACTTGATCCTCTCATGCCATTTATTCTTTTGTTTTGAAATCTCAATTAATACAAATTATCACTTCCCAGGTATTAGGTACCTAATGTCTACAATTATTAGCAGAATTTGGTGTGCCAAATACTACCCATCTCATATTCTGTGTTTATATTATTCATGAAGCGATGATCAAGTTATAATCTTGTATCCTTTCTACGCTTGGACAATAATAATTAAAATATAGCCACAAATGGACATTGACGATGTTTCAATATGATTTTCACTTTACTATATATGTATTCATAATATTATGAAACATAGGCAGTAGGCTATTGTCGTGGAATACAGCCTAAAAAGCTCTTGAGATTGAAGAGACACGTGTCTAAGTAGTGGTTATACTGGCGCTTTTTGACGTTAACCCGGGACGGGAGCCGACAGTTGAAAAATTTTGACCCAGGACGATTCAAAATAAGCGTATTTCCTTAAAAAAATACGCTCGACAAACTTTTAGTAGGTGGTGCTAACAGGCTCCCCTTACCGCAGAATATCACCATTCAGTCGTATTACAGTGGCAGCTGTGGATAATAAAATGCCGGTTCTGCACCTGATTTCCCGATAGTCGTATCGGTAATCCGTCCCTCTGGTTTATGAGAGTAAAGGAAGAGGGAGTTCTCTTGTATATTACGTACACGGTGGTGGTTACGCACATGGTTCCAATGAAACCGTCCACCATCAAAGAATTCTGTTTGGGGAGCTATATTATTATTATATTATAATTAGTTTTTTGTTATAATTTTAGTACTGTAAGACAGTGATTGCCAATTTTGTTTATTATTTATTGTTCTTTTATGAAAATGTGATTGAAATTTATTCTCATATTAGGTCCCTTTTTTACTTAATATCTTGAAAACAATATTCGTTTTATACAATTACTAGCTTTCGCCCGCAGCTCCACCCGCATAAGTATAGTATCCCACGGGAATACTGTACTTTTTCGGGATAAAAGCCTGTATGTATGTAGTATGTTTTAATCTAGAGCCTAAACTACTACCGTACAAAATTTCATCAAAATCCGTTCAGTTGTTTTTGCGTGAAAGAGTAACAAACATCTATCCATCCATCCATAAATCCATCCATCCATCCTCACAAACTTTCACATTTATAATAGTAGTAGGATTACAATTTGTCACCATTTTTTTAATTTAAATTCTGGCGATTTCTTATAAGTACAGGTACAGTACTACAAAGTACTTTTTGACCCAACCCTACAGTTGTTGTTACATTTTTCACTGCTCGCTCCCCGGGTTACTGGTAAGGCATTTTCACTGCTTGCTCCCCGGGTTACAGGTAAGGCATTTTCACTGCTCGCTCCCCGGGTTACAGGTAAGGCATTTTTACCGCTCGCGCCCCAGGTTACAGGTAAGGCATTTTCACTGCTCGCTCCCCAGGTTACAGGTAATAAGGCATTTTCACTGCTCGCTCCCCGGGTTACAGGTAAGGTATTTTCACTGCTCGCTCCCCGGGTTACAGGTAAGGTATTTTCACTGCTCGCTCCCCGGGTTACAGGTAAGGCATTTTCACTGCTCGCTCCCCGGGTTACAGGTAAGGTATTTTCTTTGCTCGCTCCCCGAGTTACAGGTAAGGCATTTTCACTGCTCGCTCCCCGAGTTACAGGTAAGGCATTTTCACTGCTCGCTCCCCGGGTTTCAGGTAAGGCACTTTCACTGCTCGCTCCCCGGGTTACAGGTAAGGCATTTTTCACTGGTCGCTCCCCGGATTACAGGTAAGGTAACGATAAACCTTTAGAAATAATTGTAGTAAAAATCATTTGGGATAAAAAATGTAAAAGATTTTTTTTTAAACAAAAATATTAAATTGAATACAATTATCGTGTCGTTTTATTTTGTTATTACATGGTTTTGTGATATTTAAATTAATGGCATAATAGTCTACTATTGTTTTATTGCTTACAAAAATATTAAATAAATATTAAATTGGGTCTGACTATATGTTCAAAATAGTCACAATAAGTGAATCGTATTATGAAACATCGTCTATTCAATTTCAACAGATGATGTTTCTTAATACGCTTCAATTTAGACCTGCAGGTCTATATTACTATTATTTTATTACTATTACTTAGTAATACATTGTATAATAGGTATAATATGTATAATGATAGGGCAACAACTAGTGTATATATAAATATAATATAATATATTACATTATTTTTATATATTAACTAGCTGTTGCCCGCGGCTCCGCCCGCGTAAATGTAGTATCCCTCGGGAACACCATTTTTCGGAATAAAAAGTAGCCTATGTTTTAATTCACAGCCTAAACTACTACCATACCAAATTTCATCGAAATCCGTTCAATGGTTTTTGCCTGAAAGAGTACCAAATATCCATTCATCCATCCATTCATCAATCCTCACAAACTTTCACACTTATTAAATTAGTAGTATATAATGGGCACCAACATAATGCCTACAGATAAATTTTCGTTAATAAATATGATAAACATTCAAGTGGCTACACACACAAACGTGTTGTACGTAAATGTATGCTTTCAGCTTAAAAGGGCTTTTATAGAAGTTAGGATATTAAAATGTTACTGGTGCCTTGAAGCTTTTTTATTTAAGCTCTAGTGCCCGAACTTCTGAAACTACGAGCAGACATAATGAGATGTAGTTTTCTGAATTAGGTGTGCCAAGTGTAAAGGTTAAAGTCAACAAAATATAGAGTAGACATCCGGTCAACGAAGACTTCAATTTCGTATATTTAAATTTTGTAACATATTGTTCTAATAATAATGTCTATGTTCGCTTCACACTACGTAATAAAATACGCTAGCAAAGGAATATTTTGTTTATCTTTGAACATTATGCATGAGCATAATGCTACTCCTACTCTGTCTTTGTATTTTTGCTCCTCAGCTCCGAGACAAATTTCTCAGTTGTTTGTAATTGAATGAATGATAAAGCGAATGTTATATACTTTAATGAAACAAAATGTACGAATACGTCATGTTTGCTTGCGTTTCTAGACAGAGCTGTGTGATGCAAAAGTGGCTTTGTTAATTATAATAGAGGATTTGTTTTCCTTTTTTAGGGTTCCATAACACACAAGGAACCCTTATAGTTTCGCTCTGTCCATCCGTCTGTCTGTCTGTCTGTCCGCGCTTCCAGCTTCTGTAATTTAAAATATAAATGAATGAAATTTGGTATAGTTATAGATTGTGTATAAATCTCGGTTTAGGCATCATAAAATAATAATAATTTTATATTTTAGGGGTGGCTCTCCATACATGTGAAGTAGGGATGAAAAATATGTTTTCATTCTGCCCCATCGTGTGGGATATTGTTAAATAGGTATTTTGAAATAAAGGCAAGGTTTCATACGTGACTTTTGTACAAAGTCGACCATTTTAGAGTAATCGGCCTCCAAAGTGGTGTGTAAGTTGGTCCTAGCCCTAGCATTTCTAAACTATTGGAGATAGAAACTTGTAAGTTTCCATGCTGATACATCATGCTAAAAACTCTTTAGGAAAATTATTTTGAACGAAATCGGACAGGTACTTTTGAAGTAACTTGAAAAAAAACCTATTACGCTTTGATAGTTACGGAAGCCTCCATTGACATGTCCTGACATGCTCTTGGTTAGATTATTTATAAAAACTTTAACCTAACTACGTAAATTATATAGCCTATGTGACCTGGGCTATTATTACGAATCTATTGACTCCTAATTTATTAAAATAGGATCAGTAGTTTAGGCACTACGGTGAAACAAATATACATATAGAGACTGTCAATAATATACTCTTTCTTTCTACAGCTCCGCTGTAGTTGGATACAAAGGTTGTTTCATGAAGTAAATAAATCCAGGACCAAGAACGCAAGTTTACTTGTGACTCCTCTGGTGTTGCGAGTGTCCATGGACGGTGGTAGTAATCGATCCATGTAACGATCGCAACCACAAGAAGATACAGGTTTCATTGCATAAGCGGCGCCGCGCTATGTAGAGCAGTCTAGTTTCACATTCGAACTCTTGCAATGAAACGTATATCTTCAATTTTGAATCACTATATTAAGAAATGCAGCGCCGTGTCGCATAAAGCCTCGTTTTAGTGTGAGCTGACCCTTAGGCTGCTACCATCGAAGCAGCAGCTGCTGCCGCGCGACTATACTTGATTTTTAGTATTATATTTAATATTTTTGTATATTGCGTTACATGAACGTGTATGGCAGACATAAGAAACATGTTTCAGGCCGACATAACACAATTACGAGTAACTTCGTTGGAAGTCGAAGGGTTGACGTGAGGGGCTATAATTATCAACTTTTAATTAATTTACTTCGTAATCTCGTGTTGCGATCAAAGTGTCATGTAGGGATCTACACCAAGACAGTCAGAACCTCAATTCTCGTATTTAATTCGATTGTATTATGCCTAAGTGAAACGACTTGTTGCCATAAACCGATTTTGTGAAGTAGTCTAGTCGACAAGTTGAAAATGGTACAAAATAGAGATACTGCTCTTAAAATTATGTGCGATAGCTCATTGGATCCGGAATGACGCCAAGAAAAATGTGCCAAAAGCGTGTATTAACACATAAAAAATTGCAAAAGTTATAAACAATTAAAGATGAAAAAATGGCATTTCGTTTTTTGCCAATATTTCATAAACTATTAATATTTAAGAAATTTCAAAAAAAGATTCTGAAAGAAGAGGAAGTTTCCAATACAAAACTCCTTACTCCCGGAACTCTATCTCCATTATTTATAATTTTAATTTAACGCTGAAAATAGGTCTGCGCGCGACATTTTTAGGTTGCGCGCGTGGCGTCAAAAGCGAGTACGGCACATTAATTAATTTATTTAAGGTATTGAATATTTTTTTTTTAATTTGAAAAAATTATGGTGTGTTCTGAACATTATAAATAATTTATTCCAGTTGGCAATTTTACTTAAAGTTAATTTTTCAACAAGTTAAACAATTGTTAACTAACAAAATTTTCTCGAACTACCGTCTTAATTGTAAGTGAAAAAAGAATTTTTAAATAATGGTCGTCGCTTCGTAGAGCTTTTCTTACATACATACGTAACAAGATCGTGCCATAAAAGTTAAAAAAATATTTATACTTTGTTTATAACAATTTTTTTACTTGAACAAAAACATAAAAATCAAGTAATGTTGTTAATTTTTTTTTTTCGTAATCATCATATTATCGTTTTTTTATTAATACAAGATATTTATTGATTAGCAAAAAAAAATTTTCCCGCCATTTGTTGATAAATTTTTTATAAACAAATTGATCAAATCAATATTTAAAATAAACAATCACAACTTTATTACATTACAAATAATATGATTTAAAAAAAAATCCTTAATAACAATTTTTAATTGTTTTTAATCGTTTTTTTTATATTTCTATTGTTTAAATAATTAGTTAAGAAATTATTTTTTTCTAAAAATCATAATTGACAGTCCTCTATAAAGTAACAAAAAAAAATTTTATCAACAATTCTATTGTTTATTAACTACCAATTTGTTATAAAGAAATTTTTAACTTTTTTTTTATTTTTTTTCTAAAACTTCTAAAATTAACAAATACAACCATATATAACACTACTAAAACTAAAAAACTAAAATAACTTTTAAACTATTAGAGATACGAAAATAAACATTCTAGTCAATGAGCTATTGCACATAATTTTAAGAGCAGTATCTCTTTTTTGTACTATTTTCAACTTGTCGACTAGACTAAAGATTGGACCAATCGTAACCAATCGCGTTTGACTCCGGTTTAGCGTTGACGAGAACACCGGTTTGGCAGTTTGAGCGTATCGGGACTTGATTGTGATTGTATTTATTTTTATTATTGCAGGTTTTATTTAGCAGAATTGACCCTCTGATATCTGGGAATAATAGGAATCCGAAAATTTATGCACGGTCAGCTGGAACAAGATTCGATTTATAATACATTGATTAATCAGGTTAGTATTGTGCAATGGCAGATCTTAGATTTTTCGAAATAATGTTTCAAGTAGTATCTGGATGCAATTTAATTAGAATCTTTTAACCATCTTAACGTAATATCAATAAGGGTATTAAAATTCGTGACATCTGACAGCTTTTTGACACGACAAGGACCGTCGTGCTGCCAAGCGCCGCCTGGTGACAGAAAAAATATCGAAAATTCTTATTGACCGTTTTTGATACCACCTACGCCACCAGATGACGCTTTGTGTGAGTTGAGTCTGACCCCTAACGGCAGGAAAAATATAAAAATCCCTCATTATGCGGAATTTAAGCGGGTGACTAAATCCGCACGATTTTGGCCGTACGCCGAAATCGATCTTCTAAATGGCAATTTAATCACTTGCGACCTCGGCGGATTGCCATTTGGGCGGTCGATTTTCGGTTGATTTTCACCGTGCGACCTTAGTCACCCGTGTAAATCCTCCATTAGGATCAATTCACACCGAAATGAAACGATTCGCGACGTATCGCTGCATTTTTATGATAGCTATTCAAAATTGAACTTTTTTCATTACACAAGAAGATACACGTTTCATTGTAAGTGTTCAAATGTCAAGTTGCACCGCGCTGCACAGCGCATGTGCAGTGTATGACCGACGTCATATGAGACGTATTTTTGTGTAGTGAATAAAGTTTAATTTTGAATAGCTTTCTTCAAAAAATAGCGCCGCGTGGCGTCGCGTATCGTCGCTGTGTGAACTGACCTTAACTTAAACGTCAAGTAAACATAATCCCAAAATTAAGTTCTTATTTGGAACTTTTACGAATAAAATGCTTATTTCCTAACGTTTCACGCAAGCTGTCAAAATGAAGTCATAATGAGTTCATACATAGATGTATCATATCTGAGAATGTCACATCTTTTTTTCAGAAACTATAAAATCATTGAGCAGATATAAGAACAGATATATTTGATCCATGTATAAAATGAAACGGATTTTAGTTCGATTTATATAAATGTTTTATTAATTTTCATGAAAAACCTACTATATAAAGTAACTATACTTAATAAACGTGTACAGAGCCGAGGGCACTGCACGTCCGCTATACCTAAAGACATTAAATAACAAAAGATATTTCCTTAACTGATGACCTAAGCTTAAGTTATCTTTCGCCGCGGACCAATAATTGTGCTGCCCTGATTTCATAAATGTTGCGACGTCTCTAACTAGGTATGTCAACGATCCCAGTAAACATCGCGATAGGGAAAAGGCCTCGTGGGTGAACTTTAGCGTTTAAACTCGAGAATAGGCCTCATGTGAACTTGGTTTTCTGATTCTGAAGTATTTAAAAATATTGGTATAATAAGCTATGTTTATAATAATAATATTTTTTAAAATAAATAATAATTTTGACATAGCACACCGATAACATTCGTTGAAAAAAATCACGCTTGATCTAAAAACTCTATCGAATATTAGAATGTTACACGATTGTTAATTGTATATGTGTCATTGGTCAATCTATAGTTTAATACTTCGGTTAAAAATGTAAATAACAAACGTTTCGACTGTTTTGAACCAAAATCAAGATCCCCGAAAATTATCAAAAATAGAAAATACCAAATTTCAATTATATTATTTCACAGATTTCAATATTTCCTACATTCGTAAGGCACTTAATTAAATATACTATAAATATGTAGTGACTATAAAAACCATAAATTTGAATAAGACACAATTACAATTCTGAACTTCCTTATTACAAAGTAATTTATCCTAAAACAGAACTTGAATAGGCCTGTAATTCTCAGAGACAGCATATTCAAAACATGTAAATTGCTTCAATACGATCATTAATTGAATAAACGATTGAAGGATTTAAACGTGAGTTTCCAAATGCGATAATAGCGTTATCTGTAATTACGTATGTTGTCTAAGGCCGCTGCCTCGAATTTCGCGGTGAGTGCGGTAGGGTAGACGCGGTGAGCGGTGCGGTGGGGTCGGCGCGGTGAGCGGTGCGGTGGGGTCGGCGCGGTGAGCGGTGCGGTGGGTTCGGCGCGGCGGCGGCGGTGCGCGCAGGTGGGCGCCATAGTTACCGCTTGTCATAAATGAACTCCTGTCAAGCGGTAACTATGGCGCCCGCCTGCGCGTGTCGCCGCTGCTGCCCCGCTCATCGCGAAATTCGAGGCAGCGACCTTAGGGTCTGCCCACACGCACCACAATCACATCAATTTGTCGGACGCATATTTACACTAGCTTTTGCCCGCAGCTCCGCCCGCGTAAAAACGGAATTCCACGCGAACACTATTTTGGGATAAAAAGTAGCCCAGAGCTTAAACTACAATACAACTACTACATACCAAATTTCATAAAAATCAGTTCAGTATTTTTTGCGTGAAGGAGTTACAATCATTCATCCATCTTCACAAACTTTCTGCACACGACAAAACTGAGGACAACGCAACCACATTGCCATTTTGTCGGGACTACAACGCAATTACTAGAAGTCGCAGCGACACTATTCACTCGTAAGGACAGCTTGACCATCTTTTGCCGCGTCTATGTAGTGTGGTTGTGGTACGTGTGGATCGACCCTAATGGTGACAGAACAATGTCTCTTATCGGATTATACAATATTCCTGTTTATTGTACAAGCAAATTAAACACTTAGGCCTTAAAGTTAACTGTGAAAAAGTTTAACTGTGTTAAAATATAATGCCTTCTCTTTCGTACATACGAAGAACGAGAGAGATAACATGCTTAACCCAACTTAACTTTAACCCAGATCTGCGAATGTGGGCTTAAAGAAGAAGGGGCGAAACGGCCCCACCCTTTTAGCACTACCACACATAATTTATCAAATGAAAGGGCTTGAAAAGTGTACAATTTTTTGAATGACCAAAAATTTGTAAACCATGGGTGAAAAAAGTTAATGAGGCTTATAATTCATCCAGTATTATTGCACTATTTCATAGTGCTCTTGGATAAAAGGATAAAATATCCCTTTTTCTTTATCATCGAATAAATAAAGAGATATGTAGTTAAGACTTTTATATTAGGCACCTACCTAAATAAAATACGATTGGTAAAAACAATAGCAAAAATTTTTTTGTGACAAAAAAAACAAATATCCATGTACCGTATATATCGGTTGTAACATCTACAATATGCGACCATTCTACATTACAGATAGACCATCACAAAGTTCAAAATAATTATCAAAAATAGCGAACCTTCGCTTTATGGCATGCAAAAGGCACACTCAGAGTCAATAGCTTGTGAAGGGAATTAAACTACAGTAGATTGCTCTTCAGGCAAATAACAAATAGGGATAAACGAGCACAAGGGTCAAGTAATGGTAAGTGGATTTCGCCAACCATGAATATTATAGAGGAAAGCGAACGAAGCCCTAAAATATGGGCTTTTCGTTAAGAGCGATTTAGTAATACACCTCTGCGTATATACGTTGCTGTAGCAAAAGGTAATAGTATTTTTACCGTCGACGCAATGAAGTTATCTTTACTTGCCTTAGTTTAAGTTCTATAATTATAATTATAATAATCAGAATAATGTAAACGCAGGAGAATAACTAATTGTAGCTTACCTAATATAATTACTTTTGGTTTTAATTAAAATGTTCATTCGATTGATTGTTTGGTCGATGGCCGCGAAGTCGTTTTATTTTTCAAAATGGTGGGCGAATGGCGAAACAATAGCTCAAACAAAAATGTCCCAACCAACCAACAAAAAGATATAGTTTATTTTTGACGACGCACATACTGATGTCTTATTTCAGCGATTTTCCCATAGTAACATCCAGAGACTACCGGACCTCAATTTTTGCCTTTTTTCGACTCACCCAAATTCATATCCCCATTCAAACCTAAATATAAATACCACAGATACACATATTATTATACTTCTTCTCCTTACGCCACATGCTAATAGGGAAGAAAGAGATGTCTAATAATAATTTGTCAATCCATCCATATCCCACTTTTGTTGAAGCTTCTCGTACAAAAATATCATTTTTATTCTATCGATTCAATACGTTACTTATTTACATTTCATAAAGTTATAGTTCCTACGTCGTACTGGACGCTAACCTTCTAAAATCCGTACGATATTACGTAAAATCCGACGTAACTTCCAAAATCACAAACAAAATACAAAAACCTATTGACTTTACTGTTCCTTCCTTCCTTCCTTCCTTTCCCACCTTTTTGTTTTTCCAAAATTCAAACACTTAAAATAAATAAATAAATAAATATCTATGGACGTTTCACGCCAAGTCAATCTGGCCCCGTGCTAAGTATCCGAAGAACTTGTGTTACAGGTACCAGAAAACGGGAAGTATATGTAATACTTTTATACTATACATATATTTAAGTTTTTTTTTATATTGTACACATATTTGATACACATCCGTGACCCAGGAACACAGAAAAACTTTTTGTTCCTTCCGCGGGATTCAAACCCGCGACCCCCGGCTTGAGCACCAACGCGCTGAACCACTGAGCCACAGAGGTCGACAAACTTCCTTTAAGACTTAGGAATCATCATGAAAATCGTAATGCATATTACACTAGCTTTTACCCGCGGCTCCGCCCGTGTAAATACATTATCCCACGATAACTCTTTACTTTTTCGGTAACTCTATATTATCAAAATTCATAGAAACATTCATAGAAACCGTTCAGTAGTTTTTGCGTGAAAGAGTAACATCCTTCAATCCATCCATCCATCTTTTCTCACAAACTTTTACATTTATTATTAGGATAGTATGTAGTAGGATTACATTTTTCCAGCAAAACTTTTCGTGACAAAATCTTATTAGAAACAGAATGGTCCAACACATTTTGAGCTAGTAAGTGATCCAGAGCGTATCTGCTCGGCACGCCAAACTGCCATTATTACTTTATTCTTCCACTAAATGCTACTTTTTACATCTAAAATTAGATATAAAGTTATATAATACTGTGGAGATGCTAACAGAACATGGCGAAATTAATGGCAACGGTAGATTAAAGAATCTATTTGGCTTTATGAGCGTACAAATTTTCTTGTTTTCAAATTTTTGTGTAGGTAAATAAATATATTATTATCAAGCTTGTTTTTTAATGGAAGTAAAATAGAATGCTACTTTAATTTATTTTTTAAACTAGTTTTGAAAACATCATCTCATGCTGTGCACCGACAACATTTTAACAATTTCCATCACTTTTAACCTTTACCTCAAAGATTATCTTTTTCAATATTATACAATTTCTTTGAAGTCCTTGCTTTGAAAGTAACGGTTAACAATTGTTATAAAATCCATTAAAGAGCTTATACTTATCAGGGCCTTTACGTTATTTACTTTTGATAGCTTATTTATTTCCACAATTTTTGGTTTCGATGAAATTTTTTGATGTATGCTTTAAGTTCTTAAAAGGGCTAAAATAAATTAGGGCAATTAAAATGTTAGGAAATTCACATGAAAAATACTCGCTGCCGAAGAGAAAATTAAAGATTGTCAAGATCAAAAGATAAAGAATTGAAATAAGACAAGTAACAATACAAAATTCTTAACGAACAGGATATATAAAAGAAACAATTTGCACCTTTAGCCTTTTGTATTTACTGTCAAACAAAGAAAATAATAAAATAGGTGTTTTATAAAAAAGTTTATGAAAATGTGTTTAATGCTACAATCTTATTACCTGCCTAATAACAGACTACATCAATATGTAACAATCATTCTTATTATATTGTGAAAGTCTGGCATAATGCAGGGTGCATTTTTATCCGAATGAAATAATAGGTATTTTACCCAATATTAGCGTTAGTATGTAATGATAGTTATATGTGACATATAAAATTCTTAGTTATATTATGTATATAACTAAGAGTTTTCGTAAGTTATATAAAAAAAACATGAATAAGATTTTCTGACGACTCTCACTTTGACACTATGGACACCCTCGCACTGCCGTACGCCGCGTCGGCTTTGTAGGTCACGCGACCACCGCGCGGTTATGAATCGGCGTTAATTTGTTTATAGAATATTCTCTTCAAAATTTAAGGACACATCTATCTATATTTATAAAAGATAGCTGATTGAATGCTGTATTAACGCACAGGCCAAACCCTTAGGCCTAGAAATTTGAAATTTTGCACACATATTTCTCATATGACGTAGGCATCACTAAGGAAGGATTTTTCAAAATTCTTCCTCCAAGAGGGTAAAATAGGTGACTTTTTATTCCTTGGACATATTTGCATGATATTTCGTATGAATTGAGTACGGAAAAAATAATCAATTAGGTACGTATTTCAGTGTTTTCTGAAATTCAGCCCCTAGGTGGGTGAAATAGGGGATGAAAGCTTAAAACCCAATTTCACGCGGGCGATGCCACAGGAAATTAATGCTAGGGCTACATTATATAATAGCCATTCAAAATTGAACTTTATATACAAAGATACACGTTTCATTGCAAGAGCGACACCTCACTGCACAGTGGACAGCGTGATGTAGCTTGTAATTCAAACTCTTGGAATTAATCTATTCATTTAGTAAATAAAGTTCAATTTCGATTCATAATCGTTATCGTTATGGTCTCGTCTCGGTGTGAACTGACGCTTAGATGTTTCTTATTAAAAATCTGAAATATTTTAGTTGATTACGTCTTTTCTAAGAAAGATATTCTCGCAAGATTTACATCACCTCAATATGGACATTTTAGAACTTCCTGTCACTTAACAAATCAATCGAAGTCGAAGTCGGTTAAGTTTAATTGTTAAGATAAGTTATCTACGGGAAATGGACGCAAGTTTGACACTTGTGGCCGTCACTCACCACCGTCCGGTGAGATAAGGAAATGGATTGACTAGCTTTGATCGTTGACGATGGAAAGGGTTACGTTACTACTTTTGATCGTTGATGGTAGAAAAAATGTATGGTAGGAACTTAACCCTTTATAAGTAAGAATGGGATAGGGAACGGCGGCTTGAACGAAGAAATACCAATAAGGCCTCACAGAAGTTGGGCGTAAATTATTGAATGTGTTTCTTGTTGATCTTTGTTTGGGGTTTTTGAAAATGGTAACGCGCTTGTAACTCTTATTCTGTTTCGGATATCTAAAGGGATATATTAATAAGGCAATTCGTTTATTCGTTTGCCGGTTTTATTCCTTACAAAACCTAATCAAGAGCAAGTCAGGACATGTCTAAGGAGGGTTTCATGCAATAGATTTTTTTATTATTTCAAAAAAGTTTTTAAACATTTTTTTTTAAGAGAGAAGATAAAGCTCAAAATAATTTATCTAGAGAGTTTTCATCATGATATTTCAGCATGGAACCTTACCAGTTTCTATCTCTTATAGTTAATGCCAGGGGAGGATCAACTTAAAAACCACTTTGGAGGTTGATTACTTGAAAATGATTGACTTAGTAAAAGTCATGTCAGTCATGAATCTTATTTTTATTTAAAAAGACATATTCGATACCTCACACGATCGGATAGAATGACAAAAAAATATTTTTCATCCCCACTTCACATGTATGGAAAGGATACCTAAATATAAAATTATTATTGTTTTATGATGCCAGAACCGAAATCTATACACAGTCGATGATTATACTAAATTTCAATCATTTATATTTGTAATTACAGTAGTTAGAAGGCGTCCGGCCTTCTGGAGAACGGAAAAGGAGACAGACAGAGAGAGAGACGTTTAATAGTTTATCACACGTACAATACCAAAATAGCATATTGACATCACAAAATGAATTATACAACAGTGACGATGTCTTCTCCCACATATATTATTATTATAAGAACATATAGATTATAGATTTATAAAGATATTATTATTCATATCACTCAAAGGTTTAAAATAACGAGCCAAATCTCTAATACATACTATCTTGTAGAAAATATCAATATGTAGTTCTATTTGATCTTACGCCAAATTATTTAATACATTTTTTAGATTTAAGAAAGAGAAATCATTAATAATAAGTATCTATGCCTTACTTTTATAAAAATAAATAACACAATAACCTTTTAGAAGTCGGTTTCTAATAAACTCTGTACTCTGAAGGAGAAATAAAAATGAATGATAATATCATACACGAATAAAGTTTAACTTTTATAGGCGTGGTTATTAACATTTAATTAAAATTTTCTGGAAAACATGTCCCAAATAAATGGTTTAAATTAACTCAAACAAAGAATTTTGGAGGCTTTCACAATTTTATTATTTATCGAGAGGGACAACACAGAGCGAGAAACAGCTATTAAACATGGTATATACAAATATTTACAGTGCAGTTGCTTTCTTAATGTCCCACGGCAATCTTTTTTTTTCTATGGAAATGGCAGACGATGCATGAAAACGTCAATTACTGAAAGATATTAAGAACGTACTTGAACATCTGTTATTTTTAAAAAGTTCAATACCGATGTAAAGGATATAAGCGACCTCATACATAAAGAACATACAGTGAGTGTTATGTGAACGATATTAGTTATTTTATTCGTTTATATTATAAACTCTTAGAGTAATAACTTAAGTGGAATTATTATTAGTGTTAACATAGTAGCATCATTGAAAACTCATTGTTTATTAATAACGTTAATTTTAATTTGATAATTTCTCGTAATCGTAAATCTTTTTGTGTTATGTAAATGAAAATCTTTTCTTAAATATATAATAACATTTTTACCTTAAAAATATTGGCTTAATAATAATTAGCTAGAAAGTGGCGTGATCAAAGATTTAAAAAAAACTAAAGATAGGCTGTGACTAGGCTTGCCAACTGTCCCGATTTCAGGCCCCCTTGTCCCGGGTCCCGATCTGGCGGGGCGCTAATTGTCCCGATTTGAGACAAATACACATTTTTCGTTTTATGTATCGCGGCAACTTCGCTATTGTTGTTTCCAAACTTAAGATTTTAAAAAGTACTTTGCTGAGAAGAATGAAGATTGTCCAGTGGCTCTATAAATTATTTTTTTTTGTGAAGATGATTGTTTGAAAACAGAATGTTTTCTGTCTTTTTTTATCAACGCGTTAAAAATCGTTCATGACGCAATATTAGTGCTAGAAAAAGATGATATTTTGGTTAGCCAGGTTTGTGATACAAATTATAACTTGCGAAACAAACTGAATCAAAGAATAACCGACAATTGTTTTGGATTTGCTAGTACTAACATTTAAAAAAATATGAGTTTTGAAGAGCAGCAATCCATCGAAAATTATTTCATTAAGTAAATAAATAAATATCTATGGACGCATGGATCACACCACGTCAATCTGGCCCCGTGCTAAGTATCCGAAGAACTTGTGTTACAGGTACCAGAAAACGGGAAGTATAAATTTTAATACTTTTATAATATACATATATTTAAGATTTTTATTATATTATACATATACTTAATACACATCCATGACCCAGGAACACAGAAAACTTTTTGTTTCTTCGGCGGGATTCGAACCCGCGACCCCCGGCTTGAGCACTAACGCACTGAACCACTGAGTCACAGAGGTCGTCAAGTGGTATCGCAGTGCTTTAAGGATTGCATTGAGGATCGCTTTGATTTTACGGAAAATAACAAACTGGCTATCTTAAGGTTGTTTAATTGGGAAGAAGAGTTTGGATTTGATGACTTGACTACATGTTTGGACAAAATGACAATGTCCCCAGCAGAAAGTAACCTTAATATCAGTTGTATGAAGAGTTTTGTGAAGTAAAAGGGGTATTAAATATTTTGATGAAAGAAAAGAAAGAAACTGACACACCCATCTCTCCTTATGAGCAATGGCATAAACTATTTACTGAGAATAAAAGCTTGGTGAATTTCCTTACAGTATTTCAATACGTTGCATCGATTCCACCATCAAATGCCCACCAAGAAAGAATTTTCTGTTTGTGTGGTAAGACTTGGACTAATGAAAGGAATAGATTGACGCTGGAACATGTTAAGTCCGAATTGCAAATAAGGGTTAATTTTAGAGAATAAGAGAAGAAATACGTAATTTGAAATGTGCCTAATCCCAAAATAAATATTATTTTAAGAAGATTTAACGTATTCTGTAATTTTTCTAAGCCTGTGTGTTCTTTAAATTTCCTCTAGGAAATTTGTTTCTATGATTAAAAAAATATTTTTGAGAAGTACCGATTTTTTTCCCATTAAATCTCGAAAATCTCATTAGGAGAGTTTGTAACTCTAGGTGTGACATATATTTGACAGAACAAATGTTCATAAAAGACAAAGTTACGTCATCTTGGTTTTCACCATACCTCAAATGTCAGCCATCTCGATTTCACCATACTTCAAATGTCAAAATGGCTAGAAAGTTTTTGCCTTAACATGCGTCAACTATATTATATGCATCTATGGGCGTGGTACATAACATTTTGTTGAACATGTGCCTTTACATGCAAATGTTTTGTAATTGTACATAAATGCTTGACTTATTTCCTTTGTGAAAAAGTGTGTAAAGAATCTAACAAAACGTGTTTTATTATACCTAATTCTTCTTTAGCGGCATTCGAACCCGCGACCTCCGGCTTAAACGCCGACGCGCTAACCACGATAGTATAGATGAGACATTGAATCGGCCTAAAGGCGTCGTGGCTGAACGGCTCTCTATGTGGCATTGCCATGTGCAAGGATAGTTAACGAAATTTTGTGATGAATTTTCTGCTCAATTCGTCTTTTTATTTACTCTGACCATATCAGTTGCTACCTTTACTATCATCGGGACTGGATCGAACCAGCACTGGAAAATCCTATGGAAAGTTACTGTCTCCTACAACCAATCAAAAGGTTCCAATTACTTATTGCTTATGGGAGGAGGCACTTGATTCATAAGGGAGACCAGATACACGCAATTTACAGAGCTTGTTTGGGCAATACCTACTTTGACAGTAGCTATGTGGGTAGTATACGATACCAGCAAAATTTTCCAAATGAGTAGAATAGTCAGATATGGCACTTTTTTAAATTACGTTCATTACATACGGTCTGATACTACAATATGACATACATTTTATTAGTAGTAATCTATCAAATATCTGGCGGGCCTGTGATCTCAGTCCATTATATATCTACCATTTAACTATATGTATTCGTTTTGGTCCTATTTGTAAAATAAACTAATGACTTCGAATATCAATATATACATCAAAGCCAATATCGAAAGTTGTACAGTCATCCGCTGTTTCCTTTTTTAAATAAAAGTTAATTGAGCAACTATTATTTTTGGCGCGAATTCTATTTCGAAGTAACATTGGATATTATTGGATTTCGAAGTTTTCGCTGAAATATTTGTGGCCTGGTTTTTTGGGTCGAGTGGGGTAAAGTGTTACAAGTTAATTGACTTATTGTATTTTGCTCTTTTTAAGTCTGGTAACGATTTTTATAATTGGAGGTCTATAACGTTGCATCTATGGAGACCAATTGAACATTTTTCTCTTAATGATAAGTGATAACTGTCTACAAAACCTTTTTACATGGATTTACATTAATGTACAAAATAATTTTAAATGACTATGAATAATATGTGGCTCATAAACATGTTTTTTGATATTAGTTATTTAATTTAGTTATGATATTAGTTATGTTGTTTAGGTGAAGGTACATTATAGCTTATACCATTGTAACTACTGAATGTTAATATTTTGTATTCTAAATAATGGTTCTTTAGGTCTACTTGTAGTCAATTACAGACATTAATAGAGTTTAAACTTTATTAATGTTTGCGATTGACTGTTATTTTATAGCTGTTATATTACCTGAATAAATAAATAAAAAATAAATCTCCAACTACTAGTTTATTTATTTTGCCGATATTTATATCGTTTTGGTCAATGCCGACAGTATTCCAAGCAATATTTTACTTATTTTAATTACAAAAATACATGCAAATTATAAATGTGAAAGTTTGTGAGGATGAATGCATAGATGGATGGTTGGATATTTGTTACTCTTTCACGCAAAAACTACAGAACAGATTTTGATGAAATTTTGTATGGTAGTAGTTTAGGCTCTGGATTAAAACATATCCTACTTTCTATACCCATAAAGTACAGTGTTCTCGTGGGATACTTCGTGCGACATAAGCCGCGGGCAGAAGCTAGTAAAACTATTGACTTTTACGTGTCGTAGAGTTAATTATCTCACTGCGAATGTGAACTACATACACGTGCCCCGGTGAAAGTGAATAAGCTTTTGTTTCAGCACAATGCGAGTCAATGGAGCAACTACTTGTTACGGAATATAATAGCTTGTGAATATTAACTTTTTTGGATCAGCGGAGATTAGTATTTTGTTGAGATCGTTATGATATACTTCAACTGCTTTTATTTCACTAAGTGCTAAATACACGCGCCGCAGCTCCCTCGGCGCCAATGGATTTTGTATGGATTTTGGCACCGCAGAAGATGCGGCGTTTCAGCGCTAGCGCTGCGGCACAAAATCCGTACAAATCCTCATGCAGCGGTGCTACGGTGGCGGCAGCGCCGCGAGAGCTCCGGGGCTTGTGTTAATTTTCAATTCACACTGATGCAATGAAGCTTTAATATGCGTGATATGTATTGCTGCGTTTGCATCACAATACAAAATGCACACCGAATCGTGTCGCGTTGCCTATCTTGTGAACTGTCCCTTTTATTCTTCTCTACGATTTTTACCTGTCCTTAGATAGATAAACAAGATATGACACTTGTATTTTCTATATTGACTTATATAATTTAATTTTGGCTTTCAATTACAGGAATTAATATTAAAGTTTCTAAATTACAAATATGTCATTATTTTTACAAAATACAGTCACGACAACATAATGCGTCATTAAAATGTGAACAATTTGCAAAAAAAATATTCACGACTAGCCTTTTCCCGCGGCTCCGCCTGCGTAAATATAGTATCAGGTATCCCACGGGAATACTGTACTTTTATGCGATAAAAAGTAGCCCATGAGTTAAGCCAGAGCCAAAACAACGATACTAAATTTTGTCGAAACCCGTTCAGTAGTTTTTGCGTGAAAGAGTAACAAACATCCATCCATACATCCATCGTCACAAACTTTCACATTTATAATAGTAGTAGGATGCATATAGTTGACATTAAGTATCTAATACAGTGCTCGTAAAATATAAATCCACTAAACATCTGAAGCATAGAGCTTGCAACTTTCTCAAATGGAATGAATCGGCAAAAGGGACACTTACTAAACGTTACAAGTTATAATTTATATAACGCCGTATCTACTTCCCTAATGGGAGTATCGGGTGTCAAAACAAACTTGCCATTACGGGAAACCGTTAAGAAAAACATGGAATATTAAGACTAACCAACAGGCTAGGCGGCGCCGGGCTTTTAAGATTAAAGGTGCCAACGCACTGACGACAAAAACGAAACGCGACGAATTATATCTAAATCGGAATCTAATATATTAATTATTATATATAAATCTAAACCTAAATCATAATTCAAATTATAAAGAATAGCTGTTTCCCGCGGCTCCGCCCGTGTAAATATACTATCGGGTATCCCGCGGGAATACTGTACTTTTCCGGGATAAAAAGTAGCCTATATTTTAATTCAGAGCCTAAACTACTACGATACCAAATTTAATCAAAATCCGTTCAGTAGTTTTTGCGTGAAAGAGTAACAAACATCCATCCATCCTCGCAAACATTCATATTTATAATATTAGTAGGATTTCAATGTACCTAATTAATTACCTTTATGATGTAATCTTCACTTAATTAATTGGCATATTTATAGAAATTCATAAATGGTGTTGATATATTTGATTATTTATATTATGATTTTTATGTTACATTATTATTTTCTATTACTCGTAACATTAACATTTTTGACACATTGACCAATTATAATAAAATATGATATCTTTATTCTCAATAGATTTGTATGTGGGTAGCCTGTGCATTATGTCAATACATACATATTACACAGGCTACCCACATAAATATTTAAACTAATAATTATTATTTACAAAATAATTAAAATGTTTGAGTAATTATCTGCACGTAGAATAATAAACGATTGTGTTACAGTAAAAAGATTATAAACTAATATTAATAAATTGAATTAATTGGTTTATTATTATATTATTGAATGTTATGCAAAGTATAATAGGCTATATGACAGCTAAAAAGAAATAGGCTGACATATTTTAATATCTTAATTTAAATATTTGAATTGTATTTAATAGGAGTACTTGATGTCCCTTATTAATTTTATAGAATGGTTTTTTAATCAAATGTTGTGTATAGCAGTTATAGGACATGGAAAATGCTGTGTAAAATGCTTTTTACACTGCACTGTAACTCCTCCGGTGTTGCGAGTGTCCATGGGCGGCGGTAATCGCTTTACATCAGGCGATCCGTCTGCTCGTTTCCTGGTCCATTTTATAAAAAAAATAGACTCGTTAAGTAGCTACGAACTCATAGACTGCTGTTACAAACTCGTAGCACTAATAATTGCAACAGATAAAAAAATATATAAAGTTGTAGGACTGTTGCTACAACCTCGTAGCACAGATACTTAAAACTTGTAGCACCGATGCTACGAACTCGTAGCACCTACGCTACGCTCACGTAGTACATCTGCTGCGTACTCCTAGAACAGCAACAGGCTTAGCATGATCACCCTAGAAATGAGTCTATTCTACACAAGAATATAAGAATCACAGATTGTAGAAACATTAATACCATTCGTAGCAAAACAGTTCTTATTGTAAGGCAGCAAGATTGAAGCATCCTCGTTAAGAAACAACATTTCTATTCTTCCATCGACGATCATGACCGCCATTCTTTGCCTACTTTTGACAGATACGAGAACAAACGTTTCTTTTTAAAACTGTCAAATAGTCTTCATCATGGCGGTCCAAGAAAACAGTTTCTATCCCTTCTGTCCTTTAATAACAAAAACTGTTCATCAAATAAAAAAAAATAAAACAAAAGAATTATACATAAAAAAATGCCAAAAAATATGTTGAATTACATTGATGACCTTTTTATCTTAGATTAGAGACTATTTGCTACAAACCAATTCGTCTATTATTGCCTAGATAGAACTTATTTCTACGCGGTGGTTCAATAACAGATTATTATGAACATGAATAGGCGCAGGGATCGAATCAGGTCGCGTAGCTTGTGACGATATAACACACTCATTTTTATTGCGTCCTTAGTTTTCCAGTTGGTGGCGCACCTTTATGAATGCTGATCGCTTCACTTTATAGTTATCAAGTGCGCTCACACCTTTAAGGTCCACACCAGAGGCAGTAAGGCGCCAGGCTCGATAACTCAAGATAACGCGCTTATATAATTGTGCCCTGTATATTTGTTTAGTTTTCGCTTGGCAAAAGAAAGAATATTTGGCATGCCACCGGCACGCCCGTGCCAAGGTTTTGAAATAGTGGGTCAGGTTTTATGGCGGTTGAAAATGATATTTAAAAAGTTTAATATTTTTTTAAACATCTATTAAATGGCTGAAAGTATTTAGATAAATTCACGAATGAACTGATGAGGCGTTGGGACTATTTTAGCACTCTTCATTTTTAGGGTTCCGTACTCAAAGAATTAAAATGGGACCCTATTACTAGGCTTAACTGTCTGTCTGTCTGTATGATGAACCGTGATAATAATAATAATATCTATGGACGCTTCACACCACGTCAATCTGGTCCCGTGGTAAGTTCTCGAACAAAGGTGTTTTTTGGCGTTTATTGCTCAATAATTATAATAGCATAATTAGTACTCCGTGAGGAGGCGCGCGTAATTTTGTCATGGTTTGATAGTGGCTAGAAATATATTAATGTAAATTAATTATTGTTTTTTTTATTACAAAATTAAAAAAATAATAATGACATGCGCATAATAACCAATTGACGGAAAATTGTACATGGTCATTGGTTATCAATGGCTACAATACTTTCCTGAGCAAATGCATCGTATCTGACCAGCACAAAATGTTTCGGGTGAAACAGTGCTTACAACGGTAAGGTGAGGAAAAGACCAACAACTTTTGGATTTGTTTTTTCTATGAGCATTGTATGAAAATGTTCATAGCGCGCCTCCTCACGAAGAACTGTCGGGAACCTGTAGGGAACCCTTTGTGGGCGAGTCCGACTCGCAATCGGCTGGTTTTTTATTAATTATTGTATAAATCCATATAAAATATTTTTTACATTAAAATAGCACTATATAGTATTAAATATTAGCTAGCAATGAATCAAATATTTTAAATTTTTGTTTCAGGTAACGAACACAAGTGTTAAGAACCCGAGGCGAACTTTTATCAGATTTCCCAAAAGATTTGCGAACAGTTACACGCTTCCGCAAGTATCGTATTAAAATTCGTAGCCTATTTATCCAAGTATCGCATTTTGGGTGAAGCATTTTGAAAAATTTTAAAATTTGCCGCTTTTTATAGATTTGAATAATTAAAAATAATTAACATGGAAGCTTGTTTATCAAGTAAAGACTAAATATAGATTATCTAATACATGAATTGAACAATTATTTTTTTAATAGTCACCTAATCAAATAAAGCGCTATTTTGCCAAAGTCTATCAGAAAATATAATAAATAATTAACCAGGTGCATTAAAATTTTGTTTCGCGGTTTCCATATCCGGGGGGATCTCCATCACATTTGGAAATTTGATTACACGAGTATTTACATATAAGTATTATCAGGGAACCTAATTCATAAGCAGGTTCACTGTTGCCACAATTTGTTTGTATTTTTTGTTCGTAATTTGTAACAATTCTTTCTTTCACCCAGATCCATTTTATCGTGTTTTGAGTAACATTTTCGCATTCGTATTATTTCATTTCATTTTAAACTGTAACTCATTTATCATGTCCCTTTATATTTAACTTATGACAGACATCCGACGACCCTGAATCGGACACTATAAAGTATATATATACTCCGCTATTACTCTTAAATCGGCAATTTCACGAGGATTTGCTTAGGCCTTACCCGTATCAGCCTTTTGTGGATCAGATTATCAGCGTCTGACATTTGAAAAGAAGGAAGAGTGTAATTATATGAGATAGGTAGTGAAATGTATACCTACATAAATTCAGTTTTACTTTAATTTTTTGTTACCATTTTGCATGCAGTGCAAATTATTAATAATAATTAAGATTAATAGAATCTAGCTTATCATTAATTAGGATATGCAAGAGAATACCAAGAATTGATGGTACAACAGTATAATCGCGACAAAAATTATAGACGATGTATAAAGAGCGACGAGTCCCGAAAGACATTAGAAACTGAATTAAATTAAACCTAAATGATTATATTAAACCTCGTATACTTATAAACGTTGAAGTTTAGAAGCGTATTTCAGTATGGTTGTGTTGTACGTAATCCGTCGGATTTGAAGGTACACATAATACATTGTGACCCGTTTTACCCGTGTCATAGTGACAGGCATGTCGGAAACTTAGTTACACTTGGCTAAACGTGTTAAAATATGTTAATAGTCATACATAAAAGATTATCCGAATTAGTTTTGGGGCCATACTAAAGCTAATGTAAAACTTGCACTCTTTCGCTTTATAGTTGGGGCATAATATCGAGATACGCTTTTAATTATCACAATGGTAGTTTGCTTACTGCTCTAGTGTGGCCCTTGGCCATGCATAGGTGTTTCATCATGTAAATTAAGCCCACCAACCAACGCGATTGCCCGTTTAAAAAAATAAAGAGAGAAACATAACAAATTAATTTTTAGAGGATATAGAAACACACACCAGCAAAATATGCACAATATTAGTTATGAGGTACAAGCGATGTCACATTCATACTCAAACCGCACATTGTTCTGGGGACTTTTCACAATGCTGCACGCAATTACATCTCGCAGTGTTGTGCCGCTATTACTTCGTAATGCGGGCACCAGTACAAGTGACAAGCGGCAGAGGTTAGAGTTAAAATTATAAGTGACTCTCTACAATAGGACCGCTGCTGTGCACAGCTGGCAGCCTGGCCACAGGACATTCGCCGAAGCGAATATTCGCGCGGTGCGAATTGTGAAGCGTTTAGCGAGTGAAATAAACGCAGAGCAATGTACTTATCAAGCCACGCGCAACGGCGACCGGTGTAGCGACTGGCGAAATGTACCGAGCGAACCGCGCGGGCGAATTGTGACGCGGCGGTCGAGCAAAACAAAGGCGTGAATCAGAACGGCTCGGCCAACGGAGTCGAGCGGCAGTCGCGGCGAATAGTGCAGTGATCAAATGAGTTTAGTTGTTTTCGCCGTGAAAAATGAACAGGAAGACTTTAATTGCTAAAATACTAGCTAGACCAGCTATTTGGAAGTCCATAAATTTAAAAATTTAGTGAAAAGATTGTGGGAAGAAATAAAAATATTAAAAAAAAACACTGAGAAAGACATTTCGCTCTCAGACTTCCTTACTGGTCGCGGTGGCAAACGTGAGTGCTCGTGGCCTGCAAACGGTGCAAACATTTATTAACATGTGAAGCAAAACCTATAAGTGCCTACAGTTTTACTATAATTGTGCGGACGGAGGAGTATGAAATTAGGAGGAAGGTGTGCGCAGAGTAATAGTTTATTAAATACTGCTTAGAAGCTTATAAAATTAATAAAAAGAAAGTTACACACACTACCTCACTCACACTCACTCAGCCTCAGGTGTTTTGGTGTGTGTTGTTGTCAATGTCATTGTTAATCTTTCTATCAAATTCCATAGACAACATTTATATATTTTTAGGATTCCGTACCCAACGGTTAAAATGGGACCCTATTACTAAGACAACAGACGTGATTTCCTTGTCTCGTTTCTTTATACATAATGATTCGGAACTCTTCCTGCGCAAGTCCGACTCGCACTTGGCCGCTTTTTTGCGTATGTAAGAGACAAATCCCCTTAAAAGTTGTAACCTAAAAATTCAATTAATTACGGTTTAATTTCGACTAACAAGGAGATCACTAGTAATCTTAATATTAAATATTAAAGAGCAATGCCAAGATTTCCTATTGAGATAGGCCAGAACCAACAAAAAAATTAAAAACTAAAAAAATTTAGAACTAAATAGGCAAATTACTTTTTTGTTACAAGTTTTATTTACGCGTGACGTCACTGGTATGAAATCTGAGTTAATACAGTACGATCACGATCTCAAAAGCTATCGGGAATTGTCGTTTTTCATACGACGATAGCCGAGCGCAATTAGCAAAATGGTTTAACTGTACATTGAATAGACCCCATACAGACATTGTAAAACAGTTCAATAGATGGATCCTATTATTTATCAATATATTTATGTATTATATAAATCTATATTATATTATTATTATTAACATATCATTGGTATATTCAAAAACAGACCGAAAATGCTCTGTCTTGGCACAAGTGCGTTTTTTCAATATCCAATCTGATACCGGATATCGCGCCAATAATGACAAAGACGAAGAAAGGGTATATGTTTCATATTACCTATCTCGCTCATGTCTACTTACGCGTTCGTATGGAATGCTGGAAATAATTAAAGTAGGTAGTAGTAGTAAGTAGTATTTGAACTGAGTTTTAATCGGTGAAGTTCTACAAGTTACTTTTATGCCGCAAAAATCATATCCTTTTCTAATATGAATTAGCAATATCATAGAAAGTTTGTTGGTTGCTTTTTATACTCTTGGCAGAATTCCTTAGGGTTTAATGTGTGAGTAGTATCTGGTTGCTATACTATGTCAAGCTCGTTTGAATTTAACGCTTGCCTTAACGATAACACTTCTACTTATTGACAAAGGCTTTCGCGAAGAGCCTACGCCTTGTGCCAAGCCTGCTCGCCCCCGTTTGCCTATCTACTACACGTCTAAGCTCGATGGCTGAATTACATACGGCATAAAGTATAGGAATCTGGGTTGTGCTGTCTCTTGATGGAATTTTTTCCTCATTGATTCCAGTCGTGAAGTTATGCTGACGACGCATTTGTTTTAACATATTACAAGACAGAAATCTACAAAATATAAAAAAGAAGTCCTATTAGTAATCGTCCTGTAGTAGACATTCTGTAGAAAAAAAAAATGCAAAATGCACTATAAGTACACAGTAGAAAATATAATAGGTATTTACTTATGAAATTGCTGTTCTGCAGTATTGGCCATTTCAAATCAAAATAATTTTTGTTTGGTTAAGAATTCTAATTTCAAATTAATTTTATTTTAAAAACATGGAATTATTTTTCCAATAGTAGTCATTTGTTTATTGATTAGTGTTACATTTTTATCGCATTTCAATCTTTTTCGTCATCATAGATACGTTAAAAATTCGAATAATTATGGAATATGAGTACCGTCGTGGCAGCAACGCGGCACAAGCGGCACGCAACATCAACGACGTTTACGGAGCTAACACTACAAACCAACGCACCACCTGTTATTGGTTTGCTTGCTTCCGTTCCGGAAATTTCGACCTGGAAAATGAACCCCGCGGTCATCTAAAGACTTTGGTCAACAATGACGAATTAAAGGCGATTGTGGAATCTGATGTTACACAATCTACGGCTGAATTAGCAGCAGCTTTCGACGTTAGCGTCAAAACAATATTGGCCCATTTGCGTCAAATTGGCAAGGTAAAAAAGCTTGACAAATGGGTGCCCCACGAACTGAATGATCGCCAGCGCGATGTACGCGTTGAGACGTGCCTTGCACTGCTCAACAGACACACAAATGAAGGAATTCTGAACCGCATTGTTACCTGCCATGAAAAATGGATTCTGTTTGATAACCGCAAGCGCTCAGCAAGTTGGTTGGATCCTGGTTCAGCACCTTAACAATGCCCTAAACGAAAACTTACCGCCAGAAAAGTGATGGTCACTGTTTGGTGGTCTAGCGCCGGTGTGATTCATCACTATAATATATATCGCGGAATATAATCTGCGCGAGTAAAAATCGCTGTTTGGTCAAGTTTAGATGAACCAAGACTACTTCATCGGAATTCACCTGGTACCAGCACAGAGATCAGTGTTTAAACATGACGTCTATCATGTAAATAGTTTACTGAATTCGTGTATTTACTATCTACTATGTAATACTATGTAATTTTATGGATAGAATACGACAGGGACGTGATTGCATACTAAATAGAACAACAATAATTATTATACTATGCGCCTGCTCCACAATCTTACTACTATTATGAATGTGAAAGTTTGTGTGGATGAATGGATGGATGGATGTTCGTTACTCTTTCATGCAAAAACTACTGAACGGATTTCGATGAAATTAGGTATGGTAGTGGCTCTGGATTAACACATAGACTACATTTTATCCCGAAAAAGCACTGTATTCCCGCGGGAACCTGTACTTACGCGGGCGGGGCCGCGAGCAAAAGCTAGTATTCTAATAAGTGTCAGACAGCTTATTCGGAAGCTTAGTTTCTGCTAACTTTATATCGAGCGACAGAGACAAAACATGCAAATCAACTAACAGCAAGTATAAAATGGCCACATATTGAAATTGAATAGTACTATTTATTTGATGTGGGCATTTTAGACTGAAAGTAGATTGTGCAACACGCCCTTAGATCAGCTGACCCGACACACACTGTTTAGTCTTAACTATGAACGGGAATAAATAACTACACCTACAATCTACACCTGCGACCTACGTGCTGGCCAATTTCTCTAAAATATAACTGTTTTGCAGTCCAACCTAACAGATAAACCGAACGCTCCTATAAATATTTGACAGGTACGAGTACAAACAGTCAGTATGGGAAACATTTAATATCTTTAATTATTATTTTCCTTGCAATTTTTGTAATATTTGAACTTCAACAATAATAAAAAAATAAGATGCAAATTTCTTTTTTTTCCAAGTAATAACAATTAATTATTTATGTCTCATATATTTTACTGTATCATATTCCATTTGTTTGAAATGTAAAAATACAAAAGTATGTTTGATATTGTAAAAAACATTCACATAATAATTTTCATCATGCCCATTAAAAAACATCAATTTTTGAAGAGTATAATGTATCTTCGTTATCTTCTCTCATTATTTTTAAGCTCTTGTTATGATCTCTATTAAGGATACAATTCCTTTGATGTTTCATAAACTTTTATCCCTGTGTGCTGAGTAGACTTTTTAATTACTATACTTCATACAACATCTTTACTCTTATCTTTTTAAACATCTACTTTACGTTTTTTATAAAATCTTTTTGTTGTATTTTGTTGGATTTCATTATGTTGATTTTTTCTACGTATTTCGTTTAACGTTTTGGGTTATGTTTTTATTCTAAAGTAGGCCCTTAGAAAAAGATTTGAAACACGATGACCATAGTATAATATAAAATACATTTTTTGTTGTTGTTTGATTGATTTCTTGATTTGACTTGACTTGACTTCTTGACTTGATTGTTCTCCTTGCATTTATATTATAGGTTTTTGTCTTGCGTAGAACAAGAAAACACCCAAAAACCGCGTATTGTTGTTAGGAGTAATGTAGCCTATATTTTTTTAGTCATATTAAAATAATATATATTTGTTTTCAAACCTTTGTTTTGCTTCAGGGAGTAACTTTCCACATACACATTTATAAAATAGTGGAATTTTTCCTAATTGGAAAGCTTGAAGAGTCAACGACATATCGATTGAGTATTATTAGAATTGTGAATAACTTCGGACTGTCCAGTCATATTCAAATCAGATTATGTTCAATCTCGACTGCGGGTTCATTTGCATAGAATTACTCAATATATTATTTGAATTTCTCTGTTTTCTTTTGATGGATTCTGCCTATTTCTATTGGAAATAGACCTTTCGACCAATTCGATAAATATGAATTTTGATGATACAAGCCTGCATTTCCCAGTTTATGAGGCTATTTATACCTACTAGAGGTATAAATATCCTGATAAACGAAATTTGCTCATAATAATTCATTTAGTTATTAAGTTTGAATTTCATAAGGGTTCTTTTGCATCTTAGACATTTCAAAAAAAAATGTTGTGACTAATAATTGACAAACGTCAAAGTTTAACAATATTAACACCCGGTTTCTGAAAGGCTAATCAAATAGTTGATGAACTAACACGTTGTTGAGTTAACAGGCTTGTTGAATCATTTTCCGTTTCTGAAACGCCGATTAGTGAAAAATTTACTAATCATTGATCATCTTGACATGACACATTTACGCCTTAAATAGCTTTCCAGAAACCGAAAACAGCGTTTGACATGTGGTTTGACCATGGGTTTGACATTAGTTTTGTTAACTAACACGTTGATCAAATCAAACGACTGATCAAGCTTTTTGCAACTTAATTTACACTTGACAAGAGATTTGAACGCTGATTAGTTAATTTTGGCGTTGATTAGCCTTTCAGAAACCGGGGGTGTATCCATCAAATGCATGGTAGTGTGTGCTATTAATCAGAGGTGGTGTCATTCTTTTTATTTTTGTTAATTTAATGTTTTTATAAGCATAATTAAAAATATTATCTTTCTTACCCCTTCCTCCTCATAAACATTAACTGTGCCAAATATCATACTCCTAAATACCCACAATTTTCGTAAAACTGTACTGAAAGTTTTTGCTTCACGTATTAATATTAATATATGATGTATAAGCTTCATATTCTATAGACCTTATATCCTGCAGTTAACGCGTCTTGTTTCTAATATGAAATCGTAGCTGTCTGTAGCTACAAAAAAACTTGAAATAAGTCGCCGCCCTGTCTAGCTTGCGGCTGTGTATAGAATGGATGGCTCAATTTCCTTGGCTAAGTTTACTCAAATAATTCGTCGTAGATCAATATTAGCCTTATTGGTACCAAAAAGTCTTACAAACTTACATCTTCTTCTTATATATAAAAATGTATTGCAATTCCAATGTCTCGTTAAAATTCGAGAATGGCTCGACTGATTTGGCTAATTTTGGTCTTGAAATAATTGTGGTAAACAAGGTTTAAACGGTGTGAGAACCTTGCCTAAATAAGGTTTAAACGTTGAAATATATTAGAAAAACTTCGGGAAAAAGACAGAACAACGTATGTCGAGACAGTTAGTAATATAATATACAATTCTCGTAAGTGGCATTTGTTACAGATATCCTCTGGAACGGCTCGACCGATTTTTAAAAAAATCAGGTGTATTTAGTAGGCATAAGAATAGATTATAGGCTGTTTTTATATCCCTAAATGAAGGGGAGATGAAGGAACGATCCTAATTTTTTTCGCCAATTTTTTTAAATCTTATTATTTTATGATTTGGCATTACAAATATATATAACACTGATTATTCACTAACACCAACCCCCAATGTTTGTTAGTGATTAAGTACTGTAACTATCTTCAACCCTCAGTTGTCGATAACTCTTACACACATCACCTGTAGGTTGAGGTAGTTAAGTAGGTATAAGCGAAGGTAGGAGTAGGTAGTGTGTAGCATATTAAAGTAGTAATTAAAAGTAGAAATGTCTTATTGACAGATGTCACAAGCACAGCCTATCTAGTTAGAATATTTTAGTTAGCCAAAAGGCTATATATGGTGTAGACGTATCTGTGTTAAGCATCTCTCTCATGTGTAACTATAAAGAAGAATATCACAATTGTTGCTATATCATTATTATCACCACTCAAGCATAAGAAGGATCTGTAAGTGGAGTGTTATTCTATCCCTCAAATGACAGTAGCAACGGAACCATGCCTGAGTGGTCTCCATTTTGATGATTAGGCATTACACTGCACTACCGACCATCCGATTCTGGCAGAACCTAGTATAAAAAACTTTAATATCATTCCTTTACCATTTTATGCTATTTATTTATCTTATTTTACTATTCTTTTATTGTGTTTTTATTGTAATGTATATAATAACTTGTAGTGTATGTTCTTATTTGTCAAATAAACGTTTTTTGTTTATCGTTTATTTATTTAAGAACCAAGATGTCGCAGCCCACAATATTAGGTAGTTGTGGGTAGTTATTATTATTCCAGTTCATAGTTAGGACAGAATAACGTCTGTTGGGTACAGCTAGGATGACTATAAAACTTTGGCGCATAAAGGTTAATTAAGGCCCGGCTTAATCTTATGATGTATAAAATAAAAGAAATTAAAAAAAAGGTTAATCAAGCACTTTAGTTTATTTTTATCAATTAAGATAATTGATGTTGATGAACGAAAGTAAAAATAAATAAAAATAATTAATATCGAAGACCTACATGGAGTACAGTAAAGTTTAATTCTGTATAAAGAGTCAAAAAAGCCACAATCTTTTAAAAATTTTTATATAAACATAAATTCCCATTATTATTGTTTTATTACTGCTGTATGCCGGCATCAATTTCTACTTGACATTGATAAAAATACGGGCTGAAAAGGCAAATAAATAAAAACAAAGCTATAAAACAAACACTCAATAACTTTTTAATACAGATAATAAATAAACCTTGTAAACAACCTAATAAACAAAAAAATTTAAACCATGTTAAATGATTGTGAAATCCTTCGCAAACTCCGAACAACATCAAAAGTCTCGATTGAGGCAAAGCGCTGTGGCGTCATGAGAATACACAAAATATTAAGGCTGCCATCAGACGGACTGCATCGCAGCATCCGCGCGCAGTGTAATAACGTAATTCTACCACGTCTGCAGCCGTTGCGGTCACATCCTTTGACCTTTGTGTTTAAATATTTTGAGGCATCCCAGTAAAAGTTAAAAATGTTTAGAAACTGGTCGAGCAGGAACTGTGCCGATATTGTATCACTTGTGGCGTTTCTCGTAGTGTTAGTAGATTTTCGTTTCATACAGACGAAGCTTCGCAAAAGCTAGTATAATACACAATTTATACATACAAATTGTTGTATTGTATTTATTCGCTTCTTTGTCGAGTCACTTAGGGTCAGCTTACATAGAAACGAGACGCGACGCAACTCTGCATTTTTAAAGATGAACTTTATTCACTACACTAGAAGATGCACGTTTCAATGCAAGAGCGGCGCCGCGCTATGCAGCATGGTGCAGCTCAAAATTCAAAGTCTTGTAATGAAACGTAAGCTGACGCTAAGTGTGTATACAGCTTAATTGTTATTTCTCGGAGCAAAACACTGTACTGTACAATACTAGAATACTTTGTTTGGGAGTTCTTAACATTTAATAAGATTATTTTGACTTTTAAAACGTTCGAGTTTGCAAAGCAGGTTTGTAATTGTAAACTACAAGCTTTGACTGTTCGATTTTATTTCTGAACGATTATTTTCAAAAATATTGTCACAAAACTCATAAAAATTATACACGTCAATTGTTGACAACATTATCATCAGTAAAACGTATCATTTCCTGTCTGTACTGGGGCTTTATAGTCAACATACCTTCTTTAATTCCAATGGTGAAATTTCAAAATCGAAAATGTATGGCATTTACATAAACGCGCGCAAATCGCGTGGTTACATTATTGAATTAATACGTGAATCAGAAACTTTCATTACAGTTTTACGAGAATTGTATAAAATTTGGCACAGTAAAAATTTATGGCGAGGAAGGTGTTCAGAAAGCTAATATTTTTAAAATTATGCTTTGCAATTAATAAAAGAACAACACACACACTATCACAGGCTACTAATAAACACTACCGTGCGTTTGATGAATAAAATAATTTAGTTACACGTTGCCGTTTGCCAATGTGTCACGACATTTTTATTTTTCTTTCAATCTAACACGCAAAAGAACTCTTATAAATTACAAAATTAAAAATTATATGAATTACTACGGGTGAATTTCGACCACAGGCGACCTCTGGTACATTTTATTCTTTACGAACTTCGTTATGATTCCGATATTGCATTTTGTCTAAGGCCCCTGTTTCGATGCATGTATTAATGACATTTTTCGCTGACAGAAGACTTCCTGACTGACTTCCTAACGTGGAAGTCTTGCTCGCTCGATCCAAACTCGGTTCCTCGAGTGTGCCAGCTATCTCAAGAACTGCCGAAGTCTTGGTTGGGATGTTTAATTAATAATTTAATGAGCATATTAACGTGGTCGACAACCGTATCCTCCCTATATAATGGACAGTAGTAAATAAAACATTTTTTATTATTATTTCATTAGTAGTAAGTCTAGCGTGATTGGCAGGCTTTCCTGTACGTAATAAAGAGATAATAATTAAGATAAAATATTAAAATAAGCTATTATCCCCCAACCCCACCACAATATAAAAGTTACAAAGCTTTATAGGGGCGTAAACATTATCTCTAAACATAAAAAGGCTGTCCCAAATTACGACAGTAACTATGTAACGTCGTAAACCACTTGTATATTTACTTAACATAGGAAGAGTTGAGTTGGGAATGTTAAATTAAGAGATAAGAGAAAATATAGTAACAGATAAGGCTGGGACTGTATGTTCCGGAATCTGGCGGGTTAAAATAAATAAATAAATGAGACTCATATTATGCATTTAGTGCTGAGCAGTTATTTGAAATTACAAACAGACACTTCAATTTTATTTATTTGTATAGGTACATATATGTTATTATTTTATTTGCCACTAGTTTTTATTTCTACGAGATTGTTCATTTGTACTCTTCACCGATATTCAATTATAGAAACTTCACAGATAAGAAAATGTTAGCCAGCAAAAATAGATGGATAAAATTATTTCAAATGGCCGTACGTCTGAAATCCAGACTGACTCGTACTCTCAATGCTCTCGATCAAGACATAGATTGAAAATACAGCCAGTGGCGCTGCAGCAGACAGAGTGACAATACAAAAAACGGCCAAGTGTGAGTCGACTCGCGCACGTAGGGTTCCGTATCATTATACCAATATTATACAATATTAAAAAACCTTGGGCCTTTTTATCTGATAATGGATGATTTATACAGAATTCTTGAAATACTGTAGTGCCTGGGACAGGTGGTTTTTATTAAATGTCGTATGGTTACCCAAGCATACGCGGCATTCGCACAACACAGTCAGACTAGTCCAGAGGAATGACTGGTCAATACGTCTGGGGCCAACCGTGTGTGTCCTCACGATGTTTTCCTTCGCCGTTAGAGCGTCCGTATGTACTTGAAATCTGAAAAAGTGTCATTGGAACATGCCACAACCCGGGAATCGAACCTGCACTCTCTCGAGTGCGAATCAAACAGTCCCACTAGGCCACGGAGCTCAATTATATTCGTTATTTTTGTACGAAGTTTTCCAATAAATATTTATAACTCCTTAACTAACAAAGTTATATAACCCGTTATAGTTTTCCTTCAAAGCTTATCACATGTTTCAATTTCAGATTTATCGAGCCAGCTGTTTACCTTTTAGAGGGGGAGGGGGATGCGCTTTAAAGTTGAATATCTCGTAAATGGATATCTAAATCAAAAAATCATCTCAGCAACATTTCAATATTTAAAAAAAAACCTATCTTATGGTATCCATTTATATATTTTAGCACTTTGACGTGGTATGTAATGTATGTATAACCTTGCATGGATATGTGTGCTGCATGGATATGTGTGCTACATATCCATGCAAAGTTTAATTTTTCTAGCACTAACCGTTAGGACGGTAAACTGAAGACGGACGGACGGACGGACGGACATGACAAAACCATAAGGGTAAACCTGAGATGTGATCTATGCAACCCTTAAAACTGACTAGATTTCTTGTGGCAAATTGATTTTATAGTTAAAGTATAACACTTTAAGTATAAAATAAACTATAAGTTGAACATAATATTGTATACAAGTGATAGGCACATTTTGTGTATTTTAACTTTTCGACGGACATTAATCTTATACTTTATACGGAAACGGCTGCAAGTATTTCCATGAAATTTGGTATGCAGCGGTTTTTGGTAGAGAAAAATCGATCTAGCTAGGTCTAGGTCTAGGTCTAGGTCTTGTCATTGCAAAACCGCGCATTTTAACGATAAATAAGTTTTTCTTTTATCGTAAAACAATTATCGTTTTTCCTATATCGCCTGTCGTTTTCATTAAAAACCGTAGAATGTAGATGGCCATTATCAACAAGATTTTTCTGTAAGTTAAGTTTTAACAACTATGAACATTAGTTCATAGTTGTTAAAACTTAACTATGAACTAATGTTATAGTTGTTAAAACTTAACTACTTTTTAACCTTGCAAATGTCTGAAAATTCGCTGGGGCCAAAAATAGATCATTTTTAGGGTTCCGTAATACATAAGGAACCCTTATAGTTTCGCTTTGTCCGTCCGTCCGTCTGTCTGTCTGTCCGCGCTTCTAGCATCTGTAATGATGAATATAAATTAATAAAATTTGGTATAGTTATAGAATGTATATAGATCTCAGTTTTAGCATCATAAAATAATAATTATGTTATATTTTAGGGGTGGTTTCCCATACATGTGAAGTGGGGGTGAAAAAATTTTTTTTCATCCTACCCCATCGTGTATTGTTGAATAGGTAGTAGGTAGTAGTGGTTTATAAATTGGTCCCGCCCCCTGACATTTCTAAACGCGTTTATAGTTAGCGTTTATAGGAACCCTTCTTACATGCTCTTGGTTGGGTTATATTTGTGTTGTATATATATCGTATCAACTGTTACAATCTATACATAGTTCCATGTAAGATCCAGCAAATTAATATGTCATGATAACCGAGGCATTAGTGGTTTACGAGTAACGACGCTACCTTATCCGGAGGTTTACGGTCGAGTCTAATGAAACGGTTATGATTTATGAGAATTATCGTATCTAATAGATTGTTACGCTGATAATATGATGATATAGTTGGAGGACTTTTATACTGTAGGATTGTACGTAAGATAAATCTGAATACAGAGAATAAATCTTAAATAATAATAATAAGCTGTGGACCAGTGGCGAAGGCTGGTTCTCTTTTATAGGGAAGCCCTAGCCTGTATAATAGGTAAGGATTTGGATGAGGGTGTTCAAAAGGTAAGTGATAAGTGAAGCCGATAGGAATGGAGTTATAGGAACCCCACACCAGTGCTATGGACGCTTCACACCACTCCAATCTTACTCTGTGCGTATAAGAATCCGAAGTATCGTATCTGTAAGATCCGAAAACTTGTGTTACGGGGACCAGACAACGGGAAGTATATTTAATACCTACTTTTATACTATATCAGATTTTGAATATTTATACAAATATTAATTACACATCCACGACCTAGGAACACAGAACTATTTGTTCCATCAGCGGAATTTGAAGCCGCGATCCAGCTTCAGTGACGCGCTCAATCACTAAGCCATAGAGGTCGTAGATTTTTAAAAGCTATTTCAATTTCTTGAAAATATTTTAATGAATAAATGTTTACTAAAAAGTAGGTACAGTTACATAAATCCTATCAAGTTTCATTAGTAGGTATAGCTTCCTCATACGTTTTCTAATGTTTCAATACGTTCTTTTAATGAAAAAAAACACGCTTTAGATGTTAAGTACCAAATTTATTTCAAGAAACCGTAGGCTAAAAGTAAAGAAACTTTATTCTTAGTATGCGAGTACGAAGTGTCTATATTTTGCAGAGAATCAATACTGTCTGTTGTGCCAGTTGTGCCCTACATTTATTCACAATTAGCGCCGCGCCTCACAGTGGTTCCAATTCCAAAATTCGTGGACATAGTCCCCTAAATCGGAATTTCGACTTGATTTTTTTTTCTGTGATAGAAAACAACATTTCAAACAACTTTTACTTTTGCACAATTCTTCGAAAAACTTATATTTTTCAAGATATAAAATAATAAAAAAAAATTGTATGGAGAAAAACACATTTTATTTTTTTTCTTCAACTGCCGTAGTTTGCGGGGTGTTTTGAGGCAAAGGCGTATTAGATAAGGTGACAAGGAATATAAAAATAATTTTATTTGGTCTCGCAGAGTGCGGCCGCGCAAGAAAATTAAGTTTAATTTTTTTTTATGAAAACGCTTTTTTTACAAAAAATGAAATGTTTTTCGTAATGTTTTACTTCTTTTTTGTATTTTTACTTTTAATTATATCATGTAAGGGTGAAATATCCTATAAAATACTATAAAAAATGGTTTTTGTTGAAAAATTTAATTTAATTTTATTCATTATTTTTACAAAGTTAAGACCTTTTTTAGGAATGATTTGTTACTTGGAGGACTTGTTAGCAGGATTAAACGTCTGTTTAGTTAAAGAAAATGCTATATCATAGCAAGAGGGTCTGAAATGTTTTGAGACTCTATAAACATTACTTCTTCTTCTATAACATCATCAACATCATCGTTGTGAAGTAATTGAACTGCTTCAGGGTGTTAATTATGATGGGCTAATTTGAAGAATTTAGGTCTAATATTGGAAATGTGTGGATCGGACCTAATCAAAAGACCGTGAATAATATCTTCGTTCGTTTGGATCCTTCCTATTTTCCGTGTATGTCCCTCTCTTACTTTTCTGAAATCCTTATCGCGAGCTTCTAATGCTTCTTCTGATAATATACCTAGAAAAGGAATTTAATTTCATTAGAGTAAGCCAAAGAATAACAAATGACTATATTATATTAAATAAAAATGAAGTAATATTGGCTTACCTATGGGTAAAACTGAATAATGTTTGCAAATATCAGCACCATGTATCAGAAGTTTGTGGACGCTTGTTGGCATATAATACCAAGGGTAAAGCTGGACGTACTTTTCTGCTGTTTCTCTGCAGTATAATCTGAAGGCCTCAATATTTATCGACTTTCCTGAAGATATGGCTTGTAGAATCACGGAAAATCGGAATATTAAGTTTTCGTCAATTCCTGTGATTCTAGATGACCTTTTATAGTCATCAAAAAATCGCCTTGCAGTGTTTCCATCGTTTGTAGTTCCAAAACCCTGTCAATTGAAAAAAAAAATAGTTAATCATAGGCTTAAATTTTAAAAATGAAAGCTAATCAAGTAAAATAAGCATTCAATTCGCAAATGAAGTAGGTACCTGTTTCACAATATCGATTAGTAATCCGGTTTGCTCACGATATTCTTGTTGTGTACACTCTTTCTTGGCTTTTTTCAATGTCTGGTCTCCAGCACGAGCACTCCATTTCTTGAAGTCCATATTATACGATATGTGAAGAAGACAGACAGGAGTGAGGATAGACCATACTCGTAAATTTCTTCACGAAGTGACTTTTGAGCCAAGACATCTAGTTTATTCATTTGACTTGGTGTTGCCAAGCAAATGGGGCATGTTGCTTGCGATGGAACATCTGCTATTGTGTTTACCACTTTCCCATCAATCATCGTCATATGCAGTTCATGGGATATCTCAGCGTTGAACGCTCGGGAGTCAATTCTGCAATCGCTGCCTTCATATCAGACTCTTCAGCCTTTATGAAATCTGAAGTTTCCGTTGAGAAGGTGAATTTGACTGGTCGACAGTAATAAGTTGAACAAGGAGCTGGATTCTCCCAAACAATCAACTCATTTCCATCTACCAGTCGAAGTGGGACGACACTGGTCATGACGATGGAAGATTCGTTGTACTCGGAAGCCTCTAGATTCCACCGTTGTTTAAAGTTACTCTGTGATGAGGAGCCGTCAAGACCCCACTTCCATATCATTTTTAACCCTTCATCACTGGAACGGGTCCCAAATCAAGCAAAATTCTTCCCACCGTATGATCCAGGAGCGCTTGTAACCTAGAATAACAAACAATACAATTTTAATAACTATATTACATTTAGAAAAATTACGTTTTAAGTCCGATAATTATTCACGAATACAATACACTTACCTTACACGGACTCCACTCTCAGTGACTTCCATGCTCTCTTCTGGCGGATAACACCTCTTCTTGGCGGCTAAAAGTTTCTGATAAGACGGAAGAGAAGAAGCAAAATTCTCGTTCTTCATGAACTCTCTTAGCGTCAAGTACTTCCATTTGGAAAGAGAAAGAGATGTATGATGAGGGTTTGCAACTAGAGCGGTGATAACAGGTAGCATATTACAAAGGACAATGAAATTGTAATTGTAAAATATTGTAATTGTAAAATATTATCAAAAATTTATTTAAAAAAACCGAAAATGCTTATAAATAGATAAAAACAACTACCCGAGATGAGTAATGGCATTATTTCTTAGTAAATGTATGCGATGCACAAACAAATGAGTCATCCGGAATGCAAATGGTGCGATTTCATTGGCCATTGTAAATTACTGTCTGTTATCACGGCTCTAGTCGCGAACCCATTGTACATCTATTTAAATGATGTTAAATTTTATTTTTTACATTACTTCTTAATGTTTCCTTCAGCTAAAACAGCCCTTTTGAGGGCTACAATTTTATCTAATAATTATTTCTTTGATCAATGTCGAGAGCAAGCGGGGCAGTTAGTTATATCTCCTATTTGTATTTGAACAAATACCCATCATCATCTATGACCGGGTATAAAAACTTTGCACTATCCGGTCATAGTCGATGTTTGTTCAAAATATTTTTATTGCGGGAGTTATTACAAATAGTAGGAATTTCTAAATAGAACGTAATGTGGACCGCTAAGACCAACCTCAACTCCATTTGAGCCCCCAAAGACCCTGCTTGGACCCCCAAGACGTTTAATCCCGCCAACAAATCCTCTAAGTAACAAATCATTCCTAAAAAAAGTCTTAACTTTGTAAAAAAATGAATTAAAATAAAATTAAAATGTTCAACAAAAACCATTTTTTATAGTATTTTATGGGATATTTCACTCTTAGATGATATAATTAAAATTAAAAATACAAATAAGAAGTAAAATATTACGAAAAACATTTCATTCTTTGTAAAAAAAGCGTTTTCATAAAAAAAAAATTAAACTTAATTTTCTTGCGCGGCCGCACTCTGCGAGACCAAATAAAATTATTTTTATATTCCTTGTCACCTTATCTAATACGCCTATGCCTCAAAACACCCCGCAAACTACGGCAGTTGAAGAAAAAAAATAAAATGTGTTTTTCTTCATACAATTTTTTTTAATTTATTTTATATCTTGAAAAATATAAGTTTTTCGAAGAATTGTACAAAAGTAAAAGTTGTTTGAAATGTTGTTTTCTATCACAGAAAAAAAAATTAAGTCGAAATTCCGACTTCGGGGTCTATGTTCACGAATTTTGGAATTGGAACCACTGTGCGCCTGCTTGACAGACTTTTAGTAGTTAATGCCCGACACACACGATCAGGAGATTTGATCCAACGCCCAAATGTTAAGTACGTTACTCATGACAATGTTTTAATTACAAGAAAAGTAAAAGATAGAGGAAGCTTGATCACATTAGAATTAGCGATTAAATTCTCCTAATGCTTCTTATTTTAAAGGAGTCCGACAAGAAAGCGGTGTAGTAGGTACAATATCGTCCCTGCTCGACCAGAATCTAAACATTTTCCTTTGCATTAAGATGCCTCAAAATATTTAAACACAAAGGAAGTGGCCGTAACGACAGGCAATTTATTCAAATTGAAAAGTAAGCTGGAGACAAAATCACAAGAAACATTTTTTAATAAAAGTATACCTAAAGAGCATGTTGCGAGTCAAGACCAATGATTTTAAAACTGTCAGCGCCTTTCTAAGTCTCATAGTTTAGAAATGCCAGAGGGGACCAACTTTAAAATTACTTTAGACGCCGATTACTCTAAAATAGTTAACTTTCTTAAAAAATTCTATATTTAACCTCGCCTTTTTTTCAAAAATACCTATTCGACCATACCCCATATGATGGGGTAGAATGAGAAAAAATCATCCCCACATCACATATTGTATGGGGAGTCACCCCTTAAATATAAAATTATTCTTGTTATATGATATCAAAAGTAAAGTCTATTTAAGTGTAGTAAGTTTTATTAATTTATATTCATAGTTACAGAAGCTAGCAGTGGCGGACAGCAAGACGGACAGACGAATGGACGGAGCGAACTATAAGGGTTCCTTGCAGTACTACAGAACCCTAATAAATTTAACCTTTACCAGAATTAATTCCCCACAGACTAAAACGATAAAAAGTCAGGGCATTATTAATATAATAATATAATCAATTTTATTAAACAAAACGACGTAATGTCCCTGGGGACGATAGATAGAATTAATCATTCGTCCGGGGAAATCAGAAAATCATGTAATGAATAAATAAAAATTATAAGCAATTTCGAAGCCTTCTTAGCAGTTTACTAATGATGGGTATTTGGCTCCAATTTAAATTGCATACCTATTCAAAACTAGAATGGTTACCTTTTTTTTCGCATAATATCATATTATGTTATAATTTAACTTGGAATAATTTTGGCAATATTAAGGCATAAGTTCTAATCTAACCTAACCAAAAACTACACAAACTTTATTTTACGCCGGGCTTTTATGAGGCCTTGTTACTACTCCGAAGACGTTTTGAACGTGATTAAAAAGTTCTTACCTAACCCAAAACTAGACAAGCGTTATTTCACGCCGGGTTTTTGTGAGACGTTTTGAACGTTATAAAAAAGTTGTAACCTAACCTATGTGATCCATTGATTTTAGGTTTTATCTACGGAAAAATTTTAGTGAGCTGAATTTTTGTATAGGTTCACATATTTTATTACGGCGTTGTAATGAAGATATGAAAAATCGACATTGATATCGTGCCGACTAAAAAAGTTATAAAGGTCGAATGGTCAAAAATTTTGCAAATATCTCGCGACTAGAGGTTAGTATAAAAATTGTTTGTCGTGAAATTATCTACAAAAAATGCCTCAAGTGCCCAAAAACTACACAAAGGTTATTTATGTCTGACGAGTCGTCACGTTAAATTAGGACAAAAAACACAAGACTAAATGATAATTATGCCTAATTATATTATAGTACGCCAAGAAACAAGTATGCCAAAGTATTATTATGACAAACAAAATTATGCCTATTGAGGCATGCCACATTAAATTGTGGCAAAAAAATATATGCGATAAAAAATTTTGAGGGGTAGCTCTCCATACATGTATTGTGGAGTGAGGACGAAAAATATGTTTTCATTCTACCTCAACATGTGGGGTATAGTTAAAACCGTATTTTTAAAAAAAGTCAAGGTGTACATGACTTTTTTACAAAGTGAACTATTATTTTGAGTGAAAATGGACAATTACTTTTGAGGTCATTTAAAGAAAACCTATTAGGTACTCCTTCATAGTTACGGAACCCTCCTTTGACATGTCGTGGGATGATCTTGGTTAGGTTATATACAAATGTTCACTAAGTAAATTAGGTACTACCTAATTTATATAATTATATTATTCATATATGACTTATGCCCACTTATGTTGGAGGTTATATAAATTCTTACCTTTATTTCTGTTTTTTTTTAGTTTCCGTTCCGTTCCGTTCCGTTTAGTTCCGTTTTTGTATCAATAATAATAATAATTAATGTTAAAGGGCGTCACAGACAGACATCAATTTGTATGAACTATCACAGACGGCTAAGGTATCTTTAGATGAACATTATAGTATCTTCACCTCTATGACGCCCTTAACTCTAAAACACATCTGAATTTTTACCTAGGTAAGATTAGCACTACCATCCCGTTAAAAATTAAGCAGAACTCAGTTTAGAGATAAAACTGAAATATCTCCTAGCTCATGTTCCGCTACATCAAAAAGCGCTAGACAGTAATAGATGTCTTACTTTAAGCCAGTGGCTCCCAACTAGATGACGTCATAATTTGTTCAACAAATTTGTGCAATATTAGTCTCACGGCCGAATACTGAAACACTAATCAAAATTAAGAGTCGCTGTCACGGCTAGCCGAAATGACAGAGATAGCTTGTGACTTGAGCGTCACTTAATTTAACTATTGGACTCAGATAAGGCTCTCCTTATATTTTTACTGATAAAATGTATGTCATATTGTAGTCTTACTTGTGTATATGAACAAATTTTGTTTAACCGCCAGATTGTGCGGTGGGCCAATTCATAGCCTCCATAGATATTATTATTATATGGGGAGTCTGGCTGGGATCTCAGTCCAATACTCGGCCGTCAGTATCGTTGAACTTGTACAGAAGATGCAAACTATAAATCCCATCAATTCCTATCATTATTTTATTCAATCATATTGAATCATAAATAATATTATTGGAGTTTATTTTCATTCGAACTCAGTTTTTTAACGTCGTGGTCCTTGCTGACAAAAAAAATCGAAGTGGTCCCTGGAATCAAGGTCGGGAACCACTGCCTCAAGCTGATGGTTAAGTTGTAAGTGATCTCTTGGCTTAATAATCCAGTTGGAGAAATTCCCAAAATTTCGGGTAAATGAAATACTATTTAAAACTACATTTTCGATATTACGAGGAATTCCAATTTAATTGTTGTTTTAATTTAAAATGGGAAGTGAATATTTCATGGTGTTTAAATTGAATTCCTTTTCACGACCTCTGTGGCTCAGTGGTTAGCGCGATGGCGCTCAAGCCGGAGGTCGCGGGTTCGAATTCCTCTGATGGAAGTTCCTGGGTCACGGACGTGTATGAGTTTATTTAAAAAAATAATAAATATACTTCCCATTGTCTGGTCCCCGTAACATAAGTTCTTCGGATACTTAGCACGGGGCCAGAATTGACGTAGTGTTCACACGGAAGAAATAATAATGACGGAATAGACGCTGAAGCGTCCATATACTGACTATTTTCCTGAAAATTGATAGTAAAGAGAATGTTATCACATTCTCTATAGATGCTATTGCATGAGGTCTGAGGGAAAGACTTACCTTCATTTTGAAGCGACTCTGACACAAATCGCCGACGTTCCTTTCTCCCGGTTCATCTTCTACGCTTGCAGGTTTTTTATGGCCCTGAAATAGTTAAATAATAACTTATCTTTTAATATAAAAAGTTATAGAAATCATGTACAAAGCATGAAAGCGTTCCTAGTCGCAGAAGCTGGCTAAATATGATATCGCGCGAAGAATTGTTTAGCTGAATAACGTAGGTTAAATTATTTTTTTTAGTTATGTTATTATTTTTCGACTGTAAATGCTTATGATTAGTATCAACACGTCATCACAAGTATGGCAAGTTGCCTAAAATTTTTTTTGTCTTTTCGATATTAGACAACATGTTAATAAACAATCCAGAACCCGTTTTCGTATATCTTAAAAAGTAACGAAGGTACAAAAAATTTAAATTTACAATATGAAAGAGAGCTATATATCGGCCTGTGACGTCACAAGTTGCGCCCGCCATACATTTGACATTAAAGCCTGACCAGAAAAATAAAAAACCTGCACTGGAGGCGCCTCATTTTTTAATTGCAGCAACACTAAGGCCCGATTCGACCAAACTTGAAGTTACACGAGTGTAACTATAATGAGAATAATTTTACTCCTTCAATTTACTCTAGGATATCTTCGTTTGCGTTTTACCAAGTTACTCGAAGAGTATACTATGCTAGGTATTATTATTCAATGAATAATGAACGAATGTATAAACCGACAAAAAATCATGTACTATTGTTTGTATTAGAATGACTTGTACGCCATAACAATTTAATTTCGTAGAGTAATACAGTAAAATGTCAATGTCAAATTATAACACTTCACAATGACATTGATCGTGACAATTGACAACCAGCTGTGCGACTATTCACTATTCTCAGTTTAATACTTTACTCCGTCAAAATCGCCCGTGTAAATATTTACTCCCGTGTAATTACCTTATTCTTGGATTAGAAGTTGGAAAAACGCAAAACCAGCTTACTCTTAGATTAGGAAACATTTATACTCGAGTAAAATTTTACTCCAGTTTGGTCGAATCGGCCCTTAGAATGGCTGGGATGTGATTGGTTAAATCTAAAACATTTGACATTTCGTTTTAGTGCCGTGATTTCCCGCAACATGGCGACATTTTTTATTTTTCCGGTCATGCTTTACAAAATATATGGCGGTAGCAACTTGTGACGTAACAAATCGTGTTGCGAGATAGAGATAGGAAATATTCTTAATTGGTTATAATTTTTAATCGCATCAATCTAAATACCTATTTCTTTTAGATTTATGTATTTTTAATCAACAATTTTAAAATTTAGTTTATAAAATGTGATATTCCGCACTAGGCAACATCCCTATCAGAGAAACAAAATCCTACTACATTATAAAAGTTTGTAACGACCGATGGATGGATGGATGGAAGGATGGATGGAAGGATGGATGTTTTTTACTCTTGTGATATTGCCAGTCGCCGCAACGCAGGTGTGGCATACAATGCGTTAATCCGTTGCGGCGACGAGACGCTCGTCTCGTCGCTGCAACGGATTGAATTTGCCGAACGTCAGCCTTAAAATGTAAAATATTTTTCGCAATACGGTATTTTCCTGTATTTTTTTTATTACATAAATGAATAGTGCTCTGAAAAATAAGACAGTTTACAAAAGGAGTAGTATACTAAAAATGGAAATTTTCAAAGATACTGCGGATTGTTTGAAGCACTTTTGTGAGTCTTGTATAAAAATCGTACAAGCAGGTGACGTCACACGCAACGTTGCACGCAAGTTGCTACGAAATGTATGGCCATAGTCAAAGTCAAAGTCAATTTTTTTATTCAAAATAGGTATTTTTATACACTTTCTGAACGTCGGTCTACATGATGCCTTCCACCGGTTCGGGAACTGGCCCGGCGAACGGCGAAGAACCGGCGTAAGAAACTCGCGTTTATGCACATGCACATGCACATGCACATGCGTCGGCATATGCACAAGATTTCTGATATCTCGTAATTTTGCGCGTTTGTGTTGATACATACCGTAGTGAATATTTTTGTATTTGATGTAAGTAATCTAATTATGTAGGTTTTATACACTAATGTTTTAAAAAAATATTTCAACTTTTCTAAATGCACATAATTACAAAACTACACATAAAATCCTAATTCTTTTTACTTTTATCAATTTGTTACTTACAACGTACTTACGTACGTACCTAATTATTTCTTAATTTATTAAAAAAAAAACCAATTGTATAAAAGTATCTAATTTATCACTCACAAAAATGTGTACGATTCGGAACATGAAAGCAAAGTTCCGAAAACATAGACGTAAAAAACAGCTGACCTACTTCCGGAAACTTATAAATTATCGATGAAATAATAAATGAGGAGAAACCGATCTTATTCGGAGCTATTAAGATGGCGTAACTCAAAAATAATAAGAACTCCCAACTTGTGAGTTATTGTTCTTTTATTCATGCCCAAAACTTTGTATCTCTCATTGATAACTTGACTTTCGACAAGTAATGAATAAATGCGACATTTTCTTTATCTTCGTAAATTAAAATTATTAAGACAAAACAATTCACAACTCACATGTAGGTAATTTATTACAGATTAGATATTATAGGTAGATTGTGGGTACATTATTCTTCTTCTTCTTTTGGTATAGCCTGCCCTGTAATAGGAGTTGCCAACGTCAGAGTGATGGTTCAGTGAAAAATTTGTAGGTACATGATTGTACGTAAATATATACATTTTTTGACGTGATAACGTCTTATAAATCGATGGAGCCGGCTGCACGCACGAAAAAACATGACTCATGCGTTACCTGTTACTCGTTATCGTTACCAAGTACCGTTACCAAGTACCAGCGTTAGCTCGCATTGCCTTTACCTCATTATTATTATTATTATTGTTGTTGTTGTTATTGTTGTTGTTGTTGTTGACGTTGTCACGTTCAACTATCGTCAGTAAACCGACTTTACAGAAAACCGGTATGTTTTTTAATTTATATACGGCATCGGCTTATAACCATTTGCCAGTGTCAAGTTAAAAAGGCGGGAAATAGAACTTTCGTTTCAATTTATTCAACACCGTATTCCTAAATCGTCAAGTCTAAAGTCTGGTCAAAGTCAAAATAAATAGTCAATGCAGTCCATGAGTCATGTCAGTCGATTCTGTAAAGTGGTAGAAGCTTTACTGAAAGTTCCTAGGGAGTTTTGGAGGGAAACTTAAAATAGCACGTTTTTAGAAGTTGTACCACTTGCCCACACTTGTGCACGTTAACGAATATTTAACAGTTAATATTCTACCAATATTACACATTAAGAACCGAAATAACACAAATTTATGAAAGAAATGCAAAATCCACAACGTCGCCCAGTGAATTCCCGGAAAAACTCCCATAAATATTTTACAATTCTAAATTTAAAATTAAAAGTGACATTTTTCTTTTTTATTTTCAATGCGAAAATTTTACATTTGAGCACTGACATACAAAACGTTCAGCCTATAAAACACAACGCTTATCTTGTTTTAATCAACTTCATAATAAAAATATATATATATTATACTGCTTAGCTAGCTTACTCGTTTATTTTGATAACTTATCCAAGAGCATGTCAGGACATGTCCAAAGAGGGACATGATCCGTAAGTTTCTACGCACAAAAGCTTTTATTATTATTATTAAAAATTTCTTCAAAGTTAACTGTTCAATTTCGTCCAACTAATATTATAAATGTGAAAGTTTGTGAGGATGGATGTATGGATGGATGGATGGATGTTTATTACTCTCAGTCAGTATTCCAGCTATCTATCAGTAGAGAATGTTACAAGTTTCTTACTCTTATAGTTGAGAAATGCCTGGCTTATTTTCAACTTTTAAACCACTTTTGAGGCCGTTTACTCGAAAATGATTGATTTGACACATAAACTTTAGTTTCCGTCCATATTTCAAACTCCGTTCGCACAATTCTCGTAAAACTGCACGGAACATTTTTGCTTTACGTATTAATATAATAATTATAATCACAGAAGTAAGCGAGGGTGGACAGAAGGACAGAGCGAAACTATTATATAATTATAGGGTTCCTTGTAAATGCCACGGAATCCTAAAAATCTGTAAATTATCCTTAAAGGTAGCATTAAGCTCATAATTATAATATGTCCCAAGTTTAGACTATTGCGTTTTCAGAAGCTGAAATGTCTTAGGTTTTTTGGTGCTATTATTTATTTGATCGCAAGACTTGTGCCAGTACGAGACGTTACGGATTTCGTTACGAATATTGTGTTTCTTTGAATACATTGGCCATGAAAGAATGCTTCAATACTATACTCATATTATAATAACCTTCCCAGATAATATTGCTTATGTATAAAGTGTAATTAAATGTATGGATGTACCTACATTTGGATATTGTTTTCCAAATACTGCGAATATGTAAAATTTCGAAATGCAGGAACTAGTATTTAATAAATATTATAATAATTAATGTCATAATGATTATATTAATGACTATACTTCGTGCGTCGTATGATGATATGGGTGATAGTTCTTATATTCCTTGCTACGCAAACTTCTTACAAGAAAACAAAAAAAAAGCAAACGAAATAAATTATATTCCATTGACAAAAAATAATATTTCTTTAATTTTATAAATGAAACTGCTATTATTCTTATTATTAACTCTGATATCTTATAATAACTGTGAAATATAAATATGAAATTAAATTAAGAAAATATGTCATAAAAATGGCAGATGCATGTAACGGAACTTCTGTCAATAGAGATTGACACTGTTGTATCGACATCAAATCGATGAATAGGAGCGGCCATCTTGTGATCGTATTGCAACTCGGAAATGTCAGTACGAGTGCATCTGCCTTGTAGGTATGCGATTTATGTTTTCGTTGCGTCTGCTTTGAGTTTTTGTTGATTTTGACTTTTGTTATTGTTTTTTGTTGAGTTTTTGTTATTGTTTTTGTTTCCGATTCCGAAACGAGCTCGCAATCTTCGAGTTCCGACTGCAGTGAATAAGAAAATAAACGATTTGAATAGTTTTTATTCTTTTATTATTATTTATTTACAAATTACCCATTTCTTAGCAATTTAATTCACAAATCTAAAATCGATAATTCCGATTTCATTTCCTTTACGAACTAATTCGATATTTTAAACAATCGATTAATTTTCGTTAGGTAACTTCACTACGATTGTCAATTATTATCTGTCACGCATATCTTCTTAGGACGCATATAGTATAGTTAGACGTTGATCTGTCTTCACTATAAACTGAACTAGGACATGTAGATGTAGGTGACATCTACACGTCCTACAACCTACACCTACACCTACTGGGGCCGGCCGATTTTTAAAAAAATACTAAAAATCAGAGGGTCAATTTTGCTAAGTAAAACCGGCAATAACACAATTACAATCAAATCCCGATACGCATAAACTGCCAAACCAGTATTCTCGTAAACCTTAAACAAGCATAGAACGTTCTGATGATGATGGTCCAAACGTCACAAAATTAGTTTACGATGACAAGTCGCTTTATCTATAATACGATCAAATCAAAATGAAAGTCTGGTTTACACGCGAGAGCTGAGGTTCAGTTTACCACTAAACGCATCTTTAACTATTTGACAGTTAAATGGCAATATAAACACAGTGAACAGTAAGGCCCACTTGCGCAGATCTGGGTTAAACATAACCCTGGGTTAAATATCACGTTATCTCTCTCGTTCTTCGTTTTTATGAAAGAGGAGGCGTGATATTTTCCCCCAGGTTTGATTGTAACCCAGATCTGCGTTAAAAATCAGATCTGGGCCTTAGTATGGTAAAATAAAATCGTCATTTTTACTTTCAATTCTTTATTTCTCACCGCTTAAATCTTTCCTGAACTTCTAAAATTATTTCAAGATCAAATTTAGCAAAATCGCGTTCGTTATAATAATAATAGCTAATGAAATATTAAATGATACTAAAATCTAATTATCTTGTATTTAGACTTTTATATCGTGTGAATTTAACATTTGGTACAACGCAATATGTATGATAACATACTAACATGGATTTTTGCCGGGGAATTCAATGCGTGACGTTGTGTTTTTTGTATTTGTTTCATAAATGTGTGTTATTTCGGTTGTAAATGTGTAATATTGGTAGAATATTAAACATTAAATATGCGTTGACGTGCACAAGTGTGGGCAAGTGGTACTACTTCAAAAACCGTGCTCTTTTGTGTTCCCTCCAAAACTCCCTAGAAACTTTTAGTAAAGCTTTACTGAATCGACAGACTTGACTCATTGACAGTTTATTTGGACTTTGGACTTGACGATTTAGGAATATGGTCTTGAAAATTGGAACGAAAATTCTATTTCCCGCCTTTTAAACTTAACACTGACAAATAGTTTTAAGCCGACGCCATATATTTAAATAAATAATAATAAATAAACATACTAACATAAACAGTAAGAGAACCTGAGTTGTGCATGTAATCAAATCCCTGTTTGTTCGGTGGATTATGAGGCTGTGTCCAGGGATTCCCGCATCTCGCGCAATCCCGCATCTCGGGGAATCCCGCATCCCGGTAATAACGGAATCCCGGATGATTATTACCCGTATCTGGGCATGGTAATGTATCGTCTGTAAGTAAATCTTTGTGGAATATTAGTGACGCGGAAAGAGGAACTTATATAAAACTTGAAACTATATCTGTTTGATTTCTATCTGAACTCTGTTGAGTTAAAACATTATTTTTAGTGTAATACTAAATTAATACGAGCATACATTATTAAATATTATTATTAGTGCCGTAAGATAGGAAGAGAAGAAAGTCTTTTAGGATTCCGTACCCAAAGGGTAAAAACGGGACCCTATTACCAATACTCCGCTATCCGTCCGCCCGTCTGTCTGTCTGTCCGTCTGTCTGTCGGCAGGCTGTATCTCATGAACTGTGATAGTAGACAATTTAAATTTTCACAGATGATGTATTTCTGTTGCCGCTATAACAACAAATACTCAGAACAGAATAAAAAAAATGTTTAAGAGGGGCTCGCATACAACGCACGTGTTTTTCTTCCGCCTCCGTGGTCTGGTTAGAGCTTGGCTCTCGACTCGGAGGTCGTGGGTTCGATTCCCGCATTGGAACAACAAAACAATGTTGTTTTCAAGTTTGGTTAGGACAATGCAGGCCTGATCACCCGATTGTCTGACAAGAAAAATAATCCATGCGTCGGATTGGCATTTTACATGCCAATCCGACGTATTTTTATCGACTTCGGCGAAGCCAAAAGGAAGGGATGCTGCTTTATGATGTAGGGATAATGCTTTTGTCCATATATGTATGTTCCACCGTAGCGCCTAAAATACTGATCCGATTGTATGTTTATATTGTAGGCTATATAATTTATGTAGTCGGTTAATAGTTTTTTTTTTTATTATTTTAGCTGATAAAACATATACCTTAATAATAGCTTTGGAGAAAAACCTTTACTATTGTTCAATATAAACATTCTTAATTATTGTACGTGTCAGCGGAAACACCCCTGTTAATTATCTTTTCAACCCTAAAACGTCGAATCAGCGAACACTTATTTCGCGATCAGCGCTCAAATATTTTCATTATAAACACCGAAATTCCTCAAATTTCCGCGACGAAATGAAATTTGTAATGATGGGTTTCGGTATTCACAGCGATACTGAATATTTTAGTAGCGTTATAATTAACTAGTCTGTCTCGCTGGCCTTTTAGAATCAATAGCGCCGCTACTGAGATAGGGGCACCATGCCTTCATGCCAATAATCATCTTAGCTAGGCAAGCAGATTCGATAATATTCGGCATTACATGTTCAAGACGAAACTATGGTCTGTTCGCATTAAGAAGGCAGTAATTTAAAAAATAGGTAAGTATATAAACCGGATGGAACGAAGTTATAATATATAGTTACGAAGTAACTTATAAGTACGAAGTTATAATATATATATATATATATATATATATATATATATATATATATATATATATATATATATATATATATACAGAGATTAGCCGGAACAAACACACAGACTGACAGACGGACAGAAAAATGTTAACAATTTATATTTTATTGTAAGTACCGATCATACTTTAAAATGCATTAATTGAAAATAAAAGCTGTTAATTTGAAATAAAAAACAGACACACAATTTTGTTTATCTGTATAGATATAATATATTATATAATACAAAACAAATAGTTGAACTAAGTATATATAGTGCGCGCGGAACTAGCGCCTTAGGTAGGGACAGAGGTTGCTTGCTGCTCGCAGTGTTGCCGCCGCGAAGTCCGGCTCCGTATGTAACAGTCATAACAGTCACAATGTGTAGTTGCAAAATTCTACATTATTGTCAAGGTGATAAGGTCGTTTTTTTGTATCATTCTTAATTGTCGTTATTACATTGTGATTTCGAGTGGCAAAAAGTGTCGTGCCAATATAATCCGCCTAGCCCCAATATCGCATCGCGCCATAAGGAACTTCGTTCCAAAAATAAATAAAACGAATCACAAAAATAATTGTCTGACCAGCATTCGAACCCGAGACCGGAGACACCAATTCGCCAACAACTGGATTTCACATAATATAATAATCTAAGTTAGGTACTCACTATAGCTTTTCACGCGATGAAAGCAAAAACATACTATATAACTTAAAATGCGTCATCGCATATATATATCGAGATAGATCGATTTTTCTCCCCCAAAACTCCCTCCATATAAATTTCATGGCAGTACTTGCAGTCGTTTCCGAGATTCTGATTACATAATAATATATACAAGATTTGGTCGTTTAAAGTATAAGATTTATGTAGGCTATAAACAGCAATTCCCTAAGGCATAACGAAAGTGCTACAATATAAACATTGACAAAACTTGATCCATACATGAAATTTCTACTTAAAGAAAGTGAATTATTTGAGGGGAGGAGTCGTCTTCGTTATGGCTTCCATTAGCTGATGACATCGACGCCATATTATCATAATTATTTATACAGGGAAATGTAAGGAAATATTTGGGACTAATTTTCAATCTCGAGCTTATAAGAATTATAAGGCGGGCAAAGCAAGTACTTGCTTTGGTACATGGTGACGGTCATTTCTTACCATCAGAAAATACGTATGCTCGTTTGCCTTATACCATTAAAAATAATAGCGTGATATGTAGGTACAGACTACACGTGACGAGAGTAAAAACTTTATTCATAACTTTAAATCCAAAACCGTGTCGCTCGTGTCGTGACGCGACCTTGAAATTTTGCCATTGAAAAGTTATGATGATGTTTTTGGCTTTAATTATTTTTTTCTCTGTATTGAGAAACAAACAGTTATACTTAAGAGAAGATAGATAAAAGATGATTAATCTATCTTGAAAAGGATACCCGCATATTCTTTCAGTAGTTTCCTAAATAGGATCCTTCGCGATTATTTTCCTGTGATCGTTACGTAGGTACATATATTTACTGCGATTTTCTAGGGCGGTACCTTGATAAAAGTTCCGAAGAAATAAAATTTCATTCTTTAGAGAATATTTCTTGATTTAACAATGAAACCAAGTTATATTAAGTACATAAAATTAGAAGTATTAAGAAAAATAAATTTCATATAATTTCTCTATTATTATAGTGGCGACGTATCACTAAAAACGCCACGCGAATAAAAAGTCCAAAGTCCTGTATCAATTAGATTGGTCAATAGTATTTCGCTTTATTTTGTACTCAATAATTTCCATCGTTGACCACCCAATTTGTAAGATAAATTAGTTTCGATTGTAAGTGAATAAAAGTGGTGAATAATCCCTTTTGAAAATCGTAAAGTACAATAAATAATTAATCATGTCCAAAACAATCACAGAGGTACGTGCTTCCCATTCATCTTGGCGCGACTTAAAAATGTTTGTCCATTTTGTCGATTAGGGTTTCGAAAAACAATTAAGTAAAAATATAACTTTTTATCGCGACTAAATATACGGTGTCAGCGGGATTTATTTTTGCGCACACGTAGTCATGAGTACATCTCGTAAATGGCATATTAAACATTTTCATAGAAAATATGCTAAACCCTGAGATATGGGTGAAAAGCGATATGTGAATATTAAGCACTTAATACAGATACTGATCTCACTGCCTACTTGAAATTATGCAAATAAAAGATTAGTGTTTTTATTTCATATATGTATCACTTAATTATGTAAAGTAAAAAAATATATATTTTTAATTTAAGTCTGGAGAAAAAAAAACCTCTTGAATAGCCTACATCACTCATATGTCCGTCCTAACATGACTCTTTTGTGCCATTTATTTAAGTATTTTTATCTCCTATACGCAGACCACGTACCGAACATTTATAAGGTCAATAAGAATCGTGGGAAACAAACTATCCTTCCCATCACGTAGCCACAATTTATTTAGGTGAATACTTCATTATTGATCTATCTTAAGTCATCATCATTCATTATTGATCTATCTTTAGTCATCAACGTCATATAATTTAGATATCTAGATATAACTACTTCGAGAGTAGTGGCTATAAACGTTATAATAGATGAATGCCATAGCACTTGCAATGTAAAAGATTACAATGCAATCGAAATATCGACACAAGCAAATATTGAAATAATGATGAAAATATTAAGACAATACAAAAAGAATATTAAAATAGCCTAAAGGCCCCCACAGACGAGAAGCCGATCGTTTCAGTTAGAACTGACGTCAGTTCGGCCTGAACGGATTCGAGCACATACACGGAGAAAATCTCATCCGACCGAACTGACGTCAGTTCGGCCCTTAGATTAATAACGCCTAGATACTCTTCAAACAAACGCATCGTACAAAGTGAATCAAGCAACAGATTGATGTAGGCGTAAGCATTATATACCGACCTTATCAAATTGGAAATAAAAATCATTAATTTTTTTTTAATATGACGTGTATACTGTACAGAGTACACACGGCAGATGTGACACTACATTCATCATTCGAAATTGAAAAGTATACATAAAGATTATCACAAAAAAAATCATACACCTAGCGCCATCTGTGTAAAAAGCCACCATTAGAAAGTTAAAGTTGATAAATAAGAAGTATAAGTAGCTTCCCACATATAGCATTATATAGATGGATTTTTAAAATTTCACTCTCAACGCCGCTAAAGCATTTACACTTTAAAAATATTTAATATTAGGAGACAAGCTACTTTAGAACATTTGACATTCGTAAATTCCTTTTTTCTATTGAATTCGTTATAATTGTATACAGGTTTATTTCTTTCTGCAAGGATAGTCTTCGAATTATCTACTATTATTATCTAAATCAAATCTCAACCCAAAGTAAAATTATAGATAAACTAGTTTTCTCTACGCGCAAGCACTGCCCTTGGTCAGTATAGGGACATCTAATAACTGAGACCTTGATCCTAATTTCCATTTGGATAAAGAAAATAAACAAGGAAATAAATTATTTATGTCTCCAGAAAATGACATACGAATGAGGAAGGCCCTTTATTTATGTATGAGACATTATTTTTTATTTGCCTATGGATTGGGCATTTGTTTTATACGGTCAGGGGAGTTTCAACTTCTGTTTTGTTGTTTAAATTTTGTGTGGATTTTTTTAAGAATGAATACAGACGGGATAGTAAAAATTTTTGATACTTAATTATATTCATTATAAAATATTATTAATACTGATTATCACTTTTGACCGACTTCCAAAAAAAGGAGGCGGTTATTGGGCTGTATATAATATATTTTTTTTGTATGTTCAACGATAATTCTGTCGTCTGTGGACCGATTTTCAAAATTCTTTTTTCGATGTAAATTGTATAATCCCAAGTTAGTCCGGTTTTCACCAAAGTGGTGACTTGATGATGGGAATCGAGGGAACTCCTCGAAATTAATATGGACATTTATAGTGATTTTGACTTTTTCTGAAGGTATACTCTGGATCCAAAAGAACTAAACAGAACTCCTGACTCCTTATAGATACATGTTCGGGGATTTCGGCGTTGTTTAAAGAACTGCAAGCATATGCCACTATGTCAATTACGGTAATCACTATGATCACCACCATCATCACACCATACATAATCACATTATGATGATACTATAGGTACTTCTCGTAGTATTTTAAACCGACACGTATCTTTGAACATTAGTCATTACTTTTCCGTTTGTGAACTTATTTGCAAAATTATTTTGTTGTTGTAAAGGTTATAATTCGAAATTAGCCCTTTAGTCAGCAAAGGAGGCCTGATGAGGGGATACATGATAAATCGAGGGAACTCTTCGAAATTTATATGGACACATATGTGTCAGAAAAAGTTGAAATCACTATATAGTGATTTCAACTTTTTATGAAGTTTTCCAAGCATATGCTACTAAAAAGTAAGCTTTTGTACCAAGGTATACCCTGGATCCAAAACAACTGAATAGAACTCCTGAGTCCGTATAGATACATGTTTGAGGATTCCGGCATTGTTTAAGGAACTGCAAGCATATGCTATCATACCACTTACAGTAATCATCATCATCATCACAACTATCTTCACAAGAAACACCAACATAATATTATATTGGCATAGGTACTCACTACTCATCAGAGTTTTGTGCACCGATATCAATGTCTTTGAAATTTTCCTATTGCTAAAATGACATTCGTGATCATCATCATCACTATAATTTATTTATTTAATCCTTACTGCTATATATTTTCCGTCGAATATTACTATAGATAATAATAATTATTTAATAATATAGTACCTATCTAATCAATATCATCACTGGTAATTATTTAGTAGGTCTACAGATCGGTAATGCTTATTTGGGGAAATACCACGGCCTCCCAGAAATCTGACATAAAATAACGCTTAAGTTTGTTTTGCCTTTTAATTGAAATTGAATAGTGGAGGCTTTTTTTGTATTTATAACTTTCTTAAAATGTGTAAATAATAATATATGTAACCAAAAAGAGAAAAATTATTATTTTTGAACAAAAAATTGAAACCGACTTCCAAAGTAAAAATGCACGGAGTGAAAATGTATCTACGTTATATGGTACCGACTTTAAAGTTATGAAGATTGCGTAGAGAAATGGTTAAAATTTTAGCCGAATTTAAAAGGGGAATTATTGAGGAAATAAGTTTTATTTCATACATTTTTGTGCATTTTTACTTTGGAAGTCGGTTTAAATTTTTTGTTTAAAAATAATAATAAGTTTACAAGTTGTGCCGAACGTAATGTAACGATTTTTTTTTCATTGTAAAACCACAATTTATAAATTGTAAATAAGTGTTGTAATATAACATACTTTCAATTTATATTAGTTTATCCGTTTAAAGCAAAGCTATAACTTTAATAATTCGAAAGCCTTCCGTCTGTTCGTGTATATGTCATGAGGGATAATCACGAAGAATTATTATTATTGACAAAAACGTTTTCGTAACTTTGTCGAATGTATATTGTTTTATTGTTATGAACAGCCAACAAAAGTTACAATTATGCATGCATATTGATTGAATTTACATTATCATGGTTACTTCACTTTTAATTACAGGCTATTACATCTTTCTATAAAAAAAATATAAATGTTTCGGCTATGAAATAATTTTAAAAAATATGAAAAATATAATTAAATTAATTAAATTAAAATTAATACAGTTAGAGTTAAATTAATCAATGTCAAAATAAATTAAAATTACATTAATATCGATAAATATTAATAATTAAAGATTACAGTTAAAAAAAATATTTAAAAGTATAATAGAATTAACTAAATAAAGAGAATGAATGTCATGTAAAAATAGAACTGAAAAATAAGTGCAATACATACATTATATACATATAATATTAAAATAGAATAAGATAAACAATTAATAACAATTTCAAAAATTCATTGAACGAATATAAAATTAACGAAACTAAACAAAGATAATGTCATATAATAATAACATTGGAGAATAAGTGCAATACATACGTCACGATAAAAAATACAACTATAAAAAGAATTCTTAATATAAAATAATAGTGCATGTAAGTCAAAGAGAATTAATTGGTAAACGATTTTTAACATGTCAACATTGATAGATAGGTCAATGTTACATGATTGATTAGCTATTTAAATGTTGAAGAATCCTAGATTTAAAACTATTCAGACTGTCGTAATTAGGCGGTGTCATAATTTTCATTCAATTCAATTTCGATAACATTGCGAATACTTGTTAACTGTTCCCCCCAGCCCCACAGAACTCAAGACCCAATATCAAAAAGCCTAACTTTGAATGTCAACAAAACAAACAAGCTTTATTTATATCTATCGGTTATATCCCTTCCCGTCTAGGGGAACGTATCTATGAATAACAAATGACAAACAACCTGACAGGAGTTTTCTACGAAGTTATGATTCAAGTGAAAAGAAATAAAATCTAAATAAATACCGTTGAACGGTATTATTTAGATTTTATTTCTTTTGTTTTATAAGCTACTTTATAAGGTTATTTGTATTATAAGCAATTTTAACCATAAGGGTCAATTCACAGCGATAGCGTACGCGACGCGGCGCTGCATTTTAAGATAGCTATTCAGAATTGAACTTAATTCATTACACAATAAGATACACGTTTCATTGTAAGAGTTAATAATAACAAAGATAACAAAGATTACATTAATATATTATTTTCTTGGTATTTTTGCTGGTTTTCTCTCAGACCATAGTATCAATTCGCTCATAAAAGGTTTTACATAGTTAAGCTTTAAAAAATATTTTACTTTGGGAATAAAATAAATAATTAAAATGTCAGTACAAGAATCAACTGTTTTGGAGTCGGTGCCAACTGCCAACCGAGATAAGGCAAAAAGTCTGTAAGCTAACGTATAACGTGCTCCTATTAGAAGGTAGGCTAAAGGTTTTCCCACACGACAACCAGAACGATACCACGTGGTGAAATGAAATGAAATGATTTTTTTTTTATTTCCAAATAAAACTTAACAAGCTTCTTTCGGAAAGTCAACAGGAAAAGCTACCACCGAGCGTATGTTTGACAATGAATATTCTCTTCACATGTACCACATTTTGCAGTAGGTATCGACCACGTGTATGATACCGACCACCTACATATCACATCACATCGCAACCACAAGCGACAGTGAAAGTCGAAATGAAACTGTGTCTGCACACGACGCGACGCAAAACTTCGCAGTGACACTATCACTGCTTGACCACAATTTTGTGGTCGCGTCACGTCGCGTCGGTGTGGTGTGGTTGTGGTACGTGTGGGTCGGCTCTTAATCTTTTACAATGTCTAAGCGTACATTGTCAGTATCGAATCAACACATCGATTTATAAAAGGCGGTGTAGTAGGGCAAATTCAAAAATATTTAAATATTTAAAATACACATACGCACCATCAATTGAGTTGAATGTATTTTTTTTAGTACATAAATGTGCTTCGAAAAATAAATAAGTTTATAAAAGAAATAGCATACTAAAAATCAATATATTTCAAAGAAACTGCGAATTGTTTGAACCACTTTCGTGAGTGTTGTGAAAAACCCCACATGCATAAAATTTCTACGCCGAAGTCGACTTTGCGTTTATGTTGACACATATTTTTTTTCATGTTTGATGCACCAAGTAAACCAGAACATGAAGATTTTTATTTAAGTATATAAAAAGTATGGCAATGGTATATATGCACTCCAAGGGCAATATTTCCCAGCTTAAAACCAATAAAAAAAACTGTACATATTCCCTGTATGTATACATACATCTTTGTATAGTGCTGATGCATTGTATTATAATATATTGGTATTTACCTGGTTTCCGAGCTGATGAGCAATTGGTGCACTAAATTACACGACTCGTTAGCTCAAAATAGTCGCCCACTCAACTATATAAGATACGCATACTATAATTATCCTGAATTAATAAGAACTATTTCATAGTTTGAGCGCAAATATACAAAAATAGCTTCTCATCTGAGAATAGATCTTGGCTATTCTTAAGGTGCTCTATTTTATAGTTCATCGGGATATAAATAGCTTGAATCCAATTATTAAAAGGCAATAAATGCCTGTTCTACAATGTGGATATTATTATAGCAATGTAGGTCACATAGTAGAGGAAATAATTGACTTAATAAACCTAAAAATTTCACGATAATGCTATTGTTGGATGTGAAGATTTGACTCAAATGCACCCGCTTTGACACAATATATAATTAGCTCTTAGGGGTCTCATATACGGTCCAGTTTCAGTTCGGCCTAAGCGGAGGCAAAATCTTATCGTCTGTGGGAAATTTTGAGATCGCATCAGTCGGTTGGATGGACTGAAGCGATTCGTTCCAGTGTTGCCAGAACTGTTTTTGCGAAACTACTAAACTCGCGTCGATTTCTACTAAAAGAATACTGAAAAGTATCAAAAATGTAGTCAACTTAGAAATCCTTAAAGCCCCCAAAACCCATCGCCTTTTAGGTTTTGTTATATTAAAATTTTATTACTTTTTGAATTATATTATAAATTTTAACGTTAAATTAAAATATACTAGGAAATTTACGTATAGAGTAATTAAACGGATAGTTTTAAGCAAAGTACGGACGAATGCATCCTTGTATTATTATGATAAGGTGTCAATTTTTTTTGTATTGTTTTGTGTCTAACCTAGGCCATTTTGCATATGATTGATTACTGTCTCCAGCTCTTTCCCACTCAAACACTACTAAAAACTAAATTCCTAATAAGGAGGGAATAAAATACTTGATTTAGTAGTAAAACTTTGGAAAACAACTAAGTTAGCAACATTAATTCTGGACTAAACGACTATCGTGTACAAGCGGTGTGAGTTTACAATTAATAAGCACGACCGTAGCTCGCGGCAAACCAGAACGAACTGATGCAATTTTTCCGTGTGTGTGTGCTCGAATCCGTTCAGACAGAAATGACATCAGTTGGGTCGGATGCGCTTTTTTTCCGTGTATGTGCTTGAATTCGTTCAGGCCGAACTGACGTCAGTTCTAACTGAAACGATCGGCCTCTCGTCTGTGGGGGTCTTAGAAACTATTTTTAAGTTATCGTCAGTACACACTGAAGCATGACATGACGCAACGCGGCGTGGCATTTTTTAGATTGAACTTAATCACTACACAAGATAATACATGTTTCATAGGTATGTTAATGCCTAAATAATTGTGTGGTTTTATGAAACCACGGTAAAAGTGAAACTTTTTTTCACATTATAGACATTTAACTAAAAATTTTTGGAATAATATTCCATTAAGGGTATAAAATCGCTTCATCAATCTTAATTTTATAGCACTGGCACAAATGAGTACTAGTCTATACACTACACGGTCAGCTGATGCGAACTATAGGCGCCGCCATATTGGCCTCGGCTGCTCTGACGAGCGCCTTTCACTTTATCCCTACTCCGCGGCCGACCGTCACGCGACATGCAACACACAGACGAAAAAGTTTGAGACGATGTAATGATGATGACGATGAAAAAAAATTCGTCTATTCGATGTTAGACAACATGTTAGTAAACAATCTAGAACCCATTTTCGTATATCTTAAAAAAGAACGTAGATACAAACAATTTAAATTAACAATAAGAAAGAGAGCGTTATATCGGCCTGTGACGTCACAAGTTACACCCGCCATACATTTACAAAATGTAACGGTGGCGGTAGCAACTTGTGACGTAACAAATCGTTTTGCAAGAAAGAGATGGGCAATATTTTTTATTTGCTTATAATTTTCAATGGCGTCATTCTAAATACCTATTTATTTTAGATAAATGTATCATTAATCAACAAGTTTAAAATTTAATTTATAAAAATGTGATATTCCACAGTAGGCATCATCCCTATTGCAAGAGTGCAAGCTGATCGCACTGCGAAGCGCAGCGCCGCTCTTGCAAATGAAACGTGTATCTATGTGTATGGCGAATAAAGTTCAATTTTGTAACGCTACCTCAACAATGCGGCACCGCGTCGTATCTCGGTGTGAGGTGACTCTTATAAGTAAGATGATTGATTATCTACCAACTATAGTAATTAGGGATCGATAACTAAACTAATGAACTTACTTTGACTACAGCGTTGCGAGCCAAATTGATTACTAACGAGTACGAAAAGTATTTCAATATAACTCCAAAGAGAATTAATATAATCTAGAAATTTATTGTAAATATTACTTAGATGAATAACTTCTGTGCTCGCTTAATAAGCAAGCCCCGTCCTAAAACTTCGCAACAAATTATTGACAAAATATTGTATATACTTTTAACATTTAGAGATTATTTCTCATCTTCGCCTTTTCGTGTTTTCATCTCAATTTTATTTTTATCCGAAGTTTTTGTAAATTATATTTACGCCTAGTATTAAGTGTTTACAATCTATATTTATAATCAGAATGAAGTCAGACGGGGCTTGGACGAAGAATTTACAAGTGAGTAGCACTAAAATACGACTTTACGGCACTCATAATAAGTGTTAGCATGGGATAAGCAACGATAAAACAATATTATGTTTCTTCTCATACTAGCCGGGTTCCTATGCTATTGTTATAATCTAAGAGACGAGGTAAGCTTTTATGTCTACCCAATAGTCCGGGCACATGCGTTCCAGCACCTAACGATCGATCGACCGAAACAAAAAAAAATCTAAATATAAAAAATCTTTATACAAGAAAAAGTTACGCCATCTTGGTTTTCACTATGCTTCAAATGTCAGCCATCTTGTTTTCACCATACTTCAAATGTCAAAATAGCCCCAAAAATCTTAAAAGTGAGGCCACTTAACTGGATACACATTTTGCCTCAACATGCCTCGTCTATGGATAGAACTCTGATTATGATGTTGGCTGTGGTCTTGTCAGATTAATTGCTAGGCACAGGTGACAGGCCTCACCCAACAAACCACAACACGATTTTGGCACATGCCCATAACATTGACGTCCCCTTTTATCAAAATATGTTTCCTTAAAGACCTTTATTAGGTAAAAAATGATTATTCTACTATACTATTATAAATGTGAAAGTTTTTGAGGATGGACGGATATGTGAATGGATGTTTGTTTGAAACCCTTTTGCAAAAACTACCAAGCGGATTTTGATAAAATTTGGTATGGTAGTTGCTAATTCTCCGGATTAACTCATAAGCTACTTTGTTACGGATAATTTAAATGAAACGAGGAATTACCAACGTGACAAATATATTTAAAAAAAGGGGACGTGGGCAAAAGATCTGGGTGGCGTCTTGGTGTCAGGAGTGTAGTCAGCACGTGGCGCGAGGAGCCCAACTTCCGGTAGCGTCTCTCTGTCGTTCAAGCTGGTATGTTCGCCGCGACGTAGATCGTCCAAGGGGCGGTGCAGACTGGGTCCAAAGCCAGTCAGTTCAGTCTGGATTAACTAGCGGCACTCAGAAATTTGGATGTGTGGAAACTAGCCATAAGTCCATGCGAAATAGTGCCTTGAACCCGGAGTATAGGTCCCTGGAAAATCCATAAAATGTGTGGTGCTGGAGTCTTACAGCCGGCATGATCTTAACCCCAAACGATCAAAACCACGGGCTGTGTGACCATCACAAAATAAAAAAAGGATAAGCAAAATAAAAGATAACATAAAGAACAATAATTAAAGTATGGATACAAACATCCTAATATTATATCAATGCAAAAACGGAAAGATGAAATTACAAATGAGCACGTGGTTTGGGCAATCAAATTTTGACAACTAATTTTACAAGGTGATAATTAACATGAAAAATAATGTGTTTTAATACAAGGGTGATTTACCGAATAAAACTTCAAAACACAGATATAAAAAAACTCACCGTAAAAACGGGATTACGAAATATAACGACTACATCTTGAGTCTATAGAAAATTTTATTCTAAAAGAGTAACGTCATTCGACGAAGTGCGATAAGTACCCTTCTCCGTCCACTTTTTTTCAAACATTTGACAACTAAACTAAAGCGTAAAGAGAAAAAGTCCAGAAATCAAAATAAAAGATATTATATTAATAATCAATATATTATGTAATATAATAATGCAATACTACTGTATTTTAATTAGTATTCAAGGTTAAATTATTATTTTTTAAGATTTAAGACTGAAGTAAAATCGATATATGAACCAAATACTAAAGAAAGGCTAACGCCGTTTTAGTAAAGACGTGCGCCGATAGATGGCGCTACAGCCTCTGAATGACTAAAATAATTAAGCATACATAGCATACGTTACATATATATCTTCTCATTTATCAGTCTTTTTTCATAGAAAATAAAACGTCCAAGCGACATTTTAGAATCTGCACCGGAGTAACGTTTAACTTAATATTTATTGGAGTATGAGCGACCCCTTCACTTGATATTTAATTGAATTTTTGCCGTACACTACAATGGTTGCGGATGTGACGTTACGGTAGCGAGTTGCGACGTATCCGGATCCGAACTGTGTAACGATCAGATGAAATATCACTTAGCTTGTAGCATCGTTGAGATTTTATTTTAGATTGCGAATTGCGATCCAACAAAATATATCAGTCTGGTTCCCGGGACTGTCTCTGCTTTGCTTGTTTTATTGCAAAGTAAAACTAGTTATACACGGTCCGGTTTTCCTTCAGTTCGGCCTGAACGTATGCAAAATCATATTATCGTCTGTGTGCAATTTCGAGATCGCATCCGTTCCAGTGTTGCCAACTCTGTTTTTGCGGAACTACTAAGCTCGCGTCGTTTTCTACAAAAAAACTACTAAAAGAGTACCGATAACTATAAAAAAGCTACTAAACTTAGGAATCCCTAAAAGTATTTTTAGAGATTTTGTGTTTACAAATATACATACATTTTCAGGTTTAATATTTAACCGTTAAATTAAAAAAATATAGTAGGAAATATTCCATACATAGAAATTAAATCGGTAGTTTTAAGCGACTTACGGATGCGTGCTGCTATGTGCTATTATTGTAAGGTCATAATAGCACATAGAAGCAAGCCATTTTGCATATTATGATTACTGTCTAGCTATTTTCTAAAAAACCAATGCTCACAACTAAATTCCTACTAAGGAAAATAATAAAATAAAATAAAATACAAAATTTAGTATGTAGTAAAACTTTGTAAAAAAACTAAGTTAGCAACATTAATTCGGACCTGTACGGATGGACTGAACGGCAATAAAATTGGACTGAACGATAATAAAATTCGAGTGTAAAATAAAACCGGTCAAGTGCGAGTCGGCAAGATGAGTTCCGTACAAAACGGAAAAATTACGTTTGTTGTATGTGAGCCTCAAATTTTTATTTTATTCTGTTTTTAGTATTTGTTGTTATAACGGCAATTATAGAAATACCTACATCATACATTTGTGAAAATTTTAACTGTCGAGCTATCACGGTATAAGAAGGTTAAGATACAGCCTGGCGACAGACGGATGAACAGCAAAGTCTCAGTAATAGGATCCTGCTTTTACCCTTTGGGTACGGAACCCTAAGAGTGGCACGTGGTCATAATAAATTTATTAGAGTTTATTGAAGTAATGAAAACTTTAAAGCCACTATGGTTTATAAAATCTAAAGACTATAAAACAAATAGAAATGATTTCTATAACATATTACTGGAAAAATGTATGACACAATAATTCGGTTTCATCGATAGCGTGATTACAATTGCAGCAAAATACATTAAATGAATCAAATAATAGCCTAAACTGACCAAGAGCATGTCACGTCAAAGGAAAAGGAGGGTTTCGTAACTATCAACGCGCCATAGGTTTTCATTGAATTACTAGAAAAGTTATTGCCATAAAGTTATTATAGAAGCTAGGAGAGCGGCGGACAGACAGACAGACGGACGGGCAGAGTGAAATTATAAGGGTTCCTTAAGTATTACGGAACCCTAAAAACACGACCGACGCTCGCGGCAATTTTCCGTGTATGTGCTCGAATCCGTTCAGGCCGAACCTTAGATTAAAACGCCTAGAAACCGGGTACGCGCATGAAAAGTGAAGTATATCATACTCAGCCATATCGGCTCAGTTTGTTCGAACGACCCGTCAGTTGGCAAGGTCAAGCGCTAGTGCATACATCTCCGACTATTAAAAACATTATGACGGTTTGTGTCGTTATTGGGTGTCACAATGCATCGGAAAAGAATTAAAAATGCTTCGGACATAACATTTCATATGTAAGTATGAAATGTTATGTCCGAACAATTTGACATGTATTAAGTCAAATATTTAAAAAAAAGTGTGTGTCAGCTCCGACGCACGACTGGAGTTTACTCTTAAAAGTAAAACACGTCCCTCAGAAGGAACAAAAACTTTAGCGATCGATTTGAGTTCAAAAATTCGCGCCATGTGAAAAAAAGTGAAAGGTGCGCAGAATAGGTTGCGCACGAAAACGTAACGCTGTCATTCGTTCAGTAGATGTTACTGCTCATATTTTTTTCGTACCGAGGGCCTTATATGAAAATCGATTCTTAAGGAGTAAACTCTAAAAATTAAAATAAAATCATATTATATCGCCATCTTGCTGCGCCCTATTGTGAACTCAGACTACAGAAACCCTATGGACATGAAATACCTACATAAAAAACGTGCACGCCTACACTCTATTGTGCTTTGTAATGGCGGATTGAACTAGGGACGATACTAATGACACAATAGAAAAATATCGATGTCGATATTTTTTTATCGGCACATTTAGATACTAGTATTATTTCTTGTAGCAAGCATAAGGTTTATTAAAATATATTAAGTTTTCTTGGGTAGGTATAATATTTATCGTGTAAATTATAATATTAGCTACCCAATCATAAATAAAATCTGTGTAGTTTTCCTTTATATTTTGTTCTGTTTTGTGTACAATAAATGGTTAAATAAATAATAAATAAAATGTATACCTAGGTATGGCGTCTGGCTAAAGATATTATTTAAGCATAAAATCATACTATATGTATCAATTCTAAAGATAGGACCGCACTAGGCGGAACTACACTGCAGCGGAACTGAGCGACACGTCGCTTACTACTTATTTATAAAAAAAACCTTTTCAATTTCGTCGGCCATCTTGCTCGGAGGTTGCCTTGCTACTGAATATATTTTTGTAGCGCCGCTGCAGTTCAAGTGAGGCTTACCAAAAAAATATGTGTCGTGTCGCTCAGTTCCGCTGCAGTGCAGTTCCGCCTAATGCGGTCCTACCTTAACACATTTCTGAACTCAAGCCAATTTGACATTTATTTAACGTCATAAATTTCAGCTAGTAGCACACATAACATACGTAGTATCCCTATGTAATTTGTGTACATATCGCACGTGTTTTGTAGGTGGTATACACGCAGTATACACACATACATATTATTTTTGTATGATGGATGGAGAAGAAAACTGTGGTGAAGCATTAATATATATATATATATATTTATTAACTAAAAAAAAAAATATTATTTACAATATAATTATAATACTTTTTTTATGTATACTACTTTAAAAAACATTGCACATGTAGGTGCCTATTAGCTATGTACCTATAATATACCAAAAGTGGAAACTTTTATCACTTGCTGAAAGAGCTAAATTCAGCGTCATACAAAATAGGCAATGAACAAGTCCAAGACAAAGATCATGTCGAGTCACTCCAATGAAACTAAACATGACTGTTGGTAACTGCAATCATGAAGTAGTAAGTGACTATGTAAATCAAGGGACATTGTTTATCCTTTCGCCGAAATTCCCGGTAAAGGAAATCAATAGGTAAATTCAGCTGAGCTACCTTCGGAAAACTGGAAGACGTCCTAAAATCTAAAACCATGCCGCAATGTCTAAAAACTAGGCTTTATAACCTATGTGTTCTGCCCACACTTATATGGTGCCGAGACATGGACGCTTACCAAGGAGCTGAACAAGATGAAAGTAGCACAGATGGCCATGGAACTCTGTATGCTCGTCATCGAGCTGCAAGAACGTATTCGTCCGAATTCGACCAAAATTCGAACCAAGGTGGAAGATGTAAGTAAACGAATTACCAAACCGAAATGACAATGGGCAGGCCACTTGGCAAGTCAAAGGGACGGAAGACGGAAGGTGTACTAAGGCGGTGGCGACTAAGCGCAGGGAAACGTTTGGCTGGCAGACTACCTAACCGATGGTCGGATATTGTAGCCGTTGTCGGGATAGCGTGGCAGAGGTGTGCGCAGGACCGTGAAGAGTGGAGTAAGAACGAAGAGGACTATACTCAGCAGTGATGTTATGCAGATGATACAACTTAAAATATTTACAGCTTACAATATTTACAATTTACAATAAAATTAAATTTACAATGTTTACAGTTCACAATATTTACAATTTACAATATTTTGCAGCCTATTACTATTTATCACTTTTCTATCTTGCAATAACCCTCCAATCTTTGATATATGCAGCATCGAGATCCATTACCGGTCTTTCATGCTCTGCCTACCCCGTAAGGGATACAAGCGTGGCTTTATGTGTGTGTGTGTGTGTGTGTGTGTGTGTTAATATTTACAACATAAAACATTTACAATTAAACTTGAATTGAACGTAGTTGAATTTAATTTTTTAAGCATATAACATAAAAAGATGGCGATATTTATTCATTCCTAAATAATATAAGTTTTTTAAAATAATTTCTGAATGATATCGTTTCTGTTGTTTTTTTTTTCCAAAATATTTGAATCTTATTTTCATGTATGTTTTTATTATGCTTTTCATTAATAAATATTTATACATAATGTCTTGTTCCAAGTCTCCGGAATTCAGCAAATTGTCAGATTTTGAAGAATACTCTATAAACAATTTTAAAATGTGCAAATAGTACTTCTCTGGCTGTTGGCACTTGAATACGTTTTTTAATATATTTTCTGTTTTTGTAAGAATTTCCTCTAAATGTTTAGATGGATATATAAGGCCATCGTGTTTTGGGATTTCGTAATCTTCTTTTTCTTGCATAGACAAACATACAGTTTTAATCTGAAAAAAAAAGTATAGGTTCTTGTATAAAAGATATATAAGGTATACTTATTATCATTATTAATGTTTATCTTTTATTAATTAGTAAAATAAAGCAGGCATTTCTATAACAATTTCTTAATCACTTACCAGAGAGTCTTGAGTAGAGGAAACAGGGAGGGTGAGGATGATGCACATTGTGTTCCAGTGGCATATTTATAGTTTGATCGATATGCATAGGGGTAACATTGATCCCTGTAACCGGATTTTACTTTCTTCCAGTCACTATGCTAGAAACACTTGGTCCAGCGAGAGCCTGCAACGTGAATAGCATATAATTTGATCAAATCTTAAATAATTTATTTTGTTTTATATTTGCAAAAGATATCTGCATAAATAAAAAAATATTATCAGGGTTTAATAAAATTTCTTAACACACTTACCAGAGAATCTTGAGAAGAGCAGGTACTATGACTTTGTTCTGGGATACTGTGCTCCAGTGGCATATTTTCAAATTTATTCCTATGCACTGGGTCTCTGAAAACTGAAACTTCATTCTGGTCCTTTTCAGTGAGTATGCCAGAAACCTTTGGTCTAGTTGGAGGCTGCAATATGCACAAAATATTAATTTATTTTTATTGCTGTTCAGTAAATATATTTATACATAAATTTATATTTAAACATTAATTTATGTATACATATATTAACATATGTTTTATATTTTTGAATTTGATGTGAAACATTTTAATTCAAATATGTAAAAGTGTTAAAGATATTTTAACAGTAAATTTTTTGATGGTAGGGCACCATCGCATAGCTTTATTATATTCATTGTTCGGTTAAAACAAGAATCTTCGAAATTAAATGAACAAATAAAGACATATTTTCTTGACATGTCTATATTCTCCGCACCAATTATTTCCAGCCAAGCATTTTGTCTTGCTTCAACTGTAGGCAATCTAAAATGTTGATAAGAAATGTTTATTTTATTTATAAATTAGTATACTATAGTTTATATACTGGTACCTACATTTGCGTGGATTTGGCGTTACTCTTAAAGTTGTTCAGGATAGAACCCACTAACAAAATTTGCTCGGTGGTTGAAATTTAACCCTGTATAGATAAAATGCAAAGGACTTAGAAAACTCCACAAAAAACAACACGTTACGTTTGTGTTAGGTAGAAGAAGGCACCTAGGGTTTGGACGCACCCGAGCCGTGATATAAACCATTTAAAACTAGTTTTTATTTTTTTTACATAAAAACATTTTTTTACACAAAAAGAGAAACGCTTCATATGACATCAATCATACTGCACATGCGCTGTGCAGCGCGGTGCAACTTGACATTCGAACTCTTACAAATGATTTTCATTTGTAAGAGTTCGAATGTCAAGTTGCACCATGTATCTTCTTGTATAACAAATAAAGTTAAATTTTGAATAGCAAACTTAAAAATGGAGAGCCATGTCGCGCATGGTTTCGTTTCGGTGTGAATTGGCCCTAAGGGTATACTGACAGGTTTGCCTGTACAGTTAAGTTGTACAGACAAACTGGAGCGTGTATGTTGCACAACTGTGCAGGTTTCGCAGTAATCAGCACTCAGCTCAAGCTAGCCTGACAGGTTTAACTGTGCAGGCAAACCTGTCAGGTTATTAAATTATACCAGTACCATAGGCAAACTCTCACGGACATACAAACTTATAATCACACGCGTTAATATACATTCGATTTGTAAGATATTTATTGTGTTTTTTTTACGCATGCAAATTTTGCTGTTACGAAAATATTATAAAATATACTAATATTATGAAGAGGAAATATTTGTTTGTTTGCATTAAAAAGGCTCCGGAACTACTGGATGGATTTTGATGAAATTTGGTAAAAATGAACCACAGGGACATAGGCTACTTTTTAACGCGGCAAAATGTACATTTCCCGCGAGATTTCCTTTTGCGCGCACGTAATTGCTAGCTACATGTAATGGATAATAAGATCCATTTTGTAACCATCCTTTTTTTGTGACAGAGTGGAAAACTTTCACGTAAATGTTCGTACAGTTTGATAGGAAAGATAAATAAAACGAAATAAAAGCTGTACCTTCAAGGATAGTCTAGATTCAGGCTGTATCTAATAACTAGACTCTTATTCTAGTCATTGTAGCCTGAGAATAGACTAATAAACCCCTTGTCTAGTAGTAGAGGCAATTCTCGTAAATATTATCGGTTAAGTCTCGTTTAGATCTTCAGGCTGTTCCGTTCGCGCGCGCACGATATTAAGTGTATGCGAATGAGTAAGCGCGTTGTCCGTACCGAGATTAGATATATCGAATATAGTTAATTAAATAGAATTGGGCTCTTAATTAAGACACAATAAAGCTGGCCATTAATGGGCGGCGTGACTCAAATGTTAAACATTACGTGAGTCCAATCCGATGTGTATAGTAAGTAATAATTTTCAATTTTTCTGAACGTGTATGAGACTTATATAAACGTGGCAGAGCCACGCTTCGGCACGAATAGGCCGGGTCGACCGGATAAATACTTGGGCCTCACAAAAACCGGTGTCAAATAACGCTTGCGTTGTTGATTTGGGGATTTTAAGACCGGAAACGAAATGAAAGAAGAGTCACAAGTGTAACTCCTCTGCTGAGAGTGTCCACCATACCATCAGCAGATCCGTCTGCCCGTTTCCTAGTCCATTTCATAAAAAAATAAGGTGATTGAGAATGAAGATGACTGAGATATAATTATGAATTTTTAGACTACTTGGTGACTCAGTAATTAGCACAGATTCAAGAAAGCTAGGACAAGATAAACAGCCACATACTTTACTTTAGATTTGATTGCACAACTTCAAGCATACGTATCCACAATTATTCTCCTATCACGTACACGGCGATGAAATAGTATATTTGTGGCCAATGAATGTATAATCTTTATAATAATATCTGTATGAGAATATTAAATACAAATAATATCAAACAAAAACGTGGTTATGTAGTGTACTGCGTGTATGAAAAATAATAGAATAAAATATAATACAATATCTCTTATTTTTACCCATAAAATATTTCATTTTCTAGGAGATGTCTTGCTTTAATATGATGACCTAGTGAATAGACCCCCTGAGTCACGCGTGATCGTGCAGGTTCGATGCAGGATTGTGGTGTGTACCAATTAGCCCATCTTCTATGACAACCCTGACAAAATTTGGATCGTTCTATGAAAGACGTTTCTGTGTACGTAAGTATATATTTTTACTCTGTGGTAATTAGGGCACAGATTAAAAAGAAGGAACAGATAAACAGCTACATAGTAAGCTTTCGATTTGATTGCACTACTACAAGCTTATGGTGAATGTATGCGTGTGCACGAAACTCCTATCGAGTACGCGGCAATAGTGGAAAAATTCAGGTAAAGATTGTGTCCTATCGAAGGGACGTCTAAATTTCGAGAAATCGAGAATTGTGATGTGTGCTACTGATTCGTGTTGGTTGTCATGACGACAGTTAATAACAAATTTTTGATATTATGTTTGTGTGTGTGTGTGTGTACGAATTTTTGAAAACTTTTATAATTAAACTATTAATACAAATAATATTTAACAGAAAGAGGTTTACCTCTTTTTACTAGTGTAGACAGACAGAGCGAGACTATAAGGGTATTCCGTGTACTACTACGGAACCATAAAAAGCTTGGTAAAATTGGAATGTGTATGGATATTGGATTAACCAATTAGTATTATTAGATATCTCTTTCTTCCCCATTAGCTCTAACGGTGAAGGAAAACATCGTGAGGAAACTCGCACATGGTTGGCCGCAGACGTATTGACCAGTCATTCCTCTGGACTGGGCTGACTGTGTTATGAGAATGCCGTATGTGCTTGGGCAATCATGCGAAATTTAAAAACCAACTGTCCCAGGCACTACACTATTTCGAGAGTGGTTACTTCGCTCGGAGAATAAATCATCCAATAACAGATGAATAGGCCTGATTTATAGTGTGGATATTTATCGGAGGTTTTAACTATTACATTGTCATACTATATTCTAGACCTCATAATATAATAATTAATACGAATCTCATACCCGAACAGCCCAGCAGGAAGTGAGCGCCAACTGGGAAATTCATTTTCAAATAGCTTTTTAGCTGTATTTCAATTTCAATAGGATCACCATGTGTTACGAGCCGAATATATTGAAAGATGCAGACATAGTTATTATAACTAGATAAGTATTGTATATATTATCCCTGTGGCTTAAATTCATAAGTTAATAATTCATATAATTTTTAAGTTTCTACTTTTTATGGGTTTTTTGCCTCGTAGAAGAAAAAATGTAAATGTTGTGATATATTATTATGATGATGATTGACAATTAACGTGCAATGAAATAGTTTAATTTACTGGCCTAATTTCATACTCCTCCGGCTTCACAATGCTCGTAAAACTGTACTAGAAAGTTTTAGCTTCACGTATTTACGTAATATAATAATGTCATTGAAAGTACCTACAACTTTCAGGAAACTTTGTTTTCTATACATCGTCTGTCGTTGCCATTCAAAAACGATGACTGCCAAGGGACACGGGGAAATAATTTTGTTATAAAACCTCGCCAAAAAAAAAACAAGAGAACTGTTGATTGATGTTCTGAGTCCAGAAAAACTGATCTCCGATGAAATTTTAAACATTCACCATCATATTTATTAGTTATCTACTGAAATACAGTTCCATTTTCACCGCGAAAATCTATGCGCATAATGTCTGCAATAATGTTACGTAGTACTGTACGATATTAAAATTGTCCGTATTTTAGTCGAATGTGGTCACTGTGAGTTAACAAGCGGCAGATTGCTCTAAAACTCACTCGATTATCCGCCATTGTTCGTATGTATTGAAAAGCCTTTATACCTATCTCACATAAGCCTCATTTACATAACCCTTTTAGAGTTCCGTAGTTCACGTCTCGGAACCCTTTTCCGGTTTCGAAATGTTCGTCCATCTTCGGCTTACCATCCAAACGGTTCGTGCTAGAACGATGAAACTTTGTATGGATATGTGTATTTACCACGTCGACAAAGTGTACAATAAAATCACGAAAAATTTATTTTTTTTGGGGTAGGTAGGTACCTAGGTCCCCTACACGTAAGGCAGGTCCCCTACACGTAAAGTAAGGATAATTCCCTATAGTGTGGGCAGGGGCATATATCCTAGTGACATCTTCAATACGATCTAGGTTAGTTAAATCTGATCCACTGTAGAGGCAATTTACAGATGTGGAGCCAGGAAATTACGAGATCGGCTCAATATCCTATACTGGAATAGAAAACATAGTGTGATCTTCCAGGTGTTTACAGAATAAGTCTGAAATTTCCTTGACTTTTTTTTAATTTTGACAGTCCGACGCTCGAGAGGAGCCTTTAGGCGTGATCGCCTATTGTTATACTGCACCGCACGATTTCGCCTTATAATTATAAGTATGTACTTTATAAATCAGTATACTATATTCGTGTTAAGAATGCAGTGAATCATCAGTACAAATGTCGAAATGGCTTACTTTAATTGGTTAATGTAAACACCGCTTGCGTGATTTGACATTTGATTTTCATTGACATTTGCATTGATGAATCACTGCATTCTTTACGTGAATATACTAGCTGACTTAACTGACAAAACAAAAATAGATATTTAAGGAGCGTAATAAGTATTCGATGCTCTTTCCAAAAATAAATATAACATGTGAACTTACATTTTGGCCAGATTATCTTACAAAATACTTAAATTCGATTCATAACCGCAAGGAATACTTCGCAGCGGGCGCGTGATCTTCAAAGCCGGAGCATTGTAGAGTGAGGGTAGTGCAACCTTTTTAGTTTTGCGTACTGTCATCACTTAATATTGTAGCCTAATATTGTAGCCTAATATTGGTATAAATATTTCATTCGTTCACATTCATTCATTTCATTCACAAAAATACAGCCCGTATATATCGTTACGTAAGTTACGTTTTATCTTTAGTGAGTTTTACTCATTTTATAAAATAAAGTTTCCAAGAAGTGAGTTCTGAGGAGTTGGTTCACAGATGTTTGTCGGTGTTGATTTAATGCAGATTAAGAAATGAATTCTCAATTTTACTTTATAGAGATATATAGAATACATATTATTCTTCAAACACTGATATGCCAATTGAAATATTATTAAATTGTTGGTAGTTTACCAAATTAATAAAAATTATAAGTACTATTAAAAAATGAAGTAACTTCCGAATTTCCAAGCAGTATACGAGCTGATGATGATGAGCTAAGAACACTCTCGATCGTGTCAGCTTTAAAAAAAAAACTAGATCAAAATCGGTTCATCCGTTTGGGAGCTACGATGCCACGGACAGACACACAGACAGACGCACTGACAGACGCGTCAAACTTATAACACCCCACTATTTTCGTCGGGGGTTAAAAATCAGCCCTTATAGGCAAAACGAAACTATAAAGATACACATTTTGCTATCAAATCAAATGAAATTGGTATATGAAAAAGAAATTCTTCCACTTTTAGTATTCTATATTATTAGTAGTAACTTAGTTCGCTCAGTTCGCTGTGTGTGAGTTTTTGTCACTACTCGCTTGAAGAACTTAACTATAATTTGTATGACATCGAAACAACGCCCCAACATTGTGGCAAACAATAATAGCCCCCCACACCGATTTCGGTTCATTTTATAGTTCCCAAGTGTGTACGCAGTATACAAGAGCAGTCTCTCTTCCTTTACTCTCATAACCCAGTGGGACGGATAACCGACACGACTGGCGAGAGATCAGGCGCAGGTCCGACTTTTTACATGGAAGTAAATACATTACATACTTACATATACATACTTTTTTTTTTTCTTCTTACTCTTTTTACCTTTTTCATCCGACGCATGGATCATCTTTCTTGTCAGACAATCAGGTGATCAGCCTGCATTGTCCTAACCAAACTTGGAAATAACATTTTTTATTGTTCCAATGCGAGAATTGAACCCACGACCTCCGAGTCGAGAGCCAAGCTCTAACCACTAGACCACGGAGGCTGTATTAAACAATGGTAACTAATTCTACGCCACACGAATTCTAGTTAACTTCATCACGGCGAGTAGTGAAAAAAACTCGCACACCATGTATTTTTTCATAATAAAAGAAGCTTCGGTACATCCAGGATATAATCTAATGTGCAAAATTTTATTCAAATTCGTTCAGCAGTTTTTTTAAGGGAAAGAAACATTCCTTGCTATCGACATTTTCATAAACATTGCAATGCATACGTTTAATATTCACTTTCAATACGAGCATATGTTTTCGTGAAATAGCAATAGAACTCACAAGAATTCCACAATGTGTGAGAGGCTTTGTACTTTGTGATTTTTGTGTCGTAGGAGTTTGGCAGGCTGCCCGCTATGGACATATAAAATAAATAAACTCCTCATTTTTTCTTGTTCAGTCAACATCAAGATCAGTAGGTATTAGGATATAGATGTTTGTAGGTATATGGATGTTCTCGAACTTTATTGTCATTATGCTGAGTTAACGCAGTTAGTAACTATTATTAACAGCCTCCGTGGTCCAGTGGCTTAGAGCTTGGCTCTCGACGCAGAGGTCGTGGGTTCGATTCCCGCGTTGGAACAACAAAAATTGTTATTGCCAAATTTAGATAGGACAATGCAGGCTGATTACCTAGGCTTTTAGTCAAGATGCATTCGATAATTTCGACGGCGAAGTTCGAAATCAAAAATGTATGGGATTTGACATAAGTCATCGATAAGTGACATGTCGCTTGCGATGCCATATGTCAAATCCCATACATTTTGTTTTCGAAATTCGCAGTCGAAATTATCGAATGCATCTTGACTAAAGGCCATGGTTCTCTGACAAGATCTCTCGCCAGTCGTGTCGGTCATCCGTCCCACTGGGTTACAAGAGTAAATAAAGAGAGTACTCTTGTGTACTGCGCACACACTTGGGAAATATAAAAATAACTCCTACGTAGCTGGCTGCGTTTCAATGAAACCGGCCACCGTCACGGAAATCGGTGTGAGGAGCTATTATTATTAACTATAACTATCTAGCTGTCCCGACACACGTTCTGTCTTGACTATGAACTGGAATAAATAAATAACCACACGTACACGTCCAATACTTCCCACTGTTTAAACCTTCCCTGAACTTTTCCGCCGTTCTAGAGTTTAAGCGAGATATTGGAAATCTTCTTGATATAATACACTGATTTTATAGTATGAGATAGACCGATCAAAACGTGTTTGACGTTTATGAGAATAGAGAGATTAATTAGCAGACTCGGCCTACGGATCAAAAGTTGCGTATAAGTCAAGTACATGTAACTCCTAACCCCTCGCCGGCGAAGTCGGTCAACTAAGCCGCTTTGCTTATATAAGGCTTTACGAACATAAATCTTCCGTAACAAGCTTGATGCTGTTATTAATTAATCATAATATGCTTAAGTTACACGTCTGTTTTATTTATCAATGAAATTGTACTAATTACTAGTTGCTTAGTCAATGTTGCTTATGAATATTATTAAAGATTCGTCTCTATGTGGTTTGCAAGTGAGCTGAAGATCCTTACTAATCCTTACTAATATTATAAATGTGAAAGCGTGGATGTTTGTTACGCTTTCACGCAAAAACTACTGAACGGATTTCGATGAAATTCAGTATGGTAGTAGTTTAGACTCTGGATTAAATTTTATCCCGAAAAAGTAGTGTTCTCGAGGGATACTATACTTACGCGGGCGGAGCCGCGGGCAACAGCTAGTATACTATATATAAGATGTACTATCTAATAACATAATAAGAATTACGATTTAAAATCTCTTTATGACTCGTAAGTGGATATGTAGCGCTGTGCGGCGTGGTGCAACTTGACATTCGAACTCTTACATTGAAACGTGTATCTTCTTGTGTAACGAATAAAGTTCAATTTTGAAGCAAAGCTATCATAAAAATGCAGCGCCATGTCGAGTATCGTTTCGTTTCGGTGCAAATAACAGTAAGATCAATATCCACTACTAAATCACATCAAAATGAAAACACGGCCGCTGCGATTTGAGCTTTATTGCCTAGGCCACAACGTACAATTGTTGAGACAATTGCTGTTGTGGCTTCGTCGATAAAACTTAATGTGCTATGAATGTACAGGCTCGGCCATCGCGCGCCTCGTCTAACTTACCTTAAAGTCATAAAAGACACGTAAGTTTCCTCGTATTGTTTTTGTCAAAATTTAATGACCATGTACACAATAGATATGTCATTGATTGTACTGTAGGTTCTTGGTGGAAATTCATGTTTCACAGTAATAACACACAGGACTTCTCGCACTATTTCCACTTTAATGTGTGTGTGTGTGTTATTACTGTGTACACAATATGTTTTAAATTAATCACAGAAAATAACTTCTAAAATTTAAGTAAATGTAGGTTAGTTAAACCATTACAGTTGACAAAAAGGAAACGAGCTAAACAAAGCTCTGTGATATTCATAAAACAAAATGAGAGGCAATTATAAACATTGAAGTTGGATTGTGGACATTGATGTTTTAAAAACATAGATACAGACAAATAAACCTGACATTTTGACCCCCGACGAAATCATAAGGGTTGTATAAGTTTGACCAGTGTTTATGTTTGTGTGTGTGTCTGTCTGTCTGTGGTTCCCAAAGGGATGAACCGATTATGATCTAGTTTTTTTTTTGTTTAAAAGCAGCGTAGGAGACCCATGATTCAGCATGAAGGGCCGGCTCGACCGGAAAAATATCACGGTCTGTCATATGAAACGAGTATCATTTTGTATGGTGAATAAAGTTCAATTTTTAATAGCTATGATAAAAATGGAGCACAGCGTCGCGTCGCATATCGTCGCGGTGTGAACTGACCTTTAAATAGAATTCGGCATATTCTATTACCATAAAATGATCACGCCTAAATATTTATGAATTAAAAATCCCTAGACTCTAGAAAAAAATTCCTGCGAACTTTCAGACCACGAAATGAAAATCAGTACCTACAACGTCATCATGGCAATCAGATTATGCTTAGGCTTCACCCGACACTGAAAACTGCGCTCGAAAACTTGTTTACATAAATAGATGCAAAATTAATTCAATGCCCGCAGGTAGAAGAAAGTAAAATTGCAAATAGTATTTCCTTTAATTCAGGTCATGGCTCGCTTTTTCAGGAACATTTCACCTTCCATTTTCATGTGGGAAAAGGGGAGAGTAAGACATTTAAATACCAGAGATTGCAGGATGAAAATTTTTATAACATTATAATTATTTCTAGTCAATCTTAAGACGTTCAAGTTTAATTTATGTACTCGTTCAGGTATTATTACTTCAGGTATTAATACTTGAAGAACGAAAAAAAAAAATATTTTTTGTGTTCAGTTCAGTAATTAGATACATCTAAAAAATACAAAAAAATTATAATTTTTCTTGTAAGTTAGGTAAAAGCACTACATCATTAGTTTAATTACATCATATACAAAATTCATTATATAACTATGAAGTATGTACTTAAACGCACAAATTTCGGCGATATTTACAAATATGTTCCTATAGCCTTATCATTCATACACTTTTACTTATTCGTGACGTTACGGTTGGTTACTAAACTAAGTATCGGCTATCGGCTTAAACTAAGTATTGTACCAAATTTCAGTAGTTTTTGCATGAAAGAGTAACAAGCATCTCACAAACTTTCACATTTAAAATAGTAGTGGGATTCACACACCATTGTAATGGTAGTATGTGCAAGCACTTTCGTCAGTTACTGTAAAAACTTAGGCCTTTTTCATCCGTTACTGGATGATTTATACAGTATTCTCCGAGCGAAGTAACCACTCTTGAAATACTTTAGTACGTGGGACAGTTAGTTTTTAAATGGCGTATGGTTGCTTAAGCACATACGGCATTCTTACAACACAGTCAGCCTGTTCCAGAGGATTGACTGGTCAATACGTCTGGGGCCAACCATGTGCGGGTTTCCTCACGATGTTTTCCTTCACCGTTAGAGCATCCGCATCCGAAAAAGTCTCATTGGTTCACGCCACAACCTGGGAATCAAACCTGCACTCTCTCGAGTGCGAATCAAACGGTCTACCCACTATGCCACGGAGTTCAACGGTTACTGTAAACCACCATTGTAAAAACACATTCACGTGAAAAAATGATTCTGATTAGGTGATTATGATTATGAACGAACGTTTACACACTAAAATATACCAAGGTATCGTAAATCCTTCAGCAATCATACAATATTTTGCTATGCGATCGCAATTTTATGGCGACGCCTTGTATCGGACATGAATTCACAATACTTATAGCCAAAGGGCTATATAAAGATATAAAATAAAATACAGCTTTAGAATACCTCAATAAAGAGTTTTACAGGCTATGCAAGCTTCACACCGCGTCAGCCGAAGTATATTTAATACTTTTACACTGAGTTTGATGACCCTTAGATTGAGACACGTTTTTAAGATTTTTGTTGAATACACATATTTAATACACATTGATGACCCGGGAACACTGAATTCTTTTTGTTTCCTCGGCGGGATGACCCTTTACCTCTGGTTTGGTTTGGCTTCTGGTTGAGCAGACGCGCTTACCATTGAGCCACAGAGGTCGTCAAACCTTATTGCTATCACAATAAGTTCGAAATGTGGTACCTACACCAGATTTATCAGCGACCGTACAAGTAAGCAAGAAACAATATTTGATTCTATATACATATTATGTACATTAAAATGTTATATTTTTTTAACTTACGTTGACGACCTCTGTGGCTCAGTGGTTGAGGGTGTTGGTGCTCAAGCGGGGGGTCACGGGTTCGAATCCCGCCGAAGGAATAAAAAGTATTTCCGTGTTCCTGAGTCATGGCTTTGTATGAAATATGCGTATAATATAATAAAAATCTTAAATGTGTATAAAGTATTAAATATATTTCCGTTGTCTGTTACCCGTAACACAGGTTCTTCGAGAACTTAACACGGGATCAGATTAACGTGGCATGAAGAGTCCATAGATTATATTATTACTTCGTTAAATAAATTATCCGTCTCAAAACATCTGCCAAATGTGTAAGCTCAGACTAAAAAAAGTGAAGAGTGAGCTTTGTCAAACAAAAACTGAGGTCGGTTTTTTATGTACCGCGCACGCGAACTAGCGTGTAGCGAGTTACGCACTACATACATAATAACCACACACCGCGACAGCTCGCCTTATAAGGTAAGGCGTAGTTTCGTTAGGTACATGTGTGTGCGCGACACTGTGTAATTACATGGCGAGGCGTAGCTTAGTATATTGAATGTAGTATATTGAGACTTATAATAATTGTACTGTAGTACGCGGCTCCGCCCGCCTAAATACAGTATCCCAAACGCTGTACTTTTTCGGGATAAAAAGTAGCCTATGTTTTAATGCAGAGCCTAAACTAAAAAAAGTTAAAGTTTGTAAATTAGTAAATTAGTTTGTAAATTAGTAATTAGTTTAATAGTAGGATATAAACACGCGTCCTCGTGGGGCGTGGTACGGTGATGGAGAGCTGGTAACTGGTATGCACTAGGTAGGGATCTCAAGCACCCACTACCATTCCAATACCATCCGCCGAGCGAATGAGTCACACAGCAATTAAGTATTACTGTTACCCACTCCAATCCTCCAGCGACCTCTAGTACAACTTGTTATCGTGTGATATAAGTAAATCTAAGCGGTTCTAGGTAATATTCTACATCGGCGGGTATTTATGTAGTTTAACTTTTAGTGGTCCGCTGAGGGCACTTCGGCGCCGGGTAAATTACTAAACTAATAAAGCCCGATCTCGTCCCGGATTGTGTATCGTATCGCATGCGTCAGTAATTTTATTCTGTTATCATTTTGTACGCTGTTGTTTTGGTGGCTTTGTTATTTTTAAACCCGTCACAGACGTAGCTATAATATATATTAATATATCGAAATATATATTATAGTATAGCAAACTACCACACACGGCAGCTATAAAATAAATATATATTTTGCCCTCACTCGGTCTACGATCGTCCTTGCAGGCGCACAGTTTTACTGTACAGACTGTTCCTAAACAATGCCTACTAATAATCAATATATTATAATGAATTCGACAAGAGCACTTATTTTAGATCTAATTGAAAGTTCCTCAGAGGATGATTTTGATGCTGAATTTGATATGCACACAAACAATATGGCGGGTAGGCGTTCGTTCGTTCGTTCGGCGCTCGTTGAGGTGAAGCGGGCTTCACCTCAACGAGCGCCTAGGAGGTGAAATGCTTGTGCGCATCGAGCACGGACGTCTTCCGAACAAATGAAACATACTGTATCCTCAAAATATATCAAAATATATATTAATATACGAAAATATATATTATTATGCCAACATATACCGAGATATATCTGTCGATATATTTTAGTGACGTCATAGAAACATATATTATAGCTACGTCTGTGACGGCCTTAAGTTGTATTATTTGTATTAACTACCTTATTACTATCTTCCTACTATTAACTTCATACGGTGATTGATAAAATAATAATAACTGTATATTATTATTTTTTCATATAATGTATAAAACATACATGACTATACAGAAAATCTACATACACCTGTACAATTATGTATTAATATTTAATACTGTTATGTATATTTGTGAGTGTGTGTGTCAAATAAAGAATTTGAATGGTCTTTCGTAAAGTAGATTAGTTAGTACGTTAGCATTCAGAAGACGCGCGATCACATCAAGATTGAGAATTGACACGAGTGGGTACTATGATTTACAGTGAGAGCGTTTACATATCACACGATACGATATCTGTTAGCGTGCCGCTATAATTACCAAAGACATGAAAAAGATAGCTTTATTTTTTTTAATATGAAATATATACCGGTGTTTGTCATTTTCGACGCGATATTGGTTATCGTATCGAATATTTGAAATTTGAACATTTCCGGTCCGATGAGCGATATCGTAATGTGTAAAATATGCTCCTAGTACGCAGTACACACGCGCCGTTGAACTAGGTATTGTATGTTATTTTTTGCCGCAGCGCCGGCTGTGAACGCCGCAACTCCTGCGGCGGCAGCGGTGAAATCGATACAAACACCGCCGAAGATACGTCGCGTGAAGACTAAGGGATTTTTAAGATAACTATTAAAATTTGAACTTTATTCACCAAATAAAAAGGTACACGTTTCATATGACACCATACAATAAAACGCGTATCTTCTTGTGGAATTAATGTGAACTGTGAAATGTGAAAGTAAAAGCGCTCTCGAAAACAATAACAAATTCTAAAAATTCTAGCAATAAAAGCGAACATTACGTTTATTTTGATGCATCATCAAAATAAACGTAATGTTTCAATCATCACAAGACCTTTGATGACAATACGTAGGGCTGAAATAGGGTTCGGTAGTAGCTACAAGTAGCCCATGTAATTTATCGACAAAATGTTATATTACCCGTGAAATAGTTTTATCAGAGATAAATTAAGTTCAGTAGCTCCTACATGTTATTCTATACAAGTTTAATTATGGAAAAAATTCAAAATCCATTTTTGTTTCAGATTATGAAGCCCGGTGTCGGGCGCAGGTTCGGGGCGCTATGTGGAGCGTCGCCGCACTCATCGTCACTCAGATAGTCTCATGCCAGTTCACCACGGGTATGTTTATGCTTTCAATGGTAAACCTTGGTCAATAGTGTATAAATACCACACTATGAAACAACTGAAAGTAGTCTGTAGTGTATATTTCCTCTAGGTTCTTGTACTATTATGTATTATATGCTCATGGTAAGGTCCTAATCATAATATTTATACACATAATTTAACCAAAACTCATTCAAATTTCGGCGTGCGTTACAGATAGACAGATAGAGCTACTTTTGCATCTATAATAATAACAAGTATAAATGCTAGAGTTAATTCAGAATATTCTATTCAATTTCATAAATCACGTATACCTAACATTATATTGCCCTTGTATTCACATTGACAATGCAAAGAATGATGGGTACGACAGGGATTGCATACATGCACTCTCTATAGAGTTACTTCAATGCAAGATCTGCAATATTGCATACATGGAGCTAGATGATTGCATATCCAATAACTTCAAGAAACGTATCCCATATATTGTTACTATCGTCAACAATGCATAATAATTTACACGCAGCAATCGTGTATCTTAGTTTAGTTACCATAACAATAATAAATAAATATTTATTTTAAATATTATTCAATTAGAGAATTTTAGTAATTAAATATATAGATCTCACAATAGAAATAAAAGCGCAGTGGATCCTCAATACATACCGCATCGTCCGAAAACTTCTATCAATAAATAATAATTAACGAACAACTTATGTACTTGAAGTTGTTTGGTTACAAGCCCGCAACATCAGTAGACTCCACCTGGCAACCAGAAAACAATTTGGAAAAAAGCATAATATAATAATACTCTATTGTAGATATGTATTCAAAAATAACTTTTCTTATAGATAATCCATCATCATCGACAGCAGAAACAGTAACGCCATACTACGCACTCAGCACTGCCCTGTCTCCGTCGCCTGTGATGCTAAAACTTGGCAACTCCACCATAGACAGTACAAAAGCTTTCAAAGTACCACAACTTAGTCGAGTCCCAGATGGTACCAACACGTACCCTCCAACAGAGGTCCTGAATATGGTACCACATGTGGTCAATGTGAAGAATACGTATTTTGACCATGATCGACGATATGGTCCAACGTTTGAAGATACTCCGGTGGGGAATATCACCAAAATCACTGTACAATTAGGAGATGATGCACATTTGAACTGTCGGATTAGTCTGCTTCAGGATAAGACGGTAAGGAAATTAAATAACTAGCTTTTGCGCGCGACTTCGTCCTGACCCCCGTGGGGTATGAATTTCGAAAAATATTTTTTCAATGGGTGTCTACGTTATAATAACTAACTGCGTGCCAACATTCAATTCAACAGAATTTTGGCTCACACCTTATCATTAAGCGGACGAATTTTAAAACTCTATATAATACGTATTATTTTTATTAGCTCAGATATTAAATTACATGGATATCGGGCCAGATTTAAAATATTTTTACTAATACAAACTTAATTTTTCCAAATCCCTTTTTAGTGTGCATCTACACTGTAATTAAAACTACTGTTAATATCACATTCCTGCCGTTAGCGGTTATGGCTGTGCGTGCGTCTATATAATATATCACCTTATTTATTATCATATTATTATGTTTTACTTATATAGATAACATGATAAATATTATTTTAAAGTATCTATTCCTGATATCAAAAGTAGGTCTTCAAAAACAGTCTATGTCACCAACATCAAAGTCTTAAAAGAACGAGACTGCAAAAAGTTCTTAAAACCACTGACTAATTTATAATTTAAGAAGCTTAATCGTAATGAGATAAGTAAAAGAGCCACTTTACATTTAGACGTTATAACCAAGCCGCTTGCCGAGGAAATGGCTTGGGATCTACATAATTTTAATATTCTCCGAGACTATAAATCTAGCACTATTCCACCTTACCTAGGCAGATTATCCAGGCCGACCTACAATTTGAACTCAGTGCAGCTCGGAAGAGGAATGGACGGATAGCAATCTTAAGTCTCAAGTAAAAAAATACACAGTCCCTGCTATAACGTTATTTTAGTGTTCATCTTATGTTCTTTATTATATTAAAAAAGTTTATTTGCGTTTATTTGCGGACAGAATATACTTTAAGATGCTTTCTAATATTATCAACCGTGCTTTGAGGTGGCTTTTGCGTATAAAAGTTTATTTTATTGGCAAACACTCAAACAGAACTACAATTTGCAACCTCAAGATAGAATTTAGTATAAATTCAAGTCAAGTATTTGTCTAAGAGGATGCAGTAGATTGCAATGATGATTTTAGAATAAATGATGATAGTACTATCATTCAAAATATTCGTGATTATGATAACAATGTTATTATTTTTGTAGCACCAAGTTATGTTTTGCTTAATGATAAATCAAAGTTGTAATTTTAGGTATCCTGGGTTCGTCGCAGAGGTAGAGATGAGATGCCGGAACTCCTTACAGTGGGAGCAGTGACGTATGCCGCTGACAACAGAGTATCAGTTGGCAAGAGATACCCTGGCAATTGGCGGCTGCTCATCCGAGAAGTGAAGCCCGATGACGAAGGGGTATACGAATGTCAAATATCAACACATCCACCTAGAGTTAGCAGAACCTATTTACATGTTAATAGTAAGTGCAATAATTATTATAATCATACTGATTTTATTTTGTTCAATGTTTTAAATAATTGTAATTCCAATTATGATTTGACGACCTCTGTGTCTTAGTGGTTAGCGGGTCGGCGCTTAAGCTGGAGGTCGTGGATACGAATCCTGCTGAAGGGACAAAAGTTTTTCTGTGTTCCTGGGTCTGAGATGTGTATTAAATATATTAAGTATAATATGATAAAAATCTTAAATATGACGTGTATACTATAAAAGTATTATATATATTTCCGTTGTCTGATACCTGCGATATAAGTTCTTCGGATACTTAGTACACGACCAGATTGACATGGTGTGGAAGCGTCCATGGATATTATGAAATCAAAAATTCCAGTAAATTATTATAACAAAGAAAGACTTTTAAAATTACATAATATTAAAGCAAATATTGTGTAAAATGATATTACAAATTGGAAATTCTTTGTAACCTACTAACCTATTTAAGTCTGAAAAGAAAGTCCAGTGTACATTTTAGTATCACCAAGTTCATTTTGTATTATCCTCAACAACTTTCAACTATAATTTGTAAACAGTGACGTAGCAAAAGTCAACTTTGTTAACTATTTCCAACTGGGAAAAGAAACAAAATTCTAAGCTTTAATTACCAGACAAGGATTACTCAGGAAAGCTATTCTTGGCTCTAACTACGAACTCGTATGTACCGTAATGGAATACAAATGTGTTCTTACGACATGAAATCTTGTTTTAAATTAGTTTATATACAACGGAGGTTTTTGATCGAGCACTATTCGAACAAATTGGACACACTTAACCTTTTTACCTGCCTTAGAGTCAGCTCACACCGAGACGCGACGCAGTGCGCACTTTTGACAACGAAAATGTCTTTTCGTTCGCTTCAGTGTAGGCTCCGAATCCACAAAAAAGTGCGATCCCTTATATCTCGGAGAGTTCTGAAAATATGATATTCAAAAAAGACTCAAAAAACGCGTATTCACATGATCTGTAAGAAGTCGAAAACGAAAGGGGGTTAAAGGCAGGTAGGCAGACAGGTACAGCCTTACCTTTTTGCGACAATATTTTTCGAATTCATTTGCAATGTGTGTGTGGCATGTGTGGTGTATCGCGTGAGGCATGAAATCTGTGAATTTTTAAGATAGCTATTCAAAATTGAAGATTATTTCTACACAAAAAGATCTCTCTTACAATGCAACGTGTGCATTGTAAGATAAGAGAGACATTGCATCTCGCAATTCGAACTCTTGCAATAAAACGTGTATATTTTTGGATAGTAAATAAAGTTCAATTTTGAATCGCTATTCTAAAAAGTGCAGGCCGCATCGCGTCTGGGTTTGAACCGACGCTTAGCTTAAAATTTACCCCCTTACTAATAAAAATATTTACACAACGGATAACCAATGCAATGTTTTGTCCTTGTCTGCCAAGCGACTTTTTCCACGTATCAACAAAGACAAAACATTGTATAACTTATCCACTGTTTATATATTTTTATTAGTAACTTATTATTTATTACACTTACCCCGTGTTTTGGTAAAATCTCTACCAATTTTCGTCGTCTCAAATTATAGGGTATGCAGGTCCACCTTTGAAGACAACTTTCTTAAATCTGCTTTCAACTGCATTGTACAGTACGACCACGAGCTCAATGTTTTTCGCCAATTGTTCTTTTTCATGCATTGTCTGTCATTTCCATAGAAAAAAAAATCGGTTGTCTGTAAAATCGGTTTACTGACGATAGTTGAACGTGACAACGTCAACGACAACAACAACAACAACAACAATAAAAACAGCAACAGCAACAACAACAACAACAACAACAACAATAATAATAATAAAATGCGAGGTAACGCACCAGCGTTACCTCGCAGTACCGTTACCAAGTACCAACTTGGCAACGGTAACAGGTAACGGTACTTGGTAACAGTACTTGGTAACGCATGAGTCATGTTTTTTGATGCGTGCAGCCGGCTCCATCGAATTATAAGACGTTATCACGTCAAAAATTGCCATTGGTCATTATTAACATGGCTTAACTGTATCTAAGACAATCTCCTTTATTCAATTTTCAAGCACCGACCGACCTTTTGGAAATATTTATATTCTATACCATTGTAACCATATTTTCAGCACCCCAAGTTTGGGTAGTGGACGAGGCTGGAGGTCCCCTTCTGGAGAAGTATTATGAGGCTGAGTCAACCCTGGCGCTGGTGTGTAGGGCTCGACACGTTGACACTCCGGCTGTCCTGATCTGGCTGCATGAGGGTCGCGCTCTGAATTCTGATACATCGAGAGGTGGAATCAGGTAACACATTTTTAACACTTGCGCAGATCTAGCTTTTCAATTCGATTCGATTGATCACCAGAATGTAGAATAATTAGAAAAATGGTAAATTAAAAAAATATAAAGTACATTCTGCCATTATAATGGCGTGTTTTTATAATTTTTTTTATTCATAAATCACAATTAGAACACCAGTATCAGTGTAATAATATTTTTTATTTATCTCTAGGTTAAATATCATGTTATCTCTCTCGTTATTTGTATTTATGAAAGAGAAGATTAAACTTTAACCCAGATCTGCGCAAGTGGACTTTAGTCACTAATATCTTTATATATTTTTTACACAAATATACCTAAATGAATTATTAAAATCGGTGACCTACGGATAGACCACTAAACCACTGGCATACATTTGAGTTGCTACATCGCTGCTATCAGGTACATAATATTTTGCTATCAGCCCCTTTGAGCAGGACCTTAAAGTAATTGCAGTTCAAATGTTTTATATTTGACCTCCATCGCGATGTGTATGTTCCTTGTATTATTATAATACAAAAAAATCTCATCTGAATTGCAAAATGTATATTACATTTCTGCTAACTACAATCTTGCACATTGCTTGCAACAACGTTAGAGGTCCCCCGATACCGCATGATGTAGGTCGCGATTGTTCATTACTGTTATTATACTCTGTACAAATTATTGGATTTGTTTGGAATATTTTAAGGGTTATTCCGTATTCAACCCCTAATAACCCTCATCCTCATAACTTAGGACCAGGGGTATATATATATATATATATATATATATATATATATATATATATATATATATATATATATATATATATATATATATATATATATATATATATATATCTTGGGGTTAAACATGGAATAATCCTATTTGAATAATACCTGCTCATTAATACGTTTACAAGAGCCTAAGCGCTACTTAGGATATTTAAATGAAGCCACAAAATCTATGTCACTTTGAAATTTGATAAGTCACGTAAAGATTGTGGTGCGTGCCCGGAATAAATGAGGCCCGAATCTTTTTATTGGTCTCTCACGTGCACGATTCGACATTACGACCTCCACGCCGATGTTCGTATGACACGCTGGCACGCATGCTGAATTGAATACTTTCGTACAAAGATAGGTATACTGATTTAGGTTGTGTCGTATAGAAAATATTTTGTTTATTGCTTGCTAGAAATATGTCCTTGAATATGAAACATATCAGATAGATTTCCATTGTTTTTCATTTTAATCTGTAGTTCTATTGACGGGACATGTTTTTGGGGTAAGCGTTCATACGTCACACATTATTATCAATTGATTTTTTGTTTGCAGCGTGAAGACCGAACAAGTCCCTGGTGGTGCGGACAGCGTGCTTCGTCTTGCTCGTGTTAACGGCAGTGACGCCGGCAACTACACTTGCGCGGTTCGGGGTGCGCGACCGCATACCGTCTCCGTGCACGTGCTCAATGGTAATTGCCGTTATAATAAGTAATATTGCTTGTGTTAACGCTAGTGGTGGCAACTACACCTGCACAGTGCGAGGCGCACGACCGCAATCCGCCCCATGCACGCGCGCAGCAATTAGTAATTTCGCTTGCGTTAAAGCCAGTGGTGACAATTACAACTGCACAATGCACAGTGCACAGTGCAAGGCGCACGACCGCAATCCGTCTTCGTGCACGTGCTCAATGGTAATTGCCGTTATAATAAGTAATATTGCTTGCGTTAAAGCTAGTGGTGGTTACTATACAACTGCACAGTGCGAGGCGTGCAACCGCATCTCGTCTCCCGTGCACGCGCTCAACGGTAATTGCCGTTGTAATGTATTGCGTTGACGGCACTAGATGCAACTACGAGTACACCTGCGCACCGCACAGCGTTTCCGTTCACGTGCTCAACGTTATTTGCCATTATAGTAAGTATTGCTTGCGTTGACTAGCTATTACACTTGCAAGGTGGGAGGCGAGCGATCTATATTATTCTAAATGGAGCTGATAATAACATTAAGCAGCCTACTGATAGTCAAACCCTTATCTCATTAGTATTGCACCCATAGACGTAAATAATAGGTATTTACCTATGAAATTGCCGTTCTGCAGTACTGACCATTTCAAATCAAATTAATTTCTGTTTGGCTAAGAATTCTAATTTCGAATTAATTTTATTTTAAAAACATAGAATTCTTTTTTCAAAAGTAGTCATTTGTTTATTGATTAGTGTTCCATTTCATCGCATTTCAATCTTTTTCGTTATCATGGATACATTAAAAATTCGAGTAATTATAGAATATGAGTACCGTCGTGGCAGCAACGCGGCACAAGCGGCACGCAACATCAACGACGTTTACGGAGCTAACACTACAAAACCAACGCACCACCTGTTATTGGTTTGCTCGCTTTCGTTCTGGAAATTTCGACCTGTAAAATTAACCTCGCGGTCGTCCGAAGACTTTGGTCGACAATGACGAATTAAAGGCGATTGTGGAAGCTGATGATACACAATCTACGGCTGAATTAGCAGCAGCTTTCTACGTTAGCGTCAAAATAATATTGTTCCATTTGCGTGAAATTAGCAAGGTATAAAAGCTTGACAAATTGGTGCCCCACGAGCTCAATGATCGCCAGCGAGAAGTACGCGTCGAGACGTGCCTTGCACTGCTCAACAGACACACAAATGAAGGAATTTTGAACCGCATTGTTACCTGCGATGAATAATGGATTCTGTTTGATAACCGCAAGCGCTCAGCAAGTTGGTTAGATCCTGGTTCAGCACCAGCAGAAAAGTGATGGTCACTGTTTGGTGGTCTAGCGCCGGTGTGACTCATCACAGCTTCTTACCAAATGGGGTGAGCATTACTGCAGATGTGTTCTGTGAAGAACTGAACACAATGATGGAGAAGCTAGCACATCTCCAACCAGCATTGGTCAATCGCTCGTCTCCGCTGCTCCTGCACGACGACGCGCAACCTCATACTGCACAGCAGACGGTCTCCAAGTTGCAAGAACTGGGGTTGGAAGCTCTCCATCATCTACCTACTCACCAGACCTTGCGCCTACAGACTACTACTTTTTCCAGAATTTGGATAACTTCTTGGCGGAAAAAAAATCAATACCCGAGAGGTAGTACAAAATGCCTTTGAAGAATTTGTTGCCTCCCGTCCAGCTTATTTATTTAAGAAGGGCAGCAATAAACTGCCACTGCGTTGGCAAAGATGCATTGATTACATGGGTGATTACTTCGATTAATACAAATAAAAAATACACGAAAAAAATTCGTTTAAATTTTTTCATACAAAACGACAATTTCATAGGTAAAGACCTAATATTATTAGGTATATATGTCTGACTAGGCATATATGTCGAGGCAAAAACTGTATCCACTTAAATGGGACCACTTTTGGGGTTGTTTGGGGCCATTGTGACATTTGAGGTATGGTGAATATTATTTTGGCTGACATTTGAGGTATGGTGAATTCAAGGTGGCGTAACTTTTTCTTGTATGAAGATTTGTTCTGTCAAATATACGCATACATAGCCCATCCTTAGTTTTGAAATCATTCATTGCACCAGTATTAATACGGAACCCTAAAAGGCGTTCGTTAATGCAAATTCGTTTAGGGCCAATCCGTCTTACATAATATCTTTAGAAACTTGCCAGTATCCGTCAAAGTATACCGTAGCATTTTAGAAAGCACAAGTAATAAAAATAAACGTGAAATTGTAAATAATTTTACAAAAAAGGGAATATACAAAATCATCAAATTATAAAGTGAAAATATAATGTCAGAAAAATGAGAATGTCAGGTGAAAATTTAACAAAACTCGCCAAAAAGCGACATCGGACACGACACGGCAATGTACGATATTATTAGCGGACGGGTTACAAAAATGGTAAAAAATGTATTGTGGTTGAAAATGTCACCCAGCTGTAAAAATAGGATACGCGGTTATATTTTTATATTTTTTACATCTTGTTTGCTGTGTTTTGTACAGTTAACTGAATGGATACAACGATAGCTACGCATGTGACATAAGCTTTAAGCGTCAGCGTACACCAAGACGCGAAGCGGCGCTTACTTATTTAACTATTACAGAAGCCAAGAGCGGCGCCGCGCTGCGCAGCGCGGTGGTGCTTGCAATTCGAATTCTTGCAATGAAATGTGTATCTTATCATTGAATACAGTTCAATTAAGAATCGCTATCATTAAAATCAAACCGACTTAAAGTAAAAATACGCGAAAAAGTATGAAATAAATATATTTTCTTGATAAGTCCGATTTAAATTTGACTAAAATTTTAATTATTTTTCTACAAAATCTTCATTATTTTAAAGTTGGCACCAGCCAACTTAAACGTGAGCTCTATAAAATAATGATATTGTTTGGGTTATTTTTGTATGTAAGTCACTATTTAATAATATGATAAATTATAAACATAAAATTTTCAACATACGGATACAGTTTTTTTTATGAGTAAATAATTAAATGTACTATCTTGAATTTGACTCTCTCTTGTTCTCTACGACATCTCATAACTTTTTGCAAAGGAAATACTTGGCTTTTTTCATTAAGGTAATGTTTTTGTGGGATTGTACTTTTGTAACGCCTAACAAGTTTTTTTACTGTTATAAATGTGAAAGTTTGTGAGGATGGATGGATGGATGTTTGTTACTCTTTCACGCAAAAACTACTGTTCGCGCCTACACTAGCGCGACGTTTAGAATAAACACAAAGGACATTCAATTCGGCCAATCTCAACGCGAGTATGGCCGACCAACTCTGGGGCGCTGTCAGAGAGTGACGGACACTTGCAATTAGAATCCCTTCCGCGCTGGATGCTTTTTCAGCTCATCCCGAAACCTAGTGAACGCGAACGCGTGTGCGCATATTTATTTGTGCTCGTAAATATAAGACCAAATTCGCCGGCGAACCGCGATAAATCTATCGATAATCCGCTCAACAGCTGTGTAGTGTAGTGAGAAGAAACCTCCGCCCAGATTCAGAACCACCAGCTCAGCAATAAGGTCAGTCCCAGATTTCTCCAGCCCTCACATTAACCTATATACCTACTTCCCTCAGCTCAAAGTCGTATGTAAGTTCCTAGCTTACACATTTCTTGGTCCATCGAGCCTTCGTAAAACCCTTCCCCCTATTACCGGCGTTGGGCCTCATTAGAACCAGCACCTACAGTGCCACTCCGCCCAATTCTACACATAAAATCAGCTCGATTATTTATATTTTGTCCAATTAATTCTAGCCAGGGGGCCGCCCCGCCATTTAAAAAACCAAGTTACAGTCCACTCCCATTATTAATTCGGCACATTTAACATTAAACCCCTATTCTGTACATTGATATTAACCTAAATGTTAATTATTTAAATTATTTTGTCCATATTTCGGCCCATAAATACATAGGAAAAACCCAAAAAAAAAAAAATAGTGGGTAGGTTGTCGGCTTATAGTCGAACAAAGAACTCGAACATTCCAGAACTTCCCTAGGTACCTAATACATAATTTGTGCCAATAATATCTCATATAATTTTCTCAGCTCTTAATTACTTAAAAAAAATTTTTAATGTTTGATTTGCATATAAAATAAGTAATAACTAGTGAGTATTGTGAATTACGTTCGGCTCATAACAGAATTGTAAATCGTCGTTGCATTACTAAGTTTGAATTATTTTATCTATATATAACGTTTATATCTTCATATTCTCAAATTTTAAAACACAATATTAATTAACTTAGCATTATTTTAATAGTTACGGGTTGCATAACATCTCAAGTGCCCATACAAACATAGTCGGCTCGCTTCGGTACAGAGAACTTGATTTTTGTGCATTCTGTAGGTAATAGGTACCTACACGGCGCCCGTGCGCCAACCAACAGTTGTTACATTCATTCTCAATTAGGTATTCTTCATACAATAAATAGTGACCTTCACATTGAATTCTTGTCTACGTTCTGTGTCTATACAAAAATATTATTAGGTGTTACGTTACAGCTGTTTTAAATAAGAATTCTTATCTACGTTCTGTGTTTATACAAATATATTATAGGTGTTACGTTACAGCTGTTTTAAATAAGATTTCTTATCTACGTAGACAAGTTTGCGGGAGCGTGAAAAGCCTTTTTAAAAAAAGATGAAATTTTATTATTAAGTTACATTTAATACTTAATTGCAGAGCTTTTACAAGAAAGCTAGGGTCTGTCCGGAGACTACCTAGCAGAAGCTCATGCTATGATCGACTGACTTCCTATCCCGTCTCAAGACGGTGGTCAAGCCAGATTACAATGTAATGCTTCCATGAATTAAATCTTAAATAAACAAAACCTTAACTAGAACTATCGTTGATAAGCAGTTAATCTGTCATCGCTGCATTATATAATGATGACAGGGTGCTGAGGGGTTGATATAACTATGTAATGCTTCCATGAATTAAATCTTAAATAAACAAAACCTTAACTAGAACTATTGTTAATAAGCAGTTAATCTGTCATCGCAGCATTATATAATGATGACAGGGTGCTGAGGGGTTGATATAACTCCTCCCTCCCTAAGTTCGGAACCCTCAGGAATTTCAACTTCTTGAGGGTTGCGACCTTTAAAACACAAGAATCTAAAAAAAGAATTTCTATATTTTAAAATACTTAATATTAAGGTTACACAAAAGATTACATACAAAATTATGGTCACTACACTTATACTTTTCACTTTAATGACTTTTATATTTTCACTTTCACTGAGTTCACTCATAGACTCCTACATCTTCACTAAATTTGTCAAATACTTTGTGTCATCTAAGTTTATTCCCTGCATGTCTATAGGGGTTGCTTCTGTATCTTCAATCTTAATTTTATTTAATTTAATGCGGGGGGTGCTTTTATAGGTTATTTCTCCAAATGAATTTTGTAAGTGCCTTAGGTAAAATTTCCCAAGTTAACTTCACAACCTGGGTCCGTCTTTAGAATATACGTCCCCTTAATAGGTGTTTTATTTATTTCCTTTCCGCATTTATCTGTCATAATTATGTTATCCTTTGAATATATTATCCATTCTGATGTTGAAAGGCGTTGGACCTTAATATCCTCAATATAGACAGCAGAAGGGATGCACAGCGACGTATCTTCATGATATTCCATCAGCTGTTCTACACAAGTGGGTAGTTTATATGACACAATTTCTTTATCGGTGCACAGGAATTCCCCACTGGATATTTCTTCACAAGGTGATGCTACAGATGAGTATGACGAACCTTTCACAATAAGGAAGGGATATTCAGGCATTATAATAAAGGTCTTGTTCTTAATCTCGTTATAGACTGGTAAAAAATAAATTTGGTAAAAGTCGTAAGTATTATTATCTATCAATGGGACCTCTATTATAAACGTTATCTGGTTTCCTTTTACATAGGCCTTAACTAATAACATACGTTCTATTTTAACTAGATTACTTTCTATTACAGAATATAGCAAATGATTATTTGATTTTTGTACATTAATCAAAATTTCAATTAATTCAGTTGAATTTACAATTGACTGGTGTAAAACAGAAACCTTGCTTAGGGCAAGAGCATTTTCAATTTCATTTAAAATAATATATATTGTTCTGAAACTATTTATAAAAGTTGTAAACATACTTAATATATAAGTAGAGTAAATTGACTTATTTTCTTTATTGTTTAAATCTTTAACCATTGATTCAATTCGCTTTAAACGTTCGTTTTGAATAATAGAATTATTATTAATAATTTCAGTATTGTTGCTTTGATAATCCAATACTTTGGTAATTAAGGTAATTTTGTTTTGTAATAAATTTTGATTCTTATTAATTATATCCTAAATTAGGCTATCATATCTGAGTGCATCCTCAATGTCTAGGTTTCCAGTGATGGATTTAATTACTGTACCTAATGGATTTAGTAAACCTCTTTTGAATCTTTGCGTGGAGGACGTTTAATATTTTTTAATGGGACCTTGCTATTTCTAGCTCCTATATTTATTGGTACTGTGTTACGATTCTCTGGACCAATGACTTGGGCCTTTTGATATAAGGGTTTATCTTTACTTTGACGCTTATTTACTGCTTTAGCAAAAATAGTGCTTCCTTCATTTAATTCGGGACTAGTTTCTCCACCTTTCCTTTTAATTTCTCTTTCTTTCAACTCTATCATTCTATTTGTAATAAAATTATATAAATATTCCGTTCTTTTTGCATGATCCTTTAATAACTATTGCATATATGTTTTTTCGAAGCTAATGTTAAATGTACTGTTAGAATCTGTGTGTCCAAAGAATGTGTTCAAATGGTGTAAGTTGTGTTACACTATGAATCGTATTATTGTATGCCATAATTGAATATGTCATTACTGATGCTGCATCTGTAAACTTTTGTTCATATTTTGCCAATCTATAAATTTCTAAAATGGTGAAATGAAATCTTTCTATTTTACCTGTAGAATTTGGGTTATTTGGTGTGGTAATATGTAATTCAATTTTATACATTTCTGTTAATTCCTTCATTAACAGGTTATTAAATTCAGTCCCAGGGTCGCATGATATTTTTCTAGGGATTCCATAAAATGAAAAATATTTAATTAATGCTCGGACTACTTCCGGCGTTGAACGATTACTTATATTAATTGCTTGACCTAAATTACTAAAAGCATCAACTAAAGTTACTCGTAAATAATATCTACCCTCTATGCTAAATAAATCTATAAATATTTCCTGAAAAGGCGCATTTTGCGTCTGTGTAAGTTGTTGAAAGGGTTTTATAGGTTTTCTTTCATATTTAATTTTCCTACATAATTCACACGCATTTATTATAGCTGAGACCGTTTCCTGTAAATTTTCCCAATAGTAATTTCTTTTAATTCTAACCATTGTTTCTTTAATTCCACGATGGCATGTTTTTCCTTCGTGATATTTTAATACTATCGCTTTTTGTTCCTTTTCGTCTTCTATATACACTACTCGTTCGGTGCATTCTATCATTTTTATTGTATCCTTTTTAAATAATGTTCTAATAGTTTTTGCAAAATCAACCCTGTGTTCCTTTTCTTCAAAATAGATAAAATATTTAATTTTTGGTCTTACATATTCCTTTAAAAAGTTTTTAACTAGTTCTATATTATTTAAGGGTAAAAATACCTCTAAAATTCTTTGCTTGGGTCTAGATAAATTTTTTACATGTAATTCGTTTTTAAACCATGAAAAAACTAAAATTTGATTTGGCTTAGTATCGATTGCTTCCTTTAATACCTGATACTGGTATACCTGAGGTGTCATAATTTACATTAGAATGTACTGTTTCATTACTGCTCGATACTGAAGGTATCGGGTATTGTTCCTCAAATTCTAAATCATCTGGGCTTACTGAAATGGTAGCAGATGAATCTGAAATGGTTATTGTTTTGGACTCTTCTGATACTCTTTGATTTTCGGCTAATCTAGCTATTTTACCTGTAACATTTGTTAAATATTTTTGTAAATTCTTTTCCTTCTCATCTACGTTAACTACTAATGAATTTTTATCATCTTCTATTACATTTAATTTTACGCGAGATAATGCATCTGCGTTTGTATTTTGTTTTCCTTTCTTATAAATTATTTCAAAATCGTACTCCTGTAATCTTAAACGCCATCTCGTTAATTTACTATTTGGTTCTTTAATCGAATAAAGCCATGCCAGTGGGCGATGGTCTGTGTAAATTTTAAATCTTTTGCCAAATAAATATGGCCTAAAGTGTTTGACTGCCCATATTATGGCTAACAATTCACGTTCTATTGTACTATATCGCGATTCTGTATCACTTAAAGTTCTACTTGCATATGCGATTGGATGATCTTCGCCAAGCGATCCTTGAGAGAGTACTGCACCCAACGCTATGTTTGAAGCATTGGTCGTTAAAATAAATGGCTTATCAAAATCTGGGTATTGCAACAATGGTGCATTTATTAGTAACTCCTTACATTTCTGAAATGACTCTATATATTTTTCGTTAATAATTATCTTATTTCTTATCTTTAAACACGCTGTCATAGGCTGTGTTATTTTTGCAAAATCTTTTATGAATCTCCTATAGTATCCTACCAATCCTAAGAAACTTTTAATTTCGGTAATAGTTTTAGGTATAGGGTAGTCTAATACTGCTTTTATTTTATCGTTATTTGGCTTAAAGCCGTCCTTAGTGATTGTATGCCCTAAATATAGTACTTCTTTTCTTAAAAATTCTGATTTGTCTAATTGTACTTTAAAATTTGTTTCACGTAGTCTATCAAAAACTATTCTTAAGCTTTTTACATGATCTTGCAGTGATCCTGAAAATACTATTATATCATCTATATATACCATACAATGATATCCTTGTAATCCTCTTAAAACATTGTCCATTGCTCTCTGAAATGTTGCCGGTGCAGTTTTTAAACCAAATGGCATTCTTAGGAATTCAAAATGTCCTGATTGTGTACTAAAAGCTGTTTTCTGACGATCACTTTCATTGATTTCTATTTGATGGTAACCACTAGCTAAATCTAGGGTTGAGAAGTATGTGCTATTTCCTAATTTATCAAAAAGATCTGTAATGTGTGGTAGTGGGTATTTATCATCTACCGTAATTTCATTCAGGCGACGGTAATCTATCACCATTCTATATTTTTGTTCACCCGATGCATCTATTTTTTTGGAACTAAATGCACAGGTGCACTCCACGGAGAAAATGACTCTTGTATAACATTATCCCTTAATAATTTTTCTACTTGGTTTTGTATTTCATTTGACTGTACTGGGCCCTGTCTGTACGGTTTAATATAAATAGGGTCCTCATTTTTTGTTCTTATGTAATGCTTAACTTCATTGGTAAACGATAATGGAAAATGTTCACAGTAAAATATGTCTTTATATTCTCTACATAAGTTATATATTTGATTTTTTTCTTCTTCATTCATGTGCTCTAACCTTAGTTTGCTTTTTAAGTTTTCTTCTAACAAATTATCAACTTCTATATTATTATAATTATTTATATTATTTATTTCGCATTTACGCATGTATCCGTTATATTTAGTAGTTTCAAAAGGTGCTATAATTGTTAATATCACCTCTTCCTCTCTTGTATTTTGTATAATGGTTTTCGCAAAACCATTTTCGCATGTGACTAACGCACTAGGCATACGTATGCCATTACAAAACTCTACAAAATTTAAAATTGCTTCGCCTGACTTTAGTGTTGTCGGTAAGCTAACACGTAATTCACAACGTGGTGGTAATTTAATAATATGACTTTTTTCGTTATATATAATTGGAATTTTACCATTTTTAATATTAAGTACTTTGTTTTTTAAATCTATTACTGCATCTAATTGTTTTAATAAGTCATTACCAATTATTCCGTCGTACTTACAATCTACATTATATACATAAAACTTATGAAAATTATTTGATTTTAATATGGGTAATAAAGGAATGTTGATAACTTCGTGGTGTATGCTCGACGCATGTGTACTGATTACTTCAAATGGCTCATTATACATATAGTTACTAAAATATTTATGCGCTATATCAGGTCTTATAAATGATCGCGTACTACCCGTATCTATCATGAATTTAGAATTTATTTCCGGTATATAAATGTGCGGCAACCTCAGATTTTTATCACAGTTTATTTCGATTATTTCATGGGGCCCTTTAAGGCTTTTCCCCGAAAATTTTCAATTGACTGCGCTACATAATTTTCTGAATCAAAACTTATTTTATCAACTTCATCTCGACCATAGTCCTGGGAAGTTGAAGCTTGAGGATTCTCCTCTTTTAATTGTAAATGATTTATAGTTGGTCTAGGGGCTGTCCTCATAGACACATCCGTATTCTGTTGTTGAACCTGTGGTTTGTAACCTAAATTTTGTGGTGGTCTATAACCGAATTGAGGTCTATTATTGAATTGAGATTGTGGCTTCTGGCCATGTAATTGGTTAAATGGTTTATTTGAGAAATGGTTCTGAAGCTTATCATTTTGACCAAAATGTTGCGGTGTCATTCGCTGAAAATTATTATTAAAATTTGGTCTATAACCAAACTGATGGTTGTTATTAAAATTAGGCTTATATCCGAACTGTTGATTATTATTATTGTTATAATTATTAAATTTAAATTTTTGTGACATTGGTTTTTGATAATTAAATTGCGCCTGTTGCGGAATTCCAAACTTAAATTTATTTGGCTTTTGCATAAAATTATTTTTATAATTAAAATTATTGGTTTGAAATTTTTTATTTTGGGAATATATTTTATTTTTCGCGTTATATTGTTCATGAAAATTCACTTCCTCTAATACAATGCTAAGTGCATTTTCCAAATTATTCAGTACAAAAGTATTGAATAATTTGGAAAATGCACAGACTAAAAAGTCTCACTATTCTTACCATATGCTCAGGTAAGTTGTATAAAAATACATTCAATGCCATATTATTATAAATTATAATTTTACTTTTCTTAATCTCCTCGTTGTCTATTCTATTGACTTTAGAAATTAAATTTGATCTGACAGATTGTATCCTATTGCAAAAATCCAAATAGGTTTCGTGAGTTCTAATTTTTAAATTTTCTAGCTCAATGGCTATGCACTCTTCGTAACGTTGATCACCAAAATGTTGGATTAACAAATCCTTAAAATCTGTCCAAGATACTACATCCTCTCTTTCGCTAATAAGAGCAGCAGCATTGTCTATTAACCTGCTCATTAAACAATGCATAATATACGTATTTTGGGCTTGGCTACCCTTAAACTTTTCAATTATATATTCACATTTTCTTAAATATAAGTTTAATTGTCTTTTATCACCATTAAATAATGGGATTAGTTTTATAAATTCACTCGGAATCAGTGTAATTTGCTCCATTTTTGCAAATTTTAATACTTATTTTGTTCAATATGATTTTTACTTTAATATATTTATTTATTCAATAATTCTCTGTATAATTCAATAATATTTAATTTATTTTTTATTCACTTTTAATTTTCACTTTTAATTTACTTCATATAGTATTTTAATAATAATTAGGCATTTAATTCATTTATACTTTACTTATATTTTTATTAATTTATTCATATAATATTCATTTAATTTTTTAGCACATATAACACACTTAAAAATACTAACTGGGAAACCAGATTACGTTAAAACGGAAGATTTATTCCTGGATTAACAGTGGGCAAGGGAGGTGAAAAAGTTCGACTCACCAACACGCCGTATTCATCTTTCTTCCAGCTGCCTTGTCGAATTTGTTTGTAGGCTCCGGATCTCTCCTTCACTGCGCCAGGCTCGTTCACGATTTATCAGATCGATGATTTAAACGCGACGATTAACGTAAATGATTTTTCGGAAAAATCCGCGCCGGCTGCGCCAGACAAGTTTGCGGGAGCGAGAAAAGACTTTTTAAAAAAAGATGAAATTTTATTATTAAGTTACATTTAATACTTAATTAAAACTTAACTATAATTAACGGGCAGAGCTTTTACAAGAAAGCTAGGGTCTGTCCGGAGACTACCTAGCAGAAGCTCATGCTATGATCGACTGACTTCCTATCCCGTCTCAAGACGGTGGTCAAGCCAGATTACAATGTAATGCTTCCATGAATTAAATCTTAAATAAACAAAACCTTAACTAGAACTATTGTTGATAAGCAGTTAATCTGTCATCGCTGCATTATATAATGATGACAGGGTGCTGAGGGGTTGATATAACTATGTAATGCTTCCATGAATTAAATCTTAAATAAACAAAACCTTAACTAGAACTATTGTTGATAAGCAGTTAATTTGTCATCGCTGCATTATATAATGATGACAGGGTGCTGAGGGGTTGATATAACTACGTTCTGTGTTTATACAAATATATTATAGGTGTTACGTTACAGCTGTTTTAAATAAGAATTCTTATCTACGTTCTGTGTTTATACAAATATATTATAGGTGTTACGTTACAGCTGTTTTAAATAAGTCGGCACACTATTGAGATTGAACCTGCTCATACCTACTTACATTGTTTTCATTACGTTATTTTGTTTCTAACGCGCCCGCTAAGATTTGTTTATATTCAAACTTCAGGGCATTAAAATAATATTACAGACGACTTCTAACGCATTAATCTCCGCTCATCAAACATATACTAATACTTTATTAGCATCAGGCGATCGGTCAGCTCATTTGTTAATTAACTCGTACACATTTTATGATAAAATTGTATACATTGTCGGCACATTATTAAAATCTATTTTCTGCGTTTTAATTAATTGCGCGCGTACTTTCCGCTCATTACTTTTAAATATTTAACTTAGTTACACGCATATATTTTTAAACATGCCTACAAAATCGCAAGCAGCCATATTTAGGCAAACTATAAAATCTATTAGTCGGCTTAGAGAGATCGCATTGGCATTACACAAAGGTGACTCAAAATCTAACAAAACGGAGTTTAATGCGCGTTTTAAAGACCTACAAAACTTGAAACAAAAATTAGAAAATTTATACTGCGAAATTTTAGACGACGGCAGTCTTACAGAAGGAATTGAAAAATTTTATACAACCGGTTACGAAAACGCGCTATCCGAATATTATGATATTTTAACTGCAGCGGAGAATATAAGTTTTACTTCAGAGTCAAGTCAGCTCACTTCTGCCGTTCTGCCCAAAATTGAACTACCAAAATTCAGCTCACGCGTTGAGGACTGGCCATCGTTTATTACGATTTTTAGGAGTCTTACAGACGACATGACGTCACTTACAGATGCAGTTAAGCTGCACTATCTTTTGTCTTGCCTATCGGGGGAGGCGCTCAGCATGATTGCGCATTTAAAAATCACAAATGATAATTACAGCGTCGCGCTCGATATTCTCACACGTAGGTATGAAAACCGCCGTGTTCTGATAGATGGGTTTGTTGATATAATACTCGGCCTACCTAATATTCATATTCGATCAAGCATACGCGCGACGTTTTTAACTCCGCTCATCTCCGCACAAAGCGCATTAAATAATCTGCGTTTACCTATGGATAGTAATTACGTATTTGTGTCTATTGTAGTTAGAAAATTACGAGGCGAGCTCCGCACCCTGTTCGAAAGAAGATACGGCATCTCGGACACTCTGCCCACCTTAGGTGATTTGATTTCTTTTTTAGAGGAGCACGCGCGCTGTATCGAAACCGAATATTCTAATGCAACGCGCGGTGTTACCTACTCACCACAAACTGGGCCCTCTCGTCAACACACAACCCCCGCAAACTCTCCGCGCAGTCCACGCTTTAGACCAATTAGCCCCGCGTATTCTCGTAATACGCAGCGCTCGCCATCGGCTCACACTTTAAGTAGCTATCACGTCAGCCCAGTTCCTTATTACCCTCAACGCTACTGGCCCCCCTCCCCCCGAACAGAGCGGCGCGAGTACTCAGCGCGGAATACAGATAAACACAAGCGATTCTACTGCCCCTATTGTAGGAATACAGAACATAAACTTATCGCGTGTCCAAAATATAATCATCAGCCCACTCAAGGTCGTTGGGATTTCATAGAAGCCAACGACAGATGTCGTAAATGTCTAGGTCCGCATTTTGAAAATGAATGTCGTTCGACAAACTCGTGCAAAGAGTGTGGAAGTGCAAATCACCACACCTCGCTTCATCGTCACGGAACTCCAAATTCTCCGGTGTCGTCAGCGCATTTGCTTCCTCCTCATTTACGTGCACAGCCCCGCCGGCGTGCTCAAGACAAGCCACATACCTACACGGCCTACACACAACATACGCGTGCCCATCAATCATCATCATCAGACCCCAAACAATCGTCTGATCATGCACCGTCTACAACTCATCAATCTCAAAACAAAAAACAATGACTACCTACAATCACGGAGCACATAGAATTAGAAGATCAACCCAATAATTTAAAATGTCATTCAGCTCATAGTACACCTGCATCACATTCAGCTCATAAAATATCTAAATCTAGTTCAGCCCAATATTCTGTAGAATCAGCCCAAGTAAATTCAACTCAGCACATAGAAAACCCATTAAAAACTCCTGTGTTACTTCCCACAGTCGTTTTAAATATATCTGATAAATGCGGAGAATATCACAAAGCTCGGGCTTTATTGGACTGTGGTAGCATGATAACGCTCATAACTCAGCGCATGACTAGAAATCTTAATTTGCAACCAAAACAATGTTCATTAAAAATTACAGGTGTAGGTGATCAGCACATACAAAATTCTAAAGGTTGGGTCACAATAACATTTAGGCCCACACACCGTGACACGCCATCTATTACTACTACCGCTCATATTCTCAAAGACGTTACAGGTTATTTACCTTTGCAAAAAATACCAGATTTTATACAAGACTCAGCTCATCAGCTCATTCCATTGGCGGATCAAGCTTATCATACTCCTGCGCCCATTGATCTCATTTTAGGCTCAGACGTTTTGGGTCACGTTTTGGATGGTACTAAGATTGCTTTGGGCCCGGGGAAGCCCATAGCCTTCGGCACGATTTTTGATTTTGCACTCATAGGACTCGTTTAACACTCATGCGATTCACCTGTAGCTCAAGTTAACTCTGCTCATATTACTCATACTCATTATACTTAGTCGGCTCACTCTACACATTCTGCTCATTCTACTCATGATATTTGCAAAAGCCTGGAATGATTCTGGGAGTCGGAAGAACCCCAGCCTCGTTCTGCTCATTCAAACCCGCTACACGAGCAAAGTGAACACATATTCAGCTCAACCACCATTCGTGACGATTCAGGCCGTTACATGGTGACTCTTCCCTTCTTATCAGATGCACCCGTATTAGGTAGTACTCATGCTATTGCTCTACGTAGATTTCTCAATTTAGAAAAACGGTTGCAATCCGATCACACACTGCGATAAAAATATATAGAATTCATGAACGAATACATAAACTTAGGACACATGACACCGTGTCATCCGTCTACATTTACTCATAAACCTCATTATTATATTCCTCATCATGGCGTGTTCAAATCAGGTACTGACAAACTCCGCACAGTATTTGATGGCAGTTGTAAGTCATCCAATGGAGTCAGTTTAAACGATTGCCTGCACACAGGTCCAGCACTTCAACGAGACATTGTAGATATTATTATATCATTCCGCGCACATCGTATAGTATTCAGCACTGACATAAAAATGGTGTTTAGAAATATTCTCTTAAGACCAGACCAAAGACACTATCAGCTCATACTCTGGCGATTGTCTCCAGATCGACCTCTGCTCACATATGCACTCAACACTGTTACATACGGATTGCGCTCAAGTCCATATCATGCTATCCGCACATTATTACAATTATCTGAAGATGAAGGTCATCGCTATCCTCAGGCTGCCCAAATTTTGCGTAAATTTGTTTTCGTGGATGATATACTTTGCGGCCATGACACCATAGAAGAAGCATCAGCACTCCAAACTCAGCTCATTGATTTGTTATCACTCGGTGGAATTAAACTTAGTAAATGGACATCAAACACACCTCAGCTCTTGCAAAGATTTCCAGACGATCAATGCGAAATGCCTAAAGACTTTGACATCAGCGCAGAGTCTCCATCAATTAAGGTTTTGGGTATTAGATGGATTCCCCAGTCTGATGAATTTACATATCACATCTCATTTCCACCAGTTACCCACATTACAAAACGTTCAATTCTTAGCACAGTAGCTTCTCTCTATGACCCAAACGGTTGGGTTACACCTGTCATATTCCGCGCAAAAATACTTCTTCAAAGGTTATGGTTAACTAAATTGGACTGGGACGATCCCACTCCAAATAATATTACAGATGATTGGCAGCGCATCTATCATGATCTTCCGCACATCTCAGATATACATTTTCCCAGACATATCGCTCCACACAAATTCAACATACTCACTTCCCGGATTCGCAGATGCTTCGGAAAGCGGTTTTGCTGCAGTGATATATTTACAAGAATCAGCTCACAACGGATCTGTTAACGTTCACCTCATAATTGCTAAATCTAAAGTCGCACCGATTAAAAATAAACTCACGATCCCCAAATTAGAGTTGTCTGCTGCAACTCTATTATCTCAGCTCATGTTGCGTGTCTCACAACAATTGTCTGCTCATCTCACAATTACACATCACGTTTGTTGGTCAGATAGTACCATAGTGCTTGCATGGATAAAAACTCCGCCCCATCGTTTACAAACATTTGAATCAAATAGAGTAACAAAAATTAACTCAAATTCACTCACACTTAAGTGGCGTCATGTACCTTACCAATTAAATCCTGCTGACTGTGCCAGCAGAGGATTATCAGCTCAAGCTCTCTCCGCTCATGATTTATGGTGGTCTCCTCCATGGCTGAAATTGCCAGAGGATACCTGGCCCAAGATGCCTTCAGCTCATACTCGACAAGACTTGCCAGGGCTCAAACCAAAATACGTACCATGCAATTTCTCGATACCCGGTGTCGATAGTGATCTGCTCACTCGCTTCAGCGCTTTAGAAAAACTAACTGGTGTCACTGCCTACATGAGGCGATTCATTCGTAACTGTAAACTAAATTCAAACTCACGACAACTAGGCCCTCTAACTGTAAGTGAACGTAGAGAAGCATTACTTTTCTCGATCCGCTCTGTACAGCAAAATGCATTCGCAGAAGATATTCACCGCCTTCAAACCGATAGAATCTGCACAGTACGACTACAATGTCTGTCGCCTTTTACGCAGGACGGTCTCCTCAGAGTAGGAGGTAGACTCACTCGTTCGGAACTCACATACGATGCTCAACATCCATTCATTTTGCCTAGTTCTAGTCCGCTCGTAGACCTCATAATAGATTACTATCATCGCATACACTGCCACCCTGGCACGGACACGCTACATGCTATTTTACGTCAGCAATTTTGGATATTATCTGCCCGCCGCATTATAAGGCACAAAACGTTTAAATGCATAAGATGTTTCCGTTGCCGCGCTCAGCCCGAAGTACTTGTCATGGCTGACCTGCCAGCTAATAGAGTCATACCTCAGCCCGTATTTAGTCACGTATCAACGGATTTCGCCGAACCGTTTCTGCTCAAATCAAGTCAATTACGTAACGCTAAGTTAATTAAGGGATATTTTTGCATATTTGTTTGCCTCACTACAAAGGCGGTTCACTTAGAACCAGTCTCATCGCTCACTGCCGAAGCGTTTATTGCAACATTACAAAGGTTCTGCTCACGTCGCGGACTTCCGGTATTGATACGTTCGGATTGTGGCACAAATTATGTAGGAACTAGGAATCATCTACTAGAGGTACAACAATTTCTCAATGACAATAACGACGCCATTTCTCATAAACTCTCAACTCAAAATATAACTTGGTTACTCAATCCGCCTAAAGCCCCATGGATGGGAGGTATCCATGAGATTAATGTTAAATCCACAAAGCAACTTCTATACCGTGTTATCGGTGAGCAACACCTCACTTTCGAGGAATTCTTAACTCTGCTCACTAGAATCGAAGCGGTGTTAAACTCTCGGCCCATCAGTCCACTTTCGTCCGATCCCACGGACTATCAGCCCCTTACTGCCGGCCACTTTCTCATTGGCCGTCCGCTCACAGCTCTCCCCGAGCTGACTCTAGATGAAAGAGTAATATCTCCACTCAAACGCTTTCAGCTCATTCAATCACTCTCTCAGCGCTTTTGGAACCTTTGGACCAAGTCCTACCTCCATACCCTTCAAATCCGCTCCAAATGGCTTTCCTCTTCCTCTCCACCCAAAATTGGAGAACTGGTTCTGCTCAAGGAGGATAATTTGCCTCCTCTACAATGGAAGATGGGAAGGATCTCACGTCTGCTACCTGGGAAGGATGGAGTCATCAGAGTTGTGGACTTGGACACCACTCAAGGCCAGCTGCGGAGGCCTGTCGGCAAGATTGCCCGGCTCCCACTGGATTCTGCTCAAGATGGGGCTCAGCTCGCCGCCTGTGCGGGCCCCCCAGGATGTTCGCGCCAACACTAGCGCGACGTTTAGAATAAACACAAAGGACATTCAATTCGGCCAATCACAACGCGAGTATGGCCGACCAACTCAGGGGCGCTGTCAGAGAGTGACGGCCACTTGCAATTAGAACCCCTTCCGCGCTGGATGCTTTTTCAGCTCATCCTGAAACCTAGTGAACGCGAACGCGTGTGCGCATATTTATTTGTGCTCGTAATTATAAGACCAAATTCGCCGGCGAACCGCGATAAATCTATCGATAATCCGCTCAACAGCTGTGTAGTGTAGTGAGAAGAAACCTCCGCCCAGATTCAGAACCACTAGCTCAGCAATAAGGTCAGTCCCAGATTTCTCCAGCCCTCACATTAACCTATATACCTACTTCCCTCAGCTCAAAGTCGTATGTGTAAGTTCCTAGCTTACACAACTACTGAAGGAAAAATTAAAATGAAAAACTGAAATTTGGTATGGTACGAGTAGTAGTTTATTCTCTGGATTAAAACATCCGATAGTACTTTTTATCTCGAAAAAGTACAGTGTTCCCGTGGATACTCTATTTACGCGGGCGGAGCCGCGGGCAACAGCTAGTTTAAAATAGTTCTGTCTTATCAAAATACATAAAGACAAACGATAGCCGCATTTAAACCAATAAAGTAGTTAAACTAATAAACTAATAAAGTTGATATATCATAATTAGTATAATATAAGAACATAGAACACAAAACTCAACTGAGAAATGGGGAAATAATTTCAAAAGATAATGAGTTTTTATGAGCTGGTCTATTTTCAGCTACTTTATTAAAGTAATCCTAAACCTTTTCCACGTTTCAGGCTGGGGCTATATGTGACGGAATCTGGCGGGCCGGAGGAAATACAGAGTATATTAAGCAGAATAAAAATAGTACAATAGAGCTGAAAATAGAACATGCACAAGTGTCGAGTCAAATGTCAAAGTTATATATGATAGCTCGACACTCAAAGCTTTGATTTTTGATTATATTGTAATAGCGCAGAGTGCTATTATTAGTGCTCTGAATTTTCCCCGGCCCGCCGGATTCTGGATCATATAATCCCGGCGTTAGTCATTACTTATATTTTAAATACGCAAGCCTCCCGTCGTCGCGCTTAAACCACTGCGAGAAGTGTGATGAAATTAATGACGGGGATAGCTTAGAGCCCAGTAATTCTTAAAGTGGTCCAGGTCCCGTCGAGTCTCCCGTGGACCCCTGGGGGTCCACTAGGGGTCCACGGGAGACTCGACGGGAGTCTACGTTCGACGTGACAAAAATTAGTGGTCTACAATCGTATACAGGGGTGCATGAAAATTAATTTGGTTTCGATAGTGAAGAACTAAAATATTAGCTTGTTATTTTAAATAATATGATACCTAAATTATACCTTCTCAATAAGACAATTTATAAGTAAATTGGGAAAAAAATGGACAGTTCCGAACTGGGAGTCGAACTCAGACCATGTCGGTATCGCGCCGAGTGCTCTATCTGTTGAGCTATCCGGCCCTATGCCACTTTCTTTTTTTAATTTCATTTATAACTTATTGAGCCACACCGTCCATCATACGGTAATACAACAACACAAATAAAATGATACCTAAATAAAACCTTCTCAATAAGACAATTTATAAATAAATTGGGAAAAAAATGGACAGTTTCGAACTGGGAGTCGAACCCAAACCATGTCGGTATCGCGCCGAGTGCTCTACCAATTGAGCTATTCTATCCGGCCCTATTCCACTATCTTTTTTTTATTTCATTTATAACATATTGAGCCACATCGTCCATCATACGGTAATACAACAACATAAATAAAATGATACCTAAATTAAACCTTCTCAAAAAGACTATTATCTCCTATCAATATAGGCAGATAATATTTAAAGAAGCTCAGCGACTGTTACTTGTAAAAACTTGCATATTCCATATTCAGTACAACGCGTCTAAACTTGTTGCCGCGCCGGCCGCCGCCGTCCCGTCCGCAATGCGTGTTCAAACGTGCAAATTAATACGACTTGTGGTGTATGTACTTGCAATCTTGTATTAACGTGTTTAATTCTTCACCAATATAAATACGAATGTCAAGGATAAACGTTCCTCATTTCTTTCCGAAATTTCATAAAGAAAAGTGAATCGATATTAGTGATTACCAGTGTCGGAAAAGTAAGTACCTACCTGCCTATTTGTATACCTACCTACCTGCCTATAAAATATAATATCGCGTGCCTAATGCTAAAAGGGCGCATTTTTCAACATTTTGTATTAAAACTTGAATTTTTTTATTTATTATTTAAAGATAGGTAATTGATACGAAACATGACCGAATCTAAGAAGAAGTGTCGTCAGTACAGTGTCGAATATTTAAAATTTGGTTTTCTTTCATCACAGGCAGATACACGATTGCCCACATGCCTTTTATGCAACAATGTTTTGAGTAATGACTCTATGAAACCATGAAAGCTGGAAGACCACCTAAGAAGGTGTCATCCTGATAAAATAGGTAAAGATTTAAAATAATTTCAAACATTAAAGGAAAAATATGAAAAGAGACCCACTTCAACGTCTGAAAGCAACGATGATGGCTTGCGGGCCATCTTACAATATCTCATTACTTATAGCAAAATCTACAAAACCGCACACCATAGGAGAACAGTTAATTTTACCTGCTGTTGAAAAGGTTTTAAAAACTGTTCTGCACAAATATTCATTTTACATACTCAAAGAATTCCTTTGAGTAACAACACTGTACAAAGATGTATTGATGAAATGAGCTCTGATGTTGAAAGTTTCTTGTGTGATTATCTGCAAACAACTCATTTTTCTATTCAACTGGACGAGTCTACTTTACCTGGCAATGAAGCATCATTATTGGCATATGTTCGATTTGTTATGGGCGAAGAATTTATGAAGAGCTACTTTTCGCGAAAACTTTGAAGACGGACACTTAAGGTGAATCAATATTTAATGTCCTGAGTAATTTTTTAAAGAAAAATCGATTCCATTTACAAACGTTATTTCGGTGGCAACAGATGGAACGCTTGCCATGGTCGGGCGATATCATGGGTTTATAGGCCATCTTAAAAGAATTATACCAGAGGTAACTGCAATTCACTATGTTATCCACCGACAACATCAAGTAGCGAAAAATTTAATTGATAGATTGCACCAATCGCTTTAATTTGTGATTAATGCAGTTAACAAAATAAGAAGCAATGCATTGAATACGCGCTCTTTTGCACAATAGTGCGATGAAAATGATGAAAACTTCCGACGATTACTGTTGCATACCGAAGTACACTGGCTGTCGAAAGGTGCATGTTTATCAGGATTATTTATTCACTTTTTGACTCAGTTTTAGAATTTCTGGAAAGTAAAGATCCTGATTTAAAAAAAAAATCTAATCAATTTTAAAGCAGACATCGCGTATTTGACAGATTTGTTCAAAAAAATTAATGACCTCAACTTACAATTACAAAGGGTTAGCCTTAATTAAATAAAAACAAAGAGTGTAATTTCAGCTTTTATTGGTAAATTGAAATTTATGAGGGAAAATATTGGTCGGCGCGAATTTTCACAGTTTTCCAACTTATCGCAGGTAGAATGCCTTGATGAAGATATTCAGACATACGTTCAACATTTGATTGCCCTGCATGATGATTTTAAAATCAGATTTGAAGACATTCTGTCGATGGAAATACCACCATAGATCATAAATCTATTTGGTGAAACGGAAGTGGATAATGTATATTACAAGAGGAGCTTCTCGAGCTTAGCACTTATGAGGAGCTGAAAGTGACATTTAAAAGAGTGTATCAAAAATTTTGGCTGCAGGCGGAAATACCTGAAAAATATCCTGGACTGTGGGGAATCTCGCAAAAGCTTCTGATAGCGTTTCCCTCGTCATATCTCGTCGAAAAAAGTTTTAGTGCCGTTACAAACTTATTAACAAAAAAAAAGGAACAGATTGAATATCACGGGGAGATTTGCAGTTATTCCTCACAAAACTCAAGCCAAAATATTGATAATTTGCTGTCCGTCCACCTCATTCATTTTTTTTTGTAATTACCATTGTAGAAGTTACGTTACATTATAAATAAGCGTTTAATTTTGATTATATTACGACTGTTAAAACAATAATAATTATTACTCGATCAATTTTACTTCCATCTTAAATCTTAAAAAAAAAATTAATCTTGAATAATAATGAAAATACAGTAGATTTGTATTATTATACAGGGTGGGCCATAAATTTTTGCACATTTGAAACATGATTAAAAATAAAACTACTAATATTATTTTATTGATGATTTATTTAACGTAATAAACATTTAAAGCAATTTATTTTTTAAAAATGACATCATCGAGATGTGCCCCGTCTCGTCGCTGGCACTCCTGCAATCGACTACGTAAACTTTGGAAAACTCGTTGACACATGCTGCGAGGAATCGCGGCTATCTCCTCGTGGATGTTTTCTTTCAATTGGGATATGGTCGTTGGTTTATTATGGTAAACTCGACTCTTCAGATATCCCCACAAGAAAAAATCGCAAGGTGTAAGGTCTGGGCTTCTTGGAGGCCATGGAATATCACCTCTGCGAGAAATTAATTTGTTGGGAAACATTTCTTTGATCACCGGTAAAGTCACATTTGACGTATGGCATGTTGCTCCATCTTGTTGCATCCAAGTCCTGCTGTTGTATCCTTCAAATTCATGTAACTGTGGTGTCAAAAACTCTCGCAACATTGAAGATGTTGCGAGAGCGTATTCCACTGAGTTTACAGTTACGTTATTTCCCTGACTGTTTTCAAAGAAATACGGACCGATTATGCCTTTAGCCGATATGGCAGCCCATACAGTCGTTTTAGGTGAATGAAGGGGCTTTTGGTGTTTAAGGCGAGGGTTTTCCGTGCTCCAGTACCGGCAATTGTGCTTATTTACGTGCCCATTGATGTGAAAATGGGCCTCGTCCGTAAACAATACATTCTCAAGCCTAGAGAATCGCTCCAGCATAGTGTCAGCCAATAACTTACGTTGAATGTAATCGTTTGGCTTCATCTCCTGCACAATTTGAAGCTTATACGGGTGTAGTTTAAGGTCCAAATGCAAAATTCGCCGCAGACTAGTTCTTGGTATTGCTAGAGCCGCCGAACGCTTACGCGAAGATGATTCTGGATCGTTCCGTACGGAAATTTCAACTTCCCGAATGTTCTCTTCGCTTCTCTTTTCTTCTTGAACGTGGCCGCCCTGTTTGTTTAATATTGGTTGTCGATCCTGTTTGCTCGAACTTGTTGACCCAAGCTTTAATTAAATTAACACTTGGACACTCACTTATACGCTGTAATCCGTATTCAATTCTAAATAGCCGTCGTACAGTAACGTAGGAGTCGTTGTTTTTGTAAAACATTTTTACACAAAAAGCACGCTGTTTTCCCGTGAAGCGCTCCATCGTGACTAAAATTGCATAAAGCGGCGCATCATTCCCCGTACCTCGCGCGCCCCTCCCTGTAACGGTTTTTGAGAAATCGAGTGTTGCCATTTGCAAAAATTTATGGCCCACCCTGTATAACATAATATATTGATTATTAATATCCTTTTATTTTGATTTGTGAATTTTTTCTCTTTACGCTTTAGATTTTTAGTTGGCAAATGTTAAGAAAAAAAGACGAAGAAGGGTATTTAAGGCACTTTTTCGATTGACGTTTTCCTTTTAGAATAAAATTTTCTATATACTCAAGAAGTAGTCGTTATATTTCTTAATCCCGTTTTCACGGTGAGTTTTTTATATGTGTGTTGTGATGTTTTATTTCGTAAATTACGCTTGTATTAAAACACATTATTTTTTCATGTAAACTATCACCTTGTAAAATTAGTTGTCAAAATTTGATTGGCCAAACCACGTGCTCATTTGTAGTTTCATCTTTCCGTTTTTGCATTGATATTATATTAGGATGTTTGTATCCATACTTTAATTGTTCTTTATATCATATTTAATTTGGCTTACCTTTTTTTGTGATGGTCACACAGCCCGTGATTTTGGTCGTTTGGGGTTAAGATCACGCCAGCTGTGGGACTCCAACATAACTCCACGGGTTTGTATTGATTTTTCAGTTAATTTCCACACATCCGGATTTCTGAGTGCCGCTAGTTAATCCAGACTGAACTGACTGGCTTTGGACCCAGTCTGCACCACCACTGGGACGATCTAAGTCGCGGCGAACATACTGGCCTGAACGTCAGAGAGACATAGACGCTACAGGAAGTTGGGCTCCTCGCGCCACGTGCTGACTACATTCCCGGATCTAGCTAATTTGCCTGTGTAGTTAAAGCCCCTCCGATTCCCACAGACACCAAGAGGCTATACCAGGTTTTTCGACCTTCTGCCCACGTCCCCTTTTTTTAATATATTTGTAACGTTGGTAATTTCTCGTTTCATTTAAATTACCCGTAACAGGGGGTCCAGCAAAATTTTGAAAGTGGTATATGAAACAAAAGAGTCTGGGAACCACTGGTTTAGACCATGGTATAGGACTTGCCTCCTTTTATTCACAACAAGGTCAAGCGTGATATACAAATTTTTACGCAAGTTTAGTTGCGGACAACATCTAGTCTTACTAATATTATAAATGTGAAAGTTTATGAGGATGGATAAATAGATATATGGATAAATGGATGGATGTTTGTTACTCTTTCACGCAAAGACTGCCTAACGGATTTCGATGAAATTTTGTATGGTAGTAGTTTAGGCTCTGGATTGAAACAAAGGCTACTTTTAACAAGAAAACAGTACAGTACAGTGTTCCTTTGGGATATTGTATTTACGCGGGCGGAGCCACGGGCAACAGCTAGTAATAAAATATCACTCTGTTGATCTAAATTATTATAATCGTGAACAACGTTCCCGAAAGAGATTAGGAAACAAGTTGATGATTGATTATATTGTATTTGTCTATTTAGGTAGGTGATTATTATAATCATCGACACATACCTATTATGAATTTGATAAATTTTACTTGCAGTGGACCAGTGGTACGTCAGTTTATACGTAATATCTGGTTGTTCTATAGTTTGTTCGTTTGAATTGAATAGGCTTCGAAACTTCTCGATCAATTTTGATAAAATTTGGCACAAATATAGATTAGAGCACGGGGGAGGCTACATAGGCTACTTACTATCAGGCCGAAATGTTCGATCCCCACAAGATTTCCTTTTGCGCGCACGAAATCGCTGGCACTATGGCATCTAATATGTTTTACAAAGCAATAGTCTGTCTAAAGACTGTCGTCATCAAGTGAGCGCTCGCCCTAAAATTACATCATTCAGCGTTTTCTCACAATTCACGTTTATCGCTGACTGTACGTCTCCCAGTCACCTGTCTCGCAACATAAAACAGCAAACATTAACGAAGGAACTTTCTAGTGCTTGCCCGGGCGGCCATGTTGAATGTTGATTGAACTACAAAACACCTACGCTCTAATTGCATTAGTTTTCGTTCAAGTGATTTCAGCGCTTAGAATACTGTGAAAACACCAGGGTAAATTTAAGTTAAATATTAATTGCGCGAATTACTTAGTTTAAGTTACTTCTCTTTTATGGATATCATCGTTATTAGCATAATTTAATTTACTTTTTGTAAGTAGCTGGCACCAACCATAGATGCGTCTTGCCTAGCGACTACTTCACTACTATTTCAGAATATCATACACTTAGCCTTCGTATCCCCGAGATTTTCTTTGTGGTCGCGACAAAAAAAAAACCATTAATAGAACTGTGCGCTAATACTATACACCTGAAAATTGAAGTATCAAGTGTGTAATGTCATATTTGACACTATTATATTACTGTATTATATTACTGTACACTATTTTCAGCTCTATTTTATTTGCTCACAGTTCTGTGTGTTATTTTTTCTACCGCGACCGATAAAAACGCTCGTGGAAACGTAACCAAACACTATGTATAGTAGTAATCATAATTCATAGTTCTACTTCGAACTCAAGCTAGTTTAACACAAGAACTAACTGGTTTAATCCGCTTCTCCTTCGGCATTACGCGCACTTGCGTAATGACTCATGCGTAATACTACGCTAATATATACTACTTCTCACACTTGTATTTACTCATGTGGCATATGGTTTGCCCTTATAACGGCGGTGGTGGAAAGATGGTTATAACAATTAATTAGCATTCGTTTAACGACGCGCTTGCAAATTCGACATAAATTGGCTATATTTTTTATATAATGTTTAATATTTTTGGTAATTTGAATCTCTTTGCATATTTAATTCGGTTATAAAAAGTTATTAAAAATCGGTAAAAAATAGTATAAAAATTAGATTTTGACTATAGCAAAAACATTTCTCCAGAACCTCTTCAACCAAAATTTACAAAAAGTTGTCGTGCTTAGGATAATTTTTCTGCTCTTATGTAGCTTATTTTGGTTGATTAAAAATTTTCAAAGATAGCTGATATAATCACCTTAAAATTGGTTAAAAGTTTCCTTAAAAATTTTATCGTGTTTTGCTATTATGCATGAATATAAATGCGTGGCAATAAGGTTTACTTATTTTATTTGGTCACTCATTACATTATTACTCAAAACATTTATAATATATTTGCTCTCCATATTTGAGATATTAGTAGGAGATAGTAGTAGTAATAGGAAACCTTTTGGGAAATAAGGTTTTATTTTTGACTTTATTGAGAATTTATGAGTGAACTTAGAATTTGGGATGCTCACTTTAAAAATTCAAACATTCATTTTATACAATAATAAAAAAAATATAATTGATTGATTTTTGTAAATACTTGTACATAAATTCAACACGCCCCCACAAAAATGAATAAATAAACTCACAATTAAATATAATAAATTATATAATACCTACTACACCATTTAATATATTAACTTTTCGTAAAGCGTCCTTAGACAGTGCAAAAAATTAGAAATGAGAATAGCTAAGGGAGGGAGCTTTAAAAAGCAAATTAAACAGCAATACTTGAATTACAATGACAAGATTATTTTAACATTAAATTAACAATATATATTAGTATATATATTATATTAGTATATATATTTTTTTGGCTAAGTAATTCGAGCAATTAATATTTAACTTAAATTTACCCTGGTGTTTTCACAGTATTCTAAGCGCTGAAATCACTTGAACGAAAACTAATGCAATTAGAGCGTAGGTGTTTTGTAGTTCAATCAACATTCAACATGGCCGCCCGGGCAAACACTAGAAAGTTCCTTCGTTAATGTTTGCTGTTTTATGTTGCGAGACAGGTGACTGGGAGACGTACAGTCAGTCATTTAATATATTAAATTATATAATACCTACTATTATATATATAGTCAATTCATGTCTATTATATGTATATACAATGTATATTCAATATTATATATATAGTCAACAAAACGAAACATTATTTGAATAATGTCTTATTATTATTACTATACGCGACATGGCGCTGCATTTATAAGTAGGTTCCCAAAATTGAACTTTACTCATTACACAAGAAGACACACGTTTGATTGCAAAAGTTCGAATGTCAGGTTGCACCGCGCATGTGCAGTATATGACTGATGTTATACAAACGTGTATATAGATACACGTTTCGTATGACATCATGATTACTTAGTGCCGCATAGCGTCGCATATCGTCACAGTTCGAACTGAGCCTTAGTCCACGTACTAATATTATAAATGTGAAAGTTTGTGAGGATAGATGGATGGATGGATGTTACTCTTTTACGCGAAAACTACTGAACGTATTTTGATGAAATTTGGTATGGTTGAGTATGGTTTGGTATGAGCTCTAAATTAAAACAAGCTACTTTTTATCCCGAAAAAGTACAGTGTTCCCGTGGGATACTGTATTTACACGGGCGGAGCAGCGGGCAACAACTAGTTAGTGCATAATATTATCTTCTGTATAAATTTTGGCAATCATGTTCATTATCAAAACATAAAAATAATATTTTTAAGCTTACCATTGTTTATTTTTGATGAAGAGCCAAACGTGTTTCCTTGTAATGGGTAAATATTTTATTACATTAATTTAAATCAAAATGTATTATCTCAGTAGGTTAAGTAAAATATTTGTTTTACCTTTTTGGAACATAGCCTTGAGCAGGAAAAGTTATATATTCCGCTTGGGGTATCAAAAGGGCATACGGTATAAGCAAATATTGGCTGTTAAATAATATGACTGAAGGATGTAATTATAGGTTTTTACATCCGTAAGACTAGCTCGCAACATCGTTTGACTAGAAACACTTTTGTCGCGCGGGAACCGTACATTTTGTACATAATAAATGCCTCAGAAGATGCTCGTAACTTTCTTCGAGCCTCACTTATGTCTCCCGGGAATATTTTGCCGCGATCCAAAGTAGCTTATACGCCTAACTTTCTCCTTGACCTAGTCAATATTTGTCGCGAATTTTATTAAAATCTGTATAGTGTTTAGGTACACGATGACGGTTACGTCATCATATTGTATGTCAAGAAATCTTGTGGGAACCGAATATTTCGCCGTGATAAAAAGTAGCCTATGTCCTTACTTCTTCCCCGTGCTCTACTCTATATTTGTGCCAAATTTCATCAAAATCGGTCTAGAAGTTTTGGCGCCTTTTCAATGCAAAGAAACAAATGTTTCCTCTTTATAATAGACTATTGTACCACTGGTCCACTGCGAGTGAAATGGTATTTATCCAATTCATCTATCCATCTAAAGGCAAAGCTGATTGACTGATGTATCAACGCACAGGCCAAACCCATATGGCTGGAAATTTGAAAATTTGTACACGTATTTCTCATATGACGTAGGCAACTAGGGAGGGATGTTTCAAAATTCAACCCCCAAGGGGGTAAATAGGTGATAAAAGTTTGTATGAAACTTTTTATTCCTTGGATATATTTGTATGATATTTCGTATGAATTAAGTACGGAAAAAATAATCATTTACCTACATATTTCAGCGTTTTCTGAAATTCAGCCCCCAGGTGGGTAAAATAGGGGATGAAAGTTTAATACCCAATTTCACGCGGGCGAAGCCCCTGACAATTAATGCTAGTATGTGAATAATATGATTGTTATGACAATCATGTACCTAAATAGACATTTGTCTTACGTAACCATTCATAGATAGTACAATTACTAGTTTCTTAATCTCTTTCGGGAATCGTTCACGATTGTAATAATAATTTAGATCGCCTGTCATTTTAATAGAAAAAAAATTACAGCCGAACGTATAACCGCCTCCCTTTTTTGGAAGTCGGTTAAAAAACGATGATCGCCGCGAGATGTCAAGAAAGTTGTGCACTGTGTACTTTAGACCCCTTGGTCTTTGATACTGCGAAACCAAATTCGCGGGACATCTATCTTCTTATCTATTCTATTCTATCTAGGTATATATAAAACGAGATGCCCCACTGACTGACTCACTGACGTATAGACGCTCGCACAGCCGTAATCGCTAATAGTAGAAACGTGAAATTTGGACAGTTGTTTTAAGTTATAATTTAGATGCGCACTAAGAAGGAATTTTGAAAAATTCAACGCTAATGGGTTGAAAGCTTGTATGGAAAATCTTCAAATCTCCACCGATTTCGATGAAAATTGGAATTCATGCTCCTTAATACATTTTATTACATATGTATTTCAGGATTTATTCGAATTTAACCTTTGAGGATGTAAAATACAGGGTTGAAAGTTTGTATGAAAAAAAAATCTGTCCCAATTTCCATGAAATTTAATATACGAGGAAATAAATAGAAATTATTGAGTTACGTATTTTATAGTTTTTGAAATTAAATTTGACATTTTGAAGTGAAATGGGGACCAAAGTTTGTGTAGTGAAATGGTCGGATTACGTTGAATTTTGCCACGCAGATAGTTATTATGACGTAGAAATCCGTTAAAAATGATTTTTCGAAATACATACCACAATGGGAGCAATGGGAGAATAACTGTGAGAGAGCCACGCTTCGGCACGAATGGTCCGGCTCGACTGGATAAATACCACGACCTCACAAATAGGTACCGGCGTGAAATAACGCTTGCGTTGTGTTTCGCCGGGTTAGTGAGTTTACCGGCGGGCCAAGGGGGGTTGGGGATTTTAAGGACAGGGAACGCAAGTCGCAACACCAGAGGAGTTCCAAGTGTAGCTCCTCTGGTGTAGCGAGTGTCCATGGGCGGCGGTAATCGCTTACCATCAGGCGATCCGTTTGCTTGTTTCCTGGTTCATTACACAAAAAAAAGGGGATCCACGCGGATGAAGTCGCGCAAAAGCTAGTAAACTAATACATGGCCATTTGTTCCAGAAGAAAGCCTCGCCGAGTTGCACGCGGCCGGTTCCTCCATCACCCCGACTGCCGTCATCCTGGCGGTGATCATCATCAACGACCCGCTGCTCTCCACTGTGATCATCATCGCCCACCTGGCGCGTATGTTGGCATTCGTGCTGCCCACGTGATGTATATACTGTTTTAAACTATAATAGTTACATGGAATAAAGTTTTATTAAATATCAGTGAGTTTTATTTTATTAACCTAATCACCAATGTACTCTAAACTCATTAGCACAATTATCTACTTATTAGCAATGACGCAGATCTTGTATTTATCAATACTTTTTTTAGTAATAACTTAACTCTTTTTCTTAAACACAGACACCCGCTCACACTCACACACACACAATTTTATACATTCATTAATAGCATTCATTAAATAATAAAATAGTAACTGGCCGCTGTCCGTATATCAAAATATTTATCAGAAAAACTATTATTTATAAGCTTTACACACTAAGACAATGATTACTATTAGACAATTAGAACCCAAAACATTGATGTTTAGAATTTTTGTCTGTTTATCTGTGTTTTTTGTACTCGCTGATCTGAGAAACTACTAGACGGATTTTGATGAAATTTGGTATGGTAGTAGTTCATGCTCTGGAATAACACATGCGCGTTGGGGTGGTTATATTATGGACAGGTATAGAACAAGATGCCAGGTTGCCTCAAATACCTGCTCTAGAATTGCAAGTATCTCTCGGGATACAATCTTTTATTATTGTCACAGTATCAAAACTCTGTAAACTGAAACAAATCTACTAAATATCCTATATAATATTATAAACGTATTTAATGAGACGATTCGGGCTATAAAATGCCTAAAATCACAAACACTTTCTAGTTATTCCTATGAAATCAGGAAATGATTTGGTGCCACTAATCCTACTACTATTATTATAAATGTGAAAGTTTGTGAAAGAAACAAACACTCATCCATCATGAGTGTTTGTTACAATTACACGCAAAAACTACTGGACGGATTTTGATGGAATTTGGTAAGGTAGTAGTTTGAGCTCTGGATTAACACATAGGCTACTCTTATCCCGAAATAGCAATGTGTTCCCTCGTGATACTGTATTTACGCCGGCGGAGCCGCGGGCAAAGTAGTTAGACATATACAATACAACTCGTACAATATAGCTAGTCCAAATAAAGAATGGGACTGAGACAAATTAGGCCTAGACCAGTGGTGTGGGATTCCAATAACTCCATTCCTATCGGCTTCACATACACCTTATGAAGACCCTCATCTAAATCCCTAACTATTGTCTATGAAGGAGAACCAGTCGCCACTGGCCTAGACAATATAATCAGTTGGTGTGTTGTATATCAACTTCATATTTTATGAAAGGCTTTATGTAACCGAGTTAATCCTGCAAATAATTCATGTTATTCAAATGACTAGGTTACAAAGACAATTTATTCTCACTAATTGTAAACTCCTTCGTTAGCCAGTTAGCGCAATATCTAATATTCATTCGAGTCGCTGCATTGCTCCCGTGCGACGATCAATTCAAACAAACCTCCTCGCTTGTGAAAATTGTGTATTTTAATGTATTTTTGTGAATGTTAGACGTAGGAACTGAAATGTATTCATATTATTTACTTTATTTTTGTGTACATTTCGAGTTTCAGGATTCTATTAGCGTCAAGAATAAGTACGAGTAAGTCAAGTAAGCGTTTAGAGTAATGCGTACAATAGGCTAGTTACATCTATCAAAATCAAATGATATAAATTTGTTATTTACATAGTTTATATTATAATAAATACGAATACAACACTATTTTGTTATGTAAATATACGATTTATTTATAATTTCGAAAATGAAACTGTAGTTTTATTATCTGTATGTCACGTGGCCACACCAGCCGCCATTTTTTTCTTGTAAGTGACGTCATAAGAACATAATCAAATCGAATAAACAACAGCGAAAGTCAAATCTAAAGTTCATGCACTAGTCACTACACACGCACATATGACATTTATTTGTTTCTGTTCTTGTGAGACGTCACGTTAATGGTGACTGTTGATTTGGCGCAAACATTTATCGTTTAAATTTTAATCATTTTTTCTTGGCATTAAGAGATATTATTTCCAGGAAATGAAAATACTAGTTGACGAACCAATCGATACGAACATTTAAAAAAAATTAAAAAATTTAGAATAGCCTATTGTCAAAATATACCAATGATGCATTATGCTTATTTCAGATTACGCTATACTATTTTGCTATATTATAGTATAGCAAAGCCAAAGCTAAAATAACCTAATACATTACTATAAAGCATGGCGTGCACATTACGCGATATTATCGCAAGCATTTATAGTATATGGCAAGCTCAGTATGATTGTGTCACTCGTTTCGCTTGCGGGACGGCCGGGGGTGAGGGAGGAGGAAGAGGGCGGCGCGCGTTATAGCACAGCAAGAATTCAGCGTATCGCACTATTTTATAGCGTATATTAAGCCAATAATATATAGTACAGTACAGTGTGAACGTGTCCGTAACAATGTTTGATGTGCGATATTGTTGTGCTATTAGCTATGTACTATATGCTCTTATATTATAGCGTAGTCTGAAAGCCGCTTAAGGCGCGATGACATTGGTGGTCGCACGGTGGAAATTAGACCATAATTCATTTTTTTTTCAAGTAAATGTTGTCCGATAGCTTATTTGAAAGTTTTGTCGTTGCTTACTTAAGCCTTGTTTCACAATTTTCTTCTAAGTGTCGGATAGCTCATTCGAAAGTTTTGTCGCTGATTACTTTATATCGAACATTATCGAGCGACAGAGACAAAACATGCAAATGTCTGATGCTTGACAGTAGATTGTGAAAATATCGAGCATGATATAGGACAAAACATTCAAATAAGCTATCTGACACTTATTACGAGATTGTAAAAACAGGATGCTACATAAAATATTATATCGACGCTTGAAAGGCAAGAATTACCAAGCGACATGTATACAACTTTACACTAGAGCGTGTTAAAGTTTTTTTTTTGCGATAAAAATTTATATAAAATTACCTATTAGTCGAAACAACTTCATTTTAACGAATTTGAAATGTATTTCAAAGGCTTAATAAACTGCCATTTAGGGATTATGTAATTTATTTATATTCTCTGAAATAGTGTCGCTTAGTAATAATTTCTATAAAAATATAAACAGGTAAAAATGACTAACCGTCAACAAAATTTTGTCATAAAACAAGTAAAAAGAGCTAAACATCACTAAATTATAATTATGTTGGAAGCAGAATTGCGCATCTAGAAATAACACATTTTTTACATAATGGTAGAATGATCTAAACAGAAAGTAGAAACACTTTTCTTTCAAGCAATTTTAAGTATTGATCAAATTAAAAAAGGTTAGTGTGGGGTGTTATTGAACAAGTATCAAAATAATCAGATTTTAATCGAAAATAACTATTCATATAAATATTTACATAAAAAAAACAACTGTATATTTCAACGCATAATCATCATCATAATCATTACCATCTCTTTTGTGGTAATCTACATTCATTTATCGAGAATGGTGGACGAATTAGAGTATACTTCACCACACTACTCTAATGCAGGTGAGTGGAGGTTGTGGCTCAGTGAGCAACCCTTCGTTATGAACGTCTATAGATATATGTTGTGAACGTCGATACAAGTATTTGTCATTGAATACTTACAAAAACTTAAATTAAGTGTTGGTAAGAATAAACTCAGGCATTTTTTTATAAATTTTATTAACTGTACGTAATTTTACTAATAAATATTATAATCAACTTATCACTAAAAGTCCTTAAGTTTCAAATCAGGCTTTTCAGTAATCTTACTTTCCTATTATTGCTTTGGAACATAAATACTAGAACCTCTTTAAAATGAACTATCTTTAAAGCCACAGGTTTGTGATAAAATCTGCTTATTAGATATGTATACATTTAGAATAATTACAGCAACAATTTAACATTTTAATGGCATTTAAAATACTTTGTACTATTTATCACAACTAAGCTTTCCAAAACCAATTACCTATCTACGAGCGAAGTATACTTAGATTACTCTTATTATTATAACTTAAGATCTATCCATTGTCATAAGTTACAAACAATATTCTTATACCTAATCAAATATAGTAAATATTTAACCTCTTAGGAACTTTTATAAAAACATACCAAATGTCTCCATACAAAATAAATTATTCCATACCTCTTTGGAAGTTAAAAAAAACATCCCTACGTATATATTTTTATATTATAAATGCAAAAGTACCTACGTCTGTCTACCTGTCTGTTACGATTTCACGCCTAAACTAATGAACCGATTTAATAATATCCGAGGTAAGAAATGTCTTCTAAACATAACAAAATATACCGCAGCCTCTTAAGAAGTTGCATAAAAAACATTAAAAATGTATCTCTATAAATAAAAAAATAAATAAAAAAATAGAATCATATTTGGAAATATGTAACAGCTTCATCGTGCTCTTTGTCTTCGATATCTGATTCTGGCAAAACATCTTTTGTGGATGCAGAAAAAGGAATCTCGTTAAATTCTCTTTGGAATGGAGTAGGAAAAACTTTGTCATGGCAAAGCTTAGTAAGGTCATTGTATTTTGCCTTTGATATTGGCAGACGTGAATGATAACATGCAATGAGAGGAACCCGGGGCTTAAATTGGATTTCAACCATGTTTGAATCAGTAGATTTGTTCATGGAGTACTTGATGAAAACTTTTGAAATATTGCTTTTTTTGAATGTCGCTATTCTGATTTTACTTATTTTTCCTGTTAGGTTACCTTTAAAGTACTTTTAAGCAATATAATCCCATTTATAAAAATCTTTGAATGTCAGTTGTTCAACCTCGTAGGGGAAAGGATCTTTCCGGGCTGTTGAAAAAACAGTGTACCATTGTGACGGTGCATAAATAATTGTCTTTTTTAGATTAGCTTCAATAACTGCATGGACACTGTCGACCGGCATATACGTATGGCCAGTAAGTAAATAATTGATCTGTATGGTTTCTAAATTGTTACATTGTTGTAACGTTGAGTGTATCATTGCCAAAACTACACGGTTCCGGTTTTGACCGGGGCAACAGTCACAATACAAAAGCAAGTTCTTAATACTACCCCTTTCGTCAACAGACAAAATGTATCTATGCAGAATACTAGATATTTCATTTGCACCTCTTTTGCCATGACTTTCGTCCCAATAATAGCAGAATACTTTCCGGGTTCCGTTTTCATAGAAACATAAATTGTATACAGCCAATTTTCGCGAGTAATATAAAAGCATTGACTCACCATGTGGAGTGTTTAATACCTTCTCTAAATCAAAGCTAACACATAAAGTGTTAGGGTCACTTTTGTGTATATTCTAATGAGCAACAAATCGGTTATAGCTTTCATTTTTTTCAGTTTCATGTTCAATTTTCCTTGGATCTTCATTATCTGTTTGTTCTAGTTCTAAGGATTTTAGGCATTTATCTTTCTTGGGCATATGGAAGCCTATACTAAAGTCATCAGAAAATATTTTACGGAACACTCTTTCGCTTACAAAATCTATACCATTATCTCCACATTTTCTTTTATACACGCTGTATAAATTAGCAACATTTTTATATTCGCGTGCTAAGTAAAGTAAACTTTAGTGGAATCATGTCGGCAATAATGTGACAAGACAGCAGGAAGACTTTTAATGAATTTTTTTACGGATTCTATTGTAACTAGTTTGCATTTATTAGGTGGTACATGTTTGCCTCGTAAATTCTTCTTTAGCGCAGCCCCAACTAGAGTTCTTGACAATATAGTAGATAGTTTTCGATGATATATTTAACGTAGCAGATAAAAATTGCAAACACACTGGTCTTCTGCCCTCTCCTTCATTAATATGATACTTGAAAGATGCCGAGCGTTTGTTCGTATCAACTCGCTTACGTTTTATCTCCTCCTTCTGTGTTATACTTACTAACCAGTCTCTTAGACGATCTACTGAGAGTCCCCAAAAATGATCGAATACTCTCTGCCTTTTTTCAGCATTCACAGTTTCACAGTTATTTCCGCATTTTTTTCCAACGCATGGGTTAGGTTGAACAGATTTAGATTCCATTATTTTACCATTACTTCGTACATATTGTTTTCCAGACCTTTTTTTCTGTAACCGTTCTTTTCTTAAATTTTTCCTTTTGATTTTCAGACCCTTTTCTCCAACTGTTTCTTCGTGTGCGTCACCTAAATTAGTATTTTTCTTCTCAACGCTTGAGTACGCTGTTCACATTTTGAAATCTGTGATTTAAATTTATATTAACATTGTTTGGTTTTATAATAATTAGGATTATTATAAAAATTATTAACGAAACAGGTAGGTACCGTACCGAGGTCAAATCTTTGCTATTCAAGCCTGCTTCTAACAAAGCTTGCTTTAGTATGTAATTTCCTCTCGTATTGCGATTCATAATGTAACTAAAACTATAAATTTAAATCAATTTAAAATGCATTGTTAAAATAAACAACGAAAAATATACCAATAAGATCTTAATAACGAAACAACTCACCGAGTGTTAATCGCAAACTCCGCGTACTTTGTGCGATGCGCACGAGCGCACAGGTTGCCTATACGACAGTCCCGCGACGACTAATCGATAATTTGTTACCAACAACCATTCAAAATACGCTTTGCAGCGCGTATAACCGACTAAGTGAAATACATGTAACAGGAATAAACTACTTTTTACACAAATTTCACATCAGAAATAGTTATCTAAGTAACAAAAACAGTAAAAAAACGGCAGGTAAAAAATTACCAAACGACAAAACATATTATTTTTAGGGAAGATATACTACTATATTTCATTTTTATTTTCATTGCATTTAAGAAAAAAAATACTAAACTACTATGACTATGTAAATGAGGTATGTCAAAACGGCTTAAATTACGACAGTTGATAAATAAGTTTCAGGCAAAATTTCATAAGCTATACTCCCACCCTAGTTAGTGAAAGCTAAAAAATACTTAATGTTTAAATGTATCAATTCCAAATAAGGCAAAGATTACTAAGTACAAAATGTTAAAATCTAAAGTCGACCAAGTAAAAATAATTTGTAAATAGATAAAATTATAGTCGCTTGGACGCCGAAAACGGTGAAAATAAAAGGTTTTTTAAATTACCAAGCGACAATTAAACTCGTCGTAGCGATACGCCAGTAATACCAATCGACGGAAAAAAATTCTCTGATTTCAGTGATATATATAACTCAATATCGCTCAAAATGTCGCTTGGTAAATTTTGCCTTTCAAGCGTCGATATTAAGTTTCATAATTCATGTTCTTGGATTTAAACGAGTCTATAGAAATATACAAAATAAAAAAAATTAAGTAACCCCCGAACTGTCAAGCAGTGTGCGAGCTGATTATGATGAATTGTAGCTAAGAACACTCTCGATGATAGCGTTCAAACAAAAAAAAACAAGATCAAAATCGGTTCATCCGTTGGGAGCTACTATGCCAGGGACAGACACAGACATACAGATACACAGACACACGGACACATAGGCACATAGACAGACAGACACGTCAAACTTGTAACACCCCTCTTTTTGCGTCGGGGGTTAAAAATGTGAACTTGCGTGTGCTCATTACGGAACTGGCATTCTTGGAAAAACTTTGTTTACCAACCAGCCTTTAATAGTTTTATAGGACAATTAAAAGTTCTACTGAATTGCGATAATATCTGTTTAGTTTTTTTTTTTGTTTTTTGCTGTTTATTTATCAATAAAAAATACAAAAACATTACATTTCGGCGCAATATAAACTTGTACAAGTTTTACCATACGCCGTCCAGTCGTCGCTTCACAATTGACAATAGAATGTATTTACACAAGTAATTATTGTACATTATAATTCAGGTGTGTAGTGGTGTACATAGGTGTGTGAGACATGATCATGAGCGTGCGTTGCGCGCGCTGTACTGCGTAGCGAGTACTGACGCGCGCCCAGCGCGCTCAGCACACGCATAAAACCGGTTAGTATAACACCATATACAGGCTGTTAGTAAAATACTGGATTGAATAGATTAAATAATGTCTAATTATACTTCCAAATTACTCAGTTTGCGATGTTAAGTTATTTATTAGTTAACGTTATATTCTCAAACGCAACAATTAAATTATATTTACGAATGGAAGTTATTTCTAGATAATCTTATAAAAGTACCTATACACTGGTCTGCAAAATAAGTACTAACTAAACTTTGATATTTTTCTTCAAATTTTATCAGCTTTTTACAAGTTTCAGAAACCTGATCATATTTTCTATTTCATGTTTTATATTTAAAATCTGTAGCTTTTATGGTTTTGAAAATTTTAATAGTGCCTAAGGTTTTTTTTTTTACCGTCGAAGGCAGGTCAAAATCGACGAATCGTTACTGCAACCCAAGTGGATCTATTGTGACTTCTTCGCGTTATAGTACCTGTCCCAGGCCTATGCTGCTCATAAACTGAACGGTGTGGTTGGGGTGGGTGCTACGAATTTCCTCTGTGGTGGAGTTTCGGTTCTGTTCAAGTGCTGTCGAGGAGAAGGTGAAGGGGTGTCTCGTCCTTCTCCCCGCAGTATCTGCAAGTCGTTGTGTCACCAACTCCTATTCTGTTGAGGTGTTTGTGGAGCTTGCAGCACCCAGTTAGTGTTCTGGTAAGGACTCTTAGTACCTATAGTACTTTCTTTTGCAAGCCAGTATATTTAGTAAGAACTGTTCGCCTGCTTGTTTGTTGTGCGATTGGACAATTCACTAATTTACTGTCATCATTGGGCGAAATACAACGCGAGTAATGAGTACTGTATTATTTTGCGCCGATCTTCTGTGAAGCCGCAATATATATCACAGATACCGCATCATATTTCATTACTAGCTCTTAGAATATATATAATAATATAAATTTAAGCCCCAGTTAAAACTTTATTATTTCACACACAATAATAAAAACAATGAACTTTTTTAATGCGATACTATGTGGCACATTCAGTGATGTTTCAACTGTTTTTATAACCTTTTATACTCCGATTAAACTCCTTTTAAAATGTTAATAAAACACGATTAAAATCTTACCAAGAATAATGCAAGAATTAAAGTCCTTAAGCGGATTTCAGTTTTAAAAACGCTTTAGAACATTTCATGTTCAATTCTCAAGAAGAAATCAAATGGCATTATTGTATTAAGACAAAGCACGACCACCAATTTCAGTGAAATGTAACTAAGGAAAGTATTTTAAAAGCTTAAATAATTGGATACGGTCACCGACTAGTGACTACTACTAGTATGTACAACTTGTGAACCTTATCGCAAGTGGTACATCGGCTTGTCGGCGACTATACCTAAATATTACCCAATATCAATGTTTTCATCATTCGTATGATACATCAATAAAATGATTTTTTTTTCTTTTAATTTATTAACACACATTCAAATATCATCATAGGGCAAACAAATACAATAGATACCTATATGAAACTTAAAAAGAATTTAACAATATAAACTTAAAACTTAAACACTACTCTGAGCATAAACTATAATAGAAAACAAAATGCGGCTCTTGTGAATTCACTCAGAGAACATGAAAATATATCAATATGTATGGACAACATACATATTGATATATTTGTATATGTAAATACCTACTAGATGGAGTGTCCGCAGGTTAGCGCAATTTTTTTCTTTTTACATTACCACTTTCATTTTCTTATGAGGTATTTTTTTTTACCGAGGCAGGTCATAATCGAGCTCTTACGTCACTGTGACCCAAGTGGGTCTCTAGTGACTCCATTGCTTTACGAACTGTCTCCAGCGATATGCTGCTCAATGCTCATGAATTGAACGACATGGCTGGGGTTGGTTCTGTGAATTTGCTCTGTGGTAGAGAATTCTTGCTGCCTAAGGCCTGATTCTGTTGGGGGTAAGAAGTTAGAAGGGGTATAGCGTTAAATTATTTTCCTAGTTCCGAGTTTTTCATAAACTATTCACTAACAGTAGCCTATTGACGTAAAGGTGTTAATCGGGCAAAAATATGAAACATAATTTGCACATTATACCTACAGTGAAAGCTGCGATGAAAAACCGAAAATACCTTACAATATTATGAATGAATATGATTTTTCCTTTCCATTGGCATGCGTTAACGATTCGAAATGAATTTTATTTGCGTTGGATTCCTGGAAACAGAATTAAAGCTTCAATTAAGGTTCAAATATAGTTTATTTTGTTTTATTTGTACCAAATGAGGTCGGTATACAAAAAGAGGAGTTTTTAAAGTAGGAAAATAAGTATTGCTGCATTTGGCAAGGTTGGTACTATATGATCCGTAATCCGACGCACCCGGAAAAATTTGTAGCACTGAAAATAGAACTCTGAACTAATACAATATAGTAATAATAATAGCTCCCCCACCGATTTCGGTGACGGTGGCCTGTTTCATTAAAACCAGGCCAGCTACGCAGGAGTTATGTTATAGTGCCCAAGTGTGTGCGCAGTACACAAGACTCTCAGTACTCTCCTCCTTTACTCTCGTAACCCAGTGGGACGGATAACCGACACGACTGGCGAGAGATTAGGCGCAGGACCGACTTTTTACATGCCCATCCGACGCATGGATCATCTTTCTTGTCAGACAATCAGGTGATCAGCCTGAATTGTCCTAACCAAACTTGGAAACAACATTTTTTTTTTTTTTTGTTCCAATGCGGGAATCGAACCCACGACCTCCGAGTCGAGAGCCAAGCTCTAACCACTAGACCACGGAGGCTGTACAATATATTTGAAAATCGAACACACGAGTATCGAGTTGTCAGGTTTGACATTGACATTTGACGTGACACTCGTGTGTTCTATTTTCAGCTCTATTGTATTAGCCTAGAGTTCTATTTTCAGCGCTCTGGATTTACCAGGTGCGTCGAATTATGGATCATATAGTCCGGTAGTAGTAGTTGAAAATGAAAGTTTTGAGTGCCGAGATATCATATAACTATGACATTGACTTTTGACTCGACACTCATGTGTTCTATTTTCAGCTACATTGTATTAGCTCAGAGTTGTATTTGCAGTGCTTTGAATTTCTCCGACCGTTCGGATCCGGATCATATTATAGTCCCAGACAAATAATAGCAAATTAACATACATTGTGGATACTGCAGCTACAGTACCTGGCCAGAAACATCGACCTACGGAAAGATAATAGTTAACTGGTTATTGTAATAACCGGGGAGAGCTCCGTGGGCTAGTGGGCTTAGACCGTTGGCTTGACTATTTGATTCGTACTCGAGAGAGTGCAGGTTCGATTCCCAGGTTGTGGCGTGTACCAATGAGACTTTTTCAGATCTCAAGTACATTATAGGGACGCTCTAACGGTGAAGGAAAACATCGTGAGGAAACCCGCACATGGTTGGCCCCAGACGTATCGACCAGTTATTCCTCTGGACTAGGCTAACTATGTTGTGCGAATGCAGTGTAAAAACCAACTGTCCCAGGCACGACAGTATTTCAAGAGTGGTTACTTCGCTCGGAGAATACTGTATAAATCATTCAATAACGGATGAAAAGTTTTATAACCGGGGAATATATTTTACCCAATGTTAGGATACAATATTTAGAACTAGATGTTACCTAAACGCAAAATAAAATCCCGTGAGAACTGCACATTTACCAGCAATCAAGAATATTAAGTTTTATCTGAACGCAGTATATTCGATTCTACTTCATAGACCCGAGAAAATTTACATTTTCCGGCTTTTCCTATATGTATTTAGTACACCAATAAATTACTTAGTTACTTATCCTCTTACTAATGAAAATATTTACACAGCGGATAACTTAAACAACGTCGCTATCTTTTTCTATCATGTGACATTTCCAACGTAACACGACAAAGACGGCAACGTTGTTTAAATTATCCGCTGTGTAAATATTTTTATTAGTAAGGGGGTAAGTCTTTTTGCTAGTCAAGGGGATCTGAAATCAATATTTCAAGTAATTATTTCCCACAGAGGGCTAAAACAGTTCATAAATGTCACTCTACGTAGAGAATTTAATTCGAACAGTGCATCGTATTTTACATAGTAGTGACATAAGTAATATTATATTCTGGACCTTATTAAATTTCCAATGAATTATACCATGTTAATATTAAAAATAGCTCCCCTCATTCCCCGGTTGAACATTGAAACCAGACCAGCTACGCAGGAGTTAATTTATAGTGCCCAAGTGTGTGCGCAGTACACAAAAGCACTCTCTCTTCCTTTACTCTCGTACCCAGAGGGTACGAGAGTAAAGGAAGGAATCCCGATAGGAATAGCGAGAGATCAGGCTCAGGACTGACTTTTTACATGCCCATCCGACGCATGGATCATCTTTCTTGTCAAACAATCAGGTGATCACTCTACATTGTGCTAACCAAACTACAAATAGAAACAACATTTTTTGTTTTTCCAACGCGGGAATTGGACCCACGAGTTCGAGAGCTAAGCTGTAAGCCACTGGACTACGAATGCTTGCGAATGCGAAATGTTTAAAAAAAATTAAAATCATTTTTATTTAACCAATATTTTTCGTTAGCGCACAATATATATATTTTTTACATTTTCATAATACTTTGTATAATAATTATATATTTATTACTTTGTGTACTTTGTATAATGTTTATATAATGTATATTATCTTGAAACTTTATCTAAAAACTATCATCGAAATACATTAAATCGAATACTAGGTTTTCCTTTTAGTTCAAAACACGCATGAAATTGATACAGCAAGTAAAGCGATCAAATTATTGAATCAGTACAATTGGGCGATTATCACTAGTTTCATCCATGGCCAGAGCGGAAAATTAAGGCTCAAGTCCACCTCAAATCGGCATTGCTAGTACTCGTGATCAATGGCTTTTTAAAGTGGTTTTGGCTTCAATATTTTTACCCGACTGCGCCAGAAGACGGGTTATGTTTTTCGCGTTATGTATGTATATTTTATGTATTTTGTGGACTACGACGTCTTGGTTCTTACGGTTGCTTCTTACGCTTGAGTGGTGATAATAATAATACAGCAACAATTATTATATTCTCCTTTATTGGTACATATGAGAGAGATGCTTAACACAGATACGTATTATATATGGGAGATGCTTAACACAGATACGTATTATATATGGGAGATGCTTAACACAGATACGTCAACACTATATATAGCCTTTTGGCTAACTGAAAAACTAGATAGGCTGTGCTTGTGACATCTATAAATATGACATTGATAGTTCTACTTCTTATTACTGCTATATTATGCAACAATGTATATTTATTTATTTTTGAGTTATTTATATTTCTTTCGTACGCTCTAGAGTCTTAGATCTTGTCCAGAAAGGCGAATTACGCGCGTAAACCTACGTGCGTAGAGCTTCAAGACAAAATGTCTGGCGGCCTACATGTGATGGACGATACGCGCGTTAATAAAAAAATACGCACGTAGCTCTTGGACGCAATGTATGGGGGTCTAGTACCTCGACACGTTTTCATTTTTCATTTCATTTTTTTCAGAAGGTATCATTAGATGTCCTACGGCCCCTTTCAATAAACTATCTATCTATAACTATTTTTTAAAAACGTCGCCATTCAATCATTTGACAGTATTTTGCGATACAAGTTTGACGTTTCTAACAAATAGTTATTGGTAATTATTGGTTAGTGGTAATGACACTGGGTACTGAGCTGGGTACATCAAAATTTGACGCAGTCGGGATTTTTGTTTTTTTATTTATTACCTCTATAATTTATTGAATTCTTAAAGTAAAATATAAAGGGTGATACCAAAATGTATCGTTCAACTCGTTTTTGCCTAGACTAGTCGATCAGTTTTCTTTGATTGGAAAATCTGTTGGCTGAAAGTTGACCATCAATTTCTTAGTTGTGAGACTAGTTGATCGACCAATCGATCAACCCGTCTAAATAACTGACTTTCTTAGGTTGACGTTTTGCATGTGTTGAGGCTACAAAAATACTAACGATTCATATACAGAACGTTTGGTAGAAGGTATCAAAGCCGTGAAATACAGATCCTGGGGGTGAAGATCAATTATTTGAACCACTACTTTGTACGGGCGATTTTTGACTGTTTCTGAGATATTAGCCATTTTGTATTCTTTCAGAAGTGGGTGAGCTGACCTGATTGGGTCATAATAAAACACCGAAAATTGTTTTAAGCGTGAATTTTTCAAATTCCTCGTAAAAATAGAAGTACCTATTATTAACTAATCTAAGCACAATCTAAGCCTGAAGAATATTTATTGATCTTTAATTAAAAATAATTATGAAAATGAAAGTACCGAGACCACAGAATGGAAAATATTTACAATAAAAAAAATACAACCTCCTTTAAAACTGCTCCATTTAAGCTTCTCTTAAATAATGTATTACACCTTATCTCTATAATATCTGAAAAAAAATCCGTTCAAACAAAAATTGAGACGTAGTTTTGTGTCAGTTTTTTGTACTTGTTCACCCCTCGGATTTCACGGCTTTCCTACCATCTACCAAACAGCCTGTATAAGCAATAAAAAATAATAAGTAATATTAAGTATGCGTCTATTTGAATACCATAATATTGAAATCGTTAAATAAACAAGACAAATAGTAATATCAGCTACTAGTGAATAACAATCCGTATACATAATTATAATAAATGAGATCGCTTATTGTGTTGACAACGATTAGTATTTAAATAATAATTTATTGTTCCGATACAACATGACAAGGTAACGCGTGTAAAAATGTATGGACATTAATGGTTTTCAAAAATGTTTATCGAAGGAGGCGGCCATCAGGTCGACCTCTGTGGCTCAGTGGCTGAGTGCGTTGGTCACAGAGTGAAATTTATACTTACGTAATACGTACGTTGGTGCTCAAACCGGGGTTTGCGGGATCGAATCTCACCGAAGGAACAAAACGTTTTTCTGTGTTCCTGGATCATGGAGGTGTGTATAGCTTCAAGCAAATTATTACTGCCTGTAAAATATGGAAAAAAGGTTATTCTAATGTCTAACATATTCACATAGCACGATTCTAATCTGAACATCAATCATTGCATCAACGGATGCGCGAAATTTTATACTACTATCATGGGTATTTTCAAGGTCACATTATAGTCTTCTAAAAGCGTGAACAACTGACACAACAGACAGACTCAGCCTAGCCTAGTGCTTGTCCTAGTTCTAACAATCTCGACGCCTTTCAGTCTTTGTTACGTCACACACTCAGTTCAAAGACGTAATGCGTTTGCAATAGTAAGTGGGCATGCTTCTGACACACTGCGATTAAAAGCGTGTTAGCGAATTGCTTTAAAAGTTGAAAAGCCTGAGAAGTTATAAAGTTATAAAAAAATATCCCCGAATAATAATAGCTCCCACACAGATTTCGGTGCTGGTAGCTGGTTTTCGTGGAAACCAGCCCGGCTACGCAGGAGTTATTTTTAAACGCCAAGCGCCGCAAACGTCCAAGTATATGCGCAGTACACATTAAGAGCATTATCTCTTCCTTTACTCTCACAACCCAGTCTGATGGATTTAACCAACATGACTGGCGACTGGCGAGAGATCAGGCGCAGGACAGACGAACGAAGGATGCCCGCCCGACGCATGGATTATTTTTCTTGACAGACAATCGGATAATCTACCTGCAAAGCCCTATCCAAACTGCGAAACAACCATTTTTGTTGTTACAATGCGGAAATCGAACCCACGACCTCTGAGTCAAGAGCCAAGCTCTGAACCACTGGACCACGGAGGCTATTGGACGTGTGAGGCCGCCTCGAACACAACTTAGGTAGGTACACATTTGGCTGAATGCTCCTATTGTCGTAACTTGATGCCCGTATGACATTACCACACAAAAGATGTTAAATATTACGCAAAAAGCTTCCTATCTCCAGTGCCAACGTGATGGATACTTTGCGGTGCGCTCACGAAGAACAAATTTGATACTAAAATTACTTTCCTCACATTATCATCACTCTCAACGATTTTTTGTGGGCTTCGGTACTGAGCACCTTTTAATAATGGATTAGGCTTCACGCTAGACTTATGAAAATGGATATTAAGATTTAGTTGCAATTATTTTGGTACGATCAGTTAGTCATAGGTTTTTTTTTAAATCTTTATTAAGGACTCGGTTCACAAACAGAGAACGACCATGTCGTCCTCATAAGGCTACAACATTGGACAGTATTATCAAATTAGTTTCTTTCCGATAACGCAATATTACATCCTCCCACACTATTAAACATAGATTTTTTTAGGTGTACAACTCCTAATTCGTTCCGGACACATGTGGACACGGATGTGGTAGACATCTTCAATACTCCCTAACCCATTAACAACGCAAATAATCTTAGGTTGTTGAGCAACAATTTAAGTAGTTGAGCCAAAACTTTTAACGATTTGCTGATAACATGTAGGTGTATTGTGATATATTTAGGTGCGTTTAGACCTTTTTAGTGTTCCGTAATACTCAAGGAACCCTAATAGTTTGGCTTTATCCGTTCGTCTGTCTGTCCCCCTTCTAGCTTCTGTAATTATGAATTGTACCTGGGTAACCAAGCCTTGCTCGGAGCTCTAGTAGATTTAAAAGAAGAATTTGAAAGGATCACAACAATATTTTACCAGGGTTCGAACCCACCACATTCCGAATTTCCGAACAACGCAAAAAATCACCAAACTGCCAATCGGACTGACATAATAGTCTAAACTTGCAAAATGCGTAGTTTCTCACGGATAAAACCTAGCTGGATCGTTTTTTCTTCCCCAAAACTCCCTGCATACTGAATTTCATGTTAATACTTGCAGCCGTTTCCGAGATTACGATAATATAATATATTCAAGATTTTATACTCGTTTAAAGTATAAGATAAATTGATGAAATTTGGTATAGTCATATTATAATGTGTATAATTATTTTACTAAGCCAAAACTGACTTTTGGCTTAGTAAAATAATTATTTGTATTTTAGGGGCTCTCCACACGTGTGAAGTGGGGATGAAAAATATTTTTTGATTTTATCTCATCGTGTGGAGCATCGTCGAATAGGTTTTGAAAAAAGGTCTTGAAAAATATAGACAAAATTAATAACATGACTTTTATACAAAGTCTAACGCATTCGAGAGATTCCTATACATACGTGTGAAGTGGGGATGAAAAATGTTTTTGATTTTATCCCATCGTGTGGAGCATTGTCGAATAGGTTTTAAAAAAAGGTCTTGAAAATAAAGACAAATTTTATACAAAGTCTACCGTATTTGAGAGATCCCCCCCCCCCCCCACCTCCACAGCATTTCTAAACTATGTATCTCCTGTTTAGACCCGCAACTCCGTACGAAATATATACACGATTACATATATATACGACGACATTCTATGGTCCAGGCCCATTTCTGCTCTCGAATTCCGATTCGGGTGGAAGTAAGAAGTGGTAACGCTTGACTGCGAAAGTTATTCTCTGTTCAGATATATGAGTTAAGTGTTTATAGTATACAACACAGTGCCAGTGCCTTCTTCTCGGGGCTTCAAGCAGCGACGTGACGCCGGGATTTTCGCGCGTTCCGTCACGACCGTTAGGTTTCCCGCCGCGACCGTTAATTTTAGACGTGACCGTTTTAACACTTTTCCACCGTTGCGATCGCTTCGCATAGCGATAGTGTAGTGTCGGTGTGTTCCTGCGTCCGAGGAACAAAGGAAAGTAAGTAAAGTGAAATTTCACGGATAGGGGCTACACACCAGTGGACTCCTCCACGCACACACCTCCCCAACCCGGATGCCGGGAGGATTTGAATCTTTAAATTAAAAATTCAAATAGAGAGCAGACCCAAAAGGGACGGATAAAACTGCCTCACCATCGATGACAACATGTTGAGGTTGTTCCTATCCTTTATGGACCAAAAATTCCCAGGAGCGTTAAAGGCCTGGGAAGAGTACAATAAATTGCATCCTATCCTCACTAGCTCGCCGGCTTCTCCGGCAGCTACGTCCGAAGAGTCACCGTCGTCGCCGTCGTCGCCGGCGACGACGGCGACTACAACGTCATCGCCAGAGAGCGATGACAACGAAGATACATCCCAGTCGGAGATGTCCTGCTCCGAGCAGGAGGCCTCCGAGGGGGAGGACGGTTTTCAAACCGAAAGAGGAAACGCTCGGACGGCGCATCCTCTGCGGCCTGCTCCTCGCCGACGCCACAGGCAAAATCCGCGAAAAGCGGAAAGGGATTAATTTATAAGGGATTTAAACCGGGATCCCCACCCCGTACCGAACCCATGCAGACTGACGACACAACAGTCGCGGCCCTGAACAGCCCCAAGGCCCCAAATTGCCGCCTCCTGTTATAGTACAGGAGAAGGCAAAGTGGAATCTCATAAGTGCAGCCATAAATGAGCAGCGTATTAGCTACTCGTCAGCCCGTAACACCCCAAACGGTATTATGATGCAGGTCCCAACCCCAAATGACTATAGGAAACTGACTGCTTTTCTCAGAGAAAAGCAGGTCGGATACCACACATATGCCCTGGAGGACGAACGCACTCTGCGAGTCGTCATCAAGGGTGTAGATAAAGAGCTCTCCACGGAATCCGTCCTCGAGGACCTCTGTAGACAAGGGATCCCCGCCAAAGAGGTACACAGGATGTACCACCCAGCTAAGAAATACCAGTACAACACGGTACTTGTCGTACTTCCCCCCACTCCGGAGGGGAAAGCCATTTTCAACATCAAAGATGTATGCCACATCACATGCTTATCCATAGAACCCCCCTACAAAAGGGGAATGCCGGGGCAGTGTCACCGCTGCCAACTGTACGGCCACTCAGCGCGGAACTGCTTTGCCAGACCGCGCTGCGTCAAATGCCTGGGCGACCACGGCACGTCCAAATGTCCGCGTAGGCCGCGTACCCAGCTGAGGAGACTACTCCCCCAAGCTGCGTCCTATGCAATACTTCTGGCCATCCGGCCAACTACAAAGGGTGCAATCGCGCACCCCAAGCAAAGAGGCGCAAAGTACCACCAATGAGAGATGCCCCTCCCAAGCAGAGGTACGTCCCTGCCCCTCCTCCCTCCAAACCTGCTTGGGGGTTATCTAAAAAGAGTCCACAAGGACCTCCTCCACAAAGGTCGACGGCCCTCCCAGCCAGTCCGACAAAGGTCCCCCCTCCCCCGGCCAATAGGGCCACAGAAACGGGACCTGCAAAACCGTCCCCGACCTCCAATTTCGGCGATGACATAGCGTTCGCAGCCAAATTTCTTAGTGACATCGATTCGATGGAGCTAAACATTTTCGTCACAAAACTGCGAGGTTCCTTCGAGGACCGCATGTCAGCACTAGCAAGTCACACGGACTTGATAAACGAAATAAAGGAGTTCTCCTAAACACAAAAACATGCACCCGCGTGATTAGAAAAGCACCGGGGTAGACGCCGGCGCCTACCCCGAAGTCTTACACCAGACACGAACACACGTAAAGACATACGGACCGACTCAAACACGGGACCACCGGACTCGAACCCGGATCCGAGTTCGACTCCCATTAGTGTAGCCACACATAATTATGACCGCGACCGCGATATTGTTATAGAGAGCTCTATCAATACTGCGGAAGCACTCGTCATCAGGACATTCGCGCGCGAGTCCACCCGACCGCACGCGGAAGGGGGGAGGGACGGCCCTCCCAGATCCTTAAAACTGAGCTTCTCTATCCCTACAAATACGCAACGTGAGCAACCACACTCGTCAGTGAGTGAGGAAGGGGTCGGACCCCTCAGTAGGAGGGACTATGGTCTCTCTAGACCTAAAAATAGTTTTCTACGGATATTTAGCTATTTTAAAAAACCGGTTCGCAGGGGGGAGTAAAACTCCCTCATCGTCTCCCCACCTAACGACAAGCCACATGGCAGTCACCAGACCGACTAAGCTAAGACGGCTTAAAGCCATTAGCGTAGACCCATTCGAAAAAAAAATGGTCCAGGCTATCTCTGTCACAAATTTCAATCAAATAGATTCAGTATTTCAGGCGTGAAAAGGCAAGAAGCTGACAGACAGACTTTCGCATTTACAATATAGATAGACAGAATACAGACAGACGGACAGACAAAAAATTTAAAAATTTTATTAATTTTTTTTATTAATATATTATACTTTTATTAATATATGAAAGTTTAATTTTAATTTGATTTTGCTGTTTATTTTAAATTACAAAACTTTATTTATGAATAATAATTATTATTATTATCATTATATTAAAATATATAGGTTCGGAAGTAACTAACGCCCGGTTACAATAACCTATCTATCTATAACTATTAGTTAAAAACGTCATTCAATCATTTGAAGGTTTTTTGCGAAACAAATTTGACGATTCTAACAATTAGTTACTGGTAGATTGGCTATTGAATTACCGTTAAAGGTCATTGGTAAAATGAAATAATTATATATTACCTCCTACTTAGTAACATAAATAAGATAGAAAGTCATCTATTACAGTTAAGTATAATATATAGAGCTTAACGGACAAACAACAAACACGTTACTGTTTCTGTAACATAAACATTGTTTACAGGAAGATAGAAATGGTGAAAATATGGCGTTAACTTTACATTGTTTATGAGTACAATTTTTTAATATTTTTTATTAATATTTATTACTTGTGTTCAGTTTTAAGAAAAAGCCTAAATGATTAAAATAGTTACAGCCAGACAAAAACTTATACAGTTAATATGATTATTTCGTTGTGCTTAAAAAAAATCCACAATTTTTTTTTGTAGATTTATTTTTAAATATCTAAAATTTTAATTATTATTTTGAATACAAATAGCAAATAACTTTTTGTATACGCTAAACGCCCTGAAAACTTTTAATGAAAGGGGAAATACAGGTCCTGAAAGTTAAGATTTACTAAAACTAAGGAACAATTTCAAGTAAACATTTTAGGCACACTCGGGGTGTATGACCTTTCACTTCACCAAGTTTTGTTTCAATACACGAGGCAGTTCCGTAGAATTTTGCTGCTATGTAAAGACGCAGCAAAAACAATTGCGAATATTGTTGTTTTCGTCTTTACGAATTCGCAATTGTTTTTGGTTGATTATATTTGTGTTTGTTATTTTTGGGGCTCCGTACCCAGGAAAAGGTAAAAACGTGAAACTTTGGGAGGATGGATGGATGAATTCGTTTGTGACTCTTTTACACGAAAGTCACTGATCGGATTATGATGAAATTTGGTATGATTGTAGTTTAAACTATGGATTAAAAAAGGCTTCATTTTATTTCGAAAAAGCAGTGCTTCCATGGGATACTGAGCAAAAGCTAGTTATAATAATCTCAACCTAGATGACTTTCCGTCATTGTGTTTAGACGTTTTATATTTTTTGTGATACAAATAGCCTTCTTTTGGTTTTAATAATAATTATGATAATATTAAATACATTTGTTCAAACCTAAGACAAAATCTAAGAAAAGTAAGTAAGAAAGTTAAGATAAGGACCAAAATTTTTTTTTCAGAAGACATCAAATGGATCTATAAAACCTCCTAGTGAAATTCCACTTTCACGTAAAATTGAAGGTAAATATTTGTAGGTGCTTCAGTTTAACGACAAGCAGCGAATGACTTGTCGCCTCGTTATTTATAGTAATAAGAAAATTTTACATTTCATTTTGACGTTAACGGTAATAACATTTTATGCAAAGTAAGTCCACCAATGTAACGACATTGTAAATTATATTTTGACATAGACGTAGCATGTAGGGAAGTCGCATTTTTATACAAAATATGTGCAGAGCCACACCTAGGAAGGCCAAAGGTCTTTACATAGGTAAATAGTTTTCTGACGTGATAACATCTTATAAATCAATGAACGCCGGCTGCGCGCACGATAAACTGTCACGTTCCGCCTGATTGTCACTTTTAAGGTCACGTTTCGCCTCAGCTGAGCGTGCAAGTGAGAGCGCGGAACAAGCGATATACAGGCGCGATCGGCCTAAGCGTTCGGCTTGTTGTTGATGACGATGATGTTATCACGTAAAATTATCGTCACTAAACCGACTGAAGTATGTGTGCTGTGTGCGAGTTTTTGTCACTAGTCACCGTGAAGAAGTTAACTACAATTTGTATGGCATCGAAACAGCACCCCTAGCGGCAAACGATAGTAACTAATTCGATGCCATACAAGTTGTAGTTAACTTCTTCACGGCGAGTAGCGACAAAAACTTGAACTCCGCACACTGTTAATATATTTTTTTAGTGTGAACAACCCTGCTTTAGCCAAACGAACTCACGGAAAACCGGCGTGAAATAACGCTTCCGTTGTGTTTTGTTTACTGATATCGGAGGCTCAAATGGGACTTCCGCGTGGTGACAAGCGTTTTCACTTACTGTCAGGCGACCTATCAACTCGTTTTCCGATGATATTCCATACTTGATGATGCCCGCGACTGTGTGAGCGCAAAAGTTTATTATGCGGAAACCGTACATTTCGTCCGCGATAAAAAGTAGCATATGTCCTTCCCCGTGGTCTACTCTATATCTGTGCCAAATTTCATCAAAATCGGTCCAGTAGTTTCGGAGCCTATTCAATGCAAACAAACAAACTTTTCCTCTTTATAACATTAGTATGGATGAAAATGGCAACTGTGATCAAGCTGGAAGTTTTATAATGTTAACAATTATTGTTCGACATCTAATCTTCTTTGTATGATATGCAACGTCCCTATAAGAATGTATGTCATTTGCATTAAGCAAAACACAGTATCGTCCCAATGTATTGGCTCCAATATGCCTCGTATTCTATGCCCCCGACGTGCTCGGAAGCCCCCAATATGCAGTAGGGTGTATGTAAGGATCAGTTAAGTCCCGCGGCTAGCTGAGACAATGCTGGAATGCAATGTGTTTGCACACTGCGGGGTTTTTAGCGCGCATTTTTAGGCGTATTGAGCAGGGTATGTGTGTTTTGTGTCCATTTATAAATTGGTATAACGACTCGCTATTTTTCGTTTATCATACCTAAATATTTATATTAATACGTGAAGCAAGATGTATCAGTATAGTTTTACGAGAGTTCTGCGAACGGAGGAGTATGAAATTTAGGTTAAAGTTTGTCTAGATGAAGGAATACAGAAAGCTAATATTTAAAAAAAATGCTTAGAAACATAAAAATAAATTAACACTCACTGCCTCACTCACACAACCATGCGTTTATATAGTAACAATAGACATCTTGGTATGACACAATTGTCTCTTTCCTCAAATCCTTGGAGGAAGTAACTCAAATCTTTCTATCACATTTAATGAAATGTTAATGGACAACGTTTACATATTTTATTACGTATCTAAGAGGAAAAAGAACCCTAAAAAATTTGGAACTTAAAACTTAATAATTTATTGTGTTAGAAATGAGATATTTTCCAAGTTTTTGAAATAAATGATGTCAAATTGTTCATTATAACATAATACATTTGCAATCTGGACCATTCCTTGTGAATTTATTTCTATATATAATTAATAAATAAGAAATTATTAATAACTAACCTGTCAACTATCAAATCACACTAAATTAATACACGTAGAATGCTTAGTGTTAACTTTGGTAATTTTACTATATAAAAATGCCTTTTATATGGTGCTATACTATTATTATCGAAGAGAATCGCTGATATTACGCACAACTGTATACAGTCTCAATACAATTGTCATGATGTGTCGGTTTTTATGTCAAATTATGACAAAGGTGTGAATTAGATTCCTTGATAGTACGTTAGCAGCTATTTAGAGTAAATAACATAGTGAAATATAACTTCAACAATCAACTGCCAACATAAATAATGACATGATATTATGTGATGCTTTGATTAGCTAGCTAGCACTTGCTACCTTGCGAAATATTTAAATATTATAAAAAAGAAAACGTATGTGGTTTTTTTAAACTCCCGTAGTGCTCTCGGCGTCCCACGGTAGCGACATTTTCATAAGCGCGCATGTAATCACGGGGCGCGGTAAAAGCTGTGCAATATGGAACATAAATCCACCCACTCACGGTATTGGAACTGCAGCGAATAGGTCTGTACTGTAGATGTAAGAAACGAGAAAAAGTGGCACCAATAAACACCTGTAAGACATGTATCGTATGTGTATCTATTTTTCTGTTAAATACCCGTAGTACGTTATGACGTTACATTCACAGTATCCGAACTGCAGCGAATATATCTGCACTGTAGAATGAGAAAGAGCTAGAAGTGGCACATCTATGGATGTAAATAAATAGCAAATTATACAAAAATAAAAGCACCATAGTTTATGTTCCAATAAATAACAGTCAAAATATTACTTAAGAGAAGATTGTGGTAAAAAGTTTCAATAAATTTTATTACCTTTTTATGAAAATTCCCGAGAATTTTGAGACGATTTCATAATACGACCCATACGACATTTAAGATTATGATTTTAGAAGGTTTAAGGGTTTCGTAGGAACCTTTTACCCATGATAAGGAACTCTTATTGTTTCACTCTGTCCTTTCGCCTGACATTCTATCTGTCTGCCAGCCCTTGCTTACTTCTCTAATTATGAATATAAATTATCGATATTAATAAAAAGCCTATTGCGCATGGATAATTACATAACCCTCCGTACATAAGTCATGAGAAATGCTCTTGGTTGAGTTTTTTCTTACATAAATTATCTAATAGTGATAATTATGTAGTGTACCGACTTTAAAATAAGGCGCGTATTTAGCTGCTCATTTCAGAAGTTATTTTTTAAAAGAACTTCATTTAAGACGTACTATATCATCTTAACTTTACCACAGCGGCGATACTCTCTACAAATGACAGCTCGAGCACCTGCGAATGTCAGCCATGTTGACGTAAGCCTAAGGTTGACACCGAAATAATTTTAAACGTCGCGTCAGTAAAATCTGTCATAAATATTATTCATGAAATTATACTGTCAATTAAGTCTTGCATGAAACGACCAGCGGCCAGCCCCATGAACGAACTTTCGATTTTTCGTTTTCGGCTGGAGAAACCTCACGCCGCGCCGCCCCGCCCGCCTCCGCATTCGCCCAGCCACGTACACACAGCCGCGAGCTGTCATTCGTGTAAATTGGAGTGTAAATAGAGTGGCGATTCTTTACGTTAGTAAAATATAATATATATTTCTTTGACTTTTACCTTCTATATCGCTAGTACTAAAGTAAATCCGGACTATCAAAGGTGAATTAATTGTGTCTTATTGTCGTCGTCGATGCTTAGTCTAATCTTACTGTTCGTATTAATGTAATCGCTATGTTATTTTTACCCACCGACGCGAAAATGTGTGTGTGTGTGTGTGTAAGAACCGATTTTGATCTAGTTTATTTTGTTCGAAAGCTTTAGATTATGTAAATCTTCTTAGCTATAATTCATCATCATCAGCTCGCTGACTACTGGCAGATTCAGGGGTTACAGAATACTAGATGTTTTCCGCAAAATTCATGTTGCAAAATGTGTATACACAGCGGGAGTCATACAGACTGACAGATAGACACACTTTAGAATTTATAATACTCAGTATAGATAGAACACTATTTTAAAATTCGCGAATTCATTACATTTCGCCTGCGACTCCGCCCGCGTAAATACAGTATCCCACAGGAATACTGTACTTTTACGAGATAAAAAGTATTATGTGTCAATCCAGAGCTTAAACTACTACCATACCAAATTTCATCGAAATCCGGTCAGTAGTTTTTTGCGTGAAAGATTAACAAACATCCAGACATCCATACATCCTCGCAAATTTTCACATTCATAATAGTAGTAAGTAGTATTTTACACATCTATATTTTAGTTCAAACAGTGTTATAATTTAGCTAGAGATGAGCAAATATGAGACACACATACATTATACAATTTTTTATTTTTTTTAACGGGCAATTGGCCCACCACACTTACCCACCACTGCACCTCCTGTGTAGCCAGGATCGACAGTGGTCCCAACCGCAAAAACCCTTTGATATGATCTCAGGGGTGCCCGGGGGACATGCTAAATCTGTCTTGGAACCCGCAAAGAAATTAATCAGAAGATTGTAGGAGGAGTAGGAAGTATTCCAGTTTCCCTCCCCAAGCAAAGCGGGAGACAGCAAAAATTGTGATAACAAAAAGTCAGAATTCAAAGGGGAAGCACCACGGGAATAACATTTTTTTTTCTTTTTTTTTTTAATACTACAAGACAGAATGTAATTAAATGTTTTAAATTATAATATGACAATTAATTACAATGCATTTATAATAACAAAAAAGTGTTGCATTGTTTCCAATAGTACTTATGACAAAAACGTTTGAAAGCTCGGAAGTTCTTCGCGCAGCCCACGAGATCTTCATAGTACACAACCCTAGAAACACAATGGACGCTGTTTGACATTTCGATTCTTTCGTCATACCAGAGATCACACTCCCAGAGTATGTGATGAGCAGTTTGTTCGTAAGGGCTACCTTCGGTCGAACACTCGCATAGCGGAGACGAGACTAATGTAAATCCAAAAAGTTTCGCTTTAAAGTTTCCGTGTCCTGTCAAAAATTGTGCGACGTAGTGATCTATTTCTATCCATTGTTTCGAGAGTCGATCGCGTACCGAAGGGAAGAAATTATATAATTGTTTTTGAAATTATATAATTATATAATTATATAATTGTACAATATTGTACAGACTAGCTTCAATAGAATTACTGTACACCCGTGTAACTGCAATACAGATGATGATTAGGTTTCGAAATTAGTTGACTAAACAATAATCCTATGTGATCCTTAAACTGCTTTAGCAGCGTTTTCAATGTTAGTCTTATAACATTGAAAACGCTGCTAAAGAAGTTTAAGCAAAGTTCAGAGTAAATACATACACGTCACGTTTTTTTTTCGTTAATCCGATGCCCAACGCCGCGCACTGTGTTTTCGCCTTGATTTCAAAGTTAGAGAAAGATTTTTTTTTATGCCTAATTTCCGGTAATTTTTTTTTCCTCCTTATTTTTCGAAGACAAGCCAACGATGATGGTAGTGTGGTATAATTAGTACTGGCAAAGGTCCTATTCGTATTTTGTAGGTTAATTACAAGGCGGTAATGAAAGTTTCTCAGTGTTCCAAGATTCTTAAGGTTTGCCTCAAAAAGTTTCTAAACCTATTTTTACATTCAAAATTGTAAAACACTGTTTGGGCCTTAGTTTTAATGATTATGAAGACGGCAGCTGGCAAGAGCGGCCATTATAACAACTAACGATCCTCGAGAACTGAAGATAACCTCAAAATGGAGGCTGTCAGCTTATGTATTATGTAATATTTATCCCATTGATGATTAGTTTGGGTATTTAATGATTATTTTGTATATCTATGATACTATTATAAAGAGGAAAGATTTAATTACTTAGTTATGTATTTGTTTGTTTCAATAAGCTTTGAAACTATAGTAAATAATTATATAGATCCTTTTTTTTTTCGGAATGTCAACAGCAAAAGCTGCTACCGCCGAAAAGAACCAGCGAAACAAACTCGGTTTTGTGCCACCTTTTAGCAAAAAGATTGACATAATGTTAAAAAGAAATAAATTAAATTTTACAATGTTAACTGCTATGTATAACATAATCACAAGTTAAAAACTATGACCCGACTACGCAATATGTGTAGCCTATGTTACCAGGGCCTTTAGTGAAAAAGCATTCGATATTTTTGACGGCGAAGTTCGAAATCAAAAATGTATGGGATTTAACATAATTCATCGCTAAGTGGCATGTCGTTTGCGATGCCTTATGTCAAAAACTATACATTTTTGATTTTTTTTTGACGATTTTTTTTTTATTTTGACGAAATTATCGAATGCATCTTGACTAAAGGCCCTGGGCCATTATTACGAATTTATTGACACCTCATTCAAAAAAATCGGAACAGTTTGGAACAATACATACATCCATAGACTGCCAAAATATTACCCTTCATTTTGGCTTCGCCGTAGTCGGGTAAAAAGTCAAAAATATGTACTATTCTATGTACTTACAAGCGAGCCTTTAGTCGCATATTATAATGTGTAACATTTTATGAAAATGTTAAAAAAAAACATAATGCTTAGTACGATTTTCTAATATGATAAAAAAAATACGGAAACTTTTCACTAAGCAGTGGCAGTGACAGACATCAACGTTAAAATTTAAAAAAGCTAAATAGTGAAATATTTTTTTCGAATCTGACGGCCAACTCTACCACCGCGTGCTCATTCTTCAATTCAAACAGCGCGCGCTTCTGCGACGTCCCGTTACACACTTCCGTCCCATTTCACGGAATCCCAGAAATTACGAGAAATCGAGAGGAAAGGTGTAACACATCAAAAAAAACACAATGTACGTTGTACGAAGCATTTTGTAATGTTTCTATGTAAGTTCCACAAAATATTTTGTCTTGTGTCAATCCAGAGTTGAAAGCTAGTCCTACTAATATTATAAATGTTAAAGTTTGTGAGAATGCATGGATGGATGTGGATGGTTTGTTACTCTTTCACGCAAAAACTACTGAACGCATTTCAATTAAATTCGGTATGGTAGTAGTTTAAGCTCTGGATTAAAACATAGGATACTTTTCATCCCGCAAAAGTACAGTATCCCACGGGAATACTGTATTTATGCGGGCGGAGCAGCAGGCAACAGCTAGTAATTCTTAATTAAATTTTAATTTAGAAAACATCTTTGAAAGAAACTAAAATAAAGTCACTTGAACAAAGTTTGTACATTGTGTGCACAATTAGCGAGAATAGAACCGTGGCGTAGTGTAATGGATTACTTCAATACTTTAGCGATTGTTACTAAGGGTCTGTTCATACCGCGACGACACACGGCGCTACGCGGCGCTGCATTTTTCAGATAGCTGATCACAATTAAACTTTATTCACTACAAAAAAATACGTCTCATATGACATCAGTCGTACACTGCACATGCGCTGTGCAGCGCGGTGCAACCTGAAATTCAAACTCTTACAATGAAACGTGTATCTTCTGGTGAAATGAGGATTTTTTATATTTTTTCTGCAGTTAGGTGATATTAATCGATAATAATTTTCGATTCTTTTCCAGTCACCAGGTGGCGCTTGTCGTCTTAAAAAAGCTGTCAGATGTTACGAATTTAAAAACCCTCATTAATAAGGTTCAATTTTGAATAGCTATATTTAAAAAAATTCGTCTCGGTGTGAATTGACCCTTACTGTACTGAATTGCCATATTAGAGCTAGTCTCTTACAGACTTTCTAACCGACTTTTAATGAATGGTGTACTTGACTGCAATGTTGGTGTGCATACGTTTTTATAACTGCTTTGTGGAGCGTCTTTTTCAACGTATCAGACAAGGGCAAAACATTGTATAGCTTATTCGTTGTGTAAATATTTTAATTAGTAAGGGGGGTAAATGTTGATAGTATTATGTGACTGCAATACTAAACGCTATCTCGAATCCCGATTTTGTAATCATTCCTTTTGGATAAAATTTTTATTATTAAGGGGGTTAAAATACAAATACACGACTTTATAGCAAAACTAGATTTTGCCTGCGGCTCCGTCCGCGAAAATAGAGTATTCCGCGGGAACACTGCACTATGTGTTAATTTTTTCATCAAAATCCGTTCAGTGGTTTTTGCGTATCACGAGTAACAAATATCAATCCATCAGTAGCAAGATCAAAGAACTTATTACGCTAAGTTAGGAAACTGGCGCTTTCGGTAGAAGTAAACCGCTGCCATTTTTAATTCAATTCAAACTACTACCATGCTTAATTTCATCAAAATCCGTTCAGTAGTTTTTGCGTGATTGAGTAACAAATACCCATCCATCCTCACAAACTTTCAGATTTATAATAGTAGTAGTAAGATCAAAGAATTCATTACCCTATGTTAAGAAACTGGCGCACGCGGTAGAAGTAAACCGCTGCCATTTTTAATTAATTTACCTACTGCAAATCGAGACTTCTATTCCATTATTATTACTTGACTACAAATCTTGTTTTCTTACTTAGACACCTACAATATGGCGTCCTGATTACTTTAACCCAGATGATCGTACATTGCCGTATCCAATCAAAGGTTTCAAAACTCAAGATAGGCTATGACGTACATTTGACAGAACAAATCTTCATGTACATTAAAAAGTTATGCCATCTTGGTCTTCACCGTACTTCAAATGTGAGGCCATCTTGTTTTCACCATACTTTACATGTCCAAATGGCACCGAAAAATTCAAAAGTAGTTCGGGTAAATGGCCCTACATTTACCCGGAGACACTTTTTGACTCAGCATCCATCCATCCATCCATCTATAATACGTCTATGTATCCAATAGGAATATGTATCTATGTATCCAATAGGAAGGTTATTTGTCACAACTGTGTGGGACTAGGAGAACATGAAACACGGTAGATAAATTAGATTTATGCATAGAATATATTTTCATTCATCACACTATTTATTATTCATAGCTTCATAAGTTCGCTGATGCTGTTTATACTAATGAGTGCTCGGTAGTTTATTATAGCATAGCTTAAGAACGATAAAGAAATAGTTTAAGTGGCCATAACAAATTAAATAGTTTAGATATTTCTAGAAGTATGAAGTAATTATTTAACTAATAACTAGTTTAACAAATTATTAAGTTTGTTAAGTTTGAAATAACCGATGTGTAAAACCTATTAATATATATATATATATATATATATATATATATATATATATATATATATATATATATATATATATATATATATATATATATATATATATATATATATATATATATATATATATATATATATATATATATATATATTAATAGGTTTTACACATCGGTTATTTCAAACTTAACAAACTTAATAATTTGTTAAACTAGTTATTAGTAAAGCCCTACGTCGCTAGGTGTGAAGAAGACATCCACGAGATACTCAAACAAGCCGACACTATCATGAACCGGTAGAAGTAGACTCAGTTGAACACGATTTTTCTCCGAGTCACTATGAGTTACAAAATTGTGTTAATATTAATGACTTTAGAACAAACTTTTCATACATTAATTCAAATCAGATTAAGCTTACCTTTTTACATATTAATATAAGGTCACTAAAGAAAAACTTTAGTAGTTTATTACAGCTTGTTATTACGTCTCATTTATGTTTCGACGTTTTGATATTATCAGAGGTAAATATAACAAATGCAATTATAGATATGTACCAGCTAAGCGGATATAAATTGCACAGCGAGATTCGTAAAGATCGAAAAGGTGGAGGTTTATTTATTTACGTTAGAAACTGTCATTCTTTTGTTAAGTATAACCAAACACTTGCTCACTGTGAATCAATAATAGGTAAAATCAACACATCTTCTGGTTATTCATCATTAATCTGTGCAATATATAGACCGCCGTCTGAGAGTAAGCACTTGTATATTATGGAAATTAAACACCTATTGAATAAGACCTCGTCTACAAATACTGATGTATACTTATTAGGGGACATAAATATTGACCTAAAATTGAACAATAACATACGTGAATATTACATCAGTAACATGTCCGAGTGTGGTCTGACGAGTGTTATATCTGATTACACCAGAATAGAAAAATCAAAAGATAAAATAAGTCGATCCTGCTTGGATCATATATTTGTCAGAACACACTCACTAGACGTTTACTCGGCGGCGCTGGGCACCGTTTTGGCCGATCACCGCGCTGTAGTTATGTCGTGCATAGATAAGACGGCGCCTCGCATACAGAATGAAATCAAATATATACAACTTATAGATAATTGTAAAATGCAACAACTGTTGTGTAAATTAGATTTTAGTGAGATAAATAATATAGACTGTCCCTTAAAAATATATGATAATTTAAAAGATAAATTTAATGTCTGCTATGACTTAGCCACTTACGATAAAAAAATTAGTTTTTGCAGTAAAAGAAACAAAAAGCCTTGGATAACAAAGAAAATAAATGATATGTGTGTATATAGGGATAAACTTTACAATCAATTTAGAAATGATTGCACTAATGCTTTGCTAAAAATTGAGTACAATAAATACAGAAATAAAACACGTAAAATAATTGAAAAATCTAGGAATAGGTACTATATGGATTTTATAAATAAAAATAAAAGGAATCCTCGAAAGCTTTGGCAAACACTTAATACTATATCGGGTCGTACTAAAATAACAGTTGATGAAACAATATTCAATGCATTTAAAAATAAAATCACCACAAAAGACATAGCAAATAACTTTGCTACAGAATTTCGTGATAGTGTAAGGAAAATTTTGCCAAATTGTAATAAATATATCTTAAATAAAACACAGTACACATGCCCAGTAAATAAATCCATGCTTTTTAAGAAAGCAACGCCCACTGATGTTCTTAAAATTGTACGAAGCTTAAACAACAACAAAGGTCCCGGAATTGATAGGATACGATGTTTAGATATACAGAGTATTTGTCATAAAATAGTAAATGTGATAGTAAAATTGATTAATGCTAGTTTGAGTAAGGGCTTATATCCTCAACAATTAAAAACCGGAATTGTAAGGCCAATTTATAAAAACGGTAGCCATATCGAATATAGCAACTATAGGCCAATCACTATACTACCAGTAATAGACAAAATAATAGAGAAGTTTGTATGTTCGCAAATACAAAATTTCTATTCTAAGAATAAAATACTTTCTGCGAATCAATATGGCTTTCAACCAAAGAAATCGACAGTTCAGTTACTTTCAAAGTTTACCAATGAAGTAAATGAATGTTTAAACAGAAAGAGACATGTAATACTGCTTTTTATAGATTTTAGTAAAGCATTTGATACTTTGAAACACTGTACATTACTACAAAAACTAAATAACTCTGGAATTAGGGGCCCTATCTTAAATTGGTGCAAAAGCTACTTGACTGGCCGAAAATATAGAGTGAAAATTGGATATGAATTTAGTGATGATATTGACGTCACTGAGGGAACCGCACAAGGCTCCGTGATCGGTCCAAAACACTACCTTACGTACGTTAATGATATGGAATATATGGTAAAGCACTGTTCTGTATATCAGTACGCAGATGATACCTGTCTTCTGGCTTCCAGTGAAAACCTTAGTACGGCAGCTCAGGAAATGCAAGACGACTTCACAAGTATTGCTAAATGTGCTCATGATGCTAATCTTGTGATAAACGCAAAGAAAACAAAAATAATACATGTCCACTCCACCCATGCTAAACATTTTCCTTCATTTAATATCATTGCACACGACCACAAGTGCTTGCATACTATCACAAATTGTAATACTACGACATGTTTGAAAATAGAACAAGTGTCACATCATACATATCTAGGACTGATAGTAGATGATAGATTTGGCTGGTCATATCAAGTAGATGCTGTTTGTGATAAGTTGAGAGCCATACTAGCTAAATTTAATATTATTAAAAGTAAAGTTCCATATCGTATTTTGTTAAATATTTATGTAGCATTAGCAGAGTCAGTTATATCATATGGTATCACAAGCTATGGGAGAACATTTAATACCTATATAAACAAAATTTTTAAACTACAATGCAAACTACTAAAATCCATAGTACCAGCGAAATTAAAACAGCAGTACAAAGATAACGTGACAGACTTATTTGCAATTTGTAAGGTGTTACCTATATTTAACAAATTCAATTTATCACTTTTAATTGAACAGTATCATAATAAAGATCTATTAGTCCCAACATGTCACAAAATAACAACAAGAAAAGTATCTGATAGAATGTTTGAAATACCAAAATGCAAGAATTTCTATGGCAAAAGAACAGTGGAATATTTGCTGCCAAAACTCGTTAATAGTATCCCTCAAAATGTAAAAAATAAGTTAAATGATAACAATTATAAGCTAATATATAAAACACTTTTTAATGATAAATTATAAGACAATAATTAAAGCATTGTAAATTGTATAATTGTATATTGCGCGCGGTGAATTTTTGCTGTACCGCTCAAACCTTCGTAGGTTTATGGTACACATAAAGCTGTATAAAAAAAAAAAAAAAAAAAAAAAAAAAAAAAAAATATATATATATATATATATTTATATATATATATATATATATATATATATAGATTGTGAGTCAGGCTCTAAACATTGTTTCCATTAAAAATGTAGTATGTTCTATATTATAGTCTACCATGAACACCGCAATTGATATCCGATTTAAGACCGCGATACTTTTCTATATCTAAAATTTAACCACTAGATCTTCGGATATATAAACATAAGACTGCACGCCAAAATTTCCCGTATTTAAGTGACATTCGCCGAAAATAGAGCAAATTTTACAAATGCGAAAATTCACCGAAAATCCGCCATCTAAAGCCGCGGAATCACAAACTCCTCAGGACTCCCGTCAAATAAATATCCATTATTCCCTCATGAGGCTTTGAATATTCGGGGAGTGTCGCTCCACAGTCCTCGGAACTCCTCGCAAACACTATCCCGGACCGTGAAGATTTGTAAAAACATACTACTTCACGCTGCATTATTTCGGGGTACAAAAATAAATTTCTCCAACCGTGACCGGAATTTATTTAGAAATAAGTTTTGATTTTAGAATACTCTAGTAGTGTAATATCTGCACTTGTATAATACTGTTTTAGTAAGTACTAGCTTTTGCCCGCAGCTTCGCCCCGTGTTCATAGCAAAAAACTTATTTAGCAAATATACCTGCAATATAGTAATAGCACAGAGTATATACTTTATAATAAATTTTCAATTTTAAGATATCTCCTAGATAACGATTAATATAGTATCCGTCTAAATCGCGTATAAGCCTACAGACAAACAGCCATACAGACAAACAGACATACAGAAAAACAGACAATTCTAAAAATAATTGTTTTGGGTTCTATGTCGTTCATAGAGTGTAATAGTTTTTCTTATCTTTCATGTTCGGTACATGCGCACAGCGACCAGTTACGATTTTATTATAATATGTAATGTAATGTACTGTAATAGATTTCATAGTAAGAGACTGACAAGCTCGTAAGTTATTATGACGACTTTTAATCTGCAATATCTGTACTCCGATTCTCGTAACTGACATACACTATAATTTTCCTTTTATTGAATTATAAATGAATCGTCTTGATATGAATAACTGATTTTTGGAGTTCGGACCAATCAAAACGGATTGCACGTTGGTTTAACGGTTGTATTTAATTTAATTAGCAGAATCGCCCTTCAGAGCACAAGCTGATGAGCGTCGGTTGCTTACAACTGCCAGGAAATTATATTTTATGTCGAAAATTATGATATTAGATGAAAATCATAATTTCGAGGCGGATCTAACTAGACTTTAGCCCTTTTTGAGCAAAAATCATAATATCTAGTCTATATAATATTATGTTATAGAGCAAGCATATATGTGAAAGAGCTTTACCTATCTGCAGTGTTACACGCCTATCTCTTTCGCACTGATAAAAGGACACCACTCTCCTGGCAAACTTGTTCCAGAGACCATATGATGGACTCTTTTTATTTTCATTATTTGTCTTAGGTAAGTTGTGTGTGTTTTGTCCTTTGTGAATTGAACTTTTCTTACTGGAAATAGGAACGATTGTATAAATATAATTTCCTGGGGAGTATCTGTAGATAAGTATCTCGTAGGAGTGGACAGAAAACTATGTTAGATAAAAATATTTTATGTTCGGTGTATAAATGAAAATTTTTGAAAAGATTACATACTTACATATGATTTAATTGTTTATTTTCATGATTTCTATATAAATTAATGTAGTGCGCATTTATACGCGACAAAGTATTAATTATAATTATAATAATTAGGTACCTATTTTTAAATTATAATATCATATTATTTGAAGCGATAGTATAAAGTTCAATATTTTTAAAACAGAAGTAGATGTTTTTTAGTATTTTTACTTAAGTGCGGTTGCGGAGCACGTAGAAATTCGTTCATTAAATTATAGCTTCTTGTCTCTTTCACTTGCGCACGAATTTATTGTTATCGCGTTTACACAGATACGCTATATTAGCGCGATAGCAATATATTCATGTGCGAGTAAAAGAGACTACGAAACTCTACGTGTTCAGCGACCGCACTTAACAAATGTAGTGTTGTATTCCAATTATTAAAGATCGAAATAAAATAGAATTTTGTTATCTCGATTTCAAGAAAGTAATACTTTTCGATTTATAATTATTTATAATTAATATATTTCAAATCAATCCTCGATTTCTGTGGATTTTACAATCATTTCGTTGAATGTACCTCTACCATATAATTGAACAGTTTCACGATAAGAATCTCATTCTCCCCATCAATCATAAAATCAACGAGAAGCCCTCGGTTCGACTTCAATTTCTCAGATATCCGCTTACCAATCAAACTATCCCTCAGGAGACATATCGGGTTCTGGGAACGAGAGGAACAATTCCGGAACAAACTACGAACAATCCCGGAACAAATGTACGGAAATTGTTTATTACGCCACTGAATAACTACGGGTTTGGATCTTTATAAATAAAGTGAGCGAGTCGGATTGTCGGTTTTAAGTTCTGTGAATTTAAACCTTTTTAATAGAGATTCTATTATTCACATCATGACGATACGCGATGCTACGCGACGCTGCATTTTTATATTCAAAATTGACCTTATAAAAAAATACTCGTTTCATATGTCATCGGTCACACACTGCATATGCGCTGTGCTGCGCGTGCAACTCGACATTCGAACTCTGACAATGAAACGTTTATCATCTTATGTAATTAATAAAGTTAGTGTAAGGTCAGCTCACACCGAGACGCCACGTGGCACTGCAGCTTAAAATCGAAATTTTGCAATAAAACGCGCATCTTCTTGGGTAGTGAATAAAGTTCAATTTTATTCAATCGGTATCTCAAAAATGCCGAGCCGCGTCGCTTCTCGGTGTAAACTGACGCTAACCCATTATACCCGAATTAAAATTGATTATTTATTATTATTTTTATAATCATCATCGAACAGCGAGAGTTACAGCACATAATATTAGGTCTTTACCTATGAAAATGCCGTTTTGTATGAAAAAATTTAAACGAATTTTTTTCATGTATTTTTTATTTGTATTAATCGAAGTAATCACCCATGCAATCAATGCATCTTTGCCAACGCAGTGGCAGTTTATTGATGCCCTTCTTAAAGAAATCAGCTGGACGGGAGGCAACAAATTCTTCAAAGGCATTTTGTACTGCCTTTCGGGTATTGAATTTTTTTCCCGCCAAGAAGTTATCCAAATTCTGGAAAAAGTAGTAGTCTGTAAGCGCAAACGTCTGGTGAGTAGGGCGGATGACGGAGAGCTTTCAACCCCAGTTCTTGCAACTTAGAGACCGTCTGCTGTGCAGTATGAGGTCGCGCGTTGTCGTGCAGGAGCAGCGGAGACGAACGATTGACCAATGCTGGTTGGAGATATGCCAGCCTCTCCATCATTGTGTTCAGTTCTTCACAGTACACATCTGTAGTAATGCTCACCCCGTTTGGTAAGAAGCTGTGATGAATCACACCGGCGCTAGACCACCAAACAGGGACCATCACTTTTCTAGGGGTAAGTTTTCGTTTAGGGCATTGTTTAGGTGCTTAACCAGGATCCAACCAACTTGCTGAGTGCTTGCGGTTATCAAATAGAATCCATTTTTTATCGCAGGTAACAATGCGGTTCAAAATTCCTTAATTTGTGTGTCTGTTGAGCAGTGCAAGGCACATCTCGACGCGTACTTCTCGCTGGCGATAATTGCGCTCGTGGGGTACCCATTTGTCAACCTTTTTTACCTTGCTAATTTGATGCAAATGGACCAATATTGTTTTGACGCTAACGTTGAAAGTTGCTGCTAATTCAGCCGTAGATTGTATATTATCAGCTTCCACAATCGCCTTTAATTCGTCATTGTCGACTAAAGTCTTCGGACGACCGCGGGGTTCATTTTTCAGGTGGAAATTTCCAGAACGATACGATATAGCGAGCAAACCAATAACAGGTGGTGCGTTGGTTTGTAGTGTTAGCTCTGTAAACGTCGTTGATGTTGCGTGCCGCTTGTGCCGCGTTGCTGCCACGACGGTACTCATATTCCATAATTACTCGAATTTTTAATGTATCCATAATGACGAAAAATATTGAAATGCGATGAAAATGTAACACTAATTAATAAACAAATGACTACTTTTGGAAAAAGAATTCCATGTTTTTAAAATAAAATTATTTTGAAATTAGAATTCTTAGCCAAACAAAAATTATTTTGATTTGAAATGGCCAGTACTGCAGAACGGCAATTTCATAGGTTAGATTTTTGTTTAGACCTATTATTAATTATATTATAAGCTAAGATTTTATTAAGATTAATATTGGCCATAAGGCTAATTATAAAACTTACGGGGAAATATTAAACAGTCGTTCGTTACTACACACTTACACAGTACATACGTCTTGTACAAATACTAGTTGAATCTAAGTAAATGGTACCTATAATATACCTGCCTAAGCCTTCGTTCCCACGAACGTATTTAGTGGTGGCGACAGAAAAAACAGCACTGTAAATAGAACTCTGCGCTAACACAATAGAGCTGAAAAACGTGTAGAGTTGTCAAATTTGACATTTGACAATTTGACACTTGAAATATCGATTTGCAGCTCTATAATAGGGTGCCGTTAATACTCTTTGGTTACGGAACCCTTATATTTATAGCTGCAGTAGACAAATAATATCCTAGCTTAGATTACATAATCGGTTAAGAAAATTTTGTTACAAATAAGGGAATTTTACTAGATAGTTATTACTACAAGTATTTTACTTAGTAACCTCTGGATTTAAATATCTTTTTATCCGACTACGGTAAAGCCTAAAGAAGGGGTAATGATTTTGGTAGTCTTGGTATGTGTGTACTATGTATGTTTGTTTGTTGCACCGTAGCACCTAAACTAAACTACTGCTCAGGTTTAAATTAATGAGGTGACAAAATATTTGTAACAATAGCCCGGGTAATATAAGCTATATAAATTATGTAGTTGGGTTATAGTTTTCTTATTAAAAAATAAAGCCGATCACTTTGTACAAACAAAAAAGTAATGTTTCTCAAATTTTAATACTCCAATTTTTAACGGTTTAAAATTATTAAAATCGTTTAACCCGGGCAGAAAAGTGTTACACGGACGTTGGAGTGGGTCTCACATACCCGTGTGTTAGATATCAAAATTAGTCCAATTTTTTATAATAATCAATTTATTTTATATGTTTATATTTAGTTCATTATGTATTTATGTGAATTAATGAAACACAAATATATTATATAATTTTTAACCATATTTAATAGAGCTTTAAAAAAAGAACGACAAAAATCAACAAAATATTTCTCCTCTACTTAAATGTTACTCTATTACTAATTAACAATCAGTCTTAATGTTTTAATGGCACTTATTTTAGGAATACTAAAATATTTTTATAAAAAATTAACAAATAATCACTTATAATCATTATCTTTGGTACAATCAGCACAGAAAGGTACAACATGTTCTAAGCAAATGTGTTTGTTGCAACTTTCGCAAGTGTAATTTGTTTTACGGTCTTTTTTGGCTGGACAGTCTTGGCATCTTTTGCGAATATTCGGCTTCTTTGCCGGAGGTTCCCCTGAAGATTCACCAACAAATTATTCAACTTTTTTTCGCAATTCGCGTGGTAGTACTGATACATCTTGTCGCAGTTTGAGGTGTTCCACAAAAAGACCGAGGCCTAGATTTTTTTAAAATTTCTTTCGTTTTTTTTTGAATTGTTATTAATTTTGTATATAATTAGGCTATTTATGGCAGTTATATTTAATGAAGCATAAAAAATTGTCAATGGCCATCTCTTCGAGTTACGATTTACATCGTAAGTAGCACATAGTTCGTCGTCTACGTCTACACCACATTTTGTCTTGTTATAATATGTATTTATTTCAGGTTTGAGTCGTTCTCCTGTTTTATCATCAATAGTATTGTCATGATGTAAGCTAGACATCAGCAATACTATCTTGTTTTTCTTAGGCACGTGAGTAACAAGTGTAACATCTTTTTGAAAAGCAAATCGAGATGAGAAAACTTTAACGCTACTAGTTTTAGTGAATTCTACGGGGATTTGTCTTTTATTTTTGCGCAAGGTACCAACTGATGTCAAGTTATGTTCTTTGAGCAAATGCTGGACCAGTTCATAACTAGTGAACCAGTTATCAAAGGTTACATTTCTGTTTGTTCTGGTTATAGGCTGTACAATCCGATCAACAACATCAAAGGGCTTGTTACTTTTAGAAAAAGGGCCTTCAGGCTGCTTTCCAGGATAAATCTCTAAGTTTTTGATATAAATTTTTTTTGCATCGACTAAAGCAAAGATTTTTTTCCCGTACTTAGCGGGTTTGGATGGAATATACTGTCGAAATTTACACCTACCACGGAAAGCTACGAGCATTTCGTCAAGCAATTGTTAGACAATCACTTGATATGCATGTTTTTTTACAATTTACTACTAAAGCTTCAAAAAAATCTCTAATTGCAGCCAGATTGTCTACTTTCATTCTTTGCTGACGGGTAGAAATATCGTCAAAGCTCAAAATACTTTGAATAAAATGAAATCTCTGTAAAGACATTACAAGCCGAAAAATATCCCTGTTATACCTGTGCCATCAGTAGCCCACAAATCGCTCAAATTTTGTCTGCCTGATCGGTAAAGACCAGCTAGATACAGGAGGCCTATGAAAGCTTTCAATTCAATCATACTACATTCTTTTACATGGGTGTACTTAGATATATTTGTACATGAAGCAATTTTAGGTCTAATGCGCGCATTAGTGTGCATAAGTATGATTTGAAGCATATCCTCAGTGATAAAAAGATTCCAGCTTTCCACTTCAGACACCACCGACTTTGCTTCTGGTGCTACCCCTGGCAATTGATGGATTATATTTTCTGCTCTGGTTCTGACATTTTGTGGAAAAGGCGTATTGTACCAAATTGTACCGTCTTTGCCACGATATATACCAGAAGAACACTCAAGGGTTGCGTTTTAACTGGCCGATTCAGATGTACAATGCTCTTCCGACAATCGATTTCTATTCGCAAGCGAAGACAGTGGAATGTCATCATCGTCAGAGATATCTTGCTCTGTGTCACTAGGATTACTACGTTCACTCAAGTGATCTTCTTCTTCGCGTATTTCCTGGTCTGACGAGGTAGAATCAGAGTCCGACTCTTAAAAAATTGAAAGAATGCGTTGTCGTTTTGCCTCTTCTCGATCCATTTTGAGATTAAAGTACTTCAAGTACCTACAACAAACACAAAAAAGTAAGTAAGTAAGTACCTACAAAAATAAAATACATTTAACTATAAATCATCTAATTTTATTGTAAAACACAACAAAAATGAAATGTTAAAAATACTGATAATTATTAAAATAATGTCTGCGTAAAATGTCTCGAAATTGTTACACTGACTGCGGGGATGGGTCTCACATACCTTATGCAACTTTGGGCCCCTGTTACTCCGGCTGCGGCCACCGCACGACTAACGCGTTACCTGTGACGCATAGACCAACTCAACAGCTCCAGCTATTGAGAAGTTTGGCAACGACGCACGCATGGTAACTGAATTACAAGTAAAATAAAAAGTGACGGCCCCCATGACGCCGGGTTAAACTAAACACAAAATATAATAATGTTTTGTAAATTAAATGTAAATAACAAAACTCAGATGATTTTAATCGTCCCTTACGCCATTCAAATCAGTAAAGGAACAGCGTAATATTATATTGAACATTATTTTTCCGTTAATTGTGCCTGACGTTTGAGATTGAACCTGCAGGCCCGGATCCATATTTCACATTAAAACGGGTAAATGGGGTTAGCTTCATTTGACGGCGATATAATTTGCCTAAGCTTTGTGGTTACTTTTAAAGAACATTTATAACACCACCAAGCTGGTAAACTTTGGTTGCGTGGAACTATTTATTATAAAAGGAGAAAATGTTACGCCGTATAACATCAGCTATCTGCCATTGAATGTTTGGTCAGAAAGTCCGGTTGCATTCAAAATTTATTAAAAATAAATAAAAATCGGTCCGGTCGTTTTAGAGATAGGTTAGCCGGAACAAACATACAGACAGACAGAGAGACAAAAGACAGACAAATTGATTTTGTCGTGTAGGTACCGTATATACTATCATATACATGAAGTGCAAAGCTGTTAATTTGAAATTACAAACAGACACTTCAATTTTATGTATTAGGTCTTTACCTATGAAATTGCCGTTTTGTATGAAAAAATTTTAACTATTTTTTTTAATATATTTTTTATTTGTATTAATCGAAGTAATCACCCATGCAATTAATGCATCTTTGCCAAGGCAGTGGCAGTTTAATGATGCCCTTCTTAAAGAATTCAGCTGGACGGGAGGCAACAAATTCTTCAAAGCCATTTTGTACTGCCTCTCGGGTATTGAATTTTTTCCTGCCAAGACGTTATCTAAATTCTGGAAAAAGTAGTAGTCTGTAGGCGCAAGGTCTGGTGAGTATTATATATATTAGTATAGTAAGTAAAATAAATTTAACTAAACACGATTTTCTCAAAATGGCGATCTAGTGGGACATTATTGCTTATCAGCGTCCATTATTACATGAAGTGCAAAGTTGGCTACTTTTTACTGTCGCTCCGTGAAGCGGTCGGCTGAACAAATACGTACCTTAATTGATCGAGTCGATATCTCAGCTATCCAGGAGACATGGCTTCTTCCTCACGATCTGGGATTCATAAATGAGTTAAGTAACAACTTCAGTGCATTTGCGAGATCTGCTGTGGATACGTCGATTGGTGTTTTGACGGGCCGCCCATACGGAGGTGTTGCGCTAATCTGGCGAAAATCGCTGTTTCCTAATGTGTCTATTGTAGATTGCGCTAGTGATAGATTAGCAGCCATACGAATCAAGCTGGAGAATCGTCACCTGCTCATCATCAGTGCCTACTTACCATACGACGAAGGAACCGAGGAGAGCCTGGCGGACTTCATTAATTGCTTAGGTGGTATTGAAGCGATCATAAGTGACAGTGATATTGAGGCTGTGTTTGTGTTGGGGGACTTCAATGCCCACGGTGACAGTAGATTTGGTCTGGAGTTATCGGCTTTCTGTGCTGATCACTCACTTGTATGTGTCGACACGGAACTGCTGCCTTCAGACTCCTTTACACATATAAATGATGGAAGTGGTGCCAAGAGATGGCTAGACCATTGCATTGTGACGGTGGCAGCGCGTGAGACAGTAATTTCTGCCAATATCGAATATGGAGTGTATTGGTCTGATCACTTCCCCTTACTTGTCAAGCTAAAACTGTGCAAACTAACGCAGAAAATCGAAGAGTCTCAGGCTAAGAATGCTCTATCTGGTGTTTACTGGGGCAATAGAACGGCTGATGAAATTAATAAGTATAAAAAACTTTGCTGTGATAATCTAAGTAATTTGAAATTGTTACCTAATTCTAGTCATATTTTAAACTGTGCAATCTGTAATGTTAATAATTTATTTATTTGTAAAAAACATGTTTATGTGCTTGATGAATTTTATGATAGTATTGTAAAATGCCTACAAGATGCTGCCAGACAGAGTATAATACGCTGCGATGCACCGATCAAGGGTAAGAAGGTTATAGGGTGGAACCACCATGTTCGCGAACTCCATCAAAAGGCACGGCATGCTTTTAATTGTTGGCTGTGGAATGGGAGGCCTCAGTCAGGGCCACTCTATGATAATATGGCTAGTAGCCGGAAGATATTCAAAAACAAATTAAAATGGTGCCAAAACAATGAAGAACAAATAAAAATGGATATTATAGCATCACAACACTCAGCCGGTAACTTTTTAACGGTAACGGAAATTGACTAAAAACCTAAATTATGTACAAAGCAGACCAGTAAGTATCAACGACGTTCAGAATCCATCTGAAATAGCTGATTTGTTTGCTCACCATTTCAAGGTAGATGCATTACCTGTCTCTGATGACGTAGGTGCTACTACACCTGTTAGTAAAAATGACAAAGAATGTTTCTCTGGCTTCTCTTCTGACGACGTCGCTAAGATGGTCTTTAAAATGAAAAAAGGCAAATCTCCAGGTTTTGATGGACTAAGCCTAGAACACGTCCTATTCGCAAGTGATAAGGTAATCCCTATGTTGACAGATCTTTTTACAATCTGCGTCAACATAGGGTACCTGCCGAAAAATTTAATGAGGACCATGGTGGTTCCTATCCCGAAAAACAGAACAGGTGACCCTTCTAACCCTAAAAATTATCGACCTACATCACTAGGAACTATCATAGGGAAGATTTTAGAAAGGCTGATTTACCCTAATGTAAATAGGAGTGCCAAAATTGATGACGCACAGTTTGGTTTTCGTCCCAGTCTCTCAACGGACTCGGCAATCTTTGCCCTTAAATCGACAGTCTTATATTATAAAAAACGTAACACATCCGTCTATGCTTGCTTTTTAGACCTTAGTCGCGCTTTCGATCTTGTAAACTATACTTTACTATGGCGAAAGCTGCTGAAATCAAATGTTCCATCAAAAACTGTAAGTCTGTTGAGATACTGGTACGAAAACCAAACTAACTTTGTAAAATGGGGCGACGCAACCTCTAATGACTTTAGATTAGAGTGTGGGGTGCGCCAATTTAGCCTGTATGTTAACGACCTGACTGAGGAGCTCAGGAGCACTCGAATAGGTTGTCACATAGGTGCAACGCCCGTTAACAACCTAAGTTATGCAGACGATATGGTGCTTCTGAACCCCTCAATCTAGGGGTTAAGGCGGTTGCTAAGCATTTGCGAGGATTATGCTATAAGACATGGCCTTAAGTACAATGCAACAAAGACGCAAATGATGGTATTTCAGGCTGGAAAGGGTCCGCAGAGGGTCCCATCGGTTAGCTTAGACGGACAAGAGATAGAAAGGGTCGAGCAATTCAGGTACCTGGGGCACATCCTAACCGAGGATCTCTCAGATAATGAGGATGTAGTGCGCGAATGACGGGCACTGGCTGTACGGTGCAACATGCTTGCACGGCGTTTTGCGCGCTGTAGTGTTGAGGCAAAGCTGACGCTCTTTAGAGCATATTGCCAATGCTTCTATACGTGTCAGCTTTGGCTCAACTGCTCTAAGGCCACGAGAAGCAGTATCAGGGTTCAGTACAATAATGCATACCGTACCCTGATGAGACTGCCAAAGTTCTGTAGTGCTTCGGGCATGTTCGCCGACGCCGGAATCCCAGACTATTTCGCGATTATTAGGGCGCGCGTCGCAGCATTTTGGTCACGCATTCGCTCTTCGGATAATGAGATCCTTTGCGTGTGTGCCGGGTGCCCGGAAAACTCGATCCCAGCCTACTGGCTTTCAGTGCATCGTGGCAGTAACCAAAAGTGACAATTTTTAGATTTTAGATTTTAACATTTTAAATGTATTTTTATTTTAATTTATATTTTATTTTATATTATTTTAAACTTGTCACTTTTTAACTTTTATTTTAAATTTTAAATTTTAAATTTTATATTATTTCAAACTTGTATTGTGTTATTTTATGGGTCTATTGCCTGAATTAAACGATTATTATTATTATTATTATTATTAAAGCTATTTTATTTATTTGTATGCAGTATGTAATGTATTGTGTGTATGTATAGACTCGTCCGTGGTCCATTTATATATTGCTTAGATTGTAAGAGGATGCAGGTGGTTATTACCCAGACATATAAACATAATTACAAACTTTCCTTCAACAAAAAAATATTCTCGCTTTTAATCAATGTAAGACGTCATGTTTAGCGACGAAACCTAGCGCAGGCGTTTCATACTGAAATCATTAAAAGCACGTGAAGTCCACCAACTCTTAGTGGGCTAGCGTGGTAGTCAACATAATCCATTGCGGAGACTCCTTGGACTCCAAGCGTGACGTCATTCAGCATATTCTGCATAAAAAGTTCCCGAGGCGAGCTGTTTTGATGTTTGATCCGAATTGTCAAATTTGGAACGTGAATTTGCTATCTGAGACCCTTATCTGAAAACTGGTGACTATGAAAAATATCTCAAATTACAAAATCCGATTCCAAACACTGCGAAATGAAATCCAACATGCATGAACAAACGTATCGCACTAACGAGCTATGACAAGTTGAGTCATAACGAAGCACACTTACAACACCCGAACTTCCACACGCGGAATACACTAACATGCCTCCACACTAGGGATGCGCGCAGCGCGATGTCATCCGATTTGTTGGATCATAATGGATTCTATGCCAAATAGGCGAGTAGGGAATGGGCCAAAAAACAACGTGGACCAACTTACGCGTTAGCATATGGCTTTAGACAACATTCGTAATTCTAAAATAAAGGTTTGTACATAAATTCAGTCTATTCTGTTTGACTCCTTGGTGTCATCCTAACTTCATTGTACTCGCAGCGAGCGCGCGCTCGGTACGTGAATCCTAAAACTCTTAGCATTTTTTCGCTAATTAATATTTAACCATGAAAATTATTAAAAAACTTTCTTGTAGCTAATAATCATTAAAAAAATCGAATTTTCAAATTTTATCGCTCAAAATTCAATTTGAAGTCAATCATCCGGTAATTCGTATTTTTAATGTTTAAAAGCTCATCGTTTCGGTTGTGATTATTTTTTTCCATAAATGACCTCTTGTTTTCTTTTAACAGTCCAGGAATACACTGTAAAAAATTTCATTAGAAAAGAGCAATAGCTGTAGATGTAACATCAAGTTGAACACGGAAAAGTTACATAAGGTATCATGTACTCGTACTTCCGCTACTCATCTCACCGTGGTCGGTATGTCCTGTTTCTAAGCGACTTTTCGTCAACCCCCTCCCCTCGCCTAAAAGGGCAAGCTGATACTAAATGTCTAGAACCAAAGAAAATATATTAAGTAACCATATGCACTATAATAAAGAAAATAGATTTACAAAATAATAATAATAACTATTATTTGCCAAATAAATAATAAAAAAAAATATAATCTAAGATATATTATAAATGGAACTATTGCATTAATTGTAAATTTATATTAATGTTTTATCATAACACTGCTTGTTTTGTAGATTTTATCAGCAAAAAACTTTTTTAGTCTTTACTATTTGATTTGAATGGATCCAAAACGTCAATCGTTTCTCATGCTGTCGAACCAATTTGCAAAAATCATTTCATCCTGATGCAGTTTCAAGTACACATAATTATTTGTATACTATTGAGAAGAAAAATAGTGTAAACCTAAGCGAAATAAGATACGAAATCGGTAAAGATATCAGTTGTTTCATAGAAAAGAGAAAAAAGAGCTAAAAATACCTATTCAGCCCACATATTTCAAAAGAATATCCACATACGTTTCCGTACTTTGGAATGTTCAAGATGAAGTTTGTATCAAAACCACAGACGAAACAAATTTATTTGTAGGCCTTGTTTTAATTTTTGCCAGCCAAGTGATCTGATATTTGAAGCTTTGTATCCATCCGCCCCAAATCGTGTTGTCGAAATCCGATTTACGGCCGATTTCTATAACCTATCTACCAATAACTATTTGTTAAGAACGTCGTCATTCAATAATTTGCCGGTTTTTTGTGATACAAATTTGACGATTTTAACAAATAGTTATTGGGAGATGGGTTATTGAAACGGGCCGTTAAAGATCTTTGTATTGTTTGCTCACAATCCGATATTCTAAAACATCGGATCGGCGCATCCCTACCCCTCACTCCGCGTCGTCACACGCTGACAAACTAATCACAAACTATCTCTATCAAATTCACTTTACAGACATTTTAAAATAATCAAGCCTACGTCTAGTGTTTATTGATTGCTTCATTGGAAACTTATCCAATTAGTCTAGGATCAATGGCAACAAAAAGATGTTTTGAAGTAGGTTTTAATATATGGATTAAATCAATGTAAGACTCAGTTCACATCGCGACGCTGTATCTTTAGGACAGCTACTCAAAATTGAACTTTATTCACTACTCAAATTGACATAATATGTTTCATATGACGTCGGTCATACACTACACATGCGGTGTGCAGCGCGGTGCAACCGGATATTCGAACACTTACAATGAAATGTGTATCTTCTTGTGTAATGAATAAAGTTTAGTATGTCGCGTATTGTTTCGTTTTTGTGTGAATTGACCCGAAGTAGTACGTTAGTCATAAAAGTCGTTTGATTGAATTCGTGCGTGATTTGTTAAGCTTTCATCATTGACGACTATTACTAGGAACCTCGGTATATTCTATTTTCTAAACGAAAAGAAATTCGACCAAATTAATATGTCATTGTATTTCTTTGTTCCACGGTATATAAGTGACATTTAAATTGGTAGCATTATAGTGTGCAATTTGGATCTGCACCTCTGTTCAGTTAATACTCTTTTTTTATCAAATGAACCAGGAAACGAGCAGACGGATCGCCTGATGGTAAGCGATACCGCCGCCCATGGACACTTGTAACTCCGCTGGTGTTGCGACTTACATTCCCAGTCCTTAAAATCCCCAATCCCTTGGGCCTCTGGTAACCTCACTCACTCGGCGAAACACAACGCAAGCGTTATTTCACGCTGGTTATCTGTGAGGCCGTGGTATTTTCCCGGTCGAGCCGGCCGTGGCCGTGGGAGAGCCACACTTCATGCCGAAGTGTGGCTCTCCCACGTGACTCTTATTAATCTACTGCTGGTAGGTAGTAAATTAGTAATCGTGTTTCCAAAGATTGTTGAAATAATTGCTTATAATATAATCGTGGTACATCTTTGCACCGGCAGCGCAAGCTAAAAAAACATTACCGTATTTATTCACCTTGTTAATTGTAAAATGTCGCTCAATCTTTGCAAAATGGCGCCGTCACTCTCGCCGAAGTCGTTAATTTAAAGTGGGACGAAAAATTAACAGAGGCGTTTTAATTGACGTGATCGATGGAGTCGCTGATGGATGTATGGATGGCTGACGTGGACTCAAGTACAACTTCATTAATTTTTGAAATATCACCTTACCTGATAGCTTGCTTATTCGATAATCATGGGTGCTTGAAAATTCTAAAATAAATCATTCGACATTTAATTTATGAAGTTTTGGATTATACGAAAACAAGAATTATAAAGAAATAAACAAAAAGTTTAATCTTATATTATTTTTTAAGTTTAATCTTATATAATTTAATAAATTTAATCTTATATTATAAAGTTTAATCTTATAATAATGGATCGCAATTCCAATGTTTCGCTATAACTCGAGAATGGTTGGACCAATTTGGCCAATTCCCATCTTGAAATAATTGTGGAGGTTCAAGGAAGGTTTAAACGGTGAGAAAAATTGCGGGAAAAGTACTAAAACGTCGTTTGAATTTTCCCATTCTAACTGTTCACTGTGTTCGATGTGTCACTTGACTGTCAAATATAATATTTATAGGTGCATTCAGTTTACCCGTTTGGTTTGTATTGAAAAATCGGCCACCCCAGTAGACTGGTAGCTGTGTGATGTTTTTGTAGGTTCTGGGTGTAGGTATTTATTTATTCCAGATCACAGCTAAGACAGAACAACGTATGTCGGGACAGCTAACAAAAGTTTAACTCGTAGAAAAGGTTCATATTTGAACTAATTTAAATGAAAGATGAATGAGATTAACAATGAAAATAACGACAGTAATTAGATCGATACAAACTATCGCGCAAAGTCTCGCGCTGGCGATCATTGAGTTCGTGGGGCACCCATTTGTCAAGCTTTTTAACCTTGCCAATTTGACGCAAATGGACCAATATTGTTTTGACGCTAACGTCGAAAGCTGCTGCTACTCGTAAATCAGCCGTAGATTGTGTATCATCAGCTTCCACAATCGCCTTTAATTCGTCATTGTCGATCAGTCTTCAGACGACCGCGAGGTTCATTTTTCAGGTCGAAATTTCCAGAACGGAAGCGAGCAAACCAATAACAGGTGGTGCGTTGGTTTTTAGTGTTAGCTCCGTTAACGTCGTTGATGTTGCGTGCCGCTTGTGCCGCGTTGCTGCCACGACGGTACTCATATTCCATAATTACTCGAATTTTTAACGTATTCATGATGACGAAAAAGATTGAAATGCGATGAAAATGTAACACTAACCAATAAACAAATGACTACTTTTGGAAAAAGCATTCCATGTTTTTAAAATAAAATTAATTTTACATTAGAATTCCTAGCCAAACAAAAATTATTTTGATTTGAAATGGCCAGTACTGCAGAACGGCAATTTCATAGGTAAATACCTATTATCACAACTTTTCTGGTGTTATTTATAAGTGCATTAAACTTTTTGCCAATATGTTAAATACATTTTTAAGTTATTTCATTGTTTTTTTTCGTCGCATAATAAAATATGGGTGATTTTTAGTTTTAATGTGAAATCCGATTAGCGCTTTGGTTAGCATCAGACTTTTGTGTCTCGTTTTTGGCGAGAATTGGTGTCTCTGGTTCGAATCCCTGTTAGGCGAATATTTTTGTGTTTCCTTTTGTTTATTTTTCTATTTCTATTTATTGCTTTATCGTTCCACATACCTTCCAGGTACTAATAATTACGTATAGCAGCTAATGATGATGATAAGCAAATATTCAATATGAATCTGTAAGTGATGATCATGATAAAATATTAACAATATAAGCTGTAGATACACTTAAGCCATTTCTGCATGACGGCAGCCACAACGACTAAAGTTGGCATCTAGCCGTAAACTTCGGAGTTCTGATCTGGATGAGACGACAGTATCGATGACAGGACCGGACTTTGGATTTATCTTATTAGCTATAGTTTGCTAGATTTGTGGGGAATAGTTTTGTTTTTGTTACGATTTATTGTAATGTGTCTACAGATTTAAGTTCGTATTGCGAATATTATAATTTTAAAGTTTCGATAAGTTTATATATAGATAAGAAATCACGTTTGTTGTATGGGAGCACCCACCTAAATATTTAATTTAATCTGTAATAGCGGCAACAAAAATACATTATCTGTGAAAATTTCAACTGTCTAGCTGTCACGGTTAATTAGATACTGTCACTGTACTGTACAATAATTACAAATTAGATTTTTGGCTGGGAGATCGAATGAATTTTTATCTTGAGTTTAGTATAGCTAAAGATTAATTTATTAATTTATGTACAATTACATTGTAACGCTTATTTACTTCAAATTAAATAATAATCTAAAAAGACGAATGTCACAGTAATAACTTTGTGATTTTGCATACGATTGAACGAAATGTACTTACAGACTGAATTAATGATGTCAAAACTAAGGATGGGCTATACGTACATTTGACAGAACGAATCTCATGCAAGATAAAGTGACGCCATCTTAATTTCACCATACCTCAAATGTCAAAATGGCCCTAAACAACCCCAAAAGTGGGGCCATTTATGTGAGGACAGTTTTTGTCTCAACATGCCTCGTCTATAATATATGCGTCTATGATTACATATTATATACGAGTAACTACTTACAAAATCGCCTTTATTACAAGATTTATGTGTCACCTTCTGAACATAATATTGTGTTATCGAAATAAACACCTTAAATAGAGTCAGCTCTATTTATACAACAAAGGGTTTGTACGTAATTAGACACGAGCCTTATAATCACTGGATTATCTGTAAATTAGCTAACAATTGGAGCTCAGGTGTTTCCAGTTATGAGTAATTTGTACTTTGTAAAACGTATATTATTATTTCATAAGGATGGCAAATGAAACTGAGATAAGACGAAAATGTTGCATTAGGCAACTAGTCTGTTAGGGGCAATTGGCAACGGAGTAAGCCAGTCATGTCTTCTATGTCTATATAAATAAACTAGCTGTCCCTACACACTTTGTTCTGTCTTAACTATGAACGAGAACTACGATGAGAACGGCTGGACCGATTTGGCTAATTTTGATCTTGAAATTAATGTAGCTCAGGGAAGGCTTTAACGGTGAGGGATATTGTAATAATTGGGTTCTTGGATAATTTTGTATTTGTGATAAATGGAAAGATCATATACAAGTTTTGTAATGTAGTGACCTATAAACTTTTATTATATTATTTATAAGCTTATTTAATTTGTACAACATTAATTTTAATATTATTGACAAACTACCATATTTACAAAATAATATATTAACAAACAAAAATATTTTTTTATATTCAACGGACAAAAAATGTACAACTGTTTTTTATGTAGATATTATGATAAGCTATGCACGGCGCAGGCGCAGCGATATCGGGTCTATTGTTCGAGCGATAACCGGTGCAGCCGGCTACGTCACGCCCGCTATGCGAGTGAGCGCTATGGCAGCTACCACTGCCGCCCCGCGTCACATTTTTGCTGGCTAGCGCTTCGCCGCGTTTAATGTTTTCGGTTGCATAGTATACATATATCTATACGCTATCTTATCATCATCTCTTCTGTCATCCCTTCTGTTTGTAGAACTCCTGGTGCGTGTATTCCAAGAAACTGTAACCGTGTATATATCTGTTAATCTGTATTTCTTCGTGTGTGTTCGGGCTGTTTATTTCGACCATATTCGCTTCGCATACCTACAATACCTACAATAACAGAACTATTTTTGAAGTTTACTCCTTAAGAATCGATTTTCATATAAGGCCCCCGGTATGAAAAAAATATGAGCAGTAACATCTACTGAACGAATGACCTCGTTACGTTTTTGTGCGCAACCTATTCTGCGCACCTGTCTTTTTTTTCAAATGGCGCGAATTTTTGAACTCAAATCGATCGCTAAAGTTTTTGTTCCTTCTGAGGGACGTGTTTTACTTTTTAGCGTAAACTCCAGTCGTGCGTCGGAGCTGACACACACTTTTTTTATTTTTCGCAGTAATTCAAAAGTTATATCAAAATAAAAAATAATTTTTAAATCCAGTAAGTACCGAAGACACAAGACACAGCTCTCGAACAAATCCGATCGCGTCTGACGTCATAATGTTAGTTTTCACTCTAGGGTATCGCAACGGGCAATTGTAAGTAATGGCGTTCGATATTCAAAATTATAGGCGTTTTCTTTACTTTTCATTATATAGCTTAACCATTATGACGTCACAGCTACGGTGACCGATCTTGGCGCTTTCATAGTCACGTGATTTTTGTTCAATTTATCAATATTTAATTGTTTATAGTTAATTGAACTATTTTTTTTCAAGTTTACGCATTAAATATCAATATCAATAATAATAAAGTTTTGAAATGCATTAAAAAATTCAATATAATTTTTTTTTTTTCAAATTCCCAATTGCGGGGAAAATACTAAAAACGACGATTGAATTTCCCATACTAACTGTTCACTGTGTTTAATTTGTCACTTGACTGTCAAACATTTAACGATGCATTCAGTTTACCTGTTTAGTTATTTATTTATTCTAGTTTGTGGCTAAGACAGGACAGCGTGTGTCGGGATAGCTCGTCCCGAAGTAATTAGTGACTACTAATAAAACAATAATAATATTTCCACGAATATCCATTATCCAGACCTAAACCTTATTGACGATCAACTTCTGAGGACGTTTTGCAATATTCTGACGACCTCTGTGGCTCAGTGGTTAGAGCGAAGTCGCGGGTTTGAAGCCCGCCAAAACAACAAAAAAAATTCTGTGTTCCTTCATGGATGTGTAATAAATATATTGTGTATAATATAATAAAAATACGTGTGGCACTCGGGGACAGCCGCGGTAAAGCTATTGCATAGTAAGTCTACACGCATACGTCTAGTCGCACGCACACAAACACCGTGCCGAAGTTTGCCGAACTGAAACGACGTTAGACGATGCACGGCTTTCAACGCCGCACCACTGTGCCGGTCGGAGTGGGGGGTGTTTTGTTTTTTTTCGTTACGGAATTTCTTGATTCGGTCGCTGCGCTCAAAGCCCGCGATAAAAGCTATGCAATAGCTTAAAAATCATAAATATAATATGTATAGCATAAAAGTATGAAATATGTATTTACGTTATCTTGTACCCGTAACACAAGTTATTCGAGAACTTACCACGGAACCAGATTGACGTGGTGTGAAAGCTTTAAAATTATTGATATACAAAGTTGAATACTGCAAACGTTAAACTCAATAAGAACTCGAGGACATTTGGGAAGTTTATCTAACTCCTGAACAACTCACACAAACGTCGAACTTTTGAGAAATTTTGTAAAATGTGGTTTTTCATATTCAACAGCTTAATATTATTAGGGACATTTATATTACAATCGTAAGGGCAGGCCCTGTGTGAGCGTTAAAATGTATCCAACGTAAGTGCCCCATTGGGATGACTTGAGTTGTCATCGACGGGCGCGCAACATGCGGCGCGTGAACCCTGCCCTTTCAGCTTCCTTATCTCGGTGCAATAGGTACTCGGTGCCTATGGTGCGGTAGGCTCTACCACCCTAGTGATAGGCACAAGAGTCGGCATAACGTCATGGTGCGGCCGTTCCCACGGTCACTATCCTGAGTGGGTTCCATTTCGACGGTTTGTGCATTACACTACCCACATATTTTTGTTCTTACCCTCGTTTGTTTTCTCTTTGTTGTATTCGCTGTGTTGTTTTTTTTTTGTTTTTTTATTTCTTTGTTTTGATTTTTGTTTAATTATGTCCTCTCTATGTTTAATTTTTTTTCGCTCTATCAGTGCAATTTGTTTTTCTCGTTGTGTATAGTGCGATATCAAAAATGTCACTTAACTTGAAAAGTACAGCTACATTCTTAATGTTTATCGGGTATCGTAATTTTTTATACACCGTCTGTCACTGCCGTCGAAAGCCATCGAAATACGATGATAGTCGATAAGCATTAAGCAACATTTTCTTAAGGGCCCTTCCTTACTTTCGAAATCATTGACGTTTCGAAGAGGAAGTATGTGGAGTTTAAGCTCTGAAGGGTGATTGTCGAAATTCTTGTGCCGTGTTTCATAACTCATAAGCGAGTAATGGCCGGAAGTGTCAAATATTGTTTTGTTAAACAGAAACTCAATAAAAAATATTATGTAGATAGATTTTTTTTTTTAACTGATAATAATTTTTGACATCATTTAACCATATAACCGAACGTGTTGATTAAAACATAGCTCAGCTACAATCAATAACTTAGCAAGCTCATGTTCAGTCGTCGTCAGATCTGGTGTACCACTTTTCAATCTTACTACAGTGCCCGGCAAATAAGTTGAACACAAATTTTTGTTTTCTGTGCATTTTTATTTACTGATATTTTATTTACTTAATTATTAACAATACAATATCTAATGAAACACAGCAACCGTTATGTTAAAAAAACATTTAGTTTTGTGTCGTTTTTCTGTGAAAAAACATGCGCAGAAAACTAAACTTTGTGTTCAACTTACGTGCCGGGCACTGTACTTGACTATAGGTTCAAACGTGGAACACCATAACTGTCGGCGACCGTACTTAGGTACCTAATATCTTACTTGCAATAATATTATCTAAGTAACGTACCGCATTATGAATAAAAGCGAAACTTAATATTAATCATTGAAACAAAACGTTTAATTATTTATTGTGCCTACGCCTGATCCTTAAAAAACACATAATCACATGTTAATTCTATTATTCAAACTCACTAATATCCTAAATTATCCGGCTCCAAGACAAAAAATACTAACCTTTCGACGGTAAATCAGAGTGGCAGTTCAATTTAAAATAATTGTATCATGTATGCGCGTAATTTGCAGAACAATGTTGCCTTACAAAAGGATGACATTTAAAAACGCGTTACATTTATCCCTTGTAACGACGACCCTCGTAAACGCGGCATAGATTAAGATATAGAGGGTGTTTTGCTAACACATTACTTATGAGGAAACATCAAGGGCTAGAGAAATTAAAAATAGGTATTTGTAAAATCTATTGCTGTCCCGCAGTGCCCAAACAAGCTAGCTAGCGATGTGTCAGAGTGCGACAGAGACAACTGTAACTTAAACTGAAAATACCTATTAAAAGTTCAAAAAATCAACTATTCGTAGTCCCCCGATTCCTTCTCCGAAACTTAACCGATTTAAGTACTTTTTTCATAAAAAATTCAAAAAAAGCTTGAACTGTGTTCTTATGTTTTCATTTTCTTATATAATTTAGTCAAATTTGTTTTCTGGATGTTTGAACACAGCGGATAATCTGGCAATATTTTAAAGTTTTTGAACGTCCATATCTCTTTTAATAATTAATATATGAAAAAAAAGGAAATCATAGGGACATGCTAATAATATCCATAAATATTCAGGAAAAAAATTGTTACTCTACCGTCACTATCCAGGGAGGGAAATACGTTGCGTGGCCGTTCTGTTTCCTCTTAATGTCAGATATAGTAGATATTTCTTTAAAGTCTACGTATTACCTTTTAGACGTTTATTATTACTTTTAAAGCAAATAACTATTGAATTAATCACGTGGATTCCATTTTTAATAAAAAAAAAATACAATTTACTTAATACTATCTTTTCCCTGGGGCTCACATTAAAAATAGAAGTAGTCAATAATTAAATTCTTCTGCATGCAGAAAAACGATATCTTAACGTTTTTGTTTTGTACAGAACACTCAATCTCATACATTATACCCCACTGCCGAAGAAAAGAAGATTATCTATGTTTATATTCCTTTGGCATGGCCTACAGCCTTAACAGCTTGATGGATTTAGCCTTGAATAATGACTAAAACTTCCATTAGGTTCGTCTCGATTGGGAGAATGACATTGCATATATCAAAATTATTAAAATGCCAGACAGGTATATTGGTATAATATGTTTTAATGTGTTTTATAACTCGTACCTGGGTAACCGAGCTTTGCTCGAAGCTCTAGTAGAACGTAGAAAAAACAATCACAAAAATACTTTACCGGGGTTCGAACCCACCACATTCAGAATTTCTGAACAACGCAAAAATTCAACAAAACTGTCAATCGTATTGACATTATAGAGTCGAAATTATTGATATATTGTTGCACGACGGAAGAAAAAACATATTAAGTAACTTAAAAAAGGCGCAGTTTCTCAGGGATAAAACCTAGCTAGAGATTTTTCTTCCCCAAAACTCCCTGCATACTAAATTTCATGTAAATACTTGAAGCCGTTGCCGAGATTACGATTAAATATATACAAGATTGTCTCGTATAAAGTATAAGATTATTTGTCAGGACAAAATGGCGTGTTTTACATAAAGGATTTAAATTGATATATCATTACGGCGTCAAAGTAACGTTATATTCACAACGTGTTGGCGCCTGGCACTTGACTTTCTTCATCATCAGCTCTTCTTACTAACCTGTAATGATAATAACAATGAGTTACTGAAGTTACAATACAATAGACAATTACATAAATTGAGTGGCTCAAGAATAAAAAAAAACATTTTCAATATTAATTTAAATATATTTTACAACATTTATAAAGGTAAAAGCTGCACAATTTGTATCGTACAAAAACCATTACAACAATTTATTTTAAAATATCATATACTCTGTCTATCCTTATAATATTTACGTACATTAGACGTATTACGTATTTACGTACGTTTAATTTACATAAGATTTTGATGTTCTCGGAAAGACATATCAGAACTTTTGTATTAAAACAGCGCTTTGAGACAAAGCTTCGTATCTTATCCCGTAGCAGTGCTACGGCGTAGATCCAATTTCGTGGCGGATGACGTCATCTCGTAGCACTCGATATTCAGCCTCAGCGGAACATCTTGATCGAAAGGAGAATGGGAATATTAATTTCGTCCTCGTATTACTCGTATACGATAAGATAAATACTAGCTTTTGTCTTTCCGCCTATGTGGCATAGTGCACAGTCAAACATACACACAGAAATATAGTTTCCCACTGAAACACACTCTTTGGGGGTTTGGGAACCAAAATCAGAGTGAAATTTCATCATTTATAATAGTAGGAAGGTTACTATTATAAATGTGTAAAATGTTAAAAATAATTACAGCCGTGCTTCGGTAGCCGAAATGAATGGGCCGGTTCGATCGGAGAGATAAAACGGCCTCGCAGAAAGCCGGTGTAAAAACCCGTTGCATTGTGTTCTGCTTTCTTGATTAAAATTACCGAGGGACACAATTGGGTATAAAAATCTACTAAAACTCCCCATGTACTTAAGTTAAAATTCTTTACTGGACAATAGCTACAAACATTTCATATAGAGCCTAGACTAAAATCAAAAACTAAAGGCTGCATTAGTTAGTTTCTTCTACACAAACGTGATTTACTTTAAAGTCAAACATCGTGGACCCAAATTTTAGCGAAATATTTTTATAACACGTATTATATTATTTGTATTTCTCAAATTTATATTAGTTTAGAACAGGGGTCTCCAAACTACTACATCCGGCCCGCGGAGAGCTAGAATACTTGAAAACTCCTTTTAAAGAACATATTTTTTATAGCAAATTAAATTTAGTTTACTGAAGTATTCTAATTTTATGTTGAATAATTATTAATATGACATCTACATTGATATGGTCATGGGCTAACTACTCATAACATTGTTGTAGGCTTATTGTTATTGTTTTTGTGATAAGTTGGATAAAGAAACACAGAATTGTAATGAGTAAAGACATATATAATAAGCAGAAAATTTAACTACAGTATATAATAACTAACAAATTATTGAAATGAATCCAACTAACATTTTATACATTTTAAATAAAAACATAACTTATAACAAGCATAATGACATATGAAATACTAATGAGATTTATGTAATTGAGATTTTCCACTGACAATAGTTTGTAGTTGTGGACTAATTTTACTTGTACCAATTATTAAAAGAGATTTAAGATGCTCATCAGTTAATTTAGATCTGTAAACATTTTTTGTGTACTTTATTTTGGAGAAAGTCTTCTCACACAAATAAGTGTGAACCAAACACAGAAAACAGCCCACGAGCAAATTTATGCAAATTATCAAAAAAAATTCGATCACTGCTCGAAGTTCAAAAAAGCTCTGAAGGACTTTCCCACAACTAAGCAAACGTACGGCAGTATGATAAGGTAAGTTATTTTCTCCAATCTCTTCAATAAATTGTCGGAATTGTCGGTGATTCAGCCCAAAAGATCTGATAAAATTAACAGTTGATATGACTGGTTTCAGAACTTCAGACATATCGAAACATTTTCCGCACAGAGACTGTTGAATGATACAATGTAAGACTAATGGTTTTGAGCCACCGTCATTTTCTACAGCCTTTGACACAAGAGCGACCACTCCTTTATCTTTCCCACTCACGTTTTTGCCTCCATCAGTTGTAATACATTTCAAGTTTTTCCATCGAAAATTCTTTTGATTAATGGCCATTTCAACTCCTTTAAAAATATATGTACCAGTAGTTGTGCCATGAATACTATACATATCAAGAAGTTCTTCATGCACTTCATAGCTTTTATCTACTCCTCGAATATAATTCAACACCTGAGCAGCATCTGACACATCCGTTGACTCATCCAAGGCCAAAGAAAACCACTCAACATGTCCATTTTTGTCGAACAGTTGAGAGGATATATTTTCAGCGATGTTTTCTACCCTTCGAGCCACAGTGTTTGCTGACATACTGACAGTTTTTAATAAATTTACCTTTTCAGGGCACATTTCTTCGGCTACTGCAATTATGCATTCTTTGATCATTTCTACATCGGTGAATGGTTTTCCACGTTTTGCAATTTCAAGAGCCATACGAAAGCTGGCACGAGTTGCAGCCTCTTGTTCAGTTTTGAGTTTTGTAAATGAAGATTGCTGCGATTTCAATCCGCGCTTAATAGCTTCAAATTTTTCTGTCCGCAAACTTCCTGTATATTTTGAGTAATTTTGAAAATGTTTTGTTTCATAATGACGTTTAATGTTATATTCCTTGAAAATGGCTATTCTTTCATTGCAAATCAAACATAGCGCCTTGTTACTGGACTCCATTACGAAATACTTAATGTTCCACTGATCTTTGAGTTTTCTGCATTCACTATCAATTTTTCGCTTCTTTTCCATACTACTAAATCACACACAAAAGCAACAATTCAAATCAAAATACTGTTACAAAGATGTCTTAAACTTAAACACGCACAAACACGTTTTAAGGAGGTACGCACTATTTTATTTCACAACAGTGTCATAGGAACTGACTTGTGGTTGCGCCACTAGCCTTCTTATATATTCCAATTACTGCCATCTAGAAGTGAGTGGAACACACCAGAACTTTCTCGAACCAACGAGATTATTCTGTACGTGCTATTAGGGCCATCTGTTAGCGATAGAAGGTACTACCTATTTCCGCTTGTGTCCACCAGATGTCGTGTCACGTTACTTCTCATGGCTCGTACTCTACGACTAATCTAGAAATTACAGATAATGGCAGGAAAATTAATAATATGCAGTGTTGCCGTTTTGCGGCCTTTAGTCCGATTTGCATTTTTTAAACGTTGCGTACTTTTTCGGACTTTTTTTTTCATCAGTGGACTATTTCACTTTTTACCACCGGCAACAATATGGTAATATGGTTTTGGTCCTCGGAACTTACTGGAGTAATCAGTATGGCCCTTAGGCTGGAAAGTTTGGAGACCCCTGGTTTAGAAGATAATAGCCTCCAAACTTCAGAATTTTAACGCAACTTTGCCCGTATATAAAAAACTAACGAAGAATAAAAAAAAAACAAGCACGTGTCGGCACGACACAGTTTGTTCAGTAACTGAGATTACTTTACTTCAGATAATGATATTAGATAGTTATTTCATAGAACACCGAGAGCTTAGTGTCGATTTGCGTAATTTCAGGACGCCTTTTCTAAAATACTTCACAAAGCGGTATAAATGTGTGCACTACAGCTTCTCTTATAAGTACAGATCACTGTTTTATGGGTATATCTTTTTTCAGCCCCGATGTTAGGGGAAATGACATGCATTTTCCCCGCGCGCCGCAATGTGTTCGAGCCGTTGACTAGCGCACTGTTAACCGTAAATTTCACAATAACTATCCCAAAGCAACTGATATATTTTGTTAAAGCAGTTAAGTTTCGAAGTTAAATGTAATAAATTATTTTTCCGTACGGTTACATAGAGACTGGCTGCCAGCTTAGTTAGCGATCCGCCTGTTGAGTAAAGCCTGCCTTTTTCTAAAGAGCTGAATATTTTTTTACAAAACACCAAAAACTTCTTTATTCTTATGTACCTTAAAAGTTATTTCGTGTCGTAAAATAAACAATAGAATTATTATTCATACCCCATCACTAATGTTGTAAAAAATTATCGCTCACCTTGGGATATCGATAAACTGTAAAGGGCTGAACCGAAATTTCGATTACTCACAAATGTCCATAAATGGCCTTCTCATTTTTAACCAAATACAAATATAACGTATAAATTATATTTTTTAACTATATAAAGATAACTATACATATTATACATATAATTTATTATATATATAAAATATTAAATAATAATATGATATTCAATATCTTAAAATCTAAACACTACTCAAGTGATGTTTTAATAATATTTTTATGCTTTTTGTTATTTCTATTATAAGTTTATAATTTATGACACACGCTCTTTAAATCCCACAGAATTATCACAACTTCAAGATTACATTTTGTACCATGTTACACAAATGTACCAAGTTGCAACCCTATAGTACAAAAAGACCGAAAGGAATAAATGTTGTCGTCGACATTTTTTTCCGTGGATAACGGATACACATAACAATATTTCCTGTTGATCTTCTGTGGACTATCAGTACCGTTACTTTTTATGAAACAAGTCGTTCCACGTAGCTTTGTTTGAGTTGGGGTTGGAATGTAAGAAAATAAATTAAAGGTTTAATGACAAAAAAGTTCCTAGTAACATTTTAATGACAAATGTTTTAATCATTGACTAAGGTTTTTATTTCGTTTAAATTAATATGTGACGCAAGAACTTTGAGTACAGTTTTACGATGATTACGCGGACGGAGGAGTATTAAATTTGGCTCACTTAAGGTTTATGTGGAGGAATATGTGCTAAAAGCTAATATTTTTTAACGAATGCTTAGAAATATATAAAATTACTAAAAATAAAATAACACACACTAACACTCACACTACCATACGTTTGTATAATAACGGGACTGTGTCGGTTCGACATGATTGTCAATCTTTTTTTGACATTCCACACAAAGTTAATTACAATTTACATTAAACATTTACACATTTTTATTGCGTATCTAAGAGGCAAAAGAACTGTAAAAAAGTTGAAACAATTAACAATTAAAATATGGTCGAGACTCAGCCGCAGGGCGACCTGTAGATTATATGAGAACGCAGTAATGAAACAATAATATAAATAAAATAGTACCCATGTAATATAATAGAATTTATAATGCTCAGCCGAAATTGAGTCGCCTAAACAAACAGTTTGTTATAGATGACATGTCGTTGTACAAACACAGTGTTGTCTTAGGATTTAAAACAAACGTCATTACTTGTTTGTGCGTCATATGGCCGGGACACACGAGGATGAAATATACACTAGTGACTAGACACTAGCAAATAATCTATATCTATATAAATATTTTTTATAACTCTAGAACGGCTAACCCGATTTGGCTGAATTTGGTGGCGAAAATTGGTGGGGAAAATTGGTCGGGAGGTAGCTTAGAACCAGGAGACGGACATAGGATACTTATGTGCCCCACTGAGTCTGTTTGTCTGTATGTTCGAGATAATCTCAAAAACTACTGAAGGTATTTTCAGGCCGTTTACATTTACCGACAGAGTGGTTCCTTAAGAAGGCTTAGATCAATAATAATTTGTTATGGTTTTGTGGAAATTGTTTGATTTACGACGATAATTGTTGAAGGTGTCGGAAAAAATCAAGCCGTCTGGGAACTTTCGCTGCCTGACCTAACCTGTTGGAGATAGGTATGGTTGTAGGTATGGTAGGATTGTTTCTCTTTTATAGGTCTACAAAAAAGTCCGCAATGGTATAGATATGTCTATATTTTAAGGATAGGTTACTGTATCCATTCTAAGTTTAAAAAAAAATATCAGAAATAATGTGGTATTTTCAAAAGCTATTTAGACGGATACAATTCAATTATCCTTATCTATTAAAAAGTGAGTGTGAAAATTTATTATAAAGTATATATTTTTACTCTGTGCTATAACTATATTGTAGTAGGCTTCTAAGTATATTTGCTAAAAGAGTTTTTTGCCACGAACACTCTCCCACGCGGGCGAAGCTGCTAGCAAGTACTTAAATAAAAATGAATTACCGAAATGTTTGTAGGCGCACAACTTCCAAACGACTGCACCAAATTGGATTAATCTTACTTTTATGTGTTCGTTATTGTTAGGAGAAGGTTTATATGAAATAAACGTTATGAATCGTCGTTCAAGAGACTCACACGAATGACAGCTTGCGGTTGTGTGCGTGGCTTGACGCGCGGCGGGCTTTTACCCGAATACGGTGAAGCCAAAAGGGAGGGTAATGATTCTGGCAGTCTATGTATGTATGTTTGTTCCCTCGTAGCGTCTAAAAAACTGGTCCGATTTAAATAAATATGGTGTATGTAGATACACCATATTTATTAAAATCGATTACGAATCGAATCGATACAATAGATTTGTAATGACGCCGCGAGTAAGATAGGCTATATAGTTTTTTTCAAAAATTTTGTACTTCGAAAATTGAACCTCAAGATTCTAACATCTAAAAATTTATCTGAGTTAATCATCATGTGTTTGGTATCAAAACAAAAGTCTTGACAAGCACACCACAATTAATATATATATATATATATATATTTTCCATATTTGTCGTGTGCTTGTACAAACATGTCAAAATATACGTATAAAATGCGGTCGAACAATTCGTACTAACCCAGTTGTCCAATTTTCGAACATAACGTTATATAAGACTATCAATATATAATTTATATATTATTTACCTTCATAAAATATATTTTATTTTATAAATATAATTTATCATAGACAATACATAACAAATTAAAAAAATTAAATAACCCCTGGATTGTCAAGTATCAAACGAGTTGATGATGATGACTTATAACTAGGAACACTCTAGATCATGTCAGCTTTCAAACGAAAAAGAAGAGAATTAGCTCGCTCCGCGCTCGTGAAGAAGATATTTTTTATTTCAAGTGTTTCGATTAGGTACTTACATAGATGAATTATATTGGTATACTTATTAATATTATTCCAAAAATATGTTCGATTTGGAAACGTAACGTAATACGAAATAAAAAAAATAAGTTAAAAAAACTATAACCCGGCTACGTAAAAAAGGCGTACCGAAAAAAGTGAATAATTCAGATAGAAATCCAGAAATGTACGGGTACAAAAATGGTCAAGTTAGAGCCCACTAATGGCATCTAAGCGTTAGTTCACACCGAGACGCGTCGCGTGTAGGTCTAAGCATTCACAAGCTCGTTTCGTGCTTTGACATAATTTTTTTGGACGTTTGAACTAATGTTTCTAGGATGTTTATTTCGGTGTCAACCCTAGGCTTACTTCAACACAGCTGACTATCGTCGGTGCTCCAGCTCTCGTTTGTAGAGAGTGTCGCCCCTGTGACAGTGTAAAGTGTCCAGAATGTCCACAAGTATTCGTTTCGCTTATCACTTTCTAAAGGGATGGCTATTAGTTGCTTAGTCCATTTTCTATATCTATGGCCATAATATTTCATATAATTTTTAAGTTTGAACTTTATAAGGGTTCTTTTGCCTCTTAGATAAAAAAAATGTAAATGTTGTAACAGATTGGCAAACGTCAACATGTAACAAAATTGTATACATGAAACGCACGGTAGCATGTGTAAATAATCAGAGGTAGTGTGTGTTTATTAATTTTATGTATTTCTAAGCAATATAAAAAAAGGATTGTGTGGTTTTATGAAACCACGGTAAAAGTGAAACTTAATAACGAAATAGCGTGGAGCACTGGCACAAATGAGTAGTAGTCTATACACTACACGGTCAGCTGATGCGAACTATAGGCGCCGCCATATTGGCCTCGGCTGCTCTGACGAGCGCCTTTCTCTTTATCCCTACTCCGCGGCCGACCGTCACGCGACATGCAACACACAGACGAAAAAGTTTGAGACGATGTAATACAAGTTTCACTTTAAATATTAGCTTTCTGCACACCTTCCTCCACCCAAACATTAATTAACCGGACACATTTGATACTCCGCCGGTTGCACAATTCTCGTAAAACTATACCTACTGAAAGTTTTTGCTTCCAGCACTCACTTAATAATTTAATTACATATTGCTAATTTAAGTTCAATTATTGAGCAATATACTAATTGAAATCAAAATGAAACAAAACAAAACAAACAAACATTTGAACCGTTCTCAATTTCAACATTTGCAGAGGGCGCGGTGAATCAGATAGTGTTGACGCAATCACGCGTTCAAATAATACAATGCGTAGTTCACACGAGCACAATTTAGTCACGTGGGTTAGCGGTCGACGCATCGCTCAACCAGAGAAGTTACAAAGCAGGCATTTAAAACCCTTGGGTACATTAGGTACCCCTCACTCGGCGAAATAATACAAGCAATAATTTACGCTTGTTTTTCAGTTAGACCGTGTATTCCAGCCGGCTTACTTCCACCGAAGCAAGACACTTCCACAGTAATTTCGACGGATAAATTTTCGAACACTCCGAAATCAATTGACAAAATTGGACCGATGCGTTATATTGCCGTACATAAAGTATAAAAATTAATTAATTTTATTCGACTGTGCGTAACATTAACGTTCGTGTGATTGTTAGCTTACAATGCTTGTGTGTTATTGGGATTGAGATAAAGGGCATTAAAGGAAATCCAGGAAAAAGGGACAGATTGGAGCAGCTGACAGGCACAAGATGCAGTGATGGATTTCTACAAATACAGCCTTTATTTACGAAACGCATTGACATACCAAATATAATCAGGGACGTCTCACTTGTACAGGTACAAAAAATTAACCGTGAGTGTGCCATTTCAACCTGCAGGCCTGGTCAACCGCCGCTATGAGGCACATATTATTTTTTTATGAAATAGTGTGTTGGCGTAGGGCTTTAAAGTCAAAAAATTTTTAGCTGCTCGAATGTTTTAGTAGTCAATAGACGGCGGTAGTACGAATGGTAATTGCTTAGCATCAGGCTCATTTGATGATCTTATTTTTCACAAGTTTGAACTGTAGTTTTTTTCCTGGCACACGCGGTAAGCGTACCGTTTTTCACCATTTTTAGGTGCGATGTTCCGTCTATGTTACGTTAACGACGGTTGTGAGTGTTACTGGTTGTTTTTCCACTTACCAGCCCGACACAGGCTCGGCGCGGCACCGCCGACCACCCAACTGTCGGGACAGCGAAAATGTATGAATATAAATTCATCATCATCAGTCTATCGCCATCCACTGCTGATCGTAGGCCTCTTCCAATTAGCGCAAACCATCACGATCTTTGGCAGCCCTCGTCCATCCGCTGCTAGCCTTCCTTCTTCAAATCGTCGGTCCATCGTGTCGCAGGACGTCCTAGACTACGCTTGCCTAAGCGTGGTTTCTATTTTAACACTTGTCTCCATCGACCTTCTGTCCGTCTGCAGACATGGCCGGCTCACTTCCACTTCAGCGTGCTAATTCTACGAGCAATATCGGTGACTTTAGTTCCCAGGCGAATGACATCGTTACGAATTTTATCCAACAAAGATGCCCTCAACATTGCTCTTACCATCGCACGCTGAGCAACCTTGAGCAACTTGTGAACCAGCCCTACGGTGATTGTCCACGTCTTGTCTCCGCATGTCATTACCGGTAAAACGCATTGATTAAAGACCCTGGTCGGGATTGTGGGATCGACGGTTAAAATATAATATTTGGCAACTTTATTCACTTACCGGCCGCCCCGGTGCCGGGCCGGTAAGTGGAAAACAGCTATTTATTGTGTCAATGTTCAACGCCAGATTTCCTAACATCGGTAATAAATCACTTTTTGTATGGCGCCTTTTTATGAAAATTCAGCTAGCTTTAAATGGGTTGGAAGACTGGCTTTACTGAAGCAAGTTACTTGAATGCTAACGAATGAAAGGGGAATGAAATGGTAAAGTTACTGAGCTCAGTATACATTGTCTCAGCAACCTAAAGCTGGGACTATATTATCCGGAATCCGGAAAGCCGGGGAAAATTCAGAGCATTAAAAATATATAACTCTGCGCTAATACAATAGAGCTGAAAATCGATCACACGAGTATCAATTCAAAAGTCAATAGACGCATCTACATCACTTTAATCTAGTCCCATGCCAAATAACCGAAGAACTTGTGTTACGGGTACCAGACCACGGAAATATATTTAATACTACACACATATTCAAGAATTTTATAATATTATACTCATGTTGAATACACATCCATGACACAAGAACAGAGAATACTTATTTTTGTCCTTTGGCGGGATTCGAACCCGCGACCTTCGGCTTGAGCACCGACGCGCTTATCCACTGAGCCACAGAGTATCAAGTTATATCGACCTGAATATAAATAATTATTTTATGTATCACTGTAGTAGGTACCTGGACTATAACATAATATTACGGGTTCAGAAGTATCTAGCCTATGTTCTAGCTTTTAAATTCCAAACTCTAAACATCCTGTATCTTTACAGTTTACTACTTTCAGATGTTAAAGACTTGATCCTGTTCCTATTATGTTAAACAAATGTATAAAATATTTTATACTTAAACTAGCTTTTGCCCACGACTTCGCCCGCGTTAATACAGTTCCCCAGGGGAAAACTATACATTGTCGGGATAAAAAGCGACCTATGTTAATTCAAAGCCTAATATATTACCTTAATAATTACATCAAAATCCTTTCAGAGTCACACAAATACATTTATCCTCACAGACTTTCATATTTATATTAGTAGTAGGTAGGTAATATTTCAATTCCATAGGTCGATGATATTTTAACGCAGTCAGTATTCATCCAAACATTTTGTGAAGCTGTCCAGGAATATCGATAAAGTATACTTCGGTGTGTAATAGTTAAACAGCTTTACACCTTTCGGGCAAATTCAAATCCTTTCAAATACTCGGCGAGAATGCACACTTTGAGAAGCTCCGGGTATTTTAAGCTTCGAGGAGGTTTACTGGTATCTTTGTTGTGAATTGTGATACCTAGTTTAGAAAGTACATATTGATTGCTTTGTTATATTCTGTTCTAATTAAAAAAGACGTGTGGCACTCGGGGACTGCCGCGGTAAAGCTATTGCATAGCATTTTGTATCAACTTATGCAATTATAATTATTTATTTATTTTATTTATGCAGTATTTCTTTTTCTTTGATATTAATTCAAGTTACACTTTTTGAGCGTGGTGACCGATAAGAAAACAAATTTTTCTTTTATTAAATAAATAAAAAGTTAATATTGTTTAAAATATTTTTATTATTTTACAATACATGTGGGTTTTATTATCTTACAGTAGCTGTCGGTTATTCAGGAATATTATCATTGAAACTATAGGTTTATGATAACCGATTTCGGAGCAGCTCGTCTCGATTCGTGCGAGTTTCGTAGAGTCGTACAATACGTCTAATCGCACGCACACAACGCCGTGTCGAAGACTGCCGAACTGAAACGACGTTAGACGATGCACGGCCTTCAAGCCACACCTCCGTGCCCGTCGGAGTGGGGAGCGTGAGGTTTTTTCGTTACGGAATTTCTGAATTCGGTCCCCGCGCTCAAGGCCCGCGATAGAAGCTACGCAAAAGCTTAAAAGTATATGCGTGAATTTTATGTTATTTTGGCGCACGACAAAAATCGACTGTCTAAATCACAGACGAAAGAAAGAGGAACAGATAAACAAATGCATAGTTAGCTATCGATTTCCTTGCACTACTTCAAGCATACGGTGTGTCGACGACTGTGAGAAAAAATTGTGGGCCGTTGAAGGGACGTCACAATTTTCTAATTGGGATCGATTTGGCTCGTTCTATGAAACCTGTTTCCTGTACGTAAGTATATATATTTTCTACTCTGTGGTCTAAATGGCAATTTTCACAGTCGAATTGCACTGTTGATTTTTGCCGTGCGGCGGAAATCGTGCAGATTTAGCCACCCATCTAAATATCTCACATTAGCTAGATAAACAAATTGTTCTAAGTAGTGAAGGAACCAGCTTCTAAAATAAAAAATATTTTGGTGCTTATCCAAACTATATTCTATCATTATACAAAAACCACTGAATTTTTTTGATATGGTTAACAATAAGTACATTAATAAAAACTTATTTATTTAATAAACGGAGTGAACCTCTAAGTTGAGAACCTTTTAAAAGCGCGTTACAAGTTCTTCAATCTGCATTTATATCGAATTTCCTCGGTAAATTTATTTACATAATTTGACGATAATATCTAAGTTTGGACCAAACTTTTCAGAGAAGTTATCGGTGGGTAAAAAGACGTTTCTGTCTAATAAGGCACGGAATTCATAATGACGCTAAAGCAAAAAGTATATTATCTTACACTCGGCTTTCTTGTAAGAATAAATTATGCTATTTAAGTATGGCTGAAAATATATTCAAGTATTGAAGAAATTAGATATGGATTAAAGCATTTCTGTACATATATAGCTTTCGATAAGATACCAGAATGAACATAGTAGGTACACACCCATAACACAAAATACCTTTAAATACAATTGAATATATTGTGTCGGGTTAGTAACTGTAGTGAGCTACGACCTCTTGAAATGTAAGTCCTTCTTTCGCTTGAGTGGTGATGATAATAATACAGCAACAATTCTTATATTCTCCTTTATTGGTGCTTAATACAGATACGTATTACAAATGAGATATATCTAAAACAAATACGTCTACAGTCTACACTGAGAATAGCCTTTTACTTATATAAAATATTACTAAGTAAATAGGCTTTACTCTTGACATCTGTCAACATGACATTGACATGCAACATCTCCCTTTTCGAGAAAAAGCAAACTAATATTCTGTCTGTATTCGATAACGTCGATTGGTGTTCTAAAAAGTGGTTTGTTTTTGGTACAATATTGTACCTTCATTTTTTTGTGACAAGCAAAGATCTCCAGTGTGTATTTATTGGTATTTAAATTTTAATTTTAAATTTTTAAGTCGCTTCTTTTATAATATAAACAAAGTAAAATGAAACCTATGAAATTGCCGTTCTGCAGTACTGGCCATTTCAAATCAAAACAATTTGGCTAAGAATTCTAATTTCAAATTTATTTTATTTTAAAAACATGGAATTCTTTTTCCAAAAGTAGTCATTTATTTATTGATTAGTGTTACATTTTCATCGCATTTCAATCTTTTTCGTCATCATGGATACGTTATAAATTCGAGTAATTGTGGAATATGAGTACCGTCGTGGCAGCAACGCGGCACAAGCGGCACGCAACATCAACGACGTTTACGGAGCTAACACTAAAAACCAACGCACCACCTGTTATTGGTTTGCTCGCTTCCGTTCTGGAAATTTCGACCTGAAAAATGAACCTCGCGGTCGTCCGAAGACTTTGGTCGACAATGACGAATTAAAGGCGATTGTGGATGCTGACGATACACAATATACGGCTGAATTAGCAGCAGCTTTCAACGTTAGCGTCAAAACAATATTGGTCCATTTGCGTCAAATTGGCAAGGTTAAAAAGCTTGACAAATGGGTGCCCCACGAACTCAATGATCTCCAGCGCGAAGTACGCGTCGAGACGTGCCTTGCGTGCCTGTTCGTGCATCTTTGCCTGCTCAACAGACACACAAATGAAGGAATTTTAAACCGCATTGTTACTTGCGATGAAAAGTGGATTCTGTTTGATAACCGCAAGCGCTCAGCAAGTTGGTTGGGTCCTGGTTCAGTACCTAAACAATGCCCTAAACGAAAACTTACCCCTAGAAAAGTGATGATCACTGTTTGGTGGTCTAGCACCGATGTGATTCATCACAGCTTCTTACCAAAGGGGTGAGCATTACTGCAGATGTGTACTGTGAAGAACTGAACACAATGATGGAGAAGCTGGCACATCTCCAACCAGCATTGGTCAATCGCTCGTCTTCGCTGCTCCTGCACGACAACGCGCGACCTCATACTGCACAGCAGACGGTCTCCAAGTTGCAAGAACTGGGGTTGGAAGCTCTCCGTCATCCGCCCTACTCACAAAACCTTGCGCCTACAGACTACTTGTGACCAAGTATTTTTATTACCAGGCAGTAAATGTATGGCGACTTGCCGGTATCCTTTAAACGGAGAATTAAATCTTAGGATCTTTTAGATAGCTGTTGTTAGTTATAAATAGTAACAGGGTACTTTAATCTTAGGGTTCCGATAAAAAAAAAAACGAAAACATCCTTTGTCACGTTTATTCCTGGTCCTAACTCCTATAGTAATAAATAAATATCTTATAGCATTTGTTTGTTTCTCCAGGTAAGGAGTTACAAGAGGCTAGAGAGGCCTTGGCCAGAGCGGACTCCAGTAGTTCAGACTCCGAAGACGAAATTGGAAGTTAAAAGAAGAAGGACCACGACAAGCCCACTGAAGAGGTAATAACTTTGTACAAATGTGTTTATTATAAACGATAGCGAACGTACTTGTGGTTTGATGACGTTATCACGTAAAATTGTCGTCCGTAATCCGACTTTACAGACAATTATTTTTCAAGGCCGTGGAGCGAATGGAGGAGCGGCTGGAGCTGGCGCACACGGACCAGAAGCGGCTGTTCCTGATCGTATTCCAGCGGTTCATTATGATCCTGTCCGAGCACCTGGTGCGCGCGGACACGGACGCGCGCGACCCGCTCACGCACTGGTACCGCTCCACTCGCGCGCGCCTCGCGCAGGTGTTCCTGCTGGTGAGTGTGTACAGTGTGTGTATATTGACTAGACCACAGCGATACCGGTGTGAAATAGCCCTCTCTTTGTGATTTGCAGCGTGTGAGGGTCGGATATCGGAGGCCCAAGGGGTTTGGGGCTAAATACTAACCGTTTGGTGTTGCGGGTATCCAGGGGTCTTTGTCTGATAGGATAAAAGTCACTTGCTACACTAAGGCTGCAACATTGTATAGCTTATCCATTGTGTAAATACTTTTATTCTTAAGGGGGGGAAAGTATACATTTAAATGAAATAACTTCTGAACTGCACACTAATCGCAACACATTGTGTTTCAGCATCACGAGCAAGTAGCCAAGTACAGCAGCACACTGGAGACGCTACTGTTCACACAGGATTTGGACCCGCACATCCTCGACGTATTCCACCAGTTCCTCGCGCTCACAGCGTAAATTGGAACACTGTATATACTGCACTAGGTACCAACCTTTACAATGTATTGTCACAGATTAAAGAAAGAGGAACAGATAAACAGCTACATAGTTAGCTTGATTGCAATTGCATATGGTGTGTCCACTAGGCTCCGTGGTGGTGGTAGGCAGTATTTAGAACCTGGCTCTCGACTTTCCGACTTCTCAACGTTGGTTCGATTCCCGCATTGGAACAACAAAAAATGTTGTTTCCAAGTTTGGTTAGGACAATTCAGGCTGATCACCTGATTGTCTGACAAGAAAGATGATCTATGCGTCTGATGGGCATGTAAAAAAGTCGGAGCTACGCCTGATCTCTCGCCAGTCGTGTCGGTTATCCGCCCAACTCGGTTACGAGAGTAGAGGAGGAAAGAGTGCTCTTGTGTACTGCCCACACACTTGGGCACTATAAAATTACTCCTGCGTAATTGGCCTGGTTTTAACGAATCCGGCCACCGTTAAAGAAATCTGTGTGGGGGAGTTTTTATAATGTGTAACTATACTCGTGCCATCTGTCAACACGACATTGACATGCAACACACAGAAATGAAGTCATAACTAAAAATCTAAATATATACAGAAGTACAAAAAGAGCTTTTAAGGAGCTAATCACGCAAAAAAATGGATACATAGCCTAAAACAAACACCAGATGTCACTGAAAACAAGACAAGAAATAATGTGCTAGAACATGCAACAAAATTTTATAAAACCCTATACAGGGACGCAAATAATGACGCCACTGAAATCCAAACGAACTATCAGTTAATCACAAATACTGTCCAACCTTTCGATGAAGAAGTATACTTCACTGGCAGATAAAACAATTAAAAAATGAAAAAAGCCCAGGCCCAGACGGTATTAGTGCCCTACCCGTAGAGGGAGCAATTTTCCAGATTAACCCAAGATTTAAACGATTAATAAGAAAATTGATAATACGTACTGAAATACTAACAAAAACTTTTACTTTACTAACACAACCCTTACTGTAACCGTAGGAAAATTGAATAAACGGCTTTTTATATTATTATTTATTATATGTTAATCCAGAGCTTAAACTACTACCATATGAAATTTCATCAAAATCCGTTCAGTAGTTTTTGCATGACAGAGTAACAAACATCCATCTATCCGTCCATCCATCAATCCTCACTAACTTTCACATTTATAATAGTAGTAGGATGGCCAGAAATCACACACACTTCTTTAATCATACTCAATATGTGGACTGATTTATCGCGTCAACATACAATAATAATAAAAATACAATAATAAATACTATCTACATTTTATGCCGCTTGGCCGCTGGGGTCGAGAGATTCTCGAGTGGAAACCACGAACTGGACGTCGAAGCGTAAGACAGCCTCAGAACAGGGAGTCGTCCGGACTATATAGACTGATCGTACTGGAAATCTATGGAGGAGGCCAATGTCTTGCAGTGGACGTCACCGGGCTGAAACGAAGTCGATTTTAAACAATTCGTTGGAAATAAATTAAAATGTCTTTCAAGTGGAATGTCGACATACATCCGATAGACTTTAAATAAATCCTCACTAAATCTATTTATTCCACATTCTCTATTCTGCTCCATTTAAAATAAGTTGATTCATCATCATTATCAACGAGTTTTATTTACAGGTTGTTTTCGAAACAAAAATCTGATGAATATCTAATTCATAGAACGTGATCAGTAATCAATTCTCGTTACAAAAATATTAATATGTGACCTTAAATTTTGACCAGATTATCTTATAAAATATTAATTGTGAATTCATAGGATGCGCGGCGATCCCGTGACCTTCAAAGCTGGCGCTTTGTACAGCAGTATAGTGTCCATGCATAGTAAGAGTTATCAGTATGATATTTTTCTGTACATTACGAAAATTCTTAGTTATGTATAATGTGTATTACTTCATTACATAAAAAATTTGTAAAGGAGGAACATAAAGTCGATTTTTTAAAATATAATATAGTTATTTAATCAAAGTATATAACATTGCTATCTATGCACTTCTGCCATCTCATAGGTAGTTCATTGAATCCTTTACTAAAAAAACCATTCGGATAGGAATCAATGAAATGTTTAAAGGCGCTTTCTCTCTGGCGTCTGGCCAGATTTAAGAAAGCTATAGTGAACGAAACCGGCACTAATCCACCAAACGCTCACAAGTAACTTTTTTTGAGTTAATTTTCCCTTGGATCAGGCTTTGGCTGGTTCGCCAGGGTTCAGCCATTGCGATGATCATTTCCCATTATAGTACAGGTTCCACTTTTCATCACAGGTAATGATTCGATTTAAAATCCCTTCATTATTGTACCGGTTGAGTAATGTAACGCAGCAGTTGCAAGCGTTTGTCGGTTTGCTGCACTCAATTCATGAGGTATATATAACGAGGTATATAAATGAGGTATATATAATAAAAATAATAATATAGGAATAACCTTTCATGCTTTTTCACCTTCCCAATTTGCTTAAAGTGGATTAAAACAGTTTTATCACTAACACCGCAGCATGCAGCTAACTCAAACGTAGTTTGCGATGGATCCGCTTCCGCCTTCAATTCTTCATTCTCAACTTCCAAATTTTTCGATTCCAAATTTCTTGGACGCAATTTCCAGAACGAAAACGTTGGAACCAAAAACGCACTGTGTTTTCTTTTGCGACACCGCCGCCATACACATCATTAATCCTTCGAGCCGTTTCTGCAGCACTGGTGCCACGGTGGAACTCGTACTCGAAAATAATACGATATTTCAAGTTTCCCATTTTGTAAACATAAAAAAACCAAAAGTGGATAGAACAAACGAATTACGGTTTTCGAAACACAAATGCATGAGTAAATAGCGGTATACATTTGAAATTGGAATTCCTAACCAAAGAAGATATATTTGATATCAAAGTGGCCAGTACGACAAAACGCCAATTTCATATGTAAAGACCTAATACTTACGTAATATTGTGGCCTTGTTAAAATAACCTTTTAATTTTTTTTGGTGTTAAAATTGACCTTAAGCTATTATTTCCATTTGTCAAAAAGCATTTATGTACCTAATAAATAACGAAATAATTGAATCGTCTGATGTTGTACGCGCGTAATATGACATTGACATCATAAAATTATGGCATTTCGAACGACATTGTAACGGTTATACTATCGTAACGGTATCAAAACGGCGAAAAAGCGAAAAGACATGGCAACATCGCTCGGTCATTCTTTTTCAGTTCTTTCATAGGTGAATTTTTTTGCACCTACAGGCTTTGCATGACCATTGACCACCCTAGAAATGAGTATATTCTACGAAAGAATAGACATAATGACCGATTGTAGAAACATTAATAAAGTTCGTAAGAAAACGGTTCTTATTTCGATCGAAGATCGAAGCATCGTCGTTAAGGAAATACAACATTTATTTTCTACCATTGACGATCATGCACGACCTCGCACGACAGCCATTTACTGACTACTTTTGACTGCTACGAGAAGAAATGTTTCTTCTTAAAATGTCATATAGTTTTCATCAGGACGGTCCAACAAAACATTTTCTATCCGTTCTACGGGACTATTCACAGGGCTGGTTTGACACGGATTCGACAACTTTCCCGCGTGGTGATTGGTCGCCTACGCTAAACGCTAAACCCGGCTACCGTTTACTGGTTGCTGCGCGGCAGAGTCATCGAATCATGAATAGTGAATAGTCCCGCTAAAACATTAGTGTCAAAATTTGTTCGCTTCTGTTAAAAGTAGACAGTAAAAAATGGCTGCCAAGAAAAAATGTTGACTTTTCTTGGTGCAAAAACTATTTTGCTACGAATTATATTATACTCTATATATTTCCCTAGAAATAACTTCTTCTATTTCTACTTGGTGGTCATGCTAAGCTCGCTGAAACCACAGATTAAATAAAGACCAGATAAATAGCTACATAGGTAGCTTTCGATTTGATTGCACTACTACAATGCTACAAGCATACGGTGTGTCCACGATTGTGTGGAAAACTTGTGGGATGTTGTTGGAGTCAAAATTTTCAAAGGATCGATTTGGATCGTTTTATGAAAGCTGTTTCTCTGTACGTAAGTATATCCTACTTATATTATAAAATGTAAAAGTATGTGAGGATGGATGGATGTTTGTTACTCTTTCACGCAAAAACTACTGAACGGATTTTGATGAATTTCGGTATGGTAGTAGTTTAAGCTCTGGATCAAAGCATAAGATCTTCTTATCCCGAAAATATACAGAGTTCACGTGGGATACTGTACACGGGCGGAACCATTGCCTTGATAACACCAGTCCATATAGTTTTACAATTAAGTCCCGTATACAGGTCCCGTCAAGCGAAAACAGCTTTAAAGTTTGCTGAAGGCCATACAATATTCAGCTGAATAACTTCACTCAACTTCCTCACACCTTATTCGTAATCCCAAGTTAAACATTCAAAGCTTTTAGAATGTGGGCGAGGTATGCGCTAATGTTTTCATTCATTTACTTGGATCTCGTTTTTAAAACTAGCTGTTGAATGTAACGTTGTTCATATCCAGAACTTTTACCTTTAAATCCCGCCGGAACTGTACAATAAGCACAGTAGCTGACAAATTCAGTGTACCACTTTTGAACATTAAGCCATTATAATAGGATTGAAAAGTGGTAAGCCGGGTGGGTCTACAACAGTACGTACATAATAAAATATGTTTTGTGCATATTTTAAGATACTTTTAAATCCTACTACTATAATTATAAATGTTAAAGTTTGTGATGATGGATGGATGGATGTATGGAAGGATGGATGTTTGTTACTCTTTCATTCTAAATCTACTGAACGATTTATGATGAAATTTGATACGGTAGTAATTAAAGCTCTTTAATAACTCGTATATTATATATGCTACTTTTTATCCTGTAAAGTATAGATTCCCCGTGGCATACAGTATTTACGCAGGCGGAGCCGTGGGAAAAAGCTAGTCTAGCATTATATGTTTTTTTGCATGAAGGTGTAATGGGCTCGTACACATATTGAATACGATAATTTAACTTTGCGACTACGCACGCGCGTGGTGTCGCATCGTTTTTGTGTCTACGAGCACTCATCAATAATACACTACAACTAATTTCTTAATTTCCCTCGGCAAAGATATCGTTTTTTGGGGTTTGGGGGAACTTCGTTGGCGTCTGTCCGTCTGTCTAGGCTTGACAGCTAGAATGTTGAAATTTTCACAGATGTATTTCTGTCGCCGCCGTAACAACAAATAGTGGCTTCCATACTACAAACATGTTATTTTTCTTTTTTGTTTGGAACCCTTCGTGCGCGAGTCCGACTCGCAGTTGGCTGGTTTTTCTATGACAATTCCAGATAAAGTATGGAAGACAAAGATGTCCAAGATACATTAACAATGTAGTTATGTATGTTATAAAATCATAGAATCGTAACCATTTCAAAATAAACTTAAAATATCAAATGGACTAAAATTTAAAAGGAAATATATCATTTTTATCAATTTGTTAACTCTAGTACTGGTCCGAAGGTGTCAATAGGTTTACCGGTGATGGATGACCAGCAGTTGGCAATTTATCAAACCTATTTATAGGCAAATAAGGCTTTGTAAAAGTTTGAACACGAGCGGGCCATTGTTACCCGTTACACAATGTGTTGATAAAACATTGACGAGGTACTTTATTATATAACAGTAGGTATTCAGCATCTGACGTTTAATACAATTTCTACAAAATTAATTGCTACTAAAATATAAGTACAAAGTGGTACGTTAATCATTAAAATATTAGTAAATATTTATAATCCAGTTACATCATCAAATCGGTACGTGTGTAAGCAGCGATAAAACTGTCGCATAAGCTATTCAACACTTACTAGGCAATTGTGAAACAGGCCCTTAAGGTGTTACTTAGTAAGTTGGCAACATAATAATCAACTCGCAGGGCTGTTAACTTAAACCCTTCCGAACTTCTACAGTTAATGCTAATTTTATTGTTCTTAACTAAAATAGTCCTAAGCCCTTAGCTATTTGACGACGACCCTAGCTATTTAACAGCCTTCGTGGTCCAGTGGTTTAGAGCTTGGCTCTCGACTCGGAGGTCATGGGTTCGATTCCCGCATTTGGAACAACAAAAAATGTTGTTCTCAGGTTTGTTTATAACAATCCTGTTGTGGGCTGCGACGTCTTGGTTCTTATAGATCCTTCTTATGCTTGAGAGTTGATAATAATGATATTGTAGCGGGCTACGACCTTTTAGTTTTACATGCCCTTCTTACGCTTGAGTGGTGATGATAATAATACAGCAACAATTATTCTTATATTCTCCTTTATTGGTGCTTAATACAGATACGTATTACAAATGAGATATGTCTAAAACAAATACGTCTACAGTCTACACTGAGTATAGCCTTTTAGTTAACCGAAATAAACTAAATAACTAAATAGGCTTTACTCGTGACATCTGTCAATATGACATTGACAATTATATTTCTTAAAACTACTGTTGTCATTATGCAACAGATACAACATCAATTGTGATATTCTCCTTTATTGGTACATATGAGAGATGCGTAACACAATTACGTCAACACTATATATTATAACCTTTTGGCTTACTAAAATAATCTAACTAGATAGGCTGTGCTTGTGACACCTGTCAATAAGACATTTCTACTTTTTATTGCTACTTTATTATGCAACGAATGCAGGCTGATCATTTGATTCATCCTTCCCCTATCCATCCATCCTATCCGATGCATGGATCATGAGAAGAAAGATGATCCATGCGTCGAATAAGCATGTATAAAGTCGGACCTGTGCCTGATCTCTCGCCAGTCGTGTCGGTTATGAGAGTAAAGGGAGAGGGAGTGCTCTTGTGTACTGCGCACAGACTTGGGCACTATAAAATTACTCTTGCGTGACTGGCCTGGTTTCAATGAAACCGGCCACCGTCACCGGAATGTGTGGGGGAGTTATTATATTTGACAATCTCTGTGGCTCAGCGGTTGGGCGCGCTGGGGGTTGCGGGTTCGAAAAGTGTTCCTGAATCATAGAAGTGTATGTTTAAATATAAGAATAACATAAAAGTATAAAATATACTTCCCGTTATCTAGTAGCCGTAACACAAGCTATTCGGGTACTTAGCATGGGGCCAGATTTACTTGGTGTGAAGCGTCCATAGATATTAATAGAAATTATTATTTAAATCACTTCACTTTGGACTGATGGTAACTTAAGTCTAGAAAAAATATACGTATTTATTATAGTCGAGGCATGTCGAGGCAAATACTTTCCCCACTTAAATGGCCCCACTTTTGGGGTTTTGCGCTATTTTGACATTTGATATCTTTACTAGGAAACCTTACTTTTTTTGAATAGCATATGCTGTCCAACCCCAAGCTCTTCTATTGGTCTCGGTCCTGCAACACCAAACGAACCTTCTATTTTGTGTTTTTTAATTAAATCACTAATTAAGTCAGTCCACTAGGCACTAACTAAGAGAAAGAGGAAAAACAGTGGCACTCCGGGAGTTCCGACAGAAGTGAAAACAATAGCGCACAGGTAAGCGTACATCGCGCGAAACACCCGCACCGCCCTACCTCATACCGTACCGGGGCGCGGTGTCAATAACAGTGTTCGCGAGTTCTATTGGTTTTTTCCCATCTCAAAAATGCCCAACACGCCTAAAGTACTTTTGACTTTAACATTCGTTTATTCCGAACAACAATCGCTTGTAAATATTCTAGGGCATCCGGGAGGTACCCTATAATTTTGTTGATCGTCAGTGAGTCAGTGACAAAAGCGTTGGTTTTTAGATGTCAATAAAATCTTAAGTATACGACCTATGCAATCAAAACTTTACATGTTCAATAAGATTGCTACTGGAAATATATCCTGAACAATTTATTCACTTCGTATAATCCAAACCCAAGTTATGAGGGTTCGAAAAATCGACTATTACCGACTTCAAAATAATGAAGATTGTGTAGAAAAATTGTTAAAATGTTAGCCGAATTTGAAAGGGGTATAATTTTGAAAAAAGTTTTATATTTTAATACTTTTACGTAGTCGGGTTATAGTTTTTTTTTTTTTAGGTTTGCACTTTTTTAAGAGCTTTTTTGCCTCTTGGATAGAAAAAAATGTAAATGTTGTGATAGGTTGACAAACGACAACGTGTAACAACGTATAACGACAACGTGTAACAACGTGTAACAACGTGTAACGACAACGAGTAACAACGTGTAACGACAACGTGTAACAACGTGTAACGACAACGTGTAACAACGTGTAACGACAACGTGTAACAACGTGTAACGACAACGTGTAACAACGTGTAACGACAACGTGTAACGACAACGTGTAACAACGTGTAACGACAACGTGTAACAAATTGGTATAATCAATAGCATGGTAGTGTGTGTTAAAAATCTGAGGTAGTGCGGTTGTTGTTATTTTTATGTATTCCTGATCAATAATTTAAAAAATAGTAGCTTTCTGCACACCTTCCTTCACATAAACTTAAATTTACCGGTCAAATTTCATACGCACACTCGTAAAACTGTACTGAAAGTGTTTGCTTCACGTAGGTATAAATATAATAATGAGCACCATAAAATACAGAGTAGTTATAGACAGATCATTTCATGTATGTAATGGGGAAGGAATAATGGGGAAGGAAATACCTTCCACATTATATATGGGGAGCAATAGATAAGCCATACAATTAATGCTCCCCTTAAGATTCAATGGAGTGTGACTTCCCGTGTGAAACTTTGAAACACTTCTGTAATTTCATGTCATCAAACGCAGATATCAAAGCCATAGATTAAAGAAAGAGGATCTGATAAACAGCTACATAGTTAGCCTTCGATTTGATCGCACTACCACGCATACGGTGTGTCCACTATTGTGTGGAAAAATTGTTGGGCCGTTGCAGGGGACGTCAAAATTTTCAAGTTCGGATCGATTTGGATTCTATGAAAGCTGTTTCTCTGTACGTAAGTATATATTTTCTACTCTGTGACGTAATGCAATAAAACAAGATTTTTACGGCTAAAACCCAAGATTCGGCCTTTTACAGTAGCATAATATACTAGCTGACCCACGAAACGTTTTTTTGCCTAATTTTGTAAATTATCATTTAAGTAGGCCCCTAGGGGAAAGAAATGGCTAGTTTACGACGTATTCTCATCATGTACCGAATAAGCCTGCAAAATTTCATAAAAATCGCTTAAGCCAGTTGATAAAGAATTAACAATACTGACAGGTATTTAAAGGCGTACGTACCTATGAGGTGAATATTGTCAAAATGCAGAAAATTATAATTATGTATCCGCTCTATTTGTATTATGTACATTTTTTGTGCATTTTTGTCCGCTCTGTGGTCGAAAATCGACCATAATATTATAATTTTTAAGTTTTAACTTTTTAGGGTGCTTTTGCTTTTTAGTTTATTATCAATAAAACGTATGAAATAAAAAAAATAACCTAAAATTTTAACCATTTCCCTACTCAATCTTCATAATTTTGAAGTCGGTATATTGTATTATCAGAATGTTGTTCGCGCTGGTACCGACATTGGACATTGGAAATTTCGACATTGTTTAAAGAACTGCAAGAATATGCCATTATGTAACTTACAGTAATCATCATCATCATCTTATATATAATACCTATTGGAACCTTGGCGCGTATTCAATTATACAGTCGATCGTTTATTTTAAACGTTCTTAAAATGTATTAATAATAATTTAACAAATATCACTGAAAAGGGAAAAAATATTATTATTTTTAAACAAAAAATTAAACTGACTCCCAAAGCACTGCACTGCATTTTTAATGCACAAAAAAGTATGAAATAAAACTTATTTTCTAAATAATTCCCCTTTTAAATTCGGCTAAAATTTTAACCATTTCCCTACTCAATCTTCATAATTTTGAAGTCGGTACCAGCGCGAACAACATCCTGATAATACAATATACCGACTTCAAAATCGAACAAACCCGAATTCGTCGGTTCGCTTACACTGTAACTTAATTTACACTGTAAATTAAGTTACCCCCTGTTATATTACACTGTAACTTAATTTTTATAAATTTTAAGTTTTCTATGGAAACGACATTAGCTTTCTGTATACTTTCCTCCATATTAACTTTAACTGTTCCAAATTTCATACTCCTCCATTTGGACAATTCTCGTGACTCAAAGGTTTTTTTTTACGTGTATATATTTGATGACTGACTAATCGCTATAAGCCTATTTTATTAAATTTCTATAGTAAATCGCTTGAATTGTACAAATAAAAAGAGATAGGTACGATTCCCAGTTATATATAGCGATGGAAAGCGTACTACATTTCCATTATTAGTACTCAGTAGGAAGATATATCAACTATATATAACTAGATCAAAAGTAAATATCAAACCGAACATCCGAGTACTTTGTCCAAAATAAAGTTGACTCACTAACGTTTTTGTCCAAAAATAGAAAAAGAAGAAAATATGATTTATTATATAATATATAAATTTATTGATTCGACAAGCAAAGTGATGACTTTATATTGAAGTCAGAATTTCCTTGAAATCTTTTGATATTACGGTTTAAAAGCTAAAGGTGGTCAAATTATGTATGCTCGGTGGACAAATTTAAAGATACCGGCCAAGAAGGAGGAAAATTTTGAAGTTATATAAAAAGTTGAGCTCAAATCAGGTCACTGATTTGAGTTACCTGAGCGATAAATATGCAATCTTTTGACGAACCTTACCTTTGTTGTTTTTTCCATGCAACCAAGTGAATCGCATAAGGCTACGTTTCCACGAGTTTCCACAGTTTTTAGCGGTCGCGACAGAAAATAACAGCACAGTAAATAAATCTGTGTGATAATTCAACTTAGCTGACGATCGTGTAGAGTTTTCAAATCTGACATTTGACACTTGACACTTTGATTTTCATATCAAATGTTTATTTTTAAAAAAATACATACAGAGATGTTTTTTTCTATGCTACTGCACTAGGCAGAGCCTGTCACGCAGGTGGCACAAAAATTTGTCTAAGTTTACAAAGGTGAAAAGCATCATTGCTTTAGAGTTACATCAGTTTGCATCTTAAGTACAGGGGCGACACTCTCTACAAATGACAGCTCGAGCACCGGCGAATGTCAGCCATGTTGACGTCAGCCTAAGGTTGACACCGAAATAATTTTAAACGTCGCGTCAAATAAATCTATCATAAAATATATTAATGCAATTATGTACAAAAAAGTTGCCAATGTTTTAATCCAGAGCTCAATCTACTACAATACCAAATTTCATCAAAATGCGTTCAGTAGTTTTTGCGTGAAAGAGTACCAAATATCACATTATTTACATTTACAATATTAGTAGGATAGATGAGGCATGTAAAAGCAAACTGTCTCCACTTAAATAGCCCCACTGTGACGGTATTGACGCGGTATGGATTGGTAAACACTAAACGGTAATACGTCAAATCGCCGCTCTGGGATCGAGAATGTTTATAATTCTCGCCGGTAAAATATACGATACACAATACGACAAATAACCAAGACAAGCAAAGCGTTAGCACTCACCAGGTCTGATGGAGACGCCGTTGAGTAGGGTGAAGGAGCCTCTCAAGTAATGTCGAATTGTATAGTGTTCTTGTTTTCTTCTTTAGACAATGCAGCCGGCCGGCGCTTTGATTATTAATGAAAGAATATAAGATTTCACACGCGGTAAATTCGTTAAATTCGGTAACTTTAGCCTTCGCCGCAGCCAGTTCGTTCCACCTTTTCGACTACGGGGGGCGTAAGAGTCGCCCGGCTATGTGCCACGCAATGCGATTGGCCAGAATGTCAGCATTGTGTACCAATCGGAAGCGACAAATTGACGCGCGGTAAATTTAAACGTTACAATAATATTTAAATCGATAGAAACGGAACACCCACTTTTAAAGGTTTAGGGCCATTTTGACATTTAAGGTATGGTGAAAACAAGATGGCGTAACTTTTACTTGTATGAAGATTTGTTCTGTCAAATGAACGTCATAGCCTATCTTTAGTTGTGAAATCTTTGCTCAGATTAAAGAAGTAAATAACTATTGTATATTGCATGTATAATATAGTTATAGTAATTGACAATAAAATTTCTAAATATTCATGATAAATTTGTCTGATGCGACGTTTGAAATTATCCAACCGGTGTCAACCTTAGGCTTACGTCAACATGGCTGACATTCGCCGGTGCTCGAGCTGTCATTTGTAGAGAGTGTCGCCCCTGTGGCCTGTAGACAATCCCGTGACTACAGTAAAATAAATGTGCTAGGACAGCAGATATGCAGACATCAAATAGATTTCCTCTGTGTTCATGTAAAAGCCACATGTTTCTTGTTTACGTTTCCTAATCTCGTATGCGTAATCGTTCGTAAGTAAATCGGGCATTCTTGACCCCACAACGTTATGTACGGTCGCCTACACCCGCTGTGTATCCATTTTGAGCATTAGTTCTATAGTAATAAGGTTGAAATATAGTAATCTGGTTATATCGGCGATTGTACCCACCGCCACCGCGGCGCCTACAGGGCGCATTATTTTAATAAAACAACAATACATTTTTGTATATTCTTGTTCATTTCTGTGTATGCCTAATTCGGGTAGATAAAAATATTTTACGGGTTTGCCAATTATATTAAATATGAAACAAAACAAAAAACAAAGAAAATAGAATAAATAAGTAAATTGTTAGAATAATTGCAAACAATATTTTATTTTTAACGAATTACTAATAAAAATATTTACACAATGGATAACTTAAACAACGTTGCTGTCTTTATCTATTAAGTGACTTTTCCAACGCGTCAGACAAAGACGGTAACGTTGTTTACGTTATCCGTTGTGTAAATCTTTTTATTAGTAAGGTGGTTAGTATTTACCACGTCTGTACACGTAGAAAATAAGGTTAAAGTTTTTCGAGCGTTTGTATGAGCATGTATGTCTTAATAATCCTAAATAACCCTAAATAAATAATAGTAAAATAAATATAAACAATAATTGTCTTAATAATCCTAAATAAATTTTAGATTCGTCTCAGAGACTTTGGATTAGATAAAAATTAAATCAGGCAGTCTGGCAAACAATTTGCACCAGTCAATATTAATAATTCAAATCATTATTAGATTCTTATATACACTGGAGAAACCTCAAATCAAACTAGAGCTTAGGTATAGACTAGCATGAGCTCTGGAAATTCAATTTCCATAGACAAACGACCTAAGACTCCTAGGACAACAGTTTAAGATTAAATTGACCGAAAACTGACCAGAATCAGACATCAAAGGCAGTGTTTGGATTCCGACTTTGAGAATGCCCGGTATTGAAGTCTCATGTTAATTGAATAATATTTAATGCTCAACCATAATATCTGTTATCATCATCATCACCGTCATTGATGTTATGTGCTGCTAGAACCAAAGGGGCAAGCACGAGCAACTAAGTAACGCACTGGTGTGCGTATACGACACGTTAACGAATGTCAATTGTGTAGGCGTTGACATAATTTTCATACAAATCTCTTACGATAACGCGAACGTCACGAATATGTACATGTCAATAAGGTAGAATATTTAGTTAAATTTATATTTTCTGAAATATTGAAGTATTACGCGAAACAATTTTTGCATGACACATTTTATGTGTAGTTTGTAATTAGGTGCATTTCAAAGTTACAAAGAAGTATTTTTTACATATACATATACCGCCTTACTAATAAAAATATTTAAACAGTTGATAAGCAAGACAATGTTTTGTCCTTATCTGATACGTGGGAAAAGTCTCTTGACAGACAAGGACAAAACATTGTATTACTTATCCATTGTGTAAATATTTTTATTAGTAAGGGGGTTAGACACTAACATTATAAACATAAAACCTGAATAATTAGTTTACTCACATGAAATACTAAACCATTATTATGGTAATTTTAAACCACGCAATAATTTCTGAGTGGCGTCAGACTTTTGTATGGAGCGTTTTCACGAGACTTGCGAAATTATGTATAATAAATCCCTGTTGTACCTTTGAAAATAATATTTTTTAATATGCTGTACACTTTTTAGAAGTTACTCATATTATTTTGGGAGTACAGTTCATTTATGTAATAAAAAAATCAGTCAACAAGACTATAATTATTCGTGCTAGACCTTACAGTTGGTTAAATGCTCTAAGGCGCAGATCCGGGTCAAAGTTAACTCTGGGTTAAATATCATGTTATCTCTCTCGTTCTCTCTCCTTCGTATTTATGAAAAAGAAGGCGTGATATTTTAAATTAGGGTTGACTTTAACCCAGATCTACGCAAGTGGACCTAAGTGCTAAACCCACAGGGATTGACGTGTCTACGTTTCTTCTCGTTACGAGAATTATTAAGCCGTAGTCCACCACCCTAGCCTGTGGTTATATTTATAGCACAACATAGGGTCCTAACCACTGGACGATCACGGCCAAACAGCCTCCATGGTCTAGTGGTTAGAGCACGGATCTCGACTCGGTTCCAGTCCAGTTCGTGGGTTCGATCTCCGTATTGGAACAACAAAAAATGTCGTTTCCAAGTTTGGATAGGACAATGCAGGCTGATCAACTGATTGTCTGACAAGAAAGATGACCCATGCGTCGGATGGGCATGTAAATGGCGCCTGATCTCTCGCCAGTCGTGTCGGTTATCCGTCCCTCTGGGTTACGAGAGTGAAGGAAGAGAGAGTGCTCTTGTGTACTGCGCACACACTTGAACACTATAATATTACTCCTACGTAACTGGCCTGGTTTCAGTGAAACCGGTCAGCGTCACCGAAATCGGTGTGAGGTTGTATATTTTATAGAATTTTTAATATGGTAATAATTATAGCATTTGTTAAATTCAAAGGCTTTACCAGATTTTTATAAATAGTTAGTTCTGTGCATTAAAACGTTTCTAAAACATGTTATATTATTGGATTAATTTAGGCTTAACGAGAATATATTACATAAAGACTTATATTTTAATTTCAAAATTTAGGTTTCGGGCCTGATTGACAATCTTCTTATAAGTGTTAATAAGAAGGGTAGTGATTTTGGCAGTCAATGTATGTAATATGTATGTATGTATATGTAATAAATGAAGTGTGAATAGATTCGTAATAATAACTCGGGTAACATAGGCTATATCATTTTCGTAGTAAGAGTATAAATTTTATATAAAATTATAGTTATTCGGGACTGCGTGCGCGCGCTTAAAAAATTAAACTTTATTTTACTAGATATACGAGAAGATACGCGCTTTTTGAAAGTTCGAATGTCAAACTAGACCGGCCTGCATAGCGCGGCGCCGGTCTTGCAGCAAAACGTCTATCTTCTTGTGTAATGAATAAAGTTCAATAATTTTGAATAACTTTTTTAAAAATGCAGGCGTATCGCCTGGCTTGGGTGTGATCTGACCGGACTTATAATATTATGTCCCAGGCCGCTGCACTACCTCGAATTTACCGGCGAACCCCGCGGCCCGTGCCGCCACTACAGATTAAAGAAAGATAGGACCAGATAGACAGCTACATAGTAAACAGTCGATTAGATTGCACTACTAAACACACCGGCATATTTAGCGGAACACAAAAAAAAAGGTCCATAATTTAAAAAATATGGTTTTATTTTAAAATCTACTTACTATACTTCTTTTGTTATTTAAAGTTTCATTTGTTATAAGTGTTTGCGAGTAAAGGCTATTTGTAAAAAATGGTACATTTTTGAACTTTTCATGTAACCGGGAAAAGTGAAAATTAATATTAAAATAACAATTAATTAAATTAGAAAAATGGTGATTAATATCGCGTATTTCCTCCACGTGCTCTTATTAAAGTTTCTACCCGTCTAGGCATACTGATAATGATGTTATCGATGGTCTCCTGGGATAGTCTCCGCCATTCCTCAACTACGGCGATTCGCAGTTCACCCACGTTGGCAGGAGCTGGAATTCTGGACTTGACTTTTCTTTACAGCAAGTCCCAAACGTGCTCTATTGGGTTCATATCCGGTGATCTCGCCGGCTACTCCATAACAGTGATATTCATATCATTAAGATAAGCTTGAGTTACCCGAGCGGTATGCGGCTGAGCATTATCCTGCATTAAAACAAAATCGTCACCGATATATGGGGCAAACGGTACGACATTTTCTTCTAAAACTTCTCTGATATAGCGGTCTGCAGTCAGACTCCCTCTGTCAATCACTACCAAGTCTGTGAGAGCTCCCAAACAAATGCCCGCCCAAACCATTATTGATCCACCACCGTATGCAACTGTAGTTTCAAAATTTGTCTGAATGTATCGTTCTCCTTTGCGTCTGTATATTCTTTGCCTGTCGTCAATTTTTTTTAAGAGAATTCTGCACTCATCACTAAACAATACCTTACTCCATTGGTCCGCGTTCCAAAGTCAATGTTCCTGAGAAAAATTTAACCTGTTTCTACGATGATTTACCTCGAGCCTTGGAGCCTTGGTGGGCACAAATGAACCCAAACCAGCTTCTTCGAACCTTCTTCGTACCGTACGCTCACTTACGGTTACAGCCGGAGAAGGAGACTCTTCTCGACGCCGGGCCCCTGAAAAGGGCCTTACGGCGGTAACCAATACCAGGGGCTAAGCCCCTCTAATTGGGGTGGGATGACGCGCCCAGTACGAGTACTGGACGCATAGAGTCAGTTTTTAGGGAAGACCCCCGCGGCAGAACGCGGGGGAAACCCGTGGGGGAGCAACAGTTCAATGGGAGTGACGATGCCAGTCCAGGCACAACCATGACCGTGGTCGGCTCCAAACGGCGCGTGGGGGTCCCAACCCGGGGGTCGGGAAGCGTGTATTGGTCCACTCCCTCACGCGCCGTGTTTTACCGGACCGCGGAACCAAGCGACCTGGGATAGGAAGGGGGGGAAAGATATTCCCGGGCCCCAGACTATTTATGTCGGGGGGGAAAGGGCTACCACGAGGCTGACGTGTGGGGCAATAGGGCTGCCCCACGTCATACTCCGGGCGCACTGAAGAGTGGTTGCGCACGTTTTATAACCGACGCGGGGGGTGAGGGGGGCATCGATCCAACGGTGCTAGTCGGGGGGCGCACCGCGCCTGGGGGCGTCTCGGTAGCGTAGCTCCGGCATGCTCCCTGCGTCTGATCTGCTCTGCAGTCGATACGGGAGCCTCGCTATGCACCGGCTCTTGGGGCGGCGGAGCGAGCACCGGAGGCTGTGAGTACGGGGCGACCGGACGGTTTGCAGGCTCCGGGGCGGTTTCTGTTACCGCGGCTGTGGTGGCCGCGGGGAAGTCAGCAGGTCTGCGCGGGGGGCGCTGTGAGCACCGAGTGGCCCGCGTGAGGTTCGGCTGCGGAGGAGCGAGCGCGAGAGGCTCAAGCTCCAACTGGGTGTTGGCTGGAGTAGCGGCGGCATCACAGGGGGGGGCCACAGGGGATGTGGCATCCTTCCTCCTGGAGCTCGGCTGCTTTTTCCTCCTGGAAGGTTGCGCAGGGGAGACGGGAGCCGAAGGGGGGACATACCTGGGCGTATGATCGTTCGCCTCCGCCATCAATGATGTGGCGGTCGGCGGAGGAGGAGGGGCCTCTTGCTCCGGGAGAGGCGAGTCGGCAAGTGCGTACGTACGCAGTAGCGCGGGCATTATCGGCTCGCGGTTTCCGTGCCGCCTTAGGGTACACTGGGCACTGTCTGCTATTGGCAGGGTGGGCCCCCCTGCAGTTAACGCAGGTGGGCGTCTCAGAGGGGGAGCGGGGGCAGTCCCGCACGGAGTGTTCCTCGGCACACCGGACACAGGCTACCTTCCGGTGGCAGTTGTGGCTAGAGTGCCGGAACTGGTGGCATCGGCGGCATTGGGCCGGGCCGCCACGGCCCCGCCAGGCTTTGATGATAACACCCGGCATATTCAAAAGCTCACAAACCTTGTAAATGCCGGGTACAACGTCCGGGGCCCTAGCGATAAGGGCGAGGAATAAACAGGCGCCGGGATCAGACCTCGCCTGAATCAGGGAGACGTGCTCCACCACGTATCCCAGTTCGGCGAGACCGGACCTGATCTCTCCGGTATCTGTAAAGGAAGGTGGGCCCCTGATACCTACCTTGATTGTCCGTTCCTGTGGCAGCGAGTAGGAGAACCAGGAGGCTTGTCCTTGCTTCTCCAGGTCCGTGAGGTATCGCTTAGCGACCGTGTGTTCTTGTTCGCTTTGGGGCGAAAAGCGAATCACACGGCCGTTACATTTGGCATTTGTTATGTGCCCCAATATGTCACGGAGACGGCTAAAGTGACGCACCCGGTCGTCGATTCGTTCGGCGATCAGGGGCGGGTAGCGAGTGGTGGTAGACGGAGGCAGTGTTTTATTCTCCGACGGCGCCGGAGGGGGGGGTCTGTAAGTGCCGACTTGAGGGCTGATAGCACTCACCTCGGCGTAAGACAGCTGACGGTCGGTGTGCCTGGCCGTCGGTGGTGTTGAAAGATTGATGAGCGGTGGCGGAAAGGTAGGCGCGCGGTGACGGTACCCGTGCGGCGCGCTTGTGCGAGTTCCTGTGGCCGCACTAGGTGCGGCTCGACGGTTGTCGCGCGGCTGTGGGGCCGGCGAAACGTCAGGCGAGCGCGGAGAGCTCGCGGTAGACTAGTATGGTCCGCGCGGCTGAGCAGCCAGCTCGGCGCGGTGGTGTCGCGGCTGGGTAGCCGGCGAGGGGCGGGCTGTACCCGCGGAGGTACGGGGTGTGTCCCCTTGGACGTTGTTACGTCCATGGTGTGCGGCAGGCTAGCCAGGGTCGCCAGCTTGTGCACTACGGCGCGAGGTGCGCGTAGGGTAAGCCGAACCCTGGTCGGCTGTGCAAGGCAGGGGCCCAAACTCGTCTCAGGCCGCCGTTGGAAGGCATTGGGGCGGGGGGGTACCAGTACACCCCCGCGAGAATGCCGAAGGCGACCCGGGGCGGGCGGTGTCCTGCCCGCACAAACTAGGCTCGGGGAGCAGGCGGTGGCGCGTGCGGACCTGGATCAAGCGTGAGCTGGACCTCGATGAGGCCGGGCTGTACGATGACACGGAATCCGCACAAGAAAAGTTTAGGTAGTCGCGGCTTAGCCGCGGGTCAAGGTCCGACATTGTAAAGTAAACATAACAATAAAAGACCCAAGTCACACAGAAACAGTCAACACTGAACGGTAACAAGTGTACGTATCACTAACACAAGGGTATTCACACTTACGTGGACGGACGATACACTAAGTGTACATACACGAAGACGGTACACACACTTAGGGGGGCTGTCTCCTCGTTACCCAAAGTTGAGTCGAAACTCAACGGGAGGCCAGGAGCAGGGCAACTCCCCAGCAAGGCGCAAATCCACAGCTTATTCTAATGAATAAGGTGTGAATTTACGATTGCTATTGGGAAACACTTGGCACTGCTCTAATGAAGGGGTCGGCACGATCGCGGAGTGAGCGAGATACTCGACGCGTTTGGAGCGAGACGGCACTGACGCGGAGTGAGCGAGTCACTACTACGCAGTAAAGTGAGACGACACGAAACGCGGAGTGAGACACAAACACACTAGGAGAACGCGAACTAGGAGACAGGACGATCCCTTACGGTTACACCCCGCACTGCTTCTAAGTCATGTCGGGCTTGGACGGCCGTCAAATGGGGGTTCCTACGTACACGTCGTCGTCGTCCTGTCTCCAGTGTGTGCTAGTGCGTTCCCGTTCACTCCGCGTTTCGTGCCGTCCCGTTCTATCCGCGTCGTAGTGACTCGCTCACTCCGCGGTAGTGCCGTCCCGCTCTTAACGTGTCGAGTGTCGCGCGCGCACTCCACGCTCGTGCCGACCCCGCCCTCTAGTGCAGTTTTAGTGAAACTCTAATAGCGATCGTCAATTTACACCCTACTTCGTTAGAATAGGTTGTAGATTGGCGCTTTGCTGGGAGTTGAACTGCTCTTGACTTCCCGTTGAGATTTACTCAGCGCTGGGGTCACGAAGAGTCAGTCTTCACAGTGTTGTGTTTTAACCGTGCAAGTACGTACACTTTTGTGACTGCTTAGACACTAAATACGTGTTTTGTGTTTAGTTTACCTGTGTTGTGTGAGTACTTTTTTTTTATTAACTTTTTCTTGTACATGTACATTGTATTTCTGTGCGTGTACGTTAATATGTGACTGTTTTTGTGCGTCATGTCCACGTACTTATAGTACAATATAAACTATATTCTACCATGGCCGACCGTGGTTCGCGGCCGCATAGCCGCGATCGCCCCAGCCATTCCCGCGCCAGCTCAGCTGCGTCGCGCAGCGGACCGTCATCACGGTCCAGCTCGCGCACGTCTGAGCGCGCGTACCTGTCCGCCACCGAGCCCAGCTTGAGCGGTACGGATACCGCTCGCCCCGGGCCGCCTTCGGCATTATCGCGGGGGTGTACTGACACCCCGCCACAATGCCCTCCGACGGCGCCCCGCCGCGAGTCTGGGCCCCCACCCCGCCCAGCCAAAAAGGGCCCGGCCTCACCGCCGCGCCCCGCGCGCCCTTCGACGGAGGTGTGCACCCCCCGCCACCCTCCAACAGCCGCCGCAGTGAGCACTAAGCTCACTTTTACCGCCTCGCCGGCATCACCGCCTCAAGAGGATCGTCGTGCGGTAAGTGCTCCTGCTCCTAGGGCTCCCGCTCCGGCCCCCTCGTCGAGCAGCATGCCCCCGCCCCCTGCCCCCCCTGCGCAGGTCACCAAACGGCAGCGACAAGATGCTCCATCTGACATCTCGCCACCTGCCAAGCGCGCCGATCGCCCGGCGACGTACGCAGCAGCGACTACGGCTGCTCAATCCGGATCTCCATCGGCCTCGACATCGAGGGCCGTATCGCCGATGGATACTACCACGGCAACCTCCGTGACACAAACACGGAACGTGTCTTCGCCACCGCCTCCCCCCGCCCCCCACTGCCCGCCACTCATCGTGGAAAAGCTGGAGGACTGGGTAAGGCATTTTAGTAATCTCGCAGATCTCCTCGGTCACCCTCCCAATGCGAAGCCACTGGGACAAGGGATCAAATTCACCCCAAAAGGGGAAAAAGAATACCGTGTCGTCCAAAAATATTTGGACGACCTAAGCAGGACTGAGCGCGTAAGCTGGTTCTCTTACGCGCTCCCGCAGGACCGTGGACTTAAGGTAGGTGTCCACGGCCTCCCGGTCCATACCCCCACCGACGCCATAGCCACCGCACTCAACAAGAAGGGCTACGAGGTAGAGCACGTGTCTCGGATCCTAGCTAGGAAGGACTGCCCAGCTCGTACTTCGTGCTGCTGAAACGCACCCCGGACCTGGTCCCCGGGATCTTCCAGCTGACGGAACTCCTGAATATGCCAGGTATTAGGGTGGAAGCCTGGCGTGGCAAGGACGGTCCCGCCCAATGCCACCGCTGCCAGCAGTTCCGGCACTCTAGCCAGAACTGCCACCGAAGGCCGGCGTGCGTCAGGTGTGGCGAAGAGCACTTCGCGACTGACTGCCTCCGCCCGCCCTCCGAACAGCCCACCTGCGTCAACTGCAAGGGGGCCCACCCGGCCAACAGTAAAAACTGCCCGGTTTTTAAACGCGAGGCCCGAAACCGCCGTGCAGGCCCCACTGCCCGCTCCAGGCGCGCACCTCACCGGGTAAGCCAAGACCCTCCCATAACGGAGAAAGAGCCCTCCACCGCCTACGGCCACATCCCTTATGGCCGGGGTCAACGACCCCACCCCCCGTCCCTCATACTCCACTCTCCCCGCCCCCTTAGTGCGGAAACAGAGGAAAAGAAAGAGGACCAAGAAAAAGGGCCCCAAGTCCGGTGCCACCTCCGCGGCAGCAACGGACTCTGAATACGAGCCCCTTGCACTTCCGCTGCCAAATGTCGAGGCTGTTTTGTCGCCCCCCCCCCTTACCTCAGAGCACCCCCCCCCCCCCGCATCTCTAGTGCATCGCGCAAGGTCCCGTCGGCCACTACCACTGTCGAAGTGGCCACCGAACCGGCCAACCCAGCAGTAGCTGCCACCACCCTGCCAGCAATTGCCGCACCGCCCTCTCAGCGCCGTTCCAGGAGGCAGGCCCCCTCGGCCCCTGAATCCACCGCTGAGTTAATTTACGCCCTCTTCTCCCTGGCTATGGATATCTTCTCAAAAATCCAGGCCGGGGAAGATATACTCAAAACTCTTCTGTCGGCCCTCCCCGAAGGGGCCTCCCTCACCTCAAAATTACTGTCCAAATGGCTTCCCACGCCCCAACCTCACTAAAGATAGTCCACTGGAACGTCCGAGGGGTCCGCGGGAAAGTGGCCTCGATCCGTCTCCTCCTTCGGGAGTACGAGATAGACATCGCCCTCCTGAGCGAAACACTCCTCTCCCCCCCGGACCGTTTTTCTGTTCCTGGGTATTTAACCTACAGGCAAGATTACCTAGGAGGAGACCTAGTGTGTAGAGGCCTCGCTGTCCTGGTCGGCAGGAGGCTCCTCCACCAACTCCTCCCTACCCCCGCGGTGTCATCCCTTTATGCGCTGGGCATCGAAGTTGCACTCGGCACCCACCGCACCCGCATATTTGGGTGCTACAAGCCCCCGGGATCACATTTAGATATCTCCGACATCCACAGGCTCATATCAGATGAGCCGACTGTGATTGGCGGAGATCTAAATTGTAAGCACCCCGAGTGGGGCTCTCGCACGACAAATGCAGACGGAAGACGTCTGCTCGCCGACTCTGTGCAGGCTGGATATACGGTGGTGGGTACTTACACCCCCACCCATTACCCGGAGCAATCCTCGCACTCGCCAGACGTCTTAGACATCGCCATTACCTATCGCGTCGCAGGCGACCTCCACCAGGAGGTACTGGACATGGCCCACGGTTCAGACCATCTCCCGGTCCTGGCCATCGTCCGAGCATCCCCAGTAAGTGTCCCCACCCCTCCCCTCATACCCAGTCCGCGACTGGGACGCTTTCTCCCTGCAGCTGCACGAAAATACGCCAAATTTCCCGGTGAACACTGCAGAAACCGTCGAATCTATGACGGTGCAGCTCACAGGGGCGATTGCAGCTGCAATGGATGCGGCCACCCAACCGCCCACCCACCGCCAACATAAGCGGCCTCACCTACCTCGCCACCTAATGGACCTGATCGCCGAAAAGAAGCGCCTGCGACGACGATGGCAGCGCACCCGATGCCCAGCGATAAAGACGCAGCTCAACCGCCTCACCGCAGAGGTAAGATCCCAACTAGAGACCCTCAATGCGGAAAACTGGACCCGACGCATCCAGGAGGTGGGAGAGGACTGGCCCTCTTTACACCGCTTTTGCCGCAGTCTTACCAGTGCCACTGCCCCTGTTTACCCCCTGCTCCACCCCGACGGGAACTTAAGGTACCGTGCAGAGGACAGAGCAGAGATTCATGCCGAACACCTCGAGCGCCAGTTTTCAACACTGCCAACGACCGCAACGGACCACGCCCGCATGGTCTCCGAGGAGGTAAAGGTGTTCCTACTTTCCCCCTCCCCCCCTCCCTCCTTCTCCTTCTCTCCGAGGGAAGTGCAGAAGACCCTAGCACGTCTTAAACCGAAGAAGGCCCCCGGAGCAGATGGAATTCCCAACTCTGCTCTTCGACATTTACCTTTCAGGACGGTGGCCGCCCTGACCCGCCTGTTCAACGGAATCGTCAGGACCGGCCACTTTCCCACCACCTGGAAATTGGGGATAATCATCACCATCCCCAAACCCCACAAAAATTTGAGAAGGGCAGAGGGCTACCGCCCCATAACCCTCCTCTCAACCCTCTCCAAAACCTTTGAAATCCTTCTCCTTAAGCACCTGGCTCCCCACCTCCCTCCTCGTGAGGACCAATTCGGATTCAGGTCAGAGCTCAGCACCACCCTCCAGTTGGTAAGAGTTATCCATCATCTGTCCGTTGCGGCGAACAAGAAGGAATCTTCGGTCGCAGTATTCCTTGATATGGAAAAGGCGTTCGACTGTGTTTGGCATGAAGGTCTGCTCTTCAAGCTCATCCGAGCCAACGCCCCACCCCCCCTGGTAAGGCTTGTGGCATCATTTCTCTCCGGCCGCCCCTTCAAGGTAAGAGTCGACGGCGTCCTCTCCGGAGAGCGCCCCATCACCGCCGGCGTCCCTCAGGGCAGCGTGCTCTCCCCGGGACTGTATAATTTCTATGCCAGCGACGTCCCCAAAGACCCTGGCCTGACCACCGCAGCGTTATACGCCGACGACACGGCGTTTATAACCAGCTCGCTGACACCAGACCACGCCGCCCTGAAGCTTCAGAGGACGCTGGACCTTCTCCCTGACTGGCTGAGCAACTGGCGACTGTCTGTAAACGCAGGTAAGTCCCAGGCGCTCGCCGTCACTACGAGAACGGGGTTTCCAGCTCCTCTGAAAATCGGAGACGCTGAAATACCATGGGGGAGAACGGCGAAGTATCTAGGTGTCGTCATAGACCGCCGTCTCTCCATGGTCGCCCAGCGCCAGACAGCCGTGGCAAAGGCCAAAGCGGCTATCGCGCAACTGCGCCCCGCCTTCTCATCTCCTAAGATCCGGACATGCGGATCAACATGCGGACGGCCTTGTACCAAACCTACATTAGGTCCCGCCTCACCTACGCAGCACCTGCGTGGCACCACCTGCTCTCTGCACCCCAGAAAAGGTTGCTGCAGAGAGCCCAGAACCGGGTGCTGCGCCATATCGTGGGCGCCCCCTGATACGTCCGCAACTCCACCATTGAGAGGGATCTCAGGATGGAGAGCGTGGAGGCCTTTGTGGCCCGGCTCGCCACCAACCTGTTCGCGCGAGCGGATGCCTCGCGCCTGGTCGAGCTGACCGACCTGGCGCCCTGGCACGCCCGCCCGCCCGACCGCCACATCCTGCTGAGGGACGCTGTCCCCCCGGCAGACCCAGCGGAGCCCCGCCACCCCCGAAGAGGAGGAGCCCCGGCGCAATGATGCGCCACCCCGCCCTCGAAGAGGAGGAGCCCAGGCGCTTGACGCGCCTCCATGCCCCCGAAGAGGAGGAGTCCCGGTGCATTGATGTGCGCCCCACCCGAGGCGCATGTTACAGCGCTCCAAACACCGCTGGATCGCTGCCCCCCCTCCTCTTCCCCCTGCACCGGTAGGAAATAAAACCTACCGGTACAACCTGTCTTACTTCACCCGGGGTCTGTCGGGATGGCAGCCCTCTTGCCACCCCGTCGCCCCCTTGGTGCACCTTCCCCCCCGGAACACAAAGTCGGGGCCCGGAAGTTTTCCCTCTCACACTTCCCCCCCATCCCCCAGGTTGTTCGTGTCCGCGGTCCGGTAAACGCGGCGCGTGAGGGAGTGGACCCACACACGTTTCCCGGCCCCCGGGTCGGGACCCCCACGCGCCGCTTGGAGCCGACCGTTGGTCTTGGTCGGGCCTGGATTGGCATAACGTCATTCCCTCGGAATTTGTGTAGCCCCCCCACGGGTTTCCCCCGCGTTCTGCCGCGGCGGGTCTTCCCCCAAAATTGACTCTTTGCGCCCAGTACCCCCCATTGTCACCCCAATTAGAGGGGCATAGCCCCTGATATTGGTTAGGTCCGCCGTAAGGCCCTTTTCAGGGGCCCGGCGTCGAGCCGAGAAGAGTCTCCTTCTCTAACGAAGCCATTCTGCTCTCGGACACCGTCCGATGAACAGCTCCGCTCGTTTCGATCGTCCCGTCGTTCCCGCACTATTGCGCTCTCGCGTGTGTGTGTACCACTGAAGAAAGAAGTCCGAAGAAAGAAGACAGCAAGACCGAAGACTCAAGAGGCAAGACTCAAGAGAGAAGAGGACAAGGCGTCCCCAACCGCCTTTGCCGCCCGACCCGTGCCGTACCATGTCTCGCGCCGCGCCGCGACCGCCGCCTACCGGACGATTCGTGCGACCGCTCGCATCGTCCGTCTCGCTCTTTAGTGCGAGCCTTCTGCTCGCACACCCGCCGCGTCTTGTTCGCGAACACTAGCGCCCTAGTGTTTAGTGTAACGTTAGTGAGTGAGATGCAGCCGCCCGAGGAACAATTGTAAGTACCGTGACACGTTTAGGCACACTACACGAGGAGTTTTTCCTCCCTACACACCTCCCCTCCCGGTCGCCGGGCGGGGCTGTATCCCCAATATTTAATTTTAGAGAGTAGAATCCCACTCCCGGGATAAACTCTCTAATCATGTCTGACGCCATGATTAGAAAGTTCCTGGAGTTTTTGAAGTTAGAAATCCCCGATGTCGCGTCCAAGTGGGAACGCTTCGTGCGCATGCACGAAACTGACTCACCGGCGTCGCCCGATAGCGACGTCCCGTTAATTCCGGCCGAAAATGAATCCCCATCATCTCCTTCAGAGATGTCTTGCTCAGAGCAAGAGTCCGACCGTAGTGAAGGCGAGTTCACTACAGTCAAATCGAAGAAGACGAAGAAGAGGAAGCGTCCAGAGGGCACCTTCTCTCCAGTCTTAAGTTCCCCGACCAAGTCGGTCATTAAGAATAGAAAAACCGAGCAGGCTCATGGCTCCGCGGCCCCCGTTACCCTATCGGCCCCTCTGGCTTCCCAGGCCCCTCTGGCCTCCCAGGTCCCCCGAACCTCGCAGGCCCCTCCGGCCCCCCAGGCCCTTCCGGCATCCCAGGCCCCTCAGGCCTCCCAGGCCCCTCAGGCCGTCCGTTCCCCTAAAATGCCTCCCCCTGTAATCATACAGGAGAAGGCAAAATGGAACCTCATCTCTGCAGCAATTAACGAGCAAAAGCTACGTTACTCGTCTGCACACACCACCCCCATCGGCATTAAGGTGCAGGTTAAGACCTCGGAGGACCACCGCCTCCTCACCGCGTTCCTACGTAATAAAGGCATAGGATATCATACTTATGCCCTTGAAGACGAGCGCCTTCTGCGCGTCATCATTACCGGAGTCGACAAGTGCCTCTCCACACAAGAGGTACTTGTGGACATCAAGTCCCAGGGTTATCCCGCACTAGAGGTACATCGTATGTACCACCCTATCAAAAAACACGAGTACAATATGGTACTCGTAACCCTCCCCCTTACACCAGAGAGCAAGGATATCTTCAATATCCGAGCCATCTGTCACATTACGGGCATCCGTGTATAGCCCCCCCGTAAAAGGGGCATCCCTGGCCAGTGCCACCGATGCCAACTCTACGGGCACTCGGCACGGAATTGCCAAGCTAGGCCGCGTTGCGTCAAGTGCCTCGGAGACCACGGCACCTCTGACTGCCCCCGCAACAGCCCAGCTGAGGAGTCCGAACCCCCCAGCTGTGTTCTCTGCAAGTCCCAAGGACACCCCGCCAACTACAGAGGGTGCAAAAAAGCACCCAAAGTTAAAAAACGCGTTGCACCACAGACGAAAGGTGCCCCCCCCAAACAGAGATTCGTCCCTGCCCCCCTACCCTCCCAATCTGCATGGTTCAAGCCCGCGCAGAATCGTAGTTTGGAGCCAGCGGCTTTCCCCGCTCTCCCCAGCAAGGCCATGCCCTCCGCGCCCAAAGCGCCTAAGGCCACGCCCCCTCCGACTCCCAGCTTCACTGCAGACCTCTCTTTCGTCCAGCAGTTCTTAAGTAACGTCGGGCCTATTGACCCGATGGAGCTTTCTATTTTAGCGACAAAGCTAAAAGGATCGGCCACAGACCGCATCCAAGCCTTGTCTGACCACCAGGTCTTGATCCGTCAGATCAAGGCTCTCTCCACAAGCGGTAATTAATGGAGCCTTCGGGAAGGACAAAGCCGCACTCGTTACGCGTACACTACGCGTTCAATACGAACGGCATTAGGAATAACATAAGTGAAATTCGCGATTTTGTAAGCAGCCAAAATGTCGATATTCTTCTAGTGCAGGAGACGTTTTTAAAACAACACAAAGCCGAGAGTTGGGATCGACTTCTTAGTGATTTAGAACCATCTCACGTGGCATACTGGCCACTCGCGAGGGCCCTCAAAAATGACACGGAGTGCGATATGCCTCCTTTAGACAGACCTAACCGTCCTCCTGCATTCGAAGACATAGACAAGGCCGAGTGCCTAGCTGATAACTTCGAACAACAGTGCCGGCCGAGTACTCACCCGATTGATCCCGTGCACCTTAGCTTAGTGAATAGCGAGGTCGACAGCCGACTCTCGAGGCCACCTGATGTAGATAGGGTGAGGATGGTGGACTCGGAGGAGGTCAGTGACATTATTAAGTGTATGAAAGCCAAAAAGGCCCCAGGCCTCGACGGCATTTCAAACAAAACACTTAAAATGTTACCGTCCGAGCTTATTCAACTCCTAGTGAACATCTTTAACGCCCTCTTAGTAGGATGTTCATTCCCAGACATTTGGAAAGTAGCTATTGTCATAGGTATCCACAAACCGGGGAAACCCCGGAAGGTGCCTGGTAGTTACCGTCCAATAAGTCTCATTAGCTCCCTCGGTAAAGTCTACGAAAGAGTTATCAAAAGGCGCCTCAATGACGTCATTTCCGACAAAAAACTCCTTCCAGACGAGCAGTTTGCCTTGCACGAAATGCACAGCTGTCCCGCTCAAGTACACCGCTTAACGGAGTACATAATATCTAGCAAAAACGACAGGAAGACGACATGCGCCGTATTCTTTGACATTGCAAAAGCTTTTGATAAAATTTGGCATAACGGACTGTTTTACAAACTCTATCAAATGGAAATACCTGATTATCTCGTTCTACTAATTAGTAACTTTTTAAAAAACCGTAAATTTCATTTTCGCGTTGAAGGCGCACTGTCGTCGCCAAGATATATGGAGGCGGGAGTGCCGCAGGGCTCGGTCCTCTCGCCCTCTCTATATAACCTGTATACTAGTGACATCCCCAAACACGCTAAGGTGCAATTAGCTATGTTCGCGGACGACACAGCCCTTTATTATTCCCACATACGAGCCTGTACCGCGTCAAAAGCCCTCCAGGAATCAGTTACCACTCTCGGTAACTGGTTCTCCAAATGGAGAATAGAAGTCAATCCCGACAAAAGTCACGCCATCCAATTCGACATTAAAAGTGCAATGAGGCGTACTTGCCCCCGTAAAATAATGAGCCCTATAAGCCTGCACGGCAACATAATCCCACAGGCCACTCAGGTCAAATATTTAGGCGTAGTACTAAATAAGTCGATGACGTTTTCGAGTCACATTAGCAACACATTACGTAAAGCGAAATTTGTACTCTACAAATTATATCTGCTGCTTAATTCGCGAAGCAAAATGTCCCTAAGACATAAGCTTACACTGTATAAGGTTTGCATCAGAACGATACTCACTTATGCGTGCGTCTCTTTCGCACAGATAAGCGAGTCTCAATTGGACCGATTGCAAAGAGTCCAGAACCGGTTTCTACGCATGGCAACAGGAGACCCCTGGTACATGTGTAACATCGACTTGCATAGGGACTGCGAAATCATTACTATTAAAGCCTATATCAAGGAACTCGTAGAGAGATTCTTTGATGAAGGCAAAAATCACCCAAACCCCCTTATCAAAAAGGCACTGGACTATAAACACGACGCACAGACCTTCCGACACCCGTACAAACGGCCTAAGCATATCTTAGCCGATCCCGTAGACCCGATCACAAAATACGTAACGTACTGTGTACAGTTACGTAAACACAAATCACACGCACCCGCGAGACTATCATCGCACCGGGGCCGACGCCGGCGCCTACCCCGAGGTCCCACATCCGACACGACAACACGTACAGACGTACAGACCGACCCTAACAAGGGACCGGACCCGAACCCGAGTTCGAGTTCGCATCCCAGTAGACTAGGTTCACTCCTAAATAGTGCCCGCGACCGCGATATTGTTATAGAGAGCTCTACCAATACCGCGAACCTCATCGATATTAGGACTTACGCGCGCGAGTCATCCCGACCGTACGCGGAAGGGGAGAGGGACGGCCCTCTCAGTACCGATACCACTCAAAAAGAGAGCTCCTCTATCGCGATAACTCGCACGCCGTTTCTGTTACCTGTTCTGTTCGTAGTTTCTGCTACCGCGCGCGAGCAACCTCACTCATCAGCGAGTGAGGAAGGGGTCGGACCCCGTAGCAGGAGAGACCCGCGTCTCCCCTGTCATAATAATAGCTCACATCCGTAGCTGTCCCGAATATCCGGTCTGAACATCACCCGGGTGATGTTAGGGAGGGTCAAACCCTCCCATCGACTCTAACCAAATAAACTAGCCACCAGGCTAGTTATAGTCCGACTTAGCTACAGCGGTCTTAACCCGACACTTAGCATAGACCCTTTCGAAAAAAAAATTTAAAAAAAATACACGAAGCCGAATGAAACGATCATCCCTACTCGAAGTGCGTCTTTTTCTGCCTTGTCCTGATCTTCTCACATAAGTACCGGTCTCCCTGAACCGTTGGATACTGCGATGGATCGTTGAAACTGGTCGACGAAGATCTCTGGATATCACTCTGTAGGTTTGACCATTTCTTCGCATTTTGAGTGCCCTGGCAATCTCCGTTGGGACTAAGTCAGGCATAATTCAGTCCTCAACTCCAAAAAGATACGCGATTAAAAAAAACTAACAAAAAACAGTATTTCAATGAAATTTTAAATCAAACTCAGAAAGAAGAAATACTCGAAGTTCGCTTCAGATAAGGTGTATTTGAATAAAATTAAAACAATTACATAAAATGTGATGTTCAGTTGTTTTCTTAATTTGAAAATATTTCTTTTTAAATTAAATGACGTATAACCAACCTTATATGATACTGATATCAAACCTTTATTTTATGTTCCGCTAAATATGCCGGTGTGTACAAGCATACGACACAATCCTCCCATCGCGTACATGTCAATAGTGTCAAAAATCCAGTTAAGATTGTTTCTTCGAGATGGAAGGTACGTTTATATTTTCATATTCGTGTTTGAAATTTATGTCATGTGAGATTGATAATTTTGATAGTGTGTTGTTGGTTACCATCATGGCGACGAACAACAATATTTAAATATTATATTGATGACCAGTGAAGTTTAAACAAACTTTATTTTATTACATAATTAAATGCAAATAATATCAAACACAAAGTGGTTATGTATTTTACTGTATATATGAAAAATCAATATATGTATACAAAAGAAAGTCGTGTTAGTTACACTATTTATAACTCAAGAACGGCAGAACAGATTTGCCGGAAAATTGATGGACAGGTAGCTTGGAACCAGGAGATGGACATAGGATACTTTTTATTCCGTTTCCGTGGGACGTGTCACGTGACATAAAACGTGGTTTAGCAAAACGCAACTGACATGGAATAACAAAACGCAACTGACACCTAAACGTAATGTTGTCTATGGATGAGTATGGTTGAAAATTTGACAATTAGAAATTTTGAACTTGTCCGGTGGATGTGTTTGATTCGAGTTTCTATTAACATTATTCTGCCGATATTATCATTAATAATGCCGCGACCAAGACGATCGAATAGACAGACAGACATACAGACGGACGGACAGAGCGTAACTAAAAGGGTTCCTTAAGTATTACGGAACCCTAAAACTGGATTGCAATTCCAATGTCTCACTACAACTCGAAAACGGCTGGACAGATTTGGCTAATTTTGGTCTTGAAATAATTGTGGAAGTTCAGGGAAGGCTTAAACGATGAGAAATACTGGAAAAATTACTGTAGATGTTGGAGTAGGTTGTAGGTGTATGTATAGTTATTTATTTATTCCATTTGACAGTTGAGACAGAACAACGTGTGTCGGGACAGCTAGTAATAGAATAAATAAAAATATATCTTATTTTACCTATCCTAAGGATAATATTAAGTAAGTTAATATTTCATTTTCTAGGAGATGTCTTGCTTTATTATAAGAGCGTCCATGACCTAGTGAATAGACCCCTTGAGTCACACGCGTGATCGTGCAGGTTCGACCCCGGTTTGTGGTGTGTACAGACTTTTTCAATAACCGTATACTGCCGTTGGACTTACTTAAATTTTTCCCTATCCTCTGTGACAACCCTGACAAAATTTGGATCGTTCTATGAAAGGTGTTCCTCTGTACGTATTTTCACTCTGCGCCGCCACCGCCGCGCCGCTCGCTGCTAAATTCGAGGCGGCGGGCACTGAGTACCACAGTATTTAGCATATTATTATATATCTCTAAACTAAAAAATATTTTATTGTAGGTACTTTTAATTCCCTTGAGATATCATACACAAATCACAAACAAAACAAGAAAGCTCGTAAAAGCTTTGCTTTCACAAAGACGGAGCTTTACAAACTTTATACTATTTAAAGCCTCTGAAAGCTAAGTATTTTGTTTCTCTTCACATACACCATCATTATTCTAATAAAACTAAATATCTTTCTCTATGATCTTTTAATCTTTAATTTATACAATTTTATGGGACGTGGATTGTGAATTTTATATTCGGCTCCAACAGCTTTGTTTATAATTGCTATGTTTTTGCATCTGTTGATTGAAAAACTTATTGTTATTCTTCCTGTACACACAAAAACGAAATTTAAAACCTTACTTAATAAATATAAAGGAGATTCGTAAATTAGTGTAACCAAAGTGAGATCTTTGCCAGAGTGAACTGATGAAAGGAATAAAAAATATAATTTAGTTAATATTTTATCAATATCCCGCGATAATGTATCCCCAACCTGCAAGCAAATGTGTGAGTGCAGGCATGCTTAAGATTGTATGCTATGGATTTCCGCAAAGTAACGTCTGATTCTATATAGCTGAATAAAATAACCTGTTGCCTAACCACGCGCATATCAGGACAATGTCTAAGGTTTTCCGTAACCATTAACGCGTAATAGTTTTCTTTTTTTTTCAAATTACTTCTGAAGTAATTGTCCGATTTCGAAATTCGAAGTAATTTGCCTAAAGAGTATTTAGCATGACAGGTCATAAGTTCAAGTTTCTAACTCTATTATAGTTTAGAAATCCTAGGGAAACTACTAAAAACTAAACTACTAATCCAACTTTTAAACCACGTACAATTTAAAAAAAGTTGTGTATGAAATCATACTTTCGTTTAAAAAGGCCTATTCGCAATACCCAACACGATGGGGTGGAACGAGAGAGAAAAAAAATGTTCATCCTCACTTTACATATATGAAGAGCCACTAATAAAATATATAATTAATATTATTTTATGATGCCAAACTTAAAACCTATAGGTACGCAATATATAACCATATCAAAAATTATCATTACCGAACTTAGAAGGGTCGACAGACAGACAGACGGATTTACAGAGCGAAACTATAAGGGTTCCTTGTACTACGGGACACTAAAACGGGCAATTTTTTATGAAGCCAGCATTGCGTAGCTGCCGAGGTACTGCAGATGTTTATAGCGTTTACCATAAGGTAAAACGTTTGCACGTTTGCTGGTCTCATACCGTCAGTATCCAATTGAATTTTACTACGTCAGAAACGAATTTTCGAGGCTTATTGCATTTAAAGCAGACATCTTCAGGCCAACTAACTCAGGCGTTAGGGTAAGGGATTTTCTTGACTATGTGATAAAGGGTAGAAAATAGGCACTTAAATAATTCTTTTAGTGTTGAATGACCTACATACTTAAATTTTTTTCTTAAATACGTTCGTTCAATTTTCAATTCTCTTGTTAAAGCATTAGGGTTCAATTTTACTTATGTTATCAAAATTGTTATTTTATTGGTGGAAAAGATATTACTTCCGAGTAAAATGATGTTTTATTCGAAAGTTATGTCTTTTGAAAATTTCAAAATGAATCGAAGCAAGTTTGTTTTGTTCCATAAAAATAAATTTCATGTGAGCTCTCAATCTTCCACTTAATACCTCAATATTGAATAATTGAGTATTTTCCTACATGTAATTTTTTTTTTCAATATAAATAATAATTAAGAAATAACTAGATACTACAACTTTATAAATCTAAAAAGAATCAGGATTGTATGTGTAGTTTTGTAATGATATGCATTTCGAAGTCACAAAAGAGTAGAAATATTTTTCTACAATATTAGTGTAAAAAACCAACATAATTAGCTTACAAACATCAAATACAAAAAGATTTACTATGGTATGTATGAACATAAACGCGCAAACTTGGGAGATATCAGAAATTTTGTGCATAGTGACGTCATCTGCTTGTACGACTTTTATATGAAGCGTTTTCACGAGACTCACAAAAGTGCTTCAAACAATCCGCAATATTCTTGAAAATATTGATGATGACCATGACATGAAAGTGCCGTATTATCATAATATCAAATAATTTGAATAAATTTGAAGATGTTTCTAGCTATTAACTGGTGTTAATTCAGGGAACAAAAAATTATAGGCAACTGTATGTATCAATAACTACAAGGGACAAGATTGAATTCAATTTTTTTCAATTCAATTTATTCAGACACACAAAATATAATATATAGAACAATATTGTTAAGGTGAACTTGTTGATAACAATATTATTATTATTTATTTTATTTTATAATATGTTAAAGAGAAAAGGTTCGTTTGTTTGTTTGCATGTTTGTTTGCATTGAATAGCCTTCGAAACTACTAGACCGATTTTGATGATATACGGCACAGATATATTATATAGACCACGCGAAAGGAAATTGGCTATTTTTTGTGTTTTACTGCTAATCGTACGGTTCGCGCGACAACATCTAGTAATATAATAATAATATTTCTGTGATGTGAAGTGAAACTACGTCAGGCAGAAGTCTGGTAAGAATTCTAACCATTTTCCAAATACGATAAAACATAATTATTATCATAACATTAATTTCCCTCATATACACAAGAACCTTATTCTTTAGAAGCTTACATATAAAACGTATTTTCATAAAATCTCAATCCAAAAATAATATTCTCCGAGTTCATTTATCATGCTCCCCGTGCTATAAAAACTCCATTTATAAGCAATAAAAACTTAGATCTCGGCTATCACATTAAAAAAATGAGTTTATTCGCTCACTAATTTGAATAAAATGCTTATAATATATTAACAGAATAATTTATATATTGTCAATACGTGACTATGGTAGAATACTGAAAAAAAATCTACTAAGAATTGTAGATTGAGGTAAAAGGTCACAATTTCGTGTGTTTTGCTTCATGTGTAAAAAATAATAATATTTAATATAAAATACAAAATTCAATTATATAAAATCTATCTTTAAAATTAAGAACCATCAGTTTTTATCGAGAAATGACATCAAAACGAGGCTCAAAACTCTCAGTGGCAACAAAAACCTGTGCGGTGTGCGTAATAATTATTTTCACCGTAAGAAGCTTCAGAAGCTCACAGAAGGAAAAATAAAAGTTTTGATTTGATTGTTTATCTTTAAATAATGATTTTATGTATTCCTTAACCTTGTGATTTGATACATAAAACAGACATATACAAGAACAGAATTCCTCTAAAATAGCAATTGATCAAGTCTCTATGGGATTCTCATTAGAGGTATGTTCTCTCATCTCTCATTGGTATGTTAAGACAACGCAAACAAAATCACGGGTAAAGACTAGTATGTAGATAAGTAAGTCTTATGTAATAAAGGAACAATGTAATCACTCGCCTAACGCCTCTTTTCTACAAATAAAGTCCCATTCGCCGTTCAATAGTGCGTTGCTGGTAATCGTGAGTGTCATTTGTCTACGTCGACATTGTCGACGTTGGTGACATTGTCTACGTTGATGTCATTGTCTAAGCTGATAACCGCACAAAGAAAAGTCTTTTACAGCTATGAAAGTAATAGGTAATGTTGAAAGCCCGTCAAGGTATGAATGGGTCGATTAAACTCGACGTGGTTCATTTAAGAAAAACCTTTTATTGGTTTGGAACGTTGATTTTGTTTTTCGGGAAAAATTATTCTACAGTTGTTGATTTTATTTAGATTAGAATTTTTTCCCATCTTTGTAGTAACAATGATTACATTGCCGATATAAAGTTCCAGAATGGTTGGACTATTCTGTAACTTTATATTGGCAATGTAATCATTGTTACTACAAAGATGGGCAAACATGTCAGATATAACTAAGTCCGACAGAAATCTGCAAAAAGCTTTCTCGTTTTACATTTAATAATTATTTACTTGAGCGAATGAATTATTAGGTCTTTACCTATGAAATTACCTTTTTGTATGAAAAATTTTAAACAATTTTTTTTCATGTAAGTATTTTTTATTTGTATTAATCGAAGTAATCACCCATGCAATCAATGCATCTTTGCCAACGCAGTGGCAGTTTATTGATGCCCTTCTTAAAGAAATCAGCTGGACGGGAGGCCACAAATTCTTCATAGGCATTTTGTACTGCCTCTCGGGTATTGAATTTTTTTCCCGCCAAGAAGTTATCCAAATTCTGGAAAAAGTACTAGTCTGTAGGCGCAAGGTCTGGTGAGTCGGGTGGATGATGGAGAGCTTCCAACCCCAGTTCTTGCAACTTGGAGACCGTCTGCTGTGCAGTATGAGGTCGCGCGTTGTCGTGCAGGAGCAGCGGAGACGAGCGATCGACCAATGCTGGTTGGAGATGTGCCAGCTTCTCCATCATTGTGTTCAGTTCTTCACAGTACATATCTGCAGTAATGCTCACCCCGTTTGGTAAGAATCTGTGATGAATCACACCGGCGCTAGACCACCAAACAGTGACCATCACTTTTCTAGGGGTAAGTTTTCGTTTAGGGCATTGTTTAGGTGCTGAACCAGGACCCAACCAACTTCCTGAGCACTTGCGGTTATCAAACAGAATCCATTTTTCATCGCAGGTAACAATGCGGTTCAAAATTCCTTCATTTGTGTGTCTGTTGAGCAGTGCAAGGCACGTCTCGACGCGTATTTCGCGCTGGCGATCATTGAGTTCGTGGGGCACCCATTTGTCAAGCTTTTTTACCTTGCCAATTTGACGCAAATGGATCAATATTATTTTGACGCTAACGTCGAAAGCTGCTGCTAATTCAGCCGTAGATTGTGTATCATCAGCTTCCACAATCGCCTTTAATTCGTCATTGTCGACCAAAGTCTTCGGACGACCGCGAGGTTCATTTTTCAGGTCGAAATTTTCAGAACGGAAGCGAGCAAACCAATAACAGGTGGTGCGTTGATTTGTAGTGTTAGCTCCGTAAACGTCGTTGATGTTGCGTGCCGCTTGTGCCGCGTTGCTGCCACGACAGTACTCATATTCTATAATTACTCGAATTTTTAACGTATCCATGATGACGAAAAAGATTGTAATGCGATGAAAATGTAACAGTAATCAATAAACAAATGACTACTTATGGAAAAAGAATTCCATGTTTTTAAAATAAAATTAAAATGAAATTAGAATTCTTAGCCAAACAAAAATTATTTTGGTTTAAAATGGCCAGTACTGCAGAACGGCAATTTCATAGGTAAAGACCTATTATAAATATAGCACTCAAAAAATTGTTTCACATCCTAAGGAAAGTTATCATAGATATATTAATACGTGGAGCAAACACTTTGAGTACAGTTTTACGAGAATTGTGCGAACGGAGGAGAATGAAATTTGGCACAGTTAAAGTTGGAGGAAGGTGTGCAGAGAGAATAGGATTTTTTAATAATGCTTGGAAATCTTATAGAAATACATATAATTAATAAAAATACAGTTACACACACTACCTCACTAACACTACCCCAGACGCCTCTTTTCTTTTATTTCTCCTTCTATGAAGTTATTAAATCTTTATGAATTTGTCATTCACACACTTTTTTTCACTTTGTCACATCTAACAAGATGCCTAATCATCTTTTCTTCTCTATTTTCTAAAGTTTCTAGAGGGTTTTACTTTTCTCCTATCTCCTGTTAAAAAATCCAATATGTACACTTACCAATTTTTTTGTGCTATTTGGATTTTGTCATAAAAACGATTATGCCATAGACTTGACCTCCAGCTTACCGCATTCCTAATAAAAACTAAAAAACCACCGAGCGTTGTTTCTTGAAAAATAAAACCGGCAAGTTTACAGACTTGACCTCTTCAAGCGGCCAGTGTCAAGTGGCCGAAAAGAGTGTCGGATTTTGTTGTTGTTTCATCAAGATTTGTTCCCAGGGCGATGTAGGTTAGATAATTAAGTTCTCGTCTTCCACTCAAGGAACTGTGGAAGCAATTATCAAAAACTCCGGTCAAATTTTGATGGTCCTTAGAGGATATATTTTTAAAGGACATTTAATTTTCATTATATTATTCTGTGATAATGAAAAAATCTAAATGAAAAAATTGGGTAAATGCCTACATATAAAAATTTAGTCTTTTTTTAAATAGTTTAGAAATAATCAGGTTACATACAACTTGATAAAATTGAAAGGAATTAAAATACTATGTGTAGTTTTATAATTAGGATTATTTCAAAGTTACAAAAAAAGTTGGAATATCTTTCTACTACGATAGTGTTAAAACCCTACATCATAATTAGTTTACTTACATCAAATACAAAAAGATTGACAATGGTATGTACATTGTATAAGCATAAACGAGCATACTATGAAGATATCAGAAAGTGAATATGACCGTATATTTTGTATGGGCGTGGGACATCCGCTGCCGTTACGAGTTTGTATGAGGCCTTTTCACGAGACTTACAAAAGTGCTTGAAATAATCCGCAATTTCTTAAACAATATTGATTTTTTGGTTACCTTTTGTATACTTTTTTATTTTTCAGCGCATCATTCATTTATGAAATAAAAAATTATCATGTAATTACAATACAATCAAGCGAGACACTAATTGCGCTTGATTGTATTGTAATTAGCTTGATTGTGTTTTGTTACCTTAAACGTTTACCTTACCTTACCTTACCGTAACCGTTTTGTTTACCTTAAACGAGACGAAGATAGATAGATAGTTTTATTTCACAATTATAATATTAATGAAAATTAGTAATTGTACCAAAAACGAAGATTGATTTACTTATATCAAGGTTAATTATTTTAAATTACTTATGTTTTACAAGGCTCTCCTAAGGGGCAGGATTTTTAAAGTTTACTCCTTAAAAATCAATGCATATAGGTATGTATATAAAGGGAGTGAAATTAGCTTAAGTGACACGTGAATTTAATGTCATTTTTACGCATAAATAACATTAAATTAACGTCTTAAGTATTTATGTAGTTAAGTCTTTATGTATATAAACACATAAAGTTTTTAGAGTTTCTCGCTTATAATCTCTTATACCGAGATTTACGCTAATTTTATTGGACTATAATTGGAATATCTGTATTATAATTGGTATAATATATAGTCCAATAAAATTAGCATAAATCTTGGAAATAGTGTAACTAATCAGGGTATTTTTAACCGAAAAGCTTTGAAAGAAATGTTTTTGAGAGTTGGTATCACCGCACGATGTAAATAGAACTCTGCGCTAATACAACAGAGATGAAATTCGAACACACGAGTGCCGAGTTTTCAATTCGGTCTGCAGGACCAAATCCGTGCGTCTGTAGCGACACCGGATCCGGTACGCGGATATGGACCGCGGACTAAGGCCGAGTGTTTTACTATTATGAGTTACAGGAAGTAGTTAAATTATACGTAAAAATAATTAAATTACAACTTCCGGTCTGGTCTTAACGCAATTCTATAGATGGCGCTCGAAGTGCGCCGTCAAATATTATATTTCCTGGAAATAGGCCCTCTGTTATCCACAAACAAGTGATCTCATCATCTTGATTGACTGTATTATGCCCAAGACATATTATATTAGTTACGCAAAAGTTACTCATTCATTAGTCTAACTAGATATAATCTATTACGAGTTCGTGATATAGAAAATATAATTTATATCCTGAAATAGTTATGAAGAAACAAATCATTTGACCGCAATCAGTGACTATTTATTATTATATGTGCGTATGTTTTTTTCTGTACGGTGCGGGCGTAAAATATAAATATTATGCACGCCAAATTAAAAAAAAAGCTACTCGGCCTCGTAGAAAACCGGCGTAAAATAACGCTTGCGTTGAGGCCCAAGGGGGTTGAGAATTTTAAGGACCAGTGCCCAACATCAGAGGAGTTACAAGTGAAACTCTTCTGGTGTTGCGAGTGTCCGTGGGAGGCGGTAATCGCTGACCATGGGGCGATCCGTCTGCTCGTTTCCTGGTCTATTTCATAAAAAAAAATAGGGTATAATATCCAAGTAGGTATTTAGTAAAAATAATAATGCGGCCGTGGTATCCGATCAAGCTGTCAATATAGTTAGTTATTCTTATGTTCTGGAGAAATGAAATCGCAATATATACAGCCGCCCACTATTAATAACTCTTAATTAGTGTAGTTTGTCTGCAATGTTGTGACGAGAAAATAAGAAATATTTTATTCTCTCGCTTAGTTTTAAAGACACTGGGCGTTTTGTGCCCGAATTTTATAAAAGTCGCGACCACAAAAGACAAATGCTATTTGATACATCGGATACATCGTAAAGTGCAGATAACAGATAAAATGTTAACATATTTAATATGAGTTTATTTTTGAGAATATGCATTTGTTAAAATATTATATTTATCGGAGGGACTCAGGTTTGACTGAGTTATATTTATCTAAACTTGTTGCCTAAACCAGACTTGTTGCCTTTTGACATTCAACTTGTTTACTTTGATTAAAACTCCAGTTATTTAAATAATACATTTATTTATTGTACAACTGAAATTATTACAATCCATTTTCCAACATTTAGGATCACTTTTACATTTAAAACACGAAACTTTACTAAATTTAAGCAATAATAATAATAAAGAAATATAATGATTCCGACGAGCTATTTTAATAACAATATCAATAACTTTTAATAACAACTAGATGTTGCTTGGACCAACGTCCCCGTAATAATGATCTTCCTCCCGAGCACGCTGTACTACCCTCTTCATAGGGTGTGGCGAATCCTCATTATCCCCACCTTGCGGATTCATGGGTTGTCAAGAGTGGTTCGATGGTAACATTGCAGGTGGGCATGACCTGCTGTTGTAGCAGGTGCATTAACACCTCCGCCGACATATAATTGACCCCACCGCCAGCAGATATGCGACTTATGCCGTTGTAATCCAGATGCAATTACGCTTACCGAAATAGCATTGGTCACCGTGGGTAATTTTTCCATGATAAAAATCTCACTGTCCTTTGTATAGTGAATGAATAATTAGTAAATATGTCGCACTAGAATCTTAAATTGTACTATCAGGGAAATAAATTATCAAGCAGGTTGATTGTTCTCATATTTTTTTCGTCTCAATGATATAGCTTTCGCATATTTTATAAATGGGTATAAAATTAGCGTGTCATAGCGTTTGTTACAGAACTCCACCGAAACAGTTAGATCAATTTTTATGAAATTTTGCAACATAGATATAGATTTTTAATTTTTGATATAGGAACTTTGGACATTAGGTATTCAAAAAAAGTTACCTACGGTTTTTTTATATAAATTGTTTTTTATTTGCATTGATTTCTTAAAATGCAGCCAGCATTCAACTGTATCACTTTATCTATGTTGTATTTGCGATATTTACGGGTAACAATTTAAGCGCTTAAATTTTATATCCGCGAAGGTTTGGGGTATAAAATCAGTGGGATTTCCCCCAGGAGCGGACCACTTGCCACGATTGAGTTCACCGCTTATAAAAATACTCATATAATACAACTATAGTACGGTTGTAATACACAGGGTGATTTTTACAAGCGCGTATGGTAGACTAAATCCATAACTATACCTAAGGAAAATTCAAAAAAGAGTTGCGAGTCTAATTTGTATAAAAACTAACCTGCATAATTATATTTTGACAAATCAATTCCGTTTTAGGAAAAAAATTAACATCGCACTTCGTAAGCCCTTGCTACTTCTGTAACACTGCATGTTATTCATTATAATTATATAGATTTTACATTTGGCAATAAAAAATTATGACAATTTTATAATTGATGGGTCTGCGGTTTTTTCTAATTCGACGTCATACAAACAAATAATAATAATAATCAGACCAAGAAACGCAAGACATCGCAAGCTTCTGCGAAAAACTGGCCAAATTGACGATCGGCACAGTGTTATTGTGGCGTGTACGTTTTAAAGGCACTGTCTGCAACTGCAACGATAAAACGTTAGATGTGTTGCGGGCTCAAGTAAAAATGATTATACCTGAATGCTTACCTACTCATGTGACCATCATGATATATAAAATAAGCGCGTATTTATTAATTAGATGTGTAAAACTTCGCCTGTATCTAATTTTATATTTTAGACTTAATTTGTAAAAGAAACAACCATCTCCCTCCAGTACGCCGGTAGTTATCATAGATACCGCACGCATCGTGTTTCACGCGGTAATTACGCGAACAATACCTAACAATCTTTCAAGCTTTTATATCTATAATGATAAGAATAGTGATTGTATCTCTTTATTCTTGATACATAATATAGTTTATAACTGCTACTTGTTTCTGACTACAGAAAGAAAATGAGTGCTCAAACGATAAATAATATCATCAGTTACGCCACTGTTACTCAGACAACAATGTTCCCCAAGAAAGACCAAGCAATTATTATTGACGCGGTTGATAACGTTCAGATTAAAGATTATGCCAAGGCATTGGGACAAATAATAGAACCGTCGCAGATTCGATTTTTATCAAGAATTTCAAATAATAGAATTTGTATTTACTTAGCCTCAAAGTTACTCTCCGACGAATTAGTGGATAAAAAAAGCAGTATAACCATCCAAAGTCAAAAGCTTATAATTAGACCGCTGATTACCCGCAACACGCGTATAATTTTGTCTAATGTTTGCCCAATAATTCCTCACAGTGAAATAGAAAAAAAATTAATAGAAATCGGAATAAAACCTATGTCACCAATATCATTCCTACGTGCTGGCCTTAACGAAGTAGGCTACAGTCACATTCTTAGCTTTAGAAGACAAGTATACATATCACCAGAAGATTTCAGCCGACTACCAGATAAGATTTCCATGGAATACGATGATACAAATTACTGGATTTACCTATCAACTTACCTGTTTCTTATGTAAAAAAGTAGGTCACGTTGCCTCCAAATGTACAGAAACCCTGCAAATAATTACGCCTGCAAATAACGATAGTGAAGAATCGGTACAACATTCAAGACGTCCAACTTCTCCAGGACTGCCCTTCAAAAGACCACATTCGCCCACGGAGTCAACGACGAGCCTAGAACCCCAAAAAGAGTCTGAGAAAAACATAAACTACTTGGAAGTAACGGAAGACAAACAAACTAACTACTACAGTGACAATTTGTCCCAATCAAGTACAGATGAAATATACGAAACTAATCACATGAAAAAACTGAAGAAAACCCCTAAAAGTGACATCGACTTACTAGACCTAATATTCATTAACGATTTTATTGCTAGCTCTGATAAAATATACCCACTGGCCGGGTCTCAGGTAAAAGAATATATAGTTTAAACATATGGTGTCAAAGATATTAAGGATATAACACTCAGGTATACTACTGACTTTACTTCTCTAATTGATTTTTTTAAAGATATAATACCAAATATATCTCAAAGGAGTGTTAAAAATAGAATTATATATAGCTAAACTAAAACTTTTACAAAATATATAAATTAACTAAACATTTATTGCTTACTACTTAATACTATGAACAATTTAGATACCAAACTCAAAATTATACAATGGAACTGCAAAAGCATTTTATTAAGGTTAGATGATTTAATTACTTATATAAATAAAGAAAAAGTTCACATATGTATTTTGTCGGAAACATGGCTATCTTGCGAGAAAAAATTAAACATATCCGGATACCAGATTTTTCGGAAAGATAGGTATGATGGCTACGGAGGCCTGGTTATGTTGGTGCGCCGTTCTGTGGCTTGTAGACCAAAGGTTATTCAAACTACATGTAACAAAATTGATAATTTATGTATTGAGATTTTTAACAATTGCAAAATAAAGTATATAATAGGTATTTACTCTTCACCAAATATACAAATAGAAAAACAAGATTACGAAGAAATTTTTAGCTTATTTACACAAAATACGGTAATAGCAGACGACTTTAACGCACACCATACTGCTTGGTCATATTTAACTGATACTCGTGGTAGATTGCTGTCTGAAATTAGTACAGATCTCAGTTATATATTTCTTAATAACGGTGATTTTACTCGCTGCGCAAAATTAAATGATAGAATTGTCTGTTCAGCCCCTGATGTCACATTCTGTAGTTCAGATATTGCTTTGGATTTCGAATGGTCCACCACTAATGAAACTTTCGGCAGCGACCACCTTCTCATCTCAATCAATATATCATTCTCTCACTCAATAACTGACGACAAAAAAAGAAACATTAAAATGGCAAATTGGCCAAGCTATACCCACGAGATTCAATCCTTGTGTATGGGTCTAAATTTACAAGAAGATGTTCAAAGTTACTATAATACATTTATTGATATCATTGAAAAGTCCGCGAATAATCATATACCTTTTACGAAACCAATCAACGAGTTTTCCAATTTCAGACCTAAACCATGGTGGAATCCAGATATATCTAAAGCAATAGCGAAACGGAGACTTGCACTTAAGAACTTCAGAAAATCGCGTACTATTGAAAATTATGAAGTGTTTAGTAATAAAGTTAAAACTGCCCGAAAATTGATCAAACTAGCAAAGAAACAGTCGTGGGAATCCTTTTGTAATAATTTAAATTCAACCAAGTCTAGTGCCGAGGTTTGGAAAAGTCTCAGGTAGTTAAAAGGCAGTCGCAGTTCTAAAGAATACTTGCCAGATGACAATGCTACACCTTTTTTATCGGAACTCACTCCCGATAGTGTTAGCCATAAACCTTATGAATTTAATTTTAATTCTAACAGTTCTCCGTTTCCTTTTACACTATCTGAACTTAATGCTATTCTTAAAAGAACAGATACTTCAGAAGGTCTTGATAAAATTGCTTACTCAATGATTTTTAATTTACCTAAAAACGCAAAAGAGATCCTGATAACAATTTATAATAAGATTTACACTACAGGTAATATTCCAGAACAATGGCGTAAAAATCAATTGATAGCTATTCCAAAAAGAGGTGATAATAATTTATTAAAATATCGACCTATCTCATTAATTAACTGTCTTTGCAAAATATTTCATTCAATGATTGTGAAGCGGCTTGAATATTATTTTGAAAATAATAAACTTTTCAATGACTGTACTTTAGGTTTTCGTCGGGGATACTCTTGTCAGGACAATTTATCTCGCTTTATACAGAGACAGCGTTTATAAATAAAGAAGTCGTTCTAGGTGCCTTTTGCGATATCAACAGTGCATACAATAATGTAGACATAAATGCCTTGATATTGTGTTTAGTTAAGTTTGGTGTAGATCTATTTCTGTGTAGATATATAAGAGAATTTTTAGCAGAAAGGTTTTTGGTTTATAAGCTACAGAACGGTGAAAAACTTGTCAGAGTTTGTAGACAGGGTTTAGCACAAGGCGATCCCATGTCACCATTATTATTCAATGTAGTAACCATCAATTTGTGTAAAAATCTTAGAAATGCCGTTAAAATTTCGCAATACGCAGACGATTTTGCACTGTATTGTTCTGGTAAGCATATCGATAAATGTGTAACATCAATTCAATAGGCCCTTATTACTTTTAAGTCGATATTAGAAAATATAGGTTTAGAAATTTCGCTTACCAAAACAAAAATTTGCATGTTTACAAGAAAATACCGGACTCCACCTATAGACTATTGACGATACACCCATTGAATGCGTTAATTGTATAAAATTTCTGGGTGTCTGGGTGGACAGTCGTCTTAAATGGCATAGACACATTACGGAAATCGCTCAAAGGTGTACTTCTTTTACCAATGTACTCAGTGTAATCAGTGCTGGTAAATAGGGTGTCCATCCTCTACATTTGAGACGGCTGTACATAGCTTTAATTAGGTCTAGACTAGATTATGGAAGTGTATTGTATGGTAATTCAAGCTCTAACCTACTTACTAAATTGGACATACTTCAAAATCGAAACCTTCGTCTGTGCGGGGGATTCATAGGTACTACCCCTACCTATGTATTGGAAAGCGAACTTTGTATACCACCCTTACACCTTAGAAGAATGTTTTTAAGTGATAAGTATTTTTTGAAGCTTTCGGCCAGATCACTTGATTGTCTATCGACTAAAATAAAATTACTTAATGCCTCAATAATCAATAACAAATATTGGCGTAAAAATCAAATACCCTTGCTGATTGAAAGTTTCAGGAAATATGGAAAACTACCCATGGATAGGTTTGAAATTTGGCCACAATTTGAATTACCCTTCCTCATTACAACATTAAATTGGGAATCAATAATATTCACAAATGTTGAAACCATTCAAAAACCTAAACATCAACTATCTAAAGATGAACTCAAGAGCGCGAGTAACTACATGAATCATCAGAAGTACTCGGGCTTTAAGCATATTTATACAGACGGATCAAAAATTCTAGACTCTTCAAGCTGTGCCTTTTTTGACGTTGAATCCAAAGTTGAGGCCAAGTTTCAAATCCAAAACTCGTCTATTCCAATTATGGGACTGGAAATGATGGCTATTTCCGAAGCACTTCGTTATATAGAATCAACACATATAAAAAAGTTGTAATATTCACTGACTCCAAAAGCTCTCTAATGCACCTTTTAAGTTGTGTTTCGGGCAATCTGGGTAGAAATGTAGCTTACCTGATTATTAAATGTATCTTTAGATTGATACGTAATGAGGTTGAAGTGCGCATCCAGTGGATACCTTCTCATGTTGGCATATTTGGTAATGAAATGGCAGACTCACTAGCATCAGAAGCGCGGCATAACGGAATCATTCGTAACGTAGATCCCACCTTTTCAGACTACATACCCACTGTTAAAAGCAATATTTATTTTAAATGGAAATCCTTCTTTAATAATATCTCATTAACAAAAGGCATATGGTATAAAACTCTTGTGAATGAACCCCCTCGTGTTCCATGGTTCAACTCTCTCAAATTAAATAGATGAGAGCTAGTGCTCTGCTTTAGAATGCGATCATACCATATGCCTCTTAATAAATTTAACTTCTTGATGCGTAAAACTGACAGTCCTAACTGTGTAGTATGCCAACGCGAGGAGGATTTACTGCATTTGATACTGGAATGCCAAATAAACGAGACAATGCGATTGTCGTTTTTAGAGGATACTCAGTGTTCTATAGAAAATTTAATGTTTAAGTTCCATAGTATACTGGGTTCCAGCTTTACAGAAGAACACAGCGACAGATTACTGAGTTATGTCATACACTCTCTAGCTGTAAGACTAGATTTCATCCATAATGTATAATTTATTTTTGGTTTTTATCTATTAGGTAAGTTTATAATTGTTAATATTAAGCCGGCTTAATCATATGATTGTATGGCTTATAAAAATAAGAAATAAATAAATTAAAAAACCATCTCCCTCAAAATAAAATTTCTCAACTTTTTCTTTTATACTTCAACAAGACTTTGTAGATGTTTTAAAAATTACAATCGAAAATTTAAGAAGACATAGCTTACCCTTCCTGTTACCACAGAAACGTCGTCGGAAAAACGAACCACTGTCGAATACATAAAATAAAGATAACTTGCGATGACGACACAGAGTAGAAAATATTATACTTACGTCCAGAGAAATAGCTGTCATAGAACGATCCAAATCTATCCAAATTTGAACATTTTTACGTCCCCTACCCCTCCAACTTACCCCAACGTACCCCCAACTTGTCCACACAATCGTGACACGCCGTATGCTTGAAGTAGAGCAATCAAATTGAAAGCTAGCTAGGTAGCTGTTTATCTTTTCCTCTTTCTTTAATCTGTGATGACGACGCGGGCGATGAACCGCCGCCCGCCGAGCACATGGCTAACACATTCCCATCGCTCCTGTAATTGGACATCCGCAAACACGCGATCAATTAACAGTATTACTCTCAGTGTTCAATTATTTGCCTTGTATCCGGGGATTGTTACACAAATATACACAAACAAACAATCAGGGGTGCAGTAAAGTATATTCAATAATATTACGACTTAGAACCAATTTTAACCGATTTACAAAAGTAAGATCCTATTATCCTTACTAATATTAAAAATGTGAAAGCGTGTGTTTGTTACTCTTTGACGCAAAAACTACTGAACGGATTTTGATGAAATTCGGTATGGAAGTAGTTTAGACTCTGGATTAAAACATAGGCTACTTTTTATCCCGAAAAAGTAGTGTTCCCGAGGGATACTGTATTTACGCGAGCGGAGCCGCGGGAAACAGCTAGTATATAATATTTATAATACATCTATAAAACTGATTGACTGATGTATCAACGCACATGCCAAACCCTTAGCCTAGGTGCACACTAGGCGACACGCGACAGCGACAGCTCGGCGACTAGTCGCGACGACAGGCTGCGGCCGAAGTTTCATATATTTTGTACAAAGCTTCACACACTTGGCGATAGAGTCGCGGAGTCGCGACGACACTCACTACTTCACTTTCGCGCGACTGACGTCGTGTGTGTGCGTGCACAGCGCCACAAGGCGATTAGACGCGGCAATAAGTCGCCCAGTTTGCCATGGCTCTTAAGGCTAGAAATTTGAAATTTTGCACACGTATTTCTCATATGATTATCTCATATTTCAATGTTTTCTAAAATTCAGCCCCTACGTGGGTAAAATAGAGGAAGAAAGCTTAAAACCTTATTTCACGCGTGTGAAGCCGCGGGCAATTATTTCTAGTACATAAATGTGAAAGTTTGTGAGGATGGATGGATGGATGAGCGCCACACGTGAACACTTTTTTGGAACAAAAGGAGCTTATGTGTTAATCCAGAGCCTAAAATACTACCATACAAAATTTCGTCTAAATATATTCCGTAGTTTTTGCGTGAAAGAGTCACAAAAAATTTTGTTATGGCCTAATTTTGAGAAAGGTTTTTTGAAGGTTATCAGTAAATTTTTAATTCTATACTGTGGGTATAATATCTACTTTGTTTCATCTAAAAGGGCCAGTCACTTTACTAAGTATTTTAAGAGAAATTCAAGATTTTTTGATATTAGTGATCTAGGGACTGACGAGACATGATAGGGACTGACGCCAAAGACGGTTAGTGTGTTTAATCACATTTTTATTGCAAAATCAACTTAAAAAAAAACAAAATAACTTACATATTATTATTAATTATTGTAAAAAACAGTCAATAACGTCTGGACAATCTCGCCAAATACTGCTTTTTTATCAATTCTGCTTTTTGATTAGGGTCGTTGGCCATAGCTTCAATTTTACTTTTTGGTTTAAGTACTTTCTTATTTTTCGTCATTATACGTTTCAGTCTTCTGTTTCTTTGTTGTTAGCTGGCAAGTTTTTTCTTTAAATTATTAATGTATCAGTCCTTCCTTTTCATTTTACTAATTCTTTTTTCCGTTGAACCATACTCCTTCTTTTAGCTTCAGCTCTTCTTTCATTTTTTAAAATAGGACTTCAGGAATATTATCATCGTCCGATGACGGCGGCGTATTTTGATCCATGAATTTATTACCATTTCCACGAATCTTTTGTTTTTTTCTATAATGTGATGAGTAGACTTACCCATTTTTTTCGAGCCCTGTGCTCACGCGGTGCCATATCCTCGACACATTTCCTTTATTTCTTTGTACTCCATTATTTCTTTGTACTCTGCTAGCAAAACATTTTTTTTTTCAAATGTCTTGTGGCGGACCAATTAGCACCACGATCCTCAATCGCGTTATCGAAGTCTTCACAGTTCGGCGCTATATATAATACAACATCTGAAACGCTTACAAGCAGCCTTCGGCCTGACCGAGCATACCACCTCGCTTGGTCGGAGATCTCCTTTTGGGGCTCCCACTATTTCCACAGTCTCTTTTTCTGTTCAGACTTTTTTTAGCCAGTTCCTCTTTAGACAGTAATGATTTCTTTTTAGGTGCCATATTCTACAATAAATACACATATTTTATGGATAACCATGGATCACGCGGTATGACCGTCAGTCCCTAGGTGTGGCATCAGGACCTAGTCACTTTTACGACGAGGGCCTGACGGTCTAGGGATTGACAAATCAAACATAGCCTATTATTTAAAATAAACATAAATACCAGCAGGTGATCAAATTAAGAAGCCAAACAAAGCTCAAATTTAGAATATGTAATAAGATCTATTATTAATTAACTATCTTTGAAATGACTTACCTAGGGACTGAGAGATTGACTGGCACAGCACGTACTTCCGTAACAAAGTCAGCGACCGCACTAAAAACGAAACGGCTGACGCGCCATTGGTCGTGCGAACAACTAACTTCACATCGATGCTTTCGCTTGAGCAAGTTATGAAAAACGCCATAAGCTTAAATGCCGCGTATTTTCGAATTTCGCAAATAGCTAGGGTCTGATACATTTTAAAGCTTACACTTTTTAACTTGAAATACTCGTAACAGGATAAAAGTTATCGTTATTAAAAATTAAATCGCAATGACTAGGTTAGTAATGTAATAATAAAAATGTTTCAGTCGAGTTAAATCAAAGTATTATTTAGAGAATTAGAATAACAATTAAATGTTTGTTAAATTTTGGAGATTTTATATGGCTAGGGACTGATATTTGGAGCAGGAAGTAGCCATTTTTCGAAATAAAAAATATTGTGACATAAATCAAAGTGAGCGACCAAATAACATGAACTTTATACTATCGCTCAACAGTTGCAAATATCGGATAAAATATAAATATGTGAAAATTGCTGCTAACACCAAGTTAACCAAATTTTGAAGAACCACCTAGTAGTAGTATTTATTTGAAGCAGTTCCTCCTTTATAAAATAAGTTTTACTCTGGGAAAAATACGTTTTTGTGTGAAAAACTGCAAGTCAAGTCTGAACCTCAATTCTCGTATTTACAGTAGACTTTCATTTTACTTTGATTGTATTATAAGTGAAGCGACTTGATATCATAAATTTTATGAAGTTTCGACCAATCAGAAGGCGCTGGTTTAACGTTTATGAGAATACCGGTTTGTCAGTTTGAGCGTATCGGGACTTGATTGTGATTGTATTATTGCAGGTTTTATTCAGCAGAATTGACCTTCTGATATTCCTTCTTACAATGAATTCAGGCTGGGGATAGACACAATTTTACAATCTATTTTAGAATAGCTCGAGGCATGTTTATCTTGTATTAGGTCCTTACATATGAAATTGGCGTTTTGTCGTACTGGTCACTTTGATCTCAAATATATCTTCTTAGATTAGGAATTTATTTATTTGAATTACAATTTCAAATTTATACCAATATTTACTCATTCATTTGTGTTTTAAAAATCTTAATTCATTTGTATTTTCCTCTTTTGGGGTTTTCTTTGTGTCACTCTGTTTACAAAATGGAAAACTTGTAATATCGTATTATTTTCGAGTACGAGTTCCACCGTGGCACCAGTGCTGCAGAAACAGCTCCAAGGATTAATTATGTGTATGGCGGCGATGTCGCAAAAGAAAACACAGTGCGTTTTTGATTCCAACGTTTTCGTTCTGGAAATTTCGACCTGCAGAACAAGCCTCGTGGATGGCCGGAGACGAAGTTGATCGTGAAGAATTGAAGGCTATTGTGGAAGTGAATCCATTGCAAACCACGAGTTAGCTGCAGGCTGCGGTTTTAGTGATAAAACTGTTTTAATCCACTTGAAGCGAAAGAAAGGTGGGTACCTCATGAATTGAGTTCAGTTAACCGACAAACGCGCATCGACTGCTGCGTTACATTACTCAACCGGCACAATAATGAAGGGATTTTAAATCGAATCATTACCTGTGATGAAATGTGGATCCTGTACGATAATCGAAAATGCTCGTCGCAATGGCTGAACCCTGGCGAACCAGCCAAAACCTGGCCCAAGCGAAAATTGACTCAAAAATAGTTACTTGTGAGCGTTTGGTAGACTAGTGCCGGTGTCGTTCACTACAGCTTTCTTAAATCTGGCCAGACGATGACGGCAGATGCCTATTGCCAGCAACTGCAAATCATGATGGATAATCTAGCTACTAAACAACCGAGGTTGGTCATTCGCTCTAGGCCACTGCTGCCTCAAGACCATGCTAGACCACACACTGCACAACAGACGGCTACCAAATTAGAGGACTTCAATTGGAATGTCTAAGACATCCACCGTACTCCCCGGACCTTGTTCCAACAGATTACCATTTTTTTCGAAATTTCGATAACTTCTTGCAAGGGAAAAAAATCAACTCCGATGGGGCAGTCCAAAGCGCCTTCAAAGATTTTATTCATTCCTTTCCGAATGGTCTTTTTAGTAAAGGAATCAATGAACTACCTATAAGATGCCAAAAGTGCATAAAAAGCAATGGTATATATATACTTTAATTAAAAAAAATATATTGTTTAAAAAAATTAACTTTATGTTCCTCCTTTACAAAACGCCAATTTCATATGTAATGACCTAATATTTGATAATAGCTTTTGCCCACGGCTCCGCCCGCGTTAATACAGTATCCCACGAAAACACTGTACTTTTCGGGATAAAAAGCAGCCTATGTGTTAATCCAAAGCTTATACTACTACTATACAAAATTTCCATCAGTAGTTTTTGCGTGAAAGAGTAACAAGCATCCGTCCATCCAATCATTCATCGTCACAAACATTCACATTTATAATAGTTATAGTAGGATGAGTCCAAATCCGTAACACGATTTCATTTACTCGATCACTTAAACGCTGGTTAAACACATACCTACATCTACTAAAACTAACAAAATTGAATCTCTAACTAAAGTTTAGATCCACCTGTCACGAACAGATTTGGCCGAACGTTCCACATTACGAACTAATTCCTATTATGGGAAACGTACAGCTAAATGGAATTGTTCTGGAATATTTGACCATTAGAGCCATTTTGGAGAGAAATGATCAAAGGCCAGTAATTGAGATGATGGCATCAATAGCGTAATTTACAGCTTGACAAAAAAGAGTATGCCGCGGTGACAGCAGGAACTAAAAATATGTTAGCTTATATTATAATATTGTCTTTAATAGATTGGAATGATATTTATTAATTATAATATTATAAATAATTAAGTTATGTATACTTTTTTGGGTTGCAGTCTAGTCTAGCCATTAAGCTTGTGTTTAACTTATCATTATTGACTATAACCTGTTTGTATACTAAATATTATAAATAAATAAATTATATATTTAAATTAAATATGTCTTTCCAATCCATTAAAGATAAAAGATGATACAGTCGAAAATGTTTTAGTTCCTGCTGTCTCCGCATCATACGCTTTTTTGCCAAGCTGTATTTTGTAATACCAGAGCATTAGATTTTTACTCTGTGACTATATCGCCATATGGTCCAAGTTCGACAACCTCATTCGAAACCCACGGAAGAATTATTAGCAGTCGGTGTTCGCCATACATTTCTCATAAGCAATGTATTAGGTAAAGACCTATGAAATTGCCGTTTTGTATGAAAAAGTTTAAACGATTTTTTTCATGTATTTTTATTTGTATTAATCGAAGTAATCACCCATTCAATCAATGTATCTTTGCCAACGCAGTGGCTTTTTGAGTTTATTGATGCCCTTCTTAAAGAAATCAGCTGGACGGGAGACACCAAATTCTTCAAAGGCATTTTGAACTGCCTTTCAGGTATTGAATTTTTTTCCCGCCAAGAAGTTATCCAAATTCTGGAAAAAGTAGTAGTCTGTAGGCGCAAGGTCTGGTAAGTAGGGCGGATGATGGAGAGCTTCCAACCCCAGTTCTTGCAACTTGGAGACATTCTGCTGTGCAGTATGAGGTCGCGCGTTGTCGTGCAGGAGCAGCGGGACGAGCGATTGACCAATGCTGGTTGGAGATGTGCCAGCTTCTCCATCATTGTATTCAGTTCTTCACAGTACACATCTGCAGTAATGCTCACCCCGTTTGGTAAGAAGCTGTGATGAATCATACCGGCGCTAGACCACCAAACAGTGACCATCACTTTTCTAGGGGTAAGTTTTCGTTTAGGAACCTAAGGTGCTGAACCAGGATCCAACCAACTTGCTGAGCGCTTGCGGTTATCAAACAGAATCCATTTTTCATCGCAGGTAACAATGCGGTTCAAAATACCTTCATTTGTGTGTCTGTTGAGCGGCGGAAGGCACGTCTCGACGCGCAATTCGCGCTGGCGATCATTGAGTTCGTGGGGCACCCATTTGTCAAGCTTACCTTGCCAATTTGACGCAAATGGAACAATATTGTTTTGACGCTAACGTCGAAAGCTGCTGCTAATTCAGCCGTAGATTGTGTATCGTCAGCTTCCACAATCGCCTTTAATTCGTCATTGTCGACCAAAGTCTTTGGACGACCGCGAGGTTCATTTTTCAGGTCGAAATTTCCAGAACGGAAGCGAACAAACCAATAACAGGTGGTGCGTTGGTTTGTAATGTTAGCTCCGTTAACGTCGTTGATGTTGCGTGCCGCTTGTGCCGCGTTGCTGCCACGACGGTACTCATATTTCATAATGACTCGAATTTTTAACGTATCCATGATGACGAAAAAGATTGAAATGCGATGAAAATGTAACACTAATCAATAAACAAATGACTACTTTTGAATAAAGGAATTCCATGTTTTTAAAATAAAATTAATTTGAAATTAGAATTCTTAGCCAAACAAAAATTATTTTGATTTGAAATGGCCAGTACTGCAGAACGGCAATTTCATAGGTAAAGACCTATTATTAATTTATTCATTTGCTTATAATTTTTAATCGCGTCAACCTATATAACTATTTCTATTAGATTTTACATTTATGCATCTCTATTCAACAATTAAATGTGGCAGTTGTGAGGATGTATGGATGGATGTTTGTTACTCTTTGACACAAAAACTACTGAACGGATTTTGATGTTTTGGTATGTAGGTAGTAGTTAAGGCTCTGGATTAATATAAAGGATACTTTTTTATCCTGAAAAAGTACAGTGTTCCCGTGGGATACAGTATTTACGCGGACGCAGCTGCGGGCAAAAGCTAGTTTTATATAAGGCCACGGCCTTATATATAACTAACACGACACTAACAAAACGTGTTTTGGCACAATTTGACTGAAGTTCTTCAGTCAAATTGTGCCAAAACACGTTTTACCAATGAAAGAGGACTTGCCATGCCTCTACCATTGGAAAAACGTGGTATTTATTATGAATTAGTAGCGCTTATTATTATAAAGCAAAACAACAGGGCCTAATTTTTTTTAATTAAATAAAACCTTAAAGGTCAAAAGGTTAACAAGTTACCATGTTACGATGATACACGAAATCCTCGAAATAAATTCGGGGAACGAAAATTCCCCTATCATTTTAACCGCGTTGGCTTCCTCAGGAACCGTCCTTTGGGATTTATAGACGCGATATGTCAGCAGACTGTTTACACGAAAAAATCACATCTGTGACGCCGTAAATTGTGTTTTAAATCGTGCGTAGAAACGATGCTACGATTACTGAATAGCCGTTCTAATCCGCACTCCGAACCGAACGTGTAAATGCCGACAGTCAGATCTGGCATGTCGATGACAACGCATTTTCTAACAGATTAAGCCACAGAGTAAATAGTAGATTGTTAGCCTAGGGTTGAAAAGAATCAATTCCCGAGGTAGTTAGACTCCTAGATCGGCTATAGTCCGATTAGGAATTGATTCTTTTACCCGTGGCAAACACTCTACTTTTCATTTAGAATATGAGGAAAATAAACTCATTTTTAATATTCAATTCAAATCTTAGCACAAAAGTCCGTCAAAGATACATAAATAACAGATTTTAGTATCCCGCCAATTTGTGTTGACTTTTTAAATTTTAAATATAGAACTTGCCGCCCGCTGCGTAATTGTCGCGGCACTCGCGGCTAATTCCGCTCAAAGAGTTTGCGCTAAATTCACACTGGGTGTTTAGAAAGTCATGTTATTTTTTAATAGTTTTTTTTTTACATAAAACTCTTCACAGCTGATAGCAGTTCTATTTTTGAAGTTTTGAAGACCCTCGGGCCCGAATGAATTTGTATGAGTTTTTATGAAAGGAAAGGAAAGAGAGGAAAGGAAAGCAGCATCTTCCACCAAATAATCAGATCAAAACAACACTACTTTCCGAGTATGAGAAATGAAAAATATATACTTACGTAGTAAACTACCGTCTTAGACGTATTTTGACGTATTATGTAAGACGCCGGTATTCCAAACCGTGACATATTTTTAGGCGTAACTAGCATGACATTGCGGTCCGCAGTTCAATCCGCCCAGATAACTCTACGGTTTGGAACGCTTTTCGATCCCCGTTCCGAACTTTACGTGTGCAGGGCCTTAATAACGTTCGTAACGTTATTAGGGCCCTGCACACGTAAAGTGCCCTACTTTCACTCAGGGTCAGTTCCTCGCTTCGACTGTGAAAATGCAGCCATGACACGTATCGTTTCGGTGTGAATTGACCCCTAGTGCTCAATCTATCCTCTATACTAGTATAATAAAGAGGAAAGATTTGTTTGCATTGAATAGGAAACTCGTGGACCGATTTTGATGAAGTATGGCACAGATATAGACTTGATCATGGGAAAGACTACTATTAACATAGGCTACTATAAATCGCAGCAAAATGTGCGGATCTGCAGGATTTTCTTTTACGCGCACAAAGTCGCAAACATCTAGTATTTTAGTAGATAATGACCACAAGAAATTTTCATATACACATTGCCTAAGTACGCGTAGTGCGTACGTTTTTTTTTTTTTTAATTAAAACTTGTCGTATCTAAATAATATTTTAATTAAATTCTTTCATCGTGGACAGGACTTGGACAACAATTTTTACAATTTGGAATTATACAATAAAATACAATACACTTAAAACCACAATATAAATAATACAATTCCAATGAAGCAATAGCTATTCGACAATTTAAGATACCCTACAAACTAATATCCCAGATTTAATCACTAAGGGCTGATTTTTCAATCGTCAGATAACTCTTACCTGAGGAATAAATATGTGACTCTGATAGATTTTGTATGAAAAATCTGTCAAAGTTACATATTTATTCCTCAGGTAAGAGTTATCTGACGATTGAAAAATCAGCCCTAAGTCTACTATTGTTTCTTTTATTTACAGTTTTTACTATTTTTATACAGTAATTCAGGAACACCACCCCACCCCGCCTCTTCCCCCCAGGATGCTAGGCAGATTCTCACCCGTCATCGCGGTGCCCAATTTTTGCTCAATATCATATCTATTGCTAGCGAAAATCGGGCCCAAGGCAGGACGGGTCCTCCTTCAACTTGAATCTATTCAAGTAGACGGCGAACCCGCCGTGTCCAGCCAGTACTTGTGTAGTGGGTGTGTCGTGTCTATCTTGCCCACTATTATGTGTGCAGCAGTGGCTGTGGGGAAGAAGAGCTTCGTGACTCCGGCCGTCCCGCCCGACACGCAAACATCTAGTATTTTAGTAGATAATAACCACATGGAATTTTCATAGACACAATGTCTAAGTACGCGTACGATAAAAAACAGGCAGTATACTAGTCAAAACACAATATCTCATTTGGTCTGTTATCGGAGACCCTTTGTATGAATTCGGCGTATTTCCATCGTGATCAGATGCATGATTGGCCCTTTGATGTGATTTTAAATATGAAATAAATTGGCAATCGACAGAGTACATCAGAGATGATTTTACCGCATTTCCACAGTGTGAATACATATTTGCTGCTCCTTTGTTTGCATATTGATGTGTAACATGTTTCCTCTCGCTCTATTGCAATTTGTGGGAGTGATTTCGTGAAATCGGACGGAAGTATGTAACAGGAAGTCGCGGAAGCGCGCGCTATTTGAATTGACGATTGAGCGCGCGGTGGCAGAGTTGGCCGTCAGATTCGAGTAAGATAGTTCAGTATTTATCGTTTTTAAATTTTCACGTTGATTTCTAACCTAACCTAACGGAAAAGTCTCCGTATTTTTTTTATCTACAAAATCATACTAAGCATAATGTTTTTTTTTAAATATTTTCATAAAAGTTACACATCATAATTTGCAACTACTGTAAGACGTGCTCGTTTTTTAGGGTTCCGTAATACATAAGGAACCCTTCTAGTTACGTTTTATCCGTTCGTCTGTCTGTCGGTCTGTCTGTCCGCGCTTCTAGCTTCTGTAATTATGAATATAAATGGATGAAATTTTGGTATAGTTATAGATTGTGTATAGATCTTGGTTTTAGCATCATAAAATAATAATAATTTTATATTTTATTTTTTCATCCTACCCTATCGTGTGGGATATCGTTGAATAGGTATTTTAAAATAAAGGCAAAGTTTCATACATGATTTTTTTACAAAGTCAACCATTTACGAGCCCTCCTCCAAAGTGGTTTAAAGTTGGTCCCCCCCACCCCCCTGGCATTTCTAAACTATAAAATTTAGAAACTTGCAATTTTCCATTCTGATAGATCATGCTAAAAACTCTTTAGGGAAATCATTTTGAACGAAATCGGGCAGTAACTTTTGCAGTAATTTGAAAAAACCTTTTACACGGTTATAGTTCCGGACATGTCCTGACCGCTCTTGGTCAGGTTATTTATTTATGCATTACATGTTTATTTAGCAACTAATTGACAAGAAATTCGGGTTGACTGGGTTACTCCGCTTACACTTTTGGCAATAATTAATGCCACCTTGATGACCTCTGTGGCTCATTGATTGAGCGCGTCAGTGCCAAGTCAAGCCGGAGGTCGCGGATTCGGATTCAGCCAAAGGAACAAAAAAAGTTTTATATGTTCCTGGGTCATGTATGTGTATTAAATATATTGTGTATAATATACTAAAAATCTTAAACATGTGTATAGTATAAAATTATTGAATATATTTCCAGACCAGACAACGGAAATATATTCAATAATTACCCGTAACACAACTTGTTTGATAACCTAACACGGGACCAGATTGACGTGGTGTGCAAGATTCCTTAGATATTATTATTATTACTAGCTTATTTTCAAGCTAGCATCAATGGCGATTTCTCTAGCAAACAAATCGATTCTTTGGCAGTTGCCATATTTTAGTTAATTAGCAACAATATAGCAACAAATTTTTAATATAATATTAATATTTGCCGATTATGCACTGCCAGTTTTATAGAGCTAGTTAAGCCGGGTCCTTCTCGCCAGGTTAGTTCCCAAACCAGTGGTAGGTCAACAAGTACGACAGTTCTGAAAGAATAAGTTTCAAATCTATTCAAAAATAGAAATATTTTCTTTTTTACTTTGATATCTTTATGAAGTTAAAGTTGTCTTTCTCTTTGTCCAATGTCTAAAATAAACTTAAGATTTTAAAGTATAATATAAAGGAAGATGTTATTTTAGTGAAGCGACTGAAAGCACGAGGTGAAGTGGGTTTGCCTAGTCCACGTACTCCAGAGTAAAGAACTACGTCTACGAAACCTGGATGGGATAAAAATAAGTTTCTTTTTGATTTGTCTTGTTATCATTTAGAGGTGAAATCAACCTGGAGATTGACAGCTAGCAATGAACGCAGATAATATTATCAGTTGTTTTTTAAGTTTTGTTAAAGTGGTGACCTAGTGGGGTCTACCCAAAAAAGGGGTTTGAATTGCACTAGAGAGAGTGCAGGTTCGATTGTGACGTGTACCAATGACACTTTTTCAGATCTGATGTACATTATAGCACGCTCCAACGGTGAAGGAAAACATCGTGAGGAATCCGGCACACGGTTGGCCCCAGACGTATTGTCCAGACCAGTCATTCCTCTGCACTATGCTGACTGTGTTGTGAGAATGCCGTGTGTGCTTGGGCAAATAAAGGACATTTAAATCCGGATTCCCAGGCACTACAGTATTTCAAGAGTGGTTACTTCGCTCGGAGAGTAATGTAAATAATCCAATAACAGATGAAAGTGTTTTATTCAAGTGGTATCAGGGATACTAAAACACATGGGAATATTGCACTAAAACCTCATCGACAGCAAAGTTTATATTATGTACGTTATATTATTAGTCTTTATTTCACGTAAATCTATGTCGTATTAGGTACGGATGTTGCGCGAGAATGCACACTTTGATTGCAATTATTATCTCGACTATCTTTGCGAATTTAAAAAAGTAAAAATGCAGATGTTGTGTTTTCTTCAAGATCTCTTTGGCAAGTCTACAAAAAACATTGATCAGCCTCATTTCTTCAAAACGCTACTTTCAGAGAAAAAATTACTCGACTTCTACTTATTTATAACTTTGACAATATATTATTGAAATGTTATGCGAACGAAGTTACGTATCAATTTTTTATCGATTTAGCGTCAGTTCACACCAAGACGCAACGCGACACGGCGCTGCATTTTTAATATAGTGATTTAAAATTGAACTTAGTTCACTACACAAGGTACAGGATTCGTTGCAAGAGTTCGAATTTTGAGATGTAACGGGTACGCGGCACCGCTTTGGCAATGAAACGTGTATTTTAAAAATGCATCGCCGCGTCGCGTCATGTTTCAGTGTGAGTTGACCCTTAACATATTTTTAATTCATTTTGAATTTACACAACTTCGAGCGATCCATCTGCGTCAAACACGACGGGCATGATACATTGTGTATTATAACAGCTTTGTTCGGTTTTTGTTACTTTCAAAAGTATTTGCAATAATAAATTACCGCAATATTATATCACAAATCAACTTGTTTTTAGCCGCGTTATTTAATTATTGTTTCTGATTGTTTACTTCGAAAAGTACCCAAAACAATTATTTGTATCTATTTTTTTGACGTGATAACGTGATAATAATTTGATGGCGCCGGCTACACGCACGGAAAAACATGACTCATGCGTTACCTGTTACCAGCGTTACCTCGCTAAATATGACGCATTACCGTTACCTCAGCTAGCCGCGCCTTAGGTATGTGAGCGGTGGGACGGAGAGGCGGGGGCGCTTGATGTTATTACTCAGTTCGGCGCCGGACTTCGCGGCGGCAACACGCCTACCTAAGGCGCGGCTAATTAGTTCCGCGCGCACTATAAACATGACGTTGTCACGTTCTACTATCGTCAGTAAACCGACTTTACAGACAACCGATTTTTTCAAATCGCTTTTGTACATGTGACTTTGCTTCGTAACTTTGAATTTTTGCAAAAATCGTATAAGGACTATCGCTTTTAAGAAGCTTGAAAACTGTTAGTCAGTCCACATACGATGAACGCGATGCGGCACGGCGCTGCAATTTTGAATAGCTATCGTTTCAGTGTGTTCGGTGTGAACTGACTCTTACTGACATAAAGTATATATTTGAAATTTCACTCTCATAGCTACAAAAGCAAACTTAATTATCAAATTTCTCAGGTTGTTATTATAAAAATATATAAATTCTGCGCAAGCAAAAATTGAAACGTTACATTACTTCTTAAGCTATAATAATTATGTAACCAAGAATAGCTTTTTTTACAACTCAGCAACAAAAAAGTACAACGCATTATAATGTATTTAAAAAAAATTTATTGACTGCAATGCACAACATTTTTTTTTTCTATAGGAAAAACTTTATTATTAAGACACATCCATTCTTGTGTGTTCGCTGGCGAGGAAGCAGGTGCTGTCGCAACTGCCCTGAGAATGTCACATTTACAGCGCGTTTTATCCCATATCAATAGAATATGAAGCCAATCTTAGATGATATATCATAATACATAGTATTCTATTTACATATCTATGTAAATAGAATACTTAGTTTTTTCACTTTTTACTTAGCGGCATCTGTGGCTCAGTGGCGCGTCAGCGCTCCAGCCGGAGGTTCGAATCCCGCCGAGTTTGCGTCGTCGCAACGCTGTGTTCTGTCTGTACATCACCGGTATTTAATTTTAAGGGAAATTATTTAGCAATATGTAAGTAAACTTTATCAAATGCCGTATAAGGTAGGCTATTTCCCGCGGCTCCGCCCGCGTAAATATACTATCGGTTATCCCGCGGGAATACTGTACTTTTCCGGGATAGAATCTAGCCTATGTTTCAAACCAAAGCCTAAGCTACTACCATACCAAATTTCATCAAAATCCGTTCAGTAGTTTTTGCGTGAAAGAGTAACAAACATCCATTTATCCTCACAAACATTCACATTTATAATATTAGTAGGACTATAAATCTTATTAGTCCTCAGTGTTCCAGTCTTTCAGAGCATGGATCTCGACTCCGGAGGACATGGGTTTGATTCCCTCGTTGGAAATAAAAAATGTATTCAAGTTTGGTTATGATAATGCAGGCTGATAACCTGATTGTCTGACAAGAAAGATGATCCGTGTGTCGGATGGGCATGTAATAAGTCAATCCTGCGCCTGATCTCTCGCCAGTCGTGTCGGTCATCCGTCCTAATGGGTTAAGAGAGTAAAGGAAAAGAGAGTGTGCTCTTGTGTATTGCGCACTATATAATAACTCCTGCGTAGCCGGACTGGTTTCAACGAAACCAGCCACTGCCACCGAAATCAGTGTGGGATCTATTAGTTTTTCGTGCTAAACTAACTAGATAAGAATTTTTCTATGTCTTTCGGTCGAATACTGAAATGCTAATCAATTTAAAGAGACCCCCTATTCACAGGCCGTTGCTGTCGCTTAACTATCGTTTCAGTATTGGCACAGGAGCGACACTCTCTACAAATGACAGCTCGAGCCCCTGCGAATGTCAGCCATGTTGACGTAAGCCTAAGGTTGACACCAAAATATATTTATATAAACGTCGCGTCAGACAAATCTATCATAATATTATGAAATTATATTGTCAATTATGTCAAAGCACAAAATGACCAGCGGCTACTCCCGTGAGCCATAGTCCAGGCTGGGAAAAGTTCCTCCCCGCCCGCCTCCGCAGTCGTCCAGCCACGCAACACAGTCACGAACTAATTCGTGTAAATCGGTGGAATGACGATTCTTTACGTTAGTAATATTTATATTCTTTGGTATTGGGCTGCTTGTCTACCGTTCTATCTTGTTGTCTGTCTGTCTTAGTGCCCGTATGTGTACCATTTTTAATAAAACTTACTGATAATTTCGTTCATCATCATCATTGACTGCTATACTACATACATAGAGAAGAATCGCGATCAGCGTGATGAAAGAAAGTAATTGCGAACCTGAGCCAGTTTTTTTTCACAATCGTGAATAGTTTTGAATTGTCACCACTCATAAATTCAATGGTCGAAAGCGCTTTGATTTACTCGAATAATTAAAAACAAAAAACTGACGAAGCCACATACTTCAACTAAACAACTCATGTTGTAAGCAATATAAATGGCAATTATATTTGAATAGGACGTGGACGACTATTGTTTAACTTGGTTATAACTTTATTGGATGCTTTACACACAGTCGTTATTGGACAAGTACTCGTTCGCTTCAGTTGTTATTTACAAAGCTTGCAAAATTAGTAATATTTAAATACAAAAAAAACATTAACATTATCTGATAAATAGCCACGTTTTATGCAACTTTATCCTTTGTAACCTGTTCCCTGCAGGCTTCTTTATTGTATTTCGATATTGAGCCTTTTTTGATGATGATGAAGTTTTGGTAAAAGACATTTTGGAAAAAGGTGATCACGCGTAGGATTTTTACCCCGGTTCTTCTCCGATTAGGGTTTAACACGTGGTAGATTTATTTTTTCTGAGATTCTATAAATAACTTTGTAAGTTATACGCACAAATAAAATAAATTATTATACTTATTTATTATGATTTACGGACTTAGACACTCCTGGCTCCACCCGCGTTAACTTCGGTTCCTCTAATAAACTTCCGTCACTTTGCCCTTTGTTGAGAACATCAGTTAAATCCGTTGTATACATAGTTTCGAAATTTCGTTAAAAGACGAGAAGTATTTCTGACCGACAGTACTCCTATAATAATATAATAATAATATTTATGGAGGCTTCACACTACGTCAATCTGGTCTGGTGGTGGTAAGTTCTCGAAGAATTTGTGTTACGGGTACCAGACTACGGAAATATATTTAATACTTTTATATTATACACATATTTTATACGCATCCATGACCTAAGAACACGGAAAAACTTTTTGTTCCTTCGGCGGGATTCGACCCCTCGACTCCCGGCTTGAGCACCGACACGCTCAACCGCTGTGCCACAGACATCGTCCTATATATAATGTCCTGAAATCTGCGTTAGCCCTCTTTGGTCTAAGCATAAAGTTAAGGACTAGCCTTTTTGTGTCAAACGCTGCCAATTTGTTTTTGTTTCTGTTTATTTTATTTGTCTTATGTCACAGGGGCGATACTCTCTACAAATGACAGCTCGAGCACCGGCGATTGCGGGCGAACGTCAGCAATGTTGACGTAAGCCTTAGGTTGACACCGAAATAATATTAATCGTCGCGTCAGACAAATCTATCATAAATATTATGAAATTATATTGTCAATTATGTCAAAGCACGAAATGATTAGCGGCCTGGCTGGAAAAAGCTCGCACCCCGCCCGCCTCCGCATTCGCCCACCCACGCACACAGCCGCGAGCTATCATTCGTGTAAATCGGTGGAATGACGATTCTTTACGTTTAATATTTATTCTTTATGTTGTAACTTTCGTAACAACTAAACTTTACTTACATAAACTTTTTTATTGAATTCTTCTTTAGTGCCTTGAGAATGAAATTTCAAGCTCGCTTCACGTCACGATACGCGCCACGACACGATTTTATATAAACATCTGTCGAAAGCTACTTATACATACACAGATAGCGTTTAGTACACACACAAATGGCGCTAGGTGTACAATTTATAATTTTTCTAATCTTTATTTATTCTATTAATAGAAAAATTAGGCAGGTTGAGAGTATTTTTAGATTTGAAATAATAAATGAAGTTGTACTCTGTATACGTCATGTTTTTATTTTCTATACTCATTTATAAGAAAAGATTTGTTTGTTTGTTTGCATTGAATAGGCTCCGAAACTACTGAATCGATGAAATTTGGCCCAGATATAGAATTGACTACGAGAACGTACATAGGCTACTTTTTATTGCGGCAAACTGTACGGTTTTCGCGATATTTCCTTTACGCGGCGCGCACGATGTCGCGGGCAACATGAAATATTTTATAAAAACAAAGTTATTTTTTAATTTTGGAACGAAGTTCATTATCGCGCGTTGCGAAAGGGGGCTAGACGGAAAAAATTAAGACTAAAAGTTGTAACGACACTTTTTGCTATAGTTGTAAGCCGTGCGGCGTGCGCGTTTCTCTCTCTCTCAATTATTACTAAAATTGAGCCTACTGATTAATTTTATATTACATTTTATTTGTTAAGAATAAAAAAAATATATAAAAAAATATAAAATTTTATTACTATTCCTTCACTAATTAATCGAATGGAACTACGTTCCATCCGGGTGTCCCTTGACACCTCTTAAGTTTTATTTGTTTCAAAACGACGTTTCTTTCCAAATACATAGAATAAAATTTAATCCCTAATAAAACAACAAAATCCCAGGAAAAACATTTTTAACAAACTTTTTTTAGACTCAATTTAGTACGAGAGCTTTATTGTGGAATCCCTGAGCTGTAGTTAAAGAAAGAAACATGGCAACAGTAAACTGTTTAATACTCGTGTATTTAGTTTATTGGCAATGTCTTTTAAAAATACGTGAAGCGTTCGGGAAAGTTCGGTATTTCTTGATTAAATTTTGATCGACTGATAAATATTTAGGCAACAAGTTTTTTTCTTTCTAATGAAAACGAAGTAAATAGTATAGGGGCATACATACCAAGTATTGGTCGTCTTGAACCACATAAGAGTTCATACACATGAACGGTGTGCTCTCTAGTGATACGGTGTGCTCGGTCGGCTACGTTGTGCTATATCTTGCTACAATGTGCTACGGTGTGCTCTCTAGTGATACGGTGTGCTCGGTCGGCTACGTTGTGCTATATCTTGCTACAATGTGCTACGGTGTGCTCTCTAGTGGTACGGTGTGCTCGGTCGGCTACGTTGTGCTATATCTTGCTACAATGTGCTACGGTGTGCTCTCTAGTGGTACGGTGTGCTCGGACGGGCTACGTTGTGCTATATCTTGCTACAATGTGCTACGGTGTGCTCGGTCGGCTACGTTGTGCTATATCTTGCTACAATGTGCTACGGTGTGCTCTCTAGTGATACGGTGTGCTCGGTCGGCTACGTTGTGCTATATCTTGCTACAATGTGCTACGGTGTGCTCTCTAGTGATACGGTGTGCTCGGTCGGCTACGTTGTGCTATATCTTGCTACAATGTGCTACGGTGTGCTCTCTAGTGATACGGTGTGCTCGGTCGGCTACGTTGTGCTATATCTTGCTACAATGTGCTACGGTGTGCTCTCTAGTGATACGGTGTGCTCGGTCGGCTACGTTGTGCTATATCTTGCTACAATGTGCTACGGTGTGCTCTCTAGTGGTACGGTGTGCTCGGTCGGCTACGTTGTGCTATATCTTGCTACAATGTGCTACGGTGTGCTCTCTAGTGGTACGGTGTGCTCGGACGGGCTACGTTGTGCTATATCTTGCTACAATGTGCTACGGTGTGCTCTCTAGTGATACGGTGTGCTTGGTCGGTTACGTTGTGCTATATCTTGCTACAATGTGCTACGGTGTGCTCTCTAGTGATACGGTGTGCTCGGTCGGCTACGTTGTGCTATATCTTGCTACAATGTGCTACGGTGTGCTCTCTAGTGATACGGTGTGCTCGGTCGGCTACGTTGTGCTATATCTTGCTACAATGTGCTACGGTGTGCTCTCTAGTGGTACGGTGTGCTCGGTCGGGCTACGTTGTGCTATATCTTGCTACAATGTGCTACGGTGTGCTCTCTAGTGATACGGTACACTCGGACGGGCTACGTTGTGCTATATCTTGCTACAATGTGCTACGGTGTGCTCTCTAGTGATACGGTGTGCTTGGTCGGTTACGTTGTGCTATGTCTTGCTAAAATGTGACACGGTGTGCTCTCTAGTGGTACGGTGTGCTCGGTCGGGCTACGTTGTGCTATATCTTGCTACAATGTGCTACGGTGTGCTCTCTAGTGATACGGTGTGCTTGGTCGGTTACGTTGTGCTATATCTTGCTACAATGTGCTACGGTGTGCTCTCTAGTGATACGGTGTGCTTGGTCGGTTACGTTGTGCTATATCTTGCTACAATGTGCTACGGTGTGCTCTCTAGTGATACGGTGTGCTTGGTCGGTTACGTTGTGCTATGTCTTGCTAAAATGTGACACGGTGTGCTCAGTCATGCTACTGTGTTCTCGGCTATGCTACATGTTGTTCTAAGTCTTGCTACCTCAGGATTCATAGTTCCAAGTCGTCATAAGCTTTACAACGTAGTGCTACGCGGCATCCTACATTTTTATACCTACGTACATTGTTGTACCACTCCTAACTCAAAATATGGCGTTACATAACCTCAGACTATAAAAACAATGTTAAAAGTAAAAAATAATTACCAAATATTAAAAAGTTATTCAGTTGTATTGAAAGTAATCAACTTCAAATTAATCGCTACTAAAATACCGTGAATCGTCCAGGTAATTACAATTCAAAAGAAAACCAGACGAGTTCATCGGTTAATTAAATTTAAAAAAAACCAGCAGAATGCTAAATCCCCGGCAAATTCATAATTCATTTTTTATTTTATCCATTAAATTCTAGTGGTGTTCCACCTCGCAACCTCGCTTAAAATTAACTTATCAGCCTTCGTTATTTTAATATAACCCCGTCACTTTACGGATTATTTACTTTAGAAATTTTACCGTAACTTTCAGGGAAATACTGTTTTCAATATTGTACTATAGTAAAATTACTTCTGTATGTGTACACTTTTTAATAAGCGCTTGTTATTCTCATATTTCGCGATTTTTTTTAATAAACGCTTGACAATAAGATTAGAGACACACTCTATACATGTGTATATGACTTAATTGATTTAATTTATCCAAAAATGTCCTATGGGTTTTGTAGCTAAATTGTTTGAATTTAGATTAGATCTCACATTTTTATAAAGGAGAGTTTCCTATAATTGTCAGTGGAATTTTTGATTCACTGTGTTGTCTTAGTGAGAATAAACAAATCCTATAAATGACAAATGAAATATGTATCTCTCACAAAGTTTTTTCCCGCAAATCAATAATGTAGGCAAAATATTAACGCTATACGTCGCTGCTCTAAAATGTATTATTAAATTTGAAAAATATTTTATAAAAATTCAAAAAAATATTTCAAGGTCAAAGTTAGGGCTACCATGTGGACAGACTTTAAAGGACTTCTCTTTTACCGTATTTTTGGACAAACGCATACAATACACATTGAACAAATCCTATGTCTATATTTAAAAAAATAAGTTTAGTTTAACTAGTAAATGAACTGAAAATATGTCTGTACTTGCATCGCGATAAAAACCAAAAAGCCTGATTAATTATACATATTTTAAATGTCTTATGTGTCTAATACGAGACTATTTAATGTTTTTCTTTTTTTACCTGTTTTATATTATAAACTTATACTAACATTTTGTATTCTATCTGAAACTTTTATTATTTTATACGTGTAGCTTTATTGGTATTTTGCCTGAAAATAAATGTGATTTGAATTTGATTTCGAATAGGTGATTGGACGTTCACGGCTGCACAAAGGCTGCATAGGGAGGGACATAGTTTTGCAGTACGACCGTCTCCTGCGTCCCCCATCCACCGACACCCAGCTATCATTTTTAGGTCATCTGACCACTCTTCCCTATCTTCCTTCCCTATTCTTTTCGACGGCCTACAACGTTCTACTCATAGAATATGACAGTACTAAATTCCACATAGTTTCTATGGCCACAAATACATAAAACTATTAATAAAGCACATAAAACAAGTATATTTATTTCTTGTTTCAGACATTACGCTCCCTGTTATTTACTCTGTCTGTTTTTACGCTCAAGAATAATTTATGTGACAAATTCATAATTAAAATAATTAATTCAAAAAGAACTGGAGCGTTTCTTACAAATGTAAATTAACGACATTAATTATACTTAGGGTCAATTCATACCGAAACGAAACGGTACGCGATGCAGCGCTTCATTTTTAAGATAGCTATTCAAAAATATCTTATACTTTAAACGAGATAATCTGCTAGTTAGTCTAGCTAGTATTACCTTGAAAATAAGTATGTAAGGAGCTTTGGTTGAGAAAATTGATCTAGATGCACGTAAAGCTATAAAAGTTTTTTCTTTCGTCGTGCAACAATATATATCAATAATTTTGACTCAATTATGTCAGTCCAATTGGCAGTTTGGTATGCGTATGTATACAACTTTTACTTTGCTCAAAAATTCGGAGTATGGTGGGTTCGAATCCAGGGTCAGATATCTGTAAGTAAATGTAAGAGTTCAAATGCCAAGTTGCACTACGATGCACAGCGCATGTGCAGTGTATGAGTGATGTCAAAAAACGTGTATCATTTTGTGTAATGAATAAAGTTCGATTTTCAATAGCAATCGTAAATATGCCGCGTAGCTTTGTGTACCGTCACGGTGTGAACTGACTCTAATTACGATATTTAATATATCATGGTGGGATTGTTCTACTTTTACTAATTATTCTTATTCTATGTTTTAATTTACACCTTTTTATATAGTGGATAAAGTTAAAATTAGCATAGCTATCGTCAAAATGCAGCGCCGCGTCTAGTTACGTATCGTCGCAGTGTGAACTGGCCCTTAGTCTTAGTTTTTAATGTCATCAGTGTGGTCACAAACATACAAAATAAAGTTTTATTTGGAATCTCGTAGATAATACAAAATAAGCGCTGCATATAAGGAATTCATTAAAATGTAACATCTCATTTCAATTCAAAGAGAAGATTTAGTTTTATATTACACTAACTATTACTATTGCCCGCAGCTTTGTCCGCGTGGGAGAGTGTTCGTGGCAAAAAACTTCTTTAGCAAATATACCTACTGCAATATAGTAATAGCACAGAGTAAAAATATATACTTATAATAAATATTTACACGTACTTCGTAATTTTAGTATATCTCCGAGATAAGGATTAGATAATATTGTATCCGTCAATAGCTTCTGAAAATATCATATTATTTGTGATCATTCTTAAAAAATTTAAAGTGTGTATGGTAACCTATCTTTAAAAGTTCATATCTATGCCATCGCAGACTTTTTTGTAGACACCACGGTACCGACTTCAAAAATATAAAGATTGAGTAGAGAAATAGTTAAATTTTCGTCGAATTTAAAAGGAGAATTATTTGTTAAATAAGTTTTATGTTATACTTTTTTGTGAAATTTTACTTGGGAAGTCGGTTTCATTTTTTGTTTAAAAATAATAATTTTTCCCTTTTTATATTTGATACTTGTTAAATTATTATGCATACATTTTAAGAACGTTTACAATAAACGATTGAATGTATAAATGAATACGCGCCAAGATTCCATTAGGTATTGTAAATAAGATGATGATGATGATGACCGTTAGTTACATAGTGGCATATGCTTACAGTTCTTTAAACAATGCCGAGATTTCCAAACGCGTACCTTTATAGACTGGGGAGTTCTGTTCAGTGATTTTGGATCCAGGGTAACCTTGATACAAAATCTTATTGTTTGGTAGCATATGCTTGTGTTACATCAGAAAAAGTCAAAATTACTATATTATGTGTCTATATACATTTCGAGGAGTTCCCTCGATTCCTCGTGGATCCCATCATCAGGTTTTCACTTTAGTGACTAAAGGACCGATTTAGAATTATAGCCTTTACAACAACAAAAGAATTTTGCAAAATTTTGCAAATATTTCTATAAACGGCAGAGTAATTTTCAAAGATATCCGTGTCGGTGTAAAATACTATGAGAAGTACCTTTTATATCATCATAATGTGATGATAGTGGTGATGATGATGATTACTCTTATTGGTATAGTGGCATATGCTTGCAGTTCTGTAAACAACGCTGAAATATCCAAACATGTATCTATAAGGAGTCAGGAGTTCTATGCAGTGCTTTTGGATTCAGGGTATACCTTGGAGAAAAATCTTCTTTTTGGTATCATATGCTTGGACTACTTCAGAAAAAGTCAAAATCACCATATATGTCCATATAATTTTCGAGGAGCTCCGATCCCTTATAGATCCCATCACCACTTTGATGTCAAAATTACCAATTTGGGATTATACCTTATTCATCAAAAAAATAATTTTGAATATCGGTCCACAGGCGGTAGAGTAATTGTTTAACATACAAAAAAAATGTATAAATGTGTAACCGCCTCCTGTTTTGGAAGTCGATAAATTAAATTTTAAGTGGAAATAATAAACCTATGTGTTAATCCAGAGTCTAAACTACTACTGGCCACGCGGGCCACCTTTGTCTGGCGTTTAGCGAATAATCTCTCTTCGATATTTTTGTGTAATGTATTTCAGAAGGTATCTGGCGTCGCCAGGTGAATAGTTAGATGAAAATGGAAAGGTAAGAAGGGATACACTTACCGGGATTACCGCTTTGGAGAAGCAAGAGAGCGTCCTGCGGCTGGAGTTTTTGTCACCTCCTTCTGTTCACAACACTTTAGTCTTTCCAGTATAACGTGCGTGCGTTCCTATAGGAATATATATCACTTTCGTGGGCGGGAATTAATAGCGGAAAAGTCTATTAACACATGCGGCGTCGGCCATCGCACACGCACTCTCCGCGAGCACTCGCAATATATATTACAGTCGTGTATCTCCGTATTTCTTCGGCTTGCGTCGGAGAGGGAAGGGGAGTGGAATACTGCTTATCAATATTATGAGATGCCATTCATAGTGGCGTTCGACGGTCATAGATGGCGCTACCAATTACCGTACCAAATTTCATCAAAATCTCTTTCTTTTTTCTTTTAAATATTCTATATATATAATATAGATTAGCGCGTACAAACGTACAGATAAACACACAAACAGACAAAAGTTCTAAAAATCATTGTTTTTGGGTTCTTTGTAGTTCACATGTAATAGTTTTTTTTATATATCTTCCATGTACAGACAGCGACCAGCTACGAATTTATTATATGTATAGATATAGATTGTAAAGCAACCTTAATGTTACGCGCGCGCGTCTTCTTGCGCGCAAAAGGAAGTCCTGTGGGAGCCGTACATTTTGCCGCGATAAAAAGTACCTTCCCGTCGTCTACTCTAGCTATGCTAAATTTCATCTAAATCAGCCCAGAACTTTCGGAACCTTTCAATGCAAACAAACAAATCTTTCCTATTTTTGTTATTAGTATAGATATAGAATGTGATTTTTTTAAACAAGCTTTGGTTATTAACCTGTCGACCAGGCTTAAAAAAATCTTAATTTCACTTTTATAACCTATTAGTTGTTTCCCGCGACTTCGTACGTGCAAAAGGGAATCCCGCGGAAACCGTACATTTTTCCTCAATAAAAAGTAACCTATGTCCTTTCCCGTGGTCTATTTTATATCTGTGTCAAATTTCATGATGATCGGTTAAGTACTTTTTACTTGAAATTGTAACAACCAAACAAATAAACTGACATTCACATTTATAATATTAGTAAGGATTAAAAAGGGATTAGTTAGGAGTTACCTTACTACTTAGTCTCTAGTATTTTAATATAATAAATGCGAAATTAAGAAAATGTTAATTTTGTTCTTTAATAGATTAGACCCTGAGAAATGATATAGGCTACTTTTACCGTGGCAAAAAAAAACCACGCAACATACCGATTTTTGCGCGAACGAAAGCGGGCATATTTAGTAATATGGCTGGTTCTCCTTCGTATGGAAGCCCTAGCCTGTATAATAGGTAGAGATTTGGATGAGGGTCTTCAAAAGGTCACTTACCTTAGTTAGTAGTGAAGCCGGTTCCTACCGGCTATAGGAATATGGGGTTATAGGAACCCCTCGCCACTAGGTAGTTCATTAGTTGCTATAAGCCTCTTTTAACGATGCTTGTTCATTTGCGGAACGGAATTGGTTCGGCAAGAGCGGATTTCAGCGGAGCAATTAAGTATCTTAAAACTGAATAACCAATTATTAAAAAACATTTCTGATCCACAATGACAACTATAACCAAATAAATTGGTTATAGTTGTCATTGTAAATCGCTTCTGAGTTCTGATAATAACCAAATATAATATTTTGGTTATCAGAGTTTTGTATTCATTCCTATACTGGTATTCGAGATCTCGAGGATATTTTTTTTTATCAATTTAGCAAAATTATACAAAAATCTCAATGTTCCAGACTACGGGAGTGGAAAGTAAATTTAATTCGATCCATTAACCTGAAGGGAAAATTTGTTGAAGGCGTTGTGGCAACTTACAGGTTCTTAAGGCCTGAGATTAAATATTATATTACTACAAATGTAATAGTTACACCTGATCATCATCAATCAGCGATAATCATCGTCATCATCTGCATTTTTATTATTACCATCATCATCGTCATCGGAGTAATCGTCATCACAATCATGTTCATAAATATAATTATCTTAATTATCATCATCGGCATCAGCATTCTCATGATAATCATCATCTTCTTAAGCATGATCATCATCATAATGTTGTTACATCACGGGTTCATCATCACCTCTAACCCTCTTTGTATATATTCAGCATACTTTATGCCCTACAATTTGTCTAGAATTCTAGGCAAGTGGCATCCATATAAACTAGTTTAGAGCCTTCCTTTAGATAAAATTCCTTTAGATAATTTTCTAGTTGTACAAAATATTCAGTTCGAACAATTTAGACGCACACCTTAGACCTAATTTAAATTTCAACATTAAAGGCCATAAATTCTCAAAATAAAGCTACTATTTAACGTATGTTATAATATATTATCTGAGACTGGCGTGCGTACTGAGCAAATAATTATAGCAGTTCCCACACGATTTCGGTGGGTGGTTTCTTGCGTAATATTTTAGACAGTCTGATGATTAGCCTGCATTGTCCTAACCAGAGTTGGAAACAACATATTTTGTTGTTTCCAATTCGGGTATCGAACCCACGACCTCCAGAGGCGAGAGCTATACTCTAGGTGAAGACCATATTAACATCAACTGATAATAATAATAATAATATCTATGGATGCTTTCACACCACGTCAACTTGGTCCCGTAATAATTTCTCTAAGAACTTGTGTTACGGGAACCAGACAACGGAAATATATTTATGCAATACTCTTATACTTTACGATATATATTTAAGATTTTTATTATACAATTCACATACTTAATACACTTCTATGACCTCGGAACACAGAAAAATGTTATTCCCTGGCGGGAATCGCACCCGCGGCTTGAGCGCCAAAGCGCTAACCACTGAGCCACAGACGACGTCAGACGTGTAAAAGAAAGGTAAAAGAACTTTGCCACACACCTTATAATGTTTATTTCCATTTACCCCCTCAGTAATAAAAATATTTACACAACGGATAAGATATTCAATGTTGCTATCTTAGTCTGAAAAGTCACTTGACTGACAAATACAGTAACACTTTTTATTAGTATGTGGGACGGGGGTATGAATTTAACCTTTCCACATTCCTATTTTCGGCGTAATAATCGATAGACATTTACACAAAATTTCGATTATTCTGTAATCTTCGGGAATATTTTCGTCACGTCTTCAGGTAACAGGTTCCTAGGTCCAAATTAACGCCCTATTTCACGACCTTTAGGCCACGGGACGGGATATTTTTATAAAATACTGCCATTTTTATTAAATTTCCGTTCTCGCCACTAATGCAGGCGCCATTTTAATTCATTCCAGACTTCGAACAAACATTGGTATAACGCTTAGTCGGCGATTTAATTTGAATTGATGTAGCTTTCCCAAATATTTGTGTTTAAAAGAATGTTGCATAGTTCACAGTAGGTACGGTACTAATAATTCGTTTTAATATTTAAGCTTTATATGAGGCACTATTCAAGAGTCATCTAGAATGTAATGCGGTTATTCAGAGTCCAAATGAAGCCAAGTACAAAACAATGTAGGAAATAATTCAAAATAAATTTGTAAGATTTTCATAATTTAAAATTTAAATTATACAAAGTACATCCGGGATATCCTTCATTATATCTAGCATTATTTGTGCTCAGCATGGTAGGATACCATAAACTGGAAGCTAGAAGAGAAGTAATGTTAGCGGCTTACTTATATAAACGTCTAAGCGGAATAGATAATAATCCAGATATTCTTGGAGAAATTAACTTATGTGTGCCGGATAAATACCTGAGGCGACGGCGGTAGCCGCAGCTGTTAGCAGTGCCGGCAGCGCGCACCAACCTCCTGCAGCAGGCGCCACTGACGCGCGCGCTTCGCACGCTGAACACGATAGCCGAGCTGGTCGTATATCGTCATATGTTATAAGTTAAAAGTGAGATAATTCAAATATTTGAGTTTGTTAATAGATAATATGTAAGAAAGGTTATTTATTTTTTGTTAAATAAATAAATAATAATAAGGAAGAGTGCATAAAAAGTTGTGTCATAATAGGTATTTACCTATGAAATTGCCGTTCTACAGTACTGGCCATTTCAAATCAAAATAATTTTTATTTGGCTAAGAATTCTAATTTCAAATTAATTTTATTTTAAAAACATGGAATTCTTTTCCAAAAGTAGGCATTTGTTTATTGATTAGTGTTACATTTTCATCGCATTTCAATCTTTTTTGTCATCATGGATAAATTAAAAATTCGAGTTATTATGGAATATGAGTACCATCGTGGCAGCAACGCGGCACAAGCGGCACGCAACATCAACGACGTTTACGGAGCTAACACTATAAACCAACACACCACCTGTTATTGGTTTGCTCGCTTCCGTTCTGGAAATTTCGACCTGAAAAATGAACCTCGCGGTCATCCGAAGACTTTGGTCGACAATGACGAATTAAAGGCGATTGTGGAAGCTAATGATACACAACCTAAGGTTGAATTAGCAGCAGCTTTCGACGTTAGCGTCAAAACAATATTGGTCCATTTGCGTCAAATTTGCAAGGTAAAATAGCTTGACAAATGGGTGCCCCACGAACTCAATGATCGCCAGCGCGAAGTACGCGTCGAGACGTGCCTTGCACTGCTCAACAGACACACAAATGAAGGAAATTTGAACCGCATTATTATTGCGAAAAATTGATTCTGTTTGAAAACCGCAAGCGCTCAGCAAGTTGGTTGGATCCTGGTTTAGCACCTAAACAATGACCTAAACTTACCCCTAGAAAAGTGATGGTCACAGTTTGGTGGTCTAGCGCCGGTGTGATTCATCACAGCTTCTTACCAAACGGGGTGAGCATTACTGCAGATGTATACTGTGAAGAACTGAACACAATGATGGAGAATCTGGCACATCTCCAACCAGCATTGGTCAATCGCTCGTCTCCGCTGCTCCTGCACGACAACGCGCGACCTCATACTGTACAGCAGACGGTCTTCAAGTTCCAAGAACTGGGGTTGGAAGCTCTCCGTCATCCGCCCTACTTACCAGACCTTGCGCCTACAGACTACTACTTTTTCCAGAATTTGGATAACTTCTTGGCGGGAAAAAAATTCAATACCCGAAAGGCAGTACAAAATGCCTTTGAAGAATTTGTTGCCTCCCGTCCAGCTGATTTCTTAAAGAAGGGCATCAATAAACTGCCACTGCGTTGACAAAGATGCATTGATTCCATGGGTGATTACTTCGATTAATACAAATAAGAAATACATGAAAAAAATTCGTTTAAATTTTTTCATACAAAACGGCAATTTCATAGGTAAAGACCTAATATTATTGTGAAGTGTGAACATTAATTTCCACCAAGAACCTACAGTACAATCAGTTACCATTCATAATCCGAAAGACGATATTCAGAAGCACGTTTAATTTTCAACACAAAAATGAACATATTATTTTTCGTCGTATATATTTCCTATTTCATATTTCGCCTCTTATTTTTTAAGTTTCAATATGTTGACTGAGTAATTTAATCAATCTCAAGGTTCCCCGTGAATTCGTGCGCGCAATAAGAGATCTCGCGGTTACCGTACATTTTGCCGCGATGAAGTAGCCTATGTCATTCTCCGTGGTCTACTTTATATCTGTGCCAAATTTCATGATGATTGGTTAAGTAGTTTTTACATGAAAGAGAAAGAAAAAATAAACTCATTATAATATTAAGTGTGGATAAAAATATTTATTCAAGCCCTCATATCTTCTTTCACTTTTCAAGAGACTATCTATTTTATTCTATACAATCCTGTATTTCAAGAATAATATTGTTCCGTATACAGAATTACAGACTCACAGTTTCCAAGTTTTCTCGTATATGTAATAATATTGAGTCTAGTGGAAATTTGAGCAGGGCTATATTTTAGCTGTGCGAGTATAAATGAAGTCATTGTTGTAGAGACATGGAAAAGGCGGGCTTTGCTCGGATAACCGTACCGGTTTATTAATGATTAGTTACACTCTTCCGATTTGCAAAAGGTTAATAAATTTAACAAACAAACAAATCGTTTTTAGTACCCAAAAAGTAAAAACGGGATCCAATTACTAAGACTCTCCGTCCGTCTGTCTGTCACCAGGTTATATCTTGTGAATCGTGATGGCTAGACAATTGAAATTTTCACAGATGATGCATTTCTGTTGAGGCTATAACAACAAATACTAAAATCAAATAAAATTAATAATATTAAAATAGCACTTCCGAACAACAAACGTGATTTATAGCTGGTTTCTACGCGCTTCGTGCGCGGGTCCGACTCACACTTGACCGGCTTTTCTGACAGTTAAACTTTTGCTCAAAATAATGAATTAATGATACCAACTATTACTGTTGTCAATAACTCCTGGATGAATTAAATATCGCGAGGTACAAACATACAGAAGTATCTTAATCTATATTAAGTATGTTTGTATTATTTTTTTAGAAAACCTATAGATTTTGTAAAAACCCGGTGTACCACTTTTCACTTTTGCACCTTATTACTGGGCAATAATCTGGCAAAACATCTGTCCGCGACTGTACATGTTTTATGAATTAGAAATCGACTACAAAATTATCAACTGTTGGCTTATAAGGCTTGTGCTAAATAAAAAGATATAACGTGTAATATTATATTTTGTTACGTGTAATATTATATTCAACTTGACACTTCAAGGTCATAAAACATCGCTTAGCGTCTCGAAGGTGGAGCTACATTTCACGAATTTTTCAACGAAATTTCAAGTGTTGGGATAATTTTGCTGTAACATTTTACAGCTAAGGACTGAATACTTAGACGACACTATATTACGGCTGCCTTAATGTCTGAAGAACACCTAAATACAATTTGAATGACACATTTTGTGTTTAGGGCTTACCGGCCTACCCAATCAAAAGTTGAGTCTTTAGCATTGCAGCATTGGCAACAAAATTGTCTCCTTCCTCCACTATTTGCATTCCGACTATAGGTAAACTGACCATATAGGTAAATAATCATGTTTGCGGAAAAATTAACTCTATTTAGCGTGCGCTTAAGTTCATAATTGTAGTTCGCAACAGAGACATTTTTTTTTATTCTTTATTTTTTATAGAGAGTTTCGTACAGTTTAGACCATGTGATTTGTTGCCAGTGCGCGCATGCACATACTACTACTCCATTCTCCGTCTGTCTGTCTGTCTGTTTATCGCCAGGCTGTATCTCAGGAACCGTGAATCATAATATAATAAAATAACCATGCAATTTTTACTAAATCTGAATATTATTTGTTTGTTTATTATCTTATACAGGTGGGCCATATGAGTGTTGGCGATATAACTCCTCAATTTCTCGAAAACGCGTGGCGCGGGGCGGCGGGGAGATATGTTATTAGCTGCACCGCTTTATGGAAATTTAGTCGCCATGGAGCCGTACACGGGAGCGCAGCGTGCATTTTGTGTACGAGCGTATTACGAAAACAATAAATCAGTGATTACTGCACGACGTTTGTATCGACATGAACACGGTTTACGCGATTTAAGTGAAGTTCCAAGCGCCATTGTGATACGGAAATGGATCAGAATGTTGGAAACAACCGGCTCAACGGTACCAATTACTCGCAACACGTCAACACGTAAGAGAAGTCAGTCTTTGGACATCAAAAGAACGACTTTGCGACGAATTTTAAAGCGTGATTTGCATTTGAAGGCTTATAAGATTCAGATAGTCCAAGAATTAAAACCAGATGATGCCCATAGCCGACTTAACTTTGTCAATTTGATGCTCGAGCGGTTCAACAATTTCAACAACGTGATGTTGAGTGATGAGGCCAATTATTTTCACCTTAACGGCCATGTGAACAAGCAAAATTGTCGGTTCTGGTCTGAGACTTACCCCCGACGCTTGCATGAACGTCCACTTCACAGCCCTAAGCTTGTCGTGTGGGCTGGGATAACGGCAACCAGTATTATTGGGCCATACTTTTTTGAGGGCGAAAGAGGGCATGCGATGACGGTTAGAACTAACAATTATTGCAACATGATAACAGACTTTTTAGTGCCAGCTTTGCAAGAACTTCAAGGCAATATCTCGAGGATGTGGTTTCAACAGGATGGGGTCACATGTCATACGTCTAGGGTATCCATAGAGCTGCAGAAAAATATTTTTCCCGGAAATTTAATTTCTAAAAGGGGAGATATTGAATGGCCACCATGTAGCCCGATCTCTCTCCATGCGATTCTATCGAGTCTACGAGAGTAATCCGACCAATTTAGAGCAGCTGAAGAGGAATATTATTCAGGAATGTAGCAAAATACCGAGAACAATTTATAAACGGGTTTTCCAAAACTTGCGACTTCGCTTGCAAGAGTGCCAAGCAGCCGAGGGAAGTCATTTGGACATTATTATTTTTAGTTCTTAAAAATTCCTATGTTTCTACTTTTTAAAAATACAAATATATTTTAGTTATGTGTCGTAGTTCTTTTTTAATTGAATATTGAAACCGCCAACACCCTTATGGCCCACCCTGTACTTTAAACGTGACAATCTATATATAATCGGTTTCCCGAAAGAGACTACAAGTATAACCATGAAATTTAGTATGCCTGGAGTTTAGGGGAGAAAAATCTATCTAGCTAGGTCTTATTCCTGAGAAACTGCGCATTCTTAAGCTATACATGCTTTTTCTTTCATCGTACAACAATATATCAATAATTTCGACTTTATTCCGTCAGTCCGGTTGGCAGCTTGGTATGCGTATGTTTAATTTTGCATTGTTCTAATATTTGGTATGTGGTGGGTTGGAATCCCGGTCAGATAAATATTATTGTGATTCTTTTTATTTCTTTTCTATCTATCCGAACTCCGAGCAAAGCTCCGTTACTTAGGTATTTATAATATAACCGTGCAACTTTGACAAATGATGTATTTCTGTTATTACTATATACATAACAACAAATACTAAAAGACGAATTAAATAAATATTTAGGTAGGTAGGGGTCTCGTACAATGATACAACAAACGTGATTTATATTGCCGTTTGGTACGGAACCCTTCGTGCACGAGTCCGTCTCACGCATGAAAAGATTTTAGCAGCGTAAAAAGTATAAAAAGAATACCGCGCACATTCTGGATATCGTCAGGTCCAGTTGTCAGCTGAAAAAACATAACAATATAATACAACAATCTGTAAACAAATTATTTATGTCATTTCATAATTTATGCTAAATCACGAAATTATGACATAAAATATAACGAACTTTCGGCTGTTACGTTGCGATAATATTTTGTTTATTGTTCTTTGTTATTAAACAGTTGTAACAATGGAACATTTTGGAAAGTATTTTAAATATTTAAAATATACTACTGTGCGCTCTCGTGTTACGTCCTTAATACTTATACAATAGGGTTGTTACTGCGTGATACAATAGCGAATAGAGCACACACAAACTACTGTAGGGGTGACGACGACGTGTAAAAAATTTTGTTTAATTTATATACTCAGAAACATTGAGGTTAATACCTACTTTGTAAACCGAAAATATAATCATATTTAATGTGTAGTTCAGTATTTAGATACAATATCTAGAAAATACAAAAGAAGTTTCAATTTTTTTTTTGCTAAATTAGTAAAAAATACTACATCACAAGCTTACATTCATGAGTATGAACTTAAACGCACAATTTTTGGAGATATTTACAAATGTGTCCCATATTTGTATTACTTCATACACTTTTACCTAGGCGTGACGTCACAGCTAGGTACGACTTTTGTATGGAGCGTTTTCACGAGACTTGCGTTATTTTGTAAACAAATCGCTGTGCCTATGAAATTATTGATTTTTCGTGTATATTGTTTCTTCTGAAAAGTTACTCATATTTAAGAGTACTATTTATTTATACAATATTTTTTTCTTCAAAATTCAGCCTAGCCTATTGAGTGTTTCATATAACGTCTCCAAAAATCAATTACAGATACTTCGGGCACACGATTTGCTGCTATGTAAAGACATTTAGACAAAATAATAATGTATTTAAAAAAATAACCGATCTCTCGCACTGGGTTACGAGAGTAAAGGAAGAGAAAGTGATTTTGTGTATGGCGCACACACTTGGACACTATACAATAATGTAGCTGGCCTGGTTTTAATGAAACCAGCGTGTGGTTTCACCGTTTGTTTCAAACATTCACCGAAATCAGTGTGGGGAGCTATAAGTTAGTATTTCGCCAAAATAGAGACACACAGACTGAAACTTAGTTAAAAACATGCTTCAAATACAAGTTCCCATTAATGAAGCAATGAAATACAAACTCTAACACCAATACACACAGTCGAATTTCGTGTGCAACAAAGGAATGTCACTAATATAAATGTGGCCTGATTTTGTTTTTCTTTTCCTCATCAGCCAGCCTTTATCTTATCTGCAGATCGTTTGTATTACGTCAATCTTTTCATCACGGGAGACCGAAGGCGTTATTGCGTTAGAGGCAACCCTAAATCATTAGGGCGCATCCGACCTAACAGAGGGAAAAATGATTAGATGTCAAAGTTAAAATTAACAAAAAAAATAAACTCAGGCATGATATTTTTGACAGCCCTCTGTGGCTCAGTGGTTAGCGCGTCGGCGCTCAAACCGAAGGTCGCGGGTTCTAATCCCTTCAAAGGAACAAAAGTGCAGCAGTGCTCTCCCCACTCAACCACTGAGTCACATAGGTCGTGCGATAGTATTGACCAATTTATGAAAACGAATACAATAATTATTAGTGTTTGATGATGATGAATACTGGGGTATGAACCCATGCCCTGAATGACCAGGGATCTGGGCTAATGTGGGTAATCTGGGCCCAACGAGCCATTCGCCCAAATGACATCAAACGACGTCCCGCTAGATTGTTTTGTAATGAACGCCTTAGTGGTAAATGAAACCGCTTGTTGTATTGTGTAATAAAAATACAAGTCGACACCGAAAGGGTTAAACAATTTTTGTTATGTAACGCCCGCTACACATGTAACGATAAAACTGTGCATTACAGTTAAATTTAACGATGTAAACCATTGGTCGACAACCTTTTGGTAGAGTAGGTAGTAGAGTATAGTAGTGAAAAATAGATCAAGGCAGGCCGGGCTGCACATGTATGATAATTTTGTACCTAATTGATATGTATTGTAGAAAGGTACAATAAGTGGTTTAAAAAAATTCAAAGTTAATTATTTTAATTAATTGATACTTAAAAACTCATTTATATAAAGAAATTAAGATAATTTTAAAAAAAATTGAGAGGCTTTGGCCCGCGAGTCGCGTGATGAAGACCACTGGTTTAAGCGAACTGTGCAATTTTATCGTTACGTGTGTAGCGGGTGTAAGGATGTTTGAAAGTTATAAAATCTTCACGTTACCTACATCAAAATGTGTCCTTTCAGTGAATTAAATATGACGCATTATATTACGGTCAGTTGACGTATCGTATGTAGACTTCATTTGTTTTTATCCTCCTTTGTAAACGAATTATGCTTACTAATTTAGCACTCAAATAAAGTCCTTTAAAAATCCTGCATTCATAAAAATAATCAAGTTATTCCGCTTATCAATAACCTCAAAACACTCCTCAAATTAACGAGACGCGAAGACGAAGGGCGGAAGGAAGAGTATAAAATTTCATTTTTCCACTTCGAAAAACTGAACCCGTTAAGAGAAAAATTTAATTAAAATAAATGAACACAGCTAATTAGCTTATTTATAAAACAAAGAGTCGTTTAGACGGGTAGCAATTCATAAAAATATTCTCCTTGGAAAATTTTTATTTCATTTATAAACGAAGCGTAACCCACACTTCAAACATAAACAATATTTTGTTACTTTACAATTTGGATGAAATGTAGAGCTTGTTTGCATAAAAACATATTAGCTTTAACCTGGCATATTGTACACATAAACTTTTTAATGCAAAAAAGTTATACGTTAAATAAAAATATACATTTTGTCAGTTATGTACTATCAACAATGTTCTTGCTCGAGTATATTATGTACACCTCAATATATTTAAACATAAATGAAGTGACCACAACGACTGCAGACGTGGTTGAACTACTTATTGACACGTGAGTGCGTTCGCACGATTCAACGATCGAATTTCTTATTTAAAAATTATGCGATTATCATCTTCAACCTGGTCGAGCGGCAACTTATTCGATGGTACCTACGTGTGGGATTAATAAATTGAAATTTAATTTCGTACCTACAGCCAGCAAAGCAAGCTATGACCAGAATTTTAAATATTTTAAGATTTCAATCCTATGAGCATAATATAAAATGTAAAACTAAAACGTCAGTGATTGTCATCAGAAGGTCGATTCTGCTGATTTAATCCTGAAATTATACAGTTATGATCCAGTCCCAATATGTTAAAACTGCGAAATGGTATTCAGATAAACGTCAAATCTGTTTTGATTGGTCCAAACTTCAAAAACCAGTTTATGTAATCAAGAAGATTCATTTATAATTCAATAAAAGTAAAACGGAAGTGTAAGTTAGATACGAGAATTGGGGTGTAGTTTAAATATCCTTAACTGGTTCGACTTTTAATGTATGGAGCTATTTTAGATTCTTTATTTTAGGTACAACACCGCAGCGCTTATAAATACACACTTAGTTATTCTAGGTTCTTCTGTTCTGGTCGAGGTTGCCGTTTTTGCTGACCATAAGTCCAATGATATTAAAGCGCTATATAGTGGCGAATAGACTTTAAAAAGTTCAGGAAAATTATTTGAAGCGTTAACTTTTCTGCAGGCAAAACGTTTCGACCGTAGCTTTTAGTTGCTCAGATAAAACTTTGTAACTGTTAACCGATTTGCGTTTATATAAACGATCTCTCTGTCGTGTAACACAATATGTACGCAGTAGGTTAGATATAAACTTTTCTTTAACTGTACGGTTAAGTTGTACAGCACAGGCGAGGCGTCCCTACAAGCCGGCTTCCCTTATGACTATTGCTTATTTATAATCCATATTTATTTTTAAAATACATCCCTATAACAAAACAATAATTTGCGCCCAATGCGCCCAAAACATTGCGCTAACACCTTGTGACGAAACAATTCCGTTGGACGCATGAGATGCGCCGATATTTATAAATAAAAAGTCACTATTTATTTACCGGCTTGTATGGATAAAAATGAACCTTATACTGATAGAAATAAACACAAAAGAAAATCTACAAAAGTACACAAACTGATGTAACATGCGTAAGTTATGAGCACCTGGCAGCCCTACGACCCTCATCAATTCGGAGACATTTGTCTTGTCCACGGTGAGTCAGCACAATGTCTACACTATATGTGTATACATTTTTATGTTACTTGCCCGATTCATCAACGTCATATGACGGGTTATTATTTAGTGTGACATGGCAAACAATGTGAAAATTTCCTATAAAGATCCTAAAGTATTGGCAAAAATTTTAATGAGTGTTTTCCGTATTTTTGTAATAAACTATGTGGTTACATTACTAGTCAAAACTCCCAATGGAGTATACGCCTTTGCCAAAATGGACATGCTTATGTTTTAAATCAGCAAAATTCTTATATTTTCCGAAAGGCAACATAAAATATGGACCGAAAATGCAAAAAGTACAGTCTGCAATGAGTTGCTAAATTAAAATCTGCAGGACTAAAAAGGATAAAAACGAAGTTGTTGACGGTGTTAGTTGTGATTTTTTTTTTTGTTTTTGAAGAATGATACACAAAAACGCAGTATTTATGTTGATAAAATCAGTTTTTTATTTATCTTCATACTATTTCAACCGCTGTGACGTCACTCGTGCGTAATTTTTTGTATAGAGCGCTTTTAATGGTCTTCATTAGAGAGACAATATTTCCTAGCTTATTATTTACTTTTCAAAAAGGGGGTAAAAAACTATGAATTTGGGGAACATTCACGTCATTATTTCTGTTCAATTTGCAGTATAGCTTGTCAGCGCAAGCTGTCCTACTCGCTCATACATGATTTTATATGTGTGCAAGTGCGATTGCCTGCTTGCGAACAATCATGACAGACTGCGAATTTAACAAAAAATTAACTGCCTGAATCATGCTGACTGCTGTATCGCGGCTGAGGAGTACGCATGGCCGTCCGCGAACATATCTCCTCAGTGTGTTTCCTGTTATTCCAAAACTAAGGTTGGTTCGCTTCTACTACTAAAATAGAACTCTGCACTAACACGTATACATAGTTGGAAATGGAAGTGTCGGATGTTGAACTATCATATTATATTACATTGACATTTGACTCGACACTAGTGTGTTCGATTTTTAGCTCTATTGTATTAGTTCAGAGTTCTATTTCTTTTAATTATAATCGGCCATCCGGATTCCATTCATGTAGTCCCATTCTTAGTGTTCCCTGTCATTCGAGGTTGGTTTGCTTAAGGAGTTATGGAACTCGAAACGTCCGCGGACCCGTTCAGGCCGTGCGCGGACGCAAAAATATCCGAACAGCCAGATTCTATTCAGACGTCCGTATGCTCAAGGTCACCTCCGCGACTTATGACCGATAGTTTGCACAGTTTAGTGTACTATCCAGTATGCTGTGTGCGAGTTTTTGTCACTGCTTACCGTGAAGAAGTTAACAACAATTTGTATGCCATCAAAATAACGCTCCTTCTTCACGGCGAGTAGTAGGCGAGGCACAACTCGCCAACTGCGACTAATGGACTAATCCTTTGGTTTGATCTCAGCTTTACATTTGAATTGATTTGAGTGACCAAAAACTTCAATGTCCTTCATTACTTTACTACTTAAACATAGAGAAAAATACAATTTCTCAGTTCAATAAAAGGTCAGTAAAAGTATAAAATGAAAACTGCTTAAGACTTGCCGAGCGTATACATTACACACGAGTGCGATTTTCTTAAATTAAATTGCTCCTTGCCTCACCTGACGGCCCGAGGTGAGTGGGTTCCTGATGAATTGGAGTTTTAAAAGATTTCAACTTAAGTACATACTAGCTACTTGCCTTTCTAACAATAGTGATAGTATTGTACAGTACTAGATGTTGCTCGCGACTTCGTACGTAGAAAATGAAATCTCGCGGGAATGTTACATTTTGCCGCAATAAAAAGTAGCCTATGCCCTTCCCCGTGGTCGACTCTATGCCTTTGCCAAATTGCATCAAAATTAGTCCAGTCGTTTGGCAGCCTATTCAAAGCAAACACGCAAACATACAAAGAAACAAAACTTTCCTTGTTATCATAAAGTGACCTTTACTTGTTAATCTCTAGGTCTAGGATGAGGAATAAAAGATGGAAAGTCTTAGTTCTAAAATCAAAGCCGTAAACAGCTATCTGTCTAACAAGACATCAATGGCAAAAATAATTTTTTTATCAAGAGCGGCTAAGTTTCGAACATATGTGGTTTTATATTAAAAAATATATTTTGACTTGGGAATAAAAAGTTATTAATCTCCGAGTACCAGAAAATTTATGTGCAATATACGTACTTATCTGTGGTAATCGTTGTCATCATATCTGTATAGTCTATGGTTATCATGCTGTAAATTGACAATTTGAGGCGTAAAAGCTCCATCTAGTGGCCCAATAGATAGATTTATTTTTATTAGACTATAAAGTTATTTTCTTTTTCTATAGTTCAATAGTTTAGTACTAGTTTTATAAAAAAAAACTAGCACTAAACTGTACTAACTTTTATCCCCCGAGTTTGATGTATATAATATTATTGCTTTTTTTGTTCCTATGTGCATAAAGTACAATTCACAATAAATATTTTTTGTGGCCACGTATTTTAATTACCAGGCAGTAAATGCATGACATCTTGCCGGTCAGCACCTTTGGCACAAAAGTAGACTGTGGCTTCCTTTTTTGCGACAGAATGTACGGTTTCCGTGGTATTGCAATATTTAATATTAAATTATTATCAGTTAGTGATTTAATATCAAATTATTTAAAAATAGTGACTCTATTGAAATAACATTTTTTTTTTTTACTATTTTGTTACTATTCCGTTCCGTTCAATGATCGTGATTCGTTTCATCGAGACATCTCGTTCTTGATGCACATTGACAAAAAAAAACGAAACCTCGTTCGATTAATAATTTTTATTCTGTGTTTTAGCCTAGATTAAAAACATCGGCTTCCGTTAGTCTTTAAGAAAAATTTTCCTGCGGGCCAAGTCAGATTTTCATTCTGCGCGCACAATGTCACGCACACAGACAAACACACACGCCTTAGGTAGGGACAGGGGTTGCTTGCTGCTCGCAGTTCCACTTTAATAAGTTATTAATTTTAAACTTTAATAAGTTAATAGTAAATTAATTTTACATTAATTTTAATATATTACACGACCGGTTTAGACAAAGTCATCATCAGGTGTTTTTAATAATTCACACTCAAATAAAGATCGTTCGTCAGCACCATCGCTTTCATATTTATAATTTAAGTGGGGTTATCGTAACATTGTTTTACCTTTTCCAGTCACTTATAAGCTTAGGTATATCAATATTTTGAATATTTAAGGAAAGTCGTACAAAAACATCAGAACGATGAAAGTTGTTTCTAGCATTGTATTTTTTCCAAATGTGTTTGATTCGTTGAGTAGCAGTAGCAGTAGTAGTCGTCCTGAGGATCTTGATTACTCTCTAGTTTATGACTTTTTGTAGAAAAAAATATTACAGTTTGTTAACATAGTAAAATTTCTTAGATTTTTTTTTCAGTTTTTAATTTGCATGATCTTTGACCTTGTTAATAATAATTATTGGAACGAAGTTCTTTATGGCACGTTGCGATATTGAGGCTAGGCGGATTATATTGGCAGTTGGCACGACACTTTTTGCCACTCGAAATCACAATGTAATAACGACTATTAAGAATGATACAAAAAACGACCTTATCACCTTGACAATAATGTATAATTTTGCAATTACACATTGTGATTGTTAACATATTGTGAGCTAGCCGAGTGCTTGATGTTATTACTCAGTACGGAGCCGGACTGCGCGGCGGCAACACTGCGAGCAGCAAGCAACCCGCCCCCTAACCCCTGTCCCTACCTAAGGCGCTAGTTCCGCGCGCACTATATATACTTAGTTCAACTATTTGTTTTGTATTATATAATATATTATATCTATACAGATAAACAAAATTGAAGTGTCTGTTTGTAATAAAATATAAATTGTTAACATTTTTCTGTCCGTATATATATATATATATATATATATATATATATATATATCTTCCAAAATAGGCTTCAATTCTTCATTATCAACTATATATTTATATTATAATATATATATATATATATATATATATATATATATATATATATATATATATATATATATATATATATATATATATATATTATAACTTCGTTCCATCCGGGTGTCCCTTGATACCTCTTGATACCTGATACCTGTCCCTTGATACCTGAAGTTGTGGATACTATAGTATAATAAGGTATTTGTACTTATCACCAATTTCCTGGAAAATTAATAATTCATTCATTGAAGTAATTCAGTTAATCAATCATGCATACCTACATAATTATCATTCATTAGTAGAGATTAGGTAGATTCATTAGTTTCCCGTGACATTGTGCGCGCAGAATGAAAATCTGACTTGGCCCGCAGGAAAATTTTTCTTAAAGACTAACGGAAGCCGATGTTTTTAATCTAAGCTAAAACACAGAATAAAAATTATTAATCGAACGAGGTTTCATTTTTTTCTCGTCAATGTGCAGCAAGAACGAAATGTCTCGATGAAACGAATGACGATCATTGAACGGAACGGAATAGTAACAAAATAGTAAAAAAAAAAGTTGATGAATGAATGTTATTTCAATACAGTCACTAATTTTAAATAATTTGATATTAAATCACTAACTGATAATAATTTAATATTAAATATTGCAATACCACGGAAACCGTACATTCTGCCGCAAAAAAGGAAGCCGCAGTCTACTTTTGTGCCAAAGGTGCTGACCGGCAAGATGCCATGCATTTACTGCCTGGTAATTAAAATACGTGGCCACAAAAAATATTTATTGTGAATTGTACTTTATGCACATAGGAACAAAAAAAGCAATGATATTATATACATCAAACTCGGGGGATAAAAGTTAGTAAAGTTTAGTGCAAGTTTTTTTCATAAAACTAGTACTAAACTGTTGAACTATAGAAAAAGAAAATAACTTTATACTCCAATAAAAATAAATCTATCTATTGGGCCACTAGATGGAGCTTTTACCCCTCAAATTGTCAATTTACAGCATTATAACCATAGACTTTACAGATATGATGACAACGATTACCACAGATAAGTACGTATATTGCACATAAATTTTCTGGTACTCGGAGATTAATAACTTTTTATTCCCAAGTCAAAATATATTTTATAATATAAAACCACATATGTTCGAAACTTAGCCGCTCTTGATAAAAAATCGAACAGGATTCGCCAGTGTCCTTTAATCAAAATCGGTCTATTGATTTGGGAGCCAACTCTGTGCAAACAAAGAAACATACGAAGTACCTTTTCTCGTTATAATATTAGGTATAGATTGGAACCATAGTGTTTGACTCATTCATTATGTAGTTAATGAGTACTAAATAAGCAATAAATAAAATAAATAAATATTTATTTTATTCAAAAATTACATTCACATTACACTACATTATCACAAAGTATCGAAATTAAAGATAAACAATCACTAACATACATTATTATTTTTAAACAAAAAATTAAACCGAATTCCAAAGTACAAATGCACAAAAAAGTATGAAATAAATGTTATTTTCTAAATAATTACCCTTTTTAATTCGGTTAAAATTTTAACTATTACTCTCTACTTAACTCTCTACTCAATCTTATTAATGTTGAAGTCGGTACCAGCCCAATTAGTATCGTACAATATTTTATAGAACTCACATTAAAATTTATTAGTGATATTTACGGATTACGGATATGTACGGATGTAGTTGCTAACTGTAGAACTTGCATTTACTAAACTCGATTAGATACTAACTCGTCTAATTGTTCCTTAGTGGTTCAATTCCGAGAATTCGAATTGTCTCGTCAATGCCTTTAGCGGTCTGGTTGCGATCGAGTTAATCCGCTATTTTCTTGTTATTTTTGAGGGTTCCATACCTCAAAAAAAAAAAAAAAACGGATTCCTTTCAAGATCTCTTTTTGTTAGGGTTCCATATCTCAAAAGAAAAAACGCTATCCGTAAAAGATCACTTATTTGTCCGTCCGTCCGTCCGTCCGTCCGTCCGTCCGTCTGTCTGTCAATACCCTTTATTTCAGGAACGCGCGGAGATTTTGAAATTAAAACTGTACACTCAGGTCTCCGGTCCCCTGGATTTGTGAAAAAATCAAACTTCTAAGTGAACGTAAAAAAAGATAAGGCCGTTTTTGGGACCAAAAAAAACGCAAATTTCGACATTCTCAAGGGAATCAAAAGTCATAGGGGCACTTCCCATTGAATTCGTTGACATCATTATATACTACAAGTAAAGTAAAAATCTGAAAACTGCACATTTGTAATTAGGTTATAAAAATAGGGGGTAAGAGGGAGTCGAAAAGTCAAAGCTACTAGTTCAAATGCACAATACTCGTTAAAGTGTAGTGAAAGTTTTTACTTAACGTATTAAAATATTATGATGTCATTATTTTTTAAATGACGTGGTCAAAAATGTTAGATCAAGCGTCTAGAGTTATTTCAACTCCAGAGGGTCAATTCTGCTATATAAACCCTTCAATAATACAATCACAATCAAGTCCCGATACGCTCAAACTACCGAACCGGTATTCTCGTAAACGTGAAAGCAGTATCATTCGCGTTTTGATTGGTCCAAACTTCACAAAATCAGTTTATGATAACACGCCGCTTCACTTATAATACAATCAATGTAAAATAATACGAGAATTGAGGTTCAGGTGTGCACCTGACTTAGTATTTTTACCCGACTACGGCGAAGCCATGTATGTTTGTTCCACCTTAGCGCCTAAACTGCTGGTCCAATTTTAATAAAAAAGGTGTCAATATATTCGTAATAATAGCCAGGTTCACTATATTAGTCTATAATATGATATAAATATAATATGTACTATAACCCGACTACGGTTATAGTTTCTTTATAAAAATTGTTGTTATTATAAATAAGTGTGTTACATATGTACCCCCTATGTAATATGGACTTTGCACCGAATTGCCGAATACCATTATATGGGAATCATCATCATCGGTCAGTCGCAGTCGAACATGCTATTGGACTATAATTAACATATAACATATAATAATTGAAGCCGCCTCTTGGACTATAAAGAAAATACATGTCGTGCAGTTTCTTTATAAACTACGAAAGAAATCGTCATATACTGGAAATGCTGTCGCCGCATCATCGCGGTGGTCCCACCTCCGTGGGACCGTGAATTTGGAGTTAAGTTAAGACACTTCAGATCTTACATCGGTCAAAATCGGTAGTCTTAATTTAGTTATAACTCTTGAGTTTAGATCCAACATAGATCTGATTCATTTTAGTTAAGTTTAAATGTAACAATAGTTTGTAATTTTTAACTTTAATAAATATTTTAAGTAAAATCGTTATTTTTTTGAACTCCCGATAGAGAACACTATAAGTAGTGAGACACGTGTATAAAAATATAAATAAAATATACTATAAGATCCAATTTTATACTTTCTAGCCTAAGACTAACCAATTAACGAATATTTACTGTAAATTGGTAAATAAATTATCAGTGGCCAGATGACTTCAGTCTATTTTAGTGCTTTCAATTAAGGAATTCTTTAGCTTTTTAAATAAAAAGCACCTGGGTAACCGAGCTTTGCTCAGTCCTCTAGTAAATTTAAAAAATAAAAAGAATCACAAACACACGTCTCTATATATTGGACTGACAATAATAATAGGTATTTACCTATGAAATTGCCGTTCTGCAGTACTGGCCATTTCAAATCAAAATAATTTATGTTTGGCTAAAAATTCTATTTTAAAATTAATTTTATTTTAAAAACATGGAATTCTTTTTCCCAAAGTAGTCATTTGTTTATTGATTAGTGTTACATTTTCATCGCATTTCAATATTTTTCGTCATCATGGATACGTTAAAAATTCGAGTCATTATGGAATATGAGTACCGTCGTGGCAGCAACGCGGCACAAGCGGCACGCAACATCAACGACGCTTACGGAGCTAACACTACAAACCAACGCACCACCTGTTATTGGTTTGCTCGCTTCCGTTATGGAAATTTCGACCTAAAAAATGAACCTCGCGATCGTCCGAAGACTTTGGTCAACAATGACGAATTAAAGGCGATTGTGGAAGCTGATGATACACAATCTACGGCTGAGTTAGCAGCAGCTTTCGACCTTAGCGTCAAAACAATATTGGTCCATTTGCGTCAAATTGGCAAGGTAAAAAAGCTTGACAAATGGGTGCCCCACGAACTCAATGATCGCCAGCGCGAAGTACGCGTCGAGACGTGCCTTGCACTGCTCAACAGACACACAAATAAAGGAATTTTGAACCGCATTGTTACCTGCGATGAAAAATGGATTCTGTTTGATAACCGCAAGCGCTCAGCAAGTTGGTTGGATCCTGGTTCAGCACCTAAACAATGCCCTAAACGAAAACTTACCCCTAGAAAAGTGATGGTCACTGTTTGGTGGTCTAGCGCCGGTGTGATTCATCACAGCTTCTTACCAAACGGGGTGAGCATTACTGCAGATGTGTACTGTGAAGAACTGAAAACAATGATGGAGAAGCTGGCACATCTCCAATCAGCATTGGTCAATCGCTCGTCTCCACTGCTCCTGCGCGACAACGCAAGACCTCATACTGCACAGCAGACGGTCTCCAAGTTGCAATAACTGGGGTTGGAAGCTCTCCGTCAACCGCCCTACTCACCAGACCTTGTGCCTACAGACTACTACTTTTTCCAGAATTTAAATAACTTCTTGGCGGGAAAAAAATTCAATACCCGAGAGGCAGTACAAAATGCCTTTGAAGAATTTGTTGCCTCCCGTCCAGCTGTTTTCTTTAAGAAGGACATCAACAAACTGCCACTGCGTTGGCAAAGATGCATTGATTGCATGGGTGATTATTTCGATTAATACAAATAAAAAATACATGAAAAAAATTCGTTTAAATTTTTTCATACAAAACGGCAATTTCATAGGTAAAGACCTAATAGAGTCAAAATATTGATATATTGTTTCACGACGAACAAAAAAAGGGATAAGACAAAAACCCTCCAAAACACCCAGCATACTAAATTTCATGGAAATACTTGCAGCAGTTTCCGAGATACTGATTGTATAATATAAAATACAAGAATAATTGCTCGTTTAAAATATAACCAAGGAATAGTATATATTTACCAACGTAAAGAATCGTCATTCAATACATATACACGAATGACAGCTCGCAGCTATGTGTGCGTGGCTGGACGAAACATGTGTAAATTATGGAGGGTAGCCGGTAGAGTAAAGGAGAACAATATCTGTATGTAAAAAGTGTCCGCTGAGATGCGTTAAATTACGGTGGCGCCACTGTAGCACCAGGGTACATTTCAAAGTAAACGCTATAAGTAATTTCACTACTTCACAAAAGAAAAATAATCAAGAACAGCGTAACTTCCTTTTAATTGTAGAGATTTTTTCAGTTTTTAAATTCCCTATTGACAAATATAATAATCAGGAAACGAATAGGTATATTCCACATACCCTTTGCCGCTGCTAGCGCCGCTCATGGAGCATTTTTCGACAGCTATTTACTTGCATACAGCTGGACATTTTTTCAAGTTGCCCCCATACAGAGATGTTCTCTTTTCCTCTACCCTCCATAGTGTAAATATGCCGCGTAACATATTTGTTTGTAGAAATGTATACAATTATCTCATACAATTTCATACAAAGAATATTTGGCCGTGTCGCGTCGCGTAGATCCGCTGTCGCAAGGATACGCTTAGTGCGGTCCCACCTTTAATGTTAATTATGTGATATCGATAAACTATATTTGTTCACCCGGAATCTATTGCTATATAAATATGGCCTACTTTAGCAAGTTTTTCTTACTGTTAATATCCGATAATGAAATGTTCAGTTTGCTTAGATATGAGATATTATTATTTATCATGCACTCGAAATACCCTTGGGAACGAAGATCAATATGGAATATATGAACAAATATTAATATTTGCCTCTGTTTCTAACCATACGAGTATACATACACTTCATATATGTAGATACGTTTGTTCCGTCGTAACGCCTAAACTACAAATACAATTTTAATGGGCTATGTGTCAATAGATTCGTAATAATGGCCCGGGTAACATAGGCTATATCATTTGCGCAGTTGGGTTATAATATTTTTTGGTTTTGATTATTGTGATATGCTCTTGCAAATTTATAGGAACATAGGAAGATCTTTTAAGCACATTGCACTTGTTTTATGAGAAACTAGCATTTGCCTGCGGCTTCGCACACGTGAAATTGGTTTTTAAAAGATATCTTTATATAAAGTTTAAAAAAATATCCCCTATTTAACCCATTTAGGGCCACTTGCGTCAATCCGAGTTAAATAAATAAACCCAGAATTAAACCCTAGTCTGGAGTTAAGTTGACATTTCTTGCACACCGAGAGTTAAAAATTTAAAATTTTAACTCTACCTTTTTGGCAGGTTAAATTGACTAACTCGGGGCTAATTTCGTATCTAAACAAATAGCATTGACAGAAAATTGATTTTTGAGGTTATATTGTGGTTATATTAATATATTTGTTGTTGAGAAATGATAAATAATATTAATATTATGTTTTCTGATGATAATGAAGAGGTCGTCGAATTTATTGGTTCGGATTTTTGTAATAGAAGGGTAGTAAACGCAGTGATCCCTTTAACTCCCTCCGAGATAAAAGTTTCCATAGAAGATTCCGTCTGGAGAAAAATAGTGTAATATCTTGTTGGACAAAATAAGTTATCACCATATATGTACCATATGGACTTCATTCATTATGATTTACCAACTTAATTTGTAAAATTAGCCCCCCTCAACCTATTTTTCTTCTCCATTTATACTTATAAATTGAGTTTTATTATTGATAAACAAAAATTTTCAATGTCAGCTTCAAATTGACATTGACGTATTTACTATGAAACAAAAAGGACAGCCATTGTCAAAATAAAATAATGAGATATTCATATGTGACAGGCTGTAGTGCAAAAGAGATAAATACACATGTGACCTACACTCAATTATGTCGTATTATACTCGTTTTAAGTATTTTTTTTTTTTAATTTATTCATGACCATGGATACAAAGTCCTTCAGTCGGATACATTTTGAGTTTTGACATATAAGACATTATTAACTGAAGTAGGAGAAGTATAACATTTTACAAAATGACATTAAATATAACCTATAAATTACACAATGTGTTTATCTAAACCAAAGATCTAAACCTTTCTAACAGTATTGACAATATATTTAAAAATGTCGTTTTAAGTAGCACACGCAATGTTGCCAGTACTAAATGAACTAACACAAGGTTAGTTAACTCTGGGATAATTTTTATTGGCGCAAGACAGAAAAGAGTTAAATATTTAAACCTGTAACCCCGAGTTAACAAACTCTGAGTTATCGATATTTAACCTAGTTTTTGGTGCAATTGGCCATTAGGGGCTGAATTTTAGATAACGCTGAAGTACGTAACTCATTATTTTTTTCGTACTTAATTCATACGAAATATCATGCAAATATATCCAAGGAATAAAAAGTTCCATACAAACTTTTATCCCCTATTTTACCGTCTTGGGGGTGAAATTTGAAAAATCCTTCCCAAGTGGTTGCCTACGTCATATGAGAAATACGTGTGCGAAATTTCAAATTTCTAGCCTTAAGGCCTATGCGTTGATACATCAGCCAATCAGCTTTGCCTTTTTTTATATAGATATTCGTACAATGCAGATTTTCGTTTCTTAAAAAAATTTCGCGCTGACAATTTTCAACCCAGTATAGAATTACAATTACACACCTAACCCTACAAATACAATACTACATATACATACATACAATAATACTACGACCTAGCAAGTATTTAAACCCATACATACATCTAGTAAAAGTGTAGACGAGTGGGGAGTGACTCGATACCTTCTGTTCTTAGATACTTTACCCTTCACCGCTTGTTTAGCGCGGAACACCGGGGACTTGTAGACTGGCCCTTATACCATACGACTTGTAGGTGCGGTCGCCGACAAGCCGGTGTGTAACTTTTCGACCTTATTGGCAATAACATTCTAAAGTGATTCACCGGCTTGACAACATGGATGACACCAAAAACCGCTGCTCAATTTAAAAACTCTGGAAGTCGCCGACCGTAATAATAATAACTCAAACTCTTCATGTCTTCATTACATGTCCATTTAAAAATATTGAGTCACTACATTTTCCTATTTAGAATAATATACCTAGCCACATAAGCTTATAGTATAAGGGTGAATCTCCAAAATCCTGACTTCCTTGGAGGATAATGACGGTAGATTTTTTTAGCTCTACACGGAATTTCATCGTCTGGCAACATATTTTTTACCGCGTAGTGCTCAAAAAACCCACCGTGACGTTATTATCCTCAACGGACGTAAGCTTTAAAAGATTCACCGATAAGTAGGTAGGTAATCTACTCAAGTTGACATCATAATATGAAAATCGCTATCATAAGACGTAACCATTTAAATCAAAAAAGTAGTAGGCTACTATTATAAATGTGAAAGTTTGTGAGGATGGATGGATGGATATTTGTTACACTTGCAATGCTAAAACTACTGATCGGATTTCTATGAAATTTAGTATGGTACTAGTTTAAGCTCTAGATTAACACATAGACTACTTTTTATCCCGAAAAAGTACAGTTTTCTCGCGGGATACTGTATTTACGCGGGCGGAGCCGCTGGCAAAAGCTAGTTTAAGATAATTTCACACAACCGTAGCATACATTTTTGTTACACGCCAAAATAGTTGTAAACACCAGTTAAAATTAATTATAAAGTAACTAGCTTTATCCCGCGGCACCGCCCGCGCAAACTATACTTTTTCGAGATAAAAAGTAGCCTATGTTTTAATTCAGAGCCTAAACTACTACCATACCAAATTTCTTCGAAATCCGATCAGTAGTTTTAGAATAAAAGAGTAACAAACATCTATCCGTACATCCATCCATCGTCACAAACTTTTACATTTATAATATTAGTCGGATATACAAACTTTATTACAAAAAATATAACAGATTAACGTACGATATATCGCATATTATAAACACAGTATTTTGTAATTTTAACCATCTAACGTGGACGCTGGCTGCTGAGTTACCGAGACCCAGAGGTACCGAAAGCGTTTTATCTCTTGTTGAGGCTTACAAACTGTATGTGTCCAATTTATAAGAGTCCAGGGGATCTAAAAAGGCCGCTTTAGATGTTTCATATTATGTTACATTTTTTTTTTAACTCATATTATGTGCGCCATTTTACGCATACAAATTTGCTCGCAGACAAATTTGCTGTTTATTTATTGTTATGGAAATTGTTTAGACTTTAGAGAGTATTTTTTAATTGTTAGTTATCTTTCTATCTTCAAAATTCTCTAAATTAAAGTCCGTCTTTATATTCGCGATAATCTCCAAAATTACTGAACGGATTTTCATGCAATTCATCTACAGAGTTGCTCCTTAGGTAGGTTTTGGTGGATTATTTGTTAATATTTTGTGGAAATTGGTTGCAATATGACAATATTTGTTTAAGGTGTAGGAAAACATTATGTCGTCTGAGAGCTTTAAACGAAAACGCTGCCTAAGGGTCAATTCATACTGATTCGAACCGACTCGCGACTAGGCGCTGCATTTTTAAAATACCTATTAAAATTAATCTTTGTTCTACTGTTAATAGGTCTACAAAAAAACACGATATATACTTTCGTAAGCTATCCTTAAAAGATAGAAACATGTTTGTCATGTTGTCAACACAAACAACATATTAACGTAACATGTTTTAAAATTAATAACGTAACATGTTGTCAACACAACATTTCCCATTCTAAGGTAAAAAAGGTTTACGAAAAAAGAATCTCAAGGTATAAAATTTTTAAACAAACTTTAATTTCGAGGAGTATATAAGGAGTAAGGCGCCAAATTGTTTGCCCACCGTTTACACAAATTAAATGGCCGGTTTGCTCGCTCAAAAAATTAAATTTGCCTATGCGGATAAAAGGTTTCTTGTTGAAAGCTGTGTAATTAATCAGATGAGTGCTACAAATATTCTCGCCAGAGATTCTATTACCTTGTTTTTGTATTAGCCTTTCAACAGTATATTATGGTACCGTTCCGATGCGAAGCGGCGCGCGACGCGATACCGCGACGCGCATCACAGAGCCACTGTTTAGTTCATACTAATATATAATAATACTAGCTGTTGCCCGCGGCTCCGCCCGCGTAAATACAGTATCCCAAAGAAACACTGTACTTTTTCGGGATAAAAAGGGAGCCGGGAGCCCTAAACAACTAACATACCAAATTTCATCAAAATCCGTTCAGTAATTTTTGCGTGAAAGAGTAACAAACATCCATCCATCCTTCCATACATACATACATCCATCCTCACAAACTTTCACATTTATAATATTAGTAGGATATTGATGTTTTAAAAATAATTCTTTATAGTTTTAAATCACTCTTATTATATTTTAAAAGTCACATAAAGCCTACCTTGTAAAGCTCATTTCAGACTACGCTATACTATTGCGCTATAATATAGTATAGCAAAAAAGGACCTAATGTTATACAAATAACCAGGTGGGCGCACGATAATGGCATAATACTTAACCTAAATAAAACTAAATTAATGCATATTTATTCTCCATACAACACCATAGCAAAAAATATAAATAAGTCAGAAATCAGTATTATAGGACACACTTACGAATGTGTGCATGCTAAAAACATTAATTGTTGTCGCAAATAATTAGAGTTTGTTAACAAATTTAAATACCTAGGACAATGGCTAGATTCTCATATGGACTGGAGGTTTCATGTTGACTCAGTATGTACTCGACTTCGGTCGGTCTTGAGTAAATTTCAAACATTGAATATATCGCTAAATAAAAAGACGCTACGCGTCATTTACTTCGCGCTCGCCGACTCGCTGCTCAGCTACGGGCGAAGTACCTACGGCCGCACATTTAAAACTTGTCTAGATTCTATCAAGAAATTACAAACTCGCTTTATGAAATACCCGGTTAATCCAAAAACAAAGAAAGAATGTAAAAATGACTACGAAGCGTTGTTCAATGTATGCAAAGTTCTACCGGTTCACAAAAAAGTCGAATACCCAGTGATTCTCGAACAATTATTACATAGTGATCAATTTAAAATAAAAATAAAGAACTCGCATAATACTAAAAATGTTAGATAAGGTAAACTTGTAACACCGCGGAATAAAAACTATTACGGGATGAGAACCACTAAGTATTTGACCCCTACACTGTATAATAAATACACCTGGCTGAGGACACAAGCGGACGACAGTAGTTGTAAGGTAAATAGAGTCATTGTCAAAAATAAACTGAAAAAGTTAATGTTACCAAATATAAAGGCGTTAGGTACAAGTAGTGTCTGGAACAATACAAATGGTCAGTGTTTAATAGGAAATAAGTAAAAGAATTTCTGTTAAGTACAATAGTGATAGTGTTGCTAAACATGTTTACTATAATTATTGTTTAATTAAAAAGTCTAAAAAGATGTATAAAACGAGCGAAATATCTGCCTACAAACTGTGACGCAGTTTGGCGGGTTTAATACTGTTTTAAGATGTTAATTTGCCAATAAAGATATTTTTTATTTATTTTTATTTATATAGCATGGCGTTCACATTTCGCGATATTATCGCAAGCATTTATAGTATATAGCAAGCACCGTATGGTTGTGTCGCTCGTTTCGCTTGTTGGATGGCCGGGGTGAGGGAGGAGGAAGAAGGCGGCGCGCGATAGAGACCGGCATCAACTCGACGCATCGCACCATTTTACAGCATATAGTAAGCCAATAATATATAGTACAGTACAGTGTGAACGTGTCCGTAACAATGTATGGTGCGCGAAATTGTTGTGCTGTGAGCTATATATAGCTCACAGCACAACATATAGTATACTATATGCTATTATATTAGTGCTTTAGTCGCTTTCATCAATAACTGAACGTTATATACTTTTTTTACGATTGACATCCAAAATTAATATAAAATCTATCTACTTATCTAGAATTTTTATTTTATTTCATAGAAGTTGTTCGCAAAATGTAAGATTAATTTGTAAGAGAAATATAACATCGTTAAAAGACATTGTTTGGGGTAGGCCGGGCCCAATTCAGCTGCCCGTCGGATTGACGAAGGTGAGGTTTGATAAGGGCGATATTTTTTACAGACTCATCCCCTAAATACTTGGCCTCTTTAATGTTAGCTTATGTGGCTAACCGGCAAATGCGACAAATTATGGTCTTTTGGCGTATAATCTTGTTATTTTTTATATTAGTACCTGGGTAACCGAGCTTTGCTCGGAGCTCTGATAAATTAAAAAATAAATAAAAATAATCACAAAATATTTATCTGACCGGGATTCGAAGACACCACATTCCGAATTTTCATAAAGCAAAATTACACATAGGTACACATACCAAGCTGCCAATCGGACTGACATAATAGAGTCGAAATTATTGATATTTTCTTGCACGACGAAAGAAAAAACATACGTAGCTTAAAAATGCGCAGTTTCTGCTATCCTGACATAAGACTTAGCTAAATCGATTTTTCTCCCCAAAAACTACCTGCATACTAAATAATATAATGGTAATAATCGCTGCCGTTCTCGAGAAACCCATTATATAAATATAAGATCTCGTTTAAAGTATAAGACACTGCCTTGTCTGTATCTGGCCCAGCAAACCTTGTTCTGCCACATAAAATATCACTCGTTTTCATGAAGAATAGTTAACGATCCATTCCAGACCTACTGAATATACCCAAAAAATGTTATAAAAATCGGCCAAGCCGTTTCTAAGGAGTTTGGTGACAAACACCGTGACACGAGAATTTTCGCTGAGTCTCCTAATTAAGCAGCGTTTTAGTAATCAGTAGGAGGCTACACCGAATCAAACCTGTTAAACGAAGCTTTATTTCTTACTAGATGATGCCCGCGACTTCGTACGCGCAAAAAGATATCACGCAGAAACTGTACATTTTGCTGTAATATAAAGTAGCATATTATGTGTTAATTTAGAGTCTAAACTACTTTCATACTAAATTTCGGCAATGTAATGAATTATAGCGAAGAACACAATCGCTCGTGTCAGCTTTTAAACAGAAAAAATCTTGATCATAATCGGTTCATCCGTTTGGGAGCTACGATGCCACGCACAGACACACACACAGACAGACACGTCAACCTCTAACGACTCTATCTGTTTTCGACGGGGGTTGATAAAATAATAGTCTCTCTTTAAATATATAACTAATATTAGCCATGGTTATGCCCATCAAAGTTTATTGAATTGGGTATTTTCCTACATGTAAATATTTAGTTTTTCAAAATAAATATATAAATAATTAGGTATTACAACTTGATATAAGGAAAAAAATGAGGATTTTATGTATAGTTTTGTAATTATATGCATTTCGAAGTCACAAAAAAGTTTAATACGTTACCTCGCTAAATTTGACGCATTGCCGTTACCTCAGCTAGCCGCGCCTTAGGTATGTGAGCGGTGGGACGGAGAGGCGGGGGCGCTTGATGTTATTACTCAGTTCGGCGCCGGACTTCGCGGCGGCAACACGCCTACCTAAGGCGCGGCCAATTAGTTCCGCGCGCACTATAAACATGACGTTGTCACGTTCAACTATCGTCAGTAAACCGACTTTACAGACAACCGATTTTTAAAAACATTAGTGTATAAAACCTACATAATTAGTTTACAAACATCAAATACAAAAAGATTTACTGTGGTATGTTTGAACATAAACGCGCAAACTTTGCAGATATCAGAAATATTGTGCATTTGGCCATACATTTCGTAGCAACATTAATAGCGTGTGATGTCACCCGCTTGTGCGACTTTTATATGGGGCGTTTTCATGAGACACACAAAAATGTTTGAAACAATCCGCAATATCTTTGATAATATTGATTTTTAGTATACTATTCCTAAAACTATAAATAATAAAAAATATAAAATGACAAATTTTTCAGAGCACCATTCATTTATATTATAATAAAAAATACACAGCAAAATACCGTATTACCTACGCAATATTGTACAAAGACTTTTTATAGTGAAATTCAAAATTTTATCTTCTGTAATTTTATTTTGGACTAGTGACAATGGCATCAAATAGACTCTCAAATTGCAACGAAATTGAATAAAAATGCTGCAGTATCGTTCGTGAAATGGCGTTTAGAGCTGGCTTATATGTGAGTATTTGTTTAATACGTTTTTATTTGGGTATAAAAATAGCAGTATTAGCTTTATATATAATATAACATCATTGACGAGGTATATCGAGGCAAATAGTGTCCACATTTAAACTTTTGGCGTTGTTTGGGGCAGTCGAGGTTTGACAGTTGTCATTTGAGATTTTGAGATTTGCTTCCCGCAGTTTAATCAGTCCGCATTTATTTGACAAAATCTTCTGAAATCAAGGTGTAACTTTTTCTTGTATGAATATGTTCTCTCAAATGTACTTCATACCCTCCATATAATCCTAAGTTTTAAAATCGTTGCTTATAATAGTGTAAACATATGATCCGATTTGGTCCGGAGCGGACCACGGATTCTGTTGTAATTTTTAGAGGTTCTTAATTTCTTGTTTTTAATTAGCTACTGAACCGTTTTGTCGACAAGCAATTCGACAAAGTAACCTGTAGAAAATAAACTTTAAAATATTTTCGAGGATTGGTAAAATCCAATCCAATCCAATAGAAAATAAACTTTAAAATATTTTCGAGGATTGGTAAAACTGCACGAACTCAATGGCTTTCGGGAATCGGAAAAACAGCCCTGTAAATACAGTACAGAACTCCGCGCTAATACAGTAGGTAATAGCGAACTCACCAGTGCCGCATTTTCAAACCGGTTCGCTCCATACCGAATCCGATCATGTGTTTGCACTTTAACACTATATGACAATATTAAGGTATTGTGCTATACATTACATACAAATTTCGAGTAAATAAAGAATAAAATACAATAAAAAACAAAGAGTTTCAAGTTAGCAACATTATACACGAGAAATTACGCAAATTCGGAAACAATACGCAAAGGGAATTGCGACACATAGCGCGAAAGCCTCTTTGTTTTATAAATGTGTTATATTGGAAATGCGAAGCTTTTGTAAGTGTCAGTTCACACCGCAACTATACTCGACGCTACGCGACGCTGCATTTTTAACATAGCTATTAAAATTTGAACTTTATCCACTATATTTTTTATGCTTAACAACACATAAAATTAATAAATATAATAATAATACTCACCACCTCAGTATTAAACTAAGCACAGTTAAAGATTATGTGGAGAAAGGTGTGCAGAATGCTAATATTTTTTTTAATCAATAAAAATACAGTTACACATGACACACACTACCTCACTCACACTATCATGCGTTTGTATGATAACCAAAATAACAGTAGATTTGACACAATTGTCTATCTTTCTTTCGCATTCCATAGACAACATTTACATTTTTTATTGCCTAAGAGACAAAAGAACCTTAAGCCTGAAAAGTTGAAACTTGAAGATTAAAATAATATGCATTATGGTCCAATGTTCACCACAGAGCGTTATCTAGTAGGTAAGTAATAAATAGGTTTATAATGTTACTTCGACTCAATAAAAACCAGCTTGACTTTTACAAAAAAGAAAATTACCAAAATAAACAAAAACATAAGAAAACATTAAAGAAATTTTAGCAAGCTCATAAACCAGAACAAACATTAGACGGGGCAAAGTGTGATTTTATTTGGAACTTACTGATTTATTCATGAATCAAGGGCCACATGAAACGATGTATAGGGCTATTAAACTAACCGTAGCTCGCGACTTTGTCCACTCTTATCTTTCACTAGATGTTGCTTTGTGCGGGCAAAAAGAAATCCCGCAAGAATCGAACATTTTTCTTCGTGGTGTCTGTGCTATCTGTAATGTCTGTGCCAAATTTCATCAAAATTGATCTAGTAGTCTCGGAGCCTATGTGTAGATTTAATTTTTTTAGATATAACACAGAGACATGGCGCAACAATATTAGGTGTTTACCTATGAAATTGCCGTTTTGTATGAAAAAAGTAGTAGCCTACGCGCATGGTCTGGTGAGTAGGGCGGATGACGGAGAGCTTCCAACCCCAGTTCTTGCATCTTGGAGACCGTCTACTGTGCACTATGAGGTCGCGCGTTGTCGTGCAGGAGCAGCGGAGACGAGCGATTGACCAATGCTGGTTGGAGATGTGCTAGCTTCTCCATCATTGTGTTCAGTTCTTCACAGTACACATCTGCAGTAATGCTCACCCCGTTTGGTTAGAAGCTGTAATGAATCACACCGGTGCTAGACCACCACACAGTGACCATAACTTTTCAAGGGGTAAGATTTCGTTTAGGGCATTGTTTAGGTGCTGAACCAGGATCCAGCTAACTTACTGAGTGCTTACGGTTATCAAACAGAATCCATTTTTTATCGCAGGTAACAATGCGGTTCAAAATTCCTTCATTTGTGTGTCTGTTGAGCAGTGCAAGGCACGCCTCGACGCGTACTTCGCGCTGGCGATCATAATTATATACATATATTATAGTCGAGGCATGTCGAGGCAAAAAGTGTCCCCACTTAAATTACCCCACCTTGTTTGGGGTTGTTTGAGGCCGTCGAGGTTTTGACATTTTCTTTCGCATTTGAATCAGTCCGCTTAAAATTGACAAAATCTTCTGAAGGCTTATAAGGCTAAGGCGGGATTTCCTTTTGTGCGCACCAAGTCGCTGCCAACATCTAGTCTCTAATAATAAATGTCAAAATTTACATCCTACTTCATGTGCTAAATAAGTCCTTAGAAAAATTAACGTAGAGCTCTCAAATTTATTGGCCTATTTATCAAGTGTTGATATGTTATAAAATATAGTACTTAGTGTAGAGTTCGTGGGGCACCCCTTTGTCAAGCTTTTTTACCTTGCCAATTTGACGCAAATGGACCAATATTGTTTTGATGGTAACGTCGAATGCTGCTGCTAATTCAGCCGTAGATTGTGTATCATCCGCTTTCACAATCGCCTTTAATTCGTCATTGTCGACCAAAGTTTTCGAACGACCGCGAGGTTCATTTTTCAGGTCGAAATTTCCAGAACGGAAGCAAGCAAACCAATAACAGGTGGTGCGTTGGTTTGTAGTGTTAGCTCCGTAAGCGTCGTTGATGTTGCGTGCCGCTTGTGCCGCGTTGCTGCCACGACGGTACTCATATTCCATAATTACTCGAATTTTTAACGTATCTATGATGACGAAAAAGATTGAAATGCGATGAAAATGTAACACTAATCAATAAACAAATGACTACTTTTGGAAAAAGAATTCCATGTTTTTAAAATAAAATTAATTTGAAATTAGAATTCTTAGACAAACAAAAATTATTTTGATTTGAAATCTATTAGATCTATTAGGTAAAGACCTATTATAATGCGTTGGCACCAGTAGCGAAGGCTGGTTTGCCATTAAACGAAAGCCCTAGCCTGTAAGATCAGTTATAGAACTTATTTTAATACCTATCTCAAGAAATATAGTACATAATAAATTGTCGTGTCTGTTAATAAGTACAAGTAGGTATTCATAATATATAAAGCAACGTACGAAGTTTCCAACTGTACTGTCATAGTTATTGTGCCTTAATTAAACGTGAAGCCGACGTGAATCGTGATGTATGCACATTGCACACGTCGCTATTGGTTGGCACGCTAATGAGTACAACATATGATTAAAAAAATACTATACTTTGCATCTGCCGGGCGTTAAAAACACAGAGGTGACGTTAGTAAAAACGTTAAATTATAAGCAGAATGTTTGGGTTCACAATATTTCGACATTTTACAATCTCGCTAGTTATATTACAATCTTACAGTTTTTGCAATTTTACGGTGACATATATAATACATGCCACGAATAGCTAAATATCCTGAGTAAATAGGGAAACAGACTCGCACACTAACTTAGGAGAAACATGTTGTTTGTGGCGTGAAAGTGTAATAAGTATTTGAAACGTTGAACTGTTACTTTCCTTACAAGTGCAGTTAGGGAAGCAGACGTTTTTGAACTAGCAAATATAATCCGTTTTAATTTGGCAAAGTGCCCTATAAAGTTAAATAAGTAGTAATAAAGTTTAATTTACTTTAAACTTAAACTGAAATTGCTAAATATAAATCTACGGGGTGAGAAAAGTCTGTGCTCTCTAATTTACGTTAAGTGATTTCTGTTTTAACGGAAAATATTATATAGCTCTGGAAGGGAATAGAAAAGTTATTTGCGAACAATATCATCAGCTGTTGTTTTATTATTAGTACTAGGGTAACCGAGCTTCGCTCTTCGTTCTGATAAATTTAAGAAAATAAACAGAATTAACAAAAATATTTATCTAACCGAGATTCGAACGTTCGAATTGTTCGAAAATTATAAAATATACGCACACCAAACTGCAGATCAGTCTGACATAATAGAGTCGAAATTATTAACATTTTGTTGGAAATATACAGCCTAACATACAAAGCTTAAAAATGCGCATTTTCTCAGGAATAAGACCTAGTTAGATCGAACTCCTTGCATACTAAATTTCATGGTAATACTTACATCTGTTTTCAAGAAACCGATTTTTATATATACAAGATTGTCTCGTTTAAAGTATATAATATAAGACAAACGTCATCATTCAAACCGCACTTCCCTAAATCGTTACAAGGTACCAATCTTATACTTTAAACGAGCAATTCTTGTAAATTCAGAATCTGGGAAACGACTTCATGTATTTACATGAAATTTAGTATGCAGGGGGTTTTGGGGGAGAAAATAGATTTAGCCTAGGTCTTATCCCTGTGAAAGGTAGCATTTTAAAATTATTTTATATATGTCCGAATGGAAGTTAAGTAGAGAAGTAGAGTGTTCTCGTAACTTATTTGAATTATATTGCGTGCGTGCGTGCGTGCGTTAATTTATTGTGCCGTGCAGTCACAATACAATTTTCAATTAAAATATTTATTTATATACTTATTTGGCATATCAACAATACAAACACAAGCTTACATACTTATCATTTTGGTCCATTATCAGTGTTCGTATCAATTAAAGACATGCACAACATTGTTTTATAAAACACAATACAACATATTTTAGTAAAATTTACAAAGTAAAATAAATAGGTACATACGTTAGATTACAATAATATTAAATCAAAATTAAAAATCTATTAAATTCAGGTGAGTAAAAATGTAACTTAAGTTATTAATTATTATATACACAAATTATTATTATGTCTTGGTTCCCGTTGGGACAATCATAGAATATTAGTCAAAAACATTAAAAACAGTAATAATACACAAGCAAGACAAAAAAAAATGAAAAAAAAAGCATTGGCATTGAAATTAAGTAATGAAAATTATAGAAAGCTAGTTTTATAACATATCAAAGAATTATAATTAAATGAAGCAAATTAGCAATTTTTTAAATAACATAGTATCTACAATAGAAATACAACATGTCAATTAAAATGTTAGAATAATCAGTTCAATATTTTTTTCTTGAAAATATGTCAGTTCGATATCGTAATATTTGAATATGAACAAATTATGACAACAGTAAACCTGCTTATGAATTAAATTCCCTGAAAAAATAATTTTTAATTACCGTATAAAATACTTTGATGCGCACCACCCAGGATCCAACCAGTATCCTCTTGCGAGTAGGCTTTTCCACTGGGCCACGAACGCTGTTTACTCCCGGTGCTAAGTAGCGAAGGGTATGAAATGCTATTATCATGTAGCTCGAAAGAAAATTACTCGGGACGTGAGGTGCGTAGCAAGGTCGTAATCAATAAAGTATATTTATTATCATTCTTCGAGAGAGGGGTGTATGGGTGGGGAAACGGATTATTTTGTCTCAACAAAACACTTCTATTGTCTCTGGTATGCGGCTCATTTCAGGAACGTTTTTATCGGATCTCATATAAGGCAGATGAACAATGAATGTCAGTTGAGATTGACTGAGGTAAAATGTGTAATTAATGTACGAGGTTTAGGTACGCGATCGACTCTCTAAGCACTTCGTTGCACAGTTTTTGACAGGTCATCCTAACTTTAGAGCTCATCTATATGGATTTGAATTAGTCTCGTCTCCGCTATGTGAGTATTCGACCGAGCTGCCTTCGGTCGACATTAACGATTCATTATAAACAAAAAGCTCATCTCACTTATCATATTATGCTATAACAACAATTACTAAAAACAGACATAATAAAATTAATATTTAATGCCCGCTGCAGACCACAACGATAAGACTGCAAAGTTTGGTCACAGTAGACATATTTCGTACGTGTGCGTGCGCCGATTCGGGCGGTCTAGTATGAAGATGTAGTACTGTATACGTTAGCTATTCCAAGTTGCTGTCCTCGTCTGTCAAGTGACTTTTAAAACGCATCAGACAAAGACAGCAACATTGAATACCTAATCAGTTGTAATTGTAAACTACTACCGTACCAAATTTCAACGAAATCTGTTCAGTAGTTTTTGCATGAAAGAGTAACCAAACATCCATCCATCCGTCCTCAGAAACATTCACATTTATAATAGTAGTAGGATGACCTACAAAAGAGGACTTTAAAGCCACTTTTTCCCGGGAAACGTTAGCGAAACGACAACAGCAACAAAAGTACAGAATGATCAAAGACGTAACATCTAGGGCGTCCTAATATGTCAGGGGCTCATCGCACCAAAATGTTTCGCACATCAGCCGCGAGTTTCGGCGCGAATGACATTATATTCGGTTATTATATATGAAATTGGCGTTTTGTAAACGAGGAACACAAAGTCGATTTTTTTACACATAATATATTTATTTAATCAAAGTATCCGTTCCATTCCTATCTATGCACTTTTGCCATCTCATAGATAGTTCATTGATTCCTTTACTAAAAAAAACATTCGAACAGGAATCAATAATCTTTGAAGGCGCTTTGGACTGCCCCATCGGAGTTGAATTTGTTCCCTTGCAAGAAGTTATCCAAATTTCGAAAAAAAAATGGTAATCTGTTGGAGATAGGTCCGGGGAGTACGGTGGATGTCTTAGACATTCCAATTAAAGCTCCTCTAATTTGGTAGCCGTCTGTTGTGCAGTGTGTGTTCTAGCGTTGTCCTGAAGCAGCAGTGGCCTAGAGCGAATGACCAACCTCGGTTGTTTATCAGCTAGCTTTTCCATCATGATTTGCAGTTGCTGGCAATAAACATCCGCCGTAATCGTCTGGCCAGATTTAAGAAAGCTGTAGTGAACGACACCGGCACTAGTCCACCAAACGCTCACAAGTAACTTTTTTGAGTCAATTTTCGCTTCGGGCAGGCTTTGGCTTGTTCGCCAGGGTTCAGCCATTGCGTTGAGAGTTTCCGATTATCTTACAGGATCCACTTTTCATCACAGGTAACAGGTAAGGATTCGATTTAATCTAACGCAGCAGTCGACGCACGTTTGTCGGTTTGCTGCACTCAATTCATGAGGTACCTTTCAAGCTTTTGCACCTTCCCAATTTGCTTCAAGTGGATTAAAACAGTTTTATCATTAACACCGCAGCCTGCAGCTAACTCGGACGTGGTTTACGATGGATCCGCTTCCAAAATAGCCTTCGATTCTTCATTATCAACTTTGGTCTCCGGCCGTCCACGGGGCTTGTTCTGCAGGTCGAAATTTCCAGAACGGAAACGTTGGAACCAAAAACGCACTGTTTTTTCTTCTGCGACACCGCCGCCATATACATCATTTATCCTTCGAGCCGTTTCTGCAGCACTGGTGCCACGGTGGAACTCGTACTCGAAAATAATATGATATTTCAAGTTTTCCATTTTGTAAACAGAGTGACGCAAAGAAAAAACCAAAAGAGAAAAAAACAAATGAATTACGGTTTTCGAAACACAAATGCATGGATAAATAGCGGTATAAATTTTAAATTTGAATTCCTAACCGAAGAAGATATATTTGAGATCAAAGTGGCCAGTACAACAAAACGCCAATTTCTATTTCAAATTCTCATTTTTTCTCATTCCCATCAAATTATATAAGGACCTAATATTCCTAATATTCCGGAAATTGGAATTAGTTAGTAATAGTACTATTAATTAGTAGGCTCATGAATTTCAACACATAAAAATGTGTTGTGAATGGTTAAAATATTATATTATGTTAAAACGCTTTTTAATGTTTAATCTGATAAAATTTAACTCGTACGAATATAACTTTTAGATTTCTAGAAAAAATTAAATTAAATTAAATCAAGAATTATCTGCAACTATTCTAATTCTAATTTAATTTCTTAATAAGAATATTAAAAGCATTCTATTTTTACCGTTTAGCTTTACAAAAAAATCTTATCTGTACGCTGACGTCATCGCACGAAATTTAAAAAAAGAACAATCTTAATTCGAGTCAAATGTGCCTAGTTAGTACAGTAATCTTCGTCTTTTCTTTTAACAGAGACTTATATTAGGTCATTATATATGAAATTGGCGTTTTGTAAAGGAATTCGACATTTAGATAACTTTTAAAATACTAAAATAATAAACTAGAAAAAATTCAACTCCGATGGGGCAGTCCAAAGCGCATTCAAAGATTTTATTGATTCCTGTCCGAATGGTTTTTTTAGTAAAGGAATCAATGAACTACCTATGAGATGGCAAAAGTGTATAGATAGCAATGGTATATACTTTGATTAAATAAATATAGTAAGTTTGAAAAAATCGACTTTATGTTTCTCCTTTACAAAACGCCAATTTCATATGTAATGACCTAATATTAAAGATAAAGTGTCTCCACTTAAATGGTCACACTTCGGAGGTTTTGGTTCATTTTGACATTTGAAGCATGGTGAAATCAAGATATCTGACGTTTGAGGTATGGTGAAAACCAAGATAGCGTAATTTTTTCTTGTTCGAAGATTTGTTCTGTCAAATGTGCGTCATAGCTTTAGTTTCGAAATCTTTGTGTTTTAAATAAAAATGCGATTGCGATTCCAATGGCTCGCTGAAACTCGAGAACGGCTGGACCGATTTGGCTAATTTTGGTCTTGAAATAATTGTGGTAGTACAGGGAAGGTCTAAAAGTTGATTTTAGAACAACTGTGTAAAAACCTATTGAATATATCCATACTAACTGTTCTTTGGGTTCAATTTGTCACTTGAGTGTAAAATATTTATAGGTACGTTCCGTTTACCTCTCTGCTTGGTTATTTAATTATTCCAGTACATAGTTTAGACAGAATAAAGTGTGTTGGGAGAGCTAGTATATTATATTATTCTTTGACCGAAGCGGGAAAACTCCATCTAAGAAGGTCAACGATTTGCGCGGAAAAAGCCATAAAGTTACAACATGGGACTGTTGTAATAACTTCAAGTTTATTGTCTCCATAAAAAATATTATTAATTAGATCTCTGCGTATGTGGACAAAAAGATTAATTATATTGTGAAATATAACAGCGGTGTTGTAGAGAATCTTTATCGTTTTTGTTATAAAACGACAGTGGTAAGTTTTAGTTATAAGGACAAGAGCTAATTATGAATAGAGATAAAGACATATATATATATATATATATACGACTTTTCTAATGTATCAGACAAGGACAAACCACTGTATTAGCTTATCCATTGTGTAAATGTTTTTATTAGTAAGGGGATTAATGTGTTATTAATAATGTTGATAATTGTTGAAATATTTGTTAAACACGTTTACAGAATAATGGATCACTATGTTCGTTAGAAAAATCTTATAGGTATAGTCAGATGGGCAAGGAATCCTATGGGTAAATATTAAAAGTTCAATATGCTTCCGATTGCCCCATCTAACCATATATTCTATTCACAAACTTTCAGATTTATGATAATAATTTATGTCTATTATCTATGTCGGTGTTCGTACCTTTACAATATTTAAAATAAATCAATTTTTAATTATCTTTCACATCGAGGATAATATTATCGCCGCAATGCGGCTGAAACTGGTTAAAAAGAACCCAACCAAAATCAGGGGAACTTAATTTAAAATGGATTTTCCAATTAAAACAATGTCAGTGTGTAGCGGTAAACCTCATTAAGAGGCTGTTTTAACAATGAACTTCTTTTACCATTGTAACCACCATTAAGAACGCACAATAGTTTGAAATGGACTCAATTTTGTCAAATTATTCTTATTCATCTCGACTTTAAATCTGCACCGTCATTAGGTATGGTTAAAGATTGTAATAACTTTTAGATGTGCCGGTAATTGTGAATTATCTGGTTTGCGCGTGAGAAAGTTACGGAGGAAGTCAACGGCCTTATAGAAAACCAGTGTGAAATATCGCTTACGTCATGTTTCGTGCTTTAAAAAGGGCACAGAGGCCTAAGGCTTGGACTACATTGTCCGGAATCCGCAAGGCCGGGGGAAGAATTGAGCACTGTTTTAATGCTCTGAATTTTCTCCGGCCTACGGATTCCGGACACTATAGTCCCAGCCTAAGAGCTATTGAGGTTTATATACTGAAAAGTCACTTGTTGTTTCGGTTATAATTAGATGTAGTCGCTGAGAGACAGTCTTTCGCGACAATTTACAGCATTTCCCTTTAAGCCAGGTGTTACAATTTCTTAGCTCTATGGCTCTATGGGTTTTTTTCTTTTAAAAATTTGGACGTAAAATAGAAATGTGTTACATTACGCGTGTCCGGAACATTTCAATTTCAATCAAAATATCCCGACTCTTTGTGACGACAAATGACAACCATTTTTATAGTTAGGCAATTTTCATACGGTTATTAGATTTCTAGTGTTGTAGTGGGTTTTTTTTTAACTGTGCGGGAGCCGCATATTTTGCCGCAATATTAGTAAACTTAGATCACTGAGCCAAATTTCATCAATATCGGCGTGAATGCGTACAAGACAGACAGAAGCACTTTCGCAAAATTCGTAATTTAACATAATATGGATTTACAAATAACAACAATAGCTAATAAATGCTTTTAAAAATCTATGTTACTTATGTCAAAGTAACATAGATTTTTGACGTGTATGACGTGAAAGTACATTATACGGACGCTCTAACGGTGAAGGAAACCATCGTGAGGAAACCCGTGGTCAATAGGTCTGAGGCCAACCCATGGTTGGCCCCAGACCTATTGACCAGTCTTTCCTCTGGACTAGGCTGACGACTGTGATGCAAGAATGAAGTATGTGTTTGGGCAACCATACGACATTTAAAAACCAACTGTCCCAGGCACTACAGTATTTCAAGTGTGGTTACTTTGCTCGGAGAATACTGTAAAAATCATCCAATAACGGATGAAAAGGCCTAAGTGATGACGTGTGTACAAAGTAACATATTCTTAAGTATTAAAGTATGAGCCCACTTTTCAAGCTTAGTACATTGTACTTTCAGTGGGATTGCAAATAGATTTTGACACCGTAAATGATGATGGCTTAGTTTAATGAAGCCAATATTAGCTTAAGATGTTTCCAGGACGTCAAACAAAACAGACATTTCTAGAACAAGACTTAGGCATCTGCCATGATTTTCGCGGCGAGCGGCGCGAGTGCGGCAGGATTTGCATACAGCCGAATGGATCCACCTCGAACACAACCGACGAACGCGGTGCCTGTCAAGAGATGACCGCCCGCGCGCCTGCGTAAATAGTGTTGTTCGATATAATATTTTTGCTGTTTTTCAATTTACTAACGATGTTTTATTTTTTAAATTAATTAATTAAAAAAAAAAACAAATATCTTGCCGACACATCGCTTCGCCGCTATAGCACCGCGCGAATTGCCGCCGCGCCGCGCTGGTTTCGAGAACGGGTAGTCGCAGCAATCCTTGACGCTCGCCGCAAAATTTGAGGCAGAGGCCAAAAGCAAATTCAAAGCAAAGTCAGGCCGCTGCGCACCGCCGCCGCGCCCGCCGCTCTGTTCTAGGTAACGGCCTTACACGTCAAATTAGTTATCGATTATGGCCACTTTGAATATTGGTTACTTTTTGCATTTAACAGACCTCTCAATAATAATAGACGTTGGTTCCCCGTTACATAAACACAATATCTTAAATGATATTAACATTATTCATAATATAATAGCACCACACCGGTTTCGGTGACGGTGGCCGGTTTCATTGAAACCAGGCCATCTACGTAGGAGTTACTTTATAGTGTCCAAGTTTGTGCGCAGTACACAAGAGCGCTCTCTCCTCCTTTACTCTCGAAACCTAGTGGGGCGGATAACCGACACGACGGTCAGGCGCAGGGGGTCTATAAAGGCCACTTAGCAGAACATTAGATGAATCATACACAAATCATACATTAGCAGAATCTTTTTTTAATTTTAAGTTATGGATCCCCATGGATACAGAGTCCTGTAGTCGTTTTTAAAACAACAGAATCATATTATTTTATAGCAAATTCAAAATTTTTAACGTATAAAAAAATTAAACATAATATATAAACACCCAAAGTGGCATTTTTAGGTCCGACTTTTTCATACCCATCCGACACATGGATCATCTTTCTTGTCAGACAATCAGATGATCAGCCTGCATCGTCCTAACCAAACTTGCATCGGTAATCGAACCCACGAGGCGAAAACCAAGCTCTAAACCACTGGACTACGGAGGCTGTTAACATTTTTAACAATCCATAGAGGATGTACCGCAATAGAGTCATAATAGTTCATATTTACTGTGAGAAACTATTCCACCAAATGAGGGTTTATAAATTCGTGAAATCTGACAACTTTTTGACACGACAAGGACCGTTGGGCTACCAAGCGCCGCCTGGTGACAGAAAAAGAATCGAAAATTCGTATTGACCGTATTTGATACCACTTACGCCACCAGATGACGCTTTGTGTGAGTTGGGTCTGCCCCCTAGCGGTAGAAAAAATATCAAAAACCCTCGTTGCCGTTAGATTTCTAGTGACATAATAGAGATGTCAGTTCTATTGATCTTCCGAAAATTTCATACGCAAAAAGGTAGCGTCAGTAATAAACCGCGTGCGGGAGAACGACAACAGCATCCTGAGGATTGTAATCAGCATGCTGATATATGAGATACATATACTGAGGACCTACGTGAGGATATTACCTACGTCTATATATTAAAGACGAGCCATGTTGAGGCAAAAAGTGTCTCCAGTTAAATGGCACCACTTTTGAGATTTTTGGATCCATTATGACATTTGAATATAGTGGAAACAAGATGGCTGACATTTGAAGTATGGAGAAAACCAAGATGGCGTAACTTTATAATGTATGAAGTTTTGTTCTGCCAAATGTACGTCATAGCTTATCTTGAGTTTTGAAATCTTTATATATGAGAGCAGTACCTCCTAGATTTCGTCCGGGCGTACTATATTTCAGTGTCGTGCGTTGAGCGCTATAGATAGAGCCGCAAGACTGAGAAGACATAAGAGAAGACATGAGGAGGGCTTCATACTGGTGGACAGAAGAAAGACGAGGAAGCCCGCCGCCCGCAACCATCGTGGCACCTCACCTTACGTACCGGAACTGCACCTGCGGTGCGACGCCGTTATACGTATCCTGCCTGCACTGGTCCATGGAGGTAGGGGACGTCGTGGACTACATCCGCAAGAAGACGTCCATCGCCTTGAGGGTCGAATGTCTGGAGTCTCGCCATAAGGTCAACTACATTTTCTTCGTGGTGAGAGTGCCGACGCATCTTTTGTCGACCTTCGAGGTGGAGGAGTTCTGGCCGACGAGTGTGGTCTACCGGAGGTCCCGGGGGAGACTCTGCAACGAAGCGCGCATCACGTCGCCGACAACACGTGATAAAGTGTAGTTTAAATATATAATAATAATAATATGTATGTTAGTCTGTAAGGTATTTATAATATGGGCCTAACGCGCCCGAAATAAACGTTATTTAATTTAATTTACGTGCCTGACAATAGATAAGAATAAGATTAAGAATAGATATTTCATTTTTATTTATTTTACTGTAATATTACAAGCCATAGCCCTTCTAGATAGAAGGCCCCAAAAATGCGAAAGAAGAAGATCCTAAAGTAGTTACTTTATGGGTTCACTACTATATGGGTAAACTTTTATTTAAGTTGTAACTTATAACAAACATATTGATTCATTATTAATAAAATTAATTACATAGACATTTCTTAATAATTATTGATTTGGCATCACAAATATCCTCAATGATAATAATAATAATTGGTTCCGCGTCACATTAACACATCCATATCGATAACCGTTGGCAAATGTCCCGAAGAACCGTCCAAGTATAAAGTGATAAGTAAATGCCAGTTTTAAAATGAAATCATCGGATTCCGATTGTTAAATTACGCTCTTTCTGTATTTCCAATGGATAACCATTTTTTCGATAACAGGGAAGAAATAATGTAAAAAAATAAGTGTGCGTGGGACACAAGTGATAACTGAAACTAATCTATTAAAAAAATATATAAAAGAAAAAAGTGTGTGTCAGCTCCGACGCACGACTGGAGTTTACTCTGAAAAGTAAAACACGTCCCTCAGAAGGAACAAAAACTTTAGCGATCGATTTGAGTTCAAAAATTCGCGCCATGTGAAAAAAAGTGACAGGTGCGCAGAATAGGTTGCGCACGAAAACGTAACGAGGTCATTCGTTCAGTAGATTTTACACCTCATATTTTTTTCATACCGGGGGCCTTATATGAAAATCGATTCTTAAGGAGTAAACTCCAATAAAAAAACCAATAAAAATATTACGTCTGACCGAGATTCGAACCCGAGACCAATTGGTCAAAACTCTATGTGCCTACGTGTACTGCGTTACGCGTATCTGACATTAATATTCGAAATTACTCATATATTATTTGGCGCCGTAAAGCGTTACGTAACGAAGCAGTTTACCCTCCCGTATGAAGTTATCACTTCAAAAACCGGCAAGATGGACGTTTTTATCTGAGATAGATACATCAAGCAAAAAATACAAGTATTACATACCGTTACGTTATAATAATTTCAGCTCAAAGGTTCTCCTAGCTGAAGATACGACGCGACAAAGCTTTGTTAAAGCGCGCTGTAGATATATATATCGCGTCGCATCTTCGACAATTGTTGTGCTAGACGAGCAGCATAGATAAATGATTGGTCTCGGCGCTCAACTAGATACCCCGCTATCTAACAACAACATTTCTGGTGTGCGTGAATTCGGTACGTACATCTGCCACGAAGATTTCAATGTGACGGGCTCGGGCACGCCGACTTCGGCGTACTATTTTTTGCCGCATTTTTCAAGCACACCAGCGGTATCTTATCAAGTTCAGCGACCAATTATTTGTCTATGACGAGCAGGTAGTAAACATATAGAAACCCTTTTCTACACTCCGCACTATCATCTTACAATGTATTTCGCAAACCCCCCTAAATTAAAAAGACCCTACTAATTTATTCCCGATTCGACCTCAAATTAAATACTCATGAATTCCTTGACACCCGAAACGAGAAATTACAAAGACAATACTGTTCAGGTAAACGGTAGTTATTACTTTTGATGATCGGTCAAGGAAAAGGAGACGCTTCTACATTGCGTTGGAATTGATATTCGAATGGATCAAAATATTTCAGATCTCAATTATCTGGATGCCCGATTGAAACGTATTTTAATAAATCTTCGTTACAGCTTTATTTTTCATCATTATCATCAGCGTTAGAAAGATGGACGTACATATTTCATTTTCCTTAACGAAAGTAAATGATTGCTTATTATTGGTTTTTGTTTCTTGAAGAAAAAATATTCAATTGTACCTACATTGTTCATAGAGTTATCAAAAAACTATGCGAGGAGATAAATATTTCGGCTAGACTTATTTCAGTTTTTTTATGAAAAGGATTAAACGAGCAGATGGGCAGATGCACCGCCTGATGATAAGAGATTACCGCTACCTATGGACACTCATAACACCAGAGTAGTGTTTGCCAGTTCATAGAATCCCCAACCCCCCGTCGGACCTCCGGTGACCTCACTCACTCGACGAAACACAACGCTAGCGTTTCATGCTAGTTTTCTGTGAGGCCGTGGTATTTATCCGGGAACGAGACCGTTCATGCGGAAGCATGGCTTTTCCACGTTTGAAGATTTCAGCAGGATGTTCCACGTCAAGAAAAATGTTTGTGTATGTGGGTACCTACTTACAAACACATTTTCCTTTGCAGGTTCGAATCCAGGTCAAACTCATCTAAGCTGATCCATAACCATCGTTTAAGGCTAAACTGCAGTTGAAGTTGAACGCACAGTTCGAAACGAACGTTCACAAACGAAATTGACCAACGTGCGACGGCTGACATATCACACAAGCCCTATCCCACAGATCCGTGTGAGGTAGACACGGATATTAGTATAACTCCTTAAAATAGAGAAAGAAATTAAGACAACTAATGTCTACGTGTTATCGGTGGAGGTATTGTATGAAGACTTCATTTGTCAGTCCGTTTTAGGGCTTCGTACCCAAGTTAAAAGTTTGCAAATAACCCAGGTTCAACTTTCGTTTGCCAGACTGACCAGACAGACAGAGACGTAGTCGTATAGATAATGGTACGAAACCCTTCGTGCGCGAGTCCGACTCACACACCAAAACTAGTAAAGAATATTGAAAAATCTGGACCTTTCGCTATTTTCCGGGGAAAATCCATGCCTCGGCAAAATCGGCGTAAAATAACGCTTGCATTGTATTTTGTCAAGTTCCAAGTGAGTGAATCACTTCCTAGCAGACGCTCCGTCTACTCATTTAAGGTCTTATGCCATAAAAATTCAACACATTAATATCTCGAAAAAATAAATAACCCTAGATGGGACCGCACTAGGCGTAACTACGCGGCAGCGGAACTACGCGACGCGACACGGCTAAATATTCGTTGTATGAAATTGTTTGAGATATAACGCACTACGATACGAGTCACTATAAAGGTGAGACCGCACTACGCGGCAGCGGAACTACGCGACGCGGCACTCCATTGCGGTATTATTTAAGATCAAACTTACCTTAACTGAAGTTCGATCACAATTATTATATAAGCGATTTCATTCCTAGTGATTTATCCAAGCCACCCCGAATAGATGTGACTGTTAACAGTCTCTCTCTTTCCCAAGAAATTACAAACATACATTTTTTGGCTCTTAACCTTAGAACCATATATTATAGACGAGGCATGTTTAGGCAAAAAGTCTCTAGTTAAATGGCCCTACTTTTGAGATTTTTGGTAAAAACAAAATGGCTGACATTTGTAGTATGGTGAAAACCAAGATGGCGTATCTTTTTCTTGTATGAATATTTGTTCTGTCAAATGTACGTCATAGCCTATCTTAAGTTTTGAAATCTTTGTTCTAAACAAAATGAAAAGCCCCCGTCTAAGTGAGTGACAAGTCGTGACAGGCGACTTAGAGGGGATGACATGTATTTTTTTAAACATCGCTAAAATACGTGCAAGGGTGACGCATGGGGGCGCCACTGTACAACAAGTAAGCATAAATCGCTAAGAATGAAGTCGCGAAATATAATTAGTAGGGACGTGTCGCATCGCGTCGCGTCGCTCCGCTGTCGCTTAGTGCGGTCTTACCTTAAGCCTTACCTGTGCAGACCTAACTTATTGCTCATTTAGACGATTTATTACTGTACATTTAAAACCTTTCTCAAGTAAGTTATTTGTGATCTGGGACCCTGGGCCGCTGGTCCCTGGGCCCACCCTGGACACTCGGGGCATTGTTTAACATGGCTCCAATTTATGGCGTCCGCTTCCACTTTTAAAAATTCCCGCAGGAACGACCATTGTTTGTGGGGTAAAATATGATACGATTATGCTGGGCTAGGTTTAATCCTTTTAGGGTGCAAATGAGAAATAGGGACGAATAGAAACTTACGTTACTATAAAAAGGGTTTGTTGCCCAAGTATCACCATTCACCAAAGGCATGGCCTACCGTGGTATGAATCCTATTCTTCTATCAACAATAGGCTTGACGAGTGACGGCTGTTGTTTTTTTTTATTTTGTTCCATAAATGAACTATACTCTTTTACTCTTAGTAAAATTTCACAAGTCTCCATACAAAAGTCGTACCTAACTGTGACGTCACTATTAGGTGAACGTGTATGAAATATTAGGCCGCAAGAACATACAGTATAAGGCCCAATAACAACTCAAGGGATTCTATTTGAAAAATTAATTTTCTCACTTGGAGTTATAATGTAGCAAAGGAAACAGCTGTGGTCCTTCGAGGAATGATTAATATATTGTCTTTTCAACAAAAAAAATTAAATGCATTTTATATCTTATCTACTAATATTATAAATGTGAAAGTTTGTTAGGATGTATGGATGGATGGATGTTTGTTAATTTTTACGCTAAAACTACTGAACGGACTTTAATGAAATTTGATATCATAGTAGTTTAAGCTCTGGATTAAAACAAATGCTACTTTTTATCTCGAAAAAGTACAGTGTTCCCGTGGGATAGTGTATTTACGCGGGCGGAGCCGCGGGCAACAGCAGTAATATAATATTTTTTAACGTATATACTACACACACCGGCATATTTAGCGGAACATAAAATAAGGTTTGATATCAGTATCATATATGGTTGCTGGCTGATTTATACGTCATTTAATTTAAAAAGAAATATTTTTAAATTAAGAAAACCACTGAACATCACATTTTATGCAATTGTTTTAATTTTATTCAAATACACCTTATCTGGAGCGAACTTCGAGTATTTCTTCCTTCTGTTTGATTTAAAATTTCATTGAAATACTGTTTTTTGTTAGTTTTTTTTTAATCGCGTATCTTTTTGGAGTTGAGGACTGAATTATGCCTGACTTAGCCCCAACGGAAATTGCGAGGGCACTCGAAATGCGAAGAAATGGTCAAACCTACAGAGTGATATCCAGAGATCTTCGTCGACCAGTTTCAACGATCCCTCGCAGTATCCAACGGTTCAAGGAGACCGGTACTTATGTGAGAAGAGCAGGACAAGGCAGAAAAAGACGCATTTCGAGTAGAGATGACCGTTTCATTCGGCTTCGTGTACGTAGGAACCCTCGTTTGACGGCCATCCAACCGACGGAGTTAGAAGCAGTGCGGGGTGTAACCGTAAGTGAGCGTACGGTACGAAGAAGGTTCCAAGAAGATGGTTTGGATTCATTTGTGCCCGCCAAGGCTCCAAGGCTCGAGGTAAATCATCGTAGAGACAGGTTAACTTTTGCTCAGGAACATCTACTTTGGAACGCAGACCAATGGAGTAAGGTATTGTTTAGTGATGAGTGCAGAATTCTCTTAAATCAAATTGACGGCAGGCAAAGAATATACAGACGCAAAGGAGAACGAAACATTCAGACAAATTTTGAAACTACAGTTGCATACGGTGGTGGATCAATAATGGTTTGGGCGGGCATTTGTTTGGGAGCTCGTACAGACTTGGTGATTGACAGAGGGAGTCTGACTGCAGACCGCTATATCAGAGAAGTTTTAAAAGAAAATGTCGTACTGTTTACCCCATATATCGGTGACGATTTTGTTTTAATGCAGGATAATGCTCAGCCGCATATCGCTCGGGTAACTCACGCTTATCTTAATGATATGAATATCACTGTTATGGAGTGGCCGGCGAGATCACCGGATATGAACCCAATGGAGCACGTTTGGGACTTGCTGAAAAGAAAAGTTAAGTCCAGAATTCCAGCTCCTGCCAACGTGGGTGAACTGCGAATCGCCGTAGTTGAGGAATGGCGGAGACTATCCCAGGAGACCATCGATAACATCATTCTCAGTATGCCCAGACAGGTAGAAACTTTAATAAGAGCACGTGGAGGAAATACGCGATATTTATCACCATTTTTCTAATTAAATTAATTGTTATTTTAATATTAATTTTTACTTTTCCCTGTTACATGAAAAGTTCAAAAATGTACCATTTTTCACAAATAGCCATTACTCGCAAAATCTGTTCTTAATGTGATCTCATTTTAAGTAAAACAAATGAAACTTTAAATAACAAAAGAAGCGTAGTAAGTAGATTTTAAAATAAAACCATATTTTTTTAATTATGGACCTTTTTTTGTGTTCCGCTAAATATGCCGGTGTGTTTATTTTAGTGTCCTTTATAAAACAAGATCAGTGTCCTTAATAGACACGTCACAATATATAACTGAACTAAAAAACTACTACTACACGCTGCTTTTAAAGTTTACATGATAAACTGAATCTAAATAAAGAAATCGCAAAAAGAGGTAACTTTGTTTCGAGTCCAATTTTCTAATCAAATCTATTGAATAGAAACATACTGTATAATAATAAATTATTATTACACCATTAGAAAATGTCACGAATAACGTATTCAGAGACGTAATGGCACGGTACTCGGTTGACACGGTTCGTATCACTAGAGCTGATGATGATGATGATACTTATGGTAATAATATAAGGGTAGGCTGGGCCAAATGATGCAGGTAATTACGCTAATGACCGTCCCCAGTCAGCTGTGAACAGATAACGCACGTTTATCTTACGCCACATACATCATACATTCATACCAATTCATACATTCAAAGTTCAAACACACATACAACGTTGAGTTAGTTTTACTGCCGAAATCCTATGGCCGACCACATACATTTATTTTATGAAAAATTTAATGAAAAAATAACATAAGGGTCAGCTCACACCGAAACAGATATAAGATAGATCGAAGAAGCTTAGTGTTCTTAACAGAGCGAGACAGTACTTCAGTCCGGACCAACGCCTACAACTCTACAAGGCGCAGGTTCGGCCTCATATGGAATATTGTTCTCATCTCTGGGCAGGGGCGCCAAAATACCAACTGCTCCCTCTGGATCGTATGCAACGAAGGGCCGCTCGAGTTGTTGAGTGCCATAGTGTTTCAAACAGCTTGGACCCCTTGGAATTACGCCGAGATGTAGCTTCACTCTGCATCCTCTATCGGTTGTATCACGGGGAGTGCTCTGAGGAATTGTTCGGAATCATACCACCTGCAACTTTTCGCCATCGTCCCACGCGAAAAACATACCATCCTCATCACCTTGATGAGTGGCAGTCTTCCACCGTGCGCTTTTCGCGTAACTTTCTGCCGCGCACTGTAAAACTCTGGAACGAACTGTCACCAGCAGTATTTCCGGACCTATACGACCTGCAAACCTTCAAGAAGAGAGCGTATTCCCTCTTAAAAGGCCGGCAACGCACCTGCAGCACTTCTGATGTTGCGAGTGTCCTTGGGCGACGGTAGTTGCTTACCATCAGGTGACCCGTTTGCTTGTTTGCCCCCTTATTTAATTTAAAAAAAAAAAATAGCGATTTAAAATTGAACTTTTCTCGAAAATCAGAACTCGCAATTCAAACTCTTGCAATGAAACGTGAATCTTTTTGTATGTACCAAATTACAAATTACCCCATATCATTACCCCTATAATGTTATTATTACCCCTATAATGTCTCACTAGGTTTTGCTGGGATTAAACCTCAGGTTTTTTAGTTTAATTTTTAAAACAAACTGAGTTTATAAACTTATTTACAGCGTTTATTTAAGTCTAGTCTAGACCAAATGTCTCTTGAGAGAGACACAAGTTTCGCGTAACTTCCTGTTATAACAAAGGCTAGCTAAGAAAGCACTTCTGTAATTCCAACCCCTAGGGGTCAGGGAGGAAGTTTTTATTGTTTGAGATTATTAGTGTTTTACTGAGGAAAATATATTAAGATGTAATCATGACGTTCAATAATTAAATTATATTCTCAATAGAAGTTTGTTTGGGCCTGATTTTGTAAAAAAAAATTAGCGCCCTTCATACGGTACAGCTCGGACCGCGCAACTGAGACTGCGTTCCATCGCGGATGGATCTGTGCGGTTTGGGCTGCGGACGGATCTGACATATTTAGGCGAACGTTTCAAACTGTGCGTGTAAATGAGATTTCAAGAGTTTAGACTGCAGACTGGCGCGTGGAACGTTATACATTTAAAGTTTTGCTGTCAGTAGAAGAAAAATTTCTTTAAACTCTTTGTTATTATTATTTTTATTTTTTTTGTTTTGTTGTTTGTTTGTAACTCTTGTGTCTTTACTCATGGCACAAAGATTAATGTTAATTAATTATACCTAAGCTACGCGTCTTCCAAAATAAGAGTTAAAATCTGTTATTGTTTCTGTACTTTATTTTCGGCACTGTAGGTTTATTGTAAAAAATTAATATTTACTGTACCTTCTATAACTGTATATAACTGTTTGTTGCCAGAATAAAAAATAAAAAATAAATAAAAAATAAAAAAAACAGGCCAAGTGCGAGTCGAGTGCGTCTCGCGCACGAATAATTCCGTACAAATTGGCCAAATAATCGCATTTGTTGTATGGGAGCCCGCTTAAATATTTATTTTATTCTGTTTTCAGTGTTAGTTGATACAGCGGCAACAGAAATACATCATTTGTGAAAATTTCAACTGCCTAACTATCGCTGTTAAGGAGACATTGCACAGCCTGGTGACAGACAGAGTCTCAGTAATAAGGTTCCGTTTTACTCTTTTAGAACGGAATATTACGGCGTTTCCCCCTCACTAAGCGTTTAAATTAGAGTGCCAATCCAATGGGGTGTATTGGGATTTTTTCTGCTATTGAACAGCCTATAGATAAAAGATAGATATTATCATCCAAAAACAATTGTACCTAATATAATTTTAGTTCACTGATCCATAACGTGTTAAATCGGAGCATGTGAGCTCTAATCCGTTACGCAGCGGAACGAGATGTCCCTTGCGTAACGCGTGAATAGTTCGAGCATCTTCGTCTCAGTGTATTGTTCAGGAATCCAGGAATCGGGTGTCACTGTAGCGTGAAAAACTTATTGCGGAGATGCCACTTTTGTATAGAATAGGCTAGATGACTGAATTTTTGTATTGCTTAAATGAAAAGTCAGTTCAGAAGAAAAAGTTAATATTTTCAAAGATACAGCGATTTGTATGTAAAAGTCTCGTGAAAATACGAAAGTCGTACCTAGCTGTGACGTCACACAAGTAGGTAAAAGTGTATGAAGTATACGGCCGCAGGAACACATTTGTAAAAATCGCCGATATTCGTGCGTTTAAGTTCATACATACCGTAATTAATGTTTTTGTATATGATGTAATTAAACTAATGATGTAGGTTTTGTTTTCTAATTTAGCAAAAAAATAAACTTTTTGTACTTTTTACATATATCAGCTAATTAAAAACTACACATAAATAATTATATTTTTTTACATTTACCAAGTAGTAATGCCTCAATATTTCTGAGTATATTAATGAAACTAAATATTTTCGATGTAGTCTTCTCCCCTATCTATACTAATAACTAGTCCTATACCTACCTAATATTATAAAAGGAAGATTTGTTTGTTTGTTTGCATTGAATAATCTCCAAAACTACTGTATCGATTTTGATGAAATATAGCACGAATATGGAGTAGACCACGAGGAAGGACATAGGCTACTTTTTATTGCAGAAAATGCACGATTCCAGAGGGATATCCTTTTCCGCGTACGAAGTCACGGGCAACATGTAGTATCAAATATGTATGTTTGACGTCCAAAATCACGATAGCTAACAATATTCCCCGTAAGAGTAGCCATACACTATACTTTCTATCGTCTTATCTGCCGATTGGATCAGATAGAACGGTCATCGATCTACGGTCAGTTTACGCCCATGATACACGCATTATGGGGCGTATATTGGCATGACAGTTTACACTGTTTATGTCAATATGGAACTGATATCAGATAGAACTGTCCACGGTCAGTTTACGCCCATGATACACGCATTATGGGGCGTATATTGGCATGACAGTTTACACTGTTTATGTCAATATGGAACTGATTTAGTTGTCGTAGCGTCATGCCTATTGGACGATAGGCAGTAAGGAGTATGGCGACTGTTAGACTTCTTTAAGTGTAACCCCAGATATTTCGTATCGTGTATTCATCAAAACACCTGTACAGTAGGTACAGGTGTTTCAATTAATTTATAATTAGTTGAAAGTGAATTGAAATTAATTTATAATTAAGCGTCTTGTTATCACGAATTAACCCAAAGTCGTTTTCAACAACACGTTTGACGTTTGTTTGACGCTTATGAGAATACCATTTGAAATACTGTTAAATGAGATCGAGACTGTATCGAAACTTTATTATTGTAAGATCGAAATGGCACAACCGATCTTCTGAATTAAAACTTCACCATTCATTACTCGTACCTACAGTGAATCCTACGAAAAACAAGACTATGTATGGTCAACAATTTATTTTAATGAAGTACTTTAAGAAAAATATCTTAAAGTAATACAAATTACTCGTACAAGCTATGTTATTTTGATTAAAAATTTCAGCTCTTGATTAATAATAATAAAGTGTGTATTAAACTTTCATACCATCGGTTTCAATTTCATTTTTCCGAATCAGAGTTTACTTTTTATGTGAAGTCGATAATAATATGTAGTCGGCGCCGATTTGCGCAGAAAACTCTAAGGGCGAGGTCACAACACTGCGTTGCTACGACGCATCGCCAAAAACGACGTCGCATTGCAACGCAGTGTTGCTGCATCGTCGTAAAGGCATCTACACAAAAACGCGATACGAATACGCAACGCAGAATACTGCGACGCGAATTGCTGCGATCCCAAATTCTATGTTTTATTTCATATATTTTCTCATTAATATCCGAAGTACGCAACTCTTACTAGCTTATTATGTTTCACCAAATACTTAGTTTACATAGTTTATACCTTAAAAATAATATTAAAAAGTCTTCAATAAAATAATAACCAAAGGGAAACGTATTGCTGGACGAAATCGCACCGTAGCAATTGAAAATTATTTATACAGGTCTCCAAAACAAGAACAGATATTGAAGGAGCGTAATCAGTAATCAATTCTCGTTCCAAAAATAATATGTGACTTTAAATTTTGACCATATTATCGTATAAAATACTTCAATTCTATTCATAACTCGCGGCCCATACTGTGCAGCGGTGGTATGACATTCAAAGCCGGCGTGTTGTGTAGCAATGTCCATGCGTGATGCGAGTTGTCAGGAAATGTTAATCATGTTATTTTTTTGTAAATTACAATTTTTTTTTAGTTATGCATACTATTTCTAGATTGGCGACTTTGTGTACAAGCCCGTAGTCTACAAATTTGTAACAAAAGATGCGAGGATCTATTATATAAAAGTTATTTTGTGTTTCAATATTTTATACAATTCATACATACATACATACATACATATACAATTCATTTCCCTTTTACGTTATATAAGGAATGTTGTATAATCAATCTACAAATTTTTCTTTCTTAAACAAAAATCGTGAAAGTACTTATGAAATATTTTTGACATCATTGGAAGTCCTAACCTAAACATATTGGCTGTCCCAAAATTATTACGTGACAAAAAAATTAAGAATATTATTCGTATTATGTACGAAATTGCTTATAAAGTATTTATCCACTTTGATTAATTTAGAGCAGGCGGAAAATCTTATGAAATGTTCAAAAATAAAGGATATGAATATAAGATGCGAGGTTACTGATCAATTAAATTTATTTTATGTAGTTGTTAAGGGGCTCGATATTGAGATGTCTGAAAAAGAAGTGCATGAATCCTTTGAGGGCTCAAGTGCTAAAGAAATTGTGGCTTCAAAAAGATTGAAACATATGGATGAGCATGGTAAATGGGTTGACAGCGAGTCTGTAAGATTATGTTTTAAAAATGATAAACGTCCAGAGTATATTACGGCTTATGGATTTCAGGTTAAAACATACTATTTTCCTGTTACTCAATATTCAGCTTGCTGGAGATTCGGTCACATAAGAAAATTTTGTTCCTCAGGTAAAATTATTTGTCCCAAATGCGGTTTGGGACATGGAAATTGTGAAATAAAGGAATTTAAATGTATAAACTGTAAAGGCGCGCACATATCATTAGGTAAATGCTGTCCATTTTTTTAAAAAGGATCTAGTTATCCGGAAGATCATGAGTGATAATACTGTTACTTATAAAAAAGCTCTTGAAAGTTATTATGCAAATAAAAATCAAAATCGTGGCGTATTTGATACAATAATTCCAATATTACAGAGTTTCCACCATTACCAACCAGAATTCACAAATATATAATATCTACAGTAAATGAGGAACCTCAGTGTAGTGGCCTCCGGATTAAAATGCCTCAATATCTAGTCTACGTTATTTAAATGCGACTGCGAAAAAAAAAATTAAGACCTAAAAGAATAAACAAGAATCAGAGACAAGATTTCAATTGGATTAATGACTTCGATGTCTATATTGAAATGGTAAAAGACATAGATAATGAAGAAACGGATGGAAAGAAGAACGAAGAATGGAAGCTTGAATGGAGAAAAATATTACAGATAATCAAGTATATTGTATTTTTAGAGAAAAACATGGAAACAGAAGATAGATGTATACTAATATCGAAAGTAATTTTAAGTGAAATTAAGAAATTTGTTTATAGCATGCTTCTTGATGGAAATGTTTAAAATAAAATAGGTTTATGATGGGTTGTAATTCTATTAATAATTTTGAAACAAATATTTTGCATTGGAATTCACAAAGTTTAAATCCAAAATTAATTAGTTTTGAGAATTTAACAGGAAAAAGGTTATATAGCTATAGTAACTAATACTTCGTTTGACTTGAAGTTTAATTATAAAATTACTGGTTATAATATTTACAGAAAAGACAGAAGTGATGGTTATGGAGGTGTGGCCATTGTTAGTCATAGATCGATACGTGCATACATGTGCCCAGTTGATATAGGAAATTCAGGGATAGAAGTATTACATGTAATAATTTTTAATTGTAAGCAATTGAATAATATAATAGCTGTATTCATCTATAAGAACTAGTTCTGTTGATTGGGATAACATTTTATCCATATGCTCCGCAAGAGATACTTATAGGTTGTGACTTTAATGGCCATCACACAAACTGGTCATACAAGATAGACCAGCGTGGAAATCAGCTGTTGGATTCATACTTAGACAGTGGTTTTACTTTAAACGACGGGACGCACACTAGAGTTAAGTTGGTGGATATAACAGTTCAGAATTCTTCGCCGGATATAACATTCGTAAGTACTGATATCGCAATGAATTTTAAATGGAATGTGTTTAATGAGAATTTGAAGAGTGATCATTTAATTAATAAGGTCAAATAGACCAAGAACCAAGCCAAGAATAAACCAAGAGGAAATTAATGTATTTGAGAAAAGGAATTTTAAGAAGGCAATTTGGGATAAGTACAGTAGTGATTTAATTAACCTTTTTTCTAACTATGAATTATCTAATAATGTTATCTTATGAGTAATCTAATAATGTTCAAGATGATTATGATTGTTTCGAAAATGCAATTCATATTTCAGTGTCTAATAAGGTGCCCTTTATAAAATTTAATTTAGAACCAAACAAAAATGTAACATGATTGTAATTCAAAGTTATCGAAAGCTGTGGCAGAACGAAGGCTAGCATTGAAACACTTTAGAATGAACCCAACTCCCGATAACATATCTAAATTGGAAAATAAGACTATAGAAGCTAGTAAGTTGATAAAAAGTTCATATTTTAATAGTAACTGAAAACGGCGCAAAAGTATCAGCTTCACCCTCAGGATCGCATCCAACGTAGGGCGACTCGGATAGAATTATTCTCGACTGCCAGTGTTTCAAATCGGTTCAACTCCGTGGCATTACGTACAGATGTAGCCTCGCTAAGCATCTTCTATAGGTTATATAAAGGGGAGTGCTCCGAGAAATTGTTCGGACTTATACCTGCTGCAACTTTTCACCCCCGTTTCACGCGACAACATTTCCTGAGTCATTCCGAAGCTGTCAGTCGTTAGTCAGCTGTTAGCCAATTCCTCGGACCATTCCCCATTATATAACCTATAGAAGATGCAAAGCGAGGCTACATCTGTACGTAGTGACACGGAGTTGAACCGATTTGAAACACTTTGGCAGTCGAGAATAATTTTATTCGAGTCGCCTTACGTTGGATGCGATCCATAGGGTGAAGCTTATACTTTTGCGCCCCTGTCTAGAGATAAGAACCGTATTCCGTATGAGGCCGAACGCAAAAAAATGGTTCCACGAATAGGTTACCGCGGCGGGCGTGGCTAAAAAACGTCTCGGGTCGAGCGGTTGCGTCGCGAGAACATTGCATCGGACATTATATTGGGTTTTTATCAGCCAAATAGTAATTACGAAATTCTAATTTCACACTTCACAAAAACGGCAGCCACTTTATGGCTTTCATTACATTGTAAAAGAGAACAATATTTCCCTCAAATATTAACGGGATTCAAATCTAAATATACGGAGGCGTAAAATACGGAATAATCTTAGTTTTAATGAAGCAGTAATTAATTTAATTTGCGGAAATGGAAGCGTTCACAATGTTAGACGTACTCTGTTTCTCGTTTTGAGGGTATCCGTTATTTTTCATTTATTAAAAAGGTTTTCTTTTCATTTCTTTTATGTACTTACAAAATAGAACCGTAGATATTAAAGACAGTCGAGCCAGAGATTGAAGAGAACTAGGACCAGATAAACACCTACATACTTTAATTTAGATTAGATTGCACTACTACAAGCATACGTGTGCACAATTCTCCTATCGCGTACACGGCAATTGTGTCAAAATATTGGGTTTTTAAGGTTTTATTTTATATCGCAAAAATGCCATCGTGTATTGTAAAGTGGTGCGGAAGTCATTCAGTATAATACTGAATTAACTTTTCATAAGTAAGTTTTGTAAATCAAAGCGGTAAGTATATGAGTGCTACGTTTCTGTAGTATTGCTATTCGCAGGGCCTAACCTATTTAGAGCATCTCTAATAAAACTTCACAGTTCACACAATTAATAAACATGGAAGTTCATAGTAAATTATTCAGTGTGTTAACATAAATGCTTAAGTGAGAAAGTTTATGAGGATCTTACACGTGAAACTAAAGTTCTCCAAACTTTGTTAGACAAAGGAAAGTCCATAATAAAAACATTACGAGTGATTTGGAGAGTTTTCCTTCCTCGATATTATATTCATAGTAGCTTTCGTAGGGGTTTGTTTTTGCTATTTTTAATAAGATTATGAGTTTGTTCCGCTTTTATTTAAATACTCAACTGATAGTAAAACCGGCCAAGTGCGAGTAGGACTCGGGCACGAAGGGATTCGTACAAAAAACACGTTTGTTGTATGGGAGTCCCACTTAAATATTATATATTTTATTCTTTTTTTTTTTTTTATAGCGGCAACAGAAATACATCATCTGTGAAAATTTCAACTGTCTAACTATCACGTTTAATAAAATACAGCCTGATGATAGACGGACGGCCAGTGGAGTCTTAGTTTTAGGGTTCCGTTTTACTCTTTGGGTACGGAACCCTAAAAATGACAATAGTATAGAATAGTATAGACTCAAAGACTAAACAGGCTTAAAATTTTTAAGGCATCCACATGACGGTATAATATATTTATAAATCTATTACAGTCGTCTAAATTTCCTTAAAATATGTAGACAAACAGGTAACATATTTCTGCAAAAAACTTAAATACTAAAAATATATTACGTATTACGTTTATCTATGCTAATACCGACAGTCGAATCGAAACCACAAACTGTGCCTTAAAAACGTAGATATTTTTACAAGGCTACGACGTAATATTATGACCACAGTACTTATGTTAAGCCTAAATTTTTGGGCGAACATAATTTTGGATACACAGTACACTAGACACAGCGTCTCGCCTGCAATACTGTGAAATTGGATATGTCAGGGCTGTGAGATAACATTACAATGAGCGGTAGTTTTCAATTGCCTCAAAGGGACCAGAGCCTTTGATCTACACAACGAAATAATAGGATAAGAGGATTTTTTGTTTATGACACAGTGTCCTATTGTGTTCTATTATTTGATTGGAGTTTTACTTGTAGTATATTAGCGTTACTTCAACAATATTCATCATCGTTGTCGTCCTCGTCATATCATCATCGCCATTAAAATAAACTACAAATAGCATTTGGTTAATAGTCATTTGGAAAATGTAGTCACGGGTTAGGGCTTTTATACAAAATTGCGATGCGACGTCGCATCACAAGATTGATATCACATAACCATAAAATACGTAGTTAAACTATATTTTCGTATTAAAAAATAAAGTCTTTAACCTTACCGGTTCTTTCTTTAACCTTATGTTGCTAATAGCCATCGACAACCGTCGTTTTTCGATATTATAAAAAAGGCCGAAAGACATTGAGTTCGTGGTTGTACTGTAATGCTGATGATTGTCGTTTGTGTAGCTGTTTTATTTATATCTTTTTTTAAGTTTAAGTTAATAAAATACTTTCCTAATATTTTTTTACACTTTTGACACCATTTTTTATCAGCCAAATAGTAATTACGAAATTCTAATTTCACACTTCACAAAAACGGCAGCCACTTTATGGCTTTCATTACATTGTAAAAGCGAGCTTTTTTCGTCAAAAATATTTCCCCCAAATAGTAACAGGATTCAAATCTAAATGTACGGAGGCGTAAAATACGGAATAATCTTAGTTTTAATGAAGCAGTAATTAATTTAATTTGCGTGTTCACAATGTTAGACGTGTTTCTCGTTTTTAGGGTATCCATTATTTTTCATTTATTAAAAAGGTTTTCTTTTCATTTATTTTATGTACTTACAAAATAGAACCGTAGATATTAAAGACAGTCGAGCCAGAGATTAAAGAAAACTAGGACCAGATAAACACCTACATACTTTACTTTCGATTAGATTGCACTACTACAAGCATACGTGTGCACAATTCTCCTATCGCGTACACGGCAATTGTGTCAAAATAGTGTCAAGATTGTGCCTTCTCGAAGGGACATCTAAATTTTCAAATATAGTGTTGTAATTTTATGTCATGTGAGATTCATAATAGGCCAGTTTCGTCTATCAAAATTAAATGATATACATTTGTTATGTATATAGTTTATATCATAAGAAATACGAATACAACACTATTTTGTTGTATAAATATGCGATTTATGTATAATTTCGAAAATAAAACTGTAGCTTTATTAACGAGATGTCATGGGATCGAAAACGCCAGCCGCCATGTTTTTCTTGTAAGTGACGTCATAAGAACATAATCAAATCGAATAAACAACAGCGAAAGTTAAATCTTAAGTTCATGCACTACACACGCACATATGACATTTGTTTCTGTTCTTATGACGTCACAATAATGGTGGCTGTCGTTTTGGCGCAAACATTTATCGTTTAAATTTTTATCATTTTTTCTTTGCATAAAGAGATATTATTTCCGGGAAATAAAAATACTAGTTGACTAACAAATCGATTTTATTGCCAGCGCAAAAAGGTCTTAAAGTGGTACACCGGATCTGTCGGCCACCGTACATAATACCTACGAGAAAGAATTTACAAATTACTCAGTTTTATTATTTTATAGGAACCATTCCACCCATCAGACGAACGACGAATCGTCGTCTGTTCGTTTTTTCGTTTCCCATTATGTCATAAAAAAAGTTATGTTACGCTATGTTATATTCTTTTTGTTATGATATTATATTAAAGTTATTAATAATTATGCTTATTTTAATTTACCCCCATCTTCTGTGAGAAAATTTGCATCGTTCTATAAAAGGTGTTTCCCTGTACGTAAGGATATATTTTTTTACTCTGCGGTGGAGCTCTCAGCTCTCAGTAAATCTAAAAAGCGGTTTCAAAATAAGGCAGTGCTATAACAACTCGTATAAATAAAGACAGGGACTAAGGCAAACAACAGCTACATATTACTATGATGAGTCGCTGTAGATGTGCTACGCAAAACAGTGCTACGCCGTAGAAATGCTACACAATGTACTAGATATTTTTTCTGTCTACCAAACGGAGATATTTTTTGTTATTAATGACTTAAAATGATAATCAGCAAATTGAAATCTATGTCTCAATTCATTACTGTCAAATACAAGTATTAGGAGCGCGATTACAAATTTGAGATAAATTGGCCATTTTTCGGTCGATTTTACGACCAAATCAAGGTCCTACATCCTACAAAACTAACAATTTTGAAAACTAAATAGTACACTTATGTACCATCTAAAAACCGGCCAAGTACGAGTCGGACTCGTGCACGTAGGCTTCCGTACCATTGTAGCAATATTTTAAATGTTTACCTATTACTTCGTCATATTTGTACGAATTAAGTAAACGAATTTTACAAGTTATAACGCTATAACTCCTTAACTAACAAAGTTATATAAGCTGTTATAGTTCCCCTTTAAAGTTCAGTATAATATGAACTAAATTCATATTGGTAGTCATAATAGCCAGCTTCTATTTTGACAAAAAGAACGCTTTCAAATTGATACCTAAAACAAAATTGTTGTAGCAACTTCAAAATGTTTTTAAAAGACCTATCAAATGATAAGCTAAGGGGAAGCACACGCGAGAAAAAAATCGTCCCCACTTTACGTGTAACACGTATATGATTTTTTTTTTACCCCAAAAAACTATATTTTTCGTGATTTTATTTTAGCACCTTGTTGACGTGGTAATTACACATACATACAAAGTTTCATCTTTCTAGCACTAACCGTTTAGACGGTAAGCCGAAAACGGACGGACGGACGGCCGGACATGACGAAGCCTAAAAATTTGTTAAAAAAATATCATTTTTAGTACAGCAATAAAAATCCAGAACGAAAATTGATTTTGCCGTACTAAAAATCATTGGGCGAAAAAATTTGTAAAAAGAGTTGTTTAGGATAATTTTTCTGCTCTTATGTAGCTTATTTTGTTTGTTTAAAACTATCCAAAGCTAGCATGTATCAATCACCTTAAAGTTGATTAAAAAATAATCGAAAAAGTCTTCTCGACATTTTCACTTGTTTTCCTATTATGTATTAATCCTAATATGTGGCAATAAGGTTTATTTTATTTAGTAACTGTCTGGATTTATTGCATAAAACAAAACATTTCTAACGAAGTGAGAGTCCATATTTAGCTATCAAAACTACTGTCAAAAAACACATTTCGTAGTCGTGCCCTTATGACGTTTTACTTTGAGGGTCAAGTCATCCAGAAACGAAACGTTACATGACGAGGCGCTGCATACTTTATATAGCTATTCAAAATTGAACTTTATTCACTACACACAAAGATACACGTTATAAATGACATCAATCATAAATGGTAGTACGCTGTGCAGCGTGGTGCAACTTGACATTCGAACTCTTACAGTGAAACATGTATCTTCTTGTGTCATTAATAAAGTTCCATTTGAAATAGCTATCTTAAAAATGCAGCGCCGCTTCACGTATCGTAACATTTCAGTGTGAATTGGCCCTAAGATCTCACACTATAAGGAGGAAAGTGCCTAATAACTTTTAAAGGATTTTTAGAGGAAAATACGGAAAAAGGGTACTTATTGATCAAGAAAAAGGCTCCACATAGAGGGTAGATAAAAAGGTGTTGTAGGTCCGAGGGCCGGACCTTAGAGCCGAAAAGCCTGCGATAAGTTTGATGGACTACTTGGCTATTGTATCTATTGTAGCGTTAAAAATAACGGGTATTTTAACTAAGGTGGAGGCCAATTTAAAAAATTATAGTCATAGTATTAGGGTCGAAATGTAATAAAAAAAATCGGTTGTCTGTAAAGTCGGTTTACTGACGATAGTTGAACGTGACAACGTCATAATAATAAATGGAACGCCTCAGAGCGAGGTAACGACGCATGATCATGTTTTTTCGTGCGTGCAGCCGGCTCCATCGAATTATAAGACGTTGTCACGTCAATAATATCTATGGACGCTTCACACCACGTCAGTCTGGTCAGGTATCCGAAGAACTTGTGTTACAGGTACCAGACAACGGATATGTAGTACTTTTATACCATACATATATTTAAGATTATTATTAGAATATGATACACATATTTAATACACATCCATGACAAAGGAATACGGAAACTTTTTTTTGTTCCTTCGGCGGGATTCGAACCCGAGACCTCCGGCTTGAGCGCCAACGCGCTAACCACTGAGCCACAGAGGTCGCCATGTAGTGAACAGGGTTCTCCGACAGCTGTACCTTGCAGGGTTTCAGGGAGAGAAAATACACTTATTTTATTTTGGTTACTAAAAATATTGAATACCTTGAATACCTTTTGAATACTCGCATAAAAGAGTAGTACCTTGTAGTACGCGATTCTGATTAATTGTGTGTAGTGAATAAAGTTCAATTTTGAATAGCTATTTGAAAAATGAAACGTCGCGTCTCGTATCATCGCGGTGTGAACTGGCCCTTAGGAAGTAAGCAAAACATTTCAAATGTGAGATAAAATATATACGTCTATGAAACGCCGCGTCGCGTCTCGTATCATCGCGGTGTGAACTGGCCCTTAGGAAGTAAGCAATACATTTCAAATGTGAGATAAAATATAAACGTCTACGTCTATGAAACGCCGCGTCGCGTCTCGTATCTTCGTGGTGTGAACTGGCCCTTAGGAAGTAAGCAAAACATTTCAAATGTGAGATAAAATATATACGTCTACGTCTATGAAACGCCGCGTCGCGTCTCGTATCATCGCGGTGTGAACTGGCCCTTAGGAAGTAAGCAAAACATTTCAAATGTGAGATAAAATATATACATACGTCTATGACTACTAGAATGTGTACGCTTACAATAAATATTTTTTAAATATTAATAATACAGATAATTGAGCATATTGTATTATTTCATGTTTCTAATAGATATTTTTAAATTGTCACTAAAGAGATTTAACATGCAATATCGGTGAAGTTCCTGCTCGACCTGTTTCTAAAAATTTCGACTTACCTCAGAATATTTAAACACAAAGGAAGTGACCGCATCGACTGCAAAAGCGATTAAAGTCCGTATTTACTTATCCACGCCAATAAAGGCAGCAAATTATAAGAAATCCAAATTATTTGCTCGTGATAAACCTAATATATTTATCAGGAATCCCGAGCATATTATAATTCCGAATATTCCTGTCATATCGTTATTCCGAGAACACCCGAAGCAATATTCATTATTCTCATTAATATCCATATCTCCAAATCAGATAGTAAACAATAAACTATTTATTATGTTCCGCTACAAACGTATCGATAAAACTGCATAGTTCGTTTAAATTTAACGATGTTAAACAGGGGTCGGCAACCTCTTGGTAGATAAGGGCTACATAGTGGATAAAATAGATAAAGGCGGGTTGCCGCACTTGTAAGATAATTTTGTACCTAATTGATATCTACCTAGGTATCCTAGATAAACTAGGTATTGTAGGTAGGTACTATAATTATAAGTGATATTTCAAATGTACAATTATTTATTTTTAATAAATTAATACATGACATGATGACATAGGAGCAATGAAGACCAAATGCTGGAAACAAATCTAATATAAACAAAGACTTCAAAATGCTTTAAAAATAATTTATGTTAAGAAATTATCGTATTTAAAAAAAAAATAGTAACGTCGAGCACTGGTTTAACCGAACTGAGCAGTTTTATCGTTACGTGTGTAGCGGGCATAACTTAACGCTAATCTGTTACGCTATATATATATACACATATATTGATTTTCATTAATTCTCCATGATAACAAACATTTATGAGGAAGTGGGTATGTTATAAGGGCATTGACTACTACGAGACTAACGAACGAAAAAGACGAAATCTTTCCTCTATATATATATCCACGAGATTTTTTTTGCGCGTACAAAGTCTCGGTAAACATCTAGTATAGTAAAAGACCAATTTTAAGATATTTGCTAAATGCGCTGGATTGATAATATGGGAAAAGTTTGTTTAATCTAGTTCTACCTAAAGACAAAGCCCTGAACCCCAATTCTCGGACTTTCAATGTACTTTCAGTGAATTGTAAATGAATCGTCTTGATTAATGATTGATGAAACTATATTTTTTTTAGTTTGGACCAATCAAAACTCGTTATACGTTGGTTTGACGTTTATGAGAATATACCATTTTTGCTGTTTTACTCGACTACGGGGAAGCCAAAAGAAAGGGTAATGATTTTGGCAGTCTATGCTCCATGCATGTATGTGTGTATGTATGTTTGTTCCACCGTAGCGCATAAAGTACTGATTTTAATGAATGAAGTGTCAATAGATTCATAAAAATAGGCCCGGGTAACATAGGCTACAATAATATATGTAGTCGGGTTATAGTTTTTTATAAAAAACTACATATCGAGACTGCAACGAAACTGTATTATTGTAAGATACAATTATCAAAATGGACCTACTGGTCACATTTTAGACGAATGTATTGCCTTACAGCGTGCTTGGTTATCCGAATGAAATATTTAACCCAACATTAGGCCACAATATTACTTAAGTAATGGCAGTACGCTTAACTAAAAATGTTCGAGATTTACAGAAAAATAACATGATTAATATTTCCTGACAACTCGCACTTCACATGGACACCATACACCGCCGCGCCGTACAACGCGTCGGCTTCAAGGTCACGCGCTTGTCGAGTAGTACGGGCACGCGGTGACCAATAGAATTTAAGTATTTTATAGGATAATCTGGTCAAAATTTAAGGTCACAAGTTTATATCTATTATTGGAACGAGAATCGAACACTGATTACGCTCTTTGGATATCTATTTTTGTTAACCGAGCACCTGTATATTGAGAGGTATGATAAAGATCTGCTGCAGCTATTATGCATACTCTGCTGCAGAGAACACGGAACAATGACCCTACTCATGTGAGTAGGGTCAACCACATGACGGACGAGGGGACTTGTGATAAAGTAACAAAGGGCCTGATAAGCTCCTTTTTGAAGTTCCGTGGTGCTCAAGGAACCTCGGTTATAGCTACTTGTTACATAGGTACAGTATACATCCTAATAATATTATAAATATGAAAGTTTGTGATGACGGACGGATGGATGGATGTTTGTTACTCTTTCACGCAAAAACTACTCAACGGATTTCTAAGAAATTTGGTATGGTAGTAGTTTAGACTCTGGATTAAAACATAGGCTCCTTTTTATCCCGAAAAAGAACAGTGTTCCTTTGGGATACTATATTTACGAGGGCGAAGCCACGGGCTTATACACGGGCCAAGGTTATAGTTTCGCTCTGTACGTCCGTCCTCCTGTCTGTCTAGCTGTCCGACATTTTAGCTTCTGAAATTATGAACATAAGTGGATGAAATATACTTGACGACTGAATTTTTTTATTGCATAAATGAATAGTACTCTTAAATATCAGTAAGTTCTCAAAAGAAACAGTATACTAAAATAAAATGCGCTTCTTGTGTCTTCGCGTGAACTACATAACGAGTTAAATGCGGTCTTTATCAATATACAGACTGTTTATGCGTTAGATTTTAAGTTAATTTTCTTAAGGAACTTTGGTTCTCATATGGCATACTAGATGGCACTGATTTGCCGCTAGATCACGCTATAGGTAAAGCGAACCTATTTGCAGAAGATGTTTATGAGGGCCTTACTAATGTGAAGTATTTTTGGGTTATAAACCAATCAAGAAAAGGATTGTGTGGTTTTATGAAACCACGGTAAAAGTGAAACTTGATAACAAAATAGCGTGGAGCACTGGCACAAATGAGTACTAGTCTATACACTACACGGTCAGCTGATGCGAACTATAGGCGCCGCCATATTGGCCTCGGCTGCTCTGACGAGCGCCTTTCACTTTATCCCTACTCCGCGGCCGACCGTCACGCGACATGCAACACACAGACGAAAAAGTTTCACTTTAACACTTTAAAAATCAATATTTTCATAGGGACAGTACAGCGATATGTTCACAAAATCTCGCAAGTCTCATGAAAACGCTCCATACTACACATTTGTAAATATCTCCGAAATTTTTACGTTTAAGTTCACACTTACCATAGTTAATATTTTTGTATAATATGATGTAAGTTAACTATAAAATATAATGTAGGTTTTTTTACTAATTTTTGCTGAAATTTATTTAAAATTTGCTGTCCATACATGTAAAGTGGGGATGAAAAATACTTTTTCATTCTGCCCCATCATGTGGGGTATCGTCGTTAGGTATTTTTTTACAATGTTAACCATTTTCGTGTAACAAGCCTCCAAAGTTTCCCCCCCCCCCCTTGCATTTCTAACCTATAGGAGATAGAAACTTGAAAGTTTATATGCTGATAGATCATGCTAAAACACTTTAGGAAAATTAGTTTTAGCGAAATCGGACAATAACTTTTAAAGTAATATAAAGAAAACTTAATGCGCGTTGATAGCTACGGAACCCTCCTTAGACATGTCCTGACATACTCTTGGATTCTTGGATACTCAAGTGATTTTTTTCTCCATAATTATCCTATTATATAGTTGAGTATAGACTTATATACATATAAGTCTATACTCAACTACGGCCAATCAATCAGCCTCATCAAATCAGACCAATCATACACCAAACAATTCGAGTTTTTGTAAATATAAAGAAAGCGACCAAAAATACGAGACATTCTTTATTCATTGTATGTGCCATTCAATTTGGGATAAAAACACGGTGCGTATTTTTACTTGTGTGTACTTCAACACGTTTCTATATTTAGATGTAAGATAACATTAATTTTATACAGAAACGTGGTAACCTTTACCCTCGTCGTTTTATGTAGTAACGAATATGGATGGAAGAGTGCTTACCTCTTTAAATATTAAAGTACCTAGTTACCTACGTAATGATATATTAATCTTAAACAGAAATCGACATGTAGAGCCATTGCACGCGCGTGATTGCTAACTATGAATTCTCTTATTATATGGCATTTGTGAGCGTCGCGGTTTTGGCGTGAACAGTTCTTTTTAATATACGCTTTTGCCCGCGGCGCCGCCCGCGTGAATACAAGATCCCACGGGAACACTGTATTTTTCGGGATGAAAAGTAGTCTATGTTTTAATTTAGAGCTTAAACTACTACCATATTAAATTTCATCAAAATCTGTTCAGTAGTTTTCTCGTGAAATAGTAACTAACATCCATCCATCCATCATCAAAAACTTTCACATTTATAATAGTAGTCTATGTTTTAATCCAGAGCTTAAACTACTACCATACCAAATCTTATCAAAATCCGTTCAGTAGTTTTTACGTGAAAGAGTAACAAACATCCATCCATCAATCCATCCTCATAAACTTTGACATTTATAATATTAGTAGGATGTTTTTTCTTTCATCGCATAATAAGATAATACTTGGGAGACCGAGCTTCGCTCGGAGTTTTAGTAGGACGATAAAAGTACTTATTTTTTTACTTATTTAATTACTAATTAAAATATAAAAAAAGTTCAATCAGGCGGAGAACCTCAAGCGGAAATATGAGAACCTTAGTGGGGATCTCATATTTGAACCGTTTGTGGTTGAAAAAACTCGTTGAGGCCACCCGAGACCCCAGAGCCGGCACCTATCTGGCCCAAAGAGTGAGGTATCGCAATCCAGCGAGGAAACTCTCTGAGCCTTCCAGGGTGGGGAGAGCACTCTGCCTGGGGAGATTTCTTTTTGTTGTAGCTTTTTTTATTTGTAATTTTTGTAGTTTCATAGAGATAAAAAAGGATGGATAAGAATCACAAAAATATTTATCTTACCGGGATTCGAACACACCGCATTCAGAATTTTCTCAAAATGCAAAAATTATTTGTAGGTACCTACGCATGCCAAGCTGCCAATCAGACTGACGTAAAAGAGTCGAAATTGATATATTGTTGCACGACGAAAGAAAAAAACACATATTGCTTAAAAATGCACAGTTTCTAGAAATAAGACCTATCTAGATCGATTTTTCTCCCCCAAAACTGCCTGCATACTAAATTTAATGGTAATACTGTAGCCGTTGTCGAGATACCGATTGTATATATACAAGATCGTCTCGTTTAAAGTATAAGATTAAGAGTGATTCTATTTCAAAATGCAAATCCGATTGGCTGCTCGGTAAGCGTAATTGAAAAATATTTTTTATTTATATTAAAGAAAAAAAAAAACATTCGTCTGACCGAGGCTCTAACCCGAGACAACAATTTGCCAACAACGCAAAAAATCTAAGGGTCAATGCACACCGCGACGTGATGCGACGCGGCGCTGCATTTTAAGATAGCTATTCAAAATTGAACTTCATTTACTACACATGAAGATCCACGTTTCATTACGAGAGCGGCGAACCCGAGGCACCCGACACACTCCAGTGTTCCAGGCTGAAGGAACGAGCCTTCAGCCTTCACGCCTGAACGCCACGCCAGCCGACACACTTCAGCCTCGGGTTCGACAACCCCGGTCAGACTATGTCTTAATTATAATATATTTGTGTTTTTTTTTTCTTTTACATTTTTTCAAATTATTATTACATCGTTCTACTAATACTTCGAGCAAAGTTCGATCTCCCAGGTACATACTACTCATTGTAATATTTATAATACAATACAGTAACTATTTATTAATCCTTGACAATACAGCACGCTCTACCTTTAGCGCGCTGTATACATATACCTATATGTAATTATTTAAATTCAACCCTTGAAGTAGTGAAAATACAATTTAAATTGCAATCGCAGGTAATTAATATTTAAACATTTCGTGCATAATGATTACACGGAGATAAATAAACGCCAATAAGAAGAAACTCAGCGCTGGCAGCCTGCCAAGCTCTTCACTTATTGAAAACCTTTGTTCAATACCGAACTTCGTTTAATTAAGGAGGCAAATACGGATCTTTTTGCGTCGTTTTATAGACAGAATTTTGGATAAACTGAGTCCAAGTAGGGATGTATGTATGGATGGATGGTTGGATGGATGGACCCTTTCACGCAAAAACTACTGAACGAGTTGCGATGAAATTTAGTCTAGTAATAGTTTAGGCTCCGTATTAAAACCACGGATAAGATAAATGAGGTTCGACTGGCAATGTGCGCGGGGCAGACGCGCCACAAGTATGATTAAACAATCATACTTCAACCGAACCACGCGTTCATACTTTTTAGTCGCTTGTTGATTGCCTCGCAGTACGGAGCAGCGCTAAAATCCTTTGAAAATGCCGTGTTGTGCGATTGTTATGTGCAAATTAAAGAGTCAGACATCAAATATGAAACAAGGAGGAATTTCTTTTTATCGGTAAGCATAAAAACCTTAGTTTTTTAGTATTTTTCCCAAAAAACTAGTTCGAATTATGAAATTCTAAGTAGAAACGACAATTAAGCCAAGAATCACAGAAAATATACATTGCTGGTGAAGTACGCAAATATTTCGCGAGAAGACACATCTGACGCGCTATGGGTTGCGAAGCGAGCCAAATCACCGCGCCTTTCGATTCGTTCGCGTCACGTCCGCTTCGGTCGCCTGGATAGCGCAGTCAGTGATCGATGATTTATCGACAAATTATATTTTTCTTCAGAATGAGTTACTACTTTTCTCGGTAGTAAAATTTTGCTAGTCTTTTTTTTGCTACATAATATTTATCGACCATCGACTTCTTTTTTTGCTTTGATTTTCTTATTATTTTTGATTACAAATAAAGGTACTACATGTTGATATTTTTTTTCATTTTCTATCCCAATACCAATTAAATTCGCCTTTGACACAATGTTTTAGTTAGTATAAAATTACTAGTGCTCCCGTTATTAAAATTTTTCATTCAATTACCAATAGCTACAGGACGGTTTACGATTTACGATGAGCCCTCGGCAAAAATAGTGGGGATGCACATATTGTACACGCGCAACCATACTTGCCCCGCTACTCCCCCCGCCGCATTCAAAAGTTAGGGCTCATAAATCGTAAATCTAACTGAAACTAAGATGATTTCAAGATTCAAGTTTGACCATTTTCATTATCGAAAATTCCTATCGACCACAGCAAGCCCTAGCGTGCGTGTGAATTTTGAGCATGTGGTTGTGTCGTAACGTTACCGACTCAACGTAGTGTGAGTACCAAATCGCAGCCCTCTGTTCTAGGTGTGATTTGTTAATTAGTGTGCGTAATTCGTGTATGTATTATTATTTCTTATGTAGTGGAGTGCATTGGTGGGTGATAGGCGGCGACGCTGGTTTTCAAGTAAAAGTATCACGGTTGCCAATCCAACCTAATTTATCTTATCCGTGATTAAAACACAGGCTACTTTTTATCCCAAAAAAGTACAGCATTCCCGTGGGATACCCGACACCATATTTACGAGGGTGGAGCCGCGGGAAAAAGGTAGTATATTATATGAAGGAAAAACTTGTTTGTTTGTATGTTTATTTGCATTTAATAGCCTCCGAAACCACTGGACTGATTTTAATGAAATTTGGCACACATAATAGACATAAAATTAGATCCACCGGGAAGAACATAATACACTTTTTATCGCAGCAAAATGTACGGTTCTCGCGTGATTTCCTTTAACGCTCACGTAGTCGCGGGCTACATCTAGTCATATTATAAAAAGGAAAGATTTGACGTATTAGCGCAGAGTTCTATTTTCAGTTCTCTGAATTTTCCCGGGCCCGTGCCTAATAGTATTTTGGTTTGTGGTCGCGACGTTTTAAAAAAACGGGTAAAAAAACACCCAATGTATTTTAAACCAGTTTTAGTACCTACATATTTTGAACGGGTAAAAAACACCCAATGTATTTTAAACCAGTTTTAGTACCTACATATTTTGAACGGGTAAAAAACACCCAATGTATTTTAAACCAGTTTTAGTACCTACATATTTTGAACGATTACAAGTTACCTGCTGCTATTTAATTAAGTTGTAACAATTACGGACATCTTATCCCTGTTCAATATAGCCGTTTAATTCCTCAGCTTAATAAATACAGGGTGTTGACAGCGTCGTAATGAGACTGTAGCGACTTGTTCAAACATCCTGTACACCGTTCTCCTGTGTTCACCTCGCCTGAACTATGGAACAAAGGAAAATATATAGTAAAAGCATAAAACTGTAATAAATGTTTTGTTTGTGACAACTTTAGTAGATTACTCGATGTCGTGTGCGCAAAAAGAAATTCCGCGGGAACCGTAAATTTTGCTGCGATAATAGCCTTTGTGTTAATCCAGAGTCTAAACGCCTATCATATCAAATGAAGTCAAAATCCGTTCAGTAGTTATTGCGTTAAAGAGTAACAAACATCCATCCATCCTCAAAAACTTTCACATTTATAATATTAGTAGGATTCGTGTTAAGAATGCAGTGAGTCATCAGTGTCAATGTCAAAATGGCTTACTTCAATTGGTGAAAACTATGAACACAGGCGTCATTGGTCAATTTTGATATTTGCACTGATGACACACTGTATTCTTAACGCGAATGTAGTGTAATAAAAAACGTGATATTTAAAGCAATAATAATCAGAAAAAAAATTTTTTCAACAGATGCTAGTAAAACCTTGCCCTCGATTGACTGAAAAAAATGAGCGACAATAAAGTTTGCAACGGGGCCATTTCAATTATTATTTGCGTTTATTAAATCGTTCTAGAAAGTTCCCCGGACATAATGGAACTTCGCTCGTTAACAAACTCGGGCCTGTGATAATATTTAATCTGTAATTTACTTATTTCCAATGGATTTCGCGATAAGCGACATAAATTTTATCAATATTCGACCGAATTACGTAAGAGCGATGATTTCGAAAGTAAGGATGAAGCTCTAGGAACATTTTGCATAAACATTCTTCACACGTGTTAACTGACATTACTTTGCCTTGTCTTGGTAGGTCGCGTTGGTCCCAAAGGTGCACGCGCGTTGAAGATGTTTTAACGCTTAGCCAAGGCCTTCACGTGCGACAATAACAAGTCAATGTGTAAGGGTCGGTGGATTTCGACTTGAACGATTGTACTTGTATTTCGAATGTCGTTTCTCCACAAACATTTCGACACTCAGGATCGATCTCAAAATGATGTTAAAATGATCATTGCCTTTACTTCGTTATTTTCAAAACTTTGACTTTCTTAATTCTTTCTTATCAACCCAACCATAGTAATACAAGTTTAATTTTTATAAAAATCGGATTAGGGTTTGTTTATAGATGTATAATGATACCTACATACAAAAAAAATATATATCTCAAATGAGATAAAAATCTAAATAGATTTTTACTTTAGTAACCGTTCCAATAATGGAACAGTAGGATAACATATAATATAACATAACATAACAGTAAGATAACAGTAAGACATCGTTAGTGGCTATGGTTTTCGTTAGGAAATAAAACCATTTTATACACATTTTTTTATTTATTACACTTAGTAAAAAGTTATATAAACTTACACATTAGTTGATCGTATAATTATAACGCAATAATCAATTATTAGGTATGTTATTCGGTATGCAATATAATAGAACATTTGCTATGTAAGGCAACGTTAAATTTTATGCACTTCATAGTGGTATTTTTATGACAATAACCACATCGAGTTTGTTTATTTTGTTTATAAATTAGATGCCCTTTAGCATCCAACCTAATAGCATCAGGTACACGTTTTATTACTGCTAATGTAGATATAGGAATTGAGAAGGTGGAAGTATTTGAGGCCGATTCTTTAATTAGAAAGTATGGAGAAATAATATCTTTCGTAAAAGACAAAATATCATGTGGCGTACCGTTAACTTTTTTTGCAGCTGGAGATATTTTGTAAAGTCGAAAAACGTTATTGACTGCAACATTCAATGGAAACGTAAGTAATTGCCAGTACCATCTCTTCAGACGAATTGCGATTCGATAACAACCCACATTTTGATCCAGTCGGTCCACGCCGCCCATAAATTTGTTATAGTTTACGAAGCAACAAGGGTGGTCAACATCCTTCTTCTGTTTATCACAGTAACGTTTGACTTTGCTTATGGGTTTTGAGCCACATTGAGTCGAGGCCACCGTGACAATATTATTGTTATTGTATCTAACAAGAGTGATATTTAATAATATATCGGTACATTGGTGATGAGATCCTCTAGTTGTTTTTTTTTTCATTTCTTTCGGATGCTTGAGAGGAGCCTTTCGAGATCGGTTAGCTCGTATAGTACCAGTGCCATCATGACCCATTTTTTGCAACTCATCCAGAAGTGGCAACGATGTGAAAAAGTTATCAAAATAGAAACTGTAAATTCCCTGTCGTAGTTTCGATATTAGGTCAAGAACTACTGAGGCACCAACACCTAATTCGGGATGAGTATTTCCGGTACTAGCTCCCTGATATAGCTCACCATAAATCAAGTACCCAAGTCGTGTACAAATTAACCAATTTTTATATCCAAATCGGATTGGTTTTCCATGGATATACTGTTTAGTACCGTGTTTCCCATAATAGGGAATCATCGATTCATCTATGCTCAAATTTTTATCGCCAGGGTGATACTTGACCCATCTTCCACAGGGTTCTTGAACAGGTTCCATAGAGGGCGCATTTTTGCGAACCTATCATTAGGATCAAGATTATTATTATCAGCGACATGGAAATAATACAGCAAATCTTCAAATCGATTTCTTGACATAAAACAGCAACTGTTGTAAAACTGCAGTCAACCTTTTGTTCCCAATACATTCGGTATCTCGATACACTGTTATACCCTGACAATAACAAAATTGCAATAAAATGTTTGATACCTGTCGTAGTAACCCGAAACGAATGTTTACCCTTCTGGATCGCATTTTTTTCAGTTTCCGAGCGCAATCATTCAAATACCTCTTCATCAAAAAATTGTTCGAAAAATTGGACAGTTTTTTTAACGTCTTCCAGGAAATCTGGTTTACAGGACTCTTTCTCAGCCTTTTCTGGAATGTTTACAAACCTCCACTTTCTTGTTACTTCAACAAGTCTTCTTTTGGGCGGTGGCTCTGTAACTGACGACGAGGAGCTAGGCTGTGGGGGCTGCGACACTGATGATGATGATGGAAGGTATAGGATCCACCTCTGGTTCGTCTCCAACGAAATCATTCACTATCCTTGACATAGCTTGAGACGATCTAGTGACCCGGAGTTCAGTTTTGGCAAGTAACTGATGTCTTGACAAATTATTTATACTTGCAAACTCTTCGTCACTATTTAGCCAATTCTCAGGAGGTGGATGAAGATATCAGCCGCGAACATATCGTCATCTTCTTCCAACAGCGAAATTATCTGATCCACATTCAATCTGTAATAAAAATATATAATAATCGCTAATAATATAAAAAAAATGCTAATATATAAAATTTACATGTGTGTATGTTCCTACTGTTACAATAATGGAACGGTACAGAAAAACGGTAAAATAAGAATATAACATGAGTATAAACCGTAAATTGTCTTTAGTATAATATAAAATATAATAATTACTTACCCTATTATGTTCGCCATATTTTTAACAAAAAACTTTCAATTTAATTATTTTTTCTTGGATACAAAAAGCCGCGCGAAATAAAATGAAATTATTTCAACTGACAGCTTGGTATGCTAGTAAATAGTAATACGAACATAAAAACATTACTTTAAAGATGCGTTTAAAAATTCGAATAAATTATAAAAACTAAACCGTTCCGAAATTGGAGCACTGGGATGATATGAGTTAACTCGGATATTTTTTCGAGTTTTGGGGAAAACAAAACAATCTGGCTTACCTTACACAGGTGCTTAATTTTATAGTCAGTCGCATGTCACCTACTTTTAAAAGAAATTCAAAATGACGAATATCTTAAAAACGCTACAATATCGGCCATGCATATGTCCAAATATCTCCAAACTGATCCAATATCGGCTACACATAATATGAGGGGTTCAAATTATTTGTTTTCACATTGATCTCCATTTTACAGATTTTCATCGTTTTACCACATCCTGTACAGCTAAGAAAGAATTTTTCATATTCTTACTATCTCGTCGTTATATGTTATTTATAAGAAAGGGGCGTTCGAGATAAAAAATAAATGAATAAAATTATATGTCTCGCCGAGATTGTGTGAAATATGTGTGACTTTTCCCAACATCAATTTAAAAGATGTGGAGTATTAATTTGTTTACCACAACATCAATTTAAAAGACGTGGAACATAATGCTCCGTCTTTTTAAGGCGAGCAATGTTAAAAGAATATAGTTGAGGTTAAGGAATAAATTTGGAACCACTTATAATTATACCCTGTAGGTATATGGTTATATCAGTGTAAGTCAGGTTAAGTTTATTCTATTAACTAGCTGGTGCCCGAAACTTCGTTTGCATAGAACTACAGGTAACGGAACCCTATTTTTTAAACGGAACCCTAAGATAAAGTAGCCTATGTTAGACCTTATAACGTCAGCTATCTGCCAGTGAAAGTCCGTCAGCCCAGCCGTTACAGATATTAACAAACAGACAGACGGACAGACAAAAATTTTAAAAATTGATTTTCTACTGTAGGTACCGTATATAGTTTCACATGCATTAAGTGAAAAGCTGTTCATTTTAAATTATAAACAGACACAATTTTATTTATCTGTATAGATAATCCACAAAGCTTAGTTAACATGACACGTTTAGATAATAATATGTAATATCCTGCTACTAAACGTGAATGTTTGTGAGGCACGAGTTAAACCTGAAAAAGATTTATTGATATTTTGTTTAACGAATAACTCACAAATTTATACAGATGGTGTAATCTTAATTGCACTTTGAAGTAACCGGGACCATGTAATCAAAAATACTAATAACATTTTTTAAAGATCTGCTTAAAATCTGTTCCATTTAATTCCCATTCAAATAATGTGTAACACCTAAATTCTCCTGAGATCTCTATGATAATTGAAAAAATATTTTCAATGTTCAAATGATTCTTCTATTTCGTATTGTCTTCGTTCTACCAAACATCCTGTATATGCTGTATTGTAATCTGTATTATAGAGCAGTGGTATTTTTTCTAATTCCATTATTTTATAGCAAAAGTTTCGTGCCACAGTTAACGTAAGCACAACATTAGGCCTGAGTTAGCTGGAGTTAGGCGCCACATTGTTAAACTTTAACTGGCCACATTAACATAAACTTGTGCTAAACTAGATATTCAGATTTCAGTTTGAATAACTGAAATTTAAATAATAGCTTTGCAAATACAGTGTTGATTGAATCACAAAACAGTCCAATAAGACAGTTTTAGCGATAATACTTTGGAATTGTTTAGAATTCTATTAATTTTCGGTATCTATACCATAGCACTTTAATAGGAAACCGCAGATATTTTTTTAATAGATAAGTCGATTCCATATTAAATGTTGCTTATTCAGGTCATTTAAGAACTCCTATAACTTCGTTGTGGATAAAACTAGAAGCGTAAATTTTCAGTAACCAAGCAGGCATTAAACACGCTTTATTTCAAAGGAGATCGGGAAGTCGCCATACATTAAAATACGTGGCTACAAAAAGTAATTATTGTGAATTGTACTTAATGAACATAGGAACAATATTATACATTAAACTTGGGGGATAAAAGATAGATAATTAAATATAAACTAACCTATTTTTTAATAAATTGCTAGTGGCGGTTTGTGGAAAAGAAACATCTAGTAGTGGTGATGTCAATTACGTAATGAAATTAATAACTAGGAAACGCAATATACTAACAGACAAACGATAGATGCCACTTTCACGTTAGGAAAACCAAAAACATAATAATTATTTTTCATAGTATCAATATAAATGTAGTATAGAGGGATATATTTCATACCCCATTTTTTTTCATAAAACTAGAACTAAACTGCTGAACTATGGAAAAAGAAAATAACTTTATATATAAAATATTTTGCAATATCGGCCCAATTTTCTAGAAATATAAACTGCATAAATAACTTTGTAATCCACCAAACATTGTAAATTAATATGACTTATGAGATACGTTGTTCTTACGCGATGGCCAAGTCATTCTATTTAATTGAAACATAAAGATTTTAAATATTAATATGGTCACTATAAGACGCTGTTAGGTTACGTAATTATGTTATATGTTAAAGCAGAATGGACTGAATAAATTAACCGACTTAGTATTACATGGAACTTACAACTTTTTACGGTAGAACGGAGTTGCGAGACTTGGTATTTTTTACAAGTTTTGTTTTTGATGAGAGATGAATGATTAACAATTTATTGATTAAACATCACTACTTCTCCGTGGATCTGAATTAAAATAATAACGGGAAATGAAATGTGAATTGTATAACCTAATAGTATTTTGGTTTGTGGTTGCCAGTATTTTGGATTGTGGTCGCCACTTTTTTGAACAGATAGAAAAAATACCCAACGTCCTTTGTGTTCCGTGGTACTTGAACCTGTAACTGCTACTTTAAATTGGGTAAAGTGAAAACCTGTTATATCGACATTGAAGGTACCAATAAAATAAAATTATCACATTAGCCGATCATTAAACCCGATATAAAACATATTAGGCATGTTGTACTATAAAAGACCTCAAAATCTCGTCGTAATACCCGGTTCGTCGTTATAAATAATGTCGTTATAAAGATTTTCCATTGTGAGTACAGTACGACTACGACCTCAATGGCAATCGGCAATCGTCATTTTTCACACATCGTCTATCATTTCTATAGAAAAACGAAGTTTGCCGAGGGTCATTGAAAACATAGTTTTACTTTACTATCAGGGAAACTCACGAAAACCATAATATTTCAATCAGTTATTTCTTGTACTTTTTGCCGAATTACGCCGTAAGTCGAGTTTTATCTTTCGTCGTCTTAATTATAGCCGTGACGACAGAAAAAACCATTAATGAGCCCTACAGGAACTCGTTACAAGATAAATACGGCCATCTTGTGACGTCACGCCCAATTAAATACCTTATTGGAATAGAATCTATGTGCTGTTTTACCCGACTACGGCGAAGCCAAAAGGAAGGGTAAGGATTTTGGCAGTCTATTTATGTATGTGTGTATGTTTTTTCCACCGTAGCGCCTAAACCACTGATCCAATTTTAATAAATTAGGTGTCAAGTCAATAGATTCGAAATATTAGCCCGGGTAATAAAGGCTACATAATTTGCGTAGTCGGGTTATAGTTTTTAACTTTGATTATTTTATATATCTACCTATGTGTAATGTGTCCTATCGTATATGCATATCCACTATATTATACCAACACCTAACTACCGTCAGTACCTTCAAGGGTCAGTTCACACCAAGACGCGACACGAGGCGACGCGGCAATGCTTGAAAATGCTGTAATAATATCCATAATATGGCAGCGCTACATCGCGCGTCGCAGCCCGCAATTTCGATGTCCTATCGCTATTAAAAAATCCGCACCGCGTTCGTTGTGTTGCGTCAAACACACATCTCAAGCCAATGAGCGTATTGCGCTTTTTGGCACACATACAGTTATTATGGCGTCATTACCTATTTTTTACACCCCCAAAAATACGAAATAGAAAGCCAACGGACAAATAAGCAATAGGCCGTTAGATAAGAGTTGGCGCCTACAACATGTATACATCATACATTGTGTGCTGTCTATGAATAATCATCACGTGCTACGTCACGTAATGCTTATATTAATAGACAGCACACAACGTAATGCATACATGTTGTAGGCGCCAACTCTTATCTTACGGCCTATAGTAATGTCATATCGATTTCAGCTTGTATTTAAAGCTTCATTTAGTCTGCAACAACCACAGACATTTTGATAACACAACCGCATTTTATTCATTCGCACTTCAATCGAATATTTATTTACCGCACACTGGATGTATCCACAGATTTATAAACATAAGTGATACTGATAAGAGATAGGACAAGCCGACCGACAAGCATGCACTCGCAACACAGATTAAAGATGAACAGATAAACAGCTACATAGTAAGCTCGCGATTCGATTGCACTAGTACAAGCAAATGGTAGTCGGTGAATGTATGCGTGTCCACAAACCTCCTTTACTCATTTTTAGGGTTCCGTAGCACTTTAAGTAAACATTATAGTTTCATTCTGTAGGTCCGTCTGTCTGTCTGTCCGCCATTCTAACTTCTGTAATTATAAATATAAATGGATGAAATTTGGATATAGTTATAGATTGTGTCTACACAATAGATGTTGGCATCATAAAATGATAATAATCTTATAGTTTAGGGGTGGCTCTCCATACATGGGAAGTGGGGATGAAAAATATTCTTTCATCCTACCCCATAGTGTGGGGTATCGTCAATGACCTAACAGCGCCATAAACAGCGTAATGTCATTTTACTTAGGATACCCACATTAATTTTTTTCGAATTTTTTATTTATTTTTCAGCCTAAACGTCTTGACATAAGAAGAAGAACTTTATGTACTTACCAATTCATTACACAAGAAGATGCGTCACGTTTCATGGTGAGAGTTCGAATGTCAAGTAGCACCGCGCATGTGCAGTGTATGACTCGTTGTCATATGAAATGAAACTTTTTGTGCAATGAATAAAATTCAATTTTAAATCGCTATCTTAAAAAAAATGCAGCGCCGCATCGCGTATCGTCTTGTTGCGATGTGAGCTGACCCTAAGTCCTTAAAGTGTCAAATCTCACTTCCCATCGTGTTCTAGTATTTGAATCGTGCTAGAGCTGCGGATGTATCGACGGAATCATTAATCGGACCGTCATCAGTTTCGTTGGATTAATTTCCATAATCCGCTATTAGCGGGACATTGTCCGGAATTGTGCGGAATTGCTTTCAATCCCATTATTCCGGGAAATGTCCCGTTTCTGACGGAACCAGGTAAAAATGGTAATTTGAATACGTTTTACTAATTTGATTGGCAAATTGAGTGCCGAGTTTGCTCAATTTGGCTGGTTCAGGCCCTATCAAAATGGAAAAAAATGGGAGAACTTGTGTTACGGGTACCAGACAACGGAAATATATTTAATACTTTTTATTCTATACTAATATTTAAGAGTTTAATTTTTAAATACACATCCATGACCCAGGAACAGAGAAAAGTTTTTGTTCCCTGGCGGGATTCAAACCCGCGACCTCCGGCTTGAGTGCCAATGCGCTTACCACTGAGCCACAGAGGTTCGCCATTTGGTGATACGTAGTTTAGACCGGCCTCACTGTATACATCGCAGAACTTTGCTTTTCCTTTTTTATTTCATCTGAGTAGTTTAAACACTATTTAGGGTTCCGTAATACTCAAAAGAACCCTTATAGTTTCGCTCTGTCCGTCCGTCCGTCTTTCCGCGCTTCTCGCTTCTGTAATTATTAATATAAATGTATAAAATTTGCCATATTTAAAGACTTTTTTTTACATCTAAGCAGTCGGAAAATAAACACCGGTTTATTTTCCGACTGCCTTGTTACTTTTTTATTTTCTTTAGGAATACAAACAATTTTTTTTATTTTAGTTACAATCCGTTTCCACCGATGTGATACAAAGCAACAAAACCTAACAAGCTTTTGTTGTGATACAAAATCACGCTTGATGTCATGTTTATTGCCATTTATATAAACATTTTCCTGTCTTTAATATAATATCCTTTTTTAAGAAGGTTTTCCATCTGTTGCGTATTCGTTCTTACTACTTGATGTTTTGCGCATTTGCACAAGCTGGTGGATCACTGTTTGTTCTGATATGTTGTCGCAATCGCATATTCTTTTTAGGTTAAATCTATATAGGTATTCGTCAAACCCGCCGTGATCCCCCCCCCCCTGCATTTCTGCGCCTGCGTCATGAGACTTATAAATTTGCAATTTTTCATGCTGATAGTTGATGCTAAATACTATCGGACGAAACGAAATCGGACAGTAACTTTTGAAGTCATTTGAAAAAAACCTAATTTACGCGTTTATAGGTTTATAGTTACGGATCCGTTTAATCCGATTCTTTGATGTTTGTAAATCGGCCGTAACGTGCAGACATCAGAATAGCCACTTTTGAGTATGAGTAGGTTCAAAAGTACTTAGCATAACAGCTTTCCCACTTTTCAGCCTATTTTCGTCTGAGGCGGCTTGTTATCTTTGAAGCCAGCCAGCACAAAGCAGTTTATTTTTAAAACAATTTTTGTTGTGTTGTTTGCAGACACTTACACTAGGTTTTTTGTAACTAAAAATAAGCCTTTTATTGTGTTAAGGCTGAGACTATGCTCCGGAATCCGGAACGCCGGCGAAAATTCAGAGCACTGAAAATAGAACTCTACGCTAATACTATAGAGTTGAAAATGGAAGTTTCTAGTGTCAAGCTATATGATATATGACACTGACATTTGACTCGACATTCGTGTGTTCGATTTTCAACTCTATTGTATTAGCGCAGATTTCTATTTTCAATGCTTAGAGTTCTTTACGGCCTTCCGGATTCCGGATCATATGGCCCCAGTCTAAGACCGCATAAAACCCTTGCAGGTACCGGTTTGGGCTACCTACTTGACCTACTTCTTAATATTTACTGTCTCCCGAGATTTAAGTTTCCCGTTTTAATTATTTGGCACCAGGTGAACGCTGCTTGCTTTCTTATGTTCATATTTCTACATGTATATATTTTGGCTACAGATTTAAAGAAACAATCATACTCACACCAAACATAGTCAGACAGAAATACCAAGTCCTAATTTCAAAATAACTCAAAATCTTTTATAAATATGTAGATTAAAAAATAAAATAAAAAACAAAATGTATACAGCCGAACGTATAACCGCCTACTTTTTGGAAGTCGGTTAAAAATGAAGACCTACCACTAAGACTGCACCGGCCTAGCAGGAACATTTGACGGCGGCATTAACGTACTGAATGAGAATTGTATGAAAATCTGTCTAAATCATGACAGCGCCCGTGCAAATTCCATTCGATAACGTTAAGATTACGCCGCTGTCAAATGTTCCTGTTAGGCTCCCTGGCGAGAAGAACCGGCACGGGCGTGCGGGGTGTCGAATAGCTTTGATATCGAGCGACAGAGACAAAACATGCAAACAAGCTATCTTACGCACTAAGCGTAACTACATGGCAGCCTACAAGTCAACTTCTAGTCCGCAGTATTGGACTTGCAGGCTGGACGGTGGGTATGGCGCTATACCGCACACAGAAGTAATGTTGATACTTGATAGCTTCATAGCGGATGAATATTCATAATGTGGTGGAGCGTGAAAGCTCGTTATAGTTACGGGAAGTAGTTTAAGTAACATTCAAAATATAGTAGAGTCGCTGAAGTTGTTCGGAAGGACCATTCGATAGCGTAAGTTAGGAAGACTCTTGCCAAATGCTGATGATGATTAACCAATCCTAGGTTCAAGTAAAAACCCGTAGGAAAATAAGTTTCTTTGTTTAGGACCTGTTACCAACTTCAAATATAATGGCAGACAATTATATACATACGGACTAACTTATAACTACGCCCTTCAATTCTTCGAGAAGTTGCAACTTTCATAGTTTAGACTCATATTAAAATCACGTTACAATTAGGTAAGTATCTAAATTCAGGCAGTAATATCAAGATTAAAAAGCCTTACATTTTCACAGAACTTTACCTATAATCTTGTAATATGAACACACCGATACAAAGACGATAACGAAACGATAACAAAATATTGAACGTCACATTTGCATGTGACGTTCAATATTTTGGATTACGTCAAAGTGGAAAACTTGGCGATGTCATTTTTATTTATTTCCAGAGATGCAGACTAATGCAAAAACTTTTCTGCAGATTGCCTAAGGGTCAATTCACACCGAAACGAAACTTTGCATTTTTAAGACAACTATTCATTAATTTTTTTGAAGGATAAAATAATTCAAACCCACCCCCACCCGACTTAGATTTATGTCATATAAGCAGTAGAGTACGTGTACAATAGACCGACTCCGCGAGATATTATCACCTATCGATACATAAATAAATTTTAATTAAGACGGGGGGTTTTAATTATTTTATCCTTTTGAATTGCGTTTTAACCGACGTGGGTTCTCTCAAAATTTTGAATGCTTTTCAATTTAAACCTTTTAGAGAGCATAGTTAGGTAATACATGTCGATAAACATTATTAAATAGCAATGATTCTTTTTTATTTTATTTTGTCGCGTATCGTCGCGATGTGAACTGACCCTCAGATGAAAAACCTCGAATTTTCAATGTTATTTCGTCAACTTCAATTTTACCCATTCCAAACTTTACTAATAAGTCATAGTAGGTACTATCTCAACGTTTCTCAATCTTAAACATCTTTTAATGTTCTAAACGTATCTATAGAAACATTGATTTCCCTTTTCCAGCCATGCGTTTTATCATCCGCGTGCGCGCCGGATGCGCGAAAACGCATAACAGGAAGAGCAGACTAAAGTATGAAATTAACTTTTTAAACTTTTCTAAATTTATCAGCACTCCCAGCAAAGCTCGGTTGCCCGGGTACTTTAATTTGATTAAGCTTTAAACCCATTGTTATATCAAAATACCTACTTACATAATGGTCAGTTGAAAGTAATTAAAACCGTTGTAAAACACACTTGAACCTTTGTGAGTATTTTTCGCACGAACCCTTGCCCACTCGCAGTGATTAGCTCTCAAAACTTCGCGACCCTTACAAGCCTGAACGTAATTAATACAACATTAATTAACTTATGTTTGTCTGGCCAGTATTATCCCGAAAACAATGCAAACGGTCGAGTACTGTCAGGGCAATGTTTAGCCGTTGAATTGTACCTACAACCCAAGGGCGGATCTAGCCTTCAAAAAAGGTTGCGGTCACAGCCAACCAAAAATCGGCCACGTGCTAATCAGAGTACGAAAACACCTATTTGCAGCTCGCAGCCATCTACAATCAATAGACACGACCAACACCAACACCAACACCAACAGCAACACCTACTGTTATTATTTAGTAAGTAGTAGGTTGGTGGAGCGTTGTGACCTAGTCGATAAAGCTCAATTTGCTCTGAAAGTTATGATTCTTGTGGACATATAAACGCGCCCCTCTAAGATGTCAATTTGCTAAATGCTATGTGATACACAGTGGAAAAGAAAGAAAGAAACAAGTTGCATTTAACACTTTTTTATTTAAGAAACTAAAGTTACCTCCTGCCTGCGTCTCCATTGCGTCAATAAACCCAACTTAATCTACACTTACACGCTAAAATTCATACACTCTAAAGTAGTTTATGAACTACGGCAACTGTACATAACTACATACATACACTATTACTAAAGACCAAAAAAGTTATTAGTAACGCACGACAGATTTCACATTAGCCAATAATATTAAATAAAAAAATAGATTTACTCAGATTTTGATGTTAAAAAGTAGGTAATAACTTAACCATATTGTAATAATCTATGAGATCTTATAAATAGTTTACTAGATTCTAGATTTTTTTTTCAATCTAAAATCTAATGACCAATAGCGATAATAATTAAATCAACTTAGCATTAGAAGATTTCTAAAATAGTTACATGACTCATGCATTCCCACTAGGTAACCATTATAATATGTTTTCTATAAATTTTAAACCTACTTGACTCATCGCTACTTGTCTCTTTCACCCGCGCGCGAATATATTGCTAACGCGTTTACACAGAGAACGCGATAAAAGCGCCATATCAATATGTTCGTGTGTAGTGAAAGAGATAAGTAGCGATAAGTCAATGTATTAAATTCAGCGTGCTCCGCGTCCGCACTTTAGCTACAATTATTTTTTATGGACTAAGACCGGATAACGCGCAGTATTCGCCTGATAAGCGAGTACTGCCGCCCATGGCCGAATGATACTTGTTACTTCAGCGTTGTTGTGTTTTAAACTACAACAAACCCACGGGCCCCCAATCTTTCGACAATTTAAGGTCAGTTCACACTGAAACGAAACGATACGCGACATGGCGTTTCATTTTTAAGATAGCCGTTCCAAATTGAACTTTATTAATTATACAAGAAGATACACGTTTTATTGTAAGAGTTCGAATGTCAGGTTGCACCGCGCTGCACAGCGCATGTGCAGTGTGTGACTGATGTCATCCGAAACGTGTATCATTTTGTGTAGTGAATAAAGTTCCATTTTATATAGCTATCAAAAAAATGCAGCGTTGCGTCGCGTATCGTCGGGCTACAAACTGACCCTAATACTACTACATTCTGACAAAACTTATTATGACTATAGATTTGATTAGTTATGAATAAAATGTCTATATGATATGGATAATAGAATACATATAACTACACTCTTCATTTCCTTAGCAGTAATGGAAACATGTAAATGTCTAAAAATTATACTAACTAACAATTGTTAAAAACTAATAAATTGCTTTCTTTTATCTTAACAGTTTAAAATCAGTTTTGCTGGTACTTAAAATATTTTCTACTAAAATAATAAGTAAACATTTCTAACAGTTCTTACGTCTAACTTACTACTAACTTAGATTTGTAGTTTAAATCTACATAAAACTATTACAACTATAAAATATCTAAAATACATTTTAGTATTTAGGGTCAGCCCCACCGAGAAGCGACGCGACGTCGCTAGAAGATGATTTAATCATAATATGCAGAGCTGCGTAGGGCGACGCCGCACGCAATTTCGATTTTGTATCGCTATGAAAGTGTGCGCGCCGCGTCTCGTCGATTTTCGGTGTGAACTTGTAATAATCATTTCATTAGGGTAACCTAATTAGGTAATTTCATTAGGTTACCCTAATTTCATTAGGGTAACCTAATGAAATTATTATAATATATAAGTAATGCTCTCTGAGTAGGTGGTCAAGTCGACGAAATTATTGAATCTGTTAAATCTGTTCATCCCTTCAGAACCCCACATTTTTCCGAGCTAAAAAGTACAGATCGCGATGTGCTAATCCGTTCGTCGGTTTTCGTGTAAACATATAATAAACAGGTTTGGTCACAATTTCACCAACGCCCTTTACTGTTGATCGTTCGTCTAAATATCATGCCTTCTCTTTCATTAATACGAAGAATCAGAGAGATAGCATGATATATTTTTGTTCACGACGAATTTATCCAGGTAGTAAGTAATCTCTAAACAGTAAATTCATATTTAGTTAAAGTTAAATTTCAATTCCACACAGTGTTGTAAAACCCTGTGCTAAAGTAATTTTCATAAGCTAAACGGGTTTTAACCTTATCGTAAGAGTAATTTAAGTCTTAATAGACACCTATTTTTTTATATAATAATTAGTCTTGTTAGCGATTGCTATTTACATAAATTTATAAAATAAATGTGTAAATTATTAAAAATTGGTAATTTAATGTACCTACCTCAAAGTAGGGGTGTTAGCTCGCCCAGGGACTAAGTTACATAACGAACATTTAGATGTTCCCGCGGCTTTTCCGCTAGGGGCCGCCTCTGGGCTCCGATAGAGACTTACTGTGTGAAAGGGACGGGAAACCTTAAGTCAGGGGCGGGCGAGGTAGTATAAATATCGGAAAAACCATTTTCCGCGAATCAATCAGTTCCTGGCACCGACACAGGAATGTCAAATGTGATATTATATGGCAAAATAAGTAACTAGGCTAAGAATATTGTAAAGATTGTGTATTCATTTATTTTACAAATAAATAAAACTATGTTTCGTGTTAAGGGAGTGAGGCATGGGCCGCAGGTATAAGTATGGGGCCGGCGGCCATACATGGTGTAGTTCGCTCGTAACCGGCCGCAAAGTAAGACGAAGCCCATAGAAGTAGTGACCAGCGGTTTCATTCCCCTTTCTATAATTCCTTTTAATCCTGCACTCCATATTATTTTCCCCCGACTTTCCCGTATCCTTTTAATTTCCTTCCCCAGTAATAAAACTTCCTTGATTGCGATTCATTCCGTAGCGATTAACTTTAAAAGGCGTTGGTGAAATTTTTGGCACTTAAAATATTAATATGATATACTGTATAAATAAATAGATATATATTATGTACACTACATAAACTATAAAACATGGCAAAAATAACATAATAGATATACTTACCAAATAGAATTAGGTGCTACAATATATACTTACGTAGAAATACAAGGTATAGATAACCTTCTATAGTCAATGCGTTGTATGATATGCGTGACAGGTGTTAATTGACAATCCTAGTGAAGTTTTTTTTTTTATATATGGCATCAGCTTATAACCATTTGCCAGTGGCAAGTTAAAAAGGCGGGAAATAGAACTTTCGTTTTAATTCTCAACACCGTATTCCTATATCGTCAAGTCTAAAGTCTAGTCAAAGTCCAAATATATAGTCAGTACAGTCTATGAGTCATGTCAGTCGATTCAGTAAAGTGGTAGAAGCTTTACTGAAAGTTCCTAGGGAGTTTTGGCGGGAAACACAAAATAGCACGTTTTTAGAAGTTGTACCACTTGCCCACACTTGTGCACGATAACGAATATTTAATGGTTAATATTCTACCAATATTACACATTAAGAACCGAAATAACACAAATTTATGAAGTTTTACAAATTCCACAACGTCACCCATTGAACTCCCCGGCAAAACTCCCCTAGTGAAGTTAACTGACGAATCGATGGTTTAGTAGTATCGAATCTGTTGGCAAAGGACATACAATCGCAATTACCGATTTTTACGATTACATTATAACCGGTCCTAATTTTTGATTTCTAGTAAGGAACCCACCCCCATGAGGGATAAAATTCGAAAAATCCTTTTAAATAACGGATGTCTACGTCATAATTTCTGCGTGCCAAAATTCAATGCAATACGTCCAGTTGTTGATTTTCAGTATACAAACTTTTGACCCCCATTTCACCCTTTAGGGACGAATTTCAAAAAACTATAAAAAACTTTCTCAATGATTTGCATCTATTATATCAGATAATGAATTTCATGAAAATCAGTGCAGATAATAAATATTCTTCATACTAACTCTCAACCCTTATTTTACACCCTCAGATGAATTCTAAAAAACCGTGAACACGTATTTATTGAAATGTATTAAGTTGTATTTAAGAAGTAAAATTAATGTAAAATTATATTAGGAAGGTTTCAACAAAATCGGGGAAAATTTAAAGATTTTTCCATACAAACTTTCAGCCCCTATTTCACCTGGATTTTTTAAAATCCCTTGATGTGTGCTTCTACGTTATGAATTAAAATAACTGTCTAAATTTCACGTTTCTACTATTACGACGACGACTGTGCGAGCGTCTATACGTCAGTGAGTCAGTGGGGACATCTTATTTACATTACAGATAATAATAAAATATTAGAGTAGTTTCTGATAATATGGCCTAGTCGGCCAATATAGGCCATATTTTCTCCGTAACTAACGAACACTCGCGCCGCTCGTATCCGCCATATGGTCGCGGCAGTTCCCCGGACTCTCCTCACTTGATTCCTGCGTTGCACCGAGTGCGCGCGCGTCCAGAGCGTGCGACGACCGAAAATTATTGAAATTGATGTTATTTTTTGGTAAGTTTTACTCATTATATTTCGTCAAATAATCTTTGTTTTTGTATTATTAATGCACAGTGTTATAGGTTAGCTATTAGTTTATAGTTTGGCGATATTTTAGAAGCACATTATTCACTACCTTATAGGGTAGATACTTTTTTTTCAAAAACGTGACTGCGGCCATTATGCCTCACTACGCAGGTGGCCAATATGAACTACTAGGCCATATTGGCCGCCTGTAACGTAATTTTTCTACAATTTTTTTTCTTTTAACGGCAATGGCTCCACGAAAACCAATGTCACAAAGACAACGGCAAACTTGGTGCAAGGAGTCAATGAAAAAAGCCATCGAAGATGTGCGAAATATGAAAATGAGCTCACTAAAAGCGTCCAAACTGTACAAAGTACCCCGAACAACTTTAAGACGTTTAGCAGCTAAAAAAGATGTATCAGCTGAAGAAGCGACTTGTGCGAAACTTGAAAGAAAACCAACATTGCCACAAGAACTAGAGAAACAATTAGTGCAATACGTTTTGACAATGGAAGCTAAGTTATTCGGCTTGGTCCGAAAGGATGTTATGAGTTTAGCCTATCAGCTGGCAATAAAAAATAATATCAGTCGTACATTTTCGGCCAAAAATGTAAGCGCCGGTAGAGATTGGCTTAAGTCTTTTTTATGAAGATATCCAGAACTTTCTTTTCGCCGTCCAAAACGAACTTCTTTTGCTAGAGCTAAGGGGTTTAATAAAGAAAATGTGAACTATTTCTTTGATCTCTATGAAAAATTGATGGATAAGTACAAATTCCCTCCAGAAAAAATTTTCAACGTGGACGAGACTGGCATCAGTGTTATTCCATCCCAAATGCTCCAAGTCCTAAGTCAAAAGGGAAAACGGCAAATTGGTGGTTTAACATCAGCTGAAAGGGGATCTTTGATAATTTGCGTGATAAGTATGAGCGCTGGAGGTTTTTTTGTTCCACCGATGATTATATTCCCCAGGAAAAGAGGTCACCCACTCTTAATGAAAGGTGCACCCCCTGGTGCCATACATGAATGTCACCCTTCAGGTTGGATTCAAACCAACTTATTTACAAAGTGGTTTCAACATTTTATTCAGCACGTGAAACCCTCAGAAGAATTTCCAGTATTGCTAATTTCTAATTATAAGATCTCGCAAGAAAAAAATTATGTCCACTTATTATCAATTCCTCCACATTCCAGCCACAAAATACAACCTTTAGATAAATATTTTATGGATCCACTAAAAATATATATTTCTAATGAAATAAGATGATGGGTAAGGAACAATACACGCGCGTATCAACGCACTCAAAGTGGTGAGATAGCTGTCAGTGGTTTTCGTGCAACAGGTCTTTATCCGACAGACAGATTTTTTTTTAAAGATCATGATTTTATTGATATGAATGACCAAGAATGTAGAATTACCAATCAAGAGAATATCACACCAGAACCCACTACTTCGTCTACTCCCACAATATAAAATGAATCTTTTGATGTAACACCTTCCACATATGAACCCGATATGAGTAACGCGACAGCTAATGTTGCTACCTCGGCTTTAAGAAACCAGAACAAATCTCCGCCTGGAAGTTTCGAAAAAAATGTAGTTCCCGTTGCGACATCGCCACAGCCATCAACTTCAAGAGATAATTTATAACGCCATTCCAATTATCTCCGATACCAGAAATAACACCTAGAAAAGCTACTAACCGAGGCAGAAAGGCTGCGAAGTCGACATTGCTAACTTCGTCCCCGTACAAAAATGACTTGCAAGACTAGAGAGAGTATATATAAAAATGCATTATATATATATGTAAATTAAATATGTAAATACTTCATTTTTTTTAATTAAGGTTAGTTGGGGTAAGGGGGCCCAAGGGGAAAGGGAAACAGTAGTTTGTAAATCAAAAACTATAGACTGCAGCCCTATTATTACTTGGTCGATAAAGCAGTAATTTTGTTTTAGTTTCAAAGCAAAAACATAGAAGGCGCTATATCTACTTAGTACGAAAAAGTGACAGAAACAATAAATTCAGTTGACTACTACAATATCACGAGCTCGCCGCGGATTTTTTGGGTGCTCGTTTAATGTGTTAAAAGTGCTGCAATAAGGCTGTCATTGTCAGAGAGTATTGTTTTATACCTTTAATTTGATTATTTGCATACAAACGTGTATAAACTACGCTATAAATACCCAAATTTAGTATGATTCGAAACCTAACCTACAAATTCCAAAATTGGGAAAGGGAAACTACCATCTACCATGGCCGGGGCAGGGGGACTACCATGGCCGGGGCAAGGGGAACATATGTTTCCCTTTCCCGATGTCAGAGGTCTTGAACATTTTAAGAGTCGCTAATTTTAAGAATACGCACTAGAATTCAGGGTGACTGTACAAGTGGCGATCACATACTATAGCCTGGGAAAATTAAGGAATTCAGACCGAATAATTCGTGTAGTTTTGAAAGTTGGTACAGTTGTTCCTAAAGGTGTCCAAATTGCCTAAACCTGTATTAGGTCGAAGAGGCCAATTTATTTTTAAAATTGTTTTTTTAATTCCTATAATATTTAGTAGAGTCCTTCTAAATATCTCTGCATAGTGTTAATAGTCAAAGTTGAAAATGTTTTAATTAGTAACTTGTAATGCCAAAGTAAAGTTCCTAGTAGATAGATTTCAAGTGATTTTACTTTAAGTAGGTGATTTAAATAACACGTTGTTTAATATAACGGAATCTTACTGCAACAAAAATTACTATTGAGACTGATTAATATGAGCCTATTGTATGTTTAGTATGAATAAATATTTAAAAATTTGCATTTCGTTTTTAGTTGACTACCCCTGTTTCGAACTCGTATGTTTCCTTTACCCCAAATTCCGATTTTAATCAAAATTTCCTATTTTAGTGCGTATTTCAATAAGTATTGAGTTCAAATTTGATAAACGAAATATTAAAAAATGAAATCGTGCAGGTATATAATCTATACTACTATTTATACATAATTATATTCAGACTGTTCCCCTTACCCCAAAAACAGGGAAAGGGGAACAAAAAAAGTAGCCTAACGATTTAGCATTTTCTGGTTAAAAGCATTATAACTAGCTTAAAAAGTCATTCAATCATGGAAAGCTGACATACATAGGTATGTTTTGCGTTTATCAAAACTATTAAAAGACATTAAGTATTAGTAGCTAGAACTCAAAATAACATTTGAAAAATAAAGTATGTTTCCCTTACCCCAACTAACCTTATTTAATAGAAATAATATAGTTAACTTTTGTAATTCGAATATACATTTTTTAGTAAACTATTTATATAGATTCCTTTTTGAAACTAGCAAGAAGTTTGCGTAGCCTGGAATATGAGAACAGTCCCGCACATAATCGTACAACGCATTAACTATAAAATATGGCGATGAAAATTTTAAATCCATGCTGCTTGAGACCAGTCAGTTAATACTGAAAAACTTGCCGATAATTTCCTGAAGTTCCGATAAGGAATCATTTTAATGATAAAAAGGAGGCGCAGACAGACGACTTAATTAATTTTGTACAAATTATAATCTTATTATGATACGGAAAGAGTTAATTATTTACGATCTCGTAAATAATTTTTGTAAACTCTTTGTAATTTATTAATAAATTGTTGTAAATGTTTGGTGAATTGTTTGCAAATTATTGGTGGATTCTTTGTAAAGGATACGGAAACATCTCTCAGCGTCGCCGGCGCTCTCGTACTTCACCATGGCGGCGCCCGGCCCGTCGAACTCCAGGCCCGTGACTTGCCCAAACTCGGACAGCTTGTCGCAGAGCGCGCTCAATTTGATCATGGCGGGTATCTGTGGTGTTGTGTCATAACTTTGTATAGAAACGTATAAACCGGTTTAAATTGTTGTAGCTTTTTAAATATAGGAATGTAAACATATACTTCAAATCTCGTTATTACATATGACATAGATTTTACATAAGAAAGTTCATAAATTAAGGATCTTAGGGAAAGGCATGAGATGTAAAAGATTTTGGGAGCATCTCTTTTGCGTAAAGAAACAAGACTGACGCGAGCGATCCTATCGACCGAGTTATAGAATACCATTCTAACAAATACTTACATTGATAATCTTCAAAGTGAATGCATTCATCCCCCGGTATATTTCTAGCGGACGGACCGATTGTTGCTGCGCGAAAGGCCCAACAGGCCTCGTGGGTACATTCGGTTGCATAACCGGAGCCTGCATGGTGCCCTGTATACCGGAATTTAGATAGCCATTCCCGGACATTTGGTTCGGATAATACGGTTGACTTGGGCCTTGGTTGCCAAAAGCGTTGTTATTTTCATATTGAGCTAGGTTTTGTCGAAAAGGATTTTGCATTGCCCTAGGTCCCATTTGTCTTTGCATCACTTGCATTCTATGCATGCCCTGATTTCCTTGCATACCTTGCATTGCTTGTGGTCCTTGCATGCCTTGCATTCCTTGCATGCCTTGCATTCTCTGCATGCCTTGATTTCCTTGTATACCTTGAATTGCTTGAGGTCCTTGCGTGCCTTGCGCTCCTTGCATGCCTTGCGCTCCTTGCATGCTTTGCATTGGTTTAGGTCCTCGAATTCTTTGCATGCCTTGCATTGATAGAGGGTCTTGCATTCCTTGCATGCCTCGCATGCTTTGCCCTTGCATCCCTTGAAAACCAACACATCCTATATTTTGTGATCTTGGATCAGCCGATCTGTATGGCCTTGGATTCATACCTGATTGTGTATCATTAAATGGTCTCACCATTTGACCATTAATTGCCCCAGAATTTTGTCCAAAGTTAGTTATTGGTTCATTAAAAGTTGAATTTTTGTCCCATGGATTATTGTTATTAGCAGCATTCGTGTGCGTACCATTCGTAGATTCGATAGTATTATCACTAGTAAAATTATTGACTTCCACGTTTGGTCCTGTAACTTCAGAATCTATAGGTTCTTGACTTTCGTGATCAGGAGAGTCGTTATTTTCAGATTCTATTTCTTTTTTTGGTAATTCATCTTTAACATTATGCTCGTTCCTTTGAGCATTTATCACTAGTTCTGGAGTATCATTATTTCTACTATCGGGCCTAGATAAGCTGGGCAGTATTATTTCTTTCAAGAGATCCGAACTCTTTTCAGATTTGAATATTTTCGTTTCGATGAATGTCGATTTACCAGATATAAACCTTTCGTACTCTTTCGCTATATTACGCACAGGTTTTCCAAATTTTCCTAGGCCGGGGCCCAAGTTGGCCAAGCCTTTGGGTAATATTTTCCAATATTCCGATTGGTTGTCCATTGATATTTTGAGGATTTGCCCATAGTATGTTTGTCCGTTTAGCATTGATATAGCCTGCAACGCAATAATTACGAATACAATTGCCAAAAGACTCAACAAAAAATATAACTGTCTTAAGTAACGCTTTTGAGACATGTCAAAGCGTGTATCTGCTTGTCAGTATATGGCATCGTAGCTTCAAAACGAATAGACAGATTTTGATGCGGTGCGGAAATGGTCCTTATTTATAACTAGATGGTGCCCTCAACTTCGTTTGTGTAAAACTAACGGGAACGGAGCCCTATTTTTTAAACGGAACCCTAAGATAAAAGTAGCTTAAGTTACTCCTTATAACATCAGCTATCTGCCAGTGAAAGTCCCCTGAAAATCGGTCCAGCCGTTTCAGAGATTAGCCGAAACAAACAGACAAACAGATAGACGGACAGACAAAAAAAATTAAAATTGATTTTTTGGTGTAGGCACCTTATATACTAACATATGCATTTAGCACAAAGCTGTTAATTTTATTTTACATAGAGACACTTCAATTTTACAGGGGTAATTTAAATTATTAATGCTGGCAATGCATTAATAAATTCATATGGAGTTATGGATGTGGACGGCGGTAATAAAGGGTGTTTTTTTAGAGATATAGAACTTTAAGCTGGCAACACTTTTTTTACAGCCATTTTGTAAGCTGTCAAGTGACTTATGTTTAGTTTGGTTTGGCATTTCAACATGAATGGACTGACGCCTGAACAACGCGTCCAAATTATGCAAACTTATTTTGAATATCATGGTTCTGTTCGAAATACGTATCGCGCACTACGTCCATTTTACGGTCAACATAATCGTCCATCACTCATCAGAGCAATTAATTCGATTAACTATGAAACGTTTTCGCACCACGTTGTCTCTAAATGATAACACGCATCCACAGAGACGTCGTACAGCACACAGCTCGTGCCAAGATTGATTTATTGAAGGAATCGTTCGGTAAACGCATAGTTTAAAGTTTAGGACCCGTGGATTGGCCTCCAAGATCGTGCGATTTAACGCCGCTTGACTATTTTCTGTGGGGATATGTGAAGTCGCTAGTCTACTCCGATAAGCCCGAAACGATTGACCACTTGGAGGACAACATTCGCCGCGTTACTGCCGATATACGGCCACAAATGTAGGAGAAAGTCATCGAAAATTGGACCTCGAGATTAGACTACGACTCCGAGCCAGCCGTGGCGGTCATATGCCAGAAGTCATATTTAAATTATAGTGCCAGAAGAGTATATTTCGAATAAAATAAATTTTAGGTCAATTACAAAAAATCATCTTTGTTTTATTCCATTTCAAAGTTCTATACCTCTTAAAAAAACGCACTTTAGTTTGCCATTTACTCATATTTTGCCTACAATACCTTTTTAGGGTTCCGTACCCAAAGGTTAAAAACGGGTACCAATTACTGAGACTTCGTTGTCCGTACGTCTTTCTGTCTGTCTGGTTGAATCTCCTTATCCGTAATAGCTAAACAGTTTAAATTTTCACAGATAATGTATTTCTGTTGCCGCTATTACAACAAATACTAAAAACAGAATAAAATAAATATTCAAGCGCCCGCTTGAATTTTTATTTTATTCTGTTTTTAGTATTTGTTGTAATAGTAGTTGTATGGGAGCCCTCTCATACAACAAACATGTTTTTTTTTTACCGTTTTGTACGGAACCCTTCGTGTGCGTGCACGATTTGCATTTGGCCAGTTTTTCTCAATGTTCTCATTAAACAGATTTCAAGAAAACCGTCTTTAAATTCTTACCTGCACAGCTTCTAAAGGATGGCTGTACATGACATTGGCATATCTCTTGGCCACTGTCACGACATGACATACTACCACATGGCCAGCGAGTTCCAATACCTCCTTCAGCTCGGAACGGTCACATCGGAACTGTTGGAACAAACATGGAAAATCATTCTATGATAGAAGTAAACTGATCTACTGAACTGATTTCGATGAATTTGGTATGGTACTTTAGGCTCTGGATTAAAACATAGGCTACTTTTCATCTGGAAAAGTACAGTATTTCCGTGGGATACCCGATACTATATTTACGCGGGCGGAGCCGCGGGAAAAACTAATATATAATATTAGCGCTACGTCGCGCGACGCCGCGCGTTATTTCGATTTTGTATCGCTATGCGGGAAAAACTAATATATAATATTAGCGCTACGTCGCGCGACGCCGCGCGTTATTTCGATTTTGTATCGCTATTAGTGCGCGTCTCGTAGCGTCCGTTATGACTGAAATATTTAGTCATCATTATCTCAGCCCATATCTTTCTTTAAATAGTTGACATTTGTTAAGTACTTGAGTGCTAGTAGAACTTTATATTTATATTGTAATCACAGAATAGATAATATTACAAGGTACAGAAGTCTCTCTGTTTTGATCTTCACAAATGCCGCCTTTTTATGTGCCTATATAATTATTATTAACAAATGGACCGCACGCGAGCAGCCGCAATTGAGCTCTCTGGCGCCGCGCGAAGGTCGACATTATTGCAAACCTTGTCAGATATTCCGAAAATAGGGTTGTCACTTGTCAATACTTTAATTAAATATCTTAGATTATACTATCAGATTTATACTAGATGACGATATAATATATAATAATGATATAATACATATTATATAGATACCATACAACATACCGACCGAACATAAATACCACGCAAGGTATACAAGCGGAAACTGTTATACCTATGTACCTATTAAGTAAATGAATACTGAACATATAAATCAGTTTACACAGACACGACACGTGATTTTCTTTTGATGTAGGTATGGATTATATGTATGTATACGCAGCTACCTACCACCTATTTTAAATAAGCATATAATATAAAACTTTTGTGTGTATATTGAATAATTATTGTTATAGATTTAGGTAGGTACCATGACAGTAATTATAAATGAGTAATGATTATCGTACCATTCGCTATCTTTCTCACTTGACGGAACCGAGAAAAACTGACAATTGCTATTTTTTTCATTGTTCCGACAATCGGCTGCAATGCAATATTTTTTTGGATACATATTTAAAATATGACACGCGTTTGCGACGTAAAGTGAGTCGTACTGCGTAAGAGGCGCGCGCGTGCGCCACGGCCGGTCAGTGCGTGGCAAGTGGCAACCATTGAATCGCCCCAACGTTGGGGAGTCTCGGTATGTACTTGTAGCTCGGCGGCGGAACGGCGTAGTGACACCCCCCTGTTGTAATGTAGAATTTTTTATTATAGAAGGCACTTGCATTTGTTACCAAAACCCAATTCGATAGAGGCGGAGTGATGTCAAGGGATGTGAGAAATGACTCTTTTAGCCCATACAAAGTCTTTGGATCTACGTCCCAAACGTCAATGCTTATGTTTGTTCCAAAATCTTGTCCTTTTCCATCCCTGAAAAACATTAATTTCAAAAATGTAAATAAAAATGGTTAATATGTTTATTAAAACATCATGGATTAACTTAACTTCTATGGTGTATGTTTCACATTTTCCTTTTTTTTATAACAACTACGCCTTTATAAAATAATAGATTAAAAAAAGTGTGTGTCAGCTCCGACGCACGACTGGAGTTTACTCTAAAAAGTAAAACACGTCCCCAGAAGGAACAAAAACTTTAGCGATCGATTTTGAGTTCAAAAATTCGCGCCATGTGAAAAAAAGTGACAGGTGCGCAGAATAGGTTCCGCACGAAAACGTAACGCTGTCATTCGTTCAGTAGATGTTACTGCTCATATTTTTTTCATACCGGGGGCCTTATATGAAAATCGATTCTTAAGGAGTAAACTCCAAAAAATAATTACGTACCTGTTTTCAATTCTCATATCACTTTTAGATGTTACTTCGTCATCACTGGCAAGATCTGTAAAAAAGTATTTAATATTTAAGTATGTGCACACTGCAATGTAATAATTGTTTAAAGTAACAAAGGTTTTTGGATTCTTCAAGCAATAGAGTGATATGCAATGCAAAATATAGACTTTTTTGGAATAAGAGACCGAATCATTGCGCTTTGTAGATAAAATAATTTATTATGCCTTTCTAACTCATATTATAAATGGGATAGAATAGAGTGATTCAAGAGGAAGGTTTATATGTATATAACATGCATAATATAGTAGTACACACTGATAATTTTAAGAGGTTTCTTATGTCGTAAATAAACACATTTTTTTGCGCTTACATTGCAAACGCTGTCTGAATATGGCGTATACAGTTGATCCTTATCAAATTAAATACTTTACTCATTTTAAGCATTTTATACAAATTATAGTAGCCCTCTTTAAAGCATTATTTACACGTAGCCCTATAAACCATGCAGTTTAAATTAATATCTTATATTTAGAAGACATCGTAAAATATATATTCAAGCGCGAAAAATGTATATCAAGCGGTCTCGCACGTCGCATCGTGGTGTTAGGGTCCCATTTTTACGTATTGGGTACGAAACCCTAAAACATTTTCAAAATTGTATACACAAGATATATTGCAGCGAGTAGAGTTATTGGCTGAAGAAGTTTTTTCTCCAAGAACACTATTCCACGCGGGCGAAACCACGGACAAAAGCTAGTATAATATAAAATCTCAAAGAATCGTGATTTACCTAGAATAATACCGATTTTTGACCCCCAAAACTCCTGCATTCTTAATTTCATGGAAAATATATAAGCCGTTTCCGAGATTTTGATGACATAATAATACAAGAATTGCTTGTTTTAAGTATAAGATAACTTCATAAGAACTATAATAATTATCAGTGTTGCTAGTAAAATATTTTAGTTTGTCTGGAAGAAAATTGTGTAGGCAGCAAGACCGTTTTTTTGTAAAGTTTGTCTAGTTTTTGAAGTGAAAACTACTTTTGGCGCACCGCACTCACATTTTTTCGTAGGCTGTAAGTGAGGCTGATCCGTCATGCTCAGAGGTGAAAGGCTCGATCGGGTGAACTCGGGACCGCCGAGTGTACCCGAGCGAGAAAGCACCGCACACACATTTCTTTTTTTTATATATATATATATATATGACATCGGCTCATAACCATTTGCCAGTGTCAAGTTAAAAAGGCGGGAAATAGAACTTTCGTTTCAATTTTCAACACCGTATTCCTAAATCTTCAAGTCTAAAGTCTAGTCAATGTCCAAATAAATAGTCAGTGCAGTCAATGACCGCCGAGTGTACCCGAGCGAGAAAGCACCGCACACACATTTCTTTTTTTTTTTTTAATATATGACATCGGATTATAATCATTTGCCAGTGTCAAGTTAAAAAGGCGGGAAATAGAACTTTCATTTCAATTTTCAACACGGTATTTCTAAATTGTCAAGTCTTAAGTCTAGTCAGTCCAAATAAATAATCAGTGCAGTCAATGAGTCATGTCAGTCGATGGAGTAAAGTGGTAGAAGCTTTACTGAAAGTTCCTAGGGAGTTTTGGCGGGAAACACAAAATAGCACGTTTTTAGAACTTGTACCACTTGCCCACACTTGTGCACGTTAACGAATATTTAATGGTAAATATTCTACCAATATTACACATTAAGAACCGAAATAACACAAATTTATGAAGAAATACAAATTTCACAACGTCACTCATTGAACTCCTCGGCAAAACTCCCACACATTTCTTTGTAGGCTGCAAGTGAGGCTGATCTGTCACGCTCTAAAGTCTAAGATGAAAGGCTCGAGCGAGTGAGCGGTTCTAATATTATTTACCTTACTTACACGTAAATTGATTACAGTTACCAATGAAGTTTTCACTTCTGCCGTGCGGTCTTATGCACAAACTCTATTTTTTTTTGCATGTTTCATTATTTGTGTGTGCAAATGAAGAGTTTCATCTTTTTCTATGTCTCACCTTCAGTGTCTACACACACTAGTCCCAACGCCTGTTTAATTTTTAACTTCTCCAAAACCTTGTTTCTTTGTTCTGCAGATTTAAATTTCAGTTTGATTCGAAAATCAGAGTCTGTATCTCTAAAGTCATTAACTAACAGTGCATTTTCACCAATCTGTAAAAAACAATGCTGTTTTTAATTATTCGTTCATACATATTACATAATTATGCGAAGTAAAACTTTCAGTACAGTTGTGTTAACGGAGGAGTATAATATTTGGCTCAGTTAAAGTTTATGTGGAGATAGGAGTGCAGGAAGCTAATATTTTTTAATTATTATATTAAAAAGTGAAGCATAAACTTTCAGTACAGATTTACGAGAACTATGCAACCGGAGAAATATGAAATTTGGCCAGGAAATTTTATTTTATGTATTTCTAAGCCTTATTTTTTAAAATAATGCTAAGAAGTACATAAAATTAATAAAAATAACAACAACACACACTACTAGATGAGAAACAAGAAGAAATGAAAAATTGTGTTTAGCCTAACTTTTATTAACATAATTATAAAATCAATGAATACCTACTCAGTTATTAATAACTAAAAATGACATTTTAATTAAATACTATAATGAAATTTTTAAACGATTTTATAATTAAAAAGTATTTTTTTATCTATCTGAATAAAGGCTTTAAATAAATAAATAAATTTGTCACAACATTTAATTTTTTTTTATATCAAAGAGGCAAAATACCCGTATAAGTTCAAACTTAAAAATTATACGAATTATGGGCAAATTTCGACCACTGGGTGAACACTAGTTAGTTTAATTTAACCGTTAAGCACATACGAAGGCGGGTCAATAAGTCCGTGACTTTTGGAATAAAACACAGATTTTTTGATAAATAAATCATTTTATTTTTCAACGTAGTCCCCCTTGAGCTCTATACACTTTGTCCAACGCTTCTCCAATTTTTTTATCCCTTCCAAAAAATATGATTTGTCGAGGTCCTCAAAATAGGCCTTTGTTTGCGAGATGACTTCATCATTGGAGTCAAATCTTTTTCCACCGAGCCATTTTTTCAGGTTTGGGAACAAGAAGTAGTCACTCGGAGCCAAATCTGGAGAATAGGGTGGATGTGGGAGCAATTCATAGCCCAATTCATGGATTTTTGCCATGGCAACTGCACATGTGTGCACCCTTGCTTTGTCTTGGTGAAAAAGAACTTTTTTCTTGGGCAAATGAGGTCGGTTTTGTTTCAAATCCTCATTGAAGCGGTCCAATAAGTTGGCATAATATTCCCCATTAATTGTTCTTCCCTTTTGAAGATAGTCAATGTGGATTATCCCACGTGCATCCCAAAAAACAGTCGCCATAACTTTATTGGCTGACAAACCCACCTTGGCCTTCTTTGGCGCCGATTCACCCTTAGAAACCCACTGTTTTGACTGTTGTTTGGTCTCTGATGTATTGTGATGGATCCATGTTTCGTCCACGGTTACAAAACGGCGCAAAAACTCCTCCATATTGTGATTAAACAACGCCAAACCTTCCTGTGAAGTTGTTACACGATTGCGTTTGTGGTCGACTGCGAGCAAACGCGGCACCCATCTTGCGGAAAGCTTTCTCATGCCCAAGTGATCATTCAAAATTGCCATGCGAGATGCCTATGGCTTCCACAATCTCTTGCACTTTCAATCTTCGGTCGGCCAACACCATATCGTGAATTTTTCGATTGTTTCGGGTGTAGAGACCTCAACTGGGCGTCCAGGACGTTCGGCATCTTCAGTGCTTGTACGGCCACAACGAAATTCAGTAAACCACTTTTTTACCATTGAAATCGATGGTGCAGAGTCCCCATAGTATTTATCAAGCTTAGCCTAGGTCTCGGTAATGGTTTTTTTTCGCAAAAAATAATGCTTAATAAGCACACGAAATTCACTTTTTTCCATTGTTTCCTTAAGTTACTGGATAGTCTGATAAAGATAGCTGTAAAACACAAACTAACTGACGCAGCAAGTTCAAATTTTGATAGGAGTCAACTGACAGATGCCTGTTGACAGGAGTAGTGTTGCTTTTTCAGTAAGGAGGTTAGAAATTCAAAAAGTCACGGACTTATTGACCCGCCTTAGTACTACTCAGAGCATTAATCAAAACGGAGTAGCCATTGTCAGTCGTTCCCCGCTGCCAAAGGTACGAGACCGCCGGTCATACCGATTACATAAAACTAGTTGCCGCGCGGTATTGACGTACCCGGCAAATCACAGTGAGGCGGGACGAACGAGAGCTAAAAATGCCAAATTGCTGTTTTTTTACTATAAAAAGCGATCCGAAAGTTCTGATAAACAAAAGGGCAACGTTATTTTTCACCTGTAAGAATTATTTTGTCTAAATATTAACAAATAAGCAAAAATCCAAAACAAATTCTCGGTTAATAAGTGTTGCCACTGAATCGTTGAGGGTCCTAACTTAGGGTAATATTTAAAAGTAGTCATTTATAAAAACTTATATTTTATATTCGTTCTTGTTATTACTGTTTCAAAATGAAGAAACATAACTAATTAATTCATATACTATTTGCAATTTTGTTATTCTTCATAATATTACATAGGCTGCACTAAAAGTATCGGGAATGGAATATTTCCACTGTTCCTGTCATATTAAAATCTTTTTAATTTAAAACTCCTTGGTTTTAAAAATTGAATACCGTTTATTTATTTAAAAAAAGATTCTCGGTCTTGTCACAAGGTCTTGTCAAACTTGTTTAGTCGTTGAGAAAATGGAATTGACTCGAGAAAATTCTAGAGCGATGATTTATTATGACTTTCGAAGTGGTTTAACACAAAAACAGTGTGTTGACCGGATGATTTCTGCATTTGGTGATGAAGCCCCCTCCAAAACCACAATTTATCGCTGGTTTGCTGAATTTCAACGTGGACGTGTCAAGCTCAGTGATGATCCCCGTCAGGGTCGTCCAAAAACTGCAGTCACCCAAGAAAACGTTGATGCTGTGCGTAAGCTGATTGAGGAAGATCGACATGTGACATACCGCGAAATTCAGGCAACTTTAACATTGGCATGAGTCAAATACAAATAATCTTGCATGAACAATTAGGTGTAAAAAAGTTGTTTTCCCGATGGATACCGCATTTGCTCTGTGAAGAGCAAAAAGCGGCTCGTGTTACTTGGTGCGTCAGAACTCTCGAAAGATTCCACGCAGGATCCTCAAATGCTGTATACAACATCGTATCAGGTGACGAATCCTGGATATATGCGTACGAACCCGAAACAAAAAACCAGTCACGAGTTTGGGTGTTCGAAAATGAGTTAAAGCCAACGTTTTCGTTCACGGAGTGTTGCAAAAAAAATGGTGGCCACGTTTGTCTCCAAAACCGGCCATGTTGCGACTATTCCTCTTGAAGGACAAAGAACGGTTAATGCAGAATGGTATGCTAACATTTGTTTGCCACAGGTCGTTTCTGAACTCCGTAAAGAGAACTGCAACCGCCGCATCATCCTCCATCACGACAATGCGAGTTCTCACACCGCGCACAGAATAAAAGAGTTTTTAGAGCAAGAAATCATAGAATTATTAGACCATCCGCCGTACAGCCCCGACCTAAGCCCTAATGATTTCTATACTTTCCCTAAAATAAAGAATAAATTGCGTGGTCAGAGATTTTCATCACCTGAAGAAGCTGTGGACGCCTACAAAACGGCCATTTTGGAGACCCCAACTTCCAAATGGAATGGTTGCTTCAATGATTGGTTCCATCGTATGAAAAAATGTGTCAAATTTCGCGGAGAATACTTCGAAAAGCAATAAATACATTTTTAAATAGTAATGTTGTGTCACTTCCTTGATTCCCGAAATTTTCAGTGCCGCCCTCGTATGTTACTAAAAACACATTAAAAATTTGCAAATTTGTGTCTGACATAGTTCAAACAAACTATATAGCAAGCGATATTTCATCTTAACATAAAATATTATAGTATCCTCGCCGTCTGTGATACCCCTTAGAAATAATATAATAGCATAAAATGTTTGTCACGCACTCATTTTAATAAAAAACAATTTTTAAGTAGATGGAGAGTAAGTGGGCATTTCGGCAAGTGCCGAATATGGGCAAAAAAAATTTTTTTGGAAATTTGTAACGCATACCCCTCCACATTTTCATAAATGCTGAAACAAACCTAAATATGATTTTTTTCATTCTAGGACGATTGCAACCCGCGCCGACTGAGCCGCAAAGTTTACAAAAATCGCGTTCTGTACTGATATTTTGTTCTACTACAAAACCAATATAAGTGCAAAAATTAGGTACATTAGGAGAAAATAAAACAAGGCTGACATGAATACTTATAACTTATAAATTAATAACAACAAGTTTGGATAACTTCTCTTTAGGCCAGCTTTTAGAGGCCTGATACAAGTGTATATGACGACACAGGGCAACAAGAACCTTCATTATTTAAAAAAAAAATTGCCGTTATTTACGTACTTTTTATGAAGATTCCTGTCAAAGAGTGCAGTTTAGATGTCTTTACCTTGATCTTTTCCGATAAGCTCCCCAGTTTTTTAAGTTCAAGAAGTTCTCTATCGTCAAATGTAGCAATAATATTGGCATAATTCCTTCTTTTCAATTTCGTCAATACATATAATTAGGTAACAGTTTTCCATTCTGATAGACTGATATTACTTCAGATAAGATGTTTTGAAATACATTTTGATTGCTTCTGTCCTGGATTCGTACATAGACGAGAAAATCTTGTCTGGCATGCTGTGTCCAAAACACAAAATCTTTTATATGACTGAATCTTATGCCATGTTATTTACAGAAAACGTAGAAATGACAACTAATAACTCTTTTTTGTCAAACATTATTTGATATTGCACATCCTAATGCCTTCAAAAGGTGAAAATTGAGGTAGAAAAAGTATTTTCAAAGAAATAAAGGTAGCCAGGTTGAACGGAACCATTGTTTAGGTGGTGTAAGCAAAAAAATATGAAATAGTAAAGAAATAGACAGGAAGTAAACTTTCTTTCTTCTTCTTGTAATAGGTTTTGTCTAAGGTTTTTTCTTTCTCCGCAATTTTTTTGTCTAAACCACCTGAGCAGTGGTTTGTTTGACTTGAAAAACTCTTTGTTTCTTGAAAATGATTTGTCTTCCTCAATTGTAATCTTTTTCAAGTTGTCAGAATATGTTTTATAATGTTATTATTATTATAATCTTATTATTATTACATTTATTTAACTGGCAGTCAGTTTGACTTCATAAATAATGTTAAATACACTTAAAATAGGACTGCCAAAACTTGTGTGCCAAAACAACCGATTATGTGTTGATTTTGCATCATTTATTAGAGATATTTGGGTACGCAATAAACAATTGCGCACAATAAATCTTAAAAAACTACGTATGAAACGACAGATGAAACATTTAATTGCAGGTCATAGGGTTGTCAGTTGTCAACTTGTAACTTGTATGAGAAAATTCAAATCGCTAGTTGGCACGGGTTATCGTTTATCAAATGCGATAATTGGTTTTTACTAGGGTCAATACGAACATTTTAAGAGGGTATGCATAAAAAAATATCAAACTTGAAATTTTTGGGACACCCTAATGGAGAGCTACTAGGAAATGGTTCAAATTTTAGCCGAATTTAAAAGGGGAATTATACTACTATTATAAGGATTTTAAAGGACATTGCAGGATTGGTCTTTTTTGTCAGAAAACAAAAATTTAAAACCGAATTTATTTTTTAAAAAAGAAACTAGAAACATGTTTCGGTCTTTACGTTTAATAAAAGCTACGAAATACATTTGTGAATTAATTTTGGCAGAGTGACATTTTACTAATATATAATCATTTTCATTTAAATTCTCATTCGTCAAGGATTGAATTAATTCTCTTTCGTCAACTGGACTATCAGACTCAGAATTACTTTGACCATCCGATACATCCATATCAGAATCATCATGAAAAGATATATTTCCGTCTGATTCTGAGTTTGATTGATAATTTGGCAATGGTTTCTTCTTTTTAGACGTATTGTTCTTAGGCATACATTTTCCTCGTTTTGATAAAGGAGAATTGAAGGCTTGCGTTTCATCCGATCTAGATAAGCAGCTTCTACTGCGCATTTTTCGGGAGTATCAGTTAAAATGCGTGACAAGCCTTTCTTTCTGCCTTTTCTTCCAGTACGAGAAGACGCTTTAGGAAACGATCTTATTGCTTCAGGAGTAAGTATTACTTTTCCCCTTATATGTTCAGTGTTCCAGTATGTGCGTGGATAATCACCGTATTTCTTTGGTCAAGTTCATGAGTGGGCTGAGATTCTTGATTAATTTTCACCAAATTAACAATATTGGCGGCACTTTAAATTACAGAGACAGACAGAGGTGAACGTGAACAAGTTAGCACGTGAGCTTTATTAGTATTCTTAGTGCGTGTTTTTGCAGGTTTATCGGCTTCATGATAAAGTTCAGGGGGATGTTGAGATATAAGGGTTGTGGGTTGATTACTTTTATCAGTAGCTTTAGTTGATGCTATTACAGGTTGATCTACTTCTATATCTTCAACGATTACACCATCAGGAACTAAATTCTCAGATGTAACTATCAAGGGTGTAACTTGCGAAGGATCAGCCCGATTAGTCACTTCCGAACATTCAAAGTCATCGTCTGTGAATTGTTTCTGGAAAACGGATATATTCCTGGCGCAGAAAATCCCGATGTGATGTTATTGATAGTATGTGAAGCATTATATGCAGGAGTAACAATACTTGCGAGATCGTAAATAGTAATTATTTTGCCTTGGTGATTAAGCAACCAATCATTTTGAGCGACTGCGAGCTTCGGCTTAAAACGACTGTTTACTGCAACGTCGAGTGGTTGAAGTTTATGGGTACAATGAGGGGGAAATGTTAACAGTGCTATGCCGTTTTCTCTTGAAAAACTAATAGCATCGATGATGCAATGACTTTCATGATTGTCAAGGAGTATATGAATTTTATTTTCTTTGGTGCATCTAGTGGTTTTTTTAATGTGTTGTAGAACTTTCAGAAACAAAGGCCCTGTCATCCAACCGCAAGTAGGACTATTTGAAAACCCGACGCTTCCAACTGGAGCTCCAATAAGCATTGTTTCGTGAAACCTATCTCTCGGAAAAGTAAAAACCAGCAGCAGCAGTCCTCATCTTCATGCCATCGTTGACAACACACAATACCGCTCTTTCGGCTTCTTTGTTAACATCATTTTCTTTTTTCTTTTTGTAATTTCTTACCATTGTGATTAATAACTGTAAAATAATATAAAATGAAGTTATTGGAACGAAGTTTTTAATTATATTTATCAATTATTTTAAAAAATAAATAAATATCATTTCTTTAAGTAGCTGGGGGCACTTTTGAACATTTTATTCATAAGTGCCCCATAGTTTTATTTTAAATCTGCCCCAATACCATTCTTCAGAAACAAAAGTTTCTAGACGACCAACAAACTTGTATTCAATGAACTTATATTTGATAATACACTATAATATACACAACACTATGAAATAATCATAACTCAAAAATAATACTTACATTTTCAGTAAAACGCTTACAATAAAAAAAATGTTTATTTTCGTCTCCGTAAAGTAACTGACAGATTTTATTCTAATTGACACGGACATTGACGTAAATTGGGAACTGACAGATGTGTAGTTCGGTATTACTCGTATTAAAAAGGTTTTGAAGGTTAGTAAAGACAAATGATGCGTTCATAAATCCAATAATTCAAAACTGCCTCTGCTCTGAACTGCCCCCCTCTCCCCTACCTAGATTGTGGCAAGAATGAGTTTTATTTATGTATAAAATTATAAAAATAATGGCAATAGAACTCCAGACAAGTTGTTCATTATAGTGCAGGAAGATATCAAAATGAGGAAATTTTGGTTGGAAGTTGAAACTCGCAAAAAGATATCCTAAATCATTTACAACTAAAAGTTGATTGTATATTTGTGAAAATCACTTCAATATAAGTTAATCTCTATTTCTTGGTACATCTATATGCTATAAATCAACACAACTATTTATCCATAAAATCAATATGACTATAGAAGCCATATTATATCACATATTGCACCTTTTCAATCAATTTTAATTAAATTAAATCAATCAATTTATTTAAACATTTATGCAAAAAATCACATAATATAATGAATATATATTTATGTTTATTTCTGTATAATATTTAATATTCATCACATTTCATACTATTTTGTTCACCATGGAAAGTATTATTATTTGTTGAACTCATCGATGTCAAGCACAGAACACACACTATCCATATTTAAATATGCAAAAAAGTATGCATAAACTGACAGCCTATTTCCTTTGTGTATTTGTACATGTGTGCATATAGTATAGATTATGTTTGTGTGTGACAATATATTCGTGTGTGTAACAACATGATTGAAAATGCAATAGTGTGTAATCACTATTGCATTTTCAACCACCATGTCCCAACCCCCGCAAATAGAGGCTGACTTTTTTGCATAGAAATTAGCTGTCATTTCGTCTCCATTTGGTTGGATGCTCTAAGAAGTCTGAGACATACTATTCACTTAATGACAACAATTTAAAATGATTTATTGGAAAGCAATAACTTTTAAATCTTTACACAATATAAAAAAGGATGTTATATTTAATAACATAATAGGTACAGTCCCCCATAGATCTAGTGGTACTTTACCTTATTACTCGGCATTGAGATTCAAAAGAGGTATACCGGATCTGCAGGCAACTGCACATGCTGTATGCTCCATTCCGATTCATTCTTTCCCAAACATTAACAAACTGTATTCACCAAAATTCTCACACAATCACTTAATGTATCAGCTTAGCAACACATTCATTATAAACCTGAAGGATACTTACATCATATTTCATATAATAAAATTACATTTACCTCCTCTCTTACGTAGTTCATTACTTGGTCGCACGTCCATCCTCCAGGCAAGTTAGTTATTACAAGCTGAAATGTACTTCTTTGTACTCTATCACCATCCATTGTGGAATTTGACACTTTGGAACCACAGTATGATACTCTGTTCCTCTTTGTTAATGGTTCTGGGCTTGTGCTTTGGTTGCTGGTAGAATCGTTGTCTATATTCGCAGCTTGCCGCCTTTTCTGACCGGCAGATACATTTTCATCACTCATTGCCTTTGCTGTGTACACTATACTCACAAAATGTCTCACTTGTTGATTCGTCCTGCTACTTTATATTGCTAATAGCTTGTGCATTATTAAGATTTCCTTGTTAGTACTTTTAAAACGCGGATAAAAATACGTCTTGCACAGTTGCACAAATGGACAGAAAATAAAATAGGTACCTATGTACAATGAAATAATTGGCGTAATCTAAACGAGTTTTTCTTAAGCCATATAATTGCTGTTACTATACAAAACAATATCTTTCTTTATATTTATGATATTTATAAACATTTGGAATCGAGAATTATCGAACAGGACAAACAAAACTTATTCTTCTTTTTTTTTTAAATTGAAATAAATCTCACGAAGGAGCCATTTTTAAAAGACGAAGAAGAAACAGGTTTAGCGTGTTCCAGTAAACGCTATTTTTGCGCAAAACGCTACGATAATTTTTACCACATGTGGGTATTAAGCTGGTTACTTTAGTAACTACCTACTATGTACTTTAATATTATGTAACGTGTATCAGAAGGTTAAGACTTGTGCGAAATTATTATAACTGAAACGACTATTCTCTGAGAAGGTTTATTTGTGACTGAGTATGAGTTACCAAACTAAAAACTTTTAATAAAAATAAACTAATAGATAATAAACTATAGCCATAACATTAAATCATGTTTTCAAAACATACTCTCAATTAGTGTACCATGCATAGCTTAAAAACTTAAATGATAACATTTTAACATCATGTTTTCAACACATGCTTATAGATTAAACGTGATACGATGCTCTTGACGCTTATTAAATATTCTCAACAAAATTTATTGAGTAGGTATTAAATTTCATTTCTGTGACCCGACAAACAAAACGGTGTTTCTTTAGCGAAGTAACAAAATTATTGAAAATTTCGTTTTTAACAATTTTCGTGACTAGCGGAACAACTGACAGCTGCATAGCTGGTGTTAAATTTTGTCATTTCTCTAGTTATATAATTCTCTAGGGGGGAATTATTCCTCTCTTATTTGTAAGAAAATTGCTGTATATGTAAATAGAAAAAACTGTGATTAACTGGTGTGATATTAGTGTAGGCTCTAGATGTAGGATTTAAAACTGTGATAGTGTGCCGTAGTTTTATCTTTTTATTATTGACATTTTGGATTTATTTTAGTGGATTTTTTTGGATTTTTTATTGGATTTTTCTATTTTTATTGCTCTTTATACTTTTGACTTTTTATATTGTAAATAATTGACATGTACTTAGTACTTCATATTGATGACCCAAATACTATTGTAATAAATATACAAAAGAATGTACTTATTAGAAATAAGGACGAAACAAGAATCATTGTAAGAAATCAATCATGGAAAAGAAAAGATAGCTATTTACTTATGTGAAAGAAGTATTGAGTACTGAATGACTGCTAGTAGGTACTAAGTCTACTCTTAGTACTAAGTTCACGGAATCCATTGACCGTCAGGTGACCGCGGCAAGGTTTCACGTTAAAAGTTAAAACTTAAAGTTATTAGAACGACAACCATTTACCTCGAGGGAAAAACCGCAACTAAATTTGAAAATCTATTTCAAAACAACATAGGTAGTTCTTTTATCGACTTTCGGCGAAATTCAAAGAATGCCGACGCTATGCGACACGGGCGCGGGCGGCGGGGCAGCGCGCGCGGCCACAGCACGGCTTTTTGGCGGCAAATATCAAAAGCGTGCCGCTAGACTTTTTCAAAAACTACCTAAGCTAAGTGATGTAACCTATGAAAATTGAAACATTTACGTGTACGTAGTCGATATTTAAAATTAGTTAATTGTTTGATTTGATTTTTTTTCCATAGTTTTTTGTAATAAATAAGTTACTGTTTTTATATCAAGCTGGGTTTTTATGATTTATGGCCGGCAACCGAGCAGACAGATCACATGATGGTATGCGATTATCGTCTCCCAAGCGCCTCTCTCTTCGCTCTTTTACGCACCTTGAGCCTCCAGTAGATTTTGTAATAGGTTCATACAAATCAATGCGTATGCAAATTAAATAGTAATTTATCGATATGAAAAACTATCGATACGGACACATGCCTATGTTTTTTACATAAAACCATTTCTCAGTTTGGTCAGTTGGCTGTAAGTGTAAACGCGCGTTTTCGAGTGACGTTCCGTGTTATTTTTTTAATTATCTACTTATTATCTTCGTTTTAATTTTCGTTTGTTTATTTTGACTTTCGTTTATTTTAATAACTGTTTTATTTGTAATAAGTATTAACTGTTTTGTTTGTTTTGACTTATTTTTCGTGTTTCTGACTTGTGTGTGTTTTTTTATCCTAAAATGCCTTCGCCATACGCGTATACCACGCGTTACTATGGTATGGTGATGATGAGCTTATGTGAAGCATTTGGGAATATCGCAGAGGCCTCAATGGATTTACCGGAGGTGATATACTCATGCTCGCCATCTTTCAGACTCCTGTACCATTACACAGGCATACGAGTGTTAGAAAATAGGCCCATTGAGCCTCCAGCGGTGGGCAGCAACTGGACGTAAATATCCAGGAGCAAATTTTAGACGGTGCGCCGGGATCCTAGTCTTGGAGCCCGCAGTGTGGCTAAAATGCTTAGACGTCGGCACGGTAGGCCAGTTGCTACTTGTTGTTCGATTTAACTGTATGTACCTCATCTCTTTTTATTTACATTTATTTTTCTTAATCAAAACAAAAAATTTAAAGTAATTAAATGTTAACATAACAAAAGTTAGTAAATAGGTACTTGAATGTTACTTAACTTTAAATAAACTGAGGCCTTTTCATCTGTTATTGGATGATTTATACAGTATTCTGCGAGCGAAATAACCACTCTTGAAATACTGTAGTGTCTGGGACAGTTGTTTTTAAATCATAAATGTCGTATGATTACCCAAGCACATACGGCATTTTCACAGTATAGTTAGTCAGTCCAGAGGAATGACTGGTCAATACGTTTGGGGCCAACCATGTGCGGGTTTCGTCACGATGTTTTCCTTCACCGTTAGAGCGTCCGTATAATGTACTTGAGATCTGAAAAAGTCTCAATGGTACACGCCACAACCTGGGAATCGAACCTGCACTGTCTCGAGTGCAAATCAAACGGTCTACCCACTAGGCTACGGAGCTTTTCGTGATTTATTTACTACATACGGTACAGCTGCTAGTATCAGCTGTTATTCTCTATTCGCACATGCGCGGGCGCGGGGAACGTGTTTGCGCGACCTACCCCTTGCGCGCAAGCCTCCGACCGCCAACTGCGCCCGTGTGGATATGTACTATATACGTTGTACATTGCATATTGAAAATTTTAACTTTTACAAAAACAATCGATTACAAGCAAATGACTAGTACCAATGAATCTATCTCATGGCCTAATATAAGCCCACGAAGTTAATGGGACTGGTCTGAATACACCCTGTATTTACCATTATTATACAATAATACAAATTGGTAAGATCTAAATAAATAATTATATGTAGGTAATAATATTGTGGCGTATTTGTTTAAATTCCTGCAATGGAGTGACGGTTAAACATTAAATATTAGCATTTTCTTTTTCATTTTGTTTTTTATCAACATAAAATGCCTACTAGGATCATCACTGGCGTATGTATGGCAATATTTACATATGAACTGCAAGTGCTATCATACAATTTGTAACCTACTTCAGACAGATTAGTGTACAAACTCGATCCACCTACAAAAATTGTATGTAACGAACAATTAGATGTCTCTTTCTTCCTCATTGGCATGTGTCGTATAAGGGGATAAAGAACTATATACGATTTTCCTCTTGCTAATAGCCGGGTCTCTATGCTATGTTATTGCTCTGAGATACAAACAATTTAAATTTACAATATGAAAGAGAGGGATATATCGACCTTTGACGTCACGAGTTGCACCCGCCATACATTTGTCATTACAAAATGTATGGCGGGAGCAACTTATGAGGTAACAAATCGTTTTGCCAGAAAAAGATGGTCCATATTTTTTATTTCCTTATAATTTTTAATCGTGTCAACCTAAATACCTATTTCTTTTAGATTTGTTAGGCCTCAGACGTGCTGAATTCCTTCCTGAATTTAAGAATCTCAATCCATATACTTACAACATTCAGACACCAGGTCACACACATGTCTTATCTTTAAATTCAGATTTGCACGACTATAAACTACTGAACGGATTTTGGTGAAACTTGTTATGGTAGTAACTAGTATAAGCACCGGATTAAAATATAATTCTATCATGATACTCCTTAATAGAAGTGTCCCATATACATGGATGGTTTTTAACACATAAAATTAAATTTTCTGTTTCAGACACATTTTGCGTCAATATTAAAACAGCAACATAAACAGATTTATCCTTTGATTAAACAAAAAAGCGGTAACCTATAGAAATTATGTGTCAAATTATTTTTACAATCTGTGCACAATCTTAATTTAAGTACACGTGTCTCTATTCTATAAAAGTATATGGTAAACTGTGCGTTCTTTTCTTAATTCTGTCAGTTTGATATTAATATTCAGCTTCCTGATTAAGAACGCGCGTCAGCATCATTCTTTAAGTTCCAACTGTCACATTAAGAATCTGAAAGGATAAGCACGTGTGTCATGCGTGTTTTGTATGGAAACTTTGCCTTCGACCTAAATTTGACGTTCTTAAAGAATGTCAAATTATGCATAGCTGTGGCCAGGCTTATTCAACAAATTTAAAATTTAATTTATAAAAATGTGATATTCCTTTTCTCTTGCCTGTGGATATTCCACACTAGGTAACATCCCTATGAATGCTACTCTGATAATGATCTAAACGCTTTATACTCAACTAAACTCCATGGAAATAAAAAGAACTGATTGTCACATTTGACATATATCAAAATTCCAAGTTTTCGTGTGCAAAATTGTAATTTGTAACATTTTTAAGTTAAAAATATTAAAATCTTACACAAAAGTTTAAAAATAGAGAAAATAAAATGAATTCTATTAAAGCGCTATACCTGAAAGGAATGCACTTGGTAAGAAAGCAATAGTATTACCAATATAATTTATTTAGGGTACTTTAGATTAAACAGATTTTTATAAATCACATTATTAAAGTTTTTGCTTCTGTATTACCTACTAAATGTACCTACTGATTTTATAATGCTTATTAGGGTGTTCAAATTCAAATACACTTTATTGTGCAAAAAACAATTAACAGAATACTAGACATAAAATTTTTAAAAAAAATCAGATGCACACAAAGGCGGCCTTAATACTTAATAATTTTTTATTAATTATTTAATAAAAAGTGTTTTGTTTGTTGTTTATTATGCTGAGTAAATTACAAGAACAGTCAGACCAAATCACGAGAATTAGGCAAAAATAAAGAGATATGTTACCTATATTCTAATTTGACGGCTTAGCGTTTAGCGCGTCGGTCCTCAAGCCGGAGGTCGCGGGTTCGAATCCCGACGAGGGAACAAAAAGTGTTCAATGTTCCTGGGTCATGGGTGTGTATTAAATATTTTTAAAATGTTATAAAAATCTTAAATAGATTATGTATATTATAAAAGTATTAAATATACTTCCCGTTGTCTGGTCCCCATAATACAAGTTCTTCTAATACTTATTGCAGGGCCATATTGACATGGTGTGAAGCGTCCTTAGATATTATATTATATCAATCTCCTAAGAAAACTATTTACAACTAGCCCTGTTTGTTAATTTATTTAACGTGTAACTTTTTAGTCTGGATCAGAGCCAGAAATTGATGAGGAAAATGAAGATATTTGGGATGACAGGAAACTGAATGATGCTTATGACAAAGCACTTAGAATGGCTAACGCAGAAGTGGCTAAAAGAATTGCAATGTCTACAAACACACAGGTTAAAGAAAAACATGGTAAATATTTCACTATTGATAAATTTGTTTAGTATATACTTTAATCATGTTAATATTTCCCAATGTGTAACACTTTTCATTCATTTTCACTTATTATTTCTTTGTCTTTTACTAAGAGAGAATGTCAAGGAATGTCATATTTTAATTTTAAAGAAATTGACTCCAGAGATATTAAAACCTTCAAATTACTCAATATTAAAAATACTACCATTCTCTGGGGTATGTCTATAAAAATTATAAAATCAATAATTGACATCATTGCCCCCTACCTAGCTTTAGTTTTCAATAATTGTATTAAAAAAGCTGTGTTCCCTGTGTATGAATAAATAATGAAGCATAGCAAGGTGATGCCTATTTTCAAAGCTGGGAATAGATCTGACCAAGCCAATTATAGACCAATATCTATACTACCGACTTTCAGTCTTTCTACTAGACGAGACGAGCGAGTATGTTACTTAGTTGAAAATAGTTTTCTCCATTTTCTATTTGGTAGTTTGGAAACAAACAAAAATATTTCAAAACACTTGTTTATGTTTTTTTAAACTCGAGTAAGTATATTGTCGGAAAGAGTAAAGTCATTTGTAGGTTTTATCATTAAAAGAATTTCTTTATTCCACACACCCAGAAGACCTCTGCGTCAGTATGTTGCTTGGAGATAAAAAGTATGTTCGTTATTGAAAATTAATAAATGCCTACGAGGCTTAAAGTTTTATTAACTATAGAATATTATAGTAATTTATAAATAATTTCCATTTGAAGACAGAAAGTACATAACTTTTTTGTGTAATAGAAGTTTTAAGGTTGTAGCTGCACCGATTTTACGGCATTGTTCTTATGAACTTCAAATCGAAATAAAAATAAATACATGGCGATTATTCACGTTTTTTTTTACCTCATAATACTTAGTTCTAATGTCCTTAACGTCTATTGCAGACGATTTATGGCGTGTTACTTAATTATTTATGGACCGTGGAACAGCTTTTCTCGTGGCTGTGCAAGCCCATGCGGGATCGGCATAGCCTACCGCAGAGTGGTCCAGGCTTCAGCAATGTATAAGAGTATGCTTAAAATTTCCATTTTGACTAAGATTAAATAAATTAATATAGTATTTTCTAAGATCGTTGCTTGCGACTTTGTGTATAAAATATGGTAACAACTAGAAACCACATGATAATGATATGTATTTGAAATGATGAGGTGTATGTAATAAAGTTTTGGTTAGCAAATTTCTCCTTTCAATAAGATGCAAAATTTACCATAATACATAATATATAATAAAAAGTTTACACCTATCTATTTCCGTCATCATCATCATCATGATGATGATGATGACGGATGGATGGATAAACTTATATATAATTTCATGCTATATAATTTTGCGGAAAATATCAACAGTTATATTTTTGACTTACAGTAATAAATAATCATTAGGTAATAGGATTTGAATCTATTTAATTTTGCCTGAACTACAACTATTTTGGTTTTTATGGTTAAATATTTGTTGTGCCATACATTATACTAAGTTTCCCAAACATAGTTGCCGCTTTGCCAATACGGGTGTTGATCTCTGCGTCTAGTGAAAGATTGTTGGCCACGGTCGATCCCAGGTAGCTAAATATCATAGTCATCTTATCAACAACCTCTAACAGCGTTCCGTTTAAAGTAATTAAAGGGACTTCGTGAGTGCCTTGCTCTATTTTATTGTATTTATTAGGATGATTTAAATAATAAAATACCTTTTTTTTTTTTTTTTGTACATTTTTAGCGTATTGTCGAAGGTTCGTGAAAACTTAATATATCAGAATATCCCACGCAGGTCCACGCACCCTGAAGATGTCCCATTTGTATATAATTTTCATAAATTGCGTGAAAATATGTAAGTTTTGACACATATTGCGATATATATATAGCTTTAAAAAAAATCCCCATACATTGACGGGACACCCTAATGTTCATGTTGTCTATACGGCTACTGTATATAGCGTAGCGTGTTCGGGACCCCCGCCCGAGTGACGAGTAAAAATTTGCCGGGGCCCCATATAATTGATACGGCTGGTACAGTGGTAGCTACGCAGCTGGGTCTATACCGTTACTTATGCATCAAATTGACTAGTGAATTTTGTAAATTCCTTGAGCAATAGAATTTCAGTACAATCTTTTCAATGGTTTGATACTTGTCTTAACTAATAGATCAATCAGTAAGTGTTGCTTTTTTGTGTTGTATTTAAAGCTATTATATAGCACTTTGTTTCAGATCCCGGTAAAAGTACAAAAAATGTGCCAAATCATGCAACTAAGTCTACGCAACTAAGTTCTAATAAGAAGGAACAGAATGAATGGAAAGCCGGGATGCATTGCAGAGCAGTTTACGATGAGGACGGCATAGAATATGAAGCATTTCTGTTGAGAGTTATAAATGATAAGGAGTGTATTGTAAGATTTTTAGGTGAGTAAGACTTCTCCTTAAGAGATCTCCTTAGGACTAGGGGGACATTTTGATGGCATTTCAAATTACAATAACTTCAAGAAAGTCTTGTCTATTCAGTACTTTTTTGTTCTGTTTCTAATAGGACTACTTATGGTCGCCTAGTGGTCTTTAAAGTTGCAACTTTATTAGATTTCTCTTGCATCTTACACACAAAATAAAAATGCAACTATTGTAAATTTAAATGTGACAGACAGATGATGAATGTAAACATAATATGATGCCTATAAGGACTCTCTCTCATTGTTAGTGATTAGTATATAACTAACTTTTTCAGATATTCATAATATTTATTTTTCGGGAAATATTGTGTTTGTACATTTATACCGTTTTAGATAGTAAACATTAGTATGTAGTTTCTATCGCACTGAAGAAAACCTGTGATGATAGAAATAATTATGGAAAATAAATAAATGACAAAATTGTATTGAATGCATGGTACTGTGTGTAATTAATCTGGGGTAGCGTGTGCATTTATATGTATTTCTAAGCATTCTTTTAAAAAAATTAGCACACCTTCCTCCACAAAAACTTTAATTTACTGGCGAAATTTTATACTCCTCCCGTTGCACAATTCTCGTTAAACTGTACTGAAAGTTTTTGCTTCACATTATTATACTTAATTATTAAAGATTGATTATTTGGCATTATGGCAAGATTATTTAATCGGATGGGAATTATGTGCCCGAAGGCTTCCTAACGATCTAAACATTATTTATTGCAGGATACAACAATACAGAGATAGTAGAAATAAACTCTCTCAAGCCGTCCTTAGGTAAACTGGAGCGCACAAGACAGATCGGAGACACATTGTTGGAGCGAACAGATGATGCATGTAGCGAAGTGTCGCAGTTGGAGAAAATGGACTGCAGCGACAGAGCATTCAGTGTTGCTAGTTCAGGTATGCTTGTTCATTTTTATCATGGTACTAATGACTATTAATAACCCTATTTAATAATCGAAACCCTAAGAAAAAGTAGCCTATGTTAGACCTTATAACATCAGCTATCTGCCAGTGAAGTCCCGTGAAAATCGGTCAAGCCGGTTCATAGATTAGCTGGAACAAACAGATAGACAGACAGACAAAAATTTAAAAAAATTATTTTTATTGTACTTACTGTATAATATGCTTTCATATGCATTAAGTGGAAAGCTGTTGACTTTAAATTACAAACAGACACTCCAATTTTATTTATATGTATAGATAGCTCCCCACACCGGTTTCGGTGGTGACGGTGGCTGGTTTCGGTGGTGACAGTGGCCGGTTTCATTGTAACCAGGCCCGCTATGCAGGAGTTATTTTTATAGCACTCAAGTATGTGCGCATTACTCAAAAGCACTCCCTCTTCCTTTACTCTCGAAACCTTATGGGACGCATAGCCGACACGACTGGCGAAAGATCGCAGTTCCGACTTTTTACATCATCAACATCCGACGTATGGATCATCTTTCTTGTCAGACAATCGGGTGGTCAACCTGCATTGTTCTAACCAAACTTGGAAACACCATTTTTTTTTGTTGTACCAACTCGGGGATCGAACTCACGACCTCCGGAGTCGTGAGACAAGCTCTAAAACACTAGACCACACATACTTATTACTATTTAATGTGTTTTCAGGAACAATACCGAAGAGGAAAAAATCTAGTAAAAAGAAAAAGTCCAAACAGAAAAGTATGAATGAGTTCAGCATACCAGACCTACCCATGCCAGACCTCACCCAATTTAGAAATGTACGTATTGTTTTATTATTTTTACTCGACTACGCCGAAACCAATAGGATTTTGGCAGTCTATGTATGTTTGTTCCATCGTAGCGTCTAAACTACTGGTCCAATTTTAATAAATGAGGCATCAATGGATTAGTAATAAGGGCCCCGGGTAACATAGGCTATGTAATTTACGTAGCCGCGTCATAGTTTGTAACTTTTGATTATTGTCTGTACATTTTGATTATTGCCGTTTGTCAAGAATCTAGATTCAAGAGTTAGGCTCTATGGACCACAGAATAGAAAATAAATACCTTAGTACAGAGAAACAGAAAAAGCTTTCATAGAATGATCCAAATCGATCCAAATTTGAATTTTTTTTCCACACAATCGTGGACACACCGTATGCTTGTAGTAGTGCAATAAAATCGAAAGCTAGCTATGTAGCTGTTTATCTGTAACTCTTTCTTTAATAAGTATAGTATAAATCTTAAATACATTTAATCCACCTTAGTAATAAAAACATTTACACAATGGATAAGCTATTCAATGTTGCTGTCTTTGTATGATACATTGGAAAGTCACTTGACAGACAAAGACGGCAACATTGAATAGCTTATCCGTAATAATTGTTATTACTTATTAGTAAAGGGGAATATGTATAGTATAAAAGTATTAACGAATTCTTCAAGAACTTACCACAAGACCACATTTGACATGATGTAAAAGCGTCCATAGATAAAAAAAATAAAAATATATTTTAACATTTTCCAGCTGGGCTCTTTCGACATGCCTTTCCCGCCACCTCCGCCCATGCTGACCGGAGACTCCGAAGACCAGACCGTGTCCTCCATGCTGCTGAGCTGGTACATGAGCGGCTACTACACCGGCCTGTACCAGGGGATGAAAAGGTGGACACAAATCATCTTAAAAATGCACAATTTTCACAATGGATACGCTATAATACGTAGTTTCATTGTGACCGCTGTGGAGGGTTGTCATTTTCCGTGCATAATAGTTTGTTCCTCTTTTTTGGCAAATGAGTTAAGTTGTTACAAGTATGTTGCAGCCTTTTAAACCAGTCTTTTAAATATTATATTTGACACGTTGTTCTGTCTTAACTGGAATAAAATTTAAATATTTGACAATCATGTGACACTCCAAGACCCGAATTTACGCTACCAAACAGTTGGTATGGGAAAATTCAATCGTCGTTTTTAGTATTTTCACCGCATTATTTCCAAGATTTCTCACCGTTTAAACCATCCCTGAACTTCCACAATTATTAATTCAAGACCAAAATGAGCCAAATCGGTCTCGAGTTTTAGCGAGACATTGGAATTGCAGTCCATTTTATATACATGAAAGGAGAAGGAGAAGATTATATTTATAGATTCCCTCGGTAAAATACTTTTTACCGAGGGAATCTATAAATATAATTTACGTAGTAACGTAAGCGTTAGCGTAGCGTCTGTGAGGCCGTGGCGCCTCGGTCGAGCTAGCTCAGTCGTGATTTTGAATGGTTCTCTATACGAGAACTCTCCTATAGAGAACTAACCAAGAATCTGTTATTTAAACGTAGTTTTAGTATGTATTTTGAGAACTGAATTTGACATAAACCTTTATTTTTCAGAGCCAAGGCACAGAGGTATCAATGAAGACAAGTTTTTTTTAATAGGTTTATTTCAGACGTAACTAAACAATTAAGAAATATTATTAGTCGATAATAATAAATTAAATTTGCCTCCAGAATTGTGTTTCTATGTACAAATATACATTACTGCTATGAATGCTGTATTTTACTTCGCTTAAGACATAAATAAAGATAGCTGTGGTTTGGATAAATAATATTTACTCCTAAATTCTAGTTTTGAATAAAGTTGCAAATGGAAACACTTAAATATTTTATATTATACTTTTATATAATATATTTGCCTACTCAGATCATGCTTTGTACAAGATTTAAGTCTTAGGATTTTTTGCTTCGGCGCAGTAATATTATTATAAAATTCTTTATAGGCTGCGTATTTGAGTTCTAAGTTTTATTGATTATTACTGTAACCGATGAAATCGTTAACAATATTTAAATATGTTTATTTTAATAATTAATTACATACATAATATTACCATAGAATTGTTAGTATAAATTTAACCAATACATGATTATTATTCTCGCTTCGCTCGCCAGAATATTCAAGAAAGAACTTTTTTCATTGTATGTCCACACTTTTTAATATACGTCTTATTAATTGAATAATAATCAACAAAAACTCAAAATTAACATGATAAGGACTAGATACTACAAAATCGCTGTCAGAGTCAATGACAGACTCGCAGACCAAGACTAAGTAATTTTACAGTCTAAGCACTTATACATCGAGTCACTTGTATGTCTTAGGATAATTGGAGGATTAGGATATTTGCGAAAATCCTAGGATTATTGCAAAGAGTCGGATTATTTGATTCTGAGATAAAATTTCGCCATCTTCCTAAGAATATTCAGGATTTTCGACAAAAACCGACTACTAGGGCAATAATAGCGCGAAAAATCTCTGACACTTTATATGTCGTGTGCGCTAACAGGCTAGACAACTGATTTTTTTAAATTGCATAAATGAATAGTACTCTTAAATATGAGTAACTTCTCAGAAGAAACAGTAAGTACAGTAATAAGAAGTCAAAGCCAATATTTTCAAAGGTACAGCGATTACAGGTACAGTCTCGTAAAATCGCTCCATACTAAAGTCGTACCTAGCTGTGACGTCACACGTAGGTAAAAGTGTATGAAGTATACGGCTGCAGGAACATATTTGTAAATATATCCGATATTTGTTCGTTTAAGTTCAGACTTACCATAATGAATGTTTTTTTATATGATGTAAGTAAACTAATGATGTAGGTTTTGTTTACTAACTTAGCAAAAAAACTTTTTTGTACTTTTTAGATGTATCTATCTAATTAATAAACTATACATAAAAAAAAATAGTCATCTCCCCTGTTGGCTGTCTAAAGTAGTAATATGGGAAACTTGAGTACCAATCAGTACTCAAGTTTCCCATATTCCTAGTACGAAGATCCTAGGATTTTTGCAAAGATCCTTATTTTCCAATTATCCTACGACATAAATACATTTCTTCAAAAAATTTTCGCATTTGAATTAGGCGCATTTCAATGTTTGTGCTTGTTACTGAAATATAGCCTGACCAGGGATAAAGAAAACCTCGTCATACTGAGAGAAATTGACGAAACTAAATTGAAATGCCATTCATATTAAAACTACGATATATAACCAATCACATCCCAGGTTTTCGTGGAGTTCTGAAAAAAAAACTAGTTTCCTGGTCAGGCATTAACATTGAGGAAGAAGATATTGAAATAAATGCAATACATATTACTGGACTGTGGATACCACAAATCTCACATTTTACTCAGACATTATTAATTATTAGTCAACTAAAACAGTGCGTAAATCAATAGTCTATTCGCGTTTAGAAGTTAGTGATGATGCGTACATGTGTCAAAATAGATTACTTTAATTGGTTTATGTTTTTTTAATTATTTAATTATTTAAAAGAAACTTAAAACTATTAAGTACATATATATCTCGTATACCAAACTATACTTTAACGGCGAGTCGAAACACAAATGTAAACACGGGTTAAGCGTTTATATTTTGATTATATTATATATATGATATTGCATTAGTAAATTTTGACATTTGTACGCATGATTCGCTGACTTCTTAATGTGATTATACTATAGAAGATTATTTCAACACACATTGTAATTATAATCTTGTTTGTTTAAAATCATTTAAAAATCTGTAACTTTCCAAGTTAGAATTGATACCTACCGTCTCTAAAATATACATAATATATTAGTTGTATCGGCAAACGATTTGCACATCTAACATAGTTAGGTGCATAAATAATCAGAAATTAAAACATGGCATAGTAAAACTTAAATTAAAAGAAATTAACAATATTTACATTAAATATAATATACATGTTACGCTCTAACCTTTTTTAACGTGATTTCGAATTTAAAACATATTAATCATCATATCATTGTTTCTTATTTCGTTATTTAATTTGTATAAAGAAATATTTTGATAAACAAAAAAAGATGCTCCATTTCCTGTTTATCGTCATTTGTCGTACATCTCCAACTTTGACTAATTTCCATAAAGGAAACTTGACAAAATTTCTCCTTTCGTTTTTGAACTGATAATAATATTACTACTGAATAGAAAGTTTAAACAATGAACACCAACTAGCAATAGTCGATTGTGCTAGATTGTGACGTCAACTGAGTTACGACGTCACGCTAGCCTATAACCGAATTGTGAACCCACGAGCACAAGATTAGATCCAAATACATTTAACGTAAACAAAATGACTAAATACGACCAAATTAATATGTATGTATGTATTTATTTATTGCACAGTAAATAAATGACATTTTAATTGGGTACCGTTATAGCGCGTTATTGTGTCTTTGTTTACGTTATAAATTAGATCCGCAGGTCTAAAATGGCCACATTAAGTGCATGAAACATGCAAGTTTTGAAGAAGTTACTCTTACAGTAGCAATACGTAAAATGGTACACATTATATCAGTGATGCGTAAAATGGTACACATTAATTATCTATTAACAGAATTATTAGAAGATACTGTAAGAGCAAATTCTTCAAAAGTTGAAGTTTCATTCAGTTAATGTGGCCATTGTAGACCTGCTGAACCAATTCGCTCGCCAGCAAATCTGCTGTAAGACCATTTCTTCGTATGCCATCGCACCAGCTGACGTGCTACTGACTTGTCACGTCACACCAGCTGACGTGCTACTGCCTACTGACTGGTGACGTCACACGAGCGTGCTCAACTCGTGCGCGTCGTGGCTGAGGTCTACAGTGGCGGGTGGCACTCCCGGAGTGACCGCGCCCTCTCCCGGAGGCGTGCTTGTTGGAGGCCTGCAATGAAGACATAATTTAAGTGAAACTTTGTTGCCTATAATGTTCTTTTTACTGTTGGTTATTATGGTTTTTTGGAAAGTTTGCGAGAAATGCAAATACAATCACTGTTTTAATTTAATACCTATTTTCTATGACAAGAGACTGAGCTTTCAAATCAAATAAACTGTGTAAAGTCCAACTTTTCAAAGGCTCCTAAGGGCTAACTATAACACCAATTTACAATAATACCGGAGGTCGCCCTGTGTGTTCGAAAATAGCATGTATTGTAACTAAGTAACATAATAAAGAGGAAAGATATGTTTGTTTGCATGTAATGGGCTTTGAAAATACTGGACCGATTTTGATGAAATTTGGCACAGATGTAGAGGAGACCACGGGGAACTTTTTACCGCAGAAAAATGCACGGTTCCCGAGGGATATCCTTTAGCGCGCACGAAGTCGCGGGTAAATTTTATTGTGAGCTTTATAAGGGTTTTTTTGTCTCTAGACAGAAAAAATAAATGTAAATGTTGTGACAGATTGACAAACGTCAAGGTGTAACAAAATCGTATCGAACGCACGGTCGTGGTAGTGAGGGGTATTAATCTGAGGCACTGTGTTATTATTTTTGTTAATTTTACCTATATATTTCTAAGCATTATTAAAAAATGTAACTGTGACAAATATCATACTCCTCCGTTCGCATAATTCTCGTAAAACTGTACCTACTTAAAATATTGCTTCACCTATAAATATAATAATTATGTACAGGTGTTATTTTCAATTAAGTTATCTTCCTAAATACAAATAAATAAACGGCATAATATGTGAAAGTAAGTACTTATAACACTTATATACAATAACACAGACTTATACACAATAAGACAGACTCTGACAAAAATCTAAGGTTGATTTTAGACAGCAATGTTTCCTGGACTCTTCAGGTTAGTGAAGTAAGCAGAAAGGTCTACTACTCGTTGCACATGTTAAAGAGCCTTCAAAACTTTTTGCCCGTGAACACCAAAATTTTCCTTGTCCAGACACTCATTTTTCCTATCCTCGACTACGCTGATTCCTGCTACTTGGACATCAACGAACAGCTGTTAACAAAACTGGAACGTTTACAGAATCTCTGTATCCGTTTTGTGTTTGGCCTGAGAAAATTTGATCACATATCAGCCTTTCGATTGAAGCTCAAGTGGCTCCCTATCCGACTTCGACGTAACTCCCACATCCTCTGTTTACTTTATAACATTTTGTATAATCCCCTCTCTCCTTCCTATCTTCTTGATCGATTTAACTTTTCTCGACCCATCGATATCCCTTGTAGGTCTAAACTTAGAACAAATCTTTCCCTCCCATCCCATTGCTCCAACTTCTACTCCTACTCCTTCACCGTTCATGCAGTCAGATTGTGGAACTCGCTTCCCCACACCGTTCGTGACAGTCCCAACATTATTGTATTTAAAAGACGTCTGAAAGAGCACTACCTCGGAATTCAATCCATATAAATTCCGTTATTATATATACATATAGTATTTATCGATTATAGATATAATATAATATTATTTCATCGTATCAAGTATGTGTTTTATATTTGTTAAGTATGTATGTAATTTAATTTTAGTAAGGATATAATAATATGTAAGTAGTGTATTTGTAATTGTGCACGTCCTATCTGCTGTCTTTTATCCCATCTCTCTCCGTAGGGCTGCTGTAAGAAATTTCTTTTTAGAAATAAGCAGTACCTTTGTGTCGTCTTTCTTGTTAAATTGTAATTTTATACATTTTTCTTGTGTGCAATAAATTATTAAATAAAATAAATAAATAAAAATAGAATAATTACCTTATAACGTACGGGCCTCCCGGCTGCAGCAGGGTGATGGGATGAGCGTAAGGCACCGTCATGCTATGGAAGCTATGGTTGCCCGTATTATTCAAATGCCCATTGCCCATAATAACACCATTGGACGTATTCATTTGAGAAGCCCCCGTGGCATTAAGGTCCGGGTTTCGGAAGGCCTTCACTAAGTTTGTCTTCTCTTTCTGCCAAACGAATACGTTGTGGACCATCGCACAGCCGCAAAACACTATTCCGATGCCGATGAATACTGACGTGACGATCGCTGGTGTTGAGTGGAACTGGATAAATGTGTATAGGATAATGCCTGCAATGGAAAGCAATGTTATGGTTAGAATCGACAAATGGAATCTTTACTAGAACTATTTATAGTAATTATTTATTAAACTGAAACTAAGTAAACCACATTCTTACAAGCCAGGAGATATAAGCTGCACTTAACACCGAAACGAAAATAATTAAGATAGCTATTCAAAGTTGGCCTCTATTTATTACATAAGAAGATACACGTTTCATTGTAGGAGTTCGAAAGTTGCACCGCGATGGACAGCGCATTCGCAGTGTATGACTGTTGTCATAAGAAACATGTATCTTTTGTGTAGTGAATAAAGTTCAATTTTGAATACCAAGCTATCTTAAAAATGCAGCGCCGCCGTCGAAATCGTTGGATGTTAGATTAGAACTTTAATAATAAAATAAAAGTCTCAAGTTAATGCTTGTCACAGTGCTATCACTGATTCGATATACTTCAGACTAGTTAGTTTTCTTTAAGTAAGTAAAAAGTATATTTATAACCAACTGTGAAAGTTATTTGCATTGAAGATACTTAAAAAAATTCACCTGTTAAAAATACTGGAATTGATATGAAGAAACCACCGACAGCACAAACCCTGGTGATCGCTGACTTTTGCAGGTACTTGTTCGATCTGAAAGGGAAGAAATGATTTCATTAAAAACTAGTAACATTTTCCCAAAGTATATACCTTATCTTCGTACCTACGGGCCTATTAATTTCAAACAAAAACTTAAAACAGACATCAAAAAAAAAAATTTTTTTCATACAAAACGGCTGTATATTAGGTAAAGACCTAATATATAATATACAGCCGAATGCATAGCCGCCTCCTTTTTTTGGAAGTCAGTTAAAAGTATAATAGTTTTAATCATATAAAATCTAAAGGGAATGTCATATAAATTTTCAAACAAGAAAAAACTTAAAACATTATAAATAGGAACATCGCCTTTTTATAGATAGGTACCTACTAATCACCATCATCCCATAACCGCAATTTATTTGGCTTCTTTGAACCTTTGTCGTGTCGGAATTCGGATACGGGATAGTAATGAAAAACCGGCTAAGGCTAAAGTCTTGCGAACCATGGGTTCCGTACCAAACGGCAAGAAAATCACGATTGTTGTATCATGTATGGAAGCCACCCTTAAATATTTATTTTATTCTTTTTAGTAATTTGTTCTTATAGAGGCAACAGAAATACATCCACGTGAAAATTTCCACCTGTCTAGTTCATGAGACACAGACCGGTGGCAGACAGACGGACAGACAACGGAGTCTCAGATAATATGGTCCCGTTTTTACCCTTTGGGTACCGAACCCTAAGAAAGAAACAAGAAACTTCGAAAATGGAATGTGTTATGACTTATGTGATTCAAAATACGAAATTAATAGTCACGATTTTGTAGTATGAAGCAGGTCAATATAACTTGTTTCGTTTAACGGCTGTTCTTCAATGAAATCAGGGTTGTCACAATTCATTTTTTGATAAATTTCCTAATTTAATATCTTCGCTGTCTTACATCAAGGATCAACGGCAGTTGATGATAATTAAAATCCGTTGACAACTTTATTTTCTTAATTAATTAATTCTAAGATATTTAAAAAACTATTTTAGAAGCACGTCCATTAGCCATTAGTCATTACTGAGACGTCATATAAGACAGACAGTTTCCTGATATAGATTTCCTTTCCTGTACGACCACGCTAAAGTAGTTCACAAGTATAATTATAGACAAGGCATGTCGAGGCGAAAAGTGTCCACACTTAAACTGCCCTACTTTTGGAATCGTTTGGGGCAGTCGAGGTTTGACATTTAATGTCAAATTTTGACTTTAAATGAAGCAGATTTTTTTTCCTACAAATGTTCGTCATGGGCCGTGGCCCATAATTAGTTTAAAAATCATTTATACACATGTAAATTAGCCAGTCATCAATTATCTCTTTTGCGCTTGTGTTGATAAAATCGAACTGACTTGAAATAACGAACACAAAGCACTATTCGTCGCTATTACACACAAACCAGATATTGATGATGCTATTAAATTAGCAGTGACTGTACCTACCCTGTCTGTCTGTCTCTTAAGCGATGAATAGGAAACTGCCACACTTAATCATCATTAACATCCACACCCCCGACCTGTGTGATGACAGACGACAGTCGACCCCGAATACCTCATAAACGGGTCACAACCATACAACTTGTTTCTTAACGGCGCGCCACCTGCCAATGCAACGCGCAACGGTCGAACCGTAGGGTTGTCTGCACGGAGTTTACTTTTGTAAACATTTTTTAATTTAGTAAGGCACCTTTATAAGGAAGTACAGTAGAAGAGTATTCTGGCTAGATCAATTTAATTTCTGCATTTCTACATTGTTATGGGTTATTCAGAAAAGGGGCCGTCCATATATTACGTCACACAAAAATTCGGTTTTTTTATTTTTATTAGTGTAGGGGACTGTATTATTCCACAGGGATTCAACCGCCGGCTCAGATTAGACTCGAAGATAGCAAGGTTACACCGATTTGGGCAGAGCCGTGGCGATAATAAAAACACTTATTTTTGAGGAGAACGTTTTTCACTTTTTTTCGCTTTGCTTACCTAGCTCATGTCAATGCCGTATACAGAGCATTGCCCGTACGCCTCTTTCGGGCCGATTTGATATCTCACTTTTACATCTCTATACGGCTATTTTCCATAATTTTCCCTATTTTTCATGAGCCAGGTGAAGCATAACGCGTTGTGTGAAATTCTTTATTATCATGACCATGTACATAAACCCTTATATACTAGGGATCTTATTCTATGAAAGAAATATTTACAACTTAAAGCTTACCATATAAGAAATGTTCTACATTTTTACCATTATTTTCTTAATAACTACTTAACCCTTTATTATATAATCTTAATCGTTATGCTACACGTTAGGTACTATGTTTATTCATGTAAATCAAAAGAAGCTACGTTAAAATTCGCTTTAGTTAAAAATATATAAGCTAACCTGCACTTGATAAAACACCATTTTAACACGACTTTTACACACTGATGCCATATAAATCTATACATATAGTCACTGAGTATTCACTATTATAGTTTTATGTTCAGTTTTGAATCACTCGTTTATCGTTCACATTTAAATTCACTCATGTTTTACGTTACGAGGCCGCTGTCCTTAACAATTAGCGTTGTGGCATAATATGTGGTTGGCCCCTAAAAGTGAAGTTTTGAGCAAGCATTGAGTTCAAAGTCTCAAATGCTCTGTTCAGATCAAATTTTATTTAAACGAGAGCAAAAATGTTATACATAGTTGGACCAAATTCATGTGTCAAAACTCATATGACAATGCATTTCTTTGTTGCACTATAGGCAAATAAATGATATTTAAATTGGTAGCTTTGTAGGACGCTATTCTTTATTTGTTTCTGGACAGAGTTTAATATTTGGGCGTATAGCCATGATTAAGTCCGTAGGTTATTTACAATTAATAACTTTTCTTATGAATTATCATATTAGATCACGTCACTTTACCTATCACCACCACAAGAATCCGATAAAACATCACATTTAGTACGCGACATTAGTAATTCGTCTTAAAAATATCTTCTCGCGGCCGTAAGAAATTTTAAACTAAGCGCAGAGGAGCTAGATATGTGTGACGTTTCACCAGTGCCGCTATAGCATAGATGGCGATCACTTGTCCGTACGATAAAACATCATCAAAGTGATATGGTAAAACAGACAATAACTTGTAATTGTAGGTAGATACGCGCCTACAAATATAAAAACTTAGGCCTTTTTCATTCGTTATTGGATGATTTATACAGTATTCTCCGAGCGAAGTAGTGGCTGGTTGCCCAAGCACATACGGCATTCTCACAAGTCACAACATAGTCAGCCTAGTCCAGAGGAATGACTGGCCAATACATCTGGGGCCAACCATGTGCGGATTTCCTCACGACGTTTTCCTTCACCGTTAGAGCGTCGGTATAATGTACTTACTTGAGATCTGAAAAAGTTTCATTGGTACACGCTACAACCTGGGAATCGAACCTGCACTCTCCTGAGTGCGAATCAAACGCGCTACCCTACAAATATAAAGACTGTAATTATACTGTATAAGTAGGTAAGTATTTAATTGTTTACCATTTTAGTAACACACGATTAAGATTTTCTTTTGATGCAGTGCTAGACACTACAATCTACATCAACAAAGTTGCAGTAAACAGCTATTCAGCATTGAATGATAATAATTGTATGTAACTGAGCAAAAAATAACAATTCTTGGCATATTGTGTACCCCATAGCCTATATCCCATAACCCATCAGACCGTGTCGTGCCGTTGGAAGACCGTTAAAACGCATATGCACGCTTAGCATGACCATCATAGAAATGCCTATTGTCTACATAAGAATAGACATACTGACAGATAATATGGACAAAATGGCAGCTTTTCTTTGGCAATCTGTCATTTTGTTTATTCTTCCGTAGAAAGAAACCATTTCTACGGTGGTTACGCTAAGCGTGCTGGTACACTATACGGGTACCTATTTAGTATTTATTAGATATTATTTTCAGTGTATACTTGCATAGACCTATAGAGCATACTTGCGTAGACCGAAACCTACTAGCCCGCAAGCAGAAAGCAGAAGTTAGCTCTTCAGAAACTCCAAATTCGCCTTCAACTGTAGGATTTAAATGTTTGGGCTCAACCATTAAAGTTGTAATCTCAGGAAAAAAAGGTAAGATTTTTTGAAAGAATTTGATTAAATTTCTAGATCAGGGTTTCCCAACTTTTTTTTCACGGCGCCGGGCGCAATGGGATTATAAATGAATAGCCCCGCAGATCTAGTAGTTAGGTACCCCAGAGTGTCTGTAGCAACTAGCAAGTCATGGCAATCCCATTCGATTGAGCTTTGAATGAAGACTTTCTCTAAGAAGACCACTGTTTGCCATCTTCGGCTTTTCAGACAATGTAGTACCTACTTAAAAGATGGAACAAAGATAGTAATGACTAATGAATAATGATAAAGTAAGTAGGTAATCTATATTTGCTAGGATTAGATTAAAGTTAGAGCTTGGAACACGAAGCAACCATAATTGGTAGATATTGTTTATTTTAAATAATGATAAGTTCTATTATCTAATAATAATAATCTAACTTTCTATGTAAATAGGTATTCACTTTGTGGTGGATGGCTTGTTAATGAAAATAGTTACCAATCAAATGTAATAATGCTATTCCCAAAAAATACTTTTCCAAATGTGTTATTAATTATAATGAATACAACACAACGCCTTCCGCCTCCGTGGTCCAGTGGTTAATGACTCCGGAGCTCGTAATTTCGATCCCCGTCTAGTCTGATTAGGACATGCAGGCTGATCCCCTGATTGTCTGACAAAAACAATGTAAGTAAAAAGTCGATCCTGCACCTGTCGGCTATACCACGATATCTTATAGCAGTATTAATATTTGTATTTCGCGCAAATAAAAAAAATATCTAAGTAATAATAAAAATTCTTCTTTTGAATTTAAAATAATAAAAATACACAAAGGACATAATAAAAAAAAACATCAATAAGGCCAGAAACACAAGGGTCTCCTAGTCACAAAAATCTTAAATGACGTTTCATTTGCGAACACCTCGAACAATGTAACCACAGCATTATGATCCAACAAGATTTATTTACACCAACGCTAGAGGATGAAGTATGGCTAAGATTAAATGATATAATTGTTGTAATGTAAACAAACAATTATATAAATTGAATGCTGGATATGGTTGTTATCAGTGTGAGGCCATTTTGATTCAGTAATCAGTTGTCAGCTGACAGGACCGGTTTTGTGAAGAATTCCTCGCAGGTACAACTTTGTAACCCGGTGAGTAGAGTCAGCAAAACTTTTAAAATATACCTACTTGGTAGTCAAAGATAGTACTAGAAACTTAATATTTGTTAGACGTACTAAGTAATTCATGACCGTTATAAAGTCAACCGATTGGACAATAACTATTGACTGTAGAGAAAAGGAGAACTATCTCTTTATGTAAAAAGTGTCCGCTGAAATGCCTCAAATTAGGGTGGCGCCACAGTAGCAATAGGGTATTTCACAGTAAATATGAAGTTAACAATAAGAGATAGAGTGAAGTTAGTTGAGAGTTAGTTTTTGGTTATTTAATTAACTAAAAATAACTTATCTCCATCTCTTATTGCTAACTTCATATCATACCCTCTATATGACTCTAGCGCCACTATGGCCAGTTTTGGAACTGTTATTAGACTACTTTTGTCGGACACTTTAGTTTTTCTGCCTTTGAGAGATAGTCCTCCTTTCCTCTACAATCCACAATAATAACGTTTGTGCTGTCAGATGAACTTAGATCTTAGAATAACAAGCCTACTAGGCTTGTTATTCTAATTGGTACTAAGTACTGCCAAAGTGCAAAGTTATTATGTACAAGTAATACAAAAAGTAAAAAAATGACCACTAAGTTACTATTATAGTACCTACTTCCAGGATTTTACAGTACATATTTAAATATATAATATGTTTTACAGTCTAAATAAAGCAACATTATTCAGCATTTCGATTGAAGCGATACTTATTTATAACTTTTCTTCTTAAGGATTTTGCTGGCCGTACTTATCCATGAGTACATTCCTTGCATCCAGTTTTCGATACGTTTATTTTAGGTCATTCCTATTGGAGAAATGGCAGGAATTGTCTTGGCGTCGTATTCATAAATCGAACCACATCTTTTGATAGCTCGGCGCCATATTCTGAATGAAATGAAACCGAAGTGATAAGAAATATTAATATCTAAAAATATATTAATATTGCTGATAAAATATGTTTAATGAATGCAGCTTCAATTAGGATACTATTAAGCACGTATGTAATTGGAGTACATTGGAGAGGTCTTAACGTATATTTTTCTAATAAAAAAATTGAACATAGTTTTAAGTAGGTACCTTAGTCATAGGTAAATATTATACATAGGTACTTACGTACTTATCTTAAAACTTGGATATTAGAATTCCTTTTGAAATTTATTTTGCAAACTTAATGTTGTAAAATTGTAACGTAGCCCGTAGCCGTAGGAATCAAAGAGAAGAGAATACTGTACTTAATACTTAATATTATTATCACTACGTTCGGTAAGAATTTTAATTCGTCTATTTAAATTTTTGGAATGGAAAAACTTTATCAAAAGGTTCATGTCTGATGAATAGAATTCCATCTGACTTTTTGCAACATTTTTTTGTAAGAATGCGGCACAGGTAGACGCATACGCATACGTATTGTGGAGCCGTTTTATTTATATTTATTCCATAATTTTAACATTTTGTTGTTATTGGTATTGTTTTTCAAAATGTCATTAAACATGTTGCAGGAGCTTAACCTATAAAAATATGAAATAAAATGTATAATATATTTATTCCAATAAATATAAGTAGACACTAGACATGTAAATAGGCCTAATACAATTAATTAATACGGCTTCGTTGGATAACCTTCTAACGCCAATTTGTAATCGTGACCGAATGATTCTCAGAATTCCAATTTCTTAGTAATCCGTAATCTGATTAATGTCATATTCAAGGAGACGCCTTAAAAGGTATTTCCTTGAGGAAACGCGCGGTCAGTCGGTTTAAGGCTTCATAGCATCGGGTTACATCATTTAATTATTAAGGTGTAAGGACGTTATAAAGGGTCGGACACATACTCCGAAATTATTATATCCGAAATTTAAATTAAAGACGAAAATTGTTGCGATTTTGACGTTGAACTGTGTTGACTACGTCTTTGGACTTTTCAGGGATGATTCTGAACACTTTGAGCTTTGTATCTATCAAATATCAATGCGCCACGCAGTGGTCCGAAATCGCATAATAGTGGACATTCGCCAAAAATTTGGATTTTGGTCTGAAAAAAAATACCGTTCGTCAGGCTTTTTAATAGTAATAATAAATTTGCTATAAAATTTTTACGGAAATGTGTTTTTTAAGGCGAAAAAAAAATGTATAGAAAAAAACTTTACCATTTTTTTTTGTACAAAAACTATGAAAAATAACACAAATGTGTAAAAACCTAGTGCTTTAGAAAAATAAAAAAAAAACTATTGTGCAGATTCACTTGCAGCCTTTTGCGGCAGGGGGGTTTAAAATTTAGAAATTTTTGCACAAGCTTTTGATTTATATCTTTACGAATTTTGTTATTGCATAAGCCTTGATTCGCCTTATTTGACTTATTTCAATAAATTATTCCTAAACCTAACAATAACCATAACCCCAACAGGTGTTACTTTATAATTTGTATCAATAATTAAAAAAAAACAACTAATAATAGCAGTCACGAACAAAACAATAATGTCACTCATATGGCTTAGTGGTGATTAGACGATAATTATGGGACTTATCCATTAAGGAGGTAAACAAAACGTAAAAACAATCTCAAGAACAATAGCGATTACTGTCGTTATAATTATCGTTGTCGTTACAATAGCAAAAAAGTAATAACAATAGCCCAAACAAAAAAAAGCTATGTCGTCCATATTTTTCTTTATCCCCTCTACCGAAAATGAAATATAATAGGGGGCTGTTTACAAAAAAATACCTACTCACTTATGCGTGCGTCTCTTTCGCACAGATAAGCGAGTCTCAACTGGACCGTTTGCAAAGAGTCCAGAACCGGTTTCTACGCATGGCAACAGGCGCCCACTGGTACATGCGTAACATCGACTTGCATAGGGACTGCGAAATCATTACTATTAAAGCCTATATCAAGGAACTCGTAGAGAGATTCTTTGATAAAGGCAAAAATCACCCAAACCCCCTTATCAAAAAGGCACTGGACTATGACCACGACGGACAGACTTTCCGACACCCGTACAAACGGCCTAAGCATATCTTAGCCGATCCCGTTGACCCGATCACAAAATACGTAACGTACTGTGTACAGTTACATAAACACAAAACACACGCACCCGCGAGACTAGTATCGCACCGGGGTCGACGCCGGCGCCTACCCCTACCCCGAGGTCCCTCATCCGACACGACAACACGTACAGACGTACAGACCGACCCTAACACGGGACCGGACCCGAACCCGAGATCGAGTTCGCATCCTAGTAGACTAGGTTCACTTCTAAATAGTGCCCGCGACCGCGATATTGTTATAGAGAGCTCTACCAATACCGCGAACCTCATCGATATTAGGACTTACGCGCGCGAGTCATCCCGACCGTACGCGGAAGGGGAGAGGGACGGCCCTCTCAGTACCGATACCATACAAAACGAGAGCTCCTCTATCGCGATAACTCGCACGCCGCTAGTTTCTGCTACCGCGCGCGAGCAACCTCACTCATCAGCGAGTGAGGAAGGGGTCGGACCCCTTAGCAGGAGAGACCCGCGTCTCCCCTGTCATAATAATAGCTCACAACTCGTAGCTGTCCCCAATATCCGGTCTGAACATCACCCGGGTGATGTTAGGGAGGGTCAAACCCTCCCATCGACTCTAACCAAATAAACTAGCCACCAGGCTAGTTATAGTCCGACTTAGCTACAGCGGTCTTAACCCGACCCTTAGCATAGACCCGTTCGAAAAAAAAAAAAAAAAAATTCCTCATTTGCATTTGTTTTCTTATATGAGAGACAATAATAATCTAATCGAGTCCTTTACGTGTAGGTAATTGTGTAGACTGTAGTGTGTTGCGTTGACTTGTTTATTTAACTGTTTTTGAGAGTGTGGTGTGTGTGTGCATTTTTTTTGCAAGAATTTATAACTTTTACGGTTTTGTCAGTTGTCATTATAATTATAATGTCTGGTTTAGTGTGTAATTTGGATTTGTATGTTTTTACGAGAAGGAGAGTTAAAGGATGCAAAACGATTACATCAGTATAATCTTAACAAGACCCCCACTAATGTATCATCGGGAGATACTCAGATATTACTAGATTTTTATAGAAAGTTTGTTTTTAGATTAACTAAAAGATGAAAGGAATCATCAAGAAGGCAAAAAACATTTATTAAAAGATATATGGAGTGGCTCGAGTCTTATAGTTATATAGCATTATCATTATATATCAATTTAGTAGATTTTTTTTCGGATGAATGTAGCGATGAAAATGTTGAAGCCAACGCTGATGATTCCAATACTGATGTCATGGACGTTTTAACAGACAATATTTTGGTCACAGCCTCTACTACTTCTCGGATTGCGCACGCTAAAAAAAATTAAGACAAGTGTTTAATGTTTAAGTTTTTAAGACGTTTATATCGTGTTTTAATTATTTTAACCTTATTCCAATTTACTTTCACACTGGTCTGGCAAGGTTAAAGCCCCGACTAAATGACCTGGCTTTTTTTTCCCCCCAACTCAAAATTTCAAATTGCCTCAAACATGTCTTTTGGGGATTAAAAAAAATCACTTCTCAAAAATTTGTATATTCGCTCAGCTTCTGACCAGCCAGACCTGCAGTCTCGTGTCGAGGTAAAACAGGAGAAGTATAGGACAAGGTTTCAGCTTGTCTCAAACACCTGCTCAAAATTTCCTAGTAGCTCTTGGGCTGGCTTGGGGCTTTATTTGTGAGCGGTTACTATTGTAACCGCTCCGGTTAATTAAACCGGTTAATTAAATTAAGTAAGAAAATTATTTTTAATATTAAATTACCTTAATTACTTACTAAACCTTCTTTAATACGTCGTCGGAGATCAGCAAAGGGCAACTTATAAACCTAAATGAATGCGCTAAGATAATCATGATATGTATGTGATTACCTAAGTACATGCTTTAATTTGTACAATAAGATGATAATATAAAACCGGCCTAAGTTCTCAGCTTCGTATTTGTAATGATGTTCCTTGTGAAGTTTTTAAAGTATAACTAATTAAAAAGCCTTTAATAAAGAGCACAAGGCAACATTAACTTGTGTACCTACCTAGCAAATAAATGCTATTAGTAATTCCAATTTAATTATGATTTATTATAAATTTAATTTAATAACCTATACTAATATTATAAAGAGGAAGGATTTGTATTTTTGTATGTTTGTACTCGATTCACCCCCAAACTACTGGTCCAATTAAAAAAAAATCACCATTTGAATATTACACTATTTAGGTTGTAGGCAGTAGGTGTAGGTAGAAGGTGTGGGTAGTAGGAGTAGGAAATAATTGTAGGCGTAGTTGTGAGTATAGAAATTGTAATAATAGTTCATTTATTCCTAATAGTTCATAGTTAAAACATAATAATATCACACAACTTTTTTATTTGTAAAGTGTATAAAAAAGTTGTGTAATATTATTATGAACATGAATTTCCACCAAGAACTAACAGTACACAGTCAGTCAGTCAGTTATACATAGTTAAAACAGCTCAACATCCGTCGGGTCAGCTAGTTAAGTAAAGTAGCCACAAATAAGTTAGTGAAACTACACACCGTTAATCATATTTTGGTAAATTTGTAAATACTCGTAGAATGTTACAACGCAACGCCAGAATTATTGAATGTAACCTCTGAAGCAAGCTAGTATGAAATGCCAACGGGCTTATTATTATAACTTTAATTCACTAGGTTACAGCACAAGAATCAGGGCTAAATGCAGTTTACATGAAGCCATAAAGGAGAGTACGTGTAATACAGATGTAAAAGTAAATAACCGTAAGTTTTTACGACTTACCTAGTGACTATTTACTGCTTATACAATGTAAGAAATATACAGTATGTGTAGTCTCGTGGTAAAGAGCAAATAATTGGGTTCCATCAGAATAATATTCGGTTTTCCCTCGCTGGTTGCGACCCCCAAATATGCATGCAATTTGAATATTCTTATACTTTCAACAGCTGACTGTCGTGTCGTGCGTAAACTTTTAGTAATGTGTGTTTCGTCGAGATGTCGGCAATGTCAACAGAAATTAAGACAAAAAACATTTGGGGTAAACGGACTAGATTAAAAAAGAATTATAAAGTAAGTAAAAATATTGATTGAGTAGATACCTAAACGATTTTTTTTGAGAAAGTTACAAAATAAATTATTTAATAATACGAGTATAAGAAATATTATCTATACTTACTCATATTTACTAATATTAGGTCATTACATATGAAATTGGTGTTTTGTAAAAGAGGAACATAAAGTCGATTTTTTTTAAACATAATATATTTTTTTAATCAAAATATATCTATCTATGCACTTTTGCCATCTCAAAGTAGTTCACTGATTCCTTTACTAGAAAAACCATTCGGACAGGAATCAATATAATCTTTGAAGGCGCTTTGGACTGCCCCATCGGAGTTGAAATTTTTCCCATGCAAGAAGTTATCCAAATTTCGAAAAAAATGGTAATCTGTTGGAGCAAGTCTGTTCGGGGAGTACGGTGGATGTCTTAGACATTCAAATTGAATCTCCTCTAATTTGGTAGCCGTCTGTTGTGCAGTGTGTGGTCTAGCGTTGTCCTGAAACAGCAGTGGCCTAGAGCGAATGACCAACCTCGGTTGTTTAGCAGCTAGCTTTTTCATCATGATTTGCAGTTGCTAGCAATAGACATCTGCCGTAATCGTCTGGCCAAATTTAAGAAAGCTGTAGTGAACGACACCGGCACTAGTCCACCAAACGCTCACAAGTAATTTTTTTTGAGTCAATTTTCACTTGGGACAGGCTTTGGCTTGTTCGCCAGGGTTCAGCGATTGCGATGAGCGTTTCCGATTATCGCACAGGATCCACTTTTCATCACAGGTAATGATTCGATTTAAAATCCCTTCATTATTGTGCCGGTTAAGTAAATAACGGTATAAATTTGAAATCGGAATTCCTAACCAAAGAATATATATTTGAAATCAAAGTGGCCAGTACGACAAAACGCCAATTTCATATGTATGGATCTAATATTAAAAAGAGGTAAAGTTTGTGACTTTGTTTATTTGTGACTTTGTGAGGTTGTAGGGGCTAATCTCTGTGCCTACATAACGCTTCCTTAACAATGAGAGAATATAATATGATTTAGTTCTAGAGAAAAGTTTAGACCTTGATAATGCCTATAAAAAGTCAGCTATAGCGTAATATGTCTTACTTTTAAATATCTAAGTCACAAAAAGGAGATTTTAACATTAATAAAAAAATAATTGACATAGGTGATGTTTATTCGTCATATTTTAAATTACTATTAAAAAAAATAAAATGATCGTATCAAGTGTTTAAAACACAAGACTTTTCCCTTTTTAACTGGATAATATAATTTGGGCGAATTGTTAATACGCACACTTTCTACTTTTTATATAATACTAGCTGTTACAGGAACACTGTACTTTTTCGGGATAAAAATCTTTTATCTTTTAATCCAGATTTTAAACCAACCTACTACCACATAAACTACCACACCAAATTTTATCAAAATCTGTACAGTAGTTTTTGCGTGAAAGAGTAACAAACATTCATCCATCCTTCCTCACAAACTTTCACATTTATAATATTAGTAGGATAGCCAGCCAAAACGGCATGCAAATTCATACGTACCTACCTAATAATACCTACACACATGCAGTAAAAATATGACCTTCCTTTTGGTACTCAGGAAATAAATCATAGTAGGCATAATTTCATCGTTTGTAAAATGTTTAACGCCCAAGTCACAGATTCTGATCTGTATATTATATATGATCTGATATTAGCTTTAAACTGAGACCCCTTTGATGGGTGTAGGTTATAAGCAAAATTATTTTTTATTAGTTTTATCACTGATCAACTATATCAACGTAACTGCTGACTGCTGAAGTCAGTTACTCAATTTATTACTAAAAATATTGCATTATTGTTATACGAGTCATAATGAAATGCGCAACTTGAATATGAATTCAAGAGTTAATAAAAAAAATACTACCGAGTTTATCAATTTTGAAAAAGAACGATATAGAAACGAGATCGTGTTTTAATTCCGTAATAATACCTAGACAAAACTAGCCCGCCCACAAGTGGGCTAGCGAGGCTGGTTTTACAATGTTTCCGGACTTTACAGGTTTTTGCTGGTCAAATGGAATAAGAGTCTATTCTGCTACTAAAAAAATGTCTTATATTTTATTTTTATTTTGGCTACACCGATCTCATTTAATTGTATGAGTTTTTATACGCAGCTGTAACAAGGATATCCATATTTTCGAAATTTTAAGGACGTGTCCTGTTTCCAAAATAAAATCAATTGATTATAATAATTATTATTTAGTTATTTCTGAAATATCTCTTGTTTACCAGCTATGTTAGTTTGCTATTACCTATGCACTTATTGTTTTTGTTTTTTTTTATGTTCTTTGTCATAAGCCGCAACAATTAGTGCGTGTACGGAAAGTAGCTCAGATTTCAGGCTTATTTTCTACTATTTAACAAAGCATATTCTACTGTTTACGAGGCAGACAATAGATATCATATTTCAAACAACCGGAGCGTCTCGCCAACAATGCGGCCAGCTAATATTAGATTACCTAGGCTTAATGTCACATTACGAAACTCTTACGGCCCGTTTCAACAACCTATATACCAATAACTATTTGTTAGAAACGTCAAATTTGTATCGCAAAAAACCGGCAAATGATTGAATGACGACGTTTTTAACAATTTGTAATTGGTAGATAGGTTATTGAAGCCGGCCAGTAACCTGCCAGAGACAAATGTTTGTAACAATGCAAAATTTGAATCAAATTATTGTAAGTTTTTTTGCGAATAATTTAAATATACCTATATATTTTTAAAATATTTACTTTACACCCTTTATAAACCTTAACTAAAATGGGTAAATTATTTTCAAAATAACTTTAAATGTTATAAGGTTACACCGTTACACGACACATTAACGATTTTTGTAACGGTTTAAGTAGATAAGTATGAAACGTGAAGTTTTAAAAATCATTTCAAGCAAATGGTAAATATAGAAATTGAGCCAGAGAGTTCATAATAATATTATGGTGTAGAACTATCTTGTTCTTTAGTACAAGATGGCTGCGTGTGATATCTAAAGATAACATTTTAAGAGGAAATATTTGTTTGTTTGCATGTCTGTTTTTAGCACTGAATAGGCTCCGAAACAACGGGGCTTATTTTGATTAAATTTGCCACAGGTTCTGAGGTACACTACGGAGAAGGACGTAGGCTACTTTTTATCGCGGCAAAATGTACGGTTATGGCGCAATTTTCTTTTGTGCGCACGAAGTCGTGGCCACCATCTAGTTTTGAGATAAGATCGCTTCCTGGGCTTGGCATTAAGGTATAAGACGATAAGGTAGTAGACCGGAAAGTGAAAAAAAAACTCGGAGAATGATGCACGACCTTGGACAAGACCTTGGGTACTAATACCGTTGACCCGTAACATTAATTCATTCAAAGATATTGGAATGTCCGTGGGAGAATTGCCCCGGCACGAAAAGCGGAGAGATACTATAGCGTCCTCAAAAAGGGCGTGAAAAAAATTTCTTGATTACTGTGACGTGTGACCTGAAAGCTCACATTATATTAATAATCGCTACCTATCGTTTTTATAGTGTTTCATTTTAAATTCTTTTATTTAGTTTTATCTGAAATAGGACTCAATTCTAAACGACAGATTTACCATCATGTAAAATGTGTTAAGCACTTAACCTAAAAACAAGTATATTGACAGCAACAAACCCATTAACTAATCTGTAACTGTGATTGGAATTATCTGAGTATGGTGCCAGTAAAATCGTAACTCGTTAATTTAATTTAACTTAAATAACTATATTTTTTGTATAAAAACTATAACCCTGCTACGTAATAATAGCTACCTTTTATTTTATAATATAAAAGCCAATGACCGAATACTGAAATGACAATCAAAATTAAGGGACCTCCTATTTATTACAGGTTGTTGTATCTGATAGCCAAAACGACAAGGGCAGCATGTGACTTACGGCCCGTTTCAATAACCTATCTACCAATAACTATTTGTTAGAAACGTCAAATTTGTATCACAAAAAACCGTCAAATGATTGAATGACGACTTTTTTAACAAATAGTTATAGATAGATAGGTAATTGAAACGGGCCATTAACCAAGTTTCAGTAACCGGCCGTATACCTATTACGAATCTATTGACACCTCATTCATTTAAGTTTAGGCAAACAAACGTACATCCATATAATATGTACATACAAACACAGACTGCCTTTGCTGTAGTCGGATACAAATTGGTCCAAGCACGTCATAATCACAATTTTTGGATAATTATCTCTTATATATAATTATCTAAATAAATTTAGACGGAATCGTTCGAAATCAGGTAAAATGTAAACCCCAATTATAACAATATGTTTTTTTTCGCATTCCTCTTTAAATAACCCTAAGCACGCCACTTAGTTATGGTAGCCATATTATTTACGCGATATAAAGGACATGCCTGCTTTTGTGCTGTTTTTGTGTTAATATAGTATTTAAAATTATTTTAAAGGCTTAAAAATATTGTGAATGATTAAATATTATATTTCGGATTACTCAATTTTGAATATTAGCGTAGCGGACCAATTAGCGCCAAAATCATATATCGCATTATCGAAGGTTTCTAAGATCGGCGCTATATATACAACATCTGAAATGCATACAAGTGGGCTTCGGCCTGACTGAGCATACCATCTCGCTCGGTCGGAGATCTCCCTTTGAGGCTTGCTACCACATTCCCACATTGGTGACCCTCGACAGAACACACCCCCTTCTGGACATCATCATCATCACTCCCCACCCTACACGACGCCAGCCAGCATTCAGCATCTTTGGGTACCTCGACGCTAACGTTCAACGCCGACGGTGTAGCCGATGAGGGTTCGACCAGCCTCAACGCACCGCGGCCTGGTCGAACCTTCATCGGCTTCATCGGGCACTCTCACTACAACGACCGGTCGAAGCAGAGCACATCCTTCCTGGTCAGCACGTAGCATCGGCCCCGCACGGCAGCACTCCTATTCACTGGACCCCGTGCAGCAGCAACACAGTTCCGACTCACTGGGACTCTCTGGCACAGGCGACTCAAGCAGGCGAGTCAAGATTCGACCTCCGGTCTTCGGCGGGGAGTGATGCAGTAGACCTAGTAGCGCAACAATCCTGAATCACGCTATCGAAGTTTCCACAGATCGGTGCTATATTATATAGAAATTCCGAAAACTACTACAGTGGGCTTCGGCCTGACCGAGCATCGCACCTCGCTCGGTCGGAGATCTCCCTGTGGGGTATCCACTCATCCCACATTAGACTAATTTATGTATGTTAATACGTCACATAACACATTTAAGAGGACTACTATACCACTACCAGGATGAGGACCAGCTATGGAACTCCTAGAAAATATATAAGGTTGTTCGAAATCAATTACGGATATTTTTGGCATATGATCTACTGCTTATGTAATGACAAGGCAGAAAATAATTGAACAATTTACTAAATAAAGTTACATTACGCTCTCTCTAAGGCGCTGAGGTCATTAACCTTACAGAAACAGGTGATTTAAAGAGGAAGCAAAGACTTTGCCTACATAACATCAATACAACAGCTGTGTGAGGTCAATGACCTTAACAGTGCCGTAAATAGTGTAATGTAAAATTTTTATATAGTATATTTTTTTCCAATTTTTTTATTATTTTTCAGCTTAAGTATCTTGACATAAGCAGTAGATCATATGCCACAAAAAATTCGTCCTTGATTTTAAACAACAACCTTGGACTATTATGTCATGTTGTTACAGCAAAATCCCATGAACCATGGAAAAGTTATGGTATTCAAATATATTAATATGTTGTAAATGAGCTCACGTTCCCACGCCAGATACAACTTATCCATCCGGACTCGTCTGTACCGTAATAATTAAACCACCTCTAGAACCGGAAAAAACTCGCCTGATAGTAGATAAAAAACATTGTCGTTAGCTCTAAAGGTTGAGGTTTTCTTATCTCATGAACCCGCAGCGTAGCTCTGGCCTCTGAGGGCTTAGTCAACATACCATCGTTAATTGCAATGACGATCTTCGAAATTGAAAATATATGGGATTGACACGTTCGCTAAGTGACATAGCGTACGATACGTAAATAGTCAATACCATATTATATTTTTGATTTCTAAGTTCTAAATTCGTAATTAGTGATGGCATCTTGGCTACAGGACCAGTTGGAGTTGAATTATCATGATAATTACCATCACGTCTTACGCACTTAATGTCAGCTGGAATAGGATTTTAACTAGTATTTTTTCCGAAAAATACCTGTGACTTTTAGACTGCGACTATAATATATCCGGAATATGAAAGGCCCGACAACACACAAGTGTTGAGTGAAATGTCAATGTCAAATATTACAACTCGACACTGGACACTTTTTCAGCTCTATCATATTAAAGCAGAATTCTATTTTAAGCGCTCTTAATTTTGCACTGGTCCTCCGGATTCCGGATAATATAGCCAGCCGGCTTTAGGAACAAAATAGGAATGTATAAATTACCTACGAATTTGTGCTGCTACTTCGACGAACGCAAAAGGTGTATAATTTTCATGACACATTTTTAGAACTACGCACTGTAATAAGAAAGGTGTTAGTAGTCCTTTAAAGCTCCGCCCGCGTAAATACAGTATATACCATGAGAGTTAATTAACACATAGACTTAGCCCAAAATGTAAATGGAATAAAAAGTAGCTGATGTGTAATTCCAAATCTTAAACTACTTCCATACAAAATTTCATCAAAATCCGTTCAGTAATTTTTGCGTGAAAGTGTAACAAACATGCATGATATATTATTTTATAGTAATAGTAGAGTTTATTGTAAGCGTGTGTTGAGAATAATTCGTTGTACTTATAGATTTGTGAATTCTGATAGTATTATAAGTGAATTATAATGCCTATTTTTTTTTTATTCAAATAAATTTTAGTATAGATCTGTTAGTTTGCTTATACCGGAGTCCGGATACATAAAACACCATATTCTCATTTGGGTAGAATACTGGAAACTAGAAATTTGTATTTATTTATTTCTTGAAACTAATTTGAAAACCTATTTAATTCATAATTCATTTACTTACTTAAATAAAAAAACAGAAAGGCCCTATATTTAATGAGCTCATAATATTATAACTATTTAATAAGTATTTTGTTTTTTCTATACTAATAATAAAGAGAGGAAATATTTGTTTGTTTACATTGAATAGGCTCCGAAACTACTGGAATATGGGACGATTTTGATGAAATTTTGCACAGAGATAGAGTAGACTACGGGGAAGGATATAGGCTACTTCATAAATCGGAAAAATGAACGATTTCCGCGGAGTTTCCTTTTGCCCGTACGAAGTCGCGGGCAATGTCCAAATTAAAATCCGTCAGAAACAATAGACAAAAGCTTTCTGAAATCTGAATCATAACGACACAGAATATTGTCGGTTAACCTAATTGTAAATCTGGCACGCCGTATGCGTAAACACATCTATATGTTAAGCAACGTTTACATGCGATAAGGAAGCTTGCATTTAGGATCAAACGAAAATATGACATAGATTTCAGTATCAGGAATGCGCCGTCCGTCAATGCAATGAAAGCATTACGTAATTTTAAGTACTAAGCATAGACCTATATCTATATTATAGACGAGGCATATTGAGGCAAAAAGTGTCCACACTTAAACTGTCCTACTTTTGGGGTTGTTTGGGGCAGTCGAGGTTTCATATTTGTCATCTTGACATTTGCTTTCCTCAGTATAAGCAGTCCGCATTTATTTGACAAAATCTTCTCAAATCAATATGGCGTAACTTTTTCTTGTATGAAGATTTTTTGTGTTAGATACGTCATAACCCATCCTTAGTTTTGAAATCATTGATCAGCCACGAGGTAAAGACACTATTTAATATTTAAAATATATCCTACTACTATATTATTATTGATATAATCTGAGCCTACTGCCATAAATCATGATTGTTTTTCATCAGATGTGCCGTCTGGTCATTTGGCAGCTGTCACGTGAAAGAAATATAAAATATTTTATCTAACGTATAAAAAAATGGTTTGTTTGTAATGCTTTCGCACAAAAGCCGTTGAACGGATTTGAAGGTAATTTGGTTCACAGATTTTTTGGTTTAAAACCTGTTATATATAACATAATATGCTAACTGTTATTCTTACAAGTCCCGCCGGGATACACAGATTGTCTTTCTTCGCATGAAACATCTTAATATGATCTTATCTCTTATCGAACATCTTAACAGTGTCCCTAAAATAAATAAAAATATTGGAAGTTATAGGGAATACCGATAGAAGTGAAGTAATAATTCTGACCGAGATTCGAACCCGAGACCAATTGGTCGACAACGCAAAATCTAAGCGCCTACGCAACTGCGTTACGCGTATCTGACATTTAGTTTCCGAAATTACTCATATCTTATTTGTATTACACGACGAAAGAAAAGCCAATTTTAGGCTCTACATTGGCCGTACGTAACGATTTTCGAGACAGAAAAAGTTTTGTGTAACCGTATACTATGTATTTTATACTCGTAAAAGGATCATTTTATTCGCGGTTTCGTAACCAGTTTTTAACAGCAGTAATATGACCATTTTTGTTCCAGCAGAACGGTTCTCACGATCATTAGGTAGTTATTATCGATATTTAAAATACTTGAGTAAAAGTTAAAATTGTGTTGTAAACAAAATACATATTGTGGTTATTTCCTAAACGTCAATAACTCATCCAACATATACAAGCAAGAGGGCACGAAAAGCATATCGCAGAATTTAGTTAACAATTCGATGCATATTATCGATGCTATCAACAGCTTAAGTATTAAAATGAAAAATTATCCAGTCCATTACATTAGGGTTTAGATCAGGTTGGGTTGGAGTGTGATAGTCGACATTCAAAACCATATAAAAACCGGCTCACAGCGGAAACCATATCTAAACAGAAGGTATAAATAAGAATATGTCATCTTTTTCAACCAATAAAATACTTCAGCGTGAGAAAATATAATACTGAATATCACATAGAGGATGGGCTACCATATCTCTGAACTTGTGCGGACAAAAGACTTAATAATAATATTTTCTGCTAAAGGTAAAATTATAAATAATTCAGAATAATTTAATCAAATGAATTAAAAAACGAATTATTTATTATGGTTACATGTGATAAATGATGTTTCAATATTTTACACCTAGGTAACTACGTTTATCTATCAAAATGTTTGTACAAACTAAAAAAAATGTCCGCTTAAACTTTAATAATATGGACACACTTCAAGTTAGTCTTAGAAACCAATGCAAAATTAAATAAAAAACCTGGATAACTTGCTAGGCTAGAAATAATATGGCGAAGGCAGGTGCAACATAGCTTAAAGTGCAATGGATTGAAATAAAACCCATATACAGGCTGTTTTTTTTAGTCAGTGTCCAAACTTTCAGGAGTGAATATACTTTCGAATATAAGCAACTTTTAGTATGGGATCAACTTTCCTACTTGAAAAAAAAAAACAGCTGTTTCCTACAAAATGCTATCTATGCCGTAGCCCTTTTGTAGAAAACAGCTGATTTTTTTTTCAAGTAAGAAAGTTGATCCCATAGTAAAAGTTGCTTATATTCGAAAGTATAATTCACTCCTGAAAGTTTGGACACTGAATAAAAAAAAACAGCCTGTATATGGGTTTTATTTCAATCCCATAAGTCATAATAAAAACTTTAAAAGTTGCTTATATTCAAGAGTATATTCACTCCTAAGGCTGTACATGGTTGGCCCCAGACGTATTTACCAGTTATTCCTCTGGACTAGGCTGACTGTGTTGTGAGAATGCCGTATGTGCTTGGGCAACCATACGACATATAAAATCCACTGTCCCAGGCACGACAGAATTTCAAGAGTGGTTACGTCGCTCGGAGAATACTGTATAAATCATCAATTAACGGATCAAAAACGCCTAAGTTTTTATTCACTTTAGTTTTAGTAGAAATTTAGTATGGAGTTTTAGGGGAGAAAAATCGATCTAGCTAGGTTTTATCAATGAGAAACTGCGCATTTTTAAGATATATACCGATATTGTTTATTTCGTCGTGCTACGATATATCAATAATTTCTACTTACGAGTAATAATGTCAGTCCGATTGGCAGTTTGGTTAATTTTTGCGTTGTTCGGAAATTTGGAATGTTGGGTTCGATGTTCGATTCCCGGTAACTTATTTTTGTGATTCTTTTTTTTTTATCTACTAGAGCTCCGAGCAAAGCTCGGTTCCCAGGTACTAATAATATAAATTAGGAGCAAAATTGCTGACTAAATAAGTAAATACTGTGCCTAATACCTAGGAACAAGTCACTACTCAAACACACTTGTCAATACTATAACAAGGCATAATCGCAAAAAGCTTTTGCCATTTAACGCGTCAAAAAATAACGATGACTGACAGTTGACAACTGACATGTTTTGATTCGACACGGTGTAAAAGGCGCCAATTCCTTTTTATGCAGGAACAGGATTTGGGAACATGTTTCTTGTAGCAGAATGTTGGGTTTGTGAAAGTGTGTTTGTTACTGCAAGAGACAAAATTGATTATAATTATAATAATTAGAAGTAGTATAATTAATAAGTATAGTAAGAAAATTATGTAAGGCAATAATTATTAAAATATTATCTTAAGTCATAATTCAACAAATCAATAATAACAATATAAAGGTAAATTAGCAGATTGTAACAATTTTGGTTATGTATTTTCTCAAGTTTATTTAATGTAGGTACGGTGGAGGACAGAACTTTTCGACCTTATTATTTGGCAATAAGTTCCAAAGGTACACCGGATCTGTCTGCGGCTGTACGTCGACGAATGATTATATTGTTATATTTCTTTATTGATGTGCAAGCCACACTACGAGGAAGCGCTATTCAATATCTCTTTTTAGGACGTATAAGATTAGTTACCTACCTATTTTTATCCGAATGGTATAATTTATCCAACATTAGGCTTCAATATTACGTAAGTGCCTAATGATAGTGTGATATTATATCAATTCTCGTAATTTGCAGAAAAATAACATGACTAAGCCTCGGTCTACATTATCCGGAATCACTATATTGTATTAGCGCAGAGATCTATTTTCAGAGCTGATTTGTTTCCGGCCGGTGAGATTCCGGATAATTTACTCCCAGTTTTACATTTCCTGTCAACTCTCACTGTGTATGGACACCTTCGCACTGCCGTAAGTCGTGCCGGCTTTGAAGGTCACGCGACCACTGTGCAGTGTCGGCAGCGCGGTTATGAATCGACATTAATTATTTTAGGACAAAACACCACCATCATAATCGTCATTTGCCATACTCATATCCCCATACACCCAAGCATATTTACCTCCATGTGTCACGGGTTCAAAACCGGTCACATAGTTGAGAGCATTGACGTGAGAAAGCCATACGTGTTGTCTGTTCGCACGAGTGTATAAAACGTCATGTTACCAGCGGCAATTTAGGGCCGGTTTCACAATCTTATAAGAAGTGTCGGATAGCTTATTCGGAAGTTTTGTCGCTGCTTACTTAATATCGAGCAACGGAGACAAAACATGCAAATAAGCTATCTGACACATCAGTAGACAATGAAACAGGCCCTAAGACTTGCAATTTGCAAATGCCTTTAAATTAACTTTTTACCAAAATTTCACATGAATCGATCGCTTATGGTGGAGTTTAATGAAGGCTCATCTTTCAAATATCCTGAATTCAAAGCTATTCTTTACCTTCTGTAAATTAGTTGGCTCTGTGGCTCAAACCGGAGATCGCGGGTTCCAATCCCGCCGATTGAACAAAAAGTTTTCTGTGTTCTTGGGTCATGGATGTGTATTGAATGTGTATAATAGAATGCCAAAATCATTATTACCCTTCCTTTTGGCTTAGCCGTAGTCGGGTAAAAAAAACATGGTAACAGTCGATGCACTGTTATTTCAGTCATAAAGTGCAAAGACTTTGGTGTACTTGCTCGTTAATTGTAAGATATGTACTAGGGTCCCATAAAAACTTAGCAATGTGCGTCTAAGGCTATATACGCAGAACACGGAAGATACAAGCCCAATTAAAGTACCGAGGCTAACCTAACCTGTTTCGCTACTTCCCGCAGTCAGTTTTTAATTCTAAAGACATGTTTTAGAATCGCGTAATAAGTATCGTATAGTTTCGGAGGTTTTGTCAGTGCTTACCTTTATACTGAACGACAGAGACTAAACATTCAAATAAGCTATCTGATACATAACAGTAGATTGTGAAGTGAGAGTTGAAAATATAAGTTTCGAGTGTGGAGCTGTCATGTATGACATTGACATTTGACTCGACACTCATGTATGCGATTTTCCACTCTATTGTCCTATTAATGCAGAGTTCTATTATTAATTGCTCAGAATTTTCTACGGCCTTCCGGATTCCGGAGCATATAGTCCCAGCCTAAGACTCGAAAAATTAAGAGTACAAAGTTTGAAAGGGTTTGAATCAAGAATCGCGATTCTACCGTAATCGAAGCGCATCTAGAAGATTATGGCTCCAGACTCAGTATATTTTGTCTCGCACGATTGTACGCACTATTTGATACATGTGCGAATGCAATCGCTTCACTTGAGACTGACGCCAGACTGTGAATTGAACATTTATGGGGGATGCGATGATGATGAATTGATAAGGTACAAACCTAAACCCGCGGGGAACTAGTAAAAAGTTCGTTTGGACTCGTGCTGGCGGTTGAATGCGGAACATTTTTTACCCGCGACCAACCGCCAAGCGACCGTTAGCACCTGCCGTAAAGGTGGGTACACACTAACGCGAATGTCCAGATACGAATCCGGAATAAAAAAGAAGTTAGTTTTTTGGGACAAGTGATGACAGTTTAATTAAAATGACAATTTTGTTTCATCAATGTACCTATTTATGATCAACCGATCAAATCGGCAAACATCGATTAATTTATAAAAATAAAACAGAATAGATAATTGAATCTGGTCACAACAAGGGTTATAATGTATAAATGCCCAAAAATGGAAATCGAAATAAGAATATAATAACAATAATTAATTTGAAAAACTTTGTTTAATTTAATGAATTAATGTGACAGTACTTTATTTGTTAGGTACTTTGTAAAAATTGTCACTTTGATAACAGTTTATCCTTTCCGGTTAACCCACCTTATAATACACAAAGAAGTTTAACGTTAAAACGTAGGAGGGACAAAAATGGTTGTGTAACTAAATAAAACCAAACAAAACTGTTAGAATAGTGACTTGCCTTATTTAGACCTTATGTATTTACTTAAATAGCTTTAACCTCTAGCTTTAACACACGTTTAACCTCCTGACTTATTTTTTTTCTCGTAGGTATCAAAATTGCTAAACATTTTTTCTTGCGCACTGAATACCATTTCAAATAATGTATCAACTTATTATGAACGTTTTTATCAAGTTTTCTTAATTCATTTGGCTTCACTTTTACACTATACTATTTAAATACGCTTTCGAAAACGGTTTTAGAAACTGTAAATATTTAAGCTTATATTCCTTATTCACGATATAGATTTATTTTTAAGTTTAATAGAAATTGCAAAGTTTACCCAGCCTTGTATTTTAAACCGAGCATATTTAAGACTATTTCATTTGAATAGACCTACCATTATTTCATTTCAATTGTATTTCTTGCATCGAATTAGACGAAAGTATAACTTTTTTGCTTTGATGAATTATTTATTATAATGAATAAAATTAATTTTGAATACTCCTCTCAAACCTGTACCGAAAATGGCCACATTTCTCTTCAATGTAAACATATTCTTACAATAATTGTTGCGAACAATCGCTATATCAACCGTTTAAGCAATAAAAGGACCCCAATTTTATTGAGTAGGTAAAGGGTGCGCATTCCAAATTTTTTCATTTTTTGTAATTCTTTTAAGTACTAATCTTAAACAGAATGTTTCATAAAAGTTATTGCAAGATTTACCTCCTCCACTTTAAGTATATTCTAAACATTATTTGGATATATTTAGATACTCACGCAATCGCAAATATATCTTATTAGTTTTTGTAAATTGCTAAAATATGTCTTGCTCCTATATTACCTATGATCTTACATCTGTGATCAAAAAAGCATGTAAGGCTGGTGATCCCCATGGGTCTCAAATTTTTTACGGCTCCTAACAAACAGGCCATTTATATTTTTATTTAGATGTCATGTTGAGATACACAATACGGGGTGTTTGTACATTATGTGACTCTCAGAAATTACTTTTATTTGGACTTTAGATACAAATCAAAAAGGTTTTTTAACATTTGTGGTAGTTTCAGATATTTATTTTGAATTTACTTGTCGTTCTGAATGTGAATTGTAAAGATTTCTTATTTTACTCTACGACTACTGGTCCTTTAATCGCAACTTCCCTAGGCCTCCAGGTCAATTACTGAATGGGTCTTCAATTTAAAAATTAAATATTTAATCTGATCTTAAATGTACCGGACCAAATACCATTCTTGGTATACATACAAGCTGCTCAGAATGTCCTCAATTTGAATTTTGAATACTCGTCTTCAAATAACATTTAAATAAACAAATTAATTATGTTTATAACATCGCATAGCAATCTCGGCTATAAATTGTAAACTAGAAAGGTAACGGTAGTATGCATGTTACAAAACGTCTCAATATTTACTTTCCAAGTTTGCATTCGCTGATAACCCACTTAAACCTTTTAAAGATTATGGGAAAAGGTTCGTGTATCTCTTAAATGATCCTTAGCTAATGATACGTAATCATGGGAACCGGTTTTATGGTATTTCATGGATAAGGCGTGGTGGACGCGGATTGATTGATACAACTTACCGGCCGTTGGGCGCAGACGGCGAATGTACCAGCTTCACCGCAAAGAGGAACTGAATAGCACACACCAGTAGACAACATAGGTTCAATGATAACGTCAATGCACATAACGCTAGAGTCACTTCGTACACCACTGCAAATTCTTCGGGCGCATTCGTCGCCGGCGCCGATATCTTCAGTAGAAATAACAGAGCTAACAGTGCTAGAAGTAAACTAACTAGGCACAGCAAGGCTAGCGAGGTTAAGGCTTCTTCAGTCGCCGCCCTGTTCGCTCGACTCCTCGCCGACGGCCTCTGGTGAACACCTGGTGCGGTTCCATTGGGTATCTTCGGTGGTGATGCTAGAGGGATCGGAGCGACCACCGGCACCGGTGCCTGCGTCTGCGGTTGCGCAGGGCTGACACTGGCCGACGTACCACCAACGGAATGTTTTGACGAGTCGAGGGTCGAGACGTTGAGTGGTAGGTGGTGATGCGGCCGCCGCGGCATATTTTGGTAACGGTGATCATCATTAGCCGCCGGCGGCCGCTGCGCGTGTTTCAACATGTCGTATTCAAGCGTTGGCCCGCCATCGAGCCGACCGGTTTGCCGGCATCAGCGCCGCTCACGTACACACGACCGACGCAGGCAGCGGACGCGACTGCACTGTTGAATTCCCCCCGCCACCCCACGCCCGTTGCTCCTCTGGCCCTCGCAAGGTTACCGCTTGCTCTGCAACTTTTCCCTAGAAATATAAAAATGCTGAAATTATTGTAATTTGAATTTTATTATCATACTATCAAGATAAGTCGTGCTCGCACACTGCAAAACTAATTTGAAACTAATGACTGTCTTACAGACGCATTTGCAGATAATTGCCCATCAAAGCTAGTTCTTTGAGGGCTACGATTTACGAAGAATGCTATGCGAAGGAATTGCAATTTTATTCATTATTTTATAGTGTAAATAATACACGTAATATTAGCAATTAATATGAATTACTAATTACCATAACGCGATATTCAGAGAAATAATAATAAACATTACAAGAAAATTTTATAATTTTCCGGTTACGCATTTCGGGTTTCCGGGTGTTGAAACTTGCGCATGTCCATAACTGCCCTTACGTTTTTTATGTAAACTTCGAAAAAGTAATCAGTTACTGTTTAAGTCAGAGTTTTGCTTTCCCGCATCTTTTAATGAATAATAATATTTAATACCTGACTAAAACAATGAAAATAGTATACACTTACCTGAGTAAAAAGAACTCCACTAGTTACAAATAAAATAAGTTATTTAATTTATAGCTCTTTTAACAATGATTCTAAACAAACAGCTAAAACAAAAGACAAATGTGATCAACAAGTAACAACAGAAGTTTCTATTGTTAAATAATTAACACAACATTGTATTAATATAACAAAAAATTAATAACAATAATAATCATCATCATGTTTCATTCACTGAATGTGAATTGTGATTGATAATCGTGGTAACTCACGACCAAATAAAAAAGTGAGACCGTGCTTTGTCTAACCAAAACGAGGCCGGTTTTTAACCGACTTCCAAAAAAGGAGGTGGTTATATATTCGGCTGTTTTTTTTCTGTATGTAGTGCGCGTGTAGCTACGTACTATTTGCCTAACCTTTCGCATGTAGATAATATCCTAATAATATTTTAATAAATCTGAAAGTTTGTGAGGATGTATGGATGGATGAATAGATGGATGTTACTCTTGCACGCAAAAACGTAGTAATTTAAGCTCTGGATTAACACATAGGCTACATTTTATTCCGAAAAAGTACAGTGTTCCCGCGCGGGATACTGAATTAAAGCGGGTAAAAGCTAGTAATCTACATATGGACAGGGTCTACAGTCTACCACCCATAGAAAGGTGAAAATAAAGTCAAAATACTATACCTAGTAGTAGTATCGTGTGCTAGTACATCAGTATACCAGCTGTTACCAGTTAGGCCGATGTTGTTTACAGCTGAATGCGCTAGAATCTAGATTGAGTCCGTAAATACTTACATAAATATGAACGACCATAATGTTAAAGGGCCTAGTTACACGAGGCGACGCGGACGGCGCGGCCGCGTTGTGATTCTGGTGGCCACCAAAATTATAAACGCGCCCTAAACATTGGACGTGGTTTCAAACCATAAGGGGTAAATTTTGAAAAATCGAGTAAGTTTCAAAATAACAGATTGAAAATTTTACTTCAGATGGACAAATAACAAAAGTTCGCCAAGTAAACCAATTTCACCAACTGAAATTATAAACACTTCAAATGAATGATACACTTTTGAAAAGGCGTTCACAATTTCAAAATCTCATTAAAAGATAAAAAATAATATTATATAATCATCTCTGTTTTTGAACCTGGTCTTAAGCCTAAATAGTTTTTGCTTGCGACACTATGACTGAAAAGTTTTTGTGGGAAAAAAGGTAATATTATATACCTACAGGTTACAGGGTAATATTAAGAATTAGATTTTGATCACAATCCGAATTAAGTAACCATCGTTAGGGATTAATAAACGTGCCTAATGTTCATAAATTATAAACCTATAGTATTAAAAACAGCCTCAGTGATCTAGTGGTTAGGCCTGTCACCTGATTGTCTGACAAGAAAGATGATCCATGCGTCGAATGGGCATGTAAAAAATCGGATCTGCGCCTGATCTCTCGCCAGTCGTGTCGGTTATCCGTCCTACTGGGCTACGAGAGTAAATGAAGAGATAGTGCTCTTGTGTACTGCACACACACTTGGGGACTATAAAATTACTCCTGCGTATCTGGTCTGATTTCAATGAAACCGGCCACAGTCGGTGTGCGCTGCACAGTGCGGGAGTTACTAACTAGTATTCAAAAGTTTTAAAAGGTCGTACTAGTCACTATATTGTTGCCGATGGTACCGTAAGTGCCCGGTTGCCGGGTAGCCGGTGCCGGGTAGCCGGTGCCGGGTAGTCGGTCGCGAAGTGTATAGCCATGTACGATAGCTTTTACTCGTACCGGCATCATTATTCAGCCGGTCCAGCGCCGGGTGCTCGCCGGGTCCACCACTATGCGTCCGATCGCCTGGTATCGGTTAGCCGGCGGCCGGACTCACAGTGGTGTATGGAACACGTTGGACGCTTTCATACGCACCGGCCGAACGGTCAGTCGTCCAGTACGTCGACTGTGAACGGTACTGGAGACAACCGAAACCGGACAGTCGGCACTGACCACCCGGCAACCGGTACGTGTGCAGCGGCACTAATAGTACCTACTACCTAAATGTAATTATGTTGAAAATTACGTTAAAGCGATAATGACGTGTAATACAAAACAATTGAGAACGAGTTATTGATTTTACAAGTAGGTAACTAAATGTACATAGCATGTACTACATACTTATTCGGAATCCACTTAGGTTAACTCCACTTACTCTAGGTACCGTAGGTAGTGATTTAAGCTTATCTTCTCATTTTTAGGGTTCCGTAATACTAAAGGAACCCTTATAGTTTCGCTCTGACCGTCCGTCTGTCTGTCTGTCTGTCCGCGCCGCTAGCTTCTGTAATTATGAATATAAATGGATGAAATTCGGTATAGTTAAAGACTGTGTATAGATCTCGGTTTTGGCATCATAAAATATTAAAAATTTTACATTTTAGGGGTAGCTCCTCATACATGTGAAGTGGGGATGAAAAATATTTTTTCTTTCTACCCTATTGTGTGGGGTATCGTTGAAAAGGTATTTTAAAATAAAGGCAAGGTTTCATACATGACTTTTATACAAAGTCATCCATTTTCGAGTAATCGGCCTCCAGTGGTTTATAAGTTGGTTCCCCCCTGGCATTTCTAAACTATGAGACTTAGAAACTTGCAATTTTCCATACTCATAGATCATGCTAAATACTCTTTAGGAAAATTATTTTAACGAAATCAGACAGTAACTTTTGAAGTAATTTGAAAAAAACCTATTGCGCGTTGATAGTCACGGAACCCTCCTTAGACAGTCGTGACATGTTCTTGGTTAGGTTATTTGCCTTGACAATGCTTACTTACTTATTTTTTTTGTAAAACCCGTTGTTTTAAAAACCGGTAGCGACAAGTAATAAATCTTAGCTATTCTCAGGACAGTGTCCGCGTCACTGGTCATGCATCTTCATTGTAGTGACTATTATGAGCAATTTTTCCGGACATTTTGTATTTTATAAAAACAATTTAGTACCTTTCTCGTATTAAGTAGTTAGAAAGGGATTATCAAGACATTTCCAAGATATTTCTATAGATGACTACCTACCCAAGTCACAATTTTATTTATCGTCGCGTCGTACAATAGTTGAGTAAACGTTATTATATTACCACAGCTAAGGGGCTCGTTTATACGACCAACGTTGTTGCTTAAACGTCATACAAAAGTCACAAGTGTCTTCGTTGAAGTCATTCAAAAGTCGTATGAACGTTAAGAAATTACCACTTTCATCGCACAGTAGTTTACTCATAACTTTACAGCGACTCGTTTTGTCATATTGTGGTCGTACAGGTGATTTGAATGACTAAAGCGGTTTATTTGAGTCAAGTCAACGACACTTGTACGACTGTTTTTTCTCTCTTGTTAGTGACTTGGTTACTTGTGTTGGCAAGAGATTTGAGTGCAAAATAAGTATTACCAAAAAAAAAAAGTAGGTTATCATGTTATTTAATTTTCATATCTTGCTATATGTATACCATTGTGTATACCATTTGATTGGGAATTTAAGTCTTATGATAATATACCTATGTAAATACTATTCAAATTCACACGTCCTTTCATTGTTTTGTGTTTGAAACATTATAATATTATTAATAAAAATATGTTTTATTTTCTCATAATGGAAGACATGTTTATTTTGTCGCATACTTACCTCTTTATGACTCTATAAAGACAGTAAGTTGTTTTAAGGTTATTTCAAGACCATTCAATACGCCATTCGCCATTACTATTAGGGTTCCTCAAAAAAAAAAAAATCCTTTTTAATTGGTCTATATTCGTAAAGTATCAATTATCTCTAAATTTATTGCAGGCAAAATCTGATCGTAGTAAAAGCGCAGTGCAGTTTACAAAACATTTATATTATATTCAAGTACTTATATGTAACTTTTAGAATTAAATTACACAAACTTTCCATTAATATGCCGGTTCAAAGTAAAAATTTGACTCAAATGCGACAACAAGGATGGTTAAAGACTTTTAATTGACAACATGTACCTATTATAAAAGTTATAAGTATTTAAGTCGCAAATGAATAACTAAGTCACTTAAGTGTCTCAAATTGACTGCTGTAAAGCAAGATGGGGTTCGTTTTACAAACATCATTATGAAAACGTGTATACAACTGCTTCATTATACAAGGTGTCTCAAAAGAAATTTTATATTTAGTGGATCGATCAAAAAAAAAGTATGCCGTATATAGAAAAAATGTTTATTAATTATTAAAATACACTTTTTGGGGATTTATTTCTTAAAAATAATATCGTCTAAATGTAGACCCTCGCGTTCTCGGCACTCATTTAATCGAACAGGAAAATTACTAATGACGGCTCGACAGGTGGACTCAGGGATGGCTGCCATTTCGTGACGGATATTTTCTTTCAAATGCGCCAGTGAAGTCGGTTTATTGGCGTAAAGTTTAGATTTAAGATAACCCCATAGGAAAAAGTCCATAGGGGTTAAATCTGGACTGCGTGGAGGCCAATTTATGTCACCTCTCCGGGAGATCAATTTGCCTGAGAAAATTTCACGAACACGTGGCAGAGACATATTGGACGTGTGTGAAGTTGCTCCGTCCTGTTGGAACCATGTTCTTTGGTTATAGCCAGGAAAGTTTTGCAGGTCAGGTACCAAGAAGTTGTCTAACATCTCCACATAACGCTCTGAATTCACAGTAACTGCACGCCCCCTTTCGTCTTTAAAAAATTTTTCGGATTCGTTGCACTCCAGTAGCGGCAGTTCTGCTTATTTACGTGGCCATTAAGATGAAAATGAGATTTATCCGAAAACAAAATGTTGGTAAACGTTGAAAATCGCTCAATCACCTGATTTACGAAATTAAGCCTCTGACTGGCATCTTGGGGCTTTAATTCTTGCACCAATTGAATTTTATAGGGGTGCAGCTTTAGGTCTTTGTGCATAATGCGATGTAATGATGATCTATGCACATTTAAAGCACTTGCGCGCTTCCGAATTGAAAGGTTCGGGTCGTCACGAACAGACTGATTAACACTCTCCACGTTTTCTACCGTTCTTGATGACCTAGGTCGCCCGGATTTTGATTTATCTAGCGTTGTACCAGTCTCTTCAAATTTTTTATCCCAATTTCGAATGAGAGGAATGCTTGGCGCATCATTTAAGTGGCGAAAACCTCGAATACTGCAGAATTTTCTACGCGCTACAGTCGCCAAATCACCGTTTTTGTAAAACTCTCGCACGCACAACGCGCGGTCTGCTCCCGAGAAACGCTCCATAGCGACTGAATTCCCAAGAGCCAGGCTTGACAGAAACCCCCGCGCCCCTCGGTTACGTTGCGTTCACGCAGTAAGCTAAATAAATATAGAATCTCTTTTAAGACACCTTGTATAAACGTCATGTAAGTATAGGTTTTTCAATCACCCAATTTGGTCAGTTGAAATCGTTTATTTGACTGCGACGTTAGTATGACTATTGCGTTGTCGTACAAACGTTTAAGCTAAAACTATAATATAACGTCGTGTTAGTATTGCCGACGTCGCTATGACCTGTTTATTATGACATATTGGTCGCACGACTAAGAAGTTAAATTAGTCACCTAATTACTATAATAAAACTCAATACTACTGGAAGTCGTACAAGCCTTGACTTATACTACCTCTATAGGTACCTATGTACCTACGGACTACGAAGAACCTATTTACAAATTTATGTGTAAATGGTACGACTAGGACCGGGGTCTGATTCTCATGCAATCGAGAAAAGTTCACATTTGAAAAAAAAACTAAATTAGAATTTTAACACTTTGTGCATTCTTAGAACTTCACAAACGAAACCGAGTGAAGCATGCCCAAACTATTTTGCTTGTGACGTACTGAGAATGCACACTAGCAGGAACATTTGACAGCGGCGTAAACGTACGTTATCGAATGACATATTTTGTATGGGCACTGTCATGATTTTGACAAATTTTCATACAATTATTCTCATTCGATAACGTATTAATGTGAAGTTCCCGATTGCATGAGAATCGGGGCCCTGGTCGGGGAATACGGTGAGTCTAGTTCGTGTGTCGGCAAAACTAACTACACGGAAAATGTATCTTGAATTGAAACATTTTGGTCACAACATTATGATAGAAGGGGGTTGGATCGAATACGATTTTTGCTCTACACAGCGACGACACACGCGACGACAGCGCGAAGAACGGGACTGACCAATGTTTGGTCTAAACATGCTGTATTGATCTAGAAGAAAATACAGGAACAACTGCATACTTTTTTATATTTGCAAAGATAGCCGTAATAATTATAGCAATCAAAGTGCGCATTTTCGCGCGAAATTATATTTAAAAAGGCACGAAGCGGTTGCTCGCGCTGTGACGTCACAAGTCTAGCCAACGAACGCTCGCTCGGCGCCATTATTAACAGTCGGTGTTGCGCCCATAGAGAATAGAGGTAAGGAGTACCATCTCACTAAGGCAGAAAAGGTAAAAAGTGTCCGACAAAAGTAATTAAATAATAGTTCCAAAACTGGCCATAATAGCGCTAGAGTGGTATGGGTGTGTGCTATGAAGTTAGAATTTTTGATGACTATGACTAGTTTTTAGTAGTTAATTCAGTAAATCATGAATATTCTAATTACTCGTATAGTCGAAAATATTTTTATATATAAAACCGAAGAAGATCCCAAGATTTAATTATCCGTTTAAATTTTGCCGCTTTACACCCTTGCGTCTGTAGCGCCCCCTATTTGACGCTATTTTACGGATACTTTTCATGTATGGAGATGGTACTCCTTACCTCTATTCTCCATGGTTGCGCCAGCCGGCCGCGGCAGTTTCATTAATGGCGCGCGCGGGCGACGCGGCGCGGCGTAGCGGGCCGCGGGGTACGGGCGGATGGACTGCTGACGTCACGCGTCTAGCCTCACTATCGCAAAAATTTAAAGAAATCTCAAAATTTTCTTACGGTCGTAGCTTCCGTAATACCGCATAGATTTACGTGAAATAAACAGTAATACACACACCGGCATATTTAGCGGAACATAAAATAAAGGTTTGATATCAGTATCATATAAGGTTGCTGGCTGGTTTATACGTCATTTAATTTAAAAAGAAATATTTTCAATTTAAGAAAACAACCTAACATCACATTTTATGCAATTGTTTTAATTTTATTCAAATACACCTTATCTGGAGCAAACTTCGCGTGTTTCTTCCTTCTGAGTTTGATTTAAAATTTCATTGAAATACTGTTTTTTGTTAGTTTTTTTTAATCGCGTATCTTTTTGGAGTTGAGGACTGAATTATGCCTGACTTAGCCCCAACGGAGATTGCCAGGGCACTCGAAATGCGAAGAAATGGTCAAACCTACAGAGTGATATCCAGAGATCTTCGTCGACTGCGATCCATCGCAGTATCTAACGGTTCAGGGAGACCGGTACTTATGTGAGAAGAGCAGGACAAGGCAGAAAAAGACGCACTTCGAGTAGGGATAATCGTTTCATTCGGCTTCGTGTACGTAGGAACCCCCGTTTGACGGCCGTCCAAGCCCGACATGAGTTAGAAGCAGTGTGGGGTGTAACCGTAAGTGAGCGTACGGTACGAAGAAGGTTCGAAGAAGCTGGTTTGGGTTCATTTGTGCCCGCCAAGGCTCCAAGGCTCGAGGTAAATCATCGTAGAAACAGGTTAACTTTTGCTCAGGAACATCGACTTTGGAACGCGGACCAATGGTGTAAGGTATTGTTTAGTGATGAGTGCAGAATTGTCTTAAATCAAATTGACGGCAGGCAAAGAATATACAGACGCAAAGGAGAACGATACATTCAGACAAATTTTGAAACTACAGTTGCATACGGTGGTGGATCAATAATGGTTTGGGCGGGCATTTGTTTGGAAGCTCGCACAGACTTGGTAGTGATTGACAGAAGGAGTCTGACTGCAGACCGCTATATCAGAGAAGTTTTAGAAGAAAATGTCGTACCGTTTGCCCCATATATCGGTGACGATTTTGTTTTTATGGAGGATAATGCTCGGCCGCATACCGCTCGGGTAACTCAAGCTTATCTTAATGATATGAATATCACTGTTATGTAGTGGCCGGCGAGATCACCGGATATGAATCCAATAGAGCACGTTTGGGACTTGCTGAAAAGAAAAGTTAAGTCCAGAATTCCAGCTCCTGCCAACGTGGGTGAACTGCGAATCGCCGTAGTTGAGGAATGGCGGAGACTATCCCAGGAGACCATCGATAACATCATTCTCAGTATGCCTAGACGGGTAGAAACTTTAATAAGAGCACGTGGAGGAAATACGCGATATTAATCACCATTTTTCAAATTTAATTAATTGTTATTTTAATATTAATTTTCACTTTTCCCGGTTACATGAAAAGTAAAAAAATGTACCATTTTTCACAAATAGTCTTTACTCGCAAAATCTGTTCTTAATGTGATCTCATTTTAAGTAAAACAAATGAAACTTTAAATAACAAAAGAAGTGTAGTAAGTAGATTTTAAAATAAAACCATTATTTTTTTAATATGGACCTTTTTTTGTGTTCCGCTAAATATGTGTGTTTATAACATACGTAATCTAAACTTTACTGCCAAAGAGGTTTAAGTGCAATATTCGCATGTGTAACCATGATTGGGCGCCAGGTGCCTATTCCGTAAACTAATTTGCCAAGTGAATTCCTGTTCCGATTTAAGTGTAGTTTCGGTTTTTGCATCATAATATAAAAATAATAATATGTTTTAGAGGTGGCTCTCCATACCTGTGAAGTGGGGATGAAAAATATTTTTTCATAATGGGGCCATCGTGTGGGGTATCGTCAAATAGGTATTTTAAAATAAAGTCAAGTCAACTATTTTCGTGTAATCGACCCCCAAAATGGTTTAAGTTGACATCCCACCCCTGACATTTCTAAACTATGAGACTTAGTTACTGCTGCTGCTAGTGAACTTGCGATTTTTTATGCTGATAGGTCATGCCAAAGACACTTGAGAAAAATTATTTTGAGCGAAATCGGATAATAACTTTTGAAGTAAGTAATTCAAAGAAAACTAAAAAACCTTATGCGCGTTGATAGCTACAGAACCCTCCGTAGACATGTCCAGACAATAGACATGCTCTTGGATACGCATCGGCATTTCTTTTTAATTTATTAACATTTAACTTGAAACTTGAAGATCCATCTCGATAAAGATGAATAACATTTCTAAAGGTCAGGGCCAGGGATGTAGATAATAATTGTCAGATGTTTTCGGATTGTGATCGCACGCGGTGCTTAACATGGTTGCGTGAGTATAGTTTGAATTAACAATTAAGTATTTTTCCCGCTTTATTAAGATATTGAATTGGCTCCGGCTTAAATGTATAAGACCTGCATGTTTATGTAGGGTTAAAAAAAATAATGGTTATTTGGTAGTTAGTTTAAATGTAACTGCAAAAAGTATAAGAAAAATAACATTTTGTTTTGAAAATAAATATGTTGTATACTGAATGTCACTGTAACTATACTACGGTACGATGATCTTGCGTCATTCGTCTACCTACTAAATCCACGGACCGTGTCAAAATAGTTAAATATTCAAACGGAAATTTTATCTACTCCTCGTTTGTAAATTGTGATTGTAGGTAGGTAATATTTGTACTAGCACCGAGTGGTACGCCATTTATTGATTTTGAATCGGCTCGAAGGACCATAAAATGGTTTCTAATAACACATTCGTTCCAATCTCCATGATATTTAATCTAGGCCATGGATGCAGATTGCAGACTTCTATGCATATAACTTTACAAGCTATAATGTTAGTATATGGTCACGAATCAATGTTACTTAAGTAACTGCATAATAGTGTAATGTATTTACTATTTACAATAACATTATTATGTAAATAATTTTACATAATAATTAAGGCCCAAGGGGGTGTTGGCGATTTTAAAGACTGGGAACGCAAGTCGCACCACCAGAGGAGTTCCGAGTGTCTCCTCAGTTGTTGCGAGTGTCAATGGTCGGCGGTAATCGCTTAGCATCAGGCGATCCGTCTACTCGTTTCCTGGTTCATTTCATTAAAAAAAAATCTTGACAGCCAAACAATCAAAATATAACAAGCTCTGTTAACTTACTATTTAATAACGTCATTACGTATGAAAACTGTAATTCGAAAATCGTAGATTTCTTCCTATCGAAGTCATAACGACGTTATATTTTTTATTTTCTAATATTTTCCAGCCAGGGCTTACTTTTTTTTAAATTTCAGGCCAGTAATGGATGTGATTGTAATCGGGTGCGGGGCGTCGGGTATAGCGGCGCTGCGGAAGCTGCACGATGCTGGCCTCAAGGTCATGGGGCTGGAGGCTGATGACAGGATTGGCGGGAGAATCCGGACCATTGAGTACGGGGACTGCCATCTTGATTTGGGCGCTGCTTGGTAATTTTATATTTGAATTTTCTCAAATTGTAAATTGTATGACCTTTAAAATGCCATCATCTATTCCTGTGATATTAGAAATTCGAATTCTGGCGTAAGATTGTCCCAAAGAGATACAAGGAAGGGTTCATCAGGAATAAACTTCAAGCCTTCTTTTTTCCCCTGCACTGTTTACATCAGTTCCAATTTACAACTAAATTTTCCAGGTGCCACGGTGAAAAAGACAACATAGTCTTCGAGCTAGCTAACCCTCTAGGTCTACTAGGTACGCCGGACCCTGACTACAAATGGTATCTTCTCTCGTCAGGAGAGTTGCTTTCTAACGAATTATGCGAAACTGTCCTTCAGGCTATCAACGACGAAGTATCTAATGCCGAGAAAAACAATACTAATTCTATAAAGGATTACGTTCGGAATACGTAAGTATATTTAGATAATTTTTAAAGAAACACTCAAGGGGTTGAAATACTAGATACAGTATAATAAAGATTAATCATGGGAAGATTAATAGCCAACACCAAAGGCCTGCTTTAAATGGTTTCAGATGCTTTTTCTTATGGTCACCACGTCAATCTGGTACCGTGGTAACTTCTCGAAGAACTCGAGTTACGGGTACCAGACATCGGAAATATGATTTATTAATTTTATACTATACACATATTTAAGATTTTAATTATATTATACACATATTTAATACACATCCATGACCTAGGAACATAGAAAACTTTTTTGTGTTTGAGCTGTGGCTGTGGAAAAGTGGTTGAGCACTGACGCGCTCAACCACTGAGCCACAGAGGTCGTTGAGCATTCATAACTCGCCAAAATAAATGGCTAGCGCGCATTCACACCAATTTTCTGTAAAGCCAATTATAGTATCACTCCTGTCCAGCTGACTAATTATGTCTTCGTAAGGATATGGCCTTAATGTACATAAAATGAGCACTTCTTACTACACTAAAATACTTATTTAAAATGGTTAAGTTATACTTACTTTCCAGAGCCAAATCTAACCCCACACTCAAAAAGAATCCAGAACTTGCGAAGTGTTTCGTGGAATTTTTCGAGAAGAACAACCACGTGGGAGGAGAAAGCGATCCGAAGCAGGGCAAATCGTTGAAAGGTCTTGAGGAGTGCTGGGGGTGCGAGGGAGAATTCATGCTGAACTGGAAAGGCAGGGGTTATAAAATGATCTTGGACATTCTGCTGGTGAGTAAGACTAAGGCTGGGACTGTATGCTCCGGAATCCGGAACGCCAGTGAAATTTCAGAGCAGTAAAATTAGAACTCTGGACTAATACAATAGAGTTGAAAATCGAAAACGTGAGTGTCGAGTCAAATGTCAATGTTATATATGACAGCTCGACACTTCGATTTTCAACTATTATAGTATTAGCGCAGGGTTCTATTCTCAGTGCTGTGAATTTTCCCGGGCCCACCGGATTCCGCTTCATTTAGTCTTAGAATATGGAGATTTCTATAAAAAATTGTCGGTGACCGCTAGATGCCGTAGCTCGCAAGGTTTGGTTAGAAGTTGCCAATTTTTTTTTGCCTTCGTCGCTTGAAAAATATACTCGTAATGTTTTAGTTGTTGACTACGAGATTACCTATTACAGCAACGAGGGCCGGCCAACACACAAGTGATGGCTTATTATCGATTGATGCCAGAACCCATTTTGAGTAGTTTTAAGTTGTAAGCCTAATATTTTATTTCTCTATTTTAGAAAAAATATCCCGACCCATCAAAGCAGTTGTCCATACCGATACATTTGAAAAAAGAAGTGGAGACCATAAAATGGCGGACCAGTCCAAGTAGCATGGACGCCAACAATCCCCTGGTGCACGTCAGCTGCACGGACGGCAGCTTGTATGCCGCTAAAAGCGTTGTCGTCACTACGTCGCTTGGAGTTTTAAAGGAGAGGTAGGAAATAATTACTACTTATAGGTTTTGTGTGATGGACAAAATAAACTTTATCTTATCTTGTTACTTAAATCTCTTTTTAGGGTTCCGTACCCAAAGGGTAAAAACGGGACCCTATTACTGAGACATTGCTGTCTGTCTTTCTATCGGTCTGTCTGTCATTATCTCTGTTCTGTCTGTCACCAGGGGGTATTGCTGCTCCTTATCCGTGACAGCCAAACAGTTGAAATTTTCACAGATGATGTACTTCTGTTGCCGCTATAACAACAAATACTAAAAAGATAATAAAATAAATATTTAAGGGGCATTAAAACGGAAAAAAATCAAGTGATTTTTTTTGCCGTTTTATATGGAAATCTTCGTGGGCGAGTCCGACTCGTATTTGGCCGGTTTTATAATAGCTTCTGGAACCATCCACACCTTGATTCAACAGAATTAAGATGCTATGTTATGGTGCTACCCCAAAAGTAAAGATATATTTACAAGTTGCAAGGGTGCCAAAATGTTTCATTAACATACTTCAATAATATATATTTATATATATTATTTATACTTAAATACAATATAAATGAACGTATCGAAGATTCATAGGCGCAATTTGAATTTTAAATAAATCTATTTCAGGCACAGCAACCTCTTTAACCCACCATTGCCAGCAGAAAAAATCAACGCCATTAAAAACCTGCAACTAGCTGTACTCGACAAAATCTACATCGAATTTACTAAGCCCTGGTGGCCAAAAACTCCTGCCAATTTCACTTTACTCTGGACTGATGAAGACAAAAAGAAACTTGGCAATTCCTGGGTCACAGACATTGCGGGACTTTTCTCTGTGACACAGTATCCTAATATGCTCTTAGCATGGATCTATGGAGAAGCAGCTATGAAAATGGAGAAAGCAAGCGAACAAGAAGTCAAGACTGAAATAAATAAAATGTTAGAGCTGTTCTTTAAAAAGGAGTTTAAAGTTACTCCAGTTAAAAATATACTGAGGTAAGTTAATAAAATTTACTTGACCCCTTTTCTTCCTTTCTTTTATATTTTCACCCAAGATTTAGGCTGGGACTATATTATAATCCGGAACCCGGCGGGCCCGGGAAAATTCAGATAACTGAAAATAGAATTCTGCCTTATTACAATAGAGTTGAAAATCGAAGTGTCGAGCTGTTATTTATGACATTGTAATTTGACTCGACACTTGCGTGTTCGATTTTCAGTTAAAATTTACTAGCGCAGAATTCTATTTTCAATTCTCTGAATTTTCCTCGGCCTAACGGATTCCGAATCATGGCGATCCACAGAATACCAGGGAGCGATCATATACCTGAGTGGAGTCCTACTTCGATTGTTTGCATTGCACTTTTTTGCCCACCTAAGTACCTACCTTATTTCTTTTTTTTTCCATTATTTTTTTGTTTGTTTAGGTAATCGTCTTTTTTTCTTCTTAGGTCTTATTCTGTTACGTTGGTAGTTGGTACTTTGTTTTAATGTATGTAATGTGTTTAAGTGTAATGTGAGCGTTGAATAAATGTTTTATTTATTTATAGTCCCAGCTTAAGGACGAGGCCCAAGTTCCATAACCCTTTTTAATAAAGTAAAAAATATTTTTGTTTTTTTTAGATCTCAATGGGGCACAAATCCGCTAGCGCGTGGCTCATACTCCTACCGCAGTGTTGCCAACGAAGAAAACGGTGGTAGCGCTATAGTGCTAAGCGAACCGTTATACCACGCTAACCATTTCCCAGTGGTATGTTTTGCCGGGGAAGCGACTTCGCACCATAGACATTCCGCAGTACATGGTGCCATAGAGGCTGGCTTCAGGGAAGCAGACAGATTGATTGCCAGCCTCAAAAAATAATTTTTAAATATCCATACAAAAAAGGTTTCGTTGAAAGTTCAGTTTTTTTTATTATTTTTTTTTTTGTTCCTAGGTTCATTAAGATAATATATTTTAACCATAGAATTACCTATTATAATTTAATCGTTCCTAATATAATGTTTATATTCTTGTAGCTTAAATTTATTGTTAAATAAAAATTATTTAGACATTTGTTTTAAGATAATGTATAATCATAATATTATTTACTATTAATAAAAACATATGTTAATATTTTGTTTTAATTTATTACATTAACAAAAGGCTTGTATAAAAAATGTGATGATATGGAATTAGGCTTCTTAACATATTCAGATCAAAATATACAGCTACACTACAATATTATATACAAATATCTATGTAAAACTTTACAAAACATACACATATACAGGTATAAATGAATTCATAAAACTTACATGTATAAATAACTAACAAAAAATATTATCACTATCTTTTTAAGTTTCTCCAAGTATAGGAATCATTTTTGTAGTTGTTTTATTAACAAATCATTTATACTTTTACTTACATTTATAATTTCATTCTTCGCTTGTATAGTAGTTTCCGTGCTTACAATGTTGCCAGCCTCGTCTACGTCGTACGTGCAAATCTCCAATAATTCATTGACATTATATAATTTATTATCATATTCATGGATTATTTCACCTTTAAAATTATTTGTAACTTCTGCGGTATCGTTAGTTTCATCTTCCTGATCCTTAACAGTTTCCACTTTAACAATCTTAATCGGTGGTATATTTTTGACGTCGTCATTAATATTATCCCCATCTTTTAGGGAGATTTCGAATTGTATTGGGCTGTGTTTTGTAGCTTCCTTCACTCGCTTCAAATTGAAGTCGTATTTCGGTTTTAATGATTCCTTTGGTATACTGTTTCCGCCGACGATTTTCTTGGATACTTCCAAATCTTCGATACGAGTGGTTGTCAGTCTGTATATACCATCTTCACTGATTTGGTATCTGTAAGTTGAAACGTACGTCTTACTAATATGCAACGCAAAAGTTTGTAAGAATATATGGATGTATGTATCTGTGGATGTGTGGATGTTTGTTACTCTTTTACGCAATAACTACTGAATGGATTTTAATGAAATTTGGTATGGTACGAGGGGAGGTCCAAAAGTTCGCGGAATGGAGGGGATGGAGTGGGGATAGGGTAGCTCGCTTAGTGTCATACTAATTGAGCACTCATAATTAGTATATATATAAAATCTCAACCCTATAGTGCCATTCGTTTACGAGTACTCGCTTGCTAAACAAGTCAATTCGGAAGCAAACTGCAACTATGGAGAAAATTGAACATCGCGCTGTGATAAAATTCCTTACCAAGCAAGGAAAAAACGTTCAAACCATTTTAAATGAAATGGAAGCCGTTTATGGAGATCAGTGCCCTGGTAAAACAATAGTTTATAAGTGGCATGGACTTTTCAAACATGGTCGAGATTCAATTGAAGACGACCCTCGCTCTGGGCGGCCAGTTGAGGCCACCACATCAGACATCGTCGAAAAAGTCGAAAAACTTGTACTGGAAGACACACGTTTAAAGAAAAAACAATTATCTGCATTTGTTGGAGTATCAGATACAACCATTTTGCGGATCCTGCACGACCACTTGGGCATGACAAAAGTCAGTGCAAGATACCGCCGAGAATGCTCACGCCGCTTCAAAAACAGCAGCGCATCGACGCGTCTAAGCACTTTTTGGAGGTGTGTGGAGACAACCCTGTGCAGATTTTGGAGCGGATTGTTACTGGAGATGAAACATGGGTTCATCACTTTGAACCTGAATCAAAACAGGAGTCCATGCAATGGCACAAAAAGGGTACACCACCTCCCAAGAAATTCAAAGTGTCAGAATCGGCTGGAAAGTTGAAGGCCACTGTTTTTTGGGATTGTGAGGGAATATTACTGATTGATTATAAAGAAAAAGGTACCACTATAACCGGAGAATACTACGCCACAATATTGGAAAAGTTAAAGGAGGCCATTAAAGAAAAACGTCGTGAAAAATTGGCCAAGGGTGTGTTGCTTTTGCAAGACAACGCGCCGGTTCACAAGAGCCGAGTTGCCATGGCTGCTCTTCACACGCATGGATTCGAACCACTTGTTCACCCACCCTACAGTCCAGACCTGGCGCCTAGCGATTTTTATTTGTTTCCAAATTTAAAAAAAGAGCTAAGGGGAAGGAAATTTTCCGACGATAACGAAGTGAAGGAGGCAATTTCGGCGCATTTTGAGGCCAAAGACAAAAAATATTTTTTCGATGGTTTAGAAAAATTAATCCATAGATCAAATAAATGTATTACACTTAAGGGTGATTATATTGAAAAGGAAAAATAAATTTATTGTTATATTTTATTAACAACCCTTTCATTCCGCGAACTTTTGGACCTCCCGTCGTAGTAGTTTAGACTCTGGATTAACACAAAGGCTACTTTTTATCGCAGCAAAATGTATGGTTCCCGCGTGATTTGATTTTGCGCGTACGAAGTCGCGGGCAATATCTAGTTATAGCTATATTTATTAAAACTTTAATCCGTTAGCGTACTAATCAGTTATATAACGTAATCTTAAATGTACTATAAAACATGTGTCCACATACAATATAAGTAGTTTCATGAGCAGCGGACATATGTCACTGAACGATAGTAACGTAGCGCTATCGTTTTTCTTATATTATTTAAAAATACACTTTGTCGTGGTTTCGCTTCGTCATTTTTTTTTAATATATGGACGCTTCACAACACGTCAAACTGGTGGTAGGTATCCCAAGAACTTGAGTTACTGGAAGCAGACAACAGTAAGTATATTTACTGCCTTTATACTACTTAAACATTGTTTAAGACTTATTATAATATTATAAACATATTAAATACCCACTTTTGTTCTTTCGGCGGGATTCAAACCCGCGACCTCCGGCTTGAGCACCGACGCGCTAACCTGACCACTGAGCCACCGAGGCCGTTAAATATAAATCACAATGATCAATAATTCAATAACAATACTAACCTGAATCGACTGTGTCCAAAAGGCCACTGGGCTCCATGTACATTCACTAAGTGAGTAGTAAGCCGGTGTCCTCTAGAGAATATCTTCGTCTGTTTCGACGGACACAGGTGACAGGCGTATTTCTTTATCTCTTTCTTTACCTTTTTAGTTGGATTCACGTCCTCATCTGTAGATTCGTCGCTGCTGAGTTCAGCTCTTTGCTTTTTCCTTTTTTTGTCGTGAGTTTTCATATGTTTCTCGAGGTCAAATTTTATGACAGCCCTAAAAGAAAAGATAAATCATTTTTAAATTAATAAATGATGAAACAATGAGGGTTTTTGATATTTTCTCTGTCGTTAGGGGGCAGGCTCAATGCACACAAAGCGTCATCTGATGGCGTAAGTGGTATTAAAAAACGGTCAATAAGAATTTTTGATTTTTTTTCTGTCACCAGGCGGCGCTTGGTAGCACGACGGTCCATGTCGTGTCAAAAAGCTGTCAGATGTCACGAATTTAAAAACCCTGATTGAAAAACAATGCACATTGATACTTATACTCCGAAGCGTATTGTTTAATTTATGTATTTTAGACCCAAAAGTTAAAGTGCTAGAAAAAAATATTAGGTTTTTTACAAAGATAGTAACAGATGGCGAAATTTTGCAGTGCATTAAAATTTGTACTGATTGTACTAATATTAGATAAGTGCTAGTAAATATTACATCACTCAACAACCATTTTTTTAATGTAATGGACCAGGAAGCAAGCAGACGGATCACCTGATGGTAAGCGATTACTCGTTACACGAGAGGAGTTACAGGAGCAGTCCTTAAGATCCTCAACCCAACCTTGGGTCTCCGGTATCCTCACACACTCGGCGAAACACAACACAAGCGTTATTTAAGGCTGTTCTGTGAGGTGTGAGTGTAATTATCAGGCCCGTTCGCGCCGAAACGTGTCTCTCCCGCGATAACATATCAAATACAATTAAATAGAAATGCTTTATTTTCGAAAAATATATTTCAACAGCAGTTATGACATGCATGCAACAGCATTGACATATATTATTATATTAATAGGTCATTACATATGAAATTGGCGTTTTGTAAAGGAGGAACATAAAGTCGATTTTTTAAAACATTAACCCCCTTACTAATAAAAATATTAATACGTTTTGTCCTTGTCTATCAAGCTACTTTTCCCACGTATCAGATAAGGACAAAACATTGTATTGCTTATCCACTGTTTAAATATTTTTATTAGTAAGGCGGAATATATTTATTTAATCAAAGTATATACCATTGCTATCTATGCACTTTTGCCATCTCATAGGTGGTTCATTGATTCCTTTACTAAAAAAACCATTCGGATAGGAATCAATAAAATCTTTGAAGGCGCTTTGGACTGCCCCATCGGAGTTGAATTTTTTCCCTTGCAAGAGTTATCCAAATTTCGAAAAAAAAAAAAGGTAATCTGTTGGAGCGAGGTCCGGGGAGTACGGTGGATCTTACGGTGGGTCTTAGACATTCCAATTGAATCTCCTCTAATTTGGTAGCCGTTTGTTGTGCAGTGTGTGGTCTAGCATTGTCCTGAAGCAGCAGTGGCCTAGAGCGAATGACCAACCTCGGTTGTTTAGCAGCTAGCTTTTCCATCATGGTTTGCAGTTGCTGGCAATAGAAGTCTGCCGTAATCGTCTGGCCAGATTTAAAAAAGCTGTAGTGAACGTCACCGGCACTAGTCCACCAAACCCTCACAAGTAACTTTTTTTTAGTCAATTTTAGCTTGGGGCAGGCTTTGGCTGGTTCATCAGGGTTCAGCCATTGCGATGAGCGTTTCCGATTATGGCACAGGATCCACTTTTCATTACAGGTAATGATTCTATTTAAAATCCCTTCATTATTGTGCCGGTTCAGTAATGTAACGCAGCAGTTGACGCGCGTTTGTCGGTTTGCTGCACTCAATTCATGAGTTTGCTTCAAGTGGATTAAAACAATTTAATAACTAACAGCGCAGCCTGCAGCTAACTCGGACGTGGTTTGCGATGGATCCGCTTCCACAATAGCCTTTAATTCTTCATTATCAAATTTGGTCTCCGGCCGTCCATGAGGCTTGTTCTGCAGGTAGAAATTTCCAGAACGAAATCGTTGGAACCAAAAACGCACTGTGTTTTCTTTTGCGGCACCGCCGCCATACACCATTAATTTTTCGAGCCGTTTCTGCAGCACTGGTGGCACGGTGGAACTCGTACTCGAAAATAATACGATATTTCAAGTTTTCCATTTTGTAAACAGACGCAAAGAAAACCAAAAGAGAAAAAAACAAATGAATAACGATTTTCGAAACACAAATGCATGAGTAAATAGCGGTATAAATGAAATTGGAATTCCTATAACCAAAGAAGATATATTTGAGATCAAATTGGCCAGTACGACAAAACGCATTTAATAACACATTTAATACACATCCATGACCCAGGAACACAAAACTTTTTTGTTCCTCGGCGGGATTCGAACCCGCGACCTCCGGCTCGACCGCCAACACGCTAACCACTGGGCCACAGAGGTCGTCAATTAATTAAATAAAAAACTTACTTATAATCACAATGCGTGCACGCGTAATTCTTCACAGCGTCCGCGTCCAGATGCCTGTACCTCATGTGCACCGCTATGGCGGCTCGCGTGGGCGCGGACATGTCGCACAGCGAGCAGGCGTAGTACGACACGTGCTGCCTGGCGTGCTCCCGCACGAGATACTCGGTGGCGTACCATTTGCCGCACACTGAGCACTGGTAGCCGCATTCTTGGGCTGCGTTCTGAAAATAGAAATATTGTTCTTCGTTTACATTGATACATCTTTAAAACTACATACGTTAAGTAGCTTGTTTACACTATCATATTAATCTGAAATTAAATTATATTGAACATTCTGGGGTGGTAGGCGTAATAGGAGTAGCACGTAGGGACAGTAGGGTACTTTCCATATGGTATTGGTGAACTAAATAGTACGAAATGTGATGTATGTAAAATATGGTACAGAAATAAACATAAATATGTTTGTGGCGGACCAATTAGCGCCAAAATCCTGAATCGCGCTATCGAAGACTTTTGAGATCGGCGGTTTTTTTGCTAAATTAGTAAACAAAACCTATGTCATCAGTTTACTTACATCATATACAAAAACATTAATTATGGTAAGTATGAACATACTTACCATAAAAACGCACAAATATCGGAGATATTTACAGATATGTTCGTGCGACCTTAAACTTCATACACAAAACCTAGGCGTGACGTCACAGCTAGGTACGACTTTAGTATGGAGCGTTTTCACGAGACTTGCGATATTTTGTATACAAATCGCTGTAACTTTGAAAATATTGACTTTTGATATACTGTTTCATCTGAGAAATTACTCATATTTAAGGGTACTATTCATTTATTCCATTAAAAAAATCAGTCATCTAGCCTTTTGAGGTCATATTATCTCAGTCGGGTCTGGTGACGTCACGATTAACCTTGCAGCGCAGCTTCAAAGTTACATAACTTTTTTATTTCTATAGATGTTACTGATTCTTTCACGTGTTTGTTTTATTTTACTCAAATTTTTATAATTTATCCCAAAAACGATTGGTAATCTTACTCATTGCATCATGTGCAATTTGTGTTTTTTTTTCGCTAAAGCGTTTTTATATTGTAATATTGTTACAACTTTCATAAAGTCAGCAGTCAGTCAGCTGTTTCACTACTCAATTGTCCAGTACCTTTTGCTGTTTTAATCGCAGCTGCAACAGAATTGCTAAATATTTGCGTTGCAAGACTTAGTCATTTTTTTACTAAATGTGTTGGGGTTAATTTGCCTGTCCGTTAGCTTTATGAGTGACCTACTTCAGACATTTTTTCTATCTCATACGTTTTTTTTCTATCTAGAAAAGATATTTGCACCTCAACATTGTAAAAATCATTAAAGAGAAAATTATTTTTATTTCTTACACTTTTAATTAACAACACATCGAAAACAGCAAACAATTTTCGCCCGTTAGTAAAAAAGGAACTTTTTAAAAATATTTTCATTAGTTGTATCTGACCAGAGATACAACCAAGGCCACTTTCAGAATGTTTATTTATTAAATATTTTAGCAATAAGTTTAGACTTTCAGAATTTACATTAGTATGCGAGGGTCATTTTTCACCGACCATACATGATTCTCACCCTAAATACAAGTGCATATTTAGCTTTTTTATCTTTTCTGCGATCTCCACCTAAATCCTCAAACACTTCAATTAGATCATATTTTTTTGAATATTGTAAATTGGCCATAATCGACATTTCATCAAAGCAAATAACACATGCTTTGCATATGAATATTGTATGCATATATATATGCATATGCACTTTTAATACTTATTGTATTTTCAAATTTCTTTTTCATTTTCGAAAAAATAATCTGGATTAAAGCCAGACAAACCACTCGACTTTGCTAGCCAACACCTAATAGCTGAAGGTGCTGCCAACACACCTTATGTCCTCAAAAATGCTATATGTGCGGAGGCGGGCGAGGAGTGAGTTTTTTCCAGCCTTTTTCAGGACTCTTGTTCACGGGGCTGTCCGCTTGTTGTTTCATGCTTTGACATTATTGACAGTATAATTTCATAATATTTATGATAGATATATCTGACGCGACGTTTAAAATTATTTCGGTGCTTATGGTTAAGCTTACATCAACATGGCTGACATTCGCCAGTGCTCGAGCTGTCATTTGTAGTGTCGCCCCTGTGCCAGTGTCAAGTTAAAAAGGCGGGAAATAGAATGTTCGTTTAAATTTTCAACACCGTATTTCTAAATCGTTAAGTCCAATGTCTAGTCAAAGTCCAATTAAATATTCAGTGCAGTAAATGAGTCAGTCTGTCGATTCAGTAAAGTGGTAGAAGCTTTACTGAAAGTTCCTATGGAGTTTTGGAGGGAACACAAAATAGCACACTTATTGTAGTTGCACTACTTGCCCACACTTGTGCACGTTAACGAATATCTAATGGTTAATATTCTTCCAATATTACACATTAAGAACCAAATTAACACAAATTTTGGAAGTAATATAAATTACAAATTTACTAAATATATAGGAATGGTACGCTAGTCGGCTAAGTATATAAAAGCAGCTTTATAACCATAAATTGGGTATTTGACAACATGTAAAAATTTGTTTTTTTTTTAATAAATTATGAATAACAACTTGATAAAAGTAAAAAAATTACGATTTTATGTGTAGTTTTGTAATTTTATTATATGTATTTCGATGTCACAAAAAAGTTGAAATATTTATATAAAACATTAGTGTATAAAACCTACATAATTAGTTCACTTATCAAATACAAAAACATTTACTATGGTATGTATCAACATAAACGCGCAAAATTACGAGATATCAGAAATTTTGTGCATATGGCCATACATTTCGTAGCAACTTACTAGCGTGTGACGTCACTTACTAGTAAGATTTTTATATGGGGCGTTTTCACGAGACTCACAGAAGTGCTTCAAACAATCTGCAAATCTTTGAAATTTTAGATTTTTAGTATACTATTCCTTTTGTAAACTGTCTTATTTTTCAGAGCACTATTCATGTAGACATGTCTGGTCAGTTTCATACATTGGAAAATGAAGTACATGCTCAGTACGTAAAGATGTCGCTACGAGTAAGCATTGTGAACCATGGAAAAGTAAATCATATTAAAAGCACAATTAAACCGCCATGTAACTCGTTTTTTTTTACGTCAGTGATTTATTCAGTTTTATTCTTCAAAATTTTCAATGATTACTGAATAAAATATGAATTTATAACAATATTTAATTCATACAAAGCCCTCTTTTTTAAAAATTGAATTGATAAAGTACATCGGCACTACGGGACTCTTCAAATTAAATGTCGTCAATTCACGATAGATGGCTGGTTAAAACGACGACGCAACGCGCAGGCGTGGGCGTTAATTTAACAATTTATCTTTATAGCACAGAGATAATAATATACTACCTTAGTACGTAGATAATAATATACTTAGTTATGTTTTGTTATGTTCGTTCTCTGAAGATAGTGTCATTTATAATTTCCACGTAAAGTGCAATCTAGTAAGTTTTCTTAGTAAATAACATTATACTGACAATCATACGAGGGCGGGTCAATAAGTCCGTGACTTTTGGAATAAAACACAGATTTTTTGATAAATAAATCATTTTATTTTTCAACGTAGTCCCCCTTGAGCTCTATACACTTTGTCCAACGCTTCTCCAATTTTTTATCCCTTCCAAAAAATATGATTTGTCGAGGTCCTCATAATAGGCCTTTGTTTGCGAGATGACTTCATCATTGGAGTCAAATCTTTTTCCACCGAGCCATTTTTTCAGGTTTGGGAACAAGAAGTAGTCACTCGGAGCCAAATCTGGAGAATAGGGTGGATGTGGGAGCAATTCATAGCCCAATTCATGGATTTTTGCCATGGCAACTGCACATGTGTGCACCCTTGCATTGTCTTGGTGAAAAAGAACTTTTTTCTTGGCCAAATGAGGTCGGTTTTTTTTCAAATCCTCATTGAAGCGGTCCAATAAGTTGGTATAATATTCCCCATTAATTGTTCTTCCCTTTTGAAGATAGTCAATGTGGATTATCCCACGTGCATCCCAAAAAACAGTCGCCATAACTTTATTGGCTGACAAACCCACCTTGGCCGACTTTGGCGCCGATTCACCCTTAGAAACACACTGTTTTGACTGTTGATTGGTCTCTGGTGTATTGTGATGGATCCATGTTTCGTCCACGGTTAAAAAACTCCTCCATATTGTGATTAAACAACGCCAAACCTTCCTGTGAAGTTGTTACACGATTGCGTTTGTGGTCGACTGTGAGCAAACGCGGCACCCACCTTGCGGAAAGCTTTCTCATGCCCAAGTGATCATTCAAAATTGAAACCACTGAGCCATGCGAGATGCCTATGGCTTCCACAATCTCTTGCACTTTCAATCTTCGGTCGGCCAACACCATATCGTGAATTTTTTCGATTGTTTCGGGTGTAGAGACCTCAACTGGGCGTCCAGGACGTTCGGCATCTTCAGTGCTTGTAAGGCCACAACGAAATTCAGTAAACCACTTTTTTACCATTGAAATCGATGGTGCAGAGTCCCCATAGTATTTATCAAGCTTAGCCTTGGTCTCGGTAATGGTTTTTTTTCGCAAAAAATAATGCTTAATAAGCACACGAAATTCACTTTTTTCCATTGTTTCCTTAAGTTACTGGATAGTCTGATAAAGATAGCTGTAAAACACAAACTAACTGACGCAGCAAGTTCAAATTTTGATAGGAGTCAACTGACAGATGTCTGTTGACAGAAATAGTGTTGCTTTTTCAGTAAGGAGGTTAGAAATTCAAAAAGTCACGGACTTATTGACCCGCCTTAGTAGAACTTGTTGTAGTACCAAGCTCGCGCCACGGGCGCCCGCGCCGCGCGACTTAGTGTGGGGTCAAATCGACCTATGGGATTGTCCCTCTGTTGTACGTAGTATATTATTATCTCTGTGATGTAGATAATCAAATAAATACAGGAAAATACCGTAATGTTTAGCGCCACCTATTGAAGTTTTTTATTTAATATAAGATAACTTATGACGTACCTCAAACATATTCCTAGAGATGGCGCTTTTATTTTAAAATAAATTGCTAATTTTGTTGATTTCATACACTCAGCGTCATCTAACGGTCAGCGGCAGAATAAAAAATGATGTGCTTACGTTTTAAAGTATGGGCATTGTCACTCTATAATATAATTCTTCTATAGAAGTGTGGCTAGCTACTAACCTGACGAGAAGAATGAGTGCTCAACTTGTGGTTGCTGGAGAAGTGTCGCCCGCAGTGATAGCACGCTATGAGCTTCTCCCCCGTGTGTGACCGCACATGCATGTTGAGGAGCGCTCGCCTGTTGAACTTCATTCCGCAGCCGGCCCACGCACACCTAAGTGAGTTCCTCTCTGTGTAGTTTATGTGTGCGACTATGTGGTCTAAGTATTTCTGTAACAACAGGTTACTGATTAGTAACCATCTTTTGCCATTTTTCTAGTTTGATCCAAATAAGGGGTTATCTACATATTACGTGCAAGCGGGTCATACCAAACGTGACATTACATGTTAAAAGGATCCTTTAAAAGCGTGACATACAGGGGGAGGGGTTCAGGAAGTCGAAATTTTGTGACGTATAGACGGCGCCTAAGTTAAAGACTTACCCCCTAACTAATAAAAATATTTACAGCACGGACAACTTATACAATGTCGCTGTTTTTGTCCGATACATTGGAAAAGTCACTTGACAGTAAAATAAAATTTTCTGACTGACAGATGCTGCTGGACGGCCTTTACATCGCGGTATCGAAAATGCCAGGAGTTTAGAGGCTCTCGAACATTTAATACTACGGTGACGTACTGACGGATATGGTTGAGCTAATGTGTTATTGGTAATAGGCTATTTGAGTCATATTTAATTTCATACATCGAAAGAGTATTTCATATAGTACTAAATATTAATTTTTGTTTTTTAATTTCTGCCGATGAAAACACCTCAAAGTGACTTCCAGCAAAGATGTGACGACACGAACACACTAAACACATACGTAGTAGTGAAATGGAACGTGTTTCTGTAAATAAATAGTTCATGACAGTTATTTATGTCAAAACGTCAAACGGAACGACACACTGCCATTTTGTCTGAGCGGACTATAGCACAGATTACAAATAGTACTAGTATGACGTCACAACTAGATGGGTAAACGCCCGGGCGTTTTGGGCGTTTACCGGGCGTTTACCCATCTCTTCACAGCATAGATAATCAAAAAACCAACATGGCGAATAGTGTTTTCGACGGTTTTTAAAAAGTGTATTTTAAAAATAATTTATTTGTAGATTTTGAGGTTTCAAAATAATGTAATCTTTTTTTGTGTAATAAAACAATTATGAAGCACTTAGGACATAAATAAAAACAAGGTCAAGTAGCCTATTGTTGGCAATGAATTTTGTTTATACATATATCTTTATTATTATTAGAGTAAGTTCAATCAAAATGATCAGGCAGTAGAACTGTCACCTAGCAAGTAGTCTTGTAACTAATATAGAGACCAGGGATCAAAGTCTTAGGTCAAGTTTTAGAGTGTTGTATCTATAGTAGTCAAATATATCTGTATAACAGTGCCGGGTTAAGCCAGCGCAGGGCCTGTAGCAAATTCTGCCGACGAGCCCACGAGCGAAAAGCGAGGGATCTTAATATGCTCTTATATGATATGCGAGCGAGCAAATTTTTTTCTATTTTACTACCTGAAATAAACTTTACACCCTGAAAGACCGTGTACTTTAGAAAATGCAATTAAATCAATAACCTAAAACCGACTGTCGGTACTAAATAATATAATATGTTCTTTATGTTAAACGCGAGCGAGCAAAAAAGATTTTTAAAACCTGGAAGACTATGAACTTCCGAAAAATACAATAAAATCAACAGATTATAACGGAACATCGGACTAAATAATATAATATGACTATGTTAAAAAGCGAGCGAGATTTTTTTTTCTAATTGACCAAATAAAATCTATTTAAACTTTAAACCCTGAAAGTCTGGACTTGGGAAAATACAATCAACTTATTATACTGGTTTAAAGAACGCCGTCAGTCTCGCGTCAGTTGTCATTGCGTGAAGACGACTTTTGTTATTTATTTTTATCCACCCTCAATTTTTGTATGTGAAAACTTTTGTTTATAATGAGTGATATTAGTGAGGAGGAACCTCCTCCTGGTGTGGATGTTACTAATATGAATGCTAGAGAGGTACGCAGAACCATATTAGGATCTTCGCCATTACATAGCCCTTTAAATCAAGATGAAAATTTTGAGGTTACGAGTGAAGAAAATTGTAGTGTACCAATTAATTTGAAGAGAACAATGAAGAGAAAAAATTAGGGTTTTGTCATGGTTACGAGAAAGAAGAAACTAAATTTGAGGCGTTCATGTTCACATAAAGATAGAAATTTATCTCAGGTGAAGGAGGTTGTACCTAGCTTTTATGAAGTTGCAGTTTCTCATCAGAACAACTGGCTATTGCGAAGCTTTTTGGAACGGAAAATGTATTGGATATTCTGAAAGTTTCCTATAAAAATGCTTACAAAATTCTAATTAGCTTTAAATCCAGCGGTGCAGCAGCAAGGTTTTATTAATAGTGATAATAATAAGAAAAGAAGTTTGATATAGTTAGAAACATAGATATTGATATGGATGAAAAGGAAATAAAAGAAATTTTGGAATGTGAAGTGGAGATATTAGCAGTCAAGCGACTATTAAAATGGAATGAGAAAGGTGAATGGGTAAAATCCGAGACCATTAGAATCGCTTTCTACCATCATATTATGTTAAAGCATATGGTTGCCGTGTGAGAGTGGATTCATTCATTTTTTTCTGTTACACAATGTTCAAAATGTTGGAATGAAAGGGTATGGCCATATTAAACATTTTTGTACAGCTACATCACAAATATGTCCAAAATGTGGTGGTGAACATGTTAACTGCACAACTGATCAGTTTAAATGTGTAAATTGTAAGGGAGCATATGTGCTCCCTTACAATTTCTCTTATTAAGAGTGTCCAGCATTTTTACGTGAACGGAGTATTCGCTTACATATGGCTCAATACAAATCCACATATAAGGTGGCTTTACTCTCTTCTAACGATGAAAAGGAAAGTAGAGATTTAAATAATAGAGAATGTTTTATAAATCCAGTGCAAAATTTATTAACACAAAGAAGTAGTATCAATGCCACCTACGCAGATGTTACAAGAAACCAAGTTGATGAAGACATGGGAAATTCACGATGTTGCCAATCATAATGAGCCTACACCATCAACATCAAAGGGTAGAAATTCAATGAGTAAAAATAAGGCGAGTGGTAAAAACAATAAAAAGAGGATTGAGTCCTGTGAGCTTCAAGTTACCTTAAGCTCAGATGAAGATAAATGCACTAATTCTAATGAAGCAAGTATGAATTTCAAAATTAAAAAGCAAAGAAGTCTTTATTTTCACAGTTTCTACATCGTTTTTATGAAATAATTAAATCAAAAAATGATACTTAAACAAAAATTGATATGTTGTTTTCTATTGTTAAAATAATAATTATAAAGTATATAAGAAGTTTTTTGAATGCAGAATCTATTTTCAAATTGATAACTGAATCTTATAATGGATCAAGTTACACCTAATAAGAAACTAGATGGTGTCATGAATATTCTTCAGTGGAATGCAAATAGTATATCTCCAAAAAATTAAATTAGGCTTTGAGAGGACTAGACTTAACGTGAAAAAGAGGAATTATAAAAAGGCAGAGTGGGACATGTTTAAAGAAAAAAATAGAAGAAGACTTCTTAGATTGGTAATGTGTACCAAGTGTTCAAGAGTGCTTTTTTTGTATTCAGATCAATTTTCAGTTGTTACGGTCAGACACGTTGGAGCGTGGGGCGAGGCCCGTAGCATTTGCTACATCCGCTACTAGGCTAATCCGGCACTGCTGTATAATATTCTATACGTGCGAGTCAGCCGCATGCAGGCAACACGCGCGCACTTGGAACATTCTATGACCCACGTGGGATCAAGTGCGACCGAGACCCGCACGCGTGCGTAAATCCGCGTGACAAAAAAATTACCAAGCTGTCCAATAAAACAAGTTTAAAAAATAGTAACTCACTTGAAAAGAATTAAACTTGAATTTACACTCAAACCATAAACATTTATGATCAGCCTTCAATGGTGGAAGTTGGTTTCTCTTGCTGGAATCTCTGCGACAGCTCTCCAGTTTCAATGTAGCTCTAGCATTAAATCCTATTGCCAATAATCTTGCGTGATAAGAGTGGTAGTTCACATGTCGCACCATCTCATTAAAATCTGGTGTTTTGTATCCACAAACATCCCATAAGCAAGAATAAGTGACTGCAAAAGACAAAAAATAACCCAATAAAATATTTTGCGACTGCATTATGCGCTCCATATATTATTCCATATATCATATAATTCTCCATAGATGTGCGATATAATATATACTCCATATACAATATCGCACACCTTGCCAGGGCCCAGCAGGCCGCATCAGTCTGCCGCGGATTATGTTTAGGTTAGGATGGGACTATAATATGATCCGGAATCCAGCAGGCCCAACAAAATTCAGAAAACTGAAAATAGAACTCTGCGCTAGTACAATAGAGTTGAAAATCGAAGTGTCAGTGTTGTGCCGGCATGTATGAGATTGATACACACTCCGTTTGAACTTGACTTGTATCAAATTTCTCTAGACATTCTATAGACCTAAAGGTGTATAAAATGTCTCTGACTTCAGCATGCCTTACAGCATAGGCCTCCTCTAACTCTTTCCATTGCTATCAATCTCTAGTTAGCCTCCACCAATTTGTGCCTACGGTTAATTTTATTTCGTCCTCCCGTCTTATAGGTAGACATGCCAATTTTGTTTACTATCTGGGATATCACTGTGACTAGCTTACTCTTTTCTTTGCTGACTCCCATCATGTGGCCCGTCGAACGCCATTTTTGTTGGTGTATTATAATATGTAATTCTCTCTGGCCAAAAAAATTATGTGCTAAACATATTTTGTATTAATCGGTGTGTGTGGGTTTCAGCTGCATGTAGACTACCCCCATGCTATCCATTTCATACATGTATTTCCTATCACACTGGGCACACGCACCAACTATAACATCCTATCACCCATGTGCGACCAAGACCCACATGCATGTGGAAACCTTTGAAAATAAAATGTAATTCACAAACCTTCTTTCCGTTGGTCCACAAACTTTACTTCTGAGGCATGGGCACATACATGCTCTTGGAACTCCTTGTAATCTGCGTAACACTCTCGACATGATTGCCACTCACACTCCATAGATAGACCATCAAATCTGAGCCTATAGTTTGGCTGAAAAAACATATATGGTTGAAAATTAATGAATTTACTTGTCCTACAACTAGTAAAGTACTTGATTTTTGTATTAATATTACAACTAGTGTGAATAATAAAAACAGGAACGGAGACAAATGATTACTACATATTGTACCTCAATTTAAACTAGTTGCATAATACACTTAAAATTAAGATTAATTTAAACCATAAGTTTAGTAAACTTACCACAGCCTTTGGTTGTAATAGTGTCTCGTCGACGCCTGCTGGTACCGTAGCATCGTCTTCGGCAGCTGAAAGTAGAAACTTCTTGCGATGTGCGTTAGTTTCTATTATAAACTGAATATCGTTTTTGTTCTGTTGCGCCAATTTTTTTGGATGATTTTGTTTCTGCAGCCAGTCCATACAACGAACTAGTCTAAATTTATTAGTATCCGCGTTTTGACTAAGATCTTCCATGACTATAATAATTTAATACCAAAATTATTATGATGCAGGGCATAAAAGTTGGCACTGGCAAGGAAAATCAAGTTGTTTTATTTTGTATTTTTGGTTTTTTAACCGTAGTATTTGAATAAAATTACGTAAATAGAATAGTCTAATAGAATTTATATTATTCCTCACTATTTTAAATTTTAAATCAATATTTATGTTTTTCTGTGGCTAGTTGGCTACCGTTTGACTAGAGCCATAAAATTATAACTGTCAAACGAAGCAGGAGGCACAGGCAATGTCAACTGCCTGTGCCTCCTGTGTATATATTTATATGGCGTCAGCTTATCTTAAAACCATTTACCAGTGTCAAGTAAAAAAGGCGGGAAATAGAACTTTCTTTTCAATTTTCAACACTGTATTCATATATCGTCAAGTCTAAAGGCTAGTCAAAGTCCAAATAAATAGTCAGTACAATCAATGAGTCATGTCAGTCGATTCAGTAAAGTGGTAGACGCTTTACTGAAAGTTCCTAGGGAGTTTTGGCGGGAAACACAAAATGGCACGTTTTTAGAAGTACCACTTGCCCACACTAATTGTGCACGTTAACGAATATTTAATGGTTAATATTCTACCAATATTACACATTATGAACCGATATAACACAAATTAATGAAATTTTACAAATTCCACAACGTCACCAATTGAACTCTCCGGCAAAACTCCGCCAGCAAAGGTTCTTTTCAAAACCTTTCTTTTATCAATGCTGATAAGTGACGAATGACAAACAATGACTTTTTTTGTAATTATTTCTTTTAAAGAAAAATTCTAAGTTTTCAAGCGTTGACAAAAATAAATTAAACATAGACAAAACTATTTTCTGACTTCCAGTGCTTCCTCAATGAACATTTAAAGAAATATAACAGCTATGCGCCAAACTCACTGTCCAGCCTGCAAATCCAGCACCAGGTACTAAAGGCCGTCATTAGCGTCAAAAGTGTCAATCATTCTATGTTTTGACGTGTTAACGTCTTATATTTAACTAAAAGAAGAAGAAGAACATCTTATATATCGGTGAACGACGCGTCGGCTACAATATGCACGAAAAATTTACACGTTCCGCCTGAGTCACGTTCCGGCTGAGCCAACCGTTCAAGTCTGAGCGCGGAACAAGCGATAGAGAGGCACGATCGGCCTAAGCGCGGTCACGATCAATGCCACGGAATTGAATTTGCAGGCTGGGACGTGCCTCTGTGAGTAAGGCACTTTAAGCGCCATCTTCACGGTCCAGCACGGTCCACTGGTACTAATAGCCGTCATTAATGTCAATAGGTGGGCAATATCATTGAGTGTCAATGATTTACCTAGGTACTAGCTAATCCGTTTTAATGCCGCTGTGGACGGTGAGTAGGTATGGCTCTTTAGTTTCCTATGAAGCTACATAGGTATTTGTATAATGCCGTATCAATATCATAGTATTTTTTTATTAATGTATATACTTTTCTATTAATAGAATACTTAGCAGAGCCCAGAGCTATCCAGAATTTAATTTCCTCCAGTTGGTATTAATAAAAATAGCATCATATATATTTAAAGAACGATACTGGGTCAACTTAGCAGGGATGTTGCCTAGTGTGGAATATCACATTGTTATAAATTTTATGCAAATAAAAAATATTACTCATCTCTTTCTCGCAAAATGATTTGTTACGTCACAAGTTGCAACCGCCATACATTTTGTAATGACAAATGTATGGCGGTTGCAACTCGTGACGTCACGGGCCGATATATCGCTCTCTTTCATATTGTAAATTGAAATTGTTTGTCTCTTCGTTATTTTTAAGATATTACGAAAATGGGTTCTAGATTGATTAATAACATGTTGTATAACATCGTATAGACGAAAAAAATATTTTAGGCGTTTTGCCTATATCCAGGTGAGTTTTCAGTCAGTGCCCAAACCTTCAAAAGGGAATATACTCTTGAATGTAAGCAACTTTTATGGAATTACCTTTAAGAGGTACTTGAAAAATAAAATCAGCTGTTTTTACAATACAAAAGTGCTGTCTATGCCATAGTATAGCAAATATCTTAAAGAATTTATCCTTTATGCTTTGCTTGGTTAAAAAAAAATTAAAGTCGCATTTCGCTTGTCTTTTTTGACATTTCAATTTCAATAAATTACAACGTGCTGTAAAAATAAAGCTATCGTAAGTGTTGTATTTACAGCAGGGTACGGGTCGCTACGGCATTATTATTATAAATATTGTTATCAATTAATTGTCGCGGCATACATCGTTTAATCTCATCACTTAGCGTACTGCAATTGCAACGTACCGGAGGTCATTTTCTCCGGTGCTGATGAAATCAACTATAACTTTAGAGGAAGTAGTGAATAAATTAGACCACCTCGCATCACCCCTAGCCACCAGAATGCCTAACATCAAAGTTTTCAGCGGAAGCTCCCACCCCGACTTGGCGCAAAAGATCGTGGATCGCCTAGGAATCGATCTCGGCAAAGTGGTGACCAAGAAATTCAGTAACATGGAAACATGCGTGGAGATCGGCGAATCCGTACGCGGCGAGGATGTTTACATCGTCCAGAGCGGCAGCGGCGAGATTAACGACAACCTGATGGAGTTATTGATCATGATCAACGCGTGTAAGATCGCCTCCGCGTCTCGAGTTACCGCTGTCATTCCGTGCTTCCCCTACGCGAGACAGGACAAAAAAGACAAAAGTAGAGCCCCAATCACTGCGAAACTCGTCGCCAACATCCTGTCCGTGTCTGGAGCGGATCATATCATCACCATGGACCTCCATGCCTCTCAGATTCAAGGCTTCTTCGACATACCAGTAGATAACCTCTTTGCCGAGCCCGCAGTTCTAAAATGGATTAAAGAGAACATACAGGACTGGAAGACTAGTATTGTGGTGTCTCCCGATGCCGGTGGTGCTAAAAGAGTCACATCTATAGCCGATAGACTAAATGTTGAATTTGCTCTTATTCACAAAGAAAGGAAAAAGGCGAATGAAGTCGCTTCTATGGTTCTAGTAGGAGATGTGAAAGATCGCATAGCAATTTTAGTAGATGACATGGCAGACACTTGTGGAACTATATGCCATGCAGCAGAGAAGCTCATTGAAGCTGGTGCCATTAAAGTTTATGCTATACTAACACACGGTATTTTTTCTGGACCAGCTATTTCGAGGATCAACAATGCCTGCTTAGAAGCTGTGGTGGTAACAAACACAATACCACAAGAAAAACACATGCAGGACTGTCCCAAAATCCAGTGCATTGATGTATCCATGATGTTGGCAGAGGCGGTCCGACGTACACACAATGGGGAATCAGTGTCTTATTTGTTCTCCAATGTTCCATACTAGTTTAATTCATTTTATTATTATTATTAAGGCTTAGTTATCCAACATTTTATTATATTACATTCATATAACAGTGGGATGTAACTTGTAAGGATGAATTGGCATAAATGAATTTAAAATTGGCATGTTTTTATTATTTATTATAATAATAAATAAGCTACATTTGCACGCTACAGCCTTCTAGTTTTACTCCAAGCAAAAATTTTAATAGTTAAGTTGCAAATTGGCATAATGTGATGTTTCTAGCAATCTGGCATAATTTTTTTTAAATAAAATTTGAAGTTGTGGCAAGCTAATTTTACGATCATGAAAAAATGTATTTTTGTCAATTTATATCAGTTGTAACATGTTCATCTTGAGTGAATGTAGCTTTGTCAATTAGACTTGCTTGAAGATGCCTGATAATGTGTGATATCATACAACAAATGTTGGAGACATTAGTGTCAGTTCACACCTAGTCGCGACGCGGCGCGCCCTTTTTGAAGATAGTGATTCAAAATTGAACTTTATTTACTACACAAAAAGATCACATTTAATTGCAAGAGTAGTGCAGCGCGGTGAAGCTCTTGCAATAAATGAATCATTATGTTAAAAAGTGCAAACTGTGTCGGGTCTTGGTGTAAGCTGATCCTTAGTTTTAGTTTATTATCTCACTAAGTATAAATAAACATTCTGCCATGGTTTTTTTTCTTTCATAGGTTTAAATTTTAATGTTAAACAATTTGATTGTTTTATAGGAATTAGGGCCGTTGTTATGTCCCATGTAAAAATCATGACTGTATTTTTGTATAAACATTTATGTTATTTGGTATATCTTGAAAGAAAAGAATTGGTTGTATAATAATTAAGAATAATAATGAGTTAAATTACTGTTTCTATACTTAGTTTACCTACTTTGTTGGTGTATAAGGTATAGACAATTATGGACATTAATGATTTGTTAAAATCTTTGAATGTTAATGTTTTAGATGCTTAGATCTTTATTTTTTAAATTGTTATCAATGAACAAGTTGCTGCTCGACCAGGCATAATATAAAAATCGTGAGCACCCACACATACTCTTGTGTAAATACGTAGCTCAACCAAGTCTGCAGTCTTTGTGGTCACTTCCTACCAAAATATTTTGAGGTGTCCGAGTGTAAAGGAAAATGTTTAGAAACTGGTTGAGCAGGAACTTTGTGAATAATGTACTTTTAATGTGGTATTGCTGTAAATGTAGCCTATGTTTACTGTGTAGGGTTTCTATAACCACATATTTTACAAAGTTTTCTAATTGGCATGCTTTAAGGTAAGGCGAGAGATTTTCTAAATTTATAGAGCTATGTATATTTGGTCCGTATTTTAAGACATAAATAAAAAATTCTGACATATTCTATCTTTTATTTTCTTGTATATCTTTAATAAGTTTATAATAACAATAATAAATAGTCTTTCCTTCCTATAAATTTTTTTAGAAATCATTATGTTTCTTCATAGAGAATGAAATAGGGCTTTCATTGGCTTGCCTTTTGGCATAGGTCTTCTTTATCTCTTTCCATTTTTGTTTCCCTGGTCTAAGTTAGGTCTGGAATGTCATTTATGTCATCACTCAATCTTTCCGCTTCTTTTTACAGTTTTATGATTCAATAGTGATTATTATTTAGGATTCATTTATTTATTCATTCCTCATTTATTCAGATAAGGAACTTAGGTAAATCTTCATAAATCATAGAACATTGAAAAAATTGGATTGTACTGATAATATTAGCATTTAATTGAATAATTTCTTAATGAGTTTCTAGAATTAAGCTACTTTTGCCTGCGAACACAACATATTTTGAACATATATTTGCCACATAATAGTGTGGGTAACAAGAGTACAACATCAAAATATGTCTTTCTAATCAAGAAACGTTAAGTACCGACCTATCTAAATATAATATCATTGTTTTGACCTGAGGGCAATTGGGAATGATGTAATTATTTGAGTATGGACATTTTAAAAACATAATACAAGGTCAGATAACTTGTATATATTATGTACTTATGTTTGTTTTTTGTTGGTTGTTTAACGATTATTACGTGTGTATTTTACATGTATTAATTAGATATGGTATAGGTACTTTTACACAGTTCTCTTACCGCGTTAGAGTCTATCTTCAATACAACTTCAAAGAATTTTTATACTAAGGAAAGAAAAGGCCGCCTTAACCGCTCGAATAGACACCGGCCTTACTGAAAACCGGCGCGAATACCGCTATGTTAGCGCTATGCTTGTTTCGCTCAGTGAATGGGGGTGCAGGAGGCCCAAAGGGGCTTTTAAAAGACTGTCCATGACGACGGTATTCTCTTACAATAAGGCAATACGTCTGCTGATTTGGCGATCTTATTCCATAAAAAAATATTTGCTGAATGAGAAATTTCTAGCCAGTCGGGACTGTGCGTAGCTAAGTGAGTGCATTTTTTTGTTTGTTAGACCGAGAAGATCATAAATCATAATCATCAAGGTTGGCTGGTAGAGATTGCTTACTAGCAATAAGTTCGCCTTTTGTACCTACATAATTTTATGTAAAATTTTATGTAAGTTTTTTTTTTTGTAGTTTTTGGTGAGCAATAAAGTGTTATTGATTTGTATTGTATCTTAAGCAATATATTTAATTTTTATATCTACTTATTTGTTAGGCACTCTAACTATCGGCTATTATTTAAATAAAAAAATAATTTATTATGTAGGTATATAGGTACCTAAGCTGTCCCTTTTTTAACTTCTAAAAAATTAATTATTTAAAACATCATCCAGTGGACCAAATTTGTAAATCTAACCCTAAATATTAAATGGATTTATTTTCCTTACTTTCTGTTTCAAAATATAGATAAATTGGCCAGTATAAAATAAACCCTAGCAGCTACAAGTTTGAAGGTTTGGATTAGCAGAGTTAATAAAGTGTTTTCAACAACAAAACAATAATTAATTGTGTTTACGCTAACTAAAACAATTATTTGTGTTTACGCTAACTGATAAACTTATATTTTATCGTAAAAGCCAGGGGGTCCAGGTCACAGAAATCGTCATAATCTCTGTATAATTGCGTCAGGAATCAGAAATCACGCGGCACGCCTGCTTGGTCGTTATTCGGTGTAGTTCGCCACCTATTGACATATTTTGGAACTATTAATATTGACTACAAAAAACAAATAAGAATAATAGCTCCCCACAGCGATTTCGGTGACGCGACGGTGGAATTCCAATGCGGGAATCGAACCCACGACCTCGGAGTCGAGAGCTAAGCTCTAAACCACTGGACCATGAAGCTTGTTAATAAGAATAATAATAAACATGAAATACAGTTAGGTAATTATTTTACTGGATAAATCCAAATTATAACCGCTCTCTTTTGTAAGTCGTTTAAAAATCTGTTAATAGGTTATTTAAAGTCTAATAAAAAGCATATTTTGCTAAATGACAACAATAGAGAGGTACTAGGTAGCTGCTTTTATATTAAATGTATCTCTTAAAACTGTTTAATTACCGAAAATAGATTAAACTTTTTAACAGTATAGCGTATATATACCTACAGTGTGTGTCATCTCGAGGTTAATAGATTTTAACAGCAGGTAATAGGTTTAAGTTTATCGACAAAACGACCCCCTTTTCGTTCGTAACGTTCTTAAAATGTGCTAATAATAATTTAACAAATATCACTAAAAAGGGACAAATTATTTTTATTTTTTAAACAAAATACTGGTACCGACTTTAAAATTTTGAAGATTGAGTAGAGAAATAGTTAAAATTCCAGACAAATTTAAAATGGGAATTATTTAGAAATAAAATCAGTTTTATTTCATACTTTTTTGTGCATTTTTACTTTGAATGTCGGTTTAATTTTTTGTTATAAATAATAATATTATTTAAGTATATATTATTTTAAGGCAGGTATTGTATATAAGACAATGATGATGATTACTGTAAGTTACATAATGGCATATGCTTCCAGTTCTTTAAACAATGTCGAAATTAACAAACGCGTATCTATAAAGACTGAGAAGTTCTGTTCAGTGCTTTTAGATCACTTTTTAGATCATCAGGTCACCGCTTTTCTGACAACGAGACCAATTTCGGCCAAACCCAATACATCAAAAAAGAATTTTGAAAATCGGTTCATTAACGGCAGAGTAATGTTCAAAGATATCCATCCGTGTCGGTGTAAAATACTATGAGAAGTACCTATTATATCATCATTATGTCATGATGGTGGTGATGATGATGATGATTAATTTAGTTGACATAGTGGCAGTCAGGAGTTCAGTACTTTTGGATCCAGGGTATACCTTGGTGCAGTCTTACTTTTTGGTAGCATATGCTTGGGTTACTTCAGAAAAGTCGAAATCAATATATGTGTCGATATAAATTTTGAGGAGTTCCCTCGATTCCTCATGGATCCCATCATCAGGTCATCACTTTTGTGAAAACGGGAACAACTTCGAAGTATATATACCCTTTACATAAAAAAAATAATTTTGAAAATCGCTCAACAGACGGCGGAATTATTGTTGAACATTTGATAAAATTATCTGAATATTTTTTTAAAATCCTTTATCTTGATACCAAAATCTTAAAAATGTACAAAATTGGATTTATCTGAGTTTGAAGTTAAGCGACACATAATTATAAATGTAAATGGATGGATGGATGTTTGTTGCTCTTTCACGCTAAAGCTATTGAACGGATTTTGATGCAAGGACCATGAAAAAAATCGTCCACACCCACCAACATTTCAACCTTTTCTCAGTTAATAGCTCTTGCCATGCTGATTATTTAGTATGGTGATAATCACCTCAGGAGTGGGGTTTTGACAGTAAAAGCAATTTTTTTTTTTTAGTTTATATTATCGAGCCACTCCAGCTTCGCATGGGTGCAGTGTATAATACATAATATAAGCTAACAGGGAACTGAGCTACTTAACTTTATACTGAGTCTAACTAGTCTTCTTTTTCTTTTTTAGCATATTTTTACTAATAGTAAACCTACACAGTATAAAATGAAGTCGCTCAGTTTCCTGTTCGATAAGATATTTTAAACTAAGCAGCGGATTTTAATGCAGTTTTCAGAAATGGATAGTGATTCAAGAGGAAGCTTTATATGTCTAAAACATTGCATCCGTGCAAAGCCGGAGTAGATCGCTAACATAAAACAAAAAAAATACGTGTGGCAATCGGGGACAGCCGCGGTAAAGCTATTGCATAGTAAGTCTACACGCATACGTCTAGTCGCACGTGACGTCGCACACAAACACCGAGCCGAAGTCTGCCGAACTGAAACGACGTTAGACGATGCACGGCTTTCAACGCAGCACCGCTGTGCCGGTCGGAGTGGGGGTGTTAGGTTTATTTTCGTTACGGAATTTCTTGATTCGGTCGCCGCGCTCAAAGCCCGCGATAAAAGCTATGCAATAGCTTAAAATTAAATTCCAATTTCGGGAAAAACCCGAGGTGAATGTCACCTTACTAAACAATTATCAGCGTGGCAAGAGCTATTAACTGAGATAGGATAGAAATCTGTTGGGGGGCGGGGACACTGTCCATACAGATTTTTGCATGGTCCTTTGTAGTCTAATCTCTGGATTACCACAGGCCACTTTCTATCCTGAAAAAGTGTTTCCGTGGGATACTGTATTTACTCGGGCGGAGCCTTGGGGGAAAGCTAATGGCAAATAAAAAGCCAACATTAGCACTAATTAAGTTTATTTAGTGGGCGTGTGTGGTAGCGTGGTGCGCCTGTGCCGCCGCCTTCCTCATCTGTACCAGGACATTGCTCATCTCTTCACGCTTCCTCTTAGCACGGATGTGTGTGCCAAGGCGACGCTTCAGGAACTTGAGTGCACGCTTGTCCTTAGATACCTGGAATTTTGTAATTTCCTTGATGAGTATCTTACTACTATTCTAAATGTGAAATTTTGTGAGGATGAATGTATATATTTTGTTACACTTTCACGTAAAACTACTCAAAGGATTTCAATGAAATTTTGTATGGTAGTAATTTAAGCTCTGTATTAAAACATAACTACTTTTTATCCAGAAAAAATACAGTATTCACATGGCATTTCTATATTTACACGAGCAGAGGAAAAAGCTAGTAACTTGATAAGACAAATTAAGTTTATCTGTGCAAAGTCTCAAAATATCCATCTAGTGGTCAATAGATGATCTTCTTTAAATTTGAGGATAAAGTTTTTTGTTTTCGTATAATTCGGCAATGTAACTAGTTAAAAAAAAAAGGTTACTTTGAGAGTGAAAATAATCATTGTCTGTAATGTTTTTCAATTCCTTTCTTTGTCAGCGACATCTATAGTAGCAGTGTCAATTTCGAGTTATGGAATCAATTTAATTAAATCAATATTATATCTAGCAATATCTCGCGAAAAAATATCCACAACCTGCAAGTAAATTCCATAACTCGAAATTGACACTGCTACTTCCTCTTGCTTGTGGACTCGATATATGGGCCACATTGTTAGCTATGTTAAACTTGTCACATTATGTTCAGAAACAATTTTTGGACCAAAAGCACTAATTATTAATAAACTACCAACAAATTCGCCTCGAAACCAAGGCATTGAAGGGTTGGAGTGTATCATAATTAAGTGTGGCAAAGCAGACTCATGTCTGCATGGACTACTGCACTTACTCAATATTTGTTAGTTAATAGAATCAGGCGTTACTTTGCGGAAATCCATACAATTGCATACAATTTAATTAATATTTTATCTACCAATATCCTGTGACAAAATACGCACAACCTGCAAGCAATGGTGTGGGGCCTAGCACATCTTGCTGACATTGTTGCTTGTGTGGTGGTGGTCTTTGCACAATTTTGGTTATGAGTGTACACATAAGCAGTGTGGGAGGAGCTTTACGCATGCTTATGTGTGCACTCACACTATGGTGCATATTAAATTGAATATTTGTTTATAACGTTATTACAACCGCAGTCTAAGTTGACATAAAAAATCTAATCTTTTTCTAATGGAATAATAAATAAAATTTAATTTTTAATTTATTTATTAAATTTTGTTGAATATTCTCATAGAAAAAAAAAATGACTTCCTTTGCCTTAAACAAAATAGCCAAAGCTATGTGCTATAATAATATGCCATGTAAAGGAAAAAACATAGCTTAGATAAGCATGTTTCCTCAAGAATACTTCAACTGTTTTACAATGATTCAAATGAAAAGTAAATTGATCAATAAAACTTTATTCTTGACACCAAAGGTAAACTTGAAACCAAAGTATTTTAACCTAGAAAATTATTACACAAGTAACAGTATTAATTATATTAACTAATTTTAGCAAATTTACTAGTATTGTTGTAATGTAATGTACTAGTAAAACATTGCTATCATCTACAGTTTACTTCGAATGTAAACAAATATTCTATACTTCCTTCTAGTAACATTTTTACATGTAAGTTTGTAATTTTATGATTTAATAATGCAATCTACAGAGTTGATTAAACCATTCAATAGTCTATTGTAAAAAAATATTTAATGTCTCATGAATATGATAATAAAGTACATAAAATAATCTACATCTTGGCAAAAAAAGAGTATAATATATATAAGGTGACAGCAGGAACTAAAAACATTTTCAACTTTTTCATCTTTTATCCATAATACACTATTAAATTGGAATGACATATAAAATTTATAGTTTATCAGGTATAACAAATATGTACAATAAATTTCATTCCAATCTAACAACGATAAATGATGGTACAATCGAAAATGTTTAGTTCCAGCTGTCACTACATCTTACTCTTTTTTGCCAAGCTGTACCTCATACAGTATGAAGGTATAGTTGTTTAGATTGTTTATCCTCGTAAGCATAGGTTAGATATGTTTACATTCACTCCTACTAAACATCTGGACCTACGATCTCATACATTCTGCCACAAAAACATTTAAATGTTTCTACCAACCTTTAACAACTCCATAGCCCTCTTCTCGTATGGTGCGTGTCCAACGACTTCACGTACAAGGTCGCGCACGAATTTAGAGTGTTTGGTTTGCAGCTGAAAGATAATTATATGGAATAAGTACCTATATTGATTGTAACACAGTCAGGACTTTAAATAAAAAAGATGTATTAGAGGGCTTAAAGGTAAATTGTGGGGTTATAAATATTTTTCTATGAAACAGTTCAATAATTTTATTTTCATCACTGAAGGATATACTTACACCCTTTAGCCTTGCGGGTCTGATTTTTATGGTTTTGTCGGCAATTTGTGTCTTCTTGCCAGCGGATATCTTTGTTGTTTTGTGTCCTTTTCGCAGACCGACTGCGATCTCAAACCGCGGTGCCATGCTGAAATATACAATAACACAAATTTTAACACACGAAATATACTTATGAAACACTCCAGAATTTTATTAAAGCACTTTTAATTATTATTATGGATTAAGTTAATGTAGGATTAAAGAAATATTTAAAGCTTAGAAATTATTTACGTACTTTACTGATTGACAGTTATAACCAAAAAGAAACTTCGGAAATCACAAATGACATATGACAATGTCAAGTTGACATTGAGTTGCTTTTTTTTATTTTATTTATATACGGCATCGGCTTATAATTATTTGCCAGTGTCAAGTTAAAAAAGGCGGGAAATAGAACTTTCGTTTCAATTTTCAACACCGTATTCCTAAATTGTCAAGTCTAAAGTCTAGTCAAAGTTCAAATAAATAGTCAGTGCAGTCCAGACATGTCAGTCGATTCAGTAAAGTGGTAGAATCTTTACTGAAAGTTCCTAGGGAGTTTTGGAGGGAAACTCAAAATAGCACGTTTTTAGAAGTTGTACCACTTGCCCACACTTGTGCACGTTAACTAATATTTAATAATATTCTACTAATTTTATACATTAAGAACCGAAATAACACAAATTTATGAAAGAAATGCAAAATCCAAACATCACCCATTGAATTCCCCGGCAAAACTACCATTGAATTACTAATGACATTAAGTTTATTTAACATCAAAATTCGCAGTAAAGAGCGTCACCGCTAACTAGCTTACTCAGTGACGGTTTCAATAGGTACATTTATTTCGGAACAAAACCGCGATTTCTTAGAATCCTCTGGCAAAATTAATTCAATAAATTCCCATATGGCATACCAAATCATTCGGTTCTGTCTGTTTGTGCCCAAATTGACCTACGTGTTAAGATGCTTTCCACTATAGAGTTTTCCCGACCTTATCTCAGATTTAGATCTTACTTTGAAAGACACACTGGTCAATGTTCTGAATTGCCACATCTCCGACATTTCATGGGTTCAATCCGCTTTCCCCATGCTGTTCGGAGGGTTGGGTATCAGGAAGGTGTCCAGTGTGTATCTTCCTGCTTTTTTGTCTTCAGCTAATAGCACCCATCCACATTTCACTAAAATCATTACCACTTCATTAGGCTGCGTGGGTATAGACTCATTACCGGAAGCCGTTAATACTTGGTGCAGAGTCTACCCAGACGAAATTCCAGTCAATCAAGAAAGAAAGAAGAAATTCAAGTCAATAAATCAAAGGATGAACCACTCCTCAATTTGGTACAATCAGACCTGCTAATTGCTCGGTGCTGCTGAGCTGAGCCGGAATCGGAATACTGGCTCCAGGCTCTCCCGTCATCCAATGTCGGAACTCTCTTGGATAAGCACACCTTCACACTATCGGTCAGTCTGCGCTTAGGAACCGCTACCAACGAACCCCATCGCTGCCAATGTAGTACCACGGTGGACCGCCAAGGATACCATGTACTGTCCTGCCGCCGCAGTGCCGCCGCAGTGCCGCCGCCAGTCCTGCCATGCCTCCATAAATGACGTCATCCACAGGGCATGCAAATTGCATTGCGGCTTTTTCTTCCCTTCGTCTGTCATAGATAAGACGGAGGCACACACAGTCGTTTTTCATACATCGTCAGCTGTCATTTCCATAGAAAAATAAAGATTGTCAAGCGCTATTAACAGAATGGTTTCGCAATTTGCTGTAAAGAAATTGTATATTTTGAACCACTGATAAGATAAATGAGGTTGGATTGGCAATATGCGCGGGGCAGCCGCGCCACAAGTATGATTGGACAATCATACTTCAACCGAACCACGCGTTCATACTTTTTAGTCGCTTGTTGATTGCCTCGCAGTACGAAGCAGCGCTAAAATCCTTTAAATTAAAGAGCCAGACATCAAATATGAAACAAGGAGGAATTTCTTTTCATCGGTAAGCATAAAAACCTTAGTTTTTTAGTATTTTTCCCAAAAAACTAGTTCGAATTATGAAATTCTAAGTAGAAACGACAATTAAGCCAAGAATCAAAGAAAATATACATTGCTGGTGAAGTACGCAAATATTTCGCGAGAAGACACATCTGACGCGCAATGTGTTGTGAAGCGAGCCAAATTACCGCGCCTTTCGACTCGTTCGCGTCACGTCTGCTTCGGTCGGTCGTCCTGGATAGTGCAGTCAGTGATCGATGATTTATCGACAAATTATTTTTCTTCAGAATGAGTTACTACTGTTATCGGTAGTAAAATTTTGCTAGTCTTTTTTTTGCCACATAATATTTATAAAGACGTCGATTCTTGCACGCGAGTGACGAGTGTTTTGTTTGTTTGTTTGTTGTTATTATAAATTACTGTCAGTGATCATTTGCGTGTTGATAATTGATGAATGAATTAGAATCTAAACCAATAGATTTTATAATTTCACTAACGCAACGATATAAATATGCAAGATTAACGTTAACTTGCGTTAATTCTTCCGAAATGTAACGCTTTAACGTTTAACGAAGCTAACTTTTTTTGTAGCGGATTGACGATTAACGAAGTTAACTATTTGATTAACGGTGACCGGCTATGCCTAAAACCTTTGCGATGCGGGGTTGTTGACGAATGTAATATTTGATGCTGAAGCGAAGAAGATAATGTATTGGTTTATTACTTGTTGGTATTGCATAATAATATGTACGCTTGAGTATCTGAAAATGTAAATTATGAATATTTCGTCTACAATAAAAAAAAATATTAAAAGACTACGACTGTGCAAATGGCAATGCTACACTGCCATCGACTTCTTTTTTTGCTTTGATTTTCTAATTATTTTTGATTACAAATAAAGGTAATACATGTTGATATTTTTTTTCATTTTCTATCCCAATACCAATTAAATTCGCCTTTGACACAATGTTTTAGTTAGTATAAAATTACTAGTGCTCCCGTTATTAAAAATTTTCATTCAATTACCAATAGCTACAGGACGATTTACGATTTACGATGAGCCCTCGGCAAAAATAGTGGGGATGCACATATTGTACACGCACAACCATACTTGCCCCGCTACTCCCCCCACCGCATTCAAAAGTTAGGGCTCATAAATCGTAAATCTAACAGAAACTAAGATGATTTCAAGATTCAAGTTTGACCATTTTCATTATCGAAAATTCCTATCGACCATAGCAAGCCCTAGCGTGCGTGTGAATTTTGAGCATGTGGTTGTGTCGTAACGTTACCGACTCAACGTAGTGTGAGTACCAAATCGCAGCCCTCTGTTCTAGGTGTGATTTGTTAATTAGTGTGCGTAATTCGTGTATGTATTATTATTTTTTATGTAGTGGAGTGCATTGGAGGGAGACAGGCGGCGACGCTGGTTTTCAAGTAAAAGTGTCACGGTTGCCAATCCAACCTCATTTATCTTATCCGTGTTTTGAACAATATATATCATAATATAACTCCCCACACCGATTTCGGTGACAGTGGCCGGTTTCATTGAAACCAGGCCAGTTACGCAGGAGTAATTTTATAGTGCCCAAGTGTGTGCGCAGTACACAAGAGCACTCTCTCTTCTTTCTCTCTCATGACCCAGTGGTACGGATATGCGATACGACTGGCGAGAGATCAAGTGCAGGTTCAATTTTTTATATACCCATCCGACACATGGATCATCTTTTTTATCAGACAATCAGGTTATCAGCCTGCATTGTCCTAACCAAACTTGAAAACAACATTTTTTGTTGTTCCAATGCGGGAATCGAACCCACGACCTCCGAGTCGAGAGCCAAGCTCTAACAACTACACCACGGAAGCTAATATTGAACGCTAATATTGATTAATATTGAGTAGGCAAATTATATAAAATATTATGTTAGGTACACCGCGTAACATACATGTAAGCGTAAGTATCGCGAATACTACATATTTTCATAAAGTTTATATTATTATGAGGATTTATTAAATCTATTTGTTGTTTCAAGTAAGTGCCAGCTCTGTCAAAAAACTCGATTAAGAGGGCGTATAACGGTATATTGTCGATGTTTGATTTTTACACTCGATACTAAACCACAAATTGTTTGTTTTTTTACATATAGCAGATTTTTTTAGATATAACATTATATGCAAAAGAAACTGGACTGAGTGAAAACATGAAATTTTAATATTTTATCTATAGAAACAAATTACAAATTTACTTCTAATTTTCAACTAAAATCAATGTATATTCAAAACTATGAATATAACCTAGTTAATTTTATAATACATAATATAAAATTATATTAACTAGTGACTGTATTAGAGGCTTAAAAAAATATTGTATTTTACGAGTTAATAAAATAAAACTATTTCGGCGCTTACTACGTTCTTATTCCGTGTAGAACACTATCGTTCTGTTTCACCTGCCATGCGTGACGGGCATGTTTTGTTTCATCATTCAGTTGTGATCGCTCCATTGAGACGAGAGGACTGTGCTTCTGTACTGAGTGCTCCGGCTCGAGAAAATAAAGGGTTTTCCAATAAGAGGTGTTATTTTGAATAGCCCGCTATTTCGGTAGATGTCACTTTTGAAGCTGTCATTTCTTGGCATTTGACAAGTAGAAACTACGCCATTAATAAAAATGGTACGATACACGCTTCAACAACGCATTGAAATTATTAAAATTCACTATAAAAATGGTGAAAATTTGGCAGAGACGGTTCGTAAAACTCGAACATTTTTGGGTCGTCGTGAAGCACCTTGTCGGACCGCAATACAGAAATTGGTGGAAAAATTCGAGCTGTTGGGACAAGTTAGTGATAAGAAGAATAAAACCCGTGCACGTCGCTCAAGAACAGCCGAGAATATTGCTGCTGTAGCCGAAAGTGTTGAAGAAAACCCAGGTTTGTCCATTCCTCGTCGTTCTTTGGAATTAGGTATTCCACAAACGTCATTACACCGTATTTTGCATAAAGATTTGGGTCTTAAGGCTTATAAAGTCCAGTTAACACAAGAACTCAAGCCGGCCGATCATCAACAACGTCGTGACTTTGCTGATTGGGTCGTTGAAATGCATGAAAATGATCCGGAATTCCATCGAAAAATCATCTTCAGTGATGAGGCCCATTTCCACCTCGGTGGCTTCGTCAACAAGCAAAATTGTCGCATCTGGGGCTCAGAAAACCCAAGAGTTATTGTTGAAAAGCCTCTCTATCCTCAACGTGTGACTGTTTGGTGCGGTTTATGGTCCGGCGGAGTCATTGGACCTTACTTTTTCGAAAATGAGGCTGGCGCAACAGTTACGGTGAATGGATTGCGCTATCAAGAGATGATTAACGATTTTTTATGGCCGGAATTGGATGGTATTGATCTGGACAACGTTCACTTTCAAAAAGACGGCGCTACGTGCCACACAAGCAACGAAACCATTGATCTTTTAAGGGAAAAGTTTCCGGACCGTGTTATCTCTCGAAGAGGTGATCACAATTGGCCACCGAGATCTTGTGATTTAACACCTTGCGACTTCTTTCTTTGGGGCCACGTGAAGGAGAAGGTCTACGCCAACAGCCCAGTATCGATTCAAGACCTCAAAGATGGAATTCGTGAGGCTATCGAGGACATAGAGCAGCCACTTTGCGATTTAGTTATGGAAAATTTCATGAAAAGGATTTTGTCCTGTAAGCGTGGCCGTGGTGGTCATTTGCCTGATGTTATTTTCCACTATTAACGGCATACCTTCCTCTTTGTAATGAAATAAACATCTGATGATTTATAATAAAAAATGGCATTTTTCTTTGAATATCAAAATAACACCTCTTATTGGAAAACCCTTTACTTCGACGAAATTATGACAAACCAAAAAAATCAAAGGAAATGCTCTAAAAGAGAACATAAGAAATTAAAACTTCAACGCATGACTAATTGTCGAAGGTTTGTATCTATAATTTTATTGTTTATGTTGTCACTAGCGCTGGAGTAATAGCGGCGCGTGTAATATATGCAAAATTTATCGATACTTTGACCATTCGCGTGTTGATGGGAGTTTTTGTTTACAGTATATATTACATTCTAACATAATTTGTAAGATCTTGCGAATGTATCGTATTATATATACGTATAATTTTGTATTACAAGCCTTTAATTTACAATTATTTTGTCATTCAGAGCGGTTTACGCTCATAATAATGAACAAGCTGATGAATGCGAACCGGTTGATGCGCTAACACAGAAATCTTTCACCAACTTCTTAAATTTATTGAATTTTTTTTGTACAATGAACATACATCTTTTTAATTTACAATTTAAAATCTGGTCTTCGAGTTACATTAATGGTTATAGGTAACTCGTCAAATGCAAAATCTGCCTTACCATTATATGTAATAGAGCTCAGGGAAAGTATCATCTGGTATGTAAAAATCCAATTTTCGCACTTGTTTTTGCACTTGCACACAACACCAACAGGAAAATTTTTGGGACATAAGCGTATTTTTTGGGAAATCGTGATCATTAACAAAATGTATTATTGGAATTATCAAGTACAAGGCCAACTACATATTATAACCAAAAGAAAAATATGTATTTTTACACTGTGGTCCGGTGGAAACAAAAGTTTACCGCTGTAAGAATCTTACGCGATGACGACTTTTGAAAAAATAAAATGGTTGGTAAACTGACAGAATTTTGTATCGTACAATTACTGCCTGAGTTAAAGACCCACGTCACATAAGAACAACGCCACCGAGACAGCCTACAGGTAGCAAAAAAGGTCAAAATGAAGTACTAACTGATGCTCGACCCTTAAAGAAATCTCACCTGAGTTCGGAATTGATGGAAATTCATTCTTCTGAATCTACTGCTGGTCCTTTTAACGTAACAGTTTTGTCAATCGTAGAATATTGAGGCTTAATATGTAATATAAAAGCGTTAGGGTACTTCTAAATAAATTACAGCCTATTCTGATTGCATAACAATAATTATTTAAATGTTTTACTCACTAGAACACCTTGACAAGTTTCAGATATCTTTCACACGAAAGAAGAATATGCACAGCCGTTCTTATTATGTGCAGGGAAAATATTTGTCTAGAAAGCAGATCGTTAAATACCTCGGAGTTATATTTGATGAATAACTATCTTTTCGTCCGCACTATGAGCACATTCTAAAAAAAAGTAACAAATTCTTAGGTTTGGTCATACGTTCCGTAAAAGACTTTAGGAAACAACATAGTGTACTAGCACTATTTTTAAGTTTAGTTAGGAGTGTACTGGAGTATTCTGTCCCATTTGGTACCCTTTTTACAATATCCATATCGATAATATTGAAAAGGTTCAAAAACTGTGTTTGCGATAACTCACACAAAAATGTAATCTCGGTCTTACGGTAAAGGACTACACCAACCAACTGTCTAAATTTAGTATGGTATCATTAAGTGCTCGTCGTGAGAGATACGATCTGCTTTACCTGCATAAAGTTTTGCACTGTTCTATTGATGTTCCAAATCTTCTATCTCAAGTATCAATGAACACTTTGTTCAGAACGCGTAATCCAAAAATGTTTTATATTCGTGTATTCAAAAACAATACGTCCTATTACAATCCACTGGTTAGGATGTGTCGTACCTATAACGTTTAATAACAATTTCAAATTGGACATGTATATTTTCTATAAATTTTCTCAGTATAAGAAAACAATCACGGAAATAATGAAAGCCAAGTATTCACCACTTCCCGTGTCCGATAATATAAAAAAAAGACGTGTGGCACTCGGGGACTGCCGCGGTAAAGCTATTGCATAGCAAGCATTTGTGATAATAATAAAATGTATGTATATAGAGTACTCACTCATTTTCTTTCACTATTTTTTCGTGACTTTCTTCATTAATAATAAATGCACTTTGTTCATTTATATTCAAAACACTTTATACACAAATTTTACAAGTACAGCTATTCACTGTTGTACATAAATACCTATACACCTATATACTTTCTCATAAACAGCTGCTTATGTCGTCTCGATTCGTGCGAGTTTCGTAGAGTCGTACAATACGTCTAATCGCACGCACACAACGCCGTGTCGAAGACTGCCGAACTGAAACGACGTTAGACGATGCACGGAGCGTGAGGTTTTTTCGTTACGGAATTTCTGGATTCGGTCCCCGCGCTCAAGGCCCGCGATAGAAGCTATGCAATAGCTTAAAAAATCTAGGTACTTGTCTCCCGATTTAGATTACAAGTTAATTTTATTTTATTTATTATATCATTTCTTTTTTTACTAGATAGTTGCAATAAGCAGTAGATATGCCCTTTTACTATTAATGTAAGTACCTAGCTATCTTTTTACTACTTTATTTTTATTTGTATCAACAACCGAAAACTAATTAAGTTAGGTATACTTTTTTGGGTTACTGTCTAGTTTAGCCATTAAGCTTAAGTTAAACTTGTCATGCAATGATAAGATGTAACCTGTTTGTGTAATAAATATAAATAAATAAAATTTAAACGGTGAATTAAATCTGAGAATCTTTGACGTTCAAAAGTTCGTAATTAGCCTAATAACCTTGGAAATAATACCCATTATATTATTTTTTGTACAAAAATAATATATTTTTGACGCCGCCATCTTGACGTTTGCCTTCCCAAATTTTATCTAAATCGAGTAATTTCCTCGTACATTGCAAACAAACATAAGACAGATAATATATAGTCATAGGTCTAGAATTTTATTATAAATTAATAAGATAAGCAAACGGTACTGTTTTAATTAATGATATGAGGCTAGTAATTTTTACTCGTAAAATAAAATTATCAGTATAATAATTGCTTTATTTACTATAGTGTTAATTTTATTTTTCACTAGTAAAAGCACAGGCGCATAATCCGACTCGCACTTAGTCAAGTTTTATCTGACGTTTTTGCGTATACTATGTTGTAGTTCGTACAAAGCACGACGACGCGGCCCGCGGAGACGTTTTCGATGCGATGGATGAGTGTGAAGGGCACGAGTGAAATCAGATTTTTTTCTAGCGTTGTGCGCCCTCTTAACCCCATACACCAAAGCGGTGCCAACGAGACTAATTTCGGATTATATGCATGTCGGTATAAAATACTATGAGAAGTACCTATAATATCATCATTATGCCATGATTTATGGTGTGATGATGGTGGTGATGATAATGTTTTTACTAATACTTTAGTTGACATAGTGGCTTATGTTTGCAGTTATTTAAGCAACGCCGAAATCCCCAAACATGTATCTATAAGGAGTCAGGAGTTCTGTTCAGTACTTTTGGATCCATGGTATATTTTGGTGCAAAATCTTACTTTTTGGTAGAATACGCTTGGGTCACTTCAGAAAAAGTCAAAATTTATATGGACACAAATATTGATTTTGACTAGTTCCCTTGGATCCCTCATGGATCCCACCACCACCACCACTTTTGTGAAAATGGAACTAACTTCGGAGTATACCCAAACATCAAAAAAATAATTTTGAAAATCGATCAACAAACGGCGGAGCTATCGTTGAGCATACAAAAAAAATATATATACATATATATAATGTCAACCTCGTCTTAAATTTAATAAAATGCACAATACACCAAAAATAATTACAATTTATTACTCAGTACTCTTACTACTAATTATTACAATATTAAATAACTGAGGCCTAAATAGTTCGGACCTCTGAGCACACGACCGTTCTCAACCACCGCCTGACGAAAGAGGTGCGGCCCCTCACGGTGCGCGAGCGTTTGTCAAAATGCTCTGACATCATCGGCGGCAAGACGTAAACGAGTGATCCATATTCTGTCGGCATAAAGGTCATGTCAGAGGTATAACCTAATATAGGAAAAATATCCTGAATGGTTAATTTTACATTGGTCAGTTTGATATAATTTATCAAACTCAAAGATAATATTAATAATAGCTATGCTAGTACAGTGTCAAGAAAGTGTAGAAATTAATAGGGCACATCCATCGTTCGAATGGCCACCCCATTTCCGGTTACTATAAAAGTTTTTGATACTTTAATTAAATAAAATTTTGGAAAATACATTGTTCAATAATTTGCATCTACAATAGGAATGTTGAATATCAGATTTTTATAAATTCAATTTTAAAATTGTTGATTAAACATGGCGGGTGCAACTCGTGACGTCACAGGCCGATATATCGCTCTCTTTTATATTGTAAATTTAAATTATTTGTATCTTCGTTATTTTTTAAAATGGGTTCTATATTGTTTATAATCATGTGACCTTACTAATAAAAATATTTACACAATGGATAACTTAAACTACGTTGCTGTCTTTGTCTGTTAAGTGAATTTTCCAACGCATCCAAAAGAGTAACAAACATCGATGCACCCATTATACAATTTCACATTATACATTACTTCTCGCTGCGAATAGCATATGTTATTATTAAGATTTTGTAGGCTATTTCACTTTTGTATGGAAGTGATGTAGTGCATAACCATATTCCTGAGTACCATAATCCTACTACTATTATAAATATGAAAGTTTGTGAGGATGGACGGATGTTTCTTACTCTTTCACGCAAAAATTGCTGAACGGATTTTGATGAAATGGTATGGTGGTAGTTTAGGCTCTGGATTAAAAACATAGGCTACATTTTATCCGGAAAAAGTGCAGTGTTCCCGTGCAATAATGTAAACGCGGGCGGAGCCGCTAGCAAAAGCTAGCATAATATTAAGCATTCATTGCTAAAGTTTTCAGGAATTGTATGAAAACAGAAATACAAAAACAAAATGTTTATTTGCTAAAAGGGTTTTACATACAATGGTGTTTTATTATTTAAGGACTAGGCAGAGCCTGTCATGCGGGGATCATAAATTATTAAATACATATAAAGAAATAAAATCAGATATTTAATATTATTTTACAGATATTCTGATCTTTTTGCAGCTATATGTGGCTTTTCTATCAACTTCGACTGGAATTTCATGTACTTGAACCCTAACACTCTCAGCACTTTCTGCAATTGTGGCTGCATCATAACCTAAACTAACAAACTCTATCGACGACAATGCTATGCGTAAATTCTTGAGCCCATGCACATAATATGATGAAATAATACAAATTATCTCTTCCTTAAAAAATACTAGTACAGTTGGCTATGATGAAGTTTCCACAAAAATAATTAAGAAATGTAAACATATAATAACCCTAATTTTAACAGCGCTTTTCCCAAAAATAAAAAAAAACATCAATTATTAAACCCTTGCATAAAAAAGGCGATCGAAGACAGTTACACAATTACAGACCTATTACTTTAGTTCCCATTATATCTAAAATATTTGAAAAGGCAATGCACAAAAGATTAACTTCCTTTATTATTAAATTTAACTTATTTAAAAATGAACAGTACGGATCTCAGAAGAATAAATCTACACAAGCTTACTTTAATATTGTATAAATTTTTTACAGTATTGATGACAATAACCATTGTATAGTTATATTAATAGATATGACTAAGGCATTTGATTTTGTGTCTCTTAAACTGTTACTAGATAAATTAAGCAGAATGGGAATAAGATTATTTTATATAGATAAATAGATTTAATGGTAAACATTGAATGCTTTCATAATATAGTCCTAATATTTATTTTAAGTTAAACATGGGAAATCAAAAGGAACACGTATATTGGTGATAATTTTATATTAAATTATATCTGGCAAGATTTATTAAATATTAAATATATTATCAACCCTTTATGTAAATTCCTACTCACATGTTACAGGAATTTGACATTGATCGCATGGTTTTAGTATGTTTATGAATTAAAGATAGTTTAAAACTTGGAGTGTATTAAAAAATTATATAAAATTGAAATATTTACTACAAAACTTAAATATTTATTGATTATAATGATGTTCCTATGTTTAACTTCTGTTTTTTTTTATTCTCAGCAGTAAAATGCGATTTTTATTTACTGATAACACAAAAACATTTACGAATTATTTTATTTTATTGCATATCATTTATTCAAAAGTGTTAAGATGTAAAGTTGTGAACTCAGTTCAGACCCCATTTAATCTAAACGTAAGCAAAATGTTTAAATTCTACCAAATCATTGTGTGTATTTCTTAATTGCACGGAAAATAAGTGACATTTGAATAAGTAGCTTTATAAGTATTCGATTACGTTTAAATTATGGATCTAAACAGAGTATAAGTAGTATAGCGTGTTTAAACAATAATCATTTTCCATTTTAAAATGAAAAGAAAATAAAATATTTTACCTTTTTGGTTAGGTTTTGTTTCGTTTTGTTTTATTGTCGGATTTTTATGTTTCAAAGGTTTTATTTTTGTGAGAATTGTGTATATGCTAAGGAAACTTAACAAATAAACACTGTTCTTATGAAAATTAAAGTCTTTGAAACATAAAATTCTGACATAAAAATCCCGTAGATTTAGCATTATATAGAAATATATACCTATATGTATATATAGCTATGTAGTGCAACTGCTCCTTAATCAGATGGCGCTAGGAGCTACATCAAACCTTTATTTTTGAACCGTCAAACAGGTGAAGTAAAATATCTATTTCAGTAGTAGTACTTATCATCTATGGAGCGGACTCAGAGCAATAACATAGCTTAGAGACCGGGTTATTAGCAAGAGGAAAATTTTTATCGTTCTTTATCCCCCTATACGACACATGCCAATGAGGAAGAAAGAAATATCTAATATAAACATATTGATTTTTTTTTTTTAATTTATCTTTTCAGGTAGGAAGGAAAGGAAGGAAAGCATAAAGTAAAAAACATGTTAAAAATGTCAGTCTATACTGTTTTTATATCAATACAGAGATTGAAACTGATAAGTCTTTTGGACGATAGCCTAGGTACAGTATATGGTGTCTGTAGCATGGCTATTATTAGCTGTTATTTAAGACGAGCTCTCCCAACAGACTTCACTACGGCATAAATTAATAAAGTTGTAGATAATACTGCTTAAATTCGTTTTTGATCGAATTATAATTTATAATTCACTAGCGAGTTGCGATCCGCCTCGGCTTTGCGGAGGTGCTTACATTATTACGCATAAACCTTCCTCTTGAATCATTCTATCTATTGGCTGCAAACCGCATTAAATTGGTAGGTCTGTAGGTATCGCTCAAAACGAAAGAAGGAAAAGTACATGTTTGACATTTCTTTCACCCATGTGTAAAATTTTTAGTTTATTAACTACTTTTACTATAGATTTTGAGTAAATAATTTTAAATAAATAACTTTATATATACATGATTACATATAATAATTCGATTATAATTTCGATATGATTCGAGATGATAAAATATATGGCGTGGGCGAAAAATATTTTAAATAGTTTTATTAGTAGTAACTTCTTATAATATTAGTACAATTTGCCTAATTGAAAAGCAACTAAGTGTAAAATGGAAGTTGGAGCAGTAAAACAAGCATTTAATAACGAGGTAAGATTGTTGGTCTAGTAATCAATGTGGCAATTGTTAATGTATGACTTTATTTTGTTATGTTTACATTTTGTTTCTAGGTTATCTTACTTAAAAAGAATCTGAATCAAGCTAAGATACAAGTTATACATAAACTTACCAGAAAAGCAAAAACATTTGCTGAGAAGAAATGTCCTGATAAATTTAAAGAGAAGCTAAAACGTAAAGCTGAATCGGCTGTCAAAGAAGTTCTAATTATTAAGGTAATTTGATTTAAATTTTAGTAACTAAATATTATAATATCTATGGACGCTTCCACACCATGTCCCGTGCTAAGTTCTTGAAGAACTTGTGTTATGGTTACCAGACAATGAAAATTTGTATATTTAATACTTTTATACTATACATACTGATATTTAAGTTTTTTATTATATTAAACACATATTTGATACACGTCAATGACCCAGGATCACAGGAAACTTTTGGTTCCCTATTTTTCGCATAAAATCATATTATGTCATAATTTATCTTTGCATAATTTGATTTGTCCTAATAATAGTTACACAATATTAATTTGGCATAACTGTTTAAGCATAATTTTTTTTGGATAAAATCACAGCATAATAATCATTACGCGTACTTATTGTTAAGCATACATTTATTTACGCATAATGATAATATTTAAGCATACTTTTATGCCTAAATATGTATAAGCTTTTTAACTCTTTGCGGCACAGATTTTTGTTACCGATAAAAGTAAAACAATTTTCAGAAAAATGTAGTCTCTAGGCCTAAAATAAGTCATATCTGGATTTTTTTTTTAATTCCTTGCCAGGGGGGGTCTAATATGGGGTGGTTACCTAGGGTGACCACTGTGAAATAAACGTACACAATTTTACGAAAAATAATGTATTTATTTAAAATCACAGAAATGAGATCAGAATCAACTTAGGAACATTAGTAATACAAATATTCATGATGATCATTAAAACAAGTTTTTCTTTCTCGGTAGCAGAGAGGTACCTTGCGTATCCTGCAGCTCCATACAGTATGTACAGGCATGTCTTTTGTGCTACATACACTGCAGCGTCTTGAAGCTCTTACAGGCTGACAGTTTGCTAGAGAAACCCTTATTGCACATGGGACTTCAGGCTTGTGCTTCTTGATGAAAGAGCAGGTAGGTGAGTTAGGTTTGCTGGAGCTGCGCGACAGTCTTCTCTTGTTACTGACATATGCAGGAGCCAACATATCTTGGTAAACATGTTGCCGAAAATCTTTCAGGCACAATTCATCTAAACAAGAGTTGGGGTCTTTTTGGAGATCTTTATAAATGATAAAAGTGTTTACCACTGTGCAATCTAGAAAATGAAAGAATATACGATGCCACCATTTCTTTGACTTGCGATCGATTGCGTAGCTCCCTTTCAGCTGGTCAAATTTATCCACGAAAATCATGTTCTCGTTGTAGTCCTTCACGGCTAAAGGACATGGAACTTCTCTCCAGTTTTCTCAGTTCTTGTCACATTAACCTTATTTCGTGGGTCATGAAAGTTAGTCAAGATGAAAACAGAACGTTTGTCTTTCCACTTCATATAGGAAACCATCTGATTGTCGCTGACTCTATAATCGTACTGCCCGCGTTTCAATTGCCTGTCAGTTTTCAAATCAGGAAGATGCTTACGAGTATAATTTACCGTACCACATGCATAAACGTTTTTTTGTCGTAAATCAACCTGCAATTCATAGCTTTTGAAATAATTGTCGAAATATACCCTGTGGTTCTTTTTCTTCAGGCAAAGGGACTGATGGTGTATAGTCGTCAGGAGCTAAAATGGTGTAAGCTCGTTTCCATTTTGGAGGTTTTATGGCAGGGACTGACGGCGTAAGAGCTGCGGCAGCGGGCTGTCTATTCTGTACCAGCTGAGCTAGGGGGATCTCATCGTCAGAATCAAACTCCTCATCAGATGGCAAAAAACTCTCACCTAGTGTAATTTCTTGCGAATCATTTGGCCCTTCTTCAATTTCGAGGAGATCTTCTGTGTCTGAGCCGTCACCACCAGCACAGCTATCAGTATCTGAAGGTATCTCTTCAAACATCCGCTCGTTTTCAATTTCCCGGTCTGATAACTTCTTTTTAGACATTTCCTGTAAAAATAATCAGTTTATTATTTTTGATCAAAACTTCGCAAAAAAATGTTAGTTGTCTCACAGTGGTTACCGCCGCTAACCACATTGAATAAGCTCACTTTTTACAAAAAGTACGGCAGCCGGATATTTATTTTTGCCCAACATGTATTTACATAAATATACTGCACACAATAAAACAAAAATTTGAATTTAAATGATAATATTTACTTACCACCAAAAATAAAACTCGCACGCACTATGAAAAACTGAAATACGACGATTTTGAATGAAAGTTTAGTAGATGACCGTGGCGCTAGTAACAATTAATTGTCTCTGTGCTGTTTAGGTTCCCTTGAACGATCGTAGTACACAGCACTTCCGTAAGATGACGCCATTCTTAAATACGCGCCAAAATATAGGTGGTTAATTTTGACGACCACCGTGACGAAAAGAGTTAAACATATTTAGGCAATATCTTATAAAATTATTTAAAGGCGTTTTGAATGTGATAATAAGTTAACCGAACCTAACCCAAAACTACACAACCATTATTTTACGCTGGGTTTTTGTAAGGCCATGCTACCAATCCGAAGACGTTTTGAACGTGATAAAAAAGTTATAACCTAACCCAAAACCACACAAATGTTTTTATGCCTAACGGATTATGCCAAAAAACAATAGGCTACTTGACCTTGTTTTTATTTATGTCCACGCTTCATAATTGTTTCATTACACACAAAAAATAATATAACATTATTTTGAAACCTAAAAACCTACAATAAATATTTTAATAAGTAGTATTTGTAATCTGTGCTATAGTCCGTAGGAGTAAAATGGCAGTGTTACTTTCCGTTTGACATTTTGACATAAATAACTTTTTAAGATGTCATGAACTATATATTTTCCAGAAACGTTCTGTTTCTCTACTACATAATATGTGTTTAGTGTATTTGTGACGTCACATCCTTGCCGGAAGTTACTTTGAGTTGTTTTCATCAGGAGAAATTAAAAAACAAAAATACATATTTTTAAATCAACTTTATTTATCAATCTAAGTTTTTAATTTATGATATGGCTAGAATACGTTTTCCTAAGCCAAGTACTAAAGGAAATACTCCTTCAATGTATAAAATTAAATATGAGTCAAGTAGCCCATTATGCTAAAGTATTATTATGGCAAAATAAATTATGCCTATTGAGGTATGCCACATTAAATTATGGCAAAAAAATTATCCGAAAAAAAGGAAACCAGAATCTTTTTTGTACCTTTGGCAGGATTCAAACCTGCTACCTACCGCTACCATTGAGCTACAGAAGTCGTCAATAGTAAACACTGGCTATGTGCTCTTTAACATTATTCTTAAATGTACACTATTGTACATAGTATACACAAGTACATGTATACTATTTCTATTGTTTTCATGAATAAGATGTATTAAAAAATGTAGTGCATTTTGGTCCTAGTTTATTAATTTTATTATTATTAATTTATAAAAAAAGTGGCATTTATGACTGTTACACTCTATAATTAGACCTTTGGAGGTGGGATACCAATATAATTTACAAGGTTTCTCTTTAAGGCTTGCGTTATACCATACTTCCAATCATCCAAACAGCATAACACTGCCAATTGGTCACATCTATTAGGGTGGATTGGCGTGACAGTAATATGTTATATATATATATATATATATATATATATATATATATATATATATATATATATATATATAATCATCACAATTTTTGCTGTCTCCCGCTTTGCTTGGGGAGGGAAACTGGAATACTTCCTACTCCTCCTACAATCTTCTGATTAATTTTGTTGCGGGTTCCAAGACAGATTTAGCATGTCCCCCGGGCACCCCTGTGATCATATCAAAGGGTTTTTGCAGTTGGTTACCACTATCGATCCTGGCTACACAGGAGTTGCAGTGGTGGGTGAGTGTGGTGGACCAATTGCCCGATAAAAAGACTGCAGATTAGATTAAGCCTGCAGCGTCATGCCGATTGTACAGTATGGTACTGTAACAGAACATATTATTTTTCAGAAAATTAAACCGAGAGATTTAGCCAAGTTCATTGTGACCCATAAAGGAAAGCTGAGTGATTACCTCAACAAACCAGATGTTGACAGTAACAAAGCGTGTGCTAGGTTGTTACTTCACAAAGCATTCACAAATAAATATCAAACAATCAAAGAAAGATTTGGAAATGTTTCCATCAAAGATCTGTTTATGTCCCGACAAGAAAGAAGGCAACTTAAAAAAGAAGCCAGGGAAAAACAAGAAAACAAAAAGAAGAAAAGAGCCAATTCAGAAACTGACAATACTGGGGGAGTCTGGGATGTTGAAGTCAATAAGCCAGACTTATCAAATGGTAACCAAAAAGATGAAGACAATGATTCTTCAGATGAATGTGGATCAGAAGCTGAAAATGACATTGATAATAATGAAGATTTAGAAAAAGTGGACTTAGAACAAGAAAGTGACAGTAGTGAGACAAATAATTTACATACGAAATTAAATTCTAAGCCAGTAGCAATAACTCTACTAAGTAAAAAAGATGATGTTGCAAGTGATGAGTGTGATTTTGAGCAAGATGATGGTTCTGATGAAGAAGATCAAGAACCTAAAGAAATTAACAATAAAGTGAAGGCTATTGTTATTGAAGAAACACCACAAATTAATAAAGAAGCTAATAAACTGACACTTATAAATGAGACAAAATTAAACAAACAAGACATATCACAAGGTAAAAAAGTTGAAAAAAGGCCAAAAGATAACAAAAATAAAAATTTAAACGAAAAACTTAAAAAAAGAAAATTCAATAAATATTCCAATGATGGTGAGGAACAGAAAACTACGATTGTTGATCCATTTTTTATCACATCGAGTGGTGAAAATTACATGTCGGTGGTGGAACCCAGACTTCCTGATGAGGTGAAAGAAGTACACAAAGAAGGAAATAGGAAATACAGAAGAGCAGTAATGTTTGGACACATTAAGCCTAGAAGAAATGATAGACCAAATAAATTCAATCAGAAAAATGATAGGAGTAGTGGTAAAGATTTCGGGAATACTGGAATCAAGAATAGTAAATTTGATAATAGAAAATCTGAAACAAACATTGAGAATACTGCACCACCAGAAAAACTACACCCGTCTTGGGAAGCTAAGAAACGACAGTCCACCATAGTGCCATTCAAAGGCAAAAAAATAAAGTTTGATGATAGTTAAACAATTCTATTTATTAGTAAATATTTTACAAACTTTGGTTTTTTATTGTTATCAAGTATAATAAACTTTTCTGCAGTTTATTTTTATTGTTGTGGATATAAGTAGAGTTTGATGAGCAATTAATGAAATAATTGAATATTGTAGTAATGAGTACTTTTAAGCTTAAAACGAAGTAATTATTATTTTACTATCAGAGGTATTCGAACGCCTTGGTATATATTGACAGATAATAATATGTCAGAGGAGATTATTACATCATCATATTAAAAATATTCGCAACCCCACAGTATATACAATGTACATTGTACACATATACACAATGTGTGTCGTTTCGTGGCGTTTAATTTTAACTGCGCGACGTTTGTGACCCCTAAACGGAAGTCCCAAGTCCAACTGGTGGGGGTTGCGACCAAAGTATGTTTTGTAATTTTTCTATGCTATTTGATTATTCTTATACTTTCAACAACTGATTGTCCGTAGAAAGGATAAAATTTTGGTGTACTGTTGAGACTTGCGACTGTTTTGTCGATAATATAAAAACAACAATCCGCTGTTAAAATCTCTGATGTCTCGAGGCGACACGCACTGTTTAGTTAGTATTCGAAAGTACTTACAATATTATAGTATTAATATTGTTATGCCAACCTAATAATTCTGTGCACAATATTAAAACAATAACATGATGCACGGCCGTCTATTTGTCAACTAAGTCTTAGGTTCACAGGTGCGGCGCCGGCATTCGCAATTTAGCTGAGCTGCATTGTAAATTGTGACGTGAGGAATGCCACATTACAGCGTGCAATAACATCTGTATCTGGGATAAATTATTGGGCCATGCCTTTATCCCATTTGGCCGCTTTAAAACCGTAAATTTGATTTTGGAACGTGTAAATTGTCTCTAATTGTAAATGGTATAGTTTGGAATAGCTTTGTTTTTGGCGCGAATATGCGGTAAGTACTATGGTAACTATTTACCCGACTACGGCGAAGCCAAAAGGAAGGGAATGACTTTGGCAGTCTAGGTATGTTTGTGTGTTTGTTCCACCGTAGCGCCTAAACTATTGATCCGATTTTAATAAATTAGGTGTCAATAGATTCGTTATACATAGGCTGCACTAAAAGTATCGGGAATGGAATGTTTCCACTGTTCCTGTCATATTAAAATCTTTTTAATTAAAAACTCCTTGGTTTTAAAAATCGAATACTGTTTATTTATTTAAAAAAAGATTCTCGGTCTTGTCACAAGGTCTTGTCAAACTTGTTTAGTCGTTGAGAAAATGGAATTGACTCGAGAAAATTCTAGAGCGATGATTTATTATGACTTTCGAAGTGGTTTAACACAAAAACAGTGTGTTGACCGGATGATTTCTGCATTTGGTGATGAAGCCCTATCCAAAACCACAATTTATCGCTGGTTTGCTGAATTTCAACGTGGACGTGTCAAGCTCAGTGATGATCCCCGTCAAGGTCGTCCAAAAACTGCAGTCACCCAAGAAAACGTTGATGCTGTGCGTAAGCTGATTGAGGAAGATCGACATGTGACATACCGCGAAATTCAGGCAACTTTAGATATTGGCATGAGTCAAATACAAATAATCTTGCATGAACAATTAGGTGTAAAAAAGTTGTTTTCCCGATGGATACCGCATTTGCTCTGTGAAGTGCAAAAAGCGGCTCGCGTTACTTGGTGCGTCAGAACTCTCGAAAGATTCCACGCAGGATCCTCAAATGCTGTATGCGACATCGTATCAGGCGACGAATCCTGGATATACGCGTACGAACCCGAAACAAAAAACCAGTCACGAGTTTGGGTGTTCGAAAATAAGTTAAAGCCAACAAAAATTGTTCGTTCACGGAGTGTTGCAAAAAAAATGGTGGCCACGTTTGTCTCCAAAACCGGCCATGTTGCGACTATTCCTCTTGAGGGACAAAGAACGGTTAATGCAGAATGGTATGCTAACATTTGTTTGCAACTGGTCGTTTCTGAACTCCGTAAAGAGAACTGCAACCGCCGCATCATCCTCCATCACGACAATGCGAGTTCTCACACCGCGCACAGAAAAGGCCTTGCGTAGAAAAACGACATACATTAACTACTTACATAATGCGAAAGAAATGAAAGAAACTCTTCCTTGCATACAATTTAAAAGAAACTGGTAATTGTAAATCAAAAAAGATTATAGTATCATGACCAGCTGATCACTAATCTCGCAGGATATAACTCTCGTCTGTAATATGAGAAACTTTGTAGACTCCAGACTTGGGTACCTCTCAAAAGTTTTCAAATTAAAAATCTTGTTTCATTTTCAATTAAGGTCCTGACATAGCGTTTTTAAATTGAGAAAATACGACGTGGGCAGTTGGTATTAGTTTGCTGATTCAGCAAAACTCCAAAGACGCGTTTAAGACCGGCTAACGAGCGGACTGATCAGCTGATGGATTAACACCGCTCATGGACTAATCAGAGGAGTATCAACTAACTAGGGCGTTGCTGTATTTTGAAATACCCCTCGAGCCTTGGACTTACAATATCCTCAAATACATTATAAATACTTGGCGAAATACAACGCGTTACTTCTCGTATGTTTTTAAAAAGCCTTCAACCGTGGTATCTTCCACGTTCTTACGTTACAGTCTTATAAAAATCTAGATATACAAATTTATATTTTATAATTAAGTTTTAATCAGAGTAAAAATAACCAAGTATAATTTCTATAAAAACTATAGCCCGACACCGTAAATTATATAGCCTATGCTACCCGGGCTATTACGAGGGCGGCACTGAAAATTTCGCGAATCAAGGAAGTGACACAACATTACTATTTAAAAATGTATTTATTGCTTTTCGAAGTATTCTCCGCGAAATTTGACACATTTTTCCATACGATGGAACCAATCATTGAAGCAACCATTCCATTCGGAAGTTGGGGTCTCCAAAATGGCCGTTTTGTAGGCGTCCACAGCTTCTTCAGGTGAAGAAAATCTCTAACCACGCAATTTATTCTCTATTTTAGGGAAAGTATAGAAATCATTAGGGCTTAGGTCGGGGCTGTACGGCGGATGGTCTAATAATTCTATGATTTCTTGCTCTAAAAACTCTTTTGTTCTGTGCGCGGTGTGAGAACTCGCATTGTCGTGATGGAGGATGATGCGGCGGTTGCAGTTCTCTTTACGGAGTTCAGAAACGACCAGTTGCAAACAAATGTTAGCATACCATTCTGCATTAACCGTTCTTTGTCCCTCAAGAGGAATAGTCGCAACATGGCCGGTTTTGGAGACAAACGTGGCCACCATTTTTTTTGCAACACTCCGTGAACGAACAATTTTTGTTGGCTTTAACTTATTTTCGAACACCCAAACTCGTGACTGGTTTTTTGTTTCGGGTTCGTACGCGTATATCCAGGATTCGTCGCCTGATACGATGTCGCATACAGCATTTGAGGATCCTGCGTGGAATCTTTCGAGAGTTCTGACGCACCAAGTAACGCGAGCCGCTTTTTGCACTTCACAGAGCAAATGCGGTATCCATCGGGAAAACAACTTTTTTACACCTAATTGTTCATGCAAGATTATTTGTATTTGACTCATGCCAATATCTAAAGTTGCCTGAATTTCGCGGTATGTCACATGTCGATCTTCCTCAATCAGCTTACGCACAGCATCAACGTTTTCTTGGGTGACTGCAGTTTTTGGACGACCTTGACGGGGATCATCACTGAGCTTGACACGTCCACGTTGAAATTCAGCAAACCAGCGATAAATTGTGGTTTTGGATAGGGCTTCATCACCAAATGCAGAAATCATCCGGTCAACACACTGTTTTTGTGTTAAACCACTTCGAAAGTCATAATAAATCATCGCTCTAGAATTTTCTCGAGTCAATTCCATTTTCTCAACGACTAAACAAGTTTGACAAGACCTTGTGACAAGACCGAGAATCTTTTTTTAAATAAATAAACAGTATTCGATTTTTAAAACCAAGGAGTTTTTAATTAAAAAGATTTTAATATGACAGGAACAGTGGAAACATTCCATTCCCGATACTTTTAGTGCAGCCTATGTATAACGAATCTATTGACACCTAATTTATTAAAATCGGATCAATAGTTTAGGCGCTACGGTGGAACAAACACACAAACATACCTAGACTGCCAAAGTCATTCCCTTCCTTTTGGCTTCGCCGTAGTCGGGTAAATAGTTACCATAGTACTTACCGCATATTCGCGCCAAAAACAAAGCTATTCCAAACTTCTGCGCTAATACAACAGAGTTGAAAATCGAAGTATCGACTTGTCGAGTAACGAGCTGTCATATATGACATTGACATTTGACTCGACACTTTTATGTTCCACTTTCAGCTCTATTGTTTATGCGCACAGTTCTATTTTCAGCGCTCTGAATTTTATCCGGCCTTCCGGATTCCTGATCATATAGTCCCAGTCTCAATGTTTGCAAAATGATTAGAAAAAGGAAGTCGTTTATCAAGGTGTGTTCACTAAAATACAGCAGACAGTTTAAATACAAATACATTAAATACATTTGAAAATAGGTTTAAGTTGTAGCTGCAAATGTTCACGTCTTGAACTTTTTAACACTTCAAAGAAATAACGACGTTGCATCCTCCCTTCCTCCCCTTCCCCCATCCTCGAAAACTTGCCACATTCGAATTGCAACATATCGACGAAAGCGTGCGAGAACACATAAGTGTCATGCATGTAACGGTTGTGAACGGTTGGTTATTTTTTAGAAGTCATACTTTTAATGCTCATATGAATTAAAATAATAAATCCTGGTTATCTGTACCTAGTGAGTAGTGGTTACGGCGACCTTCGATAATATTACTTAGGTACATATTTTTAAAAAAGTAATTAGGTAGGTACTAAGTTTTTAATTGTGCATTACCAAATACTTAATTCGAATTAAGAATTTAGAATCCCGGATATCCCCGGCAGTAAATCGAGCACAGACGACAGCATAATTTGTTTTTTTGAAAACATAAACAATATAAGAACGTTTTCAATTTACATGCCTTTGTGATAACGGTGTTGTTCGCATTTTCATTGCGCTAAAGCTTTTTTATTTTTAAAGTCCAGCCGGTCACGTAGAGAATGGGATCACGTTTTTAAACGAATAATTATGACTAGGAACGCTAGCTTACAGCTACAGTGTAACAGCAAACATGATTTTTAAAATTCGTTCCAAATTCAAAACGACATGTACCTATCCCGTTAACTGCAAAATGTAACTTCGTTTAAAAATATATTCGGTTTTAGCGTTCTGTACCCAAAGGGTAAAAACAGGACCCTATTTAACGAGACTTCGCTATCCGTCCGTCGGTCTGTCTGTCACCAGGCCGTATCACGTAAACCGTGATAGCTAGACAGTAGACAGTCGAAATGTTCACTTAAAAGTTGTCGCTATAGCAACAAATACTAAAAACAGAATAAAATAAATATTTAAGGGGAACTCCCATACAGCAAACGTGATTTTTTTTGCTCGACATTAATAGTAGTGCTCGTTATTAGTACTATAGTTTATAGATAATGGTACGGAACCATTTGTGCGTGAATCCTACTCGCAACTGGCCGGTTTTTTTTTTGTATTTTAAACTGAAAAAATCTTTAGGCGCGTTCTACTTTCGGCAGGAGATAGGTAATACACGTTGACAGGTGGAAACTTGGTAGATTGTTATACTACTTACTCGTAAAATAAAACATTAATTTACAAAGTAATCAAATAATAATAATAAATTAACTTTATTTAATAAACTTTTGAATTACATAAATTATACTCTATAAGACACATTTATTAATAAGGCACTTGCACTTCATAAAAAGCAGTCATAAGTAAGTATGTACCTAAATATAAAAATCTATAGTCAGTATGGCAACTGGAAAAGTGGAAACACTTTAAAACACCGACCAGTCGGTCGATTTTAACAATTACCTAAGTCGACTTGAGATTGAGTTATAAAACACGAATGATGAATTAAATACTAAAAATTGTAAAATTGAACTTTAATGTCTTACATGTTTAGTGAAAGGTTTTCAGGAACATAGCTCCAAAGTCCTAATATTATGAGGCTGGGACTATATGATCCGGAATCCGCGGGCACGGGGAAATTCAGAACACTGAAAATAGAACACAGCGCCAATACAATAGTACTGAAAATCGAACACACAACTGTCGAGTCGTATGTCAATGTCATACATGACAGTTCGACACTCGACACTTCGATTTTCAACTCTATTGTATTAGTCCAGATTTCTATTTTCAATGCTCTGTATTTTCTCCGGCCTCCAGGATTCCGGATAATAATTATAGTCCCAGCCTCAATAAAATTGAAAATTAGTTAACAGCGTATTGTTTCATTAAAAATAGCGATATAATTTTACAACTCTAGAGGTTTATTATAGGTAGGTACTGACTACCATACAATTACATAAATACCATCTGTTTTATTTGACTTTAAGAAAATATTATTTACATAAGTAGTATTGTTATGTATCTGATAATATAGTATAGGAACTAAAAACATTTTCGACTGTATTATCTTTTATCCTTATTGGATTGGAGCGACATGTCTTATAGTTTAAACGAGACGATCTTGTATATATATATTATATAATCGGTACCTCGACAACGGCTACAAGACATATAACCTACCCTGAAATTCTGTATGCAGTATATATATATATATATATATATATATATATATATATATATATATATATATATATATATATATATATATGTATTATAATCGGTACCTCGACAACGGCTACAAGACGTATATAACCTACCCTGAAATTCTGTATGCAGTCAGTTTTGGGAAGCAAAAATCGATATAGGTCTTATATCGATATACCTTAGAAACAGCGCATTTTTAAGCAATATAATATGCTTCTTTTTATTTCGTCGTGCAACAATATAAGTATCAATAATTTCGACTCTCTTACGTCAGTCTGATTGGCAGCTTGGTATTCGTACCTACGTATTATTCTTTTATATTTTTTAAATATTTTTATCGTTCTACTAAAACACCGACCACTTAATTAAAATATATTATTGTATTCTACAAAATACATTAAAGCTTGCCAAAAAGAGTATGACGCGGTGACAGCAGGAACTAAATACATTTTAGACTGTATCATCTTTTATCCTTGTTAGATTGGAATGACAATATGTTTCATTTAAATATATAAATTAAAACAAATCAGGTTCAAAAGATAACACATTCGAAAATGTTTTTAGTTCCTGCTGTCACTGCGTCATACCCTTTTTAGAGTCAAGCTGTACTCACCGTAGGTACATAATAATGCTCTCATTTCTCTGTTTCACAGAACACTTATCAATATTATTATTGAGTAAATGACGTTATGTATTATGAGTGTACTAGTAACTTCACATCCCACAAACCTTATAATTATCATATCATATTGCACTTTGATACTTTTCTTTGTATACAAAATAGAAAAATGTGAACGGATAAGTACAAATTATAACTATTTCTTATTACTTTTTTTAGTATAACTATACTGCTATACCTATACAAAAGTCTTAGAAAATTATACAATTATGGCTGCCTGGGAAAATTCCTTGCACTAAAAATTTAACTCTGCGCTAATACAATAGTTGAAAATCGAAGTATCGAGTGTCGAGCTGTCACATTTGACATTGACATTTGACTTGACACTCGTGTGTACGATTTTCAGCTCTATTGTATTAGCGCAGAGTTCTTTTTTCAGCGCTTTTAATCTCCGGCCTAGCGGATTCCGGACAAGCCTTACTCCCACCGAGTTAGATGGCAACATTTAGTACAGTGGCTCCATCTAGTCCGTACTTTACCGTAAAGGTTTATGTATTCTTAGAGGGCATAGCTAGGTACATTTTTACGCATTAGACTAGGCAACTTAACAATTTAATGTGCATTAAAATTTAAAAATTAATTTAAATAATTAAAAAACTAACTATTTACTTACTTTTTAAGTACACAATTCTTACATTGACTGTCTACAAATTGAACTATTAGTAGTTTCGTCAGCATTGTCCAGTCAAAAAACTACAAATTTAACTTTTAAGTAACTATAGGGGCCAATTCACACCGAAACGAAACGATACGCTACATGGCTGTGTAATTTAAAATAGCTATTCAAAATTGAACATTATTCATTACACAAGAAAATACACGCTTCATTGTAAGAGTTCAAATGTCATGTTGCACCGCGCTGCACACCGCATACGCAGTGTATGACTGATGTCATATGAAACGTGTATCTTTTGTATAGTGGATAAAGTTTTGAATAGCTATCTTAAAAATGCAGCGCTGCTTTGCGTCGCATATCGTCGCGGTATGAACTGACCGCTGACTGACGAGTCTGTATTCTTAACTTTTAGTCGTAGTATTTTCTGTGTTGTCATCTTTTTCCCGTCTGTCCAAGTCCCGGGCCTCCTTGAGTGAGTCCGGCAGTTTCTGGTTGTTGGTCTCCGGTAGTGTGAGCACGAGGAAGCCCGACATGGCCGCCATGACGCCAAACACGAGGGTAGGCAGAGATTCGTAGTACCGCGCCTGAAAAATTAAAATAGCAATTTGTATTGTCATGTCGACGTTGTGAGCAGATCTCGGGAACGAGAAAATATGCCACTTTATCGCCGGAAAATGTACAGATACTGCGAGATTTTCTTTTGCGCGTACGAATTCGCGGCAACTTACCTAGTTGTGGCGTGGGGTTCCTATAACTCCATTTCTATCGGCTTCCCTTACCACTTACCTATTGTACAGGCTAAGGCTTCCCTATATGAAGGAGAACAAGCCTTCGCCACTGTTAGTCTAAAAATAATATATCTACTCACAAGCAGAGGTGTCTGCGGGGCAACAGCCGACCCTATCCTCCCGATAGTGGAACAGATGGCCAGCAGGGTAGTTCTGTAGTTGGTCGGGAACACTTCTGCCGCGAATATGTAGAGGGAGTTATAAGCGAGAGTTATGAAGAACTTGCCACCCAGATAGAATGCTGTGGACCAGTTGCCGTCACCTGAAATCCATGATAAATGAGCTTAGGCTGGGACTATATGCTCTGGAATCCTGAACGCCGGAGAAAATTCAGAGCATTGAAAATAGATCTCTGATACGATAGAGTTGAAAAACGAACACACCGAGTGTCGAGTCAAATGTCAATGTCATATATGACACTCGAGTCTCGACTCTCGACACTTCGATTTTAAATTCTATTGTAATAACACAGATTTCTATTTTAAGTGCTCTGAATTTTCCCGGGCCCGCCGGATCCCTGATCATAAAATAGTCCACGCTTTAATGGTAGATGCGGAAGGAAGTAGATAAATTGCCTCGTTTGTCGTCTCGTTACACCAGTTGCTATTGATCTTCGGCGCCCTCACTCGTTGGTGGAACATTTAGCGTTATGGTAGCCGGTTTCCCGTGAGGCCGTAGTATATCTCCGAACGATGCGATCCATTTGTGGGTTAAAGTTACAGCAATTGCTTTATGAGGATATTTGCATTCGTATATATAGTAAAGGAATTTTACTTATAAAAATCCAAGTAAAATCAACTACAAGAGTAGCTGTAGGAAATAATACCTGGTAAAAATCCATAGTTGACAAGAATAACGCCGGTCAGGACAAACGCAGTGGCGATTACTCGCTTCCTGCCAAACCTGTCCAGGAATATCAACTTGCAGATATTGGCGGGCGCCTCAATGATGATTACAACGATATAGTTCAGGTAAGTATTCCCAGATAACTCCATAGCGTTGATCGAAAGACCGTAGTAGACCAGAGTCGAGGACGCCCAGAGAAAAGAACACGTCATGAGTCGTCTCCAAATCATACCAGACAATAAAACTTGTTTGAAAGTAGACCTGTTTATTTCTTTAGCTTCAAACTTTCTGGTATCCCTCTGCATGATGGCATGTTTTTCCACCTGATCGTAGTGATCCTGTGGGATGACAACATTGTTGATTCTCTCACACTTTTTCAGCACGTTCAAGCCTTCCTCGTAGCGGCCTTTGCTGAATAACCACCTGAAGCTCTCTGTGAGCATGAATAGATATAAGAGAAGGAAGACAGCGGGAGTGTAGATGACAAGAAGCAAGTATCTCCAGCTCTGCAGCCACCAGGAGAGTAAAGTGACGGTTACTCCTCCAAGGATGAACATAGTGTTGAACAGGAGACTGACGAAAACTCTCCCTTTCGGTCCGACCAGTTCAAGCGCTGAAATAAAAATTGCAAATTAATATTAAACTTCTAAATCAGCAAGTCTGGCCACCGCAATGGCCACATTAGGTGAATCTTACTATGAAACATGAACTATTCAAATTCGATTAAAGGTGATGTTTCACGATTCACGATTCGTGTAATGTGGCCATTTAAGATCTGCTGAATTGTTGTTGTTGTAAATAAAATAAAGCCTGTCACGGCTTGGTGTGGCAATATCTGGCAAAGGGTTTAGTATCGCCATTACTAAGCTCAACCTTTCGATCCTTAGGAGAATACGATAATAAACATAAGATACAAATCAAAATTACAATCAGGCAGACGAATCATTGCCTATTTTTTTTTTTGCATGATGCAGTTAAAATATAGAACACTTAATATTGGCATATTTAAAGCGATTATGTAACAAATTATCACACAGAACTCAGAAGGTACAGAACCTAAAACATCTAGGCTTCAGGCTACAAAAACGATCATATTATTTTGTTTTGACTTTTGAGTGATTGGCGTAACTTTTTTTGGTGATTTTAAGCCCATAGTTCGACTACATATATAATATGGCGTATCTAATTTCTTATCACATCTTGTATTGATTTTGAGCCTATAATTACGCAGCGTGACATTTTGTCTAGATACGAACTTTTTGTGTAATCCAGAATGAACGGAAGTGACAAAAACGCAATTAGTCAAGCACCTGATGAGGCGTTAAAGGTTAATTTGGTACCATTTGATATGGGCGACGAGTGACGCTTTTGTGGTTTCGTAAAAATATAAAACACTAAAGTAAAAAATAGAATAGACGTATTTAAAGCTAAGAATTATGTAGGCATTGATTCTTGAAAACAATGGAAGTTGAAACGAAGAAATTGTGTCTTTTTAAAAACGAGTCAAAGAAGATTTTGAGAAACAGACGTATTTACTTGGATGATAAGGTTGTAGCGTACTAGTTTATTGCATAGGCCATGGCGTTTAGCAGACATGGAAAATTCCTCTGTTTCCTATAATATTTCTCATTATATATTTCAAACGAACCTAAGCGGGTTCGAATCCCGCCAGGAAGCAAAAAAGTTGTCTGTGTTCCTGGGTCATGGATGTGTATTATATTATAAAGATCGTAAATATACTAAGGCGGGTCAATAAGTCCGTGACTTTTTGAATTTCTAACCTCCTTACTGAAAAAGCAACACTACTCCTGTCAACAGGCATCTGTCAGTTGACTCCTATCAAAATTTGAACTTGCTGCGTCAGTTAGTTTGTGTTTTACAGCTATCTTTATCAGACTATCCAGTAACTTAAGCAAACAATGAAAATGAATTTCGTGTGCTTATTAAGCATTATTTTTTGCGAAAAAAAACCATTACCGAGACCAAGGCTAAGCTTGATAAATACTATGGGGACTCTGCACCATCGATTTCAATGGTAAAAAAGTGGTTTACTGAATTTCGTTGTGGCCTTACAAGCACTGAAGATGCCGAACGTCCTGGACGCCCAGTTGAGGTCTCTACACCCGAAACAATCGAAAAAATTCACGATATAGTGCTGGCCGACCGAAGATTGAAAGTGCAAGAGATTGTGGAAGCCATAGGCATCTTGCATGGCTCAGTGGTTTCAATTTTGAATGATCACTTGGGCATGAGAAAGCTTTCCGCAAGATGGGTGCCGCGTTTGCTCACAGTCGACCACAAACGCAATCGTGTAACAACTTCACAGGAAGGTTTGGCGTTGTTTAATCACAATATGGAGGAGTTTTTTAACCGTGGACGAAACATGGATCCATCACAATACACCAGAGACCAAACAACAGTCAAAACAGTGTGTTTCTAAGGGTGAATCGGCGCCAAAGAAGGCCAAGGTGGGTTTGTCAGCCAATAAAGTTATGGCGACTGTTTTTTGGGATGCACGTGGGATAATCCACATTGACTATCTTCAAAAGGGAAGAACAATTAATGGGGAATATTATGCCAACTTATTGGACCGCTTCAATGAGGATTTGAAAAAAAACCGACCTCATTTGGCCAAGAAAAAAGTTCTTTTTCACTAAGACAATGCAAGGGTGCACACATGTGCAGTTGCCATGGCAAAAATCCATGAATTGGGCTATGAATTGCTCCCACATCCACCCTATTCTCAAGATTTGGCTCCGAGTGACTACTTCTTGTTCCCAAACCTGAAAAAATGGCTCGGTGGAAAAAGATTTGTCTCCAATGATGAAGTCATCTCGCAAACAAAGGCCTATTTTGAGGACCTCGACAAATCATATTTTTTGGAAGGGATAAAAAAATTGGAGAAGCGTTGGACAAAGTGTATAGAGCTCAAGGGGGACTACGTTGAAAAATAAAATGATTTATTTATCAAAAAATCTGTGTTTTATTCCAAAAGTCACGGACTTATTGACCCGCCCTCGTATGTATAGTATAAAAGTATTCAATATACTTCCCGTTGTCAGGTACCCGTAACACAAGTTCTTCGAGAACTTACCACGGTACCAGATTGACGTAGTGTGAAAGCGTCTATATATATTATGTGATACATACTTGTATTATGTGGTATGTGATAATGTACTTGAATATCATTATATTATCTCATAGTAGGTACCAAGGTGCAAATAGTTCAAGAGCTCAAGGCCGGTTGTTAGAAAGGCACATAACGTTGGCCTGTATGCAATATTTGACGTTCTAATGAATTTGCCTGATTTACATGATTGTAAGATCTACCTAGTCTTCGAGGATTTGACCAGTCCAGTCCTATAAGATTACCGATTATAAATATATACAACATTGTCTCGTTTAAAGTATAAGATTTTTCGAAAAATCTTACGTGAGATTAGAGGAGATGAGAGAGTCTTGGCGTTAAAAAACGTCTCACGTAATTTATAGACGCCCAGTAAGAAGAAATACCTGTTTTGAAGGGAAAATTTGCCAAAAAGACACGTATGTTTTGGATAAGAAAAAAATTTGGGCACAAATTCTAAGATATTATTAGTTCAGGTTAGTAATTAGTAATAATGAATCGATTTACTCTGTGTGTAAAATCTGTCTATTAATAAATTAAAAAAAGTAGTTAAAGAACGTTTGTGTGCTAAAGATTATTATCAATGATTATTATTATTATCATTATTTTAGGGTCAATGATTTTATTGACGATCGCACACCGTGGGAATAGGATGGCCACCTGCACGGCTACTTCTATGTACTATTGAACTCTTACTATATACTTTTAGTCATAACATTGTAATATACCTTTTTTATTCTAAAAGAACAATTTTCCATCTTTTCGGTAAAAGATGGCCCCGCGCGAGTGTCTACGCCGCGCCGGTTCTTCTCGCCGGGCCAGTTCCCGAACTGGCGGTCGGCATCACGTATACCGACGTTACGAAAGAGTATAAATAATACCAACTTTGAATAAAAATTTTTGACTTGTCTACTTTCAGCATATCTTTAAATATCGTACTTATATGTGAATCAGGGGGAAGTATCAACAAGGTACAAACTATATATCTCTCTCTACAAGGAAATCTGATTGTTGATAACCTTTCTCAGTTGAAGGAACTTGCATTATTTGAACCTTATTAGATCGTTTTAACCGTTCCGCTTGGACTGACCTTAAAATGTAGATAGTAATTTATAATTGGATGATGAAAAAACTTAATTGGTAAAAGTGAACGACAAAAATAGAATTCCGAAGGTTTATTAGGGGAAATGAAACAAAACACGTAAAGTTAAGACAACTTCCATTACTCCATAACATCAGCTATCAGCCGGTGAAAGTCGTATCAAAATCAGTCTGCCGTTTCAGCGATTAGCCGGAACAAACAGACAGACAGACGTACAGACTAATAGACAAAAATTTTATAAAAATGATTTTTTGGTGTAGGTAGCGTAAATATTATGATATGAATTTAGTGCAAAGCTGTTAATATGAAATTACAAACAGACACTTCAATTTAATTTATTTATATGTATGTATAGAATGTATTGATGATAACTTACCCAAAACAAAACAGGCAGTATACACCCCTCCTCCAAATGCCGGCTCGAGAAACTCCAGCACAATGAACATCTCATAATTCAGCGAAAAGGCTCTGATAACTCCAAATATCCCACTGGATACAATTGCGAAGACTAGCGCCATGCGACGGCCATATTTGTCAGAAATAAACCCAGTTAGTGGTATGGAGACGAAGAAGCCAGCGTTATGAACCGTGCCCACGAGGGTCCGCTTCCAATTCTGGCAGCCGAGATTGAACTGAAAAAAAAAGGTATTTTACTTCAAAATCGTTAGGGATTTCTAAATATTGGAGAATGGAGAAGGAAAAAGGCTAAAATATACATATTAGTGTGTATATACACATCACACAAAATTACTGGATTAAATTGCGGTTTGTATCTGTCTATATATTGTGTGTCTAGTGTGGGTGTGTGTGGATGTCTGTCTGTGGCATCGTAGGTCCCAAATGGATGAACCGATTTTTTTTTAAAGAGAGTCTTCTTAGCTATAATTCATCATCATCAGCTAGCTCACTGTTTGACAATTCGGGGTTAACTTAATTGGTGTAAACTGTTTCGTTTAAATATCGTAATTGTTTTAATTATATTTATTTCATATTGTAAATCTAGTCTAGCTCACGTAGTAACAATTTAGTAATCTGTGGTCTAGCCTAGTCTTTTCCCTTCTTCCTCCTTACATTTTAATACGGTATATCAATCATCAGCTATCATATTATAATTATAGTAGTATCTACTGATTATGTAAAATTACAAACGATTTAAAAACAGACAATGATTAATGTAGGCCATAAAACTCAGTTATTATAATAAACCGACAAGCAAATTATCATTTTAATAATGTGGTAACACTCAATTTAACATAAATAGTTCATTTTGACATTGTGTGCGCTGTAAATATACGTTGTGAATAAGTGCTATTAGTGTTTTGTTACTGTCTACGATACGATGTCGTGATCACGTCGAATTGCAAAACTGGGGACCTAGCAGGAACATTTGACAGCGGCGTAAACGTAACGTCATCGACTTAGATAAATGATTGATCTCGACGCTCGACTAGATACCGCGCTATCTACCAACAACAGCTCCGTGAATGCTACAACTTATTATTGTAGTGTGGGTTTATAATATCATTGTGTGTAAGGTAATGAATGTCTCGGCGTGTGAATTCGGTACGTACATCTTTACGTAAGAAGGTTTCAATTTGACGGACTCGGGCACGCCGACTTGGGCGTACTATTTGTTGCCGCATTTTTGAAATATGCCAGCGTTACGTTGTCGAGTGCCGAGACCAATCATTTATCTATGGTTCTCGAATGAAATTTGTATGGGCGCTGTCATGATTTTCACAGATTTTCATACAATTCTCACTTGATAATATAACGTTACGCTTACGTCGCTGTCAAATGTTCCTGCTAGGCCCACAGGAGTGGCTATACAATGATGTATGCTAAGATCTATAAGCAACGAATTTGAATGCGGTGGCATCCATAGATACTATAGTCTATCCGCGTTGAGAAGGTAGTGCATCATACGTTCATAATATATCGAAATAGCTTTAATTGGTTAATGTGAACACAGCTTATGCATTATTGGCATTTGTACGCATGATTCACTGCCTTCTTAACGCGAATAGATAGGATAGAATAGGTATACGCGAATGATTCAAGGGAGGTTTTCGATGTAAAATATGGTATAGTTTACCTAGGTACCTTATCTTAACCCAAGCGGTGCTAGCAAAAACTACTAATATTTATTAGCTTTTTGAATGTTTTTATACGGCTTATTAATAAATCAATACTACTTTCTAATAATCACGGTATATTCGCGTAAAAAAAGGAAATCTATTATCTAGTTACATCTGTATTAAGTATTAAAAGTTGATCAATAGATCAAAGATATAGATCAAAGTATAGTCTGTGTGTCATTTTGAAAATAGACGATCCATTTAGAATGTTCTGCCGCGCCGTGGTTTTACAGTTTAAACCAATGATTTTTAAACTAAGGAACCCTAAAAGTGGGGCCACATAAGTGGGGACAGTTTATGCTTCGACTTGCCTCGTCTATAATATATACATCTATGGCTTAAACCACAGATTAAAGAAATCTAGGACCAGATAGACAGCTACAAATAAACTGTCGATTAGATTGCACTACTACAAGCATACGACGTGCACGTCGCACGTCCACAATAGGCTACTTGACCATGTTTTTATTTATGTTCTAAACGCTTCATAATTGTTATGAAATTCGCGTCTATCCTGTAAGATTTTGTCCCCGCGATATCGGTTAAGATAGTGTGCCCTCGAATGGACGTCAAATTTCGTGTTTGAGTTTTCATTTCATGAGATGAGATTTAAAATTGTGATAGTGTGGTTGTTGGTTGTCTTGACGACAAATAACAATTTTTAACGATTGAACTAATTTGTATCTGATTATGTAACTTATATATTTTTTCTCTTTCGAGTAAACAACAATGTGTAACAATATGTGGGTAACGATGTGGGTGTCACATTTATTATTATGTAACTGAATACTTACTAGTTTTTAAGATGTATTTGTATGATCACTGTTGGTTCTCCCTAATAAAGAAAATAAAAGAAAACAAATAAAAATATATCTTAAGTATTTTACCTTTCAAATATTTAATTTTCTAGTAGATGTCTTGCTTTATTATAACAGCGTCCATGACCTAGTGAATAGACCCCCTGAGTCACACGCGTGATCGTGCAGGTTCGATGCCGGGTTCTGGTGTGTACCGATTAGACTTTCTCAATAACCGTATACTGACGCTAGACTTAGCTTAATTTACCCCCGTCTACTATGACAACCCTGACAAAATTTAGATCATTCTATGAAAGGCGTTCCTCTGTACGTAAGTATTTTTACTCTGTGGTTTAAACATTCAACTAGGAACATCAGTGATGTTGACCAAAATTACCACTGAAAAAGATTGACCACACGCTCAAATAACAAATGTGCTCATTATTATTTGCCAACGCGTTCAAATATTATTTCAGCAATATTTGTTTGAACAATATGAACATCTGGCAACAAATTATAATATTGATTTTTACAGTATCATTCAAGGTTATGTTCAAGTAGGTAAAATTATTTTAGATGTTTAATGGGTGAGGCGGGCGGGGCGTGGGTTTTACCAGCCAGGACTTTCACAGGCCTGGCTGGTCGTGTCGGTTTTTGACATAATAGGCATGTTGCCTAAAAAATATTTTTTTGTCTATTCGTTGTTAGACAACATATTAATAAACAATCTAGAACCCATTTTCGTATATCTTAAAAAATAACGAAGGTACAAACAATTTAAATTTACAATATGAATGAGTGACATATAGGGCTGCGACGTCACGAGTTGCACCCGCCATAAATTTGTCATTACAAAATGTATGGCGGGAGCAACTTGTGACGAAACAAATCGTTTTGCGAGAAAGAGATGGGCAATATTTATTATTTGCTTATAATTTTTAACTGCGTCAATCTAAATATCTATTTCTTTTAGATTGATGTATCTTTAATAAACAATTTTAAAATTTAATTTATAAAAATGTGTTATTCCACACTAGGCAACATCCCTGTTGACAGTATTATTTCTTATTATTTATGATAGATTTGTCTGACGCAATGTTTAAAATTATTTTTGTGTCAACCTTAGGCTTACGTCAACATGGTTGACATTCGCCGGTGCTCGAGCCGTCATTTGTAGAGAGTGTTGCCCCTGTGGTACCGGTGAACAGGTGTAAAATTGATTATATGAAGGTGACACCATGAAACTGGAATTGACACCGTGATCATGATATTATTATGACGTAATGACGCCCGCACACGCTGGGCAAGCAGCAGCAGGGATTTCACGGGAGTAGGAAGGTTTGACATCGAAGAATAAAAGAACTTGATTGCATGCCAAACTGTTTGCCTAGCTTGTAAATCCTACTACTATTATAAATGTGAAAGTTTGTGAAGATGGATGGATGGATGGATGTATGGATGGATGTTTGTTACTCAAAAACTACTGAACAAATTTTGATGAAATTAGGTGTGGTAGTAGGTAGTTTAAGCTCTGGATTAACACATAGACTTTTGATCCCGAAAAAGTACACTGTTCCCGTGGGATACTTTATTAGCATAGGGTCTTCGTGAGTTGTGAGGCAGACCTCCGGTGAGTACGTGACTTCAATTGGCAATAGATTGGGAGTCGATCAAATAATTGAATGAATTGCCCGCAAACAAAAAGAACTATCCACTTAAACATTAACAACATTACATTTTCAATTACGAACTCTAGGCATAGATTGTTATAATAATATCAAAATTTGGGCACAAGTAAATAATGTGCTAATGGCCTGAGATCCCAGACAATAATCAAAAGTTTAAAACTATAACCCAACTATGTAAAGTATATAGCCTATGTTACCCACGGCATTATTACGAATCTATTGACACCTTATTTATTAAAATCGGACCAGTAGTTTACACACTACGGTGGAACAAACATACATACATACATACATACTTACATAGATTGCCAAAATTATAACCCTTCCTTTTGGATTCGCCGTAGTCGGGTAAAAAAATCGGTTGTCTGTAAAGTTTATAATAATCGGTTTACTGACGATAGTTGAACGTGACAACGTCATATGGAACGCCTCAGAGCGAGGTAACGCCGCATAGCGAGGTAACGCCGCATGAGTCATGTTTTTTCGTGCGTGCAGCCGGCTCCATCGAATTATAAGACGATGTCACGTCAAAAAGATGTAATGTTGGCAATGAATAAACTCAAATTACCTCCTTCACAATTGAATGGTCTTGAAAATATATGTACGAGTCGCACTCGATTTCTGTCCTGTTGTCGAACATGTCCGGCGAGCACGTATCGTTGGCGAGCGAAATGTTCGCCAACATGTTCGTCGGGGCGTAGCGGAGACATTTGGCGGGTTGTCCGTTTTCGTCGTGTCGCACTGTGTAGTTGACGGTGGGGTCATTGCACTCTGTCGCGCATCTGAAAAATATTGTACTTTTAGCACCTAGGGAGAACCTAGGAGAGGACCTAGGGAGAACCGTGCTTCGGCACAACCGTTCCGGGTGAGAAATTCTGTGGCCTACAAGAGTGATCCATGCCTTGTACCTCCAGCAGCTCAGAGTGATGGTAAAGACCAATGACCAGCGTAGAAATGTTTTCTTTCTATCCAAGAATAGAGAAATGTAATTCGTAGCAAAAAAGGTTCTTATTATAAGGTTGTAGATTCATTGTCAATAGAATAGATTTTTTATGACTGCGGTTGGGGTTTCGGAAACCGGAAACGCGCTTGTAATTTGCTTCTCATCGACCATTGGATGGGCGGCTGTAATCGCCCACCATTAGGAGATCGGGATTTTTATTTCGCCTGTCAAGTCAATCTTACATGGCTTCAGAAGCCTAATTAACTTTATTTTTTCTGTTCAATCCGCAGTATGGCTGGAACTATATCACCGGAATCTTCCCGACCGGAGAAAATTCAGAGTATTGAAAATAGAACTCTGGACTTATACTATATCCAATAATTACGTGAATTATGAATTGCCCCCCAGTTTTCTCAGCTCAGCAGTTGCCACGGCAATGAGGGTGTTTGATATTTTTTCTGCCGTTAGGGGGCTGAACAAACGCACACATAGCGTCATCTGGTGGCGTAAGTGGTATCAAAAACGGTCAATAAGAATTTTCGATTCTTTTTCTGTCACCAGGAGGCGCTTGGTAGTCCGACGGTCCTTGTCGTGTCAAAAAGCTGTTAGATGTCACGAATTTAAAAACCCTCATTTTTATGGGATTTGAATATAATAAGTGTAAATTAGCATATCCTCTGTATTCAATATTTTCTCGGTCATTTTATAACGCTTTTATTAGTTTCACCTGTATGTTTGCTTGCTTGCTTATTTGTTTATTTGTTTATTTGTAACCGACTGCTTTGGGCTCGATTATGTCCTACTTTGAACGATCAGATTTAATTCAAACTCTGCACACCTGTCAAAGACCGATGACGATGACAAATTCGATTAAAATATCCGATTATCCTGATTTAATTTGCCAGGGTTCGTCAGAGTAAGAGAGATAGAACTAGTGCGCGAACTACGCATGCGTGCAGTTCCAGGCTTACTCTTTGGTCCCCCGGTTAATAGATAGCAAATCGTACTAAAAAGCAAAAAATAAATTATAGTTAAAAAAAACTAACAGAACACGCTTTTATAGAAAATCTAACTAAAAAATAAAAGTAAAATTTAATAAATTTGGATTAAGAATAGTGTAAATGAAAAATAAATGTTTATTATTGTAAAAAAGCGTGGGGTGCATAGTGTCAATAGTTATAAACATTTTATTGGCAGATATGAGAAGGATCTTCACTTTGATAATATCTTAAAAATCACTTTAAGCAAAATCTGACCGTTTGAAGTGGATCAAAATCAAATCCACTGGAGTCGGTTACATACAAACAAACGTACAGGTGAAGACACTGCACCCCACGCTTTTTTACAATAATAAACATTTATTTTTCATTTACACTGTTCTTAATCCAAATTTATTAAATTTTATTATTTATTTTTTAGTTAGATTTTCTATAAAAGCGTGTTTTTTTGTTTTTTTTTTTTTTTAAACTATAATTTATTTATTGTAAAAACCCCACGGTAAAACGAATATTCTGCTCGGTCTATGGGGATTAAAACCATTGAAACCATTTGCCTAATTACGTATGAATTGAATTATAGTGGTTTTCATAAAGATTATCCGCCATTGTGATCATTTAAATTGCGACAAATAGCTAAGCGAGATCGTAATCGCGAACTCGACAATGACTTCATTATCTATCATTATGTTGTACATGAAAAACTGTAAAAATCTGTAATAGGGAAAAAATTGTTTAACTCGTTACTATGTTATTACAATCTTCTAGCTTTTACCCGCGGAACACAATCCTTTTTTGGTATAAAAAGTAGCCATATGTAATATGTTTTATTAAAAGGCTTTTAACTACTACCATACAAATTTTCATCAAAATCGGATATGTAGATATATAGCTGAAAACTGTATTAAAATCCGTCGAGTAGTTAAAAGGAACCAAGCGAACAAGAAAGGGAGTAAAATAATTTTTAACCATTGAATAAGTAAGTTATAAGTTCTGTTTGTGTGTGTCTGTCCGTGGCATCGTAGCTCCCAAAGTCCAAATAGATGAACCGATTTTGATCTACTTTTTTTGTTAAAAGCTGCCACGACCGAGAGTGTTCTTAGCTTTAATTCATCATCATCAGCTCGCTCATTGCTTGACAATTTGGAGTTGCATATTGTTTAAATACTATTAAAAGATAAAGATATACAGGAAATAATCTGAAAACTGCACATTTTGTAAATAAATCACATGTCGAGACAATCCTGAACTATATACGGATACTATGTACGGAACCCTCAGTAGGCAAGTCCGACTCGCACTTGTCCGCATTTTTTGTTTAATTTTAGTCAATATAATGCGTGCGTTCTCGCCTATTTTCCAACATCGATGTAACATTTCTATTTCACGTTTTGGTCATGTACAGTTGCTACATATTACATAAGATTGCGTCTATTCCGATAAGCTATTACTATTTGTTCAAAACATCATCTTTAGAAACACGTACCTACATACGACAACAATTTGATTTCGTACAACTGTTTAAACAAACATAGGGACTGGGATAATGGGGGGCATGCATAGTTTTTTTATTGGCTCGTCGGAAAGTACATAATATGCCAGGAAATATTGTCCTTGCATTGGCATATCTACAATCAACCGTTGATACGGTCATAGCAAAATCGAGGACAAACGTACATACAGGTTAAACTTAGAACCTTCTTTTTTTTTGAAGCCGGTTAAAAAAGATGCACGAATCACGTCACAGCAGTTGAAAATGTATGAAGATAAATACAAAACCTGATTATATTAACTACTGCGTTAATAAAATATATTCATTGTAGCAAAAAATTAATAACTTAATAATTTGAACACTTATTTTCGTTTTTTCAATCATAGCAAAAAAAATCGTCATTTTTTAGACCTGTAACTGTTTAGATTAGCAACTGATTGCTGCAGGTACTGTTGCATTTTTCGGTTCATGTTTATGTTGCCTTTCGGAAAATATAAGAATTTTGCTTATTTTAAACAAAATATGCATGTTCCTTATTTGCCACTACAAATGACGTATCGCATGTAATTGTTACAGTCCTGGTCTTGATGTAAACGAGTTATATCTACGTTTTTTTACTGGGTAGATTCGCTTTACATTTTTAAAGTCATAATAACATCATAGTTAAGCTTTTACGGTATCAAAGCTCGTAGACTCAACAGTCAACTGTACATTTGAAGGTTATAAATATAACAAAATTCTTTATGGACTGAGATCCCTAGCCCGTCAGACTACCTCTATATTCTTACTGACAATTTGTATATCATACGAGGGCGGGTCAATAAGTCCGTGACTTTTGGAATAAAACACAGATTTTTTGATAAATAAATCATTTTATTTTTCAACGTAGTCCCCCTTGAGCTCTATACACTTTGTCCAACGCTTCTCCAATTTTTTTATCGCTTCCAAAAAATATGATTTGTCGAGGTCCTCAAAATAGGCCTTTGTTTGCGAGATGACTTCATCATTGGAGTCAATTCTTTTTCCACCGAGCCATTTTTTCAGGTTTGGGAACAAGAAGTAGTCACTCGGAGCCAAATCTTGAGAATAGGGTGGATGTGGGAGCAATTCATAGCCCAATTCATGGATTTTTGCCATGGCAACTGCACATGTGTGCACCCTTGCATTGTCTTAGTGAAAAAGAACTTTTTTCTTGGCCAAATGAGGTCGGGTTTTTTTCAAATCCTCATTGAAGCGGTCCAATAAGTTTGCATAATATTCCCCATTAATTGTTCTTCCCTTTTGAAGATAGTCAATGTGGATTATCCCACGTGCATCCCAAAAAACAGTCGCCATAACTTTATTGGCTGACAAACCCACCTTGGCCTTCTTTGGCGCCGATTCACCCTTAGAAACACACTGTTTTGACTGTTGTTTGGTCTCTGGTGTATTGTGATGGATCCATGTTTCTTCCACGCTTAAAAAACTCCTCCATATTGTGATTAAACAACGCCAAACCTTCCTGTGAAGTTGTTACACGATTGCGTTTGTGGTCGACTGTAAGCAAACGCGGCACCCATCTTGCGGAAAGCTTTCTCATGCCCAAGTGATCATTCAAAATTGAAACCACTGAGCCATGCGAGATGCCTATGGCTTCCACAATCTCTTGCACTTTCAATCTTCGGTCGGCCAACACCATATCGTGAATTTTTTCGATTGTTTCGGGTGTAGAGACCTCAACTGGGCGTCCAGGACGTTCGGCATCTTCAGTGCTTGTAACGCCACAACGAAATTCAGTAAACCACTTTTTTACCATTGAAATCGATTGTGCAGAGTCCCCATAGTATTTATCAAGCTTAGCCTTGCTCTCGGTAATGGTTTTTTTTCGCAAAAAATAATGCTTAATAAGCACACGAAATTCACTTTTTTCCATTGTTTCCTTAAGTTACTGGATAGTCTGATAAAGATAGCTGTAAAACACAAACTAACTAACGCAGCAAGTTCAAATTTTGATAGGAGTCAACTGACAGATGCCTGTTGACAGGAGTAGTGTTGCTTTTTCAGTAAGGAGGTTAGAAATTCAAAAAGTCACGGACTTATTGACCCGCCTTAGTATTGAAGTATTAGTGTGTACAAAGAACGTATGCATACCCGCTAGTTTGTGCCGTGGGACAATGTATAGGTAGGTACAAGGCGCTAAAGTTTGGGAAAATTGTACTCACTTTATTTACATTAACATAAAGTATCAATCTTATTTCTGGTTTTAGAATAACGTCAGGAACAAAACTTATGAAAGTCATTTTTCTCTAAACTTAGTATAAACAGAGATATAAAGGTTAGAACTTTAATGATTTTTAGTTTTTCTACGTGGAAGATTTTAAATATATTTTTTAATGAAAACTGCAATATTATAATATTTTATTTTTATCTTACATTTTATTTATAATTTCACTTTATAACATTTAATTGTCATTACTGTACTCGTTACAATTATTTCGAAGGTTGTAAGAAGTAGTAAAATATTTTATACCTTTGGTGCCCTGTACATAAAAATTGGCCCACGGCACAAAATACCCGCTAGTTTGTGCAAACGTTCATTGTACATAATAATACTACAATATGATAAAGATTTTGTCAGTAAGAATATAAGGGTAATCTGGCGGGCCTGGGATCTCAGTTTATTACAATGCAGATTGTATATAATTGTATACTATATTGATGACAGATTGTGTCCGAAATACAATGAATTATTACGTATTTATTATTCTGCTGAACTGAACTGCTGAAAAGATTTGGTACTTTTGAAAGTTATGGCAGTATTGGCACAGATTATAATATTATACATACGAATACTTCGTAAGTTATGGTTTTGTAGTTGTACAATGAACAATATTTGAAATTTTAAAATGTAAAGTATAGTATAATAACAATAATAATAATAATATCTATGGACGCTCCACACCACGTCAATCTGGCCCCGTGCTAAGTATCCGAAGAACTTGTGTTAATAGTTTTAATAATTTTATACAACAGGAAGTATATTTAATACTTTTATTCTATACATATATTTAAGATTATTATATTATACACATATTTAATGCAGATCCATGACCCAGGAACATTGAAATTTTTTTTGTTCCCTCGACGGGATTCGAACCTGAGACCCCCGGCTTGAGCGCCGACGCACTAACCTCTGAGCCACAGAGGCCGTAAAAAAAAAGACTTCGCTTGTCTCTCTCCCTATTTTTACCCGACTACGGCGAAGCCAAAAGAAATGTTAATGATTTTGTCAGTCTATGTATGTATGTCTAAACTACTGGTTCGATTTTATTATATTATGAGGTGTCAATAGTCAAAAGTAAAAAAATATTTATTAAAAGTTGGCATTATTATACACTTTCTGAACGTCGGTATACGTGATGCCTACAACCGGTTCGGGAACTAGCCCGGCGCGAAGAACCGGCGTAAGACACTCGCGCGCGCATCAATTTTCCATCTTTTACCAAAAAGATGGAAAATTGATCTTTTAGAAAAAAAAGGTATATAACAATGTTATGACTAAAACTACATAACAAGAGTTCAATAGTACATAGAAGTAGCCGTGCAGTTTACCATCCTAATCCCGTGGTGTGCGATCGTCAATAAAATCATTGACCCTATAATAAGCTTTTTAGCACACAGACGTTAACTACTTTTTTGAATTTATCAATAGACAGATTTTATTCTTAATGTTTCGTAATGATGATGATTAGAATAGATTCGTTATGATGCCGCGGGTAACATCAACTGTTCCGAACCTTATAAAGTGGGTGCGACCACGGCTCTAGCTTGACCATTTTTGTACATATGCATTTCTGGATTTCTATCTGAATTATTTCCTTATTTGGGCCTTTTTAGACCCCTTTTTTACGTAGTCGGTTTATAGTTTTTTTATAAGATCTGCGTGAAACTGGAAAAGTACATGTTTGTATTAAATAACTTTAAAAAATACAGTATCTATCCCGACAGCCCTAATGGCATGTCATGGGTATGTTGCCTCTGTATTACGATATATGGGGCAACTCCATAGATATGCCTAGAGTCTTCAAAATACAAAAGAAATGTATTGGGTGTCTATCGAGCGCAAACTATTTTGAAACATGTGAACCACTATTTAAAAATCATAAAATACTACCATTGCCTTGTCGGTATATTTTTGAAATGTGTGTACATACATAAAAAAATGATCGCATGTTTACTAAATAGTGTAGCTTAGCTATTAAAAGCAGCAGATATGAACATAAGCTTGTTATTCCTTACCAAAGACTTAAACATTTGCATCAGAAATGCGTACTGTATGGCAGTTCGCATCTAAGTATAACAAATTAAGTACCTACTAATAACTATTTTAAAAGGATAAACAAGACAAATATATAAAAGTGAAATAAACACCTGGCTCCACAATAAAATGTTTTATTCAATTAATTAATTCGTCCATGACAAAAATACTGAATTAAAAATAAAATGTAACTTAATCCATTGATAATAATCATTGTGCTTGTTACCTAACCATTGTGTATTAAAAGTAATGTGATATTGTAATGAATCTGTTTTGAAATTTGACAATATATAAACTGTATTATTTTCCTGACTTATATGCATTCTGTTTGTCATTTTGTTTATGATCGTTATCCAATTTCTTCTATCCACTGTTTGTAATGTACACAGGTTAACCTCAACAGGTTAATTATTGAATTGTAATCATTATATTGTATTGACTTTCGTTTAATTCTAGTCTAATTTTCAGTATCTTAACAATTTTATAATAACAGGTTACAATTTTATAATCATTTTAAACACAAGAATAATTAAAATAAAATAACTAAAATTTACCTATTTGCACACTATGCATGTAGTAGAATATATGGAAATGTAAAATGGTAACACCTTATTGCACCATATTCCTAGCAAATAAATAATTTGATTGATTGATTGCGTGGCAATAAATTGTTAAATAAATAAATTAAGCCACGCATTAAGATTTATGCATGATAGCAAAACAATGTGAATATTTTGAATAGACTTTATGCTTTTTAACCGACTTCCAAAAAAAGGACATTCGGCTGTATGTTCAACAGCTGTATTTGTATGTTCAACGATAATTACGCCGTCTGTGGACCGATTTTCAAAATTTTCTTTAATGTAAAGGGTATAATCCCAAGTTGGTCTCGTTTTCACCAAAGTGGTGACGATGATGGGATCCATGAGGAATCGAGGGAACTCCTCGAAATTTATATCGACACATATGGTGTTTTCCACTTTATCTGAAGTAGTCTAAGCATATGCTACCTAGAAGTAAGATTTTGCACCAAGGTATAGCCTAGATAGAAAGAACTGCAAGCATATGCCATAATACCACTTACAGTAATCATCATTATCATCACCACCATCTTCACAAGAAACACCAACATATTATTATGATAACATAGGTACTCGATACTCGTCAGAGTTTTGTGCACGATTTCAATATCTTTGAAATTTTGCTCTTGCTAAAATTATATTCGTGATCATCATCATCACTATACCTAATGTATTTATTTAATGCTTTAAGCATTAAATTAAAAAAATGTAGCACTAGGTAATACTGCTACATTTTTTCCGTCGACTATTACAAAAGATAATAATAATAATAATTTAATCATATAGTATCTAATCAATATCATCAATGATGATTGTTTAGTAGGTCCACAGATCGGTAATGCTTATTTGGGGAAATACCACGGCGTCTCAGGCAACTGGCATAAAAGAACGCTTGAGTTTGTTTTGCCGAGAGAGTGAGAATATCGGAGGCTTGTTTGTATTTATATCCTTTTTAAAATTAGTTTATAATAATATGACTAAAAAGAGAAAAAATATTATTTTAAACAAAAAATGGAAACCGACTCCCAAAGTAAAAATGCATAAAAAAGCATGAAATGAAACTCGTTTTTTAAATAGTTCCCCCTTTAAATTCGTGTAATATTTTAACCTTTTCTCTATTCAATCTCCATAATTTCGTAGTGCCAACTTGAACGTGAGTTCTATAAAATATTGTTTTATCAGGATGTTGTTCGTACTGGTAGTTGGTACCGACTTCATAGTTTGATAGTACAATATATTTAGGTTTTCCATTTTTATATTCTAAAAGATTTAATAACCTTCTCTGATAAATGCCATATTCAATGGTGAAAACCCCGTCCCAAATAACAAATAGCATCAGAAGTTTTTGAGAAAATCGCACATACATACACCTACTTTATAAGGTTCCGAACAGTCAATGTCAAATCGCAGCCGCCGCTTGTATTTATCTTGGGGTATAATTCTAGAAACTTCTCCAGGCCTTCAGCGTAGCTCATGCCTAGACGCGACGCATCTCGGTGTTAATTTCATTGATCAATAGTGTCATTTTTATGTTGCGACCCACGAAAAAGCCAAAAAATTAAGTAAAAAGTCTTGCGACCCCGTCACTATATAATTATAACAATAATATGTACATAGCGCGCTATTTATATCAGCTATACGTTATATTAGCTGGTTCACTGGTTCGAACGTTCGAATGATTTTTTCGACGTTCGATAAAAAAGATAAGTTCAAAAAACGAATCTTTTGTACCTATATGTAGTTTGTGTTTATTATTTTTCAACAGACTGCGACCCCCTTTAAAAACGATGCATTAGTGGGTGCGACCACGGCTCGAGTTTGACCATTTATGTACAGGCTATGCATTTCTGGATTTCTATCTGAATTATTTTCTTGTTCTGGCCTTTTTAGACAGGGGTTAAAAAGGCCGAAACAAGGGTTTTTACGTAGTCGGGTTATAGTTTCTTTAACTTATTTTTTTATTTCGTATTTTTCCGTTTCCCAATCGAACATAATATTATTATATTTAAATCGTATTATTTAAATTTATATTTATCTAGTTTTATTTTTGTTCGAAAGCATTTCATTTTCATTGCAATTTCATGATCGAGAGTGTTCTTAGCTATAATTCATCATCATCAGCTCGTTTACTGTTTGACAATTCAGAGGTTATTTAAATTTTTTTGTTATGTATTGTCTATAATAAATTATATTTATAAAATAAAATATATTTTATGATATAAAATAATATATAAATAATTATATACTTATAGTCTTATATTACGTAATGTTCGAAAATTGGACAACTGGATTAGTACGAATTGTACGACCGCATTTTAGACGTGTATTTTGACATATTTGTGCAAGCACACGACAAATATGGAAAATATATATACATCTTAATTGCGGTGTGCTTGCCAAGACCTTTCTTTTGATACCAAACACGTGATGATTATCTCGGCTTAATTTTTTTACATGTTAGAATCACGAGGTTCAATTTTCGAAATACAAAGTTTTGAAAAAAATACTATATAGGTATATAGCTATTGACACCTCATTTATTAAAATCGGACCAGTAGTTTACACGCTACGAGGGATCAAACATACATAGGTACATACATAGACTGCCAAAATCATAACACTTTCTTTGGCTTCGCCGTAGTCAGGTAAGAATATAATATAATTATGTCCTGGCTATTGGAACAAAAAAAAATAGTGTACCTAAGGAGAATAGACTTCTTGTTATATTAATTTTCATGTGTTTGTTTTGTTACCTTGTTAACTACCCTAGAATATACTTTTGTTTTTAAATAATACAAATTGCAAATGGCTTACCTGTATGCTAGATCCAAAGCTTCGAAGTTGTAAACCGACGAATAAATACCGGATAACAACACAGGGAACAAAATCAAAACATAATTAAAAATATTAAATCTGCCAAACGGACCGAGCAAACGAAGAATGTCGTCTACTGTTACTTCGGTTTTACTTTTTTCCACGTCCATTTTTAGTACATCACTGTACGAAATTCAAAATTTAGATTTTTTTTTCTAAATCATCCGAAACGCGGCCAGTGCGTAGTGCCACCGTAGTGTTGTGCGAGCGATCGCCGTGAATAATGCCTTTTATTGTAATAGTAAATTTTTTCAATTGCACCGTCTTATCGAATAGAATGATTACTAGCCTATCGGTGAAATTAATTAATCATTTCAGTTAACATTACCTGCTTGAAGAATTTTAAATAAAATGTTGGTAAGTAATCTGTTTACTTTAACAACCTTGAGGCTAGAAACAGTTATTTACTGTCCTGGATAAATAACTGACGGAAAGGTTGTATCACTTGTTTGAGACACAAAAATTATTTTCATCTCAGTCAAAAGTAGGTACACAACTTAACTTAATAATAATATTGTCATTTTTAATAAGCCACAGCTAATTTTACCTAACAGCGACGATAAAAAATATTATCTAATAATCGTGGCGAAGCCAAGGGCTCTGTCAGTACCCCGTAAAAACATTAAGGTGGTTCAGAAATCCATCGTTTCCAGTTTCCACAGGCTACAGGTATCTGTATAATATAAAATCTTGTCAACAACTTACTCGAATTAAACTAATCATAAGCCATTCACGATATTGCGAAATATATATTTACCAAACTATTTAGAGCAAGCTGTTTGCAAATACTTAGGTTGAGGAAAATCATGGCTCTTGCCCCGTTAGTATCGGCAGTAAAAGCCTAAGCACATAACTGAATAAACACTTAGGTACATTTTTATTGAACTACAATCTAGATTTAAACGAGTTACATAACTAGTTAAAATTTGAAAGTAAAATCATTTGAACTGGCTAGTTTTTAACGCATTAAACTTAGATTAAATTATATTTTACAATCCAAGGTATTAAAAATATCAGCTCATTGGACACTTGTTCGAATTAAAAAAAAAAACAAAATAAAGAATCTGTCTTTGCTCCAGTTGTACGGTCTTTTTACAAAATAGAATTCCAAATTCAAATGTATATTTAGTTTAGTGATGTCACAAAGCTTATCGAGCTCACAATAGGTGGAGCTAATAAAAAGGAAGATACAATGTAAAGGCTAAGCTCTAATACAAGGCGAGCGACATTTGTTGCGGAATTATGTAGAATTTTTACCGGGGGATGCGATTGTATTTGTGTTTATACTGTTGACGTACTCCCGTATCTGATATTGCACTTCTAGGCGTATTAGTGATGTGCTCCAATGCGCTATATCGACACTTTCTTAAAATGTTCATATAAAAGTGTCTATAGGTGGTGGCAATCGTTTAACATTAGGCATCTTTTCGTTTGTCGGTATTATTCCATAAACAACATTCAAAATAATAATTTAAGTACCCAAAATTTGAAAGTTATTACTGCTTGTCTAAAAAAATATTATTATTTTGATTACTGGTTATAGGAATCTTTTAAATAAATGGATCAGCTGTAAGCATAATATTATCATATAATTATTGTGAACAAACGCAATGTGTAGACTCGTTACTTTAAATACGCCATTGTTGTTACTTGTGGTAAAGATCCAATAAAGTATTATGGATAATATTATTAAAGACAAACAATACCAACCGTTAAATACCAGACATGATTTACATCTCTTATGTGACTTCCTTGTTATAATATAACTCAGACATATAAATGATTGGGATGATATAAACTACAATCATATCATAGGTAAATCATTGAGTTATATTGACATCAATTCTAGCTGTTTCTCCGTGTAAAATTTGGATTAGAAAAACATCGATAAAACTTTCTGTTCGCACCTCGCTATCCATGTTTATTCCCCGGCAAAGCTCTTTGTGGAATTGAAAGTTTTGACTGTGAGGGATTGTTATCTGTAAAGTAGCTCTAACGTATGCGCCCAGATTGTCAGTCCTGAGCCTTCTAATACGACAGCCTCAAAAAAAAATGCTGGCCCCGAAAGACTATAACAATATTTTGTTAAACTTTATCATATACATTATTTAAAGTGGGTACCTAGTAGGTACTACCTACTGCATAGCTTTCACCAAGCTTTAACGTAGTCTTAAAAGCCTTGTAACACGATAGCCTCAATAAAATATGCTGGCCGGAATGATTTTAAACTGGATGTTGCCCGCGACTTCGTGCGCGCAAAAGGAAATCTCGCGGGAACCTCCGTGGTCTACTCTATATCTGTGCCAAATTTCATCGAAATCGGTCTAGTTGTTTCGGAGCCTATTCGATGCAAACAATCAAACAAATCTTTCCACTTTCTTATATTAGTATAGATTAATTGTTCGATTTTTTAATATTTTTTCTTTTCACCTCCAGTTTTTATTTCAGGTTGGTGGTTTTTATGTGTTTTTTTTTGGATGGGATATGTGTTTGTTATATGGGATCCCCACTCAAATATTGTTTTTTTTTTTTTTTTTTATACGAGTAGAGGCAACCGAAATACACCTGTTAAAATTTCAACTGTCTGTCTATGAGATACAGCCTGGTGACAGACGGACGGACGGACAGACAGCGAACCTATTAATGTCCCGTTTTTACCCTTCGGTCGTCCGGAACCCTAATAAGCTACAAACAAACAGTATCTTCTGTATAAGTAGGTATCTATTACCAAATGTTATTATTTCATGTTGCAGGTGTAGGTTGGCGACATCTGTATTACTTTTCTAGAAGCTAGTATACAATCCTTATAGTAGCCATACACCATACTTCCTATCCGTCCAATCAGCATGACGCTGCAGTCTTGACACGTATTTTATCTAGTTATGCCAGACGCCCCATATTTCCCGGGACGTCCCGTCTTGTACGTATTGTTTAAAACGTTGTCCCCTACATTAAACATACCACTTATGTTTTCACCAAAATTAACAATTAACTACCTACCTTTTTACAATACTACCAATTACCTATTTGTGGCCAGTTATTGTTGTTATTGAATGTGTTTTGTGCGCAACACTTGAGTTTTTCTGACAACATAAACCAAAATATGACTTTCACATTTGACAGAATGTCAAAGATTATAAACAAGAATTTCGAAACTATTATGTATTGTCACAGTTTTTATTTTGAAAAATAACCTTTTAAAACCTACCATTGCATGAGATTGAGGCTGTTTCATTTGAATAAACATACACAAAATGTTGTTTAAAGTGAAAAAAAATATTTTTTAAAATATTTTTATTAATCTTCATAGACTACGGTACTCAGCTGTAACTTGTTTACACTGTGGACGTGACGTCAGCAACCGGATACGATTAACGACGCTTATAAGCATGGAGAATATAGGTATAGAGGACAATCTTTCTAAGGCAGAAAAGCTAAAAAGTAATTAAATAATAGTTCCAAAAAAGGCCATAATGGCGCTAGAGTAGCCCTTGCTACTCTATCACACACCCTTGTGTGTGATATGAAGTTAGCAATAAGAGATGAAGTAAAGTGAGTTGAGTTTAGTTATTTAAAATTTTTGACGACTTTAGTAGATTAAAAGTAGTTAATTCAGTAAATCATGAAAATTCTAATTACTCGTATAGTCGAAAATATTTTTATATATAAAACCGAAGAAGATGCTAAAATTTAATTATCCGTTTAAATTTTGCCGCTTTACTCCCGTCTGCGTCTGTAGCGCCCCCTATTTAACGTTATTTTACGGACACTTTTCATGTATGGAGATGGTACTCCTTACCTCTATTCTCCATGTTTATAAGACACGATCTCAACACGATCTTGATTTCGAAACGATTTTGTTCGGGAGTACGCATCAGGATCCAAACTGAATCAAAATCGACATCGGATCAGACTTGTAAATCGAAATCGTATCAGTTTCGGGAGTCAGGCCCCAGATCAAATATTATGCTCACTCGAATCTCAGAAAAAATGACACTAATTTATTTTTTGTCCCGGAAAAAATTTAATCCCCGTATTTTTGGGCTTATATACACAGTGTCTTTTATAGGCTGAAAAAAAATCTGGCAACCCTTATAGGGAAGTTGCCTGTAAAAATATGATATTCCACATATCATATTTTTAAACAAATTAAATTTTAAAATTGTTAAATAGAGACACATAAATCTAAAAGAAATAGGTATTTAGGTATTAAAAATTATAAGCAAATAAAAAATATGACCCATCTCTTTCTCGCAAAACGATTTGTTACGTCATAAGCTACGCCATATATTTTTTAATGACAAATGTATGGCGGGAGCAACTCGTGACGTCACAGGCCGATATATCCCTTTAAATTGTTTTTTTCCGAAATTTAAATTGTTTGTGTCTTCGTTATTTTTAAGATATATGAAAACGGTTTCTTGATTGTTTATTAATATGTAGTCTTGTTGTTATAATATATAATAGACGAAAAAAATATTTTTAGGCAACATGCCTATTATTACAACTGTCATGCCAATCCACGCCCATCACGGTCAGTTCTAACTGATCCAATCGTTATGCCGCTTTGACGATAGGCAGTATGGTGTATGGTTACCCTTACACAATGATCGTTCGATACTGAGGCTCGATATTGTTTTCTAGATTCATTAATCATTATTAGGGTCAATGTCAACTCTAATTCGATGGTCTTCTTATTTTATAAGAAAATGCAATATAAATTAATACGGACAGCGATCGCGTTTGAGATAATAATTAATTTAAATAAGTATTTTGCAGACACGATAGAAAACTGACTCAGATCGTAAGAATTCTCGTGATGTTTCTAATAAAATCGTACTATTGTAAAGAAAAATGATATTAAATATTATACTACTCTCTATTCTACTACTCAGGGACGACGCACGTCGTCGTACGTTACGTAGCCAGCTGTAGCCACTAGCCACTATATAGCCAGTAGCCCCTACATTCTAACCGGCGCCAGTAGCCACTAGCCACTAACTGTGAATAGAATTCTGCACTAATACAATAGAGCTGAAAATCGAACACACGAGTGTCGAGTTTTCAATTCGGTCTGCCGGACCAAATCCGTGAGTGTGTAGCGACTCCGGATTCGGTACGCGGATATGGTCCGCGGACCAAGTTCGAGTCTCTGTTATCACTATTTCGTTCGCCGACACGCACACAAATAAAACTTTAGTGTTGTCAGTTGCGTGTGTTTTCAATTTCCCCGAAAGTGGGAAAATGTTGCTCTTAAAATTGGAATTACTGTATGTATTTGTTTTTATTAATGTCGTGAGGTGTAAAAATATAACTTATAGTTTAGTATATAACATAATTATGTATTTTATTTTAATAGGTATTTCTATTAGTATGAAAATAAATATGTAGGACATAAATGTATAAGTATACTTCTAAGGAATATAATAATACGAGTATTTTGAATACTTTTTAGGAACTTCTCATAGGGGTACATTAATTTACTATGTAACGTAAGCCGATTAAGGGGAGGAAGCCGGAAGGGTGTCAACTATAGTCTATTCGGGTTAAGAAGACGTGTAGTGAAGACACGAAATGTCAAAAAAAAAAATTGAAATTATCCAAAAGTCGTGTTCACATTATACAATAACAGTAAGCCATTTTGACATATGTGCTACGCGCACATATGTCAAAATGGCTTTATTGACATATTTTACTGCCTTGTTCACGGGACTATAGAAAAAAATTGTCCCCCCCCGGTTGCGTTGGGTATTGTTTACGTTATCGACTGTCAAGTGACCAATTGAATAGAGTGAATAAATAATATGAATTTTCTGTTATATTATATTTCTTAACAATATTATGGTGTTACACATGCCTGTTTGATTACGCCACGTTTCTAAGCCACAATGTTATAAACTCTAAAAAACAATCAGGATATGACGTGTCAACTGTCAAATCAGAGATGATTTGAAAGTTGACACTTCATATCCTTATTGTTTTCTTTTAAATTATTGATTCATTCGGATTTCGGACTATGAGTAAGATTTACAATTATTTATTTGTAACTGTGAATAATAATACCTTTAAAAAGGTGACTTATGTAATTTAAATAGGTAATTTAAAATATTTAACTAGATTTAAGTTAATAATTTTTTGTTTTTTGGTACCAGTACTAATATTCATTAATTAAATTGTGAAAGTTTTGCATGCCGCAAGGCTCTAAAACATTGAAACATCTAATAGTATTATTACCTACATTATATGCAAATAAAATATGAAAACATAAAACATTTCATGAATTTCATTCACCTCAAAGTCCAATAATTTTGTTGGATAGAAAGTTGATTGAATAATTTATAATTTAAAAGTAGGCCAAAGTATTGTTTCCTGGCGGGTAATTTAAAATTTACTTGACGATATTTCGAGAAGAAAACGCGCGAGCTCACTCTATGTTAAGCCCTAGGCGATCTATAAATCTGCTGCTTGTACAGAGTAACTTTACAAAAGTAGATATTTTTTTACTCGCCTGCCAAGAAGGGTATTGTTTAATGTAAATGTTCTAACATCATCAGACCTTAAATTAGAGCCACGCAGATAGTTATTACGATGTTGCCATTCTTAATAAGGGATTTTTCGAATTCATCCCCCAAGGGGGTGAAGCGAAGTATCAACTACAACAGTGCAGTAATTTTTAGCGCTATCCTGGACAAATTGCGCTGAAATTTAGCACCCAGGTAGTTACATATTATAATGCAGACACATGTTAAGAAAGATTTTTCGAAATAGGGGTAAAACAGTAAAACTATGAACCTATATATTACAGACCAGATGTTGCACGCGACTTCGTACGCGCTAAAGGAAATCTCACGGGAACTGTACATATTGCCGCAATAAAAAGTAGCCTATGTCCTTCCCCGTAGTCTACTCTATATCTGGGCTAAATTTCATCAAAATCGGTCTAGTAGTTTCGGAGCCTATTCGATGCAAACAAACAAACTTTCGTCTTTATTATTATATTATTATTTATTATACACGAGGCATGTCAAGGCAAAAAGTGTCTACATTTAAACTGCCCCACTTTTGGGGTTGTTGGGTGCAGTTGAGGTTTGAAATTTGTCATATTGCCGCGTAGTGCGCTATATTTAATACAATTTCATACAAAGAATAAATTTGGCCGTGTCGCGTCGCGTAGATCCAATACCGCGTAGTTATGCCCAGTGCAGTCCCACCTTTAATCGGTCCGCATTTATTTGACAAACCCGTCTGAAATCAAGATGGACGGCGTAGGTAACTTTTTTTTGTATGAAGAGTTTTTCTGTCAAATGTACGTCATAGACCACTCCTTATTTTTGAAATTATTGGGTAAAACGGATTTATTCTTGCGTGAACGAAACGGTTGCCAATATCTAATGCCTTATAATAATAACAAGCTTTTGCCCGCGGCTCCGCCCGCATGATTACAGTATCTGACATGAACACTGTACTTTTTCGGCATAAAATGTAGCCTATGTGTTAATCCAGAGCTCAAACTACTACCATACCAAATTTCATCAAAATCTGTTCAGTAGTTTTTGCGTGAAAGAGTAACAAACAGCCATCCATTCATACATTCGTCCATCCTCACAAACTTTCACATTAGGATGTCTCATCGGTACAATAGACATGTTGCCTTAAAATTGTTTTCGGCTATTCGATGTTAGACAACATGTCAATTGACAATCTTGAATATACAAACAATTTACATTTACATTATGAAAGAGAGCGAGTCACGAGTTGCACCCGGTATACATTTCAAGACAAAATGTATGGCGGGTGCAACTTGTAACGTAACAAATCGTTTTGCGAGAAAGAGATGGGCAATATTTTTTATTTGCTTATAATTATTAATCGCGTCAATCTAAATACCTATATCTTTTAGATTTATGTATCTTTAATCAACAATTTAAAAATTTAATTTATAAAAATGTGTTATTCCACACTAGTCAACATGCGAATAGTAGTAGGATGTCTCATCGAAGATGTGAGTGTGTATACCGCCTTAAATCTCTCTGCGCCCACCTACTCTGTGCGAAGAGTGAAAACGCGGCATATTTAACGTTAAACACGTATCTAATTTCGCGGCGCTACTGCCCCCGTAAGGGCACTACGTTAAAACAAATACACTTTTTGTCAACCTTACGAGCGCAAGTTACTACTTACCACGCTCTGGGAGGACTACAGACTCTCAAGTTCTTTCTACCTGTTGTTTTGTTAGCGTTTTTTAAATATAATAAACAGGGTTTTGTACTTTCTTTTTGTTTGAAGACTTTTAATTTTTGATTTTTTTTACAGTTAAATGAGCACAATGCTCATAAATTTAGACAAAAAGGCTTTCTAGTAAGTAGACACTGCAAGGGAGGATTTCTTAAATTCCACCTGCAGGTCTAAACTGGACATATTAAGGGCGCATTTATAAAATGTGTTGTTTCACAGCGGCCTAGTACGGACTGATATTTCTTTAGAAATGTTTCGTGCAATAAACCCAGACAGTGACCAAATAAAATAAGCCTAAAAACACGTGAAAATTTGAAATAAACTTTTAATTATTTTTCCAAATCAATTTTAATAAAATTTAGGTTAATAATTAATAATACAACAATGGATTATTAAGTATTAAACTAATTTTAAGGTGTTTATACCCGCTATCTTTTGCATATTTTGAAACAAACAAAGTACCTAAGCTACATAAGAACAGAATAATGTTCCTGAATACAACCATTTTTTGTGAATATGTGGTGAAGAGATTCTAGAGAATTGTTTTCAGATGCAAAAAATCATATTTTTTTAACCAATCTATCAACATATTATATACATAAAAAAGGCAAAACTGATTGACTGATGTATCAACGCACGGGCCAAACCCTTAAGGCTTGAAATTTGAAATTTTGCACACGTATTCCTCATATGACGTAGGCAACTAAGGAGGGATTTTTCAAAATTCAACCCTCAATGGTGTAAAATAGGTGATAAAATTTTGTATGAAACTTTTCTTCCTTGGACATGTTAGCAAGATATTCCGTATGAATCGAGTACGGAACAAATAATGAATTACGTATTTCAGTGTTTTCTAAAATTCAGCCCCAAGGTGAGTAAAATAGGGATTGAAATTTAAAACCTAATTTCACGCGGGCGAAGCCGCGGGCAATTAATGCTCGTTTTAGATAAAGAAGAACTCTTTTTCTGACAATTGTTAGTTTTGAAGGATGTGGTTTCATTGATCGCTAAATTGACTTTCAAACAGAAAATTTATGTTAAATCAGTAAACGCGCCATTAAGTAAATTTTATTATTTGTACATTGTACTATAAAACAAGTTTAATTTCAACTTGTAATGTTGAAACTCATGTATCTCTTTTTCACCCGACTACGGTGAAGCTAAAAGCAAGGGTATTGATTTTTTGTATTTAAAAATTAACACACAACCACACACACCAAATTAACACACATTTTAAAACACAATTCAAACTACTGATCGCAATTAGCTGGCCAAACAGAACTAACTATAAAGTATGTGTATATTGTAATAAGCTAATATATATTTATTTATTTTTTTCACTATATCACTAAAAGCGGTTATACGGCAAAAGCTAGTCTTAATAAAACCAGCCAAGATCTCCAATATACCATCATAATATTATCCTTGATTTAAAAATATCACATAACCTAAATGTGTTTGTAATATCCTATACTGCACGATAGCTTAACTTAGCCGCTAGCCGAACTTAGGATCTAGTTTATCTAGATTGGAAACGGTATTAGTGTTCAACGTGCCTTTTGAATTTTTGATTTTATCAAAGAGAATAGGTTTAGTTTGGTTAAGCTTTTGTTTTGATCAAAAACATAATATCTTGTTAGTAAAATAAAACTTTCTTATTTTAAAAGAATATTATAATAGTGTTCGCGGCATCTAAAGCCACCCCGGGGCAGCCGAATGTGTACGGAAATTGCCAAATATCAATCATCAATGTCTAAATTAGTGCTATAACATTGTCAAATATATATCATATAAGAAAAAGATGGAAATAGGTATAGTGCTTTGTAAATCATCGATTTCGTTCGAGTATTTCCGTAGAGCTATTCGGTATAGTCCGGGGTAGGTCCAGGGTAGTTTAAGTATAAACCACCTCCTTTTTTTGGAAGTCGGTTGAAAAATAAAATTTTATAAGAGTTTTATTATATATATATATATATATATATATATATATATATATATATATATATATATATATATATATATATATATATATATATATATATATATATATATATATATATATATATATATATATATATATATATACTTCAGTTATGTCTGTAATTTATAATACATAATTATATTATATTTATAACGATTATGTTAACTGTTAAACAAATTAAAAGCAAAATAAAGATGTTGCCCATACCTGACTATGGAGGTATTCAACATTAAAATTTTACTGTTTCAATCTTACAAAGTACCATTTGGTAGTGTTGTCAATAAGGCTTATCGATATCTATGCAAAAGTTTTCTACAGGTATACTTTTGTGTCGGAATTTGACTAAATAAAATAAATATTTGAAATCTATCGTATAGCAATGTGTAGTTTGAAAATTCTGACTTGATGTAGGTACTTCCCTTGAAGTTAAGTACTTAACTGAAATAAATGGTGAGCGCTTACTGCATACTTACTTTGTTAAAAAGCCTAATATCTCGCGAGTGACGAAAATTAAGCACTTAGAAAGTTTTACACAATGGTTAACTTAAACAATGTTGCTGTTTTTATCTGTCAAGTCACTTTTCCAACGCATCAGACAAAGACAGCAACGTTGTTTAAGTTATCCGTTGTGTAAATCTTTTTATTAGTAAGGACGTAAATGTTTTAGTAGTACTTACATATTAGGTAGATAAGATTTTAAACTTAGACAACCAAGGATTTTAAATGTCACAAACTTATGTTGACAGATTTTATTATTATTATAAACTAGCTGTTCGGACACACGTTACACACACTACCAATAACCTACATCAACATCTACATCTAGTATCTTCAACGACATCCTGCACCTAAGGTAGGTAGGTGTAGATACCTACCTATCCATCAATATACACCTACAATTTCAACACCAAAAACTACACCTACACCTATACCTACAGCCTACACCTACACTAACAACCTACACCTACTATCTACACATAAAACCTACTGTGGCCGGTCGATTTTTCAGAAATAGGACTGCTTTGCATTTCAACTAAACAGATAATCTTATCTGTTTTTTATTAGTTACTATGAGAAAATTTACTTGTTGTTCTGAGTATTCTTCTCGCAATTTTACTTCCCTGAACTTCCTTAATTATTTCAAAATCAAAATTAGCCCAATCAGTCCAGCCGTTCTCGAGTTTCAGTGAGACAAAGGATCCTCTAAAGTCTGGACAGTTTTAATTGCTATTCAAAACAAATTTTCATCGATAAAGCATTGATTGCTATCGTTCCATCACTACAACGAGTGCACGTTTTGGCCTAGACCCGCGCGTCGGAGAACAAAGGCGCTGCAAGTTGCGGCTTAGTTGCATATCTCGCAACCTTCTTCTATTATAATACTTGGATGTGGTGTATTGGCACTTTTTAATTGTGTCTTTACGGGAGATGACTACATTTAAAATATTTATTTTCATTATGATACTCAGAAATATTTAGTCATTACTACTTGGTAAAAGTAAAAAAAATATAATATTTTATGTGTAGTTTATTAATTAGATACATCTAAAAAGTACACAAAGTTTTTTTTTGCTAAATTAGTAAACAAAACCTTACTAAGTTTATAAACCATAATTAGTTTACTTACATCATATACAAAAACATTAATTATGATAAGTATGAATTTAAACGCACAAATATGGCGTGACGTCACAGCTGGGAACGACTTTAGTATGGAGCGTTTTCACGAGACTTGCGAAATTTTGTATACATCGCTGTACGAGGGCGGCACTGAAAATTTCGGGAATCAAGGAAGTGACACAACATTACTATTTAAAAATGTATTTATTGCTTTTCGAAGTATTCTCCGCGAAATTTGACACATTTTTCCATACGATGGAACCAATTATTGAAGCAACCATTCCATTCGGAAGTTGGGGTCTCCAAAATGGCCGTTTTGTAGGCGTCCACAGCTTCTTCAGGTGATGAAAATAACCACGCAATTTATTCTTTATTTTAGGGAAAGTATAGAAATCGTTAGGCTTAGGTCGGGGCTGTACGGCGGATGGTCTAATAATTCTATGATTTCTTGCTCTAAAAACTCTTTTGTTCTGTGCGCGGTGTGAGAACTCGCATTGTCGTGATGGAGGATGATGTGGCGGTTGCAGATCTCTTTACGGAGTTCAGAAACGACCTGTGGCAAACAAATGTTAGCATACCATTCTGCATTAACCGTTCTTTGTCCCTCAAGAGGAATAGTCGCAACATGGCCGGTTTTGGAGACAAACGTGGCCACCATTTTTTTTGCAACACTCCGTGAACGAACAATTTTTGTTGGCTTTAACTCATTTTCGAACACCCAAACTCGTGACTGGTTTTTTGTTTCGGGTTCGTACGCGTATATCCAGGATTCGTCACCTGATACGATGTTGTATACAGCATTTGAGGATCCTGCGTGGAATCTTTCGAGAGTTCTGACGCACCAAGTAACGCGAGCCGCTTTTTGCTCTTCACAGAGCAAATGCGGTATCCATCGGGAAAACAACTTTTTTACACCTAATTGTTCATGCAAGATTATTTGTATTTGACTCATGCCAATGTCTAAAGTTGCCTGAATTTCGCGGTATGTCACATGTCGATCTTCCTCAATCAGCTTACGCACAGCATCAACGTTTTCTTGGGTGACTGCAGTTTTTGGATGACCTTGACGGGGATCATCACTGAGCTTGACACGTCCACGTTGAAATTCAGCAAACCAGCGATAAATTGTGGTTTTGGATGGGGCTTCATCACCAAATGCAGAAATCATCCGGTCAACACACTGTTTTTGTGTTAAACCACTTCGAAAGTCATAATAAATCATCGCTCTAGAATTTTCTCGAGTCAATTCCATTTTCTCAATGACTAAACAAGTTTGACAAGACCTTGTGACAAGACCGAGAATCTTTTTTTAAATAAATAAACGGTATTCGATTTTTAAAACCAAGGAGTTTTAAATTAATAAGATTTTAATATGACAGGAACAGTGGAAATATTCCATTCCCGATACTTTTAGTGCAGCCCTCGTATCTTTGAAAATATTGACTTTTGATATACTGTATCTTCTGATAAGTTACTCGTATTTAAGACTACTATTCATATGTGCAATAAAAAAATCAGTCATCTAGATTCTAGCCTATTAATGGTAATAGTTATTATCAGGATTTAAGCTTGATTTATAGTCTACTATCTAGTAGTATTATATCTAGTAACCCACTATAAATACAGTGTGTGTCGTCTCGAAGTCAAAAGATTTTACCAGCACTTAATAAGTTTAATTTTATCGACAGAACACGCCCCTCATGGGGGATCGCAACCCTCACTCCCCGGATATTTTATATTTTGGTTACTACCTTACGTTGAATAAAACTAAATGTATGACCTTTTATTATTTTTTACATTATTTATTTGTTTACTCGATCAGAAAGAAAAACTTAAAAAATACATTTGAATCTTAAACAAAGTAAATTTCACACATTTTTTTCTTGTTTTATAAATAGTTTTTAATGTAGCACGTTTACCACAACATTTTATTGGTTGTCAGTATTTCTGATGATACTGTTTAACTTGTTGTGTTGTGTTGTGTTACTGTTGTGTTTTAACCACAGAATACATAATAGTTTTTTGACGTAAAATAAAACATCAAAAGGTTATTCCCTCTCCTCCTCCATCTACTTCTGACAATCAGTACAAGGGTATAGGAATACATTTAATATATCTATGGAATACCCAATTTGTGTGTAATTACAAATTTTAATTAAAATAGAGTTAGTAATAACAATTTTTTGTTTAAAAATTACATTTTCGTATGTAATCACTAATCATACAATAATTACGGAACACCAGCCCCTAGGGGGGTTATTTTTCAATGTATAATTTTGAAGTGAAAACTTCTTTAGCGGCGCTGTGTACTTTTTTTGGAATAGGTAAAAATTTCTAAACTCGCGTGAGGTCACGTGACCTGATCGAAAATTCGTAAGACGGATGGAGTCAATTTATATTACATTAAATTTTTAATTCTCTAACCATTCCAAAATATCAAAAATGCACAACGTTAATATTCAAGTTTTCACTTCTGCCGGCACTCCCGGAGTGCAACCCGTCGTTTTTTGTATATTATTTGGGTATTCCTATATTTCGTACATCAAATACATAATTACTTCATACCATTGACATCTCGATATTCCCCACGAAAAAGTATTTTATGACGTTAAACACACCGTCCAAGCTTGTGTTCTTATGTTCCCATGACATCTTTCGAAGACCCCTGCAAAAAGCAGCCTTTTAGGCTGGGGCTATATGATCCGGAATCCGGACGGCCGGTAAAATTCGGAGCAATGAAAATAAAACTCTGCGTTAATACAATAGAGCTGAAAATTAAAATGAACAAGTCCCGGGCCCGCCGGATTCCAGGTAATATAGTGCCAGCAATAAAGTCTAGGAATGCCGTATCCATCCACAAGATTCCTCCCTGGCGCTTCTTGTTACTTACTTCCTGTTGCCCCACACTTGAGGGCGCAATGAGAATGTATGGCCCCGCGTTTTCTTTCGCGAGTGCATTACTGTATAGCGTATACTGTATGAGTATAATTGGAACGAATGTCTGCGCTAATATCTTCGGAATATGGAGCTTTTACGTATATCTTTTTAGCTAAGAAAATCCAGTGCGTCTCATGGGTTGTGATATTTTGATCTCTCCGCAACATAGAAAGATTGGGGGTTATATTGTAACGATTTCACGAATCACAATGTTGTAAGCTAATTTAGTCAAAGTGTGGTCGCGGAGCACGTAGAATTTCGTACATTGACTCATTGCTTCTAGTCTTTTTCAACTCGCGCACGAATATAATAATTATTATTGCTACCGCGCTTACAGAGGTACGCGCGGTGTATGTAGCTTCTGTCCAAGACCGAGTTTAACGGTCGTTATCACGACGTTACATTGGACGGAGGCTGAAAATCTAGGGTTAACCCCGAGATTTTCCGCCTCCGTCCAATGTTCTTACACGGAATAAGCCAAATTACCATTGACCGCTCAAGTTTAGCAACTACTTTGTTAATGACTTTCGATAATTTTGTTGCTGATGATCGTCGTTGAATGATTATTACTTTAAAAAAAAAAAGTTAAATTGTTTACTAACACTAGAATAATTAAGACCATTGTTACTAACTCAGTATGGACGTTTTAAAGTTTTATTCCTACAGGTTGACTTTTCAAATAGCTTGTTGATAATTTTTGTAACAATTCAATAACTTAATTTAATTAAAAACAAGAAAATACAAAACCTCTACCAAATCCCTAAAATATCCTCGATGATTTTTTGCAATTTTGCAATTTTCTGAAAATCAATAATTTAATTTGACTATTTGGATATAGATAGAGTTCGCACGCGTAGCATAACCAAAAATGGTTTCTTTCTACGGAAGAATATTCAAAATGACAATTTGATAAAAGAAATCTGTCACTTTGTACACGATAACTGGTCAGTATGTCTATTCCTGTGTTGACAATACGCATTTTTATGGTGGCCATGATAAGCGTGCTGATTCACTAGGTCACTACTGCCCAGCGTGGCGCCACTAAAGACCACCTGAAAACCACCACTGTGGGCCTAACAGGAATACTTAATGAATATTAAACGTAATGTTATCGAATGAGAATTGTATGTATATTGTATAAATCTGTCAGAATCATGACAGTGCCCATACAAATTTCATTCGATAACGTTACGTTTACACCGCCGTCAAATATTCCTGCTAGCCCCTGGGTACTGTAAGTAAGCGTAAGCCGTTAGATAAACCAGCGAAACAAAACTTGGAGGAAGTTTAGGTTTGACCGGCTTAGAGCGTCGCATGGCCGCAAATAGAAAATAAATATGTCGCACAATAGCAGAAATGTGTCGCGTTTTTATTTTCACGTGGAGCTGCGGTCGAGAACTTCCACAAACTTTATTGCGGCCACAGGCTTGATAAGCCGTAGACACGGTCAGAACTCAAAAAACTGTGGCCCTGTGGCACAATTTGCCTAGTTGAGCGCGATCTGAGACTCGAAAAGTAGCTAAGGCCTAAGGATGCGTTTGCAAATTTGACTGTTTTTTAAATAAATTGGCTGTCTTTTGGTCGAGATTTGCGACCAAATAAAATCAAATCCTAAAAACTAACAATTGTCACAAATAGTACATCTTACTATTTAAGCAGAAGCGTATCAAAAATAGTTTTGGGGGCCCACCCGCCTGAGTAGTAAGTAAAAATTTGCCGGGGGCCCCATATAATTGATACAGTGGTAGCTACGCCCCTGTTTATATCTAACCTACAGTGTTACATGTTATTACAATGAATGTCACCGCTTGGCTTTACTCCAAGCACTTTAAGCTAGCACTGCAGCACAGAAAAACGTACAAACAATAAACATTTACAATTTTAAAAGCCGTGTTTCTCAGCTATATGTTTTCGATGACTCTTAGTTGCGTTATCGGTTCAGACCTTTGACAACTACGCATTTATCGCTGAGTCAGTTCAAACCGAAACGAGACGAAACGCTGCATTTTTATGTGAGCGATTTAAAATTGAACTTTGATCACTACACAATAGGATACACAGGTTTCGAATGTCAAACTTAAAACAAAACGACTGCATAGTGCGGCGCCGCTATAACGTGTATCTTCTGAATCAAGTTCAATTTTGAATCATTATTATAAAAGCAGCGCTGCGTTGCGTATCGTGTCGTTTCGGTGTGAACGGACCCTAATAATAAATAAAATTCCAAGTAGACGCGACAAACCCTCGTTAATAATCGTCATATGATTCTCGCGCCAACATATTTGTCGAACCATCTGCATTGGCGGCGGCAACACAATAAGCGTGTGGCGAGTCAGCAAACTGAGATAGCTTATTGGCGAGAGATAGCTTAATTGCTCGACAGACTTATCTCCCCTGAGTATATTATAGCTTATAACTATAGCATAGAGACCCGGCTAAAGTTAATTTAGTAAGAGAAGAAACATATATCTTTTCTAATCCCACATGCTAACACTTAGAGTACTATAAACTCATAATTCTACCGTCGTAAAAATGGACATCAAAAAAACTCCAAAGGCGTGACAACCTTAAAAAAAACTAAAAGACACGGATGTGCTTCCTCTTTCACTTTTATGGGTTTTTGCCATTGACTATTTGGGAGACAGAGAGCTGCTAAATCAGTTTCGATTTAGTTACTCCTTCCACATTTTATTCTTCTTCCTGGGCTTTATTGCCCGACAGACTTATCTCAACTTATGTCGCGACTAACAGGCAATAGTGCTTAGGGAGGCTGTCACCAGTCTATCACTTTCCTGTATCTATAACCACGTGTGCTGAGAAATTGTATTTTTAAGACTATTTATTGGATTCGGAGAGCACTTTACTTGATGGAGTATAGGTGAGGTGAGGTTTAGCAAACGGTCGCCGAGACTAAGAACTTTGAAGTTTGAACCAACTTTGAGCACATAACAATATACAATACAGGAGCTTTCAATTACACCTGCTCCAAGCACACATACCGTAGACGCGACACCAAAATATATAATATGTCGTTCGCCGTTGTTCGTAAACAAATAATAACAACAGTGATATAAAATAAAGCTCTTGTCGTTGATTCGCGGCATATATGTCGTATCTGGTCTTCGGCAATAGGGGCTGGTGAGTTTATTGTAAGACATTTTATTAAATACCTATAGTATCCGTAATACCTATAACATTAGGTCTTTACCTATGAAATTGCCGTTTTGTATGAAAAAAATTAAACGAATTTTTTTCATGTATTTTTTATTTGTATTAATCGAAGTAATCACCCCTGCAATCAATGCATCTTTGCCAACGCAGTGGCAGTTTATTGGTGCCCTTCTTAAAGAAATCAGCTGGACAGGAGGCAACAAATTCTTCAAAGGCATTTTGTACTGCATCTTGGGTATTTAATTTTTTTCCCGCCAAGAAGTTATCCAAATTCTGGAAAAAGTAGTAGTCTGTAGGCGCAAGGTCTGGTGAGATGGGCGGATGACGGAGAGCTTCCAACCCCAGTTCTTGCAACTTGGAGACCGTCTGCTGTGCAGTATGAGGTCGCGCGTTGTCGTGCAGGAGCAGCGGAGACGAGCGATTGACCAATGCTGGTTGGAGATGTGCCAGCTTCTCAATCATTGTGTTCAGTTCTTCACATCTGCAGTAATGCTCACCCCGTTTGGTAAGAAGCTGTGATGAATCACACCGGCGCTACACCAACAAACAGTGACCATCACTTTTCTAGGGGTAAGTTTTCGTTTAGGGCATTGTTTAGGTGCTGAAACAGGATACAACCAACTTGCTGAGCGCTTGCGGTTATCAAACAGAATCCATATTTCATCGCAGGTAACAATGCGGTTCAAAATTCCTTCATTTGTGTGTCTGTTGAGCAGTGCAAGGCACGTCTCGACGCGTACTTCGCGCTGGCGATCATTGAGTTCGTGGGGCACTCATTTGTCAAGCTTTTTTACCTTGCCAATTTGACGCAAATGGACCAATATTGTTTTGACGCTAACGTGGAAAGCTGCTGCTAATTCAGCCGTAGATTGTGTATCATCAGCTTTTTTCACAATCGCCTTTAATTCGTCATTGTCGACCAAAGTCTTCGGACGACCGCGAGGTTCATTTTTCAGGTCGAAATTTCCAGAACGGAAGCGAGCAAACCAATAACAGGTGGTGCGTTGGTTTGTAGTGTTAGCTCCGTAAACGTCGTTGATGTTGCGTGCCGCTTGTGCCGCGTTGCTGCCACGACGGTACTCATATTCCATAATTACTCGAATTTTTAACGTATCCATTATGACGAAAAAGATCGAAATGCGATGAAAATGTAACACTAATCAATAAATAAATGACTACTTTTAGAAAAAGAATTCCATGATTTAAAAAAAATAATAATTTGAAATTAGAATTCTTAGCCAAACAAAAATTATTTTGATTTGAAATGGCCAGTACTGCAGAACGGCAATTTCATACGTAAAGACCTATTATCTGTAAAATATTTCATTAATTTTATAGATTTTTTTTCGAATGGGTCTACGCTAATACGCTAACTACGGATAAGCAATTTTTGGGTCTGGAGAGACAATGGTCCCTCCTGCTGAGGGGTCCGACCCCTTCCTCACTCTCTGACGAGTGTGGTTGCTCGCGCGCGGTAGCACAGACTAACGGCGTACGAGTGTTTATAGGGATAGAATAGCTCAATGTTATGGATCTGGGAGGGCCATCCCTCCCCCCTTCCGCGAGCGGTCGAGCGGACTCGCGCGCGTATGTCCTAATGTCGATTAATTCCGCTGTATTGATAGAGCTATCTTTAACAATATCGCGGTCGCGGTCGTGATTAAGTGTGGCTAGTGGGGGTCGAACTCGGACCCGGGTTCGAGTTCGGTGGTCCCGTGTTTGTGTCGGTCCGTATATTTGTACGTGTGTTCGTATCTGGTTTAAGACTTCGGGGTAGGCGCCGGCCGGCGTCGACCCCGGTGCTTTACTATCCACGCGGGTGCGTTTTTTGTGTTTGCGTAACTGTACACAGTACGTTATGTATTTTGTGATGGAGTCTACTGGTTCGGCTAAGATATGCTTAGGCCGCTTTTATATTATACATACTTAATATATATTATATAATATGAAAAAGAGTATACACTTATCGGATTGGTACAGAGAGCAAAGAGCACTACTCCTCAAATCGGGATTTGAGAGCAGAATGAATTTTATAGAAATTTATATCTAGGTATACTTATACCTCCTTACTAATAAGAAGATTTACACAACGGACAACTTAAACAACGTTGCTGTCTTTGTCTGATACGTTGGAAATGTCAGATGATAGACTTTCCCTGTCACTTTTCTTTCCCCTTTATAATATTAGTATAGATTTGCGCAATTGCATTGAATAGCTTCCGAAACTACTAGACCGATTTTAATAAAATTTGGCACAGATATAGAGTAGACTACGGGGAAGTATATAGGCTACTTTTTATCGCGGAAAAATGCACGGTTTCTTCGAGATAAACTATTGCGCGCACGAAGTCGCGGGCAACATCTGGTTAAAAATAAAGCCTTAAATATTTGCTTATAATAATTATTTCATTTATTGGTTTTTATGGCCATAATAACAAAAAGATAATTATCTTTTTGTGATTATGGCCATTCAGGATTTCAAGATTTCATTTCAAGGATTTCATTCAAGATAATTATCTTTTTGTGATTATGGCCATTCAGGAACATTTGACAGCGGCGTAAATGTAACATTATCGAATGAAATTTGTATGAGCGCTGTCATCATTTTGACAAATTTTAATACAAATCCTATTCGATAAGATTTCGCTCCACTCAGCCCCCTGGCGAGACCGTACGTCACGTCCAAGTTTATTAAATGAAAATTAATAAACGAGATGAGAAAGTTAATTATCTTTTTGTGATTATGGCCATAAAAACCAATAAATGAAATAATTATTCCCTGTTCCTCCTGGTAAAAGCTACTTGAAGCATTATATTATGACAGTGCAGTGTATTACTGATGTAGACACAAATAAATAGACACAAAAAAATACACTTCAGTTTTGAATAGCTATCTTATAAATGCAGCGCCGCGTCGCATATCGTCGCGGTGTGAACTGATCCCTGAGGTGACAGTACAACTGTACACATTCTACTAATATTATGCTATCACCGTTACACCGACGATACGATTTTGCATCCGTTTAGGCCGAACTGAAGGAAAACCGGACCGTAAATGACCCTTAGTCATGGGAGTCGTTTTATGACTATGGTACCTTATCTCTATCGATAGTCCTATAATTTATTATTATTAATGTGGAAGTTTGTGAGGATGGATGGTTGCATGGATGGATGTTTGTTACTTTTTCGGGATAAAAAGAGTAGCTCATGTGTTAATCCAGAGCTTAAACTATTATCATACCAAATTTCATTAAAATATGTTCAGTAGTTTTTGCATGAAAGAATAACAAACATCCATCCATCCATTCATATATCTATCCTCAAAAACTTTCACAGTTACTTTATAATAGTAGTAGGATAACAAAATAACATAATATAGGTTAGATCGCAAATAGCTCTTTTCATTTCTGTATGAAGATTTGTCGCCAAAACAATAAACAAATTTTATTTAAAGACATTTACTTACCGACACCGACAAACCAACTCAAACTTTCTAAAACTATTGCCAGTTTCAGACAATTAAATTTCGTTCACTTCGTCCGAGCTTATTCACATTTAAGTGGTATAAACAGTTTTCGAGTCCACTCTGACAATTCCCGCAGAGTATTCACTTCTTCTTATGAAATGGACCAGGAAACAAGCAGGCGGATCGCATAATGGCAAGCGATTACCGACGCCGATTGACACTCACAACACCAGAGGCGACACTTGCGTTCCTGGTCCTTGAAAGCCCCAACACCCCTTGGTGCTCCGGTAACCTCACTCACTCGGCGAAACACAACGCAAGCATTATTTCACGTCGGTTTTATTTGAGGCCGTGTCATTTATCCAGTGGTGCCTGCCGTAACGATCCTCCCACGTTTTAAATATACCCGGTGTTAGATTTTCCAAACTTAGGTACTTGTCTATGAATAATATATTACCTTCTAAGATTACTTTTCAGCGTAATTACATAAGATCTATTTAATATTTACAATATTCTAACCATAACGCTAAGCTGGATTATGTCTACAGTTTAATCCGTGGATAAACACAAGTTTTAATAACGAACTCTCGTATTATAATGTCGTAAAACAAAAGTAAAATGCCATCAAAGCAAGAGCAAGCTTTAGTCGTCGTAGTCGGCCCGATTAGAAACACTTAAAGTTACCTACTTAATATAGTAAAATTAAAATTTTTGAGCGGGACCCGAATTGTCAAGCAGCGATCGAGCCGATGATGGTGATTTATATTTCAGTACACTTTCGACTCTGTCACATTTCAGACAAAAAAGACTAGATCGAAATCGGTTCAACCGTTTGTGAGCTACGATGCCACGGACAGACACGTAAAACTTATAGCGCCCCATTGTTTTCGTCGAGGGATAAGAAAGAAATGATAAAAGCAAAATGGGGTTTTAATAGTTTATTAAATATTGTAAAATATATTTCCATCATAAAACATCACACAGTATAAATATCAAATACATACAATATACATACATACATAAATACACAAAACTGCTTAAAAGTTAGGTACTTAATAAATAAGTTCAAGATTGATTGTAAATAGTTATAAAACTGATTGAAAAATCCAATGTAATTCTAGTATCGACGCTAAGCTTAAAATATCCAAACAGAAACTCTTCTTACGTGTAAACGTAAACATTCAAAATTCTAATTACACTTACAAAAATTTTAAAAATAAAATAGGTCACTCATAAGTCATAATACAAAAAAATAATATTCCTCAAAAATGTGAATATGCTCACCCTAATATTGACATAACGTTCACTCAGCAATGTACAGCGTGAAGCGTGAGTGCAGCGTTCAAACACGAGCACTATAATTCTGCGCCTGTTGTCGTGTGTACTGTGTAGGGTGACAAACATTTACTTAAGTTAATGGCCACTGTTAATAAGTACCTACTGTTACGTTATTGGCTTACGAGTGTAATCTCTCTACAATACTGAAGATTATATTTTGTCAATGGTAATCTGTGATAACATATAAAATCGGACAAAAAGATTAGAAACTTATAAATGAAAGTCTATACCTACTAGAAAAAAAAAACCTAGCATAAAAAAGTTTTTGCATAAGTATTGAATAATATGGATTGTGAGAGTAATATTATAGCTACATATTCACTTGATATTACACGGCAAATATTATTTTTTTATGAACCAAGCTAACTATCAAAGGGAATGTTAATCGTTACATTTGGGAATATTAGTTTATTAATGTACATAGGCATTGTTAGAGGATTAGCAGGTTTATACTATGTGACTTAGTGTCTGAATACACTTATACAATCTAGTGTCTACAAATCATCCTACTAATATTATAAATGTGAAAGCTTGTGAGGATGGATGAATGGATGTTTGTTACTCTTTCACGCAAAAACTACAGAATGGATTTTGATGAAATTTGGTATGGTTATAGTTTAGGCTCTGGATTAAAAAAAGGCTACTTTTTATCCCGGAAAAGTACCGTATTCCCGCAGGATACCCGATAGTATATTTACGCGGGCGGAGCGCGGGAAACAGCTAGTAGTAACATAAATCTCATTATGTGTAGGTACAATACATATTATACATAGTGGAAGTGAACTTATTAGGTGACAGCAGCTCGGAATTCACAATTAACATCCTAGAAGGTTCCTTTAACTTTTTTGTAGACAGTTATCGGCGTATTAAAAGCACGTGACTATTGTTTTTTTTTACATTTTGTAATTTATTAACGATTTAATATGTTGAAATTTTCACTACACTAAATTTAGATTGGTCCCAATTAATACAAATAATGTCTTAGCTAAAATACTGTTTGTAAATATGTGATAAAGCTCGGATACTGTACATTTATTTTTGATTTTTTTGTATAGTTTTACTTATAAATATACTAATATAGGAGAGCTATCCACAATATAAAACACTATCTTCTCTATTTAAATATATTTAGTTTGCCATCATCGAAAAACTGATTATCACTTGCGAGAGAAAACAAAAAATAAATCCAAAAGTATCTCAAATAAAATCGTGATGATGGTGACAGCAAAGTATTTTTTAAGTGAAACTCCTTAGCGGTGTTGAGAGCAAAATACAAGGTTACGTCACGTCACGTGTCACGCGTCACGACACGATTTTGGTTATAACGACGCGATTTTGGATAAAACGACATGATTTTGGATATAACATCACTATTTGCATATAACGCCTATCTGTCGGAAGCTACATATACTTCTTAAGTAATAACTTATCTTTCTAAAGACGGCTTAATACACAGAATACGCAGATGGTGTTAAGAGTGCAAATTTTAAATTTTACATTCTTTTTTGAAGTGATCTTCTAAGGCCCGATGAAAGTATTATTGGTTTTTTAATGTTGAAAAAGTTTCACTTCTGACACGCGTACTCTGTACACGTCATGTTTTTGACGTGATAACGCGATAAATATATAAATCGATTAAAGCCGGCTGCACGCACGAAAGATTGACACGTTCCGTCTGAGTTACGTTCCGCCTGAGCCGAGCGTGCAAGCGAGAGCGCGGAACAAGCGATAGAGAGGCACGATCGGCCTAAGCGTTCGGCTTGTGATAACGTTATCGCGTACAATTATCGTAAAAACCGACATAACATAACCATTTTTTTGTTTAAAATTTGGTGTTACACAAACATGTTGATTGGTGGTGTTATAATATGTCTGCAATAGGCATAAAAATATAAGTAGGTCAGTTTTGTATTTATAAAACAAAAATCTTACGTTTTAATACATTGTAAATGAAATCCTCTCGAATTATAAGAACGTAGACGATGTTATTTTCGACAGTGTAACTCGGAAAGTTTTATGGGGCAGTAAAAAACTTAAATTGTAAGAGATCTGCATTGTTACACTTTACACAGTTTAAATAGGAATTCTGTTATGACATTCCAAGCTTGATATTGTATGATGGCACTACATATGAAATTGTCTGTACTAACTTAATGTGTGAAAATGGATTACATTATTTGGGTAAAATATTTATTTCTTTTAATAGCTATTTCGGGTAAGAACTGAATACGAAAAAATCTTTATGAACTGAATACGAAAATTGGTGATGCATTTTAATGAAATTGCTACATAATTTTTTAAATTCTAGTGTTTAAATCGCTTTTACATTTAAATGCGTTTGTATTTTATGCCTTTTCTCATTCTGCTACTTCTTAAGCTATCCAATCTAATGTAAAACGTCTGATTACTACTTAAATTAAAAGTCTTTTTGTTACCACAGATTGGTTTTATCTATCTATCGCTTTAGATTTTTTTCTGGTAAGTTCTTCTGCTTCTTCTATAGTGTCTGGCAATCTAATGTTTCTTGTTTCTGGCAACACTATAACTAGGAAGCTCGATATGAGGCACATACCACCGAATAGCACGGTGGGCATTGATTTGTGATAATCCGACTGTAACAAAATGAATGCTTTACAACATTTTCGTCAACGCTAGAGCACAAAAATAAAATAACAAAGATACATAATTAACAGTGGAGGTGAATTCTGATCAACAAATCTCTTCAAGACGAGCCAGTACAATAAAGGGCGTCACAGACGGCGAAGATACTATAATATTTTATCTTAAGATGCTTGAATATATTTCATAATATTAAAGTACGTAATATGATGAAAATATAATATAGTATTTTAGCCGTGTGTGATAGTTCATACAAACTGTATAGTAAGCGATATTTTATCTTAGTATAAAATATTATAGATTCTCACCGTCTGTGAAGCCCCTAAGAGATTATATAAGTAAATATCAGATATTCATATATCCTTTTGTAAGTTTACATAACGTCGGCAACAAGACTAAACTCACCAATAATGGAGTCAGGGGAGCTAACAAAGATCCTATCCTTCCAGCGGTAGAACAGAAGCTGATGAGCGTCTGCCGCATGCTGGTGGGGAACACCTCGGACACGTAGATGTAGACGGACGAGTACGTCAGCGTCACGCACCATTTGCCCACAAGGTACAGAGGGATCGACCAGTAGTCAGCTGAAATGGAAACGTTTATATGAAATCTCTTCAGTTCCAGTAAACATCAATGACTACGATAGGAGATTATCATCAAAAGTTTATGTTGTATATAATGACTATAATGACTCTAAATTAATTTTAGATATTAGAGGGGATTATTTTAATTAGATAAGAGACGATTTTTCAAAAGTTTCTTTAAAGTTTAATAGAATGAGAGGGGGTTCCAAATTTAATTTATAATTAATGCGAAAAATATAACGGGTAAAAACTAGCCATAAATGTTGTGTGTACAAACGCATTTAAAAATATAGTTTTAAGAATTGATTTTAAATTACAAATTTGTGTTATCCACTTATCAAACGTTTAAATTACTATGTATAGTAATTCATTATTATTGCACTTGTCATGGGTTAACCTAAAAATTTTTATTAGTAGACTTGAAAAAGTAAACATCCAATTTGATAAGTGGTTAGCACGTGCTAAATATACGTAATATTTACTATTTTAATGTGTCTAACATAAAAAGTGGGTCATTGATAAAATCACACTGTTTACAGATGACTATTTTATATTTACTATGACTGTTTTATTTGATTTATTTGATAAAGTGAGTAAACAAAACAATACGAATACTTTGTAACAATTATGATCAATGAATGATTTATAGTAAAATTCTAATTAATTAGTTAATTATATAGAGTTAAAATTTAAAAAGGGAGCGGGATAAATATACACCTTTGAGGAACACCTGTAAGAAATAATATCCGTTAAGCAAGAAAATGTTTTATGTGCGATATTCTTATATTGACTTGATTAATTTAGAAACAGTACCTAGTATAAATAAGTCTTATATAAGCTTGTTTTTATAGTAGCTAATTAGTCGTTTCGATTTTCAAATGAATTAATGCAGTTTCCATCTTATAAATAAATTAATTGGACATTTGATTACATAAGAGTTTCTTTAAGCCACGTTGGTTTGAGATTGAATTGGAAATCATAGGTAGTAAATAAGCATGCAATTAATACGCGAGTGGTTTGAAGCCTAACAAATACTTACATCTTGGCAGGAATGCGAAGAGAATGCTCGTCGCGGCACAAATGATATAATTCACTAATATCACTCGTTTTCTTCCATATTTGTCTAAAACAATCACAACTACAATATATGCGGGTATTTCTACTAGCACTACAATCATAAAACTAATGTACTTGTTAGAACTCAATGACACTGAGTTAATGGACAACCCGTAATACACCAAAGAACACGTTAACCACAAGAATGAGCATACAAACAATCTCTTCCAAATGATACTGGAGCGAAGCGCTTTGGAGAACTGCGATCTTTTGTCCACAGTCTGATTGTCCGAAGTCAAAAGCGGGTTGCTTAGAGAATACAGTTCCAGCTGTCTAGGATCCATATTATTGATTTTTGCAGCAGCTTGTAGGGTTTTGACGGCTTCTGTCATTCTCCCTTTACTGATCAGCCATCTTGCGCTCTCGTTCATGAACCAGACATAAAGGGCTACGATCAGGGCAGGTGTGTACATGACAAGGATGTAAGTCCTCCAGTTGTCGATGAGCCAGGCGAGTAGAGCAAGGATAACAACGCCGATAACAAATGTCATATTGCAGGCTGCTGAGACGATGACTCGTTGCTTTAAGCCAACAAGTTCCACAGCTGAAAGGAAAGCAAAGTGTTACAGACTTCACAAGGGTTAAAAGTCCCTTGAGTATACAGTTATGAATGAATATAGAATCAGATGAATCGTTAAAAAATAGAGAAGTAAATACTGCTTGAGTGTCTTCTTTAATAAATTTTAATTTAAATGTAGGTATGAGAATAAAACCACATAAAACATAAATATGCTCTTTAACATAGAAGAGAAAGTTTCAGATGTAAAAGTAACTCACCAAATACATAGGCAGACGGATACAATCCTCCACCAAAAGCAGCTTCAAAGAAATGCATCGACATGTACGTTAAAAAGTTCGGTGAGAATGCTCTTATAACGCCAAATATGAAACTTGCCATAGCTGCTATACCAACTGCAACCCTTCGGATAAAAATAAAACGATAATATTAAGTATTAACTTATTTGAAATTATATAATTGCACTATTAAAATACATGAGAAATTTTTTCTAATCAATGAGATGATGTGAAATTATGATGACAATTAGGAAGTACTTGAGATAATAATCTATCGGTACATGATCGGCACCTATTAATTTTAATAGATATAGGATTGCACCTTCAAAAATGTGTCACATTATGTGTTATGTTGCAGTTGAATATAGAATATAGATAAGACCGACATAAATAAAACATCAATATTATATTAGTTTCAAATAAAATTATACAATTACCTGCGTCCGAAGCGATCAGACACAGCTCCCGTAACCAGCATAGAGGCGAACATCCCTGAGTTGTGTACTGTGCCCACCAGCACCCGCTTCCACTCCTGACCGCCGAGGTCGAACTGGAATTATGGATACTGTTTACATTACAAAGCCTTTGAAATACTCCAGGGGATTTGGTCCACATGCCTTCTTTAATTACAATGACGAGGTTCGAAAAAAATGTATGGGATTGACATATTAGGTCGGTAAATTACCTACGTGGTTGCTCCCATACATTTTATTCTTTAAGAACTTCGTTATTGTTCTGATGTTGTACACTTTGCCTATGGACTCTGTCAGTTAAAGCTAATGCCATTTTTCGAAATACTCGAGAGTGGACCTACATGGCTTGAATAGGTACTTGCAAATTGAAGGTAACTACACATTTTGTGTAGGTATCAAGATTATTATCCAATGGTTTAATAACTACTATACTTTCAGTAATAAATATACATGTGAGCATGCATGCTCACATGTATATTTATTACTGAACCAGGGTTACAAGCATATATCAAATAGTCTAAGGTACTAAAATCTTGTTTCAGGAAAATATATCATCTAAACACGTGGACGAAATGAGTTTAGTGTCATTACCTACACTACTTTGTTGAGCAATAAAAACATAACAAAAGTTTCGTTATGGTTCAATCAGTTTCAAATTATTGTGCAATTGATGTTTGCACACATGGACAATTTGCGGTCTCTCATGCATAAATTCTAAACAAAACCGAATGAATAGATAACACGGCTCGACAGAAAAACGGCGTGAAGTAACGTAAAAATACCGAAGGAATTTGAGTTTAAGAGACCGTATTTGTAACTTCTGTAACAGTCCGGGTAGCTATAGGTGGTGTTAATAGCTTTCTATCAATTTTCTCGTTTGTAAATTCTGAAAAAATCCCGGGGTAAGGAAAAAATAAAACAGTGCAATATGCATCAGGCGTTGGCTAATATGACGTGTAATGTTGGCTGGTTCTTCTAATAAAATACTTGTTTGTGGCTTCAGACTTAATTTGGTTATTATGTGGTGTTCGGAAGACGACGGGCTCACGCAGGAGTGTCGAGTGTCCTCGAAGATACATGATGTAGACATACATATAAATCGTTGTAACTAAATGAGATGAGCTGAGTCTAAATATAATTATAAATACTGACAAAATACAATATATTCGTCAAATGGATGCAGACATTTATGTCCGTCGGTCATTAATAATAATTAAAATTCTCCATACTTCAAATCCAACTTATATCTGAATTCTGAATTCTCGTTGAGTTGAGAAATATCTCAGTCCTTAATACAATAACTTAATTCAAGTAGTTCTATTCAATGTATTCTGAGAAGCTTGAGTGGTTGTTTGAATACGCGCCAAGCTTCCATTAGGTATTGTATATAAGATGATGATGATGATTGCTGTAATTGACATAGTGGCATATGCTTGCAGTTCTTTAAACAACGCCGAAATCATGCATCTATAAGGAGTCAGGAGTTCTGTTCAGTACTTTTGGATCTATTGTATACCTTGGTGCAAAATCTTACTTTTTGGTAGCATATGCTAGGACTACTTCAGAAAAAGTCGTAATCACCATAATATGTGTCCAAATAAATTTCGAGGAGTTCCTTCGATTCCTCATGGATCCCATCATCGTCACCACTTTGGTGAAAACGGGACCAACCTAGGATTATACCCTATGTACATGAAAAAAATCGTTTTGAAATAATGTTGAAATGCCAAACCAAACTAAAAACTTTTTTTGGGTGGACCACCCCATCACTTAGGGGTATAATAATAATAATAATAGCTTACAACCTATTCTCATACCTAGCGAATACACCTGCAAAATTTTATAAAAACCGGCTACGCCGTTTCAGATGAGTTCTGTGTCACGAGAATTTTATTAAATTCATAAGAGAATCATATTTAGCAAAATATTACTGCTTTATATTTATTCAAATTGCATACAGTATAATGAATCAAGCCCAAAACATCTGGAACTAAATGAGTCATACCTGCGATTCGCTTACTTGAAGAATTCAAGACCGTGGGTGTAGCAACCTACATTATCATCATGGTTTTTAGTTTATGTTTATTGCAGTATCAAAGATAATATTTGAATATTTGTGATAATATTCTGCACGTTTAAAAGCCAAAAGCCAAAAAAGTATTGCATTATTTTTTTAAGCAATTAAGGATTTACCCCAGTCGAGTAAAATGGGGGTTACCTGGAAAGTTTTGTGGGAGTTATAAAAAATGTCTGTTTTATAGATTTTGATTTTTCGAATTTAATTTTTGCCACCTCGGTACTTGTCCACTAGTGCCGCTTTCAACAGATATACAGACAGACAGACGAGTAGAAAGAATGACAGTATTTTCCCCCAATAAGCATCAAATTTGGATTACTAAATAGTTAAATAATTAATAAAATAGAAAAGCCTTTTATTTCATTACGTCTTAAAATGTATTTGTTACAATCCTATTAATTTAATAAGTTTTATGGTAACTAGGCTTTATAATAATATTTTGCACTTTAGACTACAATATAATATTTAAAGGATTCGTTACATTACATTTACCTATTAACATTTCAATATTTATTTATTTATTTATAATTATAGTCCTTTTCTCTACTTTTTAATAATTTTATTACTGCATTTTATTTACATCAACTTTTAATTAAATGATATACATTACAATTTTTTCACTATAAAAGTCATTAAAATCTAAGTTATATTACCATGTTTTTCTATCTGTAATTTAATATGTATATACATAATTATTACATAATTTATTTATTTTTTTAATAAATTCAAAGAATTGTGTATTACATGATTTTTAGGATGGAGAGGATTGATTTTTATTTATATTTTTTTCTAATTATATAATTACATACAATGGTTACTATGAATACTTACATAATATAGATAGATGATTATAGACCTGTTAAAATTTATTATGTTGATTATCTATATTTTTTATTAATTTTTACTAGATAACTATATAACATTTGACCGTAAGAACCCCTCTTCATTTGTCTAACCAATTTTTACTAAATAGTTACTACGTACCAAACCACAGATTACTAAATAGTTACTACGTACCAAACCACAGATTACTAAATAGTTACTACGTACCAAAACCACAGATTACTAAATAGTTACTACGTACCAAGCCACAGATTACTAAATAGTTACTACGTACCAAACCACAGATTACTAAATAGTTACTACGTACCATTACTCAATAATTACTACGTAACCCAAACGCAAATCACCCTACGATACGATGTGATTTGCGTTTGGGTGATTGACAACACTAATATAAGTCATAAGGCAGTGTTTATTTAGATTCACTCATAATCCTAAACTTTTGAGGTAATGGAACACCAAAAAAATACTTTTTATTTTATCGTGCCCCTAGTCCGGGTTTTTTCTTGTTGCGCTATTTCAAAATAAGATTTGTAACCATGATTCGTTTAAGAGGTAATTATAAATAACTAGCTTTTTCCCGCGGCTCCACCCGCGTATATATTGAACGGGAATACTGTACTTTCTCAACATAAAAAGTAGCCTATGTTTTAATCCAGAGCCTAAACTACTAACATACCAAATTTCATCGAAATCCGTTCAGTAAAAAAAGTACGTGAAGGAGTATCAAACATCCATCAATCCATCCTCACAAACTGTCACATTTATAATTATAATAGTAATAGGATTTTGGCGGAGCCCTGATGAATATTCAGAAGTGGGTTCCGCGGAACCTACTTTAGGAATCCCTGGTCTATACCGCTGGATAAATAATAATTTATATCATGCGAAATGCCTCAGGGATCATCCGTTTAGCGAAGTCAGTATATCACCGAATCGTATATCACGCTTAGCAAATTCTATACATACCTGATAAGATTTACTTCACTTCACATGGAAGTGTCTCGTCTAGAAGAGATTGTGTGTAGTCTGTTCAATTGTTCAGATTCAATTAAACAAAGAGATTAAATCCGACCATATAATTACGAGGGCGGGTCAATAAGTCCGTGACTTTTGGAATAAAACACAGATTTTTTGATAAATAAATCATTTTATTTTTCAATGTAGTCCCCCTTGAGCTCTATACACTTTGTCCAACGCTTCTCCAATTTTTTTATCCCTGCCAAAAAATATGATTTGTCGAGGTCCTCAAAATAGGCCTTTGTTTGCGAGATGACTTCATCATTGGAGTCAAATCTTTTTCCACCGAGCCATTTTTTCAGGTTTGGGAACAAGAAGTAGTCACTCGGAGCCAAATCTGGAGAATAGGGTGGATGTGGGAGCAATTCATAGCCCAATTCATGGATTTTTGCCATGGCAACTGCGTGTGTGCACCCTTGCATTGTCTTGGTGAAAAAGAACTTTTTTCTTGGCCAAATGAGGTCGGTTTTTTTTCAAATCCTCATTGAAGCGGTCCAATAAGTTGGCATAATATTCCCCATTAATTGTTCTTCCCTTTTGAAGATAGTCAATGTGGATTATCCCACGTGCATCCCAAAAAACAGTCGCCATAACTTTACTGCCTGACAAACCCACCTTGGCCTTCTTTGGCGCCGATTCACCCTTATAAACCCACTGTTTTGACTGTTGTTTGGTCTCTGGTGTGTTGTGATGGATCCATGTTTCGTCCACGGTTACAAAACGGCGCAAAAACTCCTCCATATTGTGATTAAACAACGCCAAACCTTCCTGTGAAGTTGTTACACGATTGCGTTTGTGGTCGACTGTGAGCAAACGCGGCACCCATCTTGCGGAAAGCTTTCTCATGCCCAAGTGATCATTCAAAATTGAAACCACTGAGCCATGCGAGATGCCTATGGCTTCCACAATCTCTTGCACTTTCAATCTTCGGTCGGCCAACACCATATCGTGAATTTTTTCGATTGTTTCGGGTGTAGAGACCTCAACTGGGCGTCCAGGACGTTCGGCATCTTCAGTGCTTGTACGGCCACAACGAAATTCAGAATACCACTTTTTTACCATTGAAATCGATGGTGCAGAGTCCCCATAGTATTTATCAAGCTTAGCCTTGGTCTCGGTAATGGTTTTTTTTCGCAAAAAATAATGCTTAATAAGCACACGAAATTCACTTTTTTCCATTGTTTCCTTAAGTTACTGGATAGTCTGATAAAGATAGCTGTAAAACACAAACTGACTGACGCAGCAAGTTCAAATTTTGATAGAAGTCAACTGACAGATGCCTGTTGACAGGAGTAGTGTTGCTTTTTCAGTAAGGAGGTTAGAAATTCAAAAAGTCACGGACTTATTGACCCGCCTTAGTATTGTGCATTTCTTTATTTAACGGTAACTATTTAAGTGAAGTAATAATTTACTTAAACTAACTAACTAACATTATATTGTCTTTTTGCTTACGTTTTTATTTCATTGGATATGAATTCTGAACAAAGTGAATTATGGAATTGGGTAATATTTTTGGTAGTATTGTAAAATTCACTTATGCGATAAAAATAAAAATCAATTTATTTTGGCATATTTAGCTTGTCTAGAGATCGCCCTGTGGCCGAAATTCGACCATATAACATGTTTTCTTTGTTTTAATTTTTAAGGTACTTTTGTCTATTAGATGCGAAATAAAAATATGAAGGCTATTCAGTTTTTAAAAAATTCTCAAATTTTGCAGATTTCTATTGGATAAATCCCTATGGGCAAAACAATATTACACACAGTAAGTAAAACACTGTCAAAACCTGCAGTCGCATATCTTCTCAATACCAAAAGGATCCTCCGCATCCGATCTCCGATCCTCATCTAAAGAAATATTGAATTTGAGTTGTATTTTATTTAACCGAATTCCAAAAAAGGAGGAGGTTATACGTTCGTCTGTATATATATAATAGGTCTTTACCTATAAAATTGCCGTTCTGCAGTACTGGCCATTTCAAATCAAAATAATTTTTGTTTGGCTAAGAATTCTAATTTCAAATTAATTTTATTTTAAAAACAAGAAATTCTTTTTCCAAAAGTAGTCATTATTGATTAGTGTTACATTTTCATCGCATTTCAATCTTTTTCGTCATCATGGATACGTTAAAAATTCGAGTAATTATGGAATATGAGTACCGTCGTGGCAGCAATGCGGCACAAGCGGCACGCAACATCAAAGACGTTTACGGAGCTAATACTACAAACCAACACACCACCTGTTATTGGTTTGCTCGCTTCCGTTCTGAAAATTTTGACCTGAAAAATGAACCTCGCGGTCGTCCGAAGACTTTGGTCGACAATGACGAATTAAAGGCGATTGTGGAAGCTGATGATACACAATCTACGGCTGAATTAGCAGCAGCTTTCGACGTTAGCATCAAAACAATTTTGGTATATTTGCGTCAAATTGGCAAGGTAAAAAAGCTTGACAAAGGGGTGCCCCACGAACTCAATGATCACCAGCGCGAAGTACGCGTCGAGACGTGCCTTGCACCATGCTCAACAGACACACAAATGAAGGAATTTTGAACCGCATTACCTGCGATGAAAAATGGATTCTGTTTGATTACCGCAAGCGCTCAGCAAGTTGGTTGGATCCTGGTTCAGCACCTAAACAATGCCCTAAACGAAAACTTACCCCTAGAAAAGTGATGGTCACTGTTTGGTGGACTAGCGCCGGTGTGATTCATCACAGCTTCTTACCAAACGGGGTGAGCATTACTGCAGATGTGTACTGTGAAGAACTGAACACAATTAAGGAGAAGCTGGCACATCCTAAACCAGCATTGGTCAATCGCTTGTCTCCGCTGCTCCTGCACGACAACGCGCGACCTCATACTGCACAGGAGACGGTCTCCAAGTTGCAAGAACTGGGGTTGGAAGCTCTCTGTCATCCGCCCTACTTACCAGACCTTGCACCTACAGACTACTACTTTTTCCAGAATTTGGATAACTTCTTGGCGGGAAAAAAATTCAATACCCGAGAGGCAGTACAAAATGCCTCTGAAGAATTTGTTGCCTCCCGTCCAGCTGATTTCTTTAAGAAGGGCATCAATAGCTTCCACTGCATTGGCAAAGATGCATTGCATGGGTGATTACTTCGATTAATACAAATAAAAAATACATGAAAAAAATTCGTTTAAATTTTTACATACAAAACGGCAATTTCATAGGTAAAGACCTAATATATAATATTTTGGACGGATCTTATCGGACGAAAACACATGCAAAATAGTCAGAACCGACCCGACTAACAACGTTTTAAAGACTACTCAAAGTCTCATAAAGAAATACTCCGACTCACTGAATCTAGATGCCAAGTCTTGATTGCCTTCGTGCCCTAAACCCCATAAGGTATATGGTTTGTCAAAAATACGTAATTCTAACGCTCCACTTTGCCCAATTGTAAGCCAAATTGACTCACCAACCTATAAATTGGCTCAGCTAGTGGCTGGACACAGTAGAGCTCATGTAAAGGTTTCTTACCACTTTGTTGATGAGATTAAACACCTACGTCTCACAGACAATGAACAGTTGGTCAGTTTTGATATACAATTCTTATTCACTTTGTTACCATTACAGGAATGTATTGAAATTGTAACAATTAAGCTTAGAGAAAATAACTTACCCGTTGAATATGCGAATATGCAGAATTATTAGAACACTGCCTTACATCAGGCTATAGGTTGTAGAATTATGACTTCTACAAGCAAGTAGATGGTGTAGCGATGGCTCCCCAGTTTCTCCCTTTGTTGCCGACATATTCATGGAAGACTTTAAGGAGACTGCTCTTGAGACCTCACCTATACAACCCAATTCTACAAGCGGTATGTGGATGTTACTTTCAAAATATTACCATCTGACAAAGTAACCATATTCCTAAATCACTTGAACAGTCTCAACCTCAAAATACAATTCACTATTGAGTTACAGTCCAATGACTCTTTAGCTTTCTTGGACTTATTAGTAATAAGGAATCCCAATGGTACCTTAGGCACTGTGTATCGCAAACCTACACATACTAATATATATTTAAATGGTGAGTCCCACCACCGTCCTTCACAGCTATCTACCGTTGACAAAACCTTGTTTAGAAAAGCACGAGAAATCTGTGATCAACAGCATTTGGATACCGAGCTTCATCATGTCACACAAGTTCTACGTGACAATAAGCTTCGAGTCCCACGCTTGCATCACAGTGACCGAGTGAAACCAGACACTGTCGAACCTGCAATTCTACCGTTTATGAAAGGAGTCACTGATAAAGTTGGCTATATTCTAAGGACAGCTTCTATAAAAACATATTTTAAGCCGCCCAATAAGATAAGTAAATTTTTACCACCAGTGAAATGTAACATTCCCTTCAAGTTGCAGGAGTCTACAAGCTCGACTGTGACTACGGTCTATATAGGGTAAACTAAATGATCCATCAAAAGCCGCGTAAAGGAACACATCGCAGATGTTAAACACCGTCGCAACAATAAATCTGCAATTTGCGAACACACACTGGATCAACCTCGCCATTACATAAGATTTTAGAACTTAGAACACCGTTATCGCCCAAGAATGATACGCGAGGCTATAGAAATTAAAAAGTACCCTAATTTTAACCGAGAAGATGGCTGGGTGCTGTTATCTAGTTGGGATCCAATAATAAACAAATTAAAATTTAATTCAAAACACCGCGACTTCAAGATACTGTTAGTATGTTTTGCGTGGATCGGAACACAAATAATAATTGAAGAATCTTGGAAGAAGAACAATCAAATGGGTAGTTTGAACAACATCAACAAACAGGACAACTGCCACCTCAGTCCTCCCGTCACCACGGCCGCTGGAAAGTACCCGAAACGCCGGAAAAAGGAAAGTGCACCGCTACACAATCCGTAAGTGTTTAAATCAATTTATCTGCCTTTTATAGACCTATTTGCAAAATTCTTTTGTATTTGTAAAGAGTATAATTCGAAATTGGTTTTTTAGACACTAAAGTGGAAATCTAATGATGGGATCCATGTGGAATCGAGGGAACTCCTCGAAATTTATATGGACAAATATAGTGGTTTTGACTTTTTCTGAACCATAAACATATGCTACCAAAAAAATAAGATTTTGCACTAAGGTACACCCTGGATCCAAAAGCAATGAACAGAACTCCGCAGTCTTTAAATATACACGTTTGGATATTTCGGCATTGATTAAAGAACTGAAATCATATGCCATTATGTAACTTACAGTAATCATTATCTTATTTACAATACCTAATGGAAGTTTGGCGCGTATTCAATTTTATACATTCGATCGTTTATTTTAAACGTTATTAAAGTATATTAGGTAATAATAATTTAACAAATATCACTAAAAAGGGGAATATTATTATATTTAAACAAAAACTTAAACCGACTTCCAAAGTAAAAATACACAAAAAAGTATTAAATGAGCGGTGACGTAGTTAAGCAAGTTTGGTCATTCAATAATGCAAATCTATTGTTGTTCTTTTCTTTAATTATTTCTAATTGTTCCAACACGCACTAAATTGTTTATTCTTATTTAAATGTACTAAATTGAAATTTTATTTACGCAAAAAAAAAATTAACAGTGGAAAGTCAATGATCTATTCTAGTACACAATACCTCAATGTATTCAACGTGTTTGAAATTAATGTTATAAATCTTTCCGTTCCGCAAATTTGAATATTGTGAGATATTCATTATTATCATTCCGCACTAGTATCAAGTATCGTCAAATATTAAGCTATCATCCATGAAACATTGGCTGGGTGACTGTGGAAGAGCTATGCTAAACCTCTGTTTTCCTAGGATAGCGTTCCCGTCATATAGCGGCCGTACAGTGGTTCGCACAATGAACATTTTCTACGTAAAAAACAAAATGACACGGTTTTTTAGAGCCCAGTAATTGTCATGAGAACAGTTAATAGTAATGAGAACTATTGTTTAAGTTTGTTAACTAACCTAACTTCCCCCATAGGACAGGCTGCGCCTAGTTTGTGGGACAGAATAAATAGTTAATGTTTGTGTTTTTCTAGACGTAGTTTTTGTTTTTCTAGACGTGAATCCAATAAGGTGTCATACATATGATTATTAGGACCGGTATATTGTCTATATTTTACCACTTTTAACTTATCGACTAAACTAGGAGTTTCAGTGCTAGTGGTGATCAGTTCGCCGGTCTCATTCTATAGACACTACAAAATTTAGTAGGTTCAAACCTTCAAAGTTCTCCTGCAAATCGGATACGTGTCTTCGATATCTTAACAACCTTTAAATGACTTCTCGGTAATCGCCGCTTGAGAATTAATTAGTAATATCATTCAATAATTCGAGACGTAACGATAGCTTTAAGATAAGTATTTAAGTACCTCTAAAAGCGGTTTATAAAGCAAATGAAAGGAAATTATTTACCTGGAGTTCCTCTCATTAAAATTTGTGAATGCTTTTAAGCGTATTTGAGTGAAATAACTATCTTTTAAAATTCAAGTTCCCTTCAATTTGTTTTATCGAATTTATCAATAAATGTATAAAATATATTGAAATTTCTCCAATGCGTTATGATATTGATTAGGGCTTACTTGTGGTTTCAGGAATTTAGAAGTACTAGTGTATACCTAACGATCGAGTAGCATAAAAAATGAAGGTTTTGCTGTATATATTGTTCGATCAGTTACAAATTGAAATTATTAATAATATGCTTATCAAAAATCTTCAACATAACAATCGTACGTAAAATAAAAATTACCTTTTCTTTTTACTATACAGGATATCTTCTAAACCAAAATAGATATTCAAGGAGCGTATTCGAATCTCATTCGAAAAAAAAAATAACATGTGACCTTAAATTTTGACCATTTTATCCGTTAAAATACTTTTATTCATTACCGTACGGCCGGTACCGATAGGTGGCAAGGCGCGGGGCGAGTGTTAAAGCCGGTGCGTTGTAAGGCGGTGTTCGGGTGTCCACACGTGGTGCGAGTTGTAAGGAAATGTTGATCATGTTATATATGTGTTCATTTTTAGTTAAGCATACTGTCATCACCTAAGTAATATTCTAGCCTAATGTTGGGTTAAATGTTTCATTCGTCCAAAGTTTGGAACTGAAAATGAAAAATAAATATACCTATTTAAAATTGAAACTTAACAAGCTTTTTTCGGAAAGTCAACAAAAAAAAGCTACCACCGGTCCAGCCCTAACCCGTCGAGAAGAACCAGCGCCACAGATTAATAAATAATTACTACCCGACGCGGCGTAAGAAACTCGCACGGTGGCCCCGGTGGTGGTGGCCACGGTGGTGTATTTTAGCAAAAGATGGAAAAAAGTTATTTCCAAAGCAATACAGTCGTAATAAAAAATGTCAAAGGTACACAAGTACACAAAGACAGCCTTGCAGGGGGCATCTTATTCCTATGATGTGCTATCGTTAACAATATCATTTACTAACGGTCGAATACTGAAACGCTAATCAAAATTAAGAAACTTTCTTTTCACAGGCTGTCGCTGTCTCTGCCAGCCGAAATGACAAGGACAGCATGTGACTTGATCGTCACTTAATTTAACTATCCTTCCAGTATTCGACCGTTAGCATTTTAACTTGCCTCTTTAACCAGCGACCGTCCTTCTTCGTACACGTAACTGTCACACTTCTCCGTCACATTGCTAAACCCTCCCGGGCCGCAGACCGTCACGTTATTCGCCACGTAACGTAACGCCGTCTCCAACTTTTGCGTCTTTGGGTTGGTGGGTATGGCGTACTGGAGCCAGGACGTGTCGTTGTAGTCCTCGCAGCCGGGGACTTTACACCTGCAAGAGATAATTAAGTAAGATTTTATTATGACGATCGCTGTGGCTCATTGGTTTGCGCATTGGCGCTCAAGCCAAGAAGTCGCGGGTTCGAATCCCGCCAGGGAACAAAAAGCTTTCTGTGTTCCTGAGTCATGGATGTATATTAAATATGTGTATTAATTATATAATAAAAATCTTAAATATATGTATAGTATAAAAGTATTAAATATATTTCCATTGTCTGGTCCCCGTAACACAAGTTCGACGAGAACTTACCACGGGACCAGATTGACGTGGTATAAAAGCGTCCATAGATATTATTAGATATTTGTATGCCCCACCATACAAATAGGTAAGAGCGAATATTGCTTGATGGTTAAGCACAGTCGTGAACTTCCGCAATATAAAAATATATCAGTCGTCATATTAACACATAAATAACATAAAATATATAGTATAATCGTAATCTCGTAAACGGCTTCGAGTATTTCCATGAAATTCAGTATGCAGGGTGTCTTGGGGAAGAGAAATCGATCCAGCTAGGTCTTATCCCTGGAAAACTGCGCATTTATAAGCTATATATGTTTTTTCTTTCGTCGTGCAATAATATATTAATGATTTGTACTCTATTATGTCAGGCCGATTGGCAGTTTGGTATGTGTATGTGTAATTTTTGGTATGCGGGGAATTTCGGAATGTGGTACGTTCGAACCCCGGTAAAATATTTTTGTGATTCTTTTTTTAAAAATCTACTAGAGCTTAGAGCAAAGGTCAGTTACCCAGGTACTATGTATCGATAGGTATCCCATATCTTAATACATATCATTTTAAATATCAAAAAAGCTTACTGAAGCCACCCGAGACCCCAGAGCCGGGAACTACCTGGCACAACGAATAGCCATTGCTATCCAACGAGCCAATGCTATCAGTTTGCTAGGTACTTTGCCAGATGGGGACGACCTGGGGAAGTTTTTCTATTTATAGATATTTTTAGAGACAGTCATATTTGTAGATAAGTCTTCTTTTTTAGTATACATTTTTAGTTTATTATTTGGCTCTATATTGTATTTTAATATCATGAGATATTTCAGTTCTCTTCGATAAATACTTAATTACTTCGAGACTTTGTCAAGATACGTAGATAATACAGAAACTGATAAATAAGTATAAAATTATAAATGTCTTATGATGTTCTTTCGATGCAATATTTCGAAACATGATGGCGAAATGATTTCCTAACAGACAGTGTTATCGATCGGATTCTTATCAGCAGGTATCTACTAAACGTGACGCACTTATCGTTTCTAGTAGTTTTTTTTTTAAATATCTTTGGTTATATTGATATCCCAAAAATGTTTGGATATTACATTAGAGGATAAAACATTGTAATTGGATGTAACCCAGCTATTTTATCGAAAAACATTTGCGTTTCAACTTTCAATTAGAGCGATAATCTGAAATCCCGGGAAGTTTCTAGACGAATAAAGAAATTCACGGGTCGTATACCTCACGTCACTGTCACCTAAGTTAATCTATTGTCACTAAAAATAGGTATTACCTCCTCTTTTTAAAGTCAGTTAATAAAATGTAAACTAGATTTGGCTGGGCTAAACTGGTTCATCTTGTATGCGATCAGATGAATTGGAACAGAGTAGGCCAATCTGGTCTGTCCTAAGCGATAAGGGCTAGGAGGAAGTGGTTGAGCCACATATGAATAATAACACCTCAGGATAAACTGGTTTGGCGTAGTCTATAATAATAGGGAATAATAAAATATCAGAAGTAATAAAATCACGGTGCATTTATTAATTAGATCAAAAACCATTTCACTCACTTTTAATCACCAACGAAAACAAAGAGTTACAATTATTGACGAGCCTATCTGTCCCACTATGTGTGTGTCTGTCCGTGGCATTGTAGGTCCCAAATGGATGAACCGATTTTGGTTTAGTTTATTTTTATTTAGAAACTGACATAGTCGAGTGTGAGAGCCATAATTCATCACGAGCCGTCGAGCGAGCAGGTGTAGATATGCACCTGTTAGTAAAACAGTTCCTTACGCAGCTGCGTTTGAAATCAACAAAATAAATAGAAAAAAGTTTACATTCGAATAAAAATTCAACATTCGAATTTTATAAGAACTAGATACACAGAAATTTCGAAACAATTCTAAAAAACTCGAAACAATATAGTGTTAGGGAGCGGTCGAAGTCGTGATCCGTACACAAAAATATAATAATCATCCGATTGTTGATCCTCAACTAGCTCCTCCTAGGTTAAACGATACTCTCCTATCACCCTTCGGCCTTAGGACGGGTCCAGTTAGGACCAGTTTGGCCTAGTCTGTACCGGTTTATCCGATCGCATATAGAACGAACTAGTTTGGTCTAAAATCGGGTTTGGCCGGTAACATATCCTTACTAATATTATTAACGTGAAAGTGAGTTTGTTTGTTTCTCTTTCACGTAAAAACTACCGAAACGATCATCATGAAATTTGCCACAGCTATAAAGTACAACATGGAGAAGGATACAGGCTACTTTTTCGCGGCAAAATGTACAGTTCCTGCGGGATCTCTTTTCGCGCGCACGAAGTCGCGGGACACATCTAGTTGTACAATAAAGAGGGCACGCCAATACACCTTATCGTTGACAAACCAATCTCTTCGTGTAATAATGAAATTAAATGAAATGAAAATTAGTATGGGAAAGCTTTAAATCTGCACCGATTTTGATGAAAATTGAGATTCATGCTCTTAAATAAATGTATGTAATAAATGTAATTAAATACGTGTTTCAGGATTTGTTAGAATTCACCCTATGAGGGTGTAAAATAAAGGTTGAATATTTGTATAAAAAAATAAAATCAGTCCCGATTTTCATGGAATTTAATATCGGATGGAATTTAATAACTATTTATTAAATTCTACTATTAATTTACACTATCGAGTACGTATTTTATAGTTTTTTGAAATTCGTCGAGAAGGGTCATCAAATGGGGGTCCAAAGTTTTATAGGTAGTGAAATATCAACAGCTAGTCGGTTACGTTGAATTTTGTCTCGCAGTTATTAGACGCCGAAATCCCAAAAAAAGAGTTTTTCGAAATACATATCCCACGGGCGTGTAATGGGGATCCACGCGGAAGAAATCGCCCGAAAAAGCAATAGCTAGTTACCTATAATTCTGCGCCTGCGCCTCGAATATGAAGCCGCACTCGAAGAAGCTGCTGAGCAGCACCGGGAACAGCAGCAGCAGGAAGTTTATCAGGTTGTACCGGCCGTATGGGCCCAGACTTTCCAACACCGAGTCCAAGTTTATGTCCTTCTTCTTCTCCTCCATTCTGAAAGAGATAGGTAGAGTCAGATATGTCGCTTGGTTCAACTTATTTGTTTCGTTACTAGCTTTAGCCAGTTTAAATACAGTACCCCACGGGAAACCTGTACTTGGCGGCGTGAGCATAATATGTTTGAATGTATGTACATACATGTCAGACATATCGACCTAAAGTCCTATATAGTATATATAGTATGGGTAGGCGGATATGTCCGACGTAACTGCGGTCGCTCCGAGTGGCGCGTATTTTGTAAACGGCGAACAAAACCGATATCCGTATATACGACACTTGTTCGTTGTAATCGCAATAGTTGGACAATCTGAAGCGAAATATGCTAAAAAAATTCAATTTTCGACATGTCCGTTTGTACGCAGGGACCGTCGAAATGTATATGTAATGTAGGCGTATTAATCATCTGTGTCCTTTTCTGCATATACCATATCTATAAAGGTTTTGACATTACTTTTTTGCGATTTATTTTTTATCCGATAGAAGATATTATATCCGTGGGAGCAGTGCTACAGCGTGACGACAGTCTTACAAAAGATTGCAATATCTACCTATCGATTACATTTAACGTTTGTGGATTTTGTTTCACGGATACAACTTTTGATTGTAAAAACATTAGAGTCTTCCCACACGTTCCACGACCACACGACGTGTTCGGGGCTCGAGCGTATACTTGTATTGAAAACTAGATGTCCCCACACACGCTGTTCTGTCTTATCTACGAACTGGAATAATTACCAAACAGGTGAACTGAACGCACCTACAAAAATTGTACAGTCAAGTGACAGATTGAACACAGTGAATAGTTAGTATGGGAAAATTAAATCGTCATTTTTAGTATTTTCTCCACAATTGTTCCAATATCTCTCACCGTCGATAACTTCCCTGAACTAAAACCAATCATTTCAAGACCAAAATTAGTCAAATAGGTCAAGCCGTTCTCGAGTTTTAGCGAGACATTGGAATTGCAATCCATTCATTTGCACATGTTCACACGTGCAAAACTGCAGTCTTTATCGAACACGTCGTGTGTGATATCGCCCATATGACAACCACATCGCAACCACAAGCGACACAGATTATTTATAGCAATTCATAACAACAAGAAGCTAGACACTGTCTGTTTAATCTATCGGAATCGCGCTATCGAAGTTTCTGTAGTTCGGCGCTATATATACAACAGCTGAAATGCAACAAGCGGGCTTCGGCCTGACCGATTGTCGTCATAATTTGTTCGAATTATAATGAGTTCTGCAATCGTATACCGTCGGGAAATAGTAACATGGCCGATTATAGAATTATGTTCAACTGCCACATTCAAATTCCTTGACAAAACCATAGAAAATTTATATACTATCAGGGAATCCTAATCCTTACTCAGGTTGACCATTCTTCTAATTTGTTCGTTTAAGGGTCAGTTCGTACCGCGGCGATACTTGACGCGGCGCTATATTTTTAAGATAGCTCTTCAAAATTGAACTTCATTCACTACACAAAAAGACCTTTCATATGACATCAGTCATAGACTGCACATGCGCGGTGCAGCTCGGTGCTACTTGACATTCGAATTGGTATGGTTAGTACTTTAAGCTATAAAAATAAAATAATAAAATTAAAATGCTTTATTTTTCCCACAACCTAATAAAGGTACAAACATTACAGAATCAACAGCGTGTGAACTGGAGCCTAAGCTAGGGTTCCTGTATTTCTGGACTCCGGATTCCACCCGCGGATATGAGGAGAACATCGCATATCATTATATTAATACGTGAAGCAAAAATTTCCAGCACGGTTTTACGAGGATTGTGCATACGGATCAGTGTGAAATTTGGCACATTTAAAGTTTAAGTAAGGGGAAGGCCTGCCGAAAGCTAATATTTTAAACAATAACGCTTAGAAGTACATTAAATTCATAAAAATAACAACAACACACACTACCTCACTCACACTAGCGTGTTGTGGTGTTAGTATATATTACAGTAGGTTCTTGATATTTTTTCTGCCGTTAGGGGGCAGATCCAACTCACACAAAGCGTCATCTGGTGGCGTAATATGGTATAAAAAACGGTCAATAAGAATTTTCGATTCTTTTTCCGTCACCAGGCGGCGCCTGGTAGCACGACGGTCCTTGTCGTGTCAAAAAGCTGTCAGATCACAGAGATCCCAAATTTAAAAACCCTCACTGTCAAAGATTGTCACTTCTTTCACATACCATAAACGACATCAACATATATTGATTTATTATGTTGACGCGAATATTGTTAATTAGGTATTTTAAACATTTAGGGATTGTGTCGCGGTGCACTTTTCTTTTTCCTGACGTTTCGGCTACTTTCCAGCAGCCGTGGTCTAGGGAGAACTGAAAGGCTACTGGAAAAAGGAAAAAAGAAAAGTGTACCGCGACACAATCCGTAAATGTTTAGAACATTGACATTAACATATTTTTGTTGCGTATCTAAGAGGCAAAAGAAACCTAAAAGAGTTGAAACTTTAGACATGAATAAATGAGATAAATGATATATTATACTTTATTGTAGTGTTGATATCAAAGATTCTGTTTCTTTATAATTAAGTTTTAATAGCATTTTTTTAGAATTATTTACATTTATTATGCGTTTTATTCGTTTTATATTGTAGTTATAGCTATGTATTAACTAACACATATGCTACATTTTATCCCGAAAAAAACACATACACTGTACCCGTGGGATACTGTACTTACGCGAGCGGAGCCGCGGGCAAAAGCTAGTGTTTCATATCTGCCGAGCGTTTTGAAACTTCTCATTATTTTAATTTTGAAGGACGTCCTCAGTTGATCGTATAATTTGATGACGAGTCCAAGCATTAGTCTCCAGGCTAAGGGTTAACGAATTAAAAGGTCCTAATTGGTTGAGGGGAATAGTTCACATTAATTGAGCCTGGCTTATTACATCATGATTCATGACTTGTTAGAAAATTACTTAATAATATCTCCCTACACCGGTTTCGGTGGCGGTGGCCGGTTTCATTGAAACCAGGCCAGCTACGCAGGAGTCATTTTATAGTTCCCAAGTGTGTGCGCAGTACACAAGAGCACTCTCTCCTCCTTTACTCTCGAAACCCAGTGGGGACGGATATCCGACACGACTGGCGAGAGATCAGGCGAAGGACCGACTTACATGCCCGTCCGACGCATGTATCATCTTTCTTGTGAGAAAATCAGGTGATCAGCCTGCATTGGAAACAATATTTTTTGTTGTTCCAATATGGGAATCGAACCCACGACCTCCGATTCGAGAGCCAAACTCTTAATCACGGGACCACGTAGCCTGTGAGAAAATTAATCAACAAGCAAACGAAGTATATACAGAGTAGCAGTAAAACCGTTATAAATATCTTCTTGTTCTCTATCGCGCGCGTTTTGTCCTATAGAGGACCTCTGTGGCTCAGTGGTTCAGCGCGACGGTGCCCAAACTACGTATTCGTAACGTTACCGAATGTCTATTGTATGAGCGCTGTCATAATTTTCATTCAACTCTATTTCGATAAAGTTACGAATACGTAGTTGTCAATTGTTTCTGCTAGTCCCACAGGTCAAAAATTATATTGTGCAGTTTATACGCAATATAGCTTTACAAAAGTCCAAAGTATACCTTCTCACGCCCACTTGCGCAGATCTGAGTTAAAATTAGCCGTGGGTTAAAATATTATGCCTTCTCTTTCATAAATACAAAGAACGAGAGAGATAACATGATATATGTATGGGATTTGACTTATTGCCATCGCAAGCGACATGTCACTTAGCGATGACTTATGTCAAATCCCATAAATTTTTGATTTCGAACTTCACCGTCGAAATTATAGAATGCATCTTGACTAAAGGCCCTGATTAATATTAAAGTAAAAGACATAGTTGTATATTTCTATATAATTCGATACACAAATTCGATGTTCGATATACAAATTCGATGAAACGAAAAAGCGACAGTAAAATATCGGTTATATGATGTGAGGTGGGAAAGGACGAGATAGAACTTTAAGGCCCACATGCGCATATATGGGTTAAATATCATGTTATCTCTCTCGTTCCTTGTATTTACGAAAGAGAAGGCATGATATTTTAACCCAGGGCTAGGTAGTATTCGTCACGATAAAGCTGCACAATGTACAATAAATATAGTTGGTACACGGCGAACAACGCCTGAGCAGAATGACAATAGCCGCATTCTGTTCAAATCGAGCATTAGCATTTTGTACATCGTGCTAATTGTATTAACTATCATGATCAAGGGGTCAAGTAATCTATCCAACTACTATTGTAAACGTGAAAGTTTGTGAGGATGGATGTATGGATGGTTGGATGTTCGTTACTCTTTCACGAAAAAACCACAGAACAGATTTTGATGAAATTTGGTATGGTAGTAGTTCAGGCTCTGGATTTAAACATAGGCTACTTTTATCTCGAAAAAATACAGTGTTCCCGTGGGACAATTTTTACGCGAGCGGAGCCGCGGGCATTAAGTTACAACTCATATTTCATATTATCTCACTCTTAGGGCCTGTTTCACAATATTCTAATAAGCTATCGGACATAGCTTATCCGGAAGTTTTGTCGCGGCTTACTGTATATCAAGCGACAGAGACAAAACATGTAAATAAGCTATCTGAAACTGAAACAAGTCCAAGTCCCGTAAATTGTATAGATTCCTCGCGATAGATATTGTCTCCATGCGCATAAGTTCGCCAGCAGCAGGTATTACGTATCTGGTAATAGCGTATCTTAATCGGACCTATCGTTTAGGAGCTACGATGCCACGGACAGATACACAGACAGACGGACACATCAAACTAATAACACCTCTCTTTTTGCGTCGGGGGTTAAAAAATTTAAATTTAAAAGTTTGTAAGGATTTCTGTGAAGAATGTAGATGTGTGTAACGGCTACACAAATGCTCTTTCAAGCAAAAACTGATGAACAGATTTGAATGTTTACCACACATATAGTTGGTAACCTGAATAAAGCGAATCTTCTTTTAATCCCTCAAAGTTGACCAGTGAACATTATGTATGGAACGAATTTCAAAAAATCCTTTCATGACGGATGTCTACGTCATAACTATCTGCTTGCCAAATTTGCAACACAGGCACAATTCGTCCAGTGGGTAATATTATCACAAATTCTTTGGAATCTCTACCCACATTTCACCCCTTTTAAATAAAATTTCATTTCATTTCGTTTCATTTTCAAATATGCACCTATATAAATTGTAAAAGATAAATAACGAACGATGGAAACAATATTATGTTTGCCGGTTTGAAATGACGACTGGTTGATATTTCACACATACTTTGGAGTTTGGACCCATATTTCGCACAAAATAAATAGATTGCAAAAGACAAATTGCTAAACCATATAAAAATGCAGATTCTATTCCATTCGTCATTTTTAATCGGTAAACATAATATTATTTCGTATCTTAGTTATCATTCCTTATTGTGTGGCTAGCTAGTTGATGTAAATTCTTTTATTTATAGAGTTTAATTGATGACTGATAGGCTATATATAGTAATAATAAGTTTATTAATAAATAACTTCTCTATCCTTCCGTATTAGTTCAATGAAGAACGTTTGTTATAACTTATTTAAACGCTAGCCGCTCAAGAAATTTATTATCAGTTTAATATTAACTATTTATTTATTTATTTACAAACAGTTTATGTAAAGTTAGACATAAATAATAATAATAATAATAATAATAAAACATTTATTCGACAAAATAAGACATTACATTACATACATAGATTTACGCTATAAGACACAATAACATGAAACGCAATAACAAAAAATAAATACATCATAATGATATGTGTATGACTTACCTACATATTTTACAAAATTTAAAGTAGGTACATTTCTTTATAAATAGCGTCTAAATTTTAAACGAATTAATTTTACAGTCAGCGAAATTTAATGTGTAGCAAATTAACATACTATTCAAATTGTATTACTATTTACTATGTTATGTATATTCGCATTTCGCGTAAGAATGCAAGTGAGTCATCTTTACCTATGAAATTGCCGTTTTGTATGAAAAAATTTAAACGAATTTTTTTCATGTATTTTTTATTTGTATTATTCGAAGTAATCACCCATGCAATCAATGCATCTTTGCCAACGTAGTGGCAGTTTATTGATAAAGAAATAGTTTCTTAAAGAAATCAGCTGGACGGGAGGCAACAAATTCTTCAAAGGCATTTTGTACTGCCTCTCGGGTATTGAATTTTTTTCCCGCCAAGAAGTTATCCGAATTCTGGAAATAGTAGTAGTCTGTAGGCGCAAGGTCTGGTGAGTAGGGCAGATGACGGAGAGCTTCCAACCCCAGTTCTTGCAACTTGGAGACCGTCTGCTGTGCAGTATGAGGTCGCGCGTTGTCGTGCAGGAGCAGCGGAGAGGTTGTCTCCAACCAGTTTGTGCCAGCTTCTCCATCATTGTGTTCAGTTCTTCACAGTACACATCTGCAGTACGTAATGCTCACCCCGTTTGGTAAGAAGCTGTGATAAATCAGACCGGCGCTAGACCACCAAACAGTGACCATCACTTTTCTAGGGGTAAGTTTTCGTTTAGGGCATTGTTTAGGTGCTGAACCAGGATCCAACCAACTTGCTGAGCGCTTGCGGTTATGAAACAGAATCCATTTTTCATCGCAGGTAACAATGCGGTTCAAAATACCTTCCATTTGTGTGTCTGTTGAGCAGTGCAAGGCACGTCTCGACGCGTACTTCGCGCTGGCGATCATTGAGTTCGTGGGGCACCCATTTGTCAAGCTTTTTTGACGCAAATGGACCAATATTGTTTTGACGCTAACGTCGAAAACTGCTGCTTTGTGTTTGTGTATAGCTTCCACAATCGCCTTTAATTCGTCATTGTCGACCAAAGTCTTCGGACGACCGCGAGTTTCATTTTTCAGGTCGAAATTTCCAGAACGGAAGCGAACAAACCAAGAACAGGTGGTGCGTTGGTTTGTAGTGTTAGCTCCGTAAACGTCGGTGATGTTGCGTGCCGCTTGTGCCGCGTTGCTGCCACGACGGTACTCATATTCCATAATTACTCGAATTTTTAACGTATCCATGATGACGAAAAAGATTGAAATGCGATGAAAATGTAACACTAATCAATAAACAAATGACTACTTTTGGAAAAAGAATTCCATGTTTTTAAAATAAAATTAATTTGAAATTAGAATTCTTAGCCAAACAAAAATTATTTTGATTTGAAATGGCCAGTACTGCAGAACGGCAATTTCATATTCATAACGGCAAATACCTATTATTTTGCATAATGAACTCGGCTTTTGAGCGTCATTGGTTAATTTTGATATTTGACATTCGCACTAATGATTTAACACGAATAATACCATAGTAACTATCAGTAGCGAGGGCTGGTTCGCCAATAAAGGGAAGCCCTAGCCTGTAGATATGAGATCAGTCGCAGAACATATTTTAATACCTATCTTAAGAAATTTTGCACCTCGGACGAAAAAAATTGTCATGTCCATAAGTAAGCACAAGTGGGTATTCATGATTAATGTTGTAACTTGTGGGTTACGATGTTATTGTATCTTAATTAAACGCGAAGCCGGTGTGAATCGAGTAATATGTACACGTCGCTACTGGTACCTATCGTCCCCGACGGTAGGCGACCTGTGACCCTACATGCTTGCAATACGAACAAATTATGAGGACAATAAAATGCAAAAAAAATATTTCCCCGGGTGTACAGCCAAACTTTCGCCCTATTGAATTTGCCGACTTCAGATAAGAACTGTCCTATCACCAGGTACAGAAGTACAAAGGGTTTCCACTACACTGCGTCTCAGCTGAAGCGTGCTTCCTACTGGACCCAAGGCCCAACACAGGCTAAATTTAGATGTGGTTCCTTGGTTTCTACTAAAGTACTAATCCTACTATCTATATGTAATATTTAAGTGGGAATTAATGTCTCTGTTATCTAATTATCTATACTTCTATACTATAATATTATAGTATACTAACCTAAAGAGGAAAAGTTTGTTTGTTTGCATTGAATAGGCTCCGAAACTACTGGACCGATTTTGATGAAACTTGGCAGAGATAAAGAGTAGACCACGGGAAAGGACATTGCTCATTGCCAAGTCACTATAATATAATAAATTATAAAAATAAAATTTTCCATATACGGTAACAAATTTTTATGAGTATCTAATTAAATGGACTATCTTGAATTGGACTTGGTCATAACGACATCTCATTACTTTTTGCGATAGAAATACTTGGCTTTTTTTCATTTAATGTTTTTTAATGTTTTTGTGGGATGTCATTTCTTTTTGTAGGTCCGAAGACCAAGGAGTTTAGGATGTTAAGGACCGTGAACGTACTTATAATTGCTCCGGTGTTGCGGATGTCTTAATGCGTGAGTAATTGCTTATCATCAGGCGATGCATTTGCTTCCTCCTAGATCTATTTCATAAATAAAATGATTACAGGCCGTGGACACCCAAACACTAGAGGAGCTACAATAGTGCGTTCTCGAATCAATCACTATCCGTCTTATTTATCCGGTCAAGTCGCCCATAACCTGCCACTTCTCAATTTATGAGGTTTGTTAACCTCTATAATAAATAAGGATTACAAAGTTATCAGATAACTTGTATATGTTCATATTTTTGTTCGAGTGAATTCGTAAATTTAAAAATTCTAAAATCATTTTTTATTCAGAATTTTTACCTTTTCTATATTTTCCCTTTATATGTAGTTAATACCCTAACCTGACAGCAATTTTTAAAATTCCAAGTCTGCTTTGAATTATGCTTACTCTCCCTACCTCCATACTTCTATATTTCAAAATCCTAAACTATAAACATGATTTTTATGAAATTTAAAACATTAGCTTGTGCCGCCAACGACTTCTCTGCGACAAACATTCAGACCGCTAGCTTTATTACAAACGAAAATATGGGGGCACAAAAAAGCCGCGAAAGGCTTCGAGAAAAGATAGTTACGGCCGCTAAATACTTGGCGATAGCGCTGGCCGCGCTATCAGATTCATAGTAGGTAACGTAGGTTCACGCCAAAACTACTCAACGGATTTCGATCAAACTTGATATGGTAATAGATTAGGCTCTATTAAAATTAAAAACAGGCAAATGTTTATGCCGAAAAAGTACAAATACATAGTGTACTTACGCGGGCACAGACGCGCGAAAAAGTTAGTCATTTATAAAGAGCCAGTAGGTACTCGGTAGGCATAAGATTTGCCTATTTAAATACAAGTAATAAGGGTAATTGTGAGATAATTTATATTCAAGGCTGCGGTTGAGTCAGCTACAGATTGTCGAACCAAAAGTGCCGAGGTCACATTATTGAGGACGTCTTCAAAACGTCGCTATGGAAAATATATCCACAACATTTTATACGTCTGTGAAGTGGTAACAAAAATACTTAGGTATACTTAAATAAATAAATACATAATGTTAATACCTAAATAATATTTCTGTTTGATGAAAAGGATAATTGGAAAACAGAGTACAGACTATCAAAACAACTTAGCTCATAAATAAACACGAAATAATATTATGTTCACCAATCAACGCATCCGTGAAAGATGTTCACATCAGCCAATTAACTCTTACGACTTACGAGTAGAAACCGTCCGACATTTTTCGCTATTATCCTAGTACAATCGAGTTTTTTGCGAAGATCCTAAAATTTCTAAGGAAACTGGGAAATTTTATTTCATAATTAAATTATCCGTCTCTTTGCAATGATCCTAGGATTATCGCAAAGATCCTAATTTTCCAAATATCCTTCGATCATAGACGTATACTTTATAGACGAGGCATGTTGAGGCGAAAACTGAAAACTTAAATGGGCCCAATTTTGGGGCATTTTGAGGTATAGTGAAATCAAGATGCCTGACATTTGAGGTGTGGTGAAATCAAGATGGCGTAACTTTTTCTCGTATGAAGATTTTTATCTCAAATGTACGTACATAGCCTTCTTATTTAGTTTTTCAATATTTTCCCAGAGAAGTACACCCACAACTCACAACTCACATTGTTCAGCGGTTTGTAAGGCGAAACGAATTGAGCGGAGCCTTGGGTTCTTACTAATGTAAGGCTCCTCACACACTATATCGACGATAGTGGAGTATGGTTGATTACTATGACAACATAATATGAAAGCCAATGGTAACGCGAACGAATTTTAGAAATGAAAGGATTAGTTTTATTGTTTTTAATCGAACAAGGGGAAAGCAAACCGATCGCCTGATAGTAAGAGATTACTGTCGCCCGTAAAAGCAGAGGAACAAGTGGGTTGTCGATACATTTAGTAGATTTATCAGAATATAGAGTATAGAGTATTGACTGATGTCGTTCAAATAGTTAGCAGATGGAGATTATTTTGTCTAAGTGTGAAAGTAGCCTAAGCAGTTGTCCGGTTCTACATCTAATTATACAAAATTGGTGCTTACACTTGTACATATTAAAAAGATTTTCGTAAGAACAAAAATATGGATAAGCAATCCGGCGAACGGGCAGACAGTTAGCTGATGGTCAGCGGTTACCGCCGCCCATAGATACGTGCAACAGTAAAGGAGTTAAAAGTGAGTTATAATAATAATATCTATGGACGCTTGACACCACATCAATCTGTCCCCGTGTTAAGTATCCGAAGAACTTGTGTTATAGATACCAGACAACGGAAATATATTTAATACTTTTATACTATACAGTATACATATATTTAAGATTTTATTTAATCTTTTCACATATTTAATACACATCCGTGACCCAGGAGGCAGGAATACAGAAACCTTTTTGTTCCTTCGGCGGTAATTGAACCCGCGACCTCCTAACGCGCTGACCACTAAGCCACAGAGCTACTTGATAGTCCTCAAAACATAAACAGTAAAATTGTATGCCAACTTAGTTTAACACGCTCACGGGTCGCCTAAACGTGAAACCACTTCACTGATAGTTAAGTATTAAACTGCAGGACAATTTAGTGACAACATGCGAACTGGATAACTATATCTGGACTATTGTGTGCACAAATAAAGACTAGAGTTTGTTGTAACATAAATGTGACAAAATTAAACTCATTAAAGTTAGTGTTTCCTACAAAAATTTATTGAAAATGGTGATTTGAAAGTCGCATATCGTAGTTTTCGTTCTGTGTCCAGAGGAACAAATTTATTGTATGCCATTGTCAATCTATGGGAGATTATCTTTGCTGAACTTATATTGCCACCACAGATTGTGTTTAAATGGACGCAAATAGCAAAAAATTTAAACATGCATCCTTTAAATGAAGGGAAATGTGAGAAGTAAGACATGTGACATACAAAAATCGTGAGGATTTACCATGGAAGGTGTTGGTCACGACCCTCAGACGTGAGGAGCACTACTGATGGAGGATTAATAACTGACCTGAGTTATGATTAATAACTGACCTGAATGTATGTATCAAGCTATGTATCTAGTCAGCTGTTTGTCCTTACATAGTCGCAGTACAAAAATAAAACCTAACCAAGAGCATGTCAGGACATATCTAAGAATAAGGAAGGTTCTACTAGAGTAACTATCAACGCGCAATAGGTTTTCTTTGAATTACTTCAAAAGTTATTGTCCGGTTTCGCTCAAAATAATTTTCCTAAAGAGTTTTTAGCATGATAAGAAGATTTTAGCATGGAAACTTACATGTTTCTATCTCCTATAGTTTAGAATCGCCAGGGGGGACAAACTTATAAACCACTTTGGAAGCCGATTACTTGAAAATGGTTGACTTTGTAAAAAAGTCATATATGAAACCTTGCCTTTATTTTAAAAGAACTATTCAACGATAGCCCACATGATGGGGTACAACAAAAAATATTTTTTCATCCCCACCTCACATGTATGGAGAACCACCTCTAAAATGAAAATTTTTATTATTTTATGATGCCGGGACCGAGATCTATACACAATCTATAACTTTATCAAATTTCATCATAAATTGATTATATTCATAATTACAGAAGCTAGAAGCGCGGAAAGACAGACATACAGACAGACGGACAAACTGACGGACAGACAGACAGACAGACGGACGGACAGAGCGCAACTGTAAGGGTTCTTTGAATACTACGGAGCTCTAAAAATGAATTATTATAATATCAACTGCAGTATATTGGCATGATGCAAAGTAACGCACCTGTTTGGATTGTTTAATGAAATTATAATTTGGTATGTTGTTAGCTATTAAATGGCATAGATATCAGTGGCGAAGGCTGGTTCTCGTTCATAATCCCTATCCTGTATAATATGTAGAAATTTGGATGAGGGTCTTCAAAAGGTAAGTGGTAAGTGCAACCGAACCCCACGCCACTGATTATTACAATACATTACAATATACACAAAACACTTCATTGCACACCGAAAACATACAAAATAAACAACAATATTACCAATAAATGATGTACAAAAGGCGAATTTATTGCTACTAAGCAATCTCTACCAGTCAACCTTATGTTGATGAGATGGACAATAGGAATTAAAGATCGTAGTGTATGTGTGCAAAATAATAAAACTGTATACATAGTGTTAGAAACTTAAACGAAAAGTTAGACTAATTACTATAATACTAGTCAAACGATTTAACAGCTAAAGATATAACAAGTAATAATAATTATTGCAATAATGACAAAAACAAATTTAAAATGTATTACAAATGTCCGTGGACTTATTATCTTATATATACTTCCAAGTTCCAACTTGCAGTAGTCTAGCGTGATGAAATCGGCGTATACATTGCCATTGCGAATAGACTCGACGGACCCCAACATACCAACTGTTGGGACGATAGCAGTCGCTGATAAAAATGACATTATTATGGTATTTAGGGGCCTGTTTTACAACCTGCTTACAAGTGTCGGATATCTTAGGCTGGGGCTTTATGATTCGAAATCCGGCGGGCCCGGGAGTATTCAGAGCACTAAAAATAGAACTCTGCGCTAGTACAATAGAGTTGAAAAATGAATGTATTGACGAGTGTCGAGCTATCATTCACATTGACATATGATTCGACACTTGTGTGTTTAATTTTCAGCTCTATTATATGAGATGAGAGTTCTTTTTTCAGTACTCTGAATTTTCTCCGGAGTTCCGGATTCCGGATCATATAGTCGTAGCCTTATTTGGAAATTTTGTCACTGTCTACATTATATTGAGCGACGGAGACAAAACATGCAAATAAGCTATCTGACACTCATCAGTATTTACTGATAATAAATAACACATGTGACATCAAATGTGACATCATGTGATGTCACATCAAATTTGGATGTATTCAGGAATTACGAGAGACAAAAACCTCACAATAGAGATGATGACTACATCTAAAATATTAAGTTTCATTAATATACAAACAAATATTGAGGCTAGTTAATGCCTCAATATTTGTTAAATGTAAAAAAACTTTTTAATTTTTTTTTCTAAATTATTAAACAAAACTTACATCATTTGTTTACTTACATCATATACAAAAACATTAATTATGGTAAGTATGAACTTAAACGCACAAATATCGGATATATTTACAGATATGTTCCTGCGGCCATATACTTCATACACTTTTACCTAGGCGTGACGTCACAGCTGGGCACGACTTTAGTATACAATCGCTGTATACAAATCGCTGTACCTTTGAAAATACTGACTTTGAATATACTGTTTCTCCTGAGAGGTTACTCATATTTAAGAGTACTTTCATTTATGCATTTTTTTTTTGTCATCCAGTCTATTATTTAAAGCACTTACACTTACACAACACCTATACGCGTTTAGCATGAGATGACGTTTGTAGCTTTTTTATGTTGCCACGTATCTCCATAAGTACTAGTCCGATTTTTTGCATTGCAATTTGGAACTTGAGGGGTTAAAAACTTGATAGTTAATTAGGATTAGGATTATATATTAGGATTTAAGTACATACTTAAATCCTAATAATCCTACTAACATTATAAATGTGAAAGTGAGGAGGAATGGATGGATGCACGGAATATAAAACACAAGTGTTTTATATCCCGTGTATGGATGGATGGATGGATGGATGTTTGTTACTCTTTCACGCAAAAACTACAGAACGGATTTTATTGAAATTTGGTATGGAAGTAGTTTAGCATCTGGATTAAAACAAAGGCAGGCTACTTTTTACCCCCGAAAACCCCCCGGAGCCGCGGGAAACAGCTACAAACAAATAATAACAGGTAAGTATAATCCTAAACTTGGTTTGTGTTTAAATTCCACAATAGTTTAATCGATACAGCTTGACGTGTGCTCTACCTCTGTGACCGTATGCGTGGGTAATAATAATAACAATATGTTCACAGATAAAAACAAACCTCCACATGAGTTGGTCACGGTTAACGTGAGCTGTATTATTTTACCGTGAACATCGCATACCTCATGGTGAGAGAGACGCGAGATGTTACCCGCGACATCGTACGCGCAACAAGAAATCGCGCGGGAACCGTACATATTACCGCGATAAAAAGTAGCCTATGTTTGAATATAGAGCCTAAACTACTAGCATACCAAATTTAATCAAAATCCGTTCAGTAGAAATGAAAGAGTCACACACATCTATTCATCCATGCTTAAACAGTCTTTTAGATTTAAAGCATAGACGTATATATATATATTTAAAATAAGTCGTTATACATACTGAATTACAACAGCTAGATATGTAGACACTAAAGTAAATATATCATATTATTATCAAGCTCAGCTGTTACGTAATACCTAAAACACAACAATAGAGATATTTTTGTGTTCTAGGTAATGTAAGTTAATAATGTAATATTTTTTTATTAATAAAATTTTATTACATCATACATATAATATTACATCATTAACTTACATGTCAGGTTATTTTAATATACTTTGCTCCTAAATCCTAGTTTTCATAAGCTACCTTGTATGCTCTCTACGAAAACAATATCAAAATAAATAAATAAATATATATACGGGCGAACGTATAACCGCCTCCTTTTTTTGGAAGTCGGTTAAAAATAAAAGATTTTCCATAATTTGAAGGTCTATTTTTTACAATCCTAACCTTACAATAAAGGAAAATTCTAGAACCGCGTAGAAACAACCACAGACTATAAACGATGGCGAGCTGACCTCGTGGGACATATCCGTTGTATCCGTTGATATACTCATACATGTATTCTGTGTAGCTTTTGCAACTCGGGAAGCATGCTTCCGTCTCTATCATACACACGAGTTTTAGTATTTTTGTTTCACGTGATAAATTAACTTTTTAGCTCATGTCAATAAAGAAGTAATGAGCGCGAACACGTGAAAAGTGACCGACACAGGTGCAAGATATTAAACTTCGAAGTTAAGGTGAATTGAAAATTGCTTTAGGATCATTTGCGATTCAGAACTTGTTGTAACGGAATGCGCAACAGTTGACATCTTATACTTCATAGGAGCAAATTTTGTATATTATATGTAATCGGAATCTCGGAAACGGCTACAAGTATTACCATGAAATTTAGTATGCAGGGAAGTTTTGGGGGAGAAATATCTATCCAGCTAGATCTTATCTCTGGTAACCTGCGCAGTTTTAAGTTAAGAATGCTTTTTCATTCGTCGCGTAACCAGATATGAGTGATTTCGATTTCTAAATGTCAAATCCAGTTGGCGGCTTGGTGAGCGTTGTTGACAAATTGGTGTCTCAGGTTCGAATCCCGGTCTGTTATAATTTTATTTTATCTGCTAAACTAAAACTACGAGCAAAGCTCGGTCTCGCGTACTATGTATAATGTGCGACGGAAAGTATAGGAATTATAAGTACATTTTATACTCGTAACGTGCAAGATAAATAATAGAGGAGACATATTTTTAAACGTTTCACTTCTCTATTACATATATAATAATCTAGCATAACGCCTTTTATACAATTATCTTTTGTACATTGGTGTCACGTACGAACCTCCAGTCCGACCTCGCATGATCCTACGATTCACTATAATTGTCAACTATTGTCAAAATTAGGAAACTTAAACATTGTACAATGTAACAGACGAATTACCAGAATGTATAATTAACTTAGCTCATCAATATTCATCGCTCCACATTACAGGATTACGGTCAACGCGGCATCAAATAACCAAACAGTATTTACCTACTGAATATAATCGATTTAGACACTTCATTTACTGATAGACTGTTATGTCCAAAACTTTGATAACCTATATTATGTTTAATAATAGGTCCCACAATTTATCGAAATTCATAAGCTAAAGCGTAAATATAGTTTAAAAACAATGTAATTAATAGTTAATAAAAATAAACGAGGAAATTTACCTTATTCTCTATCCTCCTTACTAATAAAAATATTAATACAATAGATAAGCTATACAATGATTTGTTCTTGTCTGTCAAGCGACTTTTCCGACGTATCAAACAAGGAGAAAACATTGTACCTATAGCTTAGGCCTGAATGGATGCAAAATCATATCGTCTATGTGCAATTTCGAGATCGCATCAGTCGGCCGGATGGACTGAAGCGATTCGTTCTAGTCTTGCCAGCTCTGTTCTTGCGAAACTACTAAACTCGCGTCGATTTCCACAAAAACTACTAAAAGAATACTGAAAACTATCAAAAAAGCTACTCAACTAAGGAATCCCTAAAGCCCCCAAAAAACCACTGTAGTTTAGGTTTTGTCATATTATAATTTTATTATTTATTGAATTATATTATAAATTTTATCGTTAAATTAAAATATACTAGGAAATATTACGTATATAGTAGTTACCCGTTTAACTACGAGGGCGGGTCAATAAGTCCGTGACTTTTGGAATAAAACACAGATTTTTCGATAAATAAATCATTTTATTTTTCAACGTAGTCCCCCTTGAGCTCTATACACTTTGTTCAACGCTTCTCCAATTTTTTTATCCCTTCCAAAAAATATGATTTGTCGAGGTCCTCAAAATAGGCCTTTGTTTGCGAGATGACTTCATCATTGGATTCAAATCTTTTTCCACCGAGCCATTTTTTCAGGTTTGGGAACAAGAAGTAGTCACTCGGAGCCAAATCTGGAGAATAGGGTGGATGTGGGAGCAATTCATAGCCCAATTCATGGATTTTTGCCATGGCAACTGCACATGTGTGCACCCTTGTGCAGTTGCCATGGCAAAAATCCATATCCAGGATCAGGATAATCCACATTGACTATCTTCAAAAGGGAAGAACAATTAATGGGGAATATTATGCCAACTTATTGCACCGCTTTAATGAGGATTTGAAAAAAAAACCGACCTCATTTGGCCAAGAAAAAAGTTCTTTTTCACCAAGACAATGCAAGGGTGCACACATGTGCAGTTGCCATGGCAAAAATCCATGAATTGGGCTATGAATTGCTCCCACATCCACCCTATTCTCCAGATTTGGCTCCGAGTGACTACTTCTTGTTCCCAAACCTGAAAAAATGGCTCGGTGGAAAAAGATTTGAATCCAATGATGAAGTCATCTCGCAAACAAAGGCCTCCTTGTTCTTCCCTTTTGAAGATAGTCAATGTGGATTATCCCACGTGCATCCCAAAAAACAGTCGCCATAACTTTATTGGCTGACAAACCCACCTTGGCCTTCTTTGGCGCCGATTCACCCTTAGAAACCCACTGTTTTGACTGTTGTTTGGTCTCTGGTGTGTTGTGATGGATCCATGTTTCGTCCACGGTTACAAAACGGCACAAAAACTCCTCCATATTGTGATTAAACAACGCCAAACCTTCCTGTGAAGTTGTTACACGATTGCGTTTGTGGTCGACTGTGAGCAAACAAGGCACCCATCTTGCGGAAAGCTTTCTCATGCCCAAGTGATCATTCAAAATTGAAACCACTGAACCATGCGAGATGCCTATGGCTTCCACAATCTCTTGCACTTTCAATCTTCGGTCGGCCAACACCATATCGTGAATTTTTTCGATTGTTTCGGGTGTAGAGACCTCAACTGGGCGTCCAGGACGTTCGGCATCTTCAGTGCTTGTACGGCCACAACGAAATTCAGTAAACCACTTTTTTACCATTGAAATCGATGGTGCAGAGTCCCCATAGTATTTATCAAGCTTAGCCTTGGTCTCGGTAATGGTTTTTTTTCGCAAAAAATAATGCTTAATAAGCACACGAAATTCACTTTTTTCCATTGTTTCCTTAAGTTACTGGATAGTCTGATAAAGATAGCTGTAAAACACAAACTAACTGACGCAGCAAGTTCAAATTTTGACAGGAGTCAACTGACAGATGCCTGTTGACAGGAGTAGTGTTGCTTTTTCAGTAAGGAGGTTAGAAATTCAAAAAGTCACGGACTTATTGACCCGCCTTAGTACTACTAAAAAGCCTTACTGAAAAAGCAACACTACTCCTGTCAACAGGCATCTGTCAGTTGACTCCTATCAAAATTTGAACTTGCTGCGTCAGTTAGTTTGTGTTTTACAGCTATCTTTATCAGACTATCCAGTAACTTAAGGAAACAATGGAAAAAAGTGAATTTCGTGTGCTTATTAAGCATTATTTTTTGCGAAAAAAAACCATTACCGAGACCAAGGCTAAGCTTGATAAATACTATGGGGACTCTGCACCATCGATTTCAATGGTAAAAAAGTGGTTTACTGAATTTCGTTGTGGCCGTACAAGCACTGAAGATGCCGAACGTCCTGGACGCCCAGTTGAGGTCTCTACACCCGAAACAATCGAAAAAATTCACGATATGGTGTTGGCCGACCGAAGATTGAAAGTGCAAGAGATTGTGGAAGCCATAGGCATCTCGCATGGTTCAGTGGTTTCAATTTTGAATGATCACTTGGGCATGAGAAAGCTTTCCGCAAGATGGGTGCCTTGTTTGCTCACAGTCGACCACAAACGCAATCGTGTAACAACTTCACAGGAAGGTTTGGCGTTGTTTAATCACAATATGGAGGAGTTTTTGTGCCGTTTTGTAACCGTGGACGAAACATGGATCCATCACAACACACCAGAGACCAAACAACAGTCAAAACAGTGGGTTCCTAAGGGTGAATCGGCGCCAAAGAAGGCCAAGGTGGGTTTGTCAGCCAATAAAGTTATGGCGACTGTTTTTTGGGATGCACGTGGGATAATCCACATTGACTATCTTCAAAAGGGAAGAACAATTAATGGGGAATATTATGCCAACTTATTGCACCGCTTTAATGAGGATTTGAAAAAAAAACCGACCTCATTTGGCCAAGAAAAAAGTTCTTTTTCACCAAGACAATGCAAGGGTGCACACATGTGCAGTTGCCATGGCAAAAATCCATGAATTGGGCTATGAATTGCTCCCACATCCACCCTATTCTCAAGATTTGGCTCCGAGTGACTACTTCTTGTTCCCAAACCTGAAAAAATGGCTCGGTGGAAAAAGATTTGACACCAATGATGAAGTCATCTCGCAAACAAAGGCCTATTTTGAGGACCTCGACAAATCATATTTTTTGGAAGGGATAAAAAAATTGGAGAAGCGTTGGACAAAGTGTATAGAGCTCAAGGGGGACTACGTTGAAAAATAAAATGATTTATTTATCAAAAAATCTGTGTTTTATTCCAAAAGTCACGGACTTATTGACCCGCCCTCGTATACATATACGTTATATTTGGTAGTTTTAAGAAAATTACAGACGAATGCTACGATGTCTTATTATGATAAGGTGTCAATTTCTTTTTTGTTAATATGTTTTTTGCTTTACCTAGGCCATTTTGCATTGTATATCTGGCTCATTCCTACTAAAACACTACTAACAACTAAATTCCTACTAAGGAGGGAATTAAATACTTAATTTAGTAGTAAAGCTTTGTAAAATAACTAGGTTGGCAACATTAATTCTGGACTGAACGGATGGACTGAACGGACCATGTGTGTCCAAATCGCTTCAGTTCTCGCAGAGCCGCGGCCGTGTGGGCGTGTATAGTGTACAAGCGTAGTGAGTTTACAATTAATAAATACGACCGTAGCTCGCGGCAAACCAGAACGAACTGATGCGATTTTTCTGTGTGTGCTCGAATCCGTTCAGGCCGAACTGACGCCAGTTCTAACTAAAACGATCGGCCTCTCTCGTCTGTGGGGCCTTTATCCATAGTGTAATCATTTTTATTAGTAAAGGGGTATAAGTTTTAAAAACTCTAAAGAGAAACGGACAATTTTGGGATCCTTGGCGAATACCAAGTAAGAACAGCATGTGACAGTATCATAATAAAGTAAATAACAAGTTAATATAATAATAATAAAAATTAGAAATAGGATACAATTTTACAAAAAAAAATTGTCTTACTATATTTACAGGATATCTCTAATCTCAGTGTGCCTTTTGGCATAGGCCTATCCATTGTTTTCCTGCCTCGCGTAGTTCTTTTAGAGCCTTTTTCTTACCCCCAGATCTTTGTATATATATGGTACTCCAACGTTTTCAATCGCTTAAATTTGCGATCCATTCTGATACTTTCTCTAATTTTTTAACTGATTTCTGCTACCTTTTTTGTGTTATCAATTTTGCACTATTGAGCTATATAATCTTTCCTTTTGTTTATAAGTTCAAGAGTTTAATCGCTAAGTTGGTATTTGTGAGCTTTAGGAATCTTCGTTGTGGTTCAATAGTTTGCTAGATGGCTTTCAAGTATTTCGTATCTGACTTTTTTGTATTTGCCGTCGGGTGACGTCCAGGTCCATTTTTGTTTGGATTATTCTTTAATATAGAGTTGAGTACTATTAAGTTGTGTTCCATAAAAAATTCAACTAACTTCTGTCCGTTCCGACTTCTTTTTCCGTATCCGAAAGTGCCCAGTACGTATTTATGGTTACTTCATTTTGTTCCTACTTGTGCATTGAAGTCGCCCATTAAAATAATGTGGTTGTCTAAATATTTTCGGATCGTTATTGACAGTTCTTCATAGAATGAATCTGCGATCTGTCGTTCTGCTTGTTCAGTAGGTGCGTATGCTTGTAATATCGACAACTGCTTTTTAAAGTTTGGTAGTTATAAGTTGAGTACTGCAAATCTGTCGGAGATTCCTATTATTTCTTGATATATTGTTCCAGGTGGCATTTGATTAGGCAACCAACACCATACTGCTCAGCTGTTTTTCCTTTCTGATATAGGATGTAGTCAGTGTACTTCTCTATTTTTTCTTCATGTCTTCGCATTTCGCCTTTACCTAGTACATCAAATTTTACATACTTTAGGGTATTTTCGAGTTCCAAGCAAGCTTTCGTGAATTTGGAGGGTTCTGGTGTTTAATGTGGTAATGATAAATACCTTATATTTTATTGTTAGAGGGGGTTGGTCTAAATCTCCTGCGGGGACCGGCCGTGTTGGGAGATGTTCTGTTTGTTGTGGCTTACGAGATTGTTTATAGTTTCCGGTTTTTGGTGGCGAAGAGTTAGTTTTTGTAAGTAGACTTGTCTGACACTGAGTGCGATCTTTCGTGAATTAACTGAAATGCATCTTTTCTGTGTATTTTATTGACGTTAATCTTACATAAGTTTCCTGGATTTGATGTTTCGGATTTTTTTCTTTTTTCGCTGTCATTCTTGTTTTGATCTTTTTTGTTTTTTTTTTTCGCTAGCAGAACTGATTTTGGCAGGTCAAGGTTTTCAGTGATATAGGTGTTAGTCTTCATATTTTGTTTGTTTCTAAGTATTTGTTTTTTCTTTTGCAGAGTGGTGATGGCTAATAAAATCGGTACAGTTTTGCCTGTTTTTTGCCGTTGACGTTTTGTCATTGAGTCGTCATGATGGTGCCGTAAAACTTGCAGGAAGTTTTTGAACGTTAACGGAAGTTATATGTTGGCAACACTGCGCCTGTGGTTTGTGGTCTATGGTTGAGTTATCAGACGTCAGATGTCAATTAATATCAATGTACAATGACAGTGATGGTTAATTGTTGACAATTGATAAATTTCTAACCTTTTATTAAACAACATGAATTATAAAGTAATCTTATACTTTAAACGAGACAATCTTGTTTATATTATATAATCGTAATCTCGACAACTGCTGCAAGTATTTACATGAAATTTAGTAGTAGAGAGGGAGTGGGGAGAAAAGTCGGTCTAGCTAGGTTTTATGCCTAGGAAACTGCGCATTTTTAAGTTATATATGTTTTTTCTTTCGTCGTGCAATATATCAATAATTTCGACTCTACACGTGTCAGTCCGATTTTCAGTTTCAGTTCTGTTAATTTTAGGGTTGTTCGGTAATTCGGAATGTGGTGAGTTCGAACCCCAGTAATTTTTTTTGTGATTCTTTTTATTTGTTTTAAATATACTACCTAGAATAGCTCTAGATACTTATTTAATATAGAGCTCCGAGCAAAGCTCCGTTACCCAGGCACTGAAATCATTGTGAAAGGTTGATTAAAGCGATGTTCAAATGTTATGAAAATTAAGGGTTTGAATTAATCCGCGTTTTTAACAAACGCTTTTATGTAAAGTGAGCGTGCTCATTGAAACCACAAATTAATATGCAACGTAGACAATTTGACACATAAAGATTTTGACATAAGAATATATTTTAGTCTCGATGCATGTTGTAGAACCGACTTCATAATTAAGAAGATTGAGTAGAGAAATAGTTAACATTTTAGCCGAATTTAAAAGGGGAATTATTTCGGTTAGTCGGTTTAATTTTTTGTTTTAAAAAAAAAAAAAAAATCCCTTGTATAATAATATCACTAGATATTTTGTTAAATTATTATTAATACATTTTAAGAACGTTTCATATAAACGATCGAATATATAATTGAATACGCGCCAAGCTTCCATTAGGTATTGTAAATAAGATGATGATGATGATTACTGTATCCAGGGTATACCTTGGTGCAAAATCTTTTTTGGTAGCATATTATGCTTGTGTTACTTAAAAGTTAAGTTTGTGAAAAAGTTAAAATGACCATATGTGTCTATATGAATTTCGAGAAGTTCCCTCGATTCCTCATGGATCCCATCATCAGGTCACCACCTTGATATCAAAAGGATCAATTTGGGATTACATTATATATATTAATAAAAATACAACTTATTTGCAATCTTATCAAAATAATATAGAGCTTAATAGCAAATCAAAATGATCATGCATAGTGCGTTGTAATCTGTGTTGGGTCATTGATTCTTGAATGTCCAAAACAATCTTTATGTCACTTTGTTGTAAGTTCTAACGGTTTTGTTTACGATCGATTCAAGGACGGTAAAGGTGCTTACACACGAGACGACGTAATACGAATTAATATTGTGTGTATGGATGGAATGAACTATAATGAGTAGATGGATGGCCTGATATAAGGTATTATAGCCGCCCATAGACACTCGGAATACCAAGTCAATTTGATTTGATTTGAAAGCAGTTAATATAAAGGCTTTAGGGCTTAAAGGCTTGAATGTAAATCCACAAAGATGACACATGCATCGCTTAGCAACATTTCATTGGAGTCATCTAATTATAATAATAATAGCTCCCCACGCCGATTTCGGTGACGGCGGCCGATTTAAACCGGACCAGCTACGCAGGAGTTATTATATAGTGCGCAATACACAAGAGCACACTCTCTCTCCCTTTACTCTAGGAACCCAGTGGGGCGCATGATCGACACGACCGGCTAGAGATCAGGCGCAGGACCGACTTTTTATATGCCCATTCGACGCATGGATCATCTTTCTTGTCAGACAATCATGTCTGACATCAAGACATCAAGGTGATCAGCCTGAATTGTCCTAACCAGACCGGGAAATTACATTTTTTGTTGTTCCACCGCTGGGATCGAACCCACGTACTTCGGTCGAAAGCCAAGCTATAACCACTGGACCACGGAGGCGTCGATTCATTATGGGCGCTATAATTAAAGGTGGACTGAACTGTTATCGGCTTCGGTATTAATCGACATTGTTTACTGATGTTTTATCATGACCTTCGTAGGCGTATTGAATATTATGACTACTGAGTAGTATGTTGTGATTCCTACTTATACAATCTAGATGTTTCCTATGACTTTACTTTGCGACATTTAATATATAGATTACTATCTTGAAGTATTCTTACATTTTGTGGGATAAAAAGTACTCGTCTATGTATAGACTTAAAATTACAGGCTAATCCCACAATCCAGGATACAAACTATGTGTGTTTAACTATTTTACATAATACACATCCACAATCCACAAATTCGCACTCAGATTAATAATTATTAGATATTGCAAAAGGATATTCCATGGGAACCGGGCATTATTTAGCGAGAAAAAGTAGCCTTTCACGTAACTTACTCTATATCTGTGCCAAAATTGATCAAAATCGGCATAGTAGTTTCGGAGCAGGTATTCAATGCAAACGACCAAACAACCAAATATTTCGTGTTTATAGTATTACTAGATGTAGCCCGCGACTTCGTGTGCGGCGCAAAAGAAAATACCGCGGGAACCGTACATGTAGCCAATGTCCTTCCCCGTAGTCTATCTCTATATTTGTGCCAAATTTAATCGAAATCGGTCTGTCTCGTAGTTTCTGAGCCTATTCGAAGCAAACAAACAATCAAACATTTCCTCTTTATAATCATTTTAGTAGTATATACGTATTTTGCTTTAATTATATTAGTAAAATGCCAAAGTATGATGTAATGTACATGTTTGGAAAATCCTGAAGCTGAACAGATTTAAATATTTAAAATACCTAATCGTTTAGTTTATTTACTGATCTCGTTATAAGGGAATCGTTCATTGAAGTAGATAAAAAAATCTTCCACGGAAACGTCATTCATATCATTTTTTTTATTAGAATTGTCTTTACATTATTAAAATCATATTTTCATATTTATTGCTCAAAAATATCACTAGACACATAATATTGTTTTAGATAAAATAAAATAATCGTGAAACACGAATTTGATATATTTCAATACAACAAAGCGAATTTGACTCTTTGTTCGTGAAATTTAAGGTTGAAGACATGTTATTGGTGGCTATTTTGGGAAAGCTCTGTTTACTGAGGACAAAATATGCCCTTTGTTGAGAATCTGATACATATTTAGCCCGCTTATTATGTTCAATGGCTTCTTTCTCTCTATTGAGTGTTCGCTACCTCTGTTCTTGCATATCACTATTAAGTAAAACCTTACTTAATAGTAAGTAATACCAATTATGATACGGCAACACTTCTGATGTATCTTCTTTGTATACGTGTTAAACGATACATATCAGATAGATGCATAAGACACACGTCTACACTAAATCTAGCCTCCTGGCTAACTGAAATACCTAACTAATCTTAGGCATCAAAGTCACTGTCATTTTGACATTTAACATTATAACCTTTTGATAAACAACAAGTAACAATCCCTAATCTCTAATTGATTCCTGACACTTTTGGGAAGATTAGGTGTTATAAATTCAAAAATGTTGCTTGTTATAGAGTTACAAAGATTGATACATTCATAATATTATTGTATAGTTAACTAGGTGAGTTAAGGTCATTTTTATTTTAAACTACCAAAATATACTTAAAATCAATAAGGAGTAGCACAAGATTTTAAGAGATAAAAATGATTAGCTTGTTTGATTTATGATTTTTTTATGATAATTAATTTTTTATTATTATAATAAATTTTACTATTTATTTTATTATGTAATGATTTCAAAACTAACGATGGGCTATATGACATTTGGTAGAAAAATTATTCATGCAAGAAAAAGTTACGCCGTCTTGATTTCAGAAATATTTTGTCAAATAGACGCGGACTGAATAAACTGAGGAAAGCTAATGTCAAAATGACAAGTTGACAAATGTAAAACCTCGACTACTCCAAACGACCCCAAACGTAGGGCAGTTTAAGTGTGGACACTTTTAGCCTCAACATGCCTCGTCTATATTATAGCTGGGTCTATATTGTCGGGAATCCAGAATGCTCGAAAAAATTCAGAGCATTGAGAATAGGACTCTGGCCTGGGAAATAGGACTGGAAAAAGCAAACGAAATGAGTGTGAGATCGAAGTTACACGCAATATTTATTAGAACGAGAAAAGCCGAGCTATATACAGGTTGTATTTAAAGCAATAAGAGATACTCAGGGAGTGTGATCAATATTCGAATCTCATCCCAAAAATATAAATATCACGGGAGATTGAATTTTGTACAGATTAACCTTTAAAATAATAAACGTCGATACGGAGCAGCGGTCGCGTGGCCTTCAAAGTCGGCGCGGCGCGGCGCGGTGTACGGCAGTTCGAGGGTGTCCATGATGCGTAGTGAGAGTTGTTAGGAAATGTTGATCATGTTATTTTACAGTAAATTACGAAATTGTTTAGTTATGTTCAGTTATGTTTAACTACAGTTTTATTTTATTAGTGTTAGCAGTGTCGGCAGTATACTTTATTGATCATTGTTACCTTTTGAGGGGTTGTTTAAGGGGTGCAGTTGAGGGTTTAGGCGAATTCGCGGTAGTTCCAATCGATACATTTTGAAAAAGTAGGGACTCGATTTATAAGTGTTAGTATGTACGTATGTACGGCTCTTATGTGTTCCGATTACTTAGTTACATTTTCTTTTTAGGGTTTTGTACGCAAAGGGTGTTGTTGTTGAATTATACTTTATAAATAGGATATTATTTTTTTAAGATAATGTTAAACGTGATAAAATTTTATTTCACATACTTATGACTGTTAAAGATTTCCTCCTTCAATTTGGGGTTCCGTGCCCAAAGGGCTAAACGGGACCCTATTACTAAGAGTCCGCTGTCCGTCAGTTACCAGCTGCGTCTCACGAACCGTGCATCGTGATAGCTAGACAATTGAAGTTTTCACAGATGATGTATTTCTGTTGCCGCTTTAATAACAAAATATACCTACTCAAAACAGAATAATATAAATATTTAATTTCGTTTTGAACGGAACCCTGTGTGCGCGTGTCCGAGTCGCACTTCGTTGCACACAAAATATTTAATAATAAATAACTAACAATTTTATTAAAAAAAAACTATAACCCGACTACGTTATTTATATAGCCTATGTTACCCGCGCTATTATTACGAATCTATTGACACCTCGTTCTTTCAAAATCAGATCAATAGTTAAGGCGCTAAGTAAGGTGGAACAAACAGACATACATATACTGCCAAAATCATTACCCTTCCTTTTGACTTCGCCGTAGTCGGGTGAAGTTATTTTATTTTATTTAACTGTTGTGATTTTTACAGGAAGGAAGTAAATAATATAGAGTAAGTTAGATAAATATGGTGGCATATTCTCTTCAAAATAATTAGTTGTAGTATTAAAATAATCACATATTTCGCTGTTTACCTTCAAAAAAAAATAAATAAATAAATAAAAAAAATATATATATATTTATTATAAAGTATTAAATTTACATAGTTTTAAATACGTTACAAAATAATTATTATGTTTAATTATTTAAGTAGGTATAGTATAAAAAACAAAGCTACTTCTTTCCTCATTATAACTTTGAAATTAATAAAATCATTTTTAATTAATTATGTTTTATTATGACGGTTTTTGTTAATAAGTATTATAGCACTCAACTAAAAACAATGCAATTTAATATACATGAATCAAATTTAAAGGATGAAAATATGCAAGCGATTTTATTCTCGAGTTCAGAGGAATGCTATTAATAATCGCTCCGAGTGCACGACGAATGTGTTACAACGATCTCTACAACTGAACCGAACGCTTATAATATCATTTCGTACGTCGATACGGAAATAAACAACGTTAGAAACAGAATAAAATAACATAAATCGTACTTACGTTTAAATTTACGTCGCACACACTTGGAATAACATAAAAAAAAAAACTGTTTAATAGAAAACACTGGTTGTTTGGAAAGTTTAAAAAAACACGAGTTTCTCAATTTGAAATTCGCCCGGCCGGCGCGGCGTTCTAGTGACTCGCGTGCGTTCTCTATGGTAGAGCTTTAGTCATTGGCCGTGGAACAGTTACGTACATCACGCCACGCGCGTACGCCGCTTTCGATGCATGTTGTCGCCGACAGACCCGGCAATCATGTTCAACCTTATCACCAAGTAATAAGGTCCAAAAGTGGGACACTGGGTCTGTCGGCGACCGTACATACATTCCGTTTTCAAATCGTTTGACTACTGTTAAAATGCAGTTAAGAAACTTATCGTTTCTAGTAAGTAGTTGCTACGCGTGACATCATAATATTTTATTTAAAATGTGTCAAAAATTAAGTAATTGAAATAATGCAACTACAAATATTTAGAACATATTTCATACAACAAAAAAATATTTTTTATGTCGGCATTGAATTAGCTATTCAAAGGTTCTACGTATTTCGATGTAGAGTTCGAAGAACTTAACTCTTACCATAGTTTGCTCTATCATTTCGCTAAAAGCATAGCTAGCAATTTGAATGAGTAAAATATTTTTATCGACATTGTGTCTATGATAAAAAATTGCAACACCAAAAAACACTAAATCATTTTTCAATATATTCGGATTTCAGAAATCTACATTTTTGTTCGATATATCAATCGTCATAATAATAATATTCACTTAGCCAAAGATTTCAAAACTCAAGATGGGCTATGACGTACATTTGACAGAACAAACTTTCATGTACACTATAAAGTTACGCCATCTTGGTTTTCACCATACTTCAACTGTCAGAATGGCCCCAAAAATCTCAAGTGGGGCTATTTAACTGGAGACACTTTTTGCCTCAATATGCCTCGTCTATAATTATATAATATATACGTTATGTACCTATGTATCACTCTTATTTGTGCTTGCATGCTTAATTTATTGAATCTCCTTGTTAAAGTATTTATTTTGTAAAAAAATTTCGAATGCAAAATAAATACCTTATTTTTATTGTTTCGCTGTACCCGCACTGTAACCAAAATAAGTTTTAAGCTCGTAAGATTCATAAATATTGTATGTTTTTTACTTTCACTTGTTGTAGTTTCGTCGTGCAAAATAACTCTTGCATTTAATTTTTAGGACAACACAGCTTTATTTGATACATTTATCACAAGAAATTTCTAAAATTGCAATGTTCTTTTAACATTTATTTTAAACAGCATGCCTAATTCAATAATTATTACAATATTTTCGGTGTAACTACGGTAATATTATAACTTCTTACAACCACCTTTTATTCAAAAACAATTGCAAAACTACTACCTACCTGCTTTTGTTCAAGATAGGTTAGTGTAATTACTATAATATTGTTTCAGATTGACGCGGACGTAATAATATACACAATATTTTGTATTTGACGAGTACATATTAATATTGTGTATATTCTCACTAAATAAGTTCATTTTCAGCAAATTTATTGTCATAATAATTAGTCAATAAAATATAACAAATGCTAGAACAAGAAATTTTAAACATGTCTACGTTTAAAATTTAAATCTATACAAAATAAGCTTGTAAAAAGAGGATTATGATGAGAATAATATATAAGATCGTTATTCGTTTAAAACGGTTTGTAGAATCAAACGGTATGAAATATAATAGCAAAAAAGCCGACATCACGTGGTATTCCCAGGCGGTCACCCATCCAAGTACTAACCGCGCCCGACGTTGCTTAACTTCGGTGATCGGACGAGAACCGGTGTATTCAACGTGGTATGGACGTTGGCGAACACAAAAAGTAAACGTCTCTACTGATGCTGTGTTATATATAAAACAGGCAAAAGTACAGGAACAAAAAGCCAACATCACGCGGTATTCCCAGGCGGTCACCCATCCAAGTACTAACCGCGCCCGACGTTGCTTCACTTCGGTGATCGGACGAGAACCGGTGTATTCAACGTGGTATGGACGTTGGCGAACACAGAAAGTAAACGTCTCTACTCATGCTGTGTTATATATAAAACAGGCAAAAGTACAGGAACAAAAAGCCAACATCACGCGGTATTCCCAGGCGGTCACCCATCCAAGTACTAACCGCGCCCGACGTTGCTTCACTTCGGTGATCGGACGAGAACCGGTGTATTCAACGTGGTATGGACGTTGGCGAACACAGAAAGTAAACGTCTCTACTGATGCTGTGTTATATATAAAACAGGCAAAAGTACAGGAACAAAAAGCCAATATCACGCGGTATTCCCAGGCGGTCACCCATCCAAGTACTAACCGCGCCCGACGTTGCTTAACTTCGGTGATCGGACGAGAACCGGTGTATTCAACGTGGTATGGACGTTGGCGAACACAGAAAGTAAACGTCTCTACTCATGCTGTGTTATATATAAAACAGGCAAAAGTACAGGAACAAAAAGCCAACATCACGCGGTATTCCCAGGCGGTCACCCATCCAAGTACTAACCGCGCCCGACGTTGCTTAACTTCGGTGATCGGACGAGAACCGGTGTATTCAACGTGGTATGGACGTTGGCGAACACAGAAAGTAAACGTCTCTACTGATGCTGTGTTATATATAAAACAGGCAAAAGTACAGGAACAAAAAGCCAACATCACGCGGTATTCCCAGGCGGTCACCCATCCAAGTACTAACCGCGCCCGACGTTGCTTCACTTCGGTGATCGGACGAGAACCGGTGTATTCAACGTGGTATGGACGTTGGCGAACACAGAAAGTAAACGTCTCTACTCATGCTGTGTTATATATAAAACAGGCAAAAGTACAGGAACAAAAAGCCAACATCACGCGGTATTCCCAGGCGGTCACCCATCCAAGTACTAACCGCGCCCGACGTTGCTTAACTTCGGTGATCGGACGAGAACCGGTGTATTCAACGTGGTATGGACGTTGGCGAACACTGAATGTAAACGTATCTACTCATGACTGTGTTATACATAAAACAGCCAAAAGTACAGGAACAAAAAGCCAACATCACGCGGTATTCCCAGGCGGTCACCCATCCAAGTACTAACCGCGCCCGACGTTGCTTAACTTCGGTGATCGGACGAGAACCGGTGTATTCAACGTGGTATGGACGTTGGCGAACACTGAATGTAAACGTATCTACTCATGACTGTGTTATACATAAAACAGCCAAAAGTACAGGAACAAAAAGCCAACATCACGCGGTATTCCTAGGCGGTCACCCATCCAAGTACTAACCGCGCCCGAAGTTGCTTAACTTCGGTGATCGGACGAGAACCGGTGTCACAGAATAGATAATAGTACAAGGTACAGAAGTCTCTCTGTTTTGATCTTCACAAATGCCGCCTTTTTATGTGCCTATATAATTATTATTAACAAACGGACCGCACGCGAGTAGCCGAAATTGAGCTCTCTGGCGCCGCGCGAAGGTCGACATTATTCCAAACCTTGTTAGATATTCCGAAAATAGGGTTGTCATTTGTCAATACTTTAATTAAATATCTTAGATTATACTATCAGATTTATACTAGACGACGATATAATATATAATAATGATACAATACATATTATATAGATACCATACAACATACCGACCGAACATAAATACCACGCAAGGTATACAAGCGGAAACTGTTATACCTACCTATTAGGTAAATGAATACCGAACATATAAATCAGTTTACACAGACACGACACGTGATTCTCTTTTGATGTAGGTATGGATTATATGTATGTATATGCAGCTACCTACCACCTATTTTAAATAAGCATATAATATAAAACTTTTGTGTGTATATTTAATAATTATTGTTATAGATTTAGGTACCATGACAGTAGATATAAATGAGTAATGATTATCGTACCATTCGCTATCTTCCTCACTTGCCGGAACCGAGAAAAACTGACAATTGCTATTTTTTTCATTGTTCCGACAATCGGCTGCAATGCAGTATTTTTTTGGATACATATTTTTGCCAATTAAAATATGACACGCGTTTGCGACGTAAAGTGAGTCGTACTGCGTAAGAGGCGCGCGCGTGCGCCACGGCGCGGCCGGTCAGTGCGTGGCAAGTGGCAACCATTGAATCGCCCCAACGTTGGGGAGTCTCGGTATGTACTTGTAGCTCGGCGGCGGAACGGCGTAGTGACACCCCCCTGCCGGTGTATTCAACGTGGTATGGACGTTGGCAAACACTGAGCATAAACGTCTCTACTCATGCCTATGTTATACATAAACAGCCAAAAGTACAGGAACAAAAAGCCAACATCACGCGGTATTCCCAGGCGGTCACCCATCCAAGTACTAACCGCGCCCGACGTTGCTTAACTTCGGTGATCGGACGAGAACCGGTGTATTCAACGTGGTATGGACGTTGGCAAACATTGAACGTAAACGTCTCTACTCATGACTGTGTTATAAATAAAACAGCCAAAAGTACAGGAACAAAAAACCAACATCACGCGGTATTTCCAGGCGGTCACCCATCCAAGTACTAACCGCGCCCGACGTCGCTTAACTTCGGTGAGCGGACGAGAACCGGTGTATTCAACGTGGTATGGACGTTGGCGAACACTGAACGTAAACGTTTCTGCTCATGTCTGTGTTATACATAAAACAGCCTAAAGTACAGGAACAAAAAGCCAACATCACGCATGATCACGCGGTATTCCCAGGCCGTCACCCATCCAAGTACTAACCGCGCCCGATGTTGCTTAACTTCGATGATAGGACGAGACATGGGCCTAATCCCATATATTTGGTTTTCGAACTTCGCCGTCGAAATTATCGAATGCAATCTGACTAAAGGCTCCGGTGTATTCAACGTATGTAGTATGGACGTTGGCGACGTCGCGTCGCGCGACTTTCTCAGGCGGTTACCCAACCAACTAATTACAAAAAAACTACAGTGTAGAAAATATAATTATGTACTTACGTACAGATAAACAGCTTACATAGAACGACCCAAATCAAATTGAATCAAATGAAAATTTCGACGTCCTCTTTACCGGCCCACAATTTTTTCACACAATCGTGGACAGCACCGTATGCTAACTATCTAGCTGTTTATCTGTTCATCTTTCTTTAATCTGTGAATTGTGATACAACCACGTGGGTGTCTAATCATCGTTTTTCTAAAGAAATTATTACAGACGATGTATGTATGAAATACGACGATTTCCGAAAGACATTAAGAACCTAGTTCTACTGTACACTCGTTTTAATGAAAATAATAATAATGAGTATAATGATAGTGACAATAAATCAATGACATAATTCATAATATGGATCTCCTGTCACAGATAAGCCACTTCCGTATCAAAGATCAAGGGGATACACATAACCCGGCACGATGTAGGCCTGTGTTTGACCATGATAATAATAATATCTATGGACGCTTCACACCACGTCAATCTGGCCCCGTGCTAAATGTCCGAAGAACTTGTGTTGCAGGTACCAGAAAACGGGAAGTATATTTATTACTTTAATACTATATATATATATATATATATATATATATATATATATATATATATATATATATATATATATATATATATATATATATATTTAAGATTTTTATTATAATAAACACATACATGATTCAGGAACACAGAAAAACTATTTTTGTTCCTTCGGCGGGATTCGAACCCGCGACCCCCGGCTTGAGTACCAACGCGCTGATCCACTAAGCCACAGAGGTTGGAAAACTACGTCGATAGATCTACTATTATAAAATATGTGAAAGATAATGAGGATGGATGGACCGATGAATGTTTGTTACTCTTTCACGCAAAACTACGGACTTTGGTGTAGTTTGGTAGTTAAGTTTGGTAGGTTGCTAGTTTAGTTTGGTAGGTTGGTAGTTTAGTTTTATCCCGAAAAAGTTCAGGGGGATGTATTTATGTGGGTGGAGCCGCGGAAAAAAGATAGTTCACTATATACATTTTTTGTTATTATTAAATACTAGCTGTTGCCCGCGGCTCCGCCCGCGTAAATACAGTATCCCACGGGAAAACTGTACTTTTTCGGGATACAAAGTAGCCTATGTTTTAATCCAGAGTCCAAACTACTACCATACCAAATTTCATCCAAATCCGTTAAGTAGTTTCTGCGTAAAAGAGTAACAAAGGTCCATTCATCCTCACAAACTTTCACTTTTCTAATATTATAGTAGGATTTATTTAATTTCAACGAATATTGATAAGATCAACAGTTTATTGATTATCTCCACTTTTCCATGGATCTGAATTTCAATAATTACGGAAATTCGGAATGTAAATCAAAATTGTACAATCTAATAGTATTTTGATATGTGGTTGCCACTTTTTTAAACAGCGGGTCAAAAATTCCAAAATTTGTTATATTTACTTACTGGCATTTTTTAAATATAATCCTTGTATCTATGCTTACTAGCTGACTCGGCAAACTTCGTACGGCCATTTTTTTTGCTGTCAAGAAAAAATATTTTAAGTGTTTGCTATCAATTTTTTTATACACACCTTCTCCTGACAATAACGAACACATAAAAGAAAGATTTATCCAATTTGGTGCAGTCGTTAGGAAGTTACATGCGCGTACATATATTTCGGTACCCAATAATTCATTTTTATCTATATAAATAGATTATTTGTATAATCTTGCCCTGTGTGCTTTGATTATTTAATTTAATACATCTATGCCTGTCTGAAAATATATTACATGCAAATTAAATATATCACAGTTTGTATGCATAATGTTTATTTCGCAACCCTTTACGATTTTGTGGCGCGTATCGCGTATGCTTGTATTCGTGGCTGTACCTACCTAGTATCTACTTCTTCGCAAGTAGCACAGAGTAAATAAAATATATACTTACCAAGTAGTATAGACTTTTGTGACGTCACACACGTCACGCGTCACCTTGGCAAGTCGTGACGGAGGAGTTTGCGGGTACCATTGTCTTACATTGGACCTTGGAGGGCCTTCGAGCTCCTATTAACAAGTAGATATACCTATGTCACATCATTTTTGAGTTGAGGTTATCTTAATATAACTTTGCAATTGCAAAAATCAACTTTTGTATTAAGCGTTACGTCATAAACTTTCCGTCTTTACATACTTCTTGTTTATGACTTTTTGTTTTCTTAAGAGAAAGGGTACTCATGAAAAGTTTCATTACGGGCGCGTTTACAAATTTGACATAAAATGACCGTTTTTCGGTTTCTGCGACCAAATGAATCCAAAACCTACAAAACTAAAAATTGTCTCAAATAGAGAGTATTTCTTTGTCTGCAATATGGTTATGTTAAAAAGTAATGATTTCTAGTAAGTATAGCAGAAACAATTTTCCAGAACATCTTCACCCAAAATTTACAAAAAGAGGCCGTGCGTTATTTTGTTTTGTTTAAAATTACCCAAAGATAGCGGATATATAATATTGCTCAAAAAATAATCCAACAATATTAAAAATTTATTTATAAATAGCAAAAAAAGTAAAACAGTTTTGCTATGACGCATGAATCTTACAACCGTATCTTAGTTGTTTCTATTCAATTCAATTCTATTTATAAACAGAGTGGAATTTGGAGAAATTACGCAATTACAGACGGCTTAAAGAGAAGCTTGGAGGATTTTTTGGAGTTTCTGGATTACCTTCACGAAAATCCGTACAATTATGCAGCGCGTAGATATTTATGCGACACTCAAAACCCCTTAGCGCGGAAATGTGTCGAGGTATTAAAAAAAACTATTAAGATTTAGAGAAGACACTATCGTAGAAGTAATCTTACCACTTTTGAACCGATTAATTCGTGGAATTACCATCGTTCTGCGAAATTCGGATCGAATTTTAATGGTAACAATCGGGTGTTAACATAAAAAGTATATTTTTCTTTGATTATCTATGACGTCATACCTCCACTCGACCTTACTGGAGGAGCAAACAGCTGAGGTAGAAATTATGTTTAAGAATACCAAATTCGAGGAACTTCTTAAGGATACCTCAGGTGAGGTTGAGTTGAGACGGATCTGAGGCAACAATTACTAATGATGTCGTTTACGTGTGGCAATAGGATTTCTAAAGATAATACTCGGAAACCTGTCAAAAAACTTTTCGTAAACGCGTCCTGGATACTCCTTAATGATTTGTCATTTCGAGTTGAAGGGAGTACAAAATATCCACTGATCTTAGTAATAACTTTTATTTTATAGTTATATAATTTTATTTTTTTACATACCTACAAATTTTAGTATGAATATGAAATTTATTTTAATAATATGAGATTTATTTTAATAATAATAAAATATTAAGTAGATAGTAATTAATATTAAATTATTAGCATCTACAAACCCTGCTATTAATATAAAACACCATCCCATAAATCACAAAGTAAAATCTAAAGAATAATAGCCGGAGTATGTAAACGTGCGTAGACCGAGGGGCGGCCGTAAATTGTCCGTCTTATCACAGCATAGACAGGCCGAGGGCTGATACGGTATCCCGTTGTTTTTGAATATCCTGGCTTTCGGGTATAAAATATGTAGCTATTGTTGACTTTAAAATTCGTATTTAATGTAAGGGAGAGGAAGATTTTATTAGTATCTTTACTGTATTTTATTGGGGCAAATTACGTTAAAGTAAATTGTAACTATTCGATTGCTTAATAAAACAAAATTAAACATTTTAAGTACCCCTGAATTGTCAAGAAGTGAGCGAGCTGATGATGGGGAAATTTAGCTAAAACTCATCATGTTAGCTTTCAAACAAACAAACTTAATTTGTGTGGTTTTATGAAACCACGGTAAAAGTGAAACTTAATAACAAAATAGCGTGGAGCACTGGCACAAATGAGTACTAGTCTATACACTACACGGTCAGCTGATGCGAACTATAGGCGCCGCCATTTTGGCCTCGGCTGCTCTGACGAGTGACTTTCACTTTATCCCTACTCCGCGGCCGACCGTCACGCGACATGCAACACACAGACGAAAAAGTTTGAGACGATGTAATAAAAGTTTCACTTTAAAAACTAGATACAAATCGGTTCATCCTACTTATACTACGATGGCTATACGTGGGTACGATGCCACGGACAAACAAACACGTCAAACTAATAACACCCCTTTTTAGCGTCGGGGGCCGGAAATAAAACATTATGTAAGTTAGTCTTTAATTTTTATTGCAATGCCCGTAACGTTTAACCATAACAGATGAGTATTGCTATTTATTTTTTGTAGGCATAGGGCGGATGCCGTAGTATTATTACATTATAATTATTATAGAATAATCAGGTCAAAATTTAATATCATGTGATTACCAGCAGATTGGATGTTTCTTACATTTCCTATAAACAACTTTTGTCGCTGTTTCTCGAGATTTTTTCCGCTTCTTCTATAGTGTCTGGCAGTCTGGTGTTTCTTGTCTCTGGCAGCAGGACCGTCAGCAAACTTGCTACAAAACACAAACTACCGAACAGAACTGTCGGCATTGATTTGTGATACAGCGACTGGAACACAATATTTAAAGTTTTTTTTATTTGCCCAGAATTCAATTTATGAAAAATAACCCCGTGTTTTGTTACCAACGGTGGGATAATAATAATAGAAGTAAATGGGTAAAAGATTAGGTTATTGCTTTGTCCAGTTATACTTGTAAAGTATATTTCTGGTGAAGTGCGGTCGCGGAGCACGAAGAGTTTCGAACTGTAGCAAAACATTTATTTACGACAAAGTAACTTATAAAATATCCTCGAGCAAGAATTAGATTCTAGCAGATAAATAAATGGGGAACATGCATATCTTTTTATTGGCTTTTCGCAAAGTATAATAAGCCAGAGAATGCAGAGAATGCAATGCAATCTTTTCAATGGCATATAAAAGGTGAGATCAACAAAGGCGAGATCGTCGGTGAGCATTCAAAATGCTGTATACAAAAAATTATGCATGTGTGACGTCACAGCAGTTAAAAATGAATGTACACAATACAAAATTGATTTTAATACCAATTAGACGCATACCAATAGTGGTGTGAGTGGGGCAACGAGGGAGCCAATCTTCCCAGCAGTGCAACAGAAGCTGATGAGCGTCTGCCGCATGCTGGTGGGGAAGACCTCGGACACGTAGATGTAGACGGACGAGTACGTCAGCGTCACGCACCATTTGCCCAACAGATAGAGGGGGATGGAGTAGTAGTCACCTGGAAACACAAAGAAGTGATAGAAATCATACCTCTGAGGCTTAGTGGTAAGCGCATTCGAGAGTAAAGGAAGAGAGTTCTATTCTGTACTGCGCACACACTTAGGTACTGTAAAATACCTCGTACGTGGCCGGTTTCAATGAAACTGGCCACCGTCACCGAAATCGGTGTGGGGAGCTATTATTATTATTAGGTAAATATATTTCCGTTGTCTGGTGCCTGTGATGTAAGTTATTTGTATACTTAGTACAAGATAGTAGAGACATCGTGAGGAAGCCCGCACATGGTTGGTCCCAGACGAATTGACCAGTCATTCCTCTGGACTAGGCTGACTGTTTTGCGAGAATGCCGTATGTGCTTGGGCAACCATACAACATTTAAAAACCAACTATTCCAGGCACTATTGTATTTCATGAGTGGTTACTTCGCTCGGAGAATACTGTATAAATCATCCAATAACGGATGAAAAGGCTTAAGTTTTAGTGCAAGGTCAGGTGGAAGCGTCCATAGATAAAGTAGTACTAGTAGAAGTAGACTCAAGAGTAGGGGTTCCTCTTTTAATATAGCGGAACACCAAACAAATACTTTTTATTTAATGGAACTCCAATGGAGAGGGTATCCACCCTAGGGTCTGGATTCCAGGCTGATTGATATCCGTATGATGGCTGATGATTTGCTAACTACCTAGCAGCTACCAACTTACATAAAAGTAATTACATTTTTTCCGATATTTCAAATAATTTTGCCAGAACTCGGATGACTATCCCGCGGAACATAGGAGTTCCGTTTCCGAACCCAATTTGGGAATTCTGTTCTAGAGTTATGTAGGATTATATCTGTGCACCACTTACCAACTGGGTAGAGGAGAATGGAATATTAGTCGCCTGAAGAGGCCAGCGATTAGGCACTAGGCCTAGAATAGTCTCACCCATAAATAAAAATATTTAAACACCAAGAATACGCCAATCCTTGTCGCTTGTCTTTGTCTGTCAAGTGGCTTTCCCAACGTATCAGGCAAAAACAGCCATGGATTAGCGTATCCGTCGTGTAAACATTTTTTTATTCATAAGGGGGTAGGGTAAAGCTGTAGTCTGATTAGATCCAATTTAAATTTAATGTTAAACGTCATAAAGCGCGCTATAATTTTACCATTATGAATGCCACTTATCTTCCGTGTAAAGAAATACAATGGCACATTAATTTGCCCGAATTTGATGTTCTTGTTTAGAAAATGTTGGAACTGAAAAGTATTAACTTATTGAAGTAGCTATACTAACCGTTTAACACTAAAACGTTACTGCAAATTATGGGGCTCTAAATAAAGGTTGCCTCTATATCTATAACACGATGACACGGACAGTATTCAGTATGTGGCTTGACTGCCACTTAGTTTAAGAGCATTTTAGTAATCGGGCGTAAAGACCGTGAGTTTCCTAGCCTAGTCTAGACTAGGTATGGCAGACTTATATTTGAAATGACCAGGAAACAAGCAGACAGATTACCGCAGCCCATGGACAGTCGCAACAACAAAGGAGTTACTTTTGTAACTCCTTTGTTGTTGTTGCGTTCCTGGTTCCTTACTTCACCAACCCCCTTGGCTCTCCGGTAACCTCACTCACTCGTCAAAACACAACGAAGGCGTCGGAAGTCGTGGTAGTAATCAGGTCGAGGCGGCCCATTCGTGTCAAGAATGGCTCTCTCACGTAAAATTTTTAGCTCATGCGGCTTTGTACCATGTTAATTTCGACTGATCCATGGAGTCAAGAAAATTGTTACGTTACCTACAGCATTAGCCTACATTGAGAAGCAAAATCATCCGCAAAATAAATTCAATTCCAATAAAATATAATATTAGCAAAAGAAAATTAACAAACAATCAACATTTTATTGCGGAGAGATATTGAGATATTTGTTATTTAATTTCATGTGAAGCTAGTCGAACACTAGTCACGTTAGAGGTTACACGTGCCAAAAAAACATGTGTATTTAAGAATAACAATATTATTTCTTACTTTCTTATTATTATCTGGGTCAAAATATGATCGTCTCAATCAGGCATATGGGTCTTTTATCTAGCAAATGTTTGATGTTAATAAGTATTGGGAAATAATTTATAATATTCAAGGATTCTGTAAATCGCCTTACAACTTCAGCCAGTAATTGGGCTCTAGGAAAAGTTTATACACCATTTTAATTAAAGGAACTACTCACATCTCGGCAGGAACGCAAAGAGGAAACTTGTGACTGCACACACGAAATAGTTAACCATCATCACCCTCCTTCTACCATATTTGTTCAATACAATCACCACCACCACATAAGCTGGTATCTCCACTAACGCCACCAGTATGAAGCTAAGATACTTGTTGCTACTTAAGGATACTGCATTTATTGAAAACCCGTAATATACCAAGGAACATGTGAGCCATAGGAACGAACACATTATCAATCTCTTCCATATTATACTTGATCGTATTGCTTTTGAAAATTCCGATCTGTCTGCTCTGTTCTCATTTTCTTCACTCTTTACGAGTGGATTACCTAATGCACGAAGTTCCAATTTCGTGTGATCCATATTATTGATTTTAGCAGCGCCTCGTAATGTTTTGACGGCATCTGCCGTTTTGCCTTTACTGATCAGCCACCTGGCACTTTCTTTCATGAGCCAGACGTAAATGGTGACTATTAAAGCAGGTGTATAAAGTACGATTATGTAAGTACGCCAGTTATCAACGGCCCAAGCCAATAGAGATAAAAGCACAACTCCGGCCACGAAGGTGGTACTGCAAGCGGCTGATATTGCAACACGTTGCTTTGAACTGACCAACTCCACAGCTGCAATAATAAGAATGGATTAAAAGTCTTAATATATAGATATATAGATTGGTTCCAAAGGATACGCTTAAAATTCCATATAAGAGTCGACAGCAATGAAATGTTTGCCAATGATGTCACTTCAGTTTTAATCATATTTGATGTCACCAGTCACATTGGCAACCGTTTTATTGGTGTCGTCTCTTGGTCAACAATCCACCGCCGACTCAGTCACATGTCCATAATAATAATATTACCCACGGGAACACTGCACTTTTTCGGGATGAAAATTAGCCTATGTGTTAATCCAGAGCCTAACTACTGCCATACTAAATTTCATCAAAATCCGTTCAGTAGTTTTTACGTGAAAGAGTAACAAACATCAACCCATCCATCCATACATCCATCTTCACAAACTTTCACATTTATAATAGTATTAGGGTAAAAAGTGTCCAAAGTTATCTTACCAAAAACATAACCAGATTGATACAATCCACCGCCGACAGCAGCCTCCGTGAAATGTAACACCAAATAGGTAAGATAATCATGGGAGAATGCTCTAGAAATTCCGAAGATGAAGCTGGCAGTGGCAGCTATGCCTACCGCAACTCGTCTCCCAAAGCGGTCAGAGATGGCCCCAGTGAACAGCATGGTAACAAACATCCCGAAGTTATGGACTGTACCCACGAGCACACGCTTCCATTCCTGACAGCCCAGATCGAACTGAACAAACAAAATTAAACATTTTCCTCTTATCAATAAAAAATATTTACACAATGGAGTTTAAGTAACCCTCCGAATTGTCCAGCAGTGAGCGAGCTGATGATGGTGAATTAGAGCTAAGAATTCTCTCGATCATGTCAGCTTTCAAACAGAAAAAACTAGATCAAAATCGGTTCATCCATTTGGGAGCTACGATGCCACGGACAGACACAGATGGAGGTTCAAACTTATGAAACCTCTCTGTTTTCGTCGGGGGTTAAAAATATTTCTTTTGGTATACAAATGATGATGGCTGAGCATAAGTTATCGGCCTATCAAAATAGTCTCCAGGGGGTCTATAAAGGCCACTTTAGGTGTTTCATATTATGTTTCATATATTTTTCTCCATACGAAAATCGTGAAATGTTAAAATGGCTACATGAATCATCTGATTTCATCATATTAGAAAACATAAATTTTGCCAGTTTTCAATAGAAATGCTTAAAATGGCGCATATGAGTTGAAAAAAAAATTATATATGAAACACCTAAAGTGGCAAGTTTTAGACCCCTAATCATCACTCGGCTAATAGAGGTGATTTGAATAGGAATCTAGTGTACTAGTAGTAAACTATTTTATTAGTTACATTTTGCTTAAATAAATAAATAAAATAAAATAAAAAAATATTTATTTGAACTTATACTAATACAGAAAATAATATAAACTAAAAAAAAGTCCAAATTGGCGGCCTTACCGCTGAAGCAGTTTCTTCCAGGCAACCATTTTACAAATAGACCGAAGGAAATATAACTGACAATGAAATTATAGAATAACAATGGGGAAAAAAGTAGCGGTAGGTAGTTATAGTAGTAATAAAAAACCAAAAGATTTTCTACATACATTATATTATACAGGGTGGCCAAAAAGTCGTGGATCAAACGAAACAGGGAGATAAAGGAGGTAATTTCCAACAAAAAATCTTTCTCCAGCATGGCTATAACTTCATTGCACGAAAAGATATGAACTATTTTTGTTTTTTCAATGAAAGTACGGAGTTTTTTTACAATTTAATCAGTAAAAAGTTAAAATGATTAAAAATAATTAAAAAAAAGCTGTTGTATTATGACTCGATTTTGTATCAATACTACAAAAAATGTATTGCAGCTCTTGGTATCAAACTTAACGAGCAATTAATGTTTTTCCGTAAATTTTGATGCGTTTCAAAAAATTACTTCTCACTTTAAGAGCACCATTTGAAAAAAAAACGTATTACGGAAAGGTGACCCTGTATTATAAAAACTTGGCGGTTTAATGCTGATTAAAATGAGGTACAACACTTTACTTTTTGATCTTTAGTTTTGGTTTTATGATGGTTTTTTCATACCAAGGTGCAAATTTCATTAAATGAGCCTTATTTTTGAATTTAACGATTTATCTTTTCTAGGAAACGAAAGGGTCATACAATACAAGCAACTCTGTAAAAACACTCGATACAAAGGAATTGTGCCTCTCTTTCACACTAACCATTTAATCCTTTGTCGAAAAAGGTCAGAATACCCGTCTTAGTTCAGGTAGTAGAATGCCGGGCGAAGCAGAGCGGGAGGGGTGGAAGCGCGTGAGTATCTTTCTTTGTTTAGTGTCTCACTCACTTTCTGGATGTGACTACGCACACTTATTATTTTGCACGGTATTTTTTGTGATTAGTTGTGACCCGCGCTTCGTTTCTGGACTTGTGATTGATTGCCTACCTGTGACCTACGCTTTGTTTATGGACTTGTGATATTGCCTACCTGTGACCAGCGCTGTGTGAATCGGATTTTGTGATCACTTCGGATTGGCTAGATAAGCTAAAATGGCTGCTGCGAGGAGAGCATACACCCAACGGGAGTATGCAGAAATGCATTACCTCTATGGTTTTTGCGACGGTAATTCTCGCGCTGCTGCCAGAGAATATCGACAACGCTACCCTAACCGAGACCGTTTCCCGGACTACAGGGTCTTTATGCGCGTGCATAATGCGTACATGGAGGGAACCTTACCCGGGGAGCATGCTGCGAGAACAGGAAGACCAGTAGTACGATTTGATAATGAAGAGCAAATACTGAGACAGTTAAGATTGGACCCTGGTATTAGCCAACGCCAAATATCACGAAATCTCGGGATCCCACGATCGACGGTGCAGCTTATCATTAAAAGAAATAAATTTCACGCTTACCACGTGCAAAGGGTGCAAGCTTTACTGCCAGCTGACTATGAACCTAGAGTGAGGTTTTGTAGAGAGATGCTTAGAAGACACAGAGAGGATCCGCAGTTCTTCAACAAAGTGTTATGGACTGATGAGTCAAATTTTAGAAGAATGGGAGTTTTTAACATCCACAATTTACATTATTACTTCAGAGTGAACCCACATATCATCAGAAATGATCGATTCCAGCATCTGTTTGGGATAAACATGTGGAGTGGAATAATTGACCAGCAGCTTGTGCTACATGAAATGCCACCAAGGCTGAATGGTGCTATGTATTTGAATTTTTTACAAAATAATTTGAACCAAATACTGAACGAAGCTGAGATTCCTGAAGATAGAGTAGCAGAAATGTGGCTGCAACAAGACGGCGCCCCGCCTCATTACACTACAGCAGTTCGAGAACATTTGAACGAGCGTTTCCCTAACCGGTGGATTGGTCAAGGTGGACCTATTGCATGGCCACCCCAGTCGCCCGACCTTAATCCCATGGACTTTTTTGTTTGGGGCTATTTTAGAGAAATAGTGTATCATGGAGAGAATAACACCGAACAAGAACTACGACAAAAGCTCGAGTTTGCTAAGTTACAAATTCAAAATAACAGAGGTGCATTCCGCCGATTACGAGCAAATTTTATTAGGCGGTGCATATTGTGCGTTATGGTCAGAGGTAGGAACTTTGAACATTTAATGTAAAAATTTGTATTTAATAAAAGTACTAAGGCACAATCGTTGTTTTTATTTCATAATGGCTTCTGAAATTACTGTGTAATATGTATGAGAAAAAATCTAATTTTTCCTTTGAATTTATCATTTTATGAAATTTGCACCTTGATATGAAATAGATTATAAAACCAAAACTAAAGATCAAAAAGTAAAGTGTTGTACCTCATTTTAATCAGCATTAAACCGGCAAGTTTTTATAATACATAAAGCAGTATATAAAGGAGAATAGACTTTGAAAAAATATATTTAAATAGGTAATAACTAAAATTACATATTTTTAATTTATTTAAATAAATGACGTCGGCTTAAACCATTTGCCAGTGCAAAGTTAAAAAGTCGGGAAATAGAATTTTCGTTTCAATTTTCAACACCGTATTCCTAAATCGTCAAGTCTAAAGTCTTTTTTTCTTATCCTAAATCAGTTTCCATTTTTAACCGACTTTAAAAAAGGAGGAGGTTCTCAATTCAACTGTATTTTTTATGTTTGTTACCACAGAACTTTCGACTGGGTACACCGATGTGCTTCCCGTGTGGTCCAATATCAATTTGGTCCAGATCTGACAATGGCATCCTTGAGAAAACCATACAAGTCTTATATTAACCCTTGAGAAAACCATACAAATCTTTAAAAAAAACCCTGGCGAACCAGCCAATGCCTGCCCCAAGCGAAAATTGACTCAAAAAATGTTACTTGTGAGCGTTTGGAGCGTTTGTGGACTAGACGTGCCGGTGTCGTTCACTACAGCTTTCTTAAATGTAGCCAGACGATTACGGCAGATGTCTAATGCCAGCAACTGCAAATCATGATGGAAAAGCTAGCTGCTAAACAACCGAGGTTGGTCATTCGCTCTAGACCACTGCTGCTTCAGGACAACGCTAGAACACACACTGCACAACAGACGGCTACCAAATTAGAGGAGCGTCAATTGGAATGTCTAAGACATTACCGTACTCCCCGGACCTTGCCCCAACAGATTACCATTTTTTTCAAAATTTGGATAACTTCTTGCAAGGGAAAAAATTCAACTCCGATGAGGCAGTTCAAAGCGCCTTTAAATATTTTATTGATTCCTGTCCGAATGGTTTTTTTATTAAAGGAATCAATGAACTACCTATGAGATGGCAAAAGTGCATAGATAACAATGGTATATACTTTGATTAAATAAATATTTATATTATATTTTAAAAAAATCGACTTTATGTACCTCCTTTACAAAACGCCAATTTCATATGTAATGACCTAATATTTAATAAATTATCGAGAAATTCACGAATACTTACTCATAAGAAGCTCAATATGCTTTTAAGATAAGTAGCACTCGACTCATAAAGGGTTTGATTGAGTGCCAATCGTTAAATGGGGAATATTGCATATTAAAATTTATTAATCGCAAATAGACTGTCATATTTGTATGCGAATCTTTGGAGAACACTCACTGTTATTAGTCTGATAAGCCTCGAATAATAATGTCTAAGAATTGATTGTAAAACTATGAGATCATTAGCTGAATCGTTTTTTAAATGAATTTAAGATGGAATCAATATAAGATGTGTCAGATATAAAGTTATTGTCTAAAAACATCCAGTGCCAGTTTCACAATTTTCTGTCTAAAGTGTCAGATAGCTTATTTGCATGTTTCGTCTCTGTCGCTCGATATAAAATAAGTAGCGACAAAACTTCCGAACATTAAGCTATCCGATCCTTATTAGAAGATTGTGATACAGACCCTAAATAAAAATAAAATAATAAAAAGTATCTTTCTAATTTCTATTTGCAGAGAGGCAAAATATGACTAGCTCAATTGTATTTTATTATGTATAAAAATGAAAAAGGGTTTCTTACTGTACTCTGTTCAAATCTAAACGTAACCAATAAGGTTAAACTCAACCAAATAAATGTTTAATTGTTTTTCTTTATAGTATGGTAAAAATATTCAAATGGTAGCTTTAGTGTTGTAATTAGAGTTTAACGTGTCTGTTTGTATGTCTGTCGAGTCGAGTGTCGTGCCGTCGTGTCGTTGCGTCGTAGCTCCTAAACGGATGAACCGATTTTGATCAATATTTTTTTATTTGAAAGCCGACGAGATCGAGAGTGTTTTTTTGCAATAATTCATCATGATCAGCTCGCTTACCGCTTGACAATGATGGGAATTACTAAAATTTTTAATTGAATACAACCCTTTTTTTTAAGCATAAGTATGCGCCTACCTCTTTTACAAGAGACTCTCTATTTTCGTACACATAACTGTGACATTCCTCTGTATCGTTGGTGAAGTCTTCTCGCCGACACTGGCTGGAGTTTGTTGATACATATCTGACACATGATTCCAGTTGGTCTGTCTCTGCGTTTCTTGGGATCGCATACCAAGTCCAGTCGATAATACTGTTAGTTTCACATTCTTCTACTGAACATCTGAAATTATTGAATTAAAAAAGGCGGGCTTAATGCCTTGTGGCATTTTCTACCAGCCAACCTATGGGTGATGCAGAGACAGTGTAAGGTAGATGCATAGTATTAAAAGGAAACATAGACTTAGACATTTTGAGTATATATAAAATATATAATAATAATAAATACTACCATATAAATACAAATATAACTCTTTATTTAAAATTAACCTACTTAATATTTTAAATATGTAAATCTAGTAATATATAACATAATAAGATATCTAAATAATTTACTTATTTATTCTAGTCTATTTCTATTCTGCCAATGATTTTAAGTATAGTTCACGAACTCTGCGTTTGAATACATTTTTTGTCTCAGACTTCCTAACTTCTTGGGGTAGTGAATTCCAAAGGAGGATGGACTGAATATGGAAGGATGAATGGACAAGGGAGGAGCTATGAGAAGGACAAAGAAGGAGCAAATTATTTGTAGAACGAAGATTTCTATCATGGCTACTGCACAGATATTTAAAATGAGGAGTTAGGTAGTGAGGAGCAGAGGGGGAGTGAAGAAGGGAATAGAGTGTACACAGAGTCCGTAGAGAACGACGTAGTCGTATTGGCAGCCAATGAAGCTTAGAGCGGAAGGAGGAGATGTGGTCGTACTTACGGAGGCCAAAAACAAATCTCATACAATTATTAAGGAGCAGGTCGAGTTTGTTGAGTAGGTCTGCATTAAGGTCGAAGTAGCAAATATCACAATAATCCAGTATTGGGAATATAAGGGCTTGAACTAGCATAGTTTTTATATTGGAAGGCAAGAAATTTTTCAGACGGACGGATTTATTTTGACATTTAGTTTAATTTATAAACTCAGAAATATTGAGGTACCTACCTACTACTTTAAGTTTACTTACATCATAATATTATACAAAAACATTCGGTATAGTACCTATGTATGCACTTAAAACGCAAAAATTCCGGAGATATTTACAAATATGTTTCTGCGGCCTTTTAAATCGTATCCAACTGTCACGTCACAGTTTTGTATGGACTCTTCGCGCCCGAGAGCAGCGGAATTATGTAAACAAATCGCTGTACCTTTGAAAATATTGATTGTTTCTTATGTGATCTTTCGCATATATTTTAAAATTACCTACCATAGGCGAGGCGTGCATTGTATAATATACATAAGGGAAGTCGGTTTGTATGCACGCCTCGCCTGTGGTACCCACTATTAATTTATGCAATAAAAAAATCACTCGTCTAGCCGTATATTTAAACTTTCGATTTTCATCATTTTTAACATTTAAAGTAGAATTTAAAGTCATTTCAAAACTATTAAAGTACGTAATTTCAATTAATCATTGAAATATTATTGTAGTCTTTATTACTATGTTAATTTTTTACCTGTACGTTACGCTCTGGGCTTCAAATATAAATCCACAGGTAAAGAAACTGCTGAGTAGAACTGGAAACAGTACTAACACGTAGTTTAGTAGATTGTACCGGCCGTACGGACCTAGGGTCTCCAGGACGGAATCTAGATTAAAGTCTTCATTTTTTTCTTGTTCATTTATCTCCCTTTGGTTATCTTCTATTTCTTCTTTATACGGACCTAGAGTCTCCAGGACTGAATCTAGATTTAAATCTTCGTTCTTTTCGTGTTCATCCATCACCCTTAGGTTATCTTCTATCGCTTCTTCGTGCTGTGAGTCTTCAATATTTTTGTTTATTTCTTCTTTAGCTATGTTCATACTATTGTCTTTAATATTATCTACTTTAATTATTTTTACTCTAGCACTTTTTAATACACTATGAATGTAAACATTCTACTCTCTCTACTGCTTCTCTTAAATTTTCACATAAACCGTATGTTATTTACTAAATTATCTAGAAATCACACTTGGCTTTTTCTTATTTGACTACTTCGTTGAGCGTGCGATCGCTACAATTGGTTGTGATCCACTAATTCATTGGAGCAAGCATTTAAAAAGCTTACTACACATTGGATCTTTGAATATATTGATTCATCATAATGCACTAGTCACTACTACAATTTGAAGTTCCATCCTACTATTATAAATGTGAAATTTTGTGAGGATGGATGGATGTTTGTTACTCTTTCACGCAAAAACTACTGAACAGATTTGATGAAATTCGGTATTGTAGTACTTTAAGCTCTGGCAAGAACTTCTTACTTAATATTGAAATAAATATATATTTTAAATGAAGTTAAAATCAGTTTTGCCTTTTATATTATATAGATAATATTATCTAAAAAAATGCAAAATTTCGTATAAAATATTTACATAAGCAGTAGATCATAATATTATGCCCAAAATATCCATAATTGATTTTACCAGACATGTATCAAAATCAAAAATGAAAATCAAAATAGTTTTATTCCCATATAGGTTACAAAGCAACCATAAGTTATTAAATTTCCGTAAACCGGTTCGGGAACTAAGCAGCGAGAAGAACCGGTGTAAGAAACTCGCACGGGGCCATCTTGTAGCAAAAATATTGAAAATGTTCTTTTTTAAAAAATATATACAGATACATATAGTACATAGAAGGAGCCGTGCAGGTGGCCATCGTATTCCCATAATGTGCGATCGTCAATAAAATCATAGACCCTATAATAAGCTTTAGCACACAAACATTCTGTAACTACTTTTTTAAATTCATTAATGGAAAGATTTTGAACGTGTTCTGGGATTCTATTGTTTAGGCGTATACATTGACCATTATAGGATTTGCTTACTTCACTTAGTCGGATCACCGGTATATCTAGCTTGAGCTTATTTCTAGTGTTTCTACAGTGATTGTCGCTTTTAGTTTTAAAATTACTAATATTCTTTATAACATTAATACATTATCCAAAATGTATTGAGAAGCGACGGTCAGAATACCTATTTCTTTAAACTTTTCTCTCAGAGATTCACTCACAGTATATTATAGACAAGGCATCTCGAAGCAAAAAGTGTCCACACTTAAACTGCCCTACTTTTGATGTCGTTTGGGGAAGTGGGGAAGAGTTGGATAATTTCGAACGTCTAAATAAAATAAAGCTAACTTTGAAATAAAAATTGTATGGGATTTGACATAAGTCATCGTTAAGTGACATATCGCTTGCGAGGCCTTATGTCAAATCCCATACATTTTGTTTTCAAACTTCGCTGTCGAAATTATCGAATGCATCTTGACTAAAGGCCCAGGTTTGACATTTGCTTTCCGCATATACAGGGTGTCAGAGGACCACTTCTATTAACTTTGGGTTAAGATTATGCTACTTTTTCTCATTACAAAAATGTTTTTTTTTCAATTTTTTTTTTTTTTTTTTACATTTTATACCTTTTAATCATAATTCATAAGAACAAGATATTTAGATGAAAAATTTTGTTATTTTTACTTCATTACGCAATGTAATTTACTTCATTACGCACGTAGGCCAATGACCCGGCCCGGCATGTCAGCTGGGCACAGCTGACACGCCGCAGCGCCATGCTCCGCTCCCAGTATCTACACGCGTTCAGCGGTGGTGTAACATGCGGTGACTTAGAACCGTACACACACAAAAATGACGCTAAGATCTTATTTTATCAAAATAAGATTCCAAAATCCAATTTTGAAACTCGGACTTCTGACATAGATAATACCCTAGTCCGGATTTTTGCCAGCTACCAAGTAAAAATCCTAATTTCATAATTTCAAAAAATTTGGCGGAACCTTGACCTCGGCGGGGCGGCTCGCGCGACCACAGCACGGCGTTTTCGCGGCAAATATCAAAAGCGTGCCGCTCGACTCTTTCAAAAACTACCTAGGCTAAGTGATGTGACCTAACATTTACGTGTACTTAGTCGATATTTAAATTAGTTAATTGTTTGATATGCTTTTTTTCCTTAGTTTTTTGTAATAAATAAGTTACCGTTTTTATATTAAGCTGAGTTTTTATGATTTATGACCGGCAATCGAGCAGACAGATCGCCTGATGGTATGCGATTATTGTCTTCCACGCGCCTCTCTCTTCGTTCTTTTACGCGCCTTGAGCCTCCAGTAGACTTTATAATAAGTTCATACAAATCAATGCGTATGCAAATTAAATAGTAGTTTATCGATATGAAAAACTATCAATACTTTTCTGGACACATGCCTATGTTTTTTACATAAAATCATTTTCTCAGTTTGGCCAGTTGGCTGTAAGTGTAAACCCGCGTTTTTGAGTGACGTTCCGTATTATTTTTTTAATTCTTATCTTCGTTTTAATTTTAGTTTGTTTATTTTGACTTTCGTTTGTTTTAATAACTATTTTATTTGTCATAAGTATTAACTGTTTTGTTTGTTTTGACTTGTTTTTCTTGTGTCTGTGTGACTTGTGTGTGATTTTTTATCCTAAAATGCCTTCGCCATATGCGTATACCACGCGTTACTACCATAGAAACGGGTGGTACCATTATGATCATGAAGTGCTTATGTGAAGCATTTGGGAATGTCACAGAGGCATTGAGGATTTACCGTAGGTGATATCCTCATGCCCGCCATCTTTCAGACTCCCGTACTATTATACAGTCATGCGAATGTTAGAAAATAGGCCGATTGAGCCTCCAGCGGTGGGCGGCAACCGCACTTAAATATCGAGGAACAAATTTTCAGACGGTGCGCCGTGATCCTTGTCTTAGAGCCCGCAGTGTAACTAAAATGCTTAGACGTCGGCACAGTAGGCCAGTTGCTACTCGCTGTTCGATTTAACTGTATGTACCTCATCTCATTTTATTTTTATTTATTTTTCTTAATCAGAACAATAAATTTAAAGTAATTAGTTGTTAACTTAACAAAAGTTAATAAATAGGTACTTGAATATTATTAGAACTTTAAATAAACTGAGGCCTTTTCATCCGTTATTGGATGATTTATTACATATATACAGTATTCTCCGAGCGAAGTAACCACTCTTGAAATATTGTAGTGCCTGGGACAGTTGGTTTTTAAATGTCGTATGGTTGCCCAAGCTATGTGCTTCACGGCATTCCTACAGCATAGTCAGTCAGTCCAAAAGAATGACGGTCAATACAACTAGGGCCAACCATGTGCGGGTTTCCTCACGATGTTTTCGTTCATCGTTAGAGCGTCCGTATAATGTACTTGAGTTCTAAAAAAGTCTCATTGGTACACGCCACAACCTGGGAATCAAACCTGCACTCTCTCGAGTGCGAATCAAACGATCTAAACCCACTAGGCCACGGAGCTAACTTTAAAAAAGATTGTTATTAATCTTTTTTTTTTTTTTTATTTACACATATATTTTCGTGGTTTATTTACTACATACGGTACAGCTGCTAGTATCAGCTGATTTTCTCTATTCGCATATTCACACCTGCCCGCCACGGGGGACGTGTTTGCGCGGCCTACCCGCGCGCGTCCGCCTCCGACCGCCCGTGTTATGTACGTTGTACATTGCGTATTGAAAATTTTAACTTTTACAAAAACAATCAACTAAAAGCAAATGACTAGTACCAATGGGTCTATATCATGGCCTAACATAAGCCCACGAAGTTATCGGGACTCGTCTGAATACACCTGTATATTCAGTCCGCATCTATTTGATAAAATCTTCTGAAATCAAGATGACGTAACTTTTTCATGCATGAAGATTTTTTCTGTCAAATGTACGTCATAGCCGATCCTACGAGGTACGGTGAATGTCTAAGACATTCCAATTGAAGCTCCTCTAATTTGGTTGCCGTCTGTTGTGCAGTGTGTAGTCTAGCGTTGTCCTGAAGCAGCAGTGGCCTGGCAGAGCGAATGACCAACCTCGGTTGTTTAGCAGCTAGCTTTTCCATCATGATTTACAGTTGCTGGCTATATACATCTGCCGTAATCGTCTGGCTAGATTTAAGAAAGCTGTAGTGAACGACACCGGCACTAGTCCACCAAACGCTCACAAGTAACTTATTTTGAGTCAATTTTTGCTTGGAGCAGGCTTTAGCTGGTTCGCCAGGATTCGGCCATTGCGATGAGCGTTTTCGATTATCATACAGGATCCACTTTTCATCACAGGTAATGATTCGATTTCCCTCCCTTTCCTCCTTTTATTATTGTGCCGGTTGAGTAATGTAACGCAGCAGTCGACGCGCGTTTGTCGGTATGCTGATTTTAAGATTTTTCACCTTCCCAAATGCTTCAAGTGGATTAAAACAGTTTTATCACTAACACCGCAGCCTGCAGCTAATTCGGGCGTGGGTTGCGATGGATCCGCTTCTGCTTTGGTCTCCGGCCGTCCACGGGGCGTGTTCTGCAGGTCGAAATTTCCAGAACAAAAACGTTGGAACAAAAAACGCACTGTGTTTTCTTTTGCGACACCGCCGCCATACACATAATCCTTCGAGCCGTTTCTGCAGCACTGGTGCCACGGTGAAACTAGTACTCGAAAATAATACGATATTTCAAATTTTCCATTTTGTAACCAGAGTGACGACGCAAAGAAAAAACCCAAAAGAGGCAAAAATAAATGAATTACCGTTTACGAAACACAAATGCATGAGTAAATAGCGGTATAAATTTGAAATTGGAATTCCTAACCAAAGAAGATATATTTGAGATTAAAGTGGCCAGTACGACAAAACGCCAATTTCATATGTAAAGACCTAATATTATTATGTTACGTTGACCGTGGTAAGAGTGAGGAGAGCCGTATAACAGTCAATTGGTATAATTGTCGATTCGTTACACCACTTGATCATAATTCAGAATAGAAACATCACACATGGTAAGCTAGTTTTTACCCGGGACTTCGTTTGCGTAGAACGAAGGTCGTACATTATGCGGTATGGTACGGCCGGTGTAAAAACTATCAGTATTCTATATTTGGATTTTTTGAACAAATTTGCTGTACAAATAAACATACTTTCGCATTATAATATTAATGTAAGAGGTACTATCAGGGTACCTAATTCATAAGCAGGTTGACCGTAGTCATAATCTGTTCCTATTATAATAATACCTATTATGATAACAAACTGACATGTCGTTGACAATTGTGTACATTGTGATTTGAGACTGCAAGTGGTCAATATAATACGAACAAATTATGAGAACACTAACTGCTTAGAAGTAGATTCCCTGATAGTACGTCGCGTGCACTTAAGATGATTAGTTCTGCTGATAAGAAAAAAAATCGTCAGAGCTTTTATTTAGGAATGTGATTAATTACTGTTTGTGATTAATAAGATCTTAAATATTTTTCAACAGAGTTATATATTAAATTTTCTATAAAGCCATGCAAAATCAACTTTAGTATCTGTAATTAATATTCTGGAAGCTTTGACAAATTTCTTCACGAATACTTTCGACTCAAATCGGATATAGGACGGAAAAATGAAAGGCATAAATATAAAATCTATTTCCCGCTTTGTAATCTAAATATTTATAAAGACAATGCATTTGTACAAAGTATTAAAAATATATAATGTTTTACCGGACGAGTTTAAAGATTTACCCTATAACGTATTTAAAAGGAATTTAACAATATAGCTTGCAGAAAAATGTTTTTATAATATAAATGAATACTTTACGCACAAAAATGGTTATTAAAGTGTAAAATTTAATTATTTAATTATAATATTATACAGGTAATAAAATTTTTTTATTTCGAAACCGTCAAAGTAGACACATCGGCTCCGCTTATTTTGTGAATTTAAATTAAAATAAATGCTCGTAATACAAAATAAAGTGCAAAAAAAATATTATTTCAGTTCATATTTGGTGAAATATAAATTTTAATAGTGCAAAGTTTTAAAATAAGTGACTTGTGTAACAAAAAAAAACTGCTTAATTCCTCAACTACTGTTCGCCATTTTTATATTTTGAAATTGAACAAAACTGAACGCAGAACCGAAATTATAAGCAGGAAAACAAATCGATCGATTAATACAAACGAATTTTGTTAATCACACAATTACAACAATTCTAATTATAAAAAAAAAGTAAACTTTAATCAACGAATGGATGCATAACGAGTCATATGAATTTAAATACCTACCTACTGCAAGAAACAGCTGTTGTTGATATACACATCGACTCAATACGTTATTATTAAATTAGTATAATAAATAGCATTAGGTATGTTACAAAACTACTGACAAGTAACACGAACTGGATCACTGGAACTACGAAACGAAAAATCCAAACAGTTGCTGTTTGGTTTGGAAGTTTGAAAGTTTGGAGGAAGAACTTGAAATTTGATATTTCCTTCAATAAATGTCATTACACCTACCTACCTATGAGAAAGAGGAACCGCAAGAATAGTTGTTTATAAAAGACTACTTAAATACAATACCTAGTTATCGTTGTTAATGCCTTTTGGTGTGTTTATTTTTAGTCATTATATACTATATACTCCAGTTTGTATTGAAATAGGTATAAAATATTCACATCATATTTATTGTACTACCAGTAAGTAATATCTAGGCAAGGTAAGAGCTCTGGAATTACAAATTGGTGTAAAAATATTAATTGTATGTCTAATAACAAACTAATGTAATAAGTGTATACTGTAACGAAAAGATGTTAAAAGATGTAAAAGTAAAAGATGTTAAAATAAGATTGAACTAAGTAAAAGTACCTACTTATTATTTTGCATGGAAATTGGTCTTGAGATTAAACCGCAACAAATTATTAATTGTGCAAGTAAAGCTCTAAAATAAAAATAAAACAAATCCTCAGTTAAAGAATACATAAATTATTTAAAATTAATGTTATGCTGCAACTGCTGTTAATTATTTCTTAATATGTGTTTGTTTTATTTGTAAGAATATCTGAAATTACATGTCAAAAGCAAAGAATACAACATATCTAAATATTACATTTTCCTGTTAATTAGCCTAAAAATCAGAAGTAAGTATAGTAAGTAAGTATCCAGTTTACTAGCCACATAATATTAAGTATTTAATATTCAAGACTTCTATTCAGCATAAAATTGGGATAAGAGCATAGTGCTGTTTATAATATTTTAGGTAATTTGGTTTCTTTAAGGTACATACATATTACTAACATCAAACATTTTATTTACTAATTTTGATAATTAATCATTATTTTTTAAGACATCAAAATACAATGTTTTTGCTTTAATGAATTTGACACTAATTCTAACATAAAATTTTAATAATTTTAGTTTATTTAACATCAAATAATGCATCTTCTATAGGTAATTGTTTTATTTATTTATTTATTTATTTTTTATTACATGTAATTTAAAGTTTTTAACCTTCTAACTCTCAATCAATCATATAAATTGTGAACTTTCTTCTTTTTCCTGCAACTATATTCCTGGACAATAAACTGTTTAAAATTCTTTATTGCTTATTTTCTTAAACCACACAAATTTTAATTATATTTTATAATGGACACCAGACAAGATGATGAGTATGTAACAGTAAGAAGACGGCATAATGTAAATTACAGAGATTTAAAAGGACAATAACATAAATAAGATTATGTGCTCACACGACATCAATAGAAACACAATTTTCTTAAACCCAACAGATCCCCATGAAGTTTTTAATACAATATTATCATTAAAGAACACTAATGCTGTAGGATATGATGAGATTCGAACGGATGTTATTAAGGAATGTGCAGTACAAATATGTTATCCACTTGCTAAAATTATTAATCAATCGTTAGAACAGGGAGTGTTTCCTAGCCGATTAAAAATTTCAATTATTAAGCCTTTGTTAAAAAAAGATGATAGAACAGAATTAAATAATTACCGTCCAATAACATTAATTCCCATTTTCGCAAAGATCTTTGAGTAAATAATGTTAAAACGTATTAAAACTTTCTTTATTTCTGAAAACCTGTTGGTTGATGAACAATTTGGTTTCCGTGACAATAGTTCGACTACAGACGCCTGTTTTTATTTGAGCAAAATAGTACATGATAGTTTAAATAATAAAGTACCTATCACTGCAATTTTCTTAGACATGACAAAGGCTTTTGACCTGGTTAATCATAACATATTATTGTATAAATTAGAAATATATGGAGTTAGAGGAAAAGCATATGACTGGATAAAATCTTATTTAAGCAAAAGAAAAGTATGTACAGAAATTACAAACATTTATGGTAATATAAAAAAAACATACAAATCAAAATACGCATATATAGACATAGGAGTACCACAAGGGAGTATGATTGGTCCATTTCTATTTCTTACATATATAAATGACGTCACAACAGCAACGAAGCATCCTAGTGTCTTATTTGCAGATGATACAACGATATTAGTAAAATGCCAAAATATTTTATTATATGAACAAGAAATTAACAATGCACTTAATGACATAATATTCTGGCTAGATAAAAACGATTTACAGGTTAATCTGAGTAAAACAAAAATAATGCAATTTAAATACTATAACGCAATACAAATACCTAAAAAAATTACTTATAATAATATAAATATAGATGAAGTAGACACAATAAAATTTCTAGGATTAATGTTTGACCAACACTGTAACTGGAAGGCGCATGTGGACTATATTTGTAGCAAGCTGGACAAATTCGTTTATGCACTGCGACGTTTAGCAAAGACCGTGCCCATATCTGCAGCTCTTTGTGCATATCACGGATACGTATCTTCCGTTATATCATATGGTCTTATAATCTGGGGCAACTCTGTTGAATTCACTACAGCTTTCAAATTACAAAAGAAATGCATAAGAGCTATATGTAATGTAGGACCACTTGAAAGTTGCAAACTGTTATTTAAAAAACTGGGTATACTTACGTTGCCATGCATGTACATTAGAGACATGTGTATGTTTGTTAAAAAGAACCCCAAATATTTTGTACAAAACAAAGACATTAATATGACTAACAGATCACAACGTTATCCCAATAAATTAGTTATGCCTAAGTGTAACAGCACAGCATGTCAAAAGAGTCCCTATTTTATGGCTATTAAATTATTTAATAAATTGCCAAAAGATTTTGATAAACTTAACTTATCAACTTTTAAAATAAAATTGAATGACTGGCTATTAGATAAATGTTTTTATGACGTAAAGGAATATTATCTGGATACTTATTTCTAAAAAAAATAAAAAAATAAAAAAAATAAGGTAAATGACTTAGACATATCGTTTTCTTTTTTCTTCTGATCATGTATTTTGTCTTTTTTGACATTAAAATATGTAATTTTTAAATGAAACTTAATAATTATCATAAATTTTATTACTGACATTTGCATACTATTAATTTAGTTGAGTGACATGAACCTGAAATGTTTAATATTATTATCTAAGACCAAATTGTACATTCACTCTGGCAAATAAACGATTATTATTATTATTATTATTATTATTATTAGAATTAAGAGACGATGGATAAATAATTTGTTTAATGTGTAATGTGTTATTGATTTTAAATCTATTGATTATTATATTATGTTATGATTATTATTTGACTAAAACTTCGACATTGAAAACAATAATTATGAATTTGTAAATCTAATCTTCATATTATTATTATTATTATTTTCAAGTATTAGTTTTAATCAATTGCATGTTTTAATAATTTCACACACAATTTTGTTATGGTCGAATGTACGGATCCTTTGTAATGTTTAAATATTATCCTTTGTACTGCATTCTTGTGAATAAATAAATTATTATTGTTATTATTATAATGATTATAATCATAGTGTATAAAATGCCTGAATGTATTGTATGACATATATTCCACAATGTGTATTGGCTATTTTATTATATAGGCGTTTATTTTTCAAATAAAAAATCGAGTTGTCTTTCTTATAGGTTCTTTAATTCTAGATAACTAGCTTTTGCCCACAGCTTCACCCGAGTGGGAGTGTTCATGGCAAAAAACTCCTGTAACAAATACCTACAATATAGTAATAGCACAGAGTATAAATATATACTTTATAATAAATTTTCACACGTACTTTTTATTTTTAAGATATATCCTAGATACAATCTCCTATATAAGGATAATTAAATTGTATCCGTCTAAATAGCTTCTGATAATACTAAATTATTTCTGATCATTTTTTTTTAACTTATAATGGGTATAGTAACCTATCCTTAATAGATAGACATATCTATGCCATCGCGGACTTTTTTGTAGACCTATAAAAGAGAAACAATCCCACCATACATTGTTTTGTTATTTATCTCTAACAGGTTAGGTTGGGCGGCGTTTTGGATAAAAGTTCCCAGACGGCTTGATTTTTGCCGACACCTTCAACAATTATCGTCAATAATGAAACAATTTCCACAAAACTTTAACAAATTATTATCCACCAAAACCTTCTACCTAAACACTCTGTCGGTAAATGTAAACGGCATGAAAATCCTTTCAGTAGTTTTTGAGATCATTGCGAACATACAGACAGACAGACTCGGCGGGGCACTAAAGTATCCTATTTCCGTCTCCTGGTTCGTCCACACCTATTTTCAGCCAAATCGGTTCAGCCGTTCTTGAGTTATAAATAGTGTAACTAACACGACTATATATATATATAATACTATATAGATATATATATATATATATATATATATATCGCACATCTAGTACTACAATGACGCAAATGCAGATTTTTGTGATATTGAGTTAATAATGCCATAATGTTCTAAAGTAGTATTTATTTACTGTGCTAAAGTGACGCGCCTTTATTTCAATAACTCGGTGCTAGATGGCGTGAATGTCATTATTGCATTGGTACAAAAAGTAGCGTGGCTTGGGTGCAAGGATGTCCTATTGGTCAGTTGCGCGGGAGCCCTTATAGTGGTAGGACGTGTCTCGGTGCTATATAGACGCTCAGGTAATTATGACGAAAAAATTTACTACTTTTAATAGAACAATGTCACTAATGAGTTTTGAGTCAATATAGCACTAAAATATCTTGTATTTTGAGGACTCTAATGACGTAAGTGTACTTTATGCCAACGAAGCACTAGACACTTTGTCATATTTAAAGCAACTACGACGTAATTATCTTAACTGGCATTATAGCACTAGAAGTAGTCTTAATTATGAAAGAAACAACGGCTTGACAGTACTTTATGCACTATTAAATGTCAATTTTTATTGTAATTAAGGACAACAATAATTTTGTATTTATAGGTATTTATTTATTGTAAATAGACGCAATCTTAGAATGCTTGAAAAGGCTATTAAAGGATACATCCCTGCACCTTTTTCCAAAAATACAAAGGACAACCAAACGTCAGATTCAGATGTCGAATCAGTTTACTTCGCCGACAAAAATGTAGGCGCATCTCGGAATTTTGTACCTACAAAAAAATGTTTAGCATCTAAAAAATCGGTGAAAAGGACAGGTAAGTAAAAAACTATAAATAATAACCTGTGCTTGTTGTTGTGTATTGCTCTTTTTGTTGTTACGTGTGTGCGTGCTTTTATTAATTATTATATTACAGATGCTGATTACAAAAATTCAACCACAGATGAAAATACATCGTGTGTAAAAAGGCTAAGTGTCTTGTGATTTGAAGAAATGTCTGAGCTGGTGAGGAATGATTCGTGTGTCTTTAATAATTACAAACTAGTTGAGCAAGTCGGCTGTGCAGAAAAGGAAGGCTCATCAGTAAATAAACATGAACATGAGCATGTGATATCAGAAGAAAAGGAAGACTTATCGGAAAATGATAATGAACAAGAGCAAGTGAGACCTGGAAAAAAGAAGACTTATCGGAAAATAATAACGAACAGGTACAGGTGAGATCTGGAGCGGAAAAGGAAGACTTATCGGAAAATAATAATGAATATGACCAAGTGAGATGTGAAGAAAAGGAGAATGTTGCGGAAAATAATAGTGAACAAGAGGAATAGTGATTTCTCGGGAACTGATAGCGATGATGATTTCGTACTAAATAAATCAAGAAAATGTAAGCTTGTCTTGTCTCTTATCGTCCAGTTCTTATTCTAATTCATCTGGATCATCTAAAGGCTCGTCGTCTAGCTCCTCCTCAGAGTCTACTGGTTCTTCGTCTGACTCGTCGTCCGGACCTTCAGCTGCTGGTAAAAAATGGGAAAAAAAAGAAACGAAATGTTGCAAACTGGAAAAGAAATGCAGTTAAACTTTTGAAGGACTCCGGAAAAGAATATATTTCTCGCACTGGGAAAACTATAAAAGCTAAAGAAATTATACCTGCTTGTCCAAATAAATGCCTACTATCTTGTGCAACCAAATTTATGAACACCCAAAGACAAAAAATGTTTGATAATTATTGGAAATTGTCGTCATTGCAAAGACAACGGCATTATTTATTTTCTTGTGTAAGGCTTTTGAATGTGTCTGTTCGCCGGGTCAAAATTATTAATACCAAAGAAAGAAAACCGAATTGTTGCTTCTCTTTCTCACTGCAGGGAAAACCTGTAAGAGTGTGTAAAACATTTCTGCTTAACACTCTGAAAATCACGGAGAGAACACTTCGAACAGTCGTTGCAGCTAAAACTGGTTCTGGTGTGATTCCAACGGATAGACGTCGAAAACATTTCAAGAAGAAGCAAGATCCAGAAGTGGCACAATCAGTACGAGACGACATCAACTCTATTCCGCGAGTCGAAAGCCATTATATCAGGGCTAACTTACGCGAATATATTGATGGTGATCTTACTATTGCTGAAAAACAGAAAGTGTTGAGTCGTAAAGAAAAGCAGAAGGATATAAAAGCTTGTGAAAAGTCTAACTCAAAAGATATTGTTGCTATTTATGACTTGTAGACTTGTATTAGAAGAGACCTCAGCTTTTTTTAAAAATCCAAGTTGAATTGCTATGACTTCACAGTACCTACCTACTTATTTATACTTTTTGTAATTTGTAAACGTTATGGTACATTTTGATTTAATGATGTCTTAAAGTTAAAACCTATCACTCTATTTTACAGGTCACTGACGTCAAAAATAAAAGCACTACTTGCTTTTCCTTTATAAATTTCTGGAAAGTGTTGCAGAGTCCGAACCTAACTGTAATGTTACATTTTACTCTGACAACTGTTGTTGACAACAGAAAAATAGGTAATTTATTTACTACCTACAATTCAAAATGTACATATCTATCACTTACAGTTTATTTGCATTTCTTTCTCATTTTTCTCATTTGCTTTCATTTTCTTGTCTACAGGTTCATGCTTTCCATATGTTACTACTCTGTATCAACATTGAATATGAACTCTGTATCTCATAAGTTCCTAATTCGCGGGCACACCCAGAATGAAATGAGATAATGCCCACTCCCTCATTGAGAAAGCCATTAAACAGGCTAAAAAATCAGGTCCAATTTATGTACCAAGTCAGTACGCTTAATTGATACGCAGCGCAAAAAAAAACTGGAAAGGCTTTTAAAGTGGAGAAACTCAATTATAACGATATATTATATTACAATATTTTATCGATATCAAGGCTCTGGCTAAGGTTATAGGCATTAATTCAGCAAAAGACATTGACGGAAATACAGTGAAATTAATGGAAATCAGAATGGTTCGGTTCCTGAAGAACAGCGAAACTTATGAGTACAAAACTACTTACAGTGAAGGAGAAAGTTGGAAAAATATTCCCATCAAGATCAGGTCAGGGACAGGGCGTAGATCAAGAAAAGAGACCAACATAAATATCCAAACTGATGTAACATTGAAACCAGCTTACACTTCCAAAATAAATATTAATGAGCGTAAAAAGAAAGATTTGTCTCAACTGCTGCATGATAACATTGTTCCGAAACAATACGGTTTTTTCTATGATTCTATTTTTTAAATATTCTATTATAGATACTTAAATTATGTCACTCAAGTTGATTTTGATAGGTGCTATGCTCAAAAAGTTTGTTTTACAATACTTATCGAAAATTTATCTCTTTGTTTTGATACTATTTTGCAGTTCCTGCTCTATGTAAGTTAAATAAAAGTCAACATAAAATATTTCTATTCCATTGTTTGTATTATTCATTTTATTATTTTTGTCTATGTCATACGATGTATACTACTTTAGACTTTAAGACGTTTGTACTATGATAGTAGTACTATTATACTAGGATAGCAAATATTTGAAGGCTGATGAAACAAAGTTCCTATTTAATTGTTTTGAAAGATTTTAATAGAAGTAAGTTTCTCTATCACAATAACATTGTGTTAAATTACGATAAATACTCTGTTTTTTATAATAATTTTAAGGTTCTCAAATGAGAATCTTAAAAATATTTATTTATTTTCATTAATTAATATAATTAAGAATTATGTTACAATTAGGTACAAAACTACCTGTGATTTATATACTATTGAAAAACTAAATGAAAAAGGCTGTTTGAAGCAATTTCGGTGTGATTACAATAAAAGTTCTGTTAATGAATACTTAGAGAATAAGACTTAAAATAATAGTTTAATTCTGTGATTTTCGTTCCATTAAGTTGTAACTTAAACTAAGAAAAAAGTAAAACAGTTAGATTTTTGTACTTAATAACAAATAAAAAAACTTAAATAAAATCGTGTTTTATTAGAACAATAAATGACAAAAAAACACTGAAAAAAAATCATCTTTGATGCAACAATGACACAATTGTTATTCTTATTATTATTTTTTGTATTTTAAATATAAATATTATTATTTTTTCTTTTTTTTGTCTATAGTAGGTATAGGTAATTAAATAAAGTTTTCTTTATTCAATACCAACAGCGTATTACAATTTAGAACTTAACACTAAACATGTAACAATTAGTATGGCCAGTAACAGGTATTACATTGTTTGACAAATACTAGTGCTATTTAACATAATAATAAAAACATTTAATAAAAACACCGTCATCGTAATTATCGACACAATGAAGCCTTGGCATGGTTACTAATTACTATAATATAATAATAAAATAATAATAATATAATAAGCTAAACAACTCCCAGTATTGTGGTTGTAATAAAATATTTTTGTCTCCTAATTAATATTAATAATATATAATATTAAGTGTGTATGTGTGTGTGTGTGTGTGTGTGCGTGCGTGCGTGCGTGTGTGTGTGTGTGTGTGTGTGTGTGTGTGTGTGTGTGTGTGTGTGTGTGTGTGTGTGTGCGCGCATGTAAGTGTGTATGTGTGTGTGTGCATGTGCGCACCCTAGCCCTACGACACGAAGTCTTGGGATACCTAAATACCACTAGGGTACCGCATGTCAGGTTTGTACAACATGTTTATGTAAATATATATATATATATATATATATATATATATATATATATATATATATATATATATATATATATATATACATATATACACACATACATACATACACATACACATACATACATACATATATATATATATATATATATATATATATATATATATATATATATATATATATATATATATATATATATATATATATATATATATATATATATATATATATTTCCTTTAATCATCCTTTTTTAATATTTTTATAACTTCACTCTTGAATTTCCTTTTGGAATTGTAAGCAAATAGGTCTACAGAATTAAATTCTTTTGTGTATGAGCGACTTATACGTGAGATAACAGAGTTCTGTCCATAACTAGTGTTTGATGCAGGTATGTGCAGTAGGGGGGTGTTTCTAGTGTGGAATTTGGGCGTTCGGAAGGTAAGTTGTGACACGAGGTCAGGGCAATCTATTTTACTATTAGCGATATCGTACAGTAAACATAAGTCCAAAACAGTACGTCTCTGCTCCAGGGACAAGAGATCGAACTCAGCGCAGCTCTCGTCATAGGAATCAAATCTTTTACCACAGCGGTGAGTCAGGTAAGTTATAAATTTTTTCTGAATGCGTTCCAGGCGACTTTTATATATAATGTAATGAGGGGGCCATATCGGACTATTGTACTCCAAAACGCTCCTCACGTATGCGGAATAAACAATTTTGAGTGCTGAGATGCTTAAGAATGACTTACATATCCGGAGAACAAAGCCCAAATTCTTGTAAGCTTTACAAATGACGTTTTCAACATGGTCCGAAAAAGTCATTTTACTGTCCAGATATACACCGAGGTCCTTAACGATACGTTTTCTTTGAATTAATACACCATTCATGTAATAATTATGGGCTTTGATTTCCGAGTGAATGTAATACATTCGCATTTAGTGGAATTGACAGTGATATTGTTGCGAGTATAATAATTAAACAAGTTGTCCAGGCCTGCTTGGAGCTGTAAACAGTCCTGGATAGAATTAATCTTGCAAAAGATTTTTTTGTCATCCGCATACATGAGATAGTACAAAGTATGTTGGAGGCACGAACCGATATCGTACAAATAGGCGTTGTAAAGTAATGGTCCCAGGTGTGAGCCCTGTGGAACGCCAGTGGGCATCTCGATATAGTCTGAGCGATAACCGCCCATTACAACAGCCTGGGAACGATTCGAAAGGTAAGATTCCATCCAACGAAGTAAATCCCCGTGAATTCCTAGCTCCTGGAGCTTTTGTAGAAGAATGAGGTGGTCTACCCGGTCGAACGCTTTTTCGAAGTCTGTGTAGATAACATCTATTTGTCCCCCGCGTTCCATATTCTCTAAAATAAAGGAAGTGAAACAGGCTAGATTAGTAGTCGTCGAGCGATGCCTAAGGAAACCGTGCTGTTGGTAGGGGATCAATCGGTGAAGTGTCGGATAAATAAAATTGAGTACTACTTTTTCCATTACTTTAGCAGCAGTGTTTAAAATGGAGATGCCCCTGTAATTTTTCACATTCATACGAGAGCCTTTTTTATGCATGGGAACAATATGGGCTACCTTCCATTTTTGTGGGAACACACCATCACGCAGCGAACGATTTATCAAGATGGTCAATGGAGTAGCTAGATATTTAGAGCAGCGTACCCAAAATAGAGATGGGAGCATATCACTGCCAGGGCCTTTTTTTATATCTAGATTTCGTAAAATACCTTCGACATTTGAGGTCGATACTTGAATGTTTGACACTACATCTGAATTGAAGGTTAATGATCTACAGGGAGTAACATTACTAGGCTTGCCGAAAACGCTTCTAAAGAAAGTATTAAAGGCGTCACACATGTCCCTGCCTTCAGTGTATTCTACTCCGTCGAGCAATAGCTTTTTAGGATACGCTGAGCCACCGCGTACGGCCTTTACATACGTCCAGAATGTCTTAGGGTCAGTTTTTAAATTTTTTTCACAGTCGGATGTAAATTTCCTAAAACATTCTTTTTGTATACGACGTTCACGGGACCTCAGGAGTGCGAATTCGTCGTAATCCAAGTTGTTACCGAATTTCTTCCAGCGTTTGTGTGCCCTACTCTTCTCTTTGATAATGTTAATGAGCGCTGGAGAGTACCAATTGGGGTACGTGCGTCGCCCGGAGATATTTATAACGGGGACGTGTGATGCGATGCAAGCGTTTATGGTCTCATAAAATAAATCTACAGAGTCGTCGACCGTTTTAGCAGACAGCAAGGTACTCCAGTCTTGTTTTTGAAAAATATCATTTAATACGGGGTAGGGAGCTTTTCTAAAGTTAAACTTTTTTACTACTGCCTCGCGTAACTTGGGAACGCTCAGGTCTAGCACGGTGAAGGCGAACGACGGGTGTGCGCGGTCTTCGAACAGAAGAGGCGCGGAGACCGGGCTCACCGATAACGGTAGGTTGCAAAAGACCAGATCGAGCGTGTTGCCACAGTGATTTTTTAGCAGGTTGTACTGATGAAATCCGTGGAAGGTTAGCGATTCCATGAGTTTAAGTCCGCGGTCCTGGACTTCGACGGGGCCTTTTTTTAAAACCGTGTATCCGTTTAAGTCCCAAGACAAAAACGGGAGGTTTAAATCACCGATGAACACAGTAATCGTTCGGATGGAGAGCTAAAGCGCTGCCGATAGTCGCGTCGATCGCGTCTAACTCGGCCGGCAGGACGCGAGGGTTCGGGGGAGCATAGACGGCGAGGAGGTGCAGGTCGCGTGCGGCGGCGCAGGCGCGCGCCGGCACGGTGAGCCACAGAAGCTCGGCGTGCGGGCGCGCGGCCACATCCCGCGGCACGGCCCCGAGCGCGCGCCGCACCAGCACCGCGACGCCGCCGCCCGTGCGCTTGCCGCTGGCGGCGGCGTCGCGGTCCGCGCGGAACACGTCGTACCGGTCGTCGCACAGCTCCGCGTCGAATATGTCGCCTTGCAGCCAGCTCTCCGTCAGGACGATAATGTCGTAGTCGTTGCAGAGAATATTGAGCCTTAGGTCCGTGCACTTGGTTCTAAGCCCGCGTACGTTTTGGTATTAGATGTTTAGGAAGTTAGTACCCATTTAAATATAAGTTTATTATTATCCGATCGCTCCTCGCTTACTGCATTGTATCGCCTCTTTATATCTACAATGTACGACGAATATTTAACATAATAACAAGTAACAAAGAAGCAATATAAACATAAGTGTATTATTTCATAGATTACTGTTGGAAACCGCCTCTTCCATAAACCAAAGTAAAGTTTAATAATATTATAATGCCTAAAGTTAGTCGGTAGGATTGAGTATATCAAGCGAGTAAAAGTCCCGATCGACAAATAATAATTTAATGTGACGACGAAACGTCGGTAGTACGAAAAGTTTTGAACCGATCGACTATCGCACAGAAACTGGTGAACAAGACCGCCCGTTGTTAAAGTGCATGCGCTCAATATGGGTGCATTCTTTGGACTTAAACATTTTAAGTAGCATATACCAGTGTTTGGTTTCTTGTGGAAGTAATTTAATAATGTGCGAACAAAGCGTATAAAAATATAAATTAAGTATGTTAAAATTATGTTTTGAGTGAGATGTGTGAAGCTGTAAAATTTAAACGTTGCAATATGTTGTGGGTTATTATTAATAAGTATAGAAATTACATATTGAGTAATGTATAATTGGATTAAAGAAATAAAACGACTGTTTTCCATATAATGTCCTAAGTCAATCCGAAGAACAAGCGCACACCCTGTTAGCGTATCGTTAATCTTGTAAAGGTGCAAGTCATTTGCAATGTATATTTTTTGCATAGAGTCAATGAGTAAGTAAGAATTATAGAAGCGCAAATGCGAAAAATTAAAAACCATATACTGAGAGTTGATTTTACAAAATATGTTGTTATGTAGTAGTTTAGGATTATTGTTAAAGGCTTATTGAGGTGAAAGGAAAAAATAAATATTAAGTTGACAACTAATAAGTGTGGAAAAGTAAAAAAAGTACAAGGTTGAATACCGTAACACGTTATCGGATTTTGAGAAGATCCTTTTCCTGCGTGATTTGAAAGGCCGGTTTCGTGTCTTCGTTCCTTACGTAGATCCTTCCGTTTTTTGTCCACACGTATTTGAAACTATGCTGTTTCGCAGAATCTCGGGCTTTCTTTAACAATTGTTTATTGGGATATGTCAAGTGTTCATTTATATAGATTCTGGAGGTACTGTCAGTCAAGCCGAGATCTTTTGCCATAAGCGGAGACTTGCGGGCACCGGAGATCATATTATCCTTAAGCAGGCGAGACTTCAACTTTACGATAATGTTCCTCGGGTGGCCTGGCTGCTTGGTTCTGGGGGTGACACGGTTAACTCCCAAGACATCTTGCGGGAGTAGTGATACGCCGGAGTGCTGAGCGATGCTTAGGATGATATCGAGGAGGTTTTCGGACTTCTGTTCTATAACACCTACGATTTCTAGGTTGAGTAACCTATCTCTCTGGTTGTTTTGGTTCAGCTCGATTTGTAAGAGTTGATTTTCTCTAGACAGAGATTGTATCTTTGCTTCCAGCGATTGTATGGCCTTTCTTTCAGCTGTGAGTGCATCGATTTTCTTATTTGCGGTCTCCTGCTGATTACTATAAAATTGTAGTGAGTCTTCCAAATCTGAAACTTTTTTCGTGGTCTCCTGATGCTTCAATTCCAGCGAATGGACGGATTTTTTAAATTCCTTGTATTCTTGGCGAACAGTATTAATTTCTAATTTAATTTCAGCAAAGGACGAACTCAGCGATGTCGTTAGTTTGTCAAGATCAGCCTTCAAGACAGATTCGAATTCACATTTCATCTTAGTGAAATTATCTTGCAACTCATTCTTCCAGCCGTTCATCATAGTTGTGACTTTCGAAGTGACTTCATCAATTGTTTCCGCAAGAACGTCGGTGTGCTTTCGTTTTGGGCGCAGGGTTACGTTATGATCTTCTACTGACTTTCTGATGTCAGGATTCGAAGCACACTTGCCACTATTATTATTATTATTCGATGATCCGAGCATTCTTGTTGTTGCGCCTCTAATTTCTTGTTACTCTTTGACGAGCCTTTATATTTGGCGTACACGGGAAATTGGGTCGTAACACACGCTGTATAAAGTTGAGATTTCAATGACGGCAGTGCAATATATATATATATATATATATATATATATATATATATATATATATATATATATATATATATATATATATAAAGTTTGACAATATTATAATATTTTTAGAACAGACATTTTTAATACAGAGTTTTAGATTCCCTCACTATGTTTACTTAATTCTCCTCTTTGGCTTTATCGTAACAGATTTCCACGAGTTTTGCCGAGTGCGAGTCGGACTCGCGCACGTAGGGTTTCGTACCATTATACCCATGCTTTACATGTTTACATAATAATTCGTTGTTTTTATACAAAGTCTTCCAAGTAAGCGCATTTATAAGGCATATATAACTGTTTATAAGGCATCTATAACGTTAGACATCTATAACTCTCTTTATATAAACCGTTATAATTTCCTTTTACGTTCATCACATGGACTACTATCAAGATTTTTTTTAGATTTTTCAAGCCAGCCGACTAACTTTTAGAGGAAGCGAAAAAATGCGCTTTATAGTTGAATATCTCGCAAACGGTCGGTACATTAAAAATCGTCTGAGCAACCTCTTAATGTTCTTAAAAGACCTATCAGTAGTAGGTTTTCACCCGGTTCGCTCCAGATTTTCGGCGTTCGATGGGCATCACCAGGCATAAAAAAAAAGAAAAAAAGGGTGTCAAATTGGGGGTTTTTGCCCATGCCCTCAAATCATCGATTGCACTTATCCGCTTTTCAATATCTCTAACGGTTACAAAGATAGACTTTTGCAATCACTAGGCTCATTAAGCTCTATTCATTACTAATTACGTCATGCAGCGGTAAACAATGGACGGTGATAAGCTTAGGGCCATTAGTGTTTAAGTGAAACAACAATGGTATTGTAAGTAAGTCATTTTATTGGTAAAATAATACTCAAATAAACTACATAATTTCAAATCGTTGTGTAAAGTATTTGCACCAAAGTGTACCAAGAAATCATTCAGTGACTTTTTGTTATAAATATAATACAGATACATTATACAGTATTCTCCACAAACCATGGTATAATCATTTTGTACTCTAGCTATATTGTATGACCATATTCTACAATTTCTCTCTAGAAACTTTCGGTGATATCCCTGTGGAGACCGACCATATGAATCAAAGTATTGTCCAATACGTTGTTTATCAATATGTATGGCGATCCAATGGGAACCTGGTTTATTATCAGCGTCCAAATTGCTCACGATATAGCATGGAACTGGAACATGTATCGGTAACCGGTTTGCCGCGTAAACATTATTTTCAATGTTTGCATCAATTTTTTTCTAACATTTCTGTATGTCTAAAGTATCCATGAATACTGTTTAGGTATGGTGATCTTATCTGCTCTAGCGATTGAGTATTAATGTGCACCATCTTAACCAAACTTGATATAAATCATGATATTTAAAGTTGATATCAATATCATCATATTATATGAGGGAGAAAAAATAAACGTTTTTTGTAGTAAATTTTTTATTCAATACACATATAAGATATACAAACAAAAACCTATGGATAATATACTTAACTACTATAGTCTACTGAAATATTGCGATTTTATCTACTCGTATTTCTATAACATTATCGAATTCTGCATAAACAACGCAATTGATCGTTTGAGTCAGAGCAGATTCAAAGCGAACTTCTAATCTAACACTACCATGTCTAATTAGATTCCAATGACTAGATGAATTGGCTGACAAATCAGGTGTGAGATCAAATGCTAGCAAACAATAACCTTTCGAATACTTATCGTGAGATATCCCATTACCTTCGTTAAGAAAATGTATTCCTGTTCCTGAGAATAATGTGTGATAAGTTGTGGTAAAAATATTATTATCAAAAGATGGTTGTAAAGCTTTTGAAGGAATTTGTTGACCGTCAATATATAAACAAAAGGAATTCATTTTATAGTTCTCAAAATTATATGGATTTTTAGACAAACAACCATTAAATGCTGCATTATTTACAAATCCAACTATACATCTCAACACCATTAATTAAAAACTTTTCTTGATTGAATATGTCACCATGAAGGTGTCCAATCATTTCAATGTAATTAAAAATTTCGATGTGCAAGTTCTAACCTTCTCAACAGGTTAGTACCTGTTGTGTTATCAATGGAACGTAATTATTGACGAAATAATTTTTAGCGATAGTTAGGGACGGAATGTGTGCCTCCATTAACCCAACGATAACAGTTGTGTTGAAATGCAATTAGCATTCCACAAGTTTTGTATATAATCGCCGAAAGTTTTAAGTATTGTCACAGTCGGTCATCGTGTGGTGAAGTTGTTATTTTTTGTACAAGTTTGTGTGACAAGTGCTCTACAATTATTATGGAGGTGAGTGTTATAATATATTTTCATTTTTTAGTAAAGTATTATACTTATTAATATACTTGCCCGCTGCTCCATTTGCATAAATACAGTACCCCACGGGGACACTGTAAATTTTTTCGGGGTAAAAAGTATTGTGTGTTTTAATCCAGTGCTTTAACAACTACTATACCGAATTTCATCCAAATCTGTTAAGTAGGTTTTGTGTGAAAGAGTAACTAACATTCATCCATCTTCACAAACTTTCACATTTATAATATTAGGATGTGTATTAAGCATTTGTTATTGTTGTTGCAGGCTTCATTTAACACCGAAGAAAATACTTTTAAACATTATTATTATTCGTTTTCTAACGATGAAGAAAGCCAAGATAACATAACTCACAAACTACCAAAAACATTGAAAAGTGTTAAATCGGAAGACAACCTAGACACACTTTTTGAAATCAAAAAGTGTAAGCAGACAAAAAAGATGTCATCAACGGTGTCGCGAGCTCACAAAGATGGCAATATTTTTATTTCAACCAATGCTGACGATAACTTACACGCAACGCATATTATAAAAATTGAGATATTTAATTTGAGTAAAATAGAAAAAGTTCCAACTGAACAACAATGGAAATATGCCGATTACAAATTAAAATACTACACCAATGATGCTAACGACAGTTACAAAGAAACGAAGAAACTTGTTTATAACATAACAAAGGACATCGCAAGCGCAGAGAATTGTAAGAAATACAATTTTAAAAACTTTTAACGAGTCACATTAAAATTTTTGAGCTCTTTAAGTCATTAGTGTAATAATGTAAGCCTATTCGAATAATGTAGCTAAGTACCTGCTCTACATTTATTTAAACCTTCGTAAAAGTGTGAAGAATATCATTCGACTTTGTACATTGTAACTGGTTGTTACCCTTTTCTAAATCAACAATGGAAAACAGTGAAGTTTGTGTCAGTACTTTCTTTTGCACATCTATTGACACAGAAAATATGAGTGACTTTGAAGACGAACTATGCAAAATTTGTGAAAAAGTGGAGACATCTGGTGTGTTTGACGATGCTTTCAACGAAGATCTCTACAACTTATGTGAAAAGGTTGAAACAAATATCAAGTAAGTGTTATTGTAATATATTACTTTAAAATAATATTTACTACATTAATAGGGTTCACTCCAAACTTATAATTTTTTTTTGTCTTTCCAGTGAATCTACTCTTCAGACCGGAGGAGAATTAAATAGAAAATGCATCAGGAAAACGCTACTAGCGCAAAAAGAGCAAGAAATGAAGATGGGGCATCTACATCGTCAACTGGATCTAACAGTGTGAGTGATGAAATGATGAACTGTTCTTTTTGTCAAATATTAGTTCGTAAAAGGTTTTTCACAAACCATTTAAAAAGTAATCTTCATAAAAGTAATGTTACAAAATCGCATAGTACTTTAGAAAATGTAATAGTCGTTGAATCAACTTTTGGTAATAGAATAATGTCATATAAAATCAATAGTAAATGTGAAGAATTAAAAACATTCGAGACACCCAAAATATTTATGGAGTCTATCAAAAATCAAATAATAACATTATTTGAAGAATTGATTCGATCACTGACAATTTTTAAAGTAAAATTTTGTGTTGCATGCAGATTTTGTTCAAGAAACAAAAAATATTTCTAACACATTTGAGTTCCAAACTTCAAATTATATAATAATGCAAGGTGATGACTTTAATATTTCCTTTACATCTCTTTGTGACACATTTGTAACCAAAATTAGTTCTTTTGAGAAAAAAGATAGCGGTTGGAGTCTTAAAAAAATTAATAGTTTAGATATGAATGTAAATAAATTTGATCCGTTACGCGGGAAATCATATATTGAATTACCTATGACATTAAACTTAAAAAAGCGGTAATTAATGTGAAGAATAATGATAGTTTGTGTTTTAAATGGGCTTTGCTTTCAGCATTATACCCAGTTACCAAAAATTTGGATAGAGTTTCATCTTACATGGTGCACTCAAATAAACTAAACTTTACAGGAGTATCTTTTCCGATTAAAATGTGTGATATATCAAAAATTGAAAGATTGAATGATATTAGTATAAACGTTTTTGGATTAGAATATGACATCAAAACAAAAAAGCATAGTGTAGTGGGGCCGTTATTTTTAACTAAACCTAGAAAAACTAGTCACGTTAATTTACTATTTTTTTCATATGGTAATATAAATCATTTTTGCTATATCAAAAATTTGTCACGTTTGGTAAGTAGTCAAATTTCCAATCAAGAACATGCAGTTTACATTTGTGATGGATGTTTATTACACTTTCCAACACAAGAAAGGTTATGCAATCATCAGCTAAATGATTGTTCCCATGTAAAAACCGAAATACCAAACGGTGTCACAACTGGTAAAGACTGGTTCGGTAAACCTGTTCTAAATAATATATTAAAATTTGATAAATTTAATAGGGCGTTAAAAATACCTTTCGTAATATTATATGCTGATTTTGAGGCTTTCCTAAATCCAAACTGCTCAAACAATCCATCAAAACCTTATACAAGTGACATTCATAAACACGAAGTTAACAGTTTTGGTTACTACATAAAATGTTCATATGATGATAAGCTATCAAAATATGTAACATACAGTGGTCCAAATTGTACACGAGTATTTATGGATCGGTTGTATGAAGACATAAATAATTTTTGACCAAAAAACACTTTTGTTAAAAATCAGAAACCCCTAACCGATCAAGAAAACGAAACGATTTTAAACAAAAAAGAATGCTTCATATGTCACTCTAGTTTAAATGGTGAAGATAAACTATGTTTTAATACGCATACAGGAAATTTCATAGGTGTTGCACACGATATTTGTAAAACTAAGTTTCGAATCCCTGGTCATATTCCAATTATTTTGCATAACCTTAGTAATTACGATTCTCATTTTATTGTTTATGCATTAAATACTCTAGAAGGAGAAATAGATATAATCCCTCAAACAAAGGAAAAATATATCTCGTTCTCAAAAAAAATAAATGTAAATAATCAAAAAGTTGAATTGAGGTTTATAGATTCACTAAAATTTTTACCTTGTAAACTAGATCAATTAGCTAGAAATTTAAATGAAAAACAACTTGAAACATTAAATTATAATTTTCCGAACTATGACGATTTCAAACGTTTAAGAAGGAAAGGAGTTTATTATTTAAAACACAAACTATCATTATTCTTTACATTAATTACCGCTTTTTTAAGTTTAATGTCATAGGTAATTCAATATATGATTTCCCGCGTAACGGATCAAATTTATTTACATTCATATCTAAACTATTAATTTTTTTAAGACTCCAACCGCTATCTTTTTTCTCAAAAGAACTAATTTTGGTTACAAATGTGTCACAAAGAGATGTAAAGGAAATATTAAAGTCATCACCTTGCATTATTATATAATTTGAAGTTTGGAACTCAAATGTGTTAGAAATATTTTTTGTTTCTTGAACAAAATCTGCATGCAACACAAAATTTTACTTTAAAAATTGTCAGTGATCGAATCAATTCTTCAAATAATGTTATTATTTGATTTTTGATAGACTCCATAAATATTTTGGGTGTCTCGAATGTTTTTAATTCTTCACATTTACTATTGATTTTATATGACATTATTCTATTACCAAAAGTTGATTCAACGACTATTACATTTTCTAAAGTACTATGCGATTTTGTAACATTACTTTTATGAAGATTACTTTTTAAATGGTTTGTGAAAAACCTTTTACGAACTAATATTTGACAAAAAGAACAGTTCATCATTTCATCACTCACACTGTTAGATCCAGTTGACGATGTAGATGCCCCATCTTCATTTCTTGCTCTTTTTGCGCTAGTAGCGTTTTCCTGATGCATTTTCTATTTAATTCTCCTCCGGTCTGAAGAGTAGATTCACTGGAAAGACAAAAAAAAATTATAAGTTTGGAGTGAACCCTATTAATGTAGTAAATATTATTTTAAAGTAACATATTACAATAACACTTACGTGATATTTGTTTCAATCTTTTCACATAAGTTGTAGAGATCTTCGTTGAAAGCATCGTCAAACACACCAGATGTCTCCACTTTTTCACAAATTTTGCATAGTTCGTCTTCAAAGTCACTCATATTTTCTGTGTCAATAGACGTGCAAAAGAAAGTACTGACACAAACTTCACTGTTTTCCATTGTTGATTTAGAAAAGGGTAACAACCAGTTACAATGTACAAAGTCGAATGATATTCTTCACACTTTTACGAAGGTTTAAATAAATGTAGAGCCAGGTACTTAGCTACATTATTCGAATAGGCTTACATTATTACACTAATGACTTAAAGAGCTCAAAAATTTTAATGTGACTCGTTAATTGTTTTTAAAATTGTATTTCTTACAATTCTCTGCGCTTGCGATGTCCTTTGTTATGTTATAAACAAGTTTCTTCGTTTCTTTGTAACTGTCGTTAGCATCATTGGTGTAGTATTTTAATTTGTAATCGGCATATTTCCATTGTTGTTCAGTTGGAACTTTTTCTATTTTACTCAAATTAAATATCTCAATTTTTATAATATGCGTTGCGTGTAAGTTATCGTCAGCATTGGTTGAAATAAAAATATTGCCATCTTTGTGAGCTCGCGACACCGTTGATGACATCTTTTTTGTCTGCTTACACTTTTTGATTTCAAAAAGTGTGTCTAGGTTGTCTTCCGATTTAACTCTTTTCAATGTTTTTGGTAGTTTGTGAGTTATGTTATCTTGGCTTTCTTCATCGTTAGAAAACGAATAATAATAATGTTTAAAAGTATTTTCTTCGGTGTTAAATGAAGCCTGCAACAACAATAACAAATGCTTAATACACATCCTAATATTATAAATGTGAAAGTTTGTGAAGATGGATGAATGTTAGTTACTCTTTCACACAAAACCTACTTAACAGATTTGGATGAAATTCGGTATAGTAGTTGTTAAAGCACTGGATTAAAACACACAATACTTTTTACCCCGAAAAAATTTACAGTGTCCCCGTGGGGTACTGTATTTATGCAAATGGAGCAGCGGGCAAGTATATTAATAAGTATAATACTTTACTAAAAAATGAAAATATATTATAACACTCACCTCCATAATAATTGTAGAGCACTTGTCACACAAACTTGTACAAAAAATAACAACTTCACCACACGATGACCGACTGTGACAATACTTAAAACTTTCGGCGATTATATACAAAACTTGTGGAATGCTAATTGCATTTCAACACAACTGTTATCGTTGGGTTAATGGAGGCACACATTCCGTCCCTAACTATCGCTAAAAATTATTTCGTCAATAATTACGTTCCATTGATAACACAACAGGTACTAACCTGTTGAGAAGGTTAGAACTTGCACATCGAAATTTTTAATTACATTGAAATGATTGGACACCTTCATGGTGACATATTCAATCAAGAAAAGTTTTTAATTAATGGTGTTGAGATGTATAGTTGGATTTGTAAATAATGCAGCATTTAATGGTTGTTTGTCTAAAAATCCATATAATTTTGAGAACTATAAAATGAATTCCTTTTGTTTATATATTGACGGTCAACAAATTCCTTCAAAAGCTTTACAACCATCTTTTGATAATAATATTTTTACCACAACTTATCACACATTATTCTCAGGAACAGGAATACATTTTCTTAACGAAGGTAATGGGATATCTCACGATAAGTATTCGAAAGGTTATTGTTTGCTAGCATTTGATCTCACACCTGATTTGTCAGCCAATTCATCTAGTCATTGGAATCTAATTAGACATGGTAGTGTTAGATTAGAAGTTCGCTTTGAATCTGCTCTGACTCAAACGATCAATTGCGTTGTTTATGCAGAATTCGATAATGTTATAGAAATACGAGTAGATAAAATCGCAATATTTCAGTAGACTATAGTAGTTAAGTATATTATCCATAGGTTTTTGTTTGTATATCTTATATGTGTATTGAATAAAAAATTTACTACAAAAAACGTTTATTTTTTCTCCCTCATATAATATGATGATATTGATATCAACTTTAAATATCATGATTTATATCAAGTTTGGTTAAGATGGTGCACATTAATACTCAATCGCTAGAGCAGATAAGATCACCATACCTAAACAGTATTCATGGATACTTTAGACATACAGAAATGTTAGAAAAAAATTGATGCAAACATTGAAAATAATGTTTACGCGGCAAACCGGTTACCGATACATGTTCCAGTTCCATGCTATATCGTGAGCAATTTGGACGCTGATAATAAACCAGGTTCCCATTGGATCGCCATACATATTGATAAACAACGTATTGGACAATACTTTGATTCATATGGTCGGTCTCCACAGGGATATCACCGAAAGTTTCTAGAGAGAAATTGTAGAATATGGTCATACAATATAGCTAGAGTACAAAATGATTATACCATGGTTTGTGGAGAATACTGTATAATGTATCTGTATTATATTTATAACAAAAAGTCACTGAATGATTTCTTGGTACACTTTGGTGCAAATACTTTACACAACGATTTGAAATTATGTAGTTTATTTGAGTGTTATTTTACCAATAAAATGACTTACTTACAATACCATTGTTGTTTCACTTAACCACTAATGGCCCTAAGCTTATCACCGTCCATTGTTTACCGCTGCATGACGTAATTAGTAATGAATAGAGCTTAATGAGCCTAGTGATTGCAAAAGTCTATTTTTTGTTTTTTTTGAACGCCGAAAATCTGGAGCAAACCGGGAAAACCTACTACTCCTATCCAATGGAGTGGAAGCATATATATATGTACATTGTGTCCTGTAAATCGACGTCAAGCCGTAAATCCGTGATAGGCCAAGTTACAATACTTATCAGAAAAATTTAAACGTTTCGGACGTGAACTACGGAACCATAAAAAGTCTTGGGAAAGGTCAATAAATTGCTAAGGTACAAATCGGTACAATTATTTTTATTAAATAACTACAACAAACAATTGCTGGTGATGTGTGTAATTTTTGAACGAGGATGCTACAACTAAATGTACTTATAATATTTAAAAAACGAGATAATAATTTTTTTTTTATTATAAAAAAATAGTAACTAAGTAATACATTTTTGTCCAAAAAATGTATTCTTATATTAAGCTTATATCAAGATATGTATGCTTATCGGGTAGGTAGGTATTGTTACTAAACAATACATACCCGACTGACTACCTGAATAATTACCTGATAAGCATATACATATCTTGCTATACATTGTAATATCACTCTCATTACCATTGCAAAATTAACTTATACTAATGAATAAAAATTAACCTAGTCAACGAGTAAAAAAAAATTGTACTATAATCTTTGTCAGGTCATAGGTGCGACTTGTTCATAAAAAAAGGTTAAAAGCCAATTTCACCAACTCAAAGTTAATCGTTGATTAGTTATCACTTGATATTTTATTTGTTGATTAATCATCTCTCGTTCTTCGTATTATTGAAAGAGAACAAAGGATTAACGCTAACAGGCGTTGGTGACATTGGGACTTAAGATTGCAAATCAACAGATCCAAAATCTTTCATTTTTATCCTTTTTTATTTAACCTAGTTGTAATAATAGTGTATATTGACTAAGCCATTACAGTAAGTATAGTTACAAAATACGAAAAATATTCGAAAAATATAAAAGTTTCAAAGTTTGTCTATGTAACAGGTAAATCGTAAAACAAAATTTAATATAGACTAATATGTGTAATATTATGTTCTATGTAAAGTAAAAAGTATTGTAAAATTGAGCTTTTTCTAATTAAACTAAACGAAGTAGTTGAGAATATCTAAAATATATATTAACACATCTGCAGCAAAATATATGTATTAACCTATACACTAAAAAAACAGTGTATGGCACATGTAGAATATTATTTGTACAAAAGTATGCAAATTTAATGTAGACGTAGGTAGCTATTAGCAAGATTCGTTTGATAATATGGCATATTGGCACATAAGAAAATATAAAAATGTCTATAAAAGCTAAGGACCATCTCACTTTGAGCCTAACCTACATTTTTACCCACTCAAAGAGTATTGAAACGTACCCAATTCTGCTAATATCAAACAGGGTAAGTACTTTATTTTTATAAAACAATTCAGTTAAGATCTGATTAGTGAATTCGATAAGTACAACAATAACAATATACGTATAGAAAATTACATTAAAACTACTTTAATCCTAAATACAATCGAAATTAAATTCGGCAAATCGAGAAAGAAAACCCTACTTTAATATAACCTAACGTAACCTAACGTCAAGACATGTCTAAGGAGGGTTCCGTAAATATTAACGCGTAATAGGTTTGTTCCAAATTACTACACAAGATACTGTCCGATTTCATACAAAAGAATTTGCCTAAACAGTTTTTAGCATGATCTATCAGCATGGAAACTTACAAGTCTCTAATCTCTTATAGTTTAGAAATGGCCCAACTTACACACCACTTTGGAGGCCGATTACTCGAAAATGGTCGACTTTGTACAAAAGTCATGTATCAAACCTTGCCTTTATTTTAAATAACCTATTCAACGATACCCCATACAATGGGGTAGAATGAAAAAATATTTTTCATACCCACATCACATGTATGGATACTGGAGAGCCACCGCTAAAATATAAAATTATTATTATTATTTGATGCCAAATCCGAGATCTGTAAACAATGTATAACTATACCAAATTTCATCCATATATATTCATAATTGCAGAAGCTAGAAGCGCGGACAGACAGACAGACAGACGGACGGACAGAGCGAAACTATAAGGGTTCCTTATGTATTACGGAACCCTAAGAACGGGAATATTTTGGACCCATTCAAGAATATTACGTTTCATCCTTCTTCCTTCTGGATATTCTTTCAGCATCTTCAATCGTGTCTGGAAGGGGCATATTAATAGTTTCCGGAAGGGTCAAAACTAGTAGACAAGCAATCAACGCCATACTTCCAAAGAATAGGGCCGGCAAATTTTCATAGTAAAGAGCCTGCGAAACAATGAATTGTGTTAGAAATGATCCTAGAATCAAAGAATAACGTCCAAATATTCAAATGCTTCATAAATTTTAGACGCACTCAAGTCCCATGCTGTCCTTGATAAACTGACACTTAGGGACACTGGCAGCCCGTGATTTAACAAGTTCTTACACTTAGGAAGCGTTTGAGAATTCATTGGTTTTCATTCATTTAATGCTTTTAACTATGCATATATTAAAGACTTTTATTACAAAATACACATCCACGACCCAGGGCAGGAACACAGAAAACTTTTTGTTCCCTGGCGGGATTCGAGCCCGCGACCTCCGGCTTGAGCGCCAACGCGCTAGCCCAGTGGCTACAGAGGCCACAGAGGTCGTCTAAAGCTGTATAAAAGGTTATAGTATGCAATGTCTATCGAACCGGTTGCCGTGCGACCAGGTGCGATCAAAAGTCGTGTAGTAGCGCCGCAGCCACTGAATCGTGCGCACGCACACATACTCACGTGTAAATAAGGACTTCAACCACGTCTGCAGTCAATGCGGTCACTTCGTTTGTGTTTAAATATTTTGAAGCGTCTTAGTGCAAAGGAAATCTTTTAGCAACCGGACGAGCAGAAACTTTGCCGATATTATACTATCAGTTTATCTAATTCATAAGCAGGTAGAGTGTTCTCAACATTTAATGTAGTCCGTTTAATATTATAATAATAACATAATACGAACAAATTCGGACAAAAGTCAACCGGCTTATGAATTAAATCCCTGATAGTACATTCACATGCGCATATTAAAGGTTCTGAATAAATAAAAATGAGGGAAACATACCAATAACGGCGTAAGAGGTGCAAGCGTCGATCCGACTCGTCCAAGAGAGGAACACACAGCGAGCAGCGACTGACGCACGCTAGTGGGGAACACTTCGGACACGTAGATGTAGACCGAGCTGTAGGCAACTGTTATGGCGAACTTGCCAGATAGGAATAGTACTAGCGCCAACCATTTCTGACCTGTGTACAAAGATAAAAATTAAAAATGCAAGGAGCTATAAAAGAGTAGAACACTAGATTTTGTTTTATTCAAAAATATTAAGTTGTTATGATTTTACGCCGTACTACGCACCGCTTAGGCTGGGACTATAATATGCACCGGAATCCGGAAGGCGGTAGAAAATTCTGGCATTGATAATAGAACTCTGCGCTAGTACAATAAATACAGTTGAAAATCGAACACACGAGTGTCGAGTCAAATGTCAATGTCATGAATGACAGTTCGACACTCGAAATTCTATTTTCAACTCTATAGTATTAGCGCAGAGTTCTATTTTCAGTGCTGTGAATTTCCACCGGCGCGGCGTTCCGGATTCCGGAGCATATAGTCCCAGCCCTAGTCGCAAGTTACCGTCTGGGCCACTTTTATGTTAAATGTCTTGGAAACTAATCGACGTATCGAAATTATTATTTCACCGGTATTTTTTATTTTCGCCGGAGAATACAGAAAGCCTATATTTAAAATTAGTCAATATTCCCCATTTGATTCTAGTGTATGTTATATGTTTGCACTACAATTATTCGCTCATTAATGTAGTTAGAACGGAGCAAAGATAAATTAGAGGTTCGTAAATAAAATTATACTCGTTACTAGTTTTCAAACTGCACCCGGAATTGCAAACATAAGCACGTTCTTGGAACCAGAAGTTTGTTGAGTAATGGGACAATTGATCATAAGCTTAAGCCTTGGAGGCGGTTGACGGAATCGGCTTAACTCGAATATTCCATTAATTCAGGCTGTTGGGTAAACATCGATCACTAAATATACAGAAACACCGCAAAATTCCCACCAAAACTTGATGGCGTCAATTAACCGCGGCGACTTAAGGTTGTCTTTTGTTCGTGTGAAATCAACCTCGGTTAAGATTAAAGTGAATTTGCATTTTTATCACATTTATTCAAGTTTTTCCCTCGGACATGGGATGGAAAGTTCCTTGAACCTGTATAAGTTATTACGGGCAACATTTTCGTTTCATTCGATACCTTTTCCTCGTTTCAAATTTTCTGATCCATTTAACTCAAGAAAGATTTATATGATTACAAACTTCCACTTAGAGTCTGGATTTCTTTGTAACTGTTGACTACTTTTTTGAAGATCATTTTATTTTAAAGGGAATTTCTATAAAAATTGATCAGCAAAGTTTGATATCAATAAATGTTTGTATATTTATATGTACTAGAGGTGTCGCCCTGTGGTCTAAATTCGCCAGTAATAATTGATATATTTTCTTAAGTTTCAACTTTATTTTGCCTCTTAGATAGAAAAAGATGTAAATGTAAACAGATTGAAAAGCGTTAACGTATAACAAAATTCGTATCTATTAAACGCACAGTAGTGTGAGTTAATAATCTGAGGTAGTAGTGTGTGTATGTGTTGTAATTGCTATTAATTTTATGTATTTATAGGCATTATTTTTTAAAATATTATTTTTCTGCACAAATTCCTTCACATGAACTTTAATTTACCGGACAAATTTCATACTCCTCGGACTGCATAAGTTTCGTAAAACAGGACACAATTTTTACATTTATCCTTACTAATATTATAAATGTGAAAGCGTGGATGTTTGTTACTCTTTCACGCAAAAACTACTGAACGGATTTCGATGAAATTCGGTATGGTAGTAGTTTAGACTCTGGATTAAAACATAGGCTACTTTTTATCCCGAAAAAGTTGTGTTCCCGAGGGATACCGTATTTACGCGGGCGGAGCCGCGGGAAACAGCTAGTATATAATATGACGATAAAACTATTGATAAATGTAAAATAAAACATTATGGATCTCACCTTTTGGTAAAAATGATAAACTGATACACAGTAACGCGCTAAGCATATACATGGATGTCAACACTTTCTTCCTACCGAATCTATCTAATATCAATAAACATACAAAGTTAGCTGGAATCTCTACAAAGGCGACTAGCATAAAGTTCAAATACTTGTTACCAGCTAGCGATACAGAATTGATTGATAGTCCATAATACACAAAAGTGCAAGTGATCCACAAGAATGAACACACGGCCGCTCTTTGCCTGATTATACTCGATTTGACTGCTTTAAAAAAAATTGACTTTTCTTTCTTTGGAAATTCTTGCATATCTTCCTTTTTCTTATCATCTGTCAATACTTCAAGGTTATAGAATGGCGATAGTAGCTCTTCGGACAGTTTAACTTTGTTCATTTTTGCAGCTCGGTTTAAAATCTCCACCGCTTCAGTGCGTCGCCCTTTACTTATAAGCCAACGAACGCTTTCGTTGAGGATCCAAATATAGCATATAACTAAAATGGCTGGTGCGTAAATTATTCTGATTACTATTCTCCAGCTTTGCAGCCACCAGGATAGACCGGACAAAGTCATTAGTCCAAAAACGTATAACACGTTTATAATCGTGTTACCAAATACTCTTCCTTTGGGACCAACCAGCTCCATAGCTAAAATACAAATCATCATTTTGAATGTTGAGCAATGCTTTTAAATGAATAAGTTGATGAGAAAACTATGAAATAATGGGTAATATTACACTACAATAATTAATATATTGAATACCTTTATACAATAATTAGAGTCGAAAATTTTTTTCCTCACCAATGACAAAAGCTGTGCTATACGCCCCAGCTCCTAAAGCAGCTTCTAAGAACTCCAGGACCAACATCATGATGTAACTCGTAGAGAACGATCTTAGCACTCCAAAAATACCGTTCATAAGTGATGCAACAGATAATGCTAGTTTCCTTCCGAACTTATCGGAAATAACTCCGGTGAGGGGCAGGGAAATAAATAGTCCTGCGTTGTGTACAGTGCCAATGATCGTCCTTTTCCAATTCAAGCAGGCTAGGTCGAACTGTAATGATCAAACGACATGTATCTTGTCCGAACAAAGAAACAATTGGGGCAAGAACCATTTGGATCAATGACATTTGTTTTCGTTTGTAAGGATAATGTTATTAGGTTACATATATATATATATGTTTTACCTGCATAAAACAATAGCAATTTATTAAATTTTAAATGATTGTAACGTAATTAAATAATATGAAGTACATTACTTACAATATTAAGCTGAACAATTATTAAATTGAGATAATAATCTTCATAATATTAACCAAGAGGGATGTTATGACTATTGTTCAAAATATCAATAAAATGAATAAGAATTTCTACAGTTCATGTGGATTTTCACTATCATTTTCACCTAAATAAAGAACCTACTAAAGTGGATGATTCGTGGCTGCGGGATCCTAACTCCAAGTTTGTACTTACGAAGCTAAGTAGGCATAAGTCTTAGAATATGATTGATGATGGCGCCGCAGTAAAGATTGAAGTTTAACCCCGTTCGTAGATAAGTTATCACCATGGGGCACGCGATACGACCATCGGACCACAGACACCCACGTGCCAAGATTTATCAATGGGTATAACAATCCATAAGGCTAAATCCGGTTATATTTTAACATCGAGTTGGATTAGTTTTAAGGTTTCATAGTAGCAAAAAACGAATATGAATAAATAGATATATATATATACCTATTTGAATCAGTGCAATAGGAGGCGGTTCTGGATTTTTTCGTTTATCAGATTTTTATTAACTTTTAAACGTAATAATAATATCTATGGACGCTTTCACACCACGTCAATCTAGTCCCGTGGTAAGTTCTCGAAGAACTTGTGTTACGGGTACCAGACAACGGAAATATATTTAATACTTTTATACTATACATATATTTAAAGTTATTAAAACTTAGTTTAATACAGAAAACTTTTTTGTTCCTTGGCGGAATTCGAATTCGCGACCTCCGGCTTGAGCGCCAACGTGCTAACCACTGAGCTACAGAGGTCGTAATATTTGTTTTTAGCACAGATCGTTTATCTTGTCCAAATATTGACATGCCCTGTTATCATAGTTTATAACCTCCGAGTAATCTGTTGCTTATTTTTAAAGAAACTAATAAGTACCTACATAGCTGATGATATTTTTAAACATAGTTTTTAGTTGCTTAATTTATGAAGAAACATTATTACATTTTGCTGATATTCTCTATATTGTAACTTGTTCTGTATGTTTTTCGTTTAATAGTATCTACAATAAAAATCTGCGGAGCGAAAATAATTGCTATTGTTTTTGACCTCTAACATTCTTGTTCAATGGCGCATTTATTTTGTTTACTTGTAACGGAATTGTGTTTGGTTTGAATTGTCTCAAGTTTAAACAAGGTTAGCTCTATTTTCAAGTGAAAGTGGCACTAGTTAAATACTTACGTCTTTCACCGCAGAATCTTCCTCACTATAGACATACGCACTACACTCTTCCTCAATCGATGAATCAAAATCATTTTTATGGCACACATCTGTTACATTATCACGAAATTTAAACCTTTTACATTTTGATAATACACCTTCATCGCTCGGTATAGCATTTTCCAACCAATTGCTGTGGTTCAGGTTTTCGCATTCAGAGATTTGACACCTGCAAAGAATGAAAGAAATAGTGAAAATAACGTCATCAAACAAAACTCCAAATTTTAGAGGACGTGGTAATAAACTCGAAAGAAGCAGATACCTACACGAAACAAATTCAAATTCCTTTATTGCTATGTACATAATATGGTATATTCTACGAGCGGTGCTAATATAATAATTATTGTCATTACAATGGCGTGCAATAGGAACAGCAGCACGTTTTTAAAATCAATCATTCGTTATGATTTGCCAGTATAAAGGTCAGTTCACACCGAAACAGATGAACGCTGCATTTTCAAGATAGCGATTCCAAACTTTATTTACTACAAAATAAGAAACACGTTTTATTGCAAGAGTTCGAATTTCGCGACGAGATGAGACGCGACGGACGCGGCTGTGCGTTTTTAAGATAGCGATTAAAAATTGAATTTTATTCACTACGTATTACCTACGCAATAAGAAACACATTTCATTACGAGGGTTTGAATTACGAAAATAAAAATGCAGCGTTGCGGCCTGGGACGCGTCTCGTTTCGGTGTAAACTCCATCTCGGTGTCTAGTGTCTACCATAAAATATCGAACTAATACGTCAAATCAAAGGTACCGACTTAAGACATCGATCATGATCATGCAGACATAATAAATAATGATACATTTAATGAAAATGGGTCAACACTTAATGATAATTATATAGAAGTCAACAAACATATTGTCGTAATAGTTGTGTCCGTCGTTGGACATACACATACATCAGGCGATTGAACTAATGACCGATAACAGTTAAGCAAACATATTTGACTAGACTGTATTGTGACAACGCGGAGAGAAATAATGAGAGAGAAATAGACGAGCTACAGCAAACCTTCTAGGGAAGCGATGTAATATAATACGATAGAGCTTAAGTGGGATATGAACGGAGAAAAATAAACAATGGATAATGTTATGAAAAATCAGAGTTCAAAAATCTACTTATGCTGTGTATTTTGATTACGCTGCGAAGCTTCAATTTTGGTTATCCCAATAATATAAATCTATCTATAAATGAAAATAAATTAACGAAATGTTTGTAGGCGCATAACTTCCAAACCACTGCACCAAATTGAATAAATCTTTGTTTTAAGTGTTCGTTATTGTCGGGAGAAGGTTTGTATGAAAAAGAATATTTAAAAAAAAAGATAGCAAATTGACGGCAAAAAAATATGACGGTTCGAAGTTCGCCGGGTCAGCTAGTATTTAATAAATTTTATTTGGCAAAACTAGTTTTTCCACAATATTTAGTTAAGCCGCACGTTATGCAAATTTTATTAAAAAAAAAAAAGTTTTAGCATAAACAAAAAAAAAACAACGAATAATTAAAAACTCATTGTAAATGGAACCCCTTATGTGCCACCCTAAAATACATGTGCACCCTTAATAAGCTTTCAGAGTTTGCGCATGCGTGCAGCTTTGGCTAAGACGGCCAAGTGCAAAATTTTAACACAAATACTATTATATCATAATCGAAACTACCATCCCAAAGTATAGAATTTAAACTAATTCACACACATAAAGCAGACGTAACACTTATAACAGGACATGATAACCTCAAATCCACTCACCTGTAACTAATATCAGGGGCTTCGAACACGAAAACAGAGCCGTACATACCAGCCAGATATACGGGTAACAGGAGCAGGGCATAGTTCACTATATTGTACCTTCCGAAGGGCCTTAATTGTTGGAGAATATCGTCTAAGCCTGTATCTCTATTCATCGCTGTTATTGTTTAGCTTCCTTATGGCACACGTGCTTCTGCAGTACTGACGGATCTCGCGCACGCGCAGTACTGAGACACGGGCGCGAATACAATGTACCTGATTTTTCCCGCAACTTCGTACGCGCAAAACGAAATCCCTCGGGAACCGTACATTTTACCGCGATAGAATATATGCCTGTGTCCTTCCGCGTGGTCTTTATGTCAGTGCCAAATTTCATAATGATCGTTTAAGTGGTTTTGTGTGACAGCGTAGCAACTAAAGAAACAAACTCACATTCACAACAACGTTATAATATTAGTAAGGATACTTTTATTATAATCGCAGTCGGTAAAAACGGAATTTCTCTTTCCTTCCCCTTTCTATTTTTTTCAGTTGATAGAGATACCTAGAATGTTTTTCTTTTATTTTTTAACTCCCGTCGAAAAATGAGAGGTGTTATAAGTTTGAAGTGTCTGTCCGTGGCATCGTACCTAGCTGCCAAACGGATGAACCAATTTTGATTCAAGTAGTTTCAAGTAATCGAGAGTGTTCTTGGCTATAATTTATCATCATGAGCTCGCTCCCTGCTTGATAATTATGGAGGTGCTTAGTTCTGACTGAGATTATAATTCAAAAAATAAATAGAATATGCGTATATCATTATTTGTGTAGAATGCTATTTAAGTATGCTTATTACTTTGTATCTAAGAAAAAGCTCAACAACATTTTTATGGCAGTCAGTAGTTATGAAAAATATGTTATTCATACCCACATAAATAATAAGATATTTTATTACATAAGAGTTGGGAGCATGATCCAGTTACTTAGTACGTTTTATGGCAATTTAAAAGTATTTAAAATGTCTTTGTTTACGTATAGGCAATTTTGTACGAAAGACCCGTAGTTTTTGATTATATTTATAATTCAGTCACAGCCTGGATTAATTGCTTTTAGGTTAATAATGGCCAATTATTACTGGATGAATCGTATAAAAAACCTACCGGGCTTATAAGCCATCTAATTGTTACGGAATAATACAAATGACAATGGTCGAATGGGAAATAATATTTTGTAACGCTACAAAATATGTTTCTATATATCAGCTCGCTTAGCATAACCGCCATAGAAATGAGTTTTATCTACACGAGAATATATTAATATGTATACCTAAATGACAGCTTCCCTTTGTCAATCTGTCATTTTGTCTATTCTTCCGTGGAAAGAATCCATTTCTACGGTGGTTATGCTAAGCGTGCAGGTGACAACTTATAGTGAACTTCAGATGAACTTACTGAACATAGTGAGACTCTCAGGGAATTAACAACCATAAAAAAAAAACAGCCGAAATGAGCGTTAATCTTTTAAATAAAATTCTCTCGCGTGGTGTTTGTTACAGATCTGCGAAACGGATCGACTGATTTTTATGAAATTTTGCGAATTGCAATAAGGTTGCAAACTATTTATACCCCTAAGACCAATGCCCAAAATTTTGATTTTTTGAAATTTTTCATAATTTTATTTTTTGTTATTAAAATACATATTATTATGTAAACCTAAATTTTAATCCTCCTAACACCAACCCCCATTGTTTATTAGCGATATTAGTACTGTCACAATCTACAACCCTCAGTCGTCGATAACTCTTTCATCACCTGAGTGCTAAGTGTGAGTTTTTCTTTTCGCATTCGATCGTGAGCGCATTTGGCGTTTGAGGAACAATGAATTTGTATAGCGCCACCTAGTTGGAAACGCGACAACTAGGTTCTTCACATACAAATTCCTAGTAAACGCCAAACGCGCTCACGATCCAATGCGAAAAGAAAAACTCACACTTAGCACTATGTGTATGTGTACTTAGAAGTTGGTAATTTTTATTTACTGTTCATAGTTAAGTCAGAACAATGTCTGTTAAGTACAGCTAGTATATTATAATAATAATGGTCTCTTTCTTGGTGTGATTTACCTGTGGCAAGAGACGATATTTTGATCACAAGATTTCTTTGTAGAGAGCGTTCAGGTTTATGTTTGTATTGTGGCTTACTTTTGAAAATAACTATTAATTATACCTAAACATTTTAGCCAAATGCTGCCCTTATGTTAAGGACAGCTAATGGGTACTTATTACAATGTAAACAATATGGCAAGACACCAAATTTTCTAATCAATCTAAATTAAGAACACAAGTTTGTTTACGCTTGACCGTTTGGCGTTTGATTATTTTGTTACATGTAATATGATCTGTCATAAGGTCTTGCTGATAAACTTTTGATTCAATAACATATTTATTGCCTATATAAGATTTTTAGGGTTACGTAGTACAAGGAACTCTAAGGGTTCTAACAGACAGACCGAAACTATAAGATAGTTTGGCTCTGTCCTTCCGTCTGTCCGCCCTATCTGTAATTATGAATATAAATTGATGAAATTTCGTACACTTAGATATGCGTATGGACCTTACTTTTGGCAACATAAATTAATAAAAAATTTGTGGCTCCCCAACCCCTGACTGATTTTTTCCCATTTTACCCTATCGTGTGGGGTACGAATAGGTATTTTTAAAAAAAAGTGAGATTACATACACGACTTTTTTTTATAAAGTGAACCATTTCCGAGTAATCCTTCAAAGTAGCTTATGTTGGCCCCCGCGCACGTTGGCATTTCTAATTTCTTTTATTTCTAAATTAATTAAAAGGCATTTCTAAACTCTTTCCATGCTGATAGATCATGGTAAATACTATTAAGGAACAGTATTTTGAGCAAATTCGGCCTATAACTCTTAAGTGAGGCTTATTTCATTAATTGGTAAGGGTACTTGTACTATGTATTCTGTGGTAAGGGCTAAGCCAAAAAAAATAGAATATCGTAGTGGAAACAAGGGAAAAAATTTAAGGAGTAGGACTTGATAAGTATAGGTCCCTATTTTGCAAGTTTTGCACAGTTTTCAAGTGGAAATGTGTTTGGTTTACAGTTAGAAATAGAAAAATCTAAAAGTTTTACAGTCGGTAAAATATTTTATTAAAATAAATATTAAAAAACAATAGAGTTTAATCATTAAAATTTAAATTTATGCTTAGTTATGCCCGCTAGACACCACGATTAAACTGCACATTTCGGTCATAAGAAGGTTATAAGCAGCCGGAAGGTTATAGACATATTAATTAGTATACCTAGCACGCATACCTAGCATGCGCCGATTCGGGCGTCTAGTATGAACATGTAGTACTGTAGCTACACGTCTACTGTAATCTGCCGACCTGCAGGTTTAGTATGCGCCCCCTAGAATTACCGAAGAATCGACAAAATCACAGATTGAAGAAACATTGATACCATTCGGAGCAAAATAGTTCTTATTGTACGGCAGCAAGGTCGATGCATCGTCATTATGAGAAACAACATTTCTTTTCTTCCCGAGCATGAGCTCACAAAATAGCCTCTTTTGACAGCTAAATAAGAAAACGTTTCTAACGTTTTCTTATTTAAATGTCAAATAGTCTCACAATAATGTAAACACTCCACATCACGGCGGTTCAAGACAAATAGTTTCTATACGTTGTCATTTACTTGAAAGTTTGATCATTTTTGACAGAATATTTCCCGGCAGCCATTTTAAAAATATGGCTATTTAGAAATGTTGACGTCTATTGACGACCTTGTTACCATGGATTAAGAACTATTTTGCAACGAACTGTTTTGGATACAATATTTCTTATTTAAAATTATTTCTTCGGATCGCCATGCTAAGCCCGCAGAGCAGTTTTATCGTTGTGGTGTGTAAAGGGCATTAGGAGTTGTACATCTAGCTTTCTCTATAATATGTATGTATTTTCTTAAATAAATGATCATCAATCTGATCTTATTAAGTAAGCGTGAATGTTTCCTGGTGTAAATGCACTAATGTAAACCATTTGTTTACAATGTCATGGTTATACCGCAGTATCTTCTGTTGATTTCCTTCTTGCCTTCTGGGATATTCTTTCTGCTTCTTCTATTGTGTTTGGGAGGGTCAGGTTTTTGGTCTCCGGTAGAAAGAGGACCAAGAAGGTGGCCACTAAAGCTAATCCGCCGAAGATCACTGACCTCATTGGCTGTGGACAAAAAAAGAAAATTGATATTATTCTTGCTACTAGAAAACATGAAAAACATTTCATTAATTTAAATCTTACAACAATTAGATAACAAAAAAAACTTTAAAAAATTGGCTCATGGGCAAAAGTTAACATATTATTATCAATGGACCAGAGAGAATTAAACGCATTACTCACGATCCAGACTGCAAAACCAACACCGGTCGTAATAAGGTGCTTTAATACAATCAGATGCCTTGTGGTCGAAATTCGACGATTCGAAATATAAGTTGCAACTATTAAGGTTCTTTTGTCTAAAAATATATAAATTTTGTCTATGGAATGTCAAAAAAAGATTGACAATTGTGTCAAACCAACAGCTACTCATATTATACAAACGCATAGTGATGTATGTAAATTTAATTTTTATTATTTTTATCTGTTTCTAAGCATTATTTAAAAATATTAGCTTTCTGCATACCTTCCTCCACATAAACTTTAACTGTGTCAAATTTCATACTCCTCCGTTAATACAATTCTCGTCAAACTGTGTTTTTAAGTTTTTGCTTCGCGTATTAAAATATATGATGATTAGTCATTTTTTAATACTCACCAATAATGGCGTTAGTGGTGCCAAAGTCGAACCAAATCGTCCAAAAGTAGAGCAAACAGCGAGTAGTGACTGTCGCACACTAGTCGGGAACACTTCGGATACGAAGATGTACACAGAGAAGTATGCGATAGTTATAGTACACTTGCCAAAAAGGTAGATCAGTAGAGACACCAATTTGAGATCTGTGGAAAGAGAAAGGCTCGAACTTCGGACCACAAAACAGAGTGCACTGCGCAAGCAGATATAAAGAAGAAAAAAAAATAATCCAAAATTTACTTGATAAGTTTAAATCAAAGTTGCACAGAATATAACAAAAATAAAAATATAAAAATTATGTACCAAATATTAAAATAGAATATTATCTCTTGATGTTTCAAAATACTTCCTGTAACGTTAAATCAATAATGATATATACATACTAAAGATTTAGAATGTATATATCGTTTCAATTCTGATATAATACCAACTATACATTTTATGGTTAATATAAAATAACTCTATTTTTTATTGTAAGTATGTGGAGATTCAGAAGTAGCTGATATTTAATATCCTTTAAATAATATTATATCTTATCTGGCAAAATCATTGAAGAAAAAATTACTCACCTTTAGGGACAAAGCTTAAGCCAACACATATGCAACCACTCAATAAGTAAGTTGCTATCAACACTCTCTTTCTTCCAAATTTGTCCAGCACCAGTAATCCTATAAAGGTTGAAGGTATCTCCACAAAAGCGACAAGTGTGAAATTCAAATATTGGTTTCCAGCTAGAGATACGGAGTTAATAGCTAATCCGTAGTACACAAAAGTACATGTGATCCATAAAACGGAACATATTATGAGTCTCTTTCTGATTATATTTGATTTTAAAGCTTTCATCAAAATATAAGTCGCTTTTTCAGTATTCTGAAGAACTGCGGTTGGTTCTTCATTTTCTTCTGATTTCTGAACTGCATTTAATGGACTCAATGTTTCATCTGATATGTCCACTTTATTCATTCTGGCTGCCTTTTTTAATATTTGTTTTGCCTCATCCTTTCGATCTTTACTTATTAACCATCGAACGCTTTCATTCATAACCCAAATGTACGTTATAACTAAGATGGCTGGTGCATATATGACTCTTATCAGTACTCTCCAACTCTGAAGCTGCCAAGCGAGCAATGATAATGTTCCTGCGCCGAGGACGGCGACACTGTTGAGAATCAGGTTTCCGAGGACTCTGCCTTTCGGGTGAACCAGTTCAATTGCTAAAATATCAACGTTTAACATTATCGCATGAATATTACTTCAAGTAAATATTTGGTAACTTTAAACCATCCACAAAGATAGAAAGCAAAGGTAACGATTCGTTACACGAGGCACCAAAACATTATGTGGTGAATTTATAGCTTATTTAAAAATCTACTTGAAGAAAGTTGAAGAAAAAGACATTATAAGCACGAAACACAATTGACATGAATATTTGAACTTACCAAAGACAAATGCTGTGCTGTTCACTCCACCACCCAACGCAGTTTCAAGAAACTCAAAAAGCAACATCACAAAGTAACTCGTCGAAAATGATCTCAGTACACCGAAGACACCGTTCATAAGAGTAGCGACTGACAAAGCTATTTTCCTCCCATATTTATCAGATATAAATCCGGTGAGGGGTAAGGCAATAAATAACCCTGCGTTATGTATGGACCCAATAAGCGTTCTCCTCCAATCGCAGCCGAGATCGAACTGAAACAATAGTGGTCATAAATATCCCAAAAACTGCAATGGGCTTTTATTGGGTATGAAAGTGTTCCATTTTAATCCAACTTTCGCAATTTGATCCACTAACCCAACATAGATGAAGCATGGCGATCGTTATATTCGAACCGTCCGAGTCATAAACACGGAATATACTGACGACCTCTGTGGCTCAGCGGTAAGCGTGTTGGCACTCAAGCCGGAGGTCGCGGGTTGGAATCCCGCCCAAGGGACAAAAAGTTTACAATGTTATTGGGTCATGGATGTGTATTATACATGTATAGTATAATAAAAAACTGAATTATATGTATAGTATAAAAGTATTAAATATATTTCCGTTGTCTGGTACCTGTGATACAAGTTCTTTTGATACTTAGTACGGGGCCAGTTGACGTGGTGTGAAAGCGTCCGTAGATATTAAAATTATTGTTATGAAATATACTTATGCCTGGTTTCTAAAGTGAATTTGACTTTAGATATCTATTTAATAGTCACCATGTGTCTGCCGCGGCCAAGCCGCGTCGTTTAAATCCTTATAATGTCTCGTTATTGTTTATGAAGATTTAAATGAGATACACTCAGTCTTACGTCTTTCACTGCCGAGTCTTCATTGCTATAGACGAATTCACTACATTCCTCTTGTATCGACGTATCGAAATCATTTTTATTGCACACATTGCTCGTGATGTTATCACGAAATTGAAATCTTTTGCACTTTGATATTTCACCTTTCTCTTTGGGTATAGCGTACTCCAGCCAATCGGTATGATTTAGGTTCTCGCATTCGGAAATATGACATCTGCAAAGAAATATGGATTTATTTGAATACGCAAAGGTTATTGGCATGTAGCGTTCTCTTATGTGCATAGTATTGAAGTTTGAAATTTTAATTTGCTAATTAGATATTGGTAATAGATTGGTAAGCCGTTAAGTAATTGATTAGATGCTTTTCGAGACTTTCGAAGGATGTTATGCTCAAGGAATACCAGGCATTATATTTGTAGGAATTAAATATTATTGAGATATAAGCAGCATGTCTCGTTAACAGCTATAATCAGTTTTTAACTTAATTCCACCTAACTATAAATTCAGCTAAAATGTTAACTATTTCTCTAAACAATTTTTATTTTTTATTCCCCAGCCCAAACAATATCCTGATATAAGAATATTTTATTATAGAACTCACGTTTAAGTTAGCTGGTAGTGGTACCGACATCAAAATTATGAAAATTGTGTAGAGAAATAGTTAAAATTTTAGCTGAATTTAAAAGGGGAATTATTTAGAAAATAAGATTTACTTCATACTGTTATGTGCACTTTTACTTTGGAAGTCAGTTTAATTTTTTGTTTAAAAATAATATTTTTTCCATTTTTAGTCATATTTATTATATTATTAATAAAGGATCAATTTCGAATTATACTCTTTATTAAAACGAAAGATTTTGCAAATAGGTCCACAAACGACAGAGTAATGTTCAAAGTATCGGTGTAAAATGCTACGAGAAGTATTATAACATCACTATGTGATGATGTATGGTGTGATGATGGTGATGATGATGATGACTACTGTACATACATACACATAGTGGCATATGTATGCAGTTCTTTAAACAACGCCGAAATCCCCAAACTTGTAGTATGTATGAGGAGTCAGGAGTTCTGTTCAGTACTTTTAGATCCAGGGTATAATAATATCTTGGTGCAAAATCTTACTTTTTGGTAGCATATGCTTGGGTTCCTTCTGAAATTCATCAGGTCACCACTTTGGTGACAACGGAACTAACTTCCCTTTACATCAGAAAAATAATTTTTAATTTTATATGAAGGCATTTATACGAACGTATAACCGCCTCCTTTTATACCCGACTACGGCGAAGCCAAAGGGAAGGGTAATGATTTTGGCAGTCTATGTATGTATGTATGTTTGTTCCCTCGTACCGTCTAAACTACTGGTTCGATTTTAATAAATGAGGTGTCAATAGATTCGTAATGATGCCGCGGGTAACATAGGCTATATAATTTTTTCAATTTAAAAATTATGTACTTCGAAAATTAAACCTCAGATTCTAACATCTAAAAAAATTAAATCGAGATAATTATCACATGTTTGGTATCAAAAGAAAAGTCTTGGCAAGCACACTACAAACATTTACATAATTTGTATACATATTATATTATATCATATTGTTTAAATCAAAATATACTTACGTTTAAAATACAATTCGTACAATATTTGTCCAATTTTATAACATTATCTATAATAAGACTATAAATATAATATAATTTATATATTATGTTCCTTCATAACATTATATTTTATTTTATAAATATAATTTTTTACAGGCAATACATAACAAATTTAAAAAAAAATAACACCTATATTGTCAAGCAGTGAACGAGCTGATGATGATGAATTATAGCTACGACCACTCTTAATTATGTCAGCTTTCAAATAAAAAAAACTAGATCAAAATCGGTTAATTGGTTCATCCGATTTTAATAAGAAAATGAAGATGAAATCAATTACTAGCACTTTATTACCCACTCGTTCGATAGATGTCACTATACGAGTCTTAAATTTTTCTGAATCGCGGTATCGTTGTGTTTAGAAGTTTATGATGTATTCCACTACAATAATTATTATATAAGATAAAAATACAATTAAAAGTATTTATTTAATCAATTGCATTGGTGAAATGTTGAATGATCTCTTTTGAGATTATTGAATATAATTTATATATGGTTCTATTTTATAAATCGTTCTTCGAGTTCGAATCAAGTCGTCATTTACTGTCTAATGTGTATGCTATGGTTAGTTCATTTTTATTTCAGTTTTTCAGTTACTTTATTTACCTTTAAGGTCCTTTAATAAATAATATTAATTGTTGTTTCCTCCTGATACGGTAATTACTTGATTTAAATTGTAAATAATATACGTATAGTTTTGTATTAGATTAAAGTTAAAACGGAAAAATATTAAATAAAAAAATAAGTTTTTAAAACTATAACCCGATTACGTAAAAAAAAGGGTCTAAAAAGGCCGAAACAAGAAAATAATTCAAATAGAAATCCAGAAATGCATAGTTACAAAAATGGTCAAGGTAGGGTCGTGGTCGCACACACTAATGGCGTCATCTAAGCGTCAGTTCACACCGAGATGCGTGACGTCTAGGTACAAACTGAAACTGCGTATATCGTCATGTATACATGCATACCCGAAGATAGTTACAGACGGCTGCGTTTTGACATCTACTGTTCCGAACAGTAGGTGCGACCACGGCTCTACCTCGACCATCTTTGTAACTATGCATTTATGGACTTCTATTTGAATTATTTTCTTGTTTCGGCCTGTTTAGACCCCTTTTTTTACGTAGTCAGGTTATAGTTTTTTAAACTTATTTTTTGGAAATCGTTTAAAAAATAAAGGTAACTTATGATATTTTACACACGTATAAATGCAATACACAAGAATAGATAAACTGACATCGTAGAAAAAAGAAACGATTTATACGGTGGTCATGCTATGGCTGCTGGTAAATAAACGGTATTATTAAAGGACAAACTTATCAAATTCGCAATAACAATAAGAATTGTGCATTATATAATTTTTTTTTACTATTTATTTAAGGCCACTTGGAATTAATTTTGTCTCGAACAATTAACGATGTTTCAGAAAACCTTTCAACCACTAATGAATCGAATTTGGTCGATGGGTGAGAACGATTCGCATAACAGTTATCGGCTCTGGTTCGAGTTCTTAGATTTATACTTCCTCAAGCGATAAGACATAATACCAACGTCATCATTTATCTTGGAGTGTCCCAGAATCATTTTGTGGTTCAAACATGAGTTTAAATAAAAAAAGGTACTTACCGTATTTCATTATACGGTAAGTATAGTTCACCCTAAAATATATATTATATTTTAGGGTGACCTCTAGGTCACCCTAAAATTGATATTCGCCCATAAGAACTCATATTATAATTTTTGAGTTTAAACTTTATACGTTACGTATTACGTTCTTTTGCCTCTTTGATAAAAAAATTTGTGGCAGATTGACAAATGTCAGCGTAAAACAAAATTGTATATATCAAAACCCACGGTAGTGTGTGTTGTTATTATTTTTACTAATTTTATATATTTCTAAGCAATATTTAAAAGATATTAGCTTTCTGCACACCGTCCTGCACATAAACTTTAACTGTGCCAAATATCATACTCCCCCGTTCGCTCAATTCTTGTGAAACTATACTGAAAGGTTTTGCTTCACGTATTGATATAATAATAATGATGATTATTTTATGATAAGAACAGGTATTACACGTTTTTTACGTTAGAGGACGAATTTATAGGACACATTGGCTGTGTTTGGCGGAAAAAAGCGCTCGGATGCGCTCGTAAGCAAAATGGCGATCGCTAAGCGGTAAGCGCTGTCAACTGCTAAATATACTATTTTTGAGAATTAGTAACGAGATAAAGACATAAAAAAACAAGAAATTACAAACACAACTACAAATTACACAACTATCTTTATTAATTATTTAAAAATAACACAACCAATCTTATATATCATTAAATCAAACAACTTACATGAGTTTTGCGCACCCTAAACTTAAGAACTTATGAACTTACAAGAAAATTATAATGTAAAAACGAAACCTAATTACTAAATCACAACACCGTAACGCCTATGACTAATTCCGCACCGAGTGACAGCTGACGAGCAAATGAACGAGCCAAGGGCGTGTCCATCATTTTATAGTCCTCTTTCAAGGACTCTTCTTTATTTCTTACACGGCCTCTCCTGACAGGGAGTCGTCCTCGACGACAGCTGGTTGGCATCCATGGGAATCCGGGTCAAAAGCTTCAGTAACATTGGTGTCGGCGGAGTCAAGCAACGGCATTGGGAGCGCTTGACTGGGACCGGCCGTAGGGGTTGATCGATCTACAGCCAAGTTATCGTCCTCATTGTCTGAAAAATAACACAACATCCATTGAGTTATATGAGCTTAAAAACTGTAACTGATAGGTATACAGTTTCTCAAAAATTTAATAAAAATTTACTGGTGACACACGCCTTTTTAGTGACATAACAGGCGCAACATATGTACTAAAGAAACATTAAAACTAATCCATACTACTTGCGACTAACGCTGGTGGCGCGACACACGCTGTTTCGTGTTTAAGCGACAAACGCCATCCGAACTACTATCGACACACGTTAGTAGTGCGACACACGCTATTACGGGTTTTAGCGACAAACGCCATCCGAACCAACTATCGTCATACGTTAGTGGTGCGACACACGCTATTACGGGTTTTAGCGACAAACGCCATCCGAACCAACTATCGTCATACGTTAGTGGTGCGACACACGCTATTACGGGTTTTAGCGACAAACGCTATGAAGCTGAACACTATCCAGCAATTTACTTACCATCAAAGTACGACAAACACGTCTCTGGACACCACTCGCCTTTCCACGGCACCATGTACTGTGCAGCCGCTTGTGTCGTCTTTCCGTAGCCACCAGCCAACAGTTTTAGCTCATAACGACCTCCAGGTAACACCTTGGTGACTTTATATGGGCCTCTCATTCCAGGGTCTAGTTTACCTGCGGACTGAGAATATTTAATCACGAAGGCAAGATCGTTCAACTTGTATTTCTTAGGGCACTGTCTACTACAATTGACAAGCCCATCCTGTTTTTTACGATTTTCTTCCAATAAATCAGAAGCTCTTGTCCTACATAACTCCCGCCAGGCTTCCCTGTTCGGTCTGGTGTTATCGATTGCTAGATCTCGGATAACAGAACGAATTAGAGGTGTTGTACCTTCCACTCCTACCAATAGGTTCAGTGGCGATGTTTGTGTACTCTTCTGGCGCGTCACGTTCAGTATCAACTGCAGTCTCCAAAGAGTCTTTGACCATTCTGAGTGCAGGCTTGCTTCAATTCTTAGCATATTAAGAAGTGTTCGTACATACCTCTCAACCTGCCCATTCGCATGGTGCATCTCGGGCGTGACATAGTGTATTTCTGATCCCAGTTCACGAACCCATCCTACAAAATCTCTGGACTCAAACATACGACCTCTATCCGTGACCAACATATTGGGAGAACCAAAAAGTGAAACGGCATTGGCTAAACAATTTTTAAGTTCCGTTGAATCTTGTCGTCGCATAGGATAGAGTAGACAAAATTTTGTGAAAGCGTCTACAAGGACAAGTACAAATTTGTATCCCTCTGAAGGTGGTAAAGGGCCAAGCGCATCGATGTGGATGGTGTCGAAAGGGAGCGACGGCTTCTGCCATGAAGTGATGCTTTGTAGGGGCTGCCGTGGTACCCGTTTTTTCGAGACACACACCAGACAGTGAGCTATATATTTAATCACAAACTGTCTCATACCTGGGAACCAGAAGTGTTTGTGTATAAGATCGAGGGTTTTTTCAGCACTTATGTGCTGGTGCTCGTCATGAAAAAGTCTTAGTAGACTCAGCCGATGACCTTTGGGGATATAACATAAGAATCTTGATTCCTCACCCGTGGGACAATATTTGTAGCAAAGTAGACCATTACGTATCACGTACCGATCTGCATCTAGCTTACCTTCCTGCAGTTGAATCATGAGATCCTGAGTCTCATTATCAGCGGACTGAGCAATTTGTGCCCAGTTTCGTGGTCGGGAAATCTGGTTGACGTGTACTGGGTTGCGGCTTAAATAGTCTACATGTGGCATCCTGCTTCCTTGCCTGTACTCAATGGAAAACTGAAAGTCCTGCAAGTATAGCCACCAACGAGCCACGCGCGGCAATAAATCTTTTTTTCGTTCTGTTGACTTCAAAGCGTTGCAGTCGGTCACTACTTTAAATTGGAGACCGATCAGATAATGCCGAAAATGCTGTAACGTTTTGACGACTGCTAAGGTTTCCAGTTCGTAAGAATGGTATCTAACTTCGGCGTTTTGTGTGACCTTGCTAAAATATTCGACTACATGTCTACTGCCATCTGGATGAATTTGTAATAAGATACCACCGTACCCAGCACTACTTGCATCTGTATGTACTTCTGTTTGGTAATTACGGTCAAAAATAGTCAGAACTGGTTTGCTAGTTAACGTCTTAATAATTTCCTTGCGCATATTTTCTTGTTCTAAACCCCAATTAAAAGTTATACCTTTTTTTGTTAGTCGTGACAAACATGCCGTTTTGGTTGCGTAATCTTTAATATATTTGCGGAAATACCCGGCAAGACCTAAGAATTGTCTGACTTGTTTAACGTTCTGCGGAACAGGGGATACTTTAAGTGCTTCAACTTTACGGGGGCTCGGTCTTACCTGACTCTTGCTTATTACTCGTCCTAAGTACTCAATTTCGGTTTTAAGGAACGAACATTTTTTTAAATTAATTGAGAAACCAGCTGTGGTTAAAATGTGCAAAACTTCGTGAAGCAGGGTTATCCCTTCGAGTATAGTGGAGCTCATAAGGAGCACGTCATCTATGTAGACAAGCACCCGCCCCGCATCAAGGAGACTCCTCAGAGTTTTATTGATTATTCGCTGGTAAACTATTGGCGAATTAGTTAGGCCGAAGGGCATTTTAAGGAATTCGTAATGACCCTCCGGCGTGACGAATCCAGTGTAATGCGAACAGTTTCTATCAATTTTAATTTGATAGAAACCTGTAGCCATGTCTAGACTAGTGAAATATTTGTAGCCACCCAGTCTGTCTATTTGGTCATCTATTAGGGGAAGAGGGTATCTATCTTTAATAGTTATCCTATTAAGGGCGCGAAAGTCCACACACATTCGATCGGAACCATCTTTCTTTTTTACTAGGATTATGGGACTTGCATATTCTGACTGAGATTCCCTAATAATGCCCTTATCTAATAGATCTTTAATTATTTCCCTGACTTTTAATTTCTCTTGATGAGAGAGTTTGTAGGGGCGATAAACAACCGGTTCAGAGCTAGTCAATTTAATATTCATCTCACCAGTATTAACAGTGGTAGATGCTGTACCCGAAATGAAAAAATCTGAATATTTGTTTATCACCTCTATCAAACAGTTATAATCGTTACCAGAGAGTGGCGTATCTAAGGACAATGGCTGAGCACAGCACACCTGATTAATACTGTTTGGCTGCGAGCGTGAAAGATATTGCCTATCTCTAGTACGTATGTAAACCACCCCATCACGATTTAGAATATCTGTTCCAATAATTATGGATGTATTCATACAATACGATGGTACTACTACAAAATCCGCTTCTAGTGAAATCTCATCAAGCTCAAGCGTAACTGTCACGAATGAAGTTGCTACGATTTCTTGGCTACCAATTCCTTTCAAAACACAATAAGTTCTTTTTGGTTGACAAGAAAGATATCGTAAAACATCGGATGATATTAAAGAAATATTAAGAGCACCACTATCTATGAGTACATCCATTGGTACACCCTCAATAACCGCAGTAATTATGTCTTTCGAAAAAGAATCACGATAGTCCTTGCATAAATTTATATTTCTTTCATTACGTACGTTATTGTCTGTTCTGTTTTTAACGAAACAATTACTTTCTAGATGGCCTGGTTTCTTACAGAATGAACAGAGAGGGCGAGGCTGATTTGTAAGTTGATCCTGTCTAGCACCTAATTTTGACCGTTTACAATCACGTCCAAGATGTCCCCTTATCCCACACGAAAAACATTTTAAATCTAACCTTTTTGGTAAGCTTTGAAAGGGACGCCTAATAGGTTGGTTACTAATCCGTGATTCCTGTTTACCTTTAACTGCCTTAACATAAATTGATAAAAATGAAACTAAACTATCCGCAGTAAGTTTCGCGTTGGCGGCAGCAGCACGGATCTGCGGATTATCTATTCCACGTATAACTATTAAAGTACGTAGCTCATCGCTTAGTCCTTCAATTACCCGCAAACGTAATAAAGATCGCCTAGCATAATCGGCATACGTAGCATATTTATCACTAGTAGCGTTCATAATGTCATAAAGCATATTAGCAAAATCTAACCGTTGAGGACAAAGGGGTTTAAACTCCTGTTTAAAATTTGACCATGTCCGGTCGTTCGTAACCCATTCCGATAGCCAAACGCGCGCGTCGCCCTTTAGGCAAGGTGCCACTCGTGACAGGCATTCACAGTCAGACCACCCATTAGTAGTGCGAGCCCTATCTACCTCCTCAAACCAGGCATCAAGGTTATTTATCGCGGGATCAAAACTTGAAATAAAATATTTGCCGGATCTATACGGCTGCAATGTTTTAAGAACTTCTAATAATTCCGTTGCACACGACTTGCGTTGCTCCGTACCTACGTTCACTCGATGCGAAGTACTACTATGAGCTCTCGCGGGTGATAAATTATTATCAACACAATTATTATCACTAGAAACGTTATGTTGATTAAAATCGCAATTTGAAACTAAAAAATCACTAGTATGTTCGACCGCCACACCCTTATTAATATTATCCAGTGCCGGCGTGACTGATGTGTGCGATTCGTTACTTTCTATAGCATCTAATCTTTGTAAAATCGTATTTAACGTGATTTGCAAACTTCCCTCACTAGTCGACGCCGACGCCGTATTGTTTTGTGTTCGCACGGGCGAGTGCACGCGCACTTGATAACTACGAGACCGGTGTCGATGCGAGCGCGAGCGACGACGGCGTTGTGATTCATACCGTGACCTACTTAAGTAATCGTCACGCTGACGGGAACGCGACCGTGTACTACGAGATTTAGAACGACTTCTACTTCGAGAACCGCTACGAGACCGACGGCAAGATTTATAGTAACTGCGCGGCATATTGCTTACAATATTTCAGACTACCCGCAAATTCACAATACAAAAACCAAAGTGCAAATACGTTAAAATAGTTGATAAATAAGATTGGTAATTAATTGAGAAACAATGTGAGCTTAGTTCTTTGTCCCACTTCTGATTTTGAGAATTAGTAACGAGATAAAGACATAAAAAAACAAGAAATTACAAACACAACTACAAATTACACAACTATCTTTATTAATTATTTAAAAATAACACAACCAATCTTATATATCATTAAATCAAACAACTTACATGAGTTTTGCGCACCCTAAACTTAAGAACTTATGAACTTACAAGAAAATTATAATGTAAAAACGAAACCTAATTACTAAATCACAACACCGTAACGCCTATGACTAATTCCGCACCGAGTGACAGCTGACGAGCAAATGAACGAGCCAAGGGCGTGTCCATCATTTTATAGTCCTCTTTCAAGGACTCTTCTTTATTTCTTACACTATTATCATCTAGGACGCTAAGTTAGCGTTAACCGGGGAACCTAACCTAACTTAAATATATGTTTATAAAGTATTCAAATCAAAATGAATATATATTATATACAAATATATTTTACTATTTTTTGGTCTGACATTATTGTTAATTTTAATAATATTTTAATTAAAAATTAAAATTAATTGCACAAAACACAATTAACTGACCTTCAAAATAAACTAAATAAATAATAAAAATGGCGGATTGTGTCAGCGCTATTATATGTATATATATGTCAGCTCTAGGGAGAACTGGGAAAGATCGCAATTAATGTTCACTCCAATGACATGGGTCTGGTTCACGGATGGTACTAGAAAAGACAACCGGGTGAGCGCTGGATTCACGAAGGCATTCCACTTACAGGAAAAAATTAGGTGGCTTGTTTAGGAAAATTGGCAACCGTGTTTCCGGATGAGATCTCTATTATTGCTTGTTCACTAAAGAGCCTAGAGATGGCCCTAGTCCATAAAACATCCTAATCTTCTCTGATAGTCAGGCGGCACTGAAAGCCATGACTGCAGTAGAAATTTCATCTAAATTAGTTTTGGATTATGTTGAGACGTTAAACACGCTAGGACGTGACAATAATATCCGTCTGGTATGGGCCAGCGCAGACAGAGAGGAGCGCAGCGGAGAGAATTTTATTAACGCACTCGATAATCAACTTTAAAATTATTGAAATAAAGTGCATACATGCTAGAACCTAACAAAAAATGCTCGCGCGTCCTCGACGATACGCCCGATATAAAATAGAAAATGCCCGAGACTGCGCGAGGATTATTCCTCTCTGTCTGCGCTGACCCTATGGGTTCCAGGCCACAGCAACATCCCCGGCCATGAAATTGCAGATGAGCTGGCTAGGCGCTTTCAATGAGTAGGAATCAGTTAAGAATCCTACCTGGGCACGGCAAGCTCCACATACACCTCAACAAAATAATTAGTGATACAACGACTTGCAGATTCTACGAGGAAAAGGATGAGACGCCAATCCAACTTGTCCTTGACTGTCCCGCACTTCAACAGAATAGAAACAGATACCTTTGGCACCACGAATACTCTGCCACAGAGGTAATTCGCAGCACCAACTCCAGCCATACCATTCAGTTTATGAGCAGCATAGGGCTGGGGACTGGGGAGTCACAAGAGACCCACTTGAGTCGCAGTGACGTCAGGGATCGGATATGACCTGCTTTCGATTGTAATAAAAAGGGGCTAGGGCCTCGATTGAGTGCTCTGCTCCGCAGCTTTAGGCTCATGAACATAGTTATTGCATTAATAGTAATCGTGATTAAGTGTCATTTAAAAACTCAAAAAAATACTTGATTACGATATTGGCTCCCTCAATTCCGATATTGCAATATCAGACCAAACGCTCCGAGATTCCGATATTACGAGATTCCGAGATTCGATATTGCATGCCTAGTGACTCCCAGCCTTAGCCTCCTTTATACAAGAAACATTATTTTGTCATATCAATATTGAACTCGTCAATAACTATACCTCCGACCTCGATTCATGCCTTCTGCCCTAGTGGGTCATTCGTTAGGACCATTTTAATTCACGAATGACCCTATCCTAACGCCACAAACTCAACGGTACATACACCTCAAGACATTTGCAACAGATCGGCCATCAGCGGCAACTGTGGTGCAATCAATCATGGCGGCGACTGATATTAATCGTCAGGTCGACCTGTGCTAATCCTTCTCATCATCACTTCACCTCATTAATTATACGTGTTATCACTGTAAACAGTCGTATAACTAACAGGCTTTTATCTTTATCTTTAAAACCGGATTGGTAATGCTTATGGGTTTAAAGCAAAAAGATTAAGAAATGAGAAAGAAGTGATAAAAAGTACATTTAATTTTGATTAATTATTATTATTATTTGCGATCCCCGTATAAAATCAATCTGCAGATCTAAAATGGCCACATTAAGTGAATCGTACTATGAAACATCAACTTTGGAAGAAGTTGCGGTTGTCGGTTTTGTACTGGGATCGTAAATAATAATAATAGATTAATTAAAATTAAATAGTACTTTCTATCGCTACCTGCTGTTGTAACTTGTAAGTCGCCAAATGTGAAAATGTGAAGTTTAAATTGGTAACAGTTAGTGGCGAAGGTTCTCCTTCATAGGGAAGCCCTAGCCTGTATTATAGGCAGGGATTTGGATGAGGGTCTTCAAAAGGCAAGTGGCAAGTGAAGTCGACAGGTATGGAGTTATAGGAACCCCACGCCACTGGTAACAGTATTGTGTCCGTACTACTGATGTATTTTTGTTTACCAAAATATTGAATTGGACCTGAACAGTGAGTATATATATTCAAAAGGCCGATTCACATTCACAGCATATTTTCTTGAATCAATCAAAGGTTTCAGCCGTGTGACAGACGTGTGCAAATATACAACTAGGGTAGCGTGATTCGTCAGGCTTACAGCAAATTGGAGACGGCTGCGTAGATTAGTGCTCCCAATTGAGGGACCACGACCTACCTTCCTACGAAATTAAGTGAATTTGGGTAAACTTTGTAAGCATTACGCTTTATATGTATCTAAAAAAGCTAGTATTCGTTTTATTGTAGAAATTCGACATAATTGAAGCACAAATTTTGGGTATGCATTTACGTTTCCTGTTTGTACTCGCGGTAGAGGCGATACAGGCTGCGCTGAGACGTGCACACAAATCCACCTCCATTTCATTTGCCCAACGACCCTAGCCAATGATTGCCTCCTATAGCAATCACTAAAATTTGGGGGCACGGCAGTGCCGTAGCGCAAGTGGGCACTACCTAACCACCCTTGTCGATATTTTGAAGCCAAGCTGTCAATGAGGCCAAAATGCGGTAGCCAATATACATCACAAACGTATAACTGTCATGTCAATCCACGCCCATACACGGCCAGTTCCAACTGATCTAATCGCACTCCCTTGAAATTTCGCCATCAACGCCGCTAAAGCAGTTTCATTCTGAATACATTTAAATTCCTAAATTAAAAACAAAAAATATAATTATACCCACATGGCCTCCTACACAAGACGACTACTGGGGGACATGGACTAGTTGTAAAGTTCGCGTAAGAACTTAGCTAACTTCTCAGCTTTTTAGTAGGACAAATATGGAGAAATACACTCAAACATTCGGGATCATGAATATTCCATAGACACGAAATAGAAGCTAGCCTAAGTATCGTGAGGAGCATTATGCATACGGGAACTGCTTGAAATTATATGATAGTCGCCCACAGATGTATATAGAAGTAGATCTCACATTCAACATAAACTGTATCAAAACCAAATGTAAATTTTTTGAACAACCTAATAATATGACATCAAAGTCAAAACGTTTTTTATTCGGTATTATATACCTACTTTCTGAACGTCGGTCTACATGATGCATAATGCATGATGCTTTGCCTACCACCGGTTCGAGAATTAGCCCGGCGAGAAGAACCGGCGTAAACTCGCGTGTAATAAGAAAATCACTAGAGAAATGTAGAAATATCTAATGTTCTGTACATAAGTGATTTCAAATATTATTTGCCAGTTACCATAGAAGTTAGATGGAAAACAATTAGTGATCAGAATAGCGTCTAAAACAATAATTTCTAGAAAATGTTGCCTGTTTGTTTGTTGTTAAGTTTGGGCGCTAATTTAAAAATCATCATCAAACAAATTGAACGAAATTGAACACAGATAGTTTATAACCTCAATTTCCAAATGCGAAAACCTTTTATCTCAATAAAAGTACCTACAATACCCGTATAATATTTTAGCTGCATCTAGCAATTCAAGTCTGTCGTATGACAACTGACTGATGCAAATGTATGTAAATCCGGCGCGGGTGGCGCAAATGTGCAACGCCTTTCAATCTACGTGATCATTTGCTCGGGCTGAGCTCCGTCTTGATTATATTCTGTCCTTGTTTATTTATTCCTAGTTGCTTGTTGTGCACCGCGATGTCGGAAGATGTATGTACAGCGTTCCTTTACTAACTTTTGGTTGCGACATCACGAAAACCTAAAGCGACTAGAAAATCTAAAGTTTTGTAGGGGGATAAAGGGTAGCCTAAGTTTTAAACTACATCAATGTTTTTGGAACGAAGTTCCTTATCGCGCGTTGCGAAAGGGGGCTAGACGGAAAAAATTAAGACTAAAAGTTGTAACGACATTTGCTATAGTTGTAAGCCGTGCGGCGTGCGCGTGTTTCTCTGTCTGTCTCTCTCTCTCTCTCTCTCTCTCAATTATTACTAAAATTGAGCCTACTGATTAAGTTTATATTACATTATATTTGTTAATAATAAAAAAAATATATGACTTAAAAAAAATAAAATTTTATTACAATTCCTTCACTAATTAATCGAAAGGAACTTCGTTCCATCCGGGTGTCCCTTGACACCTCTCAAGTTTTTCTTTTCAAATAGCTTTAGACGTTTTAAGGAATTAGTCAACCGATTCAACTATAGCTCATAATCGTTTTGGCATTTGAGATGGTCAACATGAGGAACTAATAATGTGCGACAATATTAATAATAAAAATGTTAAAATCCAGTTTACAGTCTACTGATAAGTGTCACATAGCTTGATTTGCATATCTTGTATCTGTCACTCGATATAAAGTAAGCAGCAACTAAACATCTGAATAAGCTATCCCGACACTCATTAGAAGATTGTAAATCAGACCCTTAGCCCCTAGTTCACCAAACTTCTAAAAACGCGCTTATGCCATAACCCGGAATCTTTCTCCCTCTCTCATTCAGTATTAGAACGGGATAGACAGATCTTAAACCGTAGCGCAGCCCCGAACGTCGGTTTAACGCGTTGGCGAAATTGGGGTTACCTACGGTTAGTACCTACAGGTTACAGGTTTTTAATTTGAAGAGCACAGGGAAAGAATGATCAAAGTCACCCTAAAACTATTTTTGAGATAATAACGCCATCTTGCTTACCTCGAAATATGAAATGGGTAAAAACGTTCTAAGTCTCGAAAAATTTACTTTAAAAATTTTGGCCTAAAAGTTATTAATGATCACAGTCCAAGCGTTAAAATGCAAAAACGATCAAAATCGATTCGATTCGACATTGATCGTTTATACAAGTTTTCGAACGAATAAACTAACTTCAAGATAACAGTTGACGTTTCGTGGATCCCGCGTTTTTCTCAACGATTGTGTTGTGAATAAATTTACACCGATCAGTTATTTAAAAAAATCGGTTGTCTGTAAACTCAGTTTACTGATGATAGTTGAACGTGACAACGTCATAAGAAATGGAACTGAGCAAGGTAACGCCGCATGAGTCATGTTTAGCGAGGTAACGCCGGTAATGCATGAGTCATGTTTTTTCGTGCGTGCAGCCGGCTCAAACACAAGCCGGCAGCATTAAGATTATCGTCATGTCTGATAGTGAATGTAATTTGGATGATGTTGTGGACAGTAATAACACAAAACAACGTAAAAAATGTGGTCGTGTATGTGACACTACGCGTTATTTACGGAACCTGCATTATTATACGCAAGGTGATCCATGCAAATGTAAGCGTTTTGATTGTTTTAATACATTATCAACCACATCTCAGCGCTCGATTTTAAACAACTTTAATTCTATGAGTGATAGAAACGAGCAAAATCAGTATCTAGCAGGATTAATCACCGTACTTCCTATATCAAAGAGGCGACCTCGACGACCTCAAAATGAGGCGAAATTAAGAGACTCAGCTTACAGTTACAGAGTTAAGGTGTCAGATTCTAACAATATAGACACTCAAGTTTGCTACAAGGCATTTTTATCCCTCCATGGCATAACAAACAGACGCTACGAAACAATTAAAAAACAATTGTTGGTATCTGGTGTAGTTCAAAAATATGGTAGAGGGAAACACACAAATAGACCACAGAAAAAAATCTCATGAAACTCAACAGGCAGTCCATGATCACATTGCTAGCCTACGTGACAGAAAGGCACACTACTCTTTAACAAAAACAACTAAAATTTACTTTCCAGAAGAATTAAACATAAAGAAGTTATTTAAATTATACTGTGAAAAAAATCCCACTCATCCAGTTTTATATTATGAATATTACCAGAATTATTTTAACTGTAACTTCAATATTTCATTTGGTTTCCCCCGTACAGACACCTGTAGCAAGTGTGATCAATTTTTAGTTGAAAAGAAGTGTCCCAGTGTCAAAATTAATGAAGAGCCAAATGAAGAAAAAAAGAAAATACTTATGAAACAAAAAGAGCAACTTCAGAAAAAGAATACATTACATAAATTGAAAGCTGCAACATTTTATAATAGAAAAAGACAAGCTAAGAATAAAGCTATGAAAGATTTAAACTATGAGGGTATAACAATAGACTGCAAAAAATCTGCCAGTGCCAAATATCACAACGAATGATGTTTATTATCGGAGACAGCTATCAATTTACAGCTTTAATATACACATTCTTTCAAGCGGCCAATCAATATTTTTTTCATATCCTCAAACAATTGCTCACAAAGGTGCTGATGATGTAGTTTCTATTTTCAATGTTAAACTATTTCATTTACAACATTTTACCAGCAGAATGTAAAAAACTTGCAATTTTCAGCGACGCATGTGCTGGTCAAAACAAAAACTACACAATGATCCGCTACCTACACAATCTTGTCCATAATAAGTGTCGATTTGAAGAAGTGACTGTTACATTTCCAGGACGTGGCCACAGCTATCTAGAATGTGATAAAGATTTTGGTCTTATCAATCAAAAATCATTTCCTGAACTTCCAGAAGATTGGATCAAGATATTTAAGGAATCGCGTGTAAAACCATGTCCATTTCATGTAATTGATGCAAAACAGGATATATTTTTAAGTGGACATCTTTTTTGACTGGTAGTAACCAGTCAAAAAAGATATAATAGGAAGCAATGTCGTTTTGCCACAAGACCTGTGACCGAATTGCATATTAATAAAAATCAAAACTGCAATACTGTATAAGATGCACGACAGTCATTTATCGGCCCGTGGGAAAGCCATGTGATAGTTCAACGTGGAAAGCAAAATATGATACAAGAAGATGAACCTGAGATGTCACACAATAATCTGATTCCACTCAAAAATGCTTTGTACACTGATTTGCAACATTTGAAGCAGTTTGCTCCCAGAGAGCTCAAAATTATTTTAATAATTTGCCTCATTAAGAATAAAAGACTTTGATCATTCTTATTCATTTTCCATATGACTTTGATCATTATTTCAATTTATGTTTATGTGTTAATTAAGATAATATAAAAATATATAATGAATATAAGTACTATTTGTTTTTTTAATGTAAAACACAACATCCCATGTATAAATATGTAGTCATCTTGTATAATAGAATTTTAATGTGTCATACTCATTAATTAAACACAAGTCTTTAAAGTTAAAAAATGTTATATCTAACAATTAACGTAAGTGTGACTTTGATCATTCTTTCCCTGTGGTCTTCATTTATTCTTAAATATAACATTGTAATGTAAGGTAAAACTTAAATATTAAATTACACCTATTACATAATAAGTTTTACACATGAGCCATGCTTCGACACGAATGGGCCGGCTCGAGCGGTTAAATGCCACAGCCTCCCAGAAAACCAGCGTGAAATAACGTTTGCGTTGTGTTTCTACTTTCGCCGAGTGAGTGAGGTTCCCCGAGGCCCAAGGGGGTTGGGGATGTCATGGACACAGTACGCAAATACGCAACACCAGAGGATTTATTAGTACAACTACAGAAGAATAGACATTCTGACACATAACGTGGACGAAATGACAGCTTTCCTTTGTCAATCTGTCATTTTGTCTATTCGTCCGTAGAAAGACACCATTTATAGAGTGGTTAAATAGGTGTGCTACGCGTGCTGGTGTTGCGATTGTAAATGGACGGCGGTAATCGCTTACCATCACGCGCTCGTTTCCTGGTCCGTTTAATCAAAAAAAATATAGAAATAGAAAACCAGTTTGATGGTGATGGGCTTACCGATAGTTCTAAGACCGAGATGCCCCTTCCATTCTACTACCTTATTAAATGAGCTCTACATTTTGTTATAAAAATGTAGACGATAATTAAACACTTTTATGCTAAAATAAAAATATTTTAACTACACTTTCATTTTACTGTTATTGAATTACAAATGTATCGTCTCTTGTTATCATAAACTGAATTTGGAGTTTGGACCAATCATAACGGGTTTGACGTTAGTTTCGACGTTTATGGGAAAACAATTTTGCAGTCTTAACATATCAGGACTGGATCGTAACTGTATTATTGCATTATTTAATTAGCAGAATCGACCTTTAACGGTAGGTACTCTACATGTTTGTAATCTCGTGGGTTCCGTACTGCTAGCTGAGTTTCAACTGTAAACGGATATACCCGAGATAAAAAGTAATCGTTTCGTAGTTAACAGTGTAATATGGAAACACATTCCATTACATGAATTGTTACCTAGTATGAAGACTTAACCTTCGAGTTACGACAAACCTGACAGTATTTTCGAAACAGGTTTTCTAGAAAGTCGTGGAAGAAAAATAAGGTAAATAAACTCAAAATCACTCACCTGTAACTAATATCAGGGGCTTCGAACACGAAAACAGAGCCGTACATACCAGCCAGATATATGGGGAACAGGAGCAGAGCATAATTCACTATATTATACCTTCCGAAGGGACCTAACTTTTGCAAAATATCGTCCAAATTGATTTCGCTAGTACTCATTATCACGTATTCACAACTATGTATTATCATACACTATCAAATAATACACTTGTAACCTCAATTCCACGTGTAAAGCATGCGCGTGCGCAAAAATCAAGAAAATAAACTTATTTTACTACAAGAAATTGTGAATTACACATTTTGTTACCAAAATATTACGTGTGTTCTGTCGGTCCCCAAAAATAAACTAAAGAAACATTGGCCGAGACCGGTCGGTCAGTCAATGGCGAAAGAGATAGATGTATGCTGTTGTTACTTGAGGGAAAAAGACAAAAATTCATTACGTGTGCATGTTTGCATGTACTATACAGGCGTGGTTTGATGACATTGATTGTTATAAAATAGTAAATAAACAAGTTAGATTACTCTTGACTCTATGTTCTAGATCTCTAGATATTAATAGCGATTAGATATTTAGGCCTCCTATCGAGTCTCGACTAATTATTTAACCTATTTGTCAGACACGACAGTCTTAAGACTGTCTATGTAATATAAAGATGCACATTTGAAAAAAAAACTTATGACAGGCTTGTCTATGTGAGACAAAATTGTCTTAAGACTGTCATGACTCGTGTCCCAGCTCCCAAGTGAGCTTGTTCTTATAGGAAAATAATATGTAGGAAGGAACTTGACCTCATAATAATTCAAACAAGGGGCCATCCTTAAATTACGTTATACGATTTTTAGAATTTTTAACCCTCTCCTCCCTCCCTCTCTCCCCGTCCTAGTCAAATATTGTAACATTATCAGAACCTTGGTGATGATGTGACGTCACACATTTTTTATGTAATTAAACTAGATTATTTTCTTCTTATTTAAAATTTTTGTAATGTCACAAACTATTTGACACCCCTTGTCACAATTGTGTGATAGCTGGGTAGGTCCTTTTACGTGTAATGTAATTTATGTATGCCTAAGCCTGTAACAAAGAAACAAAAAATTATCTTTGTTAAGTTATTATGATAGAAAATAATATTAATTCCTAATGGGCCATGAACTATGGAATATTAGTAATGCCTAGGCCTGCTGCAACCAGTTGATGACGAGGGGTATAGAGTTCCTGTGACTTATAAGCAAGAGTTATGCGGTCACAAAACTGTAACAATTACAAAATGAGTCAATTTGATCTTTAGCATCGAAAAAAAACTGACAGCAATTTCACAGGAAATATATTCCTATTGAAAAAATTTAGGCATAGAGAAATTAACATCACCAATTTATTTTAGTATTAATTAATTGCTATACAATTTAATCAGGCAATATAAGAATACATAGACTTAGGGTCAATTTACACCGAAAAGCCAGCGGAGTGACAAGTAGCATCTCTGTCATGTAATTTTAAACTTTATCTTCATTATTAGGTATATTACATAATATCGCTTCATAAAATGAAAATGTCCCCCAGCCTCTTGCGACCATCAGCGGCCATGAGCAGCGGTGATTGTCTCAAGCGAAGCTGTATTTTGTAGTAATGAAGAAAAAGGTTAAAATTATACGACAGGTATGCTGCTGCCTGCTCCGCTGCCGTTTTGGTGTGAATTGACCCTCTTCACTTATGTGTAATAATATTACACATAAGTGATAAGACAATATAATTAATATATTGTCAAACGGTAAAGATAGGCACATAATGTTATTATAAACTATTTGATGTAGAACTTTCTGGAACAATGGAAGCACCACTAAAAGCGACCACATTTTAGCGCAAAAAACTCCAGCAAATTCCCTCTAAACTTACAAAGTAATAGAATGAATGTAGCGATTTCTGTAAAACTACATTTCACAGTTCACCTAACAGCTGTTTTAAAAGTAATTTAACTTCGCGAACAAAACTGCGGCTGAGTTCAACTCTATCTATACTTAAATCACACAGGGGACTGATAAAGATTCCTAGATTAGGGTTTATACTAACAATGTCCGATATTACCGTATTAATTTAACCCCCTACGAAAACAGAGGTCCATGGCCGATGGCCATGAACGGTGGTAAACCACTACAACACCAGAGGAGCTATAAGTGCGTGCCTGGTCCTTTTTCGATTCTCTAGGTGATCTACATAATGTATTTTTATCCGAATGAAATTTTTAGGGTAGATTTCTTGAATATTATATACCTACTTTTTTATTAGCTTTTGCCTGCGGTTCCGCCCGCGTGGAAAAGTGTTCGTTGCAAACAATATTTTTCCCACGGGAACACTGTACTTTATCGGAATAAAAAGTAGCTTATGTATTAATCTAGATTCTAGAGCCTGAACTACTACCATACTACTTATTTTTTGGGTGAAAGAGTCACAAACATCAATCCATCCATCCATTCATCCTCACAAACTTTCACATTTATAATAGTAAAGTAGGAAGTTATGACAGTATGTTAAGTAAAATTTGACGCCGGTAATTTACATAAAAATAACATGATTAACATTTCCTGACAGTTAGCACAACGCATGGACACCCTCACATAACGCGCTAGCTTTGAAGTTCACGCACCCGCCGCATAGTATGTGCCGCGCGTTTATGAATAGAATTTAACTATTTTATAGGACTACTAGCTTTTGCTCGCGGCTTCGCCCGCGTGGAATAGTGTTCTTGGAGAAAAAAACTTCTTCAGCATATAACTCTACTCACTGCAATATACTGCTTTATGCAATATTGAAAATGTTTTTCGTTGAAAAGGTTTCGTAAAAACGGGACTATCACGTCGACGCGACGTGCGACACCGCTTGATATTATGTATTTTTCGCACTTGAATATAAACTTTACAATGCCTTCTAAATATAAGATATTAATTTAAACTGTATGGTTTATAGGGCTACTATAATATGTATAAAATGCTTAAATTTAGTAACGTATTTAATTTGATAAGGATCATACTGCATACAGTGTACCTGGTCTACGCCACCGGCCGCAGCCCCCCGGCCGCTCGCGCTGGTCCAACCGCAATGTCCTTGCATTTTAAATCGGTAATATCTTCGAAAATATTCAATTAAATAACATGCTGTAAAAAACCATATTGATCTATATTAAATCCACAATATACTTAAGGTGCCTAATCGGTTAAGGATTAATGCTGAATTGCTTAAAATCGCTTCCTAAATAAGCCATTATTTCTTTAAAAATGGTTATTGTGGGTTATCCCTTAAGAGATAGACATTTACCACTGCGGACACGCACAAGCACATTATTATGTTTGTAATGTAAGCGCAAAATTACTATATTATGACATTAGAAACCTCTAAAATTATCAGTGTTTCTGTACTATATTATGCATGTTATATACATATAAACCTTCCTCTTAAATCACTCTATCTATTTAAAAATCACGCATCAAACTCCGTCGCGTAGTTTCTAGTAGTATCGTAGTATCTAAGCATACATAGGGACAGACAGAAAAAGTTACTTTTTTATACTATGTAGTGATTTGGTCACAATTTAAGGTCACAATATGTTATTAATTATACTTACAGTTTATATTTTTGGAACGATAATCGAATACTGATAACCGCGCTCAAATTACTATCTATTTTTATTTTGAAGACACCTGTATATTTTGTTTTTACCTATCAAGATTTAGTTTCCAAATCATGTGTTGTCGATTAGCAGATAATCATCCAACCCCGGCGGGAGTCGTCAGGTCTGTAATTGCTGTGATTAGGACGAGACCTCATTATGTAACTAATTGTGGCAAATGACGTCAAGTATTATCTTACAATCGCAGGTAAATAATTTGTAAATAGTAAATACAGCTTTATAATATTTAAATACTAGATGCTGCTTGCGACTTCGTGCACGCAAAATACGGACTTCTAGCGCCACGTCACGTGTCGGTGCGAACCAAACGACGCTATGCCGTTCCAGAGATAAGCACCCACAATCAACAGATGCGCAGACGAAGGAGCAAAGATTGACAATAAGGCGTATAGCAGTAGGTATGCGTATGTGACAGTGTGTGAGTGTGCCCTGTACAACTTCTATATAGCTATTTGTACATAATATAGCTACTGTACATTGTTTGTTTATTTGTACGATTAGGCCGCCCGTATGTTACAGCGCAAACACCAGCGCCCTAGATTAAATTCGCAAGAGAAATTATTCGGTGAAGGGTAATGAACAGAGAGCGGATTGTTTATAGTTATTGTATTGACATTTGACACACTGCATCAGTTAATCATACAATATTCTAACGTTAAATAAAATCAATCACGATTACTAACGCCATTGACCTCATATTATCAGCTGACAATGGCTCGAGCGGCGAAAATTAGTTTCATTACTCGATTACACATACATGACCCAGGAGATCCGAATCCGCGATTTCTGGCTTGAGGAGCACTGACGCCTAAAGCGTACAAACTTCATTCGTTATACAGAATGAACATATAATATCTTATATAATAATAAGTGTAGGAACAAACCCAATTGTATCGTACAATGAATTATTAATGCACTTCGTAGCGAAATGAACGCGGCCCATTACAGTCTCAAGACTCTGACCGCACATATAACGCGCCAACTACAGGGGAATAAAAAATAATGATACATTCTGTATATCCTGTTCGTTTGTTCTAGAATCTAGGTGATATTGGACTAGGTATTGTGATAAAATTAGCCTTATGTGTTTTGTGCTGGTATCATCTATGAGGCGCTATGGCATTTCAATCTTATGCAAGCCATTAGCTATAATTAGATTAAAATTTAAATAAATTATATAAATTAATTAAGCTTTTATATTTGTATTTAATAATTTGGCAAAGTTTTGTTATAATAATTATCATTATGGTTATAAAAAATACACATCAAAAAATAGTAGAGTAGTTTGCGCACTTTACTTGCCAACGTCCATACCACGTTGAGTACACCGGTTCTCGTCCGATCACCGAAGTTAAGCAACGTCGGGCGCGGTTAGTACTTGGATGGGTGACCGCCTGGGAATACCGCGTGATGTTGGCTTTTTGTTCCTGTACTTTTGGCTGTTTTATGTATAACACAGCATGAGTAGAGACGTTTACTTTCTGTGTTCGCCAACGTCCATACCACGTTGAATACACCGGTTCTCGTCCGATCACCGAAGTTAAGCAACGTCGGGCGCGGTTAGTACTTGGATGGGTGACCGCCTGGGAATACCGCGTGATATTGGCTTTTTGTTCCTGTACTTTTGGCTGTTTTATGTATAACACAGCATGAGTAGAGACGTTTACTTTCTGTGTTCGCCAACGTCCATACCACGTTGAATACACCGGTTCTCGTCCGATCACCGAAGTTAAGCAACGTCGGGCGCGGTTAGTACTTGGATGGGTGACCGCCTGGGAATACCGCGTGATATTGGCTTTTTGTTCCTGTACTTTTGGCTGTTTTATGTATAACACAGCATGAGTAGAGACGTTTACTTTCTGTGTTCGCCAACGTCCATACCAAGTTGAATACACCGGTTCTCGTCCGATCACCGAAGTTAAGCAACGTCGGGCGCGGTTAGTACTTGGATGGGTGACCGCCTGGGAATACCGCGTGATGTTGGCTTTTTGTTCCTGTACTTTTGGCTGTTTTATGTATAACACAGCATGAGTAGAGACGTTTACTTTCTGTGTTCGCCAACGTCCATACCACGTTGAATACACCGGTTCTCGTCCGATCACCGAAGTTAAGCAACGTCGGGCGCGGTTAGTACTTGGATGGGTGACCGCCTGGGAATACCGCGTGATGTTGGCTTTTTGTTCCTGTACTTTTGGCTGTTTTATGTATAACACAGCATGAGTAGAGACGTTTACGTTCAGTGTATGACAACGTCCATACCACGTTGAATACACCGGTTCGCGTCTAACCACCGAAGTTAAGCAACGTCGGGCGCGGTTAGTACTTGGATGGGTGACCGCCTGGGAATACCGCGTGATGTTGGCTTTTTGCTATTATTAAACTCGTTCATAAGTAACATTATATTTCACGAAAATCACTGATATGATGAGATCGAATATTATAGACTAATAAAAAAATGGTTTCTAGCAATGTTTTTACCATTTGGTTCTCTTTGTTGTTCATAGCAACATCATTTATCATGTAATAATGTATTTACATTTGTGTTCCGGCTATATTTAAAAAAAAAGCGAATCTATGTTCTTATGACTGCGCTTGGCTGTTGATGATGGGTGTAGTGTGGAAATCAAACTCGTGTTAGTTGCCAGTTGCCAGCGGCGTGGCGGCACTAAATTACGCGCTCTTATCTCCCGCACCACGCGTACAGCTTATAGATTATAACAACACCATTTATATGTTACGATATATCGTACATACTGTATATGATATGATTAATCGAACACCTTTTATGTATGCGATATGTCGGACGCTCTGTATAAATTATAATTCAATCACTTTTTATTAAAAAGTCACGATGAACAAACACCCTTAAAAATAGCACGATTAGTCGTGCAGGGGTTGGCCGTATGACGTATTGTACATCAAATCATTATTTTAAATTATAAGCTACTGGTCTGTTGGTGTCCTCGTAATAATATTTAAATATGTAACGTATGTAGGTGGTGAATATTTATTTTGCAAAAGTGAATAATACTATTACTCTAAACTAGGAATAAGGCGGGGACTATATGATACGGAATCCGGCGGGCCCGGGAAAATTCAGAGCACTGAAAATAGAGCTCTGCGCTAATACAATAGAGTTGAAAATCGAAGTGTCGAGTGTCGAGCTGTCATTTATTATAATGTGACATTAACATTTGATTCGACACCCATGTTTTCGAATTTCAAGTGTATTGTATTAGTGCAGACTCCAGAGTTCTATTTTTAGTGCTCTGAATTTTCACCGGCGTTCCGGATCCCGGAGCATACAGTCCCAGCCTGAGCCAACAGACTTACGCGTCTTAGTGTAGTTCTAGAAATTGTATTGGATTATAATATTTTTGTTGTTAAATTCAATACTAAAATCTATGCTTATCTTATATTTATCTAGATCTGCTACTAAAACTATTATTTCCTAGGAAGTTTGTTACACTTCCACGTCTAACTCAAGCGTAGTTCTGATAAATTAAAAAAAATATTTAAAAAAATCAAAAATTTTTGTTGTTAAATTCAATACTAAAATCTATGCTTATCTTATATTTATCTAGATCTGCTACTAAAACTATTATTTCCTAGGAAGTTTGTTACACTTCCACGTCTAACTCAAGCGTAGTTCTGATAAATTAAAAAAAATATTAAAAAAAATCAAAAAAATACATATTTAACTGTCTGGGATTCGAACTGTGGTGGACATTCTGAATTTTCGAACAAACAAAAATTATACACACTCACACCAAAACTGCCAATCGGACTGACATAATAGTCGAAATTATTGATATATTGTTGCACGACGAAAGATAAAACATATGTTGTTTAAAAATGCGCAGTTTCGCAGGGATAAGACCCAGCTAGATCGATTTTTCTCCCCAACAACAACAACAGATTATATATATACAAGATTGCCTCGTAGAAGTACGTAAGATTTAATTAAACAATAATTTGTTAAATCTTGTATTTAGTTTTGATTAAAACGGTTCTGAACAGACACACGGATTTAAAGAAGTAAATATGCAACTAGTCTTGAATATACAGTAGTTTATATTATAGAATAGTTGCATATTATTATTTTTATTGCAAAAAATGTACGGTTGCTTTGAGATAGAAGCGGAGATAAGAAGAGATAAAAATGACGAAAAAAAAGTCAATTTTTTTTATTTTAAATAGGTATTTTCACTTACATTTTCTGAACGTTTCTGAACGAATTTACATGATGCCTACCACCGGTTCGGGAACTAGCCCGGCGAGTAGAACCGGCGTAAGACACTCGCGCGGGGCCATCTTTTATCAAAAAGATGGAAAATTGTTCTTTTAAAATATAAAAAAGGCATATATAACAATGTTATGACTAAAACCGCAAGAAGCGAAGATATTGTGGTACACAAACAATCGTAGAAGGTAACAGATAACTGGGTTCTCTGAACTTAACTCTGAACGCTGAAAATTGTGCCTAACCTAACCTAACGTATTTTACATGGAAATAGGAGCCCTTATAGTTTCACTCCGTCCGTCCGTCTGTTTTCCCTTGCTAACGACGTTAATTATGAATATAAATAGTCGAAATTTTGTATAGTTATAGATTTCATATAGAATTTATTTTTGGCATGCTAAAATAATTATGAATTTGTATACATGTGAAGTGGGGATAATTTTTTTTTTCATTCCACCCTATCATCGAATAAATAGGTTTTAAATAAAGGCGACATTTTATACATGATTTTAAAAAAACTGAACTATTTTCAAGTAATTGGCCTCCAAGGTGGATTACAGGTTTACATTTCTAAACTTTAAGAGGTACTTGTCTTGTATTGGTGAGGTCATGCTATATTAATTTAGGAAAATTTATTTGTATGAAATCGGACAATACCTATCTTTTGAAGTAATTTGAAAAAAAAAACAACCTATTGCGCGTGGATAGTAACGGAACCCTCCTTAGGCTGGGACTACCTATATAACCGGAATCCCTCCGACCGGAGAAAATTCAGAGGGAGAAACTCTGGACTCATACAATAGAGTTGAAAATCGACAAACGAGTGTTGAGTCAGATGTCAATGTCAAATGTGACAGTTGTCAAACCGTGTGTCCGATTTTCAGCTCTATTGTATTGGCCCAGAGTTCTATTTATCAATCCTATGAATTTTCATTTCCTCCGGTTGACATGCTGTTGGTTAGGTTAGGTTAGGTTAGGTTATTGTCCTCTTTAGGTATTCACAATGCACTTTAACGAATCACGCTAAAAATACACAAATTCTAATGGTTCCAGTATAATTGGCAATTACTGTATTTTCAAATGTAACCTTTCATTCTTAAGCTACGGCCCGTTCAGAGTTATTTTACGTCGGAGTGTCGGAGAGTTCTGAGTGAGAGTGATCCTTATGTCGTCAGCATAGAGGTCCTGTCGCAGGTAAAATAATTCTGAACAGTTTTTTAATGCATCACGTGCTTTTAGCGATTAAAAAATGGCGGATAAGTGGCGGGAAACGCGAGTGGCATTCGCTAACGAAGCTCTTTGTCGCCGATCTCCGCCATTATGGCTCGCTGACCAGCCGATTCTGTGAAAAACTAAAGACCGCGATGTTTGCAAACCCATGTAGAATAAATATTTTTCACTTTTTTACGGTTGCATTTTACGCTTTCAGTCCTGGGTTTTACGTGAAATAAAGTTGCAAATGTGAATGAAAATGCTGTATATATGCTGCTGTATATGTTTTTACAAAATTAAATACGGATATTTCGGGCATATGATCTACTGCTTGTCAAAATGTTTAGGCTGAAATGTAATAAAAAAATCGGTTGTCTGTAAAGTCGGTTTAGTGACGATAGTTGAACGTGACAACGTCATAAGAAATGGAACGCCTCAGAGCGAGGTAACGCAGTCATGTTTTTTCGTGCGTGCAGCCGGCTCCATCGAATTATAAGACGTTGTCACGTCAAAAATACATAACGCTCTTTACGTCCCTGTTAAGGTCATTGACCTTACATAGCTGATTGTATTTATGTTATTTAGGCAAATACTTTGCTCCGTCTTTAAATTGTTTCTGTGAGGTTAATGTCGCTAAACTTGTAACGTAAAATCAGGAACTTAAGCGGTCAACCCACTACCACTAGGTATAAGCCTATGTCAGCAACTTAACTATTAATTGCAATAAAAAAAATTGACACCTCCGTTGTTCGCCACGTAAAGCCGGATTTAACGACCGCGTCGGCTCGGCCTTTATGTTGTCGTTAGAGTGTCCTTTTTTATGTTCCAGTCCGTGTTATTCGAGAGGACGTTTAGTGCGTGGATTATTTTTTATAGGATTTTAATGATAAAGCGAACATTCACATCTATACTTCGTTTAAATAAAATGTAATCTTAACGTTTATTCAAACACTAAGGGCGGATTCGACCAAACTGGAGTAAAATTTTACTCGAGTATAAATGTTTCCTAATCTAAGAGTAAGCTGGTTTTGGGTTTTTCCAACTACTAATCCAAGAATAAGGTAATTACACGGGAGTAAATATTTACACGGGCGATTTTGACGGAGTAAAGTATTAAACTGAGAATAGTGGATAGTCGCACAGCTGGCTGTTAATTGTCACGATCAATGTCATTGTGATGTGTTATAATTTGATATTACACATTTTACTGTATTACTCTACGAAATTAAATTATTATGGCGTACAAATCATTCTAATACAAACAATAGTAAGTACATGATTTTTTGTCGGTTTATACATTCGTTCACTATTCATTGAATAATAATACCGAGCATAGTATACTCTTCGAGGAACTTGGTAAAACGCAAACGAAGATATCCTAGAGTAAATTGAAGGAGTAAAATTATTCTCATTATAGTTACACTCGTGTAACTTTAAGTTTGGTCGAATCGGGCCTAAAATTGTTTTGAACACAGATTATGTCGCGGAGCACTTTTCTTTTTCCTGACGTTTCGGCTACTGTGACTTCGGTCTCTACTATAATAATAATAATGATAGCTTGTCTCACCAATTTCGGTGAAAGTGGCCGGTTTCATTGACACCAGGCCAGCTACGCAGGATTTATTTTATAGTGCCCAAGTGTGTGCGCAGTACACCAGAGCACTCTCTCTTTCTTTACTCTCGTAACACAGTGGGACGGATGACTGACACGACTGGCGAGAGGCGCAAGACAGACTTTTTACATGCCCATCCGACGCATGGATCATCTTTATTGTCAGACAATCAGGTGATCAACCTGCATTGCCCTAACCAGACTTGGAAACAACATTTTTGTTGTTCCAATGCGGGAATCGAACTTGGCATCGTGGGACCTCCGATTCGACAGCAAAGCTCTAAACCACTGGACCAAAGATCCATCAAAACCCGCGTAAAGCAACACATCGCAGATGTTAAATACCGTCGCAACAAAAAATCTGCAATTTGCGAACACACACTGGATCTACCTCGCCATTACATAAGATTTAATGAGCCACAAGTAATCGAAAATGAACACCGTTATCGTCCATGAATAGTACCCTAAATTTCAACCAAGAAGATGGCTGGGTGCTGCAATCTAGTTGGGATCCTATAATAAAATACCTACTGTTAGTATGTTATGCGCGGATCGGAACACAATTAGTTTGATCAACTTCAACGAATGGGACTACTGCCACCTCAGTCCTCCCGTGACCACGGCTGCTGGAAAGTATCCGCACGAACGGGAGAAAAGTGCACCGCCACACAATCCGTAGACCGTAAGTGCTTAAAACAATGAACGACATTCGCGTGAACATAAGAAATTAATGTGTACATAATGCATACATACATAATATACATAATACATACATAATATACATAATACATACCGGTATTCTTGATCTAAGAATGTGTCATTGTATATCTTTCTTAAATCAGTGACATTTAAATTGGTAGTATTTATTTATTTATTTATAAACTTTCTGCACAATGTACAATGGCGGACTTAATGCCATAGGGCATTTTCTACCAGTCAACCATAGGGTGGTGACAGAGTCAAAATACCAAGGTGCTTTCCATCTAGAAAAATACAAAAATTTAACTTTACAAAAGGTCTTGTAAAACTAATGATAAAAATAGATACAATAATATTCGTAGCAAACTATATAAATTTTACTAAAATAAACATAATACATATCAAACTAATTATACCTACATACTATACTATAATATACAAGTACATAAATGATTTATTAAACATAATATACATTATACTTATACCATACTGCATAATTACACGATACTAACCAACCAAAAATTATAATAAAAAGTTCATGATTCTGCCAAATACTTCAAATACAACTGTCGGACTCTGCGCTTAAACGTATCTCTGGTTGTGGACATTCTGATTTCCGTAGGATTATAATGCGCCATTGGTTCTTTAGATTAAAATTCAATTCAATTTAAAGTTCATTGTTTGGTTTAAATAAGATCTAAAAGGTGTATAATGCTGGATTAGGCTGGGACTATAATACTCGTATGCTCCGGAATCCAGAAAGCCGTGGAAAATTCTGAGCATTGAAAATAGAACTCTGCACTAATACATATAGACCCAGCCTTAGGTAAGGCACACCCGGGAAGCAGCTGCACAAGCATCAAAATTCTGAAACTAGAGATCGTGAGAAGTCACCACCTCCTTGCTTGCCAATCCGTTTTAGTTTAAATCGCGTCGAAACTCCGTAAGCATTGTGAATTGTGGTTTGATATTCGATGATCCGTGATCACTAATCAGTAATCACCGAGGAGACAATGACTAAATTTGACTATTAAAAAAAAAGGAGACAAGCTCCAGCTAATGGTGGAGTCCTTTTTTTTGGATCAAAGGACGCGTTTACGAAAAGTTGTTTGACAGGTTCCCGCGTATGGAATGACGTATCTTTAGAAATGTTCTGTGCAATAAATCCAGACAGTGACCAAATAAAATAAACCTTATTGCCACGCACTAAGATTTATGCATATTATCAAAGCCGTGAATTTTGAGGAGACTATGCTTTTTCCAATAATTTTTAATTTTGCAGGATTATTTTGAACTTATCTTAAGGTTGACTTTGGATATTTTTAAACAAACAAAATAAGCTACATTGGAGCAGAAAAATGATCATAAACTACCTTTTTCTGGAAAATTGTTTTTGCTATACTTAAACATGTTGCAGTTAAAGAAGTACTCTATTTGTGACAATTGTTAGTTTTGTAGGATTTGATTTCATTTGGTCAAAACTGCCAATTTATTTATACAATGGATAAGCTATTCAACGTTGCTATCTTTATTTGACAAGTAACTTTCTCAACGCATCAGACAAAGACAGCAGCATTTTATAGCTAATCAGTTTTGTAAATATTTTTATTAGTAGCTTGGGTACAGCCCTTAATATGGTTCTACAAGATGCTGATTTTTCAAAACCGTTTATGAACTGAATTATTGTAATATGAAATACATTTATCCCAGTGTTTTATGAAAGAGATTAATAATTACGGTATCACTGTTTGTTTCATTCCGTTAATAAGTATTACACGAGGAATCAACGTGTGGAATATCCGATTGAATATGGAAAAGCTTTTAATATTATTGGGGCTTACGTTTTTTTATTTAAGTAATTATTAAAAGTACACTTCTGTGATAAACCAACGTAAGTTTTTTAGTAAATAAACTAACCTAACCAAGAGCATGTCACGACATGTCTATGGAGGGTCCCGTAACTAACAATGCGCAATAGGTTTTCTTTCAATTACTTCAAAAGTTATTGTCCGATTTTGATTGATTGAAAAAATATTTTTTTATTTTCTGCCACATTGTGTGGGGTATCGTTGTCAAACGTCACAACCATTTCAAAATTTAAATGAGTTCTACGTAATTTCGGCTGCATTGCGCTATCAAAGCATCGAGGAATAATATAATGGCAAATAATGTATATTATTAACGTACAATTTATTAAGGCAAGGATTAGTTCTAAAGATTTGAATTGAAAATAAAATACGTCTACTAGTGTAACTCTGTAGTTTCGTTCAGTAGATATCTTTGGGGTTCTGTTTGGATATTATATGAATGAATGATGATATTATCATAATTATTATCATTTTAATTCTACGCCTTTTTTTTTTTTTTTTTTTTTTTTTTTTTTTATTCATTAAAAAAAAACATACAATTCAATTTGTATCTCGCCAAACAAGTGTTTGACGGCGAGATGCGCTCATCTTATATGATACACTTATTTGTTGCATAATATTATGAGTAGTTAAGTCTTAGTACAATACATAAAGTAATAAAAAAAAAAAACAAAACTAAAGCTATTAACTTCAAAGAAGTTTACAGTTTATAAAAGGAAGTAATTAAGCTCATAATTTTAATTTAACAATGCAGCCCTTAACTTTTTCTTTATCATTTCAGTTGACATTTTTTCTGTGTGTCTTAATATATCTAACTTATTAAATATTTTAGGTACTAAGTATTTATTCGTCCTCTCTCCATAGTAGTTTTTTATTTTTGGTTTAATCAGTATTTGCTCTCTTACCCTTCTAGTGTTATATTTATTATCTACTATCACTTTAAATTCATTACTATAGTAATACTGTAAGCCTATTAAGTACTCCACTTTTTCATTTATCGCCAAAATATTGCACTCTTTAAATAATTTCTCATATTCTGTATTACATTCGTACTTTACTTTACTACTTACTAAATATTTCAAAAGTCGTATTTGTAAATTTTTGACACTATGTAAATATGTTACAAATGTTCGTCCATAAACAATTAGCCCATAGCTTATCAGCGAGTCTGCTAGTGCATAATACACCATTTTTAATGTGTCTACATTTAGTATCCTCTTTAGCTGATAAAACTTACCTAGAACTGATCTCAACCTATTACATACCTCTGCTATATGTAAAGCCCAGTTAAAGCTTTTGTCAATTTTAAGACCAAGATATTTTAAGTTATTTACATAGCAGAGCGTAAAACAGCTACAGTTAGGTTGGTTCATATGTAGACAATCATACGTGTGGCCAGTTATTTTAATATCAATTACATTAATGTTTTTTGCTTTATGATTGTGTGGCGAGTGCAGATGCATACACTGCGTTTTTTTTAGGTTTATAATAATTCCATTATCATGTGCCCACTTCGTAATATTGTCAAAATCGTCCTGTATATACTCCCGTATCTGTGATATATCTTTTGAGGCGTATACCACACACATATCGTCCGCATACATAAATACCTTACACTTCCTGATCACATTTGACACACCATTCACATGCATAATGTACCCGACCGGGCCATACACTGACCCGGTCGGTACACCCAGACTTACATCCGCGTCATCACCAGCCACACCATCTATCACCGTTCGTATTTTTCTATCAGTTAAATAATTTCTAAACCACATACTAGTCGGCCCACGTATACCGCATTCATACATCGCCTGCAACAGTATATTATGATCGAGCGTGTCAAATGCCTTTTTGTAATCAATAAAAAGCGCTATCAGTTGTTTTCCAGAATCTAAAGCTTCGTTTACATAATCCGTGAAACTCAACAAGGCTGTTGTCGTGCTTCTGCCCTTCCTAAAACCATGTTGAGTTTCAGAGAGCACGTTGTTTCTTTCTAGGAATGTACTCACTTGACCCACAACCACCTTTTCAACTATTTTATCAATTACAGGCAGAATTGCTATTGGCCGATAGTTAGCATATTCCAAGTGACTACCGGACTTGTAAATAGGTCGTATTATAGCACATTTTAACTGGTCAGGGTATACACTTTGTTGTAAACACATGTTAATAAAGTTTGCTAAGATGGGACTAATTTGTTTTCTTAAATACTTAATGTCTTGTACACGTATACCATCTGCACCCGCGGACTTCCTATTTGATAACATATTTATTATTTTTTCTACCGATAATGGGCTTATTTTCGTAAACCGAAAACTCGTATTACATGCATTTATATAATCGTTTCTATTTAAAAATTGTGTATTACATATATGTTTAATGTTTTGTATTTCTTTGGTAAATGTTTGCGTAAAGTTATTACATATATTACTTGTACTATCTTTTTTTCCTAAATGCTTTAAAATAATACTATCTAAACTATTTTTTTCTACACCTAACCACGAATTTATATTCTCCCAAATTTTTCTAAAATCCCCCTTACAATTTAATATTTCATACTGTCTATATTTATTCTTGGCTATATTTATTAATTTATTTACTTTATTTCTAAACTTGGTATATTCTAATCTTTTAGTCATATTTCTAGGCTCCGCTTTCCATATTTTAAATAAATAATCCCTACGCGATAATAAGTTATACAATTCCTGATCTATCCACGGCTGGCGTATTCTTTTATTCTGTTTTATAGTGACAGTGACCGTACTGGCCTTATAAAACTCAACAAAAATTTTACAAAATTCTTCATATAGTATAAGTGGGCATGTTATTTCGTACAGTTTCATCCAATTATAATCATCAAGTTTTTTCATTAGCAATTTTTCATTTACAACATTTTTTACAATAGTATCCTTTTTTTTTCTATTTAAATTACATGTAGTGTTATTATTAGGTCTTAAAGACAATCCCACCGCATAGTGATCGGACGCGTGCACTTCAAGGACAAACGACAGCGGTCGGCGCTCGTGGCATCTTGCTCGCACCCACACGTGATCCAGGCACGATCTCTCGCTCTTCCCGTCGACGATCGCCTCGCGCGTTACTTCCGTAGTCGGTATAACGCATTGCAGTCCGAGTTCACACAAGGTGTCTTTGTATTTTTTTGTAGTAACATTTTCAACTCCGTTTAAGATGTTAATGTTCATGTCTCCAATTAAAATAATAGTTTCTGTTTTTGGAATATTCTTTATTACTGTTTCTATTTCTTGTATGAACGTTAATTTATTTTGCTGTGGCGGCCTATATATAGCAATTACGTGTATTTTACTCCTCTCTTCCATCAGCTGACCATGTACAATTTCCGAAGAACCTGTAATTTTTCCCTGGGTCTGATACGTTAGTTCTTTTTTTGCATAAATTAATATACCTCCTCCTCTATTTTTCTCTCTGTTTAATATAAAGTAGTTATATCCATTTAATTTGTAATATGGTAATTCTTCACTCTTAATATTTATTTCGCTTAATATTAATATGTCAATTAAATATTTGTTCTCTTCCATTAGTATATGTATTTCGTTATAATTTTTACGAAGGGACCTTATATTTAGGTGCATAATATGAATATGCCCGTCTCTCTGTGTTAATTCTTTATTTAATTTCTTTACATCATATAATCGTTTATATTCAAAGTCGCTAAATATATCTTCTTGTAGATTATCGAATTTTAAAGTATAAAGAAAAAACACGTAATGTGTACACGGCGCGCCACTTGCACTATTCTAAGTTTTGAGATGCTTCAAGGTCATTAAGTACTTTTTCGCACCTTATATTATATATCCTTTTTTCTTCATTATTCTTTTTAGTTAGTATATTGCCGTTTTGAACCCATATATATTGGTAGCCTTTTGGTTTTAGGATACTTCTCGTCAACCACAATAGTTGTCGTTTAAACTTAGGTAGTGATTCATTAATGAATATTTGGTTGTTGTTGCCGTTGTTGTATATTAGGTTGTTAGTGATTTTGTCTTTACTGTTCGATAATTCTTTTCTCGCCGCCATCCATTTAGCTCGATCATTTTTACTACGTAGCTTTACTTGAATTATTCGTGGCCTTGAATCATCCTGCTTTTCTTTACCTATTCTCTCTGCTTCTTCCACGTCCTCTGTATTGAGCTTTAACACTTTAGCAACTTCTTTCACCAATTGTACCGTGTTTTCGTTGGCTTTGTTCTCTAACCCACTTATTTCAATATATTTTTCTTTCTCCTTAATTTCCAATTCCTCCACTCTTTCTTCCAGCGCTCTGTTGTATTTTTCCAAGTTTATTTTTGCAACTGAGCGTTTGACAAGTGTGACCAGAATAAATTAAATCGACCATTCTGCAATTCACATAATATCCGACTTCTGCTAAAATCCATCAAAAAATTTTAAATAGCGTATTCGAGATTTAAAACATACCTTCCCCAGGACAGAGCATGCCGAATATACATGAGGTTTGTTTTAACAACTTTTTTTTTTATTGTTTTAAATCTGGAGATTTTAGATTTTCCTAAAATCTGCTAATTTTTCAGATCTGCGATACAATCTACAAAACTTTAAATGTTCTCTGATTCTGCTAAAATCGCAGGATTTTGCTAAGCCTAGCCACACTTTCACCACACAAAGTCGAATAATACCCAACTTTGGGGCTTGCTGCTTTTAGTCACTCGCGGCCTCACCGAAGTGGCAAAATACACGGTGGATTTTCACCGTCCTACGTGTCTGTCACGCGTGTAATTACCACAAAATTGAGGCTTGCTGCTTTAATCTTAATCACTTGCGGCCTCACCGAATTGGCATTTACACGGTCGATTTTCGCAGTGCGGCCGAAATCGTGCGGCATTAGGCACCGGTGTAAATCCCCCATAACGCAGTAAGTCATGTGCTCAAATTTTACAAAACGTTAAATGTTAAATGTTAGTGGAGCCTCGAGCTATTGACACAGTCGAGGGAACTGAAGATTTAGCAAATTGCTATTTAAAATTTACCGTGTTATTTAACTGTACTATCATTAAGCTGCTACAAAAAATATACAATACCTTCGACAAAGCCATACAAAATGACTGATCTCATAAATCATTTATAAATGTAGTATACTACAATATAATCCAATAAAATACCTTACACATAGAAAGAACTGCTGATAATTAATTTAATTGCTTGAAAATACATTCAAATAAATACGCATTCAGTCAAGTAATTACGAGGCAAAGGCCTTTTAGGTTTTCATGGATTTCGCAATTTTAGAAGGGTTCGCCATTTTCCGCATTTCCTTTGAGTTTCCTCCATATTAAGCAACGGTAAAAATATCAGTACAATGTTTTTAAGACTTGATTTAAAGATGTTGTAGTATAATATTTAGAATTAGGTACCATTGGATTGATAGCGTCATTTTATTGTACAAAAATCCCTTGAATAAATAAATAAAAAAAATAAAAAATTAGGTATGTAATTTATTTAAAATAGTTTATAATAACATAATTTTTTCTTTGTATATATTATAATCGAATGGCATAGCAATGAGGAGTGTAAAAGAAAATAAATTTCCTACTAATGTACTGGAACAAAACATATTTTACATCATACTACTATTATAAATGTGAAAGTTTGTGAGGATGGATGGACGGGTGGATGGTTGGATGTTTGTTACTCTTTCATTAAAAAACTACTGAAAGGAAAACACAGGCAACTTTTTATCCCGAAAAAGTACAGTGTTCCTGTGGGATACTATAATTACGCGGGCGGAGCCGCGGGAAAATTGCTGGATCATTATATTTGTTCCTTTACTATGGCCACTAGAAACGTGTGTATTATTCATTATTGTTATTAGATGTCTCTTTTACTCTTTCTCTCGTAATTTTCCAAATCTTGGTAAATCTCATGTAATCCTTTTGTCGTTTACGGGGTCGTAAATCAAGTTTTGTGGGATGTTGTGGGAAAATGACGCCCACACAATAAGGTCCGGTGGTTTTGGTAATTAATTATTAGGTACATAAAATACTGTTTACAATATGACGCGAAGATTTAAAATTGCAATATGATAATATATTTCTGGTCCTGGATGGATGTATAATGTACATTGTACTGTATAAAATTTTATGTATAATACCTATTATAAGAATATACTGTATAAAATATGAAATACAAGCTCATCGAGAACTTAGCACGGGACTAGAATCTAGATGTGAAAGGGTCCATAGATCCTACTACCAATCTATAAATGTGAATGTTTGTGTGGATGGATGGATGGATAGATGGATGAATGTTTGTTTTACAGTACTTTTTATCCCGAAAAAGTAAGTACTGTCTTCCCGCGGGATACTGTATTAACGCGGGCGGAGCCGCGGGTAAGCGATAGATGTATATATTCTGCAGGTTGGCTGTGCTGTGGCCTGTGATCGATCCTTAACGAGAGTAACGATTGCATCCGATATCCTCAAGTCTGTAGCGTTTTTCAATGTAGATTTTAGCGGAAATGAAAAATAAAAAATTGAAAAGTCTCGGTTCGAGCGATGAAACTAATTACAACTCAGACGAAAAAGACTTGTAAAGATACAATTGAAGTGTAGATCGTTCAGTTTTTAGAGATCTGTGATCAATAAAGTATAATTTCATTGAGACAGTTCGTCTCGTAGTTTGTTAATATACACAAAGTGATACACACAATGTTCTTCCGCTTACATCGAAACTATATTTTAAAACTTTTTTTTTCGTAATCTTCAAAGACTTGGTTCACAAACAAACAGCGACCATGTCGCAAAAAATACTTACATCTAGCCCAAACTTAACCAATCTATACAAAATTATTGCGTTACTAGACATAGGGTCCGATAGCCCAATATTACATCCTTCCACACTATTAAACATAAATTTATTAGGTATACAATTCCTAAGTGATGCGTTCCGGACACATTCCACCAAGATGTGGTAGAGATATTCAAATTTTAAAACTTTTTATGTGATTTGAGCATAATCTTATTCGTGTGTATCCTAGTCCTATTTTAAATATAAAAGTTTGTGAGGATGGATGAATGGATGGATGGATGTTTGTAATTTTTTCACGCAAAAACCACAAAACGGATTTCGATGGAATTTGGTATGGCAGTAGTTTAGGCTCTGGAATTAAAACAAGCTACTTTTATCCCGGAAATGTACAGTATTCCCGTGGGATCCTGTATTTACGCGGGCGGAGCGGCGAGCAAAAGCTAGTATAGTATAAATTGAAATAACTTAGTCTTAGCGCTCTCTTCAGGATCTCCAAACACTGTACCATAATGTTGTCCACGGTCTGAGCCCCAAGGTTCGCCAACAGCAAGTGCGACATAATATTGTTTTGAACCTTTTAGGGTTCCGTAGTAACTACAAGGTACCATAATAGTTTCGCTCTGTCCGTCCGTCTGTTATCCCTTGGTATCTTCGGTAATAATGAACCAATATATTTTAACAAAGTTTTGTGAAGTATAGATTGCATTTAGACTTTATTTTTGGCATCATATTATATTCATTGTAATTCTGTATATTAGGGGTAAGTCCCCATACATGTGAAGTGGGGATGAATTTTTTTTCATTCCATCCCTTCATCGTTAAATAGGTATTTTTAAATGAAGGGAAGTATTCTCCCTTCATTTAATTGACTTTATTATAATGTTAACCATTTTCGAGTAATCGACTGCCAAAGTGGTTTACAAGTTGGTCCCCCCCTGGCATTTCTAAACTATGAGACTTGGGAACTTGCGATATTCCATGCTGATAGATCATGCTAAATACTCTTTAGGAAAATTATTTTGAACGAAATCGGACAGTAACTTTTGAAGTTATTTAAAAAAACCCATTGCGCGTTGATAGTTATAGTATTACCAGACGGATTTGGTCCGGAGCAGACCACGGATTTGGTTGCCTACTTAGGGGTTTCTCCCTAAAATTAGGGGAAAAAATCCTCTAGGGGGGAGGATTTTTTAAATATATTATTTACTGATTGTACTGTAGGTTCTTGGTGGAAATTTATGTTTCACAGTAATGACACACCTGATGATGACTTTGTCGAAACCGGTCGTGTAATATATTAAAATTAATGCAAAATACTTATTAAAGTGGAAATAGTGCAAGAAATCCTGTGTGTCATTACTGTGAAGGATTTATTAAGGTAATTTTTAGAGGTTTGTGTTTTTAATTAAATTGAGCTATTGATCGATATCAACATCGACTAGTGATTTGAAAAGTCAATCAGTCGAAAATAAACTTTTGGAAGTATATTTTAAAGTAAAAAGGACAGAATAAAATTACAGAACATATTTTTTTATTTTATTTATCAGTTTATTTAAGTTTGGGGAGAAATATTTTTGGGAGTTGGAACACTGCACAAAAATCGGAATGCACATCGAGCTGAAAATCAAGCACACGAGTGTCGTGCTGTCATAATGGTCCGTTCCAAACCAAATCTGTACGTGTGTAAGCAACATTTCGGAACCCTCCTGAGACATGTCCTGACATGCTCTTGGTTAGGTTATTATTTTGCAATCTTAGTCCTTCCGCAAAAAAATTACCGTGGCTAATGAAGCCGCGAGCAAAAGCTAGTTTACACGTGTTTCAGAATCTACTGATAAGTTATCCTACATTTATTAGAAGACTATAGAAACAGACACTTAGTCATAAATAATCAGCCGTTAAATCTCAATGATCATTGTCTAGTAATGTATCCAGAATATATCGCCGGCTATGGGTAATAAGTGTATTACGTGACCGGGGAACATAAGCGCTGGTGCAGGCATTGAAAAGCGGTCCGAAGCAAATACACTAAGAAAATGAATGCCTTTAGAATTCACCGTACTCTAGAAGGCCATTATGGTGAAAAATTTTAGACAAATTGAATTCACGATAGCTTTAAAAACACGAAAGGATTGCTTGTATCGGGCAACAGAAATAATCTTACGGGCAGTGCTTTTAAAGGATTCGTATCTTACAACAGAGGTAGCACTATAATGCTCAGATATTTGAAGAAGAATGCTTGAATTGAAATGCTTAGAATGCTTTTAATGCGAGGTATCGTCGCGGTGTGAAGTGACACTAGACGAATCTAATGATACCTCTCAAGCTCAAATGCGACAAGCTGTTTAAGATCCAGAGCTTGCCAAAGAAATATGCATAATAGTATTAGGTCATTACATATGAAATTGTCGTTTTGTAAAGGAGGAACATAAAGTCGATTTTTTTAAAACATAATATATTTATTTAATCAAAGTGTAACGTAGTTATATTACGTAGCGCGAAGGGTATATATATGGTACTTCTTCGAATGACATTTCCTTTTTGAATAAAATTTTCTATACTCAAGATGTAGTCGTTATAATAATTATATTTTAACCCCGTGTTCCACGGTGAGTATTTAAGTATATCTGTGTTGTGAATATTTGGAAAATCATGCTTGTATTAAAACGCACTATTCTTTCATGTAAACCATCATCTTGGTAAAATTAGTTGTCAATTATTTGATTAGCCATACCACATGCTCAATTTGTAGTTTCATCTTTCCAATCTAGCACTATTAAAATGTTAGGATGTTTGTATCATATTGGTTGTCCTTAATCTTATCTTTTTTTATTTTGCCCACCTTCTTTGTAATGATCACACAGCCCGTGATTTTGATCGTTTGGGGTTAAGATCACACAGGCTGTGGGACCGGACTCCTACCGACATGTCGTGAACATTTCAGGAACTTGGTTTCGGGCACAAACTCCGCCAACTACATTCGAGGTACCGATTAAAAAGGACTTATACCTAGCTGGAGTTCTGAGTGCTGGTAGATATTGGACTGGGACCTTTTTTGGACGATCTAACGACGTCGATCGGACGCAACGGTGACGGAGAAGCTACCTGAAGTTGGAGCCCCATCTCTCTCTCTCTCTCGCCACGAGCTAGACTCCTGGACTAAAGACCGGACTCCTCAGCTAAGTTCCCACGTGGATACCCTTCTTAGATACCCTTCAGACACCAAGAGGCTAGATCAGACCGTACGGCCTTCTGCCCACGACCCCTATTTTTTTTAATAAATATATTATTGTCACGAGAAATCTCTCTTTCATTTAATTTCACCCATAACAAAATGGTATATCCATTGCTATCTATGCACTTTTGCCATCTCATAAGTAGTTCATTGATTCCTTTACTAAAAAAAAAAATTTGGACAGGAATCAATAAAACATTTGAAGGCGCTTTGGTCTGCCCCATCGGAGTTGTCCTGAAGCAGCAGTAGCCTCCACTCCTCTCTCGCTCTCCTCCACCAACCTCGGTTATTTAGCAGCTAGTTTTTCCATCATGATTTGCAGTTGTTGGCAAGAGACATCTGCCGTAATCGTCTGGCCAGATTTAAGAAAGCTGTAGTGAATGACACCGGCATTAGTCCACGGTCCACAAAACGGCACTGTATTTTCTTTTGCGACACCGCCGCAATACACATCAATAATACTTCGAGCCGTTTCTGCAGCACTGGCGCCACGGTTCAACTCGTACTCGAAAATAATAGGATATTTCAAGTTTTCCATTTTGTAAACAGAGTAACGGAAAGAAATGACCAAAAGAGGAAAAATCAAATGAATTACGGTTTTCGAAACACAAATGCATGAGTAAATAGCGGTATAAATTTGAAATTGGTTTGGTTAGTCTTGGTATAAATTTGAAATTGGTTTGGTTAGTTTGGTCCAAAGAAGATATATTTGAGATCAAAGTGGCCAGTACGACAAAATGCCCATTTCATATGTAAGGATCTAATATATATAAATATATATACATACACTCGAAGAACTTAAACCTATTGGGTCGGGTAAATAGAGTTATATACTGCTAAGTTGCCATTATACATAATATATTTCGAAAAATCTTCTCTGCGTTATTTTTCAGATTTTCCACGTGATTTACTAAGAATGCCTGTCTCTTGTCTTGTCCTCTCTCTCGTCTCTCTCTCAGTCCAGTCAGTCCACCTCTGATTTGTCGAACCATATGTATTTCCCTTTTAATTTCTGATCGCAGTCCAAAGCTAAATATATCGGTGCCTCACACGCCTCATCAACGGATAAAATTCTCCAAAATTTGATGTCATATCAGTTCTCAGAAAGCCTGGATGTAATATGTATCGAATTGATAGATATACCTCTTCCTATTTCTCTCTGTTGTATTCGTGTTAGAGCACACACTGCTATCTTTGATATTCTATATGAAAGTAACGTTAATGTTAAAAAGTCAGCTTCATTAAGATTTCCATTCTTCAGTGAAACTAAAAACCAATTCTTGTAAAAAGTCGTTAATATCTTGAATTTCGATGTCGTTACTTGTTAGTTTTTTAATCCATTGCTCATTCTTTATGTTCGCAATATGTCCACAATTACTGAAAATATTTATGACCCTGGCATTATTCTTGAGCAAAGAAAATACATACTCCATAACATTAAAATTACTTCTATAGTTGATATCGATGACATATTTCGTATCATTATACGAAGTCGTTTTTAATTCTTTGGATCTAACAGCAGCGTTGTTTATCAAAATATCTATACCTCCGTGTTCTGATTTCAGGTGTTCTGCAAATTTCTTCACACTTTACTTGTCTGCAAATCTAATTGGTGGAACGCTGGTTTCAAGCCTTCTTCTTTCAGTTTGTTTACAGCTTGCTTACCTCTTTCTATATCTCTTGATGTCAAATACACAACTCCTATCCCTCGTTTACATAGTCCACGAACTATTCCATAACCTATACTTTTATTAGAGCCAGTCGCAACTGCTACCTTATCAGCCATATCAGCTACTGTCGAAATAACGCATACTCAATGTTGTATATATTATAATGACTTTGGACAAGTCAGAAGTGGGTATTTATATTTTTATCATGCACATTTTCATTATTATTAGATTAAAATTTACTATTTATTAAGCAATTCACGCCAAGAAAAAGCCTTGGTGTGAAATGCAGATTGTATTAAGTACTAAAATAATGACACTCCAACTTTTTAGAAACAGTATTGCCTTGTTATCTAGTAATGGGTTTTCCAAGTGACGCTCGAGCTTTGACTGCGCATAGCGGCTATTTTGATAAAGCTATAACTGTAAAATATGGCATGAATACATATTTGGTCACGATAATAATTTACCATGGAAAGGTATGCTTCAAAGCCGCGTAGAAATTCTATGCGTTGCCGAGCGTACCTTACATGCGCCTAATTTGTGGCCTAGGAAGATGGTAATTATCTCACAAACATGACGTGGTTCCAACAGGACGGCGCTACTTGGCGTTACTCTGACATACTATCATTTTTTCCAAATAATATAAGAATTGCCATTATTTAACTTATAGGCAGGTTGTTTTATTTCATTTTAAAGTTCAATCGCTCTTAATAATAATCATTCACATTCATCCATATTATATTTATTTACAATGTTTATCCCGTTTTACCACTTGAGTACGGAACAAACTGAAATTGTTTTTTTTTTTTATTTATATCGCACTTACAAGTTAATATGAGTGCACTTATATCAAGTCAAATAATTTGTCAGGCACATAAAATATATTTCAATAACAATTATTTTGTTTAACATAGTGAATAATAACTTTAAAAATAATATTTTCTGGACGTCCGTGTGTCCGTGTGTCTGGTGTATATATATTATGAGCGTTCAATTCACTGTCGTTTAATTATTATTAATAAAAAACTAATATGCGACTATGTACTTTTTTGTATATACATTTTAGTATAGTATTTTTCCATGTTCTGCTTTTAATTTGTTAAATAGTTGTCTAGACTTCAATTTTTGATTGATTGATGGATATAATAATAGCTATAATAATGGCGATATTCCTTGTAATCACTTGTAGCGGTGGAATGCGAGTGGAGGTGGGTGATTAACTATTTTTTTTATTTGAGTAAATTTTTATAGAGCATTTAACGAATTTCCTATGAAGAGTCTTTAAACATCTTATCGTCTTTCATCCTATCGTATTATATCATCTATTACGTTTACATTTTTTCTTCATACTACACTATACTTGTCACTTCTTAACTCTCTATTCAAATTTTTAATTTAAAATAGCACCTACTTCGATGGTAGTGACACCTTCTAAGGCCTTTAGGGAATACAAGAGCTTTGGCACATGAGAACGAGTGAACCTACGTACTTGTGTACAATTTTACAAACAATCAAATTTATTGTGGAAAATGAGATTATGAGGAGGGCAATTTTTGAATTCCCAAAATTTTTATTTATATTATATACGATGATAGTCTTAAAACTTTGTTAGTATTAGGTCCTTACATATGAAATTGGCGTTTTGTCGTACTGGCCAACTTGATCTCAAATATATCTCCTTTGTTTAGGAATTCCAATTTCAAATTCATACCGCTATTTACTCATGCATTTGTGTTTCGAAAATCGTTATTCATTTGTTTTTTTCCTCTTTTGGTTTTTTCTTTGCGTCACTCTGTTTACAAAATGGAAAACTTGAAATATCGTATTATTTTCAAGTACGAGTTCCACCGTGTTGTACCACCACCACAGTGCTGCAGAAACGGCTCGAAAGATTAATTATATGTATGGCGGCGGTGTTGCAAAAGAAAACACAGTGCGTTTTTGGTTCCAACGTTTTCGTTATGGAAATTTCGACCTGCAGAACAAGCCCCGTGGACAGCCGAAGACCAAAGTTGATAATGAAGAATTGAATGCTATGGTGGAAGCGGATCCATCGCAAACCACGTCCGAGTTAGCTACAGGCTGCGGTGTTAATGATTAAACTGTTTTAATCCACTTGAAGCAAATTGGGAAGGTGAAATTACCTTGAAAGGTGGGTACCTCATGAATTGAGTGCAGCAAACCGACAAACGCACGTCGCTGCAGCGTTACATTACTCAACCGGCACAATAATGAAGGGATTTTAAATTGAATCATTGTGATGAAAAGTGGATCTTGTACGATAATCGGAAACGTTCATCGCAATAGCTGAACCCTGGCGAACTAACCAAAGCCTGCCCAAAGCTTAAATTGCTTCAAAAAAAATTGCTTGTGAGCAATTTGGTGGACTAGTGCCGGTGTCATTCAATACAGCTTTCTTAAATCTGGCCGGACGATTACAACAGATGTCTATTGCCAGCAACTGCAAATAATTATAGAAAAGCTAGCTGCTAAACAACCGAGGTTGGTCATTCGCTTTAGGCCACTGCTGCTTTAGGACAACGCTAGACCATACATTGCACAACAGACGGCTAACAAATTAGAGGAGCTTCAATTGGAATGTCTAAGACATCCACCGTACTTTCCGGACCTTGCTCCAACAGATTACCATTTTATCGAAATTTAGATAACTTCTTGCAAGGGAAAAAATTTAACTCCGATGGGGCAGTCCAAAGCGCCTTCAAAGATTTTATTGATTCCTGTCCGAATGGTTTTTTTAGTAAAGGAATCAATGAACAACCTATGAGATGGCAAAAGTGTATAGATAGCAATACTTTAATTAAATAAATATATTATGTTAAAAAAAATCGACTTTATGTTCCTCCTTTACAAAATGCTAATTTCAAATAACCTAATAATAAGTGCTTAATCTTATCATACGTCCAATATTTTGTAATATTAAATATAGTATGTAACGATGAATCGAGAAAACAACAAATCCAGAATATCCACAACACCTAGGTATTCGTTTTTAATAAGAATGATGATAGTTAAAAAAAAACATTGTAATCATCAGGTAATAATAAATAATAGATGAATCGAGAAAACTACGACTATTCAAAACATTCTGAAATGAATTTCCAGCTAAGCTCATCCAGATCAACTGACATTCCAATTACCAAGACTTCTGAAAGGTACCTAGTTGTTTTCAACGGAAATAAAAGATAAGGAATAATTGGATCAGGATCAGTCCTGAATAGTAGATTTTTACGGGCATTTTATCATTTCCAATCGTAACATTATCGTGGTTTGAATTGAGAGATGCCTCATGGGCATGGCAAACAAAAGAATTCTATTGTTAGCGAGTAGCGACCGAATTTTTTCTATGGTGCTTGTTTGTAATGTATTTTAACGATGCGTTTACGAAAAGTTGTTTGATTATTCCCGAGTATGGAGAGCAAAGATATTAAAAGTGTTTGTTTAATTATTGAGAGACATAAAATTAATATAACAGTAAATACAATAATTTTGTGAAAACTAAAAACTAAAAAACCTTAAAAAATGAAACTAAAAGTACAAGTACAAACCCGAAACCCGCACTTGGCAGATTCTTTATTTAATTCTCGAGTACCGGTTAGTTCCGTTAACGGCGGTTAAGAACTTAGTTATATAATGTGCCAAAATGTACACTGAAAATAAGTAAATATTAATATTATGTTTGGGATTAGGTCCTGTATATAAACCGAGATAATCCCTGCTAATATTATGAATGTGAATGAAAGTTTGTTTGTTACGCTTTCACGAGAAAACTACAGAACGGATTTTGATGAAATTTGGTATGGTAGTAGTTTAGACTCTGGATTAAAACATAGGCTACTTTTTATCCGGGAAAAGTACAGTGTTTCCATTTACGCGGGCGGAGCCGCGGGAAACAGGTAGTCACTGATAAAGGCAGAGTGAGGTGTTAAGTAAAAGACAAAATTTCGTTTTTTCCGAGTTTTAATCCAAAATCAAAAACCAAAATGCCTCTTAGGTATAATTTTGATATTAAATACTCGTGTTACCCTCCCAATTGTGACGAATACCTATTCACTCACTCATATTTTTAAGCTAAAATTCACAAAGCCGTTCATACTGTAGTGCTAAATAAATATACAACCGCTCAAAAATCTTAACCCTACTTCCCTCGTCGGGTAAAATATATCAAATCAATCTCGTTCCAAATGTAGTAAATATCTCAAAGGGGCGAAAATATATCATAATCCCGAACATAGAAGAATTTTCATTAGGACTAAGTGAAGGTCGTTTCTTGGGTCCATAGCGATTTAACTTCGAAGGAATTTTTGTAACGATCAAATACCATTTGTTTAACTTGGCCCTTCATACATTTAATTTTTTACGGAATTGGAAACTAGCAGGCGGGGACTTACCACTTGATGGTAAGTGACATACCGCCGCCTGCGGACACACGCATCACTGGAGGAGTTACAACTTTCACCCCAAACCCTTGAGCCTCGCCGGTACCACCGAAACACAACGCGACGTTTTCGGTGAGTTTGTTTGTTTGCATTGAATAGACTCCGAAACAAAGAGACCGATTTTGATGAAATTTAAAGAGTACACCACGGGGCTATATATAGGCTACTTTTTATCGTAGCAAAATGTACGGCTTTCACGGGATATAATAAATGCTTGCGATAATATCGCGTTATATGAACGCCATGCTATATAGTATAGCATTAGGTCCTTCTTTTCTATACTTTATAGCACAATAGTATAGCTTAGTCCGAAATTAGCTTATCTATTGACATATTATCTTATAACTTTGTTTCCTATATAATTGTCAATAATTGATTTCACTGAAGTAAAATACATATTAATAATTGGTTACATCTATTGGATATCTTTTCGGATCTTTATATCGTACATTCATGATTGTGTATGGAGTGTATGGACATTTTGCATGAACACAAAGAGAACGCTCCATTCTAAACTGGCACTTTTCACTCATATTTCATATTCGTGATTTATGCGCCCCGGTCAGAATAATTTGTTCCCGTAGAATTGGTCAAACAAATTGATTCAATACGTCTTTCTGTCCAAACAACAATTATTTGCAAGTCAACTTATACGCCATCAAAGTTTGTATGGAAATATGAGTCGGAGTTCAGAGATATATTGTAAAACTTTACATACATGTATGGTTACTACTTACTGTATGTTATAATAATAATATTTTTGACGACCTCTGTGGCTCAGTGGTTGAGCGTGTTCGTGCTCAAGCTGGGGGTCGCGGGTTCAAATCCCGCCGAAGTATAGCAGGTGGCTTGAAGGCAGGTGATTGGGCGGTTTTTTGTGGGATTGGTTGTGTCATTATCCTTAGGCTGATTATGTATTTGGCAGCCGAGGATGTTAAAAAAAAAACAAAATTTTATGATAAGTTTATTGTCTTCTTAATTTCTAATTTACAATTTTAAAATTTAATTAAACTAAAATTTAATACTAGATACATATGAACCGATTCGAGGCTCGATATTGAATGCTGCAAAAATAATTTAATTTAATTACAATAAATTCCTATTGCTGATAATACATTATTGCAAAACCCGAAAGTAGGATACACGCGTCGCGGCGATGCTGCTGCGTCAGCCATCTTCCTTAGGGTTGAACATGTAACTCCTCCACCCCCAGAGCAGCAACTATTTGAGGACTTTCAGCGAGAATGTTGTTGGCAGAGATTTCTGATTTTTGGCAGGAACTGCGTAGACAGGATGATCGGCCCGACTAGCTTGGGAAACCTCTTCACTTGGGCTGCTGTCCTTTTGTCGGCGCAAGCGGCGACGTCGAATAATGACAATGTCGTTAGTGTTGATTATGTTGAATGAGTCCGTCCGCAGGAAACATTCATGTGGAATTGTAGCGAGTAGCTGTTATGTACTCCTTCTGTTCACATTGCAGTTTGTTACGGGTGAAATTAAAAGAGAGATTTCCCGTGACAATAATATATTTATTAACTAACAGCCTCCGTGGTCTAGTGGTAAGAGCTTGGCTCTCGACTCGGAGGTCGTGGGTTCGATTCCCGCATTGGAACTAAAAAAAAAAAAATGTTGTTTCCAAGTTTGGTTAGGACAATTCAGGCTGATCACCTGATTGTCTGACAAGAAAGATGATCCATGCGTCGGATGGGCATGTAAAAAGTCGGACCTGCGCCTAATCTCTCGCCAGTCGTGTCGGTTATCCGTCCCACTGGGTTATGAGAGTAAAAGGAGGAGAGAGTGCTCTTGTGTACTGCGCACACACTTGGGCACTATAACATAACTCCTGCGTAGCTGGCCTGGTTTCAATGAAACAGGCCACCGTCACCGAAATCGGTGGGGGAGCTATTATTATTAATATATTTATTAAAAAAAGGGGGTTGTGGGCAGAAGGCCGTACGGTCTGATCTAGCCTCTTGGTGTCTGAAGGGTATCTAAGGGGATTTAATCCACGTTGGAACTTAGCTGAGGATCCAGGTGTCTAGCACGTGTCGGATGCGAGATAGGGCTCCAACTTCTGGGAGCTTCTCCGTCACCGCTGCGTCCGTTCGTCGTAGATAGCTCGTCACAAAGAGATAAATCCCCGTCCAATGTCTATCAGCACTCTGAACTCCAGCTGGATATAAGTCCTTTTAATTGGTGCCTCGAATGCTGCAGTTGGCGGAGTTTCGTGCCCCAAACCAAGTTCCCTGAAATATTCACGACAACGTGTCGGTAGGAGTCCGGTCCTACAGCCTGTGTGATTTCAACCCCAACCGATGAACCGATCAAAAATCACGGGCTGTGTGACCATTACAAAGGTAGGCAAAATAAAAAAAGATAAGATGATATTTAGGACAACCAATATGATACAAACATCGTAACATTTTAATAGTGCTAGGTTGGAAAGATCAAACTACAAATTGAGCACGTGGTATGGCCAATCAAATAATTGACAACTAATTTACCAAGATGATAGTTTACATGAAAGAATAATGCATTTTAATACAAGCGTAATTTTCCAAATATTCACAACACAGATACACTAAATTACTCACCGTGGAACACGGGATTAAAATATAATTACTATAACGACTACATCTTGAGTATAGAAAATTTTATTCTAAAAGGAAATGTCATTCAAGGAAGTGCCATATATACCCTTCCTTCCTCTTTTTTAAACTTTTGACAACTATAAACTAAAGCGTAAAGATAAGAAATCCAGAAATCAAAATAAGATATTATATCAATAATCAATATATTATGTAATATAATATTAGAAATTTACTGTACTTTCATTATTAAAAACTAAATTATTATTTTTCAAAGATTTAAGACGAAAGTAAAATCGATCTACGAACTAAGTATTAAAGCAAGGCTGACGCCGTTAGTAAGGACGTGCGCCGATAGATGGCGCTTTAAGCCTCGAAAAATGACTATATAATTAATTATACAAATCATAGATGACGCGAGTAACGCCGAAATAATCGATTTTATTGAAAGTGAATGTAACTACGCTACAAGTTGGATTTTAGTTGGATTTGGGAAAATTATGGTGTAGTGCTTATCGTCAAATTGCTCCATAGCTTCCTTCGTTAAGATGATTCTAGTGTGGATGCATGACTTATTCAGTGATTGATTGATGATGATGCTTTGTATACAGTCCGGGCTTCCTCGGGGCTGATAGTAGTTCATATTTTCTTCACAGAGAAGGTAATCGTCAAACTTCGGGCATTCAGCCTCTATGTACATGAAAAATTTCCCATCGGTTGCTATATAAGGATGTGGAGTCATAAAGGTTTGTTGGAGCTTATTAGGAACGATGGAGAGACGAAAAAAATCGTAATCATCTAGAGCTACTATAGGAAATTTAAAACTATTACTATACGCTTATTTACGAAATAACTACCAGGCTTTATGATATCGTAATATTCCCTTAAATCAGCTTCTAGGATCTGCTTACTGTTATAAATTTTCTTAAGTGTATCTATCATATTTGCTAAATTATCTATACTTAACATGCTATGATGAGTGCTCGATGCATGAATAAAACTTAAAGTATTTTCTAATCTAATTAATTCTAAGTAAAGATCGTCAGTGTTTCCAGTAATTATCGCTAACAACTGTGCAAATTTAGCAAATTTTACCTCTGAACTATATTTATCCAAAAATAAAGTTTCGTTAATTATCTTTTGATTATCTACTAAATTATCAGTTAACATATCATACTGATTCATCCATGTTTTATTAAGACTAATATCATTATTAAATTCCGAAACTAGTTTATGCTCATTTTTCTCTAATAATTCTATTGCACTATTATACCTTTCGTTACCTGAATTATGCAAATTACCAGTTACACTTTTTATAAATGATCCTAAATCATTAATTATTCCTCTACGTACTCGATTAGGTTCGAGATTTCTTAACTGTGAATTTACTTTAGCTAATTTAGAATATAAGTAGTCAATTTGAATTTCAAATATAGTTAAAGAACCGTTACCCAGTTGAGTCCTAAAATAATCTATTTGACTATATACCGAGTCAATACGTATCTCCAGGTCGGTAAGTTCCACGTATTGTATGAATGAATGATAATGAGTGATGAACTTTGCTCGACCGAGTCTAAATGGTAAAAGTCCAGGTCCACTGTCAAGTTGTTCAAGTCTTATGTCTGCTGCAATGGTCTTAGGGTTTTTAATAAAAACCTGCTAGTCTGAAGTGTATTCTATTTCTGGTTCGCTATTTTTGTTCCTATTATTCATTAAGTTTATACGGTCACGTGTAGTAGATTCATTAATAATTTCATAAACTGTCTTCATTTGATCTCGGTGTGTCAAAATGTACTGTTGCATTAGATTTTCGGTCAAGTTAATGTCTAATGGATCCCTAGGATTAAAATGTCCTCTAATAATGTCGTGGGGCCTACATATCGTAAAACTATGTACAGAACTATTATATGCTAATATTGCGTAAGGCATCTGGTTAATGGTTGGTTCTTCTTTCTGTTTAAGTCTTAATATTCGAAGATGTTCTAAAAGAGTAGAATGGAAATTCTCTATAATCCCGTTGTCATTAGGTAAATGGGGCAAAGTTCTATGGTGAATTATTTTATGTAATCTAGTGAATTCAGAAAATAGTTGGTTGGTGAATTCGGTTCCATTGTTAGTTACAATTGTTAAGGGTAATCCATGGTGTGTACAGTACGTAAGTAGTCCCTGAAGTATACTGACTGCTATTCCGTCACGTAAATGGTAAGCTTGTCCGTATTTAGAGAATGAGTCAACAAAAGTCAAGTATTTTTCATTATGTGCTGTGAATAAGTCTAGATGTACTATTTCAAATGGTTTTGTTGCTGATGGTACGATGTTAAGTTGAGGTTTGATAGGATTTCTATCATATTTGCACTGTCCACAGATAGTACATTCATTAATATACTTTGTTATTTCTCCACGTATTTTAGGCCAATAGTATTTACGGGATAAAGCTAAATAACACTCATTTATACCTCTATAATTCGTCTTTCCTTCGTGATAATGTTTTATTATATCCTGTTGTCGCAAATACTCTTTTACGTCTTCCAACTCCGTTTTTGCGAAAACAAGATGCATGGAGGATGATTTAAACTTACTTTGGAGTATCAGTATTATAGAGTACATACCTAGTGTAGGTGCAATTTTGAGGGCCGTTTTTATCTTGGGAATAACGTACTACTTTATAGCATCTATTACGTCTTGCTCTAAATTTGACTCAGATAATTGAATATGTGTGCGTGTATGTGTGTCAAATGGCTTAGTCACAGTCGGTCGTCGTTTGATGTCACCTACTATGGTAATACAGATTTGTCTATGAAATTTATCAAGTGGTTCGTCAGTTATTGGGATCTCAAGTATAGGGTTTTCAGCTAAGGTATGTGCCATGTCAGTGGAAGACCCAACAGAAGGTTCAGGTCTTATAGAAAGGTCACATTCTGTGAGGAGGGACTCGATTTTTTCGTTATTAATTTGAACTCTGGATAGGGCGTTGGCATTGGTATTGCACTTGCCTTTCTTATATACTACAGTGTAGTCGAACTCACTGAGTTTGAGTCGCCATTTAGTAAGTCTCGAATTGGGTTCTTTAATATTCATGATCCACTGGAGGGGCTTATGGTCAGTAACTATCTAGAACCTTCGTCCGAATAGATAGGGTCTAAAATATTTAGTAGTCTATACAATTGCTAACTGTTCCTTCTCGATGGTTCTGTATTTCATTTCGCTACTACTTAAAGTTCTAGATGCGTAGCTAATAGGTTTGTCAGCTCCAATTGGGCCTTAAGACAGAACGGTGCTTATAGCTACATTCGAGGCGTCAGTGGTAAGTATAAAGTCTTTTGTAAAGTCAGGGTACTGTAATATTGGGTCGTTAGTCAACAAAGTCTTACACTTTTCGAAACAGTCGATATATTCTGAATTCAAAAATATTTTACTTGTCTTTTTTAAGCATTTAGTCATCGGTTTTGTAACACGCGCAAAGTCAGGTATAAATTTTCTATAGTATCCTAGTAAACCTAAAAAGTGCTTTATCTTCTTAGTTGTTTTTGGTAACGGATAATTTTCGATTGCCTTGATTTTGTCAGGGTTAGGTTTTATACCTTCGTTACTTATGATATGGCCTAGGTATGCGGTTTATAATTTTAAAAACTCTTGTCTACTTGTCCATCTGTATTTTAAAGTTTGAATCGCGTAATCTACGGAAAACTTTCTCCATGTTCACCATGTGCTCCTGAAGGGACGGGCTGAAAACTATTATGTCATCTAAGTATACTAGGCAAATTTCGTTTTGTAGACCTTTCAGAATATTATCCATAACAAATTGGAAGGTTGATGGCGAGTTTTTTAATCCCGTTGGCATACGTAAGAACTCAAAGTGTCCGTGTTCTACATTGAACGCGGTTTTAGCTATATCGTCGGGGTTCATTTCAACTTGATAAAACCCAGACGCCAAATCTAAGGTGGTGAAGTATTGGCATCTAACTAGTTTATCCAAAACGTCAGTGATATTGGGGATTGGATACTTGTCATCGATGGTCTTGTCGTTAAGATTCCTGAAGTCAACTGCCAGTCTCCATTTCTGTTTGCCAGAAGCATCGACCTCCTTTAGGACTACCCAAATAGGTGAACTCCAGGCAGAGTCTGAGGGTTGTATTATACCTTGGTGTAACATTTTCGCTATCTGATCCCTAACTTCTTGTCAATGTATAAATGGGTAGCGATAGCTCTTGGTATATACTGGCATTTCGTCATGGGTCCGTATAGTATGCTTAATCTTGTTGGTAAAAGTCAAAGGTTCTCCTTTAATGTAAAATATGTCGGCGTAATTCCTACACAAAGTCTCTAAGTTAGCTTTTTCTTCAGGATTCAGATGGTCAGTCCGAAGTCGTTCTAATACATTCTTAATTCGAGTTGGGTCCTGAACAGGTTCAGTACACTCAAGGTTACAAACGTCAATTTGTGTAGGCGAATTAAACGAAATTATGGAGTCGGTATCTGTCACATTTTTTATTTCAACTATAGCGGTCTTGTCAGAAACGGTCGTAATACATTCGTGAATAATGAAGTTACATAAAAATTGTTCCGGTATATAGACTTCGCCGTCGTCATGGTCAATTGGAATGTTAATGATTTTGGATGAATTTGCAGGAATAGTTTCTTCTCTAATATCTCTCTTACATTGATATCGCAAAAGTGGTAATTTCGCACTATCTGTTATTAAAACGCTATCTTTAAGGTCTATTTTACAATTTTCTAGTAAATCTAATCCAATTAATCCGTCAAAGTAATTATGAAATTTAAATATGAAAAGCTTTAGATTTTTTTTCACGTTAAATTCTGGAAAACTGGGAATTATAATAGAGTGTTCGTGTATACTCGTTACGCGCGAATTAGTGACCTCGAAAGGATCAAATATTTTAGGTATATCAGAGAAAAAAAAATCAACGGCTTCAGGGCTAATAAATGATTGGTTAGCCCCTGTATCTATAAGAAATTTAAGTGGAGGATTAAGAATCTGTATGTACGGCAATTCTTTTTTTGACTGTAAATTTAACTCTATTCTGGTGCGGTGCGGCTTCTGCGTTTCTGAAAATCCTGCTTTTTATTGCTAGTACTAGGCTGAGCTAAATCATCAGAGTGCTGTTTCGGATTTGAATATCTGGGTGTATGTTTAATAGAGGGGTAACCTCTATTAAACATACTCCCAGATATACCGGTGTATTTTCATTTATAATTATACTGATCGAGTGCAAGTTGTTCGTCACAATCATTATATTCATAGTCATAGTCCTGTTGGTCATAGTAACTATAGTCAGAGTAATAGTCGGAAAATTCATTATAATTCATTTCTCTACTCTTAAAATAGTTAGACGGCGGAGGGTTTCCAAACTTGTGCCAATCTTGGCCATGAATTCTAGGTGGCATGGGTTTCGTAATAAAATGGCTTACTCCGCTCATGGGCTTTGGGCCTGAATTATTAGGCGGAAAATTCTAAAACCGTGACTATGATTCGGTAAAGGTGCCCTAAACATTTGTTGTGTTCGAGGCGGTTGTAACGGGGGACGCTGAGGTATTTGGTGATGTTGAAAAAGTGGCGTAAACGCGGGTTTCTGCCAACTAGGTCCAGGTAACGCTCGCGGTACGTTATTAAAATTAGCTGGAGGCATTTTAAACTGTGAGTGTGAGGGTCGTAATGATGATGATGATGATGATGGACGAGGAGTATTTCTTTGTTGCAAATACATTACATTTAACTCGTCTTGGACAAATTCCAATGCCTTTTCTATCGTCTCAGGTCTCATAAATCTTAGGAGCTCTTCTAGACCCCGGAAATCTTTTTCGGGATCGCCGTAGCCCCGAAATGATCCTACCGACTGTGCCAATTATGTATTTGGCAGCCGAGGATGTTAAAAAAAAACAAAATTTTATGACGAAATTAAATAAATATTGTCTTCTTAATTTCTAATTAACAATTATAAAATTTAATTAAACTAAAATTTAATACTAGATACATATGAAACGATTCGAGGCTCGATATTGAATGCTGCAAAAATAATTTAATTTAATTACAATAAATTCCTATTGCTGATTATACATTATTGCAAAATCCGAAAGTAGAATACACGTGTCGCGGCGATGCTGCTGCGTCAGCCATCTTCCTTAGGGTTGAACTGGCTTTTCCTCTTTTCCTTGCGTAAGGAACGGATGTATTGTTTGTGGGTCCTGTATGAATGAATTAAATATATTTGTAATGTAGCGATGTGTTGCGGTGAAATATTTAATTCCGTTATGTATTTTGTCAAACCTTTAAACTTTAAACTAGAATTAAAGTTTTCTTTATAGCGTGAGTTACATCTTCTCTATCTTTTATTATATCTGGCGTGAGGCTTATATTCTGGCATTCTTGTGTTTAGCTATCAATCCAAGGAGATTGCGCGTTGTGTTGGACTGGTTTTGACCATAGACTTTCCCAATAGCTTTTAACTTCCTCCATATCTGGTGGCCTTGTAATTTTAATGTTTGCTGAACTAAGATTTTGATAAAATACTTTTTGATTATTTCAAATAACATATTGTGTCTTCTTCTTTTATTAATTTAAAGTCTACGTAAACGTTTTGAGTGTGCTTATAATTTTTGTTTCAAACTATCTCGTTGATCTACTAATTAGTTTGTGGTGTAATTTTTTGGGTTGAGCTTCTGTTGCTTTTGTGTTAAGATTTCCTTTCAGATATAGTGTAAGTTGTCCTATATCTTTACGAAGCTGTTTAATTCTATTTTCAATTCGTACCTGCCATTTTGAATTATTGTTGTTTTGTCGGCTATTTTCTTTTCAGATGGGTTAATTAATTTGGTATGTAAAGTACTAGCAGTTAGGGCTGCGTAGTATATGACGATTTGAATTTCTTTTACATTAGGCGTCTGGTTTTCTAATAAATATTCTCCAATTTTATTGTTCAATACATTTACTGTTTTAATTATGCTATGCGTGACTTGGATGGAAGTAGCATGTCCTGAAAAACACTTCTTACTAGTGTGTTGATTAGATGTGATCGTTGAATATTGTGGTCTACGGGATACAATTGATTATTTTGTAAGGCAATCTTAGACATCATGATGTCAGGGATGGTTGCTTCCCGTGTAACATCTGACATTGGTGATAATATAGTAGCTCGTGATGATGACGATGAATTATCGAACATGTACGACTTAGGCGACGAGTGAGGTGATGGGAATAAGCTAACGGATGAAGTGCGTGATGTGGGGTACTAGTTTGTTCGTTGTTGGGAATATTTTAACTGCAGCAGTACTAGACTGGGCGGGAAGTGGTAATACGGTGCCCCGGTGTATTCTTGTACCTTGATATAAGGCTGAGATATATAAACAAATAATCTTCTGTATATCTACACTAGTAAAAGTGTCCTATATTTTATCAAACCTGAAACTGCTATATAAAGTTTGGTAAAATCAATTACGGATATTTTGGGTATATAATTTACTGTTTATTACAAAGACGTTCGAGCAAAAATTATTGTCATTAACATTTCATTGATCATATTATGCCCACCATTGTCATATCATTGAGCATATACCCAATATAACCGTAATTGATTTTACCGAACCCTATAACTGCTATGTATGTAAGGTTTGGTAAAATCAATTACAGATATTTTGGGTATATGATCAACTGCTTATTACAAAGACGTTCGGGCAAAAAATATTTTCATTATAATTTCATTAATCATATTATGCCCACAATTGTCATAACATTGAGCATATGCCCAATATAACCGTAATTGATTTTACCGAACCTTTTATTATATTATGTCAGTCTTGTAGCGAGCTATAAGACCGATATATAAAAACGAATGTACTTAAGAATGTTAAGGCTTGGCAAATGCTATTATAAACAAAATACACGTAGTCTTTTATAAGAACGTTATCAGTAGTGACTTTTGCTTGTTGGGGGTTCGTACCAGAATAACGAAAAACTCATAAGAATCTCTCTTTTTTCTTTTGCTTCTAACCTAACATAACCAGGCAACGTGAACATGGAAATTGAGCAAAAATTGAAAATGAGTTGTCGACTGAAATGACAAATGAAAAGCAATAACGAATTTGGCACTTTTGTTTTGATCCAATAGTTGAAGGCCAATTCACGTAATTAGTAATGTTCAACTTACAGCACGATTAGATTGGATGTTATGCGAGCGCATGCACTATGGCTGGATCAATACTGCGAGAAGAATTTTTTTATTACGTGATTATCTATACTAATATTATAAAGTTTGTTTGTTCGCATTGAATAAATAGGCTTTGAAACCACTGGCATAGATATAAAGTTGACCACGGGGAAGTACATAGGCTACTTTTTATCCCGGGATAATGTACGGTTCCTGCGAGATTATATTTTGAGCGTACAAAATCGCAGCAAAACATCTAAATCCAAATATTAAGTAAAATTTGGCATAGTTACTGTTTTATATGATTGACAAATTATTACACTTTTTATATATTATATGTGAAGCATAAACTTTGGGTACAGTTTTACGAGAATTGTGCGAATGAGGGAGTATAAAATTTGGCATAGCTAAAGTTTAGTTTCGAGGTGGCGGAGTTCTGGCCGACGGACGCGTTAGTCTACCGGAGGTTTCGGGGATGGCTCCCCAACGAAGAGCGCATCACGTCGCCGAAAAAAGACAATACATGATAAACTACAGTGTGTGTTTGTGAGAGTGAATGTGAATAATATATAATATAAGATTTATGTATAGTATAAAATATACATAGTTTGTTCAAGAATATAAAATTATGTATAGTTGTTCTGTATATATTTTTATGTGTGTCTGAATAAATTTCTTGATAAATTGATTTATGTGAAGGAATTACGTGAATCGCTCGAGTTGCCTTTGAGAATAATCAGAATTTTCTCGCTTTTATCTTAACAATAGCAATAAACATTTGAATCAAATTATTTTAGGATAACGAACATCTAAAGGAAATTCATTTCCATCTAATACCATCGCCATCTAATCAATTTCCAACTGTATTATCTAGTATTATGGTACAATTCGGCGTGGCCATTATGAATTCGGTCAGAGGAATATGGTTACAATCTGTCTCAATGTTCCAAACGTCTTTGTAATTCACTTGATTTGGTCGATTATGCCGAAGTACAAGTGGACCACTCACGCCTCAGTGGGCAACTATTGTTTGAATATTATCCTTCCAATTATACAGTTTATATCTAATGATATTACGGCAAAAACTGCTTATGATAACACCACTATTTGATTCGAAATGAATATCGACTTTCTTTCGACTACTTACTATTATTGAAATATGTTTCTCCCTACTACGATTATAAATGTGAAAGTTTGTCAGTATCGATGGATGGATGTTTGTTACTCTTTTGCGCAAAAAACACTGAACGAATTTTGATGAAATTTGGTATTGTAGTAGTTTAGGCTCTGGAATAAAATATAGGATACATTTTATCCCGAAAAAAGGTCCCATGGAATACTGAATTCACGAGAGCGGAGCCGCGTGCTAAAGCTACTTATATAATCAACATACCACTAACAGCCTCAATGCCAAAAAATCACGTATTTTACTACTTTCTCTACTCAATGCAAAGAGGATAGCAGCTAAAATATACTTAAACTATTCATAAATTAAGAGGCTCTTAAGTCACATGCTGTCCTTGTCATTCAGTAAAGCAAAGACAGTGACATCCTGTGATTTAAGAAGCGTTTCAATATTCGGCCGTCAGGCTGAAGTCCAACACGCAGGCCTCCTGCGGATTGATAGACTTTTCGGGCCTACGAAAATTGTAAGGTTGGGTCTATATTTCAATCGGAGAAAATTCAGAGCACTGAAACACTCGACTGTATTAGTGTAGCGTAAGTTCTAGAACTTACGCTACGCTAATACAGTCGAGTCAAATGTCAATGTCATATAATATGACAGCTTGAAACTCGACACTTCTATTCTTCAGTTTTCGTTCAATTTTCAGTGCTCTGAGTTTTCTCCGGCCCATCGGATTCCGAATGATATAGTGGGACTATATCATTGTCAATCTATATATAACAGTGGGTCTTCTCGATCAGGTAGGTTGCCTCACGAGTCACGATGTTGCTCACTGTCATCATTTCATCAAGCACGCAGCTTAAAGAATACAACTTCTCGAGAACTCTTAAAATAACGAAACTAATAATATCATAGAGTAAATCTGTTGTTTCATAACGTCGCAATGACAATATATCACACAGGGCAGAATGACATCAAAGTAAAAGTTAAATCATCTGTGCTCAACAGTGCGCAGAGTAGATGTCTACAGAGAGAACGAGATTAATAAAAGTACTTTTTATAATAAAATATCGTTTCTTGAAGTTTTAAAGAATTTATACTTTATTAAGTATTGATACTTATTTGTAGCGCAGTATTGCAGTAGCTACACAGAAAAAGGAATATATTTAATAATAATTGGTCTACTAGGAGTAGGTTTAGGCTTCGAAATATAATGAGCGAACTAATAGCTTTCAGAATATAGGATAACATTTTTGGACGCATAATATTGCATATAATAGTAATATGCTTTAGTAAAGCCACAAATCTCTTGAAAAAAAGTTCAATAGTACTGTCAATCAGTAAATATATGTTAACTATCACAATAATCGATCACCCACGTTTATACTGTAATTGGCCAATGTATTTTTTTACCAATCATCCTAATAACATTACACTGATGCAGAAATTTGCTCCATCGCGTGTTTTTCTTTGCAGGTTGGGCTTACCTTTTTTACTATCTTAGAATCATTAGGATTCCGAATCAAAAGGTAAAAACGGGATCCTATTACTCAGACTTCGCTGTCCGTCCGTCTGTCTGTCTCTCCGTCTGTCACCAGGCTGTATCTCCTTAACCGTCATAGCTAGACAGTTGACATTTTAAAAGATGATGATGATGATTTCTTTAGCCGCTTTAACAACAAATACTAAAAACAGATTAAAATAAATATTCAACTCCCATATAACAAATATGTTTTTTTTTGCCATTTTGTTCGGAACCCTTCGTGCGCGAGTCCAACTCCCGCACTTGGCCGGTTTTTTTAAAGTATTTCACTATCTCGAATGTCTAAAATTAATTATGCTTTCTCATTCTCGATTTATAAGTTTCTGTGTGTAGCCCATCTGAGGCTTCAACACTGGCAGTTTATTGATATACGCTAGGTCTGAAGTTCTGGCAACTTCGTACAAGTGGAGTTTTATCAGAGTTGTATGCAGCTGACGGTACTCTTATACTTTACAACTATATTTTTATTTACTTTTGAGCCGACTTCCAATAAGGAGGTGGTTCTCAATTTGTATGTTACGAGATTAATGGATCGAATTTTAAAAAAATATTTTTTGATGTGATAACTTATTCTTATAATATGATGGAGCCGGCTGCACGCACGAAAAAACATGACTCATATCGTTACCACCGCATTTGCCGTTACCTTAGCTGGCCGCGTCTTAGGTATATGAGCGGTGGGACGGAGAGGCGGGGGCGCTTGATGTTATTACTCAGTTCGGCGCCGGACTTCGCGGCGGCAACACGCCTACCTAAGGCGCGGCCAATTTGTTCCGCGCGCACTATAAACATGACTTGTTGTCACGTTCATCTATCATCAGTAAACCGACTTTACAGACAACTGATTTTTTATTGTAAAGGGTTTACTCCCAAAACGGTCCCATTGTCACAAAATGTTACACCTACTAGTGATTTCGACTGCGTTAAGCGACTTATTAAGAATTTTATTGCTTTTACTTTGGCAATGGGTACTTATTTGACTAAAAATAATTAATATTTTATTGAATCGCTTTACCAGTCCAGTTCTCCACCAGTCTTACCATTCACAACTGTTAACAATCATTTAGACACCATCCCAGTCAATATTAATTACGCTACACATTAAACGAGGAAAAACTGAACTTTAAAAGGTTAGCTTGGATAAAAAACGTTGTACAGTTAATGGCAGATATCGCTAACAATTCAAATGAAGCACAATATGTAACAAATTATTCATGCCAACAAATCACTGCTCCGGAAGGCGGTTGCGTGTTACCGAGCAATGGATTAACCCAGCCCCGGCTAATTACAGACCCTAACCGAACAGCGCAGGGTACAAATTCCAATGGTACGACCTGCTCAGTAACGTCCCGAAAGGTTGTCTTAATCAAAATGTTTACGTTGGTTCTTATCAAATGCTAAATGAATTATTGCTTTGAAAAGATTTAATTCTAAGGGTTCGAGTATTTGACGGTATATTCAATTTAAAATACATGAGTAATTTGTACGAGTCCTTTTGTGCCCAGAATCAACAAATCTCTGTCCCCAGTTCGTCCGGGACTAATTTGACCAGCAATTTCGGGTTTCGAATACAACTGCCAAAAAAGTCTAGCAAAATTGTTTATTTTTTGAAATTCGGAGATACGCCACAAATATTAGTGAGTCCTGGCCATAAAGTACTCGTGTATCAGAATGACTAGCCTGACCTGGAAAAAAAAGAGAGGGCGCTTCATTTTTATTGTAGTAACAATACGAAATGCTGGGATGTGATTGGTCGGCAGCACTCAAGAGTGAGTTAATGCTTACTTAGTAGAGATTTTGTCAGAAAAGATTGTACTTTATGTCAAGGTCTCTACTAAGTAACTCCTTAAGTAAGCATTAAATAACTCTGAGTGCGGCCGCACTCTCGAAGATTTGACATTAATTACATTTCAATTTACTTCCGTGATTTTCCGTAACATGACGAGGTTTTTCATTATCTAGATAAATATACCATAGGGCTTAGACTATTCGAAATAAACACTTGGACGTATTTGAAGCAACGCAGACGCTTTGTAACCCTCACTCAACATTACTTTAGATAGTTTTGTCGCATCGACCACTCGCTTAACGGTCACGAATCACGACACATGTCTGCCTGTGTATAGCTTACCTGCTGTTGTTGATGTAGGTACAATATTATAGGGATGTCACCCTGAAGGCACACACACACATTATGTCGGGCCGCACCAGGCCGCATCGCAGCGCATTAACGGATTTTGAACCAGAAGGCCGTGTAATAGGCATGTTGCCTAAAAATGTGATATTCTACATTCGGCAACATCCCTATTGTATATTATAACTACCGCACACATTGTCGGGCCGCATCGCAATAACCAAAATCCGCGCCGGACTGATGCCCACTGCGCCCCGGCAAAGCGTGCGATAGTTCATGATTTATAACCTCTAAATTCTCAAGCTATAAACAAGCTGATGATGATGTGTTACAGCTAAAAACACCTTCGATCATGTCAGCTTTCACAGTCACACACACAGAGACAGACGCGTGAAACTTGTAACACTTCTCTGTACGTCGGGCCCAAGCGGGCTGCATGGCAAAATGCGTACTTAACACATTAGCATGAGCCGGGCCGCATCGCATTGATGGATTTTAAGCCAGAACTCCGTGTAAATGTATACTATTACTATCGCACTATTTGCCAGGGCACAGCGGGCCACCTCACTCCGCCGCGAATTTTGGTTATCGCAATCCGGCCCGGCCTGTCCCGCTGCGGCCCGATAAAGTATGCGAAAGTTACGTACGTGTAATTACGCCTCGCTCAAAATCCGTCAATGCCATGCGGCCCGCTGCGGCCCGACATAATGTGCGCGTACCTTAAAAATGTTTGGCGCGCATTTTTGAGGTTCTAAAACTCAACGGCGAAAGAGGTTTGACTCTAATTCTGAACTTAATGAATATATTAACCAGAGGAGGTCACCTTAATTCGATTTAGAACAAAAACTTGCCGAAGACCTCTGGTTTGCCGAAACTGAAGCTTCATAAAATACTTCACAATCGATTGTAAGTGAAGCGACATCCCTCGAAAAGGTACGTCAATGAGCTCAATATAAAATATAGCTGTAAAAGTTAGGATTTCCGCTCGCAAAACTTTTATCATAAACACTTTACCAAGAACTCTTTCAATGTTAAAAATACTAGCTTCTCTCTATCTAAAAGATATTGTCTACATTCCGTATCTCAATTTTTGTGCTAACCCTTAAATGCATTTAATGTTCTATAAACAGACAGTTAAAAATTAGACTTACTAATTTTTAACACAGTAAATATAGTGTTTCTGTTGCCTGGCATGAGCTTCTCGTGAATTAAGTAAAATGTCTTACCATGCTATGAAAAACGCTAATACTATATACCCGACTTTTACCCGACTACGGCGAAGCCAAAAGGAATGGTAATGATTTTGCCAATCTATGTATGTATGTTTGTTTGGTCCACCGTAGTTAGTAGTAGTGTAGTCTTAGTGTTCGGGGACACACTCCTCCGAAACAGCTTGACCGATTCTTATGATTTTTTTTGCATATTCGGTAGGTTTGAAAATCGGTCGTAATCTATTGGTATTCCGGGTATTTACCCACCTACCGGGAAAATACCCTTACGTACCCGGTTAATACCCATATCTACCCAAAATGCTGGGTAGGTTATGTTAGAACTTTATATCGTGTTCAATACGTTCATATTATTGTTTAAATTATTTATAAATTATACCCACCTCTGTATTATTATCAAGACAAAATTTTAGTAACATTCCGGAGACGTGACAGGCTGATTGATAGCTGAACCTTATGACTAATGTTGTGAAACATACTTGTGAAATGCAATTTGAAATATTATAACCTCAAAAAAGTACCGGTTTCTGGGGGTGAGGGGTGGGGGGTGTAGTAGATGGCAGGAGTAACCCACTCCCCCCTTAATATTGATTAAATATTTTCACAAAATACTAAAGAATTGCAGGAAAATTGTCTGTAAAGGTACAATTTTGAAGTAAAAATACTAAATACAAATTTGACTTTCAAATGCAACTTTTTCAAAAACTATACATCTCCTTGGAAATGGTGAAGGGGGGTTAAGTGACCCTTCCCCTACGCCCTATTTAGGCTACCCCTATTCTAAAGAAACCCGCGATCCGCATCTTTTGTCCGCATTATTCTTCAAACATTTTATCCACCAAATTAAAAGTATTGAGACTTTAATGGCAGAAACCTACCGATTTTTCTATGTGGCAACACAGCCCATTTTTACGACTGTACGAATACGTCACTCTCTTGGTTTTCATCGTAGAGTACGCTTTGTGTTTCTCATTCTGTGTATTTTTATTTATAATAAACCCGGCTTGCTATACTCATATTTGAAACCCGCAAAACCTGAAAAAGTCGGCGCGTTATAAGGACTCTGAATATTGGACCGTCAGTATGGCGCTAATTTACCACAGAGTACATAATATATTATATACAATATGTGCATAGAAACAGCTATCATAGAACGATCCAAAATTGAAAATTTCGACGTCCCCTTCAACGGCCCACGATTTTTCCACACAATCGTGGACACACCGTATGCTTGTAGTAGTGCAATCAAATCGATAGCTAACTACCTATGCAGCTGTTTATCTCTTCCTCTATAATCTAGAAGTACTAAGGCGGGTCAATAAGTCCGTGACTTTTTGAATTTCTAACCTCCTTACTGAAAAAGCAACACTACTCCTGTCAACAGGCATCTGTCAGTTGACTCCTATCAAAATTTGAACTTGCTGCGTCAGTTAGTTTGTGTTTTACAGCTATCTTTATCAGACTATCCAGTAACTTAAGGAAACAATGGAAAAAAGTGAATTTCGTGTGCTTATTAAGCATTATATTTTGCGAAAAAAAACCATTACCGAGACCAAGGCTAAGCTTGATAAATACTATGGGGACTCTGCACCATCGATTTCAATGGTAAAAAAGTGGTTTACTGAATTTCGTTGTGGCCGTACAAGCACTGAAGATGCCGAACGTCCTGGACGCCCAGTTGAGGTCTCTACACCCGAAACAATCGAAAAAATTCACGATATGGTGTTGGCCGACCGAAGATTGAAAGTGCAAGAGATTGTGGAAGCCATAGGCATCTCGCATGGCTCAGTGGTTTCAATTTTGAATGATCACTTGGGCATGAGAAAGCTTTCCGCAAGATGGGTGCCGCGTTTGCTCACAGTCGACCACAAACGCAATCGTGTAACAACTTCACAGGAAGGTTTGGCGTTGTTTAATCACAATATGGAGGAGTTTTTTAACCGTGGACGAAACATGGATCCATCACAATACACCAGAGACCAAACAACAGTCAAAACAGTGTGTTTCTAAGGGTGAATCGGCGCCAAAGAAGGCCAAGGTGGGTTTGTCAGCCAATAAAGTTATGGCGACTGTTTTTTGGGATGCACGTGGGATAATCCACATTGACTATCTTCAAAAGGGAAGAACAATTAATGGGGAATATTATGCCAACTTATTGGACCGCTTCAATGAGGATTTGAAAAAAAACCGACCTCATTTGGCCAAGAAAAAAGTTCTTTTTCACTAAGACAATGCAAGGGTGCACACATGTGCAGTTGCCATGGCAAAAATCCATGAATTGGGCTATGAATTGCTCCCACATCCACCCTATTCTCAAGATTTGGCTCCGAGTGACTACTTCTTATTCCCAAACCTGAAAAAATGGCTCGGTGGAAAAAGATTTGACTCCAATGATGAAGTCATCTCGCAAACAAAGGCCTATTTTGAGGACCTCGACAAATCATATTTTTTGGAAGGGATAAAAAAATTGGAGAAGCGTTGGACAAAGTGTATAGAGCTCAAGGGGGACTACGTTGAAAAATAAAATGATTTATTTATCAAAAAATCTGTGTTTTATTCCAAAAGTCACGGACTTATTGACCCGCCCTCGTAATACGCCGCAGGTCCGAGCCGATATTACGACTGTCATTAGCATCATAGGTGTCAATAATTTTTTAAACTATATTTACCGATTATCAGCTTACTATTGACGGGCTACTGGATATTGACGGGCTACTGGACCTGCGATGCTAGACCATGAATATGTATTACACCAGTGGCGTGGAGTTCCTATAACTCCATTCCTATCGGCTTCACTTACCACTTTTCTTTTCAAGATCCTCATCTAAATCCCTACCTCATTATATAGGTTAGGGCTTCTCTATGAAGGAGATCCAGCCTTCGCCAATATTGTACACCATAAAGAAACATATTTTATTTTTCAAAACTAGATTGGTTTTCGATTCTAAGGTGCGTATTCTATTATGAATTCGTTAATAAATCTGCATCATATTAGGTGGGTTTTAAAAAAACCGGGTGTTGAAACAAATGCTGAATTTTGTCTACCCATCACTTTTGGGTATATACCGCATGTACCCGAAATTTACCCAATCTACTCGGTATGTACCCAAATGGGTAGATTGGGTATTTACCCACCGCCCATCTTCACCCTCCCCTATCTTATTTTTATATGATGTGGCATTAAAAAAATACATACAATGGCAAAACAACGTTTGTCGGGTCAGCTAGTAGGCTTTAGTTTTTATAAAAAATATAGTTATTGCTTTTATTTAAACGTTAGTATTATTACCAGCGAACGATAATTTTCATTAGAAAAAGATATATGCAGCTAAAAACATAACTATAAAATTATTATTCCAAATTTAAACATGTACATAAAAAAATACAATATATAAACAAAATCTAAACAATCTAACAAACAATCGAATTACCATACATTTATTTATAAGGTGTCATTGTATTTTCCACAAAATTTCAAACAGAGATACCATAAATCCAGAGTCTGGATTTAACGCGAGCTCGTGTAAGTTACACGGGGAGCGGGGTAACTATTTCAATATTCAAAACCTTTGTTCAATTAAAGGGTTAAACAATTTAGGTTTGATTCGGAGGGCCCGGACCCCAGACACATAATAAAGAGATACAGAAGGCAAGCTTATGTTTGTACTCCACTTTTTGGACTATTGCATGGCTGTGGCGCGGCGCCACAAGGGTGTCACACTCCAGAACTGACAGCTTAAGCACCGGCGAATATCAGTCGTATTAACAAAACGCTATAGTTCGGCATCGAATTAACAAACCTAACAACAATTATAAGCATTGCGTCAGGTACAAATCTTTCTTAATATGAAATTATGTCAATTATCTCAAAGCACGTAACGCCCAGCCCCGTGGAACCCCGCATCCCGCGCGCGCCACGGCCCTCTACGGCAATATATCTGCGCGTGCCAGCTTATCAGCACAAGTATGAAAGTGTGTACATCGCGCACAGCTCGCGCTGCACTAGAGTAGCACCTTAAGACTGACATTGTCTATGTGTCAAATGTCTCCAACGTCACTCCAACTTGTCATCAACGGTCTGCGAAGCTCAAGAAACATAAGCGCTCAACATTGACAAGCAAAATTGATCTCTTTTTTTTGATCAAAGAGAGATTGAGCAAAGTTTATTTTTGTGAAAAACTAATTCGCTTATATCGTTAGTTTTAAGTTTAAGTTAAGTAAATATTATGTTTAAATTCTGTGCGTTGGTCAAGATCGGAATTTTTAATGCTAGTCTTCTGTGTCTCTTTATTCTGCGGCCAAAAGTACCCGGGGAGGGCAGCGGAGAGTTCCGCATAATCTTTTATACTTGTGTTGCTACGTTTATCAGCTGTTTGCGGTTTTAACCTTTTGTAGTTCATTATCATCATCAACACTCGCTATCGTTCAGATTCAGCTTCAAAGTAATAAATACCTAAAGACCGAATACTCAAATGATGCTTAAATTAAAATAAGGAATCTATTAACCAGCCGGCATCGAACAGGGGGCTTCGCCAATGTGCCATCGTTAATAAAAATGACGATCTCCGAAATAAAAAAAAAAAACGAGCGGGCCTTGCAGTACCTAGTCGCATAATATAATGTGTAACAATTTTTGAAAATATTTCAAAAAACAATGCTTAGTACGATTTTTTAATAATATTAGAAAATCCTACTAAGCATTGTGTTCATAATAAGATTTAAAAAATACGAAAACTTGTCCATTAAGTTATTTTAAAAAAAGATAAATTTTGAAACATTTTATTCGAATCTGACGGCCAACTTTACCACCGCGCGCTCATTAGTCAATTTAAATAGCGCGCGCTTCCGCGACTTCCTGTTACACACTTCCGTCGCATTTCACGAAATCACTCCCACAAATTGCAGAAAAGCGAGAGGAAACATGTTACACATCAAAACTATATGGGATTGAAATAACGCTCGCTAAGTGACATCGCGCGCGATACGTCAATACAATACATTTTTTATTTCCAATCATCATCGTGATTAGCAATGGCATCTTGGCTAAAGGGCAGACCCTCTTAAGTGCAATTTTAGCGATCTGCCATCGGACGGCAAACGCTCCATGCGCAAAATGATAATTTTCTCATCTTTGTCACAATGTCACTCGGCTAATACAAAATTTAAAGTGTTTTTCGTTCATTATTTTCCTACAAGGCATACATAATAAATTCCAAGTGACATTTACGGCTAGAAGGAGCAGTTGCCACCTGAGCCGCTGCTGTTGGGTTTTTTACAAAATAATCGATGTAATGGTCGGTAATGGTGCTCTGAATTGTTTTTCAGACAGTTAATGGAGACAGATTTGCAAGGAAGTCGTTGAACATTACTTCAATTCGAGTAAATCCTTATCTCAGACTAAATTAAAAGGTGAAAACAGAGCTTTGTCAAACAAAAACTGAGGCCGGTTATCATGCATGTAGTGCGTGCGTGGCTACGCACAACATACATTTGAAACCACACACCGCGGCAGCTCGCCTTACAAGGTAAGGCGTACTTTTGTTACATGTGTGTGTAACACTCCGAGACGTGGTTTATACCGGCCTCACTTTGTGGTTCGCAGAAATCTGTCTTCACTTTTTTATTTGGTCCGAGACTCTTTCATGTTCAGTTTAAACGGCTTTCAAATTTTGAAGTGATGAAAGAAATATTCTACTATTCAAGCTATTCGATCTGCTTGTATTCCTTAAGCTTTAGGGCTGGTACTAAAATATGATAGAGTCAAATGTCAATGTCATATATGACATTGACATTTGACTTAACTTTAACTCGCCTCTTGTATGTTCAACTTTCAGCTCTATTGTATTAGCGCAGAGTTCTATTTTCAATGCTCTGAATATCCTTGGCCTACTGGGTATGGTGGTATTGAGGTATGGTGAAATCAAGATGGCGTAACTTTATGTTGTATGACGATTTCTTCTGTCAAATGTACTTGATAGGCTATATTTAGTTTTGAAATCTTTGGCCTTTTTAACAAACGGAACGATGAAATTCTCGTAGCACGGGGAAAATAATAAAATAACATTATAGACAATTACGTTTCTCGCCACTTTAATTTTTATGAAAACGGGCAATGTACCAATTAAGTAAGTAAGTTTGTTCAGGCTGTGATGGAAGTGTGAATAATTTATCCAGAAATCTAGGTTTCATCTCTTCTTTTATTTTAGCAAGAAAAAAGTTTCAGCAATAAAGCACATATTGGGAACTTGGATCGCTCATCCTCCTACTGTTATAGATGTGAAGTTTTGTGAGGATGGATGGATACTAGGATGGATGGATAGATGTTTGTCACTCTTTCAGAAAAAAATTACTGAACGGATTTCGATGAAATTTGGTATGGTAGTAGTTTAGACTCTGGATTAAAACAAACATTCCCGAAAAGTACAGTACTCCCGTGGGAAACCCGATGCTATATTTAAAAGGGCGGAGCCGCGGGAAAAAGCTAGTGCTTAAACATATTGGGAATTAGACATAAAAATATTTAATTAATTAAAAAATTATGACAGGCAATGATCATTAGTGTTAGGTCATGAGTAACATATTGTGGGGTTGGCGTGCTGCCACTGGCGTGTTCGATGTTCGGTTCCTTAGCCGTGTACCCTGGGGGCTGGGGTGAAGGGAAATTTGCAGTTAAAAATTGAGACAGCAAATAGAAAATATTATCTACTAGTGACCCGGTCCAATGTCGCACGGTAGTGTGTTTTAAATTTTAATAATCTGAGGTAGTGTGTGTTGCAGTAGCGAGGCGTGTTTACCAGTGGCGAAGGCTGTTTCTCCTTTATAGGGAAGCCCTAGCCTGTATAATAGGTAGGATAGTAAGGTGCCTTCAAAAGGTAAGTGGCAAGTGAGTAAACTTAAGAGGTGTCAAGGGACACCCGGATGGTACGAAGTTATAATATATATATTATAATATTGATAATGAAGAATTGAAGCCTATGTTGGAAGAAATATACTTATATATATACAGAGATTAGCCGGAACAAACACACAGACTGACAGAGGACAGAAAAATGTTAACAATTTATATTTTATTGTAAGTACCGATCATACTTTTAAATGCATTAAGTGAAAATAAAAGCTGTTAATTTGAAATTACAAACAGACACTTCAATTTTGTTTATCTGTATAAATATATTATATTATATTATATTATACAAAACAAATTGTTGAACTAAGTATATGTAGTGCGCGCGGAACTAGTTGACCGTGCCTTAGGTAGGGACAAGGGTCAGGGGGCGGGTTGCTTGTTGCTAGCAGTGTTGCCGCCGCGAAGTCCGGCTCCGTACTGAGTAATAACATCAAGCGCTCGGCTAGCTAGTCACAATATGTAACAGTCATAACAGTCACAATCTGTAATTGCAAAATTCTACATTATTGTCAAGGTGATAAGGTCGTCTTTTGTATCATTCTTAATAGTCGTTATTACATTGTGATTTCGAGTGGCAAAAAGTGTCGTGCCAATATAATCCGCCTAGCCTCAATATCGCAACGCGCCATAAGGAACTTCGTTCCAATAAAGTATAGCTGTTCTGTTTTGCAATAGATATTAGCTTACGCGGCTTACTAATCCGCTTCACGCGTCGCCACCGGTGTGTTGTCGTTATTTTTATTAATTTTATATATATCTTAGCATTATTTAAAAAAAAATAGCTTCCTGCACACTTCTCTCCACAGAAACTTGAACTGTACCAAATATCATACTCCTCCTAGTTAGCACAATTCTCGTAAAACTGTACTGAAAGTTTTTGCTCCACATATTAATCTATATATATAAAAGAAAGTCGTGTTAGTTACACTTTTTTTATAAAAAGAATGGCTGAACCGATTTGGCTGAAAATTGGTGGGGAGGTAGCTTAGCACTAGGAGACGGACAAAGGATACTTAAATGCCCCGCCGAGTCTGTATTTTCGCGATGATCTCAGAAACTACTGAAAGGATTTTCACGCCGTTTACATTTACCGACAGTGTTTAGGTAGAAGGTTTAGGTCGATAATAATTTGTTAAAGTTTTGTGGCAATTGCTTCATTATTGACGATAATTGTTGAAGGTGTCGGCAAAAATCAAGCCGTCTGGGAACTTTTATTGGAAACGCTGCCTAACCTAACCCGTTGGAGATAAATAACAAAACAATGTAGATATGGTGGGTTTGTTTCTCTTTTATAGGTCTACAAAAAAGTCCGTGATGGCACAGATATGTCTATCTTTTAAGGATAGGTTACTATACCCATTAAAAGTTTTAAAAAAATGATCAGAAATAATGTGTTATTTTCAGAAGCTATTTAGACGGATACAATTTAATTATCCTTGTCTAGGAGATAATATCTAGAAGATATCTTAAAATTAAAAAGTACGTGTGAAAATTTACCATAAAGTATATATTTTGACTCTGTGCTATATATATTTATACTATACTGCAGGTATATTTGCTAAAGAAGTTTCTTGCCTCGAACACTATCCCACGCGGGCGAAGCTGCGGGCAAGCTAGCTTAATATAATTCTTATTATTATGATAATAATGATACAAATGTTTTTTGAGTTATTGGTGAGGTCATGTTTTTATTTTTACTCAAAGGAGTTATTTAGGATAAGAGGAAGATATAAGTAACATATCTACCGGCTACCCAAAATAATTATACCGAAGGCATTAAGAACGTACCGACTACCTACGTATTTGTAGAAACTCAAGTGTAGTTAAAGGTTCCGTTTGTGCTATGAATTTTCCTACGAAGTCACTGACTGTTCTGCTGTTCATAATAAAATTTAATATTGCCCTTAAGCTTCCTTACTTGTCACTTGGCCTAGCGAATATTTATCAAAATAACCTTCTGTCACTCAATATACACCAGCTTACAAAACCAACATGATATTAAAATTGTATGTACTTGGAGGCCATAGTGCGTCCGAACTAAAATACCATAGCACAGTTTTGATAGGCCGTAAAACACAGGACTCGACTGGGTAGCCGACACGTTATAGTTTAGGAGTTGGTGATGGATTTAGAGATGTCAGAGAATTGTTGATGTCGAACGCGGACAGGATAGCAAATAAGAGACGCCACGAAAAAAATCCGGTGCTTTGCAAGAAGTATCGCAAATATGAAATGACTTTAAAAAATATTGTTCTTTTTGTGTGATTTGAATCAGTTGTTAGACGTTCAACTAAAAAAAACTCTACATTTTAAAGTTACAATCTACATGCACTGTTTATAACTGTTGTTAACTAATGAGTAAAATAATTTAAATCAGGTGCGACGTTTGTGTACTGTGAGTGGGTAATAAGGTTTGTTTTTCCGACGAACAAAGAATTACGTAATATTTTTCTTTACTACAGAAATAAAACTCTAGCTGGTTGTGTAAAACTATTAGCGTACAAAGGAATGAATGTTAACATACTATGATTAATTTAACAAATATAGACTTATATGTATCCTGTGCTTTTAAAGTTTTAATAAAATCTCGTAATAACAACAATTTATGTTTCTATCTTATTATTAATATCGAGGTAATTTATATTAAGATTGTTGCGATCGTGAGTTTTGTTACAACAAGTTAATGTTACAAGTCAGTTACATCGATTAACGCATTATCCTACACATAACAAATATTACACCGCGCACTGCAACTATTCGCAATGGAAGGGTCAACCGAAAACACATCATGCACTCGGCCTACAAAACACATCAGGCACTCGTTAATGATATATTAATTTACAAAACCTTAGTCATTTTGTGTTGAAATCGTCATAAATTGCTCTCCGTGGTTTTGGGTGGGCTCAGCAAACTTTTGGCATTCAAACTTTTCATACAATTAATGTTTCTACGTAATTTTCGTATTTCCAAATTAACTCCGAGCTTTCCGCTTATCATTCTATTTATTCTGTGAAATGTAAAGAGTTGTATCATCATCATAATCATCATTGGTAAAGTGCGGTCGCGGAGCACGTAGAATTTCGTACATCGACTCATCGCTACTTGTCGCCTATCGCGTACCCGTCTTAACGCAACAGAAATATATTCGTGCGCGAGTGAAAGAGACAAGCAGCGATGAGCGAAATTCTACGTGCTCCGCGATCGCATTTTAGTAGGGTTTTGAGAAGTTTATGAATTTCTGCGTCCTCATCATGACCTGTTTTAACTTTAACAAAAAAATGTGTAAGGAATATGACGTAGGATAACAAAAAAATAGTATCTTTGCAATTATTCTAAGGTCATTGCAAAGAGGCGAATTATTTGCTTCTGAGATAATATTTCGTCACCTTCCTAACAATGTACAGGATCTTTGCAAAAAACACGACTGCACTAGAAAATATATTATGGGAAACTCGAAGATTTTTGGAAAGATCCTAATTTTCCAATTATCCTACGACATGTAAATAGCTATAAGCCTCTGTGCTAAATAGAAAATATTTAAACTTACGTGCGTACAGCGAAACAGCTTTCATAGATCGATCCAAATTTGAAAATTATGACGGCCTCTTCAACGGCCCACAATTTTTCGATAGTCGTGAACACACCGTATACTTGTAGTAGTGCAATCAAATCGAAAGCTAACTATGTAGCTGTTTATCTGGTCGTCTTTCTTCAATCTGTTGCTATTAGAAGTACAACTGTACAGTGTTATGTGGCGAAGAAGTGTGTCATTACTCATAAGTAGTAGCATGGAGGATTGATTGGTCCATGATAATAGGTACGTTAATTACCTTAATATGTGTCATAAGGTTTGGTTTGGTTTGTTTCCTTGGGTCTAATAAGGTAACTAATGTATCTAGTGCATTGTTTGCTAAAACCTATTATTAGATTCTGTTGTCCTAGTACTATTATATGTTATATGTGAATGTTTATGAGGATGGATGGATAGATCTTTGTTCCCCTTTCAATGATAAAATTTGGTATGGTAATAGTTTAAGCTGTGGATTAAACATCGGATCCATTTTGTTCCGATAAAGTACAGTGTCCCCGTAGGTTACTATATTTACGCCGGCGAAGCTAGTCACTTCATATAAACCTTCTTTAGTCTTATATGACAAGAAAGCGAATGATTTTAATAATTTACGAAGCGTCGTCTTAACTCTGAGCATTTGGGAAAGGGTAGTCGGATATTGTCATTGTGCTGAGAATATTGTTTATGAAAACAGCTTACAGGCACTTCCGAAGAGTATTCAACACGGGAAATATAATGAACTCATTAAATATAATTAAAATCTACGTTGTTATATTACGTGCAAAATAATAAGTACGCCGTATTATTGTAAAGTTTATTTCTTAGTTGAAAATTGAAGTGAAAATTGTGAAAAATCAAAATAATAAATAATGACTGCAGTAGTTAAAAAAAACTAAAATATGGTGTTTATCTACTAAGTATAGTTAAGAAATATTTATTAATGTTCATCTCAAATGCGAGAGTAATGATATATTTATTAAAATAAAACATCAAACACAAAAGTCCGCAATTTTAAAAATATACCTCTCTAATGACAATAATAATTATTATAGCTTGTGTGTACTGAGTAGGTAGACTAGAACGCCCATCCTCCTTTGGAGATATTAGAAATTATGTTTCAGCAACCCATATGATATTTCGTACACATTTACGTAAGCGTGACGTCACAGATAATGCGATTTTGTATGGAGAGTTTTCACGAGTCTTGCGAAATTCTATAAACTCGAAAATAAATCGCTGTAGCTTTGAAAGTATTGATTTTTGATATGCTGTTTCTTGTGAGAATTTACTCATATTTAATCGCAGAAACAAAATCACAACATTAACACTATATAGTTTTTTTTATAGTGATTGAATTTAATTACAGTACCATCTATAATTTATTAACTAAAAACTATTTAAAATATTTACAAACTATAAAAGTAGGTAAGTACTAAAAAAATAATAACTACTCCAAAACTTAAAATGCTACAAAACAAAGAAATCTCCCAGGTCGTCCCCACCAGGCAGAGTACCTAGATGGATCAGAGAGTTTCCTCGCTGGATTGCGATACTTATTCTCTGGGCCAGGTAGGTGCCGGCTCTGGGGTCTCGGGTGGCCTCAATGAGTTTTTGGAGATTTCTCTGAAAAGTTTGTGTGCACCCAGACCCCATGTACGTAGGGGTTCAGCCCCAAAAAGTTGTTGTTTTTTTTATATAAGTACTATATAGGCATTAATACATTTTACTAAAATTTCAACCCTGACACTGAACCTACACTACTCAAAGTTTTACAATCAATATAAAACTTCATACAATTACGTAAGTCGTGAAAAATATTACAGCGTTTTCCTAATGATTCCTCATTTTTTCGCGCGATTAAAAACAACAGGTCAAAGCACAAAGAAAGTTTTTCAAACATCAAAGCGCCTTAAATAAAGGCAAAATAATGACACATTTAATGAAATCCGTGAATTTTTCATTGAGGGTTCGAAACCTCTAAAGAACTCGTTCAAAATGTAGCGAGTTGTTTTATTTATGAAGTCGAAATGCGCGGTGCAAGGGTTTACCTAGTACAGCTTCTGTCGTCTACAAATGTTTGTAACGCAGTATAGGATTACTTTCTCTTCGTACATAAAAATTCTGTGAGTTTCTTATTATATAAGTGTGTGTATATTCTATTTATATGGGGCTATAGTGGGTAGACTGTTTAATTCGCACCCGAGATGATGCAGGTTCGAGTCCCAGGTTGTGGCGTGAACTTATGACTCTAACCCGACCGACTGTCCGTGGCAACTGGCATCGTAGCTCCCAAACGGATGAACCGATTTTGAACTTGTTATTTTGTTTGAAAGTTAACATGTTATAGAGTGTTCTTAGCTATAATTTATCATCATCAGCTCGCTCACTACTTGACATTTCGAGGCCACTTACATTTTTGAATGTTGCCTCAGACAAATCTATCATAAATATTATGAAATTATATTGTAATTTATGTCAAAGCACGAAAATACTAGCGGCCAGCCCCGTGAACGAAAGTCCTGACTTGAAAAAACTCACGTCTCGCTCGCCGCGCGCATCCCCCGTATACGCCTAGCCACGCACACATAGCTACGAGCTGTCATTCGTGTAAGTCTGTTGAATTACCGTTCTTTACGTAAGTATTATATAATCTATGCTGAAGTGAAGTGGATGAAAAGGAACTGATGTTTTATTTTCGTAAAGAAAATGAAGCTTTGCTCTATACTTGTCAATTTCTAGGCAGGTAAGACATAGATAGATAGATATATAGATTTATTTGCATATAACATAACGTATATATATTTATTTTATATAAAAATGTTGGGATACATCGAAGGTACCGCTACTGCACCAGAGCTCATGTTGGACTATCGGTCGCTTCTCGTGATGATTTAGAGTTAAATGCTTGCGAAATGTTTCCTACGAGGTATGTATCAGAAGCGGAGGCTGGCTTGCCATAAGGGAAGCCGTAGCCTGTCAGTTGCAGAACTTATTTTAATGCCTATCATAAGAAATTTAGTACCCCAGACAAAAAAGTTGTCGTGTCCGTAAATAAGTAAATAAGGTTCGTGATTCAATTGGAATTGACATGGTTACGAAGTTACAAACTGTCCTGACGTAGTTATTGCACCTTAATTAAACGTGAAGCCGGTGTGAATCTGTTGTATGCACACGTCGCTACTGGTATGTATGTATGTTTGTTCCACCGTAGGACACTACTGATCTGATTTTAATGAATAAGGTGTCAAACAATTTGTTATAATAGCCCGTCTGACATAGGCGATACAATTGACTAAGTCGGGTTATAGTTTTTGTAAAAAAAAAAGATATTTGTCTTACTGTCTATTTCTATGATCTATCACTGTCATCAACGTACTATGTTTTTGTTATATCTTGATATCGTAACCGGAATTGGTTTACTATTATCACGGTATATTCCAATCTGTGTTACCCAAGGGATTCTCGCGTATAAAAACCTTTAAGGACCCTTCTCGATCCGTAAGGGATGGAATTCAAATAAGGGGTTTATTAGTGTTCGCCTCACAAAATAAAAAAGTGTGAGTGAGAACACAGTGAGGCCGGTCTTAACTACGCCTCGCCGTCTATTAATTACAGTGTCACGCACACACATCTAATGAAACTACACCTTACCTTGTGAGGCGAGTTGTTGCGGTATGTGGTAATTTATTTATATTGTTCGGAGCTACACTCGCACTACATACATAAAAAACAGGTGTCAGTTTTTATTTCACAAAGCTCTGTCTTCACTTTATACTTGGTCTAAGGTGCTCGCCTATATTACCTTTATGATAATACATAGTATATTTGTGTTAGTGATGGTTATTATTTTCAGTTCACTTATGTTTTAGTTCATTATTATATTACAGAATATATAATAAGTAGCAGCTATGTAGTTATATTCGCCAGACAAATCGACGCCTAGGCCGTTATCATACGCTATCAATGTAATGGATGATTAACAAATAGCCAATTAATTGAGCGCAACATTTAACGAGATGACTGCAGATCTAATATGGCCACATTAAGTGAATAATATTATAAATAATATGATTCACTTAATGTGGCTATTTTAGTCCAGGGGGTTCAATCAGATGAATCATGTAGCCATTTTACCATTACACGATTTTTGTATGGAAAAAAGTATATGAAACACAACTGAACGTTGCGTAGATCACAAATGATGTCCGACTACGTTTTACTGTATTAGTACGAAGAAGTCCTACATAACTTGTACCACCAAGTAATAGTGAAATATCTATATATATATAAAAGAATGCCGTGTTAGTTACACTATTTATAACTCAAGAACGACTGAACCGATTTGGCTGAAAATTGGTGGGGAGGTAGCTTAGAACCGGGAGACGGATATAGGATACAGAATCATTATCCCGTTCTCGTGGGACGTGACATTGGGAAACGTGGTACTTATAACAAAACGCAACTGACAGCTGAACGTAATTTTGTCTATGGTTAAGTATGGTTGAAAATTTCACAATTTCGAAGTTGACCGGTTGATGTGTATGTTTCGAGAATCTATTAGCTTATTGTGCCGATATTATCATCAACAATGCCGCGACCGAGACGATCGAATATGTCAAAACCAATATCTATACACATTTTAAAACTATAAATTTTAATCATTTATATTCATACTTAATAACAGAAGCTAGGAGAGCGGACAGACAGACAGACAGACATTCAGACAGACGGACGGACAGAGCGAAACTATAAGGGTAAAGCGTTCCTTAAGTATTACGGAACCCTAAAATGGATAGCAATTTCAATGTCTCGCTACAACTCGAGAACGGCTGGACCGATTTGGCTGATTTTGGTCTTGAAATAATTGTGTAAGTTCAGGGAAGGTTTAAGAGGTGAGAAATATTAGAAAATTTGAGGTGAAACTACTGTAGATGTAGGTGTAGCAGTAAGTGTAGGTTGTAGGTGTATGTATATTTATTTATTTATTCCAGTTCATAGTTGAGACAGAACAACGATATATATGATCACAAATAATGTGGTATTTTCAGAAGCTATTTAGAGACGGATACAATTTAATTTTCTTTATCTTAGAGATTGTATCTAGGAGATATCTAATAAAATTAAAAAGTACGTGTGAAAATGTGTCATAAAGTATATATATTAACTCTGTGCTATTACTATATTGCAGGTATATTTGCCAAAGAAGTTTCTTGCCTCGAACATTATCCCACACGGGCGAAGCTGCGGGCAAAAGCTAGTTTGCAAATAAGTATAGGTATGAGTCTTAATGAGATGTGTGAAAGTACAATAAAATACGAAAATGAATATAAAATGAAATAAGGACGGTTTTATATGTAACTAGCGACCCGCCCCGGCTTCGCACGGGTTCGATGTGTAATACACAATGTAATAGTGCAAGATCCGTTATAAGAAATATATACCCTCATCTGTAATTTATTAGTGAAGAGAAATAAATAATAGATAATATTGACATTCACATATTGCAAATAGGTTGCCTAGTTAAATTGCGCCCTATGGGCCACCGCTATTGGCCGATTCACACCTAAATGGCAGCGGATGCGGCGAGCTGCATAAAGGGGCCCGTACATGGTCCGGTCTGCCTTCAGTTCGGCCTGAACGGATGCAAAATCGTGTCGTGTGTGTGCTCGAATCCGTTCAGGCCGAACTGACGTCAGTTGGGTCGGATGCGATTTTTTCCGTGTATGGGCTCGAATCCGTTCAGGCGTCAGTTCTAACTGTAACGATCGGCCTCTTGTCTGTGGCTGCCTTAGCTGTCATATACTTAATTTTAAAATTTTATCTTCATTACTACAACACACAGTTTCGCTTGAGACAACCGCCGCCGCGTATATTTCTTATACCGGATCTTAGACCATGAACCTTTCTTTTTAACCAACAGGCTAACTTTCAATACGTCAAGTCGTTAAGCGTGGAGTGATTCAAGTTTAAAGAACTATCGGTCTACTCGTTTCATTGGATACCGGCGTATAATGAACGGTCTGGGCGTCAAATTGGCTGTCTAATTTAACTAGATGACTGCAACATAAAATTTTACTAACGTAACGTAAACTCCATAGACTTAAACGAATAACAGCTGGCGGCTATGCGTGCGCGGCTAGACGCGGGGCTCCGCGGCGCGCGCGGGTCTCGGGTTTACATAGTCGTTAGTAAACCAAGGCTGGTTTGTTTCTATTGTTGCACACTCCTTCCAAATTTCAGTTGTACGCAAATTATTATACCGGCATTCTTATATCTCAACTGCCTGAACATACAGAGGGAGATTTACATAAAGAGGGGTACTAAGACAAATGAAGTCTATATATGATCAGTTGACGTACCGTATGTCTCATTAGTCAACTCTCTTTATGCAAACGCGTTATACAATCAAGTTTTCATTCCTCAACCTGACGGTATAATCTTCACAATCGATCTGCGAAGACCAGAACCTGACCCTTATCTTCGTTCCCCAGCTTCCGGGGGATTAGTAACTTGATAAATTCCACCCATTCTCTCAAGTTTGAGTAATTAGAGCCGACTTAATGACGAGCCAGGTAAAACGTAGTTGAGAGCGAAATTGCATGACAGTGGTGCAATTGAGAATAAGATTTTTAATAGTACTCGAACGTGTGATTTATTTGATAAAAAAACCGGCCAAGTGCAAGTCGGAGTCGCGATGGGTTCCGTAGATTACGGCAAAAAAAAAAAACAGGTTTGTTGTGCGAGTCCCATTATAATATTTATTTTATTCTATGTCTAGTATTTGTTGCAATAAAAACAAATTTCGGTTGGACAATGGAGTGGAGGAGTATTATGTTTGCAGAGTGTACCAGATTATTTTCTGGAATCTTGAAATTTTAGGAATTCAAGCCCCAGTCTACGTACAACATACCTAAGTAGGAAAAAGAAGAAGAGGTCCTGAAGAATTTTGAAGATAGCATCCAGAGAATGGAGGAGTTGTCCTCCATTCACACACATTCATACACAGGTATGAAGTATATACACAGATTTAAAGGTCAATTACTAGATATTTGCCGTGTGGCGTGTACACATCATTATTTTGGGCGAAATTAGTCTTTTTGTTTACGATTAGATTAAATTGGAATTTAAGAGAGAATCTGTAGATAGAGGTGTAGATGCCGAGGCCCATTATCAACATAGTTTTAACATGATGTATTGTAACACTTGACCCAATAATAAGCTTTGAACCAAAAATACACAAATGTTCTATAACTACTTTTTTAAAATTTTGTTTGCATTGGTTGCATCATAGTGCGATATTGTGTCTTCGTTTATGTTTATATTAAACGTAACGGAATATAATCTCGTGTTTAAACGGCGTCACATACGGCGAAGAGACTTTAGTATGTTATCTTAAGATGTCTGTAATATTTGTCTGCATATGAAAATATATAGTACTAGGATTTGCCCGCGGAAGCCCCGTTAACACAGTAATACTACAGGAACTGTACATTTTCACGCGATAAAAAGTAGCATATATCCTTCACAGTGGTCTACATTATATCTGTGCCAAACTTTATGATTATCATATAAGTAGTTCTTACGTGAAAGAGTAAAAACCAAATAAACAAACTCACATTCTCATTTATAATATTATTGCTATTTCCCGCGGCTCCGCCCGCATAAATACAGTATCCCTCGGGAACACTTCTTTTTCGGGATAAATAGTAGTAGGCTACTAGGCTACTGGATTATAATATAGGATATTGTAATCCAGAGTCTAAACTACTACCATACCGAATTTCATCGAAATCCGTTCAGTAGTTTTTGCGTGAAAGAGTAACAAACATCCACGCTTTCACATTTATAATATTAGTAAGGATTAAGGATACTAGCCGTTTGTGATAGTCCATACAAACTGTATAGCAAGCGATATTTTATCTTAACATAAAATATGATTGCATCTTCGCCGTCTGTAATGCCACAATATATCCTACTAATTAATATTAGTAGGATACCTAATGGTCATTACATATGAAGCTGGCGTTTTGTAAAGGAGGAACACAAAGTCGATTTACTTAACACAATATATATTTTTTTAATAAAAGTATATAACCATTGCTATCTATGCACTTAGCCATCTCATAGGTAGTTCATTGATTCCTTTACTAAAAAGCCATTCGGACGGGAAGCAATAAAATCTTTGAAGGCGCTTTGGACTGCCCCATCGGAGTTGAATTTTTCTCTTGCAAGAAGATATCCTTTGGAAAAAAGTGGTAATCTGTTGGATCAAGGTCCGGGGAGTACAGTGAATGTCTTAGACATTCCAATTGAAGCTCCCCTAATTTGGTAGCCGTCTGTTGTGCAGTGTGTGGTCTAGCGTTGTCCTGAAGCAGCAGTGGCCTAGAGCGAATGACCAACCTCGGTTGTTTAACAGCTAGCTTTTCGAACATGATTTGCAGTTGCTGCAAATAGACATCTGCCGTAATCGTCTGGCCAGATTTAAGAAAGCTGTAGTGAATGACACCGGCAATAGTCCACCAAACGCTCACAAGTAACTTTTTTTGAGTCAATTTTCGCTTGGGGCAGGCTTTGGCTGGTTCGCCAGGGTTCAGCCATTGCGATGAGCATTTCCGATTATCGTACAGGATCCACTTTTCATCACAGGTAATGATTTGATTTAAAATCCCTTCATTATTGTTCCGGTTGAGTAATGTAAATGTAGTTCCGCAGCAGTCGACGCGCGTTTGTCTGTTTGAAGCACTCAATTCATGAGGTACCAACCTTTCAAGCTTCTTCACCTTCCCAATTTGATTCAAGTGGATTAAAACAGTTTTATCACTAACACCGCAGCCTGCAGCTAACTCGGACGTGGCTTGCGATGGATCTGCTTCCACGATAGCCTTCAATTCTTCATTATCTACTTTGGTCTCCGGCCGTCCACGAGGCTTATTCTGCAGGTCGGAATTTCCAGAACGAAAACGTTGGAAAGGAGTTGGAAAGTCTAGTAGGAAAATAAATACATGTTACAAATATAAAATTCATTCTTTTAAACTCACACCCCTATATAGGCAACTTACCACAGTATTTCTTATTTTAATGACACTACAGAACATAAAAAATAATGAACATTGTATATCGCCAGCTGAATAGTGAGAGCACACCTCACACTAAATATTTTATTCAGTGGGATGAAAAGACTCGTGGCCATTCGTGGGTTATTCAGTTTTACGCCTACATGCAATAACGGGAAAGGCGATTGCTCACTACCGCAAATGCTGCGTTTTCGATATTTTTTACCAATTTCGTATTAAGTAATAATAAGCCTATAGCCTTCTAGGTACTCTGGCTGGTGGGGACGACCTGGGAGATTTCTTTGTTTTGTAGCATTTTAAGTTTTGGAGTAGTTATTATTGTTTTGTAGTACTTACCTACTTGTACAGTTTGTAAATATTTTATTTCCTGTATGTATTAATATTGCTCTGTATATATTTTTGTGTGTATATCTGAATAAACAATATATAGTAATAATCATTTTTATACCAGGCTGCATAGGCCCATATTATAAGTACCTTACATACTAACATACATATTATGTACGTAACGTCAGCGATTCCGTAGGTACTCATTGACTGTAGGCCTAGCAGGAACATTTGACTGCGGTGTAAACGTAACGTTATCGAATGAGAATTGTATAAAAATATGTCAAAATTATGACGTCGCCCATACAAATTTCATTCGATAACGTTACCTTTACGCCGCCGTCAAATGTTCCTGCTAAGTTCCTTGCTTTAAAATATAGTAGCGTTGGATTACTTCTTGAAGAATATCTAAAACATTTAGATTTCATTCGGGTAGAAAAAAATTCGAACGCACTGAAAATAACTGTTTTTCCGGGATAAAAAGTAATGTGTATTCCAAACATTTTTAGTAAAATCCACAAAGTTTATTTTAAATGTAAACTGGTGATTTAAAAATGAATCACGTCAAAATGTTTTCCAGTGGCAAAGGCTTCTGGGCTACAATTTAACTGACGGCTTACAGGCGGCTTGAAGGCCATAATTCACGAGAGTTCAGCAAACCTTAAATCTCCCATGTAGATATAACACTGTCGTAAATTTTTGGCATCTATTATATTATATGTTAAGCAGCGCATGTCTTTATACGCATAGCTCTTTGGTTTCACCTGCGCCGTCGCAGCGATAATCTATATTAGCGAATACCCTAATGTTATGTCAACAATAAAAATAAGTTTAAAATAAATTTATTTCGGGGTTTTCGTTTTATTGTCGCCGTAAACCCTAAGTTAAGGGTTCAAGGGTTACCTCAGACAGCTTCTTTTACATGTGTTATGTAGATTCAGACATATAAATAAGGCCCACATTTAATTTTATGACATGTATTTTATTTGGTAATCACTGAATTCCAAAGTAAAATTTTCTTTCGTCAGTTTGGTATTAAAAATGTTGTGATGTGAGCAACCATAACGATAACTGTATATTAGGTAGTTACAGTTAGTAAAAAAACAACTTTGTAAATAAAATAAAAACACGCAGTGTGCTTATCTACTAAAATAGTAACACGTTGTGTATAAGCTCTCGCCTGTTAGTAAGCATACTGTTTAAACGTTAGACCCTTCGAATTCGGAATTTAAAATTCCATTTCCGTGATCACGTTACATCCGGTTTGTAATCGGATGTCAGACCACTTCGTTACCCGATTCCGGTGATAACAACGGGTGTTTCATATACACGGTTTTAAGTTGCTTAGGTTTAGGTATATGTCGATTAATTTCTCAGCAAGACGTACATCATTAATTAGGTTACCGTTATCGTAAAGCAAAAGTAACGTTTTATATAGATTATTATGTTACACGTGCCCCTAAATTATGACCATGTATGGTCGCTCTATGATCGGTCATACATAGTCAGATCATAGGTCGATCGATCTATGATCGATTTTTTTCTTGAAAGACATGGTCTTTCAAGAAAAAAATTAATATTCTAACATTTTTACTGTAACATTTTAATGAACATGTTCTATTTCTATTGTAGATACTATGTTATTTCAAATATTGCTAATTTGCTTAATTTAATTATAATTCCTTGACATATTATAAAACTAGATTTCTATAATTTTCATTACTTAATTTCAGTGCCAATGTTTTTGGAGTTTACTCCTTAAGAATCGATTTTTATATAAGGCCCCCGGTATGAAAAAAATATTAGGAGTAAAATCTACTGAACGAATGACCTCGTTATGTTTTCGTGCGCAACCTATTCTGCGCATCTTTCACTTTTTTTCACATGGCGCGAATTTTTGAACTCAAATCGATCGCTAGTGGCTTTGTATTGCACACAAAATTTTCCTTTTTGAGTAAACTCCAGTCGTGCGTCGGAGCTGACACACACTTTTTTTATATATTCTTTGTGAATTATTATTGTATTCTGTGTTTTTGACTAATATTCTATGATTGTCCCAACCGGAACCAAGACATAATAATAATTTGTGTATATAATAATTAATAACTTAACTTACATTTTTACTCACCTGAATTTAATAGATTTTTAATTTTAATTTATATTATTGTAATCTAACGTAAGTACCTTGATTTAACTTTGTAAATTTTACTAAAATATGTTGTATTGTGTTTTATAAAACAATGTTGTGCATGTCTTCAATTGATATGAACACTGATAATGGACCAAAATGATAAGTATGTAAGCTTGTGTTTATATTGTTGATATTATGCCAAATAAGTAAATAAATAAATAAATGACTAGATTATCTTATAAAGTACTTAAATTCAATGCATAACCGCGTGACTGATACTGCGCGGCGGGTGCGTGACCTTTAAAGCCGGTGCGTTGTACGGCGGTTTGCAGAGGGTGTCCATGCTTAGTGACCGCTGTTGCCAGACAATGTTAATCATGTTAATTTTCTGTAAGCCAAGTTAATAAAGTTCAGAATTTACTTTCGCTGCGCATCGAGTGCTAGTACTAATCCTAAATGATTTCTCAGCTATGTCCCGTCATTTTTTGCTTAAACAAAGAAATAAACTCGTCACAAAACAATGTCTTATCCTTTATAAGGTACTATCGAACAAGTTGCCGATTGACCAGGCATAAGATGCGGTCACTTCCTTTGTGTTTAAATATTTGAGGCGTCCTAGTGCAAAGGAAAATGTTTAGAAACTGATCGAGCAGGAACTTTGTCGATATTGTACCTATCCGTATAAGTATATTTTTTTAATAAATGCCTAAAATGTTTGAATACTAATTGTTGTTGGAATGCAGCATTATTCTAAATATTATAGCCTTTTATAACGCCGACATTGCTTAATGAGATAATAACAATGAAAGAATGAAGGCACGAAGAATTTGTGAAAATGAATAAAATTATTGTGCAGAAGTACGTAAAAATGTCCACTGTGGAATAAACGAATTGAAACAAAAGCCGTTGTTATCGCAGTGATTTCTTCCAGACAGGCGTTAAAATAAATTGTGTTATGCAAACAAAGGCTACTTATAGAACAAAAAGGAGCTATTACAACGGCTCTTGGTAAGTGACGAGTTTGTCTATACTTATATTATAAAGGTATTCCCTTTATTTATATTTGTTTGTTGGTTTGCATTGAATATGCTCCCAAACCACTGGTCTGATTTCGATGAAATTTGGCATCGATTTAGAGTAGACCACGGGGTAGGTCGTATGCTACTTTTTATCAAGGCAATAGTACGGTTCTGGTTCCGGTACGGATTTCGATTTGCGCTCTCAACATCTAGTATCTAATTGGAGAGAACAGACGGATTAATATCCGTCTAGTAGTCTATCTATCTAGTATTTTGTAGGTAAATGCGACTTGCTGACACTGTTTTTATTAATTTTTTTTAAATAATAATAAATTTCAGAATAATTTTCATAATCTCAATTTCAATCAGTTGAAACCAGCTGTGTGGTGTCAATGACCTTTTCAGTGGCGTAGCCTCATACATATTACCTATGTAATTGATTTTGCAAAACGTTATGTAAACTGTGTTAAATTAATCTAACTTCGTCTCCTGAATGAATGTTGATTATATTATTGATCACTAAAAATACTGTAAAAAAAACTCATCATCAATAATCTGGAACATTCTGGAACAGTGATGTTTTTCAGGTGACCAAATCTTATTTACACCTCGTGGGATCAAAGTGATGGATGTGCTCTAATGTTACATTGATCCTGTGACGGGTTTCTGGGTAAATGTTTGTTAATTTTATATTATTTGTGTGTTTTCTTCAAGTCTTATATTTTACTAGCTGTTGCCCGCGGCTCGGGTATCCCACGGGAATACTCAACTTTTTCGTGATAAAAAGCCTATGTTTTAATCCAGAGCCTAAACTACTACAATACCAAATTTCATCGAAATCCGTTCAGTAGTTATTGCGTGAAAGAGTAACAAACATCCATCCATCCATCCATCCTCACAAACTTTCACATTTATAATATTAGTAGGATATTAAAGTGAAATATATTTTTCGTTTGTTTAAATAATTATGTAGAGTGTACAGATGAAAAATCGAAAAATACGATATAGTATTTTTGTTATGAATCGAAACTTCTCATTCTTCTTCTTCTTGGAAGACTGACGCGCTTTGATCTGCAGTGGTAGGTACGTAAGTTATTTGCAATATTGATTAAACTAGAGGTCGCCCCTGTGGCCGAAGTTCGCCCATAATAGCTCATATAAATTTAAAGTTGAACTTTACAAACACAAAGTTGATTTTTATGCCTCCTATAAAGACAAAATTAAAAAATTAAAATATTGTGACACATTGACAAATGTCAACGTACAGTAAAATTGTATCTGTCAAACCTGCGGTAGAAGCACGGTAGTGTGTGTTATAAATCTGTGTGTAGTTGTTATTTTTATTATTTTCTAAGCATTATAATTCAAATATTAGCTTTCTGCACATCTTCCCAAACATAAACTTTAACTGTGCCAAATATCATACTCCTCATTTCGCACGATTCTCGTACGTATGCACTGAAAGTTTTTGCTTCACGTATTTAATATAAATGCTCAGTACTTATATAATATTCTGATCAATTATTAATCGATTGTTAATTAATTTGATTATGTCAATGCTAATTGAACATAGTAAATGACATTATAACAGACAAACAGACCAATACGTACACGTACTGTAATAGTAAAATAATATTCTAATTTTTAGATGTGTAACTTTCTTCTAGCTAGAAGAAATTCACAAAATCACTGACACAGATTCGAGAAAGCGTTCATTTACATATATTATGTTCCTGCGGCATTACACTTCATACACTTTTACCTAGGCGTGACGTCACAGCTAGGTACGACTTTAGTATGGAGCGTTTTCACAAGACTTGCGAAATTTTATATACAAAACGCTGTACCTTTGAAAATATTGACTTATGATATTATACTGTTTCTTCTGAGAGGTTACTCATATTTAAGGGTACTTACTATTCATTTATGCAATAAAAAAATTCAGTCATCTAGCCAATATCATCTTGTATAACGCTTGCAGGCCGCGGCCTTGAACCGGAGTTGTAAGCAAAAGAAGCGTTTCATTGCATAAGTTCGAATTTCTTGCTGCACCAAGCTGAATAGCGCGGCACCGCTTTTGTAAAGAATCTTCTTGTGAACTGAATTTTGAATCGCTATGTTAGAAATGCAGCGCCGCGTTGTGTAGTGCCTCGTTTTGATGTGAGCTGAACCTAAGGCCCTTATGTTCTTAATAAGGTAATAATATAACACTTAATTTGCGAAATGCGACTACTGTAATATCCGTTTCTCTGAGTACATAGATCGAAGCCATATAAATGAGCACTGAGTAATGCCTTATATAAGTTATAGGTAATGGAGGCGTGTAATTATGATCGATACGTCGCGTCTGTTCTTTGGTCTTTGACACAAATTACATGGTTTGAAGAGTTTATTATCATCATCAGCTTGTGCTTGCTCATCTTGAGTTGAAAATTACAATAAATTGAGAAGAATATGACAAGGGAAAAGAAAAGAAAATTGTGAAAAGACAAGTCCGTACTATATTATGCCCCATGACATGTTTTACAAATTTTTGGAACGAGATTCGAACACTGATCACGCCCCATGATTATTTATTTTTGTTGTGAAAACACCCGAATTTATATCAGTGGCGTGGTATTCCTATAACTCCATTCCAATCGGCTTCACTTACTAAACTTAGCTAATATACAGGCTAGGGCTTCCCTATGAAGCAAAACCAGCCTCCGCCACTGATATAAATAATCCTTTTTATATACAATTTACATTGTTAAATATTTTTTTTTGTTTCTCAAAGTGATCGTCGTATCGGCACTGTACAGAGGCTTTTATCCTGATTGCACAGAGCCTTCATAAATAATACCAAGCGTAAGGCTCTGTAGTCTATGTACTCTGTAATTAAACGTAAGTGCTTCATTAATTTCGCTTCCTTATGGGATGGATTGTATGTGATTTGTTCGTTCAAATTGGTGCTTATTTGAGTTGTGTCGTGTGGTGGGCTCTTTTGGCTAGTTAAAATAAAAAAGGAAAATCAGAGAACTGCTTCATTCGGACGGTTTTCATAGAACTATAAACGGAACAGTTTTACGGTAACTACTAGAAAAAATATGACACTTTTCACGCGTTAGTCGTTACTATCATTAATTAATTTTGAAGTCAAAGCGTTAGTCGTTACTATCATTAATTAATTTTGAAGTCAAAGCGTTAGTCGTTACTTTAATTAATTAATTTTGAAGTCAAAGCGTTAGTCGTTACTATCATTAGTTAATTTTGAAGTCAAAGCGTTAGTCATTACTATCATTGATTAATTTTGAAGTCAAACGTCAGGTCAGGTTCTGGCTTCCATCCATAAAATATATGCATTTGTTTGTCAAGCTTAAATGATGAATTACATAATTATAAATTATAAGGCAATGTTTACTTTAATGGATCATTATCGACCATTCACTCCTCCAAACGATTAGGGTGAATCATCCGCCATGCTGGTGATTGGTCTACTACGGACTAACTACAATTTTTATTAAAAACTATAACCCGACTATGTAAATTATATGGCCTATGTTACCTGGGCTATTGCTGCGCTATCTATACACACACTTTTATTAAAATCGAATCAGTAGTTTAGGCGCTATGTTAGAACAAACATACATACAAACATACATACATGTATATATCTTGAGTTTTGAAATCTCTGCCTTCGACGGCAAGTGTGGTCGGCAGTCTTGCCACAATCATTACCCTTCCTTTTCGCTTCGCCGTAGTCGGGTAAAAACTACACTTGCCGTCGAAGGCAGAGACTTCAAAACTCAAGATAGGCTATGACGTACATTTGACACAACAAACCTTCATACAGTAAAAAGTTACGCCATCTTGGTTTTCACCATACTTCAAATGTCAAAATGGCCCCAAAAATCTCAAAAGTAGGGCTCTCATTTAACTGGAGACACTTTTTGCAGATTTTCTGCAATGTTTTCTCCACTGCAAGTTAACTCTCCTTATAAAGCTAATAAGTGCGGCTCTATATGACCGGGAAAATTCAGAACACTGAAAATATAATAATTAATACAATAGACTTGAAAATCGTAATGTCGTGCTGTCATAAATAAGATATTGAAATTTGATTCGATACTTGTGCATTCAATTTCGAGCTCTATTGTATTTGCGCAGAGTTCTCTGAATTTTGCCAGGCCTGCCGGATTCCGGATTATATAATATTCCCAGACTTAGGTAAGGTACATACCGTACATTTACAGTGTACATCTAGCTGCAGCACGAACGTGTTTCCATACTTACATAATGTGCATTCCCATGACAACACTAATTAATTACAAAACTAAGCCATTACGGCTTAAATCTGACGCAGGAGTACAAAAACCCCTTGCACAGGGTAACTTATAAACAGAGATGTATGTAATTAAATTAATGAATTTAATTTGCTCACAAAATCTTAATTTTATACTCTGAGTATGTAGTAGAAAAAAATACACCTTAGATACGTTCTTAGGTACTCCTTTTTAGAAGATTACTCCTTACTCCTTTTATTAAGAAGAAATGAGAATAATATCTAATAACAATTAACTAGGTCGGTAAGTACTCGTAGATAATATTATTTTAATCGAGAGTAGGTACCTAGTTGATTGTAGGGTCACAGAAGGGAATTTGACACCTAGATATTATAATATTATATTGTTTAGAATAATGAGCATTCTGACTTTTAACTTTTAAGTATGCGTTAAAACATTTTGTTACAATGTTATCGCTGTAAGTTTGTACATTTTTGGGTATATATTGACAACATTATTTAATGTTATTATGGAAAATTGTTAGCTTGTAAGTTTAGTAACTGATTTTACACCACAGTCACCAATAAACCTTTACGGATTACGGATAATAGTCGTTTCAGTTATGATAATTCCGCTCAAGTCTTATATTAACCTTCTGATATTTTTCTTATTGTCTAGTGAATGTCATTGAAATGGTAATTGTAGTGTATGCGAATGTACTTTACGGTATTGTCTTGAGCATTGACGTCACAAATGACAGATGACGTCAGTGAGTCATCACGACGTAGCCGTTGTACTGGCAGACGCGTGGCGGAGTGTTGGCAAGCCAATATTAAGGTAACACGCACGATTAGCTAAATCGTACAGTAATAGATCATGAACTCATCGACACAATTTTTAAGACTACTAAGATTTAAACAAATTCAAAACAAATTTTAATTTATTTCAAGTGTCTGTGTGCTAATATACTCTGTGCGGACCGAGTAATTATCCAACTTAAACAATAAAAGGGCGGCAACTAGACTCGGGGTCCAACTCGGCTGGAATTGTTTGCGGCAGTTTAAATCAATGTGTTTCTGTCTCTGTAACGATTCCCAACTAAAATCCTGTTACACCGCGTGAACTAATAATGAAGAACTAATGATCCGAACAAGTTGTTTATGAAAGAGACCGGGAAACGATTGGACGGATCTTTAAACTATTATTATTACTAGCTTTTGCCAGCGTAAATACAGTATCCCACTGTACTTTTTTTTTAAAAGTAGTCTATGTTTTAATCCAGAGCTTAAACCACTGCCATATCACATTCCATCAAAATCCGTTTAGTATTTTTTGCGCGAAAGAGTAACAAACATCCATCCATCCATACATCTATCCTCACAAACTTTCACATTTATAGTAGTAGTAGGATAATCTACTAATTACTACATGCTTGAGTCCATTCATCGTGAGGTTTTTTTGCTGTTATAATACACGGCTTCTACAAGACATTCTAACTCTTACAATGAAACGTGTATCTTCCTGTTTAATTAATATAGATCAATTTTGAACAGCAATATTTAAAAAATGCAGCGCCGTGACGCCTATCATTTGTTTCGGTGTGAATTTACCCTTACGGTAGGGTTTTTTAAAAAATCTTATATGAGACCAACTTCTACAAAATGATGATAACGAATATAATTTTGGGAATAGCGAATGTTCAAAGATAACAATATCGGTGTAAAATACTATGAGAATTACCTACGTCTAGACCATCATGATAATATTATGTTGAGGTGTGATGATGGTTGTAATGATGATGATGATTGTTATAGACGACTTATGGCCCGTTTCAATAACCTATCTAACCAATATTAACTAAAATATAATAATAGCCAATAGTAACTATTTGCTAGAAACGTCAAATTTGTATCGCAAAAAAACCGGCAAATTATGATATGACGACGTTTTTAACAAATAGTTACTGGTGGATAGGTTATTAAGCCGGCTGGCGGTTACATACTTTAGTTTTTTTAACAGTGACGAAATTGCCAAACGATAGTAATTATTATCTTTAAAAACAGAGGAGTTCTGTCTTACAAAAAAAAATTATAGGTACGCGTTGACTTGAGAACATCCTTTGTTTTTATCTTAATTAGAAACTAGTTAGTAGGTTGATATTAATTATGTTGTCATTTGCAGCTAATCAGCTGATATCGATAATAGATAACATTACTGATTAATACTCAATACCTGTAATTTGCAAATTAATTGTGATGTCATAATATGTAAACATATTAATCCAAATGAGGCAACGACTTTGAAAGTAAGGATACGCCTCTAAGAACACTTTGCACCTTCTTCATACAAGAAACTGACAATATTTGGTCTTGTAACAAACGCGTTGGGACATTTTCTCAACTCAACGTATCCCTGGGATATCATATCCATGGGAAACTGATTAAAACATAGGTTACTTATTTATCGCCAAAAAGTACAGTGTCCTCGTGGGATACTTAAGCTGCGCGAGCGGAGCCGCGGGCAGAAGCTAGTTTATAATAATTTAATTACTTATCCAGCTTAAATGGGAAACACGAGTAGGACACTGGGTCAACTCAAGACGTAAGCGGAGGAAGCCTGAGGAAGTATTATTAGTTAAACCAATTTGTCGCCTGACAACGCTTGCAGGTCAAAGGGAGTTCGCTATAGATTATACTATGAGTTATACTCTGTGGGGTTAGCACGAACAATTGATTGTATTCATCGCGTTATCGAATAAAAATTGCATGAAAATCATGACAGCGCTGGTAGACCTAGCTGGAACTAAAATGAGAATAATATGAAAGTCTGTCATAGATCATGACAGAGCCCATACAAATGTCATTCGATGTCACGTTACGTTACGTTTACGCTGCTGTCAAATGGTTCCCTGTAAAATTTTCATTCGATGACGTTACGGATACGTTGTTGTCCATTGTTCGTCGATTGTACTCATTCATAAATGTTAGTGCCTGGGAGATCAAGCTTTGCTCGGTGTTTTAGTAGAATGATAAAATGATTAAAAAAAAAATAAAAAAATATATATATATAAAAGAAAAGAAATAATAAGAATCACAAAAAATATTTATCGTACCGCGATTCGAACCCACCACATTCCGAATTTCCAAACAATGCAAATATTATGCGTAGGTACGCATACCGAGCTGCCAATCAGACTGACGTAAGAGAGACGAAATTATTGATATATTGATATTGATATATAGATCGATTTTTCTCCCCCAAAACTCCCTGCATACTAAATTTAATGGTAATACTTGTAGCCGTATCGTTTAAAGTATAAGATTTACTGTGAAACAAAGAAATAAGTATGATAGGTACATTTGGTCGAACTATATATTTTTATTTACGTAATTAAATTTGATAATTTTTCACATTGCGTATAGATTAGTAGCAATTTAAAAACTCGACCCTCGTGTGTTTGATTTTCAGCCATATTGTTTTAGTGCAGAGCTCTAATTTCCACGCTGTTCTTACTAACGCCGCGATAAAAAAGCGCTCGTAAGAACGAGGGCTTAGACTTAAGAAAATATTTTCCTTCATTTATTCTTTTTTTCTGAGAATAAGAGGGAAATTCCCAATCATTAGCTATTTTTAAGGACACCGGACATCAAAAGAATTATTCTGATTATACAGACGCCTTTAATAAATAGAACAGAGAATTATTTTAGGCGTTCGATTACGATCTTCTGAAAAACGCAATTAATTAAGTAAAGGGCCTCCGCCTTTGTCATCCTATCGCCGACTCTCCAAAATGAGACGACATTTTCAACCTAGCTTTTATTTTCGTCCTGTCTCGTTCAATTATTCTTTCTTGCTGTTGAAAAAGTTAGGCGGAATGTTATATAAATACAGTTTCAACGCTTCAATTTCTGAAATTACTAGATGATGTCCGCGACTTCATGCGCGCAAAAAGGTGTCTCGCGGGAACCGTACACTTTGCCGCGATAAAGTAGCCCATGTCCTTCTCCGTGGTCTACATTATATCTGTGCCAAATGTACGTAGTAAGTAGTTTTTACGTGAAATAGAAACAAACAAACTCACTTTCACATTCTACTAATATTATAAATGTGAAAGTATCTGAGGATGGATGGATGTATGGATGGATAGATGGATGTATGGATGTTTGTTACTCTTTCACGCAAAAACTACTGAACGGATTTTGATGAAATTTATTATGGTGGTAGTTTATGCAATGGATTAAAACATAGGCTACTTTTATCCCGGAAAAGTACAGTACTCCCGCGGGATACTCGAGACTATATTTACGCGGGCGTAGCAGCGGGAAACAGCTAGTTTATAATATAAATAAGAATATACTTACTAACTTAGAGACTCAAAACATTCAAAATATATATTATATTCTTGGCCATATTATAATGGCCCGATCGGCGAGATGTCACGGCCTCGCAGGAAATTGGCATAAAAAAGCTGCGGTGTATTTTTCCCAGTAAAGCCCATAGGTATTTTGAGGTTTTAAAAGACCAGCAACGCACTTGTTACTGCTCTGGTGTCGCGGGTATTCACGAGGGGAGGTAATCGTATATGAATACCCGCAACCAGGTCATACGATTGCTCGTTTCCGGCACCTTTGAAATTTAAAAAAAAAAAAAAAAAAAACAGGAAAATATTTTGTGATTTAATTTTGAGTTTTAAAATGGATGTTCATATTGTTATATGTAACATGCAAGCTATGACTTAATATAACTACGATCAATCACACTATACACTGGTTCCGCAGGAAAGTCACATAATTCATTACGTGTCTAAGCGTACAGTGCGTGCTTTGAAATGTTCCTTCTAGAGGGCGCCCTGTGGTCGAAATTCGCCCATAATAATTCATATAATTTTAAAGTTTGAACCATATAAAGGTTATTTTGCCTCTTAGGTAGAAAAAAATTGTAATTGTTGCGACAGATTGACAGACGTCAACGAGTAAAAGAATTGTATCTATGGTCCACGGTAGTGTGTGTTAAAAATCGCAGGTAGTGTATCTATTTTAATTAATTTTATGTATTCTAAGCATTATATGAAATAATATTAGCTTTCTACAGACCTTGCTTCACATAAACTTTAATTTACCGGCCAGATTTCATACTCCTCCCGGTTGGACAGCTCTCGTAAAACTGTAACGAATGTTTTTGCTTCACGTATTATTATAATAATAAATCTTTTAATGCTGAATGTTAGAAAAGTGGATAACTCAGAACTACGGAGGAACCCTCGGGAGTCAGGGAGGTATTATTTCAATTAATTATTATTAGCGACTTCATTATTGCTAATTTTGAAAATCATAATAATATAGTGCCTTCTCACGATTATCCTACTAATATTATGAATATGAAAGTTGGTGATAATGGATGGATGTTTGTTACTCTTTCACGCAAAAACTACTCAATGGATTTCGATGTAATTTGGTATAGTAGTTGTTTAGGCTCTGGATTAAAATATAGTCTACTTTTTATCCCGAAAAAGTACAGCGTACCCGAGGGTTACTGTATTTACGCGGGCGGAGCCGCGGGCAACAGCTAGTGTATTATAAATAAGAGTAACATGCAAAGGCAAAACTTTCTCGCTTTAAAGCTGGGGCTATATGATTGTACGGAATCTGGAAGGTCGGAGAAAATTCAGAGCATTGAAAATAGAACTCTGCATTCATACAATTACAGTTGAAAATCAAACACGTTAATTTAAGTTGACACTCTTGTGTTCGATTTTCAGCACTATTGTATTATTATATTAACAGTGCTCTGAAATTTCCGCGGCCTTACGGATTCCGGACAACATAGTCCCAGTTTTATACTTAGTATTATTACGGCCTCAGAGAACAATAAACACGTCACGACTGGTATCCAATGTAGTAAATAGACGAACAATACATTGACAAAAGAGTGTCTAAACAATGACACATCACGGTGAAAGTCGGCACCTGTCACCGGCTTGCCACCGTTAACCTTCCGCGAAAATAATTGCTCTAATGCCATTCTGAGTGGAATTAAAATTGGGACGGCGCTTCCCCTAATTAATGGTAACGTTGAACTTTTTTTCACCGGCGGTAAATTGTTAAAACTCATTTTCAGATGGGGTTGAATTTACATTAATGGAAGATAGAAGAAAAAGCCTGGGGATCAGTTAGAATGTATAATATTAGGTCTTTACCTATGAAATTGCCGTTTTGTATTAAAAAATTTAAACTAATTTTTTTCATGTATTTTTTATTTGTATTAATCGAAGTAATCACCCATGCAATCAATGCATCTTTGCCAACGCAGTGGCAGTTTATTGATGCCCTTATAGAGATATATTTATTCCTTAAAGAAATCAGCTGGACGGGAGGCAACAAATTCTTCAAAGGCATTTTGTACTGCCTCTCGGGTATTGAATTTTTTTCCCGCCAAGAAGTTATCCAAATTCTGGAAAAAGTAGTAGTCTGTAGGCGCAAGGTCTGGTGAGTAGGACGGATGACGGAGAGCTTCCAATCCCAGTTCTTGCAACTTGAGGACCGTCTGCTGTGCAGTACCTATGAGGTCGCGCGTTGTCGTGCAGGAGCAGCGGAGACGAGCGATTGATCAATGCTGGTTGAAGATGTGCCAGCTTTTCCATCATTGTGTTCAGTTCTTCACAGTATACATCTGCAGTAATAAATAAAAATAATAAAAAAAAATAAAAATTATTTATTTTCAGACAAAGAAGTCCATATTTTAAATGATTTTGTGACAGTAAATTTATAATAATATACTAACAAATAATCAAAATGGAGCTCATCTTGCCACCCTGACATGTAGCTCAGTGAGTCTACGAAGGAGTGCAGAGTCAATTCGCTCCGCTATCATCTTCAGGACCCCATTCCGGCTCTCCCGAACTCTATGCACTACTGACGCTACCTTTTTCCGCATAATCGCGTAGAAATCGTCGACTCCTGCATCGGCAAACATCCCGGATGCACTGCAGTATCGAGGGAGCCGCAATAGAGACCTGAATATGTTATTAGGACCCGCAAGTAAATTTGTAAAGGACCCGCAAGGCGCCATAGGTCCGTTGAGTAAAGCTGGCCCACAGACCACAGGCGTAAAACGCCTGACAAAATGCTTTAAAAAGCGTTATCTTGACAGGCGCTGTACACCTGGCAAACCTGTGTGCCAGCATATTACCGCGGATCGATAGCGCCCTGCGCTCCCTCTCAATATCCTCCTCATCACTGAGAGTATCTGTCACCACGTGACCGAGGTATTTAAATTTTGTAACACGACTCAGAGGTACTCCGTTAAGTAAAGGTGGTGGACAATCTTGATGATTGAAAATCTTACTATTGCATTTAAATATCATGTACTCACACTTACCAACATTATACTCTAAGCCGTGTTCAATAGCGTACCTTTCACAAATTTTTAACAGCCTGTTAAGACCACCGAATGTGTGTGTAATGCTCACCCCGTTTGGTAAGAAGCTGTGATGAATCACGCCGGCGCTAGACCACCAAACATTGACCATCATTTTTCTAGGGGTAAGTTTTCCTTTAGGGCATTGTTTAGGTGCTGAACCAGGATCCAACCAACTTGCTGAGCGCTTGCAGTTATCAAACAGAATCCATTTTTCATCGCAGGTAACAATGCGGTTCAAAATTCCTTCATTTGTGTGTCTGTTGAGCAGTGCAAGGGACGTCTCGACGCGTACTTCGCGCTGGCGATCATTGAGTTCGTGGGGTACCCATTTGTCAAGCTTTTTTACTTTGCCAATTTGACGTAAATGGACCAATATTGTTTTGACGCTAATGTCGAAAGCTGCTGCTAATTCAGTCGTAGGTTGTGTATCATCACCTACCACAATCGCCTTTAATTTGTCATTGTCGACCAAAGTCTTCGGACGACCGCGAGGTTCATTTTTCAGGTCGAAATTTCCAGAACGGAAGCGAGCAAACTAATAACAGGTGGTGCGTTGGTTTGTAGTGTTCTCCGTAAACGTCGTTGATGTTGCGTGCCGCTTGTGCCGCGTTGCTGCCACGACGGTACTCATATTCCATAATTATTCGAATTTTTAACGTATCCATGATGACGAAAAAGATTGAAATGCGATGAAAATGTAACACTAATCAATAAACAAATGACTACTTTTGGAAAAAGAATTCCATGTTTTTAAAATAAAATTAATTTGAAATTAGAATTCTTAGCCAAACAAAAATTATTTTGATTTGAAATGGCTAGTACTGCAGAACGGCAATTTAATAGGTAAAGACCTATTATGTAGAAAGTTTAAATGTATTGGCAGGAGCACAGAATAAAGAGGAACAGATGAAGAGATTTATTGTAGCGATTCAAAATTGAACTTTATTCACTCCTATTCTACTTGTCGCGGTGTGAACGGACGGTTATAGATTATTTTTGGAACGAAGTTCCATATCGCGCGTTGCGAAAGGGGGCTAAACGGAAAAAAATTAAGACCAAAAGTAGTAACGACACTTTTTGCCACTCGAAATCACAATGTAATAATGACTATTAAGAATGATACAAAAACGACCTTATCACCTTGAAAATAATGTAGAATTTAGCAATTACACATTGTGACTGTTATCGGCATTCCTTCGACGTGCTTTCGGCCATATTTGACTACTTAGTTCAACTATTTGACGCTAGATGGCTACTCTTGAAACTTATTTTTTTCAAATTCCTGTGATTGTTTCTTTCTAGAATGTTCTGCTACTCAAATAGGGATATAATCATATGAATGTTTATGATGTTGGAAAATCGATAGATTCTGAAATGAATCAATATAAATAATATAGTTATATGTAACGGGGTTATAATTATTGATCGTGCGAACAAAAATAGTTTGCGACTGCACATGAGCATACTGTGAATTTGGCAGATAATTAATATAATATATTATATCTATACAGGTAAACAAAATTGAAGTGTCTGTTTGTAATTTCAAATTAACAGCTTTTATTTTCACTTAATGCATTTAAAAGTATGATCGGTACTTACAATAAAATATAAATTGTTAACATTTTTCTGTCCGTCTGTCAGTCTGTTTGTCATATTATAACTTCGTTCATTTTTTATCTAAATTATCTTATACATCTATATAATTATTGTTATTATCTATATAATATACTAAAAAATAAAATTTTCGTATCCAAGTCCAACGCGACTTGCGAAAAGCCCCGCAGCTGCATTGAAACTGCATCACACTTCTTTCGGTAAACTGTACACCCATTTGCTGTGTTACCACGCTTACAATAGGCTTATTTACAGCTTTAAAAGTAACTAAATAACTCGATTAACAAATTCTGTGGGATTATTTGCAATGCGTAGCTCGACTCGGATTCGATAACTTTCCTGCGCGGCAACCAATAAACACAATAAACGTTTGGCGCACTAAGGCTAAGAACTCACAGAGCGTTTTCTTTCGTGCCACGGTCGTGGAGCTGCGGTTTTATTTTTTAAACTACCGACACCGTTTACGCAGCCGCCGCGGTGGAGATTATCGCCCGCAAACGTGGCGAGCGAAGATCGCACGAAGCGCGGTTGCAAAAAGCCAAATACATATTTATAATAGAATCTCTGAATTTCGCCCGCCAACCGAACGCAGATCGCGCGGGCGCACACCGCCGGTGTAGCGGGACCCGCAAACAACCGCGCACACCGCGGGCGTAAAACGCGCCGTGAGATGTACTTTAATTTTTTACATACATATCTGCATTCTACAGAATATGCGGGCCCGCAACCGCGGCGGGCGCGGGTGTAAACCGCCTCGTGACTTCTTAACCTAAAGCGTTGACCAATGCGCGGTAAATTTTCGAATCCGAGTCGAACGGGACTTGTGAATAGCCCCCGCCAGCTGCATTGAAACTGCATCAAACTTCTTTCTTTAAAAAGTACGTCCGTTTGCTGTGACACCACGCTCACAATAGATATAATTACGTTTTAAAATTAACAAACAAAAGTTCGTTCGTTCGCGAATAGTTTCGTTCACGTCAGCAGCAGACAGGTGATTGCTACCTACCATGTTTAACTCCACTAATTGTTTGCAAAAACTATTTTATGTTGAACCTGCATAAGCGTGCAACGCTCCTGAATTTACACGTATTTGTTTTAAGCACCGAGGGGTTCCATTTTAAAATGGCCAGCAAAGTTAATATGCAAACCGACGTACTATACTTTTAACAAGATTAATATTTAATTTATTTATTGCATTCCGCTGTATGTGTCTGTTAAAATATATTGGAACAGTGCCGTTTCAACAGCATTACGTGTTTTAATGAAATTTAAACGTTTCCGATATATCGTAGGTAATTAAATATTCAAGCAAGCGGTTTCGGTTTTCGTTATGTGAAATTAGTTGATTATTTCGCGGCGTTGTGTGATACAATGGCATGTGTGGCACGAATGGATACAATTCACGATAAAAGGGGAAATTAGTAATGAGACATAAAAGTTATGTAACATATAAAACAGCAACAATTTTTTGTGTGAGCTTGCTGCGTAACAAAAGCCGGCTAAATGGGAGTGGGAGTAGTGCGCCTAGGGTTTCGTACAAAACGGCAAGAACACGTTTGTAGTATCATGGAAGCCCCACTTATATTTATTTCTGTTTCAAGTATTTGTTGTTTCAGCGGCAACGAAGTCTATAAAACCACCAATTTTCAAAACTCCCGCATAACTCCCCAGCAGGCTTTGCATGCGCACCCTAGAAACACTGAAGAATCGACAAAATGACAGATTGAAGAAACATTAACACCATTCGGAGCAATATAGTTCTTATTGTAAGGTAGCAAGATCGATGCGTCGTCGTTATGAGAAACAACATATCTTTTCATCTCGAGCATGAGCTCACAAAATGGCCTCTTTTAACAGCTAAAATAGAAACGTTTTCTTATTTCAATGCCAAATTATAATCTTACAATAATGTCAACTACTCCACATCATGGCGGTCCAATACAGAACATAGTTTCTTTACGTTCAGTCGTTTACTTGAAAATACGATCATTTTTGACAGAAGATTTCCCGGCAGCCATTTAAAAAATATGTCTATTTAGAAATGTTGAGCTCTATGATGACCTTGTTACCAAGGATTAAGAACTATTTTGCAACGAACTGTTTTGTATAGAAAATTTCTTCTTTAAAATTATTTCTTCGGATCACCAATGTACCCACTGAACGAGACCACTTTTTTACCCATTTTTTACCCCCCTCCCCCAAGGATACCATCTGTAGTATGTGCCGACAGAACCCCTCTCCCCTTTTACATAGCATAAACAGACGTCGCGCAAGATTTTCCTAGATGTTGACTATGTCACAAAAACCAAAACACCCTCCCCCACTCGGTGACCAAGCGTAGTACTTTGAACTTTGAGTACCCCCCTCCCCCTTAAACAGGTCACGTATTATAGATATGTTCCCTTATCTGCTGCGTCATGACGCGTCTGCATACCATATCCAGTCCACTCATCATCACGTGCCCGCTTATGACGATAAGGTATTTTTCATGTAACCGTAGTCCGCAACATTATAACTAATGAGTGGAGTTAATGTGACAGAGTTGTAAACTCTCGAGCGGGCACCGGTGGGGAGATTGTTGGAACTTTGTCCATCCGACTTGTTTTATTAACATTGTTGCCGCCGTGTTTTAATATGTCTCTGGTAGAAAAGGATGTGTTGACACAACTGTGCCCCTATACTCTGTATTTTAAATTTTCCGAGTTCCTGTTATAGATTAAAGAAAGACGAACAGATAAACAGCCTACATAGTTAGCTTTTGATTTGATTGCACTACTAAAAACATACGGTGTGTCCACGATTGTGTAGAAAAATTGTGGGCCGTTGAAGGGAATGTCAAAATTTTCAAATTTGGATCGATTTGGTTCGTTCTATGAAAGCTGTCTGTCTCTCTGTATGTAAGTATTATATTTTCTACTCTGTGTTCCTGCCATGCTTTGGCACTAGCGGGCCGGTTTAATAATCCTCTCAGGATATTGGTTTGAAATGATGCTTGTGTCCTGTTTTGCTTTCAGAAATAATATTTAACCTTTGGTATTATTTAATATATATTTATATATCATTTTTTTTGTTTATGTAGCTAAAGTAGTAGTTAGTTTATGAAGTAAAGTCCCAGGACTATATTGTCCGGAGGCCATAAGGCCAGGGAAAATTCGTGGCAGTACTTTGCGCCAGTAAAATAGAGCTGAAAATCGAACACGCGAGTGTCGAGTCAGATGTTAATGTCACATATGACAGCTCGACACTCGACACACGATTATTTTGTCGGTACCACAACGTAACGTCGCGTCGGTGTGATGTGGTTGTGCTACGTGTGGGAAGACCGTAAGTAAGTAACAGCGCGCTGTTATTACCTTGTTAGTATCCTGATGACACAGAGCCATGAAATATCAAGGAATATTATGTTGTAAATATTAAATAGTGATTTATGACAAGCTTAAAAAAGGAGGTTCTCAGTTTGACCTGTATATTTGTATGTATGTATGTATGTATGTTTGTGCGCGATTTACTCAAAAAACTACTGATGTAATTTGGACGTGGTTTTCACTATTGAATAGCACATATTTTATCAGGGAAAGTTAGTATATTGATGGTCGTGATTCGGCTAAAATGATAAAAATGTGTTTAGTTGGCGAAAACACACTTTTACGTAGATATAACAGTACCTGTATGCAACAAAAGAACACGTAACAGTCACAACTTACAAGTAAAGTAACAGCGCGCTGTAATTACATTTATTACCCTGTTTTACCAGTTTGTACAGAGGACAGGGAGCCATGAAGAGCGGAACACAATAGGGTAGCTGACTGCATGTAATATATTTGGTTTAATTTATATATTCTGAAATATTGAGGTATTATTACTTGATAAATATAAAAACTTAAATAACATTTAATATTTTATTCATAGTTTTGTAATTCGGTGCATTTCGAAGTTACAAAAAAGTTTCTACATAATTAGTTTACTTACATTGAATACGAAAACATTAATTACGGTAATTATAAACATAAAGCGCAATAACTTCGGTGATATTAGCAAATATTATGTTCTTGCGACCTATCATGTATTTCAAACAATTACGGACGCACGGGACGTCATGTGTGGGGCGTTTTCACAAGACACGTGATATCCTTTATGACAAATCGCTGTACCTTTGAATATATTGATTTTTCACATACTGTATTCTTCAGAGAAGTTACTCATATTTAAGAGTGCTATTCATGAATGTAATAAAAATTAGTCAATTAGCCTTCTAAGAAATATGTTGAAAACCTCCTTTTAATTTATAGGTTGTAAATAAATATTTTGTCTGGCTAAAATGCACACACTTTATGTTGAGTTGAGTTGACGACCTTAAAAATGTGATTTTATTTAAAACTATACTTGACATTTATACGTAGTGAAGATTACCAGATGACGACGAATTAAATACCCATATAACATAAACATTTTAATTTTCACTATCTGGACACACATATAAACTAACTAGCAAAAGGCGCGCGGCTCTGCCCGCGTAAATACAGTATCCCACGGGAACACTGTACTTTTTCGGGATAAAAAGTAGCGTATGTGTTAATCCAGAGCTTAAAGTACTACCATATTAAATTTCATCTAAATCCGTTGAGTAGTTTTTGCGCGAAAGAGTCGCAAACATCCATCCATCCTCACAAACTTTCACATTTATAATAGTAGTAGGATTTTGTATTCAGCTGGCGAATAACCAATATATACAAAACTTAAAAAAGAAAATAAACTTATATAATATTTTTTATACAAAAGAAAAACACTACGTAAACTTAAATTATACGCCATATCCATTTAAGGAAAAAGTTACGCCCAGGGGTCACAAGTTTTCTAATTAGAGGGCACGCGTTAATCTCAATTGCCGTTATAACGGCGTTTATAACGCGTGACGCCGTTAATGTGATGGCCGTTGAGAAAACAGAAGCTTATATTTCTTTACTACAAGGTTATAAGAACGTTTTATTATGGTGTACAAAAAGAAGTAAACAATTAATTACTTTTTGTATGTTATTTCAGAAATTAAATAGTTATAGTCATGCTGTTTGTAGTTAGTGGCTTAAGTTTCCATAATAACTATAGAATGTAAGTATATTAAAGCCTGTGGTCTTTTTGACAGTTGCAACACAGAGTAAATATTAGGTCATTACATATGAAATTGACGTTTTGTAAAGGACGAACATAAAGTCGATTTTTTTCAACATAATATATTTATTTAATCAAAGTATATACCATTACTATCTTATGCACTTTTGCCATCTCATAAGTAGTTCATTGTTTCCTTTACTAAAAAAACCATTCGGACAGGAATCAATAAAATCTTTGAAGGCGCTTTGGACTTCCCCATCGGAGTTGAATTTTTCCCCTGCAAGAAGTTATCCAAATTTCGAAAAAAAAATTGTAATCTTTTATTGTAAAATAATTGTAAAATAATTTATTGGAGCAAGGTCCGCGGAGTACGGTGGATGTCTTAGATATTCCAATTAAAGCTCCTGTAATTTGGTAGCCGTCTGTTGTGCAGTGTGTTGTGGTCTAGCGTTTCCTGAAGCAGCAGTGGCCTAGAGCGAATGACGAACCTCGGTTGTTTAGCAGCTAGCTTTTCCATCACGATTTGCAGTTGCTGACAAAAGACATCTGCCGTAATCGTCTGGCCAGATTTAAGAAAACTGTAGTGAACGGCACCGGCAAACACTAATAAGTGAAAAATTAACTAATCATTGATCGCCTTGACATGACACATTTACGCCATAAATAGCTTTTGAACGCTGATTAGTTAATTTTGGCGTTGATTAGCCTTTCAGAAACCGAGGGTTATTGTCGCACACACCACAATTCTCAATCTCACATGACATAAAAACTCAGAAACAAAATTTGAAAATTTTGACGTCCCTTCGACGGTCCACAAACTTACCGGATTATTCCACTATTGCCGCGTGCGCGATGGGATATTTGTGGACACGCATACATTTACCGTATGCTTGTAGTAGTGCAATCAAATTGAGAGCTTACTATCTAGCTGTTTATCTGTCCCTCTTTATTCTATGGTAGCAGTGATTGAAAATCGTACTATATGGTTCCGTAGCAAGTGCTACAGCAACATTGTACATCTACGCGGTTATGAACCACGTTTATATTATAAAGACTGGGATGTAGACAAATGAATTCTACATACGATACATTAACTGTTATATATATATATAGCCCGTTTGCCTATATCCCCGTCTTCATATGAAAAAAAAAAAAAATTTTAAGTAATCTCCTAATTTTCAAACAGTGAGCGAGCTGATGATAATGAGTTACAGTTAAGACGACTCTTGACCATGTCAGCTTTCAAACGAACAAAACTAAATCAAAATTGATTCATCCGTTTGGGCGCTACGATGCCAAGGACAGACACGTCAAACTGTACACGTAACCTCCTGTTTTCTTCTGGGGTTAAAAATAAAAAACATGACGTGTACAGAGTACAGAGGGCACGTGGCAGAAGTGAAACATCATTCATCATTTAAATTCCAAAAATACTCTTACCGTGCCTAAAGGCACATATCATGTTCTGACGACGTGACTCTCAACGACGCTAAAGTTTCTTAGAATGGATGGATGGATGTTTGTTACTCTTTCACGCAAAAACTACACTACGGATTTCGATGAAATTTGGTATGGTAGTAGTTTAGGCCCTGGATTAAAACATAGGCTACTTTTTATCCCGATATGATAGTTATTCCCGTGGGAGACTTTATTTACTGCGGAAAAAAGCTAGCTACTAATAAATCTAACAGCTACGTAGCACCTAACGTCGTCGTCATTCAATCATTTGCCGGGTTTTTTGCGATACTAACTTGACGTTTTTAACAAATAGTTACTGGTAGGTAGATGGGTTATTGAAACGGGCCGTAATACCGTTGTGTATACTACAATCTGATGTACTGCTACTAAATACTTAATTCCCGCCACGTGTTTTCGCGGCACGATTGGTAATCATTAATTAGTTAATTGAAATTACAGCTTCGGATACTATTTTGGTTAAGCGTTCTATTACACAACGTATATTTAATTTGTTGTAAAAAATCGAATGTGCAAAGTTTTTGGCGTGCTGATAGGGAAAATGCGTTGCCCCGACAAAATAATATGCACTAAACAACTTTCATTTTCGTATCAGCTGTCAGACATTCTGCGACGGCGGATTAGTCCTCATGTTTATTAGGGTTCCGTACCCAAAGGATAAAAACTGTCCGCTGGCCGTCTATCCCGTTCTGTCTGTCACCAGGCTGTATCTCATGAAGTTGAAATTTTCATTGTTGATATATTTATATAACTATGTACTATTAGAATAAATACAAAAACAGAATAAATTAAATATTAAAATGGGACTGGGAATACAGCAAACGTGGTTATTTGCCATTTTCTACGGAACCCTTCGTGCTGCGCGCACGTACGGTTCCGTAGAAAATTAGGAGATATTTTATATAACTCCCCACACCGATTTTGTTGACGGTGGCCGGTTTTATTAAAACCAGGCCAGTTACGTAGGAATAATCTTTATAGTGGCTATGTGTGTGCGCAGTACACAAGAGCACTCTCTCTTCCTTTACTGTCGTAACCTAATGGGACGGATAACCGACACGACTGGCGAGAGATCAGGCGCAGGTCCTTCTTTTTACATGCCCATCCGACGCATGGATCATCTTTCTTGTCAGACAAGATCAGGTGATCAGCCTGCATTGTCCTAGCCAAACTTGGAAACAACATTTTTTGTTGTTCCAATGCGGGAATCATACCTACGACCTCCGAGAGCCAAGCTCTAACCACTAGATAACGGAGGCTGTCTAAGCTACGGAGATTTTTTAGTAGGTATGACCATGTATGACTTTTTACAGATCCTATCTGATCACGTTCGGTAATGTTTCATCGTAATGCCTGTACTATAGTGAATATCCAATTCGAAGGTTGTTACTGAACTAGATATAGTGCCCAATAGTGAATTAATTGTCCAATATTTATTATAAGGCAAGATTTATTACGTACATATTGAAACCCGAGCCATTGTGTGCGCATGCCTTATTTATGGCACTGCCAATAACTTCTAATATATTACAATTTGAAACATGCTGAAATTTATTAGACGGGCTCTTGATTGGAATATGTTTAAAAGGTTCCAGGGGTATGTACACGAATATAATTTCTATACTAGCCGTAGCTAAAGTATATTTTTCTAGCTTTCCCGACGCACGTTGTCTGAACTGTAAACTGGAATAACAACACAAGTATTACAACTACCACATACACCCACTACTAGAACCTACACCTACATCTACCCCTACGCCTTCAACTACGGCCAACCTACCTTTAGTTTATTTAAAAAATAAATGGTCGATTATTTTTGAAATAAACTAAACAGGTAAACTGAACGCATCTATAAATATTTGACAGTCAAGTGACACATCGAACACAGTTAGAATGGGAAAATTCAATCGACGTTTTAGTAATTTTCCCGAAATTTTTACTATATTTCTCACCGTTTAAACCTCCTTGAACCTCCACAATTATTTCGAGACCAGAATTGGCCAAATCGGTCCAGCCGTTCTCGAGTTTTCGCGAGACATTGAAGTGCTCAGATTGACCTGTATGTTTGTTACGAGGGCGGGTCAATAAGTCCGTGACTTTTGGAATAAAACACAGATTTTTTGATAAATAAATAATTTTATTTTTCAACGTAGTCCCCCTTGAGCTCTATACACTTTGTCCAACGCTTCTCCAATTTTTTTATCCCTTCCAAAAAATATGATTTGCCGAGGTCCTCAAAATAGGCCTTTGTTTGCGAGATGACTTCATCATTGGAGTCAAATCTTTTTCCACCGAGCCATTTTTTCAGGTTTGGGAACAAGAAGTAGTCACTCGGAGCCAAATCTGGAGAATAGGGTGGATGTGGGTGCAATTCATAGCCCAATTCATGGATTTTTGCCATGGCAACTGCACATGTGTGCACCCTTGCATTGTCTTGGTGAAAAATAACTTTTTTATTGGCCAAATGAGGTCGGTTTTTTTTCAAATCCTCATTGAAGCGGTCCAATAAGTTGGCATAATATTCCCCATTAATTGTTCTTCCCTTTTGAAGATAGTCAATGTGGATTATCCCACGTGCATCCCAAAAAACAGTCGCCATAACTTTATTGGCTGACAAACCCACCTTGGCCTTCTTTGGCGCCGATTCACCCTTAGAAACCCACTGTTTTGACTGTTGTTTGGTCTCTGGTGTGTTGTGATGGATCCATGTTTCGTCCACGGTTACAAAACGGCGCAAAAACTCCTCCATATTGTGATTAAACAACGCCAAACCTTCCTGTGAAGTTGTTGCACGATTGCGTTTGTGGTCGACTGTGAGCAAACGCGGCACCCATCTTGCGGAAAGCTTTCTCATGCCCAAGTGATCATTCAAAATTGAAACCACTGAGCCATGCGAGATGCCTATGGCTTCCACAATCTCTTGCACTTTCAATCTTCGGTCGGCCAACACCATATCGTGAATTTTTTCGATTGTTTCGGGTGTAGAGACCTCAACTGGGCGTCCAGGACGTTCGGCATCTTCAGTGCTTGTACGGCCACAACGAAATTCAGTAAACCACTTTTTTACCATTGAAATCGATGGTGCAGAGTCCCCATAGTATTTATCAAGCTTAGCCTTGGTCTCGGTAATGGTTTTTTTTCGCAAAAAATAATGCTTAATAAGCACACGAAATTCACTTTTTTCCATTGTTTCCTTAAGTTACTGGATAGTCTGATAAAGATAGCTGTAAAACACAAACTAACTGACGCAGCAAGTTCAAATTTTGATTGGAGTCAACTGACAGATGCCTGTTGACAGGAGTAATGTTGCTTTTTCAGTAAGGAGGTTAGAAATTCAAAAAGTCACGGACTTATTGACCCGCCTTAGTATATATAAGATGACAATAATCATTTATATGTCTAGCCTAAACCACTAAATATTAAATCATACAATCTTAATATTATTATTAGAACGAAAAGAACTACTTTTGATGTCGAACAACTTCTATCTGTGTGTATTTATTAAGTTTATTTAAAAAAACAGCTTACAAATACCTATAAAAGTATACGCATCAGCCAATGGCAGTAAGTTAAAAAGCTTCGTTATAAAAATAACCGAGGTATTCAAAGGGATCGTATTGAACGACTCAAAACAAATAAAGAAATAGGGTTTCTGCTTCTAACTTAAACGAATTCTTCGTTAATGGTTCTTTTACAATTTTAATGAGTCTGTATAAACTATAACTTCATTGATTTTCATTTAAATGAGATGCATTTGCAATCATAGAAGTTGTTCCACCTTCACCTGCCTGCACCTTCGTGGATTGAATTTGAAATGAAGCGTTATGTTTTCGCTATATATTTTCTATATAAGTAATTATAATAAACCATATATAATAATACTATATATGCTTTGGCGAAAAACCATCCAAAATGTACTGCAACGGCGGTTTTCCAACAATGCATTGCCACGCGCGGTATTGTTTTAACTATAATACTCTTAAATGACTATCAAATTACATGTCGAAGGGGGCGCGTTGTCAGTGTATACTGGTACACAGATTAAAGAAAGATGAATAGTATTAACAGCTACATAGTGTAAAGTCCTTTCTACAAGCGGTATTCATGTGCAGTTATTAACACCCCAATTTAATATCGTACAGGATTTATTCTCTTAACACGGCCGTCCCATGTCACTAATGCCGACCACGGCATTCATCCAAAACAGTTGACGATCACCAAGAATATATTTTTTTTATACAAATTAAGCATCACACTTTGAGCATCGTTTCATATGTTTAAAATATTATTTTTAAAATAATTTCATCTCTTATCCAAATATTTAGTAAATAGTAGTAAATAACTCGTATTGTATTTAAACCATTCATTGTACGATTACATATTATTATTTATAAGTATTTTATACATGATATTTGTTCAGTCAGTGTCCAAACTTTCAGGGGTGAATATACTCTTGCATATAAGCAACTTTTACTATGGAATCAATTTTCCTACTTGAAAAAAAAAAATCTTCTGTTTCCTACAAAACGCTACCTATTCCGAAGCCCTTAAGTATGAAACAGCTGATGTATTTTTTTCAAGTAGGAAAGTCGATTCCATAGTAAAAGCGGCTTATATTTAAGAGTATATTAATTCCTGAAAGTTTGGACCTGATTTAAAAAACACCCATTATAACCTAAAATATTAAGATTACAATAGTTAGCTTTCGATTTGATTGCACTACTACAAGCATGCGGTGTGTCCACGATTGTGTGGCAACATTGTGGGCCGTTAAAGGGGACGACAATATTTCCAAATTTGAATCGTTCTAAAGATGAAAGTTGTTTCTGTGTACATAAGTATTTAATATAATAAATAGTACCTGGATAACCGAACCGAGCTTTGCTCGGAGCTCTAGTAGATTTAAAGAAAAAGAATCACAAAAATATTTTACAGGGGTTCGAACCCACTTCGAATTTTCAAACAAAGCAAAAATTATACTCAAGCAAACCAATCTGCCAATCGGACTAACACAATAGTGTCGAAATTATTGATAATATTGGTGCACGACGAAACAATAAACATACCTATGTAGCTTAAAAATGCGTAGTTTCCCAGGGATAAGACCTAGCTAGATCAATTTTTCTCCCCCAAAACATCCTGAATACTACATTTTGTGGTAATACTTGTAGCCGTTTTCGAGATTACGATTATAATATATACACAAGATTGTCTCTACTCTGTACTGTTACCACAGAGTATAAAACTGGTACTAAGAAATTATTGGGTAATAATACGCGTTTTTCTTTACAAATTCTCACTGAATTTGTATGAGAATAGCTAAATAATTTTATCTAGATTATTTCTACTCACTATTAGGTCTACAAACGATAAATCTGCGATACCTGTCTTATACTACATATGTAATTCTGCTCTCAAATGAAACGTCAGGCCTAATTTAGAGTGGGTGCTGACTACGCACTTTTCGCGTTGACGACCTCAATTTAGGTAAGGGTGCAGGCACACACGGCAATAACACTAAACATATACGACACTGGGAATACACCTTTATGTCTTTGTCTACTTAATTATTTGGGGGAAATGTCTTTCTTTGTCTTAATCATGACTATTACAAGGGCTGATTACACTGTTTAGCAAACTTCAGGTTAGACAAAACATTCGTCTAGTATTGCAGATATAATATTGTCGCCCTCATCCCATAAAATTAGGGTCAATTTTAAGATCAAAAACATTCGAAATCAGATCAATGAATTATGGTTAGCTAGTAAAGGAATTCAGATTAAATATTTAAAGTTTCTTAAATCTGGGGGAACGGTAGTGCCCCCGCCAAGATAAGCCAAGCAAAGCGCACTACCAGACCACCTTTTCTCGAAGCCTTTCGTTGATTTTTTGAACCCTCATAATTTGAGTTTGGATTAAACCAGATAATGAAAATTTCAGTATATGTTCCCAGTAGCGGACTTATTAAACATGTTAATATTTGATTGCATAATTTATTGATATCTAAAAATGTCTCATTTCGTCACTGACTCACTGATGATCAACAAAATTTTATGGTACTTCCAGATGTCCTAGATAGCTGAAATTTGGTATGTAAGCTAGTAATATTCAAATACAAACAAAACTACAGACTATCTCAACTAAACAATAACTAACTATAACAGCTTTCATAAAAATAGGTTCAGCGGTTAAAGCATGAAAGGGTAACAGACAGACAGATAGACACACTTTCGCATTTATAATATTAGTATAGATATAGATAGCTAGTAAAGATTATTTTATTACATACTAGCATTTTCCCACGGCTTCATCAGCGTGAAAAAGGTTTTAAACTTTCATCCCCTATTTTACCCTCTTAGGGGAAGAATTTTAAAAATCGCTGAAATACGTTACTCATTATTTTTTCCGTACCTAATTAATTCATACGAAATTCCATACGCATTTGTCCAAGGAATAAAAAGTTTTATACAAACTTTTATCACCTATTTTACCCCCTTGGGGTTGAATTTTGAAAAATCCTTCCTTAGTGGATGCCTACGTTATATAAGCAATACGTGTGCAAAATTTCAAATTTCTAGTCCTAAGGGTTTGGCCTGTGCGTTGCGTGCGTGCGTCAATCAGTTTTGCCTTTTATATAATATTAGGTCTTTACCTATGAAATTGCCGTTTTGTATGAAAAAATTTAAACGAATTTTTTTCATGTATTTTTTATTTGTATTAATCGAAGTAATCACCCGTACAATCAATGCATCTTTGCCAACGCAGTGGCAGTTTATTGATGCCCTTCTTAAAGAAATCAGCTGGACGGGAGGCAATAAATTCTTCAAAGGCATTTTGTACTGCCTCTCGTGTACCTGTTGAATATTTTTCCCGCCAAGAAGTTATCCAAATTCTGAAAAAAGTAGTAGTCTGTAAGCGCAAGGTCTGGTGAGTAGGGCGGATAACGGAGAGCTTCCAACCCCAGTTCTTGCAACTTGGAGACCGTCTGCTGTGCAGTATGAAGTCGCGCGTTGTCGTGCAGGAGCAGCAGAGACGAGCGATTGACCAATGCTGGTTGGAGATGTACCAGCTTCTCCATCATTGTGTTCAGTTCTTCACAGTACACATCTGCAGTAATGCTCACCCCGTTTGGTAAGAAGCTGTGATGAATTACACCGGCGCTAGACTACCAAACAGTGACCATCACTTTTCTAGGGGTAAGCTTTCGTTTAGGGCATTGTTTAGGTGCTGAACCAGGATCCAACCAACTTGCTAAGCGCTTGCGGTTATCAAACAGAATCCATTTTTCATCGCAGGTAACAATGTGGTTCAAAATTCCTTCATTTGTGTGTCTGTTATTTAATTATTAACAACTAGCTGGTAGAACTTTAAATAGAAAAGGAACTCTATTTTTTTAAACGGAACCCAAAGTTAAAAGTAGCGCAGCCTACTCCTCAAAACATTACGTATCTGCCAGTGATAGTCCGGTCAAAATCGGTGCTGCCGTTTCAGAGTTTCCGGGACAACCAGACAGAGAGACAGACGGGCAGGCAGACAAACATTTTAAATGTTGATTTTTTGATATAGATACCATATTATATACTATCATAGTACAAAACTGTTGAAATTACAAAAAGACATAATATAGACACTTCAATTTTATTGAAGTTTCTATAAATGTATACTAATATTATAAAGAGAAAACATTTTTTTGTTTGTTTGTTGGCATTGAATAGGCTCCTAAACTACAGGACTTATTTTGACACAGATATAGAGTAGAGCACGGGGAAGGACATAGTCTACTTTTTATCGCCTCAGAATGCACGGTACCCGAGTAATTTCCTTTTGCGAGCACGCAGTCGCGGACAACGTCTATAGATTATTGACATGAAACAAATTTCATTGGTCGCTACAATTCGACAGCAAACCGATTCTGCTGTCTCATTTAGACCTAGTCCAGAAAGGCGAATTACGCGTGTAAGTCTACGTGCGTTCTAGAGCTTCAAGACAAAATGTCTGGCCTACATGTGATGGACGATACGCGCGTTAGTAAAAAAATACGCGCGTAGCTTCTGGACGCAGTGTATGGGGGCCTAGTACCTCGACACGCGCGTCGGCCTTACGTGCGTATGATTACGCGCTTTCTGGACATAGACTTATTGCAATCCAAAACCACTAGGCCATAGATGCTCTCTCTAAGCATAACAATGGATAATAACGTTAAATTAAAACTTTAGTTTAAACTCATTGTTAAATCAATGGAAAAAGCTGCATGAGTCAATAAACGCTGTAGTTTTTGTGGTCGGCTCGCTGTGATTTTAATATAATTAAGTGAATTAAAATTGCAGTTAAATAATATTTCACAGCGCAGTGAAATGACTTGCGGTATGCATATTTTTAATTCAACGAACTGTAATTGAAATCAATAGAAATGTATGCGTAACCGAAAAATATAATGACTCGGTATTATTTAAAATAGACAAATAGAATGTGCCTTCTGTTAAATAAGGTTGTACAAAATCAATTACTGATATGTTGGTCATATGATCTACTGCTTGTGTGAAGACGTTTGGACAGAAAAATAATTAAAAAAACATACCGGTTGTCTGTAAAGTCGGTTTACTGACGATAGTTGAATGTGACAACGTCAACAACAACAACGAAAACAACAACAACAACAACAACAACAACAACAACAATGACAACAATAATGAGGTAAAGGCAATGCGAGCTAACGCTGGTACTTGGTAACGATAACGGGTAACAGGTAACGCATGAGTTATGATTTTTTGTGCGTGCAGCCGGCTCCATCGATTTATAAGACGTTATCAGGTCAAAACTTAAAAAAAATCGACGGGTTGCACTCCGGGAGTGCCGGCAGAAGTGAAAACTTGAATATTAACGTTATGCATTTTTGATATTTTGGAATGGTTAGAGAATAATTTTGTACGAATTGCTTTCATTATCAGTATAAAAGTACTATTATTTATGTGGTGGAATACAATATTCATTTATTGCGCTATCGTACACAAACATGACAATTTAAATTACATTAAAAATTTAACACTTCAGAACTATTACAATTATTTTACATAATAATAATAAATAATAAAATAAACAAAATAAACAAAAATATTAATCTCATCCATGGATGCGCGTGGCACGCTGTAACATTAACACACACGAACATTCGCGCAAGCGCCCTGCGCCGCCTGTCCTCGCTCCATCCGTCTTACGAATTTTCGATCAGGTCACGTGTCCTGACGCGAGCTTAGAAATTTTTACCCATTCCAAAAAAAGTACACAGCGCCGCTAAAGAAGTTTTCACTTCAAAAAAAAACTAAAATTACATTGCACTATCTAAGATGCCGAGATAATTAACCTTACAGAAGTACGTGATTTAGAGAGGAAGGAAAGTCTTTGCCTAAATCACATCAACACAATCAGCTGTGTGAGATCAATGCGCCATACACAGCGTAATGTAATTATACTTATTATAAATTTTTAGGGATTAGGATTATTTTGGCTTCGATTATAGTATCTAAGAAGATTCAAATGTGAAATTAGAAGTGTTAGGAATCACTCAAAGACTCTTCAACTTTAGCCGATTAAAATTCAGCCCTCAATTCGCTAAAAGCTTAAAAATAATTAAATTCCAAATCTTTTTCGATACAAAAGGTGCACGTATTCGCAGCCTCCCAAATTGATTCAGTGTAACGGCTTGGTCACGAAACTAGCGATTACGCGGTGTCGACGGTTAGGGCTGCGAAAACGAGAGCGAATAAGATGCGTAAACATTTGAGGCGTGAGGTACAATATCGACAAAGTTCCTACTCGACCAGTTTCTAAACATTTTTCTTTGCACTAGAACACCTCAAAATATTTATACACAAAGGAAGTGACCGCAACGACTGTAGACGTGGTTGAACTACGTATTTGTATGAGTGCGTGCGCACGATCCAACGGCGCTGTTAAGCGATTTTATCTTTCACAACTTGTTCGATAATACTGTTGTAACAAAGCAATGCAATTTGTTTGAGTAATCTAAATTGATGATTAGTATGACGGCTTGTGACACGTGTACCTACTTAATAAATAAGCAATAAATTCGTCTGTATATTTGAATACGTGTTTACTACATACTACGTGTTTACACATTTCTCGGCTCGGCTCTCGGCGTCTGTTTCGAAGCGTCAATAATTGACTAAATGTTGTAAAAATATGGCAAATGTCGATGCAGGCCATAAGCGCCCAGTTGCACTGCAAAACTATGACTGTGGCTTAAGTTCTGCAGTGGATATCCTGTAGCTGCATTGACAGGTTCAGATCGCACATTTTGTCGCCTCCGCTGCCTCCGTACTTCATGGCCCGCACGTAACTACAGCATTAGGCTCTGGCGTCACGCGCTGTTCCGTAACTGTCCCCGCCGTGCTGCCCCGCATTTATATACCTCGATAATTTATTCATACATTCAAATGTAGGTCATACCGGTACGAATCGCTAAGGGCTAAACTGTTCGTTTGTGAAACTTTGTCTTATCATTAATTTTGGTTACATTGTTGATGCGAAAGGATAATCGTATGTTTTCAATAGAATATTATAAAATTATAACTAGCCGACCCCGACAGATGTACTACCGATATCTACAATCTACACCTACCCCTACTACTTACACCTACACCTGCTACCTACACTTACAACCTAAACCACAAACAAACAAACAACCTATACCTACAACTACTCCTACAACCTACCGGCGATGTGTAGAATAATACACACATTAATTACAGCCTCCGTGGTCTAGTGCTTAGACCTTGGCTCTCGGCTCGGAGGTCGTGGGTTCGATTCCCGCATTGGAACAACAAAAATGTTGTTTCCATGTTTGGTTTGGGCAATGCAGGCTGATCACCTGATTATCTAACAAGAAAGATGATCCATGCATCGGATGGACATGTAAAAAGTAGGACCTGCGCCTGATTTCTCGCCAGTCGAGTCGGTTTTCCGTCCCACTGATTATGAGAGTAAAGGAAGAGAGAGCGCTCTTGTGTACTGTGCACAATCGGGCAGTATACAATTACTCCTGAGTAACTGGCCTGGTTTCAATGAAACCGGCCACCGTCACCGAAATCGGTGTGGGAGTTATTATTATTAATACACACATTATAATAAGAGTTATCAACCATTGGGGGTTGTAGATTATTACAGTACAGTATTGGAAATTGAGTTCAATATTATTTTTTAAATTACAAATGGAAAAAAAGTTGAAATAAAAAAACTCAAAATTTACCTAGGGGTGGGCCATCCCAAAAAATTGGGGTGGGGCACCTTTATCACTCAGGTGCCTAAAAATCGCTTAAAACCTAATCTTTTACCCACCTAACACATCTGCCAAATTGCATAAAAATCGGTCAAGCCGTTTTGGAGGAGTTATGTAACAGACACTGTACAATGTTGTTCTTATTTCTGAGCTCTATTTGTAATGATGGTTTGACTCTACAATATGATGATAACCTAAAAGTTGAACTTGAACCATTAAATTAGGCCCTTTACTAATTAACAAATGAGATGTAGAAAGCAACTCGGATAATATGACAAAAGGGTATTTTCCAAATTTTTAAAAACTGCTTATATTTAAAGATTGGGACGAACGATTTATTTTACACAAAGTTGACGTCGCTCAGTACACGTCATCGAACCGAGCGTTTTGGCGGTAAATTCAAAACCATTATAAATTAATTCTACTCTAATTGGTTTAATGGATAAAAAAAGACATTAATTTTTGTTTTTTAATTTTTCTGTTAAATCGTAAAAAATAAGAAAAAAAACAAAAAAAATCAAATCAATCAATCAATTAATTATTAATAATATAAAATAAATAAATAATAATAATTGTATATATATATATATATATATATATATATATATTATTTTATAATTTATTATTATTTTAATTTCATTATTATTATTATTATCAATCAATTATCCCAACATTAATTCGATTTCAGCGTTGTTTGTTTTATTCCATTTCCAGAGAGACAGGATATAATAGGTACAATAAATATTTATAATAAGACTATTGCATATTTAGTTTACTCTTTTTCTTTTTCTATCTTGCTGTAAATTTATTTTACAACATCGCACTGCTAATCTGTGCATCGAAATTTATCTTTAATTATCATTCACTACTTAATGAAAATTATTATTTACAAAAAAAAAGTATTTCAGAAAAAATTATAAAAATATTTCAATTGAAAATAATTGTTGATAAGTCGATACTGACCTCTGTTGACCCCTACGACATCGAAACAATATAATGTAAAAAATTTCAACGTGGTACAAATCTTATCTTACTTTTTCAGCATATTAGTTTCAGTAGATTCTTCTTGTTGTATGAATAACATGTTAGCATCAGTTCACACCGAAAGGAGACGATATGCGAGGCGGCGTTGCATTTTGAACATTTGAAATTGAACTTTATTCACTACACAAGAAGATACACGTTTAATTGCAAGAGTTCGCATGTTAAACTAGACCACTCTACATAGCGCGGTGCCGCTCTTGTTGTGAAAATCTAAAGTTGTTAAAAAAAATATATGATAAAATTCAATAAATGTCGCCATACTCAAATCAAAAGTAATAAAGTTATTTTTTTTCCATCACATCTGCTACATTACAAGGTCTATGGCTGGTATAATCCTCGCGTTTTATTGTTCTGCGGTCTCATTCATCAGGTGTCCAGCCGCCCGTTTCGTACAGTTACACCTACATACACACATAATCTTATTGCCTTACATCGGACTCTGTTGTATTGCGTGAAATATTAAGATAGTATAGCATGATAAATTAAAACGTAAGCGTAAATGAGCTTGAAAATGTGTGAGTTTATTTATTTAAGGCTAGCTGTCCCGACAGACGTTGTTCTGTCTTAACTATGAACTGGAATAAATATATACCTATAATCTATATCCACATCTACCTACCTACCAACCTATGTCTGACTGTCAAGAGTCAAGTGGCAAATATAGGTTAGTTAGTTCGGGAAAATTTACTTTCACTTTTTTTATTATTAATATTTCTCACCGTTTAAGCCTTCCCCTTTATTTTCTTTTTATTTAAATATCAAAATGTTTCAATTAGGTCCAGCCGTTCTCGAGTTTCAGCGAGGCAAAGGCATACATTAATTAATACATTTTATCCGACTACGGCGAAGCCAAAATGAAGTGCAATGATTTTGGCAGTCTATGTTTGAATGTATGTTTAATCCATGGTAGCGCAAAAGCTACTGATCCGATTTTAATTACAATGCAGGGTGTCAGAAGACCGCTTCCATTAACTTTGGAATATGATTATACTACCTTTTCTTATTACAAAAAAAATATTTATTATTATTATTTGTTTCAAAAATGTCATTTTTTTAAATTAATTTTTTTACATTTTATACCTTTTAATAATAAGAACAAGCTGTCTAGAAGTAGATTTTTTATTAAAATTTTAAATTTTATTATTATTACTTCATTACGCAATGTAATTTACTTCATTACGCTCGCAAAGCCAATGACCCGTCAGCTGACGCACCGGGCCGGCCGCCGCGCCGTGCTCCTGCCTCAGTACACGCGTTCAGTGATGTTTAATGTATGCAGATTGCAGTGACTTACAACCATACACCCACAAAAAAGGTCACGGATGTTTGGATTTTGGATTTCATAATTTCAAATAATTTTTACGGAAACTTGATGACTATCCCACGAACCCACTTTGGGAATCCCTGCTCTACACCGCCTGCAGTATGGTTCGTAACTCACGCACGAAAAGTTGCTTGACAAATAACGAACCCTGTGTACAGTGCAACTAAATTCTTAATGTCCAACGGCAATCATCGCTTTTCTATCGAAATTACAGACGGTGTGTGAAAAACGACGAATAACCGAGAGATGTAACGTGGTTGAACTGTAGGTAACAATGAAACTAAGTAGGTGTATAAAAGGGTGCCCGGAGTCGCATCAGTAAATTATTATTAATGATAATAAGTTACGTACGTAAGTCTGTACACCGAAAGAAGTATTGAGTACTGAATGACTGCTAGTAGTACTAAGTCTAGTACTAAGTTCACGGAATCCATCGACCATCAGGTGAACGCGGCAAGGTGTCGCGTTAAAAGTTAAAACTTAAAGTTCATAGAAAGTGTTTTTGTTGCTTTTTTAAATTCGTTGCTAGCACCATAAGTACACGTATCACTTAAAATTTAACAACAAAACACTACGTTTTAAACACGACCTAATAGTGAAACTCAAATCAGACGACTACCTTTTACCTCGAGAGAAAAACCGCAACTAAATTATAAAATCTATTTTAGAACAACGTAGTTCTTTTATCGACTTTCGGCAAAATTCAAAAGATACCGACGTTTAATATTTAAAAAAAAATACATTTTCTACTTTCGGCAAAATTCAAAACAATTTGGCGACAACAAGTGCACGTGCCAATGTACGGTCAGACCGTGCGTAATTATTTAAACTAAGTTGACTTTCAAGGGTTTTGGAAAAGTCTATCGAATTTATTGTAAGCTGTTGTTTGTTAGTCCTCCCGCGGGCCGTGATCACGTTTGCTGTAAAGTAGCCGAAATGTCGAGATGTAAATGCCAAAAAACCGCGAAAAAAATCAGTAACTCATTCTTAATGTCCGTCTTACTCCTAAGAGAAGTTTTCCGAAAGGCATTAATAATGTAGTTTTACTGCAAACATAATCTTTGTGTAAACATTACATTCAATATTAAAGGAGAATCATCTTGTACTATGTCAGCAGGTACGTTAAATGTCATTAGATAATTATTGCGTTGTAGACCGTACCTACAATGCGGCGGTGGCGGCGGGGTGCGCGGCCCGGGGCGGGTTGTAGCTACTAGCCGGCGCGGGCGCGGGTAGCGGGGCGGTGCGCGCGCCCATTTTCGCGGCAAGTATCAAAAGCGTGGCAAAACCTAGGCTAAGTGATGTGTCCTATGAAAATTGAAACATTTACTAGTTTAGTTTAGTTAATTGTTTGATATTATTTTTTCCTTTGTATTTGCAATAAATAAATTACTGTTTTTATATCAAGTCAGCGGAGTTTTTACTAGCGGAGACCGGTAAACGAACAAACAGATCGCCTGATCTGGCTGCCGGTACCTGACACAATTGCGTTGCTGATCTTTTACGCGCCTTGAGCCTCCAGAAGTTTTTTTATTAATTTCATATAAATATGCGTATGCAAAATAAAAAGTAATTTATCGATATGAAAAACTATCGATACAAATGTATTGGGATTCGGGACACATGCCTATGTTTTTAACATAAAATAATTTTTTCAATTGTGGCTAGCCAGCTGGGCTGTAAGCTAGTGTTTTTAAGCTATTGCATAGCTTCTATCGCGGGCCTTGAGCGCGGGGACCGAATCCAGAAATTCCGTAACGAAAAAACCTCACGCTCCCGCATCGTCTAACGTCGTTTCAGTTCGGCAGTCTTCGACACGGCGTTGTGTGCGTGTGATAATTTTCTCCAAGAACACTATATTACGCGGGCGAAGCCGCGGGCAAAAGTTAGTTATGAAATATAATAATGCAATTCTACTGTATTTTAAACATTATTCAAAATTAAATTATTATTTTTAAGATTTAAGACGGAAGTAAAATCTCTGAACCAAATATTAAAGCAAGGCTAACGCCGTTTTAGTAAGGACGTGCGCACTAAAGCGCCATCTATCGGCGCTTTTAGTCATTCAGAGGCTTTAGCCTCTGAATGACTAAAATAATTAAGTATACAAATCATAGATGACGCGAGTAACGCCGAAATAATTGATTTTACGCAGAGAAAATGTAACTACGTTACACGGCGTTGAAAGCCGTGCATCGTCTAACGTCGTTTCAGTTCGGCAGACTTCAGCACGGTGTTTGTGTGCGTGCGACTAGACGTATAGTGTAGACACTATGCAATAGCTTTACCGTGGCAGTCCCCGAGTGCCACACGTATTTATTTTTTTTTAAATTATCTACTTATCTTCGTTTTAACTTTCGTTTGTTTATTTTGACTTTCGTTTGTTTTAAAACTGTATTATTTGTAATTAGTATTAACTGTTTTGTTTGTTTTGTGATGTTTTTCGTGTTTGTGACTTGTGATTTTTTATCCTAAAATTCCTTCGCCATACGCGTATACCACGCGTAGATATGGTAATTATGATGATAATGTGCTTAGGAGAAACATTTGGGAATGTCGCAGAGGCATTGAGGATTTACCGGACGCAATATCCTCATGCCCGCCATCTTTCAGATTCCCGTACCAAAACACAGGCATGCGAGTGTTAGAAAATAGGCCCATTGAGCCTTTAGCGTATGGTTGTGGGCGGCTCCTGGACGTAATATTTGCGTTTTACGAGGAGCAGATTTTGACGGTGCGCTGGGATCCTCGTCTTGGAGCCCGCAGTGTAGCTAAAATACCTAGTGCCGACGGGTAGGCCAGTTGCTACTTGCTGTTCGATTTAACTGTGTATGTACCTCGTTTCATTTTATTTTCATTTATTTTTCTTAATCAGAAAAAAAAAATGTTATTAAAAGTTAACTTAACAAAAGTTCGTAAATATGTACTTGAATTTTATAGAACTTTAAATAAATTTGTTAATAATCAATGCAATTTTCGTGCTTTGTTTACTACATACGGTACAGCTGCTAGAAAACGATCAGCAATTTTGCTCTATTCGCATATTCGCACCTGTGCGGGCGCGGGGGACGTGTGTGCGCGGCCCTCCCCGCGCGCGCCCTCTTCGCCCGTGTCGTATATACGCTGTACATTGTGGGTTAAAATTTTAACTTTTACAAAAACAATCGATTAAAAGCAAATGACTAGTACCAATGGATCTATCTCATAGCCTAATAAAAACCCACGGAGTTATCGGGACTGGTCTGAATACCAGGTATAAGAAATTTTAAGATTAGGTACGATTAGACACCTAATAACGAACTACCATTTACTTACTATTTCTTTTATTTATTAGTATTGCAAGTTTACTAAAGCGATTTTACACAGTGCAAGTCTTGACGCAGCCGGTTCTGCGAGGCATTTGTATCTCTGCGGTCGATTCGGATCCTTTGTACCGAAGCATGGCTATCACAGCAAAAATTTTAAGCCACTTTGTGGTCTGTATTTTTCGTTAACAATCTTTTAATTGTATCCAATAGTTCTATTTTAAATCTGAAAAAGGTATATTTATTACTAGTAATAGCTTTTGCGCGCGACTTCGCTTGACTTTCGACATTATATTGTGTGAAATGAATTTTAAAAAATTCTTTTTTAACGGACGTCTACGTCATGAGAACTATCTGCTTGCAAAATTTCAGCACAATTCATCTAGTGATTGATACCATACCTGCTTTAGATCCCTATTTCACATTTATAGGGAAAAGTAAAAAAAATGTATTTATTACACCGGATATTTAATTTCATGGTAATCGGTAGGGATTTTCAAATTTTCAACCTTTATTATACACACTCAGAGGGTAAATTCTAATAAACCCATTAACACCGTATGAAACTAATTAATTTTCATCGTAATCAGTGTAGATTAAAAAAAAATCCCTACAAACTTTGAACCCTTATTACAAGAGTTGTAATAAGGTAATTAGGGGGGAATGTTTTAAAAACCCTTCTTAGTGTGCACCTACATTGTAAATTAAAAAAATTGTCCAAATGTTACATTTCTACCATTAGCGGATATGGCTATGCGTGTGTCTATGCTCTATAAAATGTCAGTCAGTCAGTCAGTCAGTGAGGACATCCGCTTATATAATATATTGTTAAAATAATACCACAAATCAAACTGTAATTCTAGTTATGTTTGCTTAATTAATTTACCTTATTATTACATTAATAATCCTAAGCTATAAATAGTGATCGCATTTTCACCGAAATAAGTTTTTTATGGCGCATAAAAAAGTTATAAGGGGTTGATAGTTCATTAGTTATTAATGGTTCATTATGAAAATATATTGCCGCTTCGTATCCCTTCCCGGAGTTAGTAAAACTTTTTAGTATCACAGCACCTGATTAACTTATACGGGATAGTTATTATAAGATATAATAAATATTATGGCCGCCACATGTTTATATTAAATCAAAATAGGAATATGAGTAGGTACGTTTACGTAATCGCATCGAAAACGCAGTAAGAATACGTGGGTTTATGCATAATATAGACGCAATGCTGCATTGGTTCATACACGCCATACACATGGGCCAGTTCGGATAAAACCACAGCCTCACAGAAAACCGGCGTGGAACAGCGATTGCGATGTGTTTCACGTAGAAAGTGACTATGTAAAAGACGGGTAACGCACTTGCAACCTATAGTGTTGCTGTCTTTTGTCGGTGTCATTTCATGAAAATATTCTAACCGCTTCCTGCAATCGAAACGTCAATCTAAGCCGTAAAATATAGCGCGATAAAATAGTTTTATGACGCCGAGGCCTGTTTTTATATTGGTAATATGACCATAACCTTTAGGGTCGGCTCGCAAATCCGCGACCGTAAGCCATAGAGTATAAATGCTTCATATCGCTTCACACACGACTGTTTTATATTTCAAATGTGGAAATTATAGTATTTTAATGGCCTCTATGGCTCAGTGGTTAGCACATTGGCGCTCAAGCCGGCGGTCGCTTGTTCGAATCCCACCAGGGAATAAAAAGATTTCTGTGTTCCTGGGTCATGGATGTGTATTAAATATGTGAATTTAAAAATTAAACTCTTAAATATTAGTGTAGAATAAAAAGTATGAAATATATTTCCGTTGTCTGGTACCCGTTATGCAAGTTCTTCAAGAACTTACCACGGGAACAGATTGACGTGGTATGAATGGTATGAATAGATATTATTATTATTATTATTATTATGGTAAATTACAAGTTCAGTTGTAATAGCTCCCCACACCGGTTTCAGTGACGGTGGCCTGGATGCAGGAGTTATTTTTAGTGCCCAAGTGTGTGCGCAGTACACAAGAGCACTCTCTTTTCCTTTAACCTCGAAACCAATGGACCACGGAGGCTATTGAAATGTAAGGAGCCAGATCGACAAGACAAAGACAAAACGGGGGGAAAAAATTCCACCTTAGATGGAAAACTAAAATCTCATTAGAAAATATTCAATGACATTGATTGATTGTAAGTATTTTAATCGTTTAATATTGGACCAAAACCTCTTTCTTGTGCACATGCAACTACTAGTATCTACAGTATCCCACGGGAACATAGTTTTTCGAGATAAGAAGTAGCCTTTGTCTCCAGATCTTAAAATTCTATTATACCAAATTACATCAATATCCATTCAGTAGTTTTTATAAAAAAAGTTTATAATAGTTCCTGCTACTAAAATATGGGGTAAAATATTTAGTTCAATTTATCAGAAATATTGAGGTTTTACGACTTGAAAAACGTAATAATATTTACCCCCTTACTAATAAAAAGATTTAAACAACGGATAACTTAAACAACGTTGCTGTCTTTGTCTGATGCGTTGGAAAAGTCACTTGACAGACAAAGACAGCAACGTTGTCTAAATTATCCATTGTGTAAATCTTTTTATTATTAAGGGGGATAAATTTTTGTAAGAATCTGAAATCTCATCATCTGAAAAATACAAAAAGTTTAATTTTTTTTTGTAATTTAAGTAGTAATTTTCATTAGTTCATCATTAGTTTACTTACATCGTATACAAAAACATTAATAAAGGCAAGTACGAACTTAAACGCACAAGTTTCGGAGATATAAATTACAAATATTATGTTCCTGCGGCTTTATATTTGCCACGATTTTACCTAATCGTGACGTCACACTTACGTACGACTTTTGTGTGTAGTGTTTTCAATAGACTTCCGAAATTTTGTAAATAAATCGCTGGACCTATGAAAATATAGATTATTAGTACACTGTTTCCTCTTAGAACTTTCTCATATATTTTAAGAGTACTATTATTTATATTTCGTAAATTGTTTATTTACGAAATAAAAAAATTCAGATGCCTAGCCTATAGCTGTAAAGAAAAACTCAAACTAAACTCACAAAGCCAGTTCTACATTAACTAACCCACTCCACCTTTATCCATAACATAATAGGGACGACCATAATTATTTATTCTTATCTCGCCTATAAATAAGCCGTATTATTCCAGGTCTTATCATTATTCTAACCTCGGCCCTAAGAAATTGGTCTTACCCTTACCATTAAATTAATGATACCTGTCAGGCTCTGTTGAAAGGAGATGTGCTCAAAAGTGTCCCATCCCACACAAGGGGGTAAGATGTGCCCGGAAATAGGGTTGAAATGTGCTGGTATTGTGTTTTTGTAGAAATCAGCGATTTTGGTCTTCAATATTCTTTTTAAGAATGAAAAAATAGCTGTCACTTTTAATATATACAATAATTTAATATAATATAATAATAATTCATTTCAAAATAAGAGATACGTTTATACTTACTGCAGTACCTATTATTCTTCATTAAATGATTATTTCTTATTCTGGGTGTATTAAGAGAAATATTTATCAATTTTGGCAAGTATTCTAAAACCTTTTGTGTCTAAAATTTTTTTAACACAAATAAAATATTATAATTATTTTAATGATGGCAACCCTAAATATATTACCTAAATGGTTCACCCAAAGAAATTTGTCACGTGTAAAAGGAAAGTCCGACAAAAATTATATTCCCAAAAATACTACTTTAATTTAATATACTTACTAGACATGGCATCGATTGAAAGGTTTAACAATAACAAAAAAATAGGTTGTCTGTAAAGTCGGTTTAATGACGATAGTAATTGAACGTGACAACGTCAAAAGAAATGAGTCATGTTTAGCGAGGTAACGCCGGTAACGCCGGTAACGCATGAGTCATGTTTTTTCGTGCGTGCAGTCGGCTCCATCGAATTATAAGACGTTACCACGTCAATAAAACTTTTAAGTAACCCCCGAGTTGTCAAGCAGTGAGCGAGCCGATGATGATGAATTATAGCTAAGAACACTCTCGATCACGTCAGCTTTCAAAGAAAAAAAGCGCATCTAAATCGGATAGACCATAGACGTATACATTATAGATGAGGAATATCGAGGCGAAAACTGTCCCCACTTTTGAGGGTGTTTGGTGCCATTTTAACATTTTAGGTATGGTGAAATCAAGATGGCGTAACTTTTTCTTGTGTGAATATGTAGTCTGTCAAATGTACGTCATAGCCCATCCTTAGTTTTGAAAACATTGGGATAGATAGACATCATCATTAAACTTACAACATCCGACTTTTTGCGTCGGGGGTTAAATATAATGATTCTTAGCTAATTTTAACCGATGTTATTGATAAAATTGGGGAAATTGCCAATTTTAAGAAATCAAGTGTTCAAATATCTACAGTAAAACAAGCTATTATGGTGATGGCTTGTTTTATTGTACATAGGTAGCCATATTAAAATATATATTAGGTTTTCTATTATAATAAGTTTTGTATTGTTTTTATTATTTTTATTAAGGATTTTTATTTTAATCAACTAAATCAAAATCGTAATAAAAATAATAAAAAGGTTTTATTAGAGTATGTTTATACATAAAAGATTACTTAAAGGGCTCCCTTCCACGTGGACTACTTTCATATCTGTGTTTGGGTTGTGTGCCAAATTTCATGATGATTGGTTCTGTAGTTTTTACTTGAAAGTACAACAAACAAACAAAAAATATCATATTTACATTTATAATATTAGTAAGGATTTGATTTAGGTACTTATATATCAACTAAATCGAAATCCTAATAAAATTAGTAAAAAAGGTTTTATAATATTATAGTATTTAGTATAGTGAAATATGTCTACAAAATTCTCATTCGTTTAATAGTTATACTTTGTTCACCTTTCGCCTTGGTAATGTTATAATCATGCCAATTCTAGGGTATTTTGCTAATATTTACAGTGTGACAATCGATAGCAGCCTAGATACTAGACACATGTGATTTAAAGCTAGTCTAGATTTTCCAGAAGCCCCTAGCCCTGTCAGATAAAACATTACAGATGTGAAGATAACGAGACCCGCTATTGTTGTAGGTACTCGATGGCATTATATTACTTTGTACATTTTGAGCCATTTTGTATTGAGCTGAGGGACTGAGTCGAAATATTGATGTAGGACGCTCTAGGTACTGTAGCGGATAACTGTGGCTAGACTCTTTGGAGGTTCCAGGTATACAAGATTTGAATATTTGTGTTTTGAATTAAATAAATTCTATGTTATCCGCTGCTTCAAAAATATAAAGCAGAAAGAAGAAGGAGACTAGGTGCGTAGGGCATAGGATGTCCTAGTTACAATTTATATAAAATATCTAGTGTTGGTACAAATAATAAAGAAGATATTATAATATTGTTATAGTTTAACTGAAAGTAATAGAAAGTTAAGTTAAGTAGTAAAAGTAGCTTCCGACAGATGGCGTTATATCTAAAATCCGTGACCTTAAAATTTCGCTCTCAACGTCGCTAAAGACGTTTCACTTCAAAAATAATATCAACACGAGGACAGTCAGCCATAATAATATACCTGGGAGACCTAGCTTTGCTCGGAGTTTTAGTACAACGATAAAATAATAAAAAAATATATAAAATATAAAATAAAAAGAAATAATAAGAATCACAAAAATATTAATCGTACCGGGATTCGAACTCTCCACATTCCAATTTCCAAACAATGCGAAAATCAAACGTTGGTACGCATACCAAGCGGCCAATCAGACTGATGTAAGAGAGTCGAAATTATTGATATATTGTTGCACGACGAAAGAAAAAAACATAATACTTGTATATTGCTTAAAAATGCGCAGTCTAAGGACTAAGACCTAGCTAGGTCGATTTTTCTCCCCCAAAACTCCCTGCATACTAAATTTCATGATAATACTGTAGCCGTTGTCGAGATACCGATTATACATATACAAGATCTTCTCGTTTAAAGTATAAGATTATTCGTGCCACAGCGTCATGAAAATTAAAAATTTTATGACGGAATATTCCAAAATTATGTTTCAAGCTTCCTACTCTTTATAAAGAGAGAAAGGCGACGACACAAACAGCTACGAAATTAATTTTAGCGATAAGATCCCAGACACCACCGGGGCCTTTAGTCAAGATGTATTCGATAATTTCGACGGCGAAGTTCGAAATAAAATGTATGGGATTTCACATAAGTCATCAGTTATTTGAAAGCTTGCAATGCCTTATGTCAAATCCCATACATTTTGTTTTCGAACTTCGCCGTCGAAATTATCGAATGCATCTTGACTAATAGCCCAGTTTCGAATTGAGCAATATTTATTTTATTAACAACACAAAAATAAAGTTGATATACTTAATTTTATTTAAAACGGGTTTTTATTGAGTACGTAGAGTGGAAGGTGTAAAAATGTTATACGACTTACCAAGAGCGAGTGCAGCTACGCCTAGTGGTTCAGTATCTTTTCCAAGGCAAGGAATCCTAAAAGTGACATAAAATTCTAACAATGTTATTAGAATTTTAAGTCCTAAATTATAATCGGGATTAAGTTGTTTTTTAATTTTGTTAGAAAATTATGGTAACTAATTCGAGATCTTTTGTACCTTGATAACGTAAAAATTCAAAAAGCCATTATCAGACGCCCAAATTTGATGTGGAGAATCGTAACTATATTTTTTTACACAAACTTTATCTTCTGCATCAACGTGGGAGCAATAGACCTATATATAGATAGAATAGGTAGGCTATTGCGCTCGGGATAGATTGGGCTAGCGATAGGGCTATATTATATTCATCAGATAAAGTTGGAGTCGAAAACACTTTAGTTGAACTCAAAGGTTTTCAACATTCGGCCTGGTGTCATGTCATCACCGAAAAGGTGAAATGACACCTACCGTTTATAGACAGTTGGAGGAAGCTGCTTTTTATAACGAGAGGAAAACATAAAACTCGTATCACACGAGCGCATTTACGAGGATCTCCGAACAGGATCCTCTATACCCCCAAACCTCCCATCCCCTGTCACCGCGGACCCCTGGGGGGATTAATGGCCCTGTCAAATATCCCCTAAAGGGGCACTTTGTTGTCAGACAAAGTAATTCTTATGAATGTAAGGAGGGTTTTTGAGTGATTTCTGGGTCCGAAACTCTCGCGTGAGATCTTCACAGGCATAAATCATAATGTATTCAATTGTGAAAGAAAGACTTTGATGGAGAACCACGTTTTTCTAGTTTTCTCTTAAGTATTATATTGTTAGGACACTACCTCAATAATATTTAATAACCATTATATGACCAACTTCAGCTAAGTTCGTTACATTTTAACGTAACATTAGAAGACAAAAATGATTATGATTTAGAAACATTTGATTAATTGTTTCTCTAGGTCTAAAACCTAACATTAAGTGAATTATACTATGAAACATCAACTTTGTAGCAGTTGCTCTTACAGTAACTTCTGATGATAACAATTAAACAAAATTTTATTAATATCTGTTTACCATTTTATGCATTTCTATTGAAAACTGTCAAAACAGAATTGTTAGAAGTTATTATACCTGCTGTTTACCGTAAATTGAAATAGTGTTTTCGAGTTTACTTATCAAATTCAGAAGTCGATTAGATTCAGAAGTCGAATACATGTGTTACGCAGCGGGGAATTTTAGATCCGTTATAAATTAAAGTACACATTATTTGTTTTATGGTAATGTTTATAGCAATCTTTTCTTGCTCTGTCTCCATGTTAAGCAATAAAATCTAATCAATGTCGCCCCTACAAAACTATTATCAATTGAACGGCTCATCGAATTAATTCATCTTATTTATTCTATCAACAAGAAATATTATTAATGGCTGCCCCTAAATTAATTACATTATTAATTTCCAGCGAAACACCAATTTTGCTCAGCAATTTGTTACCGAACTTATCACTGAGAAGGGTAAAATTAATCTTAATATTTTACAAGAAAAAGTCATTTTAATTTCAGCTTGATGTCTTAAAATTATAAGTATTTATCTTTTTCTCTTTGAGCTTATGCTTGGGCTATAGCTGCTTGATATTATGTTATTTATTAATGGCTTTGCAAGTAACTAGCAAGAAGCCACGAGGGTTCGGGAGCTCGGTGACACCGGATACCTTATATTATTTCTGTGCACCTACGCTTAAAAAATAATTGTTGCTTATAAATCAAAATGGCTTTTACTAAATCATGTAATCTGTCTTTTAGTTAAAACCTTATCAACACACAAACAGAAATGGGAACATACTTCTTCGTGTGTCGTAATTGTGATATTCCCAATGCTCTCTATAGAAAAAATATAACCCCACTATAGAAATAATGTTTATCTACACGATAACCTTGTGAATGACGGAACTTCTGAAGAAAATCTTACGGCATTTACACATCTCGTAAGATAAGTTGTGGGGTTGTTCAAAAGGAAATACTGAAACTCTGTGATGAACGGAGGTAGACACAAGATTATTAACCATTATTTAATACAGGTTTTATTTTACCGAGTCTTACTTTGGACATCCCATCTTAAAAATCGACTGCAAATCATTTCTTACAAAAGTAATCATTATTTGTTACTAGCTGGCTAAAATACCTACACCTACACAACCTATACCTACAACTACACCTACTGCCTACACCTACAACATACCTACTGGGTGGGCCGATTTTTCTGAAATATAACTGTTTTGCTTTCCAATCAAATTGGTAAACCGAACGCACCTATAAATAATTCACAACCAAGTGATACTAGAAATTTGAACTTACACTGTAGTCGGTACATCAAATGTTTGACAGGCAGGAACGGTTAGTATGGAATAATTTAACTTTTGTTTTTATTATTTTCCTCGCAATTTTTTCAACATTAGTCACCGTTTAAACCTTCCCTGAACTTACATAATTATTCCAAGTTTAAAAGTAGCCTTATTAGTACAACCCTTCTCGAGTTTTAGCGAGACAAAGGAACTGCAATTTATTGTTATGTATAAAATCTTTGACCTAAGAGACACGAAGCTAATACATACAATGCGTAACACTGGGATTACTACACTTAATCAAAAAGTACTTTGACAAAAAAAAAACACACCATTTCAGACAGCATTTCCCACGTGGGCTTAGTATAAAAACCTGCGGGTCCAAAACAATAATAACATATTTTACAAATTCATTACACCCCATTAATTACCCACCTTCACCTATTGTTTAGACGATGAATCCATGGTTCATGAAGTGTCCATCTATTTGTTGGACAGACACATCTATTTGTCGGCGTTGTTTAAAGAACTGCAAGCATATAAACTATTAACTATTTCAATGACGGTAATGATCATCATCATCACCATCATCACACCATACATCATCAAGAGTAACATCCTCACAAACTTTCACATTTACATTATTAGTAGGATGTGATCCCCTGCTATTTCTTGGCTTCCTGAGAAATACTTCGACTTGGGAATTGTGAATTCGCTAGGTGAGTTTATACAATAGACACCTCTCCGAGGCATGTGACGTAATGCAGCCAATCTTAATTCTTGCCGCTTTAAATTCAGTCTCAGTACTCGGTACGTAAGAAATTAAACACAAAGATGTTCTTGTTTAGATGAAATGTAAATTTCAGTTGCAACAACGTTCTAATTATGTTGGCGCCAACGGGAAATACGGGTGAAATTGAAAATTTTTTGCATTACTACGTTGCGCACGACGCTACGCTTCTTGATATAAAAATTCTTAATTCAAGCGGAGAAATTTACAGCATGTATATTTTATGTTGCATATTATTGAATATTTTTAATCTGGAAAACTAAGGATTAATTCGTCATACGAAACAGTACTTCATAGAAGTGTAGTCTTAAAAATGTAAACTAAATAACGTCGTATACTTACTAATTGTGCTGTATATTAATCGAATTGCAATATATTATGTTACAGAGCAGAACAACAATATTGCTCATATTGTATACATATTAATTCTTAGAGTCAGTTCACACCGAGACGCGACGCGGCGATGCGTTTTTAAGAGAAGTGCCGCAGCGCAGCGCGATGCAGCTCGAAATTAAAACGTGTTTCTTCTTGCGTAGTAATTAAAGTTCAATTTTGAATTGCTATCTTTAAAAAAATGCAGCGCCGCGTCGCGTTGCGTCTCGCTCGCTAGAAGCGCATTAGCAATGAATGTAGCAGGTATATCCTTAAATCTCTAAAAGCCCAAACAGAACTCCCAATAGGATATATTTTTTTAACCACGCAACCCCAAAAGATAAAAAAGTATTACGAAAATGTATGGACCATTTCTTTCATTCAGATTTTCTATTCAAATATAAGATCTGCGGAATGAATAGGAAAACAAAACATCACAAAAAGAAGTCAACCGTGAATTTAATGAAAGAAAAACTTGAAATGAAAGATTTAAACGTATAATAGGTGAAATAAAATGAAGCTAAAGCTTATTAGGGGCGAGTGATCCGCTTCAAAACATTTCGGAGCACTTACGCAGAACTTAGAACAAAACTCAATATCAATGGAATGAATAAAAAACGATAAAAAGTATTTTCTTTCGAAAAAATAAATCACCTTCTGAAAGTTAGCGATTTTCCTCGCGCCATTGGAGGTGGCAACTTTTATCGCGCTCTGTTCGAAATTAGTATTTTTTTTTTTGAAAACTTTTGAAGTATGGATTTCAATATTGGCGTCTTTGGAGGTTTATTATACAAAGTTTGTTTGCAATTCCGCCACATTTCATTTGAAACTTAATTTTTTCATTTCGTTAAGCAGATTGAATTTTTTATATCCGAATGAATGGAAAATATTGGAATGTTTGATACCGAACAATTCGACTTTGGGATTGTTATGAAAGATACCTTTCATGAAGCTAAGATCTTGCTAAGTCTATGTTTACTTATAATTGAGTTCGCATTGTTGTCCATCAACTTAATCATAATAATATTGTAAACTTTCTGCTACAGAGATGTTTTCTCACCGCTAAAAATCACAATTATTTACCAGATTGTTTTTCATGTGTAACTTTAATTTTAAAATATTTTACGTAAATATTTTCTGCCTTCTCTAAATCTATACTGAAAGACAGAATAGTTTTTGTTTGTTTGCATTATTAAATAGGCTGCTGATTTTGATCGAATTTGGCACATATGTAGAGGAATCCGCGGGAGGGAAATATAGGCTACTTTTTAATGCAGGAAATTGTACGGGATTCCCTTTTGCGTCTACTAACTCACGGGAAACATCAAATTTTGTAAAATTATGTCCTAAAAATAGCCTGAGCCTTTAGCCAAGTTGCCTTCGTTAATTACGACGACGAAGTTCTAAAACAAAAATGTATGGGATTTTACATAAGCATCGTTAAGTGTTATAAACATCGCCATGTCACTTAGCGTAGCTTAAGTCAAATCCTAGACATTTTTTTTCGTAATTAGCGATGGCAACTTGGCTAAACTCTCTGTCTGTATTTGTAGTTTATAACGTTGATACTTAATTCTTTTATCCGTAATTAATTATATAATATTATTATGTATTTGGAATTTCTTAAATATGTTACAGGCAAAGTATATAATCCGTAATTGTTATACAATTCGCACCTAAAATCGCACGGCAATGTGTCAAATAAATTATACTAAGGCGGGTCAATAAGTCCGTGACTTTTTGAATTTCTAACCTCCTTACTGAAAAAGCAACACTACTCCTGTCAACAGGCATCTGTCAGTTGACTCCTATCAAAATTTGAACTTGCTGCGTCAGTTAGTTTGTGTTTTACAGCTATCTTTATCAGACTATCCAGTAACTTTCCATTGTTTAATGGAAAAAAATTTCGTGTGCTTATTAAGCATTATTTTTTGCGAAAAAAAACCATAACCGAGACCAAGGCTAAGCTTGATAAATACTATGGGGACTTTGCACCATCGATTTCAATGGTAAAAAAGTGGTTACTGAATTTCGTTGTGGCCGTACAAGCACTGAAGATGCTGAACGTCCTGGACGCCCAGTTGAGGTCTCTACACCCGAAACAATCGAAAAAATTCACGATATGGTGTTGGCCAACCGAAGATTAAAAGTGCAAGAGATTGTGGAAGCCATAGGCATCTCGCATGGCTCAGTGGTTTCAATTTTGAATGATCACTTGGGCATGAGAAAGCTTTCCGCAAGATGGGTGCCGCGTTTGCTCACAGTCTACCACAAACGCAATCGTGTAACAACTTCACAGGAAGGTTTGGCGTTGTTAATCACAATATGGAGGAGTTTTTTAACCGTGGACGAAACATGGATCCATCACAACACACCAGAGACCAAACAACAGTCAAAACAGTGTGTTTCTAAGGGTGAATCGGCGCCAAAGAAGGCCAAGGTGGGTTTGTCAGCCAATAAAGTTATGGCGACTGTTTTTTGGGATGCACGTGGGATAATCCACATTGACTATCTTCAAAAGGGAAGAACAATTAATGGGGAATATTATGCCAACTTATTGGACCGCTTCAATGAGGATTTGAAAACAAAACCGACCTCATTTGGCCAAGAAAAAAGTTATTTTTCACCAAGACAATGCAAGGGTGCACACATGTGCAGTTGCCATGGCAAAAATCCATGAATTGGGCTATGAATTGCTCCCACATCCACCCTATTCTCAAGATTTGGCTCCGAGTGACTACTTCTTGTTCCCAAACCTGAAAAAATGGCTCGGTGGAAAAAGATTTGACTCCAATGATGAAGTCATCTCGCAAACAAAGGCCTATTTTGAGGACCTCGACAAATCATATTTTTTGGAAGGGATAAAAAAATTGGAGAAGCGTTGGACAAAGTGTATAGAGCTCAAGGGGGACTACGTTGAAAAATAAAATGATTTATTTATCAAAAAATCTGTGTTTTATTCCAAAAGTCACGGACTTATTGACCCGCCCTCGTATTAGCCACATTTTCTTAGCAATCTATACAATGCTTAAAGAGCATTAGATAATTAGATATATTATATTAACAAACACATTTCCCAGGCAAACTAGACACTGTCTCCAGAGCAGAAATGTAAGGACGTTAAAGATATCAAAGGGTATGCAGGGATATCGGGGTGAAGAGAGGGATAAGTTTAATATCTCGTACTGATACTCTCCTTACTCTATAGAGCGTATAAGAAATTTATACACTCCATAGAGTAGGCATAATTTGTGTAAATTTATGTAAAATTACCTGATTAACTTAACGAGTTACTTAATAACCCCTAATAAAAATTCAGTTTTTCAGTTTAACTGTGTGTTTAATATATTTTATTCAAAGACTTGCTGACCCGACAGACGTTTTGCTGTCACAACTATGAACTGGAATAAATAAAATATTACTTACTACCTACAGACAACTGCAATCATTTCTATACCAACAACTACAACCTACACATACTATCTACACTTACAACCTACTTCTACACAATCACATTCTACTTCCACCTATATTCTACCATCCATCCCTCCATTCATTCGTCCAACCACACAAACTGTGACATTTATAATATTAGTAGCATGGAAAATAATCACAAAGTACGAACTGATCTGAGACACGGGATCGGCCGATTCAACATCAGGCACTTTTGGCTATAGATTTAATTTTTTTAAAACCAAACCCGGTTTCAATTATGAACAAAGAGTATTTAAATTCTGAATCAATACTCTTTTGACGTGATAACGTCTTATAATTTGATGGAGCCGGCTGCACGCACGAAAAAACATGACTCATGCGTTACCTGTTTCCAGCGTTACCTCGCTAAATATGACGCATTGCCATTACCTCAGCTAGTCGCGCTTGATGTTATTACTCAGTTCGGCGCCGGACTTCGCGGCGGCAACACGCCTACCTAAGGCGCGGCCAATTAGTGTCACGTTCAACTATCGTCAGTAAACCGACATTACAGACAACCGATTTTTTTTTAGTGAATCGGAACAAACATACAAATAAATCTTTATTTTCCCTGTATAATATTAGTATAGATAACTTTGACTCTCAGATAAACAGCGTATTTCACACATTGTCACGAAACATCAAATTCTATACCTGGATTTACTTGTTTATGTTACCGGCAATGTATGAAATTTGGACATTGTATACAATGCCTAGAAAGGTACACAATTCCAAAGCAATGTGATCATTAAGAAATCTTTGAAACAATATTTCATACATTGCCTGAATAGCTTCGGCATTCAATACAATGTCTAGGAATTGTACACAATGTCCAAATTTCATACATTGCCAGTAACATAAGCAAGTAAATCATAATCCAGGTATAGAATTTGGCCCTCGATTTTCCCACAGTCTGTACACGTTCAATACTGTATTGTGGTTAAAACAGTCGAGAATTGGGAGCCCCAGGATCTGCCCGGTCAAGTGGAAGCGCTCGGTACTGCACATGTCGATTGTGGTCTATTGATGATCTCTAAAGCTTCATTCCTTTGGCTTAATATGATATTTGAAATTATTTGATTTCAGAGTACTGTGAAATTGGTTTTGCCGGGGAGTTCAATGGGTGATGTTGTGGAATTTGGAAAACTTCATAAATTTGTGTTATTTCAGTTCGTAATGTGTAATATTGGTAGTATATTAACCATTAAATATTCGTTATCGTGCACAAGTGTGGGCAAGTGGTACAACTTCTAAAAACGTGATATTTTGTGTTTCCCCCCAAAACTCCCTAGGAACTTTCAGTAAAGCTTCTACCACTTTACTGAATCGACTGACATGACTCATAGACTGTAGCTACTGACTGTATATTTGGACTTTGACTAGACTTTCGACTTGACGAATAGGAATATGGTGTTGAAAATTGAAACGAAAGTTCTATTTCCCGCCTTTTTAACTTGACACTGGCAAATGGTTATAAGCCGATGCCATATATAAATAATAAAAAAAAAATACTGTGAAATTTATTTTTTTGCTTTTTGTATGTGACCTACTTTGCTTTGGTTGTTTGTGACTCAAGCTGGGACTACGTGATCCGGAATCCGGCGGGCCCGAGAAAATTCGGAGCACTGAAAATAGAACTGCGCTAATATAACAGAGTTGAAAATCGAAGTGTCGAGTGTCGAGCTGTCATATGACATTGGCATTTGACTCGACACTTGTGTGTTCGATTTTTAGCTCTATTGTATAAACGCAGAGTTATAGTTTCAGTGCTCTGAATTTTTCCCGACCTTACGGATTCCGGACAATATAGTCCTATCCTTTATTTTTGTTTATTAAGGCTCCATTAGTGCGTTGCGTTGCGTCGCATCGTCGCAACGGATTGTACGCATTGTATGGCACCTGCGTTGTTTCGACGCACGATATCACAATGCAAGAGGGTGATAGCGCAACGCATCATCCACGCTCCCCCTTCGTCTCCTGGATGTTTGACTACGCGACGCGTTAATGGGGCATATCATAAGAAATCTATGAAAAACGACTCAGCGTCGACGGTGCATCAACGCACCGCATTGCACTAATAAAGCCTCGCTCTAAGGGTCAATTCATATTTCATACCGAAACGAAACGATACGCGACGTGGCACTGCATTTTTAAGATATCTATTCAAAATTAAACTTTATTCATTGTACAAGAAGATACACATTATTAGTCTGTATTTTGGTCTTATTTCAATAATTATATCTGTAAATAAAAAAATCGGTTGTCTGTAAAGTCGGTTTACTGACGATAGTTGAACGTGACAACGTCATGTTTATAGTGCGCGTGGAACTAATTGGCCGCGCCTTAGGTAGGCGTGTTGCCGCCGCGAAGTCCGGCGCCGAACTGAGTAATAACATCAAGCGCCCCCGCCTCTCCGTCCCATCGCTCACATACCTAAGGCGCGGCTAGCTGAGGTAACGGCAATGCGTCATATTTAGCGAGGTAACGCTGGTAACAGGTAACGCATGCGTCATGTTTTTTCGTGCGTGCAGCCGGCTCCATCAAATTATAAGACGTTATCACGTCAAAAGTCTTATAAAATAATGTCTAATTAGCATCTAATCCCTTTAGCTTATTCTCAAATGGCCCGTTTCAATAACATATCTACAAACAACTATTTGTTAAGAACGTCAAATTTGTATCGCAAAAAACCGGCAAATGATTGAATGACGACGTTTAGTATAGGTTATTGAAACGGACCGTAAATAAAGTCTAAGTACTTACTAGTATGTTACATATGTACTATGGACTTCGCATCGAATTGCCGAATACCATTATATGGGAATCATCATCATCGGTCAGTTGCAGTCGAACATGCTCTTGGACGATAATTAACAAACAACGTATAATAATTGAAGCCGCCTCTTGGATGTAATGAAATTACATGTCGTGCAGCTTCTTCATAAATTACGAAAGAAATCGTCATATACTGGAAATGCTGTCGCCGCATCATCGCGGTGGTCCCACCTCCGTGGGACCGTGAATTTGGAGTTAAGTTAAGACACTTCAGATCTTACATCGGTCAAAGTCGGTAGTCTTAATTTAGTTATAACTCTTGAGTTTAGATCCAACATAGATCTGATTCATTTTAGTTAAGTTTAAATGTAAAATAGTTTGTAATTTTTAACTTCATTAAATCTTTTAAATAAAATCCTTTTTATTTAACTCCAGATAGAGAACACTATAAGTAGTATCTGCTAATTGGATTTGTTTGTTGTGGTGGACCAATTAGCGCCACAATCCTGAATCGCGCTATCGAAGTTTTCTATGATCGGCACTATATATACGACATCTGAAATTCATACAAGTGGGCTTCGGCCTGACCGAGCATATAGCACCTCACTCGGTAGTAGATCTCCTTTGGGGCTTTCCACCATAATCCCACATTGTATTAAACGTTTCTTAAAATCCTCTGTCTGCTTCTTTACCTGCGTCCTAATTATCCTACTACTATTATAAATGTCAAACTTTGTGAGGAGGGATGGGTGTTTTTTACTCTTTCACGCAAACATTACCGAACGGATTGCAATGAAATTTGGTATGAGAGTAGATTAGGCTCCAGAAGAAAAGGATTAGTTCCCGTTAGATTATTATTGTTACTGTATTTACGCGGGCGGAGCTGCGGCAAAAGCTAGTAAAGCTAGTATACGTTAGAATTTTATTCCCTTTGTGTAAGACGACTGCATTACTAATACTTTTCAATGTTTTCTTTTGTTTCGTTCGAATCAAGATCCAGCGTCGGAACTGAAGTGTCCGGTAACAAATTGTTTGCCGCGATTGTTCTGCAAATATCTAGGTAGGTATAAAATGCTATTATGTTGCCAACAAAACGATGGGGAGAAATGTTACTGTATTTTAGTTAACTTGTAACATTCTAACCAATAGTTAAGCATGAGTATGTATAATGATACTATCAATTTTCAATAGATTTATGCATCACAATAACTGCGTATTATTTTTTAATACAAATATAAAACAAAATTTAATGTTATCCGACAAGCTGATATTGAACTATACAAATCTTGGACCCCCATTTCACCCCTTTAGGGGACGGAGATTTAAAAAAAATTAAAATATGCACTCAATAATTTCTATTTTTATTTCATAGATATTAAAACTCATAAAAATTGGGACAGATTTTTAAAAAATTTATACATACCTTCAACCCTTACTTTACACCCTTAAGGGGTGAATTCTAACAAACCCTGAAACACGTATTTAATGAAATGTATCTTAGAGCATCTCAATAATTTTCATCGAAATTGGTGCAGATTTAAAGATTTTCCATACGAACTTTCAACATCTATTTCACCCCTTTGAGGGTTAAGGTTAAGGACAATTTTGTCTATGAGTAAAGGTGGCCTGTGCTCAAGAAGAAGGTTCCTCTCAATCCAGAACAAAATACTAAAGTATGCTACTCTTTCCGCAAAAAAAAACGAAACGAAGCGCATAATCCAATAATCCACATGTTTAATGCACATCCATGACCCAGGAACACAGAAAAACTTTTTGTTCCTTCGCGGGATTCGAAGCCAACGTAACGTAACATAAACAAGAATATTATATTTTTAGGCGTGATAAAGTCCGTAGATAATTTACAATTACTAATTTTTCTTATGAATAGATCACGTCACTTTATCAATTTTAAACAAGAATCCAATAAAACATCACATTTAGTACGCGACATTAGTAATCCATCTTAATAATATACGACCTGTATGATGTTCTACCAGTGTTGCCATACTCCAGATGGCGACACTTGTCCGTACGATACTGTTTTATCATACTAATCAATGTACGACGGTAAAACAGACATTATCTGGTAATTGCGCCTACATATTCGACCAAATTAATGCGTCGTTGTATTTCTGTATTACGCGGTAAATGCATGACATTAAAATGGGTATCATTATATGTATTATATAAATGTCGTATGGTTGCCCAAGAACATACGGCTTTCTCACAACACAGTCTGCCTAGTCCAGAGGAATGACTGGTCAAGTCGTCTGGGGCCAACTATGTGCGGGTTTCCTCACGATGTTTTCCTTCACCGTTAGAGCGTCCGTATAATGGTATTTGAGATCTGAAAAAGTCTCATTGGTACACAACATAACCTGGAAATCGAACCTGCACTTTCTCGAGTGCGAATCAAACGGTCTACCCACTCACTTAATCATCATCATCATTATAATAGTGTAGCCATTTTGCTTACAAAAGATGCTAAATTGGATATGCAAGCATTTTTAATGCTCAAATTAGGTACAAACCTAAAGCAGCAGCTTCCTGATAATCGGATGCATGTAGCAGAGCTCTATCAAATGAGATTGATACTCGGAGCTGGATAAGTAATTTGAAACGGAGCCCAGGGCCTTACGTCGTCGGAGACCAAATAAGACAAAGTCCATCTTACTTTTAATCAAATTTTCGATGGACGATTCCAGTTAAGAAATTAGGTTTCCTTATCTGCTGAATTTTGCATAAAGTGATGCCATGTTGAATATTGGATAAGAGAATAATCAAGACTAAGGGAAAGTTCACACGAGACGCGACGCAACATGGCGCTGCATTTTTAAGAGAGTAACTATATTCACTACACAAAAAGATACAAAAGTTTCACTGCACAAGTTCGAATGACCAGTAAATTAAAGTTAATAATAATATCACATAACTTTTATACACTTTTCCACTTTATTTAGGTTTTGAGGTCCAATAATTTGTATACGAGTATAAACACGGCCGGTGTCGATTAACTCATCACCTGATGATGTCTACTGTGTTCGAACTGTGCAGTTTTATCGTTGTGTTGTGTTGTAATGGCCGCTAGTCGCTACAATGACTAGCGGCCATTACAGGGTTGAAAAAAAAGGAAAATGGTGCATCGTTTTTAAACTTGTACCGAGCATAGTACTAATTATCTAATTGAACTAGAGAAGAGAGACTATTGAACTTTTTTTTGTTACTTTTCCAATTTCTTTAACAGTACCTGCAGGCCTGATAGTGATGAATGTCCAGCGACGTCACAACCAACTATCTGTCAACTCTAGAGCCGTGCCCGTTTGTGTGATAAGGCTACTGCCCGCTGTCCCGTGTAATTGACTCTTCCCCTCGATAGCTTGGGCTCAAATACTCAGTACGGACAATCATATTTTATTAAGGAAATCATTATTTTTGTTATGACAATCGTCTATTTCTGCATAATAAGTTTCGCATTATTCGATTTAGAAATTATAGCATATTATAATATGGATACTTGGAAAATATTGATAAATGTCGTGAAAACTACTAATACAATACCTGCTATTTATAAATTTCCTCCTCGTTATACAATTTAGATTCCATTTGCGCCCGACGTGTGTGAAGATGTAACAAGTCTCCACGCGACATTTTTTATTCTAGAGTGAATTTTTCAAAATTATTTCTTTGTTTCATATCATCTTTAGGAAAATATTGTCGATGTTACACTTGTACTTGCAAAAAGTAACAAACATACGTAGTCACACACTACACATTAGCATGATAAAGGCTACAATTAGTCTGACCAGAATTGACCCAGAATAGTTCAAAGATTCCCGGGATTCTCGGGATCAATGGGCGCTTATCACCGCCTCTCACAGTTCTTGCCGAATCCCGTTCGCGATTGAACGATTTCATTTCAATTCCACTTCATTCCCCTCCGAATGTGAGAATACGAGAATTATATTAAAAATGTCTCCAGCAAATATTAGATTCCTAAGGATTCGATATTATGATAAGAATTCAAGTTACGTATATTAATAGACTGTATGATTTAACTTATGTTTTGATATCGTTTGCGCAAAGAAAAAAATATGTCGTTTGCGCAGATTATATCTGTGTGGTAATATTCAATTCAATTTAATGATCCGTTTAGTTACTTTTGCGTAAAAACCATCCACACATCCTCACAAACGTGTGTAATTTTAATATACGTGTAATGTTAGCCCTACACGTAAGGGTATACCTGACAGGTTTGCCTGTACAGTTGAGTTGTATAGGCAAACCGAAGCGTGTGTGTCGCACAACTGTGCAGGTTTCCATACTACTCAGCTCAAGGTTAGCTGCAGGCAAACCTATCAGGAACACCCTTACGTGTATGGCTACCCTAACATGTAAAATTATTTATTATTTAAAAATTCATTTAACGAGAAAAAAAACGGAAAAAAATCACGTTTGTTGTATGGAAGCCCCACTTAAATATTTATTTTATTCGGTTATTTATTGTTTTAGCAGCAACAGACATATATTATATGTTTTCTATCACGGTTCACGAGATACAGCCGGGTGACAGACAGACGGACTGACGGACAGCGAAGTCTCAGTAATAGGGTCCCATTAGTTTTACCCTTTGGGTATGGAATCCTAAAAAGCCGCAAATTTTGTTATCTGCTGTATTTTATCCGAATGAAACATTTAACCAAAGTCCTAATATTACGCTACAATATTACGTAAGTAATGACAGCATGCATACATATATTTTTTCGTAATTTACAAAAAAAAACATGATTTCCTGACAACTCTAAGTATGAATACACAACACCGCATCGGCTTTGATGGTTACGATACCGCCGCAGAGTACCAGCCGCATCAACGTTATGTATTTTATGTACAATAAATAAGAACGAGAATCGTCTGATCACACTCCATGAATACACCCTGTAGCTACCTATTATAAGCGGTATTAATTTAACAAGTTCCTGTATCAATTATGTGTAAATATCGAATTATCACACATCAAAGCGGAAGATAATATTCAATTGTATGTTATTAGACGATACACGAGAGCTGCCAGATGGAGTTGTGTAATCAAGACACGGAACTATGCACTGATTCAAATTCGCTCAGTGAACTATGAAAGAGACGGGGCTGGAATGTCTAAGGAGTTTGCCTCACACTGTATATATACAGTGTGAGGCAAACTCGTAATATAATATAATATGTTTCGTCTGTCGGTCGTCTGTGGTCGAAGTATTTTTCAATTGTTGCGAATTTACTGGTCATTTCTACGTGACCAATGCCCGATTTCTGAGGTTTTTTGTCGGCAGTTAATCTATTCAATACCGCTTTTGATTGGTTAACGCGTTTGCGTCAAGAACTATGAAAGAGACGGGGCTGGAATGTCTAAGGAGTTCGCCTCACCTGTGTACATAGGCTGCACTGAAAGTATCGGGAATGGAATATTTCCACTGTTCCTGTCATATTAAAATCTTTTTAATTTAAAACTCCTTGGTTTTAAAAATCGAATACTGTTTATTTATTTAAAAAAAGATTCTCGGCCTTGTCACAAGGTCTTGTCAAACTTGTTTAGTCGTTGAGAAAATGGAATTGACTCGAGAAAATTCTAGAGCGATGATTTATTATGACTTTCGAAGTGGTTTAATACAAAAACAGTGTGTTGACCGGATGATTTCTGCATTTGGTGATGAAGCCCCATCCAAAACCACAATTTATCGCTGGTTTGCTGAATTTCAACGTGGACGTGTTAAGCTCAGTGATGATCCCCGTCAAGGTCGTCCAAAAACTGCAGTCACCCAAGAAAACGTTGATGCTGTGCGTAAGGTGATTGAGGAAGATCGACATGTGACATACTGCGAAATTCAGGCAACTTTAGACATTGGCATGAGTCAAATACAAATAATCTTGCATGAACAATAAGGTGTAAAAAAGTTGTTTTCCCGATGGATACCGCATTTGCTCTGTGAAGAGCAAAAAGCGGCTCGCGTTACTTGGTGCGTCAGAACTCTCGAAAGATTCCACGCAGGATCCTCAAATGCTGTATACAACATCGTATCAGGTGACGAATCCTGGATATACGCGTACGAACCCGAAACAAAAAACCAGTCACGAGTTTGGGTGTTCGAAAATGAGTTAATGCCAACAAAAATAGTTCGTTCACGGAGTGTTGCAAAAAAAATTGTGGCCACGTTTGTCTCCAAAACCGGCCATGTTGCGACTATTCCTCTTGAGGAACAAAGAACGGTTAATGCAGAATGGTATGCTAACATTTGTTTGCCACAGGTCGTTTCTGAACTCCGTAAAGAGAACTGCAACCGCCGCATCACCTCTATCACGACAATGCGAGTTTTCACACCGCGCACAGAACAAAAGAGTTTTTAGAGCAAGAAATCATAGAATTATTAGACCATCCGCCGTACAGCCCCGACCTAATGACCTAATAATTATTTCTATACTTTCCCTAAAATAAAGAATAAATTGCGTGGTCAGAGATTTTCATCACCTGATGAAGCTGTGGACGCCTACAAAACGGCCATTTTGGAGACCCCAACATCCGAATGGAATGGTTGCTTCAATGATTGGTTCCATCGTATGGAAAAATGTGTCAAATTTCGCGGAGAATACTTCAAAAAGCAATTAATACATTTTTAAATAGTAATGTTGTGTCACTTCCTTGATTCCCGAAATTTTCAGTGCCGCCCTCGTATAATATAGTTCATCTAGTGGTCGAAGTATTTTTCAATTGTTGCGAATTTACTGGTCATTTCTACGTGAATAATGCCCGATTTCTGAGCTTTTTTGTCGGCAGTTAATCTTTTCAATACCGCTTTTGATTGGTTAACGCGTTTGCGTCAAGAACTATGAAAGAGATGGAGCTGGAAGTCTAAGGAGTTTGTACACACACACTGTATATAATATAGTTCGTCTAGTGGTCGAAGTATTTTTCAATTGTTGCGAATTTACTGGTCATTTCTACGTGACCAATGCCCGATTTCTGAGGTTTTTTGTCGGCAGTTAATCTATTCAATACCGCTTTTGATTGGTTAACGCGTTTGCGTCAAGAACTATGAAAGAGACGGGGCTGGAATGTCTAAGGAGTTCGCCTCACCCTGTGTTTAATATAGTTCATCTAGTGGTCGAAGTATTTTTCAATTGTTGCGAATTTACTGGTCATTTCGACGTGACTAATGCCCGATTTCTGAGCTTTTTTGTCGGCGTTTGAGGTTGTGTGACACGTTTGCGTCATTTAATAAAAAGAGCTATTGAATAGATAAACTGCCGACAAAAACCCCAGAAACCGGACACTACTTAATTTTTTCTAAATATTTAATTCAGTGTAGGCATGCACCTATTTTAAATAAGTAGGTAGATAACGTACTAACTTATTATTTTAACATAAAGTAAGGGTTAGTTCACATCGCGATGATACGCGGCTACTAAAGATACTAGTTTCCGTGGTCCAGTAGTTTAGAGCTTGGCTTGGCGACCCCGGAGTGTGTGTAGTGGCTTCGATTCCCGCGTTGGAAAAAAAGTGGTGTCTAAGTTCACTAGGACAATGTGTACTAATCATCTGATGATCCATGCGTCGGATGGGCATGTTAGGGCACAGATTAATAAATAGTTACTACGTAACAGATACATCACGCCCATACAAAACTGATTTTACGTATGCTATAATTGCCTACAAAATCTTAATAATAATGTCTGCTTCCGCAGCGAGAAAAAATGTACCATCATAAGTACGCGCACAAAGAGTCGAGTTTGTGTTGCCGGCAGTGCGACTCACGTGAGTCACGTGCGCCATCGCACGAATGTGCCAGGATTGTACCTATGAGGATTATTGTAATTTATTTGTCAATCAAATATGTTATAAAAATATTTATACATTTTTATATTATGTACTATTATTACATGTACAAAAAATACACGTGATCTTAGGTTGGTAGTACAAAACCTCACCACGTATAACCAGGGGGAGCGGGATTTAAAAAAGTTGCTAAAGAATTAATGGATGGCTCCTAAAAAGTCAGACCTGCGCCTGATCTCCTGCCAGTCGTGTCGGTCATCCGTGTCACTGGGTATCTAAAGGAAGACAGAGCGCGCACACACGGGGAATAAAATATAAATTTAAATTTCCATGAAATCGGTCACCATCTTCCATCCATCCATTTCATCCATCCATCCTCACAAACTTTCACATTTATAATATTAGTAGGATTTGGGAGAAATGTGAAAAGTGTGCGTATTGACCCGCTCACGCCAGTTACGCCTACAATTCGCCTAGACCTTAGGCTAGGTCTTTATTGTCCGAAATCCGGTAGGCTGCGAAAAATTCAGAGCATTGAAAACAGAACTCTGCGCTAATAAGCTGACAATCAAAGTATCGAGTGTCAAACTGTCATAATATATGAGATTGACATTTGACTCGACATTAGTGTGTTCGATTTCCAGTTCTACTGTATTAAGGCAGAGTTCTATTTTTAGCGTTCTGAATTTTCTCCGGCCTTCCGGCTTCCGAATCATACAGTCCCAGCCTTACTGGCAATCTCTGGCATACGTATAGCACACGTATTTCTCATTTGACGAAAGCATCCAATAAGAAAGGATTTTTCAAAATTCAACACCCGAAGGTGGTGAAATAGGGGGTAAAAGTTTGCATGAAATTTCGTATGAATTGAGTACGGAAAAATAATGAGTAACGTACTGTAGAGTTTTTCAATATTCAACCCCTAAGAAAGTTTAATAGCGGATGAAATTTTAAAATTATTTTAAGCATTTCGTTTAAAACTCAATTTCACGCGTATAAGCCGCGGGCAAATGTTAGTTATATTTTTTGGAACCCGCGTACTTTTTCCTGCGATAAAAAGTAGCCTATGTGTTAATCCAGAGACTAAACTACTACCATATCGAATTTCTTTGAAATCCGTTGATCTGTTATTACGTGAAAGAGTAACGAACATTCATACATCCATACATATTACTTTCGCGTTTATAATAAGTTAGGATATGTTCATCGTCGTGTTTTAATGATTTCAAATCTCTATTGAATAGGAAAACGTTAGTAGGTAATAGGCGTATAGACTTTGATCTTAAAAATATTTGAGATTGTGGTCACCCATCCTAGTTGAATCCATGACCGGCGTCGCTTAACATGAGTTAGCGCTACGACCTAGAAATTCTCACTCATTACTCCTTGTTTTAATATACATCAATGATTAGGTAATACTTACGTAAAGTTTCAGCCAGTTCAACTAATCAGTTTTTCTATAGCTTATTATATTAAGTATGTTATATATACTTAATTATTCTTTAGACTGACATAATTTTTATATTTATGAACCGAACCGATTGAAATGAAACAAACACAAAATTTTTAGTAGAGCAAACCAAAACCGCATTCAAATCGATTAAGCCGTTAACTTCGAACGCGCAAAAACAAATATCGCGGAAACAGCACATTTTTTATTTGTACAGACAAACAGATATACAGACGTAAATTCTAAAAATCATTGTTTTGGATTCTTTACCGTTTATAAAGCCACAGATAGCGATCAGTTACAAATTTATCATATGTATAGATTTATTGGCTACGGAGAAACGAGGAAAAGGTTCAGGGTTCAGACATTATTATATAATACTAGCTGTTTCCCGCGGCTCCGCCCGCGTAAATATACTATCGGGTATCTCGCGGGAATACTGTACATTTCCAGGATGAAAATTACATAGTAGCCTATGTTTTAATCCAGAGCCTAAACTACTACCATACCAAATTTCATCAAAATCCGTTCAGTAGTTTTTGCGCGAAAGAGTAGGTAACAAGCATCCATCCGTCCTCACAAAATTTTCACATTAGCAGCATCAAGGATTAGAAGCATCAATGTAGTAGAGGTAGTCCTGTCAAAGCTCGTAGCTGTAGTGAAAATTTTATTTTTTTACACGAACAAAAATAAAGTTTCAAATAATACGTAGGTACCTATTAAGAAATTTGTTCTCAACGATTTAAACGTGTTGAATAAGTAATTTACGAGCGTCTAGAGCTTTATCTGCCTTCGGGTTGGGCCTCCTGTAATATTTATTAGTGTTATGTCCTAAATGTATTTGTTCACGTTTAAAAAGAAAAGGGTCGTCGTTATAAATATTGAAAGGCACAATCGAGGTTTTGCAAGCTTTGGATTGCTCAGTTTGTTAACACTCTCTTATTTCAAACATTTTGGATCTAAAATCGTTCCTCAAACTAGTTATTGTTTTATGACGATTTTTAGTTTACTCAATTCTGTTCGCATTTTTTTATTTAAGCGGGACCTACCTATGGAAGTAACAAATACAGTGTTTGCCGAAACATTTTTTTATTGAAAACTTACATTAATTACCCGCAATAAGTTTTAAACTTTCATCCCCCATTTTACCCACTTAGAGGCTGAATTTTAGAAAACGCTGAAATACTTAACTCATTATTTTTCCGTACTCAATTCATACGAAGTATCATGCAAATATGTCCAAAGAAAAAAAAGTTTCATACTTTACAAACTTTTATCACCTATTTTACCTCTTGGGGGTTGAATTTTGAAAAATCCTTCCTTAATATACTTTTATTACTATTATGTATTCTGTGCCTTTAAGGGTTTGGCCTGTGTGTTGATACATCAGTCCATTAGCTTTGCCTTTTATATTATATAGATGTTAGAAATACTTACCTTACTTCTATAGGCTGGCCCACCTACAGAGCCATCGAAAATGACTATTAAGTAATAATTTAAGTATTCATAAATAAATCATTATTTAAAAATATTATTCATAAATATATCATTATTTAAAATTACTCGTTTCCTGGTATATTTTATAAAAAAAAATCTTACTATTACATGCCAACGTTATTATACCACGTCATTTTATTACGAGCAAATTATGAGGACGACCTACCTGCATATGAAGTAGATTCCCTGATAGTACATTCCGCAACTATTCACTATGGATTCATTGGACATTCTCCAATATCACGTGCATATTGTATAGTCATAAACGAGATATTATTATTATTAAAATTGTTAACATAAATTAAACGGGTAGTGGTTTTAGTTCCACCAATTAACCCAGAACAAACTCAAGGTATTCAGCGCTAAGCTTGCCCCTTTACATAACAGGAGTCGAAGTGCGATAAATCAATAATAGGAAGATAATAAAGTGTGGCGAGAGCACTACTAAATGGAGTGTCCCACTGGACAATAGGGTTGCCACATTAAGAGTTAAGATAAATAGAAAGATTTAGTTTATTTGCTAACACAAGAAAATTAACACTTAACAATAAGTACCTGGGTAACCGAGCTCTAGTTATCTAGTAGATAAGAAAAACCACAAAAATACTTTACCGGGGTTCCAACCCACCACATTCCAAATTGCCAATCGGACTGACATATTGTGAGAGTCAAAATTGCACGACGAACGAAAAACGTATACAAATTAAAAATGCGCAGTTTACTAGGGATAAGACCTAGTTAGATCGAATTTTCTCCCGCAAAAATAGCATACTAAATTTCATGAAAATGCAGCCATTTCTGAGATTCCGATTAGGTATATTTACACAAGATTAGCTTTAGACCCCAGATAATGCTCGAGAGAAAACTGTTAACGGCAGTTTCATTTAGATTTTTTTAGAACTTTAATTTGATTACGGCAGAAAAAGGCTGGCACGTCATAATATTATGTAATGTCTTTTATTCTATATCCATTTCCTACTCATATTTTATATTGAGAATAATGTGATCAACTTTTCAATGAGAATAATAAAAGCATAGTTTTACTTTATGCCAACTATCAATTTGAAATGATTACATGATTTTTTAATGTTTTTATTGTGACGTAATAATAATTAAAAAAGAAATAACAATCTATTATTGACCTATTACTATCTGAAATCCTATATTATTAAATAGCTGCTATAATTGCAAATCTTTAGATATAAAATTCTTATAGCTGACAACCCTGGGACGGTGTGATCTCAGGAAAAATTATTATATAACGAGCATTGCACCGCCATAACTCGCTTACAACTTTTATTATACTCCTAACCGATATTCAATAGTAGTCTTAGTGGAAATATCTTTTGTGTTTACAATAGCAGCTGTACGGGAGCCACTTATTACCTGACCATCTTTTATTATTTCTTATATGAATCTTGTGTTCTAAGCTATGTATTTCGATAGTATATTTCAAGTTTTTTTTTCTCAATTCAATTCATTTATTTGCTATAAAAGTGGTGAATACAGTAAGTGGTAATGATCATTTTCTTAAGAACTAACACTTTTAAATAGCATGCAAATATAGATTTAAATTATAATCATCATACAAAACATATTTTACGCTAACAATATTATTCAAATCAATTTTATACAATATAAGTCATTAATAATAGTAATAATTAAACATGTCATAAGAATATCTAATAATTATAATCATACAAAACATATTTTACGCTAACAATATTCAAATCAATTTTATACATAGGTCATTCACAATAATAATTAATCATGTCATGAAGATAATGAGAAATATATATATTTATGTCAAGAAATTAGATAAATTAGAAAATGTCAATTAATTTTAAAACTATTATCATAAAATAAAATAATGTATGTCAACTGTTTAGGAATTCCTTTACATCATAATAAGATTTATTTATTAGTATTTTTTTTAGTTCTCTAATAGAGTGTTTTTTAGACAAGTGTTTTATGTGATCTGGTATTTTATTGTAAATCTTTACACACATTGTATATGCATTACTTAAAAAAGAGTTGTTTTTGGTTTCTTATTAATGATTAATCTATTTGAATTTCTAAAATATTTAGTTGGGTTCGTGTCAATCAATTGTGTAAAAATGTGCTTGTTGTGTATAACGAATTTAAATATTTCTAAAATGTACATGCTAGGCAAAGTTAGGATGTTAAATTTTTTAAAGAAAGGCTTACATGACTCATACGGTGGAATCTTAGCTATAGCACGAATACATTTCTTTTGCACAATGAATGCTTTGTCTATGTGCGTAGAGTTTCCCCAGACAACTAGACCATATCGTAGGACTGAGGACACGTAGCCATGATAGGCTGTAATTGAGGTTTGGATATTAACTGTCCACGCTAACCTGCGCAAGACAAAAACAAATTTTGTTCAGTTTTAAGCAAACTTTATCTATGTGTGCATGCCAGTTACAGTGTTTGTCAATTTGTACGCCTAAAAACAAGTTTTCCTCAACTTCTTCTATTTTTTCATTATCATGTGTAATTTTAAGTCAATGGGTTTTTATTGTAAGTTGTAAATTGTATATACCTAGTTTTATTAACATTAATTGTGTTATTAGATGTCAGCCATTCAATTAAATATCTAAGTGTCAAGTTTATGTCATTTTCGATTTCATTCACGTCCAATTTATTTAAATATGTAAATATTATAGATATGTCATCTGCAAATAATGTAAATTTATAATTATTCATAATTATTGGATTATTAATTTCAATGGGAATGTCATTAATGTAAAACAAGAATAGCTGAGGACCTAATACAGAGCCTTGTGGAACTCCATATTCATTAAGTAAGACTGCAGATTTAGTATTGACTAATTCATTATCTCTGTTAATGTTTTCTATTATTGTGTATTGGGTTCTATTTTCAAGGAAGGTCTTAATCCAATTTAACGCTGGTCCCCTTATTCCCATTTTGCTTAATTTGTTTAGTAGTAATTTATGTGAAACAAAATCAAAAGCTTTAGTGACATGAGTCAATGAAAACAGGTATACAGTGGTTTCGTTTCATAAATGCAGTTTATAATTTTAAGCTTATGATTTTGAATTATTAACGTTAATAATATACTTATTCTTTTAGGGTTCCGTGGCACTACAAGAAACGCTTATAGTTTCACTCTGTTCGTAGTAACTTCTGTGCTTATGAATATAAATAAATGATATTTAGTACATTTATAGATTACGTTTATACTTCACTTTGGCAATGTAAAATAATTAAAAATATATATTTCAGGTTAGGTTAGACATAGCTCCTCATACTGTGAAGTGGGGATGACTTTTTTTTCTTATTCTACCCAAAGATTTCAAAACTCAAGATAGGCTATGACGTACATTTGACAGAACAAAACTTCATACATCATAAAGTTACGCCATCTTGGTTTTTACCATACTTCAAATGTCAGCCATTGTTTTCACCACACATCAAACGTCAAAATCTCAAAAGTGGGGTCATTTAACTGGAGACACTTTTTGCCTCAACATGCCTCGTACATACGTCTATGATTCTACCCCATCGCATCGACAAGTAGGTTTTTTACATAATTTATACTAGTTTTTTTTAAGTAAGCCATATTTTATAAGCAATCACTTACAAAGTGGTTTACAAGCAATTTCTACTTGCAAATTTGTCATTTCTAAACAATAAGAGGTAGAAGCTTGTAATTTTGTTTGCTAAATACTCTCTAAGAAATATTTTTATTGAAATTAGACACTAACTTTTAAAGAAAATTGATAAAAACCTATTGCGCGTTGATAGGTGTTGATGGTTAGGGTTTTCTTCTAATTAAATAGAAAGAGCGAAATAATGTTCTGTGTAGGTATCGTTTTATATGAAAGAAATAGCTTTTTTTAAAAAAAACATATTTTTCAGATATTTTTTTAATTTTTTCATTATTTTAAATCTCTTTTCAACAAATTTAATTTGTAAAACAGTAACATTCGAAACTAGTTGACATTCACTTTGAATGTGTGTGGTAGGCCTAAGCAATCTTGAGTTCGAAATATCGTCTCTATAACGTCGTCTTCCATAACACATCGTTGGGTAAGGAACTAACTTCCATAAAAATAGGGGAAATCGCATTGAATAAATCACCTTAAAACGAGCTAAAGTTTCGGCGAAGCGAACTCTAGCCTGCCCTCAGAGAGCCCTAATTTAATAGGTCCTCCGCGATTTGTTTACAAAGGAAAAATTTATTCATGAAATTTGTTTTCGTGGGCCCAGGTTCCAGGCATAAGTAACTTTGACCCCGCTATTCAGTTATTCAAAATAATATTTTTCATAATATTTTCCCGTCTGTTTTCTATACGATAGCTTCAATACAAGTTGAAGCTGTTCTTCGACATTGTTTATGTCTTGTGTTTGTCTGTTTCAAGTGGGTATAGTGTGTAGTATTAAGGCTGTATAAGGTTTTTCAAAATATATTACTGATATTTTGGGCAAGTAAATAAAGTTACAATACGTTCTTTACGGCGCTGTTAAGATCATTGACCTCGCACATCTGTTTGTATTGATGTTATATAGACAAAGTCTTTGCTTCCCCTTTAAATCAGCTGTGAGGTTAATGACCTTAACGCCTGTAATTTTTGTTTTATTTCAAGTTTTTATATAAGCAGTAGATAATATGGCCAAAATAACCGTAATTTATTTTGATCAACCTTATATATAAGAATAATTCTTACCATGATTTTAAAAATATAATAATACTATATATATAACTATAGATTATAGACCTCTATGCAAAATTGAAAATATCCAAAATTATATTTATCAAGTTTATCCAATACAGAGAAGTTAAAGTCCCTTTTATATAGAGAAAAATTATTCGCTTGGATTCTACAAATTTAATAAACAATATTCGGGTGTTCTGGAACGGACATAAAAAGGAAAGCGAGTTACTCAGACAAAAGTACTTACCACTTGGTTTATTGTAACGCCCTGTTATTTCCTCTGGATATAGTGGAAAACTTCGTCTTTGTGTATTGTTGAGAGGGTATTTTTTTGTTGTAAGCCACTATGATCATCATCGAGTGACATCCCTTCCCTGGTGTTCCCAAGCCATGATTCAAGTTGACTGTTATCTGCCGGGCTTAATTATGCCCTTAAATGTTTATTTTATTCTGTTTTTAGTATTTGTTGTTATAGCGGCAATTGCAGAAATACATCATCTGTGAAAATTTCAACTGTCTAGCTGTTAGTAACACCGTTCACTAGACTGGTGACAGGCAGACAGACGAACGGACAGCGGAGTCTCAGTAACACGGTCCCGATTTTGCCCTTTGAGTATGGAACCCTAATAAGAACTATTCAACATTTCTGGAAGCGCAAATAAAAATAATGTTTCTCCACATTCACTTTACAAATTGTATTTTGTTTGAGTTCAAAAATTGAGCTATAGATGCTCCGTAAATCCTCTAAGTCAAGGAATAACGCGGAATTCCTTGTTTAGAGCACGTAAGCGGTTGGCTTCCAAGTTTCATTCTGGCAGGAACACTATTGCGAATAACATTTCTAGAAAATTCAGGTTTGCTTTTTTCTAATGGAGATTTCTTTTTTTTGTTAAATTGAAAGCAGATCATAGTCGAGCCCTGACGTCACTGCGACTCAAGTGGAACTTATCAGTGGCCGGATAAACGGACAGACAAAATTTTTAATAATTGTTTTTTTATTGTAAGTACCTACCGTGCCTATATATCTATAATATAAGTACATATAAAAATATAAATTATGTGAAAAGCGGTTAATTTAAAATTACAAATGGACACTATAATTTTTGTATTTGTATAGATTTTGAAACAGGCTCTAAAAAAAAAAAAAACGGCCAAGTGCGAGTTGCACTCGTGCACGTAGGGTTCCGTACCATTTTCCCAATATTTTAGATGTTTACTTATCATTTCGTTATTTTTGTACGAAGTTTCCCACGTAAACACATTTTATAAGTCAGGCATCTATAACTCCTAAACTAACAAAGTTATATAAGCCGTTATAGTTTTCTTTTAAAGTTCATCACATAGCATCATGATTTTTCAGATTTTGCGAGCCAACCTTTTAGAGGGGTTAAGCTTTGAGAGGGACGCACTATATTAACAAAAAAATGTTATTCATTAAACCTTGAATTTCTCGCAAACGGATACCTAAATAAAAAATCGTTTTAGCGACCTCTCAATTTAAAAGACCTATCTATGATACCGCACGCTATGGGGACTGGGGTGGACGCGAGAAAAAACCTACGCAAAAAAAATAAAAATTTTCGTGATTTTATTTTAGCACCTGGTCGACGTAATAAATACACAATATATCCATGCAAATTTTCATCTTTCTAGCACTAACCGCGAGGACGGTAAGCCGAAGACGGACGGACATGGCGGAACCATAAGGGTTCCGAGACCTGGGCTACGCTACCCTCAAAAAACAGGCCTTGTTCTGAACTATCCATTCACCTTATTTCTTTTCTTTCGCCCACAAAAACTACTCGTACAACCAAAACTAAACGTTCAAACACAAAATAGATAAGAAACGCTCGCTTAAAAATAAACGAAATTTAGTTGCGAGTACAGAGCAGCGGATATTGTGCCAGATACAAGGAAGACACGACCAGACACCGGTGTCTGGCCTGGAGTTATGAGTCTGGGTGGTCTGGTCACTCGGAATTGTGCTACTTAACCGTTTGAGCTTGGAAGAAACTCGAAAAAAAACTCGTAATTATGTAGTGCTATTGTGACAGTAAAGAGCGCGTTATTAAACTTTTGTTAAGAGACTATATTGAAAATTTGCGCATAGTGAAATTTTATTAAAAAGTTGTTTTGTTTTTATTTTGATCCGAATTTCACATTTTGACACGTGCTTCTCTGGTGTTTTATAGGTTAAAATAATTTAAATAACGTGGGTCGTAAATTTCTTTTTTCTTTTAGTTACGCATTTCTGGTAACTAAAAAAAAGGACACGCTGTTTCAGCTTGAAGTTTCGTTAAACTTACAGAAAATTTATACAAGATTATTGCGAACATAGTTGAAACATAAACGAGATCTTTCTTGGAGCGTTACAAACAATATTTAGGAATAAACAACACACATCAACCTAAGTCCTAACTTAAATTGCAACACGAGTTATTGCTTTATGAGTATGGAACTTCTAAAGTTATATAATTGCCAAAATCAGAATAAATCACGTTTTTTTCTGCCAGGTGCAATTCGGGCTGCCTGAACAAGAAGTAAAACATAAAAATTATATTATGGGCGTGGGGACGTGAGTTTACCACGTCACGCCGCGCCAACCCGCTGCGATGCGGTGGTTTGACTTCCGTAACGGAAGCACATATTTAAATTAATGAACAGATAAACAGCTACATAGTAAGCTATAGATTTGATTGTACTACTACAAGCATATATTCACGTATGCGTGTACATAAAACTCCCATCGGGAACGCGTCAATAGTGGACAAGTCCGGTAAAGGTGTGTCCCGTCGAAGGGATGTCGAAACTTTCAAATGCTAATTGTGAATTGTGATCTGTGCTACTGATTAGTGTTGGTTGTCATGACGACAAAATATTTAAAAAAATATATTATCTAATGACTTTAAAAAAAATTATAAATTAGAATATTAAATACAAAAAACAGCGAATGTATTGTACTGTGTGTATGAAAAATAATATAATAAAAATATCTCATAACCTCTCGGGCTACCTTTTACCTATCCAAAAGATAACAATTGGTAAGTTAATATTTAATTTTCTATAGGTCTCGTGCTTTAATAAAAGAGCGTCCATGACCTAGTGAATAGTCCCTTTGAGTCACACGCGTGATCGTGCAGGTTCGATGCCGGGTAGTGGTGTGTACCGATTCGAATTTCCTTATAACCGTATGTATACTGACGCAAGACTAGTCCACGGTTTCTGAAAGGCTAATCAACGACAAAATTAACTAATCAGCGGTCAATTTCTTGTCAAGTGTAAATTGAGTTGCAAAAAGCTTGATCAGTCGTTTGATTTGATCAACTTGTTAGTTAACAAAACTAATGTCAAAACTATGGTCAAACCACATGTTAAACGCTGTTTTCGGTTTCTGGTAAGCTATTTAAGGCGTATCTAAATGTGTTATGTCAAGATGATCAATGATTAGTAAATTTTTCGCTAATCGGCGTTTCAGAAACGGAAATTGATTTAACAAGCCTGTTAACTCGACAATGTGTTGGTTCATCAACTATTTGATTAGCCTTTCAGAAACTGGGTGTTAGCCCCAATTTCACCAACGCGTTAAACTAACGTTCAGGGCTGAGCTACGGTTTAAGATCTGTCTATCCCGTTCTAACATTGAATGAGAGAGAGAGAAAAAATCCGGGTATCGCGTTAAGCGCATTTAAAGAAGTTTGGTGCAATCTGAGCTTAGTTTAATTTACCCCCATTTTCTGTGACGTCCCTGATTAAATTTGAATCTTTATATGAATGCTGTTCCTTTGTATATAAGTATATTTTTACTCTGTGAAGAGTCAAACCTTCACACATATCAAAATAATATTCATTTTTATTAATGTAATATTAATAATTCATTATTATTTTAATATTAATAATATAAATTTATTATTATGTACCTACGTTACTATAATAAGTAGTTCTAATACCTGTTTGATGAAACTATAACTGTAATAATAGGAAATAATATTTGAAACATTCTGTATAATTTTGCTGTAAATTTGTTAAACGTTGATGGTCACTTCTCTTGCTTAATAATATGTAAATTAATTATATTATTAATAATATTGTTAATATAACCTATGAAAACCATCTCAAACTAATCATATAACACACATGTTTTCATATCATTAAGTAGTTTCATAAAACACATCGAGCCTGTTATTCTCGGGGCACCTTTTGTTTGAATGAAGGCCCCCGAGGCTCGCAAAACTAATACCATCATAGTACCTGTATTGTTTTCGTATTGATGTTTCAAATGGAATTGTGATTGTACCAACTCCAGACCCTTGTGACGACAATTAAACGTAATAAATGTTTATTTGATTTTAATTATTTTTCCCAGTTAAATAAATTGCTCATATTTCTAATCAAGCTCAGACTTTTGGAGAGAAATGTAGGGGAAACAAAGATAAACTAGTAGTTGTAAAATAAATAATAGATAACTAGATGTCGCCCACGACTTTGTCTCTCGAAATCTCGCAGAAGTCGTATATGTTGCCGCGATCAAAAGTAGCCTATGTTCTTCCCCAAGGTCTATTCTATATCTGTGCTAAATTTCATCGAAATCGGTCTCGTAGTTTCGGAACCAATTCAACTTAAACAAACAAACAAAGTAATCTTTCCACTTTATAATAGATTTTAGAGATTTATTTGTTATATTCACTCAAATATTAAAGTTTAGGATAACCCCATTTATTACCCGTCTTATAAGGTAGTAGTATCTATATAAGGCAAAAAGTTACAAATAAACAGACTACCCTCATGGGTTAAGACCCAAGAATAAGTTCTTTGGTGACTTCTGATTACCGTTATGATAATTTGGGATGAAATTTGATTAAATCGACGAATAAACTTCAGAATTCAGAATCAAATGAATACGTCAATTTTAGATCAGCACATCCAATTAGTAAATTAAATTCTGAAATTCCTTAATTCTGTCTGATTTTAATCAAATCAACCGATCGCGCATCAAGGCCCAAAAAACTTTGGTGTGCCATCTTTAGTAACCTCTGTTATTGTGTTTGTTGATTAGTAAACATTACTAATTGGTTCAGGGATAGTAAAGAGATGCATGACATACTGAAGTCCGAACAATTTGAGTATACTTATAGTTATAATATCGAAAGGTAATCAAAAATATCCGTAGGTTTTTCTGACAACGTTGTAGGTTTACAATTTTTAACAACTTTATTTTAGGATAGGTTGAAGTTATTTGTCCAAGAGAAAAATAGCCGTTTGAATAATGACGACGATTGAAATTTTATTTTTATTTTATACAAGATTTTTAGTTTATACAAGTAGGGCTGTTATACATATATATATATAAAGGTCAGGAGAACACTGGTAATTCGCCATAGTATAACTGCCTTGTTTATAAAACACGCGTTCACAAATTTATATTCAAATGATTATATTAACTAAATAATCTCACCAAGAGCATGTCTGAGGAGGATTCCGAATTTATCAACGCGCAATAGGGTTTTTTCAAATTACTTAAAAGGTTATTGTCCGATTTCACTAAATATAACTTTCCTATGGAATATTTAGCATGACCTATAAGCATGGAAAGTAACAAGCTTCCACCTCTTATAGTTTAGAAATGCCAGCTTGCAAACCATTTTGGAGGTCGATTACTCGAAAATAATTTGAATGATAAAAAAATCATAATTATTATGATTTTGTAATTAGTATGATGCCTCGCCTATTCAAAGATAAAACACACGTTGGGGTAGAATGAAAAAACCTTCCCCGCTTCACAATTCACATGCATGGAGAGCCACCTGTAAAATACAAAATTATAATAATTTTGTGATGCAAGAAACAAAGTCGATATCGATTTATGAACACGGCTTTGGCGTTATTGGTCATTTCGTTTATAATACGACGTAATACTACAAACTCCTAAAAATACTCGGTTAATGTGTCGAAAGCAACTCCATAACGGTACGTAGTAACTATTTATTGATCTGTGATAAAGGCCTAGCTAAAAAATCTTATTACACAAAAAAGGATTTTTATCGTTTGTATTTTCATACAAACAAATTAAACAAGGGAAAACAGGAAAAGGAATCGGAAGGGTCCAACGTTTAAATTTCGTTTTTATAAAACCCAATATTACTTACGAAAACAACACGTTAAACCAACATTAACCACCTGTACCGAATGTGGTCGAAAAGAACCGGAGAAAAAGGATTTGACATTTTTTTGACATGATTTTTGATAAGTTTGTTATTATTTTAGTATATATATTAGTTTATTCAAAATCATATTATAGGCATATTATGATCTACTTAAGAATTAAATAATTCGAAAAAATAATAAGTAGATAGTATACTTGTTTATCGTGAGACAAGATGAAGCATACTCAGAGCTTACGCATATAAAAGCTGGAGTACCTCAAGGAAGTATCTTAGGCCCGGTCCTGTACCTTCCTTACACTTCTGATATTCCAGAAATAGAAAATAGTACCATTGCGGCCTTTGCAGACGACACAGCCATAGTAGGTAACTATTCACATAGGGCGAGACGCAAGCGGAATCAGTGGAAAAAGTACAGTATATCACTGGACGAAAAAGTGGCGAATAAGGCATAATGAAACAAAATCAATTCACGTAGATTTTACGAACAAGAGACCAAACTATCATTCGGTAAATATTAACAATACTGTTTTTCTGCACGAAAACACAGCCTAATATCTTGGCATGACACTGAACATAAAACTCCGCTGGAAAACTCATGTTAAAAAGAAGCGCGAAGAGTCACAGCTTCGCTACAGGAAAATGTACTGGTTACTTGGAAAAGAGTCGACCTTAACAATACATAACAAAATACTCTTGTATAAACAAGTCCTCATGCCTGTTTGGGCTGCAACGTGCAGGCTTGGGGAGTCCAATCAAAGATGTTGTGCTCGCGAATAACGTTTATTAACTCCTTATTTAATACACTTGCATTACAATATATAGGGAAGTGATACACACACTACACCTCCCCCGTATTTTTGAAAAAAAAAATTGGATACATATTTTTTTTTTCTTAATATAATAAACTTAATATTAAAACCTCCTTAATTACTTTTTTTCTTACTTTTTTTAATTCTTACTAATACCATCTTATTCTAAGTACTACTTTATACTAAGTAATAATAAATACAAATCTGTGCTATTTTTATTTTATTTGTAAAACATGATTTTAATTAAATTCGTGATAGGTCATGGGATGTTGACGATATATGACTCAATTTAAACACAATATTTTTTTACATGGTAATACCTAATTGTTTTTAATATATTTAATTTGTATTATTATATATTTAATTTTAATTAATTTTTTAATTCCAAACAAAAAAAAAATCCTTACCTCCTCAATATTAATATTTTATTTATTATATTCTCTCATTAGAAAAATACAATCCCCATTTTCCTATATAGTCAATCCATTTTCATATTCATTTTCTTAATCATTTCATTTCACTTATATTATTACATTTATTTTACTAATATACACTTGATTAGTGGACTGGCCAGTCACTTACATTTTACATCATCAGGTACCTTATTATTATTTATCTTTTCTTTTTAAATATATTATGCAAGCTTTTTCATAATCATGGTTCAATGAATCTTTATTATTCATGTTTAATATTTACTCATACATCATTTCATAATTTTATTTATAGTCGACTTTTTAAATTTTTTATTATTATGATACTTTATTTACTTTTATACTTCAAGTGCGCACTTTATTTGGTACAATACTTATTTATACAAAATATAACGGGACCTTTTTTAAGACTAACCAACACATAATATTATGTCTCCAAACATTTTTACTAAGTGGAGGATTGTTCCCGCCGAGCATGCCGTAAGTACCATTTATTTTATTTTTTGTACTATAATTGTACCATATTTTAATACCAAGGGTTTGTTATAAGGCTTCTTGACCCCCCAACTATTCTCACAGAGAAATCTCGTTTACACCATGATCGAATGAAGGATCCCCTTGCGTATTTTATCATTCATGCTTTTAGGATTTTATTTTTTACACATATATAGCGTTTTAGCTAGTATTTAATTAAAGCACTGTGGCTTTTTTCACCTTAACCTATCCAAATTCCTAACAAAAAAACCCATTCCATTTTGATGCTTTCAATATTTAAAACATCCATTAACCGTTGGGTGATCAGGCCAACAGCTACTAGAAATTTCAAACATCGACGCATCCCTGTCTACCTAATAACAGTCCAATTTCAATCGAATACCTTCTTATGAACCTAAAACGCAAATCCTTACTTCAAAATAACATTTTCTTTGCATCCCTACACAAAGCTTAAAGTAGCTCTGTTACAAACTAAATATCACATTCCTACTACTCTTCACATAATATTACGTCATATCTCGTATGAACGTAAATATTTTTTAAGTAAATCCATGTAAGTCATATCCAGTATAAATTTTCGGAAAATGTAGCTAATCAACTTACAAAGTAGTTAAAAATAATATTTTAATACATTTCTAAGAAATAATTATCTCGTTTTGAGAATTTTACTTACCTAATCATTTTTTAAAATTTTATTATTTTTATAACTTTAAAAGTAAACATGAAATAAAAACCTTTTTTTATTTTTATTTAATTTTTTTTAAGTATTAATTTCTATGTTCTAACCTTAATTGAATTGGATTGGAATACATAGCAACATAACATCTAATGTTTTTACCTGTATATGCAACTAATTATTATTTTTATTAAAACCGTTTTACTCTGTTCTTACTTTTCAAAAGTCAAAGTTACTATTACATAATAAATTAAATTAATATCACCAATTCGAAGTAAGTTTAGACGTGTAATTTATTTATCAATTATATTTTATTGTTCCTATTTTGTTTTATTCCTAAACCGGAAACTATTTTAACTAAATGACGAAAAATACCTACACGTAACCTACACGTAACATACCAAACATTTTAAAACACGCTATTCATTACCGGTCTTATTCCAATTCACAATAATTTAGTACAATGAATTGAAAACATAATATCATGAAACATTTACTCTGATATATTTTTTAATAACTATTATTGCCAATAAATGCACATAATTTTAGGACTTGTTAATACTCATTGTTATTACCAATTCAAATTAATCTTTCAAAAATATTTTTTCTGTACACCCCTAGCTTTGATTAACAAAGAGTATCTACTTACATTTCGTTGCGCGAATGCTGTGCTGGCCCCGCGGATATTTGACAAATATTTGCGGATATTTAGCAAAGAGCAAGCAAGGAATCTAGAAAGCAAGTAATGTAGAAATCTATGATTATAATATTCTTCTTGCAACTTTATGGTTTTAATTTCTCAGTTCACATAATATTATTAGTCACAATTTTTTTTTAATTTTTTTATTTCCATTAAAAGCCATACAGTTTTTTTTATTAAATATTTTTTATATATCATTATTATTAGCACTTATAGATTTGTATTTATGTTTCTACACTATTTACTTAATATATTTAAACCTACATTATTTATTTCCTAACTAACGGCCGTTAAATATAATTTTATAGTTCTTTTTTTTACACTTAAATGTCAAAATTTTCCATTGTATTTAAAGTTCACACTTCACATCACTTTTTAGAGTCTTTTTTTATAGTCTTTATTGTTCCTGTTCCATTTGCGCAGCGCTGCCGCGAGGCAGCACTGGCAGGGTCGCCATGCAACGTGTGGGCTTGGGGAGTCCAATCAAAGATGTTGTGCTCGCGAATAACAATTATTAACTCCTTATTTAATACACTTGCATTACAATATATAGGGAGGTGATACACACACTACAGGGCTTATGGTATTCAGCTGTGGTGCTGTACCAAAAAAAGCAAAAAAAGCAAAGTTAGTGTTAAAGTCAGTGAAGTGTATGCCTGTGACAGAAACAAACAATAATGTGTATTCTCCTTTATAGAGACTATAAGAAATGTGTTGATGGACGCAATCATAGTGATACTGTTTGTACTTGGCAATTTAAATTTAATAACGTAAAATTACTTATTAGTCTAAGCTAAGCTAGATTGTAATATTATGAAATACATAAACAGGTACTTTATGTAATGAAGAAAAAAACTAAATAAGCTCTCTAGGGTGCTGAGGTCATTAACCTCTCAGAAACAGGTGATTCAAAGTGGAATCAATGACTTTGCCTAAGTAACATCAATACAACAGCTGTGTGAGGCCATTAACCTTATATACACATTACGAAAATTCAATAGTTGATGTTTCATAGTACGATTTTAGACCTGAGCCCCAACTCTCGTAATTAACTTACACTTTCATTTTACTTTGATTGAATTTTAATTAAAATGTCTTGTTATCAAAACTGATTTTGAAGTTTGGACCAATCAAACCGGGTTTGAAGTTGATTGACGTTTATGATAATACCATTTTGCAGTTTTAACATGTCGGGACTGGATCCTTACTGTATCATTGACGGATTCAACTAGCAGAATCGACCTTCAGCTGTACGGCTTGTAGTTTTTTCTTTCATGTACGAAATTCTAAAAATGTATTTGCAAAATGTCAGTGTGACACAAAAATTTCCGCAATTATTTAAATATTTTATTGTGTTGCCAACGTTTTCAAAATGGCGACAATTCACTTTAACCCTCTGTTTAGTAAACAGTGCACGTGGATTCTTTTCACGTACGCGGCGTAATTCATCATCAGCCATAATAGACACGTATAGGACCGGAACGACCTACGGACCTATTATTGAGGTTTAACCATAGCCAATATAAATACTGTATAAACTGTGTAGATAAAACGTTTATATATAGTATATATAGTATATAGTATAGAGTATACTCTATACTAACTTAATGTGAAAGAGGAAATATTTTTTTGTTTGCATTAAAGAGGCTTCGAACCTACAGGACCGATTTTGATGAAATTTGGCACAGTAATATGACCACGGCGGAGGACAAAGGCCACTTTTTATCGCGGATTTATTTTTCTTTTTGCGCGCATTAAGTCGCGGGTAACATCTAGTATCTATAAAATTCTAGTGTCTGTTTTTATTAGAGAACACCATTGAAATGAAAAAAAACACGATTTTTATGAAATTTTGCAAGTGTTCGGTAGGTGATTATAACCCAACATTTTCACGCTTCTAACACCAACCCTGATTGTTTAATATCGATATTATCCTACTACTATTAGAAAAGTGAAAGTTTGTGAGGATGTATAGATGGATGGATGGATGTTTGTTACTCTTTCACGCAAAAACTACTTAACGGATTTAGATGAAATTTAGTATGGGAGTAGTTTAAGCTCTGGATTAAAACACAGGATACTCCGAGAAAGTACAGTGTTCCCGTGGGATATTCCCTGTATTTACGCGGGCGGAGCCGCCGGCAACAGCTAGTACTGTAATAATGTTAAATACACATCACCTGTAGGTTGTAGGTGTAGGTTCAGCACAGGCAAGGCGTGCATACAAGCCGGCTTCCCTGATGTATATTATAAAATATATTATTTTTTTAAATTCGGCACTAAACCAAAACAATATTTTGCGCCCTATGCACCCAAAAAATTGCGCTTACACTATGTGACGAACCAATTCCGTATTTTAAAAATTAATATATAATATTAAATATTAGATTAAAAGTAATAATCATAAGGGAAGCCGGCTTGTATGCACGCCTCGCCTGTGGTAGGTTGTAGGGGTAGGTTATAATAATAGGTGCAGTTGTTTGTGTGGAGATAATATTTTTATACCTACAGAGGTATAATAATATTATCTAGGTATTTATTTGTTCATTCCAGTTCATAGTTATGACAGTACAACGTCTTTTGGGTACAGCTGGTGTTACTTATTGTATTATTTGAACGCAAGAAAGTGTAGCTTCGTTTGTAGGTGGCATGACGTTCTGACTGTAAATGAAAATATCATGAAGAAAATTGTGTGTCTTAGAACTGGGATGCCAGACGTCCCGTATTTTTCGGGACGTCCCGTATTTTAAGTATTTAAATTTTAAATAAAACGTCCCGCCGGGACAAGCGCTGTCCCGTAAATCGAGCGATCTCGGATTAAAAAGTAAAAAGTATCCCATATAAATAAATATGAGCTCAAGCACCCTAAAACTAATCAAAAATGCAAAAACTCACTAGGTCCTCAGAAAAATACAAAAAATTTGTCGCTGATTAATTAATTTTGTTCTTTTTTTTCTCCCGGCTAAAATATTTCCTGTATTTTTTGGCTTATGTAAGCGTTTGTCGCTTATAGGCCAAAAAAATTTGGCAACCTTACTTAGAAGTCTCAGGTCTGTCAGCCCGTCGCGTTGTAGGGAGGCGAGGAGGAAGTTGAAAAATAACCTAATGATGGCTTAATGCTTCTCAAATTAGGTAAGAATATTTAAATAGATAAACTACCGACAAAGCAATCTCAGAAACCGGGCATTGGTAGTTTTAGGAACATTGTTGATTTTTTTTATTTCTTATTTTTATAGATCTGATGATGACGTAAAAATAAATTAGCGAACTAGGAAACGTAATTAAAATGTGATACCGCACCGGCATCGAAGAATCGTATAACAAAGAATGTTTTGCTTTTAGAATTTCTTTTTCCATTTAGTTCAGTATAGTTAACGCGGTCTTTTCTTTTATCTTTTAAAAGAAGAGGAAGCCCGCCGTCCGCAACCATCGCGTCAGCGCACCCATCGTGTGAAGTACCCGCCACGTGTTACACCTTCCACGAAGGTGGAACACGATGTGGACTACATATAATAATATCTTTGGACGCTTCACACCACGTCAGTCTGGCAGGGCGCCAAGTGTCCGAAGAACTTGTGTTACGGGGACCAGACAACGTAGAACGAATGAAAGATCAAACGAGCGGCAAAAAGAGCGTTTGCAGGGCGAGTCTGTCACTCGCAACAATCGTTGGGACGCCCCAGGTATCGCTGAAGGGACGAGGTGGAGAAGGACCTAATGAGTGATGGCGTTGCGAGCGGATACCTGGGCCTTTAGTCAAGAAACATAAGATAATTTCGACGGCGAAGTTCGATATCAAAAATGTATGGGATTTGACTGGCAAGATGTTCCTACATCTTGCCAGTCAAACGGTCCTCCGTACGAAATGGCGTACTCTTGTAATTTGGGTCGCTGCGCCGCAGTAAGTAAGTAAAAGTATAAACAATGTGGATGTAGAAAAAGAAAATAATCAATTTCACGGTAACTGTGTCCCGACTCCCCACCGGCCTAACCTTTTGTTAAGGCTTACAAATCTGCCCGCTCGTTATCGCATAAGATTTACTCTACCCGTAATAGTTTTCATTCCGACCACATTGTGTTGCTTTTGTTTGATGGGAAAAATTGAGTCGTTACTTGTAAATGAGCGTCGTTACGAACTTCCTGAAGTCCATTACATTTTTACCGACTTCCAAGATGGAGGAGATTATATAATACCTATTGACGACCTCTGTGGGTCAGTGGTTAGCGCGTTGGCGCTCACGCCGGAGTTCACGGTTTCGAATGTTCATTTCATTCATGGATGTGCATTAATATGTGTATAAAATAATATGTTGTTGTATAAAAGTATTGTTGCTGGTAAAAGACTTTAGATGCTTTTGTTACTATTCGCGCTTCAAAGTCTGAATTCTCCAATGCTTCTTAAAGTCTGTCTGTTTGTCTGTGTTTAAGGAATATTACAGATTTAACTAATTTCCTTAAAAACGAATGTTTCCTTGCGATGTATTGTTTCACCAATTGCATCTCTAGAAAATCTCCTTTATTCACCATCCGGGATCGAACCCGCACTCTCTTCCAGCATATACCCTCATGCTATGTATAATATGCTCATATATACTTATATATATAATATTTCAATGCCCATAATTTATTCAGCATACAACAGGAGCAATCCACGTACGTCACTCGAACATGAAATTAATTAATATTTTTTTGTATGTTTGTGATGTGTAATTCCATATATCTCTTTAGCAATAGGACGTTTTATTTTGAATTATTCATGATGTTATAAGCCGTTATCGCTGAAATGGCTTTTATTATTTCAAAAGTATAAAATCGGCACTTAAAATTGTGGATTAATTTAGAATATATTTGCCTCGCAAACAGCAAATATTAATTTATTATTTCGTTTTCGTCCAGTTGGGTATAATTAATGAGATGATAATTTTGTCGTATTGAACAATAGAGCGAATTCAACTCGAATATCAATAGGATTTTGTGTACATACTCAAGAAGTTTCTGTGTCCCTCTGGAAGATTGAGATTAAGACTTTCAAGGCAATAACTTTCTTGACGCCTACGCAAATACACTTTTCAATACGACGGGATGGTATCGTCCTACTTTTTAATTGCTCTTCCTTAGTTTTGCTAAAATAGTTGTTTTTACAGTGTTGCGGACCAATTAGCGCCACAATCCTGAATCGCGCTATCGAAGTTTTCTAAGATCGGCGGTATATATACAACACCTGAAATAACTACAAGTGGGCTTTGGCCTGACCGAGCGTACCACCTCGCTCAGTCGGAGATCTCACTTTGGGGAATCCACTCTTCCCTCAACAGTAAGGGTCAGTCCACACTGCGACGATACGCAACGGTATGCGGCGCTGCGTTTTAAAGATAGCTATTCAAAATAGAACTTTATTCACTACACTGAAAGATATACGTTTCATTCATATGAAATGTGCAGTGTATGACTGATGTCATCATCAGTCATACACTGCACATGCGCTGTGCTCAGTGCTGCTTTACATTCGACTTCTGCAATGAAAAGTGTTTACGTGTATCTTCTTGTTTAATTAAGTTTAATTTTATTATACCTATCTTAAAAATGTAGCGCCGTGTCGAGTATTGTTTCGGCAAGAAAAATTTTGTTAGCTGAAATGTAGTGATTTCATTACCGAGGTACATAACTACATGACATTACATGTAAAGATAATAAATAGCCTGAATAGCAAAAAATAGCCATTTATTTAGAGCGCTTTTAGTCTTCGCACTTGCCGCTTGCGCAAAATTGAAGGTTTATTACATTTTTCCCCTAACCAAATTCGAGACTAAAAGCATTTATCGGTCACTTCATTTAATTTCCGTAAAAGCCCCGCAGGTGTTTATTATAAATGAAACAAGTTGTGACTGCTCGCCAACGGGAGAAAAACGATTTTCATGCGTAGTCAATTTGGATTTTTAGTCTACCCACGCGACAGTCTGTTTCAGCATGCGACATGACTGACAAAAATCTTTAGTTAGTGAGACTCTAACTGAACGTAGCTTATTTGGAATGATTTTTTAACATTTTTTTTGTATGTACATATATTAATAATATCTATGGATGCTTTCACTACGTCAATCTGGTCGCGTGGTAAGCTCTTGTAGAACTTGCAATGCAACATGAAATCAATACATCTTTGCCAACGTAGTGGCAGTTTATTGATGCCCTTCTTAAAGATTTCAGCTGGACGGGAGGCAACAAATTTCAAAGGCATTTTGTACTGCCTCTCGGGTATTTAATTTTTTTCCCGTCAAGAAGTTATCCAATTTCTGGAAAAAGTAGTAGTCTGTAGGCGCAAGATCTGGTGAGTAGGGCAGATGACGGAGAGCTTCCAACCCCAATTCTTGCAACTTGGAGACCGTCTGCTGTGCAGTATGAGGTCGCGCGTTGTCGTGCAGGAGCAGCGGAGACGAGCGATTGACTAATGCTGGTTGGAGATGTGCCAGCTTCTCCATCATTGTATTCAGTTCTTCACAGTACATATCTGCAGTAATGGTCACCCCGTTTGGTAAGAAGCTATGATGAATCACACCGGTGCTAGACCACCAAACAGTGACCATCACTTTTCTAGGGGTAAGTTTTCGTTTAGGGCATTGTTTAGGTGCTGAACCAGGATCCAACCAACTTGCTGAGCGCTTGCGGTTATCAAACAGAATCCATTTTTCATCGCAGGTAACAATGCGGTTCAAAATTCCTTCATTTGTGTGTCTGTTGAGCTGGCGATCATTGAGTTCGTGGGGCACCCATTTGTCAAGCTTTTTTACCTTGCCAATTTGACGCAAATGGATCAATGTTGTTTTGACGCTAACGTCGAAAGCTGCTGCTAATTCAGCCGTAGATTGTGTATCATCAGCTTCCATAATCGCCTTTAATTCGTCATTGTCGACCAAAGTCTTCGGACGACCGCGAGATTCATTTTTCAGGTCGAAATTTCCATAACGGAAGCGAGCAAACCAATAACAGGTGGTGCGTTGGTTTGTAGTGTTAGCTCCGTAAGCGTCGTCGATGTTGCGTGCCGCTTGTGACGCGTTGCTGCCACGACGGTACTCATATTCCATAATTACTCGAATTTTTAACGTATCCATGATGACGAAAAAGATAGAAATGCGATGAAAATGTAACACTAATCAATAAACAAATGAATACTTTTGGAAAAAGAGTTCCATGTTTTTAAAATAAAATTAATTTGAAATTAGATTTCTTAGCCAAACAAAAATTATTTTGATTTGAAATGGCCAGTACTGCAGAACGGCAATTTCATAGGTAAAGACCTATTATATAATACACATATTTAATACACATCCATGACCCAGGATCACAGAAAACTTCTTGTTCCTTCGGCGGGATTAGATCATGTGACCTCGGGAATGAGCGCCGACGCGCTAACCACTGAGCCATAGAGGTCGTCATTTCATTTTTATATGATATACGGACGAATACTGAAGTGCTACTGGATATTTAAGACCCCCTTAAATCACTAGCTCTTACTGTCTTTGCATAATACGGTAATTTCTAAAATAAAATGTATTTTTTTATTACATAAATGAATAGTGCTCTAAAAAATAATACAATTCACAAAAGGATTAGTATACTAAAAAAAAATATTTTCAAAGTAACTGCGGATTGTTTGAAATACTTTTGTGAATCGTTTTGTAAACGCCCCATACAAAAGTCGTACATGCAGGTGAAGTCACACGCTTGTAAGGTGCTAAGAAATATAGGGCCATATGCACAAAACTTCTGATATCTCCGAAGTTTTCTGTTTTTACTCACCACACTATATATTTTTGTATTTGATGTAAGTAAACGACTCATGTAGGTGTTTACACTAATATTGTAAAAAAAAAATCTAACTCTATATGACTTCTAAATGCATAGAATTACAAAACTATACTTAGAAACTTAATTCATGGTAATTGTATCAAGTCGTAATGAATAATTATTTCTGAATGTTTGAAAAAAATTACATGTAGGAAAATACCCAATTTATGAAGCGTTTTAGTACTCGGTCGATAACTCGATACTTTACAAATGAAGTCGAGCGATACAACTTGTATTGCGAAGTGGAAATCAAAAAGCATACAAATGAATTGCCAATCGATGGTTACGCGTTTGCACAAAAAATAGAAAGTGAAAAACCGGAGCCAGACAGAAAAAAACAAAGGTTTTGAACCACTTGCGGCATAGACTTGCCTTCAACAAATACCCACACTGTTTCGCAGTCCATTCTAGTTTTTCCACCGTTTTCACACTTAACCAGTGTTTACAGGATAGAACGGGTTTGTTTTTATTAAATATATCTTTTACATTCCAGTGCAGAGAAAAATTGTATGAAAATGTTGTTGCCAGCGTATTTTATATTTAAAGACCGGTTGACTTACGGTCAGTTCACACCACGACGATACGCAGCGTAGCATTTTAAAATATCTATTCAAAATTGAACTTTATTACTACACAAAAAGATACGCGTTTCATATTCATCAGTCAAACACTGCACATGCGCTGTGCAGCGCGGTGCAATATGACATTCAAACTCTGACAATAAAACGTGTATCTTGTGTAATGTAGAGTTAAATTTTGAAAAGCTTTATTAAAATGCAGCGCCATATCGCGTATCGTTTCGTTTCGGTGTTAATTGACCCTAAGCAGACATTTTGATTGGGGAGAGACTAAGAGACTCATGCCATAGTCGTTTATAATCATGAGAGTTCTCTACTTTTATAGCTTTGAGTAATGAATTGTAAAAAGCAATTAAAATATTCAACATTAATTATTGAAAAAGCAACAGATCTGAAACTTCTTAAGCAAACGAGAATTCATTACAGAAGTTACCAATTTATTGAAATGCGAATTGTCCTGCAATTGTATAGACGACGTGGTTACAATGTAGCCGCTCTTTTGTCTCGGCCCATTGTGAAATTTCAATTATAACTGACGGGAACTGATAAAAATATCGAACGCATCTTTGTTAGGCCTTTTAATAAGTCTTTTACCGGATATTCTTTATACGATTTGTATTAAGAGTAGGCAAGTTATGTATATGAGGATTTAATACTTTAAACTTATCTTATGTTATAATATTATTCATGTATTAGGCGATACATAAACCTTCCGTCTGGTTAACTCTGTCGCTATTGGTAAAACTGCATTAAAATCCGTTGCGTTGTTCATGAGATCTAAGCCTTCCCTACTACCCTTATAATTTTTAAACAACACGTACCTACCTTTTATACTATATTTAAAGTACAATAACATAATATTATATAATAAGAGACGGAAATATAAAATGGACACAGGACAGCTATGATTCATGGTAAAGATCAAATGCACTATAACCAGTCAAGATAAAACCAGAAACTACAACAAAATGTTGGCCATCATTTATGCACGAGGATAAAAATAAATCTCGAATCGAAATAGAAATAAAATAGAAAATCCGTATCCTAAAAGATATTCATTTTGCAGGTGAAACAAAAACATGTTTGGAGCGCGGGCCGTGGATATTTTGATTGTTACACCCGCAATCTTCTACGCCCGAACGTAAAAGCTTTAGAAAAAACTAGCGCAAAATTATACTTTCATTTTTACATCTGAAAATTTTATAATAACACACAGGTTGTAATTTTATGATGAGGTACTTTGTGTTCGCTTTGTCTTTTGGTAAATAAATTGAAGGAAACTTATCAATTTTATATTTCTCAATTAGTCTTTGTTAGCAGTTTCGGAGTTAGCAGTTTTTGGGTGATTGTAGAATAGACAAGTCTCATTTTGATTTGTACTTAATCAAATAAGCAGTTTATGTCGCTAAAAATCTTTTGCGGCCTATAAACCGTGCCAAATACTTTTTGGCGTGAGACAAATCTCGCGTCGCGACGCATTTAATATTGCCCATATGGTGCTATGGGAGCAGGACTTGACGTGACGTGTTCTGTGTGATGAGACGTGTTCTGAAAAGATCATAGGAATTGGTGAATGTATGTCCAGCAGTGGATGTCACATGATGGCACATACGACGACGAACTAAACTTTATCGTACAATGAAAATGAAATGGTTTTTTTCCCGGGTAATTATAATTTTAATTAACTTGACGTTTCAGCTGCTTCACAGCATGTTTACTGTTAACGTAGATTAACTTGAGATTTCGGCTGCTTTACAACAAGTTTACTGTTAACGTAGATTAACCTGACGTTTCGGCTGCTTTACAGCAAGTTTACTGTTAACGTAGATTAACCTGACGTTTCGGCTGATTTACAACAATTTTACTGTTAACGTAGATTAACCTGACGTTTCGGCCGCTTTATAGCAAGTTTACTGTTAACGTAGATTAACCTGACGTTTCGGCCGCTTTTTTATCAAGTTTACTGTTAACGTAGATTAACCTGACGATTCGGCTGCTTCACAGCATGATTACTGTTAACGTAGATTAACCTGACGTTTCGGCTGATTTACAGCAAGTTTACTGTTAACGTAGATTAACCTGACGTTTCGGCTGCTTCACAGCAACTTTACTGTTAACGTAGATAAACCTGACGTTTCGGCTGCTTTACAGCAAGTTTACTGTTAACGTAGATTAACCTGACATTTCGGCTGCTTTACAGCAAGTTTACTGTTAGTGTAGATTGACATGACATTTCGGCTGCTTTACAGCAAGTTTACTGTTAACGTAGATTAACCTGACGTTTCGGTTGCTTCATAGCAACTTTACTGTTAACGTAGATTAACCTGACGTTTCGGCTGCTTTACAGCAAGTTTACTGTTAACGTAGATTAACTTACCGTTTCGGCTGCTTCATAGCAAGTTTACTGTTGACGTAGATTACATGTACACGTACACGTACACGTAGATTACACGTAGATTATATGAATTGACTAACAATGGCGTAAACATAAGTAATTACTTAGTATCGAGTAGATCATATAATTCTGACATGATAATTTGCTTAAATCTCCCTTTAAATATTATGTTTAATTTGTTCGTCTATTCGAATAACTGATATTGATCTATATTCTATACCAAAGAGCTTATCAAGGATCTTCTAAACTGAGATTATTATAGTAACTTCTGCGTTCGGCGAATTGGCTGTAAAGTTTTGTTTATGTTATCTCTGTAATGTTTTGAGTTTTGCTGGGCTGTTTCTAAGTATGGTTATGTTTTTACTCGTAACTGTTAAAATACCTACATTTCAAATACTTTTATAAACAAATAGCTTTATCCCACGGCTTCGCCCGCGTCAAATTAGGTTTTACACGAGATAAATAATTTATAGCCTATTCGTAATTCCGGGGGGTAATTCTCGTAAATATTGTCGGTTAAATGATAAATCTTGTTTCGATTTTCAGACTGTCTCGCTCGCACGCGTACGTAAATGAATCATCGTATGGACCGAAACGGGTTAATATCGAATATAGTTACGAGAATTCGGCTACAGATGTAACTAACTCTACCCCCCTCCCCCCCTCCCGCACAACGATTTCGGTGAAGGTGACCGGTTTCATTGAAACCAGGCCACGCAGGAGTAATTTTATAGAGCCCGAGTGTATGCGCAGTACACAAAAGCACTCCCTCTTCCTTTTACTCTCATAACCCAGTTGGACGGATAACCGACACGACTGGCGAGAGATCAGGCGCAGGTCCGACTTTTTACAGGCCCATCCGACGCAGAAATCATCTTTCTTGTCAGACAAGCAGGTGATCAGCCTGCATTGTGCTAACCAAACTTAGAAACGACATTTTTTGTTGTTCCAATGCGGGAATCGAACCTTCGAGTCGAGAGCCAAGCCTTAACCACTAGACTACAGATACAGGGCTACAGATGTATTAAGTGTACTGGTGGGGTGCCCACATCAAGCGAGACCCGTCATCGTCAATCAAAGTACGCGCGAGGGAATGGACTTGTTAATTGTTCGATAACTACTAAGATATTAATTAAAACTTAATGTTGTAAAGGGCTGTTATAATGTATATTGTATAATATGAAATGCTTAAAGTGACTTACAATTTGATAAGGATTAATAGATACGTCTAACCAGCTTTTGTAAATATTACATTATATGTGATCATAGTTTTATTCTTGGAATGAGTTTAAATGGTAAGATATCCATAAAATATTGACTAATGCCAATGCAGATTTTTTTGTAGTAAAAATTTTCGTTATAAAAATTTTAATTACGACGTATAACTTTTGCAGGGCACGCCATAATAGCTCGCAGATGGCAGAATTTTTTCCCGACTACTTGACACAAATATCGTTATACTTTTCAATTCACACAATAACTTTATAATTTATAGCCTATGTGTCATTCTAATTTATAAGCTATAGTATTGTAAAATTAAAAAAAAATCCATTCAGTACTGAGTGAAAGAGAAACAAACTTCCAATCATTATCACAAACTTCCGCGTTTGTAATATTAGTAAGGTAGTATTTTAGGTGCCATCCGTGGCGTGCACAGGATTATGACACTGGGTATGCGGCGAAGTACTCCGTCACAAAAACTTTTTCGTTTATAGATTTTTAGCATAGCTACAGCCAAGCGACGGATCTCTAAGTCGAAACCATGCCAACAGAGCAAGTCTTAGATGTACTACTATTCATGTACATCTTCTACGGCAACGCAGACAAAGCAGCGATCGATCGTCGGAAGAAATTCTAATAAGTAAAATAATGAGCATATTTTAAAATATTTTAACTACTCACCAGTCAGTCAGCTTCAATTTTCACATATTCAAGGTTCCGCTTCTTGGCCGCGGAATAGAAATTATTTAAATCTGAATATCCCGAATCAGTCCACGCTGTACTAGAATTACTAAATAATATGCAAGGAAAACAATATAATTTAATCGTGTGTACGAGTACACAACCACACAGCCAGTTAAACGTTTCATAACTTTTAACATGAAATTTTCGAGTTACATTATTTTTTTGCTGGTTTAATTGTTGTAACTCGGGTACACACCTACCTTTAGACAGTATTTGAATATTTTCACTGAATGACAATTGTGAGAACTTGTTATTTTTAATTTTTAATAAACACACATTTTCAATGCTAACCTCACAATCAAATAACATTAAAAAAAAATAAACAAACGCACTAGTAAAAACAAATCACTACAATCATTATAGAAACTAAGTAATAAACTGTTAAATGTACACACTTTCAAATGTTAAAATGAAAAATCTTTTAAGAAAACTATAAATAAACTGGAGCGATTAAATTGTAAAGTGTAAACAATGCTTATCATATGAAATATGCAATATGGCCTCCGCGAAACACAAAACGTTTCTTCTATTTAAACAAATAAAACCTTACTAAACAAAAATGCATAATGTGCATACGTGATTTATTAGATTCCCGTCTATTATTTTTACTTGGATTATAGGCAACGAATAATTTCCGACAAGCCAGTTCGGCGGTTTTCGGAAGCGATCGGATAGCCGAACCGAAGCCGAGAGCCATCGCCTGCCGCGGGAGTTACCGCTATATAATCATGTCGATATTCATGGGTGTGTGCGTTTGCGAAGTATGAAAATTACACATACATGCGATGATATGTCCTGCAGAACGCAACGGCATGAGATGAGTTGCTATTTATAAAATATTAGGCGATTTTAAGTTATTATATTTTTTAAATTAATTTATTTACTATTAATTAAAGTCATCTAAAACGTACGAATGTTTTATTAAAATATCTGTAAATAACAAAGAAAAGCACTGCATTTCTGCCTACAAGGAGCGCACGCCCCTGGGTGACATCGGAACCATTTTAAATGCATGCACGATGCATTGTGCATGACGTGGACTTAGGTAGGCTCATTAAGCTACTAAATAACTTTGCGACGGCTTATAAACACTAATGTAAGCACTGTAAAAACTGTTTTAAATAAAACTCAAAGACAACAATAAAATCCGTGAGTTAATAGACAAGGTGAACAGAGGCGGCCCAATGGGGCGTGAACGACTATGTTAGCCGCTCGATTTAACATACATCCCCGCATACACTTATTCCATAAGTTGCAGTCAAATACAATAGCCTTTTATTAGGCGCTTTTTATAACTACTGAGTTTTTGCAGATTAAATTAAGTATCCCTGGTGACGCAGATGGTTATTATAACTAATGCCCGCTACACACTACAACGATATAACTGCGCAATTGGGTCACAGTAGACGTATACAGTAATACATCTTCATACTAGACCGCCGGAATCGGCGCACGCACACAAACCGATGCCCGCTACATACCACAACGATAATACTGCACAGTCCGGTCACACGTATACAGTACTACATCTTCATACTAGACCGCCCGAATCGGCGCACGCACACATCCTAACGCCCGCTACATACCACAACGATAATACTGCACAGTGCGGTTACACGTATATAGTACTACATTTTTGTACTAGACCGCCCGAATCGGCGCATGCACACATACTGTTGCCCGCTACACACCACAACGATAATACTGCACAGTGCGGTCACACGTATACAGTACTACATCTTCATACTAGACCGCCCGAATCGGCGCACGCACACATACTGATGCCCGCTACACACCACAACGATAATACTGCACAGTGTGGTCACACGTATACAGTACTACATCTTCATACTAGACCGCCCGAATCGGCGCACGCACACATACTGATGCCCGCTACACACCACAACGATAATACTGCACAGTGTGGTCACAGTAGACGTATACAGTACTACATCTTCATACTTTACCGCCCGAATCGGCGTACTCACACAATATACTATTATATTTCGTCGCTTCATTCTTCAGATACAGTAATTAACAATGTAGTCCTTTAACCTAACAGGCATTAATCCGCACGTTTAGAGAATCGATTTTGAGGGTAATCGAAAATTTTTATTTTGCTTACCACCATGTTGCGCCAGCCGGCTTGCCTCATTCTTTTTCCGAGCGTGGCAGCGATCGCACGTACTCAATAATAGTATTTAATTTATCGATATCGACATGCCGAAAAGGAGTAATGATGATAAAATTCGCCGCTATAAGCGCAAGCTTCGAAAGTTAGAAGAAAATAGTAACAAAGGTTATAAAAGAATAATTATGTCGAAGGATTCAGAACAATCAGGTCGGTATTTTAAATTATAATTATATTGATATAATTTTATACTCTGTGATATAACATTATATCTAAACTTTTGCTTTAAGCCAATTCTAGCCCGAGAGGTTAACCGAGTGTTAGCACGTGGGTATTTTCCTATCATTATAATATGATAAAATAAAGCTCCACGCCAGGAGAAGGATCGTGTATCCTTACATAGGCAGTGTTACATTTATAATATAAAATAATATTATAATATAATATTATATCTGCGATTACAAAAAAAAATAAAAAATCTAGCCCGAGAGGTTAACCGAGTGTTAGCACGTGGGTATTTTCCTATCATTATAATATGATAAAATAAAGCTCCACGCCAGGAGAAGGATCTTGTATCCTTACATAGGCAGTGTAACATTTATAATATAAAATAATATTATAATATAATATTATATCTGCGATTACAAAAAAAAAATAAAAAATTTAGTAACTGGTTTAGAACCGGCCACCTTACAGTTGGACTCAGAAATCCTCACTGCTCTTGGTGAAACCACCGAAGAGGCTCCTAAATTCAGACCTAAGATACATGAAAAGCTATCATGTCTTTGGTTACTGATATTGAAAAAAGGCTTAAACAAAGACTATAAAGAAAAACTTATCAAGGATTATTTGATACCCGAGAATTGTGCGTTGTTGCAACCACCCAAACTGAACCCTGAAATTTTGGCCGCAGTTTCCGCAACCGCGATAAAAAAGTAGAAGCCGTACAAATACAATTAGAACAAGGTATTGTTGCTATTAATAAAGGATTAGAGCTGTTATTAGATGAAAAAAAATGACAGGCTTTCAGCCATAAAGTTTCTGAGTGAAAGTTGCCGTATATTGTGCGACTTGCACTTTGTCGAAACGGATTCTCGCAAAAAATTTATTACACCCGGATTAGACAAGAACTTTTTAAGCTTAATGCAAGATGTCGAACACGATGATTTTTTATTTGGAAATCAACTTCCCGAAAAAATTAAGGCCTCCAAGACCATTGAAAAACAAGGGTTGCAGATTAAAAAGACGCCGCCAAACCCCAAGACGACGCCTTCGCAGTTTATATCGACGTCCTATCTTTACCAACCATCGACGAGCCGCTCACGCCAGCCGGGAAACTGGGCCGGCCCTCCTCGCTTCCCGCCGAACAGGGCGGGGGAGAGGAGGGCAGAGGACGAGAGGAACTCCAGTGGGCCGGAAGTCACAAGTTTCAGTCCCAGCATACCAGAGACCTGCTCAGAGCAAACAGCCGCGTGCAACGGCTCAGCAATAGAGGTACACGCTGGAAGAATTCAACATTTTATCAATTGTTGGCAATAAATAACGGATAATACCGAGATTCTAAATTGGGACGCAGAGGGTTTTTCTATTCCATTTTGTAAAGAAGTAAAACAATTTTTAATTCCATTAAATAATAATTTGCCAATTAATGAGCAACCCTATATATTAGAATCTATACATAAACTTCTAGACCTAGGTGCAATTTCTCCTTGCCAAAAAATTAAAAATGATTTCTTTTCTAGTATATTTTTAGCGCCTAAACCAAATGGGGAAAAAAGGTTTATTTTAAATCTTAAAACTTTAAACAATTTTATTTCTAAAGTTCATTTTAAAATGGAGGATCATAGAACTGCAGCTAGACTCATGCCCAAATCTGGTTTTATGGCAAATATCGATCTAAAAGAAGCATATTTTTTGGTTCCAATTATAAAATCACACCGAAAATACTTACGTTTTCATTGTTGTTGACGGTGTTTTATACGAATTCAATGTCCTGCCGTACGGATTGTGTATTGCACCTAGAGTCTTCACTAAACTAATGAAGGAAGTTATGAATTATTTACGTAATCAGGGTTTTATGTCGGTTATATATCTCGACGACATATTGTGTATCGGACAAACATACACTGAATGTAAAGTCAATGTGCAAGAAACAATAACTTTGTTACAGTGTCTGGGTTTTGTTATTAATAAAAGTAAAAGTAACTTCGAACCCCGTCAAGTCTGTCGGTTCTTAGGTTTTAATTTTAATACAAAAGAAATGTCTTTAAGTTTACCAGTCGAGAAACGTAACAAAATCTTGCAGTTAGTAAATAAGTTTATTTTATTACCCAGATGTTCTATAAGAGAACTTTCACAATTTATTGGTATCCTGGTAGCCGCTTGCCCAGCGGTCAAATACGGTTGGCTTTATACAAAGACCCTAGAATACCAAAAATTTTTAGCATTACAGAAATATAAATATTTTGACGTAAAAATTAATTTAACGCATTGTATATTACCGGACCTATTTTGGTGGAAACAAAACGTTTTGTCTACTAAAAATATATTAAGATTTGAAAACTATTTTAAGTTAGAAATTTTTACTGATGCGTCACGCAACGGTTGGGGGGCTTTCTGTGGTGGAAGACGAGCTTGCGGGGGATGGAAGGAAAATGAATTATCTTTTCATAAAAATTACTTAGACCTGTTAGCAGTTTTCTTAGGACTCATATATTTCGCTAGTTCATGTTTCGATTGTTCGATACTCTTAAGGATTGACAACACGACAGCTATATGTTATATTAACCGGATGGGTGGAACGCAGTTTCCCCATTTAAATAATCTAGCAAAAGAAATTTGGCAGTGGTGCGAGATGCGACAGATATTTTTATTTGCATCTTACATTAGTACATCTGAAAATGTGGAGGCAGATCAAGATTCACGAAGAATAAATTTGGACACAGAGTGGGAACTATCTAAGGAAGCATTCCAAAAAATAGTTCAAACTCTAGGTCAACCACAAATTGATCTATTCGCATCACGCGTCAATGCCAAGTGTCGTCAATACGTCTCCTGGAAACCGGATCCTGATGCGGTTTCAGTTGACGCTTTTACAATTAGTTGGCATACTACTTACTTTTATGCTTTCCCTCCTTTTAGTCTCATTCTAAAATGCTTAAGAAAAATTATTTGTGACAAAGCCACCGGAATTTTGGTTTTTCCGTACTGGCCTGGGCAACCTTGGTTTCCACTCCTCAAACGAATGCTCGTATCAGACTTAATTATATTTGAACCTAAAGATGAGCTTTTGTGTTCAAATTACAGATCCTGTCACCCGCTCCGTCGCAGCCTTTTCCTGGGGGCCGCGACGCTCTCAGGGAAGCATTCACTAGATTAAATACACCAGATGCAGCGCTAGATCTTATGCTAGCTTCGATTTCAATTAATACCATGAAACAATTCAACAATTCAAATTCAACAACCCTGTGACATATAAATTGTGGTGGTCTTTTTGTGCCGATAACTCTCTAAATACCTTTGAAGCTTCAACGTCTTCAGTTATTGAGTTTATTGTGGATAATTTTAACAAAAGCGCCTCGTATTGCACTCTTAATAATCATCGGTCTGCCCTATCTTTACTCCTAGGGAGTAATGTCGGTTCAGACGAACGTATAAAACGGATCCTCAAAGGTATTTATAGACAAAAGCCTTCTCGTCCTAAATATATTTCTACGTGGGATCCAAAAATTGTTCTAGATTATGTATCTGCATGGTACCCACATAATAACTTAAACTTGATACAAATTACTAAAAAAATGACAATTTTATTAGCTATTTGTACTTCTCATAGAGTGCAAACGCTTGCATTGATTAAAATTTCTAATATAAGTAGGACAGATTCAGGTATAAGAACACTAATAAGTGATATAATTAAGACCTCGGCAGCTAATCGCGACCAACCTATTTTGTTTTTGCCTTACTTTAGCAGTGACAGCAGTGACCCAAAAATATGCCCGGCTAAGGCTTTGGAAGACTATTTGCTGGCTACATCAAATTTAAGAAATTATGAAACAGCAGATAATCTTTTAGTGAGTTATAAAAACCCTCACAAGAAGGTGACGTCTCAAACGATCAGCAGGTGGATAAAACAGACACTCGCGGAAAGCGGCGTGGACGTGTCCATGTTCAGTGCACACAGCACTCGACACGCCTCCACCTCGGCGGCAGCCTCCGCAGGTGTCTGCATCGACACCATCAGGAGAACGGCCGGCTGGACCAGCTCGTCCGCCGTATTCGCGCGCTTCTACAACCGTCCTGTGGTCGATGACGGAGCATATGCTCGATCCGTTTGTGGGGTTACCGATAGCACTAATTGAGTGCCATATTTGTTGATTTTCACATAAGGCTGATTATTATTAATTGTACTTATAATGTTAAATTAAGTATAAGAGTAATAAAAAGTTTTTTTCTACTTTGTATCTTACTGACTCTAAACATCTACATTGTTAATTACTGTATCTGAAGAATGAAGCGACGAAATATAATATAAGATCAAACGAACTTCTTGAAGTGAAGTTCGATCATTATTATATGAGTCGCTTCATTCGAAGATACAATGTTCCCACCCACCCACAACCAACAGGGAAAAAACACAATTTTCTAAAAGAATGAGGCAAGCCGGCTGGCGCAACATGGTGGTAAGCAAAATAAAAATTTTCGATTACCCTCAAAATCGATTCTCTAAACGTGCGGAGTTAGGTTATAGGACTACATTGCTAATTGCTGTATCTTCGAATGAAGCGACTCATATAATAATGATCGAACTTCACTTCAAGAAGTTCGTTTGATCTTATATAATATAGTTATATAATTATGATTATATGTCTACTGTTTTACCGAACTGTGCAGTTTTATCGTTATAGTCAGTAGCAGGCAGTAGGCATCTGACAAGAAAAGGTTAGATTTACCTAAATTCACGTTTTAAAGAGTAAGAGGGTTCAAAGTTCAAACTTGTAAACGAGTTACTACAATTAGTAATAAATAGCCTGAATAATAATATAAAATCCTACTACTATTATAAATGTCAAAGTTTGTGAGGATGGATGGATGGATAGATGGATGCATGTTTGTTACTCTCTCACGCGAAAGCTATGAATAACTGAATGAATTTTGATGAAATTTAGTATACTAGTAGTTTAAGCTTGGATTAACACATCGGCTACTTTTTATCTCCAAAAATTTCAGTGTTCCGTGATTACTGTATTTATGCGGTCAGAGCCGTGCACAAAAACTCGATATAATTTTATAATCGGCTTAGTTATAGGTAACATCTAAAGCTTGGCCGATTTGGATTTTTTTTTTGGTAATTTAAGACTTAGTACTTCTTAATGGATAATTATTTACCAGAAATAATAAAACAACGATTATTCAAACTACACGCCCTTGTTAATGCGTTAAAACCCACTATAAATGCATTTACAAGTGGATTTCCTATTTATAACATTGTGAAGGCAGTCGGGCGCACTAAGCCTCTTGTGCTGTTTGGTATTCGCTTGTGTAAACTGTCGAGTTGATTATGCTGCATTTTACGCGAACAATTACTGATTACAATAGCTTACCTAGACAACAATTAGATAAATTAGGCATTTTCATACGTTATTGGATGATTTATACAGTATTCTCCGAGCGAAGTAATCACTTTTGAAATACTGTAGTGCCTGGGACAGTTGGTTTTTAAATGTCGTATGGTTGCCCAAGCACACACGGCATTCTCACAACACAGTCAGCCTAGTCCAGAGGAATGACTAGTCAATACGTCTGAGGCCAAACATGTGCGGGTTTCCTCACGATGTTTTACCTTCACCTTCACCGTTAGAGCGTCCGTATAATGTAGGTACTTGAGATCTGAAAAAGTCTCATTGGTACACGCCACAACCAGGGAATCGAACCTGCACTCGCTCGAGCGCGAATCAAACGGTCTACCCACTAGGTCTCGGAGCTCTTAACAATTATATAGACAGTTTAAATATACAGCCATTTAGCTAACAGTTTACCAGCAAAATATATTGGTGAAATTAGACAATCGTTTAAGATAAGACGGAGAATTGTGTTTGGATCATATTTCAAGCTCTGCAGAAAATTTGAATTCAGGATACAATAGGAATATTCCTTGTGTCGAATATCACATCTTTAAAAATTAAATTTATGAATGATGAATAGTTACAATAAAACGTGTATGTTCACTACTGAACGGATTTTGATGAAGTTTAGTATGATAGTAGCTTAGGCTCTGGATTAACACATAGGCTATTTATCGCTGCAAATTGTATGATCCCCGCAGGATTTATTTTTGCACGTACTAAGTCGCGGGCAACATCTTGTATAATATAGTTGTATGTTGCTCAATTATCATATACTTCGAAATTGTCATAAGATGATTCTGTCGAAATTCCTCCTATTCTATTCCCTACTTGGGGTCCAATCTACTATGCAAACGGCCAACATCTTGCCAATCTGACCTCACATGCTAAATTAGTAATTCCAGGTCATAATCGAATCGATAGCAATCAGGCGGCAGGGTCTCTTCTCTCACTCAATCTGGAAATCACTAGTATTTAATGGGACTTGGGTTTCAATTAACACAATGCCTCGTGGGAATTAAAGTTCGCACTACACGGTTGTATGAGCCATGTTTCAGCATATTTACAGATATAATATAATCTTCCGGAAAACTGGAGGAAGTATTGTTTTGGCAGTGCGAGGGGTATTTACCGGGGGCTTCTAATACGTCAGCAATGCACTTCTAGCACAGATTAAAGAAATATGAACAGATAAACAGCTACATAGTTAGCTTTCGATTTGACTGCACTACTATAAGAATGCGGTGTGACCACGATTGTGTGGAAAATTTGTGGGCCGTTGGAGGGTATGTCATCAAATTTGGACGTTCTATAAAAACAGAGGCCCGATTCTCGTATTTAACTTTGACTTTCAACTTACCATCAATTCATTATAAATTAATCATCCTGTTACCATAAATTGACGGAAATTCGGTATTCTACTAGGCGCAAATCAAATCAAATCAAAATCATTTATTTGCAGGAATATGGTACAATAAGTTGTTAGTTATTTACATTTTCCACATATTCTACTACTTTTATAGTGTGCAAAATATTTATTATAAAGATCAAGCTTTTTATGGTTAATGTATTACCAAGTCAGAAGATTTATTACATAGAAATGTTGACACTGATTCATTCGTTACATCACAATATAGTGTATTAATTTGTTTAAATAAATTCATTCATTCATAATATTTTTATCATCAAAGAATACATTTACTGAGTAACACATTTTGTTAAGGAGCCAGATGAATAGTTTATTTTTATATTGTTTTATAGTCAGTTCTTTAAAGTAGTTAGGTAATTTGTTATGTCTGTCGTTGCCAAGATATATGGCGGTGGGAGTACCACAGGGCTCAGTCCTCTCGCCCTCCCTATATAACCTGTACACTAGTGACATCCCTAAACATGCTAAGGTGCAATTAGCTATGTTCGCGGACGACACAGCCCTTTATTATTCCCATATACGAGCCTGTACCGCGTCTAACGCCCTCCAGGAGTCAGTTACCGCTCTCGGTAAATGGTTCTACAAATGGAGAATAGAAGTTAATCTCGACAAAAGTCACACCATCCAATTCGATAGTAAAAGTGCAATGAGGCGCACTTGCCCCCGTAAAATAATGAGCCCTATAAGCCTGCACGGCAACATAATCCCAAAGGTCACTCAGGTCAACTATTTAGGCATAGTACTAAACAAGTCGATGTCGCTTTCGAGTCACATTAGTAATACATTACGTAAAGCGAAATTTGTACTCTACAAATTATACTCGTATCCGCTAATTAATTCGCGAAGCAAAATGCCCCTAAGACATACGCTTACATTGTATAAAGTTTGCATTAGAATGATACTCACTTATGCGTGCGTCCCTTTCGCACAGATAAGCGAGTCTCAATTGGACCGTTTGCAAAGAGTCCAAAACCAGTTCCTACGCATGGCAACAGGCGCCCCTGGTACATGCGTAACATCGACTTGCATAGGGACTGCAAGCTCATCACTATTAAAGCCTATCAAGAAACTCGTAGAGAGATTCTTTGATACAGGCAAAAACCCCTTTATCCAAAAGCCCTGGACTATAATCACGACGCACAGACTTTCCGACACCCGTACAAACGGCCTAAGCATATCTTAGCCAATCCCGTTGACCCGATCACAAAATACGTAACGTACTGTGTAACGTACGTTACACGTTTACTTACGTAAACACAAATCACACGCACCCGCGAGGTTAGTATCGCACCGGGGTCGACGCCGGCGCCTACCCCGAGGTCCCACATCCGCACGGCAACACGTACAGACGTATATACCGACCCTAACATGGGACCGGACCCGAACCCGAGTTCAAGTTCGCATCCTAGTAGTCTAGGTACACACCAAAATAGTGTCCGCGACCGCGATATTGATATAGAGAGCTCTACCAATACCGCGAACCTCATCGACATTAGGACTTACGCGCGCGAGTCATCCCGACCGTACGCGGAAGGAGAGAGGGACGGCCCTCTCAGTACCGATACAGTCAAAAACAAGAGCTCCTCTATCGCGATAACTCGCACACCGTTAGTTTTTGCTACCGCGCGCGAGCAACCTCACTCCTCAGTGAGTGAGGAAGGGGTCGGACCCCTTAGCAGGAGAGACTCGCGTCTCACCTGTCACAATAATAGCTCACAATCCGTAGCTGTCCCCAATATCCGGTCTGAACATCACCCGGGTGATGTTAGGGAGGGTCAAACCCTCCCATCGACTCTTACCTAATAAACTAGTCACCAGGCTAGTTATACGAGGGCGGGTCAATAAGTCCGTGACTTTTGGAATAAAACACAGATTTTTTGATAAATAAATCATTTTATTTTTTAACGTAGTCCCCCTTGAGCTCTATACACTTTGTCCAACGCTTCTCCAATTTTTTTATCCCTTCCAAAAAATATGATTTGTCGAGGTCCTCAAAATAGGCCTTTGTTTGCGAGATGACTTCATCATTGGAGTCAAATCTTTTTCCACCGAGCCTTTTTTTCAGGTTTGGGAACAAGAAGTAGTCACTCGGAGCCAAATCTGGAGAATAGGGTGGATGTGGGAGCAATTCATAGCCCAATTCATGGATTTTTGCCATGGCAACTGCACATGTGTGCACCCTTGCATTGTCTTGGTGAAAAAGAACTTTTTTCTTGGCCAAATGAGGTCGGTTTTTTTTCAAATCCTCATTGAAGCGGTCCAATAAGTTGGCATAATATTCCCCATTAATTGTTCTTTCCTTCTGAAGATAGTCAATGTGGATTATCCCACGTGCATCCCAAAAAACAGTCGCCATAACTTTATTGGCTGAAAAACCCACCTTGGCCTTCTTTGGCGCCGATTCACCCTTAGAAACCCACTGTTTTGACTGTTGTTTGGTCTCTGGTGTGTTGTGATGGATCCATGTTTCGTCCACGGTTACAAAACGGCGCAAAAACTCCTCCATATTGTGATTAAACAACGCCAAACCTTCCTGTGAAGTTGTTACACGATTGCGTTTGTGGTCGACTGTGAGCAAACGCGGCACCCATCTTGCGGAAAGCTTTCTCATGCCCAAGTGATCATTCAAAATTGAAACCACTGAGCCATGCGAGATGCCTATGGCTTCCACAATCTCTTGCACTTTCAATCTTCGGTCGGCCAACACCATATCGTGAATTTTTTCGATTGTTTCGGGTGTAGAGACCTCAACTGGGCGTCCAGGACGTTCGGCATCTTCAGTGCTTGTACGGCCACAACGAAATTCAGTAAACCACTTTTTTACCATTGAAATCGATGGTGCAGAGTCCCCATAGTATTTATCAAGCTTAGCCTTTCACCACCACACCACACGAAATTCACTTTTTTCCATTGTTTCCTTAAGTTACTGGATAGTCTGATAAAGATAGCTATAAAACACAAACTAACTGACGCAGCAAGTTCAAATTTTGATAGGAGTCAACTGACAGATGCCTGTTGACAGGAGTAGTGTTGCTTTTTCAGTAAGGAAGTTAGAAATTCAAAAAGTCACGGACTTATTGACCCGCCTTAGTAGTCCAATGTAGCTACAGCGGTCTTAACCCGACCCTTAGCGTAGACCCTTTCGAAAAAAAAAAGTATTCTACTACACTATTTTAGTACATTTAAAATCCCAAATGAAATTACAATTCATAATAATTTAGGCGAGTACAAAGACTTGACGTTTGTACGATCCAGTGTTGCCAATTATTGCCAGTTAAGGCGCGTCACCTAATCGTGTTTTTTTCAAACATTACACAAAATCATAGAAATTGGGGCGTGGATATGCACATTTGTGTACGTATACACAATGTTTTTGTCTTCCGAGACGGACGGAAAACATTCCCCGCGCGGGTAGTGAGGGGAAGGTAAAAAAGTGATATGTGCGTAAAATAAATATTTTTTTGTTATAACATCCCCACATGTTAAAGTGGAAAATAAACCGGTTGACGGTTCGGTTCGAGTCAAATTGGAGTCAAGTTTATAAATATAAGAGAATATCGTTTTCTATGGATAAGTGGTTCGCTCAATATACAATCAAGCTTCGATACAATAATAATTACATCGCGATGAAATTCGTCGTTTGACGTTTGTTTGAAGTTAAGTAGAATACGATTTTGCTGTTTGATAGGATCTGGACTGTGTCGAATAATTATTTAAACTGCATTTTTGTTGGATTAAAATAGTAGAATCGACCTTCTGTTTCTCTGTAGTGTGTAAGTGTATATATTTTCTACTCTGTGCTTCTACCTGGTGTGTTGCGAATGTCATGGTCAGTGGTTATAACCAATCTGAATGGTTTTCCGTCGTAATACTAATTGAAATACGATGCAACACATCAAATTTTGAACCCTTTCTATGAAATTGCTACATAGGTTACATAGGACAATACGGGATAAACTACGCTCTTCGATACTAGTAAACAAAGATAGCCATCAAACGTGTTTTTACTGTGGAATGATTCATAGATTGTAAGCCCTAATGGCTTTAAGGGTCTTTTTCACAATCACCTGATAAGTGACAGAAAAAAAACATGCAAATAAGCTAATTTGCATGTTTTTTTTCTGTCGCTCAGTATAAAGTAAGCATAAACAAAACTTCCGAAAAAGCTATCTAATACTTATTAGAAGATTGTGAAACACAACATCCTAAAAACAAAGGACTTGCTGTTGGTAAGCCTCTCAAGGATCTCAGCCCTTGGAAAACACTGAAGACTTGGATCTTCAAGATCTTGGATCTTCAGGATCTCCTGAAGCTATAAAGCTATAAAGGTACTAACCCCAGCGAGAATTAATCTAAATACGCCGTAATTGCGGATATTCACGTGAGAGCCAATTATTTGTTGATTGAAATTGTGTTTGTGTGAACTCTATGCGGGAGTTATGTAAGGCGTTACGCTTTGATATTTAGCTTAGCTTTAGACTGTGGTTGTGTGTTTGCATTTTCAAACAACACTACAGTTTCAGTGTCAATATTGAAGTAATACTTGTATTTGGTATGTTTCCTCCTTTGAGCTTCTTACGCAGTTTCTTCTAAGGGTCTAAAACACGACGCACACAAACTAAATTTTATGTTTTATCTATACTAATAAAATAAAGAAGAAACGTTTGTTTGTATGTTTGTTTGCATTGAATATACTCCGAAACTACTGGATCGATTTTGATAAAATTTGGCACAGATATAGAATAGACTACAGGGAAGGACATAGACTTTCTATTGCTGCAAAATGTACGGTTCCCACGAGATTTCTTTTTGCTGGCGCGAAGTCGCGGGCAACATCTAGTTTTAAATAAAACATTAATAATAATTATTAAATACCTTTAAACTGTTACATACAGCTGGAGTATATATGTATGTATGTATACAATATTGTATAATATGTATATTGATTGCTTTATTTGCATGCGTTCTTTGGGTTAGTTTCCTTTTGTTTATGGTGAGGGACTTTTTCCTGTCACGCGTGTTGCCACACGCGTGCAGGTTTCTATATATCATTTGATCTTCATCGTATAGCGCGGAAAGCGCACGCGCGGACTGGAACATCCTATCAACCATGTGCGGATCTCGGGTTGTGATAACCTGCGTGACTGGAAAAAGGCCCTCACCATAAGCAAAAGGAAACTAACCCAAAGAACGAATACATAATATAAAGCAAGTCATCCATCAGTGGCGAAGGGTGGTTTTACTTCAGAGGAAAGCTCTAGTCGCTAGTTGTGCAAGTTTTTTGGAAAGGAAATTCAGCACCATATTATGTATGATGGTCAAGGTCGTTACAAGCGTGCAGAGTTGTGTCGTGTCCGAGAGAAATTAATACTTAGGAAACTATAAGAATACCTACAATTAGGTATATTTCAAAATACAAAATAGGTACCTATAAAGTAATAATAAAATTCACAGATTTCGTGCCTCACACGACTATCGAGCACATTGAGAATGAATCTACGGAATCCGAAAAAATATTGTCGCTGAGCGATGAGAAAAGTCTGGTAAGGAAAGGGTTACAAAATTAAACTACCGAATATCAAATTTTAAAATATTTTGTCTGTAAGTCTGTCTGTTTGTTCCGGCTAATCTCTGAAACGGCTGGACCGACAGGACTTTCACTGGCAGTTGCTGATGTTAGAAGGCGTAACTTAGGCTACTTTTATCTTAGGGTTACATTTGAAAAAAAGGGTCCGCTTCCGTTTATAGCGCAAACGAAGTTAAGGGCACCAGCTAGTAAAAATATGAAGAAATAATAATAAGAATCACAAAAATATTTATCTGACCGGGATTCGAACACACTACATTCCAAATTTCTAAACAACGCAAAAATTATACATAGGTACGCAGCATACCAAGCTGCTAATCACACTGACGTAAGAGAGTCGAAATTATTGATATATAGTTGCACGACGAAAGAAAGAAACACATATTGCTTAAAAATGCACAGTTTCTAAGGAATAACAACTAGCTAGATCGATTTTTCTCTCTCAAAACTCCCTGCATACTAAATTTCATGTTAATAATTGTAGCCGTTGCCGAGATTTCGATTACATATAAGCAAGATATCGTTTATACTATAAGATATATATTTTTTTTCAAAAAGGTTAGGCAGGGCAAACCCTTATCCCGATTGTCATTAATTTAGGCACAAATTGTAGCTGACAAGATTGTCCAGAGTAGATTTTCTCAAATTTTTGATACCATTATTCTTTTCCAAAATATCGAGCACCAAAATCAAAAATTCGGAAATCATTTTTTTCACTATTTCGGCCATAACTTTTTTTTTTATTTCTCGAAAAATTATTTTTACACCTTGAAGCTCTCGTGAGTACGCGACTTTTGAGCCTTTTTTGAATATCATATCTTCAAAACTCTCCGAGAGTTAAGGGGATTGCACATTTTCATAATATTAATCATTTTCATAATCATAATTTTAAAATACTTCCGCGGTACTACCACCTATTAAATAATAATAAATGATCGTCTATTAATATGATAACTACAAATTACAATTGATAGGTACATATCTAACTTTCCGCTTACCGTAAAAGTCAATTTATTCTAACGATTTATCACCAACAATAAACACAACACAAGTACTAAGTAGTCTCACATTCAATATTCAAATTTAAATACATAAACACGTATTAGTTTAAACTTTAAGACGAATTATATTTATTACATCTCACTGCTCAATAAAATTTCAATAATAATAGTTGAACAATAATTATTATTAACGTAATAACATGATTTTACATCTAAGGACGCGCGGCTGAGGTACCGCCGAGCTACTTTTCAAAATTCATTCGTGTCATGATGCATATGATATTATCTAATAATGGCTCCTAGTTTGTGAAAGCTACAAAATTGCGGGTTAATGTCACATAAAAATAGCCCTTTATTACTTCGAACTGTTATTGGACCAATCATTAATAATATTGTTCTTTAGTTGGCCAGTAGGCTATTAAAAATAAGTTTGAATTTCAACTTTATTGTTAACAAAATAAGGCTCCTATGATCTCCCATAACTCTGAATATTTTGGCATATACCTAAGTTTGAATTTCATTTTTATTTCTAACAAAATAAGGTTCCTATGATCTCCTATAACTCCGAATATTTCGGCATATAAGTTTGAATTTCAACTTTATTTCTAACGAGATAAGGTTCCTATGATCTTCCACCATAACTCTAAATATATCGGCTTATAAAGAGATATGTGGTTCCAATATTCGTGTCAAAATTGCAGCGCATAGATGTCACTTGAGTCGGTCTACATCGCGCTATCGCTTGTCCGACCTGACTTGTATAAGATATTATTGTTTTGAATATACTAATTTTGGTTGGATGTCTTCATGAGGTAATCTAAAAGGGAAGCCGATAAGAATGGAGTTCTTTAGACCCTTCGCTACTGTCATCCATAGTGATGTAACTTTGAAACTCTAATTTCAGGTGGATTAGGGTAATGCTCTTTACATCGAACTAGATCTATCAGTTAACTACTAGCGTCATTTATCACTGTTTCAATATAAGAGCTGTTTAAATTGAAAATTCATGTTGTCAGTCACTTGTGACGTAAAATCTTTTAGTTATTTAGTCCCGTGAACTGACAAGATTTACAATGTTAGTTGACTTTCTTTGTGTCACATAGTAGATACCGGCTGAAAATTTATGGCGCAAACGATAGGTGACTTGCTTAAAATATGGCTATTTTGTTTAGGCTATTGAAATTTGAGTGTATAAAAATAATTTTATTATGTAAAGTCAACCATTTAAATATTATGTATTTAGAAAACTGGAAACATGTAACACACCTTCAAATAAGAATATATTCCACATATCACATAATATGTAGCTTTTGCCTAGGAGTAGGGATAGAAAAGAGACTATAAGTACAGAATAGGGCAAAAATGTATTGCAGTCTAAATATAGCCTTCCGATCTATGCGACCGCGACGCGAGACCGCGACCCACGACCGCTGCCAGCAAACCAGCCAATCAGGTTCTCTGGCCACGCCCACCAGTCGCACGTCGCGGGTCGCGGGGATTGTTTAGTGCTCCATATAAATTCATTCTAAGCAGTGGCTCCGAGACCCTATTTCGGTCTCGGGTCGCGGTCTCGCGTCGCTCGTCGCGTGCATCGGAAGGCTACTTTAGGAGTCAGTAAAAGAGGAGGACAAGTGCCATTACACAATAATAATAAGTGGGTAGGTAAATTATAATCAGAATAATTTATTTTATTTCATCTATTAAATTATATTCTGCCATTTAATTCTACCATTCTGCCAGCTTCAATAACTATAAAAGGTTTTAAAATAGATCATAATATTAAGTATATTTGTTGGCGCTAAAAGTCGCGGCGGAGCGTCCGGCCAGTTCTATTAATTTTTCCATTCAGCACACTGCACCGCCTATATTATTATATACTTCGAGTACCCTCGCGCATAGCCACATACTATGTAGGGCTTTGACCTCACATAATATACTGATATTTTTTACATAAATGAAAATAATCGATGTAATAAAAATTAAAAAGTTAATAAAATGGTATTGCTAATAGCTAGGAAGCTGGTGCCTGGTGGCAATTTAGGTATATAATTTTATACATACATATACGAGGGCTGCACTAAAAGTATCGGGAATGGAATATTTCCACTGTTCCTGTCATATTAAAATCTTTTTAATTTAAAACTCCTTGGTTTTAAAAATCGAATACCGTTTATTTATTTAAAAAAAGATTCTCAGTCTTGTTACAAGGTCTTGTCAAGCTTGTTTAGTCGTTGAGAAAATGGAATTGACTCGAGAAAACTCTAGAGTGATGATTTATTATGATTTTCGAAGTGGTTTAACACAAAAACAGTGTGTTGACCGAATGATTTCTGCATTTGGTGATGAAGCCCCATCCAAAACCACAATTTATCGCTGGTTTGCTGAATTTCAACGTGGACGTGTCAAGCTCAGTGATGATCCCCGTCAAGGTCGTCCAAAAACTGCAGTCACCCAAGAAAACGTAGATGCTGTGCGTAACCTGATTGAGGAAGATCGACATGTGACATACCGCGAAATTCAGGCAACTTTAAACATTGGCATGAGTCAAATACAAATAATCTTGCATGAACAATTAGGTGTAAAAAAGTTTTTTTTCCCGATGGATACCGTATTTGCTCTGTGAAGAGCAAAAAGCGGTTACTTGGCGCGTCAGAACTCTCGAAAGATTCCACGCAGGATCCTCAAATGCTGTATACAACATCGTATCAGGTGACGAATCCTGGATATACGCGTACGAACCCGAAACATAAAACCAGTCACGAGTTTGGGTGTTCGAAAATGAGTTAAAGCCAACAAAAATTGTTCGTTCACGGAGTGTTGCAAAAAAAATGGTGGCCACGTTTGTCTCCAAAACCGGCCATGTTGCGACTATTCCTCTTGAGGGACAAAGAACGGTTAATGCAGAATGGTATGCTAACATTTGTTTGCCACAGGTCGTTTCTGAACTCCGGAAAGAGAACTGCAACCGCCGCATCATCCTCCATCACGACAATGCGAGTTCTCACAGCGCGCACAGAACAAAAGAGTTTTTAGAGCAAGAAATCATAGAATTATTAGACCATCCGCCGTACAGCCCCGACCTAAGCCCTAATGATTTCTATACTTTCCCTAAAATAAAGAATAAATTGCGTGGTCAGAGATTTTCATCACCTGAAGAAGCTGTGGACGCCTACAAAACGGCCATTTTGGAGACCCCAACTTCCGAATAGAATGGTTGCTTCAATGATTGGTTCCATCGTATGGAAAAATGTGTCAAATTTCGCAGAAATACTTCGAAAAGCAATAAATACATTTTTAAATAGTAATGTTGTGTCACTTCCTTGATTCCCGAAATTTTCAGTGCCGCCCTCGTAATTATACTCGATAGTATAATTTTTTACAATTTTTTTTCTTTAATTACGAACTTATAAGAAAAATTAGAGTTACCTGAGCTTACCACTATTTTCTCTAGTTCTCACAGTTGCAGACTACATTACGTCTTAGTATCAACGACGATGAAATAATATACCTAAAAAAATGTCACCAGCTTTATAGCTGGTGGCAATTATATAAGCTTACGCTTAAGCTTTGCACCATACACTATCTTGGGGACAGTTTAAATTGCTTTTTCAGACACAGCGCGTCTATTCCGCGAGCAACAACAGTTTCTTTTAGATATTAGTCCCGGATCAAGTTTTAACGGTTTTTTCCTGAACAAAGAGAAATATCACTTTGGATGCATAAAAGACTTTGAGAACACTTTGTTTACAAAGTATACAAGGGTTTGTACGAATTGTTATGAGTATTAAGAACGTATATTAATTGGTGTTAACGTATTGAACTATTTAGACTAGATTTTCTAGATCTATATTTAGACTGGATCTCTATCGCTCGTTCCGCGCTCTCGCTTGCACGCTCGGCTCAGGCGGACCGTGACTCAGACGGAACGTGACAATCTTTCGTGCGTGCAACCGGTGTAAATCGATGTATAAGACGTTATCACACCAAAAATCAAATCAACTCGTAAGTCGTAACTTAAGGGTCTATGCGCTCGACAGAACTGAAAATTGGAGTTATTTGAAACCATTTTTCTCAGTCATGTTCGTATTGAAAAATACCAAAAAAGTATATGTCAATCTGCATTATATTTAGCCGAGGATTTTTTTTAAATAAATTGAATTTTTTTATTTAAATATTGATTAAAAAATATGCTAAGTCCTACCTTTTTTTAAAGTTAAAACCTTTTTTCTCTTCTTCTATCAGTCACACGAGTGTGAAAAATATTCCAGTATTTTAAGTAAGACAAGGCTCAGGGGAAGGCCGTTTCAGTTTTTGCAAATTTTATCTCAAATGTTTAAATAGCTTTAAATTTTTTTTTATCCGATTTCAATAATCTCCGGTCGGCGCGATACGCCCTTGTCGACTACAAAATCAGTATGGGACTTGACGCTCAAGGTCACTGTCGTTATACAGAGGCTCACCACAACACAGCAAAATGTTTTGAAAAACAAATGACCCCTATTCTGTTCAGATCCAATTTATTCTAAACAAAACTTTTCTACCAAATTAATGTGTCATTGTATTTCTTTATTGTTATTAAGTATATATTAAGTAATATTTAAATTAGTGGCATTAAAGTGAATGACAATTTTATTAAACGTTTAGATTAAGATTAAACTAGCTGTTTCCCGCTGCTCCGCCCGCGTAAATATACTATCGAGTATCCCGTGGGAATACTGTACTTTTCCGGGATAAGAAGTAGCCGATGTTTTAAGCCATACCAAATTTCATCAAAATCTATTCTGTAGTTTTAGCGTGAAAAAGTAACAAACATCCATCCATCCATCTATCTATACGTCCATGTCCATCCTCACAAACTTTCACATTTATAATAGTAGTAGGATTCGCATTAAGTTGGCAGTGGGTCATCAGTGCAATTGTCAAAATTGACCAATGGCTCTTGAGCCGTGTTCACAATAACCACTTATTAATCTAAAACATTTTGACATCTGCACTGATGACTCACGACTCACTTAATCAGTCAAGGCCTCGTTATAATGGACGATTCGTGTTCTTTCGACTCCAAATCTATTTTAAATTGTCGATATTCTACAATTGATATGAAAGACAGGTGAAATGATGATACAGGCTGGAAATTATATAAATACTAGCTTTCTGCTATTTTTATGTTAAAAAGAAAATCTTTATTTTATTCGGGAACGGAACGGGAAAGCTCTTACAAAAATTATTTTAATCCCGCCAATAAACCATCAATATCCATATAGAGGCGGAAAAATATCATACATGCTTATTTTTAGTCAAATTCGTTGAGCGATTGAATAATATATAGCAACTTAATTGTTTGGTGCTGACGAGAACATAAGCATAGCTTTATTTTATCCTCGAAAGATTGTTACATGACAGACAGACAGTGAGACGGACAGAAAAGTTAAAAAATATATATTTTTTATTGTAAGTACCGTATAAAGTTTCATATTTATATTTTATTCAAAAGCTGTTAATTTAAATTTATAGACTTATATAAATCAAGGAAAATATGTGAAGGAAATAACATAACTTTAGTTGTTACTTGTTACAAAAACAATTTCAGTGGGTCAGTTATTTTGAGCAATAAAAATGGGTGTAATAAACATAAGACGGGGCCCATCAAGCTTTCCTTCTCACATTTATCTGGATAATAAATATTCTACTTAACCCTTCTTGGATAATATATTCCGAGAATTGCATTATAAATTTTATTTACATTAGGATTGGGAAAACAAAGGGCATTAGTATGCCAAAGCTTCAAATTTACTATCAACACCGGTCACTGTCCCTGTGGAACGAGGGATAGAACGACGGAGCAAGGAACAACAGAACAAGGAACAACGAACGAAAAATAGGAACCAGGTGCGGCAGGGACAGGAGACGTCCCGGAGACGTATAAATCTTAGCGTGAATTCCGAAAAGAGAATTGAAAAACGCTTCGGAGGATTCATGAATTTTTAAAATTTAATACTGTTACGTATTACGTACACGACTGTTATCGTTTTGTGTGCTCCACAATATGGTTTGTTTTCTTGGAAAAGTATATTTTGATGTGTTAATTTTTCACGAGTATCAAAGAACATATTTAACAAAATATTATATAAAATATATAGAACGACAGTGTTCACTGTACATAGTATGAAATTCTTGAAAACTAAACACAGTATTCTTATTAAACTCCAAAATTGTATGAACATTTTTAAATACGAGAATTAGCCTTCTGAAAACAACTAAAAATACAAACTAGCGCATTTTATTTTTTGTTAAAAACAATTCTGTAACGCAATTTAAATTGTCAAATCAGAATTATCCAAAGCATTTCCCGTGCCGTAAAAAACCTAACCAATACATTCGCAATTTCGGAGCGACATTAAATTAAATGCCACAAATTTTACGCAGCACGTTCTGCTTTCGACTCCATTTAGCTTTACCGAATAAACTAGTGACGTAAACAAGCGAATAGTAATTATCGATAATGTAAATCAATCGATACAATTAGCAGACGGCACCGGGTGAGGTAATGTTTGCGGTTGCGGTCGTGAATCGTGACTTGCTGAATTTGCATCGCGGATGCGACGTATGTCACGGTCAACAGTAAACGTATAATTATGTCTACTGTGGTACTTGAGCACAATATAAATAATGTACAGTAGACAATCTTCATACTAAACCGTCCGAATCAGCACGCGCACACACACGCGTCAATTACACAACCGCTAACGAAACCTAAAATAGCAGAAGCATGGAGTGTCACGCCGCGCGCCGCGCCTCCGCGCCGTGCCGCCAAGACTTATGGCTGCAATAAACGACTAACGAGTTTTAGTTAGTTGTGGCGCGACGCTTGCGCACTGTTAACGCCCTATTTTGTAGACGTAGGTACCAGCCCTAGCGCTCCGCTCGGCCACGGGCAATCGTAGGTAAACATTTCAAGGACACGGCTGAGTTCAACTTTTATACATTATTTATATTTTGACTTAAGGGTCTGTGATTATAGTGTATAAACGCGATTTCGGTCGGATGTACAGTGTTTGGTAGAAAGTAGTCAATCCGTGAAATTATAGATTCAGGGTTGAAGACGGATTTGAATACACTCTTTGTATGATCTATAGTAGACCGTTTCTGAGAAATTCGGCATTTTGTATTTTTTTCAGAAGTGGATGATCTGATATGTTTTTGTTATAACAAAATACTGAAAATCGTTTAAATCGCCAATGTTTTAATTTCCTCGTCATAACATAAGTATAATTAAATTTCAGTCTGAAAAACATTTATTGATTACAAAACAACTGTGGGCTTAGCACGAACAATTAACAAAAGCGTATTCCTGTAACTGTGCTATTATGCCCCAACACAGAACCGTAGACCAGGCTGGTCAGTAGCGGGCTTAAGTCAATGCCTTAATTTAAAAAATGTAATTTAATGATTAACAATCATAGATATTACATTAAATTAAAAAGAGGTACTTATTTATCAATGTTAACTGTGGGGGACACGCCTAGATTATCTAGGGCAACAGGAAGGGATTGTTATTAAGCGACACTTACGAGAAAGGAAATTAAAAGGATACTGGGAAAAGTCGGGGGGAAATAGTAGGATGAAATATTACAAGGAATTAGAAAGGGGAAAATAAACTTCCGGTCACTGTTCACTACTTCGATGGGCGATGAGGCAGGGATTCGTCTTACTTTACGGCTGGTTACGAGCGAACTACGAATTGTATGGCCGCCGGCCCCATCCCGGTACCGTTGGTGTATTGTGCCGTCGGCATAAACCGACTTATATAACCGGAATTTCTTTATTTAAGCGCATTTTCGGCAAGTAATCCGGTAAGCGTCGTAAAAACATCGTGTTTTAAGCAAAAAGGTTAGGCAATTATATTTTTACGCGTTATAAATTTCCCTGGGAGCAAAAATTTATCCCCTTCCTGGTCTTTTGTTAAACAGTAGCTTCATGACAAACTGTTTGTTATTGTTTCACGCAGCCATGTTTGATTATCACAAACCGATTTTGTACGCCCGGCTTAAATTTTACTTAAGTCTTTTACTTTTTAAGTCTATTAAGGTGTTTTGTTAGCTTTTCTATGGCAATTTATTACAGACTTGTTGACGATAAAATCGATATCTTAGGGTCATCTCCACCGAGACGAGATGACGCGACATTTTAAAGATAGTGATTGAAAATTGAATCGCTATGTTATAAATGCTGCGCCGCGCCGCGTCTCGGAGTGAAATGACGCTTAAAGTTTATGGAAACTATTCTGCATTCCGAACGATTATTCTCTCTTAACGTCTTTCGTCGTTAAAATCTAAAATCAAATGTCATAATCTAAAAATTGGGGCCATTTAACTGGAGACACTTGTTACCTTAACATGCTTGTCTATAATCAGTGTCGTACACTATAGAACGGTCGCGCTCCACATTACACACGAAGCAAATTTAATTGCGTACGAAATAAATGACGTTGGTGGCCAACGAGTTGCTCGCGTTCATCCAGCACGCCAGGCAAGTACTACGAAACGCTCGGCCAGAGAGCGAACATGCCATCATCTCCCTGCTGAAGCAGACAGATCCAGGCGACGTGCCAGACTTTGTGGCGAAAGATCTCCCGGTCAAGCTACCGGTGGTAACAATGGATCACGTCGACATCTCCAGCCTGCTGAAGAACTTCAACAGTATGAAGGCATCGGAATCTATCATCCGTAACTTACGTAGTGAATTACTACAATTAAAATGTAATAATTCAGTAAGTAGGTCACCCGATCATTCAACCGCCTTCGCTATCTCACGTAATGGCGACGCGCGAGCTGACACATCGTTTTGCGTGTCAACGGAATCCGACTAGTCGGCGACCACCGCTGCCCCCGCCGGCCTTATCCTCTGGATCGTGCAGACGCTGAGTCAACAAGGGACTCGGCAGTAAAATTATGCGACTATTGTCGGTCCCGCACCTCCCCCGCGGACGAAGACAAAGGGAGAGAAAGAGAGCCACATGGCCGTGGAGAGCCGCAAGGTTGAACCTCCTTCCTCCTTAGTTTAAGTATATAATAATATGTATGGTAGTCTGTAAGGTGATAATATGCCGCCCAAAATAAACGTTATTTAATTTATAATATATACGTCTATGATTATAAAGCATTATTTGAAAAAAAAAATATCTGCACACCCAAATTTCATGCGTTTCCGGTTGCACAATTCTTGTAAAACAGTGCTGAAAGATTTTTGTTTCACCTATTATTATAACAATAACCGAAACGATATACGGTAATAATTATGTAATTCGTCAAATGGACACGAGACACATGAGTTCAGTTAGTGAAATTCAATATTATTGTTACCATTTACACATATGTATGTGTAAACAAATAAACACAAAATATTTTATCCAAAAAAAGTTTACATTCAACCCTTATAATTCAATATTAATCTATCACGTAAAATCCAATGAACGATCAATCATAATCCCGGAATTCGGTAGCAGTTTAAATTTAATCCAGGGATAATCCTACATCGATTTACTCTCCAGTAAAAACAACGCATTTCGTCGCATTAGCGCGTTATTAACCTTAGTTTAACGACGAAAATGTCATTATTGGTCGTGTGATCAATATTTTAATGATTACTTTTTGGTATGTTTTTAAATGAAAAACTATCAGACGGTACACCTGATGGAAAACGATTACCTTCGCCTATGGATACCCGCAATATCTGAGGACCCGCAAGTGCGTTTCCGGCCTTTTAAACAGGAGTACGCTCTTTGAAGGGTTGAAGGTCATAGTGGTCCAGAAATACTGCTGGTGACAGCTCTTTACAGTTTTATTGTGCGCGGCAGAAAACTCCGGGAAAATAGCACAGATCAAGATGATGAGGATGGATGTCACGTGGAACGGAGGCGAAAAGTTGCAGAGGTATAAGTCCGAACGATTCCCAGGAGCGCTCTATTATATAAGTATAAACTATAGATTTACCGCCTTCGTGTTCCAGTGGTTTAGAACTTGGCTCTCGACTCGGAGGTCGTGGGTATTGGGTGGGTCGGATTCCCGCGTTGGGACAACAAAAAATGTTGTTTCCATGTTTGCTTAGGACAATGCAGGCTGATCAACTGATTATCTGATAAGAAAGATGATCCATGCCACTAGATTTCGAGAGTAAAGGAAGAAAGAGTGCTCTTTTGCACAAACTTGGGCACTATAAAATAACTCCTGCGTAGATGGCCTGGTTTCAATATAACCATCCACCGTCACCGAAATTGGTGTGGGGAGCTATTATAACCTATAGAAGAATCAGAGCGATATACATCGTTATTTACGTAGTGCCAAGGAGTCTAGCCAATTATAAATACTTTGGCAGTCGATGATTCGAATCGCCCCCTTTGATGAATGCGATCCAGCTGTTATTTTGGTGCTCCTGTCGAGATATAGAAACAGAGAATCATGTGTTGCTGAACCTGCGCCTTATAGAGTTTTAGGCGCTGGGCCGATGTGAACTACAGATTCGACCTGTTCAGAAAATCAAGCTTCTTGGAAGCTTAGCTTTGTTAGTTAGGCTTAACTTAGCCTTACCTTCTAAATGACATCGATATTGGACCTCGCTCGATATGTCTTCACCGAGTACTCCAATGCTGGCTGAGGCAGTTACGGGGGTGACTTCAAATGAGGACATACGTCCAACGGTAACTTATTAGCGCTGAACGTTATATAACTAGTTAGGTTTAATATTATGAAATGTTTTTCACAATATACAGTCATTATACACTATTAAATTTACAATACAAACTGGACATTGTATTTTAGAGATTCAGAAAAAATGCCTGTCAAAGTAAAATATAATATACAAGAAAATTCTTTGTACTATGCATAGGTCTATGGTATAAAATGTTTTTTCATTTAAAAAAAACATGTAAACAAAAAATTCATACTGATTCTCGGATGATGTTAAATCATCCCGCCAGCAATTAGCACCAGAGATTGGTTCACGACCTCAGATATTACTTGCGTATTAAATACAATTTATCAACGGTTCCCAAAAAACCGGGTTCCAATTATACAGCTTCTAGAGAAACCGGTTGCGATTAATTACACTGGTTTCAGAAACCAGGCTCCAACTAAGCACGGTCTGGCGGGACAAGCCTCGGCGTAAACTATAATCCTGTAGATATTAAACTTTTTATTGGAAAACTGCTTTATAATAAACCATATTTTTTATCCGATCGTATCACTGTAGAAAAAGCATTAAAATCCAATACGCGGATTTATTTCGTATCGATTTTTATGATATTTTATATACAAAATCTGAAATAATGATTCTTATTCAGGGATTCGTGTATAAAACTGAACGTTGCCTGCGACTTTTCGAAGAAAGAAAAGAAAACTGGTTAGTCGCTATACATTTACTGCCTTGATCCTTAAATACGCGTTAACCGTTTGTTAGTTGTACTTTATGATTGTATTAATAAAAATAAAACAATAATATGAATCAAAGTCGGGGAAAAAAAGTTATTTCATTATATATAAACTAACCTATTTCACCAGTTCGTCAACTAGCAATTCATCAAAATCCAAACGTAAAGACCGCGATCTTCACTTAAGAGAGCGCTAGTCAACGGCTCAACTCATTGCGGCGCGCGGGGAAAATGCTTGTTATATCACATAACATCGGGGAAGAGAGGATATCCCACCAAAAACATTTTCATGTGAAGTGATGCCAAGATCGCACTGTCAAAAAGTTATCAGATCTCATGTAAAACCAAGCTTCTGACTCTACACGCCCTAACACTACAAGCCTAACTTCACAAACTGTACATTCAACTCTATTGTATTAGCACAGAGTTCTATTTTCAATGCTCAGAATTTTCTTCGACTTTGCAGATTCCGGATCATAATATAGTCCCAGCCTTATACGAAAATTCTGTTTCACGCAATTCAAGCGCAGAATTAAAAAAACACTTTTTGATGATTAAATTTCACTATTAATTCACGATAAATTTTAAAAACACAGGTACACACACCTACACACACACACAGGTACACACACGGTACACAGGTTACACAGGTATATTTTTTAGCGATGAAGATTACAAATAAAAATATTTTATCCATTTTGATGCATATTCTATATTGACGTAATATTAAAATAATTATTTCCCGAGTATTCTGTAGTAATTTCGACGGAAAATGAAACATATAGGTTGTTCTAATTATTTTTCAACATTATAATTATCAAACGGAAGTCTCATATACTTACTTACATAAACTTTTTAGTTTTTAGGCTTTGTAAATAAAAAGGGTTATAAAAAAACCTTTTTACATATAGATTCGGACAATATTAATAAGTAGTTGGGAGACCGAACTACGCTCGGAGTTATATTATTAGTACGGACAAAAATTATAAAAAAAGTTTTTTTTTTAATGAAACGAACCAGGAAACGAGCAGACGGATCGCGTTATGTAAGCAATTACCGTTGTCTTTGGATACTCGCAACACCAGAGGAATTACACTTGTAACTCCTCTGGTGTTGCGACTTGCGTTCCAAGTCCTTAAAATCCCCAATACCCCTTGGGCCTCCGGTAACTTTACTCACTTGGCGTAATTCAACTCAAGCGTTATTTCACGCTGGTTTTTTGTGAGGCCGTGGTATTTTACCAGCCGAGCCGACCCATTCATGTCGAAGCTTGGCTCTCCCACATTTAAATATATAAAAAATCGTCTGACCGGGATCCAAACCCACCCAAACCCTAATTTGCCAACAATGCAAAGTCTGATGGTTAGTAGCTGAAATACTGGAAGCCGTTTGCGAGATTCTCTATATTATAATATTGTATATTAAATATTTACAAGATTTGCTCATTTAAAGTAAAGGATAATAAAAATTTGTATTCTTATGTAATACGTTGTAATCAAATAATTTATTGGGTCATCTACGTTCTCTTGTGGGCAGGATTAGTTAGAAGCTTGGTTTTACATGAGATCTGATAACTTTTTGACAGTGCGATCTTGGCATCACTTTACATGAAAATGTTTTTGGTGGGATTTTACTTCTTTTCGTAAGTTGTTATGACAATATTTTTATTTTCCCTCTCTTTTTAGGGTATATTTCTTGCGCAACAGAGGCGCCTTTTTGTTGTCCTTTGCCTTTTTTATTTGTTGACTTCATATTTATAATAAGTGACAGATCGGGGCGATTCTTGGCTCTTCGACTATAGCTGATTATTGTGCTTTAATACTACTAGAGTCAATATTTATATGGTGAACACCTTTCAAATTAGTCATTGTAGCAAGTGCTACATAATCCTGACCACAAGAGAACGTAGACGACCTAAAAATTAATTATTTGATCTGTTAAGTAAAATTTGCCCATACAGGTAATGATAAAACGGTGAAGCGCGATTCAGCAGAAGATAAAATATCGATAATTGATATCTATCGGCTACATTTACTGAACTGGAATTCTACATCCATTTAAATAATGCAGCATCATCAAGCGCCATCTATTGCGTGTGATGTGACGTAAAAAAGAAGCATGAGGTACTAGTATACTAAAGGCCGGCAACGCACTTGCAACTCCTATGGTGTCGCGGGTATTCACGGGCAACAGTAGTCGCTTTTCATCATGACCCAGCTGCTGGTTTCACGTTTGCCCTCTCTTATCAAGAAGAACAATAATTTAACAGTATTTTCATACACCATTACACAAAACCTGTAAATATGTAACATACAATATTATAATATTGAGAATGTCGGAAATGGCTTCCAGTAGGTACTTATTTTAGCTACTAAGCATCAGACTGCGTTATTGGCAAATTGGTCGAGGGTTTGAATCCCAGTCAGACAATTTTTTTTATATTTAAATGTGGGAGAGCCACACTTCGACATGAATGGGACAGCTCGACCGGGTAAATACCACGGCCTCACAGAAAATCAGCGTGAAATAACGCTTGCGTTGTATTTCGCCAAGTGAGTAAAGTTACCGGAGGTCCAAAGGGTGTTGGGGATTTTAAAAATTGGGACTTTGGGACTTGGAACGCAATTCGCAATACCAGAGGAGATACAATTGTAACTCCTCTAGTGTTGCGAGTATCCATAGGCCAATGTAATCGCTTACATCATGCGATCCGTCTGCTCGTTTCCTGGTTCATTTCATTAAAAAATATATAAATCTTAATATTTTATCTTTTTATAATTTTTACCTGTACTAATAATATAACTCCGAGCGAAGTTCAGTCTCCCAAGTATTTATTAATATTGTCCGAATCATTGGGTAAAAATGTTTATTTAAAACCCTTTTTATTTACAAAGCCTAAAAACTAAAAAGAATATATGGACTTCCGTTTAGTAATTAGAATGTTACCTATATGTTTAATTTTCCGTCGAAATTACTACAGTATATCTATATCGGGTATATCGGAAAATAATTATTTCAATATTACGTCTTATTTTTTTCCAATTAGTTTCCAATCCAAGCGACGAACGAAGACATAACTAACATAGTTCATAATAACGCGAAAGATGGCGCTTTTAAAGAGACTGAACTTTCATCCCCTAGTTTAAGGGGTTGGAGGATAAAAGTTCCAATTTTACGTACCAATTTAAAGTACACAGTACGTTACGTATTTTGTGATCGGGTCAACGGGATCGGCTAAGATATGCTTAGGCCGTTTGTACGGGTGTCGGAAAGTCTGTGCGTCGTGATTATAGTCCAGGGCCTGTGATTTATGCCTTTATCAAAGAATCTCTCTACGAGTTCCTTGATATAGGCTTTAATAGTGATGAGCTCGCAGTCCCTATGCAAGTCGATGTTACGCATGTACCAGGGGCCGCCTGTTGCCATGCGTAGAATCCGGTTTTGGACTCTTTGCAAACGGTCCAATTGAGATTCGCTTATCTATGCGAAAGAGACGCACGCATAAGTGAGTATCGTTCTAATGCAAACTTTATAAAATGTAAGCTTATGTCTTAGGGATATTTTGCTTCGCGAATTAATTAGCGGATATAATTTGAAAAGTACAAATTTCGCTTTACGTAATGTATTACTGATGTGACTCGAAAACGTCATCGACTTGTATAGTACTACGCCTAAATATTTGACCTGAGTGACCTCCGGGATTAATTTGCCGTGCAGGCTTATAGGGCTCATTTGTTTACGGGGGCAAGTACGCCTCATTGCACTTTTACTATCGAATTGGATGGCGTGACTTTTGTCGGGATTAACTTCTATTCTCCATTTGGAGAACCATTTACCGAGAGCGGTAACTGACTCCTGGAGGGCTTTAGACGCGGTACAGGCTCGTATGTGGGAATAATAAAGGGCTGTGTCGTCCGCGAACATAGCTAATTGCACCGTGCGTGTTTAGGAATGTCACTTATGTACAGGTTATATAGGGAGGGCGAGAGGACCGAGCCCTGTGGTACTCCCGCCTCTATATATCTTGGCGACGACAGTGCGCCTTCTACGCGGAAATGAAACTTACGATTTTTTAAAAAGTTACTAAATAGTAAAACAAGATAATCGGGTATGCCCATTTGATAGAGTTTGTATAACAGTCCGTTATGCCAAATTTTATCAAAAGCTTTTGCAATGTCAAAGAATACGGCGCATGTCGTCTTCCTGTCGTTTTTGCTAGTGCTAGTAATTATGTACTCCGTTAAGCGGTGTACTTGAGCGGGACAGCTGTGCATTTTGCGGAAGGCAAACTGCTCGTCTGGAAGGAGTTTTTTCTCGGTTATGACGTCATTGAGGCGCCTTTTAATAACTCTTTCATAGACTTTACCATGGGAGCTAATGAGACTTATTGGACGGTAGCTACCAGGCACTTTCCGGGGTTTCCCCGGTTTGTGGATACGAGAAGCTATAGTGCACACATTTATACCGTTTTTCAAGTATTTTAGGCGTCCACTTAATACGCAAATTGACACTCAGCTCTTGGTGTTTTATGTTTTATATAAAAAGCTATATAATATTATTGTCTGAAGTTAACTCCATTGCTGAGACGCTTATTACGACATGTTCAAGCTCTATATTTTTTTACCTCGCCGTTATAACGATGTTACGTAGGACGGGGGTTAAAATCTACCCCCTTATTGATAAAAATATTTACACCACGGATACACAATCCACGTTGCTTGCTGTCTTTGTCTGATATGTTCAAGAAGCCACTAGACAGACAAAGACAGCAACATGGATTATCCGTGGTGTAAATATTTTTATAAGGGGGCTAGCCCCTAGGGTTTGAAAACGAATTAAAATTCCCCGGGTTTATTCCATGTAACAGACAAACGTTTCATGACACGTCTGGTCACATTATAATATGACATGTCCATTGTATCTGACACTGTCTCTTCTTGGTAGTATGACAAGTACAGCATGTGACTTGAGAACTCTTTATTTATGAAGCACTTAAGTATTCGGCTGTAACAGTAATAAACACACATTTACACAATATACTCGCCGACTTTCGTATATTTTATAGAGCAATAGCTCTTTCCAGCAGCTCCGCCCGCGTAAATATATTATCCCACGGGAACACTGTATTTTTTCAGGATAAAAAGTAGCCTATGTTTTAATCCAGACGCTAAACTATTACCTACAAGAATTCATTTTATTTCATCGAAATTCGTTCAGTAGTTTTGCGTGAAAGAGTAGCAAACATCCACCCATACATTTGTAAAATCATTGTCAGCAGAAATAAAATTCTAGAAGAATGTTCTAGAATTTTGAAGATTTTCCTTTTTGCGATATATTTATTTAGATAGTTCCGCATTGCTTGACACAAAAACTACAAGATCGATAAGATAAATTTATCCCAATTGTCTTTGTACAGCAGCGGAGAATTTACGATGCCAATTGTTTTGTTCTTACCCCTAGATTTTTTTAAAGAGATACCATAGTAGGTTATCCTACTACTATTATTAATGTGAAAGTTTGAGAGGATGGATGCATGTTTGTTACTGTTTCACGCAAAAACTACTGAATGGATTTCGATGAAATTTGGTATGTCAGTAGTTTAGGCTCTGGATTAAAACATAGGCAACTTTTTAACCCAAAAAAGTACAGTGTTCCCATGGGATACTAATTTACGCGGACGGAGGCGCTCTAGTTACTCAATAAATGGATGAATCGATGCAGCACAGACGACTTAATCTTTTGACGACAAATGAATTTAAACTTCGCATTATTGCCTAAAATGAAAAAAAAAAAGTTTCAGAATTTTCTAAAATAATGTTACATAATGCCGTATAGAACATAATTCGATTCGAATTTGGTGCGTTTAAGATTAAGTTGGTGTCTGTACCGTAGATGGAACAAGCATTACTGTGACACGCCGGTCTTACGTTTCTGGCGAACTTTTCTAATTAGGTGTAGAGCATCAATCTTCGGGACGTTCCGCGATTCAGTGTGACTGGCAATTCGGGGAATCCCGGAATGGAAAAAGATCCACTGATTATATAAACAGATATTATTGTAAAATCATATTTGAATTAGGGCATATCTACGCAATAGACAGTCTAGTAAAGTTGAATCGCGTCCGCAAGATTTTTTAATTTAAAGAGAGAGAGAGACTGAGGAAAACGGGAGGGAAATACACTTTTCGCGATGTCCTAAGGTAACAATTCATCAGGGATCCTTCGAAAATTAAATTTTGATTATACATGCGTCTAATAACAATTTTTGAATAAAATAAAGCCTATTTCTCCTTTCCCTATTATTTTCTTGTGGGTAGAAGTTATTGGAAATGATAATTATATCGACATTTGTTTAAATTAAAGTTTTTAAACTTGAATTGAAGTCATTTTCACTATACCCGAAATAGTGGGCAGTAATTGAGACAAGTCCTTAATTTTGTCGTCTCGCAATAATTCTCGATGATTTATGGTGTCAACTTGGAGCTATCTCCTGGGCTTTTGGCCACTCTGGCTAAGGTATTAGGGGTTATGAATAAAATATCCAGCTGTTGAGAGTCAGGTGTCTACGTGACGAGAATGTTGCTACTGATATTATTTATTTAGAATTCGTGATCGGTCGCATTAGCCGAGTGCTGGTATTATGATATTGGCCCCATGTACGGTCCGGTTTTCCTTCAGTTCGGCCTGAACGGATGCAAAATCGTATCGTCTGTCTGCAATTTCGAGATCGCATCAGTCGGCGGGATGGACTGAAGCGATTCGTTCCAGTGTTGCCAGCTCTGTTCTTGCGAAACTTCTAAACTCGCGTAGATTTCTACTAAAAACTACTAAAGGAATACTGAAAACTGTCAAAAAAGCTACTCAAATTAGGAATCTCTAAAGCCCCCAAAAAACCACTGCATTTTAGGTTTTGTTATATTGAAATTTTGTTATTTATTGAATTAAAATATAGTAGGAAATGTACGCATATAGTAATTAAACGGGTAGTTTTAAGAAAATTACGTACTTATGTATTATTATGATAAGGTGTATTTTTTTTGTGCCTAACCTAGGCCACTTTGCATATGATTACTGTCTGGCTCTTTCCTATAAAAACACTACTAACAACTAAATTCCTACTAAGTAGGGGAATAATATACTTAATTTAGTATTAAAACTTTTTAAAATAACTAAGTTGGCAACATTAATTCTGGACTGTACGGATGGACTGAACGGATCATGTGTGACCAATCGCTTCAGTTCTCGTCAGAGCTGCGGCCGTGCGGGCGTGTATCGTGTACAAGCATAGTGAGTTTACAATTAATAAACACGACCGTAGCTCGTGGCAAATCAGAACGAACTGATGCGATTTTTCTGTGTGTGTGCTCGAATCCGTTCAGGCCGAAATGGTGTCAGTTGGGTCGGATGCGTTTTTTTTCGGTGTATGTGCTCGAATCCGTTCAGGCCGAACTGACGCCAACTACTAACTAAACTGTACTAACTGAAACGATTGGCCTCTCGTCTGTGGGCCCTTAATTTACGGACGCCTTCGCGAGACGCGCGACGTCAATATGGTTTAATGATCTATTAGCCAAAGGAGAAAACGGAAAATAGATGGCGAATTTTAATAATACTAGAGGTTGAAATTCGATATTAATTCATATTTTAATTTCTTTTAGGGTTCTTTTGCCTCCTAGATACGCAATAAAAATAAAATATCTTTCTTTTACATTGCATAGACATACATTAGTATATGCAATGTAAAAGAAAGATTGACAATTGTGTCCAAGCAACACCTCAAGTTGTTATACAAATGCATGGTAGTTTAACTTTATTTATAGGCATTATAAAAAAAAAGCTCTCTGCACACCGTCCTTCCTCCACACAAACTTTAACTTTTCCAATTTTTATACTCATCCGTTCGCACAATTCTCGTAAAACTACAGTCAAAATTTTTGCTTCACGTATTAATATGATGCAATTTTTTAACAGCTGATAATAACAAGAAATTGTAGAAATTCGTAAACCCAACTTCAGTTATGTTTTGAAGGATCATCAATAAATAGATAGACCTGAATAGTTGGATTATTTTTCGTTATGTGATTTTTTCAAGTATCTCCCGACATCAAAATTAATAATTTCACTTCAGACCAAACTAATCCAATTTAAAAACACATTTCATGAAATTAAAATTCATACACACATTTGTATTAATTAAATTATCAGCTGCTGTCACCGTCATCGTATCTCGACTCCATCAATCCTTTCACCCCATCAATAGGCATCAATTAATCCGGGTCATCGCCATTCATTTGTTTGCGAAGATAACGGATGAGGTCGTCACGTACAATAAACCCAACCTCCCCTATTCGTTACCGAATTACTATTGTTGTATTCTTGCTGAATTTTATTTTACAACTAAGATGATAATTTTTCATGGTAATGTTGCGTGATAAAATTTTATTTCAAATAATTATGATTAGCAAATATTTTTCTTCTTCTTAGGGTTTCGTGCCCAATTAAGGGCAAAAGCGAGACCTTATTACTAAGACTCCGCTGTCCGTCTGTCCCTCTGACGGTCACCAGGCTTCATATTCTCATGAACCATGAAAGCTATACGATTGATGATGGATTTCTATTGGCGCTTTAACAACAAAATATACTAAAAATAGAATACAATAAATATTTATGTGGTTGTCTCATACAACAAACGTGTTCTGTACAAAAAGGCTGAATTACGTGCAAAACGGAAAAAGTTAAAATTGAAGTGTTCTATTCTGAGAATCTAATGATGCCGTTGAAAAACTACCATATTAGATTTTCTGTGAATACTGTTACTTATTTCAGCATTTTTAGTTTTGTAATTTCCAAGTTGGTTTACCATTGACAGTTGAAAAATCGGCCTGTGTTTTATCTTATACTTTAAACGAGACAATCTTGGTCATTACATATGAAACTGGCGTTTTATAAAAAAGGAACATAAAGTAGATTTTTTTTAAACGCAATATATTTATTTAATCAAAGTATATACCATTGCTATCTATGCACTTTTGCCATCTCATAGGTATTCCTTTACTAAAAAACCATTCGGACAGGAATCAATAAAATCTTTGAAGGCGCTTTGGACGGGGCACCATCGGAGTTGAATTTTTCCCTTGCAAGAAGTTATCCAAATAAAAAAAAAAAATGGTAATATGTTGGAGCAAGGTCCGAGGAGTACGGTGGATTTCTTAGACATTCCAATTGAAGCACCACTAATTTGGTAGCCGTCTGTTGTGCAGTGTGTGGTCTAGCGTTGTCCTGAAGCAGCAGTGGCCGCAGCAGCTAGCTTTTCCATCATAATTTGCAGTCGCTGGCAATAGACATCTGCCGTAATCGTCTGGTCAGATTTAAGAAAGCTGTAGTGAACGACACCGACATTAGTCCACCAAACGCTCACAAGTAATTTTTTTTTAGTCAATTTTTGTGAATATATATAGTATAGCTAGATATAATGTTCTATAGAAATAATAGTACCCGGGTAACCGAGCTTTGCTCGGAGTTGTGAAAAATTTAAATAAATAAAAATAATCACAAAAATATTATATATAAATATATAACAATATCTACGTCAATGAGCTTATTCACACTACCTAATATATTATATTCCATTTACATTATCATAAAACAGTTCTCAAGCTAAAACATACTCTGTCGAGTCAAGTAAGAAATCAGAAAATTATTCAAATACCGTCATTGGGTGCAGGAGCTTTCACCGCTGCTCTTAAATGGTTTATTATGCGAAAGGCTTAACTATGGACATTAACAACCGAGTTCCAAAATGAAGTTTATCAATTTGTCTGTATGTTTTTTTGTATGAATGTGATTACTCCGCCGTTTGTGAACCGATTTTCGAATTTCTTTTTTTATTGTAAAGGGTTTACTTCTAACTGTATGTTCACACCGTAACGGTAGCGTCGCTACATTTTTAAGATAGCTATTCGAAATTGAACTTTATTCACTGAAACGTATATCTTCTTGTGTATAATGTTCAATTTTGAATAGCTATCTTAAAAATGCAAATTAGGTTTTAAGCTTTTAGTCCCTATTTTACCCACCTAGGGGTATTAGTAAACGCTGAAATCCGTAGCTCATTATTTTTTCCGTACTCAATTTTATACGAAATATCATGCAAATATGTCCAAGGGGATAAAATAGGTGATAAAAGTTCATACAAACTTTTATCACCTATTTTATCCCCTTGGGGGTTTAATTTCGAATAATCCTTCCTTAGCGAATGCCTACGTCGTATGAGAAATACGTGTGCAAAATTTCAAATTTCTAGCCTTATGGGTTTAGCCTGTGCGTAGATACATCAGTCAATCACTTTTGTCCTTTATATTTATAGATATATAGATTATGTAACTCAGGATCACACTAAGTATTATTTAAGGACTTTCAAAATCTACGTTTCTTGTTACTGGCTTCGATCACAGTAGCTTGTAATCTTCTAGTTGTTTGCCATGAGATGGTGACATGACTAATTTCAGACTTAAATAAAACTGCTAGACATTCACCCCGACTGTACATAATACATACGGGTATGTATGTAGGTAATTTGTTAGTAGAAAGTCAAATATCTCCAAATCTTTGACATAAACATCTAATTTTAGCTCAGAAAACGTGTTGACTCAATACAAACATTCTACAGCGTGTCAGATATTAACGGCGATTTCCAGGGCCTTTGGACCCAGGAATCCGGAGGAAATGTAGCGTAATAAAATCAACGTCCAGGGACGTGGCTGGAAAATAAACGGAATAGTTATTATATTATTTCCATTTTCACGAATACAAATTACTGAAGTGGCAAGTTCTGCGCGCAAGTGTCTTGCCGCATAAGAATGCGAATATTGTGACTGAATTAAAGATAGGAATATCTTTGTAAGTATTCGATAGAATATAAATCTGTCGTAGAGTTTATATACTATCCAGATTTAAATTATTAGAGCACCCAAATATTCCTAATGGCTAAGTATTAGTTTTATTCACATAGTTATTTGTAATTGGTAGCTTTTCATACCATAAAAGTGTGTAGGTATTACTTTTTTATTTGCCACCGTCACGTGATGCTCTGTTCATCCAATTTATTCTAAAGGGATTAGATTCGACTAAATTAATGTATCATTGTGTCTTAACACAAGTACAACAAAAGGAATGTGTGGTTTTATGAAACCACGGTAAAAGTGAAACTTTTTTTCACATTATAGACATTTAACTAAAAATTTTCGGAATAATATTCCATTAAGGGTATAAAAATCGCTTCATCAATCTTAATTTTATAGCACTGGCACAAATGAGTACTAGTCTATACACTACACGGTCAGCTGATGCGAACTATAGGTGCCGCCATATTGGCCTCGGCTGCTCTGACGAGCGCCTTTCACTTTATCCCTACTCCGCGGCCGACCGTCACGCAACATGCAACACACAGACGAAAAAGTTTGAGACGAAAAGTTAAGTTAAGAGAAAAGTTTCACTTTAACACAAATATTTTTATTTAAATTGTAAACTACTCACATCGCGGAAAGACCCGAATCCCAGCAACATGGACGTTAGTGGCCGGTGTTATTATATAAATAAATAATTGCACTATAGCGTCTTGCACTGGGATAAATAAATATAATTATCGGATTCTCTTATTATATTACTAGCTGGTGACCGCAACTTTATTTTCGAAGAACTAACGGTAACGGAACCAATATATTTTTTTAAACGGAACCTTAACAAAACGGTAGCATAAGTTACTCCTTACATTATTAGATATCTGCCAATGAAAGTCCCGTGAAAATAGGTCAAGCCGTTTCAGAGATTAGCTGGAATAAACAGACAGACAGACGGACAGACAAAAACTTTAAGAATTGTTTTTTTATTGTAAGTACCGTATATAAGTGAAAATTTGTTAATTTAAATTTACAAACTTCAATTTTATTAATTTTGAGTAAGTATATTGTTATCAAGCACAATTTCTGTTTTCATCTGCGTAGTTCAAATATCAATTATAGTATCTATACTATCTCTGAACAAAGATCAAAGATGGCTAATCCTATCTACATAGGAGTCTGGTCACTTTATCCCGACCTAACCGAGCTATCGTTGAATTGTTTCGTATCGCCTGATCCCAGTTGATTTCACCTGGCACCTGCATCGCAAATGGAATCACACAGCCATATATTAAGGATGACCCAAATGTACAGTACGTTCGCGGCGATCCGCGAAATAGGTTTTTAATTACTTCAAAAGTTATGGTCCGATTTCACCCAAAACAATTTCCCTAAATAGTATTAAGCATGACCTTATAGTTTAGAAATGCTATTGGGGGAACTTATAACCACTTAGGCGACTTATTACTCGAAACTTGACTTTATCAAAAAGTCGTGTACGAAAAAAGACATATTAATAGATTATAATATAATTAGACGAATTAACAGTAATTTGTACGGGCTGTTCCCATATTAGGTGGGACCGCACTAGGCGTGCACACGGCAGGGGAACTACGCGACGCGACGCCGCACTCCATTGCGGTATTGTTAGTAGGGACGGACGCCTAGTGCAGTCTTATCTTAAGCTTTGACACAGATTAAAGAAAGACGAAAAGAACAACAACTACATAGTTAGCTTTCGATTTGATTGCACTTCTACAAGCATGCGGTGTGTCCACGATTGTGTGGAAAAATTGTGGGCCGTTAAAGGGGACGCCTAAATTTTCAAATTTGGATCGATTTGGATCGTTCTATATACTACTACTACATATATTTTCTACTCTGTGGCTTTACAATCTGTAGTTGCTCCCCACGAAACGTGTATTATGATCACTTTTTTTTCTAGCACAAAGTGTCCGTCGGTCGATCGTTTTACTTATATATCTGTGGTATCAACTATCCAGTCCGGTCCGGTCCAGGTTACAATTGAACGATTATATTGATTGTCGTTCTTTGTGGTATTGTAATAATTATCGCATTCGCAATCAGGTTCAAACAGTTGTATCAGATCGTTTGAGACGGTTTCATTCTGTTTCAAGTTTTTTACACTACACACACATACGCAGACAGATTACTAGAAGTGGCCTATAGTCGAAATAATAATTCATATAATTTATAGGTTTGAACCTTAAATGGGTTCTTTGGCCAAGAGACAATTAGAAAGAAAATATAATAAGAAATAAAATGGAAGTGTCTGTAATTTTAAATTAATAACAGCTTTTCACTAAATGCAAATGAAAGTATGTACGATGTTTTTTCCGTCTGTCTGTCGGTCTGTTTGTTCCGACTAATCTCTGTAACATCTGGACTGATTTTCACTGAACTTTCACTGACATATAGCTGATGCTATAAGGAGTGACTCAGGCTACTTTTATCTTAGGGTACCGTTTAAAAAAGTAGGCATCTGTTTCCGTTACTTCAATGCACTGGAGTTGCTGGCACCAGCTAGTAAATAAATAAAATCAATGTTTATATTATGACAGATTGACAAACCTCCAGGGTTAACAAAATTATATCTAACACTGGGCGACCACTGGTGTAATATAAATCAGTGAAAACAAAAATAATATTCTATGTTTCTTTCGTATACCTACAAACTTTTCCATCGCCTTTTTAATGCAACGTGACGTCAAGAATCCCGTAACTCAAACGTCACGATATTCGTAAACAAAAAAGCAGAATAAGACCGAAAAATCGCGTTGAGAATTCAAAGGTTTAGCGGGAATAGTATCATTTTTCACGGCCAGCACCGCACCTGCGGGGGCTGAGTTATTGTAGCGAAAATCCTCCACTCCACAGTGAAATGTAAAATAATATGTTACATATAACACAACTGTACAATGTACATCGCCGTGCCGCTGCTATATGAATGCTATAAATTATCTTACATTGTTTCAAATATAATATCATACTTAATAATAAATGCTAATGTTTATCAGGACGTGTATATTCATACTAGCTGTTGCCTGCGGCTCCGCTCGCGTAAACACAGGATACCAAGGGAACACTGTACTTTTTCGGGATAAAAACTTGAGAGGTGTCAAGGTACACCCGGATGGAACGAAGTTCCTTTCGATTAACGTCGCACGTCGAACGGCTTACAACTATAGCAAAAAGTGTCGTTACAACTTTTAGTCTTAATTTTTTCCGTCTAGCCTCCTTTCGCAACGCGCGATAAGGAACTTTGTTCCAAAAGTAGCCTATGTTAAAGTCCAGAGCTTATACTACTACCATACCAAATTTCATCGAAATCCGGTCAGTAGTTTTGCGTGAAAGAGTAACAAACATTCATCCATCCATCCTCACAAACTTTCACATTTATAATATCACTAGCTGTTTCCCGCGGCTCCGCCCGCGTAAATATACTGTATTTCAGTATCCCTCGGGAACACTACTTTTTCGGGATAAAAAGTAGCCTATGTTTTAATCCAGAGTCTAAACTACTACCACACCGAATTTCATCGAAATCCGTTCAGTAGTTTTTGCGTGAAAGAGTAACAAACATCCACGCTTTCACATTTATAATATTATTATAAGTAATCATTATATATATTAAATATTACATAGTAGGAAGTAGGATTGTGAAGCCCTTTCTTCCTAATTACACGGAGTAGACTGAAAATCTTATATATGATGATAATTTATACATGGTAATAAAACATAATCGCTACTACTATTATAAATGTGAATGTAAGTTTGTTTGTTACGCTTTCACGCGAATACTACTGAACGGATTTTGATGAAATTTGGTATGATAGTAGTTTAGACTCTGGATTAAAACATAGGCTACTTTTATCCCGGAAAAGTACAGTCTTCCCGTGGGATACTCGATAGTATATTTACGCGGGCGGAGCCGCGGGAAACAGCTAGTAAAGTATAAAAGAGAAAAAATGTTGACTGGTCAATTACCACTGAAACGAAACGACACGCGACATAGCGCTGCATCTTTAAGATAGCTATTAAATAAATTATAGTTTAAAAAACTAAAAAATCACGCTTTTATAGAAAATGTAACTAAAAAAATAAAAAATAAAATTTAATAAATTTGGATTAAGAATAGTGTAAATGAAAAATAAATGTTTATTATTGTAAAAAAGCGTGGGGTGCTGTGTCTTCACCTGTACGTTTGTTTGTATGTAACCGACTCCAGTGGATTTGATTTTGATCCACTTCAAACGGTCAGATTTCGTTTAAAGTGATTTTTAAGATATTATCAAAGTGAAGATCCTTCTCATATCTGCCAATAAAATGTTTATAACTATTGACACTATGCACCCCACGCTATAGATTAGTTAGTTAGCACGCTATAGTTGTGAAAGCCAATATAATAAAATAACATTATTTTATTTTAAGTCTGGTTCCACTGAGTTACGATATTAAAGAAAGGGTAAGTATAATCTTGTCTGCTGAGCACACCCTTGGGCACTACAAAAATAACTCCCGCGTCTGGTTTCAATGAAATCGGCCACCGTCGCCGAAATCTGTGCGGAGTAGTAAAATGTATTTTATTAGTTTGTAATAATTCTACTTATACGAGAAAGTTAAGAACATCTTGTGTAATATAATTATTATTATTGTATCCAAATCTGTAATTGTATGAACCGCTTTTAATGGTTGCAAAACAATAAATGTACAAAGTTACTTGTCAGAACGAAAGTTTTAAACACCATACTGCATTTAAAACACATTAATTACTCACGATGCTGCGGTTGTAACGACCACAGCGCCATTATAATATTTTACCGATATCCAACCCTTCAATTGTTCTGTACCTACTTTATATAATTATTTTTAACTAGACGTTGCTCGCGACTTAGTGCGTGCAAAAAGAAATCTTGCGGTAACCGTACGCTTTGCTGCGACAAAAATTAGCCTATGTCCTTCCACGTGGTCAAATCTATGTACATTCCTAATTGCATCAAAATCGGTCCAGTGGTTTCGAAGGTTATTTAATGCAAACAAACAAGCAAATCTTTCCTCTATATTAGTCTAGTGAAGATTCATGGTGATATTTAGCTTCAAAAAACATTGTTTCCAATCAAAAATTTCATTAGGTAGGTATCTATAATACGAATAGTCACTATACAAACATTAAACAGAAACATAAACTAACACTAAAAGTTTTTAAAATCCTACTACTATTATATGAGGATGGATGGATGTATAGACGGATGGATAGATGTTTGGTACTCTTTTACGCAAAAACTACTGAACGGATATCGATGAAATTTGGTATGGTAGTAGTTTAGGCTCTGGATTAAAACATAGGCTACTTTTATCCCGAAAAAGTACAGGATTCCCGTAGGATAGTCGATACTATCTTTACGCGGGAAAAAGCTAGTTTGAAATGTTATCTTCATTTTAGAAAATGTTAATATTAAAAATATGTTTCTTCAAAACATTTCCCCGGACAAATTGAATTTATAAATACGTGCCCAAAAACGTCAAATTATAACTTGAAATGCACGGAATAAATTCCGAAGCACTTAGTATTCTAGTTTTATTCTTGCGGAAGCCCGTGTAGCTTCAAATGTTCCAAGACAATAGGCACAGACCCGCTGCAGGAACATACGACCGAGGAAAATGTGCTCTATAATGTATACGGCGGAACAACCGCGTAAGCCGTGCAAAAAACTTTTACCCGACAACGGCGAAGCCAAAATGGAGGGTAAGACTTTGGCAGTCTATGTATGTATGTATATTTGTTCCGCCGTAGCGTCTGTTAACTACAGTCCGATTTTAAAAATGAGGTGTCATTAGATTCGTACTAATAGCCCGGGTAATATAGGCTATATAGTTAACATAGTCGTGTTATAGTTTTTTACGATAATTGTAGTTATTTGTATTATAAAGGTGAGTTAATACACTGGCCTTCAAAAGAAGGTAGTGTAAGTCTTAAATTATTTTCTTGCAAAACCACACAAGTAACATATTTTAAATAAAAACCAGCCAATTGCAAGTCGAACTCGCGTGCGCCGAGCTCCGACCAAAACGGTAAAAAAATCATGTTTGTCGTATTTGAATACACCAGCTGTAAAAAATTGAACTGTCTAGCTATCGCGGTTGAGAATATACAGCCTGGTGATAGACAGACGGACGGACAGACAGACATAGATAGAAAAATAGTTTAAGAGTTTATTTTGCAGGCCAGTGTGCTATCATTTAAAAAAAAAAACAAAAAAAAGAGATAATAGGTATAATAATATATTAGAATAGTGATATAAAAAAATACTTGAAAAGGTAAGGGCTCTTTAATATATTATGTATAATGGTAGGTTACGTTGGTCTACGTTGTTTAAAGTATGTAACATCTATAGTATAATTACAGGTCGGTAATTTGTTGCGAACAAAACTCGGATTCCGGAATCTTCGGCCGTAAATTTGATTTTACACCTACTAAAATTGTCCAACGCGTTTTACACCTTCCACAGTATTGAAAACCTATAAATTTTAACCCCTCGTAAAGTTACCTGTGCTTCGATTGGAGATGTAATTCTATTTCTTTGATCCTTTACTTGTGTAAATTGTTTTGGAACTCCGATTTAATACCTTTATTGTGTTCAGATCAGAATAACGCGTAGCCTTGTCAGGGGCCTTACCACGATATCTAATAGCAGCATTACTTCAATATTAGTTTTAAATATAGGTAGCTACTTTTCAAATGAAATGAACCAGGAAAAAGCACATGGATTGTCTGATGGTACGCGATTACCGCCGCCCATAGACACTTGCAACACCGGGTGAGTTAAAAGTGCTCTTGCGTTCCTGGTCCTTTAAATTCAATCCCCTTCCTATTGTTGTCCGCGGCTCCCCCCACGTGAATATAGTATCCATCGGAAATACTGTACTTTTTCGGGATAAAAAGTAGCCCATGTTTTAATCCAGAGCCTAAACTAAAACCATACCAAATGTCATCGAAATCCGTTCAGTAGTTTTTGCATGAGAGAGTAACAAACATCCATCCCATCCATCCTCACAAACTTTCACATTTATAATATTAGTAGGATAATATAATATACAAGAATAGCTCGTTAATAGGATAAGATTTGATCAATGGAAATGTCTAAAGTAATTTTTCCGAACATACTTAACCTGTAACAGCTCGGAGGAAAATGTAACTCGGAAATTGACAATCTAACCACTTTTACACGCTCGAAGGGCTTAACTCGAGTGATTTAATAACTGACTTCAAGTTACTATGATTGTGCTTTGAGAATCTGAACGTCGCGTCGCTTTAAAGTAATAGGTTCACAAATACACGAGGTTATTCTATTTTAGTCGAACTTAAAAAAAAAACTATCTATTGAATATTCATAGACTAATGGGCTTGCTTCATCTTGCTAACTTGGTCTCGCTGGGCGCTCTACAGTGAGACCAATCAAATATATTTGTGTATAGTTTAAGAATACATTGAGTCATCTGTGCATGTCAAAATTGACCAATGACGCTTCAGCTGCGTTCACCAATTGGATTAAGACATTTTTACATTTGCATAAATATAACATAATTTTGTTGCGCGACTAATTTGACGATATTTTATATTGCCCAAACACTTTAAAGCTAGTATGCAATATGTACAGTGAAACCATGGTTTTCGACAGTTGTAATTTTTTCATACATCGTCTGTCAATTTCTATAGAAAAACGAAGATTGTCAAAACCATTAGCAAATTGGTTTTACTGCATATGTATGGATCTAGCGCGGTGGATAACAAGTAATTAAGAATAACTAATTTGACGTATATTACAGACGAGGCATGTCGAGGCAAAAACTGTCCCCACTTGAATTGCCCCACTTATGGAGTTTTTGAGGCCATTTTGACATGTATGGTGAAATCAAGATGGCGTAACTTTTGAAACGAAGTTCCTTATCGCGCGTTGCGAACGGGGGCTAGACGGAAAAAATTACGACTGTAACGACACTTTTTGCTATAGTTGTAAGCCGTGCGGCGTGCGCGTGTTTCTCTGTCAGTCTCTCTCTCTCTCTCTCAATTATTACTAAAATTGAGCCTACTGATTAAGTTTGTATTACATTATATTTGTTAATAATAAAAAAAAAATATTATAACTTAAAAAAAAAAAAAATATTACAATTCCTTCACTAATTAATCGAAAGGAACTTCGTTCGATCTGGGTGTCCCTTGACACCTCTCAAGTTTTTTTCTTGTATGCATGTTAGTTCTGTCAAATGTACGTCATAGCCCGTCCTTAGTTTCGAAATCTTTGCCGGCCCTACAATATTATGTAAAGCGTAAGTGCTTCGCTTTCACTTTAAAGTTAACAACAAAGCTCACCATTGAAACAAACTACAAAGCATTGTTATTCGTACACTAATTACACTGAAAAGAATATTAAAAATATTTTCAACCGCGAAGGCTTAAATGAAACTTATTTCATTATGTGGGACTTTATTCAACTTGAGCAGTATATGAAAAGCTTCGCGAACTTTCCGTATCAAGTGCCCATCGCGCCAAGTTATTGTCTATACTTTGTTCATAACTGCCGTATTTATAACGCGCCTTAAGCTCTCAACGAGCGGTCTTCTAAGCTGATAGACAATGTTGAAATAAAATAATTAAAGTTACAAAGAAGGTACAGCCGAGGATAATTAAATGTTTATCCTTATGCAACCATTTCTATACTTCTATAGGTACTAATATTAAAAAAGAGGTATGATTTGATTATTTGTATGTTTGTTTGTTTGCTTTGAACAGGCTCTGAAACGAAACTGGACCGACTTTTATGCAACGACACTGGTGAATCCTGCTCAATTTTCCATCAAGAGCTTCGAACATAATATGTGATTGTATAGTACTTAAAAAGTTATTTTATAAACTCGGGAATAAAAAGTTATGAATCTCCATGCAAAATACGTACTTATCTGTTGTAGAAGAAGGCGTCTTCTCTCGCCGGGCCCCTGAAAAGGGCCTTGGGCGGTTAAACATGACCAGGGACTATGCCTACTAATGCTAATAAAACCTACTAATAAATAAAAGAAGACTACATGACGTGGTCTTCTTTTATTTTTTTAAAGAGGACACGCCCAGTACGAATACTGGGCGCAAGACGTCCGTTTTGTGGGAAGACCCCCGCGACAGAACGCGGGGTAAACCCGAAGTAACTGGGAAGAAGAGAAAGTGACGGCCGAGGGCGGCCAAGACCGGCAGTCGACTCCGGCGGATCGTGGGGTCCCGGCCCGGAGTCCAAGGAATACGCGTATGGTGCCGCTCCCACACACTCCGCATTTTGTCGGACTGCGGACACAAACCGACCTGGGAAAAAAGGGAGGGAGACTTTTGGTGTCGGGGGGGAAAGACAACGCCACGGTGTCTACAGGAGTGGCATTAGGGCTGCCACTCGTCGAGCACCGGGCGAGTATAAGAAATACGCGCCGGTATTTTGTTTACCGGTGCGGGGATAGGATGCGGGGAAAGCGATCCAGCAGTGGTCGGGGCGTAGAGGGCGCTAACGCGCCATGGCACCTCCTCTTCGGGGGCGGGGTGGCAAGCGGCGTGGCTCTGCGTGGTCTCCAGCGCTGATGGCGTCACGGGGCAGAAGTCTGCGGTCGGCGGGCGGGCGTGCCACGGCTCCAGGTCAGCAAGCTCGACCAGGTCCGAAGCGTAAGCTCGTTTAAAAAGAGTGGTGGCGAGCCTGGAAATAAAGGCTTCCACGCTCGTTATGCGGAGGTCTCTGGTGATAGTGGTATTTCTCACGTACCTCGGTGCTCCAACGATACGGCAGCACGCGATTCTGCGTATGCTGCATCTTCTTTTGGAAAGACGCAGCGAGCAGGTGGTGCCACGCAGGAGCCGCGTACGTGAGGCGTGAGCGTATATAAGTTTTGAAGAGAGCCAACCTCATGTTGAGCGGGAACTGGGAAGCTGTACTCAGCTTCCCACCGATCTAGTGAATGGCGACATTTTGGCTGCTGCGGCTCTGGCGCAGCATCGCACTGGGAGTGCATTGTCAGCCGCCGATCTATGGTGATGCCGAGGTATTTCGCGGTCTTACCCCATGGTATCTCCTTCTCTCCTATCTTCAGGGCGGGCGGGTATCCCCTCTTGCGGGTAACGGTGAGCGCCTGGGACTTACCGGTGTTGACGGAGAGTCGCCATTTGCTCAGCCATGCCGGGAGGAGGTCGAGGGTCCTCTGGAGCTTCGCGGATGCGTGAGCTAGGTTTTGGGAGGTGCAGATGAATGTGGTGTCGTCAGCATACAACACCGCGGTAGTGCCAGCGTCAGTGGGCACGTCGCTGACGTAAAAGTTGTAGAGGCTGGGCGACAACACACCGCCCTGCGGGGCACCTGCGGTGATGGGGCGTTCCTCCGAGAGGACCCCGTCGACCTTGACCCTGAAGGGCCGGCCCGAAAGATATGAGGAGAGGAGTCTTACCATGTGGCTGGGGACATTTGCCTGTAGGAATTTGTGGAGGAGGCCTTCTTGCCACACGCTGTCAAAGAAAGAGAGAAGGATTATAGGACGGTAGCCCTTCGCCTGTCTCAATTTTTTGTGTGGCTTGGGGATGGTGATGGTGAGCCCCATTTTCCAGGTATTTGGGAAGTGACTTGTCCTCACAATGCCGTTGAAGAGGCGGGTAAGGGCAGCCACTGTCCTAAAAGGTAGGTAGCGCAAGGCTGCGTTTGTAACCCCGTCAGCACCGGGGGCCTTGCGGGGCTTAAGACGGGCGAGGGTTTTTTTAACCTCTCTGGGAGAGAAGGAGAAATTTGGATGTTCAGGGAGGGAGGGGGGAGGGGGGGGAATCTAAGAACTTTCTCACCTCCTCGGATACCCTCGCTACATGTTCGGTCGCCGTCGTCGGTAGGGGCGAGAACTGCCGCTCCAGGTGGTCGGCGTGGATCTCAGCACGGTCCTCAGCCCTGTACCTAGGATTGCTATCGGAACAGGGGTCTTGTGGGGACAGTAGCACCGGTGAGACTGCGGCACGTACGATGCAGGGAGGTCCAGTACTCACCTGCATCCATGATGCGCCGCGTCCACATGGCCGCATTATGGTCCTGCAGTGCCTGCTTCACCTCTGCGGTGAGGCGGTTCAGCTTGTTCTTTAGCCTCGGGCAACTATTTAGCTGCCAGCGCCGCCGTAGCTTCTTCTTTTGGAGATCAGCTCGGCTATGTGACGTGGCAGTGGGGATCTTCTTGGTTGGGAACTGGGAGACTGCTGAGTGGCCGCCTCCATCGCAGAGGTGATAGCGGCGGTGATCTGCTGTGTCATGCACTCTACATAGTCCACAGAGACCACCGGAAAGTTGGGCGTAGAGCCGTGCAACTGTATGGCGAAAACCTCCCAGTCGTAGACCGGGCGGGGGGGCGGCGGTGGATACTGGAGGGGGCAGCTCTTATGGTGGCCAACACTGGAAGGTGGTCCGAGTCGAGCGCCATGTTTTTTTATTATTATTATTATTATTATATATTATTATATTTTATATATTATGTTATATTTTATTATATATTATTATTTTATTGCAATGTCCAGGACGTCGGGGTTATAAGTGGGACATTCGGGAAATTTTGGAAAATAATTTTGGAAAACAATCCGTCTGCTCGTTACCTGTGTGCTGAGTGCGAGTTTTTGTCACTATGCGCCGCGAAGGTGTTAAGTACCATTTGTATGGCGTCGAAACACGCGTAGTGCCAAACAATATAACTTATTTGATGCCATACAAATTGTAGTTCAAGTCTTCACGGCGAGTAGTGACTATAACTCGAACACAGCACACCGTTAGTCCAACTGGTGTTAACAAATGTGAAATGATAAAGAAAATATCAATGAAAGTGTCATTAATGATTAATAGTAATCGGGTCGGAGGACAATTTGTTATATACTTAGCGGACGATGAAAAATTAAAATGGTCGCATAATCCTCTTACCGACCCTCACAAAACTTATGGGATGAAAGTACATCTAATGTCTATTAAATACATGATATACTTTATGACACACTAGTTGTTACCCGCGACTTCGATCGCGTAGAACAAAACCGGCCAAGTGAGAGTCGGCAAAAAAATAATCGTTTGTCTGTAAAGTCGGTTTACTGACGATAGTTGAACGTGACAATGTCATAAGAAAATACTGATGGATCGCTCACTCAAGTAGGAGAGAGACAGATGTCGAACGCTGCCGAACGCGAAGGCCGATTGTGCCTCTTTGTCGCTCGTTCCGCGCTCTCGCTTGCACTTCAAGCCTTAAATGGATCGCCTCAGAGCGAGGTAACGCCGCATGAGTCATGTTTTTTCGTGCGTGCAGCCGGCTCCATCGAATTATAAGACGTTGTCACGTCAAAAACCACGATTTTTGTATCGGAGCCCCACTTAAATATATATTTTGATCTGATTTTAGTGTTCGTTGTTATAGCGGCAACAAAAGTACATCATCTGTGAAAACTTCAACTGCCTAGCTCACCCGGTTAATGAGATACAGCCTGATGAGTAGTGACAGACAGATGAAAGAACACACGGATAGACAGACAGCGATACAGATACAGTCTCAGCAATAGAATCCCATTTTTACCCTTTGGTTATGGAACCCTTAAATGGTTAGTTGTCCTCAATAAAAAGACAAACATAGCTATTTCAAAAATAGGAATAAAATATTAATATTGACTAATATTAATATCACACAGGCGAGGCGTGTACACAAGCCTGCTTCCCGTAAGCAGGTATATCATACAATATATAATTTTCTTAAATACGGTACTAAACCAAAACAATATATATCGCCCAATGCAGCCAAAAAAATGCGCTAACACTATGTGACGAACCAATTCCGTATTTTAAAAATTAATATATATTAAATAATATATTTAAAGTAATATTCATAAGGGAAGACGGATGGTATGCACGCCTCGCCTCGCCTGTGAATTTATTTAGATCACATTATTTTACTCTTAATAAAGCTTACATTTTACGTGAGATTTGGACCTCACTAGCATTCGTACATAGTTACATAAGACATGCTTATAAACTGTTTGGTCATTATAAAATACCGTCAAAATTGTGGCGCATGCCTATTGCCTATAATTAATTTTTAATATATTCCGAACTAAATACATTGAAGGTGAGACGATTAATTGTTGAAACATTAATTCAACTCGAAGGTCCTTTAATGAAAGGCCCCGGAATTTCCAACGGCGAATTACAAATTGTTTTATTTTCACCAAAAGTAACTTGAAATTTCGTTACGCTAAGCTCCTGAACAGTTTACGCCGAAAAAGTTAAAAACGTTTTGTTTATCTCAGTTTATTTTAGGGTCTCACTGGATTTTACTTTATCTGTTTCTTTTTTGTGTTAAAGTGAAAAGATATTTAAGGGTAAGTCACAGGCTGTTAAAATAATGAAAAGTATGTTAAGGGTCTTGTGTAATAATACAAATCATAATATTATATGAAATTGAACCGAAAAGCGGTTAAATTTTTGACCCCATTAATCAATACGTAATACCATAAACTTATTACATAAGGACAGGCTACATTTAGCCTAAAAAATTTTCATACATGGAAAAACTAATGCTATCTGTGGAGAATCGATCGGCCTACGATGTGAGCGATCGAACTAAGGATTGTAATGGCTTTCGTAACCTGTGTAATCAGGCTTTAATTTTGAAATTATTATGAAATGCCTTTAGTTTAATTACAGCAATTGATATAACTTATTCTATTCTATAATTATCTAACATTTTTCCTCGTCTGTCGTAATTTTGCTGCCTTTTACAGCGAAACACTCATCTCTGAATTGTCAAATTTAAAACTCGGAAAGTAAGGACATTTTAGCCTCGATATGCCCCGTTTCTAATATGATGATTACATCAAAAATATTTAGTTTGACTGATTTTTATAGTTTATGAGATGTTTATGGAATTCCATTTTTTACTTTTAATTTATCGAGACTGCATCGTAACTAGTAATTTATATTTTGCAGGATCTATTTAGCAAAATCGACCTTCTGAGCATGCATGCGCTAACACTGGAACCACACTGCACTGGAACAAACAGAAATAATCATGTGAACTGGGCTTAGGCTAGGCTAAACGCGCTTCCATAAAAAGTGTGCTGTGAATGCGCCCTTATCGTATTTTCAAAATGGCGCCTGAGACCACAGCCTTGAAGCGTTTGCAGTATGACACAGTCTTATCCAATTGACAAGTTAAATAACGTAAGATCAGCATTCAAATGGGACTAGTGGCTTTGGCTTAAGTGGTTTATCGATTTGGGACCGCCGGCATTATTGAGATGAAGTTATGCAGTGTGCAGTTCAAATGGACGCAAATTTTGCTCATGTTTTAATGATCTGTTATTTTGAAACTGTCGCTTCGTCATCGCCTATGTGAAGGCATATATTCTGAACCTCAATTCTTGTATTTAACTTAGACTTTCAATGAATTATAAATGAATCGACTTAACTGATTTATGGAGTTTGGACTAATTAAAACGCGTTTGACATTGGTGTGACGTTTAAGAGAATAGCATTTTGCTGTTTATCATATCGAGACTGCATCGTAACACTATTATTGTTAGATTTTATTAGCAGAATCGACCTACCGGTACATATTAAAGACAAGGGACCAGATAAACACCTACTTAGTAAACTTTCGATTTCGCACTACTACAAGCATACGGTGTGTCCACAATTCTCCTATCGCATAAAAATCCGGCTAAGATTGTGTGCCGTCGGAGGAACGTAGAAATTTTCAATTTTCACTTTTTTAGTTTTTATGTCATGGGAAATTGAGAATTGAAAATATATAATACATAATACTTGTGTCCAATGAATATTTATACTTTACAATCCTCTTTTTAATATAATACATCTATGTTTATAATAATATATTATTATCAATATTAAACACAAGTAATATCAAATAAAAAAGTGGTTATGTATTATGTGTATAAATAAATAAAAATGTCTCTTATTTTTCCTATGCCAAGTATAATATTATGTTAGCAAATATTTCATTTTCTAGGAGATGTTTTGCATTTTTATAAGATCGTCTATGTCCTAGTGAATAGACCCCCTGAGTCACGCGCGAGTGTGTATCAACTAGACTTTCTCAATAATCGTATACTGACGCTAGACTTAGTTTAATTTACCCCCATCAAATATTTCAAAACTAAAAATAGGCTATGTCGTACATTTGACAGACAGATTTGACAGAAAAAATCTTCATACGAGAAAAAGTTACGCCATCTTGATTTCATCATACATCAAATGTCAAAATGGTCTCAAACAACCCCAACATTGGGGCCTTTTAAATGTGGACAGTTTTAGCCTCGACATGTCTCGTTTATAATATTATATACATATATGACCCCTATCTTCTGTGACAACCCTGATAAAATTTGGCTCGGTCTATGAAAGCTGTTCCTCTGGGCGTAAGTATATATTTTTACTCTGTGCTAAAGGTCTATGTTACATTGCTTGGAAGATAAACTAACTAACAAATGTTAAACCAAGCTTCTTTTTTATTTGGTTTTAGCAAAATAAGCAAACATGTAGCTTTAAAAATATTTAATACTAGCTGTTTCCCGCGGCTCCGCCCGCGTAAATACAGTATCCCTCGGGAACACTACTTTTTCGGGATAAAAAATAGTCTATGTTTTAATACAGAGTCTAAACTACTACCGTACCGTATTTCATCGAAATCCGTTCAGTAGTTTTTGCATGAAAGAGTAACAAACATCCACGCTTTCACAATTATAATATTAAGTAAGGAAGTAAGGATTAAATAGTTAATAGTGAGGATATTGAGTATCGTAAGCTGCTCAATATAGCTCAAACCATTGAACAATCCGTTAAGCCGGTCCTTGTTCCAAATCTTTAATCCGGAAAAAAATCCAAAAAGTTGCAGCCAATGTTTACCGTTGTGAGCCATCGTGTATACCGAAATCCAGTGTTAAAATTCACTGCAGTGCACAATATGCGACATAAATATGCAAATATAACACACCTATGTACGTGTGAACGAAAATAATATTATTCTACTACTGTAAATGTGAAAGTTTATGTGGATGGATGGATGTATAGGTGCTTGTTACCTTTTTCACGCAAAAAACTACTGAACGGATTTCGAAGAAATTTGGTATAGTTTAGGATGTCTTTCGATAAAGCTTTTTTAACGGATTTCTACGTCATAACAGCTATCTATCTATCTGCGTGAAAGATTTCAACGTACCCCATACTTACCCCATTTCACCCCTTTATCCCAACAAATTTCATAACACTATAAAATACGTACTCAATAACTTATATTTATTACCTCAGATATTAAATTTCATGGAAATCGGGACAAATTATAATTTTCTTTCATAAAATCTTTTAAACCTTATTTTACACCCTCGGAAGGTAAATTCTTATAAGCCCTGGAGTATGTATCTAATGAAATGTACTTATTTAAGAGCATGAATCTCAATTAGCACAGAAATCGGTGCAGATTTAAATTTTCCATACAAATTTTTCATAACTAAGAAGGGATTCTTAGTTAGCGTCTACGCCATAAATTAAAACTACTGTCCAAATTTCACGTTTTGAACCATTAGCTGTTAGGGCTGTGCGAGCGTCTATACGTCAGTCAGTGAGTCAGTGGGCAGTGGGGACATCTCCTTTTATATAGTTATATAGATTAGTAATTATGTCACACGAAACAGAATTGTTGCGCGAGGTTTTATCTACCTGGCAGAGAATGCCTGAAATAATATATCGCCAAGAACGACTTGACAAAAAATATTGTGAGGGATATGAAAATATTTACGTGACACCGGTAACAGCACGAGGAAATAAGATGTCACGCCAGAATCAGAATGATTGAAGACAACTCTGATATAAACATCGACGTCTCATACATAATGTAGAAGATTAGTTTTCGGTTTTCTTATTCTTATTTTGTGAAACAAACAAAAGTGTCAGTTTTGGGTAAAGCTTTCATGGAATTTGAATGAGCAAAAGAAAATAAATTAATATTTAGTGTACAATTTTGAAGAACTTTATGTATTTGTTGTACTTACGTTGTACAAGGACAAAATATGTAGCAAGTATGTTTTAGGATACCATATTAGGAAGCGCAATGGTATGAAAAAATATTTTTGCTGAAATGTCAATTAATTTCTATTAGAGGTCACCCTGTGGTCGAAATACGCCCATAATTATAATTATGGGTGAGTTTAAACTTAAAAAAAAAAAATAATAATAAAAAAAAATCTTTATTAAACACACAAGGGACATGACACAGCCAAATTTTAACAAAAAACAAGTAAATTATACACTAACGCACTATATCATTCAAAGAATACGAAAAGAGACAGTTTTAAAAACACAGCTGATTAAGGCTATGCAAAAATAAATAAAATAAAACACAACGCATATATACATATAATAGTATAGATACGATACTAATTACATTGTTATTATCGCTTCAAGCTGTTTATTTCACGGCGCACATAGTCACCGCACACAATCAGTCAGTCGGCGCAGAGACGCGTTCAGCGCTCCTGCCTCGACACGGGCGGCACGACAACGACGCTCGATATAATATAATATTATATAATTGAAAATATCATGATTGCGAGTAATAATAAGATGAAATAATATTTTTAGTAAATATAAACATAATCATATACGAGGGCGGGTCAATAAGTCCGTGACTTTTGGAATAAAACAAGATTTTTTGATAAATAAATCATTTTATTTTTCAACGTAGTCCCCCTTGAACTCTATACACTTTGTCCAACGCTTCTCCATTTTTTTTATCCCTTCCAAAAAATATGATTTGTCGAGGTCCTCAAAATAGGCCTTTGTTTGCGAGATGACTTCATCATTGGAGTCAAATCTTTTTCCACCGAGCCATTTTTTCAGGTTTGGGAACAAGAAGTAGTCACTCGGAGCCAAATCTTGAGAATAGGTCGGATGTGGGAGCAATTCATAGCCCAATTCATGGATTTTTGCCATGGCAACTGCACATGTGTGCACCCTTGCATTGTCTTGGTGAAAAAGAACTTTTTTCTTGGCCAAATGAGGTCGGTCTTGTTTTCAAATCCTCATTGAAGTGGTCCAATAAGTTGGCATAATATTCCCCATTAATTGTTCTTCCCTTTTGAAGATAGTCAATGTGGATTATCCCACGTGCATCCCAAAAAACAGTCGCCATAACTTTATTGGCTGACAAACCTACCTTGGCCTTCTTTGGCGCCGATTCACCCTTAGAAACACACTGTTTTGACTGTTGTTTGGTCTCTGGTGTGTTGTGATGGATCCATGTTTCGTCCACGGTTAAAAAACTCCTCCATATTGTGATTAAACAACGCCAAACCTTCCTGTGAAGTTGTTACACGATTGCGTTTGTGGTCGACTGTGAGCAAACGCGGCACCCATCTTGCGGAAAGCTTTCTCATGCCCAAGTGATCATTCAAAATTGAAACCACTGAGCCATGCGAGATGCCTATGGCTTCCACAATCTCTTGCACTTTCAATCTTCGGTCGGCCAACACCATATCGTGAATTTTTTCGATTGTTTCGGGTGTAGAGACCTCAACTGGGCGTCCAGGACGTTCGGCATCTTCAGTGCTTGTACGGCCACAACGAAATTCAGTAAACCACTTTTTTACCATTGAAATCGATGGTGCAGAGTCCCCATAGTATTTATCAAGCTTAGCCTTGGTCTCGGTAATGGTTTTTTTTCGCAAAAAATAATGCTTAATAAGCACACGAAATTCACTTTTTTCCATTGTTTCCTTAAGTTACTGGATAGTCTGATAAAGATAGCTGTAAAACACAAACTAACTGACGCAGCAAGTTCAAATTTTGATAGGAGTCAACTGACAGATGCCTGTTGACAGGAGTAGTGTTGCTTTTTCAGTAAGGAGGTTAGAAATTCAAAAAGTCACGGACTTATTGACCCGCCTTAGTAATATGTAATTCATAAATATACGGGAAGAATATACATATAATTTTTAAGTTACAACTTCATATGGTTTATATCGCTTCTCAGAAAAAAAGTTGATAACATGGAGCAATTATAACTGCTCCATGGTTGTGACAGATTGACAAACTTCAACGTGTAACAAAATTTTATCTATCAAACGCACGGGTAGTGTGTTTTTGTTATTTTTATTAATTTCTAAGCATTAAAAAAATATAAGCTTTTTCCTTCACATAAACTCTCGTTTACCGTCATTATTTCATCCTCCCGTTGCACAATTCTCGTAAAACTGTACTGAATGTTTTTGCTTTACGTATTAGCATAATAATTTGCAATTGTTAGGAAGGTATTCTTGTATTCTCTAATTTGAATATATTTCTCTGTTAAAAATATACCAAAAATCTACTTCATCTAGTGTTCTGGCACCTTCAAATGCTCAATGCTATCAGCCAATTTCATTCTTCTCATATATTATAACCAAATACTAAATACAACTAAAACTCATAACTGCGCAACCAAAGCGTATAACTCCCAAATTTACTACTTATATAGTGAAAAGAAATTATAATGTACGTTTGTCCCGAAGACATTTCTTACCTTTTTTCCTCCAATAAAGCGGAGGTAATGGGCCATGAATCATCAGAATCACCTGAATATTGCAGCTGATATTCCGAGCGGAGTATGGAATCAAATAGCAGCTTATAAATTATATTTGTGGATGTTTTCATTTCTATTCATAAGGAAGTTCCAGGTGTAGTTCATTGAACTGTAGATTTAAAACCTACCAATATAGTAATAATAACTCCCACACCGATTTCAGTGAACGGTGGCCGATTTCATTGAAACAGAGGAATTTGGAATGAATGAATTTTGGAATTTAGAGAAAATTTTAGTGCCCAAGTATGTGCGCAGTACACAAGAGCACTCTCTCTCAAAAATAAATATTTTATTTTTAATTTGAACGTATTTAATTTGACGAAAACACTATTAACTGTGGCATTGTGCGATCGGCTATGATGTGACGACATAGTAATAGTAAAAAATAAATGTCACCTGTCATTTGTTTGCAATTTTGTTTGATTTGTCAATCTTGCACAGTGCACCGAGCTGTCAAATGATTGTTTAGTATTAGTATGACGCCAGAGCACTGATTATCTATTTACAAACATGGCTGGAGGCGTTTTCGTCTGTTTTTGAAAAGCGTATTTTAAATTATAATTTTGTGGGTTTTTATGGTTTAAAAATAATATACTATTATTTTTTGGGGTATCGGAACAATTATTAATCGTTTATAATAAAAATAAAAAGAGGGTCAAGTAGCCTATTAAATATTGTTCGATATTTTGATTGTATTACTTACCTATCTAGTATTTTGGATTGTTTCTTAGGGTCAGGTCACACCGCGACGATACGGACGTGACTCCGTGCTGCATTTTAATGATAGCTTTTCAAAATTAAACTTTATTCACTACACAAAAAGATGCACGTTTCAAGGAGTTCAAAGATTGTTAGTCTTGAAAACAATTATTAATTGTTAGTCCTTTCCTTACGATGTTTTTCTTCATTGTTTTGAGCGTCGCGTCTATACATATAAGGTTTGCTAAAATCAATTTACGGATATTTTGGGCATATGATCATAATATATTTTCTCAAGCTGTAGCTATATGTTAATACATTTAAGCAGAAAATAATTTTAAAATTTCGAATAAAATATATTTACTAGCTGTCTTCCCACGTAAATACAGTATCCCACGGGAACACTGCACTTTTTCGGGATAAAAAGTAGCTTATGTTTCAATCCAGAGCCTAAACTACTACTATACCAAATTTTATCGAAATCCGTTCATAAGTTTTTGCGTGAAAGAGTAACAAACATCCATCCACCCTCACAAACTTTCAAATTTATAATATTAGTAGGCTTTATAAAACTTCATTGCGCTCTCTAAGGCTTGGAGATCATTAACCTCACAGAAACAGCTGTCTTTAAATCGAAAGCGAAGTCTTTGCCTAAATAATATAATTTCTGCTTTGTGAGGTCAAAGACCGCCGTATCGCCGCAACAAACATAATGTAATTTTAATAGGTATATTTTTAGGTATAGGTATTTTTACAAATTTTATAATTATTTATCTCTTATCGTATTTTCATAAATACTTTAATGATATTATTTAAAGATAGTGTGCCCGAAATATCCGTATTTGATTTTACTAAAACCTTGTAGGTACTTGAAAAATCAGAGTCTCATTGTTACCTTCAAAAATGACTCAAGTGGTGGCCATGGAGACTCAAGGCAAAAATTTTAAGTAATTATAATTAAATCCTTTTTAACATTTACACTAACTTTGTGTATTTGTTAAAAAATACATAATCAAATTGTAAGTAAATGTTTAATAAAATAGCGAGCAGCGAGTGCCGCTTCCATTTCGCCTAATTATAAGGTAGATTGGAATTCTTAATTACCAAGCTTTGTTAAATTTCCTTAAACCCCCAAAAAGTTATTAACTTGCTGCCATGGGGATCTTTTGATGCTTCCAAGAATTGTTTTGATCTCTAATTTTGACATATTTTTGGTAACCTTGTGACACAATTTGAAGTGAAAATTAATTTCGATAGAATACTCATTTTACGAAAGAGTGATAGAATATTTAATGATTACACATGACGTACCTTATTAAGGAAGTTACACTTAAAATATTGTGTCCACTAAAGTAAACGCAAATGGACGATTTCTTGAACATTCTACATGACTAGATTTTCCGAACTGATGCTGAATAAGTTTGTCGTACGCCGTATGTTGCCACTCTAGCTTTTGCCCACGACTCCACCTGCATAAGTATCCCACGGGAACACTGTATTTTTTTGGAGAAAAGTAGCATATTTTGCGTTAATTTAAATCTTAAACTACTACCATACCAAATTTCATCGAAATCCGCTCAGTAGTTTCTGCGTGAACAAACATCCATCCATCTATCTATCCATCCATACTCAAATATCAATGTCAAGTGGGATGAAGACGCCCAGCACGTACTTCAAAGGTGAGCAGCATATCGCTAACCCAAGGATAAAGGATTTTTTTGTAGTAATAGGATATAATATGTATCGGTAAAGATGTTTGCATAGGATAAAATATACCCACGGCTGAAAGCGTCCGTTACATACAGTGTTCTTAGAAGGCTTCTGTTCATCTAGTGTCATTAATGGAAATGTATCATGATATAATGTGACATAGAGTAACCTTAAGGGTCAATTCACACTGTAACGAAACGATACGCGACATGGCACTGCTTTTTAGGGTTCCATAATACTCAAGGTCCCTAAAAAGGAAAGGAAAACAGTTTCGCTCTGTCAGTCAATGTGTCTGTCTGTCTGTCTGTCTGTCCGCTCACTTAGCTTCTGTAATTATGAATATAAATTGATGAAGTTTGGTATAGTTATAGATTGTGTCTAGATCTCGGTTTTGGTATCATAAAATATATTTTTTTCATTCTACCCCATTGTATGGGGTATCGTTGAATAGGTCTCTTAAAATAAAGGCAAAGTTTAGTATATGATTTTTTTACAAATTTAACCATTTTTGAGTAATCGGCCTCCAAAGTGGTTTATAAGTTGGTCCCCGCCCCTGGCATTTCTAAAGTATGTGACTCAGAATATTACAATTTTTCATGCCGATAGATTATGCTAAATACCGCTAAAACCGGGATAAAAGACCGCTACAGAATTGTAACTCCTTATTTGAAAAATAATTATTGTCATTTTAGTGAAAAATTAAGGTCAATAACTTAATATTTAAAAAAAAAAAACCTAAATAATTGTTGTAATTTCTGTATGTGTAAATGTAATTGTAAATTCATTATTTAACTAACGCAAAAACACGACTTCCGCTTTATACAACCATAAAGTCAGAATCAACAATAACTTTTATAATTTCTAATTCAAGTCTTCCTGTTTCAATACCAATTTCCCAATTGAATAAAAATTAGCTTTTAAAACCGAGTTCATTGCATAAACGAAGTTATTGATCCTCGCAACAGTTGCTGCAAAATATGTAGATAGTTTCGTTCTAGTGGGGTTGTTCTGGCAGTATTAAAATTTGACTTACGAGAAAACAGCTCCTTTCCAAACACGATCTTCGGGCACGGTTCCAACCAACACACTAACGAAATTTATAGGAGCCTTTGGTGGTATTAAAATGTGACATCTAAATTCCAGGGCACTTAGCAACGTGGAGAATTAATTGTTAATTATTAGCTGATGGAATCATTTTAGGCAAACTATTTACTTATTCAAATTACCATGTAAATAGAGTCTATATTATCAAAGATGGATGAAAATTTTTATTTTATAAGGTTATACACGTATATAATATAATAATAATATATTGTATACACTGTAGAAGGAGAATACTATAGTGCGTTAGACCTGCTAAACGCCCTTCTGTCCACCAATCCTGAGTGTGATGTGTTTGCTGATAAGTGGATGGATGTGAAGAAAGTATGCTTGAAATTTTGTGAGGGAAAGTACGAAAAAGTCTCTTCTATAGCTAGTTAATAAATGTAATTGTATTTTCCATTGTAAAGTTATTTTGTAATTTGTTTGTTGATAATATTAATGTTATTCTAATTTTTATTATTAATTTTGTATAAGAACTTAGTTATTAGTTAATTGATGTAATTGGGGTGACCCGTTTTAATTAACTTTAAATAAATAAAATAAATAATACCGTATCACGGTAAACATAGAATGTATTCTCCGAGCAAAGTAACCACTCTTTAAATACTGTAGGAGGTTAGGTCTCCCGAGTATTACATCAAAATTGATCAGTCCCTCACTCGATTTTTTAAAAAATTTTTTCGTAGTTTAAAAAAAGTATATTATCTATTTAAAAAATATATACTATATTATATAACTTTAATCCTATAACAGTAGTAACATGGACCAATAAAACTAAGGAAACGCACTGAACAAAATAAAAAATATTTAGATTAATATTTTGTCAAATTTACTTCAGTCTAATTTCGGGTTTTCGTGAGAACTATTCAGAAACTGGAATAAGTGGTTTTAAATGTCGTAAGCAGCACACGTGAATTTCATATAGTCCCCTTGGTTCTGAGGAAAGTCTTATCAATACGTCTGGTTCAATAAAAGGATTAAAGCTTTAAAATTGAGACATCTTTGAATGCGAAGCTGAAGCTATATTTAACGTGGAGTACTGAATCGAAATGGCTGCGGCGGTAATAAATGAGGAGCAGTCAAGCGTTTCATATGGAGCGTTATTTTCGGAATTTTCTAGAAGGAAATGCACAGGAAAGACATCTTGCCAAAACAGTCCATACATTACTGAACCAAGTGGCGTATCCTAAAGACCTCTTCGTCACGCCACGCGCGGGTGACTTGCCGAGTTATTGCTCGGAGTTGGAAGATTTCTCAACAATCGCTTCAAACTTTACAACCGGGATTAAGTTGCCAAATTTTCAGTTATAAGAAAAAGGATTTAAGGATGCGAGAGTTTTAATAAAGATATTTTTATCGACTTAGAAAATTGAATAAAAATGAATATAAAGATGTATGCGATGTGATGCGTTTCGGGACTTGCTCAAAGATATGCCACAAAGACCTCTTTTCTCTCTTGCCAATGTACAGTTTGTCGTTCATCTTCATAATGATTAGACTCGGATGTCTTATCCTTTAATCTACGGGTGATTTTTGAGGCTTCACATTCCCAAAATACAAACAGTCATTAAAGTTAAGATGCAACAAAGTCTAGCTCGTTTAACTAGGACGCAATTAAATACTGTAGAAACTTTAACAACGTTAAACTCATTTAACTTTTAAAGTTTATGCCGTCAAGCGTTTTAATTTAAAATTGTAAAATCTTACTAAATTAATACGGCTGCTTAATTGTTCTTGAGAGAGGTTTATTAGGTACATATATTTTGTAATGTAAATCCTAAGTTCCCGCTATAAGTACAATTTATGTAGCTTTTGATAAGAATATTTGAGTTTCCTTGGATATATTTGAGCAATGAATTTTAACTAATATTTTTCTCTACCTAAATTATACTGATCGACAATACTGTGTTAATTGGAGGATTGTAATTACTGTATCGCATTTGACACCTTTTCAGAGCTCTCGATATTTTAGCGAATTATACTTAGTGGGCTGATAAACAAATAGACACAAATAACAATACATAACCACGAAGACGCATATAATAGCTGGTATTACTATTGTGATGGATGTGTTTGCTGAAATAGCAATTAATGGTGAATGATACGAAGTAAATGGAATGTTCTTATATGCAAACAAACTACACGTGATAAATGATACTGACGATTGGAACATTAATTATTTCCTTTGAGCGCGCCACGTTTGATGGCGTACCGGATTCTATTGAAATTATTCTAATGACTCCGCTCGGGTGCGTTAAAATCAATCAAGTGGGTCGGGCTAATTAGGTGCGTGATTTGAGTATTTACCTTTTTATTGCCTAATTATATTAGTTTTATATTCACTGAATTTGATTGTTTTGTTTTTTTAATTCTAATTTAATAATTTTTAATATAAAAAATATTCTAACGTGAAGCAAAAACTTTCAGTAAATACAGTTTTGCAAAATTTGTGCGAACGAAGGAGTGTAATATCTGGCACAGATAAAGTATATGTAGAGGAAGGTGTACAGAAAGCTTATTTTTTAAATAATGCATAGAAATCTTTTAGAAATACATAAAATTAATAAAAATAACAACACACACCACCTCAGATGACTCATCAACACTGCTGTGCGTTTGATAGATACAATTATGTTACACGTTGACGTTTGAACCCAAAAGTTGAAACTTAAATATTACACGAATTATTATCGGCGAATTTCGACCGCAATCGACCTCTAGTAAGTAAAAGTTACACGTGTTTTACACATCATAATGATTATTTGTGGACCACGAAGGACGAGGGTTTGATAATTTAGCGAAAAACATTCACCACTTTGACAGTAAGTTACTACCTACAGCCTGCACGACGTATACCACATTAAATAGATGAAAATATAACATAAAATAGGATTTAACATAATATGACAAAGATTCCTTTTTAATTGTAGAAACCATACACTGATCCTGATTTAAATTTTAAATCTCCTCTATTGTAATACTCCTAAATGGCTCCTAGATTTGGACAGCGGAACGCCAAAAATGAACATCCAAATACCTTAATTGTAAAATGTTTCGTGCCTTTACGGTAATTCCGTTGAGCTCATTGGCCACTATATTTCCATTATAACTTTCATTATCTTTCGGCCGCTCGCGTATTGTTCTACATTTGAATACATTTGCATCCGCATCAAGTATTTTGGCCAAATACCTCATTAGTAGCTCATGTGAATTCAGGATATTAGGCTCATCGGAAATCTGAAATATTGTTCTAGATTGTTCTACACTAACTGAAATTTTATTATTTTTTTGCATTTTTCTTGATGTTTTTTTTTCTATCGAATAATATTTGAGCGAGCCAGTGCGAGCCGAGGCTATTGTTGTTTCATAAAAAATAACCCGTTTTGTAGTCGTAGATGACGGTTTTGTCTATTTTTATTTTGCATATATTTTTACAGGTACTACAAATTTAATATTATCATCATGAACGTCTCTGCATCTGCTGATCTGATCTTGAACTTATGGAAAAACTAGACTACGGATATCTTATACAATATATAACAGGCAAAGCTGATTGACTGATGTATCAATGCACAGGCCAAACCCTTAAAGCTAGAAATTTGAAATTTTTCACACGTATTTCGCATATGACGTAGGCATCCACTAAGTAAGGATTTTTCAAAATTCAACCCCCAATTACACATATATTTGCATGATATGGATATAGGCATATTATTTGCATGATATTTCCTATGAATTGAGTACGGAAAATAATAATGAGTTACGTATTTCAGCGTTTTTTAAAATTCAGCACCTAGGTGGGTAAAATAGGGGATGAAAATTTAAAAACTCACTTCACGCGGGCGTAGCCGCGGGCAATTAATGCAAGTAACCATAAAATAATCGCGTAAAATAAGCCATTAATGCAGTTTAGCAGCTCACATTGCACTAAAGTGAGTCTTTCCAAGCCTGAGCATATAAATTCCTACCGCCTTTTCGTGGAGTATTAGAATTTAAAATGGCGCAGCTTATCTAAAGTATGTCCGCGCGGGTCATGCACCATCGATAGGGAATTCCTAAATCGATATTCATGCCGCAAAGCATGACGTTTGAGAGTATTCACTATAACTTATAAGGTATACTTACAACTTGAAGTAACGTTAACGCCATTGGGGATGTAGGTACGTGTTAAGGACGCGTTTACGAAAAGTTGTTTGACATAAGTATTATAAATGTGAAATATAATACAAATAAAATAAACCCTATTGAATGAATTTTTGATTAGACTTTTTATGCTCTTTCCAAATCAATTTTTAATATTGTTGGATTCTTTAAAATTGGATTTAAATTTTAAGGTGATTATATCTGCTATCTTTGAGTTAGTTACTAAACTGAGGCCTTTTCATCCGTTATTGGATGATTTATACAGTATTCTCCGAGCGAAGTACCACTCTTAAAATAATGTAGTGCCAGGGGCAGTTGGTTTTTTAAATATCGTATGGTTGCCCAAGCACATACGGCATTCTCACAACATAGTCAGCCTAGCCCAGAGGAATGACTGATCAATACGTCTGGGGCCAACCATGTGCGAGTTTCCTCACGATGTTTTTCTTCACCGTGAAAGCGTCCGTATAATGTACTTGAGATCTGAGAAAAAGTCTCATTGGTACACGCCACAACCTGGGAATCGAACCTGCACTCTCTCGAGTGCGAATCAATCGGTCTAATCTTTGGGTGTTTTAGACAATTATAAACATATGAGCAGAAAAATGATCATAAACACGACTTATTTTGTAAATTTTGGGTGAATAGGTTCTGGAAAATTCTTATTGCTTTACTTTATATATAATAAAAAATATCGATTTCAAAACCAAAATTAGCCAAATCGGTCCAGCCGTTCTCGATGTGAATTTTTTCTCGACATTCTTCATTGTTTAGCGAGACATTGGAATTACATTTCCATCACATTTTTTTCAGCTATCTATCTTTTTGAATTCGCCAAGTTTTATTATATTTTGCAGAACAAACTATGTATACAAGGTTATTATTTCATATAACTTTTTCTTGTCATGAAAATATTGGTACAGCCTTTAAAATAAATATATTATTGATTCCAACTATCATCCCAATTCCCAAACTATAGGGTCTTAAGCCTAGGGCGACACTCTCCCTAATGACAGCTCGAGCACAGGCGAATGTCAACAATTTTGACGTAAGCCTTAGGTTGACACCGAAATAATATTAAACGTCGCGTCAGACGAATCTATCATAAATATTATGAAATAATATTGTCAATTGTGTCAAAGTTAGAAATAACTAGCGGCCAGACCCGTAAACGAAAGTCGTGGCTGGAAAAACATCACGCATCACGGTCTGAAAGCATTGGGTGATCTCGACTCTCAAAATGTTAGGTAGTCTGGTCCAGTCTGGTCACTGAACTTTGGCGTTAGATTACGTCAGATTGTTGACCCCGCCTACAAAATAATGATGTTACGAGTATATAAGTTTGTCGTGTCTAATGTATAAAGCGTCGTAGGTCCCCAATGAGATTTACTGATTTTGTATCGATTTTTTTAGTTGCGAGCTGATATGATCGACGTGGTTTATTGCTTCATCTCATCAACATCAGCTCGTTTACTGTCTGTCAAAATGTCGAGTGTAGCAAAAAAATTTGTTTTTCTATTGTCAATAGGTCACGAAATAACTAAAATATAATAACAATATAATTTAAATATAAGGGGGCTCCATCAACTGAAATTATTAACACGCGGATCTCTTTAATGATTAATAGATGCAACCCTTACACATCTACCGTCGTATTAAGTACTCGTAGTTAAACGAATGATAGTCATTGAATTTTGTACGACTATAATACTAGAAACGAATATTTTCACTTTTCCTTCTTTCCTTTTTATGGTTCCATAATACTCAAGGAACTCGTATAGTTTCGCTCTGTCCGTCCGTTTGTCTGTCTTGTCTTGTGTTTGTCTGTCTGTCCGACCCTCTACCCTCTAGCTTCTGTAATTATGAATATAAATGGATGAATTTTAGGAGTGGTTGTAATACATGTGAGGTGGGGATGAGTGATATTTTTTCATTCCACTCCATCGTGTGGGGTATCGTTGAATAGGTATTTTAAAATGATGGCAAATTTTATACATAACTTTTTTACAAAGTCAACCATTTTTGAGTAAAGCCTCCAAAGTGGTTTATAAGTTGGTAAGTCCCCCCCTGGAATTTATAAACTATAGGAGTTACAAACTCGAAAGCTTCCATGCTTGATAGCTCATGCTAAAAACTCTTTAGGAAAATTATTTTGAGTTATTCAAAGAAAAACTATTGCGCGTTGATAGTTACGGAACCCTCCTTAGACATGTCCTGATATGCTCTTGGTTAGCTTAATTAGACTACAAAATTGTACTGAATTATAAACCAACTTTATCATCATCGTCATCAAATTACAGATCCTTTAACTTTTCTTTTTGTAGAATTTAGACAACGATTATCGGCCGGTTTCAATAACCTATCTATCTATAACTATTTGTTAAAAACGTCGTCATTCAATCATCTGCCGGTTTTTCGCGATACAAATTTGACGTTTATAACAAATAGTTATTGGTAGATAGGTTATTGAAACGGGCCGTCAGTCTTTTTGACTAAAACCAAGATTGATTTTGGGCAGCTCTCGTCCATAAAATAAACCAAATGCCGTATAAAAAATAATAACATTCATAAATGCAATCTCGCTAAAATATCTCTTTCTCTGTACTAAATATAAATTCACATTTTATTATACGGATTTCGTAGCGTTTTCGCTTACATAATATTCATGTTATATCCTTAATATACCGAAACAAATAAAATCTAACTGTCCTGATACATCAAAAGAATTTAAATTGAATCCAGAGGGGTTAAAACATGTGATATATTCCCGCCGTTAGACGATACCGCGAGACAGTGAGACGTATGACGCCATATCTCTCAAAATATTATATTCAAGTGCTTCTTGGATTAAGCGACGCTTACAAACGACTGATGTATGGAGCTGTGTTATCGTACTTTTGCTTGAAGTAGTTACATTACGGTCAAAGAGAAAATCGACGCGAGTAATATAATAATAATTATCTATAGACGCTTCACACACTTCACACCACGTCAATCTGGCCGGCTCCGTGCCATAACTATTTATTAATCTGTGCCTATTCTGAGTACCTGTCCGAAGAACTTGTGTTACAAGTACCAGACAATGAGAAGTACAAAATATTTTAATGCAAAATATTTTTGTATATTATTTTTAAGATTTTTATTATGCTATACACTTAGAACACATCCATGAGCTAGGAACATTGAAAACTTCTGTTCCCTCGGCGGTATTCGAACCCGCACGAGCGCCGACGCGCTTAGCAGCGAACCCCAGAGGTCGTAAAATCAACGCTTATTTAATTTATACCAACTGTTGGTAGGTATTACATACGTTCATATAAAATATAGTTTTCGTTTTCACTGAGTTCAAAATGTATAAAGTATAACATTCTCTATTTCACACACTTATACTTAGACGAAAGCAATATTTTCGATATTTTCCATTGTTTAGCTATGTTCTCTGTGTCGCGCCGATATTATGCAAAAACTGAATGTGATTGTTGTCAGCTACATGGGATGAGTGTGTTCAGGATTACCATAGTAAAGAGATATACTTTCGCCACGAAACGGAAAATAAATATATTTTGTATCGTGAATATTCTATTTTTTGTGAAGGGAGATGTAATAAGGAACAAGTTCCTCATTATAATTTCTAAGAAATATGTGCGAATGCGCGTGTTGATTTCGGCAAACATAAAATTAATTTGATGTCATATTTATAGTTTTTATTAAATAAGTAATAAGTCGTCTGGATCTCATGAACAGATTTTTGGCGTTTGGACGGGTCAAACGGTCAATAATCGAAACGGGTTTGACGTTTATGAGAATACAATTTTGCAATTTTATCACATCGAGACTGGATCGTACCTGTATGATTGCAGGATTCAATTAGCAGAATCGACCTTCTGATAACTATTGCGTAATATAATATTGAATTAAAACTATGCATATTATGTGGATAAGAATGCCATAATAATCATCATCAATTACCTTAATCATAACTGTTGTTATTAAATAAAATACTTATGTTTTACTGTAAAATTAATAAACTTTAATAAAGAGAAAAATAAAAGATACATGCGCTAGTAATGTCCACAGAGTAGAGAGCGAGTTGTGTCAAAGACAACATTAAAATAGAAAATGGATACAGACTATAGAAGGCGTGAAATTTAAATACATATATTACAACAATAACAATAGGGAATAAGGGAATATACATACCTAGTTTTTTTTTTGGAGTTTAGGTGTTCCTTAAGAAACGATTTTCATATATTATAAGCCCGAGATATAAAAATCTATGGGAGTAAAATCAAAACCACGGTGTCACACGGTCACACTGTACGGTGTCACACGATGTTAGCCGAAGATGCGTCGGTCGCTTTGCATTGCAAACCAAATTTTATTTTTTTGAGTAAACTCCTGTCGTGCGTCGGAGCTGACACACACACTTTTTATTTAATTGGTTTTACGAAAAGTACATAATAAGCTGGGAAATGTTGTCTTTGTAATGGCATATCTACCTACGATCAACCGTCGACGAATTACAGTCATCACAAAAGCGTTAAGAACGCTCTATACAAAATTAAATGCGGCTAAAATTTTAACTATTTCTCTACACAATCTTAATAATTTTGAAGTCAGTACCAGCCCAAACAATATCTTGATAAATCATTAATTTATAGAGCTCACGTTTAACAGCCGGTTTCAATAACCTATCTACCAATAACTATTTGCTAAAAACGTCGTCATTCAATAATTTGCCGGTTTTTTGCGAAAAAAATTTGACGTTTCTAACAAATAGCTATTGGTAGATAGGTTATTGAAACAGGCCATAAGTTGGCTGATACCGACTTCAAAATTATGAAGATTGTGTAAAGAAATAGTTAAAATTTTAGTCGCATTTAAAAGGAGAATTATTTAAAATATATGATTAATTTCATACTTTTTTGTGTATTTTATTAAAGTGAAACTTATTACATCGTCTTAAACTTTTTCGTCTGTGTGTTGCATGTCGCGTGACGGTCGGCCGCGGTGTAGGGATAAAGTGACGAGCGCGTCAGAGCAGCCGGCCAATATGGCGGCGCCTATAGTTCGCATCAGCTGACCGTGTAGTGTATAGACAAGTACTCATTTGTGCCAGTGCTCCAGGCAATTTAGTTATTAAGTTTCACTTTTACCGTGGTTTCATAAAACCACACAATCCTTTTCCTTGTAAATCGGTTTAATTTTTTATCATATCTATACAGATAAATAAAATTGAAGTGTCTGTTTGTAATTTCAAATTAACAGCTTTTCACTTAATGAATATGGATGTATATTCGGTAGATACTTACAATAAAATATCAATTTTTTAAATTTTTGTCTGTCCATCTGTCTGTCTGTTTGTTCCGGCTAATCTCTGAAACAGCTGGACCGATTTTCACGGGACTTTCACTGGCAGATAGCTAATGTTATAAGGTCTTTAAGTACTTAAGGTAACATAGGCTACTTTTATTTTAGGGTTCCGCTTAAAAAAAAAGGGTTCCATTTCCGTTATTTCTATGTAAACGAAGTTGCGGGCACCAGCTAGCTTAAAATATTATTATTAACACATTTTAAGAATTTTAAAATAAACGAACGTATGTATAATTGAATATGCGCCAAGCTCCATTAGGTATTATATATTATAAGATGATGATGATTACTATAAGTTACATAATAGCATATGCTTGCAGTTCTTTAAACAATGTCGAAATTTCCAAACGCGTATCTTTAAACACTGAGGAGTCCTGTTCAGTGCTTTTGGATTTATTATCTTATTTTAGTCCTGTAAAGTAGCAACAGCTGATGACTGCATTTTTTGGATTTTCCGGTCCATTATTGTGGAAAATATACGACTTGTGCTGATTTAACACAAATGCATATTCCCTATTACGAAAAGGTGTGTTTTACATTCTGGAAATGTAAGTAGCTATGATACAATAAGCTGTTGACCGCGGCTTCGCCCGCGTAAATACAGTATTTTACGAAAACACTGTACTTTTGCGGAATAAAGAGTTGCCTATGACTGTGTTAATCCAGAGCTTACACTGCTACCATACTAAATTTCATCTAAATCCGTTTAGTCGTTTATGCGTGAAAGAGTAACAAACATCTATCTATCCATCCATCCGTCCACACAAACTTTCACATTAGAATAGTAGTAGGTTGAGATGTTAGTAGGCATTCCCAGCGTGATCGCTATCACAGAGTAAACATTTGGCGGCACGGCAGAGTCCGCCAAGTAGAGGAAAAAAGCGACATGGCCGTACCTATATACTTACGTAATCGCTACCTTGGCTAGCACATTATGTATCCTTCAAAGTTAATATGGCCACAGGCCACACAAACTACGATAATCAAAACATCGACGTTCATTGTTAACGTAACCCATTACAACTATTACTCATTATGTAATATTACAAAATATTTCTTTAAGTCTGGGACCCGGGTAAATTTATGAGCGGCTCACCGCTGTGACGCCGGGCGGAACTGGAAACGGATCAGTTTTGGCCGCCTCACCTCTTTGTCTTGTGAAGGTAGCTGTGTAGATGGAGCTAAAATATGAAATAATAATAATAATAATAACATTTATTCAACAAACACGCTCACACTACACTACATTATCAACAAAGAATTGACATTAAGCACAAACAATCACGAAAAGTTTACAAATAACAGAAATAAAACGGACATTTGTCTAACCACATAAAAAAAGAGAAACTTAGATTATATGAGACATATACATAATATTAACAAACAACAAACAATAGCAAAATAACAGATCATAATTAAAAAAAAAGAACAGGTATAAGGCAGTGCAATGAGAACAGCTGTCGAAAAGGACTCCACTCAGGTGTACGATCGCGGCATAGTACTCAACTATACCGCAATCCCTGGTATTCTGTGGATCCTCGTTATTGTCAGGCGACTGACAGATACACACTGGCAGCATCATATATGTCACACACAATAACAATATGCGATATACCTACATATATATAAAAGATAGAATGAATACAAAGAAACATAATGGCGATAAAATGTATAATATTATCAGAAAATAGTAAAAAATAAATAAAAAGATATCAATATATAAGAATATCAGTAATTATATACTGTCAGAGTCACAAAACACGCGCGATGGTGACGTCACCGCTCACAGCGGCGACCAGTTGCCGAGGTGAGGAGGCATTATTGTTGGTATGTATGTGTTTCTATAAAAGTGTATTAGTTTAAAATATAATATTTATGTTGCCTATTCAATAATGCCCTCTTTATTGAATAGGCAAGGAAATGAGCAGACTTATCACCTGATTATCCCCGTCAGTGGAAACCCGCAAAACCAGAGGAGTTACATGTGCGGTCCAGGTCCTTATAATCCCCAACCGGCGACACACAACGCAAACGTTATTTCACAGCCGTTATCTGTGAGGCCGTGGTATTTATCCGGTCGAACCGGCTTATTCGTGCCGAAACATAGCTCTCTCACGTAATAAATGTGGCCTGACTCCCACTCTTCATGAAAACCTTGAGACATTACATAACACACATGACTTATTGCACTATTTCCACTTTAATAAGTATTTTACATTAATTTTAATATATTACACGACCGGTTTCGACATAGTCTTCATTAGGTGTCTGTATCATCTTTGTCGAAACCGGTCGTGTAATATATTAAAATTAATGTACAATACTTATTAAAGTGGAAATAGTGCAAGAAGTCCTGTGTGTTATTACTGTGAAACATGAATTTCCACTAAGAACCTACAGTACAATCAATAGCATATCTAAGATATAACGATTTCACTGTGTAATATTTAATAATCTTCTAGCCTAGCTTGCACTGGAACGCTATCATGAAGGCAGAAGCGAAACATAATGTACCAAAAACTTCCCGGAGCGGAAGTTAAGAATAAAAATATATGTTAATTGTAGTTTGAACTACTTTAACAGTTTCGTATCCCGCGGATCGTAATTCTGTGTCGGGAGTGGGGGATTCAGGAACCTCTTTATAATACTTAAGTGGTTGCAAGTTGGAAACTTCTGGGTTTATATGCTCAAACCTATTAATTTTTGGGCTAGTAAAGATCGCAGTGTTTTGAGTTTTGGAAATAGCAAAGTTCTCTTCTTGTGGTAAAGAAAAATTATGCTACCTATCGCGATAAATGTCTTATTATACGAGACTAGAGATTGGGCACTAAAAATCCCATAAAATGTAGCCTATGTCCTTCCCCGAGGTCTAATCTATATCAGTACCAAATTTCGTTAAATGATATTTTAATATTATAATGATGGCTGGCTTTTTCTGTTAAGTCTTGTTAGTTGTTGTAGGTCTATAAATATAATTTAAATAAAACAAAATGTGCAAAAAAATAAACATAGCTGGTAATAGACGCATATTTTCGTATACCCTGTAGCAGTTTGCAGTTGGAGACGAGCTCGCAATATCCGGAGGGTGTGGGAAGTCGTGCGTCTGTCCTATGTCTGTATGTTATTGTGTAAAGTCCATTTGTAACCTAAGAGTATAAGAGATAAGAGATACAAAAAAAGTTTTGCATATGCCCGAAACATATAATCTGTCTCGGTCTGATTACATGCATCTGATATTAAAGAGTGTCTATGAATTTTGGAAAGCAATTGTCAATAATAATTATTATCCAAAGTTAATAATAAAAAGTGTGTGTCAGCTCCGACGCACGACTGGAGTTTACTCTAAAAAGTAAAACACGTCCCTCAGAAGGAACAAAAACTTTAGCGATCGATTTGAGTTCAAAAATTCGCGCCATGTGAAAAAAGTGACAGGTGCGCAGAATAGGTTGCGCACGAAAACGTAACGAGGTCATTCGTTCAGTAGATGTTACTGCTCATATTTTTTTCATACCGGGGGGCCTTATATGAAAATCGATTCTTAGAGAGTAAACTCCAAAAATATATCGTGCGATAGACAGTAACACAAGATATAACTTGGTCTGGTCAATATAATCCATCTATCTTAGGTCTTGTAAGATAGTAGACAAATAATTTTCGCCCTTTCCAATTTTATGACTATCTCAAATAATTTAAGAGGGTAATAATAACCATAATTACATTATCGGTTTTTAGACGTTTTCCCGTGGGTTATTATGGGTAATGGATTATCCCATTTGGACCCGATCGGGAATAAATTGAGTCGAATTTAACTCAAAAATCGTTTCTATAAATCGCAGAGAATGCCATCTGCTGCTGCTACATCAAAGATTAATTTTGATATTAAATATTGTGACCTAGATTATTTTAAGGGTCAGCTTACACCTCGACGGTACGCATATTTTTAATTGATTCACTTCACAAAAATATACACGTTTCATATGATGACATCAGTCATAGGTACACTGTACATGCGCTGTGCAGCGCGATGCAACCTGAAGGCAAAGACTATAATATATAACTAACGTAGGTCTATTCTGCTAATTAAATCCTGTAATGATACAGTTACAATTCGGTCCCGATTCGTTAAAACTGCAAAACGGTATTCTTATGAACGTCAAACCAGCGCCAATCCCGTTTTTGTTGGTCCTCGGTCGGTTGGTGTAGCTTCTCGTGTCATAAAGTTCAATTTTTAATAGCTGTATTAATAACGCAGCGCCGTGTTGCGTATCGTTTCGTTTGGGCGTGATTTTACCCTAACCCTTATACTTTTACCTTGCGACCCGGAAAAATTATGCAAGAGAGACTATAACTTAACATACGAGGTTTTTCACCATTTTTTTTGGAGCGCCCTACCCAAGGGTGAAAACAGGATTACGACTCCGCTGTCCGTCCGTCTGCCCGTCTGTCTGTCACCAGGCTGTATCTTATGTACCATGATATCTGGACGGTTGGAATTTTTACAGACGATGTATTTTTGGTGCAGGTATAATAAAAACAGAATGAAATAAATATTTACCCACAAAAAAAAAACAAACGTGTTTTTTATTATTTTCAATATACAAAGTGAAATTAGCAAATATTTTAGTGTGTGCGTAATAAAATATTTCAATTGAAAGACCTTATATGTTTATTTTAGCAAACAATTATTCGAGTAACAGTTGCCATAACGAGGACTGTAATATTTTTAAACGGTAATTTCGTTCAATTGACGCCACATGCTGCCAACGGTTGTTATGCGTTAAAATATCCATGGAATTTCAACACTGATGTTATTCCCTAGTATAAACCAAAAATATCTACTTACTAGTATTACCCGCGGCGTGGCCCGCGTAAATACAGCATCCCACGGGAACACTTTTCGGGATAAAGAGTAGCCTATGTGTTAATCCAGAGCTCAAACTACTACCATACCAAATTTCATCTAAATATTATGTTCAGTGGCTTTTGCGTGAAAGAGTAACAAACATCCATCCGTCCATCCATCCTCACAAACTTTCACATTTTCAATATTAGTAGGGTATTTAAAATTTTCACACTTTTTATTTTTTAGGGTTCCGTGGTACTCAATGGACCCTTGTAGTTTCGCTCTGTCCGACCGTCCGTCTGTCTTTCTTTCTGTCCGTCTGTCTGAATGTCTGTGTGATAAAATAATAATATTTTTATTCTTTAGTGGTGACACCTTACATGCGAAGTGGGAAATTTATCTTTCTTCCCCATCGTGTCGGATATAGTCGAATAATTTTTAAATAAAATTAAGGTTTCATACATGGCTGACATAATCATATGATGAAGAGCCTTTAAATAAAGAATTAAAAAAAAAGGGTTTCATACATGACTTTTTTACAAAGTCAACCATTATCGAGAAATCGGCGTCCATACAGGTTTATAAGTAGGTACATTTCAAAACTATAAGAGACAGAAACTTGTAAGTCTCTATGCTGATAGGTCATTTTAAATATCTTTAGGAAAATTATTTTGTTCTCTTATGTTTTTCTTTGAGTGAGCAATTCAATAAACATTTTGTTTTAGAAAAAGTAAAAAGCGTAGTTCACCAAAAGTTGGAAATTATGGGCGAAACTTAAAAGGCACTTTGATAAATTCGCTTCGTTTCAATGCGCACGGTTAGTTTCTGTTTTTTGCGAAGCCCGAGGTTCGTTTACATGATATTCAAATTGACCCAGATCTCTAAGATTTCAAAAGTTCATTCATTATTCCAAAAACATTATGTTTTAATCAGCGTCTTTCCATCTTTAGAATATTTTAGAAGTGTATTTACAAATAACAAAAGATTTAATTTAATTAATATTATATCCCAGCAATATCCCGCGGAAAAATACCCACAACCTGCAACCAAATGTGTGAGTGCACGCATAAGAATGCGTAAAGCACGTCCATTTGCAACGTACATGGTGGTGTGGGATCTTGCACGATCTTGCTGACATTGTTGCTTGTGTGGTGGTGGTGTTTGCACGATCTTGTTTCTGAGTGCACGCGTAAGCAGTGTGGGAGGAGGGAGGCGCTTTATGCGTGCACTTACACATTTGCAGGTTGTGGGTATTTTTTCGCGGGATATAGGTGGATATAATATTAATTAAATTATTATGCTATGGATTTCCGCAAAGTAACGCCTGGTGCTATTAACCAACAAAATATTTGTTTAAAAAAAGCATGACGTGTATTGAGTAGGTACATGAAGCAGACGTGTTACACGATGCCAGTTATACGCTCGACTGTATTTTTTTTCCAAAGTGATGACGGTCGACATTGACTTTGAAACACTGTCAACACGCCTAAAGCAGTTTCACATCAAAAATGTTTCAAAAATTTGGCGCTCATTAATGCTCTTAAATATACTAATGCTCTTAAATATATTAATCTTAAATATTACCGTCTAGAGTCTAGACCGTACAAGCATTGAGTGATTTTGTTACCAAATGCAAATAAAAGAGTAAACACAGACAAACAAACGAACAGACTGATAATAAAGGGATTTTATAAGTTAAGTTTTTCTAATGAGATAGGACTCAGACCAAACAAAATAGTGAAAACAGAGCTTTGTCAAACAAAAACTGATGCCGGTTTTTTATGTATGAAGCACACACTACATACATAAAAAAACACTACGACAGCTCGCCTTACAAGGTAAGTCGTAGTTTCGTTACATGTGTGTGCGTGACGCTACGTAATTATACGGCGAGGCGTAGCTTAGACCTGCCTCAGTTTGTGGTTCGCAGAACTCTGTCTTCACTTTTTTGCTGAGAAAAGAATAGGAAAAGAAAATTAGAGATTCAGTAATTTTGATTTTTGATAGGTCAGCTTTTAATAAAGTTAAAAAGTGCTGGACAGTCAAGAACAGTTTCTTGACTGTCCAGCACTTCAACAGAACAGAAAAAGGTACCTCGGGCAGCACGAACACTCTGCCACAGAGGAAATTCGCACCACCAACCCCAGCCATATCGTTCATTTCATGAGCAGCATAGGGCTGGGGACGGTACTATAACGCGGAGGAGTCACAACAGACCCACTTCGTCAGGTCGCAGTGACGTCAGGTCTCGACTATGACCTGATCTAACATATCAGTTGATTTCATTATTATTATATCTATTCAATTTTATTTGTATACACAATGATTTCAAAACTAAGGATGGGCTATTACGTACAATTTGACACTGCAATCTTCATACATGAAAAAGTTACGCCATCTAGATTTCACCATACCTCAATTGTCAAAATGGTCCTAAACAACCCCATAAGTGGGGACAGTTTTTGCCTTGACATGCCTCGTCTATAATATATATGCTCATATGTTAGCCATAACAAAAATAGTCGTAGTTGATATCATACTATTGATGATAAATCGAAATTAATTACGCAATGGGATGTGATATCAGATTTAATAATGACGATACAAGATGTTATACATACGTACCGTGTCTGTAAGGTATCAGATGATCAGTTACATTACACACACATATGTAAGACTTAGAGCATGTTACGTAGGTAAATACACTAGATGCAAATGTTTCTTTTACTATATATTATATATACATAACAGCCTCCGTGGTCTATTGGTTAGAGCTTGGTTCTCGACTGGAACAACAAAAATGTTGTTTTCAAGTTTGGTTAGGATAATGCAGGCTGATCACCTGATTGTCTGACAAGAAAGATGATCCATGCGTCGGATGGGCATGTAAAAAGTTGGACCTGCGCGTGATCTCTCGCCAAGGAAGAAAGTGTGCTCTTGTGTACTGGGCACACACTTGGGCACTATAAAATTACTCCTGCGTAACTGGCCTGGTTTCAATGAAACCGGCCACCGTCACCGAAATCGGTGAGGGGGAGTCATTTATAACAGGCATAGCTGATTAACTGGTGTACGTGTAGTGTATGTAAAGTTTGAAATTTTGCACACGTATTTCTCATATGACGTCGGCATCCACTAAGGAATGATTTTAAAAAATTCACCCCCAAGGTGTTAAAATAGGGGATAAAAGTTTCTATGAAACTTTTTATTCCTTGGACAATGAACATATTTGCATGGTATTTCTTATCAAAAAATAACGAGTTACGTATTTCAGCGTTTTCTAAAATTCGACCCCTAAGAGGGTTAAATAGGGTATGAAAGTTTAAAACCTTATTTCAACTAAAAATGCTAGTTTTCAAATAATTGAAATATTTTTTCGTAAAATTGTCAAAAACAATTTTTTTAATTTTTAGGTTTCCGTACCCAAAGGGTAAAAACGGGACCCTATTAGATATTACCGAGACTTCGCTGTCTATCTGTCTGTCCGTCTGTCCGTCTGTACCTGGCTGTATCTCCTTAACCATGATAGTTAGAGAGTTGAAGTTCTTCTGATGAAGTATTTCTGTTGCCGTTATAACAACGAAAACTAAAAAGAGTATAAAATTAATCCAATACAACAAACGTGATTTTTTTGCCGTTCTGTAGGGAACCCTTCGTACGCGAGTCCGACTCGAACTAGGCCGGTTATTTTACATACCAGGACCCCATACTCGTGCCTCGGAACTTGGTTCGGTTGTCAGTATGTCCCGCTCGCGCATGCATGATTTGCCGCTTATGCGGATGAATCAGCGCGATAATCGAACCGAGATTCGAGGTACGAGAATGGGTCACATGTTGTTCGTGCAGGAAGAAAATCCGTCTATCACATGGCACACCCCACACGAGAAGCGTCGTCTATTGCTGGATTAAAAAGTCCTTTGCTCTCCTTTTCAAGTCCTGGATACTATCAGGGTCAATTCACACCGAACCGAAACGATACTCGATATGGCGCTGCATTTTTAACATTGAACTTTATTCATTACACAGGAAGACACGTTTCTTTGTAAGAGATGTTGAATGTCAGGTTGCACCGCGCTGCACAGCGCACGTGCAGTGTATGTCTGATGTCATTTGAAACGTGTATATTTTTGTGTAGTGAGTAAAAAAGGTACATTTTGAATAGCTATTAAAAAATTTAGCGCCGCGTAACGTCGCGTATCATCACAGTGTGAACTAACCCTTATATTAATATGATATCAAACTGTCATGTCATTGATAATTGTATTGTGACGTATACAAATAACCTACCAGGTAAATAATTACATTCCCTGACAGGACATAATCTGTTCAGTTGTTTCGGCATGATGGCAGTTGTTTCGGTAGCAGACATGCAGTGACTTTCGGATTTACCTAGAATATAATAAATATAATAATAGGTAAATAAATATCTATGGACGCCAGTGTGAAACCACGTCAATCTGGTCCCGTGCTAAGTATCCGAAGAACCTGTAACACAAGTTCTAGACAACTATCACAAGAACACGGGAAGTTATTTAATACTTTTATACTATACATATATTTAAGGTTTGTAGTTTATTATACACATATTTAATATATATCCATGACCCAGAAACACAGAAAAACTTTTTGTTCCTTCGGCGGGATTCGAATCCGCGGACCCCGGCTTGAGCACCAACACGCTGAACCACTGAGCCACAGAGGTCGTCAATATTAGTAGGGACTTGACCATGCCATTGACCTTAATTGTTTTAAAGAAATGTGTATAACTCGAATGTATGAATTGTACACACACATTTCCCTGAAAAATTCCCTCGTATACATAATATGTCCTTGTCTGTAGTCATGTGTGCCACACATACCTGGATATATGTCTATGTAATTCGCCCCAGCCCGCACGGCAACCTCAAGAATTTGACGCTTGCTCGCTCGTTAGACGGAACCACAATATGTGGAGGTTTCACTATCACATCATCATCATCACCTCGAACTGGTATTGACTTTATTAGGAGCGAAACGTGCTTGCCTGATGCTAAGTGATGGACGTAGTGGATATCAAAGGTATTACGATTAATTCGGAAATCTGCAAATAGCACTTTGACTTACCATCTAAGCCTTAAGAAGATTAAGGACAAGACTATTTAAAGGATAGGATTAACAAAATATTAGATACAAAATCAAGAATATTAATTTTTGCCATATTTCTAGTAATATTAGAATATAATTAGGAGGGGATCCCGTCATCCCGGCTTCGCACGGGTGCAATGTATTACTTAATATACCTTCGTCTTGAATCACTCTATCTGTTGCTGAAAACTGCATTAAAATCCGTTAAGTAGTTTAAAAGATCTAAGCTAACAGACAGCGGAAACGAATTTATTTTATATGCTATGTAAAGTTAAAGATTTATAAAGAAACAAATAGTTATGAAAATGAAATATTTTTTCTCCGTTTTATAGAAGTTCACAACGTAGGAGCTTTTAAGAAATTGCTTGAAAGATTCAAAGATGCTTTGAGTAATACAAGTTAATTTGTATAATAGATCGACTGTAAGATGAGTTGCGCAAACGGGCTACCGACGATCGCGATCATTGTTCGACACAGCTACATTTTCAACAAATCGTCGCTACCAATCTCACGCGGTAATGTGGTGTAGCCAGTCACACCAATCCAAATGTTTGCAAATTGTAGTATTGTATGTGGGTGTTGGTGTTCTGACAAAACATCGCTACGGCTCACACACGGTAAGGCGCTGTAGTCAAATGCGGCAACTCAAAATATAGCGGTAGCGACCGGTCGTGGCCATCAGTAGCTCGTTTGCACCGAGCCCCTGTATTCATCAAAAGCCTTGACCTGTGTTTTATTTCTCAAGCGTACCTTACAAATCACAAGCAATGAAAACACACATCTTATTTATTACATTTTCATATTATATTTGAAAGGCGTGTGGGCATGGAAAATGTTATCATAATTTTGCTTTTACTCGACTACGGCGAAGCCAAAAGGAAGGGAACGTAAAAAAGAGGACTAAATAGGCCGAAACAAGGAAATAATTCAGATAGACATCTAGAAATGCACAGGTACAAAAATGGTCAAGGTAGAGCTGTGGTCGCACCTACTTTATAAGGTTCGGAACAGTCGTTGTCAAATCGCAACCGTCTGTATCTTGGGGTTTGCATGTGTGTGACGAATATACGCATTTTCTAAAAACTTCTCTAGGCCTTAGGGTCACTCAAACCTAGACGCGACGCATCTCGGTGTGAACTGACTCATAGATGCTATTAATGGGTGCGACCACGGCTCTACCTTGACCATTTTTGTACCCATGCATTTCTAGATTTCTATCTGAATTATTTTCTTGTTTGGGCCATTTTAGACACCTTTCTTACGTTGTTATAGTTGCGGGTTATAGTTTTTTATTGTATATTTTTATTGTAAACGAGCTGTTGCATCGCCTGATCGATAGCTATTAATACCGCCGCTATTGGTCAAGTAGTAACAAGTTACCTATCTCTAACCTTGATTCAACAGTTACTTGGCGTAACACGATGCAAGTATTAATCTATCGCCGGTTTTCTGTGAGGCTATAGTGTCCAATCGCCTCATTCGTGCCGAGACATGGCTCTCCCACGATTAAACCGCTTTCACTTACTATTCGCCGGCTTAATGGTCCACATGGAACTGTATCTAGTCCTTGAAACTTCCAAGGTAAAGTGTGTCTCAGCATGGTCTCAGCTATCAAAGGGATCTAGTCTTCTGAGGATGCTCCGGATAGTCTAAAAGTTTGCTTGTCACAATTCACACCTAAACGAAACGATACGTGACATGGGGCTGCATTTTTAAGATTTAAATTTGAACTTTGTTAATTACATTACAATACACAAGAAGATATAAGTTACATTGTAAGAGTTTGAATGTCAGGTTTCACCGCGCTGCACAGCGCATGTGCTGTGTATAACTGTCATATTTTTTTACGGGCAATTGGCCCACCACACTTACCCACCACTGCAACTCCTGTGTAGCCAGGATCGACAGTGGTAACCAACCGCAAAAACCCTTTGATATGATCTCAGGGGTGCCCGGGGGACATGCTAAATCTGTCTTGGAACCCGCAACGAAATTAATCAGAAGATTGTAGGAGGAGTAGGAAGTATTCCAGTTTCCCTCCCCAAGCAAAGCGGGAGACAGCAAAATTGTGATGACAAAAAGTCAGAATTAAAGGGGAAGCACCACGGGAATAACATGTTTTTTTTTTTATGGCTACAAGACAGAATGTAATTAAATGTTTTAATTTATAATATGACAATTGATTACAATGCATTTATAATGACAAAAAAGTGTTGCATTGTTTCCAATAGTACTTATGACAAAAACGTTTGAAAGCTCGGAAGTTTTTCGCGCAGTCCACGAGATCTTCATAGTACACAACCCTAGAAACACAATGGACGCTGTTCAACATTTCGATTCTTTCGTCATACCAGAGATCACACTCCCAGAGTATGTGATGAGCAGTTTGTTCATAAGGGCTACCTTCGGTCGAACACTCGCATAGCGGAGACGAGACTAATGTAAATCCAAACAGTTTCGCTTTAAAGTTTCCGTGTCCTGTCAAAAATTGTGCGACGTAGTGGTCTATTTCTATCCATTGCTTCGAGAGTCGATCGCGTACCGAAGGGAAGAAATTATATAGGTGACGCCCTTTGATAGTGTTGTCCCACCGTTCCTGCCACTCAGAAATTAGGTTCTGTATAGAAATATCTAATGGCTCGAATAATCTAGTTATCTTATTACTCTCTTTCGCGCTTAAAAACTCAGGGTTAGTCATTTTTTTATTTTTATAATATAGCGCTGCACGACGCTGTATCTCTAAATCTACTGGTAGGACTCCGGCTAAGTATAACTGTCATATGAAACGTGTACCTTTTTGTGTAGTAAATAAAATTCAATTTTGAATACCTATCTTAAGTTTGCAAGCGCGTAGCGTCGCGGTGTGAACTGACCCTTATTAAGGTGATTTATTAACAATTTACTAATAGCTACTCTTTGTGGAAAGAGTAACTAAGAATTTTTCACTTGATTGCCAAATATTTACAGATACGCTCTACGCTAACTACACCTACACCTAAAACCTACACCTACAACTACACCTACACGTAGGTGTAGATTGTTGTAGATTGTTGAGAACCTACACCTACAACTACACCTACACGTAGGTGTAGATTGTTGTAGATTGTTGAGAACCTACACCTACAACTACACCTACGTGTAGGTGTAGTTGTAGGTGTAGGTTTTAGGTGTAGGTGTGGTTGTTTATTTATTCTAGTTCATAGTTAAGACTGAACAACGCTTTTCAGGTCAGCTAGTACTTAAGTGATAAATATTAAACAAGCCAGACTATATCCAATCCATTTCTAACATGATATTAAAGTCACTGTTATTTTAAAAATATACGAAATATAATATAACAAAAATTCCATGTTTACAGCGTAACGGGACTGGACACTGGAATATTTATACGTCATTCCATTTTCCGTTACAACTGCAGACGGGCGGTGGGTTTTTGGATCCCGCTCGCTAAATTCTAGATCCTCAATTTTGCGCCATGTGTTTTATCCGTTGATGTACTATACATTGCAAGTATGTTGCATCATCATCATGTCCTAAAACATACTATGATAAAATGTCGCATTCAATGGTCACGACCTTGGCCAATTAAATAGAATCTATTTTGAAAGTGCATGCGCGCACTGGCAACAAAATTGTCTCACTCGCCCACCAAGGCCGGCAACGCACCTGCGGCTCTTCTGATGTTGCGAGTCTCCATGGGCGATGGTAGTTGCTCACCATCAGGTGAACCGTTTGCTCGTTTGCCCCCTTATTTAATAAAAAAAAAAAAAAATTGCATTCCGATTTTGAACTTTAGCGGACTCAAAATAGAGTTAACTTTTCCGCCAATGATGATTGTTTTCCTATGCGGTCGTATTTTGCGGAAAATTTGACTCTATTTCGCGTGCGCTAAAGTCGATAATCGTAATGCTAATGGTGGAGGAAGGAAAAAAAATTATCTCCTTCCTCCACCATTAGCATTACGATTCCGTCGGCTTGACAACATGTTTTACCAATAGAAGTCGCGCGGCAGAATACAGGAGTGGGCTCCACATTTTAGTTTCGATTTTGTAGTGCGACTTCCCTAGACTTTCCCTTACATCAATGGTCCAGCTAGGTACTTAGTTTAAAACAGCTTTTAGCGTCATTTGAATTCGGTTCCCGGAACAATATTATATGCATGAAGTTACAGTTGATGTAAAGCCGCGATTTGAAGCGGTATTTCTAGGCTAATAAGAACGGTTTGACTAGGAATAGTAGGATCAACTCGTGAAAACTTGGGGAAAGTTAGTGTTAGGGTCAATTCACATTGAAACGAAACGATACGCGACGTGGCACTGCATTTTTAAGATGGCAATTCAAAATTGAACTGCATTTATTACACAAGAATATAAATGTTTCATTGTAAGAGTTAGAATGTCAGGTTGCACCGCGCTGATACAGCGCATGTGCAGTGTATGACTGGTGTGATATCAAATGTGTATATTTTTGTAGTGAAGTAAAGTTTGATTTTGAATAGGTATCTTAAAAATGCAGGAATGCGTAGCGTCGCGTATCTGTGTGAATTTACGCTTAGGCACCATTTCAATTTTCGGCCGTTAAACCTCCACAACAATAGTTTTTTTCTAAAATGTGCTTTTCCAAGTCATGTGCCCTTTGGAACCTTATTATTAATGGTTTCATATTCATTTTTTTTTTATTTTTATTATAAATAAATAGTCCTTTTGTATAAATATTTAATTCCTACATTTTAAACTAAGCCGAAATATTTTATAAACATTTTACATTTACGGTGGTTTATCACGTAATGTGTCCCGTGCATAAAACTGCGTTATTATATATTCTCCGTGCTATAAGTTTTAACAATTTAACCATTTACACTAAAAACTAGTCACCGATTAAATTCTCGAATGGATTATGAATTTTCCATACCTTCTTACTGACTTTTATTACGTACTCTTACGTTATAATGTCTTACGAAATTCTCGCTAAATGATGTTTCCCGTGCGTATCCAATTATGTTATTCAATATTCTCCGTGTTATAAGTTTTTATTATGCTGTAGCTCACAGGGGAATTTGTCGCTGTGCTTATTGCATGTGTCACAAGTTACAAGAGAATACATACCCAAGGGGGGGTTGCGGATCTTAAGGACCAGGAACGCAAGTGCGCGACACCAGTGGTGTTACACTTGTAACAAGATGTAGTCACAAGTGTCACTCCACTGGTGTTTCGAGTGTCCATGGACGGCATTAAATCTCTTACCATCAGGTGACCCGTCTGCTCCTTTCTTGTGATTTCATAAAAACAGAAGAACCGCGACGCTCTTAGGTATATTGTTGTGTTGTAATTTAAAAAATGCTAGGAAAGCCAGTTACTGAAGACTTATTTTATGAAAGTATAATATAAAAAATAGTAATATTATGTTTATTTGTCGTTTCAAAACTAGATATATCATTGAAAATATACAAAGAAATGTGACTCACTCGATTGAAACTTGATTAATGTCAGAAAAACCTATAAAAAATCACTGAAATAATGTTGCATCGTCTCTTCGTTTTAAATTGATGTCTACATAATAATTTCAAAACCAAAGTAACTCGCGATTCGGTTATACCTTGCGGCAATGACAAACCCGTCAGAGGCAAACGCTGACTTAAATAATAACTCCTCTTTAGTTTACTCTAAGCGGAAATAGGGACGTACCCCGAGTAACACAGTCTCGACTCGACGCCTGCTCTTTTAAACACGGAAATAATTCTAGCGCAGCCCTATCAAGATGTATGTACAAGCATGCGGCATAATTGTGTAGGTTTTAAATTAGAACTGTTTGAAGCTGCGGCGGTAAAATTAGATTTTAAAATTAAATTTAGCTTATTTTGTGTGTTACTTAGAATTATCAAAAACTAGCTTTTTCCCGCGGCTCCGCTCACGTAAATATAGTACACGGCAGTAGGGTACTTTTTCGGGATAAAGTAGCCTATGTTTTAATCCAGAGCCCAAATTTCATCGATATCCGTTTAGCAGTTTTTGCGTGAAAGATTAACAAGCATCCATCTATCTATCCATCCTCACAATCTTTCACATTTATTTTATTAACTTTATTAATATTACTTAACTTTATTGATTAACTGACACAATTCATAACCGACCATTATTGTTTCCATAGCTGGTCTTCGCGTCTCTCCTAGGTAGCTGTTCACCACGCTCGACGACCTCTGTGGACCAGTGGTCATGGGCTCGAATCCCGCCGAAGGGAAAAAAAGATTTTCTGTATTTCTGGGTCTTGGATGTACATTAAATATAGTATTAAATATATTTAATACTTTTATATACCTGTGATACAAGTTATTCGGATACTTAGTACAGGACCAGATTGACGTGGTGTGGAAGCGTCTATATTCTTACGCTAGCTCACTGCGGGTTGGCACATGACGTAACTGAAATTAATGAAATTTAAATTGGAAACAATTTCCACGACTGTTAAGTTGGCGTTTATATGCAGGTCATTAGGCAAATTATAACAAAAACGCACATGCACGAGTCAGTTTTTGGTGCGGATTAAGTTCCGTGCTGAATGGCATTAGCTGAATATGGGATTGCATGAAAGTGAAGTTTTTTGGGGTTTCATAATCATCATCAAAAGCTATATCGTGAAAAAAAAGGTATGTCGAATTTTGTTAAATACCAAAATATTATAAATTTTTAGTTTCATATGCGATATCGAAGCTATTCCGGGTTACTGAATTGTGTGGGATATTTCACGCGCCGCGACACTGCACGACACTGTCGCAGCGCTCGAAAGCCATCCCATACAATTCGGTACTATTTGTATTGTATCTTCATTGATCTGTAGTGCTGTCGATGTCGCGGCGTCACTGCCGCGGCGACACTGTCGCTATAGACCAGGGTTTCTCATAATTTTGGCTCCACGAACCCCTGTTAAAGTTGCCAGTTGACAGCGAACTCCATGACTAACCAATTAACCCGCAGATTGGAAAATAATAAAGTTGACTGTTGAAGAAAAAAAGGTTTTTATTTCAATAAAAAATAACAAATACAGTGTCAAAAGAAATGTGATGTGTAATGTTTCTTGTCGCAAATTGAGTCAATTTTAGGAGTAATTTTGGACAATATTAACCTTAATTCTGACTCGGCATGAAGTCGATTTCTGTATTTCGTTTTTATCATGACTAGATGTGAAAACCCAATCTCCAGTCATTAAGCCACTATTATTAGTAAATCTTGCCGCGAACCCCCTACCGCCACATGGCGAACTCCTAGGGGTTCGCGTACCCCACATTGAGAAACAATCGAATGACGACGAAAAGACGATCGCTTCGAAAGTCTACCCACAGATTAAGGAGAGAGGAACAGATAAACAGCTACATAGTTGGCTTTCGATTTGATTGCACTACTACAAGCATATACGGTGTGTCCACGATTGTGTGGAAAAATTGTCGGCATAAAAGTGGACGTCATAATTTTCAAATTTGAATCGTTTTATGAAAGCTGTTTCTCTGTACTTAAGTATAACGTTTTCTTCTGTGTGGGTCTACCTTGAGACTTTAGGTGCTTCCGAAGGTTGTAATCTTCTCATATTCCTGCGCTCGTTTCATAACGATATTTTTCTTCACCAGTTTCGCATCTGTATAAATGTAACAAAAGGATGTATGTAATAGTATAAAACTACGTAATTAGTCTTAAACAAATAGTAAAGAATCTAATTAATAAAACAAGCTAAATAATATTCTGTGATAGCAAGCACCGACATACACTGACCTCGCTTTCAGCGTGAAATTTTATATTCAATATTTTTTAAATTTATTAATTAAGGCAGGAGTACGGAAGCTACGGAATTTTTAACGCTAATTTTCTCTTAAACGAATTTTTTTTATATTAAATCCAGAGCGTTAACATATTTTTACATATTATATTTCCTTTGAAGCTGTCCATTCTGTTAATATGTTACGATAAAATGGTAGTCTAGTAGTACTCCACGATCAGTGGAGTAAGTACGAATAATTCGCACGTTACGAATACGCCGTTGTCAATTGACAAAACACGAACAATTGTTCGTGCTTACCCCACACTCCACAGTGTTTTGATCAGCAAGTGCAGTAGGTGCGCAATATCTTAATGTAATGCTTAATCTACTTAATGTTACACACCAACATGACATTAGTTTATGAGGTATTTGAAGCTAATTCTTAAGCAGGTGGAGTGTTCTCATTATTTATTTCTATCATAATGACGGCACGCAGTCACAATACAATAATTATCAATGACATTTCGGTTTCAAACCATATTATTATAATAGGAAAAAAATTTGACAACCGTCCACCAGCAAATGTAATAAGAATTAGATTTCCCGATAGTACCAACATTACATCGCAAAGTTGTGTAAACAAGGAGTTAGAGCGCAATTATATTATCTTTATTAAATATGAAAATTGATTGCAGTATCTTTGTCTCGCTAAAACTCGAGAACAGCAGGACCGATTTGGCTAATTTCGGTCTCGAAATATTTGTGGAAGTTCGGGGAAGGTTTAAATGGTGGGAAACATTCCTAAGAAAATACTAAAAAGTCGATTAAATTTTCCCATTGTAACTGTTCCTATCTGTAAAACATTTGATGTTTATTCCGTCGTCGGTAGCGTAACTTCGTGTCTCCAGTGTAACACTTGACTGTCAAATATTTGGTTTATTACAGAAAAATCAGCCGGCCCCAGTAGGTTGTAGGTATAGACAGTTGGTGTATGTGAGTAGGTTTGTAGGTAGGCAGGTGTAGGTGTAAGTGTAGGTGTAGGGTGTAGTTGTAGGTATAGATGTAGATGTTGGTGTAGATTTTAGTTAAAGTATTATTTATTTATTCCAGTAGTATTTATTTATTCTAGTTCATAGATAAAACAGAATAAAGTGCGTCGGGACAGCTAGTAGCTTAAATATATTATTTTGTAAATTTGACACACATCTACGAAAAAGCGCTAGATAATAATAACTACATGTTTCCCGCGGCTCCGCCCGCGTAAATATACTGTCGTATATAAGTATCCCGCGGGAATACTGTACTTTTGCGTCAAAGATTAACAGAGTACATCGAACCGTCCATCGTCACAAACTTTCACATTTATAATATAAGTAGGATATATCTTGACAAAATAATCTGTGAATTGTTGATGAGAGTCGTAATACTATTAATATTTTTACAGGAACGGGAATCGAATCGTGTAGAGCAGAGGTAACCAACCTAAAACGTACGTAACGTTTACAGAATACCTACTCTGTTCAGATCCAAATCTAATCTAAACGTAGATAAAATGAAAATAGTACAATATAATGCTACTAGTTATAATGTCACTTATTTGCCGTTAAAATATAAATACCCACATTGACACATTAGTATGGTCGAATATAATATTTTTGATTACCTTTAGCACAGGGGAGACACTCTCTACAAATGACAGCTCGAGCCAGAATGCCAGCCATGTTGACGTAAGCCTAAGGTTGACACCGAAATAATTTCAAACATCGCGTCAGACAAATCTATCATAAAAATTATGAATTTATACAGTCAATAATAATATCAAAGCATAAAACGACCACCGGTCCACGGAAGAAGGATATACATGGTAGTAAGACTAAAATCGAAGCCGTAAGCAGCTATTTGTCTCACAAAACATCTAAGGCAAAAACCCATAAGAGTGGAAGAGCAAGCCACCTCCATGTCTTTTCGTTTTTTTTCTAAGGTTGGCTCAGGTTGGAGTCCAACTGGAGTCTACTTACGACTTTAATACACTATAAATAAGTGACATTTTGAATTGGTAGCCATTTATTGTCTCAATGTTCGCAACTGAAGTACTGACACCTAAATGTCATTTGTATTTTGTATCAAGCTCTCGTAAGACTTGAGAAGGAGTTTTGCCGAAGAGATCGATGGGTGACGTTGTGGAATTTGTAATATATCATAAATTTGTGTTATCTCGGTTCTTAATGTGTCATATTGGTAGAATATTAACCATTAAATATTCGTTAACGTGCACAAGTGTGTGCAAGTGGTACAACTTCTAAAAACGTGCTATTTAATGTTTCCCGCCAAAACTCCCTAGGAACTTTCAGTAAAGCTTCTACCACTTTACTGAATCGACTGACATGACTCATGAACTGTACTGACTATATATTTGGACTTTGACTAGACTTTAGACTTGACGATATAGGAATACGGTGTTGAAAATTGAAAGAAAGTTCTATTTCCCGCCTTTTTGACTTGACACTGGCAAATGGTTATAACCCGATGCCATATATAAATAAAAAAAAATCGGTTGTCTGTAAAGTCGGTTTACTGACGATAGTTGAACGTGACAAGGTCATAAGAAATGTGTCATGTTTAGCGAGGTAACGCCGGTAACGCCGCATGAGTCATGTTTTTTCGTGCCTGCAGCCGGCTCCATTGAATTATAAGACACTGTCACGTCAAAAAAATACTTGAGATGTAAATTTATTAATGACTTACCATAGACTAATCATTATAGATAAATGATTTATATATTATGTTATTTACTAACGTGATACTTTCAAGTCAAATAAAAAACAAATATTTAAATATATTGTGCTCGAATTAATATGGCTTTATGGCTTATATTTATATGGCTTTAATTAATATGGTTTGTTTGGTGGAGGTATATAAAACGAATTCTGCGAGAAAATTAAATAGTGAAGAAGTATTAACTTTTCACCGATATGTTTAGAATGGTTTCAAACTTTATAAATACAAGCAATTATACTGAAATTATTATATTCTACTAGATAAATGTGTTAATTGTACAAAAATACACCGATTTTGCCAATATATAATATAAATTTTAAAGAAATCGCAGAGGTTGTGTATTTACATTGATGTTTTGGATATCGATAACCCTTCAAAATATAAAGATTAAAGAAAGAGACGCTTAAAGAAAAATGTTTTGCCTACTTTATATTTACCAAATATATACAAATAGGTAAAGATCTAAATAATCTAATTAATAAACGTGTGGCGTATTTTTTAAAATTCCTGTAATGGAGTAACGGTCATACAATATACATCATCACAAAAGCATGTAATAAATTTCAAAAACTAACCTTGCTTTTGATTTTTCAGGGAATAAGGTGGCCTTTAATTGCAAGGATACTTTTATGTACTTTTTTAATGGACCAGATAACGAGCAGACTGATCGCCTGATATAGATCGTTTACCGCCACCTGAGGAGTAGGAGGAGGAGTTACAAGTACGATCCCGGTCTTTAAAATCCCCAACCAGCCTTTGAGTATCCGGAGGCCGTGGTATTTATCCGATCCAGCCGGATAATTCGTGCCCAAGGCATGGCCCTCCTACGTAAGCGGACTGCTGTTACTACTGCTGCTCCATGCTGCGGTGACAATCTGAGAGCTTTTTGGTGTTTTCGTAACTTGTAAGCTAACAAATGTTGTCCAATTGCCAGTAAATAATAAACATATCGATTATTATTGTTTTCACTTATCTTTTCACGTAACCAAAGTCAACCAAAATGCACGAAGTCAAAACTTGTCTAAAATGACAGTCTATGCTATTTTTATATCAATACAGAGATTGGAACTGACAAGTCGATTGGACGATAGCCTGATAGATGAATAGTGTATGGTGTATGCCTATTATGAGTGAATGAGGACGAGTTCCCCAACAGACTTTATTACGGCAAAAATTAATAATGAATACTGCTTCAATTCGTTTTTAATGGACTTATAATTTATAAATCACTAGCGAGTAGCGACCCGCCCCGGCTTTGCACAGGTGAATCTATCATAGATTCTATCCATTAGCTGCAAACCGCATTAAGTAGTTTAAAATATCTGAATTCTAAGCGAAGAAAGAAAAAAAGATTTCCTTTTATAATACTGTAAAAATAAACATTTTCTTCTTCATTTTATTTTTTATCGACACAAAGGAACCGACTAGGAACATCACTGACGCACCTACGGTAATATTTAGATTTGAAGTTGCTGTCAAATGCTATCATACAACTTGTAACCAACTTCAGTCGGATCAGTGTATAAACTCGAGCCACCTACATAAATTGTATTTAACGAACAATTAGATATCTCTTTCTTCCTCATTAGCATGTGTCGTATAGGGGAATAAGGAACGATATATGATTTTCCTCTTGCTAATAGACGGGTCTATATGCTGTGGTTATTGCTCTGAGCAACGGCCAGCCTCGTGAACGAAACTCCTGGCTGGAAAAAACTCACGCGCCGCCCGCCTTCGAGCGAGCTGTCATTCGTGTAAATCGGTAGGGTGACGATTCTTTACGTTAGTAATATATTCTTTGCCTTTAGATTAAATTGAAACTGAACAAAGGTCAGAGTATAAACAGATAGAGAAGATAAATGAGCTTTTGCAAGTAGGTAAACATCTTAAAACCCATCAACTTTATATGCTTGAAGTTTTGGACCATAGACGTGTATGTACGAGGCATGTTGAGGCAAAAACTGTCTCCACTGAAATGGTCCCATTTTTTATATTTTTAGGGTCATTTTGACATTTCAGATATGGCGAAATCAAAATAGCTGACATTTGAGGTATGGTGAAAACCAAGATGGCGTAATTTTTTCCTGTATGAAGATTTGTTCTGTCAAATGTACATCATAGCCTATCTTTAGTGTTGAAAACTTTGTTATGGAAGATAAATGAGCTCTCATATAAAATGATGATGATGATGACAGATATCATAGACAATAACAGAGATGAGTTCCCAAACCTGCTCCATAAATCAGAGCGGCAGTTCATCACTCAATTTCTTCGTCCATTTGTTCGTGTAGGCCGGGAGGTGGAGGTTGTAATGTCCTCATCAATCTTACATGTTAATTGTTTGTGTGATGTTTTCATTATGTTGTTGCAAGAATTAAAATATTTTGTCTACGAGTGATAACACTGAATCTGATCAAATAAAAATCGTTACGTGCCTTTCGGGGCTACTGAATACGGAAACATATATACTAGTTCCAGCTAGCTTTTTGCAATAAAAAAAAATAAGCTTTTGTATCATTGTCTCACCCCCTTTAAACTGAAATATGCTATAACTAAAAAATACGAGCTAACTTTTAGATTTACATTTTACATTACAACGTTTTCTTGTAAGGAAATTTTGATGTAGACCGTTATAATTAAGGACAATTTTGTGAAAGTTCTTCATTCTTTTTAAGTAATAAGTTTTGTGTTATTTACGACACCAGCAATTTATACTACGCTAACTCGAGTTTTAGGTAAATCCGTTTTTCATGCCAAGTTGCTTAAAATATGGCATTAATGGTAATAGAATATATAGTAGATAAAAATAACGAAGTTTATAAACCGCTAAGTAAAGGTACTTTTTGAAATCACACGATTTATATTATTATTAGCGGAGTCTGCGCGGGGAGGGAACGCGCCACTTGTTTGTTGTAAATTAATTAGGCCGCTTGTTTGTTGTATATAATTAGTGTTACAAATTTTATAAACCGCTAAGTAAAGGTACTTTTTGAAATCACACGATTTATATTATTATTAGCGGAGTCTGCGCGGGGAGGGAACGCGCCACTTGTTTGTTGTAAATTAATTAGGCCGCTTGTTTGTTGTATATAATTAGTGTTACAAATTTTATAAACCGCTAAGTAAAGCTACTTTTTGAAATCACTCGATTTATATTATTACTAGCGGAGTCCGCGCGGGGAGGAGATGCGCCACTTGTTTGTTGTAAATTAATTAGGCCGCTTGTTTGTTGTATATAATTAGTGTTACAAATTTTATAAACCGCTAAGTAAAGCTACTTTTTGAAATCACTCGATTTATATTATTATTAGCGGAGTCTGTGCGGAGAGGGATCGCGCCACTTATTTGTTGTAAATTAATTAGGCCGCTTGTTTGTTGTATATAATTAGTGTTACAAATTTTATAAACCGCTAAGTAAAGCTACTTTTTGAAATCACTCGATTTATATTATTATTAGCGGAGTCTGCGCGGTGAGGGAACGCGCCACTTGTTTGTTGTAAATTAATTAGGCCGCTTGTTTGTTGTATATAATTAGTGTTACAAATTTTATAAACCGCTAAGTAAAGCTACTTTTTGAAATCACTCGATTTATATTATTATTAGCGGAGTCTGTGCGGGGAGGGATCACGCCACTTGTTTGTTGTAAATTAATTAGGCCGCTTGTTTGTTGTATATAATTAGTGTTACAAATTTTATAAACCGCTAAGTAAAGCTACTTTTTGAAATCACTCGATTTATATTACTTTTAGCGGAGTCTGCGCGGGGAGGGAACGCGCCACTTGTTTGTTGTAAATTAATTAGGCCGCTTGTTTGTTGTATATAATTAGTGTTACAAATTTTATAAACCGCTAAGTAAAGCTACTTTTTGAAATCACTCGATTTATATTATTATTAGCGGAGTCTGTGCGGAGAGGGATCGCGCCACTTATTTGTTGTAAATTAATTAGGCCGCTTGTTTGTTGTATATAATTAGTGTTACAAATTTTATAAACCGCTAAGTAAAGCTACTTTTTGAAATCACTCGATTTATATTATTACTAGCGGAGTCCGCGCGGGGAGGAGATGCGCCACTTGTTTGTTGTAAATTAATTAGGCCGCTTGTTTGTTGTATATAATTAGTGTTACAAATTTTATAAACCGCTAAGTAAAGCTACTTTTTGAAATCACTCGATTTATATTATTATTAGCGGAGTCTGTGCGGAGAGGGATCGCGCCACTTATTTGTTGTAAATTAATTAGGCCGCTTGTTTGTTGTATATAATTAGTGTTACAAATTTTATAAACCGCTAAGTAAAGCTACTTTTTGAAATCACTCGATTTATATTATTATTAGCGGAGTCTGCGCGGTGAGGGAACGCGCCACTTGTTTGTTGTAAATTAATTAGGCCGCTTGTTTGTTGTATATAATTAGTGTTACAAATTTTATAAACCGCTAAGTAAAGCTACTTTTTGAAATCACTCGATTTATATTATTATTAGCGGAGTCTGTGCGGGGAGGGATCACGCCACTTGTTTGTTGTAAATTAATTAGGCCGCTTGTTTGTTGTATATAATTAGTGTTACAAATTTTATAAACCGCTAAGTAAAGCTACTTTTTGAAATCACTCGATTTATATTACTTTTAGCGGAGTCTGCGCGGGGAGGGAACGCGCCACTTGTTTGTTGTAAATTAATTAGGCCGCTTGTTTGTTGTATATAATTAGTGTTACAAATTTTATAAACCGCTAAGTAAAGCTACTTTTTGAAATCACTCGATTTATATTATTACTAGCGGAGTCTGCGCGGGGAGGGGATGCGCCACTTGTTTGTTGTAAATTAATTAGGCCGCTTGTTTGTTGTATATAATTAGTGTTACAAATTTTATAAACCGCTAAGTAAAGCTACTTTTTGAAATCACTCGATTTATATTATTATTAGCGGAGTCTGTGCGGGGAGGGATCGCGCCACTTTGTTTGTTGTAAATTAATTAGGCCGCTTGTTTGTTGTATATAATTAGTATTACAAATTTTATAAACCGCTAAGTAAAGCTACTTTTCGAAATTACTCGATTTATATTATTATTAGCGGAGTCTGCGCGGGGAGGGAACGCGCCACTTCTTTGTTAAAAATTAATTAGGCCGCTTGTTTGTTGTATATAATTAGTGTTACAAATTTTATAAACCGCTAAGTAAAAGCTACTTTTTGAAATCACTCGATTTATATTATTATTAGCGGAGTCTGCGCGGGGAGGGAACGCGCCACTTGTTTGTTGTAAATTAATTAGGCCGCTTGTTTGTTGTATATAATTAGTGTTACAAATTTTATAAACCGCTAAGTAAAGCTACTTTTTGAAATCACTCGATTTATATTATTATTAGCGGAGTCTGCGCGGGGAGGGAACGCGCCACTTGTTTGTTGTAAATTAATTAGGACGCTTGTTTGTTGTATATAATTAGTGTTACAAATTTTATATACCGCTAAGTAAAGCAACTTTTTGAAATCACTTGATTTATATTATTATTAGCGGAGTCTGCGCGGGGAGGGGATGCGCCGCTTGTTTGTTGTACTTTAAGTTGAAAGTCCGTGTAACACTCAACTTCAAATTCAAATTCAAATTCATTTATTTTTGCGTATGTGTGTTACAATAATAGGTCTTATAATATTTCATGTAGGTTCAGCACATAGGCCTCTATGGGCATGCAAAATTAACAATTAAAAAATAATTATTACAGTCTACATTCTACAACAATTAATAGATTATTAATAACCATCACACTCATAAAATTTATAATTATGTCAAATTTTCAATCGAATAAATTAGGTAAACATTAAAATGATGTCATGCAATTACCAATAGGTCATAAAAGTATTACAGTCATCAATAATTAATATAATATAGTAAAATTAAAATACTACGCTACTTAGTTAGCGACCTACCAAATTTCAAATAAGTAATTTTCAAAGTTTACTCCCGTAAAAGGAAAAACGTGATAATTTCTATATTAATTAAGATAATTAATATAGAAATTATCACGTTTTTCCTTTTACGGGAGAGGCTCTCCTGTAAAGTTCACTATTATGAGTTAGCCTAGTATAAATTACTGGTGTGGAATTTTAAGCTAACAAAAAAATAAAATTTAGTCAAAAATGTAAAATATTTAAGAATATTAAAAATTCAATTTTATGAAATGCAAAGATCTTAAAAAAGAATTTTAAAAGTTTACAAAGACAAAAATGATAATAAGTACACTTAAGAATAATTGCCAACTATAAAGTAAGGCTCAAGAGATTAGGACGAGTAATAATATCAAAGTTAATAGTTAAAATCTAACTTTTATAATAAAATAAAACTTGCTCAACACACATAAAGTACTTAAATAGTAAAATGTAAAATATAATAGAAGGAATATCAAAATATCTAGTCTAAATATTACAAATTAAAGTCACTTGCCGCGTCTTTCTGTATATTCGCGATAATCTCAAAAAGTACTGAACGGATTTTCATGCAATTTTCATCTATCGACAGAGTCGGAAGGACAAATCAGAGTTAGGAAGGTTTAGTTATATAATTTATTAGTGTTTTGTAGAAATTGGTTGTAATAATAATTGTTGAAGGTGTCGGAAAAATTCAAGCCGTCTGGGAGCTTTCATCGAAAACTGCCTAATTCTTTGGAGATAGAACTAAACAGTGTATGGTGGGATTGTATAGTGTATTGTGATCAAAGACATATGTCTATCTTTTATTTTAAGGATAACTTACTATACCCATTCTATGCTTAAAAATTAATGATCAAAATATATGATCTATATTTTGATCATTAATTTTTGTTCATTGATTGATCATTAATTTTAAGATTGTAGTATTAGAAGCAATTTAGATGGATACAATATTAATCCTAATCAATTTAAATACGTGGCTAACTTTAAACAATTATTTGCCTTAAACATCATACAGTTAGTTTCTTAGGAGATAAATTTCTTAGAATTAAAAAAAAATCAAGCGGCCTTACATCAACGCAACGGACGGGACTATTATATACTATATTGCAGTAGGTATATTTACTAAAGAGTTTTTTGCCACAAGCACTCTTCCACGCGGGCGAAGCCGTTTACAATAGCTAGTTTATTATAATTTAAATAATATATTTACTTTTACAAAATAAAGCTACATTTACACTTGGCGTTATGAATGTTACAATGGACGCAGTGCAGTCGATACATCATCTTCCCCCGGGACTATAATGCCCGTGATTCGCTGCTCGGATAATACATCTGATATTATATGGCCTAGTATCACAGAGTAATTGCACATCTGCAGTACTAGATGATTACCGTGACCTCTGTTTTGTATAGCTACGTCGTTAATGTCTTTTGGGAATCTTTGTTTTTCATCATCATTCGTTTCCAAAATGAAGACTGCCTGGGGACATTAAGGAACTAGTTGCGCTATACCTAAGTACCTAATGTGTTTTTATTAGGATTTGTTTTGAATTGAATTGGGTATATTTTGACAATTATAAGCATAGCAAAAATTATAAGCATATAAAAAACATTGCCCTATCAAATAATTATAAAATATAAAAAAATATATTAAATTGTTTGTATTGTAGTGTATACGAGGGCGGCACTGAAAATTTCGGGAATCAAGGATGTGACACAACATTACTATTTAAAAATGTATTTATTGCTTTTCGAAGTATTCTCCGCGAAATTTGACACATTTTTCCATACGATGGAAACAATCATTGAAGCAACCATTCCATTCGGAATTTGGGGTCTCCAAAATGGCCGTTTTGTAGGAGTCCACAGCTTCTTCAGGTGATGAAAATCTCTGACCACGCAATTTATTCTTTATTTTAGGGAAAGTATAGAAATCATTAGGGCTTAGGTCGGGGCTGTACGGCGGATGGTCTAATAATTCTATGATTTCTTGCTCTAAAAACTCTTTTATTCTGTGCGCGGTGTGAGAACTCGCATTGTCGTGATGGAGGATGATGCGGCGGTTGCAGTTCTCTTTACGGAGTTCAGAAACGACCTGTGGCAAACAAATGTTAGCATACCATTCTGCATTAACCGTTCTTTGTCCTTCAAGAGGAATAGTCGCAACATGGCCGGTTTTGGAGACAAACGTGGCCACCATTTTTTTTGCAACACTCCGTGAACGAACAATTTTTGTTGGCTTAACTCATTTTCGAACACCCAAACTCGTGACTGGTTTTTTGTTTCGGGTTCGTACGCATATATCCAGGATTCGTCACATGATACGATGTTGATGTTGATACAGCATTTGAGGATCCTGCGTGGAATCTTTCGAGAGTTCTGACGCACCAAGTAACACGAGCCGCTTTTTGCTCTTCACAGAGCAAATGCGGTATCCATCGGGAAAACAACTTTTTTACACCTAATTGTTCATGCAAGATTATTTGTATTTGACTCATGCCAATGTTAAAGTTGCCTGAATTTCGCGGTATGTCACATGTCGATCTTCCTCAATCAGCTTACGCACAGCATCAACGTTTTCTTGGGTGACTGCAGTTTTTGGACGACCTTGACGGGGATCATCACTGAGCTTGACACGTCCACGTTGAAATTCAGCAAACCAGCGATAAATTGTGGTTTTGGATGGGGCTTCATCACCAAATGCAGAAATCATCCGGTCAACACACTGTTTTTGTGTTAAACCACTTCGAAAGTCATAATAAATCATCGCTCTAGAATTTTCTCGAGTCAATTCCATTTTCTCAACGACTAAACAAGGTTGAGAAGACCTTGAGACAAGACCGAGAATTTTTTTCTAAATAAATAAACGGTATTCGATTTTTAAAACCAAGGAGTTTTAAATTAAAAAGATTTTAATATGACAGGAACAGTGGAAATATTCCATTCCCGATACTTTTAGTGCAGCCTATGTAATATTATGAAGAATAACAAAATTGCAAATAGTATATGAATTAATTAGTTATGTTTATTCATTTTGAAACAGTAATAACAAGAACGAATATAAAATATAAGTTTTTATAAATGACTACTTTTAAATATTACCCTAAGTTAGGATCCTCAACGATTCAGTGGCAACACTTATTAACCGAGAATTTGTTTTGGATTTTTGCTTATTTGTTAATATTTAGACAAAATAATTCTTACAGGTGAAAAATAACGTTGCCCTTTTGTTTATCAGAACTTTCGGATCGCTTTTTATAGTAAAAAAACAGCAATTTGGCATTTTTAGCTCTGGTTCGTCCCGCCTCACTGTGATTTGCCGGGTCCGTCAATACCGCGCGGCAACTAGTTTTATGTAATCGGTATGACCGGCGGTCTCGTACCTTTGGCAGCGGGGAACGACTGACAATGGCTACTCCGTTTTGATTAATGCTCTGAGTAGTATGTGCTTAACGGTTAAATTAAACTAACTTGTATTCACCCAGTGGTCGAAATTTGCCCATAATTCGTATAATTTTTAAGTTTGAACTTATACGGGTATTTTGCCTCTTTGATATAAAAAAAAATTAAATGTTGTGACAAATTTATTTATTTATTTAAAGCCTTTATTCAGATAGATAAAAAAATACATTTTAATTATAATATCGTTTCAAAATTTAATTATAGTATTTAATTAAAATGTAATTTTTAGTTATTAATAATTGAGTAGGTATTCATTGATTTTATAATTATGTTAATAAAAGTTAGGCTAAACACAATTTTTCATTTCTTCTTGTTTCTCATCTAGTAGTGTGTGTTGTTGTTATTTTTATTAATTTTATGTACTTCTTAGCATTATTTTAAAAAATAAGGCTTAGAAATACATAAAATAAAATTTCCTGGCCAAATTTCATATTTCTCCGGTTGCATAGTTCTCGTAAATCTGTACTGAAAGTTTATGCTTCACTTTTTAATATAATAATTAAAAAATATTAGCTTCGAAAGTTGAAAGTCATAATAAATCATCGCTCTAGAATTTTCTCGAGTCAATTCCATTTTCTCAACGACTAAACAAGTTTGACAAGACCTTGTGACAAGACCGAGAATCTTTTTTTAAATAAATAAACGGTATTCGATTTTTAAAACCAAGGAGTTTTTAATTAAAAAGATTTTAATATGAGAGGAACAGTGGAAATATTCCATTCCCGATACTTTTAGTGCAGCCCTCGTATAATAATTTTCAGTAATCGTAGAATGTAGAGTCAGATTACGCTGTTATGTTATGTATATGTACGTCGCATATAACTCCTACGAGAGTCAGTCGTCTGCCCCTCGCCAGCTTAACCGGTTGTCAAATAAAGTAATTCAGTACATCAGATATTTAATTTGAAAACCCCAGGCATTGACACTAAAGTATCTTCGTTATTTTTAAGATACACGAAAATGGGTTCTAGATTGTTTATTAACATGTGGCCTTACATCGAATTAACAAAAAAAAAACATTTTTAGGCAACATGCCTATTGTCAGTTCGATTTTCAGCTCTATTGTATTAGTGCAGAGTTCTATTTACAGTGCTGTTTTTTCTGTCGCGAGCACTAAAAAACTCTCGTGGGAACGTTGCCTAATTAGGTAAAGTCATTAGGAAAATAAATCAACACTGCCATATTTATTACTTTCCTCAATTCATAAAAATATATGTATTTTAGCTGGTGCTTCGATAAAATTTACCTTTTACCTAGTACTCTTTACAAATTATTTTTACGTTTCAAAATTTTCGTGTAGCTTTTACCTTTGATGTCAGTGATAAAAATAGTACCAATAAAATGTGGGTTTTGTGTAACATTTTGGAATCATGTTTTAATGTTACGTCACTTTTTGTGATTAATTGATTGAGTAAAGATATTGATATATGATTGGTCTCAGTACTCGACTAGATACCGCGCTATCTGACAACAACAGCTCCGTGAATGCGGCAACTCATTATTGTAGTGTAGGTTTATAATAATATTGTCATTGTGCGTAAGACAATCTCTAGTGTGCGTGAATTAGGTACGTACATCTGACACGAAGATTTCAATGTGAGGGGCTGGGGCACGCAGAATTCGGCGTACTATTTGTTGCCGCATTTTTTTAATGCACCAGCGGTATCCAGTCGAGTGCCGAGACCAATCATTTATCTATGAGTAAAGATTATAGATAGTGTAAAACAACTTGAGTGTGATGACATAACTACAGTACAATAATTATGTTCTAGTTAATAGATAAGGCGCTACTTTGCCGAAATCCATAGCATACAATTTAAATAATATTATACCTAGCAATATCCCGCGAAAAAATATCCACAACCTGCAAGCAAATGTGTGAGTGCACGCATAAGCACGTGTAAAGCACCTCCCTCCTCCCACACTGCTTATGCGTACACTCAGAAACAAGATCGTGCGAACACCACCAGCACACAATCAACAATGTCAGCAAGATCGTGCAAGGCCCCACACCACCATGCACGTTGCAAATGGAGATGCTTTACGCATGCTTATGCGTGCACTCACACATTTGCTTGCAGGTTGTGGGTATTTTTTCGCGGGATATTGCTAGATATAATATTAATTAAATTGTACAAAATGTTCTTTTCAGAAGACCGTGCATAATAAAGTTCTGCCATATAAATAATTTACAATTTGTAATGACTATCACTCGGTGATATAAAAATAGTTTAATATCTTCTATGTCCTTCCCCGTAGTGTACTCTACATCTGTGCTACATTTCATCAAAATCGGTTCAGTAGTTCCGGATTCTATTCAATGTAAACAAACAAATCTTTCCCCTTATAATATTAATATAGATTTATTTATTATGTTCCGGTTTTACTGAAATGGAATAAAAATGATCCAGTATGTATTAGACGGCTCGGAATTCTTTAATAATTATTTTTTGTAACTACCTAGTTACAAAAAATAATTATTTGTACCTACAAAAAAAGTTACACACTTGTAGGAGTCGAAACTTCGTTACAGGTTTGGCTTTAATAATATTATCTAATCGTGAAAATTAAAATCGGATAAAAGGGGCAATAAATGAAACAATAACTTTTTGCGATTATTTATTGTGAACAGTCTTATAATCGAGCGATGTTACATAATGTAAACTCCAATTTGGCTGTCCTAAGCGAGTCGAGTACACTGGCAATAATATCGTTGTATTTTACAATTATTATTGTTTACATCCTATAATTATTGTTTACATCCTATAATTATTGTTTACATCCTATATTTATATTTACAACGTAATGGAATGAAGCGGTTCCATTTTCATGTAAATTTTGTTTTTTTAACTCAATTTTTATAACACAGTTATTATAGGGCGCTAATGGGTTTTTACCAACAGTTAATTTTAGGCCTTGAGGGGATGTCTTACTTTATTTATTGGTAAGGTTTTCCCTATTGCAACGTTAAGGGTAGATGTACAATTTCGACAAAGTTCCTGCTTGAGCAGTTCCTAAACATTTTCCTTTGCACATTAAAGAATTTAAACACAGGAAGGAAGGACCGCATCGACTGCAGACGTGGTTGAACTACGTACGTTACATATAAGGTGCGCGCCATTCAATAGCGCTGTTAAAACATGTTCATCTTATGCCCGATCGAGCATGAACTTGTTAGATAGTACGTCTTAATAACACTGAATAATAATAGCGCTCTCCACACGGAACATACTTCGGACCGCGTATCTGAGACTGCGTCCTAAACCGCGGATGGATCTGTGCAGTTTTGACAGCGGACGGATCTGACAAATTAAGCCAAACGTTCCAAGCTGCGCGTGCGTGATTTCTAAAGTTTACACTGCAGTTTGGACTGGCACGTGGAAATTTTTTTTAAGTTTTTCTGTCACAACCCGCGAATCACGTATGCGTTCACACGTGATGTGCGGATAAAACTATAGAAAATGCGCTCGCATTGCCAGATCGGACTGTCAGCGGATAATATCACCGTAAAATCTGCTTTAAAATAATAATCCAACAATTATAAGAATTGATTTGGAAAAAGTATAAAAGACTCTCCTCAAAATTTTCACGTGTTTTGCTATTATACATGAATCTTAACGCGTGCCAATACGGCTTATTTTACCACTAGACAGTGGTAATTTATTACACAAATTATTTCTGAAGAAATGTCATTCCATACTAGGCCGCTGTTAAACAACGCATTATGGTAAACGCGCCCTTTACAATATTGAACATTTACATGAAAATGACACATTTAAAGGCCTATACACGAAGTATTCTCTGCGAGATCTCTACTGCACCTAACTAATATTAATATTAATAATAATTTACAACCAATAAAAATCAGTAAAATTTAATGTTCTCGTAGAAAACCTTCGTTCAGGCTGATTTATTTACATTAGAAACTAACTGTATGCACTATGTAGTCTATATACTTCACATGACAAACCGTAGCACTATACAGAACAGAAGGATTACCAGTGACCTGACCTGAGTTTTGGAGCTGCCTTTAGCAGCCTCTGTCAGACCTGCAACAGAATTGGGTATTATTTTCAACGTGGCAGAAAGTCGCTTTGGCACGAATGGTTTGACTCGACCGGAGAGACACCACACTTGTGATCGGGAATCCGGAAGGCAGGAAAAAGTTCAGAGCGCTGAAAATAGAACTCTGCGCTAATACAATAGAGCTGAAATTAAAACACAAGAGTGTCAAAGCAAATGTCAATGTCAAATCTGACAACTCTACACTAATGTGTTCGATTTTCAATCCTATTGTATTAATCCAGAGTTCTATTTTCAATGCTCTGAATTTTCTCCGGCCTTCCGGATTCTGGACATTACAGTCCCAGTCTAACGCAGCTAATGTATACCAGTCCTCTTTGTGTATATATTTATTAACTAGCTTGGACCCGCGGCTCCGCCCGCGTATATACAGTATATCTCGGGGACACGGCATTTTCGGGATAAAATCTATTCACCCTCTTTAAACATTGAATTTACTGTATTTACTGTTGATAGTGTATTGAATGTTGATACTAATCCTATTATCCAGGCTAATTAATTATTAAATGAACTTTAATATTTACATTTCTAATGTTGCAAGGCAGTAGGTAATTGCGACCTAAGCGAAAGATCAAAGGACGAAGGTTTTCAACTCACCTCCAGCTACGCTGATTTGATTAGCAAAATCTTCGGTGTATGAATTGAGCTTTATTTCTGTGGACAAAAATTGTAAGTTAGTATTTATGATTTTATGAAAGATTCATGGTGACTAATTATTTACACAAAAAAAACCCGCTTGTAAGAAAAAAAAAAATCTTGAAATACTCGCGTAAACTAACGCTACAGCCTACTTCTCCCCGCGTTGGGAAACACTTGCTCCAGTATTGGGTACGTTAGGGTCAGTTCACATCGCGACGTTACGCGACGATACGTGGCGCTGCATTTTTATGATAGCTTTTGAAAATTGAACTTTTTTCTAGTGAATAGAGTTCAATTTTCAACAATGTGTAGCCACAAAAAGATACACGTTCCATATGACATCAGTGATATACTGCACATGCACTCGGCAGCGCGGTGTAACCTGAGTGTCCATTCTGCTAAATAAAACCTGCATTAATACAATTACAATCAAGTCCCGACACGCTAAAACTGTGAAACCGGTATTCTCGTAAACGTTTAAAGCAGCGCCAAACGCGTCCTGATTGCTCCAAACATCACAAAATCAGTTTACACTTATACAATCAAAGTAAAATAAAAGTCTACTTTAAATGCGATAATTGGGGTTCTGATAGAATGTCTGGTCCAATGAAACTGGAAACGTGTATTTTCTTGTACGTGATGAATAAAGTTCAATTTGGAATTAAAAGCTATCTTAAAAATGCAGCGCCATGTATCGATATTTTTTAATATGAAATTTTATTATATATCCTTTTGTTTCGGTGTGAATTGACCCTTAGTGGTCAACAATGATGACACCAAACCGGAAAATTATTATAAACAAGTTTTTTCCCGCGGCTCTGCCCGCGTAAATACAGTATCCCACAGGAACACTGTACTTTTTCAGTATAAAAAGTAGCCTTTGTTTTAATCCAGAGCCTAAACTACTACCATACCAAATTTAATCAAAATCCGTTAAGTAGTTTTTGCATGAAAAAGTAAGAAATATCCATCCATCCATCCATCCATTCATTCATAACTACATCCATCCTCACAAACTTTCACATTTATAAGTAGTAGTATCTCCGAAATTTGTGCGTTTAATTTTATACTTACGAAAAATAATGTTTTTGTTTATGATGTAAGTATAAAATAATGATGTTGGTTTTTTACACTTACTATTACAATACAAAAATTGGAAACTTTTTTTGATTTTTTAAATGTATTCAATTACTAAACTATACTAGTAGTTACACGTAAAATATTATATTTTTTTACGATTAACAAGTAGCAATTCCTCATTATATCTGAGTATATAAATTAAACATAATATTTTACATGTAGACGTCTCCCCTATTTTCCCCACGTTGAGAAATACTTGTCCCAGTATGGGGTACGTTAGTGGGCAACAATGATGACAGCAAACCGGAAAATTATTACAAATATCAAAAAACATATAATAATAAGAGCTCCCCACGCCGATTTCGGTGACGGCGGCCGGTTCCATTGAAACCAGGCCAGTCACGCAGGAGTTATTTTATAGTGCTCAAGTGTGTGTGTGTGTCTCTCTTCCCTTACCCTCGAAACGGATGACCGACACGACCGGCGAGAGAGAACCTCAATTCTCGTAATTAAGGAAACCTTTAATTTATACGCCGGTTTAACGTTTACGAGAACACCGATTTGTCAGTTTGAGCGTGTCGGGACTTGATTGTAATTGTATTATTGCAGGTTTTGTTTAGCAGAATTGACCCTCAGGCGCAGGACCGACTTTTTACATGCCCATTTGACGCATGGATCATCTTTCTTGTCAGACAATCAGGTGATCAGCCTGCATTGACCTAACCAAGCTTGGAAACTATATTTTTTGTTGATCCAACGGCAACGCGCGAATCGAGCCCATGACCGTCGAGAGCCAAGCTCTAAGCCACTGGACCACGGAGGCTGTTCAAAAAATATACTTACTATACCAACAAAGATTCGCCTGTAGACTACTACAATGTCTAACCGGTATAAATTTGGCGCACTAAGGATTCCATTATAAATTTCCTTCAGCCATTACGAGGAAAATAGAAAATAATACTTTGAAGTTGATTTTTTCCTCGCTATCGACTACTTCTGGCAGAATGCCAGACAAAAAATGGCAATAACGAGTTGAATTAAGATCGCGTGCCAATTGAGAACATTTTCTTGTACATTCGCCACGTATCTTGAGTATAAATTTGCTTTAAAATTGATATACTCGGGCCCATTTACGAGTGTGATAATGACATAATGGTATGATGAATGAAGCATTAGAATATGGGCGTTGTATTCATTTAGGTTATCGTAACTTTGAAAAGTTTTGAGTTGTTTTTTTTTTAATTATGTCTAAAGGGTATTGACCGTCCAGCCTGCAAATCCAGCACTGGCAATTGGCCGTCAATAGGGTCAGTAATTTATGAATTTTGCCTAACCACAAAAAGTAGCCTTTGAGATGTGCTGCTGGAAAAGAATGCTCCATACCATGGATAGCCAAAAGTACCAACACATCTATTCTCGACCAACTCAACAGTTAAATTGTCTTCGATTTGGTCACATCGTTCGCTGACAACCAGACAACCTTGAAAACTTAATAGTGATAGGTAAAGTTTAAGGCAAGCGGCCCAGAGGCAGATCAGAGACTAAATCATGCTCACTGAACTGTCAATAACAAGTGTCCTCAGAGAAGTAGAGGGCCGAGCGAGATGGAAGGATATAACCGGAGTATATTCACCCCATTATTAACTAAAATATTTAGATTAGGGATTAGCTAATCCAATATGGCTGACTTGTCTGATAGGTTAAAAAAGCTTCTTGACAGACAATGACAGCAACTTGGATTAGCGTATCCATGGTGTAAATATTATTATTAACACGGAGGTCAGAGTAAAGAAGAAGTTCAGGTCCCATGCAAATAACCCTTGAAACTTATTGCAACTTCATGATATCTAAATCAACCAATTCTCAAATATTTCCTTATTAAATATTTCTACTGTGGACTCACCATAAAGTCTTAGGGTCCCCTCACTCTTCCCTAGAGAGTTGGTGCTGACGCAGTTGTATGTTCCGATGTCGCTCTTCGCGAACTGTCGTATCGTCAGCCACATCGACACCTTGTACGACGTCTTCTCCTCCCGTATTGTGTACTTCGGTCTGTAAATTGACGGGTGGATTAACTTACGAAATATGCTACTTACAATATATTTTAATGTGGTTGACATAACTTACAACTCGAGTGTTGTGACTTATGGGTGTAAGTGACGCAAACTGAAAGGTAGTCCATACTACAATAGGGAAGCATTTGTTATTTTCCGTAAGCCAACATAAATATGGACCAAAAAATGCTCAAAGTACAGTAATCAGTTGCCAACATAAAAGTTACAGGACTATAAATGACTAAAAAAACGTAGTTTTTTTTGCTACCATTGAAAAACAAACGATATACATAAACGCAGTTTTTAAGTTAGTAAAGTAAATTATGTATTTATCTTCATACATTTTCAACTGCTGTGACGTCACTCGTGCATATATTTTTTTTTTCATAGAGCGTATTTAATTCTCTCCACCGATCTCACTTTTGTGATGACTGTATTTCGTCTACGGTTGATTGTAGATATGCCGTTGCACAGACAATATTTCCTGGCTTATTATGCACTTTTCGAAAAGCCAATAAGACAAACTGGTGCATGTTGGGACATTATCGTCCCTAGTAATAATTTTAAATTAATGGATAGACCAACTAAACAACTGTTTCCACGCGTTGAATTCGTAGGAGTACAAGTTTGCCGTGAATTTGCGGTGATCGCGTAAAGTCGACGTAACATTTACGTCGTATTAAGGGTTTTTTAATTCGTGACATCTAACAGCTTTTTGACACGACAAGGACCGACGGGCTACCAAGCGTCGCCTGGTGAAAGAAAAAGAATCGAAAATTCTCATTGACCGATTTAGATACCACCTACGCCACCAGATGACGCTTGGTGTGCGTCGGCTCTGCCCCCTAACGGCAGAAAAAATAACAAACACCCTCATTAAAATCGTTTTGTTTTAAATGCGTTCGCGTTTAGTCTGGAGAATATAAAAGCACTGAATGTCGTGTCGCAGTCGTTACACGTAGTACATTTACAAGCGTAAAGTTAATTGAAAATGCGTTAGAATTAACTGAGTGTACGTTTTAATGGCCATCGTAAAACTAACTAAAGATGTACGCGATTAAAATGTAAATATTTATACGCATAGGTAATAAAAGATAAGCAGGGGAGCTAGTACCCAGACTAATTAAATTTTTTAAATGGAAATAATTTTACCTACATCAAAACACGCCAATATTATCATAGGTAAAGCAACATGCTGACCCATTTTTAAGAAAATCTTACAAACGGAGGACTGATATACAGAGATGAATGTTTAAATAGAATAAAGGTTAGAAGTTTAACGAATTTTATTTCTACATGGATGATTTTGCATTTATTATTTTTATGAAAACTAAAACATAAAATGAGTAATCCGTGTGAATTTCACTTTATAATATTAAATTGTTATTATATACTTAGGTAAGAATTATTTCAAAGGCGGTAAGAAATGTTTGTATGATTGTTTTGTACCTAAGAATTGGCCCACCGCACAAACTAGCGGGTATGCATACGTTCATTGTACACACTAATACTTCAATATGACATACATTTTATCAGTAAGAATATGACAGTAGTAAGGCGAGTCTGGGATCTCAGTCCATGTAAAGAAATGCTACTAAATGTTACCAACAATAACACGTAGATATTGATGTTAAAAAAGCGAACTGAAGGCAAAGGATTTGTATTTGAACCCATTAAAACTTCTCTATTGGTTAACTTTTTTTATTACTTGATAGTAAATGCCAAGTCTTTTTAAATACTTCTGTGAAAGTAGAAAATGCGAAGAAGTTTTTCCTTTATTACATTTTTATAGTCATTCTATGGACTAGATTGTTTCGCTGATAAAATGTTTTAACTGCAGAAATGATGGTTAGAACAAGATGACATAAACAGGATTAGAATATTAAGTTGACGTCGATCCTTTAATTTTTTTAAAAGTAATCATTTTTACCCAACTACGGCGGAAGCAAGGGTAATAATTTCAGCAGTCTATGTATGTACCTATGTATGTTTGTTCCACCGTAGCGCCTTATCTACTCGTCCGATTTTAATAAATTAGGTGTCAATAGATTCGTGATAATAGCCCGGGTAACATAAGCTAATTTAAGTAGTGAGTTTATAGTTTTTATAAAAAAAAATCTTGAGGTTTCTTAGACGAAAATATCGGAAATTATGGGAACTATACCATGAAGGATGTATGTTGACTTAACCTTTGGCCCTGTATAATTTGCATTTATTATACGTAGGTTTTTATGACTATGTAACAACCATAAATTACGTTTTCAATTAGGTATATAAATTACGATCATAATAATAATAATAATTACCTATAGCTTCATAGCACGTCAATCTGGCCAAGTGCTAAGTATTCGAAGAGCTTGTATTACGAGGACCAGACAACGGGAAGTGTATATAATACTTTTGTACTATACATTATTATATTTAAGATTTTTATTATATTATATTATACACGTGAATGTGTATTAATTATTTAATATTAGGCACATATGAAACTTTTTTTTCCTTTGGCGGCATTCGAACCCGCGACCTCCGGCTAGAGCGCCAACGCGCTAACCACTAAGCCACAGAGGTAAAGCTATGTACAAAAAATGTCTACTGATTTAGAGTCAGAATAATATTTAGAAACGGCTACATTCGCATGTACAATAATTTATGTCTTAACAAAGGAAAAACCTTTTCTTCAAGATGCCGCTACATAATTATTGTTATTAAGTCGGCATTCTAACCATTAGCAAGAGAATGCCTGACCATTGCAGAACTCCAATTACTACTATCAAGATTCAACGCGGATAACGATAGAAATAATTGTAAGGTGGTTTCCAAAGGTAGTGAATTCTAATAAGCACAATGGGTTGCGGTTGTAACGAGAATTCTAGACAAGATAAAGATTCTATATTGAATCGATATAATTATTTTTAGGGGCTTTAGGGGACTATGTAAAGTCCCCTATCAAATAATTTGTGTCGGATAGCTTATGTCATATTGAGCGACAGTGACAAAACTTGCAAATAAGCTATCTGACACTCCGGTATCAGTATACTGTGAAACAAGCCCTTTATAAATATTTTTAATTAATACTTCGAAATAAACCATTGCACGTAACCTAATACACCTAACACCAAAATATATCATGAAGCAAAAACTTTGTACACCTGTTTCGAAAATTATGTGAACGGACGAGTGTGTAATGAGTCACATACACTTACTTACACAACTTAAATATTTAATAAGGTATTATATTTTATTTGCCCATACAGCATATCTATGAATATTCTATTAATTTGGTATATATTTATAATTTCACACACGGTTTGGGGCCACGGAAGACCAGGGCCCTACCTGCCGCGGCGTGCCGTGGTGTTATAATATCTTAGTTATTTCCATTTCAGATTTTTGGACATTACACTGCTTACCTGCCCAATGATTTTCGAATAAAAATGTATATATTTTATTTATTTATTATATAATTTGCCACAGTTAAAGTTTAATTTTTTTTTGTGATCTGCACATGTAAGCGGTTTTAAAGAAATTAAAACCGCTTACATAAAATACATTAAATTAATAAAAATGCGTTTGATACTACAATACAATTTTGTCAATTTGTCACGCCTTTGTCGACTGTCTTTTACTCAATAGACAACATTTACATTTTTATTTCGTTAGCTGAAGCACGCAACTCCGTTTGAGTAAGACTAATGGAAACGGAACCCTAAGCCTAAGTTACTTCTTATAGCATCAGCTATCTGCCAGAGAAAGTACCATGAAAATCGGTCGAGCCGTTTCAGAAATTAGCCGTAACAAACAGACGGACATATAAAAATTTAAAAAAAAATGGTTCTTTTTATTGTAAATACCGTATATACCTACTTTCATATACATTTAGTGAGAAGTTGTAAATTTTAAGTTACAAGCAGACACTTCAATTTTATATAATGGTATAGATTAAGAGGCAAAAGAACTTTAATAAAGTTCAAACCTGAAAATTTATCAGATAACTATGGTATTTCAACCACTAGGCGATCTTATAGTTTTCATAAATATCTTATAACGAGAGATGGCAATAAAAGCCCAAAGAGCCGCAAACTATTTGTAACTCCTCTGGTATTGCAGATATCTACGATTTGTATTTGATTACTATCCTTATATTTATTGGCCATTCTCACATTATAAATAACGTCTTTCTTTTTACCATAAAACCATTCTCTCCCTAATTTTAATGTACTACTCTATAATAACTTTTTTAAGACGGTGCGCGAACGTGTGGTGCCATCTCTTGGGTAATTTAGGAACTTAATTATAATTATGCATCGGGAGGTACCGAATTTAAATTCGATTAAAAAGTAGTTTTAAATATTCACTAAGATTTTTCATACACAGTGGCCGGCACCATATTAGAATCTCGACCGCTATCCGATTCGAGGATCTCGTCTTACGGGCCATTTATCGAGGATTATTATAAGCTATGAAAATTTTCATTACGTTAACGTTGGAAAAAAGAAATTGAACTTTGTAAGGGATTATTCTAATTTGCGATCTCTCTATTGCAACCCTTGAAAAACAATATTATAACTTTGATCTTCCTGAACTTTCAAAAAGGTATAATTTTTGGAAGTTTTTTACTCCTTAAATTTCGAACTTATTGTAAAAAAATCTGATCTGCCTAAGCACGCCACTATTTTTCTATAGTTCACATAGTTGCAGACTACATTAACTTAGTATCAATGACAATGAAATGATATACATACCCAAATTGCCAACATCTCCCCAGCTATTAGCGTGTTTCCCTCAGCATGATTTTGTTACTCTTAGGAGCTTATGCTTAAATTAGCTCCTAGGTTTTTCATTATAACTGTGAGCTGAGTGCGAGTTAATCGAATCGAATTAGTTACATTTATTTGCCACTAGGGGCGTTGTTTCGATGCCATACAAATTGTAGTGTAACTTCTTCACGGCGAGTAGTGAAAAAAAACTCGCACTTAGCAAACTGATCTATACTAGTCCGTCTGCTGACACGTTATATACTAGCATATCTCCTCTGTCCTTGTTCGTATCGCTTGTCACTTACCCATCAAGCAACATTTCACCCCGGTTCTTGATCCAGTAGTTGATGGTGTTGGGGTAGGCCTCCACGTAGCACTTGAGCTTCACGTCCGTCCCCAGTGGAGCTCCTAGCAGCTGGTTTGGCACTTTCACTGTCGGTGCAACTGTGAAAAGGATATTCATTTAGACATTTTCTCTAGATTTGATCTATAAAATATAAAGACTCAGTTAGGTTATTAATAATGAGACATTTTTAGAGCTACGAGTATATTTATCCCCATTTACACGACGCGAGACGACATAGCTATATCACTTGGTGCAATTGGTTTACAAAAATGTAGGTAAGATGATTTGTAATAAACTGGGTTAATAGTCTGGAAAATATTGACACTGATATATAACTAGAGGACATCCTGTGGTAGGCATTCGCCCATAATAATTCATATATTATACAATTTAATTAATATTAATATTAAAAAAAACCCACAACCTACAAGCAAATGTGTGAGTGCACGCATAAACATGCGTAAAAGCCTTCCACGATCTTGCTGACATTGTTGCTTGTGTGGTGGTGGTGTTTGCACGATCTTGTTCTGAGTGTATGCATAAGCAGTGTGGGAAGAGGGAGGTGCTTTACGCATGTTACATATTTCACGCATTATACGAGGGCGGGTCAATAAGTCCGTGACTTTTGGAATAAAACACAGATTTTTTGATAAATAAATCATTTTATTTTTCAACGTAGTCCCCCTTGAACTCTATACACTTTGTCCAACGCTTCTCCAATTTTTTTATCCCTTCCAAAAAATATGATTTGTCGAGGTCCTCAAAATAGGCCTTTGTTTGCGAGATGACTTCATCATTGGAGTCAAATCTTTTTCCACCGAGCCATTTATTCAGGTTTGGGAACAAGAAGTAGTCACTCGGAGCCAAATCTTGAGAATAGGGTGGATGTGGGAGCAATTCATAGCCCAACTCATGGATTTTTGCCATGGCAACTGCACATGTGTGCACCCTTGCATTGTCTTGGTGAAAAAGAACTTTTTTCTTGGCCAAATGAGGTCGGTTTTGTTTTCAAATCCTCATTGAAGCGGTCCAATAAGTTGGCATAATATTCCCCATTAATTGTTCTTCCCTTTTGAAGATAGTCAATGTGGATTATCCCACGTGCATCCCAAAAAACAGTCACCATAACTTTATTGGCTGACAAACCCACCTTGGTCTTCTTTGGCGCCGATTCACCCTTAGAAACACACTGTTTTGACTGTTGTTTGGTCTCTGGTGTGTTGTGATGGATCCATGTTTCGTCCACGGTTAAAAAACTCCTCCATATTGTGATTAAACAACGCCAAACCTTCCTGTGAAGTAGTTACACGATTGCGTTTGTGGTCGACTGTGAGCAAACGCGGCACCCATCTTGCGGAAAGCTTTCTCATGCCCAAGTGATCATTCTAAATTGAAACCACTGAGCCATGCGAGATGCCTATGGCTTCCACAATCTCTTGCACTTTTAATCTTCGGTCGGCCAACACCATATCGTGAATTTTTTCGATTGTTTCGGGTGTAGAGACCTCAACTGGGCGTCCAGGACGTTCGGCATCTTCAGTGCTTGTACGGCCACAACGAAATTCAGTAACCACTTTTTTACCATTGAAATCGATGGTGCAGAGTCCCCATAGTATTTATCAAGCTTAGCCTTGGTCTCGGTAATGGTTTTCGCAAAAAATAATGCTTAATAAGCACACGAAATTAACTTTTTTCCATTGTTTCCTTAAGTTACTGGATGGTCTGATAAATATAGCTGTAAAACACAAACTAACTGACGCAGCAAGTTCAAATTTTGATAGGAGTCAACTGACAGATGCCTGTTGACAGGAGTAGTGTTGCTTTTTCAGTAAGGAGGTTAGAAATTCAAAAAGTCACGGACTTATTGACGCGCCTTAGTATCTATTATATTTTTCTATCTATTATCTATTATATCTAGCAATAGCTAGATATAATATTAATTAAGTTGTAAGCTATGAATTTTCATGAACAGTGACTTCTGATAAGGAAGTACTTAGATACAAGTCCGGTTTGATCTATATGGGTGAGGTTATTTTATATTATTTTGGATAAACTGCACGTTTTTCCAAAATGTTGAAAAATAACGAGATGCATGCCGCATTCAGGACAAATAATATTTTTAAAAATCGATTGTGTCATAATAAGGACCGGAATCATTTAAAGTATCAATCCGGTGTTTACAAAATCGATTGTCCTGAATGCGATAGTGTAAACGTCGGTCAAGCTGGACGTAACTTTGAGACTCGGTACAAGGAACACATCGCTAAACACCTTTTAGATAGTTGTCATAGTGTACCCGATGGCTATTTCTATAAGGTGTTAAATAAATGTACAAAGGCTATCGACTGAGCGTCTTGGAACAATTAGAAATAATTAAAGAAAAGAACAACAATACAACAACTACGTCACCGCTCATTAACCTGTTTGGTGGGTATATTCATTAAATTGAATGCTATGGATTTCCGCAAAGTAACGCCTTATTCTATTAACAACAAACAAATTGACAAATTGACAAACGTCAATGTGTAAAAAAATTGTATTTATGTATTTATCAAACTCACGGTAGTGCGTGTGAATAGTCTGAGTTAGTGTGTGTTGTTGTTATTTAAAATTATTTTTATATATTTCAAAGCATTATTTAAAAAAAAAAAAGCTTTTTGCACTGCACCTTATAAACATACAGTTTAACTGTATCAAATATAATACTCCTTTGCTCATAATACAATTCTCGTATATGAAATATGAAACGACTTAAAAATATTTGATCAGCGATTTAATTTAAGCTAGGGATTTTAAATAACCGTGCATAGAATGGTCGCGCAGTTTAAACAGGTCTATAAAAGTGGGGTTTAAATCAAAGAGCTCTATTGATAACTTCGTTAGCCGTTGAAAACAAGCCTATTCCAGTTTAAAATCCAATTCAAAGTCTAATTAGGTTGCCGGTGATTAAAGTACAGAAATATTTTTAATCGTAATAGCAGCTATGAAGGATAACGTTTCTAATTGGCTGTTTCAGTTTTATTAAACTGACATAGGCGCTGCGGTAACGCGATAGGAAACTGCGCGTCCTTAAGCTATAAAAGTTTTTTCTTTCGTTGTGCACACATACATCAAAAATTTCAACACTTTTATGTCAGTCTCATTGGCAGTTTGGTATGCGTATGTATAATTTTTGCTTTGTTCAAAAAAATCGGAATGTTCGGTGGGTTTAAATCATGGTCAGATAAATATTGTTGCGATTTTTTTTTCTTTTGAAATTATCAGAACTCCTGTTGAAGGGTCGGTTATCCAGGTACTTGTATTAATCTTATTTTGTTTCATATTTTTATTATTTTGAAACTTACAATTCTACAGTTAAAATAATTTTATATTTTTCTTTACCTTCCCATACACTGCTTACGAAAGTACTGTCATTTACCTTAAGGTAGGTTGGCTGGCTGCCAATGGCCGTGCTCGTCTGTCACTCACTCCGGAGTAAATTATACCGGAGATTACCGTGAAATTCAACTACGTTTTTATGCACTTATATACGCTCCTTTATAGGGTTGACAGGCATAAAGAGGTAGTCTTGTTTAAAATTGCTTGCCTTGCTTGCTTGAAAAAAAATCACATTCAACAAGTTTATATTATAAACAACATTGGCATGCCGCCGCGGTGGCGGCGCGTCGCCGGATTTTGCATGGACCTCGCCGCCACCGCCGCAGCGTTTCACAGTCGGTGATGTGTCTCAAAATCAATACAAATCCTAGTACAGTGACGTGTGTAAACGCTCTAACGATCTATACTATGAAATGTGGTAAATTCCATGTAATTAGTCGATGTAAATATTTGGGCTTGCTACATAAATCGTAATTTATTTTCAGAATGATATTGTTGCTGAAAATCATAAATTACCATAACAATATAAGCAAACACTCATTTCAAATTCAGAAAATCTGGTAGCTGTATTTTAAAATTCTTACATATTAAAGATAAACGCCGGACAAAAGATATAATCAGCGGGTTAAAATATGCAAACACGTTTACATCCGTTCATATTCGTTCACAAAACTGCGTCATGTCGCGACGGGACATAAATTACATATGTTTAATGACGCATTATTTACGAGAGGTTGAGCTTTTGAATACATAAAAAAATATGTGGCGATTCCGTGATACTATAATATTTTTATTTTAACAGGGTTGAAGGCTAAAGTTTTTTACGATCCCCGTGGATTAGCCATAGTTTGGCACGAATATTCTTGATTGGATAGATACAACGGATTCACGGAAAACTAGCGTAGAAAAATACTTGTGTTGTGTTTCATCACGTGAGCGAGTGTATCGGTGGCTAAATGAGGTTGAGAGTTTTTAGGTACGTGCCGCAGCTCCTGGCCACGGCCCTGCTGCACTTGGAGTTGTATGAATTATGTGCCGCAGCGCCGGCGCGGCGGTAACACGCCGCAGCCCCTGCGGCACGTGTGTAAGCGCTCACGCTCTGAGAGTTGAAAAACCGGCAGCGCATTTGCACATAATTATAATCATGGGTGCACAGTGCATATGTAACACAACCAACGTAATACTAAGTCTACAGGCAGTAATCACATCCTGATCCATCAGATGATCTGCGTGCTCGTTTTCCGGTCTTGTTTTATCAGAAGTCTTGTTTTATCAGAAGTAGCCAACCAAAATTTTGGATTTTATGCTAACCAGCACTGTATACAGTGTAGTCTACAGTATTTTAACATAGTGACAATAAATTAATGGAAAAGTAAATTGTATTTCCAACAAGTTGTTGGAAATACAATTAAAAATCGATATATAATATTTTACTGTAACTACGTCTGTCCTAGACCAACTTCGTAATGTTAGGTCTCTCAAAGTTTTGTTCAGATTTATAATTTTAGTTAAAAGGTTTAAGCTTTAGAGTTTGTTATCTAGTTCGATTCGAGTGATAATTATAACTTACGGGAGTGAATTGGTAGAAGTAATGAAATGAATGAATGCAAAACTCTTTATTGCACCAAAAACAAATAGGACATACAGAACATAGAAAAACTAAACTTATAAAAGCACAAAAGGCGGTCTTATCGCTACAAGCGATTTCTGCCAGACAACCTTTATAATCATGAAGTAACTCTAGCTGATGTTGAAAAATGATAGAATATTCTAAATGTGCCACTAAAAAAGATAATCCTAGAACGTTCTGAAAATGACACATACACCTCCAACGATATGAAACGTGACAAAATTTCCTACAAGGACGCTGAGCTTGTTAGAAAATTTAAGAGCTCACAATAGACATTGAGCTTGGTCCGCTTACTGACGCCGCAGGTCACGCGAAAGATACAGCAAATAATTTTGTAGAAGACCGTTGAGGTTGGTAGAGCATTCTTGAACTCACAATTGACATTCAGCGTGATCCGCTTGCTGACAGCGGGCGGGACGTCGTTGGAAGCGATGCACAGGTACTGCCAAATCTGACACTGGTCTACGCGTCACAGCGGGATAGAGCCTGATAGAAGTTTCTAGAAGTGCCGTAGGGCGTAATAGAATATTCTTGATTTTTGAACTCACAATTGACATTCAGCGTGATCCGCTTGCTGACAGCGGGCGGGACGTCGTTGGAAGCGATGCACAGGTACTGCCAAATCTGACACTGGTCTACGCGTCACAGCGGGATAGAGCCTGATAGAAGTTTCTAGAAGTGCCGTAGGGCGTAATAGAATATTCTTGATTTTTGAACTCACAATTGACATTCAGCGTGATCCGCTTGCTGACAGCGGGCGGGACGTCGTTGGAAGCGATGCACAGGAACGCACCCATCTGCCGCCGGTCCACGCGCCACAGCGGCATTGAGCTACCCACGTAGCTCTCTACTGTGGAAAAATAGAGCGTTACTCAATGTAAAGTCGGAAAAATTGCACAGAAATCTCACTGTAGCTTTCCACTGAGAATGAAATTGTAAATTACTCGACTGCGTAGGAAAAAACTGGACAAGACCGAGTTGGATTCGCCGTTCCTTATAAAGGAACATCTTTAATCATTCAGGAATCGAGTCCCATCGAGACTCGAGCATGAAAATGAGTGATGAAAGTTTGTATGGAGAAGCTATTATTTTCGTAATTTTTCAAAATATGCGTCGTAATAAATGTGTTTTGGAATGCTCACATCAAGCCCTGTGATACCTCAATTGATTTATTTGCTTGAATTTAATTACAAATGTGCAGTTTTTAGATTTTTTCTTGTTCATAACGAGTCAAATGCCAAATTTTATAGTACTAGATCAGTGGAAATTAGCAGCTTAAGAATTTGTATTTATTTGAGAGTACCGATATAGCCTTTTTTGCGGTAAAAACAGCCGTGTATTTTTTCGTCCACTTAGTAATCTGATTTTTTTACAGCATCAAGGGACCTTAGACTTGAAGATGAGATGGGGCCGGATTCTCATGCAATAGAGAAAAGTTCACACTCGAAAAAAAGTCGAAATCAGAATTTTTTTAGAACGCAGCAAAGCCTAAGCGCATTTTCAGTCCTTCACAATAGAAATAGTAGGAACAAACGTAACACGATTTTGATGGTGAAATTCTGAGAATGCAGAAACAATGTGCAAAAATAATTAAAATGTAAATTTTTTATCAAATGTGAACTCTATTGCATGAAAATCTAGCCCCTAATTTTTTCCCGGTTTTAATTTAATTTCGGCACAGAGTAATAAATAGTTAATATTTCGGTGCTTCCACGCGTTCCTGAAATAAAGGCACGTGACAGACAGGCAGATAGACGGACTGACGGACAACAAAGTAATCTTATAAGGATTCCTTTTTTCCCTTTTGAGGTACGGAACCCTAAAAAGTGTTACGATTATTATAATTCAACCAAATAAAGTTAAATAAAAAAATTGCATTCGAATAAGCCGTTGAACTTAATTTTATTCCCTATAAAATAATTTTTCGTGTTTCAGACGTTTGATCCATTTTTTAATTGGTTTTATTCTGACATAAATTCTAAATGTAGGCGGCTATTCGATGGATTCAATAAATAATTTTCGTTTGATGTTGTAAAATATATTTTTGATCTTGTTTTGTACGTATATTCAAAATACCACTAAAAATATTTCTTTTTTTTCCTCAATTTTGTTATAATTTTTTTTTACTTTTGGTTGCCAATTACCTCTTCATATGTTAAAGTACGTTTTAGGCATATTTAGTAAGAACGCGACAAAATCTACTCTAATCTAGAATATTTTAGGAAATAAAGTAGATAAGTACCTATGTAGATAATTTTATTTAACTTTCTCCTTTTTACCCTTTCCTTAACCTTTAAATCAAAGCGATTCCTCGAAAACAAATATGAAACAATTCTATAACACAAAAAAGCCCATCGCCAAGCCTTGTCAAAGAGGCCAAAGTCTAAGCCCTGGAAAAACAGACCGTAGACAAAACTTTTACGTCCATAGACAAAGTTTATAGCCATAAAACTTTCATTAGAACCGTTTCGACTAGCGCTGATCCGATCCGTCAGTTCGTAGAAATAAACGTTCAATTTGTGAAACTGACGATGCGGATGATTAAGCCTTCCTTTATTTTTAACTCGATCTAGCGACTTCTAGATTTTCAGCTCAAAGCTCTAGATTCTAGGATCTAATCTGTTGATGTTTATTATATACTTTAAAATGTAATAAAAGGAGAGAAATCAGTGAGATGTATTAGTGCTTACATCTGAGATCTCGTCAAATCATTTAAGCTAATGGATTGAAAAAAATGTTTGTTTGTACGTATCATATTATTTGCGGTTTGCCTGAAACTTAGTAGATATTTATATTAATTATGTGTCATTAGATAAACCAAGGGTTAGGTTAGGGTAACCAAGGGCTTTCCACACGTGCCGCGGCCTCCGCGGCGTGGCCTTCACAGCGGCGCCGCTGCACTAGGATTTGGATGTATTTTACGCAGTGGATTTTATCGCGTACCGTCAGCGGTAAAACGACGCCGCTCCCCCGGCGAATCTATACAAAATCCGGCGGCGCCCCCCCGGAGCTGCTGCGCGTGTGTAAGCGCCCTTAAGGCGTGTCAATATATTTAATAACTATTATAATAATAACTAGCAGGATATAAGCCAACTAATATTTTAATTAAGCTAAGGCCGAAATTAAAAAAGACATTATAGTGGAAAATAATGTCCGTAATTTGTCAAAGTCACGGCCGCGCTGCACCTTAATTATACTTCAAGTGTAAATTACAGTAAATTTTAAAATGAACACTAGTAATTGTTCCGGCGCCTTCACTCTTTATCTGTACAGAATATAATTGGATTATTGATATTGGATATTGGATATACCAAAAGTCAAAAGTACATAGAGACAGTCTTACAGTGGAGCATCTTATTCCCAAGGTGGGCAATCGTTAACAAAATAATTTACTTTATAATAACCTTTAGCACACAAATGTTCTTTGACTACTTTTTTAAATTTATTAGAAAGGTAAGGTAAGGTAAGGTAAATCTATTAGAAAGGTTTTGAACGTTTTCTGGGATCCTATTGTATAGGCGTATACATTGGCTCTCAAAAGATTTACTTACTTTGCTAGGTCTTATCATAGGTACATATAATGTATAGCTTATGTTTATACAAATAAGTGTATAAATATAATCTAGAAATTGAGATGAAGAAGATTGCGTAATTTTTTCCTGACGTATAATATAATATATAAATTAGAATTTAGTAAGTCAGAAGCCTTCCGATTTAGGATGCTAATGAAGATCCTATCTTCCTAAATACTATTCATCTCTTCGTTCGTTCTTCCAGACAACCATTGCTGCGGTAGAATAAAAATTGGAGTAATATTATTTCTAATGTGGTTACATAACAGCTTTTTCATGAAAACAATTCAATGCATAAAATCACGCTCATATGTCGTCACGAACATAAGTTGGGATTATATTGTCCGGAAAGCGGAGGTCCGGTGAAAATTCAGAGCGCTGAAAATATAACTCTGCGCTGATAGAATAGAGCTGAAAATCGAACACACAAGTGTCGTGTCAAATGTCTATTATGACAGCTCGACACTTCGATTTTCAACTGTATGGTATTAGGGCAGATTTCTATTTTCAGTGATCTGCATTTTCCCGGGCCCGCCGGATTCCGGATCATATTGTAGACCCAGCCTTATGTATAAATAGAAATATTCGAAGGATAGACAAACTGTATAGTCCAGATACTCTTTGAATAGTTACAGCGTATGAAATCTTATGAAACAATTTTACAAATTCCTCGTTCTAACTATAGAATATGTTTTGTTTAAGCCGTTTATATAACATAAGCCGAGATTAGACAGGAATACCTAGCGTCAACATATCCGGCGCGGATATGAGATTAGAGATTAATAAAAACGGGATTTGAATTCATAATTTATCGAGTAAAGTTATAATAAATCAGAGATTTAATTTCAATTTACAATAGGTACAATGTATAATGTATAATACATTTTTCACAGAATTTAAGACAAAATTATACTGGATGACTTTTAACTCTGTCGGTCCCGTATCCAAGGAGTAAAAACTGGACCCCAGGCAGTAGGCATCCTAGTGCAAGGGAAAATGTTTAAAGAAAGTTGCCTTTAGTCGAGATATGCATTCGATAACTTCGACGCCGATGTTCGAAAACAAAATGTATGGAATTTGACATAAGGCATCGCAAGCGACATGTCACTTAACGATGACTTGTGTCAAATCCCACACATTTTTGATTTGGAACTTCGCCGTCGAAATTATCGAACGCATCTTGACCAAAGGTCGAGCAGGTACTCTGTCGATATTGTACCTATACGAATGTTGTGACTTGTGAGCATATTGCAGTGTGTCTATGTTTGCTAGAAGCTGTTCAAATCCTTTTATTATATAGATATTATTATTAGGCGAAGGCTAGTTCTCCTTCATAGGGAAGTCCTAGGGTAGGGATTTGGATGAGGGTAGTCAAAAGGAAAGTGGTAAGTGAAAACCTCAGTTAAAGGAACCTCACGCCACTGCGTGCTATAAAGAAATACGTCGCAATACGTGTAAAAATAATTTCTTTCGTCGTTTTCCTCAAATTTAATATATATGATTACAAACAGGTTTAACTAAATCAGAAAAGAGCACCTTTTGAATCTAGATTAATTTGTAATTAAACTGTAATAATTTTATGAAGGTAAGTAGGAAAACTGAAAACAACACGTTGTTTGAATAGACAATGACGTGACGTAAACGCTAACTACGTGTCACGTGCGTTACAGCTTCAAAACTGCCGCAACGACCGCCATCTAAGGGAGGCCATTATAAAGAAGAAGAAGAAGAAGACCGCCATCTACGTGTTCAGTTCATATCTGAATATTATCGTTGCAAAATGCAAACACATTGTTACTGAATATATAATATATTATTATACTTCGATTATTATTGATAGCTTTATAAGAATTGTTTTATTGTTCTGACAGCTGACATTTGTTTTTACTACTTATAATTAAATTAACGTTTAAATTAAAATATTGTGAATTAATAATTTGATATCGGTTCAAAATAAAATATGTTAAATTGTTATATTAGAAAATGATGCATTCATTTTAATTATTTCAAAAGTGATTTTTACCATACAGCATTTGTGGATTGTTTATTCGATTTTTAAGTCAGCCGGATATTTCAGACGATTTGTTATTGATGATTGAGAATAAAAATACATTTAGTAAAAATGTGCAACTATTTAAAGTATTCGTCTTATAAATCATAGTTTATTATTTTGAGCTATTTTTAATAGAGTAGGTACCGATTTTTATGGTAGTTTCAGTGGAATTTAAAATGGCGCCAATGTCTCATATCCGTATAACAAACACTCAACCGATTATGGAGGAACTATAAACGGCCGTGCTCGACAGCGAACTATAAGGGATATTACTCTATCGACAGATCTCTTGAAGTAATTGGAAAAAGTGTTTTATTTAAAAGTGTAAAAGTGATGCAATAATTACAGAGTGACTGTGTATCAAATTAAGTATTATAATTAAATAAGTGTGAAATCTAGTGTGAAAAGGCAAAACAGTGAATAAAGTGGAACAGCGGATGAGTCGACAATTGTAGTTTCATTTATTATTACATTATAAACCATTCAAAACAAAAACTATGTACCGTAAAAGAATTGACAATCTTCGCTTTTCTCTAGAAATTGACAGACGATTTATAAAAAATGACAACAGCTGTCGAAAACCATTAGCAACTTGGTCGCATTGTAGATTGTTCATAAGGAACCGACTGTAAAGTCGGTTTACTGACGATAGTTGAACGTGACAACGTCATGTTTATAGTGCGCGCGGACGCGCCTATTTAGTCGCGCCTTAGGTAGGCGTGTTGCCGTCGCGAAGTCCGGCGCTGAACTGAGTAATAACATCAAGCGGCCCCGCCTCTCCGTCTCACCGCTCACATACCTAAGGCGCGGCTAGCTGAGGTAACGGCAATGCGTCATATTTAGCGAAGTAACGCTGGTAACAGGTAACGCATGAGACATGTTTTTTCGTGCGTGCAGCCGGCTCCATCAAATTATAAGACGTTATCACGTCAAAAACATAATAAACGCTATATTGTTATCTGAATACTCTGTTCAGGCTTCCAATCCTATGTGAATACTTTGTAAAATATATTAAATAGGGCTCCGTGTTAATTTAATATCGGGAATACTGTAAATTTTGGGATAAATAGTAGTTTTAATCCAAAGCCTAAACCACTACCATACCAAATTTTATCGAAATCTGTTCAGTAGTTTTTGTGTGAAAGAGTAAGAAATATCCATCCATTCGAATGAATGGATATCCATCCTCACAAACATTCACATTTATAATAGTAGTAGGAAGGATTAAATAATGAAGAGAGGCAATTGCCTCTCTTCATTATTTAATCCTTGTGAAATTTCACAATAGTGTGGGATAAGGAAAATAACAATATAAGAGCATCCGTTCTATGTCCGAGCTCGACTGACATTTTGCGAAGTGTCAACATTTATTTATTTTTAATTTTAAGGTTACATTATGTTATAATTTGTACAGGTAAGTAAGTATTTATTTTACAGGTTTTTACGTAAGAATGTATATTACTATCGCTAAGAATCGTCACTCCACCGATTTACACTAATGACAGCTCGCGGCTGTGGGTGCGTGGCTGGGCGAATGCGGAGGCGGGAGGGGCGTCAGTTTTTCCAGGCTGGACCTGGGTTCACGGGGCTGGCTAGTCGTTTCGTGCTTGATATAATAAACAATATAATTTCATAATATTTATGATAGATTTGTCTGACGCGACGTTTCAAATTATTTCGGTGTCAACCTTAGGCTTACGACAACATGGCTGACATTCGCTGGTGCTCGAGCTGTCATTTTTAGACAGTGTCGCCCTTGTGACACTTGTACAATGGGTGCCTTTTAGGGTTCCGTAGTACTACAAGGAACCCTTATAGTTTTGCTCTGTCCGCCTATCTAACTTCTGTAATTATGAATATAAATTGAATAAATTGGGTATAGTTAAAGATTATGTATAGATGCCAGTTTTGGCATCATAAAATAATAATAATTTTATAATTTAGGGTGACTCTCCATACATATGAAGTGGGGATGAAAAATATTGTTATTATTTTAATGTTAATTTATTCTTTCCCGTCGTGTGGGATAACGACGAATAGGCATTTTTAAATAAAGAACTTTTTTTAAAAATATTAAAACCATATAGGAAACTTATTTTGAGGCGAAATTGGACAGTAGCATTTGAATTAATTTAAAGAAAACCTATTGAGCGTCGATAGTTTCGGAACCTACCTTAGAAAACCTACCTACCTAAAGAAGGGCACGTCAGGACTTGTCCTTCTTTAGGTTATTAATAATAATGCTATTATACCTTATATAATTACTAACCAAAGGATCAGATTGACGTAGCGCTAATTGTTAACAACTTATATCTTCGCGTGCCCGCTATCAAGCCGAACCTAGTGCGTGACTGCGCGCATTACCGCTGCCGTAAATATTGTCCGAGATAATGATGGGGTCGAATACATCCCGTAGATTTACAGGTTAATGTCTAGGTAATCTAGGAGCTCGATGTATCCCATAGATTTAGCGGTGTTTACCTAATCTGGGGGTCAAATATATCCCATGAACCGGTTTATGTGGATAATCGAAGGGGTCGATGTATATTCCATAGATTTATAGGTTAACTAGCTTTTGCCCGCTGCTCCGCCCGGTATTCCACGGGAACACTGTACTTTTTCGGGATGAAAAGTAGCTTGTGTGTTGATCCAGAGCTTTGACTACCATACTAAATTTCATCAAAATCTGTTCAGTAGTTTTTACGTCTAAGAGTACCATCCATCCATCCTCACAAACTTTCACATTTATAATAGTAGTAGGATGTTTAAGTCGTCTACGATATTATGCTGACATTTCAGATGTTTGAGTGTTTGACCTTTTAGGTTCAAGATTAGGCTAGTGGTTCAAAGTTTTAAGTTTTAAAAGGATGGATGTTTGTGACTCTTTCACGCAAAAACGGCTGAACTGAGTTCGATGTAACTTTACAGTAACATAGCTTATACCTCAGCATAACAAATAGGCTATAAACTATTTATATATATTTATCGTGTAGATCCCAATTTAACGCGGGCGAAGACGACGGCAAAAGCTAGTAATATCATAATTTTACTACCTAAGCTTTAATGTATGGTTTATAAAAATACTTAAAATTATAAATATCTAATTTCATTGATAAGTGGATACAGTTCATCATCATGTCGGGTATGTCCATGCTGGCGGTCGGCCAAACGAATTATAATGGATTTGGGCCAGTACACGCCGAGTTATTGAAATCATTATTATCACAGTTTCATTACTCGATTACATTATTGTCTTTACTTTAAATCGACTTCCAAAAAAGGAGCCAGTTTTATATTCGGCTGTTTATATATATTTTTGTGTGTTCATAATATTATTCACAGAATATAACGAGAGATAAAGAAAATAAAATAAATATCCCGCTAAGATTTATAACTACATATTATATAACTACATATACGAAACTAATATGTTAAATATTATTGTATATTGTTTAATCTGAGATCTCGACTTATTGATGGCTAAAAATTCTCCACAATTCGTCATGTAGATGCGAAACATGAAACTTATTATCATATGCTCAGTGTGTTGCTAAGCCACGTCCGGGACTGATTTAAATGAAGTTTCTCACACAGAAATCATATGGCCGGGATAAGTGCATAGCCTACTTTCTATCCCGAAAAACGTACAGTTACCATGAGATAGAATTTTTTATATCCGCACGAAGTCACGGGCAACATCCTATCGTTATAGAATCATATTATCGTCGTCCTCATTCAAATATTTGCATTAGAAATTCTAACTTAAAAAGGAAAATGTCTAAATCATTCCTTAATAATTTCCTTCGCCTTTAACGACAAAAGAATGATCGGCAAAGTAACTGATGAAATGCCAAATAATAATTAACGTCCATCCATTTTATCAAGCGGCAATTCACTCCCTTTCGTTAAATTTACTCGTCTTCGATATTTCCGTCATTGATTTTTTAAATTTTCCCGAAAGGTATCCTATCCAAGAGACATCACAGACGGCTAAGATACTATGTATTTTCATGTTACGTACTGTAATATGAAATATATCCAGGTATCTGAAGATAAAATACTGTAGTATCTTCGCCGTCTGTGACGGGGCAAGAGCTCACTTGAGACATGAAAGTCTCACATAGACAAGTTTGTTTTAAGACAAAAGCACCCACAGTTATAAGTCAGTTTTGTCTCTATGGCATAGTATTCTATTAGGTAGATGTTTTGTTTCAAGTGTGTAAATTCTTTCATCTCCATAGCATCTCCATATATTTTGCAATACAATATGAAAGTCTTAGATAACTCTAAGACTCGCTCTCGCCGTAAATGTGGCAAAGTCGAGTCAGTTCCATAAAATTACTCGAAGAAACGCTGGAATTATTTGAATGAAATTTATTTACCACAATTTTTATTCTTGGACTAGGATATTTTATTACCTATTTACTGATTTTTTGTGATCCGGGATTAAAACGGGGTCCCCTTTTTTCACCCTTTGGGTAAAGGGGTGAAAAAACGAGACACTGTTTTTATTAATATTTACTAGCTGGTGCCCGCATCTTCGTATGCGTAGAACTAACGGAAACGGAACCCTAGAATAAAGTAGCCTATGTTATATCGTATAACATTAAGCTATCTGCCAGTGAAAGTATCGTGAAAATCGGTCCAGCCATTTCAAAGATTATCCGGAACAAACAGACAGACAGATAGACAGACAACAAGCAGATAAAAATTAAAAAATATATATTTTTATTGTAAGTACCGTATATGCGTTCATATGCACAAAGTGAAAAGCTTTTAATTAAAATTGCAAACAGACACTTCAATTTTATTTATTTGTATAGTCTATTACCAGGCTGTGCCTTCTTAACCGCGATAGTTAGAGACAGTTGAAATTTTCACAGATGATGTATTTCTGTTGCCGCTCTAACAACAAATACTAAAAACAGAATAAAATAAATATTAAAGAAGAGCTCCCATATCGACACCCAATATGAATAACATTGTAACTCAATTTGTCATGGTTTTCAGGAGAGCCATTTTAAGATTTTTTTAAAGTTTATTACCTTTTAACAGCTGTTGTATTAGAGTTAGTCTATAGAATTGTAGGTGTTATATACTGATTTTAATTGCTCTTTAAGATTATTTATATACCATTTTGATAAACCAACTGCAAGTACGACTTTTGCAATGTTACAATGTACAGTTTTCAAGTATTTTTCAAATGAAAATCATTGTAACTAATATTGCAATGGGGTCATGCAAACATATGAAAGTATTTTTCAGTGCATTTAATTGTAACTTATTTTACAATCACGAATTATATTTACAAATGGAAAATATTTATTGAATAACATTGTAAACAACATTACAACGTGTCTTAATGTTACATTTGGTTGAAAGAACATGGTAAGTACTATTAAAGAAAATAATAAAAATCAATGTTTAATACATATTTTAATGAACTACACAAGCCACCAGCACGAAAAAAATAACTACAATTAGTCTTCAATGTCAGAATCAACCGTATTAGTAACGGTGTTTGAGTGCGGCAAGTTTACATAAAACATTCTATATTGTTCTGGAATTGCACCGCTGGAGCATAAGCTCATCAAGTCCTTGTATTTGCTTTGAGTAATTGGGTGTAAGCTTCCATAAGCTAAAGCTAAATTATGACTCCACAACGTTTCCAAATTTTTGTTTTTACTCAGTCGTCTGGTCTTTACTTTGTGGTAGTCCAAATCAATCCAATTGAGTTGATCGCTATAAAAATCATTTTGAAAGATTATGATATATTTTGGACTTTGCATATTAATTTCAATATGGTTAACTTTCGACCACATCATTTTCATATTATCCTTGTCTAATTCCCAATTCGGAACTAAGTTCAGCAATGACTTGAAGTCAAATATATCATTTTGATTGACTTCTTTTACGGCGTATGGTTTGCCTGTACTTTTAGCACAGCGTATCAGAGTGTACCATTGTTGTGGTATATAAATTACTTGATTTTTCTTACGTCGCTCTATAAGAGCATGCATTGAGTCTCCTTCTGATTGGGAATGGCCAACTTCAAAGAAATTGTGTGTAATATTCACTCCAAATATTTTTGAAGCATAAGCATACATTAGAAATATGATTCTATTTCTGTTCTGGCCACCGCAGCAGTCTGAATAGAATCGGAATTCTTTTATACCTTGTGAAGCCTTCTGTTTTATAAAGTCGAATAGAAAGCTAGCAATTTCGTTAGGGCCTTTTTTCCCAATGCATTCGTCCCACACATAACAGTGACCTTCTGCAGATCCTATGTCATAAATTGTGAAATTGAATACTTGAAATTTTCTTTTGTAATAGAAGGTTGAAACATCGGATTGAGGAGTAGTTAAAATTTTTTGTAAGTCAAAACATGCTGTAATCAATGTTTCCCTCAATTGCTTTGCTTCGGCCTTATCGTTTTCTTTTATTTCACGTACGATAGATTTATTTGCTATATGTAATGCATAATCAATGGCTGTGGTTTCTTTTTCTGACTCTGAAGATTTTTGGTGAACCTCGCATTTTAGGCATTGGTCTTTCTTTGGTTTGAAGAAATCTATGTTGAATTCTTTATAAAATATTTGTCTGTACTGTTCTTGGGTAGCTTTAGCATCATTAGGTTTATTTTCAGTCATCCATTCAGCATATAGAGAGTACAGTTTAGGAAAAGTAAGTGATTCTTCAAAATAAAGTTTCGATGTTCTTTGCCTTACATAATGTGACTCTTTGACTGGCATTGAATTTATGTGTTGACGAACTGAAATCTTGATATTTTCGTTTATTGCATTTCCCCTATTACAATGCTTACCACGCCTATCATTGGGAATGACTTCTTCATTACTTTCGTCAATTTTTTTGAACATTGTGGTTATCCACATGTCTGTGATACTGAATGTGTCTAAAAACATTTTTTTGCAGACTCTTACTTTGTCTCCAAGAGCAGGTAAGTAATACTCATAAGTATATTGGCGTCTAGAATTAATGTTATTCAGTTTTACTGTTTTTCGTTGTACTCTAGTTAAAAACCGAGATAAATATAAAACTTGTTGGTCGTGATCACCCATTGCCCAAAATAGTGTGAATAAGTTTGTTCGGTGATCATTAGAAATATTAGTGTGACATTTTCTTATGCAATCTTTACCTTTTTTACATCCGGGTCCCAACGCTCTCTTTGTAACTAATTTTCCTTTTTTGTTTGTATATTCTAATCCCAAATTTCGAAGTGTTTTTAACTTATTCATTTTCCAATTTTTTTGATCTCTTTGCCTTTTTCTACCAGGAGAGTTTTTTTTTGGATATACTCTTTTAGTTGACTTGTTATCTATATCATTATTATGCGCGGAGGAACATGGATCAGTTGGAATCTGTGGTTCTCGCCTTTCGGAGTTGCTCGGTGGATTGTCATTAGTGAGTAAGGGTTCTTCTTGGTGCAAAGTATTAGTCGTAGTTGGAGCTTCTAAATTACTGACAGTACTAGACAGAGGCAAATTTTGATGAGAGAAGCCAATAGAACATGGAACTGTTGTTAGGGTATGGAATTTACGTCTTTCCGGATTCTGCGATTGATCCACATTATTATCTTCGCCAAATTTATCTGCAGGACGATCAGCATCTAAAAAAAAAGTAATAGGTAAGTAAGTAAATAATATATAAACAAAACATCGGAGTAAATTTTTTCACGCAGCTGTCTATACTTAATGTTAGTGTATAGCTTTTTATAAGGATTAACAATATAAAATACAAGTTAGTATAATTATATTGTATAGTTTATGTTTGGGTGATAAGTTATATCAGAATCTAAAAAAACATAGATTAAATAAAATAACATTTCGAATAAAGTAAAAAGTGCACAATAGATAAAATACTTAATAGTAGACAGGTATTAAAAGCACCTAAGCAGAAGTAGCTGTTTTGGTTTGAAGCTAGTCCAACTCCCAAATCGTCAAGAGTAATTAATCTATTAATTTCCATGTTATTTTCCTCTGCATGTACTTGACATTCGCTTAATATATCAGTGCAATCGGAATCTGAAAAAAAATCACAAATCATTTTAATAGATTTAACTACCGCAATATATTTGAAAATCTAAGAACGAATCAAAACGTTTCGGTAAATAGGTATACCATTTGCATAAAATACAAATATTATATCATTTAACTTTTTAAACTAACACGAACCATTATACTGAGCTCTGGGGTCTTGAAGCTGAGGAGGTACATATTCGTCTGATAATTCATTAGCTGAAAAATCACCATCGTCTTTTGAACAGGCGTAATGAATGGGACGATTACGCCGTCTTAGTTTTCTTTTAAACTTTATTAATTCCTCACCTATAAACAAAAAGCATAAAATGTAGGTAAGTACATAAGATTACACACATAAATTGTATATTTATTAAACTAATAAAAATAATACCAACCATTAATAACTTCAAATTGCTCTCTGTTGCGTTTCTTACAAATTTCGATTTGATTTGGAGTATCGTCATTTGGAATATTTGTACATTCTGTGAATAAAGAACTTTATTAATTCACTAATATAATAACTTTAATTCTAGACACACTGGGTCTCCGTCTGGTTTCCCTTGGTAAAAAGTAGCCCAGGTATATATACCGTAATACATAATAAACTAGTGCTTGATCTACCTAACAAACACTCACGCACAGCAACCCCTAACTTTCACATTATTAATATATTAGAAATGAATTATTACTAGTACATATTATTATACAACTACATATTATTTAAACAAGAATAAAACCAACCGTGAAGTACTTCAAAATTATCACTATTGCGTTTTCTAGAGATCTCCATTTGGTCGTCTTTTGAAGTATCGGTATTTTCTGAAATTCAAAAATACCTTTAAGCTTATTTGATTTTTATAACAAGTTAGCTTAGATTTTGTTTCTATAACAAGTGACAAAGACAAGACGTGAAAATCAAAACAAATAAAACTTTTTTAACAACAATTTTTATAACTCTGTTTAATCATTAATCACAGAAGTCAAATTATAACTTACCTATTGATTCCACAGCTAAGACATCTTTTTTTTCAATAAGGCTCACCATGAGCTTGCCACGAAACATCACTAATACAATATTAACAATAAAATTAAATCACAAACGTTCACTATCACTGGAGCACAATAATATTTACTGAGCACTGAGTAGAATTCTGACAGTCAGTGTTGCCACACGACTAATACAAAATTTGCTAAACTGCAGCTGTTAAAATTTTGCCAAAATTATGCCAATTGGTATGAAATTATGCTAAAAAATTATAGTCTAAATATAATATTATGATATTTAATTTTAAATCTTTAATAATCAACAAAATCTTAATTAATTTTATGTTTTAATCAATTAAGTTGTCGAAAAAAATATTAATATGTTGTTTCAAGGTTAAATTTTTATTAAATAATTATATGCTAAAAATATGCTATATGCTTAACAACAAATAAATATGTCAAACAGCGTAAAAATATGTCAAATTTAGCATACAGTATCTAAATTGGCAACACTGCTGACAGTAATGGCGGTTATGTTTACGAATGAAAATATTACTCGCTAATAATAACATCGGATATGTTGATACTGTTATATTCAAATGACGTACTTGAAACTTAGTCTGGATGTCAACACCGCAACTTTGTTTACAATTGTATTCTTTAAAATAAAGTGTTTAACTTTTAGCACAATAACATGGTAACTTAAAATACGATTTTATCAATGTTTTAATTTGTTGCAATTTTATGTGAATAGCATTGTATGTCAATTTGCAATTATTGTAACACTAAGAAACCCTTGTCACCAAATATTTTGTGTATTGTAATTTAATTTACAATGATACTTCAATGGAAACGTTATTAATTTACAATTACAATGAAACTATATTGTTTCATAAAACTAGTTCTTATTGTCATAGAAATATGGTTCAAAGACAGAAAGTTAGGTCTGACCTTGCTGAATTCATACGTGATATAGTTGTATAAAAGTGTAACTAAAGTTACAATGTTATTCATATTGGGTGTCGATATAACTTTCCGTTTGGTACAGAACCCATCGAGCGTGAGTCCGACTCACAATTGGCCGGTTTTACTATATGATAGGTTTTCTTGTTGTGCAAGTTGTTGCTGGCAATAACTAAATTCATTGAATTATAAAGTGCTGTGTAAGATTCAAAAGATAATACAAGATAAGTTACAGTGAATTTGAAGAAAAACTTAATGAGAACTTCGTAGCAAATTATCTGCTTGCTTTCAATGATGTGTGTAAAATAATGAATATTTAAGCGACTGAGATTTTCTTGCCGAAATATAAACATACAGCATAAGGCTGCTGTTGCATCGTACACATAACAAGTAAAATATAATATATTATACTCAAATGTCTTATATGCGAGTTATATCCACTCTGCTACTTTTTTGCCGCTGGCAAAAGTTTTACCCTCTGTGTCAAGTTCCGTCCCTTTTCAGCCCTTGAAGCGGCCATAGGGAACATAACCCTTCCCGGGGGAAAAGTAATTTATCATAATATTTCAGCAGCCATATTGGATGCTGTCCAAATTTCTTCCGCCATAACTCAACGTCTTAATACATAATTCGAGTAACTACAAGTACTTTTTATCTGTATTAAAATTAAGAAAGCACTTGATTTAGTCTAGTAGGTAATTGCAACCAGAGGCCCGATTCTCGTATTTAACTTACACTTACAACTTATCATCAGTCCCTACTAATATTATAAATGTGAATGTAAGTTTGTTTGTTACTCTTTCACGCAAAAACTAATGAACGGATTTTGATTAAATTTGGTATGATAGTAGTTTAGGCTCTGGATTAAAATATAGGCTACTTTTTATCCCGAAAAAGTTCAGTATTCCCGCGGGATACCCGATAGTATATTTACGCGGGAGGAGCCGCGGGAAAAAGCTAGTAGATTATAAATTAATCGTCTTATTATCATACATTGACCGAAAGTGGGTATTTTCGTAAAAATATTTATTTTACGCACTAATCACTTTATTTGCCTTCCCCTCTCTACCTGCGCGGGGAATGTTTTCCGTCCGTCTCGGAAGACAAAAGCATTGTGTATGCGGGGCGTGCACATTTGTGCATGGCCACGCCCCAAATTTCGATGAGTTTCTGTAATGTTAAAAAAAAATCACGAGCAGGAGACGCGCCTTCACTGACAATTGGCTAATAAGGACCAACTACACTATTTTTAGTGTAGTTGTTAGGATAGTTTTTGTCTTGTGTGCCTAGGGCCGCTTAAGTATAGAACAAGTTGCATCCCTTGGAGCAACTGACAAGTACAAGTATAGCTATAGTGGTAAACTGTGATACTTTTGATTTTTAAACCTGACTTATCTATAGCTAAATTGACTGTGATATTCTTATACACCTATAACCCATACACTAAATTAGGACCAGCTGCGTCATTTTTGGGGTAGCTGCTAGGCATAAGACATAGAATAGGGAATTAAGTAATTAGGAATTTAGGACCAACTACATCATTTTTGGTGTAGTTGATAGGTTAAGTATTTAATGACAATTTTATCATTTACAATTTACAAAAATAAATAATATTTTAATATACAAGTTTATAGCTGACGCGTTCCCCCGAATAAATTACCTTACATTTTAACCATGGCTACGGTGCACACCCCACTAAACTAATGCAATTTCAAAATGACTGAGTTGGGATTTTAAATGTACTAAAATGTGTAGTAGAATACCGACTTTCGGTCAATTTATGATAACACGATGATTAATTTATAATGAATTGATAGTAAGTTGAAAGTCTAAGTTAAATACTCTGTTCTTTAGTTTTGATTCGCTTTTGAGTGATTTTATATTAAGTCCTTGAGTTTTATATAATATATATAACTAAAAGTGCAATCTTGCAAGCCAAAGTGTGTGGCCGTCTCTAGAGTAACAAGCGAATTTGTTAAGTTTATAAAATAATTTAGCTATATAATATTTTGTTGTTGTTCAAACCATCCCTTTGTGGGTGTATAAAATCAACACATGCATCAAGCGCTACACAATGTTTCTTTCTTATCCTGGAAAATTAAGGAGCACCCGGGAGCCAGGGATACTTAATCTTATGAATGGTTAAGCGAAATTATACCTTTATTTTATGCAGGGCGCATCGGAGAGCGGATAAAAAGGTCTCCCATTGGACGACCAGAAACTGTTTATTCGAAAATATTCGGTAACCATTGATTCTAAATGTATTTCGTTTGTTGTTATCGAATAGACGAGGAAACTAAAAGACGGACCGTCTGATGGTAAGAATCATCGCCCGTAAATACTTCACAACCGTCACAAGTGCCTGATCTTTAAAATAAAATACCACACAGTGATAATATTACGTTATTTTGCGCTGGTTTTCTGTGATGCCGGCCGAACCAGCCTATTCGTGTCAAAGCATGGCTCTTTCAAGATGGCGCGCGTGGAATTAGGTATTTACATTTAAAATATATCTATTCATTATTTATTTTGCGTAATACTTTACTACTTAGATATCATTATTCAATTTTAAAAAATAATTTGTTTGCTTATCAATTTAGCGTCATGCGTTACTAGTCACTGAGCAATGAAAAAATTATCTACACTTCAGTAAACAAATGTATTATAATATTTTTTGTTAGGTGCTTTTATTTTTATAATATTATCAAGTATTTATCTTAGCTTTTAGACCGCAACAATATTGTCCGGAATCCGTAAGGTCGGGGAAATTCAGAGCACTGAAAATAGAACTCTGCGCTAATAAAATAGAGCTGAAAATCGAACAAACGAATGGCAAGTAAAATATCATTGTCAAATCTGACAACTCGACACTCGTGCGTTTAATTTTCAACTATATTGCATTATTAGTTTCTATTTTCAATGCTCTGAATTTTCTCCGGCCTTCCGGTTTCCGAAAAATATTGTCCTTATATGACATGCTAATAGATTAAAAACACTGGGGAAAATAAAATTTTAAGAGATTTCGCTACCATTTCGTAAACATTTCATAGAAAACTCGATGCATACGTGAATATTATTACTTGAATATGTAAGCACTTGTGACTGTACTATTATGTATCTTCGCTGTAACTCAAAGAAGTAGTAACTAGTGTAGGTTAGATATGTTTAGTGATCTAAAAGTTATGTCGGAATTTAAATTGGAATAACATCGAATATTTCCTGAAGGTAGCTAGCCGTTACGTTACTGTTTTGCGTCTGCGTTTAGTAGCCCACACTGTACTCTGCAGACTTATTTTTTGCCATGAAATAATTTTCTGTGATCTCTGCCATGGCTCAGATGACTCTATTCTATTTTCAAAAGTGGTTAAGAAAAATAAGTTATGAAAGCGGAATAAGGTTGCCTGATCCCTATTGGGAAATGGATTTGAGCAGGTGTGTATTGAACCAATAGTTTTTTCCTTTTATTCTCCACACACCGGACATGTCCTTGACATGTTTTCCTTCTTTGTATATTTTCCGATAAATATTAATTTAATGTGCCAAATATAATTTATTTGTTATCTTTGTCGGAACTTTCTTAGTTTTAAAGACAGCTGATGTTTCTTGGCGATTATAAGATTCTTTTTTTTGTTGCGTAGCGTGCTGATGCTAGTTTTCCTGGACAAATTTGTTCATCAAGTTGTAATCTTATCTAATAGTTGAACCGACCATTATCAAAACACCGTGACAGCGGTTCTGCCGACTTGAATTATTGGGCTCAGTCAAAGAATATATATTACTAACGTAAAGAATCGTCATTCGGTAGACTTACACAATTAACTGCTCGCAGCTATGTGTGCGTGACTAGACATTCGCCGGTGCTCGATCTGTCATTTGTACAGAGTGTCGCCCCTGTGGCTCATTGGTCTATGCCTACCCCTATAAGGAAATAGGCATGAACATAATTGATGATGGACCTACCTTTATCAAAATCCCGTGACATCGGTTTCTTCAGCAGTATCGGCTCGTGGTCCTCCCGCCGCCACGTGATCTTGGGCGACGGGTGTCCTGTGGCCTTGCAGGTGAGGGTCGCGTTCTCCAACTCCTGGACTGAGACGTCGCTGGACGTATCGTCGCTGACTATGTCGGGAGGCACTGCGGAGAAATGTGCCTATGAATATTTTTAATTATGACGGTATAGCATTAACCCATTACCAGTGTCAAGATGGAGGCGAGGTAAATAGATTTTAAAGAAAGTTTTCAACATCGTTTTTCTAAATCGTCAAGTCCAAACTCCAAAGTCTAGTCAAAGTTCAGGTAAATCGTCAGGCAGTCAACATATACAGTAAAGTGGTAGACGCTTTATTCAAACTTCCTAGGGAGTTTTGGAGAGAACACAAAATTACACACTTTTTGCAATAATTGTACTAGTTGCTAACACTTGTGTATGCTAACGAATATATTATACAAATTTAAGGAGGAAACACGAAAACAACAATGTGACACTTTCACATCCCGCCAAAACTCCCTGGCTATGAGTTACTGGTTGGCAATGAACAGAACTGCACAGTCGCCGACCATGGACCTTATTACTATAGTTATAAGAGGTCTGTCGGCGACAGTAGACTAAAGGAAGGTGGTATTCATTAAAAAAAATTCAAAGGTCGCCCGAAATAGAATATATCTGCTTAGGTACTATGACGACCTTTGTGGCTCAGTGGTTGAGAGCGTCAGTGCTCAAGACGGAGGTCAAGGATTCGAAACCGCCAAGGGAACAAAAAGTGTTCTATGTTCCTGGGTCATGGATGTCTATTAAATATGTGTACAGTATAAAATTATTATTTCCGATGGCTGGTGCCTGTAACACAAGTTGGAGAACTTATCACAGGACCAGATTGTGTGTGGAAAAAAAGTACAGTGTTCCCGTGGGATAATGTATTTACGCGGGCGGAGCGGGAAAGCTTGTTATATTATATTATTAAATTGCTACGAGAAGTCAATGTAGAAGACAAAATTTGCAGACTACCTTTTAGTGGTTGAATCAAAAATATTTTATTCCGTAATGTATCACAGTCCACAGATTCTTACAGAACGTCCATTCAATACCATATTAGTATCAGCTCGTTCCACACGAGTATTTGTAAAGCTGCATATGCATCTAAACATCGACGGATAACCTTTCAGCAATAATCCGCATATTTATGTCGGCGCTCGCACATCCATCATACGGGATTTACATGAAGAAATTAAGCCTATTGACAGTGTGCGAACAGCTTAGGCAATATATAAGCAATATGGGCAATTTACGTTCAGTTTGATCCCTTTTAACACCTTCTATGTACAATATCGACAAAGTTTCTGCTCGAGTCTCGACTAGTTGCTAAGCATTTTCCTGTCGTGCCGCCTCAAAATATTTAAACACAAAGGAAGTGACCGCAACTGTGGCAGACGCGGTTGAACTAGGACCCCAATTCTATTATCTAATTAAATCTATTGAACAATAAAATATTATATCTTCATTTTAATTTTAATCCTTAATAATTTCGATGAACTGAATGGATTTCGATGAAATTCGGTATGGTAGTAGTTTAGACTCTGGATTAAAACATAGGCTACTTTTTATCCCGAAAAAGTAGTGTTCCCGAGGGATACTGTATTTACGCGGGCGGAGCCGCGGGAAACAGCTAGTAATTTATAAATGGATCGTCTTGATATTATAAACTATTCTTTTTTGTTTGGACCAATCAAAACGCGTTCGACGTTGGTTTGACTTTTATGAGAATACCATATTGCTGTTTTAACATAACATCCAGATTGCATCGATCCTGTATTATTGTAAGATTTAATTAGCAGAATCGACTTATAAGCAGTATCGCACACGATTCAACAGAGCTATTAAGCGATTTTCATCTTATGCCTGGTCGAGCGGCAACTTGTTCGATAGTACACTATGCATCTATACATAAATGGATTGATTAAATATCATCAATAACGTCTTTGAATTGCGGTACCTATACAGGCATTGAAATGAATTGCCCTAACGATGCTTACAATATAGTGAATAAATCTAAGTTTGATTTTGCCGTGCACAAAATTTGGCGTAAACTAGCGAACTCAAGATATTGCGCGTAGATGAATCGACCTATTATAAGCCCTATTACTTGGACACCAAGGCGGTGCCACCATAAAATGAAAAAAAGGTCGGTGACCTGCAGGTCTATATTCTCGCCTTGTTTTCGCCTGGTGACATCAACTGCAGTACATAGCCTCGTTTTCCAGTCCAACCGGTTGCTCGCGGCCTGTATCTACCAACTTCCTGCGACTTTCCTCAGGTCGTCTGTCCACGTGGTGGAGGCCATCCTACGCTTCGACGACCAGTTCGTGATCTCCACTCGAGACCACGAACGAGACCTTTCGGCCCCAGCGGCCGTCGTTTTACGGGCTATATGTCCAGCCCATCGCCACTTTAGCTTGCTAATGCGCTTGGCCGTCGATTGTCGATAACTTTGGTACTGCTACGGATTTCTTCATTTCTGATTCTATCACGCAGAGCGACTCCGAGCATAGCCCTCCCCATAGCTGTTTGAGTGATACGAAGGTCTAAATTGGCCACATTAAATGAAACGCCCAGAATCAAATACACCAGAAATATGACCTTAAAGCAACTGCTTATGAACAACTGCCCATAATATGTTAGCCATACACACGACGGTATACCTGACTGGTTGTACTGTGTACACCACGGGCGCAGGTTTTATTTTATATATTAGCAATTCGTTTTGCTAATATTTAAAATATAATTATTCATCTGACATGTGGTTATTTTATGATTTCTACAATGAAATATTAGGTCCTCATATATAAAAATGGCGTTTTGTCGTACTGGCCACTTTGATCTCAAATGTATCTTCCTTGATTAGGAATTCCAATTTCAAATTTATACCGCCTATTTACTAAACCGCAATTCATTTGTTTTTTCCTCTTTTTGTTTTTTCTTTGCGTCACTCTGTTTACAAAATGGAAAACTTGAAATATCGTATTATTATCGAGTACGAGCTCCACCGTGGCACCCAGTGCTGCAGAAATGGCTCGAAGGATTAATGATGTGTGCCATACACATATGGCGGCGGTGTCGCAAAAGAAAACACAGTGCGTTTTTGATTCCAACGTTGATCAGTTGATAATGAAGAATTGAAGGCTATTGTGGAAGCGGATCTAGCGTTACTTGTGAGCGTTTGGTGGGCTAGTGCCGGTGTCGTTCACTACAGCTTTCTTAAATCTGGCCAGACGATTACGGCACATGTTTATTATCAGCAACTGCAAATCATGATGGAAAAGCTAGCTGCTAAACAACCGAGGTTGGTCATTCGCTCTAGGCCACTGCTGCTTCAGGAAACGCTAGACCACACACTGCATAACAGACGTTTACCAAATGCTTCAATTGGAATATCTAAGACATCCACCATACTCCCGGGATCTTGCTCCAACAGATTACCATTTTTTTAAGAAATTTAGATAACTTCTTGCAAGGGAAAAAATTCATCTCCGTTGAAGCAGTCCAAAGCGCCTTCAAAGATTTTATTGATTCCTGTCCGAATGGTTTTTTTAGTAAATAAATCAATGAACTACCTATGAGATGACAAAAGTGCATAGATAGCAATGGTATATACTTTGATGAAATAAATATATTATGTTTTAAAAAAATCGACTTTATATTTTTCCTTTACAAAAGGCCAATTTCATATGTGACCTAATATATTTCTAAGTAAAAATTTAACCATTGAGAAAAAAAAAACATAACATTGCAGAGCCAACGTAACATTCGTATGAAACAATTCCCTCACAAAACGATAATGAAATCCAAATACCCAAAAATAAAATCCCCAATCGTTTAAGATAAAAAAATCCCAACTGTAGCAATACCGTAGCATTTGCATGGACCCGGATTTCTTTTTCAATTTCAACTTGTTCCATACTTTATTGAAGCGGGTGTCACGCGGCCTGACAAGTACGAGAAAACAGAAAAATATACTCCACAGTCTAGAATGTGTGTAATAAATAAAATGGATTTGTCGGTTCGCATTAAAAACGTTTGTATTAGATATTGTTTGATATTCATATATAAAGGTGATGATTTCTGCTTTTGTTTCCTTTAGATCCTACTTATACTACTAATATTATAAATGTGAATGTTTGTTAGGATGGATGGATGTTTGTTACTCTTTCACGCAAAAACTACTGAATGGATTTTGATGTCATAATGTTACTAACACAAAAGGTCGATACTAGCCTCCAAATACAATACTCTGTTATTAGGGTTACGTACCCAAATGGTAAAAACGGGATCCTGTTAATGAAGTTTAGTAGCAAATATCAAAAGGGTCCTAATTTATACCTAACTTATAACATTTTTTACATTATTGTATAATTTTATAACTTTCTTAGAAAAATTCTAAAAATACTTTATAAAATATGTATATTATACTTATTAAACATTTTTTATTAGATATTTAATTACTTAGAAAACACTTACAGAGTGTTTTCAGTTTTGTCAATAAAATTAAACATGATATTTATGCCTCGAGACGACACACGCTGTATACAGCGATGAAATGAAATAACATAGCTTTAGCGTTAAACTATGCTTAGATCCAATATAATCTTTTCGTAAACAAATAGATAATATAACGCTACCAATTTCAATGTCACTTTACCTGACAATAACGCAATACAATGCCACGTGTTTCCATTGTGTGATGAGGATGCGGCCGCGCGGTGTATTGGCGCCTGGCGGTATTGTAGTTCTAACTACGGGTTATGACTTTTCTAGATTTCGTAATTATTCAAATGTGTGTAACCTTAAAAATATATTGCTAAACTTAGTAATAACATAATTAAGATATAAATAAGCATTGTCTAACTAAATATAACTAGTTATTAAAAGCAAAATGAGCTACCGACAACGAATAGCAGTGTGCGGAAAAACCAGCAATGGTTTATGTCACACTGTATAGATTAAGCTTAATGTTTGTATTCTTAGTTAATAAATAAATAAATAAATAAATAAATAAATGAATGAATGAATGAACGCATGAATGAATGAATGAATGAATGAATGAATGAATGAATGAATGAATGAATGAATGAATGAATGAATGAATGAATGAATGAATGAATAAATGAATAAATGAATAAATAAATAAATAAATAAATAAATAAATAAATAAATAAATAATATTATATAATATATATAAAATAAATAAATAAATAAATAAATAAATAAATAAATAAATAAATAAATATAAACGTTAATCAGATCGAATTTAATGTTTTTGCTAGCAAAAAGGTTAAATTGGATCTGATGTTGATGAGATGAGATGAGATGTTTAAAGTAGAGTTTAATTTTACTTTGTATTATAAGTGAAGCAACTTGGTACCATAAACTGATTTTGTGCAGACTAGACCAATGAGAACGCGTGATTGTAATTCTATTATTGATAGTTTTATTTAGCAGAATTGACCCTCTGGACCATAAACGTATTTAATATAGATGAGTCATGTCGAGGCATCAGATGGCCGACGTTTGAGGTATGGTGAAATCAAGATGGCGTAACTTTTTCTTCAATGAAGATTTGTTCTGTCCAGTGTACGTCATAGCCTATCCTTAGTTTTAAAATCTTTGAACTGAACAATATACATATTGTATGTTATCATATGCGTAATAAATTTTTATTTACTAACTTTTCTCTATGATATTTCAATGTCTTTGTTTTCTCGCGGTAAAGGAATCATCCCTGAGGGTCTAATTCTCTTCACCCTTTGAGGTTTCGAGTTACTGTGCAATTTTATACATCAATTTATATAATCTGTCAATTTGTTTTTACGTATGATATGCAATACTTGGTACCTTATACGATTTGTGTATAAGGCAAACAACTTATACACAATTTTAGTCAAATTTTTATATAGATGTGTACGTATGGACAATCTAAAGCGAAATATGCAATAAAAATTGTCATTTCCTACATGTCCGTTTGTATGTAGGGACTAGGGTGAAAACTATCATCGCTGACCATTAAAGGTCACTCACTTTTACATTTTGAATAATTAAGAACAGTGAGCTCAATTAAACTTGAATTGATTGAAACAATTGAGTTCAATTGAACCTAAAAATTGCAAATAGCATAGATTTATTATACAGGTTCTAGCTTTTGCCCGCGGCTCCGCCCGCGTAAAAACAGTATCCCATAGGAACACTGTACTTTGGCGGGATAAATAGTAACATATGTGTTAATCCAGAGCTTAAACTACTACCATACCAAAGTTTATCATAATCCGTTCAGTAGTTTCTGCGTGAAAGAGTTACAAACATCCATCCATCCATCCTCAGAAACTTTCACATCCTACTACTATTATAAATATGTGGCGATGGATGGATGGATGGATGGATGTTTGTTACTTTTTAAATATAAATTTAAAAAAGTAGTAAAAGAACGTTTGTGTGCTAAAGATTTTTATAGGGTCAATGATTTTATTGACGATTGCACATCTTGGGAATAAGATATGTATCCTACCTAGAAGGAGGATTATCTATCTCCCTTACTTGGAATTAGACTGCTTGGAATAGCTCAAGTATATCATAATCGAATTACTCTGAACCTCCAACCTGGGTTTGAATTGAACATTGAACCAGAATTAGACATATGATATGTGACGTGCCAAAACATATATAATTTTAGGAGAAAATCTTACGAATCCTGTAGTAAAGAATCCTGTAGTAGAAATAGTATTTACTAATATTGTAAACGCAAATGTCACGCAATAACTTCTGAACGGATTTTAATGAAATTTGTTATAGTAATAGTTTAGACTCTGGATTACATAGGCTACTTTTTATCGCAGCAAAATGTGCGGTTCCTGCACGTATTTCTTTTCGCACGTACGAAGTGGCGTACTTTTGCATGGATATGAGTTCACAGTTCACATCTGAATTAAAAAACTTCATCGTGATTTTGTCTCTTGTGGTTTTACTTTTTGTTACTGTTTAGGATTCCATAGCCGTTGGGTCAACCTCCCATACAACAAAAGTGTTTTTTAAGTTTTGTATGGAACCCGTCGCGCGCGATTCCGATTCGCAATTGGCCGGTTTACACTAGGCTTCTATTGCTAAAAAATAATCTAATCATAATATTGTGCCTAGTTTGTTACTATTACTTTCAAAACAAAGGCTATCTACCTATTTATAATTCCGGAAAATGTAAAGTTTCCACGGTATACTACTTTTTCGTGTGAAAAATCGCCATAGTTTTATATAATTCATTTTTAATTATTAGGAAATATTTTACCGAAATTAATTAGCTGTATAAAATAATATAATGCCTCTTTTCTAGCTCTAAAAACTCGACCATTATTAAAATCATTAAATCGAGAGAAACGAATTCACGGAAGAGAAACAAACATTTAAAAATGAAGAAGACTTTCTTTATATTGTCAACTGCAGATCCTGATCAAAGTAAATAATAAGGAGTTACATAAAAATCGACACGAAGCATTTGTACTTTGGTTTCGTTAAGTACATTTGGTTGACCTTCATAGAAGACTAGCTGTTGCTCGCGGCTCCGCTCGCGTAAATACTGTATCTCACGGGAACTTTATGTTTTTATCTAGAGCTTAAGCTACTACCATACCAAAATTCAACAAAATCCGTTCAGTAGTTTTTGCGTCAAGGACTAACCATCCATCCATCCATTCTCACAAACTTTCACAATTATAATCGTAGTAGGACTCTTTAAACGACGATTTCTTGATAACAATAATATTATAACGAAATACGGTTCAGCACGGCACCGAAGAAGGAAACACCGCGTCCACTTCCTAACGAGAACGAGGCCAGAGCAAGAAGGCTAGTCTTCGCGATAGCAGACGAGGGCAGGGATTCGCCGAGTCACAGCCAGCTAAAGAGAATACGTGAAGAGTCAACGAAGTAAACAAAAGCAAACGAACCCAATATGTGCCGAAGATCACGCTTTGTTTCGCTGCGCTGCTTTCAAGAAACTGAGCGCGCAGAAGAGATGGGATATAGTCAAAAAGTAGTAAGGCTGTGTTTCCGGTGCATACGAAGCAGGCACAGAAGATACAACTGCAGAGCGAAGCCGTGCGGCGTGAAGGGCTGCAACTTGCCTCATCATACGCTGCTGCACGAAGACAGGTCCGGCGGCGATCCACAGACTGAGGACGCCGTGATTACCGCATCGGTCACCTCCGACCGTGCGGTGAAACTTAAGATGAGAAGAATTCAAGTTGTCGGTTCACGGGGCGAAGCAGATATCTTCGCGCTGTTCGACGAGGGCTCGAAAGTGACACTACTGGATGAAGACGTTGCGAAGGCTATCGGTGCAGACGGCCCACCGAAGATGCTGAGAATGCATGGGATCAATGCCGAGAGAAGGGAAGAAAAAAGCCGACTCGTACAACTTGGCGTACGGGGTCACAACGGTACCAGATATGACGTCACTGCGAGAACCGTGGACGGATTAAACCGACTTACTCAGTCCGTCCCGGAATTACTGTTCCGACTTGCTAACGTGCGTGATCTCAAGAACGAAGAGATATGCTATGAAGACAAGAAACCCCAACTTCTCATCGGCACGGACAACTGGCAGCTCATTGTATCCAGGATGAGGAAGCTGAGGATCGGCAAGAGAAACCAGCCTGCACCCTCGAAGACGAAGCTCGGCTGAGTAATCTATGGAAGCATCCCCAGACGCCTCATAAAGCAAGAAGAACACGAGAACATCCTGCGCGTGTCTACGATCGAGACCCGAGGCGAACGACTGGAGGAAATGGTGAAGAAAAACTTCGAAATAGACTCACTGGGAATAGCGTCTAAGGCTAAGCTGAGCAACGAGGAGCAGTGAGCCATCGACCTCTTTGGCAGAACAGCCAAACGAACAGAAGACGGTCGATTCGAAGTGGGACCTCTGTGGCGCACAAACGGCGTCAAACTATCTCTTAGCTACAATAATGCGCTAAAGAGGCTCAAGAACTTGGAACAAAAGCTCAAGAAGAACCCCCTGGACGAGGTAGATGAAGAATCTCATAAGCAAAGGATATGCGGAAAAATGCGACGGGACAGAGGCCGGAAGTGACATCACATGGCCACCACCTGTCGCACTTCCCGGTTAAAAACCCAAACAAGCCGGGCAAGTTGCGACTCGTTTTCGACGCAGCAGCGAGAACTAACGGCGTGAGCCTCAACTATCACTTGTAAGAAGGGCCTGACCTTCTGACCTCACTACCGAAGATACTGTTCCGGTTCAGAGAGGAAGCCGTCGCTGTGAAGACCGATATATAGGAGATGTTCTTTCGTGTCAAGGCCAGAAAAGAAGACCAACCGGCCCAGATGTTCCTGTGGAGAGAAGACAAAGACGCCGTCCGCATAGAAAATGGTGGTAATGATCTTCGGAGCATCGTGTTCAACTTTCCTGGCACACACAGCCCGCAGCCCGGAATCGGAACGTGGAAGAATTCGCCGAATCGCATCCCGAAGCCCATCGCGCTATCACTGAAGTCCATTACATGAATAGACGTAGACAGCTATCCAGACCACCCGAAGGCCATGCAGATCGTGGAACAAGTGGCTGGACGAGCATCAACCGGAGAGTGCTAGAGGGACTGCCTGAAGACCGCCTGACCTAGAACACTACACAGCGTGTCACCAAAGACGAGCAAAAGGCCCAGGGCATGCTGTGGGACTCCTGAGGCAACAAACTAAAATTCAACACGTTGCTATCCAGAGTCCACAAGCAGGTCCGCGAGCTACAGCGCGTACCGACGAAGAGAGAGGCCCTTAGCACGGTGATGAGCATCTACGACCCGCTGGGACTGCTGATCTGCTACACGATCACCGCCAAAGTCATCCTACAAGGCTTGTGGCGTCAGAAGCTGGACAGGGACGAGTCACTGCCCGCTGAGTCAGCCCAAGACTTCGCCCGTTGGCTGACAGACATGGAGTACACCAGTCAGCTCGAGCTACCCCGGAGTTACAACGGGGGGAGCCCGACGAGAAGCCGGCAGCTGCACTAATTCTGCGACGCGAGTAAGGACGCATACGCCGCAGCCGTCTATTGGAGGCTGGAACAAGAAAATGGGGAAGTACGAGTCTTGTTGGCCGCCCCCAAGGCCAAGGTGGCGCCGCTGAAGGATGGAGCTACAGGCTGCCCTGGTCGGAGCGAGGCTGGAAAATGCCGTCGTAGCAGAGCACAGGTGGAAAACGGACACGGTTTTCTACTGGATCGAGGCGCAAGTAGTTTTGTGTTGGATACAGAACGGCATCCGAAAATACACGCTATAAGTCGCACATCGGCTAGGGGAGATCGCCGATCTGACGTCTGTTCACCAGTGGAGATGGGTGAGCACGACGAGCAACGTCGATGACTTAGCCACCAGAACGGGCTATGTTCCGAAGGGCGACGAGGACCCTTGGTTCCAGGGGCCGGACTTCCTGCGCAGGCCTATGAACGAGTGGCCCGCGGAGAGTCCCGCTAGAATTGAAAATCAAGAAGAATACGTCGCCTTTCACACCACGGAAGCAAGCGAGCTGAGCTGTCTACCAGATGTGACGCACTTTTCAAACTAAGAGCGCCTCATAAGATGCACGGCGATGGTTCTGTTATTCATCGAGAAATGCCGAGATCGTCGGGCCCACCTCGATGTACGATACCTGGAGAGGGCCGAGAAGTTGTGGTATCAAAAATCACAACGAGACAGCTTCGCACAACATATCGAGAAGATGGCAAGTGGCAAGACGGTGCCTAGATGGAGCCCCTTGTACCGGCTCAACCCAGTGTAGAAGGACGGGCTGCTCGTACTAGACGGAAGGATCAAAGCAGCTCAGGTGCCGGCAGAGATGAAAAACCCAATCATCCTCGATGGAAGACATCATTTCACAAGGTTACTGGTGGCAAGGGAGCACGCCAGAGTGGGACATGGGAGCCGCGAGAGGGTCGTGAACGACCTCAGGCAGAGGTTCTGGATACTGAAGTTGCACCCGACGGTGCGTACTATCACGACGGGCGCACCTGAGGACCCCACCAACTGGAGACCTGCCAGCCGAGCGCCTGGGGGCGTTCCAGAGACCATTTTCATACTGTGGTCTCGACTGTTTCGGCCCGATGATGGTTACCATCGGCCGACGTCACGAGAAGAGGTGGGGAGCTCTCTTCACATTTCTGACGACGCGGGCGGTCCACCTGAAGCTGAAGCTCGCTGTCGATGGACTCCACACTCATGGCTATGAGAAGAATGGCTGCGCGGCGAGGATGGCCGTCAGTCATGTATAGCGATAATGGTACGAACTTCAGAGGTGCGGACGTCAAGCTGCGGTAGGCGTACGCCGAGTGGGCGCCGGCTATGGCTCAGCTGGGCCTCACTCATCGGATGCAGTGGAAGTTCACACCGCCCAGGGCGCCGAGTCAAGATGCCTGGGAAAGGATGGTGAGGTAAGGAAGAGGTACTCCAGACACTGATGGCCGAAGCGGAGTACTCAGTGAACGCTCGACCGCTCGTTCACGTATCAGTGGACCCCAACGACCCGGAGGCGATTACACCGAATCATTTCCTCCTCGGGTCGTCCACCGGACTGCTGTACGTCGGACCGTGTGTGCCGGCGGACAAGAAAATATGGAAAGTCGCGTAAGCCCTTGCCGACGAGTTCTGGAGGCGCTGGGTAAAGGAATACCTTCCCACGCTCACACCACACTACAGGACCCCACAGAGCAGCCGAGCCCTTGTACCGGTCGACCAGGGGATCTGGTCGTCGTCGTCGACTTGACGCTGCCGCGTAATACGTGGCCGCGGGGGGTCGTGCAACGGGTCTACCCCGGCCCGGACGGACAAGTGCGGTGTGCGGACGTTCGCACGCGCTGTGGCGTGTTCCGGAGGCCAACGTCGAAGCTGGCGGTGCTGGAGGAGGCGCCGCAGTCGCAGTTGCGACCGCTGGCGGAGCAGACGTAGCCGAGAGCGGAGCGGACGACGCCGGGGGCGGCGCCGAGCGCAGAACGAGCGCCGGAGCGCCCTATAGCGAGCACGGACAGCTCGCAGTCACCGGAGCAGTCCACGGCGGGATCGGCGAGCCCGCAGTCACCTGAGGAGGCTGCGTAGACCCTGGCTACTGCGCCGGGGGGAGGATGTTAAGGATAGCGGCCTCGTAACGTAATATACCAGTGAATTGAAATGTGAACGATAAACAAGTGATTTAAAACAGTACATAAATTACTATAATGGTGAACATTCAGTGACTATATATGTATAGATTTCTATAGCATCAGTGTGCAAAAAGTCGTGTTACATGGTGTTTTATGAACGTTATTATATAAAGGTTAGGTAAAAGTTATATAAATATTATTTTACTTATATATTTTAAAATGCACTACGCATTTTAACGTAGTTTTTTTTTTTATTTATATAGATAAAGATAATATCTAATGGGAAAAATAACAGTTTCAATTATATAATAAATGGATACGTAGTTATAAGGCAAAAAATGGTAAAAATACATAACATTAATACATGGTGTACCTTAAGTTATGAATATATTTTATATGGAATAAGATTATTAGAATGTAAGGACTTCTGTAATTGGGTATAACAATAAAGAATTTCACACAACGCGTTTTGCTTCACCTGGTTTATGGAAAATAGGGAAAATTAAGGAAAATAGCCGTATAGAGAGGCAAAAGCGAGATAGCAAATCGGCCCGAAAGGGCGGCTCTCTATACGGCATTGCCATGAGCCAGGTAAGCGAGACGAAAAAAGTAAAACTCGTTCTCCTCAAATACTGTTTTATTATCGCCCCGGCTCTGCCCAAATCGGTGTAACCTTGCTATCTTCGAGTCTAATCTGAGCCGGCGGTTGAAACCCTGTGGAATAATACAGTCCCCTACACTAATAATTATTATTATCATGGTAACAGGTAGATCGCTCCGAGGCCTAGTGGGTAGGCCGTTTGATTCGAACTCGAGAGAGTGTAGGTTCGATTCCCAGGGTGTGGCGTGTACCGATGAGACTTTTTCATATCTCAAGTACATTATACGGACGCCCCTACGGTGAAGGAAAACATCGTGAGGAAACCCGCACATGGTTGGCCCCAGACGTATTGACCAGTCATTCCTCTGGACTAGGCTGACTGTGTGTGAGAATGCCGTATGTGCTTGGGCAACCATACGATATTTAAAAACCAACTGCCCCAGGCACTACAGTATTTCAAGAGTAGTTTCTTCGCTCGGAGAGTACCTACTGTATAAATCATCCAATAACGGATGAAAAAGCCTAAGTTAAGTTTTTTATTTTACAGGTAATTCTTACCTAATACCTGGAGAACAGTTGTGTGTAATACAACAAAAGGGCAAAATATACGTAACTCTTCAAAAGCAACAAACATTATTCTCTTGTCACCGACAAAACAAAACGTTCACCGCGTCGAGATAGACAAAAAATCAAAAGTAACTTTATTACGTTACAAATTACCTTTTTTCATTTCACTCACTGACGTATGCCAATTTCCAATCGTATGCCAACGGTATGCCAACCGCAAAACTTGTTTGGCAATTTTATTTGTGCGATTTGCATGACCGTTCCTTTTTCAATTTTAAACTTGTTCCATATTCGAACAGTCTGCGCGGTAAGATTAGTTTTTTACGGTTCTTTTCAGCCAGGTGTCTGAAACTTGTTTTAGTTTTCCGAGTCTAAATTACTTTAATTCTCGGATTTGGTTTCGAATATATTACTATTTGGCATCGAATATGATTTTATTAAGAATTTCTTGAATAGAACCCAACTATAATGAAAAATTATAGACAAGAAAGCAAAAGTCTTACTTTATAATTTACTAGCTTTTGCTCTCGGCTCCGCCCGTGTAAATACAGTATCCCACGGCAAAAAGTCGCCCATTTGTTAATCCAGAGCTTAAACTACTACCATACCAAATTTCATCAAAATCCGTTTAGTAGTTTTTTTTGTGAAAGAGTAACAATACATACATAATACATCCATCCATCCATCCATGCATCTTCACAAACTTTCACATTTATATATGTAGGATATGTATTAAAAAAAAAGTAATAATAATAATAATAATATCTATGGAAGCTTCACACCACGTCAATCTGGCCCCATGCTAAGTACACGAAGAACTTGTGTTTGTGTTACGGGGACCAGACAAGTATTTTTAATACTTTTATTTATACTATACATAACATTTTATTTAAGATTTTTGATTTATTATACACATATTTAATACACATCCATGACTCAGGAACATAGAAAATATTTTTGTTCCTTCGGTGGGATTCAAACCCCCGGCTTGATCACCAACGCGCTCATCACATGGTGGCGTAAGTGGTATCAAAAACGGTCGATAAGAATTTTCGATTCTTTTTCTGTCACCAGGCGGCGCTTGGTAGCACGACGGTCCTTGTCGTGTCAAAAATCTGTTAAATGTCACGAATTTAAAAACCCTTATTACACTCATCTGTAATAAATAATATGCACCGCATCAAAAGAAACATTGTTTTTGTAATGATAATATGAATGAATGAATTGAAACAGCAACATCAAACCAAAAAGCGTTTGAAACCAATTTGAGAGGCAAAAGCAACACTTATTACTCATACGAGCGACACTCGACTCGCGGACTCGAAGGAAATAAAAATTTAACATTAAACATTTTCACGAAAAGTTGGGAATAAAGTTACACGATTATTATATTTACTTCGCAGTATTGGGATTATTTACGGTTGTGTTGTAAATTTTATACATTCGATTGTTCTTTTGGATTCACATGATTATTTATTATGTTTTATGTTATTTGCGTTTCCCTTTTAAAATTATTGCCTGAGTATCCACAAGACGTAATAGGGATAGACTAAATGTTAACCACCTTACTAATAAAAATATTTAAAATATTTAAACAACGGATAAGTTAAACAAAGTCTTTGTCTTTCAAGTGAGTTTTCCAACGTATCATTTTTATTACGTAATATTTTTATTAGTAAGGGGGTAAATGTTTCATATATATATTCTTAGCAATTAGCACAAGGCGCTCGCGAATACCCTTTAATTACTTTAAACGGAACGCTGTTAGAGCTACCTGGGATCGACCATGGCCAACAATCTTTCACTAGACGCAGAGATCAACACCCGTATTGGCAAAGCGGCAACAATGTTTGGGAAACTTAGTATAAGAGTATGGCACAACAAATATTTAACCATAAAAACCAAAATGGTTGTTTTTCAGGCTTCTATTTTAAGCATACTCCTATACGGTGCTGAAGCCTGGATCACGTACGCTAAACAAGAGCGTCGATTAAACACCTTTTACATGCGTTGCCTTCGTAAAATCTTGGGCTTCACATGGCATGACAGAGTGACCAACGAGAAGGTTCTAGAAATCGCACAGCTACCTAACTTGACTGCAATACTGAAACAGAGACGCCTAAGATGGCTAGGGCATGTGCACATGATGGAACCCTCTCGTTTACCACGACGCGTTCTACTTAGTGAGATAGCGAATGCGAAGAGAGATGTAGGAAGGCCCATGCTTCGCTTTAAGGACTGCGCAAAGTGTGACATGTCCGCTTTTAAGATTGACTGCCGAAGCTGGGATAAGCTCGCAGAAAATAAAACAGTCTGGCGCAAACGGGTATCGGAGGGTCGCATGTTTTGCGATGACGCCTGGTTTCAAGTCCTTGCTAACAAGAGACAGAAACGACATCTAGGTCCCGCATCATCCACCACCAGTTTCTCTTGTCGGCTCTGCGGTAGGCTATGCCGTTCCCGCATCGGCTTGCACAGCTACGAGAAAAGCTGTTCCACAGTCCATAAATAATTAAGTAGCACGCCATAAATCGTCTGCAATAGACGTTAAGGTAATGACCTTACTTGATACATTCACATCAACACTTAGATACATTCAGAAATACTGAGGTATTATCTATATATGTATATAAAAAGCAAATCTGATTGACTGATGTATCAACGCACAGGCCAAACCCTTCAGACAGAAAATTTGAAAACTTTTACACGTATTCCACCGCTAAGGAAGGATTTTTCAAAACTCAACCCCCAAAGAGATAAAATAGGTGATAAAAATTTGTATGAAACTTTTTATTCCTTGGACATATTTGCATGATATTTCGTATGAATAAAGTACGGAAACGAATTAATTTATTATTATATAATTATTAATCAAAGTATTTCAGCGTTTTCTAAAATTCGACCCCAAGGTGGGTAAAATAGGGGATGAAAGGTTAAAAACCTTATTTCACGGGAGTGAAGCCGCGGGCATTTAATGCTAGTTACATTCTGTTTAAATTTTAATTAAGGGATTTTTTTTTTATATCTATAGACGCTTTTACACCACGACAATCTGGCCTCGTGATAAGTTCTCGAATAACTTGTGTTACAGGTTCATCTAGTCTAGTCGAGTATACTTACATACTTACATACTTACATACTTACATACTTACATTAGAAAGAAAATATCACAGAAACAGTTTTGTCTGTATTATTACAATTTTTTGTTTTCATCAGCGAATCAGAGAATAGCTCGGTGGCCTAACAAACGTCCACACAGACAAACAAAATATATGTCTTCACCAAGACCTGTGCTCTGAATATTTAATGCTGGGCAGTGGCTGAAGAGGGCGACCGATCGATTTATTTCCTTACCCGCCCCACTATCAAACTACTACTACTACTATTGGTAAACTATGGATACGGGGTAAATAATTGTCTAAGAAATGTGAGCAACAAATCGATTTATTGTATTTACGCGAACATTACTCGTTGCAAATAAAACTAGGTACTTTTACGGATTTTAATCGTGGTTGTTTATTTCAGTTTATAGTGACGTTTTGGCTATGTCAAGCACAGATTTCAGAGAAGGATCTGATGAACAGCTACATAGTATGCTTTTGATTTTATTGCACTACTACAAGCATATGACGTATCCACGATTCCACTATCTCGTACGCGATAATAAATGAATATTATTATTAATATGTTTACAATTGTGTCCGATGGGACGTCAAATTTCGTGTTTGAGTTTTTTATGTCATGTGAGATTGAGAATTGTGATGTGTGCGACAAACAACAATTTTTTGATATTGTATTTTGTGTCTAATTAATGTTTTGAAACTTTATAATATTAGAATATTTTTAATCTGAGATAAAACAAAAATAATATTAAACAAAAATGTGGTTATGCTTGATTGTAGTGTGTGCATGTAAAATAATAGAATAAATATCTCTTAATTGACCTATATATCCTATCCTAAGGACAATAATAGGTAAGTAAAAATTTAATTTTCTATTAGGTGTCTTGCTCTATTATAAGAGTGTCCATGATTTAGTGAATAGACCCCTTGAGCCACGCACACGATGACGCAGGTTCGATGCCTGGTTGTGGTGTGCACCAATTAGACTTTCTCAATAACCCTATACTGACGCTAGACTTAGTTTAATTTACCTCCACCTTCTGTGACAACCCTGACAAAATATATATAGTTCTACGAAAGCTATTCCTCTGTACCTACGTAAGTAGATATTTTTACTCTGTGACGTTAAGAAGGTGGGAAGTACCGGAGGACGGTTAAAGTAGCTTAGCAATGGAAACAATAGTTGATATTAAAATGTACAAATGAATCGTTTTGTTCGAATGTCGCAGAAGAGCATAGTAAGCTTTATTAATTTAACAGGTATAATGTGTCAAAATATCTCCTTAGTCCTTTTACAATTTTAATGTTGTAAAAAGGAGGTTACAATTTAGCTAGCGCATTCTATGACATACCAAAGCCTATATTTTACACTTTATAATCTTCATCAGATCTAAATTGTGAAGTCCCGGTAGAGCAGACCTAATTAGAGTGTGCTCCTTATTTATTGATAACCACTTACGCCGCTTTAACCGAACATTTAAGCGATGAGTACAACACGTGTGTTTAGCTCAATAGGGTACTTTTATATTTAACGAACGGAGTAATTTTCTTAGACGAGAACAATATTTCTAGTTCTAGTTCAAAGTACCTCTAAACACACAACAGTAGATTAGTTAGGTCCCTAATCTTACTGCTTACAGCGAAAATACGGATACAAAGTTAGGTACATTAATGTAGAAAGGTGTTGTAAATTTTTTGTAACGTTGTAAACTTAAATACGGAGAATGTAAAAAAGGTTGATAACAAAATCAGAAGGTCATTAGATAGCTACAGGATCAATAATATATTACCCCAGTGAGGATTCTGATGCACTTTTAGCCGTACCAGAAATACTTACCAGATTGCTAGTCCCGGGCGAGTCTAGACTAACCTATGGCTGGGACTATATAATCCGGAATCCGGAAGGCTGTAGAAAATTCGAAGTATTGAATATATTATGACTCTACGCTACCTACATGAGTGTCGAGTCAAATGTCAATGTCATATATGACAGCTCGACACATGAAACTTCCAATTTGAACTTTATTGTATTAGCTCAGAGTTATATTTTCAGTGCTCTGAATTTTCACCGGCGTTCCGGATTCCGGATCTGACAATGACCTTGACAAATACTCACCGAACACGTCGATGCACCCGATCTGCCACGTCAGCGGCTGCGTGTTGATCTGGCACATGTAGCAGCCGCGGTCCTCCGCCCGCAGTGGCCTGATCCGTAACTGCCAGGTCCGGGGTGAGTCCAGACTCACGGCGTATCGGGAGCCGAGGACCGCTCGCTCGTGCATCGTCAGCACGGTCTGGTCTTCGGCTCGTAGCCAGCCGACCTGAAGAAGGAGTTGATATTAGAAGGTAAACAGAGAAAGAAACATATAGTCTCTCTCGTTTAAAGTATAAGATCAAGCATATTATGCACCAGAATTTCGTCGTCATCTTATGTAGGAAAAAATAAGAGTCTATATTTTGGAGAATCGTCTACTAATTCGTAGGCATACAAAAGTGCTGAAAAGCTTACTACAACTTTACACACATTAACAGCCAGTTTCACATGATCCATTGAAGTTTTCTCTGTAATTATATAAACAGTGCACCGCAAATTGTGCCGTAACTGGGGCATCGACGATTAGTACTGACGTCATGGCAGAATCAGCTGCATCTTGCGCCTCGTATTTTAATAACACATGGCGTAGAGTAAAAGATGCAGTATGCTAGTTTTTACGAAGATAATTTTTCTTACGAATATTTTTGGAAATTACTCCATAAGAAACGATTTTCATATATAAGGCCGGCGTATGGAAATCCATGGGAGCAAATTAGAATTCACGATGTCACATCACACGGTACGGTGTCACACGCGCGCGGTGTAGCCGAAGATGCGTCGGTCGCTTTGCATTGCACACCAAATTTTACTTTTTAAGTTTTTAGAGTGAACTCCAGTCGCGAGTCGGAGCTGACACACACACATTTTTTTTGTTTATTTTAATGCTATACGATATGTTTTTTTAAATCCCGATGCGAAAAGAGGGGTGTTATAAATTTGATGTTTTACTGTCCGTCAGCCTGTCTATCTATCTGTGTGTCTGTCCATGGCTCGTAGCTTGCAAACGGATGAACCGATCTTGCTCTTTTTTTTTGTTTGAAAGCTGACATGATCGAGAGGGTTCCTAGCTATAATTCATCATCATCAGCTCGCTCACTGTTTGACGATTCGGGGGTTACTTGCATTTTTTAATAATTTTGTTTATTAATTATTATGAGTTGTAATGCTGATTCAGATACAGAAATAAATAAGAATATAAAATAAGCAATTTGGTTGAAATAGTAAACTTAAAAAATGACATTTTCAGACAGTTAATGATTTCCTAACACAAAAACTGTACCTATATTATTTAAAAACATTTTTATCCACTTATTCAAACAACTTCTGCGTAAATATTTCCCTTATCGATGGCCGTATAAGCTTCTAATCGTTACGTAAAATTAATAATGGGCTGTCACTGTGATTTAACAGCGATCGTTACAAGCGATGGCTGAAACGCCACCACGATTCAATTACCGAACATGCGACCATTATGGACTAAGAATAAACTATATCCTTATTCTTGCAGGTTATTCTGATACCGGATCGTGGAAAAAAACTAGAGTTCTTTTTATGAGTATCGTGAAGAGAGCAATTAAGTTGAAAATAAATGACAATATTTTTAGTGATGTATCTATTCTCTTTTGTATCTATTCTAATCAATTAAAAATATAGCATATAAAGAATAAGGTTCTAAATTGTCTAGGCTGAAAGACTCGCTAAATAAATTGTATAGCAAAAGTAGTTAATTTTTTTTTGCTATAATTGTTGTGTCAAAAACGCTGTCACTAAAACGTGTACACTTAATTTAACTTTTACAAGAAAAAATATATTTATATCGTGATCATTTTCGTTTTATGTAATCCTTAATAAATTGGATTGAACTTAACAAATTGGAATAAGTTTGGTATTTTATGAAGCCTTAAAATTAATTTTCATTTTCTATTTCGGCCCTTTTTAATTAACAATATTATTTAATTCACAATATTATTTATATTCATTCGAATTACAGATGAATTTTTATTTATCTTTAATTGGAATAAACTAAACATTAATAATATGAAGAGTAGATATATTTTTTTTACCATTATTTCCTTTTTGTTTTGCACGTGCAGAAGAATATAATATACCTATTTACTTACGAAGAGTAAATATATACTTATTAGAACTATTTAATTTTCGTTTTGCACGTGTAAAGAATATATAAGAACCGTCATTCAACTATTTGCACGAATGACAGCTCGAGGCAATGTGTGTGTGCGGCTAGGCGAGTGCGGGGGCGCGGGACGTGGTTTTTTTTCATTTCAAGCCAGGATTGATCATTCACAAGCTAGTTTCATGCTTTGTCATAATGACACTATAATTTCATAACCCTTATGATAGATATTATGTCTGATGCGTCGTTTGAAATTATATCGGTGTCAACCTTAGGCTTACGTCAACATAGCTGACATTCGCTGGTGGTCTAGCTGTCGTTTGTAGAGAGTGCCCGTGTGAGAGCCCGTGTGGAAAAGATGTTATTTCAATACAAGCATACCATGATAATAAACAAACGATCCATGTAGATAATATTACTTGTCATACTGTTTTCATTATCTACGCGGCTCGGAAGTCTCCTACTTCCGTGTTCCGGAATCTTTTGTGTTTCTTCACACCCTCCCGATTTCTTTTGTTTTTTTTCGATTACTGTCTTTTGTTTAGCTTCTTATTGTTTATGGCGAAACCCAATTTGTTGTCTGTGATAGAGGTTGATAAAAACATCCTCTAATTGTGAAATTATTCATCCGTTTTCATTATACGAAAGACAAATATTTGCTAAGTTACATAAAAAACAAATGCACCAAATTGTATTAATTGTAACAGTTTTTATAACACTTAGGATTAGTTTACACTGAAATGCGGTGCGACACAACGATGCTTGAAGGTGCTGTAATAATATTTCGATTTTGTATCGCTTTTATTATCAGTGTCGTGCGTTGAGCGCTGTAGAAGGATCGCGCTCCCCATTACATTGACAAAGCAAAAAATTAATTTTTTTCGAGTCGCGCGGCTGATTGCCGCAGCACGTCAACCTGGCGCTGATGGCTAACGAGTTGCTGGTGTTCATCCAGCATGCCATCGACACCATGGACGAGGCCAGAATCATGCAGATCTGCAAGTGAACCTTGTTGAAGAACCACCAGTGAAGAGATTTGTATGGGCAAGCAGCTGCTGTATGAAACGTTCGGCTAGAGCGCGAACATGCCATCACGAAGGAGAGATGGCGGCGAATGATCTCCCTGCTGAAGCAGACAAATCCAGACGACGTGCCGGCCTTTGTGGCAAAAGATCTCCAGAAGCTGCCGGTGGTAACAATGGACCAAGTCGACGTCTCCAGCCTGCTAAATAACTTCAATAGCATGAAGGTAGAGCTGGACGAGATGCGAGGTAGATTAAATTCTTTGGAATCTATCATCCGTGACTTACGTAGTGAATTATAACAATTAAAATGTGATAATTCATTAAGTAGGTCACCCGATCATTCAACTGCCATTGTCAACACACGTCCTGGTTGCGCGCGTGCTGATACATCACTTTGTGTGTCAGCGGAATCTGAAGGGTCAGCTACCGCCCCCACCCCCGTCACATGCGTTCCCCACCCGGTTGTGCTGACGCCAAGTCAACCAGCGATCCAGCAGAGAGTGTTGCCGCTCGCCACGCACCTCCCCCGCGGGCTAAAAAAAGGGGGAGAAAGAGATCCGCAAGATTACGGAGAGCCGCAAGGCTGAGCCACCTCGACCTGACAAGGACAAGAGCAGGGCGATGAGGAGGGCGCCCGCCCGAGAAGATGCCCGCCGTCCGCATCCACCGCGGTACCGCACCCTACGTACCCGAGCTGCGACTGCAGTGTGAAGTACCCGCGACGCCGCTGTGCGTCTCCCGTCTGCACTGGTCCACAGAGGTTGAGGACGTGGTGGACTACATCCGTAAGAAGACGTCCCTCACCTTAAGGGTCGAGCGTCTGGAGTCTCGCCACAAGGTCAACTTCAGTTCTTTTGTGGTGAGAGTACCGACCGTATCCGGAATTATGCGCGCATCACGTCGCTGACAACACGTGACAAAGTGTACTTTTTAAGTTTATAATATGTTGTTAGTCTGAAAGGTATTTATAATATGGGCCTATGCAGCCTGAAATAAAAAAATATTTTTTTTTTATTTATTATTAAAAAGATAAATGCGCCGCTGCGGCGTATTAGGTGTGAATTGACCTTTAGCTGTAGCCGGGCTACGAAGCTACGAAACAAACGCATAACAGTGAAAATTTACATGATACACATTACACATACAGTGCTACAGGTATACAAAAGGCGAAACTTAAAAACTATAGTGACACTAGATTTTTCCTGGGGCTCAGTGTTAAATTCGGTTTTTATGTTACGCAAGTGTATGAATAAAAAAACTAAGATAATGCAGCATAATAATATCTAGTAAATAATAACAGTGTGTGTCGTCTCGAGACAAAGATTTTAACAGCATATAATAGGTTTAATTTTATCGACAAAACACACCCCTTTTGGGGGTCGCAACTCGCAACCCTCACCAGTTGCGACCCACAAAGGCGGAGTGTTTTGTAATGTTTGTTTTGTAAATTTCAACAGCTGATTGTCGGTAATAGGAATAAGCTTTTGGTGTTGTGTTTTGTGTCAAATTATAGGCAGTATTATCAGAAATTCTGATAATAAATAAAATTTAAGGGGTAACGGACTAGACTGAAAATATATAATAGCCCATAATATTTTAGCCTACACACATTGAAGGAGTGTCTATAGGAGTATATAGTGACACTCCTTCAATGTGTGTAGGGCAAAACAAAATTATTGATATAGTTTTATTCAACGTAAGGTGGTGACTAGAACATCAAATATTCAAATGATTGTAGCTCGGGAAGGGGGGGTTTCGACCCACAAAGAGGGATATCTCATCGATAAAATTAAACCATTTATCAGCTCTTAATATCTTTTAGTGTCGAAACGACACACATTATCTATAATATTCCTACTAACAATGAAATAATTATTTAAATTAGTCCCGGTAGTCTTAAGCAGTGCGCGCACTGTTAACAAAGGACACTGGGAATTTTCTATGGAACAATTTGCTACAGTGACCAAAGACAAAATTAGGCTAGATGTGAGCGTAATTACACCTGGAACACAATAACACAGGTTGCATATCTGCAGGAGGTAGGGTAAATTGTCATATATTACTGTCATATATAACTCGGTCTCGGTCCGTTTGTTTGTTCCGGCTAATCTCTGGAACGGCTGGACCGATTTTCACGGGACTTTCACTGGCAGATACCTGATGTTATAAGCCGTAACTTAACATATTTTTTATCCTCATCATCATTATAAAAAAATGTTTAACGCCAAACGAAGTGGGCACGGGTAAGCTAGTATAAAATATTATTAACAATAAATGAAAATTGTTCAATCGAATACTATTTTGGTGTGTGGTCAATACTTTTTTAAACAGCGGGTCATAAGCGCCTAGTGTCTTTTGTCTCTTTCCTCCACTATTTCCATTCCAATTATCGACTTTAGCGCACGCGAAATAGTGTCAACTTTTCTACAAAACATGACCGCATATGAAGACAATCACGTTTAAACTCTATTTTGCGTGTGCTAAAGTTCAAAATCGTAACGCAAATGGTGCGTGAGCGTGACAGTGACAATTTCATTGCCAGTGCGCGAATGCACTTAGAGGGAATTAATAACAAATATACAAATTATATATACATTTTTATAAAAACCTATAACTCAATTAAGTAATTTATATAGCCTTAACTACCCGGGCTATTATTATGAATATATTGACACCTCATTTATTAAAATCGGACTAGTAGTTTGGGCAGTACGGTGGAACATACTCGTAAATGCCTACTTTTGCCTTGGCCGTAGTCGGGTAAAAATATTTCCTCTTTATAATATTAGTATCAATAAATGTATTTACACTAACATTCCAATAAACATTCTCGTTTCATCCAATGAACGTTGCTCGGGAAAGATCTATGTAAATCTATATAATGGAGCTATGTAATAGTTCCGGTAGCCGAGACCCTATTAATTAGAGACACGCGCAACTCGATAGTATTCAATAAATGTTTATAATTAACGCGATAGCTGTCGTTTCTCTTGCTGAATAAAGGATTCCAATTTAATGCTCTCAGGGTTATTAATGAATAGGCGCCTCCGTGGTCCAGTGGTTTAGAACTTGGCTCTCCACTCCGGAGGTCGTGGGCTCGACCGAACAAAACATTTTGTTTTCAAGTCTGGTTAGGACAATGCAGGCTAATCATCTGATTGTCTGATAATATCATGCCCTTATTTCGAACTATGCGTCAAATGGGTATGTAAAAACTGCTGAATGGATTTTAATGAAATTTGGTATATTAGTAGTTTAAGAAAGTGTATTTACTCGGGCGGAGGCGGGCATAAGATGGTTATTTTATTTTCTAATTGACCATCATTATTTCGTAGGTACTAAGGTACATTCATCGGTTAATTAACTATTACTGACTATTTATATATATTTAAATATTTAGATTATTAATTATATAAATAAATAAATTCGCTCTAAGAAGACCGTGAATCATGCGTTCATAATATGTCAAAACGGCTGACTTGAGTTGGTTAATTGTGAACACGGCATAAGCGTAATTGGTTAATTTTAACATATGTGTGCATGATTCCTTGTCTTCTTGACTCGAATAAACTATAGTGTAAAGTTACTTGAACCCTTTGTTTCTAAACAAGCAACCACGAAGAACAACTAGGTACAGATTTAGGACCAACATTCGCCTTAGTTAATCCAGTGTAATTTAAGTTAGTGCGACAATCTTTCGACCTACGGCGGGGTTACGTCGCGTTGTTCCACTACCGTCCTTGTTAACAACAAGCATGATATTTATACCTCTTTGTTATATGTTCTACGCGGTAAGAACAATTAGTTTCATATGCAATTTAAAGTTTCGGTATGTTCTAAGATGCGATAGCTGTTCGCCAAATTGCTTTTGTTCTATGACTTTTGTTTTTTGAATAATACGATAATTTGTGACATTATCGAATACTGTAGAGAGTTGAAAAAGGCGTTTGAAGTTTGTAAACACATTATCGTTAAATCTAAGGATCCTTATGATACTTTGTAAATATAAAAGTTACAACCTTTCTTTGATATAGACGCGCTATGGATAAGCTATACAATGTTTTGTCCTTATCTGTCAAGCGTCTTTTCCAACGTATCAAACAAGGACAAAACATTGTATTTATAGCTTATCCATTGTGTAAATATTTTTATTAGTAAGGGGTTAACTCTACAGTAAGGACAAGTCATTTCTTGTACACATAATATAAAGTACCTGGGTTACCGAGCTTTGCTCGGAGTTCTGAGAAATTTAAAAAAAAACAAAAGAATCACAAAATATTTATCTGACGGGGATTCGAACCCACCACTTTTCAAATTTTCGAGCAAAGCAAAAATTTTATACATACGCATACCAAACTACCAATCTGACTGATATAAGTGAGTCGAAATTATTGACATATTGTTGCATGGCGAAAGAAAAAACATTTATAGCTTAAAAATGCGCAGTTTCCCAGGGATAAGACCTAGCTAGATCGATTTTTCTCCCCCAAGACTCCCTACATATTCAATTTCATGGCATTACTTGCAGCCGATGTCGAGAAACCGATTATATATATATATATATATATATACAAGATTGTCTTGTTTAAAGTATAAGATTTTCTAAAGAAGTTTATTTGATACACCATGGGCCTATCTCATACTCTACTGATACGTGTCTCATAGCTTAATATATTGCATGTTTTGTCTCTGTCGCTCGATATGAAGTAAGCAGAAACAAAACTTCCGATTATGCTGTAAGCTCTTAATGTGAAACACGCTCGCATCAACGATTGTTTGCCCTTTGTTTACCTATGCCGCTTTGTAAATTTCATTTCTATGCAAAATTATCTCGTCCCTTTGTTTCCGTAAATATACGTACGTAGAAATAAGTTGTCACAAGAATATCGAATATCGAAACCAATATATTCACTGATATCAGAAGGTTATTAAATAAATCTTCTGTGCGTGTATTTGTAATTGAAGATTGTTCAATTAATTAAAAAAAAATCGCGGGATATTGCTAGATATAAAAAAAACTAAACTTAGGCCTGTTCATCCGTTTTTAAATTATTTATACAGTATTCTCCGAGCGACGTAACCACTCTTGAAATACTGTAGTGCCTGGGACAGTTGGTTTTCAAATGTCGTATGGTTGCCCAAGCACATACGGCAATCCCCCAACACATTCTCACAACACAGTCAGCCTTTTCCAGAGGAATGACTGGTCAATACGTCTGGGGCCAACCATGTGCGGGTTTCCTCACGATGTTTTCCTTCACCGTTAGAGCTTGCGTATAATGTACTTGAGATCTGAAAAAGTCTCATTGGTACACGCCACAACCTGGGAATCGAACCTGCACTCTCTCGAGTTAGTTAGTATTAGGCCACGGAGCTCGCTCGCTAGATATTATATTAATTAAATAGTATGCTATGAATTTCCGCAAAGTAACGCCTGATTCTATTAACCAATTGAAATTTAGTATGCAGGTAGTTTCGGGAGAGAAAAATCGATTTAGCTAGGTCCTATCCGTTATATATGTTTTTTTTTTCATCGTGCAATATATCAACAATTTCAACTCTATTATAATAGGTCTTTACCTATGACATTGTCGTTCTGCAGGACTGGCCATTTCAAATCAAAATAATTTTTGTTTGGCTAAGAATTCTAATTTCAAATTAATTTTATTTTAAAAACATGGAATTCTTTTTCCAAAAGTAGTCATTTGTTTATTAATAAGTGTTACATTTTCATCGCATTTCAATCTTTTTCGTCATCATGGATACGTTAAAAATTCAAGTAATATGGAATATGAGTACCGTCGTGGCAGCAACGCGGCACAAGCGGCACGCAACATCAACGACGTTTACGGGGCAAACACTACAAACCAACGCACCACCTGTTATTGATTTGCTCGCTTCCGTTCTGGAAATTTTGACCTGAAAAATGAACCTCGCGGTCGTCAGAAGACTTTGGTCGACAATGACGAATTAAAGGCGATTATGGAAGCTGATGATACACAATCTACGGCTGAATTAGTAGCAGCTTTCGACGTTAGCGTCAAAACAATATTGGTCCATTTGCGTCAAATTGGCAAGGTAAAAAAGCTTGACAAATGGGTGCCCCACGAACTCAATGATCGCCAGCGCGAAGTACGCGTCGAGACATGCCTTGCACTGCTCAACAGACACACAAATAAAGGAATTTTGAACCGCATTCTTACCTGCGATGAAAAATGGATTCTGTTTGATAACCGCAAGCGCTCAGCAATTTGGTTGGATCCTGGTTCAGCACCTAAACAATCCCCTAAACGAAAACTTACCCCTAGAAAAGTGGTGGTCACTGTTTGGTGGTCTAGCGTCGGTGTGATTCATCATAGCTTCTTACCAAACGGGGTGAGCATTACTGCAGATATGTACTGTAAAGAACTGAGAACTGAACACAATGATGGAGAAGCTGGCACATCTCTAACCAGTCAATATAAAATATGGTCAATCGCTCTTCTCCGCTGCTCCTGCACGACAACGCGCGACCTCCTATACTGCACAGCAGATGGTCTCCAAGTTGCAAGAACTGGGGTTGGAAGCTCTCCGTCATCCGCCCTACTCACGAGATCTTGCGCCTACAGACTACTACTTTTTACAGAATTTGGATAACTTCTTGGCGGAAAAAAATTTCAATACCCGAGAGGCAGTACAAAATGCCTTTGAAGAATTTGTTGCCTCACGTCCAGCTGATTTTTTTAAGAAGGGCATTAATAAACTGTCACTGCGTTGGCAAAGATGCAATGATTGCATGGGTGATTACTTCGATTAATACAAATAAAAAATACATGAAAAAAATTCGTAAAATTTTTTTCATACAAAACGGCAATTTCATAGGTTAAGACCTAATATCAGTCCGACTTACTATTTATGTGTCGTTCGGTAATTAGGAATGTGGTGAGTGAGAATTCCGATCAGATATTTTTTTTTGTTTTCAGATATTCTTTTTTTTAAATCTACTAGAACTCCGAGCTCGGTTTCCCAGGAAGGTACTTATACATGTGAGTTGGTACTTACTTTATGTTTCCCGAGGTTCGCAACTGAGCAGCCTAGCACTGCCTCTCTCCCCAGGAAAAATGTGTGGTTGCCGATTGGTCGCTCAAATGCCGGCTCTTCCGTGAACCGCTTTGTCGTCTGTGAGTCTGGAACGAATTGCCTTCATCATTTGTGGAATCAAAATGTATTTATCTTTCGATACTGTTCTCGGGAGGTGTTTTTATTAACTAAGATTTTGTCCGTTATACTATGCGGTAACATGACAACAACATATTTGTTATGTCTTCCTTGTTATAAGTAAGGAAATTTAGAACATATTCGACATGTTTGGTGAAACTTTTATCTCCCAAGATGCTACATGGGCAATTATTCTATGATGAAAATATGCATCTAAATGCTGACAGTTTCTCACTAAACATTATTTAAAACTTAATTAACCAACTTTTTACTACAAAATAATACGTAGTTTTAATAAAATATCAAAAATAAAATAACTGTTTTTTCACATACCACGTGATTATAAAACGCACAGGATTGGCTGAAGCGTATGTGACAGCACCTTCTTGTACTTCTGATTCTTTTTTTTTAATTGCTTCCCTAATCCCATAAGGATTAACCAGCATATTAATACTGGTTAATCCTAATCAATATTATTAACGTCAGTATCTAAACGTCATGTACATAAATAATTGTGTGTCACTTGTCAGATGTGAGTCGAAGTTTAGTGCGGAATATCAGCGTTTCTCTTCGTTTATATAACAGTATAGCGCGATTTATAAGGGATATATAGTATTATATAGTAAAGTTACCAAAGTTAACACCAAGCATCCTAGAATTTGACAGGCTTAGTGTAATTTGATAGTTGACAGGTAAAATAGGTGTTTACAAGGAGGCGACGATATGACAACACATATTTTTAGCTTTTTGGCGGCTTTATTAACTATTTTAATTTTCATGCTGATTTGCAAGGAAATGAAGGAAATTCACAAGGAATGGTCAAGATTGCAAATGTATTATGTTGTTATGAACAATTTGACAAACTTTTAGAAAAATTGGCTTATTTAACTATTATATTTTGAAAGCAAAATTAGAATCGGTATTAAAAAAAATGTCCGGTGTCGATCTCATAGGTTCAGGTTAAATAATAAAAAGGTTATACAATAGTGAAGAGAAAATGTTACAAATACGCTTTGATCACAAGCCTCCAATAAACTATTCGCCGTGGGCTGTAACATTGTAACTAACTACAGAGTTTGCCCACAAGTCACGATTGCTCCCTTATTCAACCGCCACATAATACTATTAAATTATTAATTGCTTTGTCCATAAAATAAGTAATTATAAAGACAAAAGCCTTTTGAAGAAATACTTACTATACTCTGTTCAGTGAGTTTAGCACGAACAATTGACAACAACGTATTCGTCACGAATGCAAATTGTAGAGGCGGTATCGTGATTTTCAAACATCTAGAGATCGCCCTGTAGTCGAAATTCGTCTATAATAATTCATATAATTTTTAAGGTCGAACTTTATAGGAGTTTTTTTCCACTGAGATAGAAAAAAAAAATGTAAATGTTATGATAGACAAACGTCAACGTCTTACAAAGTTATATCTATCAAACGCACAGTAGTGTGTGTTAATGATCTCAAGTTGTGTGTGTGTGTTGTTATTTTGATTAATTTCATGTACTTATTTCTAAGCAGTATTTAAAAAATATTAGCTTCCTGCACATCTTCCGTAACATAAACATTAGATGTGCCAAATATTTTACTCCTCCGTTCGCACAATTTACGTAGATGTGTACAGAAAGTTTTTGCTTCACGTATTAATATAATTTAAGGTCTCCAATAATCAATTACGGCTACTCCAGGCACATAATCCACTGCATAAGTAAAGACAGTTAGGCCGAAAAATAAATAACATACTCAAACTAAAAAAATCATGTCAGGTATGGTTGACTTTCCACAAAACGCAAACTCGCCCATATAAAGAATTTTTTTATCGATTATGACAGTTATTTTTCTGGTTAAACGTCTTACATAATACATAAGCAGTAGATCATCATCATTGATATGGTAGTAGTTGGGGCTCTGGCTTGAGACATAGGTTAATTTTTATCCCGAAAAGGTACAGTACCTACTCCCGTGTGATTTACGCGGGCGAAGCCGCGGGCAAAAGCTTGATCTTTTAGGGCAAAAGTTAGTACTTTCAGCTTGTTTATAAAACTTAATATTCAACGAAGGTAACATGTTGCTTATAGGTGAGGATCCACAATGGAGACAATCTCATTAACGTAACGACTGATACCGTCTAAGACTGGAGATAAAAGAGAGATCCTTATCTAAACCACGCCGTAATGGACAAAGCTAAGAGGGACTTGAAAATATTCAGACATCCATATAAAATTACTAGCTTTAGCCGTAAATACAGTATACCAGTACCAGTACCACGGGAACACTGTAATTTTTCGGGATATGTGTAAATCCAGAGCGTGAACTACTAGTATACCAGATTTCATCACAATCCGTTCAGTAGTTTTTACCCGACTGTATATTTGTTGCATTGTAGCGCCTAAAATACTGATCCGATTTTAATAAATTCGGTGTCAATAGATTCATAATAAAAGCAATATAATATTATAATATGCATTCGTAATAACAGCCATATATAGCCATAACATACACTATATAATTTACGTAGTCGGGTTATAGTTTTTTTTAAATAGTTTTCGCGTGGAAGAGTCATACACATCCATCTGTACATCCTAACAAACTTACACATTTATAATAGTAGAAATATCTTGTGGTTTCTAGTATGTTGCCTAGTATGTGCCCTGACAAAGTATTTTGTTATTATTATTGATCAATCAAGTCGGTCTGTAAATTCTGCAGTCGTAGATTTTATTTAGTTTCTACGGTTCCGTACCCAATGGGTAAAAATGGGACCCTGTTCTAAGACGCTATCCGCCCGTCTGTCGCCAGGCTGTATCTTATGCACTGTGATAGCTAGACAGTTGAAATTTTCACAGAAGGTATATTTGTGTTGCCGCTTTCACAACAAATTGTTTAACAACAGAATAAAACAAACTCTGTTTTATTCTGTTAAAGCTAAGCTAAGATTTAAGTGAGGCTCCCATACAACAAACGTGATTTTTAATCGATTTGTACGGAACCTTTCGTGTGCGAGTCCATCCCATTTGGGTGTCCAAAGTCAAAAGAATTTTACTAAAACAATAAACATCTCACTACGGGCAACCTTTTGTATATTATATAATATACCGTATATTATATTTTGTATATTAAATAATATACAGTAATATACCGTACATTTGGTATTAGAATATCATCGACGCTGATCAAATTACACAAATGTACATGAATAATTAGGAAAACCGATATTTTGACCCGCCACAAAATGGGTTCAATGAACTACGAGTATATGTAATTGATACAGGGATGTACAATATTTTATAAAAATCATTCGATAATATTGTTTTTTTGGAAATGTCAAAGTTGCTGCATATTATTTCAACGTGAAGATAAGTTTTATGTAAACAAACAAAACTGAATTCATTATATTTAAGAACGAATAACTTTCACAGCAAAACTACAAGGAAACAAAAGCCACGTACAATTAAAGAAGTAACTTCTATATTTGACTATTCAAACCTTTGTCTACAAGGCTATATACAGAAATAAGTCAAGTTTTAGAGATTAATTTTGTCCTTTTGATAAAGTTTGACATTTCTTTGTTTAGTTTGATATATTTCGATATTCGATACCTACTATGGCGGGTCAATAAGTCCGTGACTTTTTGAATTTCTAACCTCCTTACTGAAAAAGCAACATTACTCCTGTCAACAGGCATCTGTCAGTTGACTCCTATCAAAATTTGAACTTGCTGCGTCAGTTAGTTTGTGTTTTACAGCTATCTTTATCAGACTATCCAGTAACTTAAGGAAACAATGGAAAAAAGTGAATTTCGTGTGCTTATTAAGCATTATTTTTTGCGAAAAAAAACCATTACCGAGACCAAGGCTAAGCTTGATAAATACTATGGGGACTCTGCACCATCGATTTCAATGGTAAAAAAGTGGTTACTGAATTTCGTTGTGGCCGTACAAGCACTGAAGATGCCGAACGTCCTGGACGCCCAGTTGAGGTCTCTACACCCGAAACAATCAAAAAAATTCACGATATGGTGTTGGCCGACCAAAGATTAAAAGTGCAAGAGATTGTGGAAGCCATAGGCATCTCGCATGGCTCAGTGGTTTCAATTTTAAATGATCACTTGGGCATGAGAAAGCTTTCCGCAAGATGGGTGCCGCGTTTGCTCACAGTCGACCACAAACGCAATCGTGTAACAACTTCACAGGAAGGTTTGGCGTTGTTTAATCACAATATGGAGGAGTTTTTTAACCGTGGACGAAACATGGATCCATCACAACATACCAGAGACCAAACAACAGTCAAAACAGTGTGTTTCTAAGGGTGAATCGGCGCCAAAGAAGGCCAAGGTGGGTTTGTCAGCCAATAAAGTTTTGGCGACTGTTTTTTGGGATGCACGTGGGATAATCCACATTGACTATCTTCAAAAGGGAAGAACAATTAATGGGGAATATTATGCCAACTTATTGGACGGCTTCAATGAGGATTTGAAAACAAAACCGACCTCATTTGGCCAAGAAAAAAGTTCTTTTTCACCAAGACAATGCAAGGGTGCACACATGTGCAGTTGCCATGGCAAAAATCCATGAATTGGGCTATGAATTGCTCCCACATCCACCCTATTCTCAAGATTTGGCTCCGAGTGACTACTTCTTGTTCCCAAACCTGAAAAAATGGCTCGGTGGAAAAAGATTTGACTCCAATGATGAAGTCATCTCGCAAACAAAGGCCTATTTTGAGGACCTCGACAAATCATATTTTTTGGAAGGGATAAAAAAATTGGAGAAGCGTTGGACAAAGTGTATAGAGCTCAAGGGGGACTACGTTGAAAAATAAAATGATTTATTTATCAAAAAATCTGTGTTTTATTCCAAAAGTCACGGACTTATTGACCCGCCCTCGTATTATAATTTTATGTCTGCCATAGATATAATATTATGTCGTGAATTAATTTCTAAATTCGGTATCGATTCACAAGTAAAAAAAGCAACGGTACGGTCGCCGACAAACCGGTGTACCACAGTCCACATGTCGACTTATTACTGTGGCAATAGGGTTGGATTAAAAATTGGCACACCAACTTGTCAGCGGCCGTACCTTACGTACCTAGAGAAGGTATTTTAATATCAATTACTAGCTGTGCCCAACAAACGTTGTTCATTTTTAACTATGAACTGTAATAAATAAATAACTACCAACATACACCTACAGTTACCTACACCTACTACCTACACCTACTATCTACACCTAATTACCTACATCTACTACCTAGTACCTACCCCTACAACCTACATTTGATGTGTGAAAGATCTATCGAGAGTTGAATATTGTTACTATACTAAAATTGCTATTATACAAAGGGGGATAGTGTTAGAAGGATGATAATTGTGGGTTATATTATGTATTATTTATAACAAATCATAAAAAAGTAAAATTTTTTCGAGTTTGCGCCACCCATATATGGGTATGAAAAATAGTTTACAACCTATTCTCATACTTTTCGAATACACCTGCAAAATTTATTAAAATCGGTCAAGACGTTTCGGAGGAGTTCTCTAACAAATCCAGTGATCTTAGACATTACATAATGAAGCCGCTACATGAATGGTTATGCACTTCATACAGTAATTAAAGTACTTACCGACCACTTTTGATAAAAGCTATTTTGTGTCACTTTACATCACACTGTTTTAAGGACCTTACTACTGTGGACGTAAAGCTCATTATCGCCTGACGGGCTCTATCAAGGTGAAGTTTTCAAGTAGAAGCCGAGTTACTTAGAGCCATTCATAAATGAGTATAATTTAATCATACTTAAAACAACTTTAAGACTGATGCGCGCTACGTCTTCTTTTCTCCATTCTGATATTGAATTCAGATATACATAATAATATATGAATTATTAAATTGAACATTTAATTTTCAAATTTCAACAACGCCCGTGAGTATCAATCGTTTGTCTAAATAGTAAATATCATGCTGTCTTTTTCATTGACACGAAGAATGAGAGAAATGACATGAAATTTATTCAACGTAAATTATCTTTAACAGTCGTTTATGAAATTGGGAATTTACGTAACAAGAGGCATCGTCCGTTCGCATTGCTAAGGGCTCCCATATACGGTCCGATTTACCTTCAGATCGGCCCGAATGAATGCAAAATTGTATCGTGTTGTAGTCGGTTGGATGGACTGAAGCGATTCGTTCCAGTGTTGCCAACTTTGTTCTTGCTGAACTACTAAACTTGTGTGGTTTTCTATCAAACACCACTGAAAGAGTACCGAAAACTATGAAAGAAGCTACTAAACTTAGGAATCCCTAAAAGAAATACAAAAAACCACTGCACTGGTAGAATTATCATATTTTCAATATTATAATTTTACCGTCAAATAAAAAAAACTACAGGAGATAATATATTATTATGATAAGTAGTATTTTTTTTGTTTTTTTTTTTTTTGTGATTAACATTGGCCATTTTGCATATTATTACTGTCCGGCTATTTTCTACTAAAACACTACTAACAACTAAATTCCTACTAAAGAGGGAATAACATACTAAATTAAGTAGCAAAACTTTGTAAAACAACTAAGTCGGCAACATTAATTCGTTCAAATCGACCTGAACGGATAGACTGAACGGACCATGTGTGTCAAATCGCTTCAGTTCTCGCCAGAGCCACGGCCCTACGGACGTGTATTGTGTTATGTGTACAAGCGTAACGAGTTTTCGAGGTGTATTAAAATTCTAGTATAAAATAAAAACCAGCCAAGTACGGGTCGGACACTCACGAGAAGGTTTCCGTACAAAACGGAAAATATCACGTTCGTTTATGCTAGCCTCAAATAATTATTTTATTCTGTTTTTAGTATTTGTTGTTATAGCGGCAATAGAAATGCATCATTTGTGAAAATTTCAACTGTCTAGCTATCACAGTTAAGGAGATACAGCCTGGTGACAGACAGACGGACAGCAAAGTCTCAGTAATAGGGTCCCGTTTTTACCCTTTGGGTACAGAGCCCTAAAAATGACCACGTGGTCTAAATAATTTTTATTAGAGTTTATTGCAGTATTTAAAACTTTATAACCACTATGGTTGATAAATTTAAAGACTATTACTACTAAAACAAAGAAAAATGATTGCTATAACACATTACTGGATTAAAACACTTTTTTGGTATGGTAATGCTATGGCAGCATAACATAATAATTCGGTTTCGTCCATAGCGTGACTACAGCAGTAAAATACAATAATAATTAATAAACACGACCGTAGCTCGCAGCAAACGAGAACGAACTGAAGCGATATTTCCGTGTATGTGCTTGAATCCGTTCAGGCCGAACTGACGACAGTTATATCTGAAACGGTCGGCCTTAAAATTCTGCATAAAGGAATGTATGTTATAGCTCCTGATTATAATTTTCAAATCAACTAAGATAAATCATATTTTATTCTTAGGCCTCTTATTAACTCGGTTCGATTATCGCGGTGACTCCTTCACATAGGCGTCAAATCATGCGCATTCGAGCGGGTTCAACTGAGAGACGAATCGAGAATTGGGGCCCTGGACCATTAACTTGCACTTTCGTTTTACTTTGATTGAATTAATAGATGTTTCCCACGACTTCTTGCGCGCTAAAAAAAAACTCGCAGAAACCGTACATCTTTCCACAATAAAGTAGCCTACGTACTTCCCCGTGGTCTAATCTATATCTGTGTCAAATTTCAACAAAATTGATCCAGTAGATTCGGAGCCTATTCCTCGCAACAAAACAAACATACAAACAAACCTTTCCTCTTTATAATATTAATCAAACAAACTAATCAGCTTGATATCATAAACTGATTTTTCAAGTTTGGACCAATCAAAACGAGTTTGACGTTAGTATATTATATTATATATAAATAGCATTTTGTAGTTTTAACATATCTTTAATAAGCAGAATCGACCTTCTGGTGGTCTGGTGGTATCATAAATAGAATAATAATAATATCTATGGATGCTCCACACCACGTTAATCTGGTCCTGTACTAAGTATCCGAAGAACTTGTATCACAGCGGGTACCAGACAACCGAATTTCTACATATTTAAGATTTTTATTATATTATAATACCTATATTCAATACACATCCAAGCCCAGGTAAACGGAAAAACTTTTTGTCCCTTGTCGGGATTCGAACCCGCGACCTCCGGCTTAAGCGCCGACGCACTAACCACTAAGCCACAGAGGTCGTCATTGGTTCTTACTAAGAACTGAAAATGAATTCCTTTGATCTCCATTCTTTTCTCAGATATGAATTTGAAACACAAACGAGATCAAAAATACAATCACACCCAAATCATTGTGTCAAAACGGTACAATACCTTTAATACAATAAAAGAGCTGTAAAAATTTCATACCGCCCTCAATGATATTACACACACATAAAACATAAAAGTTACTGCGTACTGTCCCTCAGGAGATGAAATAACAAATTTACCTCGGATATTTCGAGATTTGAATTTATTTATATTTTTTCAAATGCAGTCGATATTTTTGACGTGATAACGTCTTATAAATCGATGGCGCCGGCTGCACGCACGTAAAAACATGACTCATGCGTTACCTGTTACCCGTTATCGTTACCAAGTACCGTTTCCAAGTACCAGCGTTACCTCGCATTGCCTTTACCTCATTATTATTATTATTATTATTGTTGTTGTTGTTGTTGTTATTGTTGTTGTTGACTATGTCACGTTCAACTATCGTCAGTAAACCGACTTTACAGACAACCGGTATGTTTTTTCAATACATCTATATTATAATATTATAACATAGGCGTTACCCGAAAATTTACTAACTCCCAAAAGAGACGACGAATGCTCTAGCTATAGACTTGAATATGCACAATGATTAAAAAAATGTATTCACTAACATTTTAAAACTAATTGAAAAATACTACCTATTGCCAACTTTACCGCCGCTCGCTGGACTGGAAGCGTTACTTACACCACCGGTCCTATTTTCACGAAATCACTTTTTAGGGTTCCATAGTGCTACAACCAAACTTTGTAGTTTCACTCTGTCTGTCTGTCCGTCCTTCTAACATCTCTAATTATGAATGGATGAATTTTAGTTTAGTTATAGATTGTGTATAGATCTCGATTTTTGGCATCATAAATACAATGAATAATCATGACATGCGACGTCACGTAATGCATACATTTATAGACAGTACACAAAGTAACATGTTTACATGTTGTAGGCGCCAAATCTCATCTTCTCAACATCATCTCAACTTAATTCATGTAGAATCACATCGAAAAGGTGAATTTTATTTGAAATCCATGATTGCAGTAGTTCAGTTAGCATCGGCACGGCGGGAAAGCCTTTACATGCCCGTGAAGTTTGGCTTTCGAATTTAAATATAGACCGATTTCCACGCTATTATGTGATTTGAATAAAATATCATGAGCTAAATATAATGACTCAGTTTTGGATGTGCCACTATAGCAATCGAACTAAATGTGTGTGTGTCTGTAGGATTATCTACGTATGTTTGTTTGTTTTACTATATTTCAGCAACTGTCGTTTTTCATACGTCTGTCATTTTTGTTGCATATTAAAGTAGTTATAAAAAGTATATAATGTCAATGTCTTATTGCACGTGACAGACTCTGTGACATCTGTCACATGCGAAGCCTATCGAGATTTATAGAATAATTATTTTGTTAGCCAAAAGGCTATGTAAAGTGTAGAGGTATCTGTGTTAAGCATCTTTCTCATATGTATAATGTAAGATAAATAAAGAAGATTTAATATTGATGATGTAAGTATTTCTGTATCATTGGTATCGCCATAGTATTAAGAGGGGAAGTAGGCTAACTCCGGCCCAATCCGCGATATAATTGCCTACTCTCTCAGGGGTGTCACTTTTAGCTCAATTTTGATTTCAGTGCCTATAAATTGGCAAGGGTCATGAAGTTGTATTTATTACTTCTATTGTCTGGGTGAAGGGTTTGTGAGGTCGATTTTACCTAAACGATGAAAGAAAAAGCAGACAGAGCACGAGTAAACGGTAGGTTACTGATAAACCATAGGTATCTGAACAGAGACAATTCTGGAATCGATGAATTATTAAGACACCCAAACACACAGCAATACGTTCTCCTGCGATTATCACACATTTTTCATTCATTTAGCGGTGCCGAAAGGCCGTGACGCGCGAACCTCGTGCGGTGTTAGCCCCGACTGGCGCACTGAGAAACGGGTCGAGATTTTGTTTATGTGTGCGTGCGGTGACGCATGGATACTATGGCGCACACATACAAGCCGCGCGCGGTGCGTTTGTATGAAGATAACTTACTTCCCCTCTTTATATTATGGTATCGCTACTCTAACATAAGAAGTACATGGTTAGAACCAAAACGGCGAGCTCACAACAAATTTCAGAACGAAGATTGCCTAGAGAATATGTACGTACCTATCAATAAAGCGAAGGAGAATGGTTAGGTTGGGGCCATCCTTCAATAGCAATAATAATATATTGTCGTTGCAGAATATTATTGAACTGATAAGGAATCCAAGATATTTAACAATACACAATACCTGGCGGAAAATTAAAAACACGATACAGAAGTTGAATTGACTTTTTGAGGCGAGAACAGTAAAAATTGGAAAAGATCGCGGAAATAAGCCGTTTATTTGCGGCCCCGCTGTAACTTTTTTTAACATCTCAATAATTCATGTGGAGGCGAATCATAGAATTGTATGTTTAAGACACGATGAATAATAAATAGTATTTTAATCATTTAAAATGGTATACGCGACCTTAAACGGAATTCATGCTGTATAATATTTATACAGCATGAATTCCGTTTTTCTTTCATAAAACTATGACGTCACAAGAGCAATATTGCTCTTGTGACGTCATAGTTTTATGAAAGTCTACATTACAACGGTGATACCCTACTATTTACTATAATAATAAATGTGAAAGATTCGATGAATGGATAGATAGATGGATGGATGTTTGTGGCTTTTTCACGGTAAAACTACTGAACGGATTTTGATGAAATTTGGTATGGTAGTAGTTGAGGCTCTTGCTTAACACCCACACAGGCTATTTTTTAACCCGAAAAGTTGAGTATTCCCGTGGGATACTGTATATACGTGGGATCCGCGGGAAAAAGCAAGTGTATTTTATATTTAAATTTGTCTCGTTTCATCAGAATTTTCATGTAGGCTTTAAGTTTATTATTCTTCATACAGACTCACTCTTTTCACGTTTGCATTTACGCGCGCACGCACTGTCGTTAAATAAGGACATATTCGACTAGCAGTCACTGCAAACTTCGTACTACCTTGAGAGTTAAATTTGTTGACGTACTGACAGCAGCTCTACCTATTGCGTCCAATGGCAAATCTAAACCATTCTCGAATCAACATGAATACACACAAAAATTCATCAAGGTCCAGCCGTATAGAAGGAGTTCTATTACAAACACACACACAGATATTTATATAATCCGATATTTACTATTATAAATGTGAAAGTTTGTGAGGATGAACGGATGTTTGTTACTCTTTTACGCAAAAACTACTGAACGGTATTCGATGAAATTTAGTAGTAGTTTAGGCTCGCTATGTTCAACTATTATTCCGCCGTCTGTGGACCAATTTTCTAAATTCTTTTGTTGTTGTAAAGGGTATAATCCCAATTTGGTATGTTTGATACCAAGGCGGTGACCTGATGATGGTATACGTGAGGAATTGGAAACTCAAAATTTATAGGGACATCTGTGAGGATTTGACTTTTGTGAAGTAAATACTATCAAAAACTAAAATTTTGTGCCAAAGGGTACACCCTGGATCCAAAAGCACTGAACAGAACTCCTCGCTTAAAAAATAAACGTTTGGATATTTCGGTGTTGTTTTAGGAACTGCAAGCATATGCCATTATGTAACTTACAGTAATCATCATAATTATGTTATATACAATAGCTAATGGAAGCTTTGCGCGTATTCAATTGAACATTCGAACGCTTCTTTTAATCTTTCTTAAAACTTATTAAAAATTAAACCGACTTCCAAAGTAAAAATGCACAAAATATATGAAATAAATCTTGTTTTCTAAATAATTCCCCTTTTAAATTTGGCTAGAATTTTAATTTTTTCTCTACTAAATCTTCATAATTTTGAAGTCGGTACCAGCCCAAACAATATCCCGATAAAACGATATTTTATAGAACTCACACTTAAATTGAATGGTACCGACTTTAAAATTATGAAGATTGAGTAGAGAAAAAGTTAAAATTGTAGTCGAATTTAAAAGGGGAATTATTTATTATCCCGAAAAGTACGTTATTCCCGTGGGATACCCGATTCTATATTTACGGGCGGAGCCGCGTATACTTATATAAAATATTTTAATCGTTGGGTAGCTTTCTAGTTTCTATCTAAATGTATATTCTTATTTTAAGATTTTATGCTGGATTAAGGTATATAATCTTATACCTTAAACCAGCTCATCATGTATATATATATATATATATATATATATATATATATATATATATATCATTATTTTCGACTCTAATATGTCAGTCTGATCGGCAACTTGTTATGCGTATGGATAATTTTTGCTTTATTCGGATTGTGAATTGTGATATATGATTCTTTTTATTTTTTTATTCACTAGAAAGCAAAGCCGAGCAAAGCTAGGTTACCCAGGTACTAACAAAAATATACGCAGGAATTCCACGAAAAACTCGTATCACATAGTTTTATGGTGACATATAAAAGTGACGGCCTGTATATGTTGTACATCTTCTTAGAGAGCACTATGATTATTATATCTTGTGATGGACGCTGTGGAGTGTTTTCGTCGCGCCCGGAATAAATCATGGGCAATAAAACTCTCTTAGGGACACTTAATATTAGATTGACATGTAGAATTTTCGATGTGAAATGCTTCGGAGCGTTCACTAGCGTGCCGAGTGTACTCCATACTACACCCAAAGTATTGTAAAGAATAATTTTAGACAGGTACATATTCTGTAAAATAATTATTTGGAGTGTAATATATTCTGTCAGAAATCTAGCGGCGGCTCTATACCTTTACATTAATGGTGTGTTTTAAACAAAAAATGAAAACCTACTTCCAAAGTAAAATTGCACAAAAAAATATGAAATAATATTTTTTTTTCTAAATATTTCCGCTTTTTTAATTCGCCAAAAATTTTAACAATTTCTCCACTCAATCTTCATAATTTTGAAGTCGGTACCAGCCCAAATAATATCCTGATAAGACAATATTTTATAAAACTCACGTTCAAGTTGGCTGGTACCGACTACCGACCGACCGAGAAATAGTATAAAGGGTTGAAAGTTTGTATGGAAAAAATTTAACCTTAACTCTATGAAACTTTCGATTTATGATGCTCTTAAATAAAAAAGCTAGTACACTTATTCAGTTTATAAACGTAATTTAAACTTTAAAACTTTAATTTAAACTTTAACTCTTTAATTCAGTTTATAAACGTTTGTTTACTAGCACATTACACAATAATTATAGTATATTAATTAGACAAGCATCTGTTCAGCAGTTGCTTGTCTAATTAATATACTAAAAAATTCCTAAGCCAGAGTATTGCCATGTATTAGTAAAGCTAAAATATTTCAACTTCTTGCCGAGTGTTATCCTACTACTATTATAAATGTGAAAGTTTGTAAGGATGGATTGACGGATGTATGGATGGATGGATATTTGTTACTCTTTCACGCAAAAAGTGCTGAACGGATTTCGATGAAATTTAGTATGGCAGTAGTTTAGGCACTGGATAAAAACAAGCTACTGTTTATCCCGAAAAAGTACAGTTCTACCGTGGGATACCCGATACTATATTTACGCGAGCGGAGCCGCGGGAAAAATCTAGTATAACAGTAATCCACACGTTCTTATTCACAGAAGGAAGGTATTCGAATATTTTCCAGGCCGAAAGTTTAAATGAGGGTTTTTATTATTTAGAATACCTGGGAAACCAAGCTTTGGTCGGAGCTCTAGAAGACTAAAAAAAATCACAAAAATATTTACTGAGGTTCGAACCCACCACATTCCGAATTTCTGAAAACGCAAAAATTAACCGAACTGCCATTCGGACTGACATTGTAGAGTCAAAATTATTGATATATTGTTGCATGACGAAGGAAAAAAACATAAATAAATTAAAAATGCGCAGTTTCCAGGGATGAAACCTAGGAAGACCGATTTTCCTCCCTGAAGACACCCTGCATACTGAATTTCATGTAAATAAATACTTGCAGCCGTTGCCGAGATTACGATTATATATATAAAAGATTGTCTCGTTTAAAGTATAACGGAAACGGAACCCTACATTAAAACGGAACTCTAAGATAAAAGAAGCCTAAGTTACATCTTATATACTCAGCTATCTGCCAGTGAAAATCCCATGAAAATCGGTCTAGCCGTTTCATAGATTATCCGGAGCAAACGGACAGACAGACAGCCTATAAGGCTGTAAGTATATATAATTTCATATGCATTTAGTGAGAAACTGTTAATTTAAAATTACAAACAGAGACTTCAATTTTATGTATTTTTATAGAGGTATAGACAAAACTGTGTTCCCTTAAAAATGTTTATTGTTGTAGTATGGATGCGGCCGGCTGTGGTAAGTGAAGACGTTCACGGGTCAGTAATAATCAAAAGTGTTATAACACAATATCTTTAAAGTGGGAGAGTTGTGCTTCGGCATAAATTCGACCGGATACCACGGCCTCACAGAAAACCGGCGTGAAGTAGCGTTTTCGTTGTGTTTCGCCGAGTAGGTGAGGTTGCCGGAGGCCCAAATGGTGTTGGGGATTGAACCAGGAACGCAAGTGGGCAACACGTAATGAGCTACAACTCCTATGGCGTTGCGAGTGTCCATGGGCAGCGGTAATCGCTTACTGGTCCATTTCATTAAAAAAATATATTAAATTCGAAAGTAACTTTTTTAAATTTGTTTATTAATACAAATTACACATTTTACCGTGGTGTTAACTATTTAACCTCGGCAAACTGTGACGTTTGAGGTTGAGAACTCCATCTGTCTGTTAACCTAACCTAACCTAACGTTAACCACTGAAGGGAGTTCAATGACGTATTGTACCGGGGTAGACTAAGCCTAGGGGTAGGAAATAGGCTACTTTTCGTCGCGACCAAATGTACGGCTCCTGTGTGGATTTCGAAAGAATGGAACGAAACGAAACTTTGAAATGAGGCAGCGTCTGAATTCTAAGTTAGCGTAATTGTATGATCCTTAGGCTTTATAAATGCGTTAATGTGGTTGTGTGTGGTGCTTCAGCACAAAACTTTGTCCTCCTCCTCCGATTTTACTTCATATTGGAAGTTATTTCAAATTTAGTCACATCTAAAAAACTACTCTTCAATCTTTACCCGACTGCGCCATTAGCAGGGCTATGTTTTTCGAGAGTATGTATTGAACGGTTCGATTGATTTTAGCTTGAGAGGTGGCTTTAGATTTGTATTTAATGTGAGAGTGACACTGGGTACATCAAAACTATTTGACGCAGTCGGGTTTTTTGTTTTTATGAAGAGTATAATTATTAGTAATTTCAAGTCGGACCTGGGTTAAAATTGACTGTTAAGATACGAGTACCAGACTATAATTTATGAATACAATAACAAACCCTTGCCTTTATTATGATTAATTATTCTGTTCTACTTAAAATACTTGAAGGTTATACAAATTATACGTTGGAAGGTTTTATTATTTATTATTAAAATAATTACCACACTGAAAATTTCATGAGAATAGTAAAATTAAATTTCATTACAAAATAATTTAGTTTTGTTTGAATTTAATCAAGAGAATGAAATTTTAAATTATTGAGAAGGATAAGATAGGTAAAAATCTCTCTTTCTATACTATTAATTATCAAATAGGCTGCTTATTTAATACCAAGAGGAAACTCGGTTACCCAGGTAGGGTAATCGAGTTTCCTCGGAGTAGGAGGAGTAGATTTTTTTTTCGCATCTATTCCATAGTGTGGGGTATTATTAGATAGGTCTTTTAAAATATTGAGAGGTTGGAACCCACCACTTTCCGAATTTTCGAAGGGCGCAAAAACTTTAAAAAATTAACCATACTGCCAATCGGACTGACATTATTAGAGTCAAAATTATTGATATATTGCTGGACGACGAAAGAAATAACATAAGTATAACTTACAAATGCGCAGTTTTCCAGGGATAAAACCTAGCTAGAACGATTTTTCTCACATAAAACTCCCTGCATACTATATTTCATGTAACTTGCAGCCGTTTCCGAGTGCACGATTAAATTTATATAAGATTGTCCCGTTTAAAGTTTAAGATTTATATTAAGAAGCAGTAGATAATAATAATGTATAATTTAGTGGTTTCTTAAGTTTAATATCTTTAAATAATCTAGATAAAATTCGGCACAGATATTGTCTGGATACTGATGCTACCTCATTTCCATCCCGAAAATACACGATACCCGTGGGATGGATTTTAATTTTTAGCGAAAGAGGAAAAGCAAAAACTACCTACTATTTAAATAAAAACTGAAAAATGTGGTTTACCACTATGTTTATCTTAGCGTTGTTTAACTTTGTGGATGCGAAAAAAAACAAAATTACCAAGCAAAAAAAAAAAAAACTAATTTTGGACGCTGGGGAAATCTATGAAATCTACTCAGTGCCTGCGCGGTATTTTTCTGTTTGGATGATAATTCTCTACGTAATTATGCTAGTTCTAAATGGATGAGGCTAAAATAAGGTATTATCTGTATTAGCCTGATTTAAAATTATGAAATTAAAAATTGTACAATTAAAATACTAGTATTAAATTTGCAAACTGAATAAGATTTAGGCACCTAAGTAGGTAGGTACCTAAAACTTTTTTCCTTTTACATTACTAGGTACTTTTATTTTATTTGAAGACAGACCCGTTGGGAAAATACTAAAGAAAATACAGGAAGTGTTTCCTACTATGACACTATTATGTACCTATGTGTATATTTTGTACCTTAACTGATTCTGAAACGCATTTTAACGCCGGTTGTCTTCGATCCAGCCAATCTATTTGTGCCGAAGCAGGACTCTACGGTGAAGCATCGGGTCGTGTTTAAAGAGTTCGTATTTTAAACCAGGCTTAAACCTTTTTTTAATCTACGGTCGGAACGCTATCCAAACTGGGTACCACCACGCTCCTGTCACCAATTTCCTAATGCTCGACCTTCAACGAATTAAATAATCAATAAGCCTTTTGGGGGTATATAAATAAGATTGCATGAGTTGTGTTTTTCAAAATCCAGATAATATCATTCAAGATTTGATATGCCTATCTGAAATACTAGGGAAGTGAGACCGACCGATCGACTATCCTTGACCGACTTTATGATAATTTGTATTTAATATCATCTGAAATCATAAAAAAATATTTGGGAATTGGGATCAAGATATCACAAACAAATTAATGGTGATTATCAAAACACCATAACACTTAGGTCGGTAAATAGTAATTTAATAAAAAAATCGATTGGTGCTTACAATGGAAAAGTTTTGTGTACATTATTTGTAAAATGTCTGTGTGTGTAATTATTTGTAAAATGAAAAAAAGACACATTAATATAGTGAATGCAGTTATTAATCATTACAAATGTCAAAATATATCAATGATGGATAAGCCGGTACACTTCAGTGATTTTAGGTTTTATCTACGGAAAAATTCCTAGTGAACTGAATGATAATGAAACACCTTTATTACGGCGTTGTAATGAAGATGTGAAAAATCGACACTGATATCGTGCCGGCTAAAAAAGTTATAAAGGTCAAAAGATTACGATAATCAGTTTTTCGCAAATATCTCGCGACCTGTTGCTCGGAGGTCAATAGAGGTCAGTATAAAACTTGTTTGTCGTGAAATTATCTACAAAAAATGCTTCTTGAATTTTTCTGTAAAATTAACCGTTTTCGGAGTAGAGCGCTTAGAAAGAGACTAGTATGCACTCACATACGGTATTGTATTATGTATATCGTACACCAAGGCGTAAACTCTATTGCTTATTGTATTATGTATATTTTATATTATGTACATGTCGGAGGAATTCATGAGTCGAGTTGCATCTTGATTGCTACTGATTATTTGCATACTGATTGTTTACAATTGAATTGCCCTTAAATTCATTTGATTACTTTTAAATTCGTTTTTTAATTTAAGATAATTTGTAACATTTTTATCTCGCGTTAATTAAAATTAAATCGTAATTATTTTGTTACCGGCCAATCAGAGCAGAGCGCGCGCGGGCCTCGAGTGGGGTCGAGACGCCATCTTTACTTTAGAGGTGCGGACAGTGTTTGAAACACATTTGAGTGTGATCTATCGATCGAGTTGGATCGGAGTTGAGAATTATATTTTGTGGTTACTAGTTAAAGTGAAATCGGTGTCCTGAACCCACTGCTCGATCTTAAATTATTTTTAAATTACTGTTTTCTTAAATTTGTGATTAGTGAAAATACTGTTACACACTGAATAAATTAGTGTTAACCAATGATCATTGTTTTGTGCCCGCATTTTACCCACGATGACGCCCACTAAACAAGCAACTGCTACTGAAAATGATGTTGAGGACAATGTGTCTCTGACATCAGAAGTGGGATCGGTGCAGGCACAAAATGTGAGCGAACCGACAGCTGCAATTGACTGTTGGCGAGTGTTACTCGAAGCACAACAAACCAGCATGAGGCTACTTATAGAGGCGCTTACTAACCCACCGAACATGGAAGACAAGAGCATCACGCTACCTAAATTCCAGCCGGAAGGTGCAGACGCCCGGGCCTGGCTGACAACGGCGGACATTTGCCTATCGAATCGAGACGTACAGGGAAGTAAATTAATTCTTATACTTAGTAAGGCTATGAAAGGTTCGGCCGCAACTTGGTTTTCTCAAATAGCTTTTCCTAATATGAAATGGTTAGTTTTTTAATAAATTTTTCTTTCTCGTTTCGATACGCTCGATACATGTGCTGCAACAGTGTTAAAGATGCTTACTGGTAAACCACAAGACGGAGAGTGTCTTGCCGCATACGCAAGCCGTTTATTTACATTACTTACAACGCGATTGGGTAATCTGAGGAAGGAAGAAATTGTGGTATCTTTGATACTAGCACACATGGGTCAAATCGACCCACGTTTACAACGCTGTATTTTTTCCGAAGAAATTACTACCCGCACTAAAATGCAACGTGAGATTATGGCTTGTTCTTATCGCAAGCGCAGTTACCAAGAAATAGGGAAGACCACTGCTAGTTCTACGCAGTAAAATAAACGCCCTAGGTTAAGTTCTGTTTCTACAAAATGTTACTCTTGCGGAAAGCTTGGTCATAAATCTTTTGAATGTTTCAGCCGACCGCATGACAAGCAGCCTTCTACTCCTGAGCGCCCCTACATGGCCGTCGCTACGCGGCCCCTGGTGACATACTACGGATATGGTGTTGAAAGTCATGTAGCATCGCGGTGCTCCAAAACACCTGCGAGCACTAGCGCACTGCCCGCCGCCGCATCTAGCATTGTAAAGCAAGTGGACGTATGTGGTGTGAAACCTATCACCGGAATAATTACACAATTTGGTGAGCAGTTTTCATTTTGTTTTGATTCCGGTGCTGATTGTTCTTTAATTAAAGAAAGCGTCTCTCGTAAGCTTGTGGCACATTGCAACGTGCAGTTGTTACTCTTACTGGTGTAGGAAAATCTACTGTTTTATGTGAATTACAAATTTTATGCAGAGTAGTTCTTAGTGGTCACAATGTACAAATTTTATTTCACATTATACCTTACCTAAATAACGATATTTTGATTGGACGTGATTTATAGGCCTTAGGGTTTTCAGTTCATATAACTAGTGATAGGCTTACTATAATTGAGAAGCCTTCTTTGGTTAATATCTGCAGTATAGGCGACGCGGTGACTGACTTTCATGACGTAGATACTGATATACCTGATGACTTTAAATCACCTTTCATTAATTTCAACATTCAATCAATTTCCCCAATCATACGTCCCTACTGAGCTGGATCCATGTGTGTCAGATGATAATGACGGTGAGTGAATGTGTGTGTTGAGTGAATGACTGAGTACTAAGACTCATTATAAGATATTCAAACAGCATGGTGGTTGCTAGGCTTAAACGAAAGGCAAGGTGGCCATTGAAGGGCGAGGTGGCCAATCAAGGCGAGGTGGCCAATCAAGGCGAGGTGGCCAATCAAGGGCGAGGTGGCCAATCAAGGGCGAGGTGGCCAATCAAGGGCGAGGTGGCCATTGAAGGGCGAGGTGGCCCGAGAAATAAATTCAAGAGTTAAAGGCGAGTTGGCCTCAAAGTTACTGTGATGTGTAGCTATGTAAAAGGCGAGGTGGCTATTGTTACAGTATAGGTTATTACTTCGGTCAGGAGTGGCCGAACGCATGTACTAGGCCAATACTAAAATCTCTATTTTTGCAGATACTGATGATGCAAGGCCTTCAACATCACACGAGGGCGTGTAATACGTCAGGACGGCCGTGTCGGAGGAATTCATGAGTCGAGTTGCATCTTGATTGCTACTGATTATTTGCATACTGATTGTTTACAATTGAATTGCCCTTAAATTCATTTGATTACTTTTAAATTCGTTTTTTAATTTAAGATAATTTGTAACATTTTTATCTCGCGTTAATTAAAATTAAATCGTAATTATTTTGTTACCGGCCAATCAGAGCAGAGCGCGCGCGGGCCTCGAGTGGGGTCGAGACGCCATCTTTACTTTAGAGGTGCGGACAGTGTTTGAAACACATTTGAGTGTGATCTATCGATCGAGTTGGATCGGAGTTGAGAATTATATTTTGTGGTTACTAGTTAAAGTGAAATCGGTGTCCTGAACCCACTGCTCGATCTTAAATTATTTTTAAATTACTGTTTTCTTAAATTTGTGATTAGTGAAAATACTGTTACACACTGAATAAATTAGTGCTAACCAATGATCATTGTTTTGTGCCCGCATTTTACTCACGATGACGCCCACTAAACAAGCAACTGCTACTGAAAATGATGTTGAGGACAATGTGTCTCTGACATACATATTATTATTTTGTATATCTATATACTCATGTTTGTGTCTTAAAAGCTTCTATCTGATACTTGGGCGTTTTGTGAAAAATATACTTATACTAGGTGTTTCCCGCGGCTCCGCCCGCGTAAATATACCATCGAGTATCCCGCGGGTATACTGTTTTTCCGGGGATAATACAATATATATGTCGGGGATAGTAAAATCTCGTAATAAAGGTGTATACAAAAATTCAGCTCAGTAGGGGTTTTATTTCCAATTTTTCCGCAGATTGGGGTTTAAAATGTCTAAAAATTACTGCGCTAGTATTCACATTAAACAATTAAAGTAATACATTATGACATTTGTAATGCTTATTCACTGCATTCTTAGCGCAACTATAGTGACGGTGGGGCCCATGCATACTGTTACACTACGGAGGCGACTAACAGAGTTTTTGTATTATAAATATCGGTCACTCTAAAATATAACATACTGCATACCAGTGGCGAAGCAATCCGATTAAAAATAATTCCGTAGCTGCTTAAGCTATTATCTATTAAAATTATGAGCGACTTATGTAGGTCTTGGTACTTTCTTTGTTGGTGATTTTCATGCAAATTATTATTTTACTGTTGTGTTCACTGGCTTCGTATTGAAAAAAACACTGCTGGTACTCGTAAGGGTCAGTTTAAACCGCGACGATACGCGGCGCTGCATTTTTAAGAAAGCAATTCAAAATTTTACTTTATTAACTACACAAAAACATACACGTTTCATATGACATCAGTCATAACGAAGTCTTACAATGAAACGTGTATCTTCTTGTGTAACTAATAAAGTTCAATTTTGAATAGCTATCATAAAAATGCAGCGCAATGTCGCTGGTCGTTTTGGTGTCAATTGATCTAAGTCGTGGCAACGCTCAATGTCGAATATAAACACACCGGCATATTTAGCGGAACACAAAAGAAGGTCCATAATTAAAAAAATATGGTTTTATTTTAAAATTTACTTACTAAACTTCTTTTGTTATTTAAAGTTTCATTTGTTTTACTTAAAATGAGATCACATTAAGAACAGATTTTGCGAGTAAAGGCTATTTGTGAAAAATGGTACATTTTTGAACTTTTCATGTAACCAGGAAAAGTGAAAATTTATATTAAAATAACAATTAATTAAATTAGAAAAATGGTGATTAATATCGCGTATTTCCTCAACGTGCTCTTATTAAAGTTTCTACCCGTCTAGGCATACTGAGAATGATGTTATCGATGGTCTCCTGGGATAGTCTCCGCCATTCCTCAACTACGGCGATTCGCAGTTCACCCACGTTGGCAGGAGCTGGAATTCTGGACTTAACTATTCTTTTCAGCAAGTCCCAAACGTGCTCTATTGGGTTCTTATCCGGTGATCTCGCCGGCCACTCCATAACAGTGATATTCATATCATTAAGATAAGCTTGAGTTACCCGAGCGGTATGCGGCCGAGCATTATCCTGCATAAAAACAAAATCGTCACCAATATATAGGGCAAACGGTACGACATTTTCTTCTAAAACTTCTCTGATATAGCGGTCTGCATTCAGACTCCCTCTGTCAATCACTAACAAGTCTGTGCGAGCTCCCAAATAAATGCCCGCCCAAACCATTATTGATCCACCACCGTATGCAACTGTAGTTTCAAAATTTGTCTGAATGTATCGTTCTCCTTTGCGTCTGTATATTCTTTGCCTGCCGTCAATTTCATTTAAGAGAATTCTGCACTCATCACTAAACAATACCTTACTCCATTGGTCCGCGTTCCAAAGTCGATGTTCCTGAGCAAAAGTTAACCTGTTTCTACGATGAATTACCTCGAGCCTTGGAGCCTTGGCGGGCACAAATGAACCCAAACCAGCTTCTTCGAAACTTCTCCGTACCATACGCTTACTTACGGTTACACCCCGCACTGCTTCTAACTCATGTCGGGCTTGGACGGCCGTCAAACGGGGACGAAGCCGAATGAAACGATCATCCCTACTCGAAGTGCGTCTTTTTCTGCCTTGTCCTGCTCTTCTCATATAAGTACCGGTCTCCCTGAACCGTTGGATACTGCGATGGATCGTTAAAACTGGTCGACGAAGATCTCTGGATATCACTCTGTAGGTTTGACCATTTCTTCGCATTTCGAGTGCCCTGGCAATCTCCGTTGGGGCTAAGTCAGGCATAATTCAGTCCTCAACTCCAAAAAGATACGCGATTTAAAAAAAACTAACAAAAGACAGTATTTTAATGAAATTTTAAATCAAACTCAGAAGGAAGAAATACTCGAAGTTCGCTCCAGATATTGAATTTATTACAGTATTTGAATAAAATTAAAACAATTGCATAAAATGTGATGTTCAGTTGTTTTCTTAATTTGAAAATATTTATTTTGAAATTAAATGACGTATAAACCAGCCAGCAACCTTATATGATACTGATATCAAACCTTTATTTTATGTTCCGCTAAATACTAAGGCGGGTCAATAAGTCCGTGACTTTTTGAATTTCTAACCTCCTTACTGAAAAAACAACACTACTCCTGTCAACAGGCATCTGTCAGTTGACTCCTATCAAAATTTGAACTTGCTGCGTCAGTTAGTTTGTGTTTTACAGCTATCTTTATCAGACTATCCAGTAACTTAAGGAAACAATGGAAAAAGTGAATTTCGTGTGCTTATTAAGCATTATTTTTTGCGAAAAAAAACCATTACCGAGACCAAGGCTAAGCTTGATAAATACTATGGGGACTCTGCACCATCGATTTCAATGGTAAAAAAGTGGTTTACTGAATTTCGTTGTGGCCGTACAAGCACTGAAGATGCCGAACGTCCTGGACGCCCAGTTGAGGTCTCTACACCCGAAACAATCGAAAAAATTCACGATATAGTGTTGGCCGACCGAAGATTAAAAGTGCAAGAGATTGTGGAAGCCATAGGCATCTCGCATGGCTCAGTGGTTTCAATTTTGAATGATCACTTGGGCATGAGAAAGCTTTCCGCAAGATGGGTGCCGCGTTTGCTCACAGTCGACCACAAATGCAATCGTGTAACAACTTCACAGGATGGTTTGGCGTTGTTTAATCACAATATGGAGGAGTTTTTTAACCGTGGACGAAACATGGATCCATCACAACACACCAGAGACCAAACAACAGTCAAAACAGTGTGTTTCTAAGGGTGAATCGGCGCCAAAGAAGGCCAAGGTGGGTTTGTCAGCCAATAAAGTTATGGCGACTGTTTTTTTGGATGCACGTGGGATAATCCACATTGACTATCTTCAAAAGGGAAGAACAATTAATGGGGAATATTATGCCAACTTATTGGACCGCTTCAATGAGGATTTGAAAAAAAACCGACCTCATTTGGCCAAGAAAAAAGTTCTTTTTCACCAAGACATTGCAAGGGTGCACACATGTGCAGTTGCCATGGCAAAAATCCATGAGTTGGGCTATGAATTGCTCCCACATCCACCCTATTCTCAAGATTTGGCTCCGAGTGACTACTTCTTGTTCCCAAACCTGAAAAAATGGCTCGGTGGAAAAAGATTTGACTCCAATGATGAAGTCATCTCGCAAACAAAGGCCTATTTTGAGGACCTCGACAAATCATATTTTTTGGAAGGGATAAAAAAATTGGAGAAGCGTTGAAAAATAAAATGATTTATTTATCAAAAAATCTGTGTTTTATTCCAAAAGTCACGGACTTATTGACCCGCCCTCGTATGCCGGTGTGTGTATAACATGATAGCTTGGTAACGGCCGAATACCGAAACGATAGATAAATTAAGTGACGCTCTTTACGTAATTTTAATATTAGAAATGCCTCTTTTTAGCCTACGCGTTGTACTTTCCTACAAATAACTTTTATTGTAGGTTTAATATATAATATTATGTTGTACTTTTGTGATTTTAAAGAAAAATGTCTGCTTTTTTCAAATCCATATTCAATAAATATAAAACCTGAAATATAAAAACCGAGAAACCCACTAGGAACTTACTTGTTTTGGGGACACCCGAGATTATTAGATGTAAATTTAAAATTATACAAAACGCTTAATTACAATAGTATCTTAATACTATGCTTTAATCTTCTTCTTTCATTATTTTTAATATATTATAAAAATGGATTGCAATTCAAATGTTAAAACTCGAGAACGGCTGGACCGATTTAGGTAATTTTGGTCTTGAAATTATTGTGGTAGTTCAAGGAAGGTTCAAACGGCGGGAAATATCGAAATAATTGTGGAGAAAACATTTGGGCCCAAGGGAGAATTGGGGATTTTAAGGACCAGGAACGCAAGTCGCAGCTCGAGAAGAGTTACAAGTATAACTCTGGGGTTACGGGTGATCTTGGGCGGCTGTTATCGCTTACCATCAAGCGATCCGTCTGTTCATTTCATATAAAAAATAAACGAGGATTGCATTTTCCCACAATAGCTGTTCACTAAGTTGACTGTCTACTTGTAGGCTGCACCTAACATTCTGTTTGGTTATTTATTTATTCCAGTTCAAAGTTAAGACAGAACAACGTTTGTCGGGACAGCTTGTTTATTACTATACTAGCATTAATAACTATTAATGTCAGTCACGTATCGTTTCGTTTTGGTGTGAATTGGTTTTTGTGTAGAACAGCTATCTCCTACAAATGTTAATATTGAAATGCTAGTTAGTACAACTAGTAGATATTTTCTTAGCCTATATACTAGTTTTACTACCATATAAATATATAGGAAATATCTCCCTTCATGTCACATTAACTATCTCTATCTCTATCACAGAATACTATGTAGATATTATGTTATGATCCGACTTCAATTTTATCATTTTATTCGTTGCTTTTTTTTATTTTCAACATTTAGTGTGTTTCGATATAAAATCTCTCAGATACGAGATAAAAATATGAAAATGTCTATGGAATTTGAAGGAAAGATTGACAATCGTGTCAAACCAACAATTATTATATACACGCGTGTTGGTGTGAGCGAGATAGTGTTGGTTTTTTTATTAATTTTAATGTATTCCTAGGCATTATTTGAAAAAATATTCGCTTTCTGCACACCTTCCTCCACATAAACTTTATTTGTGTCAAATTTCATACTCCTCCGCTCGCACCATTCTCTCGAGACTGTACCTTAAGTTTTTGCTTCACGCATTATCATATATGATGATGATAGTAACAGTATTAATGTAAACGACGCTAAGTGATATCGGACGTCGGCAGCCTAGACGTGCGTCGACATTACTTTATGTCCATGCGATATGACGTACGCGTTCATATCGACCGATCGTATCGACCGTATCGATCTACCGTATGCCGAAACGCGATCCGATAGGGAACTTCGATTTGCCGTATAGTTTATTGTATATGCGAGTAAATATTAAATTTACAGTGCACGTACTTTCTTTATTTTCCTGGTTATTCTATGGAAAAGGTAATGTACGAAAAATTAAGAGATTCAAGGGTTAGCTCACAGTCACACCGATTTAAAATTGTTATAACATTTTTGTATAACATGTTCTTAACATAATGTTCACTACAAAAAAAGGAGCACGTTTCATTGCAAGAGTGTCGACGCGACGTTGTGTGTTTTTTTTTTTTTAATATTTTTAAACATAATATTTTATTACTAGGTGTTGGCTGCAATTAAAAAAGTAGCTTATACTCAAGGCTTAATTTTCATAAATGAATTTTATCTATCTGTCTATCTAGCGATCGAGCTATAAGATTTCCATGTGCTGAAGTTTATTCAAATACATTGTGCAGTGCGTGAGCCTGAAACAAACGAATATAATAGCTTAAATTAATGTATAAAGTTTCCTCCTTCTTTTCTACGTATATATTATATACGAAGAAATATATATATATATATATATATATATATATATATATATATATATATATATATATATATATATATGTATATATTTATAAACTATATTAATAAACACCATAGACGTATATATTATAGACGAGGCGTGTTGAGAAGAAAACTGTATCCAATTAAATGACCCTCCTTTTGGAGTTTTTGGGGTCATTTTGACATTTGAAGTATGGTGAAATCAAGATGTCTGACATTTGAGATATGGTGAAACCCAAGATGGCGTAACTTTTTCTTGTATATAATATTTGTTATGTCAAATGCACGTAATAGCCTACCTATCCTTAAGTTTTGAAATCTTTGGAAAACACAATAGAAATAAAATTTAAAAGTTATAGATAGATAAGAACAAAATAATGACACCGACGTTTTTAATAATATTTGGGAAAGCCCCGTTTATGTACAAGACGGTTTTATTAGACAGTTGCAATATGATTTAAGTAAGTTTATAGCCACATACATGCACACATATTCCTGGTCCTGTTACAAACATTTCCTTTGGTTCACGTGAAAATTATTGGATAATCCGTTTAAATAGATCCCGGAGGAAGGAAAGAGCTTATCGTTTAATGGTACTATATTTATTGAATTAGAGTTTTACTTTCATAGAATATCAATATATTCTCAGCATAGTTCAAATGTGAAAGGTCGGTAAGTTAAGCTGAACTGATATATCATATTTTTGTTTGTGCTATTCTATAAGGTTTTGTGATTCAGCATGACACACGTCTAATTCTAAGCACTTTTGAGATTTTAAGTGCATAAGGTGGTATTCGGATCGAGTTACAGACGTATTTGCTATTTAATTTAGTAGTAAAACAAAATCTACGGGATTTGACATTATGCATCGCAAGCGACATGTCACTTATGATGACTTATGTCAAATTCCATACATTTTTGATTTCGAACTTCACCGTCGAAATCATCGAATGCATCTTGACTAAAGGCCCTGTGTAGTGTGTCGGCTGTTCGTTATCAGTAAAGCTGTACAAGTGTACACACACGGTGTCACAATTTGTATTGCACATAGCTCTGTAGAATTTGATGCCGGTAAAACGAAAATGGAATTTCTGTGATATTCGTATTCTAAAGACAATGAAACAGGTTACTATATTATATTTTTTACAAAAAAAAATACAACATTTAATCAATATCAATAAAACAATTATCAAATATCTATAAAATCTTTTAGACTACAATGTATTTAACGAAATCTTATTAGCAGTATCAGATTCTGAAAATAGTAATCGAAACTAAATACAAAAATAAAATCTCTGTTTAGTTTTTTTAGATGTTAGAATCGGAGGGCTAAATTTTCGAAATACAAAATATTGAAAAATAAAAAATAAGAAAATATAAAGCCCAAGTTACCCGCGGCATCATTATAAATCTATTGACACCTCATTCATTAAAATCGCAGTAGTTTAGACGCTACGATGAACCAAACATACATACATAGATTGACAGCATAAAAATATCAACCTTCCTTTCGGCTTCGCCGTAGTCGGGTAAAAATTTACGAAATACCTAGTTTTTTCGAACAGTATGTGAGCTGATGACGATGAACTATATCTAAGAACACTTTCGATCACGTCAGGTCCCAAACAAAAAACTAGATCGAAATCGGTCCATCCGTTTGAGAGCTCCGACCACCGCAGTCGAGAGCCGAGTTCTTAACCACCGCACCACGGAGGCAACGGCATGTAATACTATACATATCACAATCTGGGTAATTTTGACCCGTATAAACATCGAAGGGTTAAGTACATAATAACCTTATAATAGTGTGAAAGTGTCAATGCCTCTCGAACACAAATGAAGATGGGATCGTTGGTTTAGGATGAAATTTATCCTAAATATCATTAGCGTAAGTGTAATACAAACCGAGGGTTGATGTTTACGGGTCATCGGATAGTGGCTATAGGATATCATAATCGTAATCCTTATACAATATTATAAACGTGAAAGTGAGTTTGTTTGTTTTTCACGTAAAAACTATATAACCGATCATTATAAAATTTAGCACAGATATAAAGTAGATTAGGGACGGAGGAGGACATAGGCGACGATATCGCGGCAAATTTATGCACTGTTCCAGTGGGATCTCTTTTATCTCTAATACGTGAAGCATAAGCTATTAGTACGGTTTTGTGAGAATTGTACGAAACGAGAAGTATGATATTTGGCACAGCTAAAGTTTATGTGAAGGAAGGTGTGCAGAAAGCTAATGTATTTTTAATACAAACATTTCATAATAATAATAGCAACAACAGCAACACACTACCTCGGATTATTTACACACACTACCGTGCGTTTGGTACAATTTTGTTTCACGTTAGTCAATCTATCATAACATTTACAGTTTATTTTATTTTTTCTATATAATATGATTCAAAATAACCCTTAAAAACCACAGGGCTAACTCTAGTTTCGTATTATTGGATAATCATCAGGTTCGATGGGCGTACGCCGTATAGTAGTTGAGGGTAGACACGATAATATAACAGTGATTTTTGACAGTTTTTTGACCTAAAATTTTGAACTTGTATTTATAAATTCAAAGCTACCTGAGCACGGCACTATTTTTTCTCTAGTTCACCAATGATTTTAAAACTAATTAATTAACTAAGCTTTAATGAGCTATGACTGGTTGCTAAGTGCGATTTGATTTAAATCGGGACAGAAGGCAACAGAAATCGGGATTTGAGTCTACAAATCGGGACTGCAAAAAAACTGCATTTATTCCTCCTTTTCTTATCCATCCTTTTTTAACTCAAAATTTAATTAAAATCGTAATATGTAAAATTATATTTTTGAGATCGATAGGTAGCTCTTTACGTGTAGAATATATTTTAGTTAAATGCGAGTTAAAAAACTTTTTTTCTAATATTTTTTAATATTGTTAAGAAAATGCCAATCTGAAAGGCTGTATACTTGGAAAAATGAACAATAGCAAAAAATAGAACATAGGTAATAATATATTTATTATTACCTATGTTCTTTGTATGTTTAAAGCGAGCGAGCAAATTTTTTTTCCCATTTTGCTGGTTAAAATTTGATCAATTCCTATTTATTGACATTGCATCTCAAAAAAAACAAAACAGAAAAACATAATGTAGTTACAAAATGTTAAATTATGTTCTGTAAATTAAAACTTAAAACCGAGCGAGCAACTTTTTCTCCTATTTTGCAAGTAAATAAAATCTGTTGAACCATTTGGGATAGAAAAAAAAATAGAATTCAAAATAGATGTTTAGGAAGTGCCACCGTGCTGTATAACTGTAGATTACGAGTACATATTTTTTATTTTCAAATCAGATACATATAGATGTTTACAGATTATGAAATGTTATTAGTCATTAATAACTATGGATACGTTATATCCTCATAAAACTAACAAATTTTGTGTGTCGCGGCACACATTGTCATTTTTCATTATTGTCACATTTCACTCACACAGCAAAAAATCGTAAAAGGGATGGCATGCTTAATTAAATAGCAAAAAAAGATGACTAGTGTTTGTCACTACAAATAAAGCGTTTTAAAGTGAAACTTTCATTACATCGTCTCAAACTTTTTCGTCTGTGTGTTGCATGTCGCGTGACGGTCGGCCGCGGAGTAGGGATAAAGTGAAAGGCGCTCGTCAGAGCAGCCGAGGCCAATATGGCGGCGCCTATAGTTCGCATTAGCTGACCGTGTAGTGTATAGACTAGTACTCATTTGTGCCAGTGCTCCACGCTATTTTGTTATTAAGTTTCACTTTTACCGTGGTTTCATAAAACCACACAATCCTTTTCTTGATTGGCTTACAACCCAAAAATACTTCACATTAGTAAGGCCCTCATAAACATCTTATGCAAATAGGTCCGCTTTACCTATAGCATGATCTAGCGGCAAATCAGCGCCATCTAGTATGCCATATGAGAACCAAAGTTCCTTAAGAAAATTAACTTAAAATCTAACGCATAAACAGTCTGTATATTGATAACTCGTTCTGTAGTTCACGCGAAGACACAAGAAGCGCATTTTTTATTAAATAAGCCCGTAAATTCCAGTTTGGGATCTCAGGCATAGAACATTTGCCGACGGAGACAGAAGGTACAAAATGCGTATAAATTCTATTCGTTCATAGTTATTTACCTTTCACGACATACTGAGAATTTAATTTTTTTGTGTAATCGGTAGTTTGATAATCATTTTATGTAAGATTAATCTAGATAATAATGGCCTACTCTAATGGGTTTTTTTTGTAATTAATGCCCCAAACAGGAATCGAAACCTGGTATTTAAAAACATATTTGTATTAATGTACCACAACCTATTGATTATTGAGGTACTATCTAAAAGCGCAATAACATAAAGCTTTGTGTAAATATAATGTCAAAAAAGTAGTTTCTTATACTATTTATTTTCCAGTTTATTTTCAAGAATTTGTTCCTCATTAGGAAAACTTACTATCAATCTCTTTTTATGTAAAGTTAAATTTAAAATATTTTGTACCACCTGTATGGTATACTGTATGACCCCAAGTCGCCACCTTACTTAAAAGAAAGGTTTAAATTTTTGGACGATAGTGTAAAATGTTTTCGAAATTCTAATATATCATTAAAACCCCCTACGAGAAATACAAAATTTTTTGACTCTTCATTCACAGCTCGTGCAGTCAGTCTGTGGAACAGATTACCAATTTCATTAAGACGCGCTCAATCTTTGCACGTATTTAAAAATGGAGTTAAGGAACATTTTTTGTCACAATTAACATGGTGATCTTTACTGTAAGTCCATAATTTGTATGCATTATTTCTACTTTTAATAATAGTATTTATTTATTTATTCTATAGTACGATATGTAAGTATTTGTGTATGTATTAACGAATATTATAAAGTAGTGTACCTAAATAGTATATATCATATAAAAGTATTATGAAATCTTAAATTACAATATGTATTAAAATAATTTTCTCTTTACGTGTCTATAAAGCCACCTACCAGTATATTACATGTAAACATGTGTCATGATTATAAAGGTTGTCTGGCAGAAATCGCTTGTAGCGATAAGACCGCCTTTTGTGCTTTTATAAGTTTAGTTTTTCTATGTTCTGTATGTCCTATTTGTTTTTGGTGCAATAAAAAGTTTTTCATTCATTCATTTCATTCAATATTTTAAAATTCGAATATTCTATTTTTATGGGCACTATTCGAATAATTGAAATAAGCTTAGTTTCTATTATAATAACAGTTTTTTTTCCCAAATTTAAATATATAACAAAATATTGTGAAAAGATACTGGCGATTTACACGAAAATCAACAAATTCTTGATAACAGGCTTTAAAATCCAGGGGCGTAGGAATTTCAACAATCAAAATATTAAAAAAAAAACAAAGACATTAAATAAACGGTAACAATGTAGAAAAAATAATAAAATAAGTTTTTATTGTTACTATTAGTCACTTTGTATTTCACTCTAATATTATAAAGGCGCAAGTCGAGTGTGTAAGCTTTGGAAATGTTTAAAAAAATTGACGATTGATAAATTCAATCAAATATAAGTAGCAGTTACTTTACTGTTATTGTTAGTTCGTTCTAAGTTATTTCACATCACATCTTGCAATTCACTTTTTTGTAGTTTAACAATTTTGAGATGTTTATATTTATTTAACTGATTGAACGATATAATTAAATTATTTTCGTCAATAATATCTAATAAAGCTAGATACAATTATGTACAACTAACGACATTAACTTCTGTAGGTACTATTACTCTATGGCAGATCACAGATGCATGCAGCATCCTCATTAGATTCACAAAAAAGTATATATTGATTTGCTTTCCTTTTTTCTTACGTTATAAACTGTCAAGTATTGTCTTGCCATTATTTATTGTTAAAAAAAATATTTTTGACAAAATACTTGACTGATAGTAATAAATGTTGTAAAGTTGCATGTGGAATGAAACGTGACAGTGAAAATAAAAATATCTTTATTGAACACATAAGGGACAAAAACACAACAAAAACGAAAATGAACAAAATCCCCATACCACGTGCTCAATTGGAATCCACTCAGGCATCAATCACTGCAGTGCCGAGGCGCCTGATCTACCGTTGAGATCTCACATCGGCACATTATTTTAATTATATATAATATTTCAATTTACAGACCAACAGGAAATAATTATAATATATTTTGAAACACTTCATGTAACATTGATGATTCTACTATTTAAAACATAAACCCAAAACAAATAAAACAATTATAGTCAGATGCCGCTGCGTGCAGCTTTATCTCGCGACACGGTATACGGGAAACCGCGATTGCAAGTTCAGTTGGCGTGGTGAAGTTTGAAATCAAAAACATATTTACGGGATATGAGATAAGTCATCAGTAAGTGACATGTCCTGTGCCTTATGTAAAATATATTTTTCCCCATATATTTTTGATTTCGAAATTCGCCGTCGAAATAATCGAATCCATCCTGACCAAAGGCCCAGGGCTAATTTGACGTTGCCGGTATTTTATGTGACATAGCGATGCTTATGTCACTTAGCGATGCTTATGTCAAATCCAATACATTTTTGTTTTCGAACCTGGTCGTCGTTATTAGCGATGGGGACTTAGCTAAAGGCTCTGATTTCCCTTCTATTAATACTCATATCTGTTTACAATAATATTATAAAGCGCTTACTGATTAGAAACTCTAGAAGTTCATACATATTGTGCACGTAATATTAAGAGCGTTATATATGTAGTAATACATGACTAGCAAGTACTTATAATTTTATGTGTGAATATAAATATTATAGGTACTTATTATTTTGTTGCTGAGATATGTTTTGAGTGCGTTTCTCTTTAATCCCTTAGTTTACAAAATAGTTCAACTCGATACAAAATAATTAATATTTGAAATCATTTTTTTTATTTAATTATGACGTACGTATAAACGGAAACAGGCATACAATTACTACATAGTTTACGTGAGTGGGGAATACAATGCCTAATAAACGCACAAAATATCTGTCACCATAAATTTGTCTTCGCATAAATTATAGAGTACTACAAATGGTGTTTGCCGTTGACATACTATGTCGAGGGATGTCACAACCGATACGAAATATTATCATCTTATTTTATATATTATAATAAAAATGGATTGCTATTTGAATCTCTCGCTAAAACTCGAGGACGGCTGGACGATTTGGCTAAAACAAATTTATACATTAATTTTTATCCTTCTAGAATGATTGCAACCCGCACCGACTGAGCCGCAAAGTTTACAAAAATCGCGTTCTGTACTGATTTTTTGTTCTACTACTAAACCAATATAAGTGTAAACAATTGGTAAATTAGTATCAAATAAACCAAGGCTGACATGAATACTTCTTTAAACTCATAAAATAATAACATAAAGTTTGGATAACTTCACTTTAGGTCAGCATTTACAGGCCTGATACAAGCTATGTTGACGACACAGCGCAACAAGAACCTTCGTTATTTTAATTTTTAGCCGTGTTTTACTTATATAATAATAGTAATAACTCCCCACGCCGATTTCGGCGACGGTGGCCGGTTTCATTGAAAGCAGGCCAGCTACGCAGGAGTTATTTTATAGTGCCCAAGTGTTTGCGCAGTACACTAGAGCACTTTTTCTTCCTTTACTCTCGAAACCCAGTGGGATGGACAGACCGACACGACTGGCGAGGTTCAAGAGCAGGTCCAACTTTTTACATGCCCCATGACGCATGGACCATCTTTCTTGTCAGACAATCAGGTGATCAGCCTGTATTGTACTAACCAAATATGGAAACAACATATTTTTTGTTGTTTCAATGCGGGAATCGAACCCACGACCTCTGAGTCGAGAGCCACGGAGGCTGTTACTTATATAATATAAAGCCGTAATGTACTTTTTATGAAGATTTATGTCAAAAAGTGCAGTTTAGATGTCTTTAGCTTAATCTTTCCCGATAAGTTCCTAGTTTTTTAAGTCCAAGAAGCTGTTCTCTATCGTCAAATGTAGCAATAATTGGCAAATTTCCTTCTTTTCAACATCGTCGATATATATAATTGGGTAACAGTTTTCCACCCTGATAGACTGAGATTATTCAGATAAGTTGTTCTGAAAGACATTTTGATTGCTTCTGCCCTGGATTCGTACATAGACGAAAAAATCTCGTCTGACATGCGAGGCACCGAATCTTTTAAATATTCCATGTTATTTACAGAAAACGTAAAAAACGAGCAATGGTTTGGGTGACCTTGCTCTCTTCGTTTCTTGCGTCTTCCTTAATTGTAATCTTTTATAAAGTTATCAGAATATGTTTTATAATCTTATAGCATTAATTGCCCGCGGATTCGCCCGAGTCAAATTAGGTTATAAGCTTTCATCCCCTATTTTACTCCCCTAGGGGCTGAGTTTTAGCTGAAATACGTAATTTTTTCGTACTCAATTCATACGAAATATCATGCAAAAATGTCCTAGGAATAAAAAGTTTCATACAAACTTTTATCCCCTATTTTACCCCCTTGGGTGGTTGAATTTTGAAAAATCCTTCCGTAGTGCATGCATACGTCATAATATGAAAAATACGTGTGAAAAATTTCAAATTTCTATCCTTAAGGGTTTGGCCTGTGCGTTGATACATCAGTATTTGCCTTTTATATAATAATATATAGATTAAGCATATAATTTTATTATTATTACGTTTATTTAACTGGCAGTCAGTTTGACTTCATTAATAATGTATAATACACTTAAAATAGGACTGCCAAAACTTGACGATTATGTGTTGATTTTGCATCATTTATTTGGTGGCTATGCGGTTTTTTTTATCACTCTTGAATTTTACAGATATCTTAAAGATAAAGATAAAGAATACGCAATAAAGAATTGCGCACAAGAAATCTTACAAAACTACGTATGAAACGACAAATGAAATATTTAATTGCAGGTACATAGGGTTGTCCCCTTGTAACTTGTATGGGAAAATTAAAATCGCAAATCGGCACTGGTTATCGTTTATCAAATGCGATAATATTTTTTTTCGGTTGTATTAGGTCAATACGAATATTTTAAGAGTGTATGCGTAAAAAATATCGAACTTAAAATTTCTGGGACACCCTATCCTACATATTGAAATTTTCGCAAGATCAGTTGCATGCATGTAACTCCTTTGATGTTACTAATAAAATAATCGCTTACCACCAGGCGATCACCTTGCTTCTTTGCCAGTCTTAATATCCAGGTGAGACAGAGAGAAATATGCCAGAAGCCGGCTTTCTTTTTTTCTTTCTTGGACTTGCCTTACCGTGAATACATCTTAGCTACAAATGCGTGGTCCCTAGATTGTACGTCAATGGTGTTTGTACATAATGTATAAAACTATGTTGACTCAAATTTACGCCTCGCGAATGTGGGGTGGTAACGAAATTACTTTTGAAAAGTGCCTTATTCGAGGCAGGAAAATTATGGACGAGGACGGAAGTTTCTGTCACAATTTTTTACTCAAAGTGAAACACTATTTCTTTGAACGTTTAAGAAATATAACAATTGACGATTTATTTTATACTTTAAACGAGACAATCTTGTATATACCTCTTGCTTTTTCAGTCAGTGTCCAAACTTTCAGGAGTGAATATTACTTTTACTATATAGACTTACTTATACTATAATATATACTTTTACTAGTGGAATTTTCCTACTTGAAATAAAATCTGCTGTTTCCTACAAAATTAAAGGGCTACGAGTTCGGCATTATGTAGTTGTCACCCTTGAAAAGTTTGACACTGACTGAAAAAACATTCTGTATATAATCGTCAGCTCGGCAACGGCGGTAAGTATTTACATAAAATTTAGTATGCAGGGAGTTTTTGGGGAGAAAAATCAGTCTAGCTAGGTTTTGTCCCTGAGAAACTGGTCATTTTTAAGTTATACATGTTTTATTCTTTCACTGTGCAGCAATATATCCCATGAATGCTCCAATTATGTTACCTCCAGCTGTGATTGTGCCACAATTAAAAGGACCAATACAATTAAGTACCTGGGCGTGGTTATTGATAGTAAGCTATCCTTCCATGAACACATCGACCAGTTATCTACACGTACACGCAAACTAATGTTCATGTTTAAAAATCTGCGTCATGTTGCCTGCAAGGAGCTTATAAGATCCGTTTACCTCGCACTGGTACAGTCACAGCTAAGCTACTGTATTACTGTTTGGGGCGGTACAACTAAAACCCTTATGTTGAAACTGGAAGGGGCTCAGAGGGCGGTATTAAAGGTTGGTTTTTCTTTGTCCTTCTTCCACCCAACACGTGACGTTTATAAGCTAAGTAAAGTACTAACCGTTCGCCAGCTATATATTCTACAGACCATAATCAGGCAAAGGTCTTTGATAAACCACAATGTAAAACCGTATTCGCACAACGCTGTTTCGAGTATCGGGGATGTCATATATACAATAAAGTCAACAAATGTCTTAAAATCTACCCCCTTACAAAATACAAATGCAAGGAAGTGGTTAGTAAATGGTTGCAAAACTTGGAATACGGTCCTACAGAGAACATACTTAACTAACGCACACATACACACATTCACACACACACATACACACACACACACACACACACACACACACACATGTGCGCAAGCATTATGTCACACATTCATAAAAAAGAAAAAAAAAGATTATTATTATTTTATTATTTCCTCATCTCTATATGATAATAATTTTTCTCTTTTGCTTTAATCAACTTAATAACAACATGCATCTAGTGAATCATAGTACATTCTATATGATTTAAATGTTACATAAAATGTTCCTTGGGGTGAGGACCTGGTGATCCGTAATACAGGTATACAGGTATGACCTATAATGGACACCAGCTCCTCACATTTCACTTGACTGAAAGACACTTTTGTAATTGTGTACAATTGTAATCTATATTGTGAGGAGAAATAAACATTATTATTATTATTCTTATATATATATCAAAAATTTCGACTCTATAATGTCAGTCCCATTGGCAGTTTGGTTAATTTTTGCGTTGTTGGAAAATTCGGAATGTGATGAGTTCGAATCCCAGTAAAGTATATTTGACTTTTTTTTTTCTTTTTTTTAAGTCTACTAGAGCTCCGTGCAAAGCTCGGTTACCCAGGTACTTTTATTTAAACATAAATACACAAACATTTTTTCCTAAAAAAAATCTATTCATCAAAGGTTTCAAAACTAAATATTGGCTATGACGTACATATTTTGACAGAACAAATCCATAAACAAGAAAAAGTTACGTTATCTTGATATCGCCATACCTCAAATGTCAAAATGTCCCTAAACATCCCCAAAAGTGGGGCGGGCCATTTAAGTGGAGACAGTTATTGTATCGACATGTCTCGTCTATAATATTAACGTCTAATTAATAATAGTTATTATAAGTATCACATTCTGTGTCATTTTGACCCATTTCTTATAATCATGTGATTATAAAGTACGTCGTACCTAATATCTAGAATAATGTTTTAGTTATAGTCTGAACCTCAATTCTCGTGATTGATCGACTTACACATTCACTTTACTTTCATTGAATTATAATACATTATAAGAATCGTCTCGATATCTTCATACTAACTAATCTAACTGATTTTTAAAGTTGTGACCAATCAAAACGGGTTTGACATTGGTTTGGCGTTTATGAGAATTTTGCAGTTATAACACATCGGGACTTGATCGTAACTGTGTTATTGAAGGATATTTAATTATCCGAATCGACCTTCAGATCAAAATGTGAGGTATATTTGAAAAAAGAAGCGTATCCATGTTAGTGCTCGCGTTGCTACTTAAACAAAAACAAAAGTTTAATACAATATGCGCTATTTTCTAACACTGAGATGATACAATTTAAACCACAAGATACAAAAATTGCGTTGCCGTTCGCGAGCTGAAAAAATGTGAAATTTATTTGAGATTCCTGTGTACATTTGATCTGCTAAAAGCGAGCTGGTGTGACAACTGGGGTTTTTTCCACTGGGTTTTACGAACACTGAATTGTAATCCACAGAGACGTACATAGAAATTGACATTTGGAAATGTTACAAACCAACACACACTAAGAGTTTTGCTGGGGAGTTCGATGGGTGACGTTGTGAATTTGTAATTTTTCAAAAATTTGTGTTATCTCGGTTCTTAATGTATAATATTGGTAGAATATTAACCATTAAATATTAGTTAACGTGCACAAGTGTGGGCAAGTGGTACAACTTCTAAAAACGTGCTATCTGTGTGTTTCCCGCCAAATCTCTCTAGGAACTTTCAGTAAAGCGTCTACCACTTTACTGAATCGACTGACATGACTCATTGACTGTACTGACTGTATATTTGAACTTTGACTAGACTTTAGACTTGACGATATATGAATACAGTGTTGAAAATTGAAACGAAAGTTCTATTTCCCGCCTTTTTTACTTGACACTGGCAAATGGTTTTAAGATAAGCCGACGCCATATATTAAAAAAAAACACACACACACACACTTAAATATCCTTGTGATATTTTTATCGTAGGATATCAATAAACAAAAATTTTATTTCATTACGAATGCTATTATACCTTATATATATATTCTAAAATTTTGATCCCGCATACATTCGTTTTTCGCGCGGGAACCGAACAATTTGCCGAGATTAAATATAGCCCATGTCCTATTCCAAGGTCTAATTTATCCCTGTGCCTCATTAAGATCCATTCGCTTCTTTACGTGCAATTGTGTAACAGAAAGATAGATTTGTATCATATCATAATATTATTAAATATATAGGTATTATATTTTGTGCATATTTTAACATGTACAAAATTAGATAGTTTCACTTTGTATTATTATTTTTATTTCTATCTTTGATATTTTTATGTATAACTTACCTCTCAAAGCCATAGTTGGTAGCAGTGTCAACGCCTGCAGCATGGACCAAAAAAATGACCTCTCGGTCCTCATTTCGTCTTCACGCGGTTTCGCCCGAACCAGAAAAGAAACAAATTTCAGTCCACATCCCGTTGCATCATGCACGCGGTTTTGCCCGAACCAGTAAACGAAGAAATTTCAGTCATCATCTCGCATTTTTCACTCGGTTCCAAAACCAGAAAAGAAAGAACTCATCCTCAATTATTCACAGTCCCCGAACCGGCGCATCCTGAGCGTCCATTTATTTCACTGATAGTTCATTTGTATATCTGTCTTTTTATATATTATCTGCCCTTTTCGTTATAACACTTCCTTTGTCGATACAATGAAATTCTTAATTTATAATTACAATTATTAACAAATATATTTATTATAATATGTGTACAATCAATAAAAGATGGTTGACAGATAAAGAAAAGAAAGCTAAGGAAATTATTAATATAATAATGATTATTTGTTGATAAAATAATAATAATTGGCATTTATGAAGGCGATGAAAGGCAGTATCTTATTTTAATATTATGCTGCTAATTACTTTATAATTTTTTTATGTCAAAATAATCATAGTAGCCATTTATTTCTTTCAATACAAAAAACACGGGTAGGATGTAAAATATTATCTGTTATTGACGACAATAGTATGCAATTCAAAGAGAATTGAAAATGTAAGCTTGTATGTAATTAGTATTGATTACTTTAACTGCTAGTCGTGTAAAATAAGTAACCCTAGCAATGTCCATTGTCTATGTTGTATCTAGTAAACATTATCTTCACTAGAAAATATACGTGAATAAATTAATTGTTACTTGAAATGGATTTTTAATTTAATTTTCTTAAAAGACATATTGTGAAGTCAACCCGCATTAGACTTCTTGGTAGACTACAGCCAGAGGACAATTATAGTGGTCAGTGGCCATTGGATTTACATACATATCTACAGTTATAAAGTTTTGTGTGAATGTATAAAAAATATTTTCGTAATAATTTTAATGTGAATTTTTATGTCCGTGATGCTTCAAATCACAATTCGTACATACAGATGTTTTAAAAATTAAAGCCAAATATTGAAATATGTATTTTTATTTTTTTATTCTTTGAAAAAATTTGAGGGATTTGTTTTATTTTATAGTACTGCACATAACCTTTTGACAACCTCTGTGGCTTGGATGTTGAGTGCGACAGTGCACTAGAAACAGGTCGCGGGTGCGAATCTCACCGCGGGAGCAAAGAGTATTCAATGTTCCTGGGTCATGGTTGTGTATGAAATATGTTTATAATATAATAAAAATCTTAAATACAATATGCATGAACGTGTTAAACTTCCCGTTGTCTGGCCCTCGTCACACAAGTTCTTCGGATACTTAGTACGGGACCAGATTGACGTGGCGTGTAAGCGTCCATAGGTATTATTATTATAGAAAGGGCTTTACGGGTATTTTAAATTTAAACGGTGGCAAGTAGAGATATCGCCGCGCTAGACTGCTATTAATATATCAGTCGAAACTTAAACATTTCAATATCTACAACAGCTTTAAGTAACTCGGTTGTTTCTTTCTTCAATTTGAGAACACAATAAAATTTCAAATGATTTGACACTATAAGACATAGTAATTGTTGTAATATAAAATAACTAGATGTTATCCGCTTAATTTTAACTATTATTATACTTTGCTCGCGAAAAAGTTAATTTTGCAGAAACCTATGTCGTTTCCCGTGATCTACTCTACATCTCCGCCAAATTTTATCTAAATCGGTCCAGTAGCTTCGAAACCTATTATATGCAAACAAATAATCTTTTCCTCTTTATGAGTATAGATTTCATTTATTAGTATATATTTGAATTATACTATATACTGCATTTAAGGCAGTAAACTGCAATCAATCCTAATGCATTTAATATAATTTTACAATTCATAAATTCATACCATTTATTGATAAATAAAATTAAGGATTACACGTAGGTAAGCGCAAATGAAATGAAAATTTCAATAATACCGAAGCGTTTCATTGCAATGATTGTTTCAGTTTCAATTGATTGAAGCCAATTAGATCCGCGTTCATCTTTTTTTCAATAACGAACCTATTGTTGCCAGCGTTATTAATATTTATAACATTTTCGTTGTTCAAATCCGTTATTCTTTTGTCTCGTGATTGGATATTTTTGGACAACTGTCAAAATATGAGAATCTTTTGATTTACATTAAATTTGTAGAAATATGTCGGGGATGTGTACATGTATTTTTGCTGAAATTAATCATTATAGTTAATAAATAATATCAAAGATTTTTGAACCATAGATTGTGACAAAGAAAGCGTTGGATTAAAAATGTGATTAATTTATGAAATCAAATTATAATTGTTTTACAATACCAAAAAAACCTCTATTACTAAACAATCCAAACCACTAAACAAGTTTCACTAGCACTGACATCGTCAACACTGGGAATACTGACATATGACACGCATAGCGACCGGCTCGTAGCGCGGCGCGTAGCACACTGCCGTAGAACAGCTACGCCGCTACGTAGACATGAAAAGGTTACGGGCTCAAACGTTTAAACTTGCGCCTTTTTAGTACGAATGTGTTTTGTTTCGCTGTTCTATTTCAAAAACAAAGCTTTGTTTGGCTTCTTTTCCTTGGGGGATGGTTTTTATAATTGTTCCTTTTTGTATGTGAAGAGTTTTGTTAATTTAGCGCCTTCTGCTCTTCGTTCGGAATCTTTTGAATGCTCTTGCATATCAATGTAATATTTTTACAAGCTTTTATTTAGTTTCATCTGTCCCTTTGTGTGTAATCAAATCTTGTAAGTGAAATTTGACTCTATTTCCATGTCAAAAAAGTGAAAAGTTTTTTTAATCATAACTTATTTATTCGTTTAATCTGTTACTTGATAAATGATTAGAAAAATGTATTTTGTAGAGTATTGATGTAATAAAACGCAATCATATTGATTATGGTAAAACAATATACGTAAATTTTAGAATATTAGTACTAAATTATGACAATATATACAATAATCACTTGTTATGATATTATAATATTTCTTTCTTTTTTATTTATTTATTTAAGTTAGCTTTTAACATCTACGGTCATTAGAGACCACAAGTATTAACAAATAACATATAATTACATATCAAATCAAAGAATAATAGTTAGTCAGTCTTAAGAATTGTACAGTGTTTTCATAATCTGATAAACAATCTTTTAATGTGATAAGAAGCTTAACTTTACTTCTTTCTGAATTTAACATTGGGCAATCTATTAATAAATGTTTTATAGTCAAGTCACCATCACATCTAGAACATTTGTTCCTAGGTTCTTTGGTAATAAGGTGAATGTGTGTAATATTACAATGACCTATTCTTAGTCTATTTATAACTATTTCTTCTCTTCTATTGTTAAATTTAATATTACATTTTTCAAAAATTTATTTCCTAATATCATAAAATGAACTCTTATTATTTATAGCCCAATAGATGTTCCATAGTTTTTTAATATTTAAATTTAGGTGTTTTTTAAGATCATAAATATTAGAAATCATCAATGGACACTCGCAATACCAGAGGAGTTACACGTACGTGACTCCTGTGATGATGGATTGCTTTCCTTGTCCTTAAAAATTCCCAACCCTCTTGGGCCACCGGTAACCACACTCGCTCGGCCAAACACAACGCAATCGTAATTTCACGCTGGTTTTCTGTGAGGCCGGGGTATTTATCTGACGAAGCCGGCCCATTCCTGCTGAAGCATGACTTTCTAACGTAAAAATGATACAATGTACACCACTTAAAGGGGAAAGCCCATTTCAGGCCCACAGTGGACAACTGTCTTAAGAAGACTTACTTTGTCCAGAAATGTACCATAAAGAGGCATAATTTTTGATAACATTTAAATAAGCGCCACTACAATCAGTAATGTTTCGATAAAAAGGGAATTTTATTGATAAATAAAACAAAGTTGAGGTGAAATATTGCCAGATTATAAAATATCTTTATTAAGGTCAATCGATCCGAATATCGATTTATGAACAAAAGTACAAATAACGGGCCATTGTTGGTAATTTTATATATAATTAACCATAAGAAAACATTTATTATAGGACGAATTACTAGACGAAATAAGTGTATAATACAGCAGTGCGTTGCACCGCAGCAGGTAATCATATCATAAAATGTTTCTATTATTTCTTACATCGTGGTTTAATCGTTCAATCTTTTACGGTTGAAAATGTTAATAATTAATATTATGTTAATATGTTTTTAGGTGTCAGGAGATAGTCTTGTTTGTCACAATTGCTGGGTAGTAGTAACTGAAAGTCTTGCACTACAACAAGGGCTAGATAGCTCTGTGCGTCAAAATCACTGTATAAATTGTGATCGATCGATTAGAAGGATATATAATTATTATTATAAATTATTGAAAAATTCAGAAAAGGCTTTGATTTATCTTTCATGTACATTTTAATAATACATAAAAAAAAACCAAAAAGTTATAATTTTTTATATTTCTACAATAATGGCGCCATTTTGAAAACACCAAACACTCAATTTTTATACGATTTTTTGATGTCCACGTTGGGCCTGAGGCACTATGGAGAGTGGGCTTTCTCCTTTGCTGATTACCAATTTTATTATGCTGTTTTTTTGTATTTTTTATAGATATTAAGGACGAGGTATGTCGAAGCAAAAAGTGTCCACGAGTTTTTGGGGCATTTAAGGTTTGACATTTGTCATTTTGATATTTGCATTCCGCCGTATAATGTAATTGACATAATCTTCTGAAATATTATCGACTTGCTGCTTTTCAAAGAATTTCAAAGATCTCAAAGATTTCAAAAGTAAAGATAGGCCATGACGTACATATTTTGACAGAACAAATCTTCATACTAGAAAACGTTACGCCATCTTTATTTCACCATACCTCAAATGTAAAAATGCCCCAAACATCCTTAAAAGTGGGGCCACTTAAGTGGGGACAGTTTTTGCCTCGACATGCCTCGTCTATTTATAATATAATATACGTCTATGCTACTCACATATACGTACATTTAACACAGAATCTCACCTCTCACAAACGCATTCACAATACATAACCGACCACAAATAAATTAAATTATATTGCGGTATGCCGCTCATGGCGGCCGTGTGATGAATATTGTGTTAAATAATATCAAAAACCTAATGCATTATGTGATGAGCTCCGTGGCTTAGTGGGTAGAGCATTTGATTTGCACACGAGAGAGCGCAGGTTCGATTCTCAGGTTGTAGCGTGTAACAATGAGACTTTTCCAGATCTCAAGTATACGGACGCTCTAACGGTGAAGGAAAACATTGTGAGGAAACCCGCACATGGTTGCCCTCAGACGTATTGACCAGTCATTCCTCTGCACTAGGTTGACTGTGTTGTGAGAATGCCGTATGTGCTTAGGCTACCATACGACATTTAGAACCGACTGTCCCAGGCACTGCAGTATTTCAAGAGTGGTTACTTCGCTCGGAGAATACTGTATAAATCATCCAATAACAGATGAAAAGGCCTAAGTTTTTTATGTTATGTGATGTAGTATTATGGCACTGTAGACACAGATGGTAGCTCGAGCTCCGGCGAATGCCAGCCATGTTGACGTAAGCCTAATGTTGACACCGAAATTTCAAACGACGCGTCAGAAAAATCTATCATAAAATGTTAAGAAATTATATTATCAATTATGTCAAAACACGAAACGAGCTTGTGAAAGTTAAGGCTTGAAGTAACCCACACTGAGAGGCCCCCGCACTCACCTAGCCGCGCACACATAGCCACGAGTTGTCATACGTGTAAATGGTTGAATGATGTGGTTCTTAACGTTAGTGTTATAATATATTCTTTGGATTCATAGTGTAATGTTATATTAAGTTGATACTAAGGCGGGTCAATAAGTTAGTAAGTAAGTAAAGTCCGTGACTTTTTGAATTTCTAACCTCCTTACTGAAAAAGCAACACTACTCCTGTCAACAGGCATCTGTCAGTTAACTCCTATCAAAATTTGAACTTGCTGCGTCAGTTAGTTTGTGTTTTACAGCTATCTTTATCAGACTATCCAGTAACTTAAGGAAACAATGGAAAAAAGTGAATTTCGTGTGCTTATTAAGCATTATTTTTTGCGAAAAAAAAATTATTACCGAGACCAAGGCTAAGCTTGATAAATACTATGGGGACTCTGCACCATCGATTTCAATGGTAAAAAAGTGGTTTACTGAATTTCGTTGTGGCCGTATCTCGCATCTCGCATGGCTCAGTGGTTTCAATTTTGAATGATCACTTGGGCATGAGAAAGCTTTCCGCAAGTCGACCACAAACGCAATCGTGTAACAACTTCACAGGAAGGTTTGGCGTTGTTTAATCACAATATGGAGGAGTTTTTGCGCCGTTTTGTAACCGTGGACGAAACATGGATCCATCACAACACACCAGAGACCAAACAACAGTCAAAACAGTGGGTTTCTAAGGGTGAATCGGCGCCAAAGAAGGCCAAGGTGGGTTTGTCAGCCAATAAAGTTATGGCGACTGTTTTTTGGGATGCACGTGGGATAATCCACATTGACTATCTTCAAAAGGGAAGAACAATTAATGGGGAATATTATGCCAACTTATTGGACCGCTTCAATGAGGATTTGAAAAAAAACCGACCTCATTTGGCCAAGAAAAAAGTTCTTTTTCACCAAGACAATGCAAGGGTGCACACATGTGCAGTTGCCATGGCAAAAATCCATGAATTGGGCTATGAATTGCTCCCACATCCACCCTATTCTTCGAGTGACTACTTCTTGTTCCCAAACCTGAAAAAATGGCTCGGTGGAAAAAGATTTGACTCCAATGATGAAGTCATCTCGCAAACAAAGGCCTATTTTGAGGACCTCGACAAATCATATTTTTTGGAAGGGATAAAAAAATTGGAGAAGCGTTGGACAAAGTGTATAGAGCTCTGTGTTTTATTCCAAAAGTCACGGACTTATTGACCCGCCCTCGTATTACAAGGAAAAAAAAAGTGTTGCTCATTTCCGTTTGCGGTGGTAATCTTGTACTTCAGTTGATCCGTCTGCTCGTTGACATTGCTTATTAGATAGATATATAGAACCATAAGATGCCGATGCGATGGTCGTATCCGGTGATGTTACACATTTCTTGTTCTCCAGGCCAATTTTGTAAATGTATTTATGCATAGGGCATTTTATGATTACAAGAGCTTTTTTACGTTCAAGAAGTAGCTACTAGTTTAAGAAATTAAAGAATGTCAACGACCTATATGGCTCAGTGGTTAGCGCGTCGGCGCCCCAGGCACAGATTACTAAAAAGTTACTTCGTAACAGATAAATCTCTCCATCCATAAAACTCCATGTCTACTTTTTAAATGCATACAGTTACTGAAAGGTGACTGACTGAAAGGTGAAAATGCACCTTATATGCTTAGACGTTCGATTATTAGTCTAATGCGATAGCGCACAGTGACGTGGCATTTACGTGCCGAGACAATCGGTCGCGGTTGCTTCTTATAAATATTTAAATATTTAAGTAGGTAAATAAAGTTACGCTTATTTTAAGTTTGAAATATTTAATTATGTATAATTTTAATGTTATGTATGTTTTTAGACAATGTATTAGACAATATGTAGTTACATGTTTTATTTTTATATTAAGTCTTTACCTATGAAATTGCCGTTTGTATGAAAAAATTGAAAGGAATTTTTTTCATGTATTTTTTATTTGTATTAATCGAAGTAATCACTCATGCAATCAATGCATCTTTGCCAACGCCGTGGCAGTTTATTGATGCCCTTCTTAAAGAAATCAGCTGGACGGGAGGCAACAAATTCTTCAAAGGCATTTTGTACTGCCTTTTGGGTATTGAATTTTTTTCGCGCCAAGAAGTTATATAAATTCTGGAAAAAGTAGTAGTCTGTAGGTGCAAGGTCTGGCGAGTAGGGCGGATGACGGAGAGCTTCCAACCCCAGTTCTTGCAACTTGGAGACCGTCTGCTTTGCAGTATGAGGTCGCGCGTTGTCGTGCAGGAGCAGCGGAGACGAGCGATTGACCAATGCTGGTTGATGCTGGTTGGAGATGTGTCAGCTTCTCTATCATTGTGTTCAGTTCTTCACAATACATCTGCAGTGATGCTCACCCCGTTTGGTAAGAATCTGTGATGAATCACACCGGCGCTAGACCACCAAACAGTGACCATCACTTTACTAGGGGTAAGTTTTCATTTAGGGCATTGTTTAGGTGCTGAACCAGGATCCAACCAACTTGCTGAGCGCTTGCGCGTATCAAACAGAATCCATGTTTCATCGCAGGTAACAATGCGGTTCAAAATTCCTTCGTTTGTGTGTCTGTCGAGCAGTGCAAGGCACGTCTCGACGCGTACTTCGCGCTGGCGATCATTGAGTTCGTGGGGCACCCATTTGTCAAGCTCTTCGGACGACCGCGAGGTTCATTTTTCAGGTCAAAATTTCCAGAACGGAAGCGAGCAAACCAATAACAGGTGGTTCGTTGGTTTGTAGTGTTAGCTCCGTAAACGTCGTTGATGTTGCGTGCCGCTTGTGCCGCGTTGCTGCCACGACGGTACTCATATTCCATAATTACTCGAATTTTCAACGTATCCATGATGACGAAAAAGACTGAAATGCGATGAAAATGTCACACTAATCAATAAACAAATGACTACTTTTGGAAAAAGAATTCCATGTTTTTTAAAATAAAATTAATTTGAAATTAGAATTCTTAGCCAGACAAAAATTATTTTGATTTGAAATGGCCGGTACTGCAGAACGGCAATTTCATAGGTAAATACCTATTATAATGTTTAATAAAAACTCGCCTCGTCTATTTAATAAGCGAGAAATACCTACAATAGCAAAACATAGTACTTCCTATTAGCACTCTGCTAACATAATCCCGGGGGAACGGGGAATCCCGTAGTACCTGATTTAGGTACTTAGGTATCTTCCGACAAACGAGATGATGAAAAATCTCGGTAATCAGTGCTCCCTACAAAATATACACTTGTAGTTTGTACTAAGTATAATTTTTCTAAGTAAAGTCTCTCTAAGTAAAGTCGTAAGTTCTAACCTTTTTTAGGGGCCACTCCGACAACCTGAAGCGTCCCCCTCGGCGCCGGGACTAGCTAAGCCGGGGAGGTTCCCATCTCCCGAAGCCCCGTTAGACAGAAGATTGGAGGTTCGCAAAGCGACGCCTCCGCACTCCTGTCCTACGCCGGCGGAGCGGAACAGAGGATAGATCGATCTCTCTGTCCCGCTCCACGGGCTCTTTCTGCGAAATGACGGATTCGCAGAAAGAGACCACCACCTGCCAGGTCTCATCGCTCTCGAGCATGCAGCGAACCACGCTCGAGAGCGAGAGGTCCCGCCCAATCACTGCCATGAGATCATGGCGCTGTACAGTCCATCGGTCGCACACCTTTAGGGTGTGCTGGGCCGTGTCCTCCACAGCGCCAAATTCGTGGCAGGCTGGCGTAGGCTCCCTCCTGGCGACCTTACACAGGTACGCACCGAAGCATCCATGCCCGGTGAGCACCTGTGCAAGGCGGAAGGTGAGGGGTTTCCGCTTGCGTCGCATTCACGCCGCAAGGACTGGACGCAGTGCCGCGACCGTATGTTGACCGTACGGCGACTACTACAGCACCTCACCCCACCTTCGTAGCAACCACTGTTACCCCAGCCTCCGTACTCGTAAGAGCTCCTCCCAGGTCGGAGACTCCACTCCGTAGCGAACTCCGTAGTGACCTCCACTCTGTAGCGAAGAGGTGCACCTCGGCGAGCACCGACGCCTGGAGCTCCCACGGCGGATCTCCAGCCAGGGCAGTGGCCGCCACCCAGGAGACTGTACGGTAGCCCCGTGATTACCCTCACTGCTATGACCCACTGCGCTTTTCGCAGCTGGCCTTATCGCGAGCGGTGAGAGAATCCACCTTAACGTAAGTTCTAACCTAACCTAACCTAACCTATAGAAAAAACGAAAACCTATATTGCTACCTATAGAATATTTCCGAATGCATACTATTCGTAGATAAACCCTGTATTTTCCTACAATAGTCATGATTCATTTAACATAAAGCGTCACAATTCAAAATAGACATCAGTTTATTAGATAGTTTTCAATTTTTTTTTAAAAACAATGACACTCACTTGTCTTCATCACTAGGTAAATGTCAAAACGAAAGATTTTCTACATATTTTCTTTTACTCTATCTACATCCATGAACAGTACATAAATTGCCAGATGACATCATGTTAATTTAATTAATATTTATACGCGCGCGTTGCGATCGACTGTTGACAACCCACTGCGAGAGGGATCGCCCGCGATGCGGCTGGCGCATAGAGGCATTTAGTGCGCGCAAGTACATCGAGTGACAGAGGCCTGCCCGAGCCGGAGGTCGTGAGTTCGTATCCCATCAAGGAAACAAACAGTTTTATATGTCTCTGGGTTATGGATGTGTACATTTAATATTGTATAAAAGGTTAGGTTAAACCTAATATTATATACCGAATAAAAAGTATATATAATATACTTCCCGTTGTCTGGTATCCGAAGAACTTGTGTTCCTGTAACACAAGTTCTTTGGGTACTTAGCACGGGGCCAGATGGACGTATTGTGAAGCGTCCATACATAAAATCAAAAATCAAAAAAATCAAAATCAAAAAATTTTTATTCAAAATTGGTATTTTTAAATACTCTTTTTGAACGTCGTTACTACATGATGCCTACCACCGGTTCGGGAACTAACCCAGCGAGAAGAGCCGGCAAGAAACTCGTCTGGGGCCATCTTTTACCAAAAAGATGGAAAATTATTCTTTTAAAATCAAAATTATTACAATGTTTGCTTATGTCTATGTAACAAATAATAACATAAGATAAGGAGCCACCTTATTCCCAAGGTGTGCCGTCTTGAATGAAGTCATTAATTTTATAATACGCTTTGGCACACAAACGTTCTTTAAACTTATTAATGGGAAGGTTTTGAACCTTTTCTGGGATTATATTGTATAAGCGTATACATTGGCCTTTAAAGGATTTACTAACTTTGCTTAGTCTGAACACTGGCATATCTAACTTGTTCTTATTTCTAGTGTTTACACAATGATTATCACATTTCTTTTTGAAGTTGTTTAGATTCTTTCTTACGTATAACACATTTTCCAAAATGTATTGAGATGCGACGGTCAGAACTTTTATTTCTTTAAACTTTTCCCTTAGAGATTCAAAAGTCGACATCTTATAAATAGAACGTATAGCACGTTTCTGCAGCACAAATATTGTATTAATGTCCGCGGCGTTTCCCCACAAGAGGATGCCGTACGACATTATGCTATGAAAATAGCTAAAGTAAACTAATCGCGCGGTCTCTATGTCGGTAATTTCTCTAATTTTTTTAACAGCGTATGCTGCAGAACTCATCTTATCTGCCAATTTAGCAATATGTGGTCCCCACTGTAACTTACTATCTAATGTGATACCTAGAAAAACAGTGGTGTCTACTAATTTCATTTTCTCATTATTTAATAGTATATTAATGGTTTGTGCCTGCGTAACATTTGGCAAGCTGAACTTTAAACATTTTGTTTTATTAGAATTCAACAGTAAATTATTAGCATTAAACCAATGTACTATTTTTGAGAGAGCACTATTTACCTCATCCCAATCATAATATTTTATTAGTATTATGTACCTTATCATGGATGGATGATTGTAATATTAAATATATTAATATTTAACGTAAGCTACAATACAAATGATAACATTATTAAAAAGTTAAGTAATAATTAATTAAGAAGTTCCTTCATACTTAACTTTTTAATAAATTCTTCTGAGTAAGAAGCCGCAAATGAAATCGGCCATTAAAATAAAAACGTCTAAAACCCCAGACACCTAAGTGTGGTCTTTGCATAAATATGGGCGAAGTGAAAACTTATCAAACTGCGCCATCCTCGTCAATTAGTAATGTAAACAGTCCCATTTACAAGGCGGGAATCGTAAAAATAAATACGAAATATAAACGCCAATTTCCACCTTATTCCCACGTAGTAAGACCTAGAATCATCAGCATAATTTACGTCGTGGTAAGTTTTATTATGCCCTGTAAAAACTTGGAATTAATGTCGCCTATGAATTTTTTATATTGTATTGGTTTGTTATTCATCTTTTACGATGCTTGTTAAGTTTTTTTTGGCGCTTTATAAAAATAGTTGCTTTAGGCATCGAAATCTAGTGCGTCAATATAATTATCATTTAAAAACAAACAAAGTACTTTCATGGCAAAAATAAAATCCAAGAATTTCAATTAACATACCTACTTCTAGAAAAACCAAAAAAAGCCGTAGAATCACAATTGGGATTATCAAAAAATCTTTATTTTAAGGGCATTGGGCTGTTTAGAAAAGTGACGACTACAACCCAAAATAGTATGAGATTGTAAAATTTTCACAGATAATTCTTTTCCCGTAATTATTTTAACTCAGATCTATGGAAAAGTAGAGATAATTAATAAATTGTTATTCATATTTTTAATAAATATTCGTTGAAGTCGGATAAAAACATACCGGTTGTCTGTAAGTCGGTTTACTGGCGATAGTTGAACGTGACAACGTCAACAACAACAACAACAACAACAACAACAACAACAACAACAACAACAACAACAACAACGACGACAACGACAACGACGACAACAACACAATAACAACAACAATAATAATAATAATAATAATGAGGTAAAGGCAATGCGAGCTAACGCTGGTACTTGGTAACGATAACGGGTAACAGGTAACGCATGAGTCATGTTTTTTCGTGCGTGCAGCCGGCTCCATCGATTTATAAGACTAGTTATCACGTGAAAAACCTACCTTAATACCCTAATTTAGATAAAAGTACCTTTGTACTAAATTGTATCCTCGTTTTAAGATTTCATTATTTATTATGTGTGTACATAAATTATTAAATCAATAAATAAATAAAATATAAGAGAATTTAATTTTGTCTTTGGTCGCCCTGGGTCACTGTATCATAGTAAAACGCCCCATGTCCTATAAACTTTAAAATGTCCACTGTTATAACTTATAATAGAGTTTTAATGTAAACTGTATGTACTACGTACTCATGAGAACCTGTAATTGGCTTTCTGTCACCTAGCTTTATTTCTATTGTAACTTGGTTATGCTGTTGATTTTTCATTATGATAAATAATAAAGAAAAAAGCCGTATGGTGTCGTGGGACACCGGATAGGAACGAAGTTCCTTATTATAAAAATATCAATTTTAAGTTCTATTCGAGGTATAAAGAAAATAATAAAGACTATACATAAAAATCTTACGTTACGGACGTTTTTTCCCGGCTAGGGTACCCCTCCGCATCGCCCAATAAGGAACTTCGTTCCAAAAAAAAAACAAATTATTATTACATACGTATGTACACTTTTATCGGGGTAGGTTCGTGTAATCTACCCCTAGAAAATGTTCGTCTCATCCACATTCACAATAATCAGTACACGCCCGGTTCCGGATGCTCTTGACTATAATAATATAATATAATAATCATAATATTATTTAATGATGCTATTATTAATATTCCCACTGTAAGCCTATCGATGTAATTGATACGGCCTTTTATGGATCACAAATATTTAATTTTTCCGTCGACAAACACTATCCATCATAATAACTCGTTGGCCCGAAATTGTCGGGTCGAGGGTAGCCATACTATAATGGAATTCAGGACAAATTCAAGATAAACTAAAACACATCACATTTCATTCATTTGTGGTTAGCTTTGATATCATCATTAAGGGTTACTTAAAAAGTACATAGGTTTTATGATAATTTTAACAGACAGGTGTTATACGAGAATCTTGAAATGACTGTCTGTTTGTCTGTCTCTGACATCGTAGCTCCCAAAACGATTTTGATTTTTTTTTGTGTAAAAGCTGACATGCTAATATATTTCACCATCATCAGCTCGCTTACTGTTTGATGATTCAGAGGTTACTTAAAATGTTTAATATTGTGATTTCTTACGCTTTGATTAAGTCAACCACTATTACATGATGACAAATATGCAACAGACAGAAGCACTTTATATATTCTATAAAAGAGAGGAAAATATAATAAAACCCTCTGGGCCTCACCTACAAACCATTCATAAAAAAATATAGAAATCCATTTACTACGTAAATTGTATATAACAATATGTCATAAATCCTTTTCCAACCTGTCCCGTATAATGTAATAGTGTAGACACCATGTTTGAATGTTTTATAGAACCGGTATGTCATTCTTTGTTTATTACTATAATTTTTTGGGCAAATATGTGGGCAGTGAAAAATAAATTTATCACTATCCTTTTTTGATGCCCAAAGTAAACACATGTCGGCTTTAGTATTTTTTATATTTTATAATCCAAAAATAAACAAGTGTTTTATATTATAACAAGATATTTCGTCAATTTAATATCGTAGATTGAGTGCCAATATCACCAACCACTATTTAAATTAAACGTTGATTTAGATAAAAAAAACACAAATTTTGAAAACGAAGAAGAAAAAAAATTGTCAAAAAAAAAACTGAATCATCCGAATTCTCGTAAAATACTAATTTTTTTATATCGCTTTCATTGAAGAAAATTTTGTAAATGATGGGAACTACAACCCCTCAAAGGATCATCATCGACTCAACCTACAACCCTGTATAAATTTTTGTGCGTGTATTTGTAATTGGACACTTTCTAAACGGCTTGTAAAGCCGATTTTGATGAAATTCTTTGTATCGGTTCAAGCAGATTCGAGAATTGCTTGGATTTACAATACGGTCAATTGGATGAATTTTTTATATATATTTTTATAAGTAAAATTCACAAGTAAAAATGTTTTATACCCAATAAGGTGGGCACGGCATACTTAATCAATCATGGAAGCACACGGACCCAGGCAGAGTCTAAACGAAGCTACAAAAAGTTACGAATGTTGGTCTAAGAAATGACACACCAGAACACCTGTGGGAATCTATATCTTTTACATATTGTTTATTAACGTATCCTTATACAAAGTGACACCGATAAGTCTTTGAACTTCGACAATAAACGAAAGTATAGCAATAAATATGAGGAATAATTTTTCCAAGTATCACAGGACAGAATATAAACTTTAACAATATTGTATCGGGACTATAAAGGTAATTACGCATGTACGAAGTTACGAAGTTGGGTCATTAAGACCCGGGCAGTGTGGAGAGAGTATCTACGGACCGTGACAAGGTACCGCTAAGGTGGTTGGTAAGTCATAAGATTATGGCGATTTTAATGTCTTAGGCTGGGATTATAAGATCCGACATCCTACCCGGGAAAATTTTCCCGGGCCCGCCGCCCGGGAAAATTCAGAGCACTGAAAATATTGACTCTGAGATAGTATAATAGAGTTGAAAATCGAAGTGTCGAGTGTCGAGCTGTCATAAGTGACATTGACATTTGACTGGACACTCGTGTTTTCTAATTTCAGCTCTAATAGATTAGCGCAGAGTTCTACTTTCGGTGCGCTGAATTTTCTTCGTTTGTTCCGGTTTCCGGATCATATATTCCCTGCCTTATAGCGAGGACAGTCTAATTTTGCGCACTTGCGTCAATGTGGCCTTACGCCGATAATAATATGTAGATGTAAAAAAAATATAAACAGCCGAACCCGGTTATATAATACCCCGGTTATACCGCCTCTTTTTTTGGAACTCCGAAAATAAGTTTCCGCAACAACTCTAGCATCGCAACGCAACAACGCTAGGAGTCGCCTCGGCTCCGATAGACACTTACTATGTGAAAGGGACCGAATAGGACACCGTTAAGTCTGGGGAGGACGAGGCCATATAAATATAAAAAAAAACAATTTTTATAACTTACTCAGTCCGCGGCAGCTTTTCATGAATGACAGATGTAAAATTGTATGGTAAATAATAGGTCTTTACCTATGAAATTGCCGTTCTGCAGTACTGGCCATTTCAAATCAAAATAATTTTTGTTTGGCTAAGAATTCTCATTTCAAATTAATTTTATTTTCAAAACATGGAATTCTTTTTCCAAAAGTAGTCATTTGTTTATTGATTAGTGTTACATTTTCATTGCATTTCAATCTTTTTCGTCATCATGGATACGTTTAAAATTCGAATAATTATGGAATATGAGTACCGTCGTGGCAGCAACGCGGCACAAGCGGCACGCAACATCAACGAAGTTTACGGAGCTAACACTAGAAGCCAACGAACCACCTGTTATTGGTTTGCTTGCTTCTGTTCTGGAAATTTCGACCTGAAAAATGAACCTCGCGGTCGTCCGAAGACTTTGGTCAACAATGACGAATTAAAAGCGATTCTGGAAGCTGATAATACACAATCTACGGCTTAATTAGCAGCAGCTTTCGATGTTAGCGTCAAAACAATATTGGTCCATTTGCGTCAAATTGGCAAGGTAAAAAAGCTTGACAAATGGGTGCCCAACGAACTCAATGATCGCCAACGCGAAGTACGCGTCGATACGTGTCCTTGCACTGCTCAACAGACACATAAATGAAGGAATTTTGAACCGCATTTTTACCTGCGATGAAAAATAGATTCTGTTTGATAACCCTAAGTGCTCAGCAAGTTGGTTGGATCCTGGTTCAGCACCTAAACAATGCCCTAAACGAAAACTTACCCCTATAAAAGTGATGGTCTTTGTTTGGTGTTCTAGCGCCGGTGTGATTCATCACAGCTTCTTACAGAACAATACTGCAGATGTGTACTGTGAAGAACTGAACACAATGATGGAGAAGCTGGCACATCTCCAACCAGCATTGGTCAATCACTCGTCTCCGCTGCTCCTGCACGACAACGCGCGACCTCATACTGCACAGCAGACGGTCTCCAAGTTGCAAGAACTGGGGTTGGAAGCTCTCCGTCATCCGCCCTACTCACCAGACCTTGAGACTACTACTTTTTCCAGAATTTGGATAACTTCTTGGCGGGAAAAAAATTCAATACCCGAGAGGCAGTATAAAATGCCTTTGAAGAATTTGTTGCCTCCGGTCCAGCTGATTTCTTTAAGAAGGGCATCAATAAACTGCCACTGCGATGGCAAAGATGCATTGATGGCATGCGTGATTACTTCGATTAATACATGAAAAAAATTCGTTTAAATTTTTTCATACCAAACGGTAATTTCATAGGTAAAGACCTAATATATTTAATTAGAAAATTAACATTGTAAAGATGGTATAAAATTTTATTTAATATGTAAATAAACGATCTTTCAAGTTAAGGAGATGAGGCATGGAACGTTCTAGAAAGTTGGTATGAGCTGGCGGTATATGTTTTTTTTTTTATTATTATTATTAAATAAGGGGGCAAACGAGCAAACGAGTTACAAACGAGTAAGCAACTACCGTCGCCCATAGACACTCGCAACATCAGAAGAGCTGCAGGTGCGTTGCCGTATTACATGTATGTGGCCGGCGGCCATACAAATCGTAGTTCGCTCGCAACCAGCCGCAAAGTAAGAAGAATTCCTGCCTCATCACCTATCGAAGTAGTGAACAGTAATTGGTAATATTATTTCCCTATTCTAATTCCTTTTAATCCTTTATTATTTCCGACTACTTTCCCAGTGTCTCCTTTTAATTTCCTTTGCCCCTTAAATTTTCCCCTTGATTTCAATCCTAGCCTGTTGCCCTCGGTAATATAGGCGTGTCCCCCACAGTAGCTAACAGGACATCATCACCCTGTTGAAGCAGACGGATCCTGAGGACGTACCGGCCTTTCTGCCTAAGAATCTCCACAAGCTGCAAGGGGTTACCATGGACCACGTGTGTTATGAGAGTGTGTGTAATAATGTATTATAATATAGAATTATTAATTGTATATCCGTGGTCTGATTGCCATAACATGATTATTCTATTGTATATAATTAAGTGTGTTAATTAAAGAATTTTCAATAGAAACAATTTAGGCTCAAAACAATTTAACGACCTCTGTGGCTCAGTGGTTGAGCGTGTTGGTACTTAAATAAGGAGTCGCGGGTTCGAATCCCGTAAAAAGGAACAAACAGTTTTTCTGTTTCCTGGGTCATGGATGTGTATTAAATATGTGTATTATATAATAAAAATCTTAAACATAATATGTATAGTATAAAAAGTATTATATATATTTCCGTTGTCTGGTACCCGTAATACAAGTTCTTCGAGAAATTACCAAGGGACCAGATTGACGTGTTGTGAAGCGTCCATTTGGCACAGATCAATATTATGTTATTAATATTTTGTTCGTCTAAGCCTTGATTTCTATTTGGCTTCGATTTTTCTTCTACTTCTATGTCACTCTGTACCTCATCTTCAATTTCGTGGTCTTCCATTTCGCTATCAGTGTCCTTACCGTCGAGCTCATCATCGTCCTATAAAAAACCGCCCAGGATATAAAGGGTACGGCAATATTTCTACTCTTTGTATAATATATTGTAAGTAAAAACCTATAAAAGGGTTTTTACTCACAATATATTATACAACAAGATAAAATAACATAAAATGTCAAGTTTAATCGCGAGGAAAAACAATATCTTTGCATGAAATCGTTTGAGATATCTCACTACGCCGTAGCGGAACTACGCGTCGCGGTACTCCATTGCGGTATTACTAGTAGGGTCGCGTCGCGTCGCTCCGCTACAGCCTAGTGCGGTCTTACCTTATGAGCAGTGTTACGAACATGCATGCATAAAATTAACGTTTTCTAGGGTTAGTTTAAGTTGACAGAATTTTTATTCGAAATCGCTTCATGTCCTCCCTTGGCCCGCCCGCTAATTGTATAGGTACGCAAACTGCCGAACTTCTGGCTATTATGTCAAAACAAGTTTCATTGGAGCATTTCGTTATATTTGCAAACAGGCAGCAGCGAACACGTAGGGGCTCGTTTTTCAAATCCCTTCTAATTAAATATTCCGAGAGTTTGGGCGATAAAAATGAATTCACATTTCAAAGGCCTTTGTTGTGATGGGTGTATATTCGAGATCGAATTGTTATCTACATTTTATGATGATTTTATTTACTGCAATGTGGAATCGATGGAGTGTAGGCTGACCAAAGGAAGTGCAAAATATTGTCAGTTACTTAATAAACTTATTCTAAGCCATGTTTGGCTTAATTTTTTCGCTAAGCCAAAAACACACTGCACTAATGTAGAGTACAATTTTCCCCACAGGTCATATATTTACTGAAGTTTACGAAGAAATGAAAATATTGGATAAATGACAATGATTTTCCTTTTTCATAAATAAAAAGCAAAATATAATATAGATTCTTCACTATGTTTAAAACACAACGCAAAAAGAAGGGTATTACAAAATTGACGTGTCTGTCTGTCTGTCTGTGTGTCTGTCCGTGCCATCGTAGCTCCCTTAACGAAAAGTCCAATTAAGATGCGGTTTTTTTTTATTTGAATGCTGGTATCATCGAGAGTTTTCTTAGCTACAATTCACATCTCACTGCTTGACAATTCAGGGATTACTTTTTTTAAAAAAATTTTGCTCATTAATTACAATATACCAGTCCTATTATAGCTTAATTTGAATACAATAGTATCTAACGTTACATATTTATGTATAAATTTTATTGACAACAAAATAGCACAGAAAAAGTAAACAATACTGCAACAGCACGCTAAACTACTACTCTGTGGAAACAGAACTTCACTCGAACTCAGCCCGGCTTCAATACCAAGTTTTACAAACACCGAAATTCTACTGAATTGGATTTTAACGCTTTGTTCTTTGCAACTTATGTTTATTTGTCAAGTCCTTTTATACAAAAGATAATATTTCGACATTTTAAAGAGCAGGTAATAATCATATCTATAGACGCTTTCACACCACGTCAATCTGTTCTCGTGGAACGTATCCGAAGATTTTGAGGAGGGAGAACTTGACAGCGAGAAGTACCTTTATTTAATACTTTTATTCTATATATATATTATATTACATTAGATTTTATATAGTATATAATATTATAAGCATATTTAATACACATCCATGACCCAGGAACATTGTTTTTTTTTGTTTCCTCGGTGGGATTCGAACCAGTGACTTCCGTCTTGAGCGCCGACGCGCTAACCACTGAGCCACAGAGGCCGTTGAAAAGTCTGGGGTAATTCAGTAATGATTAGGACTTATATTTTTTTCTCTATAAGTTAGATTTGACAGCTATCGACCGAAATCCCAAACGCTTCTTAAAGTTAGAGAGCTCCTTAAATCAAACATTATTTATAACATATTAGACAGCCACAAGACGAACTGCATCGCAGCAACCGCGCAGTCGATATATTAAACTGCAAGCAGTTGCATGTTCTGCTTTGTTTAAACATGATATCAACTTCAGGTGGTCTCGGAAGTCAATATTAACTGCATACATCCATTGCTTCAACTTTATGCGGTCAGCTACAGTTGTGTAGTATCGACGCACGCTGTTCATCGCTAACCGCATACAGATATAAGGAGCATAGCAAGCGTCGATCGCGTCGAATGGTTTAAATTATAAACATATTATTTTCAAACAAAAAATTAAAACCGACTACTAAGGTATAAATGAGACCACACGGGAAGCACTAGCTTTCAAATGAAAAAAGAATTATCAAAATCAGTTCAGCCACTTGAAAGTTCTGAGGTAAGAAACACTTAAAAAAATACAGTCGAATTGAGAACCTCCATTTTTGAATTCGATTAAAAATGGATTTCGATACCGACTTATTTTTCGTTACTAAAAAGTAAAGGATCAATCCGCAGCCGCGATGCACGTTGCAGTTTTTCAATTCGATTACACCGCTGCTGGTGGCGTCGCTGTAATAATAATAAGAAAAGTACACTGAGCTCCTAGGCCAGATGCGTGGCGTCAACTGCGCATAGTCTGACGTGCGAAAGAACCCACTGTAGATAACTGCATGCAGCTGAATAAATTGACTGCGCGCGGTTGCTGCGATGCAGTCCGTCTGACGGCGGCCTTAAGGTGGGAAGTTGAGAACAAACTATAGGACCATTCGCGAACATCTCTCCTCAATGAGTTTTCTGTCGTTCTAAACATAAAGGTGGTTCGTTTCTGATTCTTGAAACGTCCCGCGACCAGTTCACACCATCCGCGGACGCAAAAATATCCGGCCAGCTAGGTATTTTTGTGTTCGAACGTTCGACATCGATATGCTCAAGGTCACGTCCGCGACTTATGGCTGATAGTTTGCACAGTTTAGTGTATCTTGTGCTATCCAGACAATAGCAAGCCGCGTCCGTCAGCCGCGATTTACGGACGCGCCCTATAGTTTGTTGCCAGCTTTGATGTCTATGTTAGTCATACTGCTAAACTGTGACTTGAGAATCTCTTAACTTAAGAAGCGTTTGAGAATTTGGGCGTTAGTCATATTTAGCTATCGGCGCTGTTATATGAACGTTAATACCACCATAAATATGCTCGCATATAAAGCGGAAATCACTGCATATGTTATGCAAGATATATTTATCAATCCATGCGAAAGTAAGCTCCCACAGCCTTACACAGGCCCCAGATTTAGTACCGTGCCATTTCCCACAGGAAATATAAATACAGTATTGAAATATCGTACCTATAATGGGTATCGAAAGCCCCTTGCCCGTAATGTTTAGACGACCAGTGTACGCTGAGCTACGCCTCCCGCCGCGCCTCCTACATTACGAGTAACACAGGTGACTACTTGCACAGTTCGGCGACCATTTTACATTGGATACGTTAAACGCTCGATAGCACTGGAGCTACTTATGACTATGAATATTTATAACTTATTAGCAAAACTCGAGCTACCATCGCTGAAGGCTTAGAGGAAAAATTCTACGCCCGTAATAAGATTGCCGACGTACATTCCCCCGTCAATAAGATTGTAATTACATTTTCAATGAAAATTTCATGAAAAAATACTTTTATCTTGGGCGAAACTCGAGTGTAACCTTGCTGGTTTTATCAATACTACCTACTGTGTGTAATTGATTGGGAATCTATATAATTAGCCCGCGATTTTCGTGAAATTGGTTTATAATAATTCATATATTTCATCCCATATTTTACCCTCCTGGGCGCTTAGAACTCATTTCTTTTACTCAATTCTTATGAAATATCATACAAATATGTCCAAGGAATAAAAAGTTTCATACAAACTTTTATCCCCTTGGCGGTTGAATTTTTAAAAATTCTTCCTTAGTGGATGTCTACGTCATATGAGAAAAACGTGTGCAAAATTTCAAACTTCGTTGATACATCAGTCAATCAGATATGCCTTTTTTTATTTTTATTTAAATAAGATTATTATAACTTACGTTTTTTTATTCTCGAATGACAACACACATGTAATCAATTTTAGGTCTTGCGGGAATCCATAATGGCGGTAAATGCAACCAGACGATCTGTATGAGCTCATGAGCTGGTTAGGACTAGCAACATATTTATTCAACCTAATTATACTAGAATAGCGTTGAAATGTAATTAATTGATACGATGATAAAAATTCATTTCAAAATCCAAAAGATAAAACACGAAACAATTATGACATATTGTGTTACTTTGGCTCTTAGCTAATCAATAAGGCAGATAAGATAAACGTTAATCAGTAAAAATAGTTATTTTTATTACTGAGTACAATATATTATAATTATTCAATATTTCTTTTCTAGAAAACATGAAATAAATCTCGACGGTGGTTAGTGACAATAAAAAAATATATAAAAGTTATAGTTAAAGTACTCATTTAAAATATAGAGATTAATTTACCATTAAAACAAAAAATAACCTGCAATTTAAAAAAAGAAAGTGAATTGTATATTTTTTATTGTTTTGGAAATATTTTCAAAATTATTAGCTAAATAATATATTAAAAAATGAATGCATGTTACGTTAAAAATAGCGGATAATTACCACTGGTTATATTACACAAACAACTCAACGAAAGCTTAGACTGACGAAGTTTGTTTTTTTTTAGTTAATCCACCAAAAGCATTTTTTACTTAATTGTATGTACACATTATTTACACGTCTATGCTAAGTCTATTTATGCACCACCAGCAAGCATTTGAAGAAGTTTACTGTCCAATTCAAAATTTCTACGGGATCCACTTAAAACTTGTTCTTCGGCTGGTTTTTCTGTAGCTACACTTTCAGTATTCGATACTACTTGTTGATTATCTTCCTTTCCGGTGAGATTAGCACTTTCAGGGTTGGGACTTTCATCATTACCAGTTCCTTTGCCATTGTCGTCTCCTCCTTCACTGCCTTTGTCTCCTTCTTTATTGTTATCGTCTGTTTCCGGTATTTCAGTAGTCGAAGTTGTAGTGGTACTTGTCTGTAATTCTTCATCTTTGTCTTCGCTTCCCGGGTTGTTTCCTTCTCCTTCATTGTCTCCGGCTCCCGGGTTGTTTTCGTTTCCTTCATTGTTTTCGCCACCCGCGTTGTTTTCTTCTCCTTCACTGTCGTCGCCTCCTGTATTGTTATCGCCTGTTTCCGGTATTTGTGTAGTCGTAGTTGTAGTGGTACTTGTCAGATCACTTAATTCAGCACTAAGTCTATTCTTCTGTCCAGCCAAAGCTAGTGTTGACACGAACAAACAGAAACATAGTAAACTGAGGAAAACTATGACTTTATTGTTGAGCACCCAGCCCAGAAATCTGTCACAGTAATATTTACAATTCATCTTTTGTTTTCCGGGGGTTTTACGAAACGTGTAACACCACTACTCTTCTACGGAAAGGTTTTACAAATGCGACTCAAATTTTATCGAGTTCGATCGTTTATCGTTTATTATCTGTCATATCGAGATTGATAATGAGTATAAGATAAAAGAATGTGTGTTTTATTTGTAGGTCCATAAAGATTACAATCCTATTTAAAGCATTATCTTAGTTAATATTTTCTCATCGATCTACTCATATTAAGTGGTTCGAATAAAATCTTTCTGTTTTATGTTTAGAAATTATATACATTAGGTTATTGAGTAAGCAGGCTCCAATTATTAAATTAATATTTATGTTTAGTTTATGTGCAATGTTTAAACTCATAAATTTGTGTTTACATTAACAAATTAAAGTAAAATATTTTGACAAAACAAGTACACATGATTATGAATAGTGTTAGATACGTTTCCGGATCCGTATAACATTTGGCGGAAATGTTTAAAGGTTGAATAAAATTATAAATTGATTTTACAGTAGTTATAATTGTAATTATTGATACTGGGTAAGATTATGAATTAATTTATAATTATTTTCGCAAAGATTTATAATTATTACATTTTGTATTACTGAACTTCCGCTTAGTGATTGTTATTATGATTTATTGGTGTAAATAAGAGTAATTTAACAGATAAAGTAAATCATTCGATAATTGTTTGTAATAGTGATAAATTAATTTGGATTCAAATTTTGTAATTTAAATATTTTATTTAATTTCCGGTGCCGCCATCTCTACACTTCCGGTGCAACGTAAGAATAGAGATGGCGGCTGCTATAAAAGACAATGCCTGTCAATTTTGTGGGTTTTTTCTCATTCTGCTCTCAGACACCGTGCGATGAACAGCTCCGCTCGTTCCGTCGTTAGCCGTCAGTGCTCGCTAAGCGCTCTCGCTTTAGCAGTATAGCTTTCTCTCTCTCGCGTGTGCCATCGCTCGCGAAAGGGATACATTTGGAAGAAAGAAGACAGAAGACCGAAGACTCAAGAGTCAAGCCTCAAGAGTGAAGACAAAGCGCCACCCAACCGCCTTTGCCGCCCGACCCGTGCCGTACCGTGTCTCATGCCGCGCCGCGACCGCCGCGTACCGGACGATCGTGCGACCGCTCGCATCGTCCGTCTCGTTTTTAGCGTGAGCCTTCTGGTCGCGCTCCACCGCGTCTCGTTCGCGAACACTAGCGCCCTAGTGTTTAGCGTAACGTTTGTGAGTGAGTTCCAGCCACCCGAGGAACAATTGTAAGTACCGTGACACGCTTAGGCACACTACACGAGGAGTTTTCCTCCCTACACACCTCCCATTCCGGTCGCCGGGAGGGGTTTTATCCCCAATAATTAATTAGAGAGCAGAATCCCACTCCCGATCGCCCGATAGCGACGTCCCAGTAATGCCGGCCGAAGCCCTATCGTCCCAGTAATCCCTATCATCTCCTTCAGAGATGTCTTGCTCGGAGCAAGAATCCGACCGTAGTGAACAAGGCGAGTTCACTACGTCAAATATAAGAAGACGAAGAAGAGGAAGTGCCCAGAGGGCACCTCCTCTCTAGTCTTATCTTCCCCGACCAAATTTGTCGTTAAAAGTAGGAAAACCGTGCAGGCTCATGGCTCCGCGGCCCCCGTTACCCCATCGGCCCTCCCGGCCCCTCTAGCCTCCCAGGCCCCTCCAGCCACCCAGGCCCCTCTGGCCTCCCAGGTCCCCCGAACCTCTCAGGCCCTTCCGGCCTCCCAGACCCTTCCGACATCCCAGGCCCCTCAGGCCTCCCAGGCCCCTCAGGCCGTCCGTTCCCCAAAAATGCCTCCTCCTGTAATCATACAGGAGAAGGCCAAATGGAACTTAATATCCGCAGCGATTAACGAGCATAAGCTTCATTACTCTTCTGCACACACGACCCCCACCCATCACCGCCTCCTCACCGCGTTCCTACGCACAAAAAACATAGGATATCACACTTATGCCCTCGAATACGAGCGCCTTCTGCGCGTCGTCATTACCGGTGTCGATAAGTGCCTCTCCACAAGAGAGTGTTACGGGTGAAATTAAAAGAGAGATTTCCCGTGACAATATTTATATTATATAAACCTTTTGTTTATATAATATAAATATTAGTTTATATAATATAAAGGGGGTCGTGGGCAGAAGGCCGTACGGTCTGGACTAGCCTCTTGGTGTCAAGGTGGTGGTAAGGGGCTTTAAACCACGTGGGAACTTAGCTTAGAATCCAGGTGTCTAGCACGTGGCGGATGCGAGATAGGGCTCCAACTTCTGGAAGCTTCTCCGTCACCGCTGCGTCCGTTCGTCGTAGATAGATCGTCTCAAAAAAATAAATCCCCGTCCAATGTCTACCAGCACTCTAAACTCCAGCTAGATATAAGTCCTTTTAATTGGTGCCTCGAATGCTGTAGTTGGCGGTGTTTCGTGCCCCAAACCAAGTTCCCTGAAATATTCACGATAACGTGTCGGTAGGAGTCCGGTCCTACAGCCTGTGTGAACTTAACCCCAACGATCAAAATCACGGGCTGTGTGACCATTACAAAGAAGGTAGGCAAAATAAAAAAAAGATAGGATGATATTAAGGATAATGTGATACAAACATCCTAACATTTTAATAGTGCTAAATTGGAAAGATGAAACTACAAATTGAGCACGTGGTATGGCTAATCAAATAATTGACAACTAATTTACCAAGATGATAGTTTACATGAAAGACTAATGCGTTTTAATACAAGCATGATTTTCCAAATATTCACAACACAGATATATTAAATTACTCAACGTGATACACGGGATTAAAATATAATAATTATAACGACTACATCTTGAGTCTTAGCGAAAATTTAATTCGAAAAGGAAATGTCATTCGAAGAAGTGGTATATATATACCTTTCCTTCCTCTTTTTTAAACTTTTAACAACTATAAACTAAAGCGTAAAGATAAGAAATCCAGAAATCAAAATAAGAAGATATTATATCAATAATCAATATATTATGTAATATAATATTAGAAATTTACTGTACTAAGGCGGGTCAATAAGTCCGTGACGTTTTGAATTTCTAACCTCCTTACTGAAAAAGCAACACTACTCCTGTCAACAGGCATCTGTCAGTTGACTCCTATCAAAATTTAAATATTTTCATTATTAAAAACTAAATTATTATTTTTCAAAGATTTAAGACGAAAGTAAAATCGATCTACGAACTAAGTATTTGACGCCGTTAGTAAGGACGTGCGCCGATAGATGGCGCTTTAAGCCTCGAAAAATGACTAAATAATTAATTATACAAATCATAGATGACGCGAGTAACGCCGAAATAAACGATTTTATTGAAAGGGAATGAACTACGTTACAAGAGGTACTCATAGACATCCAGTCCCAGGGTTATCCCGCCATAGAGGTACATCGTATGTACCACCCGGTCAAAAGACACGAGTATAATATGGTACTCGTAACCCTCTCTCTTACGCCAGAGGGCAAGGATATCTTCAATATCCGAGCCATCTGCCACATTACGGGCATCCGCGTCGAGCCCCCCGTAAAAGGGGCATCCCTGGCCAGTGCCACCGATGCCAACTTTACGGGCACTCGGCACGGAATTGCCACGCTAGGCCGCGTTGCGTCAAGTGCCTGGGTGACTACGGCACCTCTGACTGTCCCCGTAAGAGCCCAGCTGAGGAGTCTGAACCCCCCAGCTGTGTTCTCTGTAAGTCCCAAGGACACCCCGCCAATTACAGAGAGTGCCAAAAAGCACCCAAAGTAAAGAAGCGCATTGCACCACATACGAAAGATGCGCACCCCAAACAGAGATTCGTCCCTGCCTCCTCCCTCCCTACCCCTACTCTCCCAATCTGCATGGTTCAAGCCCGCGCAGAATCGTAGTTCGGAGGTAGCGGTTTTCCCCGCTTTCCCCAATAACGCCATACCCTCCGCACCCAAAGCGCCTAAGGTCACGCCCCCCCGACTCCCAGCTTCACTGCAGACCTCTCTTTCGTCCAGCAGTTCTTAAGTAACATCGGGCCTATTGACCCGATGGAGCTTTCTATTGTAGCGACAAAGCTAAAAGGATCGGCCACAGACTGCATCCAAGCTTTGTAAGACCATCAGGTCTTGATCCGTCAGATCAAGGCGCTCTCCCCCGACAGTAATTAATGGAGCCTTCGAGAAGGACAAAGCCGCACTCGTTACGCGTAGTGTCGTTCAATACGAACGGCATTAGGAATAACATAAGCGAAATTCGCGATTTTGTAAGCAGCCAAAATGTCGACATTCTTCTAGTGCAGGAGACGTTTTTAAAACCTAGTATGAGGAGCTCTAAAATAGCTAACTACAAAATAGTCAGAAACGATAGAATTCGATCCCGACTCGGTGGTACTCTTATCTACTATAAAAAATCATTACATTGTATTCCCCTAGAGCCACCGCCATTATTAACCTTAGTTCTCTATATCTATTTGCCACATTAGTATGTCCGGTCACGGATCAATTGTAATAGTAAGCGCGTACTTAGCGTGCAATAAAGAACTAACTTCTAGCGACCTACAGTCGCTATTTAACTTAGGCAACGCCGTCATCATTGCCGGTGACCTAAATTGCAAAGACACTGAGTGGGGCAACGTACGTAACAATAGAAACGGCATCATTCTTTGTAGTTTAACCGATACTCTAAATTTTGCACTATTAGCTCCCACTGACCCCACTCGCTATGACACCAATGAAAACATCAACGGTGTTGTACGCGATCCTAGTATGATAGACATAGCTTTAGTAAAAATGTTTCTCTCAATATCTATATTGAGACTCTCCACGAGCTTAACTCGGACCACAGATCGGTTACGATTACACTTGGTAGTCTTAACCCCAACAATTCTAGTACTAGGAAGATAGTAGACTATAAATTATTAGCGGAGAACATTAAAGTCCTCCAAACTAGTCACCTAGATAAAATCCCCGATAGTAAAGATAGTAAAGAGACAGCCATAGAGGCCGCCTCCCACTTGACCGATCACCTGGTAGCGACCATAGAGAACTCATCTAGGGAGGTGCCAACGACCCCCAAGGGCCGATGGCCCCTCCCTGAGGACATAAAGGAGTCCAACAGACTCCGGAATGCGGCTAAGCGCACATATGATCGCTACCCGTTGGAAGAGTGGAGGAAAGCCCTCCGTCACTACGAGAGGGAACTAAGGTTTATAATTAAACAGCACAAAGCCGAGAGTTGGGATCGACTTCTCAGCGATTTGGAACCGTCTCACGTGGCGTAATGGCCACTCGCGAAGGCCCTCAAAAACAACACGGAGAGCGATATGCCTCCTTTAGACAGACCTAACCGTCCTCCTGCATTTGAAGACATAGACAAGGCCGAGTGCCTAGCTGATATTTTCGAACAACAGTGCCGGCCGAGTACTCTCCCGATTGATCCCGTGCACCTTAGCTTAGTAAATAGCGAGATCGACAGCCGACTCTCGAGGCCACCTGATGTAGATAGGGTGAGGATAGTGGACTCGAAGGAGGACAGTGACATTATTAAGTGTATGAATGCCAAAAAGGCCCCAGGACTCGACGGTATTTCAAACAAAACACTTATAATGTTACCGTCCGAGCTAATTCAACTCCTAGTGAACATCTTTAACACTCTCTTAGTAGGATGCTCATTTCCAGACATTTGGAAAGTAGCTATTGTCTTAGTCATATATCCACAAACCGGGGAAACCCCGGAAGGTGCCTGGTAGCTACCGTCCAATAAGTCTCATTAGCTCCCTTGGTAAAGTTTACGAAAGAGTTATTAAAAGGCGCCTCAATGACGTCATAACCGACAAAAAACTCCTTCCAGACGAGCAGTTTGCCTTCAGCAAATTTCTCAAATCTCTCAAATCTCGCAAATTTCTCAAAAACTGTATCAAATGGGAATACCCGATTATCTTGTTTTACTAATTAGTAAATTCTTAAAAAATCGTAAGTTTCATTTCCGCGTAGAAGGCGCACTGTCGTCGCCAAGATATATGGAGGCGAGAGTACCGCAGGGCTCGGTCCTCTCGCCCTCCCTATATAACCTGTATACTAGTGACATCCCTAAACACGCTAAGGTGCAATTAGCTATATTCGCGGACGACATAGCCCTTTATTATTCCCACATACGAGCCTGTACCACGTCTAAAGCCCTCCAGGAGTCAGTTACCACTCTCGGTAAATGGTTCTCTAAATGGAGAATAGAAGTTAATTCCGACAAAAGTCACGTCATCCAATTCGATATTAAAAGTGCAATGAGGCGTAGATGCCCCCGTAAGCTAATGAGCCCTATAAGCCTGCACGGGAACATAATCCCAGAGGTCAGTCAGGTCAAATATTTAGGCGTAGTACTAAACAAGTCGATGACGTTTTCGAGTCACATCACTAATACATTACGTAAAGCGAAATTTGTACTTTTCATGTTATATCCGCTAATTAATTCGCGAAGCAAAATGTCCCTAAGACATAAGCTTACATTGTATAAAGTTTGCATTAGAACGATACTCACTTATGCGTGTGTCTCTTTCGCACAGATATGCGAGTCTCAATTGGATCGTTTGCAAACAGTCCAAAACCGATTTCTACGCATGGCAACAGGCAACAAGCGTAATATCAACTTGCATAGGGATCGCGAGCTCATCACTATTAAAGCCTATATCAAGGAACTCGTAGAGAGATTCTTTGATAAAGGCAAAAATCATCCAAACCCTCTTATCCAAAAGGCCCTGGACTATAATCACGACGCACAGACTTTCCGACACTCGTACAAACGGCCTAAGCATATCTTAGCCGATCCCGTTGACCCGATCACAAAATACGTAACGTACTGTGTACAGTTACGTAAGCACAAATCACACGCACCCGCGAGATTAGTATCGCACCGGGGTCGACGCCGGCGCCTACCCCGAAGTCCCACATCAGACACGTACAGACCGACCCTAACACGGGACCGGACCCGAACTCGAGTTCGAGTTCGCATCCTAGTAGTCTAGGTACACTCCAAAATAGTGTCCGCGACCGCGATATTGATATAGAGAGCTCTACCAATACCGCGAACCTCATCAACATTAGGACTTACGCGCGCGAGTCATCCCGACCGTACGCGGAAGGGGAGAGGGACGGCCCTCTCAGTACCGATACCGTTAAAAACAAGAGCTCCTGTATCGTGATAACTCGCACGCCGTTAATTTTTGCTACCGCGCGCGAGCAACCTCACTCCTCAGCGAGTGAGGAAGAGGTCGGACCCCTTAGCAGGAGAGACCCGCGTCTCCCCTGTCATAATAATAGCTCACAATCCGTAGCTGTCCCCAATATCCGGTCTGAACATCACCCGGGTGATGTTAGGGAGGATCAAACCCTCCCATCGACTCTTACCTAATAAACTAGCCACCAGGCTAGTTATAGTTCGATGTAGCTACAGCGGTCTTAACCCGACCCTTAGCGTAGACCCTTTCGAAAAAAAAATAATTGTGGCAATTGCCGACTGAGCATCGAAGAATGAAGTACTAGTGGATAAAAGTGTACTGGCAATCGAATAAAAGTTGTAAAAGTTGTAAAAGTTGGTTGCCAGCAAGGTGATCCTTTGGGCCCCGCTATTTTGAGCCTTGCCATACATTCAATCATTACATCGCTTTCATCAGAATTCAACGTTTGGTACCTGGATGACGGGACCCTTGGTGGAGATCCGGTTTCAGCCTTGCAGGATCTGTAGATCATTGAAATATACAAATCCATCGATTTGGGACTAATTTTCTCTAAATATGAGTTGTTTTTTAACGACTCACATGATCATTTGAATAAAATAAATACTAAATTTAATAATCTGGCCCCTAAAATAAAAATTCTCAGTAAAGAGTCCCTCCACTTACTTGGTATACTTACCATACTTAGTGACGGTTTGAATGCCTTTATTTCGGAACAAAATCGCAAATTCACAGAATCTTCCGGCAAACTTATTTCGATAAATTTCCACATGGCATACCAAATCATTCGGTTCTGCCTGTTTGTGCCCAAATTGACGTACGCTTTATGCTGTCCACTATGGAGTTTTTCCGACCTTCTCTCACATTTAGATCTCACTTTGAAAGACACACTGGTCAATGTTTTAAACTGCAAAATCTCCGACACCTCATGGGCCCAAGTCGCTCTACCCGACCGAACCGATTGGATATCAGGAAGGTGTCAGGACTGCCCTGCCCCCGCAGTGATGCCGGTCGCATGTCCCGGCATGCCTCCATAAATGACGTCATCCGATTCTTGCCACCGTCAACGTGCCGACCACACTTGAGCCGAACGGTATCGCATATGAAGACGGCAGGAGACCCGATGACATGACCCTAATTTCGTGGAGCCGTGGGAGGCCGCTGGTGTGGGACGCTACCTGCGTGGACGCTACCTACAGGCGGCGTCACACGTAACGGTCACTGCAAGGGTGGCGGAAAGCGGCAGCTGCACTTGCCGAGACCAACAAAAGGCAGAATGAATTCATCGGCGATGGTTATGTTTTTCTGCCTTTTGGATGTGAAACTAAAAGATACTTGGCCCCAAGAACCTATGTCCCGGGGCCAATCATCTTTTTAGGGATTTGGCCAAAAGACTGGTCGACAAAATCAATGACCTTAAGGCTGGCGCTTACCTCGACCAACGTATCAGTTTGTCCATACAGTGAGACAATGCTGCCAGCCTTTTAGGTACTCTACCGGCAGCCTCCGACCTAGATTCAGTTTTTTACCTATAGTCCTTTTTAATTTTTAATGTAGACAATAACTTATATATATCGCTTAGATAATAATTTAGTTTTTTAACTAGTTTTTAAATCGGTACATTTTTATATATTTTTTAAATATTGTAATGTAAACCTATTATAAAGATATACAGTAAAAATCTGTTATAACGACATTACAGGGATCACTAGATTATGATCGTAATAACCGAAAGTAGTATGTTACCAACTTCCGGAAATACTAAGCGGATGTGAGATGGACAATTATTGACCACACTTATAATTGCTCACCGATAGAACTGCTGATTTAATTTAGCTTATTATTTAAAATATATTATGCTTGATTTAGTTCTAATAAATATGTAAAATATACATTAATATAATTCAATTATGAATTATTGTAAATTGTAATTTAGAGGATGTCAACTGATTACTTTTAGTATAAAAGGGCGCGCAGATCTGTTATTGGTGCCATTATTGTAACGGTTGTTAAAAGCGTGTTACTCTGCCCGAATAAACAGTGTTTCTTAGTTTGGGCCTGGTTTATTTCCTACCAAGTGCCGACGTATTAACCGATATCAACATGCTTGTAAAATACAATGATAGAACTAAAAATTTCATAGTAATACCCGGTTTGCCGTTATAGACAATGTCGTTATAAAGGGTTTTCGCTGTATTTATAAGTATAGATTATTTATAAATATACTATAGTTAATAGAATAGTAATATTACTACTAAGGAACATTTACGAGCACAAATATTTTGACACATTGCGTTGTTATTGATTTATTATGAATCTATCCAATAGTATCACCTAATTTAAACATGAAAAATTCTGCTTATCGTTTTGATTGTATTTAAAAACATCCTAACTAAGACCAGTTAGCAGGGCGGACAGACACGACATACGGATGGACAGGACTGAAACATAATTGTTTCTTTTAGTAGGTACAACGGAACTCTAAAAACAAAACAATCAAAAACTCGTTACATCTGTTGAGAACAACGTCGTCTTAGTTTTTACATATACTTCTTACGTTTGAGTGGTGATAGTAATAATACAGCAACAATTCCTTTATTCTCCTATATTAGTACTTATGAGAGAGAAGCATAACCCAGATACGTCTACACTATATATAGCCTTTTGGATAACTAAAATAAACTAACTGGATAGGCTGTGCTTGTGACATCTGTCAATATGAAATTGATATTTCTACTTTATAATACTGTTATATTATGCAACAGCATCAAACAAAACAATAAACATAAAACCTTAAAACGATTAGAGACGGTAAAAATGGAATTCGAACCCGCGGCCCCCGGGAAATCAGCACTTGAGCTTGTCACACCTGACTTCACGTGTCGCTCGCAAATAATTTTATTGACGATCGAGCCGAGACTCTCGAAGCTGATTATTCCGTCCCTATTAACTTACGCCCAAATTAATTTTGCCTCCATATTTTCTGATCAATACAAATTAGGCTTACGTAATATTTCGATTGGGAGTTTGTTTGATGATTTAGAAATGATTCCACTTAAGCTTGAATAAGTAGCTTATTTTTTTACTATACTGTAAGAAATAAAGAAGAGTCCTTGAAAGAGGACTATAAAATGATGGACACGCCCTTGGCTCGTTCATTTGCTCGTCAGCTGTCACTCGGTGCGGAATTAGTCATAGGCGTTACGGTGTTGTGATTTAGTAATTAGGTTTCGTTTTTACATTATAATTTTCTTGTAAGTTCATAAGTTCTTAAGTTTAGGGTGCGCAAAACTCATGTAAGTTGTTTGATTTAATGATATATAAGATTGGTTGTGTTATTTTTAAATAATTAATAAAGATAGTTGTGTAATTTGTAGTTGTGTTTGTAATTTCTTGTTTTTTTATGTCTTTATCTCGTTACTAATTCTCAAAATCAGAAGTGGGACAAAGAACTAAGCTCACATTGTTTCTCAATTAATTACCAATCTTATTTATCAACTATTTTAACGTATTTGCACTTTGGTTTTTGTATTGTGAATTTGCGGGTAGTCTGAAATATTGTAAGCAATATGCCGCGCAGTTACTATAAATCTTGCCGTCGGTCTCGTAGCGGTTCTCGAAGTAGAAGTCGTTCTAAATCTCGTAGTACACGGTCGCGTTCCCGTCAGCGTGACGATTACTTAAGTAGGTCACGGTATGAATCACAACGCCGTCGTCGCTCGCGCTCGCATCGACACCGGTCTCGTAGTTATCAAGTGCGCGTGCACTCGCCCGTGCGAACACAAAACAATACGGCGTCGGCGTCGACTAGTGAGGGAAGTTTGCAAATCACGTTAAATACGATTTTACAAAGATTAGATGCTATAGAAAGTAACGAATCGCACACATCAGTCACGCCGGCACTGGATAATATTAATAAGGGTGTGGCGGTCGAACATACTAGTGATTTTTTAGTTTCAAATTGCGATTTTAATCAACATAACGTTTCTAGTGATAATAATTGTGTTGATAATAATTTATCACCCGCGAGAGCTCATAGTAGTACTTCGCATCGAGTGAACGTAGGTACGGAGCAACGCAAGTCGTGTGCAACGGAATTATTAGAAGTTCTTAAAACATTGCAGCCGTATAGATCCGGCAAATATTTTATTTCAAGTTTTGATCCCGCGATAAATAACCTTGATGCCTGGTTTGAGGAGGTAGATAGGGCTCGCACTACTAATGGGTGGTCTGACTGTGAATGCCTGTCACGAGTGGCACCTTGCCTAAAGGGCGACGCGCGCGTTTGGCTATCGGAATGGGTTACGAACGACCGGACATGGTCAAATTTTAAACAGGAGTTTAAACCCCTTTGTCCTCAACGGTTAGATTTTGCTAATATGCTTTATGACATTATGAACGCTACTAGTGATAAATATGCTACGTATGCCGATTATGCTAGGCGATCTTTATTACGTTTGCGGGTAATTGAAGGACTAAGCGATGAGCTACGTACTTTAATAGTTATACGTGGAATAGATAATCCGCAGATCCGTGCTGCTGCCGCCAACGCGAAACTTACTGCGGATAGTTTAGTTTCATTTTTATCAATTTATGTTAAGGCAGTTAAAGGTAAACAGGAATCACGGATTAGTAACCAACCTATTAGGCGTCCCTTTCAAAGCTTACCAAAAAGGTTAGATTTAAAATGTTTTTCGTGTGGGATAAGGGGACATCTTGGACGTGATTGTAAACGGTCAAAATTAGGTGCTAGACAGGATCAACTTACAAATCAGCCTCGCCCTCTCTGTTCATTCTGTAAGAAACCAGGCCATCTAGAAAGTAATTGTTTCGTTAAAAACAGAACAGACAATAACGTACGTAATGAAAGAAATATAAATTTATGCAAGGACTATCGTGATTCTTTTTCGAAAGACATAATTACTGCGGTTATTGAGGGTGTACCAATGGATGTACTCATAGATAGTGGTGCTCTTAATATTTCTTTAATATCATCCGATGTTTTACGATATCTTTCTTGTCAACCAAAAAGAACTTATTGTGTTTTGAAGGGAATTGGTAGCCAAGAAATCGTAGCAACTTCATTCGTGACAGTTACGCTTGAGCTTGATGAGATTTCACTAGAAGCGGATTTTGTAGTAGTACCATCGTATTGTATGAATACATCCATAATTATTGGAACAGATATTCTAAATCGTGATGGGGTGGTTTACATACGTACTAGAGATAGGCAATATCTTTCACGCTCGCAGCCAAACAGTATTAATCAGGTGTGCTGTGCTCAGCCATTGTCCTTAGATACGCCACTCTCTGGTAACGATTATAACTGTTTGATAGAGGTGATAAACAAATATTCAGATTTTTTCATTTCGGGTACAGCATCTACCACTGTTAATACTGGTGAGATGAATATTAAATTGACTAGCTCTGAACCGGTTGTTTATCGCCCCTACAAACTCTCTCATCAAGAGAAATTAAAAGTCAGGGAAATAATTAAAGATCTATTAGATAAGGGCATTATTAGGGAATCTCAGTCAGAATATGCAAGTCCCATAATCCTAGTAAAAAAGAAAGATGGTTCCGATCGAATGTGTGTGGACTTTCGCGCCCTTAATAGGATAACTATTAAAGATAGGTACCCTCTTCCCCTAATAGATGACCAAATAGACAGACTGGGTGGCTACAAATATTTCACTAGTCTAGACATGGCTACAGGTTTCTATCAAATTAAAATTGATAGAAACTGTTCGCATTACACTGGATTCGTCACGCCGGAGGGTCATTACGAATTCCTTAAAATGCCCTTCGGCCTAACTAATTCGCCAATAGTTTACCAGCGAATAATCAATAAAACTCTGAGGAGTCTCCTTGATGCGGGGCGGGTGCTTGTCTACATAGATGACGTGCTCCTTATGAGCTCCACTATACTCGAAGGGATAACCCTGCTTCACGAAGTTTTGCACATTTTAACCACAGCTGGTTTCTCAATTAATTTAAAAAAATGTTCGTTCCTTAAAACCGAAATTGAGTACTTAGGACGAGTAATAAGCAAGAGTCAGGTAAGACCGAGCCCCCGTAAAGTTGAAGCACTTAAAGTATCCCCTGTTCCGCAGAACGTTAAACAAGTCAGACAATTCTTAGGTCTTGCCGGGTATTTCCGCAAATATATTAAAGATTACGCAACCAAAACGGCATGTTTGTCACGACTAACAAAAAAAGGTATAACTTTTAATTGGGGTTTAGAACAAGAAAATATGCGCAAGGAAATTATTAAGACGTTAACTAGCAAACCAGTTCTGACTATTTTTGACCGTAATTACCAAACAGAAGTACATACAGATGCAAGTAGTGCTGGGTACGGTGGTATCTTATTACAAATTCATCCAGATGGCAGTAGACATGTAGTCGAATATTTTAGCAAGGTCACACAAAACGCCGAAGTTAGATACCATTCTTACGAACTGGAAACCTTAGCAGTCGTCAAAACGTTACAGCATTTTCGGCATTATCTGATCGGTCTCCAATTTAAAGTAGTGACCGACTGCAACGCTTTGAAGTCAACAGAACGAAAAAAAGATTTATTGCCGCGCGTGGCTCGTTGGTGGCTATACTTGCAGGACTTTCAGTTTTCCATTGAGTACAGGCAAGGAAGCAGGATGCCACATGTAGACTATTTAAGCCGCAACCCAGTACACGTCAACCAGATTTCCCGACCACGAAACTGGGCACAAATTGCTCAGTCCGCTGATAATGAGACTCAGGATCTCATGATTCAACTGCAGGAAGGTAAGCTAGATGCAGATCGGTACGTGATACGTAATGGTCTACTTTGCTACAAATATTGTCCCACGGGTGAGGAATCAAGATTCTTATGTTATATCCCCAAAGGTCATCGGCTGAGTCTACTAAGACTTTTTCATGACGAGCACCAGCACATAAGTGCTGAAAAAACCCTCGATCTTATACACAAACACTTCTGGTTCCCAGGTATGAGACAGTTTGTGATTAAATATATAGCTCACTGTCTGGTGTGTGTCTCGAAAAAACGGGTACCACGGCAGCCCCTACAAAGCATCACTTCATGGCAGAAGCCGTCGCTCCCTTTCGACACCATCCACATCGATGCGCTTGGCCCTTTACCACCTTCAGAGGGATACAAATTTGTACTTGTCCTTGTAGACGCTTTCACAAAATTTTGTCTACTCTATCCTATGCGACGACAAGATTCAACGGAACTTAAAAATTGTTTAGCCAATGCCGTTTCACTTTTTGGTTCTCCCAATATGTTGGTCACGGATAGAGGTCGTATGTTTGAGTCCAGAGATTTTGTAGGATGGGTTCGTGAACTGGGATCAGAAATACACTATGTCACGCCCGAGATGCACCATGCGAATGGGCAGGTTGAGAGGTATGTACGAACACTTCTTAATATGCTAAGAATTGAAGCAAGCCTGCACTCAGAATGGTCAAAGACTCTTTGGAGACTGCAGTTGATACTGAACGTGACGCGCCAGAAGAGTACACAAACATCGCCACTGAACCTATTGGTAGGAGTGGAAGGTACAACACCTCTAATTCGTTCTGTTATCCGAGATCTAGCAATCGATAACACCAGACCGAACAGGGAAGCCTGGCGGGAGTTATGTAGGACAAGAGCTTCTGATTTATTGGAAGAAAATCGTAAAAAACAGGATGGGCTTGTCAATTGTAGTAGACAGTGCCCTAAGAAATACAAGTTGAACGATCTTGCCTTCGTGATTAAATATTCTCAGTCCGCAGGTAAACTAGACCCTGGAATGAGAGGCCCATATAAAGTCACCAAGGTGTTACCTGGAGGTCGTTATGAGCTAAAACTGTTGGCTGGTGGCTACGGAAAGACGACACAAGCGGCTGCACAGTACATGGTGCCGTGGAAAGGCGAGTGGTGTCCAGAGACGTGTTTGTCGTACTTTGATGGTAAGTAAATTGCTGGATAGTGTTCAGCTTCATAGCGTTTGTCGCTAAAACCCGTAATAGCGTGTGTCGCACCACTAACGTATGACGATAGTTGGTTCGGATGGCGTTTGTCGCTAAAACCCGTAATAGCGTGTGTCGCACCACTAACGTATGACGATAGTTGGTTCGGATGGCGTTTGTCGCTAAAACCCGTAATAGCGTGTGTCGCACCACTAACGTATGACGATAGTTGGTTCGGATGGCGTTTGTCGCTAAAACCCGTAATAGCGTGTGTCGCACTACTAACGTGTGTCGATAGTAGTTCGGATGGCGTTTGTCGCTTAAACACGAAACAGCGTGTGTCGCGCCACCAGCGTTAGTCGCAAGTAGTATGGATTAGTTTTAATGTTTCTTTAGTACATATGTTGCGCCTGTTATGTCACTAAAAAGGCGTGTGTCACCAGTAAATTTTTATTAAATTTTTGAGAAACTGTATACCTATCAGTTACAGTTTTTAAGCTCATATAACTCAATGGATGTTGTGTTATTTTTCAGACAATGAGGACGATAACTTGGCTGTAGATCGATCAACCCCTACGGCCGGTCCCAGTCAAGCGCTCCCAATGCCGTTGCTTGACTCCGCCGACACCAATGTTACTGAAGCTTTTGACCCGGATTCCCATGGATGCCAACCAGCTGTCGTCGAGGACGACTCCCTGTCAGGAGAGGCCGTGTAAGAAATAAAGAAGAGTCCTTGAAAGAGGACTATAAAATGATGGACACGCCCTTGGCTCGTTCATTTGCTCGTCAGCTGTCACTCGGTGCGGAATTAGTCATAGGCGTTACGGTGTTGTGATTTAGTAATTAGGTTTCGTTTTTACATTATAATTTTCTTGTAAGTTCATAAGTTCTTAAGTTTAGGGTGCGCAAAACTCATGTAAGTTGTTTGATTTAATGATATATAAGATTGGTTGTGTTATTTTTAAATAATTAATAAAGATAGTTGTGTAATTTGTAGTTGTGTTTGTAATTTCTTGTTTTTTTATGTCTTTATCTCGTTACTAATTCTCAAAAATACTTTAACTAATACTATTATGTTTCTGTTATAAAATATTAATTGCGATCAAACGTAGTATATTTACTTTCCGAATTTATTATTATCATTTATTTAATGTACCTACATAACATTTTTCTTCTAGCTTTTCTAGTAATCTTCACAAACCATATTATGCTCGGTTTAGTTGCCTACATTGGTGTTATGAAAATCGTAATATAATTCTATATTTATTCCAGACTGTGCCAAATGCCAATAAACAAAATCGATATTATTTGTTATCGCCCGATAAACTTGTTTTGATATTGATTGTATTGTCTTTCGCAATCATTATTTTTGTGTGTTGCCACTTAATTTATCATTGGCTTTCCATGTAGTCTATTATTATTTTATTTATTACTAATACATTAGTAACACTTTTTTTATATATTTGCACTGTAATTTAAATAATAGGTATTTACCTACGAAATTGCCGCTCTGCAGTACTGGCCATTTCAAATCAAAATAATTTTTGTTTGGCTAAGAATTCAAATTTCAAATTAATTTTATTTTAAAAACATGGAATTCTTTTTCCAAAAGTAGTCATTTGTTTATTGATTATTGTTACATTTTCATCGCATTTCAATCTTTTTCGTCATCATGGATACGTTAAAAATTCTAGTAATTATGGAATGAGTATCGTCGTGGCAGCAACGCGGCACAAGCGGCACGCAACATCAACGACGTTTACGGAGCTAACACTACAAACCAACGCACCACCTGCTATTGGTTTGCTCGCTTCCGTTCTGGAAATTTCGACCTGAAAAATGAACCTCGCGGTCGTCCGAAGACTTTGGTCGACAATGACGAATTAAAGGCGATTGTGGAAGCTGATGATACACAATCTACGGCTGAATTAGCAGCAGCTTTCGACGTCAGCGTCAAAACAATATTGGTCCATTTGCGTCCAATTGGCAAGGTAAAAAAGCTTGACAAATGGGTGCCCCACGCACTCAATGATCGCCAGCGCGAAGTACGCGTCGAGACGTGCCTTGAACTGCTCAACACACAAATGAAGGAATTTTGAACCGCATTGTTATCTGCGATGAGAAATGGATTCTATTTGATAACCGCAAGCGCTCAGCAAGTTGTTCGGATCCTGGTTCAGCACCTAAACAATGCACTAAACGAAAACTTACCCCTAGAAAAGTGATGGTCACTGTTTGGTGGTCTAGCGCCGGTGTAATTCATCACAGCTTCTTACCAAACGGGGTGAGTATTACTGCAGATGTGTACTGTGTAAAACTGAACACAATGATGGAGAAGCTGGCACATCTCCAACCAGCATTGGTCAATCGTTTGTCTCCGCTGCTCCTGCACGACAACGCGCGACCTCATACTGCACAGCAGACGGCCTCCAAGTTGCAAGAACTGGGGTTGGAAGCTCTCCGTCATCCGCCCTACTCACCAGACCTTGCGCCTACAGACTACTACTTATTCCAGAATTTGGATAACTTCTTGGCGGGAAAAAAATTCAATACCCGAGAGGCAGTACAAAATACCTTTGAAGAATTTGTTTCCTCCCATCCAGCTGATTTCTTTAAGAAGGGCATCAATAAACTGCCACTGCGTTAGCAAAGATGCATTGATTGCATGAGTGATTACTTCGATTAATACAAATAAAGAATACATGAGAAAAATTCGTTTAAATTTTTTCATACAAAACGGCAATTTCATAGGTAAATAATATTACCTTGTAATATAATGTTAAATTGTTTTGCGTGTTTATAATTCGTTTTTGTGTATTGTGGATAATTTAATTAATATTTTATAAAGGAATAATTAATTTTGCTCATGCTTATGTGCACTCTCAAATTTGCTTGCAGGTTGTATAACAAATCTTTCCTCTTTATAATTTAAGTGTAGATGTTACCCGGGCTATTATTACGAATCTGTTGATTCATTAAAATTGGATCAGTTGTTTAGGCGCTAAGGTGTAACAAACATACATACATTATTTTGTGAGGATGGATGGATGGATATTTGTTACTCTTTTAAGCAAAAAGTACAGAACGGATTTTGATGAAATTTGGTATGGACTTTTAATTGTAGTAGCTTTAAGCTCTGGATTAACACATATTATGCTACTTTTTATCCCGAAAATGGCGGCGCAGCCGCAGGGCAAAAACTATTACATACATACTTATGAATAGTCTGCCGAAATCATAACGGCTTCGCCATAGTCGGGTAAAAGTAGTCGAAGTTGACAAATATTATTGATATAATATAATAAAAAATATAATTATGGTGATGTCAATCCTTTACCAAATTAATTGCTTTTGTAAATCGCGGGGATAATAACAATAAATTAGACGAAAAGCTTACAAATTCTAACTCTGCCTGAGAAATTTAGATAGCGACTTGATCTGAAAGCCGGATTATTCGTCACTGGATCAACAGATCGCTCGCTAGTCGCTACATCTGACTTTCTTACATATTCAGTTACTATGGGTAAATTTAAACAATAGAATAATAATTATGTAACACTTAAAACGAGACAATCTCGTATAATATATATAATCGAGATCTCGAAAACGTCTGCAAGTATAACCATGATATTTTGTATCCAGGGAGTTTTTGGGGAGAAAAATCAATCTTTTTTTATCCTTGGAAACTGCGCATTTTTAAGATATATTATATTATCTTGTTTCATTCGTCGTGCAACAATATGTCAATAATTGCGACTCTTTTATGTCAGTCAAATTGATCAACGACGCTTACGTCGTTAATCAATTTTAAACCGACGAAAAAACCGGAGGAGACACACAACTTTTTACAAAGTAGTCCGATTTTGATAATTCTTTGTTTGTTGTAAAGGTTAGACCAGGTGACGGATTCCATAAGAAATCAAGGGAACTCATCAATTTCAGCTTTTTTGAAGTAACCCCGCCATATGCTACCAAAATTTATATTTATCATCATCATCATTCGCTCACAGGTTTAATGCCGAGTTGTTTATTACAATAACAAAAAATTATTACAAAATACCTTTCGATTAATGAGCAGCACCTGAAAGATCCGATACAATAAAATAATTTAAAATAAATTAAAAAAAATTAAAGAAAAAGAAATAATAAGAATCACAAAAATATTTATCTTACCGGGATTCGAACCCACCACATTCCGAATTTCTAAACAATGCAAAAGTTATACGCGGGTTCGCATACCAAGCTGCCAATCAGACTAACGTAAGAGACGAAACGATTGATAGGTATATTGTTGCACGACGAAATAAAAAAAACATATATTTCTTAAAATGCGCAGTTTCTAAAGGATTCTAGATCGATTTTTCTCTCCCAAAACTGCCTGCATACTAAATTTCATGATAATACTTGAAGCCGTTGTCGAGATACCGATTCTATATATCCGAGAAGACCGTCTCGTTTAAAGTATAAGATAAGATAAGCATGTAGTTAATAGTGATAAGTAGATTCTAGCCGCAAAAAAATATCAAATAATATGTTTATAACAAAAAATTAAACCGCCGAAAAAACTGAAAAACAAAAAATAACAAATCTTTTTTAAATTAACCATAATAACTAATTGATTTATTATGTTTACGCGTACATTGTTCATTGTTTTAAACACTTACCCTACGGATCGTGTCGCGGTGCAGTTTCATTTTTCCCGAGTTACACTTTTTGACGTGATAACGTCTTATAAATCGATGGAGCCGGCTGCACGCACGAAAAAACATGACTCACGCGTTACCTGTTACCCGTTATCGTTACCAAGTACCAAGTATCAGCGTTAGCTCGCATTGCCTTTACCTCATTATTATTATTGTTGTTGTTGTTGTTGACTATGTCACGTTCAACTATCGTCAGTAAACCGACTTTACAGACAACCGGTATGTTTTTTTTGTTTAGCGTGGATCGGAACACAAATAACAATTGAAGAATCGTCGGGTAGTTTGAACAACTTCAACAAATAGGACAACTGCCACCTCAGTCCTCCCGTGACCACGGCCGCTGGAAAGTAGCCGAAACGTTGGGAAAAGGAAAGTGCACCGCGACACAATCCGTTAGTGTTTAAAACAATAATAACACTTAGATCATAAGCTAATGTAAGAATACTTAAGTAAATTGAAACTGCGTCAAACAAGCAAATGAAATAACGTAACGTAGGCAAAGTATGTTTATGTAAGTAAAATTAGTAAAGTAGGTACGTTTGGCGCCGACTCATTATTACTTGAGTATACTTACATTCGTTTAAGGACTTAGTTATCATGGTTAAATAAAAAAGGTTTGTTATTTTTTGTTTCTCAGTTTTTTCGGCGATTTTTGTTAATGACATTTGCAGTATGACTCGTTGCAATAAACATAACGGGATATATATAAATATGGTTATCACAATATCCCATGTCATATTTTATTGACCTACATGAGACAATGAACTGCGAGCTCCATACAAAATGATTTCCACACGTTTCAACTGGCGACTCTGAATCGAATCGCTTATCGTACACCTAATTAAGCGTTTGTGTCAACAACTAGGGGTGGCTAATACTGAATATGTGGTGATTGTGCCGAATACCGATTATCCGGCTGAATAATTCCTAATATTTGATTAAATTATATATTTTTGATCTAGCAAATTGTATTTATTTTATAACGGTATCTCTTTTATAACAATCTGCACTGAAAACAATAATTGAATGTTCATAAGACTATTTCTTACATCACTACATGATAAAATATTAATTGTTATGTAGTCCCGTAGTAAATATTATAAATTCCAAATATAATGCCCATCAATGATGATGATGATGAATCACAAAACTAGGTAATTAGGTATAATATTTATAGTACCTTCATATGTTCATGGTATCAACTTTTTTGCTTGAACTGATTATAAAAATAATATGGATATAACTAGCTGACTCAACATAGGTTGTTCTGTGTTAAGTCTTAACTATGAACTGGAATATCTAATTAACTACATATTATATATACCTACAGCTTCTATTCATCGACAACTACACCTACCTATTCAATTCAATTCAATTGTTGCATAATGTCAACAGTATTTTAAGAAATATAATTGTCATTATCACATTGACAGATGTCACAGGTACAGCCTATTTAGTTAGTTTATGAGTTAGCCAAAAGGCTATACATAGTGTGAACGTAATTGTGTTAGAGATATCTCATATGTAATACGTATCTGTGATAAGCACCAATAAAGGAGAATATAACAATTGTTGCTGTATTATTATTATCACCACTCAAGCGTAAGAAGGATAAGAAAAAACCAAGAGGTCGTAGCCCTCTACATCAATATCTTTAATTGCTCTAAAAGTGGTAAGTACAATATTTGGTACAAAATTTATAGGCTCTGGCACTTTTAGCTATATACAGATAGTATGCTAACATTTAAAACATTCATTTAAAGCTTCTAAATTAATAACATTATTATAAAATATATACGTCTACGTAATATAATACGTCAAGACTTTTAAGAGGTTAAGTAACAAAAACAAAAAAAAAAGACATGAGCACAGAAAAACTCAGAAAATCATCACACATTTACGCCCTTACTAATAAAAAGATTTACACAACAGATAACTTAAACAACGTTGCTATCTTTGTCTGATGCGTTGGAAAAGTCACTTAACAGACACAAACACCAACGTTGTATATGTTATCCATTGTGTAAATCTTTTTATTGGTAAGGGGGGTTAGAATAATAATAAAAATCGCAAAAATAGAAGCCATACATAAAATGTCGTAATAATAATCGAGAAGATAATATTGATTAAATCAGTAGTAAATGTAAAGTAAAATCATTTCATCAGCATCTCAAATGTAAATTCAATAAGGTTCATTAAATAATTACAATAATACATTTCGGGACTGCATAAGGCATGTCAGAAATGAGTAACAAACAAAAAATAATAATACAGAAAACATATTTACAAACCACCTTAAAGATAATAATCAGGTATAAGTGTCCTACTAACTACACATACTACCTACTACCTACACCTACACCTCCTACCTATACCTAGTACCTACTACTTACGACTACTACATACAGGTGATGTATCGAAAGAGTAGGTACATACAATATAACATGAATTATCGACCACTGAGAGTTGGAAGATTATTACAGTACTAATATCGCTATTAAACGATGGGGGTTGGTGTAAGAAGGTGAAAATTGAGGAACATCATACTTTCTAATACTATAAAAATGTGAAATGATGTTAGGATGCATGGATGGATAGATGTTTCTTACTCTTTCACGCAAATACTACTAAACGGACTTTGATGAAATTTGGTATGGTAGTAGTTTCAGCTCTGGAACAACATATAAAGATAATATACTTATAAAAAAAACACGACCAGATAATTTATGTGAAATTGCATACAAAAATAAGTTTATTATTTTAAAGTCAAATAATGAACCATATCATATTTAGAACCATAGTTCTAGTACGGTTCTTCAACCGGTCGTGTAATATACGAGGGCGGGTCAATAAGTCCATGACTTTTGGAATAAAACACAGATTTTTTGATAAATAAATCATTTTATTTTTAAACGTAGTCCCCCTTGAGCTCTATACACTTTGTCCAACGCTTCTCCAATTTTTTTATCCCTTCCAAAAAATATGATTTGTCGAGGTCCTCAAAATAGGCCTTTGTTTGCGAGATGACTTCATCATTGGAGTCAAATCTTTTTCCACCGAGCCATTTTTCAGGTTTGGGAACAAGAAGTAGTCACTCGGAGCCAAATCTTGAGAATAGGGTGGATGTGAGAGCAATTCATAGCCCAATTCATGGATTTTTGCCATGGCAACTGCACATGTGTGCACCCTTGCATTGTCTTGGTGAAAAAGAACTTTTTTCTTGGCCAAATGAGGTCGGTTTTTTTTCAAATCCTCATTGAAGCGGTCCAATAAGCTGGCATAATATTCCCCATTAATTGTTCTTCCCTTTTGAAGATAGTCAATGTGGATTATCCCACGTGCATCCCAAAAAACAGTCGCCATAACTTTATTGGCTGACAAACCCACCTTGGCCTTCTTTGGCGCCGAAACCCACTGTTTTGACTGTTGTTTGGTCTCTGGTGTGTTGTGATGGATCCATGTTTCGTCCACGGTTACAAAACGGCGCAAAAACTCCTCCATATTGTGATTAAACAACGCCAAACCTTCCTGTGAAGTTGTTACACGATTGCGTTTGTGGTCGACTGTGAGCAAACGCGGCACCCATCTTGCGGAAAGCTTTCTTATGCCCAAGTGATCATTCAAAATTGAAACCACTGAGCCATGCGAGATGCCTATGGCTTCCTCAATCTCTTGAACTTTCAATCTTCGGTCGGCCAACACCATATCGTGAATTTTTTCGATTGTTTCGGGTGTAGAGACCTCAACTGGGCGTCCAGGACGTTCGGCATCTTCAGTGCTTATACAGCCACAACGAAATTCAGTAAACCACTTTTTTACCATTGCAATCGATGGTGCAGAGTCCCCATAGTATTTATCAAGCTTAGCCTTGGTCTCGGTAATGGTTTTTTTTCGCAAAAAATAATGCTTAATAAGCACACGAAATTCACTTTTTTCCATTGTTTCCTTAAGTTACTGGATAGTCTGATAAAGATAGCTGTAAAACACAAACTAACTGACGCAGCAAGTTCAAATTTTGATAGGAGTCAACTGACAGATGCCTGTTGACAGGAGTAGTGTTGCTTTTTCAGTAAGGAAGTTAGAGATTCAAAAAGTCACGGACTTATTGACCCGCCTTAGTATTAAAATTAATTTAAAATACTTATAAAAATGGAAATAGTGCAAGAAGTCCTATGTGTTATTACTGTGATAGTTCTAGATTGTTAAAAAATATAATACCAACAATTGTTAACAGCTTACCCTCAAAATTGCAAGGCAAAATTGTAAATCAGCAGAAGTTTTGTAAAGATTTAAAAAAACTATACTGAAAAAGTTATAAATTAACTCAAATGTATGTATATTCATCCTATGTTGTTGTGTGTTTAAGCATAATATTACGTTGTAATACATAATATTGATATTTCTTTTGTAAGCAAATCGTACGTGTTTGTGCGAAGTTAGTGCCCAGATAAACTGATGCGGTTTGTGGTGCATTTGTATAGGTTAAGTTCAATAATGTATAAAATATGTTTTTGAAATTAAAGTAAAAAAAAAAGTTATTTTTTTTTCATCCCGAAATAGTACAGTGTTCCCGTGGGATAATTTATGCAGAGCAAAGCAAGCCGCGGCTTGTAAGACATATGAGGTTGAAGTCGCGGTAGTTAAGGGTGACAACCCTAGGAATAAGAGCTTCGCCAGATCTTCCTAATTAGAACAGGTGACATGTTAATTAATAATAATGGTATGAAAACGTAGGATTTAGTTATTATGTAGATTACGATATCTGTAATAATAGTAGTAAGAACTCTGTAAAGAAATGAGTATTTTTTTTAAATCAAATCTCTGACTAAGGGTCAATCACACCGAAACGAAACGACATGCAACGGGACGCTACATTTTCTTATTTTTTATTCAAAATTATTGATCTTTATTCATCACACAAGAAGATAAACGTTTCGTTGTAAGAGTTCGAATGTCAAGTTGCACCGCAATGCACAGCTCATTTATGCAGTGTATGACTGATATCTTAAATGAAACGTGTATTTTTTGTGTAGTGCATAAAATTAAATTTGAATAGCTATCATAAGAAGTCGGTTGAAAATGCAGCATCATGTCGCGTATCGTCGCGGTGTGAACTGACTCTTAAGTATTTATTTCGGGCAACATCTAGTTACATAAACAAGCTGTTTTAAGAGAAGGACGCAGTAGGCGTAACTACGAACTACCAAATATTCTTTGCATAAAATTGCAAGACATAACGCACTAAGTGGCAGCGGAACTACGCGACGCGGCACTGCGCGACAAAGTTGACCAACTCACCAACTTTATCGCGCCTTGGCGTGACGCGTAGTTCCGCTGCCGCGCGTTACATCTCATGCAATTTTACACGCGAGCGGCGCGGCGACACTTCACATTTCAACAACTTGTCAAATGGAGTGTATTCCGGAATGTAACCCCGCATACTGGGAAAATTTAATTGTATTATTAATTCGCAATAATGACATCTCAACAATATCAACAATTATTTATTAAGTTAGTTTATCAACTTTTTATGAAGAAGTCGATACTTCGGAACAAATAAACAGTACCTATGGCGTCGATTCATGACGTCATTAGCACTGGCCAGTATGCTGGGTTATATTACGGAATACACCCATGATAAGTCATAACAAGTTTGTTTTGGTGGGAAAGCTTCCATCATGCTCACACGTTGCCGATATACTGAGCAAATTTTGCCGCGTAGTGTCTCTGAGGTGTCGCTCTAGTGCGGTATAGCTAGAAGTGTGCTTCGACGCGGCGCTCCACTGCCGTGTAGTTACGCTTAGTGCGGTCCAACCTTTATTCGGTCGACCGTCAATATTGGCGAATGCACGTCACTAGTCCGTATGGCTTAATCCGTCAAGTGAGGCTCAGCTCAATAAGTTATCGTTATTGTCACTCATATTATATCCTCAATCCCCATTAAATGAACAAAAAAAAAACAAAAAAAATGTATACAGTATACTCTCAGACCATATAAAAAAATGCGCTTCTTGTGTCTTCGCGGGAACTGCATAACGAGTTAAATGCGGTCTTTATCAATATACAGACTGTTTATGCCTTAGATTTTAAGTTAATTTTCTTAAGGAACTTTGGTTCTCATATGGCATACTAGATGGCGCTGATTTAAATGATGTAAAGCGAACCTATTTTTACATAAGATGTTTATAAGGGCCTTACTAATGTGAAGTATTTTTGGGTTGTAAACCAATCAAGAAAAGGATTGTGTGGTTTTATGAAACCACGGTAAAAGTGAAACTTAGTAACAAAAAAATAGCGTGGAGCACTGGCACAAATTAGTACTAGTCTATACACTACACGGTCAGCTGATGCGAACTATAGGCGCCGCCATATTGGCCTCGGCTGCTCTGACGAGCTCCTTTCACTTTATCCCTACTCCGCGGCCGACTGTCACGCGACATGCAACACACAGATGAAAAAGTTTAAGACGATGTAATAAAAGTTTCACTTTAACACTAAAGTGAAGGCGGATCTTAGTCAAACAAAAACTGAGAGAGGTTTTTTTACGCATGTAGTAAGCGTGTAGCTACGTAGTACATACATAAAAACCTAGCCAAGAGCTATGTCAGGACATGTCTAAGGCCCTCCTTAGACATGTCCTGTTCCGTAACTATCAACGCGTAATAGGTTTTTTTTTCAAATTACTTCAAAAGTTACTGTTCGATTTCGTTCAAAATAATTTTCCTAAATTTAGAAATGCCAGGGGGAGGGGGATCAACTTGTAAATCACTTTGGAGGCCGATTACTCGAAAATGGTTTACATTATGAAAAATTCATGTATAAAACATTGCCTTTATTTAAAAATACCTATTCGACGATACCACACTTATTGGAATGGAATGAAAAAAAATCATCTACATTTCACATGTATAGCCTGACCTACCCCTAAAACACAAAATTATAATTATTATAATATGATGCCAAAAGTAAAGTTTATAATAATCTATAAGTATACATTTTTTGTCTAATTATAAATTCAAAGTTTTTTTTTTTTTAATTTAACATTGGTATTGGTATACACTTTATGAACGTCGGTCTACACTCTACGTGATGCCTACCACCGGTTCGGGAACTGGCCCGGCGAGAAGAACCGGCGTAAGACACTCGCGAATATACTATTTACATAATTACCGAAGTTATCAAGGGGGGACGAACGGACAAACGGACGGATAGAGCGAAACTATAAGGGTTTTCTTGTAGTTACTACGGAACCCTAAAAACCGAACACCACGACACCTCGTCTTGCAAGGTAAGGCGTAGTTAAATTACATGCGTGTGCGTGGCACTGTGTAATTTCAAGGCGAGGCGTAGTTTAGACCGGCCGGCGGCCTCACTGTGTGGTTCGCGCAACTCTGTCTTCACTTTTTTATTTGGTCTGAGAGTTATACCACGCTCGTTGTAGATGCAGATCAGACTTATTAGGTACAGTGGAAATACAGTTTAAGTAGTTACAGGTACTCACAGTAAAACCATGTTTATGTTGTATTTCTATGGAAACGACAGACGATGTATGAAAAACGACGATTGCCTAAAGACATTGAGGTCGTAGTCACACTTTCTCACTTTATAGATTCGCAGAACGCTAGATGTTGCCCGCGACTTCGTGTGCGCAAAACGGAAATCTCGCGGGAACCGTACATTTTGCCGTCATAAAAAGTATCTACATCCGTCCCAGGTCTACCCAAGGGGAAGGACATAGAATACTATATCTGAGCCGAATTTAATTTAAATCCGAAAAGTCATTTCGGAACCTATTCAATGCAAACAAACAAAATAGAAACTATCCATCCATCCTCATAAACTTTCACATTAGTAATGGGAGTAGGATGTAATGTCATTCAAATCTCGAGGAAAACCATTTTATAGAAGTATTTAAAGAAAACCGCAACCACTTATTCCCAGGAGGACAGATTTCCTCAAATCACCATAATCATAAAAATACTCGTGTAGTGAAATCGTGAACCTTATTAAATACGAAATTAGGTCGCATCACGACTCCAACCGGGATATTAATTTCCATCCTTACCGCGCGTTTGAATATTCATCTGCCTCATTGCTTATCTTTGAAAAACCGCAAAACGGTACGCGCGTGATTTACTACGCGCGTGCTACGCACGTTCTAAATAAAGTTTTAGGCTGGGAATATATGTTCCGGAATCCGGAAGGCCGGGGAAAATATAGATCATTGGAAGTAGAACTCTGCTCTGATACAATAGAGCTGAAAATCGAACACACAAGTTTCGAGTCACATGTTAATATTGTATTATGAAAGCTCGACACTCGATACTTCGATTTTGAACTCTATTGTTTTACGACCTCTGTGGCTCAGTGGTTGAGCGTGTTCGTGCTCAAGCCGGGGTTCGCGGGCTCGAATCCCGCCGAAGGGACAAAAAGTTTTTCTGTGTTCCTGGGTCATGGATGTGTATTAAATATGTGTATAATATAGTAAAAATCTTAAATATATGTATAGTATAAAAACTATTAAATATATTTTTTTTTTCGTTGTCTGGTACCCGTAACACAAGTTCTTCGAGAATTTACCACGGGACCAGATTGACGTGGTGTGAAGCGTTCATAGATATTATATTATTATTATAACTCTGCCCGAGTTTTATTTTCAGTGATCTGAATTTTCCCCGTACAATATATAGTCCCGGTCATACTGTATAGTTATTAGTTAGTGATTGCGGGATACAGGTTGAATGATATGAGAAAAAGACAAAAATATATCGGTAGATTTTGACAAATAGCGGTCGAATCCGCTCAAAAGACCTAAAACAGACTTTCTTTGGGTCAATTCACACCGCAACGAAACGATACGTGACCTAGCGCATTTTTAAGATATCTATTCGAAATATACTCGTACATTACGCAAGAAGAGACACGTTTCGTTGTAAGAGTTCGAATGTCAAGTTGCACCGCACTGCACGGCTAACTGGTGTAACATGAAACGTGTATCTTTTTCTGTAGTGAATAAAGCTCAATTTCGAATAGCTATCTTAAAATAGCAGTGCCGCGCATCGTTGCGGTGTAAACTGACCCTTATCGAAAAGTATTCAACAATTCACACCTGAACATATAATTTAACTTGAAAAAAGTGAACCGAAGTAGAGTATTGATTTTAAACGTCTAGATGACGAAAATAAAGGTCTGTGCGTTATTATATTAATTATTCATATTGTGAAAAGCCTTATTATAACCAGGTGTTGAACATGTGTTGGTCGGATTTCATTGTTTTTCAATCATATTCCCGATATTGTCTACTAAATATTAATAAATATTAATAGTTAATCATACATTGTACATTATAATCTGATAATATTGTATTCGTATTTTATAGTGAACAAGTAGGAATAAACTGTTGAATGATGTTATGTAGAGAGTAAAGTAGTCATATTCACTCATTCTTATACTTTCAATTTAATCTAAAGGCTCCCACATACGCGAGGCCGATCGCTTCAGATAGAACTGACGTCAGTACGGCCTAAACGGATTCAAGTATAAACACGAATATATCGCTTCAGTTCATTTTGTTTCGCTGCGAGCTACGGTCGTGTTTATTAATTGTATTTTGCTGCAACTCTAGTCGGGCTATGGACAAAATCGAATCGTTGTGTTATGCTGCCCTACTATACAAAAATAACCCAACCAAGAGAATGTCACGATATATCTTTGGAGGGTTCCGTAACTATTAACGTGCAATAGGTTTTATTTAAATAACTTTAAAAGGTATTGTCCAATTTCGCTCAAAATAATTTTCATAAAGAGTTTTTAGCATGATCTATCAGCATGGAAACTTCCAATTTTCTATCTTCTAAAGCTTAGAAATGCCAACTTATAAACCACCGTACGGAGAACCACACCTAAAATATAAAATGATTATTATTTTATATTGCCAAAACCGATATCTATACACAACCTATAACTGTACCAAATTTCATCCATTTATATTCATAATTACAGAAGCTAGAAGAGTGGACAGACAGACGGACGGTTTACATCGAGACGCGACGCTGTATTTTTTTAAGATAATGTTCCAAAATTGAACTTTATTACTACACAATAAGATACACGTTTCATCGCAAGAGCAGCGCTGCGCTATGCAGACCGATGCGGCTCAAATTTCGATCTTGTCCCGTGGTGTTTTGGTTTATTACCTACTAATATTATAAATGTGAAAGTTTGTGAGTGGATGGATGTTTGTTACTCTTTCACGCAAAAACTACTTAACGGATTTCGATAAAATTTGGTTGTTAGTGTAGTTTAAGCTCTGAATTAAAACAAATGATACTTTTTATCCCGAAAAAGTACAATGTTCCCGTGGGATACAGTATTTACGCGTGCGAAGCCGAGGGCAACAGCTAGTAGGACATATAACGCTCAGTGGCTGTAATGACCAACCCAAGCAACAAAAACTAAGTTAAAGTTAGGAAAATTGCTGTCCAAAACAAAATGATTATCAAAATATTTCTAAAATACTATATACCTGAATGAATTTATTGGAATCTAACCAGAATTGAACTAAATATTTCAAGCATTCTGATCCAAGTCGACATTATAAATAAATTCCGGGTCAAATTTTGTGCATTTCAAGTGGAGCCTAGTTTAGAATATTGCGAGTCAATTTCCTAGGAATATTATGAAGGTGAGATAGGAATTTAAAAATATACATTTGATGTTAGGATATAAGAAAATAAACTCTAGAAGAAACATTAATTTCACGCAAGTATGGATTATAAAATGAAGGATGTCTGCATTCTACATTACAAGTTAAGGGTGACACATACGGTGAAGATAGTAAAATATTTTATCTTAAGATGCTTTTATTTATTTCATACTCGATGTCCCGACACACGTTGTTATGTCCTTACTATGAAATGGAATTAATAAATAACCTAACACAACAGGCACCTATAAATATTTGACAGACAATGTGACAATTTGAACACAGTGAACCGTTAGTATGGGAAAATTCACATTTTTAGTATTTTCCCCGCAATTTTTCCAATATTTCTTACCGTTTGAACCTTCCCTGAACTTTCACTATTATTTCAAGCCCAAAATTAGCGAAATCGATCGAGCGGTTCTCGAGTTTAAGCGAGACATTGGAAATTCAATCAATTATTATACATAAGAGAAGATTACAAGTAGATACGTAACATGAAAATAATATAAAGTATCTTAGCTGTCTGTAATAGTTCATACAAACTGTACTATGCGTTATTTTATCATAACAAAAAATTAATATAATTAGTATCTTCGGCGTCTATCATCGCAGACGACGCCTTACCGACACATAATATTATAACCCAGTCACTTGGTAGTTCTATCTGGAAAAGTTTCCGGGAATTTATAAAATTGGTAATTATGTAGATTTAGGTGTGCTCTATTCGAATTTTAATTTTGCCACCTCACAATTTGGCGGCTGGCGCCGCTATCTTAAAAAGAGGTATTTTAAAATAGTTTTTAGTGCGAACTCCTGACCGACTCATTTAACTATTAAAAACATGCATGACAAAAATAAACTAGAGAAAGTTATCTGCAATTCATGTCTTATCAATAAATGAATAAATAACGTTTATTACGGTCAGGATAGCCCCATATTATAAATACCTTAGGTACTCCTTAAAAACTACACTTTATCGCTTGTTGTCGGCGACGTGAGCCGCGCTTTGTTTCGAAGTCTCCTCCTCCGGAACCTCCGGTAGACCACACCCGTCGGCCAGAACTCCTCCACCTCGAAGGTCGACAAAAGATGCGTCGGTACTTTCGCCACAAAGGAATTGAAGTTGACCTTGTGGCGAGACTCCAAGATGCACGACCCTCAAGGCGAGGGGCGGGATGTAGTCCACAATCTTCCGTAAGATCAATAGTTTTGGCGTACGAGCTCCATAAACATGGTGCTAAGTGTTTTACTTACTTTATGCAGGGAGTAGGAGTAGTCGGCGTTGGTGTTGGTGGTGTTAATTTGAAATTTTCTTCATTTATTGAACTACTTTTATAAGATAGCAGAGTTAGCGGCCAAGTTAGGCAAAGTTGAAATTCAAAAAGAGGACATCAACATCTACAAAACAACAAATTTTCAAAACTCCCAGAAATCTTTCCAGGTTCTCAACCCCCTTCTTCTCAGCTAAATTATTGGGTTATTTTTAACTTTGTAAGTAAAATTGTAACATAAAAAAATGCCCACGGTTTACTAACGCTTAAAATTTTAGGTAACTGCGAAAATGCATTAAAATTTAATATTAATATTAATTAATATAGATAAGGTTCACTTAATAAAAAGACTATAAAAATTAAGTAAAAGTTATAATACCATCTACATACATCCCCACTGCCGAGGATCGGGTTCCTAACTGGATATGAATAAGATTTATTATATAAATAGATGTGTGGCTTGGCCGTTTTGTTGGCAACAGGCGACTTGCATAGGGACTGCGAGCTCATCACTATTAAAGCCTATATCAAGGAACTCGTAGAGAGATTCTTTGATAAAGGCAAAAATCACCCAAACCCCCTTATCCAAAAGGCCCTGGACTATAACCACGACGCACAGACCTTCCGACACCCGTACAAACGGCCTAAGCATATCTTAGCCGATCCCGTTGACCCGATCACAAAATACGTAACGTACAGTACGTTACGTACAGTTACGTAAATACTAATCACACGCACCCGCGAGGTTAGTATCGCACCGGGGTCGACGCCGGCGCCTACCCCGAAGTCCCACATCAGACACGTACAGACCGACCCTAACACGGGACCGGACCCGAACTCGAGTTCGAGTTCGCATCCTAGTAGTCTAGGTACACTCCAAAATAGTGTCCGCGACCGCGATATTGATATAGAGAGCTCTACCAATACCGTGAACCTCATCGACATTAGGACTTACGCGCGCGAGTCCCGACCGTGCGCGGAAGGGGAGAGGGATGGCCCTCTCAGTACCGATACCGACAAAAACAAGAGCTCCTCTATCGCGATAACTCGCACGCCGTTAGTTTTTGCTACCCTGTTCCCAATATCCGGTCTAAACATCACCCGGGTGATGTTAGGGAGGGTCAAACCCTCTCATCGTCTCTTACCTAATAAACTAGCTACCAGGCTAGTTATAGTCCGATGTAGCTACAGCGGTCTTAACCCGACCCTTAGCGTAGACTCTTTCGAAAAAAAAAATGGCCGTTTTGTTCCTACAAGACTAGTCTAACAGAAAACCAGTCAGTAAATTTTTACCTTACGCCCAAGTGAATGTAACGGTAAATGGCCACGCCACATATTTTGACTAAGGTGTAGAGTTTTTCCCGCGGGAATACTGTACTTTTTTGCGATAAAAAGTAGCCTAAATGTAAATTTAGAGCTTACACTACTAACCATACTAAATCATTCATCGAAATCCACACAAACTTTCACATTTGTAGTAGTAGTAGGATCCGTAGGTATCCGTCATATTGGCCTTCTGAATAGGTTCCTTTCGAGATTATGAAATATTTCACAATTCGCTCTCTAATCGGCACTCGGGAGGCGCAATCGAAATTCTGAATAACCAAATGCCGTGGCTTCCATTAGCCATCTACAGAATTGCACCCTGTAATGAATTCGCAACAGTTTACATGCTGATACGACTAAAAACTATGGATGCGGCAAAAATGATTTCTGTTTTATTCGGGCAAACCAAGCTGATTTATTTTGGGATATAGTTCTAATGTACCAAATGCGGAAATAAGTAGAGGTTTTTTTTTTTTGTTTTTTTTTACTCGTCCCCCTAACATCATCAGGGCTGTTTATGTTCATTTTTATTATTTTTTAATTCTTTCATTTTTTAAATTCTTTATTTTTTCCTTATATTTTTACAATCAATTATATAATATAACCTCATCTTAAAATTCTACCATTATACGTTCTTTTATAACAATTTCAATTTCTACATTATTTTACAACTCGCAAATATAATCAATACAATAATTTTATTACATGTCATATACATATCGGTTTTCACAGTGAAAACAAGTCAAAATTATAAAGAACATATGTTTAGAAAAACCCAATAAAATCCAATAAAATTAAAATACAATAAATAACATACAATCCAATTAAAATTTTTCATAAAGTAAAATAATATCCAATACAATAATTCCGATTAAATCCAATAAAATAGTAATTCAATATGTCAGGTATAAAAATGTTAAAAGATAAAACAACAGCACACACATTCAACTTAACCCTACTATCACAATTTAAAAACTTAATCTAGAGCCTACACTATATCACACCAATATATCACAGTTTTTCTTATTTACACATTCTACAATCTTTTTACAGTAAGAGAGAAAAACTTCCGTCTTCTTTCCTCCCAGGATGGAAGACAGGCTCTCACCCGTAATCGATGTGCCCAATTTTTGCTCAGTATCATATCTACTGCTATCAAAAATCGGGCACTCGAGTAACAGGTGAGGAACCGTCTCCTCAACTCCTGGCTGACATGAGCACGACGGGTCCTCCTTCAACTTGAATCTATTCAAGTAGAAGGCGAACCCGCCGTGTCCAGTCAGAATCTGTGTAGTGTGGTGTGTTATATCTATTTTCTTGACTATTTTGTATGCAGCAGCAGCGCTTGGGAAAAAGAGCTTCGTGGTTCCGGCCGTCCCTCCCACTTCGTATCTCCTGTCCCATTCCTCAACCGTATCCTCTCTTAAGATACGCTTGACGAATGAAACAGGACACAGATCGTAGTCAGGTTTCCTTTTCAATCGCAGCGCGGCCTCCTTGGCTAGTTCGTCAACCCTCTCATTCCCTCTCAAACCTGCGTGCGCCTTAATCCAAAACAGGGAGACCTCCCGCCTCTACGATGCAGTTTTTCGGAGGGCCGCCCTTGTTTGCACTGCCAGGGGATGAGGGGAACTAAGGGTAACAGCCTGGAGAGCCGATCTGGAATCGCTAAAGATACCGACCTTCGCCATTCCACTCTTGCAGGCTATACTTACTGCTCTCTGGAGCGCTAGAAGTTCGGCTTGGTAGACGGTGTAATACGACGGCAACGCAAGCTTGACGGCCTTCGTCTCGGCCTCACCCTTCCATACGGAGAGTGCGGCTCCGACTCGACCCTCGATCTTGCTGCCGTCCGTATAGATCCTATGGACGTGGCTGTTAACCACGTCTGCATACGACTCCTCGTCTACCAACCCGAACCTCAGCTCTTCCTGCTCTGCCGGATGTGGGTCCTCAATCGCTGGAGCCATTCGTTCCACCTCCCTGTCCCTCAACACCGGGTGTGGTACCCCCTTCTTGATCTCATAGAGCCTCGCAGCTTCGAGTATCCTGAGATCAAGAGGGAGCACCCCAGAAAGCAGCATCGCAGAGTTCAGGGAGACGGTCCGATATGCTCTGCAAATCTTGCTGCTGATAATCTGCTGTTATCAGTAATAAGTAAGCTGACCTACCAACAGAGTTGATGAGCAGAAAATTCTACAGTTTATGTTTAATAGTAAATTACTCTAAACTTGGGCCCTTAAATGATCGATGATGAAATCGTATTTATTCTTACTGCAGCAACGGTAAAAGCGAAATACCAAAAGTGACAAATCCATTCCAATATCACGAGCTAACTTCGAATGACTTCACTACTATTGTGTGGATAGTACAAGTTAGTCACAAAAATGACTACAGATGTCTGATGACTACATTAAAAAATGTTGCCTAGTGTCTAAGAATTACATTTTTGCAAATTAAATTTTAAAATTGTTGAATAGAGATGACATAAATCTATAAAGAAAATGTTAATTAGGTTGACGCGATTAAAAAATATAATAAAATAAAAAATTGCCTACCTCTTGTGCGCAAAACGTTTTGTGACGTCCCAATCTGCTACCGCCATATTATATTGTTTTAATGACAAATGTATGGCGGTAGTACGTCGTGACGTCACAGGCTGATATATCGCTCTCTTTCTTATTGTGAATTCTAATTGTTAATTAACGAAGATATAATTATTTTTAAAATTTAGAAAATGGGGCTTAGATTGTTTATTGTCATGCCTACTATTATTTATCAATTTTGTATAGATTATTCTTTATTGCTACACCAACGTTGCAAGTAGTGTAAAGGAAAATGGTGTTGTCCGTCTTTTTTGCCTCATAAACAACTTTCCTACCAAAAACATGATTCAACCGCAGATATAGGTACCTCCTACCTACTAAGGCGGGTCAATAAGTCCGTGACTTTTTGAATTTCTAACCTCCTTACTGAAAAAGCAACACTACTCCTGTCAACAGGCATCTGTCAGTTGACTCCTATCAAAATTTGAACTTGCTGCGTCAGTTAGTTTGTGTTTTACAGCTATCTTTATCAGACTATCCAGTAACTTAAGGAAACAATGGAAAAAAGTGAATTTCGTGTGCTTATTAAGCATTATTTTTTGCGAAAAAAAACCATTACCGAGACCAAGGCTAAGCTTGATAAATACTATGGGGACTCTGCACCATCGATTTCAATGGTAAAAAAGTGGTTTACTGAATTTCGTTGTGGCCGTACAAGCACTGAAGATGCCGAACGTCCTGGACGCCCAGTTGAGGTCTCTACACCCGAAACAATCGAAAAAATTCATGATATGGTGTTGGCCGACCGAAGATTGAAAGTGCAAGAGATTGTGAAAGCCATAGGCATCTCGCATGGCTCAGTGGTTTCAATTTTGAATGATCACTTGGGCATGAGAAAGCTTTCCGCAAGATGGGTGCCGCGTTTGCTCACAGTCGACCACAAACGCAATCGTGTAACAACTTCACAGGAAGGTTTGGCGTTGTTTAATCACAATATGGAGGAGTTTTTGCGCCGTTTTGTAACCGTGGACGAAACATGGATCCATCACAACACACCAGAGACCAAACAACAGTCAAAACAGTGGGTTTCTAAGGGTGAATTGGCGCCAAAGAAGGCCAAGGTGGGTTTGTCAGCCAATAAAGTTATGGCGACTGTTTTTTGGGATGCACGTGGGATAATCCACATTGACTATCTTCAAAAGGGAAGAACAATTAATGGGCAATATTATGCCAACTTATTGGACCGCTTCAATGAGGATTTGAAAAAAAACCGACCTCATTTGGCCAAGAAAAAAGTTCTTTTTCACCAAGACAATGCAAGGGTGCACACATGTGCAGTTGCCATGGCAAAAATCCATGAATTGGGCTATGAATTGCTCCCACATCCACCCTATTCTCCAGATTTGGCTCCGAGTGACTACTTCTTGTTCCCAAACCTGAAAAAATGGCTCGGTGGAAAAAGATTTGACTCCAATGATGAAGTCATCTCGCAAACAAAGGCCTATTTTGAGGACCTCGACAAATCATATTTTTTGAAAGGGATAAAAAAATTGGAGAAGCGTTGGACAAAGTGTATAGAGCTCAAGGGGGACTACGTTGAAAAATAAAATGATTTATTTATCAAAAAATCTGTGTTTTATTCCAAAAGTCACGGACTTATTGACCCGCCCTCGTACTACGGCCTCATAGAAAAACGTATTTTGCGGAGTGATTGACATACCGGAGACTCACGATCTCCCGGTCTTTGTTCTTCTCATGTAACTCCTCTTGCTTTGTGCATGTCCATTGTCCAAAGGCGGCTGTATAATATGGATTTGGTTCGCTCCGTACCAAGTCCGTGCGTGTGTAGAGCAGACGGGCGTTTGAGCCGGACAACGATCTCAGTATTGCATACTTAGGGATTTCCCCCCACGATGTCCTTAATAATCAATTTTTATATGTGTATATAACCCGGGGTATGAAAATTTTGTGACACATTAATTAATGTCATTTACGCGTAAGTCTTTAAGATTTTAGAGTTTCTAGTTTATTATCTCATTTTATTATAATTATATTATAATATAATTGGCTTATCCCAATTACAATTATAATTAGAATAACTCAATTATATTCCAATAAAATCAGCGTAAATCTTGTAAATAATATGACTAATCAGGGTGGAATTAAGGGTTAAGTTTGGGGAGAAGTATTTTTGAGAGTTGGTATCACTGCCCAATTTCAGTTGATTGCTGGAATCGTCGACGAAAAATAGCACTGTAAATAAAACTCTGCACTAATACAATAGAGCTGAAAATGTGTGTGTAAAGCCGAACACACGAGTGTCGTGTTTTCGATTCGATCTGCCGGACCAAGTTCGTGTGTCTGTTAGCACTATTAGATAGAAATATTCTAAAAAATGTAAACGTTGTCACTTGATAGACAAACGATAACGTGTAATAAAATTGAATATATCAAACGCACGGTAGTGTGTGTTAATAATCTGAGGTAGTGTGTGTTAATAATCTGAGGTAGTGTGTGTTAATAATCTGAGGTAGTGTGTGTTAATAATCTGAGGTAGTGTGTTAATAATCTGAGGTAGTGTGTGTTAATAATCTGAGGTAGTGTGTGTTAATAATCTGAGGTAGTGTGTTAATAATCTGAGGTAGTGTGTGTTAATAATCTGAGGTAGTGTGTGTTAATAATCTGAGGTAGTGTGTGTTAATAATCTGAGGGTGTGTAGTTTTTTGTAACTTTAATAAGCATTGTTAAAGAGAGCTAATATTGTAAAACAATAACAAACACCTTCCTCAACATAAACTTCATCTGTGCCAAATATCATACTCCTCCGTTGCACAATTCTCTGTTCTGAAAGTTTTCCATATTTTGAAAGCCGACAGATGCTAACTATGTAATATTATAGTTGTTTAACTGTTCATATTTCTTTAATCTGTGATGCTGGTTCCGGGCTGGTGAGTGGAAAAACAACCAACAATGATATCATATTATATAGATATTATGTCGAATGCCACCTCTAATTTTACTAAATACACGTTTTAGCAAAAACCACAATCTTATTATAGAACCATAAATCGCATCTGGCTTATTAACTTGGCAGCGCAATTGTATGCACAATTAATCCAATATTACATTTATAGAGAAGGTATTTTCAGTACTGTATTATATTACTTATATTATGTAGATACTGCAGTAATGTTACGAGGGCGGGTCAATAAGTCCGTGACTTTTGGAATAAAACAAAGATTTTTTGACTTTTTGATAAATATTTGATAAATATTTGATTTTTTGATAAATAAAATTGATTTTTTGATAAATAAATCATTTTATTTTTCAACGTAGTCCCCTTGAGCTCTATACACTTTGTCCAACGCTTCTCCAATTTTTTTATCCCTTCCAAAAAATATGATTTGTCGAGGTCCTCAAAATAGGCCTTTGTTTGCGAGATGACTTCATCATTGGAGTCAAATCTTTTTCCACCGAGCCATTTTTTCAGGTTTGGGAACAAGAAGTAGTCACTCGGAGCCAAATCTGGAGAATAGGGTGGATGTGGGAGCAATTCATAGCCCAATTCATGGATTTTTGCCATGGCAACTACACATGTGTGCACCCTTGCATTGTCTTGGTGAAAAAGAACTTTTGTCTTGGCCAAATGAGGTCAGTTTTTTTTCAAATCCTCATTGAAATGGTCCAATAAGTTGGCATAATATTCCCCATTAATTGTTCTTCCCTTTTGAAGATAGTCAATGTGGATTATCCCACGTGCATCCCAAAAAACAGTCGCCATAACTTTATTGCCTGACAAACCCACCTTGGCCTTCTTTGGCACCGATTCACCCTTAGAAACCCACTGTTTTGACTGTTGTTTGGTCTCTGGTGTATTGTGATGGATCCATGTTTCGTCCACGGTTACAAAACGGTGCAAAAACTCCTCCATATTGTGATTAAACAACGCCAAACCTTCCTGTGAAGTTGTTACACGATTGCGTTTGTGGTCGACTGTGAGCAAACGCGGCACCCATCTTGCGGAAAGCTTTCTCATGCCCAAGTGATCATTCAAAATTGAAACCACTGAGCCATGCGAGATGCCTGTGGCTTCCACAATCTCTTGCACTTTTAATCTTCGGTCGGCCAACACCATATCTTGAATTTTTTCGATTGTTTCGGGTGTAGAGACCTCAACTGGGCGTCCAGGACGTTCGGCATCTTCAGTGCTTGTACGGCCACAACGAAATTCAGTAAACCACTTTTTTACCATTGAAATCGATGGTGCAGAGTCCCCATAGTATTTATCAAGCTTAGCCTTGGTCTCGGTAATGGTTTTTTTTCGCAAAAAATAATGCTTAATAAGCACACGAAATTCACTTTTTTCCATTGTTTCCTTAAGTTACTGGATAGTCTAATAAAGATAGCTGTAAAACACAAACTAACTGACGCAGCAAGTTCAAATTTTGATAGGAGTCAACTGACAGATGCCTGTTGACAGGAGTAGTGTTGCTTTTTCAGTAAGGAGGTTAGAAATTCAAAAAGTCACGGACTTATTGACCCGCCTTAGTATATACAGTGTCGTCTTGAGGCTAAGAGATTTTAACAGAAGATAATAGGCTTAATTTTATCGACAAAACAACCGCCTAAACTAACCTAACTAAACCTTAATATATCATTTTATTTACTACTTACACACCTCAAAAGAGAAAAAAGAAAATTCCTAAGAATATTTTTACATTACACATTATTACTTACTTGGAAAAAAATCTAAAAGTCAGTTAAAATACATATGAATGATCTTTGTATGAATGTCAAAATACAATCAAGTTTTGGCTTTACCCAATATACATATTGCATTATTACAATTATTCCATCGTTTCAATGCCCACCAATTAATACCGAACATCTACTTTACCACCAAACATTTAATTTAATAGAATGTATAAAAAGATCTTCCCCGCCAATTACTTGCAGTATATTCGTATAAGAACATATTATGTTTAATGTGTCATAAATAGGTCGGGTAAACGGGTTCATATTTTACGTTCGGTAATTGGTTATAACATAAAATTATATGAACATCGAGATATAGTCGTTTGCAACCATGGCACGTTTTACGGTAAGGGTACACACGCACAGACGATTCACTTTCAACTTACCTTTGAACACTGTTTAGTACTTTTATCCCCTACTAGCTGGTGCCTGCAGCTTCGTTTGCGTGGAACTATTTATGAAAAAGGAATTTTCTTTTTTAAACGGAACCCTAAGATAATAGTTGCGTAAGTTACTCCTTATAACGGCAGCTGTCTGCCAGTCAAGTCCGGTCAAAATTGGTCCCGCTGTTTCAGAGATTAGCCGGAGCAAACAGACAGACAGATGGACAGAGAGACAAAATTTTGAAATTTTTACTGTCTGGCAAATTAAAAAATGTAACCGTGTATAATTAATTTCAAATTGCAAACAGACACTTCAATTTTATTTAAGTATTCATATCGATATACAATTTTCCTGCCTTATGCCTAAGGTTGCAGTGGGCACCCCGTACGGGTAAACAGAAATTCCCCGTAGACCCACTGGTGGGTAAAGCTCGTGGGTGGATGGGTTGGGAATGGGCGGTTCATTTGTATGCATGTATAGATATAATATTAATCTGTATTTTTATAGTGTTGCTGCAACATTTTTGAAAAAAATGTTTTTTTTTTATCATTAGATTTGTTCCTCTTGTTTCTCTATGTAGATCAGACAGAAAAAAGATTTAGTAAAAGTAACCATTTTACTAATTGTTTTCCAAAAAAAAAGAGGCGCTTATAATATATTCGGTTTTATCTATAAATTTTTTTGTATGTTCAACCAAAACTACGCTATCTAAGAACTGATTTTTTAAAACATTTATTACTGTAGAGGGTATAATACGAAGTTTGTCCCGTTGTCACCTAAGTGGTGACCTGATGATGGGATACATGAGGAATCGTGGGGAACTCCTCGAAAGTTATATGGACACTTATAGTGATTTCGACTTTTATGAAGTAATATGATACCAAAAAATTAGATTTTGCACCATTTTGGATCCAAAAGTGCTGAACAGAACACTGGAGTATTCCGCAAATTCCTAATCGTTTATACCTTATTACAAAACTTACGGAGCACTGGCTTAAGTACGTTTTAATTAACATCCGAAGGTGGCATTACCGCAAGGCGCTGGACAAAATGATGTGTACAACATTAACTGTGAACTTGGCTCATTTGCGTTATTTATTGTTTAATTAATCATATTTAAGGGTCAATTTGCACCGAAACGAAACGATACGCGACGCGGCGCTGTATTTAAATAGCTATTCAAATTTGAACTTTACTTAACCAAAATATTAAGCTCAATACGACAGTATGGTTACTATTTACTGAATCTTTTTTGTTGTTTTTTTATTTATTTTTATTTATTTATTTAATAATTTATGTACACAGAATAATAAATTATGAAATCTTAAAACTAGGATACAATTTTTTATGTATTTTTGGTAACATTTCTGTTTGTACCAAAAAAACTTGTTGATATGAACCATGTAACCGAAACATAAAAATAGTCCCATAATCAATTTATTCAAACTGTATAAAACTCCCCATAACACTGCATATCCTTATTTCCTTACTAATATTATGAATATGAATGTGTGTTTGTGTGTTTGCCAATTTTTTTACCACCATCGATTACCGATACCACCGATTTAGCATATACAGGGTTATATGCTAAATCGGTGTTGATATTTTAAGAGGTTGCAGTTCCTGTAGTAAAATATTAATTTTGGAGTTCATTGAAGAAAATATTGGAATTAATGGGAAGTACAACCTCTTACAGCAGGTCTAAAATTGCCACATTAAGTGAATCGTACTATGAAACATCCTACTAATAATATACCACTAATGTTAAATAAATGTGAAAGTTTGTGAGGATGGATGGATGTTTGTTATACGTTCACGCAAAAAATGCTGAACGGATTTCGATGAAATTTGGTATGGTAGTAGTTTAGGCTCTGGATTAAAACATAGGCTACTTTTTATCTCGAAAAAAAAACAGTGTTCCTCTGGGATACTGTATTTACGCGGAGCCGCGGGTAACAGCTAGTTAAATATTGAAATTCAAAAGATGATATTCCATTGTACCTACGGTTCACGTAATGTGGCTATTTTAGACCTGCAGGGGGTCTAAAAAGGCCACTTTAGATGTTCCATATTATGTTTCATATATTTTTTTCTATACAAAAATCATGAAATTGTAAAATGGCTAAATGATTCATCTGAATTCATCATATTAGAAAACATGAATTTCGGCAGTTTTCAATAGAAACGCGTTAAATGGCGCATATAATATGAGTTGAAAAAAATATATGAATAATAATATGAAACACCTAAAGTGGCCATTTTAGACCCCCAGGACTTAACATATATATTTACTGCTAGCATCTTGACAGTTACTATGTAAATTTTTAAACAGTAGGCCATAATGTCATATTCGCGAACGGTCCAAAGTTTTCGAACCAACAATCTTGTTAGTTCACCCGCGAAGGCCAACAACGCGAACAATAGTAGAGCAGTATGTACGAACTTAATAAAAGTCAGCCGGTCGCCTAGTTTTCGTGGTCGCAGTGTTCACGCTTAGCGGCGCTCATTAAACGCAAGAAATTTTATTTTACAGCTAAATAGTGTGGAAAATTAATATTTAAAATGTTGTCCTTATACCGACGGGCATCATTAGTATTCATGGAAATTCATTGAATACTTTTTTTTTTTGTAACTTGACCCGGAAACTTCAATGGGTCATTGCAGTTACATGGCTTTGAGGTAAATGAATGCTTATATTAGTACAATACCTAATCTGGTACAGTGAGGACGAACGCAAAAATACCTTTCTGATCTCTGCCAGTTGGTCATGATGTCCATAGGAAATACAATATCTGATACAATACAACATCTTTGTTAATGTTCCACGGCAATCATCGTGTGACATAATATGAGGCATGGAAAACGAATATTCCCGAAAGATATCATCCATACGATTACGACCAGTCTGGATCGCATATATTTCGTAGGCTGCCGTGTAAAGGAGTTTTCAATATTATAATATTGGTAAATATACAGCTGCTGTAAAACATAGCATGAATATATATTTAGTCATGACAACTTACCATTAAAAAGCCACACGCATCAATAACGTGTCGTTCCGTGCGTTGCGTCTTGGTTGCGCCCAAATTATAACATTTTAAAAAAGAAATTGTGGCATAAGATAGATGGTACGGATCTCACAAACATACGATTCCAACAGGACGGTCCTACTTGTCATATGAGATGTTCGATGTAATTGATCAGCCACTTTAATTATTGGTGCTCTAAAAGCAAACATAGCTCCCGTGTTATGTTATTATGTATATTTTTGTGAACTTTTATGCGGAGATGTCTTCAAGAATTGGTCTATTTGGCGGAGATTATTTTCCACGCATATTGTCATCGAATGTCCTTTACAAAATTATAAAAGATGTAGTTATATCACTCGCACAGGTTATTTTATTAAATATCAAAGTCTGAGTGCTCTTTATAAATAACCCTTTACAAATAGTTTTTGTACTGCGGTAAGTAAAACTTAGGTTTTGTATTCGACAATTCAATTCCGTAACTAAGATTCAATTGGTATAAAAACGACACTTAACTCAAATTGAATATTAATGAGTATGCATTGAGTTCAGACCTTAGTTCCATTAGTTTCAATTCCAATAGTTCCATTAGTATTTACAAAATCTATGAAAATTTAGTATCAAACTAAATTGCCACCAATGGAGAATGCTCACTGATTTTAAATATAAGCGTTCTGCATTCTCTGTGGAAAATAAAAGTACTCGTGAAATAATTATTTCGATTCGTCAATTATTAATTTCGAAGATATTTATTTAACTTTAAAGTGGCCCAGGCGGTAGCTTGGGATTAAGTGGTGCGGAATACGGCGCGAACTCCGGGCATGCCGAGGTGTAGCGTGACGTCACGCTACTGTTAGCTGGATTCGAAAATTTTCAGAACTTGGAACGCATGTAAAATATTTATATATAACTACTTACATAATAGCATTATATAACAAATATTTAAGTGATTTTACATTACTAGTAATCTTCTGCATTTCAAATTAGGTTATTTTATGAAAGATAACGTTACTAACAAGGTTTTATGCGATTTTTAAACCGATTTAAGCTTTATTTGACAAGAACCAACCGTTGCGATAGCAATTTTAATCAAAAAAGACAACAATTTACCCAAATATTTCAAACAAAATGCATAAAAATCTGAATTCAAACAATTATATTTCGGCCCGGAAACTGGCCGAGGAAACTAATTAAAAACATGCGGTAAATCAAAAGGTCGGCTTGAACAACCAAGATAAATGACTGTATTCTAAAAATAGATATTTTTTCCCGACCGCCTCGCTTTTGTGGTCGTTTTGTATTTGAAAAGACCTTTTCCTCAGCTGTTTCTATTTTCTTGTTGAAGTTTTGGGCGCGATAAAAGGATTACTGTTTCGTAATTGTAGCTTTTCTCTTATGTATTAGTTAACTATTACGGGGAGACTATTTAGCATTAATAATATCGCATATGAGGTAATCTTAGGCGAATAAAAATCGGCCAAGTGCGGGTCGGACTCGTGCACGAAGGGTTCCGTAAGAAACGGTAAAAAAACACGTTCGTTGTTTGTGAGCCCCCTGTAATATTTATTTTATTCTGGTTTTTTAGTGTTGGTTGTTATAGAGGCAACAGATAATAATAATAATAGACATACATCATCTGTGAAAATTTCAACTGTCTAAGTATCAGGTTCATGAGACACAGACACAGCCTGGTGATAGACGGACAGACAGACAGACGGGAAGCGGAATCTTAGTAATAGAGTCCCGTTTCACCCTGGGTACGGAACCATAAAAATGGTCAAACTCTTGTGGAGGCTCTGACACTCTCAAGATTCACTTTACAAGTAAGTTAGTTAAGCGATAAAAACAAAGAAATCTTTAAAATTGTTAGCAGGTGCTTACAATTTTAAAATCTCCGACCATGCACGATATGGCGGAACGCAAGTCTTTTACTCTTTAGTGTGAGAATCGGCTAAAGGTTAGCTCACACCGATACGCAGACGCGGCGCATCATTTTTAAGATAGCGATTCAAAATTGAATATTATTCCCTAGGTACACAAAGAACACACGTTTCATTGCAAGAGCGACGCAGCGCGAAGCAGCACGAAATTCGAACTCTTGCAATGAAATGTGTATCTTTTCGTGCAGCAAAGTTCTATTCTGATTAGCTATCTTAAAAATGCCGCTCCTGGTCGCGTGGCGATATGAACTGACGCGTTATTACTACTGTTTTAATTATTCTATTGATTCGTTAAGTACATAAAGGACTATTAGAGAACTTAATAGGACTCAGTTAACGAATATAATTGGAACTCAAACCGAGTAAGGCCTAATGGAAATTTGCTTTCACTACAATTTATTCTATTCACGTTTTTAAATAGAATAAAAGCCATTGGCTGTTTTTTAACAGCTACATATTAAAAAAGTGGCGACCACAAACCAAAGTACGTACTATTATTATACAATTTTCATTTTCCATATATTTTTTAATTCAGACCCATGGAGAATTAGTGGAGATAATGAATTAATTATTAATCATACGAATATTCTTTGAAATGAGTTCCATTAATGTGCTATTGTGTACTACCTGTTTTCGGCGGCTCCGCCTGCTTAAATATTCCATCGTGTATCCGGGATTACTTTTACATATATATCCCGGAAAAGACTATCTTATATATATATATATATATATATATATATATATATATATATATATATATATATAGACTTCCGAAAATCCGTTCAGTAGTTTTTGCGTGAAAGTGTATCAAACATCCATCCATCGATACATCCATCCATCCATCCTCACAAACTTTCACATTTATAATATTAGTAGGATTTACCCCACCTCCTACAGATATGCGACGTATGCCGTTGTAATTCAGACGCTATTACGTTTTCATCTAATCTAACCTGAATTTATCTTTGGTCGCTGCGTTGGTTGTTCCATAGTTGGAAATTGTCCCCATTGTCCTTTGATGGAGTTTCAATCAATTGCAGATGCAGTGTTTTAAATCGCGTTAAATCGCATTTTTTACAATAACTGTTTAGGCGCATTAATACATCATTTAATACGGCGTCTTCCATTAATCATCATCATGAAAGAATCGTCACGTTTTAATGCAAACATAGTACATAAATTTACATCACAATTTTCATCCACGTTTTATTTTCCGTAATTATTTTAATTAGAATCCAGGTAAAAGTTGAGATAATTAATAAATAATTAACAGTTAAAATATCACAGTATTTACGCCACCAGTCACCACCTGCTGATATACGACGTAATTACATCTAACCAACTCCATCTTTGGTCGCCGTGTGCAATTGTTCTAAAGTAAAGTTCCCAATGTATTATCATGATGATTCTTTTTCAATTCTACATAGACATTTTGACTAAGAGTTTGGAATGCCTTAATACTTTGTAGTTACGGTTTATTGTTACTAAGCTTAATAATATTTTAGGTTATGACAACAATCACAAACAAAAGGGTGGCAGTTGACCAAGTTCACAAGAGTTTGTAATTTGTATGGTATTTATATGGATGGGGTTGTCCATGTTTCGTTGACAGATGGAAATTTATTTATAGCTATTTTGCTTTGAAGGAACTGACTTCTATTGCCCTCTCAGGTTTGAAGCATGCCAATCTAATCTAGTCATCAAGTTTCTAAAAAAACAAAAATAGATTGGTCGGCCGATCATGGAGTAGAATCAACATAATAATATAAGGATATGGAAGAATGGGTATAACTGCTAGAGGAATAAGTGATTAGTGATAAAAAAGAAAAAGTATATAACGGACCAAAAATATGGTTGGTGGTGACCTTTCAGTTTATAATATAAAGTTTTGTAATATCAATTACAGAAACCAATGCAATAAATGCCTCCCACACCGAGTTCGGTGACGGTGGCCGGTTTCAATGAATCCAGGCCACCTACACAAAGGTTATTTTATAGTGCTCAAGTTTGTGCGCAATACACAACAGCTCACTCTCTTACTTACTCTTGTAACCCAGTGGGACGGACGACCGACACGACTGGCGAGAGATCAGGTGCATGATAGACTTTTAACACGCCCGTCTGACGCATGTTTTATCTTTCTTGTCAGACAATCAGGTGTTCAGCCTGTATTGTCCTAACCAGACTTGAATACATTTTTTTTTGTTATTACCACGCGGGAATCGAACCAACACCGACTGCTAATTGGATCGAACTCACGACCTCCGGACCACGGAGGCGTATAATTAAATAAAGGTGAGGATGGGGGATATGATTTACTGCCTGTTAAATTATAAAAAATCTAGTATTATAGGTCTCTGAAAAGCGCTTAAAAGTTCATTTACAATTTAGCTGATTTCAATTGATTGAAATTGATTGATCTGATATTATTAATTATTTTGCAAGTGACGTTGGTCAGTGTCATTGACTTTGGTCAGTGTTGTAAAGTGTGCCATGTAATTTAATTTTGTAAGTATATATTTTTTTGCGATTTATAATTTTTTTTCTGCCCTAAACGTCTTTACAGAAAATAATACGCCCGAAGTTTCTGTAAGTGATTTTGCAAAAAAGTAATATAGCCATTATGAAAGAATCTAAACACTATCTGAGCCATATCCACATCAGGAAAGAAAGCAAAATGGTGGATACATAGCGTCCGTTTTAGTTTCTATAGAAAGTTTACAGAATTATGATGGGAGAAAGAAATACCATTTCGCCCTACTTTCATTAAAAAACAAAACATCCTAAGAACACAAAATCGAAATTATAATTTTATATACAGCATATTGCAATCAAAACAAAAATAGATATTCAAAGAGCATCAGTATTCCCGTCCCAAAAATAAATATAAATGTGACCTTAAATTTATTACCAGATTATCCTATATAACAATTAACATCAACACAACCGCGCGGCCGATACTGAGCAGTAGTCGTGATCTTTAAAGCCGGCGTGGCCTATGGCAGTGCCAGGGCCTCCTATGGCAGTGCCAGGGCGTCCTATGGCAGTGCCAGGGTGTCCGTGGGTAGTGAGCCTAATCAATAAATGTTAATCATGTTATTTTTCTATAAATTATGAAAATTTTTCGTTAAATTTTACGTAAAAACGTAAGTATGCATAACGAAAAATGTTCATAATGTAGCCTAATGAAGTATATCATTCGGATAAAAATACATCTTGTATACAATATATTGTCAAGTCAAGAAATGGTTGGGAGAAGTAATCGAGGCGTGACTTCTTATTCCGTAGGTTGTAGACGTAAGCGATTGGGGTCTGCTGACCGAGTTAGAGATGCCCGATACAACGCTGATAGAAGGACAAGGGTCGGTGACCACGTACATTGTGGACTTGGCAACGCGACTTTAACATATATGGACCTTCTTGTTTTTTATGTAAATAATTCAATGCAGCGGGTACGGCGGCCACGTTAGGCTTTACGTGGTGTTATGGCCATCAAGGTACTTATTGATAATATTATGTTTTTAATAAAGTGTAAATCGAAACTCAATTGGTAGTTTTCTGAATTTTTAACACAATAATAAAAAAATTGCAGGTTTTAGGGAAATAATATTTCGAGGTAGGTTAGGTAATGAATCGAAATGGATTTACAAAATTTTCCTTTTCTATCTTTGACACTAAGCTAAATAAGGCCTTTCTTCTTCGGCAGACGGTTAAAAAACATCCTACTAATATTATAAATGTTAAAGTTTGTGAGGATGGATGGATGGATGGATGTTTGTTACTCCTTCACGCAAAAACTACTTTACACATTTAGATGAAATTTGGTATGGTAGTAGTTTAGGCTCTGCATTAAAACATAGGCTACTTTTTATCCCAAAAAGTATGTACGCGAGCGAAGCCGCGGGCAACAGCTATTAAAATATAAAACACTACGAAACTAAATTAAGATAAGATATTTGACAGAAACATTTAAAATAATAACTTAGCCCAAGTCCACATTTTCGTGATACTAATCTCAACGTATCCTGGGAAATTTGATATAAAATTTGCATGAGTTTTGTTTTTCGGGCTGATTTGTAAGTGGCATTTGTGATGAAATTCGAGAGAGAATCGGGTACAAATAGGCGCCCCAAGATTCTGCTTGTAATATTGTTATTCGTTATTCGAATAAAGACAAGGAAATTACTAAATTTTAAACAAATTGCGTTTTCATTACTTTACGTTCTCTTTTCATTTGCACTCTTGGTTTTGATTTTTAAATAGACTGTAATGAACTTAGTAAGAAATACTCGAGATGTACATACTAATATAAATAAATGAATAATATCTATGATCGCTCCATACCACGTCTCTCTGGCCCCGGGCAACGGGAAGTATATGAAATACTTTTATACCATAAAGACATTTATTATATTAAACACATATTTAATACACATTCATGACTCAGGAACACAGAAAACTTTTGTTCCCTTGGCAGGATTGGAACTCGCGACCTCCGGCTTGAGCGCCGACCCGCTGACTACTGAGTCGTCTGATCATACTTGTATTAACGTCCATGATATGTTCACTATGTTATACCGAAGCGATAAATCGGTTTCATGTGAAGACTACGAGATTTGTCGCGAGGGCCTAATTTCCCAGCGGGACACTGTAGAGCGGGCACTGCTGCAGTTCCCTGGGCTCTGTTGTTTCGCCTGATTTCAATTAGATAAATTGGTGAAATAACGTTTACAGCTTCAAGGTAGCTTTGCTAAAGGCGTGTTCACACGAAGATTTCCAACAGAAATGTCGGTTAGAAATCAAAGCCACAATAATAAAATTGAATATGTAATCTTGTTATTCTCAAATTAACCTTGTTACAGAGAAATATATTTTTAATTGTCAATTGTAAAGATTGTAAAATAACTGTCACTATTGATATTTAATTCCTTGGCACTTTACTCTAAAATAAAATATCTAATTATTACTATTGGTCTAAAATATTTGAGTCTCAAGTCTCAAGGAAGTCTCATAGACTTCTGTGGCCTATGAGGGTCATTTGATATTGCGATAAAATATGTAGATAATAGCCACATTTAAGTGCTTGACTTTGACCACTTTCCACGTAATATTAAAGGGCATCACAGACATTTCGCTGTCTATTATAATATTATTTTATCTTAAGATACCTAGATATATTAAATATTACAGTACTTAATATGGAAATGATGAAAATTCATGCAAACTGCAAGCGATATTTTATTTTAACATAATATAATATCATAGTATACTCGCCGTCTGTGACATCCCTTAAATACTCGATAAACCTTTATTCGTAAACTGATACTGAAATTTACATCATGATTATTTTTATCTATTTTAGACTGTTTTAACGCTGACAATAATTGCTATAAATTGACATATTATCTTGTTTTATACATAATAATATTTGAAATAACAATGACAAGTAGGAATTCAACTAGCGAGTATCATGTAAATGTGCCCTAAGTCATAAATTTTGTTTGTAACACGCGTGTTAGTCTCGGTATGAGCACATAATACATAATAGTACAGTATGAGCATAAAAGCATACGCTTCGGTATGATTATGTGCTCTTAGTCGCAAACGTGTAAAAGCATAGCACATTTCAGCTAATTTACGCTTTTAAGAGCGTCTGTGATTTATAAGGTGCAGGTTTATCTCAGGTGAATTTTTTTACTTTTCAGACGCTGAAACGATGATAATCGTCGCGCGGTAATGACTTCAAAGACACTTGAATTGTGTTAGCCTCCAAGAGGATTACTGCTTCTCGCTCATATCGTAATGAACGCTCGTACCTACGAGTCTGATTGAGTGATCTAGAAAAGTGGACCTTAGTACTAGGTTTTAATATTTTTAAAGAAAGTACCAATTTAGATCATAAATCTTACTTGATCAAAAAAGAGTTTTAATAAGATATAAATTAATTAAAAGTACCTAAGTAAAATAAAAATAATCACAAAAATTTCGAACCCGAACTAAGCCGCCAACCAGATTTGACATTCAGAAGTCAAATCACTCTTATGACGCGACGAAAAAAGAAACTTTTATATGAGCAGTTTCCCAGTAATAAGACTAACTAGATTCTCTCCTCCAAAACTTCCTGCATGCTAAATTTCATGGAAATACTTGCAGCCGTTTCCGAGATTCTGATTATCGTCCGAGAGTCGTTTAGTTATTTACCGGTTGCTTTAGTATGTCATTTTCAATGTGTAATAAAGTACCAAAAAAACACATGAGTAATCTTCTTTATCTAGTATCTACTGTGACTCATATTCACACGTCGGAATAGTTTGTACTCACTATCTACCGTTATCGATTATAAACGATAACTTATTATCAGGTACCAAATAACGATTATTTGGACATGCCACACAAAATTTTCCAACGCATATGCATAATATCCGTACGTCACGTACTGCCTGATCGTCAAGTTCCGCCTGATTGTCACGTTCCGCCTGTTCGTCACGTTTGAGGTGACGTTCCGATTGAGCCGAGCGTGCAAGCGAGAGCGCGGAACAAGCGATAGAGACGCTTGTGATGACGTTGTCACATAAAATGGTTGTCCGTAAACCGTAAACTTATCAGACAATTATTTGTTTTCATTATTTATTTACACTGTTTTTCCACTGTACTTGTTGTTTACTTGCTACCTCCACCCTTATGTTTCTCTTACACATTCACATCACATCACATCACATCACATCACATCACATCACATCACATCACATCGCCGCCGAAATTGTACTTTGTATGTACTCGTATTGTGAAAATTGTATATTTTTGTAATATGCAAAAGAGATTATTATTATATGTTTACTTTTATGTTTTAGTAGACCATAATTTAAAATAAAGAAAAACCTTTACCTGCAACTCTGTTCGCGTGAGAACCGTACATATTTCTTTTTTCTTAGCCAGGTAATATTTGTGTCAGATTTCATTCAAATCGGTCTATTGATTTAGGCGTGATGACGTAACAGACAGAGTGACTTTCGCATTCATAAACAAAAAATTTGACAATCACTCATTTGATTGTTATCAATACTAAATAACCTTAAGAGATAGGCTAAAAATGGGGGGGTTTCCCGGCACCGTAAGAAGGTCATCGGCCCTCGTTATAATTTCGTGGTAGGTATTGTTGATAACGACATATAAAAAAAACTGTCAAGTCCTTCAATAGAATTTTGTTTACATTTCCAGCCATAGTTATATGATAACACAACCGAGCGAGAACTAATTTGTATGTCTGTCCGTTTGTCCAGTGACAGGGCTTAAATCTCCTTATGTATTGTAGGTCACTCTGAAGAGGATTTGTTCGCGAAGCCTTAAGATTTTACTTGCAAATTTCTCTAGCTAAAGTGTCTGCCTTACCGGAAAACTGTTGCTTTAAATTTTAAAACCTAGGTACAGGTAAAGATCGTGTAGTGTAGGTAGTGTGTACATTACATTTTTTACGGAATAAGAACGGTAAACGAGCAAACAGGTCACCTAATGGTAAGCGATAAGTGAGTAACTCCGCTTATGGATACCGGAAAATCTCGACGAAACACAAGATTTATTTCACGCTGGTTGCCTATGAGGATGTAGTGTCCAACCTCTTTGGGACAAGGCACAGCTCCAATGGCAATCAATTATCATTTCTTTTATAGAAATGTAATATTTTTCGTATTTAGCAATTGTTAGTAATTAGAACCTAATTTCAAAACCAATTCAGTTACAATGCGAAAAGTTCTAACCATTATTGCACCGTTTGTAAGCACCAATGCTTCGCTTTATGTGTTTTTTACCAATAAAAATAAGTTATAGCCCATTCGGCTTTGTGGGTTTGAAATGTATCATGTACGGTCAATATAAATCACTGGCAAAATTGACGCTCGAACGTCTGTGTAGTAAATAGATTCGGTGTTGCGTCTCATAACAAATTAACGGGCTTACATTCATTACATGGTTGGGTTGTTAAGTGTTCAAGTTAGTTGTTAAGTTAGTGTTAGTTAAGTTAAGTGAATCAATGTTTATCTTTTTTTTATAAAACTAGGGGATAAACGAGCAAACGGATCACCTGACGGAAAACGATTACCGTCGCCCATGGACACCCGCAACATCAGAGGAGTTACAAGTACGTTGCCGGCCTTTTGGGAGTGAATACGCTCCCTTCTTGAAGGTTTTTATTTTAATCCTTATCCTTATTAATATTATAGATGTGTTTATGGGTTTGTTTGTTTGTTACGTTTCCACGTAAAAACTTAAAAACATCAAGTCGATTATCATGAAATTTGGCACGTATAGTAAACTACGCTGAAGGCTACATTTTATCGCAGAAAAAGTACCGTCCCCGTGGGATATTGTACTACGCTTTGGTGTAAAAACTACTAAACCGATCATTATGAAACTTTCCATATATATATAAGGTTCGGTAAAATCAACTACGGATATTTTGGGCATATGATCTCCTGCTCATAATGAAATGTCATACTGAAAGATAAAAAATCATATCATAATGGGTGAGTCTCCGCTCAACGCAAACTCACCCATTTATTAAAGGGAGATTTTCTTTTCGAGTACGACAATTATTTTCCTGCCGTCTTTACATAAGCAGTAGATCATATGCCCAAAGTATCCGTAATTGATTTTACCGAACCTTATATAGAGCAGACTACGGGGAAGGACATGGGCTACATTTTATCGCGGGAAAATGTAAGGTTCCGGTGGGATACTGTATTTTTGCGGGCGCGGGCGCGGGCAAAAGCTAGTAATAATATTATAAAATGGAAAGATTTGTTTGTTTATATGTTTGTTTTGCATTGAATACACTTCGAAACTACTTGACCGATTGTGATAAAATTGGCATAGATTAGACAACGAGGAAGGACGTGATCTACTTTTTGTCGCGACAAAGTATACGGTTCCAGAGGGATTTCATTTTGCGCGCATGAAGTCGCGGCTAACATCTAGTATTGCAAACTAAGATTTGTAGTAACAAACAAACAAATCTTCTCTTTATAACATTATTATATTTTTCATATCTATATTGTTGGCTACATACTGATTTATATTTTGATTTGTGACTGCTTTATTGTTTTTTGTTATTTATAGCGCATGTGGGTGGAATATCTCACTGTGCCAGTAACATTCTGTTATAATAATAATAATAATAATAATAATAAAACATTTATTCGACAAAATAAGACATTACATTACATACATAAATTTACGCTATAAGACACAATAACATGAAACAAACTAACATAATACAAGAAAAAAAACAAAATAGATATTACGCAATAATAAAAACAGAAATATATAATTGTATTTTGCTTTGTTTTTGTTCAATGAGTAGGTACCTGCTGAAATATAACGCACGCCAAGATGCGTGCGGATAGGAAGGTAGGCAGCGTAATGTGAAATGTCCTATTGCCGAAATGGACATCACTCAGGCGTATCACCGCGGTGTGAACACCACAGTGCCTGGTATTATGTGATTCCATTAGCTTTGTCATTTGAAGTACAGATTAACACTCAGCAACAGCATTAGAAAGTTACATAAATACATAAACGAGCGAAAGATTAATTATATATATTATCACGAGATAAATAATATTATAAATCTATCTATTAAATACTTATTTGCTAAATAAGTATAAACTTATTTACATACTAGCGCAATACGAGTATAGAAAGGTAGGTTTAATGTTGATCTTATATTATATTTTTAAACATACTTAGGTAATTCAATATTATACATAATTAATATACTTAAGATAAAAATAGATATTTATACATTTAGGTAATTGCTACGAAATAAAATAGAACAAAGAGTGTGTAATAAGAGATATGATGTGGGCAGTAGGTACAACTGATAGCTCAACCATTTTACTGAAAAATTGGTAGGTACCTGACCTTGAAGGCGACTACGGTCCACCTGTAACCTCCATGAGTCAGCTTACAACCCGAACGGTAAGTAGTATATGTGATGTCATAAATAGCGTAATAAAAAATAAATTCATTAAATAATAATAATTAATAGTATAGCAATTAAATCAATTAGTAAAGCATTATATAAATAGAATATTATATAAGTAGGATATGTATATATATATATATATATGCATACACATACACACACATATATATATACACATACATATATATATATATATATATATATATATATATCCGAGGTAGCTTCAGATACCTAGCAAGCAAAGTCTGGAACAACCTTCTGCCGCCGCAACTTCGAGCTCTAAAAACGCGGGCGATAAACAGCTGTCAATACAGCTGTTTATCGTACTCCCACTGTAATTTATCATATAGGTAGGCCGGTGTTTTGAATTTTACTGCTCCAAATAAAATAGTGGCAAAGTGTAATTGTCTGCGACCATCCATTTTGAGCCACCGTAAGTTGTTTATATAAGGCGTCACGTGAGCACACGGAGGGATGTCACAGCAATACCTACTGCACGCATTCTGTACCTTTTGGATAAGACTCTTAGACCGTGCGAGTAAACAGGGACCTATCACCGCGTCTGCATAATTTAAATTTGAAAGCACCAGCGACTCGCAGAGGGTTCGACGCAACGGTTCCGCTTTGAACTTTCTTATCTTATTATATAGTACTTTCAACCTGTAAAAGCAACGACTGACCGTTCTAACGACATGTTTCTCAAATTTAAGCCCTCCGTCTATTATAACTCCTAAGTTGCGCGCTTCAGTGACCCTTGGAATATTATCATTGTGAACACATATTAGCGGTTGTGCGAGAACGATTTTTTGTATCTGATATTTCGTACCTAGTATCATGTACTGAGATTTGCTAGGATTAAGTACTAAATCGTTCGCATTAGACCACTCAGAAATACGCGCTAGGTCCTCGTTTAGCTTTTTTACTGCCTTATTTACATCACATGACTTAAAAGTTATGTATATCTGGATGTCATCATAATATATGTGGTATTTACAATGTTTGATGTAATTAATGATGTCTGCACAGTAAAGTGAAAAGAGGCGAGGGCCCACCACCGATCCCTGAGGTACCCCCGTATCTGCTCTTAATGGATCAGAGTGTGTTGATGTGCCGTTATCAATTTTTAGTTCGACTACTTGAAGCCGGTTGCTTAGATAGTCTGAGAACCAAGCGATAGCGTCGTCGTTAAATCCGTAGAATTTTAATTTAGCTAACAGCAAGGGGATACTGATAGTGTCGAAAGCTCGCGAAAAATCTAGCAACACCAAAATAGTAGCTTCGCCTGCGTCTTGAGCCGAAATAATATTGTCCACGACATCAATTAGCGCAGTAGTCGTGCCATGTCGACTGCGAAAACCAGACTGTACTGGAGGTAATATATTGTTCTCATCTAAAAACCTACTCATTTGGTCATTTACCACCTTCTCTAAAACTTTCGACATACAAGGCAATATGCTAATTGGTCTAAGATCTTTTAATTCACTTACATTTTCCTTTTTAGGCAACGGTTTAACTATTGCTAGGTGCCACAACTTAGGAAAAGTAGAAGTTGTAAGAGAAGTGTAAATTATTTTATTAATGACACTGAGGCATCCCGGAAAACGACTAACAATGGATAACATGTCCAGAGAGATGCCGTCAGCGCCCGCCGCGTTAGACTTACAAGTTTTGATATATTTGAGGACTTCGCTGTCGTTAACCGTAAAAAAGCTAAACTTACATGCACCAAACTTGTTAACTAGGTAATTTTGGAAAAAACATTTCTAGAAGACCACAATTATAGACTCATAATTACAGACAATAAGAATAAAGAAGTCTTACTTCTTCCTAGTCTCGATAATGTGAAAGTTTAAGCCTTTACAGGAATCTATACTAATATTATATAGAGGAAAGATTTGTTTGTGTGTTTGTTTGCTTTGAATAGGCTCCGAAGCTACTGGTCCGATTTTGATCAAATTTAGCACGAATACCATTCAGTACTATAACATTTAGTATAGTAAAACACAATAGCTACTTTTTATCGTAGCAAAATGTACGGATTCTACAGTATTTCTTTTTGCGCTTACGAAGTCGCGGGCCAATATCTAGACGTATTATAATATATTTTTTCTGTTAGCAGTTAGACCAAAGGCAAACAAAATGAATATCTTTCATACCTGCACACATAATTTGAAAATTCTAATTCCAAACGCCAGTTTCAGCTCCACTATAATATTAAAGCTACTTTTTTTTCTTTTGAACTTTTCCTCCAAGAACGAACGTCGCAAGCAGCAATTCCTGGAAAATAGACTTAAACTAGATTTAAAAAGAAGCGCCTTGCCAGGATACAAATTAGATTATTTTAAATTTAATTATTTTTATTTTCTAACTTATAAACTTTATTTACTGCAAGACTGGGACGTTTATTCCTGAACGATATTATTTATAAAGGATATAAAGTTTTCTTAAAGAAATAAATAGGATCCTATAGGAAACTTAGATACGTAATATTAAAAAATGTATACCTGTATGTATGTATAACATGTGACTTCAAATTTCTATTATATTACTCCTATGAAATATGTAACTAATTTTATTGGAAAACTATGCCACGCGATTCCATTAGTTGCATTATTAAACTTTTATTGTTATGGCCACTAATATAAATATATATATACATTACATAATATTATTTTAGCTATGATGAAATTATTTAATACTAGATGTTGCCCGCGACTTTATGCGCGTAAATGTTCATCCCTGGAGACCATACATTTTTCCGTGATAAAAAGTAGCCCATATCCTTTCCCGTGGTCGACTCTATATTTCTGGTAAATTTCATCAAAATCGGCCCAGTACTTTTGGAGCCTATTCAATGCAAACAAACAAAAATACAATAAAGAGCTGGCACTATAAGATCCGGAATCCGGAGGGCCGTAGAAAATTCTGAGCCTTGAAAATATAAAACTGCGCTAATACAATAAAGTTGAAAATAGAAGTTTCTCGTATATGAAATTGACATTTGACTCGACACTCATGTGTTCGATTATCAACTCTATTGTATTAGCGCAGACGCAGAGTTCTATTTTCAATGCTCTTAATTTTCCACGGCCCTCCGGATTCCGGAGCATATAGTCCCAGCCTTACCTCTACCAAGTACCGAGTATACTATCGTAGTTATATTGTATGTATGTTTGTGTTGTGTCAAACGGGCCCCTATTTGTTGAAACTCCGGCGTCTGGGGGTTTACTTTGACACTTTAATATTGTTTTAATTTACATTACGCTTGTTTACATTGGATGTTTTAATTTTTTATATGGATGTATTTTTGCAGTGTTTATAACCTCTGATATGGCATAGTCCATAGGTATTTAATAAGATTTTTTTTTAATTCATACAACTTTGGTCTCAACTCATCATATTCTTTATCACCGACCAGTAACGCGGTGACGAACGTGTTTTTTTTTCCATTTTGTACGAAACCCTTCGTCTGTCTCGCAGTTAGCCGGGTTTGTTATGTATTTCGAGACAATCCCACAACTGAAAAAATACAGGTCAGGCCGATATCATTGAAACCAGACCGAAACTACGCAGGAATTAATTTTAGTGCTCTAGTCTGTGCGCAATAGTGTACCTATTGCGCACAGACTCTCTGTGCCTATACTCCTGGGATAGATGATCGATATGACTGGCGAGATATCAGCCACAAGCCCATCCGATGCATGGATAATTTTTCTTGTCAGCCAATCACGTAATCATCCTGCATTGTCCTAACCAGACTTGAAAATAACATTTTTTGTTGTTCCAACACTAAGATCGAACCCACAACCTCCGGAGTCAAGAGCCAAACTCCGCTGGACCACGGAAGCGTCACGTCACTGGTGTTATTCCTTATTGTGAGTAGAACCAATGCCGTAAGTCCATCACACCAGCACAGATTAAAGAAAGATTAAAAGAGATAAACAGCTACATAGTTAGCTTTCGATTTGATTACAGTACTACTAGAATACGATGTCTCCATGATTGTGAGGAAAAATTGTAGGCAATTGAAGGGGACGTCGAAATTTTAAATTTTGGATCGATTTGGATCTTTCTATGAAAGCTGTTTCTCTGTACGTAAGTAAATATATATTGTACTCGGTGAAACCAGACTACAGTGAATATGTCGTTTGTGTTTCTTTAAAAAGGCTTTATATTATGTACATACATAATACTGCATTAAAGGAAAAACATAATTATGAGTTAATAAGGATAAAAGACTCATTTAACCCTGGAGTAGTTGTGTAATCGGCTTAACAACAACAATAATTGAATATGCGCCCATGGGACATATGTGACCCGTACTTATGTGTCCCGATTTTATTTACATGTATAATTCAGGTCGTTAAGAAAAGTCGGAAGTGCTCGGAATAATTTTGTGGTCGGGGCTCATTTAAGTACTTTTAATTTATGTATGTTTTTATTTAATTTAATTAAATTAATTCTTTCTTATTATCATTGGAGGTACACACAAATTTATTTTTTACAGTCACTTTTATTAGGCAGATACGTCACTGATACCGACCCGACTTCGATAGTTTTTACGATAGCCATAATAAAGTAAATAACTACAATTTTTATAAAAAAAAACTTCAACCCGACTACGTACGAATCTATTGACACCTCATTTATTAAAATCGGACCAGTAGTTTGAGCGCTACATATACATAACTAACAAACATACATAGATTGCCAAAATCATTACCCGTCCTTTTGGATCTTTTGGATGCGCCGTAGTCGAGTAAAAACAAAAAACCCGACTGCGTCAAATAATTTTGATGTACCCAGTGACACTCTCACGACTGTCGAATCTATTGATAGCTGACACAGCCGATAATCCGTTAACGCTCTAGAGCATGCCAAAGAAATATACATACATACATACACCCGAAAAACATAACCCTCCTTCAGGCGCAGTCAGGTAGTAAATAACCATTTCCTTGAAAAACGAATCACCAAAGAAAACTTATCGCAACATCTGAAAGACAAAATACCTCCTCTATCAATTACTAAATAAAGAATTCCCTTTCTCAAAAGCAATTCAAGTAGTGACCTATCTGCAGCAAAGCGTACCAAAGTGCAGCAAAGTACAGCAAAGTGCAGCAGTAATGGATCGGTCAGGGGTACTAATTACCTTTAGGTCTAAGCTTCACCGCAATGCGGGTTTTCTTTATTTTTATACTTTTTCTTAATCCTCTAAGCATTTAATTTACTAAGTGCCTTTTTACAAAAAAACATCCTGAAGACTTTGAAATTAATTAACGGTCCAGCGTTGAAGGAAAGTGCGTGCTCGTATATGTCCGCCACTTCTTACAGGTTCATCAAACAAGGATTAAATTGTAAAAGATCGCAAGAGGAAATCCCTCTAGCACCATTCATTTTATCTTAATAATCCTTCCCCATGGTCTACTCTAAATCTGTGCCAAAAGGATACTGACGAATCCTGGCCAATTTTCCATGAAGAGTGGCAAAGTTTCGAGCATATGTGGTTTTATAGTACTTAAAAGTTAATATATATATATATATATATAATCTATCTATTGGGCCACTAATTTAGTGGCCCAATAGATAGATTTATTTTTTATTGGAGTATAAAGTTATTTTATTTTTCTATAGTTCAACAGTTTAGTACTAGTTTAATGAAAAAAAAATGTTACTTGGGCTGTGAAATAGATTTGCCTATACTTTTTATTTTTATACTAATAAAAATAATTCTTATGTTTTTGCTCGTAACGTGAAAGTGACATCTATGATCTATCTATTAGCATATTGCATTTCCAAACGTTATTAATTTCATTACGTAATCGATATCACAACTAATAGATGTCGTTTATCCGCAAACCGCCACTAAACCAATAGGTACATAAGGTAAAAGGTTATATTTAATCAAATAACTTTTATCCCCCGAGTTTGATGTATAATATTATATCTTTTTTGTTCCTATTGTTCCTTTTTATGTTCATAAAGTACAATTCACAATAAATATTTTTTGTGCCCACGTATTTTAATTACCAGGCAGTAAATGTATGGCGACTTGCCGGTCTCCTTTTACCAAATTGGCCTAGTAGTTATGGAGCCGATTCAGTGCAAACAATCAAAATTAGCTCCTTTACGATAAATTAAATAATATGTTATAATTAATAATTCACAATAAATTTAATCTTGCAATAAGCAATTCATAAAACTCGTCGGCAATTAAATTACATTTGTAGATAATAGAAAATCCAAAACGTTTAAAAATGGTACTAATAAATTACGGCTGAAAACCCGAAGCCACGGTCTGCTTAACCGGTATTTCGACATGGCTGGCGAAATGATAAAATTTAATAACACGGGTGAAGGTTCCCGTTTTGCCTGAGAAACTTTATTTCACAGGTTTCAAGGTATGTATAAATAGGTATAACATTAAAGAGAAGCAGTGTCGTTCTTTTCCATTTAAAAACTTTTTATACTCTGTCAAAGAATATATTATATTGCTAACGTTAAGAACCGTCATTCAATAGACTTACATGAATGACAGCTCGCAGCTATGTGTGCGTGGCTAGACGTCTCTTGTGGCGAGCGGAACATGAGTTTTTTCAAACCCGGACTTTAGTTCACGGGGCTGGCCACTGGTTGTTGTGCTTTGACATTATTGACATTAATTTTTATAATATTTGTGATAGATTTGTCTGACGCGACGTCAACATAGATGGCGTTCGCCGGTGCTCGAGCTGTCTCTTATAGAGAGTGTTCAGGTTCCCAGTAATCAAAAGTTAAAAATTGTAACCCGACTATCATAAACTTTTGTTCGATTTCGACAACCTTAAGAAAGGCTACTTTCTCTAAAAAAATTATTTATGCAGACACATAAAAAATAATTAGAGTATTTATTATTTTATGTTACAGATCATTGAGCATAAATTTTAAATCGTATAAATTTCAAATAACGAGCCAATAGCTTCCACCTGGACCCACATACGAGCATAACTCCACTTATCGCGGTTCTTAACTGGCAATGCATCGATTACACTTACCGGTTCTGCAGCAATAATGACAACGAGGTTTAAGTGTAGAACTATTGTGGCATATTTATCGCTCCTCTTTAAGATGTACAATGGTTCAATCGATTGCTTAGAACTAGTAAGCAAGTTCGAGTTTAGAGTACCTACCGGTTCGCTTAGGAAATACCAACTCCTTCACGTGCCGTTTGCTTCCACCACCTACCGTCAGAACTCGTACATCGTGCAAGCTAGCAGAGCATTCAATGCAGCGTCTCGGAGTACCGACATAGATTTATTCAACACCAGTGTGAAAAATGTAAGAAAAACTCTAACATACCATTTCTTTAATAGTAATTACTAATACTGTATTTACAATTAAGTCAAATCTTTTTCCTTTTGCTCGTCCTTTGAATGTCTACCTTAATTTCAACATTATAATTATTAGTTAATCGAGAAAACTTGTAATTGGCCCTTTACTGTTACTCTGTAAATAATCCTGCACCGTATAGCTGTAAGTTTTCCTTGAAAATAAAAATAAAAATAAAATAAAATATCAGCTGTATATAATATTATTACAATGTTTTTGCTTTAGATATTTGCTTGAGTGTTCATCCGTTCTTGACCCATATGAGTCTGAAATAATAATTATAATAAGACTCGCGCTTATGATGATGAAACTATTAGTGTAATAAATTACGAAATCCGGTAATTCCCCGTAGCAGCTAGGTGGCGGGTGTAAACTGTTAATGAAATAACAAAATCATTAAAAAACCGATGATTTCCCGATGGGCGTGTCATCTGATTACGGTTCGTAATGATGGCTCTGACACGTTTTTACGGTTCTGTACATTGACGTAATTATTTTATTAATGACATTTTAATTTTTCCCTAGTTTTGTAACGTCGAAAGAACCATGCTTCGGGGAATCTTTCTTACGTCGAAAGACCTGAGAAATAGGTACCACGACCTTACAGAAAACTGACATGAAATAACGATTTCGATGTGTTACACCAAACGTAGGTACCTACTGGAGGTCCAAGGGAGGTTAGAGGTATCTCGAGTGCGACCTAACCGTAACTCCACGGTGCTTCTTATCAAACTACGGCGAAGCCAAAAAGAAGGGTACCTAATGATTTGGTTGTCTATGTATATATGTATGTTTGTTCTACCGTTGCGCCTAAACTACTGATCCGATTTTAATAAGTTAGGTGTCAATAGACTCGTAATAATAGCCCGGGTATCATAGGCCATATAATTTACATAGTCGGGTTATAGTTTTCATAAAAAATCGGTTGTCTGTAAAGTCGGTTTACTGACGATAGTTGAACGTGACAACGTCAACAACAACAACAACAACAACAACAATAATAATAATAATAAGGTACCGACAATGGGAGGTAACGCTGGTACTTGGTAACGATAACAGGTAACGCATGAGTCATGTTTTTTCGTGCGTGCAGCCGGCTCCATCGATTTATAAGACGTTATCACTTCAAAAAAATATAGTTATTTATAATATAATATCTATACTAATATAATAAAGAAGGAAGGCTTGTTTGTTTGTTTGCATTGAATAGGCTCCGAAACTACTGGACCGATTTTAATGAAATTTGGCACAGATATAGATAAGACTACGGGGAGGGACTTACTTTTTTTCGCGGAAAAATGTACGGACTCCGCATGAGTTTTGCGCGTGCGAAGTCGAGGGCAACATCTAGTAGTTTATATTACAAAATATCAGGCAACCGTTCGTTTCCCCTGCAACAAAAAAAACTTACCTTTGAAAAGTCTGTGTAAATGTGTATATTTCACCCAGTTCAGAACTCTGGCGGATGTTTCACCGTTAAACTACAACGCGAATTATTTCGCGTCCACCGAGTTACAATTATTTCAACTTAGTTTTTGATACAGTTATAACTTTGTGCTAGTTATTTAACATAAATCCCGCCCGCTATGGCTAGTTATTATGTAGAGTATTCTAGTAAACTGAAAAAATGTCGGCTTGTCTCAGCATGTACTGGAAGAATGAGGCACAAGACACCGATTTCGTTTATAATCTTGTGTAGAACGTGAAATGAAAAAATAAATAGTTTTATTATTTCCCAATTATCCTATTACCCTTAAAATTGACACTGCGTCCAGTACTCGTACACTGGGCGCGTCACCTAAATGATTACCCCATGTAGATGGGCACTACCTCTGACCATGGTTCCCCGCCAAAAGCCCCTTCATGGGCCCGGTGTGAGATGACAAAGATGAAGACTAATTTTCCAATTAAATATCCGATGTGTAGAATAAAATCTTATACTTTAAACGAGACAATCTTGTATAAAAATTTTATATCGGTATAATCGGTTTCTCGAAAACGGCTGCAAGTATTAACATAAAATTTTATGTATTTTAATAATTGCAAGGAGTATTAAGGGAAAAAAATCGTTTCTAGGAAATTGCGCATTTTTAAGCTATATATTAGGTCCTTACATATGAAATTGGCTTTTTGTCATACTGGCCACTTTGATCTCAAATATATCTTCTTTGGTTAGGAATTCCAATTTCAAATTTATACTGCTATTTACTCATGCATTTGTGTTTCGAAAACCGTAATTCATTTTCCGTTATTTCCTTTTTTGGTTTTTCTTGGCGTCACTCTGTTTACAAAATGGAAAACTTGAAATATCGTATTATTTTCGAGTACGAGTTCCACCGTGGCACCAGTGCTGCAGAAACGGCTCGAAGGATTAATGCTATGTAAAGAAAATATAGTGCGTTTTTGGTTCCATCGTTTTTGTTCTGGAAATTTCGACCTGCAGAACAAGCCCCGTGGACGGCTGAAGACCAAAGTTGATAATGAAGAATTGAAGCAGATCCATCGCAATCCACGTCTGAGTTATCTGTAGGCTGCGGTGTTAGTGATAAAACTGTTTTAATCCACTTGAAGCAACCACTTGATCTGGCACAATAGCGAAGAGATTTTAAATCGAATCATTGCCTGTGATGAAAGTGGATCCTGTACGATAATCGGAAATGCTAACCGCAATGGCTGAACCCTAGCGAACCAGCCAAAGCCTGCCCCAAACGAAAATTGACTCAAAAAAAGTTACTTGTGGGCGTTTGGTGGACTAGTGCCGGTGTCGTTCACTACAGCTTTCTTAAATCTGGCCAGACGATTACGGTAGATGTCTAATGCCAGCAACTGCAAATCATGATGGAAAAGCTAGCTGCAAAACAACCGAGGTTGGTCATTCGCTCTAGGCCACTGCTGCTTCAGGACAACGCTAGACCACTCACAGCAGCCGTGGTCACGGGAGGACTGAGGTGTCAATTGTCCTATTTGTTGAAGTTGTTCAATCTACCCGAAGATTCTTCAATTATTATTTGTGTTCCCATCCACGCAAAACATACTAACAGTATCTTGAAGCCGCGGTGATTCTAAATTACATTTTATTTTGTTTATTATTGGATCCCAACTAGATCACAGCACCCAGCCATCTTCTCGGTTAAAATTAGGGTACTTTTTAATTTCTATAACCTCGCGTATCATCCATGGGCGATAACGGTGTTTCTTTACCAGTACTTGTGGTTTTTCAAATTTTATGTAATGACGAGGTTGATCCAGTGTGTGTTCGCAAATTGCAGATTTTTTTGTTGCGACGGTGTTTAACATCTGCGATTTGTTCCTTTACGCGGGTGTTGATGGATCTTTTAGTTTGCTCCATATATGAGAGACCGCAGTCACAGTCGAGCTTGTAGACTCCTGCATCTTGAAGGGGAACGGAACACAAATAATAATTGAATAATCTTCGGGTAGTTTACGTTTAAGGGTAACTTCAACAAATAGGACAATCGACACCTCCATCCTCCCGTGACCACGGCTGCTGGAAAGTAGCCGAAGCGTCGGGAAAAAGAAAAGTGCACCGCGACACAATCCGGAAGTGTTTAAAACAATAAATGTATTATGTTAAAAAAAATCGACTTTATCCTCCTCCTTTACAAAACGCCAATTTCATATGACGTAATGACCTAATATATTATGTTTTTTCTTTCATCTTGCAATAATTATATATCAACAATTTCGACTCTATTATGTCAGTCCGATTGGCAGTTTGGTATGTGTATGTATAATTTTTGTTTTGTTCGTGTGGTGGGTTCGAATCCCGGTCAGATAAATATTTTTGGGATTCTTTATATTTTTTTCAATTTATTATAATTCCGAGCAAATCTCCCCAGGTACCAACTATAATATTATCTATACGAATAAATAAAATTGAAGTGTCCGTTTGGAATTTAAAAATAACAGCTTTTCACTTAACGCATATAAAAAAATATGGGTATCTACAGTACCTACTCACAATGAAAATATATTTATTTAAAGTTTTAACTGTCCGTCTGTCAGTCTGTCTGTTTGTTCCGGCCAGTCTCTGAAACGGCTGAACCGATTTTCACAGGACTTTCACTGGCAGATAGTTGATGTTATAAGGTCTAACATAGGCTACTTTATCTGAGGGTTCTATGCAAACGAAGTTGCAGGCACCAGCTAGTATACGATATATAATAAATTTTCTGGATCAGTATTCAGTACCTACATAATAATAATGTTATGTTATAAACGATGAAAGCGAAAGTTTTCTGCGGCCAAGTTAATGGAGTTGACTCACAATTCCCCAGGCCGCTGCCAGCCAGGCCACAGTTCGGACTTCTTAATGCACCGATATAGTTTGCTACTTCAATCGTGTAATAGGTTTCAAAATTTAAAATAGTTCTTAAAGGCTGAGTGCAAAATTCAAGTTAATCGTTGATTCATTATCATGTTATCTCCCTCGTACTTCGTATTAATGAGAGAGACAGCGTGATATTTAGACAAACGATTAACTTTAACAAGCGTTGGTGAAATTGGAACCAAAAGTTATGTTTTTGGCTTGTCATAATAAACAATGATATTAACAGTTTTACTGTTTTACCCCCGACATTTTTATTACATAAGGCCAATTATCTTATAAGCACCAAAATACAATGCCTTCAAAAATATTATATTTTAACCTAAAAATGGTATTATTTTAATTTTGCTATAGTTGTTACATCCGCTTATATGCTTATTATGAAAGATTTGCCAAATCACTGTATCTTACTACTGTTATAAATAAATGTAAAAGTTTGTGAGGATGGATGCATGTTTGTTACTTTTTCACGCAAAAACTACCGAACAGATTTTGATGAAATTCGGTACGGTGGTAGTTTATGCTTTAGATTAAAACATAGTCTTCTTTTTATTCTGAAAAAGTACAGTGTTCCCGTGGGATATTCTATTTACGCGAACGAAGCCGCGGGAAATTGGTAGTAGCGCATAAATCCCATAATTATTATTTCAATCTCATTTCACCATATTTTTTCTGTTTAATAATTGCATTTTATAAAGTAATTGTCTTAACTGATTTACATATTGAGAATGGATCTCATTTATATGCATTTCTGTTGGTTTGTACTTCTGCGATTTTCTGCGAGCCGTTTGATCTGCGGCGGTTACAGTTTTTGCATAATTATTGTGGCGCCGAACAGTGACCTAATGATCTAGAATAGACAGTATGGAACAGAAATTTAACTTAAAACATGCATAATAAAATAATACTAGGTTGCAAAATCAAAGAAATAGGGAAAAAATCGTCAATATATGTTCAGGTCGATTGTGCTAACTTTTACCCTGCAATAATACAGTTAAAATCCAATCCCGATATGTCAAAACTGCAAAATGGTATTCTCATAAACGTCAAACCTGTTTCAATTGTCCAAACTCCGAAAATCAGTTAATGATATCATGACGATTAATTTATAATTCAAGTAAAAAAGTGTATATAAGTTTTATTTAATATATAAACAGAACCCCAATTCTCGTAATTATTACGAAAATTGGGGTTCTGTTGAAAAATGAGCAAGATAATATGAGCAGTCAAAGTTTTTGATATATTTCATTCTAGCTAAACGAAATTTAGTATGAGCTTTCCCTTAGTCACATATTAATAAATAGTTACCACATAACGTGCCTTACGGCCCGTTTCAATAACCTATCTATCTATTACTATTTGTTAAAAACGTCGCCATTCAATAATTTGACGGTTTTTTGCGATAAAAATTTGACGTTTCTAACAAATAGTTATTGGTAGATAGGTTATTGAAACGGGCCGTAAGTGAATCTCCAATGTCAGAGTGTGTTGTTGTGTAAGTCGTGTAATGTGACGTCACACATCGGATCTCTCTGTCTGATTGACTTGTTTGAACGTTCATATCTTTGTTATATTCAATGACATTTAAAACTGATTGTACTACACAGTTTTTTAAACAAAATAGGTATATTTAAATAAATAAAAAAATACGTGCAAACTTCCTATTTCTTATCTTTGTGTGTCTGATAATGAAGTGTAGTAATAAATGAATTAGTTACCATTGTCTACCACCAGGGGCGTTGTTTCGATGCCATACAAATTGTAGTTAAGTTCTTCCCGGCGAGCAGTGACAAAAACTCGCACACAGCAATGGTCGAGCAATCACAACAGCATTTAGCGATTCAACAGTTTGAAATATCCATAGATAAACTACGATAGTTCATCTATTATGTCGTTTTAAAATTGGTCGTGCTACTTATTTCCGAAACTAAGCGACAGACGACGACACCAAAACATGTATACTAATATTTAATAATATTATATTATATAAAAAAGATTTGTTTGTTTGTTTGCATTGAATATACTCCGAAGCTACTGGGCCGATTTTGATAAAATTTGGCACAGATACAGAGTAGACCACGAGGTACGAAATTGGCTACTTTTATTGCGGCAAAATGTACAGTTGCTGCGTAATTATTTTTTTGCGAGCACGAAGCTACGGACAACATCTAGTTATTATACAAACAAATGAAGACGCTCTCATTGCTAAGCATTTATTTCGCTTGACTGTACTTAGGCACAATAAAAATATAATGACTGTTCTAGAACATTTATATCAATGTTGTCGGCGATTTTTATACTTCGTTTTCGATGCGGATCACTCATTATTTCTCCCTTTTTTAATGATATTGTAGTCTTTTGTCTTAATGCCAAATGGGGGAAACGTACACCAATATTTACGCGACTTTTGTTCTTTTGTGGAAACGCGTGTTAAAGTATGAAAAATATATTTTTATCTGACATATTTTGAAGAATATTACATAATATCTATAGCCAGGTTCAGCGCTTTTGCGCGTTTAAAAGAATCTTTTGCAATCATACACCTATTTATCATAGATGAGGCATGTCGAGACAAAAAGTGTCCACAATTAAACTGCCCCACTTTTAGGGTTGTTTGGATTAGTCGAGGTGTCATCCGTATTTATCCGTAAGACAAAATCTTCCGAAATGAAGATGGCGTAACATTTTCTTGCATGAAGGTTTCGTCTGTCAAATGTACGTCATAGCCCATCCTTAGATTTGAAATCATTGATTAAAATAATGTTGATAAATTATCTCTAACAGCTTTAATATTTTCGCAACATACACATATACCAAACATTTGTTACAAAGATATAAGACAGTGTTTGTCACAGACCAAAAACAAGTACGTAAAACCAAAATAAGGCTCCACCTAAGGACACATATTACCTGATGTGAATGCATACACCCTTTCACAAAATTTGACAAAATATTAATTTTCGCCAGTCCACGATGTAAAACGTATTTGGTCACCAACAATTTCAGCAACGTTATACAGGCTGTTCCAAAATAAAATTAACATTTAACACTTTAGTTTGTTGTTTTTTCTTTAGAATGACGACTAACCTATATAGATTTTCTATCACACCCAAAGATAACAAAACTAATGGTAGGCTATGTTCATTTTGACATAACAAATCTCTATACAAGAAAAAGTTACGCCATCTTTGGTTTTTCATCATACCTCAAATGACAGCCATCTTGATTTCACCATTACTTCAAATGTCAAAATGGCCCCAAAAACTCCAAAAGTGGGCCATTTACGTGGAGACAGTTTTGCCTCAACATGCCTCGTCTATAATATATACATCTATGATCCCACCTATAATAATTCGGACCAATATTAATTTGGTTTGTGTAACTTAGTAATTATTATGACTAGGTATTAATTTATTTCATTTATACGCGAAGCAAAAACTTTGTAAGTTGTAACCCTTTTAAAGAAAATTTTGCCACCGGCAGAGTATGAAATTTAGCACAGTTAAAGTTTATTTGAAGGTGATGTAAACTATTTTCATATTTTATATAATATTACTTAAAAATACATTAAATTAATAAAAATAACTAAACAAAAAAGTGTACTGTGTAGTGTACACACTACCTCACAACAATAGCTCAACTTAGCATATTTTGTTGTTTGTTTGATACCTACAACTTTTTCGCAACTATTTTCGTAGCACGAACTCATGAAAATCGCTTTACCAACAATCAATATATAAACCGACTAATTATACATATTTTTAATACCGTAACATGGAAGTATACGCTATGATAACGCCTTCCAACTTAGCTTAAATATATTATGTGTTGATTTTGTTAATTTTGGTAACACACTGTACAGTGCCGCCATTTTGTAATTTCCTGCGCTGCACCGCAACTACATTAAACACCTTATTTAGCATTCCGTTTGCAGTTACATCTTATGGTTAATGGTGATCGATTATCTTATAATCTATCTAATTCTATCTAATCTAATAACTATTAAGCGAGAGTACAATAATAATTCAGTTACAAAACAATACAATAATAATTTGACGATATCTGTGGCTGAGAGGTTGAGCGTGTTGGTGCTCAAGCTGGGGGTCACGAGTTTGAATCCGTGTCGAATGAACAAAAAGTTTTTCTGTGTTCCTGGGTCATGGATGTGTATTAAATATGTGTATAATTGACGTGGACTAGATTGACGTGGTGTGTAGCGTCCATAGATATTATTATATTATATTATATTAATTAACAGTATAAGATATGAAACTAATATATACAAATAAACAAAATTTAAGTGTCTGTTTGTAATTTTAAATTAACAGCTTTGCACTAAATTCATAATATTATGATAGTATATAAGGTCCGGTAAAATCAATTACGGATATGATCTATTGAGATGATTTTTTTACTTTGAGTATGACAATACATCCAACAAATCTGCTCATAGTTTGTGGACTGATAGCAAGATTTAAAAAATAAACTTTGAGTTTTTTTTTGCCTAAACGTATATTTACTAAGCAGTAAATCTTAAACCCACAATATCCGCAATTGATTTTACCAAACCTTATAATAAACGGTACTAACAAAAATAAATATATTTTTTATCATTTTGTCTGTCCGTATGTATGTCTGTCTTCCTGTTTGTTCCTACTTATCTCTGAAACGACTGGACCAATTTTCACGGGATTCCACTGGCAGATAGCTTAAGTTATAAGGAGTAACTAAGGCTACTTTATCTGAGGGTTTCGTTTAAAAAATAGGGTTCTATTTCCGTAAGTTCTATGCAAACGACGTTGCGGGCACCAGCTAGTTGATAATATATAATATGCATATAATCTAAGGTCAGTTGGGGTAATATGCCTAAAGATGGTAGATGCAGGCACTTCGGTCACACCACGGTAAAAAAATATGCTTCCCAGAAAGAAAAATGAAGTATATAATATTAAGTTCCTCTTGCTTCAAGTAACTTAAATTATTATTATTGAGTACATACTGATTAAAATGGTCATACAATGCCCGCTAAACATTCTGGATAATCAATTTTTGCCAATATTTATTTTTATCAAAGGAATAATAACTAGTCGGCCTAAATCTTTGTTTCAAGGAAATATTGTTGACTTTGGTTAGGCAGACCCATTTAATAATAGAGCTTTCTGTTTATTCGTTGCACTGTATTACAAACTCGACGGTGTAGAGTGGTATATACATAGTTGTATGTATATTTTCAGCCTGCGCTTAGCCTAATCTCTTCTTAAACCATGCAGCAACCCACTTGAAAACGAACCTTATTCCGTACATGGCAATGTTCATATTAATTTAATGAGTATGTTATATAAAATTCTTGTTGCTCCATGCATACGTGCAAGGCCTTAGTACAGGAGATTGCGTATAGATTGAGTTTTCCTTGACATCCCATCCCATAAGTGAGGTTTAACCCCTGCAGAATGTGGAGTTTATGCTGCTACAGTCTAGATTTTACAGGCTCAGACACGCTCAGAGCTACGTTTTGTTTATGGTACTTCGCAATGTTTGTACAAATGGCTGTCTGATGAGCTAAAATACAAGGTTGTTCATAATCATTTACGTATATTTTGGGCGTATAATCTACTGCTAGTATAAAAACGTTAAGGCTCAAAAATTGTTGAAAAGCTTAAAAAAATATTTTTTTCAGCAAAATTGCATTGCGCTCTTTCAGGCATTGAGGTTATTAACCTCTCAGAAACAGCTGATTTAAATGGAAAGCAAAGTCTTTGCCTAAATAATTTCAATACAATCAGATGTGTGAGATCAATGACCTTAAAAAGTCCTTATAGAGCGTACCTACCTTAATTTTATTTAGTATTTTTTTTTTTTTTTTTACTTATTTTTCTGCGTAAACGTTTTATTATACCAAAAATATCCGTACCTAATTGATTTTAATCAACCTCATATAATTAGTAATATAATATCTGTGTTATCCCGCTACGCAAGTTATAGCCTAGGACATTCGTTTTTTTTCAGGAAAGGTCGTTGTAGGCTTATTTTTTTTATTCTTTGTTTCATAAGTACAGTCGGGGAAATTAGTATTTGGCAGTTTGCTTATTATTTCAATTTGTGTATATTTTTATGACGTGGCGTCGCGTAGATATCAGTCAATCTGCTAAAAATATTTTTTCTTGAACGTACGATTTATTTATTTATTAATATTTTTATTTATTTTGATATTTAGCCAATTTAATTAGCTCAAATGACTCTCATAACTTATTACAGCAATAAATAAGGAATGTAATTACTGACCACTTAAACACGGTCCAGCGAGCATCGGGAATCGCTTTGAGTATTGGAGCGTGTGTATGGGGGCCCAATCGATGTCCAATTTCTCTACACAATAGTTGATTTTTGACACGAAAATCTAAATATATTACAACAACAAAAAGTCTTGTGTTGTTTAATGTAGATACCTAGTAAACGCCTATGTGTGACGAACCATGTTTTGAATCCCGTCAAGAAACAAAACATCTGTATGTGCTCCAGGATTAGGACTTTGAATAATTTCAATAATGATTATCATATTTTATATAATCGAAGGTACAAAAGTGAATATGAAATATAATATTTTTAACCCGATGCAAAAAGGGTGGTGTTATGAGTTTAATTTACTTACGTCTTCTCACGCGGGGCCCCGAAAAGGGCCTTGGGCGGGGAACCAAAACCAGGGGCAGGGCCCTCTACTTGGGGTGGAATGACGCGCCCAGTACTAATACTGGACGCATTTTGTCGTTGTTTTAAGGGAAGACCCCCCGCGGCAGAACGCGCAGAAAACCCACCTCGGCTCAAGGGAGTGATGATGGTGGCGAGGGCCGCGGGCGGCAAAGACCTGCGGTCGACTCCGGCGACTTTCGGCGACCACGGGCACAACCGATCTGGGTAGAGATGGGGAGAAAAGGTGTTCCCAACTTTTCATTGGGGGGGGGGGGGGGGGGGGGGTTAAAGGCTGCCACGGAGTTGACGTTTAGGTAGGCGCCTCGGTGGGGGGCCGGGGGCACTCCCGCACGGAGCGTTTCTCGGGACACCGGACACAGGCTACCTTACGGTGGCAGTTGTGGCTCGAGTGCCGAAATTGGAAGCATCGGTGGCATTGGGCCGGGCCGCTACGGCCCTGCCAGACTTCGAAGCTAATTCCTGGCATATTTAAAAGTTCGGTGACTTTATATATGCCGAGGACGACGTCTGTGGCCCTGATAATGAGGGCGAAAAATATACAGCCACCGGGTTCAGACCTCGCCGGAACTTGGGACACGTATTCCGCCACGTATCCCAATTCGGCGAGTCCGGCCTTGACGTCCTCGGTGTCCGTGGAGGAAGGTAGGCCCTTGATACCCACCCTAATTGCCCGATCCTGCGGTAGCGAGTAGGAGAACCAGGAGGCGTGCCCGTGCTTCTCCAGGTCCGTGAGGTATCTCTTGACGGTCCTGTATTCGTGTTCGCTTCGGGGCACAAAGGACAGGACCGTTTTGTTTGGCGTTTGGTGCGTGCCCTAGCATGTCGCGGAGACGACTAAAAGTGGCGCACCCATTCAACGATTTTCTCGGCGACCAGAGGCGGGTAGCGAGACGTAGTAGGGGGTGGCGACGTTTTAATTGTCAACGACGCCGGAGAGAGGGGTCGGTAGATGTCTACCTGTGGGCTGGTAGCACTCACCTCGGTGTAGGTCAGCTGGCGGTCGGTGTGCCTGGCCGGTCGTGGTGCAAGTAGGTTGATGAGTGGTGGCGGGAAGGTAGGCGCGCGGTAGTGATACTCGCGCGGCGAGCTTGAGCGGGTTTCTTTGGCCGCAGTGGCTGCGGCTCGGCGGTTGTCGCACGGCTGTGGGGCCGGCGAAGCATCAGGCGAGCGCGGAGTGCTCGCGGTGGGCTGGTGTTGGCCGCGCGGATGAGAAGTTGTAATTAGTAAATAATCATTTGGTTGGTTTTGATAATATTCATAGGCTTGCACAGACTTCGGCATTGACAAGGAGCACCTACCAAAGCTAGTGGAGTTGAAGGAAACGATTTTAGACCTACGAACCTGTGCTGCGAATCTTGCCAGACGAAAAGCAGGGAGGATAGAGTTATTGGAGAGAACTGACGTTACTTAGAAAGATTTGGAGTTAGGATATGAACGTCGCTTGAAACTGGCAGAAGAAAAGAAGAAGGCGAAAGACACAGAAGACCAGGTATTCAATAGATTATACTATGTATTTAGATACACCGGAACACATACACCGGAACAAACACACAGACTGACAGACGGACCGAAAATGTTAACAATTTATATTAGTACCGATCATACTTTTAAATGCATTAAGTGCAAATAAAAGCTGTTAATTTGAAATTACAAACAGACACTTCAATATTGTTTATCTGTATAGATATAATATATTATATTATACAAAACAAATAGTTGAACTAAGTATATATAGTGCGCGCGGCTTAGGTAGGGACAGGGGTGAGGGGGCGGATTGCTTGCTGCCGCGAAGTCCGGCTCCGTACTGAGTAATAACATCAAGCGCTCGGCTAGCTAGTCACAATGTGTAACAGTCATAACAGTCACAATGTGTAATTGCAAAATTCTACATTATTGTCAAGGTGATAAGGTCGTTTTTTGTATCATTCTTAATAGTCGTTATTACATTGTGATTTCGAGTGGCAAAAAGTGTCGTGCCTGAATCAATCCGTCTAGTTTCAATACAATTCGCAACGCGCCATAAGGAACTACGTTCCAAAAATATATGTCAACCAACTCACATAATAATTGAATTTCCTTTTGAGATTCAGATACTCTATAGTCTATGGTATTCTAGAAAGTAGAATTATTCCTACTAAGTACTTGCTTACCTTAAAACGTAAGTTATGAGTTAAAATGTATTAAGAATAATAATTGTAATATATATATAACCCTATTTATATACATTTTTACTGCTGGAGTATTATTATATTCCTACTAGATGTTGCCCGCGACTCCTTTTTCCGCGATAAAAAGTAGCCTATATCCTTCTCCGTGGTCTACTCTATAACTCTTACAAATTTCATCAAAATCTGTTCAGTAGTTTCGAAGCCTATTCGATGCAAAGAAACAAACAAACTTTTCCTCTTTATAATATTAGTCCTTATAGATAATTATTTACTTCAATTCATATTAGTTTTGGGTTAAATGGAAAAATGCAAACTGGTACAAAATATAATAAGCTTTTGCCCGCACCTTCGCCCGCGTGAGTGATATATAATACAAAATATGTCTCTCTGTATCTGTGTCTGTCAGTCTGTATGTCTGTGTTTCTGTCCGTGCCATCGTAGCTGATAAACGAAAGGTCCGATTTATATGACGTTTTCTTTGATTGAAATCTGACGTAATCGAGTGTTCTTAGATTCATCATCAGCTTGCTTACTTATTGACAACTCGGGGGTTACTTAAAATATTTAAACTATTGCATAGCTTTTATCGCGGGATTTGAGCGCGGCGACCGAATCAAGAAATTCCGTAACGAAAATAAACCTAACACCCCCCACTCCGACCGGCACAGCGGTGCGGCGTTGAAAGCCATGCATCGTCTAACGTCGTTTCAGTTCGGCAGACTTCGGCACGGTGTTTGTGTGCGTGCGACTAGACGTATGCGTGTAGACTAGCTGCTAACTGCTCGTAACTGATTCTATATCTTTTAGACACAATGCTAGGTGAGACAGCGTGCTTTTTGGCCGCGTCCACGAGTGAGTTCGAGCCCGCAACCAGTTGAACCTTAACGTGTATGGAAAAAAAAAAATTTGAGTTGAGTTTGGCCGATCTCACACGGCACTGTGATAATCTTATTTTAAAAATAAAAAGATTTGCTTTATAAGTTTTACAAATATATATTATTGATCGGTGTAGAACAATTATCCTAGTAACATTTTGTACATTGCATAAAAAGTGAAAAATAACTATAAAACATTGAAAATTAGTATCGGCTTATAGTGAGAGTCAGCTGTTCAGTGCATACCTACCCACAGTGTATTTTTTATTTTATTTTTTTTACAAATCGCATTTGCAAACTTGATAAATATGCCTAATTTCAAGTGCATCCAATGTGCAAAATTTCTGAGAATTAATGACAGCATTAAATGCATTAAATGTAGTGGTACATACCATCGATACTGTGCCAAAGTATCTGACTCCAAAAGCATAGCTAAGTGGCTTTGTCGTACCTGCAACGTTGGCACCGAGTCTCCCTCACTGGAAAGCCAAAACTCCCCCCAGGATATATATGTCGACGCACCACTTAACACCATGGGATCTCACTCTCCAAACTCCCTAGCAGAGGAGATTAAACTATTGAGGGAGGTTATATGTGATTTCCGGTCAGAGATGGTGTCAGTTAGGCAGGAAATCTCAAAACTTAGCGCAACTATCGTGGAGACTCATAATCGCGTGGGCATAGTTGAATCGCGCCTAGCTGCAGTGGAGCAAAGGATCGAAGCGCACACATGCACTTGCGAGGTTGGCCCGGACGTTACTGAAGTGATCGAGCGATTAAAGCTCGATGTGAATGATCGAGATCAGCAGAGTTTACAATGCGACGTACAATTATCGGGCCTGCCTGAAAAAAATGGGGAAAATGTTGTCCATCTGGTTGGATTGGTAGCCAAAAAGATAGGCGTTGATATTGGCGAATATGATATTGTGAGTGCTGTTCGGAAAGGCGGGAAAAAAGTAGCAGTCAGCGCTGAGGATAGTGACCGCCCGAACTCCAGGCCCATTGTCGTCAGATTTTCACGAAAATTATTATGTGACAATATCCTGAAGGCAGCGCGGGTTCGTCGTGGCGTCGACACATCAGGCGTCGTAGATGGAGTGCCTCGTCGTATATATATAAACGAGCGCCTAACAAAATTGAACCGTACTATATTCCACCTAGCCCGGGAGGAGGGACGACGTAACAACTGGCGATATATCTGGACGCGTGGTGGGGCCATCTTTGCCAGGCGGGATCCAGGTTCTGTAGTGCACCGCATACGAGCTGAGAGCGACTTGAAACGGGTTTTTGGACTATCCTCTGTTGGTCAAAGTCCTTAGACTTATTATTATATTGTCATACACTAGTCTCATACATATATACCTTTTTGTTTCGGCTACCACATTTAAATTTTAATATTTTGTATATTTTGCAACGCATCACTAAATTACGCCTAATGACTATAGTTAAAAAAGCATTGTGGCACTATTGCGAATATGCAATGCCTTACCCTTCTAAACCAACAACTGAACTAAAATTATGTTACTGTCACACGGCACATAGTCTTACTTTATTATTAAGTAACTCTTTGATATGTTACATATATAACTCACATATTATATACACGCATATTTATAACATAATCGCAATCCTTAAAAATGTAAAATATACTAAATTATTCCTTATCGAATCCTTATACCTATTATTAAAAAACAATCTACAACGTATTTATTATAACTTTATATATTTTTATCACTTAATACAATTATGCCACCTATATAGTGACTTTCTAAAATGATAAACACAAAATATATTAAATTAGGATTCTTAAATCCTGGATCTCTTGGTTCTAGACATGATGACTTCTTGGTGGTTATGAATGTTCATGACTGTGATCTCGTAGCTATAAATGAAACTTGGCTACGTTCTGGCGAGGAGGGCCGCGCGCCTCGGGTCCCTGGTTATCGCTTAGTCCACGTACCTAGACCCGTGAGTGTGCGAGCTCGCGGGGGCGGCGTCGGTTTCTATTTGAAAAACACTTTAAAGGTACGTGTCCTAACGCACCCAGTGACAAATAACGTAGAACAGATGTGGCTGTCTTTTCAGGCTAACGGAAGGATTATCTGTGTGGGTACGGCATATAGACCTCCATGGCTGTCAATCAACGTGTTCCTTGACGCCCTATCAGACACTATCAGTACCTTGTCTTTTTACGACTACATATATTTAATGGGAGATTTTAATATTAACTATTTACATGTAAATAATAATTCTTTTCTTTTGTTAGAGGATTTCTTAACTTTGCATCAATTGCGACAGTATACAACTCAGCCTACACATTTTACGTCTGATACGGAAACCTTACTTGACTTGGTCTGTTCGAATGCAGACCAACTTCAAGTTTGTGTTGATTATATTCCGGATCTCAGTAGTCATGCATTTCTATCTTTCACTAGTAACATACGCAAAGAAAAGTTTACCCCAAAAATAATGCACTACAGAGCTATAAAAAATATCGAAGCAGATGATTTGGAATTAGCCGTTGGTACTATAGACTGGTCTACAATACAACAGCAGGCAGATATTAATGATATGGTGCGTGAATTTAATAGTAGTGTTTTATGGGTATTTGATTTGCTTGCACCTGTTAGAACTTTTTACATAAAACAAAAACAACACCCATGGATCACTTACAACATTAAATTAATGATGCGGCGAAGAGATGAGGCTCATCGGCGAGCACGCAAAAGTAAAAATGTAACGCATATTGAGTTTTATAAAAACCTCAAGCGAGAAGTGGCTCTGGCACTGGCTAGAGAAAAAACAGCTTATTTCCAATCGTGCATAAACTGCAATATCAAACAGCCGCGACTTATGTGGAACCGCCTTAAAGAGAATGTAACTATTAGCAATAGTAAAACAATCCTTTCTCTTCCGTTACATCTCAAAAATCCTACTTTAATAAATTTACACTTTCTAGATATGCCAGGCGATAATTCTACACCTTCTTCCCTAAGTTTCTTTACATCGAATAGATTTAACTCTTCTACCTTCTCGTTCACCTCTGTATGTAGTAATGACGTTCAAAAGATTCTAAACTCGTTTAAGTCAAACGCTATGGGTGCTGATTGCATTACGCTTGATATGATACAGACAGTCTGTCGTTATCCTGCTTGTCTTAATAGTTTAACTCAAGTAATCAATAAATCAATGAGCTCTGGTGTTTTCCCTGAAGCCTGGCGCCTAGCCTTGGTTAAACCCGTTCCTAAAAAGGAAAATGTTAGCGAACTAAAGGAGTTGAGACCTATAAGCATTCTTCCTTGTGCGTCAAAGGTTCTCGAGAAGGTTGTTTGTAACCAAATGACTCAGTACCTAGACACAAACCGTATTTTGCCTGAGGTTCAGTCGGGATTTCGGAGAAGTCACAGCACTACCACGGCGCTCATGGACGTAGTAGATAATATTCTTGCTGCGCAAGATGCAGGCGAGGGTACAATACTTGTACTACTTGATTTTTCACGTGCGTTTGATACTATTAACATCTCTTTACTACTAGCTAAAATGAAATATTATGGTTTCGATCAAAATTCTTTCGATTGGTTCTCAAGCTATTTAAACAATCGTACCCAACTTGTGGAGATAATTGATGATTGTAGTGGAATATCGTCACGTTCAGACCCATGTGATGTAAGTAGGGGAGTACCTCAGGGGTCGGTTATTGGACCAGAGGCCTTCGCGTTATACTGTGCTGATATTGTACGAATCATAAAATACTGCAAATTCCATATCTACGCGGACGACATACAATTATACATATCTTTCAGGCCAAATAAAATAATTGAGGCTGTTAGTAAGCTAAATAGTGATCTGGCTGGTATTTCAGATTGGGCTAAGGCCAATGCACTTGTTCTCAACCCGGCGAAAACTAAGTACATGACATTGGGAACAAGGCTACAAATTCAAAAAATAAAAGCATCGCAACCAAAAGTATATGTAGATGGAGAATTAATCGAAAGAGTAGACGAAGCTCGTAATCTAGGTGTATTAATGGACGAAAAATTGAAGTTCGAGAAGCATGTTATAAAAACCGTCAGCAATTGTTTCTACCGGCTAAAGGTACTGTATAAAATTAGAAATGTTCTGCCCGTCAACATACGTGTTATACTGTGTGAGTCCCTAATCTTATCTAAACTAAATTACGCTGATGTGGTAGTCGGCCCCTGTTTGTCATGTAAGTCAAAAAAACTAATACAAAAGGTTCAGAACTCTTGTGCCAGATTTTGTCATAACGTCCCTCCTCGTGCTCATGTATCCCCTTACATTAACGAAACGCGTTGGCTTAGAATGGATAATAGAAGGCAACTGCAATTTGCCACGCTGCTGTTTGGGATAGTAAAATTTAAATTACCAACCTATCTCTATAATAAACTACAGTGGGCAGGAGATAAACAGCTGACTATCACAACTAGGGGATCATCCTATCTTCTTATTAATCTTCTGCATCACACCTCCGTATTCAGAGGTAGTTTCCGGTATTTGTCGAGTAAGGTCTGGAACAATCTGCCGCCACCAATCCGAGCTCTGCAAACAATACAGGGGTTCAAGTTAAAATACAAAGCCTTTATAATGCAGCAACAACTTTCTTCTTACCAGTCTCTTCAAAACTAATGACAACTGAATTGTAATATACCAATTAGTATTTAATTTATATATAACTGTGTCGTTATTACTTACTCGTATATCAATTATAGTATCCGTAATATATTATTTAATTTCGAATCGCAGAATGCAAACCCTATCTATATATTATACTCTCCCTATAACTACAATAACTACAATCTTATATACGTATATTACATTAAGTGTGATATAATTTTCATTATACTTACCGAAGTGTTGTAAGCTGTAGTTATGGCGGTGTAAATTTTTATCACCAACGTCAATGTCTGCTCACTGCATAAATGTAGTAAATAACAGAGGATTCTTTATTTATTATTCTTCCCGTATATTTATGAATTACATATTATATGATTGTGTTTATATTTACTAAAAATATTATTTCATCTTATTATTACTCGCAATCATGATATTTTCAATTATATAATATTATATTATATCGAGCGTCGTTGTCGTGCCGCCCGTGTCGAGGCAGGAGCGCTGAACGCGTCTCTGCGCCGACCGACTGATTGTGTGCGGTGACTATGTGCGCCGTGAAATAAACAGCTTGAAGCGATAATAACAATGTAATTAGTATCGTATCTATACTATTATATGTATATATGCGTTGTGTTTTATTTTTATTTATTTTTTTGTACCTTTTTTATTTTTGTAACTCAATAATTATGATTGTGTGCCGTCGTGAGATCGCGAACTTACAAGGGGGTCACGGAAGATCAGGCGCCACGGCTTGCCGCGGTCGAAGCCTGAGTGGCATCCCTTTAAACACATGGTGTGGGCATTGCATAGCCTTAATCAGCTGTGTTTTTAAAACTGTCTCTTTTCGTATTCTTTGAATGATATAGTGCGTTAGTGTATAATTTACTTGTTTTTTGTTAAAATTTGGCTGTGTCATGTCCCTTGTGTGTTTAATAAAGATATTTTTATTTTTATTTTTTTTATTTTATGGTACGACTGTACGAAGCTCGCTTGGACATCATTCTGCTCTCAAATTCCGATTTGAGCAGTAGTGCGGAATGGCATACGCATAACATTTGACTCCGATAAGTTTATTCAATGTTCATACTATATATATATATATATATATATATATATATATATATATATATATATAGTGTATATATATATATATATAAGTGTGTGTAGTTAATATATATAACTATAGTGTTTAAATATACTACCCCTGTACCAGTGCCTTCTTCTCGGGCTTTCACGCAGCGGCGTGACGCCGGTTTTTCGTGCGTTCCGTCACGACCGTTAGGTTTCCCGCCGTGACCGTTTATAACCCTTTTCCACCGTCGCGATCGCTTCGCATAGCGATAGTGAAGTGTCGGTGTGTTCCTGCGTCCGAGGAACAGGTAAAAGTAAGCAAAGTGAAATTGTACGGATAGGTTACACACCAGTGGACTCCACCACTCACACACCTCCCCCTCCGGATGCCGGGAGGAGTTGAATCTTTAAATTAAAATTTCAAATTGAGAGCAGCCCCCCAAAAGGGTTAGGGTAAGCTGCCTTACCATGGAAGACACCACGGTTAGGCTGTTCCTGTCCTTTTTGGACCAGAAATTCCCAGGAGCCTCAGAGGCCTGGGAAACTTTTAAAAAATCTTATGTCCCCACTAGCTCACTGGCTTCCCCGGCAGCTACGTCCGAAGAGTCGCCGTCGTCGCCGGCGACGACAGCGACTACAACGTCATCGCCAGAGAGCGATGACAACATAGATTCATCCCAGTCGGAGATGTCCTGCTCCGAGCTGGAGACCTCCGAGGGGGAGGACGGTTTTCAAACCGTAAAAGGTAGAAAGACCAAGAAGAAGAAACGCTCGGACGGCGCTTCCTCTGCGGTCTGCTCCTCGCCGACCCCACTGGCAAAAACCGCAAAAAGCGGAAACCCAAAATCGGTACCCACAATCGCGCCCCATGCGCAACCAATGCAGGTTGACGGCACAAAAGCCGCAGCCCCAAACAGCCCCAAGTCGACTTCCCAGTCGACCCCTTCGGCCCCCAAACTGCCGCCTCCTGTTATAATACAGGAGAAGGCAAAATGGAACCTAATAAGTGGGGCCATAAACGAGCAGCGTATTCGCTACTCGTCAGCCCATAACACCCCAAATGGAATCATGATGCAGGTCCCAACCCCTAATTACCACAGGAAACTGACTGCTTTTCTCAGAGAAAAGCAGATCGGATACCACACGCATACGCCCTGGAGGACGAACGCATGCTGCGAGTCGTCATCAAGGGTGTAGATAAAGAACTGTCCACGGAATCCGTCCTCGAGGAACTCTGTAGACAGGGGATACCCGCTAAAGAGGTACACAGAATGTACCACCCCGCAAATAAATACCAGTATAACATGGTACTTGTCGTGCTTCCCCCCACTCCGGAGGGAAAAGCCATATTCAACATCAAAGACGTATGCTACATCACAGGCATATGCATCGAACCCCCCTACAAAAGGGGAATGCCGGGGCAGTGTCATCGCTGCCAACTGTACGGCCACTCAGCGCGAAACTGCTTCGCCAGACCGCGCTGCGTCAAATGCCTGGGCGACCACGGCACGTCCAAATGTCCGCATAGGAACCAAGCTGAGGAGACTACTCCCCCAAGCTGCGTCCTATGCAATACTTCTGGCCATCCGGCCAACGACAAAGGGTGCAAACGCGCACCCCAAGTAAAGAGGCGCAAAGTACCACCAAAGAAAGGTGCCCCTCCCAAGCAGAGGTACGTCTCTACACCTCCTTCCTCCAAACCTGCTAGGGGATTATCCCAGAAGGGTCCACAAGGACCTCCTCCTCAAATGTCGACGGCTCTCCCAGCCATTCCGACTATGGTCCCCCGCCCAAAAGGGCCACAGAAACGGGACCTGTAAAACCGCCCCCGACCTCCAATTTCGGCGCCGACATAGCGTTCGCCGCCAAATTTCTAAGCGACATCGACTCGATGGAGCTAAACATCTTTGTCACAAAACTGCGAGGCTCCTTCGAGGACCGCATGTCGGCACTAGCAAGTCACACGGACTTGATAAACAAAATCAAGGAGTTCTCCTAAACACAAAAACATGCACCCGCGTGGTTAGTAAAGCACCGGGGTCGACGCCGGCGCCTACCCCGAAGTCTTACACCAGACACGAACACACGTAAAGACATACGGACCGACTCAAACACGGGACCACCGGACTCGAACCCGGATCCGACACTAGTGTAGCCACACATAATTATGACCGCGACCGCGATATTGTTATAGAGAGCTCTATCAATACTGCGGAAGTACTCGATATCAGGACATTCGCGCGCGAGTCCGCCCGACCGCACGCGGAGGGGGGAGGGATGGCCCTCCCAGATCCTTAAAACTGAGCTACTCCATCCATACCAAAACTCGTACGCCGTTAGTTTGTGCTACCGTGCGCGAGCAACCACACTCGTCAGAGAGTGAGGAAGGGATCGGACCCCTCAGCAGGAGAGGGACTACGGTCTCTCCAGACCTAATAATAACTTATCTACGGGTAAATAGTTATTCTCAAAAACCGGTTCGCAGGAGGGAGTCAAACTCCCTCATCGTCTCCCCACCAAACGACTTGCCAAATGGCAGTCACCAGACCGACTAAGCTAAGACGGCCAAAAGCCATTAGCGTAGACCCATTCGAATAAAAAAGCTCGCATGGATCGAGAGGAGCTGCTCCGAAATCGGACGAATACGTAAGCAGCTGTTTGTGAGAAAGTATAAAAAATGCTATGCAATAGCTTTACCGCGGCAGTCCCCGAGTGCCACACGTATTTTTAATTTTATTTATCCTCTATCATCATTTTCCCAAAACATTTAGCTACAAATACCTATAAAAAGGGTACGTAATTATTGTAAATTTGTTGCGATCTTAAGTGTATACCTAGATTTATTGTTACCAATAAGAAGTGGCTAACGTCAAACGTCGTTAAGATTCAGTGTGGCTCAAGTATTAGAGAATGAATTTGACATATACCAAGTTAAGGCCTCGTTAGACGCTCACATATTTAACGAGCCGGGGTCAGCACATGTCATCGAACTCCGAGCCGAAATAAGCGTCACTTGTCCGCAGCTTGAGGACATAAGGAGGTAGGAATGATGGATGTTCTATCTTTACTAATATATTAGATAGATAGATGGATAGATAGATAGATAGATATACACTTTATCGCTCATATTAAATTATAACCTAAATGTGGGCAAGGGCGGCCTTATCGCTACAAGCGATCTCTTCCAGGCAACCCTGCAGGACAGGAGAGGTAAATTAAACAAATAGCTGGGTAATAAGAAAAGACAAGAATAAATGAACAAGTAATTGCAAGAATAATTGGTATATCTTAAATTATAATGTACTTAACTGAGCGAAAGTCTGTAATTAGATTAATAATATACATAAGTAATATTATATTAAAAGAAAAATATTATAAACTTACATGTCATTTATTATTAATAAATATACTTAATATAAAATGAATTAACCATTAATGTATGGCGGTAGCAGCTTGTGACGTAACAAATAGTTTTACGAGAAAGAGATGGGCAATATTTTTTATCTGCTTATAATTTTTAATCGCGTCAACCTAAATATCTATTTCTTTTAGATTTATGTTTCTCTATTGAACAATTTTAAAACTTTATTTGTAAAAATGTGATATTCCACTCTAGGCAACATCCCTAGCATAATAAATGTAATTATTAATAAAAATATAATTATTTAATTAGTATATTAAATGTGAAAGTAACTTTGTCTGTATAAGACACAAGTACTCACTGGGATATATTAGATCTTGGGAGAGGAAATCCGGAATCCGACGGTCCCGGGATAATTCAGAGCACTGTACATAGAACTCTGCGCATATACAATAGAGTTGAAAAATGCAAGTGTCGAGTGTCGGGCTGTCATATATGACATCGACATTTGACACGACACTTGGGTGTTCGTTTTCCAGCTCTACTGTATTAGCGCAGAGTTATATTTGCAATGCTCTGAATTTTCCTTCCGGAATCCGGATCATATAGTCCCAGCTTTAAATCAGGGTCTTACCTACGACCATACCAAATATCATTAAAATCCGTTTAGTAGTTTTTGCGTGAAAGAGTAAGAAACATTAATACATTGTATTACACTTACGGATAGGATGTCACCTCAGTCCTCTCGTTACCACGGCTGCTGGAAAATAGCCGAAACGTCGGGAAAAGTGCACCGCGACACAATCCATAAGTGTTTAATACAATGAACAATATTCGCGTAAATATAAGAACTCAATAAACATTAATAAATTCATAAACACAAACTCTCGCGTTTAATATAACATTAGTAGGGATTTTTTCGTTCGCCTATCACGCTCGTCACGTTCATAACTATCGAAAGTGCTTAGTAAAGTTAAATTCCCACGACAACATTCGACGTTACGTTCAACGTGAAATCCACTATCGTAATGATCAAAATGTTACGAACATGGAAATTGTATATCGTTTTAATAAGGACGAGTTAATAAGTAAGTAAGACGAATAAGTTTCCACAAATGAAGTCAAACTGATCATAATATTATATAGACTTATTTCGTCTCAGTCCCTCTCTTAAAACGAGTTATAAAGTGGACGGGTAATTTTGTCGTATCCAAACATCGCGCATCCATCCCATTCCAGATTTAAGGCAATCCGAAATGGAATTTCAATCATCAGAGATTTGCGATGGACTCTCCAAGAGGACCGGCAGCCGTGTCTATCCCAATCAAAGTATTCTTCATCAACATCAGCCCGGAGACCTATATGTTTTATCTGAATACATAACAAATTATAGCATCATTAGTTGTTGAGAAAATCGCGGAAAAACACAGATACATAAATACAAATATACAGGTCAAACTGAGAATCTCCTTTTTTGAAGTCGGATAAAAAAGTAGAAACAAAGCATTATAAGTAAAGGGTTTTTCATTAAGATCCTATCCTAGGCTACAATTTCTTTATTAAAAACATTGGACGCAACGCACGGAAGGTTAGGCGGATAGAACACTGATTTTGATAACATTTTAATAATTTCTACGCGTTGTTGAAGCTTGCGGCTTTCCATGATACATTTTCATAACTAAATTTGTATTTGTGCCATATTATACAGCTATAGCTTTACCAATATTGCCGCTATGCGCTATCAAAGTTCGAGCGTCCCTATTGAAAAACCCTTAAAACCAGGGGGTCAACTCTCGTGATAAAAAATATATATAATAGAATACAAAGTGCAGTGCATCTCGTGTCAGTCACAGGACATGTTGTGGCCGAAATATGCCAGGACCATACTATTTTTAAGCTATTGCATATCTTTTATCGCGGGCTTTGAGCGCGGCGACCGAATCGAGAAATTCCGTGACGAAAATAAATCTAACACCCCCCCCACTCCGGCCGGCACAGCGGTGCGGCGTTGAAAGCCGTGCATCGTCTAACGTCGTTTCAGTTCGGCAGACTTCGGCACGGTGCTTGTGTGCGTGCGACTAGACGTATGCGTGTAGACTTACTATGCAATAGCATTACCGCGGCAGTCCCCGAGTGCCACACGTATTTTTTTATTTATTTATTCGTTTTATATTATCTCCTTACTCAGTAAGACAAAATTAAATATGATCTTGTCCCATCTGACCTTACTTATAATTTTATTACTAATATATCTGACCTTAGTTATAATTAAATTATGCAGTTGGCAGTGAAGTTGACAGCCTTCAGTGCAATTAACTTAGGCACTTCGGTTTCAAAACAGACTCTAAGGGCGATCGCGCACTAGGACACGATAGCCTTAAGACAGTTTTGTCTCACCTGTGTCTCACAAATTCAAGACAGATGTGTCGCTTCTAGACAGTTTTGTCAACTTTATATATTTTGTAATGCTATAGATCAGTGATTCCCAAACATTGTTCTGCCATGGACCGGTAATTTCAAACTGTCCTTTTTGTGACCCATTTAATACTTTTAAATCCAAGCTTAATCAGCGTGGGTTTAAAAGTTTAGCTAAAATATTAATAGTAAAAATATTTTATTAATACTACATATTTTGGTTTTGGCTTACCGCTTACGAATATTTAAGATGCTCGATTGATAGTAGGTATTATTTTCAAAACAAGGCGGGAAAGTTGCGACCCGGTATTGTAATTTGATAGGCCGGTACCGGGTCGCGACCCGGCAGTTGGGAAACGCTGCTATAGACTGTATTGAGGCTGTCGTGTCTCAAGTGAGCGCTCACTCTAATTTCAAAATACACTGAGACTTAGGCCCCTTTTACACTGGGCGTTTGGAAGTAATACTAAATAAAAGAAAATTAAGCTCTTTACGGCGCTGTTAAGGTCATTGACCTGACACAGCTGATTGTATTGATTTTATTTAGGCAATGTCTTTGCTCCGTTTTTAAATCACCTATTTCTGTGAGGTAAATGACCTCAGCGCCTTAGAGAGCACAATGTAATTATTTTATTTAGTATATGTTTATACTATTGTTAAATTGAAGATTTTTATTGGACTATAAACATATTTAATACAAATACATGACCCAAGAACATTGAAATCTTTTTGTTCCCGATTCAAACCCGCGCAGACACGCTAACCGAGATTTTCTCTAGAAAATGAACATAACGGCTCAGTAGCCGTCTGATCTAATAATATTGTAACATGGATTGGAAATTGTTTTCTTCACGTGAAACACGGCATAAAGACTAAGTTCTCATTCTAAACACGAAAATGTCTTTAAGTTAAGAGATAAACGTTAACGCATTGAAAAGTTTATCAATACGGCCAACGCAATTTTAACCTGTTTAAGGACTTAAGACTCCTTAAGTCGCCCTAATGCGGCCTTCTGAAGCAATTAGCCGTAAGACCCTTTACAGACCATGTTCGGGGATAGATAAGGCTATTTCAAATTATACTCCAAAAATGTAATGAGTTCTCGCCTTTAATTATTACAATTGCGCGTTTGCCCGCGGATCCGCTGGCGTGAATACAACCACATCCACGGGAAAACTGTATTTTTTCGGGATAATAATTAGCTTATGTTTTAATCCATACCTTAAACTACTACAATACCAAATTTCATCGAAATTCGCTCGTTAGTTATTGCGTGAAAGAGTACCACATCCACCCATCTAACCTTTCACATTTATAATAGTAGTAGGATGAGTGTGTCTAGTAAAATATAATATAAATTTAAAGGAATTATGAAATGTGCCCGGCACATACTTTTTAAATACTACTCGAATTAAAGTTTTTAAATTCGTGTATTCTGACAGCCTTTTGACACTACAAGGACCATCGGGCTACCAAGCGCCGCCTGGTGACAGAAAAAGTACGAAAACTCTTATTGACCGTTGTTGATACCACTTATGCCACCAGCTGATGCTTTGTGTGCGTTGGGTCTGCCACCTAACAGCAGAAAAAATATCAAACACCCTCATTAAGAAGCATTTAAGTCTCACGCTGACCTTGTCACTCTGTCAAGGAGTGCCAGCCAGTGATAACCTTCAAGAAAAGAACGTACTCCTTTGTAAAAGGTATGCTACGCACTTGCGCCTCCTCTGATGTTCCGGGTGTCTATGGGCAACGGTAATCGCTTTGCATTAGGCGACCAGTCCGCTCGTTTTCCTCCTATTTCATATTGATACATATAATGGTAGTATTCTTAATAGTTGCTCACGGTGAACAAAAATAAAATTGGGTTAGTTGTGAAAGCGTAATTGCATCTGTAATACAACATACTTGCATGCATTACATAAATACTGTGATATTTTAACTCATTTCAACGAATATTCATATAGAATATAATTGAGAATTTATTGATTACCTCCACTTTTTCGTGGATCTTAATTGAAATAATTAACAATTGTGTGTCTTTTGACTTGGCAAAACTAAATATTTTAGTGTTGCAATAAACTCTTTTCGTGAAGTCACTAAATCGATTATAATAATAATATAATGCCTCTTACGAGTAGCAGTAAATTTTTTAACATATACGCGATTTCGCAGGCGACAGCTAGTCATAATAATAGGTATTTTTACCTATGAAATTGCCGTTCTGCAGTACTGGCCATTTCAAATTAAAATAATTTTTGTTTGGCTAAGAATTCTAATTTCAAATTAATTTTATTTTAAAAACATGGAATTCTTTTTCCAAAAGTAGTTATTTGTTTATTGATTAGTGTTACATTTTCATAGCATTTCAATCTTTTTCGTCATCATGGATACGTTAAAAATTCGAGTAATTATGGAATATTTTTTAAACGGGCAATTGGCCCACCACACTTACCCAGCACTGCAACTCCTGTGTAGCCAGGATCGACAGTGGTAACCAACCGCAAAAACCCTTTGATATGATCTCAGGGGTGCCCGGGGGACATGCTAAATCTGTCTTGGAACCCGCAACGAAATTAATCAGAAGATTGTAGGAGGAGTTGGAAGTATTCCAGTTTCCCTCCCCAAGCAAAGCGGGAGACAGCAAAAATTGTGATGACAAAAAGTCAGAATTAAAGGGGAAGCATTCCCACGGGAATAACATGTTTTTTTATGACTACAAGACAGAATGTAATTAAATATTTTAATTTATAATATGACAGTTAATTACAATGCATTTATAATGACAAAAAAGTGTTGCATTGTTTCCAATAGTACTTATGACAAAAACGTTTGAAAGCTCGGAAGTTATTCGCGCAGCCCACGAGATCTTCATAGTACACAACCCTAGAAACACATTGGACGCTGTTCAACATTTCGATTCTTTCGTCATACCAGAGATCATACTCCCAGAGTATGTAATGAGCAGTTTGTTCATAAGGGTTACCTTCAGTCGAACACTCGCATAGCGGAGACGAGACTAATGTAAATCCAAAAAGTTTCGCTTTAAAGTTTCCGTGTCCTATCAAAAATTGTGCGACGTAGTGATATATTTCTATCCATTGCTTAAAGAGTCAATCGCGTACCGAAGGGAAGAAATTATATAGGTGACGCCCTTTGATAGTGTTGTCCCACCGTTCCTGCCACTCCTTGAGGGCAGCCGCGCGTTAAGTTTTTGAAATGTGTGTAATGGCCGAGTTGGAGTTTTGTTACGCCGTTGCAAAAATATAATAAATATAAATAATTATGGAATATGAGTACCGTCGTGGCAGCAACGCGGCACAAGCGGCACGCAACATCAACGACGTTTACGGAGCTAACACTACAAACCAACGCACCACCTATTATTGGTTTGCTCGCTTCCGTTCTGGCAATTTCGACCTGAAAAATGATCCTCGCAGTCGTCCGAAGACTTTGGTCGACAATGACGAATTAAAGGCGATTGTTGAAGCTGACGATACACAATCTACGGCTGAATTAGCTTACGACGTTATCGTCAAAACAATATTGGTCCATTTGCGTCAAATTGGCAAGGTAAAAAAGCTTGACAAATGGGTGCCCCACGAACTCCATGATCGCCAGCGCGAAGTACGCGTCGAGACGTGACTTGCATTGCTCAACAGACACACAAATGAAGGAATTTTGAACCGCATTGTTACCTGCGGTGAAAAATGGATTCTGTTTGATAACCACAAGCGCTCAGCAAGTTGTTTGGATCCTGGTTCAGCACCTAAACAATGCCCTAAACGAAAACTTACCCCTACAAAAGTGATGGTCACTGTTTGGTGGTGTGATTCATCACACCAAACAGGGTGAGCATTACTGCAGATGTGTACTGTGAAGAAAGGAACACAATGATGGAGAAGCTGGCACATCTCCAACCAGCATTGGTCAATCGCTCGTCTCCGCTGCTCCTGAACGACAACGCGCGACCTCATACTGCACAGCAGACGTTCTCCAAGTTGCAAGAACTGGGGTTGGAAGCTCTCCGTCATCCGCCCTACTCACCAGCCCTTGCGCCTACAGACTACTACTTTTTCCAGAATTTGGATAACTTCTTGGCGGGAAAAAAATTCAATACCCGAGAGGCAGTACAAAATGCCTTTGAAAAATTTGTTGCCTCCCGTCCAGCTGATTTCTTTAAGAATGGCATCAATAAACTGCCACTGCATTGGCAAAGATGCATTGATTGCATGGGTGATTACTTCGATTCATACAAATAAAAAATACATACAAAACGGCAATTTCATAGGTAAAGACCAAATATATATTATATACGATGGAATATTGAGTACCACGGGCGTATTAAATAACTGTAGCCGTACTCTACTCGATGCGACAGCATCGGTCACGTATGTGCAAGTTGCATTCAAACGTAGCGCGACGGGCGTTTCGCGGTTTGACCAAGAAAAAAAATACGAATCGACAACCACCTCTTTGTGGCAATCGGATTTGAGACACGATGCTGAAACTTAGTGCAAAGCCGCGACGAACCTATCTCGTCAAAGCGAAACGACAACAAAATGTCTCTTTTCAATGGTTTATGTGCATTATATTTGGCTGGGTACTGCACCGAGTTTCGCGGAACGGTTTTTGGGATACAAGTAGGTACTTTTCCGAATGACCGTTTTTCTGAACCTTTGACGACCTCTGTGGCTCAGTGGTTAGCGTGTTGGCGCTCATGTTGCGGTTTAACAAAAAGTTCTGCGTAGCGTGCTCTTGGGTCGTGGATGTGTACTTATTACATTTATTATGTGTGTTATGTATACCTATTACAAATTCTAAATATATGTCTATACTTCTATGGTCTATACTAATATAATAAAGAGGATAGATTTGTTTGTATGTTTGTTTGTTTGAATTGAATAGGCTCTGAAACTACTGGACCGATTTTGATCGACAAAGACTACTTTTTCTTGCGGCAAAATGTACAGTTTCGCTAGATTTCTTTTTGAGCGCACGAAGTCGCGTCCAACATCAGCTGGTATAGTATAAAAGTATTAGGTAAAATAGTTCCCGTTGTCTGATGCCACAAGTTCTTCAGATACTTAGCACGGGACCAGACTGACGTGGTGTGAAGCGTCCATGGATATATTATTTTTGTTGTGGTCGTTGCTATATTTCACACTTGAACCGCAACACGCCGCCATTATTATAAATTGTCGTGCGTTTTTCATTTAACCCCTCCGACACAATGATTGGCGCCGGAATAAAAGTATCCCTTTTAATCAATGTAACCCAAATACGAGATTGCAGATTTGACATGCGATATCAACGTATTACAGAAATATTTAATATTACCTTTTCGATACGCAAAATATTCATTTTGTTTCGAAGTTCAATTTATGCACGTGACTCTTTATTAAACGGCGAGCAACACAAAGGGAGGTAATGGCAAACATTATACTGCGTTGTTTATGGCACAGGAGGCAAACGAGCAAGCGGTTAGCTTGATGGATAGTGATTACAACATATGGACACGTACTGTACGATAATCAGAAACGCTCATCGTAATGGTTGAACCCTGGCGAACCAGCCAAAGCCTGTCCCAAGCCAAAATTGCCTCAAAAAAGTTACTTGTGAGCGTTTGGTGGACTAGTGACGGTGTCGTTCACTACAGCTTTTTTAAATCCGGCCAGACGATTACGGCAGATGTCTATTGCCAGCAACTGAAAATAATGATCCTCCTCCTCTAGCAAATTAGAGGAGTTTCAATTAGAATGTCTAAGACATCCACCGTACTCCCCGGACCTTGCTCCAACAGATTACAATTTTTTTTCGAAATTATGATAACTTCTTGCAAGGGAAGAAATTTAACTCCGAGATGGCAAAAGTGCATAGACAGCAATAGTATATACTTCGATTAAATAAATATGTTATGTTTAAAAAAATCGACTTTATGTTCCTCCTTTACAAAACGCCAATTTCATATGTAATGACCTAATATTATAAAGAGGAAATATTTGTTCGAATATTTGTTTGATTCGAATTGGTTATTGAACAGGCTCCGAAACTATTGGACCCGTGTTGATGAAATTTGGCTCAGATATAGAGTAGACCACGGGGAAGGTCATAGGCTATATACTATAGCGGCAAAATGTACAGTTCCCACGTAATTTCCTTTTGCGCGTACGAAGTCGCGGGCAACATCTAGTTTAAAATAAAAAGAGAATAGCGAACGCAGACGTGCACAAAAGTAACACAAACGCCTTCGATCAGATTATGTATATCGCATTATTTCCGTCCGCTCACTCTTTGATCTTTTCTAATTTCATCCCGAAACGGACAAAGGAAATATAGCAGGCGGGAAATGAAATAAATAAATTATGGACACCTACCTACATAACAAAAGAAACGATTGTTTACTGGCAACATCAGTATTGCCATACTTAATAACGCGACGCAATAATACCGTCTAATAACGCGACCCTTTGATTTAGTGTGGCAACACAGAAATCACTGCACAGTATAAAACAAAGTCTCTTTATCTGTCTGTCCCTATGTATGCTTAGATTTTGAAAATTACGCAACGTATTTTGAAGCGGGTTTTTTTAATAGATATGTTTATATGTATATTACACGCATAATATAGTAGAGAAATACTGATAATTTTAGAAGTTTCTAATGTCGTAAATAAACAAATTTTTGCGCTTACATTGCAGACGCTGGCTGAACCCTACGAGATAGATCAAAATACTGTTTTTCAGTATTGTTACACCTTACAAAAAAATCCGCGATGGTGTGCGATATGTCTATCTCTTAGGGATAAACCACAATAACCATTTTTTATCCTTTACTTTTTACGAGAAATAATGGCTTATTTACGAAGCGATTATATGCAATACAGCATTAATCCTCATCCAATTATGTACCTTAAATACATTGTGAATTTATTATAGATTAATATGTCCGCTTACAGCATGTAATTTAATTGAATATTTTCGAAGATATTACAGATTTAAAATGTAGGGACATAGCGTAAAACCAGCTGCCCGTGCCCAGTTCATACTTATTGTTATGTACGGTATTTTCAGAAGCTATTTAGACGGATACAGTATGATCCTTATCAAATTAAATACGTTATTTACTTTAAGCATTTTATACACATTATAGATTTATATTCAAGCGCAAAAAATATATATCACGCGGTCTCGCACGTCGCGTCGAGGTGATGGGGTCCCGTTTTTACCTATTGGGTATGAAACCCTAAAAACATTTTCAATATTGTATACAGAAGTATATTGCAGTGAGTAGAGTTATTTGCTGAAGAAGTTTCTTCACCAAGAACACTATTCCATGCGGGCGAAGCCGCGGGCAAAAGCTAGTATGAAATAAAATTGTTTAGTACAGTCGGCGATAAAAACAAATACATGTAATATAATAAAGAGGAAAACTTATCGTTTGTTTGTCTGCATTGAATAGGCTCTGAAACTACTGGACCGATTTTGATGAAAAATGGCAAAGTTATAGAATAGACCACGGGGAAGGACATAGGCCTTTTATCGTGGAAAAGTGTGCGATTCCCTTATGCGCGCACGAAGTCGTGGGAAAAAGGTAGTATAAAATAAAATTGTTTAGTACAGTCGGTGATAAAAATAAATGACGTAATGAATATTCTGTCAACGTTAAGCATGTGAACGCGTGGGGAATCACGTACAGGATTGTTGCGGGAGTAACTTCTTACTTACTGAAGCCAAATTCACGTAACTATTTGTTACCATAATCCTATTTCGGTCCGCCCTATGTCTCACTCGCTCATGCGCGATAGACGCGTGTGTGAGTAAGTCCATGGATATCTCTTGATATTTTTGGATATTTCTTTATTCATACTGCTCTATAAAGATGTATGTTTAACTACGACAAATTCACTTATATTTCTATCTCACAAAGCTACTTATGTAAAGATATAACACTACTAAGAGCAGTACTTTATTATTGATAACTTCGGAGATAGGTATCAGTAATTTTGTGTATAGCCAATAGTCATACATTCCGTAGCAACTAACAGGCACGTGACGTCACCTACCGGTAAGACTTTTTCGTTTTCACAAGACTCTTATGAGTGCTTCAAAAAATCCGCAGTTTCTTTGAAAATCTTGATTTTTAGTATACTATTCCTTCTTAAAATTTAATTCAAAATTAAAATTCTAGAAAAGTACGCAACCGATTCTTGTTTGTTGTTGACGGATGGCTCTTCTGTGGAAAAAATATCTGCTGATCTATCGCCTTTCTTATAAGCCATGGCTTAGGTTGCAGAAGCCGTACAATATCCTGCCTACCGTCCAATTAGCATGACTCTGCGGGCTTGACCCCATCTGCAGTTCGTCCATTATCCACCACAAACGTATATCTGTCATACCAATCCACGCCCATACACGGTCAGTTCTAACTGATCCAAGCGGTAGCGTCATGCCGATTAAACTATAGACATTAGACAGTATGGTGTATTATATTTTAACGAAAAAGGTAGTTCTAGAAAAGAGCTTTTCAATTAATTCTAATCCTCTCTTATAATATGTAAAATGCATTGCAATTCCAATGTCTCGCTAAAACTCGATAACGGCTGGACTGGTTTGGCTTATTTTGGTCTTGAAGTGATTGTGGCTGAGTGCTGGTTTAAACGTCGAGATATATTGGAAAACTTGCGGGAAAAATACTAAAAACGACGATTCAATTTTCACATCCCAACTGCTCACTGTGTTCGATGTGTCACTTGACTGTCAAATATTTATAGATGCGTCCAGTTTACCTATTTTATTTATTTTTAAAAAATCGGCTGGTCCCAGTAGATTGGTGGGTGTAAGTGTAGATGTAGGTATAGATGTAGGTGTAGGTGTAGGTTGTAGCCTGAAGGTGTGGTTATTTATTTATTCAGATGATAGTGTAGGGATGTATGTGTATGTGCTAGTGTCAGCAGTTTTGTGTCTGAGAGACGATGTATGTCGCTGGCGACAAGCAGTCACTGCGTGAGGCCTTGTCGGTATGTACGAGTGTTAGTTTCGGGATAGTCAAAGGCCACTTAAATTGATAATTCTTTTTTATTTATGTGACATGTAAGACTGAGTCAAATGTGACAAGTGAAACTCCAACAATAGTTAAGACAGAACAACGTGTGTCGGCAGTCGGGACAGCTAGTTTCAAATATTTTCCTGCCATTTTGATAACTATGAATGTACTAATGAATGTAACTGTACTGTCAGCCGGTAAATAAATGTAATAGCCTATAACCTTAACGGCATTTATTGGTACTATCGACGGCATTGTGGGGATAATTTAGTATCCAATACGGGAACACCTGGACACCGCGAATTATTTTTCTGTTACATTGTACTGAATGTAACTATTTATGATGGCTATTTTAGTACCTAGTTGAAGGAAATTATTATGTTAGCTATATTCTGAAGCAATGTTTTGTTATGTAATGGTTTATTTCAGCTACTTTCATAGTAGAATGTCTTATGGCATACTTTTATGGGGAAATGCTGCCGTCATAAATTCAATATTTGTCCTGCAGAAGCGAGCTATTTGCGCTATTTATAAAAGAGGACATCCCCTTTGAATCTCTGAGAGAAAAGTTTTAAGTAATAGGTGTACTGACCGTCGCTTCTCAGTATGTTTTGGGTACTTTTACGTTATTACGTTAAACGTTTATACGTTAGAAAAAACTTAAGCAATTCCAAGAAAATAAGTGATAATCATTGTACAAACACTAGAAATAAGCATAAGCTAGATGTACCAGTGATAAGACTTAGCAAAGTAAGTAAATATTTAAAGGGCCAATGTATACGCCTATACAATAGGATCCCAGAAAACGTTCAAAACCTTTCTATTAATAAATTTTAAAAAGTGGTCAAAGAACGCTTGTGTGCTAAAGCTTACTATAAAGTAAATGATTTTGTTAACGATAACTCTCTATGTACGACGTCTCTATGTACTTGTGTACTTATGACTTTTTTATATTTATAGTTTACAATGTAAAATATATATTTCTTTCAAAAGAACAATTTTCCATCTTTTTTCTAAAAGATGGCTTCGAGTTTCTTACGCTGGTTCTTCTCGGCGGGTTCTAGTTGAACCGGTGGTAGCTTTTCTGTTGGCATTCCGAAAAAAGCTTGTTAAGTTTCATTTGGTTTTTTTTTTTTTCATTTCATTAAGGTGTAAAATGTATTAGTAAAAGAACCTACATCATGAATTTTCTTATATCAAATACAAAAACATTCATTATGTTAATTATGAACTTAAACGCACAAATATCGGAGATATTTACAAATATGTTCTTGCGGCCGTATATTTCATACACTTTTACCTAGGCGTGACGTCACAACTAGTTACGACTTCAATATGGAGCGTTTTTACCAGACTTGCGAAATTTTGTACGCAAATCGGCTGTACCTATGAAGATATTGATATTTGATATTATACTGTTTCTTCTGAGAACTTACTCATATTTAGGAGTAGGTACTATTTATTTAAGCAATACATTGTTTTTTGTTGTCTTACCGAATAGGCTCCGAAAATACTGGGCCGATTTTGATAAAAAGACGTTATGACACGCTGTTTAAAAAAGTGATGACCACAAACCAAAATACTATTGCATTGTACAATTTTCTTTCACATTTCATTTTCCGTATTTATTTTAATTCTGATCCATGGGGAGGTGGAGATAATCAATTTATTGTCAATCATATTTTATATTCGAATATTCGTTAAAACGGATTAAAGTGTGTGAGAATTTGACCCACGTCCCACAGATATGCGACCTGTGTCGTTGTAATCTAGGGTATAATCACGCTTGCTTCTAGCCTAATTTTGTCTTAGGTAGCCGTAGCAAATTTCTCTGTAGAAAACTCCTAGTGTCTTTTGGCACAGATATTGAGTTGACCACCGAGAAGCTCAGAAACTACCTACTTTTTATCGCGGAATTTCCGCACGAAGTCGCGTGCATCATCTAGGTAGTCCTGCTATTATTATAAATGTGAATATTTGTGAGGATGGATGGATGGGTGTTTGTTACTCTTTCACGCAAAAACTACTAACCGGATTTTGATGAAATTTGGTATGGTAGTAGTTTAGGCTCTGGATTAACACATAGGCTACATTTTATCCCGAAAAAGTATAGTGTACCCGTGGGTTACTGTGTTTACGCGGGCGGAGCCGCGGGCCAACGCTAGTCCTTTATAAAACACGAATATTAAATTTAAAATGTGTCACGACTCACGCACACTTTCCGCAAACTAAAATGCATTGAAGTAAGCCATTTAGGTTCAAAAATCCTCCCTTTCAAAGGGCTTAGCAAACTCCGCAGTTGGACGCATTCAGAATTATTCAGTAAACAAATCGCCAACTAGCGGACGCAACTTTCAAAATCGATGGACTTCAATACATTCACGATTCGATTTTTGTACTTATTTTACTGGGTATTTTTTATTCCGTTTCAGGAAAATTAGGGTATAATAGTGTACATTGTACATGAAATAGCATACTTAGTTTAATTTTTTCTAACATCATAAAAAATTCACAACGTCTTACTACCAATTTAAAATCTGTATTTGTGGGCCTGCTGCGACTTCGGGTAAGACAAAGATGTTCATAGCATGATGTTCTAGTAGCAGCTATGCATAGCTTTTACAATAAATAAGGTCATAAAGAATTAATCATGTCTAACAAGTAGTTTCTGAGATTAGCACGCTCAATGGAACAATCTCATGCGCTTTATAAAATTTGTATAGATTCAAAAGTTTGGTACCAACTAAATACAATTCCTTTATTAATACAAAATATTTGTAACACGTATACGCTTATCCATGTTGCTGTCTGATACATTGGAATAATCATTTGACACACAGATTACCAAAAGGGTGGGCGAAGATTTGTCAATCAATCATGATTACGCCTGCAAAGCTATTTCAATTAGTAGCCAAAGTTTGGCCGTCTTCGTAACGCGACAGCTGGTAACCTCGACGTAACTCCAATAGACGACTCAGGCTCAGCACGCCGATTGACCCGCCACAGATTTGTTCCACACATGCTTTTTTTCTAATATTCCATTCAATAATAAATAAAATTTAAATTCATATATAACCCCCGAATCGTCAACCAGTGAGCGAGTTGACGATGATGAATTATAGCTGAGAACACTCTCGATCACCTCGCGGGTTAAAAAATACATTTTAATTTAACTACGAAGTGTATTGGTGTCAGATACACGGGAGAGTTATCTTGACTAGACCACGTTATCCTACAGGTATAAATAAACTGAACAAATGTTGATCTGATTCGCGCTGTCCAAAGTAAAAAAACCCAAACGACAAATCGTAGGATTCGTAGGGGTGTTTAAAAAACCATGCACCATTCTGAATTCCGGTCTATCAATTTGTCCGGTAGTTTGTAAATCATTCACGTGCCGCGTGACTGCTGTGTATTACAGCTTTAGCCAGGACACGAGTACATTATATTTACAAGCGAGCTAAAACTTTTACACATACAAAATACAAAATGCTTTATTTCCGAAAAATACATTTACACAGTAGTTATGACGGATCCCCACGCTAGGCCTAGCCTGTCCTGTGGGGCCATTCAAGATAAATAAAGGGGATAGACATACAATGTAATTTTTATTTATTAAGAGTCTTAAGTATTTAAAAGTTAAGTTTAAACTGATGTAGCAGATGTTGCATTAGGTACACATATGTAATGATTTTGAAATATTTTAAATTATATTATGCAATTTTTAATAACATATTTTACAATAAGTTGTGATTTTACAGTTGAATATTTATTTTAATGAATTATATTTAGAAACTCAAATCTATTTCACATTTACATTTTTATTTTATTGTTCAATGTATTCATTCTAAATTAATCGACTAAGAAGAATTCCAATTTATAACATATCTGAGGATTATCTTAGAGGGCGTGTTTCCGGTCTGTCATAGGCCGGAAACACGTTTTCCTAATTATTAAACTATCGTGTTTCCGGTTTACGATCTATAAATCATTGATCTTCATTTTGGACTGGGCATTCTTCTTAGAACAGCAGTAAGGACTAGATGTCTATCTAGAATAAGTGTACTGAATTGTATTATAATATAAGACTGTTTAAAATAAAAGTGTAGTGAGTGAATTTAAGAAGTGCAAATAAAAGTTAATGTACTACTGGAAAGTTTGATTTTATCACAAATCAGAAGTGCGATAAGAACCCAAGTTAAGGTATGTACAAAATGTGTAAATTAGTTTTGAAACATGAATCCTAAGTATTTTACATTATGATTTTTTTTTTACTTTTAAAATAAGATTTTGAGTATTGATTAAATTGATCTACCGAGCCAAGTGTGCTCTGGTAAAAGCTTTTGGTAAAGTTACTAGCTATAAATAGCAAGCCAAGTGTGCTTTTATTAGAGGTCATGTGTACCTACAGAACCAAGTGTATTCCAGCTTATTAGGATAATATAGAATGATTTGGTGTAATAAGCTAAGTGTGCTTGTTATTAGAGGTCATTTGTACCTACCGAGCCAAGTATGCTCCAGCTTAATAGTATAATATAGAATGATTTGGTGTAATAAGCCAAGTGTGCTTTCTATTAGAGGTCATGTGTACCTACCGAGCCAAGTGTGCTCCAGCTTAATAGGGTAATATAGAATGATTTGGTGTAATAGCCAAGTGTGCTTGTTATTAAAGGTCATGTGTACCTACCGAGCCAAGTGTGCTCCAGCTTATTAGGATAATATAGAATGATTTAGTGTAAAAAGCCAAGTGTGCTTGTTATTAGAAGTCATGTGTACCTATTTAGCCAATGTTTCTAATTTATTTTGATGCCAAGTATTTCCAATAAGTTAATAAGTTTTTGTGTATCATTTTTCATCATTTACGAGTAAGTTAATCCTGTTATATTTCAATTAATTATAATGACATGAAACTAATATTTTATCTTTATTTTGAGGATATGAACTCTGACGAAGCAATGACTCCTGAGGATGAACCTCCAAGGTCGAAAGGTCATCAGAGACAGCGTTTTCCTGGAAGAAAGACCAATAAGACAAAGCGGTCTAAGAAAAAATCAAAAAGGAGACGCAGACGATCATGCAGCCTGTCCTCTTCCAGTAGCGACTCGTCGAATAATACTTCGCGACGACGAAAGACTGTCAGACGAAGGGAAGCTGACAGCTGGTCCACAAAAGAGGTACTGGATTTATTTAATTCCTTACAAGAGAATAAAAACAAGCCACAAAATCTTAATAACAATCATTATAACAATGTTATACCGGAATTTGATCCGGCTAGTAAATCTCAAAGTATAGATAGCTGGATTAGGAAAGTTAATGAATGTACTGTAATATACGAATGGGATGAGAAGCAGACTGTGCATTTTGCTCTACAAAAACTTTCTGGCCTGGCAAAGAGATAGTTTGAAGCTCTTCCAAGTGTTGTGTTTAATTGGCAAGATTGGCAAACGAAACTAAAAAGGGCGTTTCCGAATGAGCAAAACTATGGTTGACTTCTTGAAGAAATGCTAGCCCGAACCACTAGAAATAACGAGAATCCACGCGAATATTTCTATGACAAATTAACTTAATTAAATAGATGTGAAATTAGCGGTAAAAAGGCCGTAGATTGTGTGATTCATGGTATTTTAGATAAGTCTATTAGAAATAGTACCCAAGCTCTAACGTGTGATGAACCGGAAGACTTATTGAATTTCCTCAGTTCTCAACGTCCTGTTTTAGACAACGGTGCATTCGTAAGTAGGAAACGTAACGACAACATCGCAACAAATCGAATGAGTAGCGTTGCATCAACTTCAAATGATAACATGTCTCTCACTTGTTTCAATTGCCGCTCAAAGGGACACCCTTATTTTAGGTGCCCCAAACCCCTTGTGAAATGCTTAAAGTGTCATAGAGTAGGTCATAATAACGAAAACTGCAAACTTGAACCGTTGACCCCACGAATTGAATCCAAACAGACTGATAATAATCAAGACCGAAACACTTTAACTATTTTAACCTCAAACAAAGGCGGTGATAAATTTTATAAAAACGTAAAAGTTAACAATATGAAATTAGTAGCTTTTATAGATTTTGGAAGTGAGTGTAGTCTTATACGTGAATCTGATGCTAAAAATATTAGTCTAGTTAAAGATTTTACAAATTTACCTGTGATCAAAGGATTTGGTAATTCTAAAGTTTTTCCTATATTTTAAGTAATGTTCAATTAAAGTTAGACGAAGTGGAGGCTAGAATAGAAATCCTAGTTGTAAATGATGAATTCCTGCAATCACCCATGTTGATTGATCAAAACGTCACTGAGCTTCCTTGTGTAACTGTATTCAAAGATAATAATCTATTATTATTTTACCAAAGTCCCGAAGTTGATGATAATTATCAGTCTGTAAATTGCTTAAAATTAATATCAATATCTATCTTAAAATTAATAATCTTAAAATTAATAGCATCAACTAATGATGAAAATAGAATTATAAAGTCAGGTTTAGTTGAAGTTGTGACATCTGACCCGACATATAGTGGGGATATTTATGTTGAGGGCTACTGTAGTAAAGAGCCTAGGAGAGAATTTCAAGTACAGCAAGGTGCTTACTAAGTCACTAGTGGTAAATGTTTTTTAGCAGTAACCAATTTATGTAATCAATTATTGAAACTAACCCTAAAATTTCATATAGCTAGAGCGTTTCCCTTTGTCGAAAAGAAAGTTACTCAGACTAATAACATAACCAAAGACGACTCAAAATGAGAGCCTTTGTTGATTTCAGATATTAAAGTCGGTCCCGGTGTTGATGAGAAAAAATTATCTAAGCTTCACACTCTTTTACTCAATCACCGCGACTGTTTTGCATTTAATCTCAGCGAAATAGGCTGTATTAACTCTACTGAAATGAAGATAGATTTATTAGATGATAGACCTGTTGTTTATAGACCATACAGGCTATCATTTTCAGAGAGAAGTCAAGTCCGTGAGATAGTTAATGAATTATTAGAAAACGATATAATACAAGAGTCTAGTTCCAATTACGCGAGCCCTATTCTTATGGTTAAAAAGAAAACTGGCGAACAACGCTTATGCGTTGATTATAGGGCCCTTAATAATAAAACTAGAAAAGATTGTTTCCCTTTGCCAATTATTGACGATCAACTAACGAATCTAAGTGGTAATAAGTTTTTCACGTCCCTAGATTTAGCCTCCGGGTATTATCATGTACCCATGGCAAAAGAAAGTTGCCCATTGACAGCATTTGTAACGCCCGACGGGCACTATGAATTTAAAAGGATGCCCTTTGGACTTGCAAATGCCCCAGCTGTCTTCCAACGTTTCATGAATTCCATGCTTGGTGATAAGCGACATGATACAGCTTTAGCTTATTTGGACGACATTCTTGTGCCGTCAATTACTTTAGAGGAAGGATTTAAAAAACGTAATGATATGTTAAAGTTGTTACGGTTAAATGGGCTTACTCTAAAATTATCCAAGTGTTATTTCTTTGATAATTCTCTGAACTTTTTGGGGTATGAGATTTCCGCTGATGGCATACGACCTAATAAACATAAAATTTTAGCTGTTAAGGAATTTTCTGCCCCTCAGAACATACACGAAGTTCGCCAATTCTTAGGATTAGCAGGATATTTTAGGAAATTCATTAAAGGTTTCGGGGAGATCGCTAGGCCTCTAACAAACCTATTAAAGAAGGGCAGCTGTTTTAAGTGGACAGACACCGAAATTAACGCTTTCAAGATTTTAAAAGAAAAACTGATTGACATATATAACCCAAAATTTAAAACCGAGTTACATACGGACGCAAGCTCTTTGGGCGTAGGAGGAATACTAATGCAGTGGCAACCCGGTTCTGGGGTTCTTAATCCGGTGGCTTACTTTAGTAGACAGACCACTCCTGAAGAACGCCATTTACACTCTTACGAGTTAGAAACTCTAGCAATCGTGTGCTCGTTAAAGAAATTTAGAGTTTATTTATTAGGGTTAGAATTCAAGATAGTGACAGATTGTAACGCTCTTAGGACTACTCTAACCAAGCGCGATCTCATTCCCCGGATAGCGAGGTGGTGGCTTTTGATTAGCGAATTTAATTTTAGTATAGAATATCGCCCAGGTACTCGAATGGCTCACGTAGATGCGTTAAGTCGCAATACGAAGCAATCACCTGAAGTAATTGATGACTCTGCATTAACTGTGTACAGTATTGGAACTAGTAATTGGATTTTAACCTTGCAAATCACTGACCCCGACATTTCACGCATATTTAAAATACTTAAACCTGAGTCTGACGAAGAAACTAAAGATATAAAGAAAAATTACGTTGTTAAAAATAGTAGAGTATATAGGAAAGTAGGCGAAAAACTTTGTTTAGTAGTACCTCGCGTTGCGCGTTGGCAAATATGTAGGTCCAATCACGATGACGCCGGTCACTTAGGTATTTCCAAAACAACTGAGAGAATTCAATCTGACTACTGGTTCCCAAAGTTGCGAAAGTTCGTTAGGAAATATGTAAAATCCTGTATTAAATGTGCTTATAATAAAGACGATGTATTACGTAGAAATGGCCATTGTATCCAATTGAGAAGATAAGCATTCCATTCCACACTATTCATATTGACCACTTAGGTCCGTTTGTCAAGAGTAAAAATGGCAATGCTTATATTCTCACTATAGTCGATGGATTCACAAAATATTTATTTGTGAGAGCCGTTAAAGACTAAAACTACAGTAAAAAATTTATTAAGCATATTTTATGACTTCGGAATACCCTCTAGAATAGTGTCGGATCGAGGTACCTCGTTCGCTTCGATGGCTTTCAAGAATTTTTGTGAGTCCCACGGCATTAAACATATACTAAATGCCGTTGCATGTCCTAGAGCTAACGGCCAAGCTGAAAGGTATAATAAGACAATTCTAGATTCACTTGCAAAATATGCTGACGGTGAGGATGAACGGAACTGGGATATGTATTTAGGCAAAGTTCAGTGGGGAGTTAATAATGCTATTAACTCCACCACGCAAAAAACAGCAACAGAAGTATTGTTTGGAACCAGATTGCGTGATAGTTTAACTAATATGTTAGATATTAATAGTGAGTCGAGTCGCAATATTACAGAAGTAAGAGATGAAGCAACTACGAGCATACAGTCTAGTCAAATTAAACAAAAAGAAACCTATGACAAAAATAGAATCCCTGCTCCAGTTTATAAGGAAGGAGATTTGGTAAAAATAACCAGATCTAATTTTAATAATAAAGGCAACAGCACTAAACTTATGTCCAGATTCATAGGTCCATTTAGGATAGAAAAGGCTTTAGGCAATGACCGGTATAAAATAATTGAAATACATAAATTTATATTTAATTAAATAAATAAATTTCATAGTGTAGTAGCAATTGACCGAATACGACCATGGATTAATGTGAATGCTTCAGATCAAAGCAGTAATAAAAATGTTATTTCAAATAGTACTAGCAGTTCATCAGAGAGTGAAAACGACAAAAGTGACTGTGAACTATCACAAAATCAATCTGAGTCCAAATAATGACCGGATATAATGAGTGTAATATTGATATATAAGAACTGTTGATTATGTTGATTCAATACAGATTCATTTATATTTCGTTTTTGTTATTAAATGTGATATTTAAAAAAAAAGAGTGTAATTTACGTGCGTCAGGAGATCGCACGTAGTAGGACGGACGAATGTAATGATTTTGAAATATTTTAAATTATATTATGCCATTTTTAATAACATATTTTACAATAAGTTGTGATTTTACAATTTAATATTTATTTTAATGAATTATATTTAGAAACTCAAATCTATTTCACATTTACATTTTTATTTTATTTTTCATTGTATTCATTCTAAATTAATCGACTAAGAAGAATTCCAATTTATAACATATCTGAGGATTGTCTTAGAGGGCGTGTTTCCGGTCTGTCATAGTGCGGAAACACGTTTTCCTAATTATTAAACTATCGTGTTTCCGGTTTATGATCTATAAATTATTGATCTTCATTTTGGAAGGGGCATTCTTCTTAGAACAGCAGTAAGGACTAGATGTCTATCTAGAATAAGTGTACTGAATTGTATTATAATATAAGACTGTTTAAAATAAAAGTGTAGTGAGTGAATTTAAGAAGTGCAAATAAAAATTAATGTACTACTGGAGAGTTTGATTTTATCACACATATAATCTTAATACTAAAGTAGTGAGTGTTTGTGTGTGTGTGTGTTTTCTCAGGCAGTAACCCTTAACATGTTTTCGGCTTCCTCATATTATAAACTACTGAGAAGTACTCTAGTAATAAGTTTATTTTTATTTTTGAAGGGAGTACCTTTCGAAGTGATATGATTTAATTAATTTATTGTAGGTATGTGGCAAAAGAAACGGTCTAAAACGCTGCGCGAAGGAAGTTTTTACAGTGCTCGGAGGTACCTTGAAGGTTCTCTTTTTAAGCAAAGTATGATATTGTGGCTCTCTAATAAAATCTCGATATAGGGCAGAGGTAGGGTATCTTCTACGTTTATTTAATCTTACTTTGAGTACGGCCCGTGGAGCTCTTTCGGCGGCGATCAGGGTCAATAAGGCTATACCGAACCAAACAACGATACAATAGTTGATAGTCGATTGATATAATAGATAGATGATTCTGAGTGTAAGATTATTCACTGTATTACGTATGTTTTTCATAATAAGTATCATTTTCCTAATGCGGGAGCTCAACAAGCCAACATGCTGCTTGAAAGACAGCCTTTCATCCAAAATTATGCCAAGATATTATAAGTCAGTGGATCTTTGTATTTAGGGACAGTTACAGCAGGCAGGCCTTATTGAAAGGCAAATCAGGGTATGTACACTTAAGTTACTTAGGGATGCAGAGTCGAAAGCAGCCATTTTATAAAATTATATTATATTATAATTATATTATAACATAAATTTTGTTTTTGTTGTGGTAAGTGTTAGCAAGTTGCTACTCAGCCAGTTTGAGACCAGCGAAATACCGTTTTCCGCCACTCGGCAGACAGATTCTTCTGATAAACTATGAAAAATGAGAGCAGTGTCTTCCGCGTAGCAGTAAATATCCGCCAAGGGCAGGGAGGAAATTTCGTTCATATAAATAAGAAAGAGGGTCGGACCTAATACACTGCCCTGCGAGACGCTATAGGAGTTCGATCTATCAGCTCTCATATTATCACCTATTTTAACGCACTGGCGTCGTCCTGATCAGTAACTGGTAAAACATTTTAAAGTCATACCACGAATACCGTATGCTTCAAGTTTCTTAAAAAGAATAGGTATGGAAACTGTATCGAACGCCTTTGCTAGATCAAGGAATACACCCAGGCAGCGTTGACCCTCATCCAGGTAAGAAACTATTTTATTAGTGAGAGCGAAGACTGCATCCTTAGCAGATTTTCCTTTTTGAAATCCGAATTGTCGGTTATTGATGAAAGAATTTGTATCTAGAAATGAGACTAATCTTCGATGTATGATACATTCTAAGAGTTTAGATATTGTTCCTAAAAGGGTAATAGGACGGAAATTGCTAGGGTTATCGTTGGGGCCACCTTTGTGAATTGGAATCACGGCGGTTTTTCAAGTTTTTAGAAAAAATCCAGATTTTTTAGGTTTTCAATCTGTGAAGAATTAAATATGAAGTACCTACCTGGGTGACCGACCTTTTCTCGGAGTTCTAGTAATACGGAGAAAATTTGACGGAATGCAATAGGTTTCTACCAAAAAAATAATAATAATAATAATCACAAATATATTTGTCTGGCCGGGATTCGAACTTGAGATATCAATTTGCAAACAACTCAAAATGCTACTCGTACTAATCTGCCATTGGGGCTGACATTATAAAAGAATCCTTAGATAAGACCTACCTGGATCGATTTTTCTCCTCCAAAACTCCCTGTACCTATAGTAAATTTCATGGAAATACTAGCAGTCATTTCCGATATTCTGATTATATATACATACAAGATTTTCTCGTTTAAAGTATAAGATAAAGTGAGGCAAAAATTCAATTCAGTTGTTCCACTGTTGAACTTCTAATGAAGTAGTACATAATGTATATAAACACTATCGGATTTTTCATAAAAACAATTTTCGGCTCGAGTCCTTATAAGCCTAAAGCCTTCCGCAAATTTGATAGGTATACTTATATGCATATTATTATTATACTTATATAAAAGTACAATACTTAAAAGATTTCTCTAAAGAAATGTTTATACATTTTATAATTTTTTTGCTACCTGTAAGGCTGGGAATATATCATTTGGAACCCGGAAGGCCGCAGAAAATCCAGAGCGCTGAAAATCGAACACACCACATTTCCGTACAATATACGGTATAGGTACTATACTCCCAGCCTAAGAGTTTCGAAAAGCGTTAGTTTTAATCTGTTAGAACTTATATTCTCTTTTATCTTAATCAAGGAAATCTACGATAGGTTTTCTGTCGTCTAAACTACGGCTAAAACAAAGATTTCAGATAACATTCTAAATTCACTTAACCGCTCTTTTTTGTGACTTCTGTACTTTGTAGACTGTTATTGTTGACTATTATACTAAGGCGGGTCAATAAGTCCGTGACTTTTTGAATTTCTAACCTCCTTACTGAAAAAGCAACACTACTCCTGTCAACAGGCATCTGTCAGTTGACTCCTATCAAAATTTGAACTTGCTGCGTCAGTTAGTTTGTGTTTTACAGCTATCTTTATCAGACTATCCAGTAACTTAAGAAAACAATGGAAAAAAGTGAATTTCGTGTGCTTATTAAGCATTATTTTTTATGAAAAAAAAACCATTACCGAGACCAAGGCTAAGCTTGATAAATACTATGGGGACTCTGCACCATCGATTTCAATGGTAAAAAAGTGGTTTACTGAATTTCGTTGTGGCCGTACAAGCACTGAAGATGCCGAACGTCCTGGACGCCCAGTAGAGGTCTCTACACCCGAAACAATCGAAAAAATTCACGATATGGTGTTGGCCGACCGAAGATTGAAAGTGCAAGAGATTGTGGAAGCCATAGGTATCTCGCATGGCTCAGTGGTTTCAATTTTGAATGATCACTTGGGCATGAGAAAGCTTTCCGCAAGATGGGTGCCGCGTTTGCTCACAGTCGACCACAAACGCAATCGTGTAACAACTTCACAGGAAGGTTTGGCGTTGTTTAATCACAATATGGAGGAGTTTTTGCGCCGTTTTGTAACCGTGGACGAAACATGGATCCATCACAACACAGCAGAGACCAAACAACAGTCAAAACAGTGGGTTTCTAAGGGTGAATCGGCGCCAAAGAAGGCCAAGGTGGGTTTGTCAGCCAATAAAGTTATGGCCACTGTTTTTTGGGACGCACGTGGGATAATCCACATTGACTATCTTCAAAAGGGAAGAACAATTAATGGGGAATATTATGCCAACTTATTGGACCGCTTCAATGAGGATTTGAAAAAAAACCGACCTCATTTTGCCAAGAAAAAAGTTCTTTTTCACCAAGACAATGCAAGGGTGCACACGTGTGCAGTTGCCATGGCAAAAATCCATGAATTGGGCTATGAATTGCTACCACATCCACCCTATTCTCCAGATTTGGCTCCGAGTGACTACTTCTTGTTCCCAAACCTGAAAAAATGGCTCGGTGAAAAAAGATTTGACTCCAATGATGAAGTCATCTCGCAAACAAAGGCCTATTTTGAGGACCTCGACAAATCATATTTTTTGGAAGGGATAAAAAAATTGGAGAAGCGTTGGACAAAGTGTATAGAGCTCAAGGGGGACTACGTTGAAAAATAAAATGATTTATTTATCAAAAAATCTGTGTTTTATTCCAAAAGTCACGGACTTATTGACCCGCCCTCGTATTATGAAAGTTATTTTAAAGAAAATCTATTTCCAAATTTACAACAGGTACAGTCATGAGCACTTACATGGTTACGTGCCAAACTTTGATCCAAGACTCTGTTGATCGGACTATTACTGGTTGTAATAGTCCGATCTATTACAACCGAATAATTGTGTTTGCTTTTGAGAAGCTGTGACAGCAGCGGCGATATGTGCAGGCTGGCGATGTGTTCATAGTCACCGCTTGACGGGAGTGCATTTCGGAATTTCGAGGTAGCGGCCTATAGGCGCTTATATGCCGCAGACAACGCTCGCAGATATCCGTTATTGTCATCTCGTAGGCGCCAACCGGCATCAAACCTGCAACTTTGTGCTTAAATCTTTAGCGATTCTCTTCTATCACTCTTCTAAGTACGCTTACATACTAACTGCAGCTGCCACGGCATCAAAATCCATACAAAATCCGGTGGCGCTGCCGGAGCTGCGGCGCGTGTGTAAGGCCGCTGCCTCAAATTTCGCGATGAGCGGCGCGGCTATGGCGCGGCGGCAGGCAGCGATAGCAGCAGCGGCGACGCGCGCAGACGGGCGCCATAGTCACCGCTTGACAGAAGTGCATTTCTGACTTTCAAGGTAGCGGTCTTGTTATCTATCCGTTCTTGTCATCTCATAGATGCCAACCAGCCTCAAACCTGCAACCTTGTGCTGAAATCTCTAGCAATTCCTGTCTCTCACTCTTCCGTAGTCACATCTGCGTTCCAAAACTCGTAGACGAATTTATCTGATTCAATCCCGTAGTAATTAAAAAGTCCGTTTTTAAGCAATTCCACTCGGTAGAAACGCATAAATTTGGACTTCTCTCTTTGCCGTTATTTATGCGACAAGCCGTTTTAGAATTTTTAAATTTAGTTTGCTACGTATTATTTTAAGACTCTGTATAAAATTACTGTTCTCTGCGCGTTTTCAACTTTGGAAAACGATTCGATACTTTAGGGATCGAATTTTACGCAACGCATTGTATATCGTTATGACAGCAATCTGAATGCAAAATTTCAGCATGTTTGTTCCCTTCAGTAGTCTGAGCTGCGTTTTAAAATATTTGAGCGCCGACACGCTATTCACTGAGTCTCAGAGGACGTCTCTGTATTTAAAGAACTAAGACTTTGTGATTATTCTTATATTGATAAGGATTTTCATATGACGTATCAAATCTTCTTAGATCACAACGTTAAATACTCGCTGTTACCACGTTAAATACAATTATTATTAATATATTCATAACAAAACAATTAAAACTAGTAGTGTAAAGTGTGATTTAATTCAGAGATGCAATAGGGCTATTACGTAAATATCATCAGGATCCATTATCATATTCTATAAAATAACGCGATATATATATGTATATATATATATGCCCCTACTGTGTGCTTACATAATTATGAATATACTAACAATATGCTGTAATCTATACAAATTATTGTTAACTACATAATATAAAATAAAAAAACTATTTTTGTTTTGTATTTTATTTATAATTTTATCATGGATCATAAGTACCCAATTTCACGAATTATCAAAACTTTATTTAATTATTTATTTATTTATGTAACTACACACAATAATAAATAATGAAATCTTAAAACTGGGATACAATTTAGTACAAAGATACTACTTATTCCAAAATTGGAAATTCTTTCAGTACACCCTTCCAGAAACTTTAAACGTTCATAGCTCCAAAAATATTAATTTTATCGAGACTACTCCTATGAACATTTCACTATAAAAAGTTAGGTGTAGCTGTTTAAAAACAGTACAAATGCGCCACTTCAAGCTGCTCTATGTAAAATGTTTTCGATAACTTTTTGCTAATTTACCGAAAAGAAATATTTTGACAAACTTTTACTATCATGTCAGATAGCCATTGATTATACGAACACGTAATAAGTCCATAGAAACTTGTATAAAATATATTGTAATGAATTGCTTTCACTACCCTGGTGTCGAGGGTGCGATTGTACCGGGTACAGGGAGCGAGAAGAAAGGAGTTTTATTCTGGTTATTAAAACCTCCTTCGTTATATTTATTACAGCACTGAAGTTGTACCTGTTTACTTATTAATCGCGTTAAAAATATTACACCTGTTGATTTATACACCGACTGATGTCATGCGTATGTAAATACCTAATACCTATAGTCGCGTCAAGAAGGCAGGGAATCATTCGTACATATTATGTCAAAATGGCTTACTTGAATTGTTCATTAGTTATAATATTGGACATATTATTATGTACGCATGATTCATTGCCTTCTTAACGCGATTAAACTATACAATTTAAATTTAAGGGTAATTCAATAAATATTACTAGCTTAATTTTAGTTTATTTCATAGCGAGTTTTCAGATCCTTCTATTAACTTTTTTTTAAATGCATTGGAGAATTTTTTTTCTAATAGGTACCTACTGTAAAGGTAGATTTTTTTTTTAACTCCAGACACAAAAACTGAGTTATTAGTTTGACGTGACCAACTGTCTGTCTGTGGCATCGTAGCTCCCAAACAGATGTACAGATTTTGATATAGGTATTTTGTTTAAAATCTGACGTGATCGAGAGTGTTCTTAGCTATCATTATCATATTCAGTTTGCTTACTGTTTGACAGTGATGGGGGTTATTTTTATTTTATTATTTTGTGTCATTATTAACCATAATCTTTTTTTCTCGTTTCTTTTATAGTAGGGTTGTGAGCTTAACTTGACCATGGGGGTTTTTGATTGATTGATTGATTGATTGGTAACATAATGAATCGGTAAAAAAAAGGAGTCAGAGCTCGTTAGCATACCAAGTTTTTTCGTAAAAAGTTTTAAACTAAAAAATAATTATTCAGCACTTTCATACTTTAAGCCTGTGTTCACACCGGCGTTAATGTAATATTACAACTTACAAGTATTACAACTGAATATTTACTAGTAAAGGGATAAATTTACCTCGCACCTTTCGGTGGGTATTCAAGAATTAATTTATTTTAATAGAATCTTATTTAAAAGTTAAATTCATTAACGAAAGACTTAAACATGAAGCAGTTAATAAAGTATATATCGAATATATTTTTTTGTATTCCACAAAAAAAATCGATTTTTTAATTAAACAAAGTTTTACTACCTACTTTAACAAGCATTGGACCACTGTAGATCGCTAGGGGCCCAAAAGTTTGATATAAAACCGCCGGTCTGGCAGTCCTAAGCCTGGCAGATTTCTTTTTGATTGACCAAAATGTGCGAAGATTTTTTGAGTACATAACCTAACCAAGAGCATGTCAGGACATGTCTCAGGAGGGTTCTACTAGAGTAACTATCAACGCGCAATAGGTTTTCTTTGAATTACTTCAAAAGTTATTGTCCGATTTCGCTTAAACAAATTTTTGTAAAGAGTTTTTAGCATGATCTTTCAACCTAAGCCTAGCCTGGAAAATTAAAAGATTCTAAGTTTAGAAATGGATGGAAAGGGACTTATTAAACCACTTTGGAGGCCGATTACTCAAAAATGGTTCACTGTGAAAATTATTTTTTTGTGGGGGGTTAGGGGTAGAATGAAAAAATATTTTTCATCCCCACTTCACATGTATGGAGAGCCACCCCTAAAATGAAATATATTATCATTTTATGTTGCCAAATCCGAGATCTAAACACATTCTTTAACTGAACCAAATTTCATCCATTTATATTCATAACTAGAGAAGCTAGAAGCGCGAACAGACAGACAGATGGACGGAAAAAGCGAAAATATAAGGGTTCTTCGAGTATTACGGAAGCCTAAAAATGTAGTACTTTTCAATCCTGTAAATCAAATGAGTGTATCTGAGCTTCAAGAATTAATGAGTCCCAACTGTATATTCAGGTTCATGCAGGTCGTTAAGTCAGTAAGATGAATGGTGTTTTTAAAAACCCTGCCGGAAGAAAAACTTCACAAATCGTTTATTTCTTTTTTAACCGAAAAAAGACGCGTATATATGGCTGTATATATTTTTTTTGTATGTTCAACGACAACTCCGCCTTCCGCCTCCGCCTGTGGACAGTTTTTTTTAAATTCTTTAACAAATTGCCTGCCAAATTTACGAGTATATTATTTTTGTAAATGTATAGATGCAGTTTATGCTGTGGAGTTGCTCATAATTAGTTAAATTAATACCTACATGAAGCAAAAACTTTCCGTACAGTTTTACGAGAATTGTGCAACCGAGGCATATTAATGTTTTGTTTAATTGCATATATTTTAATGGCATATGAAAATTTTGTTACACATTGACATATTTTGTCAATAAATATTTACATTTTATTAAATTTTTCCTATTTAAGAGGCAAAAGAACCCTTTTAAAGTTCAAACTTAAGTGTATTAATATGGGCGAATTTCGACCACAGAGCGATCTCTAGTATTATTATAATACTAACTTTTTCCCGCGGCTCTGCCCGCATAAATCCACACGGGAACACTGTTCTTTTTCGGGATTAACAGTAGTCTATGTGTTAATCCAGAGCTCAAACTACCATACCAAGATTCATCAAAATCCGTTCAGTAGTTTTTGCGTGAAAGAGTAACAAACTTCCGTCCATCCTCACAAACTTTCACATTTATAATAGTAGTAGGATTATGTTCTACGAGCTACGCTAGTAAAAGGAAGCTACGAGTCGGCGTTAAGTAATTTGTAGGATAATCTGCTCAAAATTTAAGGTCACATTTGATACAAATTTTAAAACGAGAATCGATATCTGATCACCTCCCTTGAATAACTAGTTTTGTTTTAAAAACATCATGTATAAAATAATCATAACGTTTGAGCCTGTTTCACAAACTTCTATTAAGTGCCGGATAGCCTATTTGAATGTTTTGTTTCTGCTTACTTCATATCAAGCGACCGAGATAGGTAAGCTATCTGACAATTACCAGTAGCTTGTGAGAAAGGAGCTAAATCTAATAAAATTCCCAAAGGGTATTACTATAGTCTATTCGCGTTAAGAAGTGAATCATACGTACAAATGAAATCACACTAACCAATTAAAGTTGGCCATTTTTACACAGTATCAATGACAACAGACTCAATGACTTCTTAACGCAAATAGATAATAGAATATTGCGTGATCTTTAACGCAAGAATTTCTATCATACCTAAATAATTCTGCAGAAAGTTACATGCAATATCATGTCTAATATGCAGCAGAATTAACTTGTTCTGAAAATAACAAGGTGAACTCCACAAAAACTGCATAAAACTGTTCAACAGTTAAAAATATGAACAGCGTAAATAAACGGCGTAAAAGCTAAGTTGTAATAAGCTGCCAAACTTCAGCGACGAATTAAAAATTGAATCTAACGAGTTTTTTTTATCATCAGCATTAACATCCCCACACTCGCGCCGTGTGACTATCGGGACTATGGTAATTAATTAAATCGTGTGCACTAATACGTGAGCGAAAACTTTATACACTATTCAACTAAAATTAAGCGAAAGGAGTATGAAATTTGGCACAATTAAAGTTTATGGAGGAGGAGTGAACTGTACTGATATTTTTGTTTCAATTATGCTTAAAAGTTACATTAAAGAAATAAAAATAACGGTAACCACACTACCTCAGAAGCCTCAAATTAATAACTATGCGTTTATTACGGTACGTTGTCGTTTGCCAATGTGTCTTTCACCTTTTTTAATTCGTATTTTTAGTTCATTTTAGTTCAACATTAATAAAGTTTTTTTTTTGCCTTATATAAAATTTTGTATTTCTCGACTGTTAAATTGTATTTATTAACAATAATAAAATGTTCACATGCCTGATAAAATGCCACATTTCTAGGCCCAATGTTTTATGTTTTAACCTCTCATAAGAGTTTTTGCCGAGGAGTTCAATGGGTGACGTTGTGTTATTTGTATTTCTTCATAAATTTGTGTTATTTCGGTTCTTCATGTATAATATTGGTAGAATATTAACCATTAAATATTCGTTAACGTGCACAAGTGTGGGAAAGTGGTACAACTTCTAAAAACGTGCTATTTTGTGTTTCCCGCCAAAACTCCCTAGGAACTTTCAGTAAAGCTTCTACCACTTTACTGAATCGACTGACATGACTCAGTGACTGCAACGAATATTCATTTGGACTTTAACTAGACTTTAGACTTGACGATTTACGAATACGGTGTTGAAAATTGAAACGAAAGTTCTATTTTCCGATTTTTAACTTGACACTGGCAAATGGTTATAAGCCGATGCCATATATAAAAAAAACCTCTCATAAGATTTGACAGTTGACACGTCACATCCTGATATTTTTTAATTATCGATACATTCGGATATTTATAATTATTTTGTTTGTAATTGTGGATAATTATACCTTAAAATGTTGACATAAGTAAATTAACGTTTGTTTTTTGGTACCAGTAATAATTTTTCATTAATTTAGTTGTGAAATTTTTGCATGCCGTAAGGTGAATGTATAAGGCTCCATAAATATTGTAACATCTAATTGTATACCTACATTCTATGCAAATAAAAACTATCTATCTATCTATCTAACAGCTAGTCTTAATACAGAAAATTCCTCCGAAACGGCTTAAACGATTTTTATGAAATTTCTCAGGTGAATTTGGTGGGTATAAGAATAGGTTGTAAGCTATTTTTATACTTCTTGTTAAGTGATAAGGTTGGCCCACTTTTTTACTTTTTAGACTTTTATTTTAATTATTTTATGATTTGACATTAAAATCACATATTATAACCCTCAATTTTCACCTTCAACATCAACCTCTATTGTTTTATAGAGAAATAAATACTGTAATAATCTTCAACCCTCAGTGGTCGAAAAGTCTTTCACAGATCACCTGTAGGTTGTAGGGGTAGGCAGTATGTGTAGATGTGGGTAGTATAATAATATGTAGGTTGTAGGTGTAGTTAATATTTTATTCCTGTTTATAATAAAGATAGAACGTCTGTCGGGGTCAGCTAGTATAGCATAGTATCTTAATGGTAAAGTGCAGTGATTTTAACTATTATAGATTTCGAAATCGGAACGTCGGGTTCACGAGTAATTGGACAGCACTTAGAAACTATTAAAGAACGATAATTACGCTATTATAATATTAAGAGCCTCCGTGGTCTAGTGGTTAGAGCTTGGCTCTCGACTTGCAGATCGTGGGTTCGATTCCCGCATTGGAACAACAAAAAAATGTTGTTTCTAAGTTTGGTTAGGACAATGCAGGCTGATCACCTGATTGTCTGAACAGAAAGATGATTCCTGCGTCGGATGTGCATGTAAAAAGTCGGACCTGCGCCTGATCTTTCGCCAGTCGGTTATCCGTCTCACTGGGTTACGAGAGTAAAGGAAGAGAGGGTGCTCGTGTGTACTGCGCACACACTTGGACACTATAAACTTACTCCTGTGTAACTGGCCTAGTTTCAATGAAACCGGTCACCGTCACCGAAATCTGGGGAGTTATATTATATTAACATATAATATTATGTTAAGTAATAATAATCGGGGTATTTTGTAACTTAATTTAATGCTGATTAATTATTGATAGATAGATTTGATATTATTTAATAGATTAAATTAATATTGAAATTAATCATACTTTATCTGAGATGATTATTGATGATCTGAGATGATTATTCTGAGCATGTTTTTATTTAATGTACTGTGGCAATTTAGCATGAGCATGGGTAAGTCATGCTTCGGTATGAATGGACGGGCTCGGCCAAATAAAGACCACGGCCTCACAGAAAACCGGTGAAATAAAGCTCTCGTTGTGTTTCGCCGAGTTGCTGGGGGTGGCTGGGGTCCTCCGGTAGGAGGCCCAAGAGAGTTTTGGGATTTTAAGGACCATGAACGCAAGTGGGCAACACCAGAGGAGTTACAAATGTAACTCCTCTGGTGTTGCCAGTGTCCAGGGGCTGCGGTAATTGCTTAACACCAGGCATTCCGTCTGCACGTTTCCTGGAAAAAATCGTAGTAATAAGTAGGTTATCAAGTTCGAGGCGAAGTTACTGGCAAGAACCAAGTATAAATAAACTGTGAAATCCAAACCCTGTCAAAATAGGTATAAAAAAACTAAGGTCTTTTCATCCGTTATCGGATTATTTATACAGTACTCTCCGAACGATGTAACCACTCTTGAAATACTGTAGTGCCTGGGACAGTTGGTTTTCAAATGTCATATAGTTGCCCAAGCACATACGGCATTCTCATAACACAGTCAGCCTCGTCCAGAGGAATGACTGGTCAGTATCTGGGGCAAACCATGTACTTGAGATCTGAAAAAGTCGCATTAGTACACGCCACAACCTGGGAATCGAACCTGCATGCTCTCGAGTGCGAATTAAACGGTCTACCCACTAGGCCACGGAGCTCAAAAAAAATTAGAAAGAAATATAAAAAATAGGTATAAACTTTACGAAACTTGAAGTTGAACACTGAACAGCGAAACTGTTACAAGTAACAACTCATATTCGAGACATGGTAAACAGAGAACAGCAGGTCAATTGATACATGGTAAATAGAAAACAGCAGGTCAATTGAGACAGGGTAAACAGAGAACAGCAGGTCAATTGCGCTATTGCTTACCGTTTGAAATTAGGTTCAATTCTGCTTTGGTTGTGATTCAGTTTCGGATCGGTTCCGATGCGTCTGATCAGATTTCTGTATTTCTCTCATTTCAAACGTAACTCAACCTCAGACGAAACTCGAACGAAACTTACTATAGACATTAGGGATGCGAAATAATATTTGTGTAAATATCTGTGATTTTAGCATAAATGAGCATTGATTTTGCTTGCGCACTCGCACTATATGCTTTGTGGTCTATGGGTGTTTGTCAAAGACATCACCGAGGCCACCGTAATTAAAAGAAGAAGAAGAATAAGTCAGTTGTCATACTTCGTAGTTCGTTATAGTTTTTAAAGTGTCTTGACCTTCAACCTTGCGTAGGTTGGTGGCTCGTTGGGTGCCACTTTTTAGGCCAATTAGTCTTTAAATGATGGTACCTTTTAACGAACATACAATCGGATAACGTAAACGCATTTCTTTTTATGCGATCACTTAAATTTCGCGTCTGGATACAGCTCGAGCCATTGTTATATCAAAGTCAGAAATATCATATATATCGATAAATTAATTTTTACCTTATATTCTCAACAATTTAACAACGTTTTAGAAACGTGTGAGAAAAAGTATCATCGTATCAACTTTTTATTTTGATAGCGTTGCGGCTGCGTTCCAACTATCTGTAAAACGTTAACGCGATAACGAATCATTCAAAAAGTCGAGTAACGTTCGCAGTTTATTTGCGGTTCAACTAAAAAAACTGAGCGCGATTGCCCTGCAGTCTGCATCTTCATACAAACGTGCTGCGATCGGTTTGAATGTGTGCGTGCGCGCCAGGCGCCTATCCGCACGCAGGCGCACGCCTCGTATAAGGAATGATAAGGCGCTCTCAGTGCGGCAAAAGATAACAACGGGTCCCTATTACTAAGACTGCGCTGTCCGTCCGTCTGTCTGTCCCCACTCATCAGGCTTTATCTCATGAACCGTGATTGCTAGACAATTTAAATTTTCACACATGACGTACTTCTGGTGCCACTATAATAACAAATATTATAAAAACAATGATAATAATAAATTATTTTCAGACATCCATAGAATTCTTAAGTTACACGTACATTAAATCAAAATACACAATAAAAAATACATTACTATAATCTTTACACATTCAATTCTCTATACTTACATTAATTTATTAAATATACTCAATCCTATTTTCAATCCTATTAGGATTCTCATTTATTTGTACATAATGGAACAACAGAATAAAATAAATATTTGCAACAAACGTGTTTTTTTTTTCACTTTAGTATGGAACCTTCCGTTTCCAAAATTGCAGCAAAATAATATTATGTATACCGCGAGCTGTTTAAGAGGATCAAAAGTTTATAATCAGAACCCCATTTCTCGAATTTAACTCACACTTTCATTTTACTTATATATAGAATGATATACAAATGAATCGTCTTGATATCGTCAACTGATTTTGGAGTTAAGACCAATCAAAACGAGATTGACGTTTATGAGAATACCATTTTGCACTTTTAACATATCAGGACTGGATCGTAGTAATGTATTATTGCAGGATTTAATTAGTGTGTGTGTGTTAATGTTTAAAAACGTTACTTTAAACAATGATAATTTAATGAATGAGGTATAAACGTTATAAAATTAATTAACCAAGAGTATGTCTGGACAAGTCTAAAGGTCTCGCAACTATCGACGCGCAATAGGTTTTTTAAAATACTTCAAAAGTTACTGTCCGATCAATTTCATAATTACAGAAGTTAGCAGGGTCGGACAGACGTACGCACGTATGGACATACGGACATACAGAGCGAAACTATAAGGCTTCCTTGTAGTACTACGGAAACGGAACCCTAAAAACTTAGGATGGAGAGCTATGCTTCGTCATGAATGAGCGGGCTTGACCGCAGAAGAGACATCACGGAAAACTGAATTGTGTTACGCCGATAGAGGTTAACGGGGGAGCCCATAGATTAAATTCAACTAGTCGTCTATATATTACGAAATATAATATACAAGACAGTTTATAAAAATTATTAAATTATAATACTATCTTTTGGACTGAGATCCCAGGCCCACCAGACTCTCCTTACATTCTTCAGTAAGAATGTAAGGAGAGTCTGTTGGGCCTGGGTCTATCCTGGCTATATCAGTGATAAGATGTACATCATACTGTAGTATTAATGTGTACAATGAACTTATGCATACCCGCTAGTTTGTGCGGTGGGCCAATTCTCAGGTACAAGGCGCCAAAGGTACAAAAAGATCGTACTAACTTTCCTTACAACCTTTGAAATGATACCTAATCTAAATTACGATTTTATTGTAGCAGGAATTTATAATTGTAAATGTTAAAAGCTAAAATTAACTAAAATCTATTTAAAAATATCTATTAATATTATTCTATTTATTTTCTATCTGGGACGAGCCACTCTGCAGACTGGTACGGAATAATCTTCTTAATACGTCCTCCAATCCTGTGGAGCAGGCTCGCCTCTTAGCTACGGAGAAGTGGGAGTCGGGCCTTTGGCTACAAGCATTACCGTCACCCCATACGGGCACATTGCTGGATCGAACAGCTTTCCGGTTAGCCACTTCCCTGCGTCTTGGCACCCCCTACGTCGTTCCCCATCGCTGTGTTTGTGGTGCAAACGTGGACAGCCTCGGACACCACGGGCTGTCCTGTCAACGAAGCGCCGGCCACATCTCCCGACATCACTGCCTGAACGATCTTATCCGTCGGGCTCTTGTCACCGCCGGAGTGCCAGCTGTGCTGGAACCCTCTGGTATGGCGCGCGACGATGGCAAGAGACCAGACGGTATGACCCTGGTCCTTTGGAGAGTGGGGCAGGCTCTTGTATGGGATGCTACTTGCGTCGATACACTTGCTCCGTCCCATGTCAAGGGCACCTCGAGTTCTGCAGGTGCGGCCGCCAATCAGGCGGAAAACCTCAAGCGGCGCAAATATGAGAACCTTAGTGGGGATCTCATAATTGAACCGTTTGAACATGTACATGGGGTCTGGGTGCGCACAAACTTTTCAGAGAAATCTCCAAAAAACTCATCGAGGCCACCCGAGACCCCAGAGCTGGCACCTAACTGGCCCAGAGAATAAGTATCGCAATACAGCGAGGAAACTTTTTGAGCCTTATAGGTACTCTGCCTGGTGGGGACGACCTGGGAGATTTCTTTGTTTTGTAGCATTTTAAGTTTTGGAGTAGTTATTATTTTTTTATTACTTACCTACTTTTATAGGTCGTTAATATTTTAAATAGATTTTAGTTAATTTTATACCTAATCTTATTAAATATAAGTTAAATGAGCTATCGACGACGAATAGCAGTGTGCGGAAAAACCAGGAATGGTTTATGTTACACTGCTTAGATTAAGTAATTTCCTTAGTTTATTAATAAATAAATTTTTTTTAAAAATCAGATTGATACTTTATCTGAATGTAAGTAAATTTATCTATTCTTCGCACTGGTCCGCAGTGTTTTGAAGTATGCTAGCGTCATATGGTCACAAAACTATAAAATTCACCTATGTGAATCATGAAAAAGAAATGAAAAGAAGAATGAAAAAAAAGGAATAAAAAGAGTATATACTCTGTAGAACGGATTCAAAGGACGAATTCTTAAGATTGCTTTTTATCGGCATAAGCCCGGTCGTTCGGACTTGGGATATGTGGATAGACTTCGAACTTTCAATATTCAAACCCTAGAAATGCGTCAAATATACTTTGATTGCATTATCTTTATTCAATTGTACATTCAATTATTGATTGTCCTGAACTCCTGTCGTGTCTTAATTTTAATATAAAATATAGTGCACGCAGAGCGAATAAAACTAATCTAATATATAAAAAAATAATATCTCCTACTTTAATCCATTAAATAGAATGACTCGACAATACAACGAACTTTTAAAATGTAATAATAATGATATAGATATATTTATTTAAAACATACATAAGCTTAAAAACAGTTTGATGCAAATCCTCCGTACCACTCCATACATAGAATATTTTCTATAGGTACTTTAATATGTTACTTCTTTCTAATAAATAATAATAATTAATGTTAGATTAAGACAGTCTCAGATTAAGTTAGTTTTATTGTTTGTTTACATAAATATTTTATTTTTTTGTTGAAAATGTTTTAAATAGTATAGTAACTACAATAGTCTGTCACTCTACTTATTATGATGTACGCCTGTAATTTGGTACACACATCAGATCAAAATTATGAGTCTTAATATTATGTTATTTAAGGTATGTATGTAGTGTTGGTGTACCTTAATAAACACATCAATAAAGTGAGTATAATTTTCCGAAACTTTAGCGCCTTGTACCTAAAAATAGGCCCACGCCACAAACTAGCGGGTATGCATACGTTCATTGTACACACTAATACAATGTGACATACATTTTATCAGTAAGAATATAAGGGTATTCTGCCGGGTCTGGGCTCTCAGTCCATATGCTTCACACCAAGTCAATCTGGCCCCGTTGTAAGTCCTCAAAGAACTTATGTTACGGGGATCAGACAACGGGAAGTATATTTAATATTTTTATATTATACATAGCTACCTAAGATTTGTATAATATTATGCATATTATATATTTAATACACATCCATGACCCAGGAACACAGAAAAACTTGTTGTTGCTGCGGCTGGATTCGAACCCGTGACCCCGGCTTGAGCACCAACGCGCTCAACCACTGGGCCACAAATGTCGTCATATTTTAATTATATTAGGTATATTGTTTTAAACACTTACGGATTGTGTCGCGGTGCACTTTTCTTTTTCCCGACGTTTCGGCTACTTTCCAGCAGCCGTGGTCACGGGAGGACTGAGGTGTCAATCGTCCTATTTGTTGAAGTTGTTCAAACTACCCGAAGATTCTTCAATTATTATTTGTGTTCCGATCCACGCAAAACATACTAACAGTATCTAGAAGCCGCGGTGATTTTAAATTACATTTTATTTTGTTAATTATTGGATCCCAACTAGATGGCAGCACCCAGCCATCTTCTCGGTTAAAATTAGGATACTTTTTAATTTCTATAGCTTCGCGTATTATTCTTGGGCGATAGCGGTGTTCCTTTGCCAGTACTTGTGGCTCATCAAATCTTATGTGTTTAAAATAATGAACAATATTCGCGTAAACATAAGAAATCAATACATAATAAGTATAGTTTAAAATGTAATAAAAATAGCATTGGTAGAGTACACACTCTACCCAGTAGCTATATAATACTAGTCGAATTACTAAAGTATAAAGGTTGATTGTTCATTGCAATAACCGATATCCGGCTAAAATATACTCACACACGCCTCCGGTCCATCTCCATATTATGTTGCAGGCAAACACACGACCTCCGGCGATGCGTGATGTGTCTACGTGACAAGTCTAGCTCGAATTTGAGGTATCGTTTGATTTACAGTATCTGGGAGACCGAGCTTTGCAAGGAGTTCTAGTACAACGGTAAAAACTTAACAGATGGCGATAAAAATAATGGACTAAAAAAATATATAAGTCAGACCGGGACTCGAACCCGAGTCACCAATTTACCATTAACGCAAAAAGTCCAACGAACAACAACGAACGAACGAACAACCAAAAAGTACATGTAGCTGAGCCACGCGCTTTGACAATTATTAAAGAGCGAAATAACTCATATTGTTAAGGACAGCGGCCTCGTAACATAATAATATCACTGAGTTGAAATGTGAACGATAAACATGTGATTTAAAACAGTACATAAACTATAACGGTGAACATTCAGTGACTATATATGTATAGACTTCTATAATAACATCATGCATTAATGCAATTATTTTTAATTTTATTATTATTAATTAATTGCATTAATTATGCAATAAGTCGTGCTTAATGGTGTTTTACGAACTTAAGGTTAATTTGCTTTGTATATTTTAAACTATAGTGAGTTTTAACGTAATTTATTTTATGTTGTGTAGATAAACATAATACCTAAAGAACAGAACAACAGTTTGGATTATATAATAAAGAGATACGTAATTATTAAGCGAATAGTGGTAAAATACATAACATTTCATAGATGGTGTATCTTAGATTATGAATATCTTTAGTACTAAATAAGATGGTTAGTAAATAAGGCTTTATGTAATTGGGAAAAATATTAAAGAGTTTCACACAATGCGTTTTACTTCACCTAGCTCATGGAAAATAGGGAAAATTATGAAAAATAGCCATATAGAGAGGCAAAAGCGAGACGGCAAATCGCCCCGAAAGAGGCGTACGGGCGCGGCTCCCTATACGGCATTGCCATGAGTCAGGTAAGCAAGACAAAAATTGTGAAAAATGTTCTCCTCAAATGAGTGTTTTAGTATCGCCCCGGCTCTGCCCAAATCCGTGTAACCTTACTATCTTCGAGTCTAATCTGAGCCGGCGGTTGAAACCCTGTGGAATAATACAGTCCCCTACAGTAGTGCGTGGTCCTTCGGCGAGACGGATTGGAAGATTGAAGAAATATTCGTCCGTACGTCCCGACGTCCGTCGTTCGTAGTAAGTCCATATCGGGTTGAAAATAACGAAGATGAAACTTAGAAAAATTTGAACAGCTGTTTTGTACATAGAAAAATTTCCAAAGATTCAAGATAGAAATTTTTACTGAAGACCGGACTTGGAAAATTTTCATCGGCTGTTTGGACATAGAAAAATTTTTGAAGATTCAAGATAGAAATATTTACTGAACACTGGACTTAGAAGATTTATTCAACACCGAACATAGAAGAATTTTATCAAGTCAGAACATTGGAAACTTTATCAAGAACTATCAACAGGAATCAACGCCGGGGATTGGATTGGACTCAGAAAATTGAACTCGAGGATACAAGGATACACCACTGCGAACTGAAGCAAGAATTCGCAGATTTTTCGTCGGAAAAACCTACCGAAGATTCTTGAAAGAGAATTTTGGAGTTTGATGACTTAACGTTTGAAAATTAACATTGAAGATTAACATTGAAGATTAACATTTGAAGATTAACTTAGCATTTGAAGATGGTTATTACAAGAAGTCAGAGTGGGGCCGAGGAGAACCAGCAACCACGTAGATTTCCGGATCCGCCACGAGCGTCGTCCGCTGCCGCCACGAGCCAGCCGCCACCGACCGAGGGAATGGCGGATCTGCTTCAAACTATTTTGAAACCGAGACCAGGTACCAGCAAGGCACCTGCAGCCTCGGAAGTACAAGCCCTAGCCAGAAAGAAGGCTGTTTCAATTAGATCGCGTCGATCGACAGCAAGTGTCGTCGCGCGTATGCAATACGAGGCGGAGGAGAATCTCGCCGCTCTCCGTAAAAAGGAACTGCAGATCGAAGCAGAACTTATAAAAAAGAAGCTCGCCGCTGACATCGCCGCTGCAGAAGATGGTAGCAGCCCCGACGACGACGAGCCATTAGAACAGGTGGAGCAACGTGCCCGAGCCTGGCTAAGCCAACAAGGTCCCGAACCCGAAGAGGCTAGACAAGAGCCTGTATCAATGGAAGAAAGAGAGACGCCGAAGCCAGAAGACATGCCACCACAGGGAGGACGCGAAACCCAGAAGACGAGGTTCGAGTGGCCGGAACAACGCCGCCCACGCTCACCCACACCGCCCACATCTAGGGCTAATGGGGTGGAACATCTTGCCGAAACATTCGACAAACTGCTGAACCAACGCCAGTCGCGCCACACTACGGAGTTGCCCATATTCTCGGGTGCTTCCACCGAATGGTTGCCATTCAAAGCAGCCATGGAAGACCCCACTGTGTTCTACAAGCTCAAGCCGATCGAGAACTTAGCTCGTCTGAGAAGCTGGCTACGGAGAGAAGCAAGGGAAGCCGTGGCACCACTGCTGAGCGTCGCGACGCTGCCCGAACAAAATATAATGAAGACCTTGGAACAATGCTTCGGTCGACCCGAAGTTATGGTCAACTGCATGATGGAAGACCTGAAGAAGATACCGAGGCTCGGCGGCCGAACTCAACCAATTTGCAGTGAAGATTCAGAACATGGTAGCCATCCTGAGGAAGCTGAGGCACGGGTATCTCTTTAACCCGTTGCTCACGAGAGACATCCTGGAGAAGATCAGCCCATACGAGAAGAGCAAGTAGTACGACTATGCAGAAGAGACGTCGCGCTTCAGGAACGAGCCCGATGTCGTCCTTCTCTCTGAATTCTTAATGTGACAAGCGTACAGGGCGCTGCGCTACGGGTTCAGTATGTACCAAAGAACACCGCGTCCACCTCCTAACAAGAACAAAGCCAGAACAAGAAGGCTAGTCTTGGCGATAGCAGAAGAGGGCAGGGATTCGCCGAGTCGCAGCCAGCCAAAGAGAATGCGTGAAGAGCCAACGAAGTGCCTGATATGTGCCGATGATCACGCTCTGTTTTGCTGCGCTGCTTTCAAGAAACTGAGCGTGCAGAAGAGATGGGACACAGTCAAAAAGGAGGGGCTGTGTTTCCGGTGCATACGAAGCAAGCACAGAAGGTACAACTGCAGAACGAAGCCGTGCGGCGTCAAGGGCTGCAACTTGCCTCACCATACGCTGCTGCACGAAGACAGGTCCGGCGGCGCTCCACAGATCGAGGATTCCGTGATTACCGCATCGGCCACCTCCGATCGTGCGGTGAAGCTCAAGATGAGAAGAATTCAAGTTGTCGGTCCACGGTTCGAAGTGGATATCTTCGCGCTGTTCGACGAAGGCTCGACAGTGACACTACTGGATGAAGACGTCGCGAAGGCTATCGGCGCAGACGGCCCACCAAAGATGCTGAAGATGCATGGGATCAATGCCGAGAGGAGAGAAGAAAAAAGCCGACTCGTACAACTTGGCGTACGGGGTCACGACGGTACCAGATATGACATCACTGCAAGAACCGTGGACGGATTGAACCAACATACTCACCTGCACGATCTCAAGAACAAAGAGATGTGCTATGAAGACAAGAAACCCCAACTTCTCATCGGCACGGACAACAGGCAGCTCATTATATCCAGGGAGCTGAGGTTTGGCAAGAAAAACCAGCCTGCAGCCTCAAAAACGAAGCTCGGCTGGGTAATCCATGGAAGCATCCCCAGACGCCTCATAAAGCAGGAAGAACACGAGAACATCCTGCACGTGTCTACGATCGAGACCCGAGGAATAAGAATAAGAAACATTCATTTGCAGCTCTACTAAAAACTAAAAATAATAATTAAGCTTATATTTAAATATAATAAGAAAAATACATCAATAAAGAACGTCTAAAACTAAAACAGCGTAGGTAGCCGCAAATTGGATCAAGCTCGGCAGTGCTGGCACATCTAGGTATGTCCAGCACCGGTCTTCCTCTTGACCCATTCCGTGACCTCACAGCTGTCCAAACAATTACACACTACTTTAAACAAAAATAATAATAATAAATAAAAGAGAATTAAAAAATAAACAATAAATCTGTAATAAGTGTTAAACGTCTTAATTCATGACCAAAATTGCAATTAAAAATTTAAATTGTACATTTAAGAATTTTAGTCTTTAATTATTTTAAAATAATTGTGAAATGTGAATACTACCCATAACCCAACACCAAAGAAAACATTTTATGAAAACCACTAATTAAGGATGCCAATCGAATCAGTAAAATTTTGAATACAGGAAGCAAAGTGCAAAACAAGTAACCGGAAACAAAACATGAAACATACACCTATAAATATACACTTATATCATTTCGTAAGCTTTCCTGTGCTTTCTGTTAGCGTAAAATAAATTGTCGGAGTTGCTTTTTAAAAGAAGCTAGACTTTTTAGATTTCTAATCGGCGGCGGTATGTTATTCCAGCATTTGGATGCCGAATAACGAAAGCTGCCCCTGAACGACGCTGTATGATGTTTCTCGATAGCTAGCTGGACAGAACATGCTAGCAGTTCTTGAGAGTTTATCATATAGATATCTAGGCTCCCTATATTTTAATACGTCAAACAAAAGACAAGCAAGATAAAGTTTTCGCCGATGCTTCATTTTCAACATAAAATGCTCATTCAAGAAGGGGGTCACATGGCTTCTAGGTGGGATATCAAAACAGTAACGGGCACAGGCATTCTGAACTCTTTGTATGAGCTTTTTAGTTCCAGATGTTAAACGTGGGCCAAAAACAATATCTGTATAGTTCAACTTTGACAGCACCAAAGACTCTACAAGACGAACACGCAATTCCACTGACAGAAACGGTCTGTAAAAGGAGTAGTTGACTAGACTAGTTATATGTTCTTGGAACCGCAGATTACAATCAAGCAAAAGACCCAGATTACGTGCCGCATAAATGCGTTCAATTGGTTCACCCATTAAGTTTACGTCACTTGTAAGGCTCAGATGTTTGAGTTGATTAATGGAGCCACAGATTAAGTATTTTGATTTAGCAGGATTAAGACACAAGCTGTTTTTTTGGGCCCACAGCATTATACGATTAAGGTCCTCATTGAGCTGCTTTTTCTATATCACTTGGCCTACAAGATATATAAATTTGGGTATCATCAGCGTAGAAGTAAAATTTACAGTGTCTACGAGTAATATGGGTTCTTAAATCTGCTATGTATAAAATGAATAATATTAGCCCCAAAATAGAACCCTGTGGTACTCCATTTTCAACATCCAACCAGTCAGATAATTAGAAGGACCCGTCACTAAGGGAGAGCTGCACACGCTGGCGACGATCACTGAGGTAGCTATTAAACCATTTCAATGTTGCATCATCAAATCCGTAGTATCTTAGTTTTGATAATAGAATATTTATATTTATTGTGTCGAAAGCCCTGGAAAAGTCCAATAGGATAAGTAGGGTATAATGACCTTTATCTTGTAAAGTTAAAATATTGTCAGTGACATCAAGTAGTGCAGTCACAGTACTCCGACCCTTCCTAAAGCCAGATTGTGTCTCAGGTAACAAATTGTTATTTTCCAGGTAGCCTGTAATTTGCTCACACCACCTTTTCCAGTATTTTTGAGAAGCAAGGCAAGATACTTATAGGCCTGAGATCTTTTGTCTCAATAGGGTTGGTGATTTTAGGTAGAGGCCTCACTACAGACTGCTTCCAGAGAAGGGGGGTGTTGGTGGATACTGTCTCAAGGTGGAAGGTACTGTCACAAAATTTATGGTATTCAAAAAATGTAATATAAGATAGTTGAGTGATTGGAACCGTAGGTGTTTCTAAGAAATGTTTATTAATAAGATTTGGATTATTAAATTGTGAACGTAGATAATTTTCATGTTTACTTAAAATAGTTTTCTTTATATTTTTCCACAGCTGTTTAGGTTCTTTGATTTTATGATTAATATTGTGTTTAAAGTATGCAACTTTTTCATTATACGGTGACTTATTTACTAGAGTTTTTAGGCATTTATAATATTCCCTTTTACTTTCTAACTTTGTTTTATGATAGTCCTGCAATGCTCTGTCCCGCAGTGTCATCATTAATTTGATGGTGTCTGTAATCCAAGGAATCTAGGCGAACATCGAGGCGAACGACTGCAGGAAATGGTGAAGAAACACTTCGAAATAGATGCACTGGGAATAGCGGCTAAGGCGAGGCTGAGCAACGACGAGCAGCGAGCCATCGACCTCTTTGGCAGAACGGCCACACGAACGGAAGACGGTCGATTCGAAGTGGGACTTCTATGGCGCACGAACGGCGTCAAACTACCTGTTAGCTACAACAATGCGCTAAAGAGGCTCAAGAACTTGGAACACAAGCTCAAGAAGAACCCCCTGGACGAGGTGCAGTATCATGGGCAGATGAAGAAGAATCTCATAAGCAAAGGATATGCGGAAAAATGCGACGGGACAGAGGCCGGAAGTGATATCACATGGTACCTGCCGCACTTCCCGGTTAAAAACCCAAACAAACCGGGCAAGTTGCGACTGGTTTTCGACGCAGTGGCGAGAACAAACGGCGTGAGCCTCAACCATCACTTGTTAGAAGGGTCTGACCTTCTGACCTCTCTACCGAAGATATTGTTCCGGTTCAGAGAAGAAGCCGTCGCTGTGAAGGCTGATATAGAGGAGATGTTCCTTTGCGTCAAGGTCAGAAAAGAAAACCAACCGGTCAAGATGTTCCTGTGGAGAGAAGACAAAGACGAGCCGCCGTCCGCATACAAGATGGTGGTAATGATCTTCGGAGCATCGTGTTCACCTTTCCTGGCACACTCAGTCCGGAATCGGAAAGCGAAAGAATTCGCCGAATCGCATCAAAAAGCCCATCGCGCTATCACTGAAGCCCATTACATGGATGACTACGTAGACAGCTATCCAGACCACCAGAAGGCCACGCAGATCGTGGAACAAGAGGACCAAGTACAAAGAAATGGTGGCTTCCACTTAAGAGGCTGGACAAACAACGACCGGAGGGTGCTAGAGGGACTGCCTGAGGACCGCCTGGCCGAGAACACGACACGGCATGTCACCAAAGACGAGCAAAAGACCCTGGGCATGCTGTGGGACAAACGCGACATGCTGTGGGACAAGGCGACAAACTTCAATTCAACACGTCGCTATCCAGAGTCCCCATGGAGGTCCGCGAGCTACAGCACGCATCGACGAAGAGAGAGGCCCTTAGCACTGTGATGAGCATCTACGACCCGCTGGGATTACTGAGCTGCTACACGATTACCGCCAAAGTCATCCTACAAGGCTTGTGGCGTCAGAAGCTGGACTGGAACGAGCCGCTGCCCGCTGAGTCAGCCGAAGACTTCGCCCGTTGGCTGACAGATATGGAGTACATCAGTCAACTTGAGCTACCCCGGAGTTACAACGGGGGGAGCCCAACGAGAAGCCGGCAGCTGCACGTATTCTGCGACGCGAGCAAGGACGCATACGCTGCAGCCGTCTATTGGAGGTTGGAACAAGAAAATGGGAAAGTACGAGTCGTGTTGGCCGCCGCCAAGGCCAAGGTGGCGCCGCTGAAGGCACAAACAATACCAAAGTTGGAGCTACAGGCTACCCTGATTGGAGCAAGACTGGGAAACAACGTCATAGCAGAGCACAGGTCGAAAACGGACACGGCTTTCTACTGGATCGACGCACAAGTAGTTCAGTGTTGGATAGAGAACGGCGACGGAGAAAATACACGCCATACGTCGCACATCGGCTAGGGGAGATCGCCGAGCTGACGTCCGTTCACCAGTGGAGATGGGTGAACACGAAGAGCAACGTCGCTGACTTAGCCATGTTCCGAAGAGCGACGAGGACCCTTGGTTCCAGGGGCCGGACTTCCTGCGCAGGCCTATGAACGAGTGGCCTGCAGAGAGTCCCGCTCAAGATGAAGATTGAGAAGAATACGTCGCCTTTCACACCATGGAGGCGAGCGAGCTGAGCTGTCTACCAGATGTGACGCGCTTCTCAAGCTACGAGCGCCTCATAAGATGCACGGCGACGGTTTTGCTATTCATCGAGAAGTGCCGAGATCGTCGGGCCAATCTCGATGTCCGACACCTGGAGAGGACCGAGAAGTTGTGGTATCGAAAATCACAACGAGACAGCTTCGCACAAGAAATCGAGAAGATGGCAAGAGACAAGAAGGTGCCTAGATGGAGTTCCTTGTGCCGGCTCAACCCGGATGTGACAACGTGTACAAGGACGGGCTGCTCGTACTAGACGGAGGGATCAAAGCAGCTCAAGTGCCGGAGATAAAAAATCCAATCATCCTGGATGGAAGACATAATTTTACAAGGTTGCTGATGGCAAGGGAGCACCCCAGAGCGGGACACGGGAGCCGCGAGAGGGTCGTGAACTCGTTAACGACCTCAGGCAGAAGTTTTGGATACTGAAACTGCGAACGAATCACGAACAAATGTGCGTTCTGTCGGTTACGACGGGTGCACCCGAGGAGCCCGCCAACTGGAGACCTGCCAGCCGAACGCCGGGGAGCATTCCAGAGACCATTCTCGTACTGTGGTCTCGACTGTTTCGGCCCGATGACGGTTACCATCGGCCGACGTCACGAGAAGAGATGGGGAGCTCTCTTCACATATCTGAAGACGCGGGCGGTCCACCTGAAGCTGGTGGCCTCGCTGTCGACGGACTCCGCACTGATGGCTATAAGCCGTCAGTCATGTACATCGACAACGGTACGAACTTCAGATGCGCGGATGTCAAGCTGCGGCAGGCGTACGCCGAGTGGGCGCCGGCTATGACTCAGCTAGGCCTCACTCATCGAATGCAGTGGAAGTTAACACCGCCCGGGGCGCCGAGTTAAGGAGGTGCCTGCGAAAGGATGGTGAGGTCAGTGAAAACCGCCTTGCTAGCTACGCTGAACGAGAAGTCGCCCAAGGAAGAGGTACTCCAGACACTGATGGCCGAGGCGGAGTACTCAGTGAACGCTCGACCGCTCGTTCACGTATCGGTGGACCCTAACGACCCGGAGACGATTACACCGAATCATTTCCTCCTCGGGTCGTTCACCGGACTGCCGTGCGTCGGATCGTGTGTACCAGCGGACAAGAAGACATGGAAAGTCGCGCAAGCCCTTGCCGACGAGTTCTGGAGGCGCTGGGTACTGGAATACCTTCCCACGCTCACACCACGCTACGGGGCCCTGTAGAGCAGCCGAGCCCTTGTACCGGGGGACCTGGTCGTCGTCGTCGACCCGACGCTGCCGCGTAATACGTGGCCGCGGAGGGGCGTGCACCGGGCTTACCCTGGCCCGGACGGACAAGTGCGTCGTGCGAACGTTCACACGTGCAGTGGCGTGTTCCGGAGGCCAACGTCGAAGCTGGCGGTGCTGGAGGAGGCGCCGTAGTCGCAGATGCGACCGCTGGCGGAGCAGACAGAGCCGGGAGCGGAGCGGACGACGCCGGGGGCGGTTCCGGGCGCAGAACGAGCGCCGGAGCGGCCTAGAGCGAGCACGAACGGCTCGTAGTCGCCGCCGGAGCGGCCCGCAGCGAGCACGGACAGCTCGCAGTCGCCGGAGCAGACTGCGGCGGGCGCGAACGGCCCGCAGTCGCTGCCGGAGCGGCCCACAGCGAGCTCAAACGGCTCGCAGTCGTCACCGGATCAGCCTGTAGCGAGCACGAACAGCTCGCAGTCACCGGACCAGTCCACGGTGGGATCGGCGAGCCCGCAGTCACCTGAGGAGGCTGCGTAGACCCTGGCTACTGCGCCGGGGGTTGGATGTTAAGTACAGCGGCCTCGTAACGTAATAATATCAGTGAGTTGAAATGTGAACGATAAACAAGTGATTTAAAACAGTACATAAACTATATATGTATAGACTTCTATAGCATCACTGTGCAATAAGTCGTGCTAAATGGTGTTTTACGAACTTAAGGTTATTTTGCTTATACTATATTTTAAACTATAGTGAGTTTTAACGTAATTTATTTTATGTTGTGTAGATAAACATAATACCTAAAGAACAGAACAACAGTTTGGATTATATAATAAAGAGATACGTAATTATTAAGCGAATAGTGGTAAAATACATAACATTTCATAGATGGTGTATCTTAGATTATGAATATCTTTAGTACTAAATAAGATGGTTAGTTAGTATGATATTGGGAAAAATAATAAAGAGTTTCACATAATGCGTTTTACTTCACCTGGCTCATGGAAAATAGGGAAAATTATGGAAAATAGCCGTATAGAGAGGCAAAAGCGAGACGGCAAATCGGCCCGAAAGAGGCGTACGGGCGCATCTCTCTATACGGCATTTCCATGAGCCAGGTAAGCAAGACAAAAATTGTGAAAAATGTTTTCCTCGAATGAGTGTTTTATTATCGCCCCGGCTCTGCCTAAATCGGTGTAACCTTGCTATCTTCGAGTCTAATCTGAGCCGGCGGTTGAAACCCTGTGGAACAATACAATCCCCTACATATCTTTACTTATTACGCAACGAAAGAAAAAATATATAAAAACTCTAAAACTCGCGGTTTCCCTGAGATAAGAACTAGATCGATTTTTTACGCGCAAACCCCCTGCATACTCATAAAAATTATTGAAGCCGTTTCAAAAATTTTTATTTGTATATACGGTAGGAAAGGGACACTTGATTCTCATGCATTATGGGAGACTAGGTACACTCAATTTAATAATTTAAAACTTAATTTAATTTAATACCAGCAAACTTTTCCAAATTAGTAGAATCGTCAGATATGGCACATTTTAAATGGTGGACTTCCAAAAAAAGGAGGCGATTATACGTTGATGGGATGTTGACCTGACGATGGGATCCATGAGATATCGAGGGAACTTCTCGAAATGTATGTGGTCACATATAATGATTTTGACTTTTTCTGAAGTAACCATATGCTACCAAAAAGTAAGATTTTGCACCAAGGTATACCCTGGATCCAAAAGTACTTGGTACTGACTTCAAAATAATTGTGTAGAGAAATAGTTAAAATTTTATCCTTTAAAAGGGGAATTATTTGGAAGTCGGTTTAATTTTTTGTTTATTTCTGTTGCAATCAACTTTTATTTTGTACAAATTTTTCCCCGCGGCTTCGCCTGCGTTAAATTGGGGTTTACGTGACATATTTATAATTTATAGCTTTGCGTTGATACGACAGTCAGTCATTCAGGACAAAGCATTTTATAGGTAAAGATTATTATTCATATCCTAGATAGTATCTTCTAGATAAGGATAATTAAATTGTATCCGTTTATATAGCTTCTGAAAATACCACATTATTTCTTATCATTTTTTTAAACCTAGAATGGGTATCCTTAAAAGATAGACATATCGATGATATACGTTTTTGTAGACTTATTAAAGAGAAACAATCCCACCATACATTGTTTTGTTATTTATCTCCAACGGGTTAGGTTAGGCAGCGTTATTGATAAAAGTTCCCAGACGGCTTGATTTTTTCCGACACCTTCAACAATTATCGTCATAAATCAAACAATTTCCACAAAACCTTAACAAATTATTATCGACCTAAGCCTTCCTGAGGAACCACTCTGTCGGTAAATGTAAAAACATGAAAATCATTTCAGTAGTTTTTGAGATAATCACGAATATACAGACATACAGACTCGGTGGGGCACTGAAGTATCCTATGTCCGTCTCCTGGTTCTAAGCTACCTCTCCATCAATTTTCAGCCAAATCGGTTCAGCCGTTCTTGAGTTTTAAATATTGTAACTAACATGACTTTCTTTAATATATATATAAATTATAATTTTAGGTATATAGATCTCGGTATTTAGATTTATATATAGATCTCGGTATTTAGATTTGTATATAGATCTCGGTTTAGGCATGAGCCAAAACCAAGATCTATACATAGTACGTAATTATACCGAATTTCATCAATTTATATTCAGAATTACAGTAGCTAAGCGCGGACAGACAGACAGACAGACGGACGGACAGAACGAGACTATAAGGTTTCCTTGAGTACGACGGAACCCAAAAAATAAGAGAAGGTTGTGTACATTTTGTTTTTAAAAAATAGTAGGTACAAGAAAGAGTACCAAACCATAAAAAATGGCGATTAAAAAATATTATGGTAAAATTAATACTAAAAAACCGCATGCGAATACAATAATAGTAATTTAAGATTTTAGTGGTCTAATAAAAAATAAATGTAAGTTAAATGGAATAGGATCCGAAACTATTCGACTGATTTTGATGAAATTTGGCATAGATATAGAGTAGACCGCGGTGAAGGATATATGCTAATTTTTCGAGGGGGAATTTGGCAGATAATTAATATAATATATGATATCTATACAGATAAACAAAATTGAAGTTTTCACTAAATCTCACTTAATGCATTTAAAAGTATGATCGGTACTTACAATAAAATATAAATTGTTAACATTTTTCTGTCCGTCTGTCAGTCTGTGTATTTGTTCCGGCTAATCTCTAAAACGGCTAGACCGATTTTCACGGGACTTTCACTGGCATTTATATTATAATATATGTATACATATATATATTCATTGTAAGGCTTTGATGACAATGATTTTTAGATTCATAGTTTTGCGTTGACTTTCACGGTGGACTTATTATATCAATATGTACGAGTTCATTATTAAGAAAATGTATAGTATTTTATTTTACTAGTCATTTCACAAAAATACCAACATCCAAATATTGGGTCGTAACACAAACATTTATACAAGTAGTATGAAATTGAATAAACATATCTCGAGTGACTATAAAAATATTATATCGAAGCGAGTAAATATAGGATCATCTCACAGTAAGATCTCTTCAGGCAGCCGAGGTCAAACGCATTATCGACATTTTATGCCGCAGTCGGTAAATCTCCTGATCCTTGAATTGGCATTTCGATTCACATGTGATTCGCGATTCGGTTATGCGTTTATAATGTCTTTTGTGTGATTTTAATGTGTTTTTGAAGATAGTACAGAATACGGCCGTTTGTCCACCGCCACAGTCACCTGGACGTCACCGACAACGAGATTATTTCTGGTCGAGATTAGGTTGACGTGACGAGCGTGCGTTGCTAATAATAATAGCTAATTCGGCGCCGTCATGTCATTCTCGGTGACGTTCCTGTGACGGTGGCGGTGGACAAACGGCCTACGGATTAAGTTAAAGTCTTAGATTAAATCCTTTTTTAGTCTATACGATCGCAAATCTACAGTCCTTGGAAGCAGAATATGACAGCCCAAGGTTATCACCGAAATAATTTAAAACGTCGCGTCAGGCAAATCTATCATAAGATATTATGAAGTTATATTGTCAATTACGTCAACGTACGAAACGAACTTGTGAGTGCTGAGTCCTGGCATGGAAAAATCGCCCCTCGCGCACCGCGTTGCCCCCCGCATTAGTCTAGCCGTACACACATATCCGCGAGCTGTCATTGGCGTAAATGACTTTGTTTGTAAATTTTCTTCACATTTGTAATGTTCTATTTAATCTTTGGTAGTAGGTACCAAAATCGTAGCCGATTGCTTGCGTAAAATCAATTGCAAAAACTGATAAGAGTGAAAGAAAAAGCATGGTCTTGTAGTTTGGTTGTTTTTAATAGGACGCACGAATTGCGACCGAATTGCAATGAACGCCTTTGGAGTTCTTTTGGGGTCCATTTTTACGACGTTGGAATTACGACTTTATATGGCAGTTGGCACTCATAATAAGTGTTTGCATGTGGGATAAGAAAAGACACAAATTATGTTTCTTCTCTTACTAAATATCCGGGTCCCTATGTGCTATAAGTCCGATTTGACGCACAAAGAACAGACTAAACGGAAAGGCTACGGTCTAACCAAACCAGCATGGACGTGTGCAAAGAAATGAAATGAAAGAATGAGGGCTCTCGTAATTTTTTTCTGCCGCTAGGGGACTGACCCGACTCACACAAAGCGCCTTCTTTTAGCAGAGGTTGTATCGTATTGTCAATAACAATTTCGATCGACACTTTTTCTGCCACCGGGCGGCGCGTCATGTCAGATGACAGACAGCTATCAAATGTCACGAACTTCAAAAACTCTCATTATTTGTCTAAACGTAATATCAAGCTTTACAGTATTTTTTATTTGTGTTTGTTCCATATTTTAATGTATCAAACTTACCAGTGGCGTGGGGACCCTGTAACTCCATTCCTATCAGCTTCACAAGGTAAGTGGTAACACTTAGCATTTGAAGGCCCTCGTCCAAATCCCTACCTATTATACATACACTGTACAGGCTAGGGCTACCCTAATGAAGAAGAACCAGCCTTCGCCTCTGCTGAAACTAGCAATCTACCCGCGCATGGCGGGTTTCAAAATATAAAACTTTATGCCTTCGCAAAATCGTACTTTGATCAACTTCCAAAAGAAAATATAATATATATTTTTAAATATTATTTACCCTCGCAACGAATGCGATCCTTTACAGGCATTCAAAATCGAACGTTTCACTAAACTTTATTTGTAAATTAAATATAATACACGTTCATGTATCCGGAGTATAAGAAAACTTTGCAATATTCCAAATAAAACGTTTATATACAATGGAAAATAGTTTCGGAATACTTTTCTGCCACTGGGTCATACAACTTTAAACAGCTTTAAGTTACAAGAGGTTAATCATTATTATGAAAACCACTGCACAGATTAATGGTGTGTCAATTAACTCAATCATTGACCGTCAAAATGTATAACCAGCTAGCTGTAACGGGCCTTTAGTCGAGACGCATTCGATAATTTCGACGCTATATTCAATGACATCATTCATACACTACACATGAGCTGAGCAGCGAGCTGCCACTTTACATTCGAACCCTTCAATGTAACGTGTATCTTCGACTTCGTGTGCAATTAATAAAGTTCAATTTTGATTACCTATCTTAAAAATGCACGCCACGACGTCGCGTACACGAAACGATCGCTTCAGTGTGAATTGACCCTAAAATATAATCGGATTCCTAAATATCGCTACCGCTTACAACAGAGACGTAATGTAATAAAGCAGGACAAGCGCGGCATTCCGATGTCCCCGAGTTTGTACTGCGGAAATGTACAGTGGGAAAAATGCGCGCTCAGAATATCTGATATGTACAGCTTGTGTACTTAGCGAGGTTCCTACGAATCCCAAGTCCCCCAAGGACTTGGGATTCGTAGGTCGTGTCAAGAAGTTACATTTTTAACCGCCATTGCTGAACGAGGGTTGCTGTAGTGGTGTGGTCGAAAATATTGTTTAATTTATAAGTTTTATCTTTATTGGGGTTAGGTCTTAGATCAATCATAATCATCATTATCATCACCATATCAAGATACCGCGCATCGTACTGCGATCCATACCGCGGAGGGATCTGTGCGGTTTGGACTGCGCATCGAACTGTCCTGATAATTCCGATTAAAGATCCATCCACGGTATGGACTACGGGCGTCATATTATGTATTAGTCGAGTGCGTGGATAAAACTGCATAAAATGCGCTCGTGTGGGAAATGTGAAAAGTGGAAAATCGACATGCCAGATCGGACTGATAGTCCCGCGCATCTACTCTTCATTTCGCGCGGTTTTACTTTAGGTTCAGTTCACACCGCGACGATACGCACCATTTGAAATATTACAATGAAACGTATAATTACCTACTTACAACAAAACACTTCTTGTGTAAAGTTCAATTTTAAATAGCTATCTTAAATAGAAACGCCATATCCTATCGTTTCGTTCGGTGAATTGATCCTTAGGGTCAGTTCACACCGCGATAATAGGCGACGCAACGCGGCGCTGCATTTTTATGATAGCTATTCAAAATTAAACATTATTTACTACACAATAAGATACTTTTTGATACACGTTTCATATGATATTATTCATACACCGCACATGCGCTGTGCAGCGAGCTGCCACTTTACATTCGAACTCTTACAATGAAACGTGTATCTTCTTGCGGAATGAATAGAGTTCAACATTGAATAGCTATCTTATAAATGGAACGCCATGTCACGTATCGTTTCGTTCGGTGTGAATTGACCCTTACTTTTGGAGGGCGGTATTTGGTACTAATTTAATTACGTCTGTAAATTAAAGTAGCTTTACAAATCTGCAATATGATTTCGTTAACATACACAAACAGAATAAAACAGAACGATCTAGACAAGATGAAGGCAACAGAATTAGACAAAGGACTCCCCTAATGAGGGTTCTGGGAGTTTTTGTTCTCGTTTCGATGCAAATTCGAGGATGTTTAGAGGGCTATGCTAATACAAGAGGGATCTGATTATATTGTAGCGAGTGCATCGAGACAATACAATTTCGTAGCTAAGAAATATGTACTGATTTTACCATGTTAACATATTTTTTGTCCTTTCTGAAATGATGAGAATTTTAACGTTTAAAAGTCGTTGGGCGCTTTTTACCCGGTTTTTATAAGTCGAATCTCGCGACCACAAACCAAAATATTATTGGATTGTATATTATCCACATTTCGTTTTCTGTATTTGATCCATAGTAAAATTCCCAATGTCATTTTCATAAGATTCCTGAGTCAGCATTTGCATAAATAAGCGCGTGTCCCCAAAACAGAGTCATAATATTTACGTTTTTGAAGTACTAAGGCGGGTCAATAAGTCCGTGACTTTTTGAATTTCTAACCTCCTTACTGAAAAAGCAACACTACTCCTGTCAACAGGCATCTGTCAGTTGACTCCTATCAAAATTTGAACTTGCTGCGTCAGTTAGTTTGGGTTTTACAGCTATATTTATCAGACTATCCAGTAACTTAAGGAAACAATGGAAAAAAGTGAATTTCGTGTGCTTATTAAGCATTATTTTTTGCGAAAAAAAACCATTACCGAGACCAAGGCTAAGCTTGATAAATACTATGTGGACTCTGCACCATCGATTTCAATGGTAAAAAATTTCGTTGTGGCCGTACAAGCACTGAAGATGCCGAACGTCCTGGACGCCCAGTTGAGGTCTCTACACCCGAAACAATCGAAAAAATTCACGATATGGTGTTGGCCGACCGAAGATTGAAAGTGCAAGAGATTGTGGAAGCCATAGGCATCTCGCATGGCTCAGTGGTTTCAATTTTGAATGATCACTTGGGCATGAGAAAGCTTTCCGCAAGTCGACCACAAACGCAATCGTGTAACAACTTCACAGGAAGGTTTGGCGTTGTTTAATCACAATATGGAGGAGTTTTTGCGCCGTTTTGTAACCGTGGACGAAACATGGATCCATCACAACACACCAGAGACCAAACAACAGTCAAAACAGTGGGTTTCTAAGGGTGAATCGGCGCCAAAGAAGGCCAAGGTGGGTTTGTCAGCCAATAAAGTTATGGCGACTGTTTTTTGGGATGCACGTGGGATAATCCACATTGACTATCTTCAAAAGGGAAGAACAATTAATGGGGAATATTATGCCAACTTATTGGACCGCTTCAATGAGGATTTGAAAAAAACCGACCTCATTTGGCCAAGAAAAAAGTTCTTTTTCACCAAGACAATGCAAGGGTGCACACATGTGCAGTTGCCATGGCAAAAATCCATGAATTGGGCTATGAATTGCTCCCACATCCACCCTATTCTCCAGATTTGGCTCCTAGTGACTACTTCTTGTTCCCAAACCTGAAAAAATGGCTCGGTGGAAAAAGATTTGACTCCAATGATGAAGTCATCTCGCAAACAAAGGCCTATTTTGAGAACCTCGACAAATCATATTTTTTGGAAGGGATAAAAAAATTGGAGAAGCGTTGGACAAAGTGTATAGAGCTCAAGGGGGACTACGTTGAAAAATAAAATGATTTATTTATCAATAAATCTGTGTTTTATTCCAAAAGTCACGGACTTATTGACCCGCCCTCGTAACTAAACAAAATATTGTTATGAATAATTCACGAAAACATTAAATATTTTGTCTTGATCAACTCATCTTCTCGGCAGTTAAAAAGTAATTTAATATAATTTTGCACGCTTGATTCTGTCAATAATCCTCGGTGGTTTGTGCCTACTTTTCAGGATCAAAGCCCGACTCGAAGTGTATTTACGGCCACGAAAATATTTTCTCTCTTACAGAAAACTCTTACTACTTGAGGAGTGTCTTTTCAAAAGGGGATATCTACATTGTATCTTATTTTTCACAAAATGGGAAAACTTATATGGGAAATATTTACAGACCTACCGAAAAGCATTATTTCTGTTATGAAACTATTTCATTACAGTGTTCTAACTACACATTTTGCCAAAAAATATGACTTGTTAATTTAAAGCTACAGAGTTCAGAAAAATCATTATATTATCCTCTTTTGACATGGATCTTTTATAATATCCCACTTTGTTCTGTACTTACTGTAAATATCCCCTTTAGTTGTGTACTATTTTGTAAATATCCTCTTTTGTATTGTACATCGCAAGATTTTAAATTAATGCTACTAAACAGAATTATAATTTTTAATTATTAGACAGTTCAAATCCTGATTTGTCCAATATCAGGTGTCAGACAATCACACATAGATTCCATTTCGGTATTCTGTTCTCCTTCAGGGCTGCAGTTTGGATCATCAATTAATAATTCTTTATACCACTTCAGTACATCTAAATTGTACCACTCTTCGCCAAACTGTTTCTTGAGCAAATTTGAAATAACTTTCTTCTTGCTTTCTTTCAGTGGACGTTGTACTACATCTAAATCATGTAAAGACAAAGGAGATCGCTTGCCCTTTTTGAGTAATGGCATAGGTTTTTCTGCACCTGTTTGAAATCTGTAGTTTTCATAGACCTTCAATTCAACAGTGGCTGAACCACGAACCCGTTTCTTATAGAAAAAATTTTGAATGACAGACGTCAAAATACCCAACTTTCCAGAGTAAAAAAATACCGATGCGTTCATACGCTAACTATAAATATTTTTCGTTCCGTTCTACACGGTAAAATGTCTAAAAATAAAGCATAAAGTTAAAGGAAATAAAACACCATGTAAAAGTAATTATCGCGTTTTGAAACGGCTAATTGGTATAGTGTAAATATTTGTATTGTAAATATCCTCTCTTGTTATGAAATGAAAAAGAACTATTATTTTTTTAATTTTGTAAGTGTAAATATGCTGTTCTGAAATGAACACTCATATTTGAAGCTGCTTTACTTGGAGAATATCTCGTTTTGATTAAGATTTAAGTGATGAAAGTGTGTATTTTAGCACTAAGAACAAGACTACATACTCAGTTTAATAAATAATAAAAATGTAAATATCCCCTTTTGAAAAGATACTCCTCACTTATGCCCAGTATCGGTACTGAGCATAAGTGAGGAGTAAATGACCAATTAAAAAAATTAACGAGACACCCAATTGTATCTCTCTCTCTCTCTCTCTCTCTCTAATAATAAAAAAATATACACTCACTAAGAATTCTATGTTTCTATTAGATTTGATGTATTTTCGAAAACTTCATTTAAACCTTCTAATGAAATCATTTCATGCTCATTAAAAAATTATACTGGGTGATTTTTTATTCCATTTATGGAAAAACAGGGTACATAACAGGTACATGAAATAGAAGTACATACTATGGCAGACTTAGTTTAGGTACTTTTTACTCTTTTTTCTACTATGGTGAAAATTGGTTCTACAACATGTAAGTGCCAATTTAAAATTATTATTTACTAATTTAATCATTAAAAATGATTTTGAAAAAAATCATGTTGAAATTAAAAAATATAGAAAAATAATGTAGAAATGGTGACAATTTCTATAATATTTTTCTAGGAATTGGTGATACGGAGCGTACCATGTGCAGAGTAGAGAATATATTACGTACGTACGTACAGAAAAGCAGCTTTCATAGAACGATCCAAATTTGAAAACGTTGACGTCCCCTTCAACGACCTACAATTTTTCCACACAATGGTGGGTACCGCACGCTTGCACCGTAGTACTGCAATCAGATCGATGCGAACTATGTAGCTGTTTATCTGTTCTTCTTGCTTTCGCAGCCCACGCGCCTCTAGCACCTTTACGCTTAAACTGTAGGATGAACTTAGTTTATGATTTTCCTAAAGATATTTCAAATACTTGAGCTTTGACACAAATACTGGTGTGTATACAGATTCGGTTGTTGGTACATATTAATATATGTGATGTGTCTTTTTTCGAAACGGAATAAAATCACCCAGTATTGAGCATCGAGAATAGACCATAATAGTGAAAATTCCAGTAAGTTCCTTACGAATATCAAAAACCAAAGATTTATATTGAAGAAGCTTGTAGCGAACAACGGAATGTTTCGATAAACAAAGTAAAGGAATTTAATATAAGTCCAAGGGTGAAAAGGGACCGTTATTAGAGGCCAGTTTTATGCTAATCTTAACCTAGTAATAAGCCTTTTATTTTTATTCTTTATTATATACTGTGCTATTAAATTACACTGTTCTGTACAAATTGCACGTTTTTTGCCTTTTAATCCCATATTTCAAAGGCAAAACACGTGCAATTTGTACAGAACAGACGACTACATGTAACATATTTAGTTTAATTTATATACTCAGGAATATTGAAATATTACTACTTGATAAACGTAAAACAATATCTTTTTTTATGCGTAGTTTAGTAATTAGATACATTAAAAAAAGTTTTTTTTTTTGCTAAATTAGTAAAAAAACATTCAATAAAGTAAGTATGGATTTAAACACTTTTTTTCACACACTTTTACTTAATAGTACTAAGGCGGGTCAATAAGTCCGTGACTTTTTGAATTTCTAACCTCCTTACTGAAAAAGCAACACTACTCCTGTCAACAGGCATCTGTCAGTTAACTCCTATCAAAATTTGAACTTGCTGCGTCAGTTAGTTTGTGTTTTACAGCTATCTTTATCAGACTATCCAGTAACTTAAGGAAACAATGGAAAAAAGTGAATTTCGTGTGCTTATTAAGCATTATTTTTTGCGAAAAAAAACCATTACCGAGACCAAGGCTAAGCTTGATAAATACTATGGGGACTCTGCACCATCGATTTCAATGGTAAAAAGTGGTTTACTGAATTTCGTTGTGGCCGTACAAGCACTGAAGATGCCGAACGTCCTGGACGCCCAGTTGAGGTCTCTACACCCGAAACAATCGAAAAAATTCATGATATGGTGTGGGCCGACCGAAGATTGAAAGTGCAAGAGATTGTGGAAGCCATAGGCATCTCGCATGGCTCAGTAGTTTCAATTTTGAATGATCACTTGGGCATGAGAAAGCTTTCCGCAAGATGGGTGCCGCGTTTGCTCACAGTCGACCACAAACGCAATCGTGTAACAACTTCACAGGAAGGTTTGGCGTTGCTTAATCACAATATGGAGGAGTTTTTTAACCGTGGACGAAACATGGATCCATCACAACACACCAGAGACCAAACAACAGTCAAAAGAGTGTGTTTCTAAGGGTGAATCAGCGCCAAAGAAGGCCAAGGTGGGTTTGTCAGCCAATAAAGTTATGGCGACTGTTTTTTGGGATGCACGTGGGATAATCCACATTGACTATCTTCAAAAGGGAAGAACAATTAATGGGGAATATTATGCCAACTTATTGGACCGCTTCAATCAGGATTTGAAAAGAAACCGACCTCATTTGGCCAAGAAAAAAGTTCTTTTTCACCAAGACAATGCAAGGATGCACACATGTGCAGTTGCCATGGCAAAAATCCATGAATTGGGCTATGAATTGCTCCCACATCCACCCTATTCTCCAGATTTGGCTCCGAGTGACTACTTCTTGTTCCCAAACCTGAAAAAATGGCTCGGTGGAAAAAGATTTGACTCCAATGATGAAGTCATCTCGCAAACAAAGGCCTATTTTGAGAACCTCGACAAATCATATTTTTTGGAAGGGATAAAAAAATTGGAGAAGCGTTGGACAAAGTGTATAGAGCTCAAGGGGGACTACGTTGAAAAATAAAATTATTTATTTATCAAAAAATCTGTGTTTTATTCCAAAAGTCACGGACTTATTGACCCGCCCTCGTAATGTCACATTTCGGTACCACTTTTGTATGGAGCGTTTTCACGAGACTTGCGAAATTTTGTAAATAAATCGTCTGTACTTATGAGAATATTGATTTCCAATATACTATTTCTACTGAGAAGTTACTTATATCTATGAGTACTATTCATATATGCAATAAAAATTTCAATCGTCTGAAACGAAATGAAAATATTAAATCAACCAAAGCCATGAAACCGTAGGAGGTGGCTACACATTATTTATGGTGAATTAAGCATTGCATTGAATCGACCTCGTAACTACTGGACCGATTTTGAAGAAATTTAGCACAGATATAGAGTAGATCATGGGAAAGGCCGTAAGGTTCTTTTTATCGCAAGAAAATGTACGATTCCCGTGGAATTTACTTTTGCGCGCATGAAGTCGCGGGGCAATTAATTTATAATGCAGATCACATTTCAACGCTGATTTGAAGTAGTTTTTAAATATCGTGTACAATAATAAAATTAAACAGCCGTTATGGGGCTTCAGAGATGGCAAATACGAGTATACTTAAATGTTTTATATTAGGATAAAATTTCGCTTGCTATACTGATTGTGTGAACTATCACAGACGGCTACGGTGCTTAAATTTTCATATTACGTAACATAATATTATGTAATATATTTGGGCAATTTAAAATTAAATATTATAGTATCTTCGCCATCTGTGACGCCCTTAAACCTTCCATAAAAACGTTCACCTTTTTATGCCTTTAAAAATGAGAAAGTTTTTATCGATGGTGGTGGAAGGTGGAATGAAGGCGAAGACAATCTTCTGGCACTGCGAGTGTTCATTGTTAGCGGTTATAGCTTACCACTAACGATTTTGTTCGCGCCATAAAAATATCCGGTATTTTTATATCGGATACCGGATAGGCCAATACCGCCCTTGGGATCAGATACTAGGCCCGCTAGGATCAGCCATGATGAATGCCCAGCGTGTGGCGTGGGCATAAATCTTGTGTAATATCGTAGTTGTATTTTAAACCTGACAGAATAAATGTGATATACGGTGTGGGATCCTCGTGAATAAACAGTGAAAGCTTCGAAGGTACGCGGACGACTTATGGGACTGGTATTGTTAGTACCCATATCATCAAGCCGGAGGAAGTGGATTCGAATCCCGCCAGGGACCAAAAAAGTTTTTATGTTCGTGGGTCATGGACGTATATTAAATAAATGTATTTATATAATAAAAATCTTATATATATGTACAGTATAAAAGTATTATATATATTAATGTACCAGACCCGTAACTCAAGTTCTTCGAGACCTTACCAGGGGCCACGTGGTGTGAAAACGTCCATAGATATTATCATTAGCTTTTTAAACGTACGGATAGTAATAAGAGAGAAAATATTTGAGAGGTGTCAAGGGACACCCGGATGGAACGAAGTTATAATATATATATTATAATATAAATATATAGGACGGACAGAAAAATGTTTTATTGTAAACAATTTATATTTTATTGTAAATTTAATTGATATAATATATTATATTATACAAAACAAATAGTTGAACTAAGTATATATAGTGCGCGCGGAACTAGTTGGCCTTCGCCTTAGGTAGGGACAGGGGTGAAGGGGCGGGTTGCTTGCTGCTCGCAGTGTTGCCGCCGCGAAGTCCGGCTCCGTACTGAGTAATAACATCCCGGGGCGTCAACAGGCCCGGCTAGCTAGTCACAATATGTAACAGTCATAACAGTCACAATGTGTAATTGCAAAATTCTACATTATTGTCAAGGTGATAAGGTCGTTTTTTGTATCATTCTTAATAGTCGTTATTACATTGTGATTTCGAGTGGCAAAAAGTGTCGTGCCAATTTAATCCGCTTAGCGTCTAATTCGCAACGCGCCATAAGGAACTTCGTTCCAAAAATAATATATTGAAAACGAACTAATTTGTCGTGACTAGCTGTAAGTATACATTTTTATCCGACTATTTTTTATTTTGGCAGTCTGTTTATTTTGTTCCACTGTAGCGTCCAAGCTACTGATTCGATTTTAGTGAATGAGGTGTCAACGATTCGTAATAATAGCCCGGGTGACATAGGCTATATAGTTTTATAAAATTAGTTTACATAGTTTTTTATAAAATTGTTGTTATTTATTGTTATGTTGTCTAGCATTGAATACTTAATGTCAGTTCACATTACGACGAAACGAGGCGCGGCGCTGCATTTCAAAAATAGGCATTCAAAATTGAACTTTATTGACGACACAAAAAGATACACTTTTCATTTCAGTAGTGAATAAAGTTCCATTTTTAATAGCTTTCTTAATGTAGCGCTGTAACTGACCTTCTGACGAAAAATAATTTTTAGTCAACATGCCTATACGTGCTAAATCTTTCAGTGGTTTTACAAACGATTGTTATGGTATTTACTTACTGAACATTTCTAAAAGTGTAAATCTTGACAACATTTACGCACGAAATGAATGGACCCTTCTCACAATGGAAGGTTTTATTGTACGTGCGTGGAATTCCCCAGACTGTGAAAAGGGCGCGTAAGAAGTACATGCAATACTTATGCCCTTTACAACACATATTTATGGTGTAACCGAATATACCTTATCTAAAGGTGTGTGGTGACTGGTGAAATTTTAACTACAATAAATCTAATTCAAATATTTACAGTTCACACACACACATTCAAGCATACAGTCACTCTCTCATACTAATACCAGTAAAAATATTAACAATTTATTTCAATATACACAAAACATAAAAACAATACATTACAATTTTATCTAAATTTATATTTTCACATAAGCTTTACATAGTCTATAATTAGCACGTACTAAACAACTTAAATTTAAGTTGTTTAGTACGTAAAGTTAAGAAGGCTGTAATTTACGAATAGAAGAAGAAAGGAGAGAATTTACGAATGTGCGCGATAAAATGTGCGCGATAAATTCAGAAATATTAGCTGAGTCGGGAATGCTAGAGTTGAAAAATTCCCCTGGCAAACGTAACGGCTCACCATAAACTAACTCAACTGATGAGGTATGTAAGTCCGGCTTAAAAGAACTCCTTATGCCAAGAAGAATAAGTGGCAGCGTGTCCACCCAATTGGAGTCAGCATGACACATAATGGCCGCTTTAAATTGACGGTGGAACCGCTCCACTAAGCCGTTGCAAGCGGGATGGTACGCGGTAGTGCGACGATGTTGATGCAAGCAGATGGATGAAATATGCAAGGCAATCACTGTAATGCAGTTTATTAATACTGATACAAGTTCACACAGTTAGCAAGTCGATAATTCACACACTCCGCATTAATTATAACAGTTTTTAGAAGGTGTATTTAAAGCGACACGTCACACGGCTATACGTCGTACAGTTAAAATCCGACTGACTGGATATGGCGGGGCGAAAAGCGCGTCGCGCGCAGTGTGCATATCGCACATACGAGTAGATACCTATGAAACTTACCGGTATGGCTGCGCGTGCGCCGTGAGATCTTACGACACGATATTTAACACTGTATAAATCTGTTTACCTAAACTTAAATTTACGTTGTTTAGTACGTGTTAATTATATATTATGTAAAGCTTATGCGAAAATATAAATTTAGATAAAATTGCAATATATTGTTTTTATGGTTTGTGTATATTTAAATAAATTGTAAATATTTTTACTGGTAATTAGTATGAGAGAGTGACTGTATGTTTGAATGTGTGTGTGTGTGTGTGTGAACTGTAAATATTTGAATTAGATTTATTGTAGTTAAAATTTCACCAGTTACCACAGGTGCGTTTTCACATGCACCGGGCAGCCGGTCCTGTGCACCCGGCGGTGAAGTGTACCTTCAGCTTTCAAACGTACCGACATAATTTGCAAAACGATGGCCGCCGGGTAGGCAGCACTAGCTACGCGGCGACCGCCACGTGTGAAAAGGCACTTAGGGTCAGTTCACACAGAAGCGAGACGATACGTGACGCGTATCGCCTCGTTTCTGTTTTGTCATTGTCCTAACCAAACTTGGAAACAACATTTTATTGTTGTTCCAACGCGGGAATGTTAACAGAAGAAGATACACGTTTAATTGCAAGAGTTCGAATGTCAAATTGCGCTTCTCTGTATTTATTATGAAGGTACTAAATATAGTTCAATTTTTAATCACTACTTTAAAATGCAGCGCCGCGTCCCGTATCGTCTCGTTATGGTGTGAGACCCTTAGAACGTGGAAAGTTGAAAATCTTAGGTTTAACCGACTATGCATATGATGGTAATCCATCATCGTCGTATTTTTGCAAACTTCTCTTACCATCGATAACTGTTCGTTTCTGTATACTCGTAAAGTACTAACGCGATTTGTATAAAGTGCGTACAAAAGTAAATCACGCAGGAACGATACATTTTGCCGCTTTTCAAAGTGGTCCATGTCCTTCGCCATGGTCTACCCTCTGTGCCAAATTCCATCAAAGTCAATCCAAGAAGTCTTGGAGCCTATTCAGTGCAAACAAACAAACAAATCATTCCTCTTTACTTATGGTACAGGAATAATTTTTATGCCTAGGATCAAATTTCCACCCTCCTTTGTGTAATAAGCTATCAGCTTTTGGTCGCTGTTAACTAATTAATTCATCATATTAAAGCTACAGCAGTTTTGCCGGGGAATTCAATGAGTGACGTTATGAAATTTGTATTTCTTTCATAAATTTGTGTTATTTCGGTTCTTAATGTATAATATTGGTAGAATATTAACCATTAAATATTCGTTAACGTGCACAAGTGTGGGCAAGTGGTACAACTTCAAAAAACGTGCTATTTTGTGTTCCCTCCAAAACTCCTTAAAAACTTTCACTAAAGCTTCTACCACTTTACTGAATCGATTGACTTGACTCATTGACTGAACTGACTATCTATTCGGACTTTGACTAGACTTTAGACATGACGATATAGGAATACGGTGTTGAAAATTGAAACGAAAATTCTATTTCCCGCCTTTTTAACTTGACACTGGCAAATGGTTTAAGCCGACGCCATATATTTAAATATAAAAAAATAAAGCTACAAACACTACTGTAAACAGTGTCCGCCATCTTTGATCATTAATGTAAACAAACCGAAAGCAATATCAATAAATATGATATATATTTTTAATTGACTTAATAAATTATTTCGGGGGTGGAAGTTTATAATTTTGTTACTAAAGCTAAAGTAGGCTCACAACATTTAACTGCCGCAGTGAAGAGATTTGCAGACATCGACTTGAACGCCAAAGTTTTCCCTTTAGAAGTTTGGGAGCATGTTTTTAATTTCCGCGCCAGTAAGCACGTGACTAAGTTTGCACGAGGCGGGACAATTTTTACTATTGATATACCGCGTGTAAACTTAGCTATGAAGTATGTGCTTTGTCAAACAAAAATTGACGCCGCCTTTTATAATTATAGTGCGCGTATAGCTACACACAATACTTGGTGCTCTCCTAATTCCTCAAAGTATAGGAAAAAAATAAGAAAATAAAAAAGTATTTTACTTACGATCTGTTTAATTTAATAAAATTATGTCATTTTTCGCATTAACGTCTATTTTTGACTTTGACTTGACTTAGCTGGGCCCTTGAATCCATTAGGCCCTGGGCTGAAGCCCAAAAAACCATGTGGTAGATCCGGCCCTGTGTGGCCGTATGCACCCTCAGCGAAATAGCTATAAACCAACCAGGTTTTGTGGCTACTGTCACTCGACTGGAATCCATTGCGGGCGTGACATTATAAAATGTTTACTAGTAGACCCGCAATCCGCTGCGTTTATATGTTCAATAATGTGGCTGGACTTTATTAAATTGCAACTGACGACCTGACGGATAATTAACTCGTTGATTAATAAGAATGCTGTCACGTTCAGTCGTGGACACCTCTGGTGAACACTTTTGAACCTTATTGCCTTAGTGTCAAGGTAGTGATGTGGTACAGCGCGATTGGCGGCGACTGTACGGCTAAGCTGTTTAAATATTAGTGATTGGTTTTGTTGTAGAGTTTTAGGGTCAGTTCACACCGCGCCGATACGTAACGCTACGTGGCGCTGCATTTTTAAGTGAGCTATTAAAAAATTGAACTTTATTCACTACTCAAAAGATACACGTTCATATAATGCCATAAGTTATACATTGCACATGCGCTGTCCAACGCGGTTCAATATGACATTCGAACTCTTACAGTAAAACGTCTTCTAGAATAAAGTCCAATTTCGAATAGCTATCTTAAAAGTGCAGCGCCATGTCGCGTACATTTCCGTTTCGGTGTGAATTAACCCTTACTGATACATGAATTAGCGACATGTAGGCTCCCCGTGCAATAGGCAGCCAGGCTGCGGCAGTCAGAAAACATATGAACATTGGTGGCTGTTTACTGCGTGTACAACGTCATATTATGTTCGACAGCTTGCCACAGCCTGGCTGCCTTGTGCGCGCCAGTCAACAGTCGGAATTTTGTCTGTAACTAGCGCTACCGCTTCACTGTTCGATACATTTTGAGATGCCGTAACCAGCTACTAGCAGATTTTGCCTCATATTCATGTTTTTTTTCTAAAACTAGGGGCAAAAGAGACATGGATCATTATTCTTTCACATGATTACTTTACATGCAAAGGGCATTCTGGATTGATTTTCTCACAGCCCACACTCTAGCTGTAAGAGAAAACTGCGGAAAGTAAACGCTACATTTAAGTTACGTTTTACGCTAAGAACTCACGGAGTGGTTTTCACCCGCGCCCGCCGCGGTTTCCGGCCCGCAACTTCTATAGAAGGCAGATATGTATGTAAAAAAGTGAAGCACAACTCACAGCGCGTTTTACGCCCGCGGTGTGCGCGATCGTTCGCGGGTCCCGCTGCACCGGCGGGCAACTAGTAGAATCGCGCCTCGGCGGGTTGCGCCCGCGCGCTCTGCGTTCGGTTTACGGGCGAAATTTAGAAATTCTATTGTAAATATGTATATTATGCCTTTTTGCAACCGCACGTCCTGCGCATCTTCGCCCGCCACGTTTGCGGGCGATAATCTCAACCGCGGCGGCTGCGTGACCGCGCAAAACCGCGGTCTCGTGAGCATAGAAATAAAACTGCAGTTCGACACCTCGGCGGGCGCGGGAAAAAATCGCTCCGTGAGTCCTTAGCGTTAGACGACTCATTTCAATTCCAACACAAGTTTGTAACCAACATTCGTGGGGCGAAATGAAAACAGTAAAAAGTAAATTATTACCGCTTGTTGCGAACTGTCGCTGTTAAATTTCTTTGTTGCTTAACTATTTGTCACCAGCAGCAATCGAGAATAAACATCGTAGATGGGACGGCGCAGTGAGATAAACTAGTACCTACTTTTTGTCTGCATAAAACTGGTTAAAACTGGTTTTTACTGACTAAAACACTGCGCTAGTAATTAGCTCATTATAATGTTGCCTTACTACAATAACACTAGTTAAATATGTAGTGTGTTTTATCGAACTTTTGTTTACTATACGAGTCTTTATAGCTATTTATTATATACTAGTATATAAATATAAAAAATTATTATTATATTTGTACAGTGTATGGTGTCTGTAGTGATGTAAGTTTACAAAGACTAACATAATTGACGCCCCTGTACAGATACCATTATTGCATTTATTTTGATATGATTGACATGTACTCAGCAGCCTCTCTTATCGCCTACTCTGCGGTTCAACAGTTTTTCTGTCACCATATTGCGGTTCCTTTGGTCCACTACGTCACGTGTGGTACAAGATAGCGACGTTCATCCTTATTTACGACTATTGGCTCGCATAAAATCGATATCAGCGAGTTTCAGTTGAGCTCCTAAAATTGGTTATTTGAAATGATTTGGTGTTATTTATTCGAATGTGACAGAATTATTGTTTGAGTAATGATTTACGACTACTGTTTTATTTGAATGTGATTTTGTACTGTTTATTGCTACTGGATTTGTTCATATGTTTGTGAAACAATTTTAAAAGAAAGCGTTTTCTTGATGTAGATTTTTTATTACAGCGTATTCTTGTGTGAAAGAGCGGTTTTAATATTATAGGCTCAGATTATATAAATAATAGCCAGATGTAACGTACGCAAGGAATGGATTGACGCTACCTTCTAGACATGTGTGCGTAAGTCACTCGAGAAACACTATCGATGTCGGTACGTGCACATTTGTGTGCGTCTATACCTGAAACAGATAAAAACTCCCATCTTTTTTTACCCGCGACAGAACGGGTGAAGGAATGGGGAACTTTTTTAAATGTTGGATGTTTGTTACTCTCTCACGCAAAAACTACTGAACGGATTTTGATATAATAGTAGTTTAAGCTCGGGATTAAAACATAGGCTATATTTTATCCCGAAAAAGTACAGTTTTTCCGTGGGATACTGTATTAAGGTATGCGGGTGGAGCCGCGGGCAACAGCTAGTAAGGTAATAAATTTTTAAAATAGGAAAACACAAGAAACTATTACTTATTATCTATTTTCTTGTAACATATTCATTTATTAGTAATTAGATACACTTTTAACTTTTAAATTTAAAAACATATAGAAAAATAAACACAAAAAATATCACGATAGTTGAACGTGACAACGTCATGTTTATAGTGCGCGCGCAACAAATTGGCCGCACCTTAGGTAGGCGTGTTGCCGCCGCGAAGTCCGGCGCCGAACTGAGTAATAACATCAAGCGCCCCGCCTCTCCGTCCCACCGCTCACATACCTAAGACGCGGCCAGCTGAGGTAACGACAAATGCGGTGGTAACGGTATGAGTCATGTTTTTTCGTGCGTGCAGCCGGCTCCATCAAATTATAAGACGTTATCACGTCAAAAATAAATAATTATTAGTATTATGATAAACCACTTATTATCACTATTATTATTATTTAGCATATTTTATTGAAATTAATTCTAACATTGAACCAACAAGTAAGTTAGCGAAACGTGGGGAAAAATATTCACCTAAAACCTTGAAACACAGCTTCCATCCAGCTCACAGTAAATTTAAAAAAATGATGTTGACATTTTATATTCCGAGAGAACAGCAAAGAAAATTTGTAAACATTATTTTAATTAGTAAAATAATCAATAGTCACCTGTGAAATGATATTTTTATTTAGCTATTTATTTATTAAATACCAACAAGTAAATTACTTACATTGTTTTCAAAACATGCCTCGCGAAACTGCTTGCGCATTTTGACTGCAGGTTAGTCTCTTTAGGTTACATAATAATTTTATGGAATATCGTAAATACACAATAAAATATTAAAGTGTCTTTAACAAATATTTTTTATGTAGACCTTTAACAACTTGGTTCGAGTCTGATGTTTTTGGGTATACTATTATTATTTAGTAGGTATGGCAAAAGTTTTTTTAATATTCTATCACCAAAATTATTTCTTACTCTAGGGACTTCATATTTACTCATAGATACCGATCTAGTACCACATTTATGTTGTTTTAATGATAAGTTAAGATCATGATTGCTATGGTTCTTGACAGCCAGATGGTATTTATGTTTTAAAATTTTACAAATTATGAATAGTTTAGTATAATCTCCTTTTTCTTTTTGGGAACTACTTTTGCAGTATTTAAAAACGCAAGACGGCATTTTTATGTATTTACACTACGACGTATTCTTAAAGTTTGTGAGGTGTATGCGGTACGAAACTCTGTTCAGCACTGCGGAGAAATCGTAGTAGCTTTTAGTTTCATAGTAGGTTTTGTTGTTACATCCAGATGTTCGGTGCGCTCAATCTGGCTATTATTTATTTAATCTGAGATTATAGGTATAAATAATATATTTTAAGTAAGAAAAATGTTGTAACTTTAAAAATGTATCGATCGGACATGCTTTAATAATTAAATTACCTACATTTTAATAAGCAAAGATTCCAGAGTTCTAAAGCATCTTGATCAATCTGGAATGTTAAGTGGTCCCAAACATTTCTGATAAAGAGTAACGCCATAAATAAAAACAATTTAATCGTTAAATCTAGTGCCTTATACCACAATTCCCGTGGGCACAACTTGAAGTGTTGCTTTTAGTACGTATATAAATCAAACGTGAAAAATGTCTGCCATCGGCGACATATGGCATAAGTTTCCGCGATCTTCCATGCAACTTACACTTGTGACGTCACAAGTGTGACGTAAGAGATAGAATGTGACGTTTTTCTTACACTTTTCATGTTCAAGCGCGAAAACGTTTTAAAAGTTTTTAGTTTAATCTTAGGTAAGTTACTGAATATTTTAACTTGTTACAAACGTTATTGTATGAGATTTGGTGATTTTGTAATGGCTTATGCAGATTATGTCCACGTTTTCGATGTATTTCTATAATAATTAAAAGTTAAAAACTATTACCCGACTATGAAAATTGTGTAGCCTACGTAATATTATTATGTTACCCGGGCTATTTTACGAGTTTATTGACACCTCATGCATCAAAATCAGATTAATAGTTTAGACGCTATGGTAGTAAAAACATACATACATATTACAAACATACAAATATACAGACATACATAGCCTGCCAAAATCATTACCCTTCCTTTTGGCTTCACCGTAATCGGGTAAAAATCTACTGCTGTAGAGGAAAATAGAATCTACAGAAGCTTTAATTAGTATAATCCTTCTACTATCATAAATGTGAAAGTTAGTGAGGATGGATGGATACATGGATGGATGGATGTTTGTTACTCTATCACGCAAAAACTACTGAACGGATTATTATAAATGAGGTGTCAATGAATTCGTACAAATATTTATTGACACCTCATTTGGCATGGTAATTGTTTAAGCTCTGGCTTAATACATAGGCTACTTTTCATCCCAAAAAAGTGCAGTGTTTCTGTGGGATACTGTATTTGCGCTGGCTGAAACTAGTTATAGCATACTTCTTCAGTCATATCCATACTTTTAACTCTTCTGATATATTACACACTTGCTGGTTTCGGATACTTTTCAGTTTGCTTCATACTATTTTAAACAATTGATTTCATATTGTTAACGAGTCATATTAAATAGGTAAGTTTTTCTACTCCAAACTCATATCAAGCAGGACTATTATTAGTTAAAATAAATTATAACATTATAAACGGGTTTCCTTGAAAGTGTCGCTTAGTATTGTCGGTCTTTAAAAAACACTCTGTATAAAAATAGAGGAGAAAAGAATCGCCTGATGGATACATGACACTACAAACGCCCGGTTTTATGTCTCCGGGCAAGACATGTGCGAAGTGACCACTTTGTCTTGAACTCTGCGAATGTGTGTTGCAGGGAAGGGGAGAACTTTGACGTTCTTTGACATTTTTGGTTCCAGTTGAAGATATAATGTACCAGAGTTACAAGCGGATTTGTAAAAGTATGCCTAAATATCATTATGCGTTAGCAATTGCGTAATGATTATTATGCTTAAAGTGATTATGTTAAAAAAAGTTATGGCAAATCAATATTATGCATAACTATTATTAGGACAAATTAAGTTATGCCAAGTTATATTATGACATGATTTTATGCGAAACAATAGAGAACCTATAAATGACACTGTCATTTAACGTCATGTTTACTAAGTAACTATTGAGTAATCTGCAGTCGTGTACTTCATGAAAATTATTATTTACACCACACACACACTATGGAGACAAAACTAAACACTTATTGTCAAAACTGAAAATATAAAATATTATACTATCTTCGCCGTGTCTGATACCCGTAATGGTTTCTACATTTACATATATTTTGTCCACGATTCATTACAATAATTATCTTTATAATATGTATATATTAATACTAAAATATAAAATGTGTTTACTAGTTTAGTTACGTTTCAATTAAACTGGGAATATTAGTAATTAGTAAATTACAATTGGTTGTTAATTAAAGTCCCAAGTTTATGTCCGAGGAGTTGAATCATTAGTCAAGTCAAAACAATCTATTGTTTAGACTTGGTGAAGGTAGTTCTAATAAACTAAACCCGGATGCTGCATCAAACGCAAGCTATTGTCAAATTGTGTTAATTTCTACGGAAACTAGGTTATCAAATAATATTAATAGAATCTACACAGGTAAAAGACAAGAGAGCTTAGTCAAATAGTAAATTATTTAAAAAATTATGCATCTTGGCAAAGATACAAAAAAACTATGATATTTATTAAATTTACTCCTAAGTCTCAGCTCACACGGAAAATTGACACGACGCGAGCGCCGCGCTATACAGCGTGGTGCAGCTCGAAAGTAGATCTCTTGTTATTAAACGAGTATCATCTTTTGAGTGAATAAAGCTCAAATTTGAATCGTTATCTCAAAAATGCAGCGCTGCGTCACGTAGCGTCTCGTATCGGTGCGGTAAATTGACGCTAAAGTAGTGTTATTTATTTTTATTTTGGACATACATTTAAAATTATCATAGTCACAGCTATTTGCAACAATTAGCTGTCATGTCCCCTTTAGTACGACTTCAATATAAAAAATAATTCCAGTCGAACCAAACTTTGCCTACTCTCCCCATTTGGCCGCAACTTAAATATTTCTACGAGTGTGGACGCGCGACGTGTCGGATAGGTGAGACAGCTCAAGTTACAATGGCAGCCCGCAGCCGGCAAACATCTTTTGTACTGTGGGAGTGAGCGATTGTTCTTCACGAATTTTGATGTTCCATTTCTGTTGCTTTTATTTTGCACCTCAATAATGTATGCTTTTGACGATGGCCAGAGTTATATATAGTGAGAACGGGTGTTGCTGTAAACAAAACATACTTAGAATCTGACTGCTCTAACTGGAGTTTGAACATCAATATTTAGAAGCATAACATGAAAGAATTTAAAAAATTAGCCCCATATTAGGAGATAAACTATAACTCCAAAGATACCCCATATTTAAGCAGAGATACTAACTACGACTAAGACTACGCCCTAATACTCAAAAGCTACTTAAAATCCCTGCTTTTCATTCTATCTAATACTGCAAACTTTGGGGTAGACGTAAGAAAAAAAATCATCCCCACTTTACGTGTAGGCGAGGTACCCCAAAAAAATAATTTCGTAATTTCATTTTAGCACTTTGTCGACGTAGTAAATACACAATTACACATATCCATGCAGTTTCATCTTTCTAGCGCAAAACCCTTTGGATCGTAAGCCAAAGACGGACGGACATGACGAAACCATAAAGGTTCTGAGACGTGAACTACGGAACCCTAAAAAAAAATGAAAAATTACAAAAAAAAAGTACTAAAAAATTATAGTACGCTCTTACGCTCTTTACGGCGCTGTTAAGGCCATTGACCTCACAGAAACAGTGAACGCAATATAATAATTTTATGTGGTAAAGTAATTTATTTTCGATATTTTAATTATTTTTGTGCCTAAACAGTAGTAGTAAATTATAATAAACCCTAAATTTCCGTAATTGATTTTGAACAAACTTTAATTTAATTTAAGTTTCAGAGTTCAACCGCAAGATAGTTACATAATATAAGCGAAATCACAATCCTATTATATCAATTTAATAACAACACATTCAAGAAACAGTATATTCTCAAGGGCCTTTATATTTCGCATAACTGTTGGAACCATGTCAAAGTGAATCAAACTTGCATGTCCAAACGTTCCCGAACATTTGAGACGCTCGGCCCGGTGCCAGGCTTTGTCTAAATAAACTAGCGTGTCACTACCGCGTATTGGATTTACCTAAAACAATTTCCAGATAGAACCTAGGTCTTTTCTAGACCCATAAACAAGACGTCTTGAAAACGCTGAGGGTATAAAATATATTTTGCGGTAGTCGAGAGATGTAATTTACTTTGAAATGGTTGTTCAGAAATTGTGAATTTTGTTTTCCAGTTTGGATAGTTAGTCATTTTATTGAATGACATTATTTGATTGTTGACCTTGGAATTTCGAGAAAGAATTTTAATTGGCCTTAAAGGGTACATTTGACTAATCTTCAAACAAGAAAAAATCTTGATTTAAGAAGATTTTGTCAATTATATGAGGTAATTGATTCTGCTAATTAAGTCTTACAATAAAACACAGTTTCGATGCAGTCTAGATATGTTAAATAGGTACCAAAATGGTATTTTCATAAACGACAAATGAACTTCAAACGCGTTTTGATTGGTCTAAAACTCCAAAATCAGTTTATAATATCACGATTCATTTATAATCTATTGCAAGTAAATTGAAAGTCTAAGTAAAATACGAGAATTGGGGTTATGAATTCTGATTAAACTGCGGAAAGCAAATGTCAAGATGACAGAATATATCAAACCTCAACTCAATAACAAAAACAACTCGAAAAGTATTACAGTTTAAGCTTGGACACTTTGAACACATACCGGACCGGTTTTTGGTCAATTCTGGTACAGGCTATACACACTCACGGTCCAGCCTGCAAATCCAGCACCGGTGCTAATGGCCCGTCATTAGTGTCATCATTTTTAATTTTTGTCTACAAGTTCGCTTCGACGCCGCGGCCTTGGGCTTGCAGGCTGGATGGTGTGTAAAGACTTGTATTTATTTTCACCAATTCTTTTAAATCGAGTAAAAAATGTCACGATAAAAAAACAACGACCTTTTTGCCACCCTACTTTTTGTGACTTAAATTTGTAGTTATTGGAATATTAACATCCTGTGTGATTCCAAGATGTACGCAGATACCTAGTAGATACAAGCAGCAGTATAGTAACAAGCAGACTGTCAATTGAATTATTTTAAAACTACATTATTAATGTAATGAAACGCAAGAATGGCGGGCAACAAGCGAAGTTCATTCAGAGACAACAAACAGGATAGGGATATTTGATAGCACAATATAATATTTTGTTACTATAAATATTTAAAAAAAAATTATTTTAATACGTGAAGCAATAACTATCTGTAAAGTTTAACGAGAATTGTGCAACAGGCGGAGTATGAAATTTGGCCGATAAACTAAATTTTACGTGTGGAGGAAGGTGTGCAGAAAGCTAATATATTTTCAAATTATGCTTATAAATACATAAAAGAAATAATAATATAACAACACACACTTCCTGAGATTATTAGCGCACACTACCGTGCGTTTAATAGAAACAATTTTGTCACCACATTTACGTTTTTTTTTTTCTATTTAAGAGGCAAAATAACGTTTAAAAAAGTTCAAACTAAATTATATGAATTATTAATTTAAGTTTTTAGTAATAGATGTTTTATAAGTAAGATCAATAAATTAAGGTTTAAATTCTTTTTTATTGTGACCCAAATAGGTCACCCACTTCTGAAAAAAAAATTACGAATATCTTAGAAAAGGTCAAAAACCCATACAATGGGGTGGTTTGACTGATAGGTCTTGCCCCCCCCCCCTCCCAACTATATTTCACGGCTTTGCTACCTTCTACCAAACACCCTGTATTATGATTGTATATTTCTATGTATATAAAAATTTATATGTATATATAAATTGTATATATGTGTATTACATTTTCATCCACTTTGGATTGAAAAGCATATTTCACTAAACTTCCATGTTATAGTTCCCCCCCCCGTGCCCCCCGCAAGCGCCCGCATTATTGGCGTAGATTCGATATCGTAGAGCTTGTACGTCGTTAGAACTACGTCGTAGAGCCTCTACGACAAATGCTCTACGTTGTAGAGCCTCTACGCTTTTCCGTAGTTTATCTCGTGCTGTTTTTGCAACACCTTAAATCTCAATTCACTAGAATCATATATTATAATTATACGATTCTATAAATGAAAGAAAGAAAAAAAACTGCCAAGTGCGAGTAGATCACGCGTACGCAGGGTTCCGTACGAAACGGCACGTTTGTTGTAGGCCCCCCTTGAATACTTATTTTATTCAGTTAATAGTATTTGTTGTTATAGCGGCAACAGAAATACCTCATCTGTAAAAATTTTAACTGTGTAGCTATCCCGGTTATGGAGAAACAGCCTGGTAACAGACGGACGGTCAGCGTAGTCTTAATAATAGTGTTCCGTTTTTACTCTTTGGGTACGGAACCCTAAAAATCACAATAAATAATACCTTTCGTAATGTCATGTAAGCAGTAAAATGAAATTCGACCAAATGAATGTGTCATTGTATTTCTTTATTAGATACACGGTAAATAAGTGAAGTTTAAATATTGTAGCATTATAGGCGGCCATATTGAGGTTTGTTAACTAGATTACACTGAATCGGAACGGAGTATTAGTGCCGTTGCACACGTACCGGTCGCCGGGTAGTCGGTGCCGCCAGTCCGGTGTCGGTCCGGGCGGACACCACTGTGAGTCCGGCCGCCGGCTAACTAATACCCGGCGATCGGACACACAGTGGTGGACCCGGCAGCTTCCCAGCGCTGGACCGACCGAATAATTATGCCGGTAATAAAAAAATAAAAAAACATTTATTCGACAAAATAAGACATTACGTACGGTACGTGTACATTACGGTACAAGTGAAAGCTATCGTACATGGCCATACACTACGCGACCGACCACCCGGCGACCAGGACGTGTACAACGGCCCTAAGAATTATAATTTTAAGGGTCAATACACGCCGCGACGATACGGGATGTGGCGCGTCACGTCAAGTCATACACGTATCATCTCATACGACATCAATCATACACTGCACATGCGCTGTCGAGCGCGGTTAAACTTGATATTCAAACTGTTACAGTGAAACTTGTATCTTCTTGTGTAACGAATAAAGTTTAATTTTGAATAGCTATCTTAAAAATTCAGCGTCGCGTCGCGTATCGTTTCGTTTAGGTGCGAATTGACGTTGGCCTAAGACGTTGGCCAAGGACTAAAGCATTGATTGTTTTAAAAAATGACAGTTTATAAGGCACCCACAACAATGCGACTAAACTGAAAAACAACACTATTTAAACTGCACTAACAACAGGAGCCGCGCCAAAAGATTCCTCCCGCGAGTTACAGAACAGCGCATCAATCTTGTACTGCATGAGCGTACTGAATCCTAATTGGCGGCTTCTGTGGCTCAGTGGATAGCGCGTGGCGCTTAAGCCGGAGGTATCGAGTTCGAATTCCACCGAAGGAACAAAAAGATTGCAATGTCCCTGGGTCATGGATGTGTATTAAATCACTACATAGTATAAAACAAAGTCGCTTTTTCTGTCTCTCCCTATGTGCACTTATATCTTTAAGACTACGCAACGTATGCGATGCGCTTTTTTAATAGATAGAGCGATTCAAGTGGAAGGTTTACATGTATATTACATGCATAATATAGTAGAGAAACACTGATTATTTTAGAGGTTTCTAATGTCCTAAATAAACTCATTTTTTTGCGCTTACATTTCAAACGCTGACTGAACCGTACGACATAGATCACAATAATGTACTTCAGTATTGTACATCTATGCACCTATGTATGCACTACAGCATTAATCCTTATCCAATTAAGTACCTTAAATACATTGTGCATTCAATATAGATCAATATGGCCCTGTAGAGCAAGTAATTTATATACATATATTCTATTTATATAATATTTTCGAAGATATTACAGATTTAAAATGCAGCGACATAGATTTTGCGGCGGCATCGGCCGGGGGGTTCGCGCTTCTTCATCGCGCTATCGAAAACGCTAGACGTAATTATAAGAGGCTCACGAATATATTGAATTGAAGTACTTAAGAATTGTCCATGGTTGATCAGTTTTGTTGGAATGTCAGTTAATATTTGAATGGGTAATTTAATGATGATTAATCACTATAGTATAAAACAAAGCCGCTTTATATGTCTAATCTGTCTGTCCTTACTTATTATGTAATATGTATAAAATGCTTAGATCTTTAAAACTACGCAATGGATTTTGATGCGGGTTTTTTAATAGACAGAGTGATTCAAGAGGAATATTATTATTATATTGCATATAACTTGCATAATATAGTAGAGAAACAGTGATAATTTTATAGGTTTCTAATGTCTTAAATAAACACATTTTTTGCGTATACATTGCAAACGCTGGTTGAACCCTACGAGATAGATCACAATAATGTACAACAGTATTGTACAACTTAAAAAGGTTTACAAAAAAGTACATGATGGTACATGTCTATCTCTATATTATAACCCACAATAACCATTTTTTATCCTTTTAGTTTGTACGAGAAATAATGGCTTATTTACGAAGCGATTTTAAGCAATACAGCATTAATCCTTATCCAATTAAGTATATTAAATACATTGTGCATTTAATATAGATTAATGTAGCCCTTTACAGCATGTAATTTAAATGATTATTTTTGAAGATATTAAAGATTTAAAATGGTGGGACATAGCGGTTTACATAATAAAACTAGCTGCCCGTGCCCAGTTCATGCTTATTATTATGTATGGTATTTTCAGAAGCTATTTAGACGGATATAGTATGATCCTTATCAAATTAAATATTTTACTCACTTTAAGTATTTTATATACATTGTAGTAGCCCTTTAAATCATACAATTTAAATTAATATCTTATATTTAGAAGATATCGTAAAATTTATATTCAATCGAATAAATATTTTATATCAAGCAGTCGCGCACGTCATGACGAGGTGATTTTCAATATTGTATACAGAAGTATATTGCAGTGAGTAGAGTTATTTGCTGAAAAAGTTTTTTCTCCAAGAACACTATTCTAGGGGGGCGAAGATGCTGGCAAAATCTAGTATGTTTATAATCTAGTAAAAATCTTAAATATGTGAAAAGTATAAAAGTATTAATTATACTTTCCCGTCTGGTCCCCGTAACACAAATTGTTCAGATACTTAAGCACGGGGCCAGATTGACGCGGTGTGAAGAGTCCATAGATATTATTATTATTGTAAATTGTGACGTCATCTATCATAATATACTTACTCCCCCTTACTAATAAAAAGATTTACACAATGGATATCTTAAACAACGTTGCTGTCTTTATCTGATGCGTTGGAGAGGTCACTTGACAGACAAAGACAGCAACGTTTTTTAAGTTATCCGTTGTGTAAATCTTTCTATTAGTAAGGGGGTATATATCCAGATATTCAAGTATTATTATTGCATAATGTTTGTTTGTTATGATTTTGCGGGTTTATAATTGGTGGCCTAGTGGGTAGACCGTTTGATTCGCATTCGAGAGAGTGCAGGTTCGATTCCCAGGTTGTGGCATGTACCAATGAGACTTTTTCAGATCTCTATTACATTATACGGACGCTCTAACTATGAAGGAAAATATCGTAAGGAAATCCGCACATGGTAGGCCCCAGACGTATTCACCAGTAATTTCTCTGAACTAGACTAACTGTGTTGTGAGAATGTCGTATGTGCTTGGGCAACCATACGACATTTATAAACCAACTGTCCCAGGCACTACAGTATTTTAAGAGTGGTTACTTCGCTTGGAGAATACTGTATAAGTCATCCAAGAATGGATGAAAAAGGCCTAAGATAATTCGAGAATTATAATGAAACTTACCGCAATGATAGTAAATATTATAAATTCTGGATGATGACGATGAATGATTATTTTTCTTTGTCTCGAAAAAATTAAACGTTTCCGTGGGATGGACAGACCTTTGATTTACATAAATGAAACTTGTTTCTGGCTCTGAAAGAAGCTTAAATTATATGATCCAAAGTCGTTTTGTTAACCAAATAGATAAAATATTACAAGACATACAAAACATATTATTTTCTTCTCAGTTACACGTATTCTGGTATATATAACATCTGGAGTAATTCATCTTACGCCTACTAAACTGCGATAATGTAATAATCGGCCACCGCCTAAACACAATTAGGGAGTATTATGGGCGACTTCGTGATAGGCAAAAACTACGTTTATTTCGAAACACATACAATGTTACAGTTAGAATTGTTCTTTTTTACCCGGCTATGGCGAAGTTAAAAGGAAGGGTAATAATTTTAGCAATCTATGTATGTATGTATGTATGTATATATGTTTGTTCCACACTATCGCCTACACTAGTGATTCGAATTTAATGAATGAGGTGTCAAAAGATTCGCTATAATGGCCCGGTTAAAATAGGCTATATAAAATACGTAGTCAGGTTATAGTTTTTATTTAAAAAAATTGTCATTTATTTACAGATGTTTTTGGGATGCTGCTTATTCCTGGTCCAAGTCTAGTCATTGCTATCGACTATAATAATAATAATAATATCTATGGACGCTTCACACCACGTCAGCCTGGCCCCGTGCTAAGTATCCGAAGAACTTGTGTTACAGGGATCCCGTTTTTAACGGGACCCAATTTAGATACATCCAAATCCTGTCTTCCACCACTGTATGTAAGAAGTTAAAATAAAATATTTAAGGGGGCTCCCGTACAACAAATTTTAACCCCCGACGCAAAAAGAGGGTCGTTATAAGTTTGATATATCTGTCTGCCTGTTTGTACTCTTTCTTATTTCATATAGCTTTATACTACGTCGTAAGAACGTAGAGATACAACTAATCTTTCTAATGACTGAGGGTTTCTCCGTTTCGATGAATGATGATGATGATTGTTAATTATTTCCAGTTGCCAATAACACAAGAGTTCAATTAGTTGAATTACGTTCACACAGCGAGCGATTTTAAAACAAACAATGTACGAACTGGCGCGAAACTACTTCAGGAAATAACAAATGTGTTCTTCAACTCGTGCTGGGTTTGCACGGGTACAGAACTTGCGTGCTAGTATTAGTTTTTTAGGGTTGCGTAACTTACGTCTCGGAACTCTTATGGTTTCGTCATGTCCGTCCGTCTGTCTTCGGCTTACCGTCCAAATGGTTAGCGCTAGAAATATTAAACTTTGCATCGATATGTGTATTTACCACGTCAACAAAGTGCTAAAATAAAATTACGTAAAATATATTTCTCCCCCATACACGTAAAGTAGGGATGATTTTTTTTCTTGCATCCATCACAGAGTGTGGGATTACATTAAATAGGTCTTTTAAAAATACTAGGAGGTTGCTAAAACGATTTATTAATTTAGGTATCCGTTTGTGAAATATTCAAGTTTAAAGCGCATTGTTTGCTAAAATCCCCCCTCTAAAATCTAAACGGCTGGCTCGAAAAATCTGAAAAATTAATGATGGTTGTTCATGTGATGAACTTTAAAGGATAACTATAATGGCTCATATAACTTTGTTAGTTTACTTGGAAAACTTCGTACAAGAGTAACGCTATAATAAGTAAACATGTAAAACATTGGTAAAATGGTACGGAACCCTACGTTCACGAGTCCGCCTCGCACTTGGCCCGTTTTTTATTGTATATGCTAGTGCTGTGTGATTATGAAGAAAGGTTTTGGATAATTTATTGTTAGTCGATACGAAATACGATAATAACTTGTCGAGTAGCATACCCCGTGTGTAACAAAACAATTCACGCCAATCCATAAAATAGTTCAAGTGGATGTCGCCTCAAATATTGTCATTACACAACAATTAATTAAGTGGAGGCCATGCCAAAAGAAGAAGAAGAAGTACACAGCGACATGTCACTTAGCGATGATATATGTCTAATCCCATCATATTTGATTTCAAACTTCACCGTCGAAATTATCAAATGCATCTTGACTAAAGGCCCTGGTCACCTCACGGCTTTCGTGAAGTCGCTGCTACGATTGCAACATTTCATAGATTTCAGATTGAATTCTTAACTTACACATAACTAAAATACTCAAATAATTATCTTGGATAGTCCTATAAATTTTGGCAAGTTTTTAAAATGTTATTGACGACAACATTATGTAGTACCTTAAGGGCCTGTTTCACCTCCTTTAATAAGTGTCGGATAGCTTATTCGGAAGTTTTGTCGCGGCTTACGTTATATCGAGTGACAGAGACAAAACTTGCCAATGCTATTTGATACTTAACAGTAGATTTTCAACAGGCCTTACTATAATATTATAGTTTTCAACAGCCTCCGAGGTCCGGTGGCTTTAGAGCCTCGTTCTCGACTCGGAGGTCTTGGGTTCGACTCCCGCGTTGGAACAACTAAAAGTTTTGTTTCCAAGTTCCAATGCAGGCTGATCACCTGATTGTCTGACAAGAAAGATGCCCATTCGGCGCATGTAAAAAGTCGGTCCTGCGCCTGATCTCCTGCCAGTCGTGTCGGTCATCCGTCCCACTGCATTAGAGGGGTAAAGGAAGTGATAGTGGTATTGCGCACACACTTGGGCACTAAAAAAAACTCTGCGTAGCAGGTCTGGTTTCCATGAAACCGGCTGCCATATTTACTAGTGAAGAGTTAATAGTACAACGAGTCGTTTTAATTTCATAAAAAGAACAATAATTAATGTTTATATAAAAATATTATAAATAAAATAACATAGTGCATTTTAGTTCTTCGCGAAAAAAACCATAGTTTTACTACTACCTACCTTAACTACCGCAACATCCCGTGAACTTGCTTTTGTATTTTACATATTTCAAACTTTTTTGTTAATTTGACACATATGGAAATGGTTAATTTACTTTGCATAATATTATAAAGTTTTGTAAAATCAAATATATAACTTTTGAGCTTATTATTTATTGCTTATGTAAAGATCTTTAGGCAGAAAATCGAAAAATAATAATATTATATTATAATAATATGTTCTAGTAATGAAACAAGTCTTCGCCACTGAACCATTGACCTCATACTATCAGCTAATTCACTTTACAGCTGATTTCAAATCTCTTACTAAAAACTTCATATTATGTATATTTGTGATCTTAACTGTACCTTTGGAATAGGAAACACATCAAATAATTGGATTCCCCATACGAAGTAATGGAATTAAAGTACATCCAAACAAAATAAGAATGCAAATAAGTGGTGCTTATATTTTATTTAACCTCAAGTATTTTTGGGCTTCTATTGTATTTGAAACGAATTCTACGCACATAAAGGCTCGGTACATGTGATAACTTATTGGGATAGAAGCGACTAACGTATGAAAATTTTACGACAAAAATGCAGTAAAAGTATGTTATGCGTCGATCGCTTTGCATTGAATACCAAATTTTACTTTTCAGATTTAACTCCAGTCGTCTGAAAATAATATAGGTATTATCAAACACCATACCTAAAAACTCCAACTTACTAAAACGAAACATTTAAATTATAATTAAGTTTTGTATTAACATTAATTATAATTGTTTGATTCGCTGACAAGTTGTAAAAATGCCCGGTTTCTGAACATTTCACATAAACTCTTGATAAACTAAATTCAACTGGCGCAGTTTCTGAAATGCAAAAGTGTCACTATATGATATAAATTTGGCAATTTTACTAGTCTTATAAGAAGTGATATGGAGTATTTAAACTACTTTAACTAAGAAAAACATTTTTTTTTTATTTCTTTTTTGAGTTTTATTTACTTTCTGCTTTTAATTCCTTTCTGCGTCAGCGCCATCTATCAGTAGCAGTGTCAATCACGAGTTATGGAATCGATAAACGGACCCCATTGGTCAGTTAAGTTTAACTTAGTTTATATCTGTTTCTTTTTAGAACCCTCTTTACCAAACTAATAGTGCTAATGAGTGGATAAATAACCGATAAAATCCAGGCATAAGCCCGTTCAAAGCTACCTCTCTATACACAGGCTACTCACGCCCTTCAGACAACCCGCGGAATTTCCATGTATTAAAATTCGTCGTCGTCGCAAATTGTTGTCGTCGGGCCTAATGACGTATTTGCATCGGAAAAGAGTTTCAATTGGCATTGAAGATTTGTTCAAGAATGGTCTCCTTCAATATTCGAATTTAAAACCTTAGGTATGCATATAGTGTAACCGAATAAAATGGGGGCAGGAAATTTAATAGGCTAGACGACTGATTTTTTTATTGCATAAAACATAAATGAATTATTCCTAATTATGAGTAAGTTCTCAGAAAAAACAGTAAGTATATTATAAAAATAGTTATATTCATAGGTACAGCAAAGTTTACAAAATTTTGCAAGTCTCGATAAATCGCCAGATACAAAATTCGTATCCTACTGTAATAAGGCCGCAGGAACATATTGATAATTAATAAAATAATAAATAAAATAAAATAAAATAATATGTGACAATTAATAAACCAAACAGATAAACTGAACTAATTTTTATTTGACAGTCAAGTGACAAATTGAACACTGGAAACGGTTAGTATAGAAAAATGTTATCAACGTTTTTAGAATTTTTCTTGCAATTTTTCCAACATTTTCACCGTTTAAATCTTCCCTGAATTTCACAATTATTTCAAAAACAAAATTAGCCAAATCGGCCCAGCCGTTCTCGAGTTTTAGCGAGACATTAAAACTGCAATCCATTTTTATATTTACGAAGAAGATTAAGAATAACGTAATATGGTTTCGTTTACATAATAATAATATTTTGTATAATTTATTTATAGAACGTTATAAAATATTAAAAGCATAATATAAATAAGTACGGTCTGGGTAACCGAGCCTTGCTTGCTTTTAAATTTAAAAAATAAATATTTCGAATCACAAAAAATTTAAATACTTATCTGACCGGGATTCAAACCCACCACATTCCAAATTTTCGAACAAATAAAAAATTATATATTATTATACGCATACCAAACTGCCAATCGGCCTGACATAATAGATAGAGAGACAAATTATTGATATTCCTCTTGTTGCACGACCAAAGAAAAAACATAATATACAGTGTCAGAAGACTACTTCCATTAACTTTGGGTTATGATTATACTACTTTTTCTCAATACAAAAATGTAATTTTTTTTAAATTATTTATTCGAAAATTTCATTTTTTTTATTTATTTTTTTACATTTTATACCTTTTAATCATAAGGACAAGATGTTTAGAAGTAGATTTTTTTATTAAAATAAAAAAATATATATATTCTTACTACATAACGCAATGTAATTTACTTACTATTACGCACACGGGTCCTTGACCCGACCCGGCGTTTCAGCTGGGTACAGCTGACACGCCGGCTCGGGTCCAATTTTGGAACTCGGACCTCTGACCTAGATAATGCCCTAGACCGGATTTTTACCAACTACCAAGTAAAGATCCTAATTTCATCATTTCAAATAATTTTGGCGGAACCTTGATGACTATCCTACGGAACCCACTTTGGAAATCCCTGCTCTACACCGCCTGCAGTATGGTTCGTAAATACCACGCACAAAATGTTGCTAGACAAATAACGAAACCAGTGTACAGTGCAACTAAATTCTTAATGTCCAATGGCAATCATCGCTTTTCGATCGAAATTACAGACGGTGTCTGTAAAACGACAATAACCGAATGATGTAACGTGGTCGAACTTTAGATAACAATGAAACTAAGTAGGTGTATGTATAAGAGGGTGCCCGAAGTCGCATTGGTGAATTATTATTAATAATAATAAGTTACGTACGTAAGTCTGTACACCGATCATAACATCAAACTATGGCTAATAGTTATTTACTTACGTGAAAGAAGTATTGAGTACTGAATGACTGCTAGTAGGTAGTAGGTACTAAGTCTACTCCTAGTACTAAGTTCATGGAATCCTTCGACCATCAGTCCGTCAGTCAGTCTAGAGCAGGGGTCTCCAAACTACGGCCCGAGGGCCACATCCGGCCCGCGGACAGATTTTGTCCGGCCCGCGAAGAGCTAGAATACTTGAATACTCCTTTTAGAGAACATATTTTTTATAGCAAATTAAATTTAGTTTACTGAAGTATTCTAATTTTATGTTGAATAATTATTAATATGACATCTACATTGATATGGTCATGGGCTAACTACTCATAACATTGTTGTAGGCTTATTGTTATTGTTTTTGTGATAAGTTGTAACACAGAATTGTAATGAGTAAAGACATGTATAATATGCAGAAAATTTTAGTTCAGTATATAATAACTAACAAATTATTGAAATGAATCCAACTAACATTTTATACATTTTAAATAAAAACATAACTTATAACAAGCATAATGACATATGAAACACTAATGAGATTTATGTAATTGAGATTTTCCACTGACAATGTTTGTAGTTGTGGACTAATTTTACTTGTACCAATTATTAAAAGAGATTTAAGATGCTCATCAGTTAATTTAGATCTGTAAACATTTTTTGTGTACTTGATTTTGGAGAAGGTCTTCTCACACAAATAAGTAGTACCAAAAACAGAAAACAGCCCACGAGCAAATTTATGCAAATTATCAAATTGTGTCAGTGGGAAGACCCTTTTAAAATTCCAACAAATATGAGTTTTGATATTTGTTCTTAATTATATCACTGCACTGTAGATCAATCATTTCCATTTGAAGTTCCAGGGCTAGGGTTTCAATGTCAGTATCAAAAGGATTCTGAAAAATCTTAATTTGATTCGCAATGGCATCAAACTCCGAGATACGAGTATCAAAATTTATTTTCAAAGCACTCAAAGTTTCGATTGCAAAATCGATAGGAAACTCAGTCTCAGTGGTGTGGCTGAATATTTCACATGTTTTAAAATGTGAAAAACATTTACTTCGTAGTTGTGATTGAAACAGTATCAATTTCTTCCGGAATGATTTGATATTAGTGTATAAATCAGGAAAATGCTGGTTTTCTCCTTGCAATCTCAAATTCAGTTCGTTCACATGTTTTGTCAAATCAACATAGAATGCTAACTTCTACAGCCATGCGTTGTTTCGAAGCTGCTCGAAGTTCAAAAAAGCGCTGAAGGACTTTCCCACAACTAAGCCAACGTACGGCAGTATTTATCCAATCTCTTCAATAAATTGTCGGAATTGTCGGTGATTCAGCCCAAAAGATCTTATAAAATTAACAGTTGATATGACTGGTTTCAGAACTTCAGACATATCCAAACATTTTCCGCACAAAGACTGTTGATGAAAAATGTAAGACTAATGGTTTTGAACCAACGTCATTTTCTACAGCCTTTGACACAAGAGCGACCACTCCTTTATCTTTCCCACTCATGTTTTTGCCTCCATCAGTTGTAATACATTTCAAGTTTTTCCATCGAAGGTTCTTTTGATTAATGGCCATTTCAACTCCTTTAAAAATATCTGTACCAGTAGTTGTGCCATGAAAACTATACATATCAAGAAGTTCTTCATGCACTTCATAGATTTTATCTACTCCTCGTATATAAATCAACACCTGAGCAGTATCTGACACATCCGTTGTCTCATCCAAGGCCAAAGAAAACCTCATGTCCATTTTTGTCGAACAGTTGAGAGGATATATTTTCAGCTATGTTTTCTACCCTTCGAGCCACAGTGTTTGCTGTTACTGACAGTTTTTAGTAAATTTACCTTTTCAGGGAACATTTCTTCGGCTACTGCAATTATGCATTCTTTGATCATTTCTCCATCGGTGAATGGTTTTTCACGTTTTGCAATTTCAGGAGCCACACGAAATCTAGCACGAGTTGCAGCCTCTTGTTAAGTCTTGAGTTTTGTAAATGAAGATTGCTGCGATTTCAATCCGCGCTTCATAGCTTCGAATTTTTCTGTCCGCATACTTCCTGTATATTTTGAGTAATTTTGAAAATGTTTTGTTTCATAATGACGTTTAATGTTATATTCCTTGAGAATGGCTATGCTTTCATTGCAAATCAAACATAGCGCCTTGTTACTGGACTCCATACGAAATACTGAATGTTCCACTGATCTTTGAATTTTCTGCATTCACTATCAATTTTTCGCTTCTTTTCCATACTACCAAATCACACACAAAAGCAACAATTCAAATCAAAATACTGTTACAAAGATGTCTTAAACTTAAACACGCACAAACACGTTTTAAGGAGGTACGCACTATTTTTATTTCACAACAGTGTCATAGGAACTGACTTGTGGTTGCGCCACTGGCCTTCTTATATATTCCAATTACTGCCATCTAGAAGTGAGTGGAAGACACCAGAACTTTCTCGAACCAACGAGATTATTCTGTACGTGCTATTAGCGCCATCTGTTAGCGATAGAAGGTACTACCTATTTCCGCCTGTGTCCACCAGATGTCGAGTCACGTTACTCCTCATGGCTCGTACTCTACGACTAATCTAGAAATTACAGATAATGACAGGAAAATTAATAATATGCAGTGTTGCCGTTTTGCGGACTTTAGTCCAATTTGCAGCCTTTTTTAAACGTTGCGTACTTTTTCGGCCTTTTTTTTTCATCAGTGGACTATTTCACTTTTTACCACCGGCGACAATGATAATATGGTTTTGGCCCTCGAAACTTACTGGAGTAATCAGTATGGCCCTAAGTCTGGAAAGTTTGGAGACCCCTGGTCTAGAGGATTGACTTGTAAATACGTCTGGGGCCAATCATGTGCGGGTTTCCTCACGATGTTTTCCTTCACCGTTAAAGCGTCCGTATAATGTACTTGAGATCTGAAAATGTCTCATTGGTACACGCCACAACCTAGGAATCGGACCTGCACTCTCTCGAGTGTGAATTAAACGGTCTACCCACTAGGCCACGGAGCTATCTAACTTTAAATAAGATTGATAATAATCGATGCAATTTTCGTGGTTTATTTACTACATACGGTACAGTTGCTAGTATCAGCTGATTTTCTCTATTCGCATATTCGCACCTGCGCGGGCGCGGGGGACGTGTTTACGCGGCCTATCCCACGCGCGCCCGCCTCCAACCGCCCGTGTGTAGTCATTAAAAGCAAATGACTATTACCAATGGATCTATCTTATAGCCTAATATAAGCCCACGAAGTTATCGGGACTGGTCTGAATACACCCTGTATAGCTTAAAAATGCATAATTTCCTAGGGAAAAGACCTGGTTAGATTGATTTTTCTCCCCCAAAACTCCCTTCATACTAAATTTTATGGTAATACTTGAAGTCGATTTCGAGAAACCGATTATATTATATACAAGATAGTCTCGTTTAAAGTATAAGGTGATAACTGAGCACTACTCATGTCTGTAAGATGGACTTGAGCAGTGTTAGTAGGCGTATTGTTTCATATCTTGAACTCTGTTTTTCCTTATAAAAGTCACATGAAAATAGAGCCTTAGGGCAGAAAATATCACGGAACGGGGTGCATAATTCAATATTAATAAAGGTCTGTGGACAATGAAGGCGCCCAGCCGTAATTTAATAACAAAATGGCGGACTGACGCGTATTATTTTATTTACTCCGTATTCCTCATATTTTGTGGCTGTTCGCTAAATTCCTGGGTTTTAATAATACGTACATGTGCATGACGTATGTAACCCTGATACTCTGAATAATAATTGGTAGATTAGATTGTAAAAAAAATAATATTTTCCCCTTGTATTTCAGCATATCACCTATGTCAATATCTATTATCCTGATAATAATAAGGGTCAATTCACATTGACACGAATCGAATATGTGAGGCGGTGCTGCATTTTTAAATTAGCTATTCAAATTGAACTTTAATCATTACTTAAAAAGATACACGTTTCATTGTAAGAGTTCAAATTTCAAGCTGTAACGCACTGCACAGCGCATGTGCAGTGTATACCTGATCTCATATGAAACGTGTAGGTATCTTTTGTGTAGTGTATAAAATTCAATTTTTTTTTGCATCTTAAAGATGCAGCGCCGCGTGGCATCGCGTATCGTCGCGGCGTGAACTGCCTGTGAAAAGAAGGAGAATAATTATTTACTCCAAAACTAGCAAGACTCAAGTACTCTTCTGTAATATTTCTGTATTTATGGGCCCGATAATTGCTGTAGTTTAGATTAACTTCAAGTTGAAAAGAAGAAGAAAATGTTACCACGTCTCCCTCTTTCAAGCTATTTTTTTGTAAGGCTGGGACTATAATATAATTCGGAATCCAGTAGGTCGGGGAAAATTTAGAGTACTGGAAATAGAACTTTGCGCTAATACAATAGAGCTTAAAATCGAAGTGTCGAGTATTGATCTGTACTAAATGACATTGACATTTGACTCGACACTAATTGTGTGTTAGATTTTCTGCTCTATTGTAATAGCGCAAAGTTCTATTTTTAGTGCTCTGAATTTTACCGGTACCAGTAAAATTCAGATTTTAGTTCCAGCCTAAGAACCTATGAATTGGTGAAATTTTGTATTGTTTAGAAATTGTATTCTTATGATTGTCAACATAATCATAGATGATTAGTCTGTAAGAATATTTTACTCGATACCATCAAGTCTCTCAGTATTTCTGTAACCTACTACTAATAGGTAAAATATCTATACAAATAAATAAAATTGAAGTGTCTCTTTGTAATTTAAAATTAAGAGCTTTTCACTCAATGGATATAAAAGTATATACCAACGGTACTAACTATAAAAATCAATTTTAAAAAATTTTGTCCGTCTGATTATTCCGGCTAATCTTTGAAACGGCTGAACCGATTTTCACGGGATTTTCACTGGCATATATGATGTTATAAGGTATAACAACATCATCATAGACTGCGTTATCTTAGTTTCGTCCGTTTTATCCCTTTAAAAAATAGGGTTCCGTTTCCGTTAGTTCTATGCAAACGAAGTTGCAGTCGCCAGCTACTTGATAAATATCACCGTAAGTCATAATATCTCATTATATCATTATTTTTATTTCGGGAAGAAGTATTTTTCTATTTTCGTGATTCGACGGCTAACGAACTGTCACATTTTCCGCCAAAACACGCCGCCATTACGCTCCCGCTATAAGTCTTTGTTTTCCCGTTTAATAAGGTACACAATATGACATCTCATATTTACGGTTGTAAAAATGTCGTTGAAAACATTTAATTGTGACAATCAGTATCCTTCACGGTCCTCGCTTAGCGTAATAAATTATTTGATCCTTTATTTAAGCCACACTTTAACAATAATAAAATTAGGCAAAAAATTAAGGAAAATGACGGTTCGCGCAAGTTTGTTCCTCTGAAAGATAAGCTTACAAGATCCATTAAAGAAAAGTTAATTTTATGTTTAGTGACCTACAGTTAGTTAAGGTTACCCTTACGTTATGATAAAATAAGTTTTATATTTATGAAGCTGGTATTATGTTTCTTGCAATTACATTCGGAAAATCCTCTATTTTCTTATTTTTATTCTATTAGTTGTTTGATAGGACAGAATTGAATGAATTTGAAACTATGTTTTCCATATTAAATAGGTTTTTTTAAGTTTGTCAAAATAGTATTTTTTTAGAAAATGTATAATATTCCTTTAACGGTGACATTTTCTAAGAATTTTATGAAAACTGATTATTATCATCATTATAATATTTTATAATAACTAACTATAATGCTTATAATTACCATAATTACAACACTTACCCCCGGTTTCTGAAAGGCTAATCAACGCGAAAATCAACTAATCAGCGGTCAAATCTCTTGTCAAGTGTAAATTGAGTTGCAAAAAGCTTGATCAGTCGTTTGATTTGATCAACGTGTTAGTTAACAAAACTAATGTCAAACGAATGGTCAAACAATAATATGTCAAGCGCTGTTTTCTGTTTCTGGAAAGCTATTTAAGGCTTTTATGTGCTTGTATGTGTCATGTCAATTTGATTAATGATTAGTAAATTTTTCACTAATCAGCGTTTCAGAAACGGAAATTGATTTAACAAGCCTGTTAACTCAACAACGTGTTAGTTGATCAACTATTTGATTAGCCTTTCAGAAACCGGGTGCTACTCTATCAGATTTATGTAAAGAAACTCTTTTCTAAATTAAATGCTCAAAAAGTATTTAAAGAAACAAGAACGATAATTCGAATAATCCTTCAAGGAAGATAAGATCTTAAGGTCAAGCCAAAAAATCAGCCTATTTTTCACCTTTCCCTTAATTTACTCAGAACGAGTGAACGTTGCCATTAATTTCAGCGAGTAATTAAACTCTTAAATGTTGCTATTAAGAATCCATAGTGACGTTGCTGATGTTTTTTTTCGACGCCATCTTGTTTTTTATTTATCTTTGGTCTTATTGTTATTCTATGTTATTTCTTACGTTTTTTTAAGCTATTGCATAGCTTTTATCGCGGGCTTTGAGCGCGGCGACCGAATCAAGAAATTCCGTAACGAAAATAAACCTAACACCCCCCACTCCGACCGGCACAGCGGTGCGGCGTTGAAAACCGTGCATCGTCTAACGTCGTTTCAGTTCGGCAGACTTCGGCTCGGTGTTTGTGTGCGTGCGACTTTAGCTTTACCGCGGCAATCCCCGAGTGCCACACGTATTTTCTTAATTTTCTAATTAAGGCTCACGTAGGTACTATGTACGTTAATTATGTAAAGTATCTGTCCAAAATAATATGAATGGTAACAAGGTTAATAGCTATCTATCCTTTTCATGGAATTTTTGGCACAGTGTTAGTTTTTTCACAGAGCTTTGTAAAAGTAATTGTTAAAACATCTGCAATGTTTTTCACGTAACTAGGTTAAGTTACGGTTTATTTCAAAAATGTATTCAAAAGTTCCGATAAGCTTATGAGAACTTAAGCAAAATTCTACAATAAAGACCTGAAATTTTCACCCCCTTCTTGAATTTTCACTTTTCTAACCTCCAACTGAGAAAAACATAATGCGTTCTACACAATGATACTGGCGTGGTGTAAAAAGAGGGCTTTGGGCCGTCCCGTGATTGATGACCAAGTCCTGTCGATCCCGATTTGAATATTATACGAGGGTTTTTACTCTAATCCTTTCAATCTCATATTATAGCTGTGACGTCGAGATCGCTTTTTGTAGTCGTCACGTTGCATGTATATTGCGTAGTTTTTCATGGATTTGTGTGTTAGCAAAGAATAATATATGACTAACGTAAGCAAACGTCAAATGATAGACTTACACGATTGACAGCTCGCAGCTGTATAGACGTATGCGGGGGCTGCTCGCCGCGTGCGGTGCTGAGTTTTGACTAACGCGACGTTTAAAATTATTTCGGTGTCAACCTTAGGCTTACGTCAACATGGCTGATATTCGCCGGTGCTTGAGCCGTCATTTGTAGAAAGTGTCGCCGCTGTGGTGTCAGTAAGTTAAAAATAGCTGAAGATGTTACCGATTCTCGTTTAGAACGTCGCACGTTTTTGTTTTGAAGCCGATATTAATTTATGTTTGAACTTGTTGATTGTTTGCGATTGCAATAGAAGATGTTTGATCTCTTTTAGTTGATTAATATTAGAAAAGAGTGATACTTGATTCAAGATGAGTGGGAAGTTCATAAAGATTTAAGACTGATTTCATATTACTTATGTAATTACTCATATTCCATGTAAGTTAAAAAAAACTCGAATAGATTCAAAAGCCGGAAAATCCGGGACAAAAGTCTTATAAGTCTGGACATGTCCGGACCGATCCGGACGGATGGTACCTGTATCCGGGACAGCATATTATTACAGCGGCCGCAGCCAGGAGTGTAATTCGCTCTCCAGGTCATTACTAAGGTTATCGGGGACCCAACCACCCGGGGGTGACCAAGATATCTTAACTTCGTATCTGTTAAAGTACAAAATATTTCCCTTGACTTAGCACAAAAAATCTGTGCATCCTGAAAAAACTGTTTTTTTTCTGGGATAAAAAAATTGCATATTATGTGCTAAGTGCTAATGCAAGCTATGAATTATCGGTGTGTCAAATTGGATTTAAATGCGTGAGGAGTTTTGCGTGAAAGGCGGTCAAACATACATACAAACTGTCGCATTTAAAATACCAGTAAGATAGTGGAATTTAAAACTAGAATATAAAATACAAAACTAGAATGTATAAAATAAAATCCCATGGAAAGCACTGATGTAAGCATTAACAATCTAATGCGTGTCCCGTTTCCGATATTTAGGATTCAAACCTGCATACGGCGCAGTTGTAATGTCACTAGCTGGGAGTAAGCCGTAAAATACTGGGTTATCTGAACCATAGATATAGAAAATAGATTGAGCAATACCGCCGTTGAATATTCTCTACAAAAAGATGAAAGATCTTGAGGGTCGCGTCTACAATAAACAAGAAAAGGACAAATGGGGAACATGCGTTTGTTTTAAATCATCAAAATTCTTATATTTTCCGGCACAGGGGCAATATAAATATGGACAGTAAATAGGCAAAAAAGTACAGTATTTAGTTGCTTAATTATACAGCTGGTTGCTCGCTAAATACATTGTTGGCGACTGGATAGCCATACGTTTTTATACAAATTTATAGTAAATAGTTATCGTAGTTCCTTATTTTAGCTTCATTATTAAACAGTCCACCTCACTCGCTAACATACGTATCTTTCTAGACAGTGGTAATTTCCATAGATTTGTTTACCTTATTCTCAAGGAACGCTCAATCTTTAATCTATATCTATGGACAAAACATTGCTGCAATAATATAAATTCTCTAACTATGATAGTGACAGTGGGGAGGCATCTTCGGACCTGAACTTATGATTATAAGAATATGCTTCTCGAATATTAGATTTAATGTGTTTTTTCTATTGGTATCTAAAGGTTGTATCTTCAATCCATTGTAAGTCATTTTAAACCCTATTTTAACTGAAATAGGATTTAAAATAGTTTAAATAGGGTTATGGTTTACGAGTATGTCAATCGTTAGTGTCGATGTGAACCGCTGTTTAGAAGCATTCCGTGTGCAATTGTTGCCAGTTGTAAAAATGACACATTCTGATAATATTAATAAAATATACATATCTTGCGAATCAAAGTTTACTGCTACTACCACTACAGTTTTAATGAAAGAGAAGGCATGATTGTGAAGTCTCTTCTTCTGCCGGTAATCACTCTGTAGTGAACGTCCCGAGGAACGTACAAGCCACTCTTGTCTGACGAGGTCACTTATTAATGACGTCACGAACAGATAATAATATTCTGGTGTTTACCGGTTATTAGGGTTGTGCAAACGGGATTTTATATTTTTATGCTATGGCTAATTTATCAAGTTGTAACAACTGTAGCGGTACAGTTTTCTACAAAACGGTTAACGGTATGTTTCAATTTCTTATATACCTACTGGAACTCTTTAACTCTAAAACTTATAGTGAAAGTGTTATTAATTTCTGTTACTTCTAGCTACGAACTACGACAAGAATAATAATGAAATATTATTCTACGGTACTAGGATATTTCATACGCGAAAACCAACTGCGTGTATTGAGATTTTAGTGAATAAACTCTGACTAAGTGACAATATTATCGTAATGTTTATCTAAATGAAAATTTTACATACTCTTTGAAAGCATTCAACACTTTATTTGTTAATATACATGAAATTAATACCCAAAAATCCTTTGGCCAAACCGCAAAATCAAAACTATACACTGCTTAGTAAACGGCTGTTGCTGTGACGTCACGAGCAGATCGTATCTGGTGTTTACCGGTTATTAGGGTTGTGAAAACGGGTTTTTTATTTTTATATTATGGTTAATATATTAGGGTAGTCAACAACAAAATGTTTTACAACTTCAATGGTAAGTGCCAATTTCACCAACGCCTTTTAAAGTTAATTGTTGATTAGATACAGTGTAAACTCTATATAAGGGCCCTCACCCTTGAGGACTCTCTATAACGTGAAAATATACACAGTACTGTATGTGTCTGGACTGGTCTCTGTCACACAGGGACTGTGTGTGTAGAGAGTTGTCGTTAAATGGCGAGAAGAAAAATCTGTATTAGAAAAAGAAAATGTTAATTTCAGACAAGTGATAGTATTTACATAAAAAAGTATATTATTTGAACGTTATTGCGTGTAGTCTTAGTTAAATAAATAAATATAGTCTGTTATTTTCGTCTGACGTTTTTTGCTGCACCAGTATTTTTTTTTTGTATTTTTTACTTATTTTATTCATATATTGCGATATTGAGGCATTCATGGTGATAAAGAATTACTTTTCTAATAATTTTGCTGCTTCCAGAGCATCTTCAGGGATCTTCTCTTACTTGCTATGTAAATTACAGTTTGAAAGATTGTGAGCAAATAAGAATAAGATAATGTATAGATAATCCATGACTCCTACTAACAACAGTCTACACATGCAAGCAAACCCAACTTGTAAACAAAAGAACGGATTTCTTAGAAAGTTCGGTATTTATGATGCCGACAGTAATTATTACGGGCTAGGATAATAAAGCGAAAAAAGAACGTGCACAGATGCGCAGTTTTTACTAATTTTGGTAACTTAAAAATAACTTTTTATTATATAATTCTTGTCGTTATTGAGAGTGGGTGTAGTGCTATATAGAGTGTATCATTGTATGGAAGACAAGCTAAACCATCCAAAGCCGAGTGATTTCGTCACTTTGGGGAGTTCGTCGTTAAATCGAGTGAACTTACATGGGGACACTGTATTATGTTATCTCTCTCGTTCTTCGTATTTAGGAAAGAGAAGGCATGATATTTTGATAAACGATTTACACTAACGAGCATTGGTAAAATTGGGACTAAGTCTCTTCTTCTGCCGGTAAGTATTAAATAGTAATAGCCGTAAAGGATACTGACAGACAAAGTCGGAAAAATAAATAAAATAAAACAAATAAATAAAATTTTAGTTCCGTTTGTACCCGACTACGGCGATCCGGAAGCCAAAAGGAAGGGACATGTTTTTGATAATTATTTTGACAGTCTATGTATGAATGTATGTTTGTCTACCGTACCTCTTAAACTACTGATCCAATTTTAATAAATTAGGTGCCAATAGATTCGCAACAATAGCCCGGGTAACATGGGCTACATCATTTACGCAGTCGGTAAAGTTCTTATAAAAAATAAAGTTATTTCAAATTAACAGCTTTGCACTAAATGCGAGGTATTCATACGGTACCTACACAAAAAATTCATAATTGTAATTTTTGTCTGTCTGTCCGTCTGCCTGTCTTTCTGCCTGTCTATGTGTTCCAGCTATTCTCTGAAACGGCTCAACCGATTTTAACCGGACTTTTACTGGCTGATGATGTTATAAGGAGTAGTTTAGGCTACTTTTGTCTTAGGGTTCCGTTTAAAAAATAAGTTTTGGTTTCTATTAGTTCCACGGAAAACAAGTTGCCAGCACCAGCTAGTATTTAATATTTACTAAGCAACAATTGTTATGTAAAATACATACCTAACTTTTCACGCCTTATCTATACCACAATGTAAAATGTAAATAATGTACAGTAGACCATCTTCATACCAGACCGCCCGAATCGTCGCGCGCACACATACGCGTCATTTACATGGCCGCTAACGAAACTTCAAATAGCAGAAGTATGTAGTGTCACGCTGCCAAGACTTGTCGCTGCATTAAACGACTAACAAGTTCTAGTTTTAAGTGCAAATAATGTTTCCGGCAAGCGAACGTCGCAGTACCTAGTTCCTCGGCTTATCAATAACTTACCTCTTGAGTTGCAAACTTCTCTAAAACCAAATAATATTAAAAATAAATTTAAAATACACGTTACGATAACGTTACGAATACGTAGTTGTCAATTGTTCCTGCTTGGGCTACTGATAGTAAAGGTTTAATAGGTTTCTAAGACTGTGGGCCTATGACTATATGATCCGGAATCTGGCGGGCCCGGAAAAATTCAGAGAAATGAAAATGGAACCTTGCGCTAGTACAATAGAGCTGAAAATCGAACACATAAGTGTCGAGTCAAATGTCAATGTCGTTTATGACAGACAGCTCGACACTTGACACTTCGATTTTCAACTCTATTCTATATATACTCTATATATTAGCGCAGAGTTCTGTTTTCAGTGCTCTGAATTTTCCCGGGTCCGCCGGATTCCAGATCATATAATCCCAGCCTTAGATGTTTTTTTTTTTTATATTGGGCCGACGGGCAAGCGGTTATTCTTGGAAAAATACCTACGAATGGTGGGAATAATGGGTGGGAAGTAAAAAGTAGAAATCGTTGGCTTCAGCTAAGTTACCGTCCCATGGGGATAGATATATTTCAGTTCCCCATGAAAGACGACAAGGTGAAAGCTAGGGGAAAAACAGGAATTAAAAAAAATCGGTTGTCTGTAAAGTCGGTTTACTGACGATAGTTGAACGTGACAACGTCATAAGAAATGAGTCATGTTTAGCGAGGTAACGCCGGTAACGCCGCATGAGTCATGTTTTTTCGTGCGTGCAGCCGGCTTCATCGAATTATAAGACGTTATCACGTCAAAAGAGACAGAAAAATCCTTAAGGGCGAATTTTTAATAGCGCTGCAAATCGTCTCACATCTTGGCACTCCATTTCGCGTTTATTGTTATGCTTATGCGACGACTCAGCACTCCATTTTAGTGTTACTGTTATTGTTGATATCGCTAATACACAGGTACGATAACAGTTTATAATGGATTTAATTAAATGTTTAGCGGAGTGCATTTAAGTTCACAATTTCATTTGTAGATATTTATTTCGTTTCGTTAATTTCGTTGTAGATATAATATGCTACTCCAGTCACTCTTTAGGTTTGACTCTCGTGTAAGGGTCGCGGGTGACTTTGGTCGTGATGATATTAAGACATCAGTCAAATCTGACTCATTGTTGGGAAACTAACTAAAATTCCCTAACATGGATTTGCAAAAATATTTGATTAAAAAACCGAATGACTCTTCGTAAATTTTAATTTCATGCGTTTGCGGTTAGTAAAAAAAAGAGAATGTACATGCTTATAGGAGAGAGCAATTTAGGCAAAACATTTAGGAAGGGGTAAGGTTCGCACAATATCATTGGTTAGTAAGTATGACGGGATTTAAGCTGCTGTGATTGGTTGCTGTCCTCTAAACTCCCTACGCTTGTATGGCTACCTCGTCATCATCATCATCAGAGGTATCACGTAACATGGCCCCGGCCTTGGAAGTTGTGACTTTCAATGAGCTTCTTCTGGTGTGAATAAGGGGCAAATTTTAGTACACGATCGCCTGACGATACCGGATGCCGTACGAATATCGGCCACTCTGGTAATGTTGTCCTTTCCTGTAGTCAAGTTAACATCGCGGCCCAAATGCCATTTAAGTGAAGGAAGATTGTCGTCTTTAATAACAACTAGGGTGTTTGGTAGAAGATTGTCGTTTGCCGCCTTCCATTTTATGCGAAATTGAAGCTCCGAGATATACTCCTTCATCCACCGCGACCCAAAATGTTGCCTCATCTGCTCCACTCTTTGATACCGCGTAAGCCGCAGCGTGTTTGCCTCGTTCAAATCTTCGCATGCTGGTGAAGTTAAAGTGCGACCAATGAGAAAATGAGCTGGACTGAGTGGAAGATAATCATTAGGATCAGCTGACATAGGCGACAGTGGACGAGAGTTGAGTACGGCCTCAATTTGCGCTAGTACAGTACTCAACTATTTATATGTAAGATGTGCATTTCCGACTACTCCACGAAGGTGGTGTTTGCATGAACATACTCCGGCCTCTTAGAGACCACCAAAATGAGCAGCATAAGGTACAATAAAGCGAAATTTAATTTGTTCTTTAGACGCGTACTCAATAATATCAGAACTACATTTAGACAAAAATTTTGCAAATTCATTCATTAGACCTACGAAATTCCCCCCGTTGTCTGAAAATATCTCGTCTGGTTTTCCACGGCGAGAAATAAAGCGTTTTAGGGCTAATAAGTAAGCATCAGATGTCAGATCCGTTACAAGCTCCAAGTGTCCAAGATCTCGTGACAAAACATACGAATAGACAAACATAGCTTGAAAATTGGCCCAGCGTAATCAACGCCGCATTTTAAAAATGGATAAGTAGGACTAATCCGCTCAGTTGGTAAATTTCCCATCTGAGGAGTAAGAGTTTTCCGTCGCAAGCGTGTACGAATAATACATTGATGTACCACCTTTCGAGCCAAATTCCTACCTCCCACTGGCCACCAGGCTTCACGTATGTTAAACAACAGCGATTGAGAACCTGCGTGTAATAACTTAATATGCTCATAATAGAACAACAATTTAGTAAAATTATGATTATTACTTAATAAAATATGATGCCTTTTACTATAAGAAAATGACTGCGAATTACTTAATCGGCCTCCTACGCGCAATATTTTATCCTTATCTAGGAAAATATTAAGTTTGGCTAAATAGTGAGTATTTTTAACTTTGATTTGTTTAATAAATAAATTATATTCCTCTGGAAATGAACTGTGATATTTTGGCTAATAAATTTTTAAAGAGTATCCAATCTCATCAACGCTTAAAATACCGCTACGCTTATTGTTCTTATTACGAACATTGTGTAAAAAACGTAACACGTACAGCGCGTATCATGCGCATAAAATTCGAAAACCGTTCAAAATTAATTAATTGTGTATTTGTTGCTACAAATGACAGTTGGCAGTTGCGTTTCGTTTCCGGCAAGTCTTCAGGTGGGACATGAAGTGGCTGAGATATATTAGTGCTGATAAAATCCTTATCGTAAAGAATGTCCGGCCCTGACCACCATTAATTATATTTAGCGAGCTCGTCTAGTTTTATACCACGTGAGACTAGATCGGCTGGGTTGTGTTTCCCGCTAACATGACACCATGGCAATATTCCCGTTAGTTCGTGTATTTCTGCTACTCTGTTTTGGACAAACGTTTGTAATAAATTGGGAGACATTCGTAACCATCCCAATACTATCGTTGAGTCCGACCAGAAAACAATAGCATCGAATTTACGACGAATAGTTGAAATTACCTTGTCGTACAATCTAGCCCCTAAAATAGCACCACACAATTCTAAGCGCGGTATGTTTAACGGTTTTAGAGGTGCAACTTTACCTTTACACACAACAGGTACAGCTATCGCCTAGTTCATAGCGCGGCACTCGTATATTATTAAGAACGCTTAGTGACGACACAAACCGGTTCCATACGTGAGTGATGTCGTTAGGAACTGCATCGTTCCAGTCCATTTTTAAAAGCCACAGACGTTGTAAGATAATTTTAGCCTGCATGATACTAGGACTAATTAATCCAATGGGATCGAATATTTGTGAAATATGTGATAAAATATCACGCTTGGTTATAACTTGAAAATTAGTATTATTAAAATCGTATTCTGTATTAAAATAAAATTCGTCTAACATATTAAGCCACCCAATCCCTAATGTTTTACAACTACTGTTGTTATTTGAAGATAAATGTTTTAGAGAATCGTAATGTGTTAATGAATCGCTGTGCGTAAAATTGAATGTCCACTTTCGAAGTGGAAAACATTCCGACTGTAATGTCTTGGCGGTTTCATTACACAAATACAATAATCTAGACTTATCATCATCACCTGTTATTAGATCGTCAACGAACATATCTTCCCGGATAATTCTCTGGACGTCGGGATCAGTATTTTCAGAGCCCAGCTGCTTTAAACACCGTACACTCATAAAGGGTGCAGATGCCGTACCATAAGTGATCGTGTTCAGGCGAAAAATGCTTAGCGGCTCCGATGGAATGTCTCGCCAGAGAATCAACTGTAGGTGGCGCTGCTGTTCCGCAACCAGGACCTGGCGGTACATCTTCTCCACATCAGCACACGCCACATACCGATGCAGCCTGAAGCGTAAAAGAATGGCTAATAAGTCACCTTGTATGGGCGGTCCTATCCGTTGTATATCGTTAAGAGATAGTCCAGAACTGGAAGCTGTGCTAGCGTGGAATACTACACGTAGCTTTGTAGTTAAGCTAGCTTCACGAAGAACGCCATGGTGTGGCATAAAATAGTGTGGGTTGCCATAAGCAGAGATCTTAGTCATATGGCCCAAATTTTCATATTCGTGAATAAAATCTGTATACATTTGTTTATATGTTTCAGAGCGTTGAAGTTGCTTTTCTAACGCTAAGAAACGTCGTTCTGCTTGAGGAAACGTATCTCCCAAAACCTCAGGCAACTGTTTAAAAGGAATAGAAACGCAAAACCTACCGTCACTGTTGCGCGTAGTTGTAGTGACGAAGTGATTCTCACATGCCTGATCCTCACCAGTCTGCGCGCCCTGACGCCTGGGTAGCTCTTCGAGTTCCCAGAATTTCCGCAATAACGCATCTGTTGTTTGTGTATAATTACACTGGATATGTCAAAAATCATTATGCGTTGTATAGTAATATATAGAACCTGATATTATCCAGCCTAATAAAGTGTTATGTAAGTAGGGTCCATTAGGTAACCTTATTTTTCCATGCGTGAGTAGGTTTCAGAACATCTCTGCACCAAGCAAAATATCTTTATCCTGAGACTCGAGAAAAAAGGGATCCGCCAGCTCAATATTATCTGGAATGCAGAAATTTTTGTGTGTGAGATTGTATACAGACATTTTTGATGTAATTTGCGGTAAAACAAAACATTTTATTTTCGTAGTGAAAGTATTAAAGCGCGATTTAATTATCACTTCGCAAAGTTGACTATATTGCGTAACTGAATTACCTACGCCTCGTATTTCATGAGTTACTTACTTACTTACTTACTTACTTACTTACTTGCAAGTCACAAAACGATTTTTTGATAAAACAGCGCTGACTCCCACTGTCGAGTAATGCGCGTGCGATATGATATTTATTGTTATTATCGGCTACTTCAATGAGCGCAGTCGATAGCAAAACAGGTTGTAATGCATAGGAATGAGATATACGTGGTTTTGTTTCAATTGACGAAGTTTGCGCGTGCGCGTGACTAACAGATAAGGGTCCTGCGGTGTGGGCGGTCGCGGAGGGTGCATCCAGGTCCGCAGTACTCGATCCATCAGTATATTGTGATGACAAGTGCATGGAATTAGAATTGGGATGAACTATTGTATTATGCCTTTGGTCGCATTTTTTACAAGTTCATAATCTACATTGATTTACCGTATGCCCTGAACGTAAACAGTTAGAACATAACTTATTATCGCGTATTAGTTTTAATTTAGAGTTAAAATTAGCCTCTAAAAACTTAGTGCACGAATAAAGTGGATGATTTAATTTACACATTAAACACGGCTTATAAATCTTAACGTGTGGTCGATCGTGCGCCTTATTGGTAGAAACATTGCAGTGTGACCTTTGATGTAAATTATTATTATTTTGTTTTTTGATTTCGTTCGATGTACATTTAGTGAGTGACGCTTGCAATGTTTCTAACAAATCAGCTCGACCTTTTAAACAATCTAGTAAATATTTTAGAGTTAATTTCAAATTATTGTTGTTTGTAAATAAGTTACCTTTGTGCTGTTCCCATTCGCGCTCTGTAGTTTTATCTAATTTTGAAACAATAATATAAATGATTAGAGTGTCCCAAGCCTCGGTAGGTTCGCCTAACAATTTTAAAGCTCGTAAATTTTTTAATGTGCTGTCAATTAAATTTCTGATTAATATGTGCGATTCTTTTGTTAATGATTGTATATAAAATATTGCGTTTATGTGATTTTGAATTAATAATCAACTGTTGCTATATCTATTTTGTAAAAGCTCCCATGCAACTAAATAATTATCAGAAGTTAGTTCTAATGAATTTATAACTAATAATGCACTACCTTTTAACGAAGATCTTAGATAATAAAATTTTTGAATGTCGTTAAGTTCTGACGTATTATGAACTAATGAAAGGTAAGTATCTCTAAATTCCAGCCAATTTTCATACGAACCATCAAATTCAGGCAAGGTGATGGTAGGTAATCTAACAGATTGAAATGCGTTATGATTATAGCCATGACCTTGAGAGCTTGTAGGGGTTACCTTTACATTTGTTAGGGACTCGGCGCGAGCCTGTGCACTATAATAATTCCTAAACCTCGAATTGCTCGCGTTGCATTAACAGTTCTTCGAGGAATCGGGAACAATTTCCTCGATTCTATTTTGGACAGCATTAAATTCGTTAAATAAACTGACCGCGCCCTAAGTTCGCAATTTTATGTCAATGTGTAAATTAGTAGGATGGTCAGAAGTACATATGGATAGATAATTGGCTAACTTTGTAAGCCTAGCGTTGATAATGACACGTTTTTTTTTATGAGCTCGCGAAGTGAAAGTTCCGTTTTCTCATCATCTATTCCCCTATATGGAGATTTATCGCGTTTATTGAAACCTTCTACGCTCACGCCCTTCTAGCAGTCAAAGGAAGAAGGAGCACTTACGTGAATGCAAAATATGAGTCTACCACCACAGCTTATGCTTGCGTCGGCACACAGCTGATAATTTATGACAGACAGGAAATCCTTAGCGATTACTGAATTATTTATGTCCTCTCTTACGCAAATTGGTATGACCTTGAGGCTTGAGATACACTCTGCATACGCGCCCTCCAAAAATGCCAACGCCCCTCTTGACTGGTTCGGCTTGTATAGTATCCGTCGTAGAAGGATCAAAATATGTTGGGAAACTAACTAAAATTCCCTAACATGGATTTGCAAAAATATTTGATTAAAAAACCGAATGTGACTCTTCGTAAATTTTTATTTCATGCGTTTGCGGTTAGTAAAAAAAAAGAGAATGACGTGATTTAAGCTGCTGTGATTGGTTGCTGTCCTCTAAACTCCCTACGCTTGTATGGCTACCTCGTCATCATCATCATCAGAGGTATCACGTAACACTCATTAAAAGCCTTTTTACTGTCACGCGTTGCCAGTTGTTTTGACGTGAAGGGGTACAACGGCCCACGATTATTCCACACAATCGTGGACACAACGTATGCTTGTAGTAGTGCAGTAAGCAGTAATAGCTAAGTATGTAGCTATTTACTATTTAATCTATGGCGATATGATAGAAGTCAAATACAAGTGTTGGCTGTCTACACGCAAGTTTTAACCACACCTAATATCAGTTCTATCGATTGTAAGACTTAAGAGTCTCAATTCTCTAACGAATATTCGTCTAAACTCCACAGCTAAACTCCTAAGTTCTCTTCTGTAAATATTTATTAAATTTCTTATTCGCCATGGGAGTGTTTACACAGTTGTGAAATATTAAAATCCTGTGCGCTGCCGGCGGGCCACTGTTACATTAGCGTAAAGCTTCGGACACACTAACGGTTAAAGTTATTTTGCTACATATAATGGCGAAGAAGCTATCGATCTGCAAAGTGTTAAGCTATTGTTTCATATTATAGTTCTAAAAGAGACCTGTAAATGTGTTATTGACTTGAAATAATTTCAAATATGTAGCAGTTACTGCTGTCTGTTACTGGCTGACTATCAACGAACAACTGAATCCACTGACTCAGACAGCATAATATGATGAATGCACCTACCTGATATACTTTCCATTTACCACAAAATTTTGAAAACAAGTAGTGGAAACAACTAAATAATAAACATAGTATTTTATAATATCATTTAACGAATAAATATGAACTTTGTTCATCTGGTTCCAAGCTAGCAAGTTCTTCTACAGTCTACACTATTACTAATTCTGTGGTACTACCATTGAAGATCTTAGTCTCAAAGCGTGTATTTTAATGCACCTATTAGGGACCTAGCCTTACTTTAAATTCTCGCTGTCGCTTCAACTTATGAGCATGGTCTAGGTCTTATTTTATATTTATCTCGCAAACACACGACGAACATAGGATATTGACATTTCCAAATAACATGCGGAATATTATATTATCAAAGGAAGGTAATGTTTGTTATAATTTTTATTGAAATTGTTCTAAAAGTCACTTTAATAACTCGGTAAGAAAATTCATAAAAAAGTAAAAGGTTTTATAAGTAAAATACTTGACTTCCTTTACTGTATAGTGAAGAAAATCACGGGAAACAGTATGCACAGCTAATATTGATATCTAAAAATTTTCGGAATTAAGAAATTCTTTTGTTGTTTTTATTGCTTTTATTTATTATTACTTATACTATTGTAGTTTTATGATTCTTTTGCCTGAAATAAATTAGATTTGAATATCTGCGTTGTTGCTTTTATAATGCGCCAGGCGTTCAAAGAAAATAAATCATGCGTCTTGATTAGTCTCTAAAGATGCGGGAGCTTCCAAATACCTTACCTACTTATCTCTCTACTACCTACTTACCTTCTGCCTACCTTAGCACCGATCATAAAGCAGGCGATAACTGTTTATACTTATTTAGAGTTTTATCTCGCATTAGCAGACGCTAACTCAATACAGACTTGAACATTGTTACGAGTTTTTGAGTCGATAGATAGCAGGGGCGCTGCGAAGGAGATTTTAGGGATCAATTCCACCTTCATTAGGGAGGGGAGCTATTTATATGCAAAAATATCTATCCTAATTATAAAAATCCACTTGTGGATATCTCGTAGATGATAAAGCTAAAAGCTGATCGTTTCAATGTATCGTATCCTGGAACTATAACAATATTATTCTACTTGACCCTCATAGAAAAATAAATTATCTCGCCCCAACAAACTTTACTTATATTTTTGCAAACGTATTTAGCAATAAATAATAATTGCACCATTTCAACTCCCGACGCAAAAACACCCCTCGTGTTATAAATTTGACGTGCTGTCTGTAAGTTTGTCTGTCCGTGGCATTGTAGCTCCTTAACGAAAGGTCCGATTTAGATGCGGGTTTTTTTTAATGAAAGCTGACGTCATTATCGAGATTGTTCTTAGTTATAATTCATCATTATCGGCACGCTCACTGCCTGAAAATACCCCCGTTTCTAGTTATCTAGTTGATGAAAGGTTGTAAGCAACTTCCACTAGTCTGATTGGTTCAATGTATCGTATCCTGGAACTATAACAATATTGGCTACACTTGGTAACGTTAAGCTGATGCTGCAGCATCACCTGGAATCTGTAGGATACCCAACTCCTCACAAACTTACAGCAGTGCAGAGATATCTCATTGGATGGACTCATTTTAGTGACCTCAATGATAAATAGTGATCATTTGCACCTGATGCTCCAGCAAAATTTAGAATCTGCAGAAATCCCAACTCTTCACTAACTGATTAACATTTAAATTAAAAAAAAAGAAATGTAGAAATGAAATGTAATTTAAAAAAAAAAGAAAAATGTAAGGCAAAAGAAAAGTAGTGTAAGTAAATGTTGATGTGGTGACAAATGTAAAGGAAATGTAAAAGAAATGTATAAATGTAAGCAGGAAATAAAGTTGTATAAGCAAGCAAAAAATGTAACAAATAGAAAGAATTCAAGAAATGTAAAATGTGAATGTAAAGTTGATGTAAAGTAAATAGTTAATAATATGTTAAAAGATATAAACATAAGAATAGAAATGTAATAAGTAAAAAAGAGAAATGTAGAATATGACAGCAAAGAAATGGAAATGTAAGAAACAAAAATTGTAATTAGAAATTAAAAAACAGAATGTAATCAAAAAACAAAGCAAAAAATTGTCCCTGCTTACGGTAGGGGGAACAAGTTTAAAAAAAAAAAAAAATACTCTTCACTAACATACAGCACACATATCTGAATACATATATGAATAGGATGGATGTAGATGGTGATAGTCTACACCTGATGCTGCAGCAGGATACTAGAACCTTACTTATTACATTACATAATGTATGCAAATTTAATAAGTGCTGGTAAAAATATATTATGTGTCTATTATAGTCGTCGTATCTATAGTCCAAGGAACCTTATGGTCAATTAGTCAATGGTAGCATGGGCCATGGGTACAATCAGAATTTCAAATGGAATGGTCTTCGCAGAAACCAGTTAGAGGAAGGTTGTAAATATATAAATTTAAAAAGTATGAAATAAAAACAAAATTAAAATTCTTAGTTAACCCCCTTTAATATATGCGTCGCCGAGTCAGACCGCGGTGTGAAGAAGTTTTTTTATTTAGCTTCCTATAACTAATAGAGAATATGCAGGTACCAGTTTTAAAAAATTATATACCCTAGATAAAAAAAAATATAGTCATTTAAATATTTATTGCGATTTTTTATTCTCTATCGTTATAGCTAAGAGAAACATCATCACACTGCGGTGTGTTTGTGGACTCGGTGCGGCGACGCACATATTAAAAATATCCTTTAAAAATATTGAAAGGCTAAAATAGAACTATATTTTTATTTACTTTTAATAGTTTTTTGTGTCGGCGATTACTTACAATTTTTAATTTTATTTTTATTTATAGTTTGGTACTCTATTTTTTCTCATGTTTCCTAAACCTAAGGACTATACTATATAGGACTATACTAGCGTATGACAATGTTCAATAATTAATTAAACATATTTTAAGATCTAGGGAGATCGAGTTAGGTAAAATCTCTAGGATCTAGGATCTCTAGTTAGGTAAAATGATGGGGACGAAGTTAATTTTATGTTTGACGTACCTATTTAGCTGGTCATTATTAAAAATATTTATTTATTTATTTTCAGAAGACTTACTTATTATAATTATTAATTGTTTCATTAATAAATCAATCCTGTTAATATCTATGTAGGTATATTTAGAATTTGGAGAGTCCATTAGTAGGTATTAGCCCGTGGCCTAGTGGGTAGACCGTTTGATTAGAACTCGAGAGAGTGCAGGTTCGATTCCCAGGTTGTGGCGTGTACCAAAAAATTTCATTGGAATACCAAAAAGAGAAGATTACGAAGTGGTAGAATATGAGCTGCCCAGGTTAGAAGATGGTGTTATTCTCATAAAAGCAGAATGGTTCAGTGTCGATCCTTATGTGAAACTGTTTAGCAACAATTTCCCCACACCATACGATCAATTCGGCTTCCAAACGGGCATCGTTCTAGCATCCAAAAATCAACAATACCCAAAAACGGAATGAAAGTGGTTTCGCATGCAGGTTGGTGTGACTACTGTGTGACAAACCCTGGAAAAAATCACCTCCGAATTTGAAGTTCTTTACAAAATGCCTGCCTGCAAGATCTGTCTGATTCTAAGCGCAGCGGGCATGGTTGGAGCTTCAGCTTATTTCGGATTACTAGAGATCTGCGCGTGACCGCAAGCTGGCGAAACACTAGTAGTAACTGTAGCTGCTGGAGCAGTAGGATCCATAGTTGGCCAGATAGGAAGAATTAAAGGATGCAGAGTGATAGGCTTCACTGGATCAGATGATAAGGTTAAATGGCTTGAAAATGAGTTAAATTATGATAAAGCATACAATTATAAGACTACATATATTGCTATTTTGTCAACGACGGTGGCGAAATGAGTAGCATCATCATGAACCACATGAATGTCTTCGGAAGACTTTCTGTTTGTGGATGCATTAGTGCCTACACTGCTGACTTTCCCAAGGCATCCACAACCCTACTGAATATCTTGAAGAAACTAAAGATAGAAGGCTTTATTGTGTTACGCTGGTTGAACTAATGGCCGAAAGCGTTTTGGGATATAACGAAATGGATCAAAAATGTTGTCAACAAAATTAAAGAACATGTCGTAGAAGGATTTGACAATATGTTCGAAACTTTCATAGGTGTTTTATGGTTTTTTTTATTTGACTATTTTTTTACTAAATCGAAGTCGCTGGTGTCAAATATAGTATAAAGTATAATAAAAATCTTAAATATGTGTATCGTATAAAAGTATTAAATATATTTCCGTTGTCTAGTACCTGTGATACAAGTTCTTCGGATGCTTTGGATATGACCAGACTGACGTGGTGTGGAAGCGTCCATAGATATTATTATTATAATATGATTATTTTCTATTCTGAAGAACAGATCCCTAGGGCAGATACTTGAACAGAGTTTTCGGAAACAGATATTATAGATTGCCAAGATGTAGCTTATGACTACTTCGAAACTTACTTCTGTCGAAAAACAACAATTAATCTACTCCAGCCTGTCCAGGCAGTTGAAGTGTCAAGTGTCAAGTCGGTCAAGTGTCGGTAAAAAGCAAGTGTACAAGTTATTGTTGCCGAAAAGTCGACAGGAAGTGGGGAGGATGTCAACTGAGGGTGCTCAGTGGAAGCCGGATGAGACAATTTTTCGTAGGGTTGCCACAAATATTTTAATTATAACGAAAAGAAAATTGGTTTTTATTTGTTGTATTGTTAATCGGTGGCGTGTGTGCATGTGTGCGCGTGTGCGTGTGTGCATGTGTCGCATTGTCGCTTCTACACATATTTTTTTAATGTCGTCGTAGTTTTTAAGAAAAAAATGCCAACCCTGAAGAATAAACATCTTGTAACTCATCTTAGATGAAAGTGTGTGAGCTCTTGGAAGGATTTTTGATCGATAATCTTGACCTATATGTTAACGTTACTGTTCGCCATTGTTCACAACATTATTAGAACCTGGAAGATTGAGATTTACTCGGATTTCTAGTGACTACATAGTACGGAAAAAAAGGATTGCATTATGTACCTAATAAGTTACCTATTATTGTGTCTGGGTTATTTTATTAGAACTTATTTCTGTTATTACTAAACTTGTAAATCTTCCTACATTATGATGATAAAAAAAAAACAAAAATATTCATTCTTGAAATTTTCAATCTTAGATAGATTGATAATTTCAAGAATGAATATTTTTGTTATCTATCACGGATTCCGTTTATTAGATACGGCCTGGTGACATACAGACGTACCTACACACGGACAGACAGCGGAGTCTTATTAGTAATAGGGTCCCGTTTTAACCCTTTGGATACGAAAGCCTACAAACTATGTGCGTGGCTTACTAAAGAAAATATATGCTTAGTAAGGAATATAGGTTTGAAATAAAAGAGTTTCGTTATGAAACATAATTCCTGATAATTTTATTCAATTATCATTACATTACGTACTTATATTTTAAAGTGTTCTAGTAGATGGGTAGTAGGTACTATCGAACAAGTTACCGCTCGAGCATAAGATCAAAATCGCTTAACATCGCCGATGAATCGTGCGCACGTACGCATACTCGCGTGTAAATACGGATTTCAACCATGTCTGCAGTCGATGCTTTCACTTGCTTTGTGTTTAAATATTTTGAGGCGTCCGCGTATTGTAATGGAAATGTTTAGAAACTGGTCGAGCAGGAACTTTGTCGATATTGTACCTTTCTATTTTGGCTTTTTTCAATATTTTGACTTTGTAACCAGTGGGGCCGGCACGTATTCGTAACGTTATCGAAAAAGAATTACGCATTCGTAACGTTATCGAAATATAATTACGCATTCGTAACGTTATCGAAATATAATTACGCATTCGTAACGTTATCGAAATATAATTACGCATTCGTAACGTTATCGAAATATAATTACGCATTCGTAACGTTATCGAAAAAGAATTACGCATTCGTAACGTTATCGAAATATAATTACGCATTCGTAACGTTATCGAAATATAATTACGCATTCGAAACGTTATCGAAATATAATTACGCATTCGTAACGTTATCGAAATATAATTACGCATTCGTAACGTTATCGAAAAAGAATTGTATGAAAATGATGACAGCTCACAGCGCCTATAGTCTACACAAACACAATTATTGACATTCGATAACGAATACATACTTGTCAATTGTTCGTGCTTACCCCTCTGAGTCAGAAATAGTATCTTTATTTTAGTACTAGAAAATATCTTCTTGTACCTAGAACAGCCTGTACCTCTTGGTGTGTATCACAATATCGTCTCCGCCCCTTTTGGACCTGACGACTGTCTTCTGTGTAGATTGTACTGGAAAATATATTGGATTTATTAATATAACTGCGATCTTAGAAGCAATTCCTGTTCGATATTTAGTATTTATTATGTAGTATCATTGGAATAGGGAGCATGCATTTGTTTTAAAACAGCAAAAATCTTTTATTATTTAAAAGTATAGTTATCACTAATCAGTTGCTAAATTAAAAAGTTACAGGACTAAAAAGAAAATAAAAAAACGACGTTTTTTTCTATGATTAAAAAACGAAAATTACTGTTCAAATACTTGTTATTTGTGACAATGATAATATACATAAACGTATTTAACTTAATAAAATCAATTTTGTAATTAACTTCATTTTTTCAACTGCTGTGACGTCAGTCGTGTATCATTTTTGTAGTATATAGCGTTTTTAATGCTCTCCACCGATCTCACTTTTGTGATGACTGTATTTCGTCTTCGGTTGATCGTAGATATGCCGTTGCACAGACAAATTTTATATTTCCTGGCTTAAAAATGTACTTTACGAAAAGCCAATAAAAAACTATGAAACTTTAATGTTCCCCATTAAAGTAAATTCAAACTGAAAACTATTAAGAGAATAGGTAATTTCAAATAATTACACCGACTATATAATGTCTCCGAAAGTCAATTGCGGATACTTCGGGCACATGTCATACTCAAAGTAAAAAATCATGTCAGGTATGTGACTTTCCGCTAACGCGAACTCGCCCATTTAAAGAAATAATATTTTTTTCGAGTAGGACAATCATTTTTCTGCCTAAACGTCTTTACTTATGTAAATCATGTACCCGAAATATCCGTAATTGATTTTTCTAGACCTTATATTATACTCCGTTCCGTTTCAATGTGATAAATGTAAACAAAAAATACGTGTGGCACTCGGGGACTGACGCGGTAAAGCTATTGCATAGTAAGTCTACACGCATACGTCTAGTCGCACGCACACAAACACCGTGCCGAAGTTTGCCGAACTGAAACGACGTTAGACGATGCACGGCTTTCGACGCCGCACCGCTGTGCCGGTCGGAGTGGGGGGTATTATTTTCGTTACGAAATTTCTTGATTCGGTCGCCGCGCTCAAAGCCCGCGATAAAAGCTTAAAAATGTAATTCGACCAAATTAATATTAGAAAGATATTGTGTCATTGTATTTCTTTAGGGAACCACACTGACCGTCCAGCCTACAATGCCGCGGCCTTGAAGCGAACTAGGCAAAAACTATGAATGATTAACAGATTGACACTAAAGATGGCCGTTAGTACCGGTGCTGGATTTGGCGGCTGGACCGTCAGAATGGCCCTTTATTATGCGGTGAATAAGTGACAATTGAATCAGAAAAAATTGTTTACATTTAAGGGCCACACTGACACCATCCAGTTTGCAAGCCCAAGGCCACGGACTTGTAGGGAAAAATGATAAATTATTGACACTAATGACACTATTGTATATACTATCAAGTCCCTTGAACATCAGTTACAATGCAAAAAGTTGGAAGAAACTCAATGTTTATACGATGAACTTTTAGGTAACGGAAATAACTTTACAAAGAATAACATTACTACCATAGATCTCACTGGGGATGATACAATAAATAACTATCATACTATGTAGAGCAAAAATAAATTTAAAAAGTATATTAAAGTTAAAAAATGTATTAGGAAAACCGAGATACTAGTGCAAAAAACAAAAATATGTAAGGCAGCTTATACGGTTGACAAAAAATAAAAACATTATTAAAAATCAATTATTAAGCTGCTGTAAAGAGCTAGAAAATACTAGGCTTAGCTATGAGGCGGATGTAAGTAGCCTTCAATCTGAAATTTCACAGTTGCACTGCTCATTGACACTTATTCAACAAAAGTATGAATTAGCGCAGAAAGAAATTTCTGCACATATATCAGCTATGGATGACCTAATTGAAATTGGACGGTATAATGAGGACCGTGTAAATTCTTTTTATAACAATTGTAATTACCACAAAAATATCAATAATTCTTAGTACGATATTAATAAGTCAGTTAACTGTTCAGAGTTGAAGGCTTGTACTGAATCCTCAAAATATTATAATAAGACACAGACACATAACCCAGAGTCTGGTTTCATTAGCATTTACTGTGATGAAATAGGCCATGGACTTGGTATATATCTAAATAAATTGTGTTTGGGACAACAAGTAACTAGCACTTGTTTGCCGGGGGCATCATTTGAACAAATCATTAGCCGGGCAATCAATTCTACTTGTTGCCCCAATACAACTTTAGTTATACAAGTCGGGAGAAGAGGAAAGATAAACAAAAAACAGATGTTAGATTATATAGACACATTAAGTAACAAAGAAAATATTAAAAAAATCTTATTGTTTACCTTTCCTTACATCAAATTATCAAATAATAAACTGCCGCACGAGAGTAAAGAAAATAATATTAGGTTTAAATTGAATAGCCTACTGTGTAGTGCTACTAATCAAAATTGTTTAGTTTTAAATAAGACTTTACCACAAATCGATGTGGTTGATTTTAATAATATTTTTATCTCTAGGTTAAATAATCTAACATATGATAAGTATTACTTATCTAAATTTTTTACACGACATTTGGCTAAGCCGACCACTGCTTTTATTGAGCAGTGTTCTTATACTGACAATTTTATTAGTAAAAACTTGGAATATGTTCCAAATAATTTAAATTAGATTATAGGACAACAGAGGCTCACTCTAGCAATTTCTTAGCTGGAAATATTTATACTGATGCCTCCTACGAAGGGCCTAGTAAGAACTCTGGGAAAAACTGTAATTTTAATATAAACTTGGTGCATCAAAATTTACAAGGCATAATAGGGAAAGAATTAGAACTTGAGTTATTTTTAAATGAATTTAAAATTGACATTATATGCGTAACAGAACATTGGTTAAAAAATCATGAATTAATATTTAACTATTGTGATCACCAAGTAGGGAGCTCTTTCTGTCGAGAAAATGTCATTAGGGGTGGCTCCTTAATTTTGATTAATAAAAAATTGAAATGTAAAGAACGTAAAGATATTGTACAACTGTCTAGTGAACGAATTATTGAGTTGGCTTGTATTGAGTTAAGCCACCTTATTATTGTATGCGTATACAGGCCTCCATCAAGCTTATACGATTCTTTTAAAAAAAAATAATTGATCAAGTGCTGACGAAAGTATGTGTCTCTAATAAGAAGATTATTGTATGTGGTGATTTTAATATTAATTTATTAGACTCTAACTCCACCACTGTTAGATTCACATCTTTGTTCAAATCGTATAATCTAATTAATTTATTTTATGAACCAACAAGAATATGTGAAACAACAGCTACTTGTATAGATAATATTTTCACAAATGTCACTACTTTTAGGAAAGAAATAATTAATGTACTTAACTCTGATCACAGTGGACAGCTAGCATCATTTGATCTTAAATGTGATAATAATCCGATAGAAAATATTGAGTTTATTCCTGTAAACACAAAACGTATTGAGAAATTTAGAAGTAAATTACTTTCAAGTTTTCAATGTTTGAATTAGTCAATTAATCCAAATGAAACTTTTAATAATTTATTTTAAGTAGTAAAAAACCAATTTGACTCTGTATTTACTTCTAAATAGGTCAGATTTAATAATAAAAGAAATAATTTTAGTAACTGGGCAACTGCAGGTATTATTGTTAGTAGACAAAGATTGTATGACTTGTATAACGAGAAGTCAATGAACAGGAGTGAAGCTTTTAAACTATATGTCAAGAAATACTCGAAGATTTTCAAGAAAGTATGTCAAGCAGCGAAGGTTCTTCACATCAAAGAAAAAATTAAGAACTCTAAAAACAAAGTGGAAACCACCTGGAAAATAATTGCAGATGAGACTGGAAGAGTCGCCAGTCGCAACTCTAAATTTGAACTTTATATTAATGATAAAAAAGTTAGTTCTGACATTGAAGTTGCGACAGTATTTGAGAAGTTTTTTGCAGACATTCCGATCTCAACTACAAAAAACTTAAATTCATCACCTACAGTTGCCGAAAAATTACTTAGAGATAATGTGAAGGAATGTGATGTAAATTTTATTTTCAAAGAAATAGACTCTAGAGACATTATCAAGGCATTTAAATTACTTAATATTAAAAGTACAACTGATCTCTGGGGTATGTCCACAAAAGTTATAAAACCAGTAATTGACATCATTGCCCCTCACCTAGCATTAGTTTTTAATAATTGTATTAAAAGTGGCGTGCTCCCTGACTTGATGAAGCACAGCAAGGTGATGCCTCTCTTTAAAGCTGGAAATAAAGTAGACCCAGCTAACTCTATAGTTAGCTTTTTTTTAAAATTTTACTTAAAGTCGGTAATATGGATATTGGTCTATACCAATATCCATATTACCGACTTTAAGTAAAATTTTTAAGAAAATTATTCTAAATCAATTACTTTTTCACTTCAACTCGAATAAATTCTTACATAGTAATCAGTTTGGTTTTACTAAAGGTCGGTCCACAACAGATGCAGGCATCAGTCTTCTTGCAGTATATTTGGAGCTTGGGAGAGGTCACAGGATGCACTTGGTATATTCTGTGATTTATCCAAAGCATTTGACTGTGTGGAGCATGATACGCTGTTCAGGAAATTATACCATTATGGTGTAAGGGGCACGGCACTAAAGCTTTTAAGCTCTTATCTAATAAATAGAACACAGACTGTAGAAGTTAAATCCAAAAGGTCTAATAGTACTAAAATTAAACTAGGAGTACCACAGGGGTCTATTTTGGGCCCTTTTCTATTTCTCATCTATATAAATGATTTACCTTATCTAGTTAATGATAAGCATGAGATAGTACTTTTTGCTGATGACACTTCACTAATTTTTAATGTGAAGCGACGACAATCTAACAATGACGAGGTAAATAGTGCTCTCTCAAAAATAGTACATTGGTTTAATGCTAATCATTTACTGTTGAATTCTAATAAAACAAAATGTTTAAAGTTCAGCTTGCCAAATGTTACGCAGGCACAAACCAATATACTATCAAATAATGAGGAAATGAAATTAGTAGACACTACTGTTTTTCTAGGTATAACATTAGATAGTAAGTTACAGTGGGGACCACATATTGCTAAATTGGCAGATAAGCTGAGTTCTGCAGCATACGCTGTTAAAAAAATTAGAGAAATTACCGACATAGATACCGCGCGATTAGTTTACTGTAGCTATTTTCATAGCATAATATCGTACGGCATCCTCTTGTGGGGAAACGCTGCGGACATTAATACAATATTTGTGCTGCAGAAATGTGCTATACGTTCTATTTATAAGATGTCGACTTTTGAATCTAAGGGAAAAGTTTAAGGAAATAAAAGTTCTGACCGTCGCATCTCAATACATTTTGGAAAATGTGTTATATGTAAGAAAGAATCTAAACTACTTCAAAAATAAATGTGATAATCATTGTGTAAACACTAGAAATAAGAACAAGTTAGATATGCCAGTGTTCAGACTAAGCAAAGTTAGTAAATCCTTTAAAGGCCAATGTATACGCTTATACAATATAATCCCAGAAAAGGTTCAAAAACTTTACTAAGTTTAAAAAAGTAGTTAAAGAACGTTTGTGTGCCAAAGCGTATTATAAAATTAATGACTTCATTCAAGACGGCACACCTTGGGAATAAGGTGGCTCCTTATCTTATCTTATTATTTGTTACATAGACATAAGTAAACATTGTAATAATTTTGATTTTAAAAGAATAATTTTCCATCTTTTTGGTAAAAGATGGCCCCAGACGAGTTTCTTGCCGGCTCTTCTCGCTGGGTTAGTTCCCGAACCGGTGGTAGGCATCACGTAGTATCGACGTTCAAAAAGAGTATTTAAAAATACCAATTTTGAATAAAAAAAAATTTTGATTTTGATTTTGATTGACACTGATATTGGCTATTAATACCGGTGCTGGATTTGCTGGATGGGCCGTGAGTATGGCGCATAAGATTGCATTGAATTTAAACCGGAACGAATAGGGATGCTGCCTAGTGTGGAATATCACATTTTTATAAATTAAATATAAAATTGTTGGTTAAATACGAGGGCGGGTCAATAAGTCCGTGACTTTTGGAATAAAACACAGATTTTTTGATAAATAAATCATTTTATTTTTCAACGTAGTCCCCCTTGAGCTCTATACACTTTGTCCAACGCTTCTCCAATTTTTTTATCCCTTCCAAAAAATATGATTTGTCTAGGTCCTCAAAATAGGCCTTTGTTTGCGAGATGACTTCATCATTGGAGTCAAATCTTTTTCCACCGAGCCATTTTTTCAGGTTTGGGAACAAGAAGTAGTCACTCGGAGCCAAATCTTGAGAATAGGGTGGATGTGGGAGCAATTCATAGCCCAATTCATGGATTTTTGCCATGGCAACTGCACATGTGTGCACCCTTGCATTGTCTTAGTGAAAAAGAACTTTTTTCTTGGCCAAATGAGGTTGGTTTTTTTTCAAATCCACATTGAAGCGATCCAATAAGTTGGCATAATATTCCCCATTAATTGTTCTTCCCTTGTGAAGATAGTCAATGTGGATTATCCCACGTGCATCCCAAAAAACAGTCGCCATAACTTTATTGGCTGACAAACCCACCTTGGCCTTCTTTGGCGCCGATTCACCCTTAGAAACACACTGTTTTGACCGTTGTTTGGTCTCTGGTGTATTGTGATGGATCCATGTTTCGTCCACGGTTAAAAAACTCCTCCATATTGTGATTAAACAACGCCAAACCTTCCTGTGAAGTTGTTACACGATTGCGTTTGTGGTCGACTGTGAGCAAACGCGGCACCCATCTTGCGGAAAGCTTTCTCATGCCCAAGTGATCATTCAAAATTGAAACCACTGAGCCATGCGAGATGCCTATGGCTTCCACAATCTCTTGCACTTTCAATCTTCGGTCGGCCAACACCATATCGTGAATTTTTTCGATTGTTTCGGGTGTAGAGACCTCAACTGGGCGTCCAGGACGTTCGGCATCTTCAGTGCTTGTAAGGCCACAACGAAATTCAGTAAACCACTTTTTTACCATTGAAATCGATGGTGCAGAGTCCCCATAGTATTTATCAAGCTTAGCCTTGGTCTCGGTAATGGTTTTTTTTCGCAAAAAATAATGCTTAATAAGCACACGAAATTCACTTTTTTCCATTGTTTCCTTAAGTTACTGGATAGTCTAATAAAGATAGCTGTAAAACACAAACTAACTGACGCAGCAAGTTCAAATTTTGATAGGAGTCAACTGACAGATGCCTGTTGACAGGAGTAGTGTTGCTTTTTCAGTAAGGAGGTTAGAAATTCAAAAAGTCACGGACTTATTGACCCGCCTTAGTATACATAAATCTAAAAGAAATAGGTATTTAGATTGAGGCGATTAAAAGTTACAAGCTAATAAAAGATGTTGCCCATCTCTTTCTCGCAAAACGATTTGTTACGTCACAAGTTGCTCCCGCCATACATTTTGTAATGACAAATGTATGGCGGGTGCAACTCGTGACGTCACAAGCCGATATATCGCTCTCTTTCATATTGTAAATTTAAATGGTTTGTATCTTCGTTATTATTTAAGATATACGAAAATTGGTTCTACATTGTTTATTATCATGTTGTCTAACGTCGAATAGACGAAAAAAAATTTTTAGCCAACATGCCTGTAATAATAACTTCTCGACGTTATTTTATAATATCGGTGCTATCACCAGCCCACTGACTTTAGGGGCCTTCGAAGATTTTTAGTCTTTTCAGACACAGGGCCGGTTCCCTAGCGATTTTTTCCTTCACCGTTTTTTATTACTTATGGAATCACAAGTCTCGTTGATTCACGCCACAGCCCGGATCGAACCTGCACCCTCTCGAGTGAGACTCTAGCGCCTACCAACTATGCCACGGACACTCAATCGGTAGGTATAGGCCAGTAGTGGTCGCTCGAGTCTCTCTATGTATGTACCAGGCACATTTTTGTCAAATTATTTAAAAAATAAACTTCCTATACATATCACATACTCCTTACATTATTTTCTTATGAATTTTTCATTTAATGAATTAAATAAATAAAGGAAAAAAAAATATTAATTCGTTTCATGAGATATGATTGTGACCAGTGGAATGATGTACTCGTATATTTATAATCGACTTCCAAAAACAGAAGGCGGTTAAAAGTTCGGCTTTTTTTTTGTATATTCAACGATAACTCCGCCGTCTTGTTGCCGTTGCATTGCCGTTAACAGATTTTCAAAATTCTTGTTTATATATTTATTATTTATTTTTATTTTTTTATTTTTCTTTTTATATAAGTATTCTTGTTTATATTTATATCTTGTTTATTTATATTTTTTTTCTTTTCTTGTTTTATACCATTTGTATATTCCAAGTTGGTCCCGTTGTCACTAAAGTGGTGACCTGATGATGGGATCCATGAGGAATCGTGGGAACTCCTCGAAATTTATATGGACACATATAGTGATTTTGACTTTTTCTGGAGTAACCTAAGCATATGCTACCAAAAAGTAAGATTTTGCACCAAGGTGTACCCTGGATCCTGGATCAGTCCTTAAAGATACGCGTTTGGAAAATTCGACATTGTTTAAAGAACTGCAAGCATATGCCATTATGTAACTTACAGTAATCATCATCATCATCATCTTATAATTATACAATACCTAATGGAAGCATGGCGCGTATTCAATTATACATTCGATAGATTATTTAAATAGTTCTCAATATGTGTTAATTATAATATAACAAATATGACTAAAAAGGAAAAAAATATTATTTTTAAACAAAAAATTAAACCGACTTCCAAAGTAAAAATACACAAAAAAGTATGAAATAAATCTTATTTTCTAAATAATTCCCCTTTTAAATTATGCAAAAATTTTAACTATTTCTCTTCACAATCTTCATGTGTGAAGTCGGTGATTTATGGACGCTCCTATAATATTTTAAACAACAAGTTAAATCAAGTTTCTATGTATACGGTATTATTACGTATTATTATTGTTGTATGAAATAAAATTTTAAAAAATAAGTAACCCCCGAATTGTCAAGCAGTAAGCGAGCTGATGATATATGCTAAGATTAGATATGGCTAAGAATACTCTTTAAATGACAGCTTTCCCTCTGTTTTCCTGAGCGGCTAAAAAAAATACCTGCACATTTCGCCACTGGCAAATAATTTTTCCTTTTTAATTTTTTTAACACCCTTCGGTTCGCTTTGTAGAAATTCGCTCTTCTTTCGCAGCCAACTTTTAGAGCCAATACAAAATCGTTCAGAAAACTTTTTAAGTCTCTGTTTGAGATAATGATGCGTCGCCATAGTTTGCAAGTACGGCAGGCATTCGACAGGGAGTGTTTGTCTAAGTAACTGTAACAATAAAAATAACCAAAAGTTAAAAACTTTGAACCGACTACGCAAATTATATAGCCTATGTTACCCGGACCATTATTACAAGTCTTTTGACACCTCATTCGTTAAAATCAGATCAGTAGTAGGTCAGGCGCTATGGTGGAACAAACATACATACATATGTACATACATACATACATACATACATACATACATACATACATACATACATACATACATACATACATACATACATACATACATACATACATACATACATAAGACTGCCAAAATCATTACCCTTCCTTTTGGCTTCGCCGTAGTCGGGTAAAAATCAAACTGTAGAAGGCTTTTAGCAGTTAGCTAAGTAAGCTAAGTTATACTCTGTTAACATCCAATTGAGCCTAAATGTAAACAAATATTAAATGAAATACGCCAAACTAATTTGCCATTGCGTTTCTTTGTACGAGGGCGGCACGGTGAATAGGTGATGAAATACGCCAAACTGATTTGCCATTGCGATTCTTTATAGCACGGTGAATAGGTGATGAAATACGCCAAACTGATTTGCCATTGCGATTCTTTATAGCACGGTGAATAGGTGATGAAATACGCCAAACTGATTTGCCATTGCGATTCTTTATAGCACGGTGAATAGGTTATGAAATACACCACACTGATTTGCCATTGCGATTCTTTATAGCACGGTGAATAGGTGATGAAATACACCAAACTGATTTGCCATTGCGTTTCTTTATAGCACGGTGAATAGGTGATAAAATGCGCCAAACTGATTTGCCATTGCGTTTCTTTATAGCACGGTGAATAGGTGATGAAATACGCCAAACTAATTTGCCATTGCGTTTCATTATAGCACGGTGAATAAGTGATGAAAAACGCCAAACTAATTTGCCATTGCGTTTCATTATAGCACGGTGAATAAGTGACATTAAAACCAATTGGTAGCATTGTAATCCGCTATTGTTTCTTTGTTTACGTTTCGAATAGATTGCATCTGAATGGAGTATAAATAATAGTTAGCTTTGGCTGTCATTAGGTACACCGTTTTTAGGTTACTTAGCCTTGACACTTTAAATTAGATTGCTATTGAGAAAATATGTTTTTATATTTAATCTCACTACATAGTACATGTAGGCCGCGACATCGTACAATAAATCTCGCGGGAACCGTTTATTTCCATCAAAATCTGTTTAGTAGTTTTTGCGTGAAACAGTGGCAAACATCCATACAAACAAACCGTTTATTATATTACTAGCTTCTACCCGCGGCTAGATTAGAGAGGCTAAAGGCTAAAAGGAAAAACAAAAGTAATCTCAGCATTTTCAAAATTTTTTTTGAAACAGCCTCTCCTGACCGCTAGTAGATAGGTACTTACTAACTTAGGTAAATATGTTGGTAAGAAACAATAATTAAATATTACTTCTCGTGTATAATCCTAATCCTTACTCTCCTACTTCCTCCTACTATTGTATATGTGAAAGTTAGTGAGGATGGATGGATGGATGTTTGTTACTCTTTCACGCAAAAACTACAGAACTGATTTCGATGAAATTTGGTATGGTAGTAGTGTAGGCTCTGTAATAACACATAGGCTACATATTTCCAAATGGTAGGTATAGTGTTCCCGTGGAATACTGTATTTACCCGGGCGGAGCCGCGGGCATAAGCTCATATTCATACAAGAATTGCTCTTTAAAGTAGGTATAAGACGCATCGGAATCCAGACGCCACTACAGGTATGATGTTTAATGCACTTAAACATTTAAAAATAAATGAAACCATAATTAAGAAATCATGCAATTATTTAGCATTATAATACTTTAAAGAGTTATTTATGATTACTTTCATATAAATTTACTCAAAACTTTAATTAGCAAGTTTATTTTCAGATGGAGATTTCTACATAATTAATAATTATCTATACTAATTATTTACGGGAATCGTCGTTTTCTATACATCGTGTGCTATTTCCATAGAAAAACTATAATAACCGAGGCACAGTGAAACCGGCAATGACTTCAAAACTAGAGTAGTGTAGACTTTTTGCCTCGACATGCCTCGTCTATAATAATATATACGTCCATGGAAACAGGCCCTAATGTTGTACAGGCTACAACATTAGGGCCTGTTTCCATGTTTCCATTTATGTACTAGACTTCTCTAGTCTATATTATTTAAACTTTAAACCTCGTATTAAACATATTGTTTTACTTATCTGCTGATTAATACGGGAGAAGACATTATTATTATTTTTGCAGTAAAAATGCACAAAAAAGTGTGCAATCAATCTTATTTTTTCTAAATAAATCCCCTTTTAAATTCTGCTTAAAAATAATACCCCTTTTGAATTCGGCTAAAATTTTAACTATTTCTCTACTCAATCTTCATTATTTTGAAGTCGGTACCAGCCCATACAATATTCTGATAAAACTATATTCTAAAGAAGTCGCATTTAAGTTGGCTTTTTTCTTTAAAAATAATAATAATAATTCTATTTTTAGTCATATTTATTATATTTTTAATAACACATTTTAAGAAAGTTTAAAAGAAGCGTTCAAATGTATAATTGAATACGCGCCAAGCTTCCATTAGGTATTGTATATAAGATAATGATGATGATGATTACTGTCAGTTACATAATGGCATATGCTTGCAGGTCTTATAACAATGCCGAAATTACCAAATGTGTACCTAACCTAACCTAACCTATCTTTAAAGACTGAGGAGTTCCGTTCAGTGCCTTTGGATCCAGGGCACACCCTTGGCACAAAATTTTACTTATTGGTAGCATATGCTTGGTTATGTTCAGAAAAAGTCGAAATCACTATATTGTGTCCATATAAGTTTCGAGGAGTTCCTTCGATTCCTCATGGATCCCATCATGAAGTCACCACCTCGTGATCAAAAGGACTAAATTGGGATTATACCCTATACAGCAAAAAAAAAAAAATTGAAAATCGGTCCACAGACGGCGGAGTAATCGTTGATCATACAAATATATAGTATAATATTATATATTCAGCCGCTTCCTTTTTTGGAAGTCGGTTAAAAAGAGGGATCAAGTGTCCCCAGTTTCCCCTACGTAATTCTGCAAAAAAGATAGGCTATGACGTACGTACATTTGACAGAACAAAGCTTCATACAAGAAAAAGTTACGTCATCTTGTTTTCACCATACCTCATGCTATAGTTATTGCTCTGAGACCTCAACTATCAGCCATCTTGATTTAACATACATGAAATGTCAAAATGGCCCCAAACAACAACAAACAGCAACCAAAAGTGGGGCCATTTGAGTGAAGAGTGGGGACAGTTTTTGCCTCGACATGCCTCAACTGTTATAATTAATATATTACACGTCACGTGAACTTTTCAGCTACCAATCCACTTAACCTTACAACGCTGAAATCATGCTCAAATCATTTTAAGATTCACACGTAATTATATTACCTGATCACAGTTTACTCTCTTAGGCTTCTTAAATTTATTATTCGCGACATCAAAAGACAGAGAAAAGACAACTTACGAAAATATTTTCCAAGATAATTCCAATGGCAAAGAAGATACAGCGTCGCGAGTATCAAAATTGTTTGCGATTGAACCGAATATGAAAACACTGTTGTCGTTCATCGTGACAGCTTTTTTAATACTACCCTATTTGATATTGTGATTTATATCCTATCTTATATTAATATGACGTGACACATGGTATTTTCGCAGATGTTGACTTAAAAAAAACAATGTAAACAAATGGTAAGTAATCACTCAAACTGGCTTATTACAATATATAATATAAAGTTACTTAGTGCTTAATTATTATTAATATGCATAATATAAGTGACTTTATACGCTAAACCCAAAAAACGTAAATAAAATAATAATACATAAACTATATTTACTTTAAGATTTAATAGAAAGAGGAAAGATTTGTTTGTTTGTTACATTAAGGAATAGGGTCCTACTGGGCCAATTTTGATGAAATTTTAGTTTAGACTGTGGGAAAGGACAAAGACTTTTTTTGCGCAAAATGTACGATTCCGTGGGATCTTTTGCGCGTACGAAGTCGCGGGAAACATCTAGTAAATGATATTCAAAAAAATATTATTTTAATAATTTTATTAATACGTGCAAAATAATACTCACAGCTCCATCTATAACTCTTTGATTTAACTATATTTTAAAGTTTCATGCGATAACTTACAGATGGCGCTATGTACTTCTTTAATTAATAGTATAATTTATCAACTGTGATAAGAAGACATACTATTAATTCAATGATTATTAAAAATACTCACCATATATTTGATATATTTAATAAAAATTGTTAAATTAAAATGAATGCCACCGATATATTGCAACACTGCTCTTTTCATCTCCGTCTCTGATTAAATTTCTCTGTTGGCAACATTTATAGAAATCAACAAGCGGCTACATTTCGCTTGCATTTGCGGATTTTGTGAAAGTATCTATTATACCCAAATTTTATTATAGAACTTTATAGTATTTACATCTCTGTTTATTTCCGATACCTTTATTCACATATTACAAACACGGTGTTGTGATTTGCTTCTTAGAGATGAATTTATTTACTGTTTTACTCAAGTGATAACTTACCTGTTAAAACGCGCCAGATTTTGACTAATTAATTCGTTTCATCTGAAATCTAAATGGATAATATAGGAGAAAATGTTTTCAAGAAGGATACTTTGCTTAGAATAATGGGTAAGAGCATTATATTTACATTTATTTCATTTAAAATTGATTACAATTTACAAACCGACTAATGAACGAATATGACATTTACTTTGACGTTACTGTAAATCGGTTTTTGTAATAGCGCTTGAAGAATCGATTTTATCATACACTGTCAAGTATTCTCTAGATTTAAGGATGAAAATTGAATAGATATTATGATTTACGCCCATACACTACCACAATTATGCAGAAATCTGAAAACTATATTCGCTTACAATAAAACATAACCTAAAAAATAAACTAGAAGATAGCCTGCACTTAAAGTACAGGCATTGTATTTTTAACTCTGTTATTAGCAATGCAATTTATAGAGTCTGTGTTAATAATGATACATAATGCAATATAGAACTACATTACCTACATAATATTTTTAGTCCATGCGAGTGTTTTTTTCTAATAAGACTTGTTTTATATTATATCTCGAAATAGGTACTTAGATTGTTTTATGAAAATACCAAATGTTTATATTTCTTTTGACATAACAGTTTATAAATATACCTAGTAAACTTTCTGTTCTTTTCTGTTATAAACTAAATTATAAAAATGTATCCTTTTATGTCCCATATTATATCTATATATAAATATGATCTTTGTTTACAAATATAAAAAAAAAAAGAAAATTAAAATAATACTAGCAAAGGAGGTGAAATAATGGTAATCAGCTACTACCACTCATGTGTATGAGGTTACAACACCAGAAGAGTCACAAGTGAATTGTCGGTTCATTGATTTTTGATTGATTCATGAGCTTGAATTCATAGCGTTGATAGGATTACAATTCTAACCCCTAAACTAATAAAAATATTTATACTTAATAAATTTAATTAAAGACATAGAAAGTCTCTTGCTCTTACACTTAAGACAAGAGACTTTTTCAACATATCAGACAAAGAAGTATAAGTTATCTGTTGTATAAATATTTTTACAAGTAAGAGGGTAAGTCTGTAATCTGTATCTTAAAATATTGTACAATTAATATTTCCCTATAGAATTCATAATATAACACATTAACTAGTAACAGGTATTATGAGCTATACTAATAAATCAATGTAAAGGCCAATAACCAGGTTTTTGTCTAATGCGCGCTTCACACTTCCTCTGCGTATCACGTGCGACACTGCGAAAAGTCTACGAAAATTAAGTCAAACATTATGCAAAATATGTGCCACAGCTCCATGTATTGTGTTCGCGGTCTTTGGGAGTGTTGTGCGCAATTCGCGGAGGAACTATGGAGCAGACGTACCAAATTATTAAACTCAGCAGCAGCAAAATTTTCTTAACATGTCCGAACATGTAATAACAAGTCTGTTGATACTCAATATTTATATATGAAAAAACTGTATCCACTAGAACAGGGGTTCCTTAACTTTAAAGATAACAGGACACCAATCAAATACCTTTTATTAAATGGAACCGTATCAGATCATTACAAAATTTATTTATAATGATTTGAGGTATAGGGTTCCATATCAAATAGAAAACCACTGTCTCTAAATAATATTTTAACCATGGTACAAAGTATTATTTAACAGCTAACAATAATAATTCTAGCAGAACCCTGATGACTATTCTACAGAACCCCTAGGTTCCACAGAACCCACTTTAGGAATCCCTATACTAGAGAACTATGGTGTATTTGGTGGACGAACATAGCTTGGACACATTGTATGTTCATGGAGTGAAATGGAAAATTTCAATCTGTCCAAACTATCATTGTCGACTGTATACACCACATTAAATAATAAAACAAAATCAAGTATTATATGGTTGCCCTCCTAGCACACATTGCTATTATAAGCACAAGGGAGCCAAGAAAGTGTCAAAAAGTTATTGGCAAGTGGCAACACTGTAAGAAGTGAGTGTGAGCTATCCGACACTCCTACATATTGTGGTCTTGGTTTGTCATCCAAAAATTTTTCTGTAGAAAAATGTTTGAGGTGACTAAACACATTTTAAATATCTAAGATGGCTTACATTAACTTTTTTTGATATTGTATTTTGTGAAGTCAGATATTATAATACAAAATCAATATTGCTTTTTATTTGTCACAAAATGTGTTATTCTTACTTACCTTAACTATTACCACACCAAATTTAATTTAAATCCGTTCAGTAGTTTTTGTGTGAAGAGTAACAAACATCTTTATTTATTTTCAGACACTGAAGGTGCCGCTCCGGAGAATGTTGACACTAAGCCCGCTAATGTTTCTCAAACACTGTTCCCCGATAGTCCCGTTTATGAGCCTGATGAAGAACTAAAATTGGATAATGAAGAGGTAATAGGTGATTTTTTTGAAGCAGTTTAAAGAAAACCTATTGGGTGTTGATAGCCACGGAACTCTTATTAGACATGTTCTGACATGCTCTTGGTTCCTTATGAGGGATTTCAATGGTTGTAATAAAAAAATATATTATAAGTTATAGCCATCCAAACTGGGTTAAGTTTAATCTGGTTTTCCTTCATGCTTAATTTATAAGATGTCACTCAGTTTTGTGTGCCTTTTGCATAGGCCTCTTCCAATTCCATTCTTCCAAGATCCAGCATGGTTCAGCTATAATTTTGAAGTTTTCCTCCCTTGGATACCAAAGAGAAACCTGCTTGCTCCAAATTAATACTCTTAAGTGAAAATTTGCATGTCACAGCAATTTCAAAATAAGCATGAATCAAATTACCTACTCTGTAACATCATATTGTACCTTATTTGAGCAATAAATGTTATCTTATCTTACAAAACTGATTCAGTTAGGTTTCTTTTTGTAAGAGCAACATCGATTTACAGAAGCTAGGGACTTAGAATATCAATATTTTGTAACTTGTGCAGATTAAAAACCGGCCAAGTGCGAGTTGAACTCACGCACATAGGGTTCCGTGCCGAACGGAAAAAATCATATTTGTGAAAGGTTTAAAGAATTTATTCTCATAAAAAGATACAATATCCACTTACATGAGAACAAGATATTAATATGGTATATCTTGTTCTCATGTATATGGTATATGGAACTTATACTCGGTTCATGAGATAAAGCCTGTTGACAAACAGACGAACGGACAGCAAAGTCTGAGTAATAGGAATCCGTTTTTACCCTTTGGGTATGGAATCCTAAAAACTAGGGTTTATTTTTGTTCAAACTTGTGATTTTGTTGGCATGAAAGCCTACATTGCCCCTAGTTATATGAAATTAAAGTATATAAAAGATCATCATTATATCTTTTATACACTTTAGTTTTAAAATTGAAAGATTTTTATACAGCTTTATTGTGTAACAGATACCAAAGAGTGATGCACAGGAGCAGGAAATAAAAGGTATGTGATATCAACAGATTTTTATTTACTACCTAAACTATTTTAGATTTTATTAAAATTGTTTCCTGTTGACTTACTTTTTAATGAAATATTTATAATGTAAATATATATTTTTTTAATGAAATAAAAGCGGTGAGTGTATTTATTTTATCAACCAAAAGATACATTTTACATAGATGGAATGCAGCTACAAAAAACTTTGTTACGTTTATCTTGTAGCTGGTTCACGCTCGTTAAAATAACTTACTTATAACATTTAATTAAATTACAAACAAATACTTTTTATTACAATTACAAACAATACTACGAAAAACTATATCTACTAGCCGCGCAAACTATACGTCTGGACTGTGGACAGTTATTTTTTAGTTTTTAAAATGATTTGTCACGTTATACCTACGTTCGTTTCTTTCATAAAAGTTTTTATTACATTTACAGACAATGAGTCAATGTTTCATGCGAAAAGAAAGTTGTCAGAGGAGACCGTAGATAATGTCGCCAAAATGCTTAAATTGGATGAAATACCAGTATCATCACAAACCCTAGACGAAGAAGTTTCCAACATCACTAGTTTAGTGAAACGTAAATTTGACGATCTACCCTCTACATCGAGACTTCGAACACCTACTCGGTCTAGCCCACGAAAAATAACGAAGCGTAGTAACAGTAGCGTTGAGGTTACCCCAAAAACACCTAAAACACCAAAATCCCGGTCAGCTAGTGTCGATATTTCTAAATCTCGTAAGAACCCTCGTAAAGTACCACTAGAGCTATTCAAAAATGACCCCTTAGTAGAGGAACCACTTGAAATTAAATCTGATAACGCGAAATCTAATGGGGAAGTTGAAGGGAAATTAGCAGATATTGCGGAGAAGAACTCGGAAGATAGTGCACTAAACGATTCGCAAAATTTCCATTTAGTTCTTTCACCATCCCCTGAAGAAGAAGATGTCCCACCTAAAACTATTTATACTAGCGAACCGACATTGGTAAAAGATAGAGTTGACACTTTTGAAGTTGGCAAAATTGAAAAAGCTAAAAGTGATGGCTATACCTTTTCAGATCATAACGGTTCATTCCCAAACATTAAGGACAAAGGAAGAACTACAGACCAAGAAAGCACAGATAGTGTTGCATCTATTGGACTCGAAAGTCCAGATCACATGCCAAATGTTGCCGCCAAACTTATATCCAAATTGTCCAATGGTAATTCATCAACTCCAACGGAAATTGATTCAAAAAATGAGAACATTACCCCAGATAATGCTAAACTTAACCTTAACAAAGGAAATAAGGTCAAAAATGATTTGTTTCGGAATAGTAATGCGACAACGCCGTCAACTATTTCTCCGTTGCAGAATGGGCACAGTTTGCCTATAAGTACTCCCCAATTACCCATATTTGATATTCACGTAAGCCAAGGAGAGGATTGTGAGTTTTTATCTCTGTATGTTGTCAGAACTGACAACGACGTTGGAGCGGACATGTGCAAAGAGTATCAGAGGATATCAAAGAGGTTTACAATCGATCCCTACATGGCTGATGTATCGGTAAATAATTCTCCGTCAAGCGTGACTAGCGTTGGAATGGTCAATCTCCCGAATAGAGTGTCATTCGCATCGACTGTTAGTTCTTCCTCCACGTCAAGTAATCGAACCAGTGATGGTAATTTTGTAGTACCACAACCTCCTCGAAAATCAGTAACGAACCCATCCACTTCTGTCAAAGGATATGATGCTTTAATGAAGAAGCTTCAAGACATATTTTCGCATATCAGAGACGCGTCTGTCGACGAAATAAATAGAAGTCTAGATGAAAAAGTATCCGTAGGTGTCCAAGCGTCGATAACAAGCGATTCTATGAGCAACGGTAACGCTAGTCCTGAAGAAGTCAGTAAATGTGACAAAGCCACACCGAAGAGTTCTCTTAAAAAGTCAAAAGTAAGAGGTCGAAGACCAATAGCGGGGAAAACTAAACGCGCGCTTTTACCAACACAAGAAGAAGAGCCAGAGTTAATCCAGGGTATGAATTCTCCAGAAATGGTCCCAACTAATGGGGATTCAGGGAATAAATCACCTAAAGAAGAGAAACCTTTTGTCGGCACTCCAAAGTCAGTTTCAAAATTGAAACAGAAAAAGAGACCTATTTCACCAAGACCGGCTACTCCGGTAGAGAAAGCGGTAGTTAAGATGGAATACCCTGGTTATCCTCCAGACACAGTCGTTCTAGCCAAATGGGTAGACAAGCGGTACTATTCAGGAAAAGTTCTAGAAATTACTGAACCTAATAAGTACCTGATTAAGTTCGATGATGGTCACAGTAAGGCGTTACTGGATGAGTTTATTATATTCGGTGATCTGAAGAAGTTGCCACTACAAGGACAGTCGATTTATGCGATGGTGGATGAGGAACAAAATTATGAGCCGGGTCTTGTTCTTGAAATTGATGAGAATGATAGCGGAACTGTTACTTACAAGTGCACGACTGATGGGTAAGTTGTTGTTATATTTTTCTTATAGCTAGGTAGCTGGTGCCAATGAGGATCAGTCATATTTTTTTTGTGGACACTCCACAATGACTTATGGCGGCAAAAATAACCAGTAAATACTGTACAGAAATTATTTATATCGGACCTAAAATGACGAAGATGCTGCAATTTTAGTGCATTAGTTCCAAAAACGCGTCCGAGAATGAAGCTAGTCGCTGTAACGTCAATTGTCGTCACCTCCCCTCTAAACACTACTAAAATATTTAACGTAAACAATAACCATGTCCACCACGCGAGGCTCAAGCGTCAAGAATCGGAGAATGAATACCTATGCAATACCTATGAAGTATGAGTACAATCAAGCCGTTGTCGCACAGATCGCGACAGATGACACCGTCACCGTAATCAATTCAGCGGAAGCGCGCGTTTCAAACTAGCCGTTTGGAAATACTTTATTTAATCCACCATTTCTTGACATTTTAATAATTTAAAAAATAAAATGCTCAGTAATTTAATACACATACGCTGTACTTAGTAAAAATCAGATCTGCTACTAAGTGATTGATCCTCATTTAGGCATAGATTACATTGTCGTTGATACTAAGACATTAATATGTTGTCTGCAACTATGTGAACTAGAGAAAAATAGTAGCGAGTTCAGGTAGCTCTTATTTCTTGTATAAATTTGGTCGAAATGTTAAAAATTGTAGGTTTTTCATACATCGGTCAATTTTGATATTTGTACGAATGATTCACTACTATAGTTAAACTCTTTAATAAATAAAAATATAAAGCCTTTACATATTTCTTTTTTACAATCATTTTTTTATATTATAGGATTCACATCTTAATACATAAACAATTTATTATTTCCAGCGACACAATAGTGATGGTGACCGCTAGCGAGCTCTACCTAACGGAAGACCAGGCTCGCTCGCTGCGAGAGTGGGCGCGAGCCAAGTCGCCCGCGACACCGACCACGCCGCGACGGCGACATCTACGCGAGCTGGACCTGGACAACATCATACAGGTGGGCGAATGTGCTGTACACCAGCACGTACATATTGATGGTGACTGGTAGCTCTACCAAACGGAAGACCAGGCTCGCTCGGTGCGAGAGTGGGCGCGAGCCAAGTCGCCCGCGACACCGACCACGCCGCGACGGCGACATCTGCACTAGCTGGACCTGGATACTTCATACTGATGGACACAGTGGCGTGCACAGGATTATGGCACTGGGCATGCGGCGAAGTACTCGGTCACAAAAACTTTTTCGTTTATAGATTTTTAGCATAGCTACAGCCAAGCGACGGATCTCGATCTCGACGGATTTCAAGTCGAAACCATGCCAACAGAGCAAGTCTTAGATGTACTACTATTCATGTACATCTTCTACAGCAACGCAGACAAAACAGCGATCGATCGTCGCGGCGGAAGAAATTCTAATAAGTAAAATAATAAGCATATTTTAAAATATTATAACTACTCACCAGTCAGTCAGCTTAAATTTTTACATATTCAAGGTTCCGGTTACTTGAGATTACTATATCCCGATGTAAATTACTTAACTACCTAAATAACTTTTAACATGAAATTTTCGAGTTACATTATTTTTTTGCTGGTTTAATTGTTGTGACTCGGGTACACACCTACCTTTAGACAGAATTTGAATCTTTTCACTGAATGACAATTGTGAGAACTTGTTATTTTTAATTTTTATAAACACACATTATCAACTCAAACCTCACAATCAAATGTACACACTTTCAAATGTTAAGATGAAAAATCTTTTAAGAAAACTATAAATAAACAGGAGCGATTAAATTGTAAACAAACACAATGCAATATGGCCGCCGCAAACATAAATCTTTCTATTATTAATTTCTTCTATTTAAACAAGTAAAACCTTACTAAACAAAAATGAATTTTGTGTATAGATAATTCATTAGATTCAAGTCATTTTGTTTTTAGTCGGATTATACGCAATAGCAACGAATAATTTCCGACGCCAGTTCGGCGGTTTTCGTTAGCCATCGGATAGCCGAACCGAGTTCCCAGCTCGGCTCGGCGAGGTTCGGCCATAGCCTGCCGCAGTAGTTTTTGCAATATTATTATGTCGATATTCCTGGATGTGTGCGTTTGCAAAGTATGAAAATTACACACACATGCGAAGATTTGTCCTGCAGTACGCATCGGCATTAGTTGCTATTTATTAAATATTAGGCGTTTTTAAGTTATTATATTTTTTAAATTAATTTATTTACTATTAATTAAAGTCATCTAAAACGTACGAACGTTTTAATAAAATATCTGTGAATGACAAGTAAAGCACTGCATTTCTGCCTATATGGAGCGCACGCCCCTGGATGGACATATGTACGCAGAGCATTTAATCATGTCCATAATGATCAGGCATATATCATCAGGTTAAAATCCTTAAGAGTGTGAAATAAGGAAGCTATTTTTAACAGAGTTAGGCAGAATCTCCGTATTATAATGCGTTCGTAACCGTTATCATGTCATTTTTTATATTGTATTCATTATCTAAAATGACAGGGTCCGCGCAGCGCCCGTACTCGAGACAAGGGTAACTCCAGCGCCAAGAAACGCGTGGCCTCGCCCAAGAGCCCTAAAGCGTCCACTTCTGGTGAGTAATACTTCTCACTTGTCATTTTTTTTAAAGTTTGAGTATTGTGCGCCTTCTTACTGTTTAACGGCATGGTTTTTTGTATGGCTGATTCATTACTCTGGTCAAGCCAGCCCACTTTTGCTAAAGCGTGACTTCTATAGTTAAAACATCCAAATTTTTCCAGGTGTGAAATCTAAGAGTGTACCGGTCGGTCGCAAGCGTCCTGCCAGCGAGAGCAGTGAGATGAGTGAAAGCAGCAACTCCGCGCCGCCGGCCAGGCTGGAGGAGGTAGCCGGAGTGGAACCAGAGCTCCAGAGGACCCCGCGGAAGGTGGACGGCGTCAGAGGTACGTGCGAGAGAGACAGCTATGTGATAAGCGAGAGCGGCAACTCCGCACCGCCGACCAGGCTGGAGGTGGTGGCCGGAGTGGAGCCTGAGCTTCAGCGGACCCCGCGGAAGGTGAACGGCGTCAGAGGTGTGTGCGAGAGATGAAAAGGTTCAATTTATACCGACGGTCAGTGATACTGTGCGAGCAGGACAACAAAAAAGTTAAACACGTATGGTGAAGATAAATAATGGCGACTATTTATCTTCATCTTACGTACTGCAGTAAATTATAATAAACATAGGGTAGACTTTAATTTAAACTCAGACCCAAAAAATATTTATACAACGTTAGGCTCGGACTACATCGTAACTGGAAATATTTAATAAATTGTTAATCATATTCTATTATTCGTTGAAATGAGTTAAATATTACAGTATTTATGTAGGATAAATATGCAAATATGCAACTTATGCCAAATTGTGATCCAGATGAAATCGCCGCCGTGTCGCCGTGGCCAATTGTTCCATAGTAAAATGTCCCATGTGCTTCATGATTATTCTTCTGCCGAAACTCCCTCATTGCCTAATCTTTAAATAAACTGCTATAGATCATGCACAAAATATCCGTAATTAATTTTGCGTACCGTTATATTACCGCTCAATTCACTTACAGCTGGTCCACTTCAACTGAAAGGTGCTGCCAAACAGAACATAGGCAAGAAGAACTCTAAACTGGCTAAATTTGAGAACGATGAAGACACAGTATCCATGCTCGGACCGATACCGAACCCGGAGAGCAAGATATTCACTGGCATGCATTTCCTGCTCACTTGCAATGACTCGCCCAAACCCAAAGACAGCAATGATGATAAGGTAATATAGATTAGCTTTACAGCTTAGTTACTTATCTTACTAATAGCCTACGAATAACAATACTACAGATGCGTAACTGAGTCAAAAAAATGGTTCCACGAAAAAGTTACCGCGATGGGCGGGGCTAAAAAAAAGACACCGCGCAGTGCGAGTGAGAAGCATGCACTGAGGGAGTGTGTTTCGTTGCCATTCCTATTTGTTTGTGTGCGTAAATGAAACCAAAATCAAAGCGGTAAATGTATGAGAGTTACGATTCTGTAGTATTGTTATTCGTAGCTAATATAAATGTGAAAGTTTGTGAGGATATTATATAGTGTCTGTTACTTTTTGACGCAAAAACCGCTGAATCACTTTATTATTGATTAATAGGCAATTATTTGTATTATTTCTCAATCCTGTGAATATTTCCCTATTGTTTTTGACGTCATACTACGTTATAATATTTAAACGAGAATATTTACTTGAAAAAATGTAATACTTACTGAGTGAACATGTCCCTCAAATAAAAAGCAAACTTTGAAATAATTTTGTCATTAATTAACTTTCATATTATTCATTATTAATATACCAGTTGCAATCGCAAGACACTCGCCACTACTCATCCGAAGACGACAGCGAGGTGTCCACCATGGCCGGTACGGACACAGAGGACCTGGTGTTCTGTTCCAGGCCGTTCAACAAGGAGCGGCTTAAAGAACAGCTGGAGTCGGGCGGCGGGGTTGTACACAGGTAATGACACTGCGTGCGGAACAGCATCATTAACCAGTATAGGACTGTTAAAGGAGCTAGCAACGTTTTCGAGAGGTCATTTTGGAACAGCTGGATATTAGAGAGTAAGACTGAAAAACGGCTCACAAAACGTGTAAGGAATTATGGTGGAACGACACCAGGCGGCAGCGGAGTGAGACACGACGCGTCCCTACTAGTAATACCTTTAATTACCGACAAAATAGCGCCCACCACACTAAATAGCGAGTATGCATACATTCATTGTACACACTAATACTGCAATTAATTGATTTCTATTTTATCAGTAAGAATGTAAGTGTAGTCAGGCAGACCTAAGATATCAGTATATCAATGATCGCCGATCGTAATGATCTATCGCATGTGAATGGGGCTCATTAGAAGCCTGGCTGTTATGTGAATTTAAGTGTTTGTTCTGCGTACTAAAAGACCTTTTCAAATGTAAAACAACTAGGCGATTCAAATGTTGTAAACTTCAAAATATTTACAATTTAATATGCTATTTATACAGTTAATACATTTCAAAAAGAGACTACAATGCTACTAAACTCTATGTTTAAAATACGAACAGTTAAAATTAATTTGAATTTATTAATTATTAAAAAATTACACTTAAAAACAGATAAAATTCGCTGACAGTACAAATCTACTTACCCTTTTGTTTTACTGACACTTTGTCAAATTGCAGTCACTTCGACGACGTGCCTCGCAACAAGTACAGCGCTTGTAAACTGGTGGCGCCGCGGCCGTGTCTCACCGCGAAGTACATCCTGTGTCTCGCCGCGGACGTGCGCGCCGTGTCCCACGCGTGGGTCATAGCCGCGTGCGCCGCGCGCGCCATCCCCGACACCGACGCACACGCGCTTCCCGCCGGCTGGTCCCTGCTGCAGCGCCGGTTCTCCCTCTGGGTTAGTATACAATCTGTGTACAGGATGTTCGGAACTCGAACGTAGACAATCCGTAAAATGGAGATATGTATGGCCAATATTGGACTTGGTTTCTGAAATTCGCCATTTTGTATTCTTTCAAAATTGGCTGACCTGACCTGACAGCCGATCGTGCCATTTCTAGATGCACAAATCTAAAAGAAAATAATGTGATTAATAAAATAAGATTTTTGACTTTTGAATAATTTTAATAATTATAACCTTCAACACAATGGATATTTAATTATTTCTCGTATGATTACAGACGCAACCATCAGGCAGAAGGAACACATCAATATTCAAAGACAAGGTGATTCTGATGTGTGGAGACCAAGATTTTGTAAAATTCTGGGACCGAGTCTGCACCCTAGCAGGGGCTTCCACTCGGGTCGTCAACGAAGAAGACCTCAACATGTCCAGTGCATACGTCCTAGTCACCGACTGGGAGTGTCCACATGAAGTCCAGAATAAAGCTAACGAGGACAGAATACCGCTGGTGTCTACCACCTGGATCAACCAATGCCTCATTGAGGGCAAACTCATCTCCCCAACCAGCCATGAGCGGTTTTCATTTATGTATACAGAGCCTGAATGATCCTGGGACTTCAAGAAAGTGCTCATTATACGTGAAAATTGACACATAGTGAGTGTGGCGCAGTGACGCTTAGTGTTAAGTTATTGCCACTATAAAATTACATAGATCAAATACTACAGAAGACTTCTATCATATTGGGCTTATTATATGCATGTTTTAATTAAATGATATCTTGCCTAATAAGCCTATTATGTTGTTTCTATACTACACGGTATTCAGGGCCCAGTAGTCAGGGAGGGCGTGGCCCCTTGCAAGAGCGTCGATTATTACACTGCACTGAACACGGCCAGTGTCCCTTTCTTTTCTTTTCTTAATTTCAAGCAATACTTAAAATTAAGAGAAAAACACTCCAGTATGCGGATACTCAGTGCTCGGGAACCAGTGGATTTTAAAAATTATTTAAGAATGGTGGAGGAGGAATTTGAATACTTATTAAATTTAGTAGCTCCGTATATAAAACAAGAAGACACAATTTAATGCCCGAGTGTAAGTGCTACACAAAGACTGGTTGTCACATTAAGATTTCTAGCTACAGGAAGCTCGCTAACCGTCCTAAGCAAGGCTTGCCGGGACCGTCCGGTCGCCCTTATTAGGGACCCCTACTCCAGCAATTCTATTACATTGTCCTAAATAAGGGTAAGGGTCCCTGAGTACCCTATAGTGAAATAGGTCTTTAAGATGGCCATGGATGGATGGAGTGTATCCAACACTAACTAAACGGTTTTTGTGATTTAGATGTACTATTAAACCAAATACTATTAAAGTACTTTAGGCTAATAGCTAATAAATGTAATTTTAAAGGGAGTAGTATTCTCAAAATAGTGGCAATCTACTTTTCTTATTCCAGAAAGTCTTTTTTTTGTAAAGACTGACTTGTAACTGGTAACTGGTGGTTAAAAATCTACTTACATTTAAAAGGTACCATGAAATTTAAATCTGTTTTAACGTATTATCTTAAAACAGTTAGTCAGTTATAATGTTGTAAAGCATCATTTCTCAACCATTTTTATGTTGCGACCCACGAAAAAGCCAAAAAGTTAAGTAAAAAGTCTTGCGACCACGTCACTATATAATTATAACAATAATATGTACATAGCGCGCTATTTTTATCAGCCTTCACTGGTTCGAACGTTCGAATGATTTGTCGACGTTCAATACAAAAGATTCGTTCAAAAAACGAATCTTTTGTACCTATATGTAGTTTGTATTTATTATTTTTCAACAGACTGTGACCCCGTTTAATAACAAACTCGACCAAGGGTCGCGACCCCCCGCTCGAGAAACGATGTTTTAAAGCAAACAACATGTTGTTTTCATGCCGAAAATAATTGTTTTTGAAAAGAATAGACTATGGCAGCAAAATGAACTGAGATACGTTGATTTGTTGACATTGTTTTATTGAGATGTGACAACTTCTGAGAGGATATTATAATTAATATTTAGTTTTCTCTGTCCTACCGGCACTAGGAATCAAAATTTTAGGTATTAAAATTACCAATAACAAATGTAAATAAACTCGTAATTTACGATTTAAGGTTTGGTAACCACAATATAAACTGGAAAAAATTATGTGTAATTTAAAACTTTGTCTTGAAATGTGATTTTCTGGCAAAATATTTATCTAATAATTAAAATAGGCTTAAAAATGTTATGACAGATATGAAATCAAAGATTATATAAATATTAGAATATGAGCTTCATTACATATGTACACATGGAGGTACTAAATATGAAATAAGAATTTAACTAAAATATTAGTGAGTATACTTAATAAAATAATGTACATTATAATAAAAGTTAATGTCTAATAAGATCTCTGTAAGAATGTAGAAAAACTGCTGATCATAACTATAATATTTTATAAAAAACTTTATCCTGACTGCGTAAATTATATAGCCTATGCTACCCGGGCTATTATTAAGAAACTATTGACACTTCATTTATTGAAATTGGATCAATAGTTTAGGCGCCAAGTGGAACAAACATAGACTGCCAAAATGATTTTGGGCTCGCTGTAGTCGGGTTAAAACTATGTAGGTACAGTGCAATTATATTTCTTAATATCCTTCGGTAATCACCATTTTTCTATGAAAATGACAGACGATGTATGAAAAATGACGATTCATAAAAGAGATTGAATGTAGTACTTTATTAAAAACATTTTTGTCACATAAATTCTTAAATGAAAAAAAAATTATGGTGTATCCTAAGTTGTGGCTCTATATGAAGCTGTAAAATGTATACAGCCGTATGCGTAATTGCGACGTTGAATTAAAAGCAAGTGTGTAAAAGTGTTTCATGTGGCGCATGGCGGTACAAAATGGAAGTATGTAGTGTAACTTAGTATGGCTAGGATCGAATGATGATTCGGTATTGACATGGAAGAGATCTCGGTACTGTTTAAGGGATTATTGTTGTTTATAATTAATACAACAAAATGTTATGTTCATTATAGAAATTGTTCCAACGCACTTATTTTTTTACACTTTTTTTTATCAAGACTGTTAATTTAATGTCGCCAATAGGTTTACTCTTTATGTTTTTAAATTATGTTATTTTTTGACGGGGAATGGTCGAGCCATTCTATAAATTAGCTGTAAGATGTAGTAAGTAATTTAATGTTGTGAAGATGGACTTGCGAAACGTATTATGTTCTTCATAAGTGTTAAATTGTTGTAAAATATTTCTAAGTGTCTTTTAGCCGGTAACTGCAGATCAATGTAGGTATTAACGTCTGTGTTTGCTATGACTATTTTAGTTGCATTCGTAATATTTTATGACATATTTTTATTTCTTTATAATTATATTTAATAGATTGTGTCGTGTAAACTTGAAATAAATACATTGGATTTGGATATATTTTTCTTATTCAACGCTAACTGTGAAACGAATATTTTAAAACACAAAGTACATTTCAATTTAAATCTCTTCGTTCTCTCTGAAGCGAAGGCGCCATCTGCTGTCAATTCGATGCTTTTTTACATAAATTTATAACTCGGTTTAATTATTCCGTTTTAATACGGTATGTACAAAAAAGGATGTGCGACAAGTCGTGGCTACCAGGCGAACATGATTTATGGTAAGGCAAATTAAAAGTATTAATCTACTTGACGATAGGTGGCGTTGTTATGTTGGAATAATTATAATGACATTGGTATGGGTTTAGGGTCCATGGATGTTGTCATTCAAAGTTTTGTCGGAGTGGCAATTGCTTTTGTTTACTTGGAGAATTTTTGTACGCAAAGCGTTTGTGAACGTTATCTCTTTTGACATATTGTCATAATTGCTCAATCAAATTAATACAGCAATACAAACAAGCAAACAAATATAAATTTGCCTCGTCATAACTCACTCATTCGCCTGGAATTGCGTACAATCGTTTGTCCTGACATTATATTAGGATCTTCATTGATGTTTTCATTTTTTATTGCTTGTTATAGATTTAATACATTTAAATTGTAAAATTTTCATCCACTTAATATAACAAATTTCATTCCGTAATTTGATAAGGAGGTATTCAATAAATCTGAAATCATAACATTTAACCGACTTCCAAAAAGAAGGAGGTTATGGTTTCTTGAATTGAGTTAAAAATATTAATTATTAATTAATTATATGTAACATTTGCCGTTGCTGTAAGAATAGATTTAATTTTGCAACATTTTTTATTCATCCATACTCCATAATATTCAGATTAATTGCAGACCCAGCAAACGTACAATGCTGAAACTCTCAAACGCAGTACGTACCAGGCGAACATGATTTATGGAAACGTTTCTACTTGACCATAGGTGGCGGTTTTACGTTGTAATATATATTATGACACTCAAATGAGTATAATATAAATTTACCTCTTATTAATTACCTCTGAATGACAACATCGATACTTTTATCGGAGTGGCGATTGTTATTTTGTGGGGTAGTTGGAGAATTTTGTACGGAAAGCAAATCAACCTTATCTCTCGGGAGTTTTGCTGGGGAGTTCAATGGGTGACGTTGTGAATTTGTAATATTTCATAAATTTGTGTTATCTTGGTTCTTAATGTGTAATATTGGTAGAATATTAACCATTAAATATTCGTTAACCTGCACAAGTGTGGGCAAGTGGTACAACTTCTAAAAACGTGCTATCTGTGTGTTTCCTGCCAAAACTCCCTAGGAACTTTCAGTAAAGCGTCTACCACTTTACTGAATCGACTGACATGACTCATTGACTGTACTGACTAATTATTTGGACTTTGACTAGACTTTAGACTTGACGATATATGAATACAGTGTTTTTTACTTGACACTGGCAAATGGTTTAAAGATAAGCCGACGCCATATATTAAAAAAAACCCTTATCTCTTTTGACATAATGCTAAAATTGCTGAAGCAAAGAATGCAATGCCATCTATGATTCATGTTCGCGTAATGAAATGTTGGTTTCCAAAAATATTGTGGAATAAAGAGTACACAATATAACGCAACTGCTGAATTCACAAAATTTTCCGTTTTTGTGTCACATAGCACACTGTTTATAACCAAACAAAAGATATTTACATACAATACCTATTTAGTATTCCTATATAAAAATACATTATCATGAACAATGCTGTGAGTGTGACCCTAAGGTCTGAGCCAGGGTCCTGGGGTGAGATGGGGGTATCTGGTAACCCTTAGGCCTCAGGGCTAGGGGCTATGTGTATAAAAGCGGCTCATACCCACATTTTCGCCCAGTCCAGATACAGAGAGATGAGGCCTATGACAGGACGTAGAAATGCTTTAGTGATGCCTAGGAATGCCTTGTGATTTGTGACGTTCGTATAGGACGTACTAGTGCCCAGGAGGATCTAGGAATGCGTTGTAATTTTCTAATAGGAAGTGTTAGTGACAACTAGGTATTGAGGTTAACCTAGGAATGCCTTGTGATTTGTGACGTGATAGTAAATCCTACGGGAACCATACATTTTGCCGCGATTAAAAGTAGTCTTTTTTCCCGATCTACTCTATACTTATCTGTTGCAAATTTCATCTAAATCGGTTCAGTTGTTTCGGAGCCTATCCAATGCAAACATACACAAACAGATAATCTAATATTTTCTCTTTATAATAGATATATTAGTAAACCATAGGTAAGCCATTCAACTCTACTTTGCTTATTGTTTTGACTTTACAGTTTATTCCTACGTCCTTCTCGTGTAGAATCGAATACCTAAGTCTCTGTCGCTCGATATAATTTAAGCAGCGACATAACTGCCGGATAAGCTATTCTATACTTACTAGGGCCTAGGCATCTGTGAAATAGGCCCTGAAGATATCTAAGTCAATACTAAAGCTTAGCATATTAGCCACGTTTGTTGTATGTGAACTTCGCTTAAATATTAATTTTATTGTTTTTAGGATTTGTTGTTATAGAGGCAACAGTAATGTGTGAAAATCTCAACTGTCTAGGTATCACGGTTCATGAGATACAGCCTGGTGACAGACGGACGGACGGACGGACGGACAGTGGAGTCTCGGTAATAGGGTCCAGCTTTTACCTGACTACGGCGAATCCAAAAGGTAATGATTTTGGCAGTCTATGTAGGTATGTATGTATTTATGTGTGTTTGTTCCACCGTAGCGCCTAAACTCTAATTCTGATTTTTTATTATTAAATATATAGATATATAGATATATATATAGATATTTTATTTAGATTAGATCTGGTTTTAATGAATAAGTCTTCAATATATTCCTAATATAGTAATAAATAATTCGCCCGGATGACATAGTCTATGTAATTTACGTAGTCGGGTAATAGTTTTTTATAAAAATTTTAGTTCTTCCCTTCGGGCACGGAACCCTCAAAATACTTTTAAGCCATCTATTAAGTAGAAATAATTATATCTAATTACATACATCACAATTATCAATTCTGTCTACAGTACATAATGTTTCTACGCGTCTTCAATAGAGATAGCCGAGCGTGTCAAAGTTTATCGCCAGTCGTAAACAGCGGGCGTCATGTCGCAAGAGGACAGTGGCTCTCAAACTTTATTGTGTTATAACATATTTATTTCATTTCAAGAAATAAATATTTTATAATAATATTTTCAAATTAACAGACCATCCCCCATAATACTCAGTGGGGTTAGCAGGAACAATTGACAACTACGTATTCGTAACTTTATCGAAAGAGTATGAGGGTGTTTGAATTTTTTTCTACCGCTAAAGGGCAGACCCACCGCACACAAGGCGTCATCTGGTGGCGTAAGTGGTATCAGAAACGGTCGATAAGAATTTTCGATTATTTTTCTGTCACCAGGCGGCGCTCGGTAGCCCGACGGTCCTTGGGTCAAAAAGCTGTCAGATGTCACGAATTTAAAAACCCTCATTGTATGAAAATTATGACAGCGCCCATGCAATTGACATTCGATAACGTTAATAGTAGGTACCTAGTGGTTCCTGCTTGGGCTACAGAGGGTTTCTAGGAGCGGTACAGTCCTTGAAATGGTATTAAGTATGTCGCTTTTTGAAATCTTCTCGCTTATCTCGCGCTTGTCGCGGCGAATTGTGCGAGAGCGGCTGCTGTGCTTTCTTTGATTTTGTTAGATGTACTTAATATTACCTATCTCCACATCTATATCTGGTATAGGTAGACAACTGGTCGCTGTCTGCACATGGAAGACATAAGAAAAACTATTACAGGGGGGCTTTACGAACGACATAGAACAATGATTTTTAGAATTTTTGTCTGTTTATCTGTTTGTCTGTACGTTTGTACGCGCTAATCTCAGAATCGACTGAACGGATTTTGATGAAATTTGGATGGTAGTAGTTTAGACTCTGGATTGACACATAGGCTACTTTTTATTGCGGAAAAATGTACGGTTTCCGCGATATTTGTTTAAAATTTCTAAAATTTTAACTATTTCTCTACTCAATCTTCATATTTTTGAAGTCGGTACCCTACAATGGTGTATACAAAAAAGTCTGCGATCGCATAGATATCTCTATCTTTTAAGGATAGGTTATTATAAAGTATATACTTTTACTCTGTGCCACTACTATATTGCAGGTATATTTGCTAAAGGAGTTTTTTGACACGAACACTCACGCGGGCGAAGCTGCGTGCAATAGCTAGTAACTCAATAAAAGTAGTAAGTACCTGCTACTTACACTGAGTGACGACCTCTGTGCGCTTAGAGCGTTGGCGCTCAAGCCGGAGTTCGCGGGTTCGAATCCCGCCAAGGGAACAAAATGTTTTCTGTTTCTAGATCATATATGTACCTATTAAATATGTGTATAATATAAAAAAAAAACCTTAAGTTTATGTAAAGTATAAAAGTATTAAACATACTTCCCGTTGTCTGGTCCCCGTAACACAAGTTCTTCGGATACTTAGCACGGGATTGACAAGATGTGAAGCGGCCATAGATATTATTATGACTCATTAAAACCTATACTTAGCTCAAAAAGGATACTTCAACTACATATTTTTACATAACGTAGATACCTTATTCAACATAGGTACCTTGTTAAATTATGCCTTCACCACACGTTCATTTTGTTTGATCCAACTTCAATCTACTGTCTACTCGTAGCTTGGTATCAGTAATTACTAACAACTAAAACTAGTTCCTAGTTTTAGCATCATTACCTTATTATCTGTCTAATTTTTATTTTATAATTCCTTAAAGGTCATTAAATAACACTCACGTACCGTCTTATCGCAAAAGGATGGAAAGCTGTTCTTTAAAAAATTAATATTTTTTACAATGTAATGACTTAATTTATATAATGTATTAGAAATTAGGTGACATATAGTACATAGAAGCAGCCTTGCAGGTGGAAATTATTGATCCTATAAAATGCTTTAGAACACAATCGTTCCTTCCATATTTTTTTATTTAAATTTATTAATATAAAAACTTGAACGTTTTCTGGGACTCTATTGTATAGGCGTAAGTCTAAGTAAAGTAAACACATTTTATTTATCTCCTTTATAGTAATTTAGTCATTACTTATTCGGATCACCGGTGTATCTAGCTTGTGCTTATTTCTAGTGTTTCTACAGTGATTGTCGCTTTAAGTTTTAAAATTACCTACTTAGATTCTTTGTAACATACAAAACAATATCCAAGATTTATTGACAATGTGTGGCTACTCTAAGAAAAGTTATAAATTTAATGTAAGTACGAAGATGTCTACTGTAGATAAGTTTTATTGACCGGCTTGTTTATCTGTAACGGGTGACATCAGAGTTATAACAGGAGTTATTGGAAATTCTACTGCCGTCATCAGGTTTGGGGTTCCGTAACCGTTGTCGAGAGGAGAAGTTTTGTTAGGTACGTGTGCGTAGTAAAGTTACCTCTTAAATCTGAACCAATTAGTGACGATTAGGTACTACCTTTAATAAAGCACTTTAAGGCTGAGGCTATATTTTCCGGAATCCGTAAGGTCGGGGAAAATTCAAAGCACTGAAAAAAGTACTCTGCGCTAATACAATAGAGGTGAAAATGGAACACACGAGTGTCAAGTCAAATATTAATGTAAAATCTGACAACTCGACACTCACGTGTTCGATTTTTAACTCTATTGTATTTGCCTAGAGTTCTATTTTCAATGCTCTGAATTTACTCCGGCCTTCCGGACTCCGCACAATATACCTAGTCCCAGCCTAGGTATTTACTTGAACAGCACCAGAACATCCACAAAACCTAATAATAATTTGTCCTGCACGTTAGTAGTTTTTTGAGAATAATTTCCATGCCTGTTCAGGCATAGATTACATAATTATAATAATTACCAAAGAAGACAACGTTGTGCATTGGCGATTGGACTTATTCGGAATGCTGATATCTTACTACTATTATAAATATTAGAGTTTGTGAGGATGGATGGATATTCTTTACACATTCACGCAAAAACTACTAAACGGATTTTGATGAAATTTGGTATGGTGGTAGTTTAAGTTCTGGATTAATACAAAGGCTCCTGGAATACGTGTTTATGCGGGCGGAGTCACGGGCAATAGCTAGTTAGTAGTTACGATTATTTGCGTAGCGACGCCCTATGTTATGTTATTTTATGGAGTACGATACAAAGCAAAGCAATATCTATACTTTCAAACTTCAAATCCATTGTAATTCAAACGTAAACAAAAAAATCCATTGTAATTCTAATTTATTCATTCATTAGTCATTACACACCTACTACATAACTAGGGGGGTAGAGGAAAGGAGGACTATCTTCATACGTGAAAAAGTGTCCGTAAAAAGCGTTAAATAGAGGTGGCGCGACGATCGCAAGAAGGTAAGCAGTAAAATTCAAACAGAGAATTAAATCTTATCATCATCTTCGCTTACATTACGTCTCCGGAAATAATAACGAATACTTCGGGCACATGATTCACTGCTTGTGTAAAGACGTTTAGACCTCATCTCATGTATGGGTGACTCTCCGCTAAACGCAAACTCGCCCATATAAAGAAATATGTAAAATATGTTTTAGAGTACCAACGACAATTATTTTTCTGCCTAAACGTCTTCACATAAGCAGTAAAACATGTGCCCAAAATATCAGTAATTGATTTTTCTAGACCTTATATTTATAAAGATATTTTCGACTACGCGAGTAGGTAATTAGAATTTTCATGATTTTCCGAAAAAAGTCGGTAAAGAAATTAAATAAGTAAACTCAACTAACTTCACTCCGCCTCTTATTGCTAACTTCATACCACATCCTGTTCTGATTCTAGCGCCACTATGGTCAGTTTTGGATCTATTATATACCTACTTTTGTTTTAGCTTTTCTGTCAAATCTTGCTTACACACGTACTGATTTGGTTTGGAGCGGACCATTATGACAGCACGACACTGATTGATTGATCGATCGCTTGATTTTCAGCTCTATTTTATTAGAACAGAGTACTATTTACAGTGTATTCCAATTTTTGTGCAGAGTTCCAACTCTCAAAAATAAGTATATGGCCCTAAATTAAAATACAGTGATAAATAAATAATAAAAAAATTATCTTCCGTAATATTATTCTATCCTTTCTTACATTAAAATATACTAACTTCCAAATGTTTATTTTTACAGCTTTTCAAATGTTGTCGATGTTATATATCAATAGCTTAATTTAAACAAAAAACAAGAAAAAACAAACCTCTAAATATAAACTTAAACCCCCCCATAGAGGATTTTTTCCCTAATCTTAGAGAGAAACCCCTAAGTTGGCAACTATAGTCCTCCTCTCTATATATATATATATATATTATATATAATATACACAACATAAAGGTGACATTTAAATTGGAATCATTATATTGCGTTTTGTTTACGTTTAAATTAAATTGTATTTGAACTGAGTAGGTACATACTACAATTTACAACCAATAAAAAACTCTTCGTGATCATAACAAAGTTTTAGTGTTGCCAGTATCGGGCCGTTTTTTCGTTATTGGGGTAAACTGTGATAAGATGGCCTCCCGGGACCGCCCGTCACTATCGAGCACGAGAAATGGCGGGAAAGATAAGTGTTTTATAACCACAGATAAACAATATGACTTCTTTGCTTGTCGATAAAAGTTATGTGTGAGCTTTTATGTTCTAAGATGCTGGCTATTTTGAGTATAGAAATAGAGGAATTCTTTAACAGGAGTAATGTATTTAATCTTTTAATTCACAAATACATGAAAACGAGGCAAGGTTTACATAACTTTCATAATTCATTTTGAGGCGTTTTTGCAGTTTTTTATCGCTTAAAAGAAATTGTGCGTTGTGCTGTTTAAAAAAGCATCAACCAGTAACTAAAATACTATTATTAGGTTGTACAATTTTCATTCACATTTCATTTCCTGTAATTATTTTAATTCAGATCTAGAGAAGTGGAGATAACGAATATTAATATTGTTGATTATAATATTTATATGCATATTCGTTAAAATGAGTTAAAATATATGAGAATTTACCCCACCTCCTGCAGATATGCGCCTTGTGATGTGATCCAGGTGTAATTACGCTTACATTCAACCTAATTTTGTCTTTTGGTCGCCGTGGGTAATTATTCCAAACAAAATGTACAGTGTCCTTTCTTTAAAACACCAGCTCGTGTACCTCCTCGAAGTCATTCCTCGTGGAGTACCGCGGGGTAACCTCAGAGTTAACGAGGTGTCAGCCAATAGCGCGTCGGGTCACGACCCCGCCCGCCGCCCACAACACCTGAATATGGATTTGTTTTCAATCAGCAAAAGTCGTACATTTTTCGAAAGGAAACAAAAATATGGACCGAATAATGCAAAAAGTATAGTAATCCCAGTAAATACGTTAATATCATCAACTATGTATTAGTCTCCATACGTTTTCAACTGTGCTTGTGGCCAGTGACATCATGACATGCGTTCTTGTATATAGCGTTTTTATTGTTCTCCAACGATCTCACTTTTGTGATGACTATTCCATTATTGTATTTCGTCAACGGTTGTTCGTATTCGTTCGTGTTCGTATATATGCCATTGCAAGGACAATATCTGCCATCATGATAAATGTTCTTTTCAAAAAGCCATTATAAAAATATATGCATAAGTATATTAATTACATTAGCGAGATTTGCAGGACGATGAGTGCGTATGCAGGAAAATTATTCACAATGGTGTAGAAGCAGGATGTTACTTTAAATACTGGTGCAACTTTGTGCATCTGCGAGGGTTGTATTACAGGAATAAATATAGTCTACAATATCCAGCAATGTAAAGCATGGCGGGACTTGGAAAAATGTTTGACAGGGGGTGTCCAGTGTTATAGATTATGTGTTCAGCATTTACATTTAAGAATATGATAGTTTGTAAATAACCTCCTCTTTGTGGAAATCGGTTAAAAACTATAGTCGCGCGGCAAGCTTAAATGTGAGGGTGGGTCGCGAGGAGGGTTATTGATTTTCAGCCGCGCGACGAAAAACTTCTTGCAGACTCAGTTTTCTAACGTCTCAGATATTAAGTATCTTATCTCTTACTCTATACTTAGTCTGGCTATAAATACTGTTACAATTAAAAATAAACAAAATATTACATTTGAATTTGGAATCAGTCATTTTTATATGATTGTTCATTGTGTTTTCTCATTTTGGCGCCAATACATTGTACAATATTTTGCGATATTAAAATGGAGTGGGGTGATAAAGAGAACCGAATCGCTGTGATTGCATTACACAAAGTAGGTATGGAGCCAAATGCAATTTTTAAAACTCTCCATACGCTTGGTATTAGTAAAATGTTTGTGTACCGGGCTATTAATAGGTACAATGAGACATCCTCAGTTCGTGATAGAAAAAGATCTGGCTGTCCACGTAGTGTTCGTACGAAAAGCAGTAAAGGAAAGAATTCGAAGAAATCCTGTCCGAAAGCAAAAGATTTTATCTCGGGAGATGAAGATAGCACCTAGAACCATGTCGCGTATTTTAAATGATAACTTAGGACTTGCAGCCTATAAGAGACGTATTGGTCATTTCTTAACCGATAATTTAAAAAAGAATAGGGTGGTAAAATCGAAACAACTACTGAAGCGGTACGCAAAGGGAGGTCACAGAAAAATTTTGTTTACGGATGAGAATTTTTTTATACTTGAGCAACATTTTAACAAACAAAATGACCATATTTATGCTCAAAGCTCTAAGGAAGCTTCCCAATTAGTTGACAGAGTGCAACGTGGGCACTATCCGACTTCAGTGATGGTTTGGTGGGGTATTAGCTATGAAGGAGTGACTGAGCCATACTTTTGTGAAAAAGGTATTAAAACATCGGCACAAGTGTATCAAGATACCATTCTTGAGAAGGGAGTGAAGCCCCTTAATAACACCATGTTCAATAACCAAGAATGGTCCTTCCCGCAAGACTCGGTGCCGGGTCATAAAGCTCTGTCTACGCAGTCTTGGTTGGAAACGAACGTTTCGGACTTCATCAGAGCTGAAGACTGGCCGTCGTCTAGTCCCGATCTTAATCCGCTGGATTATGATTTATGGTCAGTTTTAGAGAGTACTTGCTCTAAACGCCATGATAATTTGGAGTCCCTAAAACAATCCATACGATTGGCAGTGAAGAATTTTCCCATGGAAATAGTGCGTGCTTCTATTGATTACGTCGTAAGTCTCAACGTTTAAAGGACTGTATTACAGACAATGGAGACCACTTCGAATAATCTTTTTATATTTTAAATTGTTTTATATTTATGTATTAAACTAACACGCTGTAAAAGTAATAAATGTTATTTGCGATAGATTTTTTTTTTCTTTGTTTCAGTATTTATGGCAAGACTAGGTATATTCTAATGGGGAAAATATCGACGTATATTTGTAAATAATGAGGTACAAATAAAAGTTACAAATAAGCGAGATTTACCACATGTGTCTAATTCAATTAATAATGGAATCCTGTTTCATAAGTTTCTCATAGATACCTATGTCATATATAACAGATTGATTAATCATAAGATTTGTAACTTAAATATATACTAAAAAGTAAGTCGAATTAAGTAACAGAGACAAAGCTTGTGAATAATGCTATGTGGTATATACATAGGCGCTAATAATAATCATTATGATAGAATTCGTTTATATAAAGAGAGGGACTAAAACAAATGAAGTCAGTAAAAAATAGAGTTTGTCTTGAGTTTATAAACAAGACCCTTATTACCTATTTTCTTTTATTATAATCATTATTGTAATATTTACTTCTCTACACGTCTTCGAAAGTATTGCGGTCAAACGCTAAGTCTTCGTAAGCTGAACTCAAATGAGATTTGTCCACGCCTGATGGGAGGTAACGGTTAAGTGGAGCATATGGCTTCAGGTCTCTGACCGTATCGTGAACTGTGTAACACATAATATGAAACATCTAAATTCTAATGCGACAGATCTGACAGTCAGTTGGCGATGTTTTACATTTTTCAGGCTTACTCTTTTACGCAAAATCTTCTGAACGGATTTTAATGACGGATTCGACGACCTCTGTGGCTCAGAGGTTAGCGAATTGGCGCTCAAGGCGGAGGTCGCGCCTTCGAATCCCGCCAGGGATTAAGGATTAAGGGATTAAGAAGGGAAAAAAGTTTTCTGTGTTCCTGGGTCATAGATGTGCATTAAATATATGTAGAGTAAAACCAGGATAGTTGCCCCAGGAGTATAGTTGCCCCGATTTTAATAACTCTAGTTTTGCGAATGAATTGTATATAGTTTCAATTATTTATTGAAACACTAAGTTGACTCTGTCGTAAGTCTCTATGTAATTGCATGGGAAGGCAAAATGCGATCAAAGTTTTTCGTTGCCTCGTTTTGGGAGAAGGCATCTATCCTATACGGAATTCATATTGTCACAAAATTAAGACGTCTGCTAAAATCACTAATACTCTGAAAACATTCAAGACAATGTTTTTTACTTTTATTATTAATTGGTCAATGAAAACTGGAAGTAGGTACCAGTTGAAAAAATAAAGCATTTAACTTTAATTTCTAAGACATATGGAGTTATTTCAAAAATTTGGGCAACTATCCTGGTTTTAACCCCTATAATATAATAAAAATATTAAATATAAGTATGGTATAAAAAGTATTAAATATATATCCGTTGTCCGGTACCCGTAACAAAAGTTCATCGGATACTTACCACGGGACCAGACTGACGTGGTGTGGAGGGTCCATAGATATTATTAATGATATTTCAGTCCTCTAGATAAGCCGTATTTGACGCATAGCCCTGTGTACAATACATGTTGCAACAGTATCGTCTGGCAGCGTCGTGCCGATTGGATCAGTTAGGACTGACCGTGTATGGATATGGATTGGCATGACTTTGTACGTGTGTAGTGTAGAGTGACGAACTGCAGATTGGACCGAGCATGACGCTGTCATAGCGATTGGACGATAGGCAATGAGGTGTATACTGTAAGTCTCCCAAACACGAATGTCTGTTGGGAAGCTTCGTTTTCCGATGATTGAGGAGGGACTTTAAGTAGTTGTAATATACTTAGGTTATATCTCGACAAAACGTAAGTTTCCATGGCATTGGAGTGTGTACAGTGAGACCATGTTTGTAATGGCTTATGACAGTTGTAATTTTTCATACATCGTCTGTCAACTTCTATAGAAAAACGAAGATTGTCAAAATCACTAGCAAATTGATTTTACTGCAAGTAGATGTTATATTAAACTAATGTAATGGCCGAATACTAAAACGTTAATACAAAATTAGGAGGTCTCCTATTCATAGGCGGTCGTTGTCTCTGTTAGCCGAAATGACAAGGACAGCATGTGTGATGTGACTTGAGCATCACTTAATTTAAGTATGGTTTCAGTATTCGGCCGTAAGTGTATATGATAATAATATATAACATCTACCTACACACTACAATGCCATGGAAACTTACGTTTTGCCGGATATATAGAGGCTCCTTCTATCCAAACGTAGGCAAACATACAATATACTTATTAAGACCGTTTTTAGGGTTCCGTACCCAAAGGGTAAAAACGTATTACTGAGACTTCACTGTCTGTCTTTTAGTATGTCTGTCTGTCACCAGGATGTGTCTCCTTAACCGTAATAGCTAGACAGTAGCAACTTTCACAGATGATATTGTATGTCTGTTGCCGCTATATATATATATATAAATATAAAATTGGTTTACTGAAGATAGTTGAACGTGACAACGTCATAAGAAATGTGTCATGTTTAGCGAGGTAGCGCCGGTAACGCCGGAACGCATGAGTCATGTTTTTTCGTGCGTGCAGCCGGCTCCATCGACTTATAAAACGCTATCACGTCAAAAAGTCGTGTTAATTACACTATTTATAACTCAAGAATGTCTGAACCGATTTGGCTAAAACTTGGTGGGCTTAGTACCGGGAGACGGACATATGATACTTTTTATCCCGTTCCCGAGGAACGTCAAAATCGATTACAATTTCAATTTATTGTTTCCGTTTTTAGTAATTGTTGTTATAGCGGCAACAGAAATACATCTGTAAAAATTTCAACTGTCAAGCTACCTATCAAGCTTCCATACAATAAACGTGATTTTTTACGGAACACTTCGTGCGCGAGTCTGACTCGTACTTGCCCGTTTTTTTTATTTATTAAAGTCTAAACCCCGACATCAAACGGCAGTGGCGCAGACCGCGGTAAACAGCCCCCTCATTAGGGCGAACTCTTTTGCTTTTGATCTCGCCGACCCGCATGTACGGTCCTACTCTTTCTGTATGCTCTGTGTATGTATTACTCTGTATTATGTGGTGGATGAAGTATATAATATGTGACTTTGTGTATGGGCTGTGTGCATAACTTATAAGTCAGTAAGAAGGTACTTCCAGTTACAAAATATGTAATAATTTTCGAAAAAGATACAGATTTTGGCAAAAAACGTAAGCTACTTAATAAGTTTTTACTATTATATAGGTTAATTATGTTATTAGGTATCTTATCTTTAATTATTTACATTAACATGCTTATAAAATGTGAATCTTTTTAATCTATGCAATACAAATAAATAAAATTAAAGAGTCTGTTTGTAATTTTAAATTAACAGATTTTACCTTTTAACGGTTTTTTTAATAATTTTTTTTGTGGGTCCGCCTGTCTGTCTGTTTGTTCCGGCTAATCTCTGGCCGATTTTTGCGGGATTTTCACTAGCAGACAGCTGATGTTATAAGGAGTAATTTAGGCTACTTTTATAGATAGATAGATAGATAAATGATGATTGTTTCTCATTCACGCAAAAACTACTGAAAGGATTTTGATGAAATTTGGTAAGTTAATATTTTACGTTTTGGGTTAGCACAAATTCTATATTTTACCCCGGAGAAGTACAGGGTCCCCTTGGGATACTGGAATACCACGACCCAGGAACACTAAAAACTCTTTGATCCCTCGGCGGGATTCGAACCCGCGACCTCCAGCTAACTAAGCCACAGAGGTCGTCCAAAAGACGACTGAGGGACAAGGCCCTGATGACGATCGTTGATACTTGACGTGAAACAAATTGAGAGCACTGAAAATAGAACTCTGCGCAAATACAATAGAGTTGATTAACGAAGTGTCGAGCTGACATTGACATTTTACTCGATACCTGTGTGTTCGATTTTCAGCTCTATTATATAGGCACAGAGTTATAGTACCAAAACAAGGCAGGTATCACCGACCAATGATGTGAGGATAGGCTCAGGACAGAGATTGGATAGAATGATAGATGGATGTGAGGATTTTTTTCAACTAAATCTCCAATTAATTAGATAAGTTATCAGTCACCCGCTAGTTAGCCTAACGTCCGGTTAGGCCGCGGTGGGCATCAGTTAATTACGTGAATTGGATCGCAAATGTGAAACCAGCAGCTCGCTGCGGGGTCGGCTATCACGAGCTCGGGGCTAAGCTACCCTACACCGCCACAGCTAGGGACTTGGGGACATTTCAAAAATTCTACTACTATTATAAATGTCAAAGTTTGTGGGGATGGATGGATGTTTGTGACTCTTTCACGCAAAAACAACTTAACGGATTTTGATGAAAGGTACGGTACTAGGTCAGTTCACACGCGACGATACGCGGCCCTGCATTTTTTGGATGGCTATTCAAAATTGAACTTTATTAACTACACATAAAGATACATATTTCATTATATATGACAACACTGCACATGCGCTGTGCAGCGCGGTGTAACCTGTTACCTGACATACAACGAAACGTATATCTTCTTGTGCAAATAATAAAGTTATAATTTGTATCTGCACGACCCATGAGGTGTCAGGTGCGCATGAAGTCACTGCATTAATCATTAGGCTGGGACTATATTATCCGGATAAGGCCGTATAAAAGTCAAAGCATTGCAAATAGAACTCTGCGTTAATACAATAGAGTTGAAAATCGAACACATGAGTGTCGGGTCAAATTTCAATGTCATGTATGACAGCTCGACACTCGACGCTTCAATTTTCAACTGTATTGTATTAGCGCAGACTTTTTTCAGTGCTCTGAATTTTCAACGGCGTTCCGAATTCCGGGACATATATAGGCCATATTATTGCCATAGTGAAAAATCGATGGTGGATGATATCATCGACTTTTTACTGAACATCTGCACCAGCACTCTGACGTTGGCAACTCCTATTACAGGGGAGGCTATGCCAAAAGAAGAAGAATAATAAAGTTCAGTTTTAAATAGCTATCTTTAATCGCGTATCGTTTCGTTTCAGTGTGAATTTACCCATAGGCTACATTTTATTCCATAAAAGAACAGTGTTCCCGTGGGATAATGTATCCACGCGGTCGGAGATGCGGGCAAAAGCTAGTATGTTTCATAAATAATAATATTTTCGATCTTTGATAACATTCATATATAAACATTGTTATTCCAATCAAATTCAACACACCATTCTGAAAATCTGGAGATTTGTCATCAACTCTCAAATTATTTCATTTCAGAGTAAATGGCGGATCATGTTTTGGAACAAAAAACCCCGTTGTCACATTGAGTGCCAATTTCACCATACGCCTGTTATCTCTCTCGTTCTTCGTATTAATGAAGGAGAAAGCAGGATATTTAGAGAAACGATTAACACTATAAAGCGTAGGTGAAATTGGGACTAAAAGTCCCCACCAAAACGACTAGCCAAATAGCCAAATGGCAGTCACCAGACCGACTAAGCTAAGACGGCCAAAAGCCATTAGCGTAGACCCTTTCGAAAAAAAAAAGAAAAATGGACTAAAAGTGTAAAGAAAGGATAACAACTTGTGTCTGAAGTTCACAGTTACCGTGGTGTCCATCCGATGTGAGCCCTAACTGAACCGCTGTGTAGTGTATACACTACACTGTATACAGACAGACGGATTGATTAACCGACACACTAGTAAATACTAGCGCTAATTAATCACAAGCCTGGTGATTTTCAACGTATAAGTATAAAGAACATTTAAAATGGAAGATACATTTTACGTAATGAAAGTCGAACTCTGCTTATTTAAAATGACTCGTAACATCTGAAAAGCTCGACGTTAGAAAAGGACGTGTCTAATGTTGGAAACAGTTTAATTAATATTATTATACGCAGCAGGTATTATATTATATCTTGCTATATATCAAATTAAATAAGTTGTATGCTATGGATTTCCGCAAAGTAACGCCTTATTATATTAACTACATATTTAAAGTTGGAGAATCACTTATAAACTGATACTAGATCTTGCCTGCGATCTGGTACGCGCAAAATAAAACCTTACATTTAGCTGCAATAAAAAGTAGCCTATGTGTTAATCGAGAGACCTAAACTATTACTATACCAAACATGAACATCAAACATCCACACACACAAACTTTCACGTTTATATACTAGCTTATTTCAGCGGCTCCGCTCCGCTTTTTCGTGATAAAATGTAGCCTATGTTTCAATCCAGAGCCTAAACCTCACCAAATTTCATCGAAATCCTTTTAGCATTTTGCGTAAAAGAGTCACAAACATCCATCCATCCATCCATCCTCACAAACTTTCACATTTACGATAGTAGTAGGATTAGTAAGGATTGAATAGTACCAGTGGCGAATGCTGGTTCTCCTTCATAGGGAAGCCCTAGCCTACATAATAGGTAGGGATAGGATGATAGGACTTCAAAAGGTAAAGGTAAGTGAATCCGATAGGAATGCAGTTCTATGAACCCCACGCCTCTACAATATAGTACCTTTAAATACCGCCCACATTTTGCCGAGTGGGTACCAGCAACCCATGTTACAACCTCTTCTAGCGTTGCAAATATCGCATGCCATCAGGCGATCCGTCCGATCGTTTTACCATAATCTGATGATGTCATTTAAAAACCCAAAGTATGCAGAGCATAATAGGCAAAATCCTCCCTCTAAATGAGCTTAAAGGATCATCTGATGCGATTTTCCACCACTTGAAGAGTCGACAGATTGTGGCGGGAGTGACCGAAGTAATTGGAGCCCCCGCGTCGCCCGGGGGACAAAAAGTATGGAGCCCCCAAGGGTAAGTTGGCGAATCCGCGGGGCCCACGTTATACTGGTCTCGATAATACTTTAACAAACCCCGTTCTGTGATGTTTGTTTACGGGAATTAAAATGTGTCGATATTTGTGTTAGACACACTTGTAACTTGTAAGTATATGAGTGTAAATACTTAATCGTTATCTAAAAGAAATGTGCTTCCTGAATCTAGAATTAGGTTATTTTCCTGTTTTATTTTACATAAGTAAATGAATAGTGCTCTGAAAAATAAGACAAAAGGAATAGTATAGTAAAAAATAATATTTTCAAAGTTATTGCGGAATGTTTGAAGCACTTTTGTGAGTCTCGTGAAAACGCCCCATATAAAAGTCGTACAAGTAGGTGACGTCACACGCTACCATTGCTACTAATGTTGCTATGAAATGTATGGCCATATGCACAAAATTTCTGATATCTCCGAAGTTTGCGCGTTTATGTGCATGTGCAGATCATAGTAAATATTTTTGTAATTGATGTAAGTAAACTAATTATGTAGGTTTTTTACACTAATGTTGTAAAAAATATTTCACATAAAGTCCTAATTCTTTCTACTTTTATCAAGTTGTAAAAACTTAATTATTTCATAATTTATTTAAAAAAAAGAAACTAAATTTTTACATGTAGGAAAATATCCAATTATTGAATTCTTGACTATATTAGTAGAGGTCACAAGACAAAATATAAAAAGTAAAAAAAACACGTAGATATCGCAACCTTTAGATCAAATGTCCAAGCAAAGTTTTTTTATTGGCTTTTCGAAAGTACATAATAAGCCAGGCAAAATATGTCGTTGCAATGGCATATCTACGATCAACCGGTGACGACATACAGTCGTCACCGGTTGTGTCGAAGTGAGTGAGTGAGAGAAAGTGAGATCGAAGGAGAGCAAAAAAAAAACGCTCTATGCGAACTGGAAAGGAAGCGACTTCGTTTATCAGACTGATCGTGACTGTACATATTATGCCTATAGTCGATAATGACATACATAATATGTTCACACAACAGCTGGTACAGTCACAATACTCTAAATAGTCGGATCGTCGGAAACGGTATCGGAGGAATTCCTGTAAAAACGCGGGACGAACCACCTGTGCGTGAATTTCACAGCCAAACTATGACTACAGGGTGTTAGGAATGTGAATGTACTTTCCAAATCCGGCACCGTCATCCGTTTCATTAGTGTAAATCTAGTAATAAATTAGTGTAAAATTTTTGCCTACAAGTCCGATTCGAGCCCGCGGCCTTGGATTTGCAGGCTGGACTGCTGGATGACATGCAGTGGCAGGATGAATGCCAAATAATAAGGATGAAAAGCCAGAAGTGATGGCACGTATAGAAAAAAACCGGCCAATGCGAGCTGGACTCGCGCACGAAGGGTTCCGTACCGAACGGCGAAAAATCACGTTTGTTGTATGGGAGTACCATTTAAATATTTCTTTTATTCTGTTTTTAGTATTTGCTGTTATAGCAATTAGCGACAGAAATATATAAATTTTATTTCAACTGTCTAGCAAAAGTACTACTAGTCTACAAAAAGTATCCCATGAACCACGATGGTTCATGGGATACTTTTTGGTTACGGACAGACGCACGGACGGACGGAGTTTAGTTTTAATAGTAATAGGGTCCTGTTTTTACCTTTTGGTTACGGAACCCAAAAAAATAGGAAAAAGATAAAAAGGACGGTTTATTTTTACTTCTCCCCCTCTAAATCTTTTTAACGTCTTTTAGCAATGCGTTTGCTGATAAAAGTATTCCAAAAAGTAAATATTAAAACGAGCAATAAGATCAAAATTTAAACTTAATAAAGTCCGCAAAATTTTCCATATAAATTCTTCTACTAGGTAGATACTTCATCATTAGCTATATTTTATCTGTTTTATGACTTATTAATGATTATTGTCTCGTCTAAATTAGAACATCCTGTACACAAAACGTGACCCCGTGGGAACCCCGCGTTCCTCATAACACGAACCAGGAAATGTTTTTGTGGATTATCCCGTGGTCCATATTTCATGCGACTGGTAGGTATGTGTTTCAAAAATCAAAACAGAGCATGCTCTAGAGGTGGGAGTACTCTAGAGCAGACGGACGGCCAAGAGTTTGATACTGTTTGACCACTGATAAAGGCCAGCCATCTAATTGTAAGGTCTCTTTATCGTCGTTATAGTCCTAGTGACATCAAATATCATAATATAATATTAGGCATATAATTAATAATTTATATAAGAGCTCCGTGGCCTAGTGGATAGACCGTTTGATTCGATCTCGAGAGAGTGCAGGTTCGATTCCCAGGTTGTGGCGTGTACCAATGAGACTTTTTCAGATCTCAAGTACATTATACGGACGCTCCAACGGTGAAGGAAAACATTGTGAGGAAACCCGCACACGGTTGGCCTCAGACGTATTGACCAGTCATTCCTCTGGACTGGGCTGACTGTGTTGTGAGAATGCCGTATGTGCTTGGACAACCATACGACATTTAAAAATTATAGTTTAAAAAAACTAAAAAATCACGCTTTTATAGAAAATCTAACTAAAAAAAAATAAAAAAAAAATTTGTGAATGAAAAATAAATGTTTATTATTGTAAAAAGCGTGGGGTGCAGTGGTTTCACCTGTACGTTTGTTTGTATGTAACCGACTCCAGTGGATTTGATTTTGATCCACTTCAAACGGTCAGATTTCGTTTAAAGTGATTTTTAAGATATTATCAAAGTGAAGATCCTTCTCATATCTGCCAATAAAATGTTTATAACTATTGACACTATGCACCCCACGCTTTTTTACAATAATAAACATTTATTTTTCATTTACACTATTCTTAATCCAAATTTATTAAATTTTATTTTTTATTTTTTAGTTAGATTTTCTATAAAAGCGTGATTTTTTAGTTTTTTTTTAACTATAATTTATTTTTTGCTTTTTAGTACGATTTGCCAAAGAGTAAGCCTGGAACTGCAGTTCTGCATCAAAGTAAGATAAAATCGAGCCCAAAGGAGTCGGTGACAAACAAACAAATAAGCAAGCAAGCAAACATACAGGTGAAACTAATAAAAGCGTTATAAAAAACCAACTGTCCCAGGCACAACCTCATTTCACGAGTGGTTACTTCGCTCGGAGAAAACTGTATAAATCATCCAATAACGGATGAAAAGGCCTAAGTTAATATAATTATATAAAAAGAGATGTACTCACTGACTGACATATAGACGGTTACGGATGTGCCGCTCGCACAGAGACACAGCATAGCTAATGGTAGAAACGTGAAAGGATAGTACTTTTTATTTGAATGGAGACGCACACCAAGAAGGGATTTTGAAAAATTCCACCTTCAAAGGGGTTAAAAGTTTGTAAATCTGCACAAATTTCCATGAAAATCGAGATTCATGCTCTTAAAAACATTTCATTAGATACGTATTTAAGGGTTTATTAGAATTTACCCTCTAAGGGTAAAATAAGGGTTAAAAGTTTGTATGGTAAAAATTTTATCTTTACCAATTTTCATGAAAAATACATGAGATCAGAAAAAAAATCATTGAGTACCTATACGTACGTGTTTTATAGTTTTTTGAAATTCGTCAATGGGTGAAATGGGGGTCCAAAGTTTGTATAGTGAAATATACAAACTGGATGTATTGCGTTGAATTTTGGCACGCAGATAGTTATTATGTCGTAGACATCTATTAAAAAAGGTGTTTTCGCAATTCATGCGCCACGGGTGTGCAACGGGAAGTCTACGCGGACGAAGTCTTGCGCAAAAGCTAGTTTCCTATACAGAAGAATGTTTTGCTATAAGTCTGGCTCTCCTAGAAGCGGACTTGTAATTGTTCAACTTTAACTTGCCTAATTTTATCAAAATGCCGACATAACCCAAATAAGGTAAAAATTGGCATATGACCCAATGTCACATGCACCCGTGGGAACTTGTAACACAGGTGTTTCGGGCGTCACCAACAAATCACTACCCGGAACACAAGCAAAAAATTATACTAATTCGCAGTCAACTTGCTACGGAAAAAAACTTTTGTGAAGAAATAGTTACATTTCACTTCTTTTTAGGCCCTGAATGGAAAAATTCCTTCAGTTGTTTAAAATTTTAAATAGAGTTCAAGTTGTGTAAATGTTTTCAATACAATTATTTATATACATTAATTAATTACAATTCAACACTTTTTTGTAGAGCTGACGGCAAGTCAGTGCCCGATAAAATAATGAGGGTTTTTAAATTGGTGACATCTGACAGCTTTTTGACAGGACCGTCGTGCTACCAAGCGCCGCCTGATGATAGAAAAAGAACTGAAAATTCTTATTGACCGTTTTTGATACTGAATTTTGAATATGAAATGCCCCATCAAGATTTAAATATAAATTATATATGCCCCAATGTCGTCTAGATTTATATAAAAGAAATGTTTACATTAGCGTTATAAAAGTGTATAATAAACTTCCCGACAGATTTAAAGATTTGAATTTAATTAATTTTAAAACTCAGATATCAAAATGGCTATTACAAAACTCCTTTTATACTCTTGAAGAATACATAAGATTTAAAGAAAAGATAAAATAAATCGATAAATAATGAAGTATATAACTAAATTGACATAATATACTATCCATTATTTATACATTGACTTCACTAATATTTGAATTTATTTTATCTTTATAATAGCAAGTGGATTTAATTCTGCCATATTGACATAATATGTAACTAGGTATTATTATTTGTTTGTTTTTATAATCATATCTTTTGTGTGATTTCTTTTATCGTGATTATTTTGTATTATTTGCTAATTTATCCTTCGACATTGTAATAATTTTATGATGAATTTTATTTTTACATACTAAACTAATTGACTATTTAAAGATTCGTATCTTTAACATTTATCTAAATGTTATTTGTTAAATTTAACTCCCTAGCATTGCGATGTAATTTAATCTACAAAACAATTATCATGTTTAATGCATTGCACGCTATTGTAATGGCAGAATGTATCAGCAGCTCTCACAGAATATAAGACCATTATGTACCTACTACATTCTAGCAATAAAGGAATTTGATTTGATTTGATACCACTTACGCCACCAGATGACGCTTTGTGTGAGTTGGGTCTGCCCCCTAGCGGCAGACAAAATATCAAAAACCCTCATTAAAAAAAAAAATGTCACGCACGTTTTAAATTTCGAACTATTCAAAGACGCTATTCAAATATGGATAATTTCAATTAGTGGCTAGCCCTAAGGCATGCCGCCCACATGCCCTTTTTTCCACAACAATTATAATACAACAATTAATTGTAACTTTCACACCCGTGTCACGCCGATTGTAATGACCACTGTCCCTTAGGTTTTATAACCTATACCACAACTTTACGACTGCATTTACTTTCAGAAAAATTAATCAAAACTACACTTTACTACCTTGTAATAAGAGTTGTTACTACATTTTTCGGGGTTAAGATCATTTTGTGAATATGATGTCTCAATATCAATTGACAGCTGTCCGCCATTTTGTTGTCCACCCACGGTGACGAATGTATTAACGCGTTTATTGCTGTTAAATTGATGTTTTAGCGGTAAATTGCCATTGTATTGTGCAACGGATGTAATATCTTATTTGTATACCATTATGCATTGTGATTTGTGGCACGTGTTGGTTTTCGGCGTCTCTGTGTCTAGCCGATGATTTTACTTTCCGAGAATTCTGACTCTTGATCAATGATTTCAAAACTAAGAATGGGCTATGAGTTGACGTACATTGACAAAAAAAACATTCATACAAGAAAAAGTTACTCCATCTTGATTTCAGAAGAGTTTGTCAAATTCAAGCAGACTGATTAAACTGTGGAAATCAAAATATGTCAAAATGATAAAATATTATGTCAAACCTCGACTACCCCAAACACCTCTAAAAGTAGAGCAGTCTAACGCCCGAAATTAATAATGTATCTAAAATCTTAGATTGCCTTCAATCTTAGATTCTCAAACAAAAATTGACGTAAATTGATGTGAAGTCAATCCTAGGATCGTTGAAATGTATTGAAATCTTGATCTCAGATAGCTAAAATGAGATAAAGATTGATTATTGATTTCGGGCGTAAGTGTGGACCAGTGGCGTGGGGTTCCTATTACTCCATTCCTATCGGCTTCACTTGTCACTTACCTTTTGAAGACCCTCTTTCAAATCCCTACCTATTACCTAGCACTTATATTATTATAACTTCAGAATTGTTATTATCATATAACATTCTAATATTTCTCTGAATACTAACGTCAAATCGTATTATCATTAACATTTTTTGTGGATACAAATAAATTAAATATTTGATATTGAAACAGAATCCGATTATGTGGTTCCTTAATTCTTAAGCTCGCACTAGCCGGGTTTCCCACAAACCCTAAGACAAGCCAAGTCAGAAGCAAAATATCAAGTCGATATTCAATTACTACTCGTGCTTATGCAGGAATAACTCGTTTAAATAAAGACAGGGACTGAGATAAATGAAGTGTACCTATAATAATCGGTCGAAGTTTCCCCAATTCTCTAAGCCCAATTTAACGTGGGCGAAGTCGCGTGCAAAGCTAGTAAACTTTATATATTGATGACAGTATTTTGTCCATTAGCGATCGAGTCTTCTTGCGAACATGTCCTCCTGGGATTACGTCCAGTTGCTACTGTGTCCAGTTGCGCTGGCACGAAGGGCAGTACCATTCACAAACACAAATCTAATAATTTACTTTTTGTGGTCTTTTCTTTCTTTGCTTCTTTCCTTTGTAATTTTTAATTAGTACTAATTAAAAGAGGTTCATTTTAATTTGACTGTACAAACACAAACAATATGACCCTCGCCTTTCAAAAATCCCTCATTCTTAAGAAAAACAAACGTCAAATGGCGGATGTGAACCTCACCTTCCGTTTCCTTTATTATGGCAATACTATCGTCAAGCTAATTTTATTCTACCCCCATTAAATTAGAATTTATTTTTGTATGGTTATGGCCATACAAAAATGCACATATCTGGTAATGATGGTATATTAATATGTGGTATTTCCATAAATAACGTGGTTGGTAGTTGCTTCTATTGGAGGGGTCGTGCTGAAAGTTATTGCTGTATCTCTATTTTAGCATGCGGTTAGTATATTTTTGTTATCATATTAAAATATAAGTATAAAATAATAACACCCTTTCTTTACTAGGTATTCAGGTAAAAGCATACGAAAAATGTAGAGTAATTTCTCAACACGAGCAAAAATGAGGCAGTTAAAAAAACCGGCCAAGTTCGAGTTGAACTCTCGCACAAAGTTATTCTGTTTTAAGTGTTTTTTGTTATAGCGGCAACAGTATCAGACATCATCCTACTAATATTATAAATGTGAAAGTTTGTGATGGATGGATGGATGGATGCCTTTTACTCTTTCACGCAAAAACTACTGAACGGAATACCAAATTTCGATGAAATTTGGTATAAGATACTGGTATAAGTTTGGTATATCTGCCTGGTGACAGACAGACGGACAGCAGCGGAGTCTTAGTAATAGGGTCCCGTTTTACCCCTTGGGTATGGAACCCTAAAAATGTCAGGGGAACCTTAATGAGTCTTAACGACGAAGTAATAAACTTAAAAATAGGTTTTATTCCAGTAATTATAAATAAATAAATTTGAAGTGTCTGTTTGTAATTGCAAACGAAAGTGTTTAGAAGTAATAACCTTGCCGATACTGTGCATTGCACGCTTTTGGATATTATTTCCTTCTACAGAAAAATTACCCTAGAAATTGACCTCTGAGGTTCAGTGGTTAGCGCGTTGGTATTCAAGCGGGGGTCGCGGGTTCAAATCCCACCGAAGGTGCATAAACTTTCCAGTGTTCCTGGGTCATGGATGTGTATTAAAATAATCGGTTGTCTGTAAAGTCGGTTTACTGACGATAGTTGAACGTGACAACGTCATAAGAAATGGAACGCCACAGAGCGAGGTAACGCCGGTAACGCTGCATGAGTCATATTTTTTCGTGCGTGCAGCCGGCTCCATCGAATTATAAGACGTTGTCACTTCAATATGTGTATAATATAATAAAAAATCTTAAATAGGCATATTATAAATAGTATACAATTATTAAACATACTTCCCTATGTCTGGTAGCTGGGACACAGGTTCTTCGGATACTTAGCACAGGGCCAGATTGACGCGGAGTGAAGCGTCCATAGATATTATTATTATTAATATTGACTCTTCAATTAAGTAATTCAAGTTTCTCAGTTCGGAAGTAGTAGGTATATTGATATTGTACGAGTATGTAACTCAAGTAGGTGTGTGGTCCAAGACGCGGTTCCGTGGGGAAGTGGTGAGGACTTCCTCGCACGTGCGGAGGGCTCCGGCGGAGGCGGAGGGCCAAGGGGAGGAGTATCCTCTTACGTGTGTACTCGGGTGAGTAGAAGGTATGATATCAATAATTACCTTCTTACAAAAGTAAGAGCCCAGAGGTACATATAAATGTCATTCGAAGCTTAAATAATGTACTGTGTAGAAGCCAGTAAAGGTTGACCCCAGTAGGTGTAACTACGCGACGCGACACAAACAAATATTGTTTTGTATTAAATTGTATGAGATATAACGCACTCCGCCGCAGCGGAACTATGCCACGCAGCACTCCATTGCGGTATTACTAGTAGAGATGCGTCGTGTCGTTGCGCTGCCGCCTAGTGCGGTCTTGCCATAACTATGCATGATAACAATAATAATAATTGTGTGTCGATACATGTTCCCTTTTAAGACTATGCTAGTCCTCGAAATTAAGCCTATAAATCTAAATTATATATATTCATACAATTAAACGTCATCATTTTGGGAATGAAATTTAATTCATCTTCTAAGTACGCATACACATTTTTTTTTTGTTTTATTAATATTATTTATTTATTTATCTGTAGTACGATATGTAAGTATTTGTGTATGTATTAATAATATTATAAAGTAGTGTACATAAATTGTATATACCTTATAATAAGTATTATGAAATGTTAAAGTATAATTAATAGACCAGGGCAAAAAAAATGTAGTACGAAACCCATTGGAAAAGGAAGAGAGTAAAACCAAAACGAAAGGAAAAATAATTTACGGCCGATCTGAGGTCGGGAAGTGGAAGGGATTTTAAGGGTAAAAAACGGTTTATCTCGATTTTCGATAAAAGTACAAATCTTATCGCAATAAAGAAGTTTCATTCATACACACTGCGAAGCGGCGCGTCTGCACTAGTAGCGCAAGAATTTCGTCGAGAGAATAAAGGGGTTTCGCTGAAACTATTGATCTTACAAAAACATTAACTGCGGACATAAATTGTTGAGAATTTTCTCTAGTTATTGTTGTAATACATTTTTTCATCGTTAATCGAGTCGGAAAGAAGTTAGCATCGAAAAACTGGTTACGAGGTGGCAAAGTTGAAATTTGTAAAGAGGATATTAAAGTCTATAAAACTGCCAATTTTCAAAACTCCCGCAAAACTTTCCAGGTAGAACTACCAAATGACTGGGCTATCGGACTTGTATCACAGGGGCGACACTCTCGACAAATGACAGCTCGAGCACCGGCGAATGTCAGCCATCTTGACGTAAGCCTAAGGTTGACACCACGTCGCGTCAGACAAATCTAACATAAATATTATAAATTTATGCTGTCAATTATGTCAAAGCACGAAACGGCCAGCGGCCAGCCTCGTGAACGAAAGTCCTGGCTGGGAAAAACTCTCGTCCCGCCCGCCTCCGCATTCGCCCACACCACACAGCCACAAACACACGGCCGCGAGTTGTCATTCATGTAAATCGGTGGAGTGACGATTCTTTACATTAGTAATATATATTATTCTTTGCTTGTATGTTACTTTTTGCCGCAGAGCTGGCGGTGAATGCCGTAGCGGCTGCGGCTCGTGTGTTAAGGCGCTTACTCCACATATTAACTTGTATGTATAATAGACTATAAATATTATTATGTAACTTTTGCACGCCCCAAGTGGCCTATGTGCTGCACACATATGCAAAATAAATGAATTGAATTGATCTCTACTAAACTAATAACAGACCGGAAACGCTCTTATGCCTTTGGCATAAGTGTGTTTTTTCAATATCCAGTCAATTCATAAAAAAAGATTCAATAAGACGGGTATAATATGTTTTATATTGAAACATAGCCCTGTATATGTCATACCTTCGTAATTTATGGGTGCGATATCCGATATCGTATCGCATAATGGAACACTCTTAGATGAGTTTGATTATATCTACAACAAAAACAATAAACAAACGAATTATATTTCGGCCAAAATTATAAACGTCACTTATGCTAATGAAATCACTTCGGACTCCAAATCTTTTGGCTACTATAAAATTCATAAGAACGCACTTTATAAGAGAATTCCTAGTCCACTTCCCGTCGAATCAACATATTTTTAAACATACGATTTTGAGGCAACAAAAACACTCTTATGCCTTGGACTTAGGGATAAAAAAAACTTTTTTTATTATTTCTGTATCAAATAATCGCTAAGATATGTAAGTGGGGGTTAGTTTTGGCATTTTTACAGCCACATTTGGGGTTGAGCTGCGGGGTGGATTTGAAAAGGTTATTTTATTCATAAGTCTCGAATATTTATTCAAAATAGCCACTAGAGAGGAAGTAAAGTTTTTTATTTTAAAATAAAATTAAGTTGATTGCCTGCTACTAGGTAAGGTTTATTGTAATTGATTTTAAATTTCGATATATTAGGTTAGATTAGCAGATAATAATATATTAGGTGCCTTGCTTGAAAAAAAAATATTTTATTTATTCAAACCTACGACAACAATGGTTTTATTGTGATTTTATTATAATGTGAAGGGCTTAGATTTAAAATATTTACTCCTGCGACCTTCATTTAAAAATATACACCAAGCTACGTTAGGAATCATCCTATCCATTGAAAAGTATTCGAGAAACCTAGATAAAAGTTACATTCTTAATTTAAAAGTAAAACATAATATCTCAATTCCCAATGAACATAACCTCCAAACGCATCATTGCTGTTTCATGCACAATATATCGACACTGCAAACTAAATGTCGCGGAACGCCGTTTTAAAAAATATCCCAGATTTACCATGCCGTATCCCCAGCGTATCTAATCCATTCAATTTTACCAAATCCACAGACTCTGCAATAAAATTTGTGTCAAACGTGAAAAATGGCGACGAAAAAATAATTGAAATTGGAACTTTTTGAATTTTGACCCTAGCGTATTTTTTTTTTAAAAGCAAGCTAATTAGGTTTATTACACTGAACAGGCAAAGTAAGTATTAAATTGTTAACCTTTGCACCTACAAATTTTTGCATTTATAATTCATTTAAATTTTATAATACCCAGTTCACAAAATAAAAAGTTTTATGTCTTCTATGATCTATCCACGCTGCGCAGTGACTTTACCACGATAAGATAATTTCTAAGTTGTGAAGAGCATAATTAAGATATTGTACATCAAAAAAGCTCTATAATCTTTAATCCGGACTATACAGCATTAGGCATGTGCTGAAAAAAGTAATGAAAATGAACACGCAGCCAAAACACGGAAGCACTAAAGATAAGAAAACATTACTGAAACTGAAGCTAATGGGAGATTTTTCTGGGTGGGGTCAAGGGTTAACACCCACTACATTCGTCCTGTTCTGATGTATGTATTATAGGATACTGTGAGGGAGACGGATGATACTATTCTTGGCTACAAGTCTGTTGGTGTAGTCGTGAGGAAAAGTCTGAAGTGATAAAAAGCGACGCGAAAACTAAAGCGTCATATAAAACTGTGCTTGCTCTGCACAATAGAAAATAGCCATAGTCTGAGATACATCTTGTTACAATTTAAATCAAGATTTAAAAATTGAACATAAAATAAAAAATGAAATATCAAATAGACTGTTAGAATTGTTCAAATTGATAAAATAAAATAATTATTTATTAATGTAACGAAATAAACATTTTTCACTGCGTGAATAAGACCATAAAGACACTGTTGCGTGTTACGAGAAATATATAATATGGTACTTTTGAAGTAGTTACTAATTTCTAATAGTTTTCTCAAAACATTACGCTGACAAAGCATTGAAAGTGTTCTCTTCACACCTATACTCTGTCCATTTATTCCGGGCTGTAATTCACATGGCCAGCCCATCAGTACCACCAGATATGAAATTGATAGCTTCATCTGTGCGGCATCATCATCATCAGACCCTGGCCTGTATTTGCATATTATAATCTGGACAGTGGGTAGGAATGAAATAAAAGTTTGGTACGGAAGGATATGTTAATGTTTGTTATAAAAAACAAACATGAATAAAAAAACAATTACTATTTATTATAAATATTTGACCACGACTCCATCTGCGCAGTTTTGAGTGTAGCCAACATTTGTTAGCTTGTAAATTGGTTTCAAAGCAATTAAATTCTAACTTTTACTACGTAAAACACACCGCACTTTATCACCTCAGCTACTATTTTTTATGCCCTAATAACTTTCCGTGGCGACATAACGATCATCTCCTCAGGTAATATACAACGGCGTACAAATAGCGCGTGTACAAAAATAAACAGTTTTTTGTACAAAAAGCCATTCCCCACAATTAAAAAAGCGAAAGTTATTTGGATTTCCATAAATACTCTGGAGGTGTCTTGAGATATATCTTCCTGGCGGCTTTTTACTAGGGTAGTGTTGGGATGTTTATCGATGTTTGTTTGTTTTTGTCGTAGAAAAAAATACTTGGATACATTATCTTTCTATGGATCACTGATAAAATAGATTACGATTACAGAACTACCTACCTACCTACAAAATTATTAATTCAACTTTGAATTTCAACTTCACTATGCTATGCTATCAGGGTGGGGTTAAAAAGAACTAAATACAGAAGTAGATGACTTTTGTTTCTCAATTATTGAAACTTAGAGGTTTGAAATAACCAGTTTATTGATATCGATAATAATCCGTACATCACTAGTGTTGTATTTTACACACGCATATTGTATTTATTTGGATTCGAGAGCCCGACACGCTGCTGTCGCCGTAAATTGTGCTTCCGACAAATTCCCGAACAACGACATTTTGTAGACACCTCCATTAGAATAGATGTAAGTATTAATATTAACATAGCAGGTATACATACCTACAATTGTCAGCTAGTTTTATGTTTAAGCTTCTCATACAACTTTACCAAAGTAAATACCTACTAGTAAACACTCAGCTTTCAAACTCTACAAAAAGTTCTACTTTCTCGAAAACATAAAGAAAACCCTCTTCCTCTCAGAGACCAGCTGGCACTCCAGGCATTTTTTTAAAATGATACCGAAATCGGTCGAAAGAAATATTAAAAAATACTTAGCACTTGGGTATTCTTATAATTCATTATTGAGCAAACAAAGTATACATTTTATATATGAGTAATTATATTCTTTGTTTTAAACACTTACATTATTATAAACATCCCAACACTAAGTAAGTGTTTAGCGGGAGTAAAGTGTTTAAAACAATGAACAATATTCGCGTAAACCTAAGAAATCAATTATATTCTTCTTCTATATATATAAAAATGGATTGCAATTTGAATGTCTCGTTAAACTCGAGAACGGCTGGACCTATTTGGCTAATTTTGGTCTTAAAATAATCGTATCTCTTCAGGGAAGGTTTAAAAGGTGTGAAATTTTGGAGAAATTGCGGGGATTAAATTTACACTATATATTTATAGGTGCGACAGAACAGCTACAAAAGCTACATGCATATCGAACAGCTAGTTCGATATGCATAATTGTTGTTTAATTGTATGCAGCACCCGAGCAGATGAAACAGGTTTGGTCCACTTGCGTCCAGGCTCGTGCTCACGATTATCATCTCAATGAGTTCGTGTCATGATGACACATGATGATACTTTAATATTCTGATACCCTTTCCCTACAGATTCGCAGGGTTAATAGATTACATAACATTTTTCTTTAATCCGTCTTAAAAACGTTCAAACACAATAATTTTGGTACAACGATATTTGAAAAATTATTAAAAAGTCAATTTATTTTAATTTATGTTTCATTAAATTTAACGCAACAGTTCAATTATAACAATATTTTACAGACGCATTTGGCAAAATATCATGAAGGTTAGGACTTAGGACAGTTTTGCCCATTCTATGAGAAGTTTGTGACCATACAAGAAAGACACCTAATAATAACTTGATTGTCAATGGATTTCAGACCGCTTCCCATTTTCTAAATGTACGAATCTATGAGAAGGTCAAAAATCTTTTGTTACTTACAAAAGATTAATGCTCAAACAAGTGGCCGTTGTCAACTTTACCCTCGCGAGCTGCTCAATATTCAAGAAAATCCACTTTCTACGTACATAAATAAATCGCCATTATCCGCGAATTCTCACAAAGCTAGCCATTAATTATAATTCCGACGGTGATCTACGCATTGTCCGGCAAAGGTCACTTCTTGACCCGTGAGAACTGGCTGCTTGAAAAAAACTAAAATAGTGATTCCATATTTAAAATCGCGCGACCCTAAAATTTGAATATCCCCTATATCCGTTGAGAAAACACGTCTTTGTGTTCGTTTTGGTCATCTTTTGTGTGCAAATAATTTATTCTGTCGCATGTTCGGCGACTGCATTGTACGGGGCAGGTGCGACCGGACACAAACAGAACTGACCTTCCGAGTGTTGCCAATATTCGGGTTTTTTGCTTCTAGCAAAATAATTTCGCACTTCAATCGTTTTGACCTACAATAAAAATTTTATTTGTTTGACAGTTTCTGAAAGATGCCAATTTTAGAAACCATAATTTGTAATTAAAATTAAGAATAAGTAATATTATAAAACTTTGGACGTTCTAATAATTTGTAATAAAATTAATAAACCGAATATCTTAAATATAAATAGACAATAAAATAACTGTACTATTAATATAAAATTCCTTTCCAGTCGATTTAGATAATTAGATCGCAATTTTACTAATGTGATTAAGATTCATCAACACGGCAACAATAAATGAAAATGAGTTCTTGAGTTCTAAATTTAAATTTTTATTATTGTTTTTAATTAGCTAACGAATGTGGCCAGTTATTAACAGTAATGGCTGACAGAACCGATTTTATAGTTTTACCAATTAGAAATGCGTGTGTGGGAAATGGCATTAACATTTTTGATTAGAATTTGTTAACAATAAAGACATTTGTTGTCGATTTAGAATTGCTGATTACTAATTGTTGCATAAATTAGATTTTAATGTAAAACGCCAAAAGGTTCCTTATTAAAATTAAAGTTATCTTCTTGACTTGTTTATTAAATTCTTTACTCACCCATCTATCTACTTTCAGGTTAGGATAAAACTTTGTTAATATTGCAAAATTATTTACAGTACCAATAGAAAGAAGGCACATAATAATGCTCAAAAACTGTTTTTTTTTACTCTTTGCAAAATACTGAAAAAATACTTTTGTTTTAATACGAGGGTACACCGATATATCAGACCATGAACAAACATTTTATCTATTCATAGTGTTGCCATGTATCTCAATTTTTCCCAAAAGCGGCATTTCCAAGTGATCAATCAAACGGGATTACGCGTCTGATCTCCGATCGCCACTTTAATCATTTTCGGCCGCGGGGAGAATTTTTTGGGCTATTTTAATGATATTGGTTCATATTTTGTATCATGACAGGTTGGTGATTAGTCTAAGGGTATGTTCGCACCGAGACGAGACGCGCCACTGTATTTTTAAATTAGCGATTCAAAATTGAACTTCGTTCACTACACTAGAAAGTTTAATTGCAGGAGTTCGAATGTCAAAGTAGACTCTTCGTAGCGCGTCGCCGCTTTTGCAATGAATCGTGTTCTTGTGTACTGATTCAATTTTGGGTTAACAAACTAAAAAACAAAAAATAATAAACATGCTAAAGTATATAAAAACGAAAGACTAGATTGTCTTTGTGTAGCACGAGAGTTTACTTTTATTGTTGTTTTCATTAGGAAAAATGTATTTTTGGCGGATCCCTACAATATCTATGATATTTAGCAGTCTACGCGCCTAGTTTCAGTCTATACTGTTTGAGTGGCTATATTTATACTGTTGCTTTTACATTAAAAACGGCGTTAAGCATCGTTGATAGTGATCATGGTGCATAAATACACCATTCACAGCTAGGTAAAGATAGCGATAAAAGTTTACGAGCTCCGGTTAAAGGGTGGTATCATTTTAAGGAGGGACCGTTTCCACTGAATTGGGAGGTATTTTAACTTTGCGTTAAAGCCTAAGGACCGTCGGGCTACCAAGCGTCGCCTGGTGACAGAAAAAAAATCGAAAATTCTTATTGACCGTTTTTGATACTACTTATGCCTGACAGATGACGCTTTGTGTGAGTTGGGTCTGCTCACGTAACAGCAGAAAAGATATCAAGATCCCACATTGAAATATTGATTAGGTTGTCTTATATATCAGTGTGATTTTTAAGGTTAGCAAGTTAAAAAGTCATTCTTATGGGAGATTATCAGAATCTCCATCATCCAGAGCCAGTATATGTCAGTTATTAGTGTCAATTTCGTCATTAATTTTTATTAATTTTAATCTTCCGTCCGCACTCCGCTTCAATTTGACACTATTGACAGGCTGCTGGATTTGTAGGCTGGATGGTCAGAATCTCCCTTTAACCTAAGCAACAATTACTGTTAGAGCGTTTTGCCATTTTCCGATCCGATGTATGTAAATATATAGCTGTGTTTGACATTATCAATCTGATATCGGATATCGGATCGGATAGTGGGAAAACGCTCTAAAATCGTGTCGTGACTTTGCCGTGACGTACGACAACGTACAGCATTTCCCCCGGATAAGTGACAAAGGGTTGAAATCCGGGTAAGCCGGTCCGTAAACCACACATCCCGGATCATGTGGAATTATGCTGATAGTACTATATGGCCGATTTGATGTCATAGATCTTTGAATGATACATCTTGATTACCAAAATATTTTATAAAAAAACTAAAAAGTAAATATGAAATCATACATTACTATTAATATATAATAAGCATATTAGTACCTACGCAAAGCAGATACTTTGTGCGAATATTATGCGAAGGAGTATGAAATTTGGTACAGTTTAAGTTTATATTGAGGAGGAGAGAGCTGCTTTAATATTTTTTATAACAATGCTTAAAAATACGAGTAATTAACAAAAATAACATTGTACACACTACCTCAGATTGATACTTATAAGTTATACTACACGTTTGTCAATATGTCACATTCAACGGACAACACTTACATTTTTACTTCGTATCTCAGAGGCAAAAGACCCCTCATAAAGTTCAAACTCAAAAATTAAATGAATTACGAGCGAATTTCGACCACTGGGCGACCACTACTCTTAAAACGTACACATCAATCTTATGGACGTAAGACTCTAATTAATAGAGCTTGGTAGCGGTCACTCTACTTTGCAAAATGTTTCTATTTTGACGATATTTTTATTCCAAAAAAGTCATCAAAATGAAAAACTCTAAGATTTATGACATTTTCACCCAAAAGGTCAAATCTTAGTACATACGGACTTCGTACGGAACCCTAAACATGAAATCCACGTGTGCTGTTATTTTGAGTCACGTTCACTGTTGTACCCATGGCGATCACAGCGTTCTTTCTCAGTGTGACCTAGGGATTGAAAGCTGCAGCTGTAACTCCCGGCATGGGGTAAAGGTTAAATATATCCTAGAAATTGTACATCACTTACATATATTCGCCATTTAAGAAACGACCAACGTCCAAGGGAGTTTGCATTACAATTTATGGATAAATTATACAGCGGACAGAGCGGGGGGACAGGATTAGCCTCGCGAATGGATATTTCAATAATGCCAACATTCAATTTTGTATAAAATCTGAATTTTTGAAAAAAGGGATTTGGAAATAAAAGTTTACTATAAACTAATAACAATAAGACGTCGCAAAATGTACGGCAGATGTGAAACAATGAAGTAATTTTAAAACATTTGTATGTAAGGTATATAATAATGATAGGTCGTGACTGTAGTAACTTGAAACATGAGCTAAACCTATAATATACATTATACATACAAAAAAATTAAATTGAAGTGTCTGTTTGTTACTTCAAATTAACAGCTTTGCAATGATATGTAGTATATTTACGGTACCTACCTATGGTAAATGTATGTCTGTCTGTCTTTTTGTTCTGGCTGATCTCTGAAAAGGCCGGACCGATTTTGACCGGACTTTCACTGGTAGATAGCTAATATTGTAGAGAGTAACTTAGGCTACTTTTACCTTAATGTTCCGTTTTCATTAATAGTTGCACGCAAATAAAATTGCGGCAGCTTAGTAACTATTTAATATAAAACAACTGGCTAGGTTTTAAAAACAATATTAAATAAATAAATAAACATATGATTCATTTGCTAGAATGTTGTACAGTTGTAATGGTGTTAATGTTTATATGGTCCATAACATTCAACTAATTTAATAGTATACAAATACGAGACATTGGTAATATTAGCTTATTCAGTTTACATCGATTTGCATGTCAAAATATTGGTTTACAAAATATTAAATATTTTTAAGTAGGTATACATAATAAAGATTTTTTCTTCCTGGTCATCTATAAGTGTATGCTCATCTTCTTGGAAGAATATTCTTATTCCTCTGTCAATATTAATATCGTTCTCCCCGCCCTTGCCCTATGATGGATAGGGTTGGTTATCGACGCAATATTTTAAGGGCCCGTCTTCTGGCATCGGCGACCGTCAATTATGGATATTGCGAAATCACTGGTCTATGTCCACTCTTACAAAATGTATTTTTAAAAAACGGGCCAAGTGCGAGTCGGACTCGCGCACGAAGGGTCCCGTACCATGGTCTATATAACTATTAGTACGAATATCGGGCACTAGTATTAATATCGAGGAAAAAATGGAGCCCTCAAATATTTATTTTATATAAATCTTATTATTTCTTTTTAAGGAGTATACATAATATACAACTCAATATTTTCATTGAATATTTCAAGCGTCTGTTTCCGTTATTAAGATCGAGCAAAAAGGGGTAAAAAAAGCGTTTGTTTGTATGGGAATATTAAAATATTTATTTTATTTTGTTTTTTGTATTTATTATTATAGCTACAACCATAGACGTACATATTTTAGACATGCTGGCATGGCATGAGGTATGTTGAGGCAAAAAGTGTCTCCACTTAAATGGCCCCACTTTTGAGATTTTTGGGGCAATTTTGAAATTTCAAGTATGGTGAAAACCAAGATGGCGTAACATTTTCTTGTATGAAGATTTATCCTGTCAAATGTACGTCATAGCCTATCTTGAGTTTAGAAATATTTGGCTGCCACAGAAATACATCCTGGTGACAGACAGACGGTCAGACTAGATGGACAGACGGACAGCCAAGTCTCATTAATAGGATCCCGTTTTTACCCTTTGGGTATGGAACTCCAAAAGAATATGAGACTCGAAATTCAACGTTACAAAAGCTGCCATCAAGCTAGGCAATAATAAAATATCTAAAAAAAAAAGAATCAGGACAGAGTACACTATACTGATATATTTAATTTTACCGTGCAATAAAGATTTACGATTCGATAAAACATAAAAAAAAATATATGTCATCATCGAAAACACGCAAGATTTTATCGGCCAGTACAAAAAAAATGCACACCGGGCTACTTAAATTTTTTTAAAGAAAAAAACTTACATGGACATCAATTTTATGGGCGTAAGACTCTCAAAAATAGAGCTTGTTAGCGGTCACTCTACTTTACAAAAGTTTCTATTTTGATGATTTTTTTAGAATCAGCTCTAAGATTTATGATGCTTAGTTGTTACTTGTAAAACATATTTTTTTATTCTAACGTAACTAGTAAATAACGGACTCGATGGGTTTTTTTAGGCGGGATGTGAAAATGTAACGTTGTTGTTTTTATAACTTGACTTTGCCTAGACTTCGGAGTTTAGACTTGACGATTTAGAAAAACTGTGTTAAAAACCTTTTTTTATATATATATATGGCATCGGCTTATAACCTTTTGCTAGTGTCAAGTTAAAAAGGAGGGAAACAGAACTTTCGTTTCAATTTTCAACACCGTATTCCTAAATCATCAAGTCTAAAGTCTAGTCAAAGTCCAAATAAATAGTCAGTGCAGTCAATGAGTCATGGCAGTCGATTCAGTAAAGTGGTAGAAGCTTTACTGAAAGTTCCTAGGGAGTTTTGGCTGGAAACACAAAATAGCACGTTTTCAGAAGTTGTACCACTTGCCCCACTTGTAACGTGCGTTAACGAATATTTAATGGTTAATATTTTATCAATATTACACATTAAGAACCGAAATAACACAAATTTATGAAGTTATACAAATTTCACAACGTCACCCATTGAACTCCCCGGCAAAACTCGTGTTGAAAACTTTAAAACGAAAAATCAATTTCTCCTCCTTTTTAAATTGACACTGGTACTGATATAATGCTAGTAATAAAAAAAAACGGATCGATTCTAAATTCGCTTACAGCTTACACAATGCTTTAATTTACGTTTTAACCTAAAAGTTACAAACTTCTTCTTGAAGAAACGGTAACAGTTGGTTTGTAATGACTATATGCGGGACTTGACTAAAACAATAAATTCAAATAAGCCCTAACCAAAGTAAAGTGTCTATAAATTTAAACTGCGTGCCTACGGTAGACATTTGGTATTAAGTAAAACAGTTATCTAGGTAAATAAAAACGTTCTGTTTAGAACCAAAATATAGTTATATTAAAAAAATAACATTAATTTACATTTAAAAAAGCTAGTTAAAATAATTATATATCAAATAGATAAAAACTAAATGTTATACTCAAAATAAACATCGTCGGCATTCGGCGACACATGTCAAGGTGCATTGTCCATTGTCCAACCTCCTTTACTGTGCAAACTTCACTGGCACAAAATATAATTGCCTTTGCCCCTGTCCGAAAGAAAAAAAACAACCGTTCCATATTCAAAACACACGTCACTTTCTGTATCGATTTATCGAAATGTCCCTTTCTTCATACCTTTGTGGTGATATTCTCGGATGAAATACCTTATTAGTTACCATAAACTCGACGACATTTCCCATGACGGGTGAATTAAGTTTTTTTATTTTCTGTATCTGGACGGTCCGCCATTGTTGCGGAAGTGATACGGATTAGTTTTGGACATTTTATGATTTACAAAAACATTTCGCATAGGTATTCAAATTCTCCCCTAGTTTTACGCTTTACTTTAAATTTTAAAATGGAATAATATGTGAACAGAGTCGGATTATGCTGACATCGGAAATAATTTGAAATATACCAAATTGGAACTTACTATTATTTAACGCTACGGAACGCTACAAGATGGCTACGGCCTACGAGTGCGTTTTAAATACTATGTTACATAATAAAAACTAAAGGCTCTGTATAACGCCAGTCAGTGACCTTGAGCGTCAAGTTCCATACTGATTTTGTAGTCGACAAGGGCGTATCGCGCCGACAGGAGAGTATTGAAATCGGATAAAATGGCTATAAATATTTGAGACAAAATTTGCAAAAACTAAAAACGACTTTCCCCTGGGTCGTGTCTTATTTAAAATACTGAAATAATTTTCACACTCGTGTGACTTATAGAAGAAGAGAAAAATGGTTTTAACTGAAGGTTTTAAAAAAGTGTGGACTTACAATTTTATTATTATTATAAAAAGACAGTCGTCGGTTTAATATAATGCAGATTAACATATATTTTTTGCGGATTTTTAAATACGACTATGACTCAGAAAAAAGGTTTCAAGGAACTCCAATTTTCAGTTCTATCCAGCGCACAACCCCTTAAACAAAAATATTAAGACCAAATTAATGTGTACATTGAATACAATATGTGTACAGTAAATACGTCTATACGTGTAATGAAGGAATATCTTCATTGCACGTATAGACGTATTTACTATAGACGAGACATGTCGAGGTAAAAACTGCGCCCACTTAAATGGCCTCACTTTTGGGGTGGCCATTTTGATATTTGAGGTATGGTGAAATCCAGATGGCGTAACTTTTTTTGTATAAAGATTTTGTTCTATCAAATGTGCGTCATAGCCCATTCTTAGTTTTGAAAATTCTGATTGCACGTTGCCGTGATATTACATTTGGTAGCTTTATAGTGCGCTGTCTCTTCGTTTATGTTTAGATTTCTGCTTCCTGCAAATAAAATCCCTATTAGCTTTCTGCACACCTTCCTTCAAATAAACTTTAATTTACTGGCCAAATTTAACACTCGTCCGATTCTCATTCTCATAAAACTGTACTGAAAATTTTTGCTCCACGTATTCAAAACTTAACTCGATTCTTTTTTAATATTTTCACAACACAACATCAAATCACCGATGCAATGCTTGAAATTTTTGCTTCACTTTGTCTATAAGCAGCCAACGGATAGTATTACATTATTACTCTGATTGCCACTGCTAAATACGATAATATGTTAATATGACCTGTTAATACCGAGGGCTGCAAGGGGTCCCGACTCCCGAACTGGGTCTGATTACAGTCTAGATGCGGAGATAACCACAAAACAGTACACACCCCCCGGCGATAGGGTTGACAAAACAAACATTTTTCATGCATGCTTTTAATATCTGAATTAAAATTCGACATATCGAGCGTTAAACTTACTTCTAGTTCTAAATAGTAGAAAAAAACCTAAAGTATGTGTTAACCGTGACTTCATATGCGCCAAAGGAAATCCCACAGGAACCGTGCATTTTTCCGCCTTCCGTGGTCTACTCTATATTGCAAATTTCATCAAAATCGGTCCAGTGGTTTCGGAGCTTATTCGATGCAACATATCTTTCCTCTTTATAATATACATAATAAGTATAAATAAGATTTAGTAAATGTGCTTACACTATATATTCTAATGATGTTAAAATGAAAATTATGTTTTATTTTGTGTTCAAGTTGTAATAACTACTCAAAAGAAAATCCTTTACCGTCATAAATTAACTAAAACACAGAATACTAATTATGTATAAGTGTTAACTCACTTCTTCGTGTTAACGAAAACTATAAAAATCTATATATGTGTAGCACACACACAAGTAAGTATTAATAAACTATAATTGATTAATTAAAAAAAAACGCAACTGTGTCAAATAATTTTTATGTAGGTAGGTACTCAGTGTAACTGTAACGACTGAGTCGAATTTAATAATATCTTTCATGCTAAAATGTGACAAACTTGTTTAGGCCCTACATTCTAGAGCGTGCCAAAGAAATACACATGCATACATTTATCGAAAAACATAACCTTCCATCTGGCGCAGTCGGGTAAAAAATCAGAGTGTTTAATATGTTTAATGTGACAACCCTAAATCTAGACAAAGGTTGACGTGGAAGCCCACGCAATGAGTGACATAATAACCGACGAAGAGATCGCAGATAAGCTATTCATTTGGCTCAAGTATCACATCAAAATCGCGAATAATCCGCCTTTATACAACCCTTATTACCACGGCATAAAGTTTCCTTTGGCATTAAAGCTTATTACGGCTATTTTGAAAAGAAATTGATACGAAGGTTATTGTGGTGAAGCACAATAGCAATATTGTTTTCCGTCGGTTTGATGATGATTAGCAATGCCCTTGAGGTTCGGATGATTGATTAATATTCTGATATGTATGATTTGTCTGAGTTGTATGACTTCAAAAGAATGTCGCATGTATGGGGCGGATTGGTAAAGTCTATCCAAAATGTAGAGACTTGAGACCCCCTTACTATTAAAAATATTTACACAACGGCTAAGATATTCAATTTCGCTGATACGTTGGAAAAGTCACTTGACAAACAAATACAGCAATATTGAATAGCTAACTGCTAAGCAGTTGTGTAAATGTTTTTTAGGTTATAGTTTTATTTAGATCTTTTCATTCAATCAATCAATCATTTAGTAAAAATTGGTTGTACGATTGTAACAATAAGTAGAATTTACACAACTTGGACACAATTTCTCCCCGTAGGGCGTGGAAATCTTAAAATTTATGATAAAATCTTTTTGCGGTTTTTGCCCAACCATATAAACGCAATATAGCATTTTTTTCTATTTAAAATAAACTTTTACTACTTTAGAATAGAAGCGCGCTTACGAGATTTTTACTAACACTTTGAGTGCTGCACAAAAACTACATCATGTTGAGACACAAAAAAATGTTTTCAGTTAGTAAATATATTTTTGTATTTAATTTGAAATGAATAACTGTAAAATATCTAGCTCATGAACTGCTTATTTATATTCCAAACACAAACAAGTTAAACAATCTACAGCAATCTACAGTCTAATTGTCTATGGACTATAGTTGACAGTTGACATCCAGTGACAATTGTGTTCGCAATTCAAATGAGATTGGCGCCATAAACGTAATTGCCCGGGTCATCTATGATTGTAGGTTAGCAGCGCGCTAAAATAATTGTCGCGTACGATATTATGCTTGTAATTAACAGATAAAGATTTAATTCAGAATATTTTATTATTAGTAATCACCAAATTCAATTCTGTTAAAACAAATTGATATCAGTGTATTTTTTTATTTATTTACGAAATCTACTTTACTGTTTTTGTGGGTTTTCATGACTAGGTTAATGGATTGATAACAGCTAGCATTCAGAGTAGTAGATCTGGAGAAGAATTGAAGGAGAATATAAGATTTATTATTGTAACTAGAGGTTTTCATTTATTTAATCTACTATTAGTAATTACTTTGATAACCATATTTGTATACAGATCTGTTTTTAGACAATGATGTCAAGCAAGAAAAAATTCAGAGAGGCGCGAAATAAATTATGGCAAAAAAGCGGGAAATTTTGACAAATTTACTGAGGTTTTTGCGCCATCTTTTTACCATAAGGAGTCCATAAGTGGAAGTCGCGTTTTTTGTCTACGGGCTTTAGGTGTTAAGTCAATTTTATCGCCTACGATACCGAGTTTGACAGTTTCGTGGATATTAATGTGGCATTCGATACCGAGATTACGGGCTTAACGGTTTGTGTAGCATATCTGTTATATTGTCTATGGTTCGTGATTGTGACTCTTTGGGGAGCATACTGCTTATTACATATTTATTTTATTCATGAAAATATCTTTACCTATTTGCTTGTACTTAGGTATAAAAGTGGCAAAATATTACTGCTTGAAATTTATTTAAGTACACGGAGCATTTTAGTATAGAATAATATTAGCTAAACGACAAACACGAAAAACAAACTTAGGTTAGATGTAATGTGATTGCATCTGGAATGCCGCGGCATGGGTCGCTTATCCTATTAATATTATAAATGAAAAGTATGTGAAGATGGATGAATGGATGGATGGATGTTCGTGACTCTTTCACGAAAAAACTACTGAAGGGATTTCGATGAAATTTGGTATGGTAGTAGTTTAGGCTCTGGTTTAAAACATAGGCTCCGCCCGCGTAAATATACTATCGAGTATCAGGCGGGAACACTTCACTTTTCCAGGATAAAAAGTAGCCATACTAAATTTCATCAAAATCCGATAACTAATTTTTGCGTGAAAGAGTAACAAACATCCATCTATCCATCCATCCTCAAAACTTTCACATTTATAATATTAGTAGGATTATAATATCTTACTATCAATCCTAGGGACTTCTACGAGTAGGTACAAGCACTAAATTGTAAACTGAAACTCAAGAAATACCTAGTTTTTGGTTACACCTTATTTGTAATCACTAACTAGGCATTTCTTGAATTTGTATGCAAACAATTGTTGCGACGCGTGGCTTGAATATCACCATTAAGGTTAGGCATTAAAGACCAGTAACTTACAAAATGGCTGTTTAAAATCTTAACCAGTTTGCCACGTGCAGCATCCCTTAAAGTTAACCCGTCAGCACGCGCTGGGATCAATCCCACCCCGCACGCTTATCTCAGCTCAATCCCTTTATCCCTACGTAAGGGCTAGGGAATCGTGCGCAAGGATTCTGTATGTACCACGTGCCCTTTGTTAGAACATCTTTTATGCTGTAAATACTCGGAGGTAACTGAATAAAACCCTTTTACAGCTAAGAATTGTTGTGTTGTTATGTAAAGGACATCAAGAAAAGAATAGGTATGTAACTTAAGGAGGTTGGGTACGTCTTACTATAAATTCTAAACAATAACTAATATAATAATATTTTCTATCGAGCTCATTATTAGTGCTATTTACTTTAAAAATCTAATTTTAGATTATTTGGCTTGAAATCGGTGAAGTTTTTTTCATAATATATATTATTCCTTCATACCGTCTTTGGACATTTAAAAATTCCCAGAACATCATAGAAACCGTGGGACCACCGTGGTTGAACAATATAAACAAATCCGAAAACCAGATTTCTTTCTTCATCAATATTCACAATATTAGCTGAAGCCCCTTTTTTGAATCACTTTTTGTACAGGTTTTCGTAACGTCTTTTTTCTTTATGGGACGATGCGACCTGTGACCTCTTAGGACCCTTTGAACGGTTGAAATATAAAAAGTATGTACTTTGTTCGTACATGAAAGGCGAAAACGGATTTTATGTGGTCAGGCCAGTTCCGAAGACGTTATTTCAAGAATCGTGTTTTTGGAACATAAATCAAAATGGAATAGAAATGAATAACTTTACTGAAATAAGCGTAGAGAAAGAAAAATTATTACAAATTTAACTTTCAATTTTGTAATTTTAATCTGATTTTTAGATTTATCAGCATAAGAACTTGTTGTTTTTTAATTTTTATGTAATGAATTCAAAATATTATTAATTTTTTACATTTACAAAAAAATTACTTTTGAAAGTCAAGTCATGCTAATTCATTATACACAATTTGTGTTATACTTCAATCAGTCATGTTAATAGTTAGAAATCTATTAATAATTTAAAATCACATACTCCATAACTAACACGCGACGTGTCACAAAAAATTGATACGTTGAGACATATTTTTTGCGCAAAAAAACCCCTAACTGCACACAATAGACCCGACGCTCCCGTTAAGTAACCCAATTTCTGCGCCATAAATAAAAAGAAAAAAAACGCATAAAAAGATAACGGTCTTTCGTGTTTTTTTTTATTTCTTTACGTGTCCGAGAACATATGAATTAATTTGTGTTACGCCCTAATGCTTACACACAAAGTGAGTATTGAGAGCGAAAATTAGGCCGCATTGTGCATTTTTTAAAGTTATTCTACGTTTTTTGATATTTTGTGACAATATTGACAGCCAGCCCCCGATATCGAGTATTTGTAAATAATCTCATTGTACATTAATCCTATTCTCAGAAGCTTCCAGAACGGCTGATTGGCTTCTTTGTTGAAGTTTTTAAGAAGCTCAAGGTTTTGAAAACATCTAGATTATATTTTATGGATTCCAGTTTTTTGTAACCGAATTTCGTTATGAATTAATTTTAGTCATAATGAATTTCGCTATGATGTAATTATGAATTAATTCATAGCATTTTTTTGTAGATATTTATTTACTACGAAAATTTATATTTTTTTATAATAAGTTTAACAGTTAACAATCTAAGATAAGGTCTCTTAACATGTAACCTATACCTACATACCTATGTTGTATAGTTTTTTTTTACTGACCCATAAAATTATAGATCAATTAGTCAAATAACTAACTAATAAAATACGTTAGTTATTAATAAAAAACCGTAACTGGGGCAAAGGAAACATATAAGTCATGTTTCCTTTGCCCCATAATCCCAAAAGATGAGGTGTCAAAAGTGCCCATTGTAACTCATAAAGCAGCCAGCATCCGTTACTATTTTAGGGTTAATCGTCTTAACCGTATAACCCTATAACCACGTGCTGACGTAAGGGGTAAAAAAAGAAAAAAAAAACAGTTTATCTATAAAGAGATGAAAGGATACAAAACTGTACGGTTGAAGATTTATTATATTCGAAACAAATCTCTTTTATAGTTTATAGAAGCAGTCCAAATATTATTATAATATTTTTTTTTCTGTGGTAAATTAAATAATAAATATTTTTATTGTAGAGAACAGGAAGAGCTCTTTAGAGATGTTTTCAGATCGTTTATCCTTTTGCTAAATTAAGTTATAAGTTTAAGCTGATTCTAGTAAATGATGTAGCTCCTACTTCTTACAGGTACTTGGTACTACTTTGAGATGCTTGTTATAAAGCAAACAAAATCTCCAAGAATATTGATTTTGTTCAGGATAATGACGGTAGTTTAAAAAAAACTATATAATTTTTAAAGTACTAGCGCGTTTAAATAATAAGATTATTCTTTTCATTTCATTTCCAATATACAAAACAGTTAACAGGACTTAGGACTGACAGTCACCTGTAAGCTTACCGCCTGTATAAAAGCTCCACACACCGCTGGAAGCTGGAACCAGGCCAGTTACACAGGAATTATTTCATAGTGCCCAAGTGTGTGCGCAGTACACAAGAGCACTCTCTCTTCCTTTACTCTCAAAACCCAGTGGGACGGACAGACCGACACGACTGGCGAGAGATCAGGCGCAGGTCCGGCTTTTTACATGTCCATCCGATGCATAGATCATCTTTCTTGTCAGATAATCAGGTGATCTGCCTGCACTGTCCTAATCAAACTTGGAAACAACATTTTATGTTGTTGCAATGTGAGAATCGAACCTACGACCCCCGAGTCGAGAGCCAAGCTCTAAACCACTGGACCACGGAGGCTATTATCGCCTGTATTGAGTAACTAAATGTTTAGATTAAATTTGTTGAACGGCTTATGCCTTTAATTTTTAAGTAGGTATGTACTATCAAACAAGTTGCCGCTCGACCAGATACGAGATAAAAATTGTTCAACATCGCCGATGAATCTAGCGCACGCACACATACTCACGTGTAAATACGGACTTCAACGTCCGTCTTGCATCGACGTCTGCAGTCGATGCAATTACTTCCTTTGTGTTTAAATATTTTGAGACGATTTCAAGTAAAGTACTAGTGACCAGTGCAAATAAAACTGGCCGAGCAGGAACTTTGCCGATGTTGTATAAAGAAATATAATAAAATCTCATGGTCAGTATCACAACATGGCAACGGTGGAAAATCTGGCTTCGAAGGGTCAGCACTGATTAGACAAAGCCCTTGGGAAATATGAGGGCAATACAGTTTTAATAGTAACTATTACTTTATACTTACTCGTATATGATTTCGTTCTATTTGCCTTTGTAAACACTGCAATATTGTCAATTGATCTACTTATTAAATAAATACATAAATCATTTATTTTCAAGATGTTTTATAAACATGATCTATTTGTTCTGTCCCCCAAACTAGGCGCAGCCTGTCCTATGGTAGAAGTTATGGGATGAAAAGTATAACAAACTTCAACAATAGTTCTCATTACTATTTAAATTAAAATATAAATTAAAATTATTTAATTACTGTGTGACATTAACTTGGTATATGTGAGTGTGTGTCTATGTATGTATGTGTGTGCGTGTGTGTGTGATGTAAGAATGTTTAAGTTTGTGATTAGTGTGTTGTGTTAATTGTAGACTTTTATTAGATTTTCAGAATCGTTGTATCTACAATCTAAATGAGCTTAAGCCAATTGTTAGGAGACGACTGCATGTAAAATATTTAGCTTCATTTATATACTCAGATCACAGCTATTACTACTTGATAAACGTAAAAAATATAATATTCTATGAGTGGTTTCGTAATTATATACATCAAAAAACTATGTGGGAATCGGTGGAAGCCCCATAGGGAGTTCTCCGACCGAGCGAGGTGGTCGACGAGGTGGTGCTCGTTCAGGCCGAAGCCCACTTGTAGTCATTTCAGCTGTTGTATTTAAACTTTAGTGTGCCGAACTACTGAAACGCTATCGAATAGCGCGATTCAGGATTGTGGCACTAATTGGTAACTTTTATGGCGAATTCTTTTTGTTAAGTTAGTAAAAAAAACCTACATAATGTAGTTTAGAGAAACATTCATTACCGTAAGTATGAACTTTCGGAGATATTTACAAATATGTTCCTGCGGACTTATATTTCATACACTTTTACCTAATAGTGACGTGACAACTCAGAGACCACAGACGACTTTTGCATGGAGCGTTTTCACGAGACTTGCGAAATTATATCAAAAAGAATTTTTGACAATACTTAATAGATAGATTATAGAACAAGTTAATCTCGCTGTCCTCCCAGGGCATTCTAACACAGCTCTAGGCCTCAAAAAGACCAGAACGCTAATTTTTTGTCAATACTGTGTTAGAATCTTTATAATGGTTAAGTTAAGGTTTTGCTTTTTATGAAATGGACCAGGAAACGGGCTGACGGATCACCTGATGTTAAGCGATCCTATCCCCTGTCCTTAAAATCCCCAAATCCTTCTCGGCCGGTGTGAAACCTCTCGCAGAAAACCGGTGTTCCGCGAGACCGTGCTATCAGAAAAATGGCTCTCGTACGTAAAAGATTTGGCTGTTGTTGTGTTAGAAATTATTCATTCAAATTTAAACATTTGTAACAAAAAAAAACATTTGTAAATAACAGCTCTCGCTCTGGTCTAGTCGCCACTATTCGTACATGTACTAAGCCAATGGACATGAAATAAGGGACTATATTATTGTCCGGAATCTGTAAAGCCGGGCAAAATTCAGAACAATAAAAAAATAATTCTGCGCTTGTACAATAGAGCTGAAAATCGGACACATGAGTGTCAAGTCAAATGTCAATGTCAAATCTGAAAACTCGTCACTCGACACTTCGATTTTCAACTCGACTGTACTAGCGCAGGGTTCAATTTTCACCGCTCTGAATTTTTCCCGGCCTTACGGATTCCGGATCATAGCAGTCCCAGCCTTACAGTAAAATTTTCATGAAAACTCATCGCAAATTGGTATCGGAAATATGGCCCCCAATAATCCGGTCAGAGGCGCGCTACCGTCGCGTCGGCGGTCGGCGCTGATGCGATTTCACGCGTGGACGCGCCGCGCTATCGAGCGCTGGACCGCGGAGAATATACTATGTGCTGGTGCGTGACTGTTTCGATCATAATAATAATATAGTTTTTGGGTTTTTAATTTTATGTCATCGGAGAAAGTTTGGGGACTCGACGTTGTCGATTCGTCTCTACGTCACGTAGTCGGCTGTCGATTTACACAGAATTAAAACTAAAATATAATGTTATACTTTATACGAGACAATCTTGTATGATATATATATAATCGTAATCTCGACAACGGATGCAAGTATTTACAGGAAATTTAGTATGCAGGGAGTTTTGGGGGGGAAAATCGGTCTAGCTAGGTCTTATCACTGGGAAACTGAGCATTTTTACGTAATATAAGTATGTTTTTTATTACGTCGTGCAATAATATATCTATAATTTCGACTCTATTATGTTAGTCCAATTGGCAGATTAAAGTAAAAAGTTGTTTATTACCCTTAACGTCTTTTACAAATTTTAAAAAATACACTGTAAATTGTACAAATATAACTATTTTATTGCGCAACCCCTACACTAAGATTGGTACGGTTATGTATCATTTTTTTCGATAATTCGGTATGTAGTTCGAATTCCGGTCAGATAACTATTTTTATGGTTTTTTTTTATTTATTTTAATTTATCAGAACTGCGAGCAAAGCTAGGTTATTCAGGTACTTTTATATTAATAAGCTAGTTCTTTGTTTTGTAATTTTATGTATTTGTTTACAAATCCAGCATGATTATATACCTATATAATTTAGAGCATGTTAAAAAAGTGTCAAATATTTAATCACAATTTACCTACACACCGTGTATTCTCCGTGCGTGTATTTCGCCGATTACTTACAAATCAGTGACTAGGTAATGTAACGAATTTATTAATAACTCTTAATCCAAAACAGATTGAAAATATGAAACTTATACCCTTTTGAAGGAGCACCACCCGCACCGCAGCGCGGCGGCGCGCGGCACTCGGCAGTATTGTGGCGAGGCGACCAATTGTGCGGCGCCCCTGCCTGATCACTTAATTGACTGCACAGCCACCCACGCTCCGAAATTGAGCTATACATTGCTGGTAAAAAATATATTTATACCTGATCTGTATGTAGGCTCAATCAAATCAAAAACAAAAAACGAGTGTGCTTTAGACCACATGACTGAAGTAAATATCGCAAACAAACTACCGACTGAGAATTTCATGCGCTGGCTATGATAGAAATAATGAAAGAAAATGTGTGAGCGCACTGCTCTCTCCTGCTCCTACAGTAATGTACGAAACGTAACCCTCTCTCTTTTCATTCCCTCGCCCGATCACACTTTTCGTAACTCTCGCGTTACGTATTCACCAGCTTACTCCCCAAGTCAAGCGTGTGTAAGAAGTTTTACTTAAAACGTTAAGACAGAGTTCTGCGGCGACACAGTGAGGCCAGTGTAAACTAGGTCTTACCGTGTAATTACAGTGTCACGCACATACATATGTAACGAAACAACGCCTTTCTTTGTATGGCGAGTATGTTACAAAGTTTAGTTAATTAAAAAAAACTTATTACGCGTATAGTCATAACTATAGCATATATATTATAGACAAGGCATGTCGAGGCAAAAACTGTCCACACTTAAAAGACCTTTCACTTTTGGTATTGTTTGTCGCCATTTTGAAATTTGAGGTATGATAAAAGCTTTTCGTTTAGAAGTCTTTGGTTATAACGTTCTTTAGACGTGTTCTGGCATGCTCTTGGTTAGGTATTATTTGCTATCCCACATATTTTGATTCGCAAAAGATACAAAACCATCTGCTAGTTTCACACAAACTCTTCAATGTACACCAGTGTGGGGTGAATGTATGGGATTAAAGTGCATGATGGGATTGCGGTTTATCCGGCTGAGGGAAGGCTAAGAGGCGTTCGACTGAGGCCTTATTGGATTGACGATGATAGTAATAAACAGCGATTTGTGGGAGGGTTGAAATTCGCTATATATAAAACCCTCAACATGCTTAAGGCGCATATTAGTATTTGTTTTGTTTATGATATCTCTTTTAAATCAATTGTACCTGGGTACTCGAAGACTTTGTTCGGAGCTCTAGTAGATTTTAAAAAAATATTTTACCGGGGTTCGAACCCACCACATTTCGACTGACATGTAGAGGCGAAATTATTGATGCAGGAACCTTGAGCACCATGGGGCTCTAAAATCTACAGATAGCGGATCAAATCACATTAAACTCGCTTAAAAAATAATTCAACAATATTAAAAAATGAATTGGAAAAAGCATAAAAATTTTCGGAATAATTTTCACAAGTTTTCACAATCTTAACGCGTGGCAATAAGATTTATTTTATTTGCGCACTGCCTGGATTTATTGCACAAAACATTTCTATTTATATAAAATCTTAAAAAACCTATAATGTCTGACGAAGCCCTCAAAACGTACTGTGGCCTTCAAACAAAGTCATCGACCTCCAAAGTATTAAAGAGTGTAAAAACTGAAAATATCTCTGTAGTCACGGTAGCGGTTGTTTTGTCGATATGCGACTGCTGCGTAAATCACGACCGGCCTCACCATACAAATCAATTTGCGAGACCATTTCTGGCTTAGGGTTTGTGCACATTAACTTAAATAGTTGCTTATTAGATTCGAGCACACTGACTTCAATAGTTGCTCAAAAGGCTCGAGCACTCTGACTTCAATAGTTGCTCAAAAGGTTCGAGCACACTGACTTCAATAGTTGCTCAAAAGGCTCGAGCACACTGACTTCAATAGTTGCTCAAAAGGCTCGAGCACACTGACTTCAATAGTTGTTCAAAAGGCTCGAGCACTCTGACTTCAATAGTTATTTATAACGCTTGTGCACACTGACTGACATAGTTGCTTAGGTGGCTGCTAGGCTCTTACTGTTGGTATTGCTTAATTAACTTACAGTAAACTTAACTAACATAGCTAGCAACTAACATAACTAGCATTAACTTGTAGCAGTAAGCATTAACATTAACTGCTTAATATATACTATTTGGTCTGTCAGTGTACACACTGATATGTGTATGAGATGAGATAATATAATCTCTGGTAATGAAGCCTCAACAACACACTTGTAGTTCCATTGATGTTGGGAGTGTCCTAGGTAGACATCACTTACTAACAGGCGATTCATCTGTTCGTTTGCGTTTTCTATGCAAATATTATAAAGAGGAAGAGATTTTTTTGCATTAAATAGGCTCCGAAATCACTGGACCGATATTGATGGAATGAGGGTTTTTAAATTCGTGACATCTGACAGCTTTTTTATACGACAAGGACCGTCGAGCTACCAAGCGCCGCCTGGTGACAGAAAAAGAATCGAAAATTCGAATTTCGAAAAAAAATATTGACCGTTTTTGATACCACTTACGCCACCAGATAACGCTTTGTGTGCGTTGGGTCTGCCCCCTAACGGCAGAAAAAATATCAAAAACCCTCATTTAGACATACAGTAGATCACCGGATATATAATACAGTAACTTTATATCGTGGAAAAATATACGGTTCCCGCAGGATTTCCTTTTGCGCCCACGAATGCGCGGGCAACACTTAGCATTAATATATATTTTTATCTAGCCGACACGGTGAAAACATAGTGCAAACCTCTGAAATAATTGTGTCAAAAAACTTTACGAAGACCGCATCTATGTTTAGGACGTAGGCATTGGCTAAGAAATTGTTATCTGAAATTGAATTGAAGCGTAGCGTTAATGGAAGAACGACGCATCACGCAACATGACGTAGAGTGAGATTATCTTTAAAACGATGATAAATCCGTTTACAATACACTCTACACTACACCTTATAACGTATAAACACACAAACAAAACAAACATACACATATTTAAATAGTCATAAATCAATCAGCCGTCGGTACAAAACGACACAGTTAAATCACTGAGGGATATATTAGGAACGGACCGTTGTTTTGTCGCGGCAATTGTCTTTGGATGTTAAATGCAAGTTAAATGATTAATATGTTAACACTTAGGACAACATACATTGGAGTTTACAATTCAAAAGTAATAACGCCGAATGCCAATCTACAATTTTTATATTATAAAGGGGAAAGATTTGATTGAATGTTTGTTTGCGTTGAATAGGCTCCGAAAGTATTGGGCCGATTTTGATGAAATTTGGCACAGATACAGAGAAAATTATGGGGATGGACATAAGCTACTGGATAACTGGAAAAGATAGGTGTTCCCGTAGGGTCATTGGAATATGCTCCAAAACTATGGGACTGACTTTGATGAAATTCGGCACAGATGTAGAATAGACAACGGGAAAGGACATAGGCTACTTTTCGTGGCGGAAAATGTACATTTACCGCGTCAATTACTTAGAAGTTACTATAAGAGCCACTTCTTTAAAAGTTGATGTTTCATAGTACGATTCACCTAATGTGGCCATTTTAGACCTGCTGAATTACCTAATATTCATCGTTGCAACGTTTTAGGTGCTTAATTCTAGAAATACTTTTCAGGCTCTTTAGTACAGTCAATCGCTATATTAAATATACGGAGCAATATTATATGATACCTATAACAAGAAATATAATCATTTTAAGATATTTTTTTTGTAAAAAATTAAAAGTTTTACAAACTCCGAGATATATTATATCCTTGAAGACGTTCGCTCTCGCAGTGATAAGCGGGTCCTGTGATAAGGCGGGGTTATCGCAGACACACAGTTTCAACGTGCATCAGCCTGATAGTAGGAGAGTAACGCCGGTCACACGTAGCGTTCTGACCGCGGGAAATACCACGCGCTGTTTCAACCCGCGCTCCGAACCGAACGTGTATCCGATATGTCATGTCGATGACAGCGTATTTTTCACAGTTTAAACCGCGCGCCATGGCGTATTTTGACTACATTATGTAAGGCGCCGGCTATTCCAATCGTGACGCATTTCCGCGGTCTGAACTTTACGTGTGCAATGCTAAGCAGATTATGATTAAACTTTACAGCGGATCATTACCAGCGTTACGCCAGATTTTGAGTGGACAAGTTTAATCTGCTAATAAAACAATATCAGAATCCCAATTCTGGTAATAAACCTACACTTTCATTTAACTTTCATTGAATTATAAATGAATAGTCTTGATTCAATTGATTTTTGGAATTTAGACCAACCAATGACGTTTATGAGAATACAAGATTGCAGTTATAACATTACTGCAGGATTGAATTAGCAGAATCGACCTTCAGCCTTTAACTATGCTAATTGCTAATAATCATAGATATACCGATTTTCCGATCACAAACCAAAACCCTTAGTCAATTAGCTCACAAAAAAACGAGCAAAATAAGGAAAAAGATAAAATTACCTTTTTGACTGGCAGGATAAAAAGACGTCGAGAGTACCTGCGCCCAATTACTCAAGGGGGGTTACTCGGGGGTGGGCTGACCCACCCCGGCGACCCACCCTCCCCTAGCGGGTAACCCCCCGACATACAGACACCGTTGTCACGATCAATGATGAGCTTTAAGACGCTTTTATGCTTTTGTGGAAAGTTAAGACGCTCCTTCTAGGTTTATTAACTGGTTTGGGATTTGGGATTTTTATTTCTTGTTTAAATTCGTACGTGAATATTGATCTATCTATCCCAACGAAAACCGTACATGGAACATATATCAATTAAAAATTCGATTCTTTCGCATTTATAATAATCTTCTTAATATATATATATATATAGAATAACTAGCCTTAGCCCGCGGCGCCCCTCCGCCCACGACAACACTAAATTTTCAGCATAAAATGTAGCCTATGTTTTAATCCAGATCCTAAACTACTACCATACTAAATTTCATCAGAATCCGTTCGGTAGTTTTTGCGTGAAAGAGTAATAAATATCCATCCATCACCTTTCATATTTATAGTAGTAGTAGTATGGCTTGCAGTTCCAATGTCTCGCTGAAACTTGAATACGGCTGGACCAATTTGGCTAATTTTGATCTTGAAATAATTGTGGAAGTTCAGGCAATAATTGGAGGTGTGGGTGTAGTTATTTATTTAATTCAGTTCATAATTATGACACAACAACTGTGTCGGGACATAGGTGAAAATTAGACGAAAACATATGGATAAAAACAGAAGCATTGATGCTGTAACTAAAGAAAACCGAAGTATTGGTTATTTTGTACATTACAACACAATAACAATAATAATATCTAATATATATAATATGAGCCATAGAGATAACAGAGCGCAAAATAAAAATACGGATCTAAAAAAGCGTTAAAAATAGCAATATCTAATTGCTTTCAGACATCAACAATGTTTTTAAAGAGACGTCGATTTCTACTTGTACTATAACTGATTAGGTAACTGATATTGACGATTGTAAGTTACGTTACGTTACATGACAGCTGAAACCCTACCATCCTACTACTGCTATAAACGTGAAAGTTTGCGAGGATGAATGGATAGAAGGATGGACGTGTGTTACTATTTCATGCAAAAATTACTGAACTGATTTCGATGAAATATGATATGGTAGTAGTTTAGGTTCTGGAATAAACCATAGGCTACTTTTTATACCGAAAAAGTACAGTGTTCCCGTTGGATGCTGTATTTACGCGGGCGAAGTCGCGAGCAACAGCTAGTAGATAATATTTTATCACGATTTACCCATTCGGCCATTCGTTTAACGCTTGCCGTTATGATATATTATAAAAATCAGCATGTTAGGTAATTCTCTTGACATTCCAGACTCTACAGGTATAAACCTAGCTGTGTTATAAAGATATTAACTACCGACAGCTGTATTTCAATCAAGAATTCCTCACAAATATCAACATCGACAAAGAAACCTCAACATCCTGAAAACTATTCTCTCTCAGGGCTAGGTAATTTATTTAAAGGGCGCGCATGGGCGGGACCTTTGATCCGCCCTACCCAACCCCGCCCGCCCAGCGCCCCCGCAAGTAGCGTTAGGGATTCTTATAAGAATTTATAGTCTTTTTTTTTCTTTAAAAACACAACGAAATCTATAATACAACCCCTACATAATTATGATGCTTAATTTTTGGTGTTTTCTTACGGATTATAAAAATTACCTCTCAAGAATTGGACTTATCAAAAAAAATTGTGATATTTTAAGTGCGTATCAGAAAAATAAGTACAAACTACAAAGCAATGAGTTTCTTATGTTACTGACTTCGTAGATAATGCCTACAAAACAATATTAATAATATGTGTCATGTATCTGATGAACAAAACTAAAAGTAGTTTGTAAGTATCTAAGAAAATAGCTATTGAAATGTAATTTTATACGTTCTCGTAAACATTTTTGATATATGCTACTTTATTAAAGCTATTGTTACTTTTCAAAGTATTTATGTAAATGAATTATTTAAAAATATTCAAATATTAGAGCTCTGTGCAGGCATGCGTCCCGCTCGGCGGTCGCGCGAACACTGCGCAGGAGTGGCGCGCGCGGCCCCGCCCCTACGCCCCTTGATCTAGATCTATAGATCACTGTGGATCACTATAGATCATTCAATCAAGCGCATTGTTTGCGAACGTATATTTGCATGTCACAGACTGCTTTGCTAAAGGATTTTGTTTGTTTTTTCGAGTAACGAATATTCTGAGTATTTAAAGTATTCTGAGAAACTAATCTATAAGATTGTCTTGATAGAGTTGATGACTATCGAACTTAATACAAATAATATAAGCAAATTATATATATCAGATGGAAAAAATATAATCATAACATTACTAACAACTAGCTTGGGTATATTTTAAACTAAGCTAAGTTCTACCACGCTTAGTTTGAAATATACCCAGGCCCCAGAACAATATTCATAAATTAGTAATTACAGAAAATATATTTTTGGTGAACATTTAACTCTACTTTTTTATTTTAAACATTTTTAACATGGCAATAATTTTCTAAAATATAGCTCAGATTCTAGCTAGGGTCCGTCCACATATTACTTCACGCAAAATTTCGACTTTTTGAACCCCACAGGTCAAGCTTTTTTAGTATAACTGAACCTGTACTTAACATGTACTGTCACATTTAGTATGACCTCCCCTTGTGCTGTGACGTTATATTATGTGGATGGACCCACAAAGCAAAAACCTGAAGAACCTATATAAGATAAGTATAAAGCTATCTCCTAAATCTTATCAACAGGCGGTTCGAGGAGAGTAGTGTAGAGAGAGGCGACTGGCGACTGTTTCAGGTACCGACAGCAGAATTACTTTCAGGCGATTGTAGAGAATTATTTTATCATGTTATCGAAATAGTAAATGATATTTTCGTGTCATCAAAATAAAACGGAGAAGGACATAGGCTACTTTTTATCGCGGAAAAATGTACCGTTTCTGCGGGATTTCCTTCGACAAGCTGGGAAGTCGCGCGCGTTTGTATATAATGTAATTGTGAGCTGATCCACTAAAAATTTTTAATGCATCTAAATGAATATTGTTGTACGATTGATAAATGATAACGGCTATTTTATTTTTTAATTATATTAATTACTTACGTTATATTATCATGTACACTGTTGTTGTTGGTAAGTTATTGGGTAAAATTAATATTAAAGTGTAGAAGACAAAAATGTAGAGTAAGTCAGTTTTTCAATATTTTCAAAAGTAAAATATGTATATAAAATTATAAATTAAAGCATTTAAGATTGATTAATTAAGAATGAAGCTAAAATCTAAATTAAAACACCGTAACGAACAACAAACAAAAGGAAGTCGGTCAAAAACTTGAGATTTCAATAAAACAAAGTTCTCAAATCTGCCGCTAGCGGAGCGTGAACAATACGTCCGCCCAGCGAATTTTCTTACCGACCGTACCGGCTGAAAGATTTCCCCCCGCGGGCGGTGCGGGGTGCGAGGCGCGGGGGCGCGGCGGGTCGAGGTGGCGGGGCCTTCGCTCCCTGCCCCCGGGCCACCGGGCCAATGGCGGCGCGCCGCGGCCTGGCCCGACCCGGGCTCAGTCGCGACTCAGCCGCGACCCTTGACACACGCGCGCCGCTTTCCCCCGCGAGCGCCACCGCCATCATCACGCACGGAGCGCTAGTGTACGGCGGCGTCGCGGGCCCCGGGCTCTGCCCGCCGCGAGGCCCCGACCTGCCGCCATTGGAGCTCGGCTTCCGCGGCTCCTGGCGCGAGGACGAGCTGCTGCCGTCCACGCCGGCCAGCCAGGCCGCGTCGACGCAGAGCGGCTCCTCCGTCACGGACAAGGGCCAGAACGTGGAGTGCGTCGTCTGCGGCGACAAGTCCTCCGGGAAGCACTACGGCCAGTTCACGTGCGAGGGTACGTACGGTGAAAGTGTTGTGTAGTGTTGGGTCAGCGGGTCACCGCGGCCCTGTGCAGTTTACAAACACAAACCAAATGGAATATTTCAAGTTTCAACTTTGACTAGGTTAGGTATCGGACTTGAAATTTCGCTCTACCGACTTTTGTAGAAAATTTTTCGCAAACTCTACTAAAAAACTTCGGTATTGTGACTTTTTTAATCTTGCTCTTGCTCGTTTTTTCGCAATTAAATTATAAAACTTCGAGATTCTTTAAAAACTTTGCTTTACCAAACTCGGAAATGTTTTTTGCAATTGAACGAAAAACCGAAATTGTGATATTTAAAATTTTCGCTACCAAATTCAAGAAGCCGTTTTTCCGCGATCAAACTTCGGAGTTTAAATAATTTTGCTCTTCTAATTTTGACAATGCGATTAGTAATTTTATGACATTTCACATAAAATACCACGAAATTTTGACTACATCATTTTGCTTTATCTGCTTCAGATAGCTGTTTTCCGCAATACAAATTTCTAAATCTATCAATGGCCTATTATAATTAATTACATAAAGTAAAAAAAAACTTTAAATCAATTTGACTTTGGTCACAAACATTAAACATTAATTAACATCATCACCGCGACATCTAATCAGGGCAATAAGTCGGAGTTTTCTCGACTGCGATAAAAGGGGTGCGGTATGCAAATGAAGCTATTCCGAATGGTTGTAACCGAGTTAGGGCGGTTTGTTTTCGTTGTATTCGATACCCGGGAAGAAAATTACTTTTATCACTTACAAGTTACAACCCTTTTGCTAGCAATTTCCTTGGAAATAATGCAAAACATTACAAGGATGTCGGGAACAAGATTGGGAAAAGTATATTTGATTCAATCCCAAAAAAATTGAATACTCAAGAAGCCTAATATGTACTTTAAAAAAAAACGATCCTTATAAACATGAAGACCATTTATAAACATTCATTGCAAATGTAGAAAATTATTACTTTAACGACCTCCACGTAGTAATTAACGTAACTTAAACTTGCTAGCTGAATATAGAAATTAAATTAAAATACAAACGTTTATTTATATTGCCAAATAGTGTATCTGCTGAAATATAGAGTGTATGTAGTGCTTGTAACACATATTTCACATTAACCAAGTTATTTTAAAAAGAAACAAAATTACTACTACTTAAAATCAAGGTGTCCTAGTACCTACCTTGTCTTATACACGTAAAGCAATATTTATATTTATGAAGGCCAACAATTAATGATAGATACTCCAATTAATACCAATGGGTTATTTTACTTAATTACTAATACTGTACTTATATTTCTCAGAAGCAAATTTGCGACACCGAGACATTATAGTTATTACACTTGTACTAGCAAATCGATTTTCCTAGTAGTCTTAATTATTGTATCTTATGTTTCTAGTAGCATGACAATCAATTAAATAAATAGATCTTATTTTAACATAGCAATTCAAACAACTATTAAACCTTAAAACATTTTAGACAATATTACTAATCATGCTCTACCAAAATAAGCAGATGGCCGTTTTTTGCGCAATTCGATGACAAAATTCGGACTTGTGATATAAAAATCAAACAATTCGGTAAACAACAGCTAAATAAATACAAATCTGATGACTAAAATCATTTTAAAATATCATTTAACTAATTATACCATTTTTCTAAGTACATAGCATTTTTATAAGATTAGCTATCACTTACGTGAAAGGTAATCTTACTTAAACATTAGCCAACGCTTATTAAACGATAACATAACATAATAACGAGGTGGTGTACAATTATGTGTATGGCGATCTGCCGATAAAAACTAACTGGAGCCTGGGAACCTCTGAATTATCGAGACGTGTCATTACACGTAGAAAGTTACTAGGAGAACATGCAAGCTAGGTCACTGCGAGCTTATAATATGTAGGTTTGTTAGGTTTAAATTTATTAGCGATTTACCGTGGGAGAGCCATTTGAAAGGGCCGGCTCGACCGGAGCGATACTATGGCCTTACAGAAAACCGACGTGCACACTTGTCTAATATCTTTCTATACATATATAGAAAACCGAAATAGAAAAAACATGAAGTAGCTAGAATGAATATCCTCAAAATTAACCCTCTAAATGACACGACGGTACATTTCACCTCAGAAGTGACTTGAGCGAAGCTTCGGTCATAAGTTGCGTTCATTGCGTTATAATGTTAGTTTTGAGAAAGTGAATACTGGGGTCACATGCAAGCGAAGAGGTCACTCGTTCACGTTTCATATTGGTATAGTCTATGTAGGACTTCGTAGAACCGGTATAATGAACGTTTATGTTACATCGTGGTTTATCCTACAGTGTTCATAAAGTTTTCTTATATCATACCATATTCTATAAAAATATTGTCCTACAATTACTATGTGTTATGAGTTATGATCCTACAAAATACATTATTTGTGGGACAATAGAAAAGTTGTAGGAGATGATATTTAAAACGTGGCGCCTTAAAAGTGAATAATATGCGCTTTTGTAATGAATTGTTCATCTACTCGGTGCATAATATTATTATAAGTTGATAATAAAAAGTATATAATGCAATATAATATTATTGAAATGGCGGCAAAACATTTATTAGCAATAATGAAAGTTCAATAAACCGGTAAAGTGGGAGTCGTCTGTTGCATAATGCCTGGGCCACATTTTACTGATTTAACTTCAATGTCCGTTATTTAACATTGCCGTCTTTTAACACGTTGAATAATACGGTTGCACTTTCTAGCGATACTAGACATTTAGCCAATGTAAATTCTAAACGCCCGGCCCTTTTAATATCATCGCTATATATATACCTAAGACCTAAGACCCGAGTGCAACGTTTTAGATGCGCGTCTTACAAGTTTGTGTGGCCGCTGGATAAAAAAGGCTTAGCTGATAATACAAGAAAAAAAATTGGGGCTTTATTGACCCATATTGCAAGTATCAAATATACATAATCCGACTATTTAAATCTGTAACCTTTGACTTTTCCGATTCCGGTGTACATAAAGATTCAATCCTTTTTTAAAATTATAAATACCCAGTACCGCAAAACAGTGAGGGGGCGAATAAAATAATATGATAATATCCACAAAACCACGTTATAAACATAAAAACTTTTTCTGTGTTGAATATAATATATAAATTGCGCAAAATAGTGAGGTGGCGAATATACTATCGACACAAGACCCCCCACTGTTGCAACCTTGTCACACTCGACGTTGATGCTGCACTTAGCTGATCCCCTGTTAAAGCCATTTAGGTTTACATTGACAAGGTCCTTAAAGCGACAGCACTAATCGACACCTGCTGTAGTGTTGTAACCTGATGATGTTGTTTTATATCGATTTTATTACTGGTCTCGTGATGATAATGTAATATGTAATCACCGTTTTATTGCCATGAGAGATTAAATTTTTACGCTCGAGCTTTTACTTTTTATACATGTTAGTATTCAAAAGAAATTATAAACATTTTGTCACATTCAAAAGTCCTGTTTAGATTAGAAATTTAAAAAACACTTTTTTATCTACGTCTCAAAGAGTTTCAGTACTTAGCATAAAATGTTAAAAAAAGGCAATAGATTAAATTCTTACTTAACTTTTAATAATTTTCTTTAGTTAGTCTTAAGGTCGAATTTTCATTCAAATTCAAATCTTTTTATTTCCATATAGGTTATTAACTAATACTTATAGAATTGTCTTACATAATACCTACCACTTCCGAAACTAACTACATTTTTTATAAAAAACTATAACCCGACTACGTAAATGATTACCCGGGCTAGTACAACGAACATATTGACACCTCATTACAACAACATACATACATAGACTGCTAAAATCATTACCCTTCTATCGCCGTAGTTGTGTTAAAAGTATACAAGATAGGTATGTCACTAGAAACATACAAATGTGTAACATTGAAATGCATTTTGATGTAATGACCACTATCTCGCTAAGCTTACCACGCCGACATTAACTCGCCGCATTAGATGTTTCATACCAACAACACGCGCTGCATCGGTCCCGTCTCCCGTTACATCACTATGGTCCTCCTAACCGGTCAGTTTACGCCTGGCAGTTAACCCTATCTTTACGACCGACGCTAAACATAAGTGTCCCTCTAAACTTATTTATTTTTATCCCATTCGACTTTTTAAATTGAATCTCGTTCGGCGTGTGTGTGGCTCTCTCCCGCCACTAAACCTGTCAATAAAACCTCGAACAATATGAATCATGTGACCCCATAATGAAATTCTCTTTAATATAACTAATACGGCGCAACACTACCCGTTTTCTTATTTCGGCTCCTCAACGTACAACTTCAATTCGGTAAACATTATTGTGTGACGCTAACGACCATTTCTAATTTACGACGGCCATCTTGTTAAACTGTCAATTTTTTGATTAGAAATTATATTAATTTTGAAATATGGAAAAATCGGGACATCACTGATTTATGACACTTTGTATATTTTATTGTTGATGCCTATTGAGTATATAGTCGTAAATTATAATACATATCCACAATAAAATCAAGATTTTAGAAGAAGAATTAGTTATGTACTTCTTTTACAATATCCCAAATATAGGATAGATTAGGGATATTTGTTGCAGGGGGCACTGCAACAAATATCCCTAACGAAAATCCTTCTAATAATTTTAGAAGGAAGTCCGGTCTCTTAAGCGGTAAACGGGCAGTCCGCGTGTTAGGTAGATTGTGTCCTGTGTTAGTCAGATCCGGGGCACTCCCCTTCGTAGCGGCTGAAGGCAAGCCGCAGTGGGTTTTAGTGGGTAAACCGGCGAGTAGCGTCGGGGGTCCCAACTCTCAGATATCCCTATCAAAACCTCCATCCACAGGGAAGGCGTAATGCCCTTGCCCTGAAAAAAAATGTCTACTCAAGATTTTACCCTAAAGCTTTTCTAACTGTACACCTGTATTAACATAGACTAGGGTTGCCAACCCCAAATTAAAAAAAAAATACTAGGATTTGAAGTTGGAAAACCCAGGACAATTCAGTTTAAAAACATGACGCAGTAATAGAATTGCAACAGTTAATTAATATGTCGTGAAAATAGATTAAATTAAATACACGTAAAGAAAAATTGTAAAAGAGGCGCGTGAATTTTAAAATATATGACCTTATCAGAGCGCTTTAAACAACCACGACGCTGCTTTAAAACTATCCAGGATACCCCAGTACACTGCAAAAACTAGGATATGTCCTGGGAAAACACGACGGTTGGCAACCCTAGCATAGACGAGAATCATTAATGTTTTATAGTATACTTAGAATATATTTCGAGCTCCACCCACTTACCAAATATACATCATTATTAAAATAATACCTACTTCTCCCAAGTCCCACAGGACCTAGGTCATTAGACCGCGGCTCCAGGACCTAGGTCATTAGACCCTCGTTAGCGGATAATTTTTCATCAGCTCGTCCTTTTGCTATCCTGCCCTAATGGGATGATTAAAGGATGCGATACTTATACCATCACGATACATTTTAAGCTTACAACTCGAAAATTATAGTAATATGGTATATGGAAATTAGAACATCCACTCATAAGTCATAAATTTAGTGCTAGAAACCTATGTAGAAATAACACTATAACGTTTTGTAAAATCGATTACTGAAAATTTGGTCTCATGATTTTCTGCTCATGTTATGACGTTTTTGATAGAAAAAATGGAAAGTCGATATAAATGTATATCCAGAGGGCTTAGCCAACACGCCATCGTTAATAACAATGACGATATTGGAAATTGAAAATATATGGAACGCGACGCGCGACTCGCGATTCGTCAATACCGTACATTTTCGATTTAATATCTAACTTTGTCATCGTATCTAGTATCGCTTAAATTTACCATCGTATGATATTGGCTTAAGATTTTCGCCCCTGAGGCCATTGACCTCACAGTCAGCTGATTTAACGGTATGCAATCAGCTGAGGGTATGCAAAATAAACTGGTGATAATCAGACGGACGGACAGCGGAGCTTAGTAATAGGGCCTATTGATGGCCAATTGACACTTGACTGGCTGCTGGATTTGCTGGCTGGACGGTGAGGATGTCCCTTTAACTACATTGTCTTTAGTCTTTACTGATAATAAATAATTATTAATATCCAACATCATAGAATATAGATTAGTAACAACAAAAACAAAATTGTTAAGTAATTGAGGTATTCCATAAAAAAGTCTTGTAATTGTTTTATAATAACGAATTTTAATTAAATAATGCTCAGGTCAAGTCACTATGATTGATGAATCCAGCGATTGATTTTGTTATTAACATCATTTGAATATTACATTGAAAATTCAATTTAAAATGAGCCATTGTGCATTAGTAGCATGAAAATAGAGTTGCAAAGGCCAAGGCATAGAATAGAGGAATTCATGGGGGCGCATTGGAGACAGAATGCAAAAAAAATTTTTTCGAAGGCACATATAATTTTTCATTTATTTGGAAATATGATAATACACAATCCCCCTCATTAATAAAAATATTTTCACCACCGATACGCTAATCTATGTTGCTGTCTTTGTCTGTCACGAGGCTCTAACTTACGTAGTAACTATTTAGTAATCTGTGCTCTAACTACCAATGTTTCTACTAATTGAACTAAGTATATACAACAATACATTAAAAACCGACCAAGTGCGAAACGGATTCGGCGTACACATGAAAAGAGTTCGCAACTTACAAGTTTATATCTCATTAATTTTAGAAATGTCAGGGGGGGGGGGGGAACTCATAATCCACTTTAGAAAAATGTCATGTATGAAACCTTGACTTTATTTTAAAAGACATAGGTATTCAACAATACCACACACAACGGGGTAGTATGTAAAAAAATGTCATCCCCAAAATGTATGGAGTGCCAATCCCAAAATATAAATTTAATACTATTAGTATTCTAGTATGCCAAAACTGACATCTTAACAGTCTATACCTACTTTTACCAAATTTCATCCATTAATAATCATAATTACGGAAGCTAGAAGAGTGGACACACAGACTCAGACAGTAAGACCGACAGACAGACAGACGGACGGACAGATCGAAACTGGGCTCCAATATTATGGTACACTGAAATGGTCAGTTTCGTACAAAACGTTCTTGATTTGGAAATGTGCACCTCCTGGAACTAACCTTACAGATGCCAAAATAAATATAATATACCTAAGTTATAAAATAGATTCTTGTCCTTCGCCGGTTCTTAATACTAGATAATAGTAGTTCAGAGTAATAATAAAGTGTACACTTATAGTCAAATATCTACACAAGCGGAAAGTCAAAAGACTGTAATCTTCGACCTATTAAGACCTAGATTAATGTGTTTCTAACACTAACACTATGTTTTTCTGCATTTAGTGTTCAAGCTATGTAAAGTAAGAATTCTTACTGGTCTTATTGAGACTGCAATAATTGGTCTTAAATAAAATGACGTAATAGTTTATTGTAGGATTGTACAATCATTGTAGGATTATACAATACATCCTACAAACCCCTTCGAATTAAGTATTGGCAAAAAAAAAATGTTCTAAGATTGGGGTTTCCGATATTCCCGAAAGGAATCCAGTGATCCTTTCGGGGAATATTCGGGAAACAATATACCATTACTAAACCTACTCAGACGAGTCTAGGAAACCGACGAAGTGTGAGTAGGACACGCGCAGGAAGGATTCCGTGCAAAACAGCAAAAAATTCACGTTTGTTGTATGGGGGCCCAACTAAACTATTTATTTTATTCTGTTTTAAATGTTTGTTATAGCGGCAACAGAAATACACCTTCTGTGAAATTTTCAACTCTTTAGCTATCAATGGTACATGAGATACAGCCTGGTGACATGCAGTCAGACAGCGAATTTTCAGTAACAGGCTCCCATTTTTACCCTTTGAGTAAGGAACCCTAAAAACGACCACATAATGTATTGAAATTAATCAATAAATTTAGATTCGTCCGTAGAGTGTTCAAACACACAAATACCTGGTTATAAACCCTGGTAGGTTCCGTAATAATCTACGTAATAATCTAATGCCATCTCATTACATATTAAAATCCCGGGTTTAGACGGTACGGCGTGGAAAACGGACATACATACAGTTAGCGGTATCGATGGCGGCGTTTCCCCGTAACGCTTTGTTCGCGCTCATTAAATGTCACGGAGCCTTAATTGGCTTGTAGGGTTGTCAATATTTTAGCTTTTTTTTTAAGTTTTTTTTTTAATGATAAGTTACGTTTAGGCTGGATGCAAACATGTATCTAGGTACTGTGTTAATTTAATTTACTAATGATTATGATGACTTACTAGTAGAGTCTAGAGATATTAGAGAATTTAGGCTTCAATGGGCCAAGCAGGAACATTTAACAGCGTAAATTTGCGTAAAAAAATTATTTGCGTAAACAAATGAGAATTGTGTGAAAATCTGTCAAAATTATGACACCGCTCATACAAATTTCATTCGATAACGTTACGTTTACGCCACTCTCAAATGTTCCTGCTGGGCCCATTGGTCGTCGCTGCTGTTGCGTCTGCCGGCTGACCGTTAATGCAAAGCTTACTGTAGCAAAGCGACGTATCGCCACGCCAAGGACGTTACTTCGATGTTCACAAATGTCCTGGCGGGCGCGGCTCGACTTTTGAAAAAATTTACGCATTTTTGTTATAAACGTGGTTTTGTAAACTAAAATTATTGCGGCCAGACGTTTCAACTTTCAATAAACGGAGCCTTTGGCCAAATTACCATCGCCTACATAGCGAATAGCGATGCTTATGTCAAATCCCATACATTTTTATTTTCGAACTTTGTCTTCGTAATTAGCGATGGCGACTTGGCCAAAGGCTCCGTAATGCACTAGCGAGTGACGGTATCATCGCGCCTGGCGGCGATGTTCCCAACGATAGTGGTAATTGGGCGGCCCGTGCGCCGCAGGCCAAGCACACACGGCGCGGTTAGCGATTAAAAAACATAATGAACGTAAAAATAAATATCCGATTTGGCGTGTAATGAGAACTGTCGTAGAACTCTATAAGCCATGATAATATTGATTTCATTGAGCATATAAAATTTGTTTCATTGATTAAAATCAACACACTCACCTTAGGTGTAAAAAATGTTGGGTGTTAAAAGTTTTAATTTTCACATGCGTAATCAAACTTAAATGCCTAATACTTTATTAAATGAGCTCGATCACTAAGGGGAACAAAGCTGGTTGTTATTTGTTGCGATGATATTTTCCGAAATTACGATCTATACCTGTATTTTTTTTTATTAATGCCGGTTGCTCCTGTTGCTCCCGGCTACGGCAGCGTTAATCTTTCTAAGCCGCGAAAAGCGCCGTCGTTTCCCTCATAATAGTTTAGGCCTTACCAAACTTATTAGATACACGCGATATATTTAGCGGCGCCGCGTAGTGTGCGCCCGCCCCCGCCTAGCGCTATCTGTACTAACGGTATCGGAGAGATGCGCGAATGTGGAAATATGCGCCCATTGTTAGCTGAGCTCGCGGGTTCGCCCAGATGTACACCTGGATTATATAGCTAGACCTGAATGTTGGGCCTGGTTTAAACCTAGACTTAAAAACTTTACGTGAATTGCCGCTATTTTTTAATGTAATGGACCAGTAAACGAGCAGACGGATCGTCGGATGGTAAGCGATTGCCGCCGCCCTTGGACACGCGCAACACTAGAGCAGTTACACTTGTTACTACGCACGTAAACGTACGGTCCTCAAAATCTCCAACCCCCTTGGGCCTCCGTTAACCTCTCACTCACTCGGCGAAACAACGCAAGCATTATTTACGCCGGTTTCCTGTGAGCCCTTGGTATTTATTCGGTCGAGTCGACCTTTCTTGCCGAATTATGGCTCTCGCATGCCACCTATCTTTACTTACACCGTGCTTTATTCAGAGCTAGACTTAATAATTGAATACTTAAACACATGTAATAAGTCAATCATCAGCATTTTTCACTAACCTCCCTACTGCTAGTGGTTGAGTGATGGTTCTCTGAGTCTGAACCAGTGGCGAAGGGTGGTTATTCCGCCCTCTGCGGAACTACTATGCTCGTTAAGCATATTATATATGTACATAGTACCTACATACCTAGAGGCTGCTTCGTGGGATCCTATCTATATAGGTAGTCTGAACAATATGTCCATTACTCTACCCTAATGCTGATTGGCGATTAGTAGATAATTACAGTCTGCTGGAGTAGTTATAGCTATAGGTATTATTTATATCCCTTATTCATAAAAATTGTTGTCTTTGTCAAATGGTTTTTCCAACGTATCAGACAAAGATAACATAGATTATCCATGGTGTCAATATTTTTTAACCCCTGACGAAAACTGAGTGTTATAGTAAGTTTGGAGTTGTCCGTCTGTGTGTGTGTCTGATCTGTCCGTGGCAATGTAGCTCCCAAATGGAAGAATCGATTTTGATCTAGTATTTTTTGTTTAAAAGCTGGCATGATTGAGAGTATTCCTAGCAAGGATTCATCATCATCAGCTCGCTCACTGCTTGACAATTCGAAGGTTACTTAATTATATTTCTTTGTTTACATAAATAATAATTTGTTTTTAAACTTTCATACTTAAACGTAATACATAAATATTAAGTTCAATGACTAACATAATCTTAGAAATAATGCAATAAAATGTATCATTATTCTCATACCTAAGCTTTGCCGTGAACTTTCTATAATAACTGTTTAGATTCGGGGCTTAATCCATACAAATTATTATCAAGCTGTTGACATTTCATTATTTCATACAAAAACCCCAATAGCCATCGCCATCAAAAACATAATAGTACGAATGTCATATTATGTTTATTATACTTTGTGGCACGACGATATTTTCTAATAACAATAAACAATATTATACTTTTGTTACGGGACGTTTTTGTCCGTATTATTTGAGAATTAAATGTTTGACAAACCAGCTACTTATGAGTAAGCTGATGACGTAAATTTATTTATTACCATTCTCGTACATAGACGTACATAGACGTATTATAAACGAGCAAAAAGTGTCTCCAGATAAATGGTCCCACTTATGAGATTTTTGGAGCCATTTTGACATTTGAAGTATGGTGAAAAACAAGATGGCGTAACTTTGTACTGTATGAAGATTTGGTCTCCCAAATGTACGTCATAGCCTATCTTGAGTTTTGAAATCATAATGTCCTCGTATAAAATAAAGACGTAACGTTTTAAAAATAACCAATTCTACATTCGAAAAGAATGCCGGATATGCAAATTAGTTAGTTTATTAATAATTAACGTGTTATGTCGCGAAATACACTTATATGGCAATATAATTAGTTTGTCTATAAAAGTGGTGAAATTTAAAATTTTACACGTAATCTGTATATGGCTTTTTCGAATAAGAAATATAAAAAAGTGAGCAATAAAAAGGAATCCGGTTCGCGCTCCTCGTAGTTTTGTTAAAATATATTCAAAATTAAATGGCAGTCTGTGTATTTTTTATACGACTACGGCGAAACCAAAAGGAAGGGTAATGCCGTTGTTAGTCTATGTATGTATGTATTTACGTTGGTTTGCTCCTAAACTACTGGTCCGATTTTAATTAGCAGGGTGTCAATGTATTCGTAATAATAATAATAATAATAAATAATCATAATATCTATGGACGCTTCACAACACGTCAATCTGGCCCCGTGCTAAGTATCCGAAAAATTTGTGTTACATGTAGGTACCAGAAAACGGGAAGTATATTCAATACTTTTATACTACACTTATATTTAAGATTTTTATTATATTATACACATAATTATTTAATACACATCCATGACCCAGGAACACAGAAAAACTTTTTGTTCCTTCGGCGGGATTCGAACCCGCGACCCCCGGCTTGAGCACCAACCTGCTGAACCACTAAGCCACAGAGGTCGTCAAAGCCTTAGGTTACGTCAGCTATATAATTTACTTACCAATCTGTTCATCTATATACAAATAAATAAAATTGAAGTGTCCGTTTGTAATTTTCGGTTTGTATTTTAACGGTACCAACTACCAAATAACAATAGAAAACAATTTTTAAAATTTTTGTCTGTCCGTCTGTCTATTTGTCTGGTTGGTGTGGCTAATCTCTGAAATGCCTGGCCAGATTTTCACGGGACTTTCACTGACAGATAACTAATGTTACAAGGAGTAACTTAGCTACTTTTATATCTTAGGGTTCCGTTTTCATTTATAGTTCCACGCAACCGAAGTTCCGGGCACCAGCTAGTGACTAATAAATCCTTTATCTATATATATATACCACAAATATTTTTATCTATATATCACAAATGTCTTATAAGTTAATCATTTTGCTCCATCATTTCCCTATCGTTTTGTATCCTATCTTCAAACGCATAAGAATAAGATATGTTAAGCATATCTATTATTACACTAAATTCTAAAATTGTTTAATGAATAATATATTCTTGGCGCCGACTAATTTATAACAGTAGTATATCTCCACATACTTAACTGTTAGACTTCCATAATCGACCAATTACAGATCCGATGATGTATCGGATTGTGTTAATATATTTAAACACTTAAATAGAAGCCGATTTGGAGTGATTTAGTGCTTATCTAAAATTCCAATCGACCTACGTAAAGAAATTAGATGTTTTATACTTAATTCATGGTTTCTGGATTTTTTTTATTCTTTCATTGTGTTCTCCATAAAATTTATTAGTTGACGAAAGTTAAAGCATCAACGTTATGTTATCCTTGTATGTGTAATGTGTGTTTAAGTTAGTAAATAAACTACAATTTTAATAAAAAAAAAACATATCGGTTGTCTGTAAAGTCGGTTTACTGACGATAGTTGAACGTGACAACGTCAACAACAACAACAACAACAACAACAACAACAACAACAACAACAACAACAATAATAATAATAATGAGGTAAAGGCAATGCGAGCTAACGCTGGTACCTGGTAACGATAATAGGTAACAGGTAACGCATGAGTCATGTTTTTTCGTGCGTGCAGCCGGCTCCATCGATTTATAAGACGTTATCACGTCAAAACTATAAACCCGAGTACGTAATTTATATGACCTGTATTACCCGGGCTATTCGGGCTATTGTTACCAATCTATTGACTAGCCTCATTTACATTAGTAGTCGGGTTAAAAAGACCTGATAGATATTCCTGTAAATTATGCAAGTTTGATTTATAATTTAACACATAAAAGTATCAAAATTGTGCAAACTATTTCAACAACAAAAATCGACCATAGGCCCGAAAACGTTTCTCTGCAATTTTTTTTTGTATAAATCGAATAAATGTTTTATGTTATCTATCTCTCCCGCAGGCTGCAAATCGTTTTTCAAGAGATCCGTGCGGCGAAACCTGACGTACTCCTGTAGAGGGAATAGGAATTGTCCCATCGACCAGCACCATAGGAACCAGTGCCAATACTGCCGCTTGAGGAAATGTCTCAAAATGGGCATGAGAAGAGAAGGTGAGTCCACAAAAAATATTAAAAAAAATAAATAAATAAAGTAACAAAAAATTTAAAAAAATATGTCACTAACAGACTAACATTTCATGCCTGTGTTGAGACATTGACTAAAGATTTTTTTCTGTTTACCGGTACATAGTGTTACTATGTAAGTATAATCTAATATAGTTATTGCGTGATCTGCGATTATTGTGACTTGAGGTCGCCCTGGGGTCGACATTTGCCCAGAATAATTCATATAATTTTTAAGTTTTAACTAAAGTTAAGTTTTTTAAAGGGTTCTTTTGCCTATTAGATTAGATTAGTTAAAAAATATTTAAAAAATGTAAATTTTGTGGCTTATTGACAAAAACACCGAAGTGTTTGTTAATAATCTGGGGTAGTGTGTGTTGTTGTTATTTTTATTTATTTTCAAGCATTATATAAAAATATTAGTTTTCTGCAGACCTTCCACCACATAAACTTTAACTGAGCCAAATATCAGACTACTCCGGTGGCATAATTCTCGCAAAAACGTACTGAACGTTTGCGCTTCACGTCATAATATAGATATGATAATGATATGATAAAAAAATGTACCTACTTAGCCATGATACGGTGAAGGCCATTAACTCCAGTTCTATTTCGAAGGCTTAAAATCAACATTTCACAAAACATAACTTATGTAGCAAAAACTTAAATATTAAATATAAATCATCATTCAGCAATGGCTGACTGACTAATGAGTCACAACTATCAATATTTGGACAAAAAGACATTAGAGGATAACTCGCCTGTTTTAGGGAACGTAGGTATAATACGTGACACTTTTTAACCCATCTTTAAAACCATCCTCTAAATAGGCCACGTGGTAAATAGAGAGTTTTGGGGGAGAAAAACCAACTAGCTAGGTCATATATCCCTGGAAACTGCGAAAATTTTTATACTATTTATGTTTTTTTCTTTCGTCGTGCAACAATGTAACAATTTCGACTCTATTATATCTGTCCGATTGGCAGTTTGGTATGCGTATGTATCATTTTGTTTTGCTCTAAAATTCGGAGAGCTTATATTCGGTTCTAATCCCGGTCGGAATAAATATTTTTGTTTTTTTTTTTTTATTTATAAGAACTCCGAGCAAAGCTCGGTTACCAAGATACTATATATTTATTCCAAACAGGGATATGAGGATATTATTAATATTTACTTTGATTAATAAAATTACGTCTAAAACGTGGGCTTTGTACAAGAAAAGTGATGATCTCATACAAACTTTGATGTTATTTTTATCATCGAAACATGATCAAACGAAGTTGACAAAACTTCGATAGCCTTTTTCATCGTATAAGGTTCTATAGTGCTGTTATTTTTTAATAAGAAGCCAATCTAATACGCTGTGAAGTTAATTTGTTTTAAGTTAAACTTAAAAGGTAATCATATAAATGATAAGAACGAGTCTTGATGTCATCAATTCGCCAAAAATATTTTATCTGAGTACACAAATATTTTTTATGATAAACATTATATTGCTGAGTTTTTTTTTTTTAGCTACTCACCTCCATTCCGAACTGACAAAAAACGTGATGTTTGCGCTCAGCCTTATTTTTAAAAAAATACCTGTCAAACAATATATTTATTATGAACATTCAACATGTAATAATAAACAAATACAATTTCTAATATATATAATAATTATAGGCTAATAATGATGAAATCGATTTTATTTTTTCTGTGGTCAATATTTCTTAAACTTTTGTTTTTACTTTTCAAAGCAAGAGGATAATAATACTGAATAATCAATAAAAGCTCTTACAATAGTTTAAGTAGGACAATGTATTAAATAATATGTCGAACAGTAAGTAATTAGTAAGTCATTAATCATAGTTAGCCAAATGGAAGGTCGCGTGCTGATGGGTATTATTATCTGTGTCCTACGGGTTAACCTTGAATTAAATACATTGTCATTGTAATTCATATAAAAATTATAAATTTCTACGTTATAATTAAATATTTTCGAAAGTCTAAGTAGATCCTTCTTTCGCGTCCAACTTTTATTTACATCTAATGCAGAGAATCAGACTGTATGTCTATACTGGTCAGCTCACGATGTGACGTGACGCGGCGTGCCATTTTTAAGGCAGCGATTTAAAATTGAACTTTATTCACAACACAAAAAAATACACGCAGCGGTGTGCAGCGCGCAATTCGAACTCTTGCAGTGAAACGTGTACCTTTTGTGTAATATATAAAGTTCAATTTCGAAGCACTACCTTAGGAAACGCGCTCCACGTCGCGGTCGTGTCTCGGTTTGAACTGACACTAAATGTTGGCATAGTTAGCGTAAGGTTGCCTGAGCAGAAAATAACTACGAAAACAATACTATATTATTCAGTGCAATTAAATTATAACAAAATTATTTTCTTTAATTTGTCTTTCAATGATTATCAATAATTATTAAATTGAAAAATCTTTAATCAAAACAGGACTTATCATATCTGCCAGGGTCATTGGATTAAAGTAAACTTGTGGTACCTCTAAAATCTAGATTCTAGAATATTCTAGATCACCTTTCATCCAATCACTCGTAGCGTACCAGTAACAAACATCCATACATCCAATTATCATCCAAACAATAATTATGCAGCTATCTGAATCGACAGTACTGGCGGATGGAGTTATGTGGTCGCAGGTTCAAACACCGCGTGTCGGGGTCACACAGCTAAACCTTTAATAATCTGTGTTTTTTTTTTTTGTACTGAAACCGTGCATGCAATTTTGGCTTGACAAATTCAGTATCTACGAGGGGAGGTCCAAAAGTTCGCGGAATGAAAGGGTTGTTAATAAAATATAACAATAAATTTATTTTTCCTTTTCAATATAATCACCCTTAAGTGTAATACATTTATTTGATCTATGGATTAATTTTTCTAAACCATCGAAAAAATATTTTTTGTCTTTGGCCTCAAAATGCGCCGAAATTGCCTCCTTCACTTCGTTATCGTCGGAAAATTTCCTTCCCCTTAGCTCTTTTTTTAAATTTGGAAACAAATAAAAATCGCTAGGGGCCAGGTCTGGACTGTAGGGTGGGTGAACAAGTGGTTCGAATCCATGCGTGTGAAGAGCAGCCATGGCAACTCGGCTCTTGTGAACCGGCGCGTTGTCTTGCAAAAGCAACACACCCTTGGCCAATTTCCACGACGTTTTTCTTTAATTGCCTCCTTTAACTTTTCCAATATTGTGGCGTAGTATTCTCCGGTTATAGTGGTACCTTTTTCTTTATAATCAATCAGTAATATTCCCTCACAATCCCAAAAAACAGTGGCCATCAACTTTCCAGCCGATTCTGACACTTGAATTTCTTGGGAGGTGGTGTACCCTTTTTGTGCCATTGCATGGACTCCTGTTTTGATTCAGGTTCAAAGTGATGAACCCATATTTCATCTCCAGTAACAATCCGCTCCAAAATCTGCACAGGGTTGTCTCCACACACCTCCAAAAAGTGCTTAGACGCGTCGATGCGCTGCTGTTTTTGAAGCGGCGTGAGCATTCTCGGCACCCATCTTGCACTGACTTTTGTCATGCCCAAGTGGTCGTGCAGGATCCGCAAAATGGTTGTATCTGATACTCCAACAAATGCAGATAATTGTTTTTTCTTTAAACGTGTGTCTTCCAGTACAAGTTTTTCGACTTTTTCGACGATGTCTGATGTGGTGGCCTCAACTGGCCGCCCAGAGCGAGGGTCGTCTTCAGTTGAATCTCGACCATGTTTGAAAAGTCCATGCCACTTATAAACCATTGTTTTACCAGGGCACTGATCTCCATAAACGGCTTCCATTTCATTTAAAATGGTTTGAACGTTTTTTCCTTGCTTGGTAAGGAATTTTATCACAGCGCGATGTTCAATTTTCTCCATAGTTGCAGTTTGCTTCCAGATTGACTTGTTTAGCAGGCGAGTACTCGTAAACGAATGGCGCTATAGGGTTGAGATTTTATATATATACTAATTATGAGTGCTCAATTAGTATGACACTAAGCGAGCTACCCTATCCCCACTCCATCCCCTCCATTCCGCGAACTTTTGGACCTCCCCTCGTATTAAGCCGTCGCAGGACGTCTGGCATATGGCATATAAGTTGTTGGTGTGAGAAAACTAAGAATGTCGAAGAAGAAAGAATAGTTTTTTTTTTAATAAAAGTTAATTACTAATACCAGATATTGAACATAGAAGATTTTGTCTATTGTAGGATTTAAATCGAGTTATGGACAACCAAAGTTATGACATTTGACAAAAAATCTTCATACAAGAAAATGTTACGCCATCTTGATTTCATTATACCTTATATGTCAAAATGGTAACAACCTCAAAAGTGGGCCCTTTTAAGTGTGGACAGTTTTTGCCTAGACATGCCTCGTAATATATATCTACGTCTATGTGGACAACATAAAAACAAAATAAAATATTTCAAAATTTCCTCAAAGTTTTATCATTGAATCGTTTTGCATATCGCGCACCTTTGCGTCATTAGTGCTATCCCTTCCTTAGGGCGGAAAGGACAAGTAACCCGCTGCTCAACCCTTAACCCATCAACCCTAAAGCACCCTGCGACCTCACATCCAAAATACGATTTGTTTGCTGTCAACAAACAATAGAAAGGTGTAAAAGGTCCCTTTTTTAACTGTTAATAATATAAAAGTGTGCTTCTTTGTCATTAGATAATCGTCTTATGGATGGAGAGATAAGTTGTATTGTGTTTTTTCCTAGATCAGTATTGCTACTTCGAGATACGGTGTTTTGATAGTGTATCTTTGTAATGCAATGCCTTCGACACTGATAGTGTTCATTAGATTAAATCGTTCTTTATTTGGAATCGTCATTTGTTTTTTTTACCGGACTAATCGTTCGGCTTTGAGCATGCAGGTTTTGTTTTTTTTTATTATCATTTTCTGCCAGTGTTAGATGTTAAATGATTCACTTCTTTTACGGCAATTACGAGTAGGATGACGCGATTTAGCTTGTGGCCGCCAAGTTTTTTTTTTTGTGCCGAAACTACTCAGACACATTTTTTACTCTAATGCACAGGATTTGTCTCACAATAATATTATTTTAATAATTTATGCAAATTGCTCAAATAAGTACTTTACAGCAGCTATCAAACCGGTGTCAAGGCTGTAGGTATTAATTAACACTTTTTGTTAACAAATATTCACAATTTATAGTGTACCAAAATGATTTAATTTTTTAATTTTAAAACTAATAAGCGAATTGAAATTTTTATGTTGTCAATTGTCATACGCCGCAGATCTTTATCAAAAAAGTATATATATGTAAGTGTACATAAGTATACATGTCATACTAATGCGAATTTTTATTTATTCAATTGGAAACTCCAATACACGCGTGGAATAAAAATTGGGTCCAGCGCGCAACTGTTAGCGAAAAAATAATACGTCAGCGTCACGCACATCAGCATTAGATATTTTTTGCAAAATTCTCTAATACATCATACCTATAGATTAATTACCAACATTAAGGACCGGTTGCGAGTGCATAATAATAATAATGTATTCGGCCACAATGGCGGGCTTTTGTTCAACGCGCATCAATCAAATCTCATTGTGTGTATATCTTAATAAGTTTTTGTGTAGTCGGTCATTTAGAAAGATAGGTACTTGCGGAGTCTATACAATTATTTTTTTAATAATTAATATTGTTGGTTAAATGATTATGACATTCGTTAAAAGTGTTGCCACCTGTAAAAATAATTGCCTATTATGGTCATTTAAATCTAAATTTTTTTCAATACTAATAACATCAGTACGGAGTTACAGCTTTGAGAAAGTCTTAAGAATATGATTCAAGTAATAATAATCTTGCAACGGTCATGTCGTAATAATAAGCACGACCATTACAAACACGCTATGAAGCGAAAAATATAACAGACAATAACCCACGACGTTGTCAAAACCGAACAATACTTAAGGGGCAAATTATGGCAATGTTTGCATCGCTGCCTGCACGCCTTAGGGCAGGGTGTCAACCGCCAGGTGGGGTTCTGACCCAACTGACCGTAAGTGGTCAAGCCGTGAGAACTGACCATTTAAAAACAAAGAATTATGAGAAGTGTATCACGATATTATCATTTCTGACAACTGTCACTGTAATAGCCCAATTTCGTGGAAACCATCTTAACACACATAAAGATGCAATCTGTGCTACGTGACGCGTTCCCAGCACGTCGCGAAAAAAAACCGGACATCGGTCAAAACATTAATTACAACACCGGTTCTATTTTAGCGCCGGTAACCTTTAAAGGGTTAAGTTTTCGGACAACTAATTATGTTTAGCATGAGAACCGAGGGGGTACAATAGAGCAGATATCTGTAAGGGCACAATATGACCCTTAAGAAATCCGATAGATGTCTGTTAATTTGGTCCCAACACAAAAGTATTGAATTTCATTAGGTTTCATATTGGCAAAATAAATAAACTGCATAATTTTATTTCTGACTATCCATGAGGTGCACATCGTAAACGATGTATTTTTTTTATTACTCGCCGGGTGGTGAAATTATGCAAAAAAAAAAAAAAAACATATTCATCGATACCTATTACCTACTACCTACCCAGTAATAATTTGCAATCTAATTGTTACTAAATACCCAATAACAACTTAGATATAATCAATCATTAATAATAATCAATAAAATAAAACAAACAAATAAATAAAATGGATGTGTCTGTTTGTAATTTTAAGTTAACATCTTTTCACATAATGCATTTATAAGAATATACGGTACATTCAATAAAAAACAATTTTAAAATTTTCCGTCCATCTGTCTGTCTGTCGGTCTGTTTGCTTCGGCTAATTTCTGCAAAAGCTGGATCGATTTACACGGGACTTTCACTGGCAGATATCTGATGATATAAGGATTAACTTAGGATTCTTTTTATCCTCATCATCATCACCATCGTCAAGAAATATTTAACGCCCAACGAAGTAGGCACGGTTCTACGGTTCACGGTTCTTAGGGTAGTAATTGGGTAACACAAAATCAAGCTACATCTACCAACCTTGTTTACAGTATTATCCACTGAGTTACAATGAAATCGAGTCTAAACAGAAAAAGAAGTGTAAAATGAGAGATGAACCGGCGTGAGATATGTCCGCCATCCATCAAGCCATGATTTATAGCAGATGATGTATCGACTGGACCCGAAAAAAGGCGGGAAAAGTAATTAACTTTTAAAACATTCGACGGATGCCTTCATTCGGTACGAATACGCGACAAAGGTCAAAAGATCTCTTGACCTTACTATGCCTACTAAACGTAAATCCAAACGTAAACAAAGAGATATGGGCTCCCCTAATGTGCTGTCACTTATCAAAATGGTACTTATTTACAGTGCAATAAAAAATACAATGACTCATTTTAATTAAAGTACCTGGGTAACAGAGATTTGCTCGGAGTTTTGATAAATTAAAAAAAAAATACAAAAATATTTGTCTGACCGGGATTGGAACCCAAAAAACACGATAGTGGTATTCAAATTTTCGAACAAAACAAAAATTATACAAACTGCCAATCCAACTGACATAATAGAGTCGATATTATTGATATAATATGTATTGTTGCACGACGAAATAAAAAAACATATATAGCTTAAAAATGCAGTTTCCAAGTGATACGACCTAGCTAGATCGACTTTTCTCTCCCAAAACTGTTAATAACAAGCATACTAAATTTCATGGTAATACTTACAGTCGTTTTCGAGAAACCGTTTAAAATATAATACATATATACAAGATTGTCTCGTTTAATGTATGAGGTGTTTACGTTTAAATTAAATAGGATTTTAACAGAGTATTCAGGAAAAGTAATAAAAAGCCTGTAATTGACTTTTATAACATTTGACGGATGCCTTCATTCGATCTGTTAACCTTATGATTGTTGTGAGCTCACCGTCTTGGTACTAACATGTATATCTTATGTAAGAGTGGTGATACTCATTGGTATCACCACTCTAACATAAGAGGTACATGTTAGTACAGCAATATTTATTAACTGTTCTTTATTAGGTATTATATTATACATATGAGAGAAATGCTTAACTCCTTTCACCTCTACACTATACATAGCCTTTTGGCTAACTAAATTATCTCGATAGGCTTCGCATGTGACATCTGTCAATAAGACATTGACATTATATACTTTTTTTATAACTACTTTAATATGCAACAATGATCTGTTGACCTCACTATTGTTATTTATATTTGACTTTTGAGACTAATGAAAATGCGTCGGTTGACCGTTTGACCTTATGTGTCGGTAGAATATTTTATTATTAACTTTAAAACATAGTTTTTTTTTTTATTAAACAGTCGATGGATGTAAGTAGGATGACATTTGGCCTTACTGACGTTTTCCAAAAAGAAATACTAAATGGTAGATGTAAAGTTGATCCTTTGTCACCTTGCCGTGACCTTTCGAATTTAACCAAGTAAAACAAAGGTGCATACTAGATACGCTTGGACTCGGTAGTATGCAAAGGGCACAAAATACTAAATATGTTGATTTTATTTTGTGATTTTTTATATTAAATTAAGAATAAGTTATGAAATTATTAACTCGAAAGTACTTCTTTTGTAGTTCTTTTGGGTGTAAACACTCTTAATACAACAAATCTCTGATACTCTGTATAGCCTGTAATGGTTTGGACCTGTCGGGAATCGAACGCGGACCCCCGCGGTGCACTAACGAACCGCGGTGATTTACGACCGCACATGTAATTCCACAGGTGATGCGTTATTAACACTCTTGTTGCTCTTGTTCACATTTTACTGACCGAAAGATCGCCTTAATCTTTTGATGTAAATTCGGCTGGCGTGTTATACGGAGATCTATAGAGTCGAGAATATGAAAAAGCGCACTACAAGGGTCATGTACTGTTTTGACACCTTCGTGCCTCTATCGCGATATTAGGCTGGAAATTTTGCGAGAGCTGGAACTTGGAAGCTTGCAGTAACCGATATCAAAATTTTATATTTCTAATGGCCCTAGACGTCAACGAACACCATTATAGACGCGACCGAATACTGAAACGATAGTTAAATTAAGTGACACTCAAGTCACATGCTGTCCTTGTCGTTTCGGCTAGCGGAGACAGCGACAGCCTGTGAATAGGAGAGCTCTTAATTTTGTTTAGCGTTTCTGTATTTCGCCGTTAGACACTCAGTTCTTCGTTCATTCAAGAAAAGTAAACGACATTCTTGATATTTAAAAACTTATACAAAAAATCATTCGTGATGATGGTTGGATGTTTGTTACTCTTCAAGCAAATACTACTGAACGGATTTTGTTGAAATTTGGTATGGTAGTAGTTTAGGTTCGGAATAAAAACATAGGCTACTTTTTATCCCGAAAAAGTGCAGTTCTTGTGGTATACTGTATTTACGTGGGCGGAGCCGCGGGCAAAAGCTAGTAATAGATATTTTTAACGACCCGCTGTATTTTATGTTTACATTTTGTAGAAAATTCCTTGTATCCATGTTAGTGTACGGTCTCAGGCTATCATCTCGTAATGCACAGTTTGTATGCCGGCTACAGAGTGTAGGAACCAGTTTCACGTTCGCATGCATAGGATTTATCCCACGGTTGGGCGTTTTCTCTAGTTTATCTCAGTCAGTTATAAAATGTCTGCTTTTCCTGTATAACCCAATATGAGATGTAAAGATCAAGGTAGACAAAACTCTAGCATCTCTTTACTGCATATCTAAGATAACATAGCTAACTAACAAAGAAAAGTAAATTATGTTTTATTGTACATTTTTATAATTAATGTTGAACCAATGAAAATAATGTCCAATATTATTATTAAATTTACATTTATTTGATATAGAAATTTGTAAAAGCGATCTTAAATCAAGATTAAAAAGGCAAATATAATATATCTGATATTATACGTTGGTGATTTAGTTAGATAATCAAAAAACATGACGTGTCCAAAGTACACGTGGCAAAAATGAGGCTTTAATCGTTATTTAAAATCGAAAAATACTCTCATCGTGCCTAAAGTACCACTTCAAAAAAGAATAGAAAAATTTGTATACCTGGCGCCATCTGTGTATTGCCGTATCTACTTATTATGTTCAGTTATTACGTAAGAAGTACTTAGTTTATAGTAGCTTGCGACAGCTGGCGTTATATCCAAAATCCTGTCGAAATGCGTGTCTTGACGTGACCCGACCTTGGAATTAAAACTCTCACCGCCGCTAAAGAGGTTTACACTTCACAAATCGCTGTTAACAGTATTCATTGCTATTCTAGAAGTGAATCACAATGCATCAAACATAATTTGTAGCGCCATAACTTACAGTTCCAAATCTATAAGCCCAAAGCTTATTGGCTAAATCCTAAAGGTGAAAACCTCGCCACATTTGGGATTACAATATTCAAATTTTTATATCGTACAGTATCAAAATTGGATTAAACATTATCAAATCTCCAACAATACTTATATTCACCCACGTAAACCGTAAATTTTGGGCTAAACATTATCGATTTAAATTCAAATAACTTCGTGCAGCCGTAAGTTGCTATCACAACAAACTGCTTACATTATAAATGTTTATAGACTTCGATTTAAAATTAAACTAGCTTTTGCCCGCGGCTCCGCCTGCGCAAATACAGTATCCCACGGGAGCACTGTACTTTTTTAGGATAAGAAGTAGCACATGTGTTAATCCAGAGCTTAAACTACTATCATACCAAATATCGAAATCCGTTAAGTAGATTTTGCGTGAAAGAGTAACTCATCCATCCATCCATCCTCACAAACTTTCACATTTAAAATAGTAGAATGATTATTTTTGGCCAGTCTTAGGGTCAATTCACACCGAAACGAAACGTTACGCGACATTGTGCTGCATTTTTAATAAAATAGGTATTTAAAATTGATCTTTATTCATTACACACGAAGAAACACCTTTCATTGTAAGAGTTCGAATGTCAAGTTGCACCGCGCTGCACAGTGCATATGCAGTGTATGACTAATGTCATATGAAACGTGTTTCTTTTTGTGTAGTGAATAAAGTTCAAATTTGCATAGCTATCGTCGCGGTGCGAACTAACCCTTAGATGCATTAGAAGTTCCAGCTAGTTTTATAGTACCTGACTAACTACTACTTATTTCTTTCCGCGAAAACCAATTAACCCGTTCACTTATTTAGCTGGCTACTGAACCACATAGTGGTGAGGTGACACGTCACTCGCCACACTCACGCCTTAAGGACTTATTATTTTTCTTTTTATTTCCACACCGTTTTTCTACGAAGTACCAAACTTAATATTTTGACCAGTTACTATAACGATTTTGATACAACTTTTTTCTCTTGCCCATCTCAAACACAATACACATGTCATGTCTATCAAACTCGTTGAGCGCGCGTCGAATATTTCAAGTGTGCGAGCGAGAGAGCAGCATGTTCCGTTTCATGACCTTATCATCTGCAATAGGATGGTATTCAAATACGTTAATTCAATCGTGTGTATAGGTAAAGCAACGATTGTGAAGTTGGGACGGTGACTGTGTACAGGTGACTTCTATTCTCCATCACTAGGCCAGCTTACCCGTTATTAAAGCATCAGTCACTTAAAAACCGGCCAAGTGCGAGTCGGAATCGCGCACGAAGGTTTTCGAACAGAACAGTAAAAAAATCACGCTTGTTGTATGTGAGTCCCCCATAAATATTTATTTTATTCTGTATTTAGTATTCGTTATTATAGCGGCAACAGAAGTACATAATCTGTGAAAATTTTAATTGCGTAGCTATCACGGTTAAGGAGATACAGCCTGGTGGCAGACGATCGGACTGACAGACAGACACGCAGTGATGTCTCAGTAGTAGAAATGAAGGATCCCGTTTTTACACCCTGAAAATGAGGATTTGATGGCCAACCACAGTAAGCTGAGATACTACTGCGGACTGCCGATAGCCTACTGCGGGTAAATCTTCACTACATAGTATGAATCAATGTCGCTTTATCCGTCTGTCCCTATGTATGCTTAGATCTTTAAAACTACACATCGGATTTTGATGCGGGTTTTTTTATTACATAGAGTGATTCAAGAGGATGGTTTCTATGTATATAACATGCATAATATAGTAGAGAAACACTGATAATGTTAGATGTTTCTAATGTCGTAAACAAGCACATTTTTTGCGCTTACAAAAAAGTCCGCGATGGTACATGTCTATCTCTTAGGGATAATCCACAAAAAACATTTTTTATCCTTTACTTTTTACGAGAAATAATGTCTTATTTACGAAGCGATTATAATCAATACAACATTAATCCTTATCCATTGAAGTACCTTAAATACATTTTGCATTTAATATAGATCAATATGACCCTACGGCATGTAATTTAATTGAATATTTTCGAAGATATTACAAATTTCAAATGCAGGGACATAGCGGTTTACTTAATAAAACCAGCTGCCCGTGCCCAGTTCATACTTATTAATAAGTATGGTATTTTCAGAAGCTTTTTTGACTGTATATTTAGAAGTATATTGCAGTGAGTAGAGTTATTTGCTGAAGAAGTTTTTTCTCCAATAACACCATTCCACGCGGGCGAAGCCGCGGGCAAAAGCTAGTATAGTATATGTGTCTAATTACAGTACACAGTTAAAAATGAATGTTAGAAAGTCCATCCAAGATTATTCACTAAAAATTATAGTCAATATATAATTTTATTCATTAAAAAGTTAGGATTCAACTAAACGTTTATATTCTAGATAATTGTTTATGCTAAGCATTTTGTGAGAACCAGTTACATAATATTATTATAGTCAGTCAGTTACATTAATTTTCGAACAAAGCAAATAGTATACATAAGCATACCTAGGTAACACTGAAAATGTTTAGAAAATGAAAAACGGCTTAATGTAGAAAGTTGCCAATACTTTTATTGTTTTTCGAAGTAATCTCCGTTCCTCTCTACACATCGTCGCATTCGATGGAACCACTGAGAAAAGCAGTGGGCCCATTCTTCCTTAGGGGTCTCTTCTATGGCATTTTCGTACGCTTACACCGCATCTTCAGGGCTCGTAAAGCGAATACCTCGAATTTTATCTTTAGTTCTTGGGAATAAATGAAAGTTGCAGGGCGCCAGGTCAGGACTGTATGGCGGATGACTCATTATCTCGACACCTGCCATAGTCAAATATTCAACAGTCCGTTTTGCGGAGTGCGCTGAAGCATTGTCGTGGTGAAGGAGGATCCTGCTTCGAGGGCTGTCGAATTTTTTCCAAGACAACAGGCAAACAGCGATTGTCATACCAGTCTGCAGTAACTGTCCTTCCATCTTCTAGCACAATTGTCGCGAAATGACCTTTCCGACCAAAGAATGAGGCAATCATCTTTTTTCCTTGACTTCTTCCTTTCTTTACCTTAGTTGGCCGATCCTCGAAAGGAAACACCCACTGAGCTGATTGTCTTTTGGTTTCCGGTTCGTAGCAATATATCCAGCTTTCATCACCTGTGACGATGTCAAATGCAGCATTTTAGTCACCGCCGTTGAACTTATCTAATCATTTGGCGACACCAGTCCATGCGAAGGTGTTTCTGGTCGTCGGTTAAAGTATGGGGAATCCATCTAAGCTTCCTGACGCCTAAGTGTTCGTGTAATATTTTTTGAACTTGACTCATACCAATGCCTAGGCTTGCCCGTATCTGCTGATAGGTCACTCTCTTATATTCCTCTATCATGCGTCGCACAGCACTGATGTTATCTTCAGTAGTCGCTGTTAAAGGACGTCCCTCACGCGGATCATCATTGAGATTGCTACGTCCACGCTTAAACTCGTTAAACCAATTGTAAATAGTAGCACGAAATGGGGCTTCATTAAGAAATGCTAATCGTAGCCTATCATAGCTTTGTTGTTGAGTAAGCCCACAACGAAAGTCATAATAAATCATTGACCGAAAATTTTCTCGCGTTAGGTTCATTTTCACGTATAACAAGAGTTTTAGATTTGCCGCCAATTCACAAAAACAAATGACAAATGAATGCAATATACTACATTAGGTTACCAAAGAGTTCTAAAATTGAAATTCAAAAAAAGTTTTCATTAACAATGTTTCTAACTGGCCAGTTCTAAACATTTTCAGTGTTACCCACGTACCAATCTGCCATTCGGACTGACATAAAAGTGTGGAAATTATTGATATATTATAACACGACGACAGAAAAAACATATGTAGCTTAAAAATACGCAGTTTCTCAGGGATAAGACCTAGCTAGATCGATTTTTCTCCTCCAAAACTCCCTGCATACAAAATTTCATTGTAATACTTGTAGCCGTTTTTGAGATTACGATTATATATACATCATTTAAAGTATAAGATATTGAATACAAACAAAGTTTAGTTCACTTACCATTACATAACCTCTTAGCTCGATGGTTTCGAACCTGTTATACTAATGTCTATATTTAAAAAGATTGCCCATAAGATATAATTTAAATAGTAGATATGGGGCTACCCGCGCGTGCGTACATTTATAACATTTTAATAATCTGTTGATTATATTAATTACTTTATAGATAATTTCGTCATGGCCACTTTCTGAGGCAGTGTTTTAAGTTGTGACTCATTCAGTAAAGTGTTTGGAAGGTTCTGGTATAATTGGAATACTTTTGATAATGCTATCTAACTACGGTAGCCACTTATTCAAATTTTTCTTAATGCTCTTCATATATAACCTAGCCCTTTAGCCAAGATGCTATAATTATAATGTATGGTATTGACGTAACGCGCGCTATGTCACTTAGCGAACGTTATGTCACTCCCATATACCTATTTTGTTCAATTTCGTAGATCGTCGTTTTGTTTTTTAATTTCGTGGTCGTAATTAGCGATGGCATTGGCTTATTACTGTAGCAAAACATACGACGTTCGCACGATAAGTGTTTCTGCACAAACGAAGTAACGGGCATTACATCTTATACCTTAAACGAGACAATCTTGTATATATATAATCGGATTCTCGGAAACGGCTACAAGTATTATCATGAAATTTGAATGCAGGGAGTTTTGGGAGAGAAAAATCGAAATAGCTAGGTCTTATATCTGGGAAACTGCGAATTTTTAAGCCATATGTGTTTTTTCTTTTGTCGTGCAACAATATATCAATAATTTCGACACTATTATCTCTATCATTCTGATTGTAAGATTGGTGTGCTTATGTATAATTTTTGCTTTCGAAATTTCGTTTCGTTCGAATCCCGGTCAGATAAATATTTTTATGATTCATTGTATTTTATTGTTATAATTTATCAGAACTCCGCGCGAAGCTCGGTTATCCAAGTATCAGTGGCGCAGGCTGGTTCTCCTTCATAAGGAAGACCTAGCCTGTATAATAGGTAGGGATTTGGATGAGGGCCTTCAAAAGGTAAGTAAAGCCGATAGTAATGGAGTTATAGGAACCCCACGCCACTGCCAGTTACTCTAGTTTAAATACGTAATAAATAATAATAATAATTAATAAGAAATGAATAAACCGGTACCTTCTTAAATATATCCCACGAGAAATACAAGGATTTTATCATCGACTGTCAACTGGACTGGCGTCAAAACGATAACATTTATCACGCATTTTGTGGCAGCATTATAAAAGTTCACAATTGATGAAACTCATTTTTGGGAGCGGCGCGGACGGGCGGCGATCGAACGCCCTCAACGCCCAAGCTGAACCACAGTCATAGATTTCGAGTTGCCGCAACCACACGTGTGTGGAGAGTCTAAAATATACAAAAAGATGTATGGTCATTCACCCGGTGCATCAAATGCCGATCGAAATATAAAGGGTTACACGATCCAAAATTGGTACACAGGGCTCGTCTGCGACCGTACGTGTCGCGATCGCTTGTAGCCAGTCTGCGCAGCCGTATCGAGTGTCGAAAACATTAATATATAGCCAAACTAAATAACAATCATATGTTCAAACTTTCTACCTTATCTACTAGGAGTACAGGATATAGTTCGTTGACAAATGAGCAGCATCAATAACCTACTAGCAGGTGTGATAGCGGGAGACGAGCAGTAGCATAGACACACACACAAATGTATGGGAATTGACATAATCATCGCTAAGTGACATAGCGATGCTTATGTTTACATATTATATTTTTGTTTTCGAACTTTGTGGTCGTAATTAGCCATGGCAACTTGGCTAAAGGCTCTGTAAAGTACCTAGTAAATGATGTTGAAAATGCTACTGTAATAGTATCTATCCGCTATCCGCTATAAATTTAATACTGTAGCAAAACGTATGGCGTTCGCACGATAAGTGTTTCTGCACAAACGAAGTAACGGGCATTACATCTTATACCTTAAACGAGACAATCTTGTATATATATAATTGGTTTCTCGGAAACGGGACCAGCAAGTGTGATAGCGGGGGACAAGCAGTAGCATACGTGATTGTCATACAAATGTATACGATACGATTACCATGAATGGTATTGCATTTTTAAAAGATGCTTAAAATGGTGGTTGCAAATTGTTTACATACAGCCGTTGGTATTGGATAGTATACATGAATGAAATCTTGGACAGTATAGATGTACGTGACTTACGTTTGTTTATGAAACTGACCAGGGAACGGGCAGGAGATTCGCCTGAAGGCAAGCGCTACCGCCGCCCAGCCGAAGCAACATCAGAGCAGTTACACTTACGTTCCTGCTCCTCAAAATCCCCACCCACCTTCCGGTAACCTCACTCACTCGGAAAAACACATTACACTACGTATTATTTTATGTCAGTTTTCTGTGAGGCCGTGGTATTTATCCGGTCGAGCGGGCCCATTTGTATCAAAGCATAACTCTCCCACATTAGATGCTGAACCTTATCACATGGACCTTGAATAAAAACCATTTAGCTAGCCATGGAGTTTTCTGAGAGTTGATCAGCGTAGCCTTTAGTAAAAGATATCAACGAGCTAGAATGTATTTAAAAGTGTGCTTTCAAAAGAATGTAACTTAATTAAGCGTATAAAAGGTCTCACAATTTACTTTAAATGACAACAAAATATCAATATTTTATCAAATTTGGAGTACGAGAACTGAATACTGAGAGTAGTATCTTAGATCGCGCGTGGCGGCCTACCTAATGTAGGTTGCTCGTGCCCGGACTACCAATTGTTAGCACTTAGTCATAACTTGGAAATTCTACTGTAGAGTCAAGAAATAGAGAGATAGGGCTACTAGGAATGGTTAGTCACACTATACACTTAGAAAATGAACAGATGCAGAGACCACTCGAGTTACTGCATAATAATAATAATAATTTGTAAACTTATAAGAAACTATTGTTCATTATATTGTATACTTTACCTGAAGCTGCTTGGCCATAACCCCGCAGCTTTTGTAAAATAACTCTTATAGGGGAAATGAAAAATTTAAATAACCTAACCGAATAGCATGTCAGGACATGTCTAAGGAGGGTTCCGTAACTATCAACGCGCAATAGGGTTTCTTTGAAATGCTTCAAAAGTTATTGTCCAATTTTACTCAGAATTATGTTCCTAAAGAGTTTTGAGCATGATTATCAGCATGGAAACTAACAAGTTTCAATCTCTTATAGCTTAGAAATGCCAGGACCATACTTATACACAACTTTGGAGGCAGATTATTCGAAAATGATTGACTTTGCAAAAGAATCATGTATGAAATTTCACCTTTATTTAAAAAGACCTATCCAACGATACCCCACACGACGGGGTAGATTAAAAAATATTTTTATCTGTAAACAACTTCTATAATTTTTATCTGTAAATAACTAAGACGTATTTTTTTTCAAATCATATTATTAGCGTGTAATTATTATAAAAACCATTATTTAAGCTCAAATTTTGTACCTGACCTTAAAATATTCCGAATACTCTTAGTGATGTACGCGCGCCAAATTTTTATCGACATTTTCGTGACGTAATTTTATATTTTGCTATTGCCGCATCGACCCTGAGAAATTATCATAAAGAATTTGTTAAAAATAAATTTTAGATTTAACGAACATTTTTATGACACCGATATGGCATACGTCGGCGCCATTCGAAATTTGAATTTAGAAATGATGCAAATGAATCGTAATGGGCTAGTGTCACGGCTGGTAGTTGATGATTTACATTAATTTACATTAAATCGACGCAATCGAGAATTATCGAGAAAGTTACCGAAATTTATGTGGTGCTGACGTTGTTTTTGTTTTAAATACATATATTAACAAGTATTTTTAATAACTTATTAATACTATGTTATTATAATTATGAATAACAACGTTGGTAAATACCTATTATATTTATTTAAATTGTTAACAATTTATATTTACCAGTGATACATATCTGACATGACAAATTCTTACAAAATTGTGAGTGAAGGATTTTGTAATAACTAGCTACGTTACAGATTCCTAAGACATTACAATAATAGTATTTAATGATTAATTTAACGACCTCTGTGGCTCAGTGGTTAGCGCGCTGGGGGTCAAGCCGGAGGTCGGGGTCCGAATCCCGCCAGGGATCAAAAAGTTTGTAGTGTTCCTGGGTCATGGATGTTTATTAAATTTATGTATTGGTACAAAGTAAAAATCTTTAATATAAGTATGGTATAAAAAGTATTATTAAATATGTTTCCGTTGTCTGGTACCCGTAACACAAGTTCTTCGTGAACTTACAGCAGTACCGAATAATGTGAATGCGTCCATGTATATTATTATTATAATAATAAAATATTTGTTGGTGTTCTATTTTAATGGGTAAATTTAGTTGTTTTTTTTTAATTTACCTTCAACAATTTACGTAGAGAGAATACCATCAAAAAAGTTTCCACGTTGATAAAATCATATTGTATTTAAAAGGAGATCGCTTGAACAAAAAAGTTTTGTGCACCACAAAGATATTTAATAATAAAGTCATCGATAGTGTAATTAGCCGATAATCGCTTTGTCCGCGATCGCCGCTAGGGATGTACTGTGTCGATAATGACGCCATTACTAGGTGTCGACGCACCGTGGGAGCGCGCGCGGCCCACAAACAACTAATCATGCCCGCTATTACTCTAATTCACCGCCGTAACTTTAATTGAATTTATGTAACTATACGTGAAAGGTGATCCTTTGCATGTGTGGAAAAATTATCTTTTCAGCTTCGTAGAATCGATATCGATCTATCGATTTTCGAATTCGATTTTTTTTGTGATCATTAATAACGTAATAAATGATATGTGTCCAACATAGAAATATTGTGTTTATCAGTCGAGTATGTAATGTAATTCGTGTATGTAATAAAATAACTCTGGATAAAAAAAATGCCTTTTTTAGAATAAAGTAGCGCAAATATTTTTGTTTTGCTCAATGTTATGAAGGAAAACCGCACATTTACGATGCTTTTAAATTTGAAACTAGCTAGCAATTGAGGATATTCACACTTAAATCAAAAATCTTTATGACAAAGATGAATCATGAGAGAACAACTATGCGTATAACAAGTATAAAAGATAAACAACCTGTTGGTTATAAAAAACCGTACCGCGTGCGCCGTCATTCGCTCCGGCACTCTCCCGCCAAAACGTGCCGTTCAGAAATACCTGCCGCGCTTCACATAGTTATATGTGTACGGACTACGCGACGGGACATAACATTTACAAACAACGATTTCAAAACTCAAGGTAGGCTATGACGAACATTTGCAGAACCAATCTTTGTACAAGAAAAAGCTACGCCATCTTGGTTTTCACCATATTTCAAATGTCAAAATAGCCCCAAAAATCTCAAAAATGGGTCCATTTAACTGGAGACACTTTTTGCCTCAACGTGCCTCATCTCTAATATATACGTCTATGGTAACGAAATATATTTTTCCCTTAATTGATTAACTTTTGGCCGTAACTTGTGCTTGCGTTGAATCTTGGTTCGCCGCATGACCGCATTTCAGAAAATTCTATCATATCGAAATTCGAACATAATCGGTCGTCGCCAAGTTCGTACACGCCTTTATGGCGGTAATTTCTTAAGTTGACGTTTCGACGATTCGTCGTAGTTTTTGGCTACAATTTGTTTTATGTCACGAATTCAAGTGAGGCGTGCTTAGTCCCTCGGAATTTCCGTCTTGATATATTTTGGGAAATACTTAAGAGTCTGGAAGAATCTCACACTATCATTTAAGTTTTTATGACCGTAGCTTTATCAATGCGGCTTTTCTTAAGTACCATAAATTTTATTAGATTTATCTTCAAAAGAAAAACATTTAAGCTTTCTTTGTAAATAACGAACGATACTTTGCACGAATTACGTGAAACGTTCGGATGTTTTTATTTTTCATCAGTAATTTGTACGTAAATACCTAAATATGTAATGAACTATAATATTTATAAAATATCAGTTTTCATTATAGAAACATAATAGATATGCATAAATAATTTACAACGTTTAAAAAAACTTTTGCAGTAACCTAGATATTGTACAATATGTTACCTATATTTAATTTATCGATAAAGAGAAGAGTGTTGTCACATAACTACCCGAATATTTATTGCCTTCTTTTTGCAAGTAATATTTAATCGACAGTAACTTTTTACCTTTTCACGCCACTAGCTTCCAACTTTTGCGATCCTTCACTTGTACAAATAAACGACCTGTGAACAAAATCTCTCGCATTTAAGGTCAAGTTACATCATAACGATTTAAAATGCATTAAATGGATCTGTGACACGCACACTTCGGGCAGATGAAATTGTTATGAAACGGAATTATGTCATAAAAACGGTAATGTTCAAATAGTAAAAGACTTTAAAGATGGATACGGGCCTGTTTCACAATCGCCTAGTAAGTGTCCGATAGCTTATTCGGATGTTTTGTCGCTGCTTAGTTTATATCGAGCGACCGACATAAAACATGCCAAATAAGCAATCTGACACTTATCAATAGATTTACAATAAAATCTAATTAATAATTCCCACTTTAAATTAGGCTACAATTTTAACTATTTCTCTACTCAATCTTCATAATTTTAAAGTCGGTATCAGCCTGAACAACATCCTGATAAAACAATATTTTATAGAACTTACGTTCAACTTTGCTGGTACCGACTTCAAAATTATGAAGATTGAGTAGAGAAATAGTTAAAATTTTAGCCGAATTTATAAGGGGTATTATTTAGAAATAGAGTTTTATTTCATACTTTTTTTCTCCATTTTTACTTTGGAAGTCGGTATTAATTTTTTGTTTAAAATAATAATATTTCTCTATTTAGTGATATTCGTTAAATTATGATCAATACATTTTAAGAACGTTTCAAATAAGCGATCGAATGTATAATTGAATACGCGCCAAGCTTCCATTAGGTATTGTAAATAAGATGATGATTACTGTAAGTTACATAATGGCATATGCTTGCAGTTCTTTAATCAATGCCGAAATTTCCAAACGCGTATCTTTAAAGACTGAGGAGTTCTGTTCAGTGCTTTTGGATCCCGGGTATACCTTGGAGCAAAATCTTACTTTTTGGTAGCATATGCTTGGACTACCTCAGAAAAATTAATAATTAATAAGCATTGTATATTTTTGAAATATTTTCATATGTAACTTTATCATATAAATTATCATTTTAAAATTGCTTGTTACTAAGGTGACATGTCAAATGTTACACATCAGCGATGCGATGCGAGCGAGCGAACGAGCGAGCCTTACAGTATTAAGGCTCATAATAGGATATTATATTTATAATATAGGTTAGTATAGTAAAATGTAATGAACATATTCGAGGTTGTGGAAGAAACCACAGGAAAACAAACGGCGTAGTATTCGTTAGAGATAATATACATGGACCAATTAAATGCCAGAGCGATAGGTTATCACAGCTGACAGAAATTATGATAAGCCGCGCTCTTATCAGTGAGTGGGCGGAGCTTGTGACGTCACGTGTACTTACTGATACCTAGCGACTACGCCCACGAGCACAGACTTAGGCCAGACAATCATTTTTTGACGTGATAACGTCTTATAAATCGATGCACGCACGAAAAATTGTCACGTTCCACCTGATTGTCACGTTCAGCCTGATTGTCACGTTCCGCCTGATTGTCACGTTCTAACGTCGTATCCTTCGTACATATTATTACTTATCTTATTATTGCATAACTAAAAGTTCTTAGACGACTTAAGATTTGACAAATTTTCTATTAATTGAATTGTTTCGTAATTATGATATTATGAAATTACACAATTTAATCAAATAAAGATTTCAGACACACAAAAATATATACAGAGCAATATTAATACATATAGGCAATAAAATATTTACAAACTGTACAAGTAGGTAAGTACTACAAAACAATAATAACTACTCCAAAACATAAAATGCTACAAAACAAAGAAATCTCCCAGGTCGTCCCCACCAGCCAGAGTACCTAGAAGGCTCAGAGAGTTTCCTCGCTGGATTGCGATGCTTATTAATGATTATACCATTATTATTTGGTAATATTTTATTCAAGCTGTCGAATGATATTATTACTTTTACACATTACATTTTGCACATTTTTCACATTACGACTACGGCGCGTTCGGCGATGTCGGCGTGGTTTGTCTCGTGATATACGCGGTTTCATTGTAACATTTCCTTGTAAACAAAATATTATTATTTGAGACCTCCTGTAACTTTCAAAACTCCAGATATATCTTCTGTCCTGAAGATTGGTATACGTTGCTTGTACTTGCGTTCCTGATCCTAAAAATCCCCAACCCTTGAACCTCACTCACTTGACGAAACACAACGCAAGCGGTATTTAACGCCGGTTTCCTGTGAGTTTGTGGTATTTATCCGTTCGAGCCGGTCCATTCGTGACGAAGCATGGCTCTCCGACGTTTACAGTATGTCGTCAATATGTATACAATCATGTATTTATTCGAGAAATGTATGAGATTATATGAGAATGTATCGTTCACATGGGAATCATGCGAATAAATATAGAGAGAAGAGTTTTGATTGTTTGTTTGTTTGTTTGCTTTGAATAAGCTCCGAAACTTCTGGACCGATTTTAATGAAATTTGGCACAGATATAGAGTAGACCACGGGGAAGGGTTAGTCTACTTTTTATCGCGGCAAAATGATGGGTTCCTGCGATATTTCCTTTGCGCGCGCGCGTCGATGGCATCGTCTCGTTTTCCGATACAGTAGAGAATTTCTCAAGCTACAGGAAGCACAGTTAGCGGGCTATAAGCCGTAACAGCAACCATATAACCCGAGCTTCTAACTGCGATCAGTAGTCTTCGCGAAATATGACGGAATTTACTCAAACGGTAAACGTGTATCCCTACTACGGTATTATGCAGATAGAAGCGGTTCAGATCCAATGTGATCTGAACGTAGATAAAGAGAACATTAGGGTCAGTTCACAACGCGACGATAAGCGGCGCTCTTTTTTAAGACAGCTATTCAAAATTCAACTTTATTCACTAAACAAAAAGATACACGTGTCGTATTACATCAGCCATACACTGCACATGCGCAGTGCAGCGCGGTGCAACCTGACATTCGAACTCTTACCATGAAACGTGTATCTTCGTGTGTAATGAATAAAGTTCAATTTTGAATAGCAATATTAAAAATGCAGCGCCATGTCCGCGTATCGTTTCGTTTTGGTGTGAATTGACCCTTAGGACCCATGCACTACCAATTTAACTGGATTGTAACTGTATTATTGCAGGTTTTTTTTACAGAGATTAGACATAATATTTTACAATCGCAAACAGAATAGACAATAGGTACTTTTTACGATTTATGACTTGTTCTTGACTTTGGTAACACTTCTTTATATTACCTACTTACGAGTATAATACCTACTTCTGATACTTAAACTAACAGATTATTTTCTTTTGTTCCAGCTGTCCAAAGAGGTAGAGTGCCGCCGTCGCAGCCGCCTGGCCTGGCACTACCTGGTCAATTTGGCCTGGCCAATGGCGACCCCGCGGGCGGCCTCAACAGCCACCCCTACCTTTCCTCCTACATAAGCCTCCTGCTGCGCGCCGAGCCCTACCCCACGTCGAGGTACGGGCAATGCGTGCAATCAACCAACGTCATGGGCATAGACAACATCTGCGAACTGGCTGCAAGACTCCTCTTCTCTGCTGTGGAATGGGCCAGAAATATCCCCTTCTTCCCTGAACTCCAAGTGACGGACCAGGTCGCGTTGCTGCGGCTGGTCTGGTCGGAGCTATTCGTCCTTAACGCATCCCAGTGTTCCATGCCGCTGCATGTCGCGCCGCTGCTCGCAGCCGCGGGCCTCCACGCGTCGCCGATGGCGGCGGACCGCGTGGTGGCCTTCATGGACCACATCCGGATCTTCCAGGAGCAGGTGGAGAAGCTTAAAGCGCTCCACGTGGACTCCGCGGAGTACTCCTGTCTGAAGGCGATCGTCCTCTTCACGACAGGTAAAATTTTGGACAGCTTATTCGGGGAGGCGAGGTTGCTGCTGTATAGGGTCGCAGGGGCGAGCGGCGCGGTTACCAACTACGGGGAACTAGTGACCTTGGTTAGACAGCATCTGGATGCTTACGCTGAGGCGTCCAGGGTACCGCAGCCGCCTGCTCCTCCGCCCCCGTCGGCAGCGTCCTCTGGGTACTACTCCACCCTGGATACGTCGCTTGGCGTCAACTCCTCGCTGTCATACGGCAGTTTCCTGTCCCCCTCGCGGCTGCAGCCCAGCTATACCAGCAGTCCAAGGGCTCCGGAGCCCAGCTCGTCGTTCAAGGTGTGGGACGGGAGTGGCAAGTACAAGGACCAGGGGGGTTGAGGCCACGCCACGTATCTGGGCCATTCTGGTGTCGGGTGATGGCAAATGTTCACTTGGCATTTTAGGATCGCATGGAGGAAAAGCTCCCAGGGATTAGGGATTATTCAGCCCAAAACAGTATTATGTGATATATAAATAGGCATTATATAGGCTCTCAAATACACTATTATTTGTAAATAGGTTAGTTTATTAATTTATTAATACACGCGAAGTTTTTTTTTAAATTTAATTCTCTCTTTTATTTTTGGATTATTTCCGACATTATAACCTTTTTAGTTAAGATTAGTTTTAGGTTACTTTTCAGATCTTTTTCAAAATTATTAAGAAAAATATTTTTTTAAATAACACATAAAAGGTTTAAAGTAAAGCAAAAAAACACCTTACTTTGTGTCATAAACTATGTGTCATATATTTTTTTTATTTGGAATTAATATAAGTCTAGTAAAGGGCTACTAAAATATTTTGGTGCTAATATGTTACCTCCAGTTTATATGAACATTTGGTTAGGTGAGTGTAACTTAACTCTCAAGCAAACTATCAAATATAATCGAATTCACATTTTCAATACAAACAAATTGTAAGTAACTATTTTACGATGAATTTTTTACACTCGATAGTTGTGGAGTTATGTGAACGGACAGTTCATATGTAATATAATTTTATTATTTAAGTGTATCTGTAAAGACAATCCAAGAAAGATGAAAGAAGAAGTTAAGAAGTACGTAAGGTGTTTACAATAACTAACTTTTTTTATAAAAACTATAAGATCTACTACATAAATTATATAGCCTATGTTACCTGGGCTATTATTACGAGTCTATTGACACCTCATTTATTAAAATCGGATAAATAGTTTAGTTTTGATGCTGCTTTTGGCTTCGCCGTAGTCGGTTAAAAATAAGTCGAAATATGTATAGGTATTTATTATTTTACTCAGTTATAATAATTATAACAGAATGATATAAGAATAAATTCATATTCCTATGACAGACAAAATACTTTTTTTATTATTATTACAACATTTTTTACATTTGTTTCAACTTAATCTGGGCACTACGGTTTGCACAAACACGTACGATTTGCTTACATTCTATTTTCTATACTTGTACATATAACATAAATACGGCACGATAATAAAATCTACGTTCATCTTTAGAATATAGCTAAAGTATTAAATTTTCCTAAATGGTTAACTAAACGATATTAACAGGGATCAAGGGGATTTAACACAATAAATTGTTGTAAATAAATACACCCTTACAATTCAATATAAACAAACAAAACAAATTAGTCCAACTTCCTTTTTTTTTGTTTTTTGTTTTTGCGCGGTGAATTTCTTAATTAGATTAGGCACGATAAATCGGAACGCTGTATTAGAAAAAGTCAGGGGGCCTATCAGGAACAATTGACAGGTGCGTAAGCGTAATTTTTGTATGAAAATTATGACAGCGCCCATACAATGACGATAACGTTACGTTTACGCAGCTGTCAATTGTACCTGCTAGGCCTACAGTTCTTCTAAAACTTTAACACAAATGGACACGTAAGTTTCATATCAACATGTTATATAATATTCTCTTTAAGTATATCTAATAATAGTAAAGTAATTGCTACTTGTCGGCTATTAATATACTAACAAATATGTCTTATACAAAGATAAACATAAAACCTGAAAATGTGTATTCTTCACACTCAATTCACAATGAAAGCGTAGGCAGTGGACACATTCGTATTTACAATATCATTAACGACTTAGTAATTACGAAGTTACGACATAATGTCAATAATGGCTTGTTGGCTGTTTTTTTTATTGTATAAATGAATCATACTCTAAAATATAAGTTCTCAGAAGTAACAGTATCCCACCAAAATATTTTCATGTTGAAATGATGCCAAGACGATACCATATGACTTTTTTGTCACAAAGTTATCAGATCTCATGTAAAACCATGCTTCTGACTCTACCCGCCGTAACTCTACAAGACTACCTTCACAAACTCTACACCTTAGTCAAAATATGTTGCCTGGCCGTTTGTCTACATTCACTTGGGCGTAAGGGTCTGTTCACAACCCTACAATATGCTGCGCAGCATTTTAAGATGAAATGAACAGAAAGATATTTCCAAATGAAACTTTCGGAAAGTGAAAAGAAAAAGCTACCATCGGTTCAACCCTGACCCGCCGAGAGAACCGGCGGTGGCGTGAGAAACTCGCGCAGGACTTCTTTAAGCAAAAAGATGAAAAACTGTTCTTTTAAAAGAAATAAGTGTGTAATCATTAACAAAAATCATAGCTTTACCATACAAACGTTCTTTGACTACTTTTTTAAATTTAAGAGAGAACAAAGTTTTCAATTTTATTGTGAATAGTAATAAAAATAATGGTGAAATCGCCCCTTAGTACTCAAAAACTATTACTTTTAATTTTGGAGTTCATATATAACTAGTAGGTATAGACTAGCGACTAAGTAAGTAAGTAACCAACGGTCTAGTCGTCTGTAAAACACCTACAGACGAGAGCTTCCGACGTCGCCACTTTCGCCACACATACGACTACTAAACTGTGGACTTTAGTGGAGCTCAGTGTATCAGATTCGTTGGACTTTAGTTTTAAACTAAAATTGTTTAATATACATTTTATAGATTTTGAAAAAAAAATCTTTGATCATATAGGACATAAAATTCTGAAGCTAGAATCAATTATTATTTTTAGATATTGATTCAAATCTGTTTGTAATTACAGTTTCGGTCCTCGTTATTTCACTAATGGCCTGTTTTCAAATCGTATGATAAATTTCGGATAGCTTATTCGGAAGTTTTATCGCTGCTATTTTATATCGAGCGACAGAAACAAAACACGCAAATAGGCTATCTGACACTTATCAGTAGATTGTGTAACGGGTCGTAAGTATACTTACAACTGTAATAATAAAAAAGTTTCAAATTCTTTCACATACAAAAAATCCTTTTACTATCAAGTAATCTAATTCATAGCAGGTAGAGTGTTCTCATAATTTATTTGTACATTCCAAACGTCACAATGAAATATAAATACACTTGTATATGAAGTCCAAACTTTATGTAGTCGTCTGTCTGCACGCACTACGCTAGTTGATTGTCCAAAGTTTAGATTGTTTTGATTATGGGTGCGCTAAAGTACTGCCGTAAACTGTCACCACGCAATATATGTACTCGTGCATACGGCTCTATCCTGAACGATAAAACTTTGCATCTGATGAAGGCAAATATTAATTGGAAATCACTTGGAGAAATATCATGATGTTTGTTTTACGGAGCTAGGAATGATATTAGGATCGCGGTTTTAACTTGCAAACTGTGCAAACGATATGATTTGTGATTTAATTGTTATATTATATTAATAGCTCGTTATTATAAAATAAACATAACTTCTATAAACATCTTCTTTTAACATTAGTATTTAATATACTCTTAGGCTGGGACTATAATGTTAGGAATCTGAAAGGCCGGGGAAAATTCAGAGCTTTAAAATTAGAACTTTTCGCTAGTAAAATAGAGCTGAAAATCGAATACACGAGTGTCAAGTCAAATGTGAATGTCAAATGTGACAACTCGACACTTAGTGATCGATTTTCAACTCTATTGTATGAATCATTTTCGATAATCTGAATTTTCTCCGGCTTTCCGGATTCCAGACAATATATTCCCAGCCTTAGTAGGTAGATAATAACTATTTCAATGATTACGAAAATAAATGCGGTCGAATGTAATATGGGCGAATATTTTTATAAATAATTATTAGAAAAAAAATTTCAAAACACAACTGTCAATTTACCAGCGCTTGAGGTAGCGCATATCCGGTTGTTGCATGAAATCGCTCTCAGAACTTGCGAAAATCGAGATATAAGATGCTGAACAAAAAAAAAATATCCAAGGGTCGAATATTAAAACCTTCTCCTTTTTGGAAATCGATTAAAACAGTGTCAGTATGCTGTGTGTGACTTTTTGTCACTACACGCCGCGCCGTGAAGAAGTTTACAATTTGTATATGGCATCAAAACAACGCCTCTAGTGGCAAACAATGGTAATTAATTCGATGTCATACAAATTGTATTTAACTTCTTCACGGCGAGTAGTGGCAAAAACTCGCGCTCAGGGGGCCTAGCAAGAACATTTGACGGCGGAGTTTTGCCGGGGAGTTCAATGGGTGACGTTGTGGAATTCGTATTCCTTTATAAATTAGTGTTATTTCAATTCTTATTGTGTAATATTGGTAGAATATTAACCATTAAATATTCGTTAACGTGCACAAGTGTGGGCAAGTGGTACAACCAAGTGGTTTCCCGCCAAAACTCCCTAGGAACTTTCAGTAAAGCCTCTACCACTTTACTGAATCGACTGACATGACTCATGGACTGTACTGGCTATATATTTGGACTTTGACTAGACTTTAGACTTGACGATATAGGAATACGGTGTTGATAATTATCTCTTCAACAGATTCTCTACGTACAAGTTGCGTAACTGGTGCCTACGTTCTGTGTGCTGGGGGCCTAGCAGAAACATTTGACAGCGGCGTAAAAGTTACGTTATCGAATGAAATTTGTATGGGCGCTGTCATGATTTTGACAGATTTTCATACAATTCTCATTTGATAACGTTACGTTTACGCCGCTGTTTAACACCAGTTACGCAACATGTACGTAGAGAATCTGTTGAAGAGTTAATTAACAATAGAAAGTATAATAAACTGTATTTGCAGCTATATAATATTGTTAATTGTAATCAATATTTATTTACTTCACAAACGATAGTAACATTTTACGATAATAACTAGTAATAAGAAAATAGAAGCTATCATACCTCATTGTGTGCTGATAGCTAGCTACTTACTGCTGTGAAATTGTATAACTATTTGTTAATTCAATTTCTAGTTGTAATTTATAAGCCGATTAAAAAGGTATAAAACCATTTAATATTTCTTATTACTGAGTAATATTTATTATGAGTAAATTCTTAACTTTAACAAGATTTAGCAATTTTGGTAACTAGAAAATTTTAATTAGGTCCCAAATATGTATATAAAAGCTACTTAGTTTTGCCCGCGGCTCCGCTGAATCCCAGTTAGTCAAAAATACACACATTAATACATTATCCCACGGGAACACACGGGGTCGAGATAAATGATTAGCCTATGTGTTAATTCTGAGTCTAAGGTACTAGCATACCAAATTTCATAGAATTCCGTTTTGTAGTTTTGCGAGAAAGAGTCACAAACATCCATCAATCCATCCCCACAAACTTTCAGATTTATTTAAAAGTAGGTAGTATTTTTATTTAAAAATCCTATTCCTACTACTATGTTATTTAGTGTATAGTTCCCAATGTGCAAGTTTGTGAGGATGTATATTGTACGTATGTATCGATGGATGGATGTTTATGGCTCTTTCACGCATAAACTACTGAACGGATTATAAGGAAATATGGTACGGTAGTAGTTTAAAGTTTAAACTCTGGATTAAAACATAGGCTACATTGCCGTGGGATACTGTATCTATATGGGTATGTTTGACTGCATTTCACGCTGGGCTTCAGCCCGGTTTATCGGTTTGAGTAAGAAATTAGCATGGTAGTGATTGACGCTTTGGATTTACACATAAGCAATTTTACTGTGGCAAAACGTACAGTTCCCGCGTGATTTATATTTGCGCGCACTGAGTCGCGGGCAACATGGTAGATTATTAATAAAAATTATTAATAAAAATATTTACGCAACGCATCTTTGTCTGTCAAGTGAGATTTCTAACGTAACAGACAAACACAGCAACAATGATAAGCGTATCCTTTGCGTTAATATTTTTATGAATAAGCGGGCAAGTGCTTAAGACGTCGAGACAAGGATAGGTTGCACTCTATATTCAAACCTAACAGCACATTTATCTCACAAATGTCATTAGATATCCAATAAAAAAGTTACAATTTAGCTGACCAGCGTCCCTGACCTTTTGAGGTTGGTGTTTTGCATTAGTTTTGTATTGAAATCTATATCCTCGGGGCTCTAGTTACACTGGCCATGCTAGTATGAATATGCAATGGACATAACGTAGTTTTACACCCCTCTAACTTTCCACAGACAATGCTTTATTCTCATATTTGTGGGAAACAGACACGCTTTGTAGATAATAATCATTAAAAAGATAGTTATCCGATTGTCATCTTAACTTGTATATGGTGTTCGGTTAGGTATTTAATATTTTGGCAATAGGCTTTGATTTGCAAAGGAAATCAAATTTTACAATTGTTTATTCTGCGTTTTGAGGTAATTATTTAATTTAGAATACTTTTATTAAGTATAATGTTATGAAATTATTGAAGCTTTATTTAGTAAATCTTATTACCATTATAGGTAATTTATTTGTAAACAAACGTAAATGTCTATACATCAACGTTCCAAATTCAAATAAATTCTCTCTGGTTCTCTACCATTTTTGAGCTTATCTAATATAAAACTATTAATCAATATATTAAAACTACCTTGTTGAATGTTATTTATTCCTGGTTTAATATATCACCATAAATCCAAGATGGCCGCCGCTAAGTCTTACAATAACATTTTCTCATTACGTGTGGCCAGACAGAGACAAATACGACCGCTTTCTCGAACCATGGTGTTTATTTACAACTCAAATTCTCTAAAATATTTATTAATACCGACAATATATCGACGTAATATATTTACAAGGAAATGCGTGTTGAACCATAAACTATGTCGTAAACTCTACGCATAGACTATGTCTATGGAGTATGTCCGCAAGGAAATTCTCGCCAAAACTTTGACAGTGCCATCCCTTCCATCTTCTTTTTTGTATACGGCCAGTTCTAAAATCTACCTAAAAATATTTATATCTAACCTAAAAATAAACCATATTATTACCTTATGTTATAATTTTTGTGCAAAACATAGCGTACCTCGTAAAAATGTTTTCTTTTCAACTTAAGTACCATCATAATTTTAATTGATCGCATAATATTGTTACCTAATCTCGGTGGCAGCTGCCATTTTTTGTGCAATTAAATACAACTGTTCAGTAATAATTATATTCTTAATTTCCGAGAAATTGGTGTACAGTGTTCTTAAGTTTTATTGGTTTCACCTATTTCTACCTCTTAGAGTTGTGAAAATATTAAGAGCAAAGAGTATGGCAAAAGATACTATAGAAAAAGTCATAAAAGCTGCCTATTACAATGATTAGATCGATGGATGGATACTACTGAACGGATTTCGATGAAATTTGGTAGGTAGTAGTTTAAATTCTAGATTAACATATAGGCTCATTTTTATCTCGAAAATTGTACAGCGTTCCGGTGGGATGCTGCAAAAACTAGTCTTTACATAAAGCTATCTCTAAGCTTTCTTTCCAATAAGTGCGTTTTATATTGATATAAATCCGATTAATTTTTCATCTCTAATCTCCCGTGTTCGCTCATAAGCAAACATATTAAATTTTATTGCTATTCAAATAGCAGGTGAATGGTGATATATTGCTCTCTTTTATAAAAACTCTATGAAAAAAACTTTTACCGGTACTAAAAAACAGCAACCAAAAATAATTCTGTCACATTCATACGGTGGATATGTGTATAAGAGTGAGAGGGATAGATGGTGTCTAACGGTACATAATCGTGACGGACCGACGGCGCGGGCTGGTCACGATTTTGAAAAAGTGTTGGACCGTCCCGGCCCTAGCGTTCCGGAAGGTTAGCGCATGGTCCAAATCATGAGCTTTTAGTAATATTGAAATGCTTAAAAACATTCAAAATATTTTTAATAAAACGTACGCACACCATAACCTAGCTCATATATTACTCAAGAGCTTTCTATTGACAAAACAAAATAAATTACATTATTAATTATTCTTTTCTTACAGATTATTAAAAATACATTGATAAAAATACAGTTGACAATTTACAGTATTAAAATTGTATTAAAAACTATTAAATAAATAAATAAAATAGATTTATTTAGTAGTTTTCTGATATTTAACAATTTCTACACACTATATTTTTCTTGTATAATTAAAATCATACGTAGGTCGTATGAATGTCATTACAACTTCGACGTAACTTCGATAACCTAATTAGCCAACTTGTGATATAATATTATATACAACGTTTTTCTAATCAATTAAAACATGTGTCTTAGCAATTAGAAAACTTCCAGTCACAATGATTGGCAGAAATTACAAAGTTAATGTTGTCCATCATGCTGATCCGTCGGTTTATATATAGGTTAATACCATAGATTAGTAATGTAGCCGGTTATAATAGTGCGAATGACTAGTTTCCTATTGACAGACATTGATGTAATTATAAAAGGATGTAATTTTGTTCCATAATCATTGTTAGTCGCAAAGTCAATTTAAGACTAAAGCAAAAATAGTATAACATGCGTTCCTGAAATTATGTCTTTGGAAAATCTATACTAATACTAATGACAAATGATTCGTTTGTCTGCATTGAATAGGCTCCGAAACTACTGGACCGATTTTGATGAATTTTCACACAGATATAGAGTAGACCACGGGGAAGGACATAGCTTACTTTTTATTGCGGCAAAACGTACAGTTTCCGTGGAATTTCCTTTTGCGTGCACGAAGTCGCGCGCATCTATATTTAATAATGTCCGATGCGGCAAGATGTAAATTAAGGTTAACATAAGGTTTTTAACAGAATATAAAATAGGTGTATTCCCCGTTTCTTTTAGCCGTATTACGTTAGCCTTTTTCAGCTCAATTGCCTAGTATTTTTTCCCCCCTTCTTTTAGGAAATCTGCACTTCCTATGTTTTACACCACTCATCTGCATAATGCATACACGTTGCGCGGTGTATTGTACCGTCTATGAGTTTCGCGAACACTATCGAATCCATGTTTATGTAACCCAAGATATTGTCATAGGATTTTCCCGCAGATTGTTGAATTTAATAAGTAGATTTGATCACTTTTTTGTCTATTGGTAGGTACAAAGTAAATAAAAAAAACATAATGAAACATTTGAACAAAATTAAAAAGTAGGACGGACAAATATTTGGTTCAAATTTTCTCGGTTCATTCAATTTTTGGATCTCAGTCGTAAAACCGTTCAGGAACATTATGTAGTGGGTTGGCGGGAGGTGCATTATGCATGCATGTACAGTTAGAAGTCAAAATACCTATATAAATTTAAAATTATAGAGCTGATTAGTATTTTTTCTTTTGGCTGTACAAGACACGGTCATACTTTTTATTTTAAAAAATTATGAGCATTAATTGCTGATGATATTCTAATAAACTTCAATAACTATATATTTTCTAACTTCACACCTATGAAAGGACGAAATTAGTCAATGAAAGGGAATTTTAAAGTCCACATGTCCGGGTCCATTTGCTTAAAATTTGCAACGTAATACGTCGACAATAGAGGGATTATTGTAAGCAAAGAGCATAGAACGTGAGAGTAATAGAGTATAGAGCACCACAGAGCATATATTATCTTCTCCAATATAAATCGTATGATTCGATTGTTTGACTCCAAAACTACTGAACCGATTTTGATGAAATTTGACACGCATATAAAGTAGACCACGGGGAAGGACATAAACTACTTTTTATCGCAGCGAAATGTTCGGTTCCTGCGAATTTCCGTTTTTGCGCACGTATTTGTTAATATTATGTGCAATAATTTCAAAAGTAAGGATGGGCGTAGTTATGACGTACATTTGACAAAAAAATCTTCATACAAGAAAAAGTTACGCCAACTTATTTCAGAAGATTTTGTCTCATAAATTCGGACTGATTCGGACGAAAAGGAAATGTCAAAATGTCATGGTGACAAATGTCAAACCTCAACTGACCTAAACAACCCCAAAAGTGGCCTTTCTTCCTCGACATGCCTCGTCTATAATGTATAGGTCTATGATTCTGTCTCCACAGTCACTCAAAGTAATTCAGATTAGTATATATTTTAAAAAAATCGGTTGTCTGTAAAGTAGGTTTACTGACGATAGTTGAACGTGACAACGTCATGTTTATAGTGCGCGCGGAACTAATTGGCCGCGCCTTATGTAGGCGTGTTGCCGCCGCGAAGTCCGGCGCCGAACTGAGTAATAACATCAAGCGCCCCCGCCTCTCCGTCCCACCGCTCACATACCTAAGGCGCGCATCGCGTAACGCTGGTAACAGGTAACGCATGAGTCATGTTTTTTCGTTCGTGCAGCCGGCTCCATCAAATTATAAGACGTTATCACGTCAAAACCTGGTTTTGCTAATCTAATTAATTAAAAAATAACAATTACTACGGCTATTTTGCATTGAAAACAATTATAATTAAAGTTATTACCGTTTCCATATAACAAAACTAATTTAAAAGTTATATTACTACTGACCGCAATAGAAAAGTAAAAAAAAAAAAATGGAATTGTATTCTAAATATATGTACGTGTGTTTCTTCATAAATTTCCATTGAATGGTCGTTGAACGGTCAAGGTACATGACATTGCATTTATTCGATTAAAAACGTCCGTTGCAAACAATTTATAAACATATTGTACCATGTTGTATCGACAATATATCACACAGTTCGTGTACCTGGCATTTTTCCAAAATGACTCGTCACTTAGTTATACAATTTTTTCGCTTCAGTCGTCTCTATTACATTACTTATTTTTTGAATAAAGGCAGAATGGATAATTTCACACCAAGACACGACGCGGCTTTACATTTTTTTTATAGCGATTCAATATTGAACTTCATTTACTACGTAAGTAGAAACACGTTTCATTGCAAGAGCGGCGCCGCGCTACGCAGCGTGATGCAGCTCGAAATTCGAATTCTAGCAATGAAACGTGTATCTTCGTGTGTAGTAAATAAAGTCAATTTTGGAATTGCTATCCTAAAAACGCAGCGCAGCGTACCGTCGTTTCTCGGTTTGGGCTTCCGTTTAAGTTTCGCATTTCACAAGACTTTATATTACGTCATTAAATTAAGTTCATAACGGCCGCACTAAGAGACTTTTAATACATATATAAGGATAGGGAACTTCTTAGTTAGAGATTTTGACAGAAAATATATGGACTTTATGTCAAAATCTCTATTAAATAGCTCCTATAAAATGTCTTACGGCCGCACTAAGAGACATTTAATACTTATATAAGGATAGGGAACTTCTCAGTTAGAGATTTGGACATAAAATATATGGAATTTATGTCAAAATCTCTATTAAGTAGCTGCTATAAAATGTCTTATGGCCGCACTCAGAAACATTTAATACTTATATAAGGATAGGGAACTTCTTAGTTAGAGATTTTGACAGAAAATATATGGACTTTATGTCAAAATCTCTTTTAAATAGCTCCTATAAAATGTCTTACGGCCGCACTAAGAGACATTTAATACTTATATAAGGATAGGGAACTTCTTAGTTAGAGATTTGGACAGAAAATATATGGACTTTATGTCAAAATCTCTTTTAAGTAGCTGCTATAAAATGTCTTAGTCTCAGGTGTACTTAAAACTCTAAACTGAAAATTACTTTCTCAAGAGACGTACATTTCTTTAAGTCTCTACGAAAAATTTAAGCTCATAATAATATTGCATAATTAAGAGCTACAGGTATAAAAAAAATATGTTAACTAGTTTTCTACAGCTGTTTCTTATAACTTCATCCATATTTTTATTGAAACGAAAACTTTAATCAAATCAGCAACCCACAACAGACGGAAAACCTGTAATTTCTTGAACAAGTGTCACATTTTGAGGGACAATAAACACAACGCAGATGGGTCCCCTCAGGTCTCACATAATATTAATAAAAAAGAAACAAATAAAGCGAAAATTGAAATTCCGTCGATTGGAAACGCCACCCTCGAGAGACGCGTGTCAAATGAACAATATCGCGCGTAAACGATAAGGAAATATGCATTTTATTTTTATTAACAAACGATTTATATTCCTTCAACGCTTAATACGAATTAACTGAACATCACAATTTGGTTGCGTCATAAATCATACCCTATTCAAAACTCAACCTCGTGTTTTTAGCCATAGAGTTTCTTTTACAATGTTGATTTTTGAATGGGTGATGTATGGAAGAATTTGGAAGATAAGTGTATGGCGAGGTAGGGTAACGATTGTCGGAGACTGTGCGTCGTCTCTTATCAGACGAGATCGCGGTCCAGTTGTTAGAGTTGTCTTCGGATTGCTATCGTTATGGTTCTCAACGAGATTTTTTTCTTTTTTATGTCTACAATTATTATTATTAATCAGGGTTTATTAATCTTTGAGAATAACTTGGAATTCAACATAATATTATTATAGTATACACGTAGCTAACCCTGATTTTCGTATCCGACATATTGGCATGGCACATTTTCATTTTAAAATTAACCTAAAATTTGAGTTTTCCCGTTTTTCAAATTAATTTATTTCATCTAAACTATCAGGATTATTTTACTACGAAATACCCTTTTTACTTCATTTATCTCCATACAATAAAAGCTGTAACAAATGTCTGAATCAAGGGTCGGTCACAGATGTTGTTTATGTAAAACTCTACAACTGAACCCTCTAGTTTCTACTGACGGTTCACCGCATTATATTACCCATAAAAATATGTCTACTCGTAAACTAGAGTACTTGAAAAATTGGAGTTATCTTGTTAATAAATGTTGCTTTCGAGGAATATTGTGGGCAGTTATGTGTATTAGGTTTTATGTAGTTTTGACTCTCTCTTAAAGGTAGTAAATTACTTTTTGTTTTATGGATTTCTAACTTTATTCTTTATCTTTACACAAGTAGTATAAATGAAGTCGCTTCCTCTCCTGTTCGCTTAGATCTTTTAAACTACTCAACGGATTTTAATGCGGGTTTCAGGAATAGACGGAGTGATTGAATAGCAAGGTTTATAAGTACAACAAGTATCTACCTTTCACCCGCGTGTAGCCGGGGCGAGTCGCTTGTCGATAATAAATATTTTGAACCTATCAAATACCTCGCTTCCATTTCTCAATTGCATATTTTATTAATTAATTTCGTTTCAAAATTAGGTTGTTACTTATTTAAAAAAAAGTTCGTATTGGTCGTTCTTGGTCAACAAACCACATTCATGAGAAAATAAACAAAAAATATATTGATCCTCAAAAAATCCTCATTCACAAAGTTTCGGTGACTCACCGCTTTACAGTTATTCCGGTATCATGCCATTTTTAGATAGCGATTGGAATTTAATTTCTACACAAGAATACACGTTTCATTGCAAGAGCAACGCCGAGCTACGAAGTGCGGTACAATTCGAAATTCGAATTCTTGCAATGAACAAACAATAATCAAATTACACAAAAACTAAAAACAAACAAAAAATATATTTATCTTCAAAAAATCCTCATTCTCAAACTTTCGGTGGCTCACCACTTTGCGGTTATCCCGGTAGCCCTCATGCAAATAGCGTGTCGAATCGGGATAACCGGCATGGGGATAGGGCTAGGGGATGACCACTAATTGAATTACGTGTCGCTCCACATTACACCGCGAGGTTAAACTCCAATCAATATTTGTCCAGCAATTATATTTGCTCCACAATTATTTGTAATTAAATGTAAACAAGTTTGGATAACATGGAGAATGTTATGAAACGTCTTTGGTTCCGTACGGTTTGGATAAAATTGAACAGTATTACGTTTTTTATCGTATTCATCGTATCAAAAAAACCTTAAGATCGAAAGTGAAAAAATGAATAGTTTTTTTTCCGCAAAATATTTTTAAACAAAAGTTAACTATTTTTATTTTAATAAAAACAGAATATTTTGTTTATTTTTAATCAATAAACTTAACCAAAATCCCGTCTAAAATTGACACATGACGTTTTTAATCAGCGCGAAATCCATAGACAATGGACCTTTGGAGAGTGAGTGACGTCTTTCTCCCAAACTTCTCCGATAAGGCACAATGGAGCAAGTTGGGATTTGAAAAGCCATTGAGGGCTTATCAACGATTATGACAAGCCAATGGCGTGTGTGTAATTCGGTAATTCTATTGTGACAGATTTTTAGATCGTTCTTGGGAAAGTCTAAGATTGTATATTATTGAAATTAATGAATTGTTGACTTTTAAAATTAATAATTACGTTCAAACTTGATTATATGCCTAATTAACAATCCCGTGCACAACCAATAGATATATACGTGCAAAATTATCAATGTAAGGTAAACGCCAAATGTAAACTTTTTTTATTTATTTATATATGGCATCAGCTTATAACCATTTGCCAGTGTCAAGTTAAAAAGGCGGGAAATAGAACTTTCGTTTCAATTATCATCACCGTATTCCTATATCGTCAAGTCTAAAGTCTAGTCAAAGTCCAAATATATAGTCAGTACAGTCTATGAGTCATGTCAGTCGATTCAGTAAAGTGGTAGAAGCTTTACTGAAAGTTCCTAGGGAGTTTTGGCGGGAAACATTAAATAGCACGTTTTTAGAAGTTGTACCACTTTCCCACACTTGTGCGCGTTAACGAATATTTAATGGTTAATATTCTACCAATATTACACATTAAGAACCGAAATAACACAAATTTATGAAGTTTCACAAATTCCACAACGTCACTCATTGAACTCCCCGGAAAAACTCCTAAACATTTTTTTATGTAACTTTTTGCCGTGTTTTGTCATTTTTATGTGGCAAATACTTTTTCTACAAAAATTGTCGTCTAGGTAGTAGACGGAAGTAGTCGTTTCATTAAACATTACTGAAATCAGTCGGGTAACATACTTAAGTACCTAATAACAACAATCAAGTCAAGATACCATCTTGAACATTGACGATTAAGACTACTGTCTTAATCGCCAATATTCAACATCACTTACCATGAGGTTTATTGTACACCTATTAGAAGATAACACGACTCCCCGGAGTGTCAGCATTAAGTATTATATCCTGTACACGGGACTATACGTGATTTTGAGCAGCGGGAGCTTGTTACCAAAAAGTCAATGTGCACATTGTAACGTAGGAATTTGCATTAGCGATTAAAGTGTTTTTATGCTCCACTTTTTTAATAGTTTCAAAATATTTTACATTAAGCTGTTGATAACACGACTCTACCTACTACATCCTCTAATTTATACACAACATACTATTCCAAAGTGCAGAACCAAACTTATAACTTTCGCTGAATATTTATCTGTTTTCCTTACTAGATAACCAAATTTATTTGGCCTGTCCAACACGGTTTTACACTTCGCCAACCTCACACTTGACAGATCGCTGTATATTGGCTAATTATTATTATAAGCCGAATCAGCACTATTGTTTGTTTGTTGAGGTTAGCTGACCCTAGTTTGTATATCTTATGGTAATGAAATGGCTAGTGATGTCTATTATAGTGTTGTGCTGATGAGGCGTTCGAAGTTTGTCGGACGTAGAAATCTTACCTTACGTAGTTTGTGACGTGACGATGGTTACAAGATTGTATTACAGTCATACTGTGTCGTTTACATTTGTTAAAAAGTTTGTGCATAATCATATTATGCTCGTGAATGTAGTTATATGACTACGAGACGAGTTTTCGTCAAAACTAGACGTCGCCCTGAGGTCGAAATTCGCCCATAATAATAAAGTAAATATTTATCAAAATTACACCTATCAAACGTACGGTAGTGTGTTTATAATCTGAGGTAGTGTGTGTTGTTGTTATTTTTATTAATTTGTGTATGTATTTCTAAGCATTATTTGATAAAAAAAATATTTTTCTGCATACCTTCCTCCACATAAACTTTAACTGTGCCAAATGTCATACGCCTGCGTTCACACAGTTCTCGTTAAACTGTTCTGAAAGTAGTTTCACGTAATAATATAATAAATAAAGACTCGTAAAATCGTATCCTAGACAATTCCAAAATATTTCAAAATTATAATTTTGATCTACATTATTATGTGTACGTAGTTCATACACAGTTTATAATATGAAATTAACAATAATCTACACCTGGTAATAGATGTTTTTTGTACAAGACTAGTATTCAATCAGATATGAATGTGCCATAAGCCATTACGATTTATTAACGGGCGACCGAGTTTACCTTAATGTCCGTAGATTAAACTCGAATCAAGACGATCTTAATGTTAAATAGGGTACAGGTAGCTAGATGAGACACTCTCCCTTTCCAGCGAAAGGGAAATCACACTATGCCTTTATAGGCATTTATAAGACATCTAAAGCTACATTTACGTTTCAAGTGTTAGTATGTTTTGCTCCTAGCTTGCTCTACGTTTTGTCTTTAGAATTCTGTATTCCAAAATTGTAGAGTCGTTAGTTCTAATACTACTAATATTATAAATGTGAAAGTTTGTAAGAATGGATGGATGTTTGTTATTCTTTCACGCAAAAACTACTGAACGGATTTCGGTGAAATTTGGTATGGTAGTAGTTTAGGTTCTGGATTAAAACATATGCTACTTTTTATCCCGAGAAAGTACCGTGTTCCCTTGGGATCCTGTATTTACGCGGGCGGAGCCGCGGGCAACGGCTAGTGAATTATAAATTCATACCGGTATTGTTTCACAACCCAAAACGCGTCTGTCCTGTACAGCAGGATCCATGTTTCTGGAATCCTGAACCCAAATTCTCGTAATAAACTAACACTTTCATTTAATAAATGAATCGTCTTGATATCATAAACTGATTTTTGGAGTTTGGACCAATCAAATTGGATTTGATTTTGGTTTGACGTTTATGAGGATATTATTTCAGGATGCAGGATCGTGACTTTATTATTGCAGGATTCAATAAGCAGAATCGACCTTCTGTGCTTAAGTAGTAGGTATCTATGTTATAGTCAAATCTCGAAGCACCGGCGCTTTTAGGTTTGACTAGTCAATTCTCAGGTCTGACTTGACGTCTTGGTCAAAGCCCAAATAATTTAAGTTTTTCGGCCTTTGACTCTAGTCCGCCAGTCGCTTCTAAGATCGACTAGCCAAAGCCCGAAACGGATATATTTGTTGTAGTTTCGCAAAAAGTAGCTAATAGTAATACTTTAGGCGAAGACCGTAATTGGTATATATTTCGTGGTTTTCACGAAGGCTTTGGTTCAACCTTGGATAGAGTAGTCATTCCAGGAAGAGTCTGCATATTTGACTGTAACATCTACTCAAAATATCTGGAATATATGTGATAATCGAAAATGTAAAAAACTAATGTCCTTTACCTTCGGTTACGATAACCACAGATTACCAAACAGTTACTCAGTAACTATTAGTCGTATCCAGCGAATAACCGTGTTAACGATTTGTAAGGGATCCGGAAGGGATAGGTGAAGGGAACAAATTAGGGGATGTAATGGTTATCGGTAGATCTCAACTGTTACCCTTGGCTTGAGATGAATTTTAATGTTGCCTCAATGAATATGTATGGCAGAAGTTAGATGTTGTTTAAGCAAAACGCCATATCACACCGTGACGCGACGCGGCATTTTCGCGACGCGGATCCAAAATCGAAATTTATTCACTACGCGAGAACATACACATTTCATTACGAGAGTATTTTAAATAGCTTTCTTAAAAATGTTGCGCCGCGTCGCATCTCGGTGTGAACTGACACTTAGAGGCAAGAGTTTTGTGGCAAAGTTCGTCTCTTAGTTTTATGAGCAGTTAAAGTTTGATTTCATTGCAAAAATCTATAATAAATTAAAAAAAACTTATTCTTTTCTTTATAATATTAATATCGTCCGCTTGCCATCAATCCAATTTTTTTATCAATTTAGTGCATATTGCATTTTGTCTACAAACATTACATTTTCCATTAATTGAGCTCCGTCCATTGATTTAATGTTGTAAATCTACAATCATCAAGTAACAAAAGTAAAGTCTCAAAATTGGTACTTATTTCATTATACATAAGGTTCAATTTAGTAGTTTTCTGTATTTGCGACTACCTATAAAATGTAATGAAATTTTATCATTTCACATCTTCAAAGTTTTACTAAATTACTGGGCACGACTCCGGTATATTGAATGTTCGTGACAAATAATCGACAGATAATCGGTATCGAGTAGAAATCGATATCGGTATTCGATCGTATTCGATACACGAAACCCGTCGATTCGATTAAATCGATTTGATAGTTTGTATTACTTATGACGATCATTATTTAACCGTTTTGTCTCATTCATGAATTAATAAGTTATTTATTATGCTAATTTTGTAAAATATATATTTATTGCGCTATATAAAGGAATATATAGGAAATATTACATTGTTTGTTTGTTTGCATTAAATAGGCTCCGCCGCTACTGGACCGATTGTGATGAAATTTAGCACAGATATATCATATAGAGTAAATCACGGGGTGAATATAATAATATGTATGGTTCCCGCGGGATGTCTAGTCCTTACTAATATGTTAACGCGAAAGTTTGTATGTATGGAATATGGGTGTGTGGATGTTTGGTAGTTTTTAACTATATACCATCTGAACGGATTTTGAGAAAATTTCGTTTGGTAGTTGTTTAGACTCCACATTAACATATGGGAATATGGTGGCGAGCCCCAAAGGGAGATCTCCGACCGAGCGAGATGGTGTATGCTCGGTCAACTGTTACCCTTACTTACTTACGTTACTTGGCCGAAGCCCACCTGTATGCATTTCGGATGTTGTACCTATATATATCTTAGAAAACTTCGATAGCGCGATTCAGGTTTGTGGCGCTAATTGGTACGCCACAAGCACATAGGCTACTTTTTATCGCAGCAAAATGTACGGCAACATCTAGTAGCAGTATAACCTTGCTATAAGACATTTATACATCTATAAAGTCATTACAAAAACAATGAAATATTTTTCCTTAATTAAGTTTTGTATAAAACAATTACAAATTCTGGCAGAGGGGAAACTGCTTCGGTGAGATAAGAGCGAATTTGAATAATTACCTAATAAGTCAGCGCAAGACGCGAAAACTCCATGTGCAATATTCATTTATCATGATTTATAAACATATTTATTCAATCATGAATAATAAACAAAAATTAAAATTTTCAAGCTCAATTCCTTTACTATTTACTATATTAGAAGTAGTTCTGTGGTCGAAATTGTTAAAAATTCATAGTAAGTAAGTAGGTATGTATAATTTTTAACCGGCGTCAAAAAAAAGGAGGCGGTTATGCGCTCGGCTGTATATATTTTAAAGTTTGAACTTTAAAAGGGTTATTTTGCCTTTTAGATAGAAAAAATAAAAAAATGTGATTGTTGTGACTTGTGACAGATTGACAAACGTCAACGTGTGACAAAATTGTGTCAAACCAACACCTACTGTTAATACATTGATCAAATGCACGGTGGTGTGAAATGATAATCTGAGGTAGTGTGCGTTGCTCCTACTTTTATTAGTTTTATGTATTTCGTAGCATTATTTAAAAAATATTTCCTTGCTGCACACCTTCATCCACGTAAACTTTGACTGTGCCAAATTTCATACTCCTCCGTTACTACGATATAATACGATTACTACAATATACTACGATAAATGTTATTAATATCTACTTAAGGTACTCTTCAACCATCGTAGAGTTTACGCGCCAAAGTTCTTATTGAAACATCGGCTGGGGCCTGGGGCTATATGCTCCGGAATCCGGAATGCCGGTGAAAATTCAGAGCACTAAAATTAGAACTCTGGACTACTACTACAATAGAGTTGAAAATCGAATGTTTGAGTGTCGAGTCAAATGTCAATGTCAAATCTGACAAGTCGACTCTCATGTGTTCGATTTTCTACTCTAATAAATTAGAGCAGAGTTCTATTTTCAGTGTTCTAATTTTATCCGGGCGCGCCGGATTCCGAATCATAATTATAGTCCCAACTCCCAGCCTTACAGATTCAATGCGTGCCAACTAACAAATAGGTATTTAATGGTAAAAATCCTTACAGTGTCTAATTGACGACATAAATAACCTTATAAGCATAGACGTATTATATTATAGACGAGGCATGTTGACTCAAAAAGTATCTCTTATTAAATGGCCCCACTTTTGAGATTTTTGGGGCCATTTTGACAGTTTTGAAGATTTGTGAAAACAAGATGGCTGACATTTGAAGTATTGTGCAAACCAAGATAGCGTAACTTTTTCTTGTATGAAGATTTGTTCTGTCAAACGTACGTCATAACTCATAGCCTATCTCGAGATTTGAAATCTTTGCTTATAAGTCTCTACCAGATTTTTGCCGGGGAGTTCAATGGGTGACGTTGTGAATTTGTAATATTTCATAAATTTGTGTTATTTCAGTTCTTAATGTGTAATATTGGTAGAATATTAACCATTAAATATTCGTTAACGTGCACAAGTGTGGGCAAGTGGTACAACTTCTAAAAACGTGCTATTTAATGTTTCCCGCCAAAACTCCCTAGGAACTTTCAGAAAAGCCTCTACCACTTTACTAAATCGACTGACATGACTCATCGACTATACTGACTATTTATTTGGAGTTTCCCTAGACTTAAGACTTGACGATATATGAATACAGTGTTGAAAATTTAAACAAAAGTTCTATTTCCCGCCTTTTTTACTTGACACTGGCAAATGGTTTTAAGATAAGCCGACGCCATATATTACAAAAAAAAAGTCTACCATAACCTATTTTGTTTACAACATTATATCTAACTGTAAAACAATATTAACAAATTCCCGGCGCTTTCGCTGTCTGTCCGTCTGTCCGTATGTCTGTAGATAGCAGTCCTAATTACTCAAAAAACGTCTTATCTCAACATCTTCGCATAGCTGTGTTTATCGTGAACGTCTATGGACTGAAAGTTTTAAGCTTAGGCGTGTGGGTTTTTAATAGATTTTAATATTTTATGTATTTCACTGATGAAACGCTTCTTTGGTTTATTATAAAATAATAAATAAATATAAATAAAATATAACTAAATATATAAAAAAATATAATACTTCTTTATTATAAAAAAAAATCTATAAAATCTTAAATTATTATAATTACTGTTCATAATTTATTGTTCTATTTATAATTTTCTATGTTCACTAAAATTCCTTTCGTTAATTTTTTTACGAAGTTCAAGGTTTTTTATACAATTCTGTACCTAATTGTTGCTATGTTAAAATTTCAGTCAACGTTTTTGAGTTTAGATCTTATCAAAAGCATGCACAACATAATATTTAATCGTTATTTTCTTCCTGCCAAGCGTCGCCCTTCTTTGATATTAAAATGAAATTTCGCAAATGCTTCCTCAAGTTAAGGCATCCTTGAACACAGGCTATTACTGTCTTTGCTTGGGAATATGACAAGGACAGAATGTGACTTGAGAGCCAAATTCAGAAATTGAAGTAGGGTTTTTGGTATATTGGCCAAAATGGACTAGATAATGTTTACTTTCCGCTTTATCTCACACCTTGCGCCTTGTACTGTACTGTCAGCGATGTTGACAGGTGTTAAATCGTACGAGCGCACGCACTGATGCAATTAGTTGACTCACGCCTGTGCGCCAAACAGAGTTTCAAACTTATTTTTTTTATATTTATGTTTCGATGCGACAAAGAAGATAGACTCTTATTCATTACAGATAGTTAGTTTTTAAAACGTTCTTACACATCAGATTCATAAATCAAAGCACATAATAATATTAATCAGTGAAATTCGTATCATACTTCGCAGATTAGTGATTTAGAACTAATGTGTTATATTTGTATTAAGCTCATACTTAGTATCCTCTTTTTAATATAATACATCTATGCTTAGTATATTTTCAACTTACCTACAAAACACTATGCCGCGCCACGGCCGTTATAACTTATTTAAAACTGGACATTGGAATGTTATAATACCAACCAACTAAAAAAGTTTGACTCCACTAAACACTGCATAAGCCCCATAAACCTGTGTGCAGTTTCGTACAATCCTATGGTAATGGCGGAACTTATATTGGGTGACCCTTTCACTAACGGTCCGGGCGCATCAGGCGCTATCTCTGCCCGTTCGCTAAATCAATGTCCCCCGTATAAGTGCTAAACCACCGTTTGTGACGCCATTTTGAGGTTAGGTTCCTTTTTGAGGTCCACGAGCTGTTTAACTTTTTCTATTTATATTTTATAGACCACTGAAATTGACTCTACATGGACTTTTCTATACCGTATAATACTGTAGATAGGAAAAGAATGTATGTTCGTTTGTATTGAATAGGTTCCGAAACTACTGGACCGATTTTGAAGAAATTTGGCACAGATATAGAGTAGACCACTAGGAAGGACATAGGCTACTTTTAATCGCAGCAAAATGTACGAAGTCTCGGGCAACATCTACTCAGTCTTTTATATTAGGAAGATTAGGTTGTATGCTGCATAAACTTAGGCCTTTTCATCCGTTAATGGATGATTTATACAGTATTCTCCAAGCGAAGTAACCACTCTTGAAATACTTTAATGCCTGGGACAGTTGGTTTTTAAATGTCGTATGGTTGCCCAAGCACATACGGCATTCTCACACAGTCAGCCTAGTCCAGAGGAATGACTGGTCAATACGTCTGGGGTTAACCATGTGCGGGTTTCCTCACGATGTTTTCCTTCACCCAACGAGCGTCCGTATAATGTACCTGAGATCTGAAAATCGAACCTGCACTCTCTCGAGTGCGAATGAAACGGTCTACCCACTAGGCCACGGAGCTATGCTGCATAAGGATAGCTATATTTTCTCTAAATTCAAAAGTGTCTATTTCAAAAATTTACCACTTTGCCTACGTAAAAACATTGTGTATAATTAGAATCTAATTCTAAAATCAGTTAGTTTTTAATCGGTGTATCATAAAGTGTACCAATAGCGCACATCAACGATTAAGCAGATCTGAGGCGTGACCAGAACACAGTCCATCATAAATCCACATCAGATATTAGACGTCCTCCGTAACCCCGCGGAGTTGAGGAGGTCACTGCTCCAGTATCATACCGCACACCTGACGCACCACACAACATAGCAGGTTTATCTCAGTTCACACGTGAACCTAAGGTGAGAGCGATCCACCGGCGGCAAGGCCGGGATGACCGCGCGAATTAGAACCAACTTTATCACGAAGGTATAAGGTCAAAATCCGAGTAGCACACGTAATATACAATTAAGAAAGTATTCCATAATGTTACGTGTTGTTATGTAAAAGCGCGCCTTATTATTAGGGGGCTAGAGGTGGGTTTGGTATGTACTGTTAGAGAGACCGGTCGGGTCGGTCGCGAACTTTTACCTATAAATTTGTGTCGAGCCGGTATGAGCTAGGTTCTTGCGAGTAATAATTAAAAGATAAAATATCGACTATTAATGATACAAACATAAACTTATGGACTCTCATAAAAGGAAAATTGAAAGTAACATGGACGCACAACGCACGAGATATCGCAGAGCTTTATAGGAAACTACATATTACCCGCGACTCCGCGTGCGCAAAAGAAAATTCCACAGAAACCGTTCATTTAACTGCAATAAAAAGTAGCCTATGTCCTTCCTCGTGGTCTACTCTATATCTGTGCCAAATTTCATCAGAATCGGTCTAGTAGTTTCGGAGCCAATTCCATGCAAACCAACAAAGAAATATTATAAGTATAGAGTATCAACAAATAGTTTTTGCCTTTACCTTGAATTCTAAGAATGAAGTAACTCTCTTCTCCCATTTTCTGTACTAATTAAATAGTTTACTAATTCAATTACAGCATATAAACTGCTTATAAAACTCGTAAGTGAATTAGAGAACCAAAAAAGCTTTAGTATCAAGAAATAGAGCTAAGTGGAAAACAATTCTAAATATGATGATAATTTTCAAAGCTATGAATTAATTTTATGAATAATAATTTTATATACTCGACTCGCCAGCACTGGGCCAGCGTGACGGGCAATATAGCTTAACCTTATAGTACAACTCCTTATTATGGCGGAGGTCACAGAAACAGGCTCCAGGTTTCAGGGAGACCTTCGGAGTGGGTACTTGTCGGCAGAACAGAGGCAAACCCAAAAAAAAAGTGGCGCTCGTTGCGCATAAGAAGCATGTGAAAGAGCCTAAAGAAAGGTACTTTGCCCACCAATGGCTAGTAAAAGAAAAATATGTTGGGCATATTAAATAAGTTCTAAATTTAACTTTATCGAAAAACTACCGCTGATTCCTATGACCGATGGATCTACGTAAAGATTTCGCAACAAGTCTATTAAAGCTGGCATCTTGTTTTACTGTACTGTAAGATAAGGTTAATAATGGTAATGTGCTCAAATACTGGTGTATGGAAATCTGACATGTAATTTTTTTTTTTATAATAATATTAATCCGACTACGTAAATTTGCCTATGTTATACGGGCTAATACAAGTATTAACAACGAACCTATTGACACCTCATTTATTAAAATCGGATCAGCAGTTTAGGCGCTACAGTGGAACAAACATACATAGTACATACATGTATATTACATACAAAGACTAATTACCCTTCCTTCGGCTTCGCGGTAGTCGGGTAAATATAATACTACCAACTAACTTACGTCCGGTTACTGAAGATTTACGATAAGCTCTAGATAAACTAAGGTTATTTGACGAAGAGCCCCAGATGATCCATTTAGTGGTCACTAGATGAATACCTTTCGAGGATAAAGTACTTTGTTTTGTTATAATTCGGCAATGTAAACTAGTCTTATGAAAAACGTTAGTCATTTTGGTAGTGAAATTGTTTTTTAAAAACATAAAACTGTTTTAACTAATAAAAATAATCATTTTCTGTATGTAAAGTTATTGAATTCCTTCCTATGTTAGCGACACTCATCAGTAGCATTGTTAATTACGAGTTATGGAATCGATAAACGGACGGTCAGTTAACTTAAATCAGTATAAATAATTATGATCACTTTTTTTTCAGAAACATGTTATGAAACCTATAGCGCTAATGAATAAATGAACTACCGATAAATACAGTATATATCATGGCTATAACATCAAATATTAAAAACATAATAAAATGAATATTTAAGGGACGTTCCCATACAACAAATGTGTGATTTTTTGCCGTTTTTCACGGAACTCTTCGTCCGCGAGTCCGACTCGCACTTGGCCAGTTTTTTATGAAATATTCCAATTTCTTAGTTTGAAAATTCCCATGCCGAGTTAATACAGTATCGAGGGAATCTGCGCATTTCTCTAATATAATGGCCTGTGAAAGTACGTGCTCCATTATCTACGACAAGATGGCCGATACAGACTGAATGGAATGACCTGACGCACATTCATAATAAATTATTAGCTGTGTATTTTAATGATAATAACATACTTAGTTATATTAGTTAGAAATTATAATGAGATTACTGTACTATGGTTAAATAGTCAACACATTTGTGCACAGTTTTAATTAGTTTGACAGTTGACGCGTTGGTGCGGTCACAGAGGCCGTAGCATTTCGTACATCGAATCGCTACTTGTCTATTTCACTCGCGCACGAATATATTGTTACCGCGCTCCCATCGCGTACCCGTGTAAACGCGATAGCAATTTATTCGTGCGCGAGTGAAAGAGACAAGTAGCGATGAGACGAAATTCTACGTGATCCACGACCGCACTTTTCAAATTACCATACACATACCAAAATCACTGCCTCCCTTTGAAACAAAATCCAATTTAATACAACGATGTATCAAGCAGCACACTTAATATATTATATTTAGTGTGAGTTCCACTTACGTAAGAGCTTTTTTTTTATGCACCCTCTGTAAAAACCCGCCGCCCTCACAAACTGCTTGGATATATTTAAACGTGGGATTAGAATACTTTGAGATTAGTTTATAGTTGTGAATCGCGTTCTTTCCTTCGGCTTTTTATGGGTTCCACTTTGGCACAGAGTACGAAAATATATTATACTTTACGCATAAAGAGCTTTCATATAACGATCCAAATCGATTAAATTTTGAAAATTATGATGTCCCCTTGACATTGGCGTAGCTAGGTGACCGAGGGCCCTGGGGCGAGAAAGGCGTGTTTTATGTCATAGGTTGAAAATTACGAAGCTTTGAACTGTACTGTCTTAGTTATTGTACAATGTACTGTATCTTACATAGCACTGAGCCGGCGCGGTGGCGCGAATTGATATAAATGCACATGCAGTCATGTTTTCAATATTATTTATTTATATTTCGAATGTAGGAGAAAATGACTTGCTATACTTCAATTTATAGTTTGTAAGTCAGGGTCCTGAACTCGGAGGCCGCGGAGCACTGCCCCTAGCTCCTAAGTAGCTACGCCACTGCGGCCCTTCAAAGGCCCATGATTTTCATACAATCGTGGACACACCGTATGCTTGTAGTAATGCAATCAAATCGATATCTCACTATGTATCTGTTAATCAGTTCTTCCTTATCTGTGACTAGTATTCTAAGGGTCAGTTTCACAATCTACTGATAAGTTTATTTGCATGTTTTGTCTCTGTCGCTCGATATAAATTTATTAGGGACAAAACTGCCGAATAAGTTGTTCGATACTTATTGGGCGATTGTGAAACAGGCCTTTAGTATTTTTGTCGTTCGAGGAGTAGAGAAAAGCCTATTTCCTTTTTTGCTTGCTTTTTCGATCGGATTGGTTAAGCTGTTTTACGGCCTGTTTCAATAACCTATCTACCAATAATATTTGTTAAAAACGTTTATTCGCCGGTTTTTAGCGATACCAATTTGAGTTTTTTAACAAATAAATAGTTATTAGTAGATTGGTTATTGAAACGGGCCGTTAGTAGCTACGAACCAACTATTCACCTGCTATTTACTACTCAAAAATCCAAATCCTTAATAGTGAAAGAAAGTTGTTGCTCCAAAATTTACCCAGAGTCTTCTAAGAACTTCTATACCTGGCGTATTTCAGGGCTGCCCTTTTTGGTGACATCAAATATGATTTAATATGAACCCATTAGCAAACATTTCATTTCCTTTATTATTAATAATCAGAATAAATATTATAGAACATAAATATGATATAACAATCGGCAAGTATTAAATAACGCTCATAATTTATAGAAAATGTAAATCTCTCTAGATCCCTATCAAAAGCATGCGAGCCTGATATGTTTATTACTGTATGGTCGGCAAATTATGAGATTCGTTTAGTTCAGACATGAAATTTGGTCGTGGCAAAACGACATTATTTTTGTTTCCTAATAAATAGATTCTAATGGAAGAGCTTCTGAGTTCTAACGTAACCGGCTACCACCAACTACAAAAACACCACTAGAAAAAACGCTTTCAAAAAATTTAAAAAAACTTTATCGTTAAAAATGGAGACACTTTGAGAGTTCCTTTCATTTATTATTTAGTTTTTATTTCCTCTATTTATTTTGAAAACTCAAATTTCAATAAGAACTATAATACTAATATTAAAGCGTTAGTAAATATATAAATTTTAAAAAGTAACAATACCTACCTACCTTTTTTGCTGTCTGTACCACAAGTCCAAGTCCGAGTCGAAATTATTACAGACGTAGAGTATTGCATTGCGGATCCACAATGCGAACGTTAGTAATTGCACTATCTATTTCAAATTATCAATATTTTATAATCTAATCCAATGGTACTAATTGCTAGTGATGATGGATAAATGATATCTAGAAATACTTCCCTAACTCCTTAGAAATTGATATTAGATATCAATATCAATTTCTAAGGAGTTACTATAGAAAGATAGAAATTGATAGCTAACAATATTTAACATTTAAAGCTTTCGATTTCAATTACTTCAATTACTTAACTATTATTCTAAGCCCCAGCTCGCGCTTGACCACTACTATCGACAGGGTTCCCTGATTTATGCCCTTAGCCCTCAGAATGAATAAGGAACCTCCGCCCAAAGGCATTTGTCTCTATGTCCGAAAATGGAAGATTTAGACGCCTTTTTACAATATATTACAATAAGTGAGGCTATAGACGGTTTTTTACATTACAAAGTAAGGAAATAGTCGTTTTTTTTTCAATACATCACAATAAGGCTTAAGACGGTATTTTACTATACAGTAAGGATAAGCTAATGTTATGTTTAAAATCTTTCTGCACGCTATATCTAATATAAGAAGAAATCAGAAAATTGATATTCGTGTTTAAGTTTATTAAAAAACTTGAAACATGATGGTTTCACTTCTGTCGTGTGTGAACTGCGCAGTGATTTATACAAACTTCTAGCTGTCCCGGTAAACTGCCTTAGAATTATCTTTATTATTTATTGACGCACTGGAAGCAGCACTACCTACCGGGACCAATTGCAAGTCTAAACCATTATCAAATCAACTTGAACAAACACAAAAAAAAAACACAAAAATCGGTCCAGCCGTCTAGAATGAGTTCAATTACAAAAACACGCACAGAAGATTCCAACTACTAATATATAAATATTGTGAAAGTTTGTGGGGATGGATGGGTGTTTGTTACTCTTTCACGCAAAAACTTCTGAACGGATCTTGATGAAATTAGGTATGGTACTAGTTTGAGCTCTTGATTAACACATAGGCTACCTGGTTTTTTTCCGGAAAAAGTGTTGTGTTCCCGCGGGATACTGTATTTACGCGGGTGGAGTGGAGTACCTAGTACAGGTACCTAAGCATGAAGATAACTCATTACAATAAGTGAGAGGGTTTTTACAACAAATACGGTAGAATGTAAGGTTGTTCCGTACACGTCAGACTGTACAAGTATTCGCAATCAGTATGCACCAGCTGATAAGAGCGTACTCGAGAATATAATTACATGATGTTGTTTACGAAATTAATGTATGCGCTGCATTTTTATGAACTTTATTCATTACAAAAGACGTTTTATTGTAAGAGTTCGAATGTCAAGTATCACCGCGCTGCACATCGCATGTACAGTGTATGACTGATTATATGACACGTGTATCTTTTTGTGTAGGAAATAAATTTCAATTTTGAATAGCTATCTTAAAAATACAGTGCCGCGTCGAGTATTGTCTCGTTTCGGTGTGAACTGACCCAATTTTTTCTAGAAATACTTTTAATAATAATAAGTACAAGAATTATATTTTTTATCTGCAACGTTTGCTAGTTGGAAAATTATATTTTGGGTTTTTGTCTAACAAATACACAATCAGTTCATCGGTCCTATTTTTAATCATTAAAATAGTCCCGTATTGCAGAATTCCTTATAAATTACAAATATAACTTTTATAATAAAGAGTCCATTAAATCCACATTATGAGAAACATAAAAACGCCATCACATAAAACATTAATAAGACGAAAACACCGTGGAAAAAAAGAAAAAAATGCACCCCAACCCGGAAAACTATTTTCATCGAACAAAAAATGTATCAGCAAGATTTACGGTGTACCCTTCAAGCCCTAAAATGCGTGAAATGATCTGTTACCCCCGCATTGGTCGATTTCTTGTACTGATTGCACAGTTTAAAACAAAAATAACTTTTAACCTGTAAAAATTATCATAAGTAACTACAGTAGATTTTCTAAAAAAATAACTAAAATAACTAAAACAAAAAGAATTGAAACAGTTAATTAATTTATATGTTCTACAATACATTTTAAAAAATGTAAGTAGTATCCCTTACTTGTACTCGTATTGTTGTAAATACGAATGTTTTTTACGCTTTCAAGACTGAAATAATTTGATGATTGTGTTTAAGAACACAATTTTCAGGCGTACAAAGGCATAGAATGTTTATAAAATGACTTTTTAACACATTTTCAGGCATATATAGGTATAAAATGTCTAGATAATGACTTTAAAAAACATTTTCCGGTATAGAAAGTCATAGAGTGTCTAAACCTAGGTGTAGAATCGCAAAAAATACCTAGAGTTAAACTTAAAAGTAAAGTTCATTCTTTGCCATAAAAAAGAAGATTCGTTGCACTAATACGGGTTTGTATTACATTTATCAACGTAAACAAAGTAGCGGTTTTACATTAAGCTTAAGGCTCACTTACGCTATCAATTTGTCATACCCATCAGTCCGCGTCGGTCAATGCTGCCCGGACATCTAGATTCGCGTCACGTCCTACAAGTCGCCAGGGCCATTGCTGAAATTGATACACATTACTCCCACCATCTATATTCTATTATCGAATATCAACCTTGCTGGCTTAACATAGGAACTAAAGTCCCATGACACAGATGTAAAAATGTTTTTTATTCATCCAATATAAATTGAGCTCGAGTGCTTAAGAAAAATTGGGGTCGATGAGGTTTATGTAAATTGGCTTTCTGCTACTTGACCGTTGAGTTTTATTTCTGAAATAGTGACCGCCTGGTACCAATTGCATGAAAAATGATATGTGAAAGTGCGGGGGGATTATTGAAATGCTCATAAAAGACAGAGTTTATTTGTGTCGCTATTTGTCTGTGCCGACTGCCGTCTTTTTGTCTATGGAATATGTTATGCGAAACTACTCTATCAGAAGTGACATATTATCTAGTGTCCGTGTATATGCGGCTTAAGACAATGTAAAATGTAGTAAGTAGTAAGTGAATTTTATGAAATTAAGGCATTTTTTTTAAATCGGGTAACATAGTTTTGAAATAACTATCTCTACTTTTTTTAAGAATACAAACAGACATAATTATATTATTATAGCATAGAAATCCAAACTCTCAGTTTGTATATTTTTTTAAACTTAGTATTGTTTCCTTTAAGTTTATGTATAAGATTGTTTTGTTTGCATGTATTTTTCTATTTATTACCTTGTTTCATTGTATTATCAGCTCTGATTGTTTTTTTTAATGGTTGCATGTTAAATGAAAATCATTAAATAACTTTTTAGGTACCTAATTTTACAGCCATTTAGGGCCTATTTCACAATCTTCAAATAAGTTTAGTGTCGGATAGCCTATTCGTAAGTTTTGTCGCCGCTTACTTCATATCGAGTGACAGAGACAAAACATGTAATCAAGCTATCTGACTTATTAGCGCCCGTCACACGTACCGTTCGGACCGCGGGAAATACGTGCTATTTCCCGAACGCAGTCCGAACCGCGATCCAAACATTACGTATGTGGGGCGCTTTTTTAAAACAGGACCAGTTTTTTTTTTACTTTTTTACTTTGCATGACTTTTCAGTTTTGCATGTTTATTTTCTGTCGCAATTGGCTACTGGTGATGGTTACTTGGTGGTGGGGTGACGGCCATTACTAATATCATCACTAACTTGTTCTTTCTGAGTTTTCACCCAAAGTAACCAGCCACTTGTATCACCGTACTAACACCCTGGGATCCAGTACATCATCATGTAAGTAGCTTTTTACTTTCATTTTTTTATGTAGACTAATTTTCATTTCTTTACTTATTTTGTAGAACTTTTTTTGGTATCTGTCTAGACTTGGAACTTACTAAAAAGCTAAACTATGACCCGTAAAGTAATTTGAATTATGAACATTTTCTCTATAGTTTCTATGTATACTTGAACTGACTATTTTCAGCAAATTGTAAAGAAATTTAAAAATTATTTCTACCTTTTTAATTTTCTTACCTCAATATTTAGATTCACCAAAATGTCCGTATGATTGATCACAAGTCCACATTAATTAATATTTTTGTTATCAACGCTAATTAAATAAGGTGCATAACCCTGCGGCGGCGCGCGGGTCTCCTTTACCCCCGGGCTAATAAGTGGAGAGATTTATGAGTCCACAGATATGCAAATAGAAATTTGCGGTCCCTCTGCCGATAAAAAGACGGTAGTCCTTGGGGGGGGACTGTTTGTCCAAGGGACCAAAGGGGACCAGTGACGTAATTATAGCGCGCCACTTCTGGTTTATGATTTTTTACATTTGTATATTGTAGAGGTAGAAGTTTATTAAATGTAGGTCGTTTTTAGTTTCCGCTCAAAATTTATATTTCTGACGAGAATTTTGACTGATAATATTTTATATTATAAATAAAGCTATTTCTAGCTACATTGAGGCTTGCAATTTCATTAATTTTCTTAGAAACGTAGCTTTTATTTGTGTAATCATTATTTACTATGCGATATATTCTAGTACCTATGCTATTTGTGCGAAGATTATTTACTTTATTAATTTCAATTGATATTGTTCAACATATTTTTAGTATCACAATTTACAATTACGTATCTACATATTAGCATACAGAATTAGTCCAACCATAACCATTTCGTCGGCAAACGTGAACTGATGTAGCCAACATCAAACATGTCCACAGTGTTTGCTCATTAGCGAATGGGAGGGGATCGATCCTGTGAAATCTAATACGTGTATGAATATATTATGATAAGATGTGTCCGCTACCGGGGTTTTCATCTAAATATTTACTAGAATGTACTTTTGACTTGATATTTTTAAATCTCACAAAGTAAAACTTGGAAGTACGAGTTACAATAAAATTCACATAAAATCTTATTATTGTAATTTGTAATGTCAAAAGCTTTGAGTACCCAAAATATGTTTAGAAAATTAGAAATCTCGATATTTAACGTGAAAATTCTGGCACTTAAAAATTATGGTCTACCGCATAGACCTATATATTATAGACTAAGCATGTCAAGGCAAAAAGTGTCCAGACTTTTGGGTTTATTTGGGGCAGTTGAGGTTTGACATATTTTGTCATCTTGATATTTTGACATTTACTTTCCGCAGTATAATCAGGTCGCATATACTTGACTTGTCCATCCTTCGTTTTTAAATCATTGGTCCACCGTTATTTACCTTACATCCAATATTTTTTTAATTATTATTATTATCCCACACTTACACACACATGCACGTTGAAGGGTTGATATCGAGTATGACGTGATAAACAGCGGTCTCGGATTTCAGACAGACTGTTGATACTGACCGCTGGCGACCTAACGAGCCGAGACTCATGCATATTCAGACCCCCGCCGATACAAGGAATTAATTAATTTCGTTGTCGCCTATCTGTACTGTAGGGTTGACATATCATAGTTTCATCGCTGCTTTCGATCATGTAAAACCGGAATTGAATAGTATGAATAAGTAGTGAATTTTTCCAATTTCGACGCGGAATCGAATCGAAAAATGCGTACAATTATTCTGAAACTTATGGGCCTAGCATGAAAATTTGACAGCGGCGTAAACGAGACGTTATCGAGAATTGTATAAAATTCTGTCAAAATCGTGTCAGTGCCCATACAAATTTTATTCGATTACTTTACGTTTACGCCGCTCCAAATGTTCCTGCTAGACCTCCTGGTATGGTATCGACACGTGAAAATACCCCAAAAATGGAAGCTATTAGACAATACCAATTAACATTGTACATTTCCTATCGCAAGGGATGTGAATAGTGATTATTCTAGTTTCAACAACATATGTGCGATCATACTTTCAGGAACATGTCATAAATAATCCTTGTAATGAAAGTCACAGGTTGCTTTTTAGATGCAATAAATACTCGTATGATGTCGTACATTTTCCCATTAATAATATTATAGATTTGTAATTCAAATTAAAATGCGTTACATGTCTGCAATTATGTATTGAAATATTTATTTCAGTGTAGGTCATTTCGTTTGCTACGACTAGATCGCATATTATATCGTCGGTATCATATTATCATGCACGCAAAGCCTAGGTACAGTTTGAAAATAAAATTTGAAAACACCCCACACTTTTTATAATTCAGTATATTGCAAAATCTCCCCTATCCGATACATTCAGCTATCATGTATTATTATAAACGCGAAAAATCACAAAAAGCGTAATAATTATGTAATATAGTAATAACCGTGCGGCGCACGCGCAGTGTAGTGTTACAAATGAAACGTTTCGGGTTCTTTGTTGTGGTTATACGTTACAATGTCCCCAAAAAATTGTTAATACGACGTCCCGATATGTAATTTATTGGCAAAGCTTTAATTAATTTACTTTGAGAGATGTATTATTCATTTCTATTGTGAAGGAGACGACCATATTCAACTCAAGGGTTGCATTTTGACTACAATATATTAGGAGTGAGAATTGATTTAGAGATTGTTTACAAAATTGGTTTAAGTTAACTCTTGATTAAAATTACGCCGTTAATAAGCCAAGATTAGACAAAATGCTCAATTATGCGGGTTTATTATTACCTAACACGTTTCTGTTCACGGTTTCGTACCGAAAAGGTAAAAAGGGACCCTATTACTGAGATTTCGCTGTCCGTTTGTCTGTCACTAGCCTGTATTTCCTTAGCCGTGATAGCTAGACAATTGAAATCTTCACGGAAGGTGTTGCCGCTATGACAACAAATACTAAAAACATAAAAAAATAAATGTTTAAAAAAAAAAAAAAACACGTTTGTTGTATGGGCAGCCCATACAACAAACGTGTTTTTTTTTTTCGTTTTGTACGGAACGCTTCGTGCTCGTGTCCGGCACGCACTTGGTCGGCTTTTTTTTTTTTTAAAGTTGAGGTTACTCTTTAATATTATGCATTTATAAGACAACGTCGTAAACCACACGGGCGTTGGTAAAACTTTGCAACACTCATTAGTGGTCAGAGGGGTGTCGACTGTCAGCGGACGTGTGTGCAGATTATATGGGGGACGAGTGACAAAAAACACACATGGAAAAAATGTTCAGAGATTTATCTCGAGAGTGAGTCTCAAGATACCTAAATCTATTTTTGCTAATTTGACTTTTACATTAATATATTTAATATTTCATAATTTCATTAGTAAAAACAAAATGCTTTAAAGGAGCATAACAGTCAGGATTAATTTTTAACTAGCTTTTGCCCGCAGCTTCCCCTGTGTAAATATACCGCGCGAACACTGTACTTTTTCGAGATAAAAAGTAGCCTATGTGTTAATCCAGAGCTCAAACTACTACCATACCAAATTTCATCAAACTCCGTTTAGAAAGTTTTACGTAAAAGAGTAACAAACATCTATCCATACATCCATCCATCCTCACAAACTTACGCGTTTATAATAATAGTAGTAAGTAGGATAGGATTTGTATCAGTCAATTCTATAAACAGTTTTCTTATTCTATTTTATAATATCGTGCAATTATTTATGCTTATTTATGTATAAAATATCTATGTTTTAGTTTATCCTCGTAATTTATATTAAAATATCAATAAATAGAAAACATACTCCTAGCTCAAACATATTGTAACCAATGTTTACGAATTGGCCATCCTATTACTTTAAAATACTTTTTTTTTATTTTATTTAACATTGGTCAACTTTAAAACTTAATGCATAAAAAAGACATACCTACTGAATATTCGTAGATTTATAATCGTCCTTTGCACTTGTTACTGTCGTGGCATGTCGCAGTTGTCAGATGTAACCGCTAGGGGTACAGGCGACCCCATTCGCAGCTGAGGGTTACAAGTCAGTGGTTTTGTGAGATTGATCATTGCGGTTCAAAACGTTTACAAAAGGATTTCATGTGCAGATAATCTCGTAAGCTGATAAAAAAATATTAATCATGTTGAACACGTACTTGAGTAAGGAATTTATAATGTGCTTTCATATTATCTACATTTCGTGTTAAATATCTAGTAGTATCTAGTAGGTAGTACTTAAAATTGAATTCGTTTATCCTACTACTATAATTTTGAAAGTTTGTGAGGATGTAATCAACCAGATTAGTGGATTGTTACTCTTTAACGCAAAAACTACTGAACGGATTCCGATGAAATTTGGTATCGTAGTAGTTTATGCTCTGGATTAACATAATTTATCCCGAAAGAAGTATAGTGTTCCCGTGGGATACGATTACGCGACGGAGCCGGGGGCAAAAGTTATATATAGACTGTAACATTACGAATATATTAAGACTAATTAATATCTCACCGTTGCCGGTACAGTTGTGTTAAAAAGTCTCATTTGGGACTCGTTAATTCGAGTCGTGATTCCCGGAGCCGCACAACTTTTTCTTTTATACCTGTTTAATTGAGGATCTGTACGGGATTAACCAAATGAGGGCGACACTCGGTACAATCACTTGAAACTTTCGCAGAGCGAAATTGCTTCGGATTTTATTATTTTGCGTGAAATGGCGACTCCAGTTTGTACTTTCATTTCGTAGTTTAGGTTCTTTCATTACAGGAAATTTTAATTGAAGATTACAATATCATTTTGAAAAATGTACTTACCTTAGTAGGTACATTTTTTAGTTAAGTTATTTAGGTAATTTTCTAAAAGCTGAACTGAAGCTTATTATGTATTTATAATTCATACGAGCTTTTTGAGTAATAAAAATATTGTAAAAATTCACAAATTTCTATGAAATAAATCTTATTTTCTTAATAATTTCCCTTTTAAATTCGGCTAAGATTTATTTCATACTTTTTTGTGTATTTTTACTTTCAAGTAGGTTTAATTTTTTGCTTAAAAATAATATTTTTCCCTTTTTAGGCATATTTATTATATTATTACTAACAAATTTTAAGAACTTTTAAAATAAAATAAAAAAAATATATATTTGTGTGGCTGACCAATAAGCGCCCCACGATCCTGAATCGCGCTATCGAAGTTTTCACAGTTCTGCGCTATATATACAACATCTGAAATGACTACATGTGGGCTTCGGCCTGACCGGGAATACCATCTCGCTCGGTCGGAGATTTCCCTTTGGGGCTTGTCACCACATTCCCACAATTGAATACACGCCAAGCTTCCATTAGGTATTGTATATAAGATGATGATGATGATTACTGTAAGTTACATAATGGCATATGCTTGCAGTTCTTTAAACAATGTAGAAATTTCCAAATGCGTATATTTAAAGACTGAGGAGTTATGTTCAGTGCTTTTGGATCCAGGGTATACCTGGGCACAAAATCTTACTTTTTGGTAGCATTTGCGTGGGTTACTTGAGAAAAAGTCAAAATCACTATATGTGTCCATACAAATTTCGAGGACTTCCCTCGATTCCTCATGTATGCCATCATTAGGTCATCATTTTGGTAACAACAGGACCAACTTCGGATTATACCCTTTATATCAAAAAAATAATTTTGAATTTTTTTTCATAAACGGCAGAGTAACGTTCAAAGATATCTGTTGATAGATATAGTGTTGGTGTAAAATATTATGAGAAATACCTATTATATCATCATTATGTGATGATTTACGGTGTGATGATGGTGATGATGATGATGATGATGATGATGATGATTATGAATATTTTAATTGATGTCAACGGATCACAGGTTGACAGACGGCGGAGTAATCGCTGAACAAACAAAAAAAATTTATATATACAGTCGAACATATAACCGCCTCCTTTTTTCGATGTCGATTGAATATAACTACGTGATAGAGGTTATTGCCAAACAATAATTAAGACCATTCTTTTACGCAATCAAAAGCGGTTTCTGTAAAATATTCGATATAAAACATGAGTACGAACTTGTACGCGGACTCGTGATCGGCGCGTACGCTCACGACGCCATTAGCGGCCGCCGTGGGCGTAATTAAAGAGCTACAATACAGCACTGGCGAATTAAAAACAATTAACTCAGCCCGAATTGAGCACAATGGCCCTCTCCGCACGACTCACAGCGTGTAGCGCTTCTGCGCGCGACAGTACCTATCGACGATCTAACGCCCGCGCCATATTGGTATATTCGAAATTTAAATGTTTTGTTTTTTCTAGTGGCCAGTGTTGGATTTTTTTTGTTGATGCAAAAAGAGCTAAGAAATTAATTTTGACCGCAATCTATTTAACGTATTACCTACATAGTAAAATTAGCATCTCTAAAAGTAAATCAAAATCACATTTCAATTCTCACAGAATTATTGGAAGGATTTTAAGATTATTACGTAAATCTGGAAAATTCGAAAATCAATCACGCTCTTTGAGCGTGTTAATCGGGCCGTCAAATTAGGTTTGAGCGTTTAAGCTCATCGCCAAAGTGCTGATGTAACACGAGGGGAATTTTCCTTTTCCTTTTTTCACGCTGGTGCGCTTCTATTACCGAGCTTACTCTTTGTAAAAAGTTTACGGTTGGCACTTTGGTGAATTGATTTCTGAACTCGGTTCGTTGTGTTAATTTTTTCGTAGAGGTTGGCTACGATATATTGAGATGACTGCAATAATGTTACCATACCATACCATTTAAATATATTTTTTCAGATTCCATAACTCCGATTAAAACACTATTATAATTAAGCGTGACATTATGCTTTAAATTGGTTTTAACTTTGTAAATACTTAGTAATTGCTTTAATTACATAATATAATAGTCAAGTTTCCAAAAAATGCAAAATTGATATCCAATAGACTTCTTTATTAATAAACTATTTATTCGAGCACCCTTCTGATATAATTATCGGTTTTTTAAATTCAATTGGTCAACTGATGGGGGTGTACAATGAAGTGGTGTCATGTTGCACACTCGCGGGGAGACGGCCATTGTTGTTGCCCTTTAAAAAAGTACATTTTGTCTATGGTTACGGTCGCGATTTAAAAATAGAACATATTTAAATCGACCCAGCTACATTCGTTAATCAATAAGTTGATATCTGCTGGGACTATAATATGATCTGAAATCCAGTAGACCGGGGAAAATTCAGAGCATTGAAAATAGAAATCTGCACTAACACAATGTCGAGTGTCGAGCTGTCTCATATGACATTGACATTTGACTCGACTTGTGTGTTTGATTTTCAGCTCTATTGTATAAGCGCAAAATTCTATTTTCAATGCTATGAATTTTCCACGGTCTCCCGGATTCCGGATCATATTATAGTCCCAGACGAAGAATAAAAAAAATATTCCTTGGTTGACGAAACTAACGCGCTAACAATCAATTCTTTAGAAATACTTCAATTTTCACGCTAAAAATAGATTATTCATAAAATGACTAAGGAAGACATTACATTTGTTTCCAAAACACATGCAAGTTTTTTCAATTCATCACATTTCAGTATTAGACAGTAGATTAAAATGCGTTCTTATCGCACAATGGGCACAATCGGGGAACAAAAGTCTGAGCATGTATGTGGTGGCTTTTTGAACTGGATTTTTTCACTACATTCATCCTGTGTATGGTTTCCACCCTATTGTAAAAAATCAGGGTTGACACTTTCATCTAGACGTGTCTTAATTTTATTATAACCAGAATAATTTATTAATCCTTAAAACCATAGACGTATAATTTATTAAACACGAGGCAAAATCTGTCCCCACTTAAATGGCCCCTCTTTTGAAGTTGTTTGGGGCCATTTTCACATTTGAGGTATGGTGAAAACAAGATGGCGTTCTGTCAAATGTACGTTATAGCCTATCTTTAGTTTGAAATTTTTGCTTAAAACTTAAAAACATATATACAGACTTGCAAAAGTCTCATCTCAAGAAAAGGTCAGATTCTACTAAAATTTAAAATATAAAATAAAAATATTTTGAAACATTAGGTCACAATGAATTATAATATTATTATGATTTAAAAATATAGGTATACCTCGAGACTTCATCTGCATAGAAAGAAAAAGTTCCATTGCGAATACTCAAACTCCTTAGTTTTTGTCATATTAAAGATTTTATTCTTAATTTGGAAGTTCTAACTAGGTAATTATTATTAATATAGTCTATGACAAAGCAGAAAATGTTACAGTCGTACCAACCCTGAATTTAGCGTCTGCGGTCGCCGCCCGTTCCGTGTACAGTCCTGCTCGAAATGTTTACCTTTGCGTCTAACATCCAGCATAATATACATAGGTGCTATAAAGATAAAGATAAAAAATAGTCTTTATTACTAGAGAATTACAGTTTATATTTAAGTACAATTATTTAAAACTAGCTTTAGCACGCGACTTCGTCCGCGTGGAACCCCATTGCACCCCCGCGGCGTATGTATTTTGAAAAATCTTTTTTTAACGGATTTATACGTCATAATAGCTCTCTGCGTGAAAAAATTCAACGCCATCCGTTCAGTTGTTAATGTTATACAAACATCAACAACTGAACTAGGCCTCCTCTGAGTTCTTCCATTCTTGTCTGTTGCCCGCTTTCCTTGTTCATGTGGTTCCCGCTGTCTTCCTCATTTCATCCTCCCACCATCGTATTTGACTCCCTCTTTTTCTTTTTTCTCCATAACATAATATAATAGTATAAACACAATTTTTAAGATAGTGATTCAAAATTAAACTTTATTCCCTACACAAGTTCGAATTTCGAGCATTCGACATTGCAATGAAACGTATATCTTCTTGAGTAGTAAATAAAGTTCAATTTTGAATCGCTATCTTAAAAATTCAGCGCCGCGTCGCGTCTCGGTGTGAACTGACGTTAAGGCTAGGACTAAATGAATCCGGAAGGTTGGGAAAAATTCAGAGCACTGAAAATAGAGATCTGCGTTGATATAATACAGTTGAAAATCGAGTGTCGAGTGTCGAGCTGTCATAATTATATGACATTGATACTCGTGTGTTCGATTCTCAGCTCTCTTGTATTAGCGCAGAGTTCTATTTTCAATGCTCTGAATTTTCTTCGGCCGTACGGATTCCAGACAATATAGTCCCGGTCCCGGTAAGATGGTAACAAACATAAGCCACAAAGTTAACCTCCGTCCCAAGCACCACGCTTGCACGTGCACAATAATCTGCCAGCGCCGAGTGCTGTTGAGTGATCGGTGTCAAGTGAGCTAAGCGCCCTCTGCCGCTCTCGCACGTGATTAAATCGCGAAAAGTCAAAGTGCCACGATCCTTTGTGCGATCAAGATGGCCGTTCGCGAAATATACGTTTTCATCCCAAATAGCTGTTTAAAATTTTAGGGGTCAATTGTCAGAGAATTTTCATATTACGCGATACGATACCAGATAGCCGATATCGTCGGCTGAAAATCGTTTTCCCAATATCGACGCAGATAACCGATATCGCGCCGATATGTCGTACCAAATTACAAAGCCCTAAAGGTAAATCTTAAATAGACACCTGCCAAATTTCATGTCACTGCCTTAAAATAATGCCTTAATAATCCTTAGTAAGGTGGCCGAAAACATGGACCTTATATGTACATACCTAGCTATTTTTAGAAGTAAATTACTATGGCTAAACTTACATAGACACGCGCCACATCTAATAATGTTAACACATTGCGTACAACCGTGTAAACAAAGGCAAAACTATACGAATTAAACATAATGTAAAGATATAAGATGTCGCAAATCTACGTTAGTGCGTGAATGTGACGGCACATAAATCGGACACAATATAAACGATTAATTGAATGAAGATATAACTTCACACATAAAGTTTTGAAATGTAAAGTACAGTCGTAAAGAAACAATTCATCATAATGTTTTTAAGTATAATGGCGTAGATATTCAGTTTTTAAGTGTACATAAATAATAAGGGGAAATGCGAAGATGTTAATCAGCCGCGGGCTACCCCACACGTACGGTAGCTTGCTTGCTCGCCCCGCTCGGCCGGCTCGCTCGGTTCGCTCGCGTCAATCTTTCATTTTTCCGTGCGGTCATCTCTTTGTTATTCAAATGAGAACTGATGCCCATCTGGCGGGGGAATAATTAATATTCTTAAATTGAAATTTCCCATTTCAACATCAACAGTCGCTGTTTGCAAAAGTTATGCATGAAAATTGATTATTTACGTTTGCCCAAACTAAACTTTATCATTAAGGCTTTTTTATCTTGATAATTGATAATAATAATACCCGGTCAAACAGAACGCACATTGACTTTTGAGAACAGATATTCGGTTAGTGTCAGATTTCTAGAGCATCATCTCCGTCGAACACTGCCAATGTAACATTTTTAAGAGAAAACGCTCCACAAAGCTAATACTAGCCTTTTACCTCTTTTCAAAGGTCGATGTGTATTATGTACCTATTCTTTTGGGCCATGTACTGTACTAGTATTCCAGCACAAATCCCATATCCAACCTATTTCAAATACATCCACAGATTAAATATAATCTTTCCCATACGTTCTGATAGCTTTTATCTGTGGTACTAAAGAGTTTGGAATCTAGAGGCAGGTGATTTACTCCATCGTTAGCCCGGCTAATTCCTCCTTCCTATATCGTTCTCGCTTGCACTATATTTGTCTCCCTCTAGCGTCTAGACTTTATAGCCTCGTTACTAGTATCAGTGATAGTAAAGAATGTGCATCTAGAAATGCGCCGTATATTAGTATACTGAAATATCGTGATTTACATAAAATAGCATTTAAATCATAACATTAATTCTATTAATAGCTGATATAAACATATCAGAGACGAAACAAGATTTATTATTAAGAATATTACAGCATTTGTAAGTATGCAGAATAGGTCCACGCTGCTTGTGACACACAAGCAATATTTAGTCTGTGGTTTTCTTACAAAATAATTTGAAACTTGGAGTAAAATAACCTAAAAATATCTTTATCCATTTTTATCTCAATATCTTCGATTGTAGGGAAACAAAACTTTCAAACTGTTATTATTAATTATTTAGAACTCTAAAGTAAAGGAATGGATCCTTTTACTTTTAAATAACTAATGTGTTAAATAAAACATTATCGGTAAACTCGTGCAATAAATAACAGTGGTGTGTTTGCGATTATTTCCTAAGTCGAGTTTATGCGGTGTTGATACTTTGCCGACACATCTTAGTCTCGGACTACATAATCCAGAATCTCTCCGGCCGAAAAAAAAAACAGCGCTGAAAATAGAACTCTGCGCTAATACAAAAGAGCTGAAAACACGGCAACACGCCAGCAATTTTAAAACTCGACGCTCGTGTGTTCGATTTTTAGCTTTATTGTATTAAACGCAGAGTTCTTTTTTCGGCGCTGTTTGTTTTCGGGCCGGAGAGATTCCGGGTGATGTAGTCCGAGCCTAAAGCCGTCGCCTTATGTTGGCCTTTAATGTTCGCCGTGTGAATTTCTAGATTACTTTAACGGTTGTTTATTGAGATAAAGTTAAGTTAATTTAATGTAAAAGTTTATATTATAGGCTCTAAAAAGGGATGGAGATAAATGACGTAAAGGTAAAGTAGCAGTGAAAATAACACGTATATAAATACGTAACAGATCTAACTTTTATTAGAATTGTAGCTGAAGACTAAAGTACAACATAAAGGATAAAAGATATAAAAAAAACTATCAGATATTGTGACCGTTTTCGGAATAGAACCCTAAACCACAGATTACGAAATGATCATTTCGTAACCTAAATGATGTCCCAATTAGTTTTGTCTGTTTGCCCTAATAGTCTCTTACGAGTTTAAGTTCACTCTTAGTTCTAAATATAGAAAGGTTACTCAACGGAGAAAAGAGTTTAAATTCCCTACTTAAACAAAAGCTGTAAAATCTGGTCGGAGCAGTCGCCGTGACGTCTAGATCTGACGCGGACCGGATGGTCTTTATGCGACCTATCTGACACTGTGACATTCTGACACTACGACACCGGTGACTCTGACACTGTGACACCGATACTGACACCGTGACCCACTTGTGAACAACGCTTTGTTGGAGCATCTTTGTTCGCGCCAAAGTTCTGATACCTTTTACCTTTGCCTTTTTATATGATGAAAAATACGTTTGAAAATTTGTATTTTTCAATTAATCTAATATGCACAGAAGGCATAGAAATTATAGATAAGCATAATAGTTTTTTTTTATCAGTAGGTGGATAGACATGACCAAAAATAGAGCATACGGTCTACTTATTTCAAATTTTATCTGATTCTGCTGAAATCTGAAAACATACAAAAATTTAGTTTCGATGCAGTCTCGATGTGTTAAAACAACATAACGGTATTCTCATAAACGTTAAACCAACGACAAACGCGTTTTGATTGATCCAAAGTCCAAAAATGAGGTTATGATATGAAGACGATTTATTTATAATTAATTGAAAGTAAATTGAGAGTCCAAGTTAAATACGACAATTGATGTGGCCTCTAAGAATTAATAAATCCAACAAAATTTAAATCTTCAAAAAAATCTTACCTTAAGGCAATTAATTACTTAATAAAATCTCACAATCCTCAGGCTACTCGGTAGACGGTAGTCGGTAGCCGCGAAAGTTGTGTAGCTCGTAAAGTGGTCTGTGGTAGCCACCCGCCGCGTTGTTTATGTCGCGGCGATCGTGCGATAACCTCGCATTGTACGCATCCACTTTCGCGCCTTTTCACGTGCCTTTTTAGGGTTCCGTAGTTAATATAAGAAACCCTTACGGAATTTTGTATACCTAGTTATAGATTCCATATTTACTTTATTTTTAGCGTAGTGAAATAATTTTAATTTTGTATTTTAGGAGGGGTTTCCCATACATGTGAAGTGGGGATGATTTTTTAAAATTCTACCCCATCGTGTATGACATCGTTGTTATTTAGTAGAGGCTTTAAAGTGGCTGAAAAATTGTTATGGCATTTCTAAACTATATAACATGCAACATTTCTATGCTAATAGTTCTTGCTCAATACTCTTTAGGAAAATTATTTTGAGCGAAATCGGACAAATCTTTTAAAGTTATTTGAAAAAACCTATGCATTTCGCATGTTGATAGTTAACGAACCCTCCATAGAGATGTCATGGAATGATCTTGGCTTGGTTATTTTTTAATTTTGTCGGTTTTTTGAAAAGATCTTTGAATTATAGGGTTTTGCGAAAAATTTGCGTGCGAGTGTAGGTTGTTTACAAGATCTTTTACCCTATTTTGTCACACTAAGCTTACTAACTACTAGACTATATTTGACACATAGTGACACAATACACATGTGTCTGCAATTTCTCGAATAATATTAATTATTTATACTCCTGATCCGATAAAATTTTGTATCAAAAGCCTCATCAGATTTTGAGGCACGTGTCAAAGTTATTCAATGAACCCGCGACGGAAAAAAGGCCATTGTGATGAGCAACAAAACCTATTTACAAATACTCGCTAGCCCGCCCACTCAAAAGGTGTTTATTTAAAAAATTTGATACACAATACAAATGTCATCTCTTTTATTTTCGCGCCATTTAATGCTATTTCGCACCGTTAATGTCCTTTTATCGACAACTGTACAATGTTGTAGGTACCGTATTTCGGATAGCAATTTTTTCAACAAACTTTGTTCCTTTTTGTCACGTGTTTATGGTTTATAATTTGTATTATTGTTGAATTTTAGAATTTATTACTCATAAATTCAAAGGTTATTGGCCCCTGCCTCCACCGTTGAAGTAGGTGACTACGAAAAAAGAAATGAAAAATGTCCGTCAATCGATAAAACTAACGTATAATGTGGAATAGTTTTGCTGTCAGCTGTAACTGATCCGAGTAAATTAATTGTATGTAAAATTACTCAGATTTATTATCTTAACCGTCATATAGCCGTAAAAGTAATTGAAGACAAAGAATCGTGTTCAGCGGGGCCTGGCAGGTACATTTTACGGCGGCGTAAATGTAACATTATCGTCGCTTTCAATTGCATAATTGCATATAGCCACCATTATTCCAGGGTTAGGCAATATCTATTGCCATTGACAAGAAGAGTAAAATCCTAATTTTATCGATAGTGTGAAAACTGTTGATAATGTAGTGTAGCCATAACTTTCAGCATTTTAAATTTTAACATACCAACAATGCTATTTAAATAGCACATACGCCATTATTAAGGTGTATAAACATCTTACATCGTGATAAGGGAAGGGTGTCTAAGATTGGAATCTGACAACACCGGGGTCCCATTGTGGCGGCTAAATTTGTTTCGCCATTTCCGATCCTACGAGGTTACTTTGCGATAGAAGCGCCTTTGTATACATGCTGCTCTATTTTCGAAATATATGGAGTCTTCGTAATGAACAAATAAATTATGAAGACATTACAACGAGTAACATTTTAACACGACTTCATTTTCCAAGAATATGCCAAAATAAATGATACTTCAAATACCGTACGCTTTCTTATTCTAAAAGTATGAATGACAAAAACAATTGAGTATGCGTGGCATATCTCAGTCCTGAAAAATATCTTCATTTTACTTTCACACATAAAGAAGAAGAAAATTAATTAAAAAGTATGGTATCAATTTGTTGGTAGTCAATTTTAAATTTAGAATCACCTTTGTATCGTTATTTTCATCCTGTAGGAATATTATAATTCGATATTTTCTTTGAATACGCGGTATAATAAGATTCGGTCGCAGGCATTATGGCCACGTCTATTGTCACACTAATGCTCATTCTTCGTCTGGGATATGTAAACATCTGCCGTACGCCTCCACTCTCCAGCCTTTGTCGTGATGTAGATATAACAGAAAAAAATGCCGCTTTTAGTCCGCAAGAGAACTAAGGATCATTGCTTTTAGTCCGCAAGTGAACTAAGGATCCTAGCTTTTAATCCGCGTGTGGAGGTTTTCATTCTTTAATCGGATTATACTGAATTAAATTTTGGGGTATTATTCCGAAATTAATAATGAATTATGATCATAGTGGGACTAGAAAAATCCGAGATGTTGTGAAAATTCTTAAAATGAAATTGATATGTCAAATCTTCAAGATTTAACCAATCACATCACAGCTTTACGTAGTGTTGCTACAATAAAAAATGAATCGTTGGTACAGGTTTTTTGTTATCCTGGTCAGGCGCATAGCCTAATGATAATATTTTATTTCTAAGATGTTGTTTTTTAAAGTCAATGAACTATTCAATTACAATCTCGGTCACTCATTCATCAATTGTTTTTAACGTTCGATGTAAACCCCTCATAAATCCATTAACACCCGCATGTATCATTTAATAAGCGGCAATTATTTTATTTTATAAAAAATAACGAAAGGAATGAAGAACGAACGAACGATCAATGCGGGCCTCACTAATGTTCCCGATTATTATCACCCTTTATGTGTACAGTCGCGGGCACTAGCACTAGCTCGTCATTATCCAAAATTTTTGGGTAATATAAACACTACCACAAAAGATTATTAAAAATAATTATGTGCATTTGAGATTACTAAAGGCTGTATTTTTATTCTAAAATGCAGTACAATATAAACGTAAAAAAATCGCCAAAGTATTCTAATTTTCAGAACGTGACTTTAATTGAACGTATATACACTTGTGAATAAAAAACTCATTAATATATTTATATAGTACCTATTTTTATCGCAATTTTACATAATTATAGGAATTAAAGTAATCAGTAAGCAGATTTAACTTTATATCATGTAAGGTAGATAATACAATACCAGCATTGTAAAAGTACCAACTTAAAAAAAATCTTGAACACTTGTGCCGGTGCCTGTACTCATAAGCCGTAATGAACCGTGAACAGGACAATCGAGAGTTATATAGATTTTATTGGACATACTTACTACTTATACATCACTATTTGTACGGAATTAGCCTTAATAATTTCATAAATACAAAAGTGTACATACATATTACATTATTGCAATATTATCCTTGTTGTTTACTATTAATAATAATAGTAAACAGACCATTAGTGGCTTAATATGTCTGAAATAAAATATCTTAATAGGTATGCCGTAAATGGAAACGTATCACCTTTAACTTATTACCTACCTTAGGTTGGCACTAAATGATCCGGAATCCGGCGGGCCCGGGAAAATTCAGGGCACTGCAAATAGTACTATGCACTAATGCAATAGAGTTGAAAATCAAAGTATCGTGTGTCGAGTTCCGGATTCCGGATACTAAAGTCCCAGCCTAATTTTTTTTATCAAAACGATTTTGATCAGAGGGATCCAGATTTTTAAATTTTTTGAGTCTCGTGATAAGAGTACTTTTATGCGCGTCATTTTGACGTTGCCACTGGTTTCGCCGATGTTGTTATGTTGTCAATGACGTCAGCGTCGGCACGGCGCCGCGCTGATTGTCGCTGATGGGGCGCTGATTTAGCGGGTCAGATCTGTTGACACCAACATCAATACTGTTGCTGCAACTCTGATTCACCATACATTATGTATCACGAGCAGATACATAGACACAAGACACACTGTCAGAGAAATGTAAAGAATGCATGAGATACTAACGGTAGGTGTAGTCCTTGTGGGAAATGATGACTTCTATTAGATCTCCTAGAAATAAAAAAATTCTTGCAAAACTCATCTTATAGCAACTAGAAAATGCCCGATAGGTTCAAACATATTAACATTGAAAAAGTTATTTTAAAATGTTTCCTATACTTAGGTACTTATATAAAAACCTAAACAAAATTAAGCGCGCACAATTATTATGACATTTTACCGGTTTAATTATATACGATCGTGTAAATATGATATTAAACAAGGAATGAATCTTGTTCAAAATTTAAAATTTTTGTAATTTTAATTTTCGAACAAGATTGATTAGATATTCAGATCCAACAGTCACGTGTACGAACGAAAATAAAAGGAACATGGCTTAAAACATTCATTCATTCATTAAGACTCTGTGCATCGGGGTCGGACCAATTAAACTATATTACATTGTGACGACGCGACGCGACGGCAGCGCAGGGTTAATTGGTATTGGGCGATCCTCGTGATCCTCGACCAAAGATCAGCTCCCGTGTTGACCACCTTTCCATTTTAGGGTTAAATGCCGCCACGTCAGCTCTCAACGTCAATGACGTTTATCTTTTTTACAGGAAACAACTTGCAATGATTTTTGTTCCTTTTTAATTATTTGAAAAGTCGCCTTTTTAATGAGATTTCATTTTTATTTGTGTAAATCTTTTTATTTAACAAGAGAAAAGAAAAATATACCTACTCTCAAGAATCAAGTTCGCCATGTTCCTTACACGTGTTTAAATTAAGCGAAAATCACAAATCACAATATTAATAAGTTTACTTATACGGTATTTTCCTGTATTTTTTGTTACATAAATGAATAGTGCTCTGAAAAATAAGACACTTTACAAAAGGAATAGTATGCTAAAAATCAAAATTTTGTTGTTTGAAGCACTTTTGTGATTCTCATGAAAACGCCCCATATAAAAGTCGTACTAGGAGGTGATGTCACATGCTAGTAATGTTGCTACGAAATGTATGGCCATATGTACAAAATTTCTGAAATCTCGTAATTTTGCTCCTTTATGTTGATACATACCATAGTAAACCTTTTTGTATTTGATGTAAGTAAACTAATTATGTAGGTTTTATACACTAATGTTTTAAAATAAAATACGTGTGGCACTCGGGGACTACCGCGGTAAAGCTATTGCATAGTAAGTCTATACGCATACGTCTAGTCGAAGTCTGCCGAACTGAAACGACGTTAGACGATGCACGGCTTTCAACGCCGCACCGCTGTGCCGGTCGGAGTGGGGGGTGTTAGGTTTATTTTCGTTACGGAATTTCGGATTTCGGATTCCGTCGCCGCGCTCCAAGCCCGCGATAAAAGCTATGCAATAGCTTAAAAATATTTCAACTTTTTCGTGACTCCGAAATGCATAACAATTACAAAACAACACGTCAAATCCTTATTCTTTTAACTTTCATCAAGTTGTAATACCTAATTATTTCTTAATTTAATTAAAAAAAAAACTAAATTGTTACATGTAGGAAAATACCCAATTATCTCTACGTTCGCCCACAAACTGAGTTGAAAAATTATCGGTTAAGGAAGATCCTGATAATGCAAATAATTTAATTTGCTAATGAGCAAAATATAACATAATGATACTATTTGTGTTAATCTCAACACCACGCTATCTATTAAATTTATTACTATATTAGTCGTTATATTTCCTGTTTGCATATTTTTTTTTTCTATTACATACCTAGGACACTTTTCCGATATGCCAAGACATGAAAATGTCCTTAAAGCTCTTTAATCTAGGCTTATTTCACTTTTGGAACCTGTATCGGTTTGATAAGCACTTTTTTTTTGTCTGTAAAACTTGTCAACCCAATATAACCAAGTTCTGAAAACTAACATATCAGTAAAAGGAGTGAGTTTCTTAATCTAAAACACCATTGCCAACCTAAGTTCTGTTATTCTGGAACTAACATCATACCTGTCATGTATCCTAGCCCTAACACCTGAGCGTCAGTTCACACCGAGACGCGACGCGCCATTTTCAATATAGCGATTTAAAATTGAACTTAATTCACTATACGAGATTTGAAAAGCTGGGCCGCTTGAAATTCGAACTCTTGCAATGAAGCGCGTGTGAATCACTATTTTTCAAATGCAGCAACGCGTCGCGTCTCGGTATGTGCTGACCCTAAGGCCTAGTTTCCTAGATGACGTCACAACCATCTGTCACTGAAGGTAGAACATCTGCCGCAATTAGCCCAAGTGAGCGCAATTGGTTACGTCAGCACCACCAGCGCCCAGAGGCGTGCTCGAGGAATTACAATTGATAGAGGCGTTCTATTATATAGGTCAGAGTAGGGACAGAAAAACACGCAGAAGCGTCGTCACCCAATGTGGTGTGGGATGCAAAACAAACCGATTGGCAGAAAAGTCAATACAGCTAAAAAATTAAAAAAAGGGCCCAAGTGCGAGTCGGATACCTGCACGAAGAGTTCCGTACGAAACGGCCAAAAAGTTGTATGGCAGCCCCACTTAATTTTTTATTTTATTCCGTTTTTATATAGTATTTTTATACATAACGGGAACAGAAATACATCATCTGTGATATTTCAATTGTCTAGCTATCACGATTCATGAGATACAGCCCGGAGACAGACAACCCGTTTCAGTGCGGAACCTTAAAATTTTTAGCTAAGCTTGATGGTTGAATGTTTTGTATGAATTGAATACGATGAGATGCACTAAACTCATCTTAGTCTTGAAATTCACTCCATTATCCAAGGTAAATCGGAGTGAACTTCGTTCATAACATGCCATTTCATTAATTAAAGGTAAATTTTATCAATATTGATAACAAACAATAAAACAAGCGTTTTATAATTTTTGGGCAAAAAAACTTTAATTTGAGTAACTTTTAAATGTTTCAAAACCAAAGATAGGCTTTAATCTTTAATATGAGTAATTTTTAAGGGTTACAAAACTAAAGATAGGCTTTGACGTACATTTGACAATACAAATCTTCATACAAGAATAAGTTACGCTGCCTTGATTTCACAATACCTCAAATGTCAAAATGGCCCCCAAACAACTTCAAAAGTGAGGCCATTTAAGTGGAGACAGTTTTTGCCTCAACATCCCTCGTCTATATTATATGCGTCTATGGTAATTTAAAAAAATATGCTTCGCTCATTGGGTAAACAAATCGATGTTAACTTTTCTGCCGACCGTCCTGGTCAACGCTTCCGTGTCCTAGACCAAGTGGTTGTAATTTTTAAAGACTTCAATTAAACTGACATCATTAAACATTTAATTACAGATCATATTTCCGATTACAAATACGCCATTGTCGGTTACGGTTAGTTGAGCTTATAATTGTCCGAATTGTGATGTTTTCTTTTTATTAAAGTGTAATAATTATTAAATCTATCATTTATAAAAATTGTACATTAATTAATTCAAGGAAAATATCTGCTTACCCTCTTTCTTGTGCTTACAATTTTCATATTCGAATCGCGCAAAAACTCAGTAAATAAGTCCATTTTAAACTTGTTATAATGTTATTATTAATAATGTTAAATAATAAATATTATTTTTAATTTTACATAAAAAAATTAACATTATTAATAATAACATTACGAGTATAACAAGTTTAAAATGGACTTATTTACTGAGTTTTTGCGCGATTCGAATATGAAAATGTTAAGCACAAGAAAGGGTAAAAAGATGTTTTTCTTAAATTGATTAATGTTTAATTTGCATAAATAATAGATTTAATAATTAACTTTAATAAAAAGAAAACCATCACAATTCGGACAATTATTTACTAACATTATTTCACATTATTATAACTATTATAATATATTTATTATATATAATATATTTGCCAGTGTCAAGTTGCCATAGTATTACTATTTATTTGCCAAATGACAGCTGTACTTCTTCTTCTTTTCCAACTGCATCCCCAACGTAATTTCTGCCACTCTGGTGTAGCAATAAAAAATATTAATGTTTGCTACAATATCTAAATGGGGGTTCGTAATCGCATTACTGCGGTCTGCGTCAGTTCACGGGCTATTATTTTTATTTCCAAGGGTCTGTTTCTACCGGAAGGATTATCTTATTGTGATGAAACTTGTTTTGCACGTCTTGCGAATAATGCGAGTAATAATTAAAGATTAGTTATGTAAATATGACATTACGATAATTTTTCGGGCTACCATCTTGTTTAACTCGAATATCAACGGCGTTTTACGTTAGTCTGGCCGTAGTGTAACAATTGTAATCTGATTCAGAATCAATTTAATTATAACGTGTACAAAAATATTTAATTAGACCAAAATAATGTGTCATTGTATTTTTTATTGAACGGTAAATAAGTGACATTTTTAATGTGTAGCATTATAGTAAGCCATTGTTATCTCTGTTTTCGTTTTGAATATACTAGCTTTTGCCCGCGGCGGCAGTATCCTACGGGAACACTACTTATTCAGGATAAAGTGTAGCCTATGTGTTAATCCAGAGCTCAAACTATTACCATACCAAATTTTATCAAAACCCACTCAGTACATTTTACGTGAAAGAGTTACAAACATCCATCCATTCATACATCCATCCTCACAAACTTTCATATTTATAATAGTAGTAGGATATTATAATAGTATAGTATAACGAAGCAAGTATCAGTCAGTCGCAAATGATATAAGTAATCGTCACTATTGTGGCGCGTGCGACAAGTAATTTACTCGTATGTGTGACAGCAAAATTATTTCACATAAGCACGATAATTGTCAGACAATTTATTATTCTATAAAACGAACACTTGCCATCAGGTGATTTATTGACGCACAATGTTTTTTATCATAATAAACTTATACTGTCATTTTATATATTCCTGTTAAATTGTTACTGGTAATTTAGATTTATGTTATGATATGTCACGTAGGGTATAAGTTATGACCTAACCCAATGTTTTTAATTCAACTGAATCATTTTATGCGGGATTTAGAAGCCATACGGCATACTCACCGTCCATCCTGCGAATCCGGGGCCGCGGCCTTGAAGTGGGCGTGTAGGCAAAAATTATAAACACTAATTGTGTACTCTGTGACACTATTGACGGCCATTAGTACCGGTGCTGGATTCGCAGGCTGGACGGTGAGTGCCGTATGGCTTTTAAATCCCGCAAAAAAAATATTCAAGTGAATTAAAAACATTGGGTGAGTAAGGCGCTTTACATTGGTATATTTTCGCCGGGTGAGTCGCTTGACAAATCGCCTTGTCATTTATGTTGCCAAAATTGCCTAGTGACCCAGCCGAATGCGACTTTATAATAACCCGTGTAAATCACACTTCACCAAGGAGTAAGATTGTAAATAAATATATTATTTAAAATCTATACTAACTAATATATTAGTGGTTAGCCTATATTAGTTAACTAGTATTTGCCCGCAGCTTCGCCCGCTTGAAATTGATGATTGATGATGGGTAAAATAAAATGATCAGTATATAATATAAATATAAGTAATAGCTTTATTTATTCTACTGTTAATTTTGTTTTTCACTAGTAAAAGTACAAATGCGTAATCCGACTCGCACTTAGTCAAGTTTATCCTTCTTCTTACTTACCTTCTTGCGTATACTATGTTCGTAGTTCGCCCAATCGCGACGACGCGGAGACGTTCTCGATCCGTCGATGAGAAAAAATCAGATTTTTTTTTTTGCGTTATGTGCCCTTATAAACGATATACTTATAATAATTTAAACTTCCATACCCTATTTTACTGTCTTAGGGGTTGAATATTAGAAAACCCTGAAATAGATAAAAGATACGTAACGCATTATTTTTCCGTACTCAATTCATACGAAATTTCATGCAAATATATCCAAGGAATAAAAAATTTCATACAAACTTTTATCCCCTATTTTACTTAGTGGATGCCTAAGTCGTACGAGAAATACGTGTGCATAATTTCAAATTTCTGGGCCTTGAGGGTTTGTTGGCCTGTGTGTTGATACATAAGTCAATCGGCTTTGCGTTTTATATAAATAGAAGATACGCCACTATCGATCGTTATTAACGTTTGACGGTTAGTTTAACATTTTTATAGGATATCAATGTACAGAACCCTGCAATAATAACTTTTGACGTATTTAATCCCACAGGACAGTTTAGAAGCAAGTGGAATTATTTAATGTAGCGAAAACCATTCTTAGATGTCTTCACCTGCCATTACATTCTGAAAAAATATTTTGAACTAGCAGTTTCCCGCGGCTCCGCCCGCGTAAATACAGTATCCCTCGGGAACACTACTTTTTCGGGATAAAAAATAGCCTATGTTTTAATCCAGAGTCTAAACTACTTCCATACCGAATTTCATCGAAATCCGTTTAGTAGTTTTTACGTGAAAGAGTAACAAACATCCACGCTTTCACATTTATAATATTATATATTAAGTAAGGATGTAACAATCGAAACATTTAGCTTTTAACAGTTGAACAGTGAAGAACATTCTAGTCAAGCTCGAGATTATTACATAAACAAAATTAAAAAATGTAAGTTATCCCCGAATTGTCAAGCAGTTAACGAGATAATAACTCTCTAGCAGTGAGCGAGATAATAACTATCGTGTCAGCTTTCAAACAAAAAAAAAACTACAAACTCGGTTCGTCCGTTTGTGAGCTACGATGTCACGTATAGTCACAGACACATGGACACACAGACACATGGAAACACAGACACAAGACAGACACGTAAAACTGATAACATTCCTCAGTTTTCGTCGGGGGTTAAAAATACAAGCTAAAGGGTAGCTTAGGGCATCTTAAAATTATTAATATGATTAATTTCTAGAAAATATCATCATTAATCATGTGGACGTAAATTAGAATGATACTTTCTGATGTAAAATTACTTGATTCCGATTATTTACTCAAGGCATAAGATGATAAGTGAGCTTATCTAATTAATATTTATTTTGCACTGACAATACATTTTCTACCTTTACAGACGCGTGTGGACTGTCCGACGTGGCCCACATAGAGAGTCTACAGGAGAAGTCGCAATGCGCGCTGGAGGAGTATTGCCGGACGCAGTACCCCAACCAGCCCACGCGGTTCGGGAAACTCCTTCTCCGACTACCCTCATTACGAACCGTCAGCTCGCAGGTCATAGAACAGCTGTTCTTCGTCAGACTAGTGGGTAAAACGCCCATAGAGACACTCATCAGAGACATGCTGCTCTCTGGCAGCTCGTTCTCCTGGCCGTATATGGCGACCATGTGACATACGATGTGGAGACAGCTGGCCGCCTGATCCGCGCCCTACCTCCCCTACCTCATGTACCGGGAGTCAGAAGAAGCTGTGACGTCATCCACTGAGGTACAGGAGGACTACGGGAGGGAATTCGACCCGTCGGCGTTTTTCCCCAAGACGAGCGAATGTGACAAAGCGCAAAACCGCGAATGTGACAAATGAACATTGGGCAGATATAGTGTAGTTGATTTTGTTCCTCTGTAATATAGTAGTAGATAATTTAATTGTAAATAAAATGTTTTTATTGTAATAATATATTTAATGTGATAACAAAAGAGGCATGTTTTCTACGGTCTAGAGCGCTCTACTTTCTGACAATATTTTCTTCTTGTTTCTTTATTTATTAATCGTTCGAATTTGTGATTTCGCCACACGAAAGTACCATAAAGTTGTTTTTGCTAGCTCATTGTATTGTTTTGTCGTCGATAACTATAGATAGGGTCTACCTTCTAAGTACGCAAATAGCCCTTTAACTCGGGCATATAAATTACTGTTAAACTTCGCCTAAACCTAAACTTCGCCGCCCTATCTCGGGCCCTTGTCTCGCAGATAACGATATTTACTGTAAATTAAACTGCAAATCTATACCAAATCTGTTTTCAAAAAGCATAGATAATATTTGTTAGCATATCTTTATTCCTATTAATAGACATAGATTATGAGAAGAGTTACTGAAAAAAAATGAATTTTGTTTGGGTAAGCGACTTATTTATCGTAAAATTCTAGAATTTTTGAAAATGGAAACATCAAAATGGCGGATTCACAAATTCAATACGGTTGAACAAAAGCAATCTCGGATTGAACCGCAATAATACTAGAAGTGCAATGTTGATGTTAGATATTGTAATTGTATAAAGTTTTTGAAGATTTTTATAAGTTTTATAAAATTATATTTAAAGAGCATTTGTAAATAATCCATTAAACTGGCGTTACTTTATACTTTTTAAATATATTTTTTTATTTAAATTAAAGCAGTTTTAAAATATCAGAATGTTCGCAAAATTTAGCTGAATATGTTTTACATCAGAATGATTGTGTTTTAATTTAAAAAAAAAATGTGTTTTAATTTCTAATTTACACGTAAATATTTAAAACTTTTGACGCAAGATTTTATAAAAGGAACAAATTAGATGTATTTATTTCATACATAAACTGCGCCTTTTATACACTTTTATTTAAAACTTTTGTACTTTCTCTATTTTGAATAGCTGGTGCTTTATTTCTATTCAGAGTTTTGGTAATTCCTAAAGCATTTATTAAATAAACGAAATTAAATATAGTTTTGTATAAAGTAGTTGTTTTTATGAATTGTGTGTTTTGATTTTCGAACAAATAATTTTGTGTCAATCTTTTTTCGTTTTTTTTTTTAATATTTTACAAACTTTTTACAGTCGATAATAATTATAAAGATCCTGCCAAATCTGAATAATAAATGGAAAGCAATGTATTTATTCGCAATAATTGTACAATGATGTAAGTAGTGTGCGAGTCCTAAGGGGTTGTAAGAGAGAGTTTCATGACAAATAAAATGATGTCTTTCTGAACTTTATGCTTTTATTCTAACTTTGGTATCTATTACACATTCAGGCAAAGATTTCAAACCTAAGGATGGGATATGACGTACATTTGACAGAATAAATCTTCATACAAGAAAAAGTTACGCCATCTTGATTTCACCATACCTCAAATGGCCCTAAAACCCCAAAAGTGGGGCCATTTAAGTGGGGATCGTTTTTGTCTCGACATGCCACGTCTATAATATCATATAATATATTCTATGCCTTTAGGCCCACTGCACATATATCTGGGTTAAAATTAACCCTTGGTTTAAATATCTTGTTATCTCTCTCGTTCTTCGTATTTATGAGAGAGAAAGCAGGATATTTATCCCAGGGTTAAAATTAACCCAGATCTGCTTAAGTCGGCCTTATTATGCTAAAAATCGTCGTGGGTTCGATTCCCGCGTCGGAACAACAAAAGATGTTGTCCAAGTCTGGCTAGGACAATGCAGGCTGATCACGTGATTCTGACTATCTGAAACCTGAAAACGTCCCATACAAAAGTCACACGTTTGTAAGTTGCTACGAAATGTATATGCTCAACATTTCTGATATATCCAAATTTTGCGCGTTTATATTCATACTTACAATAGAAAATCTTTTTGTATTTGATGTAAGTAAACAAATTTTGTAGGTTTTTACACTAATGTTATAAAAAAAATGGGTTGTCTGTAAAGTCGGTTTACTGACGATAGTTGAACGTGACAACGTCATGTTTATAGTGCGCGCGGAACTAATTGGCCGCGCCTTAGGTAGGCGTGTTGCCACCGCGAAGTCCGGCGCCGAACTGAGTAATAACATCAAGCGCACAATAATAATAATAATAATAATAGGCTAGCTGAGGTAACGGCAATGCGAGGTAACGCTGGTACTTGGTAACAGTAACAGGTTACGCATGAGTCATGTTTTTTCGTGCGTGCAGCCGGCTCCATCGAATTATAAGACATTATCACGTCAAAAATATTCCAACTTTTGGTAACTTTGAAATGCATCTAATTACAAAACTACACATAAAATCTTAATTCTTTTTACTTTTATCAAGTTGTAATACCTAATTATTGCTGAATGTTTAAAAAATACTACATTTTACATGTAGGAAATTAATACCCAATAGTCAACTTAATATTATGAAATTGAGAACTTACTTCCGTATTGATAAGCAATAAAAAAATTAATTTTTAACATTGTACCTAATTATGCTTATCAATCCAGAAGACAAGATTTCAAAACTAAAGATAGGCTATGGCTTTGACGTACATTTGACAGAACAAATCATTTTTCTTTCATAAAAGAACAAGTTACGCCATTTTGGTTATCATCAACCTCAAATGTCAGCCATTTTGATTTCACCATACGTCAAATGTCGAAATGGCCCCAAAAACTCAAAAAGTAGGAGCATTTAAGTGGAGACAGATTTTGCCTCAACATGCCTCGTCTATAATATATACGTCTATGACCAAGAAGTCAATGACGATGATGATTTGACGATGACAAGAAACCCTTTCCTCATAAGTCAGGGCTGCCCAACAGGTGGGTAATTAATACGGGTATATCACGGCTTCCCACGCGAGCCCACCTCGGGCACAAATCAGATTGCGTGCACCTGCAACACGGGACAACACGCGACGCTTTCCCACGCGCGCCGACGTGTTCACACGCAGTACTAATTATATCAACAAGATATCATGTCGCCAATTAGATAGTCTTTCAGTGGGCTAGGATTTTTATTATATGGCGCCAGTGGCCTGAGTGAAATACGGTCTAAACCTAGACTCTTTCGTCTCTCGAGAGTCCGGACATAACTTTAGAGTCTAAAGCATCGATTACAGGCGTCTGTTTGCAGAAATATGTATAACAAATCTTTTTTAACATTAGCATTAGCAAGGCCACAACACTGCGTTGCCACGACGCGCGACGCATCGCAGCAAACTTCGTACATTTAGGAATTAAACATAAAATATAGATCGAAAAATGCAAAAAGTACAGCAATCAGTTGCTAAATAAAAAAGTTACAGGACTAAAAAGGAGTAACGAAGACTTTTCTTTTAAATATTGCAAATTGTAATGCGCCGTCGTTTTCGGCGATGCGGCAATGCAGCGTAATGGCCTCTTCCTTAAGATATTAAAAGCCATCACTCCTAAAACTTGAAATTTGATTCAAGTGATGCAAGTAGGTTGTGAAAGTTTAAAAATTGGTCTAACTCTTTTCTAAGTTTTGGCCCCGTTTTATTCAACATACAAACTATTAGTCCTAGTGGAACACCGTTTATATAAAAAAATATCGGTTGTCTGTAAAGTCGGTTGTTGTTGTTATTGACAACGTCAACAACAACAACAGCAACAACGACAACAACAACAACAACAACAGCGACGACGACAACAACAATAATAATAATAATAATAATAATAATAATAAAATGCGAGGTAACGCTGGTACTTGGTAATGGTAACAGGTAAAGGTATTTGGTAACAGTACTTGGTAACGCATGAGTCATGTTTTTTCGTGCGTGCAGCCGGCTCCATCGAATTATAAGACGTTATCACGTCAAAAGCCGTACACCTATACGCTGTCATTAAAATAACAGTGATTTAAAAAGTCCTAGTGAAACTGTAAACACCCTTGGTAAATAAATAGTACCTAACCTACCGCACAGCTGTTTGTCGGTCATTAAAATAACAGTGATTTAAAATTAAAAAATTACACTAAATCCGCGGTGACTCCTATAATTGTGGTGTAATGAGGTATCCCGGGACAGGTGACCGGGAAATCGGGGACGGGAACGTACGGGAAATCACGGGACGTCACGCTCTGTGACTGTCCAAAGGTTTAGCGCACCTGCTGATCTTTGACCTTCGTTCCTTCGTAATGGGGTGTATTAAAACACAGTTATACCAAGTGCCAACAGTGGTAACGTTTTTTTTCTTACTCTTATTTTTAGTCTATATTCTGTAGGTCGATTCTGCTAATAAAAACTTACAATAAACATTTTCGATGCAGTCTCGATATAATAAAACAGCAAATTAGTAGTCTCATAAACGTCACACCAGTGCATTTAAAGCATTTAAATTAGTCCAAACTCCAAATATCAGTTACTGATTTCAAGATAATTAATTTATAAAGTAAATTGAAATTTTAACGGCCGAGTACTGAAAAGACAGTTAAATTAAGTGACGCTCAAGTCACATGCTGTCCTTGTCATTTCGGCTGGCGGAGACAGAGACAGCCTGTAAATAGGAGGGCTCCTAACTTTGACTAGCGTTTCAGTATTCGGCCGTTAGTTTGATAATAAATTGAAAGTTTAAGTTAAACACAGTGGAGTTCTGATTAACTTCGTTTTATGTAAGCACAGCTTTGGCGTGTCTCTTGAACATTCCTGAGATGAGATCAAAGGGCCAGTAAGTCCGTAAGGATTATCCCTCCCTCGTCGATACAGAAGCTGCCATTACAATTCACTCCTGTGTTACTAAACAGTACCTAAACACAAGCGACTTTACCCGACTACGTAAATTATTACGAATCTATTAGCACCTCATTTATTAAAATCAGACCAGTAATTTAGGCGCTACGGTGGAAAAAACATACAAAGACTGGCTCAAAATCATTACCCTTCCTCTTGGCTTCGCCGTAGTCGGGTAAAAAATTAAGGTGTTACTCCACTGCTGCGCACGCGCGATATAACTGCGTGTGTCTGCTTATCCACATCCTGAGAAACGAGCAGTACAGGCTTCTAAAAACCATGGGCGACCAACATGACGACCTCTGTGACTCAGTGATTAGCGCGTTGACACTAAAACTGGAGATCGCGGGTTCGAATCCCACCGAGGGAACAAAAAGTTTTATGTGTTCCAGGGTAAGTGGATTTGTATTAAATATGTGTATAATATAATAAAAATCTTAAATATATGTAATATGTATACCTAGTATAAAAGTATGAATTGGTCAGAAGGAATGAACGTTCAGTTGGTCAACTGAACGTCAGAGCAACAACATGTCTCGAAATTCTAAAATTATTTCTTGATATTTATTGCGTTATACTTGTATAAAACAATACAAATTGCGTTTGGAACACCACAGAAAATTATACAAGTAATTTTCAAGATTTGCCAACGCCTGGACTTATTTTACCGACCGGATTACTTTGGAGCAGTGAATGGCCTAGAACGGCCCAAGTTGAGTAAACGGTGTTTCCTACTTACACCCCAAATACACACTGGATGTTTTGTTGGACACCATAACACCGATGTACGCGGTTGGAGTAGTGAATGGACTAGGACGGCCCTAGCTCAGTAACCAACGGTTCCTTGTTACACCTTGTTGGACACCATAACTTGCGGTCGGAGTTGTCAACGTGAATGACCAACCAAGCCTCATTAGGAGGAGGATAGTATATTTTAGCAGTTTGCACCCCAAGAGGGCCAAACTGGGTCACAAGCAAAGGTCACATCCACACAACTGACAAGACTTGCAACGGAGGAAAAACGAGACAATCCTAGGAAGCGGTATGCTGTGTTTTTTGGCGAGAAGTGAGCCCAGGAACTGTCCCACGCTCAAACCTACATTCCTCTAGAAAATGAGCATAATATAGTTCAAGGTTTTTTATATTAGTTAAGTAGTTTTTAATTTTTGTCTATATTTTATTCTATTATATAAGTTATCGTTTATATTTTATCTTTACCAACCCATGACAAGTAACCAGGATGCAAGGACCTCCACTAATTTTTCGACCGTGTCCTTTGGAAATCGGCTGCAATGCTCCCACTGTTCCCGATATTTTAAAAGCCAACGGGGTTTGAACATCCACGTAGGCAAATGCCACAAACAGCTTCCAACCCTCATTCCCCCAATAACTAATTTACTTCCAAACCCAATCTATCAAACAAATTTCTGGCAAGAAATATCCAAATTCAAACGTTTTGTACCAGTTCTAAGACGGATCCCTAGAGGTGCCAGAGTGACTGTGGCCCAGAAGCTTGCCGAGACAATACGCCGCACAGTGCTGGAGAACTCGAGGCAAGCCTGGGAAAACCTACTCACCTTTCCCTACCGATTTCTGCATATCTCTAGAGATCCGCTCAACAATGCCTCCCTCACTTCAAGATTAAAAAAGAATTGTGTTTCGGACATTAACCTCAACCCAAATTTTTCTTTACATTCCTCGGTCAAACATAACATCGTGAAAACTGTGGAAAATAAAATAAGTGAGGGAGACATTAAGGGTGCAGCGCGGCTCCTATTTTCCAATGACACGGTCGCCCCCGACTGCCCAGAGACCCTCATCGCCCTGCAAAACAAACATCCATCACAATCCAATCCTTTCACAGTTTCCAATGACGCATTACCACCACTACAAACGTCGGCAGACAAAGTACGCGGAGCCATCATGTCCTTTCTTCCGGGTTCAGCTGGCGGCCTCGACGGTCTCACCCCTCAGCATCTGAAGGACCTCACCAGCGGTTGCTGCGGGGAGGCTGGCGGGAAGCTCCTGCATGAACTTACGAATCTGTGCAACCTGATGCTACGTGGAGGGGTCGCATCAGATATCGTAGACATTCTGTATGGAGCTGTCGTCCGATTGCTGTCGGCTCCACATACCGGCGCCTTACAGCCAAACTAGCTTGCAAATCGGTCACTTCCCTCGCGTCATACTTCCAGCCAAAACAGCTCGGTTTTGCCTGCAAAGGGGGTTGTGAGGCCGCCGTTCACTCTTTCAGGACAGCTATCCACAATCAAGGCGATGATGTGTTTCTGAAGGTCGATGTCAAAAACGCTTTCAACTCAGTTGATCGAGGCGCCATGTTGACCCAAATTAAATCTAAAGCACCTGCCATTTTACCATTTATGCTCCAGTGTTACAACGACCCCACCAAACTCATTTACAAAGACCACCTCATCTCATCCGAAGTGGGCTGCCAACAGGGCGACCCTCTAGGTCCAGCAATCTTCAGCCTTGCTATACACCCGGTCATCGAGCTTCTAAATTCAAAATTTAATGTTTGGTATTTGGATGATGGGACCCTTGGAAGCGATGCACCCACTGTACTATCCGACTTCCGCACTCTGATCCGCGAGTTCCAAAAAATAGGTCTGCAGCCGAACCTTGGTAAGTGCGAACTTTTTGTGCCAGACAGTTGTGGAGATAGAAACGCGATTATATCCAGCTTTAAAGAAATAGCTCCACAACTGTCTGTCATTGACAAGGATTCGCTCTTCCTTTTGGGCTCACCTATTTTAGACGAATCTCTCCCGGACTTCATAGATAACAAATTACAAAATTTTAATGAAACTTTAGACCGCCTCCTCCAAATTAACTGTCACATGGCCTTTACCCTAATCCGTTTTTGCATTTTTGTACCTAAATTGACTTATGTCTTACGGTGTTGTCAACTGTGGAAGTTCCCTCAACTTCTCAAACAGTTGGATGATACCATAAGACAAACGCTCTCCACTATTTTGAATACAAATTTCGATGACCGCGCATGGACTCAGGCAACGCTTCCATTTAGGTTCGATGGCCTGGGTGTTCGAAAGCCCTCTGATATATCGCTTCCGGCCTTCTTGTCCTCAGTCCACGCGAACCATAGTCTTATCTCCAAAATACTACATCACCCATCCTACTCCAATACAGTTCCCTTTCTGGACGAGGCCAAGGACGCCTGGAGCGCAACTAGTGCTTGTAGCGAAATGCCTAACAATACTTTTTCCCAAAGGCTCTGGGACGAGCCACTCTGCAGACTGGTACGGAATAATCTTCTTAATACGTCCTCCAGTCCTGTGGAGCAGGCTCGCCTCTTGGCTACGGAAAAGTGGGAGTCGGGCCTTTGGCTACAAGCATTACCGTCACCCAATACGGGCACATTGCTGGATCGAACAGCTTTCCGGTTAGCCACTTCCCTGCGTCTTGGCACTCCTCACGTCGTTCCCCATCGCTGTGTTTGTGGAGCAAACGTGGACAGCCTCGGACACCACGGGCTGTCCTGTCAACAAAGCGCCGGCCGCATCTTCCGACATCACTGCCTGAACGATCTTATCCGTCGGGCTCTTGTCACCGCCGGAGTGCCAGCTGTGCTGGAACCCTCTGGTTTGGCGCGCGACGATGGCAAGAGACCAGACGGTATGACCCTGGTCCCTTGGAGAGTGGGACGGGCTCTTGTATGGGACGCTACTTGCGTCGATACACTTGCTCTGTCCCATATCCAGAGCACCTCGAGTTCTGCAGGTTCAGCCGCCAATCAGGCGGAAAACCTCAAGCGGCGCAAATATGAGAACCTTAGTGGGGATCTCATATTTGAACCGTTTGGGGTTGAAACCCTGGGTACATGGGGTCTGGGTGCGCAAAAACTTTTCAGAGAAATCTCCAAAAAACTCATTGAGGCCACCCGAGACCCCAGAGCCGGCACCTACCTGGCCCAGAGAATAAGTATCGCAATCCAGCGAGGAAACTCTTTGAGCCTTCTAGGTACTCTGCCTGGTGGGGACGACCTGGGAGATTTCTTTGTTTTGTAGCATTTTAAGTTTTGGAGTAGTTATTATGTTTTTTTTAGTACTTACCTACTTTTATAGTTTGTAAATATTTTAAATAGATGTTAGTTAATTTTATTATGTAAATAAATAAAAGTATTAAATATTAGGTCATTACATATGAAATTGGCGTTTTGTAAAGGAGGAACATAAAGTTGATTTTTTATAACATAATAATATATTTATTTAATCAAAGAATGTACCATTGCTATCTATGCACTTTTGCCATCTCACAGGTAGGTCATTGATTCCTTTACTAAAAAAACCACTCGGACAGGAATCAATAAAATATTTGAAGGCGCTTTGAACTGCCCCATCGGAGTTGAATTTTTCCCTTGCAAGAAGTTATCAAAATTTCGAAAAAAATGGTAATCTGTTAGAGCAAGGTCCGGCGAGTACGGTGGAAGTCTTAGACATTCCAATTGAAGCTCGTCTAATTTGGTAGCCGTCGTTGTGCAGTGTGTGGTCTAGCGTTGTCCTGAAGCAGCAGTAGCCTTGAGCGAATGACCAAGCTTTTTTTTGTTTAGCAGCTAGCTTTTCCATCATGATTTGCAGTTGCTGGCAATAGACACCTGCCGTAATCGTCTGGCCAGATATGAGAAAACTGTAGTGAACGACACCGGCACTAGTCCACAAAACGCTCATAAGTAACTTTTTTTGAGTCAACTGTCGCTTGGGGCAGGCTTTGGCTGGTTCGCCAGAATTCAGCCATTGCGATGAGCGTTTCCGATTATCGTACAGGATCCAAATTTCATCACAGGTAATGATTCAATTTGAAACCCCTTCATTATTGTGCCGGTTGAGTAATATCGACGCAGCGGTCGACGCGCGTTTGTCAGTTTGCTGCACTCACTTCATGAGGTACCCACCTTTCAAGTCTTTTCACCTTCCCAATTTGCTTCAAGTGGATTAAAACAGTTTTATCACTAACACCGTAGCCTGCAGCTAACTCGGACGAGGTTTGCAATGGATCCGCTTCCACAATAGCCTTAAATTCTTCATTATCAACTTTGGTCTCCAAAGTTGATAATGAAATGAAGAAATGAATGAATGAAGGAAAACACAATGAAATACGGTTTTCGAAACACAAATGCATGAGTAAATAGCAGTATAAATTTGAAATTGGAATTCCTAACCAAAGAAGATATATTTGAGATCAAAGTGGCCAGTACAACAAAACGCCAATTTCATATGTAAGGGCCTAATACTTTCCGTTGTCTGGTACCTGTAACACAAGTTCTTCTACTTAGAACGGGCCAGATTGACGCGGTGTGAAATGTCTGTAGATATTATTAACATTCGTAATAAGACGCAATTTCTAATGACATAATATCTAATATTAAAATATTGAGTAGTAAGATAGTTATTAATATAAAGTGCATAGAGCTGATTATAGTTACTAACATCACATTTTAAGTGGGCTAGCCCTGAATATATTTATATTTTGTTTATCTACTAATGATAGATTATGGTACACCATCATGAGTATCACCCAAACCAACACTGAACACCCCTACAAAACTATTTACTCCCAGCTACAGAGCCTCGACTTATGAACCATTAAGGCAGTCCACAGTACATAACGCTTCAGGGGTTTCAGGTGGGCGGGGCGGAGGTCGCCCAATGGGGTCACAGGTCGCGACCCCGCGACCTCCGCGCAGGCCCAATCGATCGCGCTATGTACCTACTGACATCGACGAACTGGAGGAGAAGTTATTAGGTACGCACGGAGGGAGGAGGCAAAAAAGTTTGCGTCACGTCACGTCACGTAATTTAACGGCAGGTATAGTTATATAGTAATTATCACTTATGTAACTACTATCTTAAGCCCACGGCTCCGCCTGCGTAAAAACAGTATCCCACAGGAATAATGTAGGTACTTTTTCGGGATAAAAAGTAGCCTGTGTGTTAACACAGAGCTGAAACTACTACCATACTAAATTTCATCAAAATCCGTTTAGTAGTTTTTACGTGAAAGAGTAATAAACATCCATTCATCCATCCTTACAAACTTTCACATTTATAATAGTAAGTAGAACTGTGAGTGCATAGTATGACAGCCTAACATCTGTGACGAAGAAAATACTACACCCAGCGTAGCAGCGGATTTACGTAATGTAGGTACTGAAATTACACGACGCGCCTCAACGCGGGGGCTCGTTTTCAGATAATCGCCTTACAGAATTACGAGTGTGTGTTTACGATTAATGTAACTAACCGTGTGTATGTATTTTAACACAAACATGGAGCAAACCATTTTGAGTGCCACTTGTTGTTGTATCCTTTTAAAATCCTGAAATTGGTAGCAGAAAAACACTTTCATGATCCTGAACAAAACAAAAAGTGATCTTTTTTGTGGGATTTCGTGATTTACGGATAACAATATTTTATTTTTAAACTGCAACCCGACGACGTAAATTATATAGCCAATGTTGATCGGGATATTATTACGAGTATATTGACACCTCATTAATAGAAATCGAATTACTAGTTTAGGCGCTATGGTGGAACAAACATACATGTAGTACTAGAGTCCTGTCTGCTTCGCTGTAGTCAGGTTAAAAGCACAGAAGCACTATACCATTTCATAATAGGTTTACAATAGGTATTAGATAGTAACTTCGAAGTTGATAGATAGATGTTAAAGTATTTGAAGAATGTAGACAAACATTCTCACCACGTTGTATTTGAATAAAACAAAATAAATGTTAATTGTTACAATATAAAAGTATTTTTATATAAGCATTGTGTTTGTAGATGATGCGATAAGACGGACAGACGGACAGACGGTATCTAGTTGTACACCTCCGCCACAGAGAAAACCGTGGAGCACTTCGTTTTTTTTTTTAAGAGACGAATAGTCAAAAAAAAACTTTTTCTACCAAGAAGTAGCTGCAGCTCTGAGATAGAAATATTGCTAAAGTAATTGATTATATTATATGACTACGCAAAGTGAAAATAACTTTCATAAATATATAATATAGTGCTTTTAAATAATTTTTATTTAGTATAGAAATAAAGGTTTCAACTAACAATAAACCATCCCAGGCGGCGGCAAATGTAAATCATGGATATTAAAAACCACGTATTCTTCGTTGGCTTGGCGACACGTTACAAGTCTTTAGTACTTACCGGTAGCTTATCGAAAAAAATGCATGAGTTAGGCTAGGAGTCGGAACTAATGATCCGGAATCCGGCGGGCCTGGGAAAATTCAAAGCATTGAAAATTTAACTCTGCGCTAATACAATAGCGTTGAAAATCTAAGTGTCGAGTGTCGAACTGTCATATATGACATCGACATTTAAATCCACACTTGTGTGTTCTATTTTCAGCTCTATTTTATTAGTACAGAGCTCTATTTTCAGTGCTCTGAATTTCCCCCGGCCTTATGGATTCCCGACAATATAGCCCACTAAGAATCTCCACCGCACTCCTGTTCTACATGGGTCTAATCGCGCGGGTGGTCGCGCCTGATTGTGATTGACAGTCACACGTCACAGCACATCCATCACGCCCGACACTACCCGACGCAACGACACGTCGTACAACACGCGTTAGCTACCACACACATATCACGGAGTGATCGAAAAACTAGCAATGGTTACGTGCGCAGTGGAGCAAAACCAGCAATAATAAGGTAAGGAATGATAGTAAATGTGTATGGTAGTAGTCTAACCAGAACCTATGGAGTATGGATCTAATGGCGCGGTTGTTAAGAATTGATGGAAGTAACTGTTAAATGTGTTTAAGCGGACTATTACCACATTAACAAGTTTTATTTCATACTAGCTTTTATCCGTAACATTCTCCGCGTGGACGCCCATTATACGTGGGGGATGAATTTCGAAAAAGCCCTTTATAATAGATGTATATCTCATAATAACTATCTTATTGCCAAATTTCAGTACAATTCGTCCAATGGTTATTGGTGAAAACCATACAAACTTTGGATCCCCATTTCACCACTATAGGTGACGATTTTCAAAAAAGGGTAAAATTAGCCCGAAATTTTAATGCCATGGATATCGGTACAGATCTTCAATTTTTACCATACTTAATTTCAACCCTTATTTTACACACTCAGGATGTAAATTCTAATAAATCATAAAATATGTATTTAATAAAATGTATTTAAGAGTATGAATCTCAATTTTCATCGAAATCGGTGAAGATTTAAAGATTTTCCATAAAAACTTTCAACCCCCTCCGCCAAGTTGGCCCCTTGTTTGCGGTAGTTTTCAAAATTCCTTCTTAATGTGCGTCTACATTGTAAATTAAAACTGTCCAAATTTCACATTTCTACCGTCAGCGGCTTTGCTTGCGTCTGTATATCAGTGTGTCAGCGGGGACATCTCCTTTTATATGCATATATGCCCGCTCCACACCTCCGCGAATCGAGTGCGACACCGCGAAAGGTCCGCGAAAATGAAGTGAAATATTACGCGAAAAATAAGCGAGTCGGATCCACACTTCGTGTTCGCGGAACTTTCGCAGGGTCGCGCGCGATTCGCCAAAGAAGTACGGAGCGGCCATATCTATTTGACATAACATAGACGCAAACACAGCGGAGGAATAAGTGTACAGTAGTAGTACGCGTAAAGAATAACTATTTTTTAATTTCCATCGGCAATCGTCGTTAAGAGTGTTCCAGTCACTGGAAAAGTCCGCTACTTTACACTATTACGACTAATAATGTGTACATTTTATTATAATTTATATCTATTTAATAATAATAATTAAGAATCAAATATGACCTATTTAATGAAATAAAAATATTTGAAAGATTTAGCTTCATCACTTAGCAGGTAATCGCCAGAATATATCCACAAATGTTTATCGATAAAGCTTTTTATCGAAATAAAAATCGCCACTATCTGTGGCGGCTGGTGAATAAGGTGACAGTATCCCCACAACACAGACCCTAATGAAATTTACTGGGGCATGATACGCGGGGGATGAAAATACGGTGATAGATCTGAAGATATTCCTAGTTAATTGTAGGCTTAGGTTATAAAGTCAGCTTTTAAAGGTCAAAAGACTTTTTCTGTTCTATTAAAAAGCCCTTCTTGTTAAACTGTCGTCATGGACAGCATGAAAAACTATGGGCCAATTGGAAAACAATATTTTTCTAATTCGTTCTAATTTGATTTTATAATTTATTTTTAAAGTAAGTCGTTTATATTCAGTTAATAATCTAAGTGTCTACCTGTTGCCGTTATTAATATCAGACAAAAAGTATTTTAAAAAAATAACGCTGTTGTGTGGAAGCCCCTCTTATATTGTTATTTTATTCTCGTTTCAGTATTATAGAGGCAACAAAAATATATAATCTCTGAAAATTTCAACTGTTCAACACGCTATCACGGTTCAGATACAGCCTGGTGACAGACAGACCGACAGCGGAGACAGTTTTTACCCTATGGCTCAAGAACCCTAGTAAATGAATTTTTAAAAATTGCAAAATTTCACCAAATTGTATCTCAAGACTGAACCTCATGTATGTCAGTCACAGAGGTATAAAACAAAAGTACCTTCCCCTCACACTTTTTACCGTCACTTATCGTCGCCGTAATTTTCGCCGACAGTGGGGTCGGCCACTTAGCCGAAGTGACCGACAACAAAATATACGGCCACGGGGAGTTTTTTATGGAATCTGAGAAGGAAAATGGCGAAGGTAATTGGAGTGGCTTAAAGTGTGGCCTTAGCTGGCATTGTTAGATTTAAGGAATGACAGTTCTAAAAAGAAATAAAAATGCAGCTGGAGGTATCTATATTATAGTTGTTAGAGAGAGAGAGAGAGAGAGAGATAGAGACGCCTCTGTGGTTCAGTAGTTTAGAGCATGGCTGTCGACCCTGGAGGTCGTAGGTTTCGATCCCCGCGATGGAACAACAAAATGTTATTTTAAAGCTAAGTTATTTTAAAGTTTATATCACTTAATTATCTGACAAGAAAGATGATCCATGCGTCGGATGAGGATATAAAAAGTAAATGCAGCTGGAGGTATCTATATTATAGTTGTTAGAGAGAGAGAGAGAGAGAGAGATAGAGACGCCTCTGTGGTTCAGTAGTTTAGAGCATGGCTGTCGACCCTGGAGGTCGTAGGTTTCGATCCCCGCGATGGAACAACAAAATGTTATTTTAAAGCTAAGTTATTTTAAAGTTTATATCACTTAATTATCTGACAAGAAAGATGATCCATGCGTCGGATGAGGATATAAAAAGTTGCTCCTGCGCCTGATCCTCAATTCTCGCATTGAAAGTAGACTTTAATTTTACTTTGATTGTATTATAAGTGAAGCGCTTTGTTATAATAACCTGATTTTATGAAGTTTGAACCAATCAGAGCCCGTTTGACGCTGGGTTACGAGAGTAAAGGAAGAGAGATTGCTCTTGTGTATTGCGCACACACTTGGGAACTATAAATTAACTCCTGCGTAGCCGGTCTGAATTCAATGAAACCGAAATCAAAGTAAAATATGTACTTTGTTATTTTCATCGATGTTAAATACCTGATAAACGATTTAAAACGTGACATTCCACGGAATATTACAAATTAATGCATGCATAAAAAAATCATTTTAAAAGTAGCACTGCCAACTGTTAAAAATATGCTAATACAGTCACGAGCAAGAAAAATTCTTTCGAAACAAAGTGGTTGAAAAAACGCGGGAAAAGTCAGCGAATCCTCAATCTGAATTGAGGCAATTTACATAGTCATAAATACCAACCCCTCGGCACCTTCGGAAAACCCACGGGCCTTTTTTACCCCCAAAGATAGGACGTGTCAGCGTGACAGATGTCTTAGCGTTGTCGTTGTGAAACAAGCAAATAGGAGTGTCTATTTTACATTTTGACTTGACGTTTAGGGTCAAATCACATTGCAACGATACGCGACGCGACGCGGCCCTGCATTTTTAGTACAGCTATTCAAAATCGTACTTTATTTACTACACAAAAATGTATGTTTCATTGCAAAAGCGGCGCCTTCGACATTCACTTTAATTGATTTGATATTGGAGCCTTGCAATGAAACGTGTTGGTAAATTCTTGTTTAGTGAAAAATTCGCTTCGCGGTGTAAACTGACCCTTAAAAGACATTTATTTAAATGAAGAATGGTGAATATTTTGACTTCTCACATACATCACAATTATTTTAAAAGCAAAATAAAGGTATTTAGATAGCTAAAAAGATTTTTCTATGTGTACTTGTAGTGAAAATATTTGCTACATTGGGCTTGTACCGATTTGAGTAAAAATGTAATTCTTATCTTTCGTATATAAATCGTTGGTCAGTATTCCATTTGCATCGTGTTTATTTTAGGGAATACAATACCGGGATGCGTCATGATAAATGGTAACTCGACAGCGGCGGCGCGGTCCGAGAGACCCGTAAGAAAACAAACAAGGAACAAAACGTCGCCGCTAATGATACGTCTAATGGTGCAGAATCGTCACCACCATTAGTACCCGTAATGGTATTACGGTAACCGTTGACAAAACGACCTGTTTACAGGACCCGCAGTTGGGCAAATAGCCGAAAATGTCGACATATCATCAATTACGTTTACAAATCACATCGACAAATACGATACAATTAATTGTATAAAATTTGCGTGGGAAAACCTAAAATGCCGCGTATAACTTTATAGAGTTATTAACGTAAAAATCATCTCATATACTCGTTTGACAGCGGTATACTATGAAATAACTGTGAACTAGAGGTTAATCGTATATGTCACATCAACGTTATGAAAATTCTCAGAAGTCTGTTTGATAATGTTTTCTCCTATAGGAATTCTGTGGTCATTTATTACTATCAATGCTATCAGCCTAGTGTTAGTAATGTAAATGATTATACTTAGTGAAAGGCGTATAAAACTCAATTGCCGTCTGTAAATGTGTCTAAACTTTATGCTCGTACTTTATTGGGTATGAACATATTTTATGCAATTTCTAATCATAAAAACTCTTGGAAATTTCCGACTTTAAATTTCTGTACTATCCGGAAAAATATTAGTTTTGACTAATTTTGTAAAATGTTGCAAGAAGAAAATTAATATTTTTACACAATATAAAGCTCTCTCTGCTAATTAAATCTTACAATAATACAGTTTCGATGTGACAAAACAGCAAAATGGTATAAACGCCAAACCAAAGTCAATCGCGTTTTGATCGGTCCAAACTTTAAAAAACAGTTTGTGATATCAAGACGATACATTTATAATTCATTGAATGTGTAAGTAAAATACGAGAATTGAGGTTTTGCTTTCAGCACAAATGAAAATAGTGGTTTCTTAGATCTTTCCAATAGCCGGAAAACAAAAATACTTACCTAAAAGATAAAAAACCAGCCAAGTGAGAGGCGAGTATAAAATGGCAAAAAAATCACGTTCGTTGTATGAGAGCCCCCTTGTTTTTTTATTTATTTTATTTAGTTTTTTTATTTATTTATTGTATTTTTAGTATTTCTTGTTATGGTGGTAACAGAAACACATCATCTGTGAGAATTTTGAACTAGATATACACAGCTAAGGAGATACATCTACACGCAGTAAAGGAGAAGCCTGGTGACAGACAGACGGACAAACAGACAGACAACGAAGTCTCAGTAATAGGGTCCCGTTTTTACCCTCCCTAAAATATTACATGAAAACCTATTTTAACATCCTTGTAAGCACTATTACATTATGGTTTTACTATTTCTATTCCTATTACAAAATGATAGTAAAAGCACATGTGCAAAGTGTCGCAAAGTGGGGAAAGATTAAAATGGCAAAGGGCTGCAGTCATACTTGTTACGCAAAATGACGAAAGTTGTCATCAAATACGCATCCTTCGAGGGCGGGAATCAGTTTTAAAAGCCATTAGGGCGGGCGGAGGGGAGGAAAGAGGGAGGGGAGTAATTAGACTGCGTTAATATTTAACAAGTGAGAGATTAGCGTGATGTAGCAGCTGCGCCCAGACCTTCTGCTTTTAAAAAGACTTCAAAAATTATGTCATCCGTAATGGTTTTATAATACGTCACATTGCATGGTACGTATATTGCAAGATATTGAAAACGTCGCGTCGCCATATTGCGCAAAATTCAAGATTTCCTGTTCAGTTTTTGGGATTAACCATCGCATAAGCAGTCCCAGTAGTGAGACGGTCGGTACAGTGATGTGTATCCGTCACACAGGTGTGACGCTAGTGTGACAGTCCTACATCACGGCATATTATCTTTTCATCAACGAAAAGTAACCCAAAAGTGCAAAATCCTCTCAACCCTTTCGCGCAATTAGAATTAGTGTAAGATGGCCTCGGCATCTGTGGGTTACCTAATGGCGGATGCATTATTAATGGGCGGCGAAGGGTTGGGGACAGATTACGCTGTTACAGATTTCGGCTTTGCGTACTAATGTGTTTATGAATATGTGAATACTCAAATTTAGTTAATGATCGCTCCTGAGTCATATTATAGACGAGGAATGTTGAGGCGAAAACTGCCTTCAATTGAATGGCCCCACTTCTGAAGTTTTTGGGGCCACTTTGACATTTGAAGTATGGTGAAATCAAGAAAGCTGACATTTGAGGTATGGTGAAAACCAAGATGGCGTAACATTTTCTTGTATTCAGATTTGTTCTGTCAAATGTACGTCATAGCCATAGCATCTTTATTTTTGAAATCTTTGTCTGAGTCCTGTTAAACGCAAATTATTCACTTCACAACTACTTACTAGGGGTTTTTCCGGCAAATTCAATGGGTGACGTTGTGGTTTTTGAATATCCTGCATAAATTTGTGTAAAATTGGTAGAATATTAACCATTAAATATTAATTGTTAACGTGCACAAGTGTGGGCAAGTCTAAAAAAACGTGCTATTTTGTGTTCCCTCCAAAACTCCCTAGAAACTTTCAGTAAAGCTTCTACCACTTTACTGAAGCGACTGACTTGATTCATTGACTGGACTGACTATTTATTTGGGCTTTGACTTTAGACTTGACGATTTAGGAATACGGTGTTGAAAATCGAAACGAAAATTCTATTTCCCGCCTTTTTAACTTGACACTGGCAAATAAATGGGTTTAAGCCGACGCTATATATTTAAATAAAGAAAATAAAAAAAACTACTTACTAGCATTGACGAACATTTTTGGCCATGATTTTTGTTGTGATAAAGGTTTATCAAAATTACGATGGATAAAAAACAATTTCCTAATCCTACTCTTATATACATGAAAGTCTGTGAGGATGGATGTATGGATTGGATGGATGAATGAATGGGGCCGCCCACATATTACGTCACGCAAAATTTCGACTTTACAAAAAGTTTAAATTTTGCGTGTCCCCCTCCCCTCCCCCCTATGTCACACTTTTTTAGTATTCCTGGATCTATACTTAACATGTACTGTCACGTTTAGTATGACCCCCTTGCGCTGCGACGTAATATGTGGATGCAATGTTCCTGTGGCTAGCTTTACGAAGCCACGGGAAAAATCTAGTATTAATTAAGTACTTTGACCAGCAAAAAACAAATGAGTAGGTAGGCATAATACTTATAAGCAGTAGTGGCGTGTTCCTATAACTCAATGGTGGGACAACACTATCAAAGGGCGTCACCTATATAATTTCTACCCTTCGGTACGCGATCGACTCTCGAAGCAATGGATAGAAATAGATCACGTCGTCGTCGTACGTCGCACAATTTTTGACAGGACACGGAAACTTTAAAGCGAAACTTTTTGGATTTTCATTAGTCTCGTCTCCGCTATGCGAGTGTTCGACCGAAGTTAGCCCTTATGAACATACTGCTCATCACATACTCTGGGAGTGTGATCTCTGGTATGACGAAAGAATCGAAATGTTGAACAGCGTCCATTGTGTTTCTAGAGTTGTGTACTATGAAGATCTCGTGGGCTGCGCGAAGAACTTCCGAGCTTTCAAACGTTTTTGTCATAAGTACTATTGGAAACAATGCAACACTTTTTTGTCACTATAAATGCATTGTAATTAATTGTCATATTAAATTAAAACATTAAATTACATTCTGTCTTGTAGTAATAAAAAAAAAAACGTTATTCCCGTGGTACTTCCCCTTTAATTCTGACTTTTTGTCATCATAATTTTTGCTGTCTCCCGCTTTGCTTGGGGAGGGAAACTGGAATACTTCCTACTCTACTCCTCCTACAATCTTCTGATTAATTTCATTGCGGGTTTCAAGACAGATTTAGCATGTCCCCCGGGCACCCCTGAGATCATATCAAAGGGTTTTTGCGGTTGGTTACCACTGTCGATCCTGGCTACACAGGAGTTACAGTGGTGGGTAAGTGTGGTGGGCCAATTGCCCGTAAAAAATAAGTTCCTATAACTCCATTCCTATCAGCTTCCCTTGTCACTTACCTTTTGAAGACCCTCATCCAAATCCCTAGTTATTAATAGGCTAGGCTTCTCTATAAAGGAAAACCAGCCTTCGGTACTGATAATAGGCAATTAGCAGCAAGCGAAGAAAGTGTAAACGGAGATTGATGTCACGTTGGCCACGGCTAGATTTTTGCAATGCGTACCATGATACTTAACCCTATTGTGCGTTTCAATTAATCAATTTTTTACATCTTAACAAAAATTGCCAGTTTAAAATGCAAATACCTAAAAGGGTTACCTGAGAAACTCGAAGGTAATCAGTCACAGTCAGTCCCTTGATTAGCATAGCCAAAAATCACAAAGGACGAAGAAGTTAATGGTGTCCATGTTGCCAACAAAAGGGTTAAACAAAGGTACAAAAACTTATATTAATAACCAACGGCCGCGGTATTCGACCGGTGTATATAGTGTTAGTTCAAGCACAATAGGATTGAGGATTTATTCCTTCACGTTAATTACTAGTCCACGAAATGATAATCTTTTATATGTTCAGTTTCATTTTGATGAGAGGTTTTTTTTTGAGTGATATTTTGGGTTAACTCAAACTAATATACGGTTGAAAATCATTTATTGTCGCAGTTAAAAACCCCACGTTTCTTCATAATTATTGAGTCCCATTTTCGAGAGAAGTTTGGCGGTCAATATGTTGAAGATTTTGCGATCCTGGGACAGTCCCTAATTGCGATTACCTTACATCATCCATCAATTTCTCTTTTACCCCACTCCGGCGAAGCCAAAAGGAAGGGCGGATTTTGGCAGTCTTTGTTTGTATGTTTGTTCCACATTTTAATAAGCTTGGTGTCAATAGATTCATAAAAATAGCCCGGGTAACAAAGGCTGTATAATTTACATAGTCGGGTTATAGTAATTTTCATAACATTTTTAGTTATTATACATCTCGTTTGTTTATGTATATTATACCCTCGAAGGACTTGAAAGATCTATTTCGTATTAAAATAATGGCTTATATACTAATAATACTGGATTTTGTCACTACGATTAGTATGGTTGTCTGGAAGAAACCACTTTAAGCGGTAAGACCGCCATTTTGCACATTTTTATTTTAAATTTTATGTTAAGCTTACCGTATGTATACATTGTACTGTATTTTATTTCTGTGCAAATAACGAATTTTTTATTTATTTATTAGTAGTCAGTCACATCAAAATTTTGAAAAAAAATCTGACTTAATTACTCAACGAACTACTGTTACGCCAGGAGACATTCCTCTAATGTCTCATATAATGTGGGCTATTATTCATATTTATTGTCAAATCATCGCAGACAATACCACACGGTAGTACTGGACAGAATAGAATAGAAAAAAACAAAAAACACAATACCATTGAAGGGCAAAACTGACAAAGGCAACAATGGTCTCTGGGAAAGACACAAAAGTCGACTATTTATGCATTGTTTGTATAAGAGGTGATGGTAGAAAACAAATAGCGCGTCTTCGTAACCCTATCTTACACGCGGCCGGTACCAGAGACCCCTACGCATGGAATATCCACCACAGTTTACGTGAAGCCAGTATGGCGCCGGAGGTCACGATACGTTGGTATTTTATCCTGTTTTTCGCAGATCTAATTGCCTATTATAATGATACTCGATACCTCTGGTTCGCCGTGAGTCGTCTGCGGGTGAAGTTACGGAGTTTACAAAGATAATTAATTAATTCAAGACTTAATACGCAGTGTAAGCTTTGAGTTTTAGAAATCTTTACATTTTGCAGGCTAGACTTATGGTTAACTGGTAGGAATTATAGAAGGCCTCAAGGCAAAGCATTAAGTGTTCCATTAACCATTATTTATCTGAAAGCATCTAGCTTTTTCTGTAAAAATTCATGCCAAGTTCTATAAAGAACCAATTCTTTCACAATATTATGTATGTCATTAGAAAAAAACCTTAGCCGTCCTTACGTAGTATTTTTCATATTTACATATTCAGCCAGATTCTCGGTAGAACGTCAAATAACTATTAACATACATTTAAATATGTCACACAATACAAACAATTATTTGAATATTTCTATTCATTCAAATTCTTTATAAAGTGTCAGAATTCTTAAAATTTCTCTAGCAGCGTCAAACGTCAATCAAGGAGCCACACACTAGGAGCCATAGGTCGACTACACCTGTAAATATACATAAATTGTACAAAAATATACCTTGTTTTAAAGCATTAAAGTTTAAATTGGGTAGTCATAACCGTTCATCGCATTTTTTACTCATAAACATTCATATGATAGCACGGGTACAGAAGACCCAGTGGGTATCCGCGGTGATCGGCGGGTGAATGGCAACAAAGGGTTTGTTCTCATTATCTCGGAGTTGCTCAGGTGTTATGTTATAGGTTATAATGAGCTAACGCCCAGTGGCCTAACCCTGCGGCGCTATGGGGTAGGATTAGCACCGTACCATACGTGCATACGATACGTGGTACCAGTTGCCAATTCTATTGGTGAAGCATCAGGCTATAGTGACGACCTCTGTTGAGCGCATTGGCGCTCAAGCCGGAGGTCGCGGGTTCGAATCGCACCCTTTTTTTGAAGAATATTTCTGTTTGTACCTACTTCATCATTTATGACACCAAAATACACTCAAATAATTTATATACATGTTTATTCCTAAGTACACTGAAATATTTTTTAACCCGTTTAAAAAGCATCCCCAAGAGTATATCATTTTACCATTATGATAATTCACGTTTAAGATATAAACCTAAAGTGGTCAGTGCACGAGACCTTCATCTCAATACTGACCCCGCTGACCTCAGGGATGCTGGTCACTTTCCGACACGCGTCAGATGTTGGACGCGTGTTTGTGTTATTGTGTTTTTTTGTGTTTTTTTGGAGATGTAGGGTGATGTAAGAAAACATCAATGGTACAGGTTGTTTTATTGTGTTCTTTATTGCTTTTTAATATTAATATTATAGGGTGAATACATTATGGACTGGTCAGTGGTCACTGCAGGGTGCTAAAGGTGACTTTTATCAAGATTTTTAAGATTTTAAATTCCTGTAAAAAATCATGAGTATTGAGTTCAAAATTGATTGTAGGTACATTATCTCACTTTAAGTTACTAACGCCCGAAATAATCAATCTTAATCTCATTTCACTATTCTGAGGTCAAGATTTCAATACATTTCAACGGTCCTAGGATTAACTTTACGTCAAATTACGTAATTTTTGTTTGAGAATCTGAGATTGAAGTCAATGTAAGATTTTAGATGCGTAATCAATTTCGGGCGTAAGTTGATAGTCTAACTACATTCTTCTTGGCAGTCGGGTAAAAATAACCGGCCATCTTTCTTAAGCTTCTCTAATTTTTATTATTGAAAATATATTCGAAATTATAGAATCAAAACCGGCTAAGCCATTAATCGATTAAGCCGTAATATGAATTATGCCAAATTTCAAACCCGAACAAAACCGACCCCGACCCCGAATAATTCATACGCAGACTTGTTTTCAAAATCAATAGCTCGGACAATGGCCATCTTCACCCTAAGACTAGATAATAGTTTAGTCTACTTTAAGAATGATAAATTGCCTAAGAGTTGTTCCCACAGATATTAAAAGCGTACAAAGGGACCCCTAATATTTCGGACTCACGCGGCGATATAGAAAACACGGCGAAACACGGCACTCCTTTGTACAATGTACATGCAAATCCATTTGAGGGTTTGGCGGGAAATTGGAAAAGTTCCGCCATTTTGACTTTGATGTGGAGTCACGCTGCGAGATTATGTCCTAAGTAATTGAGCTAGCTCCATCATGCCAAGTGGACAAATAGCCTCGACCGAAAATCGCGGTTTAATTATTTCAAGATGGAGATTTAAGAAATTATTTGTTGTAAAATGCAAATCAATAGGTAGCTATTTTTAATATTGGGAGACGAATTACTTCGTAAGCAGAGCTTTAGAGCTTTTGCACTGTGGATCCTTATTGCACCCCCGTGGGCTATGTATTTTCTAAAGTTCTATTTTAACGGATTTCTACGTCACGTCCGTGTCATCATCTGCGTGCCACAATTTAACGCCATCCGTTCAGTTGTTGATAATTGATAATTGATATTATTTCACTGTACAAACTTTGGACCCCCAATCCCCATTTTACCCCTTTATTACCCCCGTATTTTAAAAAGTATAAAATACTTACCTACTCAATAATTTGTATTTATTACCTCAGATATTAAATATCATGGAAATCGAAACATTTTTTATATATTTTTCATACAAACTTTCAACCTTTCATAAAGAAGATAAAACAGTTTAAATTTTACCCTGTATGTAATCCGTAAAGTGTAAGACATACAAAAGTTTGCTTGTAATCGGAAGGATACGGATAACCAAAAGCTTTGCTATCGGAACTATCTATTTCTTACTAACTGTATATTGTTGTTACTGAGGTAGACATTTTACAATTTATAGAGAATATTTGAGAAATGGAACAATATTGATTCTGCTTTCATTCGCGTACGCTACCGAGCAAATCGCATCGAGTTTATCTCGGGTTATCGCACATCTGTCCCCGTACCCAACTACCTGGGGCCTACCCTAAATACGATACTTTATAACCGCTAGCACGCATTGCCAGTTTATTCATAATCCTTCGAAAACTTACGACCACAAGACGCAATGTATAACGTGGTAAAAGTAAATATTTTTAGTAATGGGCATATTGTGTTTGTTTTTATAAGGCACTGAAAGGGCCTGGCCACGGCTTTCGAAGGTATGCATGATATCAGTCAGATCAATCAGATCTTGTCGAGGAAACGTATTTCATATACGAATATTTTGCATCGAATTGCTTACTAAACTTGCCTAATACATAAGGATTGTCTTCTACTTATAGGGTGTATTGAAATTCATATTACACAAACAAATGAAAAAGAACATTACCCTCAACGACGACATCTGTGGCTCAGTGCTTAATGCGTTGGCGCTCAATCCGGAAGTCGCGGGTTCAAATCCCACCAAAGGAACAAAAAGGTTTCTGTATTCCTGGGTTATGGATGTGTATTAAATATTTGTCTAATTAAAAAAAAAATCCTAATTATACTATGTATTGTATAAAAGTATTAAATATACTTCCAGTCGTCTGGCACCTGTAACACAAGTTCTTCGGATACTTAGCACGGGGCCAGATTGACGTGGTATGAGTAAATAAATATAAATATTATTATTATTAGTTACTAGCTTTTTCCCGCGGATCCGCCCGCATAAATCTTTACCTGTAAAATTGCCGTTTTGTTTGAAAAAGTATAAACGAATTTTTTTCATGTATTTTTTATTTGTATTAATCGAAGTAATCACCCATGCAATCAATGCATCTTTGCCAACGCAGTGGCAGTTTATTGATTCCCTTCTTAAAGAAATCAGCTGGACGGGAGGCAACAAATTCTTCAAAGGCATTTTCTACTGCCTCTCGGGTATTTAAATTTTTCCCGCCAAGAAGTTATCCAAATTCTGGAAAAAGTAGTAGTCTGTAGGCGCAAGGTCTGGTGAGCAGGGTGGAAAACGGAGAGCTTCCAACCCCAGTTCATGCAACTTGGAGACCATCTGCTGTGCAGTATGAGGTCTCGGCCGGATAAAAAGTAGCTTATGTTTTAATCCAGAGCCTAAACTACTACCATACCAAGTTTCATCGAATTCCGTTCGGTAGTTTTTGCGTGACAGAGTAACAAACATCCATTCATCCATCCTCACAAACTTTCACATTTAGAATTGAATATGTTTATTTTTTGATCACTCAACACACAGATGGAGTACAATCCCATAAACTAAAATTAGGCACATTATTATAAAATACCATGTATGCAGTTGTGTGATGCCAAAAATTGACCCTAGCTCAGCTATACGCAGCAAGCAAGCCTGCTGCACTGGTATCTGCAAGGGCCAATGTGTGTGAGTTTATAATAGTAGTAGAATTATTTTGAAGTAGGCAGTAAATAGGTACATACATATCTCAATATTAGCAGTAAATATTTATATATTATATATTATATACTATTATAATAACTCTTGCCAATAATCAATATTGAGACGATTGTTGAATTAAGTAACATGCTGTCCTTGTCGTTTCGGCTAGCGGAGAATAGGAGGGCTCTTAATTTTGTTTAGCGTTTCTGTATTCTGCCGTAATTAAATAACTGACTCTAAACACAATAAATAAATTATTAAAACAAGAAAAACAATTAACAATATTGAAGCAATTCTACGAAATCCTTAACCGACTCACAAAACTTTCAGAAAGTTAACAAATCATTAACAAACCCGATGCCAAACTTAAAAACTAATTTGGAACTCTCATCGCAATAACAAATACAAAAGAGCACTTAAAAAGTTAAAAAATAATTAACATTGAGAGGGTAAAAAAACAAAAGGAGGTAAAAAAGGGGGGTAAAAACAAGAAAATTGTCTCACAATTTGTCCGCTGACAACATCCATCTCTATCAATCGTGGCTCAACCCTTCGGCCCCCGGAGACATAACCCTCCGTAACCCAATTACTAGCGGAGGGTCGGGGAGACCGCAAAAATTATAAATTGAAATGTAAAGTTAATTCGATATTGCATATGTGCATATTTTGTCACTTCGCAATTCGCATGCCACTTGCGGAAATTTTTAACACCTAAATTGTACTGTTTCTTCTGCATGTTACACACTCACAGGGGCGACACTCTCTACAAATCACAGCTCGAGCACAGACTAAAAATACTTACGTTAATCTGTGGAGAATGTCAGCCATGTTGACGTCAGCCTAAGGTTGATACCGAAATAATTTCAAACGTCACGTCAGACAAGTCTATCATAAATATTATGAAACTATATTGTCATTTATGCCAAGCACGAAACAAGCTTGTGAATGTTTAGTCCTGGCTTGAAAAATCCCACGTCCCGCGGCCCCCGCACGCATCTAGCCGCGCTCACATAGCCCCGAGCTGTCATTCGTGTAAATCGTTGAATGACGGTTCTTAATAACGTCGCGTTATTAGTAATATAGAAATAATATATTATATGCCTAAACTGTAGATACTGTAGATTACTATATTTTAGTATACGCTTAAATCCGCAGATTCTTCTACATTTCCAAATTTTGCAGTCATTTCTACCCACTATGTATCATATTAATAAAAACATTCATCCTTAAAATAAAGGAAACAAGCGACCTGATTAATTTTGCGGAAACTTAAGCACAATAGCGAATATTTGGTCCCAAATTCAAAATTGCATATTTAAAACGTGACTTTCCGTCAATAGAGTCTTGATTGAAGTGACCCAAGACATTAATTATGCCGTCGTCCGTGGCAAGTTCTTGTCCGATTGAAAAACATTCATAAACTGAAGCGAACGTGACAGGAATGAGGAAGAGACATGAATTTTGAGAAGAAAATTCTAAGATTTGAATGCAGATGTCGGCTACTGAGTGTAATATCGTATTGGAATAAGTAATTTCATGATTTGCGCTTGCCTACCGAACTACTGGTCAGAGTTTGATCAGATTTTCAGGTACCTAATGCCCGGTTTCTGAGGTGAATTTGTGAATTTATCTATTCAGTAAAGTAAGCTATTGGTTCGATAACTTGTTTCTGAACAAAAACGTGACAGTAAGTATATAAACATCGACAAAACTTCCGAATAAGCCACTTATAAGAAGACTAGCTGTTTCCCGCGTCTCCGCCCGCTACTACTATTGGGTATCCCGCGGGAATAATGTGCTTCTCCGGCATAAAAAGTAGCCCTAGAGCCTAAACTACTACCATACCAAATTTCATCAAAATCCGTTCAGTAGTTTTTGCGTGAAAGAGTAACAAACGTCTATCCATACATCCATCCTCACAAACGTTCACATTTACAATATTAGTAGGATTGTGATACAGGCACTTAAATTACTATTTAAGTATACTGTGACTGTGAAACGACATAAGTTTTCAGACACTTCACATCGAGCTGGTACATTCTTAGAACATTCTAGACCGTAATAAACCCCTCAACACTCAATACGGCGAGGATAAAGGAGCTTATATTAAAATTTTCCTTAAGAATAATCCGAATACAACACAATATCAAAATTTAATATCATTTTAATCTTAATACTCCTTATTAATGTTGGAATCGAGGGTCCGCGACTTAAAATTCTACACCTTTTTACATTAACCACCCAATAATAATCCTTATGCCGTTTGAATAAGGTATATATTTGTTTTTGGTGTGAGGATATGAAAATATACAGGAGGGAAATCCGTTAAGAGCAGGTAGGTTCAAAGATAAGGTCCTCCTCAATCAGGCCAATTCTAATCCATGCATATTCCAGCGACAAGCAGACGGTAATTCATTATGACGTAAGTAATCCTGGTAAAATAGAATATTTATATTATCAGCTCCAGATATTATAATGAAAAAAGTTTAAAAATTAAAAAAAAAATAACAGAATTTGTGGAACACTCTAAAAGATTTGTACTTAAGGGAAAAACTAGGGACTTTTTCCCTTCGTAGCTTAGATTAGATTTTGTATTAATATTTGGTCAGAATGGTTTTTCAAGATGGATATAATTTTATGAACTATCTCTTTAGCACAGAAGCCGATATCGATTGCATTAACACTCGCACTTTTGATTTTTAGCTTAGGTATGGCCTAGAGTCTTTCAGAGACTTCCAATTGTATCCCGGCACACTTTTCTTGTAATGATTCTTGGTTTTACACAAAAAATTCGCAAATAAAAGCTGGGAAAACATTACATGAAACAAAAAATATAAAAAAATAATATTTTTCCATTGATCTCAGTGGCACAGACAGACCTTTGCAATTTCCACTATCACATAATTGAAATCGATTGTTAAAGTGAACGGTGCCCGACATGTTTCACTAATTAAAACGTAAAAAACCCACTGATGGATCATTGCGCGTTAATTAACGACTTTTGTTTGGGGTCCGCTGGACCGGCGGCGGGCTGGCGGTCCCCGGACCCCGAGGGTCGATGTATCAATCAGTTTTAATTTAAACGGTTTTTTGGAGTACTTCGCAATGTGGATTTGGGAGAAGTTGTTAATAGGATTTGTATATAAAGCATTGGGATATATTGCTAAATCTTGTCCACAATTTTAAAGTATAAGAAATAGAAAGCGTGAAGTTACATCACAAGAGTATAAGCAGAAGAAATGTTTAAAGAAGTTCTTAGAACTTTCTCAGGTTTTCTTGAAAAATTAAAATAAAATTTCTCAGTTTTTCTTTAGTGATATCCGCCATGACGTCCAAGTACCGAAGTCTGAAACTAATGCCAAATAGGTAACTAAATTTGTGTGTTTTATTGAAACTACAACAATTATTCACAAATTTGGTCATAAATTGCTTGTTTTTCGATTGATTTGCGACCAAATGAAACCAAATCATACAAAACTAACAATTGTCACAAATAGAGTACCTACTTCTTTATCAAAAATCGGTTAAAATATTATAAAAAATATGATTTTTAGTATAACATAAACAATTTTCCAGAACCTCTTCATCTAAATCTAAAATGTACAAAGAGAGGTCGTGTTTAGGATCATTTTCTGCTCTTATGTAGTTTACATTCTTTGTTTACAAATACTTAAAGACAGCGGATATGATCACCTTAAATTGGGTTGAAAAATACACACACCACCACAAAATTTTCATGTGTTTTGCTATTGTATGACTTATTATGACCATGAGTCATGGCAATAAGGTGACTATCTAGATTTATTGTACAAAACATTTCTAAAGAAGAAGAATCCTTAACACAGCGACTAATGTCACCTGCATACACAACCATTGCCGCTTTTGCAGCGAGTTTCACCCCCGTCAGCACTAAAACCACGACACAGGTCCAACCTCGGGCTTAATGAAGCAGCCACAGGAATAAGGCAGCTAATGCGGTACACCGTATATCGCCTGCGAGTGTTGAACCCCCTCAACTCTTTCCTAATCGTAGGGTAACTTTATTCCGGGATTACGTAGTCTCGGTTCTGTCTATGTATTTGACACTCAAGATTAGGGAAAATGCGCCCAAAATGACGAGACCTTGTTCTTTTTACCCGACTATGCCAAAAGGAAGGGTAATGATATTGGCAGTTATGTATGTTTGTTCTGCCGTCGCGCCTGAACTACTGGTCCGATTTTAATAGATAAGGTGTCAATATATTCATAATAATAGCCCGGGTAACGTAGGCTATGCAATTTACGTAGGTGGGTTATAGTTTTTTTTTTAATAAAAATTGTAGTTATTCATGTGGTGAAAATATCTAATAAGTACATTATCAACGCTAAGTCCTAACGTGGCACTAATATCGATAGTGTTTCTAGATAGTTAGATGCAATATCATTATAGTATTCTTATATTAAATTAAAATTACAACATATTTGATATGGTAGTAGTAGCTTTAACATATAGGCTACTGTTTATCCTGAAAAAGTACAACTGAACAAATAAAAACATTTTATGGTTTACAGAAGTATATTACATTAAGGAAAGATATATGCTAAAGAAGTTTTATGCCACGAAAACTAGTTACTTGTACAAGCTTTTCACCATCATTATGTAAAAAAAAATATTCTAGATACTTCTTTTACAGTATGAAAAAATATTGAGTCGTTTCAAACAAGGGATTAAAGTAAAATTTGAGCACCCATCTCGTCGTCCATAACACGAACATTAGGCGGTTAGAACAAAAGGCGTAAAGGAGATAGGGCGCATTGGGGCGGTAATGAAAAACATGGCGTCACCGCGTCACCGACTCGCGATTGTTTTAATTCATCAGCCGTGTCACCGATACTCGATCGAGGGTGAACTCCCCAGAGGTAACGCGAATTATGTCTTGACAAGTGTTAGCGGGTTTTGTTTTTCAAATCAAGACCTTTGATTATGTAAAATAAAAAAGTCCCAAAAACTTCTTGGGTCAATTGGATTTAGTTTTTAATTAGGTTGTTTTTATTAAAAAATTAGGTTAAAGAACAAAACGATATTATTTATAATCGTAATAATTATTCATATATTTTTAAGTACTTAAGTAGAAACAAAAATAAAATATTATTAATATGTTTATCACTCGAAACTCGAAGAATTTTGTGTAAGACGCACCATGCAAGCCAGTTACCCGCTGGGGACTCTAGTGGTGGACAATACTGACGAGGGAACAATACCGCAGCCGGCGCTTGCGCACGTACCAGGATTTATCGGTTTTGATACTTTATAGTGGTTTCATATGAAGAATCTATGTCTACAATACAAGTGGGTTAAAATTTAAGTCAGTATTTAATGAACAAGACAAACCTTCACGGTATACCAGAGAGTAGAGCGACTAATTACAAATCGGCCACGTGCGAGTCGGAATGTCCCCTTGAATATTTATTTTTTCTGATTTTATTATTTGTTGTTGTAGCGGAAACATAAAATATACCTTCTGTGAAAATTTCAACTCTCTAGCTATCCCGGTTCATGATATACAACGTGGTGACAGACAGACGGACGGACGGACAGACAAACACTAATTATGAGCTACATTTTATGTATATTATTATGTATTTCGATATTAAAATTTAAAATTGACTTAGTTCCTAATTAAATCTTAAATCTAAAAAAGATGTAGTAATTAGTACAGGACAAGTTAGACAAAAGAGGCTACACAGATACAAAATAAGCCATTATATAAAATAACTTTCAGATAATAAACATAAATTCACTTTCAGAATATTTAAACATGAAATACTAGTAAATATCAATATATTTTACACTCACTATAAAGTATAAAGTAAATCGATCGCTAAATACTATGTTATAAACTGACCACATGTCCCGCGGTCTATACAAAGCTAAGATTTCGCTAAACGGCGTCTTTTTCCCACGACATTGTCACCGAAACAATTGAAAATACCAAAAACATAATCCGAGTACCAATATTAGTTGCATCCACTACAATTTTCAATTGTACTCTATGGACTTAGAAATACGGTTAAAATTCGAACGGTAAATAGGATTTAGAATTAAAACGTTATGTTTGTTGCTCATAGTCCTTTTGTTGCTATTATCCGTTGAGTCCAAACATAGTGTCGCGGTATTATTTTGGGGTCAACCATTATCTCCTTTCGATTTATTGGACGTAGACCTTACGTGGGTGAGGGTAAGATGTGTCTTGAGCGTGAGAAACTGTGTTAATACGTTTATAATGGACCAGTAGTGGACAACATGTAAGTCGTTGGAAATGTTACTATGGCATTATGTCAATGTCAAATAAAGTGCAATCACCTTTTCTTTTAAAATGACGTTTACGTCCTCCTTTTTTGGTTCTAAAACAATAAATAAGTATTTTAGTGAGATTTCTTCAGGGTTATCCCAAAATGTAAAGGACTCTACGGTGGCGCCACCGTATTTCCGGTGACTTGTATTGTCGGTGAATGGTGACACCATCGGTCACCAGATGGCCAACACTTCAATCAATCAATCATATTTTATATGCTCTAAAAGTGGTACAATAGATGTTCATATTCATTCATTTCTTAGCTCTAACACTTTTAACTATTTAATAGCATGTAAATATATATATTTTTTTATAGTTAAATTTTAATTCCATATTTTACAATTTCTTTATATAATAATAATAAGTAATTATCATAATTAAGACAAAATAATAATACGTCAAAAGAAAATGAAATTACACATCATTCATCACGTCATTTTTTACTAATAATAAGTATTTACCTATGAAATTGCCGTTCTGCAGTACTGGCCATTTCAAATCAAAATTATATTTGTATGGCTAAGAATTCTAATTTCAAATTAATTTTATTTTAACAACATGGAATTCTTTTTCCAAAAGTAGTCAAATTGTTTATTGATTAGTGTTACATTTTCATCGCATTTCAATCTTTTTCGTTATCACGGATACGTTAAAATTTTTTGTAATTATGGAATATGAGTACCGTCGTGACAGCAACGCGGCACAAGCGGCACGCAACATCAACGAAGTTTACGGAGCTAACACTACAAACCAACGCACCACCTGTTATTGGTTTGCTCGCTTCCGTTCTGGAAATTTCGACCTGAAAAATAAACCTCGCGGTCGTCCGACCGAAGACTTTGGTCGACAATGACGAATTAAAGGCGATTGTGGAAGCTGATGATACACAATCTACGGTTGAATTAGCAGTAGCTTTCGACGTTAGCGTCAAAACAATATTGGTCCATTTGCGTCAAATTGGCAAGGTAAAAAAGCTTGACAAATGGGTGCCCCACGAACTCAATGATCGCCAGCGCGAAGTACGCGTCGAGACGTGCCTTGCCCTGCTCAACAGACACACAAATGAAGGAATTTTGAACCGCATTGTTACCTGCGATGAAAAATGGATTCTATTTGATAACCGCAAGTGCTCAGCAAGTTGCTTGGATCCTGGTTCAGCACTGCCTGAACCAGGCAGTGCTGGACTGAACCAATTTAGGGCATTGTGAACCAATCACAATGCCCTAAACGAAAACTTACCCCTAGAAAAGTGATGGTCACTGTTTGGTGGTCTAGCGCCGGTGTGATTCATCACAGATTCTTACCAAACGGGGTGAGCATTACTGCAGATGTGTACTGTGAAGAACTGAACACAATGATGGAGAAGCTGGCACATCTTCAACCAGCATTGGTCAATCGCTCGTCTCCGCTGCACCTGCACGACAACGCGCGAACATACTGCACAGCAGACGGTCTCCAAGTTGCAAGAACTGGGGTTGGAAGCTCTCTGTCATCCGCTCTACTCACCAGACCTTGCGCCTACAGACTACTACTTTTTCCAGAATTTGGATAACTTCTTGGCGGGAAAAAAATTCAATACCCGAGAGGCAGTACAAAATGCCTTTGAAGAATTTGTTGCCTCCCGTCCAGCTGATTTCTTTAAGAAGGGCATCAATAAACTGCCACTGCGTTGGCAAAGATGCATTGATTGCATGGGTGATTACTTCGATTAATACAAATAAAAAATACTTTAAAAAAATTCGTTTAAATTTTTTGATACAAAACGGCAATTTCATAGGTAAAGACCTTATATTTGGAATTTAGTGTCAAACTTAATCTATAGCCAGGGTTAATTTAAATTATTATTATTATCAGATCAATAAGTATTCCTACAACACCATCAATGTCATTACAATTATTATTATCATTATTCTTATTTTATTAAAAATAATTCTACATTTCTAGCGGTTCATTAAAAGAGTAAAAGTTTTTGCACATAAGCCTAATATTCTCTAAGTGAGACAGAACCCTTATATTATGTCATTTTTATGGATGTTTCTGTCAATGGTATAAATATTAGTAAAGAATTATTATTTACATTTTTTGGTATCTTACCTTCAATCTATACTGTGCTTATGCATAATTATGGAGTAAGCATTATTCCTGTTATGCGCCATCATTTAAATCCGCCTCTTTTTATAATTCTCAACACGGGACTAGTTTTCATGGTCATCACGACCTCAGACCAAATAAAAAAAGAGTTCTGCGAACCAAACAGTGAGGCCGGTCTAAACTAAGCTAATGCTTAGTTAGCCGTGTGATTATACAGTGTCACGAACACACAAGGAAACTACGCCTTACCTTCTTCAGCTGTGGCGGTGTGTAGTTTTAGGGTTCCGTACCCAAAGGGTAAAAACGGGACCCTGTTACTGAGCCTTCGCTGTCTGTCTGTCTATCACCAGGCTGTATCACATGATCGTCATAGCTACACATTTTCACAGGAGATGTATTTCGGTTGCCGCTATAACAACAAATACTAAAAACAGAATAAAATAAATATACAAGTGTAGTATTCATGCGCGAGTCCGACTCGCACTTGGTCGGCTATTACTTATTTGGTCTGAGATCACAACAATCATTAACAGACCATCGTTTCTAAAACAATATCAAATAATGGTTTTGTTCTTAAGGCTTAATTATGCACGCATATGTTATTGTTCATACAGTACATTTCGTTATTTAAAGCTTTTGTAACAAATCGTTTTAAATCTATAAACAACGCACATGCAAAATCTAAGCCCCGTTGTTTTTTCCTTAGTGGATTACGCCGTTTCGACTACAGACAGCCATTTATTCAAGATATGATATACTGGCCGGCCGTGCGTGTGACGACGCATCTAACTTACAAATCTACCCTCAAAGAAAAACCTTCATGTCACACCCATATAGGGTTACCATTAAGAAATTTTAAAAGTCGTGACAAAAGGCCGGGCAGTTTAAAAAAACAAAGTCCGGACATTTTATTCATAAGATCTAGAAGAAGAATAGGCATCAAAATGAAAACCCACTTAGTACCAAATTATTTTGTTTTTGGATGAGAGGGAAGTTAATAAAGATTAAAGACTTATTTTATATTTTTTATGCAAGTTTTATTACTCAAATTCCATTTAAACCAAAATAAAATCCGGACAAATTACAAAGCCGCACCAAATCCAGATAAAAGTCTACATTTCCGGACATGTCCGCACTAATCCGGACGGATGGTAGCCCTACACACATAAGAACTATTTCACAAATCTTCATAAGCAGGGGAAATGTACAAAGAAAATATATTGCAGAAAAGTGGACCCTGCGTGCAATAAAATATCAATTTTTTAGCAATATTATCTGTGTCATTGTTATATCGCAACGTTGGTTATCCATTGCTTGCTACGTTCTGTGATTTTATTTGGACCTGAGAGAACCAAGCAATGGATAACTATTATTAATGTCGCGGATTTTCGCGAGATAAGTTTGAGGGTAGACACGTCCCCCTTGCATAGTTTTCAGTTTGTGCGAATGTGATTGCGGCTTTGGCAAAACATTCTGTTGGAATTTAGATTTAGAATTTATTGAATACTTCGACTACGTGCTGACAAAAATAGTTTTCAAGGGATGGCAACATGAATTTCATAATTATAATAAATATATACATACCTACTTAAACTTAGGCCTTTTCATCCGTTATTGGATGATTTATACAGTATTCTCCGAGCAAAGTAACCACTCTTGAAATAATGTAGTGCCTGGGACAGTTGTTTTTTTTAATGTCGTATGGTTGCCCAAGCACATACGGCATTCTCACAACACAGTCAGCCTAGTCCAGAGGAATGACTGGTCAATACGTCTGAGGCCAAACGTGTGCGGGTTTCCTCACGATGTTTTCTTTCGCCGTTAGAGCGTCCGTATAATGTACCTGAGATCTGAAAAAGTCTAATTGGTACACGCCACTACCTGGGAATCGAACCTGCACTCTCTCGAGTGCGAATCAAACGGTCTACCCACTAGGCCACGGAACTCTCCTATACCTACTACAATTTTTATTACAAGATTTTGAATTTCGGGCTGCACCGAGATTCGCAGCGCGGCGCCGCTCTTGCAATGAAACGTGTATCTTCTTGTACAGTGAATAAAGTTGAATTTTGAATCGCTATCTTAAAAATACAGCGCCGCGTCACGTCACGTTTCTGTGTGAGCTGACCCTTATTTCTAATTTTGTTCAAGATCTTTTTTATTCGATGGTTCATTAAGTTTATACAGGGTGGTCTGAGTTCGCACTATAAAATGAAGCCGACCGACGTGTCGCGGTCGTAAATCAAGTGTCGCTTACAACAAATTTCACGCGCCGTCCGCAGCGGTAATGCGTCATTAGACCGCCGCTCGATTTACAACATAAATTAGCGACAAGCTAGGTGTTACGAAAGAATTGGGATTGATAAACAGGGTGTATGCAGAAAAAATGTGTAAGTATGTGTCAGCTCCGACTCACGACTGCAGTTTACTCTAAAAATGTTACTTGGGATGTGAAATAAGTCCCTCTTTACTATTTATATTTATACTAAGAAAAATAATTATTATGTTCTTGGTTTTCGTTACTTGAAATTTTAATAGAAATGTTATCGTTACATCCGACATTTATCTGTTAGTATATTGCGTTTCAAAACAAACTAGTTATAAATTCAACTACGTAATTGACATCACAAGTCACAACTAATAGATGTCGCTTTTCTGCAAACCGCCACTAGGGCAATTTATTGAACAATAGGTTAAGTTATATTTAATCAATTATCTCTTATACCCCGAGTTTTATGTATAATATTATTGCTTTCTTTTGTTCCTATGTTCATAAAATACAACTTACATAAAGTAAAATTTGGTGTGCAAAGCAACCAACGCATCTTCGGCTAACATCGTGTGACACCGTACCGCGTGACCGTGTGACCGTGTGACATCGTGAATTCGATTTTACTCCCATAGACTTTCATACCCCGGGCTTATATATATATATATGAAAATCGTTTCTTAATACTCATTAAATTAAATTCCAAAAAAAGTTCTTAATATTTAGTAGTAAACGTTCTAAACGGGTGTTGTGTGCAATTAAAATCGGGCGGTTTGAAGATCAACTATGCAAATTACGACTATGCAAATTATATAGCTTACGTTTATTGTCACCCGGGCCATTACTATTTATTACGAATCTATTGACACCTCATTCATCAAGATTGGATCAGTAGTATCGCTACGATGAAACAAGCATACACATACATAGACTTCCAAAATCATAACCCTTCCTCTTGCCTTCTCCGTAGTCGGGTAAAAAAGAAAAGGCCTGCAACGCACTTGCGACTTAAACACACTAAGCCAATTAAATCATAATTATTAAAAGTTTTAATAACTTTACAAAAGATGTTGAAATAAACGACAAAATTTATTAATACTCTTCTTAGTCCTTCCCCGTGGTCTACTTTATATCAGTGACAAATTTCATTTAAATCGGTCCAGTAGCTTCGGAGCCTATTTAATACAAACAAAACTTTCGTCTTTATAATATTAGAGATAGATATAGATTACCAAAACAACAATGCTAATGCACAGCAACATGATGGTGGAGTACAGCCTATAATTGAGAACAGACTCGAGGTAAGTGGTCGGTGATGATGATAATAAAATTAGATAGGTGACAAACAGCCTCATGACACTCAATGTCAGTGTCACCACTCGCCTGGGTCTCCGGTGTCACCAGCACCGGGTCCCCGTGTCACCAGCACCCGGTGTCAGTAGCGCACCTGACGTTGACCTATACCGCGGGCGCATCTCCGAGCGTTCACCCCTGACCCTAACTGGCTGGTCATCTCCACGCTGTCTCCCTCGCGCTTACTGTGGCTGCATATGCCCATCCCGCTCACTGCACCGCACGATCCGATAAAGCGTGGATCGGAGTATCCTTACAGAATAGCATGAGAACATTCGGCACGCGAATTATGGCGAATGTTTATTTTTGATATCCGCAATCTTTAATATTAGATCTTAGTAAGTGCGATAATAAAGTTGATCGCTATTGGTTTACATCTGTCCAAAAAAAGATGTTGGACGTTCATGACCCGCTGTTTAAAAAAGTGTCGACCACAAACCAAAATACTATTTAGATTGTACAATTTTCATTCACATTTCATTTCCCGTAATTATTTTAATTCTGATCCATGGGCAAGTGGAGATAATCAATATAATGTAATCATATTTTATAAGAATATTCGTTAAAATGAGTTAAAATGTATGAGAGTTTACTCCACCTCCCACAGATATGCGACCTGCGTCTTTGGAATCCAGGTGTAACACTTGCACCTAGCCTAATTTTGTCTTTAGTCGCCGTAGCAAATCGTTTTATAGGAAATGCCCAGTGTCTTTTACAAAATTTTTGATTACATTAAATAGAGAATCAAAATCAAAATTAAAATAATAAAAATAACTTCGGACAACCCAGTAAGGCTGGTTATTTCCTTCGACTTGGCCTACGTTAGTTGATAGGGTAAATTCCCCACAAGGGTTATGCGCTCAGGAGGATTTGGGTAAAATCCGGGAAGTTTGACTTGTACAAAAGCTTCAGCTATTATGGCTGGATTAATTTTAAGGAAATTGGCATAAAAAATATGAGATCTAACTAGCCGCTTTAATATTTGATTCAAATCTATTAGATGGTTAGAACATTATGTCGGTTGTCCTTAAATATTAAGATTTCAATTATATAATGTTTTGTAAAATCAATTACAGAAAATTTGAGCTCTTGATTTACGGCTTAAATGTAAAGAAGTTTAGGTAGAAAAATAACCTTTTAAATTAGACAAAACAATCTAGTAATGAAACGAATCCTCGCCGCTCGAGGCCATTGACCTGATACTATCGGCTGATTAAAAACGTAAGTTTTTAACCCTCCTTCCCTACACACACCCTGGCATGCTTTTGGTTAGTTTTTTAGTATTGTAATAATATACTTGGAATAATACTCAGGTATCTTCAATTCTAAAGTACGTGTGTAATTGTTTCAGAATTTGATGTCTCCACAACTTGTGAACCGCGCCATCAAAACAGGGAAGATGTTCGCATTGCCTGTACCTGGATGCACCCGGTACCTATATCGGTACCGACTACCTATGCGAGTATAATATTGTATACCTCCACCTAGAAGTACGCCTAGAGCGGGTCGCGGTCCCGTTGCGCCCGCGCCGGACTATTGTGTCAAAACTGGAATTAATATTGGGTCAATATAAAAACTTACAGCCAAGAATAACTAATGTTGATTTTATTTAGAGGTCTCAAAAGGTTAGGGTTTTAGGTTCCAAAATACGCACAGTAATTTATCTATATCTATATTAATATTATAAAGAGGAAAGATATTGTTTGTTTGCATTTAAAAGGCTCCGAAACTACTGAAACCGATTTTAATAGAAATTTGACACAGGTGTAGAGTAGACCACGGAAAAGGACGCGTTTCATCGCGGTAAAATGTGCGGTTCCCGCGGTTCTTTTGCGCGCACGAAGTTCCGGGCAACATCTAGTACTTAGGTAAACTACTTTTCTCGTGTGGTTATAATGTTTATGTAGTTTTGTGTTGTAACATTTAATTTTTGATTTGACCCTGAATCCCAATTGCCCTTTGGCTAATTTTTAGTGTAATGAGACAGGTAAGCGAGCAGTTAAGTCGGCTAATGGCTAAGCGATTACCAGTTGCCACCTATGAACGCATCACCAGAGAAATTACAATTGAGCTACCGATCTTTGAAACCCCCAGCCGATTGAGTAACCTATTTTTTAACAGAAACGTTGCGTCGCGATCCGAAATATTTAAAATGTGAAAATTTGTTTTTTTTTTTGGTTTACAGTGCGAATCAGATCATTGACTCTGCCATAGAGTCAAAAAAAAAACCTCTTCGTTTCATAAACAACATTACAATTTGAACGTGTGTTTAAACGGTGTTGCAATTGTTGTGTTGTGGGGTAGCACGGGTTGGGGGTGGCGAACAAAGGAGATGATTTTTATGTGATTTTCACGGACCGCGGCACATACGATGTGATTACTGACTACCGGGCTGGTTAGGGTTGAAAGTTATCTTATATTTAAAAATGGATTGCAATTCAAATGTCTCGCTAAAACTCGATAACGGCTGGACCAATTTGGCTAATTATGGTCTTGAAATAATTGTGGAAGTTCAGGGAATGTTTAAGACGTGAGAAATATTGGAAAAATTGCGAATAAAATACTAAAAATGATGATTAAAACAAAACAACGTGTGTCGGGACAGCTAATATATATTATATTATATACAATTCTCTTGACACATGTGCTTGTGTCAGAACTCCTCCGAAACGGTTATACCGATTTATTCCGTAGGTATGAAAATATGTTGTACTATACCCCTATACCCCTAATACCCCTTCGTGAAAAGGGTGGCCCACCCCATTTTTTTCATTTTTGTTATTTTATGATTTAGCATTAATATTACATATAACCTACAACCTTCTAACACCAACCCCCATTGTTTAATAACGATATTAGTACTGTAATAATCTTCAATCCTCTGCGGTCCATAACTCCTTCACGCATCACCTGTATGAAGGGATCTGGAGGGATAGATAGTAGGTGTAGGGGTAGGTAGTAGCTGTGTAGGTGTAGGCGTAAGTTGTAGGTAGGTGTAGGTCGTTGGTGTAGAAACTGTAGGTGTATATAATATGTAGTTAGTTATTTATTCCAGTTCATTGTTAAGACTTAACAGTGAACAACCTACGTTGAGTCAGCTAGTTTTTTAAATAAAATTCTTTAAAAATAACACTTCCTTAATAGTATGTATGAAATGATATGGTGAAAACTGAAAGTAAATAAGAACATATATGATAAACTTTTATAAAGTAGTAACCTTTGCTTTTATATTGATATATAAAAGCAAAGGTTACTACTTTATAAAAGTAGCTTACGGTACATGATAAACAAAAAAAAGGAACTCCCGAATTGTCAAGTAGTGAGCGAGCTGATGATGATGAATGATAGCTAAGAACACTCTCGATCATGTCAGCATTCAGACAAAATAACGCATCTTAGTCGGACCTTTCACTTAGGAGCTACGATGCCACAGACACACATACCGACAGACCACCCTCTTTTTGCGTCGGGGGTTAAATAGTATTTTTGGTCTTACCTACTCCTTCACGTCGCTATGGCTCAAACATAAGTACATATTACCCAGGACCTCCTACCTCCTTTAGTGAGGGTTTTTAAATTCGTGACATCTGACAGCTTTTTGACACCACAAGGACCGTCGGGCCACCAAGCGCCACCTGGTGACAGAAAAAGAATCGAAAAATCTTACTGACCGTTTTTGATACCACTTGCGCCACCAGATAACGCTTTGTGGGGTCTGCCCCCTAACGGCAGAAAAAATATCAAACACCTTCTTTAACATCAGGCCAATTAGAACTGAAGATCGATTCTGCTAAATAACCCTGCAATATTACAGTTGGAATTCAGACTCGATTTCTTAAAACTGCAAAAAGGGTATTCTCATAAACGTCAAACCAACGTCTACCCCGTTTCGATTGGTCCAAACTCCAAAATCAGTTTATAATATCACGACGAGTAATTTATTTATACTAAAATAATAAAGAGGAATAGTTTGTTTGTTTGCATCGAATTGGCTCCGAAACTACCCGACCAATTTTGATGAAATTTGGCACAGATATAGAATAGACCACGGGGAAGGACATGAGCTACATTTTATTGCGGGCAAAATGTACAGTTCCCTCTAGATTTCCTTTTGCGCTCACGAAGTCGCGAGCAACATCTAGTAATTCAAGAAAAGTAAAATGAAAGTGTAAGTTGAGTACGAGAATTGGGGTCCTATGCAGCGCTTGCGTATCAGCGAAAGTGCAATATCAGATTTACAAAAGGGTTTGTGGCATCCCTGCTAGCTGTAGCCTGTAGGTACGGGCCACGCTGGACGGGCTGGACGGATGTTAGAGCTCCACGTCGCATAATTAAAATCCACACTCTTCCGTCTGTTGCAAACTTCGGCCATGTACACAAGTGACAAGTCAACATTATGATGAAGGACTAGCCCCTGATTCCTTGTCTCCTTCTAGTATTATAATAAGGAAAAAATTGTCTGTTTGTTTTGCATTGAATAGGCTCCAAAACTACCGGACGAATTTTGATGAAATTTGGCACACATGGGAAGAACATAGGCTACATTGCATCGCGGCAAAATGTACGGTTTCCTCGAGATTTCCTTATGCGCGCACGAAGTCGTGGGCGACGTCTAGTAAGTTAGAAAGCATATTACTGTATTTAACTCGTACATACACACTGACATATGATTCTTTTAATCTTTCCTAATTTCACACAAAGTACAGTTATGAAAATGCCAAAAAAGTTTACAACCGTGCGCCCTATTCCTGGGCTTTTGTATTCAAATGATTTTATTACCAACACAAAGTTTCGATTTGGTTTTTCAAAAACTTCAACCAAGTAAGTATTTAGTAGTTAATCCTATGCTTTTGCCAACTCAGATTATGTAATAGTAAACACTAGACGGTGCCCACTACTTCGTTTGTGTAGAACTAAAGGAATCGGATCCCTACTGTTTAAACGAAATTCTAAGATAAAAGTAGCCTAAGTTACTTCTTATAACATCAGCTATCTGTCGTCGCATATGCATTAATTGATAAGTTGTTAATTTAAAATTACAAACAGACAATTCAACTTTACTTCTTTGTATCTAAGACAATATTAAGTTATTTATAAGTAGGTACCTTCATGCAATTGAAAGCTATGTACGGTAAATGGCATCTATTCACAATCAAATGAAAGGTTTGCTACTATTAGATAAGTAGGTAATAACTCGTAACTAAATTTTTTCCCTATTTATTTTGTAATCAAAGAAACTGTCAGTACTTATCTACTACTTCCAATTACAATTTAATTAATCTTTCTCACTTACGCACAATAAAAGACATCAAAACATTGGATATTATTGCAAAAGCTTATTAATATCAGTTTTAAACAACTACTTTTATCGCAAATAATAATATTGCTGTTAATTATAAGGGCAAAGCTGGAAAAACATCAGATAGCGGGAGGATTAAAACGCGCTTGTTTTTGTCGAACTATTTTAATTGGTTCAGCGCCATCTAGCAGCGGACGCACAAACTAATGTTATTAAAACTAGCGGTATATTATATAAAATGAAATAAAATTCCTAGAAAACGAATTGTATTTTTTTAACATCAATGAAAGACAAAGACAAAAGGTTACAATTAGGTACCACCCGTGGTACCACCGGCCCGGAATTCTATCCCGGCGAGATGAAAGTCATTTAATCTAATGTTAAATATTCTTATTGGAGTATAATTTTTCGAAAATAATAATTAGTATGTACATACTTAGACAGAATAAAAAGTAAATAATTTTTGGCTAGTTGTTTTAGGCAATACTATGTTTTAAATGACGAAAAGAAAGTATAATATTATAATATTAGAAAATCGTTGTTAATTAATTTTTGTTTCAACTTTCTTCTAAATAATGAAAAACAAAAGTAAATAAAAATTACTTTCATATTCTTATTAGAATTTGCTTGCGTTATTTGTAGCATAATTTCAGCAACTTGTACACAGGGGATGTAACTCAGTGGTAGAATGTCTGCTTCGCATGCTGAAAGTCCTGGGTTCAAATCCCAGCATCTCCACTCTAAGATTTTTAATACTTTTTTATTAATTGCTCTTTATATTCTTTTCTTTATATTTTCTTTATATATTTTCTTTATATTTATAAGTAATTCTTAATAATTTTATGGCGTTTTTAGAATAGGGGTGTTGCCTAGTGTGGATTATTTTACAAATATTTTTATTTTTATTATAAGATTATTTTTAACATTTTTATAAATTAAATTTTAACATTGTTGATTAAAGATACATAAATCTAAAAGAAATAGGTATTTAGATTGACGCAATTAAAAATTATAAGCAAATAAAAAATATTGCCAATCTCTTTCTCGCAAAACGATTTGTTACGTCACAAGTTGCTACCGCCATACATTTTGTAATGCCAAATGTATGGCGGGTACAACTCGGGACGTCACAGGCTCGCTCTATATCTCGCATATATCGCTCTCTTTCATATTGTAAATTTAAATTGCTTGTCTCTTCGTTATTTTTTAAGATATACGAAAATGGGTTCAAGATTGTTTAATAACATGTCTAACATCGAATTGACGACAAAAATTTTTTTAGGCAACATACCTATTATTATATTTCTTAGTGCGTATTCACACCAGCGGTATTGCTTTTCGTTGAGTAAAATAAATGATGTAAAATACCTACATACAAATTACATTATTATCATTTAATATTTTTACAAATCTACTGAACCATAGCGCATGATCACCAGAGCGCGACCACACGTGGGCGACCGGCACGTGTCCTGTGATCATTCAATAATAAACGTTTAATGATTCATTGTCATTGTCTAACATATCTGCTCACACCGAAACGAGACGATACGCTTCGAGGCGCGGCATTTTTAAAATAATGATTAAAAATTGATCTTTATTCAGTAGTCAGAACACAAGAAGATAATATAGGTAAGGCAATAACCCTAAAATGGCCGTGATAATTAACCGTACGTGATAATAAATTAACGTTTGCAAGTTCATTGCTTATTCCATTTGGTCTGACATTTGGGCCGGTTGGATATTTCGGTTTTGGTCTAAATTATTGATGAGCTACTTCTAAAGGTTACAAGAAGAATCGACATACGTATCGTCATTTCATTTACTATTAAGTTGGTTTAAAAATGACGGCTAAAGGATGAAAATAATCAATATTATTATTATTATTTTATTTACAACACGTACCTAAAACACAAACACGTAGTAGTAGTATGCACGTTAACGCACAAAGGCGGTGATGTAGAGACATGGTGAAGTAGGCGCATTTCTTGTACTACAATTGAATCGGTGATGATAAAGTAAAATTAATAAAAATAATATTCTAATAAATATGGTAATATTACATAAATAAATACATTTAGAACCTACATAATTTATACAAATCAATACATAGCATAGTAGAGGCTAATAAAATATAATACATAATGAAATATTGTTTACATACAATACATATTATACTAAATTCACATAACATGTAATTGAAAAAAAAAATCCTTCGTCTAATCTTAAAATGTTCAGATTATTCCGATAATAATTTTAAATATAATTGACAAACTCTGCGTTTGAAAATGCCTTTAGATGGGGACATCCTTAACTCTTGGGGGAGTGCTTTCCAAAGGAGGATGAATTGTATATGAAAGGAGGAATGGGAATGGCCGAGGCTAGAAATATGGGGACGACAAAGGAGAAGCAGGTTATTAGTCGAACGAAGGACTCTACTGTGGGTATAGCAGAGAAATTTGAAGTGAGGAGCTAAATAGAGAGGAGCGTTAGGAGAATGGAGGACAGAGTACAGCATACACAATGCACGTAGCGAAGGACGTTGACGAATTGGTAGCCATTGCAGCTTAGATCGGTTGTATGAAATATGATCGAACTTGCGGAGATTAAATTTAAACCTAATACAATTATTTAACATATGGTCAAGTTTATTAAGGAGGTCTGCACAAAGTCAAAACAACATACGTCACTGTAGTCTATTATTGGGAATATTAGGGCCTGAGCCAGCAATAATTTAATTTCAATGGTAAGAATTTTTTGAGGCGATATAGAGATCGCAGGGAGCCGGTAACATAGCGACTGATGTTGGCAATCTGGATGCGCCAGTCAATATTACAATCTAGATATAGCCCAAGATCTCTAACATTGGGGCTGATGGGATTACTGTCAAAGACAACGGGTGGAAGGACTCCAATATCAACACGGCTTAGTAACCGTGAGCTAACCAATTAAAATCGCTTGACACTTACTGGCGTTCACTTGCAATCCAAAAGTAGCGGACCAACCTCTCATTGTGTCTAGATCTCGGTTTCTGTCTCCAATTGCCATAGATATATTTTCGACCGTTTCTTGTTGATAAATTTGCAGATCATCGGCATGCAAGTGATACTCGCAATAGTGATACAAGAGAGAAAAAAATTAATGAATAGGAAGAATAGGAGAGGGGATTAAATATCACCTTGAGGAACGTCAGCATCAAGATCCAGAAGAAGACTGATCTACCATGACACACTTCTGGCGAAGATAAGAGGAAAACCGCTTTAAAACTTCAGGTAAGATCTTCAAATAAGCAAGGATCGATAGGAGAATAACATAGTTGACGTTGTTAAAAGCACTAGAAAAGTCCACCAAAACTAAAACAGTAATTTTAGATTCCTCCATGCCTGCCCTCACGTCTCTTGTTATTTTAACAGGGCAGAGGTAGTAACTGTGTCAGGGTCTGAATCCGGATTGGAGTGGTGAGAGAATTTTGTTTTGTAATACAAACCGGGACAACTGCTTATAGACATATTATGCCTCAAGAACCTTGGACAGGAAAGGAAGAATGGAAATCAGAGGGTTGTAAAGGATTAGGAATTTTAGGTAAAGGACGAATATAAGCTTTACGCCACAAATCAGGTAATGTTGAGGACCCCAGTGAACAGTTTATAATGTGGGTAATGGCAGGCAAGAGTTGATCAAGAATGGGGATAATCATTTGTCGACTAATTTCGTCATAACCTACAGCTTTCGAGCCCAGTAATTTAATAACAGTGCTGATATCGCCCGAAGTAACTGGAGAAAACTGGTAAAATTCATTGTTTGCAAGTGGTAAGTTATTCAAGTGGGCAATGGTTTGGCTTTTAGTTTGGGCGTCTAGTGTAGAATAAGAAGAAAAGTTGATGTTTATATTATCCAAACTAATTGTGCTAGGTAAATTGTCCTGGACCGTTTTGCCAATACCCATAGTTCTAAGAAACATCCAAATGAAAACAGATGATTTAAATGTTATTTAGGATGTTTCGGCGTTTAGCATTCCGTATCACTTGGTTACACCGATTTCTGGCCAACTTAAAGTTGGGCCCGTTATTCTCGCACCGGTTAGACCTGAATTTACGGAATTCCCGATCCCTGCGCCTCATAGCAGATTTGATTTCCTTCGACATCTACGGAGCTGGTTGATGCTTTAACTTGATCCTTTAATACGGCGCATGAACATCGTATAGGTCATTGATAATCTTGTTTAAAAAAATACCAACCTTACTGTCAACGGAGGTTTCTAATCTGAGTGGTTCCCTATCCGATCCTCGTACATTGTGGAGAGAAAATGAGGTTTGAACCAATATTCTGAAATGAGAATAGCATGAACGTTACACGCCGAGAGTGTTTCTAACATGTCATTAAAATTTCTAGGAACACTCTGAGCATTTATGTGGCATAATATGTTATTATTAATGATAGAGAAGTTCACCCAACGAATCATTTACGGAGCTGAAACTATCGTCAATGGATAAATTATCGTTAGAACTATTAGCTGAGAAAAAGGATTCATTATCTGAAATAGACATAATACGAATAATAACTAATAAAACTAATATTATGATTAATGATATAAATAACAAATGAATATTAATACTTATCTAATAAAATTAATAGTAATATGATTAGGTATATCTAGAAAGTAAAAAAAAAACTAGTATACAAAAATTATATGTATACACCTCGGCACCACCCGCCAACTGACCACGGGTACACTCTTGACACATTAGTCGTAGGAAAGTAAAGCTAAAACTTTAAGGCATACACACATGAAAAGTAAAAAACATAAATAAAAAAAAATTAACACACGAAGACATTATTATTATCTAGGTACATACCGCTCTATGATTATTATAAAAACACAAACATAGTACCGTAGTACATTAATTCTATCTTTGTGCTGCAGAAGTGAGCGATTAGAGCTATTTATAAGATGCCTCCATATGCCTCCCTAAACGAAAATTTTAAAGAAATAGGGATATTGACTGTACACTCTCAATATATTTTTGATAAGGTTATGTATGTAAAAAAATATAGTTAGTAATGAATTTGATAAAAAATGTGACCAACACAACATAAATACTAAGAATAAGCACAAACTGGCTGTACCAGTGACTAGACTTAGTAAAATAAGCAATTTTTTAAAGGTCAGTGTATAACGTTTCTATAATAAACTCCCAGAAAATGACAAAAATTTGTGAATAAATAAATTTTAAAAAGTAGTTAAAAGACATTTGTGTTATTATAAAGTTAAAGATTTCATTGAGGACAACACACCCTGGGAATAAGATGACCCAATGAGGCAATTTCAGTTTACTAACTAAACAATGTACCTACCTACTTCTGTACTGTAATATATTGTAGATATTGTATTTAATATTTATTTATTTTCGTTTACATATTTTTTTGTTTTGTTGTATTAAATGATACCGATATTTTTTTTAATGAACAATTTTGGCTATCCTTTTTACTAAAAGGTGACATCCGTGCGAGTTTCTTACGCCGGTTCTTCTCGCCGGGTTAGCTTAGGTTAGGTTAGTAGACTTCAAAATTATGAAGATTGTGTAGAGAAATAGTTAAAATTTCAGCCAAATTTAAAAGGGAAATTATTTAAAAAATAAGTTTTCTTTCATACTTTTTGTGCATTTTTAATTTGGAAGTCAGTTTAATTTTTTCTATTTATATTTTAATTTATTTAGAGAAAAATATAAATTATTCAGATTTGTGAACAAAACCCAGCAAATAACTTTGACAGATGCAAGTGTTGACATTTCACATTTGACAATTTATGACAGAAGACACCTTTTCAAACGAAGTGGTTTGTTTTGCAGTAGTTATAATAATATAATCGTTAAACATTAATATTAAGTCCTTACATATGAAATTGGCGTTTTGTCGTACTGGCTACTTTGATCTCAAATTTAATATCTTCTTTGGTTAGAAATTCCAATTTTAAATTCATACCGCTATTTACTCATGCATTTGTGTTTCGATAACCGTAATTCATTAGTTTTTTTCCTCTTTTGGTTTTTTCTTTGCTTCACTCTGTTTACAAAATGGAAAACTTGAAATATCGTATTATTTTCGAGTACGAGTTTCACCATGGCACCAGTGCTGCAGAAACGGCTCGAAGGATTAATGATGTGTATGGGGGCGGTGTCGCAAAAGAAAATACAGAGCGTTTTAGAGGCTCCAACATTTTCGTTCTGGAAATTTCGACCTGCAGAACAAGCCCCGTAGACGGCCGGAGACCAAAGTTGATAATGAAGAATTGAAGGCTATTGTGGAAGATTCATCGCAAACCACGTCCGAGTTAGCTGCAGGCTGCGGTGTTAGTGATAAAACTATTTTAATCCACTTGAAGCAAATTGGGAAGGTGAAAAAACTCGAAAGGTGGGAATGAATTGAGTGCAGCAAACCGACAAACGCGCGTCGACTGCTGCGTTACATTACTCAACCGGCACAATAATGAAAGGATTTTAAATCGAATCATTACCTGTGATGAAAAGTGGATCCTGTACAATAATCGGAAACGCTCATCGCAATGGCTGAACCCTGGCGAATCAGCCAAAGCCTGCCCCAATCGAAAATTGAGTCCAAAAAAGTTACTTGTAAGCGTTTGGTGGACTAGTGCCGGTGTCGTTCACTACAGCTTTTCTTAAATCAATTACGGCAGATGTATATTGGCCAGCAACTGCAAATCATGATGGAAAAGCTAGCTAAACAACCGAGGTTGGTCATTTGCTTTAGGCCACTGCTGCTTCAGGACAACGTTAGACCACACACTGCACGACAGACGGCTACCAAATTAGACGAGCTTTAATTGGAATGTCTAAGACATCCACCGTACGCCCCGGACCTTGCTCCAACGGATTACCATTTTTTTCGAAATTTTGATAAAAATTCAACTGCGATGGGGCAGTCCAAATCGCCTTCAAAGAATATATTGATTCCTGACCAAATGGTTTTTTTAGTAAAGGAATCAATGAACTACCTCTCAGATGGCAAAAGTGCATAGATAGCAATGGTATATACTTTAATTAACTAAATATATTATGTTTTAAAAAAATCGACCTTATGTTCCTCCTTTACAAAACGCCAATTTCATATCTAAATTACCTAATATAAAGAAGCAAGTAAAAGGTATCTATAGTATAATTATAATTATAAGCCACTGAAGAAGACTAAGACACTAAAAATGCATACTTAATGAAAAGAAACAGAGCAACACTTATGATAATTTACCGGCTCTGAAGTCGGAAACAGAAGAAGATGCCTTTGGGTATTTCAGCGATAGGGGCTGAAGCTTATCTAGGGATGTCAATATGTGTCGTTTACCATCAGGACTTTTGACAACAATGATTCCGTCCTGTGTCCAACGTGATCTTAATCCAAAGTGTATCCTGCCATTATTAGGCTTAGGGTCAATTCACACCGAATCAAAACGAAACACGAAATGGCGCTGCATTTTTAAAATAGCTATTCAAAATTTAACTTTATTCATTAGGTACACAAGAAGATACACGTTTCATGTTAAGAGTTCGAATGTAAAGTGGTAGCTCGCTGCTCTGCTCATGTGTAGCTATTTAAATATGCAGTGCCGCGTAGCATCGCGTATCGTTGCGGTGTGAACTAACCCTTAAAGCTGCCATAAAGACTCCATGCTATATTTCTATTCTATTAAATTTTTAAATTTAACTCCGCTGAGTCGTAAATCGCATCTCGCAGCTAACATGTCGATTTCTAGGAAAAATATCCGAACGCAACAGATAACCGAACGGATTACTGGCTGGAAATTGTGCGGGAGTGTAATTTCCTGCGCGCCAAAACTTTTCGCTGACTGGTCTTCTAGATCCTTTCCGCCGATCTAGGATTTTTAATAAGTGGTTTGATTATGTGATGTTAAATGTTTTTTTTTTTTACAAAAATATTAAAAGAAACAACGGGGACAACTTCAAGTTGTATTACAAAAGAAAAGAAATAGCTGGATGGATGCCTACTTATTATTATTAGTAATTAGGATGATCGCGAATCCTTACTAATATTATAAAAAGAAAGTTTGTATGTATGGATTTTTGTCACTATTTTACTTAATAACTATTGAACGGATTTTGGTATATGCGTTTGGATATATGCCACTTTTTATCGCAGCAAAATAATTTTGTGGGATTTCTTTTTGAGCCTACGAAGTCGCAGATAAGAAGAAGACTAGATGTTCTAGTCTTCTTCTTATATACAAAAACGTATATTATATATCTTCTTCTTATATATATAAAGTCGAAAATAAAATTAATAAAACTCGAGAATGGCTAGAGACCGATTAAGCTTATTTTGGTGTTGAAATAATTGTGGAAGTTCAGAGAAAGTTTAATCGGTGAGAAATATTTTAATATGTCGGCCGGCCAGTAGGTTGGTAGATGTAGGTGTAGATGTAGACAGATTAACGTGTGTCGGGACAACTAGTCATTAATATTTTCAAACGTTACTTCAGTCTTACAGCTTACTTGGTGCCTCCCTTTTATCATTGTCGTTGGTAGTGTCATCTTTTCCAACAAATTGAGACGTCAACCGCTATATCGACATGTCTGGTTGTGTGTCAACGATGATCTTCCAAGGGCGGAGTCGCAGGGGAAATCACGGCTTATTACTTGTCAATCACAAATACCCCATTATACGCGGGAAAATCACGCGCCGACATTTCTGAAAATCGAATCGAAAAAATAAATTTGACATTTCGAGGTGTTTGACAAATTCGAATTTTGAGTTAATTTTTTTATTCGAAGTAAACGCCAAACATTTTGTAAGTAAAAAATATTATCTCGATTAGTCTCTAAAAATCTCCATGGTAGGTAAATAATAATTCTTGAGTAACTTTTATAAAGATTAATATTATTTATCGATGGGTAATTTTTCCAACATTGTGGATTTATAAAAGTAGTGGAAAGCTCTGAATAAAAACATTAATTATTACTAAATCAATGTCTAAGGCTGGGATTATATGATCCGGAATCCGGAAAGCCGTAGAAAATATTGAGCATTTAAAATAGAACTCTGCGCTTATACCTTAGAGTTGAAAATCGAACACATGACGGTCGAGTCTAATGTCAATGTCACATATGACAGCTCGACACTCCAAACTTTCATTTGCAATTCATAAAATTAGCGCAGAGTTCTATTTTCAGTGCTAAATATAAATTATATGTATATAGTAGTGCTTCGCGAATCATTAGCTGCCAATCGGGCAGTTTTAGATGTCCAAAACGCTATAAGATTCGGTATTTACTACGTACATTTAGCAGGCTTACATTAATAGTTTTAGGTAAGTATGATTTCTAAAGTTATCTAGAAAGCCAGAAGTAGATGAGAGTAGATGTCGAAACAGAAATGCAAATGAATTATCAGAACATAAAATATTAACGACTTGTTCCATTATCTCAAGAGCTTTTTACAAAGTTTAAAACAGCGACATCGATGTGATGACATAGACACAGCGAGACATAATTATAAAAGTTAGGTTAGTTATAATTTTAAATTCAAACTTTTAATAGCATAAGAAATTTTGGGTTACTTTGAATAGAAACATTAAATAAGACTTCCGCAGCTTGTCTTGTGTTAAAATAAATCATTACAGGAGGTCGTGGAAGAATCTTCTGTCAAAAATTTATCTAACCGTTTAGATACCAAAAACTGTATCGATTTGTATACAATATTAGGCATGTTGGTATACAGAATGTATTTTTATCCGAATTAAATATAATATATCCCAACATACACACACACACAACATTATAAATATAAAATAAGTTAATAACATTTCCTGACAACTCGCACTATGCATGGACACCCTCAGACCACGTGCCTTCTTTGAAGGTCACGCGCCAGCTGCGCTGTATTGGCCGCGCGTCACGAATAGAAATTCAACTGTATTTTGTAGGATAAGATTATCCCTATGTAGGTCTAAATTTAAGGTCATAATATGTTCATTAGGTACTTCCACTTTTGGAACGAGAACAAATGCTTACTACTTACGATCGATCCATGAATATCTATTTTCTCTTTTGTTTTGGAGACATCCTGTTACTGTATATACCAACTATGTAACTGCTAGATGTTACCAAACAGTTAATATGTCTATCCTGCGGAAACGAATAATTTTGTAGCGATTAAAATTAATCCTTGTTTAGATCCAGACTCCAAAACATCCTTCTGCCACAAACACTAAACGGTAAAATACCATAGCGCCTGTAAAATACAATTAAGATATTCTTTTCCCTGCGTAGTTCAGCATCTAGACGTTAACCCTCAAGTCTGTTTATCATTAATCGTAATACACAAGAAACAGCAGTAAATCCCGACCGCCATAACTCACCCCCGACCCCCAATAAGGGGTGTCGTAAAAATTACCGCACAACATCATTACTAATATGCACTTCCATAATAATTAGTGGTAGTAGAAATATTTAAATAAAAATGATAAATTAACAAACAATTGTTGATTTTGTTGATGTGAGTTTTAAAATTGGCCACATCTTCACGTAAGGCTGTTATTTTATATTGCATAAATGAATAGTACATAGTAAATTTAAATATACTAATCAGAAGAACAGAAGAAACAGTATATTAAGAACAATATTTTTATAGGTGGGTACGGCGATTTGTAATAAAGAATTTTGAAAGTCCCTTGAATACGCTCCATACAATTAATTAATGTTTTTATTATAAAATTAATAATTAATTATAAAATTAAAATTAATAAAATTAAGTTTCTAATTACTTTAATGAATGTTTTTTTCATGTCAGTAAAATAGTTACTCATGGAGGTTTCTTAGACTAATCATGTCAAAAATACTAACCCCCTTACTAATAAAACCAATACACAACGGATAACTTATACAACGTTGCTGTCTTTGTCTGATACGTTGGAAATATCCCATGATAGAAAAAGATGGCTACGTTGTTTAAGTTATCCGTTGTGTTAATATTTTTATTAGTATGGGGGTGTAAGTTTTAAATGCACCTAATTATAACATTACCTACACATAAAATGTTATGTTTTTTACATTTATAAGTAAGTAGCTGTTGCCCGCGGCTCCGCCTGCGTAAATACAGTATCCCATCGGGATGAAAAGTAGCCTATGTTTTAATTCAGAGCCTAAACTACTACCATACCAAATTTCATCCAAATCCGTTGAGTAGTTTTTGCATGAAAGAGTAACAAATATCCATCCATCCATATATCCATCCATCCATCCATCTATACATCCGTACGTCCATCCTCACAAACTTACACATTTATAATATTAGTAGGATAAAACCTTAATATTTCAGATTGACTTGATAAAACTAAATATTTTACATGCCCTATTACATAGCAGGCAGATAGCCTGCCATACCCTACAACTTTTTAAGGATTTATTACCGGAGTTTTTGACGCCTCACATGGTGTATGGAGGGTTAACACTTGAAACAAACTTTACGCTATAAGTTCGCCAACGTCCATACCACGTTGAAAACACCGGTCCTCGTCCGATCACTGAAGTTAAGCAACGTCGGGCGCGGTTAGTACTTGGATGGGTGACCGCCTGGGAATACCGCGTGATGTAGGCTTTTTGTTCCTGTACTTTTGGCTGTTTTACGCATAACACAGACATGAGTAGAGACGTTTACGTACAGTGTTCGCCAACGTTCATACCACGTTGAAAACACCGGTTCTCGTCCGATCACCGAAGTTAAGCAACGTCGGGCGCGGTTAGTACTTGGATGGGTGACCGCCTGGGAATACCGCGTGATGTTGGCTTTTTGTTCCTGTACTTTTGGCTGTTTTATGTATAACACAGACATTAATGAGTAGAGACGTTTACGTACAGTGTTCGCCAACGTCCATACCACGTTGAATACACCGGTTCTCGTCCGATCACGGAAGTGACTGCCTGGGAATACCGCGTGATGTTGGCTCTTTGCTGCTTTATACAACAATTTCAATGCGATCGATATTTAACTATTAATTTAAGATCTAATTTAATTTGCGATCGACATTTAACCATTAATAACTATTATTATGGATTTGAAACGATAATCTATGGAATCTCTAATCTTCGCAATAACAGTATTAATTACACACGTCATTAGGGCTACCTTTACTGAAAGGTTAGCCCTTTGACTGAGAACCCACATATTGTTTACTTAGGAGTGGGCACCCACATAATATTATTATAATTAATATATGTATTAATTGACGGCAATGTCTTAGAACTCTTAGATCATTACTATCAATTATTATTGCCAAACACGGACTCTGCCCGCGTAAATATCCCACGGGAACACTGTACTTTTTCGGGATAACAAGTGTATGGTCCTTGACCGTGGTCTACTCTGTGTCAAATAATCAAATTTCATCAAAATTGGCATAGCTGATAGTAGTTTCGGAGCCTATTCAATGCAAACAAACAAATAAATATTTCCTCTTTATAATATTAGTATCTAAGATAAACAGATTTTCTCGTCCGATGTAAGTATACCGTGTGGCGAATATACGGTGTTTAGTACATAGACCGACAACATTTTCAAGCCTCCTTTCCACGTTGGTAGAAAAAATATATACGTGTTGACTTAAGAAACTCCTCCAGTTTTTTCCTCGGTTAAAAAGAGAACTATCCTCCTTCCATTCGTAGACCATCTGTCCGTAGATCCCCTTATCTCACTAAAGCGCTCCATGTGCAGCGGCCCTTATTTCTCAGTGTCCGAATTGCCCTCTATTTCCCGTGTCTCGCACTTCATGTGTTCCCTTATTGAAATTCCTCAGCAATAGAACATCTCGCAGTGATCTGTCACGCAGCACGCTAATTGGCCGACGCGACGTCACGACACGCGGTTACGTCGTCACGCTATCATACGATTAATTAATTCTACAATATACTACTAGTCCTTGTGGATGGAGATGTTTCAATATTCTTTGTAAGGTATTAACTAATATAATATATGCAAATGAATAAAACTGAAGTGTCTGTTTGTAATTAAAAATTAACAGCTTTTCACTTAAACGGTATTTACAATAAAAAATCTTTAAAGTGAAACTTTTTTTACATCGTCTTAAACTTTTTTTCGTTTTGTTTCGTCTGTGTGTTGCATGTCGCGTGACGGTCGGCCGCGGAGTAGGGATAAAGTGAAAGGCGCTCGTCAGAGCAGCCGAGGCCAATATGGCGGCGCCTATAGTTCGCATCAGCTGACCGTGTAGTGTATAGACTAGTACTCATTTGTGCCAGTGCTCCACGCTATTTTATTGTTATTAAGTTTCACTTTTACCGTGGTTTCATAAAACCACACAATCCTTTTTTTTAGTTTGTTTTGTTGTGTGTGTTTTAGTTTACCGGACTTTCACTGGCAGATAGCTGATAGTGATGTTATAAGGAGTAACATAGGCTACTTTTATATTTGGGTTCCGTTCAAAAAAAAAAAGATACCGCAAACAAAGTTGAAGCACCATCTAGTTAATAATATAGAAAGTAAAGTGTTTTTTAAACTTAACGAGCAGCGGTAAATTAAATATAAGTTAGGTTATGATAGGTTAGGTTAGCCCTTTTAATGTTGGACATAAATAGATCGTAAGTAGATCAAAATAATTGATTATCGCAATGTTAACGATAAATAAATCTATACTAATATTATAAAGAGGAAAGGTTTGTTTGTATGTTTGTTTGCTTGCATTGCCTCCAAAACTACTGGACCGGTTTTGATGAAATTTGGCACAGACATAGACTAGACTACCACGGGAAAGAACATAGGCTTATTTTATTGCGGCCTCATCATCTAGTTATACACAATTTATTTAGTCATGGCCGTGCGTCGATAACTCGATACCATTCCATGGCCGATACTTTAACAATGGAGTTCACATTGCCGTTTGAACATAATTTTGACCACGTATTGTAACTGGCAATTTCATAGCCATTGGCAATAAGCATTTACTTTGACTATATAGCTGATCCATCCAATATGACAAATCTATTTCCACCGTTTAACGGATAACACATCCCCCACAAGGAAACATGCTGGTTAATAATTATGTAGATGTAAGACGTTTAATGAAATAATTAGTAACGTGTGATTTATACGTGGGGGGAGCCGCGAACAAATGACACGTATGATCACTGTACGATTTTCAATTCGATGGCTGGGATAGTGTGGAATGTGCTTTCTAATATCCCAAATAAAATTTATTATTAGGTTCGGACCGGCTTGGAAAATAATGAATTGTTGAGCTTTCATCATAGATTTATATATAACTAGCTGTTGCCCGCGGCTCCGCCCACGTCAATACAGTATCCTAAAGGAACACTACTTTTTCGGGAGTAAAAAGTAGCCTGTTTTAATCTAGAGCCTACTACCATACAAAATTTAATCGTTCAGTAGTTTTTGCGTGAAAGAGTAACAAACATCCATCCCTCCATACATAGATCCATCCTCACAAACTTTCTCATTTATAATATTATAGTAGGATATCTATATTTAATATTAGAGACGGGGCATATCGAGGCTAAAAAAGTCTTTACTTTGAGTGTCCATTGGGGCACTCGAGTTTTACATTTGGTCATATAGAGGTCAGTGTCGCGCTGTAAATGACTGCAAATTATGATAAGCAAGTAAAAAAGATAGACGAGACATGCGCCTTACTCACTGTCCAGTGTCCAGCCTGTAAATCCTGCACCGGTAGTGTGTTTCTTAATTTTATGTATTTCTAAGATTTCTAAGCATTATTAAAAAAAAATATTAGCTTTCTACACATCTACCTCCACATAAACTTTAACTGTGCCAAATATCATACTCCTCCATTCGTACATTTCTCGTAGAATTGTGTTGAACGATTTTCACATACTAGTTACTATTAATCTTAAGGGACATACCATTAACATGCTGACTAACAAATCCAGCAATCTGTCAATTGTCAAATTGAAACGGACTAGTAGGCAAAAATTAAAAATTATTGACAATTATTGACGGCCAAAAGCACTGGCGCTGGATTTGCAGACTGGATGGTCAGGATGCCCCCTTGTTTAGGTGATGATGAATCATAGATTCAAGAATTTCGACGTTGCCATTTCTGTCATCAGTCATCACACCCAAATGAGAGTGATGTTTTGTAGACGTTTAATTTCGAAATCAATTTTACTATGAATTTAATAATTTTATATGCATTGTTTCTAATGTTTTATAATATTAATGCTTATTTTGATGGTGACAGACTGAACGTAGGCACGGTTCTATTTAAGCAATCTGATTTCAATAAGAAATGTTGGGATGCTGCTATGCTAGATCTGTTGGTAGCTCGAAAATATATACAAAATATCTTACCATCTCCTAATATAGTGGATGCTGTGAATGATGAATATCTAGATTATTTGCTTCAATACTTCGATCATTCTTATGATATAATCAAACGAGAAATAGAGGATCCAGCAACAAGAAATGTAATGAAATATGCTCTCTCAGATGCAATAGGAGGCTACCTCAAAACATGGGTCTTGCCAGTATCCAAATACTCCTACTACGGTGGAACTATATCTTTGGATAATGTTTTAAAAATTACTAAAGCTTATGACGATATCAAAAAAGAATTAAACACTGATGGCGATGGTTGGAAAAAAGATGAAGAGTTGATAAGCTATTTTCCGATCGACGTAGCAACATTAAAAAGACGAGATTCGAGGTTCCACGAAGGTTCATGTGAAGATTTAGCATACTACGAGAAAACAGACTCAGGATATTCTGTCCCTGTACCAGTTATCAATTGGGATATCTGTCCCAGCACTATGTTTGTCCCACTGAAAAGCCCATCTCTAGTTCCCCTTGATTCACCCAATTGTTCGACATCTTTAGTAAATTACTACGAATTAATACAAAATTGTGTTAACAATTTTGATAATTGGAAAGATTTTGACGATAGATTTCAATCGTGGCTTATGACTGATGTTGCACCACATCTGGGTGATGAATGTCTTTATGTACCCTTCGGAGGAGTTCTTGGACTGATGAACCATAGTAAACTGCCTGGTAACTTTTTCAAATCTTTGAAATCTGGCTACAACAAAGTCGTCAATTCATGCAATCCTACTGGTATGTTCTTCTTGTTTTCCGGCAAAAAAATTATTATTGCCATTATTATATTTGTAGAACTAGTTTGGTGTATTCCAGCCTTATATTATGTAATATGTTGTAAAAAGAAAAAAAGAAAAAGAAGATGGAGTTTATTATTTTGCTTCAAAAGAAAGATTAAAAAGAACGCATTCTATGTTGGCACGTCTACAGACGATGATATAGATAGCGAAAGGAATTACTTAAGCAGTTCGAGTGACCGAACTTATAATACAATAAATGATTTTCAACCGTCCATATACGGAGCTAGATATACCAATATAGAAAGTCAAAACAAATTGACCTCATTTTCCCATCAGCACATCCCATATCTTGATAATAGACATAGCGAATCTAAACCACTTCTCAAATCTCAGTGCTCCGGAACTAAACCTGTTCCTCGGGACACTGTCGAAACTGAATGTGAACAAGAAAAAAGAAAAATGATAAAAAATTCAAAATCTCGACAGTCGCACAAATCAAAACAACACCTTAACATTGCACCTTCTAGTGAAAAAGTCTTACAAGCCTTTAATTATTCACAATACTTCATAAAGGCTAAAGAAGGATCTGTAAATGGCGATGCTTTAGAAAGAAATGACACGGGTGCTGAAGAATATAGAAAAATCTCTCCACGTGTAACTCAAAAACCTCAGGAAGAAACATCTAAAGTTGTAGTAAGAGATCATGAAGAAATGTGTAACATAAAAACTTTGCATTGCCCTTGTACGAATAACACAAGAAATGGAGGAGTATATACGTACAATAACAAATATTCAATAGCACCAAAAAAGAAGGAAAAGAAAGTATTCAAAGTGAGAAAACGAACCACAGAAGTAAGAAGATATGAAAGAGCTGTAAATAATGAAAATAAAAATGTTTCCATTAGAAAAGAAACTGCACCAACATTACAAATTAATATTGCACAGCCTGAGACAGAAATTAAAGTAGGTATTTCGAGGTACAAAGAATACACAAAGTGGAATGTTAAGCCTAGCAAAATACCTAGATTTAATGCAGCAGCAATCAAAGAGTCGGTTAATGAAAATCCTTCTTTACTACAGAAACCTTTGCAGCCGCATTGGACAAAGGTGGAACAAACTATTGATAACGATGGCGATGTACTCGTAGAATTACAAGAAGACGATGCAGGAAAACTAAATGTTACATTGTAGGTAAAATGTTTGTAAATTTTAAATGCACAAAAAATATATTACAAATCAAATCTTTTACTTTGTACGTACCTACGTATGTCGATAATTTTTATTTAGTTAGGTAGTGCATGGTAAATATAGGTAAATGTAAGGTACAGGCGTAATAATTAAGAGTAATGGTTATAATATACGCTACTTTTACGGATTTTATTCCATTTATTTTGATTTTGACGTTATTAGAAATTAGTTTCGAAATTATTGAGTAATATAATTTAGAGCAACCGCGATCACCTGTTGACGAAAAAATTAAGACCGCGATTTTTTCCAATAAAATTGTCTCCACTATATAAGGTGGACTAATCGTGATGAATTTATTGCTATCCAGGGGCGCAGTGAGTTATGCCCGGGAGTCCCGGACTCCGGGATCAGGTGCGCGCGGGAGAGCGCTAATCTGTCATTACACACCACTTAGGAAATTGACTGTCCGACTGGCCGAATGTTAAATGTTTTGCGTTTGGTTGTGTTTCACTTTCTAGATGCCGCCTGATTACTTACCAACTAGAATCGCGCTGCCAGCGTAAGATATATATATATATAATATAATATAATATGAATAGAAAGTCCTTAAAAACGAACACTCCTTTTTTTATTACTCTTTATAAATTAACTCTTAAAACGAAATATTATTAGGAATTCATGTGTCTTTATTTTTCTCTAATAATTAAAATCTACTATTATAATACCTACTATTATAAATATACTAACTAATATAGTATATTATAAATATACTAATTATTATAGTATATTATAAATATACTATAATAATTATCTATTCCTATCGAAGCAGCCAAGGTCAATACATTTTAGACAAAACCGTTAGTACCTATGTAAGTATTTCAATTTCACCGACTCGTAAACGAGATAAGCAATTAATTTTCCTCAAGAATCTTCATTTGAGGGGTTGACCACAATAAATACTCCCAATGTTGTTGGATTAAGTACAATTGTACGGGATAATCCGCCATTGACACGGGATTCGCGGACAAATCGTCCTCCGTTCCAGGTTATTTATGGTCACCAGAGAGAGGCCTTGTAATTGTTATACCCTACACTGCCATATGTCTATTCATTTAGGACGTATACTTGTATTATTATGTATTCTGTGCGTATATTAAAAATTATGGAGCAGATATCTCTAATTGAAAATAATATGATATAATATTATTATTAAATAATGTGTTATCGTTTAAATAAAATAAATAACTTGAATTGTATTCTGCATACGCTCATGCCTTATATACCTAACATACATATTTTAATATTATAATATACTTATAAACTACACTTTATCACGTGTTAACTGTTAACGGCGACGAGGACATGATATGTGCTTCGTTCCGGATGCTTTGGTAGGCTACACCCTATTTTCTATTAGAAATCATTCTCAAGATTACCTTCAAAGAGATGAAACGAGGTGGGTGTGCAAGGTTTTTTGGAATAAACGTCAGCAATTCCGCCAGCAAAAGCATAAGTATTCGCCATTCGGGAATATAGAAGACCCTAGTGAATTAAATAAATGTACTCCGCAGATTCCGCGGTCCGAAATTTATTAGGACCGGGATTACACCGGAATACCCGCGATGTCCCGGGTACGAACAGACGGACGGGATTATGTTATATTTTGTGATTATTAATTTCTATTGTATTTTATAGGTACATAGAGAATTGTTCTCATTTCTGTCTTGTAGTCATTAAAAAAAAAAAAAAATTTTTGCTGTCTCCCGCTTTGCTTGGGGAGAGAAACTGGAATACTTCCTACTCCTACAATCTTCTGATTAATTTCGTTGCGGGTTCCAAGACAGATTTAGCATGTCCCCCGGGCACCCCTGAGATCATATCAAAGGGTTTTTGCGGTTGGTTACCACTGTCGATCCTGGCTACACAGGAGTTGCAGTGGTGGGTAAGTGTGGTGGGCCAATTGCCCGTAAAAAAAACATGTAGAATTGTATATAGCAGCTATACTCTAAGTGTGTTCCGCGGAACCCTAGGGATATTTATGGTTAATATTCTACCAATATTAAACATTAAGAACCGAAATAACACAAATTTATGAAATAAATACAAAATCCACAACTTCACCCATTGAATTCCCCGGCAAAACTCCCTTTGAAATTTATTCTTGAGTAAAGGTTGAATTTTATTCTTGAGTAAAGGTTGGAATAAATTAACACGGTTATTTGCCATAAATGAAAAATGTTGCTACGGGATACTGTAGAGATGATGTAAGATGTAAATCTCTTGAAATTTGTTAAATTGTTACAGTTAAGCGCCATACTCACGGTCTAGCCTGAAAATCCAAGGCCGTGGCATTGAAGCGGACTTGTAGGCAAAAATTGAAAATGTTTGACACTAATGACGGCCATTAGTACTGATGCTGGATTTTCAGGCTGGATCGCACTAGGCTAAACTGCGCGGCAGCGGAACTACGCGTACTACGCCAGATATTCTTTGTATAAAATTATATGAGTAAAATTATATAACTACGCGATGCGGCACTCTATTGCGGTATTACTGGTAGGGAGTTAGGGACGCGTAGTGTCGCGTCGCTCCGCTGCCACCTAGAATTACCTTACGGCCCATAAAGCTATTATGTAGGTATACAGAGTACAGGTGGTAAAGACACACTAGCCTATGTTTTATTAAATTAAACAAAAAATTAAAACGGACCTCCAAAGTTCAAATGCACAAAAAAGTATGAAATAATTCTTATTTTCTAAACAATTCCCTTTTTAAATTCGGCTAAAATTGTTTTTTTTTCTCTACTCAATCTTCATATTTTTGAAGACCCTACCAGCCCAAACAATATCCTGATAAAAACAATATTATATGAACTCACGTTCAAGTTTGCTGGTGACAGATTAGACACTATATTATTATTATTAGGTATATAATAATTATTATATATTTTAGTAGTCGGTGGAAGTAATGTAGCAGTAAGACTCTTCTGGATAAGGTTAAAAGTTTGACTCACTCGCTTGTTTATCCTTGGGGTCTATGCACCGACGGATCTGCGCGGAGGTGGGTCATTAAAAGCCCAACAAGAGAGAGAGGAATTTTGGGATAGCATGAGAGAGGTCTTGAATAAATGCGAAGAAAATGAACGAATCGTGATGTTAGGGGATTTTAATGGGTAGGTTGGAGTAAAGCGGGATGGGTATGAAGAAGTTCTGGGGACGTTTGGGGACGAGAGAGTGAATGACAACGGGAGAAGCCTGCTTGAAGTATGCTTGTGATGGAATCTTTGCGTGGCCAACACAATGTTTGACCACAAAAAGATCCAATTGTATACAAGAGATGAGGGTGAGTCTCGAAGTATGATTGATTTTGCAATTGTGGATGAAAGACTGAGGAAGAAAGTGCTAGACACTCGGGCATACCGCGGTGTAGGCCTCGACACAGACAACTTTCTGGTCATAGCCCGAATGCGAAGCCTACGAGTGTTCTGGACAGAGTAAAAGTGGAAAATCTCCAAGAAAAACAAAAGAAAGACGAGTATGTAGAGAAACTGAAAAAAAGTTTTAAGGGCATAGAAGAGAAGTGTGATTAAAGATTTGTGGGAGACATTTAAGAAAGGGGTCGTGAATGTTGCTATTGCGGTATGCGGGGTAGCAAAAAGAAGGAAAGGAAGAAAGAACTATAATGTGTGGATGGATAAAAATGTACAAAGGGCTGTACAAGAAAAGAAGAAAGCGTGGTAGGATTGGTTAGCAACAAAAGCTAACCAAAAAGTTCAAAAGGCAACGGATGATGAGATAAAGGAAGCAAGAACGAAGTATAAATGATTGAAATCAGCAGCGAAAGAAGTTGTGTCTAGAAAGAAAGAAGAACGAAAGGATGATTTTGATAGGAGACTCACTGAAGATTTCCAGTCAAACATCAAGTTTTTCTAGAAATCCATCAAAGAAGCCAGAGGAAAACTACCTCGGAGCTGAGTACAATCAGGAGTCAAGATGGAAGCATTATAAAAGGTGAAGAATGTGTGTTAAAGAGATGGAAAGAGTATTTTGAAAGTTTGTTTGAAAGAGAGGAAGTGCAGGTACAACATCCGGCAGCTTTCATGGAAACTAATTTAAATGCTGATGAAAGTGAGATAAGCATGGATGAAATAGTGAAAGCGTTGAAAAGTATGAGATTAAGTAAGGCTGCAGGGTATGACAGAATTACCGTCGAGATACTGAGGGCTGGACAGGGCATAGTGGCTAGCCAGCTGTACCGCCTTTTCAATTTGTGCTGGCGAAATGGGCAAGTACCGGAAGACTGGTGAAAAGCCGTAATCGTGCCATTATTTAAGGGAAAAGGATCACTCATGGCAGGACTGCATAAATTACCGCGGTATAAGTCTTTTCAGCGTCATCGGGAAATTGTATACGAAAGTATTGATTGAAAGGGTTGTGAATGCAACAGACGAAAAAGTATGGGATGCACAAGCGGGATTTAGAAAGGGAATGGGATGTACGGATCAAGTCTTTTCATTGCGATGCATAGCCGAAAAGTATTTGGCTAAAAACAAGAAGTTTTCGTTACGTTCGTGGATCTTGAAAAGGCCTATTATAGAGTGGTGAGGAATGGATTGAGAGTGAGTGAGTGAGAGAGTGAACGGGGTGAGCAGTATCCTCATACGAGCATTGCAATCTCTTTATAGGGATTCTAGGGCTTGTGGAAGGATAAATGGGGCATACACTGAATGGTTTAATATCGAAAAAGGTGTTAGACAGGGATGTGTAGCGTCACCGTGGCTGTTTAATCTGTTCATGGACAATTGCTTGACAGATTTAAAAGAGAATGAAAGTGGGTTGAGAAGAATGCACTACTCGTCAAATGTTTTCTCTATGCTGATGACCAAGTATTACTTGCGTCTTCGGCCGAGGAGTTGCAGGAGATGGTAACTGCTATGAGTGGAGCTTTTGTTAGAAAGGGAATGAAGATGAATGTAAAGAAGACGAAAGTGATGGTGTTTGAAATAGATGAGGCAGTGACAGACTGCAATATCGTGATTGGAGATGAACAAATTGAACAGGTGATTAAGTTTGTGTATCTAGGATCAAAGTTTACAAGAGATGGAAAGTGTGAGAGTGATATTGAATGAAGAGTGAATGCAGAAAACGGGGTGAATGGAGCTTTGCACTCCTTTATGAACAGTCGGAAGGTGTCTAACAAGGCTCGTTTGACTGTGCATGAGGGGGTGTTGGTTCCGACACTCATGCACGGAAGTGAAAGTTGGGTATGGCAGAAGAAACATGAAAGCAGAATAAATGCAGTTGAGATGAGAGCGTTAAGATGTATGATAGGAGTTAAACTGAGTGACAGGATAAAAAATAGTGAGATAAGGAAACTTTGTGGTCTGAAAGAAGATGTAGTGACAAAAATTGAGAGGTATGCTGAGATGGCTTGGCCATGTCGAGAGAATGAATGAAGAACGATTGACGAAAAAAGTGTATAAGGCGAGTGTGAATGGAAGTGTTAGAAGGGGTAGACCTAGGCAGACGTTTCGAGACCAAATCAGGGATGTCTTGAAAAAAGGCCAAGTCAAGAGTACCCTAAGCCGAAGAGCATGTATGAAGGGAATGATGAAAGTGGACGAAGCGAAACAAGTATGTAAGGATCGTAGCAAGTGGAAAGAAGTGGTCTCTGCCTACCCCTACAGGAAAGACGCGTGATTATATGTATGTGTGTATGTAATAAATTCAGAAATAGTGGCAGCCGGATTAAATATAATAATAAATAATTAAATCTCAGCACCATTGAGGGCAAACATTAACCAGTTTAAAGCATGATGCGGACCAAAGCAGATGTTAACAGCAATTTTACCATATTTCGTATCAAAAACTGGGTGTCCAGTATTACCAGGAGCATAATAAGCCATCTCACTGAAACTCCCATCGCTGGGTAGATGATTTTTTCGATGTTTTCCCAGATATTTCCCGTTCTCATCTATAACTACTGCTGCATTCCACCAAACTTCATTTTCCTCCTTCTCTAAAATTGGTGAAATTATAACCATTTGATATTTTTTCGGCAATTTGCTCAAAAACAAAGTGCTGGGTCCATTTAAGGCTAATTCAGCGAAGGCAGACCATTTTTATTTTTCTCCCGTACACAGAAAGAATGGCATTGACCATGTTTCTTGTAAACATAATATTTGAACATTTTCTTCCGCCGCTATTTCAATAATCTTCTCGACTTTATTAAATATTGAATTTCTTTGTTCGTTTACGGGCTTATTCGTATCCAAAACAATAGAATGTTGTATCAGTTCCATCTTAACTTTTTTAGGAGTTCTAGTTTCTTCTTTTGCGGTATCGAAGCGATATTCTGAAACTTCTAAATTCAAATTTTCACTTTTTAATCCCATCAAATTCTTAACAGCCAATGCACAATGATCTTCTCGTCCATAATAAATTCGATTGAATTGTTTAATCTCTTCACTATTAAATTTTTTTGTTACTATTGTATCAAGCGACTCCATTTTTTAACTAAAGTGAGTTGATAAGTGTTACGTAAGGTCACTTAGGCCGTTTATACAGCGACAGCAAACATGATGGTATGTAGCTATGTAGATCTATGTGTTTATCTCAGATCGGTTGAAACGTTGATGTATTGACTATTAAGTATTAGAACTAGACTAGTATTTCGTAGTTTACATACTAATAAGGACATGATCCAACGCTCTCTAGAATATTAGTGGGTTGTTATGGGCCTTACGTACTTTAAATGCATTATTTAATATGTATGCAATAGATGCACTTAATCTAAGATTCTAATACAGATTTAGATACATAAATTTTACATATGATTCATCATCACTAACGTCTCAACTTCTAACCTCTAGGGCCCATGCCCCATGAGACCCATGTCTCTCCTCAATGTGGGGAGGGTAGGATGTGGTTAACCACTCTAGATTACCATAGTTTGGCCCGTTGGAAAATATATTATTTGACTTGTATTGAAAAAAAAAATGACTAAGTATTGTCACGTATCGCAAGACGTTATTTCACGAGATTTTTTAATGTACATCTATTTATATCTAAACTAAAAAGTATAGCTTTACTGTTTCCATGACTATAAGAACAGCATTCGTACCAACACGTGGCTTTTGGAAAAAATATTAATTAATAACTAAGTTTCATTATAAACACACCCTAACTTTATATCTATAGTACAATTACTCGTATTGTTATTAACACCAAATATTTTGACTATACGATTCGAGTTATCTAAGTAAAGGCGTGAAGGTCATTAAGAACAAACAAGACGTAATGCACCGGGCCGGCTGGCGCGGGCGTTTATATACTGGCTCACGTACACTTGGACAGCAGTCCACGCTAGCAAGCCCTGTGTTCAACATGGAGAAAGAAACCAAAAGCCTCGAAGCCATCGTTGAGAACAACCTCAGCGGCAATGACTTAGATGAATTCAAAAGAATCTACTACGGAAGAAAAGACCATCATGAAGTCCCGATTAAAGACTCGTCGATAGCCGCAGCTAAAGAAAATAACTTTGAAATTGCGGCGTATGCGTTCCCAGCAAAGATTGAATCTACCAGACCTCCTAGGATTGTCAAGGTGGGCGTCATCCAGCATTCAACTCCACTGCCTATTGATCGCCCAATCAACGAGCAGAAGAATGCCATTCTAGCCAAAGTCAAGAAGATCATCGACGTTGCTGGGCAAGAGGGCGTAAATATCCTCTGTTTCCAAGAGCTCTGGAATATGCCCTTCGCGTTCTGCACCCGGGAGAAACAAACGTGGTGTGAATTTGCAGAATCAGCTGAAGACGGCCCAACGACGAGGTTCCTGAGGGAGCTATGTGTCAAATACGCCATGGTTATCGTCTCGTCCATCCTAGAAAGGGACGAGAAGCACGCAGATATTTTATGGAATACAGCCGTGGTGATCAGTGACACAGGCAAAGTTATTGGCAAGCATAGGAAGAATCACATCTCTAGAGTCGGCGATTTCAACGAGTCCAACTACTACATGGAAGGTAACACTGGTCATCCAGTCTTCGCTACTCGCTACGGTAAAATCGCCGTGAACATCTGCTACGGACGGCACCACGTCTGTAACTGGATGATGTTTGGCCAAAACGGTGCCGAGATCGTCTTCAACCCGTCTGCCACCATCGCAGCTGAAGCTGGCAGCGAGTATATGTGGAACATCGAGGCCAGAAATGCCGCCATCACCAACTGCTACTTCACAGCCGCTATCAACAGGGTAGGGTACGAAGAGTTCAATAACGAGTTTACGTCAGCTGATGGTAAGCCCGCGCACAAGGACTTGGGTCTGTTCTACGGGTCCAGCTACTTCTGTGGACCTGATGGAGTGAGGTGTCCAGGGTTGTCGCGGACAAAGGATGGTCTTCTGATCTCGGTCATGGACCTGAACATGAACAGGCAGATCCGAGATCGTCGCTGCTACTACATGACGCAACGCCTGGACATGTATGTCGACAGCCTTAAGAAAGTTCTAAACCTGGAATTCAAGCCACAAGTCATCCATGAAAATGAAAAGTAAAAATTGCCTTCAATTTAATGCTACGATAGTTCACTTAGGGTCAATTCACACCATAACGAAACGATACGGGACGCGGCGCTGCATTTTTAAGATAGATATTCAAAATTGAACTTTATTCATTACATAAGAAGATATACGTTTCATTGTAAGATTGTTAATAGAATCAGGCGTTACTTTGCAGAAATCCATAGCATACAATTTAAGTTATATCTAGCGGGATATTTCCGCTAAAAAATACCCACAACCTGCAAGCAAATGTGTGAGTGCACGCATAAGCGTGCGTAAAAGCATTAAGTAAAAGTAAGAAATTAAGTTTCATGTGCAATGTATGACTGATGTCATAATATAGTGAAACTTGTATCTTTTTGTGTAGTAAATTAAGTTCAATTTTAAATAGCTATCTTAAAAATGCAGGACCGCGTCGAGTATCGTCTCGTTTTGGTGTGAGCTGACCCTTACACAATACACACGCGCTGCAGCTCTCGTGGCGCCGCTGCTCTATCCATACAAAATGTGGCGACACCGCCGGAGCTGCGGCGCGTGTGTAAAGACGCATAATGTTTATAAGAATGACAAATAAAGTGCATTATTATATATTCCCGTATTTTATATTTTTATCGACTTCCAAAAAAAGGAGGCGGTTATATTCTTTAAATTAATAAGTATCAGATAAACGTAAGTTTTACTTTTTTGCTGTAGCTGTGCTTATAAATTGGTTTAATACATTAGGTAAGTACCTGTCTATTCTTAAGGTGGTGTAAGTGTAAAGCCTGATATAACCCATTGATAACATTATCATTTTCAAAATACGGCCTAATTTTAAAAATGATTCAATAGGGTCGTAGGTATCTATCCTATAGAGTTAATAATTTGCGTAGTCGGGTTATAGTTTTAAAGTGAAACTTTTATTACATCGTCTCAAACTTTTTCGTCTGTGTGTTGCATGTCGCGTGACGGTCGGCCGCGGAGTAGGGATAAAGTGAAAGGCGCTCGTCAGAGTAGCCGAGGCCAATATGGCGGCGCCTATAGTTCGCATCAGCTGACCGTGTACTGTATAGACTAGTACTCATTTGTGCCAGTGCTCCACGCTATTTTTTCTTATTAAGTTTCACTTTTACCGTGGTTTCATAAAACCACACAATCCTTTTCTTGATTGGTTTACAACCCAAAAATACTTCACATTAGTAAGGCCCTCATAAACATCTTATGCAAATAGGTTCGCTTTACCTATAGCGTGATCTAGCGGCAAATTAGCGCCATCTAGTATGCCATATGAGAACCAAAGTTCCTTAAGAAAATTAACTTAAAATCTAACGCATAAACAGTCTATATGTTGATAAAGACCGCATTTAACTCGTTATGTAGTTCACGCGAAGACACAAGAAGCGCATTTTATTGTTATTAAGTTTCACTTTTACCGTGGTTTCATAAAACCACACAATCCTTTTTAACTTTTGATTGTTAGTAGATAGATATATTTTGTTATTATAGCGGCATAAGAAATACACCTTTTGTGAAAATTTCAACTCTCTAGTTATCACGGTTCATGTATATTGTATACAGATACAGCCTGGTGACAGACAGACGGACGGACGAACGGACAGACAGCGAAGTCTGTCAGTAACAGGGTTTCCTTTTTACCCCTTTGGTACAAACCCTAAAAATTTAAATACTTTTGAAAAAAAAACTTAGCTGTTATTATCTACTTCTTTATATATACAAACCTACTACTACTAATTATTATTATATGACATCTACATTGATATGGTCATGGGCTTACTACTCATAACATTGTTGTAGGCTTATTGTTATTGTTTTTGTGATAAGTTGGATAAAGAAACACAGAATCGTAATGAGTAAAGACATGTATAATATGCAGAAAATTTAACTTCAGTATATAATAACTAACAAATTATTGAAATGAATCCAACTAACATTTTATACATTTTAAATAAAAATATAACTTATAACAAGCATAATGATTAATGACATATTAAATACTAATGAGATTTATGTAATTGAGATTTTCCACTGACAATAGTTTGTAGTTGTGGACTAATTTTACTTGTACCAATTATTAAAAGAGATTTAAGATGCTCATCAGTTAATTTAGATCTGTAAACATTTTTTGTGTACCTATTTCATTTTGGAGAAGGTCTTCTCACACAAATAAGTAGTACCAAAAACAGAAAACAGCCCACGAGCAAATTTATGCAAATTATCAAATGGTGTCAACAATAGTTCCAAAAAGATGAGTTTTGATATTTGTTCTTGATTATATCACTGCACTGTAGATCAATCATTTCCACTTAAAGTTCCGGGGCTATGGTTTCAATGTCAGTATCAAAAGGATTCTGAAAAATCTTAAATTGATTCGCAATGGCATCAAAGTCCGAGAAACGAGTATCAAAATTTATTTTCAAAGCACTCAAAGTTTCGATTGCAAAATCAATAGGAAACTCAGTCTCAGTGGTGTGGCTGAATATTTCACATGTTTTAAAATGTGAAAAACATTTACTTCGTAGTTGTGATTGAAACAGTATCAATTTCTGCCGGAATTATTTGATATTAGTGTATAAATCAGGAAGATGCTGGTTTTCTCCTTGCAATCTCAAATTCAGTTCGTTCACATGTTTTGTCAAATCAACATAGAATGCTAACTTCCACAGCCATGCGTTATTTTGTAATTCAGTAAGAGGGAGATGCTTTTCATTCAAAAAAATTTCGATCATTGCTCGAAGTTCAAAAAAGCGCTGAAGGGCTTTCCCACAACTAAGCCAACGTACGGCAGTATGATAAGGTAAGTCATTTTCTCCAATCTCTTCAATAAATTGTCAGAATTGTCGGTGATTCAGCCCAAAAGATTTGATAAAATTAACAGTTGATATGACTGATTTAAGAACTTCAGACATATCCAAGCATTTTCCGCACAAAGACTGTTGATGAATGATACAATGTAAGACTAATGGTTTTGAACCACCGTCATTTTCTACAGCCTTTGACACAAGAGCGACCACTCCTTTATCTTTCCCACTCATTTTTTTGCCTCCATCAGTAATTGTAATACATTTCAAGTTTTTCCATCGAAGGTTCTTTTGATTAATGGCAATTTCAACTCCTTTAAAAATATCTGTACCAGTAGTTGTGCCATGAATACTATACATATCAAGAAGTTCTTCAAGGACTTCATAGCTTTTATCTACTCCTCGAATATAAATCAACACCTGAGCAGTATCTGACACATCCGTTGACTCATCCAAGGCCAAAGAAAACCACTCAACATGTCCATTTTTGTCGAACAGTTGATAGGATATATTTTCAGCGATGTTTTCTACCCTTCGAGCCACAGTGTTTGCTGACATACTGACAGTTTTTAATAAATTTACCTTTTCAGGGCACATTTCTTCGGCTACTGCAATTATGCCTTCTTTGATCATTTCTCCATCGGTGAATGGTTTTCCACGTTTTGCAATTTCAAGAGCCACACGAAAGCTGGCACGAGTTGCAGCCTCTTGTTCAGTTTTGAGTTTTGTAAATGAAGATTGCTGCGATTTTAATCCGCGCTTCATAGCTTCGAATTTTTCTGTCCGCAAACTTCCTGTATATTTTGAGTAATTTTGAAAATGTTTTGTTTCATAATGACGTTTAATATTATATTCCTTGAGAACGGCTATGCTTTCATTGCAAATCAAACATAGCGCCTTATTACTTGACTCCATTACGAAATACTGAACGTTCCACTGATCTTTGAATTTTCTGCATTCACTATCAATTTTTCGCTTCTTTACCATACTACTAAATCACACACAAAAGCAACAATTCAAATCATAATACTGTTACAAAGATGTCTTAAACTTAAACACGTACAAACACGTTTTAAGGAGGTACGCACTATTTTATTTCACAACAGTGTCAATGGAACTGACTTGTGGTTGCGCCACTAGCCTTCTTATATATTCCAATTACTGCCATCTGAACTGAACCAACGAGATTATTCTGTACGTGCTATTAGGGCCATCTGTTAGCTATAGAAGGTACTACATATTTCCGCTTGTGTCCACCAGATGTCGTGTCACGTTACTCCTCATGGCTCGTACTCTACGACTAATCTAGAAATTACAGATAGTGACAGGAAAATTAATAATATGCAGTGTTGCCGTTTTGCGGACTTTAGTCCGATTTGCAGCCTTTTTTAAACGTTGCGTACTTTTTCGGACTTTTTTTTTCATCAGTGGACTATTTCCCTTTTTACCACCGGTAACAATGATAATATGGTTTTGGCCCTCGGAACTTACTGGAGTAATCAGTATGGCCCTATGGCTGGAAAGTTTGGAGACCCCTGGTCTAATTGCTAGTAATTATAGGGCATATATTGAAAACATTGAAGGGCAAATCACTAAAAATCCAAAATATTTCTGGACTCACCTGAAAAACTCTAAATCTAGTTCTAGCTACCCATCTCGCATGCACTTGGATTCTGACACTGCAAACTCACCAGATCAAACATGCGAACTGGTAGCAAAGCATTTTTCCTCTGTATATCGCATAAGCATCTAATATGCCTTTAATCAAATTAAGCTCACATGACGTATTTGTAATGCTAAAAAAACTAGACTGCACTAAGGGCCCAGGACCGGACAACATACCTCCTATATTCTTAAAGAGATGTGCTAAATCTTTAGCTTTGCCACTTTTACAAATTTTTTAACCAGAGTTGTCCCAATTTTCAAAAAAGGTCGAAAAGACTCTGTGTCCAATTACAGGCCCATCTCCATATTGTCGACCGTATCAAAAGTCTTTGAATCATTAGTTTATACACTTTTGTACGAACACCTTGGAAGCAGCATCAGTCAATTCCAGCACGGTTTCATGTCAAAAAGATCAACTCAAACAAATCTTCTCTCCTAAACAACTGACTTGATTGATGCTGTTGATAAGGGATCTGAAATAGATTTTATTTACACTGATTTTTCGAAGGCTTTTGATAGGGTTGATCACGACATACTTATGAACAAGCTACGTGGATACGGTGTATCTGGATCACTTCTAAAATGGTGTCGATCATATCTACATCTTCGTAAGTCATCTGTTGTGATTGACGGTTTCGAGTCTAGTGCCTTTAAATGTACCTCTGGTGTGCCTCAAGTTTCAATATTGGGTCCATTATTCTTTAACATATTCATTAACGATTTAAGTGACACCATCGTTAACTCAAAAGTCTATATGTTTGCCGACGACCTAAAACTTACTCGCGTAGTAAATAGTCAGATTGACCAACTCGTGATGCAACATGATTTAAACAGCCTAGTAACATGGTGCCAAAACAACAAGATGGATCTTAATAGATCAAAGTGTTTTCACATGAGGTTCAAATCACTGGGATTTATTCTCCGTAACGGAAAAGTCTTTAAGAAACCTCAAACTCTCATATTCCTATTCAATTCTTTAGTTAGAAGCAAACTCGAGTACTGTAGTTCAGTGTGGTCGGAGCCTACAAGATTCATACTGAAAGAATTGAAAATCTACAAAAACGTTTCTTAAAAAGTATGTGCTTTAAAAATATCCTTGAACCTAACAAATCTTAACTGGATAATCAAGACGCCTCGAATCAAGACGTGCTATGCTGGATGCGTCCATGCTCTACAAAATTTTAATGGAGCAATAGACTCAGCAGATTTACTGTCAAAGTTATCTTTCAGAATACCCCACCGTATGCCGCGTTATCCAGTCCCCTTGTTTTCAAAATACGCATGCCGCACGAATCTTCGTAAACATTCTACCTTTTCCAGAACTATAAACTTGTATAATAGTATTTCAGGTGAGGTTGATGTATTTTTTGATAGCCTTACAATAATAAAAAAGGTTGTTTTAGGAAAATTTAAATGAAAATAAAAGCTGTTAATTTGAAATTACAAACAGACACTTCAATTTTGTTTATCTGTATAGATATAATATACACACACCGGCATATTTAGCGGAACATAAAATAAAGGTTTGATATCAGTATCATATAAGGTTGCTAGCTGGTTTATACGTCATTTAATTTAAAAAGAAATATTTTCAAATTAAGAAAACATCTGAACATCACATTTTATGCAATTGTTTTAATTTTATTCAAATACACCTTATCTGGAGCAAACTTCGAGGAGAGTTTGATATAAAATTTCATTGAAATACTGTTTTTTGTTAGTTTTTTTTAATCGCGTATCTTTTTGGAGTTGAGGACCAAATTATGCCTGACTTAGCCCCAACGGAGATTGCCAGGGCACTCGAAATGCGTAAAAATGATCAAACCTACAGAGTGATATCCAGAGATCTTCGTCGACCAGTTTCAACGATCCATCGCAGTATCCAACGGTTCAGGGAGACCGGTACTTATGTGAGAAGAGTAGGACAAGGCAGAAAAAAACGCACTTCGAGTAGGGATGATCGTTTCATTCGGCTTCGTATACGTAGGAACCCCCGTTTGACGGCCGTTCAAGCCTGACATAAGTTAGAAGCAGTGCGGGATGTAACCGTAAGTGAGCGTACGGTACGAAGAAGGTTCGAAGAAGCTGGTTTGGGTTCATTTGTGCCCGCCAAGGCTCCAAGGCTCGAGGTAAATCATCGTAGAAACAGGTTAACTTTTGCTCAGGAACATCGACTTTGGAACGCGGACCAAAGGAGTAAGGTATTGTTTAGTGATGAGTTCAGAATTCTCTTAAATCAAATTGACGGCAGGCAAAGAATATATAGCCGCAAAGAAGAACGATACGAGGGCGGGTCAATAAGTCCGTGACTTTTGGAATAAAACACAGATTTTTTGATAAATAAATCATTTTATTTTTCAACGTAGTCCCCCTTGAGCTCTATACACTTTGTCCAACGCTTCTCCAATTTTTTTATCCCTTCCAAAAAATATGATTTGTCGAGGTCCTCAAAATAGTCCTTTGTTTGCGAGATGACTTCATCATTGGAGTCAAATCTTTTTCCACCGAGCCATTTTTTCAGGTTTGGGAACAAGAAGTAGTCACTCGGAGCCAAATCTGGAGAATAGGGTGGATGTGGGAGCAATTCATAGCCCAATTCATGGATTTTTGCCATGGCAACTGCACATGTGTGCACCCTTGCATTGTCTTAGTGAAAAAGAACTTTTTTCTTGGCCAAATGAGGTCGGTTTTTTTTCAAATCCTCATTGAAGCGGTCCAATAAGTTGGCATTATATTCCCCATTAATTGTTCTTCCCTTTTGAAGATAGTCAATGTGGATTATCCCACGTGCATCCCAAAAAACAGTCGCCATAACTTTATTGGCTGACAAACCCACCTTGGCCTTCTTTGGCGCCGATTCACCCTTAGAAACACACTGTTTTGACTGTTGTTTGGTCTCTGGTGTATTGTGATGGATCCATGTTTCGTCCACGGTTAAAAAACTCCTCCATATTGTGATTAAACAACGCCAAACCTTCCTGTGAAGTTGTTACACGATTGCGTTTGTGGTCGACTGTGAGCAAACGCGGCACCCATCTTGCGGAAAGCTTTCTCATGCCCAAGTGATCATTCAAAATTGAAACCACTGAGCCATGCGAGATGCCTATGGCTTCCACAATCTCTTGCACTTTCAATCTTCGGTCGGCCAACACCATATCGTGAATTTTTTCAATTGTTTCGGGTGTAGAGACCTCAACTGGGCGTCCAGGACGTTCGGCATCTTCAGTGCTTGTAAGGTCACAACGAAATTCAGTAAACCACTTTTTTACCATTGAAATCGATGGTGCAGAGTCCCCATAGTATTTATCAAGCTTAGCCTTGGTCTCGGTAATGGTTTTTTTTCGCAAAAAATAATGCTTAATAAGCACACGAAATTCACTTTTTTCCATTGTTTCCTTAAGTTACTGGATAGTCTGATAAAGATAGCTGTAAAACACAAACTAACTGACGCAGTAAGTTCAAATTTTGATAGGAGTCAACTGACAGATGCCTGTTGACAGGAGTAGTGTTGCTTTTTCAGTAAGGAGGTTAGAAATTCAAAAAGTCACGGACTTATTGTCATATGTTATACCCGCCTTAGTACATTCAGACAAATTTAGAAACTACAGTTGCATACGGTGGTGGATCAATAATGGTTTGGGCGGGCATTTGTTTGGGAGCTCGCACAGACTTGGTAGTGATTGACAGAGGGAGTCTGACTGCAGACCGCTATATCAGAGAAGTTTTAGAAGAAAATGTCGTACCGTTTGCCCCATATATCGGTGACGATTTTGTTTTTATGCAGGATAATGCTCGGCCGCATACCGCTCGGGTAACTCAAGCTTATTTTAATGATATGAATATCACTGTTATGGAGTGGCCGGAGAGATCACCGGATATGAACCCAATAGAGTACGTTTGGAACTTGCAAAAAAGAAAAGTTATGTCCAGAATTCCAGCTCCTGCCAACGTAGGTGAACTGCGAATCGCCGTAGTTAAGAAATGGCAGAGACTATCCCAGGAGACCATCGATAACATCATTTTCAGGATGCCTAGACGGGTAGAAACTTTAATAAGAGCACGTGGAGGAAATACGCGATATTAATCACCATTTTTCTAATTGAATTAATTGTTATTTTAATATTAATTTTCACTTTTCTCGGTTACATCAAAAGTTCAAAAAAGTACCATTTTTCACAAATAGCCTTTACTCGCAAAATCTGTTCTTAACGAGATCTCATTTTAAGTAAAACAAATTAAACTTTAAATAACAAAAGAAGTGTAGTAAGTAGATTTTAAAATAAAACCATATTTTTTTAATTATGGACCTTTTTTTGTGTTCCGCTAAATATGCCGGTGTGTTTATTATATTATACAAAAAAAATAGTTGAACTAAGTATGTATATATAGAGCGCGCGGAACTAGTTGGCCGCGCCTTAGGTAGGGACAGGGGTGAGGGGGCGGGCTGCTTGCTGCTCGCAGTGTTGCCGCCGCGAAGTCCGGCTCCGTACTGAGTAATAACATCAAGCGCTCTTCCGTCCCACCCCGCTTGCATACCTAAGGCCCAGCTAGCTAGTCACAATATGTAACAGTCGTTATGACTCACACGAGTCACAAGGTGTAATTGCAAAATTCTACATTATTGTCAAGGTGATAAGGTCGTTTTTTGTATCATTCTTAATAGTCGTTATTACATTGTGATTTCGAGTGGCAAAAAGTGTCGTGCCCCAATACAATTCGCAACAATAATTAAATAAATAGGAAAATCTTTATCTGACATATTTTACAATAAGTATTAGGTAGTTATTATAAATTTACTTAGAGCATACAGTTTCGGTTTACTCCATACACGCCTTACACTTACGAGCTCGTTAAAATATAATATTACGCAAGTCGTAACCAAAACATTATAATTTTCAGTACTCCATAAAAAATAAGGAAGATGAATGTATAAAGTCCCGTTTTAAAAGGCAAAGAATTAAGAATACAATAATTCATGATAAGTAATTTTTAATATTCTTTTTATCTTTTAATTATTATCTACCAACACTGAACTCTCTAAATTAACCCGTTGACAGCGCTTGCCCCAACTGGCCCCACTCGCTCAGTGACTTACTTGCCCCAACCACTGGCCCCAGCTACTTGCTTCAGTAAATCGCCCTGTTCGCCCTAGCTTGTGATAATTTAAACATTACGCGCCCCCTTGTTTGCCGAAACCCAAGATTTCCTGGTGACAGCTACGTATCTGTAATCTTATCTTTGCTCTCTCGTCCTCGAAGCGTTGAACGTGATAAAGGATAGGCTGGCTACAGACTTGCGATTTTGTAAGGCCCACTTATTTAACGTTGGATTTTAACGTTTTAGTTTATTTATGGTAGTAAAATAAATATTATATCCTATCGTCGAGTGGCGTCGTGTCAGTAGCTACAAAAAGCCAACATCACGCGGTATTCCCAGGCGGTCACCCATCCAAGTACTAACCGCGCCCGACGTCGCTTGACTTCGGTGATCGGACGAGAACCGGTATGTTCAACGTGGTATGGACGTTGACGATGTTATAATTGAAATGTCTTATGTTATTCTGTCGCAGGTGTGTAGTAGGGCTGTCGACAAGATTGTAGACAAATACTTTCCCCAGTAATTGCGTGCGATAGGTGTGCCGTAATTAAACGATGGTAACAACCTCCCCAGAGACCCAGGGCCGACGAATTGTTCATTAAGATAATTATAATCAAGACGATCGGACAAACAAAGAGCATAAAGAATTTACAACGAGAGAAATTCTAATTTTGAGTACAAATGGAAAAATAAGTAGGTAATTTAAAAGCAAACCTCATAATTTCAGGTCAGAGACAGGCAAGGAATATGGATTAAGTACAGCGATATTATGGACTTTTATTAAAACTAGACAGTAGGTTCAGAGATGTAATTATTACATAAGTAACAATGAGTTTTTTAAACTACAATTCAAAATCGAAATAATGTAAAATAAAACAGTGGCAGCCCTAGATCTAGCAGATGTGAGATGAAAAACGACACTAGGAACTGCTGAAGCGTGTCCTCCACGAACTGCCTGTTATATTTTAATTGCAGGGTATTAAAAAACTAGACGCCAGCTTCCAGCTACGACATCGTCTTTAGGTGCAGACGGTAAAATGACGTATACCTAACTCAAATTGTTATTTTCGTTATTTTAAGGGTTCCCTAATACTCAAGGAACTCTTATAGTTTCGCTATGTCCATTTAACTGTCCGCCCTTCTAGCTTCTGTAATTACGAACATAAATGGATGAAATTTGGTAAAGTCATGCAATGTGTACTTATAGATCTCGGTTTTGGCATCATAAAATAATTTTATATGTTAGGGGCAGCTCCTGCAATGTTTAATCGCCTTTCTTCGCGACGACTAACGCCACTTACCGATAATGTGTCCAGTTTTACAAAGTTTTCACCAGTAGCTCAGTTGACAAACATGTCCATACTCACTATTACAAACAATGTTCCTTAAACATTATCGTCTTCTGTTTGCCTGGTGTCAACTGAGAATTATGGCCGGCTAATGTAATTTGAACCATCAAAACCCCCCTTTTCACTTCGTTTGCACCTAGGTGAGAGAGGGGAGGGGGTCGTAGTTGGCTGGTTGACAAATCGCAGGGGTAGGAGCAATTAATCAGGCCGTCCAATTTCGCGGAACAATGTGAGGAACGGCAGGATTTCATGTCGCGAGTACGGTTACTAATTAAATAAATATAATTAGGTACCACTATCGTATCCTGGTATCAGTTTCAAATGATACAGGCAAGGGAATTTGCATAGTTAATAAAAATTGTCTTGATGGAACTAAATAGCATATTCGTCAATTTGTAAAGTAAGTACTCGACTCGAAAATATTGTGAGTGCGATTGCGCGGTTTTTACCACTTCTCCGCGACGTGAAGAAGTTAACTACAATTTGTATGGCATCAAAACAACGCCCCTAGTGGCACAATTCGGTAACTAATCCCATGCTATACAAATTGTAGTTAACAACTTCACGGTGAGTACTGAGTTGTGACAAAAAATCGCACTCAGCACACAGAAAACATTATAAGGACCATGCTAGTCGTCCGCTAATTGGAAAAATAAAGTCTTGAAATTTAAACGAGAAAATCTTGTATATTTTGGTTTTGAGATGGAACCATCGATCTAGCAGGGTCTTATCCCCGGAAATTGCGCATTTTAAAGTTATCATAATACGTTTTTATTTCGTCGTATGATAATCCTTACTTAATATTATAAATGTGAAAGCGTGGATGTTTGTTACTCTTTCACGCAAAAACTACTGAACGGATTCCCGAGGGATACTGTATAATTTCCACTTTATGAATGTCAGTCTGGATGACAGATAGGTATTTTTTTTTTTTTTTTAAGACGACTAGACACATTGAACTGATTACCATAAAAGTAGACTTTAAGCTTTGCCTGCGACTTCGTTTGCGTAAACGATACTTCCTGAGCATGAAGCAACTCGGCTTAACGTGTAACAGACATACATCCTCACAAACTTTTGATGATGTTGAAAGTTAAAACATAAACGCCTCATGGTCGTAATGATCTTGTTTATAAATTGTACATTACTCTTAAATTGACAACAGCTGTGTCTGAGGAAATACAAATTAATGTCCACACACACACACATACACAAGTACACACAAACAATCTAAATTAACAGTAATGTTTGCCGGACGTAGGTCGTTGTGTACAAATCTTAAGCACTTCTTAGTACACAGACTTGTTAAATAATCTTTCGCGCTGTTCCTGTGATAGTTCTATTACGGCCGAATACTGGAACGATATAATGATAACGATATAATTTAATAATGAAACGATAGTTAAATTAAGTGACTCTCAAATCACATGATGTCCTTGTCATTTCGGCTGGCGGAGACAGCGACAGGCTGTGAAGTATTCGGCCGTTAGATTTATAATGTTCGAGGCTTAATGATTTTAAGGTCTTATTATTTAACAAGGTTTCAGCAATACAGGAGTATACTAGAATACAACCAATATCCAATCAAGCAAGGTTTCAGCAACACGATTAGTCATTTCTAAAAGTGTCTATATGCCCAGAGACTGTCGCCACAGATTAAAGAGGAACAGCTACATAGTTATCGACTCGATTGCACTAATACAATCATACGTGTCCACGATATAGTGGAAAAATTGTTGGGCATTGAAGAGGATGTTATTTTTTTACATAACTGGATAGATTTATATCGTTCTATGTGTGCTGCTTCTCTGTACGTAAGTATAAATTATATTATCTTCTCTGTGACACTACTTCACCATGTACACTGCGAGCTCAGGCCAAATAATAAAGTGAAGACAGACAGACATGACAGAGCATCACAAAAAACTGAGTGTTGTAGTGTGCGTCTAGCTAACGTAGTAACTATTTATTAATATGTGGTCTAGCTACGCACTACATACATAAAAAGCACACACCGCAACAGCTCGCCTTACAAGGCGTAGTTTCGTTACATGTGTGTGCGTGACACTGTGTAATTACACGGCGAGGTGTAGATTAGACCGGCCTCACTTTGTGGTTAATAGAACTCTATCATCACTTTTTTATTTGGCTTGATACTGCAAGTACAATTTCAATCAATAATAAAATAATAGTAATATCTATTGTTAACCATATTCTGTGATATAAATAATTGATTGATTTGATATGGACGCTTCACACCACGTCAATCAAGCCCCGTAAGCGCTAAGTAGAGAAGAACTTGTGTTATAAATTGTATACATATTTAGACACATCCATGACCCCCGAACTCGGAAAACTTTTTATTCCTTCGGCGGGATTCGAACCCACGACCCCCGGCTTTAGCTCCGACTTGTTAACCACCGAACCGTCGATCAATGCAGCGGTTACTAAAATAATGATAACATCAAAATCAGTGCAGGTGCAATTACAGTCCACCTGGCGAATGTTCCCTCGCTCGGTCAATTAAAAAAACATCCGGAAGCCCCCCTTCCTGTCCCCTTCCGGTCCACTATTGGTCACCTTTGACCCCTCCCTGTACATATGTATCGCCCATTATGTATTTATTGTTTTTGCGGTTACAACCCTTTGTTTCTGATATGTAATCATGGGAACAAAAACTTGGACTTACGACCTATCTACCTGTTTACTGGCTTATTAAATACTAGCTGTTGCCCGCGGCTCCGCCCGCGTAAATACAGTATTCCAAAGGAACAGGTTTTTCGGTATAAAAAGTAGCCTATGTTTTAATCCAGAGCCTAAACTACTACTATACTAAATTTCATCGAAATCCGTTGAGTAGTTTTTGCGTGAAAGAGTAACAAACTTCCATCCATCCATCCTCACAAACATTCACATTTATAATGTTATTAGTAGGATTTTTAGGCTAATGTCATTATATTTTTTAAAATTAATTTTAGCTGTGAATTATGATGAATATAACTCGAAGTCATTATCGATATATCTATTGTTGATATTATCTGTGCTAGGAAAATTGTTACTGCTAGAACCACGCTAAGGTAGTATTTTTTCTCTGATTCTGCTAATTAAATGACCCTCACTGGTCCATAACTCTTTCACAAAATTATCGCCTGTAGACAGTAGGTGTAAATAATAGTTCCCCACACCGGTTTCGGTGATGGTGGCCGGTTTCATTGAAACCAGGCCAGCTACGCAGGAGTTATTTTATAGTGCCCAAGTGTGAGCGCAGTACACAAGAGCACCGTCTCTACCTTACTCTCGAAACCCAGTGGGACGGATAACCGACACGACTGGCGAGAGATCAGGCGCAGGTGCGAATTTTTACATGCCCATCTGACGCATGGATCATCTTTCTTGTCAGTCAATTAGGTGATCAGCCTGCATTGTCCTATCCAAACTTGGAAACAACAGTTTTTGTTGTTCCAACGCGGGTATCGAACCCACGACCTCCGAGTCGAGAGCACGCTCTAAACCACTGGACCACGGAAGCAGTAGGTGTAGGTTGTATGTGTTGGTAGTTTGTGTAGAAAGTGTAATTGGTGTATGTAAATCTAAATGTAAAATTAATTAATTATTTTTGAAAGTTGGCAACCCTCTTGGGTCAGCAGAATCAACTTGGTACAGCAGACCTAGTCTTAAATAATTTATTTACAGTTTGAATTTATGCATACCTATAAAGTGAAATTTAAAATAATCCCATTACCATAGCGTAGTAAGAAATAAGTAGGTAAACTACTAAGCGTTACTTTTTTTACTGTACCTATAACTTGAATTCAAATCTGCGCCCTCGTGCAACTCAAGTCTCAACCTGTCTGCCACTGCGCCACCAACACTTGCCGTAAGTGGCAATAAATACCCATCATCTCAAGTGATCACATTAGAGCACCTCTCCTATACATCACCGGATAAGATTACTTTGAGCTAAATATACACGGCACGCGCATTTTTGTATTGTAATTAATATTTATTGTTTCTAGATACAGTTGTCTGTGAGTTAATTGTATAATTAACTCACAGGCAATGTGTACATAAATTATTTAAAATAATAATAATAATAAATAGATAAATAATTAGTTTACTATTTCCAATTCTGAAAAAAAAATTAGTTCGAAAACAAATCCCTACGTAGTACGTACGAGTATAATATGTGCATAAACTTAGGATGTGATTCGGAATCCGGCGGGCCCGGGAAAATTCAGAGCACTGAAAATAGAACTCTGCGCTTATTTTATTAGAGCAGATTACAATATATTATACGTAGGATTGCCAATTGCCATCCGTCCGTGTTCCTCCGGATTTGTTGTAGTTTCCGGGGCGCGTCCGGCCCGGTTTTTGTTTGCTGTCCGGGTTCTTTTGTAGGCAGAATTATTAAACTTTACTTCTGTAATAATTCACATTTTATTTATTTAAAACTATCTCACTCGCTTTTTACACAAAGAACATCTGTTTCTTTTAAATATGAGCAGTCTTTTAGACAAGGGTATCAACAGATTAAATAGAAAAATAATGTAACAAACTGTAATTAGATTATGTTTTCTTACATTTCAAATCAAATAATATTATAAGATGAGTGCCGCCTTTGTGTACGTTACGTACGTTTGTGTCGTCTTATACTATGTATAGTTTATATTGTATATGTGTGTGTGTAACTGTTGATTGTGCACAATAAAGTATATTTTTATTTCATTTTCATGAGTAAATTAAAATATTTAGTCTATATTTGTTTTTACTTTTAACAGTTATTAATATTGAAATAAACTGTTCATATGTCCGGGTTTTGGGCTCCAAAATCCGGGGTTTTCACGCGTCTTGTCCTTGTTGTCAAATTTTATAGATGGCATAATATACAAGGTGTTGCCGCACGTTCTTAGAGATTCGACATATTGCCCAATTTGCTCATTAATTTTCTTTACACTGCCTTAACTATCGCCATTTGTCGTAGCTACACTCTTAGTACAGATACCCAGCTATAAGTAAGAGGAGAAACATATTATATCGTCCCTTATCCTACATGCTGACACTTATAATGAGTGTCATAAAGTCGTAATTCCAACATCGTAAAAAAGAAGCAGAGGATCACCAAGTCAGGACAACCTTCGAAAAAAGAAAAAAGACATTGGATTTTCTTTATCTTTCAGTGAGACAGATAGCTGCTTATTTTAGCACACCTTCCATGTATATTCTTCTTCCAAAGCTTCAATAACATACATAACGTGATAATGTTGATGCATCACTAACATACATAACATGATTATGATGATTCTACACTAACATACATAAAGTGATGATGACGACAGTTGCGCAATGTCAGAGTTGTAATATCAAGTATGCACTACACTGGCCGCATATTTCAGACAATTAGAGGAGCGCCAGCCAATTTAAACCTTCAGCTATCGTGTCACGGGGGAACTGGGAACAACGGTCAATTCATTTAGTTTCCAGTTGTAAAGCTAACTGTTGTTTCTTTCTAACATTTAACTTCATCCTTGCTAATATTATAAAGCGGAACTACTGAAATTTGGCACAAATATATAATAGGCGACGGGGACGGACAAATGCTACTTTTTATCGCTCCTATTTGTTAATGCAGAGCCTAAACTATTACCATACCAAATTTCATTGAAATCCGTTCGATAGTTTTTGCGTGAAAGAGTAACAACATCCATCCATCCTCATAAATTTTCACATTTATAATTATTAGTAGGAGGATGTTATTCACCAATGTCCTTTACTTAAGATGGCTTTTCCCTGCAAATCGTTGCACAAAACTAAATTTAATGATCCCAATTTAGTATATACCCTGCGACATGTACCACGCCAGCAGCCGGCCAGCTATAACTCAGTGGACAATGGCCGTGCCCCCGTCGCGGTGCACGTAATGAAATTCCCCACGAGGCCCCGTGCCCCGCGAGCCCCCAGCGTGCCCCACCGTCGCCTGCCGTGCCCCGCCAGCGGGCCTCGGGCTGCAGTATGTCATCACAACAATTAAGACCAGTGCCCACTTTGATTAATAATTTAAAATGGATGGGAATTGCCACTATCCAAGTTGTATACCGTAGCGAGCAATATAGATATTCTATAGTGCTATCAAAGGGGAGAGTGTTTTATTATTCAATCGTACCCACAGTTTACGCGTCTGTATGATAACGAGAAATATAATAAGATGTACTATGCAGCAAAAATAAGTATATAGTAGCAAAGGACATTGGATTTTCACTAAGGAACTATTACCCCCAGCGACCAAATATAAAATTGGTTTAGATGTAAGCGTAAATGCACCTGGATTACTACGACATAAGTCGCATATCTGCGGGAAGTAGGGTGAATATATATTAAATATGATAAAAAAATTATTCATTATCTCCACATCTCAATTGATCTGAATTACAATAAATACGGGAAATTAAAAGTGTACGAAAATTGTACAATCTAATAGATTTTTGGTTTGCGGATAAAAAACGCCAAACGAATTTCAATTACCTTGCAATAACACATCTAGGTACTGCATTATTCACGTTGCACACACAATATGTACATAATTGATTTGGATATTTGGATATGGCCTTCGAGGACACGAACTTCATAAAATCTATAATATAACTAACAGCGTGATGTACTTCTTAGCTAAAATCAACTATCCATAATAGAGATGAGAGATTAAACAACTCCGACGTCTGTGAAACCCAATGTCAATAGGCATGTTACCATAAAAATAATTTCGTCTACTCGATGTTAGACAGCATGTTAATAAACAATCTGGCATCCATATTTGTAAATCTTAAAAAATAACGAAGATTCAAACAATTTAAATTTACAATAAGAAAGAGAGCGATATATCGGCCTGTGACGTCACGAGTTGCTCCCGCTATACATTTGTCATAAAAAATTGAATGGCGGGAGCAGCTTGAGACGTAACAAATCGTTTTGCGAGACAGAGAAGTGCAATAATTTTTATTTGGGTCAACCTAAATAACTATTTCTGTTAGATTTATGGATCTCTTTTCGACAATTTTAAAATTTTCACAGTAATAATACACAGAACTTTTCTTCTTCTTGAACTTTTTCCGCTTTAATAAGTATTTTACATTAATTTTAATATATCATACGACGGTTCCGACAGTTCACCAAGAACCTTTTCTTTGTAAAAATGTGAGATACGACACTAGGCAACATCCCTATTGACCGAATAGCTCACGAATTTACCCTACCTCCTCAGCTTAACGGCTGATTCTTACCAGTTACACACCGTTTTACAATTTTCCCACACCCTTGACTCTTCTAACAGTTTTCTTCTCTATCCTTAATAGAGCCTGTAAACCCATTTTCCAGTAAACTTGCGCTGGAGTATTGACGTGATGGACAATAGCAGGTGTAGGGGCTAGGGACAGATCTGCATGACTTTAAGTAATTGGCCTGCCCTTAGGGCTGTCGACGCGCAGATATTATAAAAACAAAAAGTTCCAGCTAGTAAATTCAAAGCAGAATGTAAATCTTTTGTCAGGTTAAAGGTTGTCCGTTACCTAGCAGTTTAGTATACATTGTAAAGGCTGATAACCGGTCTTTGAAATGTATACTCATCTGTTGACTGTTGTCATAATTTGTCGTTATAAAACTGACATGTCATTGACAATTGTACTTTGACTGCCGTCATTATAATGCAAATAAATTATGACAACCTGCTTATGAATTAGATCCCCTGATAGTACACATAAACTGAAAAACGGTAAATGATTTAAAAATGACTGTTTCAAGTATTGGCATGAGAGTAATTAGTTAACGACACATTTCTTCATGTTTCACCATTTAGTAAATAACTACCACTATAAATAAAATTTCTTGCAGGGGTCAACCCTAACGCTCTTAGCGGTAGGTCGGTCACAATGGAGGTTCCATCACAATGAGTGGCGCCTTCATTATTTACAAATGAGCGTATAAATCTCCCGCGAACCAGCCATACTAATTGCGAACACCTGCCGTCCCCCTCCCACTCATGACAATGGCCGTAAGCGTGAGAGAGATGGAGGGAGAAATATTAAACTACCCGCCAGGGCTGTGTTTAGGAAGATTGTCAGGTGAGGTCGAGATTACATGTTGAGTAGCTTGGCATTCTCTATGAAGTGTTTATTGCTGTTTAATATCAATCTCGTATACAAAATGTGGCGCCTACTATTATCATGTCTCATGACTGACTTATTATGTACTTTATGTGCCCGCGACTTCGTTCGCGAAAAAAAAAAGTTACGCAGGAACCGTACATTTTGGTGCGATAAAAAGGTGCGATGGAAGCTTATTGCTTATCCGTGCATCCATACATGCAATATTAATAAGGATTATTGAGGATCAATATAATATTTACAAGATATTCTGAGTAAACTACTAGTCCACGATTAATATTTAAATCTACCATGAAATGACAAAGTTTTTATGGTAGGAAATTGATTATACAAGCGAGTTAACAAGCCGTAGAATATTGTTTTTACCTCTTTTCAAAAAAGAAACGAAAAAGGGTTTAGTTTACGACCTACGGTGCTACGTGCTCACGACGCGTAGGAGCTACGCTAAAAATACGCGGGTTTATTTAACGCTTTTTTTAGAATAATATATAATTTAGAAATTATTATTTTTTATAAACCTATTTAGGTTTATTAAAAAAATACGTTTAAGAAACAATATTGCAAATAAAAGTAGGATATTTATTGTACGTAGTGTTTATTGAAAAAACCAATGAGTGTATTTTCAAATGGATTTTATAGTTTATTCTACACACGCCCCCGCGTTTGGAAAGACATGCAAATAAAAAGCAATACATCCACAATAAAACCACCCTTCCATTCATAACAATGAAAACCCATCGACACTTGTGGTATGTTATAGCTAATACGAATGCGGTATTGCTATACTAATTTAAGCAGGCGTTTCATTTTATTTATTTATGTTCTAAACGCTTTATAATTGTTTTATTACACAAAAAATACATTCTTTTGTATATTTTAAAAATACACTTTTTAAAAACCGCCGAAAACACTATTCGCCATGTTGGAATATGATGTCATACTAGTACTATTTGTAATATGTGCTTTAATCCGCAGTAGTAAAATAGCGGTGTGACGTTCCGTTTAACGTTTTGACATAAATAACTTTATAATAAAAATTATTAATTAATTTCATTAACTTATTACTTATTAACTATTTATTAACCTTGCTTTTAAAATTTGTTAAAAATAAATAAATAAATAAGATGTCATGAACTATTTATTTACAGAAACACGTTCCGTTTCACTACTACATATGTGTTTAGTGTGTTTGTGTCGTCACATCCTTACCGGAAGATACTTCGAGGTGTTTTCATCAGTAGAAATTAAAAAAAAAAATATATATATATATATATTTTTAAATCAATTTTATTTATCAATCTTAAGTTTTTAATTTATGATATCGCTAGAATACGTTTCCCTAAGCCAAGTACTAAAGGAAATACTTATTCAATTTGATTATTATTAATGATTTATCTATAATAATAAAATATATGTATATTATTAGATATTTTAGGTAAGTGTTAGAGCATATAATGAGGCTCTGTTATTTTAATAATTTAACAAATCATAACAAACAACTTTTAATAATATTAATTAAGTAGCGCAAAACAGTTTCATGATTAAGATTTTTGAAGCTATTGAATAGCCAACTTATTAAAAATTCAAATAAAAAACCACTTTAATGCAGTAGCCAAATTTTTGCGCCACCATTCGAAAATAAAATCGTATCTGATGAAATATAAAAAATATAAAGGTAAATAAGCGACAAAAAAACTTACAAGTCAACATCTTAGCGGTTACGGCGTGCGACACGCAAATCGCATTAGATATGTTAAACCTGCCTCCTGAGGGAGTGAGTTTTTCCTCCTTGCCTCCGTATCGCTTACCACTGATTATTGTGAGTGCGACATTTGCATTTCGTTATGACGGATTCATTGGTCTTGAAACTTGTTGAAAAGAATAACTTTATCACGTTCTTAATGTTATGCGCTCTTTATACCTACGATTGAACGCTAATAATCGTAAACGCATTATTGCTCTGAAATATTTCTAGGCGTTTTCCTAAATGGTTCTGTAATCTGTATCCACGAAGAAGGATAATGTTATTATATTTTTGTTATTAAAAAAATATTTAGGGATCTTAGAAAATAATAGTTATACGCCAACCTTAAAAAAACAGCAGCTGCGCCAGACACATCTAAAACATAAGACACTTAAGCCATTGTACACATACTGATTAAATAAACAATTACTTTCTACAAAGTATCAAATTCTATCAAGCGTACCATATGACGTCTCAATAAGTTGTTAGAAAAATATGCGACAGCTTCGTGGAATGAAAAGTAAGCCGTCTTAAACGTTTCACTGCCAATCTTTATACTGTGACGAGAGATTTAAAAAAAGGGGAACCAAGATGACTCCATTGCTCACAAGTATCAAGATTGTTTTACTTGAATTAGGTGTGACAGTTGACAAGTATTTTTAAGGCGGTGCCAAATGGTAATTAAAAGAACTTAGGTGTTTTGTCTCACTGGAACACTCTCAAAAAACTCACTGGAACGCTTATTAAAGGCAAACACCTACAAAAAAGTATCATAATACTTTACATAATTTTGCTACCCGTCTACGACGAAGCCAAGAGTAAAGGAATTTTGGCAGTATATTTATGTATGTACTGGCTTTTGCCCGCGGCTCACACTTTACTATATCGGGATAAAAAGTGCCTATGTGTTATTCCAGATCTTAAACTACTACCATACCAAATTTCATTAAAATCCATTCAGTAGTTTTTGCGTGAAAGAGTAACAAACATCCATCCATCCATCCTCACAAACTTTCACATTTATAATAGTAGTAGGATGTATGTTTATTCCACCGTAGCGCCTAAATTGCTGATCCGATTTGAATGACTGAGGTGTCAATATATTCGTAATAATAGCTCAAGTAACAAAGGTTATTCATTATTATAATTTACGTCGTCGGGTATAGTTTTTTATAAAAATAAATATTAGATATGTATAGAAACGGTGAAACAATTTCATTAGGTATTTCCAATAAAACTAAGTTAAGAATATTTCGTTTCAGTTTTATTTGTTTCTTAAAAAAATGATTTTACATAAATGTCAGTGTTGATTTAATGTGGGATTTCCTAAATTAAAACCTACCTATTTGGTTGGTGTTCCGATATATTTAAAGTTTAGAAACCCCTGATTAAGAGTAGCGAATACTTTAAAAAATCAAATCTAAAACACCGATTAACATCTGAAAAAGCATCAGAGTAGAAAGGGAGTGTTACCCGATTGCACACAAAAGGGTTAGGGAGACATGGCCAACCGACTGTGAATATCTGCGTCTTCCAAAACACAAACAAACAACAATGCTGAGCTATTTATTTGTGAGTCTTCACAGTAAAGGTGAGTGTGGTTAATCTATACATACAAATAATTTGAAGTGTCTGTTTGTAATTTTGAATTAACTGCTTTTCACATACCGCCTTACTAATAAAAATATTTAAACAGTGGATAAGCAATACAATGTTTTGTCCTTATCTGATACGTGGGAAAAGTGGCTTGACAGACAGGGACAAAACATTGTATTGCTTATCCATTTAGTAAATATTTTTATTAGTAAGGGGGTTAATGAATACGAAAGTATATACGGTACTGACAGTAAAAAATCTAAATCATATATTTATAAAATGTTTATCTGTCCGTCTGTCTGTTTATTCCGGCTAATCTTTGAAACGACTGGACCGATTTTCACGGGATTTTCACTGGCAGATAGCTGATGTTATAAGGATTAAGGAGTATCATAGGATACATTTGATTCTCATCATCATCATCAAAAAAATTTAACGCCCAACGAAGTGGGTCAGCTAGTAATGGAAATAAAGAAATAAGAAAACCTCAGTTCTAATATTTTAGTTTCGAAGTTAGAAGTTTATAAAACTCTACCTTTTAACTGTAGCGATAAGCCCTGAAAATAGAATTTATTGCTTACTAGTAAAACCCGACCAAGTGCGAGTCGGACTCGCGAACGAAGAGTTCTGCACAAAATGCCAATAAAACCACGTTTGTTGCATTGGAGCCCCCTTTAAATGTACTTATTTTATTCTGTTTTTAGTATTTGTTATAGCGGCGTCATCTGTGAAAATTTCGACTGTTTAGCTATCACGGTTAACGAGATACGGCCTGGTGACAGACGGACGGCCATGCAGTGAAGTCTCAGTACCTAACAGGGTCCCGAATTGACTCTTTGGGTACGGAACCCTAAAAATGAAAAGAACAAGCATTGTGTACTCCAGCCTTAGTACAACAATATTGTATGAAAACAACTCTACAAAGGTAGATTACTCGTGTGTTTCGTTTTAACTACCACTTACTAACCAAAATTTTACTACGTTCAGAACCATTGCAATCTAAACGTTAAACAAAAAGAACAACTGAACACATAATGCTACCAATTTAAATGTAAGTGACAATTTGCCGTGCAATAAAGACATACCATTATTATTAATGGTCAATGATGCATTTATTTGGTCGAATTGAATATTTTTTTACGTTGAAAAGTTGGATCCGAACGTAGGCTTGATGATAATCCTATATCGAGTTTAATTGCTTTGGAACATTCTCTAAATATATTTAATTACCAGGGCATCAAAGAGGCGAAGGTGTTGCCAGGTGCGTGTTACGATCCTCAAAAATAATGGTCGTCTTCTGAGTTCTGTCGGAGTTACATTTTATATTGCCATGAACCCAATTTTGAATATCAAAAGTTTTGAAACATGCAATTCAGTACTCTTAATACGGCAGTGACGTTAGATTATTTTGAGCTTCTGAACCCCGTTTCATCCCCTTGGGAGGTTTTTGTTTAAAAGAGGAAAAACATAAAAGATGCGTGCAAAAATTCAGTTCAAGGCACAAAACTGCGATGCGACTTCGCATCGCAGTTTTGTGTATGGGCCCTATTTCAGAAGTTTGAGCCTTGGTTTGACGTTTGAATTACGTCTATCAATTTATTAATCTTTACAGATTTGATAGACGTAATTTATAGGGTCAGCTAACACCGAGACGTGACGTGTCACGCGGCGCTACTTTTTTCAGATAGTGATTAAAAATAGAACTTTATTCACTACTTATACCAAAGATATCAAAACTCAAGATAGGCTACGACGTACATTTGATAGAACAAAACTTCATACATTCTAAAGTAACGCCATCTTGGTTTTTACCATACTTCAAATGTCAGCCATCTTGTTTTCACCATACATCAAATGTCAAAATGGCCTCAAAAATCACAAAAGTGGCGCCATTTAACTGGATACACTTTTTCCACAGCATATTTTATGGTGAGACGTATTTAACAACTTCATTTCAATGTAAATAAGTGACATCTTAAATTGATAGAATATAAATGTCATTTGTGTAGGAGAAGCTGCAACGACCGTGGGATGTGGATTGCCTAACTTTTATTATTAGATATCTCTTTCTTCCCCATTAGCATGTGTCGTAAGGAGGACAAGGAATGATACATTATGTCTCCGGCAAAGATACCACCTATGTTATACCTATATAGTTATTAATCCGAGGTCGTAGCAAAGTATCACAAATTAAAAAAATATTCAGGTTCGTATGGAGTGACTATACTAAATTGATTGATACCCTTTTAACACTGTAAACTCTACAAGATATAAACATTTATCTGCCATACTTAGTAAATTTTTAACGGTTCCCCACAAAGATTTGAAATTAATGACACGAAATTAGTACAGTCGGATTCGGGATTTATGGAGATAATACGGGCTTATTACGGAATGAAGGGTTGAGATTTATATTCCGAGCTTCAAACCAACATTAAATTGTAACATAATGTTTATTAAGGCTTCTTAATTCTATATTATACTTAATTCTAATAATTATTAAATGTGGATTAAGTGTTTAGTTTCAGGCACTAATTTTATAAGATTGTCTATAAAATAATAATAATATGAATCTAATATCATCTAGTAAATAGTCATATTAAGATACCTGGCTACCTAATTACCTCCTAATACCGAAAATAGACATCAAAGATTTCAAAACTAAAGATAGGCTATGACGTACATTTGACAGAACAAATCTTCATACAAGAAAAATTTACGCCATCTTGATTTCGCCATACCTCAAATGTCAAAATGGCCCCAAAATCTCCAAAAGTGGGCCATTTAAGCCATTAAAGTGGGGACAGTTTTGAATTCAACATGCCGCGTCTATAACATATACCTACGTCTATGATAGACAGTCTCAATATGTCCCGGGACGCGAGATAGCCAACACTACGATCTAACGGCCAAAATTAATAACGTATCTAAAATCTTAGATTGACTTCAATCTTAGATTCTCAAACAAAAATTGTCGTAAATTGACGTGAAGTCAATCCTAGGATCGTTGAAATGTATTCAAATCTTGATCTCAGATAGCTAAAATGAGATTAAGATTGATTATTTATTTCGGGCGTTAAGGCCCAAGACACAGAACCGAAGGTATGCTTATTATTGATTTTGAGTAAACTGGTAGCTATTGCTTGAAAAAAACCGGACAAGTGCAAGTACAACGTGCACACGTAGGGTTCCGTGCCGAACGCCAAACAATTCACGTTTGTTGTATGGGTGCCCCACTTAAATATTTATTTTATCCTGTTTTTACTATTTGTTGTTATAGCGGCAACAAAAAATACAAGATCTGTGAAAATTTCAACTGTCTAGCTATCATGGTTCATGAGATACAGCCTGGTGACAGACAGACGGACGGACAGAGGAGTCTAAATAATAGGGTCCCAATTTTGCCCTTTGGGTACAGAACTTTTTTGGGCTTCTGGCTGTAAGCAATTAATCAGTACTAGCTGCTATGAAGTATGAACTTCAAAATTTTTGGCATTCAATTTGAAATGTCTGGTAGAACATCACGAAGTACACCACATATTTTTATGGCAGTACTGCCCTTTGGCAAAGGTCGTGACGGGCCAAATGTCGTGCCCTTTTATTCCCACAGGAGTCAGCCATTTTGAATTCCCAATTAGGCCAATTGAAAAACAATAATATTCCTAATATTGTCTAATCTAAAGACAATAATAATAACTAACAAGTAGAATCTCCCGTGGGATAAGACACTCTTTTCGTTCGTTTCACACAGCAATTTAAAAAGTTTCAGAGGAATTAAGGTTTACACTATAGTCTCTAATAGTATAAAATAATAGTATAGCGTTAAGTTTGCAGTCAGTAATATTTGCAAAGGTCAAAATTGACCAATGACGCTGAAGTCGTATTCACATTCACCAATTGAAGTAAACCATTTTGACATTTGCACTTTGCCCTGGTGGCTCACTGCAAACTTAACGCCAATGGACTATAATTACTTCTCTGATGCTTTGCATGGTTCGGACAGCAGGTGATCCGTCTGTTCGTTAGGACTCCAGGCTTTACGCTCCAAGATCTCATACTCTTTAGGAAAATTATTTAAAAAAAATCAGAGTTACTTTTGAAGTTATTTAAAAAAACTTTACTAACTTTGGAAGTAATTTGAAAAAAAAAACTATTACGCGTTGGTAGTTACGGAACCCTCCATAGACATGTCCTCTCATTCTCTTTGTTATGTACCTATCATATATGTCATCTAATGTACCTATTATACCCTATTTCTCTCGAAACGGAATAAAAAATCACCTAGTAGATTTTTTCAATTACTCTTAATAATTGATGGCCTCTGTCCTCTTCGCTTCCTCTACGAATATGCAATCTCTTTCGTGTGAATGAATGAATGTTAAGAGGACGCATGAGAGAACTAAGTTGGAAAATTACCAAAGCTAAGAAAATAAAATTTTATGTTGAGAGATTCATGACCTCTTATATCTTTGTATAGCTGCAGCATAACACAATTTAACAACCAAATAAAACAAAATAATTCATCAAAAATATCCGTTTAAAAACAGAGATCCCGTCTACCAAAATTCGGAAGCGATTTAAGTTTCTTAAATTTATAAACATACACTGTGATTTGTCCGCAAATCAATTAAATAAAATTAAATATATTTATAGCTTTTACATTACATGGAAAAAACTTATTTTTCGCAAACGCCCCTCAGTATCGAGACGGATTTATATGAAAAAATCGTGCACGCGCACCAACTTGAAACTCACGTTCATGTTGGCTGGTACGGTACCGACTGCACAATAATGAAGATTGGGTATAAAGTTAAGTAGAAATAGTTAAAAATTTTAAAAGGGAAATTACTTAGAAAATAAGAATTAATACATACTATTTTGTGCGTTTTAAGTTTGGAAGTAGGTTTTCAGTTTTAAAAATAATTTACTTAGATAATATTTGAAACAAGATTTTTATCATTAATGGCTTTTTCTTCTCTCATTACTCTCAAGATTGTTTCAAACGTATCATGGGATTGTTTCCCGGAATTTAATCACTAAAAATGATCTCGATATAACGGATGGGTCCCACAGGGGCATGCATCATACGGGGGCTACCGAAAATTTAAAGTTGCGTGATCATTACTACGTAAGATGGATGTAGTTACTACATACTAAGCATGCAAACACTCATATCATTATGCTGCGACAAAAAGTAGCCTATGTGTGGATCCAGAGCCTAAACTACTACCATACCAAATTTCATCAAAATCCGTTTAGTGGTTTTGCGTGAAAGAGTAACAAACATCCATCCATCCCTCCATCCTCACAAACTTTCAAGGAAAGGATAATATTATAGCCAAAGATTTCAAAACTAAAGATAGGCTATGACGTAATTTGACAGAACAAATCTTCATACAAGAAAAAGTTACGCCATCTTGTTTCACGAGGTTTTCACCATACCTCAAATGTTAAAATGACCCCAAACAAACAATAGTAGTAGTCTATCCTATACTACTATTATAAATGTGAAAGTTTGTGAGGATGGATGGATGGATGGATGTATGTTTGTTACTCTTTCATGCAAAAACTACTCAACGGATTTCGACGAAAGTTTGTATGGTAATACTTTAGGATCTGGATTAAACCATAGGCTACTTTTGGTCCAGAAAAAGTACAGTATTCCCATGGGATAAGCGATACTATATTTTGCGGTGGCGGACCCGCGGGAAAAAGCTGAGTAATATATATACGTCTATGACTATAGCACCAAACATAGTAATCCCGCCTGTCCCCACACGACCTATGCCGCTGCGATCCATCATCGGCCGCTATTGAGTTAGCGCCCCAGCGACCCGTCCAATTACCACAATTATAACCATTGCGTTTTTCCCGTCTGTTGTCTATGGATTAATATAATAGACTATAGTCTATTAGGCCTGTATCTTTTAGTAGTTTACTACTTTTAGTAGGTGCCGGGTAGCTTATTCGGAAGTTATTGTCACTTTCTTACGTTCTACTGAGCGATTTGTCCTATTCAAACTAAAAAAATCATCTCATGTATTGGTGAGTGGTGACTCTCCGCAAAACGCATACTCGCCCATATAAAGATTTTTTTTTATTCGAGTATGACAATTATTTTTCTGCTCACACGCCTTTACATAAGCAGTAGATCATATGCCCGAAGTATCCGTAAATGATTTTACCACACCTTATATAAATTCAGGCCGGTTTCCCGTAGCTCGTAGGGTTATTATTATAGGCTCTACAGACACTGAGTAGATTATATATCTACTTATATAGAGAAACAGATCTCATAGAACGATCCAAATTTGAAAATTTAGACGTCCCCGTCAACGGCCCGCAATTCTTTCCACACAATCGAGGACAATAATTGTAGTCGTGCAATCAAATCGAAAGCTAACTATATAGCTATTTATCTGTTCCTCTTTCTTTAATCTGTGCAACAGACCTCTACTTAGAGCAATCCTGCCATACTTTTTTGAATCGTCTACACTCATAAACGTTTTTCTTACACGCAGCACGCTCAGTTTTCGGCATCTTCTGATTTAACCTTTTTAATCTTAAAAAATCTGATTTAATCATAAAAAAAGTTTGCCCCAGAGGCAAACCCTGTACAAACAATGATGATAACATATTGTTACCTACAATAAACCGACAATCTCCGCCATATAACGCATCATCTCTCTCTGAAAGCATAATCTGATCGAACCAGTTCAACTTTTTTAATATTGGCCAGCGCGTCGTTTCCGAAGTGTCAATTTTTTAAAACGATAAAACTCGTACATGGGGGTGTAGGTTGGGGGTCCATTGTGCCCCTAACATGACACTAAAGGGGTTTTCGAGTGTGCTTTTCAATTTGCCGCCGCACATATGGGACAGAAAGATCGATGGAGTAGACAACTGAATATAGTTTTCCTATTGCTTTTTTTCAGACAGTTTTACGTACACTATTACTGAGAATGATAGAGCAATACCTCTATGTTATAAATTGATAAACAAAATAATTTTAATGGCGACTACTTCACAGTTTAAAGTAAGTAAATAAATAATGTTTACTAATTAACGATCCATAAACTATCGGTAAATGACTTAACAGTTAGAGACAAAGTACATTTACACATTAATTTATTAATGAGTCATATCATATAAACAAAAAACAATGTTTCATCACTCATCAGTCATAGTATATTGTGCATGTAGAAAACAAAAAATGTTGTTGTGCTTGATACCTATTATCACATTAACATAATATTGAGTATTAACTTTAGAATTGAAAATTAGACTATAAATTGTATAATTGGATAACCAATTCAAATATTATATAAGTACACAGGAAAATGCTATCAGAAACTTATTTTTGGGTTCTTCCGATTTTTTTCGTGTAAGACAATTTAAGCCTTATGACAAAATACCTACTACTCATCTACAACAAAATAACGGTAATATTAAAGATCAACAATTAAAAATATTAAAATAAATCAATTTAAAGAAATAATATAATTGCGGCTCTACAGTATTCCTGTTGTTAGTCAAATCAAGTTGGTGTAATAGTGAAACTTTTTTGGTATGGTTTGTGTGGAACCGCGACAGGGTGCAGGAAATGAAACCGAGCACAGATGGAATCGCACACACCTATTGTTGGAAATCTGGAAAAATGCAATATTCACGCAACATTTTTAACAGGTTTAATCCCATTTCTTATTTCTCAAAATATTTAAAAATAAATATTGAATGCGAAACCAAGTAAATAATAATAATACAATAATATTTATGGACGCTCACACCACGTCAGTCTGGCCCCGTTATAATAATAATAATAATAATAATAACATTTATTCAACAAACACGCTCACACTACACTACATTATCAACAAAGAATCGACATTAAGCACAAACAATCACGAAAAGTTTACAAATAACAGAAATAATACGAACATTAATAAAAAAGAGAAACATAGATTTTATGAAACATATACATAATATTAACAAACAACAAACCATAGCAAAATAACATATCATAGTTATAAGTATACGAAGAACTTATGTCGGGGACCAGACAACGGGAAGTATATTTAATCCTTGTATACAATACATAATATTATATTTAAGAGTTTTACTATATTAAACACATATTAATACACACCCATAACCCAGGAACACAGAAAAACTTTTTGTTTCTTCGGCGGGATTCGACCCCGAGACCCACGACTTGAGCACCAACGCGCTCAACCACTGAGCCACAGAGGTTGTCGAAATTTTATTGAAATATTATTTCATTAAATTTAAATTTTTTATATTTGTTAAATTCGCAGTTAGCACGCGTCAGCTGTCAACGCGTGCTGTGCGCGCCTGTGCACTCAGCATGATCAGCAGCAACAGCATGCCTCGAGCCTCTGACACTGCATCTATTCTGCAAAATGAACAGAAATATAATACGTGGGAGAGCCATGTTTCGGCACGAATGGACCGGCTCGACCGGATTAATACCACGGCCTCACAGAAAACCGGCGTGAAGTAACGCTTGCGTTGTGTTTCACCGAGTGAGTGAGGTTACCGAATGCCCAAGGGTCTTGGGGATTTTAAGGACCAGGAACGCAAGTGCGCAACACCAGAGGAGTTTCAAATGTAACTTCTCCGGTATAGCGACTGTCCATGGGCGGCGGTAATCGCTTACCATCAAGCGATCCGACTGCTCGATTCCCGGTACATTTCATTAAAAAAAAACTATATACGTGAACTCTCTTCCCAATTAAAATTATCTCTACCGCTCTAACTCAAAATCTTTTTCAGACAAGATCGTGTTTTTAATTTCTTAATTTCTTTTAGATGAAGCCACGAACATTCATTTTCATATTTTGTGCTAATTACTAAAATAGTCCCCAGGGCAGAACGTGCAACAAACTTTAATGAAAAATTAGCGAAAAAAATTGAAACCGCCGACCGTAAATGAAAAATTAAAAAGTTGCCGGAAACGGTTGTGCGGCCATATTTCTTTCGAACGTAATGACTTTAATTGCCAGATGCAAAAATAAAAACAAAATTGCGTTATCATTATAATTTGTTGCCGTCGCTAGTATGCCATTTCCAATTAATAATGTTCCTAAAATAGCTACATATTTCTCTTTTGCTTAATTATACGAATATGATTTATTTTTTATTTCACTACAGAATGACTGCACGTTGCCTTCGCAATGTCTACTTTCTACCTGATATTGAGAGCCTTTCCTCATATAGTGGTAATTTGGTAAAGCGTTACCAGGTTTAGAAAACCTTGCCATGCTGGGGAAAATTAACGACTTGCATTACATTTGAAATGTCATTAAATAATTTTTTATTTATAATCTTCAAGATTAAATAATCACAGACCCACTTTTTGTAGTATTACCGCAATAAAAAATAATGCGCCCTCACTCTTAGTGTACGTTTTTTATTTTGTTGGTCAGGCTTTAGGTGATAATGATAAATAATAAATACCTGGTACCTGATAAATAATAATTAAATAAATTCAGGCTGCACTGATGATAGTCTCAGATCCAGAGGCGACATCATGTTGTACCTTGTACCTAGTACACGACTTAGGCACGACATAAGAGGCGCTCGACTGAACTTTTTAGGCTGACGTTTTAGCTGGAGAAGATGGCGCTGACATCCGCTCCCAGCACTACAGGCTACGCGACCCAGTTGGTGGTAGGGTTGGGGATTTTGAATCTATAACCCATTTTCGTATATCTTAAAAAAGATACAATGAATTTAAATTTAGAATATGAAAGAGAGCGATATATCGGCCTGTGACGTCAAGAGTTGCACCCATACATTTGTCATTACAAACTGTATGGCGGTGACGTAACAAATCGTTTTGCGAGAAAGAGATGGGCAATATTTATTATTTGCTTATAATTTTTAATCGCGTCAATCTAAATACGTATTTCTTTGAGATTAATGTATCTTTAATCAACCATTTTAAAATTTAATTTATAAAAATGTGATGTTCCACACTAGGCAACATCCCTAATAATCTCATAAACAAACTGCTTCAAGACCATAAAGAAATTCATAACATTGTAGATAATAATATGTGGAACTTATTGCAAAAATTTATTACAAATAGTTCAATCTGGCAGCCCTGGAAAAAACACATCATTATTGTAATGGATGTCACGGGCTTCAACACCATAAGTGCACTTGAAGGTAACCGCATTATCTCATGTTTTGCTCTACCAACAAAAACCTTAGTCCCTTGCAATAAGGGTTATTGAGGTCCAAGTTTTAAGTTTGCAGGTTTTATGGCTAGATGGAGTTGCGAGTGCGACACATTAGCGACATCTCTTGACGGAAATTACACGCAAATTACAGCCGAGTTTCGCACTTCGTGGTTATATTTTTGTCACTTGCAATACTAAAGTGTAAGTTACATTAGCGCTAGCGATTAAAACTGAGTGTGACAAAAAGGGTGAGGCATAATCAAAACACGTAGGTTCCAAAATTATGTGCCAAAATGAACTCAAGATGGAGGCATTGGAAGCATCATAATCCTTACATAGCGTAATTAATTCTTTTATCCTTTAGCTGTCCAGTGGTAATTGATTTTTGGATGGGGATGATAGAATATTATAGATAGCTTCAAGTTGCAACTCACTGATTTTAATAAGTTGTTAATAATATATTCTTATGTAGATATTCCTTTTTCTTATACCATTAAACCAAACTGGATGCTCTAAGTAAATTTATAATAACTACCTAATACTTATTGTAAATTATGTCAGTTATAGATTTTCCTATTTATTTAATTATTTATTATTTTCTTTATTTTTATTTAAGTACTTTATTTATATATATATATATATATATATATATATATATATATATATATATATATATATATATATATATATATATATATATATATATATATATATATATATATATATATATATATATATTACTTTATTTACCTACTTGTAGTAGGTACTGGTGACCACTGACGACTGACGTTTAACTATTAGGTATTATTATCATTTAAAGACCACCCACAGCATAATCTATTGCACAATATAAACAAACAGCGTTGATCTATAATTATATTCTATGCTCATATATTTCATAATGTTAATTAACTAGAACTGCGTAAATCACAATATGGAGTTAATAAGGTACTTGTTAAAACTGCATTGACTGGGCTTGATAAGACTTGTCGATTCTCGATGAGCGTTGGTTGATCATTTGAATTTCGAATGAGAAGTTGTTTTACTTGTAAAGGCGCGTCTCCTGCGCGTGTTTCGAAACATTACACAAAACATCGAAACATTGGGGCGTGGCTATACACATTTGTGTAGGAATACACAATGTTTTTGTCTTCCGAGACGGACGGAAAACATTCCCCGCGCGGGTAGAGAGGGGAAGGAATGTTTCATTTCTTATCAACTGTCACACCACTCACATGACCATTAAACATAGAAATACGAAAGAAATTATTTATCAATCCCAAATCGTTCTTCTATTCGTAACTCCTGATAAATACTAAAATTACGGGTCAGTAAATATGGCCTTACTCGAAATCTGGGGGTCTAAAAAGGCCACTTTAGATGTTTCATATTATGTTTCATATATTATTTTCTATACAAAAATCGTGAAATGGTAAAATGGCTACATGATTCATCTGATTTCATCATATTATAAAACATAAATTTTGACAGTTTTCAATAGAAATGCGTAAAATGGCACACATCATATGAGTAAAAAAAATATAAGAAACAGCTTAAGTGGCCTTTTTAGACCCCCCGTGTTTTCTCCTAGATTCTACATCTGCAATCGCTAAAACTACGAGTGCTTACGTCTTCCTCATCGGAAAATATTTTGTTTCAATGAAAATCATTTTCTATAGCTGGAGACAGCTTGTGTATAAAAACAAATGTTATTTTTTTCATGTTTTCTGTGTAATTTTTCGAAAAAACATCGCAGGAGACGCGTCTTAAGTTGTAAGTAGGTTTGTATATAAAAAGAAGTAGATAATTACGTTTAAAGTTTTTTTTCAAAATTATTTAAATTTTTATGGTTCGTACCAAAGAGGTAAAAAGGGAACCCTGTTACTGACAGACTTCGCTGTCTGTCCGTTCGTCCGTCCGTCTGTCTGTCACCAGGCTGTACCTGTATACAATATACATGAATCGTGAACTCTCTAGTTGAGAGTTGAAATTTTCACAAAAGGTGTATTTCTGTTGCCGCTATAATAACAAAATGTCTACATAAGTACTAATAATCAAAAGTTAAAAACTTTAACCCGACTACGCAAACAATTAACTCTATAGGATAAATACCTACGACTCTATTGAATCATTTTTAAAATTAGGCCGTATTTTGAAAATGATAATGTTATCAATGGGTTATATCAGGCTTTACACTTACACCACCTTAAGAATAGACAGGTACTTACCTAATGTATTAAACCAAATTATAGGCACGCCTACAGCAAAAAAGTAAAACTTACGTTTATCTGATACTTATTAATTTAAAGAATATAACCGCCTCCTTTTTTTGGAAGTCGATAAAAATATAAAATACAGGAATATATAATAATGCACTTTATTTGTCATTCTTATAAACATTATGCGTCTTTACACACGCGCCGCAGCTCCGGCGGTGTCGCCACATTTTGTATGGATAGAGCAGCGGCGCCACGGGAGTTGCGGCGCGTGTGTATTGTGTAAGGGTCAGCTCACACCAAAACGAGACGATACGCGACGCGGTCCTGCATTTTTAAGATAGCTATTCAAAATTGAACTTAATTTACTACTCAAAAAGATAGAAGTTTCATTATGTTATGACATCAGTCATACACTGCACATGAAACTTAAACTCTTACTTTTACTTAATGCTTTTACGCACGCTTATGCGTGCACTCACACATTTGCTTGCAGATTGTGGGTATTTTTTCGCGGAAATATCCCGCTAGATATAACTTAAATTGTATGCTATGGATTTCTGCAAAGTAACGCCTGATTCTATTAACAATCTTACAATGAAACGTATATCTTCTTGTGTAATGAATAGAGTTCAATTTTGAATATCTATCTTAAAAATGCAGCGCCGCGTCCCGTATCGTTTCGTTATGGTGTGAATTTACCCTAAGTGAACTATCGTAGCATTAAATTGAAGGCAATTTTTACTTTTCATTTTCATGGACGACTTGTGGCTTGAATTCCAGGTCTAGAACTTTCTTAAGGCTGTCGACATACATGTCCAGGCGTTGCGTCATGTAGTAGCAGCGACGATCTCGGATCTGCCTGTTCATGTTCAGGTCCATGACCGAGATCAGAAGACCATCCTTTGTCCGCGACAACCCTGGACACCTCACTCCATCAGGTCCACAGAAGTAGCTGGACCCGTAGAACAGACCCAAGTCCTTGTGCGCGGGCTTACCATCAGCTGACGTGAACTCGTTAGGGAACTTTTCGTACCCTACCCTGTTGATAGCGGCTGTGAAGTAGCAGTTGGTGATGGCGGCGTTTCTGGCCTCGATGTTCCACATATACTCGCTGCCAGCTTCAGCTGCGATGGTCGCAGACGGGTTGAAGACGATCTCGGCACCGTTTTGGCCAAACATCATCCAGTTCAAGACGTGGTGACGTCCGAAGCAGATGTTCACGGCGATTTTACCGTAGCGAGTAGCAAAGACTGGATGACCAGTGTTACCTTCCATGTAGTAGTTGGACTCGTTGAAATCGCCGACTCTAGGGATGTGATTCTTCCTATGCTTGCCGATGACTTTGCCTGTGTCACTGATCACCACGGCTGTATTCCATAAAATATCTGCGTGCTTCTCGTCCCTTTCTAGGATGGACGAGACGATAACCATGGCGTATTTGATACATAGCTCCCTCAGGAACCTCGTCGTTGGTCCGTCTTCGGCTGATTCTGCAAATTCACACCAAGGTTGTTTCTCCCGGGTGCAGAACGCGAAGGGCATATTCCATAGCTCTTGGAAACAGAGGATATTCACGCCCTCTTGCCCAGCAACGTCGATGATCTTCTTGACTTTGGCTAGAATGGCATTCTTCTGCTCGTTGATTGGTCGATCAGTAGGCAGTGGAGTTGAATGCTGGATGACGCCCACCTTGACAATCCTAGGAGGTCTGGTAGATTCATTATTTGCTGGGAACGCATACGCCGCAATTTCAAAGTTATTTTCTTTAGCTGCGGCTATCGACGAGTCTTTAATCGGGACTTCATGATGGTCTTTTCTTCCGTAGTAGATTCTATTGAATTCATCTAAGTCATGGCCGCTGAGGTTGTTCTCAACGATGGCTTCGAGGCTTTTGGTTTCTTTCTCCATGTTGAACACAGGGCTTGCTAGCGTGGACTGCTGTCCAAGTGTACGTGAGCCAGTATATAAACGCCCGCGGCCGGCCGGGTGCATTACGTCTTATTTGTTCTTGTTATATCTTTATGTTCTATCTTAATGACCTTCAGCCTTTACTTAGATAACTCGAATCATATAGTCAAAATATTTGGTGTTAATAACGATACGAGTTATTGTACTATATAAATGTATAGATATAAAGTTAGGGTGTGTTTATAATGAAACTTAGTAATTAATTAATAATTTTTCCAAAAGCCACGTGTTGGTACGAATGCTGTTCTTATAGTCATGGAAACAGTAAAGCTATACTTTTTAGTTTAGATATAAATTGATGTACTTTAAAAACAGAAAGTTTCTTTTTAAAATCCATAATTTCCCCTCGTGAAATAACGTCTTGCGTTACGTGACAATACTTAGGAATTTTTTTCAATACAAGCCAACTATTATATTTGCCAACGAGCCAAACTATGGTAATCTAGAGTAGTTAACCACATCCTCCTCTCCCCACATTGAGGAGAGACCCATGCCCTAGAAGTGGTGGAGACATTGGTGATGATGAATCTTAGGTACAACTTATCTAAAACGTATCAACGTATCTAAATCTGTATTAGAATCTTAGATTAAGTGCATCTATTACATACATATTAGATAATGCATTAAAAGTACGTGAGGCGCTTAACAACCCACTAATATTCTAGAGAGCGTTGGATCATGTCCTTATTAGTATGTAAACTTTGAGATACTAGTCCAGTTCTAATACTTAATAGTCAATACATCAACGTTTCAACCGGTCTGAGATAAACATTAAACATTGATCTACATAGCTACATACCATCATGTTTGCTGTCGCTGTGTAAACGGCCTTAGTAACCTTACGTAACACTTATCAACTCACTTTAGTTACAAAATGGAGTCGCTTGATACAATAGTAACAAAAAACTTTAATAGTGAAGAGATTAAACAATTCAATCGAATTTATTATGGACGAGAAGATCATTGTGCATTGGAAGTTAAGAATTTGACGGTATTAAAAAGTGAAAATTTGAATTTAGAAGTTTCGGGATATCGCTACGATACCGCAAAAGAAGAAACTAGAACTCCTAAAAAAGTTAAGATAGGACTTATACAACATTCTATTGTTTTGGATACGAATAAGCCCGTAAACGAACAAAGAAATGCAATATTTAATAAAGTTGAGAAAATTATTGAAATAGCGGCGGAAGAAAATGTTCAAATTTTATGTTTACAAGAAACATGGTCAATGCCATTCTTTCTGTGTACGGGGGAAAAAGAAAAATGGTCTGCCTTCGCCGAATCAGCCTTGAATGGACCCAGCACTTTGTTTTTGAGCAAATTGGCGAAAAAATACCAAATGGTTATAATTTCGCCAATTTTAGAGAAGGAGGAAAATGAAGTTTGGTGGAATGCAGCAGTAGTTATAGATGAGAACGGGAAATATCTGGGAAAACATCGAAAAAATCATCTACCGAGCGTTGGGAGTTTCAGTGAGATGGCTTATTATGCTCCTGGTAATACTGGACACCCAGTTTTTGATACGAAATATGGTAAAATTGCTGTTAACATCTGCTTTGGTCGGCATCATGCTTTAAACTGGTTGATGTTTGCCCTCAATGGTGCTGAGATTGTATTTAACCCGGCTGCCACTATTTCTGAATTTGGAGAATCGTTTTGGGGTGTTGAAGCAAGAAACGCGGCAATCGCCAATCACTATTTTACCTGCAGCATTAACAGAGTTGGAACAGAAGTATTTAAAATAAAAGATGGCAATAAAACTCGACGCTATTACGGGTCCAGTTACGTCACAGCTCCTAATGGAATCAGGACTCCGGCGCTCTCCAGAGATAAAGATGGACTTCTGCTAGCAGAAATAGACTTGAATTTATGCCGTCAAGTGAAAGATCAATGGGGTTTTAGAATGACTTCACGTTTAGACATGTATGGTAAATGGCTACATGATAATTAATAAATCCCCACCACCTGTATTTTTTGCTTATAGCTGTGTTTTTATAAATCGATACCTGTCAGTTCTAAACTCGGCTGAGCCTGTATCTTCGATGCCGAATGCCAATTCCTTCCTTCGTAAGTTGTTACACAATACACATTCACATTTAAACTACAACAATATTTAAACTACATAATAAATATTATTAATATTACTACCAAACTACATAATTAAACCACAATATTATTAATATTACTACCAAACGTTTCCCTTAGAGGCGCCACTATAGTACCTATAACATTTAAAACAACTACGAGTGAAATAAAATTTTAAATGTAACCTAAGCGTTATGTATTCTCCGTGTAAAATAATAATAATAAAATAATATCTATGGACGCTTTCACACCATGTCAACCTGGTCCTTTGGGAAGTTCTTGAAGAACTTGTGTCACGGGTACCAGACAACGGAAACGTTAATACTTTTTATAGTATACTTATATTTAAGATTTTTATTATATAATACACATGTTTAATACACATCCATGACCCGGAAACATAGAGAAATTTTTGTTCCCTGGTGGGATTCAAACCCGCGACCTCCCGCTTGAACGCCAACATGCTAACCACTGAGCTACAGGGATCGTCAAAAATAATAAATACTCATGGAAGATTAATTGTTAATTCGATAGGTCATTTAGTTTACAAGATAGGCCATTCGCAGGCCGTTTTAAAATTAAATAATTTTAAAATGGCCTTTCGCGTACAGGAAGCGATGACGTCACACCATAACCCTCTCCGCTACTTTGCTACCACAGTCATGTGTTATAACATTATAAAGTAAAATGAATAAAAAATGATGAAAAGTATAGTTATAGATAGCGTAGCGTAGATAGCGATACATATGTACTCCACATAGTTTTGTACACCAATATCAATAATTGATATCGGTAAATTATGGAATACGGAATATAATTTTGCTATTACCAAAATTATTTTGGTAATAGCATTTAGCAGCAAAATTATTTTCACCGACTACTAAAATAGATAATAATAATTATTATATACCTAATAATAATAATATAGTGTCTAATCAGTCACCAGCAAACTTGAACGTGAGTTCATATAATATTGTTTTTATCAGGATATTGTTTGGGCTGGTACGGTCTTCAAAAATATGAAGATTGAGTAGAGAAAAAACCACCACCTGTACTCTGTATACCTAAGGTAATTCTAGGTGGCAGCGGAGCGACGCGACACGACGCGTTCCTAACTCGTAACGTAACGTAACGTAACCTACCAGTAATACCGCAATAGAGTGCCGCATCGCGTAGTTCCGCTGGTGCGTAGTGCATTATATCTCATATAATTCTATACAAAGTAGGTATATTTGGGCCGTTACTGCCGCGCAGTTTAGCCTAGTGCGATCCAGCATCAGTACTAATTGCCGTCATTAGTGTCAAACATTTTCAATTTTTGCCTACAAGTCCGCTTCAATGCCACGGCCTTGGATTTTCAGGCTAGACCGTGAGTATGGCGCTTAACTGTAACAATTTAACAAATTTCAAGAGATTTACATCTTACATCATCTCTACAGTATCCCGTAGCAACATTTTTCATTTTATGGCAAATATTCGTATATAATATTCGTAAAAAAATATTCGTAATATTCATATTTAAATATTCGTTAACGTGCACAAGTGTGGGCAAGTGGTACAACTTCTAAAAACGTGCTATCTGTGTATTTCCCGCCAAAACTCCCTAGGAACTTTCAGTAAAGCGTCTACCACTTTAGTGAATCGACTGACATGACTCATTGACTGTACTGACTATTTATATGGATTTTGACTAGACTTTAGACTTGACGATATATGAATACAGTGTTGAAAATTGAAACGAAAGTTCTATTTCCCGCCTTTTTTACATGACACTGGCAAATGGTTTTAAGATAAGCCGACGACAAATATTAAAAAAAAAAAATTAGCAATCTGTGATTGGATGATATGTCATTTTTCGTTTTCAAATTATCATTGTCCCAAATTGAATTAATTTTTTAGTGTAAAAAAAGGAAGTTATTAAGATTTTAAAGTTATTTTATCTACTCTAATAGATTTTACACAATGGTGGGCATAAATTATATGATTTCATGGAAGAATTAGCTCGTGATTTGGTTGTTTTTGAAGCCGGTTACCAATAATCTTGCATGCATTTCATTAAAAAAGTATTCGCATGTTAGTTTTAATGGTAGCATTTGTTTACAGTCTATATTAGCCTACAATGGAGGAGCAGTGGTTGCCATGAAAGGTGAAAATTGTGTGGCTATTGCCACCGACAAGCGGTATGGTATTCAAGCTCAAACTATATCCACAAACTTTCCAAAAGTGTATCAAATGGGGCCTACTCTGTTTGTAGGCCTACCAGGCCTGGCTACTGACACCCAAACAGTATTTCAAAGGCTTCAATTCAGGTAATTACTGTTAAAATACAAACAAGCTCTTAGCTCAGTTCTGATAATTCTTTCTATTCGTATTCCCCTTAGTAGCTTAAACAGGTTTAGCTCAGTACCTGTAACACATTGTTAATTTACAATTGCAGGATGAATCTCTATGAGTTGAGAGAGAACAGAATCATGAAACCCAAGACCTTCTCAGCAATGTTGTCCAACCTGTTATATGAGAGGCGCTTTGGTCCTTACTTTGTGGAGCCAGTAATTGCTGGTCTGGATCCCTATACAAACCAGCCCTACGTCTGCAATATGGATTTGGTAAATAACAATTGCATTAAGCATAATCTCAAACTTATAGTAGTTGAGACCAGGGATTGAATAACCAAAAAATATCAGTTAAAATGGTAAACTGTATGACGTCATACCTTTAAATTACGATTACCTTAAAATAACGGTACCTCTATTATTTTGGTATTGCAAAATTACGGTATCAAAAAATTTTCAGCTATCTAAATCAGTAAAATAAAGGTTTTATTTATACAACGTCAGTTCGGCCTGAACGGAATCGAGTACACACACGGCAAAATCGCATCAGTTCGTTCTGGTTTGCCGCGAGCTACGGTCTATGGTTGCGGCTACTGTGTTTAATAATTGTGTAATAATTACACTGCGAAAACTCCTCTACGCTTGTACACGATACACGCCCCGCACGCCGCGGCCGCGGCTCTGGCGAGAACTGAAGCGATTTGTCCACACATAGTCCGTTCAGTCCATCCGTACAGTCCAGAATTAATGTTGCCAACTTAGTTAATTAAGTATTTTATTCCCTTCCTTAGTAGGAATTTAATTGTTAGTAGTGTTTTAGTAGGAAAGAGCTAGACAGTAATCATATGGAAAAAGGTCTAGGTTAGGCACAAAAAAAAATACACCATATTATAATAATAGATTTGTCCGTAATTTGCTAAAAACTACCCGTTTAATTACTATATACGTAATATTTCCTAGTATATTTTAATTTAACGGTAAAATTTATAATAAAATTCTATATAATATTTTTGGAATATAACAAAACCTAAAACCTCGCGTCGATGCGTCGTCACTGCATTTTTTTGGGTACCGAAATGATTTCGGTTGGGGTAGTAATAAAATAAAGGTATAACAATACCATACAAAAATTAAGGTATATTTCTTTATTTAGCGGTATCGCAACGATACATCGCAACCGTTTTGGCTCAACCTTTAAATCAAAGCTATATTGTAGTTTAATACCGGTATCATACCCCTTATATATATACCGTTTTCAATTCCTGGTTGACTGTTACTTTGGTACCAAATATTTTATCAATCTTATGATTTTTTTACAGATAAAAGGTTAGATATTTGTAGAATCTGGCAGAATATCTATTTTACATTTGCCAGATATCCACCATTTTTAGACAACTTCCTAAAAAGAGGAGGTTGTATTTGATAGACCAGTTAAGAGATACATATGCTAACAATAAACAGTGAAATTTGTTTGAAAATCTACCCATAATGAATACATTATTTTTAAGATATTTTTATGAACTTGTGAAATTTATTTGTAGATTGGCTGTCCCAACGAGCCTGAGGACTTTGTAGTGTCGGGTACGTGCTCCGAGCAGCTGTATGGTATGTGTGAAGCCCTCTGGGAACCTAACCTGAAGCCTGATGAACTATTTGAAACCATCTCTCAGGCAAGTCATTATACTATTTCATTTTATATTCTACACTAGATTGTGCCCATGACCGTACTAGTACCTTAGTGATAGTACGTGCAAAAAGAAATCCCCCATGGGAACCCATGTGTTAAAGCCCATGTCCAGAGTCAATCATCAAAATCAAACCGTTAAATCTCCCTAACGATGGCATAATCTATATCAGTAATTCCCAAAGTGGTCCAGGTGGATCCGCAGGGGTCCACGGGAGATTCGACGGGGGTGTACGTTGGACGTGACAAAAAATGGGGGTCTACAATCATAAGCATGAAAATTAATTTGGTTTTAATAGTGAAGAACTAAAATGTTGGCTTGTTATTTTAAATAATATGAAACCTAAATTAAACCTTCTCAATAAGACAATTTAGAAATAAATTGAGAAAAAAATGGATAGTTCCGAACTTGGTCGCGCCCTGTGCTCTACCAGTTAGTTAGCTACCCGGCCCTATGCCACTTTCCTTTTTCAATTTCATTTATAACTTATTGAGCCACATACGGTAATACAACAACACAAACAATATGATACGTAAATTAAACCTTCTCAATAAGACAATTATCTCCTATCAATATAGGCAGATAATATTTTAAGAAGCTCAGCGACTGTTACTTGTAAAAACATGCATATTCCATATTTAGTACAACGCGTCGAGACTTGTTGCCGCGCCGGCCGCCCCCGTCCCGTCCGCAAAGCGTGTTCAAACGTGCAAATTAATACGACTTGTGGTGTATGTACTTGAAATCTTGTATGAACGTGTTTAATAAAAAATAAATAAACGAAAATATTAATTTATTTTTTATTATCTATAATATTAATTTAATAATAAATAACTTCACCAATATAAATACGAATGTCAAGGATAAACGTTACTCATTTGCTTCCGAAATTTCATAAAGAAAAGTGAATCGATATTAGTGATTACCAGTGTCGGAAAAGTAAGTACCTACCTGCCTATTTGTATACCTACCTACCTGCCTATGTAATATAATATCGCGTGCTTAATGCTAAAAGGGCGCATTTTTCATCATTTTGTATTAAAACTTGATTTTTTTTATTTATTATTTACAGGTAGGTAATTGATACGAAACAGGACCGAATTTAAGAAGAAGTATCGTCAGTACAGTGTTGAATATTTAAAATTTGGTTTTCTTCCATCACAGGCAGATAAACGATTGCCCACATGCCTTTTATGCAACAAAGTTTTGATCATCAACATCAAAGCTGGAAGACCACCTAAGAAGGTGTCATCCTGATAAAATAGGTAAAGATTTAATATATTTTCAAACATTAAAGGAAAAATATGAAAAGAGACTCACCATGCACAGTATGTTCGCTTCAACGTCTGAAAGCAATGATGATGGCTTGCAGGCCATCTTACAATATCTCATTACTTATAGCAAAATCTGGAAAACCGCACACCATTGGAGAACAGTTAATTTTACCTGCTGTTGAAGAGGTTTTAAAAACTGTTCTGCACAAATCTTCATTTGACATACTCAAAAGAATTCCTTTGAGTAACAACACTGTACAAAGATGTATTGATGAAATGAGCTCTGATGTTGAATGTTTCTTGTGTTATTATCTGCAAACAACTCATTTTTCTATTCAACTGGACGAGTCAACTTTACCTGGCAATGAAGCATTATTATTGGCATTGTTCGATTTGTTATGGGCGAAGAAATTCATGAAGAGCTACTATTCGCGCTTATATATACTATATAAAACTTTGTAGACGGACACTAATGGTGAATGAATCAATATTTAATATCCTGAGTGATTTTTTTAAAGAAAAATCAATCGAGCTCCTGCCATGGTCGGGCGATATCGTGGGTTTATTGGCCATCTTAAAAGAATTATACCAGAGGTAACTGCAGTTCTCTGTGTTATCCACTGACAACATCTAGTAGCAAAAAATTTGAGTGATAGATTGCACCAATCGCTTTAACTTATGATTAACGCAGTTAACAAAATTAGAAGCAATGCATTGAATACGCGCTTATTTGCACAATTGTTCAATGAAAAATGATGAAAACTTCCAACAATTGCTATTACATACCGAAGTACGCTGGTTGTCGAAAGGTGCATGTTTGTCAAGATTTTATTCACTTTTTGACTCAGTTTTAGAATTTCTGGAAAGTAAAGATCCTGATTTAAAAAAAAACCTAATCTTTAAAACAGACATCGCGTATTTGACAGATTTGTTCAAAAAATTTAATGACCTCAACTTACAATTACAAGGGGACAGCCTTAATTTAATAAAAACAAAGAGTGTAATTTCAGCTTTTATTGGTAAATTGGAATTTATGAAGGAAAATATTGGTCGGCGCGAATTTTCACAGTTTTAAAACTTATCGCAGGTAGAATGCCTTGAAGATATTCAGACATACTTTCAACATTTGATTGCCCTGCATAATGATTTTAAAATCAGATATGAAGACATTCTGGCGATAGAAATACCACCATGGATCATAAATCCATTTGATGAAACGGAAGTGGAGAGTGTAATATTACAAGAGCTACTCGAGCTTAGCAGTAATGAGGAGCTGAAAGTGACATTTAAATGAGGGTATCAAAAATTTTGGCTGCAGGCAGAAATACATGAAAAATGTCCTGGACTGTGGGGAATCGCGCAAAAGCTTCTGATAGCGTTTCCCTCATCATATCTCCTCGAAAAAAGTTTTAGTGCCGTTATAAACTTATTAACAAAAAAAAGGAACAGGAATATCACAGAACAGGGAGATTTGCGGTTATTCGTTACAAAACTCAATCCAAATATTGATAATTTGCTGTCAATCCATCAAGTACATCCATCTCATTAAAATTATATATTTTTTGCAAAACCATTGTAGAAGTTACATTACGTTATAAATAAGTGTTTAATTTTGATTATATTACGACTGTTAAAACAATAATAATTATTAGTGTAATAATTTATATATTTGAATATATTATATATATATATATATATATATATATATATATATATATATATATATATATATATATAAATATAATAAAATTTGTGAGAATTGATTGGTCCTTGTGCTGAGTCACTATAGATTTCAAAAAAGTAAAGTTGGATGGAGTCACTTTTTCGATTGGCCAACTTTGCTTTTTTGACATCCACTCACAACACAACACAATGAATTAAAATTTAATTGAAAATTAACCCTATCAAGCAATGAATTCTAACCTTTTTTTTCTAAAACTGTTAATTCGTCGTTGAAACTCAGCCACAATGCAAGTTTCCATAGATGGATAGATCTAATCTTCACTTTTTTTTTCGAGATTTAGAAATTGGTAGTAATGTAGAATGTAGATGCAGGGGGTCCACCGGATCCAGCAAAATTTTGAATGTGGTCTATGAAACAAAAATAGTCTGGGACCCACTGATCTATATTCAAACACTGGCACCGTTTATATTTTTTAAATATTTTTTTTGTCAAGAAATTTCTCATTTCCTATTAGAACAAACATTATAACAATAAATGAAGTATCTTAAGTACTTAACTGTTTCAAGCGGCGCCTGTTGTCGATGACTTTACGCCGTGGCTGCAAACAAATTTTCTGTGACACGATGGGCGTCGCCATAGAAGCTGAACCACGTGCTGTTTAGTCTTGAATTAAGTTTAATTGACGTCGAACTACGTTATGTACGACACGATGCGTAATTAAATTGATTTTAAGTTGTTGACTGCGTGTTTTCCTTAAATAGAGGGTAAATAACTTTCAGATGTATCAAACTTTTTATGATGTTGTTTAGTTTCTTTTGTTGTGGAATTGGTATAGAAAACTGGTTTCTAGAAAAATTATTCGACTTGCGGGTTAGGTTAGGTTTTCTTTCGTATTCAGGGTGAATTTTTCAAGTAGGCACGGTAGGCGAAATCTGAAATTATAAGGAATAGCAAAAATGCTAAAAGGAGTCGCAAGATTAGATTTTTGATAAATCAATTTCCGTAGCCAGAAATAGAACTGACTGATTTTGGAAAAAATAATCCACAACCTGTATCAATGTTACATTATTTGATAGTGTAAATGATATGGAACATATTCTGTAAATTAAAGCAGTTGGTTAAATATGTATTTTTGTTATAACTACCATTATCGCAGTTCAAATGCATCTATGAAAAAACCAATTTCTTATAAAGTAGGTATTACCATAAGTGTGGTTTTTTTCATAGAATGTCGCCACAAACATTGTGTTAAGTTTTCTAAAAATTGAAATACTCAAAACTAATTTTGAAATCATGATAGTTTTGTTCTAGACAGACCCTTCTGTGACTAAATTATTAGAATATTTTTAAGCACATTCACAATATGTGTAATAGGTAACCAAAAACATGAAAATACGTATGCTACAAAATTAACTAATAAAGAAGGCCAAGTCCCAATTTGACCAAGGCATGTCAGTGTTAATCATTTGTCCAAACATCATGTGTTCTCTTTTATTAATACGAAGAATGAGAGAGATAACGTGATATTATCTAATCAACGATCAACTTTAACAGTGTTGGTGAAATTGGCACTTAAGGTTGTTAAATAATTTATTTATTTTTTTTCAATTTCGCGTGTATGTTTGTATTACATTTTATACTGAAATTGTTTAATTGAATAAAATTACTTTGTTTTGCAGGCGTTAGTGAATGCAGCGGACCGTGACGCCATATCCGGTTGGGGGGCGACTGTGTACATCATCGAAAAGGACAAGATCACAGAGAAACACGTCAAGACAAGGATGGACTAGTTATTCCAATGTACATTAATAAATCTTTCATTTTATACTTTTCTGGCTTTTCAATTCCTATGACAGCGCATTTTGGACAGGCAAAAATGCAGCGCCTAGCACTTTCCTACAAAATTGTGCTTTTTGGTTTGAAAAGAGATTTTAGGGTTCAAAACCAAAGAAACAAAATGCATTTTTCCAAATCTTTATAACCGAATATTTAGAAAATTATGATTTCAATGTTCCGTAAAGGTACATGTTTTACACAAGATAGAGACTAGACAACCCACATTTGTCGATCATGCTCCGGTGAAGCCGGGATTACATATGCCGAGGCAACCTACACCATTGAAATTATCAAAAACTATACAATACATTTAATTTGAAATGAGATTAATATTAATAAAATTGTTTACTCGATACGCGAACCAATCTATACACAATTGATGATGGCAACTTTATTGGTTTTTTTTTCAACTAGCACATTCAATAATTTCAAGTAACTACACAATACAAATATAGAATGTAGGTCACATAAGGACAATAAAATTACTTTCCCTTACAATATTTTGTGTGTTAAACTGTGCAATTCAAAACGGAACCTTATGAGTTAACAATTCAAAACGGAACCTTATGAGTTAAATTAAATTCTACATAACAATATCTATCACAAAAGCTATTCTCTCGGGAAATACAAAACTTTAATATTCAAAAATACTGTTTTTCAAACGTTTCAATTCGTCGTTAATTACAAAATAATATCAGAGCTAACGGCTACTCATTTGTGACAATTGAATGGAAAAACAAACATAATATAAACGGCAACCCTGTACCCAAATGAGTAAAAAAAGATAATTAAAAAAGTTGGTAAAAATTTAAAGGCCGAATAGATTTTGTTGCAGTGTGAACTACTCAAAATACAAGAAAGAGTTCCTAGCAATTCAATTTTACATAAAATAATAAATAACAAACCCTTACAGTACCTACACTAGACTGAAACTAAGCGAGCTAGGCGACCATAATGGCGATGTGTCACACCACTTGTATTATAATTTTCATTTACAATCAAATAGATTTTAATAATTGCAAAGTTTATTCAAACATTCATAAACGAAGTGGGAACCAGACTCCACATTTTATGTTCTCATGCATTCTTATTCTTCATATTGCTTTGGTTTTTATGTTTATTGTAGTATGTAGTTTACACATTATTTTAGAACAACTATTATCGTTTGCATAATTATTACAACGTACATTTTAAAAAAATGCAAGTCTGGTTCCCACTTTTCTATATCTATTTTAACATCGATTGTTTCAACTTAAAAGATTTTTAACAATTACATCTTAGCACTAATACTATGTAGCGAAACGTTATAAAAACTAGTAACGAGCCCTGAAAACTTCAGCGAAATGTGCTTACAATAGATTTATTTTGGTAAAGAGAAATACTCACTTCGAGACGGACTACAGAACAACAGCGTTTTACAATTTCTCAAGTTTCAACAGTCTTTAAAACCAACTTCTATATCACACCTGTGACGTAACATTTGATTACTTTTTTTCAATTCGGAATGGGCAGACATTATCTAAACTAAACTAGCATTTATAAGAGCTACTTTATTTAATTCCACTATTATCAGGTATACTTGACTCATGCCATTTTAGAAAAAAGTTGAAGATCGAATTTGACACACTTATGGCACTTGCTACTTACAAAAGTGTCATTACAATCAAACACTGTCATTCCTGTCACTAAGGAGAGAAAAGGAGAAAAATTGACAATATTTTGTTACATATATTTAAATAGCCGACGCCGTTCTAAACTTTTTTTTCTCTGCAATTGTATCAAGAAAAATTCCTACGACACAAATCAACTGTTACTACGAGCCATTTTAATATTTGCTAGACAATTAAAGGATGCGCTAAGCAAATAGCCTTAGGATTTCATATACATGGTGTTGGTGATATTATTTACTTTGAATACAAGATTTAAAATAACAATACATCAATCCTCACCTGTTTTCATTGTATAATAAATAATAAACGAGACTTGGATTTTCAACCCAATAAAGACTTTGATTCAATTTTATAAGAACTTCCATTTTAAAAATAAAATAACAACATTGATAAAGTTTGATGTATTGAAATTATTGATTTTTATACAAAAATCAGATTATAATCACAAACATTTTAAAGGCCTGTTTCACAATCTTCTAATAAGTGTCAGATAGCTTATTTTCATGTTTTCTCTCTGGCGCTCGATACAAAGTTAGTAGCGACAATACTTCCGAATAAACTACCTGACACTTATTTTAAGATTTCGAAATAGGCTCTAAGTATAATATTTCAAGCTTTGAAGCGGATATCGGCTGATACGTGTTTCACATTTGAATAAATTATGTAAGAATGTAAAACTGGCGGGACAACACAAATTTTACTGCCTCTTTTAGTGTGCGTGATAATGGACACCGTGTAGGTTTTGTCAAATAAATGATACACACTCGTATCTCCTTTTATGGTTCCTCCCAGAAACTACTGAATAATTAAGGGCCGAATATTGAAACGCCACATAAATTATAATATCTATGGACGACAACAAGTTATTCAGGAGGCGCCTAATTTTTTAAAGTAGCGTCTCACTATTCGATTGATTCTGGGAGGAACCACACAGGGTGTTGTTCGTGTGAACAATAACTGCACGGCACTCTAGGTGCTCTGACGAAACCGCGCTATAGTACAATAGATGTTCACACGTGTGTGTATCTTTTTTCCTTTTATTTAGACGTCTGCCGCTCTGCCATGTTCACGACTTGCGTCGTTCTGTAGACGAAACCGCGCTATATGCACATATTGTGTATTTTTTTTTTCCTTTTACTAGACGTCTGCCGTTCGTCGCAGGTGACGAGCGACTGAGTCACTTGCGATAACCTTGATGTTAAAAAAAAAACCGAAAGTGGGGATAACCTTGAAGTTTTATATATATTTAGCGATGGCTTCGCGCGCGTACCACTTCTTATACGGCAGTTGTCCAGATTTAAAGTATAAGATTCAATCGCACCCTGACGCCTGCCTAACACAAGAGATGTCTATCTCTTACAGATTTATATGACATATAGAATAGACAAACTATTGTAGTGTTTTGTCTATATATATTAATACAGGAAAACACTTCATTGCTCACACTATATTATCTATTCATCGGTATTATACGATAAAAAAATACATAAGGCGCTCTGCTTCTATAATATTATACTCTACAAGTTTCATCGAGATTATTGCTTTTATAACCTACAGTCATACATATTAGTGTCACCTGACAAAGATTAGCAATAGAAATATTACTACTGCTTCAAAGACCACTGGTATCCTATATATATTTCTAGAAGTTTCCACGTGTTTATTGGTTTTCTTTACTTTCGATACACATGAAGTAATTTTTTATACACATTAGTGTTATGTGTTAACCCCACAATGATGAATTTTTAACTAAGTCGGATAAACTAAATTTCTATGCACATTATATTGCCTTCTCTACAGTTAGTTGACACAGAATGATCTTATGGCTGACATTTTATTAACTGTGAACCAGGCCAGATACAATATCAAACCAAAAAGAATGCACATCAACCATTGAAAACATAAACGGCTTTGTGGGTTTGTGAGTGGGCGTTATCTACTGTGTGTAGTAGATAAAGTGGTCGAATATAGCGTTTCTAAAAAGCAATTACAGTTTTCGTCGAATGGTTTTAATGCTTATGTGTAAAACTATATAACCTATGGTACCCGCGGCGTCATTACGAATCTATTGACACCTCATTTAACCACCTCATATTAAAATCGGACCAGCAGTTTAGACGCTACGATGGAACAAACGTACATATATACATAGACTGCCAAAATCGCATCACCCTTCCTTATGGCTTCGTTGTAGTCGGTTAAAAACGACTAGGCAAAAAAATAATTGCATTACTCGAAATAAAATATCTTGTTTGGGTGATTCTCCGCTAAACGTAAACTCGCTCTCATAAAGATAATTTTTTCGAGGTTCACAAGTTTTTTCTGCCTAAAAATATTTACATAAGAAGTGTAGTCGAGTTCATTGGGCTTAGCAATTGACGTGTTCGTAACGTTCGCTCCGCACTGTCATAACTTTCATGCTCTTTTGATAACGTTACGAATACTTGTCAAAATTACCTTAAAATTGGAGCCGTACTGATGGATGGCAACATATTATGTGTCATACACTAGATGGGAACCCGACCAAGTGAAATGGCTCATTAGTTTCGAATGTCACGTATGTTATTTTGGGTTGTTTGAATTTAGAATTGTTGTCATTTTGACACAAGATCATTGTTTACATAAATTATTCTCTCTTCGGGTTTTTAGTATAGATCGTGTCCCCGAAGGCTTTGTAATTTCTTTTTAAAGACGTTATATACTTTTTTAAAGGTCGATGTGCAGTTTGGCTTAGTACCGTACGCGTATCGCTTTCAGCAAGGGGGGCAATAAGGGGGGTTGGGAGTTTTAAGAACCAGGAGCGTAAGTACGCAACACCAGGGCCCTAATTTTCGTACCTCGAGTCTCGGTTCGATTATCGCGCTGACGCATTCGCATAGGTGTCAAAACATGCGCGCGCGAGATAGGGACAGACTGACATTAATCGAACCGAGATTCGAGGTACAAGAATTGGGGCCCTGGTCCATTTCATAAAAGAACAACAGTAAGCATGGGTGTCAATTGTCACCACACAAAGAGGCAGGACGTGTTTAACCCTCGATGGCCTTCGCCACGAACTCTATGAACCGCTTGCCGTACTGCTCCGGGTCGCAGGTGGAGATGCCGTCCACGTTGCTGCCGTACTTCACGGTCTTCGCCGCCTTCGCCGCCTGGGAAATGTGAAAGTAAAATCTTCAATCATTGAGCCTGGGTAATGATTTTTATCTTCTGAAGGAAATGAGGGTAAAATAGGTTAGTGATACCCTATATTATGACAGATACCACCTAGTATAATGATGGATCAACAACAGGAATGGTCCGACTCAACAAGCGATACCAAGATACCACTAAATACAACAAAAATCATTTTTACGCTAACGTAACTCCTCTGGTGTTGCAGACGGTTTGTCCATAGGCGGCGACTATCGCTGAGCAACAGGCGACCCGTCTGCTGATTTGGACGTTTTGTTCCATATAAGTATGTAAAGTGACTTAACACTTTGTAAATGTTTATTGCAGCTTAGGTCAGAAAGAGTTTGAGTTTATAGCTACGCTAATAATACTGTATATCATACTATTTACCTGTTTCTTGACACCATAGTGTGTTAGCACGTCGATCAGCGCGACGAAATATATTTCCTTCTTTTGGGAACCTGAAACGTATAGTTGCAAATAAAAGCATTGTCGGTGTCGTAATGACATCGAAATGTCGCACACAGTCGCACAAAATCTCACACAATTTTACAAATCGCACGTAATCTCACGAATCGCACGCAATATCAGTCACCTTCGTACGAGGGTATGGCGTATATGTCGAGCTCGGGGATGATGCCCTCGTACCGGCCGTACCGCGGACGCACGCGGCCGCCGGGGCTGTCGGGCGGCGTGTTGTAGCCCCACCTGGGGACATAACGAGTAAAACAATAGTAACTATGATAATTATTAGTAATATATAAATAATATGACGAAGCGGATAACCATGGTCCAGGGAAGCCGTCGAAGAATTTCTGCCAAATAGGGGAACATATAAACAGCTACATACTAAGCTTTCGATTTGATTGCACTACTACAAGCATACGGTGTCCACGATTGTGTGGAAAAATTTTAGGCCGTCGAAGGAGACGTCAAAATTTACAAATTTGGATCGATTTGGGCGTTCTATGAAAGCTGTTTCTCTGTACATAAGTATATATTTTCTACACTGTGGCCAAAGCTCGCGATTCGACGCACGTGCGAGGCTCCACCTCTCTACCTGTCGCAGACGGCGTTGCCTATTATAGCCGGCTTTACCTGTCAAAATGGCGTTACCTGTCGTGCCTGTCGGTGTCGCTGTCGCTGTCAGTCTCATTCTCGGACTCGGGCTCCGCCTCACGCGCCGCCTCGGCCTCCGCCTCGCCTCGCCCGCACTCGTGCACGCCCAGGAGTAGGGAGTAGTCCATGAGATGGAGCTTCGTGAGGAACTGGAAGTTAAAATATCACAAACGTTTCTTCACATCGCATTGGTTGTCTGAGAAACAACACTGCACAAGTCTTTCATCATCATCGTCATCACCTATATTGATGTCCAAACGATGGTTAAGTCTTGCAAGAAAGTTACAGTTAGTCGTTCAGTAAGGTCAGGTCAGTAAGGTAAGGTCCCTACTAATAACACCTAAACGAAGTGCCGCGTAGTGCGTGTTACATATATCAACAGTAAGATGTAACTGTCCATTTCATTATTGACATTGACAGATGTCATAAGTAAAGCCTATCGAGTTAGTTTATTTGAGTTGGCCAAAAGGCTATACATAGTGTAGACGTATATATTGTGTTAAGCATATCTCATTACATATTGTAATACGTATTTGTGGTAAGCACCAATAAAGGAGAGTATAAGAATTGCTGCTGTATTATTATCATCACCACACGAGTGCAAGAAGGACTTACAATCAAGAGGTCATAGTCCGTTACAGTGCGTTATACAGGGGTCCCAAAATTAACACGTCACACTGACACCGGAGGAGGTGAACCCAAGACGCATTGAACGAGCCTAACATGCCCATAGAAAAGTTTCGTGGGTTTTGAGTTATGACCAGTTTTAGTCATTTTTTAAAAATCACCATTTTTTTGTAATGTTCGTATCAGAGACTTTTTAAAATGCACTTTATTTTACTTTCCCTACTTTATTTTAGGTCCCAGTCGCCCTATCCATCGGTTAGGGTATGCAATATCGAGGTGCTCTCGTACGGCGCGGGCGTAGTGTGCTGGGCAGCCATCGTTTTGGAGCCACATCCTTTCCCTCAATTCCTCAGGGAAGCCCTCTAGTAATACTGGAAAATCATTCTCCCAAAAATTTAAGTAATTTTCTCCATTCAAGACCGCTGGTCTGGCGAATGGTCCTACTATCTGGCCATTTAATATTCCTGTCCACAAGTTAATTTTAAATTGATATTGAGAGCGAACTTCTCTTTTTTCATGAGGGTTGGTTAGACGCCAGCTATGAAAATTATGGAGATTAAGGTATCCATCTCGTTTACATGCAGATTCATCGCTCCACTAGACATCATTAAAAAAGTTTGGATTTTCTCTCCATTTAGCAATCATTTGGCGACAAAATACAACGCGCCGTTGGTAGTCACTTGTTAGAAGCGTTTGGACACGTGTTATATGGTAGGGATGGTATCTGTGCCGCTTTAAAATTCGATGTGCCCACGATTTTGGGATCCCAGTGCGCCGTTCAATGATCCGCACTGAAGTACCTGGCTCCTGGCGGACTTCATCCAAAACCACATCATCATCTACAGTGCGGGGTCTTCCAGCGCCTGGGCCTCTCGTTCCTGGTACTCGACCCTAGCGATATGCATTAACAACTCGCAAAAGAATTTCGTAGTTTGTCGGCGTACGATTAGGATACCGTTCCGCATACAATCGTGCAGCCAACCTCGCATTGTAAGTTACGTTCCCGCGAGTCGAACCTCGCCTGGTTTCATCATAAATTAGATGCATGTCTGCGTACTCGCTATGAGAGTAAGAGACGTTGGGATTCGCCATCGTGCCCGTTTCACGAAATTCCCAAGAAAATCAGAGTCTGGTTGAGCGCTGAGTCGTCGCTTTCACTTTACAATAGTCCAAATTCACAAGCAAAACAGAGTCCAGTAGAAAAGCCAAAAACACGTTGAAAATCACGAAACAAAACGCAGAGGCGCAGAGAACACGTTGGTAGCACGAAACGCAAGGTAACGAACTGGCTTGACTGGCTGGGGCTGGTCTGGCTGGCTGGTCACTTGGTCAAGTATATATCGCCGTCTCTTTCTTTTTAAAACTTGTTTTACAGTGTTTCTTTTGTTATTCAGAACCCGTGTTGGGCCGCCCAGGCAAATGGCAGGTAAAATGTGTATGACGTCATCTTCGCCGCAACAGCTTTATCCCCACTCTCACGTATTGTGTAAAGAATCAAAAAGGGCAAGTGTTACACCATTTTGGAATCGGCATGGCACAGGGAAGTTTTTAAAGGTATTTGTTCATTATGTTTGAAGTATTTTTTTTTTCACGGTGGCTGCTCAAAGTCGAAACTATTATTTTTACAGGCTTCGGTCTGACCGAGCATAGCACCTCGCTCGGTCGGAGACCTCCCTTTGGGGCATCCACTCTTCCCACATTGGTGACCCTCGACAGAACACGTCTCCTTCTGGACATCATCATCATCACCCACCCATCCATCCGCACCACGCCAGCCAGCTTCAGCCACATCGGGTACCTCGACCACCAGCCTCAACGCACCGCGGCCTGGTCGAACCCTCACCGGCTTCATCGGGCACTCTCACTACAACGACCGGTCAGCAAGCAGATCACATCTCTCCTGGTCAGCACGTAGCATCGGCCCGCACGGTAGCACTCCGACTCACTGGAGCCCGTGCAGCAGCAGCACAGTTCCGACTCACTGGGACTCTCTGGCACTGGCGACTCAAGCAAGACAGACGACTCAAGATTCGACCTCAGGTCTTAGGGGGGGAGTGATGTGGCAGACCAATTAGTGCCACAATCCTGAATCGCGCTATCGAAGTTTTCTATGATCGGCACTATATATACGACATCTGAAATTCATACAAGTGAGCTTCGGCCTGACCGAGCATAGCACCTCGCTCGGTCGGAGATCTCCCTTTGGGGCTTGCCACCATATTCCCACAGTACTAAGTTAACGTAAAATACATGGCAGTAAAAGAATATGATGTGTCGACATAATATTACCTCGTCGTTCGTGTTTAAGCCTGTATGCCCATAGTTTTCCAGTGCGAGCTGTCACTCGCAGGCTACATGCACCAGCGACCTTCCTCAGGTCATGTGTCCACGACATACAACATTATCTATTTTACGGCACTTTATGGTTACCTCAACATCAGCAGTGAGTGTCTCCAGCAGCTTATCTTTGGCTGCGTCTCCGATGTCGATCCTCACTCCCTGCTTGATGAAATCGTTGTCCTTGAGCGTGGGTAGTTCCTTCTCGAGTTCCTTCTCCGACGCCTCCCGGTCTACCGTCGAGCCTTTCAGGTCGTATTTCCTGTTATACATTTTAATAAAATAAATCATGGAAGGAAAAATTTATATAAAGTAGGTACATTAGAATATTTTAGAGCCTTTATAATTCAAATAGAATAGTTTATCTGTGATTTCATGTGTTCTGTTGATCTCAAATACGGCTAAAAAAATTCAGTTACGTTAAATTAAATTCAATTCGGTACGCTGAACACACAGTACGATGCAAAAATTGAGTTGCATTACAAGTAATATAATATCTACAGTATAGGTATCAAAATAACATATGCCACTAAAGAATTAAAAGAAAATTTGAGGAAGTGAGGTCGTTGAACCGAAACAAAAAGACATAACAAATAGCCGTCAGCATGACATCAGTTATCTTGACATGAACAATACGGTACCTTAGATAATAATACCAAGTGCAATTTTGACGTGAAGTATTAAAAATTGCATTTAGTGGTTTGCAATCAAAAAAATTTGGTGTTGCATCAATTAATAATTGTCATCTCCATCGAGAATGTATCGTGTATACAACACGACTGGACGGCTAAATGATAGAAAAATTCGTTACACACACGGTGACGAAACACAGCTAGGCGGTGGAGTGGAAAGCGCCGACATTTTGAGGCCATTAGCCGGCCCGCTCGCACAGCGGGGTGTATTCCCAAAAAACTTGACTTCCGTTGAGGATAATGACGGCAGATTTTTTTAGGCTCTACACGGAATTTTTACGTCTGGCAATCAATTTTTTTTCTTTCATTGCCTTTCTTTTAAAACTATTTTGTAATCTGTGCCCTATTAAAAAATTGGCTGCCAGACGAAAAAATTTCGCATAGTGCTCAAAAAAACCTGCCGTCATCCTCACGGAGGTCAAGTTTTTTGGAGATTCACCGAGTGGCATTGACTGTACTCACTTGTGTATGTTCAGGTGGTTGGAGAAGACGTTGCGCGTGGCGACGAGGTAGTGCTCGATGCCGTCCACCGTGAGCCGGTACATGCCGAGGTACTGGGGCAGCAGCGTCTTGCCGTGCCGCTCAACTATGTACTGAAGGAGAGAGAAAGTAGATGCAGAAAATGACATATTGATATCAAAGAGAAGGAGAAAGATATACAGTAAATTGATTTACACCACAGATTTATAAATATACTAGATGTTGCCCGCGACTTAGTGCGCGTAAAAGTTAATCTCGCGGAAAACCGTAAATTTTGCCGCAATAAAAAGTAGCCTATATCCTTCCCTGTGGTCTACTCTAGATCTCTGCCAAATTTTATCAAAATCGGTCTAGTACATCCGGAGCCTATTCAATTCAATACAGACAAACCAGCAAACTTTTCCTCTTTATATTAGTATAGATGGGTCATGACGGAGCTGTTACTATGCATTGAGTGTCCAGGCCAGAGGCCAGGTTCAGTCACGCACACATCAAAGCATACACTCGCAAAACATTGCCTTTCGAGTTCTTCACACATATGCTAGTGTATGCTCATTTTTGAGCGTACAATGTTCGTACTAGAGGCTCCCAATTCCTCTTTATACCCACTCTGTGACATTATATTCTTTCTCATTTTCTATCGTACTTAAATTCTGGTAGTAGCATAGCTAAATTCAACTCATATTATGCAAACTTCTATTGTTATTACCTACTACATTGCTATTTATGTATTTAATACATTTAACTTATTAGATTAATCGACAAAATAAAAAGAAAAGATAAGAAAATAAAACTGTAAAACTGAAAGTAGAAACTAATCTCAGATTATTCGAATACTTATTATTGTTTTATCTGTCGACTGTAGATAAAACAACATTAAGGGGGAAATACTAAGAAAATACACATTAATCATTACCATCCTTACGGATAAGATAAGGCCTTTGCAATTGTATATGATCACTGATCAAGTATATTTAGATTAAATAGACATTATAATTAGATATATACATAGGCTGCACTAAAAGTATCGGGAATGGAATATTTCCACTGTTCCTGTCATATTAAAATCTTTTTAATTTAAAACGCCTTCTTTTTAAAAATCGAATACCGTTTATTTATTTAAAAAAAGATTCTCGGTCTTGTCAAACTTGTTTAGTCGTTGAGAAAATGGAATTGACTCGAGAAAATTCTAGAGCGATGATTTATTATGACTTTCGAAGTGGTTTAACACAAAAACAGTGTGTTGACCGGATGATTTCTGCATTTGGTGATGAAGCCCCATCTAAAACCACAATTTATCGCTGGTTTGCTGAATTTCAACATGGACGTGTCAAGCTCAGTGATGATCCCCGTCAAGGTCGTCCAAAAACTGCAGTCACCCAAGAAAACGTTGATGCTGTGCGTAAGCTGATTGAGGAAGATCGACATGTGACATACCGCGAAATTCAGGCAACTTTAGACATTGGCATGAGTCAAATACAAATAATCTTGCATGAACAATTAGGTGTAAAAAAGTTGTTTTCCCGATGGATACCGCATTTGCCCTGTGAAGAGCAAAAAGCGGCTCGCGTTACTTGGTGCGTCAGATCTCTCGAAAGATTCCACGCAGGATCCTCAAATGCTGTATACAACATCGTATCAGGTGAAATCCTGGAATCCTGGATATACGCGTACGAACCCGAAACAAAAAACCAGTCACGAGTTTGGGTGTTCGAAAATGAGTTAAAGCGAACAAAAATTATTCGTTCACGGAGTGTTGCAAAAAAAACGGTGGCCACGTTTGTCTCCAAAACCGGTCATGCTGCGACTATTCCTCTGGAGGGACAAAGAACGGTTAATGCAGAATGGTATGCTAACATTTGTTTGCCACAGGTCGTTTCTGAACTCCGTAAAGAGAACTGCAACCGCCGCATCATCCTCATCACGACAATGCGAGTTCTCACACCGCGCACAGAACAAAAGTTTTTAGAGCAAGAAATCATAGAATTATTAGACCATCCGCGACCTAAGCCCTAATGATTTATACTTTCCCTAAAATAAAGAATAAATTGCGTGGTCAGAGATTTTCATCACCTGAAGAAGCTGTGGACGCCTACAAAACGGCCATTTTGGAGACCCCAACTTCCGAATGGAATGGTTGCTTCAATGATTGGTTCCATCGTATGGAAAAATGTGTCAAATTTCGCGGAGAATACTTCGAAAAGCAATAAATACATTTTTAAATAGTAATGTTGTGTCACTTCCTTGATTCCCGAAATTTTCAGTGCCGCCCTCGTAGTTTTAAGAATACCACGACCTCGCAGAAAATCGGCGGAAAATAACGCTTGCGTTGAGTTTAGCTGAGTGAGTCCTTCGCTCGCGGGAACCATACATTTTGTTGCGATAAAAAGTAGCCTATGTCCTTCCTCATGGTCTTATCTGTGCGAAATTTCATCAAAATCGGTCCAGTAGTTTCGGAGCATATTCAAGGCAAACATGCATACAAAGTAACAAATATTTCCTCTTTATAATATTAGTATAGATAAATAGAAACGTCCAACTTACAGGGTGATAATGTTTGAGGAAGGAGTGCATTCGCTCCACCTCCTCCGAAGTGAGGGTCTTCAGTATGAACAGCCGGTCGTAGCTCTGGTAGAACTTGGCGCCGGACTTGCCGGAGGAGTCGTCGGGGATCGGCTGCGACCTGCAAACATGTGGTTTGATGTATTTCTTGTATTCTTGGAAGAAAATTAAGTTAAAAATGTCAGGCGATTCCTGCGGAAAGGCGATTTTTATGGAGTCTTGAGTATACCCAATAAACCCTAAGATGTCTGCATTTCGAACGCCAAATGCACTTTCGTACCAAAAAGTAATCTAGTACAATCTCCAGTTATACTATATTTCCAATGACATAACATTTTGTAGTAGGTGTTTTATTTTTAATACTTTCCTGGGTTGTGCGGTAGTAAACTTTTAAGCTACTTTACCTTTCTGTAATACATGAGACCTATATACTCGTAAATCCTTTGAATAATATTAAAATTAACTTTCGTCACATTAATCTAATATTTGCAGGACAAAATCATCATTCTTTGTATGGGGGGGGGGGGGGGGAGAGAAATCGCCCAGGGCGCTGGTAATGCTAAACCAGGCACTGCATGAAATATTTCAAGTATACTTATATCCAGTTTACTTAGAGTAACCTATAATAAAATATTACAAGGATTAAAATTTACAATCACTAAAAATCATAAAATCAAATAACAATCACAATGTTGATCAGATTAGAAAAATTACGAGCGTTTATATCGTACTTTCATTCAATACATACAAATTGCATTAGTCAGAGGTCACAGAGGATATCCAAACAAAAAAATCATATCTTAATTAAATTCTTTCACACACTCACAAAAGGTTTATGAGAATGAACGCATATTATGTACTTTGATTATAACGACGCTCACGTAAAGAAATATTTGTGTCGTTCATGGAAAATTACATTACAATGTCGAGTTCATATTATGAAAATTAAATAATTCTTTATTATTTTAAATAAAAACTTTCAACTTGTGCTTTAGTGTCCGCAATTTACATGCTGTTTGTGTTAGTGCATGGCCTTTTCATAACATAAAAGAAGGTCATTAAAGAGGCCTCATATTGTTCATACTTACCTCAACACTAAAGGCATGAAATATATGGGCAGTGTGCATTATTCGATTTGTGTAAGTGTATTAAAAATATATAAACAAAACACTGCAACTCAAACATGAGGAAAAGGGGAGGGTAAGGTGTGAGGTTTAGGAAGTTACCGCAAAGGAAGGCAAACTTCAATCCATATTTACGTTACCAGTGAGTGCCAGTTGGCTCGGAGCCAGTGGGTGTGTGGGATGAATGCCGTGTTTCATAGGCACACTACATTAAACTGTAAGCTGACCTCAGTCTCTTTATTGTCAAGTTACACTTGACAAACGCACTCGCGTCGTGAAATATCCTCTCATGGCTTCGCATGTCACTGCCGACCCCGGACGGTGCCGTGGCCGATCTTCTGAGCATATTTTTTAGCCGCTTCGTCATCCGTGAACATAGGTAGTTATCTGGTTTTCTAAACCTAAGGAGAGGATAGGAAGGAAAGGGCATAACGTATAATAAGGAATAGGATTAAAGTAGAATTGAGAAAATAAACATAAGAATACATAAATTACTGATAAATAGAATATAAATTGTTAGCCTCACGTGCCTCAGACGTGTCAACTACCTTACATTATCAATGTGGGCAAATGAAAACAGGTTTAAAAGGAAACACTTAAAACATTTAAATTTTATAAAAAGTAATGAATTGATACCTTATACCTATCACATTATATGCAGTATGTTAATTTAAACATTACAATATCCTCTTTTACATTTACCCGCAGTGATTTTACCATTTGAATGAACCTTACCTTGTGAGTGATTCCTTGTAGTCAATATCATCAATTCCAAATCTTTCTCTCAAGTTTCTGAACACTAGTGGACAGTATTCCTTCACCTTGAAATGTGAAGGCATATTCTCTCTGAAAAAAACTTGGATAACTAATAAAAGGAGTTAAGCAACAAATGAGTTTGATCTAGTACTTTTTTATTAAGTAATATCTGAAATACCACTAAAATAAAGTTCATTATCAATTTATTTATGGCCTTTTTAACAGAATCTGTGTGCCTTTGGGTAAAGGCCTCCCCTTATCTCCACCATTCCTCTCTATCGCATGCCAATCTAATCCAGGCCTTGGTCCCTATTGCCGTCTCCTCTATTTCATCTGTCCATCTTTCAGTCTACCTATGTTTCTTTCGTGGCCTCTGGGATACCGATATACAACACAAAACATTTATTTCCCACTGAATAAACAATAGATATAACAATAATTATTTTCAGTGGTGTCATATATTTTACATAAAGCATCATTATTTTTATTTTCAAACTAAAAATGGGCTTTAATCTTTATGCTTATGAATATTGATTAACAAGAGATGTGTTTCAAATACTGCTATATTGAGGTTAGTTGGGGCAAGGGCATAAAAAGGCACATATCTTTTTTCTGGACCAAGAGGAACTTATGTATTTTATGGCACTGGCCAGTGGCCATCTTTGCCTATAGTCCATTATGCCCCATCTGACCATTTAATATTATTTGATTATCTATATACTAACTTGTTAAAAAGGTGATTGTCCACTTTGAGCTTGTAGTACGCCCGGAAATCATCAGGCAGAAGCATAACTGGTATAGACACATGACTCAACTCATTAATCTGCAAAAGAATATTTTCCTCGATAAACCACACAAGCATTTTAATGTAAACAAGATTTATTACTTCTATCCTACTCCTCCTATCTTCCTTCTGATTAATTTCATTGCAGGTTCCAAGACAGATTTAGCATATCCCTTGGGGGACCCTTTTTAATTTTTTTTTGCCGAGAAAATGCATTTAAGCATCCCACGGGGGGATGGGGGTCCTACCCGTGAGTATGTGAGACTCTGCTGTGCCTGGTGAATGAGTACAGCCCCTACTGACTAATAGCCCTCGGGCACGCCTGAGATCATATCAAAAGGTTTTGTGGTTGGTTACCGCTGTCGATCCTGGCTACACAGGAGTTGCAGTGGTGGGAATATTATGTGGTGAGCCATTTTCACGTTTTTTAACTATCCAAATTCAAACTGTTCAAATAAAAAACAAGTTTTATTAACTATCTTTCCTAATACAAACGTGATTTTTAAAAGAATGTATGGATGTGCAGATGTGTGGACTGTGGATGTTTGTTACTTTTTCAGGCAATAACCACTGAACAGATTTTAATGAAATTTGGTACGGTAGACTTTTATACTCTGGATTAACACATAGGATACTTTTTATTGCAGAAAAATTTATGTTTCCCGTAAGATTTCTTTAAGCGCATCCAAAGTTACAAAGTCACGGTTAACATCTAGTATAATATTAAATCAATAAAAATCCTTAGAGTTCCTGTTAGAGTGCAAGAAAGTTTCATCAATATGTATAATATGTTATAAGATAATTACTTTTTGGCAATTGGAACATAATTACAATAATTACTTTTTGGCAGAATATTGCTATGCACAGCTTATTACTACAGTGTATGCCTTTTTATTAAGACCTAAGCTTAATTAAATGTGTGTCATATGAAGATAATTACCTTCAAATGACATACAATTAATTTGGCAGTTCATAATTATTACTGCAACACCTCTATCACACTTGGCTTTGTGTAAAGGACAAACACTGCTTGGTAAAGTGCCAAAATTATATTGCCCTATTCAAATTGATACCACACATAAGGTATTCTTTCCACTACGCTTTAAAATTTTCACAAAAGTAAGCACTCCATCAATCCAGACGACACAAGAAGCATAAGATGGAGAAAATATATTTACCGTGTGATTGACACCCCACATAAAAACAGATAGTAAGGGCTCATTAGCTCGAAACAATTTCACTTTTTGATGTTTTACACGAATACGTTTCTTTTTCAATTTGCTCAAACCAGTGCCAGGAACGGACATTTTGGATTCTTAAACAAGATTCGGCGTACGACCACTTTATTATACTGACTTTAAATATGAAATTTAAACCATTGCGATTTGGGATGGGGTAATTTTTTTGCAAATTATTAAATTTTGTTAATAATTTCACAGAAATTCATTCAATACCCATCAATAAGTCGAACGGCGTTTTGACAATTACAAAAGATAGACTAAATTTTATTTTTTATTTTTTTGTACATCTTCTGTTATTGGCAAAAGTTTTGTTGTTGACTTTTTATTCAACTGATCAACAACCGAAACCACTACACTGTACGTTAGTAATACCTTTACGGCCGGTTACAATAACCTATGTAGCAATAACTATTTGTTAAAAACGTCACTTTTGGTATCATTTGTGGGTTTTTTGAGTTCTTAGTGTATGTGGCATTGAGATTCGTTAGAGCATCAAACCAAATTAATGCTCTAAGGTAATACCTACCTATTATTTGACTGTACTCTGGATATGACGTAGTGAATATGAATTACATACTCTTTGGTACTCTGGATAAACAGCTTGGAAGAAGAGAAGACTATTTAAAGCTTGGAAGATTCTTGAAAAGTACAAAGCAAAAAGATTCCCTAAATCTGGTGCCATATTCACCGTCTAGCCTGCAAATCCAAGGCCTTACTATCAATAATTAATTATAATTTTTGCATAAAATCCGCTTTATTGGCTATATTTGAATTCAAAAGTAAATGGTAACGCGCAACAACGATTACGTTTCTTCAAAATGTGAGCGGCTTATAATATGATAAGAAGTCTATCTGGTGTTTTGTGGGGATCACATCCATTTACAATTAAATTAATTTATAATGCCTTAATAAGAAGTGTAATAGATTATGGTACTTTTCTTTTAGATCCGTGTAACATTAGTGGATTACAAAAGTTAGATAAAATACAAGCTAAAGCTTTGCGTATAATTTTCTGAGCTATGAGATCATCTCCGATAAATGCGCTTCAGCTGGAATGTTGTAAGCCTCCTATTCAACTCCGTCGACAATATCTGGCAGAAAGATTTTTTGTTCGCTGTTACCAATTACAAAATCATCCGTTAATTCCGAAACTTAAAATGTTATTATATCTTTGTTATAGTAATATTACCGTAAATTTTTAACCCTGGATGCTCCCACTTTCCGTTCTCCATCTTTTCCATTATTTATTTCCTCATATGAAGCGTTAACGCTTGTGCCAGATATTCGTTATTACATTGGCATAAAGAAATCTACGTATTTTGTAAATAACATATTATATAAATATTTTACAAATAATAATTGGCTGGGATGGCACCACATATATATAGATACATCTAAGAATAATACAGACAGTTGTGTGGGAGTAGGCGTCTTCCATTTACAATATAATATTGTCCAAAAAGTGAAATTTCCTCCTGAAACATCTGTGTTTACGGGAGAGTGTTATGGCCTTTTAAGGCTGTTAAGTATATACTACTCAGTAGGCTTGAGAAGGCATTAATATTTTCAGATTCTTTATGCGCTCTACAATATCTTAATAAATTTCAGTTCAAATCAAAAAATTGTCTTCCGGTTACTATTCAGGTCAGAAATCTTCTGTATAAATGTATATTAAAGGGCTGTTCAGTAACATTTGTATGGATACCAAGCCATTGTGGCATTGTTGGCATTGAGTTGGCCGATAAATTGGCGAAGGATACTGTCATCAGTGGCGATGTGTTCTCCTACTCTTGCCCGGAGCTCACTTCTGAAATCATGGAATGAGTCATGGAGCTTGAGCAGTCAAACAAAAGGATTACACTACCGAACGATTCAACCAGTGATCCCAATTAAGCCTTGGTTTTTTTAAATTTAAATTTTTAAATTGTAACAACTTCAATAATTAGAATGAGACTGGATCAAATGTGCATTCCAACGATTCCAACGAACAAATTTCCATATTATGAGAATTAGTATTCGAAGTGACGTTTTTTGCGACTGTGGAGAAATTGGCGATATAGATCACATTATTTTGTCTTGTTCCCTCCATGATCATTCCCATTTATATCTTAACTTATCATTTATTCCTATTCCATTTCCTACTTCTGTAAATTTATTACTTAGTTCAAATAATGTATAATATAATTGTTTATCGAATTACATAACTCTAAATAATATTAATATTTAATTTTTCATACATTTACATTTTATGTTGTATATAATTCATTTTATTCTATGTAGAAATTTTTTGTCATAAACTATTATAATTAAAATTTTTCCAAATTCCGTACATACCTACCTACCTTATATTCCTTCCACCGTTTCCGTTTTTATTTATCTGTGGCACAACATACGCATCCCTTGTGTCAAGTTGCCAAAACAGAAGAGAGAAAAAAAAGTGCAGTTTTGCCGGGGAATTAAATTGTACTGGCAAATGGTTTTAAGCTAACGCCATAATATCATGGAGAATAGAGGTGAGGAGTACCATCTCTCTAAGGCAGAAAAGCTAAAAAGTGTCCGACAAAAGTAATTAAATAATAGTTCTAAAACTGGCCATAATGGCGCTAGAGTGGCAAGGGTGTGTGTTATGAACTTATGAAGTTACAATTTTTAATGACTATAACTAGTTTTAGTAGTTAATTCAGTAAATCATGAATATTGTAATTACTCTTATAGTCGAAAATATTTTTATATATAAAACCGAAGAAGATCCCAAGATTTAATTATCTGCTTAAATTTTGCCGCTTTACACCCTTGGGTCTGTAGCGCCCCCTATTTAGTGCTATTCATTCATGTATGGAGATGGTACTCCTTACCTCTATTCTCCATGCGCCATATATTACAAAAAAAAATGTGCTGTTTTGCCGGGGAGTTCAATGGGTGACGTTGTGAATTTGTAATATTTCATAAATTTGTGTTATCTCGGTTCTTAATATGTAATATTGGTAGAATATTAACTATTAAATATTCGTTAACGTGCACAAGTGTGGGCAAGTGGTACAACTTCTAAAAACGTGCTATCTGTGTGTTTCCCGCCAAAACTCCCTAGAAACTTTCAGTAATGCGTCTACCACTTTACTGAATCGACTGACATGACTCATTGACTGTACTAACTATTTATTTGGACTTTGACTAGACTTTAGACTTGACGATATATGAATTCAGTGTTGAAAATTGAAACGAAAGTTCTATTTCCCGCCTTTTTTACTTGACACTGGCAAATGGTTTTAAGCCGACGCCATATATTAAAAAAAAAAAGTGACAAATGACAACTGGCAAGCTGCAGTCGGCGCCCGGCGGTTCTTAATTATTGAATGACGAATCGCGAAAATTGTTGTTTGTCGTCGGTACATAAATATTGAAAATTTTATTAGAGAGGTGCAGGTAAATGTTTAAAAAACACAAAAAAGAAATTTACAAATAAAATTATTTACCAATCTGTAAATGCAATATGTATAGAATATAGATAATATTATACTTGTACTTACAGTAGATATGTTTAAATAGATAGTGGTTTATTTTAACGATTATTTTTGATTTGATAAAAATCAATACTTATTTTACTTTATCTCGCCATAAATTATTTCTAAATTACTATCATGTTTATTTACAGATTTCAAGCAGCTACAAACAATAAAATATGTTGATACGCGTATAGTGAAAATTTAAAATTTTAAGCAATTTATAAAACCGATAGATAAAATCCGTTGTAATGACGGTACCAAGTCCATTCGTTTACTGGGCACAGACTGATAAAGCTGTTTCACTAAAAATCGACTTGAAGAATGTTGTGAAGCCAGACATATCAGTAGTTAAGAACACCATCAAGTTTGCTGCCAAAGGGGTAGGAGCTCATGGAGACAGCCAATATGAATTTAGCTTAGATTTGTTTTCACCTGTTAAATCTGTAAGTATTTATTTATTAAGCTTAAAAAGCCCTAAACTATGGGTAAAAAAAGTTAATGAGGGTCAAAGTTTAAAAAAAAAATGTGTTCTGTATAACACTGGTCTGCTAAATTTTTTTGGTCAGAGTGTAGCAAAGGGTGTGCAAGGCGAAAACACTTAGAAAAATTTCGACGAAAATTTTAAATTGTAATAAGTGATTAGTTTTTCGTTTCCATCGTATAGAGCGCCTAAAAATAGGACGAAAATCATCAGTACACTTTATGCCTAGGACCCACCATTTTCTTGTAAAAGTCAAAAGTGTGCAAGGCGAAAACACTTAGAAAAATTTCGACCAAAATTTTAAATTGTAATAAGTGATTAGTTTTTCGTTTCCATCGTATAGAGCGCCTAAAAATAGGACGAAAATCATCAGTACACTTTATGCCTAGGACCCACCATTTTCTTGTAAAAGTCAAAAGTGTGCAAGGCGAAAACACTTAGAAAAATTTCGACCAAAATTTTAAATTGTAATAAGTGATTAGTTTTTCGTTTCCATCTTGTAGAGCGCCTAAAAATAGGACGAAAATCATCAGTACACCTTTTGCCTAGGACCCACCATTTTCTTGTGAGAGACACATAAAACTTCCGGGACTTGGGAAATTTTTCATGAAAAATAAAAAAATGTGAACCGCTAGTTTTTTGTTTTTATCGTGTAGAGGTCCCAAAAATAAGACGAAAATCATCAGTGCACTTTTCGCCTAGGACCCACCATTTTCCAGTAAAAACGAACCAAGAAAAGAAAATTGGTGAAAATCTATTCCCATTTTATGCCACCGAATAGAGCCCGACAAAACAAACCTTTTTCATTCTTATCACTTTTTCGTTACAAACAACGGATCTTTGGAAAATCCGAATAGAAGGACCCCAGTAAATGTTTTGCTACACTCTGACCACAGAATGATTCTGTAACATCTAGTTTACAGCTTTTCTTATTTAAAATTTACCACAATTTATATAAGTATTAAAAATGTATCACTATAGTAGAGGTACAAAATTATTTGACTAAATTGGTGCTAATTAAAATCTTAAATGTATTAAAATACTAATAAGATGTGGTAAAATTTTTTTTTAGTATATAACTTTCTGTATAGTGTACTTTTATGCTGTTTCGTGATTGATTTTCTAGCAGAAATCAGCTAACATTGATGTGGATCACTGCCTGTTATATCTTTTTGACATATTTGCAATATCTTAGTGAAACCTTTCACCATGCTCAACATACAGTCACATGGAAGTCACGGCTCAATGTTTTCTGCAAAAAAATCTAAATGCAAATGCAAGAAATGTACTAAAAAATGGAACAAAATTTGCTTATAGCAGCAAAACTAGATGTGCTAGACAAATTCTATTTGCATATCTGGATTAAGCTCATCAATATGTATCAATTCCACATTTACCTTGTTTTGCTACAATTTTGATGCCGACCAGAGTTATGAATGCTATTTGATTGTACATGGATTTCAGGTACAATGACATTCAAGGGACTACGTAATTGCCTTGTTATATCTGGAAGTAGTTACAGGCAGAAGTACAAATCAGCATTGTTGGCACCTTTATTCAATATTGAAAATTTCTGCCTTTTCTTGTGTGAACAATGAATGTACTTCTAAAAGCCATACTTATTCAAAATTTTACCAAGCACATCTGCTACTGAATATAAATTTGGAACTGAACCATTTTAACACTTTGTACTTTAATTTGATATGTGTTGTAGTGTTCCTACAATGGGGATGGATACCATTAAAAAACGCCTTGTTTTTATCATGTTAAGACCTTGTTCATGTTAAAACAGACTACCTAAGTTGTGTAATAGAAAAATATTCAGTTTCTATGCAATAATAAGAATGGGGCAACTTTGTGATAAAATATAAAGTTTATTATAACAGAGCATAGTATCTTATGTATGTACTTTATGTAAATAATGACTTCTATTGTCTGGAGGTCAGACTAAATATAATTTGGGTCATAATTTGAAGTAGGTAGTGTGTATTAACATAAAATTACGATATAATAGAAAATTATTTAAATTCAGATTAAGTAGGTTCTCATGGATGTTAGATGTTATAACAAAAAAAAAATAGTTACATATTCATATTTAAATTTATATTGTATTATTTGATAACAAAATTTATAAAATTTGTTTGTTAAACAAAAAAGTTCAAGAAATATTTTCGAAGTAAATTTTTTTTTCATATAATGTTAAAATAAAGTTTTAAAAGTTGGAACATAGTAGTAATAAATTTGATTATATAATGTATTAATTTTACAGGGTGAAAACAAAGATGGAGCAATGGTGCGAATCTTTGACAATCGAATTGACATTATTATGTCAAAAGAAAAAGCAGCTTGGTGGCCTAGACTGACCGCACAGCCACAAAAACCTGCATGGGTTAAGGTTGGTTTTAAAAGACATACAAACTTGCTAGACATACTTTGGTTTTATTAAAAATAGTAACTTATTAATTTTTGCTATTAAGGTAAGATAAGCTTTTTATTCTATGCTACATTAGAATATTATGTATATATATTTCTTTTTTCGTATTTCCATTCTTTTGTTAGGTGGCCTTGAGGCATGACCTAGTGTTTACTATTGTTTACGCATAAATAATGCCATATTATAGCTGCAGCAGCAGGTAAACACAACGAAAGTGCGATTTAACTCCCATTTTTTAACCCCCGGCCCTGTCGAAAACAGAGCAGTGTATGTAAGTTTGACGTATCTGTCTGTGTGTCTGTCCAAGGCATTGTAGAGTTCAAATGTATTAACCGATTTTGATCTAGTTTTTTTATTGTTTGAAGGCTGACATGATCGAGTGTTCTTAACCATGATTCATTATCATCAGCTTGCTCAGTACTTGACAATTTGGGGGTTACATAATTTTTTTAGTTTTGTTTATGATATAAACCACTTACTTATTTTATTTTCAGATAAACTTTGACCTGTGGAAGTCTGAGGACTGTGACAGCGAGGACGAGGCTCGGGATGTGATGAAGGACTACCCAGGCATGTATGACATGCTGCAAAAGGAGGAAATTGGCTACAGAAAAGGTAACATTTTTCTACTCTTATCTTCTACTTCCCTAGAACAATTGAGCGACGCGAGACGACATAGTTCTCGCGCCATCTTTGCGACAAACGTATTAACATCCGTCCCTAATCCCTATGTTCGTTTTTCGTTTCGTAATTATTATGCTAAAGCAAAAATTATATTTTTAATTAGCCCCCGTATTGTCTAGCAGTGAGCGAGTTGATGATAGTGAATTATAACTATGAACACTTAATCATGTCAAACAAAAAAAAAAACTTGATCAAAATCAATCAATCAATTTAATATTTTTGTAAATAAAACAAATAAAAACAATTTCCAGAAGATCTGAAGAAAGTGTACTTAGCGACATACAATCTGTTCCAATTCGTTGGCTTCACGTACATCCTCGCCGTGATGGGGTTGCGCTACGCGAAGCTCGAATATGAATCTGTGCCGGCCACATACGAGTATGTAGGACCGGCTATGAAGTTTCTACAGCTAATGATGTTCTTGGAAGTGATGCATCCTATGTTTGGATATACTAAGGTAAGGTGTAAACATGGTTTTATGATGTTTTAATGGAGAACGTTCACTAATTTTAAATGTAAGTATTCTGTATTCTCCGTGGAAAATAAAAAATACTTGTGAAAAAATTATTTTGATACGTGAATTAGTTTCCAAGATATTTAACTTTAATGTGGACTAGACTGTAACTTGCGAGTAAGCGAGGAGTAGTACCATAGATGATAACTAAGCACTATGCTCCATATAAATTCATACTAAGCAGTGGCTCCGCGACCCTATTTCGGTCTCGCGTCGCTCGTCGCGTGCATCGGAAGGCTACCTTATGGAGTATAATTTATAACATACGCGCTCACACCAAACACCAAAAAGCGACATGACCAAGTTAGATGTTTCTTGACCAAGTTAGATTTTGGTGAAAACTTGTGACTATCTACAAAGCCACTTTGTGCATATTAAAATGGCTGCATTCAACAAATAGAAAACTTCGATAGCGCGGTTCAGGATTGTGGCGCTAATTGGTCCGCCACATTATGAAGCCTAAGATCGGCGGTACATATACAACACCTGAAATGACTACAAGTGGGCTTCGGCCTGACAGAGCATACCACCTCGCACCGGTCGGAGATCTCCCTTTGGGGCTTGCCACCACATTCCCACAATAAATTAAATATTTTAATATATTTTCAGGGGAGTCCACTGATGGCGTTCATGCAGGTGGGCGGGCGAGCGTTCGTGCTGTTCGCGATGATAGAGTCCGAGCCGCGGATGCAGGCCAAACCAGTGGTTTTCTATCTGTTCCTAGTATGGAGTATGGTGGAGATTGTTAGGTGAGTGTAATTTTTAATGACCGAGAACCAAGTAGAAAGATTGTCTGGTCAGCCTTATGTTTTGCGAGTTGTTCCGAAACTTGTGAGTTGCATGTTTTTATCGTGCAGGTTATCACATAAGAAAAACTTCACTTTTGTATAAAACAGAAAGCATTAGGATCGAGAATGCAACTTGAAAATTAAAAAAGATACACCACATGGCGCTTTAAGATAGCTATTCAAAATCGAACTTTATTCATTATACATAAATTGTGGGCCATAAATTTTTGCACATTTGAAACATGAATAAAAATAAAACTACTAATATTATTTTATTGATGATTTATTTAACGTAATAAACATTTAAAGCAATTTATTTTTTAAAAATGACATCATCGAGATGTGCCCCGTCTCGTCGCTGGCACTCCTGCAATCGACTACGTAAACTTTGGAAAACTCGTTGACACATGCTGCGAGGAATCGCGGCTATCTGCTCGTGGATGTTTTCTTTCAATTGGGATATGGTCGTTGGTTTATTATGGTAAACTCGACTCTTCAGATATCCCCACAAGAAAAAATCGCAAGGTGTAAGGTCTGGGCTTCTTGGAGGCCATGGAATATCACCTCTGCGAGAAATTAATTTGTTGGGAAACATTTCTTTGTATCTTTGAATGTAATCGTTTGGCTTCATCTCCTGCATAATTTGAAGCTTATACGGGTGTAGTTTAAGGTCCAAATGCAAAATTCGCCGCAGACTAGTTCTTGGTATTGCTAGAGCCGCCGAACGCTTACGCGAAGATGATTCTGGATCGTGCCGTACGGAAATTTCAACTTCCCGAATGTTCTCTTCGCTTCTTCTTGAACGTGGCCGCCCTGTTTGTTTAATATTGGTTGTCGATCCTGTTTGCTCGAACTTGTTGACCCAAGCTTTAATTAAATTAACACTTGGACACTCACTTATACGCTGTAATCCGTATTCAATTCTAAATAGCCGTCGTACAGTAACGTTTTTGTAAAACATTTTTACACAAAAAGCACGCTGTTTTCCCGTGAAGCGCTCCATCGTGACTAAAATTGCATAAAGCGGCGCATCATTCCCCGTACCCCGCGCGCCCCTGCCTGTAACGGTTTTTGAGAGATCGAGTGTTGCCATTTGCAAAAATTTATGGCCCACCTGTACAAGAAGCACGTTTCATTGCAATTTGCAAGAGTTCGAATGTCAGGTTGCAAAGAACGACGATTCGAAACGTGTATCTTTTTATGTAGTGAAAAAAGTTACATTTTGAATAGCTATCTTAAAAATGCAGCGCCGCGTGTCGTCGCGGTATGAACTGGACCTTACAGTTCATTATTCAAGTAGTTTGTATAAATATAAGTTTCACGTTGCACGTGCAATCACGATTACATTAAATTGAAATCCTCCACTTAAGTGTTATGTGTATGAGCTCCTAATACTTATTTCATATTTGTAAATACATTTTTCTATTTCAGGTATCCATTTTATATAGCTCAGCTGTATAACAAAGAAATATACTTGTTAACTTGGCTGAGATACTCTATTTGGATACCACTCTATCCACTAGGTATTCTCTGCGAATCTATGGTACTTCTACGTAACATTCCCTACTTTGAAGAGACAAATAAGTTCTCTGTAGCGTTGCCAAACGAATGGAACTTCGCTTTTCACATGCCGACATTTTTGCGAGTGTATTTGTTGTTTTTGACTATACCTGGTATGTTTATGGTCATGTCGCATATGACAAAACTTAGAACGAAGAAACTAAAACCAAAGATTGTTATAAGAAAATGTAAATAAGGGTTGTGGCATTTTTACATATTTGTAAAAGTCGTAGGTATGGTAAGGTGACTCGATAACCTCTGTCCTATACCATAGATAAGATTTAGTCAAGCTTCACTTATCACACCAATAGTTTAAATTATTCACCATACCAAAAAGTATAATTTTGATTGGAATCTAAAGATAATTTTGGTCTAGGAAAAAATATGCTTATTTTACATTTTTAATTCATGGAGTGTTAGGGTTCAGGTAAGATAATTATGGAATTTTATTGTAATTATGTTTTGTTAAGAAACTTAAATACCAAAGTATATTATAATTTTTTGGAAAAAGATGATGTTAAAACCTAATTTTTTATTTACTTAATACCTTTTCCTTAAAATACTTTACAGAAATGAAACAAATGAATGTAACATTTACTTTTTCTACAGTGTTTATGTAGGTTAAGCTTGACATTATTATATTATACATGACTAAGGTTGCCATCTCTTTAAATTTGACAACCTGGACAAGTCGCGTGAAAACCCCGGATTTTGAAGCTCAAGACCCGAACATTTCAGAAGTTTTTTTTTTCAAGTAATATACAACAGTTGGATATGAAAAAAGAACATAGAATTAAGAATTAGATTAAGTATCTTTCAGTATTTTTTAAAATGTAACGAAATTAATCTAATTAAAGTTTGTTAAATTTTTTCTGCAAGTTTCATGAAATGCTATTGGAAACGCTGTCCACACTACAGTGAAAAACTATCTGAATGTCAATGCACTTTTTAATATTTGTAAAAAACTACGAAATATACTTAAATAATAACCTTTTTATAAACAAATGAATTACCTACATCCAAATTAACAATAATTACTCGATGATAATCTTTTTTATTATTTCTGCTATAAAACAAAACTAATCGAAAAAAAATACGCCTCACTAAATCTACCTACAAAAACCCGGACAGCAAATGATGTCTGACCCAGACGCCCTCTAAACTAAGACAAATCAGGAGAAACCCAGACAGATGGCAACCCTATACATGACATTATTCGGTACTGATCTTTTATTTTAAACTATTATTGTTGTACTTTGTTTACCATTGTTTTATTTACATTGATGCTGGAATATAATTTGTACAATACTTAGTTCTTTTACAGAATTTATTATTAGTTTTCCTGATAATTCATTTAGTACCTTATGTCGGGATAACTTGATAAATAACTAAAATTCTTTTTGTTTTAAATATTATTTACAATTAAATATTTATTTTGGAATATTTTGCATGATCTTAAGATAAAAATTCCAGTGATGGAGTAACAAGGTTATAATGAAATTATTGGTTGTAAGGATTTTTATAAACATATGTCATTAAAAATGCTTGACAAATGTCAAGCATTTTTAATGACTACCGAGGTAAAATAAATATTTTACCTCGGTAGTCAGTAAAACTACTCATGTATTTTTTTATTTTATGAAATTTATAGATAATAAAAAATATTGAACAAATTAATTTTGCATTTACTTTATTTGGCCTTTAAATCTTTACTTATTAAAATTGGATATGTAACTGTAATATTTATCTATGCAAACTATATAGTAAATGTAGTCACCAAATAAAATTCAGTCAAATAATTTCCAATTTATTAAGAGTCCAGCACTACCTTATGATTAATTTAAAAAATATAATAATCACTTCTAACCAACCAGCAAAAAACAAAGCTGTATCTGACTGCACCAAATGTTAGATGTTTATAGGACTCATTTAACTACGCAGCTTAAGGTATGCCCTCTTGAACCAGTTGGAAGGAGAGCTGTGGGCATAAAACTCGTGGAAGATTGGTTCCACAAGTGTGTCTTTGGGTAGATTCTTGTACACGGGCTCACCATAGTATGTGCCCACCTGAAAAATTAAAATTGTTGTTAAAAAAATATTACAATATTTTTTTACTGGACAATATGATATTTTTACATGTCCTGATACAAGGACAGGTTTTTAATTTAAAATAGGTTTTTTTACCCATTATTTAAAATGTGGCAAGCACAGACCACATTACTATAATTTTAATAAATTATAGTAATGTGGTCTGTAATTTAATTGGTAATTTAATAAATGTGTAAAAAATAAAAAAATTAATCCAACCCATTTCTTTCCTAACTGTGCACCCTCTTTACTAAATCTTATAATTGTTTCCTCATCTGATCATGTAAGCGCACACGGGCAATTTCATGCCGAAGCCTTTTCCTATCATAACCTAGACTTCCTCTCCTACAAAATTCGTTGCCCCAAACTGAAACCCCGTATTGTAATGCAGCGCAATTTTAACTCAATAGATACATCTAAGTTTATGGACGATCTCTGTGCTATTGATTGGGATGCAGTCTATCATGCTTCCACTGTAGACGAGAAAATGGACGTTTTTAACACACTCTTAATGCAAGTATTTGACCTTCACGCTCCTCTTCGACCTATAAGAATAAAACACCTGCCTGTCCCGTGGCTCACGGATGATATAAAGCATATTATGGCCAAAAGAAATGCAGCGAAAGTTAAGTATAGAAAAAATCCTACTGATCATAACCACGATAAGTATAAAGAGCTCCGAAACAGATGCAGCAGATTGTGCAGAGATGCGCAGCGTCGCCACATTCACTCATCTGTTAGCAATGGTGATCCGGCTAAGGTGTGGTCGTTTCTTAACAGCTTAGGCATTGGCAAATCTAAGTCCTCTCTTTCTTCTAATTTTGACCTTGACGCCCTCAACCTACACCTCACTACAACCTGTCCCATCCCAGCCTCCATTAAAAAACAGACCATAAAGGACCTTGTACCTCCTGCTACATCTGACTCCTCGTTTTCTCCTTTCATTTTCAAACCAATTTCTGTGCAAGAAGTTGAGAAAACTATTGCGGCTATCAAATCCAACGCCGAGGGTGTTGATGGCATTAGTCGTAAGATGATTACTCTTAGCATACCTGCGGTTCTCCCTATCATCTGCCATATTTTCAATTTTTCGCTTAGCTCTAGTACCTTCCCTAGCTGTTGGCGTAATCTAAAAAATCCTACATTACCCTCTCACTTCCGACCTATTTCCATTCTCCCATTCCTATCAAAAGTCCTTGAGCGCCTTGTCTATCACCAAGTTAGTATGTTCATTAATAATTAATGTAATTATTACAATGGTTTGCTTAGTCCTCTTCAATCCGGTTTTCGCCCTAGGCATAGTACCGTTACTGCGCTAACCAAGGTCTCTGACGATGTGCGCCTAGCCATGTCTTATCAACAACTTACTGTCATAGCCCTACTTGATTTTAGTAATGCGTTCAACACCGTAGACTACGACATCCTTATTGCAATGTTAGGCGCGCTTCACTTCTCACATCCTGTGCAGGAGTGGTTTCGGAATTATCTTTTTGGAAGACAGCAATGCATACGGGCTAATGATAGCGTATCTGGCTTCTGTGATATATCTGCTGGCGTACCACAGGGTAGTATTTTGTCCCCTATCCTTTTTTCCATTTTCATAAATTTCCTTACCCCATACCTCTCCTGTTTCTTTCACCTCTATGCGGATGATCTCCAAATTTATACCCACGCTTCTGCTGATAACCTTAATTCCGCTATTTTGGCAATCAATAAGGACCTTGCGACAATCCTCCATTGGAGTCAATGTGATGGCTTAATGGTCAATACCAACAAGTCGCAAATTATGGTCATTGGTGGATCAAAACAGATCAATCGACCTAACTATGATGCTATCACTAGCATTACATTTGACAATGTTACATTACCTTGTAGCGATGTAGTCAAAAATCTGGGTGTGTATTTTGATTCGACCCTTAAATGGTCTCACCACATCTCTGAAGTCAGTCGTAAGTTCTTTGCTGCGGTGGGGGCGCTTGGGCGTTGGAAGAACCTACTACCCATAAAGACTAAAGTCGAGCTTGCGCAGTCTTTACTTCTACCAATACTGGACTATGCGGATGTTTGTATGATCGACCTTAATGAGGAATATCTTAATAAATTAGAAAGGTTACAAAACGTTTGCATTAGGTTCGGGTATGGACTACGCAAGTTCGACCATGTCTCTGAGTTTCGACAGCGACTTGGTTGGCTGCCCATCAGGCTCCGTCGGGATGAGCATGTTCTTATATTTTTGTTTAATGTCCTATTTGACCCTCGCTCTCCCCCCTATCTGAAGGAGTGTTTTCACTATCGGAGCACTGACCAAATCCGTGCAATACGCTCTGGATATAGTAGGAAACTTCATGTGCCATTTGCAAAGTCTGGTTACTTTAGTGGTTCTTTCATTGTGAAGGCTGCGCTCATGTGGAATGACCTACCATGTGACATTCGAGAATCAAAGTCACATGCTATCTTCAAATCAAAACTACATAACTATCTTCTGAACAAAGTCACTCGCTAATCTAACTCTTGGTACCTATTTATTATTTGAACAATTGTATATTATTTTGTAAGTTATTCTTGACCTTTCGTATTACCCTGCTTATTATATGCTATTTTACCTCTCCTGTACTGCAGGGTTGCCTGGAAGAGATCCCTTATAGCGATAAGGCCGCCCTTGCCCACATTTAGATTATAAGTTTAGTTTTAGTCTACTGATTGTATTATTTAATGTGAGCAATAAAGAGTTTATCTATCTATCTATCTATCTACTATTAGATTGTACATATTTCATTAAAATGTCATATCCCGCAATAATTTTAATTCAGATCCATGGAGAAGTGGAGATAATCAATAAATTGTTTTAAATTTTTTTTATTAATATTCATTGAAAAGAGTATATAAAATATTTACCCCACCTCACATCCTGCAGATATGCCATTGTAATCCAGATGCAATCATAATAACATATAACCTAATTTTATCATTGGCCCCATGGCTAGGTGTTCTATAGTAAAATCCCCCCATATCCTTTACTTAAATGATACCCTATACGTCTATAACTAGTAAATAAACTTTCAATTATCAAATATAAAAATATAAGGATAATCACAGAGATTTTTGCTTACCTCCCATCCAGGTACGTCCTTCATGAGTTCAGCTTCCGCGTCGCGGTTTCTGCGGAGCTGTTTCAAGTATTCACGATCGCGTTCCGCCAATAACATAGGATACACTGCCATTTTTGCTGAACGCATTTCGATCTCATTTTTGAGAATTCTTTTGGCTGTTATGTTGTATAAATATATACTGAAGGATGTGACACCTACAAATGCTGCGAATAGCGTATATCCTGAAAGAAAGATAGAGAAAATCGAGATTGAGTTATCCTATTGAAGAGGTTACATAATAATAATAGAAAATAGTTTATATAAAAAAAGTATAACCTACCACTGAAATATTGTTTAGCAGGTACCCTCTTAAATGGAATGGGCTTATACCCTCCTGGAGGAGGCAATTCTTGTTTTTTGGCCAATTGATAGGCCTCCGACATTTTCGTTTTCAATTTGAAAATTGAAATCCAAATTCTTAATTTGACAAAAGTCAACAACACTATCAAATGTCATTGTCAGCTACTCTCTATGTTTCTTTCTCTATACGTTTTTTTTTTCAAACTTATTGCCATAGCAACAAAATAACATTCATGAATTATCGAAGACGACTTTTTTTACGTTTCACTTTTGTTTTTATAATAGACATAATATCAAAATAAAAGCAATAATATGGATGAAGAAGTTCAAGCAAATATAAATGTACCTGACGAAGAAAATACAGATGTAAAAATTCGGCCTCTGGAGCGAATAACGCTGCATCCAAAAGTTCCAATTGAACCTTCTGTTTACGAGAAATACCCTAACTACAGTCGCAGCTGGATATTGCAAGATGAAAGACCAGCCGATGGTCAGGGTAGTGAAATGCATAACAGTTACGGAACTCCTAAAGCTTCTACCCACCCACATGGTAAGTGTAAGAGTTGTAGATGTGTCATTTATGCCATATTTATTACTTGGTTAATTATAATCTTTTAGAGGGAATACGAAAGCGGATGCTTCGTGATTTATATTGGAAGCAAATGTATGATCAAGTACTAGAGGAAATGTCTTCACCAAAACCTGTACAAGAATACTGCACTGAGTACGACGCTAATTATATGAAAGCAGATTTCGAACCTAGAAAACTTGAAAAAACAGCTGATGAAAATGTAAGGTTTAACTTGAGTAATCAATTTGATGTAAGGAGTACAGTACATTGTAATATGTTAAAAAAATATTTTGTAACAAATGTAACGGTTTTTAGATGCATTTAAAATATCCGCTATATGGAACAGGGTCGAGCCCGATGACTTTCTATAGCCAAACTATTAGAAAAACGGGGCCGGTAAGAAATCTAAAGCTTTTTTTGTTTATTATACGTATCCAACAGTAAAGCAAACTTTATCACAAGCGACTGTAAGGTGCCTTTTTAAAAGTAGATGTAGTGTACATTTAGACGTCTTTTAACGACGACGTAAAGACATTCTTTAGATTGTTTATTAACAATATCTCATGTTATTGTCATAACTTGACATGCTTTACAAATATATGTAGCATTTTATTTGGAATAAAACCAAATATTCCTTGGTATTGTCTTTTAGTTACATATCAATTTATTCCAAATAAAAATAAAATCATCTACAACCTACAATGTCTACTATTACGCAATTACTGAAGCCAGAAAAATTCAACGTCGAACCTGGGACGCCGGCAGTCGAATTAAAGTACGAATACTGGAAAACAACCTTCTCAAATTATCTGAGTGAAGGAATAGGAAAAGAAACGATTTCGGAGGAATTTAAACTAACGTTATTACTAAATAATTAATCTTACAATGTGTATACACATATCCGTGAAGTGAAAGATTATGTCACGGCCATTCAACTATTAGATAAAATTTATCTCCAAGAAAAGAATAAGGTTCACGCCAGATACATACTTTTAAAATCTACACAAAAACCGGATGAGACCATTGCAGATTACTAACGGACGCTGCATCAACGCGCTCAAGACTGCTCTTTTGAAGCAGTCGATGCTCAAACCCACAACAGTGAATACATCCGTGACGCCTTTATTGCTGGAATTAACTCAAATGACATCAGGAAACAATTATTACAAAATATAGACATTACTTTAGACCGTCGTTAATAAAGCCCTTTCGATAGAGATGGCAAATGATAACAGTAAAGACTACAAAATTACTAGTATAGATCTGAATAATATCGAACAAACGGCATCTATCTCTCTTCAAAAGAAATGTTTTTTTGCGGTGGCAAAGTCCATCAACGAATTAAAATATGTCCCGCATTTAATGCTATATGTACAAATTGCAAGAAAAGGGGCATTTCGCCTAGGTATGTAGGAGCGGAAGAGCAGAAGCTTCGATTAATGCCGTATCGGAAAACGAACAACAAGTAGGAGCTATCTCCGCTGCCTCTCCTATGAGCTTGAAAAAGGCTACTATAATCGTAACAATAAATAACCACAGAGCCGAATGCGCTCATAGATAGTGGGAGCTCTACTAGTTTCATAGATGAAAAACTTGTTCGGGAACTGAATTTAAAACGCATTCCCTGGGAGGAGAATGTAACTTTGACTTCTAAAAACAACACATCGTGTGTAAAAGGGATGTGCTTCGTAGATCTCAAAATGAATGAACATTTAACTGGCATAAACCACTTTATGTTCTTAACTCACTTTGCTCCGATGTTATAGTTGGAAATGATATCTTAAGTGACCACTCATCCCTTGAACTAAGCTTTGGAGGTGCAAAGAAACCTCTCAAAATATGCAACGTTATGGCAGCTTCTGTTCCCGAAGTCTCACTTTTCAATCACCTATCACAAAATATAAAGCCCATAGCAATAAAATCTAGAAAACACTCAGAAGCTGATACGATATTTATTGAAAATGAAATTAAGTAACTTTTAAAGGATCGAGTAATTGAGCCAACCAATTCTCCTTGGCGAGCACAAGTGCTGGTCACCACAAGTACCGCACATCGAAAACGTCTTGTGATTGACTATTCACTAACGATCAATCGTTTCACTGAATTAGATGCATATCCTTTGCCTAACATAGAATCGATCGTGTCGAAAGTTGCTCAACACAACGTCTTCAGCCAGATCGACCTAAAAAATGCTTATCCCCAAGTTCCCATATTAAAAACAGAAAAATTATATAACTACTGCATTTGAGGCGTGTGGGAACTTGTACCAATTTACTCGTATACCGTTTGGCGTCACTAATGGAGTTGCTGCTATTCAGAGGACCTAAAAAGGGCAATTGGAATGTTTGCTCACTATGCTAAGTGGATAAGAAATTTTTAGGAAAAGATCCACTATCTCGCTAGAGCAATAACATTTCCACTTAACCAAGAAGAAATTGAATCATTCCAAAGGATTAAGGCTGGCATACAAAAATCAATTCTTAATGTGGTTAATCCAAATGGAAAGTTTACTGTGGAAACAGACGCGTCTGAACACTCTCTCGCTGCTTCCCTTTTACAGGACGGTCGACCAGTAGCTCTTTTCTAGATTTGAAATATATCTGAGCGACGTCAATCGTCATCTTTTGCGAGATTAAATGGAAATCTCATCAAGGCTCCTGCACCCTTTGAAAGACACAACGTTGATTTTAAACGACCTTTACCTAGTCACAGTAACAAACGTTTCATTTTAATTATTATTGATGAATACTCAAGACTCCCTTTTGCTTACGCGACCAAAGACATATCTGCCAGAACTGATAAACAATGTTTTAAAGACCTATTTTCAACTTATGGGACACTAGATATAGAGGTGCTGCGTTTGTGTCAAAGGAATTGAGAGATTTTTTAAATACGAATGGCGTAGCATGTAGTCGTTCGACTCCATACAATCCTCAAGGAAATGGACTGGACATGAGTGGATGGTTGAAGAAGCATCTTCTTCACACCTGGACTTTAACACAGGGGAAACTGTGACCTGCGATGAGTTGGAAGAACCGACTAGAAGGTCCGGCAGACAAAGAAAAGCCCCAGACTATCTCAAGAACTATGTACTTCGTTAATTCTAAAGGCCGGGTGAATTAGTGTACATTTAGACCTCTTTTAATGTCTTTAGATTGTTTATTAACAATGTCTCATGTTATTGTCATAACTTCACATGCTTTACAAATATATATGTAGCGTTTTATTTGGAATAAAACCAAATATTCCTTGGTTTTGTCTTTTAATTACATATCAGTAGGTAACATGCTCGAAGGACCATTTATAATAGTAATTCGAACCCAAAAGTTAATGGCTTGTTTAATATAATGTTGTTGTCAGTTGTTGCGGATTTAACAAACATAAGTATTGTTCCACAGGTTGAAATATTGGAGAAATTTAGAAGATGTCAAAACTTCTCCAAACCGATGGGAGAGAGATTAGACGATGGTTGGGTTTTGTGACGTTTAAAAATATTAATAAATATATAAGCAATTAGTTTTGTATTTATTTCTTTGTAATTTCAAGGTAAAACAATAAATTAAGTAGGTATGATAGTAAAAACGAATCAAAAGTTATGAACTTTCGTCCGAGCTATGAAAAAAAGTGGAATCTTATGACCATTTCAGGTCAGGTATGACTGATAACTCATACTCGAAGATCTGGAGAATGTTTCCGATAATAATGAAGACAAAGGATCTAAACAGGAGTTTTCTGAAGAAGGTAAACCTTATCAGCAGTTTCTCAATTCGGACAGTTTCATGTTTTTCTTTGCTTTCACCATTTTAATTCTATAAAATTCTTCTCGTTCCTGTAAAATGATTGAGAGATTACAAAAGTGGTTGAAAGTAATTTACATAAAGAAAATACTTTATAAAATTCATATACTTGACTACCTCAGTCTGTGGCTCAGTCATTAGCGCGTCGGCGCTCAAGCCAGAGTCGCAGGTTCGTAACCCGCCGAAGGAACATACATTTTCAATGTTCCTGAGTCATGGTTGTCAGGTCTCCGTAACACAATCGGATACTTGCCACGGGACCAGATTGACGTAGTGTGAAGCACGTCCATAAATATTAGGTACCTACCCTTTCATCAAGTTCCTTCGTGATGTAGATTTCGGTGTTCAGCGTCTTGGGCATTATAACTTTTTCTATCCCATTTACTTTTCTGAAAACAAGTGGCTCATAATTATTTTAAAGATCTTAAAATAATTATGAGTTACGAGGAAGAGTATCTTGGTAAATGGTACCTATCGTTGTTTTTGGTATAATTATTGTCCTAGCGTTTTTTGTAAAGGAAAATACTAAAGTAGGTACCTTTGCGTAGACTGAAGAGCGTTATTAAGAAGTTGGCAGGTGTTCCTCAAGGAAGCGAATTTTAGCAGTATGGTTATCGCTTGCCTAAAGGCCTTCTTGGCCTCGCTGGTACGATGACCACCAGCACCAAGACCAGAGTATTTGAAAACGTCTCCAACATACAAAACTTCTACTGGTCGTAATGATACTGTCGGGACCCCAGCAATATTAGCTTGAGTTCGATCAACACGCACTTGGGCCTATTTTAGTATACCTAATATTATTAGTTAAATCTTCATTTTTAAGGAAGCGTAGAAAAATATGTTCGAAAAAAATTTCATGCATGTATTAGGTCATTAGTCATTACATATGAAATTGGCGTTTTGTAAAGGAGGAACGTAAAGTCGATTTTTTTTAAACATAATATATTTATTTAATCAAAGTATATACCATTGCTTTCTATGCACTTTTGTAGTTCATTGATTCCTTTACTAAAAAAACCATTCGAACAGGAATCAATAAAATATTTGAAGGCGCTTTGGACTGCCCCATCGGAGTTCAATTTTTTCCCTTGCAAGAAGTTATCCAAATTTCGAAAAAAATGGTAATCTGCTGGAGCGAGGTCCGGGGACTGGGGAGTACGGTGAATGTCTTAGACATTCCAATTGAAGCTCCTCTAATTTGGTAGCCGTCTGTTGTGCAGTGTGTGGTCTAGCGTTGTCCAGAAGCAGCAGTGGCCTAGAGCGAATGACCAACCTCGGTTGTTTAGCGGCTAGCTTTTCCATCATGATTTGCAGTTGCTGGCAACAGACATCTGCCGTAATCGTCTGGCCAGATTTAAGAAAGCTGTAGTGAACGACACTAGTCCACCAAACGCTCACAAGTAACTTTTTTGAGTCAATTTTCGTTTGGGGCAGGCTTTGGCTGGTTCGCTCGGGTTCAGCCATTGCGATGAGCGTTTCCGATTATCGTACAGGATCCACTTTTCATCACATGTCGATTATCGATCGATTTAAAATCTCTTCGTTATTGTACCGGTTGAGTAATGTAACGCAGCAGTCGACGCGCGTTTGTCGGTTTGCTGCACTCAATTCATGAGCTTTTTCACCTTCCCAATTTGCTTCAAGTGGATTAAAACAGTTTTATCACTAACACCGCAGCCTGCAGCTCACTCGGACGTGGTTTGCGATGGATCCGCTTCCACAATAGCCTTCAATTCTTCATTATCAGCTTTGGTTTCCGGCCGTCCACGGGGCTTGTTCTACAGGTCGAAATTTCCAGAACGAAAACGTTGGAACCAAAAACGCACTGTTTTCTTTTGCGACACCGCCGCCATACACATCATTAATCCTTCGAGTCGTTTCTGCAGCACTGGTGCCCACGGTGGAATTCGTTCTCGAAAATAATACGATATTTCAAGTTTTCCATTTTGTAAACAGAATGATGCAAAGAAAAAACCAAAAGAGGAAAAAACAAATGAATTACGGTTTTGGAATCACAAATGCATGAGTAAATAGCGATATAAATTTGAAATTGGAATTCCTAACCAAAGAAGATAATATATTTGAGATCAAAGTGACCAGTACGACAAAACGCCAATTTCATATGTAAGGACCTAATATAAGGCAAGCTACGTTACCTTTCCAACGTTTTCTAGAATAAACGCATTAGATTCTCCATTCGTAAATTTCACAGCAGCTAGAGTAATATAAGCTTCTCTCATTGTATGGCTGAGGAGTGCTTGCGTAGCACACAGATCTAAAGCGACTTGACGCACTTTTATTCGAAGCGCATCGGCTTTTCTCTTCAGAAGTTGATAAGCTTTCCTCAAGTTTTGATGCCTGTTTTTTATTTCATTTAACATAAACAAAGACGCGCTAACCGCATAACGATTGTCCAAGTTCATAGTATTAAATGTGCAATGTAGGCAGATCGAAAATTTCGCTCAAAATCAGTCTGAGACGAGAAGACACTATTAATGACAGAGACTCGTGTCAATAATTTTTCTTCTTCTTCTTCTTTTGGCATAGCCTCCCCTGTAATAGGAGTTGCCAATGCCAGAGTGATGGAGCAGATGTTCAGTGAAAAGCTGATGGCGTACAGTGCAGGAAATGACTCATGCAATGACTTCATGGGTACCTCTGCAGGTACAAGTTATAATTACTAGTATAAAAACAGAATAATATACAAAGCCAATGTTTCTTAGCCTTTTTTTATTAAACCCTACATAATATACAGTACATATATAAAAAATAAAATAAAAATTAATGAAAATTAGTTATACTTTAATTAAATATACATAATAAAAGTTTCATGTGATTTGAAGCTATATGATGAACATAGTGTCTACAAATGGAGTAAAGACGTAGGATAAAATAGTCTTAAGATTAAATGATCTAGGAATGTGTGTAGGAAGGAACAATAATATCTATGTCATAAACAGACACTTTTGGTTGTCTGGGAATATTTTAAATTTTGAATAAATGATGAAGTGTTTTACGCGGGAAATTTTAAGTTTCCTCACTCTTCCCACACATTTTTATATCCATGCAGTCGAACGTTTGAAATAAATAAACATTAGTTGCGATATAGATTTATCTATAATTCTCTATAAATTTTATAAACGTAATCTTTATAAAGCAGTCTCTTATGTTAAGGTTGTTCGACCGATTCCAATGAACTATCCAAGATTTGAAATCTTTAAAAAGTAAAATTTTAATATTTATTAAGATTTGACGCCAAATTATTACATAATTTATCCGAATAAGTTATTGAAATCGGCCTTTAGTCTAAACTAATGCTTAGTTACAAGCAAAGTTAGTATAATAAGTGAGAATTCTTTGACTATTATCACCGATACAAATTGTATTGACTTACTTTGTCAAACGCGTTGATTTGAATTTCAAAAATATTATTTACACGGCCGCTAAACATAAAACCAAGATTTCGTGCTAGCATTACTTTGAATAGAATAGACATTAAATTATAATACATTCATAGAAGATATAATAATTATAAGTCCACACACAAAAATATGTATGTGCCAAGAATTTCTAGGCAATTACAATATAGTGCATTGTGTACGAAACAAAATGTCGCCTCAAATCTCCGTCTACCCCCATATTCAATTACTAATCTTATGTTTTATTACATGTATATTGGATAATTTTCAAAACCAATAATAATAACAGTCATGTCATCGACAGTGTAAGTATTACAGATTTAAAATAATACATTATGTACAAATGACTAATTATACTGAACAATGTAAAATAATTACCTAGAATACATAGTCAAAGGAAGAACGTAAAATTGTCGGCTCAGCCGAACTTTTATGTTAACGCCAATACCAACGTTATGTCACTCTCTGAGTTTCAACTGTCTTGCCAATAGTTGTAATTGCTCGACGGCGGGGGAACCGGCATAGGGGGACCATTCCCAGGGGGAGCTCCACCAGAGTACGGGGAGCCTTGGGGGGAACCGTATCGCGGCCTAAACCACGGTCGGCTAGTGTATTGGTACTGATTGTTGGCGTAGGCAGCCATATTCTGTCCCGTTGCGTTGGGATAAGGGTTTTGATGAGTTTGATTCGGCGGGAAAGCTACATTTGGTAGCGTAGGCATAGACGCTCCGGCGTATGTTTGTATAGGGGCAGGTGTAGTGGATGGTGAGTAATTGGTCTGAGATGTTTGTGAAGTAGGCGTGGACACTGAAGCGTATGTTTGGTTTGGTGTTTGCGGATTGGAAGTGTTTTGTGGATAGTTGGGAGGCTGTGTTGACGTTTGGCTGCCGTTATACGTCGATGCTTGCGAGCTGCTTCCATTATTCGAGTATGTTTGTTGGGGAACCGTTTGGTTGGTCGAAGTAAAACCAGCTGTGGGAGTCGTGCTCGCATCAGATGTAAAATTTTGCTGCGCGTTTTGAATTGTCGTTGTCCCTGGTATATAGCTGTTCTCTTGCGACGATGAAGTAATGTAATTGGTTTGGCTGTTTGTTCCGTTTGAATTCTCGTTTTCTGTTGTAACAGATTGTCCATTACCTGCAGCATTCTGTGCTGGGGTTGCAGCTTGAGTTGGCGGAATGTTATATTGGACCCCGGGATTGTTGGCAGGCATTGTTAACGTTCCCGAGTTAGTTTGCATCATGTATTGAGGCATTTGCGCGTATTGGGATGTTGGAGTGATAAACGTCGAATTCTGCGGTAATATTTGCTGAGCCTGATGAGTCATAGCATTCTGAGCGTTAGTTATCGGCGACGAAGGCGGAGGTGCTTGCACTATTGGGATCGTCCCAGACACCGCAAGGTTTGAATTTGCAAGCTGTTGGTTGGCTAGCGCTGCGTTCAGCTGTTGTGCCGAAAGTTGCGCGTTGAGATTCAGTCCCGCTTGCATGTATTGGGAGTTAGGGGGCATGTTCATTGGCATAATAGGAACATTGTATTGGACGCCCCCTGGAACGCCCAGTTGGTTTGGTTGCATCACTGTCACGTTCTGTCCTGGCTGTAGCACTTGTTGCCCGAGTAACCCCTGAGGAATCGTTCCTTGGACTAAATTGGGATGATTGGCAGGAATCATGTAAACATGGCTGTTCGGTTGACCGATTACGGTTGGCATTTGGCTTATGTTTAAGGGGTTTTGTAATACTGTCATGCCTTGCGGAACGGTGATCATTTGGACATTTTGAGTAGTGCTTTGCATTTTACTAGCATTCAGGTCTTGCTTTTGTCCGTCTTTGTTGGTTTGGATTTGAATTGAGTTTCTGTCTATCTGCTTTATGTACATTCCTGTACCATCTTGAGTTATTCCGGAAGCCGAAACACTGAAACAAAAGGGACATTTGTCAATAAATATTTTGTAATACGTTTACCATAAATATTGTAGTTATATTCTCCACTTACTTAGTCTGTTGTCCAGAAGATACGTGTATAATCGTACCATGTGCGGGATTGATCTTCATTCCCATACTGACTACCGTATTTTCTCTACCTGAAATTTGATAAGCTATAGAAGTCGCCAGGAAAACAAAACAAAGAGCTTCGCTTAAAGCATACAGCTACTTCAATTTCCATATTACATTGTTTATCCTTTTGGGTCCTTAGCATATACTAAAGATTCGATTTTGTTATTTGAAGTCAGTTGTATGCATTTAATTATTTCGTCGCATTACGCATTGGCTTAAACACTAAAAGTTCGTGCTGTGGCTCCGACTTTCTCGAGCTGGATTAGAGGACAGGTATAAGACTGGTAGAATGTTTTAATTAGTTGCAGTAGAAGTAGCAGTCCTTCACACTTCAAGCTCCTTTTGATGCTGTTAAAAATAAATACAACAATAAAGAAAATGGTGACTACGCAATAACGCGCGCGTTCATATTCTCGCTAATTTATTTTTACTATTACTCCAATAGTTATTTCACACGAACAAAGCACCGACCATAACGCCTAATAAAAATTGATCTTTTATTATTTTTTCAAACTAAGGTCTCTAAAATCGTTGAAGCCATCAAGTAGATCACACCTGCTAGAAAAGATTGCGGAACCATTTACAGATTTTTACAGCCGAGAATTATATTAGATTATTTTCAAAGTAGTAGGAATTAGATATTTAGTTTGTATCCTGACTATACATAACAAATATTGAAGAGGCTCTTCAGTCGGAAAACTTAGAAAATATATATTTCATCTTGCATGCACACACACATGCAATCTGCTCAGGCGGGCGACGATATTTAGATGAGGGTAGGTTCTGAAAAGGAATCTGTAAGGTACCGAATGCAAATCAAAGCAGACGAAAACTGGCCAAGTCACTTCACCCGTAGAAGTGGTAGATTTGGATTAAAACTTGCCATAATTAAGCTCACGCAAATTACGCAAAATGCTAGAAGCACTTGTTTTTGCTGTATCTCCCTGAGTTGACTCACCAACAAAGTCTTTTAGGTCCATGATTCTAAAAGTGGGAGATAAAAGTTTATTCAGGAACCCCGGAATCCCGGTGATCGCGCATGGTGTGATCGGTTATGAATGTGGATGAGGCGAAAGGAATCTGTTAGGATCGTACTAAATTGAGGTCTCTGTCTACTCCTATGAGGAACCAACGTAAGTATAATAATATTATAACGTATACATTAGAAATCCGAGGCTCCCCGTCCGAAGTCTGCTTTCTGAAGTTCAGAACAATATCAAGTTTCGCTGAAGAATTCCTAGACAAAAAATGGATAAAAGAAGGGACATGTCGACGTCGCGTCGTAGAAGACAGCGCATCCTTGATCATTTTTTTGATTATTCATGCCAGCTGATTGTAGAACTGGTAAAAAAAAGGTAAAATAAAATTTTATCTCCATCATCTCGATGAACCATTAAAAAATTAAAGGGATCTCGAAGTGATCTGAAAATTTAGACAAGGTGTCTGGAAATTGAACAGTTAAATTATTAAACAATAATTATTAAAAAATAACGCATTGCTTAAAAAATATGGCACCCGTTCTAGTTGAAGTGCTTTAAAAAATTTGAAATAAATTAAAATCTATATGAACAGACAAACATATTTGTACCAATAGTTTAAATTTTAGCTGTCCAATATTAGTTCTTTAAAATTTAAACAACGCTGTCTAAATCCTCATTTACGCCGATGTTCGAAAAACTTGTTTGATGCGCAGCAAAAATTCATGTAATGGAAGTAACTAGTACCTATATACACATATATGCGCTAGAATATTATATTATGGGCACTTTATGTACGCATATGCGATGAATTACGCAATCCTATGGCTTTTAAACTAATCAAATGTTTTATAGTTAACTTTTCTCGCTATTGATTTCAGAATATTATTAATTTATTACGCTTGTTTAAATATGTTTGTCTGTTCGTAAGCTTCAGTAAATCTTGAATACCTGCGGCTGTCCACGACCGTGAGTCCCGAGTTGAAGTCTTGTCCAGGCTAACATGAGACCTGCGGCAGCAGAACTGATTACACACACATTAACACCCCAGAGGATGAAGTATTCAACAAGGATTGAGGCCAAATTACATGCAGTAGAGAGAAGAAGAAACCCTTTGAGACCTGTATATTAATTTAATTATTATTTCAAAAGACTTTGCAGAATGTATAGGTTTAAAGTCTGAAGTTGTGTCCATATGTGGCCTGGAAATTTTGAAAAGAAAACTAAATGGACTACCTCGGGTAAAAAGCGACGATTATTGGAAAACGTAGAGATTGTAATAGATTGTAACAATACATGCAATTAGACATTAACACAATTGCCTATAGACGTGACGCGACATAGGTCGAGATAATTCTCTCACGTGGATCTTGCGCCAATACTTTTGTCGAACGAATCTGGGGTTGGCCAATCAGCGCGCGGAACCTGGATTAGAGTTAAGTCGAGCTTTGCCTACGCGTAATTGTGCTAGAGGGTAAGAGAAAGCAGTTTTGGTAATATTGTTAATAAATTAGATTTTGGTACGGATGAAACAATCTATACATAATTCTTATTTAATCTATTTTATCTGTGTATTGCAGTATCTAAACTATGTGAAATTTATCAATACGACTTACCCTGCTGGTGCAATTGGTCGGAGTTGCAGTTGACTTGGTGAGCCATCGGACAACCTTTTTTGGCCCCTTGCCTCTTGTCCTATACTTTTCGTTGATGAAGAGGAGGTCTACAATAGAACTAAATTGTTACAACAGTGTTACTTCTACAATATTTACGACAGTTAAAGCCCTTTAACCTGTGATTTAAACCTTTGATTAGACTTGGGTGCAGAAGCTTTATTGGAGTTAATAATGTAGTTAGGTTTTTAATGTTTATTAATTGTAATTCTTATTATAGTGAGTGTCAGATTGGCCTAGTTGATTACTTATGTTAAAGTGGATAAAGTGACTGAGAGAATGTATAAAGTTAAATGACTATTAGGTAACGGTAGTAAATGTTGTAAGAATATTATTTATCTGCTTTACACCAAAAGTCAATTTATAACTGTTATAAATATATCTACTAAGGTTAGTTAAGTTGAAGTTATAGGTGCAACATCTAAATTTGTGGACTAGAGAAGGGTGACACTGAATATAGCGCAAATAATTATGTTAAAGCTGAAAAAATTAAATGGGAAAAATATTTAACCGCTACAGTAATATTTCGTATGCTCACTGATATTATATGCGGTGAAGACGCTTGTCCAGTTGATATTATATTAATTAGGGACGCGCTGCTTACTATTGGCTGTTGAAAAATTGTATTACTTTTTTTATATGCAGATCTTTGACTTATAAATGATAAAAACTACAAATAGAATTTATTTGTTTTTTTGAAACTTGAACAATTTTGTATTTTCACTGTAAAAACATTTCGAATTCAACAGAATATGTGCTTATGAGTAACTGCCAATTTAACAAAATAATTAGTTTAAGCAATGGAGTAAGAACTAACCTTTTGATTCAGTTGCATAATAGTTCCAGTGGTTTGCAACTGATGTAACTGAGCGGCTGACAATGGCAACGATGTTTGTTGAAAACTATTTGCCGGAGCAATCTGTAATTGAATATGGTAAACCTATAATTTTAGTTGTTTTGAGACAGAACAAATATCTAAATATAAAAATTTAAAAAATGTTTTAGTAAAAACATGTGTATGATATAAAACAAAGAACACTGCGAGTTCTTTTTTACTTTTGTATTTAGCGAAAACAAACATAATATGAGTACTTCACCAATGTATAAATTGTATGACACCAACTTATAAGAAACTAAAAAGGCAAATTAAATGAACAAACTATTACTTACAGAAACAAATTGTTGTGGCTGTATGTTTGTCAGGCCTGTCTGATTGGACGTAAGGTCCTGCAGCTGTTGGTACGGTATTAACATAGTTTGTGAGCCAGGAACTGTCCATTGCATTGTGTCTGTTCCTTGTATGTGGTATTTCACATCTTTATCCACCTTCTCCGTGCTATATAATATCTTCTGTGAGGAATTAGTACTGGGAGCTGCACAGACAACAGGCGTAGGCGTCGCAGAGCTGACCGTAGTCGTATCCGCACCCGTCAGACTCGCTTGTGGAAAAGAGAAACCGTTGGGCAATATCATGGACATGGACGAAGGTACTCCACTTAACCTGAACTGTGTCACATTTATAGGCTGCATGCTGGCTATGTCTACTAATTGAGTTCCAAAGTTAGGCTGCTGTAATGCACTCAACTGTGGAGCTACGGGTAGCGATGTGAAATTTGTATTTGATACTTGCACACCCGGTTGGACTATAGGAATAAGCTGCCCGTTGTCTTGGTTTAGTACATATTGCTGCTGGGGTAACAGTTGCAACACTGTAGGTTGACGAACAGTCATGAGTGGCGCTGACGCAGGCGCCACGCTCACAACTGGCGGTATGACGGTGGGGAGAGCGGTTGTCGTCATCGAAGACGGGGTGGAGACGGCCGACACGATCGGCGGCGGCACGGGAGGAGGCGCGGCGGTGGTTGTCAACGTCGGCGGTGGAACGTTCAACGCCGGAGGTGGACCGCCGGCCTGCGCCGCACTCCATTGCGCCAGCTCCGCTCGAATAGTTTCTATTAGATTCTGTGCTAAAGATCTAGCCGCCGCTAGCGCCTCGGAACGCGTATGGTGCAATGCCAAATGTAATGGTTCAAATTTGTCATTTTTCAACACTGCCACTACTCCCGTTTCTGACCTTATATACTCGAGATTTGTTCCATTCTGTAAAATACAATTAAATCAAAAAACTGTGGATAATCTGCCTTAGAAATGTTGAGCTTGTTAAGCATACTTACGGGACCAAGTATTCTTGATTTTATGTCAAATGCGGCTGGCGCATTATCCAAACCTATGTATACTTTATCAATAAGACCTCCAGACATTATTTACACCGTAAAAACGTAAAATTATTATAAATTCGGAGAATGCATCTTTCTACAAACATTTTACGCTTTGACAATTGACAATTCTTTTTTTTTTCTTTTTTATACATATTTTTTAAATGCCAAAAACTATGTTGAGCAAAAGACAAACATTATTCAGCCTTAGCAACATGGAAGAAGGTTAGGTAGGTTTTATTCCACACTAGGCAACATCCCTACCTATACAGTTGGGATGTTGCCTAGTGTGGAAGATCACATTTTTATAATCTTAAATTTAAAATTGTTGATTAAAGATACATAAATCTAAAAGAAAGAGGTATTTAAATTGACGCGATTAAAAATTTAAATTTAAAATAAGCATTAAATATAAGCAAATAAAAAATATTGCCCATCTCTTTCTCGCAATACGATCTGTTACGACTTATGTCACAAGTCGCAACCGCCATACATTTTATAACAAATGTATGGCGGGTGCAACTCATGACGTCACAGACCGATATATAGTTATTTCATATTGTAAATTTAAATTGCTTATATCTTCGTTATTTTTTAAGATAAACGAAAATGGGTTCTATATGGCTTATTAACATGTCTAACATCGATGAACGAAAAAAATTTAAGAAACATGCCTGTTATTAATATAAGCTTAGCAATAACTATCTGATGCATAGAAATCTCAATAGCAAAACATGAGGCATTAGATGATTTGACTCACTTGGTGTTTTTGACGTGACAACGTCTTATAATTCGATGGAACCGGCTGCACGCACGAAAAAACATGACTCATGCGGCGTTACTTCGCTCTGAGGCGTTCCATGCGTTCGGCAGCGTTCGACTTCTGTATCTCTCCTACTGGAGTTAGCGATCCATCAGTATTTTCTTATGACGTTGTCACGTTCAACTATCGTCGGTAAACCGACTTTACAGACAACCGTTTTTTTTTCAAATTATTTATTTTCTCTTTAGTAGCTCACGATTTATTGCTGAAAGCACCATAAGGGCCATAATGACCATCCAGCCTGAAAGCTTAAGGCCGTGTACTTGTAGGCAAAAATGACGGTCATTAGTACTGGTGCTGGATTTGCAGGCTGGACGGTGAGTAAGGCACTTTAGCCCTTTGAGTAGTTAAATATATCAAACAAGTGTCAAACCGAGGATCAAACAAAGGTGATATTAAAAAATGGCCCAGAGTCAACAGCAATGAAATGATTGCCAATGTGTTCACCAATAAATATATTAAATATTATGAATACTGCATTTTTATGAGTCCTATATAAGAAAATAAATTATTAAATCTACAATATATAGATATTATCGCACCTTACTTAGCAACTACAAGGAACCCTTAGCATATACCGCCACGAGAGGTTCCGTAGGATGTCTAGGATGACAAGGACCTATACTGCCACGAGAGTTTTTCTGTGGTAGCAATAGAAAAAACAGCACTATAAATAGAACTCTGCGCTAATAGAATCGAGCTGAAAATAGAACACACAACTGTAGTTGTCAAATTTGATAAAAAAAACTTGTGGGAAGAGGGTTTCGCTAGGATAGTTTCGCTTTGTTTATTCTATTTTACAGGTAAGTAAGTATAGCGGATACGGAACCCTAAAAAAATATAATTATAAATATAATATTATTGCATACACCCTGCACTTTACCCTGCAATAAAACGCTTAATAACTACTTACCTAATTCAAAGTCAAATAATAAGAGTGGCAGCACTTTTTTTCGTATGTTGGCGGAAGCGGTATCTAAGCGACTTCAACATCCTCTACGTCAGCTGGTTTCTGTCCCCCTATTGGCTACCATTTAGTTCTAAGTTTCTCCACCAGGTGGCAGAGTTGAGCTCTTAGCGCAACTATCATATAAATATATAAATAAGCGCGATAGTGATTGGGAAAACGCACACGTCTACAGCTTCGTGTAGTTTTTTCAGGTCAGGTCAACCAGTTTTGCAGATGCTGACGATCCAGGGTGGCAGAGCTCATGCATTTTAGTAAAAATTTGTTTGCGCAATTTAGGTGTTATGTATGGCCTATTTCTTCCTGTAGATGTGTCATAGTATACATCAGTGTGTTATTGCAATTTTAGAGATGTAGAATTTGTGTTCTTCGTCGTTTGTTTTTTGTTCTACGTAGATTTTGTTCCTGATATTTTGCAAGATCTCTGTAGTTGAAAGCTTCAGTAATGTCTTCTATCCTCGGTAACGCATGCTATTACCAAGGACATTTAAATAATAGCTATTATTTAAACGTCCTTGGCTATTACATTGTCGCTTCCGGGTATATGTTTAAGGTCTGTGGAGTGTTGAGCAATAAAATCCAGGTACCTAAATTGTCGCGGTGAACATTTGTCTCTTTTTGTAGAAAAGGCGAAAGTAAGTGGTTTGTGGTCTGTATATATAGTAAATTGTCTTGCTTCTAACATACTAAGGCGGGTCAATAAATCCGTGACTTTTTGAATTTCTAACCTCCTTACTGAAAAAGCAACACTACTCCTGTCAACAGGCATCTGTCAGTTGACTTCTATCAAAATTTGAACTTGCTGCGTCAGTTAGTTTGTGTTTTACAGCTATCTTTATCAGACTATCCAGTAACTTAAGGAAACAATGGAAAAAAGTGAATTTCGTGTGCTTATTAAGCATTATTTTTTGCGAAAAAAAACCATTACCGAGACCAAGGCTAAGCTTGATAAATACTATGGGGACTCTGCACCATCGATTTCAATGGTAAAAAAGTGGTTTACTGAATTTCATTGTGGCCTTACAAGCACTGAAGATGCCGAACGTCCTGGACGCCCAGTTGAGGTCTCTACACCCGAAACAATCGAAAAAATTCACGATATGGTGCTGGCCGACCGAAGATTGAAAGTGCAAGAGATTGTGGAAGCCATAGGCATCTCGCATGGCTCAGTGGTTTCAATTTTGAATGATCACTTGGGCATGAGAAAGCTTTCCGCAAGATGGGTGCCGCGTTTGCTCACTGTCGACCACAAACGCAATCGTGTAACAACTTCACAGGAAGGTTTGGCGTTGATTAATCACAATATGGAGGAGTTTTTTAACCGTGGACGAAACATGGATCCATCACAATACACCAGAGACCAAACAACAGTCAAAACAGTGTGTTTCTAAGGGTGAATCGGCGCCAAAGAAGGCCAAGGTGGGTTTGTCAGCCAATAAAGTTATGGCGACTGTTTTTTGGGATGCACGTGGGATAATCCACATTGACTATCTTCAAAAGGGAAGAACAATAAATGGGGAATATTATGCCAACTTATTGGACCGCTTCAATGAGGATTTGAAAAAAAACCGACCTCATTTGGCCAAGAAAAAAGTTCTTTTTCACCAAGACAATGCAAGGGTGCACACATGTGCAGTTGCCATGGCAAAAATCCATGAATTGGGCTATGAATTGCTCCCACATCCACCCTATTCTCAAGATTTGGCTCCGAGTGACTACTTCTTGTTCCCAAACCTGAAAAAATGGCTCGGTGGAAAAAGATTTGACTCCAATGATGAAGTCATCTCGCAAACAAAGGCCTATTTTGAGGACCTCGACAAATCATATTTTTTGGAAGGGATAAAAAAATTGGAGAAGCGTTGGACAAAGTGTATAGAGCTCAAGGGGGACTACGTTGAAAAATAAAATGATTTATTTATCAAAAAATCTGTGTTTTATTCCAAAAGTCACGGACTTATTGACCCGCCCTCGTATACCGAAAATGTTTGATTGCGTCATATATCGCAAGTAATTCTCTATCGTAAGTGCTGTACTTGTTTTTGGCTAGGAGACAACTTTCGGGAGAAAAACGACAATGGTTTCCACATGTTTCCTACTTTTTATTGCAGGACAGCTTCAATAGCCTGATCTGAAGCGTCCGTGAAGAGTGCCAATTCTGCATGTATGTCCGGGGGTGAATAAGTAGCGTAGCTTCTGCGAGGCTTTGTTTGCGTAACTCAAAGGTTTCCAACATTTTCTTGGTCATTTTTATAGGGGCTGCACCTTTAATATAACCTATTAAAGAATAATTCAATGTACTTTAAAGTTTTGCGGCTTGTGGGATGGATATTTGATAGTAATTTATCATTCCTATGAATCTTCTGAGTTGTTTAGCTATAGTTGGCGGTTGTAAGTTTTTGATGACTTCTACTTTTTTATCCAAAGGCCATTTATTCCATCAGTTGTTACATGATATCCTAGGAATGATATCTCTGGTACGCCAAAAATGCATTTTGACATATTAATTAAAATTCCTTAATTCGAAAGTCGCTCAAAAAGTTCTTCCAAGTGTTTTAAATGCTCCTCCCTGTTGCGCGAGTATATTAATATGTCATCCAAGTAAGAGTATACATTGCTAATTCCTTGAAGTACTTCGTCTATGAATCTCTGAAAGGTCTGAACTGCGTCTCTCAAGCCAAAAGTCATATAAGGTATATCATTTTTGGTATATCATTCTCGAAAACTGGTATCTGATTGTAAGCTTTAACTAGATAAATTTTTAAAAATATTTTAGTGCCAGCGAATTCATACGTAAAATCATTAATATGGCGGATGGGGTAGCGGTCTGGTATCGTTCCTGCGTTTAAGGAACGGTAATCACCGCACGGTCGCCACCCATCATATTTTTTCTTTGCCAGATGTAGTGGCAATGACCATGCGCTCTCCGATCTACGCGCATTACCGTTTTGCAGCATTTCATCAAACTCCTTTTTTGCAATCGTAAGGCGGTCTGGAGCCAAACGACGAGGGCGGGCGCTTACCGGTGGACGGGGTGTGGTGCGTATGTGATGCTTCGTATTGTGCTTCGGTTCCACAGGTGTGCCGGCGGGCCTCGTGATAACGGGAAAACTCTTCAACAACTGATCGTATTGCGAGTCGCCAGGCACGGCTTTGATGGTTAATATCTCCAGTTTCTTTAGCACAATGGTACCGTGAGTGTCGTGAGGTTGTCTACGAGTCGATGATTGCGGCAGTCGACTAATAACTTGTAGTGGCTTAAAAAGTCGACGCCTACTATCGGTTTTGCCACATCAGCTACCACAAATCTCCACGCGAAATCTGCAGCTGCACGTAGCCGTACGTCGATATTTTAGAGTATATTTCAAACTCAGTTTTATTACGGTGTCCTCTAGTTGCTTTCTTAGGGAATACACATAAGTCCGAGCCGGTATCTATTAGGAACTCCAACTTGGTCTTCCTGTCGGTGACGAAGAGGCGACCATTGCATGAATGGCAGTCATTAGCCGCCACTATTGACTGCCGTCGGCATTTCCCGTAAAGGAGCAGGGGCCGGTGCATTTATATGCTTTGTTGCCAAAATATTTATTATGATAGTAGCACATACCATTGTTGCTCATCTGAGATTTCGAATGCGATCTCGATCTTCGTCTATCGAATCTGCAACGCGGCGGTCGCGACTGATGTGTACTAAGCTACCTGTTTTGTCAGTTGCTCAATTTGTCCCGCCATCGCTTCCATCGCTGTCCATACCGGTTCACTTGATGCGTTACTGCTGGGTATCATAGCTGCCACCTGGAGTGACGGCGCTGCGATCGCCGTTATTTTGTCCGCTAGCTCTGCCAGCTCGAGAGCCATATCGCCGTGTATGGCTATGATAGGCTGTACCGATACTGGTAGACGGTTGTACCAGGTAGTTCTGATGAACTCTTCGGGTATGTTGGGGCCGGCAGGGTGCTGCAAGTGCCGCAAAAACTGCGACGGCTTACGTGTCCCAATCTCCTCGCTGCCTAGAAATTGTTTGATTTTTTCTTCGCGCGGGGCGGTCAGACGGCGGATCAGCTCGGTTTTTAAAGTTTCGTACTTGCCTTCTTTCGGAGCGTTTTCAATGATATCCGCAACCTCAATAGCGTACATATGGTCCAAATTCTCGCAAGCTATATAAAACTTCGCGCAGTCTGTTGTGATACCTGAAAGTAAAAACTGGCCTTCTAGTTGAGCGAACCACAACGCCGGATGTTCTGGCCAAAATGGAGGCAATTTTACACCCACGCGGTATACTTCCGTTTGTGAGTTCGATATTTGAGTTGCGTCCTTTTGACTTGCGTCTTTTTGACTTGCGGTCTTGTCTTGCGGCGTGTCCATTTTTTTTTAAATTTATATTGCACTTTATCACTATTCCAAACGTCGGGGTCACCAATTATATGAGTCTCGTCACTATAATTAATATGTTAAATAAAACAGTTTCTAAATAACTACACATTTATTCAGTTTCACTCATACGATATTTGCTCTTACACAGTAGGTACACTTCACACATATATTTTATACAATTAATAGTTTCTTTATCAAAGTATTCCTTTATAGGAAAACGCGCGGCTATACTGAACGAAGGATGTGAGCGGACCCTCAGTCCTCGATACCATATTTTCCAAAAAGCCGAGTGACATTGTCTCCCCGTCAAAATTTTATTTTTTACATGCTGCCACAATGGTATTCTGGTTTCGTTTCGTTTCGTTTCGTTCGTTATACTTTTAATTATATTATATTATTCGTTATTAGAGAACTAAACAAAATAGGACATGAAAAGAAATATGTACAATCAAAAACATACCATTTACTTATTTCCAAGTAATATTATATCATACGTCTGTATGGCATGATAATACATTATGATAAATTAAAATAAATTATACACAACGCTTGTATAAAACCAGCAATGAAAGATTAATTATTACTGACCGAAAATTAAAACATAAACACAATAAAATATATATTATTTATTATTATGTAGATATATAAAAATAGAATAATCATGTTACATAATTCTAAACTAAAAATATATTTAAACTATTGGCTATATTAAGGAATTTCATAATATTCAGTTTTACAATAAAAATAAAAGACAGAAAAGAAAATTATTTAAAATAAACATGTGCAAATTAAGCAAACAAGTATTCAATTTGTTATGGGAGAAAACATAGCAGATGCCACATTTGTTTGGTTTTGTTTTGACTTAATTTCAACACAATAATACTTCCTAAAAGTTTCATGTGATCACAAATTGCTTCTAGAATCTAGATAGTATTTCATCTAAAGGACAGTTTAATACCCAGTTTTTTGATGCCATTGCGGGTCTAACACTGCCAGCACTTGCCTTGATTCCAGCATTTCCAGCCTCTTGTAGCAGCCGTCGCACCCGCCCACCGATCACAGCGCGTGACGCTGGCTTTGGCTCGCCGCAATCTGTGATGAATAAACTGTTGCTGTTGCACTTCGTCCTTCTTTTTGCTGATAATCTTATGACTTGTCTTAACCAATAAACTGCGTCGATATTTTTATGTTGAGTATTTTTATTTAGGCGCCACCCAGATTGTCTAACGTCGGACTTGTCAGTCTTCGACCCGAACCTAGGCCAGAACACGATGGAATTATCGGAAGTAACACAGTGATTATTATCAATTGATCACTATCAAACGCTACTGCGTTAAGTCGTGGACACGACGTCCAGAACAAAGTAGCAAAAGATTGCGGCTCTCTTAGAACACTGGTATAAATTATCATGATTCGTATCATTACCAAAGAGCCATGCGCTCAAGTCATCCACGTCCCAGATGGGAGGTTTTGTAATATGTTTTAGTTGTTTATTAGAAATAGATAAAAGAATTTTCTTTACAAGTATATGAGAACTGAGTCTTTCAGATAGGTCAGGATTGCAATGTGTGGATATAGCTGATTTATATATTAAAATTGTATTATAAGATAATTTATGTTTTCGAAATAAGTCTAACAAAAATCTAACCAATTGTGAACCAGTAGGATTGCTAGGCGTTTTTAAATTATTGATTTTACACCATTCCAACCATTTTTTCCATGCATTAAGATAAGAGAAGAAGGCCGCCAACATCAGGTTGGCGGCCTTCTTCTCTTAAAATTTATTAATAGATCCTTTTGATCAGATGTCCAATCTTATAATGTTGATGTCCATCCCCACATCTCCAGACTTGTAGGGTCATTTTGTTGACTTCGGAGGGGCCTGGCCGGTCGCTGTGTCGACCAATACTCGATGGAGACGATGAATTGTGAAGGGTCCAGAACACTTTTTCCCAAAGAGGAGCCACGATTAAGTAGATTCCGTGGGCCGAGTTCAAGTGGGTCAGAATTCTGGGGATGAGAAAAGGGGTGGGAACACCCACGCCAGATAAAAACTCCATTGTTGGCTGAAAGCATCGTGGACACTGCGTGTTCGTCGTTTATATCGAGGCTCACGTAAGATGGCACGACGGAGTTCAAAGTTGGACGACAACGACCCATGCTAGCAACATATAATGTTATGGTCAGTAAAAAGTAAAGAAATAAGTCAATTCATAAGTATAAGAAGTTTGAATTACTTATTATTTATTATGATCCCTATTTATTTAAGAGTATTGAAATTAGTTTTCAAAACCTTAACATTATTAAACTTACCATTTAAGGTTGAATAAAAAATAAAACCATGATATTTTAAAAAATATAACCACTTTATTTCTGGTAAAACATGATATGCTTTTCTAATCTACAAGTTATGAAAATATATTGTTTGTTTGTTGGTACAATTACTAAAATCATAACTCAAGGATTATATTAAATCTCAGACTAAATAAAAAAGCACTAAAATACTTTTTTATTTGGTCTGAGACTAAATCAATAATTTTTGTAGGTGTTAAGTTTACTTATATGTACTTACAGATCTTTACCTAATTAATATTCATTTTGAACTAAAAACATCGATACTATATTTATTGTAAGTACTGAAAATAAGCTATGATCCAGAAATTAATATGGGAATCGATCATATTTTTATGGTTGCAATTGGAAGTTTTATAATATAAGGCTTAAATATTGTTCTGTGGCCGTGTAGCCAGTTAGAAGTGTTCTAAACTATGTCACGAAAATTTGTCATATGTCAATATGTCACGAAACGCACCCACATTGCAACCATAAAATATATTTAAATACAGCGGTGTTAAAAATAAGTTACAACAAAAACAACGGTTAAGATTATACAAAAAAAAACTTAAATTAAAATAAAACTAAACTATATTAAAATATGGACTAGAAGATCAAAAACAATAATTAAATTATTATTATTAGCAAATATAAACAGGACGGGACGCGAGAAAAATAACAAAGGTTAGTCTTGTTGAATTATTCCTCGTAGATACACTTTTGAAAAAAGTTCGCCTTTATTCCTTATAGATCCACTTTTTAAAAACCAATTGACTGTTTCTTAATATAAACTTTTGGGTACAGTTGTGTAAACAAAAGTGTAATCACATAGTGTTGCGTTGAAATAAGAAATGCGTTAAAACAATGTAGATATAAGATATTTACTTTAATTACATAATTAGGAAGATTTTTTTTGTTATGTCTGAATCCAATTTGTTTTAATATTAAATTTTATTTTAATAAGCAATTAGTATTTTATTTCATTTTTAAATTAGAGTGACAAAACTTAACTTATCATTCCCATCGCTTTGCTGGATTTGTTGAAAGTGGATCTATAAGGAATAAAGGCGAACTTTTTTCAAAAGTGTATCTACGAGGCAAGTGTACCTACGAGGAATAATTCGTCTTGTTCGAGTGTGTAGTTAGGGTCAATTCACACCGAAACGAAACGATACGCGATATGGCGCTGCTTTTTTAAGAAAGCTATTCAAAATTATAACAAATTTAATTACACAAGAAGATACACGTTATTATATTTCATTGTAACAGTTCGACAGTCAGGCGCGGCGCGCGGCGCACGCTGCACGGCGCATGTGCAGTGTATGACTGATGTCATATGAAACGTGTATCGCCTTGTGTAGGTAGTGCATAAAGTTCAATTTTGAATAGTTCTATCTAAAAAATTCAGCGCCGCGTAGTGGTCTCGTATCGTCGCGATGTGAACTGACCCTTAAGTTAAATATAATGTGTTCTAGGCTTAAACACCTAATTTCACACATATTATATTATAGTTTTGTCTGATGGGTGAGACATAAAAAGTACGCTTCTCCTGGCCTTTTTAACCCTATAGGATACTATAGGATAAGTCGAGTATTTAATATACTTTCTATGTAATTTGCTTTTTATATGTTTCTTTGCAAAGCTTTAACAATGAACAACAAGATACACATATTGAAATAGCTCCTATCAAATACATTAACAATTACAATAGGAGGATTAAGTAGGAAAATACTTATCTAAATTTTATACTATGGTTAAGGAAAGCTGTAACACTCATCACAGTTTATTTTAATAAATTTTTAGATATTAAAATATTTATCTGACCTTACATTTAACAGTTATTAACAATGTTATAAGCTCACATTTGGGTATTAAACTTTTAACATTAATATTCTAATTTTATTAACAGTCTGAGACAAAGATTTCAAAACTTCATACACTACAAAGTTACTCCATCTTAGTTTTCACCATACTTCAAATGTCAGCCATCTTGTTTTCACCATATATCAAATATCAAAATGGCCCCAAAAATCTCAAAAGTCGGGCCATTTAACTGGAGACAATTTTGCCTCAACATGCCTCGTCTATAATATATACGTCTATGGTCTGAGATCTTTTATTTAAAAGTGTTAACACACGTCCGGATTCGGTACGGAGCGGACCTCGGATTTATACACATATAAAAATTGATACTTAAGGAGTAAACTCTAAAAATCCTGCCCCCTAGTACCCCCGTAGATTTTTTTCTCTAATTTTGAGGGGAAAATGCCTTAGTTGGCAACACCGATCATTGTCCGGCGCAATCGCCCGACAGCTCTACACACGTACGGATTTGGTACAGAGCGAACCATATTCGATGCGGACTGCGGCGGATTCAATTACGGCCCGTTTCAACTATTTGTCGCCATTCAATCATTTGACGGTTTTTTGCGATACAAGTTTGACGTTTCTAACAAATAGTTATTGGTAGATAAGTTATTGAAACGGGCCATTAATAATAATTATGTTCGCTGGACTACTCTACACAAGGTCGGATTTGGCACTGAGCGAATCAAATCCGTGGTCCGCTTCGTACCGAATCCGTACGTGTGTTAGCACTTTTAAATGCAACATGAATGTTATGAGTGCAAACAGAATATTATGCATAAACATTTAAATAATATAAGTAAATCTTCGTCAATCAATCGTGTTGTCTCAGTTTACTGTCCGAGTAAATGTCACAATTTGTACACCTGTGTATTCTGGCACTGAACACAGTTTGGGAAGCTTTTTGGATATTTGGTACTTTACTATATCAGCAAAATATAATGTGTATGTGTAAATTTCTTTTTGGTCGAACATAGCCTTAATCGGTTTTTTTAAACTAGTATTCAATAAACATCATATAGGAATAAAAGGTTCAGCTATTTTAGAATAGGCTATTCTACATTTTTTTCAAATATATTTTAAAATGTTCGTATCGATTCGTTAGTCAACTAGTATTCTTATTTCCTGGCAATAATATCTCTTTATGCAAAGAAAAAATGATTATAATTGAGACGATAACTGTTTGCGCCAAAACGACAGCCACCATTATCGTGACGTCATAAGAACAGAAACAAATAAATGTCATATGTGCGTGTGTAGATGAACTTTAGATTCAACTTTCGCTGTTGTTTATTCGATTTTCAAGTTCTTATGACGTCACTTACAAGAAAAATATGGCGGCTGGCGTTTTAGGTCACGTGACATACAGATAATAAAACTACAGTTTTATTTTCGAAATTATAAATAAATCGCATATTTATATAAGAAAATAGTGTTGTATTCGTATTTCTTATGATAGAATCTATATAAATAACAAATTTATATCATTTCATTGTGATAGATAAGACTAGCCTATGAGTGTGAACTTTTAGATCTTTTATAAAATGATTTTAATAGTAATAAAAAAATATGTTAGTAAAAAAATATTTATTGCATACATTCTATAAGAGTTACCTCCTCTTTTTCAATCATTAACTTTGTCACACAAAATTTACATACTTGGCACTTTCTATTTTCTATTTTGGATGTGGTTTTCATCTGTTTGTCATTTATTTAAAAACTACAACTTTACATAACTAAACGGCTTATAACAAAATCATAAAACTAGTAATACATTGAAATGTTATTAGCCTTTTTAAGAGACAAAAAAATGTGGTAACACAGTTCACGGATACCATAATTATTATTATCATAGCTGTACATTTTTTAAAATATTATAAGCATGCGATCGACGCTAAGATTTGTAAGATTTTTATAAAAATATGTGATTTAAAACTTTTTTGAATGTATTCAAATCTACAAGAACATTATTAAAGTATTATTCTTTCTTTTGCAAAAGTTTCGTTACCTGAGCCTAAAACTTACGTGTTAAAAACTTTTCTTAGCGACCCTGTCTAATTATAAACTTTTAAAACATTATTTGTAAATATTGTTACGTATATGTATTTCTAATTTTTACAGCTATATAATATAATCATAATCTTAATCAATATAATTTAATTGAACTCCAACGAATCTAGCGTTTCTTTAAAGGTAGCCGATATGCTACCGCAACGCGCGCCCGTGACCCGCGACCGAGACCGGGTCGCGTGACCCACTGTGCTTAGTATTAATTTTCATGGAGCACTAAACAAATCCCGCGACAGGGTCGCGCGACCGGTGGGCATGGTCAGAACCTGATTCGCTGGTCACGGTCACGGTCGCAAAGATCGGAATGCTACCTTAATAGTTATATCACCAGTAAAAATATGCGGTGAAAAATCTTACAGTATGTGTCCATAACATAAATATAGGGTATCAATTTTGCAAATTCTAATTAGTTTTTCATTCTTGTTAGTGTAGAAAGTGTGTGTGTGTGTGTGTGTGTTTGTGAATGAAAATTATGTAATTTAAGGCGATATAGTTTATATGTATAGTTTGAAAATATCATAGACAAATGCATTATTATTGTTATGTATGTTATTAGTTTGTCGTACTTTCAATCAGCGCTTGAATTTTTATATTTATATATTACTAGCTGCTTCCCGCGGCTCCGCCCGCGTAAGTATACTATCGAGTATCCCGCGGGAACACTGTAATTTTCCGTTATAAAAGTAGCATATGTTTTAATCCAGAGCCTAAACTAGTACCATACCAAATTTCATCAAAATCCGTTCAATAGTGTGAAAGAGTAACAAACATCCAACCACACAAACTTTCACATTTATAATATTAGTAGAATCACATATACTTAGATTCATCATACATACTACAGTGTAAACAGAAGGAAGAGCGAGACACTCTCGTGTCATGTCGTGTGCAAGAACAGCACATGTATATCTCAGTTTAGACGTACGCAATGCAAGCGTACGCCTTACTAACGTAGAGCAAGATAAATTTAGCGGTCTGTCGAGCGAGAGCGGGACAGGTATATTTCAATTAAGGCGAACGCACCTTGAACAGTAGTAGTCGTTCGCCTCGCTTCCATAATAAGGACATAGCGGCGCGCGGCAGGGGCGCGGGGAGGGCGGCCGGTCGTCGTAGAACGTAGAGCGAGACAGATATAGCGTGCGGTCTGTCGTGCGAGATCGAGACGGCGCCGCGCGGGCGGCGGCGTGCGCGGCGTTGCCAGCTTCGGTATAGAATTGGGACCGACCTGTGCCGTAGCGCGGTTTCGTTGCCGCATCTTGTTCCTTTCTGTTCTCTTCTGTTGTGTATCTGAAAAATCATAATATTGTAAATAGTAATACAGTTAAAACAAACGAATTCACGGTCGGTTTAAATCCTGGAGCCCAGGTTGTTATTACATAGAAAATAATTGTTCTAAACAATGAAATGTGGGCTAGTAGTTTATGTTACTATATAGCTATAAAACAAATATGTTTTATTTTAAGGCCTGGATAAAAACTACATAGACATATAATTTCATTCCAATTTATTTAGTGGTTTAGGCAAAAAAGAGTAAGATAAACATTCTTGCTACAATATGTCGCATTACAATATTACTGATATTATAATACATACCCTATCCAAGCCTCATTTAAATAATTCTTCACCATTTCCTCCTGGACGGGCGCTCTCGCCGCCAGCACTCTGCAGCACAACACTTCACAAGTAGATTGCCTCCTAACTAGACCATCTTCATTACTCTGACTACCTTTACTAGACAGCTTGACCATAGATCCGAAGTTCTTCTTCAATTTACTACCCATAGACCGGCCTATGCTTCCAAACTGTTTGACTACGGAGTTCAATTGTTTGGAACTTTTTGTTGATAGTGCGTCTAGAGATCTGCGTAATTCTTCGGATGGTTGGGGAGCTAAGCATTCTACTCTTTCTAAATCTAAGTAGGCGGATAGCATGGCGTTTCGTTGGAATTCGTCCGGTAGGAGATTGTTTATGGTCTTTTGGTCTGGCTCCTCGTCCCATCTGAAAGCGTCTCCCGGGTCTACGTTGAATCTGTAAATATATTTGAAAATAAATTGAAATGTACTTTTAAAATAGTAACAGAAATATTGTAGTTTTTGGACCCCTAATAAATATAAATTTAATTTTAACTAAATTATACAGTACAGGTTATCTATTTTACTTAAAATAAATATTAAATACTAATAAATTAAGGATCAAAACGATTAACCAATCTGCAGTCATAGATCAACGAAGCTAAAACATAATTGTAATATTATAATTCAAGGCTGGTTACATTGAAACCAGATCAGCTACGCAAGAGTTATTTTTAGTGCCCAAGTATGTGCGCAGTACACAAGAGCACTATCTCTTCCTTTACTTGCGTAACCCAGTTAGACAGATGACCGACACTGGCGAGATATCAGGCGCAGGACCGACTTTTTACATACCCGTCCGACGCATGGATCATCTTTCTAGTCAGACAATCAGGTGATCAGCCCGCATTGTCCTGACCATACTTGAAAACAACATTAATTTTTGATGTTCCAACGCGGGGATCAAACCCACGACCTCCGGAGTCCAGAACCTCGTAATTAACTTAGACTTTTACTTTACTTTTATTGAATTATAAATGAATCCTCTTGATATCATACACTGATTTTTGGAGTTTGGACCAATCAAAACCGTTTGATGTTGGTCTGACGTTTATAAGAATACTATTTTGCAGTTTTAACATATCCCTGAACCCCTGGACTGGACCACGGATAAATAATAATTAATAAATAAATAACAATTCTGTAAAGACGTCGCGCACCCAATATAATATAGCTATCCCACTCGCACAGTGGTATAGATTGCTACAGCTACTTACCGTATAGGCATATGATTCCCCGCGTGGTCCTCCAAAGGGACCCTCGCTCCGTCTCTCGGCAGCGGCTCGGTGGGCACTAACGCTGAAAAGTGCCCCGCGTCGTAGGCCAGTAGCACGGGGCAGCGACTGCACTGTGAGGGGGGTAGCTCCAGGGGCAGGTAGACGCCGCCGAACGGTATAGGGGCAACGGGCTCGCCGCTATAGTCCTGAAGATGGAGATATTTGTTATCGATTTTGTGTACGATTTATAAGAATATGTTAATCTAGTTTGAAACACAAATGCATGAGTAAATAGCGGTATAAATTTGAAATTGGAATTCCTAATCAAAGAAGATATATTTGCGATCAAAGTGGCCAGTACGACAAAACGCCAATTTCATGTGTAAGGACCTAATATATATATATAAAAAGATAGCAATTAGCACATATTTTTGTTTCCTAACGCCTAAGTACACTGACACACGCGCCGCAGCCCTCGCGGCGCCGCTGCACTAGGTCATTTGTCTGTAACATGTCATGTAGACCGTTTGATTCGCACTCGAAATAGTGCAGGTTCGATTCCTAGGCTGCAGCGTGTACCAATGAGACTTTTTCAGATCTCAAGTACATTATACGGACGCTCTAACAGTGAAGGAAACATAGTGAGGAAACCCGCACATGGTTGGCCCAAGACGTATTGACCAGTCATTCCTCTGAACTAGGCTGACTGTGTTGTGAGAATGCCGTATGTGCTTAGGCAACCATACGACATTTAAAAACCAACTGTCCTAGGCACTACATTATTTCAAGAGTGGTTACTTCGCTCGGAGAATACTGTATAAATCATCCAATAACGGATGAAAAGGCCTAAGTTTATGTATAGATAACAATGTGACTCACCCTCAGAGCGACGTCGGCGAACACGATCACCGGGCGCCGCATGACGTGCGCGAGCGCGAACACGTGCAGGTGCTCGAGCGCGGCGTAGTGCGGCGCGGCGGCAGGCGCGCGCGGCCGGGGCTCGGCCGACGCCGCGCGCACCGCGTCCGCCCACTCGCGACACCACTCGGCCTCGGACAGTCGGAGGCCGGCCGCGCGCAGGGATTGGCTCTCTGACCACCGCCATCGTCGCTCAATTGCTTCTGAAAGTGGAAAATTGGCAAATCAGCCAGATGGAAAAAGGAAGAATTACATTGTGAAACGTTAGAATGGGACTATGATCCAGAATCCAGCGGGCCCGGGAAAATTCAAAACATTGAAAATAGAACTCTGCGTTAATACAATAGAGTTGAAAATAGAAGTGTCCAGCTGTCAATATATGACATTGACATTTCACTCGACACTTGTGTGTTCCTTTTCATATAGTCCCATTCTAAAAGTGATTTCTTACCATTATCAATGAATATATTATATTACTAACGTAAAGAATCATTATTCCACCGATTTACACGAATGACAACTCGCGGCCATGGTGCGTGGCTGGGCGAAGGCGGAGGCGGGCGGGGAGTGAGTTTTTCCACCCAGGAGTTTCGTTCACGGGGCTGGTCGCTGGTCGTTACGTGCTTTGACAGTATAATTTCATAATATTTATGATAGATTTGTCTGACGCGACCTATATTATTATTTCGGTGTCAACCTTAGGCTTACGTCAACATGGCTGACATTCACCGGTGCTCGGGCTGTTATTTGTGGAGAGTGTCGCCCCTGTGCCATTATAGCGTACAATGTATATATGCATACTATGTTTTATTTCTTGTAAATATAAAACTGCACGGCAGGCTTGATGACTACGATATTATTTTTACATTAGGACAATTTAATGAAGTGATCAATTAACACCTAAATATGTATTACTCATTGTCATATCATTTTTTATTTTATTATTTTTTTATTTTTATTTATTAGAGTTAACAAACAGTAACCATAGTACATTTTACCAAATATTTTAAGCACTTAATACTTAATACTACGGTACCAACATTGTTAACTACAGATTAATTAATATAGATAATTTTTTATAGTACATTCAGTTTAGGAACAGATGTGGACTATACGTATAATTATTATTACATCATATATTAAAGTAGGTAAATGTGTAAAAGTAATATTTAGGTTCGTAGGTAGGAAGGGATTGTGTAAAAACATAATCATACACTTTAACTCAATAGAATGGTCCCATTCTATGAAGCCGCGTATAGCAACTTGTACCATAAGTATATTGTCTAATTTCTTGACAGTGCATCTTCATTCTCTCCCGAAAATAACGCCTCTAGCTTTTTCCACAAAGCCAGTAGTCTGTCTCGCAAGCCATGCATGTGGTGGCTGTTGTGGTTGCCGTCGCCAGAGGGCGGTTGGGTTAAGAGTCTAGAAGCCCGACCATTTTCTACTTACTGACAATGCATCTCCATTCTCTCCCGACAATAACGCCTGTAGCTTCGTCCACAAAGCACGTAGTCTGTCGTGGAAGCCATACGCAGCTAAACTGGCTGCATGTGGCAAGCAGTTGCCGTCGCCAGAGGACGCTAGCAGGAAGAGTCTAGAAGCCCGACCATTTTCTACTTACTGACAGTGCATCTCCATTCTCTCCCGACAATAACGCCTCTAGTTTTGTCCGCAAAGCCAGTAGTCTGTCTCGCAAGCCATGCATGTGGTGGCTGTTGTGGTTGCCGTCGCCAGAGGGCGGTTGGGTTAAGAGTCTAGAAGCCCGACCATTTTCTACTTACTGACAGTGCATCTCCATTCTCTCCCGACAATAACGCCTGTAGCTTCGTCCGCAAAGCACGTTGTCTGTCGTGGAAGCCATACGCAGCTAAACTGGCTGCATGTGACAAGCAGTTGCCGTCGCCAGAGGTCGCTAGCAGGAAGAGTCTATAAGCCCGACCGTTTTCTACTTACTTGACAGTGCAACTCCATTCTCTCCCGACAATAATGCTTGTAGCTTCGTCCGTAAAGCCAGTAGTCGGTCGTGGAAGCCATACGCAGCTAAACTGGCTGCATGTGGCAAGCAGTTGCCGTCGCCAGAGGTCGCTAGCGGTAATAGTCTAGGAGCCCCGGGCACTCGACCATGGCGCCACCAGTTGAGTATGTTGGCGGACTCCAGTGTGACTAGTGTTGCTGTTTCGAGAAGATCTTTTTCTATGTATATCCTGAAATGTAGAAATAATAAGGGTAAAAATTTGTAACACAGTTCTGAGGGTCAATTCTGCTAAATAAAACCTGCATTAATACAATTACAATCAAGTCCCGATACGCTAAAACTGTCTATGATATTTACAAGTTAGCTCAGGATGTGTCATGTCATAGCCAATAGACAAAAATGGTAGGTACTAAAATTCCTACTTTCTGTTAACATATTACTGTGTAATTAAAACATAATGATATTAAGCAATAAAATCATAGGCACGTACACTGTATCTAGTTATGTTCGTCTGAATACATTGAAAAGAATTTTGCAGTTATGGTCAGGCTTAGCTTAACCACCCTAGAAATGAGTCTATTCAACGGAAGGATAGACAAAATGACAGATTGTACAAGCATTAATACCGTTGGTAGCAAAATAGTTCTTATTGTAAGACAGCAAGTTCGAAGTATCTCCGCAAAGAGTAGACATTTCTTTTCTTCGATCGACGATCAAGCACGACGTCGCACGACAGCCATTTACTGTCTACTTTTGACAGCTACGAGCATAGACGTATATATTATAGACGAGGCATATTGAGGCAAAAAGTGTCTCCAGTTAAATGGCCCCACTTTTGCTATTTTGGGGGCCATTTTGATATTTGAAGTATGGTGAAAACCAAGATGGCGTAACTTTTCTTGTATGAAGATTTGATCTGTCAAATGTATGTTATAGCCTATCTTTAGTTTTGAAATCTTTGGCTACGAGTAGAAACGTACTTTCTTCTTATAAAATGACAAATAGGCGGTCCAAGAAAACAGTTTTTATACGTTCTGTCATTTATGTCCAAATTTGCTAGCTTCTGTCAAAAGTAGACATTGAAAAATATGGGTGCTAAGAAATGTTGACTTCTCTTGACGACCTTGCTACCTTGGATTAAGAACTATTTTGCCACGAACCACATTTCTCTTTTCACGGCTAGAAAGAACTCATTTCTACGCGGTGTATAAGCCAGCATTTAAAGTTAGAATAGCAATCGGTCCCATATAAACTTTTTCCTTTCAACTATCACCACGTCTTATATCATTACGACCTTGGCCACTGATTAGCTACACCATAGCCGATAGAACACAGAGCACGGAAGAACGTTGCAAGGCTGTCGGTTCAACGTTTGATCGCGTGTTGGCGGCATGCCACGAGTGTCATGCTGAGTGATTCGACACCGAAAATGATTCATTCAATTATGTACAATCACGAGAATTATTTTTAAAGAAATGTACTCACTAAACAGCATGCGTACATTTTGACTTGAATAATGAATACGTATCGGAAACAGCTGGCATACTATATAGGGGAATGAGGAACATCTAAATCGCCCCTCGATTTACAGTTTGGTTTTCTAACTATTGAACTGTGATATCCATTCAAAGTTCAATTATACCAATGGACAGCTAAAGATCAAAGAGTTGTTTACGCTAAGTGAAGAAGGCGATGCACAAGCTGAGTTTGAAGTTTACGAATTTTTTAACAGATTTTCCCGCGATAGCGGTTGCGACGCTGAATATACTCTGGTATACTATGAAGAGCAACAAAGACTAAATTTAAAAAATTTTGAAATTATTGGAAGTGAAGTAGTGTGTGAACTAGGCAATCTACTATTATTATCCTTTTTCTTATAAATGTAGGTATGCTAATTCTACCTACTTGAACAATAAGTAGAAAAACGTGAGAAAATGCATATTTTAAATAAACGAGGGTTCTTTTATGACTCATAAAACATAAACGGTAAACACATTAGTTTTACGTGCAAGTTTGTGGTCTGAAACAATTAAGGAAAACTTGCAAAGGTGTGGCAAAAAGTTTAAGGTCGCTCAAGAGTCTCGTTATGTATTGTATTTAAAAATTATATGAATTTCTTTTTACCTGACTGGTATGTCGATAACTTCAACAAAAAATATTCAATAGTTTACATCTGAAAGGCGTCACGTGATGGTGCAATGTGGGGTTTATTTTAACATGTTGAAGAGATAAATAAAATGTATAGTCCCGATAATATTATATTGTCTTTTCACTTATTACGTACATACAACGTTTAGATTAATATACCATTTAGGTCGGAGGTTGGGACGAGACTGGCTACTTAACATTGGAAATATAATATTGAAATGGCTTGGAACCAAGAGTGCAAGCATGCACTTTTGTGTGGTCCCTACACGCAATAATAGTTTTGGAAGTGAAACTAGACGAGTTGAGAGTAAAATTTCAAGTATTGAAATGAAGTTTCACTTCTGCCAGTTGTACTTAGTTACCTACTCTCAACACGTCATATTTTTTTTCTGTCACGGAATTCACACCGGACCCTAGTTGTCCGTCGCCCGGGATGTCCCGGGACAGCTCACCTGAAGTCCCGAAAGTAGACCGAAATGTCGGGCAGCAGCAGTATGTGGTCGGACAGCGGGCTCTGATCGGGCTCCGTGTTGCTGCGGAGCGCCCACACCAGACCCTCGTTGTCCGTCGCCCGGGATATCCCGCGGGATAATTTACGACCTACAAACAGGGACAGGATTGTAAAAAAAATACTGGTTGAACTTAGTATGATGTAATGTAATCATATTATGTTCGTATGAATTTGTTCTTGCGAACATAATCATCCACAGATTTAAATCTTTAGATGGCGCCAATTTGAATCCAGGCGACGCGAGGGGGACCTAGCACCTAGATTTAATGGAAAAAACAGTTTCTTGGGGTAACGATTTATAAACATGTGACCATTAGCAGTTACAGTATATCTACTTTAATAATACCGACAATCATCGTATTTCATTGGCAGTGACAGAAGATGTAAACTAAATGTCTCGACGTTACGCACGCACGCGACGTTAAGGACGTAGTTGAACTAAGGGGTGAGCACGAACAGTTAATGAGTTCGTATTCGTAACGTTATCGATTGTATGGGCGCGGCGCTGTCATAATTTTCATAAAATTCTCTCTTCTTTCGATTTTTCGAAAATTCTTTCGATAACGTTACGAATACGTAGTTGTGAAATTGTTCCTGCTAACCCCACTGTTGCTCAGTCCATTGAAAGAGAAACACTCGTTACCGGAGCCTCCAGATTTGAAGGGCGCTAAGCATGTTCAAATTCTTACGAACATGCGTATGCGTAACACCAAAGATTATATGTATTTTGTAGATTAGTCTATTAAACCACTCACATTCCGGCGCCGGCGTCAGCACCAGGTTGGAGGGCGCGGAGTAGTTGAGGTCGAGGTCCAGCGTGCCCACCGGGCGCTCCGGCATGACATCGCCGCCCGCCTTCGGCCGCAGCCGCTCTGCAAAATAATAAATATTCAAGAAATGGTAAGAACTGACTTTTTTGAAGTACTTAAAACTTAACCATAGTTGTGATATTTCCGCTGTTTCTTGGTGTAAAGGCATATCTAACGACTTGTATCTTTGTTCAAAAGTACGCGTTACATCTGACAGGCTGTGATAAGCTTGGAAGAAGAATTTACATAGAAGGATCAAGGATCACTAAAATGGGAGCAGAAAACAGTTATCTGTCTCACAAAACATCAAAGGCGTAAATTTATAGGCAAGAGTTTAAGAGAAAGCAAATCCTTGTCTTTTTCCAATAGGCTTTTTTACTTTGGTTGTCACTTTGGTGGGTGGTGGTTTTTTTAATACGACACGACTGAAATTTTCAAGACATAAATTGATAGTATTATAATTAATGTCATTAGCATACGAAAAGCAAAGACATAAGGAAATATATAATATTTTGTCTTCTCCTGCTAATAGCCGGGTACCTGTTATTTATTTATAGTATTTAACTATAGTTTATACCTGAGGTTAATAAGTTCCTATAATTTTTATTTCATCCTGTTTTCTAACATTAAGGTGTACATATAATTGGTTTTATTAAGACCAGGGTCGCATGGTATTGTGCCGAACCCATCCTGCCCACGCCTCATTGGCTCCATTGTCTACTGACATTGCATTCGAAACACTCAATGAATTCGAAAAGGAATGGTACCTACAATGTTTATAGTATTACATAGAAATAGCAGGTACTAGGTACAGATACGATTCATGAATAGGGTATATACCTGTACCGACTATTTCTATGTAGTAAGTTCTAACATAATATAGATATAATATTTTTTGTTTAGGAAATATTCACACTAGAAAATTAGAAATAAGGTAATAACGCTTGCGTTGTATTTCGTCCAAATATCGGAGGATAAAAAGGGTAGCCTGCCGGTACAGCTTGACCACCGTTCAAGGTTAAAATGGTTTGCTATGGAAGACTAGATCAATGAAGTTCGTAGGAAAATTGTTCTTAATTAAAGTATTCGTTTAAAAAATATTTATAAAATTGTGCACGCCGGACAATGAAAGTCGTAAAACGCTCATAAACAACCCGGCTTACCGGATTCCGGATCATATAGTCCTTGACTAATAATTTTCAGGCAATGATTCCAGCAATTTCTGCGATAGCCTCGCATATTATTCCAACATGATCCGAATTCGAGTACGTTCATAAACACTGCATTTATAGACGCATATAAAATAAAACAAGGGAAGTACAGTGCAGTGGCGAAGGGTGGTCTTACTTCTGAGGGAAGCCCTAGTAGCTAGGCGTGAGTAGTGCAAGTTTTTTTGAAAGGAAATTTAGCACCATATTATGTATGATGGTCAAGGTGTAATGTTGTGTCGTGTCCGAGAGAAATTGTAAATACTTAGGTAACTATTCTTATAGTTATACCTACGGTTCCTATTCCTATTGTTATATATACGGTATTCTTATACCTACAATTAGGTATATTTCAAAATACAAAATAGGTACTTAATAATAAAACGTTTTCCTGTGTATTAATTAACTATTGTAAGATAATCATAATATTAGAATACTTCCACGGTACTACCGCCGATTAAATAATAATATATAATATTATGATCGTCTATTTTTATGATAACTACAAATTACAATTGATAGTAGGTACGTATCCAACTTTCAGCTTACAGTAAAAGTCAATTTATTCAAACGATTTATCACCAACAATAAACACAACACAAGTACTAAGTAGTCTCGCATTCAATATTCACATATAAGTACATAAACACGTATTAGTTTAAACTTTAAGACGAATTATATTTATCACTTCTCACTGCTCAATATAATATCAAAAATAATAGTTGTACAATAATTATTATGGCTGAGGTACTGCCGAGCTACTTTTAAAAATTCATTTGTCTCATGATACAAGTGATATACTCTAATAACGGCTCCTCATTGGTGACAGCTACAAAATTGCGGGTTAATGTCACAGAAAAATAGCCCTTAATTTCTTCGAACCGTCATCGGACAAATCATATTAATAATATTGTTTTTTATTTGGCCAGTCGGCTATTAAAAACAAGTTTGAATTTCAACTTTATTTCTAACGAGATAAGGTTCCTATGATTTCCCACCATAACTCCGAATATATCGGGTTTTAAAATGATCTGTGATTCCAATATTCGTGTCAAAGATGCAACGTGCAGCGCATAAATGTCCTGTAGTGTAGAAGCTGCATCGCGCTATCGCTTGTCCGACCTGACTTGTATAAGATATTATTGTTTACCATATACTGGTTTAGGCTGGAGATCTTCGTGAGGTAGGGAATCTGAAAGGGAAGCCGATAAGAATGGAGTTCTTTAGACCCTTCGCCACTGAAGTACACGACCTCCATGTAACCGACGCATCCGTGAAATAATAATAAGATTTAGGTGTTTTACATTATTTGAAAGATCATAAAATGGAGCAGTTTTTAAGCAGGTTTTAAATTTCACGGATCCCCGGACCTTTCACGGATTGATTACCTGTTCTACCAACCACCCTGGTGTCAATCCGTAGTCTTTCGTTTCATTTCTATACAGGTATAGAAATGAAACGAAAGACAACGCCGCACTGTAAAAATCTAAACGCTCTAAGCGCTACTATAATACATAGGCTGCACTAAAAGTATAGGAATGGAATATTTCCACTGTTCCTGTCATATTAAAATCTTTTTAATTTAAAACTCCTTGGTTTTAAATATCGAATACCGTTTATTTATTTTAAAAAAAATCTCGGTCTTGTCACAAGGTCTTGTCAAACTGGTTTAGTCGTTGAGAAAATGGAATTGACTCGAGAAAATTCTAGAGCGATGATTTATTATGACTTTCGAAGTGGTTTAACACAAAAACAGTGTGTTGACCGGATGATTTCTGCATTTGGTGATGAAGCCCCATCCAAAACCACAATTTATCGCTGGTTTGCTGAATTTCAACGTGGACGTGTCAAGCTCAGTGATGATCCCCGTCAAGGTCCTCCAAAAACTGCAGTCACCCAAGAAAACGTTGATGCTGTGCGTAAGCTGATTGAGGAAGATCGACATGTGACATACCGCGAAATTCAGGCAACTTTAGACATTGGCATGAGTCAAATACAAATAATCTTGCATGAACAATTAGGTGTAAAAAAGTTGTTTTCCCGATGGATACCGCATTTGCTCTGTGAAGAGCAAAAAGCGGCTCGCGTTACTTGGTGCGTCAGAACTCTTGAAAGATTCCACGCAGGATCCTCAAATGCTGTATACAACATCGTATCAGGTGACGAATCCTGGATATACGCGTACGAACCCGAAACAAAAAACCAGTCACGAGTTTGGGTGTTCGAAAATGAGTTAAAAGCCAACAAAAATTGTTCGTTCACGGAGTGTTGCAAAAAAAATGGTGGCCACGTTTGTCTCCAAAACCGGCCATGTTGCGACTATTCCTCTTGAGGGACAAAGAACGGTTAATGCAGAATGGTATGCTAACATTTGTTTGTCACAGGTCGTGTCTGAACTCCGTAAAGAGAACATCAACCGCCGCATCATCCTCCATCACGACAATGCGAGTTCTCACACCGGGCACAGAACAAAAGAGTTTTTAGAGCAAGAAATCATAGAATTATTAGACCATCCGCCGTACAGCCCCGACCTAAGCCCTAATGATTTCTATACTTTCCCTAAAATAAAGAATAAATTGCGTGGTCAGAGATTTTCATCACCTGAAGAAGCTGTGGACGCCTACAAAACGGCCATTTTGGAGACCCCAACTTCCAAATGGAATGGTTGCTTCAATGATTGGTTCCATCGTATGGAAAATCAAAAATCGTCAAATTTCGCGGAGAATACTTCGAAAAGCAATAAATACATTTTTAAATAGTAATGTTGTGTCACTTCCTTGATTCCCGAAATTTTCAGTGCCGCCCTCGTAATAGGGCTAATATTAATTCTCGTAAAGAGTATGATCCGAGTCAGACAAATAAAGGTATTATATAGTAGATGTATCCCGCGACTTCGTACACGCAAAAGAAAATATAGCATTCCTGCTACCGTGCATTCTGCCACGACTAAAAGTAACCTATGACCTGCCACGTGGTCTAAACTACTTATAAATCTGTGTCAAATTTATTCAAAATCGGTCCAGTAGTTTTAACTACTGGACCGTCCTATTTAATGAAAACAAACATATCTTTCCTCTTGTAAATATCAGAGAAACTGCTTCAGCAGTAAGGCCGCCATTACACAATGGACATTTTTTATTATTATTTAATGTTCTGTTAGTACCTACATTATTTAGTTTATGTTCAAATAAATAATTTTTTATTTGTTTATTATTTATTAGTACAGATGTAGCCTTTAACTTGAACAACATAGAGTCCACGAAGGTTGTATAAATCACTCGGTATTTGGCATTGATCTACATTAAAATAATAAAATAATTGCATGCCAATTATCTTCATTACAACAAACACACATTATTACCTTAAAATACTAGATACATAGTTTATGATACTGAACTATCAACCGGTCAATCGGGCAAACAAAAAGATATATACAGCGCAACCTCGATAAAAGAAATCGGAATGGAACAAGTAAATATTCGTAATATCAAGTAATTTGTTAAACTGAGGTTTGTTATGTTGAGGTTAGGTTGGTCCAAAATTTGTTATAAAGAGAAGAACTTATTAGCTATGTCAAATTTTTTCGTCGTAGGATTTTCGTCAACATAATTAACGATGTTTCGCTTTTCTACGACTGATAAGGAACACCTTTTACGTTTCTGAGCCATTGCAACTTGAATATTTAACAATAGTGACGAGCAGCAGTGTTTATATTACTTTCCATCAAACAACAATGATAGTTTTACGAAAAAATGAGTGTCGAAACCTGTCGCGACATGAATCACATACTATGGGATTAAGGGTCAACATTGGTGGGAACGTTATATAAGGGTTTTTTTGATAAAAATTCGTTAATTAGAGGTATTTATACTTCTTTATAGTTTAAAGAGGTTGTTTGCCAAAAAAACGATTTTGAAACGAAATAAGAAACGATTGTTTGAAATATAAAGGTATATTTTACGTTGACTCTTAAGGACAATTCAAGGGGGTTACGAAGAATTTGTTAAACCGAGAAAGTAGTTATATTGAGGTAGGTTATATTAAGGTTGCGCTGTATTTTGCTGTTTACAGAAATAATGTGGAGGAAAATTAGGGTGAGTTCCTATTGTGACTTCAAGCCAAGTGTTACGGTACCCGCACACCCTAGGCAAGTAGGGAATAGAGATCTACGGGAGTGGAGACTCAGGGGGTGCCGAAGACAAAAAATACAAAGAGATTTGTTTTCTCGCCTAGCGTATTAATCTATCATTAAATATTTTTCACAAAATCTTACCGTCATTTATCTTTTCCTTTATCGAATTACTTTCCATCACCATATCCGAAGACCCTGAAAAAAAGTAATAATTTTAATCCTATTTAACTATTATATAATATTATTCTAGTAATAAATCCTAGGATCGCGCCTACAGACGCTGTCGATATGACGCGGACGCTAGAATTATGGTGATGATTGCAATAATTATAATTCTGTTTACATTTCTGTTTGTGTCAGTAAAGTATATTTATTTTTATAGTCCAGTTTTCCCCCTCCATGAGATTTCTATTGGAAAAGCTTTTTTTTTTCGAAATGTCTTATGGGGGCGTGTGCCGCCACCATAAAGCCCTTAACAGTGTTAACAGACCACGGATATGATTTCCAACTAAGATTAGAGGGAAAATGATCTACATCATCAATCATCCCTCTAGTGGGGAGGATTTTTAGGGTAATTTTTAGAGGTTTTTTTTTGTTTTGTTTTTAAGTAAGCTATTGAACCTATCCATAAGCTCCGTGTCGCATAAAGATCTGTGGAGAGGGCTTTGCTCGGAGTCTCTCTACGTGATAGAATTAGAAATAAGGAAATCCGTAGCAGAACCAAAGTTACCGACATAGCCTAGCACATTAGCAAAGTGGCAATGGACTGGACATATAGCCCGTAGAACTTATGGCCGCTGGGGCCGAAAGGTTCTCGAGTGGAGACCACGAACTGGACGTCGAAGCGTAGGACGGCCTCCCACCAGGTGGACAGACGACCTGAGGAAAGTCGTAGGGAGTCGGTGGATACAGGCCGCGAGCGACCGGTCGCACTGGAAATCTATGGGGGGCTATAATATGTCTGCAGTGCACGTCACCATGCTGGGGCCCTAGCAGGAACATCTGACAGCGGTGTAGGCTTAACGTTATCGAAGAAAATTTGTATGGGCGCTTTCATGATTTTGACAGATTTTCATACAATTCTCATGAATGAGTAAACGTAACGTTATCGAATCCGATAACGTTACGTTTACGCCGCTGTCAAATGTTCCTGCTTGGGCCCCTGGTCCGCTCCGTACCGAATCCGATCGTGTGCTAGCACTTAAACTAATTCCATGTTCAAAACACCATTAAACAAAATAATTAAATACTTCAGGAGCTGCAAATCATCCGGCTTTATTGTTTACTTGTACGTTGCCAAAACTTAGAGGTGACACTACCTCTCCCACACACCGTAAAGTGTAAATATATATACACTATTTGGGAGATACTTTTTATTTTGGTGCATGACTAAAAAGACGTTTTAATATTTGTTTTGAAGAGTTAAGAATAGCTCGGCGATGCATTGATCAAAAATCTATACATAACACGGGACTGTAGTTTATCTTTTTGTAACACGTTATCGCTTCTCATAAAATAATTCTGATAGTTCAGGGTAGGTTTAAACGGCGTGAGATATTGGAACAAGTGTGATGATTGTTGATGTTCACAGTGTTCAATCTGTCACTATCAAATATTTAGAGGTGTGTTCAGTTTACCTGTTTGGTATAATATTTATTTATTCCTGTTCATAGTTAAGACAGAACAACGTATGTCGGGACACAGGACATCTACTCTTGCTATTTGCACTCTTTCTATTAGACTTCCTGTAGACAACAATAGTGTGATCGGCGCCATAATAAGACTGGCATCTGCCGGAAGATAATCCTCACGAGTACGGCTAATGAGGTCGCATAGTCTGCGTCTTCGAGGTATCGAAATATGAAGCGCTAGGGTTGGTACTTGGTGACTGCCACTTTAGTCTTTATATAAAACAGTTTGTGTGTAACAAACATACACATATAACACAATAATTTCACAAAAAACATCGGGGAGGGATATTGCATAACATCCCAACTCCATACACCTTTTGATTTCGGGCACATTTTTTGGGCACCGGTCAGATCACAGCAAAGGTTTTCGTTAGTCGTTACAGCTGACTATCTTTCACAGGGGTTGCAGAGGTGGAAATGTCTGGTGGGGCAATACCCGTTTAAAAAAGTACGTAGGAACTAGGAGGTACTTTTATAAACGGGTATATATATACCAAGTAGGTAAGACGGACACCTATATAAAACACATTTGCTTTCCGAATAGGTTTAAACATGGCTTAAACTAATTAATTTATTGTAATGTATGCGCCATTGATTTCCTCGATAAAGACGCAATTAGTGTCTCACCACGACTAACGACAGATATACTTACACGATTAAGGCATAGGTACTTATTCACTATACTTTTTTATGTAATAAGACCGGCATGGCAGCCGAGCAGAAGGATTGCCTGATAATTAAAGGCTAAAGTTATTATTGTCCCCCATGGATGTACAAATGCGTACTTCCTTTGGACTTCTCCAACTCGGCGAAAAAAAGCGGCCGCCGCAACGAACTCACAGAAAATAGGCGTCATCTAGTTACGCCTGCCAGATTTCTGTGTCCGTGGTATTTTTTCGGTCGAGTCGGCCCACGGTTGTTGTTGATGAGCGTCTCACTCAACCAGATGGAAGAATGACTCACTAACTTTACAATACGAATTTACCATTTACATTGAGTTTAAATATAAGCGATAAGAACTTGGACAAATTCGACGACATCATTGATAGTAAGCAGATCATTAGCTGATAAGTGATATCGTTCCTACATTCCACTTTATATTGCTACTTAGAAATCTGTGACGTTTACAGAACTTACTTTACTAGATATTGTTTTGTCTATTTCTATGGCTTTTGGGAGTGGGTAGAGTGGGAGAGTTTTGAGAAACTGCAGCGAATGCGTACACGATTTCATTTCACATTATTAATTCCTGTAGATCTATGGCTGGAACGATATGATCCGGAATCCGGCGGACTCGGGAAAATTCAGAGCACTGAGAATAGACTCTGCGCTAATACAATAGAGTTTAAAATCGTAGTTAAATGTCAATGTCACATATGACATTTTAACTCGACACTTCTGTGTTCGATTTTTAGCTCTATTGTAACAATGCAGAGTTCTATTTTCAATGTAACCCTCGAGTTTTCAAGTAGTTAGCAAGCTGATGATGATGAATTATAACTAAGAACACTCTCGATCTTGTCTGCTTTCAAACAAAAAAACTACATGAAAATCGGTTCATCCGTTATACGTCAAATTTATTAATTACGGATGAAGACGTTTAGGCTGAAAATAATTAATCATTTCAAAAAAAAAAAACAAATAAAGCGGTGTTAAGATCATTGACCTCACACTACTGTGGTGCTACTACAGGTTTACTACAGGTAGGGCTACTATACAGCTACTACAGGGCTTCTTAAATATTTTAGAGCTACTAAAAGGCTAATATTATAGAGCTACTATAGCTAGTTAATGTCTGTAACATTACTTTACTTTTCAACTCTATCCATAAGCCTACGACGACGCGACGTGGCTACGCAAAAATTACAAGAACCTCATTTTTTACTAGTGTTTAGAGTATTAATAACGAGCTAAGCCTTTTTGTATATTTATACTATAAAATATTTTAATCGCCACTTTAAGTATGTACGCTTTGCCACACCGTCATTCATAAACTAATGAAATTACGACACGTAAGGTGTAATGTACGACATAGTGACACTTTCTCCGCTTAAACGTCGCGACGCTCGCAACGTAAACCGGTGAACCTACGTAGGTACGTAAAAATGATGTATTTTTTGATGTGTCGCCGGCACGCCGGTGTACCACTTTTGAACCTAGTAATGTCGACATGTAGTACACCGGTCACCGACTTGTTTGCGACCGTGCACGGTACAGTTGCGAAATACGAGTACTAAAATGCGTACACGCACTTGATAAAATGTATGCATATAAAAGGCAGTTTTTTTGTAATAAATTCGACCAGGAAATGAGCAGACGATCAGGCGATCCTGACGGTAAGCGATTACCGCCGCCCATGGACACTCGCAACACCTTGCGAGTATGTTGCGGACAATTGCATTCCGCTGGCCCTTAAATTCACCAACCCTTTGGGCCTCCAGTAACTTCACTCACTCGGCGAAACACACCGCAAGCCTTATTTCACAGCGGTTTTCTGCAAGGTAGTAGCATTTATACGTTCGAGACGGAGGCCCATTCATAACAAACAACTTCTACATAAAATTCTGTTGCAGTTTTCTGTTTTACTGCTAGAATAAGCATAATAAATTTTATTTTAAAATATTTGTGAAGATAAGACAACTACAAAGTGTATTTTTTGAGATCGGCTATTCAAATGGCTAAAAAAAATCCAAAATTGAAATTTAAAAGCCCGATAAAACAATGTTATTTTTCTATCAAGTGCATATCTTACACAAGTATGAACTACAAAACCTCTTTATGGTGTTATTGGAGCGAAAGTCTGGAAACTAGATACGTTATGGCTGCACAAGTAGATGTTATGGTTCAATGAACCTGCAATGGTAAAAATGGCAAATGCAAACACCGTAAAGGGCCGAAGTATTAACTGTCAATATGTTTTTTATGGTACAGGGTAAAACCACCAAGGTTTTGTATATTTTTCATCTTTACTTGACATACGAAGCAATTGAACATTAAAACAATGATAAAATTTCTGCTTTTCAAAAATTAGTTGTTTTGTCACATAGGGAGGGGCAAATTATAGTCTGTCTCTGTATCTGTAACAAGCTCTCCTGTAATATAAATCATGCACACTATTTGTAATATGACTCACAGATCTGTTTATAGATTGCATTATTAACATCACTTTTACATATAGCAGAAATACTTACTACTGTGTTTATTTATAATATAACTAAGATAAGCCTCAAGTTTCAGAATAATTATTTTGTCTTTTCCTACTACTGTTTTAAATGTGAAAGTTTGTGAAGATGGGAGTGATGTTTGTGACTCTTTCGCACAAAAACTACTAAACTAATTTTGATGAATTTTGGTATAGTAGTGATTTAGGCTCTGGATTAAAACATAGGCTACATTTTATCGCGAAAAACTACAGTACAGTTCATAAAGAATAGGTAAATATAATTAAAAGTTTACATGAAAAATATTTAAAATCTGCACCTATTTCCATAAAATTTTATATCTCAGCTAATAAATACAAATCATTGAGTACATATTTTATTATTTTTTGACTTCATCCCCTAAAGGATGAAATAGGGGTCCATAGTTTGTATAGTGAAATATACTGGATGTATTGCTTTGAATTTTGACACACAAATAGTTATTATGATGTATGCATTTGTTATATAAAAGGATTTTTCTACATTTATCCCTCATGAGGGTGCAATGGCAGTCCATGCAGATGAAGTCTCGCACAAAGTATAGTTCATAAGTTAGTATAGTATAATAGCATAATAGGCATAAAGATTGATCTAAATGACATTTGTATCAATTAACATACATTTCCTACATATGTTTTCCTAAGTTCATACCTTGTAGATTGTTTAGGTTAGTAGTGTTGACGACACTCGAATACATAATAAATGCTCAAGGTTAAGTCAAATTAAGCCATTAAATGTACCCAATATTTTGGCTTAGAACACCTCTAACTTTAACGATACGCCTACATAGATTAAACAAAAAAAATCTGTATAGTTTATAGACACAGTACCAATGGAGTTGAAGCAAGCACAAAGCGATAAAATATTGTCGTCCAAAACAGGTGTTACAAAAATATAACACACGAGATTATTCAAATACGCACCTTTTAGGGCTTGAACTTTTGTTAAAAATGTTCACTCATCTAATGTGTCACTCTCATTAGGTCTTAAGCACTTTTCGAATATAATTGCGATAATTTTTATATTTACGTCTTTAATATTTACAAATATACTTCACAGTTCACACACAGCACACTCAACAAACGAAACAACCTGTGAAAAATTGTCAATTTGACAAATCCTCTAGTTTTCACAGATAAAAAAGAGCAGATGTTTAAAAAAGTTATAGAATATGATATCGATACAATCATCGATTTTAAATACAGTCTTTAAAGTTTCATAACTAAAATTTAGGACAAAGAGCAGTTATTAAACTTAATGTTACTGTAATTGCTTAAAATTAACAAAAAAACCATTTCTCATCGAAGAATCTAAATAAAACTATTTTGATACTCAAATGAAAAATCGATTTGAAAATCGATTCATTTCGATAAAATTAGGACAACACTTAATTTAATGTCAAAATGACATTTATTTAATAGTTGACACAGAAAATGTTGCCAAATCCATCAAGTTTGCCAAAAAGTGTGATTAATCTTTTTAATTTATGTTTAAACTATAATATTTTAAACTGAGAGGTAAAAATACGTTTTAACTCTTATTAATTTTGGTCAGGTACATAGCTAGATATTTCAGATGTTATACCGGGACGGAAACGGGAAGGAAAAATGGCGAATGTGAGAACGAGGGCTTTCTCTCAGACTTCATTATCCGGAATCTCTCCGGCCGGAATAAAACAGAGCTAAAAATAGAACTTTGTGCTAATACAATAGAGCTGAACATCGAACATACGAGAATCAAGTTTTTAAATTGCTGCCGTGTGTTCGATTTTCTTCTCTATTGTATTAGCGAGAGTTCTATTTTCAGCGCTGATTTTTATTCCGACCGGAAGGAATCCGGATAATGTAGTCCCAGACTAATGACAAGAATTTATAAAATATAATATTACTATGATGATTATAGTTTTAAACAATCTTCAAAAACCACAACCATATTATTGGGCTTTTTAGATTTTATTTTATAAGTAGATATGGAATTGTTATCTGTCGTTCTGTTTCGAGACTTAACACTGATTTGTATATAAAATATTGCCAAGATTTATAAAATAGGTACCGATGATGGACTTTTTGCTTGCAGTAAGTGGCAACATCGAATATTGTTCCGGATTCAACTGGGGCAGCCAGTACAGAAATAGATTAGTAATTGTGCGGTTGATGTGTGTACAGATAATTGAGCGGCTCACGTTTTTAGACGTGGGTGGATCAAAACATCGGGATTGTTTGCATTGCTTTGCATGTGAATTTACATTTAACGGGACTCTTAATATTCAATATTAATACTAGCCTTTATATTTTATTGAACTGTGGAAAACTGTGGAATCTATGAAAAGCTCGTACGTAAAATAAAAGTGCGAATATTATAAATATGACAGCTTCCACTATGATTGAACTGGAATCCTGGATTATCTACCAGTGTGTGCTCAATGAGTGCCATGTCTCCAGTTCATGTGAGTATTTTTTTTTGTTTTTGTTGTTTAAAATATTATAATAAAATATAAATATTTTACCACTGCATTTTCCGGACATTATTATATACACAATGCCTAGGGTACACACTATATAAAATGCCTATAATTTGTAAGTAGTAAAACAATTTTTTTAATTCTTAGGACATTATTACATCGATTTATTCGAAATAAATACAATAATATCTTTTATTTTACTACCTACTTACAATTAATTACACTAATTTCGCGCGCTCGAGCTTACGTGCAGCTCGAATCGGCTGGTGCGTAGTGTTTTTTTATTACAATTATTATTCCACCACATTTTTTATAATCATTTATAATAATTAATATAATTAAATGTGTGGTCGGATAGATATGGATGGTTAAAGATTGTGTTACCTAACTACATAGATTTAATTTTTTTCATCATAAAAATATAATTATAATTTTATTTTTTAATTATAAACGCAATGAAATTATATTAAATATTGACTGTTATATAAAGAACAAAACACAATTTTTATTAAGCATATAATTTGTTCTATTTTTTTGTTTGTCTTGGATTGAAAGTAGGTAGGTACCTACCCTATTTCACGACTTTTTCGAAACTTTAAACGTTCATACTTAGCTCCAAAAATATGAATATATTACGGTCTATACTTAAACGGTCATTTATTTATTTTCCTGAATTATTGTCGGCAGTGTTCTCTATTTAGTGAGGCTACAAAATTTAAAAAACTTTACCTCATTTGACCTAACAAGGATAAATTCCCATAACAATGAGTAATTGGTAAGACCACACAAAGTGTTGCCTGTTGTTGATTTGTTTAATGTTTTGCAGACCAAGTCGCGGATAACGGCTAGTTAAATAAAACCGTTACGTGCCATTGGACACGTGAGATACGAAAATATTTTTGTTTAAAGTGGGTCGCTTAAAGTATTAACTAGCCGAAGCATTTTGTTCTAGAAATTCTAGATTTGTTAAAAACGGCAAGTATAATAATATTATTTGTCATCGATTTGCAAAATTTTTAGGTTGACCGCAAATAATAGTTTTAAATTTTAAATTAAATTCAAGTACAGAGAACATTATTTTTTTGAACGTCGAATAAAGTAGACGGGGATTTCAATAATCGATGTCATCAGTTTCCTCTTTCAATACAAGACTTCCCATTTGTACATTTTATATAAAATTATTCCTGTGCACGTAGCTTGGCGACGTGTCACGTGACATAATAGAAAGTAGAATTCCAAAATAGTAGATATCAAGCTTCGATCATTAATACTATCAAGTATCAACATTCAACGCCGACTAGTTTTCAGTTTTCTCAAATCCTTTCATAATCCATCCCCCATCAATATACTTATATCCCGCCTCCCATGCCTACCTTTGATTTAAGGTGGGGCCAAACGTCAAATCATCTAACGGCCATGTGGAACACGGGACCTTTGGCCCTGAATGGCTATTGATTGAGGAAGTCCATGTCCTTGGGCTTAGAATTCATTTCAAAGAATTTGTAGCGTAAATGTTGATGGAATTATGGTGATAAGAAGGTCGATTCTGCTAATTAAATCCAGCAATAGTACTATTACTACGATCCAGTCCCGATATGTTATAAAACTGCAAAATGGTATTCTCATAAACGTCAAACCCGTTTTCATTGGTCTAAATTCTAAAAGTTTTAGGCTAAGATATCGAGACGATTAATTTATAATTCAGTAAAAGTCAAATGAAAGTGTAAGTTAATTACGAGAATTGGAGTCCTAGTGTGAAACTGTGCCCTCACAATCGCGGAAGTTTGGTCGCGTAAAACGAAAAATATGTTTGTATCGTTATTCAAGTTTATTGTCTACAGTTTTTCCCAATAATTGACTTTCCAACACAGAAATATTTTTTCGAATCGAAAAGTAGTTTTTGAGATTGGCACGTTCAACGAAACACACACAATCTTGCACTTTATAATAAGTGTAGACAATTTTATTCCCGAGCTTATCGAGTATCCTGTAGCTGCTATATATATATATATAGCTGGAAGACTGTACGTAAGTACTGTAAACTACTACCATACCAAAGTTCATCGAAATCGGTTCAGTAGTTTTTGGCGTGAAGGAGTAACAAACATCCATACATCCGTCCTCACAAACTTTCACGTTTACAACAGCAGTAGGGGACGAAAGTTTATATATTATGTTTCAATGTCCCGAAAGATGTTCAGTTAACTGGGACGGTCGGCAACATCTGGCTGTTTTTCTCTAAAAGGTTTACAGAATAAATGCCCATCGTGTAGAGTTTTGTCCAATTAACTTCAATCGATCCTTTGATGTAATGTAATGCTCAGAATTCGTTACCTGTTCAATTTAGGTGCTTAATTTGAAAATTTAAGCTTATATAATATTTGCGAGGGCAAAAAAATGTGTTTCTACGTGCCGCTTGCCAACAGTATTTTCACCCGACTACGGCGAAGCCAAAAGGAAGAGAGGAAGAAAATGTTTGTTGTTCCACCGTAGCGCCTAAACTGCAGATCCGATTTGAATAAATGAGGTGTCAACATAGAATAAATCTATGGGTGTCAATAGATTTGTAATAATGATTGACGTAGTCGGGTTATAGTTTTTTTTATAAAAATTGTAGTTATTTGAAGTTGCAACAACATTTGAGACACAAATCACAGTTTTCCTATAACTAACATACGAAAATCATTATCTCAGTCTAGTCTTTCTAGTCTTTAGAGTCTAGGCCAGTCATTCCCAAAGTAGGCGATAACGCCCGCTTGTGGGCGCTGGACGCCTAGAGAGGGGCGGTTAAGGGGCCCTGAAAAAATTGGGGGGCGCTGATGTGATTTAAGGGGGCGATGGGTGATTTGTAAGTTCAGCTACTTTATATTTTAAAATTCACTGAAATTAAAATCCTCCTACTTGACACAATCAGATATTATTATTGCTCCCTCTGGTAAGAAAAATCTCGTTTAGAATATATGTCTAATTAAACTCCAGGCGAGGCAAAAATGTTTTTATTGTGAAAAAAAGGGGCGCTACAAAATAACTGATTTTAAAAGTGGACTTTAGAGCAAATAAGTCTGGGAACCTCTGCTCTAGGCAGTAAAATACATGTACACTTTTACAACCCAACAACCAAGTCATAAACCGATGTTTTAAATGCACATCCAGTGTACGTGGTGTTAAAAGAACATTAAACCCTGACATTTGAGGATCGTTCGAAGGCTTAGAAAATTTGATTATTAATTTAAACGACTTCGTTCCATGTCCACTTGGGTTGGATATAGATAGATCGTAGGAGTAAAAATAAATATCATCATTATATTTATATTTTATTTAATACTAGATGTTTTTCGCTTCTTCGTTCGCGCAGAAGGAAATCTCGCAGGAACCGTAGATTTTCCCGTAGTCTACTCTATATCTGTGCCAAATTTCATGATGATAGGTTAAGTAGTTTTTACGTGAAAGCGTAACAAACAAAGAAACAAACAAACTCAAAGTCACATTTATAATATTAACAAGGACATTTTGTTAATCTTTGCAATATTTATGTTTAAAACTTCATATATAGCATAGTAAGTTTTACAATGTCGTCAAGTTACTGAGGGAATAAGCGGGACAGCCCCAACACAAGTAATCTCTTACTTAATGGGGAATGGGGATGCCTCACGATTATGAAGTAAATGAAAATTTGATAAATAAATATTTATTTATTTTAAAGTAAATGGCCGGTTGACGATGTTTTGATAATGTACCTACAGTCAGAAAATGAATATAAAAAGCAGTTTAATACTATAGTGTAAAATGTTACTATGTTACGCTCCCCATTTACGGTCCGATCTACCTTCAGTTCGGCCTGAACGGATGCAAAATCGTATCGTCGATGTGCAATTTCGAGATCGCATCAGTCGGCCGGATGGACTGAAGCGATTTGTTTCAGTGTTGCCAACTCTGTTTTTGCGACACTACGAAACTTGCGTCGTTTTCTTCTAGAAATACTATAAGAGTACCGAAAACTATCAAAAAGCTACTAAACTTAGGAATTTTCAGTTTTACTGTATTGAAAATATAGGGCTCCGTGGCTTAGTGGGTAGACCGTTTGATTCGCACTCGAGAGAGTGCAGGTTCGATTCCCATGTTGTGGCGTGTCCCAATGAGACTTTTTCAGGTCTCAAGTACATTATACGGACGCTCTAACGGTGAAGGAAAACATCGTGAGGAAACCCTTACATGATTGGCCCCAGACGTATTGAACAGTCTTTCCTCTGGACTAGGCTGACTGTGATGCAAGAATGCCGTATGTGCTTGGGCAACCATACGACATTTAAAAACCAACTGTCCCAGGCACTACAGTATTTCAAGAGTGGTTACTTCGCTCGGAGAATACTGTATAAATCATCCAATAACGGATGAAAAGGCTTAAGTTTTTTTTATATTGAAAATATGATATATAATTTACTGTTAAATAAAAAAAGTAGTAGGCAATATTACATATATAGTAATTAAATGGGTAGTTTTAAGTTTTACTGATATATTATTTCATATTACAGTACGTAATATGAAAAAATAATATAGTATTTTAACTGTGTGATAGTCCATACAAACTGTATAGCAAACGATATTTTATCTTGACATTAAATATTATAGTATTTTTGCCGTCTGTGATGCCCCTTAGTAATGAGTGTTTTTTAAATTCGTGACATCTGACAGCTTTTTGTCAAGGACCGTCGAGCTACCAAGCGCCGCCTATGACAGAAAAAGAATCGAAAATTCTTATTGACCGTCTTTGACACAACTTACGCCACCAGATGACGCATTGTATTCGTTGGGTCTGCCCCCTAGCGGCAGAATAAATATCAAACACCCTCATTCGGACCAACAAATCAACGCTTTGTAGTTTGAAACAAAACGACGCGGTAATTCGAATTCACAGACATAAAACTTTCGACAATTTAAGAAGATATATCAAATTGCATTGGTACCTATATTTTGTGACAAACTTTTATTCTTGTTTTATCGTTTAGCGAGCATTTGTTATAGTAATGGTTAATATGTCGTATTAAACACTAATTTGCTTCTTTAATTTTCACTACACTTCTTTAATTCTTTACTTTACACTTACTGCGAAGCCAAAAGGAAGGGTAATGATTTTGGCTATTGATATTTGGTCTATGTATGTATTTGTTCCATCGTTGCGTCTAAGCTACTGGTCCGATTTTATTTGTCAGTCAGACTCTTTAATATTTTCTCGAAATTTTCAAACTTGGTAATTCGTAAAATTTCGAAGATCCCTTGAATCTCGAACTATCAAGAGTCGCCCACAGTATACATTAGAAATTCCTGTCCTCAAAAGAGCCACACTTAAAAATGGCGTCTCAAGATGTACGGCGGCCGTTAGGGCAGGTGTGCGAACAGCTGTTCCCTTGTTCACGGCGCGGCGGCTAACCGATAGGGATGTCCTTATCCCGGATACGAGGGCTTTTTAACCTGCGCACAATAGGTAGCAGGCTAGTACTCGTAGCTAGTAAGACATAGGGTGAAGGGTTTTGGTGCGTGCTCACTGCTCGTCATTCAGCCACGAAACAATCGTTGAAGAGTAGGTATAGAGTATAGAGCAGTGGCAAAGCGTGAGTTCCGAGGAACGGTAATCCCAAAGCCGCATAAGCTAATATCTATTATATTACATATGAAATTGGCGTTTTGTAAAGGAGGAATATAAGGTCGATTTTTTTAAACATAATATATTTATTTTATCAAAGTATATACCATTGCTATCTATGCACTTTTGCCGTCTCATAGGTTAATTGATTCCTTTACTAAAAAAAACATTCGGACAGGAATCAATAAAATCTTTGAAGGCGCTTTGGACTGCCCCAGCGGAGTTGAATTTTCCCTTGCAAGAAGTTATCCAAATTTCGAAAAAAATGGTAATCTGTTGGAGCAAGGTCCGGAGAGTACGGAGGATGTCTAAGACATTCCAATTGAAGCTTCTGTAATTTGGTAGCCGTCTGTTGTCCAGTGTGTGGTCTAGCGTTGTCCTGAAGCAGCAGTGGTCTCCACTCTCAACCAACCTCGGTTGTTTAGCTGCCAGCTTTTCCATCATGATTTGCAGTCGCTGGCAATAGACATCTGCCGTAATCGTCTGGCCAGATTTAAGAAAGCTGTAGTGAACGACACCGGCACTAGTCTACCAAACGCTCACAAGTAACTTTTTTGAGTCAATTTTCGCTTGGGGCAGGCTTTGGCTGGTTCGCCAGGGTTCAGCTATTGCGATGAGCGTTTCCGATTATCGTACAGGATCCACTTTTCATCACAGGAAAAAATAAATAAACCTGCACAATAATAAAATCCCTTCATTATTGTGCCGGTTGAGTAATGTAACGCAGCAATCGACACGCGTTTGTCGGTTTGCTGCACTCAATTCATGAGGTACCCACCTTTCAAGCTTTATCACCTTCCCAATTTGCTTTAAGTGGATTAAAACAGTTTTATCACTAACACCGCAGCCAGCAGCTAACTCGGACGTGGTTTGCGATGGATCCGCTTTCACAACAGCCTTAAATTCTATATTATCAACTTTGGTCTCCGGCCGTCCAAGGGGCTTGTTCTGCAGGTCGAAATTTCCAGAACGAAAATGTTGGAACCAAAAACGCACTGTGTTTTATTTTGCGACACCGCCGCCATACCGCTGCCATTAATCCTTCGAGTCGTTTCTGCAGCACTGGTGCCACGGTGGAACTCGTACTCGAAAATAATACGAAGAAGTGAGAGGCAAAGAAAAAACCAAAAGAGGAAAAATGATGGTTTCCGAAACACAAATGCATGACTAAATAGCGGTATAAATTTGAAATTGGAATTCCTAACCAAAGAAGATATATTTGAGACCAAAGTGGCCAGTACGACAAAATGCCAATTTCATATGTAAGCACCTAATAATAGGGATGATGACTACATCTAAAATATTTAGTTTCATTAATATACTCAGATATATTGAGGCATTACTACTTGGTAAATGTAAAAAAATCTTATGTGTCATTTAGTAATTACATACATCTAAAAATGCTGCTGAATTCGGCTATGTTAGTCGGTGGTCTCGCTTAAAACGTTAATGTGTAGCAGGGCTTATTATTTTTAACTGCTAATATTGCCAATACTGACTCTATGTTATTGATACAAGCATATCTTCGGCATTAGTCATTCTATTCTGATTTGTAACGCGTGACATTTGTTAACGTTGTAATAACATCAATATTATTACGTAAGTTATACACAATAACCTAACCAAGAGCCTGTCAGAACATGTCCAAGGAGGGTTCAGTAGCTTACAACGCGCAATAGGTTTTCTTTTAATTATATCAAAAGTTATAGTCCGATTTCGCTCAAAATAATTTTTTTTTTAAGTTTTTGGCATGAGGTATCAGCATATTAAATACTTACACTTCTATCTGTTATAGTTTAGAAATGCCGAACTTGTAAACCACTTTGGATTACTCGAAAATGGTTGAATTTTTAGAGAAGTCATGCACGAAACCGTGATTTATTTCAAAGGATCTATTTGTCGATAGTCGACACCCAACACACTATATTTTAAAACGGGACCCAAGATAAAAGTGAAAGTCCAGTCAAAATCGGTCCAGACTCCGGCCGTTTCCGAGATTAGCCGTAACAAACAGACAGTCAGACTTAAGTGCCGTATAAACTATCATATTACGCATTTGGTGCATAGCTGTTAATTTGAAATTACAATAAACACGTTTGTTAAACTTTGTCACGCTAGTTAATTTGGGCTACACAATACACAGTACACAATAACCGCAATATGTGATTACTGAGGACTGACTAATGGGAACATGAATCATGATTCATAACATAGTCGCCATCCAAGTATTCGCATACTCGAGTAAGTTTAAATTACTATATCCTGAGTTATTATACACTAGCTTTAGCCCGCGGCTCCGCCCGCGTCAAAACAGTATCCCACGGGAACACTGTACTTTTTCGGGATATAAAGTAGCCAATGTGTTAATCCAGAGCTCAAACAAGTACCATACTAAATTGCATCAAAATCCGTTCATAAGTTCTTGCTTGAAAGAGTGACAAACATCCATCCACCCTCACAAACTTTCACATTTCTAATAGAAGTAGGACTATACTGTAGTAGGTACTGTAGTAATACACTGTATACAGTCAAGAGAGGCAGCTATCAGCTAAATTAGAGGTTAGATTAAACCGCTAAGAACATTTCAAAAAATTCACCACCTGATGGGATGAAACCGAGCGCATTTTCTACATTTTATAAAAATAAAACGGACGAAGCCGCGAAATACAGCTAGTACAATCTAGTACGAAATTTAAATATTAAATTATGTCACAAGCGCTCGTAACAAGTATTTTTTTCAAAATTCACCCCTAGTTAAGGAATGTAACTGGTGTCCAAAATTTTATGAACGCGAGCAACGCCCCGGCATACAGCTAGTTCACTTCAGTGAATTGTAAACACTCCAGACAGGTAATAAAGTTACAAGTTGACAAGAAATCTTAAATATTGTTACGAGATTGAAATGTCCCACGATTTTACAAGTAGAAAGTGAGAATTCTGTAGCTCTATTGATATCACGCGCGTTCCGTTGTGCTGATCTAAGTAATTCATTTAATGTAAATGAACTAAGGTAACGTACTCATACTACGAGGTCACTTTCTTTTACAAATTTTCACCCCCTTCAAAATTTTCCAATTAAAACAACTTAACGCGCGTTGAGAGTGAAATTTGAAAGTTTAGAATTTTAAATGATGAATGAAGTTTTACTTCTTTCACGTGTACTCTGTACACGTCATACATTTTTGCAAACTGAAAATAAAAAACACAGCTTATAGTTAAAGCGCCCATAGTCACCATCCAGCCTGCAGATCCAACACAGTAATCATGGCCGTCGCGCGAGATTTTCCTGGAAGATATGGACGTGACAGAAACTTAAACCCCGTCCCCTACTCGGTGACCAAGCGAAGTCGGTACTTTGAACTTTTCCTTCCCTAAACAGGCGTGCTGTAGTATGGCTATGTTCCAGCAGCACCAGAATCCGTGGTCTAGTAGTTAGAGCTTGGCTCTAGACTCGGAGGTCGTGGGTTCGATTCCCGTATTGGATCAACGAAAAAAAATGTAGTTTCTAAGTTTGGTTAGGACAATGCAGGCTGATCACCTGATTATCTGACAAGAAAGATGATCCATGCGTCGGATAGGCATGTAAAAAGTCGGACCGGCGTCTGATCTCTCGCCTCTCGGTTATCCGTCCCCACTGGTTTACGAGAGTAAAAGAAGAGAGAGTGCTCTTGTGTATTGTGCACACACTTGAGCACTATAAAAATAACTCCTGCGTAGATGGCCTGGTTTCAATGAAACCGGCCACCGTCACCGAAATCGGTGTGGGAAGCTATTCTATATTATTATGTTCCAGCAACTACAAGAGGGTCGACAGAGATGACCATGCGTGTTTTGTCAGCTATTCCCAAACGTAAAGCAATGAACTTCTCATTCGTTTCGTATTCTATAACTTTGTGAACATATAAATAATGTCCACAGCCGAAAATTATAACCGCCGTTTTTTGAAAGTCGATAATATTTCAAACATGGAATAATTTATACCGATTTCAAACTGGTACAATGGATAAAATATTTCTGCATGTCAACATAATTTTTATGTCGATCTGAAAATTAATTAGATGATTATTATTATTTAAATTTTAATAGAATATGTTGCCAAAGAGTAGCGAGTAGCGACTTTTGCGTGTAATAAGTGCGTGTGCAAAAGTGTTTTTTTTTTAAATTAAATGAACCATGAAACGAGCAGACAGATCGCCTGATGTTAAGCGATTACCCGACGCCCATGGACACTCGCAACACCAGAGATACATATAATTCCTCTGGTGAGCGATACAAAATCTAAGTTGTGCGCGGCGTCGAGCTACGCAGCTCTGCATAATAATCATAATATTTATATTACAACATCTTCAAGCATCGCGTCGCGTCTCGCTGTGTACCGATTACCGACCCTTATTGTAACTGCGATGGCAGCTGGCTGAGCTGACTATTACATTGTAAATTAAACTATGCAAGCCACGTGCATCTCGCACCAGCTCATCTGCCATGATAATTAGGCATTCCGACGTGGCGATGGTGCTATAAGTGAATTCATGATTAACACTGACTAAGGATAGACTATCATAAATTTATGTTAGAATCTGATATCAGATTCTAACATGAATTGGTACACTGAGCTGTGGTACAATGATAAAAGTCATTGGGAGTTTTGACCCGCTTTAAAAAAAAAAAAAACTGTTTTCCAAAGTAAAAATGCACAAAAAAGTATGAAATAAATCTTATTTTCTAAATAATTCCCGTTTTAAATTTGGCTTATATTTGAACTATTCTCTACTCAATCTTCATAATTTTGAAGTCGGTACCAGCCAACTTGAACGTGAGTTCTATTTTAAATATTGTTTTATCAGGATGTTGTTGTGTCCATATATATTTCGAGGAGTTCCCTCGATTCCTAAGGATCTCATCACCAGGATTCCACTTCAGTGAATAAAGGACCAATTTCGAATTACATAAAAATACCCTTTACAACAACAAAAGAATTTTGCAAATAGGTCCATAAACGGCAGATTAATGTTAAAAAAGATATCCGTGTCGATGTAAAATACCATGAGAAGTACCTTTTATATCATGATAATGTGATGATGTATGGTGTGATGATGGTGGTGATAATGATGTTTCTTTTTTAATAATAAATAAATATCTTTTGACGCTTTACACCACGTCAATCTAGCCTCGTGCTAAGTATCCGAAGAACTTGTGTTACAGGTACCAGAAAACGGGAAGTGGTAAACGTTTGGATCCAGGGTATACCGTGGGGCAAAATCCTAATTTTCGGTAGCATATGCTTGGACTACTTCAGAAAACGTCGAAATCACCATATGTGTCCATATAAATTTCGAGGAGTTCCTTCGATTCGTCATGGATCCCATCATCAGGTCACCACTTATGCGCGCTATCGAAGTTTTCTAAGATCGGCGGTATATATACAACATCCGAAATGCATACAAGTGGGCTTCGGCTTGTCCGAACGTACCACCTCGCTCGGTCGGAGATCTCCCTATGGGGCTTCCATCTATCCCACAATAAATAAATATATATTGGAAGTCAGTTAAAAGGTCGCGACCACAAACCGAAATACCTACTATTTGATTGTACAATTTTCATTCACATTTCATTTTCCGTATTTATTATAATTCAGATACATTGAGAAGTGGAGATAATATCAATAAATTGCTAATCATATTTTTACGATTCATATTCGTTGTACTCCTGCAGAAATACTGTATCCCCCGGGACACTGTACTTTTTGGGAAGAATGTAGCCTATGTGTTAATACAGAGCTTAAACTACTAGTTACTACCATACCAAACTTTTATCAAAATCCGTTCAGTAGTTTTTGCTTGAAAGAGTAACTAACATCCGTCTATTCTAGCAAACTTTCACATTAATTATAATATTGGACACATAGAAATATAGAATCTAGATGCAAATTGCAATTACGCTTACATCGCATTATTCGCCCCTAATTTTATGTAATTAGGTCGCCGTGGGTCGTTTGTTCCATAGTAAAAATCCTGATATCATTTTCGGTTAAAAGTTGCCTACTTAATACCTAGTCTTGATGAGGACATATCATCATCATCAGAAAAATAGATAAACAACAACTTTATTAAATACTTAAATAAGTGCTTTACGTTTTGATGGTGCCAAAGCCATTTTTATCATGCACATGGAGATAAAAATGTACACTGCAGATGGAAAAAATTTCAAGAGCATTGAACGCAATTTAATTTTAGAATTGAAATTGTAACGCGTGGAATTGGAATTATGCAAAACACTGGCCGCTAATACCAGTGAGATTATTGTGCATGATGCATCCGAGACATTCGCTGGACGGTGGACCGGCCGCGGAGGAAATTGAATATTTTCACGCAAGCCATCCTATACGGCTGCGCTTACACCGAAACGAGCATAGACTTAGATGATCTTGAATTTATCTTTAAGACTTTGGTCGCAATTTCGTCTGTAGGACGAAAATCTATCTGGGACTCTTTGTTTTAAGAACAACTTCATATTTATTCCACTTTCCCACACACGTTCTAGCTGATTTAACAAAATACAAGCCAATTCGAATCAAATGAACAGCGCTATGGTATTATTAGCATGGCGCTGTTCATTTGGTTCGAATTGGCTATACATATCAAAGTCGTCGTTTCAATATCAAAGACCCTTGACTTTTACTTAAGATGCATTCGAAAATTTCGAAGGCGAAGTTCGAAAACATAATGTATGGGATTTGACTTATTTCATCGATAAGTGACATGTCGCTTGTGATGCGTTATGTCAAATCAAATTCATTAAGACTACTGTTTGTGTTACTGGCTACTGTATGCCATCCTGATTGGGGGTTAAGTACCTTAGTAACATTATATATTTATTACTAGATGATACCCGCGACTTCTTGCGAGCCAAAAGAGTGAAAAAGCGTGAACCGTACATTATGCTGCCATAAAATAGCTTATGTCCTTCTCAGTGGTCTACTTTATATTTGTGCCAAATTTCATGATGATCGTTTAAGTAGTTTTTACGTGAAAGACGTGAAAAACAACCTTACAAACAAACTCACTTTCACATTTATAATATTAGTAAGGATAAGGATTTTTATGTGACGGTAATTCAAGATGTTAAAGACGAGAGCGTGTGATCAAAGGGAGTTTTATTACGGCCCTAACGAAGGTTCCCGACCCGAGTTCTGACCCTTTTCCTGAATTTTTTACTTAAAGCGAGCCAAAAATAGTCCCGATGTGCCGGAACATGGGATATTAAGCAGGCATTTACTCAGTAGCAGGGTTTTGGTTGGGATAAAAATAATTAAACTCGTATATAAAGTAATTAACCTCTTATCTACTATATAAAGTATTAAAAAAGTCTATAATATGTAACGGAAATACTCATTAAAATAAAATACTATGGGTGTTTATTTTTAGTTTTTCTAAAATGTCCATATGTTTTACTACACTCTATAGGTAGGTATAATTAGCTTGAAAATGGGAAACAACAGTTATTCGCAACAAACAAGACGTTTCCTGTTAGGGAACGAAATGTATCAGCAACGTGAATTCATAAAGAAACTAAACTAAAAAGAAGTCGGTTGATAACATACATGTTCATGCTGTAATTACCGTTTTCTGGCAAAATTTGATGTCTGTACAGCAGTACAGCTTGGCAAACCAGTCTAATAAGGATAAAAGATGATACAGTCGAAAATGTTATTAGTTTCTGCTGTCCACCGCATCATACTCTTTTTTGCCAAGCTGTACCTAATTATTTATCAGATAAATATGTTTTCTGATAGCTTTTAAGTTACCCATATATACATAAATAAACTAGGTGGAAGCTTTAAAATAGGCGTATTGCCATGAATCGGCTCTCGCAGGTAAAATCAGATTGATGTAAGTTGTAGATACATAAATTCGCTAAGATTCTCTACTGCAGTGAGCAGGACATGATACTGATGATGATGATGAATGCCTGAGATGACATAAAACAGCTGTGGAATGCATTAGCCGAAGCCGATGGACGGTGAGGTGAACGTATTCAAACCGGTCACATACCCAAATGGTGATTAATGCCGTCATCATCATCATCTGCTGCAGTTAGCGTTGTGTAGGACTGTGTATCGGCTGTGATGGATGTTTGTTTGTTTGAGAATTTTTAATTTTTTAATTTTTGAGAATTTTTAACATTAACTTCTAACATTGACACATTTATTTAATGGTGATGATTAGAATTAACATCAAATGCAGTGATTCATGAACAATAATATAATGAATGAATCTGAGAGCGCGGCAGCGGTCTCGCCAAGTTTTCATGGAAATTGATTCCCTTACTTTTTTTTTTCCAACCATCTTCTCTTAAAAAGTTTAGCGCATGTTGTGCAATGAAAATCAGGGGAAACTCTGGAAACTTCTGGTCAGTCTAGTAATTCCATTACTCAATCAATTAAAAATACAATGACGTCGTATTACGTGATGGGTAAGTAGGTACGCAATAAACGTAGAAGCCGTAAAACTTCCCACAAGTTTATAACTGTATAACCCTTTGCAGTTTACCTGTTATATGGTCAGAGGACCTATCAGGAATAATTGACAGTAACGTATTCGTAAAATTATCGAATGAAAGTGTACGCGCTGTCATTATTTTCATATAATTCTATTTCGTAAGATTACGTTGCTGTTGATTGTTCCTGCTAGGCACACTGGACTTTATACCCCGCACGGTTGGATGATTTAAACTTGCGAAAAAACATTTAAATTTTGGATGTGAAAAAAACTAAATGTGGCATACTTAATAACTAAGTTATCGATCGTATTTATGACAAATCGTTGCGAATTATCGTATCGATTTGACATGCACATTGCACACGATCGATAAAACTGCACATACTACGGTATACACAGTTAAAATCGTTACGATGATACGTTACGTGTATAGCGACACTTAGCAAAACGCATGAAGAGGTTTTTGATGGTATTATTTATGGATCAATGAGGATTTTTATTAAATATGGATGCTAATAAAAATATTTTGATAGAATTTGTAAAAAAGACATTAAATAAGAAACAAATAAATATATTACAGAAAAAAAACATGTTTTATTTAGGTACGTATTCAATTTGTCGAGTTACTTAATACCTACCACTATGATTTTTATGTACCATTTTTTTTTCTTTTCTTTAGTTTTCTTTGTTATTTTTTTTTTAATTTTAATTTTATTTTGTTTACAGGATCTGAAGTTTCGGAGCCAATTGTTTTTGTCCTGAATTTATTAAAAAGTTTCCTTCATGGTAGCCAAGTCTTGTAAGTTTTTTTTTTTTATTTCTTTTATTTTTATTTTGTTAATTTTTGTGTGTGCTTTCTTCATTTATGGGGATTATTTTCTAGCTGCAAAAGATGAACATTTTGTGGAAAATCTGTCAAACATAAATATTTCGTACTTGTTACCACGCGTCACCACGCCGACAGATTGGATGTTTCACATTAAAATATACGTTATCGAATATCAGCAATGGCGTCACAGGTACACAAAAGGGCTGTTGGTATTAGTACGGCATATTAATTAGTGTGTTCATGCGTCTGACACACATCAGGCGCACACCAAGCCCATTTACAACAGGGCGTGGAAACCACTGACCGAGTTAGGGCTTTACATTAGTCAGATATTTGGAATTTGAGTTTGACATGGGTTTTGCGTGTTTTGACGGTCACCATCACCAAAATCTGTGTGGGGACTAGGAGGTATTATTATTTATATGCATCTATTAATTATATGCTTGGTAAGATAAGTAGGTACCTACCTACATACGAATAAATAAAAGTGTCATACAAATAAACAAATAAAGTGTCTTACTGTGTTCAAAAACTCTGTAAAAGTAAAAGATTGAGCAATGAAAGAGAAAATCTGAATACAATTTTTTGATAAATTATTATTTTACAAATTTTTAAGTTGGTATCGAAAATGTGAAATTTTGAACTTAAATATTTCAATGCCTAATTAGGAAAAAAATGGCACATTTTTACTAAGGAGTTTAGAATATCAAAAAACTAGGCTTTATTAGATTATTGCGTATATTATAAAACAAAATACTTAAGCGATATAATAAACGTGATTTCTGCCGTTTTTTTGCTCCATATAAAGTAATGATGGTGAAAGTTTATGTTATAATGATGTTTGAAATGTGATGAAATATTCATCGAATATTGAGTTGTATTTTCTCTTTAAAAATAAATTTAAAATATAAAATAAACATAATATAAAATAAACAATAAAACATTACCATACAAAACTCTTGATTTTTTCGCTGTTTTTTTGCTCAATAATAATACTACTGCTTCGAAATTAGTGGTACTAATAGTTCAAGTATAGATAATGGTACGGAACCCGTCGCGCACTAGCACGACTCGCACTTGGCCCGTTTTTTTATAATAAATCTGTGAAACTAAGTGAGCTGTAACTCAAAATCAAGTGAGAGTAACAGTAAAACTTTTATGTTCTATCTCAGTCTGGGACGAAGTCACATTTAAACTTTTCTTGGAAAGTAAATCTCACTTATTCATGTTAAAGGGCACTACCAGACCACCTTTTCTCGACCCGTTTTGTCGATGTTTTGAACCCTTATGACTTGGGTTTGAATTATACCAGATAAATGAATTTTTCAAGATATGTTACCAGTAGCGAACTTATTAAACAAGTATTTATTACATAGGTCTTATACTTTAGATTTTATTGATATTTAAAAACCCCTGATTTCGTCACTGACTCACTGATGATCAACAAAATTATATGGTACCTCCGGATCTCCTAGATAGCTGAAATTTGGTACGTAAGCTTATATTAGTACAAAACTATGATAATAATTGTCAAAATTTGAACTTTTATCCTCCAACCCCTTAAACTTGGGGAAGAAAGTTTGTATGAGACTTCCGCAAATTTTGACGCTAGAGGTTTAAAAATTGTTGTAGGGATCCTTGTTATAAATAATAACAATAAAATGTAATAAAATAACCATACAACCCTTTAATAACAAAAAACACAATAAATGTTTTTAACCTTTATCGACATATTTCAATGTACTTCATATTTTACTTATTTATTCTTTATTAGACTCACCAACAGCAAAACACATTTAACAAACATTTTATGTAACGCATGCACTTATGTGTATGCCACTTATAGGCGTGTACAACATTCATCAACAATAGTAAGTATTTAATATATTAATCAATAATTACATCACATTAAGTACGACAATAAAAAAAACTTAGCGGTACAATTTATTCAAAATTATCTATTACATTTCTTTTTTTAACTATTGATTTCTAAAATTGGAAAGAATTTTGATTGTAATAATCTTAAATAGTATTGTGCGAACGTCCCTTTAATCAGTTTAATGTTACCTTTATGTACAATTCTCCGTTGAAATTACTACTAGGGAAATAATTATTTGAATATTACGTCAATTAGTTTCCTATCCAAGCGACGAACGACGACATAACTGACATAGTTCATAATATACGCGATAGATAGACGATGGCTATAAAAAATATTATGATTTATCATCAAAACGATTATTAATTAAGTAAGTAAATAAGAATGTCAAAAAACAACATGTTATAGGCCGTAAAACAGTTACATAGTTTTTAGTTTTTGTAAATCAAATATTTACAGTATACTTAGAAGAAAATAAACTGGTAAAAAGCGCCATCTAGGAAAACACATAGCTAATAAATATAATATCAATGATGTGTATTCAAGCAGTACTTAATGCTATCGACAGATGTCAGCGTTTCGACCCTACATCACGCTATCGGTGTGTTGTAAATAGAATACGTGATAAAAGGTAATAATAGACTCTGTATTCTGTAACGTAATTTTTTACCGAAAGATTCGAATAAAAGTATCCGGGAGAGTTATAGCAGTACGAACTAAATTGCTTGCTAGCTGTGCCACACGTATTGACTGGCGACATACGAAAAATATATAATAAATATATAACTTGCAAAAAGAAATGAAATCCCACCAAAAACATATTCATGTTAAAATATTTGCCAAGACGATACCATATCACTCGCACGGTAAAAAAGTTATCAGATCTCATGTTAAACCAAACTTCCAACTCTACACGCCCTAACTTCACAAACTCTACACCTTATTAGTCAATATTATAATATATTGTGACTTGGCCGTTTCGTTCCTACAAAAGTAGTATAACAGAAAAACAGTGAATTTTTTATGCCCAACTTACGCCCAAGTATGTAGCGAAATGGCCAGGCCAAATAATATATTGACTTAAGGGGCCCATAAATGGTCCGGTCTGCCTTCAGTTCGGCCTGAACGGATGCAAAATCGTGTCGTGTGTGTGCTCGAATCCGTTCAGGCCGAACTGACGTCAGTTGGGTCGGATGTGATTTTTTCCGTGTATGGGCTCGAATCCGTTCAGGCGTCAGTTCTAACTGAAACGATCGGCCTCTCGTCTGTGGCTGCCTTAAGGTGTAGAGTTAGGGCGTGTACAGTCAAAAGTTTGGTTTTACATGAGATCTTTTAACTTTTTGACAGTACGAGTCACATGGTATCGTCTTGGTAAATATTTTAACATGAATATGTTTTTAGTGGGATATACTTTCCAAGAAAAGTTTACGTATAAAAACTATAGTTTTGCTCTGTCCGTCCGTCTGTCTGTCTGTCCGCGCCTCTAGCTTCTGTAATTATGAATATTTAAAATGGATGAAATTTGGTATAGTTAAAGACTGTATAGATCTTGGTTTTGGCATCATATAATAATTATTATTTTACATTTTAGGGGTGGCACTCCATACATGTGAAGTGGGGATGAATAATATTTTTTATTATACCCCATCGTGTGGGGTATAATAAAAAATATTTACATAGAATATTGCGATTTTTTCAAAGCGAAATGCTGATAGATTATGCTAAATAATATTTAGGCAAATTATTCTGAAAGAAATCGGACAATATCTTTTGAAGTAATTTGAAAAAAAAAACGCGATTATTATATATTTTATATATATTTTCGAAATGTGTTTTAACCGGCTTCGAAAAGGATGTGGTTGGAGCTTTCATTAATATTCCTTTTCATGTTGCCTGATGCTGTGTGTTTTAACTTTTAATGTTTTCCTCTTCAAACAAAGAGAGGAAAAGGCGAGTGTAATTTTTTTCTCACGACTATCGCAATAACATAATCTTGAAAAAAACTAAGTCATACAGGTCATACAGCTTATTTTACAATTACCTTGATTCTGAGTTCTGACTAGATTGTGTATGAGCACCTAATGACTGCGAACATGCAATGTGTGACGTTATTCGCACGAACGCTTTTCAAACGCCGATAGTTGTTGCAGATATCTATATTTTTATGGTTCCGTAGTTCACGTCTGGAACCCTGTTTCGTCAACCTTACCGTCCAAATTGTTAGCGCTAGAAATATGAAACTTTGCATGGATAAAGTGTATTTACTACGTCGACAAAGGGTTAAAATAAAACCACGAAAAAAAATTTTTTTGGGGTACCTACCCTACACGTAAATTGGGATGTGGGGTAGCATAAGATACCCCAGACTATATACAGTTATCCGTTTGAGAGTTATTCAACTTTAAAGCCCTTTTTTTGTTAAAATTGGACTTCTCTCTAAAATGGCTGGCTCGAAAAACCTGAAAATCATCATGACGGTAGTCCATGTAATAAAATTTAAAGGAAAACTATAGTGGCTTATGTTACTTTGTTAGTTCAAGAGTGTTTCATTGTCAAATGCGCTTACTTGAAAAATATCATGAAAACTTCGTACAAAAATGGCTAAATAATAAGTAAACATGTAAAATACTGGTGTATTGGTCCGGGGAACTCTACGTGCTCGAGTCCGACTCGCACTTGGCCAGTTTTTATTACGAGATATTTTGTGACCTGCATGAAATGTGTATCTTCTTGTGTAGTGAATAAAGTTCAATAGTGAATAGCTATCTTAAAATTGCAGCGCCGCGTAGCGTTGCGTATCGTCGCGGAGTAACTGACTCTAATTAAATCTCCTGCATTGACTAATTATAGGAAATAAATTATTATACAAAAGACTTCGGCAGTTAGCATAATATATATTTTGATATTATATTAGTGTATATCAGTAATATGTAACAAAATAGGAACATAATCTTCACACTTAATCTAATCTAACATATAAAATTCTCGTGTCATAGTGTTCGGGGACAAACTCCTCCGAAACGGCTTGACCGATTCTTATGAATTTTTTTGCATATTCGGTAGGTCCGAGAATCGGTCGTAATCTATTTTTTTCAACCCCTAAATGATAAGGGTGGCCCAACCCTAAATATTTTTTTTTATATTTTCGACATTTTTTTTATTAAATTATATGATGTGGCATTAAAATACTCGTACATACAATGGCAAAACAACATTTGCCGGGTCAGCTATAACATATAAATAAATTGACAAGAAAAGTATACAATAAAATTGTTCCGTCATGTTTCGCGATATCACAATTCACAACGTTCATGAGAAGGAAACTTTATGACACAGAACTTGGTCAGGACACAATATGACCACAATATGGCGTGATCAGTGTCCTTATATGTATACATTTTGCTCGTGTTGATTGTCCCTTACTGGCTTTTCCGCATGAAGCATCATGTAGAACAGGCATTCCCAAACTGGGTTACGCGGAGCCTTGGGGTTCCGTGGGATAGTCATCCGGGTTCCGCTAAAAATATTTAAAAACTAGCTGGTGCCCGCAACAATCGTTTGCGTAGAACTTATTATTAAACTATAGAACAGTAATTTAATTGTTGAAACAGTAAGGTAATTTAATGTAATTTACAGCATTGGGGTCCCATAAAATAAAAGGTTCTCCGTTGTCATAAAAGTTTAGGAACCCCGTGTTGTGGGACCGAGTATGACACTAATAAAATTATATTGAAGAAGGAAATAACAGTTTTGTTTTACGATAAGGAGAATATGGTACACGGAATACAAATTATGCGATCACAATATAGTATTATCCAGCAGGATAACATAATATTTCCTAGAATCCATTTTGTTATTAGTAATACAAAATAGTTTTGACTTAAATTTCATTCTACATCTAATATCTACAAATTCTTGCAGTCCAAAAAGGCATGCTGCCTTAATACACCATTTTCACTATTGCTATATTATTTTAGCCCTCGTAAGTACTAGGTATAAAAGGCATTTGACCTTTTATTTTCATAAAATCACTTGTCTCCCTGCACTGTCTTGTTGAAGTCGTTAAAACGACCTTTTGACAAGTTCAGTTATAACAACCGAATCGCGTCATGATTAACGAGGGACATGGCAGACCGTCAATGGCTGATTCATAAAAATTCGCGAGTCACTGACCTCATTAGGAAACGATAAATATCTCGTTTGCATCAGAGATCAGATGCGAGTGCGACGCCATTAAAATAGAAAAAATATCAACACGTGCGAAATTCCTGTTAAAAAATCATTACTTTCATTCTTGTTGCAGTAATGTAGTCAGTTTTGTTTTTTAAACATAAATATTGCCTAAATAGCAAAAGTCACAAGTCATATCTGGCCCACGAACAAGGGATGTTTCGATGCGAAAGGTAATTTTACCGCTGTCAAATTTCTTCCAATTTGAGCTTGTCTATCCTCGTAGGAATTTCCTTTTAGGGAGGGAAAAGCCTCTTGACTTTCATGAGGATTTGTCTTTTATATTTGTTGCAAGAAACAATATAATTGTCTTTTAATATTGTTTACGACATAAGCGTTTGTATGCGTAAACAACATAGAATTCGCGAAAACGGCTGCAAGCATTACCATGAAATTTAGTATGCAGGTAGTTTTGGGGGAGAGAAATCGACCCACGTTACGGTACGTTTTGTTCGTGAGAAAACTGCGCATTTTTAAGTTACAAATGTTTTTTTGTTTCATCATGCAACAATAATATTATATCAATAATATCGACCAAATCTGTACATGTTGTGTTAATACTATTATGTCAGTCCGATTGGCAGTTTGGTCACAGATGAACAAATAGTAACTACGTAAGTTTGGTATGCGTATGTATAATTTTTTGGTCTATGATCCGGTATAAGAAATATACGCTCATCTGTTATTTATTAGTGATAAGAAATAAATGATAGATGATATTCATTTATTTCTAATCACTATAAAATAACAGATGAGGGTATATATTTCTTGGACCGGATCTTGCACTATTTGCTGTGTTCGAAAATTCGAAATGTGGTGGGGATTCGAATCCCGGTCAGATAAATATTTTTGTGTTTATCATTTTATTTTTTTTAATTTATCTGAACTCCGAGCAAAGCTCGGTTACCCAGATACTAGTTCTATATAGCGTAGCCACGGTCACAAGCTCTATTATAAACAGGTATGAGCAGGTAATAAGGATGTAGATACGGATCAATTGCAACCATTTCCTTGACGTAACCTAATACGACGTGAAAAGAACTCAAGAATATCAAGTTTCGTTTCAAGTTCGTTTCAAACGTGACTCACTTAAGTGTAGCTAATTTAGGTACAACATCTAAAGTCCGTATTCAGGATTTTAAAGTCTTCCACCGTCCGTCCACCCATCTCTTCGTTTTTAGGATTCCGTAGTTCACGTCTCGGAACCCTTATAGTTTCGTCATGTCCGTCCGTACTCTGTCCGTCCGTCCTCGGCTTACCTTCCAAATGGCTAGTGCTAGAAAAAATAAACTTTCTATGGATATCTGTATTAATCACGCGCCACGTTGACAAAGTGCTAAAGTAAAATCACGATTTTTTTTTTATTTATATATGGCATCGGCTTATAACCATTTGCCAGTGTCAAGTTAAAAAGGCGGGAAATAGAACTTTCGTTTCAATTTTCAACACCGTATTCCTAAATCGTCACGTCTAAAGTCTAGTCAAAGTCCAAATAAATAGTCAGTGCAGTCCATGAGTCATGTCAGTCGATTCAGTAAAGTGGTAGAAGCTTTACTGAAAGTTCCTATGGAGTTTTGGAGGGAAACTCAAAATAGCACGTTTTTAGAAGTTGTACCACTTGCCCACACTTGTGCACGTTAACGAATATTTAATGGTTAATATTCTACCAATATTACACATTAAGAACCGAAATAACACAATTTTATGAAAGAAATGCAAAATCCATAACGTCACCCATTGAATTCCCCGGCAAAACTCTCACGAATTATTATTAGTACTTTTTTTATTTATTTTTTATTTGGGGAAATCCTTTGTTTCCCCAATCAAAAAACTCAAAAAACCCCGGCCGATGTCCGCAATCCCGGATCCCCGGCGGATTGGGCACATTGGCCGGGGTATGTGGAACTCTCCCGGGTGCGTGATTAACGCATTCGGAGATACCGCACTAAAACCCCAAGGTGACTCCTCCTCAGCTTGTCGAGAGACCCGCCTAAGCGATAACAGCAGCGGCCCAGTAAGCGGAAATTATTATTAGTACCTGGGTAACCGAGCTTTGCTAGGAGTTCTGATAAATTTAAAAATAAAAAGAATCCCAAAAATATTTATCTGACCAGGATTTGTGGCGTGTACCAATGAGACTTTTTCAGATCTCAAGTACATTATACGCAAGCTCTAACGGTGAAGGAAAACATCGTGAGGAAACCCGCACATGGTTGCCCTCAGACGTATTGACCAGTCATTCCTAGACCAGACTAGGCTGACTGTGTTGTGAGAATGCCGTATGTGCTTGGACAACCATACGACATTTAGAACCGACTGTCCCAGACACTGCAGTATTTCAAGAGTGGTTACTTAATGGTTAAACAAACTTACCATAAGTGAAGTTTGACCATAATTATTAGAGTCGCTGCATCCGAAGAGACTTTATAATTAACATGGTAGTCCGCCCCTAGCTTCCGGCATCGAACACGTTTTAGAGTTTCCTGAAAATATAAAATAGGTGGCGCGGCAATGGCGCGCGCGTAATATCTCGGCGGGAACAACTTACGTCACCCGCCACTCCCCACCAGTCTGCCTCAGAGGTTTTCTGGGGATCGATCCTCATTCATTTTAGAATACTATCCCCCTACGATTTTCCCGAGATACGTAAGGGTAAGATTTTTATAGGAAATCTTTATGGGTGGGTGGGTAATAAAGTCTCTTCGGATGCAGCGACTCGAATTATGGTCAAACTTCACTTATGGTAAGTTTGTTTAACCATTAATTATAATTCGTCGCTGCATCCTCGAGACTTTATAATTAACATGGTAGATGTTTCGAGTTTTAGGAAAATCGTTATTTTAAATAAAATAAATTAATAAATTAATCGCAACATTATGACTTATTATTATAATTTCCAAAAATCAATTTAGTAACCCATGTAATTTACTTGTGTTTAACATACCTAATCAATATAATATTATGTAATACATACATTATTTAGATATTTATTTAAAGAATTAACTGCTCTCTTCCAGGTTATGATCAAAAATCGTATTTGCAAATGTTGTATTAACATTTGTAGGTAAAATAGATCGATTGTAAAATTTACCAAAAACAAGAGAGCTTCCTGACCAACCTGCGACCTTATTTATAGTCTCAATGGAAACGCCGCCGCGACAAGCCGCCGAAGTAGATGCATGACTGATGCTATGTGCCGAGAACTGGCGTGTATCTATACCACTTTCTTCTAGTACTTGTTTAATCCAGCGGCTTATCGTGGATGTGCTTGCATTGTGATGAGGCTTTTTCGTTGTTAAAATTAATCTATCAGTTTTCTCTCTATTCCTGAATGACTGAGTTTTTTGTATATTATAGACTTCTAATGTATTCGCTGGACATATTTCTTTTTTATGATGATAAAACGGAATGATTAAATGTGGTTGAGTTTTATTAGGATTAAATGTTTTAAGTAATTCGTCAATGGATATTTGAATGGTCGAGTTATAATTATTGATATTTGAAACTTTGATGAGAGATAGAGTCTGTACTCGTTGAGCAGTTGCCAGAGCAAGAAGTGCTACTAATTTTTTAGTTATAATCGAAAGTGATAAACTTTCATTTGGATACCAATTACTCACAAAATCAAGAACCAAATTAGTGTCCCAGGTATTTTGATATTTAGGAAAACATGGTCGTGATTTAAAGACACCTTTGAGTAATCTGCTGACATTACTATCTGCGCTGAACCTTTTACCTAAAATGAGGGAAAGAGCTGAACGTATAGTATTAATACTTGAATAACTAGAGCCTAATCTAAATTGTTCAGTTATAAATTGTAGTGCTATTTGATTTGGAATATTTAAACAATCAGTAATACTGTTCTCTGTACAAAATTTCCAAAATTTTTTGTATGCAGTATCGTATTGTTTAAGCGTGTTACGAGATAAAGAGGAAATTATTAGGTCAATCGTCTCTAAATTCAGCGACTGTCTTGAGAATGCTTCCCTGATAAACGGCACGATACCAGGGTAAGGCTTCGCCATAAGGGGTGCACGGTCCTGAAAGGTGATTTTAAAAGACTATAATCCGGCCTAAAATAAGTAACATCTGAGGATATCATTTTTAAAAATAACGGATACCATGCCTGACTAGGCCAATAAGGAAAAACAATAATGCCAGATGCCTGGTCATTCATTATTTTCCGTAAACATTTTAGTATTAGAGAAAATGGGGGAAAGCAGTAAAAGTAGTCATTATTCCAATTTAAGGTAAAGGCATCAATATTGTATGCATTTGGATCTCTTTTCCAAGAAACATATTTTGGACATTTAGCGTTTATACGGGATGCAAATAAATCAATGTCTGGGGAACCAAATTTGTAAGTTATCTTGTTAAAAGCTTCAATAGATAAACTCCATTCCGTATCAATATTACTGCATCGTGATTCCACGTCCGCATCTATATTCTCTTTGGAATTGATATAGGATGCAAAAATAAATAAGTGGCGTTTTTCACACCACTTCCAAATTTGCTGAGCTTCATTATTAAGATGTTCATATTGAACTCCTCCCATTCTGTTAATGTAGGAGATTGCAGTCGTATTATCAATTCTCAAAAGAATTTCTTTATTATGTAAAGAATTTGCAAAACATTTTAGTCCTATAAACGCTGCCCGTAACTCTAATAAATTAATGTGATATTTTGACTCTACTTCATTCCAAAATCCATTTGATGTTTCCCCATCACAAGCTATTCCCCATCCTGTAAGGGAGGCATCCGAAAATATCTCCAGATGGTATTGGTCATAACGAAGCGGTTTGATAGTAGACATTATATTGTTTTGCCACCATAAAAAATCGGACTTTAAAGCCGGTATTAAAGGCATTAACTTATCATAATTATCATTTGAAGCTCTGAGAGCCAAAAACTTCTCTCTTTCAAACTGCTTCGTATATAACCATCCATAATCTACAGCTGGGCATACTGAAGTAAGTAAACCTAAAAATTTTGCAAAGTCTCTAATAAAAATTGAATGTTTACCGGAAAGCTTTTTAACTAATTTAAGGATTTTTAGTCTCTTAATAACTGGTAAATACTAGAATTAGCGTCTAATTTAATTATTAAATCCGTCTACTAGCTTCGTGTATGGGAATACAGAAATAGGCTTCCTTTAAGTCAATATTTGCCATATAGTCTTTTTTGGATAGTAATTTTGTAGCCGTTCTTATATCTTCCATTTTAAAATGATTAGTTTTAACAAATAAATTTAGCTTTTTAAGGTTGAGAATAAATCTATGACTTCCGTCATTCTTAGGGATAAGAAAAATATTAGAAATAAATTGTCCAGTAACATCTCGACATTTCACAATAGCGCCTAATTTTAATAGTCTAGAGATTTCAACGTTTATGTGAAATATTTCAGTGCTTGAAAAATATTGATGTGGCTCGTGGTCTTGTGTTACGTCGTGAGAAAATGGAATTCTATATCCAGTAATATATTCGTGAATGACTGGATCATTAGTTATAAGTTTCCAATTATTATAATAATGTTTAAGTCTGCCTGCTAGGGTTACCTTAATTACCTTATCCAATTCCTGTAGTTCTGTCTGAACGTCTTGTTCCGATCGGTGTTCGTCGTTATGGTGCGCGAGCGTTTGTGCGTCTGAGTTGGTTCCAAATTCCTGGGCCCACCCTTCCTGCGTCTCTGCGGTTTGGGTGGGCCCCGGGAGTTTACCTGTTGTGGCAAAGGCTGGTTGGGCTGATATGAGGAGGTGGAAGGTTGTGGATCATAAGCCCTTTTATACTTAAGTTACCGTCAATTAGAGATGACGTAAGATTAGCAATCGCCGCAATACATTGTCCTAAATGGTTTTGTGCTTTTCCTAAACGTTTATCCCTGTTCTTCACTGTATCGGTTAAAACTGACGCGAGTTCCGGATTAAGAACTGGAGCTTTAAGTAAATTAAAATTCTCAGGTATGTGGATATTTTCTATTAACTTCTGCATACAATCTTTACTCAGTCCGTCTACAATTATTTGGCCCCAACGTTCAGAGATCTCATCTCTAATTTTCGGCGCAAAAACCTCGGCTTTGTTTTTCGAATTCCCTAACGCCTCCAAAATATAATTTGGTAAAGTTGGGATGGACTCGATCGCATTGGGCGTGTCCTCGTCACCTTGAGAGGTCAAGGCAGATGAAATTTCATTTGGTTGCTCTCGTGGAGCGTTTACTTCAAACAAATCATTACAAGATTTATTGGTTTCTAATGGTACACGCACTATAGATTGAACACTCCGATCGGATGAAATTAAATACTCGCATTCGCTGTCTGGAAGAATAAATAATAAAACTTCCACCAGGCAGTAAAAAGATAAAAATTTATGGTATATATGGTCAAGATCGCATCAAGACTCTTTAAATATACCTTTGAAATAAGTATGTGTGGTCAAGACCGCATTATGACTCTCTAAACATACTCCTAAATATAGTATATACGGTCATTTTCGAAAAATGACTCCCTACATATACTTCAAAAACGTTTCATATGATGTAATATCATGTTTTGGTTATAGTTATTATGATAAGGATAAATTATCTACAAATATAAACAATTAGCCAAAGAGTGAAAAGAAAACACTTGACTAACCTTCCTCACAAGTTTCTGACTCCAGTCGCTTCTCTAAACGGCGTTCTAAGCGACGAATTTTCCTCCGTATTTCTTCTTCTGATTTACGATGTTTTCGCTTACCCATGATTTTAAATCACTAAACTCCTTTATCAGTTTAATTTCTAAGAATAATAATAAAAAAAATACACTATTGAGTATGAGAGATGTTTCGATGCCCGAACACTAGAAACGAATGAGGATCGATCCCCAGAAAACCTCTGAGGCAGACTGGTGGGGAGTGGCGGGTGACGTAAGTTGTTCCCGCCGAGATATTACGCGCGCGCCATTGCCGCGCCACCTATTTTATTTTTTCAGGAAACTCTAAAACGTGTTCGATGCCGGAAGCTAGGGGCGGACTACCATGTTAATTATAAAGTCTCGAGGATGCAGCGACGAATTATAATTCGCTCGGAGAGTACTGTATAAATCGTCCAATAACTGATAAAAAGGCCCAGTTTTTAAATGTTCGAGCTAGCCCCACATAATGCAGAAATACTGATACCTACTGAGATTTCAGAAGCTCAATTTACCTAATTAATTCTGTTCAACTAGCTCCAGCGACACAACACATGATTTGATGTGTGTGCGAGTGCGACAGCATGTGTTGTGCCTTGTGGCTATATGTAGAGCATGGAGGAAATATATCTGCTCCATCCGGAGCCTATAGATAGGGGAGGAAATAAAATACATAATATTATGTATATAGCCATGCAGCATGCTGCTAATTAAACAGAAATAATTAAGGAATTGGTCCCCTGAACATAATACTGTAGAGTGTAGGCCAAACGCCTCCATTCTATCGTCCAATCGGCTTGACCAGTTCGATTGGAACACGTAGACGGTAGATCCGACCGAGTATGGGCGTAGATTGGTTTGACGATCGGCTGTTTATATCAATATGGGACTGAACCAATCAATTGGACGATTGATTGTATGGTGTATGGCTACTGTAATACAGATTTTCATTCACTTCATGATGATTCTTTTCGTGTAGGTATTTCGGCTAGGAACTATCGATTTTTCTTCAATTCCACATCCATAAAATTCACCTTGTCTGTCGATCATAAATAATTCTATTGTCAATTTAAGTAGTCTATCTGACACAGTTAAAGACTTTTGTTCATGTCAAGGATAGCAATGAATATGGAACACATGCATATTTAATGTCTTTCGGGTTCCGTACCCAAAGGGTAAAAACGGGGCCCTATTACTGAGACTTCGCCGTCTGTCCGTCCGTCCGTATGTCTCTCACCAGTATGTATCTCATAAACCGTGACAGCTGGAGAGTTGATTTTTTTACAGAAGGTTTATTTCGGTTGCTACAATAACAGCAAATACTAAAAACAGGATAAAATAAATATTTAAGAGGGGCTCCTATACAACAAACGTTACCCGTTTAGTACGGAACCCTCTGCGCGAGTCCGACTCGTACTTGGCGGGTTTTTTAAACGAATGACCTACCTGCCGTATGCGGCACAGCCCGACACTAAGTAGATTTAACTGTAGTTGAAGGTTTCATGATTATACCTACTCAAAATTATTATGTAGGTACTAATTACTGCATATTTTATTGGAACAAAAAATAACTGGAGTATGGATGTTCTTATTTCTTTTTATTATTATTTGATGACTATATGTTGTGAACCGCGAATTCGTACATTTTGCCGCGTTAAAAAGGAGCCTACGTCCAGCCCCGTGGTCTACTCTATATCTGTGCCGAATTTCATCAAAATCGGTCCAGTAGTTTCGGAGCCTATTCAATGCAAACAAACAAACGTCTTTCCTCTTTATAATATTAGTATATGTTAATTTTTGTATTTGTATAATTATAATAACGTCTACAAAATTTTTTGTGACATTTTTTTACCGCGGTAAGTACCGTGACGTTATTCGGAAAATTTCAATCTTCTCAAAGTAGCTTTAGGCATTTTTTATTATTTTCATTACGTAGTAACTATTTATTAATCTGTGCTTTAGCTTTTTAATGCACCATAATAATTCTCAATCAATATTATTTACTTCACATTATCGTATTGTATTTTTCACGCTGTTATGATGAAGATCTATAAAACTCTTCAGGTGACAATTAACTATTCGAATGAGGGTGTTTAGGTTCGTGATATCTGACAGCTGTTTGACACAACTAGGACCCGACTTTTACGTAGCGCCGCCTGGTGGCCGAAAAAGTGTCGAAAATTCTAATTTACGCTTAAGTCTCGACCGAAGCCGCACTATGGGCATACCACGGATGTGTGTCGTCTGTGCTCTCGTGTGGGCTATTGCTGTGGGGGAACTCGGTTGAAATTGATAAGACATTTAAGGTTCAGAAGAAGTGTGTGCAAGAGCCATTTGCGGAGCATGGCCGTTGGATAGTTGCAAATCATTGTCTCTGAAATTGCGGATTCTACCTTTGATATGCTTATATATTAGACCCCTTTCTAAAAAAACTATTTACACAACACATAATATAAACAACGTTGCTGTCTTTGTCTGATACGTTGGAAATGTCACATGATAGAAAAAGATGGCTACGTTGTTTAAGTTATCCGTTGTGTAAATATTTTTATTAGTAAGGGGGTAAATATATTTGTGATTTTGTAAAGCAACATCCGCACTACTTTCCAAAAAATACTGATGTGATGTTAATAATGGAAGTGCTACGCCAAGACATTTGTATTTTTTTTTTTTAATTAATTAATTTTATTTAAGATTACACTTTTTACAATATACTGTAATCCGCCTAACTGATCAAGCAGTTTGTAGGCGTTCCGCTCAGCTTGTTACACTTACATAGGTACTTAAATACTTTTCATTACATTACTACAATAACAAAATACTTTAATATAAATTGTATCTGTCTCAGTGCCGCTTCGTAATTTAAGAAAAATGTGTACATCAACGACATTATCATTTTCAATAAGTTACCATTTTAAAACTTTAAATGGAAATCATTTTAAAAGACAAATAAAAAAGTGGCTCTTGAATAATTGCTTTTACACAATAAATGAATACATATCATTTAAATCTTTTAATAAGTAATTAATTTAATTTAATATTAAAAAATCTGACATGACATTAGGTACATCAATAAATACCAATTTAATAACACAAATAATTATGAAAATTATTAATAATAATAAATTCTCTGATATTAATAACGTTGATACTCTATTGTAAAAAATTAAAATAATAAGTTTTAGTTTCATTCTTATTTAGTTTAATTTTGTTGTAATATTGCAATTTGCACGCAACCTACAACATTCTCGCAATAAAAGGATTTGATTTGATTTGACAGTTTTCGAAATCACTTCCGCCATCTGATGGCACTTTGTTTGAAAACCCTCATTGCCAACTAAACACACCGGCATATTTAGCGGAACACAAAAAAAAGTCCATATTCAAAAAAATATGGTTTTATTTTAAAATCTAATACACACTTACATACAATAATATAATAGAATACACTTCTTTTGTTATTAAAGTTTCATTTGTTTTACTTAAAATGAGATCACATTAAGAACAGATTTTGCGAGTAAAGGCTATTTGTGAAAAATGGTACATTTTTGAACTTTTCATGTAATCGGGAAAAGTGAAAATTAATATTAAAATAACAATTAATTAAATTAGAAAAAGGTGAATAATATCGCGTATTTCCTCCACGTGCTCTTATTAAAGTTTCTACCCGTCTAGGTATACTGAGAATGATGCTATCGATGGACTCCTGGGATAGTCTCCGCCATTCCTCAATTACGGCGATTCGCGATTCACCCACGTTGGCAGGAGCTGGAATTCTGGACTTAACTTTTCTTTTCAGCAAGTCCCAAACGTGCTCTATTGGGTTCATATCCGGTGATCTCGCCGGCCACTCCATAACAGTGATATTCATATCATTAAGATAAGCTTGAGTTACCTGAGCGGTATGCGGCCGAGCATTATCCTGCATAAAAACAAAATCGTCACCGATATATGGGGCAAACGGTACGACATTTTCTTCTAAAACTTTTCTGATATAGCGGTCTGCAGTCAGACTCCCTCTGTAAATCACTACCAAGTCTGTGCGAGCTCCCAAACAAATGCCCGCCCAAACCATTATTGATCCACCACCGTATGCAACTGTAGTTTCAAAATTTGTCTGAATGTATCGTTCTCCTTTTCGTCTGTATATTTTTTACCTGACGTCAATTTGATTTAAGAGAATTCTGCACTCATCACTAAACAATACCTTACTCCAATGGTCCGCGTTCCAAAGTCGATGTTCCTGAGCAAAAGTTAACCTGTTTCTACGATGATTTACCTCGAGCCTTGGAGCCTTGGCGGGCACAAATGAACCCAAACCAGCTTCTTCGAACCTTCTTTGTACCGTACGCTCACTTACGGTTACACCCCGCACTGCTTCTAACTCATGTCGGGCTTGGACGGCCGTCAAACGGGGTTCCTACGTACACGAAGCCGAATGAAACGATCATCCCTACTCGAAGTGCGTCTTTTTATGCCTTGTCCTGCTCTTCTCACATAAGTACCGGTCTCCCTGAACCGTTGGATACTGCGATGGATCGTTGAAACTGGTCGACGAAGATCTCTGGATATCACTCTGTAGGTTTGACCATTTCTTCGCATTTCGAGTGCCCTGGCAATCTCCGTTGGGGCTAAGTCAGGCATAATTCAGTCCTCAACTCCAAAAAGATACGCGATTAAAAAATAACTAACAAAAAACAGTATTTCAATGAAATTTTAAATCAAACTCAGAAGGAAGAAAATACTCGAAGTTCGCTCCAGATAAGGTGTATTTGAATAAAATTAAAACAATTGCAAAAATGTGATGTTCAGTTTCTTAATTTGAAAACATTTCTTTTTAAATTAAATGACGTATAAACCAGCCAGCAACCTTATATGATACCAAACCTTTATTTTATGTTCCGCTAAATATGCCGGTGTGTGTATTATCGAGGCGTCTATAATTAAAATTGTAAGTTGTAACCTTTTCCGATATAATTGCATATTAGAACAATGCGCTTGTTACACTGTCACGTTGTCGCGCCCGTTCCGCTGCACGTTGCGAGTGCTCGTTGCTCAGGCAGGTGGGTGGTGTTCACGTAATGTAAGGGTAGACGCGGGATAGAACTTGGCCACGTTGTTTTTTATGATATAGTAATAGGAGGCAAACGGAGGGAATCGCAAGGTGGAAACCGACTACCGTCACCCATTCTCGTGGTCGGCTTTTAATAGCGCCCTGTTGCACGATGTCAATCTGGCCCCGTGCTAAGTACCCGAAGAACTTGTGTTACGGGGAGTGGGGACTAGACAACGGGTAGTATATTTATTACTTTTACTCTATACAAAATATATTTAAGATTTTTACTACGCTCTAACCACCGAGCCACAGAGGTCATCGAAAAAAATATAATATGACGTGTCTATCATAGACCTATATACTATAGTCGAGGCATGTCGAGGCAAATGGTGTCCACACTTCAACTACCCTACTTTTAGGGTTGTTTGGGGCAGTCGAAGTTTGATATTTGTTTTAGCAGTTTATTCAGTTCGCAAGTTGACAAAAGCATTTTGTTAATTTGCGAAATCAAGATGGCGTAACTTTGTCTTGTGTGAAGATTTTTTCTGCCAAATGTACGTCATGGGACAGGCCATAGCCCATCCTTAGTTTTGAAATCATTGGTATCTATTAATGAATTGAAAATATGCCATTTTGTAACGTTGTTTTTATCACAATGTGACGTATTGACGCTTCATGATAGAAATGACTATTGAGCCTTTGATGCCTATGGACATTAATGACGGGCATTAACGATTATATTATAGAAGACAAATCTTATCATAAATATGATCAACCTTCATGTTGAGTTTGGCGGTTAGTATGTAAAGGTGTTCGTTTTGTTTCCTCGTTATCATTGTAAGGGGGCGTTATGTGCTAGGTTTATAAAGGTCCCTGAAGCCTGAAGCTGACAGATTCGGAACAAACGCTCGGAGACTGCATACGACAGCCCGCAATCGTAAATATTGCTAACAATACTGGACAGGCACATCTGACATCCTACTCTACTACACATTATTATTAAGATTGATTGAGCTATGCTAGTTGGTGATGGTCATTTTTTTGGCCATGAAAAATTGATTCCTACCGATAACATTTTCTTATAAAATTTTGCCAATAAGAGATCATAATTTGCTTCGCATTGTCATAGAAATTAGAGCAGAGCTCTTGTAGAGTCTAGAAATCTGAATCTCTACATGCCCAAACTTAACCAACTCTGCTTCTGAAATAATATTATGCAGATATTTGCTAAGTAATATTATAATAAACTAATACGTATATTCTATAGTAATATTATAAAGAGGAAAAGTTTTTTTTTTTTTATTTGTTTGCATTGAATAGGCTCCGGAACTACTGGACCGATTTTGATGAATTTGGCACAAATATAGAATAGACAACAGGGAAGGACATAGGCTACTTTTTATCGCGGAAACGTGTACGGGTTCCGCAACTTGCGGGCACGAAGTCACGGGCAACATCTCGTTACTAATGTCTTAGATTAGTCTTAGATTTTAGCTAAGTTAATACTAATTTCCAAAAGCGAACATAGCTCGGCAAAGTTAAAGATTATAAATTGCTATACACTCTCTCAATATTCATGAAAATATTATAAAAATGCAATAAATAAGCCTCAGTTTCCCGCTCATGTCGCAGTTTTCAGTGGCCAGTTTAATAAAACTGTATAAAGTGTACGGGAATTACATTATGGATTCAAGGGAAAGGACTAGACTGACCCTAGAATTAGATTGTGTATTTCCAACACGCGCGGGGAATTTACATACCACTGACTGATGTGGCGTTAAAGCTCAGTGCAAACGGGCGATTCAGGTGTCGCTCGCTACTGCTTCACAATTTTCTTCCATTTTCTCGCCGTAGCCAGCTGTAAAAACGGGCCAATAAAAAGAACTGCCGAGAAAGCGCTTAGAAGCGTCAGACGTACGGTTTTATACCAAACTTTTGTGTTCCTACTCCCTACTGACTAGTCCCTAGTGACTACTCCCTAGTGACTACTCCCTAGTGACTACTCCCTAGTAACTAGTCCCTAGTGACTAGTCCCTAGTGACTACTCCCTACTGACTAGTCCCTAGTGACTACTCCCTACTGACTAGTCCCTAGTTTGGGAAGTTAAGTCATTTTTGCACTTGTGTCACCGAAAAAGCCCTTAAATGGATTTAGCTGGAACAGGAACAAAACTGGAGCAAGGACGGCGGCGCACGTTCGTAGGGAATAATAAAATTCGTTGAAGCCACTCCACGCTCTAGCACATTCTAACAACGTACCTATTCCTTTTCAACTTTCAGACAACTATGCGTAATGAAATCTTATACCTTTAAACGATCAATTCTTGTATACCTATTTATTTATATGTTTTTGTGATCTTGGAAACGGCTCTAACGATTTCAATGAAATTTGGTATATGGGGGTTTTCGGGGGTAAACAATCGATCTAGATTAGTCTTATGTTTGGGAAAACGCGTGTTTTCGAGTTTTCATGCGGTTTTCTGTCCACGCAGAATATTCTCGCTAATTTCGACTTGCCGGCCACTGTCCGTGTGGTCCAGCGGGTTAAGACGCGGACGGCAATTACGCGCGGACGGAGAATTACGGGTTCGAATCCCGCTCGGTGACTTACTTTTGTTTTTTTATATGTACAAGATTATTATTATTTTTTTAATTTTTATTATTTTTAGACAAGTTTAAAAAAATGTAGTTAATGTTTGAGATAACAATATATATTTCTCATAAATAAATGTTAGCATTTACCTGTACTGATTACGTGAATAAGATTTATGCTTTCGAGTTTCACCATATTACAATAAATAGTAATAACCGAGCAAAGCTCGGTCGCCCAGGTACTATTATATTATACGATGTTCTCCTCATATCCGCGGGTGGAACCCGGAGTCCAGAAATACAGGGTACCCTAGCTTAGGCTCCAGTTCACACGCTATTCATTTTGTAATGTTTACTATGTTGTGTGAAAATAAAGCATTTTTATTATTATTACTTTAGCATTATCAACATCGTCTTTGGCATATAATATTTGTTTTCGACTGACCTGTACCTGACTACGGAGAAGCCTAAAGGAAAGGTAATGATTTAGACAGTCTATGTATGTATATTATGTATGTTTGTTCCACCGTAGCGTCTTAAGTTCCTGTATCGGATTGTAGTGAATGAGGTGTCAATAAATTCGTAATAATGGTCCGGGTAACATAGATAGGATTTAATGTATAATTTGCGTAGTCGGGTTATATTTTTTACACTTTTAATTATTTTTGTAATAAACCTGGTTATCGGATACGAAAGCTGTTCTTAGTAATCAAACGAATATGCAAACTGCTTTAACCGAACTATTAATTACTTGGATTTTCTTGTTTATTTTTATCTAGTGTCGAGTTCAGGAGACAAAATAAAAAGTGTAAACAAATATTAGGAGTTCGCAACCTTTGAAAAAGAAAATGACTTATGATGATGATGAAATGCCGATGGTTGACAATTCATGTGTGTGATGGTTATCCGGCCAAGTGAAATAGCTCATTAGTTTCGAATGACTCGTATGCTACTTTGGGTTGTTTGAATTTCGAATTATTTTCATCTTGACAGATGATCATTGTTTACATAGATTATTCTCTCTCCTGGTTTTTAGTATATTCAACGGAGTCTATTCATTTCTTCACATTTTCACGAAATAATTTGTAGTTTTGAATTTCGTTTTGTCTTTTAGGTATCACGTTACTGTAGCGGTACATCATCGATCGCGGTGGTCACGCGAGCCCGTGGCACCGGGCACGATACGTTTTAAACACGTAAAAATAACGGTCATATTTAACTCGGACCAAGTATAAAGGGAAGATCTGAGGCCGGTTTTTATGTAGGTGTGTAGTGCGCGTGTAGCCACACTTACAACACACACAAGCTACGCAGTATGCACGACATACGTAGTCACTATTTAGTATTCTGAGGCAGTACGCACGACATACGTAAGGCATAGTTTCGTTACGTGTGTGTGACCCCGTGCAATTACACGGTGACGCGTAGGTTACACGGGCCTCACTATGATCTTCACTTTTTTATTTGGTCTGAGATATTTAAGTGTCTAGTGCTTTATGTAAGGGAATTAAAATGTTTAATTTACCTTATGAGGCAAAAGAGTCAGGTTAGTGTTGCCCGCGACTTCGTGCGCGTTTAGGGTCAGCGCAGACAGAGAGGAATAATCCTCGCGCAGTCTCGGGCATTTTCTATTTTATATCGGGCGTATATTCGAGGACGCGCGAGTATTTTTTGTCAGGTTCAAGCATGTATGCACTTTATTTCAATAATTTTAAAGTTGATTATCGAGTGCGTTAATAAAATTCTCTCCGCTGCGCTCCTCTCTGTCTGCGCTGGCCCTAAAAGGAAATCCTGCTAGTATTAATTTATTTTAGTATTCTTTCCCTGTCGTATACCTACTCTATCTGTTCCAAATTTCATCAAATCGGTCCATTAGTTTCGGAGTCTGGAACTAGAGAATAACAGAGGGGTGTTATATAAGTTTGACCTGTCTGTGTGTGTGTGTGTCTGTCTGGCAACTGGCATCGTAGCTCCTTGACGAAAGGTCCGATTGTATGCTTGAAAGCTGACGTGATCAAGAGTGTTTAGCTATAATTGTATTGTCCATACGGTCGAATTTCTACGAATAATAATTGTATGGTTGATATGGTCGAATTTCTACCACTAAACGACCACAGGCGACCACAAGTCAAAAATAATTACGTGAATTGAGCCTCTGTTTTCAAGTGGCTAAGGACGACCGTCGTCGGTCGTATAACTATTAAAATGGCGGCAAATCTTTTAAATATGTTTATTAAATCAAACCGTAACAAAATTCTTCGAGTAATGCAGGTAACATTAGCACGGGACCAGATTGACGTCCATTGTCGTCCATACCTATTTGACGTCCATACCTATTATTATTAACTTCCCTCTTGTATAGAGCAAATCGACAAGGAATATATTAGTTTCAGACTTTCTGGCAGCAGGCCAGGGAGCTGATAACTTGAAATGAACACCATTTTAGGGCCAAAAATTAATCAGATATGGCTTTTAAAGCGGTTTTGTGGGTTAAAAATTCAAATAGACAAGAGTTCAACAGTTAAGTTATAATTTTTATGAGTAATGAAAAAAATAATTTTGCGTCCTTTAATAAATTTTTAAACTAAGGTCATCCTAATACCTAGTAAAAAATGTTATAACTTGTGGTCGCCTAGTAAGCAGTCGAAAATCGAAATTCGATCATAATTAAATATTTTTTAGTTTAAACTTCATTAGGGTTCTTTTGTTAAAACTTAAATGCCTATTAGAATTACGAGATAAAAATGTTAATGTTGTGTATTGAATGTGAAAGACAAACAAACGTGGGGCAAAATTGTGTCATGGTTGAGTTAGGTGTGGAATGATTATTTTTATTAATTTCGTATACTTATTTTTAAGCATAAAATATTAAAACATATTAATGTAGAACATCCTTCTCCATGTAAACGTCAATCGTGTCAAATTTCATACTCCTTCGTTTGCATAATTGAAGTAGAAAAGACAGATTTATATTTGTCTGCTCATCACTACTGCTTTTTTCAAGCCGGCTGTGCCCATGCAACTTTTCTGGTGTTGCGGGCGAGGGTAATCTGTTTTATCAGGCGATCCCTTTGCTTCTTTCTCCACAATACCATAAAAAGACGAAAAAGTAATTTTACTCATCAAGCCGAACAGTCATAATGCTATTAGCAATGGAAAACGCGACTTACATGGCAAATATTGGACATAGGTGTGTTTAATGTTTCGGCCCCGACCCTCGATGTAGATTTATGTACTAGGGACGCCACTGAATGCCAAACATTTGGCATTTCGGTCGAACTCGGTACCTTTTCGGTGGAAATTGCTCATTCAAGATTTGGTATTTGCCGCATATTCGGTAGACAAAATTGCAATTTTGTCTCGTTTTACTTAGAAGTCTATTTTATTCGGTTCTCCTGTAAGTTTTTTGTCTAAGTAATTATAAATAAATATTAAAATTTATTAAAGAAAGATATTGCCAAATTATGCATTTATCTAAATTTACCGTGTATTCAATAATGTGTAGAAGAAATTTGCAATTCTTCTTACTTACATTTTACTGATTAAATATAATGGATCTTGTGTAATGTAGGTAGTAGGTAAGTGAAGCATAAAATTTATTCCTTATTTATTGCTATTGACTAACGGAATTTATTGTTATAAATAAAAAACAATGAGTAAATCAGTTCCACACCATCACTGACCTGTTCGACCATCCCGTTTTTTTCCAATCTATGTAGATTGTAGACATAGAAAATGATACTTATGACTTTTTTCCTCTCATATATAGTAGTTAAATACCGATCACGAACCAAATAATGGCCGAATAAAAACATTGACCGAATATACCAATTACGGAAAAATATTACAATAAGTAGCAAATCCACCTCTATGTATCGTAATTCGTAATATCAATAATATTCGCTCGGCTAGCTCCCGGTATCCGAGGTAATGAGTTTTGGGCTCTCCTCCTATATCCGAAATACAGATATTTCGAATACAATGGATATTACAGATGATAAAAAATCTCTTTTTAATATTAGCAATTTCGTTATAACCTTTGTGAGAAAAATATTACAAAGGACTCTTTAATGTTTAAGTGAACGATGATTTGTACGAAATATGAAAAAACGGGACTTTTATTTAGGGAAATTCAAAAGATATATTTTGGCTTTAATATATTAACCACGTGTAACTGAAAATGAATTGAAAAGAAACCATGAATAAAATACGGCAATGATGAAAAAATTGGACGCGAAGTGTGCGCTTCCTCAGTTTTTCTTTATCAGCACGCTTAGCATATAACAACCGTAGAAATGGTTTCTTTCTAAGGAATAATAGACGAAATGACAGATTGATAAAGAAAAGCGGTCATTTTGCCCATATTATCTGTCTGTTATTGTGAATACAAAACGTATTTATAACGTACGCTCATGCTAAGCGTATATTCAGTTGAGCTAGCATACTGCGATGGTTGCAAGTGCTGTCCAGTGGGCCTGGCAGGATCGTTTGACAGCGGCGTAAACGTAACGTTATCGGATGAGAATTGTATGTAAATCTGTCAAAATCGTGACAGCTGCAGCGCCTATACAAACTTCATTCGATAACGTTACATTTACGCCGCTGTCAGATGTTCCTGCTAGGCCTCCTGAATCCTCGTATAGTCGCTGGGTAAGCAATATATTTTAAGATGCATCTTATAGTCAAGAGACAGTACCTGGGCACTGCGCAGTCCACCTCTTAGGCTGTGGCAAGCGTGGCAGTAACGCTTCGCCAATCGACAACAAATATTTTTCAATTTGAGTGTTTCTCATCAGCCAGACATCCCCTTTGTTTTTTTTTAATCCATCAAAAGGTCTTAATTGTTTCGTTAAGCCGGGTCAGCGTCCTAGCCCGCGCCTCAGACAATTGAGTCTCGTCTCTTAATTGAAGACGGTTGTGTAACAGAGCCCAATGACTTAAACTCACTGTGACATAATATGCCGTCATTATCAGCATCACCATCATGATTCTTATTGTCTTTATGATAAAGTCGTCCTAAAAAACATAGCAACATAATATTGGCTGACAAAGTCGTCCTAAAAATGATATAGATGGAACTACAAGGAAATTTAGAGCGGGGCTAAGTAATAGCCCCGCGTCTGACCAGCCAGTCCTGCAGTCAGTACAATAGGAGAATAACTCGGGATAGCGACATATATTCCTGCAATAACATATAAAATACTTGAAATCTTTCGGTTTCAGAATACTTGAATGAACTGTAGCTGTATTTACTACTTAAAGCTCGTGTATTTTATTAAAACAATAACTTGATCATAAACAAACAACCTTAAAACATTAATTCAGCTATTATTTTAATTCAATATATATATATATATATATATATATAATCACTAAATATTTACTTAGTTTGCTTTGCGGTTTTCGTTATCGAGAATTCAATAGTCATTTCAATATTATAAATATATATTAGTACCCCTAAGAATAACAACGTATTTATAGCGTCGGTTACGAGGAAAATAAAATCAATATTATTATATTAATTATTAAATTATTAAATTTAATAATATAAATATTATATTATTAAATTAAAATTTTTTGTACATAAACATAGTCATAGATTAAAGCTAGTTAAAGTCACTAATTGAGCAATCAACATACCGACTAAACATAGAGACTTCTGTTGTAGGTATATCTAAGCTTTCTCGAGTTCATTCTAGGTACAATCTACATGAACAAAATCATGGGCAAAAGCAAACATTCTCCGTTGTTGGAATCGGGTTATGTGTAAATCAAGGCATTGCAGATAACCGGATTACAATAATGGAGAGTCTTACTATGTATGTAAAATAGTTGAAAGTTTGTTACAGGAAAGTAATTATGTAAACAGATACGCTAGTTTTTATTTTATTAAAAATAATAAGTGTGGCACTCGGGGACTGCCGCGGTAAAGCTATTGCATAGCACATATTTTTATACTTTCTCACAAACAGCTGCTTACGTATTCGTCCGATTTCGGAGCAGCTCGTCGCGATCCGTGCGAGCTTCGTACAGTAGTACCATATACATACACGTTAAGGTTCAACTAGTCGCGGGCTCGAACTCACTCGTGGACGCGGCCAAAAAGCACGCTGTCTCACCTAACATTGTGTCTAAAAGAGATAGAATCAGTTATGAGCAGTTAGCAGCTAGTCTACACGCATACGTCTAGTCGCACGCACACAAACACCGTGCCGAAGCTGCCGAACTGAAACGACGTTAGGAACGTCGGAGTGGGGGGTGTTAGGTTTATTTTCGTTAAGGAATTTCTTGATTCGGTCGCCGCGCTCAAAGCCCGCGATAAAAGCTATGCAATAGCTTGAAATATTAAGTAGTAATTATTTTACACGCGTTCAAAGTTCGCGAATTTTTCGAATCTCGCTAGCAGTGGCGTGACGTCACGCTACACCTCGGCCATACAGCCCGGAGCGCATTTCGCGCGTTCGCTTAGTCGCAAGATACCGTCTGGGCCACTTTAAAGTTACATACAGTGCAACCGCACTCAGAGACATTTAAGTCTTACTTAAGAAGTCACTTAGTAGAGATTTTGACAGAAAATATTATATGGACTTAATGTCAAAAGCTACTAAGTAGCTCTTTAAGTAAGCGTCAAACGTCTCGGAGTGCGGCAGTTAGAAATTAATTGACTTATCGAAATAATTCTATAACGAGTATTTTTTATTATCCACGGAGAATACAGAAAGCTCACATTTGAAATTAGTGAACATTCTCGATTACCCGCAGGATACAAGATTTCTGACAGCTTCCCAACAGCTAGTGCCTAGTTCTTTAACTAGCTATCATTATGTAGAGCAGAGTTTTTCAACCATTTTATCACGCAGCCCCTTCGGATTATAAATAATTAGTACCTGGGTACTCGAGCTTTGCTCGGAGTTCTGATAAAGAAATAAAAATAATCACAAAAACATTTATCTGACCGTGATTCGAACCAGCCGCATTCCGAATTTTCGAACAAAACAAAAATTATACATACGCATACCAAACAGCCAATCGGACTGACATAATAGAGTTGAAGTTATTGATATTATACTGTTGCACGACGAAAGAATAACATACATAGCTTAAAAATGCGTAGTTTCCCAGGGATAAGACCTAGCTAGATCGATTGTTCTCCCCCAAAACTGCCTGCATAGTTACTAAATTTCATGGTAGTACTTGCAGCCGTTTTCGAGAAACCGATTATACGTAAACAAGATTGTATCGTTTAAAGTATAAGATACTTTCGTGTCCCTGTGATATTTTTCCTGCAAATTTACTATTTCCATAAAAACTTTTTGTATCTTGTAGAAGGTAACTTCGTTTAAATTTTTTGATTTAAAAAATAACTATTTTGTATTTTGTATTGCCTCCCTTGATATCTCTCCACGCTCCCTGTAGATGCGCTCCCTATAGAGGCGCGCCACTGGTTGGGAACTCCTGGTGTAGGTGTCCTCCTCCTTCTTGAGTAGGGAATAAAGATCAATTTTGACTTGCTAACTAAAAATGCAGCTCCGCGTCTGGTCGGGTCACGTCTCGGTGTATTTATTTTATATTTGTAAGATATTTGTAGTTTTTTACTAGACCAACATACATAATTCATAACTCAAGGCCACGCTGTAGCCTCTCTTCAGGTTCTCTGTCAAAAGCAAGGTCCCCAGCGCACGCGATACCGCCGTTACTGCTTCCTGCTGTTCCGCTGCTGCAGTGATTCAGCTGATCGATATCGTGTGGGACGATATTGCCAATTTTATTAGTAAGCCACTTCATAGCCAGGAGCGTAGAGGTTGTATTCACAGGTCTCTACTACCTAAGGCTGGGACTATATGATCCGGAATCCGGCGGGCCCGGGAAAATTCAGAGTACTGAAAGAAGAGCTCTGCGCTAATACTATAGAGTTGAAAATGGAAGTAGTGTGTCAAGCTGTTATATATGACATTAACATTTGACTCGACACTTATGTGTTCGATTTTCAGCTATATTGCATTATAGCATAGTTCTATTTTCAATGCTCTGAATTTTCTCCGGCGTACCGGATTCCAGACAATATAGTCCCAACCTAAAGCTACCCATTGGACCAACACATGAAAACGCAACAAGGGGCAATTTTCGCAATTATTATTGGTTAAATCTCTTTTGATTTTTTTGGCTTTCCCGCTCGCGCGCGCGCCTGATATGACACGTATACGAATGAGTCAGCGCGTTGGCCGGACCGAGATTATATCGAAAATACTTAAGAGAGTTGGGCTTCTGTTCTCTTCTTTGTCAACCGTCGAATATTTTTTGCTAAAGGCAAAGGTCCCCACTCTAAAACAGAAGTGAAGAACATGGGATCATGTATTTCTACAAATAACGACCATCAGCTATGTGAGGTAAAGTTTTGGGTATACAAATAATCTTCCAAGTTCTAGCAAGTAGCAGTTGTCTCTAATTCACACCTATTTCTAAAAGCCATTGCTTCTAGATTCATCTAGAAGTCCTATGTGGTGTTAGTCAATAAAAAATGCCTTTTACCTAATTAACTACTCACTATTTTAATTAAAATTATACAAGCAACAATTTTAATGGTGTGAAATGTACATATATTATGAATAGTGAAATACCAAAGCTTCGTCGCCTTTCAAGGGCAATTCCTACCTCATCTAAAGTTCATCTAGAATTTTAAATAATCGTTTAGTATTTTCTGATAAGTATATATCTAGATTAATATTTAATCAGATTATTAATACTCAACTAACCAACCCAACCAGAAATAGCGTTTTCAAATTTCATCTATCAAACGCAGGGTAGTGTGTAACTAATAATCTGAGGTAGTGTATGTAGTTGTTATTTTTATTAATTTGTGTATTTTTAGGCATTAATTTAATAAAATTAGTATTATGCACAGGTTTCACTCTCCTCCGGTTACACAATTCTGGTAAAACTGTACTGAAAGTTTGTGCTTCATTTATTAATATAATAATATTGATTTTATTTTAAATATTTAGTGATTATATATATATATATATAATCACTAAATATTTAAAATAAAATCAATATTATTATATTAATAAATGAAGCACAAACTTTCAGTACAGTTTTACAGTTAGTTATATATATATATATATATAATCACTAAATATTTAAAATAAAATCAATATTATTATATTAATAAATGAAGCACAAACTTTCAGTACAGTTTTACAGTTAGTTATATATATATATATAATCACTAAATATTTAAAATAAAATCAATATTATTATATTAATAAATGAAGCACAAACTTTCAGTACAGTTTTACCAGAATTGTGTAACCGGAGGAGAGTGAAACCTGTGCAAAATACTAATTTTATTAAATTAATGCCTAAAAATACACAAATTAATAAAAATAACAACTACATACACTACCTCAGATTATTAGTTACACACTACCCTGCGTTTGATAGATGAAATTTGAAAACGCTATTTCTGGTTGGGTTGGTTAGTTGAGTATTAATAATCTGATTAAATATTAATCTAGATATATACTTATCAGAAAATACTAAACGATTATTTAAAATTCTAGATGAACTTTAGATGAGGTAGGAATTGCCCTTGAAAGGCGACGAAGCTTTGGTATTTCACTATTCATAATATATGTACATTTCACACCATTAAAATTGTTGCTTGTATAATTTTAATTAAAATAGTGAGTAGTTAATTAGGTAAAAGGCATTTTTTATTGACTAACACCACATAGGACTTCTAGATGAATCTAGAAGCAATGGCTTTTAGAAATAGGTGTGAATTAGAGACAACTGCTACTTGCTAGAACTTGGAAGATTATTTGTATACCCAAAACTTTACCTCACATAGCTGATGGTCGTTATTTGTAGAAATACATGATCCCATGTTCTTCACTTCTGTTTTAGAGTGGGGACCTTTGCCTTTAGCAAAAAATATTCGACGGTTGACAAAGAAGAGAACAGAAGCCCAACTCTCTTAAGTATTTTCGATATAATCTCGGTCCGGCCAACGCGCTGACTCATTCGTATACGTGTCATATCAGGCGCGCGCGCGAGCGGGAAAGCCAAAAAAATCAAAAGAGATTTAACCAATAATAATTGCGAAAATTGCCCCTTGTTGCGTTTTCATGTGTTGGTCCAATGGGTAGCTTTAGGTTGGGACTATATTGTCTGGAATCCGGTACGCCGGAGAAAATTCAGAGCATTGAAAATAGAACTATGCTATAATGCAATATAGCTGAAAATCGAACACATAAGTGTCGAGTCAAATGTTAATGTCATATATAACAGCTTGACACACTACTTCCATTTTCAACTCTATAGTATTAGCGCAGAGCTCTTCTTTCAGTACTCTGAATTTTCCCGGGCCCGCCGGATTCCGGATCATATAGTCCCAGCCTTAGGTAGTAGAGACCTGTGAATACAACCTCTACGCTCCTGGCTATGAAGTGGCTTACTAATAAAATTGGCAATATCGTCCCACACGATATCGATCAGCTGAATCACTGCAGCAGCGGAACAGCAGGAAGCAGTAACGGCGGTATCGCGTGCGCTGGGGACCTTGCTTTTGACAGAGAACCTGAAGAGAGGCTACAGCGTGGCCTTGAGTTATGAATTATGTATGTTGGTCTAGTAAAAAACTACAAATATCTTACAAATATAAAATAAATACACCGAGACGTGACCCGACCAGACGCGGAGCTGCATTTTTAGTTAGCAAGTCAAAATTGATCTTTATTCCCTACTCAAGAAGGAGGAGGACACCTACACCAGGAGTTCCCAACCAGTGGCGCGCCTCTATAGGGAGCGCATCTACAGGGAGCGTGGAGAGATATCAAGGGAGGCAATACAAAATACAAAATAGTTATTTTTTAAATCAAAAAATTTAAACGAAGTTACCTTCTACAAGATACAAAAAGTTTTTATGGAAATAGTAAATTTGCAGGAAAAATATCACAGGGACACGAAAGTATCTTATACTTTAAACGATACAATCTTGTTTACGTATAATCGGTTTCTCGAAAACGGCTGCAAGTACTACCATGAAATTTAGTAACTATGCAGGCAGTTTTGGGGGAGAACAATCGATCTAGCTAGGTCTTATCCCTGGGAAACTACGCATTTTTAAGCTATGTATGTTATTCTTTCGTCGTGCAACAGTATAATATCAATAACTTCAACTCTATTATGTCAGTCCGATTGGCTGTTTGGTATGCGTATGTATAATTTTTGTTTTGTTCGAAAATTCGGAATGCGGCTGGTTCGAATCACGGTCAGATAAATGTTTTTGTGATTATTTTTATTTCTTTATCAGAACTCCGAGCAAAGCTCGAGTACCCAGGTACTAATTATTTATAATCCGAAGGGGCTGCGTGATAAAATGGTTGAAAAACTCTGCTCTACATAATGATAGCTAGTTAAAGAACTAGGCACTAGCTGTTGGGAAGCTGTCAGAAATCTTGTATCCTGCGGGTAATCGAGAATGTTCACTAATTTCAAATGTGAGCTTTCTGTATTCTCCGTGGATAATAAAAAATACTCGTTATAGAATTATTTCGATAAGTCAATTAATTTCTAACTGCCGCACTCCGAGACGTTTGACGCTTACTTAAAGAGCTACTTAGTAGCTTTTGACATTAAGTCCATATAATATTTTCTGTCAAAATCTCTACTAAGTGACTTCTTAAGTAAGACTTAAATGTCTCTGAGTGCGGTTGCACTGTATGTAACTTTAAAGTGGCCCAGACGGTATCTTGCGACTAAGCGAACGCGCGAAATGCGCTCCGGGCTGTATGGCCGAGGTGTAGCGTGACGTCACGCCACTGCTAGCGAGATTCGAAAAATTCGCGAACTTTGAACGCGTGTAAAATAATTACTACTTAATATTTCAAGCTATTGCATAGCTTTTATCGCGGGCTTTGAGCGCGGCGACCGAATCAAGAAATTCCTTAACGAAAATAAACCTAACACCCCCCACTCCGACGTTCCTAACGTCGTTTCAGTTCGGCAGCTTCGGCACGGTGTTTGTGTGCGTGCGACTAGACGTATGCGTGTAGACTAGCTGCTAACTGCTCATAACTGATTCTATCTCTTTTAGACACAATGTTAGGTGAGACAGCGTGCTTTTTGGCCGCGTCCACGAGTGAGTTCGAGCCCGCGACTAGTTGAACCTTAACGTGTATGTATATGGTACTACTGTACGAAGCTCGCACGGATCGCGACGAGCTGCTCCGAAATCGGACGAATACGTAAGCAGCTGTTTGTGAGAAAGTATAAAAATATGTGCTATGCAATAGCTTTACCGCGGCAGTCCCCGAGTGCCACACTTATTATTTTTAATAAAATAAAAACTAGCGTATCTGTTTACATAATTACTTTCCTGTAACAAACTTTCAACTATTTTACATACATAGTAAGACTCTCCATTATTGTAATCCGGTTATCTGCAATGCCTTGATTTACACATAACCCGATTCCAACAACGGAGAATGTTTGCTTTTGCCCATGATTTTGTTCATGTAGATTGTACCTAGAATGAACTCGAGAAAGCTTAGATATACCTACAACAGAAGTCTCTATGTTTAGTCGGTATGTTGATTGCTCAATTAGTGACTTTAACTAGCTTTAATCTATGACTATGTTTATGTACAAAAAAAATACGTGTGGCACTCGGGGACTGCCGCGGTAAAGCTATTGCATAGTAAGTCTACACGCATACGTCTAGTCGCACGCACACAACGCCGTGTCGAAGACTGCCGAACTGAAACGACGTTAGACGATGCACGGCCTTCAAGCCACACCTCCGTGCCCGTCGGAGTGGGGAGCGTGAGGTTTTTTCGTTACGGAATTTCTGGATTCGGTCCCCGCGCTCAAGGCCCGCAATAGAAGCTATGCAATAGCTTAAAAAGCCTGGCGAACGATGTAATACGCTGACAAGTTACAAGTAAAAGCTTACCCGCAGAAATTGTATAATTTACCGGGATTAAAATTATAAAGTGTTGTAGGGTTATGCTTATTGCTTAGTATATTCTCGTGTTTATAGTAATTTGTACGTTGTGTTTGCTAGGCTAATAATAACTTCTGTAAATACCCTGATAAGTTTGAGTCATGTTTTAAAAGTACAACAAACAGTGACTTATGTATGTAGTGACTAATATTATGTAGTAGTCGTATATAATCTCTAGTGGTTTTGCTCGGTTTGATTTTAAGTTGACTTAAGGCTATAGATGGGGGGGGGGGGGGGTGTTCTCTACAAATGACAGGTCGAACACCTGTCGACACCGAAATAAACATTATAGGGAGAAATTTTAGTTGAAACATCGCCCGTCGCGTGAGACAAATATTTTTAATATGCCATTTATGCCAAAACACGAAACGATCTTGTGAAAGCTTAGTCCTAGGCTTGAATTATTTTTAAACAAAAAATTGAAACCGTCTTCCAAAGTAAAAATGGACAAAAAAGTATGCAATAAAACTTATTTTATAAATAATTCCCCATTTAATTTCGACTAAAATTTTAACTACGTATTTCTCGACTAGTCTTCCTAATTATGAAGTCGGTACCAACAAATTTAAACGTGAGTTCTATAAAATATTATAGGATTATGTGTGCGCTGGTATCGACCTTAGCCGAATTTAAAAGGGAATTTTTTTGTAAAAGAAGTTTTATTTCATGCTTTTTTGTGCATTTTTACTTTGGAAGTCGGTTTTAATTTTTGACGTGATAACGTCTTATAAATCAATGGAGCCGGCTGCACGCACGAAAAAACATGACTCATGCGTTACCTGTTACCGTTACCGTTACCAAGTACCAGCGTTACATCGCATTACCGTTACCTCATTATTATTATTGTTGTTTTTGTTGTTGTTGTTGTTGTTGACGTTGTCACGTTCAACTATCGTCAGTAAACCGACTTTACAGACAACCGATATTTTTTTTGTTTATAAATAATATTTTTTCTCTTTTTAGTTAAATATATTATCTATATTATTATGAACACATTGATATCGGTGCACAAAACTCTGGTGAGTAGTGAGTACCTATGTCATCATAATAATATGTTGGTGTTTCTTGTGAAGATGGTGGTGGTGATAATGATGATTACTGTAAGTAGTATGATGGCATATGCTTGCAGTTCTTTAAACAACGCCGTAATCCCCAAACAAGTATCTATAACGACTCAGGACTTCTGTTGAGTACTTTTGGTTCCAGGATATCCTGGTAGTTGGTAGTTGGTACAAAAGCTTACTTTTTGGTAGCATAATATGCTTGGTATACTTCAGAAAAAGTCGAAATCACTATGTGTCCATATAAATATCGAAGAGTTCATTCAATTTATCATGGAATGGATAAATTAATTTTTATTATAATTTAATTATTTTTTAATTTATCATTCATCCGGTCTCCGCTTAGGTGACTAAGGGACAAATTTCGAGCCTTTACAACAACAAAACAATTTTGAAAATAGGTTCACATACGGCAAAGTAATGACTAATGTTCAAAGATATCCGTGTCGGTGTAAAATACTATGAGAAGTACCTATTATATCATCATAATGTGATGATATATGGTGTGATGATGGTGTTCATGATGATGATGATTACTTTAAATAATGCCGAAATCCCCAAACATTTGAAAATTTTGAAAATCGGTCCACAGACGGCGGATTTATCGTTGAACATACAAAAAAAAATATATACAGCCGAATGTATAACCGCCTCCTTTTTTTTGGTAGTCGGTTAAAAACCACGATCCGCGTGTGCCTCGCAGCCCCCGCACATCTCTAGCCACGCACACATAGCGCTAGATACTGAAATATGTATCTTTTTATGTGTAGTAAATAAAGTTAAATTTTTTATCGTTATCTTAACAAAAAGTGCACGCCTTTATTAAAACAAATAATAGTAATAATAAAGTATTAACGTAAGTTATAATTACTTAACTCATACAATATCGTACTCATGCACGTTTTAATATGAAATTTAAAATTCTCTGACACATTGCGCGTGCGAAACACTCCACAGTCCACTTACCCACAAGGCCATAATAATAAAAAGTTTGTATCAACTTCCCAACTTCGCCTGGGTATATTAAAGACAGCTGTTCGCGACATTATTAGGTTTAAGCAGTGCGTACCAAAGTGTAGAAAATATTATACATACTTACAGAGGAACAGTTTTCATAGAACGAACCATATCGATCCAAATTTGAAAGTTTTGACGTCTCCTTCAACGGAGACACCATTTTTCCACACAATCGTGGACACCACACCGTATTCTTGTAGTAGTGCAATCAATTCGAACGTTTATTATGTAGCTGTTTATCTGGTCCTCTTTCTTTAGTATGTGCTCTCGAACATGTTAGCTTTCTAACAAAAAAAATACATCAAAATCAGAATGGGGAGATGGGATGCCATAAACACAAACAGCCTTACCTCCATTTTACTTATGGCTTTAAATATGATAGTACGAGTAATATTATGTAACAAGTAGATGAATCGTGTAATAGTACTTATTAAACTTTTCAAACAAATGCCTTATGAATCAATGTAGGTATTATGTACCCTCCAATAGGCTAGTTTCATCTATCAAAATCAAATGATATAAATTTGTTGTTTATATAGTTTCTATCATAAGAAATACGAATACAATACTATTTTGTTATATAAATATGCGACTTGTTTATAATTTCGAAAATAAAACTGTAGTTTTATTATCTGTATGTCACGTGACCTAAAACGCCAGCCGCCATATTTTTCTTGTAAGTGACGTCATAAGAACTTAAAAATCGAATAAAACAGCGAAAGTTGAATCTAAAGTTGATGCGCTACACACGCACATATGACATTTATTTGTTTCTGTTCTTATGACGTCACGTTAATGGTGACTGTCGTTTCGGCGCAAACATTTATCGTTTAAATTTTAATCATTTTTTCTTTGCATAAATATATATTATTTCCAGGAAATCAAAATACTAGTTGGCTAACGAATGGATACGAACAGTTTAAAATATATTTGAAAAAAAAATGTAGAATAGCCTGTTGTGTAAAACAGCGACTCGCATTTAAATTCACAGCAGCAAATGTTAATTGACTTAATTCAGGCAAGTGTAAATGAACCTTAATTGAGAAGAGTACTCGATATATTCTTGGCAAAGCTCCGCTTCGAATACAAAACAGGCAGAGAATAGGGCGTATTGGGATTTCAAGTAATAAATGTAATGGGTCCCTTAAGTAGTTTTTGTATATACATACGTATTTGATTGTGTTCCATTTTTGCCTCCTACAGAATTTCTTTACATGGTAGGTATCTCATGTTTTACTAAATAGCTTACTGAAGTCGCAGAATTGAAAATATGTATACTTACGTACAGGAAACAGCTTTCATAGAACGGACCAAATTGATCCAAATTTGAAAATGGTGACGTCCCCTTCAACGGCCCACAATTTTTCCACACAATCGTGGACACGCCGTAAGCTTGTAATAGTGCAATCAAATCGAAAACTATGTAGCTGTTTATCTGGTCCTCTTTCTTTAATCTGTGCTGAAGTTAAATCAAAAAGCTACAAAGATCACAGTATTGCTGTTAAAATAAGTAATAAGTAATATGCAAGTTTTTAAAACATCGGTAGTCTGAAATGTTCTTTGGCGTCATTATGACCTTATCCTGGGTATCGACCTCGACCCTGGCCCTGAACCTAAGGAATCGACCTCGCGAAAGGTTCTACCAGCTTTTACGAGGCAATAATACCCATTTGTGCAGCACTCAATAACATCTGTTTGGCATTATGCCACTTTTAAAATTATCTTATTATAGTAGTTCCTTTGACAATGTATTAAAATTTTAAATTGTTAGTATTAAAAGGAAATTAGGTCATGTTTTCATCAATTTCTGAATATTGCTTGACGAAAAAGATGAAAAATTAAAAAAGAAAATGATTTCCCGTACCGGGAATCGAACCCGAGCCTCCTGGGTGAAAGCCAGGTATCCTAGCCACTAGACCATACGGGAGTTGACATGACTATCGAAATCAAAAAATCCATTGCAGTATGCAAGGTATATTATTCAAAAATCCAGCTTTCCCCTAATTATTCCGAAGTACAATATCTATATTATATTCTATGAGTGTGGAGGTGTTAAAATTGTCCGTGAATGTAACTATATATTATGTACAATCTATTTGTTATTTTCGTAGCGAAGGTCTGGATATCCTTCCCTGATCGATATTTAGTTATGTAAACAATAACTATAACGTATTAGCCGCTTAATACGCTGACGCCGAAATTTACCGAGGTCGTTTCGTTCAGTGTTCATAACTAATTTGTGGCTTAATATGTGACACTAAATTGCGACCAATTATGTGTAATATGCGACATAGAATGTAGTAAGGTAAAGGTAAAGGTCGAGCTGTTGTTTTGCGCAGTTTAACCATAGACGTGTATCACAGAGTACAAAGTAATTATATACTTACGTACAGAGAAACAGCATTTATAGAACGTTTCAAATCGATCCAAATTTGAAATTGTTACGACTTACGTCCCCATCAGCGGCCCACATTTTTTCCACACAATCGTGGACACGCCGTACGCTTGTAGTAGTGCAATCAAATCGAACGTTTATTATGTAGCTGTTTATCTGATCCTCTTTCTTTAGTCTGTGCTCTCGATCATGTTAGTTTTCTAACAAAAAAAATACATCAAAATCTGAATGGGGAGATGGGATGCCATAAACACAGACAGCCTTACCTCCATTTTACAATTAAATCGATAGATATAATCTGTGCGTATATATGTGTATCATGTGATGTCAACCATTATCCAAAAAAAAACTTAATCTAGAGCATGCATGTCTAAGGAGGGTTTAATCGGACAATAACTTTTGAAGTAATTTAAAGAAAACCTATTGGTTTTATTTAAATTACTTCAAAAGTTACTGTCCAATTTCCCTCAGTATAATTTTCCTTAACTTTAATACAAAAAATATGTTAATGTGATCTGCAAGTTTAAGTGGGGACGCACTTGTTTTATTTTGTGATATGCCCATTAGTTTGTAATCATACTGTAATTTTACTCAAGATGCAAACAGATGTAAATTAAAGCAAATGATGGCTTTCATCTTTGTAAACTTGGACTAATTGTGTGTGCGAATTATTGTGTCTTGACCCTGCGTGAACCCAGGCTCTACCTAGTGCAGGGGCATAGCATCTCTGTATGTAACTTTTTGATGAATAAACATTTGATTATCATTTTCAATTAAACACGGCAATGGGACAGAGTGAAAAGTTAGGTATTTAAAGAGCAACTTTAGAAAATTTAATTACAATTAGACATTAAACCGTGAACTTACGAGGGCGGGTCAATAAGTCGTAAAATCGTGACTTTTGGAATAAAACACAGATTTTTTGATAAATAAATCATTTTATTTTTCAACGTAGTCCCCCTTGAGCTCTATACACTTTGTCCAACGCTTCTACAATTTTTTTATCCCTTCCAAAAAATATGATTTGTCGAGGTCCTCAAAATAGGCCTTTGTTTGCGAGATGACTTCATCATTGGAGTCAAATCTTTTTCCACAGAGCCATTTTTTCAGGTTTGGGAACAAGAAGTAGTCACTCGGAGCCAAATCTGGAGAATAGGGTGTATATGTGGGAATATGTGGGAGCAATTCATAGCCCAATTCATCGATTTTTTCCATGGCAACTGCACATGTGTGCACCCTTGCATTGTCTTGGTGAAAAAGAACTTTTTTCTTGGCCAAATGAGGTCGGTTTTTTTTTCAAATCCTCATTGAAGCGGTCCAATAAGTTGGCATAATATTCCCCATTAATTGTTCTTCCCTTTTGAAGATAGTCAATGTGGATTATCCCACGTGCATCCCAAAAAACAGTCGCCATAACTTTATTGGCTGACAAACCCACCTTGGCCTTCTTTGGCGCCGATTCACCCTTGGAAACCCACTGTTTTGACTGTTGTTTGGTCTCTCGTGTGTTGTGATGGATCCATGTTTCGTCCACGGTTACAAAACGGCGCAAAAACTCCTCCATATTGTGATTAAACAACGCCAAACCTTCCTGTGAAGTTGTTACACGATTGCGTTTGTGGTCGACTGTGAGCAAACGCGGCACCCATCTTGCGGAAAGCTTTCTCATGCCCAAGTGATCATTCAAAATTGAAACCACTGAGCCATGCGAGATGCCTATGGCTTCCACAATCTCTTGCACTTTCAATCTTCGGTCGGCCAACACCATATCGTGAATATTTTCGATTGTTTCGGGTGTAGAGACCTCAACTGGGCGTCCAGGACGTTCGGCATCTTCAGTGCTTGTACGGCCACAACGAAATTCAGTAAACCACTTTTTTACCATTGAAATCGATGGTGCAGAGTCCCCATAGTATTTATCAAGCTTAGCCTTGGTCTCGGTAATGGTTTTTTTTTCGCAAAAAATAATGCTTAATAAGCACACGAAATTCACTTTTTTCCATTGTTTCCTTAAGTTACTGGATATTCTAATAAAGATAGCTGTAAAACACAAACTAACTGACGCAGCAAGTTCAAATTTTGATAGGAGTCAACTGACAAATGCCTGTTGACAGGAGTAGTGTTGCTTTTTCAGTAAGGAGGTTAGAAATTCAAAAAGTCACGGACTTATTGAACCGCCCTCGTATTATGGGCATTTATATGTTGTAATTAATTGCAAAACAAATCAGCATATTACGGGATAGAAAAGCTATTTTACACTCAAGGCCACACCACTTGTCTGTTAACGTAGAATCTCTCTTATATCCTTATATGCTGATGATATGCTGATGATATGATATGTGCCGGCACACGTCGTGTTTGATAAAATGTTCCACGGTTACATTTATGCATTGTGTCGTGTATTTGACATTTCACGATACTGGCTACTACTGCTGACGGCTAACCCCATAGATGGACTTTACACTTAGGGCGTCGTACGTCTATACGTATTATAGAGGTGGCATGTTAGGCAAAAACTGTCCCCACTTAAATGCCCCCACTTTGGATATTTTGGGGCCTTTTTGACATTTGAGGTATCAGGTATGGTGAAACCAACATGGCGTAATTTTTTCTTGTATGAGGATTTGTCCTATCGAATGTACGTCATTGGCCATAGCCCATCCTTAGTTTTAAAATTTTTGATTTAGGCCCTGTTTCTCAATCTACTGATAAGTAAATGGTTAAACACTTTATTGCGCACCAAATAGTTAAATCAAATAATATAGTTACTAACATAAGCACCAAAGGCGGCCTTGTCGTTACAAGCACTATTTCTACCCGACAACCTTGTTCAATTTGGAAAAAGATTTGTAAGTAACTCATTACAAAGCCTATCCGGAAGCGATTATGATCTAGTTTATTTGTTTGAAACCATGATCGAGAGTGTTCTTAGCTATAATTCATCATCATCAGCTCGTTCAAGATTATTTTAAACTTTTAATTTTGTTTTATATTGAAATAACTTGTGTAGTGTTTATCGAAAAACACATGACTTTAAACACACACTAGATGTATACCGCGACTTTATACGCGCAAAGGAAAATCGTGGGGAAAAAACGTACGGTAAAAAGTAGCGTATGTCCTTCCCCTTGGCCTACTCTATGTAAATCTGTGCCAAATTTAATCAAACCGGTTTGGTTAAATTTGGCTATACAATATTTGGCTATATAATATTATCTATACTATAATACTATAAAGAGGAAAGATTTGTTTGTTTGTTTGCATTGAATAGGCTCCGAAGCTACTGGATCCAGTAGCTTCGGAGCCTATTCAATGCAAACAAACAAACAAATATTCCTCTTTATAGTATTATAGTCTAGATAACACCTTTGAGGCTTTTACAATTATGTCCCTGGCACCAAGCTATCGTAACACCGTAGCGCGCTAACCTAGCGCTACGCGGATATCTACGTAATAATGTGATTTACGGCCCGTTTCAATAGCTACCAACTAATTCTAATCTACCAGTAACTATTTGTTGAAACGTCACATTTGTATCGCGAAAAACCGGCGGATGATTGAACGACGACGTTTTTATTGGTAGATAATAGATAGCTTATTGAAACCGGCCGTTAATCTTAATCGACGACCTCTGTGGCTCAGTGGTTGAGTGCATCAGTGCTCTGGTTCGAATACCGGCAAATTAGCAAAAAGCTCCGCTATATGCTCCGGGTGTGAAATGAAAAGAAATGTGTATTAAATATGTATAATGTATGTTAAACACATAGTTAAAATCTTAAATATGTGTATAGTATAAAATTATTAAATATATTTCCGTTGTCTGGTACCCGTAACACAAGTTTTTCGAGAACTTACCACGGGACCAGATTGACGTGGTGTGGAAGCGTTCATAGATATTATTACTATTACACGTAAACAAAAAGATGTAATTCGACCAAATGTATGTGTATTAATTATACTATACTCTGTTATCAACGTAAATACAAACGTGTATTGTGCTAGAGGGTTGCGTCATGCGTGTGGCGCTAATTTTCTCGTGATATTAACAGTGTTTTGATGCCTTCTTTTGCCTTTTAAATTGCCTTTTATGCATACAAATTTGCAAATGCTTTTATTACATATAAATATTTAAATGTGTATGTTTTAATACATATGTTTTTTTATTTGTCCGTATGTCGGTTACAGCAATGGAGGGCGGCGCGTGGTGCGCGCGCGACATCTCGCTGCGCGCGCAGAAGAAGTTCCTGTCGCGCGTTGGCGGCGCGGCCAGCGCGCGTGCGCTAGTGTTGGACGAGCACACCGCGAAACTGCTGGACCAGGTAAATAATCAAAGCCATCTCTCTTAATAATAAAGTTTATTTTGCCATAGATTCGTGACGTTCTTGAATTTTGAAATGGCGTTTCAAGGTTAAACTTAAATTGCTTGAATATAATCAAAATCGCGACATTCGAATCCTGCCGAAGGAATATACTTCGGAAAGGATCTCCTTCTCTTTTACGACATAGTAAAATCGTAGTTGTCTCTAGTAGACAGGTAGAGTAGCGAACAAACGCTAGTGTAGTAAACAAAACGTTTGTATGTAAAACATTCGCGTTACGGGCCACGGCCTGTCCACACGTCCACGGCACGACGTCGTCAACGTGAAACGGTGTGTTGACATAACGTGCAAATTCACGTCGCGTCGTCGCCGTAAAAATGCACGTCACGAGTTCACGATGCCGAATCATCACTCGTCCATTATTTGTGCCTTGTAAAATTCCGCTACATTCTTCACCGTACCAGAGAATGAATAGCTGTCTCGTTCTTAATAATATGAAACAAAACAAATCTAAATAATATTCTTTGGCCGTACCATGCACTAGCACGACGCGGTATCACACCGTGACACGACACCGCTCCGATTCACGTTGACGCGGGACGGCGCGGGCGCGTCGCGCGTGGAGATGTGGACAGGCCCTTACATAAAATATTCAGGACGCGGCGACGCGTGTGGTGTGAGGTGTCCATTAATTTTCATTATTAACGTTACACACCTAGCTGTCCGCTGTGAATAAACAGAATTTACTTATTTAATATTTTGTTGCGTCAGTTTACACTGGCGAAATTAAAAATTTAGGGAGCTTGGACAAAGTAACAATATGTAGGTAAACGATAACGTAGCTAGAAAACAGTAAAATACCGCCCATAATATATTTTATTCTAATATACTAAGGCGGGTCAATAAGTCCGTGACTTTTTGAATTTCTAACCTCCTTACTGAAAAAGCAACACTACTCCTGTCAACAGGCATCTGTCAGTTGACTCCTATCAAAATTTGAACTTGCTGCGTCAGTTAGTTTGTGTTTTACAGCTATCTTTATCAGACTATCCAGTAACTTAAGGAAACAATGGAAAAAAGTGAATTTCGTGTGCTTATTGAGCATTATTTTTTGCGAAAAAAAACCATTACCGAGACCAAGGCTAAGCTTGATAAATACTATGGGGACACTGCACCATCGATTTCAATGGTAAAAAAGTGGTTACTGAATTTCGTTGTGGCCGTACAAGCACTGAAGATGCCGAACGTCCTGGACGCCCAGTTTAGGTCTCTACACCCGAAACAATCGAAAAAATTCACGATATGGTGTTGGCCGACCGAAGATTAAAAGTGCAAGAGATTGTGGAAGCCATAGGCATCTCGCATGGCTCAGTGGTTTCAATTTTGAATGATCACTTGGGCATGAGAAAGCTTTCCGCAAGATGGGTGCCGCGTTTGCTCACAGTCGACCACAAACGCAATCGTGTAACAACTTCACAGGAAGGTTTGGCGTTGTTTAATCACAATATGGAGGAGTTTTTTAACCGTGGACGAAACATGGATCCATCACAATACACCAGAGACCAAACAACAGTCAAAACAGTGTGTTTCTAAGGGTGAATCGGCGCCAAAGAAGGCCAAGGTGGGTTTGTCAGCCAATAAAGTTATGGCGACTGTTTTTTGGGATGCACGTGGGATAATCCACATTGACTATCTTCAAAAGGGAAGAACAATTAATGGGGAATATTATGCCAACTTATTGGACCGCTTCAATGAGGATTTGAAAACAAAACCGACCTCATTTGGCCAAGAAAAAAGTTCTTTTTCACCAAGACAATGCAAGGGTGCACACATGTGCAGTTGCCATGGCAAAAATCCATGAATTGGGCTATGAATTGCTCCCACATCCACCCTATTCTCAAAATTTGGCTCCGAGTGACTACTTCTTGTTCCCAAACCTGAAAAAATGGCTCGGTGGAAAAAGATTTGACTCCAATGATGAAGTCATCTCGCAAACAAAGGCCTATTTTGAGGACCTCGACAAATCATATTTTTTGGAAGGGATAAAAAAAATTGGAGAAGCGTTGGACAAAGTGTATAGAGCTCAAGGGGGACTACGTTGAAAAATAAAATGATTTATTTATCAAAAAATCTTCGTTTATTCCAAAAGTCACGGACTTATTGACCCGCCCTCGTATGTTCGTCATCGTTTCGATATTGTGCTTTGCCTGAGCCGGGATACATTATTATTATTTTATAAAGCTTTATTGTTAAAGCGCATAATGTCATGAGAGATAACTGTAGACGATTCTATTGCATAACTTGCGATAAATGTTCGCCAACGTCCATACCACGTTGAATACACCGGTTCTCGTCCGATCACCGAAGTTAAGCAACGTCGGGCGCGGTTAGTACTTGGATGGGTGACCGCCTGGGAATACCGCGTGATGTTGACTTTTTGTTCCTGTACTTTTGACTGTTTTATGTATAACATAGACACGTTTACGTTCAGTGTTCGCCAACGTCCATACCACGTTGAATACACCGGTTCTCGTCCGATCACCGAAGTTAAGCAACGTCGGGCGCGGTTAGTACTTGGATGGGTGACCGCCTGGGAATACCGCGTGATGTTGGCTTTTTGTTCCTGTACTTTTGGCTGTTTTATCTATAACACAGCATCAGTAGAGACGTTTACGTTTAGTGTTCGCCAACGTCCATACCACGTTGAATACACCGGTTCTCGTCCGATCACCGAAGTTAAGCAACGTCGGGCGCGGTTAGTACTTGGATGGGTGACCGCCTGGGAATACCGCGTGATGTTGGCTTTTTGTTCCTGTACTTTTGGCTGTTTTATCTATAACACAGCATCAGTAGAGACGTTTACGTTTAGTGTTCGCCAACGTCCATACCACGTTGAATGCACCGGTTCTCGTCCGATCACCGAAGTTAAGCAACGTCGGGCGCGGTTAGTACTTGGATGGGTGACCGCCTGGGAATACCGCGTGATGTTGGCTTTTTGTTCCTGTACTTTTGGCTGTTTTATCTATAACACAGCATCAGTAGAGACGTTTACGTTTAGTGTTCGCCAACGTCCATACCACGTTGAATGCACCGGTTCTCGTCCGATCACCGAAGTTAAGCAACGTCGGGCGCGGTTAGTACTTGGATGGGTGACCGCCTGGGAATACCGCGTGATGTTGGCTTTTTGATATAATTATTCAGAATTAACATTTTAAGCCATTATCATTTTTATTTTTGTTATCCTAAAAAAGGAATTTATCTCCGCTCTATGTTTTCATCCATCATTTTCATGTCCAGTAGATAATTTGTTTTTGGTTCAAGTAATCTTTGATTAATCTATGTTTAAGTCATCGTAACTTATCGTTCGTTTCAGTTTCTGACGGTTCTTCGTGAGCGCGTGGAGAGGCGGGAAGCGGAGCGGCTGGTGAAGCACGTGATCAAAGCGGCCGTGAAGCTGGGCGTGCTGCGCCGGCACAACCAGCTGTCGCCGGCCGACGAGCGCGCGCTCGCCGCATTCCGCAGCAAGTTCCACGTGAGTGAGACAGACGTAGCACACGGCGCGGGGCAGAGCGAGACAGACAGCACGCGCTAGCAGCTTGAGTGCAGTGCTAGCAGCAATTGAAATTAATTCTAGCTCAAAGTGAAAATGTATTAACTCAATATTTTCTTAATTTCTAAATGGTTTTAAATATATAACATAGTCAAATGACTTCATAATAAATACAAGAGGAATAATAAAGTTATCTTAACATGTTATAATGGTATAAACTTGCAGGATATAAACTTAAAATGGATAGTTGGGATGTAGCGATAACCCATCTTCAAATTATTATCAGCAAGGTCACAGCTCAGGTCGAACTGATAACTATATAGGAATAGAAATAAAGAGTCATTATTTTATTTTATCAATACCAAACCATCATACGTCGCCGTGCCATTACTTATGGCTATTAAATAAGACTAGTAGATAAAAAATAATTTAAATTTAAAGCTTAAAAAAATTATAAGTATTAAAACAAAAACGATAAATGTATGGGATAATGGCACATGTTGCCGCTAAATCGCGTGGCAAATCTCATATATTTAGTTCGTTTATTTTTTTATTATTTCCATATTGTGGACAAAGCCCTTTGTGTTCGATTCTATTATCTATTACCTATATGTGGAAGTAACCATGTAATTTTGCAACCAAAAGTATCGATCCTATACTTTTCAATGAAAATCAAAATTACATGTTTTTTTTCATTATTTTCTAGACGGTGCTGATGGCGGTGATCTCGTTCTGCGAGGTGGAGTTCTCGTATGACCGCGTGTTCCTGCAGGACGCGCTGCGGGAGTCGCACCAGTCGCTCAAGTGAGTTACACTGATCTTTATATAGTGTGTATTATGACGAAACGATAGCGTAGTTAGAAAATAATAATATGTATGGCATTGACTACGTGATTTAGGGACGACATGTGTCCACTGTCAATCCAATTCTTTTTTTAAACTTTGACTGAGGCTTCTGGACTAATGTATATTCTAACTGGAGAGCTGCACACTGTTATTAGATCACAAATTTTCAGGATTCCGTATCCAAAGGGTAAAAACGGGACCCTATGACCGCTCCGCTGTTCGTCCGTCTATCTGTATCTCTGTCACCAGGCTATATCTCATGTTATTCTTATGAACCTTATAGCTAGACACTTGAAATTTTCAGATGATGTATTTATGTTGCCGCTATAACAGAAACACTAAAAACAGAATAAATAATATATTTAAGTGCGGCCCCCATACAACTAACGTGATATTGTGCCGTTTGGTACGGGACCCTTCGTGCGCACGCCTACTGTCTTTTGGCCGTTTTTTTAATAGGTACCTAATTGATGTACTTATAATGAAAATTTTCAAGAGCATTTTCCTGCTTCTAGGCAGAAGCAGCTCTCCTAGGCAGAAGCAGCCCTCCTAGGCAGAAACAGCTCTCCTTCGTAATTGGATTTGAAATTAAAAAGTAACTTACTAATATCACAATGACCTACCTACTGTTCCTAAGCTTTTTTTAGTTATTGTAAATGTTACGGGAACGTTTCAAAACTTTCAAATGATACCAAATTCAAAATCTTCTATTTTCAGATCAGTAGTAGAGAGGCACTTATCAGAGAAGTCCGTGTCTCGTCTAGCTGGTGTATTCAATCTGGCCTCCCGAGGTGAGTTGCTGGACTCCCTATTCGCCGGCCAGATTGATGAGGACGTGCTCAAACTCACGCGGATGCTGCGAAAAGAACTCGACAGGGGGCTCCTATAATCGACCAGAGAGTGACCATGTGTACCGTCCTACCACAGATTTATTAGAGCTGGGACAAGCCAGTGTGTCGCCAGTCGAAGTCACACAAAGCAAGCAGAATATCACCTTTCTACGTGCATGTGTGTGCGTGTTGGGACGTGTATGCTTATTTTGAGCATACAGTGTCCGCAGCGGCGCGGCGGCGAGTCCTCTCTATACTGCTCTGTGCGTCCTACATTTCGTCGTACCTACGACAACTGTAAGAAAGCTGCTATGCTGCCATCTGAGTAGAATACTTCTACACGAACCAATGACATGTATCCGGGAATAGGGAATATGCACGTATTTTTTTTTATTTAAATAGATCTTGTTTGATATACCGTGTAGTACAATCAGTTTTTGGATATCGCGATCGTTGAAAATAACAAAGATTTTCGAACATTCATAGTAGTCAATGAGACGGAGAGATCCGATGTGTAACGTGACGTCACATTACACGATTTGCATAGAAAGTTCATACTAAATGTTATTTTGTCAGAATGAAACAGAACATTTTCTGTTCTAATATGCATATTCCCTATTGGTTGAAATTGAAATTAGAATCATAATCTTTGTATTTGAAATGAATTTAATCTTATTTTTATCCAGAATACGAATATTCAATTTACACGTGGAATAACAATTCTAAATTCAAAAAATCAGGCAGTCGTTGGTTATAAAACAGGTCTGGTTATCTTCACAAATGGAGATTTTTGTGTGGAATTTATTAGATAATAGGTATACATGATAATGTCGCTTCTAACCACAAGCACTGCTCTCTAGCTATATGATTTTTGACATTGAATTATTACGCATAGAATGATCACATATTTTAATCGTAAATCTTCTCTCATAAGGTTTTTTCTACGCCCATAAATGATGGCGACGGACTTGCTACGTTTCTACTCTGCCTCATTTTTATGCCCTTTATTATACTTTATACATTTTATGCTAACATAATTTTTCTCGGTCGAATTTGAACTTTTAGCCAAGTGCCATCGCTAATTACGACGATGAAGTTAGAAAACAAAAATGTATGGGATTAGACAGCGATGCTTAAGTCGCTTATCCGATGCTTAATATCTCAAATCCCATCCAATTTTGTTTTCGAACTTCGTCGTCATAATTAGCGATGGCAACTTTGCTAAAGGCTCAGTATCTTTTTCGCTATTCTATACATGATAATTCAATGATTATATAAAATACAGTTAAGGTATACAACTTTTTAATATACCTATGTTACATCTATGACGCAGCGCGGCGCAGACAAAGTAGTGTGTACTATATCGAAACGATAACGAAGTTAGCACATTTGTACTTTGTCCAAGTCCCCAGAAATATCAGATTACAATATTTTACCATACAAAAAAATATTATTAAATTATTGTAATTTTATAGCAATGAACTTGGATTATCTTAACTTGATACTTTACAATACTCAAAAGTAGATTTTAGTTGTGCCACTGAACTGATATTGGTATTTTTAGACTATTGCACTCGGTTAAGACTTGCCGTCAAAATGCCATAATAATATTGAGAGCATTCGAATTTATCCGAATTCTCCATGTAGATTGTAGGTAGAATGGACCTCAGGTCATAATTGGATTTTAGTAAATAGGAAGAACAGAAGCTTTATAAGTATTTTATGCTTACGTTTTATTTTTTAGACGAGTTGCGGAATAGAATTGGAAGTTTTGAATTGTATTATTTTTTTATTGAAACACGTACTTATGTACTACTTGGCAACAAATAGTGCGATGCGGTGACAGCAGGATCTAAAAGATTAGAATGAAATATTTCATTTAAATATATTAAAATATAATACATAGATATAATATATCTTATTACAATCTGATAAGGATAAAAGACGATACAGGCGAAAATGTTCTTAGTTCCTGCTTGTATCGCGTCATACTGTTTTTTGCCAAGCTGTAAGTATGTTTGTATAAAATGCTTACGAAGTGTACTTTAATTCTTTGGATTGATTTTATCGGATCATTCTTGCCACTTTTATGTCTCAATTGTAAGATGTATGTAAATATCTGTATCGGTGTAAATGGAGGGTTAATATAAAGTTTAATTTATAACAATGTTACCAGTTTTCGCAATTTTGTGCACTAATTATTACTGTGTCCGTGTACCGTGTTATATTATAATCCGTAAAAAAAATAATCATAATATGCATTTCATGATTTTCCTACTCAGAAAAAAAAATCACCATTATCGTTCCCCATTCCGGGGCTCGGGTTCGTCCTCAATGTGAGCACGATAATGCCGTAGTACACCACGCTAGCCCTCTCGCGTTGGCAGATTGTCGTATGGATTTTTGCCATGGCAACTGCACATGTGTGCACCCTTGCATTGTCTTAGTGAAAAAGAACTTTTTTCTTGGCCAAATGAGGTCGGTTTTTTTTCAAATCCTCATTGAAGCGGTCCAATAAGTTGGCATAATATTCCCCATTAATTGTTCTTCCCTTTTGAAGATAGTCAATGTGGATTATCCCACGTGCATCCCAAAAAACAGTCGCCATAACTTTATTGGCTGACAAACCCACCTTGGCCTTCTTTGGCGCCGATTCACCCTTAGAAACACACTGTTTTGACTGTTGTTTGGTCTCTGGTGTATTGTGATGGATCCATGTTTCGTCCACGGTTAAAAAACTCCTCCATATTGTGATTAAACAACGCCAAACCTTCCTGTGAAGTTGTTACACGATTGCGTTTGTGGTCGACTGTGAGCAAACGCGGCACCCATCTTGCGGAAAGCTTTCTCATGCCCAAGTGATCATTCAAAATTGAAACCACTGAGCCATGCGAGATGCCTATGGCTTCCACAATCTCTTGCACTTTCAATTTTCGGTCGGCCAACACCATATCGTGAATTTTTTCGATTGTTTCGGGTGTAGAGACCTCAACTGGGCGTCCAGGACGTTCGGCATCTTCAGTGCTTGTAAGGCCACAACGAAATTCAGTAAACCACTTTTTTACCATTGAAATCGATGGTGCAGAGTCCCCATAGTATTTATCAAGCTTACCCTTGGTCTCGGTAATGGTTTTTTTTCGCAAAAAATAATGCTTAATAAGCACACTAAATTCACTTTTTTCCATTGTTTCCTTAAGTTACTGGATAGTCTGATAAAGATAGCTGTAAAACACAAACTAACTGACGCAGCAAGTTCAAATTTTGATAGGAGTCAACTGACAGATGCCTGTTGACAGGAGTAGTGTTGCTTTTTCAGTAAGGAGGTTAGAAATTCAAAAAGTCACGGACTTATTGACCCGCCTTAGTACTACTACAAGCGTCTAATTTTCGAATTTGAATCGTTCTATGAAAGCTTTTTCTCTGTACGTAAGTATTTAATATATTTTTCTACTCTGTGACACCTATGGACTCTCTAACGTTTCTCTCAGGACAATTTATCATACTTTTTTATCCGACGAACTCTGCATTTCACATACCTACCTATTAACATTAAAGTGAATATATATATATATATATATATATATATATATATATATATATATATATATATATATATATATATATATATATATTGCCTGTATTCTATGCTTAGTTTTACCTTATTTATTTATATAGATTAAATATTTTCCGAACACGAATTACATTGTACTGTATTTTCTATGGTTTTAAGTGTGGCCCATTTGCTGATGTTGATGAATATTGTTTTTCTCAATATACATCTGTAAGATGAAAAAAAATCGTCAGAATCAAGAATGCAATTTTGTATTTCCAGGAAAAAACATGTTTCATAATATGACATATTATGTCATTAAATTAGCATTCAGCCAATGGGCCTATTATAAATGACAAACTTCGGACCAAAACTTTAATATATAGTTTTTAAAATAAAGAACATATCTCAAGTAATGTCATATCTCTCTGCTAGCAATATATTAGTTGTTAATTATCATTTAATATCAAGTCACGTTATTGTTTGCCCTGATTTGGTTAAATACCTTTTGAATATAAATGTATATAATATTATCTTATTTTTTTAAGAATTCTAACGCAGATCGCTTGTTGCCATTTTGAATGTGTTTTAAAGTACTTTATTTGAAATAAATCATGTCGAAAAAAACATGTTCGTTCGTTATGTTGGTACGTATATAATTAGTAGATGTTATTAAATGAAATCAAGATCATAAAGAAATACATCGAGATCTTCATGTTTTAATAGTTATGTTAGTTTTTTGACGTGATAGACGTCTTAAAAATCGATGAACACAGTTTGCACGCACGAAAAATAGTCATGTTCCGCCTGAGCCGAGCGTGCAAGCGAGAGCGCGAAACAAGCGACAGAGAGGCTTAAGCGTTCGGCTTGACGATGATTGAGATGACGTTATCACGTAAAATTATCGTCCGTAAACCAACTTAACAGACAATCAGTTTGCTTAAAAATAATATTTTTTGCAATAAAAGTAAACAAATGTTAATTGTTAAATAAATAGATTAAGGACATTAAGTTTATGTTGACAACGATATTACATATTTGAGGCGCTAATTTTATACGAGTCACACTATGCAATGAGTATAAACCATTTTGGTAATTAGAACTAGTATATAAGTGTTGCACAAACTTGCCCTGTCCGATGACCAATCTCGATGAATTACAATATATATAATACAATATACACAAAGTACAATATCGAAACGATAACGAAGTTAGAAAATAATAAAACGTATAGTATTAACCACGTGATTCAGTAACGAAATATTAATACGTTTTTCGTATCTTCGAATTTCGTTATCGTTTCGTTATCGTTTCGATATTGTGATTTGTCCAAGCCCCCTGTATCACTAGCGGTAATTGATGTTAGGTGTATTTACATAGAACAGAGATTTCTGAAGAGATTAAGAGATTAGAATTTTCAAATTATCACGTTGTTTGTCTATATTTGTTGTTTATGAGACCAAATATAAAAACCTTTTTAAAAAACAACAAAAATAGTGAAAAGTAATTATTACTATGTAAAATAAAAGGTATTTTTATGATGTTTTTTCAATCACATAGTTTTGGCTCTAAACTTGTTTTCCAACTACAATAGTGATTCATTTGGAATTATGAATGTCTTATAAAAAGCTCACAAAAAATGTAGCTAGATGAAATCAAAGAGACGTCCTAAATTATATTAACATGACAATATCGTGTTTAATGAGTGTCGTTGATGTTGATGTTTAACCGTTTGTGTTTAGGCCAGATAGTGCATCCTGCATCCCATATCAACGCGCAATAAATACCGGGACACGTTGCTTTTTCATAGCTAAGTATTTTTATTTCTTATTGATTTCTTATGTTTACGCGAATATTGTTCATTGTTCTAAACACTTACGGACTGTGTCGCGTGTGTGATGTGTGTTGAAACGTCGGGAAAAAGAAAAGTGCACCGCGACACTATCCATAAGTTTGAAAAAATAAGTAATTTTAGTCTGTTGTTCGATGATTTAAATTTTAATTGTGATGTAGATGTTAGCAATTACTTTTTCAATTTTTTTTTTAATTTAAATAATTTGAATGACAAATTATATAATAATAATAATGAAATGAATACTATCAAAATTCTTCAATCAAACTGTAATGCTATAATCCAAGCTAATAAAACTGTAGAATAATCCAAGATTATTTCGAACAGTTGTACGCGAAAAAAGAAATCCCGGTGGGTACCGTACATTTTGCAACGATAAAAAGTAGCCTATGTGCTAATCCAAAGCCTAAACTAATACCATACCAAATTTCATCAAAATCCGTTCAGTTCGGTTAGTTTTTGTGTAACGGAGTTTCAAACAAACATTCAACCATCCTCACAAACTTTCACATTTAGCTTCAATGATAGTAGTAGGATTTTCAATTAGTAATTTCAAATTAAAATGCAGCCGACAGTACATCCCTATGAGCTATATTTTTGAAATAATTGTGCAAGGGTTCAAATTAGCAAAAAAAAAAAAGAATCCATTTTGGTTTTCGTCAGATCTCACATGTCTTGTCTACTTGATGTTTTCACTAATATTTAAGGTATATAATAAGTTATTAGTAATTGTAACGACGCGAACGTGTGTATGAATTTTTTTTAATATAGATTTTAAAAAATTAAGTTTTTTTGAATAAAAAATGTTTTCAGCAAATTAAACTATAAAGAATACGATGGCGAAACAGATAACGATGTCCGATATCGCGGCGAAATGTAATGACGAAAACAGAATATATGTTTTATATTGAAAAATTAACCTGTCTTTGTCATAACATGACATATCGGCGCCATATCGGATAACGATAACGCGTAATGTGAAAACCCTCTTAGGCTAGGATTATAATATGATCCGGAATCCGGCGGGACAGAGAAAATTCAACTCAAAAAGAACGTGTCGAGTCAAATGTCAATGTTATACATGACAGCTCGACACTGACACTTCGATTTTCAACTCTATTGTATTAGCGCAGAGTTCTATTTTCAGTGCTCTGAATTTTCCCGAGACTGTCGGATAGCGGATTTTATAGTCCTAGCTTTAGTTTTCATATTTGTCCCTACATTACTAGTGTTAGGATTTAGGAACGTTCCGCATATCAATAAGTTGTATTCATGCACACGTGCGTATTGTATATTCTCACATTAAGCTGTGTTATATGTTTAAGATTTGATATCAAATATACAATTGATAATAATAATTATGCCTTTTACTGGATTCCTATCGACAAATAGAAAGAAAAGTACCCAAGTCTAATGACTTTGTGTTTCCATGGTTCCAACACAACACGTTTTAGTACGAGCGATGTTAGCTAGGGAAAATTTGGAAATTCCCCCATCAATTTTCTTTATCATGAAGAAAATGTATGGTTATGGGGTGATTCGGATAGGGGAGAAATAAAAGACATTAATCGTTTATTATCCGATTTTTTGGAAGTCGCGACCGTAATCTTTATGCAAAATGGCCGATGTTTAACTGGGTGTGCGACAAGTACGTAGCTACTAGGCTAACGTGAGTTATGAAGAGGTGAATTGAAAGGACAACCTCCCTACTTGACCATAGATGGCGCTGTTATGTTGGAAAACTTATTATGACACATATCAAAAGTATTAAGGTTGCCATTTGAATGACAACATCCGTGTTTTCGTCGGAGTGGCGACTTTGGTTATGTCGGGTAGTTAGAGAATTTTTGTATGTAAAGCAAATGTCAACCTTGTCTCTATTGAAATAAATGTCAAAATTGCTCATACAAACAAAACAATGCCATCTATAGTCAAGTAGGGAAGTTTTCTTCTAAATTTGTCTCTTCATAACTCATGTTCGCCTAGTAAGTATTACAAAAAATCGTCTAGAAATTCCCGTATGAAATTTTGCCCATTGTTCTTTTCATTTTATGCATTTTCTGAGATGCAAGCAAAATATCTGACAACGATTTTAAAATACGAGCGACGTAAGATTTTGATAATTCAAGATTTTCAATTTTTTTTTCTCATTAGTGAATCATATAGCTAGGTGACAGTAGGAAGCTGGTGACAATTTAGGTATAATATGATTTCAATGTCGTCGACATTTTTAAATACACAATTTCGTTACTATATTGTGCCGTAGCGTGTACGAGGGCTGCACTAAAAGTATCGGGAATGGAATATTTCCACTGTTCCTGTCATATTAAAATCTTTTTAATTTAAAACTCCTTGGTTTTAAAAATCGAATACCGTTTATTTATTTAAAAAAGATTCTCGGTCTTGTCACAAGGTCTTGTCAAACTTGTTTAGTTTAGTCGTTGAGAAAATGGAATTGACTCGAGAAAATTCTAGAGCGATGATTTACTATGACTTTCGAAGTGGTTTAACACAAAAACAGTGTGTTGACCGGATGATTTCTGCATTTGGTGATGAAGCCCCATCCAAAACCACAATTTATCGCTGGTTTGCTGAATTTCAACGTGGACGTGTCAAGCTCAGTGATGATCCCCGTCAAGGTCGTCCAAAAACTGCAGTCACCCAAGAAAACGTTGATGCTGTGCGTAAGCTGATTGAGGAAGATCGACATGTGACATACCGCGGAATTCAGGCAACTTTGGACATTCTGCGACATTCGCTCGTACTGCGACACGTAGCGAGCTTCGAAATACGAATAATAATGTTATTCGTAGGTAACGAGAATCGGGATACAAACTGACAAGTAAGTGCAGTGAGACCACGACTTCAATGTCTTTCGGCAACGTCGTTTTTAGGGTTCCGTAATACTCGAGGAACCCTTATAGTTTCGCTTTGTCCGTCCGTCTGTGTCTCTGCTATCTTCTGTAATAATTATGAACATATATTGATGAAATTTGGTATAGACTGTGTATAGACTGCAGTTTTGGTATAATAAAATCATAAATTAATAATATTTTTAGATTTAAGTGGGGATGAAAGTTATTTTTTTATTTTACCCCATCGTGTGGGGTATCGTTGAGTAGGTCTTTTAAAATAAAGGTAAGGTTTCATTCGTGACTTTTTTATAAAGTCAACCATTTTCGAGTAATCGGCCCCTAAATTTGTTTATAAGTTGCCCCCCCCCCCCTGGCATTTCTAAACTATGAGACTTCGAATCTTGTACGTTTCCATGCTCAATACTTTCTAGGAATATTATTTTGAACAAAATCGGACAGTAACTTTTGAAGTAATTTGAAAAAAACCTATTAAAAAACCCTAACCTAACCTAACCTAACACGCTTATATAGTAACCCAACCAAACGCACGTCCTGGCATGCTCTTGATTAGCTTATTCGTGCATCGTCTGTCATAAAAATGTCCATAGAAAAAACAAAGATTGCCGAGAGTCATTAGCAACATAGTTTTCCTGGCTTATCGTCTATTTTCATGTTGATGATTTTTTAGTGCTTTTAAATTTTACATAATGTTGACGGGGAAAAATAAAACGAACAATTACTGTGAAAGCACCAATCAATTTATTTACTAACTTAGTATACAAACTTGATATCGGTGATGTGTAGATGTCGTGCGGGACTGTCAATCCAATCCGCACCCTAAGTTGTACCGCATTAGACACGAAATTATTTGAACCATTATATACAATTAAGGTTTATATATAAAAAAGAAAACTAAATTATTCGAAATTCAAATGTGGTAATACTTAAGGCGGTTGTACAGCTTTTACTAAACTGTAGCAGGAGACAAGCGATAAAAAATTAAGAGTACAGTAAAAGTGATCGTAACTTTTAAAGTGTTTAATAATTATTAGCTGTCACAGTAACATACATCTTGCCTCCTACGTATGTGCAGGGTTTACAAACACATACTAAGTCCACATTTTCATTATTTCTTAACAAATCTGCTTCTACTACACGTATTAACATTTAGAAATTATAAAACGTAGTTTATAACTAAAGAAAACACGTATCTTAAAATTAATACTTTAATTCTTATTAATATTGAGTAAAATGTATCTAATATTATTTCGATGATATTTACAAATAGATTTTGGAATGTCTGAAGTATGGATACATCGAGTATACAAGAAAATCGCTACACATTAAATGCACATTTATGAATTTCATTTAATATTAAATTGCTTAAATTGTAAGCACAAGCTGGTGGTGCTAACGGTAAAAAAATATACACATATACGAGTCGAAATAGCTATAGTCTACTCGCATTAAGAAGACAATGGAATGTCAAAAAAAAAACAAAATTGATCATTCATTAATTGATACAATATGTACGCGTGATTTAATAGACTTTAAAGCTGGGACTTTAATATGATCTGGAATCTGGAACGCCGGAGAAAATTAAGAGCACTGAAAATATAACTCTGCGCTAATACAATAGAGCTGAAAATCGAACAGTCCCAACTTAAGTAGGGTATAAGGTATATAAGGTACGTGTGACTGCAAAGCTTCGTCGATGAGCTGTTACATATACAATACATCGTTACTCTTATAACACTACTAGTATAAAATAGATTTTTTCTAACCTAAACATATTACATTATTAAACTTATATTGTGAGTATAATTCATTGATGAAATACCTAATTTTAAATGGCTATCGATGATTAAAAAGATCTACCTCGCAAAATAACTTCTTTAGCATATAATTTAGCGACTCTGACAAAAAAATACAGTATGTGATAAGTAATATTTTAAATTCTTCTACTATCTACGAATATAATATTCTTTTTTACAATTTGAAATGTTTTATTATAAATAGTGAAGTGCTTATTATTTTGCTTGTTACAATGTGTACTTGCATAATGCAATCTTCGAATATGAGCTGAAGTAGTTGGATTGTCTTACAATTAGATATGTGTAGGATCTGTTAAATAATTTTGCCGAAACACTGAATGCCTAAATTACCATTTACAAGTGATTATAGAATGAGTGCTCTAGAGCTCTATTTATGAAAAATAAGTAAAAACTTAATGAATTTTTTTTCTAATTTTTTGGTTTTTGGGGCTGTATGCGAAAAGAAAGAAGATAAATTTTCATTATTTTTTCAGTAGGATTCATAGTTTTCGAGACAAGCTATTTTAGACAAAAGTTTTTGTTTCTTATATTTCGAGATTTAGAGCACCCAAAGTATAATATTTTGTACGTTGAACAATACTTTCCGTTTGTAATTAAATTATGCAATGAAACGTAAATTATTTATTCAGCTAAATATTGTCAAGAAAAAGACGAATGCTATAAAATATTAAAGCTTCAACTGCAATGGACTGCAAACTTATATTCCAAAGAAATATCTAGATTCTTATTATTATTTGTACTGTTATTTCAAGTTTTTATTTAAGTTACTATGTAACCTACCTACGGACAAAAAATATTGCATTTTTGCTCATTTTTCTCTCGCAACGAAAAGTATTGTCAATGGATTTTATTGTGTTTCTCTACAAAATCTAACTTTGAGACAAGACTAACGGGCTCTGGAATGTGCGTTTGAAATAACATAGGTAATATAAAAAAAAAAAGCAATATACAGCAACGACATGAGTCAACAAAAATCTCTCGCTCATTTAGCAATTTTTATCAGATGATAATATATTATCGTCTTCAAACCTTTGACTACCGTTCGAAAATATTACAGCGCGTTGTTGGTCAGATATGTCTGCCCAGCACGCCGCACGCCGCACGCCGCACGCCGCACGCCGCACGCCGCACGCCGCACGCCGCTTACTAAGTTTTATTATTATGTGTGTACATGAGTACATTTTACAATTTACAGCTGTTGAACATTCGATTTTGTTAGCATTGAAAATTCGAAAATAGACTTTTGATTTGATTTGAATCGTGATTCACAACTACAAATAATTTATATTTCTAAATCTATTTTTTACCAATTAAAGCTAAATTAAATTCACCTGATTTTGTTCTTTGGCTCTTTTTTTTCCAAACTACTTATACTTTTAGGGTAGTAAAAATAGAATTGAATTGATTGATTGAATTATTGAAAAATGTGTAAACAATTTGTACGGATGAAAATATTTTTGATAAAACGACGCATTAAGGCTGTGTTTCTGTAATATAAAGGATTATGCAAGTATCTAGTTATGGAGTTATATCCCTGGATAGATTACGAAGATATCCTCAACTTTTACATAATATAAAAAAACTTTTCTTACATTTTCCTACGTTAACATGAAGATGAAATTCCGATTAACTTCTAAAGGATTTTCGGGAATTGAGGTATTCGGAGAGTATTGCTTTCATTCTGGTTCTGCGTCGGTACGTCTACGTTGTGTATGCGTGTTCGATTCAGTGTAAGCGTTTGTCGGTGTGTGTCTGTCTATAGGTCTGTTGGCCGATTTCTATGTGTACTTGTGTCTGTCTGTGTGTCTACTCGCGCAGCTTGTGCCAGTCGGCGATCTGGCGGCGTGGCGCGTTCTGCACCTCGCGCCAGTGGTGGCGCGCGCTGCCCGCTCCCTCCGCGCCCAGCTCGAGCCGACCTATCACCTGTAATAGAGGTACACGCCGTAATGATCTGTGTAGAATTCCTTAAACTTACTGGAATTTTGGAATGGCATTCTGGCATTTAATGCCTGTAGTTAAATGTGGTTACAAAATCGATTAAGGCAGCAGGCAGACACATCATAATGTTCTCTTTGTAACGGCCGAATACGTGAAGTACAGTTAAATTAAGTTGAGCTCAAGTCACATTCTATCCTTGTCGTTTTGGCTATTAGATACAGCGAACGGAAAGCGGAAGCGAAGGAGCTTTTTAATTTTGATTAGCTCTTCAGTATTCAGCCGTAACCCAGTTATAAGATAAGATGGACTGGAGATTAGGTGTAAGGTTGGCTTTCTTAGCCCATAACACGCTCATTTCACGTTCGTTCTTCAACTCTTCAAATCTGGTCAAATCTGCCTTTGCTCTGATAATGCTTTAGTTCTACCTCCGAATCTACAGCCCGAGTTTGTGATTGGTTCACGCAATCTACATCTGCCTTTGCTCTGATAATGCTTTAGTTCTACCTCCGAATCTACAGCCCGAGCTTGTGAGTGGTTCACGCAATCTACATCTGCCTTTGCTCTGATAATGCTTTAGTTCTACCTCCGAATCTACAGCCCGAGCTTGTGAGTGGTTCACGCAATCTACATCTGCCTTTGCTCTGATAATGCTTTAGTTCTACCTCGAATCTACAGCCCGAGCTTGTGAGTGGTTCACGCAATCTACATCTGCCTTTGCTCTGATAATGCTTTAGTTCTACCTCCGAATCTACAGCCCGAGCTTGTGAGTGGTTCACGCAATCTACATCTGCCTTTGCTCTGATAATGCTTTAGTTCTACCTCCGAATCTACAGCCCGAGCTTGTGAGTGGTTCACGCAATCTACATCTGCCTTTGCTCTGATAATGCTTTAGTTCTACCTCCGAATCTACAGCCCGAGCTTGTGAGTGGTTCACGCAATCTACATCTGCCTTTGCTCTGATAATGCTTTAGTTCTACCTCCGAATCTACAGCCCGAGCTTGTGAGTGGTTCACGCAATCTACATCTGCCTTTGCTCTGATAATGCTTTAGTTCTACCTCCGAATCTACAGCCCGAGCTTGTGAGTGGTTCACGCAATCTACATCTGCCTTTGCTCTGATAATGCTTTAGTTCTACCTCCGAATCTACAGCCCGAGCTTGTGAGTGGTTCACGCAATCTACATCTGCCTTTGCTCTGATAATGCTTTAGTTCTACCTCCGAATCTACAGCCCGAGCTTGTGAGTGGTTCACGCAATCTACATCTGCCTTTGCTCTGATAATGCTTTAGTTCTACCTCCGAATCTACAGCCTGAGCTTGTGAGTGGTTCACGCAATCTACATCTGCCTTTGCTCTGATAATGCTTTAGTTCTACCTCCGAATCTACAGCCCGAGCTTGTGAGTGGTTCACGCAATCTACATCTGCCTTTGCTCTGATAATGCTTTAGTTCTACCTCCGAATCTACAGCCCGAGCTTGTGAGTGGTTCACGCAATCTACATCTGCCTTTGCTCTGATAATGCTTTAGTTCTACCTCCGAATCTACAGCCCGAGCTTGTGAGTGGTTCACGCAATCTACATCTGCCTTTGCTCTGATAATGCTTTAGTTCTACCTCCGAATCTACAGCCCGAGCTTGTGAGTGGTTCACGCAATCTACATCTGCCTTTGCTCTGATAATGCTTTAGTTCTACCTCCGAATCTACAGCCCGAGCTTGTGAGTGGTTCACGCAATCTAAATCTGCCTTTGCTCTGATAATGCATTAGTCGTTTCAAAACTTCTGTTATATATTAAATAGATTAAGTCATTACATTGTAAAAATATGTATTTTTGGCCCCGTGCGAGTTTCTTACGCAGGTTCTCCTCGTCGGGTTAGTTCCCGAGCCGGTGGGAGGCATCACGTGGGGACAATTCCGTGAGTGTTATTTAATAACCTAGGTATATGGAAATAAAACTTTTTTGGTTTTGATTTTGAATTGCATTTCTACCTGCAAATCCACAGCCCGAGCTCCTGCTATAGACATACTATATACACAATATATACCTCGTTCTTGGTGACGCGGTCCCAGTCGAGCACGAGCAGCTCGAGCGCGACGTGGTCGAGCGCGGCGGCGGGCGCGGCCGGCACGTCGAACACGAACGACTCGTTGAACACGGGATTCAGGGTCCGCTTCTTCACGTGGGTCTTCTTCTTGGCTATGCGCTGCCCGTTGTACAGCAGGTACATCTTCACGTATCTGCAATTGATTGATCAACATAATTTTAAAGAAGACTAGCTGTTGCCCGCGGCTCAGCCCGCGTACATACAGTATTTATTACCCACGCGTAAACACTGTACATACTATTTGGAGATAAAAATTAGTTTATATGTTAATCCAGAGCTTCAACTACCATACCAAATATCATCAAAATTCGTTCAGTAGTTTTTGCGTGAAAGAGTAACAAACATCCATCCATACATGCATCCATCCTCACAAACTTTTACATTTATAATAGTAGTGGGTTGTGCAAACACAAATATATTTAACAAATAAATTTTTTACCTAGTGTCTTAAATATCTATGTACAGACTACAGTGTAATAATCGCGTTCTTAGACCCTGCGTATTATTAACCCCCGGCGAAAACAAAGAGGTGTTATAAGATTGACGTGTCTGCTGTGTGTGTCTGTCCGTGGCGTCGTAGCTCCCAAATGAATGAACCGATTTTGATCTAGTGGTTTAGTTTGAAAGCTGACATGATCGAGTGTTTTTAGCTTTATTTCATGACTGCTTGACAATTCGTGGGTTACTTAATTTTTTTAAATTTATTTATTAGACTCTTTGTGATACGTCTTGTCAGTCTCCCTAAATCCCTACATCTCTTTAAATCCAAAAGTGTAGAATCCCTGTTGCCTCCAGAGTCCAGCCTATATTGCTCTATACTCAGGTACGTAGTAACTATTTAGTAATCTGTGCTTACGGGTCAGCCAATCCAGTGACGTCCATCTTGGGCAGGTTCCTGGCCTTCAGCAGTACGACGGTCAGCCGCGCCGCCGCCGGCTGCCAGCACAGCGACACCAGCAGCTCCCCGCGGCCGGCGGTGCGCATCTGAAGACGAAAACAGACCTTATTGTTGGGGCATATAGTAGATAATCCTTTTACGTTTCAATTTATTTGCTCAGTTTTCACAACAGGGATCACTGCTGTCCTACAATTGCATCGAAACAACGGCCCTAGAGGCAAACAATGGTAACCAATACAAATTGTAGTTAACTTCTTCACGGCGAGCAGTGACAAAAACTCGCACTCAGCACAATCCAGCGATACCTAAGCGGTTTAGACAGTTAAAAGACTTGCAAATTTAATTCGTGAATCGCCGGATGAAAACCACTGCTATCACTTATGGCGAAGACAACGAGACCTTGAGGCTGCGCGGCTGTATCTCGCGGCAGAGCGCGGTGGGCTCGCCGCAGTGCAGCTGCAGCGCGCCCAGCGGCGCCACCACCTCGCCAATGATTTCGTCGCGCGAGTACCTGCGTAACAAGAACATAAGATTCATTCACAAGTTATATTGTAACTAGATGTTGCCCGCGACACGTAAATGCCACGGGAACCGCACACTTTTCCGCGATAAATAGTAGCCTATATACTTCCCGTGTTCTACTGTATGTCTGTGCCGAATTCCGTCAGTAGTTCCGATGCCTGTTCAATACAGACAAACAAATCTTTCCTCTTTAACGTATTAGTGAGTTTAATATACCTATATAAAATTTTTTGAGCTTTGAGTCCCTTATAGTCTCAGGCTTCCACAATCAACAATTAAGAATTCCTTGTTGTTTTGATGACGTTGTGGTCAATGCACTAACGATGATACAGACAAAAAGAAATCGACGCGCGGTTCTTTGTAATTTTTGTAGTCCTTTCTTAGTACATTGTATTTTTTTAATAATATTTACGGACGCTCCACGCGTCAATCTGGCCCCGTGCTGAATACCCGAAAAATATGTGTTACGGGGACCAGACAACGGTATATTTAATACTATACATATACGTAATATTTTTATTACATTATACACATATTTAATATACAACCATAGCCCAGGAACACAGAAAAACTTTTTTGTTACTTCGAACTCGCGACCCGTCAACGCGCTTAACCACTGGGCCACCGAGGTCGTTGATTGGAGCTATGGCATTAATCCTGAGCCACCATGTTTGTTGTGTACCTGTCGAAGCTGAGCACGACGAAGTGCAGCGTAATGGAGGTGAGCTGGTGCGGCGCGATGCTGTAGAATGTGAAGTCCTCGTCGTACACCGGGCAGCGGGTCTTGCGGACCACCCTGCAACAGATAAGTAACATTTTAACAATGATTTCCAAGAGTAATAAAAAACCGACCAAGTGCGAGTTGCACTCGCGCACGAAGGGTTCCGTACCATTATCTATAAAAACGGCATAAAAAATAATGTCTGTTGTATGGGTCCAGCATCCTTTAAATATTTATTGTATTCTGTTTTTTAGTATTTGTTGTTATAGCGGCAATAGAAATACAGCATCTCTGAAATTTTCAACTTTCTAACTATCACGGTTCATGAGATACAGCCTGGTGACAGGCGAACAGACAGTTTTACCCTTTGGGTACGAAACCCTATAAATAAACGTGATCTAGCCTCGGCATCATCCACCATCGGTTTCTCTTGTCGATTCCGCGGTAGGGTTCTCGCGTCGGCTTGCACAGCCACAAGAAAGCTAAAGGAAATAAATATATTGAATTCATGAATAAGTCGTAAATCGCTTGTAAGAGACGCAGGTTCTTACAGGCGATTGACAAAGGGTATTTTTTTTATTTTCAAAAGGTATTAGTCTAAAATAATAAGAGTAATCTCGTTTCATACTGGTGACGCCCACTGCAGACTGCAGGCCTCCCCCATAGGTTTCCAGTGCGACCGGTCGCTCGCGGCCTGTCCACCGGCGGTGGGTACATTAACGGCTTATATAACTTTGTTAGTTCAGGAGATAATAAAGACTTACCTTGTAAAATGCGCTTACTTGGAAAACTTCGTACAAAAATAACGAAATAAACAAAAACATGTAAAATCTTGGTATAAACCCAACGTACGCGAGACCGACTCGCACTTGGCCGGTGTTTTAATAAAGAAACAACCATAACCTGGACCCAAATTTTTGCGAGGTTCAGAATTTTTGACTTGTGATTTGCGAAACAAAATTATATGTTATTTATTCATAATAGAATAATAACGAACGTGAAATAATCTCATTACAGATAAGTATCTTCTTAAGATTGAATTTCAAGATTTTTAAAACAATAGCTTTTGTTGTGTGTCTTTCTTTAAGATTATTGAGTCTTGGAAAATGGGTCAAATTTAATTTTTTAATATAACATCGTCGAAGAGTCCTGATACATATTAGAGACAGAAACTAAAATAAAATTCATCTAGGGAACCGACGCGCAGTTTTCAAAATAGGTTTCCATTTTTAATATGCCGATACTGTCTAGGGATTTCAGCGCGGAGTTATTATAATGAGTTTTGATATTTAATATTATTAATCAGTATTATGTTTGATATGCCGCAATTTAATTAAGGAAGTCGGTAGTTCCAAAAAGAGAAGGATCGGCGGCATAATAAACTGATAACAAATTAATGTTCAAATACAATTTAAAATTAATCCTCCTCTCAGATTACCTGCTGAAATTTTTATATTAGAAGCTGTTCTTTACTGTGTTTCACCAAGTCTTTTGTCACCGAGTCCCTATGCTAAGGCCTAGTACACACCTCTCACCGTCTTTACTTTAAGCTAAACTTTATGGCCTGGTATTTTATGCGTGGAAGCTCTCACCTGGTTTTGACCTTGTGCTGCTTGTCCGGGAGCAGCTGCAGCTTGACGTAGGGGTCAGGCCCGGCGGGCTCGCGGCCTGGCAGACCCTGGCAGGACACTACTGACACCACCAGCGCGCTCTTCTCGTTCTCATACCTGGGTGACGGAGGGTTGAGTTATAATTTTGACAAATTCTTGATTGCTTGCCGTTTTGAAATCATGGTGAAATCCAAAGATTTCAAAACTCAAGATAGGCTATGACGTACATTTGACAGAAAAAATCTTCATACAATTCAGCTTTTCACTGAACATCTGCTGCATCACTCTGACGTTGGCAACTCCTATTACAGGGAAGGCTATGCCAAAAGAAAAAGAAGAAGAACAAGTTACGTCATCTTGGTTTTCACCATAATTCAAATGTCATCCATCTTGATTTCACCATATTTCAAATGTCAATTGCCCCAAAAATCTCTAAATTGGGGCCATTTAACTAGATTTTGCCTCAACAGGCGTCGTCGTGAAATCATAATTCGTGTATTGGTTTCTTAATCAATCATATTTAACTAGTAAGTACCTATATTAGATTTTAAATATGATTACTGGTTATACAGCTAATACAGCTGCTGTGCACAAAATATATTATGTTTCAGTCTTACCTAATGCATACATAATACATAACGAAGGAACAAGAAGGAGAAACTACAATTTGTGTCCTGTACATAGACGTATATAATAGACGAGTCATGTCGCTGCTAAAACTGTACCCACCTAAGTGGCTCCACTTTTCGGGTTTTTGGGGCCATTTTGACATTTAAGGTATGGTGAAGTCGAGATGTCTGACATTTGAGGTATGGGGAAATCAAGATGGCGTAACTTTTTCTTGTATGAAGATTTGTAATAAAATATTAGGTTTCTAGCAGAAATGCAGGTAGTTTGACAAATACTTTACAATTAAAAACTTTCTAGCTAGTGCATTAATTGTCAACCTTGACAAAGGAAAATCAGAAAAATTGAAAGACGAACAACGAATCCCAAAAGTGTACAAATAAAACCTTTGTAGACATTTGAAGTTAACAATCAATATATTATTACTTTTCAATGTCTATGCTTACATATAGAACCTTGTGATTTAATTCGGGTTCTTTATACTAACATCAATATTATCTTACACTAGATTCAAATTAGTTTAAGGGCTTATTTTACAATCTTCTCATAAGTATCGGATAGCTTATTCGGAGGTTTTGTTTCAGCTTACTTTATATCGAGCGACAGAGACAAAAGATGCATGTTTTTCTCTGTCGCTGATAATAATTATCAGTAGATTGTGAAACATCAGGCCCTTACTATTTTTATTTAATGGAATGGAAAACCAGGAAACGAGCAGACTGATCGCCTGATAGTAAGCGATTACCGCCGTCCAAGGACACTCGCACCACCAGAGGAGTTACACTTACCCCTCTGGTGTAACCCCTCTGGTGGTGCGACTTGCGTTCCCAGTCCATAAAACCCCCAACCCCCCCTTGGGCCTCCGGTAACCTCACTCACTCGGCGAAACACAACGCAAGCATTATTTCATGCCGGTTTTCTGTGAGGCCGTAGTATTAGCCCGGTCGAGCCGGCCCATTCATGCTGAAGCGTGGCTCTCCCACGCATAAAGAATTACTAATAAGTATGTCTACAGGGTTGATAAAATATTCGCGTCTTATCGTCCTCTAAAGTCCTATAGAAGTCGAGCGAGCAAAGACTTGCTTATTATATTGATTTTGTAAGTCGCCGGGCCTCGTCTATATCGGGACTTGTTAAGTCTACTTACTAACAGCAAAGAATATATTATATTACTAACGTACTTATAGTGCGACCACAATCTCAACGAAGTTGTCTTTTTTCATACATCGTCTGTCGTTTCCATAGACAAAATAGTTTTCGTAATACCATGTAATATTACGTAGTAACTAATAATTAATCTGTGATGTAATACATAATCTGTGGTAAGCGTGCTTATTAGCAAACTAATTTAATAAATGTCTTTAATAATGTGCGTGAGGTAATCATAATTAAATCCGATTTCACATTCGTGATTATATTATTGTAGTTGCGATAGACATATAATGAATAAAACATAACGAATGTTCATAATATATTTTTAATTCTACGTAGTTCTTTTTAACGATTTGATAACTACATTAAATTCAAGTGAAGCATATGATGTGTTATGTCTACGATCACTAAGCCAACGAAGGTCTTGAATATGATAGGAATGTGTTATTAAATATTAGGCTATAGATAGCTCAGACCAAATAAAAAGTGAAGACAGAGCTCAGCGAACCACGCAGTGAGGCCGGTCTAAACTACGCCTCGCCGTCTGCGGAGCGGATGTGTCGAACGCCTGGCCAATAACGCATACGCTGGTTCACATTAACCAATTAAAGTAAGTTATTTTAACATATGTACGCATGATTCATTGACTTCTTTAAGGGAATAGACTATAGACCACGACGTTGGCCTACTTCGGATAAAATAAGTACCTACATCTAAACAAACAGACGCGCGTCAGAGCCGTCATCAATAAGTTCCGCAGTAAAACATCCACGCTCCCTCGTAAAACTATACGACTCGTATTTATCGCCCCCATCACTCTAACTGACCTTACAAGGTCATTCCAATATCCTTCTATGCCTTTATTGGATTTTCTATTTCCCAAAAAGATCATATAGTTTAGTTTAATTTTGTGTTCGCTCCAAAACTCCCTAAAAAAATTCAGTAAACTGTAAAGGCTTACAACGTCTAATGAATCGGCTGACTTGAGTCATTGACCGCACGGACGATTTACTTGGATTTTGACTGAAATTAGGACTTGGCGGTAGAAAAACAAAATGTCGAGTCAAGTGTCAATATCATATAGGACAGCTCGACATTCGACACTTCGATTTTCAACTTATATGTTTCACCAGACCTACAATTTCTAGAGCAAAGTCTACTTAAAAACACTCTAACATTGGCAACTCACTGAGGCCGCCATAAATAAAGAAGAAGAAGCAGTCCAGTTTTATTTTTGTGTTCTGAATTTTCTCCGGCCTTCCGGATTCCGGATCATATAGCCTTACTCGTTGACACTATTATTTTTATTTTTCCAAAAAAATTCCAAACAAAATGCTTACCCATTTTCGTATATCATAAAAAAATAACCAAGATACGAGGGCGGGTCAATAAGTCCGTGACTTTTGGAATAAAACACAGATTTTTTGATAAATAAATCATTTTATTTTTCAACGTAGTCCCCCTTGAGCTCTATACACTTTGTCCAACGCTTCTCCAATTTTTTTTTCCTTCCAAAAAATATGATTTATCGAGGTCCTCAAAATAGGCCTTTGTTTGCGAGATGACTTCATCATTGGAGTCAAATCTTTTTCCACCGAGCCATTTTTTCAGGTTTGGGAACAAGAAGTAGTCACTCGGAGCCAAATCTTGAGAATAGGGTGGATGTGGGAGCAATTCATAGCCCAATTCATGGATTTTTGCCATGGCAACTGCACATGCATTGTCTTGGTGAAAAATAACTTTTTTCTTGGCCAAATGAGGTCGGTTTTTTTTCAAATCCTCATTGAAGCGGTCCAATAAGTTGGCATAATATTCCCCATTAATTGTTCTTCCCTTTTGAAGATAGTCAATGTGGATTATCCCACGTGCATTCCAAAAAACAGTCGCCATAACTTTATTGGCTGACAAACCCACCTTGGCCTTCTTTGGCGCCGATTCACCCATAGAAACACACTGTTTTGACTATTGTTTGGTCTCTGGTGTGTTGTGATGGATCCATGTTTCGTCCACGGTTAAAAACACCTCCATATTGTGATTAAACAACGCCAAACCTTCCTGTGAAGTTGTTACACGATTGCGTTTGTGGTCGACTGTGAGCAAACGCGGCACCCATCTTGCGGAAAGCTTCCTCATGCCCAAGTGATCATTCAAAATTGAAATCACTGAGCCATGCGAGATGCCTATGGCTTCCACAATCTCTTGCACTTTTAATCTTCGGTCGGCCAACACCATATCGTGAATTTTTTCGATTGTTTCGGGTGTAGAGACCTCAACTGGGCGTCCAGGACGTTCGGCATCTTCAGTGCTTGTACGGCCACAACGAAATTCAGTAACTACTTTTTTACCATTGAAATCGATGGTGCAGAGTCCCCATAGTATTTATCAAGCTTAGCCTTGGTCTCGGTAATGGTTTTTTTTCGCAAAAAATAATGCTTAATAAGCACACGAAATTCACTTTTTTCCATTGTTTCCTTAAGTTACTGGATAGTCTGATAAAGATAGCTGTAAAACACAAACTAACTGACGCAGCAAGTTCAAATTTTGATAGGAGTCAACTGACAGATGCCTGTTGACAGGAGTAGTGTTGCTTTTTCAGTAAGGAGGTTAGAAATTCAAAAAGTCACGGACTTATTGACCCGCCTTAGTACAAACAATTGAAATTAACAATATGAAAAAGAGCGATATATCGCCCTGTGACGTCACAAGTTACACCCGCCATAATGTATGTCATCATAAAATGTATGGCGGTAGCAACTTGTTACGTAGCAAATCATTTTACGAAATAGAGATGGGCAATATTTTTCATTTGCTTATAATTTTTAATCGCGTCAATCTATTTACCTTTTTCTTTTACATTTATGTATCTTTAATCAACAATTTTAACATTTAATTTATAAAAATATGATATTCCACACTAGGCAACATCCCTATTGCCGTGCGGAGCAAGGATCACTATACCATACTGCTAGCCGAACTTACTCTGAAACACGCAACACATAACTGTCCGTGTGAGAAACAGTTCTCTCTTAGGTCTAACCCAGCCACTTTCAATATCTGCCCCTTAGCTTTATTGATGGTCATGGCGAAGCATACTATTAGGGGATTCTGCAGTCTTTTAAATACAAATGGATACTCTGATGGGATTAATGGTATTTTAAGTATGAATAGTTTCCCCTTGAGCACATCTAGTGAGTATATTTTTAATAACATAACTGGTGCTCCAATATTCAAACTGAGATTATGTGGTTGTTGTGTTGTTGAGACTTGTTGGGTGTAAAGTATTAAGGAATTCCACGGAATAGTATACTGCATCATCAGTTTGTACTACACTGGCTGACTTGACCACAGATTTATATTGTACTTCATCTGCTTCAAATAGCTTGAGTAAAAGTTCATATATTGTGGCTGCGTTTTCATTTATGGGAGTCAAAATGGCACGTTCACAATATAACCTTTCTATGAGCTTTGTCATGAGATTGGCGACATTAGGGTAAACTGAGTTCTGTAAGTGATGTCACCACTGTTGCCAAACTTTGCGGAATAGTAATTTTACCATCAATTGTAGGTAATTCGCCGTTTTCTATTTTAAGCAACAATTCATAAAACTGTTCATCAGACTGTTCACCTCTCAAATGGACTCTTATGTTTTAAAGCGAGATTTTGTATGTGACTCCACATGTATGAAGACTTTAAACACGACTTTACCTCATCCGCTCGTGTGCCCCTGGTTACTACGAGTATCAAAATAAAGAGGTTGAAGAGAACATTAAAAAAAATACAACTGATATAAGTAAAATGGTCAAGCATAAGTCTGACTCTGAAAAAAATACATTCATACCCCTGTTCATCCCTTTAGGGGTTGAATATCAAAAAATCGTGAAATACGTGTTTGTTGATGAATCAGTCAGTCAGGACATGTTACTTTATTTAATAGAAGATTAACATAAGATTTTCCTCACGCGTATCGAAGTTTGTATAATTGTCGTCGTGGCGCATAAGTACATATACGAGGGCGGCACTGAAAATTTCGGGAATCAAGGAAGTGACACAACATTACTATTTAAAAATGTATTTATTGCTTTTCGAAGTATTCTCCGCGTAATTTGACACATTTTTCCATACGATGGAACCAATCATTGAAGCAACCATTCCATTCGGAAGTTGGGGTCTCCAAAATGGACGTTTTGTAGGCGTCCACAGCTTCTTCAGGTGATGAAAATCTCTGACCACGCAATTTATTCTTTATTTTAGGGAAAGTATAGAAATCATTAGGGCTTAGGTCGGGGCTGTACGGCGGATGGTCTAATAATTCTATGATTTCTTGCTCTAAAAACTCTTTTGTGCGGTGTGAGAACTCGCATTGTCGTGATGGAGGATGATGCGGCGGTTGCAGTTCTCTTTACGGAGTTCAGAAACGACCTGTGGCAAACAAATGTTAGCATACCATTCTGCATTAACCGTTCTTTGTCCCTAAAGAGGAATAGTCGCAACATGGCCGGTTTTGGAGACAAACGTGGCCACCATTTTTTTTGCAACACTCCGTGAACGAACAATTTTTGTTGGCTTTAACACATTTTCGAACACCCAAACTCGTAACTGGTTTTTTTTTCGGGTCCGTACGCATATATCCAGGATTCGTCACCTGATACGATGTTGTATACAGCATTTGAGGATCCTGTGTGGAATCTTTTGAGAGTTCTGACGCCCAAATAAAGCAAGCCGCTTTTTGCTCTTCATAGAGCAAATGCGGTATCCATCGGGAAAACAACTTTTTTACACCTAATTGTTCATGCAAGATTATTTGTATTTGACTCATGTCAATGTCTAAAGTTGCCTGAATTTCGCGGTATGTCACATGTCGATCTTCCTCAATCAGCTTACGCACAGCATCAACGTTTTCTTGGGTGACTGCAGTTTTTGGACGACCTTGACGGGGATCATCACTGAGCTTGACACGTCCACCACCCAGCGATAAATTGTGGTTTTGGATGGGGCTTCATCACCAAATGCAGAAATCATCCGGTCAACACACTGTTTTTGTGTTAAACCACTTCGAAAGTCATAATAAATCATCGCTCTAGAATTTTCTCGAGTCAATTCCATTTTCTCAACGACTAAACAAGTTTGACAAGACCTTGTGACAAGACCGAGAATCTTTTTTAAATAAATAAACGGTATTCGATTTTTAAAACCAAGGAGTTTTAAATTAAAAAGATTTTAATATGACAGGAACAGTGGAAATATTCCATTCTCGATACTTTTAGTGCAGCCCTCGTATACAGTACCCACGCTGGGAGAACGAGCTTTGCTCGGAGTTTTAGTAGAACGATAAAATAATTAAAAATATAAAAGAAAAAGAAATAATAAGAATCACAAAAACATTTATCTGAACCGGGATTCGAAACCACCACATTCCAAATTTCCCAACAACGCAAAAATTATACATAGGTACGTATACCAAGCTGCCAATCAGACTGACGTAAGAGAATCGAAATTATCGATATATTTTTGCATGGCGAAATAAAAAAACACATTGCTTAAAAATGCGCAGTTTCTAAGGGATAAGACCTAGCTAGATCGATTTTTCTTCTACAAACATCCCTGCATACTTAATTTCATGGTAATAATTGTAGCCGTTGCCGAGAGTCTCGTTTAAAATATGAGATATTTCTTTTTTTTCAAAAAATTTTACCTACAGGGCGAACCCTTGTTGAACCTGATCGTCTTTGTTTTAGGCTCAATGGTTGCTGACTAAGTTGTCCAGAGGAGTTTTTCCTGAAATTTTTGATATCATTCTTCGTTTCCGAAATATCGAGCACCAAAATCAAAAATTCGGAAAAAAAAACATTTCTTTTGCACTATTTCGGCCATAACTTTTTTCGTTTCTGACTTTCTCCAATAATTCTTTTTGCACATTACAGTTCTCGTAAATACGCATCTTTTGAACCTTTTTTTAATATCATATCTTCAAAACTCTCCGAGAGATAAGAGGGTCGCACTTTTTCGTGCAATTGGGGCCTTTACTGGAGCGAACGAAAAGACATTTCCAATGTCAAAACTCGAAATTAATAAATTGTAAATTTCTTAAACACGTTTTTCAATACGGTATTTTCCTGTATTTATTTATTACATAAATGAATAGTGCTCTGAAAAATAAGTCAGCTTACAAAAGGAATAGTATACTAAAAATCAAAATTTTCAAAGATATTGCGGATTTTGTGAGTCTGATGAAAACGCCCCACATAAAAGTCGTACTACTAGGTGACGTCACACGCTAATAATGTTGCTATGAAATGTATGGCCATTTGCACAAAATTTCTGATATCTCGTAATTTTGCGCGTTTATGACATACACTATTTCATATAAGTTTAGTTGAAATTCCATTCAACTAAACTCATTTCAGAGTAGGAGTCAGCTGACATGTTTGCCATTTAATTTACCTGGAAGTGACGTCACATTCGAATTACAACAATGGACATTGTACATAAGGGTATGCACAGTATTGATTTTCGCGATTGAATGGTTTGTCCTGTGTAATGTCTGTACAATGTGTATATATATATATATATAAGTGTGTTGTGTAAACTAGCCAAACTAGGGCAGTTGGTACGACTTTAAAATGTTTAGAAATATACTACAGAGGGTAAAGGAAAGGAGGACTATCTCTCTAACTCACTCTAAGGCAGAAAAGCTAAAAAGTGTCTGACTAAAGAAGTTAAATAACAGTTCCAAAAAAAGCGACGCCTCAGCATAGCTTTTCATCATCATCATCGAGATGCCATCAAGGGAATAATCAAGCCCCCAAATCAGCGCCACAGAACAACCTGTTGCTAGCATTAGAATAAGATGTTTTGTATAGATTTCTCAAGAATATTGTCGTATTACCTACATCCTTACTTTAATATTATATAATATTAATTAATTAATCCTACTACTTTTATAAATGTGAAAATTTGTGAGGATATATTATGTATGGATGGATGTTTGTTACTCTTTCACGCATATACTACTGAACAGATTTTGATAAAATTTGGTATGGTAGTAGTTTAGGCTCTGGATTAAAACAGACAATTAACCTATTGTTTTGAAAGTTCTTTTTACAGTACGGTGTTGCCGTAGACACTTTATTAACGCGAGCATAGCCGCGGGTAAAAGCTAGTAATATTATAAACGTGAAAGTTTGCATGTATAGATGTGTGGATTCGTGGATGTTTGTTACTCATTTACGCAATAATTATTTAACGGTTTTTGACGAAATCTGGTATGGTTGTAGTTTAGACACCAGAATAACACATAAGATACTTTTCATCGCAGGAAATTGTACGGTTCCCAGGCGTTTACTTTATTTTTTCACTTTTCTTAGTAAGATTGATTGAAATCAAACTTTTCTTTCTTTGTTCTCACTTGTCTAATGTCTTGTAATATTAGTTGTCAAACTCACCGCAGCTTAAAGTGCAGGTCGCCGAGTCGTCCATCAGTGGTGTCGGGTTCCGTGGGCTTGGGCTTCTCGGTGGCGGTGGCATCGGCGAGCTCCTTGCTCAGCGGGGCGACCTCGGCTGTGGGGGTGTGCGGGCTGCTGCCGCCTGACGGCTGAAACGTGTGTATATTTTAGTATACTTAATTCAATTGTAAGGACCTGTTTCACAATTTTACTACTATACTTCCAACTAATATTATAGATGTTTGTTACTCTTTCACGCAAAAACTACTGAACGGATTTCGATTAAATTTGGTATGGTAGTAGTTTAGGCTCCGGATTAAGACATACAGTAGTAAAAGTACAGTTTTACTGTGGGATACCGGATACTATATATTTTACGCGGGCGAAGCCGCGGGAAAAAGCTAGTATAACATACAAAAAGATTAATATGGTATGTTATGTTCATACGCACGTAAACTTAGGAGATATCAGAAATTTTGTATGGCCGTATGGCTAAATTATTATAATATCGTAATTTGATGACTTACAATAATTTTATACCTGTCCTGCTTTTTAAATATTAATTATGATGATTCTAAAACCACTTCGTGCGCGCAATAAAAGATTTTCTTTCCATGTTAATGCGAAACATAAGTCATAATATTACATGGGTGGGTATTAAAAACATGAAAGTACGAGTATGTCGCACTTAAAGCTCAGAGCAGAACTAATCGCATTTATTATATTTTATCAAGTATAAGTGCCAAAAAGCTTCATGTGAGATTGCGAGAAAGATTAGAAATATACTCAACATACAGTACAGTTTTTTCAATTCGTGCGTCATTTATGCAAAGTGAAAATAATTATGTCTTACAATACTGGGCCTTAGCGACAGGTCACTTATCTATGACTTATGTCAAATCCCATACATTTTTGATTTCGAACTTCGTCGTCGAAATTATCGAATGCATCTCGACTAAAGGCCCTGATCACATTTTACTCTACAATTTTAAATATAATATGAACGGAACTGAGCAAACTGCTAGTTTCAAACAGATAGTTGGTGGACCCAAACTAATAAAACCCGTCTGCAAGTTAACAGGCTATAAAGCTATCAGTGAATAGTCACCGGCGTGTTTCATGGCTCTATAGCCATTATATAGTGTCTCGGTGGATTTTACTGCATTAACCGGTTTATACTACCTTCTCCGCCTTGTCTCACAAATACTTGATTGATGTTTGACGGAGATGATCGGCATTGCTGATAGATCAATAATATCGGTGTGAATTGCATGAAAATGTGATTCTACTGGCGGCAAAAAGACAGATTTTATGAGTGATGATTGACCTTCATTCATGGACATTGGCCAACCACAACACTAACGGCTGAATACTGAAACGATAGTTAAATTAAGTGACACTCAAGTCACATGCTGTCCTTGTCATTTCGGCTAGCGGAGACAGCGACAGCCTGTGAATAGGAGAGCTTTTAATTTTAATTTGGGTTTCAGTATTCAGTATTCGGCCGTTAAGCCCCCTTATTAATAAAAATTTTTTGCGCCACGGATACTAGGTATAATCCACGTTGCTATCATTGTCTGTCAAATGGCTTATCCATCGTATCAAAAACTTCAATGTGGATTAGTATTCATTGTCTACATAAATATTTTATTTAAAAAAATGCACAACAATCTTCATAGTGGTTTATCTTTAAAAAATATTATGTACTGTACAGCTGGAGAACTGGTTGAAATTCAAGAATAACGCGAAAAACGAATCTCGTTGCCAACGCGCGACGTCAAAGACGTTAAGCACTTTCTCATGTTATTACACACGCAGGAAACTTAATCGATAAAATGTACACAATAATTACATGTAAATAGCTTTGATATTATACAGTTTGCCTACTACTCCGCAAAGGTTACTGTACTTTCCATCTTGTGATCAAGTGGTAGGCTATTTCATCGTCCTTTTAGAGAATTATATAAAATCATGAAACTGCTATTTAGGTACGCGTTTCCCGCACGTGATCATCGGCGTACAGTGATTAAAGCGATATTATAGTTCTTTCGTAACTCGTATTGTGACTATTGCTGGAGCAGTGTTACAGAGTACTGCTGGAACTAGCTGGTGGCTCACCTGCTGCGGCTGTGGCTGCGGCGGCGACCCGGCCGGGGTAGCGGGCTGAGGCGCGGTGGGCGACGGCGACTTGCGCAGGTAGTGAGTGGCCGAGCCCGGCGACCGCACCGCGGTGGCGCGTCGCGGCGGCTGGAACACCAGTGCCTTGTCCGGTCCGCGCTTGCCTCCTGCACAACAAAAGGTAACTTAAGATACATAATGGTGCTTCTTACCCACGTGGGCACTTCCGCCTATGTGTGCTGCTCACTCATGTGTGCTACTCATCCATGTGTGCTACTCACCCAGTTTGTGTGCGAGCGAGTTGCGGCGGCGCGCGACCCAGCAGGCCAGCGCCGCTAGCACGATGACGGTGGCGCCCGCCGACCCCACCACCAGCACCCAGAACGTCGCGCTGTGCCACCCGCCCGCTGAAAGTGGTGTACATGTTAATATCCTTATTAGGTGGAAAATGTCATGATCACTATAGTAGGGGAGCCCAAGAGAGGATTTTTGAAGTAACTCAAGCGCGTCCGATTGAGATATTATACCTACTTAGATGTCCCATGTCTCTGGTAATCAAGTTATGAAAATCAGTTCACTTGGTTGGGGAGTTAAAAAAGATTAAAAAATCATCAAAATTTTATCGGGCGCATCAGATTAAGATTTTAGTAGACCATTAAGTACTGACGATTTGAAAGTAAGGTAAGCTCGTACAGGCTCACTTAACATTAAAAAAAATAAGGCACCTTACTTAAATAATTGAGCTTCTCAGATATTTTATATTAGACTAGGCTAAATGGTTTAGTCCTGTTTGTCTAAACTCTGATGATAAATTATCTATATAAGCTACTTTTTATGCCCTTTATGTCTAAGTTTAAAAAGACTGTACTCACTCATCGCACCACTAAAATAAAAAACATTCATAATCTTTTTTCTTTCTATTAACTCCTCAACAAAACCTCTAGTAGATTTATAAGTATATCGAAGATTCCCCACGATGCTCGAGTAATTACACATTTAGCATAAGCATTTTAACATTTAGCTATTATATACATGGACCAGGTGATCACGTTTGTTCGCTTCAAGCGGTTACAAAATGGGTGAATGGTGACCCAACTAATAAATGCACATGGTAATTTTTTAATACAACAGTAAGAAAAAGTTATAAATTCGTTTAATTTGTATATAAAATCCAATATTACTGAAATCTTTTGGTCCTATATTGTTACCCTGGCTGGGACTATATTATAGCAATATAGCATTGAAAATAGAATGGGCATATGAAATAGAGCTGAAAATCGAACACAGGATTTGACAACTGTCACATTTGATATTGACATTTGACTCAACATTCATGTGTTCGATTTTCACCTCTATCGTATTAGTCCAGCGTTCCATTTTCAATGCTCTGAATTTTTTTCCGGCCGAAGAGATTCCGGTGATATAGTCCCGGCCAGCCTTATAAGGTTAAATGTTGAACAGTTATAACCTAAGTGACTTAGTTGCGTGTCACCACACCACGCTGTACGACGTACGTGTCGGGTCACGAGGTCGAATTAGCGAGGGTCACCACTCACCCGCCCTCAGAGGTCATGATGATTAGGTGAAATAGACACTGGCGCGCGGCACCCTGTAACTATATTATCTGATAAGATAGCAAGTTACGTAGTAAAATAAAAAGTAAGAACATTATAAATAATAAACTAAGGCCTTTTCATCCGTTATTGGATGGATACATTATTCTCCGAACGAAGTAACCACGCCTGAAATACTGTAGTGCCTGGGTCAGTCGGTTTTTTAAATGTCGTATGGTTGCCCAAGTACATACGGCATTCTCACAACACAGTCAGCCCAGTCCAGAGGAATGGCTGGTCGATACGTCTGGGGCCAACCATGTGCGGATTTCCTCACGATGTTTCCCTTCACCGTTGGAGCGTCCGTATAATGTACTTGAGATCTGAAAAAGTCTCATTGGTACACGCCACAACCTGGGAATCGAACCTGCACTCTCTCCAGTGAGAATCAAACGGTCTACCCACTAGGCCACGGAGCTCGTAAATAATAATATAATAATTAATAATAGTTATTTAAATTTCTTGCCAAATAAGAAGCTTTTTTACAACACATTTGGGTCAGTTCACAGAAGAGACGTTACGCGACGATGCTTAAAGGTACTTGAATAATAATGTGCATAATATGCAGCGCTGCGTTTTTTCAAAAACCGCAATTTCGTGAACACTGAAAAAAAATTCAAAGTGCGCGCCGCATCGCGTATCGGTGTGAGCTGATCAACTGACCCTTCAAATGATAAAGTTTCGAACGTTCGTTTTCGTCTTTCCTTGGGTAATTTTTGCTGTTCTTTGGAATCAAGTGCGAAACGAAAATGGAGTACTTCGAGTACTTTTCGAAACAAATTCCTTCTTCAAGTAGGGTAAGCTCATGTAATTCGGTGATAATTCGGTAAGGGTAAGAAAAATCGGCTTATATTTAATCAATTATTTTTATATTTATTTAAAACAATAATCAGACTTTTCGGTATCCTTTGAGCACAAGAGATCTTTAATTTAATATAATTAACTTACTTTAAGAATAATTTTTAAAAAGTATGATGACTTGGGTAATTCTGTGATAATCACCTTAATTCGGTGGCGCTACTACTCTAATTCTGATATAACATAATTAAATGAGAAATTATTATTTTTTATCACCAAATTAGCCAAGTATGTTAAATTAACAAAAAATTACAGTAACAAAAACACAAAATAAACTGTTAGATAATCATATTTTTAACATATAAGAATTAAAAAAAATATAATATTAAGTAAGTAGGTACAGCAGACTTTAATGACATTTCATTATATTTTCGATTTTTTTTTGTTCGGTAACCATCATCTAACATGTCCTTATCCATCTGGAAAAACATTACGACTTACTTAATTCGGTGATATTAAAATCTACACTAGGTATTTAAAATGCGTCAAAGTAGCTACAATGTTTGTCATTGTAATCCAATATTTTTTTAAAGGTTAATTTACTTAATTAATCTAATTGAAAACTATTATTAATATAAAATCAAACAAACACAATTTTTACCTTGCTTAATGCGGTGATACTGCTTCTCCGTCAAATTGTCGAAAACGGTAACTTTTTAGTACCAGTATACTAAGGCGGGTCAATAAGTCCGTGACTTTTTGAATTTCTAACCTCCTTACTGAAAAAGCAACACTACTCCTGTCAACAGGCATCTGTCAGTTGACTCCTATCAAAATTTGAAGTTGCTGCGTCAGTTAGTTTGTGTTTTACAGCTATCTTTATCAGACTATCCAGTAACTTAAGGAAACAATGGAAAAAAGTGAATTTCGTGTGCTTATTAAGCATTATTTTTTGCGAAAAAAAACCATTACCGAGACCAAGGCTAAGCTTGATAAATACTATGGGGACTCTGCACCATCGATTTCAATGGTAAAAAAGTGGTTTACTGAATTTCGTTGTGGCCTTACAAGCACTGAAGATGCCGAACGTCCTGGACGCCCAGTTGAGGTCTCTACACCCGAAACAATCGAAAAAATTCACGATATGGTGTTGGCCGACCGAAGATTGAAAGTGCAAGAGATTGTGGAAGCCATAGGCATCTCGCATGGCTCAGTGGTTTCAATTTTGAATGATCACTTGGGCATGAGAAAGCTTTCCGCAAGATGGGTGCCGCGTTTGCTCACAATCGACCACAAACGCAATCGTGTAACAACTTCACAGGAAGGTTTGGCGTTGTTTAATCACAATATGGAGGAATTTTTTAACCATGGACGAAACATGGATCCATCACAATACACCAGAGACCAAACAACAGTCAAAACAGTGTGTTTCTAAGGGTGAATCGGAGCCAAAGAAGGCCAAGGTGGGTTTGTCAGCCAATAAAGTTATGGCGACTGTTTTTTGGGATGCACGTGGGATAATCCACATTGACTATCTTCAAAAGGGAAGAACAATTAATGGGGAATATTATGCCAACTTATTGGACCGCTTCAATGAGGATTTGAAAAAAAACCGACCTCATTTGGCCAAGAAAAAAGTTCTTTTTCACTAAGACAATGCAAGGGTGCACACATGTGCAGTTGCCATGGCAAAAATCCATGAATTGGGCTATGAATTGCTCCCACATCCACCCTATTCTCAAGATTTGGCTCCGAGTGACTACTTCTTGTTCCCAAACCTGAAAAAATGGCTCGGTGAAAAAAGATTTGACTCCAATGATGAGGTCATCTCGCAAACAAAGGCCTATTTTGAGGACCTCGACAAATCATATTTTTTGGAAGGGATAAAAAAATTGGAGAAGCGTTGGACAAAGTGTATAGAGCTCAAGGGGGACTACGTTGAAAAATAAAATGATTTATTTATCAAAAAATCTGTGTTTTATTCCAAAAGTCACGGACTTATTGACCCGCCCTCGTATAAGGTCTTATTAAATAACTAATAACAACACACTAAAACTAATTTTTCATATTAATCAGATGATCAATTTTACGTAATTTAGTTCAATTTTTATTCCTATTAAGCACTTTTTACTATTTAAAACGAATTAATTTCATCCACATTGCAATGCGCTGGCGCTGACAAGTCGAAACGTGCGCGCGAAATCACAAATCGTGTTATTGTTACCATCTCGCTCGCACGATCTTAACAAAATTTTGCACACAAAAAGAAGCTTTATGCCTCGATCGTAAGGTATAATATAAAATAGTTAATTTTGCTTACACAAGGCGGGGGCAGCCTCAAAACACGGTATCACCAAATAAGATAAGTCACACAATTACATGAGCTTACCCTACGGACGTCTCATGGCCACTTGGCCTCAGCCCAGAGAGCTTAGCGTAAAATACGGCGATCGCTGACAGCCCAGACTCGGGGATAGAATACTAGAGTGATATGAAATAAAATATAAGTCTGAGAATTTGGAAACAAAGTAGCATAGCAGCTGTCGTCACGGTTTGCCTAGCAGCATCTACATCCTACTACCATTATAAATGTGAAAGTTTGTGAGGATGGATGAATAGATAGATGGATGCTTGTTTCACGCAGAACTATTGAACGGATTTTGGTACGGTAGTAGTTTAATCTCTGGATCAAATCAAAGTAAAACATTTTCATTGAGAAAGCATAAGGCTGTAAAACTTACACTTGTAAAACGTTCAAAATATTATTACATAGTCTATTTATCATCCCTAAAAAGCACAGAGTTCCCGTTGGATACAGTATTTACGCGGGGCGGAGTCGCGGCCAAAGCCCAGTTTTATTGTAAATCCATTATGTGGGGGTGTGTGGGTGTATTTACACTGGTGACTAAAACCGCACGATTTTTGCCGGCTAAAAATCAAGTCTAAATGAAAATTCGGCAAGCTAGGCAATCACGGTTTATCGACCCGTGTAAATCCCCCACTAGGGCGGCGGGGACAAAACATTGGGATGGCGACGCTCTATTCGCCACTCTACCTACGCCTTTAGTTAGTCTGACTTGTAATGCATTAGATAGGTATTTTACAAGAAGAATACTGCTTAAAAAGTACTTCTTCAAAGTAAAACATTTTCATTTGGAAAGCACAAGGCTGTAAAACCTACATCTGTAAAACGTTTGAAATATTATTACTAATATTGCTACAAACTTCTACTGAAGTATATTTTATGGTACCTGTAAATGTTCGTGTTCTAGAAATTTCTGCGGCATCTTTAATGTGAAGTCGATATTACATCAGATCCAATATCGTGGAACGGCCAAATATGAGGTGCTTAGAAATTCCTCACTGTATTGTCTTTGCGACGGCAGAATGTGATAAATTACTCAATCGCTGACGTGCATTTTCGTCTTATACAAACTGTAATTAAATCATTTAGGTAATCATTTTATTTGACGATTACAGATATAGTAGCAATACATTGTTTGTGCTTCGAGGGAAGGCTGGTTCTCCTTCATAGAGAAGCCCTAGTTTGTAGGTAGGGATTTGGATGAGGGTCTTAAAAAGGTAAGTGGTAAGTGAAGCCGATTGGAATGATGTTATAGGAACGCAACGCCATTGTTGTGCTTTTAAATATTAATAACCATCACCACCACCACCAATAGTTTAACCATAGGGCAGACAATGATAGGCTCGATTGGTATTATGATTAAAGCACTTCTTTAAGGCCTAGTAGACACTAGGTAACGACTAAAAATATTATATATTATATATATTATTACAGAATTAAAATACCAAGAGGTCGCCCTGTAGTAGAAAACCTACTACTATTATAAATGTGAAAGTTAAATGGATATCCATCCTCGCAATTCACATTTCACATCCATCCGGATGGATGCATTTTTGTAACTGTTTCTCGTAAAAACTACAGAACCAATTTTGATGACATTTTGTAGGTATTGTAGCAGTTTAAGCTCCGGATTAATACATAGGATTGACAATTGTGTAAAACCATCAAAAAACCAACACCTACTCTTATCAAATAAACAAACGCATGGTACTGTGAGTGAGGTAGTGTGTGTAACTTTATTTCTATTAATTTTATGTAATTTTAAGCATTATTAAAAAAATATTAGCTTTCTTCACACTTAATATAAGCTTTAACTGTAACCTCCACATAAACTTTAACTGTGCCAAATTTCATACTCCTCCGTTCACACAATTCTCGTAAAACGTAATTATAAATAATATTGGTGTTGCAATCGTCCACTACACATAGTAGGTGCTTTGAGCTTTTATTAAAATTACCAAATATGATAGTATTATTATTTTGAACTGAAGCGTTTGAACGTAATCGGATATTCAGTTACGTGTAATCTCGTTACAGACTTAACGCGAGATACGCGTAGTTAGGGACCTAATCAATACATAATTACTATGGTAACATATAAAGTGGAGTAATTTTAATAAGTAACATTTGACAATTCATCAAAATTCAACAACGTAACCTTGTAACGGCGGGCATAAAATAATATATTTTTCGTTTTGTTAGAACTGCACAATTGCTTAACTTTTTCCAATTACGATTACATATTTATTGTAATAATGACCGATACGAGTAATTTTAGGATTTGCTTTCACTAATAAACCGTTCTAAACATAATAAACAATTTCTGATGTAAAGAATTGAACGTCGTTAAAATGTTGCGTCAGTTAACCCTTTTTCTTTTTAAATACTAGGGATGTTACTCTAAAATCGAATGCTGATAAGTAGAATCAAATGCAATGATTACTTGTGAAGAAATATCACCATAAATTAATAACCACGTTGTGATTATAATAAAACATAATTATATTTATTATTCTTTTAACTAACTATAAAAATATAAAAAATAACTAAATAGAAAAATCATTGATGTTAGGTACAATTTAGGTGAGATGTTGCTGGCAACACCAGTGCCTGTCGACGCCATGTCATGTCGCCATTACATGACGCAGTCTTTTGTCGTTGTGCGAATCGTTTTTGGTGTGATGTCAGTTATTTTCTTCTGACCCGGCTTTTTTATTGGACTGATCTTACTGACTACGTTTACTGGCTATAAATTGGACTCCGATTGCTTAACCATTAGTAAACAAGAACAACATTACAGTCTTACCATGTCGAATCGGTGGAAAACGCTAAACAGTCAATCTCGCGAACTAGTGATGAAATTGTACAATTATTTTGAACGTGAATCAGTTAACGATGGGCCTCTTTTACCATTGACACAACCGAGAGAACGCGTTGCCGAAGCATTGGGTATAAGAAAGAGGACAGTAACTCAAATTCTGAAAGAGAAATACGGACCATCAGGCTCAGAAGATAATACTTTACGTACACCGAAAAAAAGAAAGAGGACAAGAAAATTGTTGGCATTGACAATTTTGATGCTGCTGCAATTCGCAACCACATTTATGGATATTACTCGAGAAAAGAATATCCTACACGGGAAAAGCTAATGAGTTCGTTAAAAGACGCAGGCTTATTTTTTGGCGGTAAATCGTCTCTATCAAAGGGTTTGAAATCGATTGGCTTTAGATTTAAAAAATCTGACAAGCGGAAAATCCTGCTAGAACGCTACGATATTATTTTGAAGAGAGTAACATTCTTACGTTAAGTAAATAAAATTACAGATTGGGACAATGTCGTGTTTATTGACGAAACATGGTTGAATGCGTTTCTCAGACATGGACCGATGATACAGCAGCCTCCACCTCAAAAGTTCCATCGGGAAAAGGAGCCCGAATTATTATATGTCACGCGGGATCAGCTTCTCAAGGTTTTGTTCCAGACTGCCTTCTCACATTAGCCCATAAAACTACAATTGATTACCATGAGGAAATGAACTTTGAGGTTTTTAAAGAGTGGTTTGAGAAGCTGCTAGTCAGCTTAAAAAACCCATCGAAAATTATAATGGACAATGCACGGTGCATCATTCTGTGCAAGTTGATAAACCACCAACTCAAGTAAATAAAAAGCAAGAAATTGTCTCGTGGCTGGTAAGAAATGGTGTGGATGCAAGTCCAACTTTATTAAAAGTTGAGTTGTTAAATCTGGTAAAAGCAACTAAGCCATCCAAGCTCCGCTATGTAATCGATGAACTAGCCCTAGAGCATGGACACGAAGTTATTCGATTGCCTCCCTACCATTGCCAGTATAACGCCATCGAGCATATTTGGGCACAAATAAAGGGCAATGCAGCGCGGAACAATACAGAACCACCCTTCAGTACTGCTAAAATGATGACTCTGCTACAAACTGCGTGTGCAGAAATCACTACAGAAGACTGGAAAAGTCGTAGAGAAAACAAAGAAAATAATTTTACAAGATTTTGAACGAGATGTGAGAATAGACAATATTATGGAAAATGAATTAATAATATGTCTGAGTGCTGACAGAAGATGACTTCTAATGACGAATACTAATGTATGATGAATACTAATAACAGTTCTGATAGTTCAACTGAATAAATGCATTTTTTTGTTAAATTATGTACTTGTCTTATTTTGTTCCCGTAATTTACGAAAGAAAAAATAATAATGGGACAGGGATTCGCCTGATGATTTTTAAAATTCACATATGTTTCAAGTGCGTAAGATTAATTCACTTCAATCGATGTTTTTAAGCAGGTCACCTCACTATGAACATAAAACTGACAGACGTCAAATGTTTCCTATTAAAATGACTCCACTGTAATACAAATCGTAGACGTGCAAGTTACGAGTATTTAGTATCTGACTAATTTAATGTATTAGCAAAAACTTATTAAAAAAATATAATGTATATACTATTTGATAAGTGTATGCTATAAGTGTAGATAAGATAGCTTATTGGTAAGTTTAGTCTCTGTCGCTCAGTATAAGTAAGCAGCGACAAAACATTCGGATAAACTATTCAACAGTTACTATGCGATTGTGAAACAGGCCTTTATATAAAGGTACCAAAAACATTTTAAACTTGCTAAAAACTGCTGCATTTGATACTATTTTAATTTAAATAATGTGTAACACTTAAATCTTTTCTCAATGATATCTGAAAAAAAATTATAAAAGATCAACAAATATTTTTTAGGTTTAAATTGTGCTTATCTAAGCACGAACTAATAACACTAATAACAGAAGTATAATTAAATAATCTTATTTAATTATACTTCTGTTATTACGATAAAATTAAAACATTGACTATTGAAACTTGAAACTTACCAGTGATAACTTACCAGTACACAGTACCAGTGATAATACTTAGCAAAGTAATTAAATCTTTAAAGGGCCACTGTATACGCCTATACAATAGGATCCCAGAAAACGTTCAAAACCTTTTTATTAATAAATTTAAAAAGTACTCAAAGAACGTTTGTGTGCTAAAGCTCATTATACAATAAATGATTTTGTTAACGATTGGACACCTTGGGAATAAGATGCTCCCCTGCAAGGCTACAAGCTCTATGTACTTGTGTACTTTTGACTTTTTTTATATTTAACATGGGTTTAAGTTTACAATGTAAAATATACATGTATATATTTATTTCAATAGAACAATTTTCCATATTTTTGCTAAAAGATGGCCCCGTGCGAGTTTCTTACGCCGGTTCTTCTCGGCGGGTTAGGGTTGAACCGGTAGTAGGTTTTTCTGTTGGCTTTCCGAAAAAAGCTTGTTAAGTTTCATTTGGAAATAAAAACAATCATTTCATTTCTTTTAAGCCATTTTCAGTATTTGATTATGACACAAACAGGTCAGGTCGTCCACTTTTGAAACAAATACAAAATGGCGAATATCTCAGAAACGGTCCAACCGTTTCTGAGATATTCGCCATTTTGTATATATCTGCCATAAGTACAATAAAATTTTGGGGGTGAATACAAATCATTTTATATATTCCCTGGTGTTCAAATGATTTCTCTTCACCCCCGGATCTGCATTTTACGGATTTAATACGTTCTACGAAATATCCTGCATAATAAAATACTAAGCACCTCATTTATTTGGACTTTGACTACACTTTTGAGTACACTATTATAAAATACTTACATTATTTCTATTTTACTATCTTGATTATAATTATCTCATAGTTACATTTGTGTTTTACTTTAATAAAATTTTCAGATTTCAAATTAAAAAAAATGCTTTGCTTCAATTTTCTGTGTTGACAAATAATTTCGCAAACCAGATTGGCTTTGGCGTCTAATTCCCAATGTTCTGGGAAATTGGAACTGTTTGCGGTTGTGGGAACGACGTACGGGGAATTTGCGTCGAATGTCCCTCGGTGTTCTAAATACCTTCCATTTTGGAACAGAACGAGGCAGGAGATAAAGTGAGATAGAGATCGATATATAAGTGCAAAACGTCTGTGTCGGTGTCTGTATGACCTAAGCATACCACTTTAGGTCATACATAGGCTGCACTAAAAGTATCGGGAATGGAATATTTCCACTGTTCCTATCATATAAAAATCTTTTTAATTTAAAACTCCTTGGTTTTAAAAATCGAATACCGTTTATTTATTTAAAAAAAGATTCTCGGTCTTGTCACAAGGACTTGTCAAACTTGTTTAGTCGTTGAGAAAATGGAATTGACTCGAGAAAATTCTAGAGCGATGATTTATTATGACTTTCGAAGTGGTTAAACACAAAAACAGTGTGTTGACCGGATGATTTCTGCATTTGGTGATGAAGCCCTATCCAAAACCACAATTTATCGCTGGTTTGCTGAAATTCAATGTGGACGTGTTAAGCTCAGTGATGATCCCCGTCAAGGTCGTCCAAAAACTGCAGTCACCCAAGAAAACGTTGATGCTGTGCGTAAGCTGATTGAGGAAGATCGACATACCGCGAAATTCAGGCAACTTTAGACATTGGCATGAGTCAAATACAAATAATCTTGCATGAACAATTAGGTGTAAAACAGTTGTTTTCCCGATGGATACCGCATTTGCTCCGTGAAGAGCAAAAAGCGGCTCGCGTTACTTGGTGCGTCAGAACTCTCGAAAGATTCCACGCAGGATCCTCAAATGCTGTATACAACATCGTATTAGGTGACGAATCCTGGATATACGCGTACGAACCCGAAACAAAAAACCAGTCACGAGTTTGGGTGTTCGAAAATGAGTTAAAGCCACCAAAAATTGTTCGTTCACGGAGTGTTGCAAAAAAAATGGTGGCCACGTTTGTCTCCAAAACCAGCCATGTTGCGACTATTCCTCTTGAGGGACAAAGAACGGTTAACGCAGAATGGTATGCTAATATTTGTTTGCCACAGGTCGTTTCTGAACTCCGTAAAGAGAACTGCAACCGCCGCATCATCCTCCATCACGACAATGCGAGTTCTCACACCGCGCACACAACAAAAGAGTTTTTAGAGCAAGAAATCATAGAATTATTAGACCATCCGCCGTACAGCCCCGACCTAAGCCCTAATGATTTCTATACTTTCCCTAAAATAAAGAATAATTTGCGTGGTCAGAGATTTTCATCACCTGAAGAAGCTGTGGACGCCTACAAAACGGCCATTTTGGAGACCCCAACTTCCGAATGGAATTGTTGCTTCAATGATTGGTTCCATCGTATGGAAAAATGTGTCAAATTTCGCGGAGAATACTTCAAAAAGCAATAAATACATTTTTAAATAGTAATGTTGTGTCACTTCCTTGATTCCCGAAATTTTCAGTGCCGCCCTCGTACAGACACCGCCACAGACGTTACTAAGTAACGCGACTCTATGCCAATGTTCAAAATAATTTGATGTTTCACGTAGCCAGACGTCGAACGATAGCGCGATGGTTTTTTCAACACTCGAGAACCTGTTTATTGAAACCTTATTCGAAATGTGTCTTTTGACTGATTCTAAAAAGAAGATTCACAAAATTCACTCTCACACTGACACTCACTCTAAAATTTCAAATAAATAAAAAAAAACAAAATTAAAACAAACTTGTTTTCGAAAGTCGCAATAAAAAAAATGATTACAATTCCCACCGGTTCGGAACCCTAAACCGGCGAGATGCACCGGCAAAAGAAACTAGCCACCTTTTCGCAAAAAGGATAGCCAAAATTGTTCCTTTAAAAAAACTAAATGTAAACGCCCTATGGTCGAAATTTGTCCATAATAATCCATATCATTTTTATGTCTGAACTTTATAAGGGTTCGTTTGCAATGCACTATACAATTTTCAATGAATGTATGACTCCACTACTCTCTCTCTCTCTGAAACATGACACATATAACTCGGTCACCAATACATAACAGCAGTCGTGCACGTTGCACATCGTCCGTAAACTCATGGCCCACGGGGCGTCACGTGACACGTCACAACGTGTTCTCTATATTTAGCTTGGAATGATAATGGAAATAGAATGGATTAGATACAGGTTCTTACGATTTAGACAGGCTATATTGGAGCCTCTGTAATTTGAAAGTGTGTTTCTTAAAATAACCTAACTATCTGAGTTAGCATCATATTGCTATTAGTATCTATTTTTAACCCACGGCGAAAACAGAGGTGTGTTATAGGTTTGGCGTGTCTGTCTGTCTGTGCGTGTGTCTGTCCGTGGCATAGTAGCGTCCAAACGAATGGACCGATATTGAACTAGTTTTGTTTCAAAGCTGACTTGATCGAGAGTGTTCTAAGCTTATAATTCATCATCATCAGCTCACTTACTGCTTAAAATTTAGGGGGTCACTTGAATTCTTTAGTTTTGTTTTCCTTAAGGCAAATATTATGGATTTTATTTTAGTTTCAAATTATCTCTGTTTTTAGCTACGTCTATCCTTAATCATATCCATTATCCTCTACTATAGAAAAAAAATTGAAAATTACCGGCAACTTATACTATCATCCTAATATAATATTATGTAGCAATGTAAGCCTTTAGGAAAAATCTAAAAGCTGCAAAAATCTCCAGCAACCAATAGTTTACCTAACAAAGCAAAGTAACTGATAACTCTGGGTTAGATTTCCGTTTTACGACGAACAAAATTGCGGCTGTCCAAGAGACCGTAAGTCCATCTCTACCTGTGCAAAGGTAATATAAGACGACTTGTTGAGTTAAAAGCCTACTGGCTGACAAATTAATTTCATTACCGCCGGGTTTCACGCCCACGTCCGCAGTGACGGTTATACGAAGGTAGTCCATTACTTTGTCAAATAGACTTTAATAAATGATCTCGGACAAATTCTGACTTTGGTTAATTTTGATTTTATTTTAGTACCTGGGAGACCGAGCTTTGCTCGGAGTTCCAGTGCCTAATAAAGAAAAAAATAACCGCTAGGTATTAAAAAAATACTCATACTCAAACATATTACTCTGACCGGGATTCAAACCCGAGACACCAGTTTGTCAATTCCGCATACGTAGGCAGCACGTGATTTGACAATGAGGGTGTTTGATATTTAACTGCCGATAGTGGGCAGACCCAACGCACCCAAAGCGTCATCTGGTGGCGTACGTGGTATCAAAAACGATCAAAGACCCATCTGGCGAGCTCACAACATAAATAACTCATATTTTATTACGCAACAATAAAAAATTGCGGTTCCCCTGGGGTACTATGTTGCTTGATCGATCCAAAGAATCTCCATTCATACTAAATTTTGTAGAAATTTGTTGTAGCCTTTTCCGAGATTCTGATTATGGATTATTTCTAAGAATTGCTTAAAATTATAACCAATATTTTGTAAAGTAAATTATTTCTAAACCAGTAACATAAACACGGTTCTTCGTTTTACTCAACTCAAAATATTCATTCGAATACTCGCCATAATGGAAACACCCGGTTCTCTACGTCTTCGCATATTTACTCAGGTTTTACGCCACCTTAGGTATAAACCCGCCAAATGACACCTTGCAGGCAGACGTTACGACAGCAGATAAAATGTCTCATTTTACACCCAGCAATGCGAGTCTTGTGTACATTTTTAAACAAATCTTATTCTGCCACAACTGTGAGTGTAAATAATGTTTACGATATATAGTCAAATGTAAATAATCTTTATTTAAACGCAAATTTTTAGCCATTAAACCTCAGTCTGCCTCAGCGGGTCTGTGAATTTCATCAAAATCGATTTCGTAGTTTCGGAGCCTACTCAATGAATACAAACAAACAGTCTTTTCCTCTCTATAATATTGTATAGATATATAAATATAAACGAATAACTCCAAGTAACTTGCTCTACATAGATAGTCTAACGACGCCCAATTTTCGTAATTCCGTTCTTGTCGGCTTATCCGCCTGATCTCGGTTTGCTTACGTAACTGTTATATAACGTAATAATAATAATAATAATAATAATAATAATCGTTTATTTGCCAGAGTGAATGTACAATTTGGTCTTAGATAATAATATTAAACATTTCAGGTTCATGTCACTCAACTAAATTAATAGTATGCAAATGCCAGTAATAAAATTTATGATAATTATTAAATTTCATTTAAAAATTACATATTATGTATTTTAATTTCAAAAAAGACAAAATACATGATCAGAAGAAAAAGAAATACCAAAAGAAAACGATATGTCTAAGTCATTTACCTTATTTTTTTTTATTTTTTTTTTAGAAATAAGTATCCAGATAATATTCCTTTACGTCATAAAAACATTTATCTAATAGCCAGTCATTCAATTTTATTTTAAAAGTTGATAAGTTAAGTTTATCAAAATCTTTTGGCAATTTATTAAATAATTTAATAGCCATAAAATAGGGACTCTTTTGACATGCTGTGCTATTACACTTAGGCATAACTAATTTATTGGGATAACGTTGTGATCTGTTAGTCATATTAATGTCTTTGTTTTGTACAAAGTATTTGGGGTTCTTTTTAACAAACATACACATGTCTCTAATGTACATGCATGGCAACGTAAGTATACCCAGTTTTTTAAATAACAGTTTGCAACTTTCAAGTGGTCCTACATTACATATAGCTCTTATGCATTTCTTTTGTAATTTGAAAGCTGTAGTGAAATCAACAGAGTTGCCCCAGATTATAAGACCATATGATATAACGGAAGATACGTATCCGTGATATGCACAAAGAGCTGCAGATATGGACACGGTCTTTGCTAAACGTCGCAGTGCATAAACGAATTTGTCCAGCTTGCTACAAATATAGTCCACATGCGCCTTCCAGTTACAGTGTTGGTCAAACATTAATCCTAGAAATTTTATTGTGTCTACTTCATCTATATTTATATTATTATAAGTAATTTTTTTAGGTATTTGTATTGCGTTATAGTATTTAAACTGCATTATTTTTGTTTTACTCAGATTAACCTGTAAATCGTTTTTATCTAGCCAGAATATTATGTCATTAAGTGCATTGTTAATTTCTTGTTCATATAATAAAATATTTTGGCATTTTACTAATATCGTTGTATCATCTGCAAATAAGACACTAGGATGCTTCGTTGCTGTTGTGACGTCATTTATATATGTAAGAAATAGAAATGGACCAATCATACTCCCTTGTGGTACTCCTATGTCTATATATGCGTATTTTGATTTGTATGTTTTTTTTATATTACCATAAATGTTTGTAATTTCTGTACATACTTTTCTTTTGCTTAAATAAGATTTTATCCAGTCGTATGCTTTTCCTCTAACTCCATATCTTTCTAATTTATACAATAATATGTTATGATTAACCAGGTCAAAAGCCTTTGTCATGTCTAAGAAAATTGCAGTGATAGGTACTTTATTATTTAAACTATCATGTACTATTTTGCTCAAATAAAAACAGGCGTCTGTAGTCGAACTATTGTCACGGAAACCAAATTGTTCATCAACCAACAGGTTTTCAGAAATAAAGAAACTTTTAATACGTTTTAACATTATTTTCTCAAAGATCTTTGCGAAAATGGGAATTAATGTTATTGGACGGTAATTATTTAATTCTGTTCTATCCTCTTTTTTTAACAAAGGCTTAACAATTGAAATTTTTAATCGACTAGGAAACACTCCCTGTTCTAACGATTGATTAATAATTTTAGCAAGTGGATAACATATTTGTACTGCACATTTCTTAATAACATCCGTTCGAATCTCATCATATCCTACAGCATTAGTGTTCTTTAATGATAATATTGTATTAAAAACTTCATGGGGATCTGTTGGGTTTAAGAAAATTGTGTTTCTATTGATGTTGTGTGAGCACATAATCTTATTTATGTTATTGTCCTTTTTTGGCCCCATCTTTCCTAAATTTGTAAAGAAGTCATTGAATATTTGGCATATTTCGTTAGGCTTGGTATATACGTTTAAATCCTTCTTAATGTATGGAATATCATTATTTTTATTATTATCGCCTAAGTTATCATTTATAATTTTCCATCCTGCTTTGCATTTATTTTTTTGATTATTGATATATTTAGTGTTTTGTATTTGCTTTGATTTAAAAATACATCTTTTTAACAAGCAATTATATTTTGCAAGTCGCAGTTTTGTACTGTTGTTTTTTATTCCTGATATTCTATAATTTAAATGCATTTTTCTTTTTACCAAACATGATTTTCTTATACCTCTAGTTAGCCATAAAGTTCTTTGTTTATTCTTATTAATGCTTGTTTTTATAAGTGGGAAACATAATGTATAAAAAAGGACTATCAATTCGTGAAATTTGTTGAATGAATCGTCCGCACTTTCTTCATCTCTTATCTCTGAAAATGATAAAGCTGAAATGCATTCTTTAAATTTGTTTGTATTATAGGATTTAACACATAACGTAGCACATGCTACATAACATTCATATCAAAAAGTATTTGGATTTTAATAACATCATTAACCATAGTTTTGATGCCCGATTAACAAACCGCATTTGGGAGAGTTCAGTACATATTACGGTTACGGATTGTGACAGGTTATATAGCCCAGCTGTTATATATATATATATATATATATATATATATATATATATATATATATATATATATATATATATATATATATATATATATATATATAATTGACGTAAATTGACGTGAAGCCAATCCTAGGATCGTTGAAATGTATTGAAATCTTGATCTCAGATAGCTAAAATGAGATTAATATTGATTATTAATTTCGAGCGTTAGTTTATATAGATATAAATTAACTTTGTAAATATTTTAATGATATTTAAAAAACTAAATTCATAAACATACTCATCTGACCGGTGCTCGAACCCGAGACACCAATTTGCCAGCAACACAATAATCATACAAACGCATACCAAAGTACCATACGGCCTGCCAATTTACCATTAATAGAGTTGAAATAATTAATATTTTGTTGCACGACGAACGATAAAAACATATTTTAATAACATAAAAATGCACGTTTTATATGCGCGCGTAGGGATAAGATTTAGCTAGATCGAATTTTCTCCCCATAACCCCTGCATACTGAATCTCATGAAAATACTTGAAGCCGTTTCTGAGATTCGGATTATTTACATACGAGAATTGCTCGTCAAAAGTTAAACTTAACTATCGTGTTAGTCGCCAGGTACCAACAAATTATTATAAAATCTGTGACTATGTCATACTATATATTAAGTTGCCCGCATCTTCGTGCGCGCAAAAAGGAATCTTGCGGGAATCGTACATGTTTCAACAGTAGCCTTTGCCCTTCCCTGTGGTCAACTCTATATCTGAGCCAAATTTCATCATAATCGGTCAGATATTTTCGGAGACTCTTCAATGCAAACTAACAAACCATTATATTATAATATTATGCTAGCAATGAATGAATATTATCAATATTTTTAGAGACGCGTAGCACTTCGTAGCTCGTAGCGCTCCGTAGCTCTTCGTAGCGCTACAACATTAAACATTGCTGGCAGCGTAGCATTGCGTAGCGCAGACACAGGCGGTGATTTATAATATTATTTTCTGTCGGGCACGACGTATGACTAATGAATTTGAGAAGAATAGCGCCTTGCTCTTAAAGTTCGGACCGCGGATCGGACCTGCGTTCCAAACCTCGGAATGTGCGGTTTGAACTGCGAATAGAACTGTCGTGCTAATTCCGACTAAAGTCACTAATAATAATATCTATGGACGCTTTTAAACCACGTCAATCTGGTCCCGTGGTAAGTTCTCGAAGAACTTGTGTTACGGGTACCAGACAACAGATATTTAATACTTTTTATACTATACATATATTTAAGATTTTTGTTATATAATACACATATACATGACCCAGAAACACAGGAAACTTTTAAACTCCAGCCTGAGCGCCAATGCACTAACCACTGAGCCACAGAGGTCGTCAAACTGAAAGACGCGGTTTGGACTGCCGGCGTCGTATACGACAAAACGTACAAAACATAGCACGCGATTCAAACTGTGCAAAATGCGCTGTCATTGACATGTCAGATCGTCTGATCTGCCTCGCGCATTCGTTCAGTTCGGAGCGCAGGTTGGAAGAGCACGTTCTTTTCCTCGCGGTCAGAAATGAACGTGTGACGGGCGCTATGAAGCCCACCATGTTCGCCTACAGTGGGTTAGCTATTATATTAGTAGTGTTCTAATTATATTATTGGAACGTAGTTCCTTATGGCGCGGTGCGAATTGTATGGAAGCTAGGCGGATTGATTAGAAACAACACTTTTTGACACTCGAAATCACAATGTAATAACGACTATTAAGAATGATACAAAAAACGACCTTATCACCTTGACAATAATGTAGAATTTTGCAATTACACATTGTGACTGTTATGACTGTTACATATTGTGACTAGCTAGCCGAGCGCTTGATGTTATTACTCAGTACGGAGCCGGACTTCGCGGCGGCAACACTGCGAGCAGCAAGCAAACCGGCCCCTCACCCTTGTCCCTACTTAAGGCGCTAGTTCCGCGCGCACTATATGTACTTAGTTCAACTATTTGTTTTGTATAATATAATATATTATATCTATACAGATAAACAAAATTGACATGTCTGTTTGTAATTTCAAATTAACAGCTTTTATTTTCACTTAATGCATTTAAAAGTATGATCGGTACTTACAATAAAATATAAATTGTTAACATTTTTCTGTCCGTCTGTGTATATATATATATATATATATATATATATTTTAACTTCGTTCCATCCGGGTGTCCCTTGACTTTTTCATTTTATTTCATTTTCCTCTCAAGTTTTTTATATTACACAATATTATCCGAACATCTTATAATTATAATGTTCGTTTCGTCTGATTCAATTCTTTTATTTAACCGATAAGATCTAATTTAGCAAAAATGAAATATAAACTCAATATTTCGTTCAGAAGCTCATTAATCATAAAGCTAGTCATTACTCATTATCACGCGGTAGGCTCAAGTATCTGCCTGGTATCATTTGTTATAGACCACTTCACTTCACCAGCGATCACATGACAATTTGGTGATAAAACTTTTGTTTTCGTCTAGTATTATGATGGAAAATTACTAATGCCCGCTACACACGAACGATAAAACTGCAGAGGGCCTTTAGTCAAGATGCATTCGATAATTTCGACAGCGAAGTTCGAAGACAATTAATGCTATCATAAATAAGTTCTTCATAATTTATACAATAATAATAATCAGTACCAAGTGCAATCATCCGTTTTTTTACCCGACTACGGCGAAGCCAAAAGGAAGGCTAAGTGATTTTGGCAGTCTATGTATGTATGTATGTTTGTTCCACCGTAGTGCCTAAACTACTGGTCCGATTTTGATAAATGAAGTGTCAATAGATTCGTAATAATAGCCCGGGTAACACAGGCTATATAGTTTACGTAGTCGTGTTATAGTTTTATATAAAAATTCTGTACTACATAGGTACCAGATCGCCCAGCATAGCTCGGTCTTCGAGGTACCTTATTTTTATTACTACGAGGGCGGGTCAATAAGTCCGTGACTTTTGGAATAAAACACAGATTTTTTGATAAATAAATCATTTTATTTTTCAACGTAGTCCCCCTTGAGCTCTATACACTTTGTCCAACGCTTCTCCAATTTTTTTATCCCTTCCAAAAAATATGATTTGTCGAGGTCCTCAAAATAGGCCTTTGTTTGCGAGATGACTTCATCATTGGAGTCAAATCTTTTTCCACCGAGCCATTTTTTCAGGTTTGGGAACAAGAAGTAGTCACTCGGAGCCAAATCTTGAGAATAGGGTGGATGTGGGAGCAATTCATAGCCCAATTCTTGGATTTTTGCCATGGCAACTGCACATGTGTGCACCCTTGCATTGTCTTAGTGAAAAAGAACTTTTTTCTTGGCCTAATGAGGTCGGTTTTTTTTCAAATCCTCATTGAAGCGGTCCAATAAGATGGCATAATATTCCCCATTAATTGTTCTTCCCTTTTGAAGATAGTCAATGTGGATTATCCCACGTGCATCCCAAAAAACAGTCGCCATAACTTTATTGGCTGACAAACCCACCTTGGCCCTTCTTTGGCGCCGATTCACCCTTAGAAACACACCGTTTTGGCTGTTGTTTGGTCTCTGGTGTATTGTGATGGATCCATGTTTCGTCCACGGTTAAAAAACTCCTCCATATTGTGATTAAACAACGCCAAACCTTCCTGTGAAGTTGTTACACGATTGCGTTTGTGGTCGACTGTGAGCAAACGCGGCACCCATCTTGCGGAAAGCTTTCTCATGCCCAAGTGATCATTCAAAATTGAAACCACTGAGCCATGCGAGATGCCTATGGCTTCCACAATCTCTTGCACTTTCAATCTTCGGTCGGCCAACACCATATCGTGAATTTTTTCGATTGTTTCGGGTGTAGAGACCTCAACTGGGCGTCCAGGACGTTCGGCATCTTCAGTGCTTGTAAGGCCACAACAAAATTCAGTAAACCACTTTTTTACCATTGAAATCGATGGTGCAGAGTCCCCATAGTATTTATCAAGCTTAGCCTTGGTCTCGGTAATGGTTTTTTTTCGCAAAAAATAATGCTTAATAAGCACACGAAATTCACTTTTTTCCATTGTTTCCTTAAGTTACTGGATAGTCTGATAAAGATAGCTGTAAAACACAAACTAACTGACGCAGCAAGTTCAAATTTTGATAGGAGTCAACTGACAGATGCCTGTTGACAGGAGTAGTGTTGCTTTTTCAGTAAGGAGGTTAGAAATTCAAAAAGTCACGGACTTATTGACCCGCCTTAGTAATTACTCACATTTATAGTAAGTGTATTACATACAGGCGTTAACGGATAGGTGGTTGTTATATTGTATAAGTATATGCCCATAAGCCTCATGATAGATGGGCCTGTTACAATTGAGCTCAGAGCTGACGGAGGTATTCCGAAATTAGTTCACAAGATCGATCGCTGTGCCCGTGTTAGGCTATATTTAATATTTATACTAATATTATAAATATATATACCTATATATTATATTACACAATATTATCCGAACATCTTATAATTATAATATTCGTTTCGTTTGATTCAATTCTTTTATTTTACCGACAAGATCTAATTTAGCAAAAATGAAATATAAACTCAATATTTCGTTAAGCAATGAAAAATGTATTTCAAACTTGAAATTCTAGTGACAATGAAATTAAATTTGTGAGCGCCGGTTGAGATGTAGTTGTTTCCGACTCGTGTTTATGAGAGGGAGCAGATGGTAGACGGATTAAAATATGAACCCTAAGCTTTAAATTATAATATTAATCTAGCTTTTGCATGCGCCATGTCCTTAATTTATATAAACCACAATTGGTGTTGTATTTCATGCTATTATTTCAAAGAAATCATTTTTTAGATTTTCTTTTGTAAGTGAAAGTTTGTCAGCGGTTAAAGTTCGTATTTACATATATTGAGAGATTACATTAAAATAAAAAAACCCTTCCTTATTACATAAATCAAAATCAAATATGTTTTATTTCCATATACCTAGATTATTAAATAAAACTCACGGAATTGTCCACACGTGATGCCTCCCACCAGCTCGGTAACTAACGAGAAGAATCGGCGTAAATTACAGTAACTCTCTACGTGAGATCGGCCCAATCAGTTCGGTGGTTTGAAATGTGTACACTACAACTGCGCTCCTAATTTCTTGAGGGAATCGTCGGTATTTATTGCTAGAGACATTAAGAAATTGGTGGCACTGTAGAATTGTAAATTAGCTATGGTTGCCTTCTATACATAAATATCACATTAACATGAACAATTATAAGGGTACACTGACAGGCAATGTGATGGCTTATTAACCCCGTACTGTATTAAGGTCGAGGCGTAAGGTCCCTGTCACTGTGACCTTTGCAGAACCATATTACTTCTCACGAGGTCACCAATTCACCATACACGAGCTTTATAGTAAGGTATGTTTGCCGGCTATCTTTACCTTCTGGAATTCTTTTAACGGATTGTTGTTTAATGAACAAGTCTGTAGCTACAGATACATTTTCTAAAACATTACCTACTACGCCCACTTGGACATACATACATACATATTACAGTCTATAATAATAATTCGATAATAAGACGGGTTAAATATACCTTCCCAAGGTTAAAATATTGTATTATTCTAATAAAATCTAAGAAAATAATAAACACAATTCACAGATTAGTAATAACTAGATGTCACCCGCGACTTCGTGCGCGCAAATAGAAATTCCCCAGGAACCGTACATATTACCGGGATAAAAAGTATCCTATGACCATCTCCGTGGTCTACTCTAAATCTGGGCCAAATTTCACCAAAATTGGTCCAGCAGTTTCGGAGTATTTTCAATGCAAACAAACAAACTAATATTTTCTATTTATAATATTAGTATAAATATTAAATATAGCCTAACACGGGCACAGCGATCGATCTTGTGATCTAATTTCCGACTACCTCCGTCAGCTCAGAGCTCAATAATTGTAACAGGCCCATCTATCATGAGGCTTATGGGCATATACTTATACAATATAACAACCACCTATCCGTTAACGCCTGTATGTAATACACTTACTATAAATGTGTAGTAATCAGTAATATAAAAATAATATAATAAGTATATACCTTATTTTTATATAAGGTACCTCGGAGACCGAACTATGCTAAGCGATCTGGTACCTATGTAGTACAGAATTTTTATATAAAACTATAACCCGACTACGTAAATTATATAGCCTGTGTTACCCGGGCTATTATTACGAATCTACTGACACTTCATTTATCAAAATCGGACCAGTAGTTTAGGCACTACGGTGGAACAAACATACATACATACATAGACTGCCAAAATCACTTAGCCTTCCTTTTCGCTTCGCCGTAGTCGGGTAAAAAAACGGATGATTGCACTTGATACTGATTATTATTATTGTATAAATTATGAAGAACTTATTTACGATAGCATTAATTGTCTTCGAACTTCGCTGTCGAAATTATCGAATGCATCTTGACTAAAGGCCCTCTGCAGTTTTATCGTTCGTGTGTAGCGGGCATTAGTAATTTTCCATCATGATACTAGACGAAAACAAAAGTTTTATCACCAAATTGTCATGTGATCGCTGGTGAAGTGAAGTGGTCTATAACAAATGATACCAGGCAGATACTTGAGCCTACCGCGTGATAATGAGTAATGACTAGCTTTATGATTAATGAGCTTCTGTATAAGTACGCGACATATCCTACTACTATTATAAATGTGAAAGTTTGTGAGGATGGATGGATGGATAGATGGATGTTTGTGACTCTTTCACGCAAAACTACTGAACGCATTTTGATGAAATTAGGTATAGTAGTAGTTTAGGCTCTTAAAACATAGGCTGGTATAAAATATCACGTTCCCGTGGGATACTATATTTACTCGGGCGGAGTCACGGACAAAATCTAGTTTAATATAAATCTATGTAATGAGGTAACAGATGCCATTATCTAACAAGCTACGCCGCAAAAGAGCTCGGCTAACGGTTGATTCAATATATACAGCCTATTCACCGAGGTGTTTGTTTAAGGTGGTATTAGGTTTCATTTAATGCCAAGGGTGGAACTTTTTGTCGAAATTAAATTACTTATTTCAGGTTTTCGTCTTGGCAGAGTGGCTATGGCAGTATTTTCTGGTTGACTATCAAAGTCTTTGCAGAGTGACTACGAAAGTATTTGCAGAGTGGCTATGGCAGTATTTGCAGAATGACTATAACATTCTTTGCAGAGTTACTATAACAGGTTTTGCAGAGTGACTATGAAGCGTCTTTTCAAATAACTATAAGTGCATCTTCGCCAAATGACAAAGTGCGCCTCTTCAGAGTGACTATATGCACTGTGTGTGGCCTCTGCACAGCGACTATGAGAAAATTTGCTTCCAATAAACCTCTATCAAGATGGCAATCAACCACCAATGCGAATTCTATACCCCAATTGTTAGAAGCTGTGACCATTACTTTGAAATATGCCTACTTAATATCTAAATGCCTCAGTATAGTATAGTACTCTAATACTGAGTACTGATACTAATAGAAACCAAGCTATACTTGACTTTCTCTATATTTTACTAATTATTGACTTTTTAACAAAATAATATAAACCGTGTTTCAATGTAATAACGAAAATATTCTTAAAAATGTACTAAAATTTAAAAAAATAAAATTCTTAAATCAGCGCGTTGACCGAACCAAGAGTATATATTAGGTCTTTACCTATGAAATAGCCGTTTTGTATGAAAAAATTTAAACGAATTTTTTTCGTGTATTTTTTATTTGTATTAATCGAAGTAATCACCCATGCAATCAATGCATCTTTGCCAACGCAGTGGCAGTTTATTGATGCCCTTCTTAAAGAAATTACAAATACGGGAGGCAACAAATTCTTCAAAGGCATTTAGTACTGCCTCTCGGGTATTAAATTTTTTTCCCGCCAAGAAGTTGTCCAAATTCTGGAAAAAGTAGTAGTCTGTAGGCGCAAGGTCTGGTGAGTAGGGCGGATGACGTAGAGCTTCCAACCCCAGTTCTTGCAACTTGGAGACCGTCTGCTGTGCAGTATGAGGTCGCGCGTTGTCGTGCAGGAGCAGCGGAGACGAGCGATTGACCAACGCTGGTTGGAGTTGTGCCAGCTTCTCCATCATTGTGTTCACAGTACACATCTGCAGTAATGCTCACCCCGTTTGGTAAGAAGCTGTGATGAATCACACCGGCGCTAGACCACCAAACAGTGACCATCACTTTTCTAGGGGTAAGTTTTCGTTTAGGGCATTGTTTAGGTGCTGAACCAGGATCCAACCAACTTCCGGAGCGCCTGCGGTTATCAAACAGAATCCATTTTTCATCGCAGGTAACAATGCGGTTCAAAATTCCTTCATTTGTGTGTCTGTTGAGCAGTGCAAGGCACGTCTCGACGCGTCCTTCTAGCTGGCGATCATTGAGTTCGTGGGGCACCCATTTGTCAAGCTTTTTACCTTGCCAATTTAATGCAAATGGACCAATATTGTTTTGACGCTTACGTCAAAAGCTGCTGCTAATTCAGCCGTAGATTGTGTATCATCAGCTTCCACAATCGCCTTTAATTCGTCATTGTTGACCAAAGTCTTCGGACGACCGCGAGGTTCATTTTTCAGGTCGAAATTTCCAGAACGGAAGCGAGCAAACCAATAACAGGTGGTGCGTTGGTTTGTAGTGTTAGCTCCGTAAACGTCGTTGATGTTTTTTAACGTATCAATGATGACGAAAAATATTGAAATGCGATGAAAATGTAACACTAATCAATAAACAAATGACTACTTTTGGAAAAAAAATCCAATTTTTTAAAATAAAATTCATTTGAAAGTAGAATTCTTAGACAAACAAAAATTATTTTGATTTGAAATGGCCAGTACTTCAGATCGGCAATTTCATAGGTAAAGACCTATTATTAAAAAAAAAAATAATATATACTCTAAAATTTTTGTTTAATAACTTGTATCTATAACCAAATATTGAAAATGAACCTAGGAAAAAAATAAAAACCACCAAAAAAGATCAATAAATACATACTTTATGATTATACGTTTTATTACTGTCGATTAAATTGTATTATTTAATACCCATTGACAGATTTCATATGTATTATGGTACAATATAAATTCGTTAAGTATGATAGCTTGGTAAATATCTAGTATCTACTACTTATTAAAGCAGATGAAACGTGAAAATACTTTCTCAAAGAAAATATCATCAACCTACGCAATAACTTAATTGATAAAATTTACACATGCTTTATCATTCCTACTAATATAAAATTAGTAATATTTATTAACCTTATAATTTTATGATTAGGTACCTACTATTAAAAATTAAATACATTTTTTTGATGTTTATATTCAGACAAATCAAAATAAAATAAAAGATTTAGGCTAGATATTTTTCATTATAGCTTTGATTGCTACTGAACATACTTGTCATTTACATATTGTATGATGGCAATTTGTCGTGTTCATAATGATCATTTTTGGGTAGGCACTAAAACTTCTGCATCACAATATATTTTGTCCAAAAGATAACAGTTTTACACAGATCTAACACGTTCAAGTATTTCATAATATTGAAGTTGCATAAATAATATACATCTAGAGTATTATATTGATTACAATAATGTATATTTTGTATGTGCTTAATGGGTTGCTATCAAAATATACTCACCAGAGTCGACAGGGGCGATATCAGGTCCATCGTGAGGAGCCAGGATCTTCATGGTGATAGCTCCGGGCAATACGCTACTTGCTACAGACACCTTGACGAATTAATATCCCAAAAACCACGATCTGCGTATTTTTTCCGTCGGAACGCAAAAATAAGTTTAACTAAACAGCCTGTTTTCTGTACTAAACTATCGATTATGTTCTGGGGGTAGGCGCGCATGCGGTGTTCCCGCCGACGGGCGCATGCGTCAAGCCGCCATCTTGTGCCGGAAAGACGTCACTTGACAGATATCAGCGCAGCCACTACGCTAGCTAGCTACGTGACTAATGACGTCACTATATGAAGACAAAGACAAAGAGCTATTTATTGCTATAAAACTGTGTACAATAGATAAGATGTTACAGTATATTATGGTATAGTATCAACAGTTTGCCCGTTCGGGCATGCAATAATTGAATGTCAGAACTTAGATTACATTTACATTAGACATTACAAAATAGAGCTAATAGTATTCAAATTAAAACTAATAGTAAAGTAATAGTTGCAATATCGACATAATTTAGGGACAATTTATAAAGACAGTATTTGGTATTACATATTGTTTGTGTCTTTTTAATTACATTTTACTATTTATTCCTGTTACATTTTTACTAATTTAAATAGTTTAATAATTTAACTTCATATAATAATTATTTACATTAGCTTTTTGTCAGATTTAAATTATTACATTACTTATAATTCCATTCATTGTAAGTGATAGTCATAATAAAAATAAAACATAATATGTAAGTATGTCATTAAGTAATAATTTAAAACTAGATCATATATAATCATTACAATTTAATTTCATAAATTTTCTTTAAAAAACTCTTCTAGATTATAAAATACTTTTTCAATTAACCATCTTTTAAGTATTTATGTTTTTAAAATTTTGTTCATTTAGTTCTTTTATTCCTATAGGTAAATGGTTGTATAGCCGTATAGCAGTAATGTAAGTACTTTTGTTAAAAATCGTATTGTGAATTTTTGGTAGCTTTATGTTGTATTTATATTTATTGCGCAGGTTCCTTTTCGTTTCAGATTTAAAGCTAAAGTAATGTATTTTTATTTCTGACAAATAGGCATAGTTCAAATATGTATATACCAGTCAGCGTAAGAAATTCCTTTGTCCTAAATATATCTCTTAGAGACTCGGTGCATGCTCTATGCATGTTGTATATTGTTCGTAGGCCTTTTTTTGTAGGATAAATGTGGAATGAACATTTGATGAATTGCACCAGTATATGATACCATATAATAGTAATTGATACACATTTCCAAAATAGGCATTTCTAGTAACATCTATATTGGTAGTTTCAGCAAGGATTGATATACCGTAACAAGCACTAGAATTTTTTTTATTTATATTTTCATTATGAGCTTTCCAGTTTAGATGTTGATCTATTAAGACACCAAGAAAACGAATATTGCTCACTTCTTCAATAGCAACATTTGATACTGAGACATTTAGACAGGAAGGTTTACTTTGATAAGATTTAAATTGCACGATATTGGTTTTGGATAGGTTAACTTTTAGACTTAAGGAGTTGAGCCAGGTAGTAATAGTTTTTAAAGTTTCGTTTATTTCCTTTTTGTAATCTTCTATATTTGCATATTCATTAGTAATAAATATTGTCGCGTCATTTGTGTACATAACACATAAGTGATTAGGTATAATTTTGGGAAGCTCGTTTATGTAGATTAAAAATAGAAGTGGCCCTAATATACTACCTTGGGAACGCCAAGTAATACTTTTTCGAAATTTGATAGTACCATTTTTAACGTTTTTGTAGTATAATCATACACTTCTATGGCAGTAGCTTGCAATCTGTCGTTTAAATAGGTTTTTATTAATTTCAATGCTGTACCTCTTATTTAAAAAATTTCAAGAATATTTAAAAGTACGTCAAATTTTACACAGTCAAAAGCTTTTGACAAATCGATAAAGATTGCAGCACATTGTTTCTTATTATTTATTTTACCCCACACAGAATGTAATAATTTAAATATCGCTAAAGACGAAGTTTTTTTCTTTTGGAATCCAAACTGGTTATCATTTAAGATTTTATTATAGTTCAAAAAATTTATTAATCTTTTATGCAATGTTATAGCTAGGAATTGTATAGTAATAATTAAAACAAATCAATTTAGAAAACTATTTAAATTTACTAATTTATTTTACACTTGGCAGACTTAATGCCATACTTTCATTCTGACAGTCAAACATCGGATGACACAGAGATAATACAGGTACTAATTATTAATTTATTTCGTGTTAATTTAATTACACTTATTACAATACCGATATAATTTAGAGTATTATTTATTAATTTAATTTTCTTACCTAAACTCTATATAGCGTTCGTAATAAGTATATAGCGGTGAATGAAAGTATTCCATGCGTTCATTCATCGCCATGTTATGTCAGCAACGCTATTCTAACGGAAACCAGAGTTTAAGCAAAACGAACTGAATAGAATACGAGTATTATGAAAATAAAATAATAATAAGTTATAAGTAATTTTATTGAAAATCGTAAATAAATTTACATATTAATTAATAAATATTAACACCACAAGCACAAAACGTTTGTGTGGCGACTACAGCGGCGCTGCATATGTGTGAATGTGTGGTTGTATGTGTGTGTGTCTAGTATCCGGCCAACTCAGCGAAAGTAGAGTCCATCTCATCAGCCAAGCTCTTGTACCGATCCTTGTTGATGCCCAATTCGTCTGTCGAGCACATAAAGTGTGTCAATTAAAACAATTCCAAACTAAAGATAGAGCAGCCAAAAAATCAGTCGTCTCTCTCCAATACTATATTATAGACGGAGAGGGATAGCACCAAAAAAATTAAACTCAAATGAAGTTATACCGGCTGCCTTATATGTAAGATTAATCGCACTTATAAACGTAAAAATATGGTAGTTGGAAAATTATTTCTCATATAAAGAATAAGGACATCCATGTTATTTTTAGAAGTAATTTAGATTAAAATAGTTTATAGTAGTTTATAGCGCAAGCAGAAGATAGATTTAAATTTATTGTTTAATAACATATTTATGTGATTAAAGTAATACCTTGTAAGCATTGGCCCACGGTGGCAGCACGAAAGCAAAAGATAGGGTTAGTCACAACATAGAAAGCGGGTAGCAGTTAGTTTTAACACAAAGGATTGTCAGAAATGCTCTAGATAAGCTATCAATTCTAGCTGCGGCCAGTGACAATTCTCTAGATATCACTAAAGACACATTCGATCAAACAAAAATTAAATTGGTCTAAAATATAAATATACAATTTGACAGCTAAAGATTTTACAGTACTTAGCTGTCAAATTACAAAATTATGCTAGTCTTAAAATATTTTATTCTTTGGTCGAATACGGCTTAACATTAGTAAGATAGGAAATTAATAAAAGTTTTGAAAGAGAAATGTTGGCATATAATTATTACGCAGAGAGGGTAGTTTAAGAAACGGCTGAGTCAAAACTGTCTTTAGGTATGCGTAACAACTGTATGGATGATGTCGAAATGGTGTTTCGTAGGGCGATATTATATACAATAGGCTGGTTCTAGAAGATGATTGGATAACTTGGATATCGATGGACGGTATTGATTTGAACTACATCTATGGGTTAGTTAGTATCCTGTAAGCTCGGCGAAGGTGCTATCCAAATCATCGCATATCGCCTTGTACTTCTCCTTCTCGTTGAATAATGCGTCTGCAAAATGGTTACTCGATAAGTCATGAATGATCCTACCCGCAATATATTAAGCAGAAAATTAGATTATTTTTATTAAGATTAAGAAAATTTTTAAGTATAGTCACTTTTTAAGCGAATGTTAGATATTATACATATTTTAATCATTTATTTTATCCAGAAATATTATTTATAAAAGTATTTAGTAGAGAACATTAATGAATTAAATAGCACAACTTTATCCTTTTTTGACGCCTGGAAAAAACTGACAATTATCCTGGACGAGCGACTGTCAGACATACCTTCAAGCCTGTCAACTTCCTTTTGCAGTTTCTTGACGGTCTTTTCTGCGTACTCAGCGCGGGCCTCGGCCTCCTTTAGTTTGGATGTGATGGTCTTGAGCTGCTTCTTGAATTCTTCTACTCTTTGGTTGGCCTTCTCTTCGGAAACTTCAAGTGATTTAAGGGAATTACCTACAACCTATAAGTTTATAATAGCATTAGTATTTTCTTAGAAATCTCTTTATAAAGTAGCATAATTAGGTATCTTTTGTAAGTTTTTCATTATAGTAAATTGTTTCTTTCTGTTTGTGTGTTACGTATCCTTCTGTAATATTAAAAAAGTATTTGATACAAGTGAAATATAGACTTAATTCCATATTTATTTTCCTTTCATGTTGCGATGTATTTTCGGTTTCCCCTCCCTTTATATTTATTTGATTTGTTTCAACGTAGGTACTTTGCGTCGTTTTATAAGATCATCTTATCTCTTACCTTCAATTCTTCTTCAAGTTCTGAGATTTTAGCGTCTCCGGACTTGACACGGTCCTCAGCTACCTCCAGCTCGTCTTCAACGAACGCCAGCTTGCGTGACACCTGTCATCACATGAATTAGATTTATGTTAATATCTGTCTAGAAGTCACAACATTAGCGGAATATAATTTCTTCGTAGCTGAATCAGTGCCAAACATTTACGTTGCGATCGATAAAAAGTTTCATTGAACTAATTTTAAACATAAATAATCATGCAATTAATGAAGAAGAATTTGAATGCACTTTTGTTTTGGCAAAATAATAAGTGTCCAAAAGCTAATTGGAAAATTTTCCTCGTACCACCAGAAATCAAGTAAATAATATTATTATATTTTTATCATTCGCAATTATCAGAAAGTGTTTGGCTTCAGCCAGGGGCTACTTATGTGGGCGTTTAGGTCAACGTAAAACAAGATCCGAAGTGCAGGGTGGATTTCTACACATTAAATGCCTCCTACACGATTATTTACGTGCGTGTTTTTACGGCAAATTGAGCGGTACTCATATCTGCACAAGTTGTAGATTCACTTGGATACAATTAACTTTACATGACTGGCGATGCATGAATCTTGTTCATAAGCAGGTAGAGTATTTATATTACAAAATTTAGTATTACAAACAGACACTTCAATTTTATTTATTTGTATAGATTGATTTTTTACTGTAATTACCGTATATACTTTTTTGTGCATTAAGTGAAAAGCTGTTAATTTTAAATTACACAACAGACACTTCAATTTTATTTATTTGTATAGATTGTTTTTTTATTGTAATTACCGTAAATACTTTTATGTGAATTAAGTGAAAAGCAGTTAATTTAAAATTACAAACAGAAACTTCAATTTTATTTATTTGTATAGATTGATTTTTTATTGTAATTACCGTATATACTCTATGTGCATTAAGTGAAAAGTTGTTAATTTAAAATTACAAACAGACACTTCAATTTTATTTATTTGTATAGATTGATTTTTTATTGTAATTACCGTATATACTTTTATGTGCATTGAGTGAAAAGCTGTTAATTTAAAATTACAAACAGACACTTCAATTTTATTTATTTGTATAGATTGATTTTTTATTGCAATTACCGTATATACTCTATGTGCATTAAGTGAAAAGCTGTTAATTTAAAATTACAAACAGACACTTCAATTTTATTTATTTGTATAGATTGATTTTTTATTGTAATTACCGTATATACTTTTATGTGCATTGAGTGAAAAGCTGTTAATTTAAAATTACAAACAGACACCTCAATTTTATTTATTTGTATAGATTGATTTTTTATTGTAATTACCGTATATACTCTATGTGCATTAAGTGAAAAGCTGTTAATTTAAAATTACAAACAGACACTTCAATTTTATTTATTTGTATAGATTGATTTTTTATTGTTATTACCGTATATACTTTTATGTGCATTGAGTGAAAAGCTGTTAATTTTAAATTACAAACAGACACTTCAATTTTATTTATTTGTATAGATTGATTTTTTATTGTAATTACCGTATATACTCTATGTGCATTAAGTGAAAAGCTGTTAATTTTAAATTACAAACAGACACTTCAATTTTATTTATTTGTATAGATTGATTTTTTATTGTAATTACCGTATATACTCTATGTGCATTAAGTGAAAAGCTGTTAATTTAAAATTACAAACAGACACCTCAATTTTATTTATTTGTATAGATTGATTTTTTATTGTAATTACCGTATATACTCTATGTGCATTAAGTGAAAAGCTGTTAATTTAAAATTACAAACAGACACTTCAATTTTATTTATTTGTATAGATTGATTTTTTATTGTTATTACCGTATATACTTTTATGTGCATTGAGTGAAAAGCTGTTAATTTTAAATTACAAACAGACACTTCAATTTTATTTATTTGTATAGATTGATTTTTTATTGTAATTACCGTACATACTTTTATGTGCATTAAGTGAAAAGCTGTTAATTTAAAATTACAAACAGACACTTCAATTTTATTCAGTTGCATAGATTGTCTGATAGTACAAATAGAAGTGCATGTCTATTTTGCTATCTGACAACGTTTTTTTCTTAGGTCCGTTGCAAGAAATCTTGTTTAAACTTTCGCAGTCCCTTTTGTAACCTCCGACGAAAACAGAGGTGTGTTAAAGTTTGAAGTGCCTGTCTGTGTGTCTCTCCGGGGTATCGGAGCTCTCAAACTGATGAATCGATTTTGATTCAGTTTTTGTTTGTAAGCAGACATTATCGAGAGTGTACTTAGCTATAATTCATCATTATCAGATCGCTCAAAGCTTAACAATAGGCTTGATGACTGATTTTTTTTAAATATGAGTAACTTCTCAATAGAAACAGTATATCAAAAGTCAATATTTTCAAAGGTACAGCGATTTGTATACAAAATTTCGCAAGTCTCGTGATAACGCTCCATACTAGCTGTGACGTCACGCCTAGGTAAAAGTGAATGAAGTTTAAGGCCGCAGGAACATATTTCAATATGTGTGCCTTTAATTTCATACTTACCATAATGAATGTCTTGTATATGATGTAAGTAAACGAATGATGCAGATTTTGTTTACTAATTTAGCAAAAAACAACTTTTTTGTACTTTTTAGATGTATCTAATTAATAAACTACACATAAAATGTTATATTTTTTACATTTACCAAGTAGTAATGCCTCAATATTTCTCGAGTATATTATTTTAGATGTAGTCATCTCCCCTATTCAGAAGTTACATAAAAATTTTAATTTTGTTTGTCGTCATTTTTCTCTGGAATCTGTAAAACTATATCTTTGTGTGAATTAAAATATTAAATAAGTTAATAAGTGGCGGATTCGATACTCACCTCATCGGACTTGCCGTCAGCGTCCTCAGCGAGCAGACGGGCCTCCTTGAGCTGGTTGGTGAGCTGGTCCATGCGCTCCTCGTCCTGTTGTGCCCTGTTCTCCAGTACTTTGCACATACTGCAAACAATAGGATAGGACAATACAACAGTACTGGCAACAACAGGTAATTGTTGTAAGAGGTTGATGTAGCAACATCGATAGCGGCCACTCTGGTCGAGGTGGTTGGAAGATATATAGTTAAGTTTATGATTAGTGGACTAAAATAATTAAAAGACTAGAATGAAACAAAACAGAACGTTGTTTATATACGAGGGCGGGTCAATAAGTCCGTCACTTTTGGAATAAAACACAGATTTTTTGATAAATAAATCATTTTATTTTTCAACGTAGTCCCCCTTGAGCTCTATACACTTTGTCCAACGCTTCTCCAATTTTTTTATCCCTTCCAAAAAATATGATTTGTCGAGGTCCTCAAAATAGGCCTTTGTTTGCGAGATGACTTCATAATTGGAGTCAAATCTTTTTCCACCGAGTCATTTTTTCAGGTTTGGGAACAAGAAGTAGTCACTCGGAGCCAAATCTGGAGAATAGGGTGGATGTGGGAGCAATTCATAGCCAAATTCATGGATTTTTGCCAAGGCAACTGCACATGTGTGCACCCTTGCATTGTCTTGGTGAAAAAGAACTTTTTTCTTGGCCAAATGAGGTCGGTTTTTTTTCAAATCCTCATTGAAGCGGTCCAATAAGTTGGCATAATATTCCCCATTAATTGTTCTTCCCTTTTGAAGATAGTCAATGTGGATTATCCCACGTGCATCCCAAAAAACAGTCGTCATAACTTTATTGGCTGACAAACCCACCTTGGCCTTCTTTGGCGCCGATTCACCCTTATAAACCCACTGTTTTGACTGTTGTTTGGTCTCTGGTGTGTTGTGATGGATCCATGTTTCGTCCACGGTTACAAAACGGCGCAAAAACTCCTCCATATTGTGACTAAACAACGCCAAACCTTCCTGTGAAGTTGTTACACGATTGCGTTTGTGGTCGACTGTGAGCAAACGCGGCACCCATCTTGCGGAAAGCTTTCTCATGCCCAAGTGATCATTCAAAATTGAAACCACTAAGCCATGCGAGATGCCTATGGCTTCCACAATCTCTTGCACTTTCAATCTTCGGTCGGCCAACACCATATCGTGAATTTTTTCAATTGTTTCGGGTGTAGAGACCTCAACTGGGCGTCCAGGACGTTCGGCATCTTCAGTGCTTGTACGGCCACAACGAAATTCAGTAAACCACTTTTTTACCATTGAAATCGATGGTGCAGAGTCCCCATAGTATTTATCAAGCTTAGCCTTGGTCTCGGTAATGGTTTTTTTTCGCAAAAAATAATGCTTAATAAGCACACGAAATTCACTTTTTTCCATTGTTTCCTTAAGTTACTGGATAGTCTGATAAAGATAGCTGTAAAACACAAACTAACTGACGCAGCAAGTTCAAATTTTAATAGGAGTCAACTGACAGATGCTTGTTGACAGGAGTAGTGTTGCTTTTTCAGTAAGGAGGTTAGAAATTCAAAAAGTCACGGACTTATTGACCCGCCTTAGTATTATAGTTCCAGTTCAATATAATTTTAACCTTTAGGAAGTTGCTAACTACCACTAGTTAAAGTTGTTCTTGTTAATTTTATCATCGAGAAATAATAAAGTTTGAACTTCAAGCTTGTGAGAAAGTTGAATTTTATTTCGAAATTAACTAAACAGAAAATGTTTCGAATTAAAATACACTTTTTTGAATATGCTCGCTCGCCTAATTTCCGCGTGCGGACCTACTATTAAAAAAGTAAAGAAAGTTGTTAAACTAAGATTAGATCAATGCACTATGTACCTGGATGTTTTATCAGAGAAACTAATTCTATATATGTATATATAATATAATGCTAACAAATTATGATAATTTGTTCGTATCATTGTTATCAAGCTAGCAATATGTCATTGGTAATAATATTATTGTATTGTGACTGCATGTCGTCATTATAACACAAATAAATTATGAGACCACTCTACCTGCTCATGAATTAGATTCCCTGATAGTACTCATATCGCATTTTAATGACTTTGGAGGCCGGCGCTACTCATATTTTTTTTTGTTTGAAAGCAAACTGATTTGCTTTAATCCGCCAGGGACCAAAGTTTAAAATTTTTGAACACACTTTTCAACTTATAACGACATGGCCGGTCCATGTGTCTCCATGAGTGACAGGGACTTATAATTATATTTTAACCGACAACCACCGTCATCCCACCATACATCATTACATTATGATGATATAATAGGTACTTCTCCATAGTATTTTACACCGACACGGATATCTTTGAACATTACTGTACCGTTTGTGAACCTATTTGCAAAATTATTTTGTTGTTGTAAAGGTTATAATTCAAAATTTGTTCCTTAGTCATCAAAGTTGTGACCTGGTGATGGGATCCATGATGAATCGAAGGATTTCTTCGAAATTTATATGGACACATATAGTGATTTTGACTTTTACTGAAGTAGTCCAAGCATATGCTACCAAAAAGCTTTTGTACCAAGGTATGCCCTGGATCCAAAAGTACTGAACTTCTGTTACATGTTTGGGGATTCCGGCGTTGTTTAAATAACTACAAGCATATGCCATCATACCACTTACAATAATCATCATCATCGTCACCACCACATTCACACAAAACACCAACATATTATTATGATGATATGATACTAACTACTCATCAGAGTTTGTGCACCGATATCAATGTCTTTGAAATTTTGCTATTGCCAAAATTATATTCGTAATCATCATCATCATCATCACTATACTATATTATTTAATGCTTTACTGCTACATTTTTTCCGCCGACTACTACAATAGATACTAAAAATTATTTAATAATATAGTATCTAATCATTATCATCACTGGTGATCGTTTATTAGGTCCACATATCGGAAATGCTTAATTGGAGAAATACCACGGCCTCTCAGAAAACTGGCATAAAATAACGCTTGAGTTTGTTTTGCCGAAAGAGTGAGAATAGCGGAGGCTTTTATGTATAATATAACTTTCTTAAAATGTGTTAATAATAATATAATAAATATAACTAGGTATAAATAGAAAAATTATTATTTTTAAACAAAAAATTAAAACCGACTTCCAAAGTAAAAATGCACAAAAAAGTATGAAATAAAATGATGTTCTAAATAATTCCCCTTTTAAATTCCGCTAAAAATGTTAACTATTTCTCTACTCAATCGTCATAACATTGAAGTCAGTACCAGCCCGAACAACATCTTGATAAAACAATATTTAAAATAGAACTCACGTTCAAGTGGGCTTTTGTTTAAAAATAATAATCAAATACTTACATATTCCAACAAGGGTTGCATCGGCGCAGTACGACGTGTCTTATGGAAATTGTGCTTTAAGACGTACGTGTCGATATTAAAATATGTGGGTTTAATTAAGTTCAATTTCAAGTTTCAATTTCAATTTCGAGTTCAATTCAATTCGGTTTATACATCATTGAAAGTAGACATTATGTATCACGCCAGTTTGTTACCTTTTTAAAAATGAGCCTAATATTTACCGGTTGTTCTCGTCAGCAGACTGCTGCGCTTCCAGGAGTTTCTGTTGCGCAGTTCCGGACCTCTCCTCCGACTTCTCGAGGTCCTCCTCAATCTGCTGCACCTTCCTGTTGAGGGATGCCACCTCCGCCTCGGTAGCTGTCAGCTGCTTCTCCTTCTCCTCCAGGTCTTTGTTGGCCTGCTCCAGCTTGTTCTTGTTGAGGACTAAGTCCTCCTCAACTTGGGTGAGTTTCTTTTGGAGTTCGCGTACTTCCTCGTTCACCTGCAAGTTTTTGTTGTCTCTGGTATACATACATATAGCCACTTAATTTATAGTTTATGTTATGAAAATATTTAGAGATTATTTATACCTAAACAATATTCAGTTATCATATTCATAATAGCGGAAGCTATTAGTGTTCACTTTTTTCTCTTTTCAGATTGATATTTTCGATTAGTTATCTAGCATTAACATAATAACCGTAGAAATGATTTCTTTCTACGGAAGAATAGACAAAATGACAGATTGACAAAGAAAAGCTGTCAGCATTTTCTCCATATTATTTGTCAGTATGTATATTCTTGTGAAGACAAAACGCATTTTGGTCATGCTGAGCGTGTAGGAAAGTTAGATTTAGGTATCTAGGTACATATAAGACCTGTTTCTTTAATGATTACTTCTATTAAGGACGGCTTATAGACTTTTTGTTGCTGGGTAACTGAATTACAAATTCCTTTCCTCGCAAAACCAATCAAAGAACAGGCGTTACCTTCTCAGCGCGGAGGTTGGCGTCCCTGGCCTGCTGTTCGCAGGTATCTGCCTTGTCCATGGCATTGTCCTTCTCCAGCTTCATCGCCTGCATCTTCTTCTTGATCGCGTCCATGGTGGCGGCTTTTTGTTTTTACTGTCCGGTCGGAAAGAAATACGCCAGTTACTGGCCTGAAAAAGGGCATTAGTAAGTATTCTTTAACGGCTACTCAATTTAATTAGTACAGTGAACCGCAAAAACGCCGCTTGCTGCTTTTACGTCAGCAAATTGAATTAAAAATTAACTTTATTACCCTAGGCTCTGAGACAAAAAAACGGACGCTGAAGCGGTGACGGTTTTCCGCTTTTCGTTATCTGAAGCAGCCATAACCAATCATATGACAAATTTCGCATTATATTCATAAATCATGATGGGGTAACTTATGTCACAGATTATTAAATAGTTACTACGTAACTTATGTGGAGGACAGTACGCGTACAGTTAACGAGTATGGTAGCACTTGTGTAGTTGACAGTACGTAGTTAATGAATGTGGTATCACTAGTGTTGCTGACAGTACTTGTTTGGCTTTTGGCCAGATCATCGAATGCAGAACCACGCCGCCCATTAAACCGCTCATGAGCCTTGTAAACGATATTTGCCTACTTGTCGTTTTCAGAGTACGAGCCTCATTACAAACCTCGAATGTTTGATTTACTGATGCAATTTTATTATATATATATATTTTTCGTTTGTTTACATTCCCTGATTACGTACTATGGTAGTTATTTTCGGCTTCTATCGGTACCTAAATTGGAAGTTACACTATGAAATATTGTACATGAATAATATTTATTTCATTGACCAGGTCAGGGAGAGACGGTTGGCACTCCTATTAATAACAGGAATGCGATTTAAAACAAGTTTTTTTTAACAATTAAGGTTTTTTCAAGCAAAAAATTATTATAATTATTATTATACTAATAACATATTCCATTTTATAATCATTAATGTTAGGCAGAAAAAGTTACTTAGGTAAATGAAATTAGCTAAATCAAATTATACTTATTACCATGGAGGAATTATTAGTATTACGGACCCTACCTGCCTACTTGCAATTATTGTAGAATAGGTAAACTAAGAATCTGTTAGCGGTTGCACCCGAAACCATAAAACAAACCATTAAAACATTCTATTCGCGTTTTAAATTTCGAACGAGCAAAGAGTGTGGGCAAATTCAAAAATAGAACATACGTAATCCGTGTAGTTTTAATATACTCTGTAGCCATGTTTGTTTGGGCAATAACGGACAAAATGCATGACGCGTGCTGTATATTTGGCCCGCTGTCAAGAGCTATGTAATTTAATATTGAGCACAATATGCAAACTAGAATTAATATTAAGTATATTAAAAACAATTATTGAAATAATTTCATTTTAAAATCATAACACTTCCTACATCCCATTACATGCAGAGAATTTGTTGTCAGAAGGTAAACTCATCTAAAAGAAATGGTTAACTATGAGTTATGGGCATACAGCTAAGTAAGGTACAGGGTTAGAGCCATTGATGATTACAATTTAAATAAATAACACTGCACTCAATGATCCAATAGCGGCAGACGACGAGTGAAACTTCAACGTTTAACGATATAATTATTCTAGCTTTATGTAACCTTTGCGTACTAGAAATGTTAGGTTTATAATATAAAAAATTAAGTCAGCTGTTTCTTAATACGCATCTATTACATGCATAAGCATGTAATATATGCAATGTACATGTACTTTGATCATGATGATGGTTCATCATGATCAATGTGCCTATATGTACAGCTTGGCAAAAAAGAGTATGACGCGGTGACAGCAGGAGCTAAAAATATTTTCGACTGTATCATCTTTTATCCTTATTAGATTGGAATGACATATTTAATTTAAATACATTAAATACACAATACAATAAATATAGTAAATTTCATTCCAATCTAATAAGGTTATAAGATGATACAATCGAAAATGTATTAGTTCCTGCTGTCACCGCCTCATACTCTTTTTTGCCATGCTGTACATTAATTGAAGTTTTCGGTACCTACTTGGCAGAGTACCTAAGTGGTAAGTTCAAGTTTTGTCCTTGACCTTGAGGTCAAGGTCAGCCCTTGAGCTGCATTGATGCCATAATATGTGAGTTTGACAATGATTAAATAACTATACCTATATAATACCATTATATACCTATATAATGTAATAACGTTATATAGAAGTGCTACATTTAATGTAGCTAAGGAGAATAAACGATTCACATAATTAAAATCATAAAACCGTTACTTAATAAATAAAATGATACCTTAATGGTATTTTAATGGTTTGGTTTTAATTATGTTTTAAAGCGAATAAATATGATTATGATTAAAATACTCAAACACAAAGCTAAAAAAAATATTTTATTTTTGAAGAAAGAATTTACAAACGTTTTATTGCCAGTGTCTTCGAAGCTTTTCTTAAAATGATTAGTCTTATGTAGTGAGAGCTACGCTTTATTTATTGTACATTTATAATATTAGTATCTGGTAGTAGGTCGCAGCAACGAAAAAAATCTGTCGTTGATAATGTCATAACGGAATTCATACTAAGACTTGAACGACAAGTGTTAAGTTATACAAAATTGAAATGTAAGTGTTTAGCTATACTTGTTTTAGTGTACATAACCTATCTTAAGAATTAGTAATCTATTCATCATTATCAAGATTAAGTACTCGATTTTGTTTTAATTTTATGTTTGTTGGTGTTACCTACACCATTGTACTGTTATGTTAATTTAAATTTGAATAAATAAGTTGTACCTGGCATTCAAGTAATGTTTAATAGATAATAGTGACTAATTACTAGATTACAGACATACGATACTTTTGAATGTGTTAAAAATACCAAAGTTATTTCGGATGTGAACTGTGTAGGGACACCTGCCGCGGCGTCCCAATTTCAAGCTTTATACGGAGCATGTCAGCTAAATAAAAATGTGAGCCAAATTTCCTCATATCGCTAAATAAATACATAACGCCGCAAATAGGTCCGCGCGGGCGCACTATTTTCAGTCGTGTAATCCGAGTCAGCGCGGGCGCGCCGCTATCACGTTACAGCTATGTTAGCACAAACACCAAGCGGGGTCCACTGCACTGCACTGGGGTCCAGACCTCCGGGAGGGCCAGGAGGTCCGGAAGGGTCTGGCACTCACCTAGCGGGCTGTTCACACGGCGGAGCGACACGCACTGAGCCGCCCTCGCGCGTTCCGCCGCCCGCCCGACTATTTTGGGCGCCAAAATCCAGGATTCCGCGCGACCGTCTGCGCCCACGCACGCTGTTCGATTCTTGCGGATTCCTCACTATTGTACACGAAATTAATGAGAATGATTTCAGAACTGTGTTAATTAATTACTGCACTTTGTAGATTTTTGGACAACCTAAAATGGTTATACAGAATACGAGGGGCTACTTCTTTTTGTCCGTGTTTTCCATAGGTGCCTACGATGTAGAGAATCTTTTATGTCGAGTGGCTTATTTGGCTATAGATGACCGTTTGTCAAGATAGGTTTGTTATAAAACTTCCTTCCCTTTTTTACGTAGATTCTAAGTACATAGGAATATACGGACTCTTAAAACTACCTAAGTAATATATTATTTTGTGAATGTTTTTTCCGATTCAAAACCGTACTATTTTTTTTACTTTTTACTTTTCTTTTGTTACTTTCTTCCTTCCAGTGATCTTAGTCAACACTCAATTTATCATCATCCACTACTGAGTCTCTCCATTCCCTCCTTTTGTAGGTTGTAAATTGTAATCGTTATGTAGGTGCGGGCGTTGCGTAAAAGGATACGCTGTTAGTTACGTTATACCTCCGTTTTTATTTTATTTTGAATTTAAATGTATCCTGCATAGTCATTTGTAGATACATTGCGCCAAATTCAAGATGGATAGATCTTCGTATATGTTGCTGTGATAATTTACCAAGTATTTGTTCAATTATGTACCTATAATTAAAAGCCATCTAATGATTCACATTTTCATTAGATGTGATTTATTGGCGACCATCACTCTTCAGCTGGCGTACGGCATACCATGTCAGTATATAGGTTTATAGTAAACAATAGGTGACAACTCACTAAATATCCATGAGTCTGTAGATGTTTTTCATCGAGAGCTAATTTTTGGTCTGATTTCAAATCGTTTCCGGATAAAAATATCAAGCTTTTATAAAATTATTTTCATCTGATTAGAAAGTTTTCTACTGCCATGAACGTATATCCTTGTGTGAACATTTGTGTTAGTTTAAAATTGATTTGCCTTATGTGTATCTCTTTTAACATTTTCTTTATTTTAATCAGTAGCAACATCTTGGTCAACGGGCATTTTCCATATATTTTCACATGATGGGGGCAATAAATGTGCCATCAAGTAAGCACGCCACAATCGCGCACCGATGTGTCCGAGAATGTCCTCTTAAAAGAAATAAAGTGTGAAGGTAGTCGTCCACTAAGACGACGAATTTTTAAAAATGGTCCTAAAAATGCAGATATGGCATTCCTTGAAACCAAAGACTTGAAACTATACCGACACTTTCGAAGTCTCGTCAAGTCACGTCAAGCACAAGCGCATCAAGTGCCTTGAAATCAAAACTTCTATCAAGTTGCGAATTGCGATCAAGCCGTAGACCGCTTGTCAGTAGTGTCAAGTCATCGCGGTAAACGATCAACACCTATTCGCTTCAATCTCGTAGACTTGTGGACTCGATCGGTTCCGGGACCAATTACGCTTCGTCGCTTTTCTCAGACAGTTTTTATGCTATTTTGAATTATATTAAGGGTTTTGTATTAAAAAAAAAAAACAACTTTATCTTAAAGAAACGTATATTCACTTTGAAATATTTCAAAGCTTTGGACACATTTCATAAAAAAGCTTACTTTCGTTACAGATTTTCATTCGCTATATTGACAACAATTTAGAAAACTAAATACTGTTTACAATATTATTTCAGTATGCATTTATGCAAAATAGTTAACTTAAAATAATTCGAGAATTTTTTACAAAGTAGGTATTTACCTGAAATAGGTAAGTACTTCATACCTATTTCAGTAGCTTTAGTTTCATTACCTTTACAGTTTTCACTTGCGCTATCAGCTTCAGATATTTTTTTGTATTTGAACTGTGATTTGAACATTTCTGTTTAAGAGTGTCCTGGGTACCACATGATTATGAAGACAAGATATAGTAAGATGTAGGTATGTGTTCAAACATTTGAAAAAAAAAAGCCGCCTTACATTTTGCTCTCAAATAGAGCTAAGTATTACGAATAAACACAACCAAAAACTACACGATAAAGAGTTAGAAGTGGATGATGGAACACACGTAGGAATAACTATATTTTTAAATTATATTTAGAAATTAGAGGTAGAAAAATCTAAAGTGTGGAATGTTTATATTAACTTTTTGATTAAGTATACGTAAACAAAAAGTGATTACTTTTCATTATAGTTACTTGGGGCTGTAAATACTTAAACTGATGCAAAAACGGCTTACTGTCTATGTTATATTGATTGAACTGGAATGTTTAGTAATAAAACTACAATACTGTCCATACAAAAATATACGACAGAGTATTATTCAAATGGAAATAGATTGGTACGAAATCTAAATTATTTAACAATTAACAAGTACTCGTTGATACAATATTATGGTCTACATCGTTTAGCAAATTAAATGCAGTGACAAACATTCGAGAATTTTTTTGCTAAGTATGTCTGTACCTTGTTAGGTATTAAGTATTATTACATTTAAGAATCGCACTAAAAGAAACCCTTTTTAAATATTTGAAATATTACAAATTTATGAAATTGAAATAGTGCCAAATTTCTATACAAACGGACTTAAAAATGTTTTAATAGGTTTGTAATTATAGTAACATATTATGTACATTATGGAAGTATGTTATGATTCTTGCAAAACAGGAGCGCGCATTCATCTATTTTCAGAAGACTGCATTGCACTAAGGGTAATGTAACCTACACAATTTTTTCATTTTTCATTTCAACTTCTTAATATCCTTATCGTTTCAAATTAATTTTCATACAGTAGAGACTCAACCATCTGTACAAAGTGTTGCCCAAGCATTCGAATAATCCGAATGTTTGAAGAAAAGCAGTTTAGGTACATAATCTTCTATTATATAAAATCCTTGTGTCATAGTGTTCGGGGGGACACACTCCGACACTGTTTTTTTGCATATTTTATATTTGGCAGGTCTGCTAATCGGTCGTAATCTATTTTTTATACATGGCAAAACAACGTCTGTTCATCAATCAGCTAGTTTTCTATAAACTTGTAGCTAGATGTCATCCAGGGTTTGTTAATGGTGTTGGAAGGTAGCCATGGGAACTACATTACATACTGACATAACCCATGGATATTGAGCTTATTTATATAATGCAACTTGAATATTAATAATAAGTTATAATATTGTTTCCTGTTGGTTTTCCGGTTGGTCCGGACAATCGAGTCTCTACTGTATTTAAAAGAAACTACCAACACTAAGACAACGTAGCAGGTAAAGTTATGCTTTTCCATACTTCGTCTCAGAAATTCTGATTAATTTTTTTTCTGGAATATTAATTTCTAACAAAGTCAGTTGAACTATCATCAGTTTATAATAAATATGTATAGCAGTTTTAGGGTAGCTGGTAGTATTGCCCATATACTTAAACAAACATTTAAATTTTACAGTAAGTAAACGAAGAGTTTCTTTCTATACCTACTCCTAATGCATAGCACAATTCTCTTATATTTTTTTATGAATTGTATGATTTGAAAAGGTGATGTACATAATTCTTATTTTATTTCAATAAGTTTTTTAGCATTTCATCCACCAAATACTAGTACATTTTTTTACATTGCTTAGGTATACTTTGTTAGCAGCAGCTTAAACCTTTAAAAGGCACATTCATAACTTCCTTTTTTGTTGATAACATTCAATAATTTGACTTGAAATAATAACTAGATTTTTTGAATAATTCATAGGGTTTCTTAAATTATTTAGATCCAAAAAATACAATGTGCATAAAGCAAATTATACTAAGCAATTCTCCCGCTATTTTGTTGACTCTTTAACGCCATTTTGTAGACTCTTCAAGATGGCGCCCGTTAATATCCGGATAAGTCAGCAAATGTCTGGTCCACCTCCTCAGCTATCGCTTTGTATTTACTCCTCTCTTCTACAACCTCATCTGTTGGAGATATTAGTGGGGTTAGTTATAGCCTGTCGGGTTAGTATTATTAATAATTTTATTTGAAAATTCATTTTTGTAGATGCTTATAAGTTTTATTTCTTTTAGTTAGCTATAAATTTATTAAGTTATCTGTATTAATAATGCCTACATACTAATACCTTTTTTGTTTCTACTCATTATTTTGACTACTGTTATTATATTTTCACTAATAACTAAAAGACATTGGGAGTTTTACACTTTTATTATTCCATAGTAAAATGTCTAATGGCCTTAGGTCCTATCATCAATGAACAGGGTAAATTAAAAATCGTGATACTGCACATTTTTGAAATTGGTCACTGTCGCCAATTTTACAGTTCTTTAAGTGCGAACATTGATTAAAACAATGCTAATCTTAATGATCGTAAAATACTTACGTTTACTTAAAACTTTCATTTAAGACTGACAATAATTCGAATTTAAAAGTTGTTTAAGAACGAATGATTGGCACCTACTTTAAAAAAGATCTTCACAGATCTTGCCTATCTTTATGAAGTCTTCTTTTGTTTCTGATGTGCATTATGCATACTTCCGTACAAATTTCTTTTCATTTGTATCTTGAAGCTCTTGCTCTTGGAAATATTATTCATTCCATATAGATAATTGAAAGTATTTTAAGATTCAGAAGTAAGTGATGTCAAAGGGCGATTCCTAATCAGATTGCTCATGTTAAAAGCTGTACTACAATTTGCACAAAAATAATTCGAAGCAAATCATAATAAAAAGCATTACTTACTACAAATAGCATGGCACTACACTAAATACATAGAAATACTAACCAGCAGCTATCTACTGATTTCATAAAATCTTTGAATCCAATGCTTTAGCCAATAGACAAGTGTAATTATACAAATTGTGAAGGCAATTGAACTTCATTATGTTTCAGATAGAGATCGTTTTAGTTCCGAATGTGCCATCTTCAGTCATTAATTGTTCTCTAAAATAATCAAATTGTTAACTCCATTCAATAAAACTTCTCATCCATCAGTAAGTTCATTTTAGGGACAAAATGAATGCAACAACATCAATAATAAATTATTTATTAATAATAATTGAAAATAAATACCGCCATAACATAATGGATATTACTTTAAATTAGGAGTATAAAATATAAAGTAAATACATCTATACAGATAGTGAATCGCATGTGCCCGCGTGTCACTCGATTGTACGCTTGGAATTTTATTCCTTGAGGATGAGCTCCACAAAAGCGGTGTCGAGGTCGTCTCCAATGTCCTTGAATTTCTCCTTCTCAGCCACGAGCTCGTCTGCACATACATCGAGTGTTACCAAGTGTATTACATAAACAAAATCTACAAACTTAATTTCAACTTCCTCTATTATTAAAAAAAAATCTATACTCTTCCAAGTCAAGTTTTTGAAGCGAATTAGTTTAGCATAAATTAACTTACATGTTGCTTTCCTGTTATTCCGAAGCCATGCGTCGTTTGGCTATTGCGTTTATCTGTTTTAAAACTGCATGCAATTTAAAAAGCGTTTCCGAGTTCCTAGGGTACCTATACATGGGTCTGTATGTTATAGTGTAAATGCGTGAAGATGACGTGAGCGTGCAGCTCAATGGCAGCAAGTGCACCGATCGCAGACTCGGCCGGTCGCGCCAGGCATCTCTAGGTCCTTGAAAGCCACGTCCAGCTCTCCGCCCATTTCGTGGAACAGCTCCTTGCCCGAGATCAGATCGTCTGCGGAGACCGTCGCATTCAGTATGTGACCCGACACTGTTAGTACGCTACACCCATGCAGTGTTTTTTTCCGAATTCCATCAGCTATGTATATCAATTTAAGTTATAAAAAATATTTTTTTCTATATGTACGTTATGGAAGTTTTACGCAACTATATATTGAAATTGACAATAATAATTATAAGACGTACGAACTATATTGGTTTTATTCCCTTTCTACCACTTTCCTATAGAATTTTAAAAAGCTTCTCGGATGGTAAGCAAAAATGATGAGCCGTATATTTGGGAAACAAAAAACAACAAACTCTATCTATGGTCTTAGGATGCCGGGGCCTCGGCGGGTGGTGCGGCGTCGGGGGCGGGTGAGGCATCCCCTGGGGGCGCGGGAGCCGGGGCCTCGGCCGGTGGTGGTGCGGGGGCCTCGGCTGGGGCTGCCGGGGTTTCAGCCACTGGTGCGTCTGCCGGTGGAGCTGCTGGCGCGGCTCCCTCTGCCGAGGGCGCAGCCCCGTCCGCCGGAGTTGCGGCCGCAGGTGGCGCTGCTCCCTCTGCGGGGGGAGCAGCAGGTGCTCCCTCCACCGGTGGTGCCACTCTTTCTGCGGGAGGAGCAGCGGGAGCCCCTTCCGCCGGCGGCGCAGCACCTTCAGCCGGTGGGGCCGTCGGTGCGGCCCCGTCAATAGCTGGCGCTGGTGCTCCCTCGGCTGGTGGTGCAGCTGGGGCCCCTTCCGCGGGTGGAGCTCCGTCAGCCGGAGCAAGAGGTGCGCCCTCGGCGGGAGCGGCCGGTGCGGCTTCCGCGGGGGGTTGTGCCGCCGATTGCGCCGCTGCTGCAGCCGCGACGGCATCCGCTTCCGCTTTCTGTTTTTCAGCCTCTTTTCTCTCTGCCTCTTTCCTCTCTGCTTCCAATTTTTCTTGCTCCTTCCTGTCCGCTTCTAACCTCTCCTGTTCCTTCTTCTCCGCTTCCTTCCTCGCGGCCTCCTGGGCCTTACGCTCTGCCTCCCTCTTGGCGGCCTCCTTTTCCTCTTGCACCTTTTTGAGATAGGCGATCTGTCTGCCGCTCATCTCAACGCCGGGTATGAGCTCGACCACGGTGTCGTCGATGTCGTCTCCGATGTCGTTGTATCTCTCCTGTTCGACGATGAGGTCATCTGCGACAGGCGACACGGTCAGGGGCATTCGAGAGCCAGCCACATGCTAACACTCCCACATCCATGCCTCGTCCGTTATTCACGAGGGAAACTTCAAACCATAGCGGACCGTGATCATGCTTTAATATTTCCATGCTTCTATGGGAGGTCTCTAGTTCACGTCATTGGATGTCTTCAGTCCGCATCACCTTCGGCTTCTCAAGGGACATGCTTTAAAACTGGGCTAGGTGCTTCGTTAAAAACTCAGGTCCACCCACGATTCAATGTCCCATGATTTTGATAATATTATGTTTGATGTATATTGATGATTCTGATAATGTATATACACAATGACGAATATGACACAATAATAATTTGAGGTGTAATGAAATTTTAACTGCAATGATTCATGAATATAATTTGGTATATCGATATGCAGATAAAATAGCTGATGGAATCAGTCGGAAGGGGTAGTGATCCGATAGGTCAAACGAATTAGTAAAAACAAACACAATAAAAATAATAATATAATATATTTATAAACACTTGTGTTAGAATACTCTAAAAATCATTAATTTAATTTTCACAAACTTATCTAATTTATTATTTGATAACATTTAGGTAAAAAAAGACGGATTACCCTCGATTGTTCGTTTCATTTTCGTAATACAAAAACGCAATTTATTATGTGTTGCGCGCGCGACGCGTGTGCGCGTGTTGGCGGCTCTACCACTTCAGTAAGCGTGTACAATTAACTCAACGATTTACTTACAAACGCGTTAGGGAGAAATTCAATAAATAACAACAATCTGCATTTATGACACGAGTCAAAGAATCATACTCGAAACGATATAAAATATAATTTCATATCAGCATATACTCATAAATATCTCCAGTGTTACTATCACACATTAAATAAAAATATCTAATCTTCTCTATAATTAAGTAAATAAAAAAGTTCATGATTGCAACGGTGAATTCCTCGAACATAAGAACCCTAATCGAATGAGTAAATTAATTCATAAAGAGGAATGTTTCGATACAAATTATACAGTAGTACGAATACACGAGTTGGTCCCCCTTAGTGGAATGTCGAATATTACAAGTAAAAGCCACCCGGAATTAGAACTAATAATGACTTTTAGATTTCCTCTAAATAGTGAGCTTCATGAGGAATAACACTTGTGCCAGCTTAGCAGTAAAAAAAATTAGTATTCGTGATTTAAAAAATTGCACTTGGCAGTGGGCGTCGATAGTACTTAACACTCATTCTATTACATAAAAGCAGCTGGCAATATTCTAACATCTAGATCCGCCCGCTACACTACAGTCAACTGATAAAATTAAAAAAATCGAAGTGGTTGTCTATGAATAAACACTGAAATTGACTGTTATGTGGCGCGTTGTGTTATCGATAGTTAGCGGAACGGGCGGGTGTTATGGGGCGTTCACATGTTCTGGATGTCGTGGAGCGTGGCCTCCATCTCCTCCTGAAGTATTTTGCTCTTTTCGCGCTCGACCACCAGATCGTCTGCAAGATCGGACGCGGCCACGGTGAGTCCACACACATTACAACTATCGATACGAACATATTCAATTGTATTTCTAATACATAAAATATTTTAAATATTTTTTTTTCAAGATTTTATCTATTCACGAAAATAAAAAAATAATTTCTATCCGACAGACGGTAGACTTTAATTTAATCCGTCTGGTTGCCATGAATAAGGGATCTATTTACATCCCAATTACACTAGTATAATGGTATTAAAATTTATAGTTATTATTATTTTCCTTCAATACTTATATTGAGTACGTTCGTAACGAGTAAATTAGGCAAAAAAAAAAAAACAATCGTGCAAAATCACATTAAATGGAATGCTACGACGACGATCGAGCAACCAAACTAGCAGGACACATTTAAAATCCATGCTAACGAAAATAATAACGTACGACTGTGAAGGATGCATCAACAAGGCAAGGCAATGAAGGCAGATTTTAAACAATCTTACTTTTTAAATGTAATGCAACAACGTGTGCATTATTTTGATAAAATTACAAGAACATGTCTGTTCTCCTCTCGTTACGAACGAAAAGAGTAACGTCACCTCTTACCACATTTTGGCACATCGTCCACAGTCGTGCAAAATAATAACTAAAAAAACTGTTACTATGAAAATAAGTACAGAAAAAATTAAGCTATAACTTAAGCGGAATGATATTAAATAAGCTTTCACATCTATAGTACAGCTTTGATTGTAAATACAGCTCAGGTGGCTGATAGATTTAGATGCGTTTATGTTTAAGCCTTTGTTATTTTTCAAACGTGTTACAACTTGACTTCAGAGATTTTACTTAACCGAAATGCTGTACTGCACAATTTTTTAATCTGTCGGAACTTGAAAACTCATATTAAATATTAATTTTAATACGTTGATTTCTACACCTGTGTCCTAAGTATCAATGGATCAATTTCCAAGATTTCTTAGGTTCTTTTCTTAGATTTCTTTTTTTCAATATTGTACCTTCTTGGAAAGTGATTTTTTGGTATTTTTATGACCTAGCTTTAAATTTTAAGAGGATATATTACCTTCAAGCCTATCGACCTCCTTCTGGAGTTTCTGGACAGAGCGCTCGGCAAATTCAGCGCGAGCTTCAGCCTGAAAATATTTGGAGAACATTTTATAACCTGTCCTAGATTTGACCAACTTCTTTTCTCGATCCAACAATAATCAATAAAAATTAAAGTTCTTTAAGATAAATTCAATTTCTACAAATTATATAAACAATTTTTTTTATTCCAAACAATATATTATATGTATCTAAATAAATAATTTAATGCGATGTAACGACATCACAAAAAGAAAAGAAGTTGATCATAATTTAAATTTAAATCCATGCAAAATGTTTAGTTAATTTGAATTAAAACTCACAATGAATTAAAAGTAAATTGAAGATTTTAAATCAAATAAGATTATTAAACAAAACCATAATATTTACATTTATACATGAACACAAAGCGACACATAGCATGCTTTACCTTTACCAAATGCGGTGGTGCGTTGTGTCCCACTAAATGTAAACAACAGTACGCCGTTACCCCGATACAACACTAAAGCAATGACTTCTAATGTGCAATTCTTGTAAACTTTGGTCACGTCATCTACTTTTTCTCTGATGGTAAAAGTTATTTTGTCATCGTCGTGAGAATGTAACATTATTGTGACCAACGTTATAAACTGTAGCCATACAGTGCAGTGTGCTCGTCACTTGTGTATGTTGGTATATGTGATTTCAAGCACCATTGGGCGGTTAAACATCAGGCGATAGATATATCGTCGTCCAAGCTAACGATATCGTTATCGTCCAATGTAAAAACGCCCATCGACTAGGGTGCACTGTACGCCCGTGATGTAAGCAACTTACTTGCGTCAGTTTCTCAGAGAGCGTGTGGATTTGATCTTCGACGTGTTCGCGTGACGCCATCGCCTAGCCACACAGGACTGATTACTTAATGGTAAGCCACCACATGCCAGCCTGTGTTGGGATCCTACACGCTGTACCGATTACCGACAAGTATATTTCCAAAACTTTCCAACCACCACTAAATATGGACTAAACAAATTTCTTTAATTTTTTTTTTTACTTTTTGGACGAATACACAACGTAAAAATATATAGAAGCGGTACGATCACAACACAGACAAGAAATACACATAATATACAATGCAGAGATATATACGTAGAAGGATAAACCTATAGTACAGTACATAGATGAAGCACCAACCGCTGACAGCCACTCGACTACACGAGCCTACACCAACGAACTAGCCCTGATGTTAGCACAAGAGCGGCCTACAGTTATATAGGACAGGCCCGAAGACTACAATGAGCATGAACGAGCCTATAACCGCACCTACGAACCGCCGCCATACCTCTTTGAGCTGTGCGTCGAGTAGTTTTACTTGAACCTCGTATGTCTCTTCCCTTTGGGTTGCCTGTGATTTGTTAAATTATAAAACAACGACAACTCCATGCAGCATCGTAATGTTATACCGATGATTCGGCAACATTAAGATACCATTACTAGTAACTAAAAAAACGGCAAACTGTTAAATACACAACATCTATAAATGTAAAAAACATTAAGGGCTAAAATACGAAGACTAAGTTCCATATCTTTTTTTTATGAGGACCATTTGTAAAATGGATCAGCTTTAAGAGCAATAACGTTCGTGTCACTTTTGTGACCTGTTGGTGTTCTTAAAAAAGACATGGACAATATCAATGGTAGTGTGCGGCAATGCAGTTAGGCAAGCGTACAATCGCACAAATGAACCGATCTCGTTCGCGTCACACCTCCTTTAGTCGGGTGGTGAGGGTTTTGATCTGATTTTTGTACTCCTCTTCACGTTGGTTAGCCTGTTAGGAATAGCACATTATTACTCTATAACTAATTTAACCTAGTTGCTCTAAATCCTTTTCAATTTTACCGATAGTGTTCATAAAACCGGTAAGTGCTTTCTGTCTGGTAAAATCTTTTGAAATGACATTCAACTCGTTCGTGAATGATGAAACTAATTCGAATATCGTGTCGATTGACGAAATATGATTGAGTTTGTGAACGGTCATGCCTTTAAAGCAATTTCTATGTGAAAGTTCTGTGATAAATAACTCCGCACATTACCTGTATGTTGAATACTGAGCACAACGGATATATCATGACTCGTAATCTAATTTCTTGAAATACTGGTTGGTGCTACACTATCAAATGGATATAACTTAAATGAATTCTCGATTAAATTAGCCTATTTAGCATTTAATTATTTTTGTTTTTAATCTAGCCTTTCTTTTATCTTTGATAATTTATAAGGAATAGATTATAAAGAATAGAAAATATACCTTCTCCTCGGAGACTTCCAGAGACTTCAAGTTGTTGCCGACAACACGGAGCTCTTCCTCAAGCTCGACGATTTTGCTGAAGTATTATAAAAGTTACAATTAATTCCACAAACTTGGAAAACCACATATTGGTTCAGTTTCATCAGAATCTATTTATATGGTCACTATTAGGCCGATATTATATGATTATTAATTACAATGTAAGGAATTTTAGAATATTTGTTGCCAATTAAATAAATATATTCATACGCAAATTTTAAAATCTAATAAAAATTAAACTGGACTTTAAAATCAATAATAAGTTATATATCCACCACTATTAAAACTTCTTAAAAAGATGTTTATTTCGGATAAGCTTAAACAGCACAAAAGTTGTGTATCTATAAGAGCATTAAAACTAGGTTTGGTTTAATCGAAGCGGTGTCTTATTTGAGTTTGTGTATGCATGCGTATATTAATAATGTTATTAAATATTTAATTGTAAATAAATATTATATATAAATATATATTATTACTATAAAAGTAGTTAATATTTCAACATTAATAAGATGGGAGACGAGACATCAGACTTTTCCATTCCACACTAGAGACGTGACGAATAGTCACGATCCAACGTGTATGGTTCGAAAAACAAAATTAAGAACACGTTCTGTCTTCTGAATTAGAGTTTTTAAAATGGGTTCTAAATTTGAATATCGTCACGATATCTCGTCTCACAGTCTTTACAGTGGTGCTATTCCAAACAAGAAAACGTCATTACGATAAACTTTTTATATTTATTTTGGGATTATTTGGCAAAAGTTACCGGATGTGAGTAGTGACGTCATCTCCTTTGTTGAGGACTATGGGGGGTAGAGTCAAGGAGTATTTTCGTAAATTTAGAATTTCTAATCAGTACTGAAAATTATCATACAATCCTATTATAAGTGTGAAAGTTTGTGAGGATGGATGGATGTTTGTTACTCTTTCATGCAAAAAAATACTGAACTTATTTTAATGAAATTTGGTATAGTGGTAATCTAGGCTCTGGATTAAAACATTTTATCCCGAAAATGTACAGTTTCCTTACATTTCGTAGCAACGTCAGTAGCGTGTGACGTCACCTACTTGTATGACTTGAGGCCTAACTTTTTATCCCGGAAAATTACAGTATTCCCGCGGGATACTTGATAGTATATTTACGCGGGCGGAGCCGCGGGAAACAACTAGTAATATTATAAATGTGAAAGTTTGTGAGGATAGATGGATGGATGTTTGTTACTCTTTCACGCAAAAACTACTGAACGAATTTTGATGAAATTTGGTATGGTAGTAGTTTAGGCTCTGATTTAAAACAGGCTACTTTTTAACCCGAAAAAGTACAGTATTCCCTTGAAATACCAGATACTATCTTTACGTCGCGGGAAACAGCTAGTAACTTATAACGCCAAGAAGAAAGAAACCCGATTGCTCATTCTGCCATTCTGGCTTATTTCATTCAATTCGGAAAGCATTTTTTGCAATTTCAATCGCCTACTCTACCCTCTACAGTCCATAGACAAGCCATACCTGACGTATATTTTTCTGGTCAGTAACTTACCACTCGCTCTGTTCAGACCGCTCCTCAGCGCGCTCTAGGTCCTGTTCCATTAGCACGAGCTTGCGCGCCACCTACCGCCGGCCGAGCGTTAGTACACACACGCACGCACACAACACTATCCGCCGCTCGCGACTTACGCTTGTGGTGCGTGCTATTGCCGCCTGATCGCATGGAAATAGCATTTCAAAGTGCAAGATTGTGAGGTTAGGAGGGGAAATGGTTAATGTTACGAAAACTGATATAATAAAATTTGTCATGACTAACATTTATTTAATGTTATTTAGTGGTAGTCATGTATTAACTTCAATCGCTTTTATTATTTTGCGACTAAGATTATCTTATAGAGCTAAAGTAAGATGTTCTGTTTGCTTTGTAAAATGTTTTAGGAAGCATAAACAGATTGGAAATCAAGAGGATCAGGATAATTAATAAACGATAAAGTTCTTTATTACAAAATACTTCTGGATCAGGCGGTTTCGCTAAAAGTGAAAAAAGCAAACAGACAACACATCAAAAGGAACACAAGCGGGGAGTCGAGAGCGGCGACAGAACTCATGTTAAATATAAACGAGGGTTGTCCCAAAACATTTAGAATTAATTATTATGTCATTTAAATTTAAAAGAAAAAAATCTAAGTGCTATCTAGTGCATTAAATTTATCGCTAAGTGATGTGTGCGCTTGCATATGTGCGGCACGCATACGGCCAGTAATTCTGGTGTAATGCGGTGCATATCTGAAAACGAAAATTTCCCTATACCACACATATTTCCTAACGACCTAGTCTACGTGTAACCGGAGGACACACACTGAAGAGAGAAATTTAGTTGACACATGGACATGACAGTTATTATACATTACAATAGAATTCATGAGATGGGGCAACCCTTGTTTTTGAGATACAAGAAAATAGCGTCGTTACATCTAAATACCAAATACTGAACGCTACTTTCCTGTACGAATAATATTAAAAATTAAATTATATTGATCTACAAGTTAATTAAATAAACTTAAGCAATCTGGAACACAGCTGACTCGCCCTTGTAGACCTAAAATGGGACATGCAAAAATAGCGGAGATACTATTTAGAAGACGTGGGTAAATCTGGTGTAGCAATGTTAGGAATGCGAAACAACCATGCAAAACTGTGACGAAAACAAAACGAGCCTAAGGTTCACTCAACCAATCAACGTCTTCGGGACCGTGCATATTAAATTTTATGTGTCGCATTCATTTTGTTTAGATCAGCTGCTTATTTAAATTCCTAGAGGTTTAATTAATTCAAAAATCTAACGATGAATCGTCGTAGCCTTCATTAAATCAGATATCTAATAATAATTCCTAAGACGTTCATTAAGCCTGGCTGATCTAAGCAATTTGCGGCAATATATGCGAGACATTTGCAAGTCAATAGACGTTGATTGTTGCGATGACCGTCGGCGTAACGTCAAGGAAACCTACGATTCGCCGGCCTCCGCTCGCTCCTCAGCGCGCTCCAAGTCAGCTTCAACCATGGCCAGCTTACGGGCCACCTGGAGATATCATGTCATTTAATATGCTGTTTAAATCTACTAAGATACACAAAAATATACACCTAGTCGATAGAAAGAACTGGGGTTATCCAAAAAAGAGGCCACAAAAAATTTAAAATGGAACTTTAACAGAAGGACGACTAATTGTCTTCTAGTTACAGCAATGGTTTGCATATTATAGTAAGACGTTATCATGTTTGCAAATAAACGTCAATGGATGTGATGGAATATATTTAATTATAGTAACCAGCGCGTTCAATTAAATAATTGTCACTTTAAAAGTCAATCGTTTATATTGGCCAATCGTGGTCCTATAAGGCAGCGTGACTTATGTAACTAAATATGCCACACTTGAACTGGTTGCTCTCCTTATAAGGTAAAGAAACGTACGGTCAAGCACGATACGATACCATATAGGGCTCGATTTTAACTGCCTTCATTACACAGGGTCATATGTCAGGGGAAATAGGACAAATCAAGCCATATGCTGCACATGTTGTTCAATACTTTCCTTCAAACTTCACACGTAAGATACGTTATCGGATTTTTTATCACGCGTATCTGTGACACATCACTAATACAAGATTTGTGTCATACGTTCACACCGCCGGTGAAGCACATTTCATTATTTTTTAGTACACTACAAACATTGATTATAAAAAAAGGGTAGTAAGTTACTTGTAAGTTGGGAGTTTTTTTTTATATTCAGAACCAAACATTATAAGCCACTCTGAACATGTTAGTTTATTATGTATCAGGATAAAACTTAGAAAAATTAACCGGGTATGGTATGTAATGGAAAAGGCTGCAAACCTTGAATATGTTACGAACATACTTCATGGCATGTTCTATTATGGTAATTGGATAATCGAATGGATCTTTAATGAAGTAGCTATGAAAATACAGACTTAACAGCTCAGTAAATACCAAATCATGCGTGTTGCACTTAGAAGCGAACAGTAAAACAAACGACACTACAACTCAAAAGACCTCATCGTATTTCTTGTCGGCTTCCTCTGCTAAGAACCTGGCTTCTTTGAGTTGGTTCTCAAGGGCGTCCATACGTTCCTCATCTGCTAACGACCTGTTCTCCAGAACCTTGCGGGCACTGTATGCCGTAACAATCAAATTCAGAAAATTGTTTAAAGACTTAATCAAGGGTGACCCGAATTTTTGATTAGATGACATGCAAATACGAACATGGAGTTTATATATTAAAGCGACAATGATTTCGAAACCTGAAAGAAAATGCGACATGTATATCGATCAGACATTTTCTGATTAAAAATGAAGAATCGATAAACATGCTGCTATAATATTCGCTTATATCTAATTTGATGAGAAAACGACAACCATAAAACGAAATGCATATTAATTGATGTCACAGCATCTTCAATTATTATAACCAGAATAAATGAAGGACATTGGGTTTTTTAATATGTAACAATTATCTACGGCCAAAGATAAAATTAGATTAGATGTAAGCGTAATTGCACCTGTAATACAACGGCTTAAGTCGCATATATGCAGGAGGTGGGGTAAATACTGAGATATTTTAAGTAATTTTAACGAATATTCATATTCATAATATGCATTATAATTAACAATTTTTTAATTATCTCAACATCCTGCTTCCTCGATCTGAATTAAAACAATTGCGAAAATGAAAAGAGAATGAAAAGGTATTTTGGTTTACGGTTGCGACATGTTTAAAAAGCGGGTGAAAAACGCCCAATGTCTTTTCTATAAGAAATTTGTATTGTGTAACAACAATTACATGTCATCATGAGTGTCATTTTCTCTTCAAGAGAATACGCTTGAAATTAAACAGCAATTAGAAAACTTAATTTCGTTGAGATCCGATTTTTGATTCATTCTAATCGTCGTATTAACTTCAAGCATACAATGAGTTACAAAGCAACAGGCGTTCACCTCTTCGTATTTTTTGTCAGACTCCTCAGCAATGAGCTTGGCCTGGGACAGCTGAGCCTCCAAGATGGCGACGCGGTCGTCCTCCATGTTTGTTCTGTTCTCGAGGGCCTTGCGTATTCTGGTTAGTGCAGGGCCAAACACATGCGGGTTAAAACATCAAAACGTAAGTATGAGGTCGAGATAACTACCGAGTAAGTTAAAGACAGAGTTAAACACTAAACTTAATAACGAAAGTAAATTGAAACAAAAATTAAAATAAGTACAAATGAATTAAAAAATACTTAATGAAAAAAGAAGTAAATTTAGTGAAAATATATTATAAAAAAACACTCATGCCAACATTAACACTATCGACAAATTTTAGTAAGCAAAACAATTTGCAGTTGTAAAATGATTCAATTACATGATTTTTTAATATGTACATGTTTTCATTACTTACAAATTATTTTACTTATCAACTTCACTAACATTTACAAACGGCCCGTTTCAATAACCTATCTATTAATAACTATTTGTTAGAAACGTCAAATTTGTATCGCCAAAACCGGCAAATGATTGAATGACGACATTCTTAACAAATAGTTATTGGTAGATAGGTTATTGAAACCGGCCATATGAGAATTTATTGTCTAACGATAGCCATATACCATACAATATATCGTCCAATCGACTTACGGCCAGTTTCAATAACCTATCTACAAATAGTTATTTGTTAAAAACGTCAAATTTGTATCGCAAAAATCCGACAAAAGATTGAATGATGACGTTTTAACAAATAGTTATTGGTAGATATAGGTTATTGAAACCGGCCGTTAATCAGTTCGATTGGATCAGTTAGTTTGGCTTGGCGGTTTATACTGTTTATGTCAATATGAAACTGATCCAATCGAACTGATCAAATCGACTGTATGGTGTCATAAGTAGGGAAATATTTCTTGAAATAAATAATTCATGATTCTACAGGAAAATGTACATATTACTTAGATGGAATATGCATTATTTTATTTATTGTTTATACATCAACAGAATCTTTTTTCCTCATATTATGTGGATGCTTTGTCCAAATTCGTAATGCGAATGTGTTTAACCACAATTTCGAGACCATAAGCCGGTCACACAAGTGGAAAATAACCAATTGGTTTTAGTGGGTCAGCGTTTGGCACTTACCGTTCAGACTCATCGGCAGCTTGGCTAGCCTCTGACAGCTTAGCTGTGGCGGTGGCGAGACGCTCCTCTGACCTTTCGAGGTCTTCCTCGAGGAGCTGAATACGTCTGTTGAGTGCAGCCACTTCTGATTCGGCCTGCAAGTCAAAAAAGATCACATAAGTATATTCCTCCAAAGAGAAGATAAGTAACTAAATGTTACAGATTTAACGATAAACTGCAGAATTTAGGTCGGAAGTACCGTTAGGCTTAAGAATCTAGGGTTAAAATCAGGACATGTGACAAGGTTCCTTCGGTTGACCCAGATTTACGCGAATCGACACGTAACTTGCAAATCCAGTTCTCGTATAATATAGGCGTTACATACCTGCTTCTAAAGAAGAGTTGGTCAACTTTAAGACAACTGACGAAATGATCAAATTGTATTTATAAAAATAACTATAATCTTTCAATAACATCCTTTTAAAAAAACCTTTTACCTAATTCAACCGTTTTCTAAATATTACGGAAGGATTTGCTTTAGCTAATTTTGTTTTTTTTTTTTAGAATTAATTAACGTAACAAGTTACTAGCTGCTATTAGCTATTAGCTACCTGACTGACTCATCTCATTTTAATAAAGTCAATAAAATTATAGATACAGTATAGTTTAAGGTTATATTTTAAAGGTTTCTACAAAAACAGAATAGTTTACATAGCAAAATAGTGTATAACTTTGTTATGTTCAGGGCATAAAAATCTATTGACACTATTCTCAGTATATATAAATAGGTTTTAAGAAAACCAGCTACTAAATAGGAGTTGTTACTTGTTGGAAATAAACATGACTAGGTGCAACTTTCCTTCAGTATCTACTGAACCTCAATTCTCGTATTTAAAGTAGACTTTCGTTTTACTTTGATTGTATTGTAATAGTGCTAACAGACACTCGCACTCGGTCCGCGGGCCATATCCGTGTACCGAATCCGGTGTCGCTAAACACGCACGGTTTTGGTCCGGCAGACCGAATTGAAAACACTACACTCGTGTGTTCGATTTTCAGCTCTATTGTATTAGCGCAGATTTCTATTTACAGTGCTGTTTTACGTTTTATAATTGTAATTGGGATAAGACAATTAAATTATAATAATAAATAATAAGAGATAATAAGCTAGAAACTCTAAAAACTTTATGTTTATACACATAAAGACTTACGCGTAAATGACATATAACTAACGTGTTACTTAATCTGATTTCACTCCCTATAAGTTTTCATACCCGGGCTATATACACATATAAAAATTGATTCTTAAGGAGTAAACTCTTTAAAACCTGCCCCCTAGTAAACCCCCGTATATTTTTTCTCTAATTTTGGGGAGAAATTCCGTAAGTTGGCAACACTGAGATCGTTGTCCGGCCCAAACGCCCGACTGCTCTACACACGTATGGATTCGGTACGGAGCGAACCAAATCCGTGGTCCGCTCCGTACCGAATCCGTACGTGTATTAGCACTTTGGGTGAACCGACTTGTTATCATAAACTGATTTTGTGAAGTTTGGACCAATCAGAACGCGTTTCACGTTGGTCTAACGTTACGAGAATACCGTTTGGCAGTTTTAGAGTATCGGGACTTGATTGTTGTTGTATTATTACAGGTTTTATTTAGCAGAATTGACCCTCTGGTTACCAAATGGATCTAGCTGCTATAAAATATAAGACAGACTGTTTTAGACGCATGTCTACATTACGCATGAGCTAAGACTATAGCAGTTTTATCGGTTGATTAAATTCAAATCAAAATTTCTGAATAATAACCCAAAAGAATAAATACTTTTAAACTACGAATAACGACGTTAGAACCAATTGGAAACAAAGAGTGATAGACAGTCACCAAACCAAAAACGAATCAATGAATAGAACAATTCATATTTGAATAGGACTAACATCCATTATTGCCTTGGACAATCAATTCATATCAATCAAAATTAATTGTAATTGTTAGGAATGCCGCATATTGCATGGTACATTTAATTATACTTCTAAACGAATATTAGTCCTTTGGAGTCATGCCAGACTTTCATACCAGAATTATACCAAATCAAAACAATGGTAAAAATATATTGAAAATTAATTAAAAGAGGAATATTCACTCGAAGGCTACAACAAAATATTTGTAAATTATATAGCTCAGTAGCACATATATGAATAACAAAGTAAGTATAATATGAAACTCGTCATAGGAAATCGCCAAGAATTTAAACGGCATTTATGTTAAGAACATAATATATATTTAATTGTGGAACTGGCTATGTAACTATCTTGTACCATTAGTATGCCAACAGCATTGAGAAAATTAGATTCAGACCAGTTTTAAATGGTAATGAAAATTGCTATTATGACACACTCATTATCAACATTACACATACAAGTTCCTTAGAAGAATATAGAATGCCAGTGAACAGCCATATATCTATTTACAATTAACTTTTCTACAAGCAATTATAAGTAAAGGTGTACCAATTTAAACTACCTTGACGAATTACTCACGTAAACTCTACCTGAAGATGAGTATATTTTTACCGTTACTCATCGACTTTACTAACTTTATTAAAAGATTCTTCCAACATCGTCGGTCGGTCCATAATACGTGGTAGGAATTCCTTTCGGAATATTTCGCCACACTTTATATTCCGACGATACATGTTTATGACATCACGCGTCCTTGCCGCGAACGGACGAGTCCCAGTTTGTCTTTTATCCTGTATCATTAGGGCGGTCTAATAATAAACATGAGTCTATGACAGCCTATACTAACGAATTTATTGTTAAATAAAAAGAACTTCTAGACTTTAGGGCTCTTTTTTTGTATTTAGTTGGATGGCTTTTTATAATTTTTAAGCTCAATTTTACAATTATGGCATTCTGGAGCCTAAAATCAAAATAATTTCGTTTGTCAACGTAAAACCTAGAAAAACTAATTAAAAGACTCCAATGCAAATCGGAGGATTACTTCACTATAAAGTGTGAAGAAGTTTAATTAACGATTTACGTACTAAACAAGTCACCTTGGACTTGAGGCGTTGAATTTTCAAGTGCCGATGTAAGGCTTTATAAAGCCTTTTCGATGTTCATTCGGTTCGAAAGTAAGCCCCTTAAGCACAAGGGTCGTCAACTTGCGTACTTTGAATGTAATTTTAATTCTGCAGCGTAAAGTATTTATATGGCTTGCTTTCAAATATTCCAAGGGCTAGTGTCAATGCATTGTATAGAAATATTTGACCAGCCCATATTGTATTATTCATTGATTCCAACGACAAAAGCATTAGCGAGTACCATTGGTGTACTACAGTCACGCAAGAGAGATATAAAATTTCCGACTGAATAACGATGATTATGTGAAGCTTTACATCCAGGAAATCTAGTGAACCGTTCACAAAAGCTAAATACTGTTAACTAAATGTGAGAATTAAAAAACACTACGCGTTTACGATATTGACTTTAGTTCCACGCATCTATTTTGCATTTGCATGGATAAATTTACTTCAATGAAGCTAATCACAATTGGATGTTGGCACAAGTTCCAATTCTTTAAGTTTATAAACCAAAACAGAATTGAAAGCAAAACTAATTTTTTATTGAGAACAACATAGCATGTCTCAAATTTCATGGTGTGGAATCAATAACGACATGCCTTGTGATATATAACAGTTAACGAAAATTGTATTGGTACTGGTCGTAAGTACTTTTATGTGGGCGGGTACTTTAGTTTTTATATACTTTGCTACCATACACAAAAATGACATAATACAGTAATACTAAAAGTATTTCCATTTTATCGTATGATTTATGATGTCATTATTTTTAATGCTGCATATTTTTAATTCCGTATTCACTAAGATATCAGTTTGAGATTGGTATAATTGTTATCACGGTAAGATTAGACTTGCTGATAACGTGTAGGTACTTTGCATGGAATGAATTTCGGATTGCTTGTAGAATAATCCAATCTACTTCATGTAATTTTGTTGGTATTTCAAGTAACAAATCGCTACAATAAGATCCTAAATATGTTTTGGTTAAATTACGTCATGTTCAATAAGGGTTGGACACGCCTATCTACGCGGGCGCGCACACGTCTAGGATACTCGAAGACCATGCCAATTAGAACTGTGGAGTTTAGTTCACGATTTGACATTTCGGATCGGCGTACCATATCGTGTGCCACAAAATCTCATACACGACCTCTATACCAATAAAACCTGTTACATAAAACCGGCACAGGTTACCCGTGTTATAGTCAAATATATTTTAAATGCCGTTAATTCTGGGTACCGAACGACCATGTCATATAGTAGGTAGCAGATTTTTTATGAAACACTAGCCAGGGAGAGAGGACATGGGAGCATTGAAAAAAGATTTCGCCATCTCGCTCTCTCCGTGCACGGACAAACGGAAAGAAACGAGAGGTGAATATGCGTACGTCGCCGGCACACCTAACTATGGCCGGACATTACTCACTATATAGGTAGATAGTAAAATTTATAAGACGACTGATAGTTCCTATCGTAGTTTCTCGAGCACGACAAATACACATTACTGTTAAACTACACAATACACATCACTTTCTTACTTCTTCTCGTCGCATTATCTCCACTTGTAAACGTTTGTGGTATTCTTCGCATTCATCCTTATATTTTTCCATTTCCTCTTTTGTCTGGCGCATTTTCTTCTTCAACACATCCAAAATGGTACCTTGCTGCATGTTCGCCGTCATTTTGCACACTTATAATGTATTCGGAGGTCTAAAAGCTAAAACTAAATACACCTTCGTCCCGCACGCGAATATGCCAACTGACTGGCCCGTTCGTTACTGCTTTGTAATTCGTATCGCAGACACCTCAGCACGAAACACAGCCGGCGAATAAAATGGCCGCCGAGACGATGCAACGTTAACAACACTAATGACGTTAACTCAACGCGATGATCACTCGTACAGCAACAAATGTTCAATTAAACACAGAACGATTATAAGAATATTTAATTAGTTCCAATTTTAATTCAACAAATGACGAATACTGTAAACAATTTTATCATGAATGTAACACGAATAGTAAATGTCAGCTAAACCCGTGTGGCGCTCACTGGCTCCATCTATCGACTGTACGTGGGACCTCTACGCCACAATAGGTACCAAAGTACTTCCTGTGGGGTCAATACAACCTCTGCACAAAAAACTCTCAAAATTGGGATTGGTGATATGGTTCACAGAATAGTTACAATGAAACTACGGAAGTATGTCAATAGTCATAATAGGCCAACAAGTGTTTAAAAGAACGTGAAAATGAATTTGTCAAGATAATAAAATCCGAAATTTTCGGGTAAGTATCCACCATTTGGAAGAAAACGAAAATTTAAGAAAAAACAAATCAGATTTTTTTATTAATTATGGGACCAAATGAATGAAACTATTAAAGTTACACCACAAAATAATAGTAAAAAGAGCGCCATCTATGCGACGTTAACTGAAGTACAACCTTTCGAGGATGTCGACTTAGAAACAGGCGACGATGACACATCTTCGCCAGAGCATCCAAAATTCAAGAATGCGTGACGTAATAATTTAGAAAGTATGTATACGGCCTGTTCTTTAGTCCGATAATTTGACTACTTAATAGGAGCAACGGAGAACTTTACTAAAACGTTAAAATTTGGTTAAAACGTTCAAGTTCCTTTTTATTTCTGTCAATTTTTGGCAGAAGTAAAACCGAAAGTCAATTAAAATTGTAATAGGATACGATTAACTTTCATTGGTTCCGTTTTGCAAAATTGATATAACTGTGTTCTCTATTGTGTCATGAATTTGAATAAATTTACAGTAATTTTAAATCATATGGCATGTGTTTATTATCTAGCGTAATAGAAATTGATACATAAGATATCGCACTGAAATAAATGTCTAAACTGTAAAAAAATATTTTAATTTACAGTTTCTACCCGTCCAAGGGTTAACTTTTTTTATTTTTATTTTATTTTTACAGTTTCTCTAGCGGCGAAGGCCTGCTCTGATACATCCGATTGTGATAAATACTGAACTATTTTAATTACTTATTATTATACGATTTTATTATAATCGTTAGTAGTAAACTAATGGAGTATTTATAAAAAGGTTTATAAATACTTTTCAATCTCCTTTTGCAGAGAATCTAATTCATTTGGGCCACTGATTGAATCGGGCTTGTCACATGGCAATAATATTACAATAAGAAGATTCCGACAAGTAATGATTTGATGTACTTATGTCGGTCATCTCAATATTTATTTGGTGCTATCAGGTACTTGATAGTTGATAAATTGATACTCCTTAAAGGAACAGCTCATGACTGTAAATGCCAGACAACGTAAGAGTCCTAAATTAGGTTTTGTGCATTTTATTGGTGCACCTTAAACTTCAAGTCTCAAGAGTTAGTTTTAATTTGGGTTAATGATCCTAATGAGGGTTTTTAAATTCGTCACAACTGACAGCTTTTTGACACGACAAGGACCGTCGTGCTACCAAGCGCCGCCTGGTGACATAAAAAGAATCGAAAATCCTTATTGACCGTTTTTGATACCACTTACACCACCAGATGACGTTTTGTGTGAGTTGGGTCTGCCCCCTAACGGCAGAAAAAATATCAAAAACCCTCATTCTTATGCACTGCAGCAAACTTAGAATTTTGAAAAAGACCAACTATTCCGAAGATATAATTACCAAGGTATAATATTCTTACCCCATTATTAATAAAAATAATTACACCACGGATACGCTACTCCATGTTCCTAATTGCTATCTTTGTCTGATACTTGGAAAAGTCACTTGTCAGACAAAGACAGCAACATGAATTTGCGTATCCGAGGTTTAAATATTTTTATTTATGAGGGGGTTCGAGTTTTAAAATTCTAATTGATATTTCTTACTTTTAAGCTGTTGAAGACAAACTAAAGTCTAAATAAGGGTTACATACAAGCTTAACAAGAGAAGAATAGACAAGGATGCGCTTTATACGGGTGTTCAATAAAGTAGGGTTCAGTAGAGTACTATCATAGATGTCATCACTTATCACGCGGCATTGACCTTAATAGAGGTAGCCTCGCACTACGTCTTGTTATAATTTTAACGCATGTTTCATTACTTGCTATATTATAAAGATCAATATTACAGGGTGTTTGATGGAATGTGGTTAATCCAATGATTTCAAAACTAAGGATGGGCTACGACGTACATTTGATAGAAAAAATATTCATACAAAACATGCCTTGTCTATAATATATGGTCTTTAAGTCAATCCGTGAAATATAGATTAAATAAATCAACGGATAAGGAATCTTAAGAACAATTAATCAATATTAAAAAAACAAGACTGTTTAAGTACTTAAACCTTTCGTAATCGTTAAAGGACCGGAAAAATCTACGCTACGAGAACGCTATTTGCTGAAGTGCACTCGATAGAACTAAAAATTGGAGTTCTTTTTTGCAGACATGGTCGCATTGAGAAATCGCAAAAAAATAACATATAATATTGTCAATCTGCATTATATTTAGCCGAGGACAATATTTCTATAAATTGAAAATTTTATTTGAATATTAATTTAAAAATATGCTAAGTCCACCCTTTTTTTAAAAGTTAAAACCTTTTTTCTCTTCTTCTATAAGTCGCACGAGTGTGAAAATTATTAGGCCTTTACCTATAAAATTGCCGTTTTATATGAAAAAATTTAAACGAATTTTTTTCATGTATTTTTTATTTGTATTAATCGAAGTAATCACCCATGCAATAAATGCATCTTTGCCAACGCAGTGGAATGAAATTGATGCCCTTCTTAAAGAAATCAGCTGAACGGGAGGCAACATATTCTTCAAAGGCATTTTGTACTGCCTCTCGCGTATTGAATTTTTTTCCCGCCAAGAAGATCCAAATTCCAAATTCAAAAAAAAATCAAATTCCAAAAAAATATTATCCAAATTCTGGAAAAAGTAGTAGTCTGTAGGCGCAAGGTCTGGTGAGTAGGGCGGATGACGGAGAGCTTCCAACCATAGTTCTTGCAACTTGGAGACCGTCTGCTGTGCAGTATGAGGTCGCGCGTTGTCGTGCAGGAGCAGCGGAGACGAGCGATTGACCAATGCTGGTTGGAGATGTGCCAGCTTCTCTATCATTGTGTTCAGTTCTTCACTGTACACATCCAGCCGTGATGAATCACACCGGCGCTAGACCACCAAACAGTGACCATCACTTTTCTAGGGGTAAGTTTTCGTTTAGGGCATTCTTTAGGTGCTGAACCAGGATCCAACCAACTTGCTGAGTGCTTGCGGTTATCAAACAGAATCCATTTTTCATCGCAGGTAACAATGCGGTTCAAAATTCCTTCATTTGTGTGTCTGTTGAGCAGTGCAAGGCACGTCTCGACGCGTACTTCGCTCTGGCGATCATTGAGTTCGTGGGGCACCCATTTGTCAAGCTTTTCTACATTGCCAATTTGACGCAAATGGACCAATATTGTTTTGACGCTAACGTCGAAAGCTGCTGCTAATTCAGCCGTAGATTGTGTATTATCAGCTTCCACAATCGCCTTTAATTCGTCATTGTCGACCAAAGTCTTCGGACGACCTCGAGGTTCATTTTTCAGATCGAAATTTCCAGAACGGAAGCGAGCAAACCCATAACAGGTCGTGCGTTGGTTTGTAGTGAAACGTCGTTGATGTTGCGTGCCGCTTGTGCCGCGTTGCTGCCACGACGGTACTCATATTCCATAATTACTCGAATTTTTAACGTATCCATGATGACGTAAAAAATTGAAATGCGATGAAAATGTAACACTAATCAATAAACAAATGACTACTTTTAGAAAAAGAATTCCATGTTTTTAAAATAAAATTAATTTTAAATTAGAATTCTTAGCCAAACAAAAATTATTTTGATTTGAAATGGCCAGTACTGCAGAGCGGCAATTTCATAGGTAAAGACCTATTATTTCAGTATTTTAAGTAAGACAAGACTCAGGGGAAGGACGTTTTAGTTTTTGCAAATTTTGTCTCAAATATTTTTAGCGATTTTTTTATCCTATTTCAATACTCTCCGGTCGGTGCGATACGCTCTTGTTGCCTACAAAATTAGTATTGGCCTTGACGTTCAAGGTCACTGGCGTTAGAGGCTTAAGACGATATCTGAGCAGACTTGTTGTTGACGAACCTAAAGGCTCAGCTGTGGACACTGTTCCGCCATCCTGATTCCAGACTCACTGCGAGAAGTTTCACGAGAAGATATTTTGACTGTGAGATGTTTTTGCGCGAGCGTAGAGGATTCGAGACTCTATTTTTTTTCAAGTTTATTTCAAGCTTTCCTGCAAGTCTGGATTCTGGACGGATCTTTTGGCTATATATTATTTTAATAAGCACATCTCTGCAAAAAATTCAATATTTAAAATTATAGTGTCGACATTTTTAAAGGCTAGCGAAAACAAGACAAAGTGGGATTAAGTGTTGCCGAGAAATGCGTAACTTAATTAGCATAAGTAGTTAATGATCTCGTTTGCGGTAAAGAACTAGACATTTGTATCTACTTAGAGGTACTTAGGGAAGTGTGTAATATTCGCTTTGAAGGGCAAATATAACGTAAATATTAACCAGATAAATTATGTTCCTGCGTGTAGACTACTTATTAAGTTTTAACTATCGTAAAATAGGATCAATTCACACCAACGTTACACGAGAATGCTTACACAAAAAGACACACGTTTCATTGTAAGAGTTCGAATGTCGCTGACCGCGCTGCACAGCGCATGTGCAGTGTATGACTGATGTAATATTGAAACGTGTATCTTTTTGTGTAGTGAATAAAGTACAATTTTTAATAGCTATCTTAAAAAGGCAGCGTCGCGTATTGTCTCGTTTCGGAGTGAACTGACCCTAATTAATACTAAACTATTAACATTATACTAATCGCCATTTGGTTGTTGCGTTGCCTTATTCGATGCAGGTACGATACGAAGGTTGCTTGTTAGTTGTTACCTACCTACTTTAAATTCATAATTCCTATTTTAAGTAGAACATATTAACAAATAATGAGCTTGCTTATAAATCACCAAAGCAAAATGATGTGTACACGTATAGTATCAAATAAACAAATTGGTATTGGGAGATCATGATCAGCCGAGACACAAAACTTAATTGTCACGCACGTAGATTCGTCCATGCGACTAAAATCACGTTTCGTCCACATTCTTTAACTTATAAGAAAATATTTATCATTGATTCTTCAGTATGCCCACTATTATATTTCTCATTCAAACATACATAATATGACATACCAATGTTATTTTATTAGAAAGTTAAGATAGATACTTGCCTGATACTCGACCCAAGTTTACGTAGTAAATATTTAGTAATCTGTGCCTACGTGCACACCATACACATACACCATGCAGCTTGTCGCCCAATCGGCCCACGCGTGACGCTACCGATTGGATAATTTTAAGCCTGGCCACAGACGTGCTGAATTCCTTCCTGAATTTAAGAATCTTAATCCATAGACAACATTCAACAACCACTTCACACACATGTCTTAACTTAAAATTCAGATTATCATCTTATCATATCATAAACTACTGAACGGATTTTGATGAAAATTGGTATGGTATTAACTAGTTTAGGCACCGTAGTAAAATCTAATTCTATCATGATACTCCTCAATAGAAGTATCCCATATACATGGGTGGTTTTCAACACATCAAATTAAATTTCCCGTTTCATTCGATAACGTAACGTTTACGCCGCTGTGAAATGTTCCTGCTAGGCCCTCCTGACCGTGTATGGGCGTGGATTAGCACGATAGTTTATACTGTTTATGTGAATGTGTATTTATGGACAAACTGTAGATTGGACCGAGCTTGCAACGTTATGCCGATTGGACGATAGGCAGTTCGGTGTACGGCCGCTGTAAGAGGACTTTACTATAGGGATGACATATTTTACAATTTAGATGTGATAAATGTCAATCATGGTGAATTTGGTTATATAGACCTGTGCGTACAGTCGCCGAGTGCCGACAGACCCCGAGTACCACTCTTAAACCTTATGGATAAAGTTATAAGGTCGAAATGTGGTAGAATATAAAACTATAGTTTTATATTCTACCTACAAATGCCCCCACCTGCTTTCAATACAGGTCAAGCATGAAATTACTACGTCTCCCATTATGTTAAGGGATTGTTACCTTTAATTTCCAGCTTTCTATATTTTTTTCAGTGTTATTTTCACTCACAATTTTAAGCTATGAATTTAGTAGAAACTTAAGCTTATCTTTAAATCAAAACTACATTGTGGTAATAATTGTAGTTATTAGCGCATGGGAAAGATGTATGGCATGCAGGCTTTCTCTTTGGTTTATTACATCATGAAGATTTTTGAAACTGTTTACTTTTAAAGCAAATCTTTAAATATAATCAATCAAAACTTTCACTTGCTATCCATTATAGTCTGCTATATTAACATTCAATAACTACAATTTAAAAAAAAACTATAACCCGACTATGTAAACTGTATAGCCTACTAGCTGGTGCCCACAACTTCGTTTGCATAGAACTAACGGAAACAGAAAGCTAATCTAATGACACCTTATTCATTAAAATCGGATCAGTAGTTTAGGCACTAAGATGGAACAAACATACATACATAGACTGAAAAAATTCATTACCCTTCCTTTTGGCTTTGCCATAGTCAGGTCAAAATCAATAAAAATACCAATTGAATGCTAAATAACACTTTAACATTAACTTGCACTATTTACTACCTAAATGTACAATGACACAGACGCTATATAATAGGTAGGCCAAATGTTCATACATTTCTGCCCAGCCTTCTTTAATGATGCGGTTATACTATGTGTTAGTAATTTAGAAAGATAAGTAAAGCATTGTGCTCAAATACAAATTCACTTTTGATAACATTTTGTTCACTTTGTACCTAATAAAATGTAAAAATACTATAACATAGGTATGTTCGAAGACACTTGCAAATGATAGCAAAATGAAAATCATATAAAATCTACAAATCAAAAAGTGTATGAGGAAAATGTAGGTTGCGTTACAAACACATTTTTCTAATTAAATCAACATTATTGTTTTGGGGTTCCGTACCCAAAAGGTAAAATTACTAAGTCTCCGCTGTCTGTCTGCCTGTCTGTCCATCAGTCACCAGGCTGTATCACAGATGAAGTATTTCTGTTGCTGCCATAACAACAAATATTAAAAAACAGAATTAAATAAATATTTAAGGGGTCTCATTTGTTGTATAAGCATGATTTTTTGCTGTTTGGTCTCTCTTTGAGCAAGTCTCTCATTAGCCGGCTTTTTAACTTTGAGCACTATGGAATATTCTCAAATGTTATATTAATGATAAATCTGATCATAAAAGACAACTGATGAATAAAAATTTAATTTTAGAGTGCATTGTGTAAAGGTAATGCTATGTTGAAGACATTTGCTTAGAAACAAAATCAATATTGCTGTCATAGCAATAATAATTAACCTAAATATTGGGAATGTATTATAATAAACATAATAGATAAATAGACTGTAATTTTATATGTACTGTATAATCATGAACATATTGAACAAACAAGTCACTTGCGGATGTGTAAGTCATGTAGACCTTCGACTGCAGCATAGTTTTGAAATGGAATTTTTGTCTAACAACACAATTTACATCATTGTAACAAATCTTTGCAATCCACATTCAAATATTTTCTTACTAACTTAAGCAAAAAAATACTGTTATTAAATAAAACACTTAATAAATTCAAGTGCCATGATTCATTCAGTTGAATAATGCTTGTAATTTGTGAAGTATTATTTTATATAATTATTACCTTTTTAAAATATCAATTACAAAGAAAGTATTTTTAAAATTAGAAAGGAGTATTAAAATTTTAATTACAAAGAAAAAATAGAATAACGGCCCAACTAAACAAAAATATTTTTTATGTTTAAATTTAACAGCATAAATGTCATTTGCTTAAGACAGCTAGGATTGGCTATAGATTGGATATAGGTTGAACAAACACAGCTAAATTTATGTACCTAGAACAGTTTGTTATAGGTAGTTGTCATAGGAAATTAAAATTTACAACTTTTGTTACTGTTATTACGTCAGATTATGTACTGTAAAATTATTTAACCAGTGAATATAATGATCCTTTATAAATAGGAAATGTCTAAAATATTTAGTTCATTTTGTAAATATTTAGGCAACAGTCTAATAAGAAAGTTTAATATTGTAAATAATGAAATAAACAACACAGCAGTCATATTGTTACCTCATTAAGTTAATAAACTCAACAAGCATATAATAAATTCAAAAATTAATTAAAATTTCTGTAAAGAATACTACGTATGTGCAATGTAATTATTTCTAACTATGTTTCGTAGATATATAGTGGGCCAAGTTTTGAATATCAATGATCGAGTAAAACTAATAGTTAGGTCAATATTCTGTTCTTATCGTCAACTCGTTGATATAGGTGATAAAGATGATCTTATTAGATTTATTTTAGAAAAAATGTGAACTTATCGATTTATGAAGTAATGCACAATATCTCGCGTAGGTATAACCAACGGAAAATATTATTTTATTGAAAAGTTTTTATTGAATTTTGTATGGTACATAAATATTGTTTTCTTAATTTTTTGTATTTTCAATGTAACCAGCGCTTGCGACATCTAGCGGCGACAAGCTAAGTCGCCCACGTAAACAATTCCCAGTAAATGTCAATGGCTCAGCTGATCGCCACGCGCCGAAGTCCCACAATTAAGAAATTTTCCAAAGGAAACGAGACCAAAAATGAACTATTTTTAACCGTGCGCATTTGGCCCACGCCCGCTCGCGGCTTGACACACACATACTATTAGGAGTAGTATAGAATAGGACGTTACCCTTTTTAATGCCGTGTTCTTTATATTCTGCAACTCGTTCTTGATGATGGAAAACTTCATCATCGTGTCGGAAGAAAATATGGAGCTGCCGAAGGCTAGTCCGGGGTAATCGGCGCATCTTCTGCGTCTGTTCTCCCTTGCCGCCAGAACTTCTGTGCGCTCGCTTGGGCACCTTAGCTTAGCTAGTTCTGCGGTCTCCGGATCCTCGTCCGAGGCATCAGGGGCCGCGGTAATCTCTGCGCCGTCCCCCGCCGACCTCTCTTCGTGGAACGAGAAGTCGTCGTCGGACGTGCCGCCCGACTCCGAGTCAACATTTTTGTCAGTAAGTTTGTTTAAATTCGAGTTCGCATTTGGAATAGAAAGTGCATCGTCACTGTTCGTCCTTGCCACTTCTTGAGATTCACTAACACTAACACAAGGCACAACATCGTCGTCTGTTTGACTGTCTAAGGTCACTTTCTTGGACGGAGAGGAGGTCGGAGTCGAGCCGGGGCTGGGGGCGGGGACGCGGTCGCCCCTCAGCCGCGGGTGGTGTTGATGCCCCCTACGCCTCACGGGGGTGCGCCCGTGGGCGTGGGGCGCGGGCGCGGACATCACTGTATTTCACCGTGCGCTCCGTCCGGCAGCGCAGGGCGCGCCGCCATGTTGACTGACAATTTCTATTTCTCAAAAACAAACGTCAAACGTGGCGCTGCCTTCGCGCGTCTAGCGCCATCTATTGTTTGTTTTAAAAACCGAATGTAAACTGCTTTACCGACTTAACTTTTATTGTTTTTATTAATCTTCAGTGGGCGGCAAAGACGAATTTCATTGAAATTACTTTAATTTTATTCACTTATATTCCCAATATTAATTAGTATTCATTTTAATCGACATTACGAAAATTTAAACGTAAATAACACGAATCGATTTTGTATAAACACGCGAGTAACCATGTGCATGTTGTTGAGGCACACCCGGTTCTAATTTTATCGAAACACTGGGCAGCGAGCCCATATTCGGTGTCAGAGGTTATAAATAAGCCTGTACGCGAAACACTGCACCGGCTAGCAAAACCCGATTACAGCGATTTTCTAGAGAACATGACGAAACGCGCGTTTACTGCTACATTACTTACTTTTTAACCGACTTACATAAAGGAGGCGGTTATTGTAAGGAGGGTATATGTTCGTCACTATAATTAATGCCGTCATATTTTCATAAGTACATGTAATTGCTAATGACTACACCCAACATTCAAATCACTCATATTTTGCAATCTTATGCAGTTTTCCATACAAGCAGTTATTTTGTGCATTTTAAGTTTTTCACACTTATTTTGTGCATTTTTTCATATTATTGCACAATATTAAATCCTTCCGTATATTAATGCTCTAAGGTACACTATGCAATTTCTAGAGGGACATAAATCATTTGAACTTTCTTGCCGCGCGCCATCAATTATGCGCTGACCGTGTAAAATATTCTGGTGACGCGTCGCCACCGTGATGTACCTACCAATGAACGATGCATTTGCCGTGCCTTTACTATAAAAATATTAACAAAAAAAATACGTACGTTCTGGAGTGCCTTCTCCTTCTCTTCGAGCTTGGCGTTGACTTGCATGAGACCCTCCTGGGTCTGGTCCAGGTCATTCTCGATGGTCTGTATCTTCTTCTGGAGCTGTCTGGCTTCTTCCTCGGCCTGTCAGAATAATTAGATACATTTTAATCTGTTTTGATATTAAGCCTGTGGGAATAGTGGTTAGGACCGCCACAAGCTTATGAGTTAGGTTGGTTGAAGCAATATTCCGTATTATCTCAGGAAATAGTGGTCTGTGTGTTAGATGGTCCATATTTCATAGAGATCAGCTGTAGGCTACACCATTGTGGGTTACACCATTTTCGTTCAATGTGAATATAACTAAATAGCAGTTACATACTTATTGTTGGGTAATATTATCGATATGGCGCGTTTTAAGAACTCGGTATAAAGAAAAAAGTAAGACAGCCTTGTACTCAAACTATAAACACATGTTCTTTACCGGTTTAAATTGCGTTTGTGGCCTTCTTAAATAATTAACTGCTGAAATAATTGATAAAAAAGTCGAAAAACTTTTTATCGAGACGGCCTCAAAAATTGAAAATAAAAATTATCATTATTTGTTTATTAATAATAAATTAGGAATATTCGATTCGTTTATTCGATTACGAGGACAACACCGATCGATACTCTTTTAACAGGGGAATTAAGCGGCCCCAATTTACAAATAAGTGTTAAACTCTACTTCTTTACCAGGTATTAAAATTCTAATATAGCGACTGGTAGAGAGTAGATTCTCTACTTCTTTAACAGAGGAATCAATCTACGCTAAAACTAAAGCAGACATAAGTACTCAACTTCCATAGGGAATGTAAGTAACTGCGTCAAAGCTAATGTAAAGATAAATACTCTATTTCTATAGGGAATGTAAGTAATTGTGAGAGATAAGTACTCTACTTCTATAAAAAATGTAAGTAATTGCGAGAGATAAGTACTCTACTTGTATAGGGAATGTAAGTAATTGCGAGAGATAAGTACTCTACTTGTATAGGGAATGTAAGTAATTGCGTTAATTGCGTTGAGGACACGTTATTTTGTCTACCATACCTAGCCATAGTACTAATACTTCTTAGCGAGGAGGTTGCCTGGCTTGACAAAACTGTCGAGAATAAAAAGACCTAAAACAAGGACTCCCAAGGTAGGTTCCGCGGAATCTAGGAGTTCCGTTGAATAGTCATCGGGGTTCCGGCAAAATTATTCTTTATTTATTTGTAAAGATTACAAAATATGTGATGAGAAGAACTCATTACTTTTATGTAAGTAAAACTGTTCTTATATATGTTGATTTGTAATAAATTACCATACAATAACACCATAAGGTACCATGAAATAATAGGTATGTATTTGGATTTTTGTTAGTTTTCCGTTGCCTTTAAAGTTTAATAGGAACTCCTATTCTAGAACATTCTGTTACCTTCTCGGCGCGCAGGTTGGCGTCCTTGGCCTGCTGCTCGCACATAGCGGCGCGGTCCAGCGCGTTGTCCTTCTCCAGCTTCATCGCCTGCATCTTCTTCTTGATCGCGTCCATGGTGGCGGCTTGTTAGTTCTGTGCTCCGGGTACAATAAACTGCGGACAAACGGTTTTGTAAGTAAATTGTAGGTTTGTCGTAGATTTATCTGCGTTGATAGAAAATGGGATAGTTTGCAAGAACCAAGAGGCTTTTTAATAGAAATTCTCAATTTAGTTAGGTGCTTTAGGCACCATTATTAAAACCTTAAGATAGGTTCCGCTCATTGATGACTGTAAAAATGTAACTGAACACCTTCAGTAGGGCCTAAACTTTTCAAATTGATCTCTGTCTGGTGTCTGGCCCTTACTAAGGTATCCAAGTACTCCTATACTCAGTAGAGACATTCATTCTCGCAAAAGTAAAGATTTTACTAATTAATAAAATAATTATAAAAAAAATAAAAATTGTTTTTTTGTGTCCCGGGTGAAAAAATTAAATCCCGTATTTTTTCCCTCATATTAACCGTTGTTCCTTATAGGCTGAAAAACATCTGGCAACCCTATTTAGGAGACACGAAAATTCAGAACCATTAGCTTATTTTCACATTCCTTACTGTCTGTAAGGAATGTAATAATAATATAATAATATCTATGGACGCTTCACACCAAACTTTTTGTCCCTCCGGCGGGATTCGAACCCGCGAGTCCCGGCTTGAGCACCAACACGCTCAACCACTGAGCCACAAAGGTCGTCAAAATGTGGGAAAAAAGTTTAGTGCAAGTATGGTCGGATTCCAGAGTAAGTCGGATGTTTGTTATTTATAGAACCTGGGGCAACGCTCTGCTGACGCTGGGAGATCTAAGAGCCCGTACACTTCAAACTAATAGAAACACGTGTGCTTCTTTTTCGAATCGAAAATTCTAGGGGCGTCTGCCTTTTTATTTAATGCAAATCGAAAGCAAGTCGTTTTCTTTGCGTTTCGGTGACGGTGGCCGGTTTCATCGAAACCAGGCCAGCTACGCAGGAGTTATTTTATAGTGCCCAAATGTGTCAGCATTACACAAGAGCACTCTCTCTTCCTTTACTCTCGAAACCTAGTGTGGCCCATCCGACGCATGGATCATCTTTCTTGTCAGACAATCAGGTGATCAGCCTGTATTGTCCTAACCAAACTTGGAAAAAATATGTTTTGTTGTTCCAACGCGGGAATCAAACTACGACCTCCGAGTCCAGAGCCAAGCTCTAAGCCACTGGATCACGGAGGCTTTTAAATAAATAAATTATAGCCTGTAGTATATAGTATAATATTTAGTTATTCTTGTAGACAGTGTTTCTAATCGCTATTAGAGTATGTAATACTTATTTATAAAAGTTAAACCCTAATAGTAATTATGAACTGTAGGTATTCCAAATCCATTAAATTCAAACATCATTGTAGCAATTATATTTATTTTTTTTGTGTTATTTTAATGCATCAACCATTTTTAGCTTGGATTTTTTTTATTTTACGAATAAACATTCTTGCATCAAGTGCATTGCCATAAAAGATCGCACACTTTAAAAGGAATTTCGTAATTGAAATTATTTTTTTAAATACCTTGGATAATATTTAAATTAACAATAGTTACTTAATAACAAAACTATAATAGATAACTTCCCACACCGATTTCGGTGACGGTAGCCGGTTTCATTGAAACCAGGCCAGTTAAGCAGGAGTAATTTTATAGTGCCCAAGCCACTCTAACTCCCTACTAACTCATACTCTAACTCTAACTCATAACTAACTATAATAGATAACTTCCCACACCGATTTCGGTGACGGTAGCCGGTTTCATTGAAACCAGGCCAGTTAAGCAGGAGTAATTTTATAGTGCCCAAGCCACTCTAACTCCCTACTAACTCATACTCTAACTCTAACTCATAACTAACTATAATAGATAACTCCCCACACCGATTTCGGTGTGGGGAGTTATCTATTATAGTTTTGTTATTAAGTAACTATTGTTAATTTAAATATTTTCCAAGGTATTAAAAAAAATCATTTCAATTACGAAATTCCTTTTAAAGTGTGCGATCTTTTATGGCAATGCACTTGATGCAAGAATGTTTATTCCTAAAATAAAAAAAATCCAAGCTAAAAATGGTTGATGCATTAAATTATCACAAAAAAAATTATAATTGCTACAATGATGTTTGAATTTAATGGATTCCACACTTGTGTGCGCAGTACACAAGAGAGAGTGCTCTTCCTTTACTTTCATAATCCAGTAGGATGGATGACCGACACGACTAGCGAGAGGTCAGGTAAGATCAGGCGCAGGTCCGACTTTTTACATGACCATCCTACGCATGGATCATCTTTCTTGTCAGACAATCAGGTGATCAGCCTGCATTGTCCTAACTAAACATGGAAACAGAATTTTTTGTTTTTCCAATGCGGAAATCGAAACCACGACCTCCGCAGTCGAGAGCGAAGCTCTAACCACTAGACCACGGAGGCTGTTAAAACTATAATAATCAAATACTTAATAGATGTTATTTATTTTCTACTAGCGACCTGCCCCAGTTTCGGACGGGTGCAATGTATTATGTTTACTTATTAATATATTATATAAACCTTCCACATGACTCGACATCACTCTATCTCTTGCTGACATCTGCATTAAAATCCGTTGAGTAGTTTATAAGATCTACGCGAACAAGAAAGGAAGCGACTTCATTTTATACATGTAAAGAAGGAAATAGATTTACACAACAGAGATAAGTCAGAACACACACAGAACAATATTATTTAAAAAGCAAATGTGGCGGATGCACAATACCGACTAGGAAGTTAAGAAAAACTCTAAATATTTTACATAGAAAATCAGCTCTGCGTGAAGTTATTGTTACAAAAGATTTAAAGGCCGTAGCATTGTTGAAAATAACATCTAGTAAAAACTGATATTTTATATCAAGGGTACTTTATCATTAATAGTATAAAACAAAGTCGCTTTTTCTGTCTGTCTATGTATGACTAGATCTTTAAAGCTACGTAACGGATTTTGATGCGGGTTTTTTTAATAGATTCAAGAGGAAGGTTTATATGTATATAACATGCATAATATAGTAGAGAAACACTGATACATTTAGAGGTTTCTAATGTCGTAAATAAACACATTTTTTTTGCTTACATTGCAAACGCTAGCTGAACCCTACAAGACAGATCAAAATAATATATTACAGTATTATACACCTTAAAAAGGACGACAAAAAGTCCGCGATGTATATATCGATGTATATATCGTCCGTGATGTATATATCTATCTCTTAGGGATAACCCACTATAACCATTTTTTAACCTTTACTTTTAACGAGAAATAATGGCTTATGAATTATGGCTTACGAAGCGAATTTTAAGCAATACAGCATTAATTCTTATCCAATTAAGTACCTTAAATACATTATGCATTAAATGTAGATATATATATTGTAATATGTATAATATGGCCTTTACAGCATGTAATTTAAATTAATATTGTCGAAGATATTACAGATTTAAAATGCAGGGACAGTCAGTTCACGCGGCGCTACATTTTATAGATCAAATTGAACTTTATTTACTACAGAAAAAGATACACGTTTCATTAACATATAATAGAAGTAGGATATCATAATTATTGACATCCTCTACTATTATAAATTAATAAATGTGAAAGTTTGTGAGGATGGATGGATGTTTGTTACTTTACGTTAAAAACTACTGAACGGATTTCGATGAAATTTGGTATGCTAGTAGTTTAGGCTCTGGATTAAAACATGGCTACGTTTTATCCCGAAAAAGTACAATCTTCCCATGGGATACTGTATTTACGCGGGCGAAGCCGCGGGCAAAAGCTAGTACAATGGATATGATATAAATAATTTGCTATCTTTTTTTATACTGGTAAATTGTCTTCATTTAAAAAAATAACGAAATAATATGTTTATATATAACATGTAAAATATTGGTATAATGGTATTGATTACGGAACCCTTCGTGCGTTTTTTCCTAAATACCATGTGTTCGAGATTATGTTGTTCTTTAGTGATTTGAACAGTAACTTTAACCCTGTTATTATCTGTACTATTAGGCCCCCTAACCCTGCAGTGATTGTAATAACTGATGGGAACATTCTGCCCGCAATGCAGTACCATCGCATTGTTTCTATTTGAACACTCTCTCACGACGTCTATAATACTGTTATTTAGAATTAAGTCAATAAGTCATAAATGTGCTGCATGCGGAATCTGTGCCTATGTTGATGAGTTCGTAGATGTAGCTGAGATGGCAGTAGCCCAGTAGGTTAATTGAGGTCTGAGCTTGTACATAGTAAGTGCAGACGTGTAAAATTAATCTTATACTTTAAACGAGACAATATTGTATATATATAATCGGCATCCCGAAAACGGCTGTAAATATTTCCATGAAATTAAGTTTGCAGGGAGTTTTGGGGAAGAAAAATCGATATATCTAGGTGTGTTATTACGGGGAATATGCGCATTTTCAAGTTATACAATATATTTTCCTTTGTTGTGCAACAATAGATTAATCATTTGGTCTTCATAAATGTCAGTGCGAGTGACGGAATGGCAGGCTTATGTATAATTTTTGCGTTGTTCTAAAATAAGAAATGTGGTGGGTCGAATCCCGGACAGACAAATATTTTTTATTTTAAATCTACTGGAACTCCGAGCAAAGCCCGGTTACCCAGCTAGGTTTAGTACCTAGCTGGGTAACCGGGCTTTGCTTACCATACCCTTGTTTTGTCAAAGACCTTCTCAATTAGCAGAGTTGCCGTCACTCACTCTGACATTGGCGAATCCAAATATAAAAAATATAAAAATAGTACAGAGTTCTATTTACAGTGCAGTTTTTCATGCGCGACCACAAGAAAACTCTCGTGGGTACGAGGACTTAGGGTCTGTTTCACAAACTACTAGGCTATTCCGCCGCGTACGATTTCGGAAACCAAAATTTAAAAATCTTTATTTCTTGCTTTTGTTGATTCTAATGCAAAGATGAAAGACTATAGTTAGTCTTCAGTTAGACTTCATTAAAATAGAAAAACATATATTCCATAGAAACAATTCACTGCTTTAGATGTAAAAAAGTCACAACACCAATCCAACCTAATCTAACCTAACCTAACATTTTATTAGACCGATATTCTTAATGCTAATTTTTGTGAAATGTCAGTTATATAATTAAGTATTCGGTACTATTAATTCCCAAATCATGAAGTTATTTTGTAAATTGTGTACCTACTGTACTATTGTTTATATTTCGTTACGTTTTAATTACACACATAACTATAAATTATAGTTAATAGTTTTTATATAGCGACGGCCTCTGCGGCTCAGTGGTTAGCGCGTTGGCGCTCAAGCCAGATGTCACGGGTTCGAATCCCGCCGAGGGAACAAAAAGTTTTCAATGTTCCTGGGGCTCGTATGGGTATTCAATTCAATTCAATCTTAAATATATTATGTAATATGTATAGTTTAAAAAAGTATCAAATATACTTCCCGATGTCGGGTCCCCGTAACACAAGTTTTTCGGGAACTTAGCAGGGGGCCAGATTGACGTGGTGTGAAGCGTCCATAGATATTATTATTATATACCTAATAGTTTCAAGACCTGGCACTAGGCTTTTTGACTCGCCAGTTTAATCAGCTGATGCTGACTCATTAATTTTTAACAATCCAATGATATGAGTCAAATGTTCCAACTTTCAAGTGAATCAGCTGGAAGGTATGTTGCAGTCAGGACCAAGTGGCCGGTCATCGAACTGGAACCTGTTTCCAGAATTCTGACTTCTCTCGTATTGTGATATAGGAGACAGTTATTATACAAAAGGACGATATCTATGTAGATATTAAATTCCTTTTATATTCTCTTAACCAATGCTGTTGTGTTTCTTGAACAGTTATTACTGTTCAAGAAACACAACAGCAAATATTAATATGCGAAACAAAAACTTTCAGTTCAGTTTTAGAAGAATTGTGCGAACGGAGGAGTATAATATTAGACGCAGTTAAAGTTTATGTGAAGGATTTTTTAATAATGCTTAGAAATACATATAAATAATAATTACTGCGAGAGCAAAACACACTACCTCAAATTATTAACACACACTACCGTGCGTTTAATAGATAATAATAATAGCTCCCCACACCGATTTCGGTGACGGTGGCCGGTTTCATTGAAACCAGGCCAGCTACGCAGGAGTAATTTTATAGTGGCCAAGTGTGTGCGCAGTACACAAGAGCACTCTCTCCTCCTTTACTCAGTAACCCAGTGGGACGGATAACCGACACGAATGGCGAAAGATCAGGCGCAGGTCGGACTTTTTACATGCCCATCCGACGCATGGATCATCTTTCTTGTCAGACAATCAGGTGATAAGCCTGCATTGTCTTAACCAAACTTGGACACAACATTTTTTGTTGTTCCAATGCAGGAATCGAACCCACGACCTCCGAGTCGAGAGCCAAGCTCTAAGCACTAGACCACGAAGACTGTTACAATAGATACAATTTTGTTAAACGTTGAAGTTTCTCAATCTGTCACATCATTTACATTTTTTCTATCTAAGAGGCAAAGGAACCCTCAAAAAGTTCAACCTTAAAACCTGTATGGGCGAATTTTGACAACAGGGCGACCTCCAGTATTTAAAAATTTGCGAATTTAATTACTATTAGGTTGATGTACCTACTTTTATCTAGTAAGGCAATAAATACCTTCTTGATACACTGTACAGTATTTCCTTCTATCGAAGGTTTGCCAGTTGTTTAGTTTTTGTTGTTTTTTGGCCGGATAGTAATTTGCACTTCGTTCTTCCTTCTTTACTGTTTAGGTACTTTTCCTTCCTGCTTCGTGTCATTCATAATAGTGCACTAATCATAATGCAATAATGCAACGGACGAATGCGCTCATCGGCATAGATTTACGCCTAAAGTAAAAAGTAAGAGATACAGAACATAGCTCCTGACTATTCACTTTCATTTTTATCAATGTTTCGTAGCCTGGCAATCTGAATATGCTTGAGGCTACTAGTTAGCCTTTGAGGCTGATTATGAAACACTTGGTGCATGCGGCAGGCCACTGGCCACAGTAGAACTCATAGAAGAGCTGATGTAAGTTGCAGTGGCGAAGGCTGGCTCTCCTTCATAGGGAAGCCCTAGCATGTATAATAGGTAGGGGCTTGGATGAGGGTCATCAAAAAGTAAGTGGTAAGTGAAGCCGATAGGAATGGAGTTAGAGGAACCCCACGCCACTGGTAAGTTGCAACTTGTGTAACTGTAACTTGCCTACCTAGTATGTAACTAGATGGCATATCCTTTTACCTTGGATAGTGATAAGTCAAGTACAATATTTGTGTCGTGTTACAATAGTCCTATCAGAAACATATGATATTGTAAATAGATGAAGAGCAAAGGCATAAGGCAAAGGCATCCGTATAAAGTTTAAACAATAGAAGTTACGTTATACTGACGCAGCTTTACTTGATAAACTCTACAACATTTTACCTTATAGCATTATTAGAGAATAATATTTTATGTTAAATTGGTAGGTAGTCTAGCTAGTAAGCTGGTGAATGAATTTAATGTGTGAACATCATAAGTAAATTTCATACCGTTTAAAAACTCTAACCTTATAACGAAATCACCAGCACGTCAATGCAAAGAAGAGCGTAACTCAATTTTTTAAATTAATATGAGGTTTGTATTGATGATTTTTATTCGGTATATTTAAGGAATGAATAATGAGAAAATATTATTATTATAAAACTTTATTATCTCATTCTAAAGTAGGTACGCATACGCTGTAACTGAATAATGCAGAAGGTGTAAAAAGGACATTTCCAATGTCAAAATACTGTCTTTACTTTCTTACCCTGCAAGTGGCAGGCAGTGTCAGGTGCGTACCTATAGCCTTTCCGCTTTCCGCTGTCGTAAAACTTACGTCCTACCTACCTTTACTTCAGGGCGATACAAATACTTATTCATTGATATAAATTAATGATACTTGATAGTAACATTGTTTTAAGTTTCTGGTATAATATATTATCAACGTTTTAATTATTATATCAATCTTGTCAAACGAGTATTGCTTTTTATTTACTCAGCTGACCACTGTCAATTTTCTACAAGTGCAGGTACCTACATAATTTATTTAACACAATATTATACTATTTTCTTATTTAACACAATTTTATTATTAAATATTTGACATTCAGGACTCTGTAGCATATCGAACTCAATGTAGTATTTGCTTTAAGACTTTTCAGAGTTTAAGAATTTGCAAAAACTACAAATAAATATATCTGTTTTTCCAATATAATATTATAAAACGGAAATCATTCAAATTGCAAGTTTAAGCTGAACGCGATGTTATTGCATTTAAAAATATTATGTATTATAAAAATATAGAATATACCTTACAAAACTACCCTATATTATGCATAAACGTTTCGTTACTAATTTAAAAATAGTAAATCTGGGCTGAACATAAAAATTTAGCGCATGCGTCCATTACCTAAAACTCCCGCGCTGTTTCGCTATTGGTGGCAAGTTGCCAAATACGCGGAAATTCTGACACACAGCAATTCTATTGGCTATTAAAACTGAAACCGAGCACCGCGATATTTAAAAATAGAAACAGGGGGCCGATTACAAAATTCTGGCGTGTATCCCGTTTTAAATGGAAGACGACACAAATAAATTTTATACTTATTAACTGTTCATAACTTACAATATTTTATAAATTAACATAATATAGATATTACTGATATTATTTGTTTGTTACTATTGTTCTTGTGTTCAACACTTCGGAAGTAAAAAAATGCACCAATTTTTTTTGCTAAACCCACCACTTTTTCATTCTTTTCATTATTATTTTATCTTAATTCTTAACCTACTTACCTGTTTCAACTTTAATTAATACGACACCGTGATAAAATAATAAACACTACACAACACTACACTGGGATACTTACATGTCGAGTCGACGCGTGCTGTGGTGCGACTGATGCGCGATAGTCGAGCGCGCCGGGTGTCGCCTTACGACCGCGTAAGGAGATGGAAACCACCCCGATTTGACCGCTGACTGATGGGAGTTTATGTTTTTCCAGCGTCCAGGGTAGAAGGCTAGAAGCCGGATGTTCCAGCATTCACAGCCACACCATCCTTTGCCATCTAGGTCATAAGTTTACCTACAGTGTGCCTAATACTACTCGAACTTAGAATTGGTATACTTACTTATATTTTCTGTTAAACCAATGTTAAAATTCAATACCAACTTTCCATTAATTATGTATTAAATAATTATTATATCAAACTTGCGGGTTTTTGATAATATTAATGTGTTATTTAGAAAAAGACTAAGAAAAGGCGAGCCCAAAAATTGTTTAGGGAAAAATAAAGATAATTCTATTCGTCGTTTTAGCTACAGGACAAAACAATAGTAGATTGTTAGCCTAGGGTTGAAAAGAATCAATTCCCGAGGTAGTTAGACGGCTATAGTCCGAGTAGGAATTTAATCTTTTACCCGTGGCAAACACTCTACTTTTGATTTAGAATATGAGGTAAATAAAACTAGTTGTTTATCTAATCTATTTATTGATAATAATATATTAGTAGTACCTATTTAAAATTAATAGTCAAATTAGGACAATTCGTGAAATTAAAAGTTATATTTTTGTTTGGAATATTTATAGTATAGAATATTTATAGTTTCAATATTTCGCTTGAACTCATTTTTAATATTCAATTCAAATCTTAGCACAAAAGTCCGTCACAGATACATACATAACAGATTTTAATATCCCGCCAATTTGTGTTGACTTTTTAAATTTTAAATATGGAACTTGCCGCTCGCCGCGTAATTGTCGCGGCACTCGCGGCTTATTCCGCTCAAAGAAGTTTGCGCTAAATTCACACTGGCTGTTTAGAAAGTCATGTCATTTTTTAATTGGTTTTTTTTACATAAAACTCTTCACAGCTGACAGCAGTTCTATTTTTGAAGTTTTTCCGGCCCTCGGGCCGGAATGAATTTGTATGAGTTTTTCCCTCCCTATAAAAGGAAAGCAGCATCTTCCACCAAATAATCAGATCAAAACAACGCTACTTTCCGAGTATGAGAAATGAAATACATATGCTAGGTACCTATAGTTTTCAGCGCAACACGTCGTTCGCGGCCCTCATCCTCCGACCCTGCTAACTTTTTTCCCGACTACGGCGAAACCAAAAGAAAGGGCTGTCTATGTATGTATTACTAGTCTGATTTTAATAAATGAGATGTCAATAGATTCATTATAATAGTCCGGGTAACATAATATAGGCTAAGTATATAATTTATTTTACGTACTCGGGTTAGGTATAGTTTTTTTTAAATAATTGTAGTTATTCACATAGTCCTTTCGTCAGGCCGTTCTATACCCTCTACGATGTCCTGTCCCTAGTTTCTACCCCAGAAATTGATTCTGCCCCAAGCCCCAACGGATATCGGTTCTAGGGGTTATGATACCCAACCCACTGCCATTTGCTAACGTGCTGGATCTGCTCGACTGTTGCGATTACTTTGGTTAATCTGCATTCTGCTTACAGATTTATAAATGTTATAGGTGTCCATATAAATTTCGAGAAGTTCCCTACAGATTTATAAATGTTCTGGTAGGTACAAATTTCCTTATTTCTGATTCCATCACGTAGACAAACTTTCAAGCATAAAAATTTTACCCCTTTAAGCTATAACGAGATGTATATTTTTGTGGTATGTCGTTTATAAAGTCCTTGAAATTTATCATTTAGAATTAAGATTCGTGCATTGTCAACAATAGAATTAAACAATAACAATTAGTAATAGCTACCAATAAGTTATAGCGTCGATCGCCATTTACAAGAAACGTATTTATTATCAGAAATTGGAATGCAAATCGAGACACTCATCAATTTTCTTCAAATGTATGACACATAGCCACAAATCGCTTGGCGACAAACGAATCAGCAACTTGCCTTGTTTATTTAATCCGCAAACATAGCTACTGTTTAAATAAATGAAGTAAATGGGTCATGTTAAATAAAGTTACAGGAAAATGATCGAGTATCGTAAACTTTTGAAGGTTATTATTTCGTCAACCAAGGAAAATATAATTGCTATTTTCAAATTACGTTTAAATATAAAATGAAATGTGGTATTTATTTTTAATTTTATTCTAATTTAAGTAATTAAATTATTTTTATTCTAATATAAGTAATCAATCAAACCTCAAGCGGCGCAGATATGAGAACCTTAGCGGGGATCACATATTTGAACCGTTTCGGGTTGAAACGCACAAATTTTTCAGAAGAATTTGTTGAGGCCACCCGAGACCGCAGAGCCGGCACCTATCTGGCCCAAAGAGTGAGTATCGCAATCCAGCGAGGAAACTCTCTGAGCCTTCTAGGTACTCTGCCTGGTGGGGACGACCTGGGAGATTTCTTTTTGGTATAGCTTTTTTATTTGTAATTTTTGTAGTTTTGTTTTAAGTATTAATTTTCTTTTTATTACTTACTTTTATAGTTTGTAAATATTTTAAATAGTAAGCTATAGACTAACATTGTAATAACTAGATTATTAATAATTTTTTAACATTATATAATTTAACAATATATTTAATTTATAAACACACGCGCACATAACATATTTAGCGGAACTACCTTGTACTTTTATCTATTCTGTGGCGGAACACAAAAAAAAGGTCCATAATTAAAAAAATATGGTTTTATTTTAAAATCTACTTAAGTACTACACTTCTTTTGTTATTTAAAGTTTCATTTGTTTTACTTAAAATGAGATCACATTAAGAACAGATTTTGCGAGTAAAGGCTATTTGTGAAAAATGGTACATTTTTGAACTTTTCATGTAACCGGGAAAAGTGAAAATTAATATAAAAATAACAATTAATTAAATTAGAAAAATGGTGATTAATATCGCGTATTTCCTCCACGTGTTCTTATTAAAGTTTCTACCCGTCTAGGCATACTGAGAATGTATCGATGGTCTCTTGGGATAGTCTCCGCCATTCCTCAATTACGGCGATTCGCAGTTCACCCACGTTGGCAGGAGCTGGAATTCTGGACTTAACTATTCTTTTCAGCAAGTCCCAAACGTGCTCTATTGGGTTCATATCCGGTGATCTCGCCGGCCACTCCATAACAGTGATATTCATATCATTAAGATAAGCTTGAGTTACCCGAGCGGTATGCGGCCGAGCATTATCCTGCATAAAAACAAAATCACCAATATATGGAGCAAACGGTACGACATTTTCTTCTAAAACTTCTCTGATATAGCGGTCTGCAGTCAGATTCCCTCTGTAAATCACTACCAAGTCTGTGCGAGCTCCCAAACAAATGCCCGCCAAAACCATCATTGATCCACCACCGTATGCAACTGTAGTTTCAAAAGTCTGAATGTATCGTTCTCCTTTGCGTCTGTATATTCTTTGCCTGCCATCTATTTGATTTAAGAGAATTCTGCACTTATCACTAAACAATACCTTACTCCTCTGAATCTCTGAATGTATCGTTCTCCTTTGCGTCTGTATATTCTTTGCCTGCCATCTATTTGATTTAAGAGAATTCTGCACTTATCACTAAACAATACCTTACTCCATTGGTCCGCATTCCAAAGTCGATGTTCCTGAGCAAAAGTTAACCTGTTTCTACGATGATTTACCTCGAGCCTTGGCGGGCACAAATGAACCCAAACCAGCTTCCTCGAACCTTCTTCGTACCGTACGCTCACTTACGGTTACACCCCGCACTGCTTCTAACTCATGTCGGGCTTGGACGGCCGTCAAACGGGGTTCCTACGTACACGAAGCCGAATGAAACGATCATTCCTACTCGAAGTGCGTCTTTTTCTGCCTTGTCCTGCTCTTCTCACATAAGTATCAGTCTCCCTGAACCGTTGGATACTGCGATGGATCGTTGAAACTGGTCGACGAAGATCTCTGGATATCACTCTGTAGGTTTGACCATTTCTTCGCATTTCGAGTGCCCTGGCAATCTCCGTTGGGGCTAAGTCAGGCATAATTCAGTCCTCAACTCCAAAAAGATACGCGATTAAAAAAAACTAACAAAAAACAGTATTTCAATGAAATTTTAAATCAAACTCAGAAGGAAGAAATACTCGAAGTTCGCTCCAGATAAGGTGTATTTGAATAAAATTAAAACAATTGCATAGAATGTGATGTTAAGTTGTTTTCTTAATTTGAAAATATTTCTTTTTAAATTAAATGACGTATAAACCAGCCAGCAACCTTATATGATACTGATATCAAACCCTTATTTTATGTTCCGCTAAATATGCCGGTGTGTGTATTTAAGTAATAGTAAATAGTAATAAAATTGTTAAAATATTTTTATTGTAAAAAATGTAGTCGGAATGATGTAGCATTTTGGGTTACTTACAACATTTTTTCGCAATACGCTTACGGCTTATGTAGTTACCTACATAGATAATAAAAAATTTTGATCAGCCTGCATTCTTAGTTACGAAATTATGTTCCTTAGCAACTATTATGCCTATTAAAAATAATTATTATTTGATTCGTTTACCGTTTACGGATACACACAGAGGAAGTCTCTAAGCGTCAGATGTGCCACTTAAAATGTTGCCCCCATTTCAACACAAAAATCTCTGAATCACTATTAATTTGAAGAAAAAAAGTATGACATAAATACTGACTTCAAAATTATGAAGATTGAGTTGAGAAATACTGAAAATTGTAGCCGAATTAAAAAGGGTAATTATTTCGAAAACGAAAAAACTCAAAAAAGTATAAAGTAAAACTATTTCATACTTTTTTGAGCATTTTTACTTAGGAAGTCGGTTTAATTTTGATATATAAATAATATGTTCAGTTCTGTTCAGTGCTTTTGGATCCAGGGTATACCTTGGTGCAAAATCTTACTTTTTGATAGCATATGCTTGGACTACTTCAGAAAAAGTCGAAATCACCATATGTGTTCATATAAATCAAAAGGATCGATTTGGGATAATAGCCTATACATCAAAAAAATAAGCAATGCATCATGCAACATACTTTTTTTGCTTGATACCTATTACCTACTTAGTAGGTAAGGTAAGTAAATATTTTTTCTAGGTATCTCATACCTACTTACCTGCTGTTACTAGGTACTTAAATCTAACCTAATTTTATAAGTCCTCTTATGGTTCCTTCTTCCTTAAAAGTTATCCCCCGAATTTGAGTATCAGAGTCAACTGAATTACCAGACATACGAGCAGACGGATAATCTGATGACACCTGCAACAGCAGAGGAGTTAAATAACGTGCCCTTAACCAAAATTGTAACAATGAGGGTACAATTGCTGGTACAAGAATCCAGATGTTGCATAAACTATACATGTTGGTTTATTTTTATAACTGTGTGGCGTCTGCGCCAGAAATACTTTCAGTGGGCACACTGCTGGCGTCACACGTATGCTGTGGACAGTGTAGGTACCAGACAAACCCAGTGCATCAATTTTGAACCTTATTACTATAGTAATAAGATAGAAATGTGGTACACCGGGTTTGTCGACGACCGTACTTTGTACATTCCACCGACATGTTGCAATTTAATAACTGGACCTGACGTTATCAAGAGACCTAAGACAGACAAATTAAAGGTAGAAAAAGTAATGAAAAGTAGTGAAAAAATATCAGAAGGTACCGGCACGGTCGCGCTTGTATCTCCTTTTGTGATGATGGTGAATGGTGATGGTAAGCATGGTACTATACACCATAAACTTACAGGATGGTACAGGAATACCATTGACAAAAGAGCAGACGGATAGAAGAGCAGACGGATAGACTGCTATCCGTCTGCTATTTTGTCGATAGTATTCCTTAAAAATACCGAATTTTAGATATATATCTATTATTCGAGGTAAAGTTTCCTGGCTGGCTGTTGACAAAACGATTTGTGGTCCTACAACCCGAAAAAATCGAGAAGTCTAAAAATTGTTCACAGCGGCTCCGCCCGCATAAATACAGTAACCCACGGGAACACTGTTCATTTTCGGCATTAAATATAGCCTATGTTTTAATCCAGAACCCCAATTCTCGTAATTAACATACCTACAGTTTTATATTACTTTAAATTAATTATAAACGAATCGTCTTGATAAACTGATTTTTGGAGCTTAGGCCAATCAAAACATGTTTGACGTTTATGAGAATACCATTTTGAATTTTTAACATATCGGGGCTGGATCGAACTGTATTATTGCAGGAAATAATTAGCAGAATCAACATTCAGAGCCTAAACCATACCCAATCATCAAAATTCGTACAGCAGTTTTTGCTTGAAAAAGTCACATAGGTGATGGACGCATGTATATTAATTCATAACCATTCTCACAAAATTTCGCATTCATAAGTAGTAGGATTCCAGTAGGAGTCCAGATTTATTATAAAGTCATCGATAAACTGTAAATAAATATGTCATTGTGTAGAGGACAAAAATGGCCTGATTGTGGAAGTTTGTGCAACCTTGTGCGCCGCTGTCCACCTTGTTGCCTTTAAAGGTAGTCAAAAGGCTCCGTGATATGGAATTGAAACTGACGACGAACATTCCAGAACTCGGTGGATTTATCGCGAAACATCTATGGATCGCAACTTCGTCCGCTATGAAGTTTATTCTGGGATTATTCGGTGTAATATCACATTATTATATTAGAATTTGGAGAGTTATCAAGTAGGTAGATACAGTAATTAGAAAACCAACTTTTGGTTTCTGTCCTGGCTGAGCCGAATCTAGGACACATGCGATAATAATTGATAGTAGTGACTATGAGTAGATAACACTTAGCTAAGGGCCTGTTTCTATTTAGTGTCGGAAAGCTTTTTCGCTGCTTGCTTTATATCGAGCGACACCTCCAGAATATATCTAAGGAAGTTCCTAAAAGAAAATAACCTTTTTAGTAAGAGTCTATAAGTATAGACATATAGTATATAAGATATATAAGTTGCGCACATAAATTTGTTAAATTGTACAATTCTTATGTGTTTTACCTAAATTTATACACATTATTAAGATGAGATTGATGAATAATAAACTTTTTTTTGTTAGTATTTTCACAGGCTATTAGGGCTAATTAGGCAATAGGCATACACATACCATTAGTAAAATAAATACTATTGCAAAAGCAATTGTAAGTACTATGTAGTTTCTCTATTTACTGCAGACTGATTCACTGCAATCGATCCGTATAATCATAATTTATAACACAGTTTGCTATAATCCATAAAGAGCGTGTCACCGCTTTCCTGGCTTGTGGCTGATCATGGGCTGATCTGACCATATGGTGGGCGACCTTGACGCTAAATACAGACTTGGTCACGTATTACATACCGATAAGAATATCCTTATAAAAACTCTACTGCCATTGTTGAAAATTCTTACTAACTCGCAGATAGCCTAAAGACGAATCAGGTTTCATTGTGATACCTACAAAAAATAAATTATTTTACGTTCGTTTACTTACCCGAAATTATAACGCCTCCAAATATATTGAATAAATACCACACAAAATCTTCATAAATTTTCAACCGACTTCCAAAACACAGGAGGAGGTGATCAAGTCGTGTTTTTTTTGTGCGTATGTTACGCGATTACTCCGTGAACTGATTTTCAAAATTCTTTTTATTGTAGAGTTGACTCCTGAATTGGTCCCATTGTCACCAAATGGTAGATCTGGTGATGGGATCCATGAGGAATCGAGAGAAGTCCTCAAAATTTATAGGGATAGTGATTTTGACTTCTTTTGAAGTAACTCGAGCATATGCTACCAAAAAGTGAAATGTGTCAAGGTATTCGCTCAATGCGAAGCCATGGTAGGGAGAGCCAGATCGATATCAGCGCTCGCAGTGGATGATTTAGGCGTTGAAGGGGGCTGTTTAATATTTCTGAGCAATTAAAATATACGAAAAAAATTTATTTCACTTAATAAAATAGATTAATGCAGCAATATGTTTGCATTTTTTACTTTGGTTGTAAACACAATTACAATGCACGTCTTTCACGTGTTGAGCTGCATTTATCTGAAATAATAAATTAAGTTTCATTAGTATATTGATTCAGTTACTGTAATTTAATAAAACATAATTATTCATGACATTTTTTATTACATTTAAAGATGTACTGTAGGGTGTTGCATGGACTGATGCCTGCCTAATTATACGAGATTTTATTAAATAACTTTCATTATTTTTACGGAACTCTTGAACTTCTCGTACGTGGTCAGCTAATACGAAAGCTCGTATTAGCTGACCACGCCACCACTTTTCGTTTAATTTTTGTTTGTGGTTGAAATTCAATTGTATGTGTGATTGATTGAAAGCAGCTGTTTTAATAATGATGTCCATGATGAATTTGAATCTAAAAATAAAAAAAATATATATTTATTTACTTAACAAGTACCTAAAACTACAATTTTATATGAAATTGAAATCGGTAGCCATCTGACAGTTTCTAATATTTTTTTAACAAATAGATTAGCATAAAAAAAAATATTTCAAATTAACATTCATAGTTTTGTTAAAATTCTACATATGATTTTTTTATAATTTTCTTTAGAATAAATTATATTTTGAATAAAAATTATTAAAATTGTCACATGATGTCTACTAATTTTAATTTCATAATTTAATTCATTATTTTTCTCTGGCCAATATTTTTTTATTCTGTTTTTATCTGTCAATAATTTAACCTCACATTTGCTGGTTATATCATTCAAATATTGTTCAAAATACTTACTTCGCACTGCTGATTTCACACAAATACTTCACGACATAAAATCTTCATTGATTAAAAATTTAATTTTAAATAAAAATTTTTACATCAAAGATTCATAGTGTAAAGCTCTCTAACAGCCCCCTTTAGTTCATTCATGCCGTGGCGCTGCAGTCACGCACAGAGCGAATACCCTGGATCCAAAAGGACTGAACGGCGTTTCTCATTCGCATCTTTGAAGATGCACGTTTGGAAATTTTAGCATCGCTTATAAAACTGCAAACAAATGTATCTATTAAATAATCATCATCACCACCACCATCATCACACCATACACCATGATATTGTGTTGATATCTAGGTATTTCTCATAGTCTTTTACACCGATATAGATTTCTTTGAACATTCACAGGTATCAAAAAGTAAAATGTTGTGCCAAGGTATAACCCTGGATCCAAAAGGACTGAATAGAACTCCTCAGTCTTTAAAGATACACGTTTGGAAATTTCAACATTGTTTAAAGAACTACAAGCATATGTCACTATTAAATAATAATCATCATCACCACAACCATCATCACACCATACATCATGATATTATGTTGATATAGGTATTACTCATAGTATTTTACACCAATATTGATTTCTTTGAACATTCACAGCTACCATAAAGTGAAAAGTTGTGCCAAGCCTAACAACGATGATGATGGGATCCATGAGGATTCGAGGAAACTCTTATTAGAAAAATTAATGAACGTTAAGTTTTCTTACACATTTTTAATGTCTCCGCAACTTTTTCTGTCAACACAACACCACAAAAAGATTTATTAAAAAAAGAAAAGGGGATTCACTTTCTCATAGTTAGTGATCATCTTCAGTCTATCATTATATATTGAGACATCTATGAACTAATCTGAGACACGGCGCCGGCCGATGTACATTAGGCATTTTGAGTTGATTTAATTTTATAAATCGTGAGTGTGGGACCTCTTGCTCCAACTAACTTCATGGAGGTGTTTTGTACATTAGTGTGTGGCGGACCAATTAGCGTCACAATCCTGAATCGCGCTATCGAAGTTTTCTAAGATTAGCGGTATATATACAACACCTGAAATGACTAAATGTGGGCTTCGGCCTGACCAAGCATACCATCTCGCTCGGTCGGAGATCTCCCTTTTGGGGCTTACCACATTGGTGACCCTCAACATAACACGCCTCCTTCTGGACATCATCATCATCACCCCCCACCCCTCCGCACCACGCCAGCCAGACTCGGCCTCATCGGGTACCTCGACCACCAGCCTCAACGCACTGCGGCCTGGTCGAATCCTCATCGGCTTCAACGGACACTACACGGATCGGTCAGCAAGCAGAGCACGAAGCTCCTCTCCTGATCAGCACAAGTAGATACAACGATCGGTTATCAAGCAGAGCACGAAGCATCCATCCTGGTCAGCACGGCAGCACAGTTCCGACTCACTGGGACTCCTCTTCACTGGCACCTGGCGACACAAGCGTAAGACGCATCGAAGATTTCGACCTCTGGTCTTCGGGGGGAGTGATGTGGCGGACCAAATAACGCCACAATCCTGAATCGCGCTATCGAAGTTTTCTAAAATCGGCGGTATATATACTTACAACACCTAAAATTTGGCTTTAAAAAAAGGCTTTCCACGATATCCCACAAGTGCTTTACATCGACATTGAAACACATGATTATACTATAGTAGACGTTGCTCGCGACTTCGTGCGCGCTAAAGGAAATCTCGCGGGAACCATCCCTGCTGCAGATAGTTTTATCAGGATCCCTAATAGAACTATCTGGATCGAAAAATGCCCAGATAATTCAGCAGGGATACATTTCGCCGCGATAAAATGTAGGTTCAGCTGGATAGTAGAATGATAATTTGTGTGTTGTTTACGAATTGGTCTCGGGTTCGAAAACTGGTCAAATTTCAGCCCAAACAATTGTATAAATCCGTTGATAAAAAAACATTAATTTTAACACAACTACGACCTGGATGTATAAATATACAAATAATATTTTAAAGAACTCACGTTCAAATTGGCTGGTACAGACTTCAAAAATAAGAAGATTGAGTAGAAAAATAGTAACATTTTAGCAGAATTTAAAAGGTGCACTATTTCGAGAGAATCGACATCATACTTTTTAGTAATTTTATGAATGTTATTGTTTTATGTATTGTTTTTACTTTGGAAGTCGGTTTCTATATTTTCTAAAATATTTTTTTTAACTAATTAAAAGGCACGATTTTGAAAAGCATGATTCAAAAAATCTATGAAGCTAAATTGAAAATTAGAAGCTTTTGTGTCTGCAACGCCATCTAGTTTTATTATTGGGAAAACTTTCTAGTTAGTCTATATTTTATAAGCTGTTCTAAAAAATTATATATCTTTATTGTTTTGTAATTTTTAGTTCATTTTAGTCGTGCAAAAATTACAACACTCACGTTCGTGCCAAACGCCTACTTAACGTTTAAAGTTATTTTAGAAACAATACCTACAGATGATTTTTTCTAATTTTTCAAGACTCCTTTTAATATCTGTATAATCTATGACTCCTTTGGTGACAGTCAGACAGTCAGTCAGCTAAAGCATAGATCGCCGACGTGCGGTACCGCCCCCAAGTGGGCGCTGGAGCTTTTCGTGGGGTGCGGGGGTAGGTCCAAAGGCAAATGGGGGTGGTTATGTCAGCCAGGGGGGCACCGACCACAACCACGAGTAGCACAATTACACAGAGAGAGAGAGAGAGAGAACATTAATTTTTAATTTGTATTTTTAACAGATAAAAGACAGATATAAAATTAATATAGGTATAGTTGTGACAGATTGCCAAACATCAACGTATACCTAATATTTTTTTTATAAACGGACGGTAGTGTGAGTTTATAATCTGATGCAGTGTGTGTTGTTATTTCTATTAATTTTGTGTATAAGCTTTCATTTTCCTCAAAATAAACTTTAATTGTGCCAAATTTCGTACTCCGCCATTTTTTTTGTTTGTAAAAAAAATAAGGAGTTTTTATTATATTAAGTACTTAAGTATATATGATGATAATGTAAAGTGGAGAGTTTCTTGTAAAGGGGCAGTAGTTCATAAAAGGTTGGAAAACTATGAACTATTTATAAATCCATACTTTATTTATATGCGGAAGTAACTCCGTCTGTCAAAAATTTTAAAGTATTAAATATTTTTGATGAAATTTGACACACAGATTGGACCACGCAAAAGGCTACTTCTATCCCATAAAATGTACGGTTCCCGCGCAATATACGATTTTCTGCACGGACGAAGATGCGGGTCCACAATATTTTAATCTTCATCGGTGATCGAGGTTTATACTCTCTCATCCTTTTATGCGCCATGTGGTAATGCGTTTGCGCATATGAGTTAAGGTAAGTTCAAGGCAAATACTTGCTCGTAACTCATGGGCGCTCGCCAGTCGCCAGCTGTGACTCACTCGCAACTCGGCCGGCGCCGACCCTGCGCCGTGTACATACCATATCATGTAATAAGCACACGCATTACACTTGCAGGAATCCTTAATCATCATCATCATCGCACGTCACATATCAACCATGCATTAAATTTGAAGTACTCATTAAGTTTTAACACCCTCCGTGGTCCAGTGGTTTAAAGCTTGGCTCGAGGTCGTGTGTGCGATTCCCGCGATGGAACAACAAAAAATTTAGTTAGGATAATGCAGGTTGATCACGTGGTTATCTGAGAAGAAAGATGATCCATGCGTTGGATGTGCATGTAAAAAGTCGGTCCTGCGCCAGATCTCTCGCCAGTCGTGTCGGATATCCGTATATATATATCGATATAGGTTTCGGGAGTAAAGGAAGAGAGAGTGCTCTTGTGTACTGCGCACACACTTGGGCACTATAAAATGGTCTGATTTCAATTAAACCGGCTACCGTCCCCGACATCGGTGTGGGGAGATATTATTATAAAGTTTTAAGTAACATGGCAACTGCAGTTGCTAGTATATATATGTGTAATCTATGTGCAGTTGCGTCGCTGTTGGTAACAGGCGCTAACGTCTGCTGCCGGGGCGCGGTTCTCGTTTCGGTTTAAAAAATATTATAGTCCACGCTAGCCTCTACTGATTTTCTTTGAGGATTGCCATCTCATTGGTCCTTGCCACTAACAGAATGCCAAATGCACGCTTTAACAGAAACATAGCACATATTAATATTATTGTATTTAAAACGGTTAGTAGAGTGAAATACAATACAATTATATAAAAAACACTATATTTTAATAATCATAGATAGCGATTTTAATTTACTTATGCCGTGTCTTTTTCCAGTCAGTATCCAAACTTTCAGGAGTGAATATGCTCTTGAATATAAGCAACTTTTACTATGGGATCAACTTACATACTTGAAAAAAAAATATCAGCTGTTTCATACAAAAGGGCTACGGCATAGATAGCATTTTGTAGGAAACAGCTGATTTTTTCCTCAACATAATTAACCCTTAAAAATACTTTTTTACAGACACAAATTCCAATCACGACAACAAAACAATGTTACTCAAAACATTGATTTAACTTAATTAAACATCAAGTCCAATGTATAATTAAGGCCATTTTTTTTGTCTATTCTTACTCTACACTTTTGATACTTATCAGATCATATCTATAATCTATTATATCTTATCATAATATGTATGAAAATATATTGAACACTTTCATGTGTACATTTTCACTTATCTAGTCTGACAGACGACAGTATTTAAAAGATTATACGGTATTTAAGAAATTATATAGTACATAGCATTCATTTCATTTTCAATATTGCTTATTCTAATAATTCCAAATATTTTTATTGTGACACACTTGGAGTATATCACAAGGTCCTAGGATCTATTTTACATTAAAATTCAAATATATTAGAAACCCGTAGATTTAACACGAACCCTCGACATATTGAGTCAACTGAAAGAGTGCTTAAAATGCGAATATGCAGACTTGGGCCCGCAGTCGGGCGCGAACTATCCGATCGGCAACATGCCTAAAAGTTTGGTAAAAAACTGTAAAAATAATACTTTAACCATTCCAAGTCGTGATTTCCCCAAACTTCTTTAAACACACTTTACGCTAAACCTGGATTCTAGCTCTCTCTCTCATTCAATGTTAGAACTGGACAGACAGATCCAAAATCGTAGGTCAGTGTTAAATGCTAAAAAAAACATGTCTTAAAATTTGATTAAAAGCTATTTAACGTAACAAGACTGCCCATTTTCTTCACGTGAAGTTGATCGTGTGTATTAGTGGACACGAGATACTACGAATCATAGATCAGTAAATTTTGGACCACATAATGAATGAATTAAAGTCTACAATTGCAATACAATTATCGATAGTCATTCAGTTTTACGATCTTTAAGCACTGTTTACTTTGTAAATGTTGTAATTGCGCTAAGCATTTACACAAAATAAAGCTGTATAACATCATAAAAAATGTGCTTTGCTTCACGGACATGTTTTCGCTAAGTTTTTGTATCCAGATTTTTCAAATATCCTTGTTAAAATTAAATTATGGTATGGTTGCTATTCACAGTAAATATTGTCTCTTTATCTATTTCAAACATTTAAGAGTGATATGAGCAAACGAATACATAACAGGGCAGTAACCCCATACTAAAACATTATATTGAACAGTTTTTTTAATCATCATGATTTCTTCTCGAAATTGATTAAAAAATTCTAGGACCAAGTACTATACTTACATGTGTATCACAAAAGCTTAATACTATTGAACCTTTCTATGATATTCAGGGGTCGCATTACCATAATCCTGCAAATTGAACAGTGAAGAGCGATTAATCACCATATACTTTAGAAAGTCTTGTATGTGCGTTAGGACATGTTGCAAGGATTTCTCATCTAGTGCTGTATATGCTAACATCGGTCCCATTTTTGCAAACAACCTCAACAGATGTATAGATCCGTATATTTGTGACATAGGCGTGTCGGGGTACTCTTGTAGAATCTCGCTGTACTGTGGTCTTTCAAATTTGTATAGCAGCTGTGAACCCAATGTCGCATTGAAATACTCCTTTATGCCTTCAGTTATGTCAACTAGTACGGACTCCTTTGCTTGGTTGTGTTGTTTGCTTGACTTTTTAGAAGCGAGATAGTTATCAACGATCTGTGAAACTGTGATTTTCGCTGGCAGTAAAGCTAATTTCTGTTGTCGTGTGATAACATCCCAATCGTCTACAAGCCACACTTTCAACTCCTCTGGTATTTTGATTTTCACTTCCACTTTAGCCAGGTACTGTTCTTCCGATTCTATTGAGATATCTAGTCGCCCCCGCTTTTTCCTGAAAATATAAATAAAATAGAAATTATTAAAAAAATGTACTGTGGAGTACAGAGTTGTTAATCCTACTAATATTATAAATGTGAAAGTTTGTGAGGATGAATGGATGTTTGTTACTCTTTCACGCAAAAACTACTGGGCGGATTTTGATGAAATTTGGTATGGTAGTAGCTTAGGCTCCCTAGGGCCATTTTTATCCCGGAAAAGTACAGTATTCCCGCGGGATACCCGATGGTATATTTACGCGGGCGGAGCCGCGGGAAACAGCTAGTATACAATAAATGATCTTATACACATGTTCAGTCGACTTAGTGCATGTCTTTGATAATCATATTTTAAAAGTAAAACTAATGACAAGCATATGTTAATGTTTAGATTTTGAGTTATAATATAGCTCAGTAACAGAAAAATGTAAAAGTCTCAATAATACAACAGGGTAATTGACTCATATTTGATTTCATACATTGAAAGAGTATTTCCTTTATTACTTGGCTTAGGAAAACGTATTCTAGCGATATCATAAATTAAAAACTTAAGATTGATAAATAAAGTTGATTTAAAAATATGTGTTTTTGTTTTTTAATTTCTACTGATGAAAACACCTCCGAGTAACTTCCGGCAAGGATGTGACGCCACAAACGTGCTAAACACATATTATGTAGTAGTGAAACGGAACGTTTCTGTAAATAAATTGTTCATGACATCTTCAAAACTTATTTATGTGAAAACGTCGAACGGAACGTAACACCGCCAATTTACTACTACGGACTATAGTCTGTGCTATAGCACAGATTACAAATAGTACTAGTATAACGACACAGCACAGATAATCTATCAACCAACATGGCGAATAGTGTTTTCGGCGGTTTTTAAAAGTGTATTTTTAAAATAATTTCATATTATTTTGTTGTATGTAATGAAACAATTATGAAGCGTTTAAGAGATAAATAAAAACAAGGTCAAGTAGCCTATTTAAAACAATTTACTTGAATTGTTAATAAAATAATTATTTAGGACCTTTTGGAAGGCAAAAACATCCCCCTTATTAATAAAAATATTTACACCACAGATACACAAATCCATGGTGCTGTATTTGTGTCAAGTGGCTTTTCCAACTTTATTAGAGAATTAGACAAAGACAGCAACATGGATTAGCATATCCGTGGTGAAAATATTTTTATTATTAAGTTTTAGTTTATTAATAGCTCCGAAGATTTATTTTTAAAACTCCAATGATGTGAACTTGTACCAAACCTATTACTAGAAAATTTTTGACTTATATTTTGAAATTAAAGTAAGATGTTGTAAAACCTGTAATATGTAATACATTTTTATTCAACAATACTTTTAGGACATTTAATCAACACTTACTTAGGCTGGTCTGATCCGGAGTCGGCGGGTGTGTCTTTGCTTTGGGTTTTGGTTGCTTTCGTAGTGGTTGTCGGTGTCGCATCAGCCTCTTTATCCTTGTCTTTACCTACAGAAACACAGATTTAATTTTTTTTAAAGAATTTTTTATCAGTTTATACTAATGATTTCAAAACTAATTCAAATTTCTTTATTTCAGACTACCATAGTCCATGTAGTATTACATACTTAAACTTAAAAACGATAGGGGTAGTAATATTAAAGTAAAATACATAAAAAATAAATATCTATTCTTAATCTTATTCCTCTCTATTGTCATGCACCTAAAATAGCACGGATGAAATCTAGAGGTACTGCTCTTATTTTCGTTCATTATCTGCATGTAGTTCCTCAGTATAGGTGCATGCTGATCATCTGCCACAATCCTCAGGATGCTGTTGTCGCTCTCCCGCACGCGGTTTATTACTAAGGCAAAATTTTTGCGTAGGAGTGCCTGAAATCCGTCCCTTCTTGCCTGGGCAAACATCTCAGTATATTATTATATTGGATGCAAAGGGCGTTTAGTATAGCTGATCCACAGGCCGCCGGTGTACAGATTCTGACAGAATGCTTTAAAAAGCGTAAGCTTAACTTCGTCTGTACAACTAGGTCGTCCTAAAGGTCGTCGGTAAGTATATGTCCAAGGTTCTTAAAATTAAATACTCTCTTAAGCTCCAACCTGCTGAGGCATATTCGAGGTATGATTTCCGGATTACTGGCAGCTTTAAAAACCGGAGAAAATTATTTGCTTTATCTGACATTGTTTGCAAGACCATGTGAATTAGCGTGTTTCTCACACAGATTATACATCTCTTCAATACCCCTCAGAACTACGGATGAACTATGTGAATGTCACATTTGACAGAAAAAATCTTCATACAGGAAAATGTTACGCTATCTTGATTTCAGAAGATTTTGTCAATTAAATACGGACTGACTATACTGCAGATAGCAAATGTCAAAATGTCAAACCTCAACTGCCCCAAACAATCCCAAAAATGGGGCAGTTTAAGTTTGGACACTTTTTTCCTTAGCATGCCTCGTCTATAATATATATAGGTCTATATATTATACAAAATCAACAAATACATAATGCAGTGTTCTATCTAATCTAAAATTTAAATTACACTGGCAACTAAAAAAGAGAAATAGTAGATTTATCTTTTAAGCTTTTTTACATTTTGAAATTAATACACATACCTTAACAAACATACTTAATCAAGTAGAGTCGCTGACATTTCCAATGTATATTTGCAACATATTACATACTATTACTCTGATTTAGTATTATTATCATAGACGTATATATTATAGACCAATATCTAATCAAAAAACTGTCCCTACTTAAATGGCCCCATTTTTGTGGTTTTGGGGCTATTTTGACATTTGTGATATGGTGAAATCAAGATGGCTGACATTTGAGGTATGGGTAAATCAAGATGGCGTGACTTACTCTTGTAACGAAGATTTCTTCTGTCAAATGTATGTCATAGCCCATCCTTAGTTTTGAAATCTTTTGTTATTATTACAAGAAATATGTCTGTTGGATATTTCCATTATGATATATCCCACCTGCAGGTGTGGATGCTCTGGATTCTTCCCTGGCGGGAGTTGAGCTGGCTGCCTCTGACTTGCGACCTTTAGCTGGAGCTGAAATTTACCAACATGCTAGTAACCAAATGTATGTTTATATTATACATGTTTTGTATTCTTTGCAATACAGTCGTAACTATGAATATTTTAGTAATTATTAGATACTACAAAAATCATAATTTCGCATTACTATATTCCTCAACTTTCTAGTAACCACATAAATATTTTCCCAATAATAAGAGTGTAAGCTGATTTGAGTGAATTGATGAAGAGCAGAATGAGCAATAATCTTGAACAAGCATGCCCCTAATATACAAAACATAAAATAAACATACTCTTTTTAGTCTTGACAGGTTGTGCTGAATGTGCTCTTTGGACTTCCTTCTGTCTCTGCACATTTGCTTCATTGTATTTGAGGACTCGGCTTTCAGGAACCCATTCATCCCAACTGCAAGTAAATAATAGACATTAGCAAACAATATTCTTAGATGTCATTAATTTTATTGAAGCAATTTCATATGTTGGTAGTCTAAAAATGATAATTATATTGTGTAAATACATTTAGACTGTTTTATGTATTATTGTACTTAAAAGTAATATCCAAATGATTGTATTAACTTGTTACAGATCTTGCAAACTACGAGCGCGCATAGCCTTTATTTGTAGTTGTAATTGTAAATATACATTTCCGTTAGTGTGCGTACCTGACGGAGCGGTCAGTAGCGAGCGAATTTGTACAGATATGGTCACTCACACAACTAAGGGCGCTCGTAGTTTGCAAGATCTATATAGTCTTGTTGTAAATTATAAGTATGAACATATTTAAAACGCTGTTATTTACTTACTTTTTGTTCCATCCTGCATAGTGTATTAGATATCTAACATGCTTATCTTTGGTAACAGAACTTTTTAAGCATTTTGCCTCATAAATTAGCGGGCCATGGAAGCATAAAACTTTCTCGCCTGAAACATTAATAACTAAGCATAAATTTTACCACAAAATGTAAGGGCAACTTTAAGAATTACTTTAAATTTAATTTACCTTCAGCAAATTTCAGTTTCGGTGCCATATTTCTTAAAATTTTGAGAAATATTTACTTTACATTCTTCGAGCGAACAGCGGACTTATCATTTATCAAACTTGTTTGACATTTGACTGTTGACATTTTTTTTTGTTATATGGCATCAGCATATAACGATTTGCCAGTGCCAAGTTAAAAAGACGGGATATAGAACTTTCGTTTCAGGAGTTTTGCCGGGATTTCAATTGGTGACGTTGTGGTTTTTGTTTTTTTTCATTAATTTGTGTCATTTCGGTTCTTATTGTGAAATATTGGTAGAAAATTAACCATTAAATATTCGTTAACGTGCACAAGTGTGGGCAAGTGGTACAACTTCCAAAAACGTGCTATTTTGTGTTTCCTCCAAAAATCCCTAGAAACTCTCAGTAAAGCTTCTACCACTTTACTGAATCGACTCACTTGACTCATTTACTGCACTGACTATTATTTTGGACTTTGACTAGACTTTAGACTTGACGAATTAGTTATACGGTGTTGAAAATTGAAACGAAAATTCTAGGGAGCCTTTTAAACTTGACACTGGCAAATGGTTTTAAGCCGATGCCATATATAAAAAAAAAACTTTCGTTACAGAAGACTGAGGCTGAGGGGTTCTGTCCAGTTCTTTTGGATCCATGGTATACACTTGGCACAAAATTTTACTTTTTGGTAGCATATGCTTCATTTACTTCACAAAAGTCAAATCCCAATAGATGTCCTTATAAATTTTAAGGAGTTCTCTCGGTTCCTATTGGATGCCATCATAAGTTCTCCACTTTAGTGACTAAAGGACCAATTTCGAATTATACCCTTTAGGCTTTACTAAACAAAAGAATTGAGCAAATAGTGGACCTTTACATTTGCAGTCTATATTTTATTATATAGACTGTAAATGTAATGGTTCAAAATCTTAAGTAAACGACAGAGTAATGTTCCAAGATATCCGTGTCGGAGTAAAATACTATGAGATTACCTACATTTTACATCATCATCATCATATCCTATCATACCTACATTTTATATCATCATCATCATATCAACAGAACTCCTGACTCCTATAAGGAGTCAGGAGTTCTGTTCAGTGCGTTTGGATCCAGGGTATACCTTGGTGCATAATCTTACTTTTTGGTAGCATATGCTTACCCAAGCATATGCAACCAAAAAGTAAGATTAAACTTACTTTTTGGTAACATATGCGTAACTTTTAGTAAAAGTTAAAATGATATAGTTTCCTCGATTCCTCATGGATAAATCATCAGGTCACCACTTTGATGACAACGGGACCAACTTTAGATAATAAATCATTAAAAATATATCTATCTCTTTACATCAAAAAAAGAATTTTGAAAATAGGTTCACAGACGGCGGAATTATAATAATAATAATAATAATAATCGTTTAATTCAGGCAATTATCGTTGAACATACAAAAAAATACTTAAATACAGCTATACGTTCAGCTACTTTATTTGGAAGTCGGTTAAAAAGGTCGAGTAACGTAGTAATGTTAGCCACATATGTTTATTATTAACCTTATTATTTAAATGTTAAGTTTTATGAATACTTAGCGCCTTGTTTTTGCCCAACTCCTGAACAAGGGCTAGTTTTAAATAATTTCTAATACTCCAATTATAGTCGATATAGCTTATTACGGGTAAACTTTCGATGCCACCTACTTAAGATAATCATTATTATCATTAGGTAATAATAATGTTTTATGAGTAAATATGATATTTTAATTTACTCCTGCTTTATAGGTAGGTACGGTAACTACGCAAGTACTTTAGCTAACCCGAAGCGTCCTACTACTATTATAAATGTGAAAGATTGTGAGGATGGATGGATGGATAGATGGATGGATGGACGGACGGACGAATGTTTGAATGCTTGTTACTCTTTGACGCATAAAGTACTGAACGGTATTGATGAAATTTGGTATGGTAGTAGTTTAGGCTCTGGAAAGAGGCTACTTTTTATACCGAAAAAGGCACCGTATTCCCATGGGATACTATATTTACGCGTGCGGAGCCGCGGGAAAAAGCTAGTTCTTATCTCAGATCAAATAAGAAATAAGTACTTCTTATTCGGTCGGAGGTAAGTACCTACTACTACTTATTATATAAACTCGATTTCTACTAAAAGAAATCCGGGTTTGTGTGAAACAAACAATTAGGTACCGTCAAATGTGGCAACATACCTTACTTTTTGATATTTTGTCCGGTTTTTTCAATTACTATGGTACTTTTTTATTTATTTTTTTATATAGTCTGTAGCAAAGAAATGTGTCTGCATGTTCAACGTTTAATATTTACAAAAAGTTTCATAAATAACTTGCAGTGCTCAAAAACAGAACGCAGGTCAAGTTGACACAGATTTGGCAACTTTACCCTACTACATTTTCTCAAGTATATTGATCTCTAAAGATATTTAATGTAGAGTTTATTATTCTATGACGATAGGTTTAGGGTAAAGTAGTCATCGTAAGACACTAAAGTACCATTATCCATTGGTATTAAGTGACAGGTAAAGATGACCTACATTTTTTTTAATTTCATACATTGCAACGTGTTCTCCCAGGGTTGTCACACACACCAAAATAAAATAAAACATTTTCTGAAATACTTAAGCATTTTTATTATAAGATTATTACTATAAAGCTTTGGCGTATTACTCTGGCCTACATAAAAGAAACAAAAAAACCACTTAAAATCAACTTAATAAATACGAGGGCGGGTCAATAAGTCCGTGACTTTTGGAATAAAACACAGATTTTTTGATAAATAAATCATTTTATTTTTCAACGTAGTCCCCCTTGAGCTCTATACACTTTGTCCTACGCTTCTCCAATTTTTTTATCTTTTTCCACCGAGCCATTTTTTCAGGCTTGGGAACAACAAGTAGTCACTCGGAGCCAAATCTGGAGAATAGGGTGGATGTGGGAGCAATTCATAGCCCAATTCATGGATTTTTGCCATGGCAACTGCACATGTGTGCACCCTTGCATTGTCTTGGTGAAAAAGAACTTTTTTCTTGGCCAAATGAGGTCGGTTTTTTTTCAAATCCTCATTGAAGCGGTCCAATAAGTTGGCATAATATTCCCCATTAATTGTTCTTCCCTTTTGAAGATAGTCAATGTGGATTATCCCACGTGCATCCCAAAAAACAGTCGCCATAACTTTATTGGCTGACAAACCCACCTTGGCCTTCTTTGGCGCCGATTCACCCTTAGAAACCCACTGTTTTGACTGTTGTTTGGTCTCTGGTGTGTTGTGATGGATCCATGTTTCGTCCACGGTTACAAAACGGCGCAAAAACTCCTCCATATTGTGATTAAACAACGCCAAACCTTCCTGTGAAGTTGTGACACGATTGCGTTTGTGGTCGACTGTGAGCAAACGCGGCACCCATCTTGCGGAAAGCTTTCTCATGCCCAAGTGATCATTCAAAATTGAAACCACTGAGCCATGCGAGATGCCTGTGGCTTCCACAATCTCTTGCACTTTCAATCTTCGGTCGGCCAACACCATATCGTGAATTTTTTCGATTGTTTCGGGTGTAGAGACCTCAACTGGGCGTCCAGGACGTTCGGCATCTTCAGTGCTTGTACGGCCACAACGAAATTCAGTAAACCACTTTTTTACCATTGAAATCGATGGTGCAGAGTCCCCATAGTATTTATCAAGCTTAGCCTTGGTCTCGGTAATGGTTTTTTTTCGCAAAAAATAATGCTTAATAAGCACACGAAATTCACTTTTTTCCATTGTTTCCTTAAGTTACTGGATAGTCTGATAAAGATAGCTGTAAAACACAAACTAACTGACGCAGCAAGTTCAAATTTTGATAGGAGTCAACTAACAGATGCCTGTTGACAGGAGTAGTGTTGCTTTTTCAGTAAGGAGGTTAGAAATTCAAAAAGTCACGGACTTATTGACCCGCCTTAGTATCTTTCTAAAAAACAAAAAAAATAGAATATAACAAAAATAAATCAAATACTTATTTTAACTTTGTACTCAAAGATTTAAAATGTTCATTAAATTCTTCTAAAGTTTTTTCAGCACGTGCTTTGGTGATGTTCTGTGTAGATCTCAATGTTAGTTTCTCTTTATGCCGCTCTAAAAAGTTTCTCACCCAACAGTCACTGGGATTTTTATTATTAAATAAATAGGCTTTATTTTTTTTTATATAATCACACCACCAGTTTGGGGTCCAATTGTGAAAGGGGACATCCGTAGTCTCCAGCTGCTACAAGTACTTTTACAAATTTCATTTCTTCTTCTTTCAAATGGAAGCGTGGGCCAGGTTTATTTTAATGAAGGTTTTTTACCTTTTTTTCAATGGTCCTTCGTGGTATGCCAAATTGCTTTTAAGCATCGTAAGATGAAATACTTTTGTTTTTTTACTAATTACGGCCATAAGCTTCATCTCATCTGAATAATTTTTGTACTGGCGTGCTCCCAAACGTCTTCTACATCGTTTCTTAATGTTACTCTTTGGAGGCATGTTGAAAAAGATCCCCCACACCACCTAAAATAGATAAAGCGTTTAGGTAATGCAAAATTTACATAAGACTAAAAGAGTAAAAAAATGTAATATTAACCTCAAACACTAGAACCCCGTTAAAATGGCTGGACTTGTTTTGTCGAAACATAATTATCTAAGAATCATCGCTAAAAAACCTGCTTTCAAATTATAAAACAACATCTAAATTTATTAAGCCATTTAAGGGATATGGTATCACAGACAGATACACATACACACAGCGGTCAAACTTATAACACGCACTCACACACTCTTTTTTCGTCGGCGTTTAAAATTACTAACAATATTTAAAATTAGTTTGCATTGATAGATTATAGTGTTAATAAATGCTGTCAAATGTTTAATCATAGGTATGACATTTATCAAAGTTGCCAGCGTGAAACACTTTATGGGTTGCAAGCATTTATTTAGAAATCTACCAATAAATTCAAAAATTTTCTACGTGTCGTAGATTACAAATAATTTGGTAAAATGTGACATGGGGTCCCATAGGTAAAGTTGCTTCATAAAGGTAAAGTTGCCACATTTGACGGTAGGTATGTAATAATTAAATATTTTATTAAAATGCACTTTATTCCAAAAAAAAAAACAATCAGAAACCACAACAACTTTGATTATATACTACACTATGTAGTATAATATGTATAATATAATCAATGCACAACAACACTTGCGTCATCGACCAGCTCTCACTAAATATCCCATAAGTAACCCATTTTCTACTCAAATACTTACGTTTTAAGAACTACTATCGAACGTTATTAAAGTGAAATGAATGTTACATCATATTTTCGACGAAAACAAGTTGTTATCAATTATTCTAATAGCGCCGGTATCTTGTGGCCAGTCGGTTAGCGCGTGTGGGACGGTTCTGTTACGTGTTTGAGGATATTTCGGCCAAAATGTCGCAACAGGGGCCCGCTTTCGACGTGAACGCTATGACATTAACCCGTTGGGTGCTGTACCAGCAGAGGACGGCGCCTACCGCTACCGGGGACCTCACTCAGCTGTTGAACTCAATACAGACGGCCGTGAAGGCCATACAATCGGCCGTACGCAAGGCGGGAATAGCTAGACTGTACGTATTTTGCCATGTCTATTGTTTACTGCAGCATGGAGCGCATAAATTAAGCTTCTACTTTTGATAAGAATCCCTAAATTGTTTCCCCATTCATCAAACTCTCAAGCCAGTAAAAACAATGCGAGTTCAAATTATAGGTACCATGTCATTTGCAGTTTGCACCATTTAGGTGCAAACTGCAAATGTAATGATTCAAAATCTTAAGTAAATTATTGATCTTAGAATAATATGATGTGAGTTAAAAATAATATATAATTCTTTATTGACGGTCTAATATTATTTTGTGGTATGTTCTTACATAGGTCGTACAAATACTTGCGGTGTACGACTTTTGAACGAAATGAATAAATGAATTGAAACTAATAACTATAGCAATAAGATTCAAAAGTAGTAACCCTCTACCGTACTACAGTCACGGATACGTCTTGCAGTGTACAAGCTATGATTTTGAACCTTATTTACATAGGAATAAGGGATAACGCGTTTGCGTTGTCTGTAAACTACCGACAAAACCCCTCAGAAACTTGACATAATCATCGGATTTGCCATCGGCAGTACCTAAAGCAAGATAGAATAATCTCTAATACAGTCAAAATAAAGCTCATATCTTTTGCAGCCATGGAATATCCGGGGACACCAACGTCCAGGGTGAACAGGTCAAGAAGCTGGACGTCCTCTCCAATGACCTCTTCATCAACATGCTCAAGTCGTCCTACACCACATGCATGCTGGTTTCCGAAGAGAACTCCTCAGTTATTCAGGTAGATTAGAGCATCCAATAGCCTATACTAGCGATACTGATCGCTTGGATTCCATGTCTAAATATACCCAGGAATTTATCAGCATTTAATAACCTCAAATTCGTAAAAAGACAATATCATAAGGAAACTTGTGTTTAGCTGCGATGGTTACAACGCGGAACGCCTAATAAACTTCAAAGACAATATGTGAATTGTGAAAATCACAGTATGCCAGCGTGGTTGACAGGATGAGACTATATGCTCTGGAATCCGGAAGGCCGTAGCCGAAGTCTGAGCATTGAAACAAAACTCTGCGCTTAAACAATAGAGATGAAAATCGAACACAATATGAGTGTTGAGTCAAATGTCAATGTCATATTATATGACAATTGAGAGCTCGACAAACGAAACTTCCATTTTCAACTCTATTGTATTATCGCAGAGTTCTATTTTTAGTGCTCTAAATTTTGACCGGCGTTCCGGATTCCGGAGCATATAGTCCCAGCCTAAGGCTGGGAAATAGAACTCTGCGATAATACAATAGAGTTGAAATTATTTTCAATGCTCAGTATTTTCTACGGCCTTCATCATTCCGGAGCATATAGTCCCAGCCTAGAGCATAGTTTTATTTCCTCGTATTGAGGATCGACCACTAACGTATACACTGGTTGGGCTGGGGACAAGCGTTAGTGGTCGATGTTAATAATGATGATAATAAATAGCAAGTTCATTAATGGTTTATAATTACTATTCAGTAAGCAACACAATAAATTATCAGGCGTGACCTTTAGGTGTTATAAAGTCCAAAATGTAGAGTTATCACTAATTATCAATGTTAAGCGATGCAACTTGTCCGCTTCGACTTGTCTGTAGGTAAACAATTATAACTCCCGATAAAAAAAAAATACAGTTTTCGTTCTATAAACGACTATCGAGCACATTGGAAATGAATCTACTGAATTCGAAAAAAGAACATACCGGTTGTCTGTAAAGTCGGTTGTCTTTTTGCCGACGATTTAACAATATTTTGCAGTGGTAATGATCTTAAACCTACAGAAGTTCTTTTGCAAAATACCTTGAATAAATTGTGTGAATGGTGTAAATTTTCAGAGACAAAAACTAAATTCATGATTATGTCACATAAAACTAAGAAAAATGAAGTAATTTTAACTATACATAAACAATCATAAAATTCAAGAAGAAAATAATTTAAATATTTTAGGAATATCATTCGATAAAAAATTAAATTGGGTTACGCATATAAAACAATTAAAATCAGTGTTATAGCAGAATGAACATTATTAAAATATTATCAGCTAATAGATGGGGATCGGATAGCGAATGCATTAAAAACACTTACAAAGCCCTAATTAGACAAAAAAATGGACTACGGTTTCATTATCTACGATTCAGCTTCTCCTAACATTCTAAATCTACTAGAAAGCTGTCGTAACACATGTCTACGTTTGAGTCTCAGAGCATTTAAAACCAGCCCAGTAAACAGTATGATAGTTGAGACAGATGAAATGCCCCTGACACTAAGGAGAAAGGAGTTATGCCTTTCATTTGCCTCAAAACACATAGCCAATAATGAAAATTCTCTATTTTTAAGTAACTTTGCATCTGACATTGAGTTTAACCTACGTTCATCCCTACCATTGCCTTTAAAATTAAGAGTTAAAAAATATTTACAAGAAATAAACTTTGAACTTCCTCTAGTTTTTCCGCGCAAACATTTCATACACCCTCCCTGGAAAGAAATAGTTCTCCCCATAAATACAGAAATCGCCCAAGGAAATCCGCGTGATTATACCCCAGATGGTTTATTTTTAAATATTTTTAATGAAATAATAAATAAGTACCCGGAAATTTTAAATTATTATTTATACCGACGGATCTGTTTATGAGGGAAGGACTGGATGTGCAATGATTTCGAAAAATAGTAGTTTTAAGTACCGATTACCTAATTACGCATCCATATTTACATGTGAAATGGTTGCTTTACTGGAATGCCTAAAAGATATTAGAGGGAACATAAACGAAACAAAATGTTTGATATTTTCTGATTCATTGTCTTCCTTAAAGGCGCTATTAAATATAAGTAACATAGACCCCTTAGTTAATCTAGTTAAAGACAACTTAATTCAATTAGTAGATAATAATGTTGCCATTTTATTAATCTGGATCCCTAGCCACCAGGGCATTCCCGGAAACGAAGAAGTCGATAGGGAAGCTAAAGAAGCTACAAAATTAGAACACTGCAATTACTTAACCTCTAGTATCAAAGATCTCAAAAAATATTTTAAGCTAAAAATTAAGAACCTGTGGAACAGTAATTGGGTAAATAATAACAATAGTGATTTATTTAAGATAAGAAAAACAATTTTTTGAAAAAAGCAAGCTAAAGTCAAATAATAGAAGAGATCAAGTGTTTTAAATACATATTTTAATAAGTGTTTTGAAAGTAGGTACCGAAAAAATTGTAACATTTCTAAAGTTTATTAATTATTATGATTAAATCTAAAATTGTAAGCCTAAAGTTAAATTAAAAGCTAATGACGTGTTGTTTGAGCGACCTAAAATAAATAAAAAAAAAGTCGGTTTACTGACGATAGTTGAACGTGACAACGTCAAAAACAACAACAATAATAATAATAATGAGGTAAAGGCAATGCGAGCTAACGCTGGTACTTGGTAACAGTACGTCAGTGTGGACAAGTTTGTGCAAGATAATGAGTTCGAGCGTACGTCTTTCAGGCGCGTTTTGACTTGCTCTCTATTTGACGCTTACGCAATTTAACAAGAACGATCAACAAGTCCAAACGTGTTCCTGATATTTTACTATTTAATGAGCTTGCACTTAGGTTGAAAGTTCATTTGCGTTTTGAAATTCATTGGAGCTTGAACGATAATAAGTCATATAAGTACTCATTTATTTCAAGAGATTACAAAGTTATTACATAGCTAAATTAAGTGAAGTAAAGTGACTGAAAAATAATTTACAAAACGCTGAGCTCCCTACGCGAGTTAATAGCGTAACCATACAATATCTGCAGTTTATGAAAAATTTACAGTGTAAGTACCAAACAGTTTTTATCCGGCACAGCGCATCAGCATTGCTCCACTGTGTGATAGTGATCAGTTGAGCTATCTGTAGATTGTTTGCAACAGTTTGCAGTTGCCTCAGTTGCTTCAATTGTAAAAATTTACTAGTTTAATTTGTTTTAGTATTTGATTGTAATTTTTTTCCCCTATGGTAAACACAACATATTTTAAAAAGGTTACTTACACTTAAGTTGTTAAGTAGGTAGGTACCTAAACTTTGAAGTGTTTAGTTTGCTTTGGTTTTCGTTCTTATGTATATGCTGATAGGTATCTACTTACCTAATACAAATTTTCTATACCTAATTACCTACTATAGTTACTTACCTAATATTGTTCCCTATCCTAATCCAAGTTTATCAATGGGTAAGTCAGTAATACCTAACAAACATCCATTACCTGGGTGTGATAAAAATAAGATAGTATGCAAATTTAACACTTTATTATTGTTTTTTATTTAGGTAGTTTCTTATTTTTTTTATTTGCAGGATTACTGAGAGTTCTATGATGGCGGATACGAAAAAAATATGCAGACAATATAGTTTGGATTACTTGAAGTTCGGATTTATTGCGTCTCCATCAAATCAACACTCGCCGATGTGTCTCATATGTGAAAAAGTATTCAGTAACGATGCCATGAAGCCTTCAAAAATGGATGACCACTTATCAAGAGTACATGCTGACAAAAAAAGTAAGCCCTTGTCATTTTTTCAAGCACTTAAAGAAAAACTAGACAAAAGGCCATCCATAAGATCGATGTTTGCGTCATCATCTATTAAAGACGATGATGGTTTACGAGCGTCCTATAATATATCTTTACGAATAGCAAAGTCGGGGAAACCCCACACAATTGGAGAGCAGCTTATCTTACCAGCCATTGCGGAGGTCGTTAACAATGTGTTGCACAAGCCCGCACATGATATTTTAAAGAGAATACCTTTGAGCAATAACACCGTTCAGAGACGCATAGACGAGATGGGACACGATGTGGAAAACATTTTATGCAAGTTCTTACAGACCAACAGATTCTCTCTCCAGTTGGACGAGTCTATATTACCCGGCAATGAGGCTCTGTTGTTAGAATATCTTCAATATATCAAAGATGAAAATATGTGCCAAGAACTGCTTTTTGCTACATATTTAGAGACTAATACCAGAGGAGAATCGATTTTTCAGGCCGTGGAACATTTTTTTACTGACAAAGCTATTCCATGGAAGAACATTGTTTCTGTTGCGACTGACGGTGCACCGTCTATGGTTGATCGTCATCGTGGTTTTATAGCTCACTTAAAGCAACAACTGTCTGATGTACTGGTCATTCACTGCGTGATTCACAGGCAGCATTTAGTAGCAAAAAATCTGAGTCCTAGATGGCATAAGTCTTTACAATATGTAATAAATGCTATCAACAAGATTCGAAGCAATTCTTTGAACTCTCGGTTATTTGCTCAGCTATGTGAGGAAAACGACGAAGTCTTTACTCGATTGCTTCTGCAAACTGAAGTTCGCTGGTTATCAAGAGGCTCTTGCTTAGAAAGATTTTCAGCCATTTTTGAATCTGTATTGGATTTCTTACAAGAAATAGATCCGAATTTGAAAGAAAATCTGAACAATTGTAAAACAGATATTTATTACTTGACTGATATCTTTGGAATGTTCAACAAAGTTAATTTGCAGCTGCAGGGTGACGATCTTAATTGATCGGAACTTGATTAAAACAAAATCAATAATATCGGCCTTCGTGGGTAAACTAATCCTTTATAAACAAAATTTAGGCAGAAAAGAATATTTGCAGTTTCCGCATTTGTCAAAATTACCAGAAATGCTTCAAGATGATGACATTTTATTATATGTCACTCACTTGGACGCATTACACAAGGATTTTACGGAGAGGTTTGAGGATCTTTTAAATTTACAAATTCCTCAATGGATAATGAGTCCGTACAATACCACAGCCATAGAAGAAGCCAATGTGATAATGCAAGAAGAGTTGATTACGATCAGCACAGACGAAGAGCTTAAGCAGAAGTTCAACCAAGGCTATCAGAAGTTCCGGTTGCAACGCAACATTGAAACACAGTATCCTACATTGTGGAACATTGTTGAAAAATACCTTATCGCTTTTCCATCATCATACCTAGTTGAAAAAAGCTTCAGTGTTGTAACAAACCGTTTGAAAATCAACGAACTTGGATATTTAAGGCTGCAACTCACTAATATTGAACCGGATGTAGCTAGATTGGTCACCAGGTTCATCCATCACACTGAATGTTTTATTTTCTCTTTGCGAATTAATACTTTTTAAAATATAATTTCCTACCTACTTAAGATTCTTTAAGTACTTAATTTGTAAGAATCAATATAAATTAAACTTGATATTTACTGAATTGTATGTCTTTTTATTTTGTTAAATTTTGATGAGAAAATGAAGTCAACTTTACTCACTTAACCATGTGCAAAGTTTTCTAGTTGGTACCTTAGTGCTTAGGTATTTTGTATCAATAGGAAAAAACTAAAGATAGGCCCCCTTATTCATAATAGTCTGCTAACTTAAAGCATTGCTAATTACTCTGTCTTCTTCTATTGACCTAAGTCATAATGAAAAATAACACTCTGTAGCAGCTGTTTTAAGTTAGCGGACCATTATGAATAAGGGGGTTGATCTTAAAAGTATGTAATTTGGCCATGGGGGTCTGAGATAACAGTTCATTTTGGAAAAGGGGTCACTTATCCAAAATAGTTTGGGGATCCCTGGTCTAAACTGTCCGTGGAGTTTTTTCTCAAATTTTTGATATCATTCTTCGTTTCCAAAATATCGAGTGCCAAATCGAAAATTCGGGTTTTTTATTATTTCGGTACTTGTACTATCATGTATTCTGTGACTTCGGCCATTACTTTTTTCTTTTTTTACTTTCTCGAATAATTCTTTTTGCACCTTATAGCTCTCGTGAATACGCGTCTTTTGAGCCCTTTTTGAATATCATATCTTCACAACTCTCCGAGATATAAGGGGATCGCACTTTTTCGTGAAATCGGCCCCTGTACTGAAGCGAACGAAAATACATTTCCAATGTCAAAAAGTAAAAAAAAAACAGGAAAAAAAATTAAAAGTTTATGGGCGTTTTCTTTTTAGGGCTTTGTTTTTTACAAGGCTAAGGCTAAGGTTCAAACTTTGAAGTTTAAAAGGAAAACAAAATATTATCATAACTTTAAATTAAATAAATAAATAAACAATAAACATAATATAATATTATTTTTAAGAAAATGATAATGAATGTTACTTACAAGTAGGTACCCAAATAAAACATTTTGGAATAACTCTCCATACATTAGATAGATAGATAAATTAGCTTCAGCTGGAATGTTATGAGCTTCCTCTTCAACTTCGTCGACAATATCTTGCAGATAAATTTTTTGTTCGCTGTTACCAATTACAAAATCATCCGTTAAATCCGAAACTTAAAATTGTATTTTATTTTTGTTATAGTAATTATAAATATTGGCACCATAAATCTAATCCCTCTCTTATAACTAGTTACCGTAAATTTTTTAACCCTGGATGCTCCCACTTTCCATTCTCCGTTTCCATGATTTGATTCCTCATATGAAGAGTTAACGCTTGTGCCAGATATTCATTATGACATTGGCATAAAGAAATCTGATAAGTATTTTGCAAATAACATATTTAAATATATTACAAATAATAATTGGCTGGGATGGCACCACATATATACAGATACATCTAAGAATAATACAGACAGTTGTGTGGGAGTAGGCGTCTTCCATTTACAATATAATATTGTGCAAAAAGTGAAATTTCCTCCTGAAACATCTGTGTTTACGGGAGAGTGTTATGGCCTTTTTAAGGCTGTTGAGTATATACTACTCAGGAGGCTTGAGAAGGCATTAATATTTTCAGATTATTTATGCGCTCTACATAACGCATATCTTAGTAAATTTCCGTTCAAATCAAAAAATTGTTTTCCGGTTACTATTCAGGTCAGAAATCTGCTGTATAAATGTAAATTAAAGGGTTGTTCAGTAACATTTGTATGGATACCAAGCCATTGTGGCATTGTTGGCAATGAGTTGGACGATAAATTGGCGAAGGATGCTGTTGTCAGTGGCGATGTGTTCCCCTACAATAATTACGCGCATGATTTGGCTGCTCTTGCCCGGAGCTCACTTCTGAAATAATGGAGCTTAAGCAGTCAAACAAAAGGATTACAGTACCGAACGATTCAACCAGTGATCCCAATTAAGCCTTGGTATTCTAAAATTTTACTTTCTAAAAATGTAACAACTTCAATTATTAGAATGAGACTGGGTCATATGTGCATTCCAACGCATCTTATGAGAATTAGTATTCGAAGTGACGTTTTTTGCGACTGTGGAGAAATTGGCGATATAGATCACATTACTTTGTCTTGTCAACTTATCATTTATTCCTATTCCATTTCCTACTTCTGTAAAATTACTTAGTTCAAATAATAAAGTTGTATATAATTGTTTATCGAATTACTTAACTCTAAATAATATTAATATGTAATTTTTCATACATTTACATTTTAAGTTGTATATAATTTATTTTATTTTATGTAGATTTTTTTTGTCATAAACTATTATAATTATCTTTTTCCCAAATTCCGTACATACCACCTTTTATTCCTTCCGCTGTATTTGTCTGTGGCACAACATACGCATCCCTTGTGTCAAGTTGCCAAAACAGAAGAGAAAAATAAAAAAACTCCATACAGTTCTATGAGGAGTTAAGTAACATAGCATAACTATGATAACTATATTTTGTAACAAGTTAGTCATATTAACTATAATAGTATAACTCATAACTGCTATGGAAAGATCGTAAAAATGTATGATAGCAGAATTTACGTAACAATAATTACAACTTGTAAATAGTAAATACCTACTACTTATATAGCTTGTCATATATATGGCAATGCAAAGTTATTTCCTCGACTCCATTATAGTCCGTTTAAAGTTATTTATATTTGCTTTCGGAATAAAGGACCTGTTAGAGGTAAAATAACTCTGAATTTTGAACGGACAGTACAAGGTACAGAAGTCTCTCTTTTTTGATCTTCACAAATGCCGCCTTTTTATGTGCCTATATAATTATTATTAACAAACGGACTGCACGCGAGCAGCCGAAATTAAGCTCTCTGGCGCCGCGCGAAGGTCGACATTATTCCACACCTTGTCAGATATTCCGAAAATAGGGTTGTCACTTGTCAATACTTTAATTAAATATCTTAGATTATACTATCAGATTTATACTCGACGACGATATAATATATAATAATAATAATGATATAATACATATTATATAGATACCATACAACATACCGACCGAACATAAATACCACGCAAGGTATACAAGCGGAAACTGTTATACCTATGTACCTATTAGGTAAATTAATACCGAACATATAAATCAGTTTACACAGACACGACACGTGATTTTCTTTTGATGTAGGTATGGATTATATGTATGTATATGCAGCTACCTACCACCTATTTTAAATAAGCATATAATATAAAACTTTTGTGTGTATGTTTAATAATTATTGTTATAGATTTAGGTACTATAACAGAAGATATAAATGAGTAATGATTATCGTACCATTCGCTATCTATCTTACTTGCCTGAACCGGGAAAAACTGACAATTGCTTTTTTTTTCATTGTTCCGACAATCGGCTGCAATACAGTATTTTTTTGGATACATATTTTTCCCAATTGAAATATGACACGTGTTTGCGACGTAAAGTGAGTCGTACTGCGTAAGAGGCGCGCGCGTGCGCCACGGCCGGTCAGTGCGTGGCAAGTGGCAACCACTGTATCGCCCCAACGTTGGGGAGTCTCGGTATGTACTTGTAGCTCGGCGGCGGAACGGCGTAGTGACACCCCCCTGCCACTGAGTACTTATAGCACAGATTTAGACAAAAAGCTTTAATCCCACTACGTAAAAAAGGGGTCTAAAAAGGACGAACCAAGAAAATAATTCAGATATAAATCCAGAAATGCATAGGTACAAAAATGCTCAAGCTAGAACCGTGGTCGCATCCACGTCTAGGTGTTAGCTGACCCTAAGGCCTAGAGAAGCTTCTAGAGCTAAACCAAGTTTGTAGAGTTATTTAGTAACTATTTATTAATCTGTGGTTATACGGTATACCCCAAGAAAGATACAGACGGGCGACGGCTGCGATTTGACAGACCACGGCTCTAGCTTGACCAACTTGTACCTATGCTTTTTTGGATTTCTATCTGAATTATTTTCTTGTTTCGGCCTTTTTAGACCCCTTTTTTACGTAGTCGGGTTATAGTTTTTTTAACTTATTTTTTATTTCGTATTTTACAGTTTCCCAATCGAACATAATATTTTTCGAATAATATTAATATTAAGTACTTAATAAAAACACTTGAAATTAAAAATATCTTCTTCAGGAGCGCGGAGCGAGCCAATTTTTTTCCAGATGATATAATATATTTATACATATTTGTAATGTGCTTGCCAAGACCTTTCTTTTGATACCAAACAATCTCGGTTTATTTTTTTAAATGTTAGAATCTGAGGTTCAATTTTCGATATACAAAATTTGGAAAAAATTATATAGCCTATGTTACCCGTGGCATCATTACGAATCTATTGACACCTCATTTATTAAAATCGGACCAGTAGTTTAGACGCTACGAGGGAACAAACATACATAGACTGCCAAAATCATTACCTTTCCTCTTGGTTCGCTGTAGTCGGGTAAAAAAGAGGAACAGATTAACAGCTACATAGTTAGCTTTCGATTTGATTGCACTACTAAAAGCATACGGTGTGACCACGATTGTGTGCAAAAATTGTGGGCCATTGAGGGGGACGTCAAAATTTGGATCGTTCTATGAAAGCTGTTTGTACGTAAGTATAATATAATATATTTTCTACTCTGTGGTACTAGTCTATGGCTAAACTTCGGAATGTACCAGCAAGTGTATCATTTTGGCCAACAGCTCTTTGGGACTCGTCGATTTTAGCGTCGGCCATATCTTCCATGTAAGCCCTGAAGTCCTCAGACGCTAGCTGTGTTAGGAAATCCTCTGAAAATACACAAAAAAGAACGTTAGTTCATAAGCATCGCTAATCGCTAATTTCGTCGTCGTCGTTGTAATTAGCGACGGCAACTTGGCTTAAGGCTCAGATTGTAAGCACAACGAAAACGCACGAAAGACTTCAAAAGACTTTCAGTAGATGGTTTTCACAGGTTCTAGCTCAAGAGCTAGAACCTGTGAAAACCATCTTGCCACTCATCATCAACTCATCTCATCAAACCATCAGACCTTGCCCCAGATTTTCGGCGTTCGGCGGGCATCGCCGGCTAAAAAAAATTTAAAAAAATTTGGTGTCAAAATGGGGGTTCTCGGCCATGCCCGATCGATTGCGCCATCCAACATGCCATGTTTTTTCACGTATAGGCTAGAGCCTGATTATATATGATGACACGGCCTCACAGAAAACCGGCATGAAATAACGCTTGCGTTGTGTTTCTCCGAGTGAGTGAGGTTACCGGAGGCCCAAGAGGAGTTTGGGGATTTTAAGGATTGGGAACGCAAGTTGCAACACCAGAGGAGGGTGTGGGAGAGCCACGCTTCGGTATGAATGGGCCGGCTCGACCGGGTAAATACCACATCCTCACAGAAAACCGGCATGAAATAACGCTTGTTGTGTTACGCTGAGTGAGTGAGGTCACCGGGGGCCCAAGACGGGTTGGAGATTTTAAGGACTGGGAACGCAAGTTGCAACAACAGAGGAGGATGTTGCTAGTGTCCATGGGCGGCAGTAATCGCTTACCATCAGGCGATCCGTCTGATCGTTTCCTGGTTCATTTCATAAAAAAACAACGATTTGAATTATGTATTTGAGAGTTATTTTATCAATAAAATTACTTACTTATAATACTGTCGTTGTTTCACTTAACCATTAATGACTCCTCGGCTCCGGCTTGGCATCCGTCATTAACAGTGGTATGGCATAATTAGTAATGAACAGAGCTTAATGAGCCTAGTAATTGCAAAAGTCTATCTTTGTAACCGTTAGAGATATTGAAAAACGGATTAGTTCAATCGATCGGGCATGGCCGAAAACCCCTATTTTGACACCAATTTTGGCGATGCTTGCCGAAAGCCGAAAATCTGGGGCAAACGCAGGTTTTGCAGGTTCTAGCTCTTGAGCTAGAACCTGTGAAAACCATCTCCTACTTTCTTACCTTGTAAATCCTGCAGTGATCTCTCCGTGCCGCCATATTCTTTGGGCAGGATATGTTTCGGATAGTACTGGTGTAGCTCATCGACACTCAAGTGAACCGTCAGACGGTCGAATAACTTCTTCTTCAGCAGATGTTTGAAGAAGTTGATGAATGTGAACACAAGCTGAGACGCTGTAATCAGGTGGATCTTTTTCAGCCTGAACGCGTAGCTTTCCTGATGAAATGCAAAATGCATTCGTTTGAGCCCAAACAAAAAAATACAGCGTATTTTTTTATGTAGGTTAATGTAGTAGAAACTTAAGAAGAAACTACTAACTAGAATCCCAAAGCTATGTGGAAGGGTGAAATAATTATCTTGTCCTCTTAGCACAGATTACTAAATTGTTGCCAAATCTCTTAGGCCCACTTGCGCAGATCTGGGTTAAGTTAACCCTCTAAATATCATGTTGTCTCTCTCGTTCCTCGTATTTATGAAAGAGGAGGCATGACATTTTAACCCAGGGTTAACTTTAACCCAGATCTGCGCAAGGTAGCCCTCCGATCTAGTGACCGCCGCGACCCGCGACTCGATGGTCGGTTCGGGCGGATTGGGTAGTGCTCCATATAAATTCATACTAACCAGTGACTCTACGACCCCAATTCGGTCTCGCGTCGCGTCGCATCGCGTGCATCGGAAGACTATGTAGGATAACGCATAACTAATCATAATTATAATTAATCTTCAAAATAAAAGACGACCTCTGTGGCTCAGTGGTTGAGCGTGTTGGTGCTCAAGCCGGAGGTCGCGGTTCGAATTGTTTTTCCGTGTTCCTTGGTCATGGATGTGTATTAAATATGTGTATAATATAATAAAAATCTTAAATATGTTTATGATATATTTCCCTATAAAATATATTTCCTTAAAGTATTAAATATATTTCCGTTGTCTGGCGAACTTACCACGTGGCCAGACTAACGTGGTGTGATGCGTCCGTAGATAAAAAAAAATTAAAACGGCGCGTAGAAAGATAGCCACACTAGATGGTAGAAAGTTAGTAACTAGCAAAGTGTTTAACAGTTAACTGCACGTAAAAAGATAGCCAGGGGCAAACATTTGACAGTGGTGTAGGCTTAACGTTATCGAATGAAATTTGTATGGGCGCTGTCATAATTTTGACAGATTTTCATACAATTCTCACTCGATAAAGTTATGTTAACGCCGCTGTCAAATGTTCCTGAGGCCCACAGATATGTGGAAGGTAATACTCACGAACACAGTGTTGTAACAGTTCTTCAGCTCCATCAGGTTGACGCCGGTCAGCGCGTCCTTGAGATCGCACTCCGACAGGTCGTAGAGCAGCACGCCGCCCACGTGGTAGTCGTAGCGCTTCATGTAGTCCAGACTCTGGAATAAACAGCCAATACCCGCCAGTCACCACACATACCTCTGACGACCTCTGTGGCTCATTGGAGGTCGCGGGTTCGAATCCCGCCAAGAAGGGAACAAAAATTTTTCTGTGTCCCTGTTCATGGATGTATGTTATTTGTAAATATGTGTATTAAGTATATAATAAAAATATTAAATATAAGTATAGTCTACAATATTCCGTTGTCTGGTAACCCATAACACAAGTTCTTCGAGAACTTACCACGGGACCAGATTGACGTGGTGTGAAGCGTCTATAGATAGATATATAATCATTAACCACCACTGCAACTCCTGTGTAGCAGGATCCACAGTGGTAACCACAAAAACCCTTTGATATAATCTCAGGGGTGACCGAGGGACATGCAAAATCTGTCTTGTGACCCGGAACGAAATTAGTGAGATGAATTAAGGATAGACTCTGGAATAGTGAAAAACCTTTAATTAAAGTAGGTTTTTTCCCCGTTTCAAATTTCGCCCCCTTAGGGTGTAAATTTTTAAAATATTTTCCTACAAACCCTTGCGTTGCATTTTAGTTGACTTTTAAATCCATACAAGATGTTTTAGAAATAGGTAATCATCAATCGTTGGTATACCGATCAGTCTGTATCCAGATTCCAGTATCAAACATAGAATAAATAAAAAGATAATTTACGAAAGAATTCACTTACGAGATAATTTGTCTTATAAATGCTCTCTAGGAGCTTAGGATCACTGAATTTACCGATTAACTTCCAGACCATTACCCGATGGTATTCTTTCGTCATCTTCGGCAAGGCCAATATGTAACTGAAAAGAAAAATATAATAAAATATACAGAACCATTAACCGAATTATACCGCGACTCACTTTTTTGAGGTAAAAATATCTGTATTTATAGACCTACTAAGTATCTACTAGATACTTAGGTTAGGTACTGTCTGTCTGTCTGTCGTCTAGCTTATGTCATAATTAATTAGATTGATGAAATTTTATATGATTTGGTATTAATATGTATAGATTTCGTTTTCTGCATCATAAAATAATAAAAATGTATATTTTAGGTTTGGCTCTCCATACCTACATATTGTGAAGTTGCCATGTTTATTTTCGTTGCAGCCTATGCTTTGATTTCAGAAGATTAATATTTTAAAGAAAAACTTGGTTTAAATAGCAATTAAAATATTTTTATTAAACATTAAAATGGATACAATACCATAAATCTAGATACCACAAAAACTAATTAAATGGGTATAAAATATTATACCCATTTAATTATATATCTTCCTAAATGAAATATATTTTTAATTTTTTACATATTGAATTTAAAATTAATTCCAAAAAGTGTTTTGCATAATAAATATTGTTAAGTATGTTAAAACGCAAGAAGGTTAAATAAAATCGTTTTTTAAATGAAATTACCTGCGTATTTAAAAAGATAAAAAAAAAAGATTAATGCAATCAAAATTACAAATTCAGTACTTTTTATACGACTTCCAAAAAAAGAGGCGGTTGTACGTTCGGCTGTATATATACACACACACACACACACACACATATATATATATATATATACGGCGACGCGACGGCTACGGCTTTTGCCATCAAAGTGGTGACCTGATGATGGGATCCATGAGGGATTGAGGGAACTACTCGAAATTTATTTGGACAAATATGGTGATTTCTACTTTTTCTGAAGTAGTCCAAGCATATGCTACTAAAAAGTAAGATTTTGCTCCAAGGATACTCTGGATCCAAAAGTACAGAACAGAACTCTTGACTCCTTATAGATTCATCTTTGGGGATGTCGGTGTTGTTTATAACACTGCAAGCATATGCCACTATGTCAATTATAGTAATCATCATTATCACAACCATCATAACACCATACATCATCACATTATGATGATATAATAGGTAATTCTCATAGTATTTTACACGGATATTTTTTAATATTACTTTGCCGTTTGTGAAGCTATTTGCAAAATTCTTTTGTTGTTGTAAAGGTTATATTCGACATTTGTCCCTTAGTCACCAAGGTGGTGACTGGTGACCTGATGATGGGATCCATGATGAATCGAGGGAACTCGAAATTTACATAGACACACGGCATTTAAAGAACTGCAATCATATGCCATCATACCACTTACAGTAGTTATCATCATCACCACCACCATCTTCACACGAAACACCAACATATTGTTAGATACGTTTCCGGATCCGTATAACATTTGGCGGAAATGTCTCTGGCAGCCAAAGTTTAATAAAATTATAAATTCATTTTATAGTAGTTGTAATTGTAATTATTGATACTGGGTAAGATTATGAATTAATTTATAATTATTTTCGCAAAGATTTATAATTTAAATTACTGAACTTCCGGTTAGTGATTGTTTATAATTTATTGGTGTAAATAAGAGTAATTTAACAGATAAAGTAAATCATTCGATAATTGTTTGTAATATTAATAAATTTACGTACACCACGGCCTCTTAGAAAACTCCCAGAAAACAGCATAAAATATAACGCTTGAGTTTGTTTGCCGAGAGAGTGAGAATAGCGGAGCGGTTTTTGTATATAAAACCTTTTTTAAAATCTATTATATATAATATAATAAATATAAGTAAAAAAAGAAAAAAATACATATTATTTTTAAACAAAGAAATGAAATAAAACTTATTTTCTAATTAATTCCCCTTTTAAATTCGGCTGAAATATTAACTATTTGTCTACTCAATCTTCATAATTTTGAAGTCGGTACCAGCCAACTGGAACGTGAGTTCTATAAAATATTGTTTTATCATGATCTTGTTCGGGTTGGTATCGACTTCAAAATTATGAAGATTTATTGTAATTTAAAATTAACAGCTTTTCACTTAATGCATATGAAAGAATATACAATAAAAAAAAACAATTTTTGTCGTCTGTCTGTCTGTTTGTTCCGACTATCTCTCTCTCTGATCTCTGAAATAATTTTCACGTTACTTTCACTGGCAGATAGCTGATGTTATAAGGTCTAACATAAGGCTACTTTATCATAGGGTTCCGTTTAAAAAATAGGATTCCGTTTCCGTAAGTTCTATGCAACAAAAGAAGTTACGGACAACAAGATATATCTAAGAACACTTTCGATCACGCATCTTAATCGGACCTTTCGTTTAGGAACTACGATGCCACAGACCCACGTCGGGGGTTCAAAATCTTACCATGATCTCCTAATTATTTGGAACTCCTTCACTACATCGAAACTTTCGAAATGGTGCGGCCAGAGTGTTCTAACTGTGAACATCTTCTCCAGAACAGACTTAGAACGTTCCAGAGATCCTTTGGACATTATTATCAAAGTCTCCAAGTAAACAGGATCTGAAAAAATGTAACGGGGCTTTCAATTTTTCATTTGGAATTAGAAATTCTAATCATTAAATCAAAAAACTCATTTGATTTTGACATCAAAAACCAACATAGGTATAGCAACTGCATAACGATTAAACTTTAACCTACGTGCTACGATAATGGCCCGTTTTACCCTTTGTGTACGGAACCCTAAACTACCAGTATTCATATGTCATAATAAGGGTGTAGGTAAGGATTTTGGATTATTGACAATCGTAGCCTGTTCAACGTGCCCTGTAAGAGTAAGCGCCAAGTTTATAAAATATTATTATTAGACACAAGGTGAGACTGGATATTATTATCCAGTCGCACCTTGTCAAACTACCAGTAAGTGGATCGAAGACGAGGACAACGAGTATTATTAACGTTATTAATAGTAATACTTACTGGATAATATTTTATTCCGTTTCGAGGGAAACAGGGCATGATTTATATGAAAAACAGAATGTATAAGTACCTAGTATTATTAGTAGTTATATCATGTCAAATTAATCTAATTTTCGCTCGAATTAATTTTCCTAAAGAGAATTTAGCATGATCTATCAGCATAGAAACTTACAAGTTGCTATCTCCTATAGTTTAGAAACGCAACTTATAAACCACTTTGATGTGTTTGATTACTCGAATTTTTTCACATTTTGTTTGATTACACTAACGATTAGGTACTCGAAAATGGTTGACTTTGTAAATGAGTCATGTATGACACCTTGCCTTGATTTTAAAAGATCTATTCAACGATACCCCACAAGATGGTAAAGAATGAAAAAATATTTTTTATCCCCCACTTTAATCACAGATGCAAAAATTTAAAAAATTACGTATGTTCTGCTTCATAAAATGCTTCTGCTGCTTCACCCATTCGCCCAGGATCCTCACCGCATCCCGGATCTCCCCCGGCCTGTCCAGGTTAACATCCCTCCGCACCACCTCCAGGGAATCCGCGTGGAACTCCAGATATCCATGCCTAGGTAGATCCTCCATGATACAACGTTTCCTCTCGACGCTCGCGACTTAACTGACTCGTCTTACAAACACTATATTCAATTATAATACTATATAATTATATTGGTATGTACTCACAATTTTACTATGCAAATTTTTTACACCAAGTAGATACTTATCAATTAATGAAATCCGCAAACCCAACAATAACTTTTTTACTTAAACACGTTTTTAGGGTTTTAAATACTTTTATGTAAAATGTGTAGAATACACAGGTACAAATAGGTACAAAACTTAATATATTTTAATGTTTTACCCTTGACTAACCTATTTTGTTGGTGTCTACGAGATAGTGTTGCCCAAAATCGGTCTTGGTCTTGCCGTCTTGGTCTTGTTCTTGAATTTTTGCAAAACGAAGATCAAGGCCTCCTAATTTAAGCAAGACCAAGACCAAGACTGACCGTGCAAGATTTGAGCAAGAACAAGACCAAGCATGCGAGACCCTTGCGTCTTGCTGTTAGGACTGAGTGTCGTTTCAGGGAGTATAGGAGTTCGGGGTATACGCTTAGGGACTCTATAGTCTATGAGACGCAAAAAAAACACAACTTAACAAACAAATTGGAACACAAACACGATTAACGGTGTTCCCGTGGGATAGGTACCTACTGTATTTACGCGGGCGGCAAAATCTAGCACCTAACATACCTACATTTTGTCTACTAAACACGGCAACTACATGATTGATTAAAAAAAAACACCATTAGAAACCAACATTATCGCCTAAGAACATAGGCGATAGAATATGCTTACAGTTTTTGTAAATATAAAACCTATATCGTGCGCCAGGGCGAAACTCTCACGCCGCCGAGTGTGTTTAATGTTTATTTGACCCATATTCTTTTGAAATTCGAAATCGAAAGTTCATAGTTTTTGTAAGATGTTAAATTATATAATATTATGTGTTATCAATTTGATTTTGACTTTCTCGTTGCGAATTGCGACTTGCACATCGATTAAACTTCTAAGGCCCACTTGCGCAGATCTGGATTAAAATTAACCCTAGGTAAAATCATGTTACTTATCTCTCTCGTTCTTCATATTTATGAAAGACAATGCACGCGCTCAGATCAAATAAAAAAAACCGAGTCCGAACGTAATGTTAAAATAATGGTAAAGGACAGATTTTTTGCCGGTAGAGCGCGCCATTCCATTATTCAAGAAATACCATGCGCGATTCAGGACTGTGCGCTGATTGGTCCGCCACAATAGCATCGGCACGTCGAAAACTCTGCCAGTGTCAGAAAAGAGAACTAAGATCTGGGTTTATTATTGTGTACATGAATACTATGGAAAAGCCTATACCGTTTGGACTCCTGGTATTTATACTTCGTGCCCTAGAGAATCAAACCAAAGTTATAACCCACCTCTACGTACTATAATGCGTACCTACATTAAATTCAATTACCTATATATTTTTTTAATTACTACTGTTTTTGTGGACCGCTTGTTTGTACGTTACTTTGTGAAAATTTGACTCTGCTTTTAAATTCATGAGTTCTTGGAGGCTATTTCTCGATAGTGTTGTAATAAAAAAATGTTAAAATCCGAAGAGCCTTACGATTCCGAACATAGGGGCATTTATCTTACTAATATCGCTACTGAACAAAGGGAGTTGATTTTAGAGTTAAGTGTACATATTACATTTGTATGTTGATGCCAAAAATAAAGTTTGTTACTAAATAATAATTTTTTTACTTTTTTCTTGAAACTTTTCATCTTTACCTATCCTTTATCTAAATTTATCTATAAATAAATAATAAACAGAATTATCACTTTCTGTTTTTTCATATTTAAAGACGTTTTGAACGCAATAAAAAGTTCTAATCTAACCCATTTTTAGAATTCCATAGTTGGGGAGAGTTGTGACAACGTTATTTCGCGCCAGGTTTTTGTGAGGCCGTGTTACAACTTTTACGTAAAATAGAGCTCTGCAAGGTTTTTTGACATAAAGCTATGGAAAACGAAACGTAAATGTCACAGAAACGTTAACATGGCCGAATTCCTATATAATTTTCGAAATTTTATTATATTTTTATCTCGAAAACTACGGATCTTATAATTTTGAAAACTTGCGAAATTACTGCGTCAATAAAAGAACTTTAAGCGGTAAAATTACCATAAACCAATTAATAGTACAAATGTGGGATATTATTCTAAAGTTTAGGCAACATATCTAGGGAAATGAAAATTTCGTATGGTACCACCGGCTCACGCACGCAATGCTTAAAAAACCGGCGTCACTTTGTTGTTCGTAGAAGTCCGTCTATACTTTTTATTTGGTCTGAGTGCACGCGATATTCTAATAAATGTTATAATAAAAAACCGCCTTTTAAGTTAAGTATTATAATACAAATCACAAAAACACACATAGGTACGTACCTACATAAAAATAGTTTAATTAATTGATAAAACTTTATTTAAAATAACAATAACTTCAAACTTATAACTCGTATGTATGGTCAATATATTTTGTCTTTATTAAATAATATTTAAACATTTGAAAATACTACTAAATAACCCCTCACATAGACACACATCAGACAGAAATTCAAATTTCAAATTATTTAAAAAATCAAATTTTAATTCTCTTATTATTTATGATTAAGCAAAGAAGTAAATATTGCTAGTTAATAGGTATATCTGTCATTTATTAGCAAAACTTGCTTAAACTAAACACTTTATTAATGTACAATAATTACTTGTGTAAATACTTAGGTACATTTTACATACATTTTTGTATTTTTTTTTTGATAAATAAAGGGAAAAAAATCCGATTAACTATATCATATCAATCAGTAGATCCGAGATCGGTCGATCGTAAACTGAACACGAAGTCTATCGTTCGTTTGACTGTTTCATAAATCAGTGAGCCAATGGTTTCTTTTGGCTCGAACTGAGCCATCGAGCCGTGGTTCACATGGTTCGATAATAAATCAGTGAACCAAACACTAGTGTTTCATACGAGTGAACCGCGCAACCCGGGTATTTTGGTTAGCAATAGGCTAATAGGTAATTGCGAGACTTGCGAGACTCTTGCTGCAAGACCAACTGAACTGAAACCAAACCAACAGAAGACTGGGAACGCAAGACCAAGACCAGGTGTATTGGCGCAAGACCAAGACCAAGTCTGGCTATGTCTTGTCTTGTTCTTGCATTTGGGCAACACTACTATGAGATCTTTACGATAGGAAACTCTTTACATTGCGACGATTCAGGACATTAAAAAGTAAAATGTTTTTTTTTTTCAGGTGGAAACAGAGAGACGCGGCAAGTACGTGGTGTGCTTCGACCCACTGGACGGTTCCTCCAACATCGACTGTCTCGTGTCTGTGGGCTCCATCTTCGCTATATACAAGTAAGAATGAGAGATGACCTTTTTAACCGACTTCAAAAAAAAGGTTCTCAGTTTGACTTGTATGTTTGTCCTCGATTTTCCACTTCTGATATTTGGACGAGGTTTTACCATTGAGTAGCACATTTATCAGGGAAGGTTATTGCCATACAACGTTTCAAGGTCAGATGAAGTCTTCGGAGATAAACCATGGAACTCTTCAAAAACTAACATCAAGTGATGACGCGCGACTGTTTTAATCGGCCTTATCTTTTTAACGACTTCAAAAACAAAAAAGGAGGTTCTTAATATTATTCCCAAAATATGTTCGATCGGGAAACGAAAAATACGAAATAAAAAAATAAGTTAAAAAAACTATAACCCGACTACGTGAATAATTTATTTTTTTGTGTCGGCCTTTTTAGACCCCTTTGTTCACGCAGTCGGGTTAGTTTTTTTAATTGGTATTTGTTCTCATAGCGGCAACAACAGACATCTGTGAAAATTTCAACTGCCTAGCTTTCACTGTTAAGGAGATACAGCCTGGTGACAGACAGACAGCGAAGGCTCAGTAAAAGGATCCCGTTTCTATAAACGCATAAGCGTAAATAATTACTTTTAAAAAGCGATGTATCCTTGAGGCTCATAATATTCAGTGGGGAGTGGCAACAGCTGCAGTGCTGCAGACAGCAGACGGCCAATTTCTGTACATTCGACATCAACGAATTAGCGCACAACGCGACTCACCGTGTATTTGTAACCTGTTAACAAATTAAATTATATAGCAATTATGTGCTATTCTATATGTCTTATCTACCTGTAGCTATAATATAATTGCTCTAGCCGGTAGCCTGCATATTTTCCCAAAATTAACTTTTTTCTAGACTTGCAACGAATAGTATATTCGGCAGTATACAGAATACCGAATATTCGGCGAGGCCCCTGACCGAATAGCCGAATATTAGGCAAAAGTATTCGGCTGGATTTTAGCGCCAAAAACTTGTACAGACGTGATTGTTTCGCGCTCCTTTGTTTTGTTCTAATGTACTCATCGCCCGCGCGCCCGCTGTTGCTCTGCGCGGTATATTGCTAACGCACTGCATGTTTCGACAAGTTCATTTCGTGGATATCGTATTACGTTAAGTAAGTACAGTTTATTGTGCTCTCTTAGTTTTGATCTGTTTGTAAGTGTGATAGTGTGAAATTTAACAAATAAACAATTAAATAATTACGAACGTACTTTAATAATAAAAAAATCGATTATGGCCTTTTAAAAAAAATCGCCTATATGGGCATACTTCGAGGATGATGTAAATGACCCAAAAAGTGCCGTGTGTAAACTGTGCGAAATAAAAATTTCTCGTGGTGGCGTTGGAAGAAAGGCGACAACATCGGGAATGTTAAATCATTTAAAAAATAAACACAATGAAGAATATCATAAGTTGGTACCCACGTTCCCTAAGGGGCAAGAAACTAAAAATCAAGATACGAATGTAAGTAATAAACCTTCAACGTCAAAAAAACAATTAACTCTTGAAAAATATATTATTTAAGTATTCGGTATTCGGCCGAATAATACGTAGACATTCGGTATTCGGCCGAATATAATAAAAGCAGCCGAATAGGCCGAATACCGAATAGTAACCGAATATTCGTTGCAACTTCCTCTACTTTTTTCCTAACACGATAGAACTCGCAAGAGAGGCCAAGAAGGCTATTTCATGAGATTTGTCGGGGAGTTCAATGGGTGACGTTGTGGAATTATTAATATTTCATAAATTTGTGTTATGTCGGTTCTTAATGTGTAATATTGGTAGAATATTATTAACCATTAAATATTCGTTAACGCGCACAAGTGTGGGCAAGTGGTACAACTTCTAAAAACGTGCTATTTTGTGTTTCCCGCCAAAACCACCTAAGAACTTTCAGTAAAGCTTCTACCACTTTACTGAATCGACTGACATGACTCATAGATGATAGACTGTACTGACTATTTATTTAGACTTTGACGAGACTTTAGACTTGACGATATATGAATAGATAGGTACAGTGATGAAAAATTGAAACGAAAGTTCGATTACCCGCCTTTTTTACTTGACACTGGCAAATAGTTTTAAGATAAGCCCACGCCATATATAAAAAAAAGGCTATTTCATATTAATTCAGCCTTCTTTTCATCCTAAAATGGCCGCCGTCTGCGCCCTCTAGGCGGAGTAAACTAGCGAAATCTATTGACCATTTTTATTAAATTATTTAATAATTATTAGGCTAATAACATTAGCGCCTGTATACCTATTTGTTATCTGCTTACAAAAAAATATCTTCTTGCTTAGTTTTCTCAGAATTAGCTTTAAAGAGAAAATATTATTTGTCGCCACAAAACTATCATGATTTTTAAAAAAATAATCTGTAATTAATCTGAGAATAATCTATTCTAAAACGCCACACCAGTGTTCTACTCCAGCATTTAGAATATTAATATCCTTAGATTACGCCAATAAAATAACAATGTCACTTTTTTGAGGCAAAAAATACATGTGCGAGTCGCGACTAATAAAATTTAAATGCGCGATAATCACCGTAGTTTTTAGGGGCTGCTTTTATTAAATAAAGAGGCTCTTATTATATTTCTAGTTTTTTCCGGTATCGGGTATCCCACGGGCATACTGTACTTTTTCGGGATAAAAAATAGCCTATGTATTAATCCAGAGCCTAAACTACTACCATACAAAATTTTATCGAAATCCGTTTAGTAATTTTTGCGAGAAAGAGAATCAAACATCCATCCATCCATCGTCACAAACTTTCACACTTATAATAGTAGGAGGATGTCCTTACCGACTGTAGGTAGGTATTGTATATGAGGTATATTCTGTCTTTTAATAAATATTTAAATCCTTTCAGAAAAGTCACTCCTGGCGAGCCCACCGAGGCGGACGCCCTCCGACCGGGCCGCGAGCTGGTCGCAGCCGGCTACGCGCTGTACGGCTCAGCCACGATGCTCGTCCTGGCGCTGGGCCGGGGGAAGGGCGTCAACGGGTTCATGTACGACCCCAGCATCGGGGAGTTCATACTGACCGACCCCAATATGCGCGTGCCGGACCAGGGCAAGATATACTCCATTAATGAAGGTGAATGATGTCACGCGTCGCCACGGGTAAAGGCGAAGGCTCAACTCTAATTTTAGGGGAGTTCATACTGAACTAGACTTAGCCGATCCGATATCGTACCTTCAAGATGTACCTACCGTCCCTGCTCAACTAGTCTCTAAACATTCTCAAGACGCCTCAAAACATTTAAACACAAAGGAAGTGATTAGTCACCGCATTGAACCGCAGCAGAGTATGTGTGCATGCGCTGGATTCATCGGGGGATTTTGATCGTATGCCTAGTCAAGCGGCAACTTGTTCGCTGTACCTGCTCGGTGCTTAATTAAAATTTCAATAACATCATCGAGCAAATCCTTCGTAATTAATTTTCTAGAGACGTCATATACAATTATTTAAAACATTTTTTTCAGGCTACACAGCCGAATGGTCGGCCAATCTGAAGCGGTACATCGACGACAAGAAAGCACCGAAGTCCGGCGAACCGTACGGCGCGCGTTACGTGGGCTCCATGGTGGCGGACGTGCACAGGACCATTAAGTACGGCGGGATATTCATGTACCCCGCCACCACCTCCGCGCCGAAAGGGAAGGTAAGCCATTCTCACTCTTTGGGACTATATTCGGAATCTGGAACGCCGGTGAAAATTCAGAGCACTGAAAATATAACTCTACGCTAATACAATAGAGTTGAAAATGGAAGTTTCGAGTGTCGAGTTGTCATGTATGACATTGACATTTGACATGTGTTCGATTTCCAACTCTATTGTATTAGCGCAGAGTTCTATTTTCATTTCAATGCTCAGAATGTTCTACGGCCTTTCGGATTCCGGATCATATTATAGTCCCAACTCCCAGCCATATTATGTGCTGCCTATGTAGCCTATGTAAACTAATGTAAATTTAATTTTCAATTTGAGATAATCGAACCCAATCGAATGAAAAATTGAGCTATTTCGTCATTCAAAGGCAAAGGCAAAAGATAAAGCTGAAACTGCGAAACATTTATTCTTCTCAACTGTACCTACGTAGATAACATAGTAATTAAACTTTATTCTTACACTCTGACCGTCGTAATCACGTGCACGTTTTTCATTGCTCATTATTTGAAATTAATTCTGAACATTAATGAGTCAGTAATGTTCAGAATTAATTTCTCATCAAACATTATCAGTCAATAAATCTTGAAGTTGAGACACAACTTTTGTTTACTAATTAGTAATATCTATGTGGAGACATCTATTTCTTCGCCACATAATATAATGCCTAGTAAATAGTTAATCCATAGTATGTACTAATATATAAAGAGGAAAGATTTGTTTGTTTGCATTGAATAGGCTCCGAAACTACCGGACCGCTTTTGATGAAATTGGACAAAGATATAGAGTAGACCATGGGGAAGGACATAGTTATCGCGGTAAAACGTACGACTCCTTCGCGATTTACTTTTGCGCATAAATTCGCGGGCAATAGCCACCATCTAGTAATTTTAATTAGACAAACATGCTTTGCACTCTACTCTTATTTTTTATTTCTTTTAATCTGTTTCTGTAACGAATGTAAACATTGCACAAAGAGGAACATACATTCTTAAACCTTAGTACACATAGGAGCAGGCAGAGGCCTATTTTATAGGCCGCCATGTAATGACCGCTCGCAAACAGATCCATGTACCTCCCACATTTCCATTCATCAATAAGGTCCAAAAGTGGTACACCGGATCTGTTGGCGACCGACCATATTTGATAATAGGCCCCTGCGGGGCCGCCTTGATGAAGACTATTTGACATTTTTGAAGAAGAAACGTTTCTACACGTAACTATCAAAAGTAGCCAGTAAATGACTGTCGCGCGAGCTCGTGCTTGATCTTGCTGCCTTACAATAAGAACTGTTTTGCTACGAACGGTATATTGTATTTACAATCTGTCATTGTGTCTATTTTTCCGTAAAATAGACTTTTTTTCGCCTCAATTAAACAATTTCTTGTTTTCCAGCTCCGTCTCCTCTACGAGTGCAATCCCATGGCCTTTATAGTAACAGAAGCGGGCGGCGTGGCCAGCAACGGCGACATCCCCATCCTGGACATACATCCATCTGGGATACACGAGCGGGCGCCCTGCTACCTCGGATCGAAGAAAGATGTGGAGGAAGTGCTAACTTACCTCAAATAACTACCTCAAAGGCTACAAATGAGCCACTGTAGCGCGATACCGCAGCGGTGACTCGGCGGCCGCTTGGCGACTGCATGAAGGAACAGCAAATTGAGCTTTAAGGCTGAGACTAAGTATATGATCCGGAACCCGGCGGGCCCGGGAAAATTCAGAGCACTAAAAAATAGAACTTTGCGCTAATAAGAAAATAGAGACGAAAATCAAAGTGTCTCGACATTTGGCTCGACACTTGTGTGTTCGATTTTCGGCTGCATTGTATTAGAGCTGAGTTCTATTTTCAATTCTCTGAATTTTCACCGGAGTTCCGGATTCCGGATTATATAGTCCCAGCCTATCGACTAGGCTACAACGTTCAGTTTCTAAGCCACGCGGCGGCCGCGTGGTCACGGCAGCGCGGTCATATAAACGCGACCTAAATTTAAATAAAGTTTGCGCCAAGCGTAAACGTATTTTGGCCAAGTGAATTAATATCATCTTTAACATTCTTAATTAAAGTTTTAAAATGGCATACCTATTTCCTGTCAAATAAAAAATTGAAATTAAGCCCTGCTAAGAACTCACGGAGTGGTTTCACCCGCGCCCGCCACGGTTGCGGGCCCGCAACTTCTGTAGAATACAGATATGTATGTAAAAAATCAAAGCACAACTCTCGGCGCGTTTTACGCCCGCGGTGTGAGCGATCGTTCGGCGAAATTCAGAAATTCTATTGTGATTATGTATTTGCCTTTTTGCAACCGCGCGTACTACGATCTTCGTCCGCCACGTTTGCGGGCGATAATCTCAACGGCGGCGGCTGCGTGACCGCGCAAAACCGCGGTCTCGTGAGCATAGAAATAAATCCGCAGTTCGACACCTCGGCGGGCACGGGAAACAAATCGCTCCGTGAGTTCTTAGCCTTACAGTACGCCAAGCTTAAATTAAAGGACAACAAAAAATATGCATGTTTATTTATAATTCGTTTGTATTTTTTTTTGTTTTAGCTACTTAGGATAATAAATTGTTATTTATGTGCTATCTGATGTTTCGTTCCGAAACGGGTACCTACAAATTTGTACTTTACAGTTTGTTCGAGCGCCTACAATTTTTACATAGCAACGGGGGATAAAACATACGGCCACCTACAAATTTATATTTCAAGTCCCCTACGCATTGTTATTATGTATTTGCAATATAGGAACCGGGCATTAGTCATTTCACTTTTTACTTGTCTCTCGTTGTTCTCACAAGCAAGTTGCAATAAATTTATGTTTTTCAAGTCAATCTTTAATTTCAACCAACCTACTATACAAAACACAGTTAATTAAGAAAATATTGCAAATAACCTAACCAAGAGCATGTCGGGACATGTCTAATGAGGGTTCCGTAACTGTCAACGCGTACCTAGTAGGTTCTTTTTCAAATTACTTCAAAAGTTGCTGTCAGATTTCGTTCAAAATAATTTTCCTAAAGAGTTTTTAGCATGATCTATCACCATGAAATATTGCAATTTTCTAAGTCTCATAGTTTAGAAATGCCAGGCCAACTTATAAGCCACTTTGGAGGCGGATTACTCGAAAATGGTTGTCTTTGTAAAATAGTCATGTTGAAACCTTGCCTTTATTCTAAAAGACCTCTTCAATCATACCCCATACGATGGGGTAGAATGAAAAAATATTTTTCATCCCCACTTCACATGTATGGAGAGCAACCCTAAAATGTAAAATTATTCTTATTTTACAGAGAAGCTAGAGGCGCGGACAGTCAGACAGACAGACAGACTAAAACGTTAAGTAAAAATAAGGGTTCCGTGAGTATTACTATGATGATGGTAAAGAAAATACAATTTTAAAATATACATTTATTGTAGCTAACAACTGAATTATATTAGCACATCACATAACAGTCTTAACCTTACATTTATAAATTACCTTTCTTCGACAAGAAAATTTTTTATCTACGGCTTTCAAATTATTCTATAAAATTTCAGAAATACTTCACACAGGAGACATACATTCCTTTTCCTGCAGAAGACGCGACGTGATACAAGATATCGCGCTGCCGTCGACAAAGCCCAGATTTGATTCGCGCGTTGGCAGCACGACATCTAATATCGCGCGTCGCGTCACATCTTCCTCGGGACCTGATATTCCATATTAGATTAATGTTTTTTTTTTTATGAAATGTAACACAAAACGAGCAGACGCGTGGCCTAATGGTAAGCGATTACCGCCGTCCATGGACATCGCAACACCAGAGGAGGTACACTTGTAACTCTTCTGGGGTTGTCTGGTGTCCTTAAATCCCCAACCCACCTCGGGACTCCGGTAACCTTACTCAATCGGCGAAACACAACGCAAGTGTTATTTCACGCCAGTTTTCTGTAAGGCTGTGGTTTTTATCTGGTCGAGCCGGCCCATTCGTGCCGAAACATGACTCTCTCACGTTTAGCGCACTGACAATGGCAGATAGGAGAAAATTTAAATACAAATAAATACACACTGGAGATCTTTGCTTGTCACAAAAAAATGAAGGTACAATATTGTACCAAAAACAAACCACTTTTATAACACCAACCAACGTTATCGAATACAGACTACATTATAAAAACTCCCCGACACGGATTTCTTTGACGGTGGCCGGTTTCATTATAACCAGGCCAGATACGCAGGAGTAATTTTATAGTGCCCAAGTGTGTGGGCAGTACACAAGAGCACTCTCTCCTCCTTTACTCTCGTAACCGAGTTGGACGGATAACCGACACGACTGGCGAGAGATCAGGCGTAGCTCCGACTTTTTTACATGCCCATCAGACGCATGGATCATCTTTCTTGTCAGACAATCAGGTGATCAGCCTGCATTGTCCTAACCAAACTTGGAAACAACATTTTTTGTTGTTCCAATGCGGGAATCGAACCAACGTCGAGAAGTCGAAAAGTCGAGAGCCAGGTTCTAACCACTGGACCACGGAGCCTATTAGTATAGTTATAGTCTGTATTCCTAAACATTAGTAGCAATTGGTGTTAAATAATATGTATGTTATACATATCAATTTAGTTTGAAGGTTTTAACTTTCCGTCCGTAAAATGTCAACGATATTACAATTTACAATCACATGCGTTAGAATATACGCACTCAAATCGACAAATTAGCGCCCTTCACACATTAAGTTCGACCGAAATCGAAGACCGCGGGAAATAGCACCCTCCGATCCAACCCTCGCTTCGAAACATGTACATGCGCGAGGCTGACAGTCTTATCTGGCATGTCGATGCGAGGGCATCTCGGCTTACTTACTGACAGCAAAACTTTTAAAATTTATAACGATCCACGAGCCAGCCCAAACTGCAGTCTTAACTCTTGAAATCACATTTACACGTACAGTTTAGAACGTTCGCATAAATATTTCAGATCAGATTTTTAATGGTTATTAGCACGACAGTTTTATTAGCAGTCCAAATGTACAGATCCATTCGCGCATCCGTTTGGAACGCAGTTTCAGATGCGCCTTCCGAACTGTACCGTGTGGAGGGCACTTTTGTCTGTGGCCTTAAAAAGTATTCGTTGAGAGAACTATAATATACATTTCAACGTCACGGCGTTTTAATTCGCGGCTACATTTGCAAGTATAAACGGTCTAAAGCTGTGACAGAACCACAGAGTAGAATATATATATATATATATATATATATATACGTAGAGTAACAGCTTTCATAGCTGTTTATCTGTTCCTCTTTCTTTAATTTGTGACAATACATTGTAAAGGTTGGTACCTAGTGCAGTATATACAGTGTTCCACTTTACGCTGTGAGCGCGAGGAACTGGTGGAACACGTCGAGGATGTGCGGGTCCAGGTCCTGTGTGAACAGCAGCGTCTCCAGTGTGCTGCTGTACTTGGCTACTTGCTCGTGGTGCTGGAACACAATGTGTTGCGATTAGTGTGCAGTTCAGAAAAGTTATTTCATTTAAATGTATACTTCCCCCCCCCCCCCCCTTAAGAATAAAAATATTTACACAACTGATAAGCTATACAATGTTGCAGCCTTAGTCTAGCAAGTGACTTTTCCATCTTATCAGACAAAGACCCCTGGACACCCGCAACACCAAACGGTTAATTTTTAGCCCCAAACCTCTTGGGCCTCCGATATCCGACCCTCACACACTCTGCAAATCACAAAGAGAGGGATATTTCACACCGGTATCGCTGTGGTTTAGCCAATATACACACACTGTACAAACTCACCAGCAGGAACACCTGCGCGAGGCGCGCGCGAGTGGAGCGGTACCAGTGCGTGAGCGGGTCGCGCGCGTCCGTGTCCGCGCGCACCAGGTGCTCGGACAGGATCATAATGAACCGCTGGAACACGATCAGGAACAGCCGCTTCTGGTCCGTGTGCGCCAGCTCCAGCCGCTCCTCCATTCGCTCCACGGCCTTAAAAATTAATGTCAGTAAATTCGGATTACGGACGACAATTTTACGTGATAACGTCATCAAACCACAAATACACAGCTGAACATAATAACTTAAGCTTTTTTTTTGGAAGCCGGTCTAATGAGAAACATGTGCAGTAAACGTGATTTAAATGAACTTTAGACGTGCCACGGATACATGGTGGTGAGCGCTATTTACGTTCCGCTATCGTTTATGCTTAATAAATTAAGAATATAATGTCACATTAACGTTACAAATCGTAATAACGATAAAGAAATTGTCTGTACAAAAAATATCAGATTAGAACTGAAAATGAATCCGTAGCAGTTTGCATTACAGAATGGACATTTGTACAAAGTTATTACCTCTTCAGTGGGCTTGTCGTGGTCCTTCTTCTTTTTGCTTCCGGTTTCGTCTTCGGAGTCTGAACTACTGGAGTCCGCTCTGGCCAAGGCCTCTCTAGCCTCTTGTAACTCCTTACCTGGAGAAACAAACAAATGCTATTAGATATTTATTTATTGCTATAGGAGTTAGGACCAGGAATAAACGTGACAAAATATGTTTTCTGTTTTTTTAATCGGAACCCTAAGATAAAAGTAGCCTGTTACTCTTTATAACTAACAACAGCTATCTAAAAGATCCTAAGATTTAATTATCCGTTTAAAGGAGACCGACAAGTCGCCATACATTTACTGCCTGGTAATTAAAATACGTGGTCACAAAAAAAAATATTGTAAGTTGTACTTTATGAACATAAGAACAAAACAAAGCAATAATATTATACATCAAACTATTTGTCGTTTACGAAAATACCGGTTTGACAGTTTTAGCGTGTCGGGACTAGAGATGGGTAAACGCCCGGGCGTTTTGGGTGTTTATCCATCTCTAGTCGGGACTTGATTATAATTGTATTATTGCAGGTTTTATTCAGCAGAATTGACCCTCTGATATTCGGAGATTCATAACTTTTTATTCCCAAGGCCTAAAAATATTATATTTTTTTATTAAATAATTATTAAATACTTTAAATTCACATAATACGTTCGAAACTTGGCCGCTTTTGATGAAAAATCGGGCAGGATTCGCCAGTGTCCTTTGTCACCCTTGCGACAGTAGCGCCACCCCCTATTTAACGCTTTTTTACGGAGACTTTTTCATGTATGGAGAAGGACACAGTCTACTTAGGAGTATTGGTTTATATTGGAGACTAGAGTAAAGTTTCCTCTTGTCTCCATGTTGTATATGGTACATGTATATGGTACAGAGAAATTGCTCAGTGTAAGGTTACCTGTTCATATTATTGTCCATGATTTTAGAAACGAGCAAAAATATCTACCCTTAAGCCTATGATGTTCACTCACTCAGCTTAGTCACATGCTTGTTCATCTTGTCGATGGTAAGGTGGAGGATCTCCCACAGGTGCGAGCTGGTGAAGTGCGGCGCCATCTCCTTGCTGAACAGCCACGTGGCGACCGCGCTGCACTCCACGATCTGGGTCTTGAGCATCTTGTCCACGAGCACGCACACCATCTGCGAGTGCCGCCGCCACAGCTCCCACACGTTGCGGAGCACGCAGATCTGCGCTTCTTCCGAGTCCGCTAGAATCTGTTGACGATACTAGTGTTTATAACATAGACCTATATATTACAGACGAGACATGTCGAGGCAAAAAGTGTCCACACTTCAAATTCCCCTATAACCTATAACGTATTATATTTTTACACTAGTTGGATAAAAGTTCGAGCTATTCATTAAATCTTTGAAATTGTAATTGTAGAGAATGGCATACATTCTAGCTGAGCTTGAGTCTTAGGATCATTTCATTCCAAAATGAAACTGTACGCGACGCGCTGCTTTATTTTTAAGATAGCTATTCAAAATTGAATTTTATTCATTACACACGAAGATAGACGTTTCATTGTAAGACTTCGAATGAAAAGTGGCAGCTCGCTGCACAGCGCATGTGCAGTGTATGATTGATGTCATATGAAAGGTGTATCTTTTTTGAGAGATAGATGAGAGAGATGAGAGGAGAGAGGGAGAGCATTGAGTAACCAATAAAATTATTCCTCAATTGCAGAGCACACCTCACCTTGAAAACATAATGAAACTTGGAAATAGCTGCGAAGCTGTGCGATATGCTCTTGCTACCCAAGTTGAGCAGGGTCTGGACGAAGACGTCTATCTTCAGCGGGTTGTAGGTGGCGTGCGCAGCCGCATCCCCCTCGCGCAGCGGGTTGGGGAGGTCCCGAAGCACGTTCAGCGCCTCCTCGGGGGAGCATTTGTTGCGGACGCAGACCACAAGCTGGTGAGCCGCTTCCGTGCCGGGAAGTGCCGCTGAAAGTTAGAGGTTTTGAATGAGTAACTTGCTTAAAAAATAAACTAAGGTGCGTATACGAACAATTTTTGGTCAATAATTGCCCGGCAACACGGATGGATCGATCTGGAGCAATTAGTGAAGCGATGTGGAGCAATTTCGAAAATATTCGGCAATTATTACGACCATATTACTCTTCTAGTTGCTCCATATATTCCGTAGTGCTCAATGTCACTGATACTAATTTCCGTTTTCTTTCCCAACTGGATTGCTCTTGTATGAAAGTATAGTCTAGTTTCTTGGAGTTGCTCCTTATCGCTCAATATTGTAGTTGCACAACATTTTCCCGAATTAAAGCATGTTGCCGTTGCCGTAAATTGCTCGATATTTTATCACGTCGCAATCGACCATAATTCCTCATAATTGATCATTTTTTGTTGCGCGCGTAAGAGCACCTTATTATTAATTATTATAAATAAAAATACGTTAGTTTGTTTCTGTAAATATTTATTGTGCTTTTGTACATGCGTTACGACGTCGCATAGTATTAAATTATAAAAGAATGTTGGTCGAATGCAGACTTCAAAAGGCAAATTTTTAGAGTCATCAAGCTTTAGGACCCAATTTTCGGATTCATAAATAAACTAGTACAATGCAAAACTATACGGATCCCTGGTCCTGGTATATTTACAGTGTTTATAAGCTACTTCTTAATTTCTATTTACAAGCGCTGATGACAGTAATAAAGTATACGAAATAAAGCATATTCAAATAGTCGTGATCAGCGGTAGTTCGGCTGATGAAACACGACTATCGGTGACCGCCGAGAAAGGCGGATAAATCATAAAACTAGCGATGCAAGGCGCCGTTATCTCACGTATATTATCACTAGAAGATTCACTCTCGAGTGCCTTGACAACTTTGCATTCCCACTGTGAGGACTAGAGACAATAATATTAATAATAACAATATCCGTGGACGCTTTCACACCACGTCAATCTGCCCCCGTGCCTTTATCCGAAGAACTTGTGTTACAGATACCAGTCAACGGGAAGTATATTTAATACTTTTATACTATACATATATTTAAGATTTTTATTATATTATATACAGCCATTGCCCGGAAACAATTAAAACCTTCGTTCCCTCGGCGGATTTCGAACCCGCGACTTCCGGCTTGAGCGCCGCCGACGTAATTACCACTGAGCCCCATGGGACGGAAACGAAATGCAAAAAGAAAGCAACCATACAGTAACCAACGAAAAAGATGAATAAGAACTCTCTTACGCACAATGCTGACAGACGACAGTTCGCCTTATTCCTACTGGCATCACAGAGATGATGAAGAATACCGGCGCGTACTGAATATGATCTGTTCAAAGGTCGATGTGCATAGTTTTTGCCCTAGGCCTATATAGTTACTTTTTTACATACAAGTTAATGTTGTACTTGTAAACGATCAATTTCAGTCCGTATGTATAATTTTTGTGTTCACTTCAGACTAATGTTTTTGTGTTTTTTGTTATCTACTAAAACTCCGATCAAAGCTCGGTTACCCTGGTACTAATATGATAGTACCAAGCCGAAGTACGAATCGAATGGCATGCGCAAACACATCGTTCCGCATTAGCTGGCGGCGCGTGAAAAACAGGCGGGCGGCCACGAGATGGAAAGTGCGCCACACGAACGCGTTTCACCGCTCGCCACTCGCCACCAGAAGCGTTTTCAGTATTTTCATGTGCGACATTGTGGTGAACAGGGCTTACCAACCTTTATTTCACGAACCCCCCCTCGGATTATAAATAGTACATACATTCATGCCCTTCCCCCCTAAAATTGTGATATTTTATTGCAAAAAAAGTACATTTTTTACCCGACTACGGCAAAGCCGAGTTTTGCCGGGGAGTTCAATGGGTGACGGTGTGGATTTGTAATATTTCATATATTTGTGTTATCTCGGTTCTTAATGTGTAATATTGGTAGAATATTATTAACCATTAAATATTCGATAACGTGTACAAGTGTGGACAAGTGGTACAACTTCTAAAAGACATGACTCATTGACTGTACTGACTATTTATTTGGACTTTGACTAGACTTTAGACTTGACGATATATAAATACAGTGTTGAAAATTGAAACGAAAGTTCTATTTCCCACTTTTTTTACTTGACAGTGGCAATTGGTTTTAAGATAAGCCGACGCCATATATATAAAAAAAAACCGCAAAGCCAAAAGGAAGGGTAATGATTTTGGCAGTAAATGTATGTATGTTTGTTGCATCGCAGTTATCGAAATTGATTGAATTGTATGGAAATAAATATATATTGTAACTTGTCTAAGTTGTCTAGTACGAGTGTACGAGTAATGTGACTTTTTATTAAGCAACAATGTCAAACGTTTTTTAAAAGACTTAACTGGCAAAGACTTCAAACCATTCGGAATTTTATTAAATATTCTATGTGCCATTCCAAAAAAGCTACTATTTAATAGTTCCGTTTTGCTTGATATTGCACATATTCTATGTTCATTTCTCTACTTTCTTTTAGGGTTTCTTTCAGAAAAGGAAATAAATTGATGCTTATTTAGAAATAAGTACAGTGCTACTTCGTAGATGCATAAACATGGCATGGTTAAGATATTCATTTGTTTGAAGATTGGCTTGCAACTATCAGTTGACTTAAGTCCTTTCATGGCTCTGATACCTACATCTCTTCTGGGTTCTAAATACCAGTATCTTATTTGTTGAGTTGCCCCAGAAGATAATTCCGTACCGCAATACAGACTCAACATAACCTCTATAAGCTGTTATCACAGATTCTGTGCTGGCTACTTTAGACAGTCTACTTAAAGCAAAAATAAAACTGCTTGTTCTTCTACACAAATGTTCAGTATGAGGCTTCCAGATGAGTTGGTGGTCAATTAATAATCCTAGAAATTTTGTAACAGCAACAGATTCAATAATTTCTTTTTTATACTTAAGAGTTACTTTCGGCATTGAAGTATTCTGCCGAAAGTGCATAATTTTAGTTTCTTTCGGATTGAGTATTAAATAATTATTTTCTAACCATATAGTCTATGTATATATATAATGAATATATTGTTGGTTGGAAACTCCTAGTATATATAGATATGTTTTTTAATTAGGATGTAAGAATCAGTGGGGAAAATTTTTATTTAGCAAAGGGAGATTGAAAATTAAGACATTTATTTACATTTAGAGGGCATAGGAAAGTTTTGTAAACCGCTGTAAAAATAGTAACGATTGGCTTTTTTAAGTAAGGGTCAGTTCACACCACAACGATACGCGACGCCAGGCTGCGCTGCGATTCAAAATAGCTATTCAAATTTGAACTTTATTCACCAGTCAAAAAGATACACGTTTCATATGACATCAGTCATATGATGCACATGCCCTGTGCAGTGTGCAACCTGACTATCGAACTTACAATGAAACGTGTAGCTTCTTGTGTAATTAATAAAGTTCAATTTTGAATGGATATCTTTAAAATGCAGCGTATCTTTTAGTTTCGGTGTGAATTAACCCATAAAAGAAACCGTCCAAATTTTAGCAACAGTGCTACAGAAAGGTGTCTGTGTAATAAACAGTTTAATTTCGTACTCTTGTTCTTACTTCCTAGTTTTTCCTATTAATCCTCATATAATATTTTGTTGCCGACTCCAAAACCCAATCCAACATAATATCACCATCACACATTTATAATATGCAAACTAGCTGCCAACTTAGTTTGCGTGGACCTAATGGAAACGGAAATTTATTTTTAAGTGGAATCCAAAGATAAAAGTAGCCTAAGTTGTAACATCAGCTATCTGCCAGCTAAAGACCGGACAGAATCGCTCCAGTCGTTTCAGAGATTAACCAGAACAAACAGACAAACAGACAAAAAATTAAAAATATATTTTTTGCTATAGGTACCGTATATACTAAGTTAGTATTAGTAACATGATATGCATTTGGTGCAAAGTTGTTAATATGAAATTACAAACAGACAACTCAATTTTATTTATTAGTATGTAATGTATGTTATAATATGTATAGATAGTCATTATATATTCCTTCACACCACGCCATACCTACTGTCTATAGTAAATATCAGAAGCGCCTGTGTTACTTGTTGCGACTTACGCGTCCGTAGTCTGTACTAGACAACGGAAATACATCTTCAGTCCATTCCATGCGTTTGTCACAACCGCCGATTCGTATCTATCTTGATATGAATCTTAGATAACATCATTATATAGTTTTAAAGGAACAATGGTGTAAGTAATTTGTGGTAGTAAGGCGTCGCAACATCCTCTTACGACACGCCACACCACGCCACACCACGCCACAGCCCGCCGGCCGCTACACACCATCACACACCTATTATATATAGAGCGGGGCAGGGTATGATAACATCTCGACAAATTGCACTGATTGGGAAATATGACGTCATAGAACGAGCGGTATGATTGGCGCGAAATTGTTCGAAGTACTGACAGTGATATATACTTCGAAAATGGATCTAGGTAGCCAGCCCAATGTTTTGCCACAATTTTCGAAAAATACTGAAAGCCAAACCAAGGCCTATCTCATTACCATCATGCATCTGGTTAAACCAAAATACAATATTTTCGTAAACCTTCCAATCATACTCTATAAAAAATCGAACTCTGTCTGACCAATGACCATCCATAAAACCGTTGAAATTAATAACATTGACAATTTTACGTAGTGTATGCGAACTTGTGCTATATTTCCAATTCCAATTATGCATTTATACGGTGAAGTGATCCCTGACAAAAAAACAATCTAATTAACATTACTAACGATCACTTTAAAACATAAATTGTCGAAACGCGTAAGTACAAACGCGTAGAAAAAGTGTTAGAAAAAAATTTAAGAAAAATGTGTAGTACAGTGAAAACATTATTTACATAAACAATAGTCGATTATACTGAAAAGTTTTCCGCGTGGTTGTGTGGGGTTGCCCGGGTTGCGTCTATCGGTTGCGGTTTCTTTAGTACGTATTGGCGGTTGCGCCCGCGCCGCACGCGTCTTACGAATCGAACGGAGTGGAACTGTGTACTAAGATGAGATTCGCGCTAGTTATATGCAGTTTTTTTATACTAGTTGTGAGTATTGTCTATGTGTAGTTTTATGCGGGACCGTACTAACGGACGCGAAAATTATGGTGTTCCAAATAGGCTCTCTCTCTACACTGCCTTAATCACATATAAGGGTAGTACGAACCAGCGAGAAATAGCAAAATCTCTGAATAGTGAAGTCTATGAAAAAATCTCATTATTGATACAATCATAAATACATAATGTTTTTTCTTCACAAGCTTCAAATAAGTTTTTTACATTGTAAATAAATCATGCTTCATATTTTATGAGCGTCAATATCGTAGAATTAATCACCAAAAAATGTTTAGTATTAAATAATGTCTTCTTATTGGTTGTGTGCGGCTGTTATTTTGGGATCTGCCACAGGGTACTTTCTATTTGGTTGGAGGGAATCTGTTGTAGTCGAGTTTACTGTGCATTGTCGTTGATATTTGGTTTATAAGGTTATGATTGACCGTATTATTAGGGTCAAATGTCAATTCACGCCTGAACGAAACTATACGCGACATGGCGCTGCATTTTTAAGATAGCTATTCAATATTGAACTTTATTCGTTACACTGGGACTATATGATCCGGAATCCGGAAGGCCGGGGGAAATTCAGAGTATTCAAAATAGAACTCAGCGCAAATACTATAGAGCTGAGAATCGAACACATAAGTGTCAAGTCAAATGTCAATGTCATTTATAACAACTCGACACTCGACACATCCATTTTCAACTCTATTGTATTAGTGCAAAGTTCTATTTTCAGTGCTCTGAATTTTCCCGGACCCGCCGGATTCCAGATCATACAGTCTTACCTTATGCAAGAAAGACACGTTTCATTGTAAGAGTTCGAATGAGAGGTTGCACCATATTGCATAGCGCATGTGCAGTGAATGAATGATGTCATATTATGGAACGTGTTTCTTTTTGTGTAGTGAATAAAGTTCAATTTTGAATAGCTATCTTAAAAATGCAGCGCCGCGTAGCATCGTGTATCGTCGCGGTGTGAACTGACACTTAAACAAAAATTTAAAAACGACATGAATCCAATTACATTCCTAACGCATTCCTCCGTGCGTCTCGCGTTCGAAATCTGAATTTCAGCGACACATTTTATGATTCGTGATACTCTTGTAATACAAGGAACAATCATACTTACACGCATTATTGCTTTAGTCACACATCATTGATATTTAAAAAAACTGACAGAACATTGACCTCGATGTTACCATTGTGCGGGAAGATTTTCCCAACTATGTGGAGCAATCGGTACACAATATCGCCATATTGTTAACAATTAAATATCATTGTTATAAGCTTTAAGTGCTTTGAGAAACTCTTAATTAATCAAATTCGAATAGTTTAATAAACTAAGAGCCGGCTCGGAGCATGGAAGTTTTAATTTTTAAACAGCCGTGTTTCGATATAAATTATGTTTACTTTATAAATTATGTTTACTTTATATAAACATTTAATTTTTTTGGTTATCTCTTAAATTAGCTTCTATCTATAATAGGTGGATCCAAAATGTCGCCAAATTTTCCAAGACTACTTCAGGTCTTTGGGAAATCATCCTATGAAAAGAGGACTCAGAGGAGAATGGCCAGCTGTTGAGAGCTTGGCTCACGACTCCGGAGATCGTGGGTTCAATCCCCGCGTTAGATTGGCACAAAAAATGTTGTTTTTAAGGTCTGGTTAGGCTTAGGACAATTCAGGCTGATCATCTGATTCAGATTGTCTGACAAGAAAGACGATCCATGCGTCGCATGGGCATGTAAAAAGTTGGACCTGCGCCAGATCTCTCGTCAGGCGTGTCGGTCAACCCATTAAAGTACGAGATTAAAGGCAGAGAGTGTGCTCTTGTGTACTGCGCACACACACACACTTAAAATAACTCCTGCGTATCCGAAATTCAACTAAACTAGCCACCGCCACCGAAAATAGGATTCTATATCAAAAAGTCGCGAATAAGAAAATATTATCAAACACGGATAGAAAAAACAAATTCGTTAAATATTTTCCAAAAGTACAATCAGACACAACGAGACTAGACTCTAGAGTAAAACAAACGAATATAGCAGACGCACTTTCAATGTTCATAGCAATAATAATGATACATGATAATTAAATAATATAATTTATTGATCCATAATAATAATTGTGTAAATTGTAAATGTGCAACGATAAAAACGTGTTAAAGAATGTAGTTGTCAATGAGAGATACGATCTCCACCTACTTGTGAACGCACCGTGGCGATATCGTAACTTCGCCAAATTAACCTATCGCCTTGTATATCAGCGTGTAAGGCCGAATTTTAATGTTCACAAAACGTTACATCTGGTAGTTCAGTTTTTAGAGCTATACACAAGCGTGGGTTTAAATCAAGGAATAAATAAAAAAGATACTACCTAAACATCTTTCAAGCGTCTGTAAAGGCAAAATTAACGAAATTTTAGGGCAAAGAAACTAAGCTTTACTAAGCTAAGTTCTTAGCTTAAAATTTGTGCCAAGAACTTATTTAAATTATACCAATGTTTCCTTAAAACACTGGAATATAATTCTAAAATATAAGTCATTAAAATGCATAGATACATAGTTACATTATAAGTTGTAGCATATTCTATGCCCTATAGTGAATAGTCTATGGACACCAAAGAGTGCAAACATAATCGAATTGAAAGTAATTATTTATATCACTGCAATTTGCAACACTTTCCAGAATATCTAATATTTTACCTAATATGTGCAGACAATTACAATGACTTACCTAAGATATTCCAACAACATATTAACGAGAGAGATTTAAAACTATATTTGTATTAGTCATGTGGAAACTCATACAGAGCGAGGAACGGCACGCGAGCCGAGCACGCGACGCCGCACTTTCCCGATATACGGCTATTTTACTTTCAAGCGCATTAATAACGACCAAATTATATGATTATCATTATTGTAATTGCTCGGACATGCAAATTATACTTGCCCCTGGATATTGTTATGCTGCTGCTGCCTGCTACCAACTCGTCTAAAGGTTTTGTTTTCCGCGCAAGTTGTGGCAAAAATTGCAGTTTTTTTTAAATCATATAAAACAATTTCAATACAACAATAAATAAATTAACATAATAAAAAATGTTTAAAATTTTGAATCCGTGTTTATAATATAATGAAATTTGAAGTATATGGATAGTATATAAAAGTATTAAGTGTACTTCCCGTTGTCTGGTACCCATAACACAAGTTCTTCGAATACTAGCACGGGGCCAGACTGACGTGGTGTGAAGCGTCCATAGATACAACAAATAATAATAAAAAAATTGGTAGAGATATAGATAATATGAAGGAAAGAAGTAGATATATAGAAAAAAATGGAGGATAAACATAGCTAACAAGAAAATTTTATGCATTTCAGATACACAAAGGAAGCGGTGCGCAATATGGCTTTAGGCCTACACCGATTCCACTCACTGACTGGCACGACCGACGACAGGGACGAGCGAGCACACTACAGGAAACCTTCCGGACCGACGCGCCTCCGACCGTGGCAGCAGTCCCCGCGCACTACTGGGAGGACGCCCTCCGACACAGCGTCTACCTCACACTGGTGCGAGACAAGATCGACCAGCTCATCGCTAAGGGAGATATCACATCAGCAGAAAACTACAAACCCGTCTCCAAGGAAGTCGACGATCATAACCTCTGGGAGAAAATCAAAACGGCACCATTCGATAGGATCAAAGCAGCGGAAACGAGCGTTGTTGGTGATGTCACTGTCATGGCTAAAGGAAGGCTGCTGGAAGAAAAGGATGGCTACCGTTTTGCCGAGGACGACAAATCACAGGATTGTAATAATGAAAATTGTATGCAAGGCGTAAAAGCTATTTGGTCAGTTAAACGGGTAAGACAAAGGGACCAGGAAATATCACCGGGAAAATATCACTACGAGCTAACTTTCTCTGTTATATCTCAGCCGCCCATTAAAAAGAGCAAACCCTACGAAACTCCCGTGAGGACATTCACGGTAAGGGAAAGCCCCAGTCCATTCGTAGGATCAAACAGAGCATACGATATAAATAGATCTCCATTTCCGCAGCACACGCCGAGACCCGCCAGGGCAATATGGTTTCACAAAAACATAGTTCCACCACAGCAACAGACTAAAAGACAGCACTTTGGAGCATTAGATAGAATATTCTCATCACTGTTTTCGGACGATGACGAACGTTCTTACGAACCACCTGTACCCAAATATAAACCGCATCCTTATGGGCAGCATGCAAAAGTTGGATACGTTGGCGCCTCTTCAGATCAACACCAGCAGGTTAATTCACCCCACCGTTATAGACCGCCACAAACCAATTTTGGTCGACCACCATACGGTCCACTGAGTACAATTCAACAGCAACAACATCACCAACAGTATCATCAGCCCCAGCACCAGTACCAGTCAACGCAACAACAGCATCAGTCACCGCCACAGCAACCACATCAACATTTCGATGTAACCCCACCGGCCACATTCAATGGCCACAACTATCACAGTACTCACGATCGAAGAGTCGAACCTTATTCGACGGTTAAAACCATGCGACCAGCAGTTCTTCCTACCCCTCTACCACCACTTTCGAGTGAAACTACCAGTGCAGCATCTTACGAAAGTCTAGAAAATGTAACAAACTTGTCCGATTTTACACCACATGCCAGCAGCAGATTCAAGCCAACAGCCACTAAAGTAAGTTACTTTACAGACCATGTTAGGCCACCGATATACAATGCCCCACCAGGCGTATTTGTTACGATGGATAAGAAACCGTTTAAACCTATGCCGCCGTTGAAACTGGTTCACACAAATCGCCACAAAAATAGACCTGTTGACTTCAGACCCAGCCCACAGTTACACGATCATCAGATCATCGACGAAGATTCCTTCACTGATAGCGCATTTAGGCCAATAAACGTTGCACACAACGCAAGTAGTGGCTTCTCTGACGAAATAGAATCAAACAAAAAACCGGAACAAAAAGACAGAAAACCAACATCCCAAGGAAAGAAGCCTTCGAAAAAGCATAGCTCCGCAAAACGGGTTTCGTCAACTGCAGCGCCAGACATAATAACCGCACAGGCTGTACCTGAGGAAGATATGGATGCTATCTATTGGACTAATGTACTCAATTCGTTTACGAAAACGACACCGATGTCATCACAACTAGAAAAGGATATTGTTATTAGTACAGTTGGCAGTACCGAGGAGACATCATCTCTTTCGACGTCATCTTTGGGAGTTATCGACAAAATAACTACTACACCAACTGTAAAACTAGAAACGACCTCCGCACCAACATCGCCTAAACCTAGAAAGCGTACGCGTCCTCCGCCGATGTTTACCAAGCCAGAGAAAGTAAGGAAACACAAAAGAATTACAACCTCTTCAACGACCACAACAACTGCACCAAGAATTACTTTTAGATCCACGGAAAGCCCTGTAGTCAGAAAAACAGATTTAACGCCACAGGCTAGTTCAGCTCCAACGGCACAAAGAAACAAAACAACTTCAACGACAACTACAAGCACAACCACTACCTCCTCAACATCAACAACGACTACATCAAATGCCCCAACAACAACAACCAAACCCTCAACTACTGCTAGACCTGTAACAACAACGGAAAGAAAGACATCGTCACCGACGTCGCTACCTAGAAATAGGAACAGATTCCGTCAGTCGACTTTGTTGATAAAAGGAACGTCAGTTAAGCACGATAGATGGAGCGTGATCGGTATTCAAAAGAACAATACAACACCGGCCACGCCGTCTGCGGCTTCAATGTCTTATAGAAGAAAGGGATCAAATTTCCAAGGCTATTCATCGACAACCCCACGCAACGTTGAAAAAGAGTCACCTAGCACACAATCAAATGGAGTAGAGACAAGTACAAATTATGACACGTATGAAGGCAACAGTGTCATACCACTAGAGCGATCGGAAGAGGAAAATTATTTTGGGGAGGATGACGAAGCTTTCACAAGTTCCGACGAATCGGGTGATAATGAATATCATGGTGGAACAACCACCTGGGCCAGTGAAAAAACTAACGAAGTGGCGAGTGAGAGTGAGGAAGCAATGCCCACGACAGGCACAAACGCAGTGTCACAGCCACCAAAAAAATGCAAGAAAAAGAAAATTAATTCAGAAGCCGATTCAAGCAATGAGTTAACAACAACAGCACAATCTACTACATCTGAAACTGTCACCGACGATATTCTATCTGAAATTTTAAAGTTCAACTATGATAACGACATAGGCAATGATACAAAATCTAGATCAGACGTAGAAGGTCAGGCTAGCATCAACCACGGAAGTTACCAGAAAATGGATGGCGACTTCAAAGACTTTTTTGATATATTGAATGACAAACCGGACGAATCTTTTTCGGGACCGGAAGCTTCCTTCGATGATCATTATGGTGATGATGATAAAGAATTTGAGGATGTGGAAGACAGAGACAATGACAGCGAAGACGATGATGATGATTACGATTCAGACGATAACGTTAGCACTTCCACCAGACACAGTAAGTCAAAATCTGAAAAGCCTTTTAGTTTCTTAGACCTACTAGTATAAAAATATTAAGAACTAGCATCAAAGTGGCATTTAAAATATTTGTAATATATTTCATAAATTATTATTTAATATTTTCTATGCTCTATTGAGAATGAGAACTACATTGAGAATGTATATATATTAAAGTCAAATAAAGTAAATACTCTTAATAGGGACAACAAAAATTAAGCAAGAAATACTCATATTATATTTTATATTGTTAAGTAAGACTAACTAAAAAGAATCGAATGTTATATGCATCACTTTGCTGTTAAGTTTAGATAAAATTATTTTTCTTCTACTTTATGTAAATATTTTTTAAGTTTAGCATAAGTCAATAGTATTATACAATAATGATATTTATTATAATATGTTATTTTCTTACCCGCGCCCTCCATTGAATATTTGTAGATAGGTTCCGGTTTTGGAGGTACAAAGGAAGCCAATGATTCAGGAATCATATCCTTTATGCGTTGATGGTAGGACAACCTAAAAAATAATATAATTTTTTTTTATTACAAATCGGTCAAGTGAGAGTCGGACTCGCGCACAAAGGGTTCCGTACAAAACGGCAAAAAAACACGTTGTATGGGAGCCCAACTTAAATATTTATTTCATTCTGTTTTTAGTATTTGTTGTAACTATCAACAACAGAAATACATCATCTGTAAAAATTTCAACAGTCTAACATTGTATTGATGAGTTACAGCCCGGTGACAGACAGACAGACGCACAGTTGAGTCTCAGTAATAGGGTGCCGTTTTTACCCTTTTGATATGGAACCCTTAAAAGAATACAAACCTAAATAAAATACAATACATTTTGCACTTTTCTCTCTATCTTTACTAATTAGTACTTGGTATAAAACAAAATCGCTTTTTATGTCTGTCCCTATATATGCTTAATCTTTAAAACTACACAACGGATTTTAATGGTTTTTAATAGATAGAGTGATTCAAGAGGAAGGTTTATATGTATATAACATGCATAATATAGTAGAGAAACACTGATAATTTTAGACGTTTCTAATGTCGTAAATAAACACATTTTTTTGTGCTTACATTGCAAACGCTGGCTGAACCGTACGAGATAGATCAAAATAATGTACTACAGTATTGTACACCTTAAAAAGGTCTACAAAAAAGTCCGCGATGGTACATGTCTATCTCTTAGATATAACCATTTTTTATCCTTTACTTTTTACGAGAAATAATGGCTTATTTACGAAGCGAATTTAAGAAAAACAGCATTGATCCTTATCCGATTAATTACCTAATATACATTGTGCATTTAATATAGATCAATATGGCCCACATTTTATAGCATGCAATTTAAATGAATATTTTCGAAGATATTACAGATTTAAAATGCAGGGACATAGCGGTTGGATCGTAAAATTTATATTGAAGCGCGAAAATTATAATAGTTATATCAAACGGTCTCACACGTCGCGTCGAGGTGATAGAGTCCCGTTTTATCTCATTTGGTACGACGAAACCCTAAAAAACATTTTAATAATGTATACAAAAGTATATTGCAGTGAGTAGAGTTATTTGCTGAAGAGGTTTTTTCTCCAAGAATACTATTCCACGCGGGCGAAGCCGCAGGCAAATGTAGGCTATTATTATAAAGAGAAAAAAATTGCTTGTTTGCATTGAATAGGCTCTGAAACTAAAGAACCGATTTAACTGAAATTTCTTACAGATATAGATTAAACCGCGGGGAAGGACATATGCTGGCTTTTTATACTGGAAAATGTATGGTTTACTTAGTACTAACCCATTTTTTTTGTGTTTACTACCTTTGATTAAAACCTAATATAGTTAACCTTAATTTAATATAGTAGATGACTCACCTTAGACACTTTCCAAGAACCTCTTTGATGAAGCGAGGTTTTGGATGATCAGGATCCAGCTGAGCACAGCCCTCCCAGTCCTCCCACGACCAGCGGTACTGGAAGTTGCTGATGTGGTATCCAAACCAGTTCACAAACCTGAAATGTTAAGGAATAATAGCAATACACAATTTAACATCATGCATGCCAAGTTGTGAAGGTTTGATTGATTGTTTTTAATGTAACAAAACAAAAAAAAACTTGGTCGTAACATAATATTATAAATGTACAAAATAGTTTAGACTAAAAGGCATTATGAAAAGAGGGAAATACTATTTTTATAGTAACAATTATAATATTTGGAACTCACCTATCAAAGCAAGCTACATTCATGGAATCAATTCTCATAAACAAGATTTCAGTTGCTTGTGCCAACACCTGTGGCATGCTGGAGGGTTGTAGCTTACACAACTCAATTAGAATAGAACCATAACAGATCTCAAGGTATCTTGGCCGTGGCAAATTAAACAGCTCAGCAAAAATAACTTCCACAATGCAGTATTCTAGCGGTATCTTTGCTTTGTACGGAAAGCATAAAAGTTGGGCTGCACATTCTTTCCTCTCCAAGTGGTATGCTTCTATAATGTTATGGAGATGCTCCTCAATAAGGAATCTCTCAATAGAATGTGCCCCTGGTAGCACTGGACCATCGGGACAGTCGGTATAGTCAAACATTCTGAATACTACTCGTGGCATTGGATATACATCTCCATCATTGTGAGGAGGAGGCTGAAAAATGGTTAGAAAACATAAAAATGCATACAATAAATCAATTAATAATAACTAGTTTTTCAATAAAACTTTAATAATAAAACAACTGTAGCACCTTAATTACTTTTCACTGTTTGGAATACATAATTTCAAAACAGTAATTATGTAAGTATTTAAAATTACCTGAATAGTTGGCAAAGTGTGTTGCAAAGCTTCACAAAGTATTGAATCAAAGGCAAGATATGGACGTGGAATATGCTTCTCTGACCAGTTGTCTTGCCGCAGCTTTTTTATTTGAGCCCACAGGCAATCCAAATATTCCTCTTGGAGATGGGGTGAATCTGTGGACCACACTTTTAATGCTGGCCAATGCTTTTTGCTGCGCTTGTTCAGAAAAACTTCAATAGTAACCAGTAAATGGTCCAACTGAGATTCCTTCTTTTCATACAATTCTCTTCCAACCCAAGGAAGGGTGGATAAGACAGCAAATACAAACCAATCTCTCCGCACCTGTGGTACACTGTCCTCGTTTGCACAATCAACCAGAGTCTCCAATAAAGTCAAAAGTGATGAAGCTGCTAGTACATGGCAGTTCACCAAGTCTGATATAAATCTCAAGCAGTATCTTGCAGCATTCCATTTGCTAGATTTGAGATTTTCTTTAAAAGTCTTAACTATGTAGTCAACAAATTCGCCGCCAAAGTTGTAATTCTTAGCGTTGAGAAGACCGACTAGCGTCGCATAAATGGTACATTTTTCAGGCATTCGAATAGCACAGTCCGTTAAAATACGAAGTATCTTGCCACGAAACGTACTCAAGTCCGCTTCTAGGACGCTAGCTAGACCCTCCAGATTACTTTCTAAACTGGAGCTACTCTTCTCTCCGACTCTGAGAATGAGCGACTCCAATCTATCCTCAATTTCTTGATTTTCAGATACACGACGTCTTTTTCTATGAAGCCGTTCTGAAAAATAAAAGTTACATCGGTGTTCAAATTGTAAAGCCAAACAATTTTAACCTAAAATTTCAAAGTTAATTTTAAACATTACCGTAGCCATCTTCCTCTTCATGAGCTCGTCTGCGATTCATCATTAAATTTGTATATTCTAACAAACGTAAAACCCTATAAAATTTTGATTTAATTTCAATTATAATGATTAGTTCAGACAAAAATTATAGTTTTTATCATAAATGATATGTACTACTACTGAAAGTATATATGTACCCAAACATCTATCGCTTTTAGCTTACGTTTGACAGCTGACAGCCGAATGTCCTTTTTTTTACTTTGACTATAAAATAGGCAATAAAGAACTTTCTGCCCGAAAAATAAATTCTCATGTGAAATAATTTGAAAATAAACAAAATATGTTATTTATTAATCCTAAGTATGGTCTAATAATTATTTGTAACTACAATCTGGATAATTCGCCTGGAAATATCGTCTGCATAAAATCTGCATGTGATGGTAGAAACTAAAGTGATGTAAACAATTTATAATACAAACTACAAAGCCATAAACAGTGCTGCCAACGTAGTAGTTAACAACTAATTTTTTTTACCCTCTTACCTTAAACTAGTGATCGACGGGCGAGTAAGACCGTGGTTTTAAATACCGACGAACCTGGCTCGCGGCTCGTTGGTGCTGATCGATTAGCAAGCAAAACAGTCGCAAACATGTCTTGTTCCGAGTCTGAAGTCTTGTGTTATCTCGCCATAGGATATTACGCAGTTATGAAAAATAAAAGAAAACGCCCTAAAGTTTGGGTTAAAAGTTGGATTGAAAAAAGGCAAGCTTTGTCACATACCCATTTAATTCAAGAATTGGCAGCAGAGCCACTTGATTACCAAAATTATCTGAGAATGTCTGAGGAATCGTACAACGAGTTGTTATCTTTAGTGACACCTTTAATACAAAAACAAGACACTGTAATGCGAGAAGCTATTTCTCCACATGAACGTCTGACTGCTGCAATCAGATACCTGGCAGAAGGGAAAAATCAAACCAGTTTGCAGTATCCTACTTTAATATCTAGGCAAACTTTGGGAAGAATTATTTCAGAGACATGCAGAGCTATTACGGTGCATTGAAAAACGAATACATGAAGGTAAGTAAAATATTTATTTGAACTTAAAATTTTTCACAGTAGCTACTTCAGAACAATACAACAATATTTGAAAATAAAAAAAAACTTATGATAAATAATTTGAAACAAAATATGACAGCGCATTTGAGTTTCCTGAGTCAACTTGTTGATTATCTGTACCTGTCTGAACTTGAAACTGTGGTAGAGTTGAGATTGTGGACGTAAAATTAGATGATGAGGTATTTACTGAAGCTGGAGCACGTAATAGTAGTTGATCATCTGTGGGTGTCAGAACTTGATATTGTGGTAGAGTTGTCGCACTGGACGTACAGATGGAAGACATAGTATTTACTGGAGCAGTTGTAGTAAAATAATTTACATTTCCATGTCCCACGTTAACTTCTGAATTTACAGAGAGCCGTTGCATTTGCCCATAAAAAATTACATCGTTGATTAGTTTCTCTGATAACATTTTCTGTTCTTCGTCATTGTCCTTAATTTTATAGCAACGTTTTTCCCAAAAATATCAAACTCATCATCTTTCTGACTGAGCCGTTGACTAATCAAACTAAACATATGATTTACATTGTCGTCTTTTCGTTTCCTTGTAAATGATGGAGGTTCAGGCGTTGTAGCTGGAGATGGAGTTTGAGATGACTGTCCAGGCAATGAATTAAGCGATGGCGGTGGACTGATTATCTGCAATAAAACAAATAATTAAAGTACCTCTTGTCTTGTTTCAGTTTCCTGGTAATATAGAAGAAATGAAAATGATAGCTAAACAATTTCAAAACAAGGGCAGTTCCCCAATTGCCTTGGATCAGTAGATGGTAAACACGTCAAAATAGTTCCACCTCCTGGCGCTGGATCCCATTTCTTTAATTATAAAGGGTTTCATAGTATTGTTCTCATGGCAATTGTCGACGCAGATTACTAATTTATATATGTTGATGTCAGCATTAACGGCCGCGTTTCTGATGGAGGAGTTTTAAAAAAGACAGAATTTTATAAGCGTTTGAATGAAGGTGCTTTAAATATACCGCCACCGGAAAAACCAACACAGGACTCAGATCCTTTACCATTTGTGTACATTGGTGATGAAGCTTTCGCCTTAAGACCAGATTTCTTGAAGCCATATCCACAACGAGAATTGAGTGATCATGACAAGAGAATCTATAACTATCGAGTGTGCAAAGCTCGGAGGATAGTAGAAAATGCGTTCGGTATTTTAGCCGCAAGATTTCAAATATTTCACAGTGCTATCAACTTCCAATCAGTCGAAGATATTAGTTTTGTGGTATTGGCTTGTTGCACTCTGCATAATTATTTATGCAAATCCAGAAGGGATTATATCACTCCAGGTGACAGTGACACAGAAAATCATATTACTGGTACAATTCAAGAAGGTCTAAGGCCGGGTGGTATTTTAGAGCCCATACAGGTAACCCGTACTGGAAATTCAAGCAATAATGCAAAAAAAGTTAGAGAAGATTTTGTGAAATACTTCAATACTTCTGGGTTTGTACCATGGCAAGAAAGAATGATAAATTCGTAATTATAATAGGTACTCACATCGTTCAGAGAATCTTGAGTTGATACTTGACTACGAGTCTCGTCGTCGTCACTTCGAAGAGTTGACATTGATGCTGTAGCTGTAAAATAATTGTCTGTATTACATATTTGTTTCATTAGTTGATGTTGTTTGTTTATATATACAAGGTGTAACGGTTAGATGTAGTCATATTTTAAGGGCTTGTTCTACCCATCAATACGAACAACTTTTACTATGGGGGCAACTTCGAAATCGCGAAAAAAAATGAGCTGTTCCATAGAAAAGTTCAATAACCTCCCGATGCAATGTATGAAACAGCTGATTTTTTTTTGCGATTTCGAAGTTGTTCCCAGAGTAAAAGTTGTTCGTATTTATGAGTAGAACAAGCCCTTAAAATATGACTACACTTAACCGTTACACTCTGTATATTTATAAAATAAATAAAATTAAAAAATAAAAATAAATTTATGTGTTAATAAAGAACTACATACTTACATTTTTTGTTACCTACTTGTCAATAACCAATTTTTTTATTTATTTATTTATAGTAAAATTGGTAGGTACGTACCTATATTACCTATATACTTACTTTCGATCGGATCGTTGAGAAATTCTAGCTCCTTATAATACCACAACTTTGGCTGATACAAATCTTCAACTCCGGAGCCGGTTCTCATGCTTGCTTTAACCTTGTTTCGTTCTTTCCTGTGGGAAGCTCGTAGTGACTGAATTTTTTTCTTAATATCGGTTATATCCGAGTTTGGTTCATATTTTTTTGCAATCTCCACAAGTTTATTATACGCTGCAAGCCTATTTGCTTTGTTTTTATACTCGCTTGATTTAGTTTGCCATAAACAGGGACAGTCTCGAAAGGCATTTATAAATTCTATTATAAAATCGTGGCTGCAAGTACGTAGATCCATTATTGTGACACGGACTGAGCACGCACGTTACGAAGTTTGTAGTAGGTAGGTACACAGCTCTTCTGACGCACATCCGTCCTCTAGCGCTGTCGCCGAAAAGTGACGGCTCGGCTCGCCAGCCGTGATCGACACGCGGTTTTGCATGGCGGGCCGAGTAAAAAATATAGCACGACGACAAGCCGCGAGCCAGGCTCGGCGGTATTTAAAACCGTGGTTTTGCAATGATACACCGGCGAGCTTTACCGACGAGCCATAAAACCGCGGTCTTACTCGTCCGTCGATCAGGGGCTTAAGCTCTCACCTTACCTTAAGGCATGTAATTAGTATGTATTAGTTTTTTAGTAGGAAACAGCCTCCAGTCACCAGACAGTAATCATATGCATAATGGCCTATGTTAAGCACAAAAAACCAAAAAGAAAAATTATATACCTGTCGCTGTTTATTTGATAACGGATCGTAATTCGTAGCATGCGTCCGTAAGTCGCGTAAAACTGGCCTTCTAATTTCTACATAAAGCATGACCGGAAAAATAAAAATCTCGCCATGTTGCGGAAAATCACGGCACTAAAACGAAATGTCAAATGTTTGAGATTTAACCAATCACATCCCAGCCATTCTTAGTGTTGCTGCAATTAAAAAATGAAGCGCCTCCAGTGCAGGTTTTTTATTTTTCTGGTCAGGCTTTACCTACGTAATTTTTTCCACACAAAATCTTTGTTTATTTTTTAACGGTCAAATTATTAAATTTACGAAATAAAAAAATGAAAATATAATGTCTTTTTGTATTTTTAGACATTCAAATTAAGTAGCTTTTTTAGTGGTTTTTGATTTGTTTTTGTAGTTTTTTAATAGAAATCGTTGGTAACACTGGTCATAAATTGTCATAAAGTTCAGTTTCAGTAGTAGTACTTATCATCTATGGTTTCAGTAGTAGTATTTATCATCTATGGTTCATAGTATGGATTATATTTTGTATGTTGTTTGTAATTTAATTTTTTAATTATATTAACAATAGAAGATACAAACAGTATTATTTTTCTGTTAACATAGTACACTATAATTTCTCTGAATAATATTTCGCACAGTAATTAACGTTTTCTAAGTGAAATAAACCGGGTCCGTACCTGGGCATCTTTAATCTAAATAGTTTACAAGTATGTCTTGTAACTATGCAGAAGGTTTATCACCGTACGAACACAAAGGCATACTTGGTGCTCCAGAGGTAACCTTCATTCACAAAGATTTTTTTTGTAGCTGCGGTTACATTTCCATATTAAAAGTAATAATTATAACTTGTATTATTGTCTGTATATTAATGGTAAAACATGTTCTACTTTCCAGAAATTTGAAACTATTGACAAGCTCAACGAGAAATGCTGTATTCTAGCAGAACTGATAAAAAACAGTAACCATACAGTGGTCCATACTGGTGCAGGAATAAGTACATCTGCTGGTATTCCAGATTTCAGGCAAGATTAATTCACACATTATTAAAATAAATCTTCTTGAAAATATTTTTTTCTCTTCCTAGCTAATAAAGCCTCTCAAAATACTAATATGAATTAGTTTCACTGTCTTGAATTTTGCTGACAGATTTGCTATATTTTGCTCTGTGACTTAGATTTAATTTAATTTAATCGAATATGTTACGTTGTGGATAACGGTGCTGGTTGCATAATTACTTTTAAGCTTTTATTTAAGTACTAGAATTAAGCATATTGTGCACTTGTTTTTTGTCCCAAAGAAAATAAATAAATACAAATAAAATCGAAGTTGGAATAAATTACTTATTTTAATATCTATTTTACTTGAATTCTAGAGGGCCAAATGGTGTGTGGACTTTGGAGAGAGAGGGAAAGAAGCCTTCAATCAACATTTCATTTGCCGAAGCAAAGCCCACGAAGACTCATATGATAATAAAAAAACTTGTAGTAGAGAACAAAATTCAATATGTTGTCAGTCAAAATATTGATGGCTTGCACCTCAAATCAGGTCTTCAACGGAAATATCTGGCTGAACTTCATGGGAATATGTTTGTGGATGAATGTAATCTGTGCAAAAGGTAATGCTTACTTAGTTAATAGAATCAGGCGTTAGTTTTCGGAAATTCATAGCATAGAATTTAATTAATATTATATCTAGCAATATCCTGCGAAAAAATACCCACGAGCTGCAAGCAAATGTGTGAGTGCATGCATAAAGCATCTCCTCCTCCCACACTGCTTATGTGTACACTTAGAAACAAAATCGTGCAAACACCACCACACACAAGCAACAATGTCAGCAAGATCGTAGGCCCCACACCACCATGCAGGTTGCAAAACTCCATGCTTTATCCATGCTTATGTGTAAACGTGAGTTCACAGAGTTCAGAGTTGAATGTGTGAACATTTGCTTGCAAGTTGTATTTTTTCGCGGGATATTGTTAGATATAATATTAATTAAATTGTATAGTGCTTATTTATTATATTAGTACTCACTCAGTATGTAGTAGGTAATAATAAATTAAAAATGTTAATTAACACATAAAAAGAGAAAGGAAAAGATAAAGTGATTTAAAAAAGTTATCACCACAACACAAAATTAACATCACAAGTGTAATGTTAATTTTCCATTATTAGAATAATCTATTGAAATTATTATATTTGCAGGCAGTTTGTGAGAAGTTCTCCTGTTGAGACAGTGGGCAAGAAATGCAGTGGCATCCAGTGTGCAGCAGGTTACAATGGTGGCAGACCTTGTCGGGGCCGCTTGTACGATGGAGTCTTAGACTGGGAGCACAGTTTACCTGATAATGATCTACTTATGTCCGAGTGGCATTCTAGGTATTGCACATTTGAAACTTTTACTATATATTGACTTTACATACAATAAGACCTCAGAAACATTGCTTCTTTTTCAATACTTCTATTTTCATGTTGGTTTAAAAAATTTCTTCATTTTTTCCAAGTTCTTACTAGATTGTATATAATTTCAGCATAGCAGACTTGAGTATATGTCTGGGGACTACACTACAAATTGTACCAAGTGGTAACTTGCCTGTGGAGACATTGAAATTTGGTGGAAAACTAGTGATTTGCAACTTGCAACCCACTAAACATGTAAGTTGAATCTAAATACTGGAAGATCTTTGAAAGAATAAACTAAATGAAAAATTTTAAGTAACCCCCGAATTGTGAAGCAGTGAGCGAGCTGATGGTAGCAAATTAAAGTGATGAACACTTGATCATGCTGGCTGTCAAACAAAAACTAGATAAAATCGGTTCATCTTGTGGGAGCTACAATGCCACGGACCGTCACACAGACAGTCTCTTCAAACTTATAACACTTCTCTGTTTTCAATTGGGGTAGACAATAATATGAGCTAGAGATTTGCTAGAGACTTTGAAATGAAAATAATAGATGGGATTTAAAACTCCCCTTCACATCTTAATTTTTTAACATTTGCATAATTTTACAGGACAACAAGGCTGATTTGATTATAAACTATTATGTCGACGACATTTTGGAAAAAGTAATGAACATTTTGAATATAGAAATACCAACATACAATGAGGATGAAAACTATACAAAATTGGCTGAAAATAATATTATAGATTGGACTATAAGTAGGAAAGATGTGTTAGCCATGGAAAAAGTTTTTAAAAATAAATGCAAAGGTGTCAAGAAGAAAAGGATTTTAATTAAAAGTAAAAGAAAATGTGAAGATGTCATTGAAAGTTTATTGGAAGATGATAAAACAAAAATAATTAAATTAGAAATCAAGGAAGAGATTGCTGTCAATACTTAGTAACGAAAGATAAAATTTGTGTCACAAAAATCCTAATTACTCTTGGTTATTGAGAGACTTCCATGACAAAATACTCCAATGTTACGACAACTATGTAACATGTATTTGATCTATAGATAAATCAAGAAGACAGTTCTCTGTCTGGAATAAATTAATTTTAAGTTTTAGGTGAGGATTTAAGTTAAAAATATTTTATCAAATAAACTATGTAAATTACTCAAATGAATTTTATTTGTGTTAAAACCGTTATTTTTATCAATTGTTAATTATAATTGTTTTATGCAATGCTATAAATATAAAAGTACTTAAAATATTAATTAAATAGGGATGTTGCCTAGTGTGAAATATCACATTCTTATAAATTAAATTTTAAAATTGTTGATTAAAGATACATAAATCTAAAAGAAATATGTAATTAGATTGACGAGATTAAAAATTATAAGCAAATAAAAAATATTACCCATCTCTTTCTCGCATAACGATTTGTTACCTCACAAGTTGCATCGTCATACATTTTGTAACGTATGGCGGTGCAACGCGTGACGTCACAGGCCGATATATCGCTCTCTTTCATATTGTAAATTTAAATTGTTTGTATTTTCGTTATTTTTTAAGATATATGAAAATAGCTTCTAGATTGTTGATCAACATGTCTAACATCGAATAGACGAAAAAATTTTAGGCAACTAGCCTATTCTAAGTATTAGAGCGTTTACACACGTGCCGCTACATTAGGATATGTATGTGTTGTGACTTGTGCCGCAGCGCAGCGCCTGCGGTGTAACGGCGGCGCGGTGCCGGCAAGATCCATACAACCGCCGCCGCCGCGCTTTGTGTAAGCTCTTTTACGATAGTCAAAAGGAGCATGTAAAAAACTCATTTAAAAAGTATACAATTTATTATTTGAACTATAGATTACACATTAGTATAAAATTATATTTTATTAAATAAAACAGTTATACTAATATAGTAACTGCATACATTCCATTCCAACCATATTTAAATTTTCATATTAAAATATATTAAATAATAATATAACGACTAGTGAAACATTTAGGTAGGTATCACAGGCGAGGCGTGCATATAAACCGGCTTCCCTTATGTATATTATATAATACATATATATATTAAATACGGTACTAAACCAAAACAATATTTTGCGCCGAATGCACCCAAAAATTTGCGCTAGCACTAAGTGACGAACCAATTCCGTAATTTAAAAATTAATATATTATATTAAATAATATATTTAAAGTAATATTTATAAGGGAAGCCGGCTTGAATGCACGCCTCACCTCCCAACAACTTTTTTATGTAAGCTTATAATGTAATTTACAAATAACTAATAACAACCCGTAACATACATAACGAATAATGTCACTGTGTAGCGCCCCGTACTCACCATCCAGCCTGCAAGCCCAAGGCCGTGGACTTGTAGGCAAACATTATAAATGATCGACACTAATGACACGAACGACGGCTATTAGTGCCGTAAATGATATGTTACTTGTCAAATCTAATTACACTAGAACATTCTAACAGATGAACCGTGTACACTGTAGCGCTGTCAGTGAGACCAATGGTAGTATCAGGTTGTCCACTTGGTCAGTCTTAGCCTCCACTAGTGCCGACACTACACCAGCCAGCACCGTCCGTGCAAGAGCATACTGTGTGTTCAACAGACCTGTTAACAATGATACCGTCTTTAAAATATAATATTAATTTCTAATGTACCATCAGGGAATCTAACACACAACCAGGTGGAGTGTTTTCATGCAGTCACAAAACAATTAAATGACATGTTACTTGATCTCGTATTACGAACAAATTATGACAACAGTCAAAGTCAGTGATAAGTGTGAGTTTTTCTTTTCGCATTCGATCGTGAGCGCGTTTGGCGTTTACTAGGAATTTGTATGTGATTTGACCTAGTTGTCGCGTTTACAACTAGGTGGCGCTGTACGCTACGATCGAATGCGAAAAGAAAAACTCACACTTCGCACACTGAGTGCCTACTGATTTGAAAAACTTACACTCTGCTTATGATGTCCTGTATGACAGTACAACTACATCATACCATAAAATTCATTGCACGATTGACCATTATGTTGTTTACAAAATTACAAGTTTGGCGTGTAGATTGTCGTAGAAATTAAAACGATAGTTATACGGATTTTGAAATCATACCCACCTAGTATTTGCAAAAGATACACAACTGCAACTTGAGACAGGATGTTGGCAGCTGTTCCCTCTAAAGTTTTTTTGCTGTCTGTAAAACGAAACAGTTAATAGTTATAGTATATTTTCTATTCTTTAATTGATTGATTTCAGTTTAAAGATTAAACAATGAGGATCAGTCATGATTTTTGAGGGGTATTCAGACTTGTGGCGACAAAAATACTGAAAATACTGTAAAGAAATTATTTGAATCGGACTAAAAATGACGAAGATACAGCATTTTTAGTGCATTAGTTCCAAAATCGCGCCCGAGATGCGCCGTCGTCACCTTCCCTCTAAATACAACTAAAATATTTAACATAAACAAACAATGCACGCAAGGCACAAGCGTCAAGAATCAGAGAATGAATACCTATGCAATACCTATGAAGTATGAGTATAATCAAGCCGTTGTCGCACAGAAAAACTTTAATAAATCCACCATTACTTAACGAATTGTAATAATTAAGAAATAAAATGCTCAGTAAGTTACTACACATACTGTAGGTGTACTTAGTAAAAATCAGATTTGCTACTAAGTGATTGATCGTCATTCACTTAATTTTGCTAACCTGGCCAATGATATCTCCCGTAGCGCGATCCCACCCAACTCGCGGCCGTGTCCCCCACACCAGCAGACAATACACCGGCCAGCGCCTCCAGCGGCTGATAGGGCTGTAGTAGCGCCAGCGGAGCACCCAGACCGCAATACAAGTAGAGGGGAGTCATTGCGAAGGACCCGCAATCCTAAAGAGAATTAATAAAACTTTAATTTGCAGTATAGTCAACGCACGCTGTCGTCATAAAGTCATGTATCCTAGTCATCAATTGACACGCAACATATGACGCTCGACATGTTTAGCAACGTTTCAAATTAACGCGCGACGTTGACAGCTGGCGCGCAATATGTTTAGTAGTAATGCGTAGACAGACAACGTTGATAAACAAAAGTTCCGCGGTAAACTTCAACATATTAGACAACATGTCGCGCGCTAAATCTTGCCTAGTAAATACATATTTTTAGTTCTTCATAACGATTAACAGTTACAGATGAGCATAGTGTGGACATTAAGAGTTCATAGCCGGTGCTTAGTGCAATTCTACGAGAATAAAAAAAACAATATTTTCGAGCAAATACAGAGTAAATTCGGTATTCATCTAACATTAATATAATAATAATAATAATATCTATTGACGTTTGACACAACGTCACTCTGGCTCTGTGGTAAGTATCATAAGAACTTGTGTTATGGGTCCAGACAACAGGAAGTATATTTACTACTTTTATACTTATTTAAGATTCTTAATATATTATAAACATGTTTAGTACACATCTATGACTCTGAAGAATTGAAAACTTTTGTTTCCACGGCGGGATTCGATCCCGCGACCTCCGGCTTGAGCGGCGACGCGCCAACCACTGAGCCACAGAGGCCTTCAGTTTTATTCAATATCTTTAAAACATACCTTCTCATCACTGTAAACTACAAACGCGGATTGCAGGATCGAAGATATGGGTTCGATTCTCGCCTTTCGTAAAGCCTGAAAATAAGAAAAACCAAGAATTCAATTATAGAATGAGTGATGATAAAATATTTCTTGTCATTTATCTTTCACTTATTAACAAACTTTATTGACTTACAAGTTTGAAGAATATTACTAACAAAGTATTTGTGTAGAAAAAAATTGTATTTGATTTATAGACATACCTCTATCAATACAATGGCACCAAAGCCAACTCCAGCTGCCAGGATCATCAAATTGTAATCAAGCAGTATCCCCGATGCAAACAGCAGTGACGCCAGTATATGGAAGGTTTTCCTTGTGACTGTGTCGGCTTTTACACCCATCCGTGTCCGAATCATGAGTGCCAATATAGTACATGAGACTATGATTACCCAAAATGACAAGATTTTCCACTGAAATGTAATAAAGGTTGTAAGTTAGCTTTTGAATTAGACAAAAGATTACGTACGATTTTTATTACATTTCAGAAATTACATATTAGAAATTATGATTATAAAACTGTTTTGTTTATAGTATGCATTTATAATAATAAGAGAGTAATAGATACTTATTACTTACTCTATAATTTTCTATAAATATGTATTTTAATAAATCAATCAGGCAATACGGTCCAAGGAACCAATGTAACAAAGTGAGCGCAAATGTTGCATTGAACACAACAATGTACACCAAACTGACTACATTCCTTTGCTTTTCTGGAAGAAGATACAGCAGCTTTATCATCAGACATACTGTTGTGAGGACTATCTAAAAAAAAAAAAATTCAAGGAAATGTAAACAAGTGTGAGGTACATATTACTTTAAAAATTTGCAACTGTTCAAATTATAAATTGCAGTTGAGTTATAAATAAAGTATTGCCTTAATTACATTTCAAACATATAAATTATAAATTAATTTAAAGCCTTAGTACACTTACACTCGCGCCGCGGTGTCATTGCTCTAGGATTTGTATGCCATTTTTTGCCACAGCTCCTACGGCTGCGGTGGCAATCTATACAAATACGCCGGCACGTGTGAAAAGGCACTTACGAATATTTAAACTTACATAAATAACAGTATTGATAAATTCTATTTCCTTGTCATCTTTACTTAAATTAAATGTACATTTGATGACTGATGCACCAGTGAACAATGTTATCGCTTTACTAACTACAATTGCCTCCCCAATTGTAAATGTTTTCTGGAACTTCATAAGGGATACCTTTAGCAATGAACTGAAGATCAGTGTTGATAGAAGAGACACAAAAACACAGAATCTGAAATCTACAATAGTTATTTATAAAATCAGTATGAATATATGTAGCATTTTAAAATAATAGTTATTCTGTAGAATGACAATATTAAAAGGATAGTTAATAATTTATTGGAAACTTGCTAAATTTAAAGGATGTGATGGATTTTTCTGTGTCAGCAAGAGTATTTTAATAATAAATTTAAAGTAAATTTAAGTATTTTAATAAATTTGTAAAAAATTAAAACATTAAGTTATGTATTTTAAGATATATGCTGTAGATACAATGTTATTAGTTTATTTTTTACCTTGCTGTAACCAAACATACAAGAGTGAGGTGGGTACCAGACTTGACAGAACTATTGCACCCCAGGTAGACTGTTTTAACATTTCATCTGATGCTGGTAGTTGCAAAGTTAATAGAAGGGAATATGTGAGTAATCCCAGTGATATACATGTTGCTATTTTGTAAACAAGAGATACATTATCCAAATAGGTGTATAGAACTAGTATAGCAGGCAATAATATTTGACAACTGATTCCATGGCTTTTTGCAGGCCTGAAAAATAAGTTTACAAATTACACGGTTTCTTTTGGACAAAAATTAATAAACACTTATTTTTATAACATAACTTTGAGTCATTATCTTTGAAATGAACTTTGGATGTTTCCTAAGATAAAAACAAACCTCGTTTCAATATTTGCTCGAACTAAACTTGTAGTTATTTGCTTATCTAAAGTGCTTAATTTTTTAATACAATATGATAGATTTGCTAGAATATTTTCCTTCATATTCACGTTTAACTTTCATAAAAATTTAATTCATAGGTAAACTCATAGATTTATATGTTAACATAGATAACGTTAGTTCTTCTAAGTAGTCTGTGACATAGATGAAAAGTACTACTACTGAAACAGTCATAAAAACCATGGAGCTAAAACAGATTTACAGTACAAAAAATAACCATAAATATTTACTTATTCAGCATATTTTTTGTCATATTTTTTTTAGATATATGGCATCGGCTTATAACTATTTGCCAGTGTCAAGTTACAAAGGCGGGAAATAGAACTTTCGTTTCAATTTTCAACACCGTATTCCTATATAATCAAGTCTAAAGTCTAGTCAAAGTCCAAATAAATAGTCAGTACAGTCCATGAGTCATGTCAGACGATTCAGTAAAGAAGCTTTACTGAAAGTTCCTAGGGAGTTTTGGAGAGACACAAAATAGCACGTTTTTTGAAGTTGTACCACTTGCCCACACTTGTGCACGTTATTGAATATTTAATGGGTAATAAGAATATTATATTATATTATATTATTTATCTTAATGTGTAATATTGGTAGAAACCAATATTACACATTAAGAACCACACACACAAAACCACAACTGGCAAAAAACTCAAATCCAGTACATAATAGGCATGTTGCCTAAAAAAATTTTTATCGTCTATTCGATTTCAGACATAAGACTACATTATAAATGATAATAAACAATCGAGAACCCATTTTTGTAAAATATCTTAAAAATAACGAAGATACAAAAAATTTTAATGTACGTCGTGTGACGTAACGAGTTGCTGCCGCCATACATTTTTAATCACAAAATGTATGGCGGTTGCAACTTGTGACGTATCAAATCGGTTTGCGAGAAAGAGATGGGCAATATTTTTTATTTGCTTATAATTTTTAATTGCCTCAATTTAAATACCTATTTCTTTTAGGCTTATTTATCTTTAATTCAACAATTAAATGTAAATTCTATTTTCCGTCTTTTTAACTTGACACTGGCAAATAAATAAAAGCCGACGCCATTTATTTAAATTAAAAAATAAACTTGACAGTGACATTGACGTTTATAATCAATATACCACCAACTGATAAAAATAAAATGTCAATTTTATTTTTATCAGTTGGTGGTGGAAAGTCGATTGCTTGCGGTTTTGTGTTAGGTGCAGCTTAAAATAAAATTATTAAAATGTTACGAAATATAAATAAAATTGTTCACTTACAAAAGGCTAACTTTGCATCTGCAGCACCGGCGGCGAAAACTAATCCTGACATTCTGTACACAGGGGTAAGAAATGAGTCAATAGGTACTTTTTAAATAACTAAAGGTTATCGGAATAGGTAGGTACCGGTATCTATCGGAGAAACTTAATTAACTACTAGAGCAGTGTATCCCAAACTTTACTACTTTACTTTCGGGACCTACTTATTACCTTAATCTCAAGCGGGTTCTAATAAGTAAAATAAGACACATTTAACTAATACTGAAAATGTTTTAATAATAATATTTTGGTATCGCATATTTAGTCACTGAATATTTACGATGTACTGAATATGTACATCGATCGATAATAGGTATTGTTTTTAAAATAAGGTATTTATATTTATATAATATTGCGACCCGGTATTTTATTTTAATGGTCCGGTATCGGGTCGCAACTCGCCAAATGGAAAACGCTGACGTAGGCTAAGAACTCACGGACCGATTTTTAGTGGCGCCCGCCGCGATTGTGGAATTGCGATTTTATTTCAGTACTCACGAGAGGTTATTTGCGCGATTACAAGTCGCCGCGGTTGCGATTTTCGCCCGCAACCGTGCCGGGCGAAAATCTAAACATAAGAATTTCGCCCGCCAATCGATCGCAGAGTGCGCGGGCGCAAATCGCCGAGGCTGCGGGTTTCGCGGCTCGCGCGATTCTACTTGTCGCCCGCCGCGCCGCGCCGGTGCAGCGACACCCGCAAACAATCGCGCAGGCCGCGGGCGTAAATCGCGTCGTGAATTTTGATTTCATTTTTTACATAAAATTATATTTGCATTCTACAGAAGCTCGGGCCCGCAATCGCGGTGGGAGCGACTAAAAATTGCTCCGTGGGTTCTTAGCCTTAGGCTGGGACCGGAAAATCGGTTCCGGTACCAATCAGTCTGTCTTTCAATCATATGAATTTTTCCTGCATCGACTACATTGCCGCAGGGTCGATCTGGGTCGGAAATTTCCCCGGAGGCAACCGGCACACGTCCTGGCTCTCGCCGGCTACCCGGTCGGATTTTATTCGGCGAAAGGGGCGGAGCTTATCAATATTGTATTCAGTTGTATGGAGCTGACTACATGACAACGGATTAGGTTCTTTTCAGTCGACAGTGTTGCTGATTTGAAACCCTGCCGGTGCCTATGAACCAAATTACGACTACTTACTATAAAAATCGCGTCTTCTATCTACAACATTGTATTAAAACCACACTGCATCGTAATATCCACGTTATATCTCATACAGTTGCCTGACATCGAATGGGTAGTATGTAATGGGTAGTTTATACTGGCATTTTTCCAGCTATTCATAAACAATGAATGGGTGAAGTCTGCTGATGGTAAGACCTTCCCCACGGAAAACCCAGCCACTGGACAAGTGATCGCTGATGTTCAACAATCTGGCAAGGCGGACATTGACAGAGCCGTCCAAGCAGCTAAAGAAGCATTCAAGTAAGTTTATCGCATTTAAGAATTAGTTATGAGCGGGATGAGGTCAACAAAATAATACATATTATTATTGCACGATTCGTCTGGGGATCATGTTATGTAGAATTTATTAGTCTCATAGTCATTGTCCCTCTCTATATTTAAACGAGCTATTAAACCAGCGAGATAGTAGTATCCATAAAAATTTAATTCACATAGAATGGATATCTAAGGAGCCCCATATTCGGTCTGGTTTTCCTTCAGTTCGGCCTGAACGGATGCAAAAGCGTATCGTCTGTGTGCAATTTCGAGATCGCATCAGTCGGCCGAATGGACTGAAGCGTTTCGTTCAGGTGTTGACAGGTCTGTTTTTGCGAAACTACTAAACTCGCGTCGATTTCTACTAAAAACTACTAAAAAACTACTAAACTTAGAAATCCGTAAAGTCCACAAAAAACCACAGCATTAGGTTTTGTTATATTCAAAAAATATTATATTGAATTTTATTATAAATTTTACCGTTAAATTAAAATATACTAGGAAATATTACGTATACATATAGTAATTATACGGGTATTTTTAAGCAAATTACGGACGAATGTATTATTATAATAAGGTGTATTTTTATTGTGCCTAACCTAGACCATTTTCCATATGATTACTGTCTGGCTCTTTCCTACTAAAACACTACTTAATAACTAAATTCCTACTAAGGAGGGAATAAAATACTTAATTTAGTAGTAAAACTTTGTAAAATAATTAAGTTGGCAACATTAATTCTGGACTGTACGGATGGACTGAATGGACACGTATATATATACATGTGTCCATGTGTGGACAAATCGCTTCAGTTCTCGCCAGAGCCGCGGCCGTGCTGGCGTGTATCGTGTACAAGAGTAGTGAGTTTTCGCGGTGTTTAATTATTACACAATTATTAAACACGACCGTAGCTCATGGAAAACCAGAACGAACTCATGCTATTTTGCCGTGTGTGTGCTCGAATCTGTTCAAGACGAACTGACGTCAGTGGGGTCGGATGCGATTTTTTCCGTGTATGTGCTCGAATCCGTTCAGGCCGAACTGACGTCAGTTTTAACTGAAACGATCGGCCTCTCGTCTGTGGAGGCCTTAAAGCCCGCTCCGACACTGCGAAAAGTCCGCAACCGCGAAATGGTGGAGCCGATTCGCACAATTTTCTCGCGAAGTTTCACTTCAATTTCCTTTCGCAGTTTCGCGGAGGTGTGGAGGTAGCTTAAGCATTGCTGAAAAAATTCTAAATCATTTACATCTCCCTTCATAGATATTCCTGTAGATCTTTCCATAAAGTATTTTTTTTTATAATTGTAAGTAGGCATAGAATAAGCATACGGCTTATTTTTTTTGTTGTTGGTACATGCAGAGTACACATCATTATTATTTTGCTATCAAGCTACAGAGAATTTAATACACTCGCGAATAGTAGAGTAAAAGAAGCGACTTAAAAATCTTCTCACAAGTGATATAATTCCTTATTTGATCCTATTGCATCTTATGCAAAATTCTTTCTGAGATTAAGTTTAATACCGTCCAAACGCTTTGTTCTAGAAAGATTGCATGAGAGGATTGGAATAATATTAATTTGTAAGTACCTAAAGTAGTAGATCACGCTATAGGTAAAGTGAACCTATTTGCATAAGATGTTTATGAGGGCCTTACTAATGTGAAGTATTTTTGGGTTGTAAACCAATCAAGAATAGATCCGCGGCCGACCGTCACGCGACATGCAACAAATAGACGAAAAAGTTTGAGACGATGTAATAAAAGTTTCACTTTAAAAACAGTATTTCAATGAAATTTTAAATCAAACTCAGAAGGAAGAAATACTCGAAGTTCGCTCCAGATAAGGTGTATTTGAATAAAATTAAAACAATTGCATAAAATGTGATGTTCAGTTGTTTTCTTAATTTAAAAATATTTCTTTTTAAATTAAATGACGTATAAACCAGCCAGCAACCTTATATGATACTGATATCAAACCTTTATTTTTTGTTCCGCTAAATATGCCGGTGTGTGTAACATAATAATATATATTATACATATTTGTGTGTGACAAACACGTGATGATTATCTCGGATTAATTTCTTTAAATGTTAGAATCTGAGGTTCAATTTTCAAAATACAAAATTTTGAAAATTTTTTATAGCCTATGTTACCCGCGGCATCATTACGAATCTATTGCCACCTCATTCATGAAAATCGGACCAGTAGTTTAGACGCTACGAGGAAACAAACATGCACACATACATATTAGTAGAGATCGTGATAAATGTTACGTACCTACCTACTATTTTTCCACACGTGACACGACAATTTTCGCACATTTACTAACTGTATAATATGATGCTAAATGTCCATTTTTGCACCTCAGATAAAATTTTGCACACTCATTTTGTTAAAGGGGCTTAGTCAAACATTCCCGATAAAGAAACTAATCTATCTTTACTCGTTCTCTAATTGGAATGTTTGAAAACTTGTTTTTCGATTGTTCACACTTTTTGCAACAACATTTGCAACAAAATGTGTGAAAATACAATATTATGTTCGTCGTTATTTATTAATTATAAACTATAAAGTGTTTTTGGACACTGTTTTAATAATAATAATAATAATAATAAAAACATTCATTTGACAAAATAAGATATATTAGTATTTTATTTTATTTTTTTATCATGTGAATGTGCAGTTTGCACATTCATTGCCAATTTCCGCATATTACCTACCAAAGCATGGTAATAACTGCCGCTTTCTTTTACTTTACTATAAAGCTATTGAGTTGGGATGGAAGTAGGCTACTATACCTAAATATTGTTTTCTTCCAAATCGAGCTTTATCTTATCTGTAATAATTTCACTAATTTAGCTTTTATGGCTGGGACTATGTGATCCGGAATCTGGCGTGCCTGGAAAAATTCAGAGCACTGAAAATATGATAGAACTCTGTCGTCTGTGCTAATACAGTAGTATTGAAAATCGAAGTATCGAGTGTCGAGCTGTCATAGATGACATTGACATATTTTGACTCGACACTTGTCTTTTTTTGATTTTCAGCTGTATTGTATTACCGCAGAGTTCTGTTTTCAAAGCTCTGAATTTTCCCCGGCCTTCCCGATTCCGGATCATATAGTCCCAGCCTGATCCTAAGTCACGACTCACGACTCTGTACTAACAAGCTTTAATGTCCTCAGATTCGGATCACCATGGCGAAAAATGGATGCCTCTCACCGCGGACGCCTCCTTAACAAGTTGGCTGACCTCATAGAGAGGGACAGGGTGTATTTAGCGGTGAGTTTTTCTATAAAAAAAAAGTTTTAGAAAAGAAAATCAAAACGTTGCGCGTTGGTATTAAGCAATCCTGAAATTGTACTAGGTCCTGTCTATGCGAAACATGCGTGATATTATCTGGCCTCGAACAAATCTTGAGTTCGTTGACATGGACTACAGTAGACAGATTGCAGCTGCAGGCTATTCCGCAAATGTGCATGTCGTATAGGAAACCTATAATAAGCACACTCAGACAAAAGAAAGTGAATACACTAGACAGAGTTTTGCGAACCACACAATGAGGCCGATCTAAACTACGCCTCGCCATGTGATAAAAAATAACGCAGTGTCACGCACACACATGTAAAGAATCTATGTACCGCTTATCTTAGGTTGGCAACTCTAATATAAAAAGGTAGATACCGAAATTTCAATTTCAACAATAAAATTATACACTAATTAAGCCCTTTTATCTATATAAATAATTACGGAAATGTAATAAAAACGCGCATAACTTCCAAACGACTGCAGCACAAAATTGGATAAATCTTTCTTTTATGTGTTCGTTATTGTCAGGAAAAGGTTTGTATGAAAAAAATATATTATATAAAAAAATGTCTGATATCTATATAGAATTCTCGAGTCGTAGTGTTCGAGTTCGTACACCTCCGAAACGGCTTGACCGATTCTTATGAATTTTTTTTTGCATATTCGGTAGGTCTGAAAATCGGTTGTAATATATTTTTTCAACCACTAAATGATAAATGATAAGGGCGTACGTACCCACCTCTAATTTTTTTTTTTAATTTTTCGACAATTTTTTTTATTTTTATATGATGTGGCATTAAAAAATACATACAACCCTAAATTTTCACCCTTGAACTAAAAATTATATTATATAAATATTATATATGACAAATAAGCTAATACTTCATATAATATTATGTGCATCTAAGACCATATTATATAGTGCTGCAGTAGTGGGGACTAGGGTCGGGCTGCATGAAAAAATGTTCTTCTTTGTAATTAAATCACAAAAATAGGGTAGTAGTCTAAAGTCTAAGGAGGGGGTCGAAATTTCGAGTTGAAGCTGCTAGTTCAAATGGAATAATATGAAAGGGCTTGATGTGAACATTCCAAAACATATTTTATTTATTTTTGCGACGCGACGCATTTTTTTTTTAATGAAAAATCACAAAAATAATTCTCGTTACAAACTTTCATCACCCATTTTCGACGCTCGACAAAACTAGGGGACTTAATTCCTGAACTATTTATAATGTTTCTGCTTGTACGGAACCCTCGGTAGGCGAGTCCGACTCTTGTCCGTATTTTCGAAAAATATGAACCTGTCTCATAAAGACTAGAAACACAAAACACTTTACTTTAGTAACTAGATATAATCAGTTTACCTTGGCAAAACAGGCCTATTTAAAATTATAAGACGTACTTATTAAGTTACTTTACAGTTTATAGTTAATAAAATAAAGCAGTCTGTGTTATTATTTTTTGTTTATTTTTTTTTGGTAGGTACCTATAGTCTGGACTCTGGAGATAAAATCACGCACAAACGTCATTTATCAACGACTAAAACATTTTACTGTAGTCACATAATGCAATACATGCAATTATTTAATGTGTGGCGTATATAATGGAATTATGTAACTAACAACATAGCACCGTGAGTCACAAACTCACAACCTCTGCGCAGAACATATAATATTTTGTCAACGACACGTGATAGTAGGTACTTAGTAATAGCAAGTCATGTTTATTCACAGTAGCATACTAATAGGTCTTTACCTATGAAATTGCCGTTCTGCAGTAACGGCCATTTCAAATCTAAATAATTTTTGTTTGGCTAAGAATTCTAATTATAAATTTATTTTATTTTAAAAACATGGAATTCTTTTTCCAAAAGTAGTCATTTGTTTATTGATTAGTGTTACATTTTCATCGCATTTAAATCTTTTTCGTCATCATGGATACGTTAAAAATTCGAGTAATTATGGAATATGAGTACCGTCGTGGCAGCAACGCGGCACAAGCGGCACGCACATCACCGACGTTTACGGAGCTCACACTACAAACCAACGCACCACCCGTTATTGGTTTGCTCGCTTCCGTTCTGGAAATTTCGACCTGAAAAATGAACCTCGCGGTCGTTCGAAGACGTTTGGTCGACAATGACGAATTAAAGGCGATTGTGGTAGCTGATGATACACAATCTACGGCTGAATTAGCAGCAGCTTTCGACGTTAGCGTGAAAACAACACTGGTCCATTTGCGTCAAATTGGCAAGGTAAAAAAGCTTGACAAATGGGTGCCCCACGAACTCAAGAATCGCCAGCGCGAAGTACGCGTCGAGACGTGCCTTGCACTGCTCAACAGACACACAAATGAAGGAATTTTGAACCGCATTGTTACCTGCGATGAAAAATGGATTCTGTTTGATAACCGCAAGCGCTCAGCAATTTGGTTGGATCCTGGTTCAGCACCTAAACAATGCCCTAAACGAAAACTTACCCCTAGAAAAGTGATGTTCACTGTTTGGTGGTCTAGCGCCGGTGTGATTCATCACAGCTTCTTACCAAACGGGGTGAGCATTACTGCAGATGTGTACTGAGAAGAACTGAACACAATGATGGAGAAGCTGGCACATCTCCAACCAGCATTGGTCAATCGCTCGTCTCCGCTGCTCCTGCACGACAACGCGCGACCTCATACTGCACAGCAGACGGTCTCCAAGTTGCAAGAACTGGGGTTGGAAGCTCTCCGTCATCCGCCCTACTCACCAGACCTTGCGCCTATAGACTACTACTTTTTCCAGAATTTGGATAACTTCTTGGCGGGAAAAAAATTCAATACCCGAGAGGCAGTACAAAATGCCTTTGAAGAATTTGTTGCCTCCCGTCCAGCTGATTTCTTTAAGAAGGGCATCAATAAACTGCCACTGCGTTGGCAAAGATGCATTGATTACATGGGTGATTACTTCGATTATTACAAATAAAAAATACATGAAAAAAAATCGTTTAAATTTTTTCATACAAAACGGCAATTTCATAGGTAAAGACCTAATTAATATATTTAATTTAACTATTAGCTTTGCATTCCAATTTGATAGGCAATATCGTTGAACCATTATCCCAACTTTACAAACTAAACAAATATTTTTTCGCTTTATAAATATTTCTTACATTTAAAGATAAATTCATCTGTCGATCTTATGTGTTATAAATTCTATGATCCAATGAGAAAGAACTACGCTCCTCTGCTAACCTCCTTCTCAATATCCCATTTTTTGGTTCTTCCTATAAAGTGCGATCTGTTAATTTCAGGCAAGCTAAAAGTGTCTCATTTAGTAAAAGTCACTCATTTGAAACATAAGTAAAAAGTATTATTTAAATAAGTAATGATATAATTATATATTATGGTATAATTATATTATTGTTTTTTATTTTTAGTACCTATTGTTTTAATATTTTTATATTTGTAGCTTGTAATAATATTAAGGTAGTAAAAATTAGAATTTTTCAATATTATTAAGTAATTTTGTTTCCAGTGTATGTAAATAATTTATTTTACACATTGCCCGTTTTGTCTGTTGTAATAAATTTAAATAGTTGTGGGTTGCTTGGAAGAAATTGCTGCAGCGTAGCAATAACCGCCCTTTGTGTTTGTACTATGTAGTTATGTTTTTCGTATTTTTAAGTTTTTTTTGTAATTTATACAGTATGAACGCAATAAAGAATATTCATTCACTAATTAGCTAAAAATTAATAAGCATGAAATTTAATATAATGAATAGTGATACTATTCAAAAATTTCATTACCTACAATTGTTTTCAAATCAACTATTACTGATCATAATGCTGCCCTACTAACCCTAGATACTAATTTACTTAAGCATGACAAAATGCAAACTTATTCTAAATTAAATATAAAGAAACTAGAAAAAGATTTATTTAATATCGACTTCGCTCCAATTTACAATTCTGCGACACGGAGTTCTGCACGCTTTTCTTACTAGATAATATTAAACATGCAAATCAGAATAATACACTCACCTAAGTCAACTAAGTCAGGGATCTCCAAACTATTTTGGACAAGTGACCCCTTTTCCATACAATATATATAATACATACATAAATACAATTACATACTTTTAAGATCAACCTCCTTATTCATAATGGTCCGCTAACTTAATTTTATTTTTCATTCTGACTTAGGTCAATAGAAGAAGACAGAGTTATTAGCAATGCTTTAAGTTAGCAGACTATTATGAATAAGGGGGCCTATCTTTAGTTTTTTCCTATTGAGACAAAATACCTAAGCACTAAGGTACCAACTGGAAAACTTTTAACAAAAACTTTAACAAAATAAAAAGACATACAATTCAGTAAATATCAAGTTAAATTTATAATGATTATTACAAATTAAGTACCTAAAGAATCTTAAGTAGGTAGGAAATTATATTTAAAAAAGTATTAATTCGCAAAAAGAAAATAAAACATTCAGTGTGATGGATGAACCTGGTGACTATCTACCAATCCGGTTCAATATTGGTGAGTCGCAGCCTTAAATCTCCACTTTCGTTGATTTTCAAACGGTTTCTTTGTTTCGTCAAAATATTTGTTACCACACTGAAGCTTTTTTCAACTAGGTATGATGATGGAAAAGCTATCAGAACTTCTGATAGCCTTGGTTGAACTTCTGCTTAAGCTCTTCGTCTGTGCTGATGGTAATCAACTCTTCTTGCATTATCACATTGGCTTTTTCTATGGCCGTGGTATTGTACGGATTTATTATCCATTGAGGAATTTCTAAATTTAAAAGATCCTCAAACCTCTCCGTAAAATCCTAGTGTAATGCGTCCAAGCGAGTGACATATAATAAAATGTCATCATCTTGAAGCATTTCTGGTACTAAGGCGGGTCAATAAGTCCGTGACTTTTTGAATTTCTAACCTCTTTACTGAAAAAGCAACACTACTCCTGTCAACAGGCATCTGTCAGTTGACTCCTATCAAAATTTGAACTTGCTGCGTCAGTTAGTTTGTGTTTTACAGCTATCTTTATCAGACTATCCAGTAACTTAAGGAAACAATGGAAAAAAGTGAATTTCGTGTGCTTATTAAGCATTATTTTTTGCGAAAAAAAACCATTACCGAGACCAAGGCTAAGCTTGATAAATACTATGGGGACTCTGCACCATCGATTTCAATGGTAAAAAAGTGGTTTACTGAATTTCGTTGTGGCCTTACAAGCACTGAAGATGCCGAACGTCCTGGACGCCCAGTTGAGGTCTCTACACCCGAAACAATCGAAAAAATTCGCGATATGGTGTTGGCCGACCGAAGATTGAAAGTGCAAGAGATTGTGGAAGCCATAGGCATCTCGCATGGCTCAGTGGTTTCAATTTTGAATGATCACTTGGGCATGAGAAAGCTTTCCGCAAGATGGGTGCCGCGTTTGCTCACAGTCGACCACAAACGCAATCGTGTAACAACTTCACAGGAAGGTTTGGCGTTGTTTAATCACAATATGGAGGAGTTTTTTAACCGTGGACGAAACATGGATCCATCACAATACACCAGAGACCAAACAACAGTCAAAACAGTGTGTTTCTAAGGGTGAATCGGCGCCAAAGAAGGCCAAGGTGGGTTTGTCAGCCAATAAAGTTATGGCGACTGTTTTTTGGGATGCACGTGGGATAATCCACATTGACTATCTTCAAAAGGGAAGAACAATTAATGGGGAATATTATGCCAACTTATTGGACCGCTTCAATGAGGATTTGAAAAAAAACCGACCTCATTTGGCCAAGAAAAAAGTTCTTTTTCACTAAGACAATGCAAGGGTGCACACATGTGCAGTTGCCATGGCAAAAAAAAATCCATGAATTGGGCTATGAATTGCTCCCACATCCACCCTATTCTCAAGATTTGGCTCCGAGTGACTACTTCTTGTTCCCAAACCTGAAAAAATGGCTCGGTGGAAAAAGATTTGACTCCAATGATGAAGTCATCTCGCAAACAAAGGCCTATTTTGAGGACCTCGACAAATCATATTTTTTGGAAGGGATAAAAAAATTGGAGAAGCGTTGGACAAAGTGTATAGAGCTCAAGGGGGACTACGTTGAAAAATAAAATGATTTATTTATCAAAAAATCTGTGTTTTATTCCAAAAGTCACGGACTTATTGACCCGCCCTCGTAATTTTGACAAATGCGGAAACTGCCAATATTCTTTTCTGCCTAAATTTTGTTTATATAGGATTAGTTTACCCACGAAGGTCGATATTATTGATTTTGTTTTAATCAAGTTAAGATTGTCACCCTGCAGCTTCAAATTAACTTTGTTGAACATTCCAAAGATATCAGTCAAGTTATAAATATCTGTTTTACAATTGTTCAGATTTTCTTTCAAATTCGGATCTTTTTCATGTAAAAACTCCAACACAAATTCAAACATGGCTGAAAATCTTTCTAATCAAGAGCCTCTTGATAACCAGCGAATTTCATTGTGCAGAAGTAATCGAGTAAAGACTTCGTCGTTTTCCTCACATAGCTGAGCAAATAACCGAGAGTTGAAAGAATTGCTTCGAATCTTGTTGATAGCATTTTTTACATATTGTTAAAGACTTATGCAATCTAGGACTCAGCTTTTTTGCTACTAAATGCTGCCTGTGAATCACGCAGTGAATGACCAGTACATCAGGCAGTTATCGCTTTAAGTGAGCTATAAAACCACGATGACGACCAACCATAGACGGTGCACCATCAGTCGCAACAGAAACAATGTTCTTCCATGGAATAGCTTTGTCAGTAAAAAAATGTTCCACGGCCTGAAAAATCGATTCTCCTCTGGTATTAGTCTCTAAATATGTAGCAAAAAGTAGTTCTTGGCACATATTTTCATCTTTGATATATCGAACATATCCTAACAACAGAGCTTCATTGCCGGGTAATGTAGACTCGTCCAACTGGTGAAAGAATCTGTTGGTCTGTAAGAACTTGCATTAAATGTTTTCCACATCGCGTCCCATCTCGTCTATGCGTCTCTGAACGTTGTTATTGCTCAAAGGTATTCCCTTTAAAATATCATGTGCGGGCTTGTGCAACACATTGTTAGGGACCTCCGCGATGGCTTGTAAGATAAGCTGCTCTCCAATTGTGTGGGGTTTCCCCGACTTCGCTATTAGTAAAGATATATTATAGGACGCTCGTAAACCATCATCGTCTTTAATAGATGATGACGTAAACATCGATCTTATGGATGGCCTTTTGTCTAGTTTTTCTTTAAATGCTTGAAAAAATGACAAGGGTTTACTTTTTTTGTCAGCATGTACTTTTGATAAGTGGTCATCCATTTTTGAAGGCTTCATGGCATCGTTACTGAATACTTTTTCACATATGATACACATCGGCAAGTGTTGATTTGATGGAGATGCGATAAATCCAAACTTCAAGTAGTCCAAACTGTATTGTCTGCATATTTTTTTCGTGTCCGCCATCATAGAACGCTCAGTAATGCTGCAAATAAAAAAAAATAAGAAGCTACCTAAATAAAAAACAATAATAAACTGTTAAATTTGCATACTATCTTATTTTTATCACACCCAGGTAGGTAATGGATGTTTGTTAGGTATTAGTTATTACTGACTTACTCATTGATAAACTTGGATACCTATATTAGGTAAGTAACTATAGTAGGTGATTAGGTATAGAAAATTTGTATTAGGTAAGTAGGTACCTATCAGCATAAGAACGAAAACCAAAGCAAACTGAACACTTCAAAGTTTAGGTACCTACCTACTTAACAATAGTGTAAGTAATTTTTACAAATACTTTTATACCTACCTATTTAAAATATGTTATGTTTACCATGGGGCAAAACAAAATTACAATCAAATACTAAAACAAATTAAACTAGTAAATTTTTACAATCGAAACAATTGAGGCAACTGCAAACTGTTGCAAACAATCAACTGATCATTTTCACACAGTGGGGCAATGCTGATACGCTGTGCCGGATAAAAACTGTTTGGTACTTACACTGTAAATTTTTCATAAACTGCAGATATTGTATGGTCACGCTATTAACTCGCGTAGAGAGCTCAGCATTTTGTAAATTCTTTTTCAGTCACTTTACTTCACTTAATTTAACTATGTAATAACTTTGTAATCCAACGAATTTCAAAACGCAAATGAACTTTCAACCTAAGTGCAAGCTCATTAAGGCCCGATTCGACCAAACTTGAAGTTACACGAGTGTAACTATAATGAGAATAATTTTACTCCTTCAATTTACTCTAGGATATCATCGTTTGCGTTTTACCAAGTTACTCGAAGAGTATACTATGCTCGGTATTATTATTCAATGAATAATGAACGAATGTATAAACCGACAAAAAATCATGTACTTTTGTTTGTATTAGAATGACTTGTACGCCATAATAATTTAATTTCGTAGAGTAATACAGTAAAATGTCAATATCAAATTATAACACTTCACAATGACATTGATCGTGACAATTGACAGCCAGCTGTGCGACTATCCACTATTCTCAGTTTAATACTTTACTCCGTCAAAATCGCCTGTGTAAATATTTACTCCCGTGTAATTACCTTATTCTTGGATTAGAAGTTGGAAAAATGCAAAACCAGCTTACTCTTAGATTAGGAAACATTTACACTCGAGTAAAATTTTACTCCAGTTTGGTCGAATCCGCCCTAAATAGTAAAATATCAGGAACACGTTTGGACTTTTTGATCGTTCGAGTTAAATTGCGTAAGCGTCAAATAGAAACAAGTCAAAACGCGCCTGAAAGACGTACGCTCGAACTTATTATCTTGCACAAACTTGTCCACACTGACTTGCCTAGTTTTTCATCTTGTACGAACTTGAAACTTTACATTACTACAACAATGCTATTTCCTACAAAAATATTAATTATTCTTAGTACACGTAATACAACATAAACAATACAGTACCTACCTATCTTGAAAGTTTTAAATAAGAACTTGTGTTAATTTAATAGGCGTCGATTTTTAGACCTCGTCGACTACTTTGGGAATCCCTGGACTAAGTAATAAAAAATAAAATATGAAACAATGGATTACGCCAGGTCTTATTCGTTGTATTAGGCACAGAGAAAAAATGCATATTATGCTAGCTAAAACGATATCGAAATTTTTGTAATGATTTTTTAAGAAAATTAAAAACTAATTACGAAAAAAAGTTATTGAAAATGCAGGAAAAAATAACTAACAGATTTGGAAGCACATTAAAGAGTTAACATATAATAAGCCACAACAGCATGAATCATCGGGATTACTAATAGACACATATTTAAATGCCGCTAATAGGGTGAATAACTTTTTTGCTAATGTAGGCAAATGTCTGGCAGAAAATAGTTGATTTCAATCGCAAGGACTAAGGCGTAAACACCGCTTATACATCTCTTAACATCTCTCGCTTTAATAGACACTGACGAAATTGAGGTAGAACATATTATTATGGGATTAAAAAATGACTGCGCTGTAGGATGGGATAACATCCCAAATAATATACTCAAGCTATTTAGGCATATTTTAATTCTACCGCTCACTGGTATATTTAAGAAATGTTTATCAAATGGCTACTTTTCCTTCCATTTCTAAAATATTAGAAAAAAAACGAATAAAGACTAGTTAAGTATTTAGATTTTAGAGGATAGGTAAGTCAATGTCCAAGACACAATTTGGATTTCGACCTAAAATTTCTACTGCGGACGCGGTACATACTTTAACAGACCATCTGGCCCAAGAACTTGATAAAGGTACAACTTGATAAACATACAATTGGCATCTTCCTAGATCTTTCTAAAACATTTGACACAGTGTTTATCCCTATACTTTTAAGAAAACTAGCCTCTATTGGTATAAGAGGTACTCAATACAATATTTTCAAAAGCTATTTAGAGGATCGTACTCATTGTTTCAAAATTATGTAATGTAATTAGCGGTGACCTAAATAATACTACTTATGGGGTTCCCCAAGGTAGTGTCTTAGGGCCAACGCAATTTTTAATATACATCAATGATCTCTGCAATATAAAACTAGAAAATGGCAAAATTATATCATACGCCGACGACACCGCTCTACTTTTTTCAGCTGATTCGGAAACTGATGCTTATAAATTTGCACAGCAATATTTTACTTTAGTCAACGAATGGCTTAACAAACACCTATTAACATCAAATTCCAACAAGACTCAATTTATTCGGTTTACTAATCGCAAGATATCATAATCAAGCCGGATAGATTCATTTTTATACGCACACCATTGCACAACACCATACAATGCACATGCCCACACATATTATCTGTTAACAAAATAAAGTACTTCGGGACGAAACCTTTCCTTTAAGCAGTATATTGGAACTCTTACAAATAGATTACGTAAGCTAATTTTTACTTTTAAAGTTCTGGCGCAATGTTTTAGATCAAAAATTAATAAGACAAGTATACCTTGCTCTTTGCCAATCAATAATAACGTACTGCATTACGTCATGGGGTGGAGCGGGTAAGACACTGCTGCTTCCCTAAGCACTTTCCCTTGCAAGTTTCCCTTTCTACCCTTAAAAAGGTCACAAAGAGCTATACTTAAGGTGGCCACATTCCGCCCTTTCCTGTATCCCACTAACCAGCTTTTCACATCGTGTAAATTGTTAACAGTCCGACAACTATTTGTTTTAAACTTAGTATTAAAATAACACTCTGTTCTTTCTTATTCTTACGATCATGAAAATAAAAGGCGAAAAGATAAGTATTTTTAGGTCCTTTCTGTACTTACCTATAATAGAATGTGGTATTTTGCTGCATTTTTTATTACATAAATGAATAGTGCTCTGAAAAATAAGACAGTTTATAAAAGGAATAGTATACTACCCTAGCGGATCCGTTAACTCTTAGTATACACCGAATATACACGGTGTATATGCGGCAACTACACCCCAAGTATACGCCAAGTATAACCCAAAAAAATTTTTCCAAGTCCCGCAAGCCGAAAAATTTCATAGTCCCAACATTCTAAATTTTTTAAGCCCCGCAAGCCAAAAATTTCAAAGTCCCGGCATTCGAAATTTTCACATTAAATAAACATTTAATACAATCATATTATATTATATATATATATATATATATATATATATATATATATATATATATACACATATTATACATATCATATTATTACATAGATCATTTATAATTTTCATTGTAGTAATTGTAAAATTGGTGTTTGTTGCTTAGCCAATAAATTGTAAATAAGCAAATAAAATGTTGTTATTGCATATTATATCCACATATTTACAGCGATATTCTAAATGAACATGGAAAAATTTTTTTTGGGGCTTCATCTATTTTGCCGATATTTGGACATAAAAAAAATTTTGGTGCATACTCGGTGTAAATTTGTGCTATATGATTCCAATTCACACCGACTATATTAGGTGTATACTTGGGGTATACTAAGTGTTTCTGAAGTAAACACCAAGTATACCTATAATATTCACCCGAATATACACTACACTGAGTAAACACCGAATTCACACCCAGTATACCCAGTGTATACGGATCCGCTAGGGTAAAAATCATAATTTTCAAAGATATTGCGAATTGTTTGAAGCACTTTTATGAACACAAACTAATTATGTAGGTTTTATACACTAATCATAGACGTATAAGTATATATATTATAGACGAGGCATGTTGAGGCAAAAAGTGTCTCCAGTTAAATGGTCCCAAATTTGAGCTTTTGGGGCCATTTTGACATTTGAAGTATGGTGAAATCAATATGGTTAACATTTGAAGTATGGTGAAAACCAAGATGGCGTAACTTTTTATTGTATGAAGACTTGTTCTGTCAAATGTACCTACGTCGAATTGTCATAGCCTATCACGAGTTTTGAAATCTTTGACACTAATGTATAAAAAAAATATTTCAACTTTTTTGTGACTTCGAAATGCATTCGGGTTTGATGAAAGGTATTTGACTAATTATTATACTAATTCTTAGCATACCTACCTACTAGAGAAAATACGTTAAAACTTATGGAATTTACTTTAAACAGATAATAGAATCGGGCGTTAGTTAATAGTTGTCCCATAGCATACAATTGAATAATAATTAAACTAACTTTAAAGTACTTTAAACATTACATAAACAACACACTTTTTATTTCCAGAGTCTGGAAACTCTGGACAACGGGAAACCCTACCAGATCGCGTATCACGTGGACCTGGGCAGCGTGATCAACAATCTGAGGTACTACGCCGGCTGGGCGGACAAGAACCATGGCCTGGTGCTGCCCACTGATGGGAACTACTTTGCCTACACTAGACACGAGCCTGTGGGTGAGTCACTCACTTGCAGCCACTAACATTTATTTGTATGGAATCTCTTTTTGTATGGAAATACCTAAATATATATTGTAACGAGTCGAAATTTTTAATAATAATGACTGACGAGGCGTCGATTAATATTTTTGTGATATTAGTACCTATGTTTAATTTGTATTTTGCCCCCCTTGGCATCTCTCTACGCCACCCTTGAGAGGCGCGCCCCACTAATCGGGAACTCCTGGTCTATACACTAGGTCTAGGCACGTTTCTCAACCAGTTTTATGTCGCGACCTGCGAAAAAGCCAAAAATTTAAGTAAAATGTCTTGCGACCCCGTCACTATACAATTATAACAATAATTATATGTACCTACATAGCGCGCTATTTTTATCAGCTATACGTTATATTAGCCTTCATTTCACGGTACAAAAGATTCGTGCGAAAAACGAATCTTTTGTACCTATATGTAGTTTGTATTTAATATTTTTCAACAGACTGCGACCCCCATTAAAAACAAACTCGACCCCCCAAGGGTCGCAACCCCCCGCTTGAAAACCGATGCTCTAGGGCGCGGCGGGTGCTCTCTCCTCAATGTAAGGTAGGATTGCCAACCGTCCTGTTTTCCCAGGACATGTCCTAGTCTGTCTACTGTCTGTAACTGTCCTGGATAGTTTTAAAGCAGCGTCGTGGGGTTATTAAAGCGCCCTGATAAGGTCGTGTACTTTAAAATTCGCGCCCCACTTTTACAATTTTTCTAGCTAATTTAATTCTATTCAAATACTTTGATGATAAAATACGATGATTAGCATTACATGTATTTTATTTAACCTATTTTCACTACATATTAATTAAACTGTTGCAACACTTACTTCGCCCTAACTTCGTTTTTTTTTTAAATTTGGGTTTGGCAATCCCAATGTAAGGAGACAGGCCCAATCTAAGACTATCATTTATATATTATAGTCTACCAGACGTCATATGGTGTTCGAAACTGTTAGAATTGTTAGCCTTTGTCTAGAAGGGATCTCCTGCTGACTGCTGTTTATTTAGATACTTTGCTTCGGATTAGATACCCATATTGACGACAAGCATTCATAGATTACACTTTTTTTATCAGGCGTGTGCGGTCAGATCATCCCTTGGAACTTCCCGCTACTTATGGTCTCGTGGAAGCTTGGGCCGGCGCTGGCGACCGGCAACACGGTGGTCATGAAGCCCGCGGAGCAGACGCCGCTGACCGCGCTGTACATAGCGCAGCTGATCAAGGTAGGTAAACTGACCAGTGACACACAGACAGAAGGTCGAGAGAACTCGAAAAAACTGTTTTTCTGATATGAAACGAATCTACGATACTGGAAGGTCCATTGACCTCACACTCATACAGGCTTACAGCTGATTTCAAAACGTTTTTAGTAATAAAACCATTTTAAAATCAGCTGTGTGACAGTGTAACTTCTCTATTCTATAACATTTTCGGCGCCAGCGCCGTAGACTCGTGCTAGTTTTTTAACCGACTCCAAAAAGAGGTGGTTCTCAATTTTCCGCCTAAACTTCTTTACATAAGCAGTGAATCAGTTTAAGTTTGTGTAATTGTTTTTGTAAAACGTTACAAGTAAATACATTCATGATGTTCTAGGAAGCGGGATTCCCGGCAGGCGTGGTGAACATGGTCCCCGGGTTCGGCGACGCGGGTGCCGCGCTGGTCGACCACCAGGACGTGGACAAGATCGCCTTCACAGGTGTGCCGTGTATTTTACCCGTTACTAGGGCTACGCTGCAGGTGGAGCCACCAGACGATGTGCTATCTGAGTATAATGTGTATATTAGGTGATACCAGTTAACCTTTGGTTAACCTTACCAGTTAACTTATGTGTAGTATTCCCGTGGGATACTAATTTACGCGGGCGGAGCGAGGGAAAAAGCTAATTAAAAATGTGAAAGTTTGTGAGGATGGGTGAATGGATGTTTGTTACTCTTTGACGCAAAAACTACTGAACTGATTTTGATGTAACTGGGTATGGTAGTAGTTTAAGCTCTGGATTAACACAAAGGCTACTTATTATCCCGAAAAAGTACAATGCACCTAAGGGATACTGTATTTACGCGGCCGAAGCCGCGGGCAAAAGCTTGTACTTTATAAAAACTTTTCGCTAATCGTACAACAACTTGTAGGATCCACCGAAGTCGGCAAGCTGATCCAGCGCAACGCGGCGGGAACTGTCAAGCGGGTAACCCTGGAGTTGGGCGGGAAATCGCCCAACATCGTGTTCGCGGATGCCGACTTACAATACGCTGTGGATAAAGCTCATTTTGGGCTGTTCTTCAACATGGGCCAGTGCTGCTGCGCAGGTAAGCGCCAGTTCACACCGAGATGCGACGCTGTATTTTTAAGATAGCGATTCCAAATTGAACTTTATTTACTACACAAGTAAATACACGTTTCATTGCAAGATTGTTTCGAGCTGCACCGGGGCAAAGAATATATATATTACTAACGTTTAGGACCGTCATTCAATAGACTTGCACGAATGACAGCTCGCAGCTATGTGTGCGTGGCTGTGTGCGGGGCGTAAGTTTTTTCCAGCCAGGACTTTCGTTAACGGGACTGGCCGCTAGTCGTTTCGTGCTCTGACTAAATTGATTTATAATTATACTGAATTTCATAATATTTACGATAGATTTGTCTGACGCGACGCTTAAAATTATTTCAGTGTCAACCTTAGGTTTACGTGGCTGACATTCGCCGGTGCTCGAGCTGTTATTTGTAGAGAGTGTCGCCCCTGTGTCCGGGGTGCGTCGCATGGCGCCGCGCCGCTCTTGCAATGAATCGTGTATCGTCTTGTGTAGTGAATTAGGTTCAATTCTGAAACGCTATGCAACGCAAACGCTACGCACATCTTAAAACTGCACCGCCACGTCGCATCTCGGTGTGAGCTGACACTAAAAAAATTTCAGGATCCAGAATATTCGTGGAGGACAAAATCTACGACAAATTCGTGGAGATGTCAGTGGAGAAAGCCAAGAAACGCGTCGTCGGCGACCCCTTCAAAGACGACACAGAACAGGGACCGCAGGTAAACGCAGCTGCGTACCACTCGGTATTGTACATTTTGCCATTTACATTATAATAATAGGTAGGTAGTATAATATAACCTATATGAGTCACATATGAGTTATGACTGCTAACGATTATCCGTAGACCGTACGTACAGTCAGCAGAAAAAACCATGAGCAGGAAGAACGTAAAACACGTGCCACGTGTGTGTAAAACACGTGCCACCGCGGCGGCGGCGCACCCGGTTTTTGTATGGAGCTGCGGCTGTTCACCGCCGGACTGCGGCACAAAATCCATACAATTCCTACAGCGGCGGCGCGGCGGCAACTACTTCAATGATTACTTATTTTCTGATCTGTTGGACTGCGATCCCACCCCCGCCAGACTCCCCTTATATTCATTAGTATTAGTTGTGTACAATGAAGGTTTGTATACCCGCCTGATTGTTACAGTTGATACAGTTCTCAGGTCCGTGTACCTGAGAACTGGCCCACCGCAGTCAGGCATGCGCTAAAGGTACAAAAAAATTGTGCTAACTTTTCTTAGTCTTTAAAATGATTCTAACGTATATTATAGTGGAATATTATAAAGTGAAATTTACACTGATTGCTTATTTGTATGTTGTAATTTTCATAAAAATTTAAAAAAGGAAAATCATCCACGTAGAAATAAAAATCATTAAACTTCTAACCTTTATATCTCTGTTCTTACTAAGTTTAGAGAAAAATTACTTTAATAAGATTTGTTCCTTACGTTATTCTGAATCCAAAAAATATTGATACTTTATCAGAATGTAAGTAAAGTGAGTCCAATTTTTTCGCAACTTTAGCGCCTTGTCCCTCAAAATTGGCCCACGCTACAATCGGGCGGGTATGCAATACGCATACGCTCATTGTACACACTAATACAATAATATTAAATACATTTTTATCAGTTAGAATATAAGGGGAGTCTGGCGGGGCTGGGATCTCAGTCCATGTAGCTATATGGCAATGGGGAACATGCATTTTTTTATTGGCTTTTCGAAAAGTATATAATAAGCAAGCCATATTATGACATTGCAAAGACAGTAATTAATATTGTCTTTGCAATGGCATATCTACGATCAACCGTTGACGAAATACAGTCATCACAAAAGTGAGATCGTTGGAGAGCATTAAAAACTTGCAGTTGAAAAGTATGAATATTTGTAATATTTGAAAATTGATTTTATCAACTTAAATATTTAGTTGGATGCTCTAAGCTTACCTACATACTGTGTATGTACTAAGGCGGGTCAATAAGTCCGTGACTTTTTGAATTTCTAACCTCCTTACTGAAAAAGCAACACTACTCCTGTCAACAGGCATCTGTCAGTTGACTCCTATCAAAATTTGAACTTGCTGCGTCAGTTAGTTTGTGTTTTACAGCTATCTTTATCAGACTATCCAGTAACTTAAGGAAACAATGGAAAAAAGTGAATTTCGTGTGCTTATTAAGCACTATTTTTTGCGAAAAAAAACCATTACCGAGACCAAGGCTAAGCTTGATAAATACTATGGGGACTCTGCACTATCGATTTCAATGGTAAAAAAGTGGTTTACTGAATTTCGTTGTAGCCGTACAAGCACTGAAGATGCCGAACGTCCTGGACGCCCAGTTGAGGTCTCTACACCCGAAACAATCGAAAAAATTCACGATATAGTGTTGGCCGACCGAAGATTGAAAGTGCAAGAGATTGTGGAAGCCATAGGTATCTCGCATGGCTCAGTGGTTTCAATTTTGAATGATCACTTGGGCATGAGAAAGCTTTCCGCAAGTCGACCACAAACGCAATCGTGTAACAACTTCACAGGAAGGTTTGGCGTTGTTTAATCACAATATGGAGGAGTTTCTGCGCCGTTTTGTAACCGTGGACGAAACATGGATCCATTACAACACACCAGAGACCAAACAACAGTCAAAACAGTGGGTTTCTAAGGGTGAATCGGCGCCAAAGAAGGCCAAGGTGGGTTTGTCAGCCAATAAAGTTATGGCGACTGTTTTTTGGGATGCACGTGGGATAATCCACATTGACTATCTTCAAAAGGGAAGAACAATTAATGGGGAATATTATGCCAACTTATTGGACCGCTTCAATGAGGATTTAAAAAAAAACCGACCTCATTTGGCCAAGAAAAAAGTTCTTTTTCACCAAGACAATGCAAGGGTGCACACATGTGCAGTTGCCATGGCAAAAATCCATGAATTGGGCTATGAATTGCTCCCACATCCACCCTATTCTCCAGATTTGGCTCCGAGTGACTACTTCTTGTTCCCAAACCTGAAAAAATGGCTCGGTGGAAAAAGATTTGACTCCAATGATGAAGTCATCTCGCAAACAAAGGCCTATTTTGAGGACCTCGACAAATCATATTTTTTGGAAGGGATAAAAAAATTGGAGAAGCGTTGGACAAAGTGTATAGAGCTCAAGGGGGACTACGTTGAAAAATAAAATGATTTATTTATCAAAAAATCTGTGTTTTATTCCAAAAGTCACGGACTTATTGACCCGCCCTCGTATGCCATTGTTATAAAAAAAACACAAATTTTGCTCATCAAACAAATGCATGTTTCCTTTTAAAACTATGTTCTGAGTTTTGGTATAAAATAACCCACGAAAACCAACATACTCGTGGTTGGCGATACCCATAGTAGCAATTCAGATAGCTGACCTTGGCGTGTGTACATAGCGATACAGGAAGTGTTCTATATTTACACGCGCCTTTGTGTCGTCACACGAAATTTTACGTCGAAACGTAGACATGTTTTGCCATGGTTTTTGCCTCAGAGTAAAAATTAGCTCTTTTACCGCGACTTCTCTCGCGTGGAATGAAAATGTAGGCATGTAGGATACTTTTGAACGGAAAGAAAAGATTACACACTTGACTTATACGTGCAAAAACAATTACATTAATTTACAAATAAATATACCTACTTCTTAGTTTTTTGAGAAGAGCAAATCATAAGTCTAGAACCTTTGCCGTTTCAATCCTAATCCTACTACTATTATAAATCTAAAAGTTTGTGAGGATGGATGGGTGTATGGATCGTTGTTTGTTACTTTCACAAAAAATAGAATGGACGGATTTTGATAAAATTTGGTATGCCGTATGGTAGCAGTTTAGGCTCTGGATTAAAAGATAGGCAACATTTTATCCCGAAAAGGTACAGTGTACCCATGGGATACTGTATTTGCGCGAGCGGAGCCGCGGGCAAAAGCTGATGTAATATTAATTGTTAAATGTATATAAGTTAACTCGGGAAAGCCGTGCTATAGCAGAAATATGTCGGCTCGACCGCGACGGTGGAAATGATACGGCCTCACAGCAAACCGGCGTTAAACGCTTGCGTTGTTACAAGACGCTACGAACTTTATTCCTTATAAGGCTTGCTTTGTATTAACAATGCTATACATTCCAGATCGACGCCGAACAACAGCAGAAGATTCTAGAACTGATCGAGTCCGGCAAGAAACAAGGCGCGAGGCTGGCGGCGGGCGGCGGCGCGTGCGGCGAGCGCGGGTACTTCGTGCAGCCCACCGTGTTCGCCGACGTCCGGGACGACATGGACATCGCCAGGATTGAGGTGCGCGGTACATACTCCCAAATGCCACAGCGTCCTGCGTCTATGTAGACAGCTGGGTACTGCGAAGTAGATAGTCAACGGCAGCTTAGGGTCAAATCACACCGAAACGATACGCGACGTGGCGCTGCCCTTTTTGAATAACCATTCAAAATTGAAATTCAAGATGTGGATTTTAGTTTTTAAAATTTGTTTCAAATTAGCCTATGTCCTATGGATTTACCTTTTAGTATTAAATTACAATGTTACTCCCGTATCTTTGTCGTAGACTTTCAAACTCGCGTCCACATAGACACCAACTCTTATCGTCTCTGTTCTTATCAATTCGGTGTTCAAATCTCCAGCTTTCAAAACAGTATCAATAGATGGACCGTAGAAATGATGATTGTTATGTTTCTTCCTGAAGTTCACTGCGACGTTTCCTCTCACTGTTACTGCATAGTTGATATCTACTTCTAGAGTTTGTCTCGTAGCTGTTAGTACCGCTCTAGCTGATTGTCCAGGCTTTAATTCTATTTCTACACCACTGGCTGTCCCAATGCTCACCGTTTCTACCTTCTCCTCGCTAGTCCCAAAAGTTCTACTAACCGATATGCCTGTTGTGCCAGATAGTTTTGCAATATTAACGTTCAATTCGTATGTTACTTCTTGAGATAATGTAACCTCTTTTGTTTCCGACCACGCGGTTGATACGCTGTTCTCTACAGTTTGGGATATACCCGCTGTCACTTTTATAGTTTTATTCGAAGGATTATCAAAGTCCTGGGATAAAATTTCTACACTTTTAACACTGTTACTCCTCACTTTCACAGACTTAACCTGTAATATTGTGGACACTTGCTCCCAATTGTATATCTTGTACAAATCACCCCAAGGCGTAGGACTTTTTAAAAACACGTCCTTTGGTCTGTCGTGGTAACGATTTGTCACCGCTTTCTTAAGGTTTTCATTGTTCATTCCGAATGCTTCAATATAGTTTTTTGTTATAATATTCTTCTCAAAGCCAGTGTAATTGACATTTACTTCTTTGTTTTTGTTCACGTCGATATTAATTTTAATTCTTCCTTCCACTATTGTACATACTATTAGTAATATTATTAATTTCATCTCTGTTATGTAACACGACTATTTTAGATTGAAACACTTATCATTATTTACTATCGCGTTTAGCATATAATATAGTATATACTAACTGTAGCTGGTTTCCTTGATCTTTAACCTATTTATCTTTTGTGTAAGAATTTAATTTACTAATTGCGATATACATTATAAAGTAAAATATATATTACAATTTACAATACATTATTACTTAGAATTAAGAGATTAGAAATGTTCAGTGTTCTCTGTCGTATACATATATGTATATTATACACCAGTGGTTAAAGCTCCATAGAAACCTCCATTTCTGTCGCCTTCCCGTACAAATATTACTTATCTATAATATTAATTTTCAATCAATACTAAAGTCTAAAAGTAAAACAAAACAATAATTCGCGCCCTAAAAAAATACATTCCAGATCTTCGGCCCCGTGCAGCAGATCTTAAAGTTCTCGGACATGGACGAGGTGCTGGAGCGGGCCAACAGCTCCGAGTACGGGCTGGCCGCTGCCGTCTTCACTAAGGACCTGGATAAGGCCAACCATATGGTGCAGGTGGGTCGAATGAGCAATTAGTATATTTAATTAAATTAAGTTAAATAACGTTTATTTCGGGCGGCATAGGCCCATATTATAAATACCTTACAGACTAACATACATATTATTATTATTAGTATATTCTTTAAAACGAAATATTATAATATTCGTACCAGGAAAAAAGAAAAATAAAAAAACCTCGCCATGTTGCGGAAATTCCCGAAACTAAATTGAAATGTCAATAATTTCAAATCTTCGAAGCGCGCAATAAATCTTGATGCGAATGAAAGATTGGCATTGTGTCAAATCGAACAAATTGTCAAACCCACACACGGTCTACTTTTTAATAGCGCATGTAGAAAGCGTGTGTTGTGCGCCGCCGAGACAGCGACTTTATGCTTTTTAATGTGCGAGAAACTATTTATTACTTTAAAATGGAGCTAATCTGTATACGTTTATTTGCAGGGTCTCCGAGCGGGCACAGTTTGGGTGAACGACTACAATGTTTTCGGGAACCAAGTCCCGTTCGGCGGCTACAAGGAGTCCGGCGTTGGGCGAGAGAACGGACCGTACGGTATCCGCAACTACACCGAGGTTAAGGCGGTGATCACCAAAGTGATGGAGAAGAACTCGTAAATAGATCCCAGATAACATGGCTGGACCACTATCGGCCCGTTTTAATAACCTAAATCTACCAGTAACTATTTGTTAGGAACGTCAAATTGGTATAGGAAAAATCCGGCAAATTATTGAATGACGACGTCTTTAACAAATAGTTATTGGTAGATAGGTTATTGAAACCGGCCATATGAGAATTCGAATTTGACGTTCTGTTAGACCATTTTTCTGCATATGTACATTTTGACTTTCTGATAGCCAGTACAATCTTCTGGCAATACTAAAATGAATATGGTGAAGTGAGGTGTATGTTTACAACGAAAACGAATAAAATGAAAGAAGAATGTCAAATGCAACTTCTTAAAGTGGTATATTTATTTCTATCTGAGCATTTTGGTAGCATTTACATTGTTAACGAGGCACATAAACATATTATATTTTTATATTTATTAATAAATCGATGTAAGTACTTAGTACGCTTTATCATTTATGACCTGTAAAAATAATCATGAAATAGACGCAGAAATGTCTAAAAAAATTTAGATATTAAAAAATTAAACAAAATTTTTATACAAATTAAACACGTTTTATTGAAACACTTAAAGGATTAGTTAAAATGCAAAATGACAACGTTTCTTTAATATTAAAAAAAATCGACAACTAATGTATATAAAAGGAAAAGATAAAACTATTTCAAATCAGTATAAAACTCTTAAAGAAAAAAGTTAAATCAATAAAAGTAACTTTAGATATATATATATATTTATATCTATATATATATAAGTGAACACTATTCTAAAAATCACAACAGTGGAATGTTTGGTGCCACTTAATCTTAAAATCACATAGCCTTTGTCATAAGCACTACAATCTTTAAAGAAAAGATCTTTGGATGATCGTACGCTAATGGCATTAAAAAGATAAAGTTTGTACTTAAGACATTAATTAATGCCATCGATTAGAGGTAAAAAATAGTAAATCAAATTGTGTTCAAAATGTGGACGGACTAGCCATACGACACTTTACGAAAGTAATTATAACACTATAATAACAATAATATTATGTTTAAAGGAAAAATACCCCTTGAAAGTGGCACTAGTAATCAATAGAGTGAATAAATAGACTTGCAAATCTCAGTAAGTATACTTACGTTATATAAATAAGCTTTTTAACTGTGGTATTATAAAACAAACTGTAGTATCTGGAATAGACCTTTTCAACGTGAATCAACCACTTAATCGGCCAAAAAATATATACCAACTTGTCACGTAAACCTTGTACATAAAGGCAATCATTCAAATTTTATCGCGGTAAATTTAATTTAACTCAACCGGCCTTCCAGATACTTTGACGTTGGGTATCCGAAACGTCTATGTAATCTAATATAAAAATAGTTTTATTTTCATAGCAATGGAAATCAACATCAGTAATCTTCGTTCATAACAGAGAGATTTTCTTCGGAGATTTTCTCGAGGCAGCCGCAAGTAATGGAGGAGTTGGCTAAGTCCTCCTCGATTTCTCTTTCCAGAACCTCAAAATCGTCATCGGCCTGACACCTAACGCAAGTAAAAAAATATATTAAAGCAACAATGGTGTAGGGTGCTGCACTTACAGAGCAGAAGTCTATTAATAATCACTTAAAGCGTACATTTTTCCTGGATAAATTATCCTAGGTTTTATCCAGGCTACAATGTACAAGTGTGCGTTCAGTGGTTTTTACGTACAAGAGTGTTAAGCATACACACAAACTCTCTCTCTCACACACACACGCACACAAACTTTAGCATTTATTAAATAAAAGCGTGATTTAAAAAAGACACCTGAGGCACTCGTCCGACGAGGAATCCTGGTAGCTCATCACGTTCTCAATATTCAGCTCCACTTCGTCAGGCTTGAAGAGAGATGGGCTGCTGTTGCTGCGGGCACGGGACTCGCCTATGTTCTTGACGAACACTTCGGATTTCGGTCTAGTCCTTAGTTTATCTAACGACAGTCTCCTTAGCGACTGGCGCTTGTCCTTGGGTATAACCCGTTTTATTCTCTCCTCGATGAGGGATATACTCCGTTTGTACACTACGGTGTCATTCACCTGGCCGTCAATAGCGTCTCTAGATTCTGTATCGGAATTGTCACATCTGAAGTAAATAGTGTCACACCCGTTCTCCTGCTTAACTTTGACTAAACAGCAGTCGTCCTCCTTCTCGCAGAGGATTTCGTGAAGGGAGCCGTGTAGAGGAATCAACTTCACTTTGCCGCCGAAATTCTCTTGCATTTGAGTGGATAAGTCATCGTCGATGTACAGATCTTCCGTACTGCGGGCTTCCTAAAAAGATATTATTTAATCTTCAAAAAATTAAAAAGCCTGTTATAAATAACAAACGATATTCAAGTCTCGAAACTCAACAGCTAAAGTCAAACAATAATTTTTATGAAGGGGACGGCGCGTACGCAGTCCCCACTACCAAAAATTACGCGTCCGAGTTATCCGCATTAGGGATAATCGCAGAGGTCAACCCGACCGCAGTGCAATGGAAGGGCCTCGCTCTGGGGGAACCGCCTTCATGATCACGGTATCCCCTACGCCAGGTAAGTATGATTAGACAAACACAGCCCGGGGTAGTCATTCAACGTCCCGCGTTTTCGATAGCGCGATGTAGGAATGCAGCACAATCTGAGAGTGACATCTAGCGACATAAGTCAAAACTAACATACAAATTACAAACCGTCAATGTTTGACCATTACAGATGTCCTTCGTATATTTCTAAATAATATTTTTAAAGCTGGTCGCTGTTATTTAATCACTGTTATAACTTTTAAACCATGTTTACCTATAATATAAATGATGCATTTTATTCTATACATTTCTATAAATATAATATTCTATACTTTTATATAATATTTCATTCTGAATACATAATAATATAGTCTATTCTTATGTACAAGTACATACTTGTACATAAGAATAGACTATAGCACTAAAGTAAACAAAATAATTATTATAATTCAAACAATTAATACCTGAATTGCACTGAAAGCCTGGCATCTCTTTAGTCCGCTGATGTGTATATCTTCCCCTGTGAGAGTGTCCTCTAAGGATATATTCAACTTGTCCCGGCTACAGCTGTTCGTATCGGACAAAGTAACATTCACACAGTTGTCCAACACTTGAAGACTGTTCTCGCCATTCCGACTGAATGTGATCTGGATCAACGGCTTGTTGTTCCCATTAATTTTGATCCGAGAGAAGGATTTTGGTATATCTTTTTTTTCAATATCAACGTCTTCACCATTCTTCAAAGAATCAAGCATGTTGTGCACCCGTTTGTTTAATATTTCGTCTTCTCTTTGGCTATTACTTTCTGATATGTTATCTGTCATATCATTTAGTAGGTGTTGCACCTCTTTTCGTATAAGATCTTTGATAAAGTCCTCTATACCCTGTGTGTCTGTGGCACGATCAATCTTTGGTTGTTTATTTGGCTGGATATCAGTTATTGTACTGAAATGAAATCAATTTTATCAATTAAAAAATATGATAATTACATTCTCTATATAAGAGAATCAGAATGTAAAAATAAGAGTAATAAAAAGCCAACATCACGCGGTATTCCCAGGCGGTCACCCATCCAAGTACTAACCGCGCCCGACGTTGCTTAACTTCGGTGATCGGACGAGAACCGGTGTATTCAACGTGGTATGGACGTTGGCGAAAATTTATCTCAAATTATTCTTCATATGAAGATATGAAAGAGAATATTTTATGTTCTCTATTATTATTATGTACCTTTTCTCCAATTTTCTCACTGTTTCACTAGCTTGAAAATTTAATCCCTTTGATATTGCTTCTCGCGCTATGTTATATTGCTCCCAGGCATTGCCTGTAAAACAAAAGACAGATTGTGTACTTAAACAATAATTATAGTTCTAGGTGTAATTATAATAATGCATACCAGTCTTTCATTCAAAATATTCAATCACACATTTACTTCACTGATTTAATTATTAATGTTTAGCAGTAAAACAACCCTATTTAGAAAGGAATCTGACATTTATACAAGATTTTTGTTTGGAAGGGATTTTTTCAGATATCGTAAAGATAAGATCTAGATGTCAATGTACTATCAAGGAATCTAATACATAGGCAGGTAGTGTTCTTATAATTTATTTGTATTATTATTTAATGATGACATGCAGTTAGTCACCACAATACCATTGTCAATGTCATGTCATAGCAGTTTGAAATATCATTAATGATCGGATACAAACTAAAGTCAATTAAACTTTGTTGTTATCAAATTTAGATTAGAAAATATAATTCATTTGGGATGTCTAAAATGTCTGTTGCTGAATTTTTGCGTGTGGAGAGTAGTCCCTAGGCTATTATTAAGTTTGTGCCCTTTCTGCCTCTTGCAATTCCAGCAATTCGATAATTTGATTGATTTTTTTAAATGGCCAATAAAGTGAAACAATCTGTTTAAAGTTTAAAATACGAATGGTTTCATATCTGGGGCAGCCTCCAGAGTAGGTGTGAAAACATAATTTAGGTACGTCATTTTCGTCCAGTATAAAATGACTTCTAAAGTGCGATAAATGACTTGGCCATTGCGATTAGAGAAATTAAGCTTTTTAGTTTCCCCAAGCTAAAAACGCTAAAAAACGTAATTGTTAAATAAAGTTCACGTATTCAATATTGTTAAGTCATAAAGAATCTGTATTCCAAATTCGTGCCTTTTTTATGGATGGTTTAAATAATAAAATGCAAAAATAATATTATCATCATATGCGGTCGAAGTACTGCGGAATAAACGTCCTACAACATGAAACATTATACACATTAACGTTTCATTCTAAGACATTTCAAAATTTTATATGTCGCATTTTTCATCGGTTGCAAAATCTAAACTTGCTTTTGCCTGCAACTTCGTTCGCGTAGCACAAAGCTAAATTTTGTCGCCTGATTTCATACAATACATAAATACACAAAAAAATTTCATATCCAGTAGCCTTCCACATTAAACTTAGGTTATCTAACATGAAAAAAAAAATACAATTTCAAATACCTAGTTTTAGTTTCTGACATTAGTGGTTTAACCGAATATTCTTTTCGACTACATCATATTTATTGTAAATATTGTATTATTTAAAAAAAAAATCAATTAATATGATGATTTATAAACGTAGTTTGCTGAATACATGTTCCTAATACTCTTGGTGAAGGACATATTTATTAGGTTTAGAATTGATTATAATAATTGAAATAATTAAATACACTTTACAAACAAAATAATATTTATACACATTATACGTATATTATTATTCATTCTGTTGTCGATCAATGTTGTCAATTTTGAAGCAATATATGTTTTTTTTACTTTCATAGTGCAACAATACCTATATCAATAATTTCGATTCTCTTACGTCCGCGTCAGTCTGATAGGCGGCGGTATGCGTACCTAACTACCTGCGTTTGATTTCTGCATTGTTTGGAAATTCGGAATGTGGTGGTTTCGTATCCTGGTAAGATACATATTCTCTTATTATTTCTTTTTCTTTTATATATTTTTTAATTATTTTTAATTATGTTATCGTTGTACTAAAACTCCGGTAGCTCGGTCTCCCAGGTACTAATATTAAAAATAGGGTTTTTGTACTTTCATCGAATACAATCTCTTCATAATTTTTTTTTATAATCTACATACATAATATATACAACAACTTAGAGAAACTAGTACCTGGGAGAACAAGCATTGTTCGGAGTTTCATGGTGCGAGAAAAAATTTATCATTGAAATAAATTAATCCAAACAAATATCTTATTCCAATCAAAAAATAAAAGCGACAATTCCGTTCCTTTTATTATGTATTACGAAACTGTAATTAATTTTCTTATTTTTGTTCACAAATAATACAGTTCAAACTCCAAGAATATCCATTTTAATGGTTGGTTATTTTTTGTATTTTTTTATCGAGGAAATTTGCAAATATTTTACATGAATATAATACAAATATGATCAAGATTAACATGTATTTTTTTGCTGCAACAAATTTAATCCATTTGTCTCAAAATTTTTTTTAAAGAAGCCTATTTTTACGATGTATAGCACCTTAACTTCTTTACGGTGCGGCGAGTAGTGACAAAAACTCGCACACTAATGTTTTACTAGGTATCTTCACCTATCTTATTCAGTAAATAAATTTTATATAAAAATGAGCGCTATTTCATTGTGAACACTATTTTATATGATTTTCTGCAAAAAGCCTGGCTTGAATGCCAGTTGTCGCATTTTGAGAAGAAAAAAATGTTGTATGAAGCCCGTCCCCTCTACTGTAGCACAACCACGCATCAAACAATATCAAATATCAATCTAACAAATATCAAGTATCTATAACGAAAAATCTCTAAGCCATGGGTGATAAAAAGTTAATGAGGATTTAAAACCAGTAAAAAAGTTAAAAAAGAAACACCTGTAGGTATTTTTGCATCTTGTGATAGAGTTGCTAGTAAGAAACAGTTTCTGGAAAGTCTTGGTACTTATACAGAAAACTCAAGAAAAGTGCTGTATTTTGATAAACTGCTTCATGCTTATGAAGAAATGTATGAAAGAAAAATAGCTCTTCCTCAATTTTGTCGCAAAAACAATTACTTTCCAGAAATTATTTCTTATTAGCAACACTATCGAATGGTGCAATGATACAAGGTTGTTTTTTTTTTCAAAATCTACGGGTTCGAATCCTGGCTTGGGATATTGACTTAACAAAAATCTAATGATGCAGTTTTAGTTCTTATCAAAATAGAACAGATAAAAAAACCAACCTTGTCTATACAAGAATTGCTCGTTTACGGCTCTGTATAATGCCAGTGACCTTGAGCGTCAAGTCCCATACTAATTTTGTAGGCCACATGGGGATATCGTGCCGACCGGAAAGAATTGAAATCAGATAAATCGCTATAATTATTATTTGAGACAAAATTTGCCTTACTTAAAATAGTGAAATAATTTTATTACTTTTTTATACTTATAGAAGAAGAGAAAAAAGGTTTTAACACTAAAAAGGTGTGGAGCATATTTTTTAATCAATATTTAAATAAAAAATTCCATTTAATAAAAGACAGTCCTCGGCTAAATATAATGCAGATTAACATTTTTTTTTTGGATTTTTCAATGCGACCATGACTGAGAAAAAAGGTTTGAAAGAACTTCAATTTTCAGTTCTATCCAGCGCACAACGCCTTAACGGATAATAAATCAATAGTAAAATACGAAGAAAGTGCTTGTCAACGAGCTCATGAATTAGTTTCCCTGATAGTACATTATTTGAAAGAGCAGTAAATGTAGCAGTTTTAAGCAGGTTTCATTTTTTTAAAGTAAATATTTCTCAATCTATTAAGTTAAGCGTTAAATAAAATATCAATAAATATTCTTCAGGTTTAAATTGTGCTTAGATTACTGAATTATACTTCTGAGTTCTGTTATTACGACGATTTAAATAAAAAAATTGGCAATAGACTACTTGACTTTGTTTTTATTTATGTCTTAAACGCTTCATAATTGTTCTATTACACAAAAAATATATTACATTATTTTGAAACCTACAAAAAAATAAAATTGTAATCTGTGCTATACTCCGCTCAGACAAAATGGCAGTGTGACGTTCCTTTTGACGTTATGACATAAATAACTTTCAAAGATGACAAAAACTATTAATTTAGAGAAAGACGTTCGACGTAGACCAGTGTTTTATTATGACCCAAATAGAACCCCATTTGTCGTATCTAACTTAAGACTTTAAATTTATTGTCAATGAATGAATTATAAATCATGATAGCTTAAACAGATTTTTGGAGATTGGACCAACCAAAACGCGTTTTATGTTGGTTTGACGTTAATACCATTTTGCTGTTTTAACATATCAAGACTGCATCGAAAGTGTATTATTGTAAGATTTAATTATCAGAATCGACATACGACTCAGGGCAAATAAATAGTGAATATCTCAGAAACGGCCCAATATCAGCCATACAAAGAGGGTTTCAAATAATTCGTCTTCACCCACCGGATCTATACCACAAACTAAAGAAAGACGAACAGATAAACTGCTACTAATAGTTAGCTTTCGATTTGATTGCACTACTACAAGCATACGGTGAGTCCGCGATTATTGTGAGCCGTTGAAGGGAACATCAAAAACTTCGCGGATTGACTACGTTGCACCATGTTCTACCAAACCCGTGTATAAATTATTGTACCAGGTCCGTTAAGTAATAAGTTCTAGGGTTAGATGTTGTACTTTGTGAAACCAATTTATAAATTATTTGTGTACCATTTCAAGCTTAGGTTATTTTACTATTTACTACACATATAAGTACATTTCTTTGTGAGTTTTTGTGTTTACGGTTTACACCATTATTGTATTAGTGTTAAAACATTAAAAACCATTATAGTAATTATAAGAAAATATTTATTAGCCATAAAGAAATTATAACATTAGTAGTATAAACACAATTCTTATCTTTTTTAAATACAACAATAATAAAGAAAATCGTAAAATAAAGCCTCATTCTATTCTTTAGGTCAGTCTACATACCCGAGCTTCAAGCTTGGACCATGTTAAGCTAAAAAAGAAAGAAATACCCATCACCATAATTACTTATTTCAAAACCGTATACCAGTATTTAAAAATGTTATAATATTTAAAACCTTAAAATATGTAATAAAGAAATTGGTGTATACAAAATTTGTTAGTGCCATATAAAAGCTTGTTACCTTGTTACAGTCACATCAAATATAAAATTAGTATAAGGAGATAAGTATTTTACACATTGCGATATTATATAGTAGATATTTTTATAGCGATACAGTATCACTGCTTTCAGTAGAGTGAACGATGTAAATGTGCTAATTACTAGTATAGATTTGTATAATCTATGGTGCTAATTATCAATTTGCTGCAAGTACTTTGTCATGATCGAATTTAATCGTAACGTAAACAGATAGACGATAGCACACTCTATAGGGTGCTTGGTTATACGAATTAAATATTTAACCCAACATTAGGCCACAATATTACATAAGTAATGGCAGTTCGTATAACTAAAAATGTTCGTGATTTACAGAAAAATAACATGATTAATATTTCCTGACAACTCGCACTTCGGATGGACACCATCACACTGCCGTATAACTCGCGTTTATAATCTGGTCAAAATTTAAGATCACAAGTTATATATTATATTTTTGGAACGAGACTCGAACACTGATTACGCTCCTTGAATATATTTTTTTTGTAACCGAGCAACCTGTATAATGTTTGGTAAAATCAATTATGGATATTTTGGGCATATGTTCTGCTTATGTAAAGACGTTTAGGCAGAGAAATTTACAAAAAAAATATTAAAAAGAAAATATGTACTACCTAAATCATATTACATACGTCCGTTGCGGCGCTACGGAGGTCATTGAACTCATACAGCTGGTTGAATTTATATTATTTAAGCAAATACTTTGCTTTCAATTTAAAGTCAGCTATTTGTGAGGTTAATGACCTCAGCGCCTTAGAGAGCGCAATGAAATTTTATATAGAAGGTATATTTTATCCGAAATGTTGAAATTATTTTTGTGTCTAAATGTCTTTACATAAGCAATAGATCCATGGAGACGATAAAATTTTATTTCCTCCATGAGTAATCATATTTTTTTTAACAACCAACCAATTTGAATTATACTTATTATAAAGCATGACCGGAAAAAAAAATCTCGCCATGTTGCGGAAAATCACGGCACTAAAACGAAATGTCAAATGTTTGAGATTTAACCAATCACATCCCAGCCATTCTTAGTGTTGCTGCAATTAAAAAATGAAGCGCCTCCAGTGCAGGTTTTTTATTTTTCTGGTCAGGCTTTACATGGTGTTTTTCCAGTCAGTGTCCAAACTTTCAGGAGTGAATATAGTCTTGAATATAAGCAACTTTCTTTATTCACTCCTGAAAGTTTGGACACTGACTGGAAAAACACCCGGTATATTAATTATTATGCTGCGGCAATTTATTAATTTGGTAGAATTCAATCTTTTTGTTTACGTTACGATGAATTGTGTTTACGTTAAGATTAATTGTATTTGAACAGAGCATTCCATACGGATACATCGCGGCTATATCACTACAAAAAGTAGCAATGTGTAAGGGACCTAAGCACAGTCACGCTTCCACCATTTGTAGGACAAACAACAAGCAAAACACTGACCATTCGCAGACGGCGGTCGGAGACACTTGACGCTAGAGCGCCGCACTAGAGGCAGGGATTTCGGCAGAGTGTCCACGCAGTGAGAAGCCGGTTTTACCGCGCGTGTTTGAATCCTGAAATAGTATACAAAAGTTAATATTAGGTCATTACATATGAAATTGGAGTTTTGTAAAGGAGGAACATAAAGTCGATTTTTTTTAAACATAATATATTAATAACAATAATAATATATTTATTTAATATAATATTATGTTTAAAAAGGTATATACTATTGCTATCTATGCACTTTTGCCATCTCAAAGGTAGTTCATTGATTCCTTTACTAAAAAAACCATTCCCAACCAGCCGTCTACGGGGCTCGTTCTGCCGGTCAAAATTTCAAGAACGAAAATGTTGGAACCAAAAACGCACTGTGTTTTCTTTTGCGACACCGCCGCCATACACATCATTAACCCTCCGAGCCGTTTCTGCAGAACTGGTGCCACGGTGGAACTCGTACTCGAAAATAATACGATATTTCATTTTTTCCATTTTGTAAACAGAGTGACGCAAAGAAAAAACCAAAAGAGGAAAAACAAATGAATTACGGTTTTTGAAACACAAATGCATCAGTAAATAGCGGTATAAATTATTTGAAATTGGAATTCCTAACGAAAGAAGATATTATAATATTTGAGATCAAAATGGCCAGTATGACAAAAAGCCAATTTCATATGTAAGGACCTAATATTAGCATAATAATAAAGCCCATTTTGAATGAAATGGTCAAAGAATGTTTTTATTGAAAAACGGTACAAAAATTACAAAAAGCCAACATCACGCGGTATTCCCAGGCGGTCACCCATCCAAGTACTAACCGCGCCCGACGTTGCTTAACTTCGGTGATCGGACGAGAACCGGTGTATTCAACGTGGTATGGACGTTGGCGAACACTGAACGTAAACGTCTCTACTCATCTCTGTGTCATACATAAAACAGCCAAAAGTACAGCAACAAAAAGCCAACGTCACGCGGTATTCCCAGGCGGTCACCCATCCAAGTACTAACCGCGCCCGACGTTGCTTAACTTCGGTGATCGGACGAGAACCGGTGTATTCAACGTGGTATGGACGTTGGCGAACACTGAACGTAAACGTCTCTACTCATCTCTGTGTCATACATAAAACAGCCAAAAGTACAGGAACAAAAAGCCAACATCACGCGGTATTCCCAGGCGGTCACCCATCCAAGTACTAACCGCGCCCGACGTTGCTTAACTTCGGTGATCGGACGAGAACCGGTGTATTCAACGTGGTATGGACGTTGGCGAACACTGAACGTAAACGTCTCTACTCATGTCTATGTTATACATAAAACCAGAGTTGGCATGAATAAATCATTTTGATTTAAATCATTAATTTAATCACGATTTTAATCAAATTATGTTTTCCATAAAAATCAATAATTTAATCAAAAAAGTTCAATTTCTTTTACAGAAATCAACATAAAAACAGATTTAGAATTATTATTATTAAGTTACGTTATTAGTTAAATACGTTTAAATTTGAGAAATCAATATCATTATTATAATATTTAAATAAAAAAACTAGTTTTCCAGCCTTTTCAATTCCCAGTCGGTAAAAGTAAATTGGAAATATGCTGGCTATCAATTAATGATTTTCTGATATCTGTCGGTCATTTTATGAACTACGATCGAGTCTGCTATACGTTGATAATATGAAGATCGTAGTTAATAAAATGACCGATAGATGTCAGAAAATCATTAATTGATAGACAGCATATTTCCAATTTACTTTAACACTGGAATGTAAAAGTTAAAACCCGGACTAAATGTTCCGATTTTATTTTTCCCCAACTCTTTAAAAATATAACACTATATCAACATTTCAAATTGTCTCAAACATATTAGTTGGGATAAAAAAATCACTTTTCGAAAATTTGTATATTGATTTAGCTCCGCTTCTGACCTGCAGTCTCGTGTTGAGGTACAGTAGGAGAAGTGTAGGACAAGGTTTCAGCTTGCCTCAAACACCTGCTCTTAATTTCCTAGTAGCTCTCCATCTAAAATTCCCGCACTGTGTCCGCGCAATCCCTCGAGGGAGCGTTCCGTTTTGCGCAAAAATATAGTTACGTTCAATAATAAAACGAAAAATTAAATAAATCGTGATTAATTATATAATCATCATAAAAATATATCAATCATAATCATATAATCATAAAAATATAATCCCACGGGAACCGTAGATTTTTCTGCGGTAAGAAGTAGCCTATGTCCTTCCCGTGGTCTACTCTGTAACTATCCCAAATAAGAAGGGGCAAAACGTAGTAAGTTAACTTTTTTCTCCCATGGTTACGAGATTTTTTGTCATACAATACAATGACACACTTTTCAAGCCCTCTCATTTGATATGTCTTATAGTGCTACAGCAGTGGGGACGAGCTCCATATAAAAATGCCCCTTCTTCTTTCATCTAAGTCGGTGCAGTAGTTTCGGAGACTATTCGATGCAAACAAGTAAATAAACAAACCTTTCCTCTTTATAATATTTGTATAGACAAACTCTACATATTTTTAGAAAGTTCGCTATATATGCAAAGTTTTTTCTACAGACTACAATACCCACCTGTGATGCTCCGACAATGACGTCACAGAGCGCCCAGTCTTTCTGTTCGCCTCGTATATCCAGCGCTCGTGTATCGCCACTAGGGGCTTGACGTTGACGTTCGCCAGCACATCCTCGACGTAGGGCGTCTTGAGGCATGTGAGAGAACGCGTACGCTCGAGCGGTTCCGGGTCCGGAGAGAAATCCGGAGGAGGATCGTTTATACTGGAAAATAAACATTGGAGAGTTTGACCATTAATGAGATACCACGGACTTACAGAAAACTGTTTTGAGCCAGTAAATGGGGACGGCTGTAATCGCTTAACAAATAAAAGCGATTAAAGTACACGTGGCAGAAGTGAAACTTAATTCATCATATAAAATCCAAAAACACTCTCGTCGCGCCTAAAGCAAATCACCTAAAAAAAGAAAAGAAAAATTAATATTTGTACATCTAGCGCCATCTGTCTATTGAGCCGTACTTTAGAAAGTTATGTTGTTATGTAAGAAGTATAGGTAGTTTGCGACAGATGGCGTTATACCCAAATAAAGTGTCGTGTCGTGACGTGATGCATCCTTGAATTGTTTTACTTCAAAAATATAATTATATAAAACGATACGCTTTGTCATCAAAACTATATTTTTTTCTAACAATTATTTCGCTGCATATTAAAGTACGACAGCATAATGACGAATCTATGTACTATCATGGAGGATGAGGAGGAGGAGTTTTATTGGTCCAAGGTACTAGCAAGGAATGTAATTCATAAGCAGGTAGAGTGTTCTCATAATTTATTTGTATTATAATGATGATATGCAGTCTCAATATAATTGTCAATGATATGCCAGTTTGATATCATAATATTATGTTAATACGAACAAATTATGACAACGGTCAACCTGCTATTGCGTGAATTTCAGTTATAGTACCTCAAGTTCATCGCGTTGTTATGTTGTCGTATCGTGTAGAACTGTAGACTGTTGCAATTATATAATAAATAACCTAACCAAGAGCATGTCAGGATATGTCTAAGGAGGGTTCCGTAACTATCAACGCGTAAATTCCATTGAATTACTGCACAAGTTACTGTCCGATTTCGCTTAAAATAATTTTCCTAAAGCGTTTTTAGCATGATCTATCAGCATAGAAACTTACAAGTTTCTATCTCCTATAGTTTAGAAATGCCAGTGGGGGACCAACTTTTAAACTGTCGTGGTCGACTTTGTAAAAAAATCATGTATAAAACCTTGCCTTTATTTTACAAGACCTATTCAACGATACCCCACATGATGGGGTTGAATGAAAAAATGTTTTTCATCCCCCACTTCACATGTATGTAGAGCCACCCCTAAAATATAAAATTATTATTATTTTATGATCCCAAAATCGGGCTTTATAAACAGTCTTCAACTATACCAAATTTCATCCATTTATATTCATAATTACAGAAGCTAGAAGCGCGGACAGACGGACGAACAGACAGACAGACAGACGGACAGAGCGAAACTATGAGGGTTCCTTGAGTATTACGGAATCCTAAAAAAGCGTGGGCAAAGGCGATAAGACCGCCTTTCCTTACACTTTATCTAAACGTTTTTTATGGCTAAGTATATTATTTTGTAATTTGTGAGCTATTTTTTATTATTATGTTTCGCGTATATCGATGTTAAGGCTCGCGACTGGCCATTTAATTTTTGGAGTAGTGCAACACACTTATACATATCTGTCATAGCATAGATTTGATACTAACCGTCTCAACCCCGTGTAACTGTCTCGTCCTGTATCCAAACTCTCGGTAGAGCGACTCTGGTCACGACTGGTCTGCAGTGGTTTGCTCGTGCTCGCTTCAGACTCCGTTTTGGCTTCCTCTAGAAAAAGCAAAGAAAAATAAATACAGTGAAGGAAAAAAAAATTAAGACAAATGTTAGTGTGTGAACCTCGATGACTATAAATTACTTTATACTTGATATATAAAATTTTTAGAAACAAAAGCCAACATCACGCGGTATTCCCAGGCGGTCACCCATCCAAGTACTAACCGCGCCCGACGTTGCTTAACTTCGGTGATCGGACGAGAACCGGTGTATTCAACGTGGTATGGACGTTGGCGAGCACTCAACGTAAATGTCTCTCCCCATGTCTGTGTTATACATAAAACAGCCAAAAGTACAGGAACAAAAAGCCAACATCACGCGGTATTCCCAGGCGGTCACCCATCCAAGTACTAACCGCGCCCGACGTTGCTTAACTTCGGTGATCGGACGAGAACCGATTTGAATACACAAAATTGAAAAACCCTATATTGTTCTATTTTGGTTAATATTACTATAACCTTGAATCAATTATAATTTACCCATGCTATACCCCAAAAATATGTTAAGGGCTGCATTGTTAAATTAAAATTGTGAGTTTAATTACTTTTTTTATAAACTGTAAATTTCTTTGCAGTTAATAGCTTAGTTTTGTTTTTTATTATTTTATCTTTTGTACTAAAGACTTAACTACTCATAATATTATGCAACAAATGTTATATTAGATGAGCGCATCTCGCCGTCAAACACTCGTTTGGCGAGATACAACTTGAAATGTATATGTTTCTTTTTATGAATAAACAAATAAAAAATAAAAAAAAGTTTTAATTGATACATACCTTCATGACTTTTAATGACCGTGTTATCTAAAATAGCTATTTTTGGACTTGTCTCTATTTTCGCTGTAATATCACCCGATAGCCAAGCATTTTTTCTTAATTTGTTACTTCTTGCTATAGGCGTAGATGGCAAACTATAGTTCTTGATATCAAAATTGTACGAAGATTTTTCATTGTTTGTCTGATCTTTCAAAATACCTTTAATAGACTCTAAATTAAATTCCGGTACTTTGATGTGTAACGGTTTGTAAGATTTCGGAGTGAAACTTCTACTCAGTTTCGCCGATCTGTCAGTTTGGTCTCTAAAGCTCTCGTCATTAAGGACTAGATTCGTTCGAACGTCAGGACTAAGTATGCTACAGTATTCTGTGGAGTCGCTTTTAGGCAAGGAACATGGAGTGTCCATATATTTTATTTTCGTCCTCGTGTTGCCTACAGGCGTAGAGCAGGCGGAATAGTTTTTCCCGGCGTATGTCTTTTCATCATCAGACGTCGGACACTTTCCGGATACGTATGTCAGAGAGTTGATTTGGGGGACCGTTTCGTATACGGAGTTTTGACACTCAGACTCTTTGTCGCTCTCTGCGCTAGTGTTGTTCATATTACGGTTGTGAACTATTGCCTCGTGTTGAATATTCTTCGGACTTTGATACTCCGAGTCAGTGGGCGAAGTAGAATTTACGAACTGTCGTGATCTATTCGATAATCGTTCAGGTAAAATTATGTACTCCATCTCGTCCAGATTTTTCTGTAAAAATTTAAAAGGTATTTTTAGTAACAAAAAGCCAACATCACGCGCTTTTTCAAAGCGGTCACCCAGCCAAGTACTAAACCGCGTTGATTTCGGTGATCGGACGAGAACCGGTGTATTCAACGTGGTATGGACGTTGGCGATCACTAAATGCAAACTTCCCTACTGATGTCTGTGTTACGGCCCTTCTTCACGTTGGTTATCATGAATCATGATGGCCATAACGCAATTGGCCATCGTATAGAATAGGGATTGGTGCGTGTTGAAATCATGCCTCACAACTTGGATCGCCACTTGGCCTAGATCCGTGCGTGCGATGTCGATTTTTTGATGAAAGATCAAAGAGTTGTGGCCAGAGTTATGGCTGTACCATCCACACGTTGGCGCATGCTTAGTTTGTCACGAGCTCCGACAGTGAGCGCACGCGTAAACACACGTTTGTTTTCATCGTCGAAACTTTAGTAATTTAATCTATAGTAATAAAAATGTCTAGTTTAACAATGACGAACGAGGAAACGTTCAGATTCATAGAATTATAGCAAACAGAAAATTGTCCGCACCTTGGCCCGAACTGAAGCATACTGAACGACCTTCCAACGTGGATGCCTTTACAAACTTTTTGCCAACACGTCGGCCACAATTGTCGTGAAGCATGTATATGTCATATCATAATCATGTATGTATGTATGTGCCTTTATACATAAAACAGCCAAAAGTACAGGAACAAAAAGCCAACATCACGCGGTATTCCCAGGCGGTCACCCATCCAAGTACTAACCGCGCCCGACGTTGCTTAACTTCGGTGATCAGACGAGAACCGGTGTATTCAACGTGGTATGGACGTTGGCGAGCACTCAACGTAAACGTCTCTCCCCATGTCTGTGTTATACATAAAACAGCCAAAAGTACAGGAACAAAAAGCCAACATCACGCGGTATTCCCAGGCGGTCACCCATCCAAGTACTAACCGCGCCCGACGTTGCTTAACTTCGGTGATCGGACGAGAACCGGTGTATTCAACGTGGTATGGACGTTGGCGAACACTGAACGTAAACGTCTCTAATCATGTCTGTGTTATACATAAAACAGCCAAAAGTACAGGAACAAAAAGCCAACATCACGCGGTATTCCCAGGCGGTCACCCATCCAAGTACTAACCGCGCCCGACGTTGCTTAACTTCGGTGATCGGACGAGAACCGGTGTATTCAACGTGGTATGGACGTTGGCGAGCACTCAACGTAAACGTCTCTCCCCATGTCTGTGTTATACATAAAACAGCCAAAAGTACAGGAACAAAAAGCCAACATCACGCGGTATTCCCAGGCGGTCACCCATCCAAGTACTAACCGCGCCCGACGTTGCTTAACTTCGGTGATCGGACGAGAACCGGTGTATTCAACGTGGTATGGACGTTGGCGAGCACTCAACGTAAACGTCTCTCCCCATGTCTGTGTTATACATAAAACAGCCAAAAGTACAGGAACAAAAAGCCAACATCACGCGGTATTCCCAGGCGGTCACCCATCCAAGTACTAACCGCGCCCGACGTTGCTTAACTTCGGTGATCGGACGAGAACCGGTGTATTCAACGTGGTATGGACGTTGGCGAACACTGAACGTAAACGTCTCTAATCATGTCTGTGTTATACATAAAACAGCCAAAAGTACAGGAACAAAAAGCCAACATCACGCGGTATTCCCAGGCGGTCACCCATCCAAGTACTAACCGCGCCCGACGTTGCTTAACTTCGGTGATCGGACGAGAACCGGTGTATTCAACGTGGTATGGACGTTGGCGAGCACTCAACGTAAACGTCTCTCCCCATATCTGTGTTATACATAAAACAGCCAAAAGTACAGGAACAAAAAGCCAACATCACGCGGTATTCCCAGGCGGTCACCCATCCAAGTACTAACCGCGCCCGACGTTGCTTAACTTCGGTGATCGGACGAGAACCGGTGTATTCAACGTGGTATGGACGTTGGCGAGCACTCAACGTAAACGTCTCTCCCCATGTCTGTGTTATACATAAAACAGCCAAAAGTACAGGAACAAAAAGCCAACATCACGCGGTATTCCCAGGCGGTCACCCATCCAAGTACTAACCGCGCCCGACGTTGCTTAACTTCGGTGATCGGACGAGAACCGGTGTATTCAACGTGGTATGGACGTTGGCGAATACTGCACGTAAATGTCTCTACTGATGCTGTGTTAAACATAAAACAGCTAAAAATACAAGAAAAAAAAGCCAACATCACGCGGTATTCCCAGGTGGTCACCCATCCAAGTACTAACAACGTGGTATGGACGTTGGCGACGACTGCATGCAAGTGTTTAACATAATATTCTTATGACTACTCGAACTTTTGTCTAACATCACGGACTAGTTAATAGTTATGGTTATGCCTTATTTGGCATTCACAAACGTTATCCATGTAGTAAAATTGTTATAGATTATTACACAACAAACAGACATGTTTAGATATGAAAGTTTATATTCATAAACTATTTCCTCAATTCGTAAATAATAAAAACAATATATTACCTTCACATTGTGCAGTATCTCCTGCAATTTTGTCAAATTGATTCTCTGCTGGCGGTCAAGTGTGAGCGCCTGTCGCAGCAACGCCAGTAAACTACCGGGATACGTGCCGTCCTGCGGTAGGTGTATACCCGCCTTGTATACTGTGTACTCCTGCTTTAGCTCTGCATACGATAGGGATTTCCATGGCATATATGCTGGAGTGGGATGAAAACAATTAATAAAAAGTTTATATATGTACGGTCGAAAATACAACCCGGTGTAACACTTTTGTTATTATCCTAGTAATAACTAACAACATAGAAATGTCATCGGCGACCCTAAAATGAAACAAAATATAGTTACTTAGTTACTTAAATTAATTTTATGCACGGGAATTAACTATTTAATTAATACGGGGGCAATTTTTTTATTATATATATATATATATAATATATCACATAGGCTGGAAAAAATGGTTTAAAATCACTATGAGTTGTGTGTGATGACGCCACAACGTCATCGCACCTAAAATAGACAGTTGAAAGTTAAAATCATTGTTTGAGTTTGACATACAGTCATACACAATGACCGAAAGGTGCAAGTATGTAAGAAAAAGTGGCGCAAGTCGATGAGAAGAGGCAATATATATATATATATATATATATATATATATATATATATATATATATATATATATATATATATATATATATATATATAATATATCACATAGGCTGGAAAAAATGGTTTAAAATCACTATGAGTTGTGTGTGATGACGCCACAACGTCATCGCACCTAAAATAGACAGTTGAAAGTTAAAATCATTGTTTGACTTTGACATACAGTCATACACAATGACCGAAAGGTGCAAGTATGTAAGAAAAAGTGGCGCAAGTCGATGAGAAGAGGCAGTGTATCTTGTTGTAGCACTTTATACAGAGGCGGATTAAACGTTGAGAGCGCCGCGCCGTAGGCAAGCATCTCATCGGCGACCCTATATTAAAATTAACTCGTACTATAGTTTTACCGAAACCGCTGTACCGCGCCTTGGAAAAACGCGGTGAGACGGGGTCAATAAAAAAATACCATGAGCTGACAATATTATGAGATCGATATTGTCGGACAGATCATACGATACGATATAATTTCGGTTTACAATATTTTAAAGCTTTATGGCACGACTGGCAAGTAAGCCTCAAAATGATGAAATTCCCTGTATAATAATTTCTGGCTACACACGGCCGCCAGTCGTATGCATTAAAATACGAATTTATAGTTAATTAACTTTAATACATTGTAGTTACTTAATTCGAGCTCGGAAGGTCCCGGATTTCTTTCTCGGCCGGGCAAATTTGCGAAACGAACGTCTGGATGTAGTGAATTGTCTGGCGCTTTTATTAATTTTATGAATTTATGAACACTTGGTAAATAAAAAAATCAAGCTACGAATTATTTACTTAAACACTGATACAGGTTTAAATTTTCAACACGATCTGAATTTTTATGTATACCTACTTAAAGTGAACTTAAAGGCACTCTGGTAAATTAAAGTTAGATATAATTTGAAATAATTGAATTATTTGCAAAAATTATTTAAAGTAAAAAATGCAAATTTTATACCATGTTATGTATGTAAAATTAAGCAGCTCTTTCGCTCGCCTTTAAAGTTGCTAATTTTGATTTACTAGTTTTATTTATGTATAAAAATAAAATAGTCAAACCTCGAAGCTCCGGCGCTCCTAGGTTTGACTAGTCAATACCCAGGTCTGACTTGACGTCTTAATCAAAGATCAAATAGTTAAAGTTTTTCGGCCTTTGACTCTAGTCCGCCAGTCGCTTCTAAGATCGACCAGGCAAGCTCGAAACAATATATACATATTCTACTTTTAACGTTTTTGGCTGAGAAGGTAGAGACTTCTAGGTTTGACTGAAAATACTTTAGTCAAAGGCCAAAATTGGAATTTATTTCGGGGTTTGTCCGAAGGCTCTGCAAGTCATTATCATGGTAGATAACCATGGGTCTTATCTAGGATAAAGTAATCATTCAGCGAAGGGACTGTAATCTACATCTTAACCATTGACTGTAACATAATATTATATTCAAGTTAATTTACAAGCCTTACGAACGTAAGGCATCAAAAATAGGCTAAGACTCATTTGAGTGTTCCCCTCCACGGAAATCTTTAGTAAAAGGCGAAAGATTTATACGTTTTGAAGGGAAACCAGAGTTAGTGAGCATATTAGCCGCCGCGGTATAAATGCTGTGACTGTCGACACTTCGATAGTTTGTGTCTATCGCATGGCAGCGCCATCTATTGTGGCGAAAATAATACAATTTCTGGTAAAATCCAAGTTAAAATTCACCACAAATTGTTATTTAAATTATGAATTAACTCATAAGTTTTATAAAAATAGTTCTTAGTCGTGTTACTTGTTAAAGTAAAATGCTTAAAATTGTGTTTTTTTGGGTATGCCTAGATTTAATTTTCCTACTGCAGAGCTATCAAAAAAACTTTAGATATTATGTCTGAGCAAATTGAACTAAATTAGGAGTGGTAGTTCCCTATTTCTATGATTTCCGACTTATTTCTTATGAAATACCACACCTCTTCAATATTCTTAATATCTTCAATAATCTGCATATTATTACGGTACGGCCGTGCCAGGCGCTTTATATTATTATTAAATCTGCTATGAAACATGCTTACAAAATATGACAATGTCTAAAGCGTATCAAAGGTCGTCTTAGTTTATGAAGGGGACGGCGCGTACGCAGTCCCCACTACCAAAAATTACGCGTCCGAGTTATCCGCATTAGGGATAATCGCAGAGGTCAACCCGACCGCAGTGCAATGGAAGGGCCTCGCTCTGGGGGAACCGCCTTCATGATCACGGTATCCCCTACGCCAGGTAAGTATGATTTGACAAACACAGCCCGGGGTAGTCATTCAACGTCCCGCGTTTTCGATAGCGCGATGTAGAAATGCATGTCAATCTAAGAGTGACATCTAGCGAGACAGTTTGAAAAGAACGCACGTGTTGTGTTTAAAAATTCCATAGATGGCCTTCGAACCAGAGATGTTAAGAATATTATGAAAGATTTAGGAAGAAAAATATATCGTTTTGGCTACGGATATTAAATTATTTCGGATTATCCGTTGGTTTGGGATAATTTCGGTTACGGATATTAGGTTTATGACGAATGAAAGTAAAAGTTTAATCATTTGGCCCAAAAAATTAGTGAGTCGACTAGGCCGGCAAATTTAATAAACATGTCATTTTATACTCCGTCTATATCCGAAACTTTTATATCGGATTCGGTTACGGAGCTCCTAAGCATCCCTGCTTCGAACTTCCAAAATTTATTATCATAGTATCACAATTTATAAAGAATAAGGAATAAAAAATAATATTACAATCTCCATCATGTAAAATTCTCATGTGTGGTCATGTGGTGTTTGTACCAGATCTCCTCCGAAACGGCTCGACCAATTTTTATGAAATTTTACAGGTGTATTTAGTAGACATGAGACTAGGTTGTTAACAATTTTTATACCCCGTGACAGGGGTGACCCAAAACTATAAAACCATTTTTTTTTTCACGTTTAAATTGTGCTTAAAAGTTAGATTACTTCATTATACTTCTGTTATAATACGCGAAAATTTAAATTTTGAGGATTGAAACAATATTCAGTGTTTTCCACCCACTTATGAAAAAAAAAAGGCGAAACAATGACAACTCACCGTTACAACACTCCCACAGTATTAGAGCCAGCGAGTACACATCACTATTCGAACATGGCCGGACGAAGCCCTCATCATCAGGTACAAAGAGCTCAGGAGCTTGCCACTTGTACAGCTCGGACTCGGAGTAGTGCTTGTAGTGTTTCACTACGGAGCTGGTGAGGTAGGCCTCAGAGGAATGTGCAGATATTAGGGGTTCACAGTCAGCAGAGTTTAGTAGAGGTTCTGTAAAACAATAAAAAAAAAGTACATAGCATACTGCTTGAATAAAAGTTAATTTTAGGGTTAGCCAATAATATTGTTACCCCCTTACTAACAAAAATATTTACAAAATGGATAAACTACAATGTTTTGTCATTATCTGTCAAGCTACTTTTCCAACGTATCAGACAAGAACTAAACACTGTAAAGCTTATCCATTGTGTAAATATTTTTATTAGTAAGGGGGTTAGTATACAAACGACTTAAAAACTATGTTAGTGTTCACAATTTCAGATTAATATAATATTTATAAAAAATTTATTTAGGTATTAGCTTATACTTGCTCGAAAAGCTTTGGGCCGCCGCACTGTCTCAAACAAAGCGCTCGCCAGTCGCCGATACGTTCGGGGCAGCGATATACATTTAGCGATTAGTATGAACTGAACTTTTGTTTTGAAGTTTTAACTTCATGCTTTAAAAAAACTCCTAACTCACCAGTTAAATTGACATACTGTGGCTCAGGTGAATACATATCGAAGGTTTTGTTCTTCTCACTTTTTTTTTTCAATCTCTGACAAGCACTGAGATCAGCTAACTTAGCAGAATGACTGGTAACCACAATTGACATACTGTTGAGTTCTGTATGAATGTAGCCGTGCATACTCAAAAACACCAACGCATTGGCTACGTCTAGGGCGTATTGCACTGAAGACTGAACGCTTAGGATGTGGCCCTGAAATGTGAAATGGTAAGCCTTTTATTGACAGAACCTAAGTGATTATTGGACCAGTTATAGCGGTAGTATGTATAGTTCTAAAAATTGCTGATAAATGAAAAACTATTAAGACCTATTGGCCACCATTATTATTAAAAACTGTCAAAATTGATGTTTTCTAATATGATGAAATCAGATGAATCATGTAGCCATTTTACAGTTTCACGAATTTTGTATGGAAAAAAATGTATGAAACAATATGAAACACCTAAAGTGGCCTTTTAAGACCCCCAGGTCTCAGTAACTATCCTGTTATGATTTTATGACCATCATTGGATGAGATCATACCTTAGTATACATATTATATACAAATATTTTTAAACGAATAATATCATAGTAAGATCTTTAGTGTTTACCTCAATATGTAGCAAGTTGAACAGCGTATCGACACATCTCTCGCATATTATGTGTATGTTGTTCTGCGTGTCCGGGTATAGACCCATAAGGAGTATGATGTTCGGATGGCGACATTTTCTGCAAACAAAAACACGACATGACGCGTCTCGGTGTAACAGCCTCTTTGAGGAGGACAAATCCATTCGAGCCAATGCACGGCTCTCTCTCGGCTTAATAGTGATTAATAATCACCTCAGTATACTTATCTCCGCGCACATTTTCTTCTTCACATGCTCCACTGTGACTCCTGGCAATTTCTTCATCTGGACGGGCACTACACCCCACGTGCCTTTAGTCCAGACTTTATTCTTTTCTACCGTCATATCCAAGTTGCACGAACTGGCGATCGGTAGACCGAAGGTGCTCGCTGTACTCTGAAAATGTTAACTAATTGTAAACTGAATGTACACAATTTAACCGATTTAGATCTACTCTTCCTAGTGTTCTCAAGGCGTTGAAATAAAAACGATTGCAAAGCGAATTAAAAGCCAGCCAGCCAAAAAAAATAAGTGGAATTATTAAGAAAAAACCGGGTAGCCGTTACTCGACATTTCGTAAAGCCTTCAGCTGTATGGCGAATGCTACACGCTCGATATTTATCATGTAATATCTTTTTCTACATCGGGATCCGTGATACGCGAAATCAGACACGCGATAATATCGTTATCCTGGATCACGACCCAAGTAAAGAGGGTGTAGCATTGGCCTATAGAAGTAAAAAGAATTTAATTTTACTTTAGTATCTTCGGACTTGGTCGTATTTAGCGTTTGGTTCCCCAACTGGTCGTCAGCCCAGCGGTCGAAGTTCTTCAGCTCGCCCATAACTTCCCACATCTTCTCTTCGCAACTGTCGTTCTTCTGACTAGGACTAGTTTTATCACCGGATGCCATACCGTCGACCTCCTCCTCGCTTCTCTCTAGGAACTCCTTAACGTCGAAAGGGAGGGAGTTGTTTTTGTAGAACAGCGGCGGAGAAACTGGCTGATTATCGTCGAACACGATATGTTTTTGGGCAAGAAATTCTGGCGACCGATGGAATTTACGATGAGCTTTCGGTTCCGAATACGCACGCGGGAAATTACCGGGCATGAACACTTGGTTTTGGAATAAGAAATGTATGTTCGGGGCATCGTATGGATCCTCCTGCGCGCTGCGCGTGCGTCGGTGATTTTTCTTATATTTGGCTGCGGATTTCTTTTCGTAGTTGAATGTTCTGTCTGGGTCGCCGGTGCAGTCCGTGCAAGATACCGGAAGGGAATGCCGCCCGCATTTCCTCTTGATGGGCGTGTCTGGTAGACCTTTAGACACGGACGACCGCCGCGCTTGGAATTCGGCTAGGTCACGCTTGTATTCCTCTGTCCTGATGGTCCCCATCTGCACTGCGGGCGGCTCCTCGGCGGTCACTGACGTCACTGTCACTCGCTCACTGAAAAAAAAACAACCTTTCTATATCCAGGTAATGAAACTAAATAACTACTATCGAGGAACCATCTTGAATCTTGATCATGGGAATTTTAACATAAGTTCTTAAAACCATCTTGGGCGTTTTCTCAATTTCTGACTCAAATTAATTTAAATATTATATTTACTAAAATAATATTACAGTTGTTGTTTATATTCACCTCTTTTAAGTAAAGGTCATAGAAATGTCTGTTCTCATCTCACATAATTGTTAAATTTATTACTTATGAAAGTAAGAATGTACATTACATTATGAAATTAATGCACTATAAACAATTATAAAAGATAGCAATCATTTTATTGCTAATTGCCATAAAAAAGCCGAGAGTAAAAAATTCATTAAAATTTAAATCACATTTTAATTGACAAATATAAAATTAACGAAGGATAAGCAATAGGTATGTTGCCCTGAAATTTTTTTTCGTCTATTCGATGTTAAATAACATATTGAGTGACAAATTTTACAGATTCAAAACATTCGAATGTTCTGATGACATCAGAATGACCATATTCCTGTATACTTTAGTTTATAGTTGCCGTATTATAACATTTTCATGAGCCTAATAAACAAACGCCTGTCGTTTTCGATAGTGGCATGTAGAAGCCGCTTAGTGACAAGGCTTTGGCAAATTTTCAAACTTTTAGTACCGGGAAACTGTTGTAAGATGTCGCTGCTCTCTGTGAAGTTTTCCATATTGTACGAGAGTTTATCCCCTCTAGTATATATAATGTATAAACATAATATATACATAACAAAAAAAAAAGTTTGTAGCACAATAATTTCAGTATTTTATAATTTACGACTTTCTACAAGTTTATTAATTTGTGTCCATTTGCGCCACATTTTACAGGTAACACGATCTGCAATCGGCAGTTGGCACGCCTATTCACGTACGTACATTGTACAGTGTAGCGTGCACAGAGTACATTGTTACATATGTGTGTCGGAACTCGGAGTGGAACATGGCATTGTGACGTCGTCGTCGCAACTGTTTCGACATGGCTGCATCGGCAGATTCGGAGATAACAAAAGTATGGTCAGCGGAAATAAAATGTGTAATCATTGTTTCGTTAAAATGAACAGAAGTACGGTCGCCGACAACTGTTGCATCGCTTGTAAAGTTTATCGTCATAGTAATAAAAGGTCGACAAGTTGTCCACCGGCACAGTGATCGTACAGACTCGAGCCATGAGCGTCCAGCACAGAAGGCTGCCACAGAAGAGAGGCCGATCGTTTCAGTTAGAACTGACGTCAGTTCGGCCTGAACCGATTCGAGCACATACACGGAAAAAATCCCATCAGACCGACCGGCCCTTTGTTTGTTGCTCTTAAAATTGGAATTATGGTATTTGTTTATCTTAATATCGTGAGATGTAAAAATATAACTTATATTTAATTTTAAACCATCTTAACACGATTTGTAAACATTATTTATATTAAACTGGTATTATGGATTATCTTAATACTGAAAATAGTTTAAATTGATAGTTAAAAAATCAGAAAATATTAAAATAACATGGCTAACTAATGGTTGCAAATTAGTTGCTAATTTTGAAATAAATTTCTTATTACTAGTAACATTTTCACAATTCACAATAGGGCAGCAAGATGGCGACAAAATGTGATTTTATTTTAAAATGTTTTAATTATTTGGCTTAATACAAGTCAAGTTGTAGTACTTACAAATTAAATGTTATGTCCGAAGCTTTTTTAATTCTTTTCCGATGCATTGTGACACCCTATAACGACACAAACCGTCATAATGTTTTTACTAGTCGAAATGTATGCAGTAGCGCTTGACAACTGACGGGTCGTTCGACCAAACTGAGCCGATATGGCTCAGTATGATTTGCATCACTTTTCATGCGCATACCCGGTTTCTAGGCGTTATAATCTAAGGTTCGGCCTGAACGGATTCGAGCACATACACGGAAAATCGCACTCGGTTTGCCGCGAGATTCGGTCGTGTTTTAAGGGTTCCATAATACTTAAGGAACCCTTATAGTTTCGCTCTGTCCGTCCGTCCGTCTGTCTGTTTGTCTGTCCGCTCTCCTAGCTTCTGTAATAACTTTATGACAATAACTTTTGAAGTAATTCAAAGAAAACCTATTGCGCGTTGATAGTTAAAGAACCCTCCTTAGAAATGTCGTGACATGCTCCTGGTTAAGCTATTATTTTATTTATTAATTGTATTTTGCTACAACTGTAGTCACGCTATCGACGAAACCGAATTATAATGCCATACATTTTTCCAGTAATAATTGTTATATAAGAAATCATTTCTATAACAGATTTTATCAAACCTAGTGGCTCTAATGTTTCAAATACTTCAATGAACTCTAATAAATATTATTTAGACCACGTTACCATTTTTAGGGTTCCGTACCCAAAGGGTAAAACTTTGCTTTTTAGTTACTGAGACTTTGCTGTCCGTCCGTTTGTCAACAGGTTGTATCTTAACCTTCTTATACTGTGATAGCTCGACAGTTGAAATTTTCACAAATGATGTAGGTATTTCTATTGACGTTATAAAAACAAATACTAAAAACAGAATAAAATAAAAATTTGAGGTTCCCATACAACAAACGTGATTTTTTTTTTGTTTGGTACGGAACCCCTCTTGCCGACTCGCACTTGACCGGTTTTATTTTACACTCAAATTTTATTACCGTTCAGTCCATCTGTACAGATCAGAATTAATGTTGCCAACTTAGTTGTTTTACAAAGTTTACTACTAAATTTAGTATTTTATTCCCTCTTTAGTACTTAGGAATTTAATTGTTAGTAATGGTTTTGTAGAAAATAGCCAGACAGTAATCATAATATGTAAATGGCGTGCTACTATGTGTTATTATGACACCTTATTCTAAATGATAATATAACACGCGTCCGCAAGTCGCTTAAAACTACCGATTTAATTTTTATATTACGTAATATTTCCCCTACTATATTTTTTTTATTTTACGGTAAAATAACATATTTTCAATATATTAAAACTGAAAATGCAGTGATTTTTGTTGTTTTTAAGGGATTTCTAAGTTTAGTAGCTTTCTTATAGTTATCGTACTCTTTTAGTAGTTTTTAGTAGAAAACGACGCCGAGTTTAGTAGTTTCGCAAAAACAGAGTAGGCAACACTGGAGCGAATCGCTTCAGTCCATCCGGCCGTCTGATGCGATCTCGAAATTGCACACAGACGATACGATACCGGACCGTGTATGGGGCCCGTTATATTATACCCGAAAAAAAAAAATGTTTTTGGAAAATTGAAATGTATATGTACATACGGTACCCTCCACATTTTTTATAAATGCTAAATAAAACAAATCTATAAATACGTAACGCATATTTTTTGTGTATGACCACGCTTAACTTTTTACAGAGTAGTCCGATTTTTATAATTCTTTTTTTATTGAATACTAGCTTTTGCCAGCAGCTTCGCCGCTTGGGAGAGTGTTCGTAACACAAAACTTCTTTAGCAAATATTCCTGCAATATAGTAATAGCACTGAGTAAAAAATACTTTATAATAAATTTTCACACGTATTTTTTAATTTTAAGATATCTCCTATATTAAAATCTCCTAGATAAGAATAATTAAATTGTATCCATCGAAATAGCTTCTGAAAATACTACATTCTTTCTCATCATTTTTTAAACTTAGAATGGGTATAGTAATCTATCCTTAAAAGCAGTGGCGTGCGCTCCATATAGGCAGAAATGCAGTGCTTTACTTGTCATTCACAGATATTTTAATAAAACGTTCGTAAATTTTAGATGACTTTAATTAATAGTAAATAAATTAATTTAAAAAATATAATAACTTAAAAACGCCTAATATTTTATAAATAGCAACTAATGCCGGTGCGTGCTGTAGGACAAATCATCGCATGTATGTGTAATTTTCATACTTCGCAAACGCACACATCCATGAATATCGACATGATTATATACCGGTAACTCATGCGGCAGGCGATAGCCGAACCTCGCCGAGCCGAGCTGGGAGCTCGGTTCGGCTATCCGATCGCTTCCGAAAACCGCCGAACTGGCTTGTCGGAAATTATTCGTTGCCTATAATCCGACTAAAAACAATATGACTTGAATCTAATGAATTATCTATGCACATAACATGCATTTTTGTTTAGTAAGGTTTTATTTGTTTAAATAGAAGAAATGTTTTGTGTTTGCGGGGACCATATTGCATATTTTATGTGATAAGCATTGTTTACAATTTAATCGCTCCTGTTTATTTATAGTTTTCTTAAAAGATTTTTCTTTTTAACAATTGAAAGTGTGTACATTTAACAGTTTCTTACTGAGTTTCTATAATAATTGTAGTGATTTGCTTTTACAAGGTCCGTTTGTTGATTTTTATAAAATGTTATTTGATTGTGAGGTATGCGTTGATAATGTGTGTTTATTAAAAATTAAAAATAACAAGTTCTCACAATTGTCATTCAGTGAAAAGATTTTAATTTTGTCTAAAGGTAGGTGTGTACCCGAGTTACAACAATTAAACCAGCAAAAAAATAATGTAACTCGAAAATTTCATGTTAAGTAAAAGTTATGAAACGTATAACTGGCTGTGTGGTTTACACAGCAAACACGATTAAATTATATTGTTTTCCTTGCATATTATTTAGTAATTTACATCGAGATATTTAAAAATGTATTTATTGCTTTTCGAAGTATTCTCCGCGAAATTTGACACATTTTTCCATACGATGGAACCAATCATTGAAGCAACCATTCCATTCGGAAGTTGGGGTCTCCAAAATGGCCGTTTTGTAAGCGTCCACAGCTTCTTCAGGTGATGAAAATCTCTGACCACGCAATTTATTCTTTATTTTAGGGAAAGTATAGAAATCATTAGGGCTTAGGTCGGGGCTGTACGGCGGATGGTCTAATAATTCTATGATTTCTTGCTCTAAAAACTCTTTTGTTCTGTGCGCGGTGTGAGAACTCGCATTGTCGTGATGGAGGATGATGCGGCGGTTGCAGTTCTCTTTACGGAGTTCAGAAAGGACCTGTGGCAAACAAATGTTAGCATACCATTCTGCATTAACCGTTCTTTGTCCCTCAAGAGGAATAGTCGCAACATGGCCGGTTTTGGAGACAAACGTGGCCACAAATTTTTTTGCAACACTCCGTGAACGAACAATTTTTGTTGGCTTTAACTCATTTTCGAACACCCAAACTCGTGACTGGTTTTTTGTTTCGGGTTCGTACGCGTATATCCTGGATTCGTCATCTGATACGATGTTGTATACAGCATTTGAGGATCCTGCGTGGAATCTTTCGAGAATTCTGACGCACCAAGTAATGCGAGCCGCTTTTTGCTCTTTACAGAGCAAATGCGGTATCCATCGGGAAAACAACTTTTTTACACCTAATTGTTCATGCAAGATTATTTGTATTTGACTCATGCCAATGTCTAAAGTTGCCTGAATTTCGCGGTATGTCACTGTCGATCTTCCTCAATCAGCTTACGCACAGCATCAACGTTTTCTTGGGTGACTGCAGTTTTTGGAAGACCTTGACGGGGATCATCACTGAGCTTGACACGTCCACGTTGAAATTCAGCAAACCAGCGATAAATTGTGGTTTTGGATGGGGCTTCATCACCAAATGCAGAAATCATCCGGTCAACACACTGTTTTTGTGTTAAACCACTTCGAAAGTCATAATAAATCATCGCTCTAGAATTTTCTCGAGTCAATTCCATTTTCTCAACGACTAAACAAGCTTGACAAGATCTTGTGACAAGACCGAGAATCTTTTTTTAAATAAATAAACGGTATTCGATTTTTAAAATCAAGGAGTTTTAAATTAAAAAGATTTTAATATAACAGGAACAGTGGAAATATTCCATTCCCGATACTTTTAGTGCAGCCCTCGTAGTACATCTAAGACTTGCTCTGTTGGCATGATTTCGACTTAGAGATCCGTCGCTTGGCTGTAGCTATGCTAAAAATCTATAAACGAAAAAGTTTTTGTGACCGAGTACTTCGCCGCATACCCGGTGTCATAATCCTGTGCACGCCACTACTTAAAAGATAGACATATCTAAGCCATCGCTGACTTTTTTGTAGACCTATAAAAGAGAAACAATCCTACCATACATTGTTTTGTTATGTATCTCCAACGGGTTAGGTTAGGCAGCGTTTTCAATAAAAGTTCCCAGACGGCTTGATTTTTTCTGACACCTTCAACAATTATCGTCATAAATCATAAATCAAACAATTTCCACAAAACCAATCAAAACAACCAACCACAAAACAAAACAAATTTTTATCGACCTAAACCTTCTTAAGGAACTACTCTGTCGGTAAATGTAAACGGCATGAAAATTCTCTCAGTAGCTTATGAGATTATCGCAAACATACAGACATACAGACTCGGCGGGGCACTTAAGTATCCTATGTCCGCCTAAGCCTACAAATTTTCACCCAAATCGGTTAAGCCGTTCTTGAGCTATAAATAGTGTAACTAACAAGACTTTCTTTTATAATAAATATATAGATTCTTCAAAGTTGGTCCTATATAAACTTAGAAAAAACCCACACTAGGGGTGGGAAAATTGGGGTGATTTATTGGTCGCTCACAGATTTTAATAGAATATTCAAAAATTAGGCATGTCCCGCGCGGGACAGGTTCAGTCCCGCTTTTCGGGGATAAATCGGTCGGGTCAATTTACCCTCTATAATATTGCTTATAATATGTTATGGATAAAACAGTATTATTATTACAAAAACACGTATAACAACGGCTAATTATAATAATCAGCTGTTCTATTTTTTGTGCACTGAACAAATTACCCAAAGCCGTGGGAACAATCAAACGCCATTTAACTGTTAATTGTTATAATGTTAAGGTTTTCCATTGTTCTTTACCACTGAATAGCAAGGATGCGATTTGAACTCGTTATTCGTGTGCAGATATCAGAATTAGTGATAAAAGCTCAAAGCTAAAATGTAGTATAGACTTTAACAAGACCTTATTGTAGTTAAGACAATTCTTACTATTGAACATATAATATGTATATATAACTCCCCACACCGATTTCGGTGACGGTGGCCGGTTTCATTGAAACCAGGCCCGTTACGCAGTTATAGTGCCCAAGTGTGTGCGCAGTACACAAGAGCACTCTCTCTTCCTTTACTCTCGTAACCCAGTGGGACGGATATCCGACACGACTGGCAAGGGATCAGGCGCAGGTCCGACTTTTTACATGCCCATCCGACGCATGGATCATCTTTCTTGTCAGACAATCAGGTGATCAGCCTGCATTGTCCTAACCAAATTAACCAACGAACATATTTGTTGTTCCAATGCGGAAATCGAACCCACGACCTCCGAGTCGAGAGCCAAGCTCTAACCACTAGACCACGGAAGCTTATTGAACATACTAGAGTCTAGACTCTAGACCAGTGTTTCCCATCTGACGGATCGCGACCCGGTACCGGGCCATCAAGTACAACTTAGTTCCCAGTGGTCCAGGTGGACCCCCAGGGGTCCACGGAGACTCGACGGGGGTCTACGTTGGACGTGACAAAAAATGGAGGTCTACAATCTAAAATGGAGGTCTACAATCGTAAGCAGAGGGGCATGAAAATTAATTTGGTTTCTATAGTGAAGAACTAAAATGTTGGCTTGTTATTTTAAATAATATGATACCTAAATTAAACCTTCTCAATAAGACAATTTATAAATAAATTGAGAAAAAAATGGATAGTTCTGAACTGGGAGTCGAACCCAGACCAAGTCGGTATCGCACCGAGTGCTCTACCAGTTGAGCTATCCGGCCCTATGCCACTTTCCTTTTTCAATTTCATTTATAACTTATTGAGCCACACCGTCCATCATACGGTAACACAACAACACAAACAATATGATCCCTAAATTAAACCTTCTCAATAAGACAATTATCTCCTATCAATATATGGCAGATAATATTTTAAGAAGCTCAGCGACTGTTACTTGTAAAAACTTGGATATTGGAATATGTATTCAGTACAACGCGTCGAGACTTGTTGCCGCGCCGGCCGCCCCCGTCCCGTCTGCAAAGCGTGTTCAAACGTGCAAATTAATACGACTTGTGGTGTGGTACTTGCAATCTTGTATGAACGTGTTTAATTCTTCACCAATATAAATACGAATGTCAAGCATAGACGTTACTCATATGTTTCCGAAATTTCATAAAGAAAAGTGAATCGATATTAGTGATTACCAGTGTCGGAAAAGTAAGTACCTACCTGCCTATTTGTATACCTACCTACCTGCCTATATAATATAATATCGCGTGCCTAATACTAAAAGGGCGCATTTTTCAACATTTTGTATTATAACTTGAATTTTTTTATTTATTATTTACAGGTAGGTAATTGATACGAAGCATGACCGAATCTAAGAAGAAGTCGTTAGTACAGTGTTGAATATTTAAAATCTGGTTTTCTTCTATCACAGGCAGATAAACGATTTCCCACATGCCTTTTATGCAACAAAGTTTTGAGCAATGACTATATAAAACCTTCAAAGCTGGAAGACCATCTAAGAAGGTGTTATCCTGATAAAATAGGTAAAGATTTAAAATATTTTCAAACATTAAAGGAAAAATATGAAAAGAGACCCACCGTCCACAGTATGTTCGCTTCAACGTCTGAAAGCAAAGATGATGGCTTGCGGGCATCTTACAATATCTCATTACTTATAGCAAAATCTGGGAAACCGCACACCATTGGAGAACAGTTAATTTTACCTGCTGTTGAAGAGGTTTTAAAAACTGTTCTGCACAAATCTTCATTTGACATACTCAAAAGAATTCCTTTGAGTAACAACACTGTACAAAGACGTGAAGAAGAAAGAGATGAAATGAGCTCTGATGTTGAAAGTTTCTTGTGTGGTTATCTGCAAACAACTCATTTTTCTATTCAACTGGACGAGTCAACTTTACCCGGCAATGAAGCATTATTATTAGTATATGTTCGATTTGTTGTGGGCGAAGAAATTCATGAAGAGCTACTATTCGCGAAAACTTTGAAGACGGACACTAAAGGTGAATCAATATTTAATGTCCTGGGTGATTTTTTAAAGAAAAATCGATTCCATTTACAAACGTTATTTCGGTGGCAACAGATGGAGCTCCTGCCATGGTCGGGCGATATCGTGGGTTTATAGGCCATCTTAAAAGAATTATACCAGAGGTAACTGCAATTCACTGTGTCCACCGACAACATTTGGTAGCGAAAAATTTGAGTGATAGTTTGCACCAATCGCTTCAATTTGTGATTAATGCAGTTAACAAAATTAGAAGCAATGCATTGAATACGCGCTTATTTGCACAATTGTGCGATGAAAATGATGAAAACTTCCAACGATTGCTGTTATATACCGAAGTACGCTGGTTGTCGAAAGGTGCATGTTAATCAAAATTTTATTCACTTTTTGACTCACGTTTTAGAATTTCTGGAAAGTAAAGATCCTGATTAAAAAAAAAAACCTAATCAATTTTAAAGCAGACATCGCGTATTTGACAAGATTTGTTCAAAAAATTTAATGACCTCAACTTACAATTACACAGGGACAGCCTTAATTTAATAAAAACAAAGAGTGTAATTTCAGTTTTTATTGGTAAATTGAAATTTATGAAGGAAAATATTGGTCGGCGCGAATTTTCACAGTTTTCAAACTTAGTGCAGGTAGAATGCCTTGATGAAGATATTCAGACATACGTTCAACATTTGATTGCCCTGGATGATGATTTTAAAATCAGATTTGAAGACATTCTGTCGATGGAAATACCACCATGGATCATAAATCCATTTGATGAAACGGAAGTGGAAAATGTAATATTACAAGAGGAGCTACTCGAGCTTAGCACTAATGAGGAGCTGAAAGTGACATTTTAAAGAGGGTATCAAAAATTTTGGCTGCATGCAGAAATACCTGAAAAATATCCTGGACTGTGGGGAATCACGCAAAAGCTTCTGATAGCGCTTCCCTCGTCATATCTGGTCAAAACAAGTTTTGGTGCCGTTACAAACTTATTAACAAAAAGAGGAACAGATTGAATATCATCGAACGGGGAGATTTGCGGTTATTCCTTACAAAACTCAAGCCGAATATTGATAATTTACTGTCAATCCATCAAGTACATCCATCTCATTAAAATTATATATTTTTTTGTAATTACCATTGTAGAAGTTACATTACGTTTAAATAAGTGTTTAATTTTGATTATATTATGACTATTAAAACAATAATAATTATTAGTGTAATAATATATATATTTGAATATATAATATATATGCCTACAACACAAGGAAATATATTATATTTCTTTTTACCACTCCGAATGGGACGTTATCTAAATAAATTTTTTGAGAATTGATTGGTCCTTGTGCTGAGTCACTGTAGATTTCAAAAAAGTAAAGTTGGATGGAGTCACTTTTTCGATTGACCAACTTTGCTTTTTTGACATCCACTCCAACACATTGAATTATAATTGAATTGAAAATTTGTTTAGTCTACCTACAATATTATCAAATAATTCACCCAAATTTTATTACTATTATTACTCATTATTTACCCCACCAAAAAAAGCAATCAATTCTAATCTTTTTTTCGAAAATTGTTAATTCGTCGTTGAAACTCAGCCACAACGCAAGTTTCCATAGATAGATAGATCTAATCTTCACTTTCTTTTCGAGATTTAGAAATTGGTAGTAATGTAGAATGTAGATGCAGGGGGTCCACCGGATCCAGCAAAATTTTGAAAGTGGTCTATGAAACAAGAGTCTGGGAACCACTGACATTATACGATAATTTTATGTAGTACCAAAAATCACTTCCTGCGTCATTCAAAACGAACGGCCAAAATAATTTGTGGCAACAAATCTCCGGTTTTCTACGTTTCTTTATTGGTTTGGACGTGTGGTTAAATACAGCAACAAAAGCCAACATCACGCGGTATTCCCAGGCGGTCACCCATCCAAGTACTAACCGCGCCCGACGTTGCTTAACTTCGGTGATCGGACGAGAACCGGTGTATTCAACGTGGTATGGACGTTGGCGAACACTGAACGTAAACTTCTCTACTGATGCTGTATTATACATAAAACAGCCAAAAGCACAGGAACAAATAGCCAACATCACGCGGTATTCCCAGGCGGTCACCCATCCAAGTACTAACCGCGCCCGACGTTGCTTAACTTCGGTGATCGGACGAGAACCGGTGTATTCAACGTGGTATGGACGTTCGCGAACACTGCACGTAAACGTCTCTACTGATGCTGTGTTAAACATAAAACAGCCAAAAGCACAGGAACAAAAAGCCAACATCACGCGGTATTCCCAGGCGGTCACCCATCCAAGTACTAACCGCGCCCGACGTTGCTTAACTTCGGTGATCGGACGAGAACCGGTGTATTCAACGTGGTATGGACGTTGGCGAACACTGAACGTAAACTTCTCTACTGATGCTGTGTTATACATAACAGCCAAAAGTACAGGAACAAAAAGCCAACATCACGCGGTATTTCCAGGCGATCACCCAGGCGATCACCCATCCAAGTACTAACCGCACCCGACGTTGCTTAACTTCGGTGATCGGACGAGAACCAGTGTTTTCAACGTGGTATGGACATTACGTTTGCAATTCGGACTGCACCCAAATCTCTCAACGTATACCTATTTTGAGGTGCCCGTAGAGCCTAGCCGAAGGGCGAAGACCTACAAGGAAGCGGTTAGCGATCTAATCCCCTTAAATATTTCTGTTATAAAATGGCAATAACATTAACTAGTATTAACCTACTTTCGCGGTTGCTTTGCTCAAGAATCTGTCTCGGAAAATAGCTTATTGACCGGAAATACGGTCAAAGGTTCATACTTTCACGGTCGAGTTTGATTCATTTGTAATTGGTAATTGGTTAGACTGTAGACATTTCGCATACGTAGGTATAAAAGAAAAAACCATTGCAATAATATATTTAGTACCTATATTCTGTTTCTCAGATTGGGATTTTCTTAGCAAAAATTTTCTTTTTCACACACAATTCACTCATATATATTCTACACGTAAAAAGCTACCCAGCGGGCATCAATCAGAATTTTTTTATTTTACTAACGTTCTTTTTGAGTTAGAAAAATATAATTTGTAAACAATAAAGTAAGATAGCTCGCCGCTAAGGTGCAGTTTTTTTTAACCGACTTCCAATAAAAGGAGGCGGTTATACATTTGGCTGTATATTTTTATTTTTTTATTCAATGATAACTCCGCCGTCCGTGGACCGATTTTCAATATTCCTTTTTTGATGTAAAGGGTATAACCCCAAGTTGGCCCCGTTTTCAAATATGAGTCAAGTAGCCTATTATTCAAGACCAAAATTATCCAAATCGGTTCAGCCGCTCTGAGTTTTAGCGAGACATTGGAATTGAAATCCATATTTTTCCAATTGTATACAGGTGTCCCGTAAATCGACGTCAAGCCGTAAACCCGTGATAGGCCAAGTTACAATAGTTATCAGAAAATTAAAAAAAAAAACTAAGTAATGTGTCTCAAAAAATACAAAGCTTTAAAAAAAAATCGAATAATCAACATCTTGTGGTGGTTTTTTTAGTTCCCGGCACTACAAATTTCTACTTTTTTTGTAAATATTTTTTGTTTGTAATCCTGAATAATGCTTTAGTAAAATGGTGCCTAAAATTTAAATCACACGACTCCGACTTGAAAGGAAATGAGACTTTTTTCCCAAAATAATGATTCGAATTTAATAGTTTGCTCGACTTTAACTGACTGTACTGGAAAAAAATGTACTACGCTTGTTTGGCAGGTAATTTTAAAAGTTAGCGCAGCTAATAAGGATTCTAAAATGGTATGACATTTGCTAGATTATTTCTTAAATTTTGGACAATGGAAAGGAAGTCAGTTTTCGACAATTTTTTCTTACTTACTTAAAAGGATTCAAGTGTACCCAGGATTTTCTTCTAAGTGATATTCTGATTTGGATGAGACGGAGCGAAACATTCAACGAGTGTAAGAGAGACAAAATCCAAGAAGTAAAAGAATATCACGGGCCACGGGGGCCATAGTGTCTCATTACTTTTATCTTTAGGAAAGGTGTTTTTTAGCAAGGAACAAATGTTCAAACTGCCTCCCACCAGCATAAATGCAAGCTCGACATCTTTTTAAAAAAGACCGCTTTATCAGACGGGCAAATCTGCCGTTATTAACTAATTCAGCTGCTTGCGTTAATTGTCGTCGTAGTTCAACTACATTTTCAATTGGCTTTGTATACACTTTTTCTTTCACAGCTCCCCAGTAAAAAAAATCTAGCGCATTTAAATCAGGTGAACGAGCTGCCCACGAAATGGTACCAGACCGCCCTATCCACCTTTCTGGATAATCATTATCTAAATAATCTCGCACTGAACGGTTATAGTGCGCCGGGCAGCCGTCTTGCTGGACCCACATGTCTCTGTAAATGTGCATAGGTACGTCTTCCAATAAATTTGGTAAATGATTTCTTAAAAAGTCCAAATAAATGTCGCCATTCAAGGTCTCTTGCAGTTCAAAAGGTCCGATGATTCTCCCGCTTAGAATCCCGGTCCACATGTTTATTTTGAATCGATACTGGGATCTATCCTCTCTCATCAAATGTGGATTATCTACATGCCAGTCGTGTAAGTTGTGTAGATTCATGTACCCATCTTTTTTAAAAGTGGACTCATCGGACCATAAAATTTTGTCTATGAATCGTGGATCTTCCCGGTGTCTTTGTAACATCGTTTCACAAAACGTAACTCTTGGGAGATAGTCCCGGGGTAGTAAAGTTTGTACTCGCGTGACGTGCATACCACGTCAGCTCATGTCATGTCATGAGTCATGAGCTCCACCCATAGGTGGAGCTCGTGATCGTGATCGTGTGATTGTGTAGTAACACAATCACACGATAGTCCAGGAGAAAGCAAAGGTCGTTGAAAAAGAAACTAAACAGTCCAAATCCAAATCACAAGCAATCGAGTCCAATAAACAAAGCAAAAAGTGGTATGTACGAAATCAAGACGAACGAATACGGTGTGCACAGTAAACGAAGTAGAGTAACGTACTGATCTACTGTATTTTGTGTGCTGTACGTCGGGAACATGGACAATAGCGACATTGTCTCGCTCACACTAGTAGCATTGTATCTACCAGTCTCACGTACTTGTGGCGTCACTATCTGTCTCGCTCACACTAGTAGCATTGTGTCTACCCGTCTCGCGTACTTGTGGCGTCAATATCTGTCTCTCTTACACTCATTGAATGTATCACTCCATCTCATCCAAATCAGAATATCACTTAGAAGAAAGTCCTGGTTACACTTGAATCATTTTAAGTAAGTAAGAAAAAATTGTCGAAAACTGACTTCCTTTACAAAAATTCAATATTGTCCAAAATTTAAGAAACAATCTAGCAAGTGTCATACTATTTTGGAATCCTTATTAACTGCGCCAACTTTTAAAATTACCTGCCAAAAAAGCATAGTACATTTTTTTTCCAGTACAGTCGGTTAAAGTCGAGCAAACTATTTAATTCGAATCATTGTTTTGGGCAAAAAGCCTCATTTCCTTTCAAGTCGGAGTCGTTTGATTTAAATCTTAGGCACCAGTTTACTAAAGCATTATTCAGGATTACATACAAAAAAAAAATACAAAAAAAGTAGAAATTTGTAGTGCCGGGAACTAAAAAACCACCACAAGATGTCGATTTTTCGATTTTTTTTGAAAGCTTTGTATTTTTTGAGACGCATTACTTGGATTTTTTTTTTAATTTTTATGATAACTATTGTAACTTGGCCTATCACGGGTTTACGGCTTGACGTCGATTTACGGGACATTCTGTATAAGAAAAGAAAAAGATTTTAATAAGTCCCGAAATTGTGTCCAAACTTTCAGGAGTGAATATACTCTTGAATATAAGCAACTATTACTATGAAATCAACTTTCCTACTTGAAAAAAAAATCGGCTGTTTCGTACAAAAGGGCTACGACATAGAGAGCATTTTGTTTGAAACAGCACATTTTTTTTTCAGTAGGAAAGTTGCTCCCATAGAAAAAGTTGCTTATTTCAAGAGTATATTTACTCCTGAAAGTTTGGACACTATTTGAAAAAACAGCCAGTATATATAACTACACTGGCGGACACATAAACATCATCATAGTGCAAGAACACATTTTTAGAGGTATGGTCTCACTCTCCTCTAAACCTCTAACTTTGGAGGTACTTGTCGAGGCAGTTTGGGTAGAGAGTAAAACTCGATCTACAGTTGTGAAGTGAATTATTTATTTACAAAATGTACACGTATTTATACAAAAAAATACATTATTATTATTATTACACAAAGAATTAATAAACTTAAAAATTGCTTTTGATTGGCTGCCCGTTGATGAACTCAGAAGGTCGATTCCCATTGGATGTCGTCTGCGCAAGTCTAGTAGTCAAGACAGGTACGCCGCGGCGCCACGGATCGCGGCGCTCCGGTATAAATATATCTAGCGGCGCCCCCACCCCAAGTAGAGGGGCTCTGCCCCTGGTTTTGGTTCCCCGCCCAAGGCCCTTTTCAGGGGCCCGGCACGAGAGAAGAGTCTTCTTCTCTAGGCGTCGGTCATTTGGGTTCGAGCCTTCGCTGGAATATGATGTCCCGCTGTCCTTCGGCGCACCGACTGTTGGCATGTGAAGAATGAAGAATGTTTGTGATGTGTAGCGCTACAAAGTGAAATTCTTATTAGAAAAAGTCCTTTTCGGGTTGTACCGTTGTCAAGATGAATGAAGATGCTTCCAGTCATGGATTATTATTCGGATACTCATTTCATTCGTACGAACGTCGCTTTTATCAAAGGGTTCTTTGTTTTACTGTACAAACGACGTAAAATGTTCTCGACACAGTTTCAGCTGTAATATCGGTGAGTGGTACAGCTTCCGGCCACCTGGTTGCTCGATCGATCATAGTGAGTAGGTATCTATGACCGCTCGCTGTTGTAGGTAGCGGGTCAACGATGTCGATGTGTGTGTGATGAAAACGGTCGACTTATGGAAATGATGACACGGCGCTCGATGTATGGCTTTGTATTTTGCTTCTCTGACATTGTATGCAGGTTTTCGTCCAGTTTTTGATGTCGGTATTCATAGACGGCCAAAAGAATTTTTTTGTGATAATTTTTCTTGAAGCTTTTGTTCTGGGATGACTCATGTTGTGAATTGAGTCGAACACGGCACGTCGAAAGTCTTGTGGTAGGTACGGACGGACGTATTTTGTTGAAGTTTCGCATACAATCTTGATATCAGAGTTTGGTAATGTGGTCGTCTTGAAACTTAAGTTTTCTTGAGTGAAAAGTGCAGGTAGCGTGCTATCTCGCTCTTGCGCGTGGAAAAGGGCCTCGTAGTCAATAGGTAGCGCACGGCGTGTTTATTGTTTCGATACGGCTGAAAGTATCGGCGACGATGTTATCTTTTCCACTCATGTGTCGTATGTCGTGCGTAAATTCAGAGATGAAAAGTAGTTGGCGGGCTCTTCGTGAAGTTTCTGTTGACGATGATTTTTTCTGTAGGGCGAATGTGAGTGGCTTGTGGTCGGTGAATATGATGAGTTCTCGGCCTTCGAATATTTTACGGAAATATTTGACTGCCATGTAGATAGCTTGAAGTTCGCGATCGTAGGTGCTGTACTTCATTTCTGCTGTTGTGAATTTCTTCGAGAAATAACCGAGAGGTTGCCACTTATTTTCGATGTATTGTTGTATTACGGCTCCAGCTCCGGTGTCGGATGCGTCGGAGAAAATGGCGATCGGTGCTTTGTGGTTTGGATGCGCAAGCAAAACAGCGTTCTTGATGCTATTTTTGCAAGCGATAAATGCTTGTTTCGATGTTTCGTTCCACTCGATCAGTGTTTTGTCTCTTTTCTTCGCATTATGAAGATATGCGTGTTGCGGCGCTTGTAGTGTAGCGGCGCGGCGTTTAGTATACTGTCTCGGTAGAAATTTTGCATACCGAGAAAACGTCGTAACTCTTCTATGTTCTTCGGTAATGGGAAATCTTCTATGGCTTGTAATTTGTCTTGTGGCGGCTTGATTCCGTCGCAGTTGACGGTGAAACCGAGAAACTTGACTTCTTGTTTGCCGAGTACACATTTGGCGGGATTGATAGTGATTCCATTTTCTTCCAGGCGTTGTAGAACACACCGCAGGTGTTCGCGATGTTCTTCTTAGCTGCTCGATGTTATTAGTAGATCGTCAATGAATGAAAATACGAAGTCGTAGCCTTGTAGGATTTCGTGTATGAAGCGTTGAAATGTCTGACCTGCGTTTCTAAGGCCAGGACACATTCTCGGGAATTAGAATATTCCGAATGGTGTGATGATTGCGGTTTTTTCAATGTCTTTCTCGTGAACTAGTAGTTGTTGGTATGCTCAATTTAGATCGATAGTCGAGAAAATCTTCTTTCTGGCGAGTTGAAATGTGAAATCCCGTAGTCGTGGTATAGGATAGCGGTCGGGTTTTGTGACCGCGTTGAGTCGCCGGTAGTCGCCACACACCCTTATGTCGCCATTCTTCTTTGGTACGACGTGAAGGGGTGAGGACCAGGAGCTTTTGCTGGGACGACAGCGACCTTGTTGCATCATGTTCTCGAATTCTTTTCTGACTTGATTGTAGCGATGTGGTTGAATCGGTCTGGCGTGACAGTGTAGTGGTGGGCCAGATGTCTCGATGAAATGTTCGACGTTGTGCTTCGGAGTTATGATTATAGCTGTTAGTCTCGTGATGCCGGGGAATTCTGCCAGTATATCGTGGTACGACTGAGTGACGTCGATACTACGGACTGTAGGTATGTCCGTGTAGCTTCCAAGTGCGTTGATTTGTAGGCTTGTTCTTCCATCGATGAGTTTTCTATTTTTCAAATCGACAATTAATTCATGATGTTGAAGAAAGTCGGCACCGAGGATAGGTTTCGAGACTGCAGCGACGATGAATTTCCACCTGTACGGCCGGCGAAGTCCGATGTTAAGTTCTAGTGTTTTCTCGCCGTATGTAGGTATGACGGTGTTGTTGGCGGCGTAAAGTTGAAATGGTAGCGGTTGAAGATGTGTGCCTTTCTTCTTCGGTATGACGGATATATTGGCACCCGTGTCTACCAAAAAGGTGAGTTTCATTGTCTTGTCCGTGACGAAAAGGCGGTATGGTTTGTTGTGAACGCCGGAGTCCGTCGCTGCCAGCGTTTCAATTAGTTTCCCTGGTTGAACGTGCATGGTTGTGTGCATTTTCTGGCTTCTTTACTATATGTTTTGTGGTAAAAACAGTATGGTGACGGAGACTGGACTCGTGGGCGTGATGATGAACGTTGACGGTATCTTGATGTTGTGAAGTGAGATTGATGTTGCTTCAGTTCTGCGACTTCAAGTGACAGTTTTCTTATTTCCGCGATGAAGATGTTCTCGATGTTTGATGATGTTGAAGGAGTATTGATGCTATTTACAGTATTTACAGGGTTTTGCTCCATAATTTTGTCGGCCATCGCTGCCTGCTCGTCGAGTGTGGTCTTCGCGCTGAATGTTTCGCTGACGGCCAGGACAGAGCGAACAGATGTAGGTAGGTGGTTGGTCCACATTAATTTGAGTGTGGAATCGGGAACTTTGTCGCGTGCCAGATTACGCATTCGTTTGAGTAGTTGTGACGGTTTTTGGTCCCCGAGTTCCATTTCTGACAGGAGCTGCTGGAACTGTCTGCTGTCGGATTCTTCATACGCCGAGATTAATCTGTTCTTGAGAGCTTGGTATTCGTTATTCTCTGGCGGATTGTACAGCAGGTCGGCGATTTGCTCAATGTCCTGTTTCTTAAGACCATGACCATCTGGGATAGCTGACTCTGGTTCTTCTGTAGGTTGCTTGTGGCTGCCTCGAATGTTACAAACCATAGTCGCGGTTTGTCCCTCCAGAAGGGCGGTATTCGCATGGAGAGCGCGATATCAGCGATTTCTTGGGATGGTGAAGAATTTTCGGGCATTCAAGGGATTCACTTCTGGCTTCCATTCTCGATATTTTCTTTTCTTGAGCAGTCTTCGGGCAGTATTTTCTTCTTGGAAGGTGCTTGTAGTTCATCGGGCAGTATTTCCTTCTTGAAGGTGCTTGTAGTTCTTCGGGGTCACCACTTTAGAGGTATGGTACTCTACCTTTCTTCATGATAGGAGAAAAAATTTTGAAAATCCTAAATTTTCCAACATTTCTATAGCTTTATATATCTTTCGTATCTCAAAGTAGTGCATTGTTATATATTTTTTCTATAATTGCTTCTATCTCGAAACAGGTAATCCTACTGAAAAAATAATGAAAATTGCCTCCCCCCACGTAATCTCGTAACCACGTATTTTCTTTATGATACGAGTTTTTTTTTGGAACATCCAGAATTTACAAATATTTATATAGCTTACATAGCTGGTACCTCGAACTACATAACATACTGTGTTTATAATTATCAATCCTAATCAGTATCCGCAACAACTTTTAAATTAGTACTCATGTCATTTTTACGAAGAATGAAAATTCTCCATTTTGGAAATTGAAATTGGAAGACAATTTTATAATCAGTACCCCCAGAAACCTAGAAAAGGACACCCATATTAATTTTAATGAAAAAAATGTACGCCATTGTAGAATTTCAAAATGAATTAGGTTTTTATATTATTCTGCACCCCCAAAAACCTTGAAAACAACACCCATACCAAAGGAAAACAAACTCCAACAGTATCCAAAAATGCGATTTTCCGTAGCCTGCAAATTGAATTTTTAGCAGTCATTAATTTTAACTCAATCTGGTTTTATAGCTGCTTACATCGTATATTAGTCACTAACTCGGAAATTAAGTCGCCAACATATAAAATTCGGTGCCAATTTTGAATAAATTTCGCCACTTTTTATCTGCCTATTTTTGTATTTTTTGTTACCTGAGTGCTTTCGCCAGTTTAGAAATTTAGTCGCCAACATATTAATTCTCTGCCAAATTCAGTAATACAGTATGCTCATGTGCAGTCGCAGACTTATTTTTTGTTCGCAAGATTAATTATATTATGTTTCCGGCCCTGGGGTTGTCCGACATTCGACATTGTTAATATATATATATATATATATATATATATATATATATATATATATATATATATATATATATATATAAAAGAAAGTTGTGTTAGTTACACTAATTATAACTCAAGAACGGCTGAACCGATTTGGCGAAAAAAAGCTTAGGACCAGGAGACGGACATAGGATACTTTTTATCCCATTCCCGAGAGACGTGACATTAAACGTGGTATTATATATATAAAAAATTAAACCCCCTTCCAAAGTAAAAATGCACAAAAAAGTATGAAATAAAACTTATTTTCTAAATAATTTCCATTTAATTTTCACAAATAATTCTAAATAATTTGGCTGAAATTTTAACTAATTCTGTACTCAATCTTTATAATTTTGAAGTCGGTATCAGCCCGAACAAAATTCTGATAAAACAATTTTTAAAATAGAACACATTCAAGTTAGCTGGTACCGACTTCAAAATTTTGAAGATTGAGTAGAGAAATAGTGAAAATTTCAGCCAAATTTAAAAGGGGAATTATTTAGGAAATAAGTTTTATTTCATACTTTGTTGTGCATTTTTACTTTGCAAGTCGGTTTAAATTTTGTTTTAAAAATAATAATAATTTTTCTCTTTTTAGTGATATTTGTTAAATTATTTATATTCCTCATGGATGCCTTCATCAGGTCACCGCTTTGGTGACAACGAGACCAATTTCGGATTATACATATATTATTACATCAAAAAAATAATTTTGAAAATCAGGTTATATCAATATAAAGATACCAATACCTAGATTTCCCATAACAGGGATGTTCTGTACAGATGCTGCGCGCACAATGTAGGTAAATTTTCCCCATGAACCGCATGATCTATTGCTATCACTCACTTCAGGCTGGCATTGAGTTGGACATTTTTAATGACAAACTAATTACATTCAAAAGAAAATTAATAAAATTACGTGAGGAAGATGGTACAGATAGCTTCTAATATTTTTACTATTTAATAAGAATCTACATTTAATCACACCTATGAATTTGTTTTAACTACTTTCATTTTTATTTTAATCATATAACTCAGTTCTATTGTATCTTTGTTATGTTATTCTGTTTTCATCGTAGTAATGAATTTATTTTATTTTATTATAAATTATTGTTTATCTTTAAGACTTTAATCAATTTTAAAATTAAAGTAATCTAATTTGTGTTATTATTCATTTTCAAATTTTGTCACTGTTAATTTTTTATACTTTATTTTTAGTATAAATTGTATTTGAAATGTAATTCTTCTTTTCTTTATTTTAAAATTGACTAACATAAAATGATGTAAATACCTGTAATTGGCATGCAAATGTATAATTGAGTAAGACTATAATAAGTCATAGCAGCTGTATATTTTTGTAATTCTGTTGGTGTTTCTATATAAATAAATGATGATGATTTCTGTAATGGGCATAGTGGCGTATGCTTGCAGTTCTTTAAACAACGCCCAAATCCCCAAACATGTATCTATAAAGAGTCAGAAGTTTTGTTCAGTACTTTTGGATCCAGGGTATACCTTGGTAGAAAATCTTACTTTTTGGTAGCATATGCTTGGGTTACTTCTGAAAAAGTTAAAATCCCTATATTATATGCCCTTACAAATTTAGAGGAGTTCCCTCGATTACTCATGGATCCCATCATCAGGTGTTTGATGTCCACTTCGATGTCCAAAGGTGTTCACTTTGATGTCCAAAGGCCCAATTCCGAAAGGCCCTTAACATAAAAAGAAAATATTTGAAAATCGGTCTACAAACGGCGCGGGCGGAGTAATAGTTGAACATAAAAAAACATACAGCCGAACGTATACCCACCCGCCTTCTTTTTGGGAAGTCAGTTAAAAACATGTAGGTACCTATTGTAAATATAAAAGTGACTTTAAAAAAATCGACTCGGGCGATTTGGTTTTGTAGGTCTTTGAAAACTGAAAACCACTAACTATTAAGTAAGCTAATATTGCTATAGTGCCTTCATAAACCTTAATTGCGAAATGTATGACGTAACAGGAAAACCTTTAACCCGAAGCCATTAAAACGTCAACCAATGTAAATCTCGCGAACGGAGATAACCAATAACTTGATAAGCTTATAGTTAAACTACATTGCGCAAGTAGAAAGTCCAATAGTGTGTACTGTCAATACTGTCTGGAAATTAGCTTACATAAATAGGAATTTGTGTAGCTTTTAATTTTAAGGCGCACACACACGCTAGACAACCAGCTTGGCAATACATGGGGCCCAGCGAACAAAATGTATTTGCTTGCTTGCCAAACTGCCTGTATAGCACATAACTAGCATTATGCTACATCTAGACTCACGAGAAGTCGTCTTTCTCCTAAGGCCGCATTTACAAATTTGACATGAACTGGCTGTTTTTCGATCGATTTTGCGACGACGTGAATTCAAATCATCAAAAGTAATAATTGTCATATGGCATTTCTTCCCCATTAAATAAAGACTTGACTTCCAGCTATAATAATCATTTATTCAGTATATGCAATTCAACAACCATCCTTCTGTCGCTCCAATATATTCCTTCTGCCATCCTTAACTGTCTCTCAATCACTCTGTCATCTATATTCATCAATTTACACCGAATAAGGTTTTATAGCATGTCGCCTCATCCCCCGAACGAGAAACGATTGAGAAGTCCTTGAAAAGGAAGACTTTCTTTTCATCATGATGAGAAGCCGGTACTGGTTTAATTTCTCACGTTCTGATCCTGAGTTGCGCTACGCAATCAGATACATCGGCCGACTGTGATGATGCTGAAGGACCAACCATCTCACCAGGGAGATCAATGGTTCCCCATACACTATATCAGCTGCCGAAGCCTTGAGATCATCTTTTAGAGTCGACTTTAATCCATGGCTCCTCACGACACATCAATGCTGATTTTAACTGTCTGTGAAGGCGAGGAATGGTAGAACATTCCATTAGCACAAGGGTAATAACTGGTCGTTCTCAGCTCATGGTACTTAGAAAGTACCCAAAAACACTATGAGTTTACGGAAAAGATTGGACTCAAATTGCCATAGATTGCCAAGATAGCGATAGCCTTCGCAGACAGGAAGTGGTGCAACGATATATACCTATATGGATGTGCCTGAATTCTGAAAACGGAAGACCAGACGGCATATTAAAGTTGCCCAAGGGAGAAAACGTATGTCGCGTTATTTTGTTTCGTTGACATGCTAAACAAGATCTTGTCCAGTCAAATCGGTCTGTCATAAGACGCGTCATACCTCGAATACCTGAATGACTTAAATTGTGAAGTTTAACCAAAAATTTGCGACGTAAAGGAGCGGTGAGAAACGGCCCCTCCGTTTTCCCGTTGACATGTCACAAGTCACGGTTACATCAGTACCAGGTAAGATGACCAATGTTCCAACTTCAAAGATTAGCCATTTCTAACAAGACTCAAAAGCTTATTATCATCCCTCTAAGATTCCGCCAAAGAAACAAAGTCGTCTTCTAGCGATATCGCCTCGACTCTTGACATTGTGTCAGCTACGAGGTTATTAACATCTGTGTCTTGAGAACTAAAGGTAAGTTGATTAAGTTGAACAGGAGGAAGTTTAATCCGACGTTGGGTGAATGCGTAAAGAGGCTTGTGATCAGTGAAGATAGTACAATGTTGAGCTTCCAAATATTCCTTCTGCCATCCTTAACTGTCACTCAGTCACTCAGTCACTCTGTCATCTTTATTTACACATATCTTCTCAACTCACAACTCACGTTCATCGATTTACACCGAATGAGGATTTATAGCATGTCGCCACATCACCGTGGTCAACAATGTGGGAATAAGTGGAAGCCGCATAGGAAGATCTCCGACCGAGCGAGGTGGTATCCTCGGTCAGGCCAAAGCCCACTTATAGTAATTTCAGTTGTTGTATATATAGCGCCGAACTACAGAAACTTCGATACCGCGATTTAGAATAAATACTTTTTTATCTGCAAAATGGTTTAAAAACATTTTAAAAAGTTAGATTTTTAACCGACTTCAAAAAAGGAGGCGGTTATGGATTCGGCTGTATATACTATAACGATATTTCTTTATCTGGACCGATTTCCAAAATTCTCTTTTTGATGTAAAGGGTATAATCAAAAGTTGATCCCGTTTTCACCAAAGTAGTGACCTGATGATGGGATCCATGAGGAATCGATTGAACTCCTCGAAATTTATATGGATAATATGGTGATTTTGACTTTTTCTGAAGTAGTCTAAGCATATGCAACCAAAAAGTAAGATTTTACACTAAGATATACTGGATCCAAAAGTACTGAACAGAACTCCTGAGTCCTTATAGATACATGTTTGGGGATTCCGGCGTTTTTTAAAGAACTGAAAGCATATGCCATCATACCACTTACAGTAATCATCATCATCACCACAATCTTCACCACCATCTTCACAAGAAACACCAATATATTATTATGATGACATAGGTACTCACTACTCATCAGAGTTTTGTGCACCGATATCAATGTCTTTGAAATTTCGCTACTGCTAAAATTATATTCGTGATCATCATCATCACTATAATATATTTATTTAATGCTTACTGCTAAATTTTTTCCGTCGACTATTACAATAGATAATAAAAAATATTTAATAATATAGTATCTAATCAATATAATGGGTTTATTTTATTTGGTTACTGTCTGGATTTATTGCACAGAACATCTAAAGAGTGCAGTTTGTAATAGTGCTCATAATGAGTGAGAGGCCGAGACACCGATACACGACTCACGAGGCACAAGCCCCGTTTCACGGGCCTTCTCGGAAATCTGGATGGGGCTTTAACTTAAGAGTATAGATTGCAATAAAAATGCGATGGTATCGCAAACAGTCAGTGAAAGTTTCAACACAGATTTAGACAATACATCATGATTTATTGAAAGAACTGAATGAAGTTATTAACGTGGTCATCAATCAGCGATTTTCATCGCCTCTCATGCCATTGTAAATAGATGTTCAAAACGTAATAATATTATCAATTATTCATTTATAATGGCTTCTGTCAATAAAATTGCGGTGTGGCCATCACTTCCTAAACAATAATATAATATATTTAGCTTTCTGGTACTTCTCAGAAGGTGGTTTGTGGTTACTATTAGAAATAGCAAAGATAAAAGATCTAGATTTTATTTGTATACTTATAATATACAAATAATATTGTAATAAGTAGATAATCCATTATAATATATTATTTAGCAGTAGAGCAGAAAGCTTTGCTTATGAATAGCTGATTTTGATTTTTGAGCTAGCACTTGTGTAAAACCGATGACAAAACCAACTCCACTCAACTGTAGGGGGACAACAACATTAGAAACAAACTATAATTACACGTGGAAGCCGCACACTGGAAGACTGAAACCGATGTGATATCAGCCATATCCTGCGCGTCACGCGTCACACAAATGGTGACAGCCATAGTGGTAGGACAGGTGAGGGTCTCCTTAAAGGTCTGCCCGAGCATCGTAATTCGCACCTACTTTTACATCCTTATTGCTAAATCCTATGCAAATGAACAACCAGCGCCCATGAGGTTTCCCAGCAAACTATGCTGGAGCGTAGCTAGACTTAAATTAGGGCAAATTTATACTAGGTAATCTAAACTGGAAGTAACTTATTGAGATATTTTATGCAAAACAGCAATACTTGGCGGTCTTACTTCTAGAAACTTCTGTGTCGGCTGCATGGAGCATGACATATCGCATAAAATCGTGTATTATGAGTATTTACGAGAAGTACAAGATTATATAGGTTTTGCCCGATACGCGCTCTTAACCTTTACAATTCACATCCATGACAATGGTAACAGTGACTTTCAATTGTAATTGCTCTCAGGTGTATTTCAATCCAGAATCAAGATTCAAGATGTCTGCAATGTGCAGACTTTTTATTAACTTTTCCATTGCACTGCTTCTGATTAACGAGCTACTTTAGAAAAAAACACGCATTCACACTATAGATCCACTTGGATCACAGTGAGTACTGAGTAACTGAGTAATAAGTGTTGACTGCACGTTATATATTTAGTTTAATTTATTTTCTTATCTATGATCTATTAAATAATATATTATTATATAAAGTAACATGTCCTGACTGATTCAACAACGCCGAGGAAAAACGACTTTAGATATAAACGTAATATTTGGACCCTGGCTTCCTTTTGTGACGTATAGGTCCACTAAGAAGGGTTTTTACGAAATTCATAAGGGAAATAAAGGGGTATCAACGTTTGTATGTAACTTTTTTGTTTGTGGTCAGATCTGTTGACTGTTTGGAATTTCGTAATGTTGCTCTCTGGCATGATTTACTAAAAAATACTCATTTAAAATTTGCTTAAATTAGATTTTTAAGGGGTACTAAACTTTGTATGGGTAAAAAATATTAAATGAGCATTTCGGCTTGGAACTTTGTAAATGTAGTCCTAAACAAAAATAAGTAAGCACATGTTTCATGATTTTTCGATATTCAACCCCCAAAGGGATGAACGTGGGTATGAATGTCTTTTTTCCATAGTCAGACTTATGCTTGACCATTTTACTATATTTTTGGAATGGTTTCTTCAAGCTCTTTATTTTGATACCAAACACCTTCTGCAGTCAGGTAATAACATACATAAACAGCTAAAATAATTATCCTTCCTTTTGACTTCACCGTAGTCCACGTCGGGTAAAAAGGGGTCAGTTTCCATTAAAAAAATTCCACGCAAACGCAGTTGCGGGCACCAGCTTATTGTATATAAAAACGCACGAGAAAAATTAATTCAACTACCGATATGACTCTCTCGATACAGGCCACTTCATTACAAGCGCATCATAATAATTACGAATAGGCTATAATAATAAAGATATCGTTAAAAACCCCGATTTAACGCGGGCGAGGCCACCATAGGCAAGAAGCTGTTAAATATTAAAACAAAATAAATATTTAAGCGAGGCTCCCATGTTTCGCTGTTTTTTGCTCGATCTTGATACTACTAGTGCCCGATATTAATATTTAATAATAATATAATATTTATAGTTGTTTGGATAATGGTGCGGAACCCTTCGTGAATCGTGCGCGACTCGAATACACTTTACAGTAGATAGTGCCATATATATACATAGTAGAAATTAGGAAGTACATAAATCTTTAATCTGAGATAAAACTGTTAAAATTACTGTTATCCTTTTACCATGTACTGGTAACACTTCATTCCATCAAGTAGAAAAGTTATTGATTTCATTGTTGCAAAAACAGACAGTATTTTATATATATGATTTCCCATCTTTAAATGGATATACATATATGCCTAACGGAATAAAACGCTAAAGAAAATGAAACTCAACCAAGCGAATTACGAATAACGTTAGTAACGTGTGAATTGCATTTTAATTTGAATAAGTAGGTATTTAAATATTTTTATAAGGCATCCCTATTCCCTCAGATTAATAACTCTATTTGTGTAATGCACTTATTCCACTTCACTTAATTTAGACGTCTAATTAGTATCCTACAAAGAAAGCTAATTAGAAGCGTTAACGTTAGCTTTCTTTTTAGGATACTAATTAGATGTCTAAATTTAGTGAAGTGGAATAAGTGCATAACGAATTACGATTTTCGAACTATATTTTAACGTGGGAGCCAAGCTTTGGCACGAATGGGCCGGCTTGAAGTACGGCCGCGTAAATACCACGGCCTCAGAGAAAACCGGCGTGAAATAACGGTTGCGTTGTAACGTGCCACGTGTGAGGTTGCAAGAGGCGCAAGACGGGTTGGGAATTTTGAGGACCGAGAACCCTGTAACGTTGTAAGTTGTAACTCCTCTGGTGTAATTCTAAATCTGGTGTGTATTGTCAAGTGTCAACTGTGTCCATGTACACCGGTAAGTGGTAACCGCTTGCCATCAAGCGATTCGCTTACTCGTGGGCTGTCCTGATTTCAATAAAAAAGAACATACCTAAATCAAGTTTTTTAAATGTACCTTCAGATCTAGAAGACCTTTTCGCTTGTGACGTCTAACCTGCACACATCGTAGTAATTATAATTCGTCACGAAGCTGGTTACGAAATACTTCGAAATAAATCGAGAAATAATTACTATTGAAACAATCATAATTCATGTTTATGCAGATAATAAGTACTTAGGCATAACAGTCGCAAGCATGGCTATTTTTAAATTTGACTGTAGTCTAGGTAACCAACTACAAATAATATTTTTGTTATATATAGCGTATTTTTAGCCTTAACTTTTATGTCATACCTCGCATTAAGGTCGATGGTCAGTGGTCATCGGTCACCCGGACATCGTGGTAGGTACCTAGCAAATGTACGATGAGAAGTAAATATTAAGGTGGGACCATGGTCGGACGTACCAGGCGTAACGACGCGACGGGGCAGCCGAAGTATGCGATGCGACACGGCCAAATTTCTGTGACGCTGCCGTCTAGTGAGATTTACCTTAATAACCTAACCAAGAGCATGTCACGATATGTCTTAAGGAGGGTTACGTAACTATCAACGCACAATAGGTTTTCTTTGAATTACTTCAAAAGTTATTGTCCGATTTAGCTCAAAATAATAATTTTCCTAAAGAGTTTTATGATCTATCAGCATGGAAACTTACAAGTTTCTGTTTCTTACAGTTTAGAAATGGTAGGGGGGGGGGGGGGCACATGTATGGAAAGCCACTGCCAAATCAGTCAGCAGTTCAATTGTCATTCGCCACTCATAAGAAGGGCCAAAAATGGGTCAAACTGGTCATTCCGTATACCTACTCTTGGTACACGGAAGCCGAGTCATCTGACAGCTCACGCCTCACACGAATCCGGAATCGAGATTCTACGGACGCGGCGCAGCATTTAAAAAATAGTGATTCAAAATTGAACTATATTCAGTACACAAGTCTTCCTGTGACTTTTGACATTCGAACTCTTCGGGACCGTGAATATAAAATTGTGGCAATAAGCAAACATCTGCAATTGGTAAAAAAAACTTGTAAGGTAGGTATACTAAATAAGTAAGTAAATAATAAGTTTTCTTTCATTATTTTATAAAAAAAAACCTTTCTACGTAGAATTTAAACACTTTAAAAATTGTATTGCTCTACCTCAGACAAATCTCAAACAGTAAACACGCAAATGTAGAAAACCGCATTGATTTGAATTGGTTTGGATTTTATTGTGTGTAATTTTGCTATAGTTTGTTGGATTGTTAACAAAAAAGATAGTAGGTACCTATGCATTTAAATACTAATTGCAAACAAAATATTGCAGGTACGTACATTAAAATGAATGTGGAAACTATATAAGTAGGTACTTCATATTTTTACAAGACGTGCTTTGTATCAAATTATAAAGTACTTACCGGCGCAGCCATTTAAAAACTCCCATTTCAGGAAACTTATCCACTTTTTGTATTTGTTTTCACTACAATTATATTATAAAATCACTTTTTAACAAACATTTAATCGAAGTTCGAACACACTGAACGTTACCGGCACATAGCTAATCGGAATAAAAAAAAACTAGCAACAATGACCGCCGATACATTGTGCGGTCAGACAAAACATCACGAACACAGCAATAGCGACGAGTTGAATTTAGTTTTAGTTTTTTGTACAAATTACTTTTCGTCGCGCTCCGATGATCCACTTCAGCCGCCCCGCGACGTTCCGCACCGGTCAAGCCTGTAGCCGCGTCTCTTGTGTTTTGTGATTTGTGAGTTGTTGTCTGTCTGATTTACAACAGCGTGCAATCAGCAATGCGAACTGATTAAACAAAGAGAATGGAGTTTCTACTGCGTACAGACATAAACTGAGACAACTTATTTAGCTAGATATGATTACGATCTAATGAATAATTACGAAAATTACGGGCAGAATGGAAATCTAATTTGAATTTTTAAATGATGCGATCAATAATTATAAAACTATGGATGAGATTAAAAAATAACTACCCTCTACCATTTTATATTAGACGTTTTCGCATCAGCACAATTGCTGATTCTTCTTAATTTATATTCTATTATGAACTTCTTCATTAATTAAATTGTTTAAATAATTATATAGTAACTTTAAAAGCCATATTTTGTTTTTGTTATTTTTTTTAATTTTCACGAAAAGAAATAAGATTTCCCGATACAACAATGCGTCGAATGTTGCCAGTTTAGTCCAAAATAAAAATATTAGTGTTTCCGCCTAAATTATTACAGTGAAACCTCTATTATTGAGAATTTCAATGAGGTCCCAGCACTTTTTCATCTAATATTTGTGTTGATTTATACCACGAGATGTTTCTAAATTTTACTTAAATTGTAGTGATTTTCACAAATATACAATTGACTTTTAGCTAAAAATTATGTAGGATATCTTTTTGCTGCTTTATAAATTATCCGGCACTATTATGAACAATTTGTCTGGAGTCCTATTACTATTATGACAACACATACGAATAAAACTCATTGTAGCCACAATGTAACTACTATTTTGAAAAACTATATATGAATTTAGAGCATAAAAGAGAGTGCGTCCACCATAGAACATTCAAAATAGTAAATATACCATAATATGTATACCTAACCACGTCGACGTTTATTTTGCATTTAAATTTTGAAATAGGTTTTTAGGGTAGAAAGCGTATGTATGTTGTTGAAATATTGTTTTGTGGCTTTTATGGCATCTTCATTTTAAGGTTTTATTCAATAGAGTATATATTTTAATATATTATTTAAATATTAACTCTTCATATTAAGAGTGACGGAGGCTCCTGCAGTATATGGATCGGTGGGCTAGACTTATCTATAATATATGGTGGGTAGCTTCAAGCATCAATAAATGGTCAGACGCAGATCTTTAATGCGTTTAAGTATTTCGAGATCACAAACAAAAATATTAACAATAATAAGTATTAGGTATAACGACCGATATTCAAACTGAGTAGGAAGCACATACGAACAGACACATCCGCTCGGCACGGGCATACAAGATGGTCATAGGTATTAAGCCAATGGTTATCTCCATAATGTTGGCCATCGTGAAGAGTGGGCTTAAACGGAACGGAAATTGTTCCGTGTGGTGTCGGCTTTTTATCAAAGATGAAAGGGTTGTAGAATTATGGTCGCTGCGTCCACACGTTGGCCACGTGCTTAGTTTGTCATAAGCTCCTAAAGTAAAAGACAAGAAGATTGAGTAGAGAAATACATCATTAAATCCCACTACTATTATAAATGTGAAAGTTTGTGAGGATGGATGGATGGATGTTTGTTAGTATGTAAAGGTATGGTAGTAGTTTAAGCTCTAGATTAACACAAATGCTACTTTTTATTCCGAAAAAGTACAATGTTACCGTGGGATACTGTATTTACGCGGGCGGAACCGCGGGCAAAAGCTAGATTGATATAAATTTAAAAGGATATATTTTTAAGGTAAGAATATTTTTTTACTTTCAAGTGTATTTTAAAGAACATTATTGTTTTAATTGCGGTTCACTTTTTTTTGTTAAAAAGTTATTGTTAAACACGTTAACATAATTTTATTATGGTATGATGTGAATTAATAGACCACAACAGCCGCTAGCCGTTAGTGTCTCAATGTAAATTTTAATAAATACCCTCCACACCTTGGCCCGAACTTCTTTTTTACAAATTACTAAAAATCAACATTTTCAAAGATATTTGTATTTGATGTGAGTAAACTAACTATGTATGTTTTTTATAGTAATGTTTAAAAAAAAATCAACTTTTTGTGACTTAGAATTGCATATAATTCAATCATTTCAAAACTAAGGATGGGCTATGACCTACATTTGACAAAACAAATAGTCATATAAGATAAAGTAACGCCATCTTGATTTCACCATACCTCAAATGTCAAAATGGCCCCACTTTTGAGGGTGCCACAAATAACCCCAAAAGCTCCAATTAGGGTTATTTCGGGGACCCTTTAAGTGGGGAATGTTTTTGCTTCAACGTACCTTGTGTATAATACGTCTATAATATAATTACAAAACTACACAAAATCCTAATTATTTTTACGCTCCGCACTAAACAAAATTTACATATTATTTTGTAACTTTTTGTCTTCATCAAAAAAAGAAAATAATATACATATCAGTGTTGTGCATTTGGATGCAAAAACGTGCGGATGCATCTACTTCCAAAAGCTTCGTAAGCTATGCATAAAGACTTTATGGCTACCAAGCACTCCAGAGTCTAGACTCAAATAATTTCAAAGCAGATGATTATATTCTTGAGGGATTTAGCGGTATGTGTAAAATTCGGCAAAAGAGCAATGGAGAGGAGTATGACAAATATTTAAAAAATCCAACACACACCACACGTATTCATTAGAAAAATAACCGGTGTCATAGACGCCAACACTTACGCTAAACGGCTAAAGTGGCGATGGGCGAGCCACGTAGCAAGGACGACAGACGAGAGATGGACAAAACTCTTTACAATATGGCCAGGACCTAGAGGAACCAGAAAAAGAGGAAGACCGGTGATGCGCTGGGAGGACGAGCTAAAAGAAACGGCGTGTAAAAATTGATTAGAAAAAGCCCTAGATAAAGAGTTATGGTCATGTCTGTAGGAGGCCTTCACCCTCAAATGCAGAGGGGTTCTTACGGTCAAATGTTATGTAAATTCTAGTAAAATTAATAAAAAATATGTAATATAAGAATTATATAATTAGAAAATACTATAAATTAAAATCAATCCAAGGAAAAAATAGACAGTTCTTTATAATCACGCAATACACAAAATTCTTTGAAACGATTAAAAACTAATAAAAGCGATATAAGATAAATGCGAATTGTAATGTATATAATTATAAAATGATGTCAATAAAATGCGGTAATGAAATCAATAAAAACTAGAAAAAAAGAACTACAAATATAAATAAATATAAAAAATGGTGATGAGATCTAAATGTTATGTAATTATATCTAAATCTAAATAGGTACCTATTAATAAGCGGATCCTATAAATATTATATTGTAGTCTAAAGTGCAAAATATTATTATAAAGCTTAGTTACCATAAAACTTTTAATTAATAGAATTGTAACAAATAGATTTTAAGGCGCAATGAAATAAAAGGCTTTTTTATTTAATTTTTAATTTTTATTATTTTATTTTATTTTATTTTATTTATGTGTAATTCAATGGCTATTTGCGATCTATGTTATAAAGAAAAAGTACAGCTTGTCAAAAAAGAGTATGACGCAGTCACAGCAGGAACTAAAAATATTTTCGAGTGTATAATTTTTTATCGATAAGATCTTTTTTTTTTTTACTTTTTAAAGATACGCCTTGTTTGAGAACAAATATTAAATTAGCTGCATTAAGCAACAGTAGCAACATATATGAGCAGCATTATTAATTATAAAATAGACGTCCTTTTTAGTTATCAAATTTTTGCTTATTTATTAAAAACATATCCAAGTTAAAACAAAACAATTTTTTAATTTAGACTAGTACTGTTTACGTTAATTAGGTGGTGCCCCTTTAAGATTAGCTTTCTATTTATATTCTTAATTGGCAACATGAGCCGGATGTCACGGATACTTGTTCCTATTTTTTAAAGTACATATTATGTCAATTAATGTCAAAAAATGTCAATTTTAAAAATAGACTGTTTTGGTTGTTTGTTTACGTGACAGAGTTTGAAAATTTGAATTTTGTTAAAATTGTTTCTAAGTACTTTTATAATCAAATGTAATACATATGGACGAACTTATAGGTCCAACCATTCAATTAGTTTTAAATGTTAAAGAAGGCAAGTTCATAATCATAAAAACTTTGTTGGTTTTTATTTAAAAATGAATTATACTTCATTTTATATGATTTTAGGACTTGGTTTTGGGTTTTTGAGATCGCCCTTCGCCGTGAGTGGCTCTCTAAATGGATATATTCTAGAAACAGATCCTGTAGTGCCAGGGCATGCACCAGTATTTGACGCAGAACTTGTATGGGAGGTAGACAAACGGAGATTTCGAAGGTACAACTTAAATTTTGAACATAATTTTTTTTATCAATGCATAGGCAAATGATTCTAAACGCTGTATATTTTTATTTTTCAGTTTAAGAGTTCAAAATGTTCCAGTAAAGATACAGGTATTTACAAACCACACCGAAGGCAAAAAAGAGAAAGTGGGATATTTGTTACTGAGTTTATTAGGAGCACAACCATGCCCTGCTTCAAGGAACATAGATGTGAGTAAAAATACTATAATTCTGCAATTACCCATACCCATATTACATGACCACTTTATACCCATTTTTTCTTTTCTTTTCACGAAGTACCTACTAATGGCCGTCACACAAGATTTTCCTAGAAGATGTTGACTATGTGACAAAAACCTAAACCCACTCTCCCACCCAGCAACCTAGTGTAGTATTTTGAAGCCCCCTCTAAACAGGCCATGTAGCATGAGACATTGATTGATGAGAAATTGCAACAGAAGGATGGTACGGGAGATGGTAGAAAAATATACGAATTGTAACTACATGTACTTAGCATATGATTTAGTTATTTTAAGACTGTCAAAGAAGTAAAATATTAAAGAATATTGTTTATGGAATTACAGATAAAGCATACATGGCACAGGTTGCTTGGAGTTAAATCAGGGGGAAAATTCTGCCACCCTCAGCTTCTTATGAGTCTGTCTCTTGAGGACAGAATAAACACTCCTTCTCCTGTAAGTATGAATTCATAAAAATCTTGAAGTATGAATTCAGTATGAATTCAGAAAAATCTTGAAGGTTAATGTTATTATAATTTTGAATGTTCTATTACTTATATCATTAAGATAAGAAATAAATTGTGTTGTGTGAATACTTACATAAAAATATTATCATTTATTTCTTTGTACTTTCAGTATAATGAACTGCGCATGTTTCACACTAGCAAAACTGCATATCCATCTTCTGGACATGACCATATATTATCAAGACCAATGCTGCTAACATACGGTAAGACAAGACATATCAATCAATCAATCAAACCTTTTTATTCAAGTACAATGTTGTGTAGATTCTTCTAATTAAGTTTTTTTTTTAAATTATTATTATATCTATTTCTTTTTATTCCAGCTATTCTGCTAGTTTGCCTTCAAGGCAAAAGGCCTCCTCCAGAGCTTTCCATTGTTCCCTGTTCCTTCCCAGTCTAGTCCAAGTAGTCCTTGCTACAGATTTTATCTCATCAGCCTATCCATCTCCTTGTCTTCCTTTTTCTCGGGTACCAATCAAGTATGGTTTTACTCCATTTTTTTATTAATATACTATATATACTAAGAGGCATCCTTACTAATATTATAAATGTGAAAGCGTGGATGTATGTTACTCTTTCACGCAAAAACTACTGAACGGATTTTGATGAAATTCGGTATGGTAGTAGTTTAGACTCTGGATTAAAACATAGGCTACTTTTTATCCCGAAAAAGTAGTGTTCCCGAGGGATACTGTACTGAAAATAATATATAGAAATAGAGGCATAGGCCATATGGCCGATCGATATCCATTTTATTCTTTTAACTTTGACTGGCACATCTTCTATTTTAGTAGTTTTACTGAGTGTTTCGTTTCTTATCTTGTCTATTATTTTTTTGTTTAGCATCGTATATTTTTTGCTTCGTTATATCGCCCTCTGACAGACCTCCAATTTTTTAGTTTGGGATTAGGTTAAAGACCATGTTTGACACCCATAAGTACACCACCACCACCACCACTGACAAGAAAGATAATTCATGCGTCAGATGGGCATTTAAAAAGTCGGTCCTGCGCCTGATCCCTCGCCAGTCGTGTCGGTCATCCATCCCACTGGGTTTCTAGAGTAAAGGAACAGAGAGTACTCTTGTGTATTGCGCACACACTTGGGCACTATAAAATAACTCTTGCGTAGCTGGCCTGGATACAATGAAACCGGCCACCACCACTGAAATCTATGTGGAGAGCTTGATTATAATTATTATATATAAATTATTATAATTATGTTTCTTATTGTCCGTATGTATTTTGGTTCTACATCTTGATGTTTCAGTGCCTGCCAGATAGCATTGTGATTGAGGGACTCGAATGCCTTGCTGTAGTCAACAAAGCAGCAGTCGAGACATATATATCTTCTATACAAATAAATAAAATTGAAGTGTCGGTTTATATATTTTAAACTAACAGCTTTTCACTAAATGCATATGAAAGTATATACGGTACTATGAGTACCGTATATACTAGCTTTATAGCATTTATTAAAATATCAATTATTAAAATTTTTGGCCGTCTGTCTGTTTGTCTGCCTGTTTGTTCTGGCAAATTTCTGAAATTGCTATAATGTTATAAGGAGTAACCTGTAACTTAGTTCTGTGGTTTTGTTTTAAAAAAAAAGGGGTTCTGTTTCCTTTAGTTCTACGCAAACAAAGTTGCGGACACCAGCTTGTTACAATAGTATTAAATGCCATTTCAAGAAATTGCTGGTAATAAGACAAACTTAATAATTATATTGAGTGCTACATAGTAATGTAATCTATACCTACTTAAACTATGATTTTATTGCTCTTAGGATATATGGATGTTTCAAGTTTGGTTCTATCTTTAAACTTATTATTTTATTTGTCTTACAGAGGAATACATAGCAGAGGGCAAGAGAACAGTGTCGTCCCCCGAACTCCAACCAAAATTAATATGTGACGAAGGCCTCATTCAAATTGGCGACGGAAACTATTATTTTGTCCTAGGCATTGTAATAGGATCGGTTGAAAATATAGACGTGGTATGCATAGTTATATACCTCATAAACATTAAAGTATAATAAAAATTGATACACAGTTTAAAATAATAATAATACTTTTCTAGTTACTGGCACCAGAGGAGAAAGACGGTGATACTCAAATCGTCGTATCTTATACAGTTTTTACTCACAACATTACAACAGACAGGTATTTTCCCTCTTATTTTCAAGTATAATTAATGTGATGCACAAACTGTCAGTAAAGTTTTACGAGATTTGTGAAAATTGAGGAGTATAATATTTTTGGTACAGTGAAAGTTTATGTGAAGGAAGTGTGCAGAAAGCTTATTTAATTTAAAAAAAATATTAGCTTTCTTCACACCTTCCTCCACTTAGAAATACATAAAATAACAACAACTCACACTACCTCAGATTATTCACACACACTATTTACCATGCGTGTGATAGATACAATTTTAATGCAATATTATGTTGATGTTTGTCAATCTGTCACAACATTTACATTTTTTTATTTTCAATCTTAGAAGCAAAATAACCCATAGAAAGTTCTGAATTACTTTGGGCGAATTTAGACCACAGGGCGACCTTTAGTAATAAATAATAACCTAAAAAAGCAGCTTTTAAGCTTGTGTATGGCTGAAGCAATGTTTTAATATTGCATCTAACACTTTGTACATAATATTTGTAATATAATATTGTGCCTGAATGTGTGAATTGCTTTCTGGTATTTTACATGTGTGTATGTTGTTATTTGTATAACAATACAAGGTGTGTGTCCAAACTTAGTGGTGTTATATTACAGGGTGTGTGTGAAGCGATCTACCGCTGCGGTAAATGTGCGCACGTCGCTGCGGCTACGGTCGTCACTGCCGCAGCTGGCGCGCTACCTCGCCGACTGCCCGCACCTAGTGGTCGCAGTGCGATCACCTAACAGCGATCTAGGTACAGGGCATTGTTTTATCCGAATTATATAATTTACCCAACCCTAGGCGGTCGGCGACATAATTTCGTAAGTAATAAGGGTATGCATACATAAAATTTGTCGTAATTTACAGAAAAAAAAACATGATAAACATTTTATTTTTCTGTAAATTACGACAAATTTTGTTTAGAATATATACATACATACAAATTATTCCCTTAAGAATTTCGCTACGTGTGGACACCCCCTCACTGCCATACGCCACGCCACTTAACACTTTGAAGGCCACGAAGCCGCCGCTTAGTATCGCCGAGCATTTGTGAATCATTGTTAGTTGTTAATTTATTTTGGAACGCAAATCAAATACTGATACTTCCATAAATATGTATTTTTTATTTGGGAACAAGCGGTATAATGTAGGATGTGTGTGAAGTGTGAAGCGAAGACCGCCAGTTTTGGAGCCCGTACCCGGCCCTCTGGTGACTGGCAGTTGCTAGGCTTATACAAATAATCTCCTCTAAATACTTAAAATAGTTTAAATACTAGCTTTTGCCTGCGGAATTGCCCGCGTGGAATAGTGTTCTTGGAGAAAACTTCTTCAGCAAATAACTACTCACTGCAATATACTTCTGTATACAATATTGAAAATGTTTTAGGGTTTCGTACCCAATGGGTAAAATCAGGACTTATCACCTCGACGCGACTTGTGAGACCGCTAGATATAATATATTTTTCGCGCTTGATAATAAATTTTACAATATCTTTTGAATATAAGATATTAATGTAAACTGTTTGGTTTGAAGGTCTACTAAGTGTATAAAATGCTTAAAGTGAGTAACGTATTGTAATTTGTAACCGCTATGTCCGTGCATTTTATAAATCTGTAATATCTTCGAAAATAATAATTTAAATTATATGCTGTAAAGGGCCATATTGTTCTATATTAAATGCACAATGTATTTAAGGTACTTAATTGGATAAGGATTAATGCTGTATTGCTTAAAATCGTTTTGTAAATAAGCCATTATCGCTCGTAAAACGTAAAGGATACAATACGGTTATTGTAAGTTATTCCTAAGAGATAGACATATACCATCGCTGACTTTTTTGTAGAACTTTTTAAGGTGTACAATACTGTAGTACATTATTTTAATCTATCTCTTAGGGTTCAGCCAGCGTTTGCTATTTAAGCTCAAAAAAGTGTTTATTTACATCACATTAGAAACCGCTAAAATGATCAGTGTTTCTCTACTATCTTATGCATGTTATATACATATAAACCATCCTCTTGAATCACTCTATCTATTAAAAAAAAACCGCATCTAAATCCATGGCGTAGTTTTAAAGATCTAAGCATACAAAGGGACAGACAGAAAAAGCGACTTTGTTTTATACTATGTAGTGATGATTTGTACAGCTTTGGAGGATATTTTTAACCACAGATATTATTACTCATTACAGGAATCTGCAGCTTGGACCTCCGAAAGCTAATACCGACAGATGACGTCAACGAGTTTGTCACGAAGTTCTGTAACCAAGACAAAACGTTGACTTTCCACGAGCGATGTTTTCTGATGCGCTGCCACACTGGAACGGAGGTGAATCGGCGACCGTACATTGATGTGGATTTGAGTCTTCAGTATATTGGCGTTAAACTGCCAACGCAGGTAAAATGTAATGTATTGTGGTAATAGTGGCAGGCTCCTAAGGGAGTACTCCGACCGAGCGAGGTGGTATGCTCGGTCAGGCCGAAGCACAAGTGTAATTCAGATGTTGTATATATAGCGAAGAACTACAGAAACTTCGATAGCGCGATTCAATATTGTGGCGCTAATTCGTCCGCCACAGTACTCTTCAGTAGAATTCTTATTTGTAATTACTAATATTATGTCGCAACTCTCAAATCACTAAATTGATTGTGTTATTTGGCATACATCAGTGGTAACATCATGTTATTATGACGTAGGTATCAAGAAAACAATTTCTTCAGGACAATGATACGGCGTTCAATTAATTATTATTATTACTATTATTAGTGGTTAGAAAAAAAAGAGCGCAATTACGGATAAAAGGCTCAGCCTGCAGCCGCTGATAAAATAAATGCGGAAGATAATGAAGGAATCTTACAAAAACTTTTCAGACGTGTACAGTGAAATCAGCTCGGAGCGCGACGCAGCTGCGGTGCGACCGCAGTGGCACTATGGATGCGGTGCAGTGCCGCAGCGGCAGCGACACGCACCTGCCCACCGCCGAGTACGAGAACAGAGTGTCCGCCAACACGAATATACTGCCCGCCAATACTAACAGGTATATAAACAAACATACCGTACAACTGTGTAACTGCGAGCCTTTCTCATAGTCATCTTTTGTCTCTGTCCCCATTAATCCCGCTCTCCTCACAAATGATGCTAACTATTTTTCTTATATTTTAGATATTCTTTTATTACTTCTCCAAAAGAAAACCAAGAATCCATGTTATTTGAGTTTTTACTAAATTTGTTGCATTTATTTTTTTAAATAATCAAGATAGAGTACATACATATTTTAAAATAAAAGTTTGCAATAAAAATGGTAAATACTAATTCCAGGTTTCTGAGGTGAATTGTCCGGTAGTTGCAATACCAATATAAACTAAGTTTAACTTTAACTGACCAATGAGATCCGTTTATCGATTCCATAACTCGTAATATTGGCTAAATTTTTTTCGCCCATTCGATGTTAGACCACATGTTAGTAAACAATCTAGAACTCATTTTGTAAATCTTTAAAAAATAACAAAGATACAAGCAATTTTAATTTATAATAAGAAAGAGAGCGATATATCGGCCTGTGACGTCACGAGTTACTACCGCCATACGTTTGTCATTAAAAATGTGTGGCGGTAGCAGCTTGTGACATAACAAATAGTTTTGCGAGAAGGAGATGGGCAACATTTTTATTTGCTTATAATTTTTAATCGCGTCAACCTAAATAACAGCTATTTCTTTTAGATTTAGGTGATATATTCACCAATTTTAAAAAATAATTAGTAAAAATGCGATATTCGATACTTAGGAACATCCCTATTGGCGCTGCTGCTGATTGATGTCGCTGACATAGAAAGGAATTAAAAAACTTAACAGAAAATTATTATTTTTATTACTATTTAATGCCAAAGTAACAAATGTTTTTCGTAAAACTAGTTATAGCAAAATAAAATAACTTTATCTTCGAATTTGAAAAACCTCCATCTAGTGGACACTAGAAACCGGGGATAAAAGAGCTAAATATTATAATTTCAACACCACATGTACGCCACATGCAGCTTTTCCTATTAAAAATCATTTTGCAAAGGAATAACAATAATATTTCAGATTTCTATTGGAAATATTTTAATTTTAGATACACAAACGCCGCGGGCGACGCGATTATTCAGACGAACGAGATAGCCGACATGATACGCAAAATGTACGAGTCGTTCGCAATAAGCCAACAGAAGTTAGCCGGGCTATATGTTCCAACCAGTGGGCTGGAGCGTGGGCAAAGCGTGGACATAGAGATCGACACGCCTAGTGTGATTGTGGAGTAAGTTTGAAACTTCAAGTAGAATTATTACTTAATTCTTATAGGTTATAGAAAAGCTTAAAGGAGGTTCATCATTCATGGTAAGTATACTATTGGGGCACTAAAGTTTGGTTGCAGAGCACGCAGAATTTCGTACAATAATATATGTTTTACAATAATAAGAAATATAATAGGATATGCCAATAACGTACAACAAATTTTTTCAACAATATTATATTGTTAACTATGGACGTTGGCCATTGGCAACATAATATTGTTGAAAAAATTTCTTGTGCATTAATGGAGGATCCTATTATTGATACCACCATGATTAAGGTGAACCATGAAAACGTCGGGCGCGGTTAGTACTTGGATTGGTGACCGCCTGGGAATACCGCGTGATATTGGCTTTTTGTTTCTGTACTTTTGGCTGTTTTATGTATAACACAGCATCAGTAGAGACGTTTACGTTCATTGTTCGCCAACGTCCATACCACGTTGAATACACCGGTTCTCGTCCGATCACCGAAGTTAAGCAACGTCGGGCGCGGTTAGTACTTGGATGGGTGACCGCCTGGGAATACCGCGTGATGTTGGCTTTTTGTTCCTGTACTTTTGGCTGTTTTATGTATGACACAGAGATGAGTAGAGACGTTTACGTGCAGTGTTCGCGAACGTCCATACCACGTTGAATACACCGGTTCTCGTCCGATCACCGAAGTTAAGCAACGTCGGGGGCGGTTAGTACTTGGATGGGTGACCGCCTGGGAATACCGCGTGACGTTGGCTTTTTGTTCCTGTACTTTTGGCTGTTTTATGTATAACATAGACATGAGTAGAGACGTTTACGTTTAGTGTTCGCCAACGTCCATACCACGTTGAATACACCGGTTCTCGTCCGATCACCGAAGTTAAGCAACGTCGGGCGCGGTTAGTACTTGGATGGGTGACCGCCTGGGAATACCGCGTGACGTTGGCTTTTTGTTCCTGTACTTTTGACTGTTTTATGTATAACATAGACATGAGTAGCTCAGACGTTTACGTTCAGTGTTCGCCAACGTCCATACCACGTTGAATACACCGGTTCTCGTCCGATCACCGAAGTTAAGCAACGTCGGGCGCGGTTAGTACTTGGATGGGTGACCGCCTGGGAATACCGCGTGATGTTGGCTTTTTGTTCCTGTACTTTTGGCTGTTTAATGTTTATCTATGGAACAATAAAACTATATTACTATAGATTGACAGGTCTCATACATTAAAACGTATACAAAAAAAGGTCCGATTTCGGCTTAGGTCTAGATGGCGTTGGTAAATAGTACGAAAATCAATATATTGCACAAATTAGCGAAGTAAACCAATAATGTTCTCTTTTAAACAAGAAAATTATTTTTGGTCACTTTCCAGTGTGATTTTAAAGATCAAAGGATGATATTTGATAATTTTCTCTAAATCCTACAAAACTAACCTCGACAGCTTGTTTCTAGACTATTATGATAGATGGCGTAGTATTAGTGTACCATGTGTGATTACTAGATGGCGCGCCAAAAGTATCGGATCCTCATAAAAGTACATTGTATTGATAATATTCATAAATTAATATGTATAAACGGATAATATTATTATGAAAACATAACTAAATACCCATAGCCGGGCACCATTAATCAAATAGTTAACTTCGTTAATCGTTAATCCGCTACAAAAAAAGTTAGTTTCGTTAAACGTTAAAGCGTTACATTTCGAAAGAATTAACGCAAGTTAACGTTAATCCGTTAATATGTGTAAAATTGCATCTTTATATCGTTGCGTTAGTGAACTTATAAAACCTGTTGGTTTAGGTTCTAATTCATTCATCAATTATCAACACGCAAATGATAACTGACCGTAATTTATAATAACAACAAACAAACAAACAAAACACTCGTCACTCTAAGCACCGGCGCTAAGTAATGAAATGATCAAACGAAATAAATTTCTTCGCAGTTTTCTTTCTCACTCGCACTCGCCGGCAAAATATTATATCTAGTTTGTTTTTGTTTCACTCGCTGCCACGCGCCGGTCGGCACTTGTCGGTGCCGAACGGTAACTATTAGGCATCGGATTAACGATTAACGGACTTCTGCATATTAACGGAAGTTAACGTGTCCGTTAACATTTTTAAAAGTTAACTTCAAAGTTAATCCGTTAATCAAAATGTTAACTTCGTTAATTAACGATTAACGGATTAACTAGTTAATGCCCAGCTATGTAAATACCTATCTAAAAAATAATACAACTCTTGAAAAAATGAAGAAAACTTACTTTAATTAAAATATTGAATAGAAAACTACTACGAAATCAAAGTAAAACTTATTTAATAATATTAAAGTAAACGAACGATAAGTAATCGCAATGAAAATGTTTAAATTACAGTTCGCTAAGTCAAGTGCAGTCGCGAACAGATCAGGTGAACTTTATTTTGAACCTTATATGTAAGCCATAATGTTGAAAAGTGATACATCGTATCTGTCCGCAACCGTACTTACATTAGCCACATTACGTTGCGGTCGGGAGTGACTAGTGAGTACAGCGTTTTCACATTACGCGACACCGATATCAGATAAAAAACATGAATCGCTTTTATATAAGCTTTGGCATAAGAGCGTTTTATCGTACTACTCTGCGCTAATACGGCACTATGGATGCGGTGCAGTGCCGCAGCGGCAGCGACACGCACCTGCCCACCGCCGAGTACGAGAACAGAGTGTCACAGATCAGGTGAACTTTATTTTGAACCTTATATGTAAGCCATAATGTTGAAAAGTGATACATCGTATCTGTCCGCAACCGTACTTACATTAGCCACATTACGTTGCGGTCGGGAGTGACTAGTGAGTACAGCGTTTTCACATTACGCGACACCGATATCAGATAAAAAACATGAATCGCTTTTATATAAGCTTTGGCATAAGAGCGTTTTATCGTACTACTCTGCGCTAATACAATAGAGTTGAAAAAGGAAGTTTCGCGTTTCGAGCTGTCATATTATATGACATTGACATTTGACTCGACACTCATGTCGCGAAGTATTAAAGATATAAGGAGTCCGAACGTAATGTTGAACAAATGGTCTCAATTTAGGGGGCAGATTTTGTTCGGTAGAGCGCGCCACTTTTGAAGAATAAGTACTCGTTTAAATTTACTTGGTGGAAAATAAATAATAAAGAAGTTTTTGTTAAACATATTATTCATTAAAATAGTATAAACTACAAATAAGTAAGTAAGTTTATAAGTATAAATTACATTTACGTGTAATAATCAGTAATAATAATAATAGTATCGGTACGTCCTGAATAGTTGCGCAGCTAGTGGCAGAAAAGAGAACTATGATCTGGGTTTATTAATGGGTACATAAATACTATGGAAAAGCCTATACCGTTCGGACTCCTTATATCAGATCTATACTTCGTGATTACTGTGTTCGATTTTCATCTATTGTATTAGCGTATTAGCACAGAGTTCTATTTTCAATGCTCTGAATTTTCCGGATCCGTTCCGGATTCCATAGCATAAAATATAGTCCCAGCCTTTCATTTGTCTTTGTCATGTGTCATACACACACACCACGCACACGCACGCACACACGCACACGCACACGCACGCACGCACACGCACGCACGCACACGCACGCACGCACACGCACACACGCACGCACGCACGCACGCACGCACGCACGCACGCACGCACGCACGCACGCACGCACGCACGCACGCACGCACGCACGCACGCACACACACACACACACACACACACACACACACACACACACACACACACATACACACACACACACACACACACGTCACAGCGCTCGTCTGACGTAGGAGTATGGCTACTGGCTAAGTCTAGTGATGTTAAGTGCAATTTTGTTTACCATTATTTAAATTGGGATAAGGATAAATATATGAAGTTGATAAAACATCTTCGCAGATATCATTAATTATTATATTTTTTCGAACAAATTTGATTCCCATAAAAAGGTTTTAGCTTAGAGCATCCAGTTGGATTAATGCTCTAAGGGTTTAAGTAAAAACAACGACATAATATTTAAAGTTGCGAAAAAATATTAAAATTTTGGGGCGTGCTAAATCCGAATATGGCATACTGAATTACTAAGTTGGCGAAAGAATGCAAGGCACATAAAATTCAAAATCTGGCGACTACATAATGCTAGTTTTCTTAACCTGAATAGTAATTTCAAACCGACAGCGAGAATCGACATATTATTATTTTGGCAAACAAATATGAAATAACAAACTTGGCAACAACTTGAAAGCACACATTTTGTTTACGAACTAGCTTTTGCCCGCAGCTTCGCCCGCGTGGGAGAATGTTCATGGCAAAAAACTTCTTTAGCAAATATACCTACTGCAATATAGTAATAGCACACAGTAAAAATATATACTTATAATAAATTTTCACAGGTACTTTTTGATATTAATATATCTCCTAGTTAAGGATTAGGTAATATTGTATCCGTCTAAATAGCTTCTGAAAATACCACATTATTTGTGATCGTTTTTTTAAACTTACAATGCGTATAGTAAATCTATCATTAGAAGATAGACATATCTATGCTATCGCGAACTTTTTTGTAGACACCATTGTATCGACTTCAAAAATATGAAGATTGAGTAGAGAAATAATTAAAATTTTAGCCGAATTTAATTATTTGGAAAATAAGTTTTATTTCATACTTTTTTGTGCATTTTTACTTTGGATGTCGGTTTTCATTTTTTGTTTAAAAATAATAATAATTTATCCCTGTTTAGTTATATTTATTATTATTAAATATACTATAATATAATATAATACTATATAATATTATATAACTATAATATAATAAAAAGCCTCCGGTATTCTCACTGTCTCGGAAAAACAAACTCAAGCTATTTTATGCCGGTTTTATGTGAGGCCGTGGTATTTCTTCAAATAAGTATTACCGATCTGTGGACCAAATAAACAATCACCTCTGATGATAATGATTACACACTATATTATTAAATAATAATAATAATTTATTGTAGTAGTCTGAAATACATATAAATAAGTAGTAAAAAATACTGAAAAAATGTAGCAGTCAGCATTAACTATAATTAAGTATTATATAATTTTGGCTATTGCAAAATTTTAAATACATTGATATCTGTGTACTAAACTATAAGGAATACCTATGTCGCCATAATAATATGTGTGTATATAATGTGTATTGTAAGAAGAAGGTGGTGATGATGATTACTGTAAGTGGCATATGCTTGCAGTTCCTTAAACAATGCCGAAATTTCTAAACGTGTATCTTTAAAGACTGAGGGGTTCTGTTCAGTGCTTTTGGATCTAGGGTACACCTTGGCACAAAGTTTTACTTACTATAAAAGTCGGAATTACTATAAATGTCCTTATAATTTTGTGGCGTTATCTCAATTTCTCATGGATGCCATCATCAGACCTTGGTGACTAAGGGACCAATTTCGAAATATTATATTCTTTACAACAATATAATAATTTTGAAAATGCTTCGACAAACGGCAGAGTAAAGTTCAAAGATAAACGTGTTGGGTAAAACACTATGGTGTTATGGTGTGATGAAGGCGGTGATGATGATGATTACTTTGATTGACATAGTGGCATATGCTTTCAGTTCTTTAAACAACGCCGAAATCCCCAAACATATATCTATAACGACTCGGGAGTTCTGTTCAGTACTTTTGGATCCAGGTATACCTTGGTACAAAATCTTTATTTTTGGTAGCATATGCCTGGAAAAAGTCAAAGTCACTATGTGTGTCCATATAAAGTTTCCTCGATTCCTCATGGATCCCAACATTAGGTCAACACTTTGGTGTCAAAAAAAAATTGGGGATTATACCCTTTACAGCAAAAGAACATTGAACTATAGAACTATTTTCAAAAGATTTTTGAAAATAGAATATAATTAGCAAACACGAATATCGCAATAACCGTACATTTTTCCTCAATAAAAAGTAGCCTATGTATCCTATATAATCCAGAGTCTAAACTACTACCATACCAAATTTCATCAAAATCCGTTCAGTACATTCTGAGATTAGCGCGTCCAAACGTATAGACAGACAGACAAAAATTCTAAAAATCATTGTTTTGGGTTTTATGTCGTTCATAAAGTCCCCCGTAATAGTTTTTATCATATATCTTCCATGGACAGACAGCGACCAGTTACGATTTTATTATATGTATAGATATACATGGGCACAATATATTTTTATCTTAATATAGGTGACTCAAAAACAATAAGCAATGAACTGAGTACACATAAAAAAAACAAATAACCTAATCAAGAGCATGTTGGGACATGTCTATGGAGGGTTCCGTAAATATCAACGCACAATAGGTTTTTTCAAATTACTTCAAAAATTACTGTTAGATTTCGTTCAAAATAATTTTTCTCAAGAGAAATGAACCCAAGACGTTATAAACTTTTATTCCATGTTCAAAAATCGAGTTAAAAGCTTGTTAATAAAAAAGCAAAAAAAAAGAGTGTTAGCCGCATCTTTTTCTTTGTTTACCTATGTTTATTAGTTTTAAACATAAGTGTTTAGGTTAAGGTATAAAAATAGAGGCGTTTCAAATTATTAAATCGCCGTAAATAAACACTGGTCATTAAAGAACCAAAATAATAACATGTCAAATAATTGTAGACTTTATGTTAACACTTAAATTTATAGCTCATTTGAATAAAATTCCAGAATGTTGGGTATCTATTTTTATGTATGGCAACATTAATTCACCGTCCACACGCGCACGCAGATTAATTACAAATTTAAAAATTTAGAAATAGTACGCTAGTCGGCTAGGTACCTACAATAAAAAGCAGCTTTATAACTTATGTTGTTTAGCGCCACCTATTGAGTTTGTTTTTAAATATTAGATAACCTATGACGTGCTTCAAACATAGTAGAGATGGCGTTTTATATTTTATAATAAATGGATAATTTTGTAGATTCCATACACTCGTGTCATCTAACAGTCAGCGAGAGAATTAAAAAATGATGTACGTTTTAAAGTATGGGCGTTATCACTCTATAGTAATAATTTCTCCATGGTATAACACAGACATGAATAGAGACTTTTACGTTCGTTACGTTTTTACGTCGCCAACGTCCATACCACGTTGAATACACCGGTTCCCGTTCGATCACCGAAGATAAGCAGCGTCGGTCGCGGTTTGTACTTGGATGGGTGGCCTGGGAATACCGCGTGATGTTGCCTTTTGTTACTCTATTTTGTGCAATGTTTAGTGAATATAGTATTACATAAATTTTTGGTAAATCTTAAAGTCATAATGTGAAAGATACGTTAGAGAAACTTACAATTGATTACCATCTTCATTGATTGCACTGGAGCTCAGGACGGGCAGCGCTTTGAGAATAAATAGATAGAAATATATTATAAATTTTAATAATAAACTAGCCTTTTCCCGTGGCTCCGCCCGTGTAAATGAAATATTCTATGGGAATCCTGTACTTTTCGGGATAGAAAGTAGCGTATGTTTTAATCCAGAGCCTAAACTACTACCATACCAAATTTCATAAAAATCCGTTCAGTAGTTTTTGCGTGAAAGAGTAACAAACATCCATCCATCCTCACAAACTTTCACAATTATAATATTAGTAGGATTATACCCACAAATCTTAATTTATTACAGAGAACCTGTAAAATTGAAAAAGAGCCCAACCAATATCGTGTGTGTGGGAAATGATGAAAGTGGTATGTAGATGTCTAATAATATTATATTTTTGTAACATTATATTATAATGTTAAAAGCTTATAAAATGTAACACCTTAAAAATAAATAATAATATACGAGATGTACTTTCCCTGCCTTAGACCTTAATACCTAAATACCGGATGTTTCCTAATGCTAGCCAAACACGTTATGGTATACCTGACAGGTTTGAGGTTTGTCTGTACAGGTACTTAAACCAGCGTGTATGTTGCACTGTGCACAACTGTGCAGGTTTCAGCTTACTTATCACTTACCTGACAGATATAATTGTGCAGGCAAACCAGTCAGGTAAACCCGTTACGTGTATGGCTAGCGTAACTATAAATTTAACAGATTCATTTTTATTTATCTGTAGCAGAGGTACAAGCTATCTTGTCTCAAGAGGAACGCGTGGCAGTGATGCAAAAATATGTCGCAGAGCTTGAAGATTGGAAGGAAAAACAACAAGAACTATTCAAATGTCAGGTATGAAATCCTTGTCTAAACTATGTATACTAAATAATATAAAGTGGAAACAATTGTTTGTTTGTATGTTTGATTGTTTGCATTGAATTGGCTCAGAAACTTCTGGACCGATTTTTATGAAATTTGACACAAATATAGATTAAACCACGGGGAAGGGCATAGGCTACCTTTCATCGCGGCAATATGTAAGGTTCCCGCGAGATTGCCTTTAGCGCGCTCAAAATCGCGAGCAACACCTAGGGTTTGACAAACTTTATATTATTATGAATTTTGCGTTGAGTGATTGCCAACGTCCATACCACGTTGAATACACCGGTTCTCGTCCGATCACCGAAGTTAAGCAACGTCGGGCGCGGTTAGTACTTGGATGGGTGACCGCCTGGGAATACCGCGTGATGTTGGCTTTTTGTTCCTGTACTTTTTGCTGTTTTATGTATAACACAGGCATGAGTAGAAGTTTTTTTGGCTTACAATAAGATTTTTTTCTATATAATATCAAAGATATTTCAAAATTCTAGGGCCGCTACGAACTATACGACTATATAGGAGATAACATTCTCATTTTATTATTTCATTTGCATAGTAGTTCAATCCAGCTTGCAACAGTAGTTCAATCCAGGAGCTCAAAAAAGTGTCCTCGCACATTTTATGAAAATCTTTCTCTGCAATTTTGGGTTTAATTAAAAAGTTAGGCAAAATTTACAAAAAGCGAGGCCGCTACTAACTAGGCCAATAGCTATTCTGCACTATTCAATATGTCAAAATTGTTAATGTATCTTTGTTTCTGAGATCAAGAACGCCATAATTGGCGCAATTAAACAAAAATAATAAAACAATATTAAAAATAGAATACGTTCAAGTTGGCTGGTACCGACTTCAAAATTTTGAAGATTGAGTAGAGATTGAGTGATCGGGCGACCCATCACTGTTGTACGGTTGAATCGGCGGTTGAGTAGTAGTACCAAAAAACAATTAAATTACGTGAAAAAAATATACGTTGGTCTCTTTTTAATGTATTGAATATTGAAGCTAATGAAAAGGATGACAAATCTAATATACATACATTTATAATCCTAACAAATAACAAAAGCGATAGCCAATTGAAAACAACTTAAGTGGTGTCAAATTGCTTTCATTGTTCAGTACACTTCGCGTCTGGATTACAGTGTGTTGTGAAGTGCAGTTTTGTTAAAAATGTTTTTGGTAATTAGCTAATTTTATCTAAAATAAATGTAATATATATTTTCGTCATAGTTTTGCTATTACTAACTTGTTTTTTATAATAATTTAGTTGCGTCCATATACCAACTCAAATAATAATCGTCACAAAAACAGTTTTGTATTTTAATAAGCTATGAATATTTCTGGTAATATTTAACTTTAAATAATAGAAAATATTATTAACGATTGTTTTACTACGAGGGCGGCACTGAAAATTTCGGGAATCAAGGAAGTGACACAACATTATTATTTAAAAATGTATTTATTGCTTTTCGAAGTATTCTCCGCGAAATTTGACTCATTTTTCCATACGATGGAACCAATCATTGAAGCAACCATTCCATTCGGAAGTTGGGGTCTCCAATATGGCCGTTTTGTAGGCACACAGCTTCTTCAGGTGATGAAAATCTCTGACCACGCAATTTATTCTTTATTTTAGGGAAAGTATAGAAATCATTAGGGCTTAGGTCGGGGCTGTACGGCTGATGGTCTAATAATTCTATGATTTCTTGCTCTAAAAACTTTTGTTCTGTGCGCGGTGTGAGAACTCGCATTGTCGTGATGGAGGATGATGCGGCGGTTGCAGTTCTCTTTACGGAGTTCAGAAACGACCTGTGGCAAACAAATGTTAGCATACCACTCTGCATTAACCGTTCTTTGTCCCTCAAGAGGAAAGGTCGCAACATGGCCGGTTTTGGAGACAAACGTGGCCACCATTTTTTTTGCAACACTCCGTGAACAAACAATTTTTGTTGGCTTTAACTCATTTTCGAACACCCAAACTCGTGACTGGTTTTTTGTTTCGGGTTCGTACGCGTATAACCAGGATTCGACACCTGATACGATGTTGTATACAGCATTTGAGGATCCTGCGTGGAATCTTTCGAGAGTTCTGACGCATTAAGTAACGCGAGCCGCTTTTTGCTCTTCACAGAGCAAATGCGGTATCCATCGGGAAAACAACTTTTTTACACCTAATTGTTCATGCAAGATTATTTGTATTTGACTCATGCCAATGTCTAAAGTTGCCTGAATTTCCCGGTATGCCACATGTCGATCTTCCTCAATCAGCTTACGCACAGCATCAACGTTTTCTTGGGTGACTGCACGTCTTCGACGTTCTTTGGACGACCTTGACGGGGATCATCACTGAGCTTGACACGTCCACGTTGAAATTCAGCAAACCAGCGATAAATTGTGGTTTTGGATGGGGCTTCATCACCAAATGCAGAAATCATCCGGTCAACACACTGTTTTTGTGTTAAACCACTTCGAAAGTCATAATAAATCATCGCTCTAGAATTTTCTCGAGTCAATTCCATTTTCTCAACGACTAAAAAAGTTTGACAAGACCTTGTGACAAGACCGAGATTCTTTTTTTAAATAAATAAACGGTATTCGATTTTTAAAACCAAGGAGTTTTAAATTAAAAAGATTTTAATATGACAGGAACAGTGGAAATATTCCATTCCCGATACTTTTAGTGCAGCCCTCGTACAACCCACTTTTTTATTTTCGTATAAAAACATAAAAACTGTATGATAGATATAACTGTAAATAAATAAAATATATACTTTATATTTAAAATCTATAATCTAACGTACGTATAGATTTTAAATACTACTAATATACTATTTTTATGTAAAATAGTCAATTGAGGTAATTTTTATGTCTTACAAAAACATTTAAAAATAATTGACGAAAGACGACTCCAAACATTTTTTGTTCGTAAGTTTTCACATAACTGGGATAGTTTGTCAACTTTTAAAGAATTTTTAATAACTAGAAAAACTTAAGAAATGTGTATTTATTTATTTTGGTTCTATATTTTGTGTAGTTTTTGACAAAACAGCTCATATGTAAAAACATCAAACTGTTAAACTTTTATCAGCCTGTTATGTAACAGTGGTATTTTTAGCGTTTTTTTTAAGATTTTTAATGATCGGGGCCACTTAATATACATGATTTTTTTTAAAAGAAACTATTAGGCAAGGTTAATAGGAGATCACTAAAATACATTTTATGTGGATAATCAGGTCCAAAAAGGCTTTGGAACTCGCGTCTCTTGCAATGATTATTTTTGAAATAACGCATTAGCTTAATTATTTTATTTGCAATTTTCGTAAGCAGAGAATATTGTGTCTAATTTATAATAACAAAATAACTTGTTTTTAATATAATTAGTCTAATTATAATGTGTCTAGCGTCTTAAATTGTTTTTTAAATGCTTTTTTCGACAACAAAGGTGTGATTTTACAAACTTGTGCGATTAGACGTTCGAAATAATTCCACTTGTTAATTGTTTTAGATTATATTAAATACTTATTAAAGCAAATTTTACGTACATTCCGAATATACTAATATAAGCGAGTGCACTCATACGAATTTTCGACGAAATCTGCATTTTAGCGCTGACCGGCAACTTAGGTCATACGTCAGATTTGAAGGGCGCCTGACGACCTATGACATTAACACTAGGGGGCGCCCGAGAGGGTAGAGAAATAGTTAAAATTTCAGCCAAATTTAAAAGGGGAAAAAACTTATTTAGAAAATAAGTTTTAATCCATACTTTTTTGTGCAACCGACTTCCATAGTAAAAACTTTGGAAGTCGGTTAAATTTTTGTTTAAAATAATATTAATTTTGCCTTTTTAGTGATATTTGTTAAATTATTATTAACACATATTAAGAACGTTTAAAATAAACGACCGAATGTATAATTGGATACGCGCTAAGCTTTCATTGGGTATTGTATATATACGATAATGATGATGATTACTGTAAGTTACATAGTGGCATATACTTGCAGTTCTTTAAACAATTTGCAAACGCGTATCTTTAAAGACTGAGGAGTTCTGTTCAGTGCTTTTGGATCCAGGGTATACCTTGGTGCAGAATCTTACTTTTTGTTAGCGTATGCTTGGGTTACTTCTGAAAAAGTCAAAATAACTATATGTGTCCATATATTTTGAGGAGTTCCCTCAATTCCTCATGGATCCTATTATCAGGTCACCACTTTTGTGAAAAACCGACCAACTTATACGGCCGAACGTATAACCGCCTCCTTGTTTTGGAAGTCGTTTAAAAAATGATATGTAATTACAAATTTGTACCTAAAATATTGTTACAGCTAAAACGTAAAGAGGACTACCACCTAGAACTCCTATCATCAGAATGGTCGAAGCGGCGAGTGGAGCTAGAGAACCAGCTGCGCGCCGGCATAGAACAGTGTCGCCATCTCGCAGCTGACCTGAGTAATGCGACGGAGGACTTTAGATTGAAGGGCTATAGGAATGCTGAGCGGGAGAAGAAGGTTTGGCTTTATATACTAATTATGAAAATGATATAAATGGCAGGAAGGGTCGCTCCAGACCGGCTAGATGAACTATAAAGGACCAAATTATAGTAAGATAATCTGAGCAGTTGCACTTGGTTCTCAGTCCAATCATTCAGACTCCTTGCCCACCCCCACATTTCCAAATTTCTAAAGTCATTTCCTGGCACGTGGTCGGTGGTAGACCCGTTGCTGTATCTATTAGGCTCCGATCGAGATTCTTGATTGTATATGGAGCCGCTACTGCACGGCTCTTCAAATCTGCCCTCCAAAAAACTCGATTCCATCGTGGGGCTACGATCAGATATAATCCGCGTGCCGAGTTGTAGTGAGATAGCACCTTCGGTATCAAGTATGGCGGTGGGAACAGACATGCGATGTGATAGTTCCACTGCCGGGAAAATGCATCGTGGAACACTGTCTGACTGTCGTTCAGATCTAGAGACACGTAATTGGAGATTCGACGCTAGTAAGACTATTACTGGTATTCCGGATTTGATAAATATTTTCTCTGTGCACGTCTGAAGAAGATGCCCCTCCGATGTCATCTTGTGTCGCGAAAGGTGATCGGCCGTGTTGTTGAATATGCCGGGTAAGTATTGGGCTATCAGATTTATTTGAAAGCGATCCAGGACTTCGAACACTCTGTATGTCGTCACCATCAGTGGTAGTGATTTCATCCTCCCCTCGTTTCGCAGATATGCTACGACTGTTTTGTTGTCGCACTGGAAGAGAGTCGTTGTTTGAGCGAGTAAGTGACCATGACTTTCGAGAACCTTTAGTATTGCCAGCATCTCTTTCATATTGCAGTGCAGATGTTGTTCTGCAACGCTCCAGCTTCCTACCAGCGACTGATCGTCTACTTGTGCTCCCCAGGCTATGTCGGAAGCATCTGTTGTCACAAAGTGGGTTGGTGGTGGGAGATGGATTGCAGTCGTTTGGTGACATTCGTGAAACCACCACGTTAGTTCTAGTACAACTTCGTCTGGAATATGCACCATCCATCTGGCTGGGGTGTGTAGCAAAGGTTTGAGAAATCCGAGTAATGCTCGAAGGTGTAATTTGCCCCTGGGTACGACGAAGGACGCAAAGTTCAACATGCCTATTCGGCTTTGGAGATTTTCCAAGCATATTTTGCCAAGAGTTAACATTTCTGAAATTTTCCTCTTGATTGTAAGGAATTTGTCTCCAGGAAGGCATTTTGTGTTGGTCCCAGGATTCCACACGATGCCTAGGAATTCTAGCACTTTCAATGGATGGATCAGAGATTTTTCCAGATTTGTTTGCCAGTCTAAGTACTGGAGGCGGTTCAGTAAAATTTGACAATGGTTCTTCAGGCTTTTGTTTTGGTGTACAATTAGAAAATCGTCGCAATAGACGATCACACGTAGATTTTGGTCCCGCAACGTCTGTGCGATCCAGTTGGTCAGAGATGTGAACACTCTGGGAGCAGTATTAATGCCGATAGGAAGACAGGTCCTTCCATGAGCTCTCTTTGATAAATTAGACGTAGAAATCTCCTGTGTCCTAAGGCAATCGGAAGATGAAAGTATGCCTACGAGATGTCCACCTTGCACAGCCAATCGTTCGGCTGAAGAAAGCTTGGCACACGGACCATGTTTATAAGGTTGAACGGTTTTGTAATTACGTATTCTTTGAAAGCTTTTAGATTGAACATTGGGCGATCGGACCCGTCGCTCTTGGGCACTAGAAACATCGTTGATAGAAAACTCGGCAAGCGTCGCGCTACTTCTAGTACACCCTGATTTTTCATCGTGTTTATAATAGCCGTCATTGACTCCGACTCTCTGCTCACAAAAGTGTTGCCTATCGATTGGGGCATCATTGATTTTGGCTTTTGATAAAAGGGTATGCGATACCCTTTTATTATACGAAACAGAGATTGAGTTGCACCTAGTTTCACCCAAAGATGATGATACTGACTTAACATTTCTGCGAGTCAGAACTTCAGTTTTTTCGACGAGGAATGGTAATCGGACGGGCCTCCAATTCGTTTTCGGCTGACCCTCATCTGGCCGGGTTTGTTCTGGCTGCTTCCAAGCGGACGAAAGGAGTTTTTTAAGTGGCCTCCCGTGCGACGATTAGCGTTGTGATAATTTCTTCCTTTTGAAGAACATCCGTGATTGCGAAGGCTGGTGGTATTGTGCGCCCTGCGAGGGCTGGTTATACTGTAAGAGCCCTGCGAGGGCTGGTATTGTGAGTTTGATGGTCCAGCACAGCCAACTCTATTGGTACCCTGTGAGGGTCCTGTATAATGAGCCAACCCCTGCGAGGGGTGGCGAAATACCTTACTAGGTCCTGCATGTGAAGTAGAACCCGTATTAGGTCTGGTGAGACTAAAAAATGAATTTTTACCCCTCCGAACTTCTCAAGGGCTGACGTGAAATTTTCAGCGCCAAACAGATGTCGATCCGATGGCGGGATCTTGCGGAGGGCTGCTTTTACTAGAGGGTCACGGACATTATTAGTAATTCCATCTCGCCGCATCTGAATCACTTCAGCCCGATGTCCACATACAAGTTGTAGCAAATCAGATGAAACCTTATGACTCCTCACCTTGGGAAAATAACTCGGTCACTTTTTCGTGAAGCGACAATGGGCTAATACTTTGTTCCTCACGAGCCCATGCAAGTAGGTCTGTTAGTGACGTAGCTAGTGCCTCTCTTTGTTTGCGAGCACAGAATGTGATAGCTGCGTATGGCTTGTCCGCATACGTTAGGTGCTTCAACTGGTCATACCCCTTAATTTCGTCGCAATTTCGTTTCGTTGCAATCGTGATCAACGAAGCCTGGGGTGTGATTATATAACCTTTGCACCTCTGCGTATCTTACCTCAAACCATTCGCTCCTATTGAAGTACTGTATTTTATTTAAGTTTTTTACGAAATTATCCGACGCTTTCGGAACGGCGGGTTCCTTTAATTTTATTTTAAGGTCAAATTTAAACTGCTGCTTCTCGTTATCTGGTGAAACACTTACGCCGTCCCTGTCTCTGTATATAATTCCGCTTACGTTATCGTCTAAGACATCACTGTTATAAGCCACGTGGCGGCGCGGGCGGCGGCGGTATCTCACACGAATTGCTCGGTAAGCCACCGTGACACGAAATTTGGTTACGTAGTTCCATTAATTCATTTGTCAGAATAGTAATACGATTATCTTCAGAAGAATTATTTCGTTTATTCTTCTTATTCCTACGATGATGACGATGACCGCGCCGCTTAGAGCGTTTTTTTTACCGCGATCAGACTCCGATGAAACGGTCGAGATTGAAGGGCTTGAACTACTGGAAGTACTACTACAGGTACTAACGCGGCGCCTACGATCGACTTTAGGCGGGCGGGTAACCTTACCTGATTCGGAAATATTTTTTCCGATATTCGTCTGTGTCGCAGTGTCTTCCATTTTCTGAAACAATTTTCTTAGTTCGACCAAAAGAAATTTAATGGAAATGAAACACACTAGTGAGACATACGTACGCGATAATATAAAAAGACTAGTCACGCGTAATTTCAGTTCAGTTCGAAATTTTGACAGCTACGTTACGTACGTACGGTAGGTACGTTATAATTAATATCCAGATGCGTTGGCTGTTTAAAATATCTAAGACTTAAAACATGTACCTACTTAGTTTCGAACGTTAACACCGTTATAATGTCCAAATAACAAAAACAAAATCATTGTGTTCACTTACATGATTGGACTTGACATAGTCGGAACACGGAGGAATAATATGGACCTAAAATCTATTTTTAGAACTTAAGTTACACTAAACACTTATTTTAGTTCTTGTAGGTTCGGAAAACAGAACGCCAATGGCGGATGGCGCCGAGCTTGCAAGCTCGTGCCCTGCTTGTGTTGGGAAGGGAATTGGAAGAGAGAGATAGAAAGCGTTAGAAAGACAGATAAAACCGGAAAACAGATAGGGCCTCACTCGGTGTTGTAAGCTTCAAATAATACTAGGATTTAATATTTTTATTAATAAGTTAGTATATTAAATATATTAGTAGTTAGTATATACCCATTAATAAGTTTAAAAAAGTAGTTAAAGAACGTTTGTGTGCCAAAGCGTATTATAAAATTAATGACTTCATTCAAGACGGCACACTTTGGGAATAAGGTGGCTCCTTATCTTATCTTATTATTTGTTACATAGACATAAGTAAACATTGTAATAATTTTGATTTTAAAAGAATAATTTTCCATCTTTTTGGTAAAAGATGGCCCCAGACGAGTTTCTTGCCGGCTCTTCTCGCTGGGTTAGTTCCCGAACCGGTGGTAGGCATCACGTAGTATCGACGTTCAAAATGAGTATTTAAAAATATCAATTTTGAATAAAAAAATTTTTGATTTTGTTTTTGATTTTGATTTTATTTTTATAAAAATCATACATATTTTATAGTAATGAGTTGCTCAAATTGATTTTAAATAATGTTATGTGATAAAATATTAACAGTTTGATATATATTTTCATAATATAATTATTTTCATAATAAAATAATTGCCTAATAAATATTATTTATTATTTTATACTATAGTTACTAGAAGCTAAGAAGACACTAGAAGCTCACTTCACGGCAAAATACAAAGAGCTACGGGAAGCGTCACAGAAGTTGGAGGACGACATGAACCATCGACTCCGACTCAAGGATATGACTATAGAAGAGCTGCAGATGAGGGTTAAGCAGCTGGAGAAACAGGTGGATGGATTACAGGTGTGTAGTGTGTTTCACTCAATCACGACATTTTGTATTTTTTGTCTTGAGCGGCGTTGAGAATTTAATTTCAAGGTCGCATCACGTCACGATTTTGAATATAATAACATCTAATATTTAACTAATATTTTAACACAATCCTACTAATATTATAAATGTGACAACATTTGGACTAGGGAGTATGGAAAAGTAGTTTTTCCTTGATGAAAGAGCTGTTTTGGCTTGTTTATTATTCCACGTAATAATAATATCACACAACTTTTTTATATATTATATAAAGTGAAAAAGTGTATAAAAAAGTTTGTAAGGATGGATGGACGTTTGTTACTCTTTCACGTAAAAACTACTGAACGGATTTATATGAAATTTGGTATGGTAATAGTATAGGCTCTGGATTAAAACATAGGCTACTTTTTATTTCGGAAAAGTACAGTATTCCCGCGGGATACTCGATTGTATATTTACGCGGGCGGAGCCGCGGGCAACAGCTAGTATAAACTCCACTCATGTCAGTGTTATACATGAAACAGCCAAAAGTACAGGAACAAAAAGCCAACATCACGCGGTATTCCCAGGCGGTCACCCATCCAAGTACTAACCACGCCCGACGTTGCTTAACTTCGGTGATCGGACGAGAACCGGTGTATTCAACGTGGTATGGACGTTGGCGAACACTGCACGTAAATGTCTCTACTCATGTCTGTGTTATACATAAAACAGCCAAAAGTACAGGAACAAAAAGTGTTGGCTTTTTGCTGTTGTACGTAGTATATTATTATCTCTGTGGTATTACCCAACCCATGCAAGTTGATTAATGCTATTTGTACGTAGTATCAAGTAGATTTTTATGGGGATTATTGTAGGTAGGTACTAAATAAAACAAAATCCATTAAATTATAGAAATGAATTGTATGTTTAATTGTTTTTTTTTAATTTAAATTTAACATTTTCGTGACAGCATTCTTAATTTGGAATGTGTTACAAACTTACAGTCAATGCAACAGCAAATCCAGTTTCCTTGAGCACAGCCAAAGTCGTCGCGTAAGCAAAACAGGGTTCTAGTAGGATAGCCGGAGTCGTCGAATGAACAGAACAGTAACCAAAAAACGTAGCCTGGGTCGTCGAGAATGCGATCACGGTAGTCCAAATTAATGCCAGAGTTGTTGATAAAACCATCACAAATTGAAAACGATTGAAACTTCACGAACGCCGGTAGAAGTCGGAATGAAATCTAAAAAACACCACGCACGAAATAAAAGTATGACAACATGAATTGAGTCACAGATTAATATTTTATGTATCCAATTTCGTTTATCAAAAGGCAAAGAATCCTAAGTTCATACTGCCGTGTGTGCAGTTTTAAATTTAATGTTTTATTTGAATGGCGAGAATAGTTTTAATTTATAAGTCACGATAACATATACTATGATACTATTATATTATTTGTACGTAATATATTATTATCTCTGTGCTTTAAAGATAAATAGTTAAATTAGCGCCCATAGCGCCGCCTGCGCGTTGCGTCTTCGTTTTAACTAGGCCATCTATCGTGACGTTGATGACGATATTTACTTTATCCATTCAATTTTTAAAAAAGAGGGCGTTGTATGAATTAAATATTGTTATAAATTCATATTTTATTCAGTGATCATTGAAAATTTTTAAGAATAAAACTAAATAAATCACTGACGTAAAACGAAACAAGTTACATGGCGATTTAATTGTGCTTTTAATATGATTTACTTTTCCATGGTTCACAATGCTTACTCGTAGCGACATCTTTACGTACTGAGCATGTACTTCATTTTCCAATGTATGAAACTGACTAGACATGATAAAACAGCCAAAAGTACAGGAACAAAAAGCCAACATCACGCGGTATTCCCAGGCGGTCACCCATCCAAGTACTAACCGCGCCCGACGTTGCTTAACTTCGGTGATCGGACGAGAACCGGTGTATTCAACGTGGTATGGACGTTGGCGAATACTGGACGTAAACTTCTCTACTGATGTCTGTGTTATACATAAAACAGCCAAAAGTATAGGCACAAAAAGCCAACATCACGCGGTATTCCCAGGCGGTCACCCATCCAAGTACTAACCGCGCCCGACGTTGCTTAACTTCGGTGATCGGACGAGAACCGGTGTATTCAACGTGGTATGGACGTTGGCGAATACTGGACGTAAACTTCTCTATTGATGTCTGTGTTATACATAAAACAGCCAAAAGTATAGGCACAAAAAGCCAACATCACGCGGTATTCCCAGGCGGTCACCCATCCAAGTACTAACCGCGCCCGACGTTGCTTAACTTCGGTGATCGGACGAGAACCGGTGTATTCAACGTGGTATGGACGTTGGCGAGTACTAAACGTAAAAGTCTCTACTCATGTCTGTGTTATACATAAAACAGCCAATTACAAAAAGCCAACATTACGCGGTATTCGCGCCCGAGACGGTTTTCTCAACCAGATGGCGGCGATAGTTGTAAGTATTGCTATGGACCAAGAAAACTATCCTCCATGATATTGCTTATAAAAGTTCCATAAATCAGTTAAAAAAAAGTCCCCGCTAAATGGAAATGCCCAGGTTGCGTAAAAAATTAAGCAAAAGGATAATCATTCACGAGGAAACAACAGTGGTATTGTATTAACCTTTTCTCAACACCGGTCGAGACCGTAGGAACAGCTGAGGACCTGGTTTGTAATTTTCAAACGGAATTGAAATCGATCACAGTAGAAATTATGAATAACATCAAACGAGAATTCCGATTGTTTCGTGAGGAGTTGGGCGAGCGCATTACCAACCTCGAAAAGCGGGTATCGGCGCTGGAGGACGGGCAGCAGCGTCAGCTCGGTCGGACTCGTCGTCGAGAAATTAAAAAGTGACTTCAACGACAAGAAGCAAGAAATTGCCGTAGGACGACTGCGACATAGTAAGTAAACTTGTCCGAAGTCGAAAATGAGAACCCCATCCACTCGGTACTGTTGGTGGCTACGAAGATTGGTCTAAAGCTGGACGAGCGTGACGTCATAAGCGCGGAGCGTCATCACCGCCACGCCTCCGCCCGCCCGCGCCGCCTCGCGGCGAGCGCAACTGGCGGGACCAGATTCTGGCCTGTGCGGGAACCCGGTGCGGCGCGGTGCCACCACCGCCGACGTCGGCCTGCCCGGCCATAAATTTTTAAACAAATAATTCCAATTGCGTCTTTAAGCCCAATAATAAACAAAGTGATCTGATAAGGGTTCCGTTTTTTTCCTTTTGATGTACGGAACCCTAAAAATTAATATTTCAATTTAGTATTTTTAAACGTTTGTCCTGTCAATATTAAATTAATATATTTCAGAACAATTTGAAGGAGGCAGAGGAAGAAGCGGACAGGCGTGTTTCGGGACTGACTAAAGAGCAAACGGCGAGTCTGGTGCAGGAGTTGGTATGTTCGAGTTAACGACCCTTATAGTCACCAAACGCCTTCGTGGTCCAGTGGTTTAAAGCTTGGCTCTCGACTCCGGACGTCGTGTTGGAACAACAAAAATATTTGTTTCTGTCTGGTTAGGACACGGCTTATCTCCTGATTGTCTGACAAGTAAGAATATGATCCATGCGTCGGATGGGCATGTAAAAAGTCGGTCCTGCGCCTGATGTCTCGCCAGTCCTTTACTGTCGTAACCTAGTGGGATGGATGAGTCCCCCTATGTTACGTAATTAAGGAAGAGAAATTACTCTTGTGTACTGTACACACACTTGGCACTATAAAATGAATCCTGCGTATAGGATAGTTAGGAGCTCTATCAAAGATAAACTTAAATTTGACTAAAAATGTGCGCTATTATTCTTTATTTTATAATAAACTGAATAGCCCAGGACACTTGCAGAGACGCTGCCACCATTGTAATGTAGTAACGTATTTTCCTTTTTAACCCCCGACGCAAACAGAGAGTTGTTATAAGATTGATATGTCAGTGTATGTGTGTGTCTGTAATCTGTATGTCTGTCTGTAGCATCGTAGCCCTAAACGGATGAACCGATTTTGATCTAGTTTTTTTTGTTTGAAAGTTAACTAAATGGAGAGTGTTCGTAGATATATGTTATATTCCATCATCATCAGCTAGCTAACTGCTGACTGCTTGACAATGGGTAATACTTACTTAAAATTATAAAATTATTTCATTGGTCCGTGTTGTTACTAGAAACAAATTATTTATTTACATCCAGCAATGTCTCGAAGAGAAATTAGAGAGTGCTGTCCAATCGAAGGCGTTCTTCAAAGAGCAGTGGGGTCGAGCGGTGCGCGAGCTGCACCTCGTGAAGCTGGACTCGCGGGCGCGCCTGCTGCGCGAGCTGCGCGCGAGCAGAGCTGCTGGGTCAGTACCAGCTAGCTGGCACGTACACAACACGAGTTGGCTAGAACTAGTTTAAAAAAATTTATATGTCAGTCGCCAACGGCCATATCACGTTGAACTCGTCCGATGACCGAAGTTAAGCAACGTCGGGCGCGGTTACTAATTGGATGGGTGAACGCCTGGGAATATCATTGTGATGTTGGCTTTTTTGTGAAGAAAAATACATTTATAATTTTTTTTTTTTTTCAGATTAGATACTATCAAAGATGAAGATGAAAACATATCGAATAGGAATTCGAACGCTGCACTGAGAGTAAACCACGAATCATACTTAGATGTGGATTTAACTTCAGATCTTGATGCATTTTCTGTGAGCGGTAAGTATGTATTTATTATATTACTACAAATGATAATAATTAGAAAAATGTGTAGCTACTTGCTAAGTATGTTAGTACTAGTAGCATAATATATATATAAATTAATATAATTCTCAAAAACTAGCACTGAAGATCATAAAATATAAAGTTATGTGCACTGTGTATAGAAAATGAAAACTATAAATATTTATATTTTAATACTGATATATTAGAGACAGGGCACATCGAGGCCAAAAATGTGCTTACTTTGAGTGCCCCATTGCGGCACTCGAGTTTTACATTTGACAATAAAGATTATTGTCAAATGATAATATAGATAATTTTTTTTCGCAGACTTTTACAGCGTAACACTGACCGTGTTACGCTGTAAAAGTCTGCGAAAAAAAATTTGCTACAAATGAGTAAAAAGATCGACGATTGACGAGATAATATAATATATAAAGGCACAAGATATTTCATAATAATTTCAAAATTAAATCCTGTTATCACAGGTTACGGAAGCCATTACAGGCTTTTGTTCGATCGCTTACATCGTAGTTCGATCGATATTCAACAGATTGCGTTACTTTTTCCTTGTATGAAGATTTTTTTTCTAAATGTATGAAATAGCCTGTCTTTATGCATGTGTCTATGATAAATAAATAATTTACTTATTTACTTTCAGGTGCTGCTAATCCTATTGATATAGATAATCTGGAAACATACAATACAAAGTGAGTTACTGCTAGATACTTAATTACTACGATTTACTTGACTCTGCCCAGCAACAGTGACTAGTGAAAAGATACTAAAAAAAATGTAAATAATAATAAAAAAATCCAAGGGAACAAATTGGAAGTAAGCATGATAAAACGAAAATTATATTTTTTATATCGGTTCACAAACGGCGGAGTAAACGTTGAACATACAAAAAAAATCCAAGAGTCGAATAAAATATAACCTCCTCTTTTTGTATGTTCTCTAAAAGCTAACACAATGATTCTGTAACAATTAGTAATTGTTTCAGAATTACTTTTAGTAGGAACAAACTCCCAGGCCTCATAGCGCAGAGGGACAAGCTGGTGCAAGACGAGAGTCCTGACGAGACCACCATCAAACAACTGAACCACGACATAAGGAATATACTAATGAGTTACGGCACTTGATATCAGGTTAATAATATTTCTGTGAACCCTTTTTTTAAGTTCACAAGCACAAATACGGCACCAAAAGATTTTTTATAAATCCCGAGATGCGTTATCAATTTAATGTACCTATGCATTTTAAAACGTGTATAGAATACGGACATTGCGTATCATTTCCATAAAAATTGACATAGGTATATCGACGTAAGTGCCAAAAGCGGAAAACTGAACGATTTCATTCGGAAATCAAATCTCTGATATATATTTTTTAATGCTTATAATACCATTATCTTGTTTATTATTTATGTGAATAAATATATAGGTGTTTTAAATTGAGAATATGTACTTTGATTTTTTTATAAAAAACCTTGAATTCTTTATATAAATAATATAGACACTAGAAAAATCTGATCCAGAGAGAAATACAGAGAGATGTTGTAATTATGCGCCATGCTCGTGGTCCAGCTTGTAAATCCAAGGCGCGGACTTCTAGGCAAAAATTTGAAATGATTTGGCACTTTTGACACTAATGAAGGCCATTACTACCGGTGCTGGATTTGCTGGCTGGACCGTGAGTAAGCAGTTAAGCCCTTTAGTAACATACAGTAAAGTAGGTACTCTAGTGGACTGTGAGTATGTTACTAAGTAACCTTTGGTAACATACGGTCCAGCCTGCAAATCCAGCAACGTTAGTAATGGCTGTCATTACTGTCAATAGGGATGTTGCCTAGTGTGGAATATCACATTTTTATAAAATAAATTATAAAATTGTTGATTAAAAATACATAAATCTAAAAGAAATAGGTATTTACATTGACGCGATTAAAAATTATAAGCAAATAAAAAATACTGCCCATCTCTTTCTCGCAAAACGATTTGTTACGTCACAAGTTGCTATCGCCATACATTTTGTTAATATAGTATTTGGCCCCATAGCGCAACCGATTAGAGCTTTTCCTGATAATTTGTCGTGTAGAGTAATCCTTGGTACTCCAAAAAGTTTCGCAGCAACTGCAATCTTTTCGCCATTCTTTACAGCCTCAACCGCTTTTTCTATCTGGTCGGGAGTGTAGTTTTTTCTCGGAGCCATCTGAAACCAATTATCGACACATTTAAATTCCATTAATCGACATGGTGTCGATTACTGGTAACTCTACTTTGATCAACCTATTTTAAATATCTACCAATTCTGCAAAGAAAAAACGACCATATTCCTTTGTAAAATAAAAAAGTTAAAAAAATAAATATTTTCGACACTTGTCGATAATTGAAGAAACTCAATTTTAGAGAACCAGTAATCGACACCAGCAAAAACCTTTAAAAAAGTTACCTCCAAACTTCTGTTATAATTTATATTGATACTATAATTCCCATAATACACCGTAAAACACTTAGAAAAAAAATAAGTTAATAATACACCAAGGTAACGATCAAACATTGTACTTACTAAGGCGGGTCAATAAGTCCGTGACTTTTTGAATTTCTAACCTACTTACTGAAAAAGCAACACTACTCCTGTCAACAGGCATCTGTCAGTTGACTCCTATCAAAATTTGAACTTGCTGCGTCAGTTACTTTGTGTTTTACAGCTATCTTTATCAGACTATCCAGTAACTTAAGGAAATAATGGAAAAAAGTGAATTTCGTGTGCTTATTAAGCATTATTTTTTGCGAAAAAAAACCATTACCGAGACCAAGGCTAAGCTTGATAAATACTATGGGGACTCTGCACCATCGATTTCAATGGAAAAAAGTGGTTTACTGAATTTCGTTGTGGCCGTACAAGCACTGAAGATGCCGAACGTCCTGGACGCCCAGTTGAGGTCTCTACACCCGAAACAATCGAAAAAATTCACGATATGGTGTTGGCCGACCGAAGATTAAAAGTGCAAGAGATTGTGCAAGCCATAGGCATCTCGCATGGCTCAGTGGTTTCAATTTTGAATGATCACTTGGGCATGAGAAGCTTTCCGCAAGTCGACCACAAACGCAATCGTGTAAGAACTTCACAGGAAGGTTTGGCGTTGTTTAATCACAATATGGAGGAGTTTTTGCGCCGTTTTGTAACCGTGGACGAAACATGGATCCATCACAACACACCAGAGACCAAAAAACAGTCAAAACAGTGGGTTTCTAAGGGTGAATCGGCGCCAAAGAAGGCCAAGGTGGGTTTGTCAGCCAATAAAGCTATGGCGACTGTTTTTTGGGATGCACGTGGGATAATCCACATTGACTATCTTCAAAAGAGAAGAACAATTAATGGGGAATATTATGCCAACTTATGGGACCGCTTCAATGAGGATTTGAAAAAAAACCGACCTCATTTGGCCAAGAAAAAAGTTCTTTTTCACCAAGACAATGCAAGGGTGCACACATGTGCAGTTGCCATGGCAAAAATCCATGAATTGGGCTATGAATTGCTCCCACATCCACCCTATTCTCCAGATTTGGCTCCGAGTGACTACTTCTTGTTCCCAAACCTGAAAAAATGGCTCGGTGGAAAAAGATTTGACTCCAATGATGAAGTCATCTCGCAAACAAAGGCTTATTTTGAGGACCTCGACAAATCATATTTTTGGAAGGAATAAAAAAATTGGAGAAGCGTTGGACAAAGTGTATAGAGCTCAAGGGGGACTACGTTGAAAAATAAAATGATTTATTTATCAAAAAGTCTGTGTTTTATTCCAAAAGTCACGGACTTATTGACCCGCCCTCGTACTTTGATTAGATTTCGCTTAGAATTGTCTTTGTTTTGGAAGGAACACTAGCCGGTCACAGTTCTCACGCCGCCATTTTTAGACGAAATGACGGATTACAATCAAATGTCACTGGATGACAGTAGAAAGCGTACTTATCAGTGTACAGTGTAGCCATATTAAAAATCGGATTCTCACTCTTATTTCCTTTTAATTACAGAAAAAAATGTCGATCATTGGTTCTTGTCGATTATTGGTGCCAATACGTTACCATACCAAATTTTAACAAAATCCGTTCTGTAGTTTTTGAGTGAAAGAGTAACAAACATCCATCCATCAATCCATCCGTACGGCGTACATTCATCCATCCATCCTCACAAACTTTCACATTTATAAAAGTAGTAGGAATATTATCATTAATCCAGGTCTCACATTACTGAAGTTGTTCGGGTATATTACAATTTACAACTAGACTAGGGGCTGACTTTAAATTGAATCCTGCAAGATGTTAAAAAAATGACATTTTCTAATTTAATGCCTTTTTTCAATAAAAAAATGGGAGTTTTGCCGGAGAATTCAATGGGTGACGTTGTAGATTTTGTATATAATTTAATTTTTATATTTTAATATTTGTATATTGTTAGATATTAAGATATACAAAACAATAATATGTAAATTCATATTTGGCGCGCTGTGTGTCGTTACGACACTTGTAATATTCGCGGGTAGCGTGCCCGCGCCCGCGCACCTCGTCATATGCAGTCTGTTATAAGGAAATAAACGACAGTGATAAATTGACCACTTGTTTTATTAGACGCATACCAATTTGCCCGCCCTCATATGTAACATATATATTAACCATTAAATATTCGTTAACGTGCACAAGTATTGGGAAAGTGGTACAACTTCAAAAAACGTGCTATTTTGTGTTCCCTCCAAAACTCCCTAAGAACTTTCAGTAAAACTTCTACCGCTTTACTGAATCGACTGACTTTACTCATTGACTGCACTGACTATTTATTTAGACTTTGACTAGACTTTAGACTTGACGATTTAGGAATACGGTGTTAAAAATTGAAACGACAATTCTATTTCCCGCTTTTTTAACTTGACACTGGCAAATAGTTTTAAGCCGACGCCGAATATACCTATAGATAAAAAAAATGTGCAATGACAGACAAGTGACAAATGACAAGCCACAATTTGACATAACATTTTCTGTTCGTGTCACCAGATACATATTTTACTATAAAAATAATTGCTTTGTTTTCGTCATAGTAATTGTAATAATTAAATAAATAATAAAGGTATTTGTTTTATATAAAAGTTCAAATACACAAAGTTACATATTGATGTTTGTATTCCATGAAAACGATGGCTAAGACAAAAGTAACAGGAGCCACAAGTAGGTTGAAGCAAGATTATTTGAGACTTAAAAAAGACCCCGTTCCTTATGTGACTGCAGAGCCAGTGCCTTCGAATATATTGGAGTGGCATTATGTGGTAAAAGGGCCAGAAAAGAGTCCTTACGAAGGTGGATATTATCACGGCAAAATTATATTCCCCAGAGAATTTCCATTTAAACCTCCGTCGATATACATGATCACTCCGAACGGGCGATTCAGGACGAACACGAGACTATGCCTCAGTATTACCGATTTTCACCCGGACACATGGAATCCGGCATGGTCCATATCTACCATTTTAACAGGACTACTTAGTTTTATGTTGGAAAAAACACCCACATTTGGATCAATACAAACCTCAGACTACCAAAAACGATGTTTCGCTGCCGAGTCACTCGAAATAAATCTAAAGAACAAGATGTTTTGTGAATTGTTTCCCGAGTATGTGGTAGAAATTGAGCAGCAACTGAAGGAAAGACAAGAAGCTCTTTTGCAGTCGGACAATCCAAACAATTCCAGTGACACTGAAGTTACTGAACATTCTAATTTGTATTCTGTGTTAACTAACTTGTTTTTAGTTGTTGGCTTTGTATTTCTTGCTTATATGGTGAAGTATGTTTTAGCATCAATATCTAATGACTAAGACAATAAATATTTGTACATAATAATATGTATATGCTATATATATTGTGTAATTTATTATGTAAATACATTTAGTTATATTAATTTCATTTGAAAGCATTAGAGCTAGCTAGAATGTTTTGTTAGGTATTGTTGACTGTGAAAACATCATACTCAAAGAAATACTTTGTTATTGAGTAAAATTAAAGTTAATTAATGTTAACTACCATTGTGATGTAAGGCTTAAAATGGGAATATTGGTAAAAATATGAATAGGTTTTGCATTAGAAAATTAGCAACAATTAATGTATGTACTTCTTCACTCTTAACACAATAAGATGATTATGGGACCAAGTTACTTAAATTTCACAAAAGCTTATTAAAAATTTGATTTGCAGTTTATTGCCTTATTTCAACTGAACTTGGCCCCTTACTTTTTAGTCCATATTATTTTTCCAGTAACTGTTAAAGAAATGGCATATTTTATATACAAGTAAAATACTGGTCCATTAAGTTTTTTAATTCTTTATGCTCTTTAGATGATTTATGTGAGACATTGTATGACCATTCAGACAAAACCTTATTGTAATTCATAATCTTGAATTGGTTGAAACTTGAAATAATTTGCACACTTTTTTCTTTTAATATTTTGCTGGCAATGAACTGCACATATTGTGTTTGTACACGGGGTTTGTTGGCAATTGTACATATTTTATTTACATTACACATTCACCTGTTCATACAAACATTAAAACTGATAATATATTGCTTACTTATGAAAAAGCATGGTCAAATTATTATTAGTATTGTTGAAGGTACGATAGATAAAGATGAATTAATTTAAAGTGTATGCAATTTACACTGAAGCTTAACACTTAAAAGAAAGTTAAGCTGACATTTGCAACACACTTGCAACAATGATAAGATCATTATTGCAAGCCATAGTCACTGCAGAATATTTATATAGCAGGGAATTTAAATATATGTACTGCTTTTTCAGTACATAGGTACTCCTACATAATTTTCATTCATTTTAAAATAACCTTTACCTTCACCATATATGAAATCAGTGACAAACCATAGAAGCATTTATAAATATTATTTATTCACTTAGTTTAGTACCACTTTAAATTCCTAATATTATTTAGTCGTCTTTACCCTTTATTATATTTAATAAAAATAGGAAATAAGTATGTTTTGTTGTCTTTCCTAAAGCCCGTATAAGTTAACGTTTTCTACACAATCAGTTGTACATAACAGTCAACATAATATTGATTCTTGAGTGATTCAATATGAAATAAACATTGATATAATTTATTATAAAAAAAGAAGCATCTATTTAAACAAAATATAATATATTACAATGCAATGTCTTGATATCACTGGGGTTTTTGGTTTCAATATTGTGATACTAAAATGTTGTTTTGTTTACACAAAAAGGCGGTCATGGCAAATTAAATATATTACAGAAGCAATATTGTTTATTTATATTTTGTAGTTAATAAAAATATTTTATATTGAAACTTTTTTATTTAGTACATTTAAAAATATTTACACAATGGATAAGCTATGTAGCTGCCTATGCTGTCTGTCAAGTGACTTTTCCAACATATATGACAAAGACGGCAACTCGAAGAGCTTAAATCCATTGTGTATTTTTTATTTGTAAGGCCTAAGGAGGTTAATTTAAAAGTGGATTAAAACAAATATTCTATAAATATCTTTATTAGTTTTACTGTATACACTTCTCTTCTATACAATATTATTTAAAGGAGAGCCAGAAAATACAAACTTGCATTTAGGACTTAGGTGGCCCATCTCATCATTTTTATTATCGTCAATCCATTTGACTTTCTGTACATTCAAGTCAAGGTTTTTATTTTCCTTAGCAAACTCTACAAGAGTGTTACCAATTTCATATTTAGTTTCAAATGCAGAATTCACAAAAAAAATCTATGTACACATTAAATTCTAATGACGTTAAGTTATAAATTATAACGTGATTTTACAAAGCATTTTTTTACATGTAAAAGTGTATTTTGATATCCCTCATTTTGTACATAAAAAGCTTAATGAAGAAAAATACTTTTACTTAAGTAATTATGACATTATTTGCAATACTGAAAAGTACAATCAACAAACATTAAACACATAACACTTTAGATTTGTAAGATGAATGCTATAATATTGTGACAATATACAATAATTTATACCAATTGGTACATTCAAGCATTCATTTGGTATATTTCCAATTATAGTGATATTAGCTAAAATTATCATACTTGATTTAAGATGCCATTAATATGTAAGATTTACATACATAACATTGACATTACACACATTTAATTTAAAACTATCAGATCAGTCAGTCATTTCGTTCTTGTTCCTCCTCTTCGTCCCAATCACTTACTAAACTTTTAATATTATCAGGTTTTGATACACAATCTTTATTATTGTCTTCACTGACACTTTCCTTATTATCATGCCCATTTTGATCAGTAGCTTCTTTTTCAGATCCATCTTTTTCTTCAGATGGTTGGTCATTGTTTGTATCTTCTTCTTGGGAATCATTATCATCCCAATCATCAAGGAGTGAGGAAATTTTTTCATTCGACACAACCGGGTTAGCAGCCATTTCAACTGCATCTGAACACCTTTTTTGTTCGTTCCCATCACTAGATTCATGTTTTGCTGATGTAGTAAGATGTTTGTTTATCTCTTCTTGGATATTTTCAATAGACTCTTCTATTTCGGATGAAGGTTCAGATTCTTTAGAGTTTGTAATCGTTTTTTCTGGTTGACTATCACTTTCATCTTCTGACCACTCTGAAGTTAAATTTTCAATGTCCGCTTTATTATTTATTTTTGATGAAACAACACATGTTCTTGAATTAATATCTGGATGTTCATTTTGAGTTTCCATATTTTTTTCCAAGATGTTAGTCTCATCACCACTTTTTTCTGCGATCTGAATCTCTGTAGCATCATTCTCAATGGAATTTGAATTATGCTGATAGTTGTTTTGGATAGAATTTTCTTCCACTTGCATATTATGTTGAATGTCAACTCTTATTGAATCATTTACATCCGAATCACTAGGAACATTTATTGATTGATGTCCATTTTCCTGTGGTATATCCATTGTAGTTAAATCATCTTTAGTTTCTGCATCCTTAATTGCATATTCAGGGATTTGGATTTCACTTTGTAATTCTGAAATTTCCTGCAAATGCTTTGAAATGCCTTCTGTGGTTTCTGCGATTTCCTTTGCATATACAGAATGTTCTTGGATATGCTCAGATATTTCTTCAGTCTGCACAGTAATTTCTGGAGTCTGTTCAGCGATGTCTTCTGTAAGCTCAGTAATTTCATCAGTGTGTTGAGTAATTTCTTCACTAGGTTCAATTATATCAGAAACTTCTGCAACATATTCCGTAATTACCTCTGCAGGTTTAAGAATTTCCAGTCCATGTTCAGGTGTTTCTGTATTGCACTCAGATATTTCTTGTTCATGTGGAAGAATTTCCATTTGTTCAGTAATTTCGTCTGTCTCAATTGGAACGGTATGGCTAATTTCATCAACCCGTGGTTGAATTATATTAATATTAGAAGTAATGACTGACTCATTGTTGGGTCCACTGTCTGTTTGGCATAAAGCTCCAACGGCTGTCAATTCAGATAAGTCTAACTGTGATGAATTTTCAACAATAACACTAGAATGTGTGGAAATTTCAGATGTTATGATATTTTGTTGAAGCAAATCCAATGAGTTTATCTCTGGATTTTGACCATCACTGTTGATATTATTATTAGTTGTTATCTCTTCAGTAATAAGTATATTAGGGTCCTGTGTTATAATCATTGACTGCGAAATTGGAATACTTTCTGCTTGATTATATATATTTACAGTTTGGCCAATGTTATTTGTGGTCACTTGTTGGGTGATTTCATTCGTTAACGCTTTTGTTGTTGACAGCTGAATTTCTGGCACTTCATCTAAATTACTATTTGCAATATTTTGAATAGATGTAACAGTTGTTTGTGATGTAGATACGGGTGATGTTTGTTGCCATGGTTGTTCAATGCTAGTGCTTACAGCATGTGTACTTATTACAGGTGAACAAGTTGTTACAGTTTCAAAGTTTTGTGTTATTATTGATGAAGATTGAACAAATTGTGCTTCCAGACTTTGACTTATTTGCTGATGATAATGTTTATTCTGGTCATCAATTGGATGACTATATAAAACAACTATATTCGAATTATCACCAGTTATTGTTTCAGAGACACTAATTGGATAATTGTGAGGAATATTAATTTCATTTGATTGAGTTGCTTCTAAGTCTATTGTGTTTGTGTCTAATGGGGTACATGATTGTGTAGTCAAAACAGTTAATGTTTTACTGGGGTCGCTGTTATCAAAAATTATGGAGTGATTTGATGCCATAAGAGCTTTATATTCTTCCTCATTTGAAACAACAATTTGAATAGGTTGATTTATATTCGTATTTTTCTTAACAATCATTCTTGAAGTCTGAGGCTGTGCATTTTCAATATTCTGAAATTCTAGAAGTGTTTCAGCTGCCATACTTGGTAGGGCTGTTTGCAAATTTTCAGCAACTGTGGTTGCTATCGTATAATTATTATCATTATTTCTTTCCTTTTTTGGGATAAGTTGGTTGTTTTGAATGATGTATTCATTATTATCTATTAACAGAATCTCTTCATTGTTAGATGATGGTGATTCTATTTCTTCTGTGAAATTGTGACATTCTTGATTATTATCATGGAAAACTTTCTTTTTGGGAGTTGTGTTCGATGATTGTGTATTTTGATTTTGTGACTCTAATCCAGAATTTAGAATTTTATGTTTTGTTGGAGTTTTAGGAGTATTAGACCTTTTTGTAACTAGTTCTATATTACCATCTTCTTTTTGTTCAAGTTGATATTGGACACTCTCATAGGAATCATCTAAAGTATCATGTGTGTTAACTGTCTCGTTGCTCTGCTTTTGAAACTGAATTGTCCGTTTTATTTCTTCTGTTTTCACAGTTACCTTGTTGTCATATGATTCTTCATCAGAGTTATCAATAATACCATCTCTCTTAGCCATATGCTTATGGTTAGTTTTCAAATGAGTATATAGATTAGCTTCTCTTAAAAAGACTCTCAAACAATAAATACATTGTAAATTAACTTTTCTTTCAGCACTATATTTATGGCCAGATGTTTGAATGTGGACGAGCAGTTGATTGGATGTGACAAACGAAGATGCGCAAACATAGCATCGGAAACCTTTATGCTCAGTGTGAGACATTTTGTGCTTAATGAGCAGCGCTTCAGTTAGAGCAATATAGTTACAATAATTACACTTGGGGAATATATAACTAGCAGGTGGTGGCACACCATGTTTGGTAAACAAATGATATAGAAGGTAATTTCGTTTTAAAGATTTTAGCCCACAATATTCACACATTTTTGGAATAGGTTTTTCATTATGAACATCAACTAGATGTCGTCTGAATTTGTAGTATGTTGTAAAATGTAGTGCTCGTCCAGGTGTACCACATATGAGGCAAATCCATGGTCCATGTATATTCTCGGCTCCTAAAGATATGAGTCGTGCAGCTTCTTTAGAATCTAGTACATCAGATTGATAAGTAAAGTCTGTGACTTCTTGTTCTTGTTTAACAGATACATTTTCTTTTTTAATTTCAGTTACCATACGCTTATTTTTCTTTACCTTGCCAGGCGTATCCAATATTTTTAATTTAATATTTTTATTGCTTTTCATTAGGTGTGGATACTTTTTAAGCACTTCGCTTATAATTTTAGCATGATCTATATTGTTGGCTTGTTTGGAATCTTTAGTTTCAATTGTTAATTTTGGCCCTTCATCTATAATTTCATCAAATAACTGATTTGCATCCTTCACATTATCTTCTCTGTGTGTTACATTAAGCCGATGATCTATTTCATCTTCATCGAGAGTAGTTTCAGGACCATCATCAAATATGCTTGTATTCATTGAAATCTTTCTACATTCAACCATGTCATTAGGTGAAGCTCTGAAGAATTTTTTGGAGCTTGATGCATCCTCAAACAAATTTGCTTTTTTAGATCCATATTGTTTGACAGTTTCTGGATGCACCAATAGGGGTTTTGAATTGTATGATATATTGGTGAAGGAATTATCTGTAATATTATCTTCATCTAATTCTTCCGGCAGTTCATATCGTGTTGGCCTAGGTTCAAAATCAGTTTGTTTATTCTTTTCATAATGTATAGGAAAATATGGTTCTAACACACTCTGGTGTCCGTTTCTGACAGAGTCCACTTTAGTAATATATGGAAGATTTCTTTTGGGTTTTGGTTCATTATCGGTATCAAATGCTTTAGTGTAGGTACGTTTATATGTAACACCACTTGAAGATGGGGCTGGCGTTATGGTCGGTTTCTTTTGCTTGTACAAGTCTGGCTTTGTATTCTTGCTGTAACTATGGATAGGTGCCGGCCTATTTTGGCGGTGGGCATCAAGCAATTTTGAGAGCACTGGCATGTTCATGACTAGCGAGGTTTGATACAGCTTCTCTAGGAGATCCATTTTGAACTCTAGCTGCCCGGTATACATAAAGTTTACTATGGGCACCACGACATCGGCTTGTAAATCGTCCGGCATCACCAAGCGGTCTTCATACATCTCGCAAGTTCTCTCGAGTAGCTCGAAGTACTCAGTGCATGCACTGAGTACTAACCTGTGTACTTTTAACTGGGCATTATCTTGAAATTGCAGGGTCAGATCACAGTAATCCGTTCTATTGAAGAAATGTTTGAGCCTCTGAAGGAAATAAATTCCCCAGTTGTCGACTTTCACTTGCTTCATTACGCTCATTTTTGTGATTGATTTATAACATTGTCATGAATGAAAACTCCTTTCGGCTGAAAATAAATAAACACAGGTTAAAAAAATTTGTTTGTTTCTCGCAATATTGTATATTTTGATGTAATAATTACTTTAACAGCGAGTAATCGATAGTTCTTGTCATTGTTAGTAGTAGTTATTGAACGCACACAAACGTAATTGAAAATAAAATTGTCCTAAATTTTTTTATGATACACTTGAATTTTGCGCCACTATTTTATATTTTTTTCCTTGAACTTACCAATAAATGAAATTGCACTATGATTTCAAACTTTAGCTTACAATCATATCGTACGACAAGGCACAAGCAAAATTACTGCACCTAATTTGTTAAAACTTGTCACAGCTAACGCAAGATGGCGGTATATCGAAAAATAGGACATTTTTGTCCAAAGCGGCGCGCGACGCCACCGACTTGAGTCATCACAGAAATTATTTTATTGTGTAAAACTATTAACTGTTTAGAAATAAAATTTACAAAATGTATTAATAAAAAAATTTTTTTTAGTGTTACAGAGTATTGTATTTTACTGATAAATATGCATTTTAATGTTACAACAAAAAATGGACGAAGTTTGACACCGAGTGCCGCCATCTGCGCTACTTGTTGTAGGAACTATTGATTGAGTTACTACACATAAAATTGAGGCCATACTGTCGCTAGGCTAGCTAAGTGATATTTCATTTTGATATTTTATTTACATGTCCAATGACAATAGATGGCTCTGCTCTTTAATCAATTTATATTATTATTATGTATTTTTTTAAATTTTTGGGTATTAAATAATTTTAATTTAGTATATTATGTGTAATAACATAGTTTTATTTAAAATACGTTATCAAAGACCAATCATTATTTAATGGGCGAAAAACATGGCCTTCTTACACTTGAAAGAAATAATTTTTACTAAAAATTAAGTCAGTCATTAAACCTGTTCCCTAATTTTTAATTAAATAAATACAATCTAACACCAACATACTTATTTCAAAAGGAGGTATTCCTAGGCTAGAGGTATTCCTCTAGGTTCAATACATAGTTATTAATCGGAGTTCAATACCATAACATAATAAATAATTAAAATAATTAAAAATAAGGTATTGTTAAGTATTTATGTATGACTTGTTACTCGCATACCAACGGTCGCCACTCGCTGACAAACCACTTTTTAGGGTTCCGTAGTTCACGTCTCGGATCCCTTGTGGTTTCGTCACGTCCGTCTGTCCCACAGAATACATCCACTCCGTCGGTCCGTCCGTCCGTCAGTCAGCCGTCCTCGGCTTAGCAATAACCGTTTGGAGGAAACGGTTACTGCTAGAAAGATGAAACTTGACATGGACATGATGTGTATTTACCATTACCAATGATTTCAAAACTGAGGCTGGGACTAAATATGGTCCGGAATCCGGAACGCCTGTGAAAATTCAGAGCACTGAAAATATAATTCTGAGCTAATACAATAGAGTTGAAAATGGAAGATTCGAGTGTCGAGTGTCGTAATGTGGGGATGATTTCTTTTTTCTCGCGTCTAATGTGGGGTATCATTAGATAGGTCTTTTAAAAACATTGGAGGATGCTCAGACGATTTTTTTGATTTAGAGTTTCGTTTGCGAGATATTCAATAACTTTGAAGCGCAATTTTTTGGTAAAATAAAATATAATCATATATATAATCAATAATATAATCGGCCTTATTGAAAATTAACTTGCCTTGTACCACAGATAAGTAAATAGTTACTACGTAACTAGTACAATATAATATAAGCACTCACTCCGAGTGGGCTATTTTTTAACAGACTACGGCGAAGCCAAAAGAAGGGTAACGATTTTGGCAGTACGAGGGCGGCACTGAAAATTTCGGAAAACAAGGAAGTGACACAACATTACTATTTAAAAATGTATTTATTGCTTTTCGAAGTGTTCTCCGCGAAATTTGACACATTTTTTCATACGATGGAACCAATCATTGAAGCAACCATTCCATTCGGAAGTTGGGGTCTCGAAAATGGCCGTTTTGTAGGCGTCCACAGCTTCTTCAGGTGATGAAAATCTCTGACCACGCAATTTATTCTTTATTTTAGGGAAAGTATAGAAATAATTAGGGCTTAGGTCGGGGCTGTACGGCGGATGGTCTAATAATTCTATGATTTCTTGCTCTAAAAACTCTTTTATTCTGTGCGCGGTGTGAGAACTCGCATTGTCGTGATGGAGGATGATGCGGCGGTTGCAGTTCTCTTTACGGAGTTCAGAAACGACCTGTGGCAAACAAATGTTAGCATACCATTCTGCATTAACTGTTCTTTGTCCCTCAAGAGGAATAGTCCCAACATGGCCGGTTTTGGAGACAAACGTGGCCAACATTTTTTTTGCAACACTCCGTGAACGAACAATTTTTGTTGGCTTGAACTCATTTTCGAACACCCAAACTCGTGACTGGTTTTTTGTTTCGGGTTCGTACGCGTATATCAAGGATTCGTCACCTGTTACGATGTTGTATACAGCATTTGAGGATCCTGCGTGGAATCTTTCGAGAGTTCTGACGCACCAAGTAACGCGAGCCGCTTTTTGCTCTTCACAGAGCAAATGCGGTATCCATCGGGAAAACAACTTTTTTACACCTAATTGTTCATGCAAGATTATTTGTATTTGACTCATGCCAATGTCTAAAGTTGCCTGAATTTCGCGGTATGTCACATGTCGATCTTCCTCAATCAGCTTACGCACAGCATCAACGTTTTCTTGGGTGACTGCAGTTTTTGGACGACCTTGACGGGGATCATCACTGAGCTTGACACGCCCACGTTGAAATTCAGCAAACCAGCGATAAATTGTGGTTTTGGATGGGGCTTCATCACCAAATGCAGAAATCATCCGGTCAACACACTAATTTTGTGTTAAACCACTTCGAAAGTCATAATAAATCATCGCTCTAGAATTTTCTCGAGTCAATTCCATTTTCTCAACGACTAAACAAGTTTGACAAGACCTTGTGATGTGACAAGACCGAGAATCTTTTTTTAAATAAATAAACGGTATTCGATTTTTAAAACCAAGGAGTTTTAAATTAAAAAGATTTTAATATGACAGGAACAGTGGAAATATTCCATTCCCGATACTTTTAGTGCAGCCCTCGTATCTATTCCTCTTTGACTATTCGACTATTCGACTATTCCTCTTGAGGACAAAGAACGGTTAATGCAGAATGGTATGCTAACATTTGTTTGCCACAGGTCGTTTCTGAACTCCGTAAAGAGAACTGCAACCGCCGCATCATCCTCCATCACGACAATGCGAGTTCTCACACCGCGCACAGAACAAAAGAGTTTTTAGAGCAAGAAATCATAGAATTATTAGACCATCCGCCGTACACCCCGACCTAAGCCCTAATGATTTCTATACTTTCCCTAAAATAAAGGATAAATTGCGTGGTCAGAGATTTTCGTCACCTGAAGAAGTTGTGGACGCCTACAAAAAAAAAAAATATGTGTCAAATTTCGCGGAGAATACTTCGAAAAGCAATAAATACATTTTTAAATAGTAATGTTGTGTCACTTCCTTGATTCCCGAAATTTTCAGTGCCGCCCTCGTAAGACTGGCTGGATCGATTTTTTCATGGTAATAGTAACAGCAGATTTCGAAAAAATCGATAATATATTAAATAAATCTGCTGTTACTATTACCATGAAATTTAGTATGCAGGGTGGTTTGGCGGAGAAAAATCGATCCAGCTAGTCTTATCCCTGCTGAGCCTGAAACTGCGCATTTTAAGCTATATATGTTTTTTCTCTTGTCGTGCAGCAATATATCAATAATTTCGACTCTATCGTGTTAGTACAGTTTGGCAGTTTGGTGTGCGTATGTATTATTTTTGCTTTGTTAGAAAATTCCAAATGTGGTGGGTTCGAATCCCAGTCAAATAAATATTTTTGTGTTAACTTAACTTCCCAGGTACTAGATACTTAACTGATAAAATGCCATTTTATGAAAAACTTGGCACAAAAATAACGAAATAATAAGCAATCATGGCATAAATATGGCATAATGGTACGGAACGGTTTCAAATTTATTAAAGTACTTTTGCCTCTTAGATATACGCAATATGTGAGTGTTGTCTGTGGAATGCATAGACGTATATATAATGTAGACGAGGCATGTTGAGGCAAAAACTGTCTCCTCTTAAATGGCCCGACTTTTGGAGTTTTTGGGCCATTTTGACATTTGAAGTACGGAGAAAAGAAGATGTCAACAAATGTCAGCCACATTTGAGGTATGGTGAAAACCAAAATTGCGTAACTTTTTTTGGGTGATGATTTGTTCTGTCAAATATACGTTAAAGCCTATCTTTAGTTTTGAAATCTTTAATGGAATGTGATAGAGAGATTGACAATTGTGTCAAACGTATCCTACCTACTATGGAGGGTTGAAAAAAAACTATGTTCCTACAGAAAAAGTGTCCGAATAAGCGTGCTATTATAACTAAACTCAGCTAACTTCACTCCATCTCATATTGCTAACTTCATATCACACCCAATGATGACTCTACCGTCAATATGGCCAGTTTTGGAACGGTTATTTGACTACTTTTGTCGGACACTTTTTAGCTTTTCTGCCTTCCAGAGAGAGTCCTCCTTTCCTCTACCCTCCATACAACCAACATATACTGTTATGTCATCAGTGTGTTATCATCCAAACCCATGGTAGTGTAAGTTATTAATCTGAGGTAATGTGTGACGTTATTTTTATGAACATTATGTATTTCAAAGTACTGCACACCTTCCTCCACATAATATTTAACTGTTCCAAATTACATACTTCTCCGTTTGCATAATTATCGTAAAAAGGGGTTAGAAGTTTTCGTTTCAAGACACAATGCTGATAAAACCGGGTGTTTTACGCTCTTCAATACAATTGGATGAAACTGGATTATTATTTATAGACTATCTATAGTAATGTGGCTTTACCCAAATCTCAACAGCTTTAAGCTATAGCCTTCTTAAGCTGTCAAGACTTATTCAAAACTTGACACGGGAGCTGACCATTATAATCTTTAGTTGAGTAGCCCTGCCACGATTTGCCAATTGCCGCCCCGCCCAGCTGAAGCCCCGCCCAACGCGCTGGGCGGATTACCGACATTCAGTGTGCACGCGGCCTAACGGGCACTCGCGTTTTCTGAGCGGCACAGAGTAGTCACGGAAAAGGAAAGGTGCGTATAAATTTTTTCAAGTGTGTATTGTGTACAAGTAAAGATTGTAGTTGTTCATATATTTTTTTATATTATTAGGATTTTAGAGTAAAAAAGGAGTCTAAAAGTACAAATTACTAATTAGCGGCAAACTGTGGAATTAAAAAAGCGCACCTATCAATTGCATTTTTAAAACCCCATTCCTTAATAGGTATTTTGTTTTATTTATACCTTATTGTAAAGGCTTTTTAAATAATAAGCATCGAAGTTAATTATTAAAACTCCCTATTTTTTTTTATAAAATTACTCTACGATACTCTGTTTACATCTAATTTAATCTTTTTGTATACAAAAAGACATCAGTACACTTTAATAGTAGCTTATTAATCGTGCGACGGTGAAATGAAACGAAACCTTTTTTTTTCTTATGTATAATTTGACAGTTGCTTTTGGAAAGTTCACAAAACAACAATTTTTTTTATAAAAAATTATAACCCGACTACGTAAATTATAAAGCCTATGTTATCCGGGCTATTATTACGTGCCTATTGACACCTCATTAATTAAAATCGGACCAGTAGTTTATGCGCTACAGTGGAACAAACATACATACATAAACTGCCAAAACCCTTCCTTTTGGCCTCGCCGTAGTCGGGTAATAACAAATACAGTACTTACAGGTACGTACTACGTTAAAACTTTGACCCGTAACCGAGTGCTCGTGATCACGGATATTCGTTAGTTTTTACTTTTTCATAGTGTTTATTGGCCAGTGCCGTCGTCTCGTTGCAAAGCGAGCTGTCAAAAATGTGCGGATACCCCATGGGGAACCGCATGATTAAAATTATAAGTGACAGCTGCTACCCCGATCCTCCTACTTCTCTCTTCGTACGAGTCCCTAGCTGGACTGTTCTAGTTTTCTTTTTCTTTACCGATACAATACGGGACATGAATTAGTTTTAAATCAGCAAAATTCTTATATTTTCCGAGAGGCAACATAAGTATGGACCGAAAAATGCAAAAAGTACAGTAATCAGTTTCTAAATAAAAAAAGTTACAGGACTAGAAAGGACAAAAAAAACGTTGATCATTTCGTTATATAGATATTTGATACCTATCTAATGTTAGATATTTTTTTTACAATCTAGTTATAATACTTATATAATACTTAAATATATAGTATTTTAGATGACTACATCTAAAATATTTAGTTTCATTAATATACTCAGAAATATTGAGGCTTTACTACTTGGTAAACGTAAAATAAAAATGTGTATTTTTTTAATCAGATACATCTCTTTTTAACACGCTTTTATTAGCTCGGGTTGTATGTATCCATGTATGTAACGGAATCTTTGAGCTTAATTTTCACCGGTTTCTAGACGTCTGATCAACTTGAAACTTTGCACACGTCTTAAGGGCCGATGACAATGCAATAACCCGATAAATATTTTCTAAGCGTGTTTTTTTAGTTTTTTTAAACTATTATAATTATTATTTTTGCTAAATTCGTAAACAAAACCTACATCATTAGTTTACTTACATCATATACAAAAACATTCATTATGGTAAGTATGAACTTAAACGCACAAATATCGGAGTTATTTACAAATATGTTGCTGCGGCCGTATACTTCATAGTTCATACACTTTTACCTAGGCGTGACGTCACATATAGGTAGGTAAGGTACGACTTTAGTATGGAGCGTTTACACGAGACTTGCGAAATTTTGTATACAAAACGCTGTACCTTTGAAAATATTGATATTGTTTGAGAATTTACTCATATTTAAGAGTGAAGTGAGTGAGAATTCATTTAGGCAATTAAAAAAAAAATTCAGTCATCAAGCCTATTAAATTTATAAGAGTATCTATCCCAACACTTGGGAACTATACATTACGAAATCAGATTAACTGTCAAAACTACACGAACATTGCTGGATATTTACCCTTTTATCTCCGAAAAACGTTTCTGCAATTAATTTAAGATTAAAAAAAATGTTGTTCTCGAAATACGAAATGATTTAAAACCCCGCGTCGGTGACGTATCGAGATATATTTTATCGCTCAACCCCTTGTAAAATGAACACTCATTAAATTTACAGAACCAAAGTGCATTTTAACTTGAGCCCGCTTTTCGACTTGCAAAAAATACGCTTTGCTGTTGAGCAAATTTGTAAATTTGTGTTGAGCAAAAAAAAAAAATAAAAAAAAAAAATTGGAGTTTTAAAGTATAACATTTTTAAAAGCACCTCCGATTTTGTCATTTCGTTAATGGACCGTAAAAAGTATTTTGGTCTTTTTGTACTAGTAGCAGTGATTTTAAAACTAAGGATGGGCTATAACGTACACTTGACAGAAAGAATCTTTTTTTTTTTTTAATATATGGCGTCTGCTTACTTTAAAACCATTTGCCATTGTCAAGTAAAAAGCAGGAGATAGAACTTTCGTTTCAATTTTCAACACTGTATTCATATATCGTCAAGTCTAAAGTCTAGTCAAAGTCCAAATAAATAGTCAGTACAGTCAATGAGTCATGCCAGTCGATTCATTAAAGTGGTAAAAGCTTTACTGAAAGTTCCTAGGGAGTTTTGGCGGGAACACAAAGTAGCACGTTTTTAGTAGTTGTACCACTTGCCCACACTTGTGCACATTAACGAATATTTAATGATTAATATTTTACCAATATTACACATTAAGAACCGATATAACACTTTATTGAGGAAATACAAAAACCACAACGTCACCCATTGAACTCCCCGGCAAAACATCCAAGATAAAGTTACGTCAACTTGATGAACTAATGTCGAAATGGCCCCTAAAACCCAAAGATTTCAAAATACAAGATAGGCTATGACGTACATTTGACAGAGCAAACCTTCATAAAGTAAAAAATTGCGCCATCTTGGTTTCCACCATACTTCAAATGTCAAAAGGGCCCCAAAAATCTTAAAAGTGGTCCATTTAATTGGGGACACTTTTCGCCTCGACATGCCTCGTCTACTAATATAAACATCTATGACTCGTAAACAAACCTTACAAGTATAAGATACTAGTTAGGTTTCGAAGAGGTCTACAATCTAGATATTCATTACTCTATGTAGGTACTCCACAACTCAGAGTAGATAAGTTGTTGCCTGTTTGTTTGGTTATTTTTTTGGTAAAGCATCTGCAGTTATATCATTGTTTATATGGTAATCTTATACTTTAAACGAGTAATTCTTGTTTTATAATCAGAATCTCGGAAACGGCTTAAACATATACACTGAAATTTTGGTACGCAAATCGATCTAGCTAGGTGTTATTCCAGAAAAACCCGCGAATTTTTGAGTTTTTAGACACTTTTTCTTTCGTTGCGTAATTAGATGTGAGTTATTTCGCTCTCTATTTGTCAAAGCGCGTGGATCAGCGACGTGTGCTTAACATTTTGCGTTGTTGGCAAATTCGTGTCTCGGGTTCGTGTCCCGGTCAGACTTATATTTTTGTGATTACACATATTTTTTATACCTATTCCCATCTGTTAATTTTTTTTCCTTACTATGTACTAAAACTCCGAGTAAAGCCTGGTCTCCCAGGTACTCATGTATTACATGGAAAACTTTAGGATAAGTGAGTAGATGTTACAAATTATACGCAAGTGACTAGATATTAACTAGATACGATCAAAAGTACTAGGTACTGTTCGTATTCGAATAAAACGAAGTAATAGGAATTAGTATCTATGCTCTTTATGCCGATGCAGAATTTCGGCTATACGAGCGATGCCTGTGCCTGGATAGTCAGAATAAAAAAGTATGCAAATATGGCGCACAGAGTATAAAATGGTAATTTCCGTGGGAGAGCTCGTCAAACTTTTTAATCTCATGTGACATGGCGGCCGACAACGGGGGGATGATTGAAAGCGTCTCATTTGTATTTTTATTACTTTTTAATTTCGTTCCATTTTCTCGAGTGGTCTTGTTAGTTGTTTTGTTCTTTTTTTCAATTTGTAAACTTAAAAAGTACGTTGTAATTATGCCGCTTATAAACGCAAGCGCGAATAAATAAAAAAAAAGTGAATTAGACGCTTAGCTATCGGTGTACCTCTCTTTAGTTTACAACTCTATCAAGTATAAGAAATATATACCCTCATCTACTATTTATTAGTGATAAGAAATAAATGATAGATAACATTGACACATAGAAATGTCAGCGTGCGACGAGCAGCAGAACTGTCATATACTTAATTTTAAACTTTATCTTCATTACTATAAAATATAGTTTCGCTTGAGACAACCGCTAATGGCCGCTAGCGACCGTAGAGCGGTTTGAAAAAAATGGCCAATGGGAATTGGGACATATTCGCTATAACTACTACAAAACCCAATCATATACCTACTGGATACCTCCATCCATTAACCCCAAAAACCACTAACCACTTGGGGTCACCGTTCTAAGTTCAACCATATGAAGGTCAAAGGACAAAGAGATGTAATCTCGGCGACAGACCCTTGACATGTCCACAATACGTATAAATCGTTGTGTAACTATACACTATGCAGATGTATATTGTATACGCGGTAGGGTTGATTCGAATAGATTTTCATTTCGAGACGTATGTAGATAGTGAATCGTGATAGCAGTCAGTTTTCACGCATTTGTTGAATTGTGGTTGAAAAATATATGATACTAGCTTTTTTCCTACGCTCCGCCCGCGTATATATAGTATCGGGTAGCCCACGGGAAACTGTACTTTTGCTGGATAAAAAGTACTTACCTAGCCGTTGTTTTTAATCCAGAGCCCAAATTACTTCTATGGTAGTAGTTTAGATAAGATATTATAGTATAGTATTTGGTATGCCAATTCATCTAAATCCGTTCAGTAGTTTTTGCGTGAAAGAGTAACAAACCACCCATCTTCACAAACTTTCACATTTATAATATTAGTAGGATTTAAACACATTTTAGGTTTACGGATTTAAATATTTTTTAATTTAATATTAAATCGAGCAAAGGACATGGTCTAAAATCCACACAAAAACACCGCCGCCGAGTCGACAGCAATGAAATTTTTGGCAATATTTGATGTAACCAAAGTGGCAACATCGAAAAGCGCCGTGTATAGGAGTTATAATTTAATTAGTTCTTGCCTGCGGCTCCGCCCGCGTGAACAGTGTTCGCGGCAATAATTCTACTGAATAAATATTATATATTAAATGAGCCTAAACTACCATACCATACCAATTTTCATTTAATTCGGTTCAGGATTTTGGGCGTGAAAGACAGTAAAATATACATTAATATATATATTTTACTAGCATTAATTGCCCGCGGCTTTGCTCGCGTAAAATTAGGTTTTAAACTTTCATCCCCTATTTTACCCACCTAGGGGCCGAATTTTAGAAAACGCTGAAATACGTAATTTATTATTTTTCCGTGCTCAATTCATACGAAATATCATGCAAACATGTCCAAGGAATAAAAAGTTTCATACAAACTTTTATCACCTATTTTACCCCCTTGGGGGTTGAATTTTGAAAAGGAAGGATTCCTTAGTGGATGCCTACGTCATATGAGAAATATGTGTGCAAAAATCAAATTTCTAGCCTTAAGGGTTTGTGGCCTGTGCGTTGATGCATCAGTCAATCAACTTTGCCTTTTTTATAATAAATAAATAATAAATACAACGTCAATCTGGCCCCGTGCTAAGTATCCAAAGAACTTCTGTTACAGGTACCAGAAAATGGGAACTATATTTAATACTTTTATACTATACATATATTTAAGATTTTTACTATATTATACATGTATTTAATACGCATCCATGACCCAGGAACACAGAAAAACTTTTTGTTCCTTCGGCGGGATTCGAACCCGCGACCCCCGGCTTATGCACCAACGCGTTAAACCACTGCGCCGAGGTCGTCATATATAAAATATAGATAAAAAGCAGCCTATGTATTTATCTAAAGCCTAAACTACTAAAGTTTTAGCGAGAAAGTCTCAAACATCCATCCATCCATCCCTCACTCTTTCACATTTATAAAATAGTAGCGCAGGATTTTACGTATCTATTTGTAAGATTACAAAAACACAAATGAATTTTACCCTCTTGTAGGAACGATTTGGATATTATTGCGGCCACAAATGTCATCCGTGGCGGCCGCCGCTGTAAATGTCACCTCAATTCGTCGCACAGCGGCGACACCGTTTGTCGCACCGCGGTGACGACATAATTAATATCATCCCCACCAACGAGGGTTTTTAAATTCGTGACATCTGACAGCTTTTTGACACGACAAGGACCGTCGTGCTACCGAGCCCCACCTGGTGACAGAAAAAGAATCGAAAATTCTTATTGACCGTTTTGATACCACTTACGCCAACAGATGATGCTTTGTGTGCTTTGGGTCTGCCCCTTAGCGGCAGAAAAAATATCAAAAATCCTCACTGGATGAAATCACACAATAACCTAGTTACCTAGTGGGTTGATATTTCTCTTTTCTGACCCCAGTCGTCTATTTTCTAACTTTAAGGGTCAGCTCACGCCTGACACCGAGATGACACGCGATGTATCGCGTTATTTTAAGATAACAATTCGAAATTGAACTTTATTCACTAGTCAAAAGATACAACGTGAGACTTTTCATTGCAAGAGCGCGAGCGGCGGCGCACTGCGCAGCGCGGCACGAACGAACGAACTATTGCAATGAAACGTGTATCTTATGTGTAATATATAAAGTTCAATTTTGTGGCGCTATCTTAAAAAGTGCTCGCTACGTCACCTCAGTGTGAACTGACGATAAGTAATTCTAAAAAAGACGTCATACCTAAAACGCAATCGTTACCGTCTTGTGACGTCTTGCAGATATTCATATAAAATATCGAAAATATATTTCTGTGCATAAGTAGGTACATAAACACAGAACACTGTTGTATAGCTACGCGTGATATCTCTATTCTCTAGGCCATCAAGCCAACATATATTTGGATTCGTTTGCAGTAAAAAATCCTTGCTGGTTTAATGAACTCAGTTAAAGTTTTTAGAATAAGTATACACATCATACAAGTCCCGTATCGCGCTTGACCGTGTTCCCCGCCCCCGTAATTCGGGGTTACGAACTAATAACATTACATTTAGAGGGTCTGGCCCCACGATTTTCACCACTAATTCTATTCCGTAACCACTATGTCGTCAGTGACGTCACTTCGTAATTGCTATGTCGACGTGTCAAAATCGAATGTAGGTACCTAAAAATCAGATCGAAATTATTGCAGAGCACGGCTTCTCAACCTTTCGGGGGCCTTGTATGTTAATGATCCGACAAAGTTGTCTCGCGAATATTATAATTAAATAAAGAGCCCGGTATATTAATTATGTATGTATGTATTTTTATGTACAAATAAAATATAAGTAACCCCCGGGTTAAAATTGGCAAATTCATCAAAGTCCGCCAACACTTTATTCACCTAACATATATTTTCAAAAACATAATTTCCTAGACAACTTAAATCATTTCGCCACCTCAACCAACATGTCGAAGAAGGAGATGAATCCTCGAAATAAAATTTAAGTTAACCGTGAACATCCGAAGCAAAATTAACGTCTGCTTTAAAAACAATTAGACAATAACGAAACGGAGACGCGGCGTTGACAAGCATTAATTACAAATTACCATCCGGGGTGGAAAATCCGGGGTGGGAATTGGGAAGCCAATAATTCCCACCCCACGATATTCCCTTGAAATGTTCTTTGGAACAAATCAAAGTTGGATTTGTTTTAAGTCTTTTTGTGTGCGGCTCAAGTAATTTGGGTTTCGGATTACACTCTTTCTTTTCAATCCGCGGTTAAAGTAGGGTGGTTAAGGTATATATTAGCGGGGTACGGGGTTTAAACAATATTAAAATGTGATATTCATCTCATGAATTCCGTTTTTATGTTACTTTTAATAACAATATTATTTCATATATTATGTATTTATAATAACTTGTTGTTCCTTGCACGGAGAAAGTATACAGTAGATAATATTATAATTAAATTTAATATAAAAAATAATAATTTGAAACTTACTAAAAAGTTTTACCGATACCTAAGCTAACCAACTAAATTTACTAGGAAAATAAGCTAACACTACAGTAAACTCTGTAAACTCACACCGAAACGAGAATTGCAATTTTGAGATAGCTATTCAAAAATCAACTTTATTCACTACACAAAAAGATACGCGGCGCAAAATGACATTCGAACTCTTACAAAGATACGTGTATTTTATTTTAATTCTTCTTGTGTAGTGAATAAAGTTCAATTTTCAATAGCTATCTTAAAAATAGAGCACCACGTCGCGTTTCGTTTCGCTCCGGTGTAAGTTGACTCTAATACTCGGATTACATCTTCTGGAATCTCTCCGGCCGGAAAAAACAGCCTTGAAAATAGAACTCTGTGATTAATGATTATACAATAGAGCTTAAAATCGAACACTCGGATAATGTAGTCCGAGCCTAATGCTAACCATACACGTAACGGTATACCTGACAAGTTTGCCTGTACAGGTAAACCGGAGCGTGTATGTGGCACAACTGTGCGGGCTTTCATACACTATCAGCTCACGCTTACCTGACAGGACCAGTGCAGGCAAACCTATCAGGTAAACCCTCACGTGTCTGGCTAGCCTAAGGTTTACTACATACACTATATTATCATCAGCTGTAGACCTCTATAATAACCTCTATAATAACATACTTACATTTATATAGTATATAATATTATGTAGGTATATAGTATACAAAGTTTTGGAATGACACAATGCATTGATATTATGAAAATCCTGCCATATTGATAGGTACTCACTAATTTAAATTTAAATACTAACTTAAACTAACTTAAAACACTAATTTAAAACTCACTAATTGGAGAGGTCCAAGGCCATAAAGAGATTAATCCTACAAAAATATATTCGTCCATAAAGTCGGCCATATTGTTTTTCGGATCCGTCTCAGAAAGAATAGCGCTAATTAATGAGAAGTCGCCGGCTGATTTCCATGGAGACGTTCAGCTGGAGAGTTCCACCGGCGCGCGGCGGCCGGCCACCCAGCGCGCGCTAATGGCTTTCTTTGTGTTCCCATAATTTGTGCGGATTGATTCTTGTTTGTAAGGGGACAGGCTTATTAAATGCGATGTCTTTTTATAGGAAATTACAAATTTTTGGATTTGTTGATTTAGATTAGCATAGGATTGATTGTAGGATAGGATTGAACGTGTATACTTACTTTTTTCCTTACAACAACAGGTGATGTTGATGACAATGTATAATATTTAGTTTAGTTTGTAGGTATATTAAAAATATTGTGTAATTACTTGATAAATGAAACAAAATATGACGTTTTATTTGTAGTTTTGTAAATATATGAGTATGTAGGTACATGTAATAATTACAAAAATAGTTTTATAATTTTTTAAATTAGAATTACATAGGAGGTATAATAAGTGCTCTACTGTTTTGACACAGGGGGCAAACGAGCAGATGGGTTGCACTTGATGGAAAGCGATTACCGTCGCCCATGGACACCCGAAATATCAGAGGAGTCGCAAGTGCATTGTCGGCCTTATAAAAAGGGCACGCTCATACGTGATTCTATAGATATAATTATAGATATATAGTTTTACATACAGTCACTCTATAGTATAGAGTGACTGTATGTAAAACGCATACAAACCTGCTAGGGTGAGATGGATGGAGAGGGACGAGATGAAATGAGAGAGAGAGAGAGGGAGAGAGAGATAACCACGTGATGCCTGCGACTTCGTGCGCGCAAAAGGAAATCCCGCGGAAACTGTATATTTTATTGCGATAAAAAGTAACCTACTGGACCACGGGGTCCAGTAGGTTACTTCTAACGGTCTAATCTATATCTCTGCTAAATTTCATCAAAAACAGCCCAGTAGTTTCGGAGTCTATTCAATGCAAACAAACAAACAAACTTTTCCTCTTTAAATTATTAGTATAGATTGAACAAGTACTCAATCATTTAAGATGAAAACGAAATTATACTAAAAACGAAGTTACTTACCTACATAAATACGTAGGCATACGAAAAAGCGTTTATTGAAAAATATATAATATAAATATCGAGTCTGATACAACCTAATACGTTTTTTTATATAAATAAAATACCTCAGTCCTGAAAGGCACAATACAGGCACAATATTACCTCCATATGTTTACAGCCGTTATTAATATCAAAGATTTATGCTTTCAAACTTTTTAATATTTATAGCTCGGCAATAAATTCTTGGCGACGACTTGCGGGAAGGGTTCGTTATGGGGGAGCAACAAGTAAGATTATATCGTCTTTGTTTTACTGATACTTACCGCTTTATTGAAAATCCTTTATTATTGCAATCAATGTGGAAGTTTACGGCATTAAGAATAGAGTTTACGGTGTGGTGTGGTATACCTATGAGAAATACTGAAGATTTAATACAATTTGTTTTGTCACAACTCTAAAGCATGTCACTATTTAGTTGTTCTATCCTGCCAAACCTCTTTTATTATACTATCTATCTGCCTCGGCTTAAGCTAATTTCAGACTACGCTATACTATTGTGCTATATAGTATAGCAAAGAAGTACCTAATGCTATACTATATACGTTCACATTACGCAATATTATCGCAAGCATTTATAGTACATAATATTTAGGAAGTTCAGTATGGTTGTGTCGCACGTTTCGCTTGCGGGACGGCCGAGGGTAAGAGAGGAGGAAGAGGTCGGCGCGCGATATAGCACAGCATGAACGAAGCTGCGTATTGCACTATTTTATAGCCTATAGTACGCCAATAATATATAGTACAGTACAGTGTGAACGTGTCCATAACAATGTATATATTATAGCATAGTCTGAAAACCGCTTTAGCCTACAGGCCGAAGCTATAGATAACAAATTCAGTTTAGTTCGTTACTCACTCTGTCCTCGCACTGTCCACATGTCCACGTAGGCGACGTGAATCGGCGTGGTGCGATGACGTAACACGATGCGGCAACGTCATTGCGGAATGCAGAATGTATTGAAATTTTACAAGACACGGCGATCCGGCGTCGCGCCGTGCAGTTTTACGGCGACGTGATATTGCACGGTATGTCAACGCAAAGTGCCGCGACAATCGCGCCGTTTCACGTTGATGACTACGTGACGGGGACAGCCAGCTCATAAGGCAACAATGCCTTTTTTTTTTATTGACACGATCAGAAATATTTGAGCCTACAAAAGTCCATTTAAATAACAATTTATGTAATTCAATCAAAATCTATATATTAATGATCTTATTTCAACCCAAAATCAAGCGGTCAATGACAAATGGACAATGGACAGACATTTAACAGATATAAATTATGAAATCAAACCCACGGATCTGGATCCATCATCCCCATTAAGCGTATTGGCCAGACAATGGCAAGATTTGCCCAAGATATTTGCAGATGAGATTTCACGTCAGGCCATTGTTCTACGATCCACCCTATTTTACTGTTCAATTCGGTTTTATAGATAGGTTTTTATCGAGCTTATAAAATATTGTGGATTTGAGAAGGTTAGCATTAGTGGTATGATGTTTTTTTGAAACCTTCTCTTTAAAGATTTTAAAAATGTCACTGAGAAAATGTATCATCTTATTTAGGCGGCGACTACACATATTATATACGCCTGCTACGTATCTTCAGTAAAACCATGTAGCTACTGACCCTCGGTGATCTTCGTTTTTCTATGGAAATGACAGACGATGTATGAAAAACGACGATTACCGAAAGACATTAAGGTCGTGGCCGTACTGTATAAGTATTAACGTCCCAATCACAGACTGATGTAGATAGATCATGTTAAATGACACAATCATTAATGCAGTGAATCATCAGTACAAATATCAAAATGGCTTACTTTAATTGGTTAATGTATAAGTTTTGGTGAAATCAATTATAAAGACGTTTAGGCAAAAAAATATTTTCATACTCAAAGCAAAAAAATCATCTCGTGTATGGGAGAATCTCCACTCAAAGCAAACTCGCCCATACAAAGATTTTTTTTTACCTAAACGTCTATACATATAGGCAGTGGATTATGTATATGAATATGCCCAAAATATCCGTAATTTATTTTACCGAACCTTATATTATAGTTAATGTGAACACGGCTTATGCGTCATAGGTTAATTTTCACATTTGTACTGATGATTTACAGGATTCTTAACGTGACCATAGTGATTCATAGACCATATTACGTATGTAAACTTAGAATTTTTTACGGCAATGACGCAGTGTCTTTTGCGTTTGTTTATATAGCGCGTATCTGTACTACTCGTGACAGTACATTTCTATAAGACAATAATACACGTCGTATTATTGCCGCGACAGTACACAGAAAACAATACCCTCTCGCGGTACATATTAAGTGTTGGAGAGCCTCGAGTATGATGGGTGCTTCAGTGTCATTATGACAATTACACATAGAGCATCTCCCAGCTCTGTCACAGATGTACAAGTGATTTATAATGATTCTGTGACATGATTTATACGGTTTTATGTTAAGCTGTATGCTCGTTATGTAATAAATGGGTCAATATGATAGCAATATTATATTTTATCACACGATAAAGCAAATGCAACTCGTATGTTGTTAAGTATGTTTAAGCTTCTGCCTTCAGCTTTTCACATCAAACCTAGGTTACACTACTCTATCTATTGAAGAAAATTGCTATAAATACGTTGCTTACTGAAAAGACAAGCGTTCAGAAGAAAGAAGTGCCACAGTGGTGTACTCTAGTAAGAACAAATATATGGATCCATCAAAGTATCCATAATAAGTTTGGCATTAGGTATTAGAATTTCGACTTATTCCGAACATGGTCACCCCAATCACCACGGATATAAAACAATGGATGCGACAGTTGGAATCGATCGCTAGTTTTCGTCACTCGCCGTCGCCGCTCATCCCACAGTCACACAATAGCCCCGCCGCTATTGTCACGGGACTGCAGTCTTTTGGGGTTCCACAGGGAAATGATATTGAAATTTTTTTAATTTTGTAATAGGGGCCTATACTTTTTAAATTTCTTGAGTGCACAATTATTAATTTTATATTTTAAAATATAGTTTTTAGATTTTTATTTGTTGATTTGAACGAAGTCAATTCAAAAAGGTCTGGGGGATGAAAACAATTACCGTTTTTGACGTCATAAAATCGTAAACTTACTTTGTAAATTACTAGATGTTGCCCGCGACTTCGTACGCGCTAAAAGAAATCTCGCGGGCACCGTACATTGCGCCGCAATAAAAAGTAGCCTTCCCCGTGGTTTACTCTATATCTGTGCAAAATTTCATTAAAATCGGTCCAGTAATTCCGGAGCCTATTCGATGCAAACAAACAAACAAACCTTTCCTCTTTAATATAATAGGTCTTTACCTATGAAATTGCCGTCCTGCAGTACTGGCCATTTCAAATCAAAATAATTTTTGGTTGGCTAAGAATTCTAATTTCAAATTAAATTTATTTTAAAAACATGGAATTCTTTTTCCAAAAGTCATTTGTTTATTGATTAGTGTTACATTTTCATCGCATTTCAATCTTTTTTGTCATCATGGATACGTTAAAAATTCGAGTAATCATGGAATATGAGTACCGTCGTGGGAGCAAAGCGGCACAATGAACCTCGCGGTCGTCCGAATACTTTGGTCGACAATGACGAATTAAAGGCGATTGTGGAAGCTGATGATACACAATTTACAGCTGAATTAGCAGCAGCTTTTGACGTTAGCGTCAAAACTATATTGATCCATTTGCGTCACATTGGAAAGGTAAAAAAGCTTGACAAATGGGTGCCCCACGAACTCAATGATCGCCAGCGCGAAGTACGCGTCGAGACGTGCCTTGCACTGCTCAACAGACATACAAATGAGGGAATTTTGAACCGCATTGTTACCTGCGATGGAAAATGGATTCTGTTTGATAACCGCAAGCGCTCAGCAAGTTGGTTGGATCCTGGTTCAGCACCTAAACAATGCCCTAAACGAAAACTTACCCCTAGAAAAGTGATAGTCACTGTGTAGTGGTCTAGCGCCGGTGTAATTCATCACAGCTTCTTACCAAACGGGGTGAACATTACTGCAGATGTGTACTGTGAATAATTGAACACAATGATGGAGAAGCTGGCACATCTCCAACCAGTATTGGTCAATTGCTCGTCTCCGCTGCTCCTGCACGACAACGCGCGACCTCATACTGCACAGCAGACGGTCTCCAAGTTGCAAGAACTGGGGTTGGAAGCTCTCCGTCATCCGCCCTACTCACCAGACCTTGCGCCTACAGACTACTACTTTTTCCAGAATTTGGATAACTTCTTGGCGGGAAAAAAATTCAATACCCGAGAGGCAGTACAAAATGCCTTTGAAGAATTTGTTGCCTCCCGTCCAGCTGATTTGTCTAAGAAGGGCATCAATAAACTGCCACTGCATTGGCAAAGATGCATTGATTACATGGGTGATTACTTCGATTAATACAAATAAAAAATACAAGAAAAAAAAATCGTTTAAATTTTTTCATACAAAACGGCAATTTCATAGGTAAAGACCTAATATTAGTATAGATGTTTGGTCTTAAATCACCAATAATACCAGACCAATAATATAATAGCTCCCTTCTACTCTCATAACCCTGTGGGACGGAAAACCGACACGACTGGCGTGAGATTAGGCGGATATTATTAGGCGCAGGTCCGACTTTTTACATGCCCATCCGACGCATGGATCATCTTTCTTGTCAGACAATCAGGTGATCGGCCTGCATTGTCCTAACCAAACTTGGAAACAACATTTTTTGTTGTTCCAATGCGATTTCCGCATGTAACCCACGACCTCCGAGTTGAGAGCCAAGCTCTAAACCACTGGACTACGGAGGCTGTTTAAGACCAGACCAATATGACGATGATGAAATATGAAATAGAACTTATCATAGCAAAAATTTTAATCTCGGCCTACATTATAACTTCATGAATCTTCGTCAAGTATTCGGTAGACGCGGTTTTATAATCTGTTGAGCAAACAGGGTGCTCCTGTGTTTGTTCTGGAGGACTTACCTGCTCGATGCGCCGTCTGCGGGATGTACTCACTCCATTAAGTGATTCATGTAGATTTTGTATACTAGGATTATTAATGCAGAAACCGAAAAGAATTACCGGACTTTAAATAAGAAATTCATTATTGAGTAGATTAGATTTGATATAAGTGCAACAGGCAATTAAAATATTATAATTATTATGTTTTTTTTGGCGTGTTTTACTACTATTATAAGATAAAGACTGTTAAAAAAACTTGCTCAAGTTTTTTTAACAGTCTTTATTCTTTAATTCTTCATGATATTCGTGTATTCTAAATTCAAAATACATCTTGAATTTGTTGGCAAACACGTTTCAATTTTATATAAATCATATGTAAATATTGTATTTCCATATGGAAATCTGATACATAGCGCTCCTCTGGTATCGCATTTCCTGATAGATCGGTACAAGCAAACCCACTCAGCGAGAGTTAGCTTCGTGACGTGTCAATCAGAGAGCTGTCAATGTAATTTGAATCCTATACCTATAGATACAGAGTTTATTTTTGAATAAAGTATTTTTTTCATTTCTATTTTATTTTCGTTTGCAACTTTTTGTCGCGAAGTTCGCGCCGCTGATCAAGAATTAATTGCTTTAAGCAATTGATCAATTCGTTTTTAACCTCGATTTATTGACAATCTGTTCAATATCATTGAATACTTCTTTCTCAATGCGAGTGTAGCAGCGTGAAGATTACCGTAGCAGTCAAAACCTATTTAGTAGAATGCTATTCAATCTATAATAATGAATGACTTATCGCTTATCTTCTATATGTTAAAAACCAGCTTTTGCCCGCAGCTTCGCCCGCGTGGAAGAGTGTTCATGCCAAAAACTTTTTTAGCAAATATACCTGCAATATAGTTGTAGCACAGAGTATATAATTTATAATAAATTTTCACACGTACTTTTTAATTTTAAGATATCTTCTAGATTATAATCTCCTAGGTAAGAATAATTAAATTGTATCCGTCTAAATAGCTTCTGAAAATACCACATTATTTGTGATCATTTTTTAAACTTAGAATGGGTATAGTAATCTATCCTTAAAAGATAGACATATCTATGCCATCGCTGACTTTTTTGTAGACCTACAAAAGAGAAACAATCCCACCATACATTGTTTTGTTATTTATCTCCAACGGGTTAGGTTAGGCAGCATTTTCAATAAAAGTTCCCAGACGGCTTGATTTTTTCCGACACCTTCAACAATTATCGTCATAAATCAAACAATGTCCACAAAACCATAACAAATTATTATTTTGATCTTAAAATAATTGTGAACGGTTAGGGAAGGTTTAAACGGCGAGAAATATTGGAAACGTTGCGAGGAAAACACAAAAAATGACGATTAAACAGAACAACGTGTGAACTTGAGACAGAACAACGTGTGTCCGGACTCGGGACAGCTAGTTGGTTGTTAATGTTTTTATTATTTTTATTTATTAAGTACATACTAGCAATATTCTTAAAGCTAGCATATTTTTTCCTTAAACTAAAGTTACAAACAGTATTATATCTAATGCAAATGACAACAATGATACACATAGCTTTTACAATATAGTCTAGATATTATGAGGTTATTATAAACTATAATATATTTATATTAAACTTATTTATATTTACTAGGTTTAACTTACTAAAAATAATCTATAATTTTTACTTAAAAGATCTTAACATAATATATAAACATCGAGGTCTTTGATTGTTGGCAGCTGCGGCCGTAAATTATTATAAATAGTAGCTTTTACACGCGGCTCTGCCCGCGTAAACAAAGTATCCCACGGGAACACAGTTCTATTTCGGGATAAAAACTCCCAAATGTTATTCCAGAAGCCCATATGTTATTTCAGAGCTTAAACTACTACCTTACCAAATATCATCAAAATCCATTCATTAGTTTTTGCTTTAAAGAGTAACAAACATCCATCCATCCATACATCCCTCTATCCATCCATCCAATTTTCACGTTTCTAATACAAAACAACGATTCTCGTAGAGTGTAGACACTTTTATATGGAGTGTCGTAGCGTCGTAGCCATTCGTAGCGTCGTAGCGCTACGGCTCTACGGCACAAAGAACGTAGCGGTACCGTTAATAACAATGCTGCCCTGAGTTAGTGAATTGGCGTAAATGGATGCGTCAATTATTACTATGTATTTTTGAAGTGATACTGCTTTAGCATCGCTGAGAGTGAAATTTCAAAGTCGCGTCACGTCACGAATTAGATATAACGCCATCTGTCAGAAGCTATTATCTGACTTATATTTCTTACAATACAACTTTGCTTTTCAGCCGCACTTCAGATGATACATTGAAGTGATGTTCTTTATAGAACGATGGGAGTATTTTTGGATTTTGAATGATGAATGAAGTTTCACTTTTGCCACGTGTGCTCTGTACACGTCATGTTTTTTATTATTAGCGTTTTATTAATTAAGCAACAGAATAATATTACAATACTAGCTGTTGCCCGCGGCTCCCCCCGCGTCAATATAGTATCTCACGGGAATACTGTATTTTTTCGGGATAAAAAGTAGCCTATGTTTTAATCCAGAGCCTAAACTACTACAATACCAAATTTCATCGAAATCCGATCAGTAGTTTTTGCGTGAAAGAGTAACAAACAAACATGCATTCAACCATCCATCCATCCTCACAAACTTTCACATTTATAATATTAGCAGGATGTACATTGTACAGTTTTCAATATTCACTCGTCAACGTTTTCAAGTTACGAAAAATAGAAGACATAATAAACACCTACCGAGTAACGATTACATTTTTTTTGAAAATCGTATATTGCTGGACTAAGTACGAGAAAAATGCATTTATTTTAAAGTATTATAATTATTATATTAAAACGTGAAACAAAAACGTTCAGTACAGTTTTACGAGAGTTGTGCGAACGGAGGAGTATGATATTTGGCACAGTAAAAGATTATGTGGAGTAAGGTGTGCAAATAGCTAATATTTTTTTTAAATAATGCATAGAAATACATAAAATTATTGAAACTAACAACAACAAACACTTTCTCAGATTATTAACACACACTACAGTGGGTTTGATAGATATACATAATTTTGTCAGACGTTGACGTTTGTAATCAGTCACAAATTTTTTTTCTATCTAAGAGTCAAAAGAACCCATATAATGTTCAACGTTAAAAATGAAATGATATATTATGGGCGAATTTCGACCACATAGTTTGTAATATATGATAATAATATTGCTAATAGCAATTATAAAGCCTAAATCATTAGGTATAAGTGAAAACACTGCACCATTTTGAAATAAAAATCACATCCAATATTTGTAGATCGTTGTCCTTGAAGGCTTTGACGGAACATGCCGACAGTTTGCTATTGTGCGACGATACGATAACGCTTTTATTAGGCGCTGGCAGCGGGGAAGCCCCCGCAGAGGTAATAAAATACTGGGGAAAACTGTATATTTACGTTGAATATTTTTTTATTACACGCTACTTATTGCAAGACATACTTCTGTGCTATGTAAAAAGATTCGTATCTATTGCAATATTTTTTATGTTGAACATAATATTTTAATATGAAAGGTTAAGTTATAATACGTCCTTATACGTATATCTTTATACCTACTAGGTGGTTCCAATCACTGTTTTATTGTTACAAAAAACTGTAAGGATCTAATTACATTTTTTTGATTTTAATTTTAAAGTGAAACTTTTTACATCGTCTCAAACTTTTTCGTCTGTGTGTTGCATGTCGCGTGACGGTCGGCCGCGGAGTAGGGATAAAGTGAAAGGCGCTCGTCAGAGCAGCCGAGGCCAATATGGCGGCGCCTATAGTTCGCATCAGCTGACCGTGTAGTGTATAGACTAGTACTCATTTGTGCTAGTGCTCCACGCTATTTTGTTATTAAGTTTCACTTTTACCGTGGTTTCATAAAACCACACAATCCTTTTCTTGTACTAATATAGGCCGATTGATTTAGTATGACGGCATGGCGATGTAACATGTCATTACACCAAGATGACGTGTTACATCGCCATGCTAACAGTCGTACTAATTCTATAGCGCGTCATCACGCCATAGCACAAATTGTTTTAAGTACAGTAAGTTCCTTAAATCGCTATAATGTTTCTCGTCTTGAGAGTAAGCCGCTTTATTCACTGTGTATTTACAAGCGATTAAAATGCGCCCACGTTATGGAATACGGACGGATCTGACATATTTTGGCGAACGTTTCAAACTGTGCGGACAAATGTGATTTCTAGAGCTTGGACTGCGCGACAGACTTTGGTATGGCGCGTGGAACGTTATAAATATTAAACGTTTTGCTGTCGGTAGTAAGTCGACGATCCAAACCATACTCCCAAACGCACTCCCATTCAAGAAAAGGACAACTTCACATCATAGGTGGCATGGTTGAAGAGACTGTAAGGGTTCAGTTGGGCTACCTAGTTAGCCAGTATGTGTTAAGACGCGGTATGATACACGCGCACACGAAATACATTAAATATGTAATTAATGTATCCAACATTGTAACAATGTATTCCTTATGTGACAGTCAATAAACTTTAATAAAATGATTGGGCCTTGGACTTTCATTAACTATCATCATCTTAGGACATACTCAACAAGACCATTAGTTTTAATATTATGTAGTCACAAAACTTGGAATTATTTCAAAATGTAAAAAGGCCCTTAGCAAAAAATAGTAGTGAAAACTAAAAAAAACCCGAATTATACCTAGTCCCTTTTCACTACTTGTCAGGAAGTTAAGTAGTGAAAACGGAACAAGCCTTTTATTTTTCGTTTACAGTGATTCGCGCGTAGAACTGTGAAACCTGCGCTCGCATCTACATGCCAGCCTCGTGCCACGTCCGTTTCGGAGCCAGGGTTGGTAAAACAGCGACTGCTTCCCACTGACTGACTGACTGCTACTCCCAACGGGTACTGCGCGGCTTCCCGCGGTCCGAACTATACGTGTGGAGGGCGCTAATGAGTAACATTATATTAAACTACACCAATTAATAATGTGTGACTGGTATAAACATGTTTACAAAGTACCTACGTTCTATGTCGCGTCGTATTAATTATCAACTCATTAGAGTGCGGAATCAAACAGAGTTAGTTTATCAAAGCTTACTCGGTGACGTACCTACTTCAGAACTGAGTTCAAGTCACAATCTATATGATCCTCCCTAGAATCTTATGTCAAAAATCCCAACACTCGCAACAATAACTCGAAAAAAATAATATGAATACTGCATAAATTAATTAAAATAATAAGTGAATAGTAAAAATTTATAATCTGTTATATTATTATTTCCATTATACACTGAAATATTCTTCCAAATGTTTATTTTCTTTAGTGTTCTGACTTTCAAATCGCTTGTCGATATAACAGTGAACTAACTAACTGTTTTAACGATCCATCACTAATTACACTATTTCAATAGAGTTATTAAATTAACTAGTAAATGAAAACCGCTAAAAATAACACTTAAAAAATATCCTCTTATAAATATCCTATATAGAAAACCCCCTTAAATAATGGGCAAACCCCCAAGTTAGCAACACTGTTCACAATGTGATTATTTTGAACGATTCTGAGAGTGCACGTATACTCGTTTCCACTACAAGTATTTCCTTGTTTTAAGAATATTTATAGTTGAATCCTACTACTATTAGAAACGTGGTGGTTTGAGAGGATGGATAGATGGTTGGATGTTTATTACCCATTCACGCAAAAACTACTGAACGGATGTCGATGAAATTTGGTATAGTAGTATTTTAGGCTCATGATTAAAGCATATACTACTTTTTATCCCGAAAAAGTACAGTATTCCCGTGGGATACTATATTTTGAGACATTGAATGTGAAAGTCCTATTCGAATTTCACTACTACCTCCAATGCTAAAATACAATAACGGATTTAAAATTCACGAACTTGATTGAATGACAGATTGCACTTACCTCGAGCTCAGTTTGGGCTATATTTTAAACATTAAATTTTTCAGCTTTTGATATGAAATACCCAATTACCCAATTAGGTTGGTCATACCAACCTGTCGTTATGGCGATCGTGATATGGTGATTCGTGATAGGTAATATTTTGTTTGGAATAATTTAAATGTTCTACTATTGCGAGGTGTGTAGCGGATTTTTTTACTCCAGACACAAAAAGTGTGTTATATAAATTTGACGTGTCTGTCTGTCTTTCAGTGGCAACGTAGCTCCTAAGCGAAAGGTCCGACTACGATGCGTTTTTTTTGATGATCGAGATTGTTAAGAAAATATGCTCAGCCGTTTAAAGATCATCAGCTCTTTTTTTAAATTCCGTTTTATAAAGAGTGCATAATATATAAAAGCCTCTTTCGCTGAAGTATCTATAGTAATATAATCATTATTCGGCATCTCATCTTGTTTGCGGAGATACTTTGTTATCATTGTCCTCGACGTCGCTGTAATTTCCCTCCTCCGCCTCACCACTCCATTTGATACTGTCCCTATCGCGTAACAAATCTGTTGAGAAAATCACGAGAAAAAATATGGGGAAGGCAGTGAGTGATTTTTGTAGCAACCTGATGCTAATAATGAAAATGCGTAAATGAAGACTAGCTGGTGCCCGTAACTTCGTTTGCGAGAGCGAGTAGACACGAAACTATATTTTATTAAACGAAACCTTATTTTCTTAGAAGACACGAAACCATATTTTTTAAACGAAATTTAAGAATAAAAGTCACTCCTTATAGCATCAGCTATTTGCCAATGAAGTTCCGGTCAAAATCGGACCGGACGTTTCAGAGATTAGCCGTAACAAACAGATAGGCAAAAAGTTTAAAAATTGATTTTTAAGTGTAGGCACCGTATATACTACTTTCAGCTGTGACACAGTTACTACTAGTACGGCTGCCGATGTTATTTGTTATTTGCTAATTTGTATTTTTATTTTAGTTGAATAATAAATAAATAAATAAATAAATAAAATAAAACAAAATAAAAATAAATACTATCATATACATTTAGTGCAAAATACAAAGCTGTTAAATTGAAATTACAAACAGACACTTAAATTTTATTTATTGTACATATATCTTATTTACAGACTGTTAGTTTTACATATTTACACACTAGACTGTATTATATTTAAACGATATTTGTAGTTGAATATAATTGAGGGACACTTCTGAAAACGAAAATTTTCATTGATATCATTAATATCCTGTAATGTGTAAACTATCCCACTAATCCTTACTATAAACGCGAAAGTTCGTATATATGGATGTTTGTTACTCTTTCACCCTATAAGTACGAGAATAATTTTGTTGAAATTTAGTATGCTAGTAGTTTGGCTCTGGATTAAAACATAGGCTATTTTTTATCGTAGAAACGTGTAAGGTCCCCGCGGAAATTTCTCTTTGCGTGTATGAAGTGGGGTATACCTAGTAAAGCTATAGATCACATAGCCGTCTGTCTATACACTGCACTACCTACGGCCGGGTAATCGGCCTGCCACCGGCTTAGCGCCCACCACCCGCGCCTCCGCGGCACTTCACGTGCGTTTTGACGCGATTATCATACCCCGTATCGCGGCGAAATATTGTTTGTGGCGAGCGGCTGTGCGAAACTTGGATACGACATGATAGAACCTTATACTTTAATTTGTTTCTATTTAGATTGTCTCAATCTTGTATATATAAAAACGGTTTCTCGAAAACGGCTGCAAGTATCATTACTATGAATATGCAGGGAGTTTTGGGGGTGAAAAATCTGGGAAACTGCGCATTTGAAAGCTATATATGTGTTTCGTTCGCCGTGCAACAATTTATCACATAGTTTTAAACACTTACGGATTGTGTCGCGGTGCACTTTTCTTTTTTCCGACGTTTCGGCTACTTTCCAGCAGCCGTGGTCACGGGAGGACTGAGGTGGCAGTTGTCCTATTTGTTGAAGTTGTTCATACTACTCGAAGATTCTTCATTCTTTTTTTTTTAATTTATCAGAACTCCGAGCAAAGCTCGGTTACCGCTTACTCGGTTAAGGTACTAAATGTTATAAGTCACTGCCAGTAAAGGGTAACTATAAGTAACTGTTAAAAACGTTTAAGAGTTGTATATGTATACGCGCGTTGCGGACTTAAAACAAAAGAAATCTTAACGACGGAAATCTCTATTAACAAAAATAATTATATTTTCTTCTCTACATAATATATTAGTATTCATAAATCGAATTTTAACCTTCAGAAAAAAAAATAACTTACAAAGTTTAACTTTCTTTTAGGGCCTGTTTCACAATCTACTGATAAATATCAGATAGCTTATTTAAATGTTTTCTGTCGCTTGATATAAAGTAAGCAGCGATAAGACTTCCGAATAAGAAAAAAACAATAGTCGAACACACAAATCATAACAATTTGTCACTTATATTAAACCGCATCCACGTTTTGCACACTGTCTTTCACCCACCCCAGGTTTTTGAATTTTCCTTTGTGACGGTTTTAATATGGAAATTAACGTCCTACCTCCACCGCCGCTTGGATACAGTCGGGGGCCTAATTACATTCCATATTCTTTGATCGGTTAAGCTGCTAATTTTAACGGACGGATTTTTATAGATGGTTACTTATATGTCGTATTTATAAAAAAAAAGAAATGATACTCACATATTGTTACGAATAGGAAAGCTTATTTGATTTTTGAATAACCTAAACCAAGAGCATATTAGGATAGGGAGGGTTCCGTAACCATCAACATGTAATAGGATTTTTAATTACTTCAAAAGCTATTATCCGATTTCGCTCAAAATAATGTCCTAAAATTTTTTTAGCATCTATCAGCACGGAATCTTACAAGTTTCTATCTTTTATATCATAGGTAAGAAATGCGGGGGGGGGGGGGGAGGTATTTGAAGGCACATTACTCGAAAACTGTTGACTTTCCAAAATGTATAAAACCTTGCCTTTATTTATAAGACCTACCTATTCAACTATACCCCCCACGATGGGGTACAATGAAAACATCATTTTCATCCCCACTTCACATTTTTTGTTTTATTTATATCAGTACATAACTTAAAACCAATTACATGCTAAATTACGATATGCCTTTAAACTCTTGTCGAGTTCATCCTGGCATATATAACGTTCTCAATTACAAAAGAAGTAAAAAAAAAGAACTTATGTTAACTAAACTCACATAGTCTTAAATATTTTATAACTTTCATAGTAAAAATAACAGAATTTTAATTAATATGCTAATCACCATTCACCAAGTATAACTTAAAATAATTCTATAAAATAAGTGAATATGGCATAATGCAATAATAAACAAAACGAATAAACAGCTTCTTAAACTATTCAGGCGAGTTGTATCAAGCAGGCCGACAGGCATAGGACATGACACGCACACCACTGCACGCGTGCAGAAAACAAGTAGTGTAATAAACAGGCTGTTTTTATTGTATTAGTTTTTAATGGATTCAATTTTGTTTAAGTAGGTAATAAGTTTTTAATGTACGTTTAATATTTGTGTTCGTACTTTTATTTTTAGTTTCTATGGGCAAATTGTTAATTAAATGGGAAATTAGATAATGTGAGGTTCTTTTACCATATTCATTGTTAATGTTAGGCGTACATAGTTTTTGCCTTGTGATACTTCTTGTAGTTTTGTGATGATTTTTTTAAATTTGTATATCCTTGCGAAAATATTGCTCAAGGAGTAATAGATAATTAACTTTTCTATGTACGGGGAGGACGCCACAGTATCTAAACAATCCTAGAGGGTTGTTGAGTATTAATTTTTAATTTTAGGAGATACATTCAATTTTAGTAGCCTATATTGGATGTTATAAATGTAGTCTAGATAGGATTTATAAGTACGTCCATAACTTTTTAATTCATATGATACTATGCTTTCTACTAGTGTTTTATAAATAGTTAGTAATATGTTACGAGGTATAGAATTTTGTACTATATAGAATTTTGCCAAATTAATTCTTAATTTGTCACAAATCTTATTAATATGGTTTTCCTAGTTAAATCTATAATCTATAACTGTGTTCTTTGACTTGATTTATTGTTATACGTTTCTTAGGACATTGTGATTTAGATGAGTGGAGACAATCATGACAGTGGGCTAACACCTCAATATCTTTATCATGTTTATATCCGGTTCTCACGTGAATCAATTTAGTTTTATAGGGGTTTTTTCAGGCTCGTACTAACAAATTCAGGCTTTGTACTAACAAAGCCTGAATCGTGGGACCACTTACAGATGGCAGTAAAATCAGCTTGAATTTTATTTTTTGCGACTGCAATATTATGGTCAGCTGCAACAAGGCAAGTATCGTCAGCGAATTGGAATACTGTAAAGTGTTTGATGACATTTTTTAAACTGTTAACTATACTACTATATACGTGCTTTGGTCCTATAACAGAACCATGAGCAGTTCCCTCAATAACTGGTACGCCGTTACTAAGAATATTATCAATCTGGACTTTAAAGCTTCTATTTTTAAGGTAGTCTTTCGCACCACTCTAAGATTTTACCTCTTAATCCTCTATCCTCTAATCTTTAAATCAAGAGATCGTGACGCGGAATATCGAATGCTTTTCTGTAATCGATAAAAACTAATATTACATGTTGTTTCATATTTAAGTAGGAATTAATTTCATCCGTTAAATGAGACAGCAATAGTATTGTACTTTTTTTCGGTTGAAACCCGAATTTTTGAGAAAGCTATGCTAAAGAGGCTTCAGGATTTCATTACTAGGCAAAATATCTTAACAAATGTACAGTTCGGTTTTCGCAAAAATAGTACAACTTCCCTAGCATGTTTTAATCTAGTAAAACTAATTACGGAATCACTTGATAACCGGGTACCAGTAACCGGTGTTTTCCTTGATTTGATTTTGTCCTTTGATTTTGTCCACCATGGACTCTATAAATTAGACAAATATGGAATAAGAGGTGTTGCCAATGATTGGATCAGTAGCTATTTGTCGGGTCGCTTTCAATAATTATGTGGAAGTATCAAAAATTTACGAAAATACTAAAGTTCCTAGTAGATCCGATTATAAGCTGAATGAATACGGAGTACCACAAGGTAGCTTACTAGATCCTAATCTGTTTTTGCTATACATAAACGATCTTCCTAATATAACTCAACACGAAACAATTTTGTTTGCCAACGATACGACTCTCGTCATTAAATGTGATAATAGAGAAACGTACGAACAAGAAATTAATTTAACACTTAAAAATATAATAAAGTGGCTAAAAAATAATAATCTACACGTTAACACTGAAAAAACACAAATCATACAATTTCAAAACTACAGAAGAGAGCAAATTAATTTAGAAATAAAATATAACAACAAGAAAATTATTGAAGTAGTATATAGTATAGTGCAAAGTTTTTAGATTGTAGGTGTTATTATGATAAATAACTACTGTAATTGGAAGGTCCACGTAGAATATGTTTATGACAAACTTGACCGTTTCGTCTACGCGATAAAAACGTTAAGGCGAACCGTTAGTACTGAAGCAGCTCTAACTCCGTACCACGGTTACGTTTCTTCTATTCTCTCATATGGTCTATTGCTGTGGGACAACTCAGTAGAGATTGAAAATGTATTTAAAGTCCAAAAAAATATTTATGAGCTATTTCTGGTGCCTCAACTATGGACAGTTGCAAGCCGCTTTTTAAAAGATACAATATACTACCATTAGTTTGCATGTACATTAAAGAACTATGTATTTTTGTTACGTTATATACACAATATTTTGAACTCAAATCGTACGTAGAACGTAAAAATCATAGATTTAAATATAAGCTCTATCGTCCAATATGTAATTTAGACATATATAAAAACAATGTATTAGTATTTATACAGGCCATAGACATATATAATAAGTTACCAGATAATTTTAAACACAGTTTATCTTTTAAAACGTACAAAAAAAGTTAACCATATGGGTTCTAGAAAATTGCTTTTACAACATAAATGACTACATGTTACATAATCAAAAATATTAGGTTATAAATATCTGACCGCTGACGTGAACTGCTCATAATAATTCATTGTAATCTGGTTCTGTAATAGGTACTTATCCTAAGTATATAGGTTCATGATAGTTAAAATAAAAAATGTAATTTAAACAGTGTAAAAACATAATTAAAATAATATCTTGCTTCTATGTTGACATAATTAATAATAATTTAATGTTGTAGTTTCAATTATGTGATGAAAAATTAATGTTTAAATGTAATTTTATTTAATTGTACTTGTACTAATCATTCTTTAAAACTTTAAACTTGACATTTACACACCATTGTTATGGTAGGATGTGTAAGAACTATTTATAATTATTGTAACCACCATCACTACCACATCTTGTGAATAAATGATTGATTGATTAATTGATTGATTGCTGAGTGCATAAGATTCAAAAACGATTTTTGGAGTAGAAATCCTGTATTTTTCTCAGATAAATTTTTCGACTATCTTATCCAATATTGGCAAGATGGTGATTGGCCTATATTAAGCGTAATCTTGGATCCTTCCTCCTTTATGTATGGGTGGTATAATACCAGTTTTCAGCATCGGATAACGACCAGTATTAATACTAGCATTAATAAGTCTTTTAATTGCATCGACTATGCGATCGGACAACATTATAATATCCATGGCTCTAATACTATCAATTCCTGGGGATTTGTAGGGGTTCATTTTTCTAAGTATTTTGTGTATATCTCTGTTTGTTGCTTTTGGAAAATACATTGACCTATCAGCAATTTTTCTACAGTCTTTTTCATTAAGAAGATTTAGTGTGACATTTTGATATTATTGTTTTAACATTTACCTAATTGAAATTCGTTAACAAAGTTTTCAACAATATTTTTTGTATCACTTACACTGCTGAACGCTTTTCATATTATTTTATCTATACAATTATTTGTTTTTCTAGTAATGTTATTGATAATTTGCTATAGCCTTTTAGGATCCTGTTTATATTTAAATATTTCTGACTTTAGGAAATTATTTTTAGTTTTATTAATGATTTTATTAGTCATATTTATTATTCTATTATAACTTAAGTGTTAATTCTTTATTCCCCGTATATTTTATACATTTGACATATAATTGATCCCGTTTTTCAATAAATTTCTCTATGTTTTTATTTATCCATTTATTATTACGCTTTGAGTTCGATACTTTTTATTGATAGCTAGATTGAGTATAACAGTCATTGAAATTTATAGTTATAAAATTCTTATTGTTTTAAGCTGTCAAAACCGAAATGTATTGAAACTGCATTCATAGTATGTAGTAATTAATATTTTTTTGTCAATAATATTGTTTTTGTCGTTTTCCAAAACCATGTAAATAGCACTATAACTATACTAAATTTCATTCACTTATATGCAAGGTAGAAGAGCGGATAGACAGACAGACATACAGACGGACAGAGCGAAACTATAAAAGCGTGTGTGCACTATAATGAATTTTACCGTCCGGCATTTGATCTTCCATTTATAACGCTCGGGTTCCATATTTCAATCACGAACGTTTAACTGACGATCTGTGATAATACATTTGCGGAGGACGGCCGCTTCATTTCAATAATCAACGCGCGATACTTATCACGGTACCTTTCAGCGGGTGGTACAGTCAACTACACAGATAGCTTCCAATATTTAAGTATTATTTTGATTAGAAAAACATATCCACAACCGAACGTATAACAGCCGTCTTTTGGAAGTCAGTTAAAGACGTCTGGTACCTACTAGAAATTAGATAGTAGCGATACTCTAGAAATTAGAAGCGATTAAAAATATATTTTTTTACAACAGATTAAAATACCGAGATTCTGAGAGAATATAATGTTTAGTACGAATGTCAGTGTCAAGGCTGAGTAAAGAATAGGAACAAAAAATAACTAAAAGTTGCATTATGACCTGCAACATTATCATACTGGCACATGAGAATTAAAATAAAAAAATAAGAATTCAAAAAAGGAACACGAGTGTAGTTAAACGCGGGAGGGTGGCGTGTTTACCCATCGTCGCGTACGTAAGATTTCATCCCGCTTCACGCTCGTATCAACTGTTTGAATAGAGACACGCCACTCTGAATTTATTGTGATTCCCCTCGCCATTGTCGCAAATCCAATGTATCTCTCGAAACTCGTTCAATGATATGGTAATACGGCGTTTAATTCGTGTTCGTATCCTTTATTAATATACTGACAAGATGGCCGACTCGGAATTTAAATTATGAATATTTTAGTAGGTATGGGAAGATAAAGAAGTTAATGTTTAGTTTCATCTTTACTTTAACTTTCCCAACCTCATAGTTATGTCGGTATATTGGTATTTCGGTTATTTGGCTTTTCAAAATCTATAGCCTAAATTATTATCCTTTTAATAAAATTGATGTAAAATTAAGAGGTTTCCCAGCTTTCAGATCACATTGATTCCGTGTTTCTGTCAAGCAGATACTTACTATGTTTGAGAGTTGAGGACTGTAATTTAAGGAGTCCTTAACTTTAAGAATCGTTTCAAAATTCGACCGTGAGACTAGCTTGCATGATAAAATAACTATAAAAAAAATTACACACGTAATTGACCTACCCACACACTATAAAACATTCCAACAATAATTTAAAGGGAACGCAAAAAAATTACTTTCGTTGCTCTATTTTGAGAGAATTTTAAAATAGGTTAGTGAGTGAAACTCAAAGCGGGATGTGAGGTTTTTCCCGAATTCCGATATTGCCAATAAAACAGCGCTGAGCTGAAAAATCGATGTCGACAGACAGATAGATGCAGATAGGCACATTATATAAACATGACTATCCGCGACTATTCCATTCGAGGATTTCTATCACACCGCGTTTAGCCGGTTGGTTTTTATAGTTTTTACGTAAAAGTTGATCATTGGCAAAACTGGTAACTACTCAAATGGTTGTGTGGTTCTCTTGACTTGGATCTATAATAATTAGTCTTCATTATGTATTGAAATTACTATTTAGTTGAAAATTCCTACATATTGGTAGAAAAATCCCTAGCAACTGTCTCTACACCGGTACGGTATACGGTGTCTGCTACACCAAAAAATGGCCATTAATCAACCTTGGTTATTTTATAATCATAACGATCTCTTTAACTTCTGTCTTGTTTCAGATGAGCTCAGTTCAAGAGGAAAAGCCACCGGAAGCAGTGCCAAAGACGCACGTTCGAGACATAAGGAATACAGAGCTGGTGTCCAGATTGTTGGCAGCGACTCCGCCTTACCTCTACAGCGCTCTACCGCTGCAACCCCATGCGTTCTTCTTCAGTGAAATGCTGCGTTCCTTCGTCAGCGCTAGACAAGGCTGCCGTCCCCCGCACTACCATAGAAGGTTCAAGCGCCGTGCCCACAAATACTTCGCAGAGAATGAGGAATGGCGAAGGGACTGGCCGAAACAAGATGAAGAAAAGAAGGAGCATGAGACTCGCCCCGAAGTACCCTTGGAATTAACCGTGGATAAGCAACCTCGAGTCTGTTCCTCTCCGAGGCGGCTGTCCCCCAAACCTGATCCCCCTAAGCCACGCAGCCCAGGGCCTCCTGGCAGGCAGTCAACATTCGTAGACGTTGGAACAGAGGAATTGCCTAAACCAGCGCCCTGCGTTGGTAGAAGTCCATTGGAACCTAGCTCTATTCCTTCTTCCAACCTCATCCTACCTCCACCGCCACCGATGTGGTATCCACCACTCTACAACCCCCAATTCGGCGTTGACCCACTAAACTTCTTCATCGACCTTCGTGTGTCTGGACATATTTACGATAGAAAAAGAATGCCAACCGAAACCGATAATAATGCCAACCCGGAGCGCCCAGAGACAGGATTAGACAAGGGTATTGGAAAAGATTTTGGCCAAAAACCTCGGCATTTATCGGCTTTTTCCGTACCCGTTCGTAATCCTACAAACCCAGATTCAGATAAATACTTCGATCATAACAGGTATGTCGGTAAACCGAATGGTTCATCCTACATAATGAAAAATCTGAAACTGGTGTACGAGAATTTGCATACAGACAGAAAGATGGATACGAATACAAAAGACGAAAATGGGGACACCAAAGCTGAATCGACGGATTTAGAAGATGACATTACGGATTAATAATATATTTTTAGGCTAATTTGTAAAATTATTTCTAGTTCTCCTAAAATTATATTTACATAATTACAGTACATACGACCAGGTTCTTAATGGCTCTCGAAAATCATAGTTTTTCTATAGAAATGACAAACACTGTATGAAGAAAGGCGATTTCCGAAAGACCTTTAGGATCTTGGTTTTACTATATCCTGTAATCTACTACTTTCTTATTTTCTAATATATATTAGAACAACATAGCTACATAACAGTGTTGTATAATCTAGTCATGTATAATAACGTTATCTAGTTAGTAATAATTATTACGATCATTAAGGACGACATCTTTGATTTCAACCATGTCTGCTTCAAATAAAATAACTCATACTAAGAAAACTTAAGGACTCTATTAAAATACGAGACACTGTCAATCTTCACAATAATCTTATATATCTACGAGTGTAGATATAGAAGATTTGGTAAAATAAATTACGGATATATTGGGCAAATATTGGGTAAAGATGTTTAGGCAGAAAAATTGTTAAAAAATTTCGAAAAAAAAAATCCTTATAAAATTACATTATGTTCTTTACTGTGCTACGGAGGTCATTGACTGCTCATGGATTGACGGAGGTCATTTAGGGTAAAGACTGCTTTCGCTTTAAAGTCAGGTGTTTCTGTGAGGTTAATGACTTCAGCCTTAGAGAGCTCAATGTAATTTTATTTTGTTTATTATATTTTATTCAAAATTTTTCATATAATAAGCATAAGCAGTAGATCATATGCCCAAAATATCTGTATGTAATTGATTTTACCAAACCTTACATATAATAAAATTGTATTGCATATGCAATTGTATTGTATTTGTCACTTTTAAAATATAATACTTACTTAATATTAATATGACATGAACATATATATATACGTTATGTATCTGCCTGTACAATGTACATGTACAGTTGCCGACAAACCCAATGTATTTTTATCTTATTACTATAGAAATATTTTTTTAAATAATTAATTTTACTATTAATAAAATAATTTAATAAAAGTTTAGAAAGTTCCGTGCGTTAGTATAAAATGTGATTTAAAAAAAATAAAGTATTAAAATCTGGGTGGTGTAAAATTAAACTTGTTTTGTGATCAGTTTGTAAATCTACTTATTTGTAACATAAATTTTGTAGAAAAATTTGTCGAAATCACATAGCCTGTACAAGTAGGTATCTACTTAGTACTTAAAATACGTCTATGGTTAAATCATTTGTTATTAAAATGTCCCTACAAACAGCTTGGTGTTTCTTTTTACAGTTTATGGCATGAATATCAATTACCTTTTAATATAATAAGTAAAATTAAAATAATAAGCCACACACCCATTAGCTTCGATTATTACCTTTATTCTCTAAATTCACTCTAGAGCCTAGGTGTCTAAAGTCTGTTATATCGACGACAAGATAGGTAAAATTAAAAAATAGTAAACATTTAATTTTAAAATTTTATCTCTGCCTATTGCAATCTAGTGCAATGATCTACTTCTTCTTCTTTTGGCATAGCCTTCCCTGTAATAGGAGTTGCCAACAGAGTGATGCAGCAGATGTTCAGTGAAAAGCTGGTGGCGTACAGTGCAGGAAATGGCTCATGTAATGACTTCATGGGTACCTCATGCATCTAAGAAAGGTATAGTGCGATAGTGACAAAATAAAATGACAATGGCATTTCTGGCATTGACGACTCATGCCAACCAAATGCCAACTTTTTTTTATTTCTTTTATTTTAATATGTGGCGTCGGCTTAAAACCATTTGCCAGTGTCAAGTTAAAAAGGCGGAAATTAGAATTTTCGTCTCAATTTTCAACACCATATTCCTAAATCGTCAAGTCTAAAATCTAGTCAAAGTCCAAATAGATAGTCAGTGCAGTCAATGAGTCAAGTCAGTCGATTCATTAAAGTGGTAGAAGCTTTACTGAAAGTTTCTAGGGAGTTTTGGAGGGAACACCAAATAGCACGTTTTTTGAAATTATACCATTTGCCCACACTTGTACACGTTAACGAATATTTAATGGTCAATATTCTACCAATATTACACAATAAGAACCGAAATAACACAAATTTATGAAAGAAATACTAAATTCACAACGTCACCCATTGAATTCCCCGGCAAAACTCCTGTCAGTTCTTTTCTCGTTCTAATGAGCTGTTTATTTTTTCATTTGGCAATATTCTATGATTTATTAACGCGTGTATAAGTCTTCTCAGCGTCGTCGGGAAATTGTATGCTAAAGTATTGATAGAAAGGGCTGTGAATGAAACAGACGAAAAAGTATGGGATGCACAAGCGGGATTTAGAAAGGGAATGGGATGTACGGATCAGGTCTTTTCATTGCGATGCATAGCCGAAAAGTATTTGGCTAAAAACAAGAAGGTCTATTGCACGTTCGTGGATCTTGAAAAGGCTTATGATAGAGTGGTGAGGAATGAATGGTGGTCAGCATTGTCCATGAACGGAGTGAGCAATATCCTCATACGAGCATTGCAATCTCTTTATAGACATTCTAGTACTTGTGTAAGGATAAATGGGGCATACACTGAATGGTTTAATATCGACAAAGGTGTTAGACAGGGATGTGTAGCGTCACCGTGGCTGTTTAACCTGTTCATGGACAATTGCTTGGCAGATTTAAAAGAGAATGAAAGTGGGTTAAGAATGAATGAACTTCTCGTCAAATGTTTTCTCTATGCTGATGACCAAGTATTACTTGCGTCTTCGGCCGAGGAGTTGCAGGAGATAGTAACTGCTATGAGTGGAGCTTTTGTTAGAAAGGGAATGAAGATGAATGTAAAGAAGACGAGAGTGATGGTGTTTGAAAGAGATGACGCAGTGACCGACTGCAATATCGTGATTGGAGATTGGAGAACAAAATTGAACAGGTGATTGAGTTTGTGTATCTAGGATCAAAGTTTACAAGAGATGGAAAGTGTGAGAGTGATATTGAAAGAAGAGTGAATACAGGAAACAGGGTGAATGGAGCTTTGCACTCCTTTATGAACAGTCGGAAGGTGTCTAACAAGGCTCGTTTGGCTGTGCATGAGGGGGTGTTGGTTCCGACACTCATGTACGGAAGTGAAAGTTGGGTATGGCAGAAGAAACATGAAAGCAGAATAAATGCAGTTGGGATGAGAGCGTTAAGAAGTATGATAGGAGTTAAACTGAGTGACAGGATAAGAAATAGTAAGATAAGAAAACTTTGTGGTCTGAAAGAAGATGTAGTGACAAAGATTGAGAAAGGTATGCTGAGATGGCTTGGCCATGTCGAGAAAATGAATGAAGAACGATTGACGAAAAAAGTGTATAAGGCGAGTGTGAATGGAAGTGTTGGAAGGGGTAGACCTAGGCGGACGTTTCGAGACCAAATCGGGGATGTCTTGAAAAAAGGCCAGGTCTAGAGTACCCTAAACCGAAGAGCATGTATGAAGGGAATAATGAAAGTGGACGAAGCGTAACAAATATGTAAGGATCGTAGTAAGTGGAAAGAAGTTGTCTCTACTCTCTGCCTACCCCTACGGGAAAGAGGAGTGAGTATATGTATGTATGTATGTACGCGTGATGAGTAGTGAACTGGGGGTCTAAAAAGGCCACTTTAGGTGTTTCATATTGATTCATATATTTTTTTCAACTCATATTATGTGCGCCATTTTACGCATTTCTATTGAAAACCAATGACATTTTATACCATAGATATGTACCTTAATAGTCATTTGCGTTTTAAATCTGTTCCGAGCAATCGAAAACTGCACACCTTGACAAGTTTTACTGATAAGTAAAACAAAAGATGCGAAAAAACACCGTACTGAAAGAGATGGCTATAATTTCAATGATTGCACTTCAAATGTTTTCTCTCTCTCTTTAACTGAATATGGCGTCTTTGCGTCACTTATCAGTATATTTGGAAAAATAATTGAAATATACTAAATAATCTTTGCATACTCACATGTGGTACGAGATTCCTTGTATTTTGTTTACTTTAGAGTCATAATTGGTATACTTCTGAAACACACACGATGGCATTTTTTATTTATTTTGACGTCCCAATTGAGACGTCTTTGCCTCTTGTATTATAAAATATCATTGTTGAAAACTGTAAAAATTTAAGATTTTTAATAACATGAAATCAAATGAATCATGTAGCCATTTTACAATTTCACGATTTTTGTATGGAAAAAAATATAATGCTAAAATTAATTTTCATTGATTTAGCACAACGATTACACTGTCATTGTTAACGATGTGTGCTATTATTAAAAAAACTAGCATGTAAATTTGGCGTACTCAATATTTTAATATTAATAAGATAAAGGCAGTTGGAAAATTGGAGGCTTATTTTTTTAATTTTTTTTATTATATGGCGTTGGGTTATCTTAAAACCATTTGCCAGTGTCAAGTAAAAAAGAAGGAAATAGAACTTTCGTTTCAATTTTCAAGACTGTATTAATATATCGTCAAGTCTAAAGTCTAGTCAAAGTCCAAATAAATAGTCAGTACAGTCAATGAGTCATGTCAGTCGATTCAGTAAAGTGGTAGACGCTTTACTGAAAGTTCCTAGGGAGTTTTGGCGGGAAACACACAGATAGCACGTTTTTAGAAGTTGTACCACTTGCCCACACTTGTGCACGTTAACGAATATTTAATATAAGATGAAACATTACAACAACAAAATTATGAAATATTACAAATTCACAACGTCACCCATTGAACTCCCCGGCAAAACTCCTTGGAGGCTTATTACGGCCTACGACAGTACGATTATATAGTTTAAATAATGGCAATACTTTTATGGCAAAATACTTGAGTTGTTGAGTATTATTTTTAATTTGACAATTAACTGTCAAGTTAAAAAAAAACTCGAGACCACGCGATTTGTAAATTCTCTTTCTAGTTTCTTGGTCAAGAATTTTCTTTGATTGTGATTAATAAAATTTAATTATATATATATATCTACAAAATGTACGGACAACAGCCGATAATAGTTTTGAGTGAGTTAATAGTGTTTCACGTTACTTTTCTATTGTGTTTCATGAGAATAACGTTTCTAAAATGTTCATATAGGTCAAAACACGAAACGTGAGTCCGGCCGGAAAGTTCAGTTGGAAAATATTAATGCTGGAAAGGTAAAATCCAGCCCTTTTTGACTACATTATGAAAATTTCCACTAATAATTTCATGTTTTTGTATTCAAACTCTGTATATTTTGTTTATTTTAGACCATAGCGGACGTTATAAGAACATGCCTCGGACCTCAAGCTATGTTGAAAATGTTGATGGATCCCATGGGTGGTATTGTAATGACTAACGACGGTAATGCTATCCTTCGAGAAATTACTGTACAACATCCTGCTGCTAAATCTATGATTGAAATTGCGAGAACACAGGATGAAGAGGTTATAAATTTTTCTTCTTCCTATCACACTATTAAAATAGTACTTACATAAAACTAGTAATTATGTACTTAATTAAAAGTAGCTGTTTAGCTCTTGTGCTTTAAATTTTTTTTGTTTTGGAAACTGATATTGATTTACAACTAAATTTATTACACATCCATGCATTATAAATAAGACAATGATGAAGTGTAACAAAATGGATATTTCAGGTTGGTGATGGCACAACATCAGTCATTGTTCTTGCTGGTGAGATTCTGGCAGTTGCTGAGCCGTTCTTGGCACAAAACATCCATCCTACCGTCATAATCAGAGAGTACCGTCAGGCTTTGGAAGATGCGGTGCAGCTATTACAAGAGAAGATATCGGTTCCAGTTGATTTGAATGACAGAGAAAAGTTGAAGGAAGTTGTAAGTTTTATTGTTCCTTAGTTTGGAAAGGCAAATTCATTGATAATTTCACATTTTTATAATAATTTACCTATTTTACCTACTTTCATATTCAATGCACAGTCTCCTAAATACTATAGTTTATTTAAGGCCATAATATATGGTTGGTATGGTTAATATTGGTTGGTATGGTTTATGTATAAAATGGTTTATACTCCTTTCTACCTTGGGGTAAAAAGGAGTATAAACCATTTTACCCAAAAAGAGTTACGTATGACTGCAGTCTTATTTAAAATTTATTGGTCTATGTAATACTTTCAAATTCACTAAAAAATGGTTTTTACAACCCAGATGACTGCACCGTCTAAACAGAGTTTTTGTTGGAATTTATGATGTAAGAACCAAAAAAATATAAATTGCTATGACTATTTGGTGTATTTGTTATCAGATTAGGTCGTAAAAGTTAGCAGATTTGAGTCAAGTATGGGGTATTATATACGAACATAACGAATGCACTTGGTCGTAAAAACCAAAGTTCAGTACAATTCTGATTACCAACATAACAAATGCCCTTGGTTGTAAAAAACAAAGTTTAGTACGATTTTTAGTATGATGTTTAGTACAATTTGGTTTAAATATTAAATTTCAACAAATAAACGAAAAGAAATTATATAAAGTAGATATTAAGTACCTACCCAATATGTGAAGATTTTGAAGAAAAGATTGATTACTGACGTTCAAAAAATTTGTGAAATACTTAGGTATTTAATTTGGTTTAATGCAGAAACATACCTACTAGCTTATTTCATTTTGCAATTACGAAATAAAATGAGATAGTAGGTATATTGCTGCATGAAACCAATTAAATAATAATGTTATTGATAGTTTATAGTTTTATATTGTTATTTAACGTCGGCAAAGTTATAACATTATGTTATTAGGAATGAGGCAAGGTGATTCTTTAAAGTAGTTGATAAGGTGGATACTTGACTCATTTTTCTTTTTCGGTCTTATATTTTGAATCATATTTATCAAATTCTTATAGGAAATTTAGTACTACCACTTAATCACTCGGATGACCCCTTGCTTACATGAATTAAATACGACTCAAGTTCTACAAGAGCCAATAACCATATTATATGATTGAATCCTACATTACTTGTGATAACTTTGATCTCAATGATTGTTCTAAGCATAATATTATTATCATAATTAAAAGTAATTTCCTATTTCGTTGCCGCATTAACAAATATTATAAAGCTTTTAACATTACTGTCTTTAACGTAAATAATAAAAAAGCTAACAATGTAAAAACTAAAAAAAAACAAGGAAGTCCAGTTAATCGAGACTTGTTGTTATCGAATATTATTGAATAACTATACCTACGATTAAAATAGTTTGGTGATCGATTCATTCAAAAAGAAAACATTATGTTAGAATTAGAATAAGAATATTTTATTTGCAAAAATTAAGGAACATAATGGTTTTAATAATCGGGATTCGGGACCCATTACATATAAGGAAGCCGGATTTTTGAAGGGTCCGGACTGTTTAAATCATAATGTTCTTTATTAGAATGATATTCGATAACGAAAGTCTCAATTACTGGAATTTTTCCGTTCTATTTCATTTACACAGCCGGGTTTCTTTTGTAGTTATTTTATTTTACACTTTTAAGGTTTTGTTTTTTTATCAAAATTGGCCAACGCATTTGGTCTTAATAGTGCCCCAGGTGCAAACATAGACTGATAAGCACATTACCACTCCTTTTTGTCGCGCAGTAGTGTAAAAACAACTTGATAATATGTTCTTAGAAAATTAATCTCTTCATAAATTTGATTTAATAACTGATTAAAATTGAAATTTTTTCACTTATAGATACAAGTAGGTAAATACGCCATTTAAATATGATGGTTTTTGTTACCCAAGTTTCTAGTGAGGTATGTATTATTAGTATAAACTTATTAATCAAGTCAAAATATCAAAAGGTACAGTCTAAGTAATTTTGCGACTTTCTTAATTTTTGATTGTCTATAAGCTCAATAACAACGACCTACTTCTAGTTATGACTCATCACAATGAAACACCTGAAAGAAATATGAGGTGTATAAACCATTTTTAAAAAACTTTGGTCGTCCAATCCAAGCTAACTTCTAAACTAAGAGACTGACAATAAAATAAGGTTTTCCATTGCAAAGAACATAAAAAATAACATATATCACTTAAAAGAGTTAATATACATACAAGAAAAATAAGTTATTTAGTCAATTTATTTTTTTCAACTTTGTTTTTTGCTTCTCCTGTAAAGTAGGGTTTTGGCTTTTACGCCCTTTCTACCCCAAGGTATCGATATACAGGGTTCTGTAAAACAAAAATATATATTCAAGGCACATAATCAGCATTCAATTCTGATTCCATAAATCCAACTATAATATAAAAAAGGGAAAGTGAGGATGGATGGATGGATGTTTGTTAATCTTTCATGCAAAAACTACTGAATGAATTTCGATGAAATTTGATATGGTAGTAGTTTATGCTCTGGATTAAAACATAAGATACTTTTTATCCCGAATAAGTAGTGTTCCCATGGGATATTGTATTTACGCGGGCAAAGCCGCAGGCAACAGCTAGTATATAATATAATATGTAACATGTGACCTTATTAGCCATCTGGCCAAAATGTTAATGTTAATAATGTAATAACATAGTTAATGTCAATATTTAGAACCGCACAGCCTGCATACATCTGAGTAGTGGTTGCGTGACCTGCAAAGCCGGCGTGGCTACAAATAGTGAGAGTTGTCAGAAAATGCTAATCATGTAGTTTTTCAATGAATGAAAATTTTTGGACATGCAAATGAAATGATTGTTGTTGTTCTATATAGTAACCATAAATGTTTTTGTTTATGGAGATTGAAATTACTAATGACCTCAGTTTATTTACTGTTGTTAATATTTGTTTGTTACTCTTTCACAGATACGCTCGTGCGTCGGCACCAAGTACATTGGCAGATGGGCAGACCTGGCTGTAGATATTGCCCTGGATGCTGTCAACACTGTGATGATCAATGACAATGGCCGAATTGAAGTTGACATTAAAAAGTAAATATTTGACATATTTTAAATTAAATAGTAAATATTAAGTTTAAATTCTTGCAGAAAGATTGTTAAAGTTGCACTGCGAGAGTTTTGCATCACACATTCTTTCCAAAAATTGATCCATGCACACTTGCAACACCAGTTGACTTACTAGCTGCTTTCCTGGACCTTAAAAAAAAAAAGTTAAAAAACTATAACCCGACTACGTAAAAAGGGGTCTAAAAAGGCCGAAACAAGAAAATAATTCAGATAGAAATTCAGAAATGTATAGGTACAAAATTGGTCAGGGTAGATCCAGCTAGTGTGTAAGTCAACTGGTGTTGCAAGTGTGCATGGAATTTTTTTATTTCGTATTTTTCTGTTTACCGAAACGAACATACATACATATACTTTTGAAATAATATTAATAAATATCGAATAACAACGATATAAATATTTATTACATTATGATAATCATGAAACGCAATTGAGAGTATTCAACAGTCAACATGAATTCACTAATTCACCATATAATAAATGTATACTGTGATTCAGAAATATGTAAGACCTGTATAGTGACATCTATCGAATGAATAAAAGTGCTAATAATTTATTTCATCTGCATTATCGACTTTTTTTGTTTGAAAACTGACATGATCGAGAGGGTTATAGCTATAATTCATCATCAGCTCGTTCACTGGTTGACAATACAGTTGTTATGAAATTTTTTTTTGGTATGTATTGTCTATAATAAATTATATTTATAAAATAAAATATTTTTATGAAGGTAAAGTAATATACATATTATATATGTCGCATCCGGTCACATAACGGAAACGGAACTTAAGTGCGCCATCTGTCCGAAACTAGTTCGGCTCGCTTTGACAGAGTCGAGGTGTGTCAGAGCTAACACGTTTCGAAACAGTCCCTAGTTTCGTTTACTGTGATGTATGTTTCAAGTGAAGTGAAGTGATTAAAGTGTAGTGTTAATTATTGTAAAGTGTAAACTCTGAAGTGTAATTACCAAGAACGATTAAAACTGATTGTGATTACATTTCCATTATTTGTTCATTGCATAATACCCAAGCAAGCCCTACAGAATGTCTGATCGTAGTCCAATTTTACCTCACGATTCGTTATATAAATTATATATTTATAGTCTTATATTACGTAATATTTACGAAATACAAAATTTAAAAAGAAAATGTATAGCCTATGTTACCCTCGGCATCATTACTAATTTATAGACACCTCATTTATTAAAATCGGTCTAGTAGATTAGATGCTGCGAACAAACATACATACATAGGCTGCCAAAATTATTACCCTTCCTTTCGCCGTAGTTGGGTAAAAATCTCCCCAAGCCTCCGGTATGCCTTGTTCTGAACTTGAAACTCTTTGGTTACAGTTATGCTAAAGTAGAAAAGATACCTGGTGGCACAATAGAAGAGTCCAAAGTGTTGAATGGTGTTATGATCAATAAGGACGTAACTCACCCCAAAATGAGGAGATATATTGAGAACCCCAGAATTATCCTGCTTGACTGCCCACTTGAATACAAAAAGGGCGAAAGTCAGACCAACATTGAAATTGTTGGTGAACAGGTAAATGATATTTATTATTTTAGTGTATTCAAAAGCTAAAGATACTTTGTGCACATCATATTTAAAAGAAGGAGGGGCATTTTTGTATGGAGCTCGTCCCCACTACTGTAGCACTACAAAATATATCAATTGAAAGGGCTTGAAAAGTGTGTCATTTTATTCTATGACAAAAAACCTCTAAACCATGGGAGAAAAAAGTTAAAGAGGGTTAAAGGTTAAAAAAAAAACCTGTATTATTGCACCATTTCATAGTGTTGCTGGTAAGGAACAATATCTGGAAAGTAATGATATATGGCAAACTTCAGGAAAATGTATTTCCATAAAATGCCTCATATATTTGAAGAAATTTATGGGTAAAATAATAAAATGCTAAAAATAAGCTCTATTCTCAAGTTTTTCGCTCACAATTACTTCTCAGATATTGTTTCTTACTAGCGATGCTATCGAATGGTGCAATAATACAGAATGTATTTTTTTTTCACAATCAGGTTTGAATCCTGGCTAGGAAAATTGCAGAATTGACGCAGTTTAAGTTTTCATCAAGTCGGACTCGACATTCCTTTGACTTCTCTTACAGCACCTAGAAGAATAATTCACCATGTACTATAATATATCTTTTTACTTTTTTTCTATACATAATCGTTTTAAAATTATTTTTGCTATTTAATTGTATGTATTTTAATGTAATTTTTTTATCGGCATCATTAGATTTTACATAAACCAATTTTCCAGGCCAAGATTCGAACCCGCAGATTAGGAAAAAAAATACATTCTGTATTATTGCACCATTCGATAGCGTCACTAGTAAGAAACAATTTCTAGAAAGTAATTATGTGCGAAAAATTGAGGAAAGAGTTTATTTTTAGCATTTTATTATCCTTCAATACATCTCTTCAGAATATGAAGCAGTTTATCAAAATATAATACATTTTACTGAAGTTTGTAGTATAACATTACTTCCCAAAAATTATTCCTTACTAGCAACACTATGAAGTAGTGGAATAATACAGGTTGATCATTGATGATTTTTAAAACTTTTTTTTTTCCCTTTAACTCTCATAACTCATTTCTCCCATGTTTTAGAGATTTTTCATCATACAATAAAGTGAAACACTTTTAAGCCCTTTTATTTGATGTATCATGTCTTGTAGTGCTACAAGGGTGAAGACGTTTTGCCGCTTCTTCTTTGTAGTGTTGTTATGAAATATAATTGATATTGCTGTCGCATCAAGAAAGTTCTTAGTTAAAACCAAATTTATTTTCGAATCACCGTCAAACATAAGAGTATTTAAATTGTCAAAACGAAATCGCTTTATGGTCGATACATTAGTGTCAGTAGTATTGAAATATCTTCTCTTCCAGTTAAACTTGAATCAAGCACCCTTTTAATTTGGACCCATTAAAAATCTGACTTTCTTATAAATATTATATATTAATGAATCCCGATTATGTTGACGACGGACAAGAAGTTGTTATGTTCCTTAATAGAATGTTTTCGTTTTGAATGTATCGACCATGAAACTATTTAAATGGTAGGTAAAACTTTCTTTTCCTTTTCAGTTTTTACGCAGTCGGTTTTTTTAAATAATTTATTGTATGCATTTGCAACTTCGAATCGAATTCAATATTTTCGGTTTCCATGGTGTGAAAATCTGTCCTCACCGGACACCGACAGATCGCGTGCAAGGCGTCCTTGCGATGCGAAACGCCATTAGCGGAACGACAATTTCGCAGTTCCTTGCGAAACTATACCGACAAGGATGCAGCCATTTAATCTAGCTTAGTACTAGTACTAGAGAGATACATAGCATTTGCGAACGAAACATCCAAAAAACTGTAACTGTTTCGCTGACGCAAACACGTAGGTGTACAAAGGGCGTAAGAAATTAAAATCTTCTGTTAAAAATATTATATTACATTATTAAAAGTTTTTTTTTATATGATATAAAATATGGTTTCATAATAATTTACATGTTTCTATCTCTTCTATATATCTATCTTCTATCTATCTATCTTTATATATAAAAGGCAAAGCTGATTGACTGATGTATTTTAACAATAATAAATGCTCGGTACTGTCCTTCACTCGCGCGCGCTCTCCTAGTATCTGCGACTATAATATGGACGGGCAACCCTGCATATAGCGTGTGACAGATCAGAGATTTGGGTGTTTATTTTCTGTAGATTTATATTTTCGGAAACACATAACTGAGGTATGTAAGAAAGCGTACCGAAATGTAGGGTTCGTCCTACGTCCGGCCACCTGAGTTCACTAACATCCTAATCTTAAGAGCTTTAAAAGCTTTGTATGAAACATTATTCAGGAGCCATCTCGAATGCAATGCTATTATTTGGACTCTGAATGAAGCCAAATACAGAGCAATGTTGGAGAAAATACAAACCAAATTCGTAAGATTTATTTAATCTAAATTGTACAAGGTATATCCTGGATATTCGTTACTATATCCAACATTGTTTTTGCTTGGGATGGTTGGATTGTATCAGCTGGAAGTAAAGCGTGAAATAACACTATGTATCTACTTATTTATTTAAACTTCTTCGAGGGAATCCGAATGTATTGGGGGAAGTTAGATTATGCGTCCCGGATAAGTACATGGTGCGACGACGGCGACCGCAGCGGTACGCAGCACCAACCTCCTGCAGCAGGCGCCACTGACGCGCGCGCTGCGCACGCTTAATGCGGTAGCCGAGCATGTTGACGTGTTTAGCTGTTCGTTGAACGACTTCGCGAAAGCAGCATATTTTTTGTATGCTATAATTAATTACAACTTAGATAGCTTTAATTGTCAGAAAAATCTAAATATATATATATATATGTGTTTTTAGGATTTAAATGTGATAATTAATATTAAATATTAGTTATGTACTTGTCTGTCAAATTAGATTGGAGATATTGGAGAAATAAATTAAAAAAAAAACAACACAGGCCAAACCCTTAAGGCTAAAAATTTGAAATTTTGCACATGTATTTTTCATATAACGTAGGCATTCACTAAGGAAGGTTTTTTTCAAAATTCAATCCCCAAGGGGTAAAATAGGAGATACAAGTTTGTATGAAACTTTTATTCCTTGAACAATATGTTTACATAATATTTCGTATGAATTGAGTACGCAATAAATAACGAGTTACGTATTTTAGCGTTTTCTAAAATTCAGCCCCTACTTTAAATTACTACTACGCTCCGTAAAGTAGGTGATGATAGTTTTAAATTATTATAAAGATAATAATATCGTTTAAACCCAATTTCACGCGGGTGAAGCCGCGGGCAATTGCTAGTCAATAATATTTGTAGCAAACGAACATGCATCTTAGTCTTTCTATGATCATGGGAGGACTGAGATGAATGTTCCCTATGTCACTTTATAGCAATAAAAGAATTGTTGAAAAAATTAAATGAAACTGCAATTAATTGTGTAATAAAGAGTTTAATTTACAATTTTTTACATCTCAGGACTTCACCAAACTTCTCCAACTGGAAGAGGAGCATGTGCAGCGTCAGTGCGAGGACATCATCGCTCTCAAGCCCGACATCGTGTTCACGGAGAAGGGGGTGTCGGATCTGGCACAACATTACCTGATCAAAGCCGGCATCACTGCCATCAGAAGGTAATGTCTAGCGCTTGGCAAAAGAGAACTTGATGTGGTGACAGCAGGAGCTCAAAACATTTTTCCTCCCTTTGTCCTTATCTATGGAATCACATGTATATATATATATTTAAATTAAATATTTTATTCCAATCTAATAAGGATCCAAAGAAGGAAGGAACCAAAAGGCATGCTGCCATTTTCTCTCTAGTCCCCAATATATAGGCCATCTGTTGTGTACATTAAAAACTTGCTAAATGGTGCAGCATTTATTTTGTTGGGCAAGTTTAGATAAATGTTCTAGTCTAATCTAATCTAGATTCTAGATGGTTCAATTTATTTTATGTGACGACCCAGAGGTGTGGCTCAGTGCCGGATCAAGCCAGCGCGGGGCCCGTAGCAAATTCTGAGCAAAAAGCGAGCGAGCGGAGAGAGCGAGCATAATATTATGCTCTTGATATGAAACGCGAGCGAGCTAATTTTTTAAATAAAAGCCTAAAACCGACTGTCACTACAAAAATTTATGTAATAAGTTGTTTATGTGAAACATGAATATCCGTAACTGATTTTGCTAAACCTTATTTGTACAGAGGATTATAAAAAGTTTTAAATTTTTTATTGTTACGATCTATTGACCATTAATTACAAGAAAAAACTTGTGGCGTGTACTTTTGGATTTTCCATACTTATTAAAATTTTGCTCGGCTGTGAGGCCCCAAAGGGCCTCGTAGGCGGTCGCCCACATTGTCCACGCCTTGCGCTGCCTCTGCTAATATGGAATGCTAAAAAGCTAGTTAGGTACTTTTTTGTACTCAGCACTAACTTTTGAGCTATATTGGGTAAGGTACAAATAGAGTTGAAAATCGAAGTCACAAGCGAGTTTTTTAATTGCTGTCGTGTGTTCGACTTTCAGCATTATTGTATTAGCGCAGAGATCTATTTTCAGCGCTGTTTTTACTATGTACGAGTGTTGCTGCCTTCGCCTATATGGCTAATCCGGTACTGCTGTGACTTGGGCCCGTATTAATAAAGCTTTCTTACCTCTAAGACAATACTCAAGAGAGTACATAAGATGTTGTTTTAATTAATAGACCGTACTTAAGTACAGCTGTAGGTACGGCGTATCAAGTGAGTGCGAACGTATTAATAAACGAGACTCGTTACTCAAGTACGCTGTCATTGCTGTCAAACTGTTACTTGAGACGCGGTTTCGTGAGTACAGTCAAACCTTGACTTGAAGCCGTCCGTCCGTCGTGGGCTTGGGATACAGTATAATATTATTTGTTGTGTTTTTGGTTGTGTTACAATTAAAATCTAAATACTTACGATTAAACAAACTCAGAATTTATACTACATACTCAACACAAAATAAAGTTATAAAAATAGATGCTTGTTGATACTTCTTCTTCTTTTTGGCAATCACGGTTTTTTTATTCGGTTACACGGTTAGTTTATTTAAATTCTGCCAGAGTCGAGTATTTATAGAAATATTTTCGATTTTATTTATTTATTTATTTACATTAAACGAATTACCTATTTGATTTATATTAATAACACTCAATACCAAAGATAAAAGTCAAAACACAAGAGACTTGATTTGACACTTGGCAGCAGAACTTTTTTTTCGCTGTCCAAAAAACAATCCTCATTATATGATTCCTTCCCTCCTACAATTCCTCGCCCTATCGACCTGAAATCTGTTCTATGTTTTGTAAATACTCCTTTTATTGAATTTTTATGTACATAATATAACAAAATAAAACTCTGGTACTAACCCTTAATGTTTGCGTTTGTTCTAGGTTTTAGATTATTCAACAGACTTCACCCTTACTGTTTGCGTTTGTTCTAGGTTTTAGATTATTCAACAGACTTCACCCAGTACACCGTACCCTTGTTTTTAATTTTATTCATAAAATCCACTCATAAAGCAGAGTTTTCGTCGACACACTCTGACATTGGCGAATCACTAAGGAGATATTTTAAACAATAAGAAGAACTTTTTTCGAATGGCAATGATCCGCATCCCGTTTTACGTAGTTGTTATAATAATATGGATAATGATATGTTGAAAATAATAAACATTAATACATATATATATATATATATATATATATATATATATATATATATATATATATATATATATATATATATATATATATATATATATATATATATAAACCAAAAAAAGTTTAGCCTGTATTTTTTATATTGAAAACATGATTTTCATTAATAATTAATTTTCATTGTTAAATATTACATTTTTAAAAATAAATATTGGAGAAATGTATAATCAATAAATCTGTTCTTTGTAGAAGTGTAAACGAAACGTTATTTCAATCGTTCTTTGTCGTGTGGATGACGCATAAAAGTTGAGTAAGTGATCTCAATAACGTTATCAACTGATACGGTCTTGAGTTCATACTATGAATTAAAGACCATCTTGAGAAGCTAATCGTTACTTGAGAATGTCTCAGCCAAGAAAGGTCTTGAGAACGAGTTTAAGAACGGTTTATTAATACGGGCCTTAGTGATCGAGCGTGTCAATGCTCGCGGGTTCGAATCCCGCTAAAAGTCAAAAAGTTTACTGTGTTCCTGAGTTACGGATGTGTATTTAATGTGTATAAAATAATAACAATCTTAAATATATGTATGTTGTATAGTATAAAAGTATTAAATATATTTCCCTTGTCTGGTTCTCGTAACACAAGTTCTTCGAGAACTTTCCACAGAACTAGATTGACGTGGTGTGAAAGTGTCTATAGATATTATATTATTATTTTGTTTTTGCAGTATTTTTCTTATAAGAAAATCGTTGAAATTTTTTATACATTGAAGACGTGAATAATTTACAATACTTTTGAAGAGCACAAAGGTATAGCATATCTTTGCCAAGTGCAAGTACACATAATATGTGAAATATAATATAATGAATGCTTGAAACAATAATCAAGTAATTTTAACATTATTCAGATAAGATAAGCCTTAATTCCCAACAGTAGTATGAAATTTACATATCACATAACATTAAAATATGAATTACATATTTTATTTCGTTTTATTTTCATTTTAAGTTGAGTTTGTTTGGTGAGTAGCTTGAAGTTGTCTTAATACATAGGGCTCCTCCAGATTATGCCATTTAGTCCTGTCTCTGCAATCCCTTGACCCTTCTCCTGTTCTTTGGCAGGTCATCTTCACACCATTTATGTTGCCTTCCTTGTTTTCTCTCTCCGTCCCTCGGGTAATATTCAGTCAAGTCCTTTACAAACTACATCTCGTTTGTAATATTTATTTACATATTCCAGACTGCGCAAAACCGACAACAACCGCCTTGCGCGCGCCTGCGGTGCAACCATCGTCAACCGCACTGAGGAGCTGAAGGAGTCTGACGTGGGCACGCAGGCCGGCAGATTCGAGATCAAGAAGATTGGCGATGAGTACTTCACCTTTGTCACCGAGTGCAGGAACCCTAAGGTAAGTGGAGTGAATTATTATTATAATACAAAGCAACTTAGTGCCTGGAAGCCCTACCAGCATAAACATGACCACCATATAAATGCGTTTTATCTACACAAGAATAGACATACTGATCGATAATATGGAAAAAACGGCCAATTCCGTTCAAAACTGCAAAAAAATAAAACATTTCTGTTGTATGTAGGGGGGCCCTTGAATATTTATTTTATTCTGTATAAAAACCTATAAAAATAAAAACAAATACCAATATTTGTTTTTATAGCGGCCACATAAATACATCATCTGTGAAAACCTTAACTGTCTAGCTATCATGGTTAAAGAGATACAGCCAGGTGACAGATGGACAGACGAACGGTCAGCAAAGTCTCGGTTATAGGGTCCAGTTTTTGTCCTTTGGGTACGGAAGTCTAAAAATGACAACTTTTCTTTGTCAATCTGTCATTTTATCTATTCTTCTGTAGAAATAAAATATTTCTACGGTGGTTATGCTAAGTGTGCTGTAATATAAAAAACCGGCACAGAGTGCGCTTCATTTTTTTATTGCAGCAACACTACGAAAAGGTGGAATGTAGTTGGTTAAATCTGGAAGATTTGACATTTCTATTCGGTTTTGTAAATTTTCTACAACATAGCGAGGTGTTTTAAAACCTGACTGGACCTTTACAGTCAGAAGCACTTGCATGCAAAAGCTAATAAATAATATTGTTGCATCATTTATATGATACAAAATATAGGCGTCAAACAAATGTTTTTATTTTAAAATTTATTGCAACTAATAAAAATATTGACACAACGGATAAAACATTGCTCTCTTTGTCTGATACATTGGAAAAGTCACTTGACAGACAAAGACAGCAACATTGTATAAGTAATATGTTGTGTAAATATTTTTATTAGTATTAAAGTAAATAATAAAATATAATTATAAGTAAAGAATTTACACATGTAGGGGGTACATGTGTAAATTCTTTCATCGTTAATTCCGTAAAAAATATTACTATCTCAAGGAGTATGTAAAAGTTATAATATACCCAGTTCATATTTTGTTTCATTTCAGGCGTGTACAATACTCTTGCGAGGTGCCTCTAAGGATGTACTCAACGAGATCGAAAGAAATCTACAGGATGCATTACATGTTGCGAAAAATTTGGTAAGGATTTGACCCTACGTATTTATTGCGAATGTAAGACAATACGACCTTTCTGTCTCAGTGGTTGAGCTCATGCCGGGGTCAGCGGAATTAAGATTCGTATCTAGCCGAAGGAACAAAAAGTTTTTCTGTGTTCGTGGCCCATGGACGTGTATTAAATATGTGTATAATATGATAAAAATCTTAAATATATGTATAATATAAAAGTATTAAATATACTTCCCGTTGTCTGGTCCCCGTAGCACAATTTCTTTGAGTACTTAGCATGGGGCCATATTGACGTAATGTGAAGTGTCCATAGATATTATTATTATATCATGTATTTTATTAAATATTAATTTACATATTTCATCTTTGTACAAGTATGATAAAAACTGCAAGATTATAACCAAAACAAACCAAGTTTGTTTCTTCGGCTGGATTCGAACCCGGGACATCCGGTAGGAGCGCCAACGCGCTTAACCACTGAGCCACAGAGGTCGTCCAAACTTTATAATGCTACCATCATTTTGTATGTGATGGTTCGTAATAGTACTCTAATGATATTATAATGTGTAGGTACTGAACCCGCGTCTCGTTGCTGGCGGCGGCGCTGTAGAGATGGCGTTGTCGCTGGCGCTGGCCGCGAAGGCACCGCACCACACCCCCTACCGCGCCGTCGCACAGGCGCTCGGTTAGTATAGAATATAGATAGACTATATTAGGGATGGTGAACCTATGGCACAATATTTTGGGCACGTCACTGATAACAAAATTTTGTAATTATGTAGTACGAATAAAGTATGAATTAGGTATTTATATGACAAAGCTAACATTCTATGTTATATGTCATCTATTTTGCAACAACAGAAGTTACAACTATTTTTACTTTAAATTAAATTACAATATCATCCTATTTTCATAGTCTTTTAGGGTTTAAATTTTGAACAGATTTAACCTGTTAAATTGGAAAAAAGTTTTGCTTTTTCATAAAGACGTTTAACATAAAGAACATAATATTATGATTTTACGGTATTTTTTCATAGTTCACCGTTTTTCAGTGTCTTACTTTGAACAGATTTTAACCTGTAAAATGGGAAACATTTTTTGCTCGCTCGCTCGCTCCGCACACTCGTGTTTGGCTTAAAGTGCATATTATAATATTTAGTACTGACGTTCAGTTCTAGGTAATTCATATAATTATATTTTTCCTAAGTACGTGGTCTTTCAGAGTTTAAAGTTTAAGCAAGTTAAACAAGAAATATTTTGCTTGCTCGCACTTAATATTAAATTTATTAGTATCGACGTTCGTTTTAAGGCTATTGAATTTTACATAATTTCCCGAAGCATACAGCCTTAAAATAGGATTTTAAGAGTAGTTAGAATTTAATCCGTAAAATAAATATTTTTTTTGATAGTTGATAATCCGTCACTGCTTAATGGACGGCAAAATATTTAATTGGCCCGGGGCGCAAAATCTTTAAATACGCCTGCCTCTAAATCACATAGAAAAAATAAATGAAAAATTTTTAGGCACGTCTTTTACGTTCACATTAAACATTATTTTACAAAAATATCACGTTAATACATAAAGGTTCGCCATCCCTGGACTAAAGCCTGACCAGATCGTCATTCATATTGCGGAAAATTCACGAACTGTATGTACTCCGCTATATATAAAGTAAACGTAAAAAAAGAAACAATTGCGCTCTTTAATGCTACCAATTTAAATGTATTAACAGTATATATATATATATATTAGGTCCTTACATATGAAATTGGCGTTTTGTCGTACTGGCCACTTTGATCTCAAATATATCTTCTTTGGTTAAGAATTCCAATTTCAAATTTATACCGCTATTTACTCATGCATTTGTGTTTCGAAAACTGTAATTAATTTGTATTATCCTCTTTTGGTTTTTTCTTTGCGTCACTCTGTTTACAAAATGGAAAACTTGAAATATCGTATTATTTTCGAGTACGAGTTCCACCGTGGCCCCAGTGCTGCAGAAACGGCTCGAAGGATTAATGATGATGAAGGATGATGTGTATGGCGGCGGTGTCGCAAAAGAAAACACAGTGCGTTTTTGGTTCTAACGTTTTCTATCTGGAAATTTCGACCTGCAGAACAAGCCCCGAGGACGGCCGGAGACCAAAGTTGATAATGAAGAATTTAAGGCTATTGTGGATGCCGGTGCCGGTGTCGTTCACTACAGCTTTTTTAAATCTGGCCAGACGATTACGGCAGATGTCTATTGCCAGCAACTGCAAATCATGATGGAAAAGCTAGCTGCTAAACAAAAAAAAAGCTTGGTCATTCGCTCTAGGCTACTGCTGCGTCAGGACAACGCTAGACCACACATTGCACAACAGACGGCTACCAAATTAGAGCAGCTTCAATTGGAATGCCTAAGACATCCACCGTAAACTCGGGACTTTGGATAACTTCTTGCAAGGTAAAAATTTCAACTCCGATGGGTCAGTTCAAAGCGCCTTCAAATATTTTATTGATTCCTGTCCGAATGGTTTTTTTAGTAAAGGAATCAATGAACTACCTATGAGATGGCAGAAGTGCATAGATTGTAATGAATATACCACTTTGATAAAATAAATATATTATGTTTAAATAAAACAACTTTATGTTCCTCCTTTACAAAACACCAATTTCATATGTAATGACCTAATATATAAAAGGATATGTCCCCACTGACTGACTGACGTATAGACGCAAGCACAGCCGTAACCGCAAATGGTATAAACGTGAAATTTGGACAGTAATTTTAATTTACAATGCAGACGCGCACTAAGAATGGATTTTGATAAATTCCACCCTTTAAGGGGTGAAATAGGGGTCGAATGTTTGTATGGAATATCTTTTAACCGATTTCGACAAAAATTGGTATTCATGCTCTTAAATACATTTCATTAGATACGTGTTACGGTTTTATTAAAATTTAGTCTATGAGGGTGTAATATAAGGGTTGAGAGTTTGTATGAAAAAAAATTAAAATCTGCCTCGATTTCCATGAAATTGAATATCCGAGAAAATAAATACAAATTATTGATAAGATTGAGAAAATAAATATAAATATTAATCACTAATTTAAAAAAATTGTCCCCTAAATCGTTGAAATGGAGACCAAAAATTTGTTAGTGAAATATCAACTACTGAACGGATTGGGTTGAATTTTGGCACTTACATAGTTATTATGATGTACCATACCCCACGGGGGTGTAATGGAGATCCACGCGGACGAAGTCGCGCGCTAAAGCTAGTGAAGAAATACAATGACACATTAATTTGGTCAGATTTAATCGTTTTGTTTACGTTCAGATTAAATTGGATCTGAAAAGAGAATATATTTTTGAATAGAGAAAATATTTTTATTTCTAATCCTTATCGCTAAAAAAACATACCTGTACAAATGTTTTTAATATTTATCGTGAATTAATAGTGAAATTGTATCATCAAAAAGTGTTTTTTTTTAAATTCTATTGCCAGTGTCAATTTTCATTGTGTCAAGTGTAACAGAATTGTCGTATAAGGCTCGGACTATATTATGATTAGGAATCAGGAAGGCCGAAGAAAATTCTGAGCATTGGAAATAGAACTCTGCGCTAATACAATAGAGTTGAAAATCGAACATACGAGTGTTGAGACAAATGGCAAATTTTCAACTCTGTTGTATTAGTGCAGAGTTCTATTTTCAGTGCACTGAATTTTCCAGGGCCAGGCGGATTCCGGGTGATATAGTCCCAGCGTAATAAATCTAAGAGTAGAGAAATCTCGATCCTCGAAATTTGTTTTTTTTTTATAATTCGTATAATGATATTGTAAATAAATAAAATCGGATAAAAAAACTATAAATTCTCGACACTGGCAGAATGGTTCAAAACCTTTGCAACCGCCATTGCCATTGCCATAAATTAAAGAAAAAGAAGGAGTTTTGCCGGGGAATTCAATTGGTGACTTTGTGGTTTTTGTGTTTCTTTCATACATTTGTGTTATTTCGGTTCTTAATGTGTAATATTGGCAAAGTTTTAACCATTGTACAATAGTTAACGTGCACAAGTGTGGGCAAGTGGTACAACTTCAAAAAACGTGCTATCTGTGTTCCCTCCAAAACTCCCTAGGAAATTTCAGTAAAACTCCTACCACTTTACTGAATCGACTGACTTGACTCATTGACTATTTATTTGGACATTGACTAGACTTTAAAATTGACGATTTCGGAATACGGTGTTGAAAATTGAAACGAAAATTCTATTTCCCGCCTTATTAACTTGACACTAGCAAATGGTTTTAAGCCGACGCCATATATTTAAATAAAAAAAGCAGTGACTTGAAAGTGAAATCAACGTCAAAATTTAAAAAAGCTAAATAGGGATCGTGCGTGAAATATAGAGGCAGCACTACTGTCGAAGTGAACGCTCTCTGGTGTTTCATTGGTGAACATAGTGGGATCAAAACAAATCTTCTTGAAAAGTTTTTATATTTATTTTATATAATAAGAGTCGAGTATTATTGTTGCACAACGAAAAAAAAAAAAATACACAACTTAAAAATGCGCAGTTTCTCAGGGATAAAACCTAGCTAGACCGATAGTAAGTAGTAGTAGTAGACATGTAAATACTTGAAGCCGTTGCTGTGATTAAGATTATATATATGTATGTATGTATATATATATATATATATATATGATGCTATTCCCGCCTTATTAACTTGACACTAGCAAATGGTTTTAAGCCGACGCCATATATTTAAATAAAAAAAGCAGTGACTTGAAAGTGAAATCAACGTCAAAATTTAAAAAAGCTAAATAGGGATCGTGCGTGAAATATAGAGGCAGCACTACTGTCGAAGTGAACGCTCTCTGGTGTTTCATTGGTGAACATAGTGGGATCAAAACAAATCTTCTTGAAAAGTTTTTATATTTATTTTATATAATAAGAGTCGAGTATTATTGTTGCACAACGAAAAAAAAAAAAATACACAACTTAAAAATGCGCAGTTTCTCAGGGATAAAACCTAGCTAGACCGATAGTAAGTAGTAGTAGTAGACATGTAAATACTTGAAGCCGTTGCTGTGATTAAGATTATATATATGTATGTATGTATATATATATATATATATATATATTGACATTTCATCAAATGCGACAACTCTTGCGACAAATAGCTAGTCGGCGACGGACCCACAGTGCCACATGCGGTCATCGTGGGTTCGGTTCCCGCTTTGAAACAATAAAAAATATTGTTTTCAAGTTGATCAAAGATGATCCATGCGTCGGATTGCCATGTAAAAAGTCGGCCCTGCGCCTCGCCAGTCGTGTCGGTTATCCGTCCCTTATGAGTTATGAGATAAAGGAAACGAGAGTGTTCTTGTGTACTGCGCACACTATGCACATATAAAGTAACTCCTGCGTAGCCGAACTGGTTACAACGAAACCAGCCACAGCCACCGAAATCGGTGTGGGAGCTATTGTTAGGTTTGTCGGCGGCCTTACCTACCTATTCGAAAACAAATAACTAGTTACATTCCCGTTACAGAGATAATCCCGCGCACGCTCGCACAGAATTGCGGCGCGAACACCATCCGCTCGCTAACCGCGCTGCGCGCGCGCCACGCGGCGGGTCACAGCGGCGCGGGTATCGACGGCGAGACGGGCGAGATCGTCGACATGCCCGCCAAGGGTATATGGGAGCCGCTCGCTGTTAAATTGCAGGTCAATATGAAATACTTGTTTTTTTTTGTCGGAGGCTGGTCCGGATGGGCCCTGGACATACAGACAAAAGTCTGGTACTGGTGGTAAAAAAGGAATGAGAGAAGACAAATTTAAAAGAAACACACTTCGTACATTTGTCATGGGCGATAGTCGCTTACCACTCAGTGATCCATTTGCTGGTTTCATCCCGTAAAAAATTTACACTAGAGTTCGCCAAGATTAATTAAAAAAATAAAGACATAAAAGGTCCAGAATCTGTAACAAGGTGACTAGTATAAGACATACAAAATTGATAATAATGGTTTGTAATTTTTCTAAATATATATTTTTTTGCGGCCTGGAATGCGTCACAATTTTGGACCCTATTTTATCTCCTTAGTTGCACCTCGCTTGCTTCTCTTTATTTTTCTAATTTGTATAATATACTATTCTTATGGTAGAGTTTTAGACAATTTTTTAATACTTAGCTTAAAGTTGTAAGAGTACACACAAATATTTGCTTTTCACTAGTCGACCTATTCCTTTATCACACAGGTCTTCTAAAAGACATTATTTATATAAGATATTTTGGAATAAGATCTTTGTACAAAATGTATTTCTAGTTTTAAGGATGCGTTTCCAATTTGTCTGTTTCGATCGATTTTAAGACCAAATGAAACCAAATCCTACAAAACTAACAATTGACACAAATAGAGTAGTTCTTTATTTGTAAAATGGTTAAAAAAACATTTAAAACGATATGATTTTTAGTATAGCAAAAACAATTTTCCAGGACCCCAGACTTTACCAAAGAGGTCATGCTTAGGATCATTTTTCTGCTTTTACGTAGCTTACTTTATTTGTTTAAAATTACTCAAAGATAATTATTTAGAAAAAGTATAAAAGATCTCCTCAAATCTATTATGCATGAATCGTGGCGATAAGGTTTATTTTATTTGGTCACTGACTGGATTTATTTCTAAAGAAATGTCAGTCGCGCAAACGCGTCCTTATGAAATGTTTGTTAACTATTTTGTGTGTATATAGATTGTAAAATGTGCTGTAATGTTTTTTAGGTGTACAAAACAGCGATCGAGACCGCGATCCTGCTGCTCAGAATAGACGATATCGTGTCGGGCTCCAAGAAGAAGGCCGGCAACGACCCGCCCGCGCCCGCCGAAATGGCCGCCGGCATGGAGTAAAACGGCGGATACTAAATTAACTATTTGTACTTTTAATATCCACTACAATAACCAGAACACGCGAAAACTGTGTGTATAACTTTATACCGTTTTGGAACTCAAGTAATACCAATAATGTCAATGATGAAGAAATAACTTTTGGTCATAATCAGTTTTTGCCTTTACTGCAAGATTTTAGAATGGTCGAGCAAGGAATGCATTTATACATTCAAGAGAAGCAATATAATATTTATATTACGCTATTCTTCCGAAGGTTATATTTTGGAATACTTTTTCATTCAGTAAAGGCCTTACAATTAACGCTTAGTTGTAGGATAGTTACATTTTAAAATACTTTAAATTACACGCTTATAAAGTTTCATTTAATCTTTTAAATATTTATTATTACCGTAGCTTATACATTCAATGCAGCATTTTTAATAGGAATATTCGTTATTAGATTTAAAGGAAACACAAAGAACTTATTTTTATAGCATTGATTAGAGTTGTTAATAATTTGTTTGGTTACTGCTTGTAATATTTCAGCTACACCGAGTATAAACTCGTTATTTTTTCTCTTAAACACTAAATTGTTACACTATTCGCCTTTACTCTGTTAAGCGCAATATATGTTCTGGTAACACTAGCATTTAGTTCGAAATATTTTATTAATTATAGTATTATTTGTGATTAAATTCGCTTAACACTTAATTGGTTTTTTTTTATTCCTTAATAATAAGAGACCTTCATTTTCTTATTGCAGAAAATACAATTTACTGGATAAAATATTCACACAGATCCTTCAGTAATTAAAATATTCTCCTGTGAATTACAAAATATATGGATGCAAATAATTGAAAGTTTATTTGACAAGTTGAAAATGATGACAAATAGAGACTGCTCCTTAAAATATGTGTGATACCTTGTTGGATTTAGATTCAGAATCATATCTATTATCTAGAAAATTGCGCTTAAGCGCACATTAGCACATAAATACGAGGGCGGGTCAATAAGTCCGTGACTTTTGGAATAAAACACAGTTTTTTTGATAAATAAATCATTTTATTTTTCAACGTAGTCCCCCTTGAGCTCTATACACTTTGTCCAACGCTTCTCCAATTTTTTTATCCCTTCCAAAAAATATGATTTGTCGAGGTCCTCAAAATAGGCCTTTGTTTGCGAGATGACTTCATCATTGGAGTCAAATCTTTTTCCACCGAGCCATTTTTTCAGGTTTGGGAACAAGAAGTAGTCACTCGGAGCCAAATCTGGAGAATAGGGTGGATGTGGGAGCAATTCATAGCCCAATTCATGGATTTTTGCCATGGCAACTGCACATGTGTGCACCCTTGCATTGTCTTGGTGAAAAAGAACTTTTTTCTTGGCCAAATGAGGTCGGTTTTTTTTCAAATCCTCATTGAAGCGGTCCAATAAGTTGGCATAATATTCCCCATTAATTGTTCTTCCCTTTTGAAGATAGTCAATGTGGATTATCCCACGTGCATCCCAAAAAACAGTCGCCATAACTTTATTGGCTGACAAACCCACCTTGGCCTTCTTTGGCGCCGATTCACCCTTAGAAACCCACGGTTTTGACTGTTGTTTGGTCTCTGGTGTGTTGTGATGGATCCATGTTTCGTCCACGGTTACAAAACTGCGCAAAAACCCCTCCATATTGTGATTAAACAACGCCAAACCTTCCTGTGAAGTTGTTACACGATTGCGTTTGTGGTCGACTTGCGGAAAGCTTTCTCATGCCCAAGTGATCATTCAAAATTGAAACCACTGAGCCATGCGAGATGCCTATGGCTTCCACAATCTCTAGCACTTTCAATCTTCGGTCGGCCAACACCATATCGTGAATTTTTTCGATTGTTTCGGGTGTAGAGACCTCAACTGGGCGTCCAGGACGTTCGGCATCTTCAGTGCTTGTACGGCCACAACGAAATTCAGTAAACCACTTTTTTACCATTGAAATCGATGGTGCAGAATCCCCATAGTATTTATCAAGCTTAGCCTTGGTCTCGGTAATGGTTTTTTTTCGCAAAAAATAATGCTTAATAAGCACACGAAATTCACTTTTTTCCATTGTTTCCTTAAGTTACTGGATAGTCTGATAAAGATAGCTGTAAAACACAAACTAACTGACGCAGCAAGTTCAAATTTTGATAGGAGTCAACTGACAGATGCCTGTTGACAGGAGTAGTGTTGCTTTTTCAGTAAGGAGGTTAGAAATTCAAAAAGTCACGGACTTATTGACCCGCCCTAGTAACTGCAATATACTTTGGTTTTTTGTTAATAATAACTTAATAACTGATTGTAAAAAAAGAAAATGTGTTCTACGAATTTCGTCTTCATTGTAAACCTAAATAAAAAACTTACGAATAGCATGTCAGGGCATGTCTCGAGGGTTCCGTAGCTATCAACGCGCAATTGTTTTTTTTAATTACTTCAAAATTTATTGTCCGATTTCGTTCAAAATAATTCCCTAAAGAGTTTTTAGCATAAACTATCAGCATGGAAATTTACAAGTTTCTATCTTCTCTTCTATCTAGAAGGACGAACAGATAGACAAACGGACGGACAGGCCAAACCTTGAACTACGGAATCCCAAAAAGTGTTTAAATAATAATTGGCGTAATTTGTTTTTATTTCGTGGAGCCTCTCTTGTATACATACTTAATTAGATCACGCCGTAAAAGTTCAATTATTAATAACACTTTGCTTATAAATATTATATTTTAAAAGTTTACAAACTTATGTACCTATACTGTGTTTGTCACAACACATCAAAAAAATATTTTTTGTTATGGGCATTAAAAATATTATATTATAATGGTATATGTAAATGGTATAATGGTAGAAGTAAATGTGAATAGCATTGGTCTATCTACTAAAATAAACACGTAAGCTATAGCACGCTAGCAAGCACGTAGGTAAAATGTTTTTGAGCGGCGCGGGAGCATCGTTTCCGAGATACGAGCGGTTATAGAAAAAAATTGGCAATGCTCTAGTTAGATTATGTCTAATTAGAGCATTGGCAATTTTTTTGAGCGTGGAAAATTTGGAAAATTCACGATTTTCCATTTTCTATGCCCAAAAATTTCGTTATTTTTATAGTAGGAGGCAATGTTTCCGAGAAACGAGCGATTTTAGAAAAAATAAATGAGCGTTGCGTAAATACTGGCTTGTTCGTATTGAGAACCACATTCTGGTTCTCATTTTCCCATCCTCATTTTAAAACAACATATACCTTACTAATAACATGGAGGAATTATTAGTTTTATTGGTCCATGCTAATAATATATTATGCACTTTCAATTACTGTGGTCTATTTGTAATCTATCTGAGGTGTATTATTTTTTTAGGGTTCCGTACCCAAAGGGTAAAAACCCTAATATTAAGACTTCGCTGTCCGTCCGTCTGTCCGTCTCTCTGTCTCCAGGCTCATGAACCGTGATAGACAGTTGAAATTTTCACAAATGATGTATTTCTGTTGCCGATATAACAACAAATACTAAAAACAGAATAAATTAATATTTAAGTGGGGCACAAACGTGATTTTTAGCGGTTTTGTACGGAACCGTTTGTCGCGAACAAACCGCACGTGGTCGGTTTTTTGTTTGACATTTATTAATAAACAAGTCAGTAGAATAACTTGTATCACAGAACTATTATAATAATTTCCGGGCATTCGGGGGTTAAGTCCGGGGACAATGAGGGTTGAACATAAATATTAATTGGCCGGACCGGCATCATATCTAGTTTAATGAATAACTAACGCCCGTCTCCCGGACAAGAAATTATCAATTTCCCGGCCTGTCTCGGGAAAACGGGATAGCCCGGGACAGCGGGACAGACACGACCCTTGACTTTGTTTAAACTTCAAATTGTTTAATAGGGTTGCCGAATTTGTAGTTTTATTTCATGTTCATGTATTTTGGATTTATTGGCGATCACTTTATTAATTTGGTACCTACTTTGGAGTTAAATGTGTTAAACTTATATCAAGAAAAATATTGAAGTGTATAAAATAACCTGATGATGATATTTTGTAGGTAACTTCGGTGATCGGTGTATTCAACGTGGTATGGACGTTGGCGACCACGGTCTACGAAGCGTGACAATTTTAAACGCTCAAGCAATCAGATTTTTTGTGTTAGTAGAAATTGTAGAAAACTTGCTTGTGTCAGCCCTACGTTACAAGCTAATAACCACCCCCATCCTCATATCTCCACTCTCCACATAAAAGCAATTCACTAAATTGTTACAGTCGTGTCAATACTTAGTTTTGATGGCAGAATGTACCTTCATTTTAATCATGCCAAAATTTAACCCACAATGTACGCATACATTTGTAACGACCTTAAATTTTGCATTAACTGGCTTAAATTAATCATAAGTAAACATAGGACGTAACAAACTATTTTTTTTTACCAAAATATGGCATAAATGCGATAAAAAACCAACATCACGCGGTATTCCCAGGCGGTCACCCATCCAAGTACTAACCGCGCCCGACGTTGCTTAACTTCGGTGATCGGACGAGAACCGGTGTATTCAACGTGGTATGGACGTTGGCGAACATTAAATGTAAACTTCTCTACTCATGTCTGTGTTATACATAAAACAGCCAAAAGTACAGGAACAAAAAGCCAACAACTCTAAACCCAACTCGTCAAATATATAATATTGTCAGTTTCCTAATGACGTTACCCTGTCTGAGACAGTCGCCCTGTTAGAACTTGTGCTCGCCGGAGCCCGTAGGGCACCGCATCTGTCGCCCTAACCCTATCGCGAAGGGATATTGGATCTTGTTATGTCGTTAAGGGACTTTGAGATATGATATCGGTATCTAAGTATTTATTTTGTTTGATATAGTTTGCTAATATATTGCTAATAAAAAATTCATTAGAATAACTCATCCATTTTCTTCCAAAATCATGTTTTCAGTGCTGTTTCATACAATTTTGAGAGTCATGTGGATGCAGTTAGGTACATTTAACTCATTACCTCAGAACCGTATCCGTACCTCATTAAACGTATTACTTTCTTAAGAGTACTTCATAGAAAATTAATCTTACTTCCGATAGTTCCTATAGAGTATCATAAATACGAAAATCCTCTTTTCAACCGACTTCCAAAACATCGGAGGAGGTTATCGATTCGTGTGTATGTGTTTTTTTAAATATAATCCATCTAAGTATGCATACGAAACTGCCAATCGGACTGACATATTACAGTTCAAATTATTGATATATTGTTGCACGACGAAAGAATAAACGTATGTAACTTAAAAATGCGCAGTTTCCCAGGGAACGTATGAAACATATGCAACCTTGCAATTATCTCGCATGTTTTCTTCCTACGCAGATTCGCGGGCAACATCTAGTATCGGGAACCCGTAACATATTACCGTCAATACATCAGGATGTGTATATAAATAATTCAGTTCATCAGCCCTCGCCCGCGGCTGTCCGCCTGTTTGTCCAACTAAACTACTATGTCCCTTCCGTCTCTGTCCATGTAAACACAAATTAAGTTGGACCCTATTAAAACAGATGTAGTTACCCTTTGATTTGTTATCCTAATACGTTTCTGTGATACGAAAAACTTTGTAAAATGTAGATCACGGTTTTGTTAGATATTATTGGGGTATAAACTAAGCGTTGAAGAGTGTACCTATTTGAACCACATTTTTAGGATTCCGTAATACTCAAGGAGCCCTTATAATTTCACTCTGTCCGTCCGTCCGTCTGTTTGTCTGTCCGCCCTTCTAGCTTCTGTAATTATGAATATAAATATATGTAATTTGGTACGTTCAAATACTGTTTATAGATCTCGGTTTTATCATTATATAATAATAATAATTTTATATTTTAGGGATGGCTCTCCATACAATATGTGAAGTGGGGATGAAAAATATTTTTCCAATCTTCCCCATCGAGGGGGACCTTAAAGGACCTTTTACCTTACCAAAACCTATTCAAAATACCCCCCGTATTTTGAATAGGTTTAAATAAAGACAAGGTTTTATACATGACTGTTCAAAGTCAACCATTTTCGAGTAATCGGCTTCTAAAGTGGTTTATAAGTTGGTCCCCCCTATGGCATATCTAAACTATTGAATAGAATTTCTAAAATAAAGGAGACAGAAACTTGCAAGTTACCATGGTGATAGATCATGCTAAAAACTCTTTAGGAAAATGATTTTGAGCGAAATCGGACAACAGCTTTGAAGTAATTCAAAGAAAACCTATTGAGCGTTACGGAACCCTCCTTAGCCATATCTGACATGTTCTTGGTTAGGTTTTTATTCTTACAAATTGTGTCGTCATACACCGACACTCAATCTCACTCGGTAGTCGGTTCTCCTCAGGATAAGGCGACTATAAATATACTCTGTTCAAGTCATTGTGTTATTAAAAAAATATATAAAATACGACCAAATTAATGTTATTGTATTTCCTTATTACATGGTAAATAATTAAATCACATTTATTGTTAGCATTATAGTGTTCTATTGTCTATTTGTTGACGTTTGTAATTTGAATCTGGACAGAATCACGGTAGTTATTAATTTACAAAAGGAAATTTCTAATTCATTTCATTTTGATTTCAGTTTGAGCATTTTAATTGATTTCTAGGAAAGGATGGTTGGTATGTCGGCGGCCGGCACCCCCACCCCCTAAACCGCCGTTTAATCGCCCGTAATTTATCTAAGCGCATTAATCCGACTCCAGCAGTTAAAAACGGAAAAAACACCAAATCTATCCCCCGATTACAAGCTGTCATGTCGTAGGATTTTTTCTAAGCCCTCAAATGTAATTAGTTATGTCGGGCTTGTAAGGAGGAGCCCTATTCTGGAGTTTTTAAGCGATATTAAGTTTTGTATTGTATAGCAAAATTGACTTTTGAATGTGTTGATGTACAAATTGTAGGCAGCTTGTATTTTATTATACTGTTTACTGTGTATAGTAAATCAATGACTACATATACAATTATGAATATACAAATTAATAAGAATGAATTGATAATATTAATTATTATTATTACTCGACGTAGAATACTACTTTAAGAAAAAAAAATTGCACTGCTCAAAAGATATAGTTACGCCGGTATTTTTTTCATAATAAATAAATTATTAAAAATAAATAAATATAAGGGCTATCCCTTGAACAGTAGGAAAAATTGTTGAGTGCATTATTGTATTTTGCTATAGTTGAGCTGAATTTTTGTGGCACAGAGCCCCGGATTCTTCTTTCACATTCATATTGACATGTTTCCCTAATTTCGCGAAGTAAAAACGAAACCGTAATAAGTGTTTTCGGGCAAGTGGCGAAACTCCATTTTGTTGAGCGCCCGGCGTAATTGGCCCGCACCTCGCGATGTTGCCGGCCGCAAAATTTATTGCTTAATTACCTCAAGAAAACGCGTCGCGCCCGACAGATGTTTTTTATTCCCGCCAAAAACAAAACCGTTTAAGAATGACATTAATTAATTCTTAATGAAATTCATCTTCGCCCCCGTTTTAATTTAAACGGCCGATTTATTGCTCGTACAATTTGTCCCCCGCGCCGTCACCCCGGGAATTAAAACAGGACATCTCTCGTTACATTTATTAGCGACAAATTACTGTTTGTACAAATTAACATCTGATTGATATACGGTATTATTGAAATAAATAAACGGTTCTCACTTAAGTGTAAATACCTTGTAAATACCTTAGGTTTTCATGAAATGTAGAGCTCTGGACTTTGTTTAACATTATAGTAATTGATTCCTAATTATATTTTGTTTTTGGTATACATCAAGAAAATTATCGATTAAGTACATATACATTGTTATATGTTAATATTACGATATTATGAGTTAAAACGTTACACTTATATTGACAAGAGTTCAAGACTACACAGTAGACATTTTGTTGGCCGACGATCAACATCCATGTAGCCACGTAAATGAGAAAGTAAATCATGTAAGAAAACATTACACATTACAACATTAGTATTAATACAAACTAAATTTAAATGATTAAATAGTAGGCATTGTTATAATTAATATTTTTCGCCTTTACTATCGCCAATAATCTGCTCTCCAATATGGCGATTTACCTATAAAATATGATGTTTTATGTGTTATTAAATTTAAAAAATACTTAGCTTGGAATTTGTTGGCGAAACAAGTTATTCAAAAAGTCACTTACGATAATTACATGTTTAATTTCTCTTAATATTTTCTCTGATAGGGATCCTCTACGGTCCCGCGGAACGACGGTCCGTCAAACCGCAAATAGCTGTCGTCTGATCTGATCCCGTTATTAAACCCATTGTTTGCCTGATTCAGGAAGAAATTGTCGCTCGAGTCGTGGTACTGGTGACTGTTGATGGTGTTACGACTCACATCTCTATTGTCTTCTGCTCTCAATTTCTCTTCCTTTTTAGGCAGAACGGGAGTGGGAGTCACCTTGTCGTCCAACTTCTTGTCTTTAGCCACAGTGCCGGCTGGAGCCAGGTCCCGGTAGCCGAACCTCCTTTCCTCCTTGCGAAGGGGAGCGTAGGGGTACCTGCTCCTGAACCTATAGTCGTACCGACCGGTTCGCGCGTAGTAATCATCATCGCGTCTGTACGGGTCCGCGTTGTATCTGTACCGCGTGTCGACGGGAGGCGGCGCCCGCACCACGTCCGGGAGATGGGCGTAGTAAATAATACGTTTGGGCTTCCGAGGTGCGTCGTATTCATCATACCTGTCCAGACGCGGCGCGGTACTGAAGCGTCTGTCGTATAAATCGTAGTACGGATCACGCCTGTATAAATCCTCGGGGGCGTGGTATCGATCATCGTAGAAGCGGCGCTCTTCCGGGTAGACGTTGTAGACGGCCTGGCGCGGGTACACGGGCTTCGCGTCCTCCGGTCGAACAAACTCCGTTCGTAAATCATCGCTCCGGTGCGGAATCGATTCCTTGTCGGACCTCGATTCGGAGGCCTCGAGCGCCTTATTCTGTGTGACGAAGTTGACGCGCGGCATTCGCGAGTTGATCAGCTCCGTCTGTTTCGGTGGCTGCAGATCGTTTGACAGTTCGTCTCGATCTGGGTAGGGCAATTTGATCCAGTTCTCGTTGGATGCCCGAGCTCCCCTGCCCGTGGGTTTGTCCGTGATGATCTCCGTGGTTTGGTAGCTATGGGGGCTAGTGATGGTGACCTTGGTGGTGGGATCTTCAGCGTGGCCGGGCAACCAGGGCTGCTTGTCGGTGCGGATGTTGTAGTATTTCTCCTCCTCTATTACATCGCGACGACCTCTCGCGGATTCGTCGTTTTGCTGAAAAATCAAAACATTTTATTACTTAGGTACAAATCTTAAATTATATTTTACTTTTGCAAAACACTCACGGCTCCACCCGCGTAAATACAGTGCGCAACTACACACACACTACACTTTTTAGTATTTTTTGCGTGAAAGAGTAACAAACATCGATCCATACATCCATCCATCCATCCTCACAAACTTTCACATAGTAGTAGGACAACTCAACGAAAATATAGTTTTACTATTTTACTAGATTTACTAACGAAAATAATAGTTTGTGTTGGAACACTATACTTTTTAGTAGTTTTTGCGTGAAAGAGTAAAAAACATCGATCCATACATCCATCCATCCATCCTCACAACTTTCACATAGTAGTAGGACAACTCAACGAAAATATAGTTTGTTCAGATTCAATGTAATCTAATAAGAATAATTATTCTAATTCTCGTAAATAGTGTTGGGGACACACTCCTTCGAAACGGCTAGACCGATTCTTATAAATTTTTATTTGCATATTCGGTAGGTCTGGGAATCGGTCGTAATCTAATTTTTACTAATTAAACCCCTAAATGATAAGGGCTGCCCACCACTAAATTAATTTGTTCGACGATTTTTTTTATTTATTGTATGATGTGCCATTAAAATCCATACAATGGCAAATCGACGTTTGCCAGGTCAGCTAGTTATAATATATTTTTGCGAACTAAAGACATTCGTACACGATGCTGCCAATTTAATTGTCACTTGCACCGTGCAAAACAGAAATCGGTACAATGACTCATTCGTTTGGTCGAATTTAATCTTTTTGTTTACAAAAAGATTAAATTGCAACTGAAAAGATAGAAAGGTAACTCAGGCCATACCTCTGGATCGCCCTCGTTGTGGTGCAGTTGTGAGAGCACCCCGTGGACCAGGACCGCGCTCCAGACAAACCTAAGGCACATCATGACGACCGCTTACAATTCACTTCCTGAAAAAGAAGAATGAATACTTTTTAGTTGTTACCTTACAACTACAACCTGGATTAGGTTTGGGATTTGTAACTTGAGGAAAACCGAGCCTCACTAGTGGAAAGAAAATTAAGAGTTTATAAAACACTACAATGAAAATTTGAAATGAGGGGGTTAGAGGGGAGTTATTAGGCTCATTAGGGCTGTAATCTGTTCTCTGACTCATAATTAGAAAAAATACCAGGTTTTCGGACCACTTGTTACCAAACTACAGTCGATGAAGTATATTATATTTGGGATCGGTAATTCTCTATAGAGCCAAAAAACAGCGCGCTCAAGAGTGTTCGCGCGCGGCTTTGGACTTCTGTGGTGACGAGAAAGATGACGCTTTGCGTTGGATTGTTTCTGGAAACAAAACTTAGATTAACCATTATAAGTTCGATGGTATTTAAAGAGCTGAGCGCCAACCAAAATATGTTTAAGGCGAATAACTAAAAAGTTAGCTCATGAAGATGGTCTTTTGAGTCTCAAATCGAATTTTGAGCATGACGTACAGACAAAAGGATTTTTACTATCGAGAAATACTAGGAAAGATTGTTAAGACCAAAAAAAGAAAGCTGCTGAAAATGAATGAAAGTTTTGCTGCTCTTGCACATTAACGTTCGTCGTTCACAGGAGCCGCATGGCGTCGGCTGCTCTGTATATAGTTGGTTTCAAAATTTTAAATCACCTATCCAAGATCTATAGTCAACATTTAACCCCTAGCTAATATATATAATAGCTAGCCCAAAAATTTTAAAAAGAGCTGTGTCAAAAACATCTACCGTCAACAGGTAGGAAAATTCGACCCTTTTACAAGAGAAAGAAATTTTCTTATGAGGATGATAGTGATTAATTGAAAAACCATAAAATACATTCGTCATTTAGATATTATAATTATATTATAAGGCAATGTAAAAAGAGTTTGGCTTCTTTATTTTAAAACTGGGGAACCTATTTTGTGAATATAAAAATTTCCCCTCGTAATGTTGGGTTCAAATATTTATCTAAATTTAAAAATCTTGTAAATGTATGGGATTGTAATGGCATGGAGGCGGAAGTGGTGACATACCGGAAGTCGCGAAATGCCCACTCACCGTGAATTTGGCCAACACTGGACTACCATTATAATTATTGTAAAATATACCATCATTATACATTATAGTTATATAATATCAACAGATAATCGAGGTCAAAGAAATCATATTAATTTGACCTCGGATTTTGAGAGCATTCAAAATTAGGTACATAATCATTTAGAAACAAAAGTCCTTGAACAAACCTTGAACTGAAATGATAATGATGAAATTTTTTATGAAAAAAATCGTAACGAACAGACGGACGGCAAAGGAAAACGATTACCGTCGCCCATAGACACTCATAACACCAGAGGAGTCGCAAGAGCGTTGCCGTTCTTATTTGAACGATTAACAAGATGTTTATTGGTTTGCCTACCTATATAAGTGTTCGTATGCTAAGAAGTTACGAGTGACGATATAGTAAAGCATCGATTATCCGAACGACCCCTTATCCATGGTGGCCTGACTCGGACGTGCCCACGGCCCTCCTCCTATATAGGGTTACTAGTAATTTTTAAATTTAATATGCTACAAGACTGTCTACGCTTTTAAATTTAACATAATATTATGTTCTGTTCAATTAAACATATACCCCCTTACTAATAAAAAAATTTACACAACGGATAACTTAAACAACGTTGCTGTCTTTGTCTGATGCGTTGGAAAAGTCATAACAGACAAGGTGTTAATCTTTTCATTAGTAAATGTATTTAAGTATGTTTTTCATTTGCCTGTACATAAAAAAAAAACATGTCAAAGTTCATGTTGTTCGATTATCCGAACACCTATGTCCCCCAATTATTTCCACTTGACCCACTTGGGTTGCAGTGGCAACAGGCTTATTTAATAGAATAGAATAGAAAACTCTTTTTTTGCACAAAAAACACACACGCCTAACAATAATTAAATAAAGGAACCGTACAAATTAATGCTTATAGCATTTTCTGTCAGACAGGCTTATTTAATGTTATCCCTGATAACTTACATTAATAACGTTTGCATATTAAGGTATAAGTAAATAAGGCGCGTAAGGGTTAAGGTTAAATAAAGAAAAATTTGAGTTGAGGTGAATTATTATAATTGTTACCTTAAGTAAATAAGGCGCGTAAGGGTTAAGGTTAAATAAAGAAAAATTTGAGTTGAGGTGAATTATTATAATTGTTACCTTAAGTAGGTAGGTAGGTCAGTTCACAGCTATGCGGCGCTGCATTTTTATGATATCAATACAAAATTGAACTTTATTCACTACACAAAAAGATACACGCTTCTTATAACATCAGTCATACACTGCACAGTGCACTCGCGCATTGCAGCGCGGTGCAATTTGACATTCGATCTGTTACAATGAATTTCCAAATTTCCCTTGCGAGATCAAAAAAAAGGTTGGGTGATAGAAACTTGGCTCTATACATGATCTGATAACTTTCTGACAGTGCGAGCCATGTGATCTTGTCTTGGAAGCTTTTTACAAGTTTAAAAAATGGTGGAAGACCTTGGAAAACCTGAGAAAAATAGACCAAAATAGCGGTAGACCGTTCTGCTCTAGATAATATATTGACAATGTCCCATTGACGTGGAACTACCGCTATACTACAGCAATACAATGACTATTGTCAGCTGACCCGAATGTAGCTAATGGATAAAGTTAAGCAACGCGGACGAAGGAAAAACGGACGGGTGACCGTCTGGCGTCTAGACCACAGATAAAGAGGACCGTTCGATTAGATTCTTGTAGTAGACAAGCATACGGCGTGTCCACGATTGTGTGGAAAAATTGTGGGTCGTTGAAGGGGACGTCAAATTTTCAAATTTGTATCGTTCTTTGAAAGCTGTTTCTCTGTACGTAAGTATGTATATTTTCCAGACTTCCAGTCCAGACTTTAGAGAAAACGATGAAATTTTCGTCTTCGGAAAACGAAGTAGGATCCAGATTAGATAGCATCACAAAAAACAGTTGCCGATTGCGTTTCGTTTGTTTGCAAGTTTGAAAACTTTTTTGTGGTAATTGTAATAAAAAAAACACTTTCTTTAGTATGTTATTAAAACTGTGCAAAATAATTTTTATTTTATTTTAGGAAATGGATCAGGAAACGAGCAGAGGGTTGCCTGATGGTAAGCGATTGCCGCCACCCATGGACACTCACAACACCGGAGGAGTTACGCTTGTACCTCCTCCGGTGTTGCGCACTTGCGTTCCTGGTCTTTAAAATCCCCAACCTCCCTTGGGCCTCCGGTAACCTTACTCACTCGGTGAAACACAACGCAAGCGTTATTTCACGCCGGTTTTCTGTGAGGCTGTGGCATTTATCCGTTCGAATTCGAGAATTCGCCTCATTCGTGCCAAAGCATGGCTCTTCCACGTTTAATAGAATAGCAACCACGAATGTAATGTAACAATTCAAAAACTCATTCTCCTAAAGAAGAAGAATCCGCCAGCTTAAAGTCCAATTCTCGTAATTAAAAATGTTTAATTCTCAGTGTGGGCTTAGTCTTTACTCTCAAGTGAAGCGGTCGCGTGTGCGACGCATCAAATCGTGCGAGTGAGACAAAATATACTGAGACTGCGAATTGAATTTTATAATTTTTGTAATCAAAATAATAATCTCGATTTCATTTCCAAAGTAACAAATGATTTCATTAACTAGTTAAATTGCCGAATTATAGGACAGCAAATTATATTACTTTGTCCTCGAATTTGAAAAAGGTTTATCTAGTGACCACTAAAGTTATCTGCGCCAGTTAAACTTAGTTTATCTAAACTAAAGTGTAAGTTAAGTCCTCACTAACAGCGTAACCCTTAGTTGCCTCAGTATTATTCTACAGTATTGTGCATATTAAATAGTAAACTTACAGTCACATAATCCGCAGTGTCGTTCGCGAGGTTCGCCGCTGCAGTGTGGGCGGCGCGGGTTACGAGCTGTCAGAAGTCACGCACCACAGAGCTTTTGTTGTGGACAGCTGCGTGTGTCCACTGTCCAGTTTCCAATAATCGCACGTGTCCACCAACGTGAGACGTGCTTTGCTCAGTATTTAAGTAGAACGATAATGAGAAAAAAATAACAAAATATATGAAAGATAAATAAATAAGTAATGGGAATCACAAAAATATTTATTTTAGCGGAATTCACACTCACCACATTCCGAATTTCCAAACTGTAAAAATTAAACGTAGGTACGCATACCAAGCTGCCAATCAGACTGACGTAAGAGAGTCGAAATTATTGATATATTGTTGCACGACAAAATAATAAAACATATATTGCTTAAAAATGCGCAGTTTCGAAGGCCTAAGACCTACCTAGATCGATTTTTCTCTCCCAAAACTCCCTGCGTACTAAATTTCATGGTAATACTTGTAGCCGTTGTCGAGATGCCGATTATATATTGTACGGGACTGTACTATTCCACAGGGTTTCAACCGCCGGCTCAGATTAGACTCGAAGATAGCAAGGTTACACCGAATTGGGCAGAGCCGGGGCGAAATAAAACACTGGTTTTTGAGGAGAACATTTATCACAAATTTCGCTTTGCTTACCTGGCTCATGGCAATGCCGTATAGAGAGCCGCGCCCGTACGCCTCTTTCAGGCCGCTTTGCCATCTCGTTTTTACTTCTCTATACGGCTATTTTCCATAATTTTCCCTATTTTCTATGAGCCAGGTGAAGTAAAACGCATTGTGTGAAATTCTTTATTCATTTTTCTAAATAAAAAAAGCCTTATTTACTAACAATCTTATTTAATACTAAATATATTCACAATCTAAGGTACACATTCTATGAAATGTTATGTATTTTTACCACTATTCGCTTAATAATTACGTATCTATTTATTATATAAACCAAACTGTTGTTATTTACGTTAGTTATTATATTTATCTACACAACATAAATGAAATTGAGTTAAAATTCACTATAGTGTAAAAAATATAAGCAAAATAACCTTAAGTTCGTAAAACACTATTTAGCACAACTTATTTCACACTGATGCTATAGAAATCTATACATATATTGTCACTGAATGTTCACCGTTATAGTTTATGTACTGTTTTAAATCACTTGTTTATCGTTCACATTTCAACTCACTGATATTATTTTTGTTGCGAGGCCGCAGTCCTTAACATATACATACAAGAGTCGTCTAAAGTATTTACAAATAATATTGTCCCATCATTTATGAAATATCCATAATTTGCTAATTTCTAATTTCTATGAATAATTTCCACCAGATCGTCATAAATGACAGTGGACACAGCGGTAACGGTCGCTGTGTCGCGGTCGTATTGTGAACGACACGGGACATTTACCGGCGAATCGCTGGTCAGTGCCCATCCGACCTATACATATGCTAATCATGTATAAAATATCACGTGGGTACAGGCCAAAATGTAAAGAACAACGCCTGAGTATGCTTCGGCACGAATACGCCGGCTCGAGCGGAGAAACAACTCGGCTTAGTCGCGTATTCCACGGTCCACCTCACTAAATTCAGACGACCTAAATGATTCAGAAACTAAATTCAGCCAATTGAAATAACATTTAGGAAGTTAAGATCCTAATTAGAATCCTAAATCGGAAGAAGTGTCGCTACTGACTGACTAAATTCTAATCACCTAGCTTTCTTTTTAGGATCCTAATTAGTACGACTGAATTTATACGCGCTTTACTGAAAATAGCCGCTATAATAATAATTAATTATTTAAAAAATTGGTCTAAAGCTTGGTTTTAGACTTCGGAAGTTGTGGGTTCGATCTCCGCATTGGAACAACAAAAAAATTGCTTTCAAAACGTCTGGTTAGGACAGGAGTCGGCAACCTTTTGAGTCGGAAGAGTCAAAAAATACAATTTACAAAATCTCTAAGTTTTTGAAGAGCCACAAAATTTTGTCTTGTCAACAATACATAAATAAATTCTAGCATAAATAAAGTTGTTTTATAAAAAACTAATCTATTTCTTCATAAGAACTGGTGAAGACACTAAACTGTCTCGTGTTGGAAGCGCATTAAAACCTACATAGCAACATCCTATTTTTAATTACAATGCGAACCAGCGGAGCGAGGGAGGATATTTTTGTCTATTTTACAGGTTCAACTTTAAACCCCGAAAGACTGTATGTACACTTGGGAAAATACTATAAAATAAACAGCCTAAAACAGAACGTCGGCACAAAATAATATAGTACATATTATGTTGTTTATATTTATTTATTGCATTGCGTCGCCCGCGCCTTACGCCGCCTCTGGCTGCGGGGAAAAACGATTTTCCCCGCCACCAGACAGCCGAAGTGGCTGTGAGATAGAAGTGGTACCTTATCTTCGTTCATCGATTCAGAACGATTTTCAAACTTTTTTTATAAAATAAACAATATTCTCGTAATAAAATAAACGTATCTTTCCATACGTTTTATTTTTGGATTAAAGAAACGAGACCACGTATCCCAATACAGAAAGTAGCTCCAGCGGCTTCCTATTCGGCTTCGCAGAAATTATTGCATAATATTATGTTTTTTTTCAATACTTTATTTAGTCCCTCACCTTCTTACTTAAACGAGCGCTTCTCCATTCCTTATTTTCACAACTGATCTTGTAGACCCTTTAGCACCCTTCTAGATATCCCTCCCCATCGTACTTTTTTGCCTACTCCTTCACGGTCCACGCTACTAAGTTCTGGAACTCCTTACCAACTCAGATACGTGAGTGTAAGACACTTGGGCTATTTAAGAAAAGGCTGCGTGAGCACTATCTCAGCTTAGCTTTTAATTAAAGTGTCATATAATATGATTGATTATTATTTATACTTATAAATAATAATCAATCATATTATATGACATGTAATGTAATGTAATTTTTATCCAATATTTTATTGCAATTGTAATGATTATGATATATATTAGTATAATATAATATATATGTAAGTATTCGTATATATATGCATTCATTTATTATTATTATTATATGTAAGTTGTAGTAGTACGCACCATATATTGTTACTTTTATAACTAAACTCCAGCAGACCTGATTCCTGATGAGAAATTCCAATTTGGAATAAGTACCACCTTTGTACAAAACTGTTTTCTGCTTTTAAGTTTTGAATGTCAATGTTTTACTATGTGTACATAAATTATTTAAAAAAAAATATAAAAAAAAACATATTTCCCTATAGTACCTACTAAAGAGACGCAGGTTGCCGACCCCTGGATTAGGACAATGATCACCTGATTGTATCACAAAAAATATGATCCATGCATCGGATGGACCTCGCTCGCCAGTCGTGTCGGTTATCAATCCCACTCCCACTGGGTTACACGAGTTAAAGGAAATAGAGTGCTCATGTGTATTGCGCACACACTTGGACATTATGAAAATAACTCCTGCGTAGCTGGTCTGGTTTCAATGAAACCGGCAACCATCATCGAAGTGGGTGTGGGGAGCTATTATTATTAAAAAGCAATAATAAATTGTTAATAATATGATAATAAATATTGTCGTGTGCGCAGTGACACAAATACCATGATGTCCTCATGTTCCAAGAACCGCGAGCGCCCAATTCCGAAGAGCAAGTATATGTGACACTTTATTAGGTAGATAATTTACAACGTACGATGCGAGATAGGCCGGGGGCTGACTGATAAATGGAAGATCCATTTTGGAAATTCAGTCTTATCGATTCTTAGAGAATCATCATCGTATATTATGTTAATACACGAAGAAAATACTTTTAGTACAGTTTTACGAGAATGGTGCGAAAGGAGGAGTATGATATTTGGTACAGTTAAAGTTTATGTGGAGGAAGGTGTGCAGAAAGCTAATATATTTTAAATAATGCTTGGAAATACATAGAATTAGTAAAAATAACAACAACACACGCTACCTCAACTTATCAACACACACGCAAATGCACGGTGCGTTTGATAGATACAATTTTGTTAAACGTTGAAGTTTGTAAATCTGTCACAACATTTACATTTTTATTATTTTTCTATCAAAATTAGTCGTTTCAAACTTTAAAATTATATGCATAATGATGGGCGAAATTCGACATCTCGTATTTATCAATACCTACGTGAAGCATTTGCTTCACAGAGTATTTACTCTAAGTACAGTTTTAGGAGAATTGTGGGAACGCAGGTGCACGAAAGTTGGCGCAGTTAAAGTTTATGTGGAGGACGGTGTACAGAACTGCAGAAAGATAACATTTTTTTAAACAAATCACTTAGACAAGAACATAATCATTTCTTGATTATATTTTGTAGGTTATCAAAATCTCAGTCCAGTTCCTGGCCTATACTATTAGGATTCCGAGAAGAATTTTGTCATCAGCTTAAAAAGAAATATGTCAACATTGTTGTATCGACATGAGAAAAAAAGAAGGAGAACAAAAGATGTCGCCGAACTGTCATAAAATACCACTAAAAAAGACGCTCAGGCCTTTTTCGATATTGCCAATCCTAAATTATTGTTAAAGTGTCATAGAATGTAGACTCTTTTAATAATACGTTGACTCCAGAATCGTTAAAATGTTGATTTTATCTAATATATATAATATCTATACTATTTATCCATTATATACTTATCTTATAAATTCAGTGTATTTTCAGTTCTCTAAATTTTCCCCGGTCTTACGGATTCCGGACAATATAGTCTTGACCATAATCGGAGAAAAAACGGTTGAACGAAAACGTTTTTGACGAACGCTGCCTTAACGATAAGAGATATATAAGTTCTAGAGAAAAGTTTAAGAGCTTGATAGTGTCTACAAAAAGTCAGCGGCAGGATAATATGTATAATAATAATAAAATGCCTGTCGAACAATAAAACCGCCACGGCCGAATACTGAAACGCTAATGAAAATTATTAAGAGCCCTCCTATTCGCAGGCTATCGCTGTCTCTGCTAGCCGAAACGACAAGGACAGCAAGTTACTTGAGCGTCACTTAATTTAACTATCGTTTCAGTATTTGGACTTGCTTTCCTTTTTTTCTCTAGCTAAGTCTCTCCTACCTTCCTGCAGGAAACTATCAGTATCATCTGTGCCATTATATTACACTATCAGCCACTACATTATGAGATTATCGTCGCGAGCTGCCTCTCATAATATATTCTGCCATATCCCCGGTGAAGTTAGGCTATCGATGCCCGTATCGAAGGTATGCCGTATGCTATTAACAAAGACTATAAATTAAGAGGACTGAGTGTATCTACTTAGTAAAAGCTAAGAAATAGTAAACATTGATTTAATTTTCTTCAATGATATAAGACCATGTGTTTCTTTAACATTACTTTTGGATAAGCTAATTTCTTGCTTTAATAAAAGAGCGCGGCGTCCGTGACCTATTGAATAGACCCCCTGAGACCTATTGAATAGACGCGTAATCGTGCAGGTTTCATCCCGAGTTGTAGTGTGTACCAATCAGACTTTCTCAATAACCGTATACTGCCGATAGACTTAGTTTAGGCCCCTGTTATCTTCTGTGACAATCCTGACAACATTTTGATCGTTCTATGAAAGCTGTATATAATAACCAAGAAGATGTAGCGGCGATATCGCTGATCTATCGGCAGCCAAAATTCTAAATTCGAATTTGGCTAATACATAAACTATTTGCAGGAAAGAGACAAAACTGCCGCGGAGTACCTTTCGTAATTTTTTCTATTTCCAACGTTGATATAAGGTTTATTATCGCACAGTACGTCGGCGGTATAACCAAGTAGATGTCGCGGCGATAGCGCTGATCTACCGGCAGCCGGCGACACAAAGCGCGCCCGATACACGCCTATAAAGTACGCGCTGTAGGATGGTGACGGCCGATTCGGCTTAAAAGTTGCTCAACTGTATTTATAGTAGTTTCCTATTTAAAGCTTGGATAACTTTAATATACGTGTAAAGATATACCATTCTAAAAATGCACAGCTATTTATACAGATGTTTTCAAAATAAAAATAACTATATATTCAAGAACCGTAATCAGTATTCGAATCTAGTTCCAAAAATATGTATAACATGTGTGACCTTGACCGTGACCAGATTATATCGCAGAAAATAATTAACACCGAGTCGCAACTGCTTGGCTCACACTGCGCGGCGGGTGCGTAACCGTCAAAGCTGGCGCGGAGTACGGCAGTGCGAGAGTGTCCATACTTGGAGTGTTGTCAGGAAACAACCATAACCATGTGATTTTTCTGTAAATTACAATTTTTTTTTGTTATGCACACTATAATTAATTATGAAATATTCTAGCCTAATGTTGTGTTAAATATTTAATTTGGATAAAAATTTATTTACTTTGTCCTGGGCCGTATTATGATCTTTTAAAAAACCAGCTTGTTTCCAGGCAATTCAATATACGGCTTTAAAGTGCCTTGTTCTTTTTTCGTCAGTCAGTCAGCATGAAATATCGTTGTAGATATTTCATGCTGACTGGATTCATCCTGGTTTGATTGTCTATGACTGGTTTAATGGAGCATGAAGGTGACATTCGGATACGTCAAATTTGACGTATTACAGTATGTTTTTTTCTTGCCATGCACTTATGAAGTGAATAGCCAATAACGAACAGAAAACTTGTACTAAATATTTTTAACTATACATAGAATATGTACAATTATTGTTAAAGTTAAAGCAAATTTTATGGACTGCAAAAAATAAATGGTTTAAGTTGGTAAATATCCGTCGTTTTTGTATACACCTATTTCAAGAAAAAAATGTGCTTATTTTCTACCAAAAACCTTATAAAAAAATTATCGGTAAAATAAGCGGCATACTCACGGTCCACGGCCACGGTGCTGGATCGGACCGTGCGTGAGTATGCTGTTTAAGGCGCAATTAGGGTTACGAAGATTTTGGAAAACGGAATTTACAGCTCAATAACCTCTAGAGTTTCTAAATAGTGAATAGTGAGTGATCGTCAGCATAGAGGTCCTGTCAGGAGTGAAAACGATGTTGCCAATTTAACTACTTTACAGCTCGATTTGGTCATTCGGCCAGCGATTAATGAAACTGAAAAAGGCGGCAAATTTAAATAATCTGAGTTTGGCAACACTGATCTGACCGGACTGTTAGATTATTGATTATTGAAGTGTAATGTTTTTTAATTTGTAATCTCAATAATATAAGATTTAAATAATTAGGAATGGCGTAAGTATTATTTGTGTTTTATTTATCAAATATAAAGTATATTTAAGCATAGTACATATTAGTTTAGACTGAAACAAAGGCTATTCATGTTTAGTTCACAGGAGGCGTATTCGCGTCGACGCCGGGTTTCATTCAACCAGCTAGAATCTTTGTGGGAGTTTTTGAATTCTCACAGGGATATAGCTGTTGGATTCAACAAATCGGCGCAGGCGCGAGAATACTCCAAACGCATGTGGACTGACGTCTCAGATACACTGAATTCTAGGTTGAGCTACAGAGTGTGCAGACATATCACCAACGGGGCGTTGGTAAGAACCCGTTGCGTAAAATGATAACGCTATTAGCACCTGCAACAAAATTTGTTTTTAAATTTAAATGTTTAACATGTACAACAATCATATTATTGAAGTAAAAGTTACATTTTATTTTACGGGTTAATAGAGAAATAGTAAATAGGTACTACCTTTCTCTCAAGAGACAGATCCGAGGCCCTTGTGCTCCCCTACATAATGCGGTCTTAGTTCGTCGCACAAATTGTGAACTAATTGTTGATTCTACCTGTATCGTTTTGTAAAGTTGACTTCATCTACACTAAATGGATCACTAAGGTCCCTAAGGTGTCTTCTTTGAAGTTTTGCATTGTTATTCTCTTGAGAAGAATCATTTTCCAGAAATTCAAGTATTTCTAATTCGTCACACATATTGTATAATTTCTATGAACCTATGAATAATACCTATGTCTTAAAATAACGTAAGAAATTGCTAATCACTTTAGCAATATTTTACGTTACTAACCTAACCTATATATTATTAAAAGAGAACACTAAAATATAAACTATTCAATAAAAGCTAATGAAGTTGAGCGTAAACTGAACGGCTTCGTCTCAACAGTTTTTGACGTAAATACAAGCCAGCTAATGTCAGAAGTACTGTCATAATACGAAAATACCACTCAAGTTTCAATGCAGAAGTAAGTCAAGAGTCACGTGACTGCTGACTGGCTGGTAACTTGTGACTATAATACGAAAATTCCAGCCAGTTTGTTTTATGGCGTAAACTGGCTGGAATTAAGAGCTTGTAATACGGCCCCTGTTATTTATTACAAGTTGTCTCTTTTGCGTGGGATGTGACACGTGGGCCATTCAGTGGACGCATTTGACGTCGTAATTAGCAAGATAGTTCGATCCGCAGTCCGATGCGCGGTCCGAACTATACGTGTAACAGGCGCTATTGTTGGTATGCTCGGATTGTCACGGATTTACCGTCATTGTAATATGCCTCCAAAAGGTAATTGATTCAAAATAGTTTTTGTATCTGCTCTGTGGCTCAGTGGTTAGCGCGTCGGCGCTTAAGTCGGAGGTCGCGGGTTCCGCCGAAGGGACAAAAAGTTTTTCTGTGTTCCTGGGTTTTGGATGTGTATTCAATTTATGTATAATATAATAAAAAACTTCAATATGTGTATAGTATAAAAGTATTAAATATATATCAGCTGTTGTCTGGTACCTGTGATACAAGTTCTTCGGACCCTTGGTACAGGACCAGATCGACGTGGTGTGGAAGCGTCCATAAATATTATTATTAAACCATTAAATGAGCACACAACAAGACATACTCATGTGTTGTTGTGTGTATATAAATAATCTTCAGCTTATAAATCCTTTGGACACGAGAGGGAGGGGAGGTTGAGTAGGCTGCTTTGAATAGGGTTTAGTAGTTTTTACTTTAAGTAGGCTTTAATTTAAAGATACCAATAGTAGAGCATACTGGCCCTCGCACCGAAGTCCCGTTACGCCGACACTACACATTAGAGCGATTACCGCGCATAGTGTCGGTGAATATCGCCAACGTATCAATAATTGTCTATATTATTTATACCAGACATTACACATTACTGTATTTTACGAGTTGATGTGCTTTGTGAGGTTTTAAATAGACTTGAAAATATAGTTACATTTACAAATGCTCCCGCGGAGAAGGCCCATGCATATTTGCCGGCCTCTAAGGCTGGGACTATATGATCCGGATTTCAGCGGGCCCGGGAACAATACTTATGCAATAGAGTTGAAACCATAAGTGTCAAGGGTCGAGATGACATATATGACATTGACATTTGACTCGACACTTGTGTGTTCGATTTTCAGCTGTAATGTATTAGCGCAGAGTCAGAGAGAGTAAGATTTTCAATGCTTTGAATTTCCCCGGCCTACCGAATTCCGGATCTCATAGTCCCAGCATAAGACCAAACTTTAAAGTCCACCGATTATAAACAAAACTAGTACAGCACAACGAATTTTAATGTCCGTCGATAATAATCATAGTTTTTCTATAAAAAGGACAGATAATGTATGGAAAACAAAGATTTCCGAATGACATCTCGACAGTGGTTGTACTGTAAATGCTTATAAAGTATGTGAGGAAAACTGAAAAAAAAGAGAGACAAAAAACCAATCATTTTAATTAGAAAACAGGTTTTTATTACAAAGCCATAAAGTACATATTAAATGCAGATTTCTTTTGGTTCTAGTGGCAGTGAATAACTAGTAGGAGGACTGGGAAGAAATGCTTCAACTGATAAAACTCCTTTTTCACTCCACCGGCGCGTGGATTTCCTCTAGTGATGTGTATGTGTCGATAAATTAAATGGAGTGATAGTGGATATTTATTATGCTTGGATGGAGTATACAGTGTAATACTATGAAGTATTACAGTGTAAGTATTGAAAAAATATTTTTCATTATAATATGCATTTATTCGGTTATAATATGCTTAAACGGTTAAAGAAAATGTTGTGAGGAAACCAGCGTATCTAAAATGCTGATAATCATGTAAAGTATGCCAGCTCTCAGTAGTCAGCAGACTTATTTTTTTTTATTTTAGCCAAAAACAACCTCGGTCACGTCAGCTTCTGAAAACGAAAACCGCAACAAAGTCGGGCCTTTCTTTTAGCAGCTACCATACCACAGACATACACACACTGACACGTCAAACATATTATAACACCTTCTCTGCGTCGGGGGTTAAAAACATGTTTACGGTTATCGATATCGATATTATAGATCTCAACCCTAAAGACCCCAGTGTTAGCGTTCAGAGCACGTTCCGATCAGCTGCGTGCTTTGTCTGTTTTCTTTTTAATTACCCCCAATAAATACCCCCGAAGGTCCAGAGGGGTCCTGTGTCCTCCCGATAAAAGAGCGATGACATCGGAATGAGGAAGAGGAAAATTCACCCAAACTAACAGTAGTTACTTTGGTTTTAGTTCATTTTCCTGGTTTTTCTTTTATTGCTAGAAAGTGCTGACTTTTGATACTTTTACAATTCATTAATTTAGTAACACATTTATGAAATAATACTAGTTTTGTGAACTATTTTGACAAGTAGATAGTAGATTAGCAAAGTTTAGCAAAGTCTTGTTTCTTTTAGTGTCAAAATAGCTTCAATTTAATAAGTAATTTGCCCTGAAACACGACCTTCATCAATAATTTACAACTCCAAACCCAACGCATCCGGATACGCAATAACACTAAATGTAAATCTCATAAAAAACCCGCAATCGGCTATTACGGGTACAAAGTGTCCCATCAGCTCGCCTGAGTCGTCTCGGCGGACGCGCCACTGGCGGGTTGTGTTTTATTGATATTTTTAACGGGGGAATGATTTTTGCGGTACATGGCTCTCTCGGGGCACGACCGATTGACGATTTCTGGGAAGGATTCAAAAATGGTAAAAAAATTTATCGGTTGTCTGTAAAGTCGGTTTACTGACGATAGTTGAACGTGACAACGTCAACAACAACAACAACAACAACAAAAACAACAACAACAACAACAACGACGACGGCAACAACAATAATAATAATAATAAAATGCGAGGTAACGCCTGGTACTTGGTAACGGTAACAGGTAACAGGTAACGCATGAGTCATGATTTTTCGTGCGTGCAGCCGGCTCCATCGAATTATAAGACGTTATCACGTCAAAAAGATTCGGTCCTTAGCTTAGTCGGTGTCTGCGTTGACACTTTTTATTATAGGTTAATTTCGGTATACTCTATCTGCACATCGATTTTTCATGGCGCTATTTTTGTTTTCGCGGATTATATCCAGCGATCGCGAACTACGCATCGCGTACAATATGTATTAACAGACTTTTATCCGTGCGTTGTTTTTATCGCTACTTCCATAGCATTCAATGTGTTACAAATGTTACAATATTTGTCGCACCAACAGTAAAAAAACTTAATTATATCATAATCCGCACAAATTAAAACCGCGCGGTGAGAAAACTTCAGGAAATAATATTAGTATCATGATGATCCATAAGCAAGGTTAATACCAATTTATTAGGGGCGTATTCTGCTTAAAAAACACCTCTTCTTTAAAAAAAGAAAACGTAATAACCTGCACGTAAAACTAAAAGTTTCTAAAGATAAAAGTTGAAATCCCTCCCTGTCTCAAATGGGACATATCAGTGATCGAGGTGCGCCATATCCGGCCATCGGTAAGTTTGACGGTAACGGCCCGGGACCCGGGTATACCCGTGTATGAACAACTTCACATTACCGGGTACGTGCCCGGGTATGAGCTTCACATTACTGGGTACCCGGCCGATTTATTGACTACCCGGTTGTTACATCGTTAAGTTAGAATGACTCTATAATATGTCAAAACGCCTTTAATTCGGATTAAAATACAAGATGTATTTTAATCCGAATTAAATATTTAACCCAACATTAGGCTACAATATTTCGTAAGTACCTAATGACAGTATGCAAAACTAAAATTTTGCGTAAATTACGGAAAAATAACATGACTAACATTTCCTGACAACTCTTAACTACATTGGACACCCGCGTACCGCCATACAACGCGCCGGCTTTGTAGGTCACGCGCCCATTGCGCTATAAGGGCCGAGCGGTTATAATTAGAATTTAAGTATTTTAAAGGATAAAAACAGGTCAACATTTAATATCCATATCCATTTACTATTATAAATACAAAAGTTTGTGAGAATGGATGTTACTCTTTCACGCAAATCTACAGAACGGTTTTCGATGAAACTTGGTATGGCAGTAGTTTAAGCTCTGGATTAACACATAGGCTACTTTTACCGTGTGTGCTCCGCCCGCGTAATTACAGTATGTATTTTCGCGGGCGGGCAAAAGCTAGTGCAATAGGTATATATATTTTTGGAACTAGAATCGAATACTGATTACTATCCATGAATTTTTAAGGTATGTACAGATGTGGTATGTATTATGTATGTTCACGTATAAGTATAACAAAAACTGGCCAAGTGCGAGTTGGACTCGCGCACGAAGGGTTCCATACAAAACGTCGAAAAAAAAAAACACTTTGTTGGGAGCCCCCCTTAAATATCTATTTTATTATGTTTTTAGTATTTGTTGTTTTAGTGGCAACAGAAATACATCATCTGTGAAAATTTTACTGTCTAACTATCACCTATCACGGTACATGTGATACAGCCTGGTGGCAGACGGACAGACAGACGGACGGACAGCGGAGTCTTAGTATTAGGGGTTTTACCCTTTGGGTACGGGATCCTAAAATGAATAAATACATTTCAACTTGCAAAACTCGAACTATATTTTAACCATTGTCGCACTCGAGTTTCAAAAGCAATTTATTGAGTGTTTATGATGATAGCTGATGGTGGTGATGGTACTTTATAGGGGCCGATAAAGCGCGCGAGATCGCAGTAAATCGCAATTCGATAACACGCGACGTGTCGCGATGTCACACGAATAAATCGATGCCGATTGTATCGGGTGATGTAGGGTCAAGTTTACGTGTGCAGTGTGGGTCACGTCGGGTGTTGTTATGTTTAATAACTTCATTTTTAATGCAGTTTGTTAAATATGAAATTTAGCTAGTCTATTTATTAGTATTGTTAAAGGGATATATGAATGGTTAGGATTAAACCGAATGCTAAAACGCAGAATGACAAGAAATGCGTCTTAATCCTACTAGTATTATAAATGTGAAAGTTTTTGATAATGGATGGACGGATGGATAGATGTATGGATATTTATTATCCTTTCACGCAAAAACTACTGGACGGATTTCGATGAAATTTGGTACGGTAGTAGTTTAGACTCTGGATTAAAACATAGGCTACTTTTTATCCCGAAAAAGTACAATGTTCCCGTGTAAAGATACTATAATTACGCGCGCGGAGCCGCGGGAACAAGCTACTATTTAAGATAAAGACCGAATGCTCAAACGCAGAATGACAAGAAATGCCTCTTAATCTATACTAATATTATAAAGAGGAAAGGTTTGTTTGTTTGTTTGTTTGCATTGAATAGGCTCCGAAACTACTAGACCGATCTTGATGAAATTTTGCAGATATATAGAGTAGACCACGGGGAAGGACATGGGCTACTTTTTATCGTGGCAAAATGTACGGTTCGCTTCGTGGCAAAATGTTTAAGTCGCGGGCAACATCTAGTTTAAATATAAATTAAGAGGCACTAATTCCTAACATTCCGCTAAGCTGTACTAGCCTGTAATTAAGTAACCCCCTAACTGCCTAGTTTGGTAATATAACGGGCATATTACAATTCAAATTGATAGTATTATTGAAAATAATAACTCCTAAATAAATATAGAGAACGAAAATTCTCTACCGCTATTCAAGTGCCATAAGTTATAGCTATTAAGATCTAGGGACTTGGCTAGATACCCCAAGTAAGTATTGTAAACACACTTAGCCCTGCCTAGCCTTAACCCCCAGCACACTTAGCATGACCAGTTTCGGTCTACACAAGAATAGACCACTGGGCACTGGTAGAGATAATTTGGACAAAACGACAGCTTTCCTTATCAATCTGTCATTTTGTCGATTCTTCCGTAGAAAGAAACCTTTTATACGGTGGTTATGCTACCTTAAACTATCATCCTCTGCACCTTGATGAGTGGCAGTCCTCCTCCGTGGTTCGTGACCTTTACCCGAATTTTTCTAGCAACATGCAACAAACGACATGTTGGTTGCAAATTAAGCGTATTCCCACTTAAAAGGACGCAGTTACGACTCCTCCGGTGTCCATGGCCGACGGTAATCGCGTTTCATCAGGCGATCCGTATGCTCGTTTGCCCCTCATTTTTGAAAAAAAAAATATCTAAGCCCAATAAGAAACCCATAGTACCAATGTGCAAATCGTACGTCTGTCAGGCTAATCTAGTGTGCGCGTAAAGTATATGTCGTACAAGGATGCCCACTCAGGGCCCGATAAAGGACACTGGGCCCGATCAACAGGGTCCAAGGGCCCGATAAACGAGGGCCCAACAGGGACCGACAGGCTTATCGGCCCGGTGACAAATACACCGAGCATGCGATACGCTTCTGCTATATACTGTCTCTATTTTATTACTGTGTGTCAGCGTGGGATAAAAGAAATTGTTTCTGATACACTTTTGCAGACACTTGTATACATACTCCCTTATTAATATACCTAAATGTTCCCACCATGGATACGCAAATCCATGTTGCTGTTTTGTCTGTCAAGTGGCTTTTCCAACGTATCTGACAAAGACAGCAACACTAATTCGTGGTGTAAATATTTTTATTAGTAAGGGGATTGAAGTTTTGCTATTTGCTACCGATTAGTTTATTCGCAATAGAAATTATCAAGAGAAAATATATTTTTTTAATTTTATGTCCTTTGTGCAGATTTTCTTTATTATCTTAAATATTTAACTTAATTAAGTTCTTGGTCTACAACTCAGACAAAATAAAAAAGTGAAGACAGCGTTCTGCCAACCATAAAGTGAGGCCGGTCTAAACTACGCCTCGCCGTATGTCGCGCACACACATGGAACGAAAGTACGCCATATCTTTTAAGGCAAGCTGTCGCAGTGTGTGGTTTTTTAGGTATATAGTGCGTGCTACACGTGCTCTATATGCAACAAAAACCGGCCTCAGTTTTTGTTTAACAAAGTTCTTTATTTGGTCTGAGGTCTACAAGTAAAAGTTTGTAAACTTCAGTTTAAAGTCGATCGCTTTTAACGCTGAAAAAAAATTGTTATGGAATTCTATTTCAGTCTGTGTGCGTCGGACCCAAAGTGTTTGACTCAAGATTGTACAACAAAAGGTGAACTCAAGAAAAACTGGTACGTAATTAAGTAGGGTGTAACTTAAGCGAGTTGGCAGCCTATTTGGCCCCCTGTCCCCGACGTATTTACGGGCCCTTTCGTCCCCTAGATGGATCGCCTAATTTGGTGTTAAGGTGTTTCGGTACATTTGCCAGCTCGTTATTTTCATTTGAGTGTCGTTATAGACTTAAAAAGGCTTCCGGAAATCTAAAAGACTGTTCCCAGTGGTAGAACACCACAGAGGGGCCTTCATGCCGACGATATAAGGATCACTCTCAAGTCTCAAGTCAACTCAGAGGTAAAATAACTCTGAACGGATTGGATATAGAGCAATTATTATCGATTATAATAGAAAAGTTTGCCAAAACTTTAACCCTCTTATTGATAAAAACATTTGGACTACGGACATGCTAATCCATGTTGCTGTATTTGTCTGTCAAGTGGCTTTTCCAACCTATTAGACAAAGACGGCCATAACTTAGTAAATATATACTTCATTTATTTACTAAGCTATTTTTCTATGACAATAACAATTAGAATTAAACCGGTTCTTTCCGTTCAAAAAGTCCGGTCCAAAAAAATCATTTTGAACTTTAAACTTAAATTGTAGAGAAGGCTTAAAAGTCGGTTGAAAAGTTTTTTAGTTTCTAGTGAAAGTAAAAAAAAAATACAAGCATCTTATATCAAAAATGTGTACCATTTTTATCAAACACCCGAAACACTGCGTCGAAGGTCGAACGAAATAAATGTAAAAAATATTCGGATTTATAATTAAGACCTGTATCGCCACCATGGGGGTGATTTTGTCATTGTCCCGAAATAAATTGCGGATTGTTTATGGTTATGGTCAGCTAAAGACAAAGCGTGTAATTATAGAGGACATTTGGTGCCCTGGGGGTTCCAAGATGGCGGACGTCACGAACCTTCGTGTCGCAGTCAAGATTTATATTTGTGGTGTTTAGCGAATCTTCTTTTTAAGGACCATCCCGACCAGCCATGTAAATCCAGCAGCCTAATAATAGTGTCAAATTGAAGCGGACTTATAGGCAAAATTTTAAAATAATTGACACGATGACACTAATGACTACAGGTAAGTGCTGTTTTTTCTGTCGCAACCACTAAAAAACGATCGTGATAACGTAGCCTCAAGGTGCCATACTCACTGTCCAGCCTGCAAATCCAGCACCGGTACTAAAAGCCCTCACTAGTGTCGATAGTGTCAATAATTTATATTTTTTGCCCATAAGTCCGCTTTAAGCCACTTTTTATAGGTCACCAAATAAGGTAAACCACAACCTTGTCTAATCTTATTTCCGACAATAACATGAGAAAAATGACGTCATCCGCACACATTTATCAGTGCACCCAACACCAGGGGTAACAACTCACGCGACGTGACCGCATCGCTCACCCCACAGCGTGGCCCACTCTCCTCAATCTTACGTCTTGTGTTCATGATCTTATTTTCCTGGATCCTAGTATTTAGTTACTACATATCAATTCATAATTCACCTTAAACATCTTAAGCGCCATACTGACCGTCCAGCGGGCTAATCCTATGCCGCGACCTTAAACCAGACTTGTAGACAAAAATTACAAATTATTGACACTAATGACGGCCATTAGTAAAGTAGTATGGGTCCTTTGCCCAATGAGGGTTATTTTATTGGTTCCTCGGAAGGTAACTTCGTACAAAACAGAGAAATGTTCCCTTCCATTTTCTTTTCAAAAAATACGAGTTATGCTGATTAACAAATGTATCTTCTGATTTAATTACATTTTAAAAATGTCTTGAATTATCCTTTTTTTAAATCAAATCGGTGTGATTAAAGTTACATTACCCTATTGTTTATTATGTTATTAAATTAAGACGCGATGCACAAAATTAATCCCAACACACTTGTCTCGTCACGTGAATAATACACGAGATAATTTAATTAGTGACCCCTGTGACAACCCTGAAAACATGGCGGCCGGGTGGCCATTGTAAATTATTTAAATTTAGAACGGGAATCGGTTAAACGTTTCGGGTCCTTAATAAATAATACCACCAAATTACAATGAGCTATGGGCATATAACGAACGGAACTGCTAAGGGTCTATTTAAATTGGTGGTGCTGTAATGGAGTGTTGGACAGTCGGACCAGAGACTAATGTTTATGAGTTTGTCACTTGTGCCGGGACAGCCCGAGGGGCTCCGAAATGAGTTCGAATAATGAACTACCTCATTGATGATATAAGAACTGAGCTTTATTTTTGTTAATTACTTTTTGGAATGGCAATGCTAGCAATTTTGTCTCCGGTTTTTTTTAGATTAGGGTTGGTAACGAGTTAATGAATATAATGTTTCTTCTAAGTATATTCCGTTTGTTACTATGTATGGTCTATAAAAGGGCTTTTAGCTTAGTGGATCAGTCAGTGATCGATTTGATTTCGATAACCATTCAACCACTATGTTTTCTGAGTCACATCTAAGTTGTATATATTTCGTAAACAAATTATATAACAAAAATACAGAATTCAATTATTTAAAACACATTCTTCTATAAAAGAGATATGGATTATGTATGTAAACGATTGTTTTTCTGTCTGTACTTCGTAACAAACAGAAATAAGAAAAAGGTCTCTTATAACTTCACAAAATAAGTCATTTGATTAGCTAAACAAGCTGCACTGTAAATTACAAGAACAAGAACAACAATAAACATAGAACATATAAATCGAAGTAGGCGCCATAACTCTTAACTAGCTCGTAACGAGTGATCAACAATACCACATAAACTGGGCGCTGGGTACTGCAGGGTACGCTACCGAAATGACATTACTGAGGACGTGTTTTGACATGTACGGCTATGAGAATAGCGATTTATGGAGATTTATCTACCGCTTGATATAATGTGACAACACTGGGGGGTTAGACATGATGACATAACTACAAATGACAAAACGATACATAGCAAAGACATAGAGAAGTTAGAAACAAAAAAATCAATGGATTAACCACGTGATTTTTAGACGAATTTTAATTAACTAAATTCAACCCACTTCACTCCTAACCTCACTCCATCTCTTATTGCTAACTTCATATCACACACCCTCCTGACTCTAGCGCCCGCGCCATTATGGCAGGTTTTGAAACTAATTAACTTTAATTACTTTTGTCGGACACTGTTTAGCTTTTCTGCCTTAGAGAGATGGTCCTCATTTTCTCTCCATGCTACATACCTCAATCCTATTCCGCCGGTGTAGTGGCCGCGCAGGTCCACCATCGTTACTCCGGCAATCATTCTCTCGTGAGTGAGGGCACGACCACGCACTACTATCGCACGTAATTAACCGCGGTCCAGCTGTCTCCATGCAAGATACTGGAAGAGATAGATCATAATTATCTAAACAAAGAAAATGAAAGAATTTTTGAACTATTTTAGATCACACCGAATTAAGTTTCAGCTTGGTTTGTAATTAGTAAGTTACATATTATTGTATACGATCTTGAAAATGTCAGTAAAGTTTTCATGTTTGAAATAATTATATTACGTTTTAAACAATTGATATGTTACTAAGTTAAAATTTTTGTATGTATGTGTGTGTGTAATGGTTTTCAAGGACATTCAAACACATTTATTACATGTAAATAAGTTTCGGTATGCTAACTAATGCTACCTAAATTTTTTGTTACTTGATGCATTTGTTTTCCATGCAAAATGCGGTGTTATTATCAGTTTGACTTGTCGATCTGTGTGTCTGTGTGTGGCATCGCAGTTCCTTAACGAAAGGTCCGATTAAGAAGCGTGTTTTTTGTTTGCAAGCTGACGGGATGTGTGTTCTTGGCAGTGAGCAAGCCTATAATGAATTATCATTATAGGCTTGCTATTTTTCCTATAGTTTTTTTTACTACATAAAAAAGAAAAATAAGTTTACAAAAGGGATAGTCTACTAAAAATCAACATTTTCAAAGATACTGTGGATTGTTTGTTTCAATTTTGTGAGTCCTGTAAAAACGCCCTATACAAAACTAAGTCTTACAAGCAGGTGACGTCAGACGCTACTAATGTAAAACCATATGCACAAAATTTATGATATCTCCGAAGTTTGCACATTTAGGTTGATACTGATTTTAGTAAATCTTTTTGTGTTTGATGTACGTAACCTAATTATGTAGGTTTTAATACTAATATTGTATAAAAATATTCCAACTTTTTTGTGATTTCGAAATACTAAATACAAAACTACACATAAAATCTTAATTCTTTTTCCTCCTATCAAGTTGTAATACCTAATTGTTTCATAATGTCTAACGAAAAAACTAAATTTTTACATTTTTACAAATCGGACTTTTGGGAGTAATTCAAATAAAACCTATTGCGCGTTGATAGTTACGGAACCCTCCTTAGATATGTCCTCACATGCTCTTGGTTAGGTTATTTTATTTGTTTTCAACCAAGTCTCTTCCAGTGCCAATAGGTACCTCTCGCAAGTCGCGCCCTGCCAATATACGAAGTTCATTAGCTGTCCCACCCTCGTCGGCGATGAACGTGTGACGCTTAACGACCATCTAACTATCGAGTGATTATAGGACTGTTGCTCTTTCTTATGTCTCGTGATTCTTGGAAAAATCCACATGTTTGTTTGTCTCGAAAAGGTTGAAAACTTGGTCAGGCACAGTAGTGAGCAAGACACAAGTGTGATTTGTGAACCGAATTGTTAGAAAAAAAAAAAAACGTTTTCGACTCGAAATAAAAAGAACTTCCCCCGGTATATTCGTTGGTTAAACAATTATAATTATCGTTTATCGCCTTTCGACTTAACCGGTGTTCTCGTACTTTATTTCTTAAACTTTAAAAAATGTTCCATTGTTTATTCATTTAAAAAGTTGATTCGCATCTTATTATTTTTAACCGGCGAAAAAAACGGAGGAGGTTCTCAAGTCAACGCGCTTGGCACCGATATAAAATTACTTATGTATACTTATTGTATGGGACGGTAATTTTTCATAGGTCTTTTTACCGCCGGCTCAGATCAGACTCGAAGATAGCATGGTTACACCGATATCACTATTTCGCTTATAGCTCGCTATGTTGTATTTCACTGCGAGGCCGCTGTCCCTAACACTTGTATTAGTTTAAGACCTTAGTAATTTAGTTTAATTAAAACTCAAAATTACAAATGTTTATTAAGAATCTTAGGAGTTCCAATTCAAAACTACGAATGTCTACATCAAGACAAGAAAATAAATCCACCTCTAATAATGTGATATAAAACTGCATAGAATGTATCGGTCGTGTATCGCTTAAGTTTGTTTTGTTTTGTTTTTATGTTTTTTTTTTGTCATTATTTATTTATAAATCATAAGACCAAAACGACAAAGCTATCCGAATCATGCCAATATAGCTGCCAAAACAAAGGACCACAGACAGCCATAGACAAATGACTTCGAATTAGCCAGGCGATTTACCCCGTGTGTGGAGCTCGGGCCGGAAGCGGAAATGACCGCCATAGCGACACCAGCGCCAATATTAACCGCCATCGAAACACCACTTTCCTTATGCTACCCTTGTGCTTTTGGGGAAAGAACTTTTCCTTTTGTTTTTCCAACAAAATAGTAATCTTAAACTTTAATCGAGACAATCTTGTATATACATATATACACACACACATATATATATATATATATATATATATATATATATATATATATATATATATATATATATATATATATATATATATATATATATATATATATATATATATATATATATATATATATATATATATACGTATCTCGTAATCTCGGCAACGGCTGCAAGTATTTACATGAAATTTAGTATGCAGGGACTTTTGGGGGAGAAAAAATGGTCTAGCTAGGTTTTATCCCTGGGAATTAAACATTTTAAGTTATATATGTTATAACAAACCCCAAAATTGTTAAATATTTGACATGCATTTGAATCAAAAGCTGAAATAGTTGAAATATTCCCAACGAAGTCACTACAGTCATATTCCGGAATTAATTTATACAAACAAAGCGGGGCGGAGAAAGAATTTCCACGCCAACAACAAAGACAGAACTCTCCTCACAATATTAACGGGAGATATTAGACGGGGCCGTTGACATACGATATTTTGTGGATGTTACATTCGAATATCACTGCCATGACAGCGGGATATGCGCTATAGTGATCGAGTGTGCGAACGTCGAAGTGCTAAAACGACTAATATACAATATTGTAAACAAATGTTATTGCTAGATTTCTATATTTTAATAAATTTCGCGAGTCGCGAGATTTGAAAATTATCTGTGGCGTGTGGAGATTTTTTCGTGGCTAAGTGTAAGATTTGTCCACTAGAACGAAAAACAGCTGACAGTTATCTTTCTATATCTCTCGACAACATCAGAACTGTGGACCTAGAGGGAACATATAACAGCAGCGAAAACGTAACATTATCGAATTAGAATTGTATGAAAATCTGAAATAACCCATGTGCCCATACAAATTTTATTCGATAAATCGATTTATTTTACGCTGCCGTCAAATGTTACTGCTAGGCCGCGTCCGATTTTAGGTGCGACATCCTTCTAGGCGATATGGTATGTCAATGCACGAGACGTAGAGGAACTTTTGCCGCAGACACCGCACGAAGTCGACGACATTTGCGGCGGTCCAATATGGAAGTCCTTTAATGTTTTTATTTTTGGTTTGCTTAAAGCAATGCACGGATTTTAATTAAAATTTCCAAAAACTCACAAAAATTACTTAATAAGTAATTTTTTACTTATTTTATTTCAATGGCCATACCAACAGGGCAAGCAATTACCACACCCGACAAGATTATTCGCTACAAATAGCATAAAATTTTAATAGTAACGGCAGTGAAATATACAGAAATGCCTCGCCGAATTCCTATCACATTATAATTATATAATATATTCATAATTGTAAATAAATACCCACATTTTGTTCTACTTCTAAAAATGTTAAAATTTGAATATTTTATTCTCAGATCAAAAGATCATAAGATAATCTATACAAATAAATAAAAATGTCTGTTTGTGATTTTAAATTAATAAGTTGTTAACTGTTAACAACAACTTTGCACTGAATGCATATGAACGTTTATGCGGTCCTTACAATAAAAAAAGTTTTTGTCTGTTTGTTTTTTCCAGCTTATCGCTGAAACGGCTGAATCGATTTTCACGGGACTTTCACTGGCATATAGCTGATGTTATAAAGGTTAGGCTACTTTCATCTTAGGGTTGCGTTTAAAAAATAATGTTTAGCTTAGGTTACTTTCACGGAAACGAAGTTGCAGGCACCAGCTAGTAGTATGTATATAAAAATAATCGGTTGTCTGTAAAGTCGGTTTACTGACGATACTTGAACGTGACAACGTCATAAGGAAATACTGACTGATCGCTCACTCAAGTAGGAGAGAGACAGATGTCGAACGCTGCCGAACGCGGAGGCCGATTGTGCCTCTTTGTCGCTCGTTCCGCGCTCTCGCTTGCACTTCAAGCCTTAAATGGAACGCCTCAGAGCGAGGTACCGCCGCATGAGTCATGTTTTTTCGTGCGTGCAGCCGGCTCCATCCAATTATAAGACGTTGTCACGTCAAAAAACTCGTAATTGCTTTTCTTGACAAAACAATCTATGTCAAAAAAAACCAAAATAAACAGTGGATATTATTTGATTGTAAGTAACACGACTCCCCGTTGTGATTATGAATCCATAAGACTACGTGATGCTCTGTCTTTATCCGACCCCAAATTTTGGAGCAAAAAATATTTGCAGATGAAACGTGTAACGTAGAAATAATCAAGGGATTTTATACCTTAACACATTGTCATAAGGGCCACGACGATAGTAAGAAGGTGTATTAGGGTGTGCGGTTGACAAAAATTACTTTTCAACTTTTAATATAAAACAACGGAGTCACATTACGAAGGTGTTGCTTAATAAATTTATGGCGTCGTTACAGAATTGCTGGCGTGTTAATATTGTCTTTCATTAAAATTTACAGCAGTACGTAAGTATATTATGTACATATACTACACTGTCCTGCAAAAGAAACGATATCAATGGCTAGATTTAATAGAAGAAACAGAAAGAAAGCCAAAACCAATAAAAAGCCGATAAAATTTGTTATAAAAAGTTTTTTAAATTGAAATCTCTATCAGTTCCCTATTTTTACCTGACTAAGACAAACGCAGAAGGGTAATGATATTGGCAGTCTATATATGTACGTTTGTTCCGCACGTAGCGCCTAAACTACTGATCCAATTTTAACGAATGAGATGTCAATAGATTCGTAAAACGCCATACCGTCCAACTTGAAAATCCTATGCCGCGCCCTTGAAGCTTGAAGAAATAATTATATATAAATGATTGACGAATGTCGGTCATTAGTGCTAGCGCTGGATTTGCAGGCTGGACGGTCAGTATGACCGCTAATAATGGCCCGGGGTAGCAAAGGCTACATAATTTGCGTAGTTGGGTTATAGTTTTTAACTTTTAATTATTACAGTAGATACTGTTTTGTAATCTATGATACGTCTTCCTAAAGAATTACGAATTCGTAGGTTCGGAGCAAGTTTGTAGCATTACATGAAAGTACCTTGGCTATTTAAGTAAGATTAATAAATAGTTACTGCCTTTATTTAATATGCGTCACTCTGTTCGAATTAACTGTGTTAAGAACCTCTTTTAATTAAACATACTATTATTAAAAATCTATTTTAAGATGTGCTACTTTTTTATTTTTAATTAAGGCGGTGTAGCATAAAACCATTGACAGTGCATGTCAAGTTAAAAAGGCAAGAAAATATAATTATTGTTGCAGTTTTCAACACCGTTCTTTTAGATCGTCAAGCCCAAAGTCTAGTCAAAGTCCTAGTAAATACTCAGTGCAGTCAATAAGTCAGTCGATTCACTAAAGTGGTAGCCTTACGCTTTGTGCTTCACTGAAACTTCCTAGGAAGTTTTGGAGGGAACACAAAATAGCACGCTTTTTGATGTTGTACCACTAGCCCACACTTGTATTTGTGTTACTTGTATTTGTGTGTACTTGTGTTAATATTTTGCCAATATTACACATTAATTTATTTTTTTATTTAAATATATCTTTATTGGTAAATAAACATCTTATTACATTAACCCGCCAAACTGCGTCACAGTTTGTCGGCAGGTATTGCGCTCGTTTTACACATCTTTTAAGACTTTTAATTAAACAATAATTATAATTATAATTATAGTAAACATGTTTAGCGACACTATCACTATTGTACTTAACAATAAAACTTCTACTTATTTCCTATTAAACACTGACCATTTGTATTGTTCCAGACACTACTTGTACCTGATGCCTTTACATTTGGTAACATTAACATTTTCAGTATATTTTTGACAATGACTCTATTTACCATACAACTACTGTCGCCCGCTTGTGTCCTCAGCCAGGTGTATTTATTATACAGTGTAGGGGTCAAATACTTGGTGGTTACATACATCTCGTAATAGTTTTTATTCCGCGGTGTTACAAGTTTACCTAATCTAACATTTTTAGTATCATGTGAGTTCTTTATTTTTATTTTAAACTGATCACTATGAAATTGTTCGAGAATCACTAGGTATCACTAGGTATTAAGAATCGAAATAACACAAATTTATGGAAGAAAACAAAAATAACAACGTCACTCTTACTATCCCCGCCAAAACTATAATATGATATAAACATGACGTTATATGGGTTAACTTTTAAAAAAAAGAGCAATTTTGGTCGCGACGACCGGCACACATTTTCTGTATTATGCCAGCCAGCCAGTAAGATAGTGGTTCGAATTTTAAAACGTCATTTACCCATTTTACAGTTGATACAAACCCCCGTGGGTAATGTACCGAGTGACGTTCCCGTCCAATTGGCTATTTCCTCGCATTTCCCGACTTTTCCAGACCGCTTGTATACGTTCCTTAAGTGATGTTTTTCAATGGTTTCCAATAGATTAGCTTAGGGAGCCCACACACGACATGATTTCTTAACGAAATGGGAGATTGATTTCGGGTTCTTTTATTTCGTTTTCTATTTAACCCTATTATTGTTTATTTTTCTTAAAAGGTTTACTCTTTACTTGTGAATTCCATTTTTAAGGGTTTTAAACAACTCCTGTGAATTTTGTGTGAAGTATTCTGAATGACATTTTTTTAATATATTCATAATGACGCAAACAAAACTCAGATATTCTAATTTATTTGAGAAGCAAAGCAATATTCAAGTAGGATTGACGATTAAATTTATTTGCAGTTAGTGACAAAAACATAACGCCAAAATTTTTTAAACGACAAATAACTTTTTAAAATATAACTATTTTCCAGCACTCTTTGGCTTCTTAGAAAAAAAACAAAGCTGATGCCCGGTTCTGCGGTGAATTTGTTGGTAGTTTATCTATTCATTAGCGCTATTAGTTCGATAGCTTATGTTAATTGCGTTTATTTGAACAAAAAGTGACAATACAAACTTTATCTATTCCAATACTGGTAATTGACATTGCTTCTAATGAATGGCGCTGCCATAGAAAGGAAGTATTAAAAAATTTGACAGAAAATTATAATTCACCTTAGTTGAAATAGTTTTAAGCTCCATTTCACTCCAAAGTTCAATTATAGCAAAACAAAACACAACAACTTTTTTCATTAATTTTCATCATCATTTATCTATTGACCACTAGATGGATCTTTTGGGATTCTAAAACTCGGTTCCAGTTATGCTTAGTTTATCTAGAGTTTATGTAGAGAAATCTTCAGAAACCGGGCATGAATCAGCCCTAACTACAATCGGGTAGTTTGGAATGAGTGTCACGTGACATCGATAGGGGCCGCACGCATTACACATTCCAAGCGCCAATTGAAAAAAGGAAAAAACGACAAAACGTCAATATTTCACAGTTAATACATTTTTAACGCGCCATTTTCGACATCAGAGGACGTTACACGTTCCGGGCAAAGAAATTGATATTAATATTGAACGAAATATCGAGTGTTTTAGTTGTTGTACCCATAGTACCTTTAAAAATAACTTTTACTGACAAACTTTATGCGACACATTTAATAACTTCTTAAAATAAATAACATAGGTATAAAAATATGCAACAATCCAAACACTATTTGGAATTAAATGTAAATAGCTGTATTTGATACATTGTATAATCATGATGAAAAAGTATGTGAATCCGTAAATGTATGCGCATTCAAATAGCATGGAAATAAAAAGCATTCGGCGTTAATGTAACGTGTCCCACAACAGAGCAGTCCACAACAAAATAAAAGGGTCATTTTGATTTGCAAAAAGCTAAAAACATTGCCCGTTAATTTCGCAGAGAGCACTCACAAAAGATCACTCATGTTAACTATGAATGGCTGAAAACAACCTCGCCATGGACACGAATGTAAATTAAAAAAAAGAACATTCCAGAAACGAAAATTCGAATTGAATATAAGTAACCCCCAGTCCTGGCCATTCATAATAGCGATACCGGTGTCGAACGCTTTTTGATCTCATTACTATGCGCGTCCCTCGGAAGTATTTGCGCCATGCGACCAAATGGATTATTTTCTTTGTGTTTTTTTTTTAAACAATGATTGATCTGCCTTATTATAAGGCGATGCTTTAGAAAGAATAATATGGTGATTGTAAAACCACCTTTAACTCCAAGTACTGAATACCGAAAATCGCTTGTATGTTTCAAAATTCTGAATGAAGCGTGGGTTTGACTGTTCTCCGCGCCGCTTCTTTATGCTACAAAGGACCATTCTACGTTGATCCCCTCTGTATCTTGATATAGATGGCACAAAACGATCGTGTAAGCTTTTTGGGGAGGGAAGACAGGTCTACTTACCTGGTGGGGTAAAAGAGGCAACAAAACGGTTGACAAGCGTAGGGTTATGGGATTAGGGGTTATGATCGCCGTGCAATTTGGAAATTGACTTCGGAAATCTGTTTATGTGGTTAACACGTTTTGTTTGTGCCATAAGTCAATTGCTTCTGTTTCGAATTTGGAGCCATGTTGTGGATTAAAACAAGGTAATTTTGAAACATCATCTGATAAGATAAAAGATTTTTTATTGTGAATTCTATTGTTATATCATAGAAAAGAAGGTGAAGATTAATATTATAATACCTATATAATAATATCTGCGGACGCATCACACCACGTCAATTGGCTCCGTGCTAAGTATATGAAGAACTTGTGTTACGCCTTACGGGGACCAGACAATGGGAAGTATATTTAATACTTTTTATACTATACATATATTTAAGATTTTTATTATATTATACACATATTCAATACACATTCATGACCCAGAGATACAGAAAACTTTTTGTCCCCTCGGCGGGATTCAAAACCGCGACCTCCGGCTTGAGCGCCAGTGAGCCCTGGAGGTCGTCGTAAAAGATTAATTAATTAAATTAATAATTAATTATTGGTCTTCAATAAATCTTTGTAGATGATTTTTTAAGGTTAATTTATTTTTAAAGTTATGAACTTGTCAAATACATTTTTACCCGACTACGGCGAAGCCAAAAGCGAAAGATTTTGGCAGTCTATGTTGTATGTATGTTTGTTCCCTCGTAGCGTCTAAGCTACTTGGCCGATTTTAATGAATTAGGTGTCTATAGATTTGTAATGATGCCGCGGGTAACACAGGCTATATATTTTTTTTCAAAATTTTGTATTTCGAAAATTGAACCACAGATTATAACATCTAAAAAAATTAAACCGAAGTAATCATCACGTGTTTAGTATCAAAAGAAAGGTCTTGGCAAGCACATAACAAATATGTTTTTAAATTTTACATAATTTTCATGTGCTTGCACAAATATGTCAGAATACACGATTAAAATGCGGTCGTAAAATTCGTACTAGTTGTATAATAATATATAATACCCAGTTGCCCAATTTGCGAACATTACGTAATATAAGACAATAAATATATAATTTATATATTATCTAATACATTATTTTACCTTCATAAAACATATTTTATTTTATGAATATTATTTATTATAGACAATACATACCAGAATAAAAATTTAAATCACCCCTGAATTTTCAACCAGTGAACGAGCTGATGATGATGAATTATAGCTAAAACACTCTCGATTATGTCAGTTTTCAAACAAAAGAAATTAGATACATAACGCAGATGAAATAAATTATTAGCAGTTTTATTACTTATTCGTTCGATAGATGTCACTACACAGGTCTTACATATTTCTGAATCGCAGTATACATTTAGCATACAGTGAATTAGTGAATTCTTGTTGACTGTTGAATACCTACTCTCAATTGCGTTTCTTGATAATCATAAAATAATATATTTATCGTTCTTTAAATCTAGAAAAAAAATTGGCTCGCTCCGCGCTCGTGAAGATATTTTTAATTACAAGTATTTTGCTTAGGTACTTATTAATATTATTCCAAAAATATTATGTTCGTTCGGGAAACGGAAAAAGACAAAAAAAAATTAGTTAGCTAAAACTTAAATCCGACTACGTAAAAAAGGGGTCTTAAAAGGCCGAAACAAGAAAATAATTCAGATAGAAATCCAGAAATGCATATCATTGTTGTTTCATGTTTGTTTTTCATGTTATGTTCATTGTGTTTTCTCATTTTGGCGCCAATACATTGTACAATATTTTGCGGTATTAAAATGGAGTGGGGGAAAAGAAAACCAAATCGCTGTGATTGCATTACACAAGATAGGTATGGAGCCAAATGCAACTTTTAAAACTCTCCATACGCTTGGTATTAGTAAAATGTTTGTGTACCGGGCTATTAATAGGTACAATAAGACCTTCTCTGCTTATGACAGAAAAAGATCTGGCCATCCACGTAGTGTTCGTACGAAAAAGGTGGTCAAAGCAGTAAGGGAAAGAATTAGAAGAAATCCTGTCCGAAAGCAAAATATTTTATCTCGGGAGATGAAGATAGCACCTAGAACCATGTCGCGTATTTTAAAAGATGACTAAGGACTTGCAGCCTATAAGAGACGTACAGGGTCATTTCTTAACCGATAATTTAAAAAAGAAGAAAATCCAGAAATGCATAGGTATTCTGGATTTCTATCTGAATTATTTTCTTCTTTCGGCCTTTTTAGACTTCCTTTTTTACGTAGTCGGGTTATATTTAGTATGTTGTCTCTAATATTATATGTCCGTTATACCACAGACTAGTAAATAGTTACTGTTATGCATTGTGCGCGATATTTGCATTTTTAGCCGACTTCCAAAAAGGAGGAGGTTTACAATTCGACTGTATGTTTCTTTGTATGCAGGCTCAGACAACATAAAAAAGTGATGTCGAAGTTCTGCGAACCGCACAGTGAGGCCGGTCTGAACTACGCCTCGCCGTGTAATTACACAGTGTCACGCACACACATGAAACTAGGCCGTACCTTGTAAGGTCGTGGTATGTAGTATTTCGGTATAAGATGTAGCCTATGTGTTATGCCTAGCTTAAACTACTACCATACCAAATTTCATCAAAATCCGTGCAGTGGTTATTGCGTGAAAGAGTAACAAACATCCATCCGTCCATCCATCCTCACAAACTTTCACATTTATAATAGTAGTAGGATAATTTAAAAACTGGCCTCAGTTTTAGTTTGCCAAAGCTCTGTCTTTACTTTTTCATTTGGTCAGAGTATGCAGGTATGTACGCGATTATTAGTTTCGTAATAAGTTGCTCAAAAATGTTGCCCGTGTCAATGCTACGAGAGCGTGTGACAGTGACTGTACATTTGTACAGATAATTACAGAGCGGACATTCCACATTGTTTTTCCCGAAGGCGCGAGGGAGTTTCGTTAATTTGGCGGCATTTCCGGGCTCAATCGTCCCCTCCCTAGTGACACGTCGTCCATCATCCGCTAGTGATGTTCCTTATCGACAACTCGCGCAACAATAGTCTTTGTCGCTGGTGTTATTTTACTCTTCAATAAGCATGTGTTTTGTTTTTAATACAATCTTCTGACTACTAGTGTTGTTATGGTAGTCTAAATTAAGATTATTGTAATTTTATTCACATTAAATAACTCTTATTAATAAATATGATATTTGCTGGTTTACTTATTAGTACCTACCTGGGAGACGAGACGAGAGAGAAGCTTTGCTCGGTGTCTTAGCAAAACAATAAAATAATCAAAAATAAATATAAAAGAAAAAGAAATAATAAGAAGCACACTAATATTTATTTTATCAGGATTCGAACCCACCACATTCCGAATTTCAAAACAATGCAAATTTATATGTAGGTACGCATACCAAGCTGCAAATCAGACTGACATAAGAGCGGCGAAATTATTGATACATTGTTGCACGACGAAATAAAAAAAATATATTGCTTAAAGATGCGCAGTTTCTAAGGGATAAGACCTAGCTAGATCGATTTTTCTCTCTTAAAACTCCCTGCATGCTAAATCTCATGGTAATACTTGTAGCCGTTGTCGAGATACCGATTATATACTTAGTCTGGCCATAAATACTGTTACAATTAAAAATAAACAAAATATTACATTTGAATTTGGATTCTTCAATTTTTACATGATTGTTCATTGGGTTTTTTCATTGTACACTATTTTGTGATATTAAAATGGAGTGGGGTGATAAACAGAACCGAATCGCTGTGATTGCATTACACAAAGTAGGTATGGAGCCAAATGCAATTTTTAAAACTCTTCATACGCTTGGTATTAGTTAAATGTTTGTGTACCGGGCTATTAATAGGTACAATAAGACCTCCTCTGTTTGTGACAGAAAAATATCTGGCCGTCCACGTAGTGTTCGTACGAAAAAGGTGGTCCAAGCAGTAAGGGAAAGAATTGGAAGAAATCCTGTCCGAAAGCAAAAGATTTTATCTCGGGAGATGAAGATAGCACTTAGAACCATGTTGCGTATTTTAAAAGGTGACTTAGGACTTGCAGCCTATAAGAGACGTACTAGTTATTTCTTAACTGATAATTTAAAAAATGAATAGGGTGGTGAAATCGAAACAGCTACTGAAGCGGTACGCAAACGGAGGTCACAGAAAAAAATTGTTTACGGATGAGAAATTTTTTACAAGTGAGCAACATTTTAACAAACAAAATTAATTGTATGTATTAGTATATTGACTGACTGTATTAATAGATAAGACTGTATTAATTCTAGAGCTCAAAGCTCTAAGGAAGCTTCCCTATTAGTCGACAGAGTGCAACGTGGGCACTATCCGACTTCAGTGATGGTTTGGTAGGGTATTAGCTATGACGGAATGACTGAGCCATACTTTTGTGAAAAAGGTATCAAGATACCATTCTTAAGAAGGTAGTGAAGCCCCTTAACGACACCATGTTCAATAACCAAGAATGGTCCTTCCAGCAAGACTCGGCGCTGACCCGGCGCTCAGCTCAGCTAAAGCTCAGTCTACGCAGTCTTGGTTAGAAACGAACGTTTCGGACTTCATCAGAGCTGAAGACTGACCGTCGACTAGTCCCGATCTTAATCCGCTGGATTATGATTTAGTGTCAGTTTTAGAGAGTACGGCTTGCTCTAAACGCCATGATAATTTGGATAAACAATCCGTACGATTGGCAGTGAAGAATTTTCCCATGGAAAGTGTGCGTGCTTCTATTGATATCTGGCCTCAACGTTTAAAGTACTGCAGCCAATGGAGACCACTTCGAATAAGCTTTTTATATTTTAAATTGATTCATATTTATGTATACTAACACACTGTAAAAGTAATAAATGTTATTTGCAATAGATTTTTTTTCTTAGTTTCAGTATTTATGGCAAGACTAGGAATATACAGGATCGTCTCGTTTAAAGTATATGATGTGACCCACTTTATCGTATCAGATTACAGATAGGGCGAGAGGCCGACATTCTTTAGTTATCATGGTTCTGGGTTAAGAGTAACTCGCTTTTTGTATGGCACTGGCCTTTCCCTAGATACCTTTTCGCCCTATCTGACATATTGTTATATATGTAGGTATAGTATAAAATTATTAAATATATTTCCCGTTGTCTGGTCTCCGTAACTCTATTGAGTTACGGAGACCAGACAACGGGAAATATATTTAATAATTTTATACTATACCTACATATATATTTAAGGTTTTTATTATAATATACACGTATATACACATCCATGACCTGGGAACATTGTAAATATTTTGCTACTTCAGCGGGATTCGAACCCGCGATCCCCGGCTTGAGCGCGCACGCGCTAACCACTGAGCCACAGAGGCTGTCTCTCAGTGACTTATTTATAAATTATCAATAATTCCATTAGACCTATGGGTCATTATACTTTTCCCACTCATCCTACCCTCGTGGGACGTCCCACAGCTGCACAGGTCCAGGGTACGGAAGTTCGGGAGCATTACCACAACAATAACCGCGATCCGTCATCACGTGACTACTGATTTATTTTAATGGATACTTCATACTTCTGATAAGAAGCACTTGCGTTATTGTTGGGGCATTCGACGCTAATTTTCATATCGACATTCTGTTACGGAAAAATTCTCTCCTATCTTGGTCACATAGCTAGCTGACAACCAGACAACCTGGAAAAATTAATATTGATAGTTAAAGTTGATCACCTACCTGCTGGTGTGACCGAATTCCGGCGCTCACTGGACTGTCAATAACAACTGCCCTCAGGGAAGCAGAGGACCGAACGAAATGGAAGAATTTAACAACCGGAGTAAAGGAGAAGTTTCCCTGGAGCAACCTTCAGTAATGAAGATAATGACCAAAAAGAAGGACTGCTTAGATTAGATAGTTTCTAAAAAGTTCTTAGAATAAGAAGTTGTATGTTCTTGGGCGCATAAATTCTGTTGTCAGAGGATAATGCTGGTAGGTTTATACCAAACAAATATAAATTTAAAAAGTTACCAAGATATTAAGAGAAGTGATAAAAAAAGTCATTACACGTAGTTCCTATAAATTAATTTTGTCTAATTGAAATACATAAGGTGAAGACTAAACTCTGTTCAGACCCAATTTAATAGAAACGTAAACAAATACACAATAGAGTCATATAATTATTTACAATACCAATTTAAATGACACTTATTAGGTAGTTTGATGACCTCTGTGGCTCAGTGGCTAGCGCGTCGGCGCTTAAGCCGGAGGTCGCGTGTTTGAATCCCGCCGAAGGGACAAAAAGTTTTCCGTGTTCCTGGGTCTTGGATGTGTATAATATAATAAAAATCTTTAACATGTGTATAGTATAAAAGTTTTAAATATGTTTCCGTTGTCTGGTACCTGTGATACAAGTTCTTCGGATGCTTAGTACAGGACCAGATTGACGTGGAGTGGAAGCATCCATACATATTATTATTAGTTATATTTTACAGTGCAATAAAGAAATACAATAAGAATTGGTCGAATATTTTTATTTATGTTAAGAATCAATTGGATTTAAATAGAGTATAGTACAAATACGCTTGTCCTATTATTATTTGCGGAGTAAATATTTTCAGCATCTAATTCGAGCACCTCCCCGCGAGTACTACAGTGGTCTCTATCAATCATTTATGGAAACCTATCAGGGCACATCCATTATGCACGAGATAAGTTCACAACTTATACAGACAACTCCCACAGTCCTGATACATTACAATCATATTATTGGAAAAACTCCCAAAGTTGGACTCTTTACCTGGAGTTATGTTTGAAATTGGGTACTAGAGTGTATAAATTTTTTTATTACATAAATGAATAGTGCTCTGAAAAACAGCAAAGTTTACATCAAGTGTGCAAAAAATCAATAGTTTTAAGGAAACTGCAGATTGTTTGAAGCATTTCTGTGAGTCTTGTGAAAATGCCCCATACAAAAGCCACTACAATTGTGACGTCACATTGCTCGTACGTTGCTACGGAATGCATAAAAACATGCACAAATTTTTTAAATCTTCGAAGTTTGTGCGTTTATGTTCAAATTGTTCATATTAACTATAGTAAATCTTTTTGTATTTGATGTAAGTAAACGAATTATGTAGTCTTTATGAGTATGCAAAAAAAATCCAACTATTTTGTAACTTTGAAATGCACGTTATTAAAAAACTACGCATGAAATCATATTTTTTTTATGAAATAAGAGAATAAGTGAAATAATGAGAATAACAATATGTAAAAAAAAATTAACAAACTTTTTAAATGTTATTTAATATTGTGTTTTCACAATTGTTTATATATTTTCACAAAGCAATAAAAGGCAATTACTATTCAACATCAATAGGGGTAACATCTGCTGACCCCGTAGTCCCCACTCCCCATACCATGTGAGCAGTAATGGGGTCAAGTGACAACAATGACGTGCGACAGGTACGTGACCTACGATCAGAGAGATCGGGAAAAATATAATGAAGAAAATCTATGGGAAAAGTCAGGGAAGTAAAATTTTTGTGTCAGTTTTCTACAGTTTTACAGTAGAGAACTATGTAAAAACCGAATAATATGATCCATTTAAAAGATCGAAATAATGATGCAAAAAAAAAACTGAAAATAGTAGTCGTGTAATTTTTATGCTTTGAATAACGATGATTTTGGTAACTGTGTGCGTCTATACTAATATATTATGTTTGTTTGTTTGTTAGCACTGAATAGGGTCCGTACTACTGGACCGATTTTGATGAAACCTGTCACAGACATAAACCACGAGAAATTAAGGCTACTTTATATGGCGGCAATTGTACCCAAAATGCACGGTTCCCGCGTACATTTTTGCCCGAATGAAGTCGCGGGAAACATCCTGTTAAGAAGTAATTTAATAAGGTGGCCATAAAGTACATTCTCAATTAGAAGACTTTTCTCTTCTGTCCAGCGCGCTTAGCATATTCATCTTACAAATGGTTTCTTTCTACTGAAGTATAGACAAAACGATAGGTTGACAAAGGAAGGCTGTCATTTTGTCCTTAATATCTGTCAGTATGTCTATTCTTGTGTAGACAAAACGCATTTATATGGTGGCCACGCTAAGCGTGCTGGTATGCACAAAATATGCATAAAAGTTATGGTTTATAAAGCTAACAATATATAACAGTTGAAACGAGTACCCGTACGTAACAATTACAAAGGCTGTAGGGCTAGGGCGGCCCCAAATAAGATTAGGGGAGCACTTGACATGAGGTGAAAAAACTTGCCAAGATTGTGGACCCAATCTTCGCTAAGTTGGTAGAAGTTATTAATATAATATCTGCGGATAGAGTTAGTTTGTGATAACAAAGATATTTATGGCGTCTAAGTTTGTGCCGAATTGTCGCTAAGAGTCTAAAAACATATGATTAGATTAGTTAGTAGGTAACTAGTATTTCATGTTTCAATATAATGTCCATGGACCCTTCCCACCACGTCAGTCTAGCCCCGTGCTAAGTACTCGAAGTGTTCCGGGGACCAGACAACGGGAAGTATTTTTAACACTTCTATATTATACATAGAGCTCCGTGGCCTAGTGATTAGACCGTTTGATTCGCACTCGAGAGAGTGTAGGTTCGATTCCCAGGTTGTGGCGTGTACCAATGAGACTTTTTCAGATCTCAAGTACATGATACGGACGCTCTAACGGTGAAGGAAAACATCGTGAGGAAACCCGCATGCCCGCAACATGGTTGGCCCCAGGCGTATTGACCAGTCATTCCTCTGGACTGGGCTGACTGTGTTGTGAGAATGCCGTATGTGCTTGGGCAACCATACGACATTTAAAAACCGACTGACTCAGGCACTACAGTATTTCAGGCGTGGTTACTTCACTCGGAGAATACTGTATCATCCAATAACGGATGAAAAGGCCTAAGTTTTTTTTTTTTCATTTTACATAATATATTCAAAAATTTTATTATAATATTATACACATAATATTTAATACACATCCACGACCCAGGGACTCGATAAAACTTTTTGAAAATCAATATTTAAGTGTAGAAATTTTCTATCTTATTTCATGTAGGTAGATAAATTCATAAATTCAAGCTGAAAATCGAAGTGTCAAGTGTTAAATGTCAGATTTGACAGCTCTACTCGATTTTCAGCCCTATTTTACAAGTGCAGACACTTGAATTTATGAATTTACCTACATGAAATATGATAGAAAATTTCTATAGATATTGATTTTCAAAAAGTTTTGTCGTGTCCTATTTATCGTGTTCTATTTACAGTGCTGTTTTTTTTGTCGCGCTCATAACAAAACGCTCGTGGGAACGTAGCCTTATTTGCAGCGCAAAGTGAAGAAATACAATGGCAAAAAGAAAAAACATTAATTTTATCGAATTTAATCTAATTGTCTACGTTCGGATGAAAATGGATTTGAACAAAGTATAAAGTATGAACATAATGTTGATAAACATGAGGGCTCGCTGATGATGATGATGGGTATGTAGCTGATGATGTGACGGAAACGTATCTCCATCGACCGGATACCGGCGCATTAAAATAATGATCACGTCCCAATAAATTACAGATATAATTTTTCGCCAATATTTGCCGGTGCCTGTTGCCGATCGACTCATCTCGATACTTGCTTATTTTAAGTTAATATTTTTCATGTTTTATTTAGTTTTAAGAATTAAATGTTTTCTTAAGGGATAATAATTTTATTACGAGACAACTTATTTCTAGGTTTATCAGAAATTACGTTGGGGTTTCTTAGAAGAATCCATTGGACTCGAACCGGATATTTTCTCAAGCATTTCCTAGATCCACTTCTTGTGAAAAAGTATTGATTTTATGAATCAAATGGACCGTTGTCTCCCTGCATGTCCAGCGCGTTAAACGCGTCACTATGCCATATTTTATAGAAAATAATTTAAATCATAGTTGAGTTACGTCTAAACCAAGCGTCCGGGTAGCGATTGGTTTTAACTGCAAGTATTAAGACTATTGGTATAGCGTGATAGCATAACAAACAAAATTGGCTACCTGTTTTACGCCCGCAGGTCCGTCCGTCCGTCCGGTGGTGAAGGACGCCTAATGTATTCATGAGATACGGCCCGAGGGCTATGGGATACCACGCTAACGGGGTGAACAATTGCCTTTCTTGCCTCTCTTTCTTATGAGTCAAGTGCATTTCCTTTCAAGCCTATTTATACCCGACTGTGTAACGCAAAGGAGTGGTAATGTGTTTATCAGCCTATGTAATATCATACATATAAATACTTACTACGTAATATGTATCTTTGTAGCTTTGTGACACTATTTACTACGTAATATGTATTTTTGTAGCTTTGTGGCACTATTTACTACGTAATATGTATTTTTGTAGCTTTGTGGCACTATTTACTACGTAATATGTATCTTTGTAGCTTTGTGGCACTATTTACTACGTAATATGTATTTTTGTAGCTTTGTGGCACTATTCACAAATTTAGACCAAGCGCGTGGGCCAATTTTGAAAGGATGCGTCGTTTGATTTGTCATGACGGCGCGAATGTTACAGAAAGCAAAAAAAAAATGGAAAATAAGGAATAAAGGCGAACTTTTTTCAAAAGTGTATCTACGAGGAAAATGTACCTACGAGGAATAATTCAATAGGAAAAATGATAGTTTTTGATTAATATTCGATAATAAAGGTCTCGATTACCTACAGGACTTTGTTTTTTTTCAGTTTCCAAGCTGTCGGTTTTTTTAGTAAATTTTTTTGATGTGACGTGTCAAGTGGGATGATAATAGCACTAATACACAGGTTGAGTTTAAGGAGGCGCCTGATTGAGTAGCTGTTACACGCTACGGCTACACGATTTTCTTACAATATTAACTGTTGCGACCGGCAATTGCGGCGACAACGGCGAGTTTATACTGAAATAAATATAATATGACTAGTGGAGTAGCATGTTGATGAACTGGCTACTATCAGTCGCGGTCGCCTGCAGCCTGGTAGCGCTATTCCTAAACACAAATATGTACCTAGCTTTATCTGAAGTTCCACTATCTATAAGTTTTATTTTGATTTTCAATATCAGTGTCAATACACCCAAATTAAGGTATTTAAAGACTAAAACACATAAATAAATAAATTATTAAGGTGTACTTTTTATATTCGTACAGCTTTGCAGCAATAACTTTTGTTTACAAATAACAAACAAAGCAAAGGTAGCAGAGACACCCCAGCAATCGGGACTGGCTCGTCTCGACTTCTCAAATATTAAAATTTAATCGCGCAGTTGTCGCGAGGCGAATTAGCCTCTCCTGAGAGATACAAGACGGTTAGGGAAACAGAGGCGACACTCTGTACGTGTGTGTAGATACCTACCTGCGCGTCTGGATAAATAAATTAATACGATATATATTTCTTGCCGACTAAACATTGTTTGTTGTTTGTTGTTGCCGACAATGTTTGTAATCACTAAAATGAGACGTAATGATTATTATTGAAGTACCTATTACTGACGAGTTTAAGTAGTGCATGTTCTGATAGTAAAATGCCATACGAAGCTTAAACATTAGAATCTAAAAGTAAATGTTTAAATTATAACTGTTTTATGAAATAGGTATGTTTGTTTCAAACGATTAATAAGTTTTAAAAAATGAATATGTATGTCGCGGGCGCCTGGCAGTCGATATAATAAGAATATTTTGTAAACATTATATTATTATACGAGTGTAAGTTACAACCACTCCAGCAGAGACAGGTCTAGCTCGCCACATTAGATGCTTGACATCAAAGTGTACACAGTACACAGTGTAGTGTGACAGTCCCAACCTTGTTGAGACTGTCGCCTCTACTCCATGATCTACGCAGCTCGCAAGCGATACGATTGTAATTGCAGAAGAAAACACGGCGTGAATGATTTAGGTAGCTGTACCTACTCGCCTGTACTCGCTAACTGCAGCCCGGGGGAGCCATGCCAGATATTAACTCGACACGACGATTTCTGTATTTTTGTATTGTTTCAATGAACTTTTCTCGAACGTTCGCCCGAGATATTGATAGGGCCTAATTTTAGGGAGAGTTTAATTCGAAACAAAACAACATTGTCAAGCCGGCGTGTGTGGGGAATGGGTGGAGTGAGGAGGCACCAAATCGTGTTTGATGCAATACCTAGTAAACTGTATAGGTGACGATTTTTGGGGTATGGCCGTCACTAGATGTACCCAACAGACGTTGTTCTGTCTTAACAACGAGATGGAATAAATTAATAACACCTACAGTTTCACCACCAATAACTAATAATAATAGCTCCCCACACCGATTTCGGTGACGGTGGCCGGTTTCATTGAAGTGGAATTGAAGAAACGCTTGGAATCTCGTCATAAACAACTTTAGTTCCTTTGTGGTGAGAATTCCGACCCATCATCTACCGACCTTCGAGAATATTTTTCGAGATTGGAGTTGTCTACAGAAGATTTAGAACACTTCGTGACCCACGTCGCAGACAATACGTGTTTAGTGTTAGTTTATTATATATGTATGTTAGTGTATAAGGTATTTATAATATTATGCGCCTATGCTACTTGAAATAAACGGTACTTAATTGAAACCAAGCCATCTACGCTGGAGTTATTTTTATAGTACACAAGTGTATGCGCAGTACACAAGAGCACTCTACTCTCGTGACCCAGTGGGATGGATGACCGACACGGCTGGCGAGAGATCAGGCGCAGGACCGACTTTTTACATGCCCATCCGACGCATGTATCATCTTTCTTGTTAGACAAGCAGGTGATCAGCCTGCATTGCCCTAACCAAACTTGGAAACAACATTTTTTTTTGTTCCAACGCGGGAATTGGACCCAGGGCCTCCGATCGAGAGCCAAGCACTAAACCACTGGACCACTGAGGCCCAGAACCACACCAACAACTACCCCTACAACCTACAGGTGATGTTTGAAGGAGTTATCGACCACTGAGGGTTGAAGATTATTACCGTACTAATATCGCTAACAAACAATTGCAGTTGGTGCTAGAAGGGTAGTGAAAATGTATGGTATATGGTATATAATGCGAATTTTTTATACCAAATTTTTTTTTGCATGGGCCACTCTTAGAAGTATGAAAAATTGATCACAACCTATTCTCATACCAATCTAATACACCTGCGAAATATCATAATAATCGGTCAAGCCGTTTCGGAGTTCTGTTCACTGTGAACCGAGAATTTTATTTATCTTAGATACTTATATTATAAATGTGAAGGGTTGTGAGGATGGATGGATGAATGGATGTATGGATGGATGGATGGATTACTCTTTCACGCAAAAACAACAGAACAGATTTTGATGAAATTTGGCGTGGTAGTAGTTTATGCTCTGGATTAAAACAAAAGCTACTTTTTATCCCGAAAAAGTACAGTGTTCCCGAGGGATACTGTATTAACGCGGGCGGAGCCGCGGGCAACAGCTAGTAAGATATGACCAAGACACACCATTTAGCACAGATCTATAAATTTTAACTATCAATGTACCAAAATGGCTTTTATAGCAAACCTTTACTGAGTACAGTTTAGCCCTTTGGCGTAGGGCGTAGCCTTTACGCCTGCATAGCTAAGTTTTGTTGAAACAAAAGTTATCTAACTTTCACGAGAGGACTTAAACCTTTACATAAACCTAACCCAAAGCTACTGAGCTTATGGCTATAGCTTTGAAAGGAGCTTATAGCTTTCAATACTAGCTAATCGGTATGTAGTGAATAGAATTTTTATTAGTAACCCTTAGTAAGATACTATTATCATTAGGTCGATTCTGCTAATTAAATCATACAATAATACAGTTTCGATCCAGTCTCGATGTGCTAAAACAGCAAAATGGTATTCTTATAAACGTCAGAACAACGTTAAACGCGTTTTAATTGGTCCAAAAATCCAAAAATCAGTTTATGATATCAGGCCATTCATTTATAAATAACTAGCTGTTGCCCGCGGCTTCGCCCGCGTAAATACAGTATCCCTCGGGAACACTATACTTTTTCGGGATAAAAAAGCCTATATTATAATCCAGAGCTTAAACTACTACCATACTAAATGTCATCAAAATCCGTTCAGTAGTTTTTGCTTTAAAGAGTTACAAACATCCACCCATCCATCAATCTCTCCTCACAAACTTTCACATTTATAATATACTAGCTGTTTCCCGCGGCTCCACCCGCGTAAATATACTATCGAGTATCGCGCGGAAACACTCTACTTTTCCGGGATAAAAAGTAGCCTATGTTTTAATCCAGAGTCTAAACTACCACCATACCAAATTTCATCAAAATCAGTTCAGTAGTTTTCGCGTGGAAGCGTAACAAACAAACTTACATTCACATTTATAATATTAGTAGTGATGGGTAAATTTGTAAGTCTATGTTAAAAACGCGAATTGGGTTTCTGATGATAGACTGTTTGCGACAAACAGCTTAGATTAGACATACAGGAGGCTGTAACCTACGGACAGGTGGACTAAAGTTCTTATACCTTACATTATTCAAAGCCCATGGGCTGCACATCCCAAAATCACCAGTATTTATCTGTATCATACAATCTATGCTGGCTGCAAATCTAAGCTACTTCATTTGCAGCCAGCTACAAAATTATATTTGTATAGCATTTAACATTAATGTAAGATACAAAATCTTTAATATAGCTGTCCGTAGGTGTCCTACAATGTCTGTATAAGCTATGCTATAATATGTCTATATCTCTAGCCTCGCTTCTCCTACGCCGCCACCCTAACCGTTTGACCCGGCCGTGTCGCCGGTCGCGGCGATCGATACAGCCTCTGCACTTGAGCTTTTTGTACCCCGCCCGCCCAGCCGCCCCAGCCGCCCGCCCGCGCCCGCGTATTACGGGATTTTTATGTCCGCTCTACAGATGTTATATAGGTTGGTTTTTAGAATGATTAAATTGATTTTGTTAAGTACTGAAGCAAATGTTCGTTGCTAGTAGCGTAGCGTAGCTATATTTAACGTAAGCAACCTTTCTGTTGCTTCGTATTTTACACGTAATTATATTTTAGCTTTTGCCCGCGTTAATATAGTATCCCACGGAAATTGTACATTTTCTCGCGATGGAAAGTACTCTATGTCCTCCCAAGTGGTCTACTCTACATCTGTGCCAAGTTTCATGACGATCGGTTAAGTTTTTACGTGAAACCGCCGTAAACCGAAACAATCAAACAAACAAACTCACAGTCATATTTATAATATTAGTAAGGTTTCCAAATTATTAGTTTGTCCATGTAGGAAGGTAATTTAAAAAGGAATCTCTAACTTACTACAAATCTATTTACTATAGCTAGTAGCTAGTATGTTTAATGCTGACGTCACTATTTCAAAACTTTAAATACATCGCCCAATTCAATACATTAAAATTCCGCCCTACATGTGACTGAAAAAGCTAGCAGTCACCTGATTGGAGGCCATTGTCGCATTGGGCGTGGCTGTCCTTTGTCGCCAAGGGGCGTGGCAGTTGTCACTGTAAAAAGGCTGCGAAGGGCGGATAAGGTTTTTATGGTCGTACATAAGGTTTTATACAGGACGTATCAGAGCTGTTATATAACAAAAGACTGGTCGGATATGAAACTTTATACAGGAAGTCATGCTACTTATTGTGTGTTAGAAATAGTTAAAAGCTTAATTATCCTTCCGTTCATAATATTAATATTACATTTAGGTTAATAATAACATAGTAAGATGCTAATTTCAGACAAATGTATATTTTCTATTCAATGACATTAAGCTATAATTTCACCTACTGGCCATAATTTTGGTTGTACTGCATCGTTCCTTTTTTAGGGTTCCGTAATACTCAAGGAATCCTTATAGTTTCGCTCTGTCCGTCCGTCTGTCTGTCTGTCTGTCTGTCTGTCTGTCTGTCTGTCTGTCTGTCTGTCTGTCTGTCTGTCCGCGCTTCTAGCTTCTGTAATTATGAAAATAAATTGATGAAATTTGGTATAGTAATAGATTTTGTATAGATCTCGGTTTTGGAACCATAAAATAGCAATAATTTTATGTAAAATTTTTTTTCATTGTTTCCCATCGTGTGGGGTATCGTTAAATAGATTTAAAATAAAGGCATGACTTTTTATTTTCGAGTAATCGGCCTTCAAAACGGTTTGTGAGGGGCCTGGCATTTCTAAACTATAGGAGATAGAAACTTGTAAGTTTCCATGCTGATAGATCATGCTAAAAACTCTTAAGGAAAATTATTTTGAGCGAAATTGGACAATAACTTTTGAAGTAATTCAAAGAAAACCTTTGTCCCCTTCTTAGAGCATGTCCTGACATGCTCTTGGTTAGGTTATATTTTATACTGTTTGTATCCTCGGCATAAGCATGATATAGTACTATTTATATTGTAATTTTGTGACTGTGGTCTTTTTGAGAAATAAAGTCTTTAAACCTAAAAGCTTTCATATATATTTCTTTTCTCGTACCGTGCTTTAGACCTTATGTTAAGGATTGCTAATTTAACTGAAACGCTCAAAAGTTATTTACCGACTAACAGTCAAACAGTCATTGGTGTAAAGGTAATATGAGGGCTGGATGTTGCTCGCGACTTCGATCGCGCAAAAGGAAATCTCGCAGGAACCGTACACTTTCCCGCAATAAAAAGTAGCCTATGTCCTTCCCCATGGTCTACTCTATTATTGAGCCGAATTTTATGATGATCGGTTAAGTAGTTTTTATGTATGTTAAATGTTTGTATGATTGTTTGCATTGAATAGACTCTGAAACTACGGGACCGGAATCCGAAACTACGGATTTGGCACAGATATAAAGTATACCACCGGGAATGACATAGGCTACCGTTTATCGAGGAAAAATGTGCGGTTTACACGTAATTTTTCTTTGCGCGTACGAAGTCGCGAGTAACTGCATCCAGTATTGTTACAACCCTTTGTGCTAAAAAAATCGAACACGGGTAGGTAAAACCGCACGATACACCTAGTCACTGTCTCCGTTCCCCCCTGTGGAGTAGGGAGGGAGGGACTCCCACTCTTTGTTCCCAACTTTTACATAAAAAACAAAGTGCTCCCGAAACTTACTGACGCGGAGAGAATATTTAGGAGCGTTATGGCCGGGTTCCATTAGGTTAGCCCGGCTACACGTTTGTGTGGGTTTGAATACACCTTATTGTCTAAAACTTGAGGGGATGTAACTAAAATTGACAGTACGTGCGTTTAGGAGGTTTGTAATCAATACAAAAATAATAAATTGAAGTGGGTGTTTATAATTTTAAATTAATAGCCTATAACTAAATGCATATGAAAGTATATAGGTACGGTACTTACAATAAAATATAAATTGTTAAATTTTTTGTCTGTCAATCTATCTGTCTGCTAATATCTGAAACGGCTGGACACATTTTTACGGGACTTTCACTGGCAGATAGCCGATGTTATAATGAAAAAACATAGGCTACTTTTATCTTAGGGTTTTGTTTAAAAATATAGGATTCAGTAAAATGAAGTTTCGCATATTAACTAGTATTTTTATGGTTATGTACTTGTTGTGTATGATGACCACGTCATCATACACAACAAGAAACGTTGATTATTCAAAAGTCTATCTCCCTTATAATTATATATTTATACCATGGATACGCAAATCCATGTTGCTATTTTTATCTGTTTGATGAATGACAGCAAATCGGGTTAGCGTATCCGTGTTGTAAATATTTTTATTAGTAAGGATTCAAGTGTACAAAATCGACATCGTATTAGATTTGTCTCTACTGGCTCAGATAAATATTAAAAAAAGATTTTCATTCAAAATTAAAACAGTAACTTACGCTAAAAAAGAAATACCACCACAAGTTCGGAACCCTAACCCGACGAGAAGATCCGGCGAAAGTGCTTTTACCAAAAAGATTTCGAAAATTGTTCTACATAAATCATACCGTTTATTAAAAAACAAAAAAACCCAACTGCGTAAAATAAATTTTGCAGTACCCAGTGTCATTTCTCACGACAAAGACGAATCTAATGGTACCTCTCAAGCTCAAATGCGACAAGACGTTTAGGGTCTAGAGCGTGCCGAAGAAATATAGATACATACACTCGAAAAACATAACTCCTTCTGGCACAGTCGGGTAAAAAATACAAAAATGATAAATACAATATTAAAGTACAAAGAACTGACATAACTGCCATAAATGGTCTCCTTAATCCCAGGGTGTTCAGTCGTCACTGAAATCTTTGACGTTATAGAATCCTTTAGCCCACAAATGTTATTAACAACTTTTTTTAACTTATTTATTGACAATTTTTTTACATTTTCTGGGAGTTAGTTGTAAAAACCTAATTGATGTACTCTACAGTGACCGCTAACTTTGCTGAGTCTAGCCACTGGTACAGCCATTTTGCGCCTATTTCTAGTATTTTAATTGTGTTGGTCACATTTTTTATTAAACTAGAGATCGAATTAATCCTGTGGTCGAATTTCGTCCGTAATAATTTAATATTATAGATAACTTTAAGTTTGAAATTCGAGTCCTTCTGCCTCTTAGATAAAAAAAAGTAATTGTTTGAGTAAAAATATATGTTGATTGACTAACGTCAACGTGCAACAGAATTGTATCTGTGAAACGCACGGCAGTGTGAATGTCTTATTTTTACAAATTTTATGTATTTATTAACATTATTTAAAAAAATTTAGCTTTCTTCATACCTTCCTCCACATAATCTTTAGTTCTCATAAAACTGTACTAAAAGATTTTGCTTCACGTATTAACACTTATATAATTATGTATATAATTATGCCTCTTATTAATATAATACGTCTATGTGTTATGATGAATCATTAATGTATTTTTTCACATACATAACATTTTCATTGATATATTGAGATAGGTATTATATATATAGCATATTGCATGATAATTTTCGCGTTGAAATATCACCAGACCCATTGGTCTGGCGCTAATTCAACGTTTTAAGTAGTAATTATTTAGTAAACTAAACTACATACATTATAGACGAGACATGTTGAGGCTAAAATTATCTCCATTATAATAGAACCCCACTTTTGGAGCTTTTGGGGATCATTTTGACATTTGAAATATGGTATAATCAAGATGGATGAAACTTGAGGTATGGTGAAAACCAAGATGGCGTAACTTTTTCTTCTAATGCACGTCAAAGCCTATCTTTAGTTTTGAAATCTTTGGAACTTTATGCATAACTTGTAAGAAAAACACGCGATGTTACACAAATCGAGAGATATTACGCAAAGTGACGGGCAAATTTTTCTTAAAAAAGATATACAAAAGCAGCAACATTATCATCTCAAAATCTAAAACAAATTTTGAGAAAACCTTTTTTGAGTTAACCCTTGAAAGGCGACGGGCTTTCGAGGCATTCACTGTATCGCATTATGCGCTCGAGTACTTCTTTGATAAAACCAGCTATTCACGAGCGATACATTTATATACACGACTATTCACGGCAGACGGGTCAATTACTGCTCTCCTGAAAGAGGCATTGAAAACAAATTCTATACAAGAAACGTACAAGACGGTGCTGCAGCTTTCATTCCGAATTCTGTTTAGTGTAGTAATTAGCACTTAAGTTTTCGTTCATTTTAAAAATGGCTTACGTCATTAGTTGTTGTCAAAAAGATTTTTGAATAAGCTTCTACAAGTCAAGTTTCATGAACATTTCCTTTTAGGCTGGGACTATATTGTGCGGAATCCGCAAGGCCGGAGAAAATTCAGAGCATTGAAAATATAATTCTGGACTAATACAATAGAGTTGAAAATTGGACACATGAGTGTCGATTTGTCAGATTTGACATTGAAATTTGACTTGCCATTCGTGTGTTCGATTTTAGCTCTATTGTATTAGCGCAGAGTTCTCTATTCAGTGTTCTTAATTTTCCCCGGTCTTACGGATTCCGGAATATAGTCCCAGCCTTAGACCATACAAAAAGTGTATGAATCTTAATAACAAAACCTTTAATATTGTTTTATGCGCCGTACGTTTCCTATTAAAGCCATGCTATTTTGTGATATGACCTCTGCTATCATTTTCATTAGTTCCATATTAATATGTTCAATGAGATTTGACATGCGGTCTTGTATATTATATACGAGCATACATTTAGCCGTATAAAATTATATACGGACATAAAGTGATGGGCAATGGGCCATAATGACCGGCTGCGGTAGAAAGCTCGTGTGTTGATATCTAGGCGGCACCCGTGACAAATCCGCTGGGTTACTTTCACTCAGGAAGTTCATACGATCCGTCCGTAGATCCGTCTTTCGTGTCTCTTAAGATAAAGACTTATTTGCGACCTATGGGGTAAGTACGAACAATAGACACGGCGCATTCGTAACGTTGTCGAATGAGAATTGTGTGAAAATTATGACAACGCCTATCAGTGGCGAAGTCTGGGTCTCCTTCATAGAGAAGCCCGTGCCGTTATAATAGGTAGGGATTTAGATAACGGTCTTATGGCCAAATAGTAAGTCGTAAGTGAAGCCGATAGAGATTGAGTAATATGATACAATAGGACATAAGAATATTCTATTTGCAGATGACACGACTATATAAGTTGACGGAAAGAATAATTTGAATTTTGAAACAGAAATAAAAAATGTTATTAACCGTATAGTACAATGGCTAGAAAAAAATAATTTAAACTTAAATGTAACTAACTAACGAAAATAATTAACCTTAAAATAAAACAAGACGTAAAAGCGCCCTTAAACATTTCTTATAATGATAATTCTGTGATTGAAGAAGTTAAATCCGTTTTGTACCTCGGTATAGCTGTAGACCATCTTTGTAGCTGGAAAGATCATATTAATGAAATATGCACTAAGCTAGACAGATATGTGTATGTTCTAAAACATATAAAACAAGTAGCATCAACTAACGCGACTTTAATATCACGGATATGTTGGATCGGTTCTAAGATACGGACTAATTATATGGGGGAATTCAGTGGATGTTCAGAGAGCATTCAAAGGACAAAAGAAGTGCTTAAGATGCACTTTGCATGCACAGATTTTAAACACAACATAATACTTACTACCTCTTTCAAGCCAATGTATCTTTGAAATATGTGTATTTGTATACAAATTTGGCGACGAATATTTCATAAAAAAATTAAAAACGATGTCAATAATGAGATACATTTAAATTAGAAATAACAAAGCAACGGGTCAAAATGTACGGTAGTAACGTGTCTTGTATTGTCTATCTATAACATATTACCCAACCGCCTAAAATCCTTACCCGAAAAAATGTTAAGATAGATCTATTTACATGGCTTATAAATAATAATATTTTAATGATTATAAATATATTATAACTGTAACTGTATTCACCTAATATATTAATTCAACTGACAAAATTCCTTTAGATAATACTTTGAGAAAAAAATGTGTATTGTAATGAGAAATAATACATATATTTGCTTTGTGAAATAATGTGTAATAATGTGAAATGTTTTTTTTAATTATTAATTATGAAAAATTATTTGACTATGTTATGTACTGTTATTATAATAAGACTAGATAAAATTGTCAGAAAAGTATTTTTTTAGATTTAAATGACAATATAATTTGCACACTGTAAATGTAGAATATGATGTACCTGTACAATTATTAACACCTACTGTAACAATATTCTGGCAAATAAATACTTACTAGTAACCCCAAGCCACTGGCGCCTATACAAAATTCATTCGATGAAGTTACGAATACGCCGTTGTTAATGATTCGTGCTCACCCCACAGATTTCACTAGTAGAGTTAGATGATTGGTGAGTTTTGGGTTGTTTGCTCACTATTAGTTTGTAAGGCGATGAAAGATAATATTTGATAAACAGCCAGGAAACTATTCAAACTTTAGAAAAATCTGCCTCACAATTAAAAATTGTACAAGTTATATAGTCATTATTTAATATTACATAAAATTCATAAATATGTACAGAAAATCCACCCTTGATCTTGAAAAGACATATAATTTTTTTTTATAAAAATTATAAAAAATAAAGAGACCTTTCTTCAGCCAAGACACAAAATAACATTACCCTAAAAACAAATGAATAGTATTTGAATAACTAATAACATAAACAACCTGCATTAAGCATCTCAGGTACAATTGCGAAAATAATTAAGTTCAGTTCACAAATAAAATTTTATAAAACCCCCGAGTCGGGATCATAACGGTAAAGTACAGATCAATATGGATCTTCAACATTGTTCGCTAATTGGCTAAGAAAAATTAATTCTAAAAGGGTTGGTAGAACGAGCCCCAGCGGACGTCGCAGGGACCGGAGAAAACAGTGAGCATGGAGGCTTTTAGATGCTACGATACGACATATTTTTGATTTTCATATTATTAGTCAGTTCACACGGAGTAACGTAACGCGGCGATGCATTTTTGTGATAGCGATTCAAATTTGAACTTTATTCGTTAGCATTACACAAGAAGATACAAGGATTCATTGCAAGAGTTCGAATTTCAAGCTGCTCCGGGCTGCGTAGCGCAGCGCCGCTTTTGCAATGAAGCGTGTATCTGCTTGTGTAATGCTAACGAATAAAGTTCAAATTTTAATCGCTATCACAATGCAGCGCCGCGTCGCGTCGCATCGCGTCTCGTGTCGGCGTTAGATGACCCTTAGGTCAGACCTAATATTTTTTTAAAAATAGGTATCAATTATGACTAATCTCCTTAAATAAAGATTAAAAAAAAATAGGTACTGATTGATGTCTAGGATCTAATGTCTATTTTTTTGTTTAATTTGAGACAGTTAACCATTTCCAGGATTTTTTCTATCATGATATTTTTGTAACTACACATCACACAATATTATTAATCATTACCAGATTTATTCAATGCTCATAATAATTATTTTATTCGTGGATAAAAATTCATGGTGTAAAAGTTAAATTTCACGGCACTATTGGAAAATTGGAAAAGTCAGTATTTATTTGAGGGTGTGTAAAACACATTATTATTACAAACCGACATTTACCTAGCTTCTGTTTAAACAGAATCTAGGTAAATGTCGGTTTGTAATCTGATAGCGCAAGTATTTAGCGGTCGAACTATCTTTTCTCGAAGCATTTCGCGGCTTTTTCGTGCCCCCATATTTTCGTTTGTTAAAGCTAGCCGTCTAAATTTATGTCGTGGAGGAGTCGTTAGCGGCACAAGCAAATGTTTTGAATGTCATATTGTATTGAGATGTCTTTCGATAAACAATGTCGTGTCGTATACTGCGAAGTGGCCTAACGCATACTCGGTAATTGAACATTGTACAGGAAAATATGCAAATGAGTTCTAGCCCCGTGAAAATTAACTTTTTCATTATGAATTATGTCCTTGATGGTGTCTTCTGGGCGTCTTCGGGGAGTTTTTCAAAGATTTTATCGCAGCGAGAGGGTTAAGGGCTTTTTCCTAAAACGATAAAATAATTTTTATGACTTTCGAAGAAAGAAAAGTGCCCCAAGCAGCTTTCTTTCTTCAGTGACGAAGATTAAGATAAGAAAAGTCAATCGCGGACCTTTAGCACAGATTAAATAAATAGGAACAGATAAACAGCTACATAGTATGCTTTCGATATGATTACACTAATACAAGCATACGGTGTGTCCACGATTGTGTGGAAAAATTGTGGGCCGTTGAAGGGGACGTCAAAATTTTCAAATTTTGATCGACTTGGATCGTTCTATGAAAGCTGTTTGTCTGTACGTAAAAGTATGTATTTTCTACTCTGTGAACACCGTTCATAAACTGACCCAAAGCCGATAGTCTCCCACACGTTTGACATTAATTGTTCAGCGTTTTACGTGATGTTTTACGTTTGTTTGACGTCTATGAAAATATCGTTTTACTGTATGAGATCGAGACTGTATCGAAACTGTATTAATGTTATAACAGAATCGACCTGCAGGTGTGACCTACACGTAAACAAAGAAAACAATAGCGCGAATAATGCTACCAATTTAAGTGTCACATACTTACCAACGACGACACATCAATTTGGTTGGATTTTATATTTTTGTTTACGTTTGGATTAAATTGTAAGAAAGAAAGTTTGAGACAAAAAAATTAAAGCTTTGAGACAACTTACCCATAGTTAGATAAATGATTGGTCTCGACGCTCGACTAGATACCGCTGGCATACTTCAAAAATACGGCAACAAGTAGTATGCGGAAGTCGACATACCCGAGCCCGTCACACTGAAATCTTCGTGTCAAATGTACGTACCGAATTCACGCACACTACAAATTGTCTTACACACAATGATAATAATATCATCCACGCTAAAATAATGAGTTGTCGCATTCACAGAGCTGTTGTTATATAGCGCGGTATCTTGTCGAGCGCCGAGACCAATCATTTATCTATGATCTTACGTAACTTGTAGGTGGGACAATTTGCGCCAAATATTTTTTCTGAAGTCTACCATGAGTCAACATAAATAAAATAATTTAAATGCTTAGCTGTAGATTTTTTAGTTACTAATTTAACTGAACGAATTTTATTATTTTATGAACTTAATTAATATTTACTTAATAATCATTTCACAGCCAAATAAATCGCCTTTTTGCCTGCTTCAAAACAGACCCATTATTAAAATGAACGACTTAGGTTCCCGCCACGGTGGCGAAATTACCATACAATGGTATTTGAGTACCATAATTATTATGGTATCACCACAGTGTTGCCAAGTGCAAACATCTCAATCCCCCATTCACGATCCCATAACACCTACAACGATATTGTGTATTGACGATCACTTGTTGGAGATAGTATTTAAGTATCGTGTGGAAATAGAAGGAGGGGTATGGGATCAAATAAAACAAGACACAACATACAGTTCAAAGTGTTGAAAACCTTCGGAAAGTTTATGATACTTGGAATACAATCTGTCATATTATATTAATACGTGAAGCGAACATTTTCAGTACAGTTGAACGAGAATTGGGTTTTTGAATTTTTTTGTGATAAATGGAAATATATAAGTTTTATAACAAAACTATCTTAATATTTATGTTCTATAGCAAAACTATTTTTTATTTTTCGCAATAATTCAAAAGTTATATCAAAATAAAAATAAATTTTTGAATCCAGTACCGAAGACACGCCGACAGCTCTCCAATAAATCCGAGCGCGTGTGACGTCATAATGTTAGTTTTCACTCTAGGGTATCGCAACTGGCGATCGTATTGGCGTTCGAAATTCAAAATTATAGTCGTTTTCTCGACTTTTTATTATATTAGGTCCTTACATATGAAATTGGCGTTTTGTCGTATCTTCTTTGGTTGGGAATTCCAATTTCAAATTTATACCGCTATTTACTCATGCATTTGTGTTTAGAAAACCGTAATTCATTTGTTTTTTCCTCTTTTGGTTTTTTCTTTTTCTGCGTCACTCTGTTTACAAAATGGAAAACTTGAAATATCGTATTATTTTTGAGTACAAGTTCCACCGTGGCACCAGTGCTGCAGAAACGGCTCGAAGGATTAATGATGTGTATGGCGGCGGTGTCGCAAAAGAACACAAGGTGCGTTTTTGGTTCCAACGTTTTCGTTGTGGAAATTTTGACCTGCAGAACAAGCCCCGTGGACGGCCGGATACCAAAGTTGATAATGAAAAATTTAAGGCTATTGTGGAAACGGATCCATCGCAAACCCTCCGAGATAGCTGTAGGCTGCGGTGTTAGTGACAAAACAGTTTTTAATACTACTACTACAAGCTAATCAGTTTGATAATATCGCAGCTTTGAAAGCACTCTACGAAGCTCTCGTGAAAAGCCACTTAGAAGGCAATGCCGTGATTTGGTCCCCACACGAGGACAAATACATAAATATGCTAGATCGTATCCAGAACAAATTTGCGCGCTTCATACATCTCAAAAGGTACGGCGTGTACCCAGGTTATCCGTTGCTGTATCCAACGCTATTTGTTCTGAGTATGGTCGGCTACTATAAATTAGAAGTTAGGAGGGAAGTGGCCCTGGCCACATATGTAGTGAAAGTTTTGCGCGGTGTAACGCACAATCCAGCTGTTTTACAAGCGGCCAGGCTGTGTGTGCCGGACGGGTACGCGGAGCGGCGGCGCCGACCGCCACTGCTGGAGGTGTCGCGCGCGCGCACCAACCTGCTGCGGATGGCCCCGCTCACGCGGGCGCTGCGGACGCTGAACACGGTCGCAAACACCGTCGATTTATTTACGTGCTCATTGAACGAGTTCACTAAGGTCACCTATTGTGTAGCAAGTAAGATAGATTTAAGTACCTACTAGTAACACTCTATTGTATTAGGTTTAAACCTGTAATGATGGAAGTTGTAAATTGTAAATAAATCAATAAATAAATAAATAAATAAATAAATAAATAATCCACTTAAAGCAAATTGGGAAGGTGAAAAAGCTTTAAAGGGGTACCTCATGAATTGCGTGCAGCAAACCGATAAACGCGCGTCGACTGCTGCGATACATTACTCAACCGGCACAATAATGAAGGGATTTTAAATCGAATCATTACCTGTGATGAAAAGTGGATCCTGTACGATAGTTATTGGAAACGCTCATCGCAATGGCTGAACCCTGGCGAACCAGCCAAAGCCTACCCCAAGCGAAAATTTACTCAAAAAAGTTACTTGTGAAATGGACTAGTACTGGTGTAGTTCACTACAGCTTTCTTAAATCTGGCCAGACGATTACGGCAGATGTCGATTGCCAGCAACTGTAAATTATAATGCAAAAGCTAGCTGCTAAGCTACCGAGGTTGTTCATTCGCTGTAGGCCACTGCTGCTTCAGGACAACGCTAGACCACACACTGCACAACAGACGGCTAAAAAATTTGAGGAGCTTCAATTGGAATGTTGAAGACATCCACCGTACCCCCCGGACCTTGCTCCAACAGTAATCTGTCCATGTCCGTCCATTTTTTTCGAAATTTGGATAACTTCTTGCAAGGGAAAAAATTCAACTTCGATGGGGCAGTCCGAAGCGCCTTCAAAGATTTTATTGATTCCTGTCCGAATGGTTTTTTTAGTAAAGGATTCAATGAACTACTTATGAGATGGCAAAAGTGCATAGATAGCAATGGTATATACTTTGATCAAATAAATATATTATGTTTAAAAAATCGACTTTATCTTCCTCCTTTACTAAACGCCAATTTCATATGTAATGACCTTATATTATAGCTTTAACATTATGATGACCGATCGTGGCGCGTTATGAACGCGATTAAAAAAAAATTTTTTTAATTGTTTACAATTAATAGATTTTTTTTCAATATTTTTGCATTAAATATCAATATTATTGGTGATAAAGTTTTAAAAAATTTTTTTTTTCAAATTCCCATTTGTGCGAACGGAAGTATTACTGTTTGGCACATTAAAAGTGCTTTTATTTAAACAAACGATGTGGGCATTGCATAGCCTTAATCAGCTGTGCTAAACACCTAAATTTGTTTTTCATGTTGTAGTAGGTAAGTGTTTTGATTTCCGTATTGTTTGTTATCCTTTTGGTTGTGTTTGTCCCCGATGTATTTAATAAAGATATTGTTATTAATATTATGATCCATTAGGCGGTGACATGCCGACATGTTTACGGTGAGTTTACGCGGAATAGTAAGCCACGTAAGCAAATATAATTACAGAAAAACGATACTTTGTTTTTATTGCGCTTAGCGACATATGAATCTTTGCCCGCCTTGAAATAATGAAAATCTAATATTTTTGTAGCTTTTCATCTGTTTTTATTACTATCAAAATAAGGTTCATTTTAATCGACATAAGTCGGCAAATTAATAGTGACTTTTTAATATGGATTATAAATCGGCGATATTCATAAGGGAAGCCGGCTTGTATTGGCGCCTCGCCTGTGCTAATTACCATACAGTAATTCGTGTGATTTAATAGAGTTCTAATGTGTTTACACATGTTTACACATTATCCCGATACTTAGTATAAGCATATAAGGGATTAAGCGCAGTACACAACAGATATTAAGAGGAAACGCGTAGTTTTAATCCTTGATCATAGAGCCATAGAGTAAATATGCGACCGTACAGAGAGACAGCTTTCTAGAACCTTCGAAGTTGATTTGAGCCAAAAAAATTATAACGACATACTACGAGAAAAGTATTAAGAAGTACTCAAACTGTACAGTTTTAACCTAGGATAAATTTTTAATGTGTTAAAAATTGGTTAGATTTTGTGCACATTCCATTGCAAAGGGATACTAACCCACGGCATCACTCTCATCTCCATATTAACTTCTGGGGGGCAGTTCTCGTAAATAATATCGGTTAAATCTCGTTCGGATTTTTGACGCGTATGCGAATGAGTCAGCGAGGTGACCGAACCGAGATTATATCGAAAATAGGGCCACAGATTTCAGATTCATCTTCTCTCATGAAATATGGGTAGCATTAACGTTTTTTTTTGCGTCATAAAAATAGCATTAAAATTTAGATTTTAAATGGCTCCTTATAATTTCGTAAATCATTGTGTAGTTTAGATCAATAAGGGCTTTCCAAAGGTTACAAAAGTTACAAAGGGAGCATTACCCACGAGCCCACTCGAGCTGAAAATGCTCTCAAACGTTTTAAATGTAACTAAGCTTTATGGATTTATAACTTCATCGGATTTTAGAATGTAGATTAACGTTATATAGACCAGATATTATTATGGTAAAGGTATTTTGATTATCAGTGGACCTAGCAGGAACATTTAACAGCGGCGTAAACGTAACGTTATCGAATGAGAATTGTATGAAAATCTGTCAAAATCATACAGCGCCCATAGATCGAATCATAGAGCAAATATCTGCTCCATGGTAGGTACAATAAAACAACGTTGCTAATGTCTTTCGAGAATCGTAGTTTTTCATGCATCGTCTGTCATTGCCATAGAAAATCGAAGATTGCCGAAAGACATTATATTAACAAGTTAGTCGTACTGTAAGTTGTTTTCCTTTTCATTAACATTGTCTAACTTTATAATGAATTTCCTTGATTTTTCCGCAACATAGTAATTGTGCCAGGAGTTGCGACCATTAGGTTCCCGTGGGAGTAAATCAGTAATCACTTGTGTTATTCACTGTACTTAGTTATTCCCGAGGAGTGGGTACTATTTTAGTACATGCGATAAATACGGGTACAACGTAAAATGTTTATACAGTAGTAAAAAACCCAGTAGAAAATAAAATGATGGGAAGGATTTAATTTTCTCAGATATAAAACATTAAAATTCAATACATACATACGCATAAGTATTAAAAAGTACTCCTTAAAAAAATATATTAAAAAAAATCGTTAAGTTCAGTTTATTAAAAAGATATTTAATAATATTGAACGCTAAAGAAAAATAAAGATTATTTGTACTACGCTACATTAATGACTAATCTATTGCAGAAGTATATTATATCTTAATAACACGATTAAGTTCTTTTTTAGTTTCCCTTTGTAGTTATTTTAGCTTGTAAATTTTTTTAATAAATAAATTAAATTATATACGCTATTGTGTTTGAATGAATTTATTATTTCATGTTTGATAACATATTTTATTTGTCCTAATCCTAAACAGTGGCGTAGCGAGGGGTTTCGTCGCCCGGGGCCCATCGGTAATTTGCCGCCCCCTCCCCCATTTTAAGTATTAATAGTTATATGTACAGTTATAATTTTATTTAACGGACACAATGTACATTGCATGACTTATTTTAAGTCCACTAATAAAAAAATATATCACTGCTTCAGAGGGTGCATACTCCTAAGGCTGGGAAGTGAGACTATATGATCCGAAATCCGGCGGGCTCGGTAAAATTCAGAGCACTGAAAATAGAACTCTGCACTAATACAATATTACAGTTGAAAATCGAGTACACAAGTGTCGAGTCACATGTCAATGTCGATTTTAAGCTCCAATGTATTAGCGCAGAGTTCTATTTTCAGTGCTCCGAATTTTCCCGGGCCCGTCCGATTCCGGATCATATTATAGTCCCAGCCTTGAGGGATTTCAGCAATTGGCGCACTGTAATTGATCGTGTGTACAATGTCTGAAAGTTTACGGGCGAGTCGACTTGAACATTAATAGCTGCTCACTAATTTAGGATGACCGATAAATTAAAGTCTTACTACAGCGTCCCTTAACTAAACTGAGTAGTAGTAGAGTAGTCACTTGGTAAATGACATAATTACCTTTATTAGAGGTCGCCCTGTGGTCGAGATTCGCCCGTAATAATACATATTATAATTTTTAAGTTTGTATTTTACAAGTTAAGTTTGTTTTGCCTCTTGTATGGAAAAGTAAAATGCAAATGTTGTTTGTGACAGATGGATAAAAGTCGATGTGTAACAAAATTGTACCCATCAGACCCTCGATAGTTTCAGTTATTAACCATCAGGCTCAGCATGCGCATCCTAGACACACCGAAGAAGCGACAAAACAACATAAGAAACATTATTACAATTTGGTATCTTTTGTTATTTATTTATTAGGTCTTATTGTAAGGCGGCAAGGTCGATGCATCGTCGTTATGAGAAATAACATTTCTTTTCATCCCGAGCATGAGCTCACAAAATGGCCTCTTTTGACAGCTAAAGTAGAAACGTTTTCTTATTTCAATGTCAAATAGTCTTACAATAATGTCAGCTACTCCACATCATGGCGGTCCAAGACAAATAGTTTCTTTAGGTTCAGTCAAAAGTTTCAAGAAAAATTGAATCATTTTTGACAGATGATTTCCCGGCAGCCAATTTATAAAATAAGGCTATTTAGAAATGTTGACTTCTATTAACGACCTTGTTACCATATTTTGAAACGAATTGTTTTGGATAGAATATTTCTTCTTTAAAATTATTTCTTCATAATTGTATCTCTAATCATTATTTAAAAAAATAGCTTTTAATAGCACACCTTTCTCCACATTAACATTACTTTACCGGCCAAATTTTATACACCTCCGGTTCCACAATTCTCGTAAACCTGTTCGGAAAGTTTTGCTTCACGTAATAATATAATAATGATTTTAGCAGGGTTCTTAGATTTATTTGGTTTTCCTATTGTTTGTCTCGATAGTGTAGTTCGATTTTTTGTAAGGTATTGAATCTTCATCAGCAAAACATTGAAAGAAAAGTAACTACATAAATCTTTCAAGTACAAACCGATTGAAAACTTTTAAAAGTACAAAAATATGCTGCGTAATCGACCACGCCGAATTTTAAAATGATTGACACCACTTAATTGTGATTAAACGTCCAATATCGGGTGTAAACAGAAAGGGAAACATCGGGGGGGGGGGGGGGGGGGGTGAATCGGAACGTCAGGGGGGTAAATCAGACCGCGAGAGGGGTAACACGGACCGCTACGGGGGTGAAGGGACTGTCCCACTGAGCAAATAAACAATATTAATGGGTTGGCGGGATTATTTAAAAATGCTTTGAATCCCTTTGATTATGACATGGCCGCAGGGTGTTTTCTTAGTACTGTTGACAGTGTAGTAGTTGCGAAGGCTGGCTATCCTTCATAGGGAAGCCCTAGCCTGTGTATTTGGACGAGGGTCTTAAAAAAGTAAGTGGTAAGTGAATATAGCACGCCACAGCGGTGTAGGTACAAATTTTACTACAGATCTATTAAGATCTACAGTTATCTAGGTACTGCATTGAGCAACAAAATTAATAAAAATATGTGTAAATTTGTCAATTTAAATAATAAATATATAACGATTAACAAAACAGCCGTTTAATATTATCGAAGCTTTTTTGAAACGCCTATTTTATTAAAATAGCAACAAATAATATCTCTTGCTGTTTTGTTTAGGTCTATAACTCGAGGCCTAAAGTAAAATTATTATTCAATATCCCAACACAAAAGAGTTGGATTACCAAATATCTCCACAGTGGCTACACTTTAAATTACTAAATAATTCCAGGCTACTTGGCGGTTTGATTATAAAATTATACAGAACATACTTTATCGCGCCAATAAAATCGTAAACGCCATATTTAGGTATTCATTATGAATAAGAGGGTCACAATTTATCCGCTGGCATAAAAAACCAATTCTGAAAGTCCTGGTATCAATTTGTTCTCATGTAATATTCATGGCGCAGGTCACATAATTTATATGTAACAATTCACGAACGATTTGTTAAATTCTGGCAACCGCGTTAGATATGCCAGCTTATGCCAGTTATATGCCACTCTTGGGGGCACTTACTTACGTCAAGTTATTCGAGCTGCAAGTTGGAAGTATTTTTCCTGCATGTGGTATTTGCGCGTGGTTTTTCAGGAAGGAAGAGTTAAATTCTATATGGAATAGGTAAGTTCTCGGGCTTAATAATTTTTATGCATCATGTTATTCTTATACGTAAAGTATAAACTTTTATAGTAAGTGCCTCTTGGTTAAAGAGACAGATTGAGGCAGTAGTGTTAATATTAAAGTTCACCTATGAAAAAAAAACAAAATATCTGCATGATACTAAGTATACAACGAGGATAATTTTAGGTAACTTTTAGGGTCAATTCACACCGAAACGAAACGATACGTGACATGGCGTTGCATTTTTAAGATAGCTATTCAAAATTGAACATTATTAATTACACAAGAATAGACACGTTTTATTGTAAGAGTTCGAATGTCAGGTTTGCACCGCTCTGCATAGCGCATGTGCAGTGTATGCAATGCAACTGATGTCTTATGAAACGCGTATATTTTGTGTAGTGAATAAAGTTAAATTTTGAATAGTGGTGAAATGTACATTCATTCATTAATTACACAAAATAGGCATTCTTAGGATCTTATTATTTATCGATTACTTAGGATCAGCCTAAGAATACCTATTTTGTGTAAAAATCTTATCGTAAAACAGAGTCGCTGGAGCGGTATATTTTGCTCCGTCCCCTTTGTTTTTCGTCGTGGATATTGTCGGGGCATTATTACGCGTCGCGGCGTGATGTATGCCGCGTCGCCACGAAAACAGACGAGACAATTAGACAACGTTGAAAGAGAAGTTAAGAACAAAATATAGAAAACTTACAATATTTTCCAAAATAAATATTTTATATCGCGCGTAGCCTGAATTGTAAAACTTAAAACTTTTATCCTTCAACACCTTAAACTAGGGAATGGATGTTTGTATACGACTGAAAATTGATATAGGGATCATTATATAATAAAAAATATTGTCATACGCAACTTATAAAAGTAATTGAAATCCCACAAAAAATATTTTCACCAGGGCTGCCAGCAAATAAATCGCGACCATAGCATAGTTATGTAGAAATAAAATTTTCTTCATTATTTAATAAAACTAACATACTTAATTATTACTCTTTTCCTCTGACAATACTAGTGCCGGATCTACACATTTGCCCACTATACCTCCTTTTCCAAAATAGAACGTTTATCCATGTACTGTTTTGAAAGACATTTCTTTTGTCTCATCGCTTTTAACATGTAGCATATTATATTTCTGTTAAAAAGTGAGCGAGCGGAGCCAGTGAGATTTTTTTCTCCAATTGTACTGACTTAAATTTCTGATAAATACATCTGAAATGATGTATACTTTAGAAAAAAATCAACAGTGCAAAATAGAGCATAGATTAGTAAATATTATAATATATAATTTTAATTTTAGCAAAGCAAAAATTTATCTGTGTTTCAGGTTTCAATTGGATAATCCCGATGGACAAAAACAAATAACTGCGCTGCATTTACACACTGTCAACATCTACATAGTCGTATGTCTTCTAAATACCAAAGAAACTGCCTCCGCTCGCGGCTCTTATCTAAAAATATTTAATTTAAATTGTATTAAAATATAAAACGCTTTTAGAATATTTTTTAAGATCCACTATCATTTACCGTTTAGATTTTTTTGTATTCAGACGTTGGAGTGATAAGTATTTTGTGCAGTACTTAAGTATAAAAATTTAAGACTCATTTTTGTATGTAGGTATAATGTTTTTATTATTTCCATAAGACAAAAGAAAATACCAAATTTTCCAGCGTAGGCTTCAGCCTACCTAGCCTTCTTGTAAATCCTCACCTGGACATAACAAGCGGTCACATTATGACACTATAGCCACACGTGACACGACACTCCTCTCCATCATAGTTGTCAAGTTGGCAATACATTATCTTCATCTCTGTTCATCCCATACAGAGTGAGCGCACAACTTTGAAAAAAGCAAGAGGCGAACTCACGTTTCATTTCATGCCGCCAAGCCGTATGATTTTGTACTGATTATACGAAATGATCATGGATACAATGCAGCGTTCGATTACACATATTTTGTATCCATATACGATCTGGCAGCCCTGATTTTCACGTAAAATGATGCCTAGACGAGACCAAATGACTCGCACTGTCAAAAAGTAATCAGATCTCATCTGGAACCGAGCTTCTGACTACACCTACACGCCCCAACTCACAGGGCCTAACTTCACTATCTCTACATCTTAGTTAAAATTGTGTGGCTTGGCCGTTTCGTTAGTACACGAGCTGTTGTATAACAGTGTTCTGTTTTTTTTTACTTTTATTCACTATTTATCATTCATTACATCGTCTCAAACTTTTTCGTCTGTGTGTTGCATGTCGCGTGACGGTTGGCCGCGGAGTAGGGATAAAGTGAAAGGCGCTCGTCAGAGCAGCCGAGGCCAATATGGCGGCGCCTATAGTTCGCATCAGCTGACCGTGTAGTGTATAGACTAGTACTCATTTGTGCCAGTGCTCCACGCTATTTTGTTATTAAGTTTCACTTTTACCGTGGTTTCATAATTTTCATATAACGGCCATATGTGAATGTGGAGGAATGGCTGACATTATTGACGCCAGAAAGTTTATCAATAATTCTTGCAAATCAGGTTTCCAGAAACCCTTTTATTAAAATATAGAATACATTTTTTAACATTCAACTCTACATATTATACAATACACTTTCTCGCTAATCCATGCTAAAACTATTTATATAGTAATCGTTCTGTCTCTAGGGATAGTTTAATTCGGGTCGCTGTGAAGCCGTAAATTACCTACACACTAGACAGCGGTGGTGCCCACTATCCACTACCTACCTATGTACTCACCTACAAAACCGATAGTTTAAGAATATTCCCGTGTATAAATTAAGCACGCCGAAGAAGATTTCCCCGATGTACACCATACTGCGTGCTGTGTGACTTGATACTTTCAATTTTATCCAAAAAAGGTTGGAGCCTTGAAATTTAGACGTAGGTAGGCACAGATTACTAATTAGTTACTATGTAAAAGGCTCCTGCAGCTTCATCTTAGCTTGTAAGGTTAAGGGGTTGAAACTTTTTTTGCAATTTGTTATTACTCTACTATACCAACTACAAATATAATAAAAAAAATATTAGGTATATTAAGACATAATACTATTGATTGCCATTTATAGGAAAGCTCTATATTTTTTAACTAGATGATGCCCACGACTACGTGCCCGCAAAAGGAAATTTCACGGGATCTGTACATATTGCCGCAATTGCCGCTTCCCCGTGGACTACTCTATATCTGTGCCAAATTTCATCAAAATCAGTCCAGTAGTTTCGGAGCCTATCCTACGCAAGCAAACAAAGAAACAAATTCAACCTGTATATAATATTAGTATACAAAAGCAAGGGTAGGAAATTTATGGATGGAGAGTCCAAAACCAAACGATATAGATTCATGTCCTCGTTGTAAGCTTAGGCAAGGCTTTTTCGACTAGCACATAATATTTTCACAAGTATCAAGACTCACACTACACACTGGACCGGTCAGTCCGTGGGGGGAGGGGGAGGGGGCTACGTCGGCGAAGACGCATGGCCGGCACCGACACCCGGGGGAGACGGCACCGACACGTTCCCAGGCCCGCGATGTAGTGGAATATATTCTATATTAGAAAGTATATTTTAAATCGTAGTCGCATGGAGGGCTATGGTAGGTTCTAGTGTTGTATCGAACGGAAGCGTTTTTTATTTATTTAATAAAATCAAACTACTGTTTTTAGCGCCCACACCCTCTTTAACAAAATATTACAATTATGCTCAGGGCATGTATAAATTTCCTACAATTATTAACCCCCGACAAAAAAGAGGGGTGTTTAAGTTTGACGTGTCTATATGTCTGTATGTCTGTCCGTGGCATCGTGGCTTCTAATTGAAAGGTCCGATTAAAATGCGGTATTTTTTGTTTGAAAGCTGACGTGATCGAGATGGATCTTAGCTATGGTCCAAGAAAATATGCTCAGCCGTTTGAAGCTCATCAGCTCTTTTCTAGTTGATGAAAGGTTGTAAGCAACTTCCACTGGTCTGATCGCTTCAATATTATACTAATATGAGTATTGACAATATTGCCTACACTTGGTAACGTTAAGCTGATTATGCAGCATCACCTGGAATGCGTAGGGTAGGTATCCAACTCCTCACAAACTTACAGTAGAGGTATCGTGTTTGGAAAAAGATCGTTTAAAAATATTGAAAGGCTGAAATATAAATTTATTTATTTTCTATGGCTTTTTGTGTCGGGGGTTATTTTATATGTATATAATTATTTACGAAGTCCTTTTTTGGTAAACTAAATTCAAGGTTAGGTTAGCTTCCGCCCCTTGACCTATTCATTATTTTATTAATTATTGTTTTTTGCGAGAGCGTTAATATCTTTAAATTTCTTTTTCATTGGTAATACTAATATGTGATATTTGATTGGAAATAACATTAAATGACGGCCTCAGTGGCTCAGTGGTTGGAGCGTCGGCGCTCAAGCCGGAGGTCGCCGGTTCGAGGGATGAAAAGTTCCTGGGTCACGGATGTGTATTAAATATGTTTATAATACAATGAAACTTTCAAATACATACGTCGTACGTATAGTATAAAAGTATTAAATATACTTCCCGTTGTCTGGTCCCCGTAACACAAGTTCCTCGGATAGTTAGCACGGGGCCAGATTGACGTGGTGAGAAGCGCCCATAGATATTATTATATCTTCTTGCATAATTTGACAGTAAATTCATTACTCATGAGAACAGTCCGTTCACAGTTCTTGTACCTCAGGGTTTCCATTATATATTATGTAATCTCTATATCGTCGGCATAAGGGTCCTGCCTGAGTGGCTCTGAACGTTCTGAAGTGATTGAAGTATTTTTTCATGCACAGTCCGTTCACAGTTCTAGATATTATTATATCTTCTTGCACAATTTGACAGTAAATTCATTACTCATGAGAACAGTCCGTTCACAGTTCTTGTACCTCAGAGTTTACATTATATATTATGTAATCTCGTCCTGTCTGAGTGGCTCTGAACGTTTTGAAGTGATTGAAGTATTTTTCACAAAATTTACTGCATATCAATTAATTATGACTGTACAGTGTACTGCTATTCGGAACTTTTTTGAAAGTAAATGATTATTTACCTATGTATGTATACCTTTACCTATGTGTGCGTGTATGTATACCTAATAGCGGTATATTTTACAAATTCGTTAGTAACAAAAAACATGTTTTGTGTAACCCTCGCAAATGGGGTAAAAACTATGGGGTAACAATGTGAACGAAAACTACAGTGTTAACCCGTAAATCATCACTTAATTGTCAAAAACGTACATTAATTAGAACATAAGGAAGCAGGTAAACATCTAATGGCTCGTCCATTTACCAAATTAAGTGAAATATGTCCCAAACACCCCAAAAGACATTAAAAACGCCTCCGAACTTTTAATATTGTAATAAGATTTTGATTTAATTTGCCTTTATCGTTATTTATGTAAGAATGAACGGTAAAAAGGCGATAAGGCACGGTATTATTTTTTTCTAGTTGGGGTCTTACGGCACCCCTCTGCGACGGATTTGGGGTTGGTTTGTAGCGGATTTGTTAATAAGCAAATGACTTGATGAAAGGTTTATGGTCGGTATCTGTACGTCATATTACTATGAAAATCTGTAGATATCTACTTGTTTTATTTTATACAACGTATACGCGCAAAGGGAAATCCCACGGGAACCGTGTCTAAGTCCTTCCCCGTGGTCTACGCTAGAGTCCAGGCATATCTGTGCCAAATTTTATCAAAATTGGTCCAGTATAGTTTTGGAATCTATTCGATGCAAACAAACAAATCTTACCTCTTTATAATATGGGTATAGGGGTGTATTCTTTAAAATACTCAAGACACCTCCCTGTCTGTTAAGTTAATCTGATTTCTGAAAAATGTTGATTGTTGACAATCATTGATAAATATGGTGCGGAAAACGGCACGTGCAACAAGATGATATTGATATTCAATGACCCGTAATCTTACCAGCGTGGACTACAGTCTACAGCCAGTGAGGCCTGAGCCGCCACATATCTATTGAGAATGTAAAGAGAGGAGACACCCGTAATCCTATCTATTTATTAAGTATCTATTTATTATTTTAGACGAGGCACGTCGAGGCAAAAACTGTCCCCACTTAAATGGGCCCACTTTTGGGGTATTCTGGGCTCATTTTGACATTTGAGTTATGGTGAAATCAAGATGGCGTAACTTTTTCTTGTATGAATATTTGTTGTGTGAAATGTACGTCATAGCCCATCCTACACTCTTTTGGAGCCATCTGCTTAACATTAAAACAAATGTCAACATTTTCAAGATGGCTGCCGCGTTACGCCATTGCGATTGCGTTTTTAAGATATTTAATCATTCCGTAAGGTATCCGAACGCATTAAGAGATAACCTACAAAAATATTATGAGTATCAAGGCATGGGCGATAGAGATTGGTAGAAAATTATTATATACAAAATATACTGTGGACCACACAAATGTGGCGATTGTTATGGTAATGTTCAATAGACAATCTGCAAAATTATATAGTTCAGGGTTTCTTTTTTCCTTTGAACTTATTTCGTGGAACGTGATATTTTAATTGCAAAAAAAACACATTTTTATCGACATTTAGTTATTTCCATAGAAAATGGTTTGTGACATCTCTACGCCCCCCTAGGGAGGCGCGCCCCACTGGTTTGCGAACTCCTGCTACAGTCGAATATACAGGGTGTTTTTGCAATCACTGTCCAAACTTACAGGAGTGAATATACTCTTGAATATAAGCAACTTTCACTACAGGATCAACTTTCCTACTTGAAAAAAAAAACAGCTGTTTCATACAAAATGCTATCTATGCCGTAGCCATTTACGAAACAGCTGATTTTTTTTCCAAGTAGGAAAGTTGATCCCATAGTAAAAGTTGCTTATATTCAAGAGTATTGACTAATGAAAGTTTGGACAGTGACTGAAAAAACACCCGGTATTATTATGTATGTCACAGAGTACGTTTATCTTAACTGCGCTCTAAATTATAAATAGAATCGTGTCTACTAGATACTACTAATAGAAAAAAAACAATAGGCAATTAAGTGTGAAAAGCTAAAAATTATTCAAATACCCACTTACAAGAATATTTAGCTAAATCAGCTCATACTACCTCTTCATTGACCCACACATATTTTAACGTAAGCTACAACCATGGAGCTAGAACAAGTTTCGTTGCTTCTTTGTTATAATAGCCCGATAAATAATAGCCCAAATAAGAAATCGAGATAGCTGCAGACCATACTTTATTGAATACAACCTGATAACACTCCCATCTATATACATACAGGATATTAGTTTGTTTGTTTTTAAAAATATAGATATCACAAAGGTTAAAGATACCCATAACATCAATACTAGACATAAATACAGATTACACTAACCATATTCTAGAATAAAAATGCTTAATGAAAGTCCATATTATATGGCAGTAAAAATATATAATAGACTACCAGATAATATAAAAAAAATAAACAAAATTATTAACATATTTTAATAGAAAATTTAAAATATACTTATTAAAAAAAATGCTTTTATTCCTTAAAAGAATATTTTTCAAAGGTGAAGGAAAATTAAAATTATATATAAAATAATAAAGTTCATAAAATATTCGTTCAACTATACTAAAGGTAATAATTAATGTATACGTTACATATTATGTTAAGCATATAAAATGTTGCAAAATTTTTAGCAAGCGCCTGATCAAGGCTGCTAAGTTTGTCCTGTCAATATTTTTGATGTTGTACCTACTTAGTTGTGCTAATAAAGTTTTGAAGTCCATGGATATAACTCTATCGTTCATTGCAATGGTAATATTTTCAACCAATGTATTTTCTATACTCCAGGGTATGGTCTACCCGCTAACTTCCATCCCTTGTGCCACACAATCGTCAGACAGTGGGGTACACTTAATGCGTTTGCATAATGTCTCCCATTAGAACGTTTATAACGACTGGCTGGCTGCCCTTAGCTTGCCCTATCCCTTTTGCCCTACAGACATTCTCCTTTATGTCTCCATTAAGGGCTGACGAAATATTTTCAAAGTTATATATTGTTGATTCATCATCAAGTTGACAAAAATATTATTGGTGAAGTTTGGTAAACTAGTATATTTAACTACATAGTAAGAATATTGGCCACATTCCTTTGTTATTAAAAAGGCATAAAAAAACAAAGCAAACTAAAAGCCAACATCACACGGTATTCCCAGGCGGTCACCCATCCAAGTACTAAACGCGCCCGACGTTGCTTAACTTCGGTGATCGGACGAGAACCGGTGTATTCAACGTGGTATGGACGTTGGCGTTGACTGATCGTAAACGTCTCTACTCATGTCTGTGTTATACATGAAACAGCCAAAAGTACAGGAGCAAAAAGCCAACATCACGCGGTATTCCCAGGCGGTCACCCATCCAAGTACTAACCGCGCCCGACGTTGCTTAACTTCGGTGATCGGACGAGAACCGGTGTATTCAACGTGGTATGGACGTTGGCGTTGACTGATCGTAAACGTCTCTACTCATGTCTGTGTTATACATGAAACAGCCAAAAGTACAGGAGCAAAAAGCCAACATCACGCGGTATTCCCAGGCGGTCACCCATCCAAGTACTAACCGCGCCCGACGTTGCTTAACTTCGGTGATCGGACGAGAACCGGTGTATTCAACGTGGTATGGACGTTGGCAAACACTAAACGTAAACGTCTCTACTCATGCCTGTGTTATACATAAAACAGCCAAAGTACAGGAACAAAAAGCCAACATCACGCGGTATTCCCAGGCGGACACGTAACTTTAGTGTTTGGACGAGTGTATTTAACGTGGATCGTGGTATCCAGGACGTTGGCGAATATTGGGCATAATTGTCAACAAATTATTCGTAACGTTATGGAATGAAAATTGTTATATAGGCGCTATCATGATTTTCATACAATTTTTATTCGATAACGTTACGAATACTTTGTTGGCATTTGTTCCTGCTTGGGCTACTGATTTCAACAAACTTAAACAAGAAACAAGAAAAACAATTATATAATATGTCCGTTAGCGCCGAAAGGATATAATAATAATTATATGGTATCTATTTGGGATTAGTTGAGATAAGCATAATAAATCGCTGAGGCCGGCCGGCCCTACTGTCACATTATCAACTGATTCACCCCACAAGTGATATCATACCTCTTTTTTTAATAAAAATCGGGTGTCTGTAAAGTCGGTTTACTGACGATTACTACTACTGACGATTACTGACGAGACTGACGTTATCACGTCTAAAACTAACGTTTGAAAATCATCTATGAGTTGAATCAGCGAAGAGTGTGGGGTCAATGGCCTCAGTATCGAAGATTTGTTTCATTACTAGATTTTTTTTCGTTCTGTTTTTTGCCTAAACGCCATTCCATTACACAAGCATTAAATCTGCCCTCAATAATAATTGATTTTACAAAATGTTATTTATGGTCAAAATATATTCTAGCAATCTTATGACGGGCAAACGTAACGCAAAAACAAACAATGACGAGTAAGAGACGACATGAAAATTTATTATTCCGCGCAGTAAAAGCTTCGAGTCGTAAAGCGCGGCCATGATTTGTAATAGGGACCCTTTACACTTGTTTCTTTCTTACCATTAAATATTTTGATGTTTTTAATTGTGGAAATTACGCATAATATTAATTCTTCATTGTTGTTTTGAGCATTGACAAAACAGAGATTATAATTACCTAACAGATATTATTTTTGATGACCTCTGTAGCTCAGTGGTTAGCGCATTGGCGATCGAGCCAGAGGTCGCGGGTTCCAATCCCGCCGTTGGAACACAAAAGTTTTCTTTGTCCCTGGGTCATGGCTGTTATTAAATATGTGTTAAATATAATAAAATCTTAAATATATGACCTATATAAAAGTATGAAATATACTTCCCAGTTCCCGTTGTTCGGTCTCCGTAACACAAGTTCTTCGGGTGACGGGTACAGCACGGGGTCAGATTGACCGTTGACGTGGTGTGGAGCGTCCATAGATATTATATTCTTTCTTTAAATGTATAGGTATAGGTATTCATGATGTAAAATTAATCCTTACCTTTTAAATTAAAAACATAACAAATTTTATTACGCTCTCGAGTGTAAAGGGTCCGTCACGCGCTTGACAATTAGCGAAGTAGCGCCAGTCACTGACATCATTTATTTAAGGTCAGAGTTTTCATTTTGGCGCGACACTCGACTGCCTACAGAACGAGTGTAAATGACATATAGATCTGCTAACTCATCACACTGATACAGTAACACTGGATATGGTATTGATAATTTTGATTCTGTTCAGCATAGACAACAATATTAATTATCTTTAAGTAAATGATTTTTGGTAAATAGTCACGGAACAAACAGTCAGTAGATTATGTCTTCGATGCAGTTTTATTTTATTAGGTATATTTTATACTACTTGGATGGGTCAATTTTTGTCCCTATACTTTTGGCTGTTTTTTGTATAAACACAGGTACGAGTAGAGACGTTTACGTTCAGTTCTTGCCAACGTTCATACCACGTTGAATACACCGGTTCTCGTCCGATCACCGTAGTTAAGCAACGTCGGGCGCGGTTAGTACTTGGATGGGTGACCGCCTGGGAATACCGCGTGATGTTGGCTTTTTGTTCCTGTACTTTTGGTTGTTTTATGTATAACACAGACATGAGTAGAGACGTTTACGTTCAGTGTTCGCCAACGTCCATACCACGTTGAATACACCGGTTCTCGTCCGATCACCGAAGTTAAGCAACGTCGGGCGCGGTTAGTACTTGGATGGGTGACCGCCTGGGAATACCGCGTGACGTTGGCTTTTTGTTCCTGTGCTTTTGGCTGTTTTATGTATAACACAGATATGGGGAGAGTCGTTTACGATCAGTGATCGCGAACGTCCATACCACTGTTTTACTACATATTTTTAAACCTAAAAAGGTTCAGAGATCCCCAACTATTGTCTACAAATTTTTGAAGCCAAAACTTTTCGTTTTCAGTGGTCGCCGATATTTTGCTTCATAATATAATAGTCCGAGCTTTCAGAAAAGACTAACCATTTTTTTCATATTGACAGTACAGTGGGCCTAGCAGGAACATTTGACAACGGCGTAAACGTAACGTTATCGAATGAGAATTGTATTAAAATCTGTCAAAATCATGACAGCGCCCATATTAAATCAATGCAATTAAAAAAAAATTGTTTGTTAACGTTACGTTTACGCCGCTGTCAAATGTTCCTGCTAGACCCCCTGTAGTCCAGGCAGGAACAATTGACAAGTGCGTATTCGTGACGTTATCGAATGTCGATTTTAACGCCGCTGTCAAATGTTCCCGCTAGGCCCCCTGTACATCTCATATATGCAGTATGTAGCGTGTTCAGTTTCAGATATCGTGTAACCTCGCTGAGTATATTGCGCAAGTCGCGCTGCTCCGCTGGGCAAGTCGGCCGCGCCTGAATCACTTCCCGTGAGCACACGTCCTTAGCGCGCGGTGCGTGCCACTTGCCACCGATTTGAGGAAATGATTAATTAGTGACTAGGGGTCGCACTGTGTTTGAAATTCGCCCATAATCCCACTGTGTGCTATTATAAATGTGAAAGTTTGTGAGGATGGATTGATGGATGTTTGTTACTCTTTCACAGAAAACTTACTGAACACATTTCGATGAAATTTAGTATGGTAGTTGTTTAGGATCTGGATTAAAACATAGGCTACTTTTTACCCCGAAAAAGTACAGTGTTCCCGTGGGATACTGTATTTACGCGGGCGAAGCCGCGGGCAAAAGCTAGTAATTTGTATTTGTTTTTATTTTCAAGTGTATGATTGCCTCTTAAATAGAAAAAATATAAAAAATGTCAATGTTGTGACAGTCTGACATAATCTGTCAACATGTAACAAACTTCATACGTAACACACGGTAGTGTTCATTATCTGAAGTAGTTGTGTGTTGTTGTTAATTTTATGTATTTTGAAGCATTATTTTTTAAAATATTCGCTTTAAATACACATAAACTTTAACTGTGCCAAATATCATACTCCTCCGTTTGCACAGTTCTTGTAAAACTGTACTGAAAGTTTTCTTTGAAAGTTGGAAAGTTGAAAGCTTCACGTATCGATTTAAATGATAATTAGTAAAAATGGAAATAACAATAGGAATGGACGATGGATATCAAATCTTGTATACAGAACCCGGGGTATGGTACGTTTGCTTTAACAATAGTAAATGACTAGTTTTTAGCAACGTCATGCTTTTGCCATCTTAGCAAGCACTAGGTGATGGCTATAGCAAATTAATAATTAAATAACCTCTTTAATCACGTAGGTTAGAAATGTCGGTTGTATCTCCATGTAATCGACTCCATCTAACCTACGCCTGTAAGATACAGAGGGGTAAGCACGAACAATTGCGTAGGCGGTGTCCTAATTTTCATACAATTCTCTTTCGATAACGTTACGAATACGTAGTTGTCAATTGTTCGTGCTAGCACTTTACTTTGGTGCTAGCCTCATAGATGTAACTAGATACCGCTTACTAAATAAAAATAATTACGTAATTTTCTTTGAAGTGTAAACAAAGTCTTATAAAAAAATGACGCCACCTTTCGTATTTATGGCAGTAGGACATTTAAGGTTTATGATCTACCTATTATATTCTAGGGTACAAGTGGAATATACTAATTCGCGACGAAATTCGCAACGTATCATTGACTGCAGCCCGTCCGTCCGTCCGTCCGCAGGGCGGTCTGTGTTTCCACTACATATTACCTTATTCATTATATTTCGCCTTTACACATATACACGAACACCTAACATAAAATTTCTGTGTCAATTTGAACCGTATTTCGATACCCTTTAGGACTTGCCTACATAACCATTGACTGATTTAATTCGGTAAGTAGATATGTCCTGTCATTATATTCGGAGGTCGATGGTAGGATGTTATTACCATTTGGCACAAATAACTAGATATTCGCGTAATTATACTATTAGAAGATGGTAAATCGCATTCGAGCACATAGGTATATAAATTAATGGTTTTCAGTTATTAACAATATGAGCTGAAGTACTTGTTACCTTCATTTGACACAAAATAAGTTACAGCAGGAAATATCTTTTCAGTATTGCTTCTGTATTTCAAGGACGGACGATTTGCGAAAAAGTATTCGTAACGTTACCGAGTGAGAATTGTATGAACAACTGTCAAAATCATGACAGCGACAATTTTCATTCCGATATCGGTGCTAATACTTTGTCGTAAATCGCTCGCTCTTGAGCTACCGATGGTTTGCAGGAATTTTCACCAAGTCCGCCTCACTCCATAGTAAATCGACACTTGACAGCGAAATATCGTACACGGCGAATGAGAGTTCATATTATGTACATTTTGGAAATTATTAAATTTGTAATTGATAAGATAACTACAAAATATTTCAGAAGTTCAAATATCACCACAATAATAATCACACATCACAATAATCATAAAAAGACAAAACACCAAAAACAACCTTATTCTTAAATAATGCATATGCAATGTGTGTAAAAATGTATAATAAGGTGCCTGCGCATATAAAATTACTATAGATTTATACTATACTATTTTTACTAGACTAGACTAGACTTTATATAGAGATATGAAAAAAATGTTAAAAGAGAAATCTTAGTGTAATGTTAAAGAATTTTTAAATGACTAATATGCTGTGACATTAAGTATTTTGTATGATATATGATTTTGCTGAATTCGCATATGAAATTTTTTTGAATAAGTATAATAAAATTCCAGACATTATTGAAATCATTGAATAAAAATTTTATTTTAACATTTTCTCATAAATATAATATATTTGGATTTATTTATGCACTTTTTAACATTTTTATTATTTTTAGCCATTTATTAATATTCTTTATACTGGTATTTATTATCTTTGACATTTTATTAGATCATTTATTTTCTTGACATAGGTACATGTAGAACAAATATTTATTGATATGGTATTTTGATCTTTTTCTAACATAAAAATTAAGTTTTGACTAATGAATGATGATAATAATAAAGTGTTTGTGGTTAAAATGTATAACTAATATTAAACTAATTGTTAACATGTTATTATAAGTATATGGACGCCGTTAATGCGACAAAATATGCGGGCTACTATAAAAAATTTTAACACCTATTGAAGCCATATTTTTACCAATTAAACATCAGTTCATTTCATTTCAATGAAATTTTTCATTTTTCATTTTTCAGTCCAGACTTTGTCAGAACTCAGAAGAAATATAGTTTACTTGAATTATATACTTTCAGTTTCTCTGTTTAGTTGGACTGCAAAACAGTTCTATTTTAGAAAAGCCGGCCCTAGTAGGTTCTAGGTAGACTGTAGATAGTAGGATAGTATGTAGTTGTAGATAGTAGGTGTATGTGGGTAGGTAGGTATGTAGCTGTAGGTGCAGATGTAGGTGTAGAGGTAGGTGTAGGTTGTAGGTGTAGTTTACAGAATAACGTGTCGGATCAGCTAGTTCTATCTATGTAAGTGACGGTACTTATGTCCTCTAAAGTAATAATTAAACCAAATTTAAACCTTGACATAAAAATATATCAGTTTAACATCGAATTATCGTTGCTTAACGCAGGACGTTATGTTAATTTTAGATAATTTATGTTAACTACCAGTTATAAACTGTACGTTAAGTACGTTCTATAATTACAAAATGTCTTTTTTTCTAATTAATACTTTTCGTGAGACTTAATAAAAAAATCTAGATATTAAATATTCGTGATTTTCCTTTGTCAAGTTCTCGCAAAGTCAATTATTTTGATATATAGCAAGTAGGTAATGATAATTACTAGCTGAGTGAGATGAATTATTATTTTAATATTAAAAAACTTAAGCAGTATATTTTTCATCTTCATCAACGTCAAACGATGGAAAACAATGTTCAGACGATGATGATGACGCGGACGACACTACTATTGACGACGATGGCAACATCAAAGTAGATGATGATGATCATGATAATGATGACCATAATTATCATGATGATCGTGATGATAATAAACACTGCACAGCGAACGCATCTCCTAGATATTACGTTTAAGTTTAATACTGATTGTTCGGATGTGCGGTTTCTTTCGGCCTTAAACTAAATACTTAAACCACATTCAAACAAAGCGCTCGTGCCGAAGTTATCGACGTCCAAGGAGAACGGATGTGCACGCAAATTGTTGTCTTTGTACATGAAAAAATACGAGCAACTCGTTACACATTATAATATAGAAACAAAGAGAATGCCTTCAGGTAAATAGAAGGAATGTGCTGAAAACAATCATTGCAAAACTAAGTATGGGCTATGAGGTTACACTTTTTTTTTTAATATCGGCTTATAACCATTTGCCAATGTCAAGTTAAAAAGGCGGGAAATAGAACTTTCGTTTTAATTTTCGACACCGTGTTCCTAAATCGTCACGTCTAAATTCTAGTCCAAGTCCAAATATATAGTCAATAGTCTATGAGTCATGTCAGTCGATTCAGTAAAGTGGTAGAAGCTTTACTGAAAGATCCTAGGGAGTTTTGGCGAGAAACACAAAATAGCACGTTTTTAGAAGTCGTACCACTTGCCCACACTTGTGCACGATAACGAATATTTAATGGTTAATATTCTACCAATATTGCACATTAAGAGCCGAAATAACACAAATTTATGAAGTTTTACAAATTCCACAACATCACCCATTGAACTCCCCGGCAAAACTAGAGGTTCACTTGACAGAAAGAATCTTCATTTAAAAAAAATCTCGATTTCCATCGTCATCTTACCTAGTTTGGTTTTTAGCTCTGAAAATTTACCTTAATTTATGTATGGGTGAAAGTCTTAATTATAAGGCTAAATGAAATAAAAGAGCTAGAATATTGTACCTAATATATTTGTTGAATAATGGACAAAACTTTCGACTTTTGAGGGTTAGTGGATTACAATAGATGGATTTAACAATTCTTAACTAAACGCGTAGGGCGTAGGCACATTTATCTGGTGCAGAGTACCTACTAAAAGATCCATCTAGTGGTCACTAGATAAATCTTTTTGAAATTCGAGTATAAAGTATTTTGTTTTGCTATAATTCGGCAACGTAACTAGTTTTATGAAAAATATTTGTTGCTTTGGGAGTGAAATCTAGCGTTAGTATAAAGTGTTTCGTTTTTATATACTTCGGCACTGTAACTATATTTAAACCGACTTCTAAAAGAAGGAGGAGGTTATACGTTCGGCTGTATGTATTTTTTTGTTTTTTTATTTTTTATTTTGTATGTTCAACGATAACTCCACCGTCTGTTGACCGATTTTCAAAATTATTTTTTTATGTAAAATTTGTGCCGTTGAAATTGGTGCCGTTTTCACAAAAGTGGTAACCTGATGATGGGATCCATGAGGAATCGAGGGAACTCCTCACAATTTATATGGACGCATATAATGATTTTGACTTTTTCTGAAGTAACCCAAGCATATACCTACTACCAAAAAGGAAGATTTTGCACCAAGGTATACCCTGGATCCAGAACTACTGAACATACCTACTGACTCCTTATAGAATGTATCTGTTTGGGGATATCGCCGTTACTTATAGAACTGCAAGCATAAGCTACTATGTCAATTAAAGTAATTTTTATCATCACCACCATCATCACACCATAAATCATGACATGATGATGATATAATAGGTACTTCTCATAATATTTTACACCGACACGGATATCTTTGACCATTAATTACTCTTTACCCGATTATGGACCGATTTTCAAAATTATTTTTTTTGATGTATTAAGTATAATCCGAAATTGGTCTCGATGTCACCAAAGCGCTGACTTGATGATGGGATCCATGAGGAATTGAGGGAACTCCTAGAAATTTATATGGACATAATATATAGTGATTTTGACTTTTTCAGAAGTAACCCAAGCATATGCTATCAAAAAGTAAGATTCTGCACCGAGGTATATCCTGGATCCAAAAGCACTGAACAGAACCTCTCAGTCTTTAAAGATACGCGTTTGGAAATTTCGACATTGTTTAAAAAACTGCAAGCATATGCCATTATGTAACTTATAGTAATGATCATCATTATCTTATATACAATACCTAATGGAAGCTTGGCGCGTATTCAATTATACATTCGATCGTTTATTTTAAACGTAAAAATTAAAGTTAAAATGTGTTAATAATAATTTAACAAATATGACAGGGAAAAATTATTAGGTATTATTTTTAAACAAAAATTAAACCGACTTACAAAGTAAAAATGCACAAAAAAGTATGAAATAAAATTGATTTTCTAAATAATTCCCCTTTTAAATTTGGCTGAAATTTTAACTATTTCTCTACTCAATTCTGCAAAATTATGAAGATTGAGTAGAGAAATAGTTAAAATAAGATTTATTTCATACTTTTTTGTGCATTTTTACTTTGAAAGTCGGTTTAATATGAAAATTTTTTGTTGCTTTGGGAGTGAAATGGAGCGTTAAAAAATTATATCTAATAGTCTATAAATAAAAAACAATCATTTTCTGTAAAGTTTCCTAAGTTCTTTCTGTGTCAGCGACATTTATCAGTAGCATTGTTTTATACGAGTTATGGAATCGATAACGGACCACATTGGTCAGTTAAGTTAAACATAGTTTATTTACTGCAACTTTTTTGTTCAGAAACAAGTTATTGAACCAATAATGAATAGATAAACAACCGCTTCAGAAACCGAGGATTAGACGAACTAATCTGCTTATAAGTCTGTCTACAAAAACAAAACTGAAGTGTGATTAATTTTTCTACTAAGAAACTGCCTACGAATAGAATCACTTCAATCTCTCTCTGAAAAACAGTCTACTAAGAAGTGTCAGTGATCACAGTTTATGTTATCCGCGATACTGTGTCGTGTGCAAGTGCGGTGCGGCCAGAAATATTTTAATCTAAACAAATAACACGCTCTTCAAAATAAATATCGCGGCCACGATCTTAGGGAGCTTGTACTATACACTGTTGCTAGTAGAATAGCTATTAGTAGGCAACTTACTACTTGAATAGGCTAGATAACTGATTTTTTATTGCACAAATCAATAGTACAATATATATATGAGTAACTTCTTAGAAGAAACAGTACTTATATCAATAGTCAATATTTTCAAATGTACAGACAGCGATTTGAATACAAAATTTCGCAAGTCTCGTGAAAACGCTACGTACAACGTACATGTATTTAAACTTGCGACAAAACAATCAAATTTTGGGTGTGGCAAAACCGAATATTGAATACTAAATTTCCAAGTTGGCGAAAGAATGTAGGAAACAAAAAATTTCAAATCTGGCGACTAAATAATACCAGTTTTGTTCACTGAATATTCCAAACTGGCAGACAGATATGATTTTAGCGAACAAATAACCATTTTGGCGACAATTTGAGAGTACACATTTAATTTATGAATAGGCACATATATTTTCCCTGATGTAGGTAATTGAAAAAACAAATTAAGCAGCAAAATGAGCGCCCAAAAAAAAACCTTAAGGAGCATACAAAATTCCTATTTTAAATATCTTCGGTTCGGGGGGTAAATTTGAAAATGACACTCATACCAAAGGAAAACAAACTCCAACAGTATCAAAAAATGCGATTTTCCGTAGCCTGCAAATTGAATTTTTAGCAGCCATTAATTTATCAACCCAATCTGGTTTATAGCTGCTTATTGGTGGTGCTAATTGGTGATCATTATACGATGTATAATGATCACCAATTCGGAAATTAAGTCGCCAACTTATAAATTTCGGTGCCAATTTGGATTAAATTTCGCCACTTTTTATCCGCCGATTTTCGTATTTTTGTCACCTGAGTGCTTTCGCCAGTTTAGTAATTTAGCCGCCAACATATTAATTCGCTGCCAAATTCAGTAATACAGTATGCTCATGTGCAGTCGTCAACTTATTTTTTGTTCGCAAGATTAATCCCTTTTGTTAATATCCTGGATATTTGTGCGTTTAAGTTCATACTTACCATAATTAATGTTTTTGTACATGATGTAAGCAAACTAATGATGTAGGTTTTGTTAACTAATTTAGCAAAAAAAAACTTATTTTCTACTTTTTAAGTGTCTCTAATTACTAAACTATACAATATAAAATATTATAATTTTTTACATTTATCAAGTTGTAATACCTCAATATTTCTGAATATAATGTTCAACTCAATATTTTACATGTAGTCATCATCCCCATTATATTTAGGAAACCAGTTAAATTCCTATCATTAGATTACTATGAGCAAAGGCCGATCAATAAAGAGCTAAATAATTCATTTGACAATGAAAATTCTATACAGAAACAGAACAATTAAGCGAGGATGAGCGAACTGTTTTTGAGTAATATGTCTTCTATATATAAATTTATGTATGTATTTCTATATATACATAAATTTATTTCATTTTTATGTAGTTACTACATGAGCAGCGATATAACGGACACGTATTGAACAGTTAAAATAAATATTGTTTCACCTTACGTTTTGACTGTAACGTAAGTAGCGAGAAGGCGAAGCGAGAAGAAGAAGCTTATTACACACACACACACACACACATTTTGCCTAAGACATAGTTTGTGAAGATAGGGCTTGTAGAGTCACAAGCTTGGCTTTAGACGAGATCTGATTACATTTGGACATTAACGAGTCATTTAGTCTCGTCTTGGCATCATTTTACATGAAAATGTTGTTCCTGGGATTTAATATAGCTATAGCTATAGTTTCTGGGATGGAGACAGTAAACATAATAATAACAACATACGAAATCACGTCATTTTAATTATTATTTGATCCCAATCTACGTCTAGGGCAGAAACAGTGAACGCTACGAACGCGATGACATAATTATTACAAACTTATTTTGATTTAAATAAAATTGTAATAATTGTTTCATAAACTTGTTTTTTGCGTGCTCTTTAAAGATCATAAGCATGTTCGCCTTCTCAAAACATAGTCATAGTTATTAATATTATTTAGTTAATACCTTATACCTACCTATTACAGATAAGATTTGATGATACCTTTAATTGATTATATAACTAGGTACATCGTAAAATAATATAGTTTTAGGCTGCAAGAATTGTTTTTGTGTGATATTGTCTATAGTCTATATTTATTTTATTTGATATTATAATAATAACTTAATATGAAAAATTATGATAACAGTCAATCTGCTTGTGAATTATATTCCCTGATAAGTACATTACCTAACCATAACCTATTAATATACTGTGATTAAACGTGCAAGTTTGTAGAGAGCTCATTAGGATTAGCAGTCGCTTAATCTAAACTGGACGTGGTCTGGAAAAGACGTGGAGAAGTAACGGGTCGTCACGCCAAAGCACATCAGATTTATAGAAATAATCTCCATATTTTCCATTTGCAAGACGTTCCACGCGGCTCCTTGGTTTTTTAAATTATTCCTTCTGACAAAACCTACTCGTAAGAAGTAACTTTGTAATTTTTTCTTTTGTTACAACCATCAGACGACCGCGAACAAGTGTGCAGTACTCTTAAGTCGGTGTAAAAAGCAACGTTGACCAGAGGAGGATCACTTAGGACAAAAACAGCGCGTGTTTATATTACGCGCCGCGATACAGGCGCTATAATATGGGTGATGGAGTGGTGTAAGATAAAGGATGGAGCGATATAGTTATTTTCGTACTAGATGTCGCCCGCGACATCCTACGCGCAAAAACGAACACCGCGGGAACCGTACAATTGGCCACGATAAAAAGTAGCATGTGTGGTATCCAGAGTGTAAGCTACTACAATATCAAATTTCATCAAAATCCGTTCAGTAGTTATTGCGCAAAAGAGTAACAAACACCCACATATTATTGTAAGAACGCTTACGCACGTACCGTTTTGGTATAAAGCAGACCATTATGTCAGCATGACACTCGTGTGTTTGATTTTCAGCTCTATTGTAATAGCACAGATAGAGTTCTAGTTAAAGTGTATTCCGATTTTCGTGCAATGTTCCAACTCTCAAGAATATTTATTCCCAAACATAAATAAACTGATAAACAAATTAAAAAAAAAAATGTTTTGTATTATTATTCTCTCCTTTATACATTAAAATATACTTCCAAAAGTTTATTTTCTACAGGTTGACTTTTCAAATCCCTTAACGATGTTATATCGATCAATAGCTTAATTTAAATAAAAACAAGAAATACAACCTCGAAAACTAACCCTCAAAACCCTCCCTCTAGAGGATTTTTCCCCTAATTTTAGGGAGAACGAAGTTGGCAACCAAATCCATGGTCTGCTCCGGACCAAATCCGTACGCGTGTAGGTTTTAGCATTCTTAGTCGTCAGAGTGACACTGGATACATTAAAATGATTTTATGCAGTCGGGTTTTTTGTTTTTTTTTTTTAAATAATAATGGTTATTATAATTTTCAGTCGTATTACATGTACTGTTAGTAATAGCCAAAATCGCCACCGCCCATACAATTTAATCAGCTTTGCACCACACATGAAGTGTGTTTACCGCTGCTATACCGTTCCTGATCGCGTTATAAGGTGCGAGAGACGTGGACCAGCACACACAGACACAGACAGACACACAGCTAGATAGAGCGAATCTGTATATCATTTGAAACTTTTTGGTAGCGATGATAGGATATTTCGGAATTTTCAGAATTCAAACGCCTGAGATTCACATGGATAAACATACAGACAGACAGATAAATGATAATGAAAATAATATGCAACAAAACATCTAAAAGATTTTAATATGGTGGACAAATGTATCAAATCTGTTACACGATGAAAACAACTTTCGAAAATGTAACATAACTTACTACGTAACATTTTTTGTTAAACTGAAATAAGATTTACAATAACTCTTTAATATCTATATTTTCGTAAGCGCAGTGTAAGTCGGTAGTTTTAATTAGCTATTTCAAACGAATCATGTTTACATGAAATTCCTTAAAAGAACATTATTAGTTAGTGTAGGTATTTTCAAGATTATATTATATATATTCAAAATGTATAATATTCTAATAAGAAGAACCAGTCCTGGTAACCTCTTTCCTGCTGTTGAGTAAAAAGAAATGAAACTACAATTGTCGACTTATTCGCTGTTCCACTTTATTCACTATTTCGCCTTTTCACACTAGATACACACTTATTTAATTATAATACTTAATTTGATACACAGTCACTCTGTAATTATTGCAGCACTTTTACACTTTAAAATAAAACACTTTTTCCAATTAGGTACTTCAAGAGATCTGTCGATAGAGTAATATGCCTTATAGTTCGCTGTCGAGCACGGCCTTTTATAGTTCCTCCATAATCGGTTGAGTGTTTGTTATACGGATATGAGACATTGGCGCCATTTAAATTCCATTGAAACTCACCATAAAAATCGGTACTCTCTTAAAAATAGCCCAAAATAATAAACTATGATTTATAAGACATTCGTCTTATTATTTATTATATATCTATTACTTTAAATAGTTGCACATTTTTACAAAATGTTTTATTCTCAATCATCAATAACAAATCGTCTGACATTTCCGTCTAACTTATAAATCGAATAAACAATCCACAAATTCTTTATGGTAAAAATCAATTTTGAAATAATTAAAATGAATGTTTCATTTTCTAAAATAACAATTTAAAATTTATATTAAACCGATATCAAATTATTAATTCACAAAATTTGACTTCAAAACGATGATTTAATTATAATAAAAACAAATGTCAGCTGTCAGAACAAGAAGTCAATTCTTATAAAGCTAACAGTTGCCTGTTACATATTTCATTGCCGACCAGCTGAGGTCGATACAACATCACCGCATTTCCTTTACACTTTTATGATATCTTAAACGTATCCTTTTCACGTTAAATGTGCGGGTTAGTTTCATGTGGCTCTAAGCTTTGTAAAGTTTATTTTTATCTCGCAAGTAGAAGATAAGCGACAGAAAAAAAAAATGTACTAAAAAGAATATAAGTTTTTTACAGAATATATATATTGTATTAATACTTAATATACAAACTACCATTTTAATACCGATTTCGTTTTTACAAAGACTTATATAATGACACTGATTACATTAAAATTACCTGTTTATATAGTTTAATATTTTAATAAAATGTTTATTTTTAATAGAAATTATACTGGACACAAATTAAAATTATAAGCATTTTTTTTACAAAAAACAAGCACGAATGAGGAATATAGTTCTCTAAGTGAAACATAGATGGCGCTAGGAGTAGCGTCAAATCACTAAAATTTTTATATTGTAACATTTTAACGAATTATGTATCATTATAATTTATGCCGGCAATTTATAATCATGCAGTAATAAATAACAATAATTGTCTACATAATTGTTTTTAAAATTAAAAGATTTTGTGTACGATTAAATTCTTCGTAAAATCATAATGTACGTATGTATCATTATTGTCCAAGAATATTGTGTAACTACTGTCAGTATTCAAATAATTATATACTTATATGCAAGGTTAAGTTGATGTAAATTATTTTGAAAGAAAAAACTTAGTATGCTAGTTACGTGTAGAGACTTATAAATTATTATAAAAATTAATAAAACGACAGTTGAGAATCAAAATATTTTGCTTCTTTACGGGGAATAATATTATCATTTTCTTTTAGAAAATGAAATCATCAAGTATAATTAATTGTTCTTCGTTAAAACGATACAATTGCTCTGGAAGTTAGGGAAACGAATGGTGCACTTTTATATTAATAAAAAGAAGAAATCTGCTTCTTGTACCAGCTACAGTTTCTCCTTTGAAAATACTAAGCAGTTTATAAATAATTTTCTTTGTAATATTCTCGTAGTTCCGGAATTAATCGTTCTACATTTTCATGCAAAGTAACAATTCCATTTACTTGGTATCGTTAAATTGACATCATCTGGCTAGCACATATCCAACAGATAATGAAGTTTGAAGGTATTTTAAATAAAATTTTAAGGTATACAACCTACCTGTAATTATAAAAAATACAACACCCCACACCGATTTCGGTGACGGTGGCCGGTTTTATTGAAATCAGGCTAGTTACGCAAGAGTAATTTTATAGTATCCAAGTGTGTGCGCAGTACACGAGAGCTCTCTTCCTTTACTCTCGTTAACCAAGTGGGACGAATAACCGACACGACTGGCGAGAGATCAGGCGCAGGTCCGACTGTTTACATGCCCATCCGTCGCGCGACGCATGGATCATCTTTCTTGTCAGAAAATCAGGTGATCAGCCTGCAATCTGTATTGTCCTAACCAAACTTGGAAACGACATTTTTTGTTCTCTCTAACCACTAGACCACGGAGGCTGTAATTACAAATGTTATGGACAAAGTTTACCTAAATTGCTTTTATCAATTACATAACGCTGTATGTATTATATGAGTATCACAATAAGTCCCTGTGGTCATCAAAGGGGACTAAGATACGTCATTCGATATTTTTTTTCCTTTTAGTACCTATCTATATTACTGTTCGTGACTGATCGTACTTAATCATTGGAAAATTTAATCTACAAATGAAGTTGCGGACATTTCGTCTCATTTTTTGTGCCGGCAGAGTCTGATCTATTTCTGTTCGGCAATTAGCCTGGAATGTGAAGCATATCGTGAGCGTGCTCGCCGCTCAGACCACGTTACGTAACGTACGGTGTTTTTACGTACAAATTGAACCCTACGTGATGCCGCTTAATAATTGTAGCCCGTAGTAGAACGTAATCCGTATTAAGACAGGGATTGATACAAATAGAGAGAGTGTATACGATTCGTCAATATATCACTTTATTATGTAGATATTTGTTGCAGTCCCTCTCTTAAACGAGTTACACGGTATATCACAGATGTGGAGGTGAATCTATGTCCGCTGTGATGCTGCCCGCAGCCCGCAGCCCGGTCCTTGTGTCGCGTGTCCCCACTGCGCATCGATCCGCTCCGCCCAGCGCTCGCTCCACCCACCGCCCGCGCCCCGCCGTCTCCCGCGCCCGCTGTCGCCCCGCGCCGCGTCGCCCGGTCACCTGTGTCGCGCGTCCTCAGTCGCAACGCGGCCGCGACGTGCGCCGCCCGCCTCGTTTGCTGCGATGGACGGCAAGTTCGGCGCCGGGCCCGGTCCCGCCGGGATGGACTATTTCATGATGCCGCGCGTCACTCAACCCCAGTTCGACTTCAGAAAACTAGGCGCCAGCTTCAGCAGCCGAGATGACGAGGAGGACCTCCGGTCCCCAGAATTTTCGGAGCGCCGCGAGCCTCCTGCCCCCTGGCCTCTGGGTCTCGGGGTCCAGTTCGTTAATCCCGCCACCGGGAAGAAGAGAGTGCAGTGCAATGTTTGCTTAAAGACTTTCTGCGATAAGGGTGCGCTCAAGATACACTTTTCGGCGGTCCATTTACGCGAGATGCACAAGTGTACGGTAGAGGGGTGCACCATGATGTTCAGTTCGCGACGCTCGAGGAATCGGCACAGTGCTAACCCTAATCCTAAGCTACATTCGCCGCACGTGAGACGTAAGATTTCGGCGCACGACGGAAGGTCTTCTCAGCCCTTCCCGATCCTGCCCGCGCTGGCACGCCTGCCGCTGCCGCCGCCCTCGCTGATCCCGCCAGAGCTGTCCGCTCGACTGCCCTCAGCGCTGTCGACCACCTCCGGACCCACTCACCTACCCCAGAGGGTACCGCTGGATGACTTGCGGAACTTTAGTGAAATCGAGAAACTGTATAGGAAGATGCCGTCACCAGACGACAGTTCTAAGCACAGTGCATTGGACCTCGCGAAACCGGCCAGCTATCGTGACGAAGATTCTATTAACTGTAGTGATTACAACGATATTTTGTCCGACGAGGAACAAAAACATGAGACGGACAAACGAGCCGAGACCCCCACGATGGAGCGGCTCAGTTTTAATGATGAGCCTGAAGATTTGTCCGTGAATAAAAATAAGTCATCAGCGGAATCGACGTCCAGTGACAAAAATCATGCTAATACTACGAGTGTGGATGACAAGTTGTCGGTTCCCAATAAGCGTAAACGTAAAAGCGGGAATCCTATAAGATGCTCACAAAACAACGAGTACAGTGGTTCAGACGAGGAGGGCAACGGAGATTTATTTAGTAATTTATCGACCCCCAGCTCTAGTCGTATAGACGAGGAGCCCCTATCTCTCAAAAAGCAGAAACCGGAAAACTGGGAGCCCTTTCGAAACGGCAGCGAAACGCCTGTGGACTCGGAAAAGATAACGAAGGTAAAAGTCGAAAGTGAATCAGACGACGAATCGAGTGCTCCCAGCGTTGTTCGTGAGGGTTTGAGACTGCGATCGGATCTGTACACTCCTAGCGATAGTGGTAGTGATTTGCACGCGATGGAGGAGCGTCTAGCACGAGTAAGGTCGACCTCCCCCCGCAGCGACAAAACAGACGATCGGACTGATTTCAACGATCTCGAAATTCCCATTGATGATGAAAATCCCGACAGATGTATCGCCTGCAGCAAAATCTTCCAGAATCATTTTACATTACGTGTTCACTACAGAAATGAGCATCTCAAGCTTCTGCAGAAGTGCGACGGGAGCGGCAGCGATGCGGCGTTTCCCTCGCGCCGGAGTCGGGGCCGACATAAGTCCAACCACGACCTTCACAAACGACTGCTGTCCACGGTATCCCCGGAGATAGATCAGAGGCCGTTAATGGATGTCAATCCAGAAATGTTAAATAAATTATATGCAGGAATAAAAGGACTCGCCACAACCTTAGAAAACTTTCGCTATGGTGGAGAAGATCCAACGAGACTTCCAAACTACGTCGCTGAAACAATGAAATTCTACAGTCGAAATATAAGTGCGTTACAAGCTGGATTTTTCCCGCCTTTTGGGGACCGAGGATTTTTTCCGCCGTCCTTTCTGATGAACAACGGGATGGTGCAGCCTGGGGGTTTGTACGGAGCGCCGGCTGGGGCTCAATCGGCCAGAGAGTCTTTGTCACCTTTATCGGCTTCATCTCCCCCTGTGATTTCCCCGGGAAGGCTGGACGCAGCTCACGCACGCCCCAGGGACGACCCGAAGCTGCTTTTTCGTGAAACCTCCGAGTCCTACAAGAAAATGACATCCCTGTGCGAGAGACAAGAGCAGCTCTACAAGCACCATGTACCAGTGTCATGACGCTTCTACCACCGCGCGGCCTGAGCGGTCATCGCGCCAAACTGTAAATAACTGTTAATAATTTTAATTATGTTATCTATCTTTTTGTATCTTCTTGTGATATTTAGGCAATATTATTATTGACCCCACGAAGTTAAGTTAGTAGGTTGAAGCAGTGCAATACAATTATTATTACGGCATGCTGGTATCGTGTAGATGGTAATCGATGTTGAAAGTAAACGTTAATATGATCAGCTTCATTGTTCTGACGCAATAAACACATTAAGACAAACTTTGTTCTTATTTTGTTGGTAAGTCCTGAGGGGGAGGCAATCGCCTGGAAGCAATTGGCCAAAATTGTTTCTTACTCAAACAACTTGATTCAATTAACCTCTGTTGATGTAAATTAAAATTAAAATTACAGTATACAGGCTGTTAGTAATGAAATAAATTGCAGAATTTTTAAATGTAGCATACCTAAATGGTAGAAATAAATTAACATAATTATTGAATATTATTATAAAAATATCTCTCAAGCTCTATATAAGCTTAGGTCGATAAATAAATAATTTCAGTTTTTTATCCTAAAAGGATTACACCATAATCATAGATATATCAAATTGAAAAGAGGACCATGATAAAATTGTTATTCTACACAAGCAACAGTTGCACCAAAGCACAAAACAGCCAAATATAAATTTAAAAATCAATTTAAAAGGCCAAATATAATTTTGTGTCCTAATAACTATTGAATCGATTATATTAAATTATTGTCTGATCACAAGCGACACAATTTTGGAATCGACTTCCGTAAAATGGCGTAATCATCGTAAATGTCACTCGAAGTTGTGTGTTATGGCCGAGCTGTCACTTTACAGAATAACAATATTAAAAGTCCACAATTTATTACTCATCAATATGCAGAGAAATTGTAATATGGCTACGAATTTTTAATTATGTTATTAAATGAAACAGGTCTGTCGTTTAAAATATTTAAATATCAAGCTCAATCAATCAATGATTGCCTGAATCCTTAATGATGTAAGGTTTAGCCGCCTGATTCAAATAAAAAAAAAACAAGAAAAATGTAGGTTGTCTACAGAGGCTGTGATGAAATATATGGATCTAGAATCTAGATCATTTGCTTTTGGTAGAACTCTACAATATGGACCGCGCAAGGAAATATCAATGGTAATGTAGATGTAATTGGTAAGTCTTATCTTATGTTAAAACTATTACAAATTATTTTAACTGAAATAGGTTTGACATAATCTGAAGCATCTTTGTCAGTTTTAAAATCTCACCAACTCTACCTTTGGCACAGATATAAATAGTTACGCGTAACCTTTGGTGATTTGGACGACTGAAATTTCACTTGTCTGTGCCACCAGAGCGTTATGCTCTATATAATAGGATATAAGAGGACAAGTTTCATTTAAAGTGGTAAAAATATTTCGTTTCTATAAAATAATAGAAGTGCATTTCTGGGAAACCCCGTCAATATTAACTTGTTATCAGTATTCATGAATTCTATACAGTTATATATTATATATTATATATTCTATGTATTAATATATTGTCATTAGTCAACTGATGACAGTCGCTCATTAGAATAAATATTAAATATTTAAACGTATGAAACAAAATATCGTTTAAAGCTATAGAGGCTTTTTTTCAAGGTTTGCTTAACTTTTTCAAAGTAAAGAAATTACACCTTTGACCGTTCAATCGTTCATTTTATTCATTACTTTAAGTCATAATAGTTGCATGAACTTTAAAAAATAGAATATTAATTTAATGATAATATTATAAATTGTAATACTTTACATCTACGCTTTTATATAAAGTATTATGTGCAATGATGTGTCCTTCAAGTGTTTTCAAGTCAACAATTTTTAAAACAAAACAAAACTCCACCGAAGTTTTTACACATAATTGCTTATTGTTGAAAATAGAATGAAATGGCGTAAACCGAGGTTAAGTTTATTTGGTAAGGTCATTAACATTACTTTTATTATTAATTTATATTTACGTGTGTTTGTTACCCAAAAACTCACATGATAAATTTATGTCATTACCTATAACTACAACCTATTACAATTAACATTAGAAATAAGCACGAAATTACATCAAAATTATAAACTGAAAGATGCTAAGAATGCTAAGGCTGGGAGTTGGGACTATTGTCCGGAATCCGTAAGGCCGGGGAAAATTTAGATCACTGAAAATAGAACTCTGGACTAATACACCAGAGTTGAAAATCGAACACATGGGTGACGAGTTGTCAGATTTGACATTGACATTTGACTTAACACGCGTGTGTTCGATTTTCAGCTCCGTTGTATTAGCGCACAGTTCTATTTTCAGTGCGCTGAATTTTCCCTGGCCCGCCGGATTCCGGATCACAATATAGTCCCAGCCTTAATCATGGCTTTCTTCCTCTTCTTTCATCTAGCAATTTTATTAAGTGCTCCAAAAACCTGAACGTAATTAATTCAAATGTTTTAACTAGTAGTGAACTAGTAATTAGTTGACCGCTACTGTTCTTATACTTTAAACGAGCAATTCTTGTAAATATATAATCAGAATATCGGAAACGGATTCAGGTTTTTCCATGAAATTTAGTATGGAAGTACATTTTTGGGGAGAAAAATCGATTTAGCTAGGTCTTATTTTTGGGAATCTGCGCATTTTTATGTTACTATATGTTATATATTTCGCAGTGCAACAATATGCCAATATTTTTGTGATTTTTTTATGTGATAAAAAGTAGATTTACGAGGTCAGTTGTATCTTCAAGAACTAAAATAGAAAAAAAATGCCCGGTAACAATACTACATATGTACCTATTGCAATCGGTTTTTTTTCTGCAGTAGGTATGTATAGAACTCCGAGCTAAGCTGGGTCACATGGGAGACCCAGCTTAGCACCTGATTGAAAAATAAAACATATCAAAAGTTGTTGTTTTAATAGCTTCTAAATACAAAATTATTATGTACTTGAGATCTCTACACAAGCTCCACAGCTGTCTACGGACTTAAATAGAAATATTTCGTTTCAAGGCCTATTTTACCCATTATATTATCTACTCAAGTTTAAACTCGGGGAATACATAATTGCCCCCGTGAGAACTACATTCGTATACTGATTAATATTAGCTTGACGAATTAATTCACAATTCATATGAAACGCTGGCAATGAAGTTAAAGTCACAAAGTTTTGGTTTCTGTATACATGCGAAAATGTAAAATAAAGGCCTACATATAAGCAATTAAAGGAACAAAAAAGTTGCAATAATTTGTGTGTTGGTAATTTGGTATTAATGTAACTTTCAAAAGTATATTATCAAATTATCATGACTGTAAGTGATGATGATAAGAGATAGCAAGCTGTATTTTTCTTCTTTTTTTTGTATGTTTAACAATTACTCCGCCGTCTGTGGACCGATTTTCAAAATTCTTTTTTTAATTTAAAGGGTATAATCCCAAGTTGGTCCCGTTGTCACCAAAGTGGTGACCTGATGATGGTATCCATGAGGAATCGAGGGAACTCTTAGAAATTTATCGACTTTTTCTGAAGTAGTCCAAGCATATGCTACCAAAAAGTAAGCTTTTGCACCAAGGTATACACTGGATTCAAAAGTACTGAACAGAACTCCTAAGTCCTATCCTACATGTTTGGGGATTCCGGCATTGTTTAAATAACTGCAAGCATATGCCATCATACCTCATCACCACCATCTTCACACGAAACGCCAACGTATTATTATGATGACATAGGTACTCACTACTCTTCAGAGTTTTTACATCGATATCAATGTCGTATAAAAATTGCTACTCTCTTGACTTGATACGACAATGATGGCGACGTAGAGCCTTTAGCCAAGATGTCATCGCTAATTACGACAACGAAGTTTGAAAACAAAAATGTATGGGATTTGACATAAGCATCGCTAAGTGACATAAGCATCGCTATGTCGAATTTCGTCGTCGTAATTAGCGATGGCAACTTGGCTTAAGGCTCTGATCTGGCTTATCAACAGTAAAGGAAAAACAAGCACATCGGATTTTTATTAACTTACTAATAAAGTTAAATTAAAAGCCATGTCGTTTTTATGATTTCGTACTACTACAAGGACCCCTAATTTCGTCTGTCTGTCTGTCCTAACTTCTGTAATTATGAATATAAATTGTTCTAACTTCTGTAATTATGAATATAAATTGATGAATTTTAGTACAGTTATTTATAGATTGCGCATAGATTTTACTTTTGGCATCATAAAATAATTATTGTTTTATATTTTAGGCGGCTCCCCGTATATGTGAAGCGGGTTTGTGGGATTTCTTTTTGAAGTTCCATACACGACTTTTTATAAAGTGAATTTTAGAGTACACCGCCTCCAAAGTGGTTTCTATGTTGCCCCCCCTCTCACTTCTAAGCTATAAGTCATAAGAGGTATAAGCTTGGCCATACGAACAAACAAGAGTCCAAAGGAGTGTAATTTTGTGAGTCGTGATCGCATATTTGGCAGGTAGGTTGGCAGAAATTCTGCTGCATTCGGTTTCCTAGACAAGCCCTATTTGATTTACACGGCTTCGCAAAATGACTTGTACTTTAGTATGGAAAAAAAAACTTTGCGACCGAAAATACGCAACTCACAAAATTACGAACTTTTAGTCTCACCCAACAAACTCTTTAGGAAAATTATCTGGAGCGAAATCGGACAGTGACCTTCCTTAGTTATGTCCTAAAGTGCTCTTGGTTAGATTTTAAAATAATAACACGTTAAAGCTTTGACAAAGCGCCTCCCTGGGTTATGAAGTGGTCATAATGATATCTTTTAATTTTTTACGGCGCGGTCATAATTGGCCAGTCAAACGAACCTTGGGTTAAGTCTAATTGGTCATGACGTTAAACTAAGAACTAAAGACAGTTAATACGCAAAGGAATTAAATTTAATTATGCCACGACTATGGCAAGATTGAAGACTATTAAATTTTGAAGATTAAAGATATTTGTTTTGATATTTGTTGTTTATTATGTTACTCTAAAAAACTAACGGAAGTTCTGCTATACATGCTCTTCTTAGGTCCATAGCACACGGCGTATAATAAACGCGCACGCAGATGTCGCACGTGTACGCGCTACAAACGAGATTCGAATGAACGACAATCAGAATCTACGACGCGCCGAAAACGCGACGCGCGCTTATATGTTGGTCTATTGAAACCTTCACAGGCCACGCTTACTTCTCTTTAGTATTAAGGCAAAGATTTCAAAACTAAAGATAGGCTATGACGTACAGTCGCGTGCACTAACATGGAAACATTGATAAATTTGCAATGATATGTCAACGTATCATATTTCATAATATGTACACAATGATGTAACCTACAAAGTGTTTCGTAATGATGAATACATTGTTTTCATATTAAAAGTAAACAATAGTTTTACAGTGATTGTCGGCGCCGACACCGAAATGTATGAAAATATAATGTCAGCGAGCGGTCAGCTTGACACCAAAACCAGCCAGTTTTCGCGCTGTTACAAGAAGTAAAGGTCACCAAAATAACTGATTATGTTTTCAAATATTTTATACAGCGTATTAAAAATAATTTACTACACGAGGAATCTAGATACTTAAATATATTTTAAAAACACTTGTAACAATTTAGCAAAAGGTTTAATGTTACTATTTACTTAGTATACCTTATACTTTAAACGGTATCTTGACAACGGCTGCAAGTACTGCCATGAAATTTAGCATGCAAGGAGTTTTGGGGGAGAAAAATCGATCTATATAGGTCTTATCCCTTGGAAACTGCGCATTTTTAAGCAATAAATGTTTTTTTCATTTCGTCGTGGAACGTCAGGGCGGTCAGTCTGATTGTCAGCTTGGTGTGCGTACCTATAATTTTTGCATTGTTTGGAAATTCTGAATGTGGTGGGTTCGAATTCCGATAAGATAAATATTTTTGTGATAATTATTTCTTATTCTTTTAAATTTTTTTATTTATTTTTAATTATTCTGTCGTTATACTAAAACACCGAGCATAGCTCGGTCTCCCAGGTAGTTATATATTAACAATCCTAGAATTCGCAAGCAGTTCCACCACCCGCGTATATACTGTATTTTTTCGGGATAAAATGTAGCTTACGTTTTATATTTTAATCCAGAGCCTAAACTACTAGCAATTACCAAATTTTATCAAAATCCGTTCAGTAGTTTTTGCGTGAAAGAATCACAAATATCCATCCATCTATTCACACAAACTTTCACATTTGTAATAGTATTTTAGTATGTTAAGCGGACTTAGTTTATCTAATTCTCCCGGCGGTTGTGGCGTTTGCTTTAGTTATTACGGATTTGGGGTTGAGTCTTGAGACGTTGCGATAAATTGTGAGGTAGATATAGCCTAAGGGGCACTTGAAGCTAATATTCCGAGAGGCTAATTAATAACGGCTTGACAAACTATGCGGTTGCCCCTCCCTACATGTTAGTTGCGGATTCAAGGAACATTCCAAATTCAAATTGAATGTTTTGCCCCTTATTAATCTGAGTTTTTGTCGGAGATGTTTTTTAAATCGTTCTAAAATTTTGAACCTATTGTAGGTAGTATATAAGTTATATTAAACTGTTATCTTAATTATCAATAAATAATTGATAAGTAATTACTTCATAATATAACTATATTTCCTATTTCGTTAATTATTCATATCACGTAAACTGTTGGAATGAGGGTGTTTGATATTTTTTCTGCCGCTAGACCCAGCGCACACAGCGTCATCTGGTGGCGTAAGTGGTATCAAAAACGGTCAATAAGAATTTTAGATTATTTTTCTGTCACCAGGCGGCGCTTGGTAGCTCGACGGTCCTTGTCGTGTCAAGAAGCTGTCACATATCACGAATTTAAAGACCCTCATTTCAAGAAAGAGAGAAAAAATCAGTTTCACAAAGATCTTACGTTACTTTATCACGAGCAAGCAAGAAAATAATAATTATTCATACCATAATAATTCTAGCGTAAATACAATTTATATTTAATTATTGTTTCTAATTGAATTAATACGAGAAACGTTCCTTTACAGTCAACAAGTATTACGCCGCGGGGCTCACTTTAATCTTCGTTGTCTCCTGCAAGACACTTCGCTTCTGACTTGGAATCGCTAATGATTCTTTTAATCTGCTTTAAAATTCACAAAGAGCTTACATAATTATCAAAACCCCTGAAGAATTTTTGTGTACTTTTGATGTTGCCCTCGTATTCGTACGCGCAAAAAGAAATCCCCCCCCGCAACCATAAACTTCGCTGCGATAAAAAGTAGCCCATGTTTTAATACAGAGCCTAAACTACCATACCCGATTTAATTAAAATCCGTTTTGTAGTTATTTCGTGAAAGAGTAACAAACATCCATACATACATACATTCTTACAAACTCTCGAGTTTATATTATTAGTAAGGATTTATTAATTATTACTTGTACGGTAAATTAAAAACAAAGTTCAAAAATTTTACCCCCGATCTGTCAAGCAGTGGGCGAGCTGATGATGATGAATTATAGATAAGAACACTCGATCATGTCTGGTTACAAACAAAAAGAAACTGGATCAAAATCGGTTCATCCATTTGGGAGATACGATGCCAGACAGACACAGACACACAGACGTCCGTCGGTGGTTAAAAAAGGAAGTTTACTTTCAACAAAATAAATCAAAAAAGTCTGCGTACGTAATTAAACATTTTATCAACACCATGTAGGGACATTCTTGAAAAAGTACTCGTTAATTGATATTTTAAAATTCAGGTAATGTCTTAAGATACTCGTATTAGGTATCTTCCTATAAAAACTTAAACTTTATAAGAAAAATATTAGAATAGATAAAAGTGTATGATTTTATACACACGATAAAAATACTTGTGATATTCAAACGTTTGAGAGACACCCTTTTGGAACACCGCACATCTCTGGAGGGTTATTATGTAGATGACGTCATAATATCACATGCCGTGACAGGCGTCCCGACTCACGCGCTATTCACGTGTTTATGTATTCACGTGTCTGATCAAAGACAGTGTGACGTCACGGTTTTTACATGGATTAACACGCTTTGTTTTGAATATGACAAGTCTGATTATCTCCGATCCGAGTTTCTCGTGAGACGTGATAACGTTGACTTTTAGTTTAAGTTTTCGCCTAATCTCTATATTATGTAATAATATAGAGATTATGTATGTATGATTATGTATAAGCTCTAAGTAAGAATCATCCCTTTCGAACAAGCTATGTTCGATCCTTATACTCTGTTCAGATGCAATTTAATGTTCTTGTTAACAAAAAGATTTACTCCTACCAAAGTAATGTGCCATTGTATATCTTTAATAGCTGTTGCCCGCGTCTTCGCTCGCGTAAGTACAGTATCCCACGGGAACACTGTACTTTTTCGGGATAAAAAGTATACTATGTTTTAATCCAGAGCATAAACTACAACCACACCAAATTTCATCGAAATCCGTTCAGTAGTTAATGCGTGAAAGAGTAACAAACATACATCCATCCATCCATCCTCACAAACTTTCACATTTATAATATTAGTGGGACTGCATAGTAAATAAGTGACATCTAGATTAGTACCATTATAGTGAGTGTACTAACTGCTGAATATTTGGTTTGCAAAAAGATTATATTGGTTTATGAACAGAGCACCTATACTTAAATACTTAACACAATGGAATGCAAAAACCATGAGATTTTTCTTATCATAAGGGCCTGTTTCACAATCGCCCAATAAGTGACGAATAGCTTATCCGGAAGTTTTGTCTCTGTCGCTCAGTATGAAGTGAGCAGCGACAAAACATCCGGATAAGCTATTCGTCACTTATTAGATTGTGAAACAGGCCCTATGAGTGTTTTGATTAATAGTAAACATAATATTTTGTTCGTAGGAGAGCCCTGCTTTGGCACGAATAAGTCGAAAATACCACGAACTTTTTTTCAGTCAAAGTTTTTTTAAAAATCAATTTTGACAGTTTTCAATAGAAATGTGTAAAATAGCGCACATAAAATGAGTTGAAAAAATTTATATGAATCATAATATGAAACGCCTAAAGGGGCCTTTTATAGACCCCCAGGAACGCAAGTGCCCAACACCATTGGAGTTACTAGTGTAATTGCCAACAGGCGATCCTTCTGCTCGTTTCCTAGTCCATTTCATAAAGAAAAAAAAATATTAATGACCGTTTATTGGGGAGCGTGACAAAAAAGTTTTTAATATTTTATTACTCTTTTTTTTTACAGCAGCACTTAATATTGAGTTGAAAAATATCAAACAAAAATATTCAGGTATCTGATAGCCTGGTATCCCATAGTTTCCTACTACGGGATACCCTGGCTCAGTAGTAAAGGGATATGAGATTATACTACCCCCCAAAACACGTCCCATGCTATAAGTGGATTAAAAAATATCGGAAGATAGAACCAATACGCGAGTATTGATATTCACTCGGGCTTACACATAAACCTTGAACGCCATAAAACCATGATGCCGTGTATGCCGTACGGGCAGCAGAAAAGGCGAAAATCGAACACTTGAGGCTAAGACTCCCGCAATCCGGCGGTCCCGGGAATATTCAGAGCACTGAAAAAGGAAATCTGTGCTAATACAAAAGTGTTGGAAATCGATGTGTCGAGTGTCGAGCTGTCATTTATGACATTGACATTTGACTCGACACTTGTGTGTTCGATTTTCAGGTCTATTGTAGTGGCGCAGAATTATATTTTCAATGCTCCGAATTTTCCCCGGCCTATTGAACTATGGACAATATATCAAGTCTCAGCCTTATTCGACTTTTTCCAGTACCGCTGATCGCATAAAAACGACAATAATTCTATTTTGCTATGAAAAGAATATTTTAAAAATGCCTATAGAGGTTTCTAAATTCTATCAACTACTCGGACAAATAGTTTTATGGCACGACATATGACTTATATTCAAAGTGCTAAGTGTGAGTTGTTCTTTTCGCATTCGATTGTGAGCGCATTTTTGTATGTGATTTGACCTAGTTGTCGCGTTTACAACTAGGTGGCGCTGTACAAATCACATACAAATTCCCAGTAAACGCCAAACGCGCTCACGATCGAACGCGAAAAGAAAAAAGGCACACTTAGCACTCAGTACACGGGTATTATCGAACAAGTTGCCGTTAGACCAGGCATTAGATGCACATCGCTTAACACCGCTGTTGAATCGTGCGCACCCATACATTCTCATGTGTGAATACGCGCTTCAATCACGTCGGCAGTCATTGCGGTCACTTCCTTTATGCTTAAATTCTTTGTATATCTGCCTGCTGCTATCGAGCAGGAACTTTGTCGATATTGTACCTGCCCCCTGGATCAGTTAACACTAGGAAGTCTAGATGAAAAGTACTAAATTGCATTGTTTTGATGTTAATTGTCCTATATTTCATAGTAGGTGCCTACGAAATACACACAGATAAGCAATTTTATATGTAGCTTTCAAGAAAAGAGTCCTTCCTAATACTGGCAACGCGTTTGCGACTCCTCTGGTATTCTCTCCACGGGCGACGGTGACCGTTATCCATCAGGTGACTAATCTGCTCGTTTGTACCTTAGTTCATAAAAAAAGAAATATGCAGTTTTACAGAATATGACGACCTGTGTGGCTCAGTGGTTGAGCGTGTTGGTGCTCAAGCGCGGGTTCGAATCCCGCCGAAGGAACAAAAAGTTTTTCTGTGTTCCTGGGCAATGGAAGTGTTTTAAATATGTGTATAATATAGTAGAAATCTTAAATAATATGTATAGTATGAAAAGTATTAAATATATTTCCGTTGTCTGGTACCCGTAACACAAGTTCTTCGAGAACTTACCACGGGACCAGATTGACGTGGTGTGAAGCATCCATAGATATATTATTATTATATACTGTAGTCTGTATCCCGTGTCATTAACTCAGATTACTTTCTGATATGGCGTGTGCTGTCTGTACTCGGGGTATACGGGGTAGGGCCCGCTACCCCGGGCACGATATTGGTATAATACCCACATTAGGGCTACCCCGCGCGAGTGGTGATTTGTTTAACGGTACTTTTACTGTTATAGTGCTGGTAATGCCAATATGTTTATTGTTCTTCAAACATTCGCGTTTTCACTTTCCCTCAATGATTTCAAAACTAAGGATGGGCTATATTGATTTCACCTTACCTCAAATGTCAAAATGGCCCCAAAACCCCAGAAGTGGGGCCATTTAAGTGGGGCCACTTTTTGCCTCGACTTGCCTCGTCTATAATATATACGTCTATGCTTTCCCTCATATGAATGGTTCTACGTGGGTAGCATATTATGTACAAACCCTTATTTTATTTCAATAAAGAAAGAAAGAAAGCACACGTAAATCCATTTACATGTGCTTTCTTTCTTTCTTTATCCCGTGGGATGCCTACGGGATATTAATATTAATATTAATTATTATAAGGATATTAATCCAGAGCCTAAACTACTACGGACTACCATGCACAATTTCATTAAAATCCGTTCAGTAGTTTTTGCATGAAAGAGACTCAAACCTCCATTCATCCATCCTCAAAAACTTTCACATAGTAGTAAGATTCTAATTTCTAAACCATTATTAACGCCATATTGAATTTATAAACATACGAGATATTAAGTTATAATTGTTTCGTTTATCACTAATCTTCCTTTTTTTATATAAAAAAGTGGATTTCATTTACAATGTCTCGCTAAAACTCGAGAACTGCTGGACCGATTTGACTAATTTTGTCTTGAAATAATTGTGAAAGTTCAGGAAAAAAAACGATGAATAAATTTTTCTATACAAATTGTTCACTGTGTCTAATTTTGGCACTTGAATGTTTAAATGTCAAATATTTATAATATGGTTCGTTCAGTTTATCTGTTTGATTTAGGTTTAATTCAGAAAAATCCGTAATAAGTAGGTTAGGAGGTGTAGGTGTAGTCACAGCTGTATTTATTTATTCCAGTTCATACTTAAGTCAACGTGTGTCGGGAAAGCTAGTCTGATGTAAAAAATTAAACAATACTATGTAAAATAAAAGTTTTCTACTGCTTAGTGTATAACGTTATCTGAGTGAAGAGTTTCATCAAAATCTGTTTGATGGCTTACGCTATTAACTTTAACTACTCTTTTTAATCTCCGTTTTAATGTAATTTATTTTTGGGGTTTCATTATTAAAGAGGGTTAAATTCTTTTGAGAAAACATTTTTGTCTCGCCCCTATTTTTATAAAAAAAAAATCTCACTTAAGTACGTCTAGTTAAAATAAAAAATGTAACGTAAGTGAAAAAAAATGTTAAGTCCATAAATTCCATTTGTAGTTAATTGTAATTGCCTTCATAATTTTTAACTATACCTTCAAACCTATTTAATTTTACATATTCTATGATGTTATTAATTCAGTCATAAATACCATATGTTTTATAACAATCCTAATTAATTTTTTATGTTTCAATTTCCAGCATTTTCAGACTTTTATGGATTTAAAGTGCAATACTTAAACATTCTAATTTTTAAGATTAAGAAGATTTAGGTTTAGTTACGTGTAATCTTTATCTTAATAAAAAATTGCTTTAAAATATTAACTAACAAAATTATGCCATCGATGGGTTTACAAACAAACCCATTGTACTTTCATACAGGCTGTCAGGGTTCTCGCTTGTCACATTACAGTCGCGGGGGCCGCATTGATATGCAAATGCGGTGACGTCGCTTGTGCCAGCCCTGGCGGAAGTGATACTCTGACAGCCCCACTGTCACTGATGTCACTGAAACTAACCCTCGTGTGTTATGAGGAAAATATGGTGGAACAAAATAAAATGTGAAGCGGAGTGGCTTTGTTTCGAAAAGATTTTACAACATCATACTTTTTTTTTGTTGAGTGTCTATATATTTTTCCTTAAAAATGTTTACACAACGGATAAGCTATTCAATGTTGCTGTCACTTGACAGACAAAGACAGCAACATTGAATGCTTATTCGGTTTAACTATATTGTACTGGTTTCTACAATAATGTAGCGCTGATGTTGCTAACTGCTATAGTGAAACCGCGAGCAAGAATTTTTGAGATAAAATTTCTTCTGTAATAAACAGAAGTGGCGTTCGATATAACCTAACACATGGCTCGTAAACCAAAGACGTTGGTCGACCGCCAGCTACACCGTGATGCTATCATCATCATCAGACAACCGTCCGAAGTATAGATAACAACACTAATCAATGTAATCTCATATTTTAAAAATTATTCTAGACTAATAAAAAAAACTTGTTATGATGAATGGGAACAGCACTTCCGACAAAAGTCACTAAGCTTTGGTATTTCGTATAGAACCATAGTGAGTAAACCACCCAATAAAACCTTGTTTTTTTTTTTAATGTAAAACTGAAGAAACCGGAAACTGTCCGTTTGTTTTCGAGTTCGTGCCAATCACATTCCTTTGAATAATTTTCTTTTTCTAATGGGCAAGAACAACAGCTCCAATTGTACAGTATGTAATCGATAGGAAGATTTATATCATGTGCTCTTGGAATGTGATAACACCGATTTTCTCAGAATTGAACTAATTTTGGACACCAAATGCAGTAAAATTGGATTTTTATTTCTTTATAAATAATATTCCTAGTGCTGATTTCTAGGTAGAATATGGTGATAGGTTAATAAGCTTTATTATAAACTCATTTCATTTAAGAGAATTAGACTGTGTACCTGATTTAAGTTTGTAAAGATGTAATTAAGGCCGGCTTAATCTTATGATGTTGCCTGGCAATGGCCATGAAGGCATATGGCCTTTATAAAATAACATAATGATAATAAAAAAAAGAACACCAAACACCAAACACAACCGTCCGAAGTACCTACCAAAAGTTAATACTCAAAGGTGTGCCGCCTTTTAGCAAAAGCTGCGTTATTTCTGATTTCAGTTACATCTAAAACCAAAAAACATGGCGGTGATAACTTCATTAAACTTTAATAACATTATTTAATTCTAATCAAAAAGAATTGCGGCTCTCCCTCACACGGCTCTTGAAGCAGATATATACTTGACTTTTTTGGAAAATGTTTAATTGCCCATTGCCCAATGTCCACCATACTCGATTCTCTGCAAACCACACCTGTGGTTGGTGGAACGGTTCGGACGTAAAACATCTATCGCAGTAGCCCAAGCAGGAACAATTGACAACAACGTATTCGTAACGTTATAGAATGTCAATAGTCAGGGCGCTGTCATAATTTTCATACAATTTGACTCTCTTGATTTTTACGAATACTTTCTTGTCAATTGTTCCTGCTAACCCCACAGGTTATATCGTTTGCTGGACTGGATGGACGATGGTCATCATTGTTGTACATATAGAATAATAATATCTATGTTTCATTTCTATCATGGACTCATAGGATTTTTATCTTTTTGTCTACGTGTTTTGGGCACAAATCAATATCAGGGGAACCGTTGGCCTTGGTATCTGGTGATCTGTCACGCAGCGGCCGCGTGCGCAGATACCATCTCCTTGGACACATCGTGACGGCAATCACGATCACTAACATAGACACACGTCAAATTGTCTGAGAAATGTAAACGATGCACACATTCTTTCGCGTTCAGCGTGTAATAATGTACTTACGTACATAAATTGTTTTTTTTGTAAATATCACGGTCAATAAGAAGGATACGCACAAAATTTACAAAGTATTGTAAACGAAATTCCGTCACGCACAAGTAACCATGACTAAGTTTTTTGAACCAAAATATATATTTCTCTATTTTTTTTTTGTTATTAATGACGTATTGTATCGCGCGATTATTTTGTTAATTTAGACGGAATGTCGTAAAGATGTTAAAAAATAAAACAATAGTCAATGTGACAAGTGGCGCTGATTTTCCGAACTGATAACGTTCACGTATGAATATAATTAATGTTTAAAATTGTTTTATTATATTATTATAGAAACAATAGTGTCGAATTGTTTTGTTTTATATTGCCCGCGACACGATGCGTGCAAAAGGATTCTTCCACGATGAAAAGTAGTAGTAGTCCATCCCCGTGGCCTATAACTCTGTATCTGTGCCAAATTCACCAAAATCATTTGTTTCGGAGCTAATGCAATGCAAACAAAAAAACTATCAAATCTTGTATCTTCATAATATAAGTATATAGATTAAAGATTACTTGTAACTTGGTTTTAGTTTTCGAATCCAATTTTGTAGAGTAACCCTTAAGTTTGCTTAATAACATCTAATAATAAAATAAACATCTAATCATCTTAAAATTCATTCAACATTTCGTAATCTAGCTTTATTTATTGCGATTTATCGTAGTCTCATTAATTATCAATTTGTTCCATAGGAACCGCCCTAGCAAATAATGAGGAAAAACTATCGCATATCAGATATTTTCACATAATTTTGCAAATGCAAGACTATGAAAGACGCAGTTAAAGTTCATGTGGAGGAAGGTGTGTAGAAAGTGCATAAAATTAATAAAAATAAAGTTACACACACAACCTCAGATGAATAACTCACACCACCATGCGTTTGTATAGTAACAGTGGGTATTGGTAAATCTTTATTTGACATATCTTAGAGGGAAGATAACCCTAAAAATTTGCATCTTACAATATTTAATATGAATTATGGTCGAATTTCGACCAGTAGGCGACCATTAGGCGGCCACTAGGCGACCACTAGGCGACCACTAGTCTTTTAAGTTAGACAAACGCTACATATTGCATTTTTATCTCAATCATAATAACTTCGGATCTGTATCGCGACACAAGATCATAAATATCATATTCTGAAGAGTTTACAAATCGATATGACGATGATGGTGATAATGAATTCAAGAAAATAATATTTTTACTGAATACTGAAAAGATCTATCGAATTTAACTAGCAAGTGGGCCGTCTCTAGTCATATAGAATCTAAATATACTTAGATACACACCAGACCACTAATACTTTACAATAACCTACATTTTAAATCCATACAATAACACGAGCACTTGCTAAGGGGTGCAGGAGGGGATACTATGCAATAGGGCTACCCATCGTTTAAATTTCCTAAAAGTACTTGTAGTTGAAATGATGTATTTTGTTATTCTACTCAATAACTCAACATAAAAATTTGGTGTTGTCACAACTACCGAATTTCTAATCAAATTACGTGTTTATTTGCAGATATAACAGCAGTTTCTTTATGCTTTGCAAGGGCGGTAAAGGTCGAACCACCTAAATCCTCTTAAACTAATTCGTCTTACAGGCGCAGTAAGTGTTTGTGGTGGAATATCTCGCGGTAGGCAGCCCTGTCGTGGCATCACCTCACCGCAGTCGCAACAGAAATAGAGTTTGACGTTTGTATCCGCGGTGGCGCCTGTTCACTGTCAACTTCACAGGTGCGCTAGCGACAGAGAGTACGCTTAAAAAATACTAAAATCACAAAAAAACGCTAGTTAATTTTATAAAATAAAGCTAAAATACCACCACCACAACACCAGACGTTACCAGTACATAGCTACTTTTACCTGAGAAAATACCAAATTTTATAATTTTTCTTATTCTCAGGAATATAATGAAATAAATAAAATATTAGCAATCATACTGCTTTCCGTCACCACCACCTTGCACTTTCTATGGGGCCTTACACGATCTTGCTGACATTGTTGCTTGTGTGGTGGTGGTGTTTGCATGATCTTGTTTCTGAGTGTATGCATAAGCAGTGGGGGAGGAGGGAGCTGGTAGGTGCTTTACGCATGCTTACGTGTGCACTCACATATTTGCTTGCAGGTTGTGCGTATTTTTTCGCAGGATATTGCTAGATATAATATTGATTAAATTGTACTGCAATCAACGTTAATATTCTATGTAGTATTATTCGTGGAAAGTAAGAATATCAGTAAATTCATTAAATTTCACAACCTCTGTATACTCCCTACTCTGAGCTGTTAAGGAGGGCGCGTTAAAATTGAAAATAAATTCAATATCAATTTGAGCGCGCGCCAAGTGTCGATACTGACGTGCTCTGTTGCATATTTTTACGATATCTGTGACTAATGGCATGGGTATTTTTTCCTGGGGAGCCAATTAATGGGTGGTATTCTCTACTTACCCATACTTTGTTGGTACATTACGTACATTACGTACGGTAGCTTCCGTGGTCTAGTGGTTAGAGCTTGGCTCTCGACTCGACTCGGAGGTCGTGGGTTCGATTCCCGCATTGGAACAACAAAAATGTTTGTTCCGAATTTGGTTAGGACAATGCAGGCTGATCACCTAATCGTCTTGACAACAAAGATGATCAATGCGTCGGATGGGCATGTAAAAAGTCGGATATGCGCCTGATCTCCCGCCAGTCGTGTCGGTTATCCGTCTCACTGGGATACGAGAGTAAAGGAAGAGACAGTGCTCTTGTGTACTGCGCACACATTTGGTAACTGTAAAATTACTTCTGCGTAACTGGCCACCGTCACCGGAATCGGTGTGGGGGAGTTGTTTTTTTTTTTTGTACATTACCCTATCGCGTTGTACACCTATGATTTGCAGGCTATTTTCTTAGCTTTAATCAAACTTTTGAAATAGTTTTATAACAATCGATATATGTATAATTTAAGATTATTTCAAAGATTATCATATTTTGTCTAAACCATTAAGCCACTAAGGCCCATTTGCGCAAATCTGGGTTAAAGTTAACCCTGGGCTAAAATATCATACCTTCTCTTTCATAAATACCAAGAACGTGCGAGAAAACATGATATTTAACCCGGGGTTAACTTTAATCCAGATATGCGCAAGTGTGCACAAGTGGTAACTATGATTTTAGTGGTTCAGGAAGTGATTACGGTTCAAAGTCCTAAAGCATCACCTCCCGCGTCTCAATCGGTTAAAAATAAAGCAATTACTTGCGTGACGCACTGGCGCTATTTCCGAACGATGGTCGAATTGTGACTGGAATTTATCGATTGACTTATTGCTTCCATCATCATCATCATCATCATCATCACTATGTCATCTAAAAAATATCCCCGACTAATACTAATAGATATATAACTACGACCGCGCTCATGGGAAATGCTATTATTACATGTTCCCTCGTCTCCGCCCGCGAAAATGAAGTATCCCACGGGAACACTGTACTTTTTTGGGATAAAATGAAGCCTATGTTTTAATCCCGAATCTAAACTATTAACTACCACAATAAATTTTATTAAAATCCGTTCAGTAGGTTTTTGAGTCAAAGGGTCACACATCCATCCATCCATCAATACATCCTAACAAACTTTCACATTTATAAGACTAGTAGGATGTATTATGTATTCAAGTATCATCATCATAATATAACATATTAATAGTACGCGAAGCAACAACATAGTACCCCGTTTTACAAAAATTAAGCGAACGGAGGAGTACAAAATTTTGGCAAAATTAAAGTTTATATGGAGGGGTGAGCTGCATACCCGACTAGGGCGAAGCCAAAAGGAAGGGTAATGATTTTGGCAGTCTATGTATGTATGTGTGTTCCACCGTAGCGCCTAAACTACTGATACTATTTTAATAGATTAGGTGTCAATAGATTCGTAATATTAGGTCCTTACATATGAAATTGTCGTTTTGTCGTACTGGCCACTTTGATCTCAAATATATTTTCTTTGGTTAGGAATTCCAATTTCAAATTTATACTGCTATTTACTCATGCATTTGTGTTCCGAAAACCGTAATTCATTTGTTTTTTCCTCTTTTGGTTTTTTCTTTGCGTCACCCTGTTTACAAAATGGAAAACATAAAATATCGTATTATTTTCGAGTACGAGTTCCACCGTGGCACCAGTGCTGCAGAAACGGCTGAAAGGATTAAAGATGTCTATGGCGGCGGTGTCGCAAAAGAAAACACAGTGCGTTTTTGGTTCAAACGTTTTCGTTCTGGAAATTTCGACCTGAAGAACAAGCCCCCTGGACGGCCGGAGACCAAAGATGATAATCAAGAATTGAAGGCTATTGTGGAAGCGGATCCATCGCAAACCATGTCCGAGTTAGCTGCAGGCTGCGGTGTTAATGATAAAACTGTTTTAATCCACTTAAAGCAAATTGGGAAGGTGAAAAAGCTTGAGAGGTGGGTACCTCATGAATTGAGTGCAGAAAACCGACAAACGCGTGTCGACTGCTGCGTTACATTACTCAACCGGCACAATAATGAAGGGATTTTAAATCGAATCATTACCTCTGATGAAAAGTGGATCCTGAACGATAATCTGAAATGCTCATCGCAATGACTGAACTCTGGCGAACCAGCCAAAGCCTGCCCCAAGCGAAAATTGACTCAAAAAAGTTACTTGTGAGCGTTTGGTGGACTAGTGCCGGTGTCGTTCACTACAGCTTTCTTAAATGTGGCCAGACGATTACGGTAGATGTCTTTCTTTCGAGAATTTCGTTTTTTTTTTTAATTTAAGGTAGTGTATTAAGTTAAAAGTTCTAAAAACTACCTAAGAATCGAAAAATAACGAGCAAAATATTATGTCGAAGAAAAGGTTTTTTAACAAAGTTTTTAAGCATTATTAGCCTAGCTTTATGGAGATAGGCTATATCTTAACCCCAACACAAATAGATACGGACAGCGGCAATATATAAATCACATACCCCCGGTACTGAATAAAAGAACGTGTCTTTGAAATATCTCCATAATATCGCGATGTTGCGTTAGTGCGGCCGCCGCGTAGTGCGGTCGATGGGGATTGATACTTGATGCTTTTTAGGGTTCCGTAAAAACGGGATCCTCTATTCCGTCTGTCACCACTCACCAGGCTGTATCCCATGAACCGTGATAGCTAGACAGTTGCAATTTTCACTGCTGAGGAATTTCTGTTGTCGCTATAACAACGAATTAATATTAAAAACATAATAAAATAAAAACAAAGAGGGGGGGGGGCGAGGGGGGCGCACCCATACAACAGCATACAATTTTTCTTGCCGTTTTGTACGGAGCCCTTCGTGCTCGAGCCCGACTCGCACTTGGCCCAAACAATTAGACGAATCAGCGAAATAGTAAGTGATTCCGACAATCATGGACACTCATAACACTAGAGGAGTTGTGTGTTGCCCGGCGCCGACACTCACCCCACCCTCGGCGATACAATACGCAACGGTAACTTCACGCCGGCTTTTTGTGAGACCGTGCTACCTCTCCGATTGAGCCAGCCGTGTGAAGGTATGGCACACTCACAGCGACTCCCTCCCAAAATTGTTTATTAGTTAGTAAATTGCCTAAAAACAGGCAATAATAACACATATAAACAACTTTAATATTGATAAAAAAATTCTGAAAAAAAAATTCTGAAAAAAATAAATATCACCAGCAAGAGCAGCACTCAGGACATGCATAAGAAAGGTTCCGTAACTTACAACGCGCAATAGGATTTTTTTAAATTACTTTGAAATTGATTTTCCGATTTCACTCAAAATAATTTTCCTAAAGAGTATTTAGTGGAACCTATCAGCATAGAAACTTACAAGCTGTTTCTATCTCTTGTATTTAGAAATGCCCGGGGACACTAGCCATAACCCAATTTGGAGGGTGGTTTCTCGAAAATAGTTGACTTTGTGAAAAAGTCCTGGAGTAAAAGAACTTTGACATTATTTAAAAATACCTATTCGAGGATACCCCGGACGATGGGGGTAGAATGAAAAGAAAAATTTCATTCCCGAATCCCGCTTTATATTTATGGGGAACCAGTCCGCATATGATTGACAAAATCTGCCGAAATCAATATGGCGTTACTTTTTCTTGCATGAAGATTTTTTCTGTCAGATGCATTGGTTGATTTGGTTACTTGTACTACGGAACCCTAAAATCTAGCACCGGATTCATGGTCGCAGCTACCTGCTAGCTAGTGTTATGTCCCGGGGGAGCTCGCCGTTATTTATGCCTGCCGACCTGACGACCTATCACTTACCCTAGTGTGGTGCATACATTATAGCGCATAATATATTACTAGTTGCGCCCGAAAAATACATTTTGAATAGTTTAGTGTGGCCATACAGACAGACTATAAGCACAGGGGGCCTAGCAGGAACATTTGACAGCGGCGTTAGCGTAACGTTAACGAATGAAATTTGTATGGGCGCTGGCATGATTTTGACAGATTTTCATATATCTCTCATTTGATAACGTTACGTGTACGCCGCTGCTAAATATTCCTACTAGGGCCATAGATTAAAGAAAGACGAACAGATAAACAGCTACGTAGTTAGCTTTCGTTTGCACTACTTAAAGCATAAGGTGTGTCCACGATTGTTTGAAAAAAATGTGAGCTGTTGAAGGTCAAAATTTTCAAGAAGCCGTCAAAATTTTCAAATTTTAGACGAATTGTATCGTTCTATGAAAGCTGTTTCTCTGTACGTCAGTATACTTATTTTTACACCACAAACAACCACATTTTTGAAACATTAATTATACCTAAATAAAAAACGGCCAAGTGCGAGTCGGACTCGCGCACGTAGGGTTCCGTACAAAACGGCAAATAATCACGTTTAATGTATGGGTGCCGTAGATACACGTTGACGTTCGTGAACCTGTCACAACATTTAGGTACTTTTTTCCATTTAAGAGGCAAAAACCCTTGTAAAGTAAAAACTTTCGACCACAGGTTGACCTCTAGTTACGTTATACTACATTTTTATATAAAAACTTTAACCCGACTACGTAAATTATGTGGCCAATGTTACCCGGGCCATCAATACGAATCTCATTCATTATCATTATCTCACTCATCAATACCTCATTCATTAAAATCGGATAAGTAGTTTAGACACTACGGTGGAACAAACATACATACATACATAGACTGCCAAAATCATTACCCTTCCTTATTACCGCCGTAGTCGGGTAAAAATGGCACTCTCAGACTGACGTATAACTTGATACGGCAATTCCACTTGCAGTATGAAGTCATATTTGCCTCATAGTTGGCATCTAGGTATTCGTGGGAACTTTGACTTACGCAAGTGTTGGACACGCTTGTGACAGGCAATAAGCCGAAGCTCACCCAGCCGACTCGTCAGACTGTGTAAAGGACGAAGGCGTGTGTCCGTTATCGCGTACGACACGGTTTTCATGTGGGCAATTCTCGTAAATAATTTCTGTTCGATTCGCTGTCTAATTCCAGTGTCAGCGCTTGAACTAGACTCCGAATTGAACAGAAATTATTACAAGAATTGGGTTTCTGCTTTATAACGTTTTTCAATAATATGATCTAGAAGGCTTATAATTTTTTTATTGAGAAAATGTAAATTACAATGTATATTTGACGATGAAAATGTAACCGACGTTTGCTATAAGATTTTTTCAGCGTTAACAAAAACCAAGTTTAATTACCATAATTCCGGAAAAGTAGTTATTCTGAATCCTGATAAACAACCTTTTTCCGAATTTATGTAAGATCCTTCTATTGAAATTTTTTAAAGTTACATTTTGTAAATTTTACATGTGAAATGTGTAGAAATATACTTGGTTTTTTTCCAGTCAGTGTTCAAACTTTCAGGAGTGAATATACTCTTGAATATAAGCAACTTTTACTATGGGATCAACTAAAAGAAATAAAGGGAAATAAAAAAATATCAGCTGTTTCATACAAAATGCTATCTATCTATACTGCCCTTTTGTATGAAACAGCTGATTTTTTTTTTCAAGTAGGAAGTTGATCTCATAGTAAAAGTTGCTTATATTCAAGAGAATATTCACTCCTGAAAGTTTGGATACTGACTGGAAAAACACAAAGTATATGTCATTGAAATAAATGTCCATGATCCAATATTATTTTGTAGATAAAAAATTTAAAAACGTACCAAAATAAAGTTCTATTCATTTCCAAAGATATGTAGCTGAATAACTATTTTAATGTCATATTTCAGGAGTAGTTTTCGCATACTTGTAGCACAGATTAAAAAAAAAAGAGGAACAGATAAACAACTACATAGTTAGCTTTCGATTTGATTGCACTACTACAAGTAGATATTTAGTACATGATAGTGTAAAAAAATTGTAGGCCGTTGAAGGGGACATCAGAATATTCAAATTTCCGTAAGCTTCGTCATTTTGTGGCACAATGGACACACGCCAGCGATTAGTCACACAGTAAATGGTAATTCTCGCAAAAGTAACACGACGGCCATTACATACGTCATGGCCTAATGACAGCTAATTGGCCTCACGGTGCACGTTCGACGTTCACGATGTCATTATATGCCACACGACGTGCCCTTGTGGGGTAGTCATCGTTATAAACAGATGAAGATATCAAGATAATCGGTTCCAGTGGCTTACGATCGCGCCGCGAACACCTGAGAAGAGCGCGAACCGCGACGCAGGGTTTCGTCAAGCATCGCGGGCTCCGCCGTGGTTTCCGTCTACCGCCAAAAACCATGAGAACCATGGTTGGTTCGATAGACGGCGGTATTCGCCGATCTGTCTTTTCATTTGCTGGCCTTATTCCATAGCAAGGGTTTGTTGTCCTAAGGGCGTGAATTCTGCTCAAGTTTTTTTGAAAAATTACACAGAAAATATTTAAAAAAAAAACGTTTGGTTCCATATACAAGGTATGAAAATGTTTTTGATTGAAACAAAACATTTTGTGTAGACAAGATCATGAGTTCCGATGAGAAAGACGTAAGGACTCGCAGTTTTGGCGATTGCAGATGCAGAATCTAGGAGAAAACAAAAAGTCTAAAAGGGTCTAAAAAGGCCACTTTGGGTGTTTCATATATTTTTTTCAACTCATATTATGTGCGCCATTTTACGCATTTCTATTGAAAACTGTCAAAATTGATGTTTTCTAATATGATGAAACATAATATGAAACATCTAAAGTGGCCTTTTTAGACCCCCAGATTTCGAGTTAGGCCATAATATTTACTGACCCGTAATTTTAGTATTTATCAGGAGTTACGAATAGAGGACCGATTTGGGATTGATAAATAATTGCTTCTGTATATCTATGTTTAATAGTCATATGAGTGGTGTAACAGTTGATAAGAGATTAAACATTCCTTCCCCTCTCTTTTTTTCCGTCCGGAATTTTATGCCGTCCGTCACGGAAGACAAAAACATTGTGTATTTCTACACAAATGTGTAAAGGTCCTTGTATAGGCACACACCAATGTTTCAATGTTTTGTGTAATGTTTCGAAAAAAACACGCACAGGAGACGCGCTTTAACACTAGATTCTGTTTACATGTTTGGTTATCCTAATACTAGGGCGATACGAATAGTAAATGACATTGATCATGAAATAATGACATTGTTTGTGTTAGGGTTAGTGCACACCGCGACGCTACGCGGCACTGCATATTTAAGATAGCTTCGAAATTAAACTTGATTCGTTATGCAAGAAGATACATATTGTTTCATTTTAAGAGTTCGAATGTTAAGTTGCACCGCGCTGCAATGCGCATGTACTGTGATATGAAATGTGTATCTTTAATCGCTATTATAAGAATGCAGCGCCGCGTATCGTCGCGGTGTGAACTGATCCTTAGTCAAATTTTGTGTTGCTACTCGCTTATCGCTATGTAGCCAAGAGCCGAACCTAAGTATGGACGTAGGTACCTAGGCGAGTTCTGTACCTAGTAGGAAATACGTGTTAATTGGCTACTTCCTCTATACCGCGCGTGGACCATATTAAGATTGTTTCCGAGATTCCGTAGAAACACAATCACATTTTACATAATGAGCGACAGGATTGTCGTCATCACATCACATCAGGTGTTCTAATTGGTGTACATAGTGTAAAACCTGACACGTAGAAATTGCAGGAAAACTCTAATTGGTACGCAATACGCATAATGCATATAATACAAACGTGAAGCAAAAACTTTGTACTCCGTTATATGAAAATTATGCGAACGGAGGGTTATGAAATTTGACACAGTTGAAGTTTACGCGTAGGAGGAGTATACTGCACTAAATTATTTGTATAAAAATTCTTAAAAACAGATAAAATTAATAAAAATACCTTACACACACTACCTTAGATTAATAACTCACACTACCATACGTTTGATACAAATACTATTTTGTCACACGTTGACGTTTGTTAATCTGTCTTTCACATTCAATATAGACATTTACATTTTTATGGCGTGTCTAAGGGTCAGTTCACACTGAATCGAAAAGCGACACGTTATTTATGGATTGGTAAAATCAATTATGGGTAATTTGAGCATATTATGATCTACTGATTATGTAATTACATTTAAGAAGAAAAATAATATAAAAATGACGAATAAAATGTATAATACCTAATAAATAAAGTTATATTACGCTCTATAAGGCGCTGAGGTCATTAACTTCGAAGAAACAGCTGACTTTAAAGCGAAAGCAGTCTTTACCTAAATTATATTAATTCAATCAGCTGTGTGAGGTCAATGACCTCCGTAGCTCCATAAAAAACGTAATGTAATTGGAATAAGTTTTTTTTTTCGAAATATTGTCATTATTTTTCTGCCCAGACGTTTTTACATTAGCAGTAGATCATATGCCCAAAGTATCCGTAATTGATTTAACCAAACCTTATATATACACGAACCATAAAATAAAGTATTATTTTTACTATAACTCTTTATTTTTGCAAAACCATTGATCTCAAGTTGTCTACTACACGCGTTTGTGTAAAAAAGGGCTCGCGCGCTCCAGTGTTAATGCGAGATAAAAATAAAAAGGTAGGTGGGCGCTTATCAAATTTGGCATTTTATCCACTTTATACAGCTTTTCCATGGCTCGACTGCTTTTTTAAATTTATTCTAATTTGAAGAAAAGCTGTGCAAGTAAGCTTAAATGACATGGAGTAGTTTCTGAACGTATGGATGTCTTATGCCCGAAAAAAATGTAAGTTTAGGAAGTAGAAGCGATGCCGACGACGACACAATAATAACAATTGATCCACCACAAATACACAATTTAAGGGAAATTGAATATTTTCGCTATTACAATAAAAGAACCCTTCCACACTGCAATAACAGGACAATATATTATCACCACTTCCTCCTATAAAGTTCACACCACATTTGACGCTGTCAACACCAAACATAAGTAGGGCCATGATTCATGAGCTTTTTAATTTTAAATTCTTGGCTAAGGGTTGTGATTGCTCGACATTGAATAGTTTTAAGGTACGTGACTCTTGTAGTGCAAATATATTGCGAGATATTGTGAAGTTCCGAAAAAAGTATGAAAAAAAGTAGGAAAGGAGAATAAAATGGTTGGTGGTTGTTTGACTGGTATTTTGAGTTTAATATTTGGTTAAACTGTTTTTTGGTGGGGAGAATGAGGTCATCGGATCTAAGCCCACCGCCTGTACTTCATTATTGACTTTGTGGTAGTACCCACTAAAAGGTATAATCTATACTAATTACTAAGGTAGAACATACGAAGAAGAATATGCATAGAAGGAGGACTAAAATCGAAGCCGTAAGCGGTTGTCAAAAACCCGTAGGAGTGAAAGAAAAAGTAAATCCATGTCTTTTCGTTTTTTTTTTCTAAGGATATCCCGACGTTGGTGAATTTTTGTTTTCCTCTTTTACGACGTTTGAATTACGACTTAATTGCAAGCGGATAATAAGTTAACGATATGTGTTTCTTCTCTTGCTAATAGCCGGGTATGCTAATAGTTATTAATCTGAGCGTAGGACATTAGATCCGAAATTATCCGTAGATGTTGGTGTAGGTTATAAGACACTATACCTACACCTACACATACACCTACACCTACACCTACACCTACACCTACACCTACACCTACATCTATCAACCTACAGGGGCCGGCCGATTTTTCTGAAATAAACCAAACAGGTCATAAATTGTACGCACCCATAAATATTTGACAGTCAAGTGACAAATGAACACAGTGAACAGTTAGTATGGGAAAATACATAATATATTTATTATTTCATAGTTTTTATAATTTTTCTCGCATTTTGTTTCCAATATTTCTCAACGTTTAATTAAACCTTCCCTTAACTTCCACAATTATTTCAACACCAAAATTATCCAAATCGGTCCTTTGGCCTTTCATACACAGCAAGGAATATAATAAAGTAGTTTTCGTAAATAACACAACCCTCCTAATAAAATTTTTGATCCATACCAGTAGATAAGGTACAGATTTGAGAAATATCCAGCGAAGCGTCTAAGCCGTTCTAACATAACAGTAAATATTGATTTTTAGATAAAACCTATTATAAGTCGTGTCCCACTATCAGATCGATCCGATTGTCTCCGATCTGATGTCGACCAACGTTGACCGACAATCGACCGCCGATCGGCCGACATTAGATCGCCGATCGGCCGACATTGGATCGTCTCGGTCGTGATGGAGTCACGTATCCGGACTGATGGACTCTTTTTTAATTACTTCGGATATGTCAAATGAACATGTGGCCCAATTTACAAGCGGGCGGGACATTGGCAAACATATATACGAAATATTATTTTCAAACCCAAGAAACAAGTGACAAACGAACAATTATTTAAAAAAAAAACCCCCCGACTGCGTCACATAATAATAATTTTGATGTAATCAGTGACACTCGCACGACAGACGAATCTAACGATACCGCCAAAACGAGCGTGCCATAGAAATATGTAACATACATACATACACTCGAAAAACATAACCCCTTCTTCTGAAAACATCGTAAACGTTTTGTACTGCCACATATTAGTAAATAGTTACTAGTGCACTGAATGTATTAGGTATTATAATGATAGTGCCAATTTAATTAGGTTGCAAAGAAATAGTCAAAAGGTGTGAGACGACTTCATTTGTCACATTTCAGGTTAGAGTAGAACACAAATCGTTGGTCACCTATTTGAAATACCCAATGTTAATCGAATAATTAGTACAACAGAGGCGTCTCGCGATCCTACTCTCCGCCTTTCACTTAGACCAGTGTGTCGTCGGCGCCACCGTGTCAAAACAAGACGAGGCCCAATTCCCACAGTCGCATACGTGCGTCTGTCGTCAACACAAAAAACATAATCGACTTTTTCTACCGAATATTAACTATGTTGAAGATTTGTATAAGTCATTGTACGATGCGAAGAAAGTTCGGTATATTCAAGGTCAACGTGCCTCGCCACTCGCCATTAAGTATATTATTTTGTGAGACGTCTAACGAATGTCATCAGCCACAAAAACAATCGTCTCTTTGTACACCAATCTTGTAGTAAGTAGATCTAATAAGTGGTGCGTGATGAAGCTAAAATTGAAGAGGATTCTAATAAAAGTTATGAAAATCGAAAGGGTACGTGAGTGACGCGTCACCAAGCTAATTTACTACCCACTTGCCCAGATCTGAACTCCAATTCTCGTAATTAACTTATATATATATATATATATATATATATTCTTGGAAAGATTCAAAAGGGAATTATCAAAATGAGTACACATTGGCCATAAACGCGTTTTATTTAACTACCGACACTTTCAATATAAAATACTAAACAACTAAAATGAAAAATACATGAAATACTTAAAGCTAAAGCAAAACTTAACGCTAAATATTTAACAAAGAAAAGAAAATTATATTATGCGATTGACTACTCAAACGGGCAGAGTTTCCCCTTACTAGACTTTACCGAAAAAGTTACTGATTTGAACATGCAACGACTTAAATAGGCGCAATCCCCACTTATCGACTCTGTTCCCAATGTAATTAGTGTTGCTATCCTAACAGTGTGGCCATATTCTTCAACAATATATATATTTATTTATATTTCTGATCCATAACATAACACAATATATCCGATACAACATTTATTTTACATACTAAGTGAATACAAACATAATATGTAAATTGGTACAATTTTGTTTTAGGTTATGTTTTAACTTAAACTTTAATTTTACTTGTATTGTATTATAAATGAATCGTCTTGATAACATAAACAGATTTTTGGTGTTTGGACCAATTTAAACGCTTTTGACGTAGGTTTGACGTTTATGAGAATACCATTTTGCAGATTGAGCACATCGGGGCTGGATTGTAACTGAAATATTGCAGGATTTAATTAGCATAATCAACATTCTGGGTTAAAATTAACCTTGCGTTATATCTCTCATTCTTCGTATATATGATAGAGAAGGCATGATAATTTAACCCAGGCTAAGCTTTAACCCAGATCTGTGCAAGTGGGCTTAGGAGGACGCTTCATTTAGAAACCCTATACTCTATATCACCATAGCCTAGCATTCGCCTGTATGCCGTACAAACATGTTTTTTTAACTTCTAGCATCGAACCTACGTCCTTTACCCACACCACAAATACGTTCTAAACACCGTATATAGCGTAATTAATCACTTCCCATCATGTGCTATGTCCTGTTTGTGCACATTTATTGACGCACCTGTGTCGACATGCAAATCACCGCACACCTGATGACAATTAAATGCTCATCGTGGAAATGTCATGCATGAACATATTGGCGGTGAAAATGACATAAGTCAAGTTTTGCGAAAAACGAATTGTTGCAAGCAGACTCGTTTAAGCTTATTCATTAATTACGAGATGGGATTTATTACGGGAACACTGCACTTTTTAGGGATACAAAGTAGCCTATCCAGAGCTTAAACTATTACCATACCGAATTTCATCAAAATCCGTTCAGTAGATTATAATATTATGAAAGTAGATTTGCTGGGAATATATAATTGATTTGTTGCTACCCTGAAAGAATCCAGGATTATGTAAATAACCTATTTAGAAAGTGTTTTAACCTACTATAATAAATACAATGGATGATAAAATTAATCTCATTAGAATCATTTCGGCACAATACAACCTTAATTATACATAAAAGCATGTTACGCTAGCTGAAAATATGATTTTATGTACTTAGTCAAATTAAATAAATGAGATGTAGTGTATGCTTTTCATGGAGATTTTTAAGAAGTTTTTGGAAGAATGCGAGTTATTCAGTTTCACTCTTGTAGCTTCGCAATAAGTTTTATTGTTGTGACGAATTGACAATTAATGTAAACGTAGGTGACCATGGGATTCACATTGTTAACAAATATTTACGCGAAGTAAAGCTGTACTGTATAAAATACCATCTTATAAAAGTATTATAAAAATTGCAACATTAAAAACGCATTGCAATGAATTTATGAAATTACTTTAAATCCTTTAACAATTTACTGATACGTGTCAGAAAGCTTATTTGCATGTTTTGTCTCTGTCGCTCGAAAGATGTAAGAAGAAAAAGAAACTTCCGAATAAGCTACCCGACACTCTCTAGTAGATTTTGAAACAGGCTCACAGAGTAATTTCACAAATTCTTTGCAATGCATTTTTAAAAACATCACTCTAGATCATGCCGTCATCTTTCAAACAAAAAAAACTAGATCAAAATCCGTTCATGCGTTTGGGAGCTAGATGCTACGAACAGACACAGTTATACACACAGACAGACAAACACGTCAAACATATAATACCGGGGGTGGTATATATTTGTTTATATATAGGGGATTAAAGAATCACAAAAATATTCGTCTGACCGGGATCCTAACCCGTCGATCCTAATCGACGGGTTAGAACCCGAGATAGCAAATATTCGGACAGATATTGCTATCTCGGGTTCTAACACGAGATAGTCAATATTCGGGCAGATATTGCTATCTCGGGTTCTGACCCGAGACACTAATTTGCAAGCAACACAAAAAATATACATACGCGTACCAATCTGCCATAGTAACTCATATTAACAAAGTCGAAATTATTGATATACTTACTAATACTATAGTACTGAGAAGGAAAAAACATACATAACTTAAAAATGTGCGGTTTCCGAGTAATAATAGCTTAGGTAGGTATTATATTTGATCTTGATCTAATTTTCTTCCCTTAAAAACCGAAACGCACGACGAAATACTTGCAGCCATGAAAGATGAGACGCACAATAACAATTTTACCACAAAAACATAATATTTTAATGCGTTTTGTCGCTTATGGACATAGGTTGTGACAAACTGCTCACGACATTTGACCATGTTTGGTCTGAGTAAACACTCTGAACATTAATATAACATTAATGTCACGTATGTGATCAATTTACAGCACAATATCATCTATACTAATATTATAAAGAGGAAAGGTTGGTTTGTTTGTTTGCATTGTTTAGGCTCCGTAACTACTGGACCGATTTTGATAAACAACAACAACAACAACAACAACAATAATGATAATAATAATGAGGCAAAGGCAAATCGAGCTAACGCTGGTACTTGGTAACGATAACGGGTAACAGGTAACGCATGAGTCATGTTTTTTCGTGCAGCCGGATCCATCGATTTATAATAATAATAATATCTATGGACGCTTCACACCATGTCAGTTTGGCCCCGAAATTTCCGAAGAACTAGTGTTACAGGTACCAGACAACGGGAAGTATATTTAATACTTTTATACTATACATAGATTTTTATTATATTATGTGTATATAACACATATTTAACAAACATCCATGAGACCCAGGAACACAGAAAACCTATTTTGTTTCTTCGGCGGGATTCGAAACTGCGACCCCGGCTTGAGCACCAACGCGCTGAACCACTGAACCACAGAGGTCGTCGTATATAAAGTTCAATTTCTTATCACTATCTTAATAAAAAGTACCCGCCGCCGAGTCGCGTCGCGGTGTGAAATGACCTTCAATTGTAATATTTATATGTCCCAACGATAATTCTGAAATCCCGACTTCATGTGCCCTGATATTTTCGTCTTTCCATATTCCGGCAACCCTACAGTTGCAGGTTACCACGCTAGACTAGTGAGGTTTGGCGATGATTACAATTATGTGCATTTATAATTAAGACTATAAATTTTGTCAATGTGTGTTCACAGGCGGGGTATTAACCCTAAATCGATCATTAAGAGGCTGCATACCTCTTGAATGTCATTTAATAATATAATTTGGGGATTTTGCTACCGGAGGTACCGTTAGCAAAATCCTCAAATAAAAAAAACGACTGCTGTATGAGATTTTAATGTAATTTTTATACAAATTCATCAGGCCAGTTCCTGTGTCGCCGGTGTTAAGTTATGGAATAATTTTTGTGTTTTGTAATGAATAAGAGTTGAAATAACTTAAAACTACCGCAAAAGCTCCTTTTCAACAGCTACATTTCAATTACGTAAACATTTTATTTGTTTTTTGTTTACCATTATATTAACTAAGAATAGTTATTAAAAAGTCCATTGGAATATGCAAAAAAAAAAACTTTATTCGGTTATCCAGTTTAATCTTAACGTAAACAAAATGATAAAATGCTACAAAATAAGTGAGTCATCGTACTGTAAGGTGACATTTAAATTTTTTATTGAAGTTTTAAATCGAAAGCATTTGATGTCATTAAATACTTATAAAAGTGTATTTTAATATTTAAAATCTTTTGAACGACATAAAATTATGTTTTATAGGCCTCATTAGCATACAAGTAGGTATTAGAAACTCTAATAAAATGTTTTAATTATGTCCCACTACACACCTGGCTTCCCATAAAGAGCTATAAGAAATACTTATAGCTAGGGCTGACACGAATCCTACTATAAATGTGAAAGTTTGTGAGGATGGATGTTTGTTACTCTTTCACGCAAAAACTACTGAACGGATTTAGATGATACTTGGTATAGCAGTAGTTTAAGCTCTAGAAAAAGTACAGTGTTCCCGTGGGATACTGTATTTACGCGGGCGAAGCCGCGGGCAAAAGCTGGCACCTTATATGAATTTGTTTATATCAATGAATCACTATTTATATCTAATAATAATCGATTATAAGATTTATAATTGGTTATTATTATATTTAGGGCATTGTATTGAAAGTGGCTAGTATTAGTAGATTGCAACAAGAGCAAAGTATATATTATATTACTAACGAAAAGAATCGTCATTCCATCGATTTATACGAATGACAGCTCATGGCTGTGTGTGCGTGGCTGGGCGAATGCAGAGGCGGGCGGGGAGGAACTTTTTCCCAGCCTGGACTAGGGCTCACGGGGCTAGCCGCTGGTTGTTTTGTGCTTTGACAAAATTGAAAATATAATTTCATAAAAAAAGAGCTGTCATTTGTAGAGAGTTTCGCCCATGTGACTGGTGAAATTAAACACAGGTACAAGTATCGGACTTTTGATGCAAGAACTTAATATTTAAAAAAATATATTTCTAAATTATCGGTATTAGCTGTTGTTAAAACTGAATATTTTTTATGTGCAACTTAAATTAGTTAGAGCCTAAATTTTGACATAAGCTTTTAAACGATAAAAATGAATACCGGTTACGATAAGATTAACGTTAAGGAATTTTATAAACATGTTTTATGACGTCATAAAATATTTGAGTCACTTTAAATAATTATATTTAGGTCACTAGTGACTACTGACCCTTGTAGTAAAGTTGCTACTCGACACATAGTACCTAGTTACAATATTAAAAAACTACAATTTAACAAATAAGTACCGACTGCCGAAAAATTATGGTTAAAGTAAAACAGGTTAAAATATCTGCATGTTTGAATAAAAATAAAGATGCGAACATGTCTAAGTCTTATCTTATTTTGATTAACCTTCCAATATAATATCTATATTAATAACATAAACAGACAATATTTGTTTGTTTGTTTGCATTGAATAGCCTCTTAAACTACTGGACCGATTTTGATGAAATTTGCTACAGATATCTATCGGTGACAAATTTCCACGGGGAAGGACATACTTTTCATCGCGAAAAAATGTACGGTTGTCACAGGATTTCCTTATGCACGCTCGACATCGCGGGCAACATCCAGTAATAAAAATTATTCGCAATAATTAAAGCTGCCAACCCTAGCGCGACAATCACAAGCGATCAGTGACGTCGTCGATCGTGCCAACCTTCATGGCTGTCACCGCGGGATTCGCGGCTAAATTACGGTGACATTGGGCGCAGCATTAGTGTGTCGTTACCTTAAAGTGTTAGAACGGAATGATTTTATCAAGGCGATATTTCTTTTGTGATATTAGGTGTTACTTAGCCTTAGACTAAATGGCAGTGCATTAGAGTTGATAATCTATTTAGAATTTAGATTTTAAATTGTTATTATGCACGTTGCTACTGTATATAATATAAATAGACGCTTTGACGAGTAGTTACATTTTACAGTGTAGCACGCACACTGCGTAGGGATTTTAAAAAATTCCACCTTGAAAGGGGGTAAAATAGGTTATATATCTTATATAATATTATTATATAATAGGAAAATCATTAAATCTGCACCGATTTTGACGATGTATAAAATTGAGATTAATGCTATTAAATACATTTATTTAAATACGTGTTTCTGGGTTTATTAGAATTGACCCTCTGAGGGTGAAAAATAAAGCTTGAGAGTTTGTATGAATAATATTTAAAATCATTTAAATATTTAACCGTTTTTCATGAAATTAAAAATCCGAGGTTATAAATACAAATTATTGAGTACGTATTTTCATGAGTACATCTGTCATTATCTATCATCTATTATCTATTATATATATTATATACATCTATTATCATCTGTTATTATATCTGCTTTCCGCAGTTTAATCAGTCGGCATTTAACTGTCAAATCTCCTGAAATCAGATGGCGTAACTTTATTTCTACGTAGATTTTTTCTGTAAAATGTACATTAGAGTACATCCTTATTTTTTAAATCATTGCAATCATTGTGTAATGTGGGATTTATAGGAGTGACGAAAGCTGCACGATTTCCGCCGCGCGGCAAAAATCGACCATGTTGACAATTCGACTGTTAAAATTGCCATTCAGACTTTCGCCTTGCTTAACTAAAGTGTCACCCGTGTCAATCCCGCTTAAGTATAGTATAATAGAACTTTTGTTGAGTGCTCTTAAATGTATGACGAAGCCTGTCATGACAAAAAAAGCTCAAAGTCCATCACTCAAATTGCACCTTTCGGTGGACATTGCCCAATTCGAATGACATTGCTCAATAGACATGTTAATAACCCATTGTACCCTAAGTGGTGTTTCACAATCAGTCATAATTTAATTCAACTTTTACTTTTGAAAAACAATAGCGTTCTTAGCGTTTACTTAACAGTTGATTGATGAGAAGCGTTTTGTTGTACGAATAAACGGCTGATCTGGGCAATACGTTAGTCTGGTACCTGTGCTATATTAATGACAACTGTTATTATTGCATGAGTGGATTTGACATATACCTGTATATTATAGACGAGGCATGCCGAGGCAAAGAGTATTCACACTGAAACTGCTCTACTTTTGGGGTCGTTCTTCTTCTTCCTTTTTTCGTCAAGTCAAACGTCAGAGTGATGGAGCAGATGTACAGTTAGGGGCAATCACCGGCCCGGATTTATTTGACAAAATCTTCTGAAATCAAAATGGCGTAACATTCTCTTGTATGAACATTTTTTCTGTCAAATGTACCTCATAAGTCATAGCCCATCCTTTGTTGAGTTTTGTACTCACTGGGATTTGACCGAAATCGGTGACAGTTATTGGTACGAGTATGTAGATTGTTAGGACGCGTTTACACCACGAGAATATGGCCCCGTGTTCTCGAAAAACTTGTTTTACGGATATCAGACAACGGAAATATTATTATTTAATACTTTTATACTATAAACATATTTTTGATTTTTATTATAGTTAAAACACATCCACGAACACAGAAAACTGTTTTGTTCCCTAGCGGGATTCAAACCCGCGAGCTCCGGCTTAAGCGCCTACGCGCTAACCACTAAGCCACAGAGGCAATCCATAGTCTATAATTTTTATCGACTTCCAAAAAGGAGGAGGTTGTAAATCAGTTATACTTATACTTAGTAGACGTGGATGTGTACACACTATGTTTTTATCGTATCATACTTTATTGCTGAGCTTTTAAAAAATTACGCAGAGTAAAGTCCGTTATTTTTGGATGCATAATATTTTCATCAATTAATTTGTAATAATAACCAATAAGTATTGTAAAAATTTCAACTTTTTAACTAAAAGAAACAATATAAATAAAGTATACCAGGTCACGTTATATGGGTATGTTCCCTAACAAACTTAGGCCTGACTACGAACTGACTGAAACTAGTGATTTGACCTAGTTATCGCGTTTACAACTAGGTGGCGCTGTACGAATCACGTACAAATTCCTAGTAAACGCCAAACGCGCTCACGATCGAATGTGAAAAGGAAAACTCACACTTAGCACTATGAACGTGATCAAACGAACTGTAGCGCCTTATAAATTGCCAAATTAAATGTCACTAACTTAACTGTTGACAAATTTTGGTCACATTTAAAATTTTTGTTCATTAGATTATAGATACATTAACTTCTCGCCGGGCCGACGTTCAGAAAGTGTAAAACATTGAATAAAAATTCTTGACTTTTGACTTTGACTAAATTGGATCTGGCCCTTTAGCCAGCATGTCACCGCTAATGATGATGACGAAGTTATAAATCAAAAATATGCGGTATTCACGTATCGCGCGCTATGTCACTTGGAGAACGTTGTGTCAATCCCATATATTTTCTCTTTCGAAGTCCGTCATTACAATTGACGATGGCAGACTTGCCATCGTTAATTGTATAATTGTAATGACGGACTTCGAAGCTTAGCCAACGGGCTTAGCCCTCTGAACATAGTATAAAAGCTGACTTCAATTACTACCTACCATTACTAGCGACCAGTGACCACTAACGCACTTACGTCCGTGCTCACTAATGGGGGTCGGGTCCCTCCTCAATGTGTGGATAGCAATAGTTTCAAAACTAAGGACAGGCTACGTACATTTGATAGGAAAAATCTTCATACAAGAAAAAGTTACGTTATCTTCATTTCAGAAGATTCTGTCAATTAAATGCGGATTGATCATTGACTGCAGAAAGCAAATTTCAAGATGACAAATGTCAAAGTCGAGCTTTGCCTCAAACTACCAAAAGTAGGACAGTTTGAGAGTGGACACTTTTGCCTCGACTTGTCTCGTCTATACTATATAGCTCTATGGTGGATAGGCTGTCGTTCAATTCGGTAGCCTTCTGTAGTTTGGCCAAAGTACTGACTACAACTAATACTGACAGTAATTTTATAAAAACATATCAAGCTAGATAGGAATTTAATCTACAAAATTAACCCTGATGATTATCATTTGTGATGGGTATCATAACATATCTCAAAAGCTACCTTATCATCTCTACTGTGTAGGTATCCAATCAGGATAGTCATCATCATAATATTACGTGATGACAACCGTCCTAAGCTATCATATTAAAGCATGACGCAATTTCCTCCATGTTACTCCCATCCGGACCTGCAACATCGTGTTGGCGCTAACAATCTCACGAACAATGGGGCCTTGGTGTTCTATAGACCCATATTCTTCAACCTTGGGCTCTGAGACTAAAAGGTCAAAAATATTGAAACAATTTTACAAGGTACTTAGAAGCTAATGTTTCGGTGTAAAGTGTGTTCTATGTTGAAGCTATAATATGTTGCAGCTATAGCTTTATTAGCTAGATACGAGATTTTGTTTGTTTCCTTGTGTTACAGTACAAAATAATTATTTACTCACATTTTATAATTGTGTCGTTGAGGCTTCGTCTGCACAAGCATTTTTTTTCTATTTGCTAAGCTTCTGGCAACGTATTGGAAATAAACTTGTAGCATATTTTATCACGTATGTTTGATGTTTATATGATATCTGCCACTAGTTTCTCCGCTCAATTTCGTGCACGTTTCGTGCATTGCACCCCCTTGGGGATAAATTTTGTAAAATCGTTTTATAACGGATGTCTACGTCATAATAACTATCTGTGTGACAACATTCAAAGCAATCCGTTGTTGATATTTCACTATACAAACTTTGGACCCCCATTTCACCCTTTAGGGGTAGATAAAAAAAACCAAACGTCTATAATATTGGTATGATTTATAAAATTCAGATATTACATTTCATTGGAATCGCTGCAGATTAAAAAACAAATTCACACAAACTTTCAACACTTATTATACCTTCAGAAGATGAATCTAATAAACCCTGAAACACGATATATTTTAATGAAATTTATTTAAAATCATGAATCTCAACTTCCTACAAAATCGGTGCTTTAAGGATTTTCCATACAAACTTTTCCCTATCGCCCCTTTTCACCCCTTTAGGGATATAATTTTTCGAAATCCCTTCCTTGTGTGCGTCTACATTGTAAATTAAAACTACTGTCCAAATTTCACATTTCTACCGTCAGCGTTACGGCTTTGCGTGCGTGTAAATGTCAGTGAGTCAGTCAGAACATCTCCTTTTATGTAGGAATCGAATTGTGATACTACGAAAAACCGTATTCGAATGCAGTATATATTTTCACTTTATGCGAGATGCACATACACTTTTAAGATGATCAAGATCTATGGGCCTCGGCAACTCAAGATCAATGGGCCTCCGAATACGTTGCCGCAACGTAATCTCTGTCACTGTGTGTAAGTTTTCTGAATAAATAAAATAAAATAAAAATTGCAAGATTTGCTTTCAAATCTATCGCTTAGCTTCCAATACTCGCTTCATATTGCAATCCCTCGTTAAATCTATTCGTTACTAAAATACTCTTTTGTCGTGATTGTTCTATTGCCGTATGTTTTCATTGCCGATTTATGAAGCATTTTTATTTGTATTTCGTAAGGCGATTAAATTTTATACGATTATGAAAGAGGCCATTGTTTTCTATGAGCGAATATACTTGGAATGCTATTTTAAGAGCCATAAAATTATGATTTGATCGCTTTCTTGGTTTTCCTCAAAATTAAGGAGGATTTATCCATAGTTCATGATTTACTGGAGATACTGTGTACTAATTAGTATCATGGTCTGGTTAGGTTAGGTTACCCCAGTGGGACGGATAACCGACACGATTGGTGAGTGCCCATCCGACGCACGGATCATCTTTCTTGTCAGACAATCAGGTGATCAGCCTGCATTGTTGTTTTTTGTTGTTCCAATGCGGGGAATCGAGCCCATGACTTCCGAGTCGAGAGCCAAGCTCTAACCACTAGACCACGGAGGCTGTTAAACACAAACGTTTAATTGCAATGGCGACGGTGCGCAGCACGGTCCAGCTCTAAATTCGAACTCTTGCAATGAAACGTGTAGCTTTTTTGTGTAGTAGATAAAGTTCAATTTTTTATCTCTCTCTCTCGTGTCAGCGTGAACGCTAAATCTAGTTTATGATTTAATTTAACGCAGATTAGAATAGCGAGTGAGGTGACATACATAATTTGAACATGACGATGTTTCGCATTTCTGCCTAACATTCCGGATTATTTAATAAGCATAAGCTAAAACAAATTTTGCCATAAAAAACCAGCTAACATAATATTTTGATATTAGAAGTAGCTTCCTTAATAGTAGCTAAACAAATTTGTCGTGACACATGACTGTTATGTTAAAACTAGACTAGAACTCGATTACCTAATCTAAATAAGTATGTAATCCGTCAGTCATATCAATAATTATTTACTATGTATCCCATTTAAATGATAATATAAACCCGTTCTAAAAGTGAAACTTTTCACGTTTTATCATTTGAAATGACAGTCAATCAACAAAATTAATTTATAAATATCGCCCGATTCTGTCCACATCGTAATAAATCAGAAAGTCTTATGACATTTATAAATTATACTTAAATAATATTATTTAATCTAAGATCGGGTGTTTGATAAAGTCATTTCGATATTGCATCTTAAGGTTGCCTAAATAAGATTTTAAATTAAAGCAGATATATAAATTTATCACAAAATCGCATCGTGTAAATACTTAAAAAGGTTAAATGAGGCATAGGGTTTATAGAATAAAGCAATTGACTGTAATTTATAGTAGACCTACTACTTTAAAATTCCTCTTTCCTAAGATAAACTTCCAGTAATGATCGCTACACATCTAACGTCTTATCTTAAGGATCGAACGTCTCATTGTAAGCCGAACTACACTGTTAAATCCTTACGATAAAACGTTAGATATGTAGTAGGCTTTTGTCGAAGCTAAGTTATTTTAAGGGACCGATTAATTATGGACGCAATAGCCCATATTCACCAGTCCTTAAAGGTTTGTCGTAATATGCGGTTGGTCGTTACAATAAATGTCATTATAAATGGTTTTTACTGTAACTATTACATAGTAATAGCAGACGCTAATTAGTGTTTAGATTACACTTGTATGCTATGCACACAATCCTGCATAGCATACAAGTGTAGTCTATGTTCTTGTGATTCGAAGGTGACGATGATGATAATAATTAAAATGCTAATACAAAATCCTTAGCTACGAAAGACCGAACAGTAGTTTTTACGGGCTACTTCCCCACCACACATTCCCACTGCAGCTCCTGTGAAGGCATCATAATAATATTATGCATTATCATCATCATCATCAAAGGCTGATAGATGTCATAATAATTAACATAATCTCCGCTTATTTTTCTGCGTAGGCGGCGACATGTCAAGTGTTTCCAAACCTGGCCCACATAGGCTGAGTCAGGCAGTGGGTGCGGATTTATAACATTTTGTATCAGGTGATAGAGATCTCGTTGATAATGCTTTATCGTTCATTAATATTGTAATGAGTTGATTGTTGTAGAATTATAGATAGTGATATGTGTCTTTAGATAAGTCTTCTAATTTATAGGCGGGCTGGTACAATCAGAAACGGCTACACCGATATCGAAGGCGAGTGTTGGATGGTGCGTACTCCACGCAGGGGCGCAGATTCTAAAAGTTAAACTTTATATAAAATACACGTAGTGTTGTTCGCCCACCAATGTGGCAACTTACATTAATACTTTGTGACCAAAAAAAGTTGATGCTTTACAATTTACAACGATTCGTACGTTACGCGTATTACGTTACGTTGTTAAAGCTACGTCGCTACGTCGCGTCGCTACGTAGTGCAGCGGCTACGACGCAACTAGGGTACGTTAGTACGAGTACTGTTACTTATTCTGTGGTTACGTTATTTTCGTAGCTGGCAAATATTTCGTCAGTGGCATAATAAGATATAAATGCATCGTAATAAAATATGGCGCAAATACATCTAACGGATATTTTTTACTTCGCGGCCCCATAAAAATATTTAACGTACAGAATTTATGACTTATTAAAAAATATGAGTAACTTTACAGCTTGCTTTATAACCTACATATTATCATTTGACAATATTGTTATGCAAAAATAACGAGCACGCGTTTAATAGCGCCATTTTAGGCTGGGACTCCGGAATCCGGCGGGCCAGGGAAAATTCGGAGCACTCAAAATAGACCTCTGCGCTCATACAATAGAGTTGAAAATCGAAATGTCAAATGTCGAGCTGGCTTGTGTGACATTGATGTTTGACTCAAAACTTTAGTATTCGATTTTCATCTCTATTGTATTAGCGCAGAGTTCTATTTTCAGTGCTCTGTTAATTAAGGCAGGGGCTTACGGATTCCGGACAATATAGTCCCAGCCTTAGAAAATGGCAATAAGATTTTCGTAAAATGGCGCTAAAAGCGTCTACTTTATACGATTTTCGTAAAATGTAGCGCCATTTCTGCCATTTCAAGCGTCTACTTTATACGTTTAATATCCAATTCAATCTAAACATAGACAAACAAACACTAGTGGTCTATAATGCTACCAATTTGAATGTGTAGTAAAGAAATTCAGAAGCCCATTAATTTGGTCAAATTTTATATTTTTGTTTACATTAAGACTAAATTGGATCTGAATTCTGAACAGAGTATAAAGAAGTCTAGTCATATACTAGTATGCTCCCGACAATGGTACCTAATTAATAATAGCTTCCACACCGATTTCGGTGACGGTGGCCTGTTTCATTGAAACCAGGCAAGCTACGCAGGAGTTATGTTATAGTGCCCAAGTGTGTGCGCAGTACACAAGAGCACTCTCTCCTCCTTTTACTCTCGTAACCCAGTGGGACGGATAACCGACACGACTGGCGAGAGATTAGGCGCAGGTCCGACTTTTTACATGACCATCCGACGCATGGATCATCTTTCTTGTCAGACAATCAGGTGATCAGCCTGAATTGTCCTAACCAAACTTGGAAACAACATTTTTTTTGTTCCAATGCGGGAATCGAACCCACGACCTCCGAGTCGAGAGCCAAGCTCTAACTACTAGACCACGGAGGCTGGTACCTAATTATAAGAGACAAGGCATTCATGTCAAATTATGACCTCCAGGCGACAATTTACATCATTGAGTATATCGCTAAGGTCAACAGCACGCACGCCAAGTTAAAGCGGTGTAAAAGTATCATCATAAAGGTTACAGCCAGTGACCGGGCCGAGGGGCACAATCTGCCGTAATTGTCATACGACCAGCCTCGGGACCATTAGCATCATATACGCTGAGGAGGTTTTACACTGCCGGCATTCCTAATTTGGCGGCGCAGACCATGGCACTTTCTGGAGAAAACGTGACGCGTACCGATTCGTGGTGATTTCGCCATTTCGGAACAAAATCTTAGGTTAATGGTTCTGACTGTCTAATTATTTTAATTCTTCTTGGCATTTATAGTTTTGATTTTTTTTCTTTGTTATTTTTGACCCATAATTTGACATACTTCTTAATACAGTATTATTATACAGTATTTAAACAATGCACACTAGTTTTGATGAAAATTTTATCACTTTATAGTGATAAAATTTTATCACTTTATAGTTAAAATTAACACTTTTTAATTAACACTTAGTTAAAATTAATAAATCGATAAAATAAAAAAGAGAAGTTAGATTTCTTAGAAAAACTTTAAAACGTTTCTCTCTCTCTCTCTCTCTTTCTTTCTCTCTCTTATAGATTTTCTTATTGCACATTATAACTGATTATATTTTCATTTAATGTGCAAGGGTCTTCAGCGCCTTGAACTATGGTGAAAAGAGATTCGGTCACGCCAATACTAATGCGCGCAGCATGGCGCTGACCGTCATTGTTAAATAAAACAGCGATTTGTGTCCCAGTTAATAGGCTCTGTAACAAGGTTTACAACCTTAAATTAAATAGACAAGGGGGTCAAAGTGGTACAAACATGAATAGAATAGAAAAGTTGATGTGTAAACTGATTTATAGTTCATATGCGTTGAGTTTGCAGTGAGTACTCAGTGGTACTGCAATTGGTGAATGAGAACACGGCTTAAGCGTCAATGGTCAATTTTGACATTTTGCACTGTTGACTCACTGCAAGTTTAACTCGAACATAGTATAGAATATAAATAACTAGCCTTTTCCTGCGGCTCCGCCTGCGTAAATATAGTATAGGGTATCCCACGGGAATACTATACTTTAACGGGATATAAAGTAGCCTATGTTTTAACTCAGAGCCTAAACTAGTACCATACCAAATTTCATCAAAATTCGATCTGTAGTTTATGCGTGAAAGAGTAACAAACATCCATACATCCGTCCATCCTCACAAACTTTCACATTTATAATAGTAGGAGGATAGATGATGCTTGACCTAGCACATTGACTAAGCGCTTAGTTACGCTACAGTGTGCCTACTGCGTATAATATCTATAAAAAAAAAAATTGAAGCGCCAATAATGAATTGTGTCAAATTAATCAAACATCATGATGGAGTGAACTTTGACAGGAATAAGAAATAGTCTTCACAGAACCATGACCTAAGAGCCCGTCCGCAGTTCGCAGCGGGTTTTTTATTCGCGCGGGCGATAATCGCGCGGGCTATATTCCGCGATCGCGAATTCCGCACGCGCACAATTCGTATGAAATCACATATTCTTCATCAGTAAAAATCGCTGTGCGGACGGACAGGTCCGAAATCTTAACTTGGAGCGTCGATCAGTAAATCAAGTTATCTAATTGGTCCTTGGTGTCGGATTTGCATAAATATGAGCGTGTGACAATTTACATGTTTACACCGAAATGTCACAATATTATTTACGACGATTGGGACAATAAAGCAGTTTTATTAGGGAGCTTATTGGACACATTTAATTGAAATGGGACATTTGAGGCTTGAAAGCTATTTAGTATATTGCGATCTAACATTGAGGTATTATTTTATTATGATTTCTCTGCGTTCTAATAATGTATTTTAGTATCGGAGATCAGTGAAGTAGGTATTACGAAACATGCAACATAAAAACAATTTCTGCATGTAAATGATATTTAAAGGCTTAACAAATCTTTGGCAAGTCAGAACCTTTTTGGATTTTCACTATTATAAATTAGTAGATAGTAGTAATATAAAGTGCCTCTGGTCTACTCTATATCTGTGAAAAAATTTCATCAAAATCGACCGATTTTGATGAAATTTTTCTGTACTTTCGGAGCCTAATCAATACAAACACGCAAACATACAATCGAAATATCTTGCCTCTTTATAATACCACTATACAAGTGTATACTACGTTAGGATTTGGGTACTATCGAACAAGTTGCCGCTCGACCAGGCGTAAGATGAAAATCAATTAACAGCGCCGTTGAATCGTACGCACGCACACATAGGTACTGAAGTGTAAATACGCAGTTCAACCACGTCTTCGCACTCTGCAGTCATTGCGGTCACTTTTTTGTGTTTAAATATTTTAAGGCGTCTTTGTGCAATGGAAAAAGTTTAGAAACTTGTCGAGCAGGAACTTTGCCGAGTTTACTTTGTCGAGTTCAATTTTAACATAGGAGTACATTAATAACTGTACCTTTCAAATTTATTTAAATTCGTATCTAATTACTAAAAAAAAAAAAAAAGTGTGTGTCAGCTCCGACGCACGACTGGAGTTTACTCTAAAAAGTAAAACACGTCCCTCAGAAGGAACAAAAACTTTAGCGATCGATTTGAGTTCAAAAATTCGCGCCATGTGAAAAAAAGTGACAGGTGCGCAGAATACGTTGCGCACGAAAACGTAACGAGGTCATTCGTTCAGTAGATTTTACACCTCATATTTTTCATACCGCCTTATATGAAAATCGATTCTTAAGGAGTAAACTCCAAAAACTATATTTGTACTTCCAAAGCTTTTGTATTTCGTACATAATAAGAATGTATTTACTGCATTCGAAGTGAGTAGATTTGATAACAATAAAATCTTGATATTATATCTGTTTCGTTCGCTTACGAAAACGTTTCAAAATATTGTTACAGAACCTAATTGACTAAATCTTAGGATATATCAGAATTGTCATAAAATTTTATCGCCCGCCCACAGTTGAGTACTAGATGTTAGTGACTAACTCTAGGTTTTGAAATAGACGTCCTACAGCCGCCTGCGAGTGTCATTATCGATTATGGGACTTCAATTAATGATAAGATTTATTGTGACTTATTAGTTATTACCTCTATATTGTGGATATCGGCGCGATTGGTGTCACAATTTACTTGAGTAAAAAGATTTTCCATATTCAGCACTTTAGCCAAGATGTCTTCGCTAATTACGATGACGAAGTTAAAAATTTAAAAATGTATGGTATCGATGTATCGCGCGCTATGTTACGTCGATCCCATATTTTTTTATACAACATGTGCGAAGACCTAGAGAAGACCAATTTATTTATTTACCAACGACCTGGTAGTCGTAATTGGGGATGGCAACATGGCTAAAGGCTCAGGTTTCTCTTGACCTGAAAATAACAGTAAAGTCCCTCTTGCCCCTAATAATACCAGGATTCATCATCGTCTGTCGTCGACAGATCTGTGTCAACAAGGCGTGAGTTATCGGGCCGATAATGACCGATCACGATAGGTCGTCGTGGGCGTAGGGTCGTTTCGGCCCACACTAGTTCTCTAACGCAGGATGTACACATTTGTCACTATGTACTCAGGACTGTTCTAACAGCTGGGCAATATTAAGAGCCCTATTACAAATCTGCACTCTGCGAGATTAGGTATTTGAAGCGTTACCGACATTTCGGATTTTGTAGTAATTTTGCAGTTGTATTTATCGTTTTTATTTAAATAGGTTAATAAATTCATGCTTTACATTTATAGAATCTTTATTCCTCATGAAGTAACAATTGTTCTGGTATACATTTTGCTGAATAATATTATCGTAGATAGGAGTAATTGACAGTTAACTTAAAGCGATTTTCGAAGTTTTTTTGGCTTAAAAAAATGTTTTTTCTATTTTAAATCAAAGATATTTCAAAATTCAAAGGCCGCTACGAACTATACGAGTATATATGAGATAACATTCTCATTTTATTTGCTTAGAACAGTAGGTCAATCCAGGAGCTCAAAAAATAGCCTTCGCGCATTTTATGAAAACCTTTCTCTGCGTTTTTGGGTTTAATCAAAAAGTTAAGTAAAATTCACAAAAAGCGAGGCCGCTACTAACTAGGCCAATAGCTATTCTGCACTATTCGATATGTCAAAATTGTTAATGTATCTTTGTTTCTGAGATCAAAAACGCCATAATTGGCCATTTTACGCAAAAATCACAGTCGAGATGTAATATGCCTCAGAGATTTATTACAAACGTTAATACCTACACGCGTGCTGATACGCGTTCCGCGTTGATCGTGTGTTAGGTACCTGCCTACTTTGTTCAGCCTTCTTGTAACAATTATTACATACAAGTAGTTGCCCGCGACTTCGCATGTGCAAAAAGATATTACGCTGGGACCGTACATTTTGCCGCGAAAAAATAGCCATGTCCTTTTCCGTGGTCTACTCTATATCTATGCCAAATTTCATCAAAATCAGTCCAGTAGTTTGGGAGACTATTCAATGCAAACAGACAAATCTATTTCCCCCTTGTAATATTAGTATAAACAAATGAATATAAATGACTATTAATAAAAAAAAACTATCTAGGTACTAGGTGCGTAGAATATCTAATATTGTAGTAGTAGAAATAGACATATCAATTTAATGAAGTGAATTAATAACAAGATATTTACGTTTGTCGCGCCGCCGCTAGTGCGGGGCGGCGGTTGTCGATACTTTACGATAATGCAAATTTATCGACGTCGATTATATCGTCGCTGAATATTCATCGCGCCGTAATTGTTTCTAACCGATGGTGAAATTAATGGTCATGAATATGTTTACGTTGAAACGATTGCCAATTTACACAGTGTTTACATTCCATTTGAATTTTTGATTCACTTTAACCGTTTTCGTGGGTGTCAAACTCATGTAGACAACTTTATGTATAAATGAGTGAAAGCTTTTTATATCCAAAATTAAGTAAATTAAGTTTTATGACACATAAGTGTTTTAGTGATATAATCAAATAAATAATTAATATTTTATATATGTACCTTTTACATAAACGTACGTGGATTAAAAATAATGAACATGTTTTAGAACTAACTGAGAAAATGTGCCAACTTTTCCTCAGTTACATCTAAAATATGATAAAATAATCCTGAACAAAAGAAATTTCTAGTTAATAATGAAGCCGCAAACTATTATTATTATTATGCAAAATATTATATTCAAACTAGGTATGTACATCACTATTAATAGCCTAAACCTAGTCTAAGGTTGGAAAGTGAATATGACAAATCGGCCGGTGTGCCCGTGAGAATAACCGACTAGACTCCGGTAAAACTGCGGTATTAATATTAGCGGATTTGACACGAAGTCTACCGAGGCGACGATTATCTCTTATTATAGATCGCTTGACAGACTGTGGGCGGCGCAAGTAATGGCCTTTAAATGTCGCGTATTTGTTGAAGGGATTGGCAATTTTACATCTAGTCGGTGTGATTCATTCGGGAAACTCTAGATCACGATGATTTTATACTTAAAATATAAACTATAATATTACTAATAGTATAAAGAGAAAAAGTTTGATCGTTTGCATTGTCAACCGTCGGAATGGCGCCATTTTTAAGTAAATTGGACAGATTTTTTATTTGCCTAAGTCTATGACAAACTTACGGAACTATTTTTTGAATTTGATCCCAGGGTAACCTATACGCAAAGATTTCAACTTTAAGATAGGCTATGACGTACATTTGACAGAACAAATCTTCACACAAGAAAAAGAAAAAGAAAAAGTTGGTTAGTTATTAAATAAATAAATAATAAAAAACCTATGAAATTGCCGTTCTGCAGTACTGGCCATTTCAAATCAAAATAATTTTTGTTTGGCAAAGAATTCTAATTTCAAATTAATTTTATTTTAAAAACATGGAATTCTTTTTCCAAAAGTAGTCATTTGTTTATTGATTAGTGTTACATTTTCATCGCATTTCAATCTTTTTCGTCATCATTGATACGTTAAAAATTCGAGTAATTATGGAATATGAGTACCGTCGTGGCAGCAACGCGGCACAAGCGGCACGCAACATCAACGACGTTTACGGAGCTAACACTACAAACCAACGCACCACCTGTTATTGGTTTGCTCGCTTCCGTTCTGGAAATTTCGACCTGAAAAATGAACCTCGCGGTCGTCCGAAGACTTTGGTCGACAATGACGAATTAAAGGCGATTGTGGAAGCTAATAATATACATAATCAAATCGAATACACAATCTACGGCTAAATTAGCAGCAGCTTTCGACGTTAGTGTCAAAACAAAATTGGTCCATTTGCGTCAAATTGGCAAGGTAAAAAAGCTTGACAAATGGGTGCCCCACGAACTCAATGATCGCCAGCGCGAAGTACGCGTCGAGACGTGCCTTGCACTGCTCAACAGACACACAAATGAAGGAATTTTGGACCGCATTGTTACATGCGATGAAATATGGATTCTGTTTGATAACCGCAAGCGCTGAGCAAGTTGGTTGGATCCTGGTTCAGCACCTAAACAATGCCCTAAAGGAAAAGTTACCCCTAGAAAAGTGATGGTCACTGTTTGGTGGTCTAGCGCCGGTGTGATTCATCACAGCTTTTTACCAAACGGGGCGAGCATTACTGCAGATGTGTACTGTGAATAACTGAACACAATGATGGAGAAGCTGGAACATTTCCAACCAGCATTGGTCAATCGCTCGTCTCCGCTGCTTCTGCATGACAACGTTCGACCTCTGGCAGACGGTCTCCAAGTTGCAAGGACTGGGGTTGGAAGCTCTCCGTCATCCGCCCTACTCACCAGACCTTGTGCCTACATACTACTACTTTTTCCAGAATAATTTCTTGGCGGGAAAAAAAATTCAATACCCGAGAGGCAGTACAAAATGCCTTTGAAGAATTTGTTGCCTCCCGTCCAGCTGATTTCTCTAAGAAGGGCATCAATAAACTGCCACTGCGTTGGCAAAGATGCATTGATTGCATGGGTGATTACTTCGATTAATACAAATAAAAAATACATGAACAAAATTCGTTTAAATTTTTTCATACAAAACGGCAATTTCATAGGTAAAGACCTAATATTATATACGAGGGCGGGTCAATAAGTCCGTGACTTTTGGAATAAAACACAGATTTTTTGATAAATAAATCATTTTATTTTTCAACGTAGTCCCCCTTGAGCTCTATACACTTTGTCCAACGCTTCTCCAATTTTTTTATCCCTTCCAAAAATATGATTTGTCGAGGTCCTCAAAATAGGCCTTTGTTTGCGAGATGACTTCATCATTGGAGTCAAATCTTTTTCCACTGAGCCATTTTTTCAGGTTTGGGAACAAGAAGTAGTCACTCGGAGCCAAATCTTGAGAATAGGGTGGATGTGGGAGCAATTCATAGCCCAATTCATGGATTTTTGCCATGGCAACTGCACATGTGTGCACCCTTGCATTGTCTTGGTGAAAAAGAACTTTTTCTTGGCCAAATGAGGTCGGTTTTTTTTCAAATCCTCATTGAAGCGGTCCAATAAGTTGGCATAATATTCCCCATTAATTGTTCTTCCCTTTTGAATATAGTCAATGTGGATTATCCCACGTGCATCCCAAAAAACAGTCGCCATAACTTTATTGGCTGACAAATCCACCTTGGCCTTCTTTGGCGCCGATTCACCTTTAGAAACCCACTGTTTTGACTGTTGTTTGGTCTCTGGTATGTTGTGATGGATCCATGTTTCGTCCACGGTTACAAAACGGCGCAAAAACTCCTCCATATTGTGATTAAACAACGCCAAACCTTCCTGTGAAGTTGTTACACGATTGCGTTTGTGGTCGACTGTGAGCAAACGCGGCACCCATCTTGCGGAAAGCTTTCTCATGCCCAAGTGATCATTCAAAATTGAAACCACTGAGCCATGCGAGATGCCTATGGCTTCCACAATCTCTTGCACTTTCAATCTTCGGTCGGCCAACACCATATCGTGAATTTTTTCGATTGTTTCGGGTGTAGAGACCTCAACTGGGCGTCCAGGACGTTCGGCATCTTCAGTGCTTGTACGGCCACAACGAAATTCAGTAAACCACTTTTTTACCATTGAAATCGATGGTGCAGAGTCCCCATAGTATTTATCAAGCTTAGCCTTGGTCTCGGTAATGGTTTTTTTTCGCAAAAAATAATGCTTAATAAGCACACGAAATTCACTTTTTTCCATTGTTTCCTTAAGTTACTGGATAGTCTGATAAAGATAGCTGTAAAACACAAACTAACTGACGCAGCAAGTTCAAATTTTGATAGGAGTCAACTCACAGATGCCTGTTGACTTGTAGTGTTGCTTTTTCAGTAAGGAGGTTAGAAATTCAAAAAGTCACGGACTTATTGACCCGCCTTAGTACGTCTATATCTATACGTTTATTATTTTTTTATTCAGTCTCCTGAACTCTACTATAATTAATAATTATAAGTATTTGACAAATATTATTTTTTTGTTAACATGATTTAGGTCAAAACTCACCTTGCAATTGAAATATAAATATGTAAATTAAAATAAACAGCATTTGAGCTCGAACGCCTCCGCTCATGCCTTAAACAATATGTCCACAAAACCTGCTCTCCCACGGTCATATAACATCTTATCTCAGTGCTAATTGTACAATTCGAGTTTTTTGGTCAATCGAACAACACGGAAATCAATTGGTTGTAATGCAATTGAATTATCGAAGTCGATAAAAAATGCAATTTTGCACGGACATGAGTTTCGGAATTGACCACGTTTTTATGATTTTCAATGACAATTTTGATTCGGATATCGTGATGGCATTATCTCAATTACATCTTATATCTTTAAACGAGCAATTCTTGTATATTTATTTATTTATATGTATCTGTGATCTCGGAAACAGCTCTAAGGATTTCGCTGAAATTTGGTATATGGGGGTTTTCGGGGGTAAACAATCGATCTAGATTAGTCTTATGTTTAGGAAAACGCGTGTTTTCGAGTTTTCATGCGGTTTTCTGTCAACGCATTTCGTCACGCTGGCCACTATCTGCCTGGTCTAGCGGGTTAAGACGCGGATCGCAAGAAACGAGTATTACGGGTTCGAATCCCGCTCGGTGACTTACTTTTGGTTTTTTTTATATGTTCAAGTATATATATAATTTTTTTAATTTTTATTGTTTTAGACAAGTTTAAAAAAATGTAGTTAATATTCGAGATAACAATATATATTTCTCATAAATATGTCTAACATTTACCTATACTGATTACGTGAATAAGATTTATGCTTTCGAGTTTCACCATATTACAATAAATAGTAATAACCGAGCAAAGGTCGGTCGCCCAGGTATTATATTTCTTACAGAATTTCAGACAAAGAATTTTAACTTCCAACATGAATATAATATTGGTTTAAAATACACAGAGTACAAATGTGGCGCTGTGGCACGCTTGACAGATGTGAAACCAGTAATTATTTATATTTGTACAAATTGTCTAAACCACCACTTTAGTTGCTTCATTTCGAAAACACAACCACTCAATAATGTTTTATCGCTTCAACTACAGCGTTTACATTCATATCGTTACCCCTAAAGAACGCGAAAACTTTTGCGGACCGTTCAAAGCATAGTCGATCCCTTAAATTGTTATCGGTATTTGAGAGAAAAACACAAAACGGGAAAAGCCACCAAAGCAAATGTTTGTGAAGTCCAGCGTACGGCACCTGTGGTTAGGACAATGTCCACTGAGGGATCTGTATAGAGATGTAACAACTGGTAGATTTAATAAAATATTGCAAAGTAATGGCGCCATGATTCAAAAATATACATACACAGAGATTAGCCGGAACAAACACACAGACCGACAGACGGACAGAAAAATGTTAACAATTTATATTTTATTGTAAGTACCGATACCGATACCTTTTAAATGCATGAAGTGAAAATAAAAGCTGTTAATTTGAAATTACAAATAGACACTTCAATTTTGTTTATCTGTATAGATATAATATATTATATTATACAAAACAAATAGTTGAACTAAGTATATATAGTACGCGCGGAACTAGTTGGCCGCACCTGAGGTAGGGACAAGGGTGAGGGGGCGGGTTGCTTGCCCCTTCCGTCCTACCGCTCGCATACCTAAGGCCCGGCTAGCTAGTCACAATATGTAACAGTTATAATAGTCACTATGTGTAATTGCAAAATTCTACATTTTTGTCAAGGTGATAAGGTCGTTTTTTGTATCATTCTTAATAGTCGTTATTACATTGTGATTTCGAGTGGCAAAAAGTGTCGTGCCTATTAATCCGTCTAGCCCCAATACAATTCGCAACGCGCCATAAGGAACTTCGTTCCAATATTTACACATAAGTTACATGAACAATGATACCAAATATTTTGTCAGGCTGAAGTTTATAATGACTTTTTATGAACCATACTGTCTTACCCGAAGGTTATTAGAAACCAAAAACCATGTATAGCCGATTGGACATGTGACTAAAAAGTTGGTCCTGCACCTGATTCTAACGTGACCCTGTCAATATGACTGGTATGAAAGGAGGTTAAAATGATGGGAGCTGTTCTTATATTTTCTTCTTAGCATCACGAAATTCTAGCACCAGTAGATCACTCACACATGGTCACGTTAGAAGCAGGTGCAGGACTGACTGACCGACTGTTCTATATTTGTTGTAGCAGCTCCACAAATGCCTCACGCCTTGATACGTGCTACCCTTATTTTATTTCGCGACTCAATACATTCTCTATTTCGTCGCTCAAGTGTTTGCCCTCGAAGGGTCGGCGAGAAGAATACAGAGCGAGCCCTTTGGCTAGGGTCTCGAGTGTCGACCTTTTCTTTGCCATTTTATTACTTGTCGTACGTGGCTCCTCTGTTGTGATATACGATAATTGCTTTGTGTTCCCGGTATTTTTATTTTAGGTAAGTGAAGAAAGTAATTAATAAAGTACAAGGTTTTGTAGGGGTTGAATTTCAAACATCTAATGCTGCCAGGCCGGCGGCGGCTGTTCGTGGTGATATAGCCAAACAACGTGTCACTTTTGGTGTAAGAAAGCTGATGAATTCATACAAATACTCAGAAAAAACAACTCAACTGGTAGCCTCCACCCTACCCTCTTATTACCCATTGTTAACTAAACTTATTAATTTAGTTGTGCTCTTCTATTTCGACCACAAACAATAGCCAAGCTATTAGGGTCAGATGAGATTGCTAAAGTTCATCAAGTCAGCTTCGGGGGAGATGGCCCGCCGCGCTAGGCCCGACAGGCCACAGGCCCGAAAGGCCCACAGGCCCGATAGGCCCACAGGCCTGATACAGGCAGTTATGTCAGTGGCCCACCTAATCTACATCTAACCATCTCAACATGCCATTATTCTAATACAAAACAATAATTCCCTTCAAAGCGCATGACATTAAGAAATTATTAGGTTGCGTTCGTCCGCGCAACCTCTGCTTCAGGCTTATAAGGCCGCGGTCAGACGTCGCGCGCAGTGGCGGTTAATATTATTTTAATGAATTACAATAATTGTCCTTTTTATATTCTAGAATGTTCATGTAATGTTCGGTTAATACGTATGTGCGAGTAACTATAGTCTATTCGCGTTGTTTGAAGTGAATTATGCGTACATATGTCATAATGATTTACTTTATTTGGTAAATGTGCACTAATGCGTTATTGGTAAATTTTGACATATGCACTGATGATTCACTGCAATGTTAACACGTTAATAGACTATAGTGAAATAATAATTATGTAGATGAGTTTTGGATCAAAATATTATGGTAGGTTATGTAACAGCAGAAGCTGCTAGGCGCCTGTCATTGTGCAGTACCTTTTTGCTAAACAGTCTAATATATTGTAATCTACATGACAAGGAGCATGAGATACATACAATGAGCTTAGCTGATTCACGTCATCAACTCTCTTACCGCCTTGACCGTTCGCATTAGATATTTCACATCAAAATTGTCTCGAGTATTTTACGGACACTATCTAATAATTTCTGTCGCCCCCTCAGCACACGGCCTAATCGCCGTTGCAAGCGATACACTGCACATGAAGGCACCACGTGGGCGGAGCCCGCGGCTCAGCTTTTGCCAGTTAAATACGCCATTCTTGTTAAGAGGGCAATTAGAACGAACTAAGTACTTATATTATGCTAAAAATTATATCCGCATCTAATACTGAATGAATATTGTTGCTAAATGGAAATCTAGAGCTTTGAAGGTATATGAAATCCTCGGGCGTCTAATATTCGATTATTCTTGTTCTATTTTCAAATTGTTCGTCTCTATACTCTCCACCACAGATTAAAGAGGAACAGGAACAGCTACATAGTTGGATATCGATATGATTGCACTACTACAAGCATAGGAAGGAAGGAAAGGAGGAAGGAAGAGGAAGGACGTGTCCACGATTTACTGAAAAAATTGTGGATCGTTGAAGGGGACGTCAAAATTGTTTAAATTTTGATCGGTTTGGGTCGTTCTATGAAAGCTGCTTCTCTGTATGTAAGTTTATTTATATTTTCTACTCTGTGCTCTCCACATCCGACACACCTTTAGCTTCTGAACGAACAACAGCCATCCGATTTACGAAGTTCATCACGGTTTTGGTATTCTTAAATCAAGGACACTGGTCGTTCGTTCGTTCCCTTGCCCTTTTTATAATTTTATTAATGACTAGCTGTTTCCCGCGGCTCCGCCCGCATAAATATACTATCGAGTATCCCGAGTTTAATCCGGAGCCTAAACTAATACCATACCACATTTCATCAAAATCTGTTCAGTAATTTTTGCGTGAAAGAGTAACAAACATCCATATATCCATTCTCAAGAACTTTCACATTTGTAATATTAGTAGGATTAGCTTTATACACCTCATATACTTAGAATAAACGATGAATCCATCAAACACGATTCAGCACATTGAAATTAAACGTATCTTAATCAGTATGGTACCTATTCAAGTCCTTGAAGGGATTAGAACATTAAAATATTCCTGAGAAAGATCGTTAGATAGGCGCATTTAAGAGTTGTAGGCGTGTTATTGTTGTTAAAAGCCTCCAGCCATTAGGTCGAGTGTATCGCGACTGATCGTCACGAACATTGCGTAAGACTTTATTAGCTTCATTATACTGAATTGTACGTTATATTTCAATTTTATTAGCCGGCAGTAGCTTGTGAATCACATTGTCAGGTTTAAATTATTTGTATAATTGCTCATTATTTATTTATTATGCAAAAACTTATCACTATATAAAAACTAGTCCTACGAAATATTTCATCTTATTTTCTATACAAACCAACTCACTAAAGGAGATCATTATCATTCTAATCTTAGCGCAGTTACTTGATTGGTATATTACTTTCCCATCGTTATCATTATTGTTGTGGACTGAGTTCCCTTGTCTCAGATCCTTAATTTACAATTTACCGGTAAGAATAATATATAAGTGAATACCTATAATATATTGCTAATACCTCTAATTCTATTTCAAACATCTTGTCCGCAGTCCCACGTCTTATGTCAAGGCGAAATTAGTTAAGTGCAGACAAACATATATATGGAGAAAGGGTCTGTCCGTCTATCACATTGTGATTACCTTTCTCAAGTTCCGATGTCACGCCATGTGTCCGCGAGGGGACGGATTGCGTGTAGGTCTTTAATGTTGTGTGTGATATATTAAAGGATTAAGCCAATGTTACTTGGAAGTCATGCTAAATGTCTAGTTTAAAATTGGTAGATGTAAGGCTGGGACTATATGCTCCGGAATACGGCGGACCCGGGAAAATTCAGAGCACTGAAAATAGAACTCTGCGCTAATACAATAGAGCTGAAAATAGAACACACCAGTGTCAAGTCAAATGTCAATATCGAATACGACAACTCGACACTCAAGATAGCCGATTTTCAAAATATTGTATTAGTCCAGAGTTCTATTGTCAGTGTTCTGAATTTTCCACTGTCATACGGATTCCGTACATATAGTCCCACCCCAATAAACCTCTACCTTAGTGTACGAAAATAATTTTTTATTGTAGTTGCATTGATATTGGAATACGACGACCCTTTGACTGCTAAGAAAAATACGAGCCAATAAAAATATGTTGGCTCCTAAAATAATAGGGTTATGTCGTACCACCTGAGATCAGAAATAGGGTCATTTGTTCCTGCGGTCACGTAGCATTCAGAAACATGTCGGCTTTCAGCAATTCATTCAGCAATTTACTGCAATATGTCAGCTTAATCCGGCCCTGGTCTGTCCCCTGTTGAAGGACAAGTTTAATGGTGTGCTCACGGAATAATTGTCTTTATCTTGATTTGTTTATTAAATGAATATTTAAGCGTTTCATTACGCCACCCTTTTGCGTTCATTTGAGGGGACTTTTGTAACAAGTCGTTTATAATTAATTTGGGAAAGCAATGTTTTTATTTTCATGCATTTTTTTTCGGAAAAAATCCTAATTAAATATTTTTTTTATCGTATTAACTCTGTGGGTTTAATTATTATTGCCAGTACTTTTTAGAAGTACTTTTAAGTTTAAGTGAGCACTAAAATATCTAAAACTACATGAAAATGCATAAATATAATAAAACACTTTATGTATAGACGATAATGTCAGCATAATGCTTGTCGCTGGTCGCTTATTTCCAGCATGGTAGCACCTTTACCTTAATTCGGTCTACTTTGTCACAGAAAATTGTTTCCCTCAAATTGCCGACACGAGGAAACACGGGGAAATCTTCACTAAAACATCAACAATGTAGTTTCTGATGTAGGGATAAGATATAGGATTACAACACTTGTGTACACTTACCCTTTCTCTTGTAATACCGTACAAAAATCAAATAGCTACGTAGAAATATGAATTTCAAGATGGTGAAATTTGTGGGTATGTTTTTTTTTATGTTTGTCATTTAAAACAACGAAATATCCAGTTCGATGAAATAACTTGAGCGTTTATAGCGGGTTAAAAATGTCGTGCCTGCGCGAGGTGTACTAAAATACTGCCCTCTTATTTTCAATAGCCTAGATACATTTTAAGTGAATACCTATAATATATTGCTAATTTAATTGCTAAGGCCATGCATTATGGCAAAAGCACTACCAGGCTTACATAAAAGAAATCCAAAGCCTTCAACAGTCCAGCCAACAACCAAACGCCAAAATACCAGGGTCGCATAAAAGAACAGCAACTGATGACCTCTATTGATCTCCACTAACTGTGTTATGTCCCCCGAACTTCCCCAATTACTCTCGCTTCATCGGAACACAATTAAGAGGGAATAAGAAGCTTCTAGATGAATTAACTTGTCTTTGTTGTTTATACTGACGACAAACTAAATAGATTGTACACTATAATACTTTATAGAGGAAAGATGTGTTTGTTTGTTTGCATTGAATAGGCTCCGAAACCACTAGACCGATTTCGATGAAAGGCACAGAATATATAGGGGGAGGACATAGGCTACTTTTTATCGCGGTAAAATGTACGGTTACCGCAAGATTTGTTTTACACGTGCGAAGTCGCGGGCAACATTTAGTATATACTATATAACTCTATACTAATATTATAAAGAAAAAGGTTTGTTTGTATGTTTGTTTGTTTGCAATGAATAGGCTCCGAAGCTTTTTTTTTTTTGAAAATTTGGCACACATATAGGGTAAGCCATGTGGAAGACCAAGGGCTACTTTTTATTGCGGCAAAATGTACGGTTCCCGCGAGATTTCCTTTTGCGCGCACAAAGCCGCGGGCAACACTTAGCTAGTAAATAAAGAGCCATTGTAATATTTTTGAACTTACTAAGTCTATAACAAAATCTTTCCCTGATAATAAATCTTCCCATCACTTTCCTCCAGACTTACAACTATCTTAAAAGTAAAACGACCTTCCGGACTCTTCGCCATAATTTCAAGTGACGTCTTTATCGGATTGGCAGGGTTGGGTATAAATCTCCGGCTATCAGGAGACTCGGTGAAAGCGGTGTGCTCTCGCCGCGGGGTAGAGCCTACGCCCTACGAGGTTTGCCGTACGATAGACTTAGAAACAATTGTATTGTTTTTAATAAAGGTTTTTTTTTAAAGATTAAAACAGTGATTTCAAAACTAAGGATCGGTTTTGACGTATATTTGACAAAAAATCTCTATACAAAAAAAAGTTACGTCATCGTAATTTCAGAAGATTTTGTCAAATAAATGCAGACTGCATGTCAAACCTCGAGTTACCGAAACAGCCCCAAAAGTAGGGCAGTTTAAGTATGACAATCTAAAAGTACTTCTAAAATCAAATTTAAATCTTAAAGTACACATCTCGACGTGCCTCGTCCAAAATATATTATAAGGGTTTAAAACATTTTTAGGGGTTATAACCTGTAAGTCCCATAAATATGTATTGATTTTAAAAACTAACTTTCAAGTTTCAATGTACTTTTAATCACTTTTCAAGATATATAAACACAATACTCAACAAAAATTTCTAATAATATCAAACCGCAGTCAACTGACGTGTCAAGTCAAAAGTCTTTTGGTCAGACAAATCCTTGCTGCGAAATCGTAACCAGTTCACACTGGTGCTCCTACAAATCATTAAATTAGCCGTCTCTCGATAAGGCAAATGTCATAAGTCCAGGCTGTACCAACCACGGCTTCAGCCGCCGGCGCGGCAGCGCGCACAATGCCAATTGTGTGATGGTAGATAGGTGGGAGGAGCGCCTCGTACCAGTAACTTACAATGCATTACAAACTAATTACAACCTAGGAAGTATAGAGGAATTTAGTGGCTTTGGTGTGTCGTTTTACGTTATTCAATGCTATCAAGATTATTTGCTTACAACTAGCTTTTGCCTGCTGCTCCGCTCACGTAAATACAGTATCCTCCGGGAACGCTGTACTTTTCGGGATATCCGGATGTAAAGCAGCCTATACTTTAAACCAGAGCTTAAACTACTACCATAGCAAATTTCATCAAAATCCGTTCAGTAGTTTTTGCGTGAAAGAGTAACCAACAATTATCCATACATCCTCACAAATTTTCGCGTTTATAATAGTAGTAGGATTAGGATTTACTCAGTTCACTTGTTTATGAGCTACGGTGCCACAGTCAGAATAAACGGCGGTAAAACATAAGGCTTTTAAAGTCGATACAATTTTTTTTTAAATGAAGTTGACATCAAATTTGAAATTAAAATTGAAATTAAATTAAAATTTACTTGAAATCAACGTGTTGTCGTAGATGAGCTTGAAAATAAATAATATTAAAGGGACGAAGATCCGCTTGAACATAATTTGACAAACAAACAAACAGTCAACAGGATTCGCACGCGTGTGACAAGTCAAGGCCACGGAAATTATTCCGATAATGTCAATACATCGATCGAAAACAAAATACAAAAAACCGATTTTGGTCGGGTTATTATGAATGATTACTACTCCGACAATGCGATTACGACCAGCGTAATTTGAGACACTCTGCTTCTATTTGTCGATATTTTTGCAGGCGACAATAATACAATTGAGGGTCTAGCTACGATTGCTGAGAAAAGGTTAGATCTGACAATCACCTGATGGGAGTACAAAGGATCACCTCGTGTGTCAGAGGCTGCACGTCTTTGACTGTCTATAATTAGACGAGCGGCAAGTACAAGGCAAGTACGTTCAAATTAAAAGTATTTGGTAGCGGATGTTGGTATGTCAATGTCAAATGTCATTGTCAGATACTCCACGGTGAATAGAATAATTACGTACTCATCATTATCACGATGTATATGGAATCTCAATTAAAATCTTTGTTAGATAAGATTTTGGTGTTATTCAATTTGTCTTTTAGACATTAGACGTACTTAATGTTCTCGAGGTTATTCAAGACCAACCAGACAATGTGAAGAAACACAAGGAAGTCAGAAGTAACCCTAAGTTACTTCTGGATCCACCAGGATCAAGTTGACTTAGAAATCTTAAGCTAGGAAAGTTTGCTGCCGTGTGTTGTCATATTGTGTTCGGTTTTCAGCTCTATTTTAATAGCCCAGAGATCTATTTTCAGCGCTCGGAATCGTCTCCGGCTGGAGGGTTCTGGGTAATATTATAGTCCCAGCCTTATAGGTGACTGATAACATCCCGATAAGGTCAGTTGGTATGATTATTTGGATAACCTTTAGGTAGATTGGTCATCATCATGGGAACACCTTAGATCTCACCGCTCACCTCAGTAACCGGTTAAGTCTTGAAAACTACATTTTTGATAACAGTAAAATAAAAACCTCGCCATGTTGCGGGAAATGACGGCACTAAAATGAAATGTCAAATATTTGAGATTAAAGTAACCACATCTCAGCCATTCACAGTGATGCTGCAAATAAAAAATGATTTTTTGTTTTCTGGTCAGGCTTTATAAAAGCGCTATCAACTTTTGTCTACAGATTGTAAAATTAGTTTTAATTCTACTCCTATCTCGGAAATAGGTACTATCGAACAAGGTGCCGCTTGACCAGGCATAAGATGAAAATCGCGTAGCAGCGCTGTTGCATGTGCGCACATACTCATGCTCACGTGTAAATACGTAGTTCAACCACGTTTGCAGTCGATGCGGTTACTTCCTTTGTGTTTAAATATTTTGAGGCATCCTAGTGCAGAGAAAACGACTAGAAACTGGCCGAGCAGGAACTTTGATGATTTTATACATCACTACTAGTTTACAAAATATTTTTTGTATTATGAAAATTAAACATATAGCATTTAATTTTATTGACGTAGAGGACATTTGGACAAGGCCAACGGACATCTTTGTTCGAGTAATTGCTTATGACCATTATTATATAAGTTTTTACGACAATAATTATGCGTGGATAAGAAATTACATACCATTTTCGTTGAGTTTAACAATTTAATTGCAATAATCGCTTTGACGCCAACTTAATATAAACAAAAACATGTTTTTGGTGTTCTTTTGACACTTTACACGACAAATTCGTCGATTTCCCCCATAAAAATCGCTAAATGTGACCAAATTGGTCGTTTGCGCGATAAATATTGGGTTTCACTTGGAAAATTAATGTAAATTGAATACCTTTTTTAGAATTGTATTTTTTACCCTTATATTATATTTATTAGCTTTCTAATCGCATTCTTTGCCATGATGGTTATTAATTGCCAAATTGTTCTCAATTATTATCACAAAACATTCAAATTCCTTGTTTTACTTGCTCGTTTGAGAATGATTTAAGCACCCTTTTTAATTTCATTGAGATTGTTTTAAGCACTCTTTTTTATTATTTATGTTATTTCTTATTTAACGTAGATGTCCATTTTAGATGTGACATAGATTTATAAGATTCTAAACTGTAGGTACACATTTTCAAACATTGTTATGTACTTTTAAGCTCTTCTAAAACAAATATTGTGTGTCGCTAATGTTTCGAGAAGATAATATTATAGAGGTTAAACTATAGTAAAAAATATATTGATATGTAGTTAGATAATTAATAGTTTAATTAATGTGAGTATTGTTCAAGACACATAACCATCCCGCTTCCTACAGTAAATCAAAGTATAATAATAGTAAAATAAATTTTATAACAAAAATAATTGACAGAACATAAAAAATAATTAATAATAACATTAAACTTAGCAGAATTATTACTTAGAATGCTTTATAATCGTGGTTTATTATTATAAAATTAAAAATTATGAAGCATCAAACACATGAATTTTTATTTCAAGGAGAAAATGCAGTAGTTACTTTATACTTGAGCTCCTCAGTCAGCAAAAACTTTCAGTAAAGTTTTACGGGAATTGTGCGAACGGAGGGGTATTATAATTGGCACAGTTAAAGTTTATGTGGAGGATGGTGTGCAGAAACCTTTTATTTTTTAAATAGAAATAAAGTTCATAAAAATAACTACACACACGAGTTTTGCCGGGGAATTCAATAGGTGACGTTGTGGTTTTTGTATGGCTTTCAAAAATTTGTGTTATTCCGGTTCTTATTATTGGTAGAATATGAACTATTAAATATTCGTTAACGTGCACAAGTGTGGGCAAGTGGTACCTACAACGGCGTGCTATTTTGTGTTCCTCCAAAACTCCCTAGGAACTTTCAGTAAAGCTTCTACCACTTTACTGAATCGACTGACTTGACTCATTGACTGCACTGACTATTTATTTGGACTTTGACTAGACTTAAGACTCGACGATTTAGGAATACGGTGTTGAAAATTGAAACGAAAATTCTATTTCCCGCCTTTTTATCTTGACACTGGCAAATGGTTCTAAGCCGACGCCAATATATTTAAATAAATAAAAAAAAAACTACACACACTAAATTAAAGCGTTTGAAAGTTACAATTTTGTTACACGTTAACGTTTGTCAATCTGTCAAAACTTTTTTTTTATTTAATAGGTAAAGAACCTTGATAAAGTTCAAACATAAAAATTATAAGTTTTAATTATTATTATTATTGGCCAATTTCGACCACAAGTCGAGTTCTAGTATATAATGAGAGCGAGTGAAAAACTTTGTACTCCGTTTGAAAAAATGCTAACGGAGGAGTATGAAATTCGGTTGAGTTAAATATTTGGAGGAGGAGCGAGCTGCATTAATATTTTTTATAACAGTGCTTAAAAATACATTAAATTAATGATACTTGAAATACAATTTTGTCACACGTTGACGTTGGTTTTCTGTTATTGAATCTCTTTAAGACACATAGTCTTAAAGACATTTAATAGACAATATTTACATTTTTTTGTAACCAGGAGGCAAAAATACCCTTATAAAGTTATATAATTTTAAATAAAGTTAAATAAATATAATCTTAAAAATTAAATGAACCACGGTCGAATTTCGACCACTGGCCTATCTTATTATATATAGTATTTTCTTATTATTTTCGATTATTTCCTGCATATTTTATGTAAGTAGTTACTAGCTGACACCGACAGATGTTCTCTTTACTATGAAATGAAATCTATCAGATACACAGAAATAATTTGTAACTGTTCGCTGTTTGGGGGCTTATGTACGGTATAGAACCCAAAACAAAATAGAATTTTTGTCAGTTTGTCTGTACGTTTGTTCGCGCTAATCTCAAAATCTACTGAATAGATTTTGATGAAATGTGGTATAGTAGTAGTTCAGACTCTGGATTAACACATAGGCTACTTTTTATTGCAGAAAAATATACGATTCCCGCGATATGTTTCTGCGCGTACGAAGTCAACTGCTTCTAATGCGTTTTGGTTACCTACTCCACTCCACTTAAAATTTAATCAACCGCCTTCCGAAAAAGGGGAGGCGGTTATACATTGAGCTGTTTATATATATGGACATATATAGTGATTTTGACATTTCCTGAAGTAGCTTTTGTACCAAGGTATACCCTGGATCCAAATGACTGAACAGAACTCCCGAGTCGTTCGGCGTTGTATAAAAAACTAAAAAAACTGAAAGCATACCCCACTATGTCAATTAAAATAATCATCATCAATCACCGCCTTCAACACATCATACTCCATCACATTATGATGATAATAGGTACATGTCATAGTCTTTTACACCGACACGTATAATATCTTTGAACATTACTCTGCCGTTTGTTAAAGCATTTTTAAAATTCTTTTGGTTTATATATTTCGAATATTTTGATATTCTGATATCAAATATATTTATATAATAGGTCTTTACCTATGAAATTGCCGTTCTGCAGTACTGGCCATTTCAAATCAAAATAATTTTTGTGTAACTAAGAATTCTAATTTCAAATTATTTTATTTAAATTTCATGGAATTATTTTTCCAAAAGTAGTCATTTGTTTTTTGATTAGTGTTACATTTACATCGCATTTCAATCTTTTTCGTCATCATGGATACGTTAAAAATTCGAGTAATTATGGAATATGAGTACCGTCGTGGCAGCAACGCGGCACAATCGGCACGCAACATCAAAGACGTTTACGGAGCTAACGCTACAAAGAGGGGTACCACCTGTTATTGGTTTGCTCGCTTCCGTTCTGGAAATTTCGACCTGAAAAATGAACCTCGCGGTCGTCCGAAGACTTTGGTCGACAATGACGAATTAAAGGCGATTGTAGAAGCTGATGATACACAATCTACGGCTGAATTAGCAGCAGCTTTCGACGTAAGCGTCAAAATAATATTGGTCCATTTGCGTCAAATTGGCAAGGTAAAAAAGCTTGACAAATGGGTGCCCTATTAACTCAATGATTGCCAGCGCGAAGTACGCGTCGAGACGTGCCTTGCACTGCTCAAAAGACACACAAATATAGGAATTTTGAACCGCGTTGTTGATTGAACCTGCGATGAAAAATGGATTCTGTTTGATAACCGCAAGCGCTCAGCAAGTTGGTTGGATCCTGGTTCAGCATCTAAACAATGCCCTAAACGAAAACATACCTCTAGAAAAGTGATGGTCACTATTTGGTGGTCTAGAGCTGGTGTGATTCATCACAGCTTCTTACCAAATGGGGTGAGCGTTACTGTTCTTCACAGTACACATCTGCAGATGTGTACTGTGAAGAACTGAACACAATGATGGAGAAGCTGGTACATCTCCAACCAGCATTGGTCAATCGCTCGTCTCCGCTGCTCCTGCACGACAACGTGCGACCTCATACTGCACAGCAGACGGTCTCCAAGTTGCAAGAACTGGGTTTGGAAGCTCTCCGTCATCCGCCCTACTCACCAGACCTTGCGCCTACAGACTACCACTTTTTCCAGAATTTGGATAACTTCTTGGCGGGAAAAAAATTCAATACCCGAGAGGCAGTACAAAATGCCTTTGAAGAATTTGTTGCCTCCCGTCCAGCTGATTTTTTTAAGAAGAGCATCAATAAACTGCCACTGCGTTGGCAAAGATGCATTGATTGCATGGGTGATTACTTCGATTAATACAAATAAAAAATACATGAAAAAAATTCGTTTAAATTTTTTTATACAAAACGGCAATGTCATAGGTAAAGACCTAATATTTTGAGTTTGGATATTTCGAAATTATTCCCTTAGTCACCAAGGTGGATGATGGTGGGGGTCACCATGAATTCCTCACGGATGGCCATAGTCATGAGAGAACTCCACAAAATTATAAGGACTGAACTGAACAGAACTCCTCAGTCTTTAAAGACACGTTTAGAAATTTCGGCATTGTTTAAAGAACTGCAAGCATATGCCACTTACAGTAATCATCATCATCGTCATCATCATCACCAGCATCTTCTTACGATACACCAACATATTATTATGGTGACATATATACACCGTACACCGATATTAATGTGTTTGAAATTTTGTTATTGATAAAATTATATTCATGATCATCATCATCATCACTATAATATTATATTTAATGCTCACTGGTACATTTTTTCCGCGTACTACTACAATAGATAATAATAATTATTTAATAATATAGTCATTATCATCACTGGTGATCGTTTATTTGGTCCACAGATCGGTAATGTTTATTTGGGGGAATACCACGGCCAATCAGAAAACCGGCATAAAAAAACGCTTGAGTTTGTTTTGCCGAGAAAGTGCGAAAACCGGAGGCTTTTTGTATTAAAAACTTTCCTAAAATGTGTTAATAATAATAAATATAACTAAAAAGGGAAAAGTTATGATTTTTTAACAAAAAATGAAAACTAACTTCCAAAGTAAAAATGCACAAAAAATTATGAAATAAAACTTTTTTTTCAAAATAATTTTCCCTTTTAAATTCGGATAAAATTTTAACTACTTCTGTACTCAATCTTCATATTTTTGAAGTCAGTAATGGTACTACCATCGCAGAATTTTTTGTAGACACCATGGGGGGTGTCTACAAAAAATTCTGCGATGGCAAAGATATTATGTCTATATTTTGAGGATAGGTTAGTAATGGGTAAAAGTAATAGGTATACATTGTAAGTTTAAAAAAATGATCACAGATAATGTGGTTTTTTCCGTCTTAGTAAGACGGATACAATATTACTTAATCCTTATCTAGGAGATATATTAAAATTAAAAAGTATTTGAAATTTTAAAAATGAAAAATAATTATGAAATGAAAATTTAGGTATTATAAATATATTTATTTTTACTCTGTGCTACTACTATATTGCAGTATATTTGCTAACGAAGTATAAATTTTCCACGAATATTCTCCCACGCGGGCGAAGCTGCGGACAAAAGCTATACTTAATAAAACTAGCTGCCTGTGTCCAGTTCATACTTATTATTATGTATGGTATTTTCGGAAGCTATTTAGACGGATACAGTATATGATCCGCATTCAAATTAAATACGTTACTCACTTTAAGCATTTTATACACATTATAGTAATTAGTAGCCCTTTGAACCATACAGTTTAAATAATTATCTTATATTTAGAAGATCGTATCGTAAAATTTATATTCAAGCGCGAAAAATATATATCAAGCGGTCTCGCACGTCAAGGGGAGGTGATAAGGGTCTCGTTTTTACCCATTAGATACGAAACCCTAAAAACATCTTCAATATTGTATACATAAGTATATTGCAGTGAGTAGAGTTATTTGCTGAAGAAGTTTTTTCTCCGAGTACACATTCCACGCGGGCGAAGCCGCGGGAAAAAGCTAGTAAATTACTAAATACATAGTACATATACCTACAGCTATAATACCAACTGTGTCGACACCAGCATTAAATCAATCTTTTGAGGCAAACTTACAACTTACCTAGTTTTAGTTACAGACAGACTAGGTACTATATAAAATATAGTGTATATATATTTATTACCTACTATGACTTATAATGTGACTGATGAATGTGAGAGTAAAATAAGGTTAATGCCTTAACCGTGATAGTTGAAATTTGTAAAACATATATTTTTATAACGCATAAAATTTAATCCTATCATACACATACATGAAAGTATAAATTTTTGATATCTTCAATCGTAGAAACGACAAATTCGTTTTACCTCGAAAACATCGATTCCATTAATTAGTCGAGTCGAAACGAGTGCGGGTTCGATTGACACTGGCGATCAAAGGCGGCGGATTCAATAAAACAGATTGACTAATAATGAAGCGGCTGTCGTGAGAATCTCGACTGGTGGATACAATTTTTGTGGGGCCAGCAAACGGGCGATTTGTTTCGCGGGCTTTGTGAACCTGTTTGGAGGTTAGAGTTGGGGACTTCGGTTGTAAAGTTCGGAATTCTGCCAACGAATCGACAAAAATGTGTTTCGATTCGTTGGCATAATATTCACGAACATTTCAATTCAACACTATTTCTTTGTACCTGAATCGTGGTACTAGACTATGGCAATCTTTTGTTGGTATAATCATTTAAAGCAGCATTATTTTTTTTCGATTTACAACAATTATTGTAGCCAACCTGTCGTCGTTTAAGTGAAGTGACACAATTTTCCAAAAAAATAAAATATAATTGTATAGTTATTATTTTTCAACAACAACAATGTATGCTTACGAATCCGCCCAAGACCTGGCCCAACAAAACGCGACTTAAAATCTGATACAGTCAGTAGAAATCCACCTATTTGGGATTCGTCACGCAATTGTATCAATTCACCGTCACCGATACACGACTGACAATTTATGAAATGCCCCGTTCGATGTCGATTTATGAAATTTCCCGTTCTGTCATTTACAAAATGCTCCTTTCGGTCGCCGCCCGACTTGTTTTGGCCATAAACCCGACCGACGACAAACGCATTTCATTGAATTGCCTTTAATTGATCTTGGATCATTTCAGAAAGTTTTTCTTATACTGACAATTTGTTAATCTTGAATCAGCCTAGACATATAAAAATGATAGAATGAATTAAAAAAATACAGAAATCGTATAAGTTGATTTATTTTAAGGGTTAGTTGCCACCGCGACGATACGTGACGCTACACGGTGCTGCATTCTGAAGATAGGGGTTCAAAATTGAATTGAATTACATTCCCTGCACAGCGCGGTGCAACTTGACATTCAAACTCTTACAATGAAACGTGTATCTTCTTCTGTAATGAATAAAGTTCAATTTTGAACAGCTATCTTACAAATGCAGCGCCGAGTAGGTTTTCGTTTCGGTGAAAAGTTACCCTTTGAGTCTTTTTATTACGATATACCTTTGTATGAGCATTATGTAGAGAATAAAATAACAAAATTGTTCACCATCTGAACTTCTTACGTCGCCATTACGATTAATATAATATAAATTATCTGATATTTTAATTATAAAATTAAATGGAAGCCATGTTTTGGCAATGCCTTTTTCTTTGCATAAAGGGAAAATACAATCTTTAATTTATAAATTATATAATAATACAACAAATTATTTAAAAAATCCAAGGGCACGAGTGTAGACTGTCGACCTCCTACAAAGCAATAGTAATAAAACCTGGAGGTTCATGTCCCATAACACATCGATTTAGTACATTGTGTAACGAAATCAATTTGGAACAATTATTAACGATTCGAATACAGCAATACGCGTGAACTCTTGCCACATACTTAGATGCCGCTTATCTGCTACTACGATGTATCCCGCGACTTCGTACGCGCAAACCGTACATTTTGCAGCAAAAAAATAGCTTGTTTATTAATACAGAGCCCAAACTACTACTCAACAAATCATTGTTTGGCTTATATTTCGTTCGTAAACGTTCGTCCCCCACCACACTTCAAATTCAAATTTTTAAATTTCAACTTTACATGATTCTTTTACCTCTTAGATACACGATAAAATGTGTAAAGATTGACAATTTTATGTACGTCTAGGGATTTTTGTTATATTATCTATCTGCATACCTGCTTCCACATAAACTTTAGCTGTGCCAAATTTCATACTCTTTCATTCGCGGAATTGTCGTGAAACTGTACTTGAAGTTTTTGCTTCAGGTATTTTCACTTATATTTACCACAAAATAGTCAATAAGAATTTATCTCTTTATTACTTTTTGGTTGTTCCCAATTCTCACACATTAATGTTCAGGTTAATGTTAAGTGAAGTTAAAATATCGTCTACATGAATATGTTATTCGCATTTAAATGTGTCTAACGTCACACGTGTCCTTGGCATGGATAGATATCACAATTTTATTAAAATCATACTAAGTAGGCCATGCTGAACCAATTACATTTGACAGCTATTCTTTGTTCAGACTTAGTAATTTCAGTGATTTTTATTTATTATTCTTTTATCCTTCCATTTTATAGACAGGGGGGAGGAGTATTTGTAGATAAAATCTTTAGTAGCTTCTCTAATTTTAACCCTTTTCGGTGAGAAATGTTAGAGATTTAGAACAATCAAAGATAGTTTTTATAGCATACTTTCTTCTTTGTTTATTATAGAGTATAACAGCCTCCGTGGTCCAGTGGATTAGCTTAGCTCTCAACTCGGAGGTCGTGGGTTCGATTCCCGCCGTTGGAACAACAAAAAATGTTTCCAAGTTTGGTTAGGACAGTGCAGGCTGATCACCTGATTGTCTGACAAGAAAGATTATACATGCGTCGGATGGGCATGTTAAAAGTCGACCTGCGCCTGATCTCTCGCCAGTCATGTCGATTATGTGTCCCACTAGGTTTCGAGAGTAAAGGAGGAGAGAGTGCGCAGTACGCGCACACACTTGGGCACTTTAAAATAACTCCTGCGAAGCTCGCCTGTTTCAATGAAACCGGCCACCGTCACCGACATCGGTGTGGGGAGCTATAAAATAGAGGATAAACACTAACTATAGCTTTTACAGAGAATGAAGTTTTTAGAAACGGTAGTGTATGTAGGTCTTTGAGAGCAAAAGAGATGTGCTATCATTATAAACATTGTCGACTGATAATAACTACAGTAGATCACAGATTACGGACGATACACCGGTAAATAACGGATAGAACAGTGGGGGAACCTGTTGTACCTCGGCCATATTTTCATGTGTCCGTTATTTATTCCAATTTGATTGTACAAAAGCCACGTTTGCATATTTAAGAAGAATTAAGGATTTGGGTATACTTGGTTAAAATTTGAAAACTGTGCATATCATGTTTACATGTCTTTGAATCGTTTAATAAAAAGTTTTACAAGTACCTAATGTACCTTGGCCAGAAGCACGTTGTACCCTGGCCATTCCGGTTAAAGAAGTTAACCGGAATGGCCACTTAAGAAAAACATTAATGAATGTGAAATTATCCGGCTTCTAATAATGCTTAATTATAAGATTTGTCACCCCAAAAAAAATCAAACGTCGATAAAATCAAAGACTGGATTATGGTGGTAAACGACAATCGTCGGTAGAGACGTAGCGAACACCCTAATCATTAGAACACAAAAGCTCAGGAATACCTAGAAAAAGCCAACTGGCCAAGATACAACTGGCTCCGAGGTACAACATATTCCCCTACATAATAGCAATAAATATCAAATTACAGGTACGCCGATATACCTAACGAGCGGCGGCCAATCGCCACCATATCTTTAGAACAATGCGTGCTTAGGTGCCTGTTTCCACGCGCTATCATCATGTCCACGCACCGGAAAATTACAAAGGAAATCTTACATAGAATGGCATCGTGTCATATTGCATACTATTGGCCGAAATATGTAACGACAGACCCGTCAGCCGTGACATCCGTATGTATGATGGCCACAGAGCAGCGAAACATGCATATATGTTGCAGTATAGCAGTTAATATGTTTGATTGTATATTTCGTGTTTACACTCTATGACCGTGTATACTGGAGCCAACAATGGACACAAATATACGTTTGCACATCTTAAATCACCTGTTACAGCAATGTATCTTTTAATGCATAGTCAATAGAGTCACGTATGTAGTAACATAGTGTACTTTATGTTGATGCTGGTAAGTGTCAGCCGTCACGCAGTGGTGAACAACGTTACTTCACCGTTCTGCGGAGTTGCAAAAGCTGTCACTTGTGTTCATCGCTCAGGTACACTTTATTGCGCAGATTTTCAACCATCGTCATTGTTACGACAGTGTGTTTTACTTAGATTATAAAACAAAAGGTTTGTTTTACCACGAGAGGTGTTTCGGTATATGCTAGGACTAGGGCTTCTTTGATAGCTACTAGACACGAGCTCGTAATAATGCAAAGAATATTTGAGCCTCCAAAACTTGAAGTGTAAGATTAAACCCGAAAAGGAAATTGTAATTTCTTTACATATTTCGTCATGAAATAATAAGTTATAAATCACGGTTTTCATACGCACTAAAACTGCGAAAATTTTATTGCGACGATAATTTTATGAAATAATGAAATGAAAAGTTACTACTTATTTGTGGTAATTTTCACTAATTAGAAGATTTCATGTAAGGTTAAGTAGTTTGCGCACTATAAAAATGACCTTATTAAATAAAAAAGCGGTTTCTTCATCATCATCATCATTAGCCTCTTCATCCATCACGGATGATTCAAGTAGAGTGCGATTTCAAACACTTCTTTTGACGACTATGAAGTCCGAATCTAGACCGACACGACCGCCCGCAATTTGAGCACAAAAATAAAGTGTTTGATGAATTGGGTGGCAAGTTGACGCTTGTGCCACCCTTGGTCCTCCTTTCAGCTAGTTTGTCAAATCGTGTGCGATCATGGTAACTCTCTCTTAACAACGTGTGCTTGATGTTAAAGGAGACGAGGTCACGTTGACTCAATCCTTAAACGGAGCTTCGGGCGCCCAATGCTCCTCTTGGCATAGAATCTGAATATGAAATCAGAATAAAATAATAGATTTTTAATGTGACAATCATCTACAATTGAAGTTTTATATAAACGGAGAAGCGATGTCCAAAAATATTTTCTTACTTTAAGAACTTTAATATTAGGTAAACTTTACCCTTACGCTTCAAAAGCCATTACTAACATCACGACCCGAAATCACAATGTCATAAGTAATTTTGTTTCCAATCCAACAGCCAAATCCTCCAGTAATCTACAAAGAAACGGAATTTGAGTAAAAACTGCCCCTCCGGCGCGGCGCGGCGTTATTATGCAAATCTTCACGGGACTGGACATCCACCTCTGCTCACATAACGCAAGAGGAAAATTTAGAAAATAATAGATAATTTGACACGTAAAAAAACCAACCAAGTGCGAGTTGGACTTGCCCCCGAAGAGTTCCGTATAAAACGGAAAATAAGCCACAATAGTTGTTCGGGAATTTTTGAATATTTATTTTATTCTGTTTTTATTTTCTTTATAATATTTATTTTATTCTGTTTTTGTATTTGTGGTTATAGCGACAACAGAATTACATCACCTATGAAAATTTCACAGCCTGGTGACAGACAGATGGACAGACGGACGGAGTCTTAGTTATAGTGTTAGTATTTGGGTTAGCCCCAAAATTATAGCAATTTGCATTATCGACATTAAATTGATATAAGAATGTTGATTAAGCTTTGAGAACTTGGACCGAAATTCTTAAGCCAATGTACTTAACACAGCAAAAACTATCGCGCGAGGGACCTCTTTCAAGTTTTGTGCACATGTAGATTGGAAACTGAACGACCATCACTTCAAAAATAAGGTTCGATGCAAAATTATATTAAAGCACTCTTATATCCTCTAATTATTCTATAAGATATTTTAATATTTATCGCAAAAAAAAAACAAATCAGATCGCCTCATGTGAACCGAGCTTAAAGCTCACCTTTATAGGCGGTGACGGAATGTCAAAAATTTCTCTTTGAAATGTGACTAGCGAGACACAAATAAACGTAACCAAATAACGAGTTCGCAGCGAAATATTGAGAAATTAAAGAATGTTTAAGGTCCTCTCAAAGTTAAAATATGCTGGAATTTGTTTGAGTGTAGACTTACAAATGAGGGTATAGATAATGACGTAACTGTAATTTTTTTAGCCAATAAGCATGTGGTATATTAATATAATGTTGTTGTAAAACATAATGTAACAACTATATTATATTTTAAGTTGTTATATTTTAAGCTTAGAGTCTTAAACCAATATTTGAAGGTTGATTTATCGTTTACTTTCACCTTTTGACCGCAGGAAAATCTTGTTTATTGAGAAGAAATCTAACAAATTAATAATAAAAAGGGTTATTAATAAAATTATACATTGCTCAATGACAATTAAAACTATTTAAATTTACAGCTGAGTTATGCTTCCCAACTCCGCTACGTTGTCAATGTCACGAATAGCGTAACGCTAACAATTAAAACGAAACAGTCAAATAAAAATTATCATTTGATCTGGTACCAACTGGAGCATAATATGGTACTTTCTAAACACGCGAAGAAAGGTGATGAGCATAGTTGACCGGAGCCTCTCGCTGTGACCGTTCCACGCCAGGAACTGTTGAATAATTCAACATTATATAAATGTCTTGTGGAAAAGCACTGACACCTACAAAAAATATGGTCTATGCACTTAGGACATTGCACTTGTCGCTTTATGAAGTTTATTATTACGCTGATTTCTTTGATACTTCGATTGAATTAGTTTTGCAAACAAGGAAATAATTCATTTTGAACCCCTGACGCAACAGAGTTAGTGTTAAAAGTGTTATAAGTCTGTCTGTGTGTGTCTGTCCGTGGGATCGTAGCTCCCAAACGGATGAACCGATCATGTTCTAGTTTTTTTTGTTTGAAATCTGACGTGTCTTTAGAAGCTATAATTCATCATTATCAGCTCGCTCGCTGCTTTACAATGACGGGGGTTACTTAAAAAAACTAGATGATTACGTCTAAATTATCATAGTTAACTATGACGATTAATTTAACTGTAAAAACAAAATTACATTTTTTAAGTAACCCCCAAATTGTCAAGCAGTGAGCGAGCTGATGATGATAAATTATAGCTGAGAACACTCGATTTTGTCATCTTTTAAAAAAACAAAAAAACTACATGAAATGACACGGACAGATACACAGACATACAAACAGACAGCGTGTCTGTCAAACTTTATAAGTTTGTCAATGAACCATGCGTACATTTATATCAAAATAACTTACTTAAATTGGTAAATGTGAACACGGCGTATGCGTCATTATTGCTCAACTTTGTCATTTGTACGCATGATTCACTCACTTCTTAAATCGAATAGACTATAATAATTGACTTTAGTGAAGAGTTGAATAGGTACTTAAAGCTCAAAAGTTCTATTCTGATAATTGAAAAGTGCAATAATACAGTTGCAATCCAGTTCCGATGTCAAAACTGCAACATGGTATTCTCATAAACGACAAACCCGTTTTGATTGGCACAAACTTCAAAAATCTGTTTACGATTTTATCGAGACGATTTATTTATAATTCAATGAAAGTAAAATGAATGTATACGTTAATTACGAGAGTATTATATATAGTATAGAGAGGCTCTGGTTGTATTCTGAGTTTGTATTTCCACGACACTTTATCTTTTAATTCATATTATGAGAGAAAGAAGCTCATCTGGTGTTACATTATTTATCGTTTACAGAAGAAAAAATAACTTTGATAATTTGACTCTACCACTTTTTGGAAATTGCCACAGCTCGGAATCAAAGTCTCTCATATAAAAGGTTTAATTAATGGCTGCGTTCAAACTTAGATGTGTAATTATAATAACTGATCCTTGGATCACATAGGACGGGCCTGTAATCATGCAATTTTCTCTTAATCGTCCCACGGACGGCCAATCTTAGATGACCCCTGGTACCCGTCAGCAATTTGGTACCGTCTCAGGATCAATTTATATCTGTCTTCTGACACATTTGGACTCATGCGATAATGCTAGGGAAAGAAAGAAATTTGATAATTCGCGGTTTAGAAAACGACCGTTTTAATAATATCGTTGCTCGAACACGACGGTACGATATTACTATAGGAACAAAAAGGCATGGACAGGACTTTTGATTTTGTGCGATTTTAATTTTGTATGACGAACATGATATAATTAAATACGACAATTTTAACAAAAGTGGTAATCTAATGCTCGGAGAAAATGCGCCAAAAATAATTTAGTTAAGTGTACGGGTAAAATGATATGCCAAAAGGAACATTTAATAATTAAGTCATTTCTTCCTAGTCGTGATTATTGTTAGTGAAATACCTTCCATTTATTTAAAAATGGAAGGTAAGTTAGTTAGATAATATTATTTTTATGTCTACTGAAAATTTCCTAATAATTTTTATTACAATAATTTATTGTTTGATTTTTTAAAATTAAAAACAAATAAAAATTCTTTGCGAGCAAAATGTTTTGTAAGAAAATTTTATTTTATTTATTGTTTTATTAAAATAGTGAAATTTTACGTAGTTACAACTAAGACAAATTTAGAAAAAAAATGAAGTACGTACCTACTATTGACTCCATAACTTTATTGTCCTGAGATAGCCAAGCGGAGCATTTATCACCGGGCTGTCAAAATCTAATTGTCCCGCTCGCTAACCATTGTGACCCTAATTACAACCTTATTTTTTTTACACCCAACAATCAAATCTCGTTTTTTGTTAACAAGCGATTTATTAAAAAATTCCAAACTTCTGAAACATTTGACCACAAACTATAATAGGTAAGCTATAATTACTATTATCGAGGAATAATGATCCCAGCTTAGTCGTGGCTTATGTTTCTTTTTACACTGACGAGGTAACAACTGGAATTTCACAACAACCAGACTAGTCACCAGGCACAGTAATTATGAATTTAAATGAATAGGGAACATGCATAATTTGTTTTATATCATCAAAATTTTTATATTTCCTGAAAACCAAAAACCAAAAAAAAATACATATTTTGTATGTAATTTTTTTTATTTTACAGTAAAAATTACAGTAAAGAAAACGAGACTTTTTTTGCTATGATTGAAAAACGAAAATTACTATTCAAATCTTTATGTTATTTGTGACATTTTTTGTAAATACAATGATATACATAAACGCAGTATTTAAGTTAATAAAATCAATTTTATATATTTTATCTTCATACATTTTCAACTGCTGTGACGTCATCGTGCATAATTTTTTTGTATAGTGCGTTTTTAATACTCTCGAACGATCTCACTTTTGTGATGACTGTATTTCGTCAACTGTTGATCGTAGATTTGCCATTGCGAAGAAAACATGTCCTGGCTTAAATTAAATTACAATTTAATTAAATTTTCGAAAAATGTGTATTTTTATGTGTATTATAATACACATAAAAATACACATTTTTCGAAAATCCAATAAAATAAAACTATGCATGTTCCCCATTGGAATTTCAAACGGCTAGATCAGGCAGAGTTAAAAAGTTAAATGAAATGAGGCACCTTTATCTATAGCTGATAGGAAAATAGTCGCAGTGCTAAAACCATTTAGCTGGTAGTAAGATCTTTTGAGTACTTACTTCGGGCGTGGCAAATTTACCAAAAGCCTCCCTGAAGATAGGATGTACAGTGGTATGAATTTAGATATGTACCTGAAGAAAAACAAAAAATAATTTATAAGACTTCATAATAATAATGAAAGATGGTCATAATTACCATGTTTAAAGTATATTAGAATACCTACTTATCATATGTATGTAATATAAAAAAATAATATCTGGTGTTGTTTGTGGTTACCAGTGCGTGACATACCTAGTGCGTCATATATAAATGAATAATTTATTGTTGTTTAGCATTAACAGTATTTTTATGGTTAGAAAATATCATAAATGCCAAATCTTAATGATTTTGTAAATTGCTTTGCATTTTAACTAACGTGCTGATTTCTTAGACTTACCTGATAATTCGGTTATCAGTACAATTGTAAAGTGTTAGGAATCGATGAATCATCGCAGCTGATTTTAAGATACACAATATGTCACAGGCATTACTCAATTTTACTTCAGTGATTTATTTTACAAGTAACTAGTCATGTAGCTACGATTACAGAGTACAGCGATTAGGAATACAGAATTTCGTGTCCTGAAAACGCTCCATAAAAAAGTTCGTGTAAATGTTCCTGCATTTGTTTGAAATTTAAAGGTAGCAAAAACATATTTGCTAATATCACCGAAATTATTGCGTTTAAGTTTATAATTGCTTTATTTAATGTTCTTGTATTTTATATAAGTAAACAAATTTTAGATTTTTTACACAAATTCTGTAAAAAAAAATCATCTTTTTTTGTAACTTGGAAATGCACCTTATTACAAAAGTATATATTTTTGAACATCATCAATAATACCTAAATATTGCTACCACCGAGCTAATGCTATTTTAAAGCATATTGTACCTACTTAATTTACAAAAAATCACAAGCCGAAAATATAGCGTAAAAACTTGAAAAACATCTGTGTCAATTAATAAAGGCAATATGGTCGAAGCCAGGTAGGCTCCTAGACGAATGGTAGCACAAAATTACAAGGCTTAATGTTTAAAAACTGATAGAAGGCGGTTTTGATGCAGGAGGCTTAACCGCAAAGGCAGATTAATAACTGCCTTCTCAAATTAAGTTTGGATTAACTTAAATTTAAGTTTTATGATAGTTTAGAATTGTAGTTGAAGGTAGTGTCTGTCTTTTGAAATTAATTTATTTCGGAGATGCCTCATTTTTTGGAGAAAACTTTAAATATTTTTTCGTTTTTTTATGCAATATTTTTAATAAGTGTTACCCACAAAAGTATGCCATTGCGTACAAAAAAAGGGAAGTTGTAGTGACGTTAGAAGCAAAAAGAAAAAATATATATATTATTTAACAAGAAATAATAGCAGTTTACATAATATTACTATAATAATATCTCCTTTGAATTCTGGAAGATCTTAAAGAAAATAAAAGACAAGATCTTCATGGAGATCAAGTTTTGATCAAAGACCAAGGTCAGCTCTGAAAATTACATAGCATTAATCCACTAAATAAAATGAAAATCTTTTATTCTCAGACGACAATATAATCCAATAATAATACTAAGATCTTAAATAAAATTTACCGGTCAAAGACAAAGCTTAGCTTCGAGGATATCAAAATATCTTCAAAGCATTGACTGACTGACTGACAAATCGAAGGTGTGTGTCCACAACGATCAGAATCTCGTTTGCCTCCAGATTCCTGTGCATCATCAATCACACGCCATGGGTGTAATTATGGGGATTAGGGACCAGGTAATAGGAGATTTAATAGCGCACCGTAGTCAGAGATCAATGGTTACAGGTAAATAGAATACCTGAAGATTTTTTATCAAAGGCTGAGACTACATGATCCGTCGGATCCGGCATAATTCAGAGCACTGAAAATAGAACTTTGTGCTAAAAACGATAGAGTTGAAAATCAAAGTGTCAAGTGTCGAGCTGTCATATATAATATTGACATTTGACTCGACACTTGTGTGTGTGATTTTCAGCTCTATTGTATTAGGGCAGAGTGATATTTTCAGTGCTCTAAATTTTCCCCGGCCTTACGGATTCCGGATCATATAGTCCCAGCCTAAGTTCTGGAGTTGGAGGCATAGTCTGAATGTAAGCCAAAGAAACATTCTAAAAACTTACGGACATAGACACCAATTAAATGTATGGGATTGACATATTTCGTCGTTAAATCACGTGGTAACTAGTTCTTTTCTAATTCCATTTTCGTTTCGTCATGTCAGGTCGAAATTAGTTGGCAGGTGGTTGGCAGTTCAATTAATAAAATACTTAATAATAACTTATGACCTGGGTACACATAACATGGCTAAAAACTAAGTAGGTACAATAAAATTGGCAATTTAACGCTTCGAAATCTATTCTTTCTACGTTTTTTTTTTTCTGTAATGCCTTTAACTTTTTGCAACCAAATTTTCCTTAAATTCTAAACAATCATCAAACTTCGCAAAACAAAAGTTATTCTTTAATATAATTGCCACAAAAATAAATAAACATACCCCGCAGCGGCGAAGCGATTTAAAAGGTAGCTTCAAATATGTAATTTTGCGGTTACAGATGCACCTCGGTTAATTAAACCGTTTGGAGCTAACTCTAAACTGGCTTGTTATTAATTGGCTCTAAATACCATACTCAGATAAGGGTTACGTTGTGTCCTTAGAAATTTTGGGATTTCGACAAACTTACGTTGTCTCGATACTAATATGCCAGTGCGGCGTTAATACCTAACTCTCAAGTTAAAATAAAGACAGGGATTGAAACAAATTGAGTCAATATATACATCTACTTAGTAGTTAGCTATTTGTGGACCTTATAGATGTATTATCGTCTGTTATATTTTAAGCGTATGAATATGAATGTTATTTATTATTTAATGGCCCCCTTACTAATAAAAAGATTTACACAACGGATAACTTAAACAACGTTGCTGTCTTTGTCTGATGCGTTGGAAAAGTCACTTAACAGACAAAGACAGCAACGTTGTTTAAGTTATCCGTTGTGTAATGCTTTTTATTAGTAAGGGGGTATAAGTATACGAGATATTTTTCATAGGTTCATTTATTCTTGTGGGATAGTGAGCGCCTTTACCGCATTTTTAACTGGCACCCTAAGAGTTTAGGAAATCATTTAGTAACATTTAAAAGATGTATATAGTATGCTAATATTCAAAAATACTTAAGAAAAACAATGGTTATTCTATTCATAACAATGTTGTTTCTAGCCTCGCCCATTAATATAAGCGATGACGACATCCGAAAATAAACTCCCAAAATAAAAAAGGCTCTAAATCATAACACGAAAGCTAATTCCACTGTCAATAACTATTATAATGCGGCCAAAAATAATAATGACAGAATAGAAACGGTTACCCAAAAAGCTTTCAAAGCCCCAACCGAAATAAACGGAAAATTGACAGATGACAAATATGAACGTTCGCACCGCGGTCACGAACCCGTGACCAGCGTAGCTTGAGCCCTGGTCATACGTGGCATTCATATTGTTAATCGGGATTTTTGGATTGAATTGATATTATGTACAATTCTTTTAATTTTCGTAGTATTTAAATATATTCATTAACTGCTATTTTGATCATGCGTGTGAAATGTATTATTCGCAGACAAAATATGTCTTTAACATATTTAAATAAATTAATAATAATTAATAACTGCTCACTAATATATAGTGTGTCTTTAATGTTCAAGTTCTTTTCGTGTACAAGTTTAATTAATGTTTATATCATAATTGTTAGAAAAAACAACTCATCAAGATACTAAACATCTAAAATATATTAAAACTGCAAAAATTATGTAATAATTCATTAGTGTTTCAGCCCATAATAGTAAACATCCACTTGTATCTATATTTATGCCGTAATAACCAAAAGGAGAACACAACCATAGAAGTCAGAGTTCAAGTTATAATGGACGGCGATAGTTATAGTCGGAGAGCAAATGTGATAAAATACACTGTCGTTATTCGAAGACAAATGTGTTGCCGGGCAGATTAGATATTGTGGCATCAAATAGAAAGTATTAAATCATAATCACACAGTATTCAAAAACATGAAGTAGATGAATTTTGAATATATGTGATGATTTCGGCATATTCGAATGTTTTGTTGACTCGCATAACATAATATATTGATGATATTCTTTTTATTGAAATTGATCTAAAGGAAACTCGGAGCTTATTATTTTATATATTGATTACACATTACGTACTTTATTTTAAAAATAAGACATAATATTTGTGCTCTTGACTAAAATTGTGTAATGAATCCTGGTCATGTTTTACCTCACCTCATCGCACCTCTGATTAATTTTAATCATTAACCCTTAATGAGTTACATATTTACTGATTTACAATGTTGTTCTATTTTAATACAAACGTATTAATAAATTAATTAAGTCTTATAAATAAATAAAATAAAACACATTGCTTAGATAATTTATAGCGAACCATTCTTTAATTATTAAATAAGCTAAGTAATTGTTTTGTAATATCATGCATAATACATATGTGTGTGTATATTATGCAAAGTTTGTTGAATTAGCATACAAAAATATATCATGTGTCGACTAGAAAAAAACAAATGGTTAGTGTTTTAATAATTTTCCCTTTAATAGATGAAATGATGGTTTGGTAAAGAGTTTTGAGTGCAGCACTCTGTATTTACAGCCAGGACAAACGGCGCGGCTAGGAGAAAAATTCTGTAACGCACCTGCGCGCTTCTAGGTATTGCTGATATATGATGGCGTGAAACATGCATTTTTTTTAAAACGGCTTTCGTTTTAGTAATAAAAAATACATATATAGCATGTCCACTAAAAAAACCACTCTTAAATCAGTAGGTCCAACAATACGATCCAAGGGATTGATATCTTTAATTTAAGGAGAAAATAAAGGGACGTGGAACAATTGAGACAAAGGGCATGCTCGACCCTTTGGAGTGCATGGGTGTGGTGGACTTAAATTTTCGCATTGACAGCCGAAAGTGCCCTCAGGGAGTTGCTTTTAGTACCTTTATTCGTTATGGTTAATGCGCCAACTAGTTTACGGCCGTAAGTACGCTTACAGACGCGTCGCAGCTCCCGCGGCGCCGTCGCCGCTGCGGCACCGCTGTCTGTAGGATTTGTACGTCATTTTTTGCCGCAGCAGTCGTCTAAATAGAGAATATAAGTAAAAAAATCCATACAAAATCTCAGTTAGTGAAAAGGCAGAATAATGTGTTCCTGATTACTGGTCCCGATATGTTAAAACAGCAAAATGGTATTCTCATAAACGTCAAACCAACGTATAATGCGCTGTGATTGGTCCCAACTCGAAAAATCAGTTTATGATATCAAGACGATTCATTTATAATTCAATAAAATAAAATGATAGTGTAAGTTAATTACGAGAATTGGGGCACTGTTGTAGTGACGTTAGTGGTCGTAAACAAATATTGCAACAAAATCTAAAATCAATCCTAGCGTTGTTTATGTTCCTATGTCAAAGTAACAATAGGAAGTCCGACCAAGGCCTCAAGTCTCCTCAAGTCAACACAACACATTAAGTAGCTCCCAAATTTATCTCAACGCATCGTAGTACGTATTAATAACCGCTATTGTATAATATTCCTACAATCTGTTCCGTCAAAACGTCCATATTTGACACGTCAACGAAATAGGCTCGGCCATCAATCAGAGGCTGTACGAAATTAGGCGCATTGTTCGACCGCTCCCTTGTAGATCAAAGGCATAATGTTTTTGTATTTTTTGTGTTTTTAACCGACTTCCAAAAAAAGGAGGCCGTTATGCATTCGGCTGATTGATATATCTGAGATATTATTTTTTATCGGTAGTATATTAATGTAGTTCATTAAGGGTCAGTGCACACCGCGACGATACGCGACGCAACGCGGCGCTGCATTTTAAGATAGCTATTGAAAATTGAACTTTATTCAGTACACGAAATTACGTATCTTCTACTTTTATACTTTTGGAATTACGACAGAACCTCGTTAAAGCTATGAATTTTGGTTACTCAAGATAGAGATAATTGTAAATGAAATTCTTCTTTTGGAGATTTTATACTCCTCCCATAGCTATAGCTGCTGTTATTATAACATGACGGGAGAGACATGAATAAACAAAATTACAAATTTTAAGTAACCCCCGAATCGTCAAGTAGTGTGCGAGCTGATGAATTATAGCTAAGAAATGCTCAGAACACTCTCGATCATGTCAGCTGTGAAACAAAATAACTAGATCAAAATCGGTTCATCCGTTTGGGAGTTACGATGCCACCGTGTGTGTGTGTGTGTCCGTGGACACAAAGCCAGACACGTCACGCTTTAAATAAAATCCCACTTTTTACGTTGGGGTTAAAAAAAACCACGAATAAATTCATAAAACTAAGTAAGATTAAAAAAATTAATAAATAAGCAGGTAGCATAATTAAGACGTCATATTAGCTTTTTTCCGCAGCTCCACCCGCGTAAATATAGTATGCGACGGGAATACTGGACACTTTCGGGATAAAAAGTAGCCTATGTTTTAATCCAGAGCCTAAACTACTAGTCATCGAAATCCGTTTTTGCGTGTGAGAGTAGCAAACGCCCATCCATCCATCCATCTATCCGTAGTAGGGTTTATACTCCGTTCAGATCTAATTTAATGTGGCACTGGAAATAAGTGACATTTTAAATAATAAGTGTTCTATTTTTTTAGTTAAATAAATGGCGTCGGCTTTAGCCATTTGCCATTCAAGTTAAAAAGGCGGGAAATAAAATTGTCGTTAAAGTTTTCAACGCCGAATTTCTAAATCGTCAAGTCTAAAGTCTAGTCAAAGACCAAATAAATAGTCGATGCAGTCAATGAGTCAAGTCAGTCGATTCAGATAAGGCAGCCACAGACGAGAGGCCGATCGTTTCAGTTAGAACTGACGCCTGAACGGATTCGAGCCCATACACGGAAAAAATCGCATCCGACCCAACTGACGTCGGCCTGAACGGATTAGAGCACACACACGATACGATTTTGCATCCGTTCAGGCCGAACTGAAGGCAGACCGGACCATGTATTGGCCTCTTAAAGGTTTACTGAAAGTTCGTATGGAGTTTTGGCAGGGACATAAAATAGCACGCTTTTTGTAGTTGTACCACTTGCCTACACTTGTGCATATCAACGAATATCTCATGGTTAATATTCTACCAATATAAAAATACAAAAGCAACAACGTCGCACATTGACATTCTCGGCAAAACTCAAAAAGTGTTATACTGTTCTCTTTATTTACGTTTGGTTTAAATTGGCACTAAACGGAGTATAAATTCGTTCTGCCAATAAAATCGATTATTATGCGAATAAATGAATCGATACTCCCAATAGATTAAAAATCGATACCGTCATATTGTGCGTTAAGCAATATTGACGGCTCGTTAGAGGCATTGTCTTGAAGGCGCACCGCGTATTAGGAGTCAGGACCCTCTTGTTACTTAATGCCGTGTTCGTTTTTAGGGTTCCGTAGGACTCAAGACTCCCTTATAGTTTCGCTCTGTCAGTCTGTCCGCCCTTATAGCTCCTGTAATTATGAATATGGATGAAATTCGGCATACTTATAGATTGTGTATAGATTTAGGTTTTGGCATCATATTAAAATAAGAAATAATCATAATATTTTTTTTATTTTAGGGGTGGCTCTCCGAGGAAAGTGGGGATAAGAAATATTTTCTTATTCTTTCCCGTCGTGTTGGGTATCGTCGAATAGGTCTTTCTGAGTTAAATCAAGGTTTCATATATCACTTTTTTACAATCTATCTTTCTGATAAAACTATCCGCTTTCTAAAAGTATTATATTAATATATAAATCAAAAAGTTTCAGTACAGTTTTACGAGATGTTTGCGGACGGAGGAGTATGACATTTGGCACAGTTTAAATAGAATTATTTTATCGAAGGAAGCTTTGTGCAAAGCTAATATTTTTTTAAATTGTGCTTAGAAATACATGAAATAAATGAAATTAATAAAAATAACAACAACACACATTACCTTAAATTACTAACACACACTACCGTGCGTTTAAAAAATACAATTTGATGTTTATCAATCTGCCACAATATTCAACATTTACATTTTTTTTTCTATCTAAGAAGTAAAAGAACCCGTAAAATTAAATTTAAAAATATATTATTAATATGGGCGACTTTCGACCACGGAGGTCGCCTAGGTAATTGAAATCCGTAAAGCCATTATACCTACATTCCATCGAGATTAAGTCTCTGTATAACGCCAGTGACCTTGAGCGTCAAGTCCCATGCTGATTTTGATGACGACAAGGGGGAATCGCACCGACCGGAGAATAATGAAATCGGATAAAATTTGCAAAAACTGACGTTTCAGTTCCTCGTTCCTCTGTATCTTACTTATAATACTGAAATCATTTTCACACTCGTGTGACTTATAGAAGAGAAAAAGGTTTTAACTTTTAAAAAAGGGTGGACTTAGCATATTTTTAATCAATATTTAAATAAAAAATTTAATTTATAAAAGAACAGTCCTCGGCTAAATATAATGCAGATTAACATATATATTTTTTTAATTTTTCATTTCGAGAACTCCAATTTTCTGTTCTATTGAGCGCACAACCCCTTTCTTAGCCTTATCCAAGCTTTCAATAATTATCGAAGCTAGTATTGGTAGGACAAGTGTCCACGTCTCTCTTCTTGTTTGCCTCAGAATGCTTGTTACTTACAACTATCTATTATATTAATCAGCGCAATTTTTCTCATAAATTGTCCTATTACGATAGAGTGTCCAGGGCAAGTCCAGATTTATGTGTGATCAGATACGTCCGGGGAGCTCGTAAATCATAAGGGCTGTAGGTTTTGAGGTAATTATCTTGGTCAAACTTTGTCTTCTTATTACAAGTTCGAACTAGAAGTTTCTAGAATGTATAGCCACTTGAAATAGATATTTGCTATTTAGTCTACACATCACTGAATTATGCAATCAATAATATACTTATGCAAAGAAACTCAGACACTTTTGTGTAAAAAGTTACTATTTTGAAAAAATCATAATTATATTTTATTATAAAGTGAAGCAAAAACTTTGAGTACAGTTGTACGGGAATTGTGTGAACGGAGGAGTATGACATTTGGCACAGTTAAAGTTTGCCTGGTGGAAGGTGTGCAGAAAGCTTATATTTGTTTAAATAATGCTTAGAAACACATAAAAAAATACATACAATTTATAAAAGTTAAGTTACACACACTACCTCAGTTCAATAACACACACTACCTTGCGTTTGACACAATTTTGTCACACGTTGACATTTATCAATCACATTTTACATACAAATAGACTATAGACAACTACATTTTAATTTCGTACCTAAGAGGCAAAAGAATATTAATAAAGTTCAAAGTGAAAAATGAATTATAGTCGAATTATGAATACTAGGCGTATAGCCGACCACTGGCAATAATTAGTCCCGATTTCACCAAGGCTTTTCGTTCATGTTAATCGTTCATCTAAATATGTAATATCATGCCTTCTCTTTTATTAATGCGAAGGACGAGAGAAAGAGAAGAAATTGGCACTAACTGTGTTTACGCCCATGATCTCCACCATTAAACGAGTGAATTTTGTTTTTGAACACTTAATTACTTTATTGAATCTTCTTAGAAACCTAAATTGCATTAAATATCAGTACGACTACTTAGATAATTATGTTGAAAAATAAAAGCACTTTTTACGATACAATTTTTTACACACATCGTCGCGCACTTACCGTGACATTGTGATAATAATACGACCATTGACCCAGGCTGTTTATTAGGTGTTTTGGAAATGAGTGAACTTCTAAAACGGTCGTACTTGGTACAGCACCAACTGTGGGCCAACAGTTCTATGAAAATCTGTCAAAATCATGACTATACCCCATACAAATTCGATAGCTTTACTTTTATGCAACTGTCAAATGTTCCTGCTAGACAGTCATCCACATCATTCACAAACGAACATCGTTTAAACTGTATTCGACAGGGTGCAGGTTGCGAAGTAACTTACGTAACGAACGTACTTAGTAAGTTACTGCATCGTAATCTCAAGTATAATATGATACGCACAAACTGTGAAGAAAAACACCTTGGAAATATTAAGGACCTGTTTTTCAATTTTCCAATAAGTGTCGGATTGGCTCATTCGGAAGTTTTGTAGCTGTTTACTTTATACTGAGCGGATAGAGACAAACATGCAAATAAGCTATCTTAAACTTAGGTCGTAAAACAGGGTCATTAGTGAAGGTGCATCGATAATTTCGACGGCGAAGTTCGAAAACAAAATGTTTAGGATTTGACGTAGGGCATCGCAAGCGACATGTCATTTAGCGATGACTTATATCAAAGCCCATACATTTTTGATCTAATAATCTTCAAACTTGCCAACAACAAGCAAACTGTGTAGTATAGGAAACAGCGAAGGCTTAGGAGCTGCCTCAAGCAGATTGATTTTTTTTTAAATTCATTTCAATCTTCATAATATAAAATATACAACAATTATTGAAGTAATTCTGTGGCTACAATTCTTGACAATTTTATTACCGGTGTTCCAGATAAGATCGGTGGAAACAATACATGTAATTAGCATACGCGACAAGTTCCCAAAGTGACGCTCCGTTGATCATGATGAGACATCTACGGTCAAACTAGCACCTTAGAATGACGGCCGTTTAAACAGAAGGTTAAACAGAGGTTAACTTGGTGATAATCGTAAACTGTGGCTTAGCGTTTTGATTTAATTGTCTTTTTTGAAATTCTCTGTGAGCGTGGTAAAGGTTAGTTTATATGGAAATACCTGCTGCGTACTTTTAAAATATTATGTTACTTTGTGAAAACTGCAATTTATTGAATATTTTTTTTTTATTTAATATTGTGTTTAACATTGTTAAACACGCAAATGGCTAAAAGACGATGGAAAAAATATTAAACAAGTCAAATGTTAGAATATTAATATTTTTATTAGGGTACAGCACCTTATGCTAGGTAGATCTAAGGCCAGCAAACTGGCGTTTAACCTACGCTTAGCGCATTGCAATCCTCGGCCCTAAGGTTGATTTTAATTAAATAAAATCAGGTGAGCTGAACTAATGAATTCACTGGCGGCGACCGGCGACCGGCGACACACCACTCAGTAATTGTGCGACCGTTTTAATGCTAATGCCGCCATCTTCCTGCCGTTTGACGTTTATTCATTTTTCTTGCATTGTTAATTTTTAGGGGCCGCCGAAGGTATTCTAAATTAAGTTACTCGATTGTTATGTGGATATAAAACATACAAACCCACAATATTCTATGGGCTCAACACTTTTTTTTACTCAAATTGTATGAGGAATCGTATAATTATAAATATATAATAGGTCTTTACCTATGAAATTGCCGTTCTGCAGTACTGGCCATTTCAAATCAAAATAATTTTTGTTTCGCTAAGAATTCTAATTTTAAATTAATTTTATTTTAAAAACATGGAATTCTTTTTCCAAAAGTAGTCATTTGTTTATTGATTAGTGTTACATTTGCATCGAATTTCAATCTTTTTCGTCATCATGGATACGTTAAAAATTCGAGTAATTATGTGGAATATGAGTACCGTCGTGGCAGCAACGCGGCACAAGCGGCACGCAACATCAACGACGTTTACGGAGCTAACACTACAAACCAACGCACCACCTGTTATTGGTTTGCTCGCTTCCGTTCTGGAAATTTCGACCTGAAAAATGAACCTCGCAGTCGTCCGAAGAGTTTGGTCGACAATGAAGAATTAAAGGCGATTGTGGAAGCTGATGATACACAATCTACGGCTGAATTAGCAGCAGCTTTCGACGTTAGCGTCAAAACAATATTGGTCCATTTGCGTCACATTGGCAAGGTAAAAAAGCTTGACAAATGGGTGCCCCACGAACTCAATGATCGCCAGCGCGAAGTACGCGTCGAGACGTCCCTTGCACTGCTCAACAGACACACAAATGAAGGAATTTTGAACCGCATTGTTACCTGCGATGAAAAATGGATTCTGTTTGATAACCGCAAGCGCTCAGCAAGTTGGTTGGATCCTGGTTCAGCACCTAAACAATGCCCTAAACGAAAACTTACTCGTACCACTGGAAGAATTTGTTGCCTCCCGTCCAGCTGATTTCTTTAAGAAGGGCATCAATAAACTGCCACTGCGTTGGCAAAGATGCATGGGTGATTACTTCGATTAATACAAATAAAAAATATATGAAAAAAAATCGTTTAAATTTTTTCATACAAAACGGCAGTTTCATAGGTAAAGACCTAATAAATCGAGGCCGTTAATAATAAATAAATATAAATGCGCATATATTATATTTATGTAATAATTACGGCGGATAATTGACGGACGTTGTGCAGATACTCTTAAAATTATATATTTCTTAAAAAACAGTATATTCTTGGATGTATCATTTTAACACCTATTACGAGGCGTCCATAAATTACGTGAGATATTTAGTGCCGGAAGGGGTCCAGCCGAATCTCACTAAATCTCACTCGGGGGAGTATCTCAAATACTATACAGTATATTCATACTTATTAGATTTCTTTTTAATCTCATGTGAGATTAGGGAGAAGGGGCCTTGGTCAAGGTAAATCTCACGATATTTCACACACGATATTTGGATTTTTTTTAAGGAATGATAAATTATAAGGATTTTCTTAAAAACGTCTCACGCAATTTATGGACGCTAAGAAATGTTGAATACCTATGTACAAAGTCCACTGTCAATGCACTGTCAATGCACTGTCAATGATGGTCATGCAGGACCAATGGTCATCTATTGCACTGTGCGCGTCAATTTACTCAATATCCAAGTTAAACTGCACCCTTTTTCTACTTTATTTTTTATTATTTAACTAAAATAATATATTAAACTTATTATCTATTTTAGCGCTTTAAATACGAACAGGCTTAGAAGAGAGTTCAATTAACCTTTATTACTTGTCAGTTCCTCTAACGTTTTTCCGAGTTTTTAATTGATATATATTGTCAAAGCACAGGTGGCTAATCTGGTGACCACAGCACATTTAAAAAGTATTAAAAAAATATGCTCCGTTCCAACCGTCTAATGTGGACTAGTCCTAATCCTTACATTGAGGATAAACCGGACATTTTCTGTGATGAATGACGTTCATGGGATGTAATATTCAGTTTGAGACATGAAAATTAAAATACATTTTAGTGAGAAGTGACCGTGTGCCAAAGCCAATGATATACAACAGTAGATATGTTACACGCAAATGACACGATACGTTCGAATTTCTCGACCTTAATGATTGTGTGTCATTATCATACGTTATGACTCATGTCACGTCATACAGCGCCCGTGGCTGGTTGATCGGGTCAGAGTTCAACTCCCGTGAACAGTGACATCAGACATGCTCCTTTGATGTCAAATAACTTCAAATGAATCGGGATTTGATTAAAAAAAAGTTAAACCAAACAAAGAAAAATTTGTCGTCAAGTCGTTTCATTTCATCGTTAATGTCATGTAGTATCGTCAAAATAACTAGAGTCAATCCTAAAATTCTCGTAAATACATACAATACATGCATATTTATTATTTAATACTAGCTATTGCGCGTGACTTCGTCCGCGAGGGTGCCTTCTTAAGAAACATTTTTTAAAGGATTTCTACGTAATAAAATTCAACGTAATCCGACCAGCTATTGATATTTCACTATACAAACTTTGGCCTCGCATTTCACCCCTATTTGGGACGAATTTAAAAAATCTATGAAATACGTACTCAATAATTTCTGTTTATTTCCTCAGACTTTTTGAGAATCTCAGATTATTTGAAATTGGGACAGATTTACATATTTTTTTAGATACAAACTTTCAACCCTCATTTACACCATCAGAGGTCGAATTTCTAACAAACGACGATTGTAAAATTCACGTATATCCAGTTAATATACGTATCTACCGAATTAAATTATAATGGCATATAATCATTGTTTGTCAAAAGAATAGGTATTCCGATATTTAAAAAGAAACTCATTATAGGAAAAATAAGATGACAAATATTTTAATAGCAGGGCGTAATTACTTGCAAGTTCATTACTGGACCGGGCGGCGAGCGCAAAGGACCTACAATGTATGGCTCACCGCGCGTAGGTTATGGGTTTGTAAGGCATGGTGCTCACAGACTTGATATAGATTATCAGGAGGTTTAAAATGGCCACAATAGGTGAATCGTATTATGGAAACATTATCTATTGAAATTAACACATAGAACGCCGTGTCAGTCACGTGTGCCTGACACGCCATAGTATTTTTTCACGTGGCATTTTAAGGGTCAAATAGAAGATGTTTCATAATACGATTCACTTACCGCGTCCATTTTAGACATGCAGGAGGTTTTTGATATATATAATTATTATTACTGACTATGGTCGAGTATGGCTGATATGACCATATCTCACTGTGTTGGAATTGTGTTTTTTTTAGATTTTTAATAATGTCAATCATCAATCTGTGATTCATGGTTTGATTGTGTTTAATTATGATAACTTGTCGTGTCTAATATTTACCTATTATAAAAAAATTGTTTAGTTTCAAAAACAATGTTCTAACAGACTTATAATATTGCTACATAAAAAAAATTGTAAGTATTTAAGTAGATATTGAATCTTGACGCTGTTTTTTAAGGTGTTTTCTGCACAATTTAGGTACAATTTCCAAAAATCCAATTTAAAACATACGTATAATTAATTAATTAATATTTCAAGTCATATACTATCAAGGAGACGAAAACGTGAAAATTACTTCCAAACACTTGAAATAGTTGCACACGAACTTTGTAAGACAACATAATTGGTCTCCAAAATTGTAGTCATAGATTATGTGCATTTTTTTATATGCGAACGTGTGTACTGTCCTTTATATTTTTTGCCGGCCATATCTATATGGTTTGTGTCGTCATTTTATAATACGGTCGGAGTATTGATAGCCCTCGTCCAAACGCCCGTCGTTAAGGAGACGGCGACATGGCTGTGAAAAAACGCTTCATACTTTATGTACTTTTAAGAGACGTGCGAATTAATACTTTGACCAGGAACGTTGGAATATCTATGAAAATCTATTACTTATAAAAGTACAAGTTTTAAGAATAATGTTAAATAAAAACGCACGCGCATCAGGGTTCCGTAAAAAACGGCAAAAACTCACGTTTGTTATTGAAGTAAATATATTTTATACCCCCTTAAATATATTTTGTAGTATTGTATTGTTGTTGTGATATTGTTATAGCGTAACAGAAATACATAATCTGTGGATATTTAAACTGTCTAGCTATCACGGTACGCGAGATACAGCCTGGTGACAGACGGACCGACGCGACGGACGGACGGACTCAGTGGTCCCGTTTTTACCTTTTGGGTACGAAAACCAAATAAACAGTTTAGGCCTCCATTTAAAATTTGGATTTCCTAGTTCTTATTCCTAAATGGACTACATCACTTAGTGAAGCAATAAGATGTTCTCAATATTTTAATACTGCTTTTAGCTCCTTGTAAGACATGACACAAGTATTTTCTATTTAATATCTATATAAAAAAGGAGATGTCCCCACTGAATAACTGACTGACGTATAGACGCTCGCATAGCCGTAACCGCTAATAGTAGAAAAGTGAAATTTAGACAATAGTTTTAATTTACAATGTAGACGCGCACTAAGAAGGGATTTTGACAAATCCCACTCTTAAAGGGGTGAAATAGGAGTTAAAAGTTTGTATGGAAAATATTTACGTCTGCGCCGATTTCGATGAAAATTTGGTAGTCATGCTCTTAAATACATTTAATTATCTCATGAAATGTGTTCAAGAGCATGCGTGTTTCAGGATTTATTTGAATTCCCTCTCTGAGAGTGTAAAATAGGAGTTTGTAAATATTAAAAGTTGTCCCAATTTCCACTTCAAATTCAATTCAAGTTTTTTCTTCTAAAGAAGAAATTCAAGATAATAAACACAAATTACTAAGAATATATTTAATATTTTTTTTAATTCGTCCCCTAAAGGGGTGAAATGGACACCAACTGGTCGGATTGCGTTGAATTTTGCACGCAGATAGTTATCTAAAACGTAGAAATCCATTAAAAAGGATCCGCGGAAAAGCTAGTGGCTTAATAAAACTATTCCCGGGCTCCCGCTTTAATTTCAAACTATGTTCCCTTTCACTTGCCAACAATTTTTCCATTTGCGTAGTTATCTACTTCAACTTATTTACATTGACACATTCACTTGACATACAAATAAATTAATAACACTTTACATTTACTTCAATAAATCTATCAAGCTAAGTATGATAATTAATGAACGTATTTGCGGTACTAATGACGTGTGGTTCCAACGTAACTTGACGGAGAGTGTGTTTGTTTACTGGTAAAAGTGCGTACAATCTAAATAAAATATTAAATAGTGAGTAACATAAAAGTTGGTACGCATATATTATAACAACTAGCTTTTGCCCGCAGCTTCGCCCGCGTGGGAGAGTGTGTGAGTGCATGGCAAAAAACTTCTTTAGCAAATATACCTACTACAATATAGTAGAAGCACAGAGTAAGTAAGTAAAAAGGTAATATATTATATACTTATAATAAATTTTCACACGTACTTTTTAATTTTAATATATCTCCTAGATAAGGACTAGGTAATAACAATATTACGGATACAAATCCGTCTTAATAGCTTCTGAAAATACCACATTATTTGTGATCATTTTTTTAAATGAAGAATGAAATATGAAGATTGAGTAGAAAAATTGTTAAAATTTTAGCCCAATTTAAAAGGGGAATTATTTGGAAAATAAGTTTTATTTCATACTTTTTTGTATGAAATAAAACTTATTTTTACTTTGGAAGTCGGTTTTCATTTTTTGCTTCGTAATATTTATTATTCTTAACACATTTTAATAAAGTTATTTATACAAAAAAGCCTCCGGTATTCTCTTTCCGGTATTTTCTGAGAGGCCGTGGTATTTCCCCAAATAACCATTACCGATCTGTGGACCAAAAAAACAATCACCAGTGATGAGAATGATTATAGACACTTTCTTTGACTTTTTGGTCATTGCAACTTTGCGCTGTCTCCCGCTTTGCTTGGGGAGGGAGAACCTGGAACTCTTCCTACTCCTCCAACCTTTCTTGTGATTAATTTCGTTGCGGGTGCCAAAACAGATTAAGCTTGTACGTCGAGCACCCCTGAGATCATTTCAAAGAGTTTTTGTGGTTCGTTACCGCTGTTTATTCTGGCTCACAGAAGTTGCAGTGGTGGGAATGTGTGTGTGGTGGGCCAATGGCCGTTAAAAAAAAGACACCATAGCAATAATTATTATATCTATTGTAGTATTCGGCGGAAAAAATGTGGCAGTCAGCATTTAATATAATATTATAGTGATGATGATCATGAATATAATTTTGGCAATAGCGAAATTTCAAATACATTGATATCGGTGTACTAAACTATGAGGAGTAAGTATCGATGTCACCACAATAATATGTTGGTGTATCGTAAGAAGATGGTGGTGATGATGATGATTACTATAAGTAGCATATCCTTGCAGTTCTTTAAACTATGCCGAAATTTCTAAACGTATATTTTTAAAGACTGAGGAGTTCTGTTCCGTGCATTTGGATCTAGGGTTCACCTTGGCACACAATTTTACTTACTATAAAAGTATTAATCACTATAAATGTCCTTATAATTTTGTGGAGTTCTCTCGATTCCTCGAGGAATCTTCGAGGAATTGACCTTGGTGACAAAGGTAACAATCACCAATTTCGAATTTTATTCTTTACAACAACAAAAGAATTTTGATAATGCTTCGATAAACATATAGGTAGAGTAATGTAGAGAGTAATGGTGATGATGATGGTGTATGGTGTGATGAAGGCGGTGATTACTTTAATTGACATAGTGGCATATGCTTTCAGTTCTTTATACAAGGCCGAAATCACCAAACATGTATTTATAACGATTCGGGAGTACTGTTGAGCAATTTTGGATCCAGGGATTGCATATACCTTTATGCAAAATCTTTATTTTTGGTAGTATATGGCTGGACTACTTCAGTAAAAGTCAAAATCACTATATGTGTCCATATAAATTTCGAGGAATTCCCTCGAATCCTCATGGATCCCATGTCACCATCATCATGTCACCACTTTGATGTCAAAAAGACCGATTGGGGATTATACCCCAATAAATATGGTCTATAATATATACGGTCCCCCAATAAATAATATATATAAAATAATTTTGGGATACGGTCCACAGGCGGTGGAGTAATCGATTAACATACAAAAAAATAATTATAAACAGCTGACTATATATTACTTAGTATTTGGTCCTTACATATGAAATTGGTGTTTTGTCGTACTGGCCACTTTGATCTCAAAAATATCTTCTTTGGTTAGGAATTCCAATTTCAAATGTATACCACTATTTACTCATGCATTTGTGTTTCGAAAACCGTAATTCACTTGTTCTTTCCTCTTTTGGTTTTTTCTTTGCGTCACTCTGTTTACAAAATGGAAAACTTGAAATTTAGTGTTAATTTCGAGTACGAATTCCACCGTGGCAAATCCACCGTCAGAAATGACTCGAAGGATTAAGATGTGTATGGCGGCGGTGTCGCAAAATAAAACCCAGTGCATTTTTGGTTTCAACGTTTTCGTTCTGGAAATTTCGACCTGCAGAACAAGCCCCGTGGACGGCCGGAGACCAAAGTTGATAATGAAGAATTGAAGGCTATTATAGTCGCGGATCCATCGCAAACCACGTCCGAGTTTGTGTGGGTGTTAATGATAAAAAAATTTTAATCCACTTAAAGCAAATTGGGAAGGTGAAAAAGCTTGTAAAGTGTGTGCAGCATGAATTGAGTGTGATCATTATCTGTGATGAAAAGTGGATGCTGTACGATAATCAGAAACGCTCATCGCATTGGCTAAATCTTGGCGAATCAGCCAAAACCTGCCCCAAGCGAAAATTTGCTCAAAAATAGTTACTTGTGAGCGTTTGGTGGACTAGTGCCGGTGTCGTTCACTACAGCTTTCGTAAATCTGGCCAGACGATTACGACAGATGTCTATTGCCAGCAACTGCAAATCATAATGGCAAAGCTGGCTGCTAAATAACCGAGCAAAAACAAATATCGAGGGAACCTTACATTTCTCGGCAAAAAAAGTAGCCTATGTGTTAATCCAGAGTCTAAAATACTGCTATACCAAATTTTATTACAATCCGTTCAGTAGATTCCGAGATTAGCGCGTACAAACATACACATAAACAGACAAACAGACAAAAATTCTAAAAATCATTGTTTTGGGTTCTATGTCGTTCATAAAGCCCCCTGTAATAGTTGTTCTTATATATCTTCCATGTACAGACAGCGACCAGTTACGATTTTATTATATGTATAGAATGTATAGATATAGATTTTGTTCTTTTATACCTCCAAATACTTAAACTTCAATTATGTTAGCGCGTTGGCGCTCAACCTGAAGGGCGCAGGTTCGATTATCGTCAGGGAACAAACCAGTTTTCAGTAGTACTGCCTACTGGGTCATGAATATAGGTATATGTGAATAAAAATCTTAAATATATCATGGATACTAGGGTGTCCCAGAAATTTCATGTTCTATATTTTTTACGCATGCCCTCTTAAAATGTTCGTATTGACACAATATAGCCTAAAAAATTTATTATCGCATTAGATAACCGATAACCCGTGCCGACTTGCGATTTTAATTTTCCCATAAAGTTACAAGGTGACAACCCTATGACCTGCAAATAAATGTTTCATTTGTCTTTTCATTCGTAGTTTTTAAGATTTATTGTGCGCAAATGTTGCCTGTGCCTGTTGCAATGTGCCTGAAAGATATCTGTAAAATTCAAGAGTTACAAAAAATACTGCCTAGCCATCAAATAAATAATGCAAAATCAACACATAATCGTCAAGTTTTGGCAGTCCTATTTTAAGTGTATTTTACATTATTTATGAAGTCAAACTGCCTGCCCGTTAAAGCTACGTAATTATAATAAGCTTATATGCTTAATAATATTATAAAACATATTTTGACAACTTGAAAAAGATTACAATTGAGGAAGACAAATCATGTTTCTTTGAAAACACTTTTTCTCCCTCAATTTTCATCTTTTGAAGGAATTAGGATGTGCAATATTAAATAATGTTTGACAAAAAAAGAGTTATTAGCTGTCATTTTTACGTTTTCTGTAAATAATATGGAATATTCAAAATATTCAGACATTTATCAGATTCTGAGATCTGGACGCAGCATGCCAGGACAGAAGCAGTCAAAATGTCTTTCAAAACAACTTATATGAAGTAATCTCAGTCTATCAGAATGGAAAACTGTTACCTAATTATATGTAACGACGAAATTGAAAAGGAGGAAATTTGCCAATAATATTGCTACATTTGGCAATAGAGCAGATAGAACAGCTTCTTGGACTTAAAAACCAGGGAGCTTATCGGTTAAGATCAAGGTTAAGACATCTAAACTGCACTCTTTGACAGGAATCTTCATAAAAAGTACGTAAATCACGGCTAAAAAAATTTAAAATAACGAAGGTTCCTGTTGCGCTGTGTCGTCAACATAGAAACTTATATCAGGATTCAGGCCTGTAAAAGCTGACCTAAAGACATGATATCCAAACTTGTTGTTATTAATACAACATCCGAAATGCATACAAGTGGGTTTCGGCCTGACTGAGCATACCATTTCACTCGAACGGAGATCTCCCCTTGGGGCTTCCACTCTTCCCACAAAGGAGACCTCGACGTGATGGGATATCCACTATTACCACAATATTAAATTGCATCAAATTCCGTTCAGTAGTTATTGCGTGAAAGAGCAACAAACATCCATACATACATAAATACAAACATTCGCGTCAATAGTATTCGTAAGGAAAGATATTTGTTTTGTCACGAGTTTGTCTTCAAACCTTCCGAGATGGGACTAGATTGACGTGGTGTAACAAATACCTCACGAAGCCGTCCACTGCGCTGTCCCGGGACAGATTAGCATATTTTCCTCATTAACCAGCCCCTAGGCTAGCGTGAGTTGGGTAACACTTAACTTCCTTCCGCGCAGTCAGTCAAGTGTGTATGTCCTTCCTTGTTGAGCAATGCCCATTTCGTAAGCGTTTTCGACTTTATGACCCATAGCCATTATTAGGTAGCTATTATTTTTTTAGTTCTAACTATAGTTGGAACTAATTGTGAAATAATTTTGTCGGAGTACCTGCGGAGGTGTAGGTTGTGAAATAATTTTGTCGGAGTACCTGCGGAGGTGTAGGGTGTAAATAATTTTGTCGGAGTACCTGCGGAGGTGTAGGGTGTAGGTATTGCAGATGTCTCTGGCCCTAATATTGCAATTACTACTAAAGTCTACAGTAAGGGTAAAGGGTATAATCCCAAATTGATCCTTTTGACATCGAAGTGGTGACCTGATGATGGGATCCATGAGGAATCGAAGGGAACTCCTCGAAATTCATATGGACATATATGGTGATTTCAACTTTTTCTAAAGTAGTCCAAGCATAATATGCTACTACAAAGTAAGCTTTTGTACCAAGGTATAACCCTGGATCCAAAAGTACTGAATAGAATTCCTTATAGATACATGTTTGGGGATTCCGGTGTTGTTTAGAGAACTGCAAGCATATTATGCCATCATACCACTTACAGTAATCATCATCATCATCACATAAACATAAATGACTCCTGACAAAGGCACAGTATAGAATTTTCAATGATTTGGCTAATATAAAGGAGGAACTTACTCTCATTATAAAGCCAAGAGCCTTTGAGGCCTTCGCAATGTTGTGTATCAAATATAAGCTTTTCATCATGGTATACACCTAGATCCCGCACAATAGAACTTCTAGGTATTTTCTGTCCTTTCAGATGATAAGATAATCTTTTCCTGGAAGTCAAAGTCAAAAATGAAAAAAGTAGTAAACGTGCATTTAGAGGGTTTCAAATCAAGGTTATTGATGAGACAGTAATTGTCAAGACAAGCTAGGTCAGATTTAAGGTTTTCAGCATATTCTGGTCATGTTATGGGTAAAAAAAATCATCTCATCAGCAAAATAGAGACAACTAGAATAAAAAAGCATGAGTCAATATCGTATCAAAAAGCGACCCTTGAGGGACACCACTAGCCTATAAGATATATCATAAGATGCCTGGATATATTTCATATTGCAGCAAGTAATATTATAATATATAGTATCTTAGACGTCTCTGATAGTTCAAACAAATTGTATAGCAACCGATATTTTATCTTAACATAAAATATTATAGTATCTTCGCCGTCTGTCATGTCACTTAGATGTTTTTATTTACTAAATATGATTATTTAATAAATTAGAACTAATTGAGAGAAAAAAATAAAGCAACCAAATATTTTTTAGTTTTTATTTACGAAATTAACGAAAACAAAGTTTTTTACTTAAAAATAGCGTAACATTTAGAATTATTATTAATTAAAAAGTAAACTTAAAAAAAAACAAACTGAGTAGGTAGTTTTTCCTTATAGTTGATGAAATTTGTAAATATGTAATGGGAAAAAAAAGACAAGTATGACTTTTTCGAGTCCAGCTGACTCATTTTCATTCGATAAGGGTTATCGAATCTATCTCTTGGTTCAAAATCACCTTCAGAGCTTCTTTGGCCAACATCAATTTTGAAGTCACAAAAGGAATCATCACAAGAATTATCATCATCAGCTAATTTGAAAAGACCTAATAATCTCCTTTAGTACACTTACCTTAGTAGAACACTTCATCAGTCCGCGGACAGCTGCGACGTGAAACGCAACGCTGACTTACCTCCCCCTCCCCCCCATCCCCCGCGCAGCTACTCAGATGGACTATTCATTTTGACATACGAAATAGAAAATTGGAACGATTTATAGATTTATATACTTATAGATTTATAGTGGGTAATTCACATCCATGACCCAGGAACACGGAAAGATAAGATGTTCGCGCCTCGAGGTTACATTTTATAATGTGTAGGTACTGAAAAACAAGACAGTATTCAAGTAGTTATTTTAATGTCACTTAAGAATTTAAATTAAACAAAGTCCTTTACCATAAAATGCACATTACTCTGTCTTATCACTTTGATGATCTTAGAATAATTGTTGAATTATTTCAATTGTTCAATCATTATTTTAGTTTTTTTTTCATTTCTTTACATAATCATTATACAACGTGGGTCACCAAATCATATTACCTTCAAGAAAAGAGCGTATTCATCTTATAAGACCGGCGGTCATAACATATCGGGGGCTGAATCGTAACTGTGTTGCAGGTTATTGCAGGTTTTAATTAGCAGAATCGACCAATACCACCAGACCAGAATACTTAATATTAAATTGTGAAAATGCTTTTTTCTCCGAAGTTAACACGTTGACACCAAATAACTTCAAAAACTGCGTTGGTGATACAGGTGGGTCGTTAGGCGTTTCGGACCGCGAGGATTCGAACCGCGGTGTGAATCGCCTCAGCACTGTTTCTGAATGGGTCAATTCGCACCGCATAACAATTTTGGTGTGAATCACGTCAGATATTTTTTGGAAAGGTCGATTCGGACCACATATTGAAATATTATATTCGAAATATTTAGGACTCTATAATTTATTTATAGAGTCCTAAATATTTATTATTGAAAAAATGGCAAAATTAATTATTATATTAAAAGTGGTTATACCACGCATTTAAGTAAGTACAGTGCGTGGTATAACCACAGATTTAGTATCTACTATCCATCTTACTACAAGAAAGGTAAAGGTCAGTTGAGATAAATTCTTTGCAACAGTACACATCAGTTTTAGATAAGGTAGAAAATCGACTGGTAGAAAATTTCCTATGGCATTAAGTCTGCCATTGTACATTGTACAGTACAGTGGTAATAAATAAAAAAATAAGTATTAAAACAAGATTGTGTCGCAGAATAAGTTTTGTTTAACCTTTGTTCAACTTTTTTTCCGTAAGAGATTGATAATCGCAGGTTATTATGTACACTTAAATTAACTTATAACTACTCTTTTTAGTAAAAAAAAATGGGCGACAAAGAAAATTACCAAAGCCTTGTCCTTATTTTTTGCTTTGTATATTTAGTAAGGAATAAGAGTAAATTATTATTAAATGAAAACTAAGGGTAAAGTTCACAAAGCTTGAATTTTACCTGTGCGCTAAGTAAAAATAAGAAGTGTGCTTTTTATTTTTCTTCGTTTTAAACTAAAACAAATAATTAATGCTTAGAGTACGATGACAGCGATACCCACTCTCAATTAATTTACACCTTGAGTTAGTCTTGGCGTATTAGCGAATCATTTTTGATTTTTTTTTGTGGAAATGTACTCACAGAAGATTGCAGCCAATGTTTTGTCATTCAACCATTCAATCAATCAATCAATCCTTTATTGCAAGAATGTGGTATACATAAGGTCTTAAAAATATTATAATAGCTTCCTGCCAACATTCTGCCATCACAATGGCGCGCAAAATATCCTTAACAAGCGAGGTGGTAGGTGTGTGAAGTTAACATTTATAAATTGCAACAAATTGGAATGAAATTAAATATAGATATACAGTTAATAATTTAGGATCATCAATAATTATTAATCATAACAAATTAAATAAATCACACAATTTTAGTATTGGTCATTTAAAATCCTAAAATCAGTGCCTGAAGATCGGTTCTATCAAACAAACCTCTGGTTTCCAGTCAAGTCAACCATGTAGCGAATTACGGCGTGATCGTTTTATTGCGAGTCAATCGATATCGCAGTTTTTCCTAATGCCGTAACTTACAACTTATTTTCTACTTTTCTGTTATTTTTTGCATATTTTACCATCTAAAATTATTCATCCAAAAAAAGGAATGTTTTCTACTGCTGTTCTAATCGACCCATTCTAAAAGCGTCTTGGGTGTTTCGTACCGCGGTGCGAATCGACCCATCCAATAACAGTGCCGGGGCGATTCACAACGCGGTTGGAATCCTTGCGGTGCGAAACGACTAACGACTCATACAGGTAATTAATATTTTGCTTCATGACATTTTTAAATAGTTTTATATAATATTCATTCTTGAACATTTGGAATTCCATTATGTTGCTTGTATCTGGTAATGTTTTGCATAATTACCACACTGTATTAAATTTAAAATAATTTACAGTGTTTGTAAATTATTTTAAGAAAAAAAAACAATGTTTTTGCTTACAATTGTTAATGTTAACCTGAATAATTTAATAGGTTCTTTTTTGGGACAGAATTTAGAAGTTTTATCTTAGCTGCGAAATGAAGTAACTGTACAACTTAAGATACCTATATAAAATAATAATTTAGTATTCACTTCAAAAAAAAACCTTTGTGTTTTCTTCAGTTTAGTATATTTATATTGCTATGAAGTAGTTAATATTAGGTACATACTTGAAAGTATACACATGTATTTGCGGATCTTGGCTCAGAGGTGGTCACCGTCCACGCTAAACTAAATAGTTTAGCGTGGACGGTGACCACCAATGTGTATGCGGAGAGGGGCGAAATTACCGCGAATTTGGATACAATGTAAAGGTAGATATGTTGCACAGATCTACAACTGTAGAGGTAAGGAAATTAAAAGTAATTGATGTTTTTGAATGCGCCAAGCGGAAATACTAAAGTGCGGTCGCGGAGCACGTAGAATTTCGTACATTGACTCATCGCTACTTGTCCCTTTCACTGGCGCACGAATATATTGCTATCGCGTTTACACGGATGCGCGATAGGAGCGCGATAGCAACTTTTTCGTATATCATCATCATCATACCAATAATAAAGAGGAAATATTTGTTTATTTGTTTGCATTCAATATGCTCCGAAACTACTGGACTGATTTTTATAAAATTTAGCACAAATATAAAGTAAACCACCGGATTTCCTTGAGCGCGCACGAAGTCGCGGACGACATATGAAATACATTAATACGTGAAGCAAGTACTTTCAGCACCTACGTTTAACGAGAATTGTGCGAACAGAGGAATATGAAATTTGGTACAGTTAAAGTTTGTGTGGAGAAGAAATGAGCTGCACATTTTTATAATAATGCTTAAATTTAATTTAATAGATTTTTTATAAATAACGTTTATCGCCTAAATAAGTTAAAAATTAAAATTAGTAGAGCAAAGGGTAGAGCGTTATGGGGGATTGACACGGTTCTCCGTGCGGCTAGTCACTTCACAAATCGCCTCACCATTTATTTTGGTGAGGCGATTTGGTAATTGGCCTAATTGCCTTGCGACCTAGCCTAGCCATTTAGACGATCGATTTTCGCCCGGCAAAAATAGAGCTATCCATCCAGCTACGCAGAGGGCGGTGGTGTCGGTACGTAGAACTAGGCCTTTAGTCAAGATGCATTCGATAATTTCAACGGCGAAGTTCGAAATAAAAAATATAATATGGGATTTAACATAAGTCATCGCTAAGAGACATGTCGCTTGCGAATTGAGATGCCTTATGTCAAATCTCATACATTTTGTTTTCGAACTTCGCCGTAGAAATTATCGAATGCATCTTGACTAAAGGCTCTGACGTTGATAAGAACGTATTTGTGCGGTGCGCCGCGTATCACTTTTTCTATTACGCGTCGCGGCCGGGCGGCGTTTGTGTGAGAACAGAAAATACGTGGCGCCATTGCTTGCATATTATCTTAACTTAAAAATAATCATTTATCTATAATTGGATTATTTCTTTCCCGATGGAAAAAGAGGGGTGTTATATAAGTTTGACGTTTCTGTCTGTCCATCCGTCCGTCTGTCTGTCTATGTGTTAGTCGGTGGCATCGTAGCTCCCAAGCGGATGAACCGATTTTAATATATTTTTTTTGTGTTTGAAAGCTGCCATGATCGAGGGTGTACTTAGCTATAAATCATCATCATCAGCTCGCTCACTGCTTGATAATTCGGGGGTTACTTAATTTTTTTTATTTGTAATTTAGTTGTCTGTTCTCTAAGTTTAAACTTAGAGAACAAATAACTCGATACATAATTTGAAATTCAAAATGATAAGACTCGTTCTAAGGTCAAATAGTCAAATACGGTATAGGGTAAGGGACTGATGATTGTACCTTACCTATCTTATTTACAAACTAATTAAGGACTAAAACGTTAATACATTTATATTATATAAATACTAGCTTTTGCCCGCGGCTTCGCTCGCATAAATAAAGTATCCCTCGGGAACACTGTACTTTTGCGGGATAAAAGGTAGCATATGATTTAATCCAGAGCCTAAGCTACCTAATAAAAGTTTTGGTTTAAATGAACCAAATTTCATCAAATCCGTCCTTCGTAGTTTTTGCGTGAAAGAGTAACAAACATCCATCCATCCATCCATCTATTCATCCTCACAAACTTTCACATTTATAATAGTAGTAAGATTATTGTAAAGTATCAGAATCTCTGTAATATTTGTTATAGCAAAACGACTTCACGGTTTAGTCCGGCGCGCGGCGTGGACGCGGGAGGTTGTGCAACGCGGCGTGACCACAGACCGAGACATATACATATTTATGAGTCTAATATACAATTTCTATGTATCTTCATGTAATGCAGGAAGCGCTTGATTGTCTTAACGGTCACCTGCGTCGCCGCGATACAACGATAACCTGTTGTTGTAATGATTTTTATGTGAATTTGTTAAAGGAAACATTCGAATTAAAATACATATTGGAAACATGATAAAGATATAATATATATCTGTGACTCAGTGGTTGAGCGCGTCGATGCTCAAGTCAGAGGTCGCGGGTTCGAATCTCACCGAAGGAACAAAATTGTCTCCTGTGCTGCTGGGTCATGGATGTGTATTAAATATGTGTATAATTATAATACAAGGCAGTAAATATATTTCCGTTGTCTAGTACCTGTACCTGTAACACAAGTTCTTCGAGAACTTAGCACGGGACCAGATTGACGTGGTGTGAAAGCGTTCATAGTCAAAAAAGTTGCTAGTATCCAGTATGTTATAATGGTACGAACAATACTTAATTATTGGCTCTCACACCGATTTCGGTGGCGGTGGCCGATGTGGTCTTGGTGTTAGCTGAGCCTAAGGACAAAATGTCGTAGTTTTCGGACCTGGTTCTTGGAGCAGAACTAACCACTATAATATTCATGAGTTCGCAGATGCTATCGTCACGGCGTCCGCCGAACTGGCTGAAATGTAATTGTCGTGCTCTTTGTTTCATTTTGAGTGGGCAATAATAATTTTTTACGATTTGTCATTAAGTGAATAGCTATATTTTTGCGGCTTGTTTAACAAAACTACTTAAGCTCCTTGTTCTCCATTCCACAGAATCTATAAAAGCATTTGTCGTCTTCGTCGTCCAGTAGTAAAGCTTGGCTTTCGACTCCGAAGGTCATTCGTTCGATCCTCGGGTTGGAATAACAAAAAATGATGTTTCCACGTGTGGTTAGGACAATGCAGGCTGATCACCTGATTGTCTGACAAGAAAGATGATCCATGTGTCAGATGGATATGTAATAGTCAGTCCTGCGCCTCATATCTCGCCAGTCGTTCCACTGGGTTACTAGAGTAAAGGAAGAGAGAATGCTGTTGTGTCTATTAAATAACTCCTGCATAGCTGATCTGGTTTTAATGAAATCGGCCACCGTCACAAAAAGTTATCACAATCTCTTAATACAAATGATATGACATGACATCACTAATGGTTAACGCATCAACAGAAATGTAAATCTATTTCCAGATTTTTCCCAGAACAAAAAGAGAGGCGGTTAGGAGAAATGACTTGACACAATCCCGCCGGTTTTGAAGGTGCACCGCGCGTCGGTTTTGACAGCTCAATGTTCACTCCGAGTAATTAATAAGCAGATACAACCACTTAAATATATTTTCATCCAGAAACAGTGCCGGATACAGATTACATCGGCATGACAAAGCGTGGCGCCAGAAGATGAGCATCTTCCCGTTCCAAAATCAGCCCTATCCCGAGGTCCGACGGCTGCTTTTGCATAAATAAAGTACCACGTTATCCTAGATGAGATTTGGTACCGAGATTTTGATCTTAAGCGAATGACAATAAGGTGTATTTTTTTAACCGCACTCATCCTATTAATACTAGATGACTTGTCAGCACAATTTATATGTATTCAAATCTCAACTCCACCTCTTTGTGATACGGTTGGAAATTAAATGCGGTAAGTTCTGAAGTATCTGCATCAACTATAACTACTTTAAAAGCTTCAAGATTTCAAGTGCAGGTACGGGCAGCGGCTCCCGTGTCTCCGAAAATAACAAATTGGTCATTCAGAGATAATTCCGCGTACACTTAATGTTTTCTTGTGATAAATTATTCATTCTGGTACGTCATGGCACATGGATGTCTGACTAATGTCAAAACAATAATAATATCTATGGACGCTTCCACTGTTCATACAACGTCAATCTATCAGTCAAGTATCTGAACTTGTATCCCAGGTACCAGACAACGGAAATATAATATACTTTTATACTTTACGCATATTTTTATTATATTATACATAATCTATTTAATCCAACCAACCACATCCAAGACTCAGGAACACAGGAACTTTTTTTGTCTCTTCGGCGGGATTCTAATCCGCGACCTTCGGCTTAAGCGCCGACGCGCTGACCACTGAGCCACCAGAGGTCGTCGAAGACTTCTAACAATTTCCAGTAGTTTGACTATTTTTACTTCTAGTGAAATGAGAAAAGAAAAATTGCCATTCCAAGAAAGTAGATGTAATAATATTGTATTTATCAAGATTAAGGACCTGATTCACAATCTTCTAATAAGTGTGGGATAGCTTATTCGGAATGTTTGTATCTGCTTACTTTATATCGATCTACAGAGACAACAGATGCAAACAAGCTATCTGACACTTACACAGTAGATTGTGAAACAGGCTCTTAAAGTTCGTAAGATAATAATATCTTGGTTAAGTTAAAATTATTAGGCAATCTAGTTTTCGTATTTATACTTTTGCAGTTACGCTATATTTGACTAACAAATGTATTTATTCTCTGATGTACTATCAGGGAAACTTATTCATAAGCAGTTGACTGTTCACGTGAGAGAATTGTCAAGAAGACCACGTGAAATTACTAATTACTTTCAAATGGCACGTATGTTCCTATGTGTATCCTGTAAATAATTAAATTTAGGAATGATTCTTTTTGACAACATTTTGACAGATGTTAACATAAATTACTTTCTCTCACATGGTTTCTACTTAGGAGTTTAGAGTTACACTAACTAGGGAGAAAACCTCTCTAAATTAATACACTTTCGGCCAAAACAAAACCTTCCATTACCGAAGAAACTTAATTATCCAATAATTGCAATAATGCGACTGTCGATCGTTCTCTTCGCTGTGGCAGCCATAATCCCCCGATTAAGGGAGTGTCAATTATATAGGGTGCTCCATCGCCCGTATGATACAGGCTGCCGCAAAAAGTGTGCTAATCTTTAAGAGGATACCGAGGAAAGCGAGCAAAGAAGATGATGTAAAATCAAATGACCAATCTGCAAAATTAAAATATGTATGAAAGCATAGAAATAAGTAAATAGTTTTTTTTGGGTACAATCTGATTGCTTAATCATTATAAATACTACAGAAAATGTTTTTCATACTATTTATTATTCTGTATACTTTTTTTCTGTGAACTTTAAATTTGAACAAGAGTTAAAAGTTAAATAAGGCGGTATTAAAATATATTTTTTTTCGGATTTGCTTTACTCAAATCATCCTAATGATAATATTATAAATGTGAAAGTTTGTGAGGATGGATGGATGGATGTTTGTTACTCTTTCACGCAAAAACTACTAAACGGGTTTTGATGAAATTTCGTATGGTAGTAGTATAAGGCTCTAGATTAAAACATAGGCTACTTTTTATCCCGGAAAAGTACAGTATTCCCGCGGGATACTCTGTAGTATATTTACGCGGGCGGAGTCGCGATAAACAGTTGGTACATATTAAATTATGTCATACTCGTAAGTCGTGAGTCATACTATTTATGAATTAAACAATTATATATTGTCCAAATATTTACAACAAAAATGGCCAAACAGAATTGGACATAATATTATTTCATTGTCATTCCTCGAGTGCCACTAAAGTCACTTATCGTGGTTTAACACAAGGTTAATCTAAAGTTAATGCGGCAGAAACTGAGGAATGTACAAAGGGCAAGGGCGAGCCGCCGGCCATGGTCGTCTTAGCCGTTGCGGGCGAAGTGTCGTAACACAACAATTGAAATTTTTTGACAAAGCCAAAGTCATGTGTTGCTATGGCCATTTAAAACTTCCCAGCTAAATACCAGTGAACACTGAACGGACATTTTAATGACATCACTGTTTTGATCTTCATCTTTATTTTGCTAGTATGTAATTATTTTTCTTATTAGAATATCGTAGTAAGGAATATTTTCGTTTCGACTTATATTAGCCACTTAACTAATAATAAATTATTAATTTTTATCAAGTACCTATGCGTTGAAAGGTTACTAGCTCTGGTAAATAAAAAAAAAAGAAATCCACAATTTAAAAAAAAACTATCAATAGATTTTTTTACTATTTCTATATATTTAGGTAAAATCTATTCATTCATTCAAATCTTAGGAGCTAGGATCTTGTCTGTGGAGTAATCACCATATTTCTGGGTCCTGTCGTCTACTTTTCACCTCTTGATACGATACTACGTTAATCCTCTCCTTTAGTTGCTTAAAATAGTTTCTCCTAGGCTTTCCTCTTCCTCTTCTTCCTTGTTATGGGAAATTTAAATGAAAACAAGAATTACCAACGCAGCAGCTTTTCCTCTCATGGTATTCTGTACAAATTTGTCATGTCGTATCCCTTTCTGTTTTCTATTGTTAAAATATATTTATTTTATCTTCAACGACATCTCAAACATCTATATTTATTTCTCTTTCCGTCCAGCTTATACCTTTCATTCTTCTGCAGCATCACATCTCAAATACCTCAAGCCTTTCTTTATATCTTTTAGGTAGAGCCCATGTTTTTTATGCATACTCCAGATTTAGGATTTAACTTTTAACAAATCTTTTTAAAATCTATAAAATATTTTGATATTTTACAAATTACTATATTCATGAGTTGAACAGCTTTGCCTATCCGCCGAAGCCACCCCATGGACCGCGATCAATGTCTAGCTAGACTGACATGTGACACGAACGCTCCGTTTTCGTTAATCCAGATTTTCTTGGATACAAATAATTGTGGTCTATTTCTCATACATAGGGCACAATGGGAGTAAGTCGGATTGATGAATTTTACTATCGTTTTTTGGTGAGCGATATTCTCAGGAAGGTCAAGTTTTGAACCCAGAAACTTTGACTATCAAATGATTTCTATGTCATGTTATTATGAGACACTAATTTTTGTAGTCTTCTGTATACATACACTGTACATCTTCACATTTGATTAAAATATGGTATGTTGATTTTGTCATAATATTCAAAAACATACAACGACATAGCGCATAGTGCACAATTGCATAGATAGTTTAATAGGATTACGTTTACCGCCTTGAAAAATTGAGTAACATTGTATGGACGTGAAAAATTTGTGTTTACCCCAAATCGACGCCTCCCCTACTTCATTTATAATATTAATTTCACATGTCAACACAAGCACTTTTAGTTACGGAAATAACTTCTAACGTTCACAAGTTACAAGCGACGAGCGGACAATATTGGTTCCTTTTATCAACATAATATTATTATGTATTTTAGATATTCATTCTGGTAATAATAATGGAATATGCATATGACACCAAAATGTATAAAATATTTTCATTTGTAATTTTATCGCTAAAAAAACATACCAGGGTCTTTAGTCAAGATGCATTCGATAATTTCGACGGCGAACTTCGAAATCATAAACGATATAATATATGATTTGACAGAAGTCATTATGTCAAATCCTATACATTTTGTTTTCGAACTTCACCGTCGAAATTATCGAATGCATCTTGACTAGAGGCCCTGTACAAATGTTTTTAAAATGTATCGTAAATTAATAGTGAAATTTAATCATCAAAAAGTGTTTTGCTTAAATCTAGCGCAAATTTCAAAACAGGATGTACTGGCGGAACAAAACGTGACGTCATCGTACAGACGCACGTGGATCAACTTTCAAAACTCAATTATTTTTTATATTTATGGCGGAAGGTATTAAACCATTGCCAGTGTCAATTTTCATTGTGTCAAGTGAAACAGAATTTTCGTATAAGGCTGGGAGTATATTATGATCTGGAATCCGGATGGCCGATGAAAATTCTGAGCATTGAAAATATAACTCTGCGCTAGTACAATAGAGTTGAAAATCGAACACATGAGTGTCGAGACAAATGTCAATGTCATATATGACAGCTCGATACTAGTAACCTGCAATTTCAACTCCATTGTATTTGCGTAGAGTTCTATTTTCAGTGCTCTGAATTTTCCAGGGCCAGGCGGATTCCGGATGATATAGTCCCAGCCTAATAAATCTAACAGTAGAGAAATCTCGATCCTCGAAATTTATGTTTTTTTTTTATAATTCGTATACCTAATGTAAATAAATAAAATCAGAAAAAATCTATCAATCCTCAACACTGGCAGAATGGTGCAAAACTTTTGCAACCGCGATTGCCATAAAAAAAAGAAGTTAATTCATGTTTTCTATGGTTTGTTGTTTTCAAAATATGAATATTTATTTATTAGATTTGCTTAGTACTCATCACTAGGATATTACATAATAACCTAACCAAGAACATGTCAGGACATGTCTCAGGAGGGTTCCGGAACTATCAATAGCAATATCAAGAGCAATAGGTTTTCTTTGCATTACTTCAAAAGTTATTGTCCGATTTCGGTCAAAATAATTTTCCTAGAGAGTTATTAGTATGATCTATAACCATGGAAACTAATAAGTTTCTATCTCCTATGGTTTAGAAATGCCAGGGCCCCCTGGAATTTATACCGACTGATAAACCACTTTGTAGGACGATTACTCGAAAATGATTGACTTTGTAAATAAATCATTTATGATGCCTTGCCTTTATTTTAAAAGTTCTATTCGACGATGCCTCCACACGATGGAGTATAAGAAACAAATATTTTTCATCCCCACTTCACATGTATGGAGAGCCACCCCTAAAATGTAAAATTATTATTATTTTATGATGCTGGAACCGAGATCTATACACAATCTTTAACTTTACTCAATTTCATTAATTTATATTCATAATTACATAAGCTAAAAGCGCAGACAGACAGACAGACATACAGCCGTCTGTATGTCTGTCTGTCTGTCTGCGCTTATATATATATATATATATATATATATATATATATATATATATTTGGTAATGTTATAACCAGTAGAAACGTTTAAAAAAAAATAATACATACATATCCTATTTGACGTAAAAACATTAAAATATTTAGGTGACCTTGCTGGAATTTCATGCTTTTTAAGAAATTACATCCACCTTTTTCAGTTCCTATACAGCCTTTAGGGCACGGAATGGTATCTAGACGAAGAACCTATAGAGTGCAGGGAGTGCAGTAGTGCTGAAACACTCTCTGCACATGTATAGAGACATGTCCTGGACCAAGAATATAAAGAACTGTGGAAAACTAGACATAAGGAAACATTCTACACTAGCTTTTGCCCACGGCTCCGCCCGCGTAAATAAACTATCCCACGGGAATACTGTACTATTTCGGGATAAAAAGTAGCTAATATATTATTCCAGAGCTTCAACTAGTACCGAATTTCATCAAAATCCTTTTAGTATTTTTGCGTGGAAGAGTAACTTGTACCACGCACCGAGGATTTAGGAAGGGCGATTATTAACTGTCACCCGGAGCTGCGAACGCGGATCAATCAAGACAAAGGGTGAAAACACACGGAAAAATACACTTACACAAGTGTGTAACAAGTAATTACTTAAGATATTGATTGATTTTGGAGTATATTGTCATCTTTGTTTATTTCTAAGAAAGTCAGGTTAGCGGACGCATTTGCCTCTGCTAAGAAATGGCCGAATCGTAGGGACCAACTAGACTCATGAGGAAATAGCAGGGCCACGCAATTTATTGAAAAACATACAAACGTAGACCCCTGTTTCTTACCTGGATAATGCCAGCAAAATACCTATTTACAGATATTTACAAATACCTATTTTTCACCTTGATGTTTCCTTTTAAGCAGTGCACGCGCTGGCAACAAAATTGTCTTCACCATTTGCATTCCGATTTTCGACTAGCGCATGCAAAGTGCGTAGCAATCAAAGGGTAAGAATAAAATATATATATATATATATATATATATTTATATATATGTAAATGGTATGCTATCATCGTCATATTGAATGCGTAACGCAAAAACTTTCAGTACAGTTTTACGAGAATTGTGCGAACGGAGGAGAATGGAATTTGGTATATTTAAACTTTATGTGAAAGATGGTGTGCAGAAAGCTAATATTATTTAAAATAATACTTACAAATACATACAATTAGTAAAACAAAGTTATGCACACTACCTCACTCCCACTACTATGCGATTGTATAATAACAGTAGATGTTGGTTTGACACAATTGTCAATCTTTCTTTCACATAACATAGACGCCATTTACATATTTTTATTGCGTATGTATCTCTTCTTAGATAAAAAGAACAGCAAAAGAACCCTAAGAAAGTTGAAATAATTCGACCACTAGCCGACCGCTCATCTATAATAATAATACTATCTATGAACGCTTCACACCACGTCAATCTGGTTCCGTGGTAAGTTCTGGAAGAACTTGTGTTACAGGTACCAGACAACGGAAATAAATTCAATACTTTTATAATAAACACATATTAAAGATTTTAATTATATTATACGCATATTTAATACATATTCATGAGTAATAATCCACGTCAAGGAAATCTTTTTGTTCCTTCGGCGGGATTCGAAACCGCGAGCCCCGGATAGACCACCAATACGCTCAACCACTGAGCCACAGAGGTCTAGATATAGATTTTTAAATTATTTTTCTGCCTAAACGTCTTCCTAAACTTACATAAGCAGTAGATCATAATATGCCCAAAATATCCATAATTGATTTTACCAATCCTTATAATATATTACTTACGTAAAGAACCGTCATTCGATAGACTTACACTATTGACAGCTCGCAGCTATGCGTGCGTGGCTAGATGAATGCGGGGGGTGCGCGCGGCAAGCGGGGCGTGAGTTTTTTCCAGCCAGAACTTTCGTTCACGGGGCTGGCCGCTGGTCGTTTCGTGCTTTGACAAAATTGACAATACAATTTCATAATATTTATGATAGATTTGTCTGATGCGACGTTTAAAATTATTTCGGTGTCAAATACGGCTGAAATTCGCCGGTGCTCGAGCTGTCATTTGTAGAGAGTGTCGTTCCTGTGCCCATGTTCTCTAAAGTGTGCGATCCCCGCTCGTAAGAAATTTGTACGACAAATTCTTCACGAACACCTTCTACCGATAACTTTGATGAATCAGTCCAGTTGACCCTACATTATCATCGCCTTATTGTTAAAGCAACTTAACCATGTGGGAAAGACCACGTGTGGGCTGTGATTAGTCCACTGTCACTATCACTGCTATCACAGCTATCACCATCACTCGAGATCGCAATAAGTGACATCGGCACTTCATCGTTATTGAGTGATAAGCTCTTATTACGATATACCTGAGATACCTCTCATGATAATTTGTTGTCTTTTTCCGTCACTTGCTACTGCATAAAATAACTCGTACTAAACATATATGATAAAACTCATAGTTATACCTCTCCGTTCGATAATATGTAGCGGTTACAAGGCAAAAATTGATATACAAAAACAAAGGGCTTGGAATGTTAGTAGACAATTTGTAATAAAATAGTCTTGCCCATAGTAACTAGTGGGCATAGTGAGCATCATCCTACATATTGTAATCTCGGGCGGGTCCATATGACTCGGTCTGGGACTAACTCAGAGAATTACTTACACGTCCGCGTTGATGGGATAGCTGATAGATGCAGCAAAATATTAAAGAAAATGTTTAAATATTGAGAAGTTAGTTTTTAGCCTTTTACAGCTGGTGTTTTAACTTGTTAATTATGTGTGTTCGGAAAACACAGATAAAACATTGTACATTTTTTAAAGGATTGATTACTAATATCTAAGACTGAATTTGACTTTCGTAATATATGTACATTGTACCTACCTGTTATACCATTATATATTAGAAAATCCAGGTATCTAGTAAATAACAAAAACAATATTCTACTTTATAATAGATAAATGTGAAAGCCTCAAAAAGCCAAAAAAAACATCCTCACAAGCCTTTGTGGCTTGTTTGTTACTCTTTCACACAAAAACTATTGATCGGATTTTGATGAAATTTTATATAGTAGTAGTGTAGGCTCTGGATTAAAATAAAAACTACCTTTTATCCTGAAAAAGTACAATATTCCCGTGTGCTATAAAAATACTATATTTACGCGGAAAAAGCTAGTCTAAAATTTCACATTTAAAGCCTTCTAAAATACATAGTTACACGCACTTTACTTTATGCTATGATTTTAAGTTGTTATATATATTTTTTAATAAGCCATCGATGGTCTCCCAAGCAATTCCCGTCGACCGCAAGCACGGCCAGCCAATAAACGGAGGACGGTCCGACGCCGCACACACAATGTCTTCCGATCCTAGACCTCCGGGGAAAACGCTGGCTTTTGCTCGAGTATACTATGTTTTCAATGGAAACCACATCTTTTGACGGAATATTTTCAAGCCTGACCAGAAGGTGGGTTCTTTCAATGGTAACCGCATCTTTTGACGGAATATTTTAAAGCCGACGGAATATATTGACTAGAAGGTCGATTCTGCTAATTAAATACTGTAATAAAAATGATACACTTACGATCCAGTGCCCATAATTACGTTAAAACTGCAAAATGGTATTCCCATAAACGTCAAATCAACGTCGAACCCGTTTTAATTAGTCCAAGCTCCAAAACTCCGTTTATGATATCAAGACGATTCATTTATAATTCAATAAAAGTAAATGTTAGTAAATAAGGAGAATTGGGGATCTGGAATATGGCCGTATAGTAACCAAATTGCAGAGAATTAAAGCTCTGACTGCTCTGCTGCTCTGACTAACCTAACCTTATTCATCAAGTCCCATACTAATTTTGTAGGCGACAAGGGCGTATCGCGCCGACTGGAGAGTATTGATATCGGATAAAAAATAGCTATAAATATTTGAGACAAAATTTGTAAACACTAAAACGACCTTCCCCTGAGTCTTGTGTTACTTAAAACACTGAAATAATTTTCACACTCTTGTGACTAATAGAAGAAGAGAAAAAAGGTTTTAGCTTAAAAAAGGGTGAACTTAGCATATTTTTAAATCAATATTTAAATAAAAAATTAAATTTATAAAAATAAATTCCTCGGCTAAATATAATATATATTTTTTAGGATTTTTCAATACAATCATGACTGAGAAAAAAGGTTTCAAAGAACTCCAATTTTCAGTTCTATCCAGCGCACAACCCCTTAACGAAACTAAATTTACATGTCGTTGATATTAAATCTTCGGGATTTTACCGTTCACATCCTAACTTTTCGTCGTGCTAATATCATAATATAAAGGGAATAAGAATACGTTTATTTTATTATCACACAACACTTATCAAAATGAGCGCGTAAACTACACTGGAGGGGAGCACATAATTTATATAATAGGTCTTTATCTATGAAATAGCCGTTCTGCAGTACTGGCCATTTCAAATCAAAATAATTTTTGTTTGGCTAAGAATTCTAATTTCAAATTAATTTTATTTTAAAAACATGGAATTCTTTTTCCAAAAGTAGTCATTAGTTTATTGATTAGTGTTACATTTTCATCGCATTTCAATCTTTTTCGTTATCATGGATACGTTAAAAATTCGAGTAATTATGGAATATGAGTACCGTCGTGGCAGCAACGCGGCACAAGCGGCACGCAACATCAACGACGTTTACGGAGCTAACACTACAAACCAACGCACCACCTGTTATTGGTTTGCTCGCTTCCGTTCTGGAAATTTCGATCTGAAAAATGAACCTCGCGGTCGTCCGAAGAATTTGGTCGACAATGACGAATTAAAGGCGATTGTGGAAGCTGATGAAATACAATCTACGGCTAAATTAGCAGCAGCTTTCGACGTTAGCGTCAAAACAATATTGGTCCATTTGCGTCAAATTGGCAAGGTAAAAAAGCTGACAAATGGGTGCCCCACGAACTCAATGACCGCCAGCACGAAGTACGCGTCGTGACGTGCCTTGCACTGCTCAACAGAATGAAGGAATTTTGAACCGCATTGTTACCTGCGATGAAAAATGGATTCTGTTTGATAACCGTGAAGTTGAAGTGCTCAGCAAGTTGGTTGGATCCTGGTACAGTACCTAAACAATGCCCTAAACGAAAACTTACCCCTAGAAAAGTGATGGTCACTGTTTGGTGGTCTAGCGCCGGTGTGATTCATCACAGCTTCTTACCAAATGGGGTGAGCATTACTGCAGATGTGTACTGTGAAGAACTGAACACAATGATAGAGAAGCTGGCACAACTCCAACCAGCATTGGTCAATCGCTCGTCGCCGCAGCTCCTGCACGACAACGCGCGACCTCATTCTGCACAGCAGACGGTCTCCAAGTTGCAAGAACTGGGGTTGGAAGCTCTCCGTCATCCGCCCTACTCACCAGACCTTGCGCCTACAGACTACTACTTTTTCCAGAATTTGGATAACTTGTTGGCGGGATAAAAATTCAATACCCGAGAGGCAGTACAAATGCCTTTGAAGAATTTGTTTCCTCCCGTTCAGCTGATTTCTTTAAGAAGGGCATCAATAAACTGCCACTGCTTTGGCGGCAAAGATGCATTGATTGCATGGGTGATTACTTCGATTAATACAAATAAAAAATACATGAAAAAAAATCGTTTAAATTTTTTCATACAAAACGGAAATTTCATAGGTAAAGACCTAATATTATATACCTACTACATGTTGCTCGCGACTTAGTGCGCCCAAAAGGAAATCCCACAGAAACCGTACAAAAGTAGCCTATGTCCTTTCCCCTGGGCTACTCTATATCTGTAGCTACCAAGTTTCGGAGCCTATTCAATGCAAACAACAAATAAACGAACAAACAAACAAACTTTATTATATATGTTGTGGGGTGACAAATATTGACCCTAGCACATCTACAAGCAAGCCCGGTGCCCTGGTATAGGGCTTAATGATAATTAAGTCTATAATTTTATAGATCCCAGCTACACAGGAAAATCAGAAGGAACCTGGTGGAAAATTGGAGTAGGTCAAAATTATCAAACTCTTGTGAGTAACCAGACCTAGATCACGCAAAAACAAAATCATAAATAAACGAAGGAATTTGAAATAGTATTGTTCAATAAAGTAAATTTAAATTGTAAAGAATACGGTAGCTTCTTGTATTTTTTTTATTACATAAGTGAATAGTGCTCTGAAAAATAAAACAGTTTAGTGAACTTTAGTGTACTAAAAATAAAAAAATTCAAAGATATTGCGGATTGTTTGAAGCACTTTTGTGAGTCTCGTGAAAACGCCCCATATAAAAGTCGTACAAGCAGGTGACGTCACACGCTAGTAAGTTGGTACGAAATAAATGGCCATATGCACGAAATTTCTGATATCTCGTAATTTTTTCGCGTTTTTGTTAATCTTTTTGTATTTGATGCAAGTAAACTAATTATGTAGGTTTTATACACTAATGTTTTATAAAAATATTTGAACTTTTTTGTGACTAAGTAGTGCATATAATTACAAAACTACAAATAAAATCCTAATTGTTTTTACTTTAATCAAGTAATACCTAATTGTTTCTTAATTTATTAAAAAAACACTACATTTTTACCCAACTTTTTTTTACTAAGCAGGAAAATACCCAGTTAGTGCAGTAAAGAGACGATCAGTATGAACGGTTTCGTAACAGCTTGCGACATTCGAAAGGTCGAAAGATAAGTAGAGTAAAAATGATGTGACTTTGCAATTAGGTTGCGCAACCGTTGCCCAAAAGTGGATAATTTGCTCAAATACAGTGCGCACCGTGAGTTACTTGACTTAGGGTTGCCAATTAATGTTATTTTAATATCCTTATAAGGATAAATAAAATTTTAGTAGGTAAATCCAAGTAATTTGTAAATAATATAGGCAATACAAAAAAACCAACGGCCATACATCTTTGGTTTAGATAAACACATTGTGTAATTTATAGGTTATATTTAATGTCATTTTGTAAAATGTTATACTTCTCCTACTTCAGTTAATAATGTCTTATATGTCAAAACTCAAAATGTATCCGACTGAAGGACTTTGTATCCATGGTCATGAACAAATTAATAAAAAAAAAAAAAAAAAACGGCCATACTCAGAGACATTTAATTCTTAGGGTATGTACTTAAGGACTCACTTACTAGAGATTTTGACAGAAACTAAGGACTTTATGTCAAAGTCTGTACTAAGTAGGTCCTTATGTAAGTATAAACCAACTTCCAAAGTAAAAATACACAAAAAGGTATGAAAAAAATCTTATTTTCTAAATAATTCCCCTTTTAAATTCGGCTAAAATTTTAACTTTTTAAAATTTAAAATTTCTCTTCACAATTTTCAAACAATATGAAAAATCATTATTTTATAGACAATTTACTGAAACTACTGAACAGAACTCATGTTCAGTAGTTTTGGATCCTGGGTATATCTTCTAAGATCCCGTACAACAAACGTCATTTTTTGCCGTTTCGTACGTAACTCTTCATGCGCGAGTGCGCACTTGGCCGGTTTTTTGAATTATATATTATAACTGGTCAAAAACCAACAATCACTTGGGATTTAATAATTTGAAGAATACGTATACTATATCTTTGTCAGTAATATACCCACATAATATAAGTGCACACATATAATATTGAATTCCACAGGTTACAAAACCAATTAAAAATAGGGTTGTCACAAATTTCACACCGAATTAAAGATGGTTTTAATCCCAAGTATAGCTTTCATTGTGAAACGTTCTCACGGCCTTCGACTTGCGACATTTTGTTAGTCAGATAGCTCAGATTCATGGTAATAAGTGCGATATGCAAAGCAGGCTATATAACCAGTAATTAATATTTACTTCAGTTCAACATTATCATCACTATCATAATGATTTTGTGCTCTTCACATGGTCTAAAACCGAAAACATATGGCATTGACATAGCTTTTGCTAAGTGACATAGCGCGTGATACGTCAAAACTATACATTTTTGATTTCTAACTTAGTCATCGTAATTTGTAAGTAATATGCATCTTGGCTAAAGGGCCAGTTTTCTTCATCTTTCTTGTAAAACACGACCAGTCGAAATTATTCAATAGCTGCATTTATTTTTTGTCCTCAATAATATATATAACTCCTCACACCGATTTAGGTGACGGTGTCCGGTTTCAACGAAACCAGCCCAGTTACGCAGGAGTAATTTTATAGTGCCCAAATGTGTGAGCGGTACACAAGAGCATTCTCTCTTCCATTTCTCTCATAACCCAGTGGGACGGATAACCGACACGACTGGCGGGAGCCAAGCTTTAACCACTGGACCACGGAGGCTGTTGTCGTCAATAATAGTTTTATTTAATAATATCTATGGACGTTTCCACATCACGTCAATCTGGTCCTGTAAGTATCCGAAGAAATTGTATCACAGGTAGGTACCAGACAACGGTAATATATTTAATAATTTTATACAATACACATCATAATATTTAAATTTTTTTTTGTTCCTGCGGCGGGATTCGAACCCGCGACCTGCACCTCCTTAAGCGCAGACACGTCACTGAGCCACAGAGATTTAGTGACGGCTATTCAGTACATTAGTAATTAGTAAGGGCGTTTGTGAACTACACTCAAATTTACCGACCGCACCGGCATCCGATTTTCCATTTATTATGCCGGACGGTAAAATTGCGTGTAGTGCGCAAACGCGTTTTAACAATTAGGTTTCATTTATACAGGGGCTTTGTCCTTCTCTATCAACGATAAGTTCTAGAGGTTATGACGTAATGAAATCTTTCTACAATAGTAAATGTGAAAGTTTGTGACGATGTATAGATGGAGGGATTTTGTCACTGTTTCACGCGAAAACTACTAAACAGATTTTGATGAAATTTGGCATTTGCTTTTATTCTCATCAGAAACATAATATAAACACAGCTAAGCACTTGAGTATAGCTAAAGCATAATAAAAAACTGAAGATTCTGAGGAAGTTAAAATCTTGTCTTTTTATTTTAATCAATGATTTGAGCGCGTAGGAAGTGAGCACTCGTGATTCTAACAAAACGCATATCAATAGCTTTATAATTTTAAATGGAAATCAATTAACCTTATGTTTTCCTGTGCACGGTGTTGTAGTGATTGGAATTGTTAAGACATGGCTTTTTAAAATTCTTTAATTGGTATTTACTATAAATAATTACTATAAGTATTATAAACTAGCCTTTTCCCCGCAGCTTCGCCCGCGTGGGAGAGTGTTCGTGGACAAAAACTCTTTAGCATATATACCTACTGCAATATAGTAGTAGCACAGAGTAAAATATATACTTATAATAAAATTTCACACGTACTTTTTGATTTTAATATATCTCCTAGATAAGGATTAGGTAATATTGTATCCGTCTAAATAGCTTCTGAAAATACCACATTGTTTGTGATCATTTTTAAAATTTAGAATGGGTATAGTAACCCATCTATAAGATAGAAATATCTATGCCATCGCAAACTTTTTTGTAGACACCATGATACCGACTTCAAAAATATTAAGATTGAGTAGAGAAATAGTTGAAATTTTAGCCGAATTTAAAAGAGGAATTATTTGGAAAAGAAGTATTGTTTCATACTTTTTGTGCATTTTTACTTTGGAAGTCCGTTTTCATTTTGTGTTTAAAAATTATAATTTTTCCCATCTTACTTATATTTATTATTATCAACACATTCTAAGAAATGTTATTAATGAAAAAAAAGCCTCCGGTATTCCCTCTCTCTCTCTCGGAAAAACAAACTCAAGCGTTTTCTTATGCCGGTTTTCTGAGAGGCCGTGGTATTTCCACAAATAAGCATCACCTATCTGTGGACCAAATAAACAATCACCAGTGATGATAATGACTAGACAGAGAGACACTATAATATCTATTGTAGCAGTCAGCATTAAATAAGTAACTATAATATTTATAGTGATGATTATGATGATGATGTTGATGATGATGATGATGAACATAATTTAGGCAATAGCAAAATTTCAAATACATTGATATCGGTGAACGAAAGTATGAGGAGTATCTATGTCACCATAATAATATGTTGGTGTATCGTAAGAAGATGGTGGTGGTTATGATGATGATGATTACTGAAAGTGGTATAATATGCTTGCTGTCCCTTAGACAATGCCGAAATTTCTAAACGTGTATCTTTAAAGTCTGAGGGGTTCTGTTCATTGATTTTGGATCTAGGGTACACCTTGGCACAAAATTTAACTTACTATAAAAGTAGAAGTCTCTATAAATTGCCTAATAATTTCGAGGAGTTCTCTCGATTCCTCATGGATGCCATCAGGTCTCCAGCTTGTTGACTAAGGGACCAATTTTGAATTATTATATTCTTCACTACTAAAAAAAATTGAGTTAAAGTGGTTACTTCAGTCAAAATCACTATATGTGTCCATATAAATTTCGAGGAGTTCCCTCGATTCCTCATGGATCCCATGTCACCACTTTGGTGTCAAAAAGACCAAGAGAAGAGAGAGAAGAGAGAGACCATAAAGAGAAGAAAAAATACATATATATATATGCCTATAGCCTATGTCCTCCCCCGTGGTCTACTCTATATCTGTGCCATATTGCATCAAATCAAATCATAATTCATCATAATGAATGTACAGAATTAACATTAACGTATTAATACTTTAACACCAATTAACACTCATCACTTCAACAATGTTATAATCAACACTAACAATAACTATAGGATACACTGCACAGGATATTATTTATGGCCCGTTTCAATAACCTTTCTACCAATAACTATTTGTTAGAAAAACTTGTATCGCAAAAAACCAAAATTCAAAGTCTAGTAAGTAGTTATAGATAGATAGGTTATCTAATTATATTATAGGATATGAAACGGGCCGTTAATGTTCACTTCACCACAGTTTGTCACTAAATAGAATCCGTTCGACTGTGTCGAACAAGTCCTTATAAAGCCGTCAAGGTTTTATAAGGACTTGTTCGCACCACCTATTGTGGCGGGAATGGCGCTAGTGGCGCCATCTTTACTGGAGCGATAACTATTGTGGCGGGAGTGGCGCTAGTGGCGCCGTCTATACTCGAGCGATAACAAAAAAAAAAAATTTTGATTTTCGAATTTCTAATCAGATAATAATAGATAATTATTATTATTTTTGTGTATTCAACAAAACTTTTATTGCATTCAGTAATACAGTGCAGCGTTGCGTTACGTTCGACCTCAAAATTCCTGTGTGTTTAAAATTAATTTACATACTATGAATGAATTTCAAACACGCTAAAAAAAGGATTCCGAATACAAAATTTTGTTAGGTTGAAATCAAACGGGCGACTGACGATTGCGAACGCCGCTACATCGTCGCTCGTCCATTTTCTTCGAGCCTTAGATGTTAGAATAGAGTCATATTCTATTCTGAGGTTTAATGTAACACTGTAATATAGTGGTGTAACAGCCTCCGTGGTCCAGTGGTTAAGAGTTTTGTTCTCGACTCGAAGGCCGTGGGCTCGATTCCCGCGTTGTACCATCAAAAAATATCGTTTCCAAGTTTGCTTAGGACAATGCAGGCCGATCACCTGATTTGTCTGACAAGAAACATGATCCATGCGTCGGATGGGCATGATAAGTAAAATTAAATACCGTTTAGTAAAAAGTCGGTCCTACGCCTGACCTCTCGCCAGTCGTGTCGTTCATCCGTCCCACTGGGTTTCGAGAGTAAAGGAAGAGAGAGTGCTGTTGTGTACTGCGCACACACTTGGGTACTAGAAAATAACTCCTGCGTAGATGTTTCAATGGATCCGGCCACCGTCACCGAAATTGGTGTGGGGAGCAATTATTATTATATAGAGTCTCAATATTTTGTACCAACAATAAAAAAAAGTTGAATGTAACTTGTATTAATTTAAAAAATATCGTCTTAGGGCCCGTTTCAATAACCTATTTATCTATAAATATTTGTTAAAAACGTCGTCATTCAATAATTTGACGGATTTTTGCGATACAAATCGACACCTCCTACGTAAGTTGATGTATATTCAATATAGCAATTTTACAGGAGAACGTTTTGAAGTTTCAAAATGCCATAAGAACTCCATTTATCATTGTATATTTGTGAAATTTGGTACATAAATAAAACTTATAGTATTATTAAGTATATTGAAAGATAATTCAAAAATATAAAGTATTTCCTGAGATATGGTTCTTACAACACTTTACTGGGAAATACAGACTGTGCTAGCTGTTGTAATATCTTATACTTAAAACATTTTACTGCCAAGTTTCGATAACGTTAATTGTTCTATATGTTATATACCACAATGTACACTGGAAAATATAAGTATGTATTATGTGTATACAACATTATACGTGATTAAAATATTATGAATATAAGTGTGTATAAATAAAAATAAGTTATTAGTTAAAAAATAAATTATTATTATTATGTATTTATTTTATATTTCTCGGTTGTCAGCGGAACTGATATTTACGATCCAAAGCCAAGTAAGTACACACAGGTACTTTGTGTCTTTTCTGTTATTATGTTTTAGGGGAGAATTGTCAAAAGGATGATGTATGTGCTCAACTTGTAGACTTGTGTGAGTGAGTGAGTTTGATTGTGTTTGTGGTGTATGCAGAGTAGAAGCTTGCTCATCTGTTTGTATAAACTTCCTTACTAATCGGCAGGTATTTAGAATTACTGCCTTTTGCATTAAACATACTAAATTTGGGGGTAGCTGGAGGGTATTTAGGGATTTATGCCATCGTTTCGGGACGACGCCTGTAATTGATTAGTACTATTCAACCTGTAGTTGATTGATGAAGACTATTGGTACTATGGTTACTTTTTGCCGATGTCAGAGGTGGGCTATTTTGTCTTTAAGTTTGATATATTTGGTAAGTTTATCTGCTATTGTACTTTGTAAATTGTGAGTGTTAGGGACGGCTACATCAATTATGTGTGCAGTTTTATTAATTTTATCTACCTACGTTATATCAGGTCTGTTGTAGTATGTAGTTTTGTCAGTCAATATGGTTCGAACAAAATAGGGTTTGGTACAGTCGTTTTCCAGGACATTTCAAGGGTTGTATTTGTAAAATTATAGTTCTATGTTAGTAATAAAGTGTCGTTGTTTGGCAAGTATATGATGAATTATACAAATCTCTGTTGTTTGGTCCTTTATAGTAATCACGAACCATTCAGTCTCCGGGAAGAGTTATCCACGACTCAGCCATGCGTTCGACGCTTCTTTGTGGACATTTGTCTGGTATAAGTCACGCAGATGTCTTCCATGAAGAGCCTTTTTAGCCCATTGGGACAGTGTGGTTTTGTCATCTGTTACTTTATGTTGGTTGTTTTGAGAGTTGTAAATTGAGGGGTGTAAATTTAATGTCATTTCTAACTATTACTTTGTGGATTGTAGAGAATTCGGATCTAGTGAAAAAACACTGTCTTAAATTTAACCTCTCTGATAAGTAGATTAGTTACGTCGATAATTCCTCCTCCTCTTCTTTCTTTTCTTGGTAATCTCCGTCTTTGAGTATACGATCTTGGATTGTGTTTTCGATATTTAGTCAAAGTCGTATTGATTTTCCTTTATATACATACGAGTCTGATTTATTCCAGTTTATAATGCCGAAAGAATAAACCAGTATTGGGATGGCGAAGGTATTTATTGCTTTTATAGTGTTTTGGGCGTATAATTTTATTTCATAATTGCATTGAGCCGGTGTTGGAATATATGTCTTAATTTGTATTTAGTGTCCTTGTACTGTATTTGGTGTGATTGATTATAACCTAGATATTTATATATATATGTTCCTCCCTCATCAAGAGGCTCTATGCGCTCACCGGATTGTATTGTGTAACTATGTTGAAATATATGGCTTGCTTTTATAGAATTTATTTTAGTTTTATCCACCCCAAAGTTAATTTTAATATCACTTGTAAATTGTTCCGTCAGTTCAGTCAGTTGATATAGGTCAAACTCATTGTCAGCATAGAGTTTTATGTCATCCTACATAAAGTAAATAGTTTATAGTCTCAGACTGCAGTCTGTATCTGTCGTTAAAATGTAGGCGATATCCTGCCGCTGTAGAGTTTAAGATGTTGGAAAGTGAATTTAACGGTAAGCAAAACTAGCGTGGACAGTCGCCTTGGAAGATTCTTCTCTGTATTTGTATTGGTTGGGTCTCTATCAGGTTAGTGGAAGTTTTGAGTTTAAGTTTAGATTTCTATAATGTTATACTGGTTTTAAGAAGTTTATTTTTGTGTGTATTTTATATATTTTTTCCAACCAAGAGTGAGGGTCAGAATCATAGCTCACATTATTATTATTATATCAAATAATAGTGCCTTGCGTATTGGGTATTGTAGCGAACACTTAGTCAATCAGTCAGAAGTCAGGACACAGCATTTCAATTTTTCTTTAAAATACAAAACATTTGATATACTTATTTACAACAGTGATTTGAATATGAAACTCCAAAAACGTTGAATTTACTACATATAACATTTAGTTTTATTTTAATGTCAACGTAAAGTATTATATGTTTACATACAACATTTTTTAACACACATATATAATAGAAAGTATGTATTAAATACAACATATACTGTTGTAAGTAATCAATACAATACTTTAGGTTGGTTTCTTAAAAAACATTATCATCAAATCAATTCCTTCGAAAAAAATAATACAAAATCAAAACATACCAGAGATATTCACACGATTCCCCCCACCCCGTGCCCAACGTAAGTTGTTGTAAAGGACTAAACAAAATTATACGTCTAAAAATATAACTTACAACTATATGCGTCTAAAAATATAACTTACAACTATATGCGTCTAAAAATATAACTTACAACTATATGCGTCTAAAAAAATCTCGAAAAAATAGTGTTTTCGTTGTTTTTTCACTTCTAAAGTATGTATTACTAAGGTATAAGCCGTTTTATAGTAACAAAGCTAAATTGTATTTTCGTCGGTTACAACAACTGACTTAGGAGGTATCGAAATTTGACGTTTCTAACAAATAGTTATTGGCAATTAGGTTATTGAATCGGGCCATTAGTCAGATCTCGCAGTGTCGCTAGCTCTTCCAATCTCACGACTCGAGGAGGTTGCGTCAATTCCACTGAAACAATGACGTCACAGACGGCGCTTTATCAACTGTCAGAGCACAATGACAGCTGATGGTATCAGATGGGATGGGGTCACGTGTTACCGCGTGTTGAGATCTCTATCGCGTGTTTTGGGTCGATACTGATATGTGCGCAATTCGTTCGATCGAATAATGTAGAAACATTTGCTACGATTGTTTGAAAAATATCGACATAGAATAACCCTAACATTATTGATTTATTGAGGTAAGAATGGATTATTTTTCTGTCTATTTAAGCGCTTGTAGCACAATTCTACTACTATTATAAATTTCAAAGTTTGTCAGGATGAATGTATGGATGGATGGATTTTGTTACTCTTAACCCAAAAACGACTGAACGGATTTTGATGTTAAGTACTTTTTATGTGTTAATCCAACTACAACAATACCAAAGTATTGTTGTAGTTGGATTAACACATAAAAAGTATTATCCCAGAAAGTACAGTGTTCGTGTGGGGTACTGTACTTACGCGGGCGGAGCCGCGGGCAAAAGCTAGCTTTATACTATTATAAATGTGAAAGTTTGTGGGGATGGATGGATATATGTTTGTTACTCTTTACGAAAAAATTACTGAACAGATTTTGATGAAATTTGGGCAGTGCCCCCGTGGGATAGGTACTTTATAAATACGAGCGGAGCCCGCTAGTAATATTTTTTTCGTACAAGTCCGTCTTAAGGCCGCGGCATTGGATTTGCTGTCTGGCGTTTTAAGACAATATAAAACAATTAAAGAGTATCAACTTACAAAGTATTAAGTATTATTTTTGCGTAACAATGATTCTGGCGTAGGAAGAAGCCAAATGCCAGTACTCCACATTTGCAGCGCCAGTGACTGATTCAAAGAACAAATTAGACATTGTTTCGTAACATTTTCCGTTTCACGCAATCTATGTCAAATGTAATTAAAGAACGTGTACAGTTTTGACCCTGTCAAACGAAAAAATTTCGTCAAGATAACATCTCTACATGACATTATGAATCGAGCGACAAGTGTGCTCGCCGCAGTCAATTTCGAACTTTATCGCCTAGTACTAGCGGATGTTTTTGAGCAAATGGCGATTATTAGTAGCTAGTGGGCTAGGTAAATGGTAAAAAAAGGCCGAAATAAGATTAATAGGCCCGCGGCAAGGTGGTATGGGAATGATTCGTGTGTGATTCGTTCTGTTTGACAGATTGTCTCGACTCTCTGACCTGTGCGCCCCATGGAGAAATTAGGGCTGGGACGTGTATCGATAAATATATCGCAACATTAAAGGTCTATTTTGAGGTTTTTTTTTTGTATTAATACAAAAAATAACATATTTTACAGTCATTACATAAATTGCCAAATTGTGGAGCAGTTTGTTGGCAGTTGGAGTATTCTAAATACTCTAAAAGCTAAGCAAAACAACGCTTTGCCATGCCACTTAATACTGTATACAATAGCTATTAGCTGAAGACCGATTCGGTCTGATCGATTCGGTGGGTTCATACTAGAAATAATCTCTAATATCTCACCGTTGTCGAAATCCATACGAAGGACTTCTATTAACTGCAGCAGCTGATGATAATATGTCATTTAAATTTTCATCTTATTGGTTTCATCAAAATACATAGGTAGGTATAATTCAAACGCTATTTACGCTATTTAGTAGAGACAACATTTTGAAAAAATAATAATTACGCAGTCTTGAATGAATCCGAAACTATAGAAATAAATGCATAATATAAAAATTATTAAGATCCCAGTAAATAAATGAAAAAGAGTTATTTAATACCTTTTTCATCTAAAAAGTATAATGAAGCATGACATTATCTGAAAATAATTTCAAATTGTCCCAAACATAACGTCATTAAAAATTCAACAGTCATTGTTTTAAACTTAATTAAGATTTCATCGATAAAATCGTACAACACTAGCTGGAGGTCGGCTGAGATTGCTCTCAGCACGAGACTGTCCTGCGTCGGCGCTCGCGACGCTTTGACAACCCGACATATACCCACAAACATACATACAACATACAAACCAATCTACCATCACCTTATCACCATAGTTATAGAGTTCAAAATGTAAAGACATATGTCATTTTAGAAGAAAGCAAATAAATGAAGTTCATCATACGCTGATAGACGTTGGTCGGTCCGAGAGGCCTTTTTGGTCAGATAATATTGATTAGATGTTCAGAAACGCCATAAATATTGTTCAATAAAAGGACCAAAACAGAGAAGATCACATCTTTATCGTGTTCAAACTCAGTCTAATTCTCAAATAATTCGTAACTAAAATGTAAATATTATCACAGGGATTGGCTTGACTTACTGCCCGTTTCAATAACCTATCTATCTATAACTATTTGTTAAAAACGTCGTCATTCAATAATTTGATGGTTTTTTGCGATACAAATTTGACGTTTGTAACAAATAGTTATCGCCCATGACTATTAAAAAAGTCGGATGTGAAAAACAGCAACTTTACAGGACAGCGATGCAAAGTGTGAATTTTATGTAACTTTCTACTTATTTCAAGTAGGATCATCAAAGTTTAAAGAGTTTTAAAGAGTAATGCTGTATAAGTTATATATTATGACTAGCCAGTATTTAATGTGTAAATATGAGAAAAATCACTTGTGACCTTTTTAACGGGGCATAAGTAACGCCGATTTGTCAGAAGTACCAGAACGGATAATGTTGCTTGTTGTTGACTTTGATTATTGCTTGTCGGAAATGGTATTTACGTCACTTTTAAATTATGACTATTTATTTTAAAAGTATGTCGCATGTCAATAACCTATCTACCAATAATTGGTAGATAGGTTATTGAAACGGGCCTTAAAGCGAGTGGAGCTAGCTACGAACAACGGACAAGTATTCGTAACGTCAAAAACAAAGTTTATTTGACTAATTAGGACATACACTACAATAGGCTCCGAAGCTAGTAGGCCGATGTAGCGAAATTTGGCACATATACAAGAGTAGATCGAAAAAATTCACGGTTTCCGCGGGATTTCTTTTGCGCGCATGAAGTCGCGGCCAACATCTAGTCCTACAACAAAAATCATCCTAGTATAATTGTTTCCTTACAGACTTGGTCTATTGAGTATCGACCCGAAGTCGCCAAGTCCAATTATACAATCGCAACCTGCCAATCCCATTGAGATGTGTCTCACGCGTTTATAATGAAGTGGGTGACGTTGCCAGGACTGGGAGATAATGATGGGTGACGTGACCAGGAGGATAATGAAGTGGGTGACGCGACCAGGATTGGTGGACCACCAGGTAATGATGCGATTGCCGGTACAGAGGACAGGCGGCAGCCGATTGTTTCGAGAGTGAAGGGTTAGGCCATGAACAGAGAGAATAATTAATTCACTCTTTTATAATATTGTGTCTATTATTTTTTTATTGCAGACTTATTACGAGGCTAACTTTTGAGAAACCACTTAGGGTCAATTCACACCGAAGCGAGACGATACATACCGGAGCTGCACTTTTATTTTGAAACGTATATCTTCTTGTGTAATGAATAAAGTTCAATTTTAATTATGCATCTTAGCATAGCGTATCGTTTCGTTTCGGTGTGAATTGACCCTTGTGTGTACTAACAGCTACTGAGACCAAATATTCTTACAGATATCTTGTAATTTAAGGTTAGGTTATATTTACATATTGCGAAAAAAGCTTTTAGAATAACTACACTTTTACAAAAAAAGCTATAACTACGACGTAAATTATATGGCCTATGTTACCCGGGCTATTATTAAGAATCTATTGACTTCTCATTTATTAAAATCGGACCTATAGCTTAGGCGCAACGGTAGAACAAACATACATACACACATAGACCACAAAAACATAACCCTTCCTTTTGGCTTCGCTGTAGTCGGGTTAAAAAATAAATTATTATGTGCATTACTTATATATCATATTGGTCCACGCTTATATCTTAACCTGGTATTAAATGTAGTTTCATTTTATTTTGATTCTATTAAAAGTGAAACTACTTGTTAGCATTAACTGATTTTGTGAAGTTTACACCAATCAAAACGCATTTGACACTGATTTAACGTTTACAAAACGTTTGGCAGTTTCAGTGTATCGGGACTTGATTGTAATTGTATTATTGCGGTTTTTATTTAGCAGAATTGACCCTCTATGCAAGATCTATGTCTATTGCAATCCTTACCACCAACACTACCATGTACCTACCTACTGAAACCAGCGTTTTTTCCCATTATAACGATGATTACGCTTCATTCCATCACATTACGCCGCCTACGAGTTATCAACAGTAACAACTACACAAATGTACGATATTCGCCGTTGTCATGGCCCCAACAGTAAGAGAGACGTATTTAAATCGCCTCGGGTCTTTGACAGTTTGAATAAAGGCAGAGATGTCTCGCGGATGATATAAAGTCATTTGATCGCACTGAATGCCGTTAGTTAGGTGAACCCTTCGAGAATATCTCCAATAATAAATATTATAAATGCGAATGTAAGCGTGAATTTTTAATACTTTTACGTCCACGAATTTATACAATAGCTACTTTTTATTACGGTATAACATACATATCCCGCAGAATGTTTTTTTTTTTCAAAGTAGCTACTCATATTTTGTATTAAATTATAATATCAAGATCTTAGACAATGTAATTTGATTGCAAATTACACCAATATCATCCGGCCATGTTTCACAATCTTTTGATATATTTCGGATAACTTGTTCTCAAGTTTTGTCACTTAACATTTAATGCCAAGTGATAGAGACAAAACTTATTAAACAATGTTTTTTTATAAATTAAGGGGTAATCGGTGTTGACTACATGTAAAATATTTAGTTTACTTTATATATATTAAGAAATATTAAGGTATTATTACTGGGTAAATACAAATATACATTTTATGTGTGTGTCTAAGGCGATACATCTAAGTAGAAAGTTTATACTGAAACGCACTTTCGGAGATATTAGCAATTATGTACCTGTGACCCGATATTGAATACTAGATGGTGCCCGCGACTTCGTGCGCGCAAAAGGAAATCCTGCAGAAACCGAACATTTTGCCGCGATAAAGTAATCAGCAAGTATATCTGTGCCAAAATTCATCAAAATCTTTTTCGGAGCCTATTCAGTGCAACAAACAAACAAACTTTTCCTCTTTATTCTATTAGTATAGACAACTTCAGGAACAAGTGACGTTGTAGGTTCCGAAATATTTTTGTGGAGAGTTTTCACGAGACTTGCGCAATTCTGTTAACTAATCGCTGTACCTTTGAAAACATATTTTGAATATTCATTTATGCAATAAAAATATATATATAATATATACAGCCGAACGTACAACCGCCTCCTTTTTTTGGAAGTCGGTTAAAAATCTGTCAGATTTGTTAGTTACGTTAGTTAGCTCTCACAGTTACCACCGTCCACGTAAATTAACTCTCTCGTATCTCTTCAATAGAGATAAAACTAAATACCAAAACAAACAATATCATTAACTTTAGATTTCTATTTCACTATTTCAAGTGAGATAAGTTAAATGTCGCACGATTATTTCGCTTCCGTGCGGGGGCACTACCAATGATAAATTACCTCTTTATCTGGATAAAGAGGTGATGTATTGTGAGATCTATAGAGTAGAATAACGGAGTAAATTTATACAATAAATATATTGTTCAAAGTTCAGCTAATCTTGGTTTAGGTACTAGATAATTGGTCAGGTCAGCAGGATCTGCGTTTAATGAAAATTATGACAGCGCCCAATTGACATTCGATAACGTCACCAAAACGTACAGTTTATGACATTACATTACGAATACTTTCTTGTCAATTGTTCCTGCTTGGGCTACAGGCAAAATTTTGTTGTTGTTTACAGTTTTTAGGCTTTTGTAATTTGATCGTATCTGGGAGCACGGCAGTGGCCCAGACGCCCCAGACGAGCCAAGGCCCAAGAGAAGCGCAAGGGCACTACCAGAACACCATTTCTCAATTCTCACCATTTGACGACCTCTGTGGCTCAGCGGTTGAGCGTATTGGTGCTCAAGCCGGGAGTCGCGGGTTCGAATGCCGGTGTAAGGACAAAAAGTTTTTCCGTGTTCCTGGGTCATGGATGTGTATAAAATATGTGTGTATAATATAGTAAAAATCTTATATATAATCCCCCTTACTAATAAAAATATTTACACAACGGATAACTTAAACAACGTTTGGTGTCTTTGTCTGATGCGTTGGAAAAGTCACTTGACAGACAAAGACAGCAACGTTGTTTGAGTTATCCGTTGTGTAAATATTTTTATTAGTAAGGGGGATTATATATAAGATTTTTACTATTATGGGATTATATATAGTTCTTCGACGAATTACCATGGACCAGATTGACGTGGTGTGAAGCGTCCATAGATATTATATTTCTCAAAGCGTTATAATGACGCGTATAATCTTCTTTCAATTTTAGTAGGAGACATGTCGTTTTGCTTAGCATATATTTTCGTTCCCTCGATTGTTCCAATCGAGATCTCGGACCAAATAGAAAAGTGAAGACAGAGCTTAGTCGAACAAAAACTGAGGCCGGTTTTTTACGTATGTAGCGCTCGTGTGACTACGCACTATATATACTAATATTATTTAGTTTGAATAGGCTCCTAATCAACTGGACCGATTTTGATGAATTTGGCAGATATACAGAGTAGACCACGGGGAAGGACATAGGCAACTTTTTATCGTGAAAAAATTTACGTATTCCGCAACATTTTTTGCTCGTACGAAGTCGCATCTAGTATTATATAAAAAAAATATCGGTTGCCTGTAAAGTCGGTTTATTGACGATAGTTGAACGTGATAACGTCAACAACAACAACAACAACAACAACAATAACAATAATAGTAATAATAATAAAATGCGAGGTAACGCTGATACTTGGTAACGGTAACAGGTAACGGTACTTGGTAACGCATGGGTCATGTTTTTTCGTGAGTGCAGCCGGCTCCATCGAATTATAAGACGTTATCACGTCAAAAATGAAACACCGCGAGTTGTGACAGATCACATTACACGGCGTGGCGTAGTTTAGACCGGACTCACTGTGTGGCTTTTTTGATTTGTCTGAGATTGAGACTCACAATTTGAAACAGCGACAAAAAAGTTACTAAATCCTTTATAAATTATTTTTTACGAACACACGAATTTACATGCAAAGATATGGCACACCTAATGTAAAGTGACACATTAACAAAATAAAAAGTGACAAAAAATGGCAAATTCCACTATAATAGCACTCCAAATCACCTGCAAATTGCAATCTGTCATGTCTAAATCAAAAAACCTCATCGAAATTCGTAGAATCGTAATTATGGGTCGCGCGAGTTTTTGTCGGCTTCAATTCGAAAACTAATTACTAGTGGTCCAAACTCACCCTACAAAAGTTTCGTCACATATCAGGTGACAAAAAGTTTGATTAATGACCCCCCGCCGGTCACACAAAAGCAGCGATTTATTTATTTAATTTCGTGGATGATTTCGATGATTGAGGACAAATATTTTTCGAAGTAGGTACCTACTACGGGTGTCATCTACCATGTAGCCTTATATGGTAGGGTAGGCCTTAGGCTGGGACTATATTCCGAAATCCGGAACGCCGGTGAAAATTCAAAGCACTGAAAATAAAAATCTACACTAATACAATAGAGTTGAAAGTGAATGTTACGAGTTTCAGAGTCATATATGACATTGTAATTTAGCTCGACACTCATGTGTTCGATTTTCAACTCTATTGTATTAGCGAAGAGTTCTATTTTCAATGCTCAGAATTTTCTACGACCTTCCGGATTCCGGATCATATAGTCCCAGCCGTAGGGGTGATTTGCCCACATTTTCTATTTGTTAATTGGTAGTTAAATTATCGTGACATAGAAAAGTAGCACAAATATTTTTAATTCTGTTGTTGTTAACTATCGAGGACCGCTGTGGCTCAGTGGTTAGCGCGTCGGCGCTCAAGCCGGAGGTCGCGGGTTCGAATCCCGCCGAAGGAACAAAAAGTTTTCTGTATTCCTGGGTCATGGATGTGTATATAGTAAGGTTTAGTATAATTAAAAACTATCGGTTGTCTGTAAAGTCGGTTTACTGACGATAGTTGAACGTGACAACGTCAACAACAACAACAACAACAACAACAACAACAACAACAATAATAATAAAGTGCGAGGTAACGCTGGTACTTGGTAACGGTAACAGGCAACGGTACTTGGTAACAGTACTTGGTAACGCATGAGTCATGTTTTTTGTGCGTGCAGCCGGCTCCATCGAATTATAAGACGTTATCACGTCAAAATATATGTACCCGTAACACAAGTTCTTCCCGAATTTATCACGTGACCAGATTGATGTGGTATGAAAGCCTTTATAGGTATTATTTATTTGTCGTTATATTAAATCATGAAAACAGCTAGTGATAATATTAGAGCTTCGATTATTATTAAAACACATTATAAACTTTGTCGAATCGTAGCCTACTTTAGTCCCAATTTCACCAACGACTGTTAGTTTGTCTAAATATCATGTCTTCTCTTTTATATTAATACGAACTACAAGGAAAATAACATGATAATTAAACAACGATGAACCTTAAGGTAGGGCTAGTAAAGACTAAAAGCCGCACTCTGAGACATTTAATGCTTACAGATTGCTACATACAGATACAGACTTTGACATAAAGTCCATACAGTTTCTGTCAAAATCTCTACCAGGTGACTCCTTAAGTAAGCACTAAGCATTAAATATCTGTGTTGTTAAATAAGTGCGGCTGTTTGTCTGTACAAACCATACCTTCACCGTCTCAGTTCTAACAACTGCTATTATGCGGTTCTTTGTCCGTTTTAATTTCCTTCAAGAACTCATATTAATCTCATTTCGTGTCATCGAATTTTTTTTGTCATCGCGTCATCGGCACCGGCAGTCGGCATCTTTAAACAACAATAGTTACAACAATAAAGTTGTCGGTCATCCGCGTTAATTTCATATGCGGCCAGCGCACGGCGTCCAACCGCATTACCGCACCTTCACGACAAAAAAGTTTTTTTTCTTTAAAGTTGAAACAACTTTACAAATGAATTCTTAAACGCATTTTAAATTTGGAGGCCCCCTAAATATCACTGATTTTTCCTTGGTTGAATATAAAATGACACGGACAGTGATGTGTCTCAACTGTCAAGAGTCGAGTGCTCAAACGCTTCTTATATTAGGAGACAATTTAAGAAGCGTTTGAGTCATATGTCGTTAGGTGACATGCATTTGTTTTAAATCAGCAAAATTGTTAATATATTTTCCGAAAGGCAATATAATATGGACCAAAAATGCGAAAAGTACCCTTATCAGTTGCTAAATTAAAAAGTTACAGGACTAAAAAGTACTAAGAAAATCACTCTAATCTTAGGTACATAATATTAGGTCTTTACCTATGAAATTACCGTTTTGTATGAAAAAATTTAAACGAATTTTTTTCATGTATTTTTTATTTGTATTAATCGAAGTAATAACCCATGCAATCAATGCATCTTTGCCAACGCAGTGGCAGTTTATTGATGCTCTTCTTAAAGAAATCAGCTCGACGGGAGGCAACAAATTCTTCAAAGGAATTCTTTTTGAATTCTTTCAATTCTTCAATTCCTTCTTATACTGCCTCTCGGGTATTGAATTTTTTTCCCGCCAAGAAGTTATCCAAATTCTGGAAAAAATAGTAGTCTGTAGGCGCAAGGTCTGGTGAATAGGGCGGATGATGGAAGACCTTCCAACCCCAGTTCTTGCAACTTGGAGACCGTCTGCTGTGCAGTATGAGGTCGCGCGTTGTCGTGTAGGAGCAGCGGAGACGAGCGATTGACCAATGTTGGTTGGAGATGTGCCAGCTGTGCAGCATCATTGTGTTCAGTTCTTCATATTATCTGCAGTAATGCTCATGCCGTTTGGTAAGAAGCTGTGATGAATGACACTGGCGCTAGACCACCAAACAGTGACCATCACTTTTCTAGGGGTAAGTTTTCGTTTAGGGCATTGTTTAGGTGCTGAACCAGGATCCAACCAACTTGCTGAGCGCTTGCGGTTATCAAACAAAATCCATTTTTCATTGCAGGTAACAATGCGGTTCAAAATTCCTTCATTTGTGTGTCTGTTGAGCAGTGCAAGGCACGTCTCGACGCGTACTTTGCGCTGGCGATCATTGAGTTCGTGGGGCACCCATTTGTAAAGCTTTTTTACCTTGCCAATTTTACGCAAATGGACCAATATTCTTTTGACGCTAACGTCGAAAGCTGCTGCTAATTTAGCCGTAGATTGTGTATCATCAGCTTCCTTTCGAAGGCGATTGGCCTTTATTTCGTCATTGTCCAAAAGACCAAAGTCTTCGGACGACCGCGAGGTTCATTTTTCAGGTCGAAATTTCCAGAACGGAAGCGAGTAAACCAATAAACAGGTGGTGCGTTGGTTTGTAGTGTGAGCTCCGTAAACGTCGTTGATGTTGCGTGCCGCTTGTGCCGCGTTGCTGCCACGACGGTACTCATATTCCATAAATACTTACTCGAATTTTTAACGTATCCATGATGACGAAATAGATTGAAATACGATCAAAATGTAACACTATTCAATAAACAAATGACTACTTTTGGAAAAAGAATTCCATGTTTTTAAAATAAAATTAATTTGAAATTAGAATTCTTAGCCAAACAAAAATTATTTTGATTTGAAATGGCCAGTACTGCAAAACGGCAATTTCATAGGTCTTTAAAGACCTATCATTTTGTATCAGAGCGTAAGGCTCTCCAACGATTTCACTTTATGATGACTGTATTTCGTCAACAATTGATCGCAAAGACTTTTTTAGAAGATTTCCTGACTTATTATGTACTTCTCGAAGCCAATAAAAATTCATGTTTTCAATTTCCTACTTCGGTTAAATATAAAGTTTGTATTGTAGTTAATGGTAACAAAGTAATTGTTATAATAACTGGTAATTTTGTTGACGCATAATTTTCCTTAAAATATACCTTAGGCGGCAACCTACAGTTATAAGTTATAAGAAGTAACTTGACGCATTTGATCCAAAGGTAAATTGATGATTTTGATTTGCTTGTATATTTTTCCTGTTCGTTTAGTTTTTTTTAATCTATACAAAAATGTCCCTCCGCAACTTTTTGCTATGCACCATCACAATTAATTACCAATAGTAAATTGAATTTTAACCCAATGTTACAAAGAAAAAAAAATATTTGGTAAGAATTATTATCACAAAAAAAAATATTGTTTATTTGCATTAAATTTAGCCGAGGACTGTCTTTTTATAAATTGAATTTTTTTTATATAAATATGGATTTAAAAATATGCTAAGTCCACCCTTTTTTTAAAAAAGTTAAAACCTTTTTTATCTTCTTCTATAACTCACACGAGTGTGAAAATTAATTCAGTATTTTAAGTAAGATAAGACTCAGGGAAACGCCGTTTTAGTTTTTGCAAATTTTGTCGCAAATTTATAGCTATTTTTTATCCGATTTCAATACTCTTTGGTCGGCGCGACACGCCCTTGTCGCCTACAAAATTAGTATGGGACTTGACGCTCAAGGTCGCTGGCGTTATGCAGAGGCTAAATCGCCAAAAATCCTAATCTTAGAAGCGCTATTGCTTCAGAAATATATTATGTGTTATTAAATATATTATTAACAAGTTTTAAGCCTTTCGTAATTAATTATTTATTGTACCTACATAATTTATGTGATTACTGTTTAAATCTTTTCTATTTATTACTAAGGCTGGTTTTATCGTCAGGCCGCTAGACGCGCCGCTGGGCAGCGCGCTGTTAACAACACGGTGCTTTGGCAGCGCTAGCGAGCATCGCGCGCTTATTGAACGGCGCTGCTCAAGCGCGCGACTTTGAAACGCAACTACTGCCCCCATACATCTTCGAACGCGCGCGCTCCAACGGCGCTGCCGAAACGCTTAACGATAAAACCAGCCTTAAAGGTCACGGTCACGCTGCAAGCTTAACATAAAACAATTTAATGTGTATGTTAACAGTCCATAAATAAGAATTATTTTTATTTTATATATAATTCTAAACCAAACGCATAATTTATGCAATTGGGTAAATTCACAACCCAACGGCTACTGTGCTTGCGTGCGTACCCCAAGCACGAATAATTGAAAACGGCGTAATGTCATCGAATGAAAATTGTATAGGACTTGTTAACATACGATGCTTATTCGATAACTTTACGAATACGCCGTTGTCTATTGTTCGCGATTACCTACTGTCTTATTCGTTTGTACGTAAATTCGCGTTAGCTAACTGTTACTGGCTACTACGATTGGCCAAAATTCTACCACATAGGCTTGATATAGCGTTTGGTGTCGGATACCGGATAACCTCGCATGACCTATTCCTCATCACTCAGAATGCCTAAAATCAAAACAAAGCATCATCATAATCGTAAAACTTCGATTAAATTACAAAATGTCACTCAATTCCGCCGTAGCTTGTGGCGTTTTTTGTCACCGGCGCGGCGCGCCGTCGAACAATGGCGGGTAATCTTCGGGCGTGACTGGATACGTCAAGGCGATCGGCGATATGGGATCGATTGCGTCACCACAATGTACGCAGTCATTGGTTCTCACAGCTGTAGCCCAAGCAGGAACAATTGACAACTCCGTAACGCTATCGAATGTCAATTGTATGGGCGGTGTCATAATTTTCATACATACTCTTTCGATAACGTTACAAATAGGTACTTGTCAATTGTTCCTGCCTAACCCCTCTGATAGATTTAATATACTAATAGAGTGTAGACAGTCGAATTATGTACTTGACTTTCGAACAAATGTTACATGCGCTTAATAATATTTCTGTAAATATTAGTGCTCGTATCTTATTAATGATTAATTTGTAAAAAAAGGAAATGTTGTGACAGATTGATGAAAGCCAACGTGTAAAATAATTGTATCTATCAAACGCACTGTAGGTAGTGTGTGTTAATAATCTGAAGTGGTGTGTGTTGTTATTATTATAAATTTTATTTATTTCTAAGCAATTATTTTAAAAATATAAGCTTTCTTCACACCTTCCTCCATAGAAATATTAACTGTGCCACATATCATACTCCTGCAGTTGCGAAATTCCCGTAAAACTGTACTGAAAGTTTTTGGTTCGCGTATTAATATAATAATTATTATTATAGTAAAACCTATTACACTTAGTCCTGGACACGAGACACAAAAATAAGTTCGATAACCTCATTGTTAATCGATTTTATTTCGATTAGTAATAAATCCTTGAGTGTAAATCGAACACAGTACATGATGTCATGTGTCCAGGAACTCACGACTTAACACTTGCACCTCGTTACTGATTGACAATGATTGATTCTTTTGATTCGAGACTCGCCGATTTTTAATGCCATTTTGGGGTTGGACTTCATAGAAATAAACTAATCTTTTCGTAATAATTATTATGTGGGATCAAACTTTTCCTGTTTAAGGTTTTACCCACATGTCCTAACGATTGTTGCTTAATAACTTCCTATTTAAGTATGTATAAATATACATACTTATATATGTATCTATAATTTTTTTTTTTTTTATTTAACCACTGTTGTCCATGGACATTGGACACCCGCAACATCAGAGAAGTCACAAGTGTATTGCCGGCCAAGGGTATAACGCTCGTGATGGCTGATGATGTAAATGATAATGAAACAGGTAATTATTAGTCAGCACCATTATTATGCGTGCTGTATCAACTGTGTCACGATAATGTAGACTTCAATTATATTACAAATCGTGAATTCAATGGGAAAACACAAGTGGAGGAAACAGTACTGTCAGCGACAGAAGTCAAAAGTAATTTGTAAATGGAAATCAACGTATTTTATATGGAATTGTATCAGGGAATCTAGGAGATGGGTTGTCTGATTGTAAGCGAATAGAATTATGAAGTATATATAGGAGATATAAACTTGTAAGTTTCCATGCTGATAGATCATGCTAAAAACTCTTTAGGAAAATTATTGGAACGAAGTTCCTTATGACGCGTTGCGATATTGAGGCTAAGCGGATTATATTGGCACGACACTTTTTGCCACTCGAAATCACAATGTAATATCGACTATTAAGAATGATACAAAAAAACGACCTTATCACCTTGACAATAATACAGAATTTTGCAATTACACATTGTGACTGTTATGACTTACATATTGTGACTAGCTAGCCGAGCGCTTGATGTTATTATTCAGTACGGAGCCGGACTTCGCGGCGGCAACACTGCGAGCAGCAAGTAACCCCTGTCCCTACCTAAGGCGCTAGTTCCGCGCGCACTATATATACTTAGTTCAACTATTGATATAACTATTTGTTTTGTATAATATAATATATTATATCTATACAGATAAACAAAATTGAAGTGTCAGTTTGTAATAATAAATAATATATATTATAACTTCGTTCCATCCGGGTGTCCCTTGACACCTCTCAAGTTTTTTGAGCGAAATCGGACATTAACTTTTGAAGTACTTTGAAAAAACCTATTACGTGGTGATATTTCTGGAACCCTCCTTAGACATGTCCTGACATGCTCTTGGTAAGGTTATTGTCACTACTCGCCGTGAAGAAGATAACTAAAATTTGTATGGCATCGAATAAGTTACCATTCTTTGCCACTAGGGGCGTTGTTTCGATGCTATACAAATTGAAGTTAACGTCTTTACGGCGAGCAGTGACTAAAACTCGACCTCAGCACATTGAGTTTTTAACTTAAACGCTATCTCACCCGTATCACTCGTATAAATAAATAATATTTTTTTTCGAGTAGGACAATTATTTTTCTGCCTAAACGTCGTCACATAAGCAGTAAAAAATTGTGCCCGAAATATCGTAATTGATTTTTCTAGACCTTATATACATAAAAAAAATAGATATGAAGTTTTTATCATAAGGAAACCTTTGACAAGGACATTACGGTCTACACAATCATAATAAGTGTAGTTTGAAGTATATAATATGTATGTTAGTCTGTAAAGTATTTACAATATGGGCTTATGCAGCCTGACATAAAAGTTATTTATTTATTATTTATAATAAATAATAAACCAAGTACCTGGACGACCGACCTTTGCTCGGTTATTACTATTTATTGTAATATGGTGAAACTCGAAAGCATAAATCTTATTCACGTAATCAGTACAGGTAAATGTTAAACATATTTATGAGAAATATATATTGTTATCTCAAACATTAACTACATTTTTTTAAACATGTCTAAAAACAATAAAAATTAAATAATTATATATAAGCTTGAACATATACAAAAAAGCAAAAGTAAGTCACCGAGCGGGATTCAAACCCGTAATATTAATTTCTTGCCGTCCGCGTCTTAACCCGCTGGACCAGACGGACAGAGGCCGGCGAGACGAAATTAGCGACCATATTCTGCGTGGACAGAAAAACGCACGAAAACTCGAAAACACGCGTTTTCCCAAACATAAGACTAATCTAGATCGATTGTTTACCCCCGAAAACTCCCATATGCCAAATTTCAGCGTTCGTTCGAGCCGTTTCCGAGACCACAGAAACATATAAATAAATAAATATACAAGAATTGCTCGTTTAAAGGTATAAGATAATTTACTATATACAAATCTTAAAAATAAATCTTAGGAAAATTATTTTCTTCATTTGGACGACACTTTGTCAGCGACTGTAGGTATTTATTTACGTATAATGTCGTGATCTTAATGTCACAAGTCATCATCAGATGAGTCACCTAATTCTTTTTATCTGTCAAATGATTTTCCTCGCATGATTAAAATTAGTATGGTTGCGTTTGTCTAGTAAAATAAATACTTTACAATAATTTTGAAAAACTCTTCAACGTGTGTCTATCGGTGACATTATGACATTGCATTAGAAAAAATCCACAAAAACTTTTAAGACAGCTCCATCTCTTTCCAGATCTCGATTTTAATCAATTCAAATAAACGTTACGTACAGGAAATTCAACATAAACGCATTTCCACCGATAATTTTATCCAACGGTCTCCTCATTAAGATTTGATGACTGCGCCAGATCTTGTGATAACATCGATAAAACCAAAATAGTGCGTCTCACTATCAGCTATCCAGCCACGCTCGCTATATTTCAGTGCGACTGTCACTGGCCGCGATTAAACTGCGGCAAAATCGTGACGTGACGTCATTCTAGAGACGTCCCATATCGATGAAAACACTTCAACTTTAATATAGTCGTCCATGTCGAAAAAAAAACTAATAAGCTCCTCGAGTGAAGTAATCTTCAAACAAACAGATACCAAGAATAGATTTTAAGTGCTATCGAATTCACTTGTTATTTTAAAGTTTGTTTTTCTTAATATACACCTTCGTCAATTTACTATTGGTTCTACTAATTATTACACAGCTAATTTTAAATATTATTAATATTTGTCATTTTTACAATCTCATAATGAGAAAACTATAATATAAGTACATAATTAGAACCAAATCAACTTGACTGGGTTGGAATGATATTGTATCCTTAAAAACAAAGGTTATTTTAAAAAATATAGATTTTTTTAACTGGAGTAAAACAAAAGTTTGTACCCGTAACTGTTCACCTTTTTGTACAGCTATTCTAAGCATTCTCTATATTAATAATATTATAAACAAGTTATCTATACTTCTATACTTTAGAGATAATATTATAAAGAGGAAAGTTTGTTTGTTTGCATCAAATAGGCTCGGAAACCACTAGCACAGAAACTATTTTGATGAAATTTAGCACAGATACAGAATAGACAGGGAAGGACATAGGCATTTTATCCCGGAAAAATGTACGGTTTCCGCGAGGTTACCTTTTGCGCGCACAAAGTCGGGGGCAACAAGTAGTTGATTAATTAAAATGATAGCATTTACAAGCAAGTTGCGACACGTTAATGCTGTATTATTGTGGATACTATACTTATATACTTGTAAAGCCATACATTCATAATTTTAAATATAACATAACGTATAAATAACTTATAAGTGATTAAAAATAATTACAAACACAACAATTTTTTATTGTTTTCACACGATAGCTTCTTATGAACAGTCGTGACTCGTGACGTGACATCGATAAAGGTCAAGCGCGTCCCTCACTACGTGTCGCCAATTACGTATTGACTAACAACCGAAACGGACTCTCATCATTTACATAATAACACCTTAAACGCCGGTGCAAGTGAAGATCGCGGGCGTTTTATCGATAAAAATCTTTTGATATGTAACAAATTAGCGTCAGTTCACACTGAGACTCCACGTGACGCGGCGCTGCATTTCTCAGATAGCGGATTCAAAATTGAACTTTATTCACTACATAAGAAGATACACGTTTCATTGCAAGAATTCGAATTTCGAGCTGCACCGGGATACGTAGCGCAGCGCCGCTCTTGTAATGAAACGTGTGTCTGCTTGTGTGGTAAATAAAGTTCAATTTTGAATTACTATCTTAAAAATGCAACGTCGCGTCCCTTCGCGTTACGGTGTGAGCTGGCTCTCATTTACCTATGTCAAAAAATGCCAAAAGGTAATAATAATAATATCTATGGATGCTTCACACCACGTCAATCTGGTCCCATGGTAGGTTCTCGAAGAACCGGCGCCCCTGAGATCATCAAAGGTTTTCTGTGGGTGTGGTTACCACTGTCGATCCACACAGGCTACACAGGAATTGCAGTGGTGGTTATGTGAGATGGGCAAAATTCCCGTTAAAAAAAAATATTATACACATATTTAACACACATCCATTATCCAGGAACATGGAAAAACTAAAAGTGTAAGAAATATGTTATGTTTTTTAATCTGATAGCAGTTTTAACCGCTGTATCTTGTAACTTAAGATATCTCACCAAAATAGTCGTTTCTGAGTATACATTTGGCCAAAACTAGATCAAGATAAAACTAGCATAGTTTCTACTCTGTTATTATTTATGAAATTACACTGTCTGTACCGCTCAATGGCTCTTTGTTTAAATTTTTGAATTTTCCGAAAAATGGCACATTGGTAATAATAGATAGAGAATGTAAAAAAAACGTACTTGCACCAAATATTAATTATTTTTTGTGCCATTTATATAATTCTTAAGATCACAGTAGGTAATTATTAAATTAAAGTATGGCCGCGGAAATTAAAAGTTTAACAGTGTAGACAAAACCGCGATGCGAAATCGTAACGCAGCAATTTCTTACGTTGCGGTGCGATTTTCGAAGACTTTTAACCATATTAAAGATATTAAGAAATTAAGAAAATACAGGTAAATCAGGCATATAAGGTTTGGGATCACAACTATCGGCGTCGCAGTCTTCTGCGTTGCGATTTCGCATCGCGGTTTTGTGTACAAGCCCATTAGCGAAGTTCTAAAATTACGTTGCGTTTTCCGAGTGAAATTTGTAGACACTTTTCATACAATTTCATAAAATTAGGATTTTTTTTGTTTTAAAATTTTTAAATTAATTATTAACAATTTAAAATTTATAAAAGTTAAAAAAAAATCACGTGACTATGAACACAATCGGTCACCTTAGCTGTTGTGAAGACATAATGTTAAATCTATATATTGAAAAGTCAAGAAAACGACCATAATTTTGAATTTCGGTCGCCAATACTTACTCGTACGATCGCCAATTGCGATACCCTAGAGTGAAAAGTAACATTATGACGTCACACGCACTCGGATTTGTTCGAGAGTTGTCGGCGTGTCTTCGGTACTGGATTCAAAAAATTATTTTTATTTTGATATAACTTTTGAATTATAGCGGAAAATAAAAATAAAAATAGTTTTGTTATAAAAATTATTTAACTTTCCATTTATCACAAAAAAAAGGGACGTATCGTCCGAAAAAGCCGCACAAATTGTTGCTCTAGTGCAGCAAGGCACTAGAGACCAATGAACAATTGCTGCAGATTTAAATGTAAACCAGTCTCTGATTTCCCGAGTTTACAGAAGGTTTATGGATACAGGTTCATTCAAAATAAGACGTGGAACCAGCAGAACTCGGGTGACAACGTCTCGTGACGACAGGTTTATTGTGACAACTTCCTTGCGAAATCGGTTTTTAACGTCTATGATGAGCATTGAAAATAAGCTCCACCAGGTATGTGATGTAGCAGTTAGTGCACGAACCATAAGAAGAAGACTAAAAGAGCGTGATATCACACCTTTCAGACCCGCAAATGGACCAAAATTGTCTGCAGCTCACAGGCAAGCTCGACTAAGATTTGCTCGTGGACACTTAAATTGAACTGAAGAGCAATGGGCTTCCGTATTATTGATGAGTGTAGGACTTGTTTGTACGGTGCTGATGGTCGCAGACTAGTCTACCGTAGACGAGGACAGCGATATGCTCAAAATTGCATTGAGGAGAGGGTTCCATTTGGAGGCGGGTCTTTGGGGCGGCATGTCGATGGATGCTCGAACTGAACTTGTGTTTATTGACGCAGACGCACATGGCCGTAGTAACCGTGGTTTAACATCACATCGATATAATATGTCGGAGATATTGGACCCTCATGTCCTTTCCTTTCCACCTTTTAGCGGATTTATAGGCGAAAACTTCATTCTGATGCAGGATAATGCTCGTCCGCACGCAGTGAGACAGGTTGAGCAATACTTTACTCAGGTTGAGATTCGTTCCATGGATGGGCCAGCATGTAGTCCGGACCTCAATCTGATAAAACACGTGTGGGACAACCTAAAAAGGGCTGTATTTACAAGAAATCCGGTCCCAACGGTTGCGGAGCTCGGAGTTGCATTGTCACAAGAAATGGGACAATGGGAAAGATCTTTTAAAAACACTGATCAGGTCGATGCGAAATCGACTTGAATCAGTTATTAGGGCAAGAGGAGGTAATATACCTTATTAAAAACAAAAAAAAACTTTTTCTTTTCATAGGCCCGTATTAATAAAGCCTTGAAGATGTTGTTTTAATTAATAGACCGTACTTAAGTACAGCTGTAGGTACGGCGTATCAAGTGAGTGCGAACGTATTAATAAACGAGACTCGTTACTCAAGTAAGTGTCATTGCTTTCAAACTGTTACTTGAGACGCGGTTTCGTGGGTAGGTACAGTCAAACCTTGACTTGAGAACGGTTTGCTTGGGAATTGGAATACAGTACATTATTATTTGTGGTGTTTTTGGGTGTGTTACAATTATGTAAATTAAAATCTAAATACTTATGATTAAACAAACTCAGAATTTACACTACATACTCAACACAAAATAAAGTTATAAAAAAAAGACGCTTATTGATACTTATTCTTCTTTTTTTTTGGTAATCGCAGTTGCAAAGGTTTTACACCATTCTGCCAGTGTCGAGTATTTGTAGAAATATTTTCGATTTTATTTAAATATATTTATTTATTTATTTATATTTAACGAATTACCTATTTGATTTATATTAATTGACTTGATTTGACACTTGACAGCAGAACTTTTTTTCGCTGCCTAAAAAACAATCCTCATTATATGATCCCTCCCTCCTACAATTCCTCGCCCTATCAACCTTAAATCTGTTGTGTTTTGTAAATATTCCTTTTACTGAAACTTCATGTACATACTGTGGTACTGGCCCTAAATTTGTCTGTTCTAGATCTTAGATTATTCAACAGACTTTCTCCTGTACACCGTGCCCTTGTTTATTCATAAAACCCACTCATAAGGCAGAGTTTTCGTCAACACAACACATTGGCGAATCACTAAGGAGCCACTTTAAAGAATAAGAAGAAGAAGAACTTTTTTCAAATGGCAATGATCCGCATTCCGTTTTACGTAGTTGTTAAAAAATATGGATATTATTATGCTAGACAATAATAAATATTAATATCTACGTAAAAATTAATGAAAATCAGTTTTTTCAATATAAAAAATACAGACTAAACTTTTTTTGGTATTTATATTATTAAATATTACATTTTTAAAAAGAAATATTGAAGGAATGTATAATCAATAAATCCGTTCTTTGTAGACGTGTAAACGAAACGTTATTTAATTCGTTCTTTGTCGTGTAGATGACGCTTAAAAGTTGAGTAAGTGATCTCATTATCGTTATCAACTGAGATGGTCTTGAGATCATACTATGAATTAAAGACCGTCTTGAGAAGCTAATCGTTACTTGAGACTGTCTCAGCCAAGAAAGGTGTTGAGAACGAGTTTGAGAACGGTTTATTAATACGGGCCTTAGTATTGTAAAATTTTACATAATAAAGCCGTTTTTGTTCTATTCACTGTTTCATTCCAAAAATCTGCGAAAAGAGTAATTTGATGCTTGTAGTGAGAAAAATTGACAACACACATGAGTTGATTTTTTTATCACTTTAAGAACCAGTCTTAGCAGTATCATTGATCAAATAAATGAAAATAGTTTGCACTTTCACTAATTATATAAGCCTAATGGATAATATTTTGGATGTGTTATATATATATATATATATATATATATATATACATATATATATATATATATAACCTAACCAAGAGCATATCAGGACATGTCTAAGGAGGGTTCCGTAACTATCAACGCGCAATAGGTTTTCTTTGAATTACCTCAAAAGTAATATATAAGTCCAACAAAATAATTTTTCTAAACAGTTTTTAGCATGATCTATCAGCATCGACTTTGTAAAAAAGTCATGTATGAAACTTTGCTTTTATTTTAAAACACCTCTTCCCCACGATATATGATACATAATATACATGATGGGTTAGAATGAAAAAATAATTTTCATCCCCAAAACGTTTTAAAATCACAATAATTTTTGGGCGATTTAAACACGCCATCTTCGCGCGCTTGAGTTGTGTGCGATGACGTCACGTCATCGCACCTAAAATAAACATTTGATAGTTAAAATCATTGTTCGAATTTGACATACAGTCGTACAAGTCGTACAAGTTCCATGTAAACAAAAAACGAATTAGTGTAATCACTAATTCGTTTTTTCACAAAGTTCATAAAGTGATAAAATCAACTTATGACCATGGAAAGCACAGCAACCCATGTTATAAATATTGTGTCGTCCCAATGTGCGAAAATAACACAAAAACTGCACCTGACAAAGTTTAATTTCGTATGCCGAGAGGTGAAAGTATGTAAGAAAAAGTGGTGCAAGGCGATGAGAAGAACAGTGTATCTTTTTTGAGTACTTTATACTGTTGTGAAGATCAGTCAGTACATTGAAATAGATTTCCTACGCATACTTGTTTTATTTATAAACCTCGACGAAAACAACCTTGTTAACGAAAAGTTCGTAAACATATTTAATCCATTCTTTTTTATGTAATATCCTAGTCATAAGTAGTAAGTAAATCTAATATCTAATAAATAAATATACTTATGAAAACAACAAACCATAGAAAACATGAATATGACACATGAATGACATATATATATATATATATATATATATATATATTGTATTAGCGCAGAGTTCTATTTCCAATGCTCAGAATTTTCTTCGGCCTTCCTGATTCCGGATCATAATATACTCCCAGCCTTATACGAAAATTCTGTTTCACTTGATACAATGAAAATTGACACTGGCAATGGTTTAATACCTTCCGCCTTAAATATTTGTATTAATCGAAGTAATCACCCATGCAATCAATGCATCTTTGCCAACGCAGTGGCAGTTTATTGATGCCCTTCTTAAACAAACCAGCTGGACGGGAGGCAACAAATTCTTCAAAGGCATTTGTACTGCCTCTCGGGTATTTAATTTTTTTCCCGCCAAAAAGTTATCCAAATTCTGGAAAATCAGACAAATCAGACTACTGTAGGCGCAAGGTCTGGTGAGTAGGGCGGATGACGGAGAGCTTCCAACCCCAGTTCTTGCAAGTTGGAGACCGTCTGCTGTGCAGTATAAGGTCGCGCGTTGTCGTGCAGGAGCAGCGGAGACGAGCGATTGACCAATGCTGGTTGGAGATGTGCCAGCTTCTCCATCATTGTGTTCAGTTCTTCACAGTACACATCTGCAGTAATGCTCACCCCGTTTGGTAAGAAGCTGTGATGAATCACACCGGTGCTAGACCACCAAACAGTGACCATCACTTTTTTAGAGGTAAGTTTTCGTTTAGGGCATTGTTTAGGTGCTGAACCAGGATCCAACCAACTTGCTGAGCGCTTGCGGTTATCAAACAGAATCTATATTTCATCGCAGGTAACAATGCGGTTAAAAATTCCTTAATTTGTGTGTCTGTTGAGCAGTGCAAGGCACGTCTCGACGCGTACTTCGCGCTGGCTATCATTGAGTTCGTGGGGCACCCATTTGTCAAGCTTTTTTACCTTGCCAATTTGACGCAAATGCACCAATATTGTTTTAACGCTAACGTCGAAAGCTGCTGATAATTCAGCCGTAAATTGTGTATCATCAGCTTCCACATCATCATCGTATTTATTTCGTCATTGTCGACCGCAAACGTCGTTGATGTTGCGTGCCGCTTGTGCCGCGTTGCTGCCACGACGGTACTCATATTCCCTAATTACTCGAATTTTTAACGTATCCATGATGACGAAAGAGATTAGAATTCTTAGCCAAACAAAAATTATTTTGATTTGAAATATGTCACATGCATATTCCCTATTGTTTGTGCTTAGTTGGCGTGCATACAAGCCGGATTCCCTTATGTATATTATATATTATTATATATAATTTTTTTAAATTCGGCACCAAAACAATATTTTACGCCCAATGCACCCAAAAAATTTCGCTAATACTATATGACGACCCAATTCCGTATTTTAAAAATTAATGGATAATAAATAATATATTTAAAGTAATATTCATAAGGGAAGTCGGCTTGTATGCACGACAGTGTATACATGTATGTATGCATGACAGTACTTAACCTACATTTTCCGACGGTACTGATTTTGCTTATATATTTTAAACTGATAAACTTTAATTTTGCAAGTTAACATTGCTGTTTGTGGTATTAGTTTCCTTTAGTGCCTCTAAAATGTCACTGCTGAATATAACTTGTAGGATTCTTTTTTTTAATTTACCAGAATAATAATTTTCAAAACAAAAATATGTTTTTTTAAATTAATTATTAGACCGATAAATCGTTTATCTTGAAATATCTTATGTTATAACTAGAAAGTAATTATTAATAATGATTGTCAATTTAGATTGCGTTAAAAATATTAATTAAAGTGTTTCTGGTACTAATTATGTGTTTTTGTAGAGTTACGCACAACGGTCATCGTGCTACCATAGAGTGAGGAAACGAAAAGACAGGAAAAATCAATTTTAACACCTGCCATGATCTTTTTTAGGGTTCTGTACTGGCAACGTAATTAAACGTAATTAAATATCACGTAATTAAACTTTCACAGATGATATATTTCTGTTGCCGTTACAACAAATACTAAAAACAGAATAAAATAAATAATCAATTTTTTATTTTTATTCGTGAGCGAGTCCGACTCGCACTTAGCCGGTTTTATATACTGAAAAATATCCGACGAAGAAAATTAAAGTTAAATTTTCCATTTATCCATACATATATACCAGAAATTAAAGAAAATTCCTTCTCGAATAAAGAAAGCAAATACAAGGAAAATCGGTTCAGAAGTTGAGCTATGACTCCACAGACTTGTGACATTTACTTGAACTTTTTGTTTGGGGTAAAAAAGAATGACGCGTATAGTGCACAAGCCCCAACCATAAGAAATGCGATTGACCTTTGAAAGGAAATAGGTGTAATATTGACAGTTCTTGCTTAACCAGTTTCTCAATACGCCTCAAATTATTTAAACACAAAGGCAGTAACCGCAAAGACTGCAGACCTGGTTGAACTACATTGATACACGTGAGTATGTGTGCGTGCGCATGATTCGACGACGACTTATTCGATAATATATGTAATTATTATCTGGTACCAGTTTCATGTTGAGAATTAACTTATTCAGGGCTAGCCCTAGACCAGCCCTAGGGCTAGTCTAGGGTAACCTAAGCCTAGCCGCATCTCAGCAATGCCGACATTTGCCGAATATCTCCTTTCAAACATCGATGTGCAAAGTGCATTCTATATTATGTATCTACATTACATACGAGTTCTGTACATTAGTTGTGTCTGCAGCAGTGACTCGTGCCGCTCTGTTACCGGCGCGCAGCGGACGACGTAGCGGCACCCGTAACGGAGTGTGTATGTCACTCATCTGTGTCTTGCTAAGCGCCCACCACACGTGTGCGATAAGCTGACTATGCAGTAGCATGGACACCCGTAACGGAGTGTGTATGTCACTCATCTGTGTCTTGCTAAGCGCCCACCACACGTGTGCGATAAGCTGACTATGCAGTAGCATGAACACCCGTAACGGAGTCTGTATGTCACTCATCTGTGTCTTGATCAAGCGCCCACTACACGTGTGCGATAAGCTGACAATGCAGTAGCATGGACATCCGTAACGGAGTGTGTATGTCACTCATCTGTGTCTCGTTAAGCGTCCACTACACGTGTGTGATAAGATGAATATGCAGTAGCATGGACACCCGTAACGGAGTGTGTATGTCATTCATCTGTGTCTTGATCAAGCGCGCACTACACGTGTGCGATAAGCTGACTATGCAGTAGCATAGGCAACCTTAACGGAGTGTGCTTTTTTACTAATTTGTGTCGTATAAAGCGCCTGCCACACGAGTGCGGTTTGCACAACAAAAGATACTCGTAGCTAAGCTTTTGTTCTAAAAATACCTAAAGCAAACAGATGTTTCGCCACAGCATTTCATCTACGCTCGTAAACAGATCCAGATCGTGAGGTGCGAATAATATCTGTAATTAAACCCGCGGTGCCCACTCCCCCCGCGACCTACCCAGTCTCCCATTCGTCTGCCCGATATCCCCCTTCGTCCTACCCAGTCTCCTCGTACGTCTGCGGACTGCCGAGATACTTCGCCACCACTCTACCCGCGTGACTCGCTCAATCACACCGAACATCGATAATTATCTATTTCTTTTTTTTTTAGTTATAGCCATAAGTAAGCTTGTTTTTCAACTTCTTTCCAGGGGGCCTAGCAGGAACTTTGACAGCGGTGTAAGCGTAACATTAAGAAATGAAATGTTTATGGGCGCTGTCATGATTTTGACAGATTTTAATACAATTCTCATGTAATAACGTAACGTTTACGTTCCTGCTAGGCCCACTGTTCTTGTTCAATACAACACCAACAAAATATGGTATGAGGTCAGCTTGCAGATTTGTGATTTTATGTTCAGAGCTGCTTAGAACTACTGATTTATGTGGAACCAGCAATTTAAGTTTTGTATATGGTATCTAAAGATTCCTCGGAAAAACATTCTTCACGTCTGTGAAAGTTCGTGAGGATAGATGGATAGATGGATGGATATTTGCTACTCTTTCACACAAAAATTACTTAAGGGATTTCGATAAAATTTGGTATTGAAGTAGTTTTAACTCTGAATTAAAACATAGGATACTTTTATCCCGAAAAATTACAGTATTCCCGTGGGATATACGCGAGCGGAGCCGCGAGTAACAGCTAGTTTATAATATACTAGCGTTTGCCCGCGGCTCCGCCCGCGTATATCCAGTATCCTACGGGAACACTGTACTTTTTGGGGATTAAAGTAGCTTATATTTTAATCCAGAGAGAAATCAGTTCAGTAGTTTTTGCGTGAAAGAGTAACAAACATCCATCCATACATCCATCCATCCTCACAAACTTTCACATTTATAATATTAGTAGGATGTAAACTGCAACTACACAGCTCTATTTTCTTTCAACAAGGAATACATAGCAGGCAGAATTTTGTTTACAACATTCACCTTTAATGTTAGTATTTTTTATATTTTCCCAGGCTACCAATATCATTAATTGATCGGCCGTGGTGACATTTGCCGCCTTTGATGTCGCCGCCGCCGACACCGCCGACACTCGCCGACAATCGCCGACAAAGATGCCGACACAATTACAGGTACGTGGCTATGTGACAGTCTAGCGTGTGATGCCGTTTTTATTGGCATTAACGCTCATTAGTCAATAGCAATCAAATGACCATTATGAAATAATACGTGAGCCATTTAGGGTTCCGCGGCGCATGTATCTTTTTGTACGCACGTTTTCGATGTAATGAGGAAATAAAAACAAATATTATAAATTAATATTATATTTCTTATACAACATTAATAATAAAATAACCCCTTCCGATTGCCGATTCGGATTCCGATGCCTGCATACATGAAAGTGATAGATTTGGGGGTCCTAACGTTATGGTGTGGGGAGGAATCTCTATGTCTGGCAGAACCGAGCTAGTCATTCTCAGTGGAGGTACGATAACGGCTCAGCGATACATCGAGGTGGTCATAGGACCCCACGTGGCCCCATATGCACACAGAGTTGGCGCAGGATTCCACCTGATGCACGACAATGCTCGCGCACACACAGCTAGAGTCACCAGGGAAGCCCTAGAGTCCGCTGGTATACAGGTCTTGCCCTGGCCTGCGAACAGTCCGGACCTGAATCCCATCGAGCACATGTGGGACATCTTAAAACGAAAGGTCAGAAGCACAGATCAACCCGTCCACAATGAGAGACAGCTGATCGACGCGCTGAAAAGAAGCTGGGAAGAAATTCCGCAAGAAACAATTGTTCACCTTGTGGAGAGTGTACCTACCAGACTGGAAGAGTGCATTAGAAAACGAGGAGGCCATACCAGATATTAAAAAAAATAAAATAAATGAACACCTTTTTATTTTTTTAGTTATTCAGTTACTTCTTTCTCTATAATTTTCCCTCAATTTTTGATTTTTCGATATAAGATGTTTTAAAACATTTTTTTAAATATTTTTTTTTCATTATTTTAAGATTAAATAATTTAAAATTAATTAATGTATCTAATTTATTCATTAATTTATCCTGTAATCGCATAAATTCTTGAAGGCACTTAAAAAACGTGGTGGCCCTTATTTTGTTTTGACTAGTATATTTGTCAAAAAGGAGATCACTCAGGCGTATCACCGCGGCGTTAACACCACAGTGCCAGGTATTATGTACTCATTCCTCCTAAAACATTTTCAGAGAATCCCATTCCGCAGGGCACGGTTCGCACTTGGTCGTGTCGCGGTCCGTTACAGCTGGCTCATTAGTACACTAGTACCTTTCGTTCACAACTGCGTAATTAGTAAATATTAATTGTGTTATTTCGTGCGTTATATAAAACGCGGGTGAATTTCAGTTAAACCTCTTTAACTTAACAATATTTTGTTTGTACAACATTTTTAATCGGAGCCCATTGACAAGTCACTATTTCGCAACGGCAATGAACTGGGGACCGATTGTTATCATGCCTTGGAGAAAACTTCGAAATCGAGTGACGTTTACTCGAACTATTTCGATTAATGAAGTTTTGAGAACGCAGAAACTGTGTTCCGTGATACGTTCTAACAAAAATTTTAATTTCAATTTTTCTGTCGAATATGAAGTTTTCTCCGTTTCACGAGAATCGAGCCCCTGGTAATAGTTATCACTGATCATTAAGAAAGTTTGTCAAATGGCTTGAGTCTTGATAGTAGTAGCTTAATAGACAGGAAAATAAATATTGACCAGCAGTTAGATCGCCCCTAGATAATTTGAACGTATTCATAACAATTTATGTAATAACCTAACCAAGAGCATGTCAGGACATGTCTCAGGCGGACTCCGTAGCTATAAACGCGCTATTAGCGTTATAGGGTTTTCTCAAATTACTTCAAAAGCTACTGTTCGATATCGTTTGAAATAACTTTCCTAAAGAGTATTTAGCATGATCTATCAGCATGGAAAATTGCAAGCTTGCAAGACTCATAGTTTAGAAATGCCAGCGGGGGCCAAATTATAAAACCACTTTGGAGGCCGATTACTCAAAAATGGTTGACTTTGTGAAAAAGTCGTGTATGAAACTTTGCCTTTATTTTAAAAGATTCAGCGATAGTAGTATATGTATACCCAAAGTATAGGGCAGTATGAAAAATATTTTTCATCTCCACTTCACATGTATGGAGAGCCACCCGTGCAATATAAAATTATTATTATTTTATGATGCCAAAACCGAGATCTTTACACATTACATAACTATACCAAATTTCATCAATTTATACTCATAATAATTACAGAAGAAGAGCGGACAGACAGACAGGACGGACAGAGCGAAACTATAGGGGTTCCTTGAGTACGACGGAATCCTAACATCGAGGAATTGATTGCTTTTAAGTTTTAGACCGCCTTTAGGCAATTACAACTGGTGTTGCGTTTGCGCCTAATTGTCGCCAACGTCCATACCACGTTGAATATACCGGTTCTCGTCCGATCACCGAAGTTAAGCAACGTCGGGCGCGGTTAGTACTTGGATGGGTGACCGCCTGGGAATACCGCGTGATGTTGGCTTTTTGTTCCTGTACTTTTGGCTGTTTTATGTATAAACACAGCATCAGTAGAGACGTTTACGTTCGGTGTTCGCCAACGTCCATACCACGTTGAATACACCGGTTCTCGTCCGATCACCGAAGTTAAGCAACGTCGGGCGCGGTTAGTACTTGGATGGGTGACCGCCTGGGAATACCGCGTGATGTTGGCTTTTTGTTCCTGTACTTTTGGCTGTTTTATGTATAAACACAGCATCAGTAGAGACGTTTACGTTCGGTGTTCGCCAACGTCCATACCACGTTGAATACACCGGTTCTCGTCCGATCACCGAAGTTAAGCAACGTCGGGCGCGGTTAGTACTTGGATGGGTGACCGCCTGGGAATACCGCGTGATGTTGGCTTTTTGTTCCTGTACTTTTGGCTGTTTTATGTATAAACACAGCATCAGTAGAGACGTTTACGTTCGGTGTTCGCCAACGTCCATACCACGTTGAATACACCGGTTCTCGTCCGATCACCGAAGTTAAGCAACGTCGGGCGCGGTTAGTACTTGGATGGGTGACTGCCTGGGAATACCACGTGATGTTGCTTTTTGTCACTTAAACAAACTTAATTAAAAAGGTACAATTTAATATTATACATAGAGAATTTATTTTAAAACGAACATTCATAATCATATTATTTTATCGATGTTCTTAAACAAAGACGGCAATTCGACTACAGCTCAAAGGCACAGAGCGATAAATATATTTATGTATATATTTCATTGAAATGATATTTATAACAGCCATAAATAAGCTAGCAATAACAATGAGAGCGTTTTCTGCGTCATGCTTGTTGTCGCCTCATAAACTATAGTGGTTTGGTATTGGCCAAAAGTATTAAATTATATTCGAAGTTCAAACATCAACGGGCGATTATAAAGTCCCGTAGGTGATGCCATTTTTGTTCACCAGATGTAATCTGTAGTAGGTAAATGTCGGGAAATAGATGAATTATGATATGCTATTGGACTCAATTTTAGAATGAATTTCTGACATACAGTAGGTACTCCCTCGAACATTAAACGCTTGCGCAAATTTTTCGAGAAATGTAAACGGTTGGTCCTACTTATTATACTCGCAGTAGGAATATTTATATTATATACAACTAGTAGGACTGTTTACTTTATTTCCAATTTCTATTGGAATTTGGCAGACACTCGATTTGTAATAATTTTCCTAAAGAGTTTTTAGCATGATCTATCAGCATGGAAACTTACAAGTTTCTATCTCCTATAGTTTAGAAATGCTTGGGTGACTTAAAAACCACTTTGGAGGCCCATTTCTCGAAAATGGTCCACTTTGACTTTTTAAAAAACCTATTCAACGATATCCTTACTATGGGGTAGAATGAACAAATATATTTCATCCCCACTTCACATGTATGGAAGGCTACCACTAAAATATAAAATTGTTATAATTTTATGATGCCAAAACCGAGGTATACACAGTCTATAACTGTACCAAATTTCATCAAGTTATATTTATAATTACAGAAGCTAGAAGCGCGGAGAGGCAGACAGACAGACGGACGGACATAGCGAAACTATAAGGGTTCCTTGAATATTACGGAACCCTCATTATGAAAAAGAGGACAGAACCGCTTGTCAGAAGTAGTGTAAGATTTTATTTTGCAGTTGTTTTCTTCGGTCTAGTAAACACAGCGTGTGCGATACTTGTTATGTACGATGATGAAGACAAACGTCCACCCAAAATGGCCTCTTGACACATTACCTACTGATTACTCATTTAAAATAAATTTTTATTACTTGATATCCACTATTTTTATTTTCGTTGTTAAAAACGGCTGCGGAAAAATTTTAGTAACCCCTGAATTGTCAAGCAATGAGCGAGCTGATATTGATGATTATAGCTAAGAACACTCTCGATCACGTCAGCTTTAAACAAAATAAGACTATATCAAAATCGGTTCATCCGTTTGGAAGTTACGATGCCACGGACATACACACACTCGACGGTCTATTTTCGTCGGGTTGAAAACTAACAATCTTTGAAGGCCTGTGAACTCTGCCGATCCGCAATAGGCTAGCGTGGTGCTGGTGGGCTACAAGTCTACAACCACGTCCGCATAGTATTGAGTAGAGAGTCTTCGTTGAAGTCATTCAAAAGTCGTGTGAACGTTAAAAAATTACCACTTTCATTGCACTTATCATAGCATAGTTTAATCATAACTAAGCGACTCGTTTTGTCATATATTGGTCGTTCAGGTTGTGGCGGACCAATTAGTGCCATGATCCTGAATCGCGCTATCGAAGTTTTCTATGATCGGCACTATATATACGACATCTAAAATTTATACATGTGGGCTTCGGGCCTGACCGAGCATACCACCTCGCTCGGTCGGAGATCTCCCTTTGGGGCATCCACTCTTCCCACATTGGTGACCCTCAACAGAACACGCTTCCTTCTGGACATCATCATCACCCGCCACCCCTCCGCACTACGCCAGCCAGCTTCAGCTTCATCGGGTACCTCGAACACCAGCCTCAACGCACCGCGGCCTGATCGAACCCTCTCACCGGCTTCATCGGGCACTCACTACAACGACCGGTCAGCAAGCAGAGGCATATCTCTCCTGATCAGCACGTAGCATCGGCTAGCACGGCAGGACTCCGACTTCGGGACTCTGATTTTGATCACGATTTGAATGACTAAAATGGTTTATTTGAGTCAAGTAACAACACCCGTACGACTGTTTTTTTTTCTCTTGTTAGTGACTTGGTTACTTGTGGTTTTTGGCAAGAGATTTGAGTGCAAAATAAGTATTTCCGAAGAAATAAAAGATGAGTGTTATCATGTTATTTAATTTTCATATCCTGTTATCTGTTACTAATACCATTTAGTTCGACTGGGAATTTAAGTTTTATGATAATATACCTATGTACCTAAATACTATTCGAATTCCCACGACCCGTCGTAGTTTTGTGTTTGATACATTATATTTTTAATAAAAATATGTTCATTTCAAAAAAAGGATGACATGTTACTTTTGTACTTACCTTTTTATGACGCTGTAAAGACAGTAAGTTGTTTTAAGGTTATTTCAAGACCATACTAAGGCGGGTCAATAAGTCCGTGACTTTTTGAATTTCTAATCTCCTTACTGAAAAAGCAACACTACTCCTGTCAACAGGCATCTGTCAGTTGACTCCTATCAAAATTTGAACTTGCTGCGTCAGTTAGTTTGTGTTTTACAGCTATCTTTATCAGACTATCCAGTAACTTAAGGAAACAATGGAAAAAAGTGAATTTCGTGTGCTTATTAAGCATTTTTTTTTCCGAAAAAAAACCATTACCGAGACCAAGGCTAAGCTTGATAAATACTATGGGGACTCTGCACCATCGATTTCAATGGTAAAAAAGTGGTTTACTGAATTTCCTTGTGGCCTTACAAGCACTGAAGATGCCGAACGTCCTGGACGCCCAGTTGAGGTCTTTACACCCGAAACAATCGAAAAAATTCACGATATGGTGTTGGCCGACCGAAGATTGAAAGTGCAAGAGATTGTGGAAGCCATAGGCATCTCGCATGGCTCAGTGGTTTCAATTTTGAATGATCACTTGGGTATGAGAAAGCTTTCCGCAAGATGGGTGCCGCGCTTGCTCACAGTCGACCACAAACGCAATCGTGTAACAACTTCACAGGAAGGTTTGGCGTTGTTTAATCACAATATGGAGGAGTTTTTTAACCGTGGACGAAACATGGATCCATCACAATACACCAGAGACCAAACAACAGTCAAAACAGTGTGTTTCTAAGGGTGAATCGGCGCCAAAGAAGGCCAAGGTGGGTTTGTCAGCCAATAAAGTTATGGCGACTGTTTTTTGGGATGCACGTGGGATAATCCACATTGACTATCTTCAAAAGGGAAGAACAATTAATGGGGAATATTATGCCATCTTATTGGACTGCTTCAATGAGGATTTGAAAAAAAATCGACCTCATTTGGCCAAGAAAAAAGTTCTTTTTCACTAAGACAATGCAAGGGCGCACACATGTGCAGTTGCCATGGCAAAAATCCATGAATTAAGCTATGAATTGCTCCCACATCCACCCTATTCTCAAGATTTGGCTCCGAGTGACTACTTCTTGTTCCCAAACCTGAAAAAATGGCTCGGTGGAAAAAGATTTGACTCCAATGATGAAGTCATCTCGCAAACAAAGGCCTATTTTGAGGACCTCGACAAATCATATTTTTTGGAAGGGATAAAAAAATTGGAGAAGCGTTGGACAAAGTGTATAGAGCTCAAGGGTGTCATCTGTGTTTTATTCCAAAAGTCACGGACTTATTGACCCGCCCTCGTACAATACCTACGCCATCCGCCATTACTTAATAGTAATGGGTTCCATAATGGTACCTTAATGGGTGTCTCAAAAAATTAATAATTCTTTTTAATTTGTCAATATTCACACAATATCAATTATCTTTAAATATTCACAAATTAAAAAGGATTATTATTTTTTATATTTTTATTAATTAGAGGTAAAAGCTGATCGTAGTAAAAACGCAGTGCAGATTACAAAATATTTTATAATATGCACTTATATATCATTTTTAGAATTAAATTAAGTATATCAAAATTTATATTAATATGGCGTTTAAAATGGCGTGAAAAAATTTGACTCAAATGCGACAACAAGGTTGGCTAAATTCAGGGCTTGATTTTTAATCGACAACATGTAATTTAAAAGGTATTTTTAAGTCGCAAATGAACAACCAAATAACTCAAGTGTCTCAAATTGACTGCATAAAACAAGACGGGGTTCGTTTTATAAACGTCAGTATGACAACGTGTATACAAGTGCTTCATTATATAAACGTCATATATAGGTTTTTCAATCACCCAATTTGGTCAGTTGAAATTAATATGACTATTGCGTTGTCGTACAAACGTTTAAGCTAAAACTATAATATAACATCGTGTAATGCAGTCTTGATGACGTTGCTTTGACCTGTTTATTATGACATATTGGTTGCACAACTGAAAAGATAAATTAAAGACGTCTAAAGGACCTACTAGTCACCTCATTACTATTATAAAAGTGCAATACAACTGGAAGTCGTACAAGCCTGACTTATATGACGTTTTCGTTTGTTGGGTAGTGATTAAAAACAACAACACTCACTTGTCGAGTGTCATTCTTAGGTATAGGTATTATTAAACATTATATAGGTAGCAACTGAGGTATTTGTTTTTTCTATAGGTAAGAACTTATGACTTTACATAGATAAATTATAAGTACTTAGTACAAACTACAAGTGTATTTTTTTGTAGGGAGCAATGATTACCGAGAATTTTGTAGCTCAAAAAACATCTCGTTTGTAGTAACTAGTAGGAACAAGTGAGGAGGTTCTTTTCAAAACTTGACTATTCCACTTTTTGGATCTTTGTATAATTTAAAGAAATATAATTTTAAGAACAGAGTTACATGTTTAACATAAAATGTTGGTGAATTATAATATACAACAAGAATAGTGATTATTTCGTATGAGTTTCAAAATTTTAGCATTATTATAATATTGAATAAATCCAGAATCTTAAAATGGAATAATCAAGTTTTGACGAGGCTGATTGGAATAATCAAGTTTTGTTATGTGTTCTATAGGAATAATCTAGTTTTGATTCAAACCATTATGGATTAATCTTATTTTGTTCACATTAATTTAAAATCGTTCTTTACTAAGTAATATTTTATTTCACTAACCTCATTTTCATCTTGAAATAAAATAAATAAAACTAATGCAATATTAAAAAAATGTTTTTTATTTTATACTTACTTAAATTCTAACAGCCGTTTCATGTTCAAGGCAATCACATTGTTCATCATTGTCACAAGCATCTTCTTCATCACTATCAGAATAATTATTGCAACCATTTATAATATTGACATACCAGGAGAGCTCCTGGTTTTCTGCCCAATTTTCACCAAATTGTTTCACAAGCAGGTTTCTTACATCATTTTTCTTTTTTAAAGTCAGGTGTTTTTCTATTACCAATTCGGTTAAATCAAGATTAACCCGACTTGTTTGTCGTTTAAAAAGGGTTAATTTTGTATTATTTTCGACATCCGATATAAACATGTAATTTTCAAAAGTTTTAATGTGACATTGACGTTGGTTTCTTTTATTAATAGTTTTAATAAAAGTTATTCTTTTTAAATTCTGTATACCTGTAACTTTTTTGTAAACTTTTTCCAACTCTTTAATATTATATAACTTCCAATCAATTCCTAATTTTTTTACTGTTCCAAACTGAGAGTAATATTGTATGTATTCTTCTGAGGTTGTTGTAATTGGATGACACTTGAGTTCCTTTTCTACACGTCCAAAAACCCTGTCAGCGGGTAAGAAGCTATGTCCTCTGACTGGGAAAAATAATTGTATTTTTTCTACATTTTCTGGTGACAGCTTTTGGAGCCAAAACAATAGTAAATGCACAATATGGGAATTTTTGTTTTGGCCCCCACAGCCATCACAAAACAACCTGATAGTATGAATACCGTCAAAATCATGAGTTTTTAAAAAATCAAGTAAGGCAGAACCAATTTCTATTGCGCCCCTATTTGCTTGTACTTCAGTCCAATTATAGAAAATAGGATTTAATGTATTTTTTGCTACAATGCAAAATACATAAAAGCTAATCTGTCTACTATAAAATGCTTCTTGAATCGGAGTGCGGGGGAGCGGCTGCACCTGTTGCAGATCAAAACAGAATGTTAAAGAACCTTCTTGTTCTTCTTTCATTAAGTCATAAAATGCTCTTGCCCTTTTGCTATGGATTCTTTTTTCAGTCATTAAATTTACTATTGAAAAATATGAGGAAAAAACATGTTTTGTTACAATTTCTAGTAATAAAAAAAATATCTTCAGGATTAATCATGTTTTGTTGCAATTTTAAAATCCTTATTTTGAACATGTTAATTCGAAGAGGAATAATCTACTTTTGTCGAAATCATGCGTTTTGAAATGTTTTTTTCTAGTGGATTGATCACGTTTTGTTAGGATTTTGTTTTCGATGTATATAGATTTCAATGTTACCAACTTAAAAAAAATAAAAAATCCACTTTGGTCGCAAGTGGAATAGTCAAGTTTTGAAAAGAACCTCCTCAAGTTATCTACGTAGGTACATTACTAGGGGAATATGTTAACAGAGTGCTAATAGAAAGTAGTCGTTTTGCTGTTGTAGCTCGCTTGTTGAATAGACGAAGCGAGTATTTATAAACTAATAAATAAAAATAAAACACATGTAACTAACTACTTTTATTGTTTATAAAAACAATTTAATTTATACATAATAAAAAATTTCAATGTTAATATAGGCGTAACTTTATTTACCTACTTAAATATTTAATTGTAAGAAGCAACCCCGAATGGTCCGATTGTCTCAGCACTGAAATGCCGCGACATTGTGCGCTATCGCATTAGAATAACAATCGAGCGTCGGAGCGTTTAAGGTTCATTTTCACACGCAGCTGTGTACGCACGCAGTAACTGCAGACATTCAAAGAAGTAGGTATTGAGTTTTTTTGTATGGAGTGATTTATCTGTTATCTAGTAACTATTTAGTAATCTATGGTAGTAGCACGTAGCAAACACAACAAGGATTCCTACCTGAAAATAAATATTATTATTAAAAGCTGAAGGCATCAAACATCAATGTCATTCGGAAATCGGACACAAATACAGTAAATAAAGCGAAAATGGTGGTCTATTTATAAAGTGTATTGGATGGCAGGTGGTCAGAAAATGGGACTGCCCCAAATTAGTGACAAATTACTGGTGTGTAGTCAAAAAATAATTTTATGCCACCGATGTATGGTTCATATTCGAATAGCAGTTATGTACGATGACACTGACAGGTGATGAAGTCTTCTAGCTTTGTCAATCTAAATTCGAATTCGATTGAATTTTCTATTTGTATTTGTCAACCAAAAATAAGTTTTGATGAGAAATAAGAAGGTCGATTCTGCTAATTATGAGCTTGTCCCGAAAGGAAAAATACGTGCTTAAACCTACACGCTTAGAGCTTCTTATCTTATCAAAACAAAATGTCTGGCGGTCTAGCTGTAATGGCAACTTGGGACTTTCTTCCTAAATTTAGGAGAAAAAGTATCCGGAGGGGTTTTTAGGGGTTTTATATTATTGTTTTATTTAAATATTATTGTATAGGTAGTGCTTCTGTGTCGTACTTCGCGGGAGTCAGACTCATGAATAAAATGAACACGCGCGTGAGATAAAATAACTTTATATATTAGAAAAACGAAACAGAATTAAACGAACACTACTCATAGTTTTAAACTTTAATAACATGAGAAATAACATTAGTTTATAAGAAAAATAATAAGAGCGTGCGCGGAGACTTTACCATCTTTCTTTCCTCCACGTTGCTAAATTTTTCTTTTTTTTCTCTCTTCTATTTTGGCAACTTGACACAAGGGATGCGTATGTTGTGCCAGAGACAAATACAATGGAAGGAATAAAAGGTATGTACGGAATTTGGGAAAAAGTTAATTAAAATAGTTTATGACAAATATTTCTACATAAAATAAAATGAATTATATACAACTTAAAATGTAAATGTATGAAAAATTAAATATTAATATTATTTAGAGTTAAGTAATTATATACAACTTTATTATTTGAACTTAGTAATAAATTTACAGAAGTAGCAAATGGAAAAGGAATTGATGATAAGTTATGATATAAATGGGAATGATCATGGAGGGGACAAGACAAAATAATGTGATCTATATCGCCAATTTCTCCACAGTCGCATAAAACGTCACTTCGAATACCAATTGTCATAAGATGCGTTGGCATGCACATAATATGACCCAGTCTCATTCTAATAATTGAAGTTGTTACATTTTTAGAAAGTAAAATTTTAGAAAACCAAGGCTTAATTGGGATCACTGGTTGAATCGTTCGGTAATGTAATCCTTTTGTTTGACTGCTCAAGCCCCATGACTCATTCGATGATTTCAGTAGTGAGCTCCGGGCTCTTCAGAGGAGCCAAGTCATGTGCGTAATTATTGCAGGGTACCACATCGCCACTGACGACAGCATCCTTCGCCAATTTATCGGCCAACTCGTTGCCAACAATGCCACAATGGCTTGGTATCCATACAAATGTTACTGAACAGCCCTTTAATTTACATTATACAGAAGATTTCTGACCTGAATAGTAACCGGAAGACATTTTTTGATTTGAACGGAAATTTACTAAGATATTGTAGAGCGCATAAAGAAAATATTAATGCCTACTGACTAGTATATATTCAACAGCTTTATAAAGGCCATAACACTCTCCCGTCAACACAGATGTTTCAGGAGGAAATTTCACTTTTTGCACAATATTATATTGTAAATTGTAAATAAAATAATTTTTAGATACATCTGTATATATGTGGTGCCATCCCAGCCAATTATTATTTGTAATATATTTAAATATGCTATTTGCAAAATACTTATCAGATTTCTTTATGCCAATGTCATAACGAATATCTGGCACAAGCGTTAACGCTTCATATGAGGAATCAAATAATGGAAAAGACGGAGAACGGAAAGTGGGAGCATCCAGGGTTAAAAATTTACGGTAACTAATTATAAGAGAGGGATTAGATTTATGGTGCCAACATTTATTATTACTATAACAAAGATAAAATAAAATTTTAAGTTTCGGAATTATCGGATGATTTTGTAATTGTTAACAGCGAACAAAAAATTAATCTGCCAGATATTGTCGACGGAGTTGAACAGGAGGCTCACAACATTCCAGCTGAAGCGCATAGGTTTGCGCATTTATCGAAGATGATCTTATAGCTCCATAAATTATACGCAAACCTTTAGCTTGTATTTTATCTAACTTTTGTAATCCACTAATGTTACACAGATCTAAAAGCAAAGTCCTATAATCTATTACACTTCTTATTATGGCATTATAAATTAATTTAATTGTAAATTGATGTGATGCCCACCAAACACCAAATAGACTTCTTATCATATTAAAAAGCCGCTCACATTTTGAAGAAACGCAATATAGCACTGAAAATTTCACGTTCTCTTTTACAGGAATAAGTATTCCATCATAAAAAACTGAAATAGGAGGAGGCATATGCATTCTGGAAAATAAAACAATGGAGCTTTTATTGACCGACAAGTCCAAACCGTTCTTGTCCATCCAAGATTTTAACTTTTCTAATGAATTAGTCAGGTCTCTACATGCGTTATTTATAGAATTATTAATTACATAAATAGCCAGGTCATCCACGTATTGTATTTATATATTTATTAAATTGAAGTCTAGACATTTTTCTAAATCTGCTGTGTATACCTATATCATAAAGTAGGGGACTTAAAACAGATCCCTGAGGTATGCCTCTTCGAATAGCTCTTGTTTCCGTAGAGTTGCCAAAAAGTAAAACTATAATTCTTTCTGACAATATATTAATAATAAAATTTACAAAAATTAATGGTACTTCTAAGCGACGTAATTTGTCCTCTAAAATACTTATGATAACATTATCATAAGCAGAATTTATCTCCAAAAAGATGCAACAATAGATTTATTTTCTGTAAATGCTATTCGTATATCTGTGGTTAATTATGCCAATGTTTTCTATGGTACTACTCTACCCTCTACGCTTTCGAAATCCAAATTGTGTATTCGACAGGAGGTTATGTTTTTCAGCATACCATTCTAGTCTGTTTTTCGCTAAATGTTTAGCAATTTTTAATAATACCGAAGAAAGTATTATTGGACGATAAGATGTAGGTAGTTAAAGAAGGGGGGTTATTGGGTTAATATGGCAATAACTTTTTGCATTCTCCATGAACTAGGTATATTAACCTGTTATTAAAATTTAGTTAACGAAGTTCAGATAATACAGTAAAATATCATCTGGATGATATATCAATGGAATGCCACTAGGGCTCAGTAATAGGTTGGACCTAGTACTAGCCGGGGTGATACTAGCTAGAACTAGTTTTACCCGAAAACAATCGGCTTATATTAGATTAACCAATAGTAAATGATGACACTTAGTTCTAACCGGCCAAAACTATAGACGTAACCGCACTTCGGGTTTTATACGACTATATTTAGTAGGTACTAATATCGAGCAAAAAAAGGCATAAAATCACGTTTCTTGTATGACAGCCTTCCATAAATATTACTTACTTAAATTTTATTTTAATCGTTCATTTATATAGAGAATATATTATACAACCAAATATTCTTATTTCAAGGGTCTACCTGTTGCCATTAATGATAACACGCAAAAAACGGCAAAAAATTCAAGTTTGTTGTACGGGTTAAATAAAATTAAAAAAAAAAAACGTTTTATTTTAATATTTTTTGTTGATATATCAGCAGCAAAAATGCTATCGAGGATCATGATCTCATGAGACATAGCCTGGTGACAGACAGACAGGCTGACAGTTTTTTACTCTTTGGGTACCGAACAACTTATAGTCTATAAGTGTTAGGAAAGCAGTGAATCAGGCTACAAATGTCATAATTGACCAACGATGCATTAGCTGTATCCACATTTTATTAAAGTAATCCATTTTGACATAGTATGTACGAACGATTCACTGCCATCTTAACGCATGGACGCGACCGTGTCGTTCAGCGTAGTGTGTACAGTGCAACTAATTTGTTAATGCTCTCGGCATTCATCGTTTTTTCTACGAAAATGACGGATGTATGAAAAACGACGACTTCCGAAAGTATCTTTATTGGTATTAGGTATGTTTTTCTAAATAAGTAATATATAGTTAACCGACTTACAAAAAAAGGAGGCGGTTATACGCTCGGATGTATGTATTTTTATTTTATTTTTTATGTTTTGGGTATACTTCGAAGTAGGTCCCGTTTTCACAAAAGTGGTAACATGATGATAGGATCCATGAGGAATCGAGGGAACTTCACAAAATTTATATGGACATTGATTTTGACTTCTTCTGAAGTAACCCAAGTATAATATGCTACCAAAAATTAAAATTTTGCACCAAGGTATACCTTGGATCCAAAAGTACTGAACAGAACTCCTGACTCCTTATAGATACATATTTGGGGATTTCGGCGTTGCTTAAAGAACTGCAAGCATAAACCACTATGTCAATTAATAGTAGGTACTTCTCATAATATTTTACACCGACACGCATATCTTTTAACATTCATTACTCTGCCGTTTGTGGACCGATTTTCAAAATTATTTTTTTGATTTATTGGGTATAATCCGAAATTGGTCTCGATGTCAACAAAGCGGTGACCTGATGATGGCACCCATGAGAAATCGAGGGAACTCCATATGTTAGGGAAATTTATATGGACATAATCATATAGTTATTTTGACTTTTCCAGAAGTAACCCAAGTATATTCTAACGAAAAGTAAGATTCTGCACCAAGGTATATCCTGGATCCAAAAACACTGAACATAACTCCTCAGTCTTTAAAGATACGCGTTTGGAAGTTTCGAACATAATTTAAAGAACTGAAGCATATACCATTATTTAACTTATAGTAATCATCATCATTATCTTATATACAATACCTAATGGAAGCTTGGCGCGTATTCAATTATACATTCGATCGTTTATTTTAAACGTTCTTAAAATGCGTTAATAATAATTTAACAATAATCACTAAAAAGGGGAAAATTATTATTATTATTATTAAAAAAAAAATAAACCGACTTCCAAAATAAAAATGCACAAAAAAGTATAAAATAAATTTTATTTTCTAAATAATTCCTCTATTAAATTTAGCTGAAATTTTAACTATTTCTCTACTCAGTCTTCAAAATTCCGAAGTCGGTACCAGCCAATTCGAACGTGTTCTATTTTAAATATTGTTTTATCAGGATGCTGTTCGGGCTGGTACCGACTTCAAAATTATGAAGATTGAGTAGAGAAATAGTTAAAATTTCAGCCAAATTTAAAGGGAAAATAAGTTTTATTTCATACTTTTTTGTGCATTTTTACTTTGGAAGTCGGTTTCATTTTTTGTTTAAAAATACCTAATAATATTTTTCTGCCTTTTTAGTCATTTTCGTTAAATTATCATCAATTGGTATGTAACTTCTTTTGTATTTTTAACAGTATATTTGTCGTATTATGTTACTTTATGAAAATTCGAAGTGGCTTGAGTACTATAATAGTTATATTTGCGATACTTCGTACGCACAAAAAAATCCCACGGGAACCGTAATATTTATTTTAGGGAGAAATATTTTTTAAACTTGGCAACACGATCTTACTACGCTTTCATTGCACTCCAAATACAGGTGACATTTTTGAATATTTAAAATCGATATTAATTATGTGTTTCAAGGTTTTCATATAAAATGTCTTCTGAAAAAATTGGTTTTGACAAAATATTGACAGTACAAAATTTGTAAACACTCTGTAAAGTAAAATTGAACTATTGTGAGTACTGAGAAAATGCTAAAATTACCAGTTGCCAACAGTGCCAACCGCGAATGCTGTGTAAGTAATGAACTGAATACTTCTGTCTCCCTCTGAAGCATATTTCTCTCGCTCCGTATCTCGCGCGAGCATGCAGATTGCCGCGCGTATTTGAGTCAGGAGCGGATCACCTATACGTGTATTATGGGCAAGCCCACTACCCTTACAGCCTTGTGACTGCACACTTTCGGTCTATGAATTTATAACCAAAATAGTTAGTTGTATTGGTATTGTTACCCTCATTGAGTCTTATCTGGTGCTTCTTACTTGCTGGTCATTCTTATATCAGCGTTAACGTACTTATTACTGTAGTGGATTTAGTATACAGCGGACCTTCAGTCAGGCAGATTGAAGAGAGTGCCAAATTTGCCATCTGTCCGTTAATTTTCGGCCCTTTTTGGGGTTTCGTATTTATTTATTAACTTTTTTATTTATTTATTGATTTAAGGACAAACATTACTCTGTTTCAACCGATAGGAATTACTCCTTTCGATGTATGTAGGTATATTTTTATTTAATTAATTTTTAATCTTAGTTGATGTTAATTTGTTAAGGATATATTGAAAGCTTACATTTTTTTACACAGCATTAAATCAATTTTTTATGCTAAATAAGCGAAAAACTTTCTCGCTTATTACGAACGCTCGATTTTAGTTTTAATTGACATATTATAAAAAACATAATACAATTCGTTTTTTAAATTCTAATTAATATATTATGAAGAAAATAATAAAATCAAAATTTTCGAGCCACATTCGCGTTTGAGAGTTGTATGGCAATCTAGTACGATACGCGCGTTGGTAAAAAAATACGCGCGTAGCTTTTGTGTGCTAAGTGTTGAGTTTTTCTTTTCGCATTCAATCATGAGCGCGTTTGACGTTTACTAGGAATTTGTATGTGATTTGACCTAGTTATCGCGTTTACAACTAGGTGGCGCTGTACAAATCACATACAATTTCCTAGTAAACGCCAAACGCGCTCACAATCGAATGCGAAAAGAAAAACGCACACTTAGCACTCTGGACGTACTCAATGTATTTGGGCTAGTACCTCGACTCGCGCGTCAGCCTTACGTGCGTATGATTACGCGGTAAATATGCGCGTTCTGGACATAGTCTAAATCTTGAAGTAATACAGTTACAAATTACAATACAGTCCCGATATGTTATAACTATGTTATAACTATATGTTATAACAAAATGGTAATCCCATAAACGTCAAACCGGTTCTGATTGGTCCGAACTCCAAAAATCTGTTTATAATATCAAGACGATTCCTTCCATTCGAAATCCTTTTACAAAAATAATAAAGATAAAGACTATCTAATAGACTACACAGTTCAAATGTTTCTGAATAATTCAGTGCGACAAACAAGACAAAGTATGAACACAGTTCTTCCGGTGACCACCCGCGGGCACATTACAGGACAGTCTTGACAGTGTATTTATCGGAATTCGCGCGGTTCGGGCGAACTGTCAATTCCAATGTCTTTTACCCGGAATATTGTCACTGTCACTGCAATACAGGGTGTTGCTGAAATGCTATTGATATGAAGATCTAAAGACATGGCCGACCAATCAATGTACAAAATGCGACTAATACGACGATGCGGAATTACAATGCTTCAAATTAGACTTCAAAGATGATTGAGCCAAATACGAGTGACTACAATATTTTACATTTAGCTGGGATCTCCTCGCAAATTATTATTTCTCTCCTCAGTAATCTTAATGTAGTCACACTAAATTACTAAACAACAATTTTGTCATAAGAATATAATTATATGAAGAATAAAAGATTAGTAATATATGATGGCGATAAGCCAAATACATAGTCGTGAATAAAATAAAAATAAAAAGTTTTATTTCCATAATATACGTTATTAAATAACACTCACAGAATTCTTCCCTTCGTGATGCTTACAACCGCTTCGGGAACAAACCCGGTGAGAAGAATCGGCGTAGGATAAGATAATAGCTTTCGGTCTTTCTGTATTTAAACAATAACGAAACGAGAATATTAACAACTAATACAATATTATTATATCGAGAGTACTTGAAGATGGATTCAGTCTTAGCCATGTTCTCCTACAACGTATTTTCTTAATTTCCACTGCTTTGTAACAAATAGCAACGTGTTTAAAATAATTTAACAAACGCGACCGCAAATAACAAAGTTCTGACAAGTCGCGTACTCTAATGGGTGTCGGTTGATGTACTTCTGCAGCACCCTGTAGACTGAACTCGTAAATCAAGCCGAGAACACACCATTTGACACGACTTTCAATATATTTCATAGGTATTTTCTTTGTTTTTCAATCCTTTATGCCAATCGGCTAATGCGATTTTCGTGAAGTTTCGACGGACTTCCCGTGAAGGCAGTTCTTCGTTTTAATGCGAATCGCTGGTGATAATTAATTAAATAATATATTTATATACACATTTCAAAATTCGATTGGGTAAATAGATATATAAATAGACATTAAACCAGGATGAACATCTAACTCTTTTTTTTTGCATAGGTAGGAAGGTATTTTTTTAGGTAAGCTACCTAGAAAAAAACCTTCCTAGTTGCCTATGTTTGCACTGAAGGCGTTCTGGCAATCACCTAATTTTTGTTGATCCTCATTGCTATTATGTTGCTCTATAGTTTGATTCTCTCGTGTTATTTCAGTATATTAATAATCGACGCACGGGCAATATTTACGACTGGCGTCAACGACCCCCAACTTCTATAATTAACTAAGCTCTTGCTCTGGTTTCTGTCGTGGCTGCTGTAAAAAATTAAAGTAAACAAACACTAAGTCTCACGCTCGGGTGGCCTAAAATCCGACGAAATTGAAAACACATTTGTGTCCAAAGCTGCAGGAGTAGAGACGGGTATTCATAAATTGGTTAGGATGTAGTTGGTATATTATTTTGGGCTGAAATTTGTCATTTGGTCTTTTGTTTGCCAAGCAGGAGACAATGTGCTGCTGACATAAAAAACATGTTTTAACCGACTTCTAGTAAGGAGGTGGTTATATGTTCGGCTGTTAGATATATTTTATTCTTTTCGGTAAACACTTCGACTTTTAACTCTAGTTATATCTTCGTGATAAGTAGCTATATTATAAATATGTCACGAAATTTTAATGCCTATAGGAACAAGAGTCAAAATTACTTCTTATGCATTTTTTTTCTAAATAACAATTTCGATAAAAACCAAGCATTTTTATGTAACGTAAATTGCATATCTTCAGTAATTAAGAGGTATGGAGATATCTGTAAAGAAGCTATATATGTTTTCAAAGCTTATGGAACAATCTAAAATATTTAAATAATCCGTGGAACCCAAAAAACCTCCATTAAGTATTATTCTTGTAATGTCGTTTAATTACGTTATTGGTATTAAGACGAGGAGCGGAAGTTTGCGCAACTTCACGCGTCGCGGCCTGAAGAAAGTGAATGTATGTATTCGTCTCGGTAAATAAAGTCCTTCGTTATATTATGTAACAAAAGAAAATGTAACAAAAAAATACTGTTTTTTGCTGGACAAATGTATTATGGTATAATTGTGGTTATATAATATCCACCGGAGATGTACATTTGGTTATTTTGACAGGAATTAGAGAAAATATTATACACATTCGTACCAGAAAGAATGACTTAATAGACATTCTATCCGTACAATTCATTAGTCATCTTAATAGTTTTTATATTGGTAATTGTAGGTTTTCATAACACGGAAACTTTGGTTGTACAATAACTTACTTAAGGCGTGATTTTTATTCAAAACTTAACCGCGGAAGATCAGGCGCCTCGGCACCGCCGTGGTCGATGCCTGAGTGGATTCCCTTTGAATGTGGTGTGGGGATTTGATTCTAATTTTCGATTTGTTTATTTTCTTTTCAGCTGTGTTTATGTCCCTTGTGTGTGTCCAATATGTTTATTTATTAATTTAGAATCATATATTTCCATGAAATTGGTTGGTACAAATATGTTACATTAGGTACAATTATTGGTCTCAATTTTTACCCATTGGGCGTGGAAATATTCTTAATTTTTACATTAAATCCGTTAAAATTATAATTAATAAAAATATTATCACTATAGTCATTATATTTTCACCTTAACACAAGCCTAACATTGGTAGTAAAGAAATTTACGTCACATGTGCAATCAAATAGAAATAAAATGTTATTTGACGTGTCAGTCGTCAAGTGTCAAAAATTAAAAGAGTGGTTCTACAGCATTCTGGTCTTTATACGTGGTACAACACACATGTGCACAAATTTGAGCGATGCGCTATGTCTAGCCACCCTATCTTTTTCGAATTAATTGTAATATTGTAAAAAATATTGCCACCTACTTGTAACCTACTACCTTCTTTCTTTCGTTGCGGGTCCCAAGACAGATTTAGCATGTTCCTCGGGCACCCCTGAGATAATATCAAAGGTTTTTTGTGGTTAGTTACCGCTGTCGATCCTGGCTACACAGGAACTTAGCAGCGATGGAAATGTGTGGTGGGTCATTTTTGTCCATTTAAAAAAAAAACCCACTTGTAAGTTGTATCCAATGTCTTAATAACACAAAAGGTATCATCGTAATCCGATTTAACTACACGATTTGGGTTATATATAACATTAATGGGATAAGAAACAAAAAAGTCCCAACACGTAAAAGATTAACACGATACGTTTAACATCCCATCGCCCGATGAAGCTGAACACTAATTGACTTGAGACAAATGACACAGCTGACACAGCTAACACAAAAAACGCGTGTCACAGATTACCGCCGCTGTGTCACTCGTGTCATTTATGAAATGGGAAATAAACGATCGTTTAACATATTATGTTCAACAGTAGTCATGTTATGTTTTTTACGGGAAGCATTAATGTTACTTTCAATTATGGAAGAAAAATTAGATGCCACCATTTATTTAGATGTAATTCCTTTTTTTTTCATTGCTTTCTTATTAGATGGACCTTTAGGACTCGCAATTATGTAGTTTAAAATATCTGGCAAGTCATCAAAATAATGCCTATCTAGAATTTTCCAATCGTTGCAATTGTCGAGTTCTTCAATTTCAGGCAGAGAGTCTATATTATTTTCTACACTAATAAAATAAGACAGAAAAGATTTGTTTATTTGCTTGCATTGAATAGGCACCTAAAATGCTGGGCTGATTTTGATTACATTTAGCACATACATAGACAACGGGGAAAGTCATAGGCTACTTTTTTTAAGAATTTTACTTACGGTAAAATTTATGGCTCTCGTGGCATTTCTTTTTGCGCAGTCTCGGGCAATATCTATATTCTATACAAAATATTTTAATGAATCATTTTAATAGATCATCTAAAGGCTTAATCATCCTCATCATCACAATCATCATCATTGATTATATCGTTTCCACGTCCCAGATTTAGACTTTTGTCCACAGCACAGTACTATCCCCATTATCGTTTTTGTGATCTTTTATTTTATAAAAGTCAGACATCGGGTTTAAATAAATAAATTTTACTGTCGTTTCTAGCCAGAAGCCCGATCGATCCGGATGCATTGTTTTATGCCCAGCCCCGGTCTGTCATTAAACCGAAATAACAAGTAGTAAAGGTTCTTTTACAGCGACACATGTTCCCGTGCATGTCACCGTATGGGACGGATTTTAGGTGAGCTAGCGGAGACTGCACACTATATTATTTTAGTTTTGAATTATTTGAATCTGTGACATATTTTTTGTCTGTGATGCATTATCAAAAGTTTCGTATTTTTAATTGTTTCTATATTACTTAATATAATATTTATGTTGCATAGAATGGGCTAAAGAAGGCTAATAATATTCTTATTTATGATCTAATACATTTTAAAAAGCAATTGTGTCAAAGACATAATAATATTGTGGTATTGCTGAAAAGCTTCATAAATAAATCAAAATTCTTTGTTCATCTTGATTTTTAATGTAATGCTCAGTGCGAGTTCTTGAATCAAGAGCTTAGTAATTGGACATAAAGGATAAATTTTAAAAATCATCGGTAGGTGTGAAACCCTCTTACGCATCAACCACGGCCCTGTTGTCACGCTGCCAAGCCCGATCTGTCACTCGGCTCATTAGTAATAGGCTGGGCCGTATTAATGGACTTTGTCAATGGAATCACTCCCTTCAATTAGCGGACTTTGATGTGATTTATTTAATGTTTGTAACACTAATTGTGGGATGTTTTTAAATTCCGAGCTGATCTGAAGGAATTCAGTGGTAAATTATAGTTTAGTGTTTATTTGTCATTATTGGCGCCTTGGCAGCAATTCGCTGATCAGACAGCTGACTAGATTACAGACTATTATTGCTGGCATGTGGGCTGTCGAAGTAGCTTCAGTCAAATCTCCATTACATTACGGATAACTGCTTTATGGATAACTAGCTACGGTAGCTAAGCTACCCACCTACAATGTCATCCAGGGTCTCTTTTCCATTTCTGAACGACCAGGCTAATGTGTTATTTCCGTCTTCGAAAATAGGTACAGAAAGGGATCCCGATTCTTTTACCGTTTGAATCATTTGATATTAACCCGTTAGACATTTAGTTTTGTACATCCGAATGGGCCATAATCGTAATAATATGCTCGACACCTCCAGATGGCTATGACATAACATTGTATGTGAACGGTAGCCGTGTACTAATTCGTCCAAGTGCCCATAAAACTGCATATTAATAGCTCGTGAGACGGCCTCTGTTCTACCGGTTATGCCCGTCACACGTGGACAATGACAGCTGTCAAACGGTACCGTCAGCAAAAACTGTAGCGTCAGAAGAATAAATCAGACGGCTTATGATTCTTGCTGGTTTTCGCAGCAGGGTTCCAAGGCTTAAAGAACATTTTAGCCGCAAACTTTGTTTCATTTTAAGAAATATAATTAGCCACAGCTCTTGAACTGCTATCAATCGTACCAATGACCCTTCTGAATACAAAAGATCTTCCATGCCAAAGTATCCCAACTCCAGCATGCTAGATTAGGTAAAGAATAGGTTAAGGAGACTATCAAATCAAATCAAATCAAATTGACTGACACTTTGTAATAATGTAAGAATAATGATAAAATACTAGCTTTAAATCCAAACAACTTTGCAACTGGAGTGCAATATTATCAAAGTCAATGGAGTATACAACAGAACTTTTATTACACATTTAGACTGGGCTGAAAACTGAACTTTTCAGCCCAGTCTAAACAAAACTGTCCTGATTTTCTTTCTCGGAAACTTTTACTGAGCCGTCAAAAATTTTTGGTGACACTTCTGTCAAACTTTCTTGACAGACACGCTTTTAGTGCGCCGTTTTTAACCTTTTGTTATGCGAAACATTAAGGCAGACTCAATTAGGGCTCCACATTATTTTTAAATTTTGTTTGTTTTGTGACAGAATAATGTCTTCAACTTTTTGATTCCTCTAAATCATTCAAAAAAATCTTATTAGAATTGAACTTGGATATTGGCAGTGGGCGTACACTATAATATTCAAGTAAGCCTTCTCTAATATGTTAAATTATTGTATTCTTATTAATTATTCAATCATTCGGCCTAATCGTAGCAGATATTGAATTATATTCCCTTCCAGCATTATTAATCCTTTGGATAAAGGTGGAAAAGGAAACTGGATCGCGTATTGTTACTTATGATCGTGATTCAAACCACATAATAAGTATACATATGTAATAGAACACAAGTCAGTATTTGTTTCTGCAGCACGCTCCAGTTATAATTAGAGGTGCTGAGCATCCTTCCTGACGAGCAAACGCGTCGCCGGCGCCCGCGCAGTTTACACAACCGCCTTTGACATAGTTCCATCAACACCCCACCGTGCACACAAAAACAAACCCAACCACAATCAAAATAGAGTTTACAATACAGGGATAGAAAGTAGTAAACAAAATCGTTAGCATTGTAAATAGCATTCAAAGAGACACGGAAATTAGACTTTGTTTATATTATTGCAGAAGACAAACTCCTTTGTTCCAGGTCGGTCACAGATGGGTTCCGTCAAACGTCCAGTGTCGTCGACGATACCAGCGGATATGTGTACGTAAATCGCTTTTGAGTGACAAGTAAAAGTTTACGGCGCCATAAATTACTAGATTTACTAGATACGTCGAAAATACCTAGTGATAAAATGTGAAATGTCGCATGCGGCGTTTTACGATTTTTCAGTATTGCATCATCATCATAAACGCTAAGGCCCCAACTGAGATATTATGATTTGTACCCTCTGATACAATTAAAAAATAACCTAACTGTTAGATTTACTTAAATGAAATACAAGAACACCTGATTTTAAAGAAAAGAGCAATTACGAATTAACACTTTTGTTTAATATCTTAAATCATCTACCAACACTTAATACCAATAATTCTTATGTAATTCAAGTGAGTTATGAGTATAATAATCATTACCTTAGATCCACCTCCCTTGAAAGCCGGAAAAAAAGTGCTCCACCGAGTGTGTCAACCGAGTCAACTATTCCCCCAGTGTTGCCCGATACAATTTAATAATTTACACAAAATAATTAACTGTCAATTTAAAAAAGAAACAAAATAATATTTTTAATTATAAAATTGATAACAACGCAATAAAATATTATTTTTGATTTAAAAACCTAACATAACCAAGAGCGTATCAGGACATGTCTAAAGAGGGTTCCGTAACTATCAACGCGCAATAGGTTTTCTTTGAATTACCTCAAAAGTTATTGTCCAACAAAATAATTTTTGTCTAAAGAGTTTTTAGCATGATCTATCAGCATGGAAACTTACAAGTTTCTATCTCCTATAGTTTAGAAATGCCAGGCATGGCATTTATTTCCAACTTATAAACCACTTTGGAGGCCGATTACTCAAAAATGGTCGACTTTGTAAAAAAGTCATGTATGAAACTTTGCTTTTATTTTAAAATACCTCTTCCCCACGATACCCCACATGATGGGGTAGAATGAAAAAATAATTTTCATCCTCACTTCACATGTATGGAGAACCACCCCTAAAATATAAAATTATTATTATTTACAATATATATATATACCAACCTCTGCCGTGGTCTAGTGGTTAGAGTTTGGCTCTCGACTCGGAGGTCGTGGGTTCGATTCCCAGATTGGAACAACAAAAAAAAGTTTCCAAGTTTGTAGGACAATGCAGGCTGATCACCTGATTGTCTGACAAGAAAGATGATCCATGCTTCGGATGGGCATGTAAAAAGTCGGACCTGCGCCTGATCACCTGCCAGTCGTGTCGGTTATCCGTCTCACTGGGTTACGAGAGTAAAGGAGGAGAGAGTGCTCTTGTGTACTGCGCACACACTTGGGCACTATAAAAAATTACTTCTGCGTAACTGGCATGGTTTCAATGAAACCAGCCACCGTCAACGAAACCGGTGTGGGTTATTTAATTATTAGGGTTCCGTAATACATAAGAAACCCTTATAGTTTCGCTCTGTTCGTTTACTGTCTGTCGAGTAAACGAACAGAGCGAAACTATAAGGGTTTTGATGAAATTTGATATATATATATATATATATATATATATATATATATATATATATATATATATATATATATATATCTTTCATCCATTTATATTCATAATTACAGAAGCGAGAAGCGTGGAAAGGCAGACAGACAGTAAACGAACAGAGCGAAACTATTAGGGTTAATTATGTATTACGGAACCCTAATAATTAGATGTACAAGAATATTTCCTATCAATTATCTTCCTTTTCAAAGTTTTTTTATTTTCTTATTTTTATTAAATAAGGGGGCAAACGAGCAAACGGGTCACCTGATGGTAAGCAACTACCGTCGCCCATGGACCTACCGTCGCTCTGAGCTACAACCGATAGAGGATGCGTCTACCCCATTCAGAGACTTTCTCCAATGAATTCTCTATTTTAGACACAAGTTCGTTTCGACTCTCAATGACATTTTACCGAGAAATATTGGGGGAGCCGGTATATACAGCATCACCTGTACTATCATCCGCATAGCAATGAATGCCGTTGGTCTGTAACATGTCATTGATATGCAGTATGAATAGGGTAGGCGATAGCACACAGCCCTGAGGGACACCAGCATCAACAGACTGAGTTTCCGAGCATTCGCCGTCAACTACGACCTTTATGCTTCTATCTGCTAAGAAACTAGTGACCCACTTACATAATTTCTCGGGCAGCCCGTATGATGGAAGCTTTGATAGCAGCGCTTTATGCCAAACCCGATCAAAGGCCTTCGCAATGTCCAAACTAACAGCCAATGCCTCTCCCTTCGACTCAATTGCCTGAGCCCAACGATGAGTTAGGTACGCCAAGAGATCACCAGCCGAGCGACCCTTACGGAACCCGTATTGTTTGTCGCTTAGTAATCCCTGGCCGTCCAAGTATCGAAGAAGCTGGCTATTGATAATGGATTCCATTATCTTCGAGAAGAGAGAGGTTATAGCGATTGGTCTGTAGTTGGAAGGATTTGAGCGATCACCTTTTTTGGGGATCGGGTGCACCAAGGCTGTCTTCCAAGAAGCCGGGACGATGCCAGAAGAGTAGGAGAACCGAAATAGACGCGTCAAGACCGGAGCCAACTCTGGAGCACACTTTATCAACACAATAGGAGGGATTCCGTCAGGCCCACTCGACTTTTGGATATCAAGGGAACGGAGGGCTTTTCGCACTGAGCGCTGATGAAACCGAATATCCGACATGATGCTCGTGCATCGCGGTATGGTCGGCGGTTTCTGCCCCCCGTCATCCAGGGTCGAGTTTGACGCAAAGAGCTTGCCCAGAAGATCGGCTTTGTCCTTTGCGTCCTGGGCCAACGATCCATTTCCTACGTGTAGGGATGGTTGGGTTGGCTTGCAGAAATTTCCTTCAATAGCTTTGGCCAGAGACCAGAATGCACGGGTTCCCGAGGGGAGGCGCTCAAGTCTCTTACCAATTCTATTGACGTGCTATTTCTTTGCCCGAGTGATCTCTTTCTTGAGGGACCTAGAGGCAAGGTTGTACTCCTTTTTATATGTGCTGGTATTTAAATCCCGAGCAGACACTGCATTGGCCCAGGATTGGTAAGCCTCCTGCTTCCGGCGAGAAGCTTTTTTGGGGGATGAACTAAACCAGGGACGAAATCTGCCGCCAGTTGGCACTACAGAGGACGGAATGAAAAGTTCCATCCCTTGCATCACCACATCGGCAACAGAGTTGGCAGTGTTGTCGGGATCATCCGGCGAGAAGCACACGTTCACCCAAGGATAGGATGCAAAAAACGACCGCATCCTATCCCAGTCTGCCGACTTGTAGTGCCACACACGATGGTATTTAACAGCACGCTGTCGTAACACCGTCGTAAGTGGCACAGAACTCCTAACAAGGCAGTGATCCGATGTACCAAGTGGTGCGATTACAGATATTTGGTAGCCGTCAGGATTTGAAGTCAGCAGAAGGTCCAACAAGGAAGGATTCTGACCATCCACATCTGGGATTCGCGTAGGCGTAGTGACCAGTTGTGTCAAGTCGTTCGCAAGGGCAAAATTGCAGACAGATCTCCCCGCATAATCAGTTTTACTGGAATTGAGCCAGTCGGCGTGGTGGGCATTAAAGTCGCCAAGTATTATGATCTCTGCGGATGGGATCTGCCGCTGCACAAAATCTGAAGCAGCTTGCAGGTGTTCCAAGAGTCGGTCCGTCTCGGGGTCACCACTATGGGACCTATATAGGCACGCATAGACGCGAGGGTGGTCGTCGCAATCTATGCGGAGCCATAACGTTGACAGGTCCCTGTCCTCAAGATTGCTGAGGCGGCGAGAGCTGATATCATCTCTGACATACACACACACTCCAGCTTTGGGCAGAAAGGAGTGCTCGAGAGAATAACCTGGGTGGGAAAGGTATGATGTGTCACTCGGAGATGATATCTGCGTCTCGGTTAAAAAGAGCAAAGCCGGCTTTGCCGTCTCAAGGTGGTAATGGACGGCATTAAGGTTGGAGTGTAATCCCCTGATATTACAAAAGTCCATGTTTAATATCGAGGGGGGTGCCTTTGTGCGTTTGCTCTTGCCCCGAGCAGATTGGAGCGCAGTTTTGCCCTCCCCAGAATACGAGGGGCAGCCCGGACGTCCACATTCAGTTCCAGGGGTTCCTGAGCATGGACGTCCAGAGAGGGATTCTCCAACGCAGTTGGTACCCTCCTGGGGTAACAAATTGCTTTTCAACTGCGGCATTTCTAGAGGGGTAGGGGATTGGGCCTCCGGTAAACTTACTCACTCGGCGAAACACAGCGCAAGCGCTGTTTCACGCCGGTTTTCTGTGAGCCCGTGGTATTTCTCCGGTCGAGCCGGCCCATTCGTGCCGAAGCATGGCTCTCTCACATGAAAGTGAGTAATGATGAAGTATTACCAATATCACATTATATGCTTTATATTAACTCGGTTCGAGCAGGAATACCTCAAAGCTATATTATGGTAGGTACCTGTAATGATCTTTAATTAACTTACAAATTCTATACCTATCTGTCTACGACATAGCCAGATTGGAATTGTTTGAAGCTACAAAATGTTAAATTTAAACACGACATAAGAGAAATGCATGTTTCTAGCCTGCTGCAGGCTCAGCATGTGCATCCTATTAACACCGAATAATCGACAAAATGACAGATTGAAGAAACATTAATACCGTTCGGAGTAAAATAGATCTTATTGTAAGTCAGCATCGTCGTTATGAGAAAAAATATTTGTTTTCTTTCCGAGCATGACCTCACAAAATGGCCTCTTTTGACAGCTAAAGTAGAAAAGTTTTCTTAATTCTATGGAGCACATCATGGCGTTCTCAGATAAATAGTTTATTTACGTTCAGTCATTTACTTGAATATTGGTTCGTTTTTTGACAGAAGATTTCCCGGCAGCCACATGCTTAATTTTATATTTCAACATCAGTAGCAATTGTCCCTAGTGTTGTTCAACATGCTTTTATGTGACAGGGTATAACAATGATATGAAGGTAATAGATATGACGTTACTTTATAACTAATATGCCTTCACTCGCGCGAATCTTATTTAGGTATAATGTTATGTAAATTTTGAAAAAAAATGAGCATCTATCATATTCTATAGAGACTAGTATTTATCAATAATGTTATTAATCCCAATTCTTAATCAAATATGCTAGATATCAACAAACATTTCTACAAGAAAAAACAAAAAAAAATTGAAAGTATCACATTATTATCAAAATAATTTTTATTGGTATTATTTTATGCATAACATAATGCAGTGAAGAGATACTCAGTATTTTTATTATTAAGTTAGGTTTTGTCAAGTTACGTCTTGCTTCCAGAAACTCAATATTTCAACATAAGGTAATTATCAAACGTTTATTAGGTATTTCATTACAAAGAAATATCGTGTCCATAGTTTAAGCATCGTTGTTAAACGCATTTAGTTTATTGCGATAGTTAACTTTTTGTCAAAGCTTAACGCGTTTTTAACGCTCCTGACATACGTCCAACGTTTATTCCGGACATAATTTCGTTTTATATTAAAAATGATACTTTCTGTCTCGATTATTGTCATAACAACTATTAAAAATACTGTAAACGAAACATCTGTTTAGAAAAAAGTGTGAAAAAATGCGTGTCCCTCGTAAAAATGTTCAGTATAAATAATACGACAAAAAAAATGTCTTCTCATTTCGGTGTCACTAGAATTTGAACTTTATGTACAGGCATCTAGGATTAAAATTTTAGGTTTTGTTTATTTATTCAGTTACGTGGGTATTTATTAGGAGATTGATGGCTTGTCGTCAGATGTCTCTGTATAGCGACACATCTACGAACTGAAATATCTTTGTTTACAGAGCGACGAGCACGAGGGACATCATCGTATTTTTGTTTATTTAAAAAAGGAGTAAGTAATGGCATGCAGCATTCGAGGAATACATTAGACACATCTTGAGATAGTAAAAAATAATTAGACTTTTAAATCAAGCGTAGACTTTAGGCATATATTAAAGAAAGAGGAACAGAAAAACAGCTATGTAGTAGTGGAATCAATACGAAAGCTAAGTATGTAGTCAGCTTTCGATTTGATTGCACTACTATAAGCATACTGTGTGTCCACAATTGTGGGGTAACTTTGTTGGCCGTTGAAGGGTCTACTGCTCTGTGCTTTAGGTTAGTCAAAGGGGTTAAATTCGTTTTTAAATGCAATAACTATAAACTTATAATTATTAAGCCTGAAATAAAATTTTACAGTGTCACAAGATAAAAAAAGACATATTTTGATATGTAGTTTATTATCAATATTTATTTATTTTATAAGATTTATTTTATAAGAGACATAGTTGGATACAACTACCGAGTCTGCCATACTAAACCCATGTCCAAAAATAGGCTCAATTCGAGATGTTATTACCAAACCGCGGTACATGCAGCTGGGTGGTCCGGCGTAAGACTTATTAATTTTATTGGTCAATAGACTTTACGGTGTTCACTAAAACTCTAAATAGTACAAGGGCGAGTTGATCAAGATAATCCTGGAGATGAGTTTAAGACAATAACAAACAACAAGAGAGTGTAAATATGAAGATATGAACGCCCTGTACTCTGACCGACGCTTACATTGTTTGGACGTTTACACATCCGATATCGGATCAAATTAGGTATATGTTTCAATATGGAAACATATCGGGTCTTACAAAGGGAAAACCTAAAGGGGAAAATGCTCTTAGGCGTGCACGCCAGTATTTAAATAAAAATAAATAATAATTAACAGTGAATTAATGTTTTGACATAATTGTGTGGGTTAAACTTAGGCCCGGTGTTTGAGGTTCTCTGTCTGTAGTTTACTAAGGCGGGTCAATAAGTCCGTGACTTTTTGAATTTCTAACCTCCTTACTGAAAAAGCAACACTACTCCTGTCAACAGGCATCTGTCAGTTGACTCCTATCAAAATTTGAACTTGCTGCGTCAGTTAGTTTGTGTTTTACAGCTATCTTTATCAGACTATCCAGTAACTTAAGGAAACAATGGAAAAAAGTGAATTTCGTGTGCTTATTAAGCATTATTTTTTGCGAAAAAAAACCATTACCGAGACCAAGGATAAGCTTGATAAATACTATGGGGACTCTGCACCATCGATTTCAATGGTAAAAAAGTGGTTTACTGAATTTCGTTGTGGCCTTACAAGCACTGAAGATGCCGAACGTCCTGGACGCCCAGTTGAGGTCTCTACACCCGAAACAATCGAAAAAATTCACGATATGGTGTTGGCCGACCGAAGATTGAAAGTGCAAGAGATTGTGGAAGCCATAGGCATCTCGCATGGCTCAGTGGTTTCAATTTTGAATGATCACTTGGGCATGAGAAAGCTTTCCGCAAGATGGGTGCCGCGTTTGCTCACAGTCGACCACAAACGCAATCGTGTAACAACTTCACAGGAAGGTTTGGCGTTGTTTAATCACAATATGGAGGAGTTTTTTAACCGTGGGCGAAACATGGATCCATCACAATACACCAGAGACCAAACAACAGTCAAAACAGTGTGTTTCTAAGGGTGAATCGGCGCCAAAGAAGGCCAAGGTGGGTTTGTCAGCCAATAAAGTTATGGCGACTGTTTTTTGGGATGCACGTGGGATAATCCACATTGACTATCTTCAAAAGGGAAGAACAATTAATGGGGAATATTATGCCAACTTATTGGACCGCTTCAATGAGGATTTGAAAAAAAACCGACCTCATTTGGCCAAGAAAAAAGTTCTTTTTCACTAAGACAATGCAAGGGTGCACACATGTGCAGTTGCCATGGCAAAAATCCATGAATTGGGCTATGAATTGCTCCCACATCTACCCTATTCTCAAGATTTGGCTCCGAGTGACTACTTCTTGTTCCCAAACCTGAAAAAATGGCTCGGTGGAAAAAGATTTGACTCCAATGATGAAGTCATCTCGCAAACAACGGCCTATTTTGAGGACCTCGACAAATCATATTTTTTGGAAGGGATAAAAAAATTGGAGAAACGTTGGACAAAGTATATAGAGCTCAAGGGGGACTACGTTGAAAAATAAAATGATTTATTTATCAAAAAATCTGTGTTTTATTCCAAAAGTCACGGACTTATTGACCCGCCCTCGTATCTATTCAATAGCTATATAATCAACTGCTGACAAGAAACCTCAGAAACCGAGCTTTAGGTACTTAGGTAGTAAGAAGGTCATAGGTAGGTCGTAAAATATACTCTCGTGCTCGTAACGTAAAGCAAGTGCCGTCACTGTCAGAATACGAGAGTTCAGAAGTCAAACGTCAAAACAGGGTCGTGATTAATTCAAGTCCGCCTGTCCATCAGTAGATTTACGACTGTATTGAGTAATAGATATTAGGTAGTTCAAAATTAAAGTCATGTATTTATTTAATAAGCCTTGTCAAGTTAAAAGTGCCCAGTAAAAAACTAGTGTTTTTTTATCGTAACTTTATACCGTAATTCTGACTCTGAATTTTCATTCTGATTCTGAAGGAAAACATCGTGAGGAAACCCGCACATGGTTGGCTTCAGTACTGACCAGTCATTCCTCTGGACTAGGCTGACTGTATTGTGTGAATGCCGTATGTGCTTGGGCAACCATACGACATTTAAAATCCAAATGTCCCAGGCACTACAGTATTTCAAGAGTGGTTACTTCGGAGAATACTGTACTGTATAAATCATGCAATAACGGATGAAAAGGCCTAAGTTTTTTTTATACCCTAATTCAGAATACGAGCTGAATTAAAGGCGATTTCGAGTGTGATTTTGGATTGGTCACGTTGTATATAACTATTAATACTATCACACAGGAGAAAATATTATAATATAAACTTACGTACATAAAAATAACTGTAATAGATTCACGGCCCACAATTTTTAACATAATAATAATTTTGGACACACCGTAGTGCAATCAAATCGAAACCGAACCATGTAGCTGCTTATCTGTTCCGTTTTATTTAATCTGAGTTAATACCGTCGTCGTATAGTGACTGACGTAGTCAATAAAACGTTCTACAATTTTCAATTAGTGTGGCCGAACAATTGTTTTGTCAAATAGTTTGTAAGTTAAAAATAGCAGCACGTGTAAGTAGAGTTCGTTGGCCTGTCTAAAACGGTTCTTCCTGTAATGTAAGTTATTTCTGCTTACGATTACTTGCGAGTGCCCCAATGCTCTTTGAAGATTGACGCATCGCGCCAAAAGAAAGTGATCGTTAGATAATAATTTATACCTGTGTTTATGGATATGTAGATTACGATTATGCGTTCTGTTTTTTGAAATTTTATTAGTGAAGTTTATAGAGTAGACTTCTAGTATTAATAAAATTTTTGTGTTTTTATTATGATTACTAACCGTGAAACAAAAAAAATGTTTATAATGCGCGTTACTTACAGGAAATCAGTTTCTATAATCAAAAGTAAAAAACTATAACCCGACTACGCAAATTATAAAGCCCATGTTACCCGAGGCATTATTACGAATCTATTGACTCCTCATTAATTAAAATCGGATCAGTAGTTTAGGCGCTACTACGGAACAAACATAAATAGTAGGTACATACATACATAAACTGCCAAAATCTTTACTCTTCCTCTAGCTTCGCCGTAGTCGGGTAAATATGCGACTCAATTTTAAAATATGAAAAAAATTTTAAATATAAAATTAATGGTAAAGTTGTCCTCTAACCTGTGGTATCAAATTTAACCGAACATTTTACATAGAAGATCCCTACTCAAGAATTTGGAACCCGGAGTCCAGACATACCGTTAGTCCAATCTGATAAATAAATTAAAAACTTCCCTTTGATGAGTTAAATTCTTCATAAGTCATTATCAATTTCAAATAAAGAACTCTCCCCCGTACATTGTTTCATGGAACTCCTCAAAATTCCTGCGTTCCTGGTACCTGTAGATATAAACACTCGCAATCTTTGATGTGTACTTTTTAAATTCTCAAAAATAATCAAGTGCGAGTCGTTATTTTGGTGTTAAAATTTTTGCCTAAAAATAGTCAAATAGCAATCAGTGTTAGAAAAAATTATAACAATGAGTTGGTCGTTGGTATACGAAGAATATTTGAAATATCTGTATTCTGTAGGGACATGGACAATTGGTTAATATTAGGACATGCAAACGCCGAGTGCCGACAGAAGTAAAAACAATAGCGCACAAGCAAGCATAAGCGCGCGACCGGCTGCCCCGGTCTACCTCATACCGCACCGGTGTCGGTAACAGTGTCGCGAGTTCAATAGTTTTTTCCATCTCAAAATGCCCAACGTGCCTAAATAAGTTTTCACTTCAAAAATTATGATAGCACTGTACCCTGTTCTCAAAAAATATTCCCATATTTTTTAAAACTAACCTAAAAGTTGTTCTCAAAACTAAACATGACTGTAATAAAATCTTTTGTGAACCAAATTGGTTCGTCTAATGTCCTTCGCAAGAGTTAGCCAAGAGTAAAGTACCGCGAACAGTGTGGCGTCTAACTAGCGATAAAAAATGGTCAAGCACAAGCTACTAAATGAATTAGTTCCGTATGTATTAAATTTCTTTTTTAATCAATATGAATGTAAAAATATATAGATTTTACAAGCAATCACTTTGAATATTGACAGCTGAACATTAGTCTTGGCTACTTTTTAGTTTGAATGAGAATCAGTATTATTTAATTTCATTTAATTTAATTAGTCCTTCATCAATCAATTTTAAAAAGGCTTCAAATAGCCCAAATAATCTGACAAATGAGCAACTTCTTACGCGTTACTACATTTTCTATGGGTTCCTTCTAAAGTAAGTATAATAAAACTAATAATTATGCATCTCATATGATCTGAAATTTACGGCCGCACTCTGACACATTCAATGCCTGCGTAAGGAGCTAGTTAGTAGAGATTTTGACATACAGTCCATAATATATTTTCTGTCAAAATATGTATGCACTGTTTGTGTACTAAGTAAGCATTAATTGACTCTGAACGCGGCCGTTATCGTTAATTCTTTTATGTAATTACGTTTTCGTGTCTTAATTTTGCACAAGGAACCCTAAACCGGCACCGGTGTCGATCGGTGGTGACCACAGAAGTTGACATTTGACAAAAACGATTTACAATATCTGGCCCGCATCGAAATTGTCCAACCTACCGTCTTGCCGACCTTACCCACTTACCGCGAACTGTCAAAGCCTTTTAAATTGAATGCAAGATTCCATCTACCGTCAATATTAAACGAACGAGCGAATTTCAACTCTAACACAACGGTATAAGGCACAATAAGTAGTCTTACAGGTTAAATGTATGTTTGCTTAGGTATATATCACCAAACCCGAAATTACCGAGATATAAAATCTTTTGGCGTTTTTATGCAAAGTCCAAGCGGTCGGTGGACAGTGTAAAATGTTATTATGTGATATGATAATTTGCAGGGTTTAACGTTTTAGAATTTTTCTTTAATCTTTTTTTATGGTTAACGAAGTTCAAAAATACAATTTACATTATTGTACAGTTACAACCACTGTCCAATAGGTTTTTATTGGAGAATTGTAAATGGAAAACGATAGCTCCTAGGATTAAACATAATACATGGGCGAGCCACGCTTCGGCACGAATGGGTCGGCTCGAGCGGATAAAAAAACGTGCAACTGAATAGTGATGTACTATGTCATGTTTGTTTTATAGGATTTTAAAACATAAAAATATACCGGTCTTGATTTAATTCTAAGCTCCAAACAAAAAAAAACAAAAAAACATTGCCGATAACAAAAAATAATAAATGTCTGCGCATGCCCTTATGTTGCTGTTAAATATTTCAGTACAGTGTTTAAGTTGGCAGAGCGCTTGTAACATAAAATATACGACGTCATTTTTAATATTATGTTGAGTCACAAAACTTTTGTTACATGTTTTTGTCATATTTTGGCTTAACATTGTTGACTTATGGCTGTGTAAAGAGATTAAAACTATAGTTAAGTATCATGAGTAACGAAATTATATACTCTGTCAGATCCAATATCTAAACGTAAATGACGACAACCTCTGTGGCTCAGTGGTTAGTGCGTTAGCGCTCAAGCTGAAGGTCGCAGGTTCGAATCCCGCCAAAGGAACAAAAATTTCTCGGTGGTCATGGATGTGTATAATATAATTAAAATCTTAGTAAAGCCTAAAAAGTATAGTATAAAAGAATTAATTAAATAAATTATGTTTCCCGTTGTCTGGTATCTGTAACACAATTTCTTCGGATGTATTTCAAGTTATTCGGATTAGCACGGGGCCAGATGGACGTGGTGTGAAGCGTCCATGGATTAAAAAAAATAGACCAATAGAAGTTAGAATACATAATGCTACCTTAAACGTTTCTTATATACCGTGCAATAAAGAATACCTATACAATGGCATATTATTTCGGTCGTTTTCTTGTTCTGTTTACATTTCGATTACATTGAATGAGAATGTGCTATAGAGAAGGTATAAAACTTAAAAAAAACGAGTGTGCCCTACAGCAAAAAGAGTGTGTAGACCAAACGACTGAAGTCGCAAACGAGCTACTGACTGAGATATACATATTTTATGCACTGCCTACGAGGGAATGAGGGAAAGAATATATGCGCGCGCACTGCTCTCTCTTGTCAATAATATACGTTTCGTATCTCTCTCTCTCTCTCTTTCTATCTTCACAAACTTATATCTCCCTCTCAAATTTCGTTCGCCTCGCCCGATCACGCTTTTCGTAACGTCACGCATTCGCCAGCTCACTCCCCAAGTCAAGCGTGCGTAAAGAGTTTTACTTCAAAACGTGACTAACTTGACATCACAGTAGTCTGTGACTACTTTGATGAATACTAAGCTTTGACAAAGCATGAGCTTTGACACCTTTCGCCTCTAATGCATTTATCGTGGTGAATTGTGCGAGAGCAGGTCAAGAATGAACCACAATTCTCGTATTTAACTTGGACTTCCAATTTACTTTCAATGAATTATAAATGAATCGTCTTGATATCATAAACTGATTTTTGGAGTTGGGACTAATCAAAGCGCTTTTGACGTTGGTTTGAGAGAGACTATGTCAAAACTGTATTATTGTAAGATTTAATAAAGCTAAATCGACCTACTGATAACTGACCCATAGTGTTGTGCGCCCTTATCGATATTCTTTCCCGGAAGTTATACATACGGAAACGTTATATAAACGTTATATGCAACATGACCATCACGCAACCACTTACCCACTGACTGACTGCACCAATTAACTGTGACATGTGACGGTTTTTTTGCCAACCGTACCATGTCACACGCGAGCTAGCCACGCGATCAATACATCGATACCATTATATGGATGATGACACAGAAAAAGTGATTTTACTTTTAATTGCGATTAATAATTTATAGTTTCAACACAAAATGGTGTGCCACTTCACTTTGAGCTATGCATAAAACGTATTTTGACTTTTATTGTACACTAGCTGTCCCGACAAACGTTGTTGTGTCTCAACTATGAACTGGAATAAATAAATAACTACACCAACAACTACATCTACAGCTACACCTACTCCTACACCTATACCTTTTCCCATTTTTTCTCACCGTTTAAACGCTTCGCTGAACTTTCACGATTATTTCAAGACCAAAATTAGCCAAATCGGTCCAGCCGTTGTCGAGTTTTAGAGATTTGCGTGGCCAGAAGTCAATGTCTACGTTTACCAATAAACAGTCTAACCACCGCATTAGATTCACATCACAGAGCAAAGGTAAACCAGCGTTAAAATAATAAGCATAATGTCTCAAATAACTGTTACCGTTTTTATCACATGGAGGCACAAATTAAACAGCGCTTACTGTGCTCAGTGTACTGTGGCAGGGATCTGTCACGCTTCATGACCAGATGAAAAACATGGAGACGATTTATTGTACAAAAAGGTGTCTGAAATGAGCGGCAATATCATAAACCCAGGCCGCAGGTGTTCATGGTGCTGAAATAGAGCTCCATGAACAGTATGACTCGCGGAGAGCGTGGCAGTTCTCTGGATTTAGAAGAAGGTGATGGTCGCTCATAAAAAAAATATCAGCTATTGTAACTTTTGGATCAAAACACACTCTAGTTCGTTCGCGTTAGGAATGCAGAAAATCATCAGTGTAAAGGTGTGTTCATATTTCACCGTGGTCTTAAAATTCAATGGCTTATTACCATCATAATTAAAGCGAATTGAAAGTATCGACATCGATAAATCCTAAGGGCGAGTTTATTTGAATGAATGACAAGGCGACCATCGCAAATTGAGCTTTATCGACTAGGCTACAACGTAGATAATAATGCCAATAGTTCGAAAGTTGTGGCCTAGTCGATAAAGCCCAATTTGCTATGAATGAAACCAGGCCCTAAACTCAAAGTCTTTATACTCTAAGGAGGAAACGATCTCTCATAGTGGTTATATCATATCTCGTCGTGGTTATTGAATATGTATGCGTGTATGTACTTCGTATGTATGGGTGGTCAAGCGGCCGTCACGGAGTCTTGACAAGGCGGTAAATAATTCATAAGCCGTGGCGGAACGGTCGCAGTGAACTATCTTACTGTACATCTCGTAATTAATAGTCGCTGATGACTTCTGCTTGTGTTTTTTTCCACGTCTTTGCAGCTGATTATATTCGATGGATCCCCGTTTCATCCTTAGATGGTGAGTTTTGGTAAGTCCTTTCTTAGCGTTTCCTTAGGTAAGTAATTGGTAGGTATATTTATGCGTACCGAATTTCTTATAAGTACCCGTCTGCTGCTGTTACAGAGAAAATAAAATATATACCTACGTGTTGACAAATCAGTTACTATCAGAAATCTTTTCCATAAACAAAAGAACTAGCTAGCTAATAATACAATAACATAATATAATAATGTGTTTAACATTAATACCTTCGCTATTTCCAGCGGCCCCTTAAATAAGAAAACACGTTTTTAATATTTGTATTAGGTACCTTACATTCTTGACCGAATAACCTATTAGTAAGTGATTTCTGACGATTTTACCTGTAACAAGGGACAGACTTTTATAAACATCCTACTAATATTGTAAATGTAACAGTTCGTGAGCAGGGATGGATGGATGGATGTTTGTTACTCTTTCACGCAAAAAGTACTGAACGGATTTCGATGAAATTAGGTATGGTAGTAGTTTAAGCTCTAGATTAAAACATAGGCCACTTTTAATCCCGAAAAAGTACAGTGTTTCTTTGGGATTTACGCGGGCGGCGCCGCAGGCAACAGCTAGAACTTATTATCTGCATAATACTCTCGCGTCCAGTAGGTACCAACTTTTAATTTTAAAAGTACATGGTGTCTTAAGCAAACGAAAAAAAATAACGTTACAACCTGGAATTACCGGGAATATTTAATTGTAATGACTTAGTTAATTAGTCTCTACAAAGAAGGCTTTCATGCCGGCCCATAAAACTCTTGAGACTGATTAAAATTTTTAACGAACCGCTCCAATTATGACATCGCGACCAGCGTATCCTGACCCGCGGGGGTCAAAAGAGCTCCGGGAACCAGATTAAAGCTTTTTTTCCAAAGCTCTCTTTAACTGGTCGAGCTTTTTCGAAGTCACTTGAATAGGAGAGGCGTGGCCGGCCACAAAAAGTCCAGATCAAAAGTTTTCATTTATTTTTTGTCCGATAACAATTAAGAAATTGCGATGTAGTACATTATAATTATATTAGTTTTGTATTTATTTATTTTTGTCGTCTAGTTTTTGTTGAAAATGTGATAATAATTTGTATGATTGGTTATTATTCGACGACTAAATATTTTGTTCTTGTAGAGGTGTAAGTCAAGTGCAATTGAAATTATGATTTAGTTCACAGTACAACGCCATCTGTTGGTGTAAAGAAGTAGTTGCGATAATTTGTTGCAGTTACCTACAGCAAAAATTTATGATGTTCGTCTTGTGTATAATTTACATTTTTTTTACAAAAAACATATTAGCGACATACATAAACTGTAATATTGAACATTATCTTATACTAGATGTTCTTCTGATGAGATGTTCGGCGACTTCGTCCGCGCAAAACGTAGGCTATGTGTAAACGAACGAACGGCTGGAGAAATTTGGCAAAATTTGGCCTTGAAATAATTGTGCAAGCTCGTGGAAGGTATAAAGTTTAAACTATGATAAATATTGGAAAAATTGCAAGAAAAAATCTAAAAACGATAGTTAAATTTCCCCCTACTGACTTTATTTTATGTGTTTGGTTGGACTACAACACAGTTCATGTTCAGAAAATTCGGTCGGCACCAGTAGGTTGAAGATGTAGATGTACTGTGTACATGTAGATGTAGGTTGTGGTTATAGGTGTAGGTGTACTGTGTACATGTAGATGTAGGTTGTGGTTATAGGTGTAGGTGTACTGTGTACATGTAGATGTAGGTTGTGGTTGTAGGTGTAGGTGTACTGTGTACATGTAGATGTAGGTTGTGGTTGTAGGTGTAGGTGTACTGTGTACATGTAGATGTAGGTTGTGGCTGTAGATGTAGGTGTACTGTGTACATAGATGTTGGTTGTGGTTGTAGGTGTAGGTGTACTGTGTACATGTAGATGTAGGTTGTGGTTATAGGTGTAGGTGTACTGTGTACATGTAGATGTAGGTTGTGGTTGTAGGTGTAGGTGTACTGTGTACATGTAGATGTAGGTTGTGGTTGTAGGTGTAGGTGTACTGTGTACATGTAGATGTAGGTTGTGGTTATAGGTGTAGGTGTACTGTGTACATGTAGATGTAGGTTGTGGTTGTAGGTGTAGGTGTACTGTGTACATGCAGATGTAGGTTGTAATTGTAGGTGTAGGTGTACTGTGTACATGTAGATGTAGGTTGTGTTGTAGGTGTAGGTGTACTGTGTACATGTAGATGTAGGTTGTGGTTGTAGGTGTAGGTGTACTGTGTACATGCAGATGTAGGTTGTAATTGTAGGTGTAGGTGTACTGTGTACATGTAGATGTAGGTTGTGGTTGTAGGTGTACTGTGTACATGTAGATGTAGGTTGTGGTTATAGGTGTAGGTGTACTGTGTACATGTAGATGTAGGTTGTGGTTGTAGGTGTAGGTGTACTGTGTACATGTAGATGTAGGTTGTGGTTGTAGGTGTAGGTGTACTGTGTACATGTAGATGTAGGTTGTGGTTGTGGTTGTAGGTGTAGGTGTGTTGTGTACCTATATGTAGATGTAGATTGTGGTTGTTTAATCCAGTTCATAGTTACGACAGATCAGAGAACAACGTGTGTCAGGACAGCTTAAAGCTTAGTTGTTTTTAAAATTAAAAATGTTGATACCTCTTACCTATTTTTTCTTTAACAATAATTGTACAATAAAAGCTTAACAAATGAATTATGTTATGTATAACAAAAAATTACAAATGCTCAATCCACATTATCCACAAAAAATATCTTTCGACATTTTAGAAGTTGTTCATAAAGTTATAATAATTATTCTACGACTATGTAATAAAGACAATTTTTAGGGTTTTGTACCCAAAAGGTAGAAACCGGACCCTATTACTGTCTCTCTGTACGTCCGTCTATCTGTCACCAGGCCGTATCTCCTTAACCGTGATAGCTAGACAGTTGAAAATGTCACAGATGAATATATATATATATATCTGTTGCCTTTATATCAACAAATACTAAAAACAGAGTACAAGAAAATAAGAAATATATATGGGAATGCTTAAAACGAATAATCCCATACAACAAACGTGATTTTTCGCCGTTTTGTACGCAACCGTTCGTGCGCGAGTCCGACTCGCACTTGGCCGGGTTTTTTACTTATCAAAATAAAAAAATAAATTCCATAACACAAATTAAACAAAAACAGCATCGGCCAGGGCTTTTATTAGCTGTGTTCTATTCAAAAATAGAACCCACGAAGGGACGACATGAAAGGGCCAATCCCGCTAAGTAGCCATATGAGGTCAATCGTCCAAATGATGCCTTTGATATTTGAAGAAAAAGTTTTCAATACAATACGTAGATTCAACATAGCGAATATGGGATTTGAATATGATTATAATATCTGTAAAAGTTTTGTAATGTTCGTTATATTATTACTAGCTGTTGCCCGCGGCTACGCCCGCGAAAATATATTATCCCACGGGAACACTTTTTCGGGATAAAAAGTAGACTATGCTACCCGGGCTATTAATTACGAATCTATTAACACCTCATTTTACATTTATTATAATCGCACCAGTAGTTTAGGCGCTACGGTGGAACAAACATACATACAGACATACGGCGAAGCCAAAATGAAGTGTAATGATGTACCCTTCCTTTAAGCTTCGCCGTAGTCGGGTAAAAAGATGCCAGTTTTTAGAAAACGCCTGTTTACAGTGTCAGTGTAATAAATTTTGATTAAAGTGATTAAACACCACTCTTTTTTCGTCGTGGGTAGAAGAAGATGCTAAACACGTTTTGATGAAACTCACACGCCTGTACTTGTAAGCTGTTTTGGACTTTAATTAGTTTATCCATAAACCAATTGACTGCCTGACTATTATCTTAATTAAATAATATTCTTAAATAATATCTTTGGATAGGTCACGCATATTCCGTTTACTCAATTTTGAACCCTATTTCTAATTACGTAATAGAGTTGTATTTACCAGATCATTACTTAGGTCATGCAAATTCTTGCCAATCAATTTTGCACTTCATCTGATCGAAATACGGTTGTAAATGCTCCAGCTGGTGTTGTTAAGTGACAACTCCGGAAATTGGCTGCCGCTCGGTTCTGCAGGCACGCGACACCACAACGACGTGCATTTAATTGCTATAACATAGATACCCGGGTACTATTATGAGAAGAAACATATATCGTTCTTTATCCCACATGCTAACACTTTTTATGAGTATCATTAAGTCGTAATTCCAACGGTGTAGAAAAGAAACTCAAAAGATCACCAAATCGGGACAACCTTCGAAAAAAGCGAAGACATGGATTTGTTTTCTCTTTCCCCCTTATGGATTTTTGACATTGATGTTTTGTGAGACAGATAGCTGCATACAACTTCCATTTTAGTGCTCCTTCCATGTATATTCTTCTTGCTCTACCGCAGTACATGATGATGAATTATCGTCATCTGGCGACATAGTGTCACAGAAAACTGATGTGAAATAACACTTGCATTGTGGTTCGCCGAATGAATGAAGGACGAGGGTACTATTTGCCTAACCGGCAACACTTTTTTAGCCCCTTTGCGTGTTGAATTTGTTCTGGCTCGGCGGTAATCATTAATCACTTATCATCAGGCGATCTATATGCCCGTTTCCTCCTATTAATTAAAAAAAAAGGATATAATTATTATTTGGATTTTATAAACAGAGCCAGACAGACAAGCTATCCTACCAATTTCTAATTCAGCCACGTAAAGTTCACACCAATCGCGTATTCCCCCGAGAACCTCGTATATTGAGACATAAATTTTTCATTCCAGGGCCGGTTGTGATAACCCACTTGACCAGACCTTCCCAGGGGATGCATAAAAGACTTCTCTCTTGTATAAAGAATCACATATTTCATAAACGCTTCTGCATTAGGGATGGGGGAAGTCGATGGAATGTCGATAAACTTATTTTCTATCCGCTTTGTCTGTTTTCTTTTTAGAATAGAATGTACGGGATTTAATTACATCACAAGATTATTGTCAAGCGATTGAAAAATTCTAAATATTAGGTCATTACATACGAAATTGGCGTTTTGTAAAGGAGGAACATAAAGTCGTTTTTTTTAAATAATATATTTATTTAATCAAAGCATATACCATTGCTATCTATGCACTTTTGCCATCTAATAGGTAGTTCATTGATTTCTTTACTAAAAAAACTATTCGGACAGGTATCAATAAAATCTTTAAAGGCGCTTTGGACTGCCCCATCGGAGTTGAATTTTTTCCCTTGCAAGAAGTAATCCAAATTTTAAAAATAGTCATACCTACCTTTACCTTCCTTCCGTACCTTTCAACCTTGTTCACCTTCCCAATTTGCTTTAAGTGGATTAAAACAGTTTTATCACTAACACCGCAGCCTGCAGCTAACTCGGACGTGGTTTGCGATGGATACGCTTCCACAATAGCCTTCAATTCTTCATTATCAACTTTGGTCTCCGGCCGTCCACGGGGCTTGTTCTGCAGGTCGAAATTTCCAGAACGAAAACTTTGAAACTGTGTTTTCTTTTGCGACACCGCCGCCATAGACATCATTAATCCTTCAAGCCGTTTGTGCAGCACTGGTGCCACGGTGGAACTCGTACTCGAAAATAATACGATATTTCAAGTTTTCCATTTTGTAAACAGAGTGACGCAAAGGAAAAACCAAAAGAGGAAAATACCAATGAATTGCGGTTTTCGAAACACAAATACACGAGTAAATAGCGGTATGAATTTGAAATTGGAATTCCTAACCAAGGAATATATATTTGAGATCAAAGTGGCCAGTACGACAAAACGCCAATTTCATATGTAAGGACCTAATATAACGTACCATATAAAGACACATTCTATATAGATTCCAGTAGTTACATACAAGTTTGATGTGGTTTTTCCGACGTATCAGACAAAGATAGGAACATGGATAAGCGTATCCGTGGTGTAAATATTTTTTATTAATAAAGGGCTAGTGAGGTACTTGAGGCCTATGTCCAGCAGTGGACGTCCTATGGCTGTTAATGATGATGATGTACTTAACCATAGTTATATGTATTTGGATTTTGGACTATGTGTAGCTTATTGATATAATTGGTAGGCACATCGTTTAAAATATGTAAATAAAACTCGCTAAGATATTTTAAGATATCGATATGTTCCTCGGTCATCTCTACCACAATCCTCGATGTTCACACCCCCAATTTTTTTGTCCAGGAACAAAGGGCTAAGGGCTTCCGAACGGGCACAATAATAAATATTTTGACGATAACGCATAAATATCCTTCCTTTATGAATAACAAAACGGTGGTAATTCCCCGGGTTACGGTCACTCCGTCTTCGCTATTTATTAGTGAGGGGCGAAACCATATCGATATTATGATACGTTTCCTTAGTGATATTTCCATAATACCAATATTACTGCTTATTATTCATAGTTTTACTATTCAGGGTCAGTTTCACATTCTTCTTATGAGTGTCGGATAGCTTATTCGGAAGTGTTGTCTCTGCTTACTTTATATTGGAGCGACAGAGACAAAACGTGCAAATAAGTTATCTGTAATCTGACTTTTATAAGTAGATTGTGCAACAGACCCTAAAAGCTTTGGATTTATCTGGAGGTATTCTATGAAATTTTTTCTATGACGTGAGAGCGGAGTTTCTGTAAAGACTGTTGATTATTATTGGTAGTTGTTTTTAAATAGTTTTGACTTAATATTGTAATTTTAGTTATTTTATATTAATTATTTTAATGTCTAATACGTCAAATTAACTATATGTTATTGATTGTACTGTAGGTTCTAGGTGGGAATTCATGACTTTATCGAAAGCGGTCGTATTATTTATTAAAATTGATGTAAAATATTTATTAAAGTGGAAATAGTGCAAGAAGTTTTGTTTATTATTATTATTTTCTGTCATATTGTATATATTACTTTGTCATATTATCTGTCATGGATATCATACCTGTTTATGGGTGAAATATTCGTATCACTGTTTTATAGTATTTAAAGTATTTTACGCAAATTGAACCTATGTAAATAAATTAAAATCTGTGACCTTCACTTAAGGATATTTTTACTTATACCAGATCGTTCCACAAAATCTCATAAATAAATATTGTCATTAGCTGCAGTAAGTGGACATGCGACATGCCAGTCATGCGACCACTGACCAAGACCCCTGTCGCAGGAGACGCTCTGAGGGGTTCCTTTGACAAAGCCTCCAGTCACCTCTTGACAGGGGTCACGTTATATTGGACAGCTTGACGTTGATTTTCCATTGTCCTGCCGATTGCTGACGTCACTATTCAACATCATTATCAAGTATACTGGATACTAATGGAGGCAGATCTTGTCTAACGGTTCGCTGAAGATTTTCATCTTTCAATTCTGATAGATTCATAACAGTACCTATCACGCCTTGCGTTACTATTACAGGGGAAACTAAAAAAATGTTAAAAAAAAAGAAATGACGTATAATATATCGACATAATTATTACTATTTTGTAAGTAAGCCAATTAAATATTGAATGAAAGTAAAATAACCTATTAAGCTGTAAATAATTTTAAAGAATCTCTTGATGACTTAGATCAATTCCAATTTTTCTTAGTTTACCTCACGCGTTGGTTGTCATTGAAATATTTAAAATATAGTATAATACATGAGCCAAAGGTGTGTAAGTTAAATAACCTTAAAAATATTAACATCTTAAGGATGATTTCCAAATTTTTTTAAATGACATATTGTAAGCGACGATGGATGCTTCTAAAGCTTTTTGTCGGCGTTTCCGAATGTCATCCAAATGAAAATATAATTTCTATCAGCCGATGACTAGACGATTTATAAGTTTTAAATTGAACCTTAGTGTTATATCAATAGAGAGTATGATTTGAAAGGTAAAGACCACCCGAATTATCTAAAGAATGAGTTCATTAGGTTGACATAGTCGTCATTTTTGCAGTTGGACTTTTATTTAAATTTGATAATCATCTGGATCTTCTTTATTGTGAGAATAGCTCCCATCTAACTACTTAATGCCTCCAACCTCCATACTCCAACAGAGTCCTATTACATCCAAATTTGCATTTCAACGTTTTGACATGATTGAGTAACAAACATCCATCCAAACTTCATGATTCAGATTTCTGAACAGAATTGATGATGATTGCGAAACCCTTCACCGCGCTATGCAATGAACTATCACCTCTATTTCTGCACGTATAGAGTATGTAATAGCCTGTCGTTTGTTTAGGGATGTGCAGCAGGTGCGACCATCGATCAACGTCCGCGCGCCGTGACAATTTGACGTACGAGACAATCCGACGCGAAACGACTCGGCGTGTGAGCGGTCAGCTCGGTTCACATGGCGATGATGCATATTATTTGTTAAAGATCGAAAATTATTTAAAATGGACATAATATTAAGCACAGATATTTTTCCGTCGTCGTAACTTGAGAGGTAAACGAATTCCTTAAGAGCCAATAATTTAATTTTGTTAATTTATAATTTTAACGCTTTTTTGATCGGTCTTGGTATATTTTAATTTTGAATAAAATAATGATTTTACTATGATAAACCTAACCTAAACTAAGACAGGAACGTTAATAAGGTTACGTTACAACGTAAAATACAATCCTCTTAAGCATAGTTTCGTCTTTTTAAATCGACTTTATATTATAAAAATATTTGCCCTTTCAAATTCACCGCGTCATGTGAACCCAACCTTACCTTTCTTTGACAATTTACATCTCAAATTGATGTGAGGTGTCAAAGTTGGGGGTCGTTCAAAATTTCAAATAGACTCTCTAAGTGGATTTTTAAGGGGTAACCTCTGTGTAAGTGTCGGGAAAATTGACGCTGTCAAACGAGCCTCATTCAATTTGCAGCTTATTAATCAAGGGGCTGTTACAATTTATATTGCGAATTGGTTTTAAAGTCAATTTTGTTGCGTATGTGGCTTAAAATTGTAATGGATCTGCAGTTAGTTAAAGTCATGGTGGGCTTGGGTTGGGTGAAGTTCATTATTCTCATGTTTTTGGTTCTAATTCAGATACGTCTGAAGTAAATAGTGTAGCAAAAATAGCTTACTTACCTATCAGAGACATCAACACTATGTAGCAGCTTTTAAACTTTTCAGTTAACTGTTAAATTATTATTTATTATATTTACATGCCTACCTTATAAATGAATTAGAAGAAATATTTAAGCTCATAAATCAGAGTAGCTCTGAATTTGTTGCTCGTATCGATTTTAATTAATACAATTTATATTCGAAAACCGTAAATCGTACCTACTCATTATACGTACTCATTATATCATACATATAAAACCAAAAACAATATACGTTATCAAAAACAATCTGTCAGATTAGCCCTTATTACACATAATCACATCGGAACCGAAACAGAATTGTCATCGCATGGAATTATGCAATCGATGTCGATTGATTCGTGCGAGCGATTCGATTACAGCCGGCGACAGATGTCTGCGAACGTGACGAATTTCGACAAAGACGCACATCACCAAATGACACAAAATCCTGTTCAAGTGGAATAGCACTTTGAACTTTATTTTGTATCATTAGGGTTTAATGTTGAATAACGTTTAATCGTTATTTTGACTGGGGCATCATATTGGTAATCAGTTGGTGACCGCAAATCGTTGTCCCTCGATCAGCCGTTGCCAGGAAATTACAATTTCGATTTTTATTCCATCAGGATAAGTAGTATCGATAAAACATTAAGATGCAGCACAAACTTCTTTTTTTTTGGCTTAATAGCTTTTAATACCTAACTTTATATTTTAACAACTTCCCTACATAATATTATGCAAAATAATAACAAATTATTACAAAAAAATAAAATAATAAAATCTATGGTTACTTTTACACCACGTCAAATCCTACCGTGGTAATTTCTCAAAGAACTTGTGTTACGGTTCCTAGACAAAGGAAAAATATTTAATATTTTTTTACTATACTTACATTATATAGTACACATATTTAATACACATCCATGAACCAGGAACACAGAAAACCTTTTTGTTTCCTGTAGGGATTCGAACCCGCGACCTCCGGGTTAAGCGCCAACGCGTTAACCACTGAGCCACAGAGGTCGTCAAAGCTGCTGCTGCTTAGATAGAGCTGGGTTAGAAAATGGTTATTTTTATAAAAGTTTATCTGCAACTGTAGCGTATACTACACTGCGTATTGTTTTTGTGAATGTCATCCCGGGCGATGAAGGCTGCGCCGCAAACGATGCGGTTCCTTTGTATCGGCCGTTTTATATTTAGCGCCCACCACAAGAAAGTAGTAAAAGCACATCACTATCCCTGTCACTAACCACAAGAAAGTCACCGTGACACCTATGTGGATCACGGAAAAAAAACAAACAAATATAATTGAGCGTGGACCACAAGAAAGGGCGAGATAGAATCTTATCACTATTGTGTCACCAATGTGGGTCAAGCCAAAAATAACAAAGGTAATTGACTGCGAACCACACGAACGCGCATAATTATGAAGTTCAAAGGTATCACCACCGAGAGAAGACTAGAAGAAGGCGAAGATAAGCTTCATAGTGACAATTAATTGGTCATGCCGAAAAAAAAACAACTTTAATATGTCGCGGACCACATGGAAATACTTAATAAAAGCTCATCAAGTCATCACTAACAATATTATCACATTTGTATCACGTTTATTACTGGTTAAATCAAAATAATTTTAAAGATAAATATCTTTATCACGTGATCACGTTTAAAAGTTTGAAGATTTTCAAATAGTTGCCTATTTATTTTTTAAATCTTTTTTACGCTTATAACAACAAAAGCATTAAGCATCAACTTTAATATCGTCATTTATAGACAGGAAATCTATTTTTTACACTGTTATGCTATGATTAACGATTGAATTCCATAATTAATGTAGGTGATGCTACAAGTCTCCGAACCTATTCACAAAACTGATCGCCGATTTTCGGTAGCGTTCAAACATTAATAATACTTTAAAAGTGCGACACAATGAAGAGTCACGTCGCGGTGACATACCATCAGTCATCGATACATTGTGTCACATCTCTAGCGACAACCGCCATTGTGGATCGAAATTTGAAAAATCCGCCAAGCTCGAGTCGATCGGAACGTAGTAAATGTGATCTTTAGATAATGTCACTGGTAGGAAAATTTTGTTTTTTTTTTTGTTTTAGAATAGAATAGAAATATTATTTACTTGTTAGATTAATATGTGTAAGGTACGAAACTTTAGTAGTAGTAGTTTCGTAAGGTTATAGGTTAATTGGTAATTTCTATTATATCTTTTTTAATTTTTAAGTTAGTCAGTCTTGTAGAATTGACTGTAATATAAAGTCTAGACTCTAGGTTCTAAGAGTAACATACTACCATGCCATGGCCAGACAGATACGTCAGTTTCAAAATGGATTCCTTGACAAAGGAACCCCAAAAATAGAACATCTAACATTTGAATTCGGAATATCATCGTATATTTTATCTTGTCATAACACCGTGGGTCAGAATCGGATCTTGATAAATTGCCGTTCGAATTTCAAATAATGTCTTTTTCACTAACCCGAGGTACGGTCGCTGACAGATCCAGTGTACCACTTTTCGACCTTAATACCTGGCAATAAGGTTCAAAAGAAGTATACCGGATATGTCGGCGACTGTACCTATGACGCAATACTATTGATAGTTGATTTATTGCATGTAATATGTATGGACGATGTGTTTGAATGTACTCGTTACATATGTGGGTAATGATCTGAATGGCAATCAGCCTTAATTATGGAGATAGAACGTACCAAATGTTTGGTATTATAATATTAAACCTACGAGGTTTGTAGGATAGCAAATTAAATTATCACTACATATACATATTATGTATCTTAGTGATAGTTCTAATCAATTATTAAAATCGACCAAAATTTATAATGTTTTATAGAATTTTTACCTGATTTATTTACATACGAGGGCGGGTCAATAAGTCCGTGACTTTTGGAATAAAACACAGATTTTTTGATAAATAAATCATTTTATTTTTCAACGTAGTCCCCCTTGAGCTCTATACACTTTGTCCAACGCTTCTCCAATTTTTTTATCCCCTCCAAAAAATATGATTTGTCGAGGTCCTCAAAATAGGCCTTTGTTTGCGAGATGACTTCATCATTGGAGTCAAATCTTTTTCCACCGAGCCATTTTTTCAGATTTGGGAACAAGAAGTAGTCACTCGGAGCCAAATCTTGAGAATAGGGTGGATGTGGGAGCAATTCATAGCCCAATTCATGGATTTTTGCCATGGCTACTGCACATGTGTGCACCCTTGCATTGTCTTGGTGAAAAATAACTTTTTTCTTGGCCAAATGAGGTCGGTTTTGTTTTCAAATCCACATTGAAGCGGTCCAATAAGTTGGCATAATATTCCCCATTAATTGTTCTTCCCTTTTGAAGATAGTCAATGTGGATTATCCCACGTGCATCCCAAAAAACAGTCGCCATAACTTTATTGGCTGACAAACCCACCTTGGCCTTCTTTGGCGCCGATTCACCCTTAGAAACACACTGTTTTGACTGTTGTTTGGTCTCTGGTGTGTTGTGATGGATCCATGTTTCGTCCACGGTTAAAAAACTCCTCCATATTGTGATTAAACAACGCCAAACCTTCCTGTGAAGTTGTTACACGATTGCGTTTGTGGTCGACTGTGAGCAAACGCGGCACCCATCTTGCGGAAAGCTTTCTCATGCCCAAGTGATCATTCAAAATTGAAACCACTGAGCCATGCGAGATGCCTATGGCTTCCACAATCTCTTGCACTTTTAATCTTCGGTCGGCCAACACCATATCGTGAATTTTTTCGATTGTTTCGGGTGTAGAAACCTCAACTGGGCATCCAGGACGTTCGGCATCTTCAGTGCTTGTACGGCCACAACGAAATTCAGTAACCACTTTTTTACCATTGAAATCGATGGTGCAGAGTCCCTATAGTATTTATCAAGCTTAGCCTTGGTCTCGGTAATGGTTTTTTTTCGCAAAAAATAATGCTTAATAAGCACACGAAATTCACATTTTTCCATTGTTTCCTTAAGTTACTGGATAGTCTGATAAAGATAGCTGTAAAACACAAACTAACTGACGCAGCAAGTTCAAATTTTGATAGGAGTCAACTGACAGATGCCTGTTGACAGGAGTAGTGTTGCTTTTTCAGTAAGGAGGTTAGAAATTCAAAAAGTCACGGACTTATTGACCCGCCTTAGTAGTAAATATTTTTGTATGACTCAGTTTAAATTAATCAAACCTCAAAAACCTTCAAGCGCTTGTTAAATTGGATATAATATATATAAATAAGAGAAGCTATAATATGATAACTCAGAATGACCAAAATAGTTACAATCAAAAACATTAAGTAAATCACAAAAGCATTACATTGTTTTTACATAATAATAAAAGTTAACTTAACTTAACAGTTAAATAGTTTTATTGTCTAAGAGTTTTCCTTATTATAATAGTAAATACTAATCGTTTCAAGTTACAACCCAATTTATTAACTAAAATTTCCTTTTATCATAATCTTAATCCAAATGTAGGTAATAGGTAAATAAAGATAAAAATAAAGACATACTAATCATAATATTCTTTAGTAACTTGGTATTTTAATGACTTTACGAGATATAGCTAATCAAACCACAGATAAAGAAATACTAATTATAACGTTATTAATTATGTTGATATTTTAATTCTGTACGAATTATAGCATAATCAAACCATTTCGGATTCCAGAATATATTCAAAATATACAAACAAAATAATAAATATAATAAAATACAATAATTAATATTATAAAATCATCAATAAAGATAATTACTTAATAATTTAGCTATAAATTATAAAATAGGTTTAGACAATGTCTCACGGCCAGTCCAATACTAACATCAAAATGGCGGCACAACCTTTTTAAGTGTCAATTGGCGCTATTTTTACACTGGAAATTACTACTATGGCAATATTTCACAGCGGAAGTTCATGTAAATAATTATTAAAACTATCATACAAAATGCTTAAAATGGTTATTAGATTATTTGTCAATAGATCATTTTTTTTTTGAAGATTTAATGGCCTGGCAACAAGACCTTTAAGCCAAGTCTTATATTTTTGAGGTGTTTCTTTTAAATATACACTTTAAATAGTTCCCACAGTACTTTTTATATATTTGAATAACGCACTATAACACTTTTTATTTTTGAGCAAATCACACAATTGGCGGCGGGAGGTATCACTGATTTCCATTATTTCACTTGCCAACACTACAATTTAGATCAATTATTTAACAATCAATAATTTTTAAACTAGATTGTAGAACAGGAAATAAATCAAATTGATACTTGACATAACTGTCAAAGTCTAAAGGTGGCAAAGACTAATTTTGTTTGGAATGACCTAATTGTTTGTGTTTATAATCTTTTTTATGAAATTACCAATATTCTAACACGCTCACTAACACGCTTTTTTGGTGTTTGGAGAAACTTCGCGCAAGTCGCAACTTATAATTGTGTAAACTATTAAGGCTACTTCCATTATCTATTAGGCATTATTTGTCAACCGAACAACTCTTGACTATGTTAATATATTGTTGTCAGTCGTAAATTTACCGCTGCACAATGTTGCCAACTTTCAGGCACGTTTGCACTAAGGTTTGGACGGGACTCGGGAGTACGGGACTATATATCCCGGGACTATATATTTTCAGCTTTATTATATTTGCGCAGAGTTCTATTTTCAATGCCTGAATTGTCCCGTGCCCGCCGTTTTCCGGATCATATAGTCCCAGCCTTAAGAGCTTTAAACGCGGAAACTGGAAACATTTCAAAAAGTTACGGATGCGTTAGCGAAATGTGATGTTTTACAGTTGTTTTGACAGATGAGTATGGACTTTTTTTACGTTTTGTGCAATAAATCCAGACAGTGACTAAATAAAATGAGAGTTATGCCACGCATTAAGATCATGCATGCAAATTTTTAAGGAGACTTTTTATGTTTTTTCCAAATCTATTTTTAATATTGTTGGATGATTTTTAAATGATTTTTAGTTTAGTGACTAGTGACAATTGTTAGTTTTGTAGGATTTGGTTTCATTTGGTCGTAAAATTGACCTAAAACAGCCAATTTACGTCTAATTTATAAGCGCGCTCTTTTTGGCACGTCATCATGACATCATACAATGACTACATTGTTATTCTGTCGTAATAAATATTTAAACCTTAAAAATACAATACATACATTTTAAACTATACTATGGTTTCGAAGTGAAATCAAATCAGATTTGAGTATGTGATTTTTTGGTAAAATCACACTATGCTATAGGTAGTAAAATTAGTACTTACTTTTATTTTTTTACTTTTAGCGTGTTAAAAATGAAGCCTAGCCAAAAGATGTGAAGTTTTTCCCCACTTCCCGGGAAATCGCCACTGGCAACACTGTCCTAATGGTCCATTTGACAAATGATGGCCTGGACCGGCGTGGTTAATGACGCGGGACGGTTATTAAGACCAGATCACTTGTTCCCGTCACTAAACTGACGACCAGAGCCGTATAGAAACTCCATTAGGGCACATCGTAAGTTATGGTATAGCGGGCAAACGCCAATGCCGTCATCATCATCAATGAAATGTTGAAAACTGTCCATAACAAATAACAATATTTTAAACCCTGCCTAAAAGCCTGCATTATTTTATCTAAGCTTTCGTACACTGGGTTTTGTATATTTACAATCATATAACAACTACCATAAATAATATAACAAGAGCATGTCTAAGGAGGAATCCGTAACTATTAACGAGCAATAGATTTTTGTTGAATTGCTTCAAAAGTTATTGTCGCTCAAAATAATTTTCCTAAAGAGTTTTTAGTATGATGTTGATACATCAGAAACTTACAAGTCTCTATCTCCTATAGTTTAGAAATACGAGGGGGTCTAAAAAGGTTACTTTAGGTGTTTCATATATTTTTACCTCTTTATATTATAATACATCTGTTTTTTTCCATACAAAAATCGTGAAATGGTAAAATAGCTACATTATTCATCTAATTTCATCATATTAGAAAACATCCATTTTGACAGTTTTCAATAGAAATGCGTAAAATGGAGCACATAATATGAGTTGAAAAAAATATATGAAACACTCAAAGTGGCCTTTTTAGACACCCAGGGGTAGGACCAACTTATAAACTACTTTGGATGCCAATTACTCGAAAATGGTCGACTTTGTAAAAGTCACCATGCCTTTATTTTTAAAAACCTATTCAACGGTACCGCACACTATGGGGTAGAATGAAAAAATATTTTTCATCCCCACTTCACCCCTTCACCCCTTCACCCCTAAAATATAAAATTATTATAATTTTATGATTCCAAAACCGATCATAATCTATATATATTGCTGGCAATTCATTTTCATATTAATATCACACACCTGATGATGAGTTAATCGAATCCGACTGTGTTTATAGATAAATTAATGTAAAAACCTAAATAAAGTGGAAAAGTGTATAAAAAAGTTGTGTTATATTGTTATACCAAATTTCATCCATTAATATTGATAATTACAGATGCTAGAAGCGCGGACAGACAGACAGACATACAGACAGACGGACAGAGCGAAACTATGAGGGTTCCTTGAGTGTTACGGAACCCTAAAAATCTGAAAGTTAGTGAGGATGGATGGATGATGATGAGGATAGATCGGACTAATAATTTAGGCGCTACTGTAGAACAAACATACATATATACATACATAAACTGCCAAAATCATTACCCTTCCTTTTGGCTTTGTAGTAGTGGGGTAAAAAATTGCTATTTCTAACCAGGTGCTATTTCTAAAAAATAATTTCTAACCAGGCCCAATTCCCATGATCTGTCTCCTACATTGTTTTGTAATGTGGCTACACCTGTCATGTACAATAATTATACAAGTATATGGGTACATAGCCATAGTAGCCACATAAAGTTTTGATATATTGCGGAGAGGAACCGCCACGGCCAGGAACATACATCATCGTCAGGCGCGCGCCTGCAAGTCATCGCAGGACCCCGAACTGTTAGGGAAGTGTGGAGAGAGCTCCTTATTTATTCGGTAAGTTTCCTGCCACCTGCATCCTAAAACATTTCGCCACGATAAGCGTGAGAGTCGCGTCGTCGAGTAGCGATTTGAGCACGTTGGTAGGTAAATAATTTCATGTACTAAATGTCGGCCTGCGGTAGAAATAATTCGCCCATAATAATTTACATAATTTTTAAGTTTTTTTTAAGTTTAAGTTTTTAACTTTACAAGGTTCTTTTGCCTCTTAAATAGAAAAAAAAAGAAAAAAAAAGTAAAATTGTGACAGATGGACCGACGTCAACGTGTACCAAAATGAGGATGTTTGATATGGGCTGACCAACGCACACAAAGCGTTATCTGGTGGCGTAAGTGGTATCAAAAACGGTCAATAAGAATTTTCGATTCTTTTTCTGTCACCAGGCAGCGCTTGGTAGCCCGACGGTCCTCGTTTTGTCAAAAATCTGTCCGATGTCACGAATTTAAAAACCCTCATTGTATCATGATTGGAGCTATCAATCGCACGGTAGTGTGCGTTAGTATAATCTGTGGTAGTGTGTGTTGTTGATATTTTTTCTTATTATATGTATTTCAAAGCGTTATATATAAAAAAAAATGATTTCTGTACATCTTCCTCCACATTAACATCAACATGGCCTATTACTTTTGCATTCGCACAATTCTCGTAAAACTGTACTGAAACAATTGCTATAAAAAAGTATAAATTAATTAAGGTACGTTTAATATAATAGGTATGTTGACTAAAAATATTTTTTTCATCTATTCGATGTTAGACAACATGTTAATTAATAATCTAGAACCCATTGTCCTATAACTTAAAAAATAACGAAGATACAAACAATTTCAATTCACAATATGAAAGGGAGAGCGATATATCACCTTGTGACGTCACGAGTTGCACCATTATTTTTACACATACATTTGTCATTACAATTAGTATAGCGGTAGCAACTTAGCACATAACAACATAACAATTTTAAAATTTAATTCATTAAAATGTAATATTCCATACTAGGCCACATCCCTATTGTGTGAAGACGTTGAATTGAGCTGTGAAGTTTGCTATTAAATTTTACTTTATATTAACTTATCTACTATTCAAGTACTCTTACTATTTAAATTACCGAATCTACGAATAACAGCCTAAGAGCTCAAGACAAAAATCCCTCTCAACACTTACCTACCCCGAATGACACAGTACGAAAGCGGTGGCTTTCATAAGAATTACCATAAGTATCGGCACTGGCAGGGTCATTACTGTAATAATTAAAAGCCGAAGAGGGAAAAAGTGTTTGTCATGAAATACAGATTTGATCGGTAATGGAGAATCATCTAAAACGATTTTGGTACGACTTAGAAGTAAGGATAGTGTAGCTTTTACTAACAAAAGGGTGTAGGGACAATTTGGATTTGATTTTATATAATTATGTTTAATTCTCTTTTTATAAATGTAAATTATTAATTTATGTATGTACATACGAGATTTGATATAAAATTTCAGAGGGCTATGGCTATGCTATGCTAGGGCAGAGGGCAGAGGGAGAAGCTAAATAAGCTAAAATGATGTGCTTGGCTGAGTTAGTTGCAAATTCGTCACCCAAGAACGGCAAAGGTAATAATAATTTTAATGAAAACTTATTTGGCACATTTCTCGTCATGTACTTTTAACTTCGCCAATTATGTTGCACCTAAATTTTCATTTCAGGCGGATGAAATCGCGGGTTAGTACTTAGAGCACTAAAAAATCAGCCAAGTGCGAGTCGGACTATCGCACGAAGGGTTCCATATCCGTACAAATGTTATAAAAACACCATTTTTGTATGGCCACGGACCACCCTAATTTTTTAGTCTGTTTATACTATTTGTTGTTATATCTGCTACAGAATATATAATTATACAATATTATCTGTGAATATTTAATTTGTCTAGCTATCACGGTTCATGACATACAGCCTGACAGACGGACAGCGAAGGCTACTGAGCCTTCGCTGTTACTATTACTAAAACTTTTCGTACTAGGTACTACAGGTCCCGTTTCTACCCTTTGGGTACGGAACCCTAAAAATTGCTTTCCGCGAGACATACTTGAAGTTCGTGACTCTGCCTCCAACCTCACTTTAGTACCTGAATGCTTATATTACACAATGCGGCGGCTACTTTCCTTCACACTCAGCGTGTTACATTGTGCGGGCATCACCGCCGCCATTAGAAGATGCCGTGATAATACAACTGATTGGCATTGATACGGGAGCGTTCATTAGCCTAGCCGCTGACACCCGATAGACAGAGGAAAAGGCGTGGAGCGGTTTGATCAATAAGAATAATATCTATGGACGCTTTCACACCACGTCAATCTAGTCCCGTGGTAAGTTCTCGAAGAACTTGTGTTACGGGTACCAGATAACCGAAATATTTGTAATGTTTTCATACTAAACATACAATTAATTAAGATTTTTGTAGGATCTAGGAACCCGGAAAACTTTTAGTTACTTCGGCGGGAAACAAACCCGCGAACTTCGGCTTGAGTGCCGACGCGCTAACCACTGAGCCACAGAGATCGACAGGTTTATTATATTGGGCAGATTAAAAGTTATAGTTTATTATTGTGTCGTAGGATAAGAAAGGCCCTAAATGTGGTGGAATTCAAAATATTAGGTTATAATAATATGTTAGCAATTAGCTGGTGAAAACTAGTGCAGAAGTAGGTATACAATATAAAATACTACCTAAACTAATAACTACATGAATAAGACTTAAGCTTTTCCATTGATATCGCTCGCGTGAAATAAAAATGTTCCCCATGGGTTTCTGGAATTATTGAAAATTTCTTGCCAAACATCCGAAATTTTTCGGTTCTACTTCATTGAAAAAAATGGAATCAAATATAATATTCTAAATAATGATACGTAATATACCTATACCAAGTTATAAATTTTACCAATTAAAAATATATGTAAAAACTCTGATCGCCTCCATGCCACCTCTGTTCTCCTTGGCCCCATTAGTAGCTCACCCCCGCGATTAACGCACTCTTTGTGCTCAAATTTTTTCACTTGTCCCTAATGGAGATTTCCTGCGTGTGTCACAGTTGTGTCAAATCATCGAGATCTGACGCGCCGCGTAATGACCGCACTGTCAATATAGCCTCATTGAATGACGCAACCTGTAACTGTTACTACTAGAACATAAACACAACATTTTCCAAGTAAAATCATTTGTTTTAAATCAGCACAATTCCTATATTTTCCGAAAGGCTACATAAATATCAAGCGAAAATGCAAATAGTACCGTCATCGGTTGCGAAATTAAAAAGTTACAAGACTAAAAAAAACGACGATTTTTTTTTTGCTGACTGAAAAAAGAAAATTATTGTTCAGATCCTTCCGATCTGTTATTTGTGTATTTTTTTTTATTAAAGCGATGATACTGTAGTGTATATATCATTTCTCAGTAATTGTAAAATGTAGAGTCAGCTTATTTTGTTATGTTATGTATATGTACGTCGCAATAAGATATAACTCCTGCGAGAGTCAGTCGTCTGCCCCTCGCCAACTTAACCGGTTGTCAAATAAAGTAATTCAGTACATCAGATATTTAATTTGAAGACCCCAGCCATTGATCACTAAAATACATATAAACGCCGTATTTAAGTTAGTAAAATCAATTTTGTATTTCTCTTCATACATTTTCAACTGCTGTGACGTCATCGTGCATAATTTTTTGTATAGAGCGTTTTTAATGCTCTCCAACGATCTCACTTTTTTGATGACTGTATTTCCTCAACGGTTGATCGTAGATACGTCATTGCACAGACAATATTTCCTGGCTTATTATGGACTTTTCGAAAAGCCGATAAAAGAAAACTATGCATGTTCCCCATTTCTTTGCAGTGCAACAATATAATTTGTTCTGCTCAACAAATTAAATTTATTTAATTTTTAGAAACATTCTATTTCATTCTTCATAGTTATGAATCAACTAAGTACTATTTTGTTAAGGCTCTGTTAGTATTTTACTGAATCATAGTACTATTGACGTCTTGTAAACTATTTTGATTGATTTATATATTATTTATTTATATAATAATAGCTCCCCACTGCCCACACTGATTTCGGTGACGGTGGTCGGTTTCATTAAAACCAGGCCAGTTATTTTATAATGCCCAAGTGTATGCGCAGTACACAAGAGCACTCTCTCTTCCTTTACTCTCGAAACCCAGTGGGGCGGACGGTCCGACACGACTGGCGAGAGATCAGGCGCAGGTCCGACTTTTTACATGCCTATCCGACGCATGGGTCATCTTTCTTGTCAGACAATCGGGTGATCAGCCTGCATTGTTCTAACCAAACGTGGAAACAACATTTTTGTTGTTCCAATACGGGAATCGGACCCACGACCTTCGAGTCGAGAGCCAAGGTCTAAACCTCTGGACCACGGCGGCTGTTCATATTAAAGAAGGCGGACTCGCGAACAAATGCTAGTTCCATACATAAATGACATGGGACGATGTTTAGGTACTCGACAGATCGTAAGATGGGCGTGCAAAACGACGTAAGTGCGCGTTTTCCCGCGCGCCATAATTATATTCACATCAATCAGCGGTCAGCCCGAGGTAAACGCTTATTACACGTGTTGTGTATACTTTATTTACATGTAATCATCTGTCACACCGCTTAAACTCATAATGAACTTTTTGAAAAATTATACTTATCTTAATATTGTGCTCTTGTGAAAAAGCGCATAAAAGCTTTTGGAGCAGTTGGCAATAAGATCAAATTATGTTTCAGATAATATAATAAATAAAAGTAATCTGAAAACTAGCGAATCATTGACTTATAATAGCGCATCCAAATATTTAGATAGTAGAGATGTCGTTAAGAATTAGGGTCAGTTCACACCGCAACGATACGCGACAACACGCGGCGCTGCATTTTTAAGATAGCCATTTAAAATTCAACCTTATTCGCTACACAAAAGATTATGACATCAGTCATACACTGCACATGCGCTGTGCGGCGCGGTGCAACCTGACATTCGAACTCTTACAATGAATCGTGTATCTTCTTGTATAGTGAATAAAGTCCAATTTTGAAAAGATATCTTAAAAATGCAGCGCCAAGTCCAGTAACGTTTCGTTTCGGTATATAATATATATATTATATCTAGCAAAATTCCGCGAAAAAATACCAGCATCTCCCTCCTCCCGTACTGCTTGTATGTTATGGTTTTCCGCATAGTAACACCCAATTCTATTAACTGCTAGCTTTTTCCCGCGGCTCCGCCCGCGTAAATATAGTATCGGGTATCCCACGGGAAAACTTTAGGTACTTTATCGGGATGAAAAGTAGCCTATGTTTTAATTCAGAGCCTAAACTACTACCATACCAAATTTAATCGAAACCCGCCCAGTAGTTTTTGCGTGAAAGAGTAACAAACATCCATCTATCCATCCATCCTCACGAACTTTCACGATTTTATAATGTAAGTAGGATATCAACTGACACTTACCTGACTTGACAGACACTTGAGTGTAGACTCATTGTCTACACTAAAGTGTCTGTCAAGTCTGAATCTTCAAAATTAATCTAAAATCGAACATTTTAAAGTATTGCAAAGTCCAACCTGCTCTACTTATTTGGGAGTTTCCAATAGTGTCAGTAATAATACAGATTCGTCTGCAACGGCAGGAGTTGATTACAGTGTTGCGGAATTCCGTCATTGTCGTCCAAATGTCGAAGCAATTTACTGTCACTTCTGTGGGAACCTGCTGCGCGCGTGTTCCGTAGCCCGCGATTTTGTCTAATCAATATCTTAATCTAGATTTGTGGTTAAGCCCAATATTCACTTAGATTTAGTTTAATGTTCTCAAAATCCTGTATTTCGTAGGGTGTAATCGTCCTTTTCAGCTATAATAGTTTTTTTTTAAAGGCTCAAGTTGAAGTTCGGAATGTTATAGTCACTTTTATTGGATTTCTTAGGATATAAATGGCATTTACAAACAAAATCACAGGAAGTCTATTTTACATCAACACATCGGGAAAGGGCTTTACCATTGCCATTTCCATCATTACCACCAGGGCGTAACTGTAATCTATTTCTTAACCCACATGCTTCTCCTATGGGTACCCAGTGACCACTATCTTCTGACCTCGGTCTCCTAATCATCATTAGTAAAGTTCAGGATGAAATCAAACAATACCTTTTTACATAACCCAGTGATTTCGCCATGACCTGCAACAATGACACATCAGCGAAACAAAAGAATTTACATTACCCAACTCAAGAGCATTTTATATTCACGCTCCCTGAGCTACATAATAGCTTACTAATGGCTTAGCCAAATTGCTTCACCACATTTTTAAAGGTTCAATTTTGAATTCTATCCCCTATATATAAGGCCGCATTTAACGCAATTTCAAACGTGTATGTCATATCTTAGTGGACCACCACGCCTACCATTGCGACAAGTCAGGACAGTTTTCCTGAGAGATATCTGATATGACGTTTTCAACTTTAACTCGTGTTGATAAGGTGGGTTTTACTAAAGTTATGTAAGATACGTGAATAGTATTTGAATTAAAAGCTTTTATCTAGTAAGATTATTAAAATCATACATAAATATTGTTATTAAATTGAATTTTTATGTAACAACTATCGACTCTTGTTGGATTGAGATCTTTTCGCTAGTATCTGCTAGGTGTAAGACAATCTTTGGTTTAATGTTTTGTCAAGGACTCCGGAGTCTTCAGTGTCATGTGGCACTTCTGGTAGTTTTAGTGACTATTCCGCAACCATCGTGCATGACAAGTCCAAATGAAGAGTTTTGGCGGGAAGATAGACGATTGACGTTGTTGTTTTTGTATGTCTCCCATACCATAGTACTATTTCCGTTCTTAGTGTGTAAGATTGGTAGAATATTAACCATTACATATTCGGTAACGTGCTCAAGTGTGGGCAAGTGGTACAACTTTAAAAAGCGTGCTATTTTGTGTTCTCTCCAAAACTCCATAGTTAAGCTTCTAGCACTTTACTGAATCGACTGACTTCACTGACAATTTCTTTGGACTTTGGCTAGACTTTGGACTTGACGATTTAGACAAACGGTGTTGAAAACTTAAACGAAAATTCTATTCTCACCTTTTTAATTTGACACTGGCAAAGGTTTTTTAGCCGTAAATATTAAATAATAAATAAGTCCAAATGAAATCTAATACTTTTATAAATGTAAACTCATGAAATGTGTTTCTTACTCTTTCGAGCAAAAACTACTGAACGGATTTTGACGAAATTTGGTATGGTAGTACATAGCTTAAGTTCTGGATTACCACATATTATGCTACTTTTTATCCCGATACTGTGTTTACTCAAGCGGAGCCGCGAGTTATATTTAGTTCAATAATATTCCTCAAAGTTAAGCATTTGTAAATCCTTATCCGGTATAGTGATAGTGACATCCTCTCCTTCGACTAGATTTCCAACGGACTCCGTAATATAATTGGGGAAATGACAGCAATCTTTTAGATAATTTACCATGAAAATTATCCCACGATGACGCCTCTAGCTAAAGTTTATAGCCCTACAATGTAAATACCATTGTTTTCATAATTCCTAGTACGCTTTCTAACATAATCATAGAATGTACGACCAGTAATTTGGTCCACTCATTAAATCCGGAACAAAAAGTCGCCACGTTCCACGCTCATACGGGTAATGATACGAATTACAACAAATGTCTAAGCTCACTTGGGCGGGGCCAAATGACAATCACGCGCGGCGACCTAATGAGCGGGTGCGCGCGCGCAGGTGGCTGGGTGGCTGGCCACATCGTGCAGCGTACGTAACTGTCCAGTGTCTAATGATGGGCTATGTGGAGCATACTAGGGCAGTGAATACAGAGAGTTTTCTCCACGTGAGTTTATCATAATAGTAAATAAAAATGGAAAGTATTAAACTATCCTACCGACTGGGTAGTCGCAAAATTGTTACATGACCTAAATTAAGGTAACCAGAATATTTATCCCATATATGATTATCGGCCAGGTGGACGACCTGAGTAAAGTCGCTGGCAGTCGGTAGATTCAGGCCGCGAGCGACCGGTCGCATTGGAAATTTATGGGGGAGGCCTATGTCCTGCAGCGGACGTCACCAGGCCGAAACGACGAGGAACGACTATGATTATTCCTTCCTTATTATATACAAGAAAAACATTGTATGAACTTCTTTTTGTATTAAAAAAAATGCAGCAGAATTCGCAGAAAAAAAAAACAATACCTAGAACATAACAACACAAAAACTATATTTGTCAATGCTCCATCTCTAGTCAACATTATTACGGTGTAACAATGCTGGGAAAGTGTAACAATTATTTGGTTCAATTGCCCGGTGGGTTCGCGGGACCCACCCTCTCATTACAGCCAGGGTCTGCTGCGTGAAGACACCTTGGTGTTGGTGCGTTCCGCCCATTGTTTTGAATTAATGATTTTTTATGATCTGGGAAACCGAGCTTTGGAGTTCTAGCACAGTGCGAAAAAAACCGGATTGCAATTGGTACATGTTATGTAGGTTATTTTTAGAATTTTACAAAACTTCTGATTTAGTCCCACTTGTGCAGATCTGGGGGTCTAAAAAGGGCACTTTAGGTGTTTCATATTATTATTTATATATTTTTTTCAACTCATATTATGTGCGCCATTTTACGCATTTCTATTGAAAACTATCAAAATTGATGTTTTCTAATATGATGAAATGAGATGAATCATGTAGTCATTTTACAATTTCACGATTTTCGTATGGAAAAAAATATATGAAACATAATATAAAACGACCTAAAGTGGCCTTTTTAGACCCCCAGGGTTAAAATATCATGCATTCTCTTTCATAAATACGAAGAATGAGAGAGATAGAGTGATATTTAACCCAGGGTTAACTTTAACCAAGATCTCCGCAAGTGGGCCTTAGTTCTTAAAGATTTAACTGACTTGTAAACATGCGGGGGTTACTTGAAATTTTGATTTTGTTTTATTCCTGTACCAGCTGAAGGTGTTTGACCAGAAAAATGTTAATTCGCGTGGACAACCGCAGGAACTAATTATGACCGTCGTCCGGGATTTATGTTCGTCCACAATTATCCGGTCCCTGTTATGACCTATAATTGTACGGAACAGGCCATAAGTATAGGAGGGTAGCGTATAATATTGTTTTATGTGGTCCTTAAAGTATAAATGTCATGTCAACCGCGGTCGTAAGTGGTACCAGTGATCGAGATTCGATTGGTAATAATTGGAGTTCGTTTGTTTTAAGTGTAATTTTTCTTTATGATAAACATAATATTAGGTCTTTACCTATGAAATTGCCGTTTTGTATGAAAAAATTTAAATGAATTTTTTTCATGTATTTTTATTTGTATTAATCGAAGTAATCACCCATGCAATCAATGCATCTTTGCCAACGCAGTGGCAGTTTATTGATGCCCTTCTTAAGAAATCAGCTGGACGGGAGGCAACAAATTCTTCAAAGGCATTTTGTACTGCCTCTGTACTGGGTATGGAATTTTTTTCCCGCCAAGAAGTTATCCAAATTCTGTAAAAAGTAGTAGTCTGTAGGCGCCAGGTCTGGTGAGTAGGGCGGATGACGGAGAGCTTCCAACCCCAGTTCTTGCAACTTGGAGACCGTCTGCTGTGCGGTATGAGGTCGTGCGTTGTCGTGCAGGAGCAGCGGAGACGAGCGATTGACCAATGCTGGTTGGAGATGTGCCAGCTACTCCATCATTGTGTTCAGTTCTTCACAGTACACATCTGCAGTAATGCTCACCCCGTTTGGTAAGAAGTTGTGATGAATCACACCGGCGCTAGACCACCAAACAGTGACCATCACTTTTCTAGAGGTAAGTTTTCGTTTAGGGCATTGTTTAGGTGCTGAACCAGGATCCAACTAACTTGCTGAGCGCTTGCGGTTATCAAACAGAATCCATTTTTCGTCGAAGGTAACAATGCGGTTCAAAATTCCTTCATTTGTGTGTCTGTTGAGCAGGGCAAGGCACGTCTCGACGCGTACTTCGCGCTGGCGATCATTGAGTTTGTGGGGCACCCATTTGTCAAGCCTTTTTATATAGCTTGCCAATTTGACGCCAATGGACCAATATTATTTTGATGCTAACTTCGAAAGCTGCTGCTAATTCAGCCGTAGATTGTGTATCTTAGCTTCCACGATCGCCTTTAATTCGTGATTGTCGACCAAAGTCTTCGGACGACCGCGAGGTTCATTTTTCAGGTCGAAATTTCCAGAACGGAAGCGAGCAAACCAATAACTAGTGGTGCGTTGGTTTGTAGTGTTAGCTCCGTAAATGTCGTTGATGTTGCGTGCCGCTTGTGCCGCGTTGCTGCCACGACGATACTCCTTTCCTCAATTATCATTATCATAATTACTCAAATTTTTAACGTATCAATGATGACGAAAAAGATAGAAATGCGATGAAAATGTAACACTAATCAATAAACAAATGACTACTTTTGGAAAAAGAATTCCATGTTTTTAAAATAAAATTAATTTGAAATTAGAATTCTTAGCCAAACAAAAATTATTTTGATTTGAAATGGCCAGTACTGCAGAACGGCAATTTCATAGGTAAAGGCCTATTTTTTACATTTACAATACAAAGTACCAAAGTGTTGACTTCCACAGTGTGGACTTTTCTATATATTTATTTATACTCCGCCAATCGTCTATGACAGTAGTAACTTACCTGGAAGAAAATAGAGAGGTCCTTATATATGAAATTGGCGTTTTGTCGTACTGGCCACTTTAATCTCAAATATATCTTCTTTGGTTAGGAATTCCAATCTCAAATTTATACCGCAATTTTCTCATGCATTTGTGTTTCGAAAACCGTAATTCATTTGTTTTTTCCTCTTTTGGTTTTTTCTTTGCGTCACTCTGTTTACAAAATGGAAAACTTGAAATATCGTATTATTTTCGAGTACGAGTTCCACCGTGGCACCAGTGCTGCAGAAACGGCTCGAAGGATTAATGATGTGTATGGCGGCGGTGTCGCAAAAGAAAACAGAGCGTTTTTGGTTCCAACGTTTTTGTTCTGGAAATTTCGACCTGCAGAATAAGCCCCGTGGACATCCGGAGACCAAAGTTGATAATGAAGAATTGAAGGCTATTGTGGAAGCGGATCCATCGCAAACCACGTCCGAGTTAGCTGCAGGCTGCGTTGTTAGTGATAAAACTGTGATAAATCCACTTGCAGCAAATTGGGAAGGTGAAAAAGCTTGAAAGGTGGGTGATGAATGGATCCTGTACGATAATCGGAAATGCTAATCGCAATGGCTGAACCCTGGCTAACCAGCCAAAGCCTGCCCCAAGCGAAAATTGACTCAAAAACAGTTACTTGTGAGCGTTTGGTGGACTAGTGCCGGTGTCGTTCACTACAGCTTTCTTAAATCTGGCCAGACGATTACGGCAGATATCTTTTGCCAGCAACAGCAAATCATGATGGAAAAGCTAGCTGCTAAACAACCGAGGTTGGTCATTCGCTCTAGGCCACTGCTGCTTCAGGACAACGCTAGACCACGCACTGCACAACAGACGGCTACCAAATTAGAGGAGCTTCAAATGGAATGTCTAAATCATCCATCGTACTCCCCGGACCTTGCTCCAACAAATCACCATTTTTTTTCGAAATTTGTATAACTTCTTGCAAGGGAAAAATTTAACTCCGATGGGGTAGTCCAAAGCGCCTTCAAAGATTTTATTGATTCCTGTCCGAATGGTTTTTTTTGTAAAATAATCAATTAATTATCTATGAGATATGCTACAGAGATAGCAATGGTATATACTTTGATTTAATAAATATATAATTATGATTACAAAAAATCGACTTTATGTTCCTCCTTTACAATTTCATATGTAGGTAATGACCTAATATATCTTAATTTACATATCCTCAGGATAATAGTAGGTAAGTAGATATTGTATTTTCTAGGAGATGTCTTGCTTTATTATAAGAGCGTCCATGACCTAGTCGATACCCCCTGAGTCACGTCAACGTGACAAATTAAACACAGTGAAAAATTTGTATGGGAAAATTCAATCGTCGCTTTTATTTAGTATTTTCCCCACATTTTCCAGCGGCCTGGTCCAGCGGTTTTTGAGTTTTAATGTATTCATTCTCATCACTTCCAGGTGGTCCTAATATTTTAACCGTTTTTTATTTACCTACAATTTACAATTTCAGGTACCTAGCCTTAAAAGGCACCTAACATATAGTTACCGTGCAGCGTATCGCTGATGACGAAAGTAAAATCTATTTGGCATCGCCTGACGAACTCGTCCAACTTTTGTAATTTACCTGCACCAACTTACAGGGACAGCCGCTGGCTCTCAAGCGGGCCACAGATCTAGGCAACGGTAGATAAGACACAACATTTGTAAGTTCTTCCGCAATGTATATGTTGCCCGCGACTTCGTGAGCGCAAAAGGAAATCCCACGGAAACCGTACATTTTGCCGCAGTAAAAAGTAGCCCATATCCTTCCCCGTGGTCTACTCTATATCTGTGACAAATTTCATCAAAATCGGACCAGTAGTTTCGGAGCCTATTCAATGCAAACAAACAAATAAATCTTTCGTCTCTATTAAAATTATTATAGTATAGATATATTACCAAGGAAATGGTTTGTGAGCATTATTCTTTTAGGTCTAAGCTAATGAATGGATTTTAAAATGCACATATTTATTATTTGGACTGTTGGCTGTAGATTATTATATATTATTATGTATTAGAATAAGGGGTTAATACATCTTATCCGCAAAATGTACAGCTTCGGCAGGATAGAAAGATTTTTATATGTAACATCTCTCCTTTCACTTTTTATCTATTGTGGGAGTGATCGAAACCTTGAATAATTAATGAGAGGGTTGATTCTGCTCATTAAAACCAGGCAATAATACACTTACGACCCACTCCCGATAATATTATGTTAAAACTGCAAAATGGTATTATCATAAACGTCAAACCAACGCCAAACTCAAAAAACAATTTATGATAGCAAGACGATTAATTTCTAATTCAATAAAAGTAAAATTAAAGTTTCGGGAATTGGTGTTCTCATCATCATTATTTGGACACTTGTATTAGCTATGTATTTAACATCTGTAAAATTCTTTGAATGAAAACATTGTTACGTCAAGTATTTCCACTTCTGAACCTTCCATGTACCGCCATATTGGACAAAGTTGTGTTGATTGTGCGATTAGAGAGTCACCTCACGCGCCGCGCGCCGCCGTGCCAGGCGCCGCCACCACTTGTACCTAATTAACACTTAACTTTTTAATTTCATCGGGCCACAGTCCACAACACACAGTATATAGCCGGTGTCAGCGTGATGTGGCAAAAACGTTGACACAGTTTGATTAGTAGAAGAAGAAGGAATAGGCATAACGGATGACACTTGCGTACAACATAATTTCCTTCTTAGGCTGCTATTCTCATATATATACTCCATATTATGTACCGGAATCTGGCGGTGCATATAATCCGGAAAATTCAGAGCACTGAAATAGAACTCTTCTGTGCTAACACAATAGAGCTGAAAATGGAACACATAAGTGTCGAGTCAAATGTCAATGTCATACATGACAGCTCGACACTCGACTCTTCGGTTTTCAGCTCTATTGTATTAGCACAGAGGTTTATTTTCAGTGATTTGAATTTCCCCAAGCACGCCGGATTCCGGTACATATAGCCCCAGCCTTAGGCAACTTATATTGTCCGGAATCCGTAAGGCTGGGGAAAATTCAAAGCACTTAAAATTGACTCTGCGCTAATACTTTAATTATGCGCTAATAATTTAAGAGCCGAAATTGAACACACGAGTATCAGGGCGAGTTTTTCCGGGGAGTTCAATGGGTGACGTTGTGGAATTTGTAATATTTCATAAATTTGTGTTATCTCGGTTCTTAATGTGTAATATTGGTAGAATATTAACCATTAAATATTCGTTAACGTGTACAAGTGTGGGCAAGTGGTACAACTTCTAAAAGACATGACTCATTGACTGTACTGACTATTTATTTGGACTTTGACTAGACTTTAGACTTGACGATATATGAATACAGTGTTGAAAATTGAAACGAAAGTTCTATTTCCCGCCTTTTTTACTTGACACTGGCAAATGGTTTTAAGATAAGCCGACGCCATATATATAAAAAAAAGAGTATCAGGGCAAATGTCAATGTCAAATCTAACACTCATGTGTTGGATTTTCAATATATTGTATTAGTCCAGAGTTCTCTTTTCAATGCTCTGAATTTTCCAGCCTTCCGGACTCCGGAAAATAAAGTCACAGCATTAGTAAATAGTAATAAACGAATGATTTTACCACTTACTATGTTCAAAACTTTTCATCTATGCATTTGGTTACTTCCACTATTTACTACTGGAAATGCAAAAATACTCACAAATCACCTATCACATTGGTTCCCGTGAACAGCCACCAAACCTTCCATTACAGTTATTAAGAAAACCTTATTGATACAGATAATAATCAAAGGCGATACATAACCACATTGATGACCCACCCTAAGACCCCCAAGACCCCCTCATGACTGAATAACGAAGGGCTAGGAATTATGTGTGTCATATATTGTTTGTCATGTCGCCGGCATCGAACCCCGACTTCGCCGTTTAAGCATTTGTCTTCATTTTGCTACTTAAATCTTTGAGTGAGGGGAACCCTATCGATAAAATATTTTTTTGTACAATTACGACATTTTATCAAGTCTTACTACCGTTAGCGTAAGGAAACTGAATTACGTGCAAACCTCGCTGGTTACAGAATTCTATTACGTATGGTTATGGTTAAGACTAAGGGTCAGTTCACACCGCAACGAGACGCGACGTGACGTGGTGCTGCATTTTTATTAAGATCAAAATTGATGATTATTCACTAAACAAAAAAGATACGCATATCATATGACATCATTATTACACTGCACATGTATTGCAGTTTGACATTTGAACTCTTACAATGAAATGTGTAACTTCTAGTCACGAGTGTAATTAATAAAATTTAATGCTATCTTAAAAATGCTGAGACGCGTCGCGTATAGTTTCGGTTCGTTGTGAATTGACCCTTATGGTAATACTACCATAGATATACATCTAGTATATCTATGGTAGTATTACCATAAGACAAACAACATTATCATAATAATAATTTAAATATTATTATTCACAAAGTCATTTATTAATATTATTACCAATGATACCGGGCAAACAGTGATACACTTACGTCCGGATTCAATAACCTATCTACCAATAGCTATTTGTAAAAAACGTCACCTTTGGTATCATTTGCCGGTTTTTGTCTTTCAATAAACTAACATACATAGAGGAATCTTTGTCTGTGACAAAGATTACTTTTCTTTGTTACCAAATGTGAGTTTTTTAACAAATAGTTATTAGTAGATAGGTTATTGAAATGGGCCGTTAGATAACATTAACTGATAGTTATTATGTAAACGCTATCTTTTTTTCATAGGTTATCACATTTTATAAAATTTTGTCGAAATTTATCGTTTTAATAATTTTGTCGTTATAATAATAAACTATCGACATCGCCCAACCCTAGGGCTGAAAACAAAGAACATTGATATTAATTTACTCGTGCCGGAATCACGTCTATCTAATTGCCCGATATTACCCGATGCTACCCGATGTTAGGCGACCGAAGTATATTAAATTATGAAATTCGCGACCTCCCGAGGGAAATAGGCTGTTTTTAAATGAAATAAGGAAGCGATTTTCAATTAGGCTTTGTTTTTGTTTATGCCGGATAAAGTGTTGGAAATGTTGGAAGGGATTGAAGGAAATTTTTGTTTCCTGTTTGCAATGTAGCTGTAGCTATCTATTTCTATCTATCTATCTATCTTAGATAGTCTATATGAGTCTATCTCAATACAGAGAGTATTGCTAGTTTTAGAACTTTAAGAGGTACCTGCACTATACACTATATCGTAAACAAAATAATTTGCTTCTACCAAATCAATGTATCGTTATATTTCTTTATTGCACTGTTTTAAACGTAGGAGAGCCATGCTTATGTACGAATGGGCTGGCTCGACCGGATAAATACCACGGCCTCACAAAACATGGGCGCTTTTGTTGTGCTTCGCTGAGTGAGTAAGGTTACAGGAGGCTTAAGTGTACTATATTTACGCGGGCGGAGTCGCGAGACAAAAGCTAGTAGTTTCTATATTGTACTTTGTCTAGCCCCCAGCTTTGCTTTCCGTTAAACTTACTAAGGCGGGTCAATAAGTCCGTGACTTTTTGAATTTCTAACCTCCTTACTGAAAAAGCAACACTACTCCTGTCAACAGGCATCTGTCAGTTGACTCCTATCAAAATTTGAACTTGCTGCGTCAGTTAGTTTGTGTTTTACAGCTATCTTTATCAGACTATCCAGTAACTTAAGGAAACAATGGAAAAAAGTGAATTTCGTGTGCTTATTAAGCATTATTTTTTGCGAAAAAAAACCATTACCGAGACCAAGGCTAAGCTTGATAAATACTATGGGGACTCTGCACCATCGATTTCAATGGTAAAAAAGTGGTTTACTGAATTTCGTTGTGGCCGTACAAGCACTGAAGATGCCGAACGTCCTGGACGCCCAGTTGAGGTCTCTACACCCGAAACAATCGAAAAAATTCACGATATGGTGTTGGCCGACCGAAGATTGAAAGTGTAAGAGATTGTGGAAGCCATAGGCATCTTGCATGGCTCAGTGGTTTCAATTTTGAATGATCACTTGGGCATGAGAAAGCTTTCCGCAAGATGGGTGCCGCGTTTGCTCACAGTCGACCACAAACGCAATCGTGTAACAACTTCACAGGAAGGTTTGGCGTTGTTTAATCACAATATGGAGGTGTTTTTGCGCCGTTTTGTAACCGTGGACGAAACATGAATCCATCACAACACACCAGAGACCAAACAACAGTCAAAACAGTGGGTTTCTAAGGGTGAATCGGCGCCAAAGAAGGCCAAGGTGGGTTTGTCAGCCAGTAAAGTTATGGCGACTGTTTTTTGGGATGCACGTGGGATAATCCACATTAACTATCTTCAAAAGGGAAGAAAAATTAATGGGGAATATTATGCCAACTTATTGGACTGCTTCAATGAGGATTTGAAAAAAAACCGACCTCATTTGGCCAAGAAAAAAGTTCTTTTTCACCAAGACAATGCAAGGGTGCACACATGTGCAGTTGCCATGGCAAAAATCCATGAATTGGGCTATGAATTGCTCCCACATCCACCCTATTCTCCAGATTTGGCTCCGAGTGACTACTTCTTGTTCCTAAACCTGAAAAAATGGCTCGGTGGAAAAAGATTTGACTCCAATGATGAAGTCATCTCGCAAACAAAGGCCTATTTTGAGGACCTCGACAAATCATATTTTTTAGAAGGGATAAAAAAATTGGAGAAGCGTTGGACAAAGTGTATAGAGCTCAAGGGGGACTACGTTGAAAAATAAAATGATTTATTTATCAAAAAATCTGTGTTTTATTCCAAAAGTCACGGACTTATTGACCCGCCCTCGTATAATATCTAGTAACCTAACCAAATACATTTTTTCTAGCCAGTCTATCCGCAAATCAGTAATTACCAGATCAAAGGACCACAATTACCAGGTCGCCGCGGGCGTGCGATTTGAATATTCGGCATTCGAGCCAGGCGACAGACTGCGACTGATGAAGCATGCAAATTTTCAGATGCATCATAAGCTCTATATGCCCACGAGAGATTTATTGTGCTCACAATAGAAAAAAATGGTCTGTAAATAGAACTCTGCGTGTCTATTATTTTTTTGTGTAAGTGTTTATTATTTTTTATTACCTAATTATTATTATATTATGATCGTTTAGACTTTAGAGCAATACAACTCGCAAGAGTTGTATTGGGACTGTGAGTTGTACTTTAAGTTATAAGCTATAAGTTTAAGATATAAGCTTAACAGCCAATTGTATACTGCTGTTAATAACAATTGTATATTATTAAATAAATATGACAATAAAATAAATATAATTGACATTAATAATATATTAAATAATATATTAAATTATAAATTATGTAAATTGACATTAGATAGATATTATATATTCTTTTATTTTACAAGACTTATAGCAAGTACGCTATTAACTTTTTTATATTTTAACTCAGCCAAGTACTTGGCTAGTAAGACTTATTATAACACCTTGGAAAATGTTCCAAATAATAATAATTTAATTTAGCCTGTAAGACAACAGAGGAAGCCTCTGTTGCCTCTTTAAAATTTTTCAATCAATAAATTTAAAAAAGTAGTTAAAGAACGTTTGTGTGCTAAAGCCTATTATAAAGTTAATGATTTTATGAATGATAGCACACCTTGGGAATGAGGTGACCCTCTGCAAGGCTACTTCTAAATTACATATATTATTGTACTCTTGTTATGTAGTTTTAGTCATAACATTGTTATATATGCCTTTTTTATATTTTTAAAAGAACAATTTTCCATCTTTTTTATAAAAGATGGCCCCGCGCGAGTTTCTTACGCCGGTTCTTCTCGCCGGGCCAGTTCCCGAACCGGTGGTAGGCATCATGTAGATCAATGTTCAGAAAGTGTATAAAAATACCTATTTTGAATAAAAAAAAATTGACTTTGACTTTGACAATTAATTAATTAATTCGTATTTAAATTAAAAACTATTTGTTTTGAGACTTATTAATTCTTGAATCTTGTTACATAAAAGATTAATTCTTTTCACATTTTACCCAATAAGTTTTATTGACATATATTTTATTTCTGCAATGTGACTGTACTCTCCCTATATTTTTTTTATTTTAGTGACTTCAATGTTTTTAATTTCAGATATGTTATATTAGTTTTTTTTTGTTTTTTATATATTACAACTAGATGACTTTAAGTTAATTCTTAGTTAAATTTATTTATAATTGTAGTATTTACTGTAGAATTTTAAATAAGTAATTTGTAAAAAAACGATTTTATTCTGATTGTGTTTGTAATATAATTTTTATAAAATGTACAACACTAGCCCTTATTTATACCTGAGTTAATTAAATTGTATGTCTTTATATTGTTGATTTGCCTAAATAAATAAATAAGTGTCAAATGTCAGATTTTACAGCTTTACACGATTTTGAGGTCAATTGTATTACCCTTATATTAATGGCAACCTCAACTGATTCCATTGAATTTGAATTAAATATTAAATAAGAAACAAACTAGAACCATAATAATAGGAAACATTGTTCATTCTCACAGATGAGATTTTAATTGTTGGCTCTCGAAATGGATTAACCGAAAACCGAAAACAAGATAAATTTCAGAATTAAGATTATTTTATTACATATACAACAATAAATACATTTAAAAATAGTAAATACGTGAATTTAAAGTTTGTGATGGAGGATGATCCATGGATCATGGATTGATGGATGGATACTTGTCTGTTACTCCTTCACGCAAAAACTACTAAACAGATTTTGATGAAATTTCGTATGGTAGTAGTTTAAGATCAGGATTACCACATACGTTACTTTTTATCCCGAAAAAGTACCTACAGCATTCCCGTGGGATATTGTATTTTTACGAGCGGAGCCGTGGATAAAAGCTAGTACTTATTAAGTGTGCAATGGTTGGTCTCACTTTTTCCTTACAGAGTTCTTTTCTTATTTCACCCTGTTTTTTTTTTTAATTCTCTACAGTTTCCTCGCAAGCACCATCTAAAAGTTTCCAAAACTATCTCACACCTTTAAATACAATATTTTATCTGTTCATTTGCGTTGTACTGGCGTCAGTCACAATATTAATATCGGGTCGCGCTCTTCCCTCGGGGTTTCTAAATCATCCGTCCCTGTCGCTCCCTGCAGACTCGATGACACTATGTGGATAAGACCAAAATGTTTATTGTTTTATTACTTACACGGTGCACCCCAGTAGATAAATGCTTCAGAATAAATAATAGTTCCCGCGCGTGATGATAATAATAATATTATGTATTATTACGTTTTTGAATCACGTGGGCCGTGGCCGAGTCTTCTTCTTCTTCTTCTTTAAAAATGGCCTCCCTTGAGGAATAGCAAGTGTCAGTGTAGATGAGATACAAAAAAAACTTTGTGGCCAATGACGATGACTTTGCGCAAAAGTGGGGCTTTGTGAAAGAACAAGAGAAAAAATTGTTAAAATCTCGTAATAAAATCTATTTACAACATAATAAATCTCCTTATTACCTGGAACAACAAGACAAATACAAAATGTTAGTTTATTAGTAAAGACGCACACAACTACAATTTAATGTTATTATTGTTGATAAAATTACACAGAACATCAACAAAGGGGGTATGAACTAGGCACAAAAGGGATTGGAAGTTAGAAGGACGAGGGACATTAGGGGGAAGTGAATCATATAGTGAGGAGAGACGATTTGGACAACTGAAAAAATATGTTCAAGAGTGCCTTCATCTAGTCCACATTCACATGTAGACGAATCTCTAACCCTAATTTTTTGAAGGAAGACTGGAGTATAACAGTGACCCAAATGCAGGCGGCAGACTGTAGAGGTGACAATTTTTTTAGCTTTCCTATATTTGAAGAACCAAGTTTTCACCAACACCTGACACCAGCCGATTAATTTCTTATATTACTTATTGCAAAAAATACTACTTTTAAACATTTAATCTATCAGAGTTAAAAAGCGACTATTGGCCTAGAGTTTTACTAGAATACTGGCGACTAATGAGCGGCTTAGGTCCAAGGCATCCAATTTAATGTTTAAATGCCCTAGTTAAAAAGGACATTGTATCAGGTTAAAAAAATCTACATTAAAGTGCAAATAAAGTAGGAACTAAAGATTGCTCTTCATTACTCTCATAAGACACAAAACTCATATAAAATATTGCTTGCGTCGCTGTTTAAAAGGCACATCCATACAAATCGTACCAGCTCACAGGGCCTCCGGTAACATTCGTTTTAGTGTGTAATTTTTCTTATGTTATTTATTTATTTATTACCGGGTGAGTGATCTATATCACGTCATATCTTACACTCGCGTAAATGGCCCGCTGTTTATTTGGCGTCTTTGTCGGCCGTGTAGTGGCGGCTTAGCGTCGTAAATCGGTACGTGTAATGCCGCTTTAATTGATCGTTATGAATGTTACTATTCTACTAATATTATAAACTAGCTGTCCCGACACACGTTGTCCTGTCGCACCTATAAATATAGTGTTAATATTTTGCCCGTCATTTTTCAAATATTTTTCACTGTTTTATTTCAAGGCCAAAATTAGCCAAATCGGTCCAGCCGGTCTCAAGTTTTAGCGAGACATTGGAATTGCAATCCATTTTTACTATATATAACATAATATTTTCCATTACTTTGTAATTTTCCATATCAAATCGCACATTTTATAAATTTATGTCACGTCCCACGGGAACGGGATAAAAAGTCGGTTATATAAAAAATGCTATGTCCGTCTCCTGGTTCTAACCTCCCCACCAATTTTCAGCCAAATCGGTTCAGCCGTTCTTGAGTTATAAATAGTGTAACTAACACGACTTCCTTTTATATATATTATATACAGATAGAAGATGTGAAAGTTTGTGAGCATGGATGGATGAATGTTTGTTACTCTTTCACGCAAAAACTACTGAACGAAGGTCGATGAAATTTGGTATAGCAGTAGTTTAGGCTCTGAATTAAAACATATGCTACTTATTTAGTATTACTACTTAATTATATCTCGAGAAAGTAGATTTTCCTAAAGATTCCCGATACTATATTTACGCCGCCGCGGGAACAAGCTAGTTATATTTATAGTTTGGGTTATACAATGGTTATTAGTTATGGCTGCACCCCCTTACTAATAAAAATATTTACACAATGGATAACTTAAACAACGTTGCTGTCTTTGGCCGATGCGTTGTAAAAGTCACTTAACAAAGGGACAGTGTTTAGAATTGAAACAAATTTTTTGACGTAGCGAATATAATTAATAACTTCGACTAGGCACTTTTCCTGTAAATCCGGACGCGTTCCTCTCACTTAATTTATGTGGGCTATGCACTAGGAAGTGTATAATATCCTTCAAAAATAATGTGGCAAGTACTTCATAAACTTTATAATTTTAAGCATAATACTAGATGAGGCCCGCGGCTTCCTCCGCGCAAAAGTGAATTACGAGGGAATCGCACATTTTGCTGAGGTAAGTATAATGTTACGTTCTATATAGGTGAGGTCTACTCTACATCTATGTCAAATTTCATCAAAATCGGTCCAGTAGTTTCGTAGCATATTCAATGCACACAAACAAAGATGCAACAAATTAAATCTTTCCTCTTAAAATATTATAATACTAGCCCGCGGCTCCGCCCGCTGTACTTTTTCGGGATAAAAAGTAGCCTATATTTTAATTTAGAGCCTAAGCTGTAGTAGATACCAAATTTCATCGAAATCCGTTCAGTAGTTTGTGCGTGAAAGAGTAACAAACATCCATCCGTCCATCCTCACAAACATTCACATTTATAGTATTAGTAGGATTATGTCATTAGTAGGCACAGAAGAACATTATTTACGAACTTATGTATGTAGGGTCAATGTAGGATAACTGAAAGTTCATTTTTTTCATTAATTGTTCAAACAATCAGTTTTTTAACCGACTACCAAAACAAAAAGAAGGCGGTTATATATGATCGTCTGTGGATATGTTTTTTTTGTTATTGTTGTTACGTTAATAATGGTATAAGCGGTCGTGATATACGTGAGCGGTTGGATATGGCAACACCTTCAGTCCAAGCAGTTGCTTCTTACATCTGCTCGTAGGGATGGGAAAACTATCGACATTTGACTGACTGACTGGATACGATAATTTTACTTATTTTCGTCTTAAATTATATTTTATTTCATTACACTAAACAATTAGCTAAATTTATATTTTTTTATGGAATTAAAGTCCAACTAACAGACGAATCGTCTCATGGTAAGCGTCCAATAAATTGAAACAGCTGATATAACTCAACCATGCTATAACCCGAACATGATATTATAAAGTGCGGTCGCGGACCACGTAGAGTACATTGACTCATCGCTACCTGTCTCTTTCACTCGCGCACGAATATATCACGTTTGAAAAGGTTCGCGATAGGAGCGCGATAGCAATAGATTCAATCGCGAGTGAAAGAGACAGGTAGTGATAAGTCACTGCACGAAATTCTACGTTCTCCGCGACCGCACTTTAGAGATAAGCACGGAGGTCGACTTCTAGGATGTATGAAACAAGAGTCCAAACTCTACCAGAGTTCCTCTGGGTCACATCTTGTATCGAATATCGATATATTTAGTTTTATATCAGAAAAATCGATATCATCACGCATCGATAGTAACCCTTGTATTTGGTCAGCTCAGAGCTGCCAGATGTCCAGGCAGGTGCGATACATTTCATGCCAATTCACCATTTCCGATGACCTATGTTTTTTACGCATCTGCTTGTGTTTTTTACTCTCGTTAGATGGAATCACTGTTATTTCAAATTTGTGTTTTTTCGAATGTCATGCCCAGGCCCCCAGCTGGGGCAAGGCCCAGACTATCTGGAGTACCTATAGGCGCCGCGATAAATAGGACATTGTATTTTGTGATTGAAAGTTACGGTTTAAAAAAAAAGGATTTCACTTAGTTTATTTTCTCTACAAATGACAGCTCACCGACAAATGTCAGCAAAGTTGACGTAAGACTAAGGTTGACACCGAAATAATTTCAAACGTCGCGCTAAATCTTGTAATAATATTGTCAATTGTGCCAAAGCACGAAACGACTAGCGGTCAGCTACGTGAACGAAAGTCCTGGCTTGAAAAAACCCCCAAGTCCCGCACGTCTTGCCAACGCAACACACACATAGCCGCAGCTGTCATTCGTGTGAGTCTATTGAATGACGTTTCTTTACGCTAGTTATATATTTTCTTTGACGTAAGTGCCACATACATTTGAAGACGGTTATGGACGGATGCGTTACTGGTCGGTGTTGATGATAATGACCTCTTAACGTTTTGCGATGATATCCATCACGGTGCAGATTGATGATGATGTACCTGCAATTAGCAGCACTCTCCGCGACACCGTCGCGCAGATACGACGCTGTTTATGTGCACCGTATCCCAACTTATCACAGATACTGTCAGTGGCGTATTAACATAAAGTAGCTTTTAAATGCTGCGTACATGTATACTTTGTAATAAAAATTGCGTTGCGTAGAAGATAAGTGTACTGTGTTGGACCAATTAGCGCCACAATCCTGAATCGCGCTATCGAAGTTTTCTATGATCGGCACTATATATACGACATCTGAAATTCGTACAACTCCTCTCCTGGTCAGCACGTAGCATCGGCCCCGCACGGCACTACTCCGACTCACTGGAGCCCGTGCAAGCAGCAGCACAGTTCCCCGACTCTCTGGCACTGGCGACTCGAGCAAGACGACTCAAGATTCGACCTCAGGTCTTCAGGGGGGAGTGATGTGGCGGACCAATTAGCGCCACAATCCTGAATCGCGCTATCGAAGATTTCTATGATCGGCACTATATATACGACATCTGAAATTGGTGAAAAAAAACAAGTGGGCTTCGGCCTGACCAAGCATAGCACCTCGCTCGGTCGGAGATCTCCCTTTGGGGCTTGCCACCATATTCCCACAGTACATTGAAGAAATACACACACTTTTCGGTAGGTCAGTCTAGGAACAGTTAGATACTTACACTGAATTGTCTTAGAAGCACCTCTACAATTATACACAGTACATACACACATAGTACAAGAATCATTTCTTTATTGTGATTTCCAGATTGTGATAATTGTCAATCAAAATTTACCTACGTGAATAAGTGTTTGTTCATTGTTAACAATTTCTTTATTGTTACAACTTCTTTTTATATCAACTCTTTAAGCTGGGACTTGATCCGTAATCCGTAAGGCCGGGGAAAATTCAGAGCACTGAAAATAGAACTCTGTAATAACACAAAAGAGCTGAAAATCTAACACTCGAGCATCGAGTCAAATATCAATGTCATATATGACAGCTACTCGACTCTTCGATTTTCAACCGTATTGTATTAGATCAGAGTTCTATTTTCAGTGCTCTGAATTTTCCCCGGCCTTATAGATTCCGGACAATAATATAGATAGTCCCAGCTCGGCTTTCGTGCAGTCATCACACAGCTCGTCTAACTCGGCCCTTAGCCCATATGTACAGGGCTACCGGCTATAGGACGCTGTCACATAAGTCGTCACACTATCGGTCGCACGGAGGCCCGTAACTCCGCGTCGGCCGCGATAGCGGGTGTCGTGTGACAGCTATCGCTACCGTAAATATCCCGAGCCCAATAAACTTATTAAGGTTTTTAAAAGCATGCGACAGATATCGGAAGAAGTATCACTTACACTTTTTGCCGTTTCTTGTGTTGGCTCTAAACCCTGCAGTGCTCCGAATTTAAAAAAGTGGCGGACTTAATGATACTTTATAATTATAACGGGAAAATGAACATAACGTACAAATGGCGAACTAGCTGGGTGTTGCCAGCGACTTCATACGCGCAATAAGAAATCTAGCGGAAACCGTCCGTTTGCCACAATAAAATAATAATAACAGCTAATGGTAAATAATCATAAATCATTTAATTATAATCATACCAGGTACTGTAAAAAATTGGTATTTTCTGTCGGTTTTAGCCCAGACGTAAAAAGTTAGGCGGTTAAAGGTGTTTCCCGTCTAGAGTTCTAAGCTCTAAAGCAGGAGTTACCGACCATTGGACGCGCTTCCCTAGAGAGAGCAAAGGGCCAAAATATAAATTAAATATTCGGATATTTCTTATCACAAATGTTAATCAGCGCCTCTTCAGTCACTATTAGTCAAGTTTCGACAAGTTACAATATTTACTTATTTCCATACAAAAGGAGATTTGTATGGGGCTAAATAAATATCGAAAAAATGCTGTTCATTGCAAAAATGGGGGCTCCGTGAAAAAAAATGGTGGGAAACCCTGTTCTAAAGCATCGTAGCTACTAAATTGTTTTTCTCCTCACAGACAGCAACAAACATTGCGTTAATAACTTCTGGAGAACGTCCTGCAGGAGTATATAATTACCGAGATTCGGGAGAAGCGGTTCGGTTAAACGCTCAAAATCCAGTTTGGATTTGTTGCGTTTCTGTTCACTGTCAGTCCGATTAGAGAACTTACGGCCGCACTCAGAGACATTTAATGCTTACTTAAGGAGGTGTAAGTACAGACTTTGACATATAGCCCTTAGTTCATACAGTTTCTGTCAAAATCTCTACTAAGCGACTCCTTAAGTAAGCATTAAATGTCTCTGAGTGAGACCGTTAGTGTGAGTTTCTTTTCTTCGTTTTCGCGCGGTCATCAATTAATTTCGATTAAGATATTCGAATAAAGATTTTTGGTTTCAGGTTCATCTTGAAATCAAACTTGATATAGCCATTTATATTATATTATATTATATTATATTATATTATATTATATTATATTATATTATATTATATTATATTATATTATATTATATTATATTATATTATATTATATTATATTATATTATATTATATTATATTATATTATATTATATTATATTATATATATTTTCTCTAAGCTTAACAGGGATATTAGGGATTGGAAGGCACAAAAAATCTAAAAACATCAGTTTATAATTCTATATCATTGCATTGTTTGAAAGTGTTACTTTCCAAAAAATATTCCTTGCTTGTGTTGCTACAAGCAAGGAATAATTTTTGGAAAGTAATGAAATATGGCAAACATAAGGAAAGTGTTGTATTTTGAAATTCTGCTTCTTATTAAATATAATAGTAATAAATACAATTTACAAATAATAATTTGTAAATTGTATTCCTTATTCCAATATACCTATCCCTCTTACTAATAAAAATATTTACACAAAACGTTGCTGTCTTTGTCTGTCAAGTAACTTTTCCAACGCATTAGACAAAGACAGCAACGTTGTTTAAGTTCGCCGATTTTTTTTTGGGTGATCCTATACTTTCAACAGCTGTCTTTGATTGTCAGTAGTGGTAATAAATGTTTGGTATTGTATTTTACCTAGCGGGCTGAATCGGGCTAGATTAAAAACTATTTACAACATATGAAAAATATAATAAAAATTTAGATTTTTTGAGTTTCAAATGTATTTTTTTATATTTTTTGTAAGCAAGTATTAAAAGAAATTATTAAATAATGTAAAAAAAATCTTAGAAATAAAATGAGACCCTTTTGATGTGTGCAATAAAATAATTTATTTAGGTTTACTCAACGCAAGGTAGTAACCAAAACATAAAAAAACCAATTGTTCGTATCTCGGGAGGTTACGACCCCCAAAAGGGATTTTTATAGATAAAATAAAACCTGTCTGCTGTTAAAATCACTTGACCTCGAACCGACACACACTGTATCTATATTCGCCAATCTTTACCGCCGTGTGTAGTTTGTGGCTGTTTCAAAATTGCCCTTGTCATGTTACAATAGGGACTGATTAAGGGTCGCACACTAATTAGCTCTGGGCACTTAATCCCTTTGAGTTTGTCTCTGGGAGTTTATTACTCTGCGGTCTGTGCAGATGAGATAATATAAAGAAAAAGAATTGAGGTTTAGTAATATTATTCTTGATATCTATATTCTTATAAATAAGAAATTGAGTTGAAGAATTTCCTATATTAAAATGAGAGTTGAAATCTGTTTTTTTTTTTGCAATTTCAACTACAGCAGCCCAAGAACAATTTGCGAAAAAGTATTCTTGTCGTCATTGAATGAAAATTGCATGAAAATCATGACAGTGCAGCGCCTTAGTACAATTCTCATTTTTTAACGATACGGATTACGATACATAAAAGATTACACACAATTTACATTTGTAGACTTATTATACTACATAATAATATATAAGTTTACTCAAAATCAATTAGGATATTTCAGACATATGATCTAGTTTATGTCATCGAGTCGTTTAGGCAGGAAAATAATTTAAATTTCGAAAAAAACATTATTAAATAAAATCACACAACGCTCTTAACGGCGTTTTAAAGATCATTGAACTCACACAGCTGATTATTCAGTTATTTAAGGAAAGTTTTTGTTTCCTCTTTAAATCACCTGTTTCTGTGAGGTTAATGAACTCAGCGCCTTAGAGAGCGTAATGTAACTTTAATTTTAATTAACTTTAACTTAATTAACTTTAACTTTTTATTTTCATTTAACTTTAACCTTAATTTAGTATAATAATTATTTTTTTCACAGATTTTAACTATCCTTCTGCCTAAAGCCTAAACGTCTTTACATAACCATTAGATCATATGCCCAAAATATCCGTAGGTAATTTTGAACAACCTTATATATTAGATAGTTACATATGAAATTGGCTTTTGTAAAGGAGGAACATAAAGTCGATTTTTTTTAAACATAATAAATTTATTTGATCAAAGTATATACCATTGCTATCTATGCACTTTTGCCATCTCATAGATAGTTCATTGATTCCTTTACTAATAAAAACAATTCGGACAAGAATCAATAAAATCTTTGAAGTCACTTTGGACTGCCCCATCGGAGTTGAATTTTTTCCCTTGCAAGAAGTTATCCAAATTTCGTAAAAAATGGTAAGTCTGTTGGAGCAAGGTCCGGGGAGTACGGTGGATGTCTTAGACATTCCGATTGAAGCTCCTCTAATTTGGTAGCCGTCTGTTGTGCAGTGTGTGGTCTAGCGTTGTCCTGAAGCAGCAGTGGCCTAGAGCGAATTACCAACCTCGGTTGTTTAGCAGCTAGCTTTTCCATCATGATTTGCAGTTGATGGCAATAGACATCTGCCGTAATCGTCTGGCCAGATTTAAGAAAGCTGTAGTGAACGACACCGCCACTAGTCCACCAAACGCTCACAAGTAACTTTTTTTGAATCAATTTTCGCTTGGGGCAGGCTTTGGCTGGTTCGCCAGGGTTCAGCCATTGCGCTGGGCGTTTCATATTAACGTACAGCATCCACTTTTCATCACAGGTAATGATTCGATTTAAAATACCTTCATTATTGTGCCAGTTGAGTAATGTAAGTAATGTAAGTCGACGCGCGATTGTCGGTTTGCTGCACTCAATTCATGAGGGACCTTTCAAGCTTTTTTACCTTCCCAATTTGCTTCAAGTGGGTTAAAAAAGTTTTATCACTAACATCGCAGCCTGCAGCTAACTCGGACGTGGTTTGCGATGGATCCACCTCCACAATAGCCTTCAATTCTTCATTATCAGCTTTGGTCTCCGGCCGTCCACGGGGCTTGTTTTGCAGGTCGAAATTTCCAGAACGAAAACGTTGGAACCAAAAACGCACTATGTTTTATTTTGCGACACCGCCGCCATACACATCATTAATCCTTCGAGCCGTTTCTGCAGTACTGCGTAACGTTTTTCGAAACACAAATGCATGAGTAGATAGCGGTATAAATTTGAGATTGGAATTCCTAACAAAAGAATTTTGAGATCAAAGTGGCCAGTACGACAAAACGCCAATTTCATATGTAAGGGCCTAATATATTATGATTATGTGATGATGAACTAGGGATTATTAAAAACATAATATTATGCCCATTTTGTAATTTCTGCTGAGGTCATCAGCTCACGGAACTAGATGACAGATAACACAACAATGGCATAGGCAATCTGTGGGAGCGCGGCTGAATTAGTTTTGTCTTAGGGTCAATTCACACCGCGACGATACGCGGCGCTACGCGGCGCTGCAATTTTTATGATAGCTTTTGAAAATTGAACTTTATTCACTACACAAAAAGATACACGTTGCATATGAAATCAGTCTTAAGGCTTCCACAGACGAGAGGCCGATCGTTTCAGTTAGAACTGACGTCAGTTCGGCCTGAACGGATTCAAGCACATGCACGGAAAAATCACATCAGTTCGTTCTGGTTTGCCGCGAGCTACGGTCGTGTTTATTAATTGTAAACTCACTACGCTTGTACACGATACACGCCTGCACGGCCGCGGTTCTGGTGAGAACTGAAGAGATTTGTCACACATGGTCCGTTCAGTCCATCCGTTAGTCTAGAATTAATGTTGCCAACTTAGTTTTTTACTTAGTTTTATTACTAAATTAAATATTTTATTCCCTCCTTAGTAGCAATTTAGTTGTTAGTAGTGTTTTAGTAGGAAATAGTTGGACAGTAATCATATGCAAAATGGCCTTTTGGTTTAGGTTTAGGTTAGGTTAGGTTAAAAGACACAAAAAAAAAGCCACCATATCATAATAATACATCATAGCATTCGTCTGTAATTTGCTTAAAACTACCCGTTTAATTACTATATACGTAATATCCTAGTATATTTCAGGCCGAACTGAAGGTAAACCGCGCGGTATATATAGGGGCCCTTACACTGCTTAAGCGCTGTGCAGCGCGGTATAACATGACATTCGAAATCTTACAGTGAAACATGTATCTTGAAAATGCAGCGCCATGTTTCGGTGTGAATTGACCCTTAGATGGTGAGTTAACTTATTTTTTCGCGGCAAAAGTCTCCTATTATTTATTCAATAGTTGACTGTCATCATTATTTTGCTTAAATCTATTTCAATTATATTTTTGAATACTATATATAAACATTTGCGACCTCTCAAGTTCACTACTGCAAGAATAGGCCTGCGACTACATAAGCTGGAATGTCTCAGGCCGGAAAAGCCGCGCTGATAATAGAACTCGGCGCTAATGCAAAAGAATTCAAAATAAAACACACGGCAACACACAGCAGCAATGAGGGTTTTTGATATTTTTTCTGCTGCTAGGGGGCAGACCCAACTCACACAAAGCGTCATCTTTTGGCGAAAGTGGTATCAAAAACGGAGAATAAGAATTTTTTTTCTGTCACCAGGCGGCGCTTGGTCATGTCAAAAAGCCGTCAGTTGTCTTGAATTTCGTCTTGAGTCTCATTATTTAAAAACGCGATGCTCTTGTGTTCAATTTTACATTCTGCTCTCTGATTCCGATCTGGGTGGCAGCTTTTAATAAGTAGTAGCGACTCAATGCGAAAGTAAATGTTCAGTTATTTAATTAAAGTGATTATTATAGTAGGGGAGACCGAGGGGTTTTGACACAAAGGTGAATTGAAACAGTACCGATTTTTTTGAACTTAAAACCGTTAGCGAGCTGGCAATGTCGCATTTCAACTACTCCTTTCCACACGATGATTTGTCAGTACGCGTCGGTGGCGTGAGCCGAGCGGTTGTGGAGATCTGCGTGCCATGCGACAAAAATCGTGAAAAGTAAGTTATTAACGTTTTTTTACCATGCCTGTATTTTAATAAGGGTTTAGTATTTTAGATTGAGTTATGTATGTTTCGAAAGCTCGTTAACTAAAGATTTAATAAAAATATTTGGCACAGTTGATTACTGTATATTTGCTTCTTAATTTTAGATTAAATTAATATTGGGAGGTTTTTTCTTACTGAGGAGATTTGAAACAGGTTGTTTCAACTCTCCTCGTTTTCAATTTTATATCAGACTGCTCAGTCAATAATTAAAGGACACAAATAAATATATTTTTTGTTGATTTAGTTTAAGTATTTATTTTGTTTCAGCATGCCTACTGATTATAAAAGAAAAACTGACAGAGGTATGGCGAGTCGTGAAATGTATGATCTCGCAGCAGACGAAGTAACTTTGCGGCAAAAAAGTCTCCGTGACGCAGCTTCGAGTTACAACCTAAACCATTCATCTCTCTACAGGTATATTAAAGAAAAAACTGCTTATGAAGCTAACAAAACGGCGACTGCTCCAACGGTTGGATATCCAGAGAAGATTGTTTTGACGGCTTCAGATGAGAAGGCACTTTGTGACTATCTTTTAAACTGCGCTGCTGCTAACTTTGGTCTGAGAACTAAGGAAACAAGAAGATTTGCCTATAGGTTGGCTGTTGAATATAATAAAAAAAATCCTACTTCTTGGACTAAGCATGAAATGGCTGGAGAGGTTTGGCTTCGATCTTTTATGAAACGTCATCCTAATCTTTCTCTGAGATTACCTCAACCTACAAGTATTGAAAGTTATTTTATTTTAAAGGTTTAGAATTAATGTAACACATTTTGTTTATCTGATTGTTATTTTAATTAGTATGACGAATAAAACGTTATGGTGCTTTTAACTATTTTAGGAGTTGATTATTTGTATTAAAAGTGTAGTTACTTATACAAGTGATTTAGTAGTACAAAATATGAATACGTACGTAAAGAAAACAAATATGTACCTGATTGAAAAGTTTTATTTTAATAAATACCTTTAAATTTAATCAAAATTTCTATTTATAGCCCTTAATATTTCTCAAAAATCATATGTTTCAACTCTCCTCGACGCTTGTATCATTTTACCTCGGTATGAGGGGAATTGAAACAAGATGACTTGTTGCGGTAAAGTCGATTTTTCACCACAATATTTAACGCTTACAATTTCTTTATGTTATTCATTTGCAAGTATAAAGAATGACCTAACGATTGGTACTCATAACATACCATTTCTGTCAATAGTGTTTGGTGTATGAAACAAAATGTCAAAATTGTTTCAACACCCCTCGGTCTCCCCTACAAAACACAGTGCCAGTGCCTTCATCTCGGGACTTCAAGCAGCGACGTGACGCCGGGAATTTCGCGCGTTCCATCACGACCGTTGGGTTTCCCGCCGCGACCGTTAGGTTTCCCGCCGCGACCGTTATTTTTCGCCGCGACCGTTTTAACACTTTTCCACCGTCGCGATCGCTCCGCATAGCGATAGTGTAGTGTCGGTGTGTTCCTACGTCCGAGGAACAAATAAAAGTAAGTAAAGTGTAATTGTTCGATTAGGTTTACACACCAGTGGTCTCCTCCACGCACACACCTCCCCCCCCCCGGATGCCGGGAGGGGCTGTATCCCTTAATTAAAAATTTCAAATTGAGAGCAGACCCAAGAAGGTCAGGGGAAACTGCCTTATTATGGAAAACTCCATAATAAAACGGTTCCTGTCCTTTTTGGAAATTAATTTCCCTGATGCTTCCGAGGCATGGGGAAAATTCGTAGAAATAGAAAAATCCAAAATCCCCATCAGCTCGCCGGCTTCTCCGGCAGCTGCGACCGAAGAATCGCCGTCGTCGCCGGCGACGACGGCGATTCTACAGACTCATACTGACTACAGAGTCATCGCCAGAGAGCGATGACGACAACGATTACACTACCCAGTCGGAGATGTCCTGCTCCGAGCAGGAGGTCTCCGAGGGGGAGGACGGTTTTAAAACCGTAAAGGGTAAGAAGACCAAGAAGAGGAAACGCTCGGACGGCGCTTCCTCTGCGGTCTGCTCCTCTCCGACGCCACCGGCTAAATCCGCAAAAAGCGGAAAGGGGAACGTTTATAGGGGTTTTAAGCCAGAGGGGCGGGGCCCGTACCGAACCCATGCAGACCGACGACACGACAGTCGCGGCCCCGATCAGTCCCAAGGCCCCCAAATTGCCGCCTCCTGTTATAGTACAGGAGAAGGCAAAATGGAACATTATTAGCACAGCTATAAATGAGCAGAGTATTAACTACTCGTCAGCCCGCAGCACCCCAAATGGTATCATGGTGCAGGTCCCAATCCCAAGCGACCACAGGAAACTGACTGCTTTTCTCAGAGAAAAGCAGATCGGATTCCACACTTATGCCCTGGAGGACGAACGCCTTCTGCGTGTCTTCATCAAGGGTGTAGACAAAGAGCTCTCCACTGAATCCGTCCTCGAGGACCTCTGTAGACAGGGGATCCCCGCTAAAGAGGTACACAGGATGTACCATCCAGCCAAAAAGTACCAATACAACATGGTACTTGTCGTGCTTCCCCCCACTCCGGAGGGGAAAGCCATTTTCAACATTAAAAGCGTGTGCCATATCACAGGCTTGTCCATCGAACCCCCCTACAAAAGGGGAATGCCGGGGCAGTGTCACTGCTGCCAACTGTACGGCCACTCAGCGCGGAACTGCTTCGCCAGACCGCGCTGCGTCAAGTGCCTGGGCGACCACGGCACGTCCGAATGTCCGCGTAGGAACCCAGCTGTGGAGACTACTCCCCCAAGCTGCGTCCTATGCAACTCTTCTGGCCATCCGGCCAATTACAAGGGGTGCAAGCGAGCACCCCAAGTAAAGAGGCACAAGGTACCTCCATCGAGAGGTGCCCCTCCCAAGCAAAAGTACGTCCCTGCCCCTCCTCCCTCCAAACCTGCTTGGGGGTTATCTAAAAAGAGTCCACAAGGACCTCCTCCTCAAATGTCGACGGCCCTCCCAGCCAGTCCGACAAAGGTCCTCCCTCCCCCGGCCAATAGGGCCACAGAGACGGGACCTGCAAAACCGTCCCCGACCTCCAATTTCGGCGCTGACATAGCGTTCGCAGCCTTTCTTAGCGAAATCGATTCGATGGAGCTAAACGTTTTCGTTACAAAACTGCGAGGTTCCTTCGAGGACCGCATGTCAGCATTAGCAAGTCATACGGACTTGATAAATAAAATTAAGGACTTCTCTTAGACACAAAACATGCACCCGCGTAATTAGAAAAGCACCGGGCAGACGCCGGCGCCTGCCCCGTAGACTTACACCAGACATGAACACACGTAAGACATACGGACCGACTCTAACACGGGACACCGGACTCGAACCCGGATTCGAGTTCGACTCCCACTAGTGTAGCCACACATAATTATGACCGCGACCGCGATATTGCTATAGAAAAGCTCTATAAATACCGCGTAAGCACTCGACATCAGGACATACGCGCGCGAGTCCACCCGACCGCACGCGGAAGGGGGGATGGACGGCCCTCCCAGATCCTTAAAACTGAGCTTCTCTATCCCTACAAATACGCCGTTAGTTAGTTGTGCTACCGCGCGTGAGCAACCTCACTCGTCAGAGAGTGAGGAAGGGGTCGGACCCCTCAGTAGGAGGGACTATGGTCTCTCCAGACCTAAAAATAGTTTTCTACGGATATTTAGCTATTTTAAAAAACCGGTTTAGGGTACTCCCTAAACCGGTATAGGTAGTAAAATTCCCTCTTGTTTTTTCTACCAAGCGACTGCTAAACGGCAGTCACCAGACCGACGAAGCTAAGCCGGCTTTAATGCCTATAGCGTAGACCCATTCGAAAAAAAAAAAAAAAAAAAAAAAAGTGTTCAATTTTCAGTTCTATTGTATTAGAGCACATCTCTATTTCCAGCGCTGTTTCTTTCGCTGGGAGAGATTCCAGTTAAAGTAATCCGAGACTAAGACGGTTCGGTGTAAGTAAAATAATTTTAAGTTTTTCAAATATTCTAGTTCCTGCTAGTTCATTTAGAGTAAATAGATTCAAAAGAAATTTTCTCTTCAAATTTAACTAACATTTTAACAAACACAGGTTAGTTACTAACACGCTAACGTTTGCCAATACTATACAATTTTCTACAGTGAAGCAGTGCAAAATTTCTTTGACAATACATCGGAAAATTAAAATAAATTACGATAAATCTGTTCGCAGTTGAATAAAGATTACCATAATTAAACAATAGCGTATTTTCATAACCTTGGTGTTAATAAGAGCACTGAGGACGTCAGTGTGACAATCGGTATGCAAATGAACAATTACAATGCAATTATGTAGTATAACTATAGTACTTATTACTGTCGTTCCCATCGTACTAATGACACTTGATTTATATCGATATCACATTGGGGTTACCGACTTATGCCAGCTACACACCCAACGTTTCATCGTAACGATTTAGACTGTACAGTTTTATCGATCGCCTGTATAGAAAATCGTTACGATAATTCGATACGATTTGATATACACACGAATCACGATCGATAAAACTACAGATTATATACCATTAAATCGCTACGGTAAAACGTTAGGTGTGTAGCTTTACGCAGATAGTTTAATCTTATAAAGAAGAGTATCATTCGGAATTAATAATGCACAGTTCTACATCTTCATACTAGACCGCCCGAATCGGCGCACGCATACATAGCTACTAAATATGTTTTCTGTGAATTGTGACCGAACTGTGCAGTTTTATCGTTGTGGTCTGTAGCTGGCATAAGGAACATCGTTGTATATATTTTTAGTATAATAGTAATTATACAATAAATAAATAATTGATACCAAAATTAAAAACACTACATAACTTCTAGTTTTAGTAAACTGTGTGTCTGTTTGCCCGGCCTTTACCCGGCCTACGTATAATATTGGGTTTATTCCGTGTTAACAGAATATTGTAATATAATATTGTAAGTAACACTGCACCAGCAATCACTGAAAAGAAAAAAAATAGTTTTTTTAAGATAAACAAGCATTATTAACACTAATTATGCACTATTAGGCTAAAGGCTGAAAATAACTCTTGTGTAATGTACGGAACCTATAATTGTTTTTCAATTATTGTTTTATTAATTGAGTTATGAATTACAATAAAGGTCTCCTCGCGACCTCATTATCATAATAATTGCTTGTTCACGGTCCATTGCATAAATGTTTGTTTAAACCAGCGTTTTCGCCTGGAATGATAGGTCGATACTCGAATGGGTCACACAGTAGAAAATATAATATACTTAAGTACAGAGAAACAGCTTGCATCATCATCATCGATCCAAATCGTTCTAAATTTTGACGTCCGTCCCCTTCAACGGCCCACAATTTTTCCACACAATCGTGAACACACCGTATGCTTGTAGTAGTGCAATCAAATCGATAGCTCACTATGTAGGTAGCTGTTTATCTGTACCTCTCATCCTCTATAATCTGGGAATGGGTGAAAAAAAAAGGAAAATACGCATGGTGTATAGGAGAAAAGGAAACGAAGGAAATTACTCCTGCTTCCTTGTATTTTAACGAAACCAGCTACCGTCACCGAAATCTGTGTGGGAGCTTTTTTATGGAATACTAGCTTTCCCCCGCGGCTGCGCCCGCGTGAATGCAGTATCCCACTGGAACAATGTACTTTTTCGGGATAAAATGTAGCCTATGTTTTACCCCAGAGCCTATTTGGTACGGTAGTAGTTACGACACCAAATTTCTTTAAAATCAGTTCAGTAGTTCTTACGGAAAAGAGTCACCAACATCCACCCTCACAACCTTTCACATTTATATTAATAGTAGTAAGATGATCGGCAAACGAGCAAACGAATCGCCTGGCAGTAAGTGGTTATTGCCGCCCATAGACACTGGACTGTAATTGGACACCCGCACCACCCGAATGACTACCGGCCGAATACTGAAACGCTCAACAAAATTAAGAGCCCTCCTGTTCACAGGCTGTCACTGTCTCTGCTAGCCGAAATGACAAGGACAGCATGTGACTTGAGAGTCACTTAAAGTTGATTTAACTATCGTTTCAGTATCTATCTATAATATATCTTAGTATATCAGCCGTAAGTTAAGTGTCAAAGAGAGAACTTAATATGTTTTCATGATTTTTACCTACCAATTTAATTCAAATAATTCTTGAAAAGAAAGATATCGTTATGCGGACTCAGTCTTCATTGAGATACAATTCTGAGGTTGTACACAAAGATTTCCAAACTAAAGATAGGCTATGACGTACATTTGACAGAACAAATCTCCATACAAGAAAAAGTTACGCCATCTTGGTTTTCACCATACCGTCCATATCTCAAATGTATCCTTATGTATAAAAAATCTTAATTTTACCATACCTCAAATGTACCCAAAAACTCCAAAAGTGGGGGCATTTAAGTAGGGACAGTTTTTTGCCTTAACATGTCGCGTTTATAATATACACGTCTATGGTTATTATACATAATTCCTTAGCCTACGATCAGGCTGACTGGGTCTCTAACTTTTTTCTATAAATATAAGGTTATTTGAACATTAAAATACTTAAAACTATCCAGATACTTTTGTTAATTAGCACTAATAACTAAGTACATCTATTTTAAGTGTGGCAACATTGTCCATGTAATGGCGACCGCGACAGCGGGTTTTGGCGCCAACGCGCGTGCCTCCATTGTAAACAGCAATCGTGAGACGTTCGAATTACAAAAACAAATGAGCCGACGTGACGAAGTTTCCGGTGGCGACGCCATTTTCCAATTTTCAAATTTAGAAACAGTTACATGAGACACTTTGTAGCCATTCAAATGTACAACTTTGCTCTATAAAGATTTTACGACCTCTGCGGCTCAGCAGTTGAGCGCGTTGGTGCTCAAGCCGGGGGTTACAGATTTGAATCACCGAAGCCGAAGGAACAAAAAGTTTTTCTGCGTTCCTGGGTCATGGATGTGTATTATGTATGTGTAATGCGTATAATAAAATAAAAATCTTAAATAAGTGTATAGTTAAAAAATAATTTAATATATTTACTTTATCTGGTACCCGTAAGTCGAAACACAAGTTCTTCGAGAACTTAGCACTGGACCAGATTGACGTGGTGTAAAATCGTCCATAGATACTATAAAATTACTTACTGCGTTGACTATGAATCAAAACGTCATTTTAGATATTCAAATAAACTTAATAAATGAATGAATGAACATTCTACGTAGGTACTGACTTAAAATTAACCCTATGAATATGGAATGCCCGAAAAAAGGTTAATATTTGAGGAGAGAATTTTAAACAGATTCCCTGAAGTCTGGGCGGCGGGACACTGTTTATGAGTTTGTGCTCTCGTTTATTTGTGTCTGGGCCCCAAATTGAATTGGCGACTTCGGTCCCCTGTCGTATTTGATCTGGGCCTAGCTGACGTTGATTTTTAGAAAATTAAAATACGACTAACCAGATCACCGTACAAGGTTACGCTGAGTTCTTATAGGGATTAGAGATAGGCAGATACTGGTGATTACATAATAAAATATGCGAAACTGACATACGAATAGAGAAGAAGATACTAGCTAGCAGTGGCGAAGCGTGTGATACCCGGAATAGGGAGCTGCGTAAGCAAATATCTATTATAATACCGAACAACGATACTAAAAACAGAATAAAATGAATATTTAAGTGCTCCCATGCAAGTTGCAACAAACGAGAAGTTTTGTATACAATATTCCCACTTCGAATTACAATATATAATAATTAATAACAGTTTAAGTTGAATACAAACCGACTCGCACTTGGCCGGTTTTTAAACATTTAAAACAAGATCTTCTAAATTATCCTCAAATTTAAAAGCATTAGTAAGATATCCTAGGAATTAATTTTATCCTAATAATTACTTACTTTAATCCTTGTTGGTATATATACTATGAGATCATCGGAAAATTATGTTTTTTGTCCATTCTAAGTGAACAATATTTTAGTTTCGGAAGACGTAACATTAAGTTGTCATAAAACACGATAGATGTCGTTGTGATAATTTTAATAATAGCTTTCTATACCATGACATCTGTGAACCACTAATTTTCGGTGTCCGGACGAAATGGGCGGGTTACTATAGCAACGCTGGCCAAACCAGATCAAAACAGTACAATCAAATCTGAACCCTATCTACTTAGAGATAAGGTTGTTAAATTTTGTGAAAACAGCACTCCAAAGTTGGCAGAGACATATTTTACGACGTCCATAGTTATTTTTCCCGATGGGCGGACATTTTAATATTTGATTTTAATAACGAATTATAATATTTAAAATGGTTCCAAGAAAAACTAATTTCATAAATGGCGATACAAAATATTCTGTGTTTAATTATTGTTTTTGACATTTTATATAATTTGATTGTCAAAATAAATTGCGATCATCAATGTCACTCCTCTGACAAATAGCACTGACAAAATTATATCTTTACAAAAATTTTGCAGCCAAATTAGATAGTAAAAAAAACCGAGAAATTTCATTTTCTACCCGACTACTTTGAAGCCAAAAGGAAGGGTAATGGTTTTGGCAGTTTATGTAGTATATATATATATATATATGTTAAATAAAATGCTTTTTTCATTTATTTTTTTATTTTATGTATGTACGCAAGTTTGTTCCGCCGTATCGCCTAAACTACTGATCTGATTGAAATAAATTAGATGTCAATAGATTCGTAATAATAGACCGGGTAACATAGGCTATGTAATTTACTTAGCTGAGTTATAGCTTTTATAAAAAATATAGTTATTTATTGTAAAAATGATTTGATTAGATACGATATTTTTTCTTAAAATAATCGAAATTGATACAATATCAACTAGCAACTGATATTTTTTAATTTGTTTATTGATAAGAAACAAAGTAGGTACAATATTATTAGCAAAACATATAAAAAGTTATATAAAAAAAAGAATCACTAAAAATAGTGACAACAATTTTATTAAACACGAATCTAAATATCTCTAAAAGTTATGAAAGTAGAAACTTTACGATTTATAACATTTTAAATGCTATTGCACTAAGTTATCACTTCACTATAATATTACTTCACAATTATTCAGTTCACTGTTTAGGTCCCCTCACTTATACCGTTCGAGATCGACTGTGTTGAGATCGACGAGCCCCCCCCTCAATGAGTCTGGAGTGGGGAGTCTGTCGTGCTAAAATGTCGTCCTAGAATCTTGTTGTTTACGCTGTGCACGTGCAGTGATAAGCACTTGTTATTCAGGCGCAGGTGCAATGATAACGACTGGCACCCGTTGTTTACAAATTAAATTTATACAATCAAAAATAAGTCCAAATTCCATACTTAAAAACCCTTAAATATTGAGGTCAATTTTAAATTAATTCTTATAATATTATAGTATGCACTAACAAAAAAAACGCAGTGCTAGCTGGGCGTTTACGTCTGAAATCTGAATCCAATTAATATATAAATTACCGACAAAAACCGTATTATTGTCAATTCAATTGTCATTGAATACAATTAATTAATAATTGTTAAGCAGTGGCATTGTGAAGAATCGCTCCATTTAGAACAAATTGCTGTTGTAATAGCTGATTAAGGACCGATCCAGTAAAAACTATGACGGTCATGGTATTGTCGTTTGGTAAGGTTGGACAGCTTAACCCATTTAGACCGTACTCAACTGAGTACAGTAGTTTTTTTCATAATGTGAACAATTTTTTTATAACAATGTGTTTATATTACTGTTTCATTTGAGATTAAGGTATATTACTATTCTTAAAGTAGGTAACAAAGAGTTTCTCTTATTTTTATGTAATTTATTTACTTTTAAAAAAAAAGGGGTATCAAAGAGTCACATTAGTCAGTACATTATCGTAAATTTTTAAATATATTTTAAACAATTTTATTCTGATCTATGATTTTTCTAGGCAAGTATAGTCTTGTTGATAGCATGAGTTTAAATTTTTGCCAAAAGTATTGAATACTGAGATCTTATACTTATAATCAGTTTTATCTTGGTGTACTCAACTGAATACACCAAGATAACCAACATTTTCCTATTCCATGTCGAAACGTATTAACATGACTTAGGACTGCAGAAAGCTAGAAAGAGCCATCCAAGCTGTGTTAGAAGGTAGTTATGATGATCTGAACCTAGATTAATCTATTTTTCTACCTGTGACCTCATTGTGGAAGGTAATATAGGCTTGATAATGACCTTATAATTATCGCGGACCATTTAGTGTTGCGCGATGTTCTAAGGAGTACTAGAATTATTGTCAAATAGAAACTTCTTTAGTAAAGCATCTGTAGTTTAGCAAAACTGTTCGTAGGAAATTCAAGGCTGCTCAGAAAACATCTGACGTACGTATTGATTATTAGTATACAATAATGATGGAGTGCAGCCTTATCTACTGCCCAAAGTCATTTTACATAATGGGCCCTACAAAATAAAAAACACATTTGTCTCTGAATACTAATAAAGCACGCAAGGGATTCTTCAAAAATCTACGTAAGTTTTAAGTTTATCTCTTATCACATACTGCCTTCGTAGTAACATGTAACTCAGATGTTTACTGATATATTTCCTGCATAACGTAGAGAAGTTTTGGAAAACAGTAGCTTGTTGTTATTTAGAGACAGCTTCAACTTCAATATAACTACCAATTTCATCATCAACACCTTCCCTATCAAGAATTACACTTGAGTAAAGAAAAATGATATATTTATGAACTTCATGGTCGCAAATACTACTTTCCAAGACCGCTTCTATTTCTTCTAATAATAATAAACATAAATATTTGCCATTTATCAGTTAAAACATTTTTTTCCCATTGAAGTTAGTAAATTAATATACGGAAAAATCTTATATGTATGTGCCCATTGTTCTCATTTGAGTACACTTTAAAAAAAAGTATGTATTTCAAAAACATATTTTTTCAACTTTTTTTTGCAATTTATTGACGCATATTTAATATACAATAATAAAAAAAATGCATGGTTCTATCATTTCGTTTCTGTTTGGGTTTAAATAAATGGGTTACGTAGAAATAGGAACTAAGACTGGGTCTATAATTGTCCGAAATCCGTAAGTCCGAGGTTCGAGGAAAATTCAGAGTTTGAAAACAGCAATACAATAGAGCTAAAATCGAACACAAGTGTCGAGTCAAATGTCAATGATATATATGACAGCACGACACTCGAAACTTCGATTTTCAACTCTATAGTATTAGAGCAGAGTTCTATTTTGAGTACTTTCAATTTTCCCCGGCCTTTCGGATTCCGGATAGTATAGTCCCAGCCTAATCGGCAAGCGCGGTTTTACTCGTGGTGCGGTGTGGTGATTTTTTCGGTGAGATTTATTGTTAGCTTATATTAAAACATTTTTCCAGAGCCATATATGTGACTTAAGTGTAAAAACTAAAAAGTAAATACCGTAAAAAAATTATTTGTCAAGTTTCTTATCGAAATTTAGGGGTTAACACTTGCCAAACACTTGATTTGCGTTCAGACGATAGCGTAAATTCGGGTCTCAGGCATCTCTTGCCTATCACATATTTATAAGAGTATTTCAAAAATGTATTTTATTCAAAAGTGCGTACCCAATGTTAAATCGACAGGCCCAGTAGGTTGAAGGTGCAGGTTTTATGTGTAGACTGTGTAGGTGTATGTGGGTAAGTAGGTCGGTCGGTAGGCTGGTAGATAGGTGGGTAGGTGTATATTTAGGTTGTAGGTGTAGTTATTTATTAGAACAACGTCTGTCAAGTCAACTAGTGATAAATAATATTTTTACTAGCGCATCTGCCGCAAAACTTTAAAACTATCGGCAGAAGATGGAAGAACGATCATAAGTACATGATCGGGTTATTCTGCAGTGTGTGGAGAGCGAGTTTCTGTCACTACTCGCCCTGAAGAAGTTAACTACAATTTGTGTGGCATCGAATTAGTTACCATTGTTTGCCACTAGGGGCGTTCTATATGGTACTGTGATTTTGATGACAATTGAAATGTTTTGTTCACTAATATGATTCTATTTTATTTTTTTTATAAACTATGTACCTACTTATATTATTCCATGCCCATTAGGGCCGAAATTGTGATCAATTATAAAAATGTAACGTCTATGTAATGTATGTCTATGTAACCAATTTCTTGCAATAAACGATTCTGTTTCTGATACTGTGTAAAGATGTTCAGTGATATTCTGTGAAAGTAAGTTTACTATTAGTAAAAATATGCTAAAACAAGGAAAAGAAGAAAGAAAAGACAAGTTAAACACAGTATAAAATAAAGTCTCTCAGTTCTCTGTTCGTTTAGATATTTTTAACTAAGCAACGGATTTTAATGCAGTTTTTAGCAAGGGATAGAATGAATTAAGAAAAAGCTTTGTATATAAAATACATGGGACCCGTGCGAAGCAGAAGTGGGTCACTAAATATAAAACAATAAAAAATAAAATTCAAATTTCTGTCAAAACCCTACACCTAAGGTGGATATCGTCATACTAAAATAATAATCAGCGTGGCAAGAGATATTAACTGAGATAGGTTTGAAATCTGTTGGTGGGTGGGGACGATTTTAAAGTGAAACTTTTATGATATCGTCTCAAACCTTTTCGTCTGTGTGTTGCATGTCGCGTGACGGTCGGCCGCGGAGTAGGAATAAAGTGAAAGGCGCTCGTCAGAGCAGCCGAGGCCAATATGGCGGCGCCTATAGTTCGCATCAGCTGACCGTGTAGTGTATAGACTAGTACTCATTTGTGCCAGTGCTCCACGCTATTTTGTTATTAAGTTTCACTTTTACTGTGGTTTCATAAAACCACACAATCCTTTTTTTTTGCATGGTCCTTTGATCAGAGCCTCAAATACCAGTGATATTCCATAGATTTGTCACTGTTAGTACGCACGTACGTAGTTCGGAACTAAAGTAAATAAACATAGCACACCATAAACTACAGATTTTAATGGTCGTTAACCTCGCTTTTCACTGGTGTTGAAGATCTATCTTCGGGTTTTACTAATCTATCTATACATAAGATTTACTGCTTCTAATAATAATCAAATGCTTTAGCCGTAGCCCATAGGTAAGTACCGACTAAGTAGTAAAATATTGGGTAGCTAAAGGTTTTTAACGCGAGCACACTTTTGTACGGCATTGGTATCTTATACTTCAAACGTGACAATCTTGTACATAATATATAATCGGATTTTCGAAAATGGCTGCAAGTTGTACCATGAAATTCAGTTTGTAGGGAGTTTTGGGGGAAAAAATTCGATCTAGCCTAGGTCTTATCCCTGGGAAACTACGAATTTTCAAGCTATATTCAGTATTGTATGCGCGTAGATGTTTCTTCGTTCGAAAATTCTCCCCCCCCCCCCCCCTACTCCCGACACAATCGAGAACCGAATCAATCAATCGACTGAGACTGATTTGACAAACGTCAAATTACACGATAGCTAAAGAGGTCTCATTTACAGTATCGAGTTTGCTTGTTTTAGTGTATTTGAACCAAATTATGAGATTTTTTTGCAGTATTGCAGCATTGTTTAATTTTATTAAAGGAGCTAATAGAATAGACGTTCGGGAAATGCAAAATTTACGAACATTCACAAACTTAATTATCGCCTTAAAATGATTTATTTGATGTATGAGTCGCAGATTTAACTACTCATATGAAGAAACCGACTCACCGAAATTATATCACCATTATGTGTAAAGTTATTTAAAACCTTTACGCATTTGTTTACACATTTGGCCGCTAATTCATGTAGGTATTATATTTTCACTTAAGACAGGGACTGAGATAAATGAAGTCTACATAAAGATCTATATTAACGTATCATGAAGACTTCGTTTGTCTCAATCTGTCTTTGAATAATAAACAAAGTCAATAAATAGTTATAAAAAGTCGTATGTTGATGTTACTATGCTCGCGTTTTCTAAATGTAACCACTAAACACGAATTTGTAAAATTATCATTTAGATTAAATATACCACTGAATTATATTTTCACCACAATTATCAATTAATTATCTTTTTACAATAGTACCGATTACCTTTCCTAAGGCAAGTAATTGTAGTTGGAATAGTGTTTCGTGTACAACACAACTTGAGTTTTGCTGACAAATTATATAAAAATATGAATTTGACATTTGACAGAACGTCAAAGATTATAAACAGGAATTTTGTAATATTTATTGTCACAGTTTTTTTTTAGATAAATAACCTTAGAAAACCTACCATTGTATGAGATTGATGCTGATCCATTTGAAGAAACATACATAAAATGTTATTTAAAGTGGAATGTTATTTAATTTGAAAAGATATAATATAATTTTTCCATATTTTTATCTTCGCCATAGACTACGGCACTCAGCTATAACTTGTTTACTCTGTGGAAATGACGTCGGCAACCGGATACAGCTAACGACGCTGATAAGACACGATCTCAACGTGATCTCGATTTCGATTCGATTTTGTTCGGGAGTACGCATCAGTATCGAAACTGAATCAAAATTGACATTGGATCAGATTCGTAAATCGAAATCGCATCAGTTTCGGGAGTAAAGCCCCTGGGCCTTTAGTCAAGAATCAAGATGTTGACAGCGAAGTTCGAAATTATCGAATGCATCCCAGCATTCGATAATTTCGAATCAAAAGCCCAGAGCACCCACAGTGGAGACTTTGATGAAGTAAGACGTATTATGGATGAAGTAAGACTTAAGTATCAGCTCTCACCGAAACGGGACGATACGCGACGCGGCACTGCATTTTTAAAATAGTGATTCAAAATTGATTTTTATTCAGTAGTCACTAGTCAGTACACAAAAATAAACACGTTTCATTGCAAGAGCGGCGCTGCGCTATGCAGAACGGTGCAGTTTGACATTCGAACTCGTCTAGTGTGGGTGTGAACTGACGCTAAACCTGAAAAAGTGTTAGGTAAATACCAATTAAGATGTAGGTACCTAAAATAAATAGATACGCTCAGTTGCCAATATTACAAGTCGTGGCTACATTTGAAAACTGAAAAAGTTTCTATTTAATATTTCACAAAGATATAAAATAAATAGATACGCTCAGTTACAAATATCTACATGAAGACATAAACCACGCATTCCGGATTGCTCACCGCACTCGACGACCGCTCGGTCTATTTCGGTAAAAATAAATAAATATGTACTCGTCCGCACTCTGTACCGCGGATATTAGTTACTGGAAGAGTTTGTTGTACTTTGTGAATAAAGTAATAATATACAGTACCGGTGTAAGCTTTGAAGAGCCAGTTTTCATTTTTTTAATTTTACTTTTAAATGAACTAGCATCTGGGGCACGGGAGTGCCCCCGCCAAGACGAGCCAAGCGATTCACAAGGGCACTACCAGACCACCTTCTCTCGAAGCGTTTCGTCGATTTTTCGACCCCTCATAACTTGGGTTTGAATTATACCAGGTAAACGAAATTTTCAGAATGTGTTTCCAGTAGTAGACTAATTAAACATGTTAAGTTTTTATTGCGTAGGTCCTATACTCTAGATTTTATTAATATCTAAAAACCCCTGATTTCGTCACTGACTCACTGATGATCAACAAAATTATAGGGTACTTCCGGATATCCTAGAAAGCTAAAATTTGGTATGTATGCTAGTATTAGCACACAAACAAAATAGAAATTGTCAAACTGGGAACTTTTATCCTCCAGGCCCTTAAACTATGGCATGAAAATTTATAAGAGACATTACCTACGCTAAATAGTAACAATAAATAAATTAAGTAAAAATAAATATGAAAATATAAATATTGTCATAACAACTTTAAAAAAGAAGTGAAATCCCACCAAAAACATTTTCATGTTTTTCAACATCGTCTTGGCATCACTTTAGATCAAAATGTTTTTGGTGGGATACACTTTTAAGCTAGCATATTAAGCCATTATAAGAAAAAATATGAAATTTTAATGATGTTTATTCAGGATTATTTGTAAGACTGAATATTTAATTCAGTGTGTTTATCAAATAGTACATGGTTAAAAAGTGTAAAATAAAGTCACTTCCGCTATTAGTCCGCTTAGCAATTTTAAACTACTCGACGGATTTTAATGCAGTTTTCAGCAAAAGATAGAGCGGTTAAAGAGGAAGTCTTATATGCTGTCCCCATCCTCTAAAAGCTAAACAGCTGGCTAAAAAATATGAAAAAAATCATGATGGTAGAAGAAAAAATTCCATGTGATAAACTTTGAAGGAAAACTAAACGGCTTATATGACTTCGTTAGTTCAGGAGTTATAGATGCCTAACTTGTAAAATGCGCTTACTTGGAAAACTTCGTGCAAAAATAGAGAAATAATAAGTAAACATATAAACATTTGTTATAATGGTACGTGCTCGCGCCTACGTGCGCGTGTCCGACACGCACTTGGCCACTTTTTTTTAAATTATTTCCTTTAAAATTTGGTTGGTGGCGGATGGCTAGTTATTAATTGTGTGAATTATGTTTTAACTGTACAAGTATATTGCCAGTACTTAAAATCCCTCTTGGACCTTCGATATCCTGAATCGGCGAAACAATGCAAGTGTTACATCAGGTCGGTATTTGGTGAGGTCGTAATATTTTACCGGTCAATCGAGCCCATTTATTCCGAAGGAACTCTATGTGACATCTAGTGAAACAGACGTCCGTGTTACAACGACAGGGCATCCAAATATAGTGGCACTTGACTACGACGTATTGGACGCATGAAACTAACGTCCGCTCTAAGTGTTAGGTTTTAAAAACCGAACACGTGAACTGGTTTCCTGTTTGATGATGAATTTCCGGTATCTGCGGTCGATATTAGTACAAGTGATCAATTGTCAATTAATAACGGATGTTGTGTTGAGAATATCCAGAAATCTGATAATATGTTTATTTTCAGAATATAATTTCCCTATAGTCATTTATTGGTGTATCTCTTTCTGATATCACTTACTCGTAACTAAATAATAAATATTGATAAAGGCATTGAAATAAAAAATATAATGCTTTAAAAACCTAACATAAAAAATATCATATCTGTGACGTCATTTTTAAATTGTGCAACATAATATATTATTAATCGTTAGTAAAGGCATAAAATAAGTATGCAAAAACAAAAAATCTATATTTTTTCGTGATAAGTATATAAATAAAGGGATTGAGGTTATTTTAATAGTCCTTAATAATTAAAAATGATCGTCACCCCATCGTATGTGTAAATTTTTAATAGTCCTTAATAATTAATTAAATGTTGTCACCCCATCGTATGTATCAAGTGTCAACCGTCAATATGTTGACGCGCAAATTTCGCATTTTCCCATGCCCATCGTAATTTTTTGTCCAAAACACGCGTTTTAATCATTAGCGTTCTCATTATGGTGTCTCCCCGTCAGGTGAATTACGGAGGTGCAAGAGACTCAATAATCGACTGAGCGCTCTGGTGACGCCCATCGCGTTTCGAGCTCCTTCCCAGGGCGACCATGTGGCTGTAATTATAGGGACAAATGTTTTTATAATTATAAACGTATTTTTAATGTTAATATATATTTTTAAGGCGGATGTCATAATGTGCAATTGTGTAATAAGTACATATTACACAGGCTATGTAATCAGTTGATGATTATGGACTTGAATGTTTGTTCTCTTATTATATATATTTATTTTTAAGCAATAATGTATTTGCGTAACCTTCACAGTTGAATTAATTAGACTTATCATTGTTTTACAGATCGTGAGCCTTGTCATTAAAATATATAAACATGATAAGACAAAAATTAAGTTAAATTCTTTTGTTTTATGCATGCTGCTTATTTATACTCTACACTTACTAGAAATAGTAACATGAAAAGTGAATTCACACTGTTCCTATACATTCTTATTATTTACTTACTACATATATAATATAGTCAATACTCAAACTCTATTATTTCTACAAAATATGTCCTAAACATTATAGTTTGTATGGTCACTGTACACAGACGTGGGAACAGTATGCGGGCACATCCAAACTACCGACGGGCGGGGCAGAGTGCTTTGTTTTTCTGATTATTTCCGGGCAGGCAATAGAGATTTATAAATTAAAAACCTTAAAATTATTTGATCAATATTACAACAGCCATTAAGTATTGACGGCTGGTTATTAGTGTGATTATAAAATGATTAACCACGAATTGACTAAGGAGAAGTTTGGAGTATAAATGCCATAGATACTGCTTTCTATGAGCATTTGGAGTGAATAAGGGAGCTAGGCATAGAATTGATATATTATATGATGACGGGACTGTAAGAGGAACATCTAAATATTAATACAACATTTATATAGGATGATAATATATCTACTCCTTTTCAAATCTAGCTAAGTAGCTCAGACGTAAATCGTGATGTATTTTTTTTTTATATTTTACACGAGCAATTCTTGTCTCAATATATAATGTCTACAAATATCAATTACGGATACTTTGGGCACATTATTCACTGTTTATGTGAAGACGTTTAGGCAAACTAAAATTATCTCGTACACAAACTAAAAAGTGGCTCTCCGCTAAATGTAAACTCTCCCATAAAAAGAAAGTTTTTTTTTCGAGTTACTGACCATTATTTTTCTACCAAAACATCTTCACTTATGCAGTTAATCATATGCCTGATAAACATAGTTGATTTTTGGAGACATAATATTATCAGAATAAGATATAATATCAATAATTGTGACTCTAATAATGTCAGTCTGAACGGCACTTTGGTATGCGTATGTGTAGATTTGGGTTGTTGGCAAATTGTTGTCTCGGGATTGAATCCCGGTCTAATAAATATATTTTTTTACATTTTTGAATACCATAAAAATAAGATTTACAGTATAATAAGTTAGAAGTTAAATAGTTAAAAGTTTTTAACGTTATTCGTCACTAAATATACTAAACTTTCTTCAAAGTCTAACACACCTGCTTATTTCTAATTAATTCTAAAATCGCTTTGAAACCCCAAACTAATTAAAGCAAACGCATACCGAACGCGCGCGAAACTAATCGACCAATAAAAAACAAACCACCCACCGACGGACGTCGATGTCACCGTCACCGTCACTGTCACCTGTCACCGGTCAAACGCATTAGCTTTCACCCGGTGTTGGGTGATTGTAATTGCATGTAATTGGATGTTAAATGTAATCACACGCTCGCAAATTTAAGTTCCATTTAAAATCGAAAATGTTTTCTTGATATACAGCCAATGCGATTGGATTTTATTTTTGAAGCATCTTCACGTAAGGGCACGTGAAATTTATTTTAATAGCCGTCTAGCGCCTTGTATTAAAACTTCATACAGCTCTTGCTGAGGGGAAATTCATGCCCCGACAGTAGACTCTATTGGTGATGATGATGATACTAATAATACTAACAGTCCACTCTTTCAGACCACGTCAATCTGGCCCCGTGCTAAGTATTCGAAGAACTAGTATTACGGGTACAAGACAATGGGAAGTATATTTATTACTTTAATGCTACACATAAATTTAAGATTTTTATTATTTCATACACAAATTTAATACACATCCATAACCCACGAATATTGATAACTTTTTGTTCCCTCGGCGGGATTTGAAACGGCGACCTCCGGCTTGAGCGCCGACACGTTAACCACTGAGCCACAGAGGTCGTCTCGAATTGATGACTGTAATTTAAAAAAAATACCACATAATTATATGAACAATAATTGCATAAAATAATAACGTATACATAAGCAATATTAGGTACTAATACAAAAATTCCTTCGAGCCGGATTTGAACCAGCAACCTATGGATTTCAGTGATCGCGTCTACAGTCCACCGCTCTACCAACTGAGCTATCGAAGGTATTGATAATGTAATCGAATAAACGAATGTGATCCATAACATAAACTGCGAAAACTAAAAATCATTTTTGCAGGTATCTGTTATACCTTTGTATAAATTATTCATACTTGTCAGATAAGCTTAAAATGAAATAACAAAACATACTTTTTGTTTTATTAATTCATAATATCTAATAACATAAGATTATTATCTTTTTATTTCATCAAACAAAACTAACACCTTATTCAACCATTAAGACAATAAGAACGAGCTACATCACTCGTGAATCTAACTAGAGGCATATTAAAGAAAAAAAAAGGTAAGAAAAAAAAGAAAAAACAAAGCGCGCCGGCGCCCGCGCCCCGCTGGCGATCACTTCTAAACGCCCGCTGGCATAACGTATATCCACCTGCATACAGGCTGTTTGTTACAAGTAAGCTGTTTTTTTTTTTTAACAAACTTTTTGAAAGAACTCCTGTTATGCAACTGGGTAAAACGGATTGATAAATTTATTTCACTTCTAGCTTTTCATGGCAAGTAATTACTCATTGTGTATTTGATATTAACATGGTAATTTTTTCACAATTAGAAAAAAAGTGATCAGCAAAGCTTATGCACTTCAAGGAAAAAGTTGATTTAGATATGAAGCTTTGCAATAAATATGTAGAAAATAACTAATTTTCTATTTATTATTAAATTTATATATTTTTTTTTCTTTACATTAAAAAAGCAAAGGCACTAAACATCTAGTTAAATTACCCGAAATCACATGTATCTACTTTCTATTTAACTTATAACATTTCATCATAACTTAAAAATTTTAAATACATAACGGAACACGCCGTATAAATTATGAATAAGGTAATCTATAATCTCATATTTTGCCGCGGCCGGGGCCGTTCGCGTTTTTGTCCGCGAGGAACGAATCCCATTGTTACCCTACAATTAGCCACGGGTGACACGTCTTTGTCGATTCGTTTATTCGATTCGTTCATTCGATTCACGTTATAATCGATATGCTTAATCGATTACGCTTTTTGTGAGCGGTGCCTTTGATCGGGACAGGTGAAATGACGATTTTAGTTTTTTTTTTTCAAGCACGTTTAACGAATTTTATTAATAACTCTGTGTGCCGCAAATATTGACCGGCTTTATGAAAAAAATAATTGTGACTGTATTTAGCAGATAGGTTGAAGTGTTTAAAAAACTAGCCAAGTGCGAGTCAGACTCGCGCACGAACGGTTCCGTAAAAAGTAGAAAAAAAAACACGTTTATTGTATGGGGTCCCGACTCAAATATTTATTTAATTCATTTGTTGTTATGCGGCAACAGATATACACCATCTGTGATGTGAATGTGAATTTAAACTGTCTAGCCGTTGCTAGACAGTTTAAATTCAGCTAGCAGGTTGTATCTCATGAACCGTGATGGTTCATGAGATACAACCTGGTGACAGACAGACGGACGGACAGCGGAGTCTTAGTAAAAGGGTCCTGTTTTTACCCTTTCGGAACCCTTAAGAGGAGCTAGTTTATTTATAACTTTTTTTTTAGTTTTAAGCAGAGAACTATTCCTGCAACAGTCCTTAGGACCTTATTCGCCGCGATAAGTGCGTTTTGACTACACGCGACTTTTGACTACAGAAGGGATCATTGAATGGCACAGTCTTTGGAGTGGTGTCACTACTACCACAGTATAAATAATGTACAGTAGCCGAACCCAGTCGTGTCTTTGAAATGTGTACGGTGTACCTACGATTGAGCGTGGCCGAGCGGAGCGCTAGGGCTGGTACGTCTACAGAGAAGGCGTTGACAGTGCGCAAGCGTCGCTGCACAACTATGCACTAACTAAAACTCGTTAGTCGTTCAATGCAGCGACAAGTCATGGCGTCGCGGCGCGTACTTCTGCTATTTGAGGTTTCGTTAGCGGCCGCGTAAATGACGCGTGTGTGCGTGCTCCAATCCGGGCGGTCTAATATGAAGATGGTCTACATTATTTATATTGTACTGCTACCTCACGTTTGTTACGAGGAATTGTACTGGGAGTAGGGACAGTTAACATATCGAATTGTTTCCGAAAACATGATGAAATTTAGAATTTGTGCTAAACGCTGATTTTAAATGACCTCAGGGTCTAGAGTATAAACACAAGTACAAACTGCGAAATTAATATCTAAGTTAGCCAAAAGACGCGAAGAGCCCGTAAATAGATCCAACATATTATCTTAACATTGTTTAAAAACAATTTTAAGAGATCCTTGCCCCAACCCTTCCTGATAAATATTCATGGTCAGATTTAGCATGTATTTGAATATTCCCTAAGAAAAGTTTTTATTTTCCTTATACTCGAAGATGTTCGGCAAAAGGTTATGCTGTTAGTTGTAGAGAATAACATTGTGGGCACAAAGTAAAAACTGGGAATGCATTTTTACTTTTTAGTTCCTGGGATGTCCATTTGAGGTGGTAACCTCCTACCATCAGGCGATCCCTCTCGTTTGCCGGTACTATCCCATGAAAAAACCTCAGAGGCCAGCATCTAAATCTCGGCTCTAATAAAATACATTATCTGTCATACGCGCCGTCAAACAAAGCGTCTCATCAGCGGTGATGATGCGCCATATTTTTTGTGACAGCCGCCATTGTGATAGCATGACAGGCGCCATGACAGTGACACCGTCAAACTATTGTCGTGTAATTGCGACAGTAATGAGGTGTGAGGCGGTGTCGCAAAGGCTTTTTCATTTAATTACATAGGAATGTGGCTGTTGATTACTACCTGAACCCATAGACGTATATATTATAGACGAGGCATGTCGAGGCAAAAAATTTCCACACGGAAACTACTACTTTATGGGTTGTTTGTAGTAGTCGATGTTTGACATTTGTCATCTTGACATTTTGACATTTGCTTTCCGCAGTATAATCTGTCCGCATTTAATTGAGTTTCACACTAACACTGGCTAATGGCTATTCGTCAAGGCAGGCAAATCAAATCAAATCATTTATTTACGTAAATGTGGTTTTACAATGGTGGTTTACAGTTACTGATGAGAGTACATGCACATCCTACCATTACAATGGTGTGTGAATATCTAGTCAAATATAATTAAGGCAGTAACATTAGTATGTGGCGGATCAATTAGCGCCACAATTCTGAATCGCGCTATCGAAGTTTTCTATGATCGGCACTATATATACGATATCTGAAATTCATACAAGTGGGGTACTCGCTTCGGCAGTACATATACTAAAATTGGAACGATACAGAGAAGATTAGCATGCCATGGCCCCTGCGCAAGGATGACACGCAAAATCGTGAAGCGTTCCACATTTTTGGTCCCGATTGTGCCTGGATTGGCAATTCGTCACTCCCTTTGTTTCGAGGTTGCCCCCCCCATGGGTTTACCCCGCGTTCTGTCGCGGGGGGTCTTCCCTAAAACCAAACGACTCATGCGCTCAGTATTCGTACTGGGCGCGTCATCCCACCCCAAGTAGAGGGGCTTTTGCCCCTGGTTTTGGTATCCGCCGTAAGGCCCTTTTCAGGGGCCCGGCGTCGAGAGAGAAGAGTCTCCTTTCATTCATACAAGTGGGCTTCGGCCTGACCGAGCATAGCACCTCGCTCGGTCGGAGATCTCCCTTTGGGGCTGGCCACTATCTATTCCCACAAGTAGATACCATGCTGAAAAAAGCTCAAACATATCTAGATACTTTTACATACCCTTCAGTATTCACCAAAGGCAGTTAAAAACTTACACGCCTTGCTAATAGCTACGTTAGTAAAAATAATGTGACGCTATTTATGACGTGTCTATATTAATGTTCGTGACTTCACAATCTCCTCAGACATTGTCATTTAAAATTCAAGATTAATTCCGGCAACCTTCCACGCCATTGAAATATTATATCAAACGGGAATCGTAGCGACGACCCCTTACTATTAATCTGTATCACTCACATACGTCGAGTACCTACAAAACGACAAAAAAACTACCCCCGATACTAAAAGCAATGACATTGCAAATTTTGAGAATATATTTTGTGACTTATGGCTTTGTTATAAGGCTTAAAATTGATTATTCTGAATCAGGTTTATAAGGGACGAATTCATTGATATCAATTAGCTAGATAAATCAAAGATCGCTTCAGGCGATATTATGTTATTTATTAACGTCGTCTTTGGTTCGGTAGTAACAGAAGAAAATGATTACCAAAATATTTTATAACACCTGCAAATTCTGCAATGTCTAACGCTTAAGGTCGATACTTGTTAATAATTTAAAAAATCTCAATTTACCATGTTGTAGGAACGTTTATCTACATAAAATAATACTCATGACGTTTTATTCAATTCGAGGTCATAACCTGTCGGTTAAACTCAATATTAAATTAGTATTAGTAATAGGGATCTGGAACCAAAATAATTGAATTTGAAATGTACATTTTAAAAGCACTCGATCTACGATTATTATGAACTAAAGTGTATGAACTCAGAACCCCAATTCTCGTATTTAACTTGGACTTTCAGTTCACTTTCAATGAATTATAAATGAATCGTCTTGATATCATCAACTGATTTTTGGAGTTTGGACTAATCAAAACGAGTTTGACGTCGGTTTGATGTTTATGGGAATATAATTTTGCAGTTTTAACATATAGTAAATGGATCGAAACTGTATCAATGTAAGATTAATTATCAGAAACGACCAACAGTTCAGTGCAATTTCTACTTATAATTACAATAATTATTGTTTAATCTATTACTAACAAGGCATCGACGGGCACTATAAAAAAAACAAAAGCCGCTGCTGACACGCCGCGCTCGCGTTAATTTCGCATGAAATAACCTTCCCGAGGGTTTGACAGGCGGTGCGTCAGTTTGCGGCGTGACACGATGACGCGAGATGACGTGACACTTGTGCAGTGACACAGGAGGCCCGAGGCTGCTATCAAATATATGTTTACCAGATTACCAAGTTCCAGCCCCAGCGTCATATTTTTATAACTATTAACTAATAGCGTTTTGTTTCTAAAAACGCCGTGTGGTGTCGTGGGACACCGGATAGGAACGAAGTTCCTTATTATAAAAATATTAGTTTTAAGTTCTATTCGAGGTATAAAGAAAATAATAAAGACTATACATAAAAATCTTTCGTTACGGACGTTTTTTTTCCGGCTAGGCCGTTTTTTTTCTCGGCATCGCCCCATAAGGAACTTCGTTCCAATATGATATAGCGTTGATGTCGCATGAAACAAACTTCCCGAGGGTTTACGGATATAATACGGACAAATTATGAGGACAATAAATCGGCTAAAACTAAAAATAGGTAGGTAGGTACTTAATAGTTCCTAGGGGCTAGGATGTACCTACAGGGCTGTAGCGTAGGCATGTTCATTGTTTTATTTTCACATTCATTTACCTAATGTTCTATAATAATATAACTCTCCACTCCGATTACGGTTACGGTGGCCGGTTTCATTGAAACCAGGCCAGTTACGCAGGAGTAATTTTATAGTGCCCAAGTGTGAGCGCAGTACACAAGAGCATTCTCTCTTCCTTACTTTCATAACCCAATGGGACGGATAACCGACCAGTTGCCAGTGCGAGAGATCAGGCGCAGGTCCGACTTTTTACATGCTCATCCGACGCATGGATCGATCTTTCTTGTCAGACTATCAGGTGATCAGCCTGCATTGTTCTAACCAAACTTATAAACAATATTTTTTGTTGCTCCAATGGGGGAATCGAACCCACGACCTCGCGAGTCGAGAGCCAAGCTCTAACCACTAGACCACGGAGGCTGTTTAATGTTATGTTCTATAATATACTTCTACTGTTATACATGTGAAAGTTTGTAAGGATGGATGGATGGATGATTGTTACTCTTTCACGCAATAACTACAGAACGCATTTTGATGAAATTTGGTATGTTTTAAGGTAGTTTAAATCCTGGTTAACACATAGGCTACTTTTTATCCCGAAAAAGTACATTGTTCCCGTGGGATACGCTATTTACTCGAGCGGAGCCGCGGGCAAAAGCTAGTTTGCTATAATATTATAAATAATAGCCTAGATAATAAAATGAGATGCGGATCTGCCTAGTCCAATATTCCAATCTATTGCATGGTGGTATGTAATAGACGGCTTGTTTCACAATCTAATGTTATGTGTCAGAGAACTTATTGGCAAGATTGTCTCTGTCGCTCAATATAAAGTAAGCAGCGAAAAAACATCCGAGTAGGTACGCTATTCGACATTTATTAGAAGATTGTGCAACAGGACCTTAGGTCATTATATATAAACATACACCCCCTTACTAATAAAACTATTTACACAACGGATAACTTAAATAACAAATGGAAATGTCACATGATAGAAAAAGATAGCAACGTTGTTTAAGTTATCCGTTGTGTAAATAGTTTTATTAGTATGGGGGAATATATTTATTTAAACTAAGTGGTATATACCATTGCTATCTATGCACTTTTGCCATCTCATAGGTAGTTCATTGATTCCTTTACTAAAAAAACCATTCGAACAAGATTCAATAAAATCTTTGAAGGCACTTTGGACTGCCCCATCGGAGTTGAATTTTTTCCCTTGCAAGAAGTTATCCAAATTTCGAAAAAAATGGTAATCTGTTGGAGCAAGGCCCGTTGAGTACGGTGGATGTTTTAGACATTCCAATTGAAGCTCCTCTAATTTGGTAGCCGCATGTTGTGCAGTGTGCGCTAGACCACTAGCGTTGTCCTGAAGCAGCAGTGGCCTAAAGCGAATGACCAACCTCGGTTGCTTAGCAGCTAGCTTTTCCATCATGATTTGCAGTTGCTGGCAATAGACATCTGCCGTAATCGTCTAGCCAGATTTAAGAAAGCTGTAGTGAACGACACCGGCACTAGTCCACCAAACGCTTACAAGTAACTTTTTTTGAGTCAATTTTCGCTTGGGGCAGGCTTTGGCTGGTTCGCCTGGGTTCAGCCATTGCGATGAGTGTTTCCGATTATCATACAGGATCCACTTTTCATCACAGGTAATAGCAAAATTCGATTTAAAATCCCTTTATTATTGTGCCGGATGAGTAATGTAACGCAGCAGTCGACGCGCGTTATTCGGGTTGCTGCACTCGATTCATGAGATTCCCACCTTTCAAGCTTTTTCACCTTCCCAATTTACTTCAAGTGGATTAAAACAGTTTTATTACTAACTTGGATATGTGGTTTGCGATGGATCCGCTTCCACAATAGCCTTCAAATCTTCATTATCAACTTTGGTCTCCGGCCGTCCACGGGGCTTGTTCTGCAGGTCGAAATTTCCAGAACGAAAACGTTGGAACCAAAAACGCACTTTTTCTTTTGCGACACCGCCGCCATACACATCATTAATCCTTCGAGTCGTTTCTGCAGCACTGGTGCCGCGGTGGAACTCGTACTCGAAAATAATACGATATTTCAAGTTTTCCATTTTGTACACAGAGTGACGCAAAGAAAAAACCAAAAGAGGAAAGAACAAATGAATTACGGTTTTCGAAACATAAATGTATGAGTAAATAGCGGTATACATTTGAAATTAGAATTCCTAATCAAAGAATATTTGATATCAAAGTGGCCAGTACGACAAAACGCCAATTTCATATGTAAGGACCTAATAATTATATGATTTTTTTAATTGTTGATAAAATGGTGGGTGGACCATGGAAGGTCACGCTCCTTTGAAGGCCAATTATTAAAAAGTAATTTCAAAAGAAATTTTAAAAAAGTAAAATTAAAAAGTAGTAATTGACACGTAAGGACATATTCCATCTATTACATACTAAGATGCATCAAACTCAAGGCCACAACCGCGGCGGCAAGTCGCTCGCGCCGCTATTTTGGCAGTGCGATCCCACGGTAAGTAGACTTCGGTCGTTGACGTTACAATTGTTATTCGCTCGCACAGCAAAACGTTAGTTTTTAGTTAAATAACCTATTATTTTCTCATATTTTTACTGTGAATTGTCATATAAAGATTTTTTATGGTACTAAGGAAAAAAATAATATTTTTTCCTCGATTTATGTTAAAATATTGCTAGTGTTCTTAGAAAAGTCGGTAAGTTCCTTATAAGGCCAATCAAAAATTTGACGGGTGGCCTTGCTAGGATACATGGGACTTACAAGGAACATCTATAAATCATGAACATGTAAACACTTAGTATTTTAGTTTTAAATACGTATTGTTAAAGTTCAAAAATGTTGTATATTAATATTTCTATGTTTTATAAGATTTAGGGTAGGTTAGGGGAGGCTTTGGAAAATTTTGGCCTTACAAAGAACGGACCCCTCAGTACGGTCAAGTTAGAACAAAAAGTTTTTGCTTTCATTATAAAACGCATTAGCAAGTTATTTGATATCAAAATAGTACTCATTACTACTATTTCTAAATAATTTCCATTCATATATTCCTTAGTTAAACTATAGTTATCAAGTAATGTTCGTTGAGCTTTTTATACATGATAAAAATATATTAAGCGTTTAACTTTTCGTTTAAATGAGAGAGCATATTATGCAGTTTTATTAAAAGTGGATATATTAATTGTTACAACTCTAATTTTAAGTTGAACGACTGATCTATAATAGTGGCCTTCTTTGGAGCCCTGTTCCTTGCTAAAATTTGGAAGAGGTTAATAAAACTTAAGTTTAATAAATAGTGTTTAAAGCTGGGTTAAAAAATATATATTTTTTATGATACACAATGAAACAAAGTATTACTTAATATGTTTTTTCTTTCATTTATCCCGTAAATAAACGAATAAAAAGCGTTTACTCGTTAGAGTGGCCTTCTATGGTCCACCCACCTTATCAAGTCATATAAGTATCAGGTGCGTGTTCACTGTACACAACTGTAATGAATTACTATAGAATTATTATTAACTTTCTACGAAGTTGATAAAATCACATCTCATTCCTATTTCCTAGTACTGTTAAATGACACACTCGCGTCACTAGGCGGTGTCACAGTTGTCACCGTCAGCTGTCATTGGTCGTCGGCGACGCGCGTCATTGGTCGCCAGTGTCGCGGGCGGCATGCGACATCGCCGATTGGTCAATTGTGTCACACGGGGCGGAGCGTTCTATTTTTAAATAAGTTTGATTGAACGCTGAAATGCTCTCATGACATTTTGTATGTAAAGTCTGTCTCAATATTAAGATTTAATTAAACAGGAGTTAACATTTTGTCATTTTGAATATTATGCAATGTCATGTAAGTACTTAAGTCATAATTAATTATAATACAATTAGTAAAGGTAGTAAGTTAATATCGCGTAAGTGTCATAGATAAAATTTAATGGGCCTTTAACTTTCGTTTAACTGCTCAAAGTTAATAAAGTTTTATTGCAATACGGTAGGCACTTGGTACAAGCCAGGCAAAGATATATTATTTTGTTTTAAAATTAAAAACTAATAAGTTTGCCATATTTTATCATTTACAGTAAACAGTTGAATTTGTTCCGAATTACGATTCAATGAAATCTATAAATAAAATATAAATAAAAAAATGTAATTCTACTAAATTAATGTGTCATCATATTTATTTATTACGCAGTGAGTAGCTGACATTTAAATTGGCAGCATTATACTGCCCGCTCACAAACAGCGATGAAGCTGATGACGATGTTGATGCTGGACTCACACATACCTACATCAAGAAACCTACTGGCTACTGCATTCTACTACTGTCCACTCGTACACAGTGACCAAGCGGGTAATTACTTAGAAACTGTTACCTACATAAAGGGTGACAACTGACATGCTGATGATGATGTCGTACCTTGTACAAACAGCCAGCCCACTCCAGCCGTAATGTGGAGTGCATTAGTTTAGGTCACCTGGCCGGGTGACGCGGGGGGTGAGAGGGCGACGGGAGGGGGCGGGGGGACGGTATTGATCGCGGCCTGCGCGGGGACATGTACTGGGTGTGTGTGAGGTCACATAATTATTGTGTTTGACCTTTTCGATATAGTTGATCGACCTTAAAGTTGCCAGGTGCTTCAGCTAGTCAGTAGCTGGTACCTACTAGGTAGGTATGGCGTATGACGTATAATGATCATTTTGTTGCCTCTATTAACTGTCGCATTGACGGCCTTGATTATTTACAAGCTGGTGCCCATCGCTTGCGTTGAACTAACGGGAACGGAATACTATTTTTTTTAAAACGGAACCCTAGTAGCCTAAGATACACTTTATAACATCAGCCGAGTGAAAATCCCGTGAAAATCGGTCCAGTCAATTTAGAGATTAGCCGGAACAGACAGACAGACCGCGACGGACAGACAATGTACCAGTAACCGTACTCTATATTTTTTTTATATGCATTTAGTGAAATGCTGTTTATTTAAAATTACAAACAGACACTTCAATTTTATTTATTTTATATAGACGTAAAGACTAGAATAGATCATACACATAAAATGTAGGTAGCTTAGACCAAAATATATATATTTTTTTTATTTGATATTATGAGGTATGTAAATACGAATTCGAGCTTTATTTCTCACTGTGTTCACACCAGGCAGCGGGCACTTCGTTTTTTTCTTTTGGTTAGTAGTTATTACCGATTACAGATACCACCTTCAAAATCTTGGACTCCCACAGTAAATTATAATAGAACAAAAGAATCGTCTTAAGATCGAAAGCAATAAGCTATAATCGTAATGAATTTAAAATCGATTAGTTGCGAGTCGGGTTATTGGCGTCTAATAATCGTTTTCCGTTTTTATGACAACCTACTGTGTTAACGTACAACACACGTACTGACAACACTAATTACTTTTCTCGTATTTATTATAGACTGTACATTACGGTGATAGAGTAGCATTCTGTACGGCGAGGATGGATGATGTTCGGTAATTTTAAAATTGGACCTGTGTTACACCGAATTGAAACAATCTGTTGAGAATTTGTAATAATACATTGTAATATTGCAAAATGTCATGAATTATATTACAATTATAAATCTACTAGCTTTTGCTCGCGGCTCCGCCCGCGTAAATACAGTATCCCATGAGAACACTGTACTTTTACGTGATAAAAAGTAGCTTATGGAACTTAAACTACTACCATAACAAATTTCATCGACATCCGTTCAGTGGTTTTTGCGTGGAAGAGTAACAAACATCCATCAATCCATCCATTTTCACAAAAATTTCCATATTTAAAACAGCAGTAGGATACTTCTGTACTATTTACAGGGTATATTTACCCTAAACCGAAGAGCATGTATGAAGGGAATAATGAAAGTGGACGAAGCGAAACAAATATGTAAGGATCGTAGCAAGTGGAAAGAAGTGGTCTCTGCCTACCCCTACGGGAAAGAGGCGTGAGTATATGTATGTATGTATGTATATTTTTATACGAATGAAATATTTTATCCAACATTAGGCTACAATATCACATAGGTGATATTACAGTATGTAAACGAAAAATGTTCGTAATTTACAGAAAAAAAAACATAATATTAACATTTCATAACAACTCGCACCATGCATCCAGTATATCTATACTAATATTATAAAGAGAAAAAAATTGTTTATTTGTTTCTTTGTCCATTTGCATTGATAAAAATATATTAATTGCGCTATTTTTTTAGAACAATCCAAAATGAATTTAAGCTATAATCTGAATGAAACTTAAAAAAAAGCTGTACATACAAAATTACTCAAGTACCTCTTTCATTCGAAAATTTAATCAAAAATTTAAAAAAAAACCTTTTTCGTAATTAAAAATCCGACAGTTGTTACATAACGGTGTAACAGACGGCGTATAGACGGAGAGCTGGCCCATAAAACTGGTCAATAAACGCGATTGGTTCGCGTCTAGGTCGCTGACGAGTTGGCGACGCTGCGGCACTGCCGTGAGCTCCAGCAACATCATCATCATTCTCGGCACCTATTTCACCAACGTATTAAAACGTCGTTAAACGCTAAGCTACGGCTAACGATCAGTCTGTCCCGTTCTAAAACTAAACTGAGAGAGATCGAATCCGGGTTTAACGTTAATCGCGTCTGAAGAAGTTTGGTGAAAAAATCTATTGTTAGATACGGTGTTTGTAGCAAACTACTCCGAAACAGGCGCTTTGTTATGAACGAGAATCATTACATACGGCAATTTAGGTATTTGTTGTTTTAATGCAATTATTATAAAGTAAATCCTGGGGGAATTGTACATTTTGCCGCAATAAAAATAGTATGTGTTCTTCCCCGTGGTCTACTCCATAGCTGTGCCAAAATTCCTCAAAATCGGTGCAGTAGTTTCGGAGACTATTCAATACGAACAAACAAACTAAATTAATATTTCCTCTTTATAGTATTAAGTATAGGAAAACAAAGTTACTTAACACAACAGCGTCTGTCGGGTCAACTAGTGAATACATTAAGGGCTGATTTTTCAATCGTCAGATATATTTTACCTGAGGAATTAATATGTGACTTTGACAGATTTTTTTTACAAAATCTGTCAAAGTCACATATTTATTGCTCAGGTAAAATATATCTGGCGAATGCCCTAAATCAAACATCTGGTAACGTCACAAAACAAAACATTATTTATCACTAAAAAGTTCCCGTTACACTAACACACTTAGAGACACAAAAAACGGAAACACGTACACAATAGGCGAATTTAATGACAATCCACCATAATCCCACATCACGATGAGTCGTGGATTCACGGCCCGCCCCTAAACTATAAAGGTCAGCTCACACCGAGACGCTACGCGGCGCGTCATTTTTAACATAGCAATTCAAAATTGAACTTAATTCACGACACAAGAAGATACACGTTTCATTGCAAGAGTTCGAATATCGAAAGCAGCTGCAACGGGCTGCGTGGCGCGGCGCCGCTCTTGCAACGAAACTTGTCTCTTCTTATTTAGTGAACAAAGTTCAATTTTGAATCGCTAACTTAAAAATGCAGCGCCGCTTAGTGTCGCGTCTCGTTTCGGTGTGAGCTGTCCCTAACTCTTTGCTAATACTAGAGCAGACCATGCGTGTGCGAGCATAGATATTGCGGTATTTTATGGCATTGATGTTGATGTTAGCATCGATAAAATCGTTAATTTACAACAATCTTTGTTTTAAATTTAAAAAAAAATCCACCATCTGTACAAGTTCAAATTAAAGAGCCCTAAAGTGATTAAAAGTTAACTGATTTTACGTTTTGAATATACGTATTAACACATTATTGGATGAAATTAAGATATTGTACCTTTCCATGACAGCCTTAAATAATATTTGTTCTGCGAATCAATTATTGTCATTTGAATTAATCGTCTTTCTTAGATTACAAGTTTCGTAAATAAATTAAAAGAAAAGTTAATAAGGCATAAATAAGTGTATCCTAAATATTTTCGTCGAGTCATTATTAAAAAGTCGCTTCGCTTTTTGTCACAGCGCCGCGGGTAAGATCGATTTTTTAACAGACAATGTGGGGTAAAATCGATTTTTTGACAGACAATATGGGGTAAAATTGGTTTCTGTTCGATCCTTTATATATTCGACAGTATTGATAGATATTTAGATAGGGTTGATCCTGTTAAATGTTGTTTTTGTCCATTTTTGACGTCGTTTGGTTCCGGATGTTATTTATGTTCAATGGAAGTTTTTTCTACGTTATTGTTAAATTAACATTTCACAGTTACAACGGGGTTTAAACTTATTAGTGTCTACTTTTGGTTTCCATAATAATTACAACTTAAATATTATCCACTTTAAACTATCCATATTTGATCTGAAAATGCTTGTTTATTTATTCGCGGAAAGAAGCAGATACTTTTCATTTAAAAATTTAAGTCTTGTAAAAACATAGCATATAACTGAGTCAGTAAATCAAAATAGACATAAAATACTTAAACACTGGCCGTACTAACACGGGAGTCTGAAATACCGATATTGCCGAAACAAGCGCGTAATTATACTGATCACGGCTGACTAGTGGTCGTATATCATACGTGGTCATCTGCCGCCCGCGGCGCGAAGCAAGTCCCAGACATTTGGTGCCAGGGGTTCCTTATACTATAGCTACAAACTATATTGTATTTGTTTACATTGGTAGACTAATATTAACAATAATCTGCGCAAAGTTGATGGCCAAACAAACGCGTAATTATACTGATCACGTCTGAGTTATGACTTGTGGTCGTATATCGTGGTCATGAAATTAAACTAAATCCCGTTTCTTAACATCTCAAGAAGATAAAACATCTCTAATAAAGTCCATTGCATTTTCATCATGATCTTTTTTCATAATTGTTCGCTATGGTTATAATTTCCCCATCTTCTCTACGTAACCCTAAGCCCTCAGGTGTCAAGTTACACTGGTACGTGTATCAACGGCTCGTATTGTTCGTTGCCTGACAGATGTAAATGCGGCCATGTGCACCTTGGTATCGTCTCCACCCGACCCAACACGCCGGACGTCGAAATAATCTGAAATAAATCACATAAGAAAATCATATTAAACAGTCTGTTCAGAATTCGGATCCAATTTAATAGAAACGTAATCAAAAAGATGGATTTCGACCAAATTAATGTGTTGTTGTAATCATTCATCGTACGGTTAATAAATGACATTTACTGTTATGAATTGAAGAATTTTATTGGTAGCTTACATTAATATGTAGAGTAAACAAAATAAATGACATTAGGCTATTCAATGTCATTTATTTACGTACGATAAAATGACATTTGAATTATGTTTGGGATATATTATAAAACATATAACAATATATGGGATATATACAAGTTTATATGTATGTATATATTTGATTTGTATGTATATATACGATTCAGTGTAATAAATTGGAAAATTGGAATCCTTACAACTATTATAAATGTGAAAGTTAGGTTAGGTTAGGAGGATGTGCGGATAGATGGATGGACGTTACTCTTTCACGCAAACACTACTGAACGGAATTTGTTAAAATTTGGCATGTTAGCAGTTTAAGCTCTGGAATAACACATAGGCTACTAGTACAGTGTTCCCGTGGGATACTGTATTTACGCGGGAAAAGCATGTACTTATTATTTCTCTTACCTTTCTCCTGTTTAATTTTGTTGCGGTTGGCATGTCAACACAGGACTTGCAGTGGGAATGTGTCGTGACTGGTGAGCTAATGCCCGTTAAAAATGGCGATGATAAGAGCATTCCGATTCAGAATTTATCCCTATATAATTTATCCCTATATATAATATATAATAGGGTCCCGATTTACCCAAACTAAGACCCGTCTGTCTGATTCACGATTCCGAAATTTTCACAGATGATGTATTTCTGTTGCCGCTATAACAACAAATACTAAAAAAAATATCGTTTGTCTGTAAAGTCGGTTTCATGACAATAGTTGAACGTGACAACGTCAACAACAACAACAACAATAATAATAATAATAATAATAATAATAAAATGCGAGGTAACGCTGGTACTTGGTAACGGTAACAGGTAACGGTACCTGGTAACAGTACTTACAACGTATGAGTCATGTTTTTCGTGCGTGCAGCCGGCTCCATCGAATTATAGGACGTTATCACGTCAAAAACAGAAAAAAATATATTTAAGAGGACTCCCATACAACAAACGTGTTATTCGGCCGTTTTGTACGGAACCCTTTCTGCGAGAGTCCGAATCGTACTTGGCCGGTTTTAAGCAATGACTAATTACTAATGTTCATGCTAAAGACATGCGAATTCGGACAACTGTCATCACAGCCTCATGCCAATACCGAGAACCGACAGACGATCCGTTATCTCATATCTGATAAGAGATCGAAATTATACCGTACTGCTATCAACGAATCGACTTCGGGTATGGTAATTGAAACGCAATTTATAATATTTTATGTATTTCTTTTGTATCCTGGCATGTATGTTGATGACAGGAGTTTACAATAAAAGGTGAACCTCTGTGGCTTAGTGGTGGAGCGCGTCGGTGTTCAAGCCGGGAGTCGTGGGCTCGAATCCCGCCATCGAAACAAAACGTTCTTGGGGTCATGGATGTGTATTAAACATGTGTATATACTATAATATAAAAAAATCCCCTCGTCTAGTCCCTGCAAACACGTCCATAGATATTATTAACTAATAGCAGCTTTATTTAATAATAATAATAATAAACATTTATTTGACACGATGAGACATTACACCACAAATAAAACAAAGACTTACATACAAAAGTCATAAAAACAGGACAAAAAAATTTCGACTAAGGTTGACTAAAACAGCCTAGAAACCTCTCCAAAGCAGTATACAGTACTAAGTATAAACTCAAGCGATATTTGGTAAGATCGCAGAGTAAACAAAGCTCCAAGTTTTAAATTAGAAGGAGAGAAAAGAAAAATTGCTTATCAATGAAACGACAAAAACAATAATTGAATAACTTTCTTTGCTCCACATTATAAAGGGCACAGCAGATTGGTTTTCAGCATAGTTCACGTGTTTGTTAGTTCGTGAGTCCCCGCCCTGCGATAAGGACCGAATTGTCATGTAATGTACATTCTGAACGGACATCAGATACCAAACCAATAATTGAATCCAATAATTTATTTATTGCCTTCCAACTAACTCGAGATACTCATCTAATACTCGAACAAACGAAAACCAATTGTATCGACAAGTTAGAAGGTAGATTTTACAAGGAAAGTTTGGCTGTCTTCCAAATTCAATTTCCGAAATCGAAAATCGAATAAAATGTTCCTATAACGAGTATGACAAAGATAAAAAAAATTGAAGAACAGACTTTTGATTTCGATCAATAAAACATTTAAAAACCAAAACTAAGTCATTAAAATAAATGAGATCATAACAATATTGCAATAATTACCGCCTCAATCAGTTAAAGATAATTATTTTAAATGATCTCTGCTATGTATTACTAACAAGAGCAATAACTCATTCATATAATAATTATATTAGCTAGGGGATATGTAACTGGAGGCGACAATAAGATATAGCTATTTAAAAACACATATTGAGATCATTACGAAAATAATGACCAAGTACCAACCTACCAGCGAGCATAGCGAGCGAGCATTTTCGCGTAGGTAATTTTATGTGCATATTTTTTAATACAAACTTATGTTATACTTACCATAGTAAGCAAGGTTATTATAATTATTGTCTAATTTACGAGCTATAGGTAGGTATTATAAGGCTCTAATAAAATAAGCAATAGAGTTGAAAATATTATAAACATAAAGAAATTGTATAATCCAGCATTATGATTTATGATAATATTATTATTTTATATTTCATCGACTATCCCTTATATACATATCTAGGGGGTGCTTAACTCTTTACAACCCTTGCTAATAATGAATGTTTTTTTCGTTTGCAAATTCTCAGGCGAGGGGGTGGAGTGGCCGGATTATGTGACCCTTCGGAACCTTTCAAAATGGCTGACATCGATTTTTAATTGTTCACAGTTCAGTTGTGTCCGTGTGGGCCTTTATTACTCAATAACGGAGCCCTTTTTAAAGAGAATAGACCTCTTACTAGAAAATAACGCTTGAATTTTTAACCGAATTCCAAAAAGGGGGGGGTTATGCGTTGGAGACGTGATTTTTGGTATGTTAAACTCGCTAGTAGACCGATTTTCAAAATTATTTTTTAAGTTAATTAATTATCTGATTTTCAATTTAAAACTCAACATTAATAAAATAAAAAATACTTGAATAATAATAATTATATTAGGTTTTCATACTTGTAGGATAATTCGTAATTTCTGTGTAGACACTATACAAAGTTATGAATTACGATCACGTGCCTAAATAAGTCTCATGTATGTAACTTGGAATAAATAATTTGAAAGTAATTCATCTTGATAATTCATAAAACTGAACGATAAAATAATAACGTCAAATTACGCATTAATATGCGTAATATTTCTTGTCGCATTCAATAAACTACAACATAAATTACGCGTAATTGCGTAAAGCGTAAAAATGATTAATGCATTAATTGAAAGTGCAAACATCGGTAATTTTGGACGCCTCGGGCTGTCACCTGTTCGCGTCATTATGCAAATTTTACGCGTTTTACGCAATTTTACGCGAAATTGCCGTAATTGTAATTGCGTGACGAAGTGTCGCACTTACTAAACTTTCGAGGGCTTTCATTTATTTATGTTATCACGTAAGATTCAACAATCTTGTTGGTTCTGGGGTTTTCTTTCATGGTTTTCTTCTAAATTCGTTTATTTGTAGGTAATTGGTATATTATTAAATTGCCTTTAATTTGTTAATCTGGTTTGAATTATTCTATCTGCATATTATTCCTCTGCAATAGCATTTCTCATGATTTGTATTAGGTACCTACGGCTTTAGAAGGAGCACGTAACATGACGCTTTGAGTAGTAATAGTAGTTACCTGCTACAGCATGACGGTAGCGTGTAGTAGACCCTTTACACCCAATGTATATGTATTTGTAGGAAATAGCCTGACTATCTGCTCACTTCACTACAAGTGCTAGTATAATATTTTTAATTTTTAATAATAATTATAAAATGAAACTAGGTCCTGCCTTCGAATGGTTCTAATAGGATATTTAATTGGTTTTTGTAATACGAAACACACCTTCCATCAATTATGTTAAAGAATGTTTACCAATGTAGATTGGACCAAAGAATCACGTTGTCCCATACAAATGTTGCTCTTCTTGTTCACCCTTTTAGGGGTAGAATTTCGGAAAATCCTTTCTTTTCTGATGCCTACGTCGTACAAAGAACACGGCCTCAAAGTTTCGGTTCACAACATCCGGTGGTTTGGGCTGTGCGGTGATCCGTCAATCAGTCAGTCAGCTATTTACGAATAGATGTCATATTTTATGACAAATTAAATCGATATTGAAAGTTTATTAACTACTACTAGATGTATGATAATATTTTGGTCATAATTTATCAAATATCAATTATTATTTCAATAACCCATATATATATATATATATATATATGGTCATGAATTTAAACTATATAATTTTGTATAATATTTTAAATATTAAAATTAATTTACGACAGTATTCTATGTAAATTACTTTAACCTACTATAAATTATTATAACAGTTAATCATTTTTATAGCATTTAAGAGTGTCGGGCTCTCAGCTAAAAATATCCATTTTATTCTCGAAAACTATTCATTTACAGCTTTGGTCGCATAAAATATAATTTAACTTATTCAATTTTGCGTGGCGAACTTTACATGACACGTTTTAAGATGTAATCACCTACTTAATCTGAATGTATATTTTTCTGGACTAAGTAGGTTACAAAAAAGGAAATGTCACTATCATTCATTGATAGAAAGAAAGAAAGAAAGAAAGTTTTTATTTTCAGTTCACAAAAGACACAAAAATAACATGACATAAAATAGGAAGATATAAAAGAGAATAACAAATTGAGACATGCACCATAGTTACTGTTGTAGATAAAATAGGACAAATTGTGCCTTCATGTTACTTAGAAAATGGGTCCAAGTTCGGCATAAGCCACGTATGTCGTATAAAGACACGCGCATACATGACACCGGTTTTCAACTGAACCGTGAAGTGTAGTAAGCCACGAACATCATGCGACTTTCTACATAACATCGTAATATACTATATATAAATACGTATACACAAACATACACACAAATATATATGTATATATACATACACATGTATACAAACATACATACATATATACACACACATAAACATAATACATAATATAATATGATAATAGTAGACTATACTTTAACAAACAACTTCCTTACAAACTATACATTAGATAAAAATACCGCACAAACTGCTAGAAAACGTTACAACAACACAGCCCAACTAGATATAATATATAACAGATAGTAATTAGTAAAGTAGAAAAGTATAAAATACTAGCCAAATGCGAGTCGGACTCGCGCACGTCGGGTTCCGTACCATTATCTATACAACTATTACAACTTATATCGAGCAAAAACCAGCGAATTAATATTTTTTTTGGTTAAGAGTTCGAATGTCAAGTTGCACAGCGCATGTGCGATGTGCGATGTGCGATGTGAGATATAGTGAATAAAGTTGGAATTAGAGTAGCTATCCTAAGAATGACGCGCCGCGTCGCATCACTTATCGTCACCAGTGTGCTATATTGTATTTCTTTACATTTACATACTAAATTTGATCTGATTGAACAGAGAGATTACAATGAAAATACACAGGTTCCGTGGCTTCCACCAAGTTGGAATAGAACATTTATTATTAGTAGATTATTATAGTTAGGAGTATTGAAGAATAATGAAAAATAATGAATGAAACACATAAAACAAGTTTAATATAATATCAAAGTGTGACTTGTGAGTAGTGAGTACGATTCGCAACACAATGTACACAAAAGCTCACTAAATATCGCACCATCTGCGACCGCAGACGAAAACCGAATGTACCATAATAACCGAATATCGCCGAAATAACCGAACGTTCGGTAATCGTCGAATTGCAACCGCTAATTCGCAATCTAACCGCAGACGTGGTAATTTGGACGATGGATGTCGATTGTCGACGATGGTTGACACGCGACAATGCGGTCGTCCACATGGCTAACATCATCTGGTAATCTCTATTAAACTTACGGCTTTATCATGGCTAACGGTTAGTGACTGACTAGCGAGAATTAGCCATATATTTTATTAAATGCTTGAAAAGCAAACTTAATGATTTATCAAGAATTCAAAACTCGGCTCAAACCACTCTACTTTTTATCTAAAGGCATCAAAAATAAGGTAATTCAGTCCTACTACTATTATAAATGTGAAAGTTTGTGAGGATGGATGGATGGATGTTTGTTAATATTTCACACAAAAAAGCGGGTGGGGCTGTGTCGGGGCACACGGCCGTTGGTTTTAACGTGAAACGTCTATGTTAGCGAATCGCTTTTAAAGTAAAAGATTGAAATGAAAACAAGATGGACGCTGTTTTAAGTATTTTAATAAAAAAGAACAGGTACGTAATAGAAACAACAAACACACGAAAGAATCACCACGCTATAAAGTCGGAGTCTCGAGTTACACTGAATAGAAACAAGCGTGAGCGCCGGTTTCGCACAGTTATCGCAGTATCCCTCCCCCGCCGCCCCGCTTGACCCCGACACGAACTCAATGTCATAACAGCGAGCTGACTATATAAGTGAAATATTTACACCACATTTTTGTTTCTAAGACTAATAGTTTTTTAATTATTAAGGTACGATGATATAGACCTTTTCGTTACGGTCCAGTTTTTAAACCTGGTACCCGTATGTTTCGGCGCGATTTTAAAGAAGTTTCACGTCAAAACTACTGAACAGATTTCGATTAAATTTGTCATGGTAGCAGTTTAGGCTCTGGTTTAAAACATAGTTTACTTTTTATTCCAAAAAAGTACAGTATTCCCGTGGGATAGGTACTACATTTACGCGGGTGGAGCCGCGGGAAAAAGCTAGTATTGTCATAATAACGTAGGCAATATTCGCTTAGAATGTATAAGAAATGTTTTATTGTTTACCTTTAAAAATGTATGCAAGTCAAAAACTATATATTTACGATTCGCCTTTCATCCAGAAATATTATAATAACTAATAATATTAGTGTCAGCTCACACCGACACCCTACGCGGCGCGCCATTATTAACCACCGAAGTAAAAAGAGGAGTGTTATAAGTTTGACGTGTGTCTGTGTTCCTGTCCGTGGCGTCGTAGCTCTTAAACAGATGAACCGATTTTGATCTAGTTTTTTTGTTTGAAAGCGACATGATCGACACTTTTCTTGGCTATAATTCATCATCATAAGCTCGCTCACTGCTTGAAAATTCGGGAGTTACTTAAAATTTTAGTTTTGAAATTAAAATAGCGATTCAAAATTGAACTCTATATACCACACAAACTCAGTCTGAACTGAAGCTTAAGGAATTATTCTTTAAGATTTAAAAATCTAAATTGTCCATATTTATTTAATGAAACGTCATCTCTCTATCCCGCTCTATTAAAAACGAAACGTTAAAATGGCGTTTACACATCTCATTCCCTTCCTGCACCCATAGCAATTAACCCTTCGGCGCTGTCGCGGGCTTTTGTTACCCCTTTAATATGGGGTCTTTTGTGTCAACTGTCAACTAGAGTTGAATGGAAAGTGGGTGTATTTTTTCTACCGCCCATTCTTTGCGGGACACAACCACTTTAATGATGGGTTTTGTGATTTCTGAAAGGCAATTTCGAGTGTACTTATCGTCGTATGTTAGTACATAAGTAAATATACGACATAAATTGTATTGACGGTATTGATAAAAAAAAAGCTATTTAATAGGATGCGACCGTGACGATTTCTATTTGTTTGGTAAGCCAAAGAATTGATTGGTACCTAACATTAAATTTGTGTTTAAAGAATTTCTTCTTTCTTTTAAGCTCTTCTTTATTCAATCACTTTAATATTGTTAGACTCTGCTTAGATCCAATTCAACCTTTTTTTAAACAACATTTTTTTTTGTTTCGCCAAATTAATGTGTAATTGTTTTTCCCTATTTCACGGGTAAATAACTGTCATTTATACTGACTGATAACATTATATTTTGCCAAGTTTCAATTGGAACACTATTGTTTCTTTGGTATAATATACCCGCTTGTACCAGCTAGTGAATAATATTGTGATCAGTAAATAGGTATCGATCTGAGAGGTGCGGGTTCGAGCGACAGCTGCGACCGGTCACGCGATGATGAGCACACCTTATGTACAGACAGCAGATACGTCTATTAAGGTATTAACTAATATAATTGTCCGCCAAAGTATTAACTTCAAACTGAAGGTCGATTCTATTGATTAAGTCCTGCAAAAATACAGTTACAAATGTTACAATCCAGTCCCGATGTGTTAAAACTTCAAAAACTGCAACAGGAAATGGTATTCTTATAAACATCAAACCAACGATAAACCCGTTTTGTTTGGTCCAAACTCTAAAAATCAGTTGATGATATCAAGACGATTAATTTATAATTCAATAAAAGTAAAATACAAGTACAAGTTAATTACTACAGTTATATTTTGTTTTGATTACTTATATGTTATTGCATACCTAATCCATGATTTATTAAATGAATAAAATTAAGCAAAAGTTAGTTAAGACCAATACATTATCCATCTAAATTATTCTGAATATCATTTAATTTTGTATTGATTTCATTGAATCCATTCATTCCTAGGTTAGATTTTACTACATTAACACTTAAGGTGAAACTATAATTGAACAATATAAATAAAACTTCAATTTAGATAGTACATTGTAAATTATATTAATTCTTTACTATACCTGTTTTGCCGACCGTCCCAGCTAGATATCTCCAACATCGACGACACTATATAATTGAATTTATTATTTACTGTGAAATAAGCGGCCATTAGCGCGATTTACGTTTATTACTGATTCGGCACACATAGATAGCACCAGCTTATATAAACACTATATGGTGTTGTAATACTAGAATTGATGACCTAGGCAAAACAACTATGGAACAACTATCGGTATATTTCAAAACCCTTCTTAATAACTATAAACTTACGAATACTGACGTAGCAGGTACTAATCAGGGGGGTTAGCAGGAACAATTGATAGCATCGTATTCGTAAGGTTATCGCATGAAAATCATGTCAGCGCCATATACAATGTCAATTATGTTCCTGCTGAAAACAATCAATAGGAAAATAAAGCTATTGATTAATGATTATGAACCCATATTGACAAATCGATACTCCAGTTATATATTTGCATAACAAAAAGCCTTGTGTATTAATGATAATATTATATTGCATAATTTTCCATGAAACACGTTAACAGAGGCCTAAGTAAATACACCATACACACCCATTACATACATACCACACTCACACAAACAACTCATTATAAAATGGCATTTCAGCATAATCCCATTAGACACCTTCATACGAAATGCGTTCATACTTGATATATTTTTTAATTTGGCGAGCTATATCGTATGTTCACATAATATATCAAATGTTAATAAAGCTGGAAGTAAATCCATTGGTTAGTAATAAACAAAGGTTTTAAAATTGCTTTAAAATATTCAAAGTAGCTAACATTATTACTTCTAAGTTCCAATTAAACAATCTTCGTATGATGCCAACGCATTGCTTTTATAGAACGACCATTCTACCGCTCAACTTTCTTAGCTAAATTTTAAATAAACCAAGTAAATACTTAATACTAATCATACAAATACCAAACCCCAAATTACAAAGCTTTCGCTTTAAAAAAAGTGTGTGTGTCAGCTCCGACGGGCGACTGGAGTTTACTCTAAAAGTAGAATTTGGTGTACAACGCAAAGCGACCGACGCATCTTCGAACATCGTGTGACACCGGACCGTGTGACAATGTGATATCGTGAATTCGATTTCACTCCCATAGATTTTCATACCCCGTGATAAGCACGTGATGAATGACATGAAAATCCTTTCTTAAGGAGTAAACTCCAAAATTCATACGTATCGCAATTTAAAAAAATCGCATTTCGCATGAGACTCCTTAAGGAATTGCGTAAATAAGGGTTGAAGGGACCCCCCGATCTGCAAACATCTCAATTACCGCGGTTATTAATTTAAGGAGGGCGATTGTTAATCACGCTTCTTGACAAACAGGCGGAAGCTGCATAAATAACGCTAATATTTGATCAAGAAACAACCCACCTACAACAACCTAGCTAGTAGCTATAGCTATAATATATAAGATACATTTAATTCTATGTTACCGTAGCTTTTTTAATAATTTTTGTTACATATAATTGGTCAATTGATGACCAATATTGACCGAGATAAAAAGTATCATATCAATCATAAAATGTGAAAATTAAAAGTGTACGAATGATGGGCTTCTTTCCTCGTATACCTACTGTGTTGGATCATGGATGGCACAAATATGACACATTTTGGAAAATCTGGTCTTCACAAGTTATATATAATAAAAATATTAGATATAACAATATTTATAATCACAAATATTTTTTATCAGACTAAGGACCAGTTTCACAATGTTTTATTATTAAAAGATTGTGTCGGTCACACATGTGTCGGATAGCTTATTCGGAAGTTTTGTTTCTGTTTACTTTACTTCCAGCGACCGAGACTCATGCAAAATATAACGTATCAGTAGATTGTGAAACAAAATATTCAAATTCAATTTTAAAATACAAACAGTGAAAATCTGATATAACAACATTGAAGGAATTTACCTAAATACATTCTAGTCGTAATAGCCGAAATTCGTTCAGCCGATAGTAAAAACATAAAATTAAATTTTAAATAGACAAAATGTTCATTTAATTTAAATTATTTAAATCGTGCCGTAATATTCGGTTCGTCTTTGAAATAATATCGTTATAAAAGGTTTTCATTTACATATTTTATTGGGAATGCAGACATGATTGCACAAACATAACTAATGCCAAATCCTCGAAAATTTAAACCTCCGATTCTAATATTAAGGACTGATTTACAGATCATTTCCAATCATGGCAAGATTTATAATCCAAATCCTTTTCTCCCAGGCGTTCAGTGTCTAATTCGACACTAAGAAAATAAAAACGTTCACTTGAGATATTAACATGACTTATGGCGCCTTTCAATAACCTATCTACCATTAACTATTTGTTAGAAACGTCAAATTTGTGTCGCAAAATACCGTCAAATGATTGAATGGCGACGTTTTTTACAAATATTTATAGATAGATAGGTTATTGAAACGGGCCGTTAGTATTTCCAGTGCATCATGGCGAATACATTACCGCTATCTCCCCAAGATTTACCCCTTGGCCCTTATCTACTAAGCCAGGTGTAGCTTCCCATGCTCTACGCCCAATTTCACTGTATTTTCAAACATTTTGTGGCAAATTTATGGGCCTAACGCATTGACAGCTATAGGTATATAGTGATTATAATGTATTATTACTAGCGATTCCTTGAGGCTTTTGCTTTAAATTCTATGGATGGTAGTGGTCGGGTGCAGACTTACTCAGAATGTCGATTCTGCTGAATAAATCCAGCAATAACACAGTTACGAATGACGATCCAGTCCCGATATGTTAAAACTGCAAAATGATATTCTCATAAACGTCAAACCAACGTCAAAATTGTTTTGATCGACACAAACTCCAAAACTCAGTTTATGATATCAAGACGATTCATTTATAATTCGATAAAAGTAAAGCTAAAGTATAACTTAGTTATGAGGGTTGGGGTTCTGATGGAGGCTAGGTCTATCGAATAAAAATTACGATGCGACTATGATATCTTATTTATTATCTTCGCCGATTACACGAGTCAAATATTTGACCCCAGCTCAGCATTTCGCAGCAAGCAAGCCCAGTGGCACTGATATTCTGCCAGGATAAACCCAATTGTAACAATCATCAAATCAAATCATGATTCAAAACAAAAACACAACGACCAACAAAAGTACGTCATGGAGTAGCACGTTTATCCTGCCGTTCGACAGCCCTTCCACCACGCTCCGAGGTGCTTACATCCCAGGTGTTTATACATTTTGAAACTGAATAGACAGTAAGTGTATTTTATAACGTCGACTTAATGTTTTTTTGTTTTCAGCACCCGAAGAGGAGATGCAAGGTTGTTCTAACAGCGGGAGGCCGCGTTCTTGAATGACCCATGCTGCCGTTTTGTGTCGTGGCATCAGATTCTGATATTGGGAAGCTCTGGTACGAGTGTTCTATGTCTGTAGATGTCTTCTATATCTGTTTCTATTCTCGCCAGCGTTGGCAGCCAGCGCTGGCTTGGCTTGAAAAACTGTTTACACAAGGCCAATACCAAGCCAGCACTGGCTGCCAGTCTTATTGGCAGCCAGTGTTGGCTCCGTGTAAACTATGCTTTACATCACTTGCCCATGCATAACTACTACTTATATTAGTAGTTCAATTAATGAACTATACTAGATAGGTATAGTTCATTAATTGAACTACTAATATAATGTAAGCAAGCTTGTAGATACAAGGGCATTAGGGAAACGCTCGAGTTGCCCATTAGTACGTGCTAGACAAACAGGGTATGCAGTTTCAGCTATCGAGTTCTCAAATTATAATCACCAATTAGACAAGTAATTGGTGGCAAGTCACAATACATTTACTGCCTAGTAATTAAATTTATTGTAAGTTGTACTTTATGAACATAGGAACAAATAAAGCAATTATATTATACATCAAACTCTGGGGATATAATATAATTAATTACATATAAACTAACCTATTGTTCAATAGATTGTCCTAGTGGCGACAGAGTCTGGAAAAGCGACATCTAATAGTGGAAATGTCAATTACGTAATGAAATTAATTGCTAGTTTGTTTCCAAAAACACAATATGCTAACAGATAAATGATAGATGTCGCTTTCACGTTACGAAAACCAAAAACATAATAATTATTTTTCGTTGTATAAAATATACTAGAGCAGCGTTTCCGATTTGCCGGGTCGCGAACCAGTAAAAGGCCATTAAAATAAAATACAATATATTTTATTGTTTGATTACTTTTTAAGTCCTATAAAACCACATATGTTCGAATGCCGCTGAAAAAAAACATGGCCGCTCTTGATGGAAAATCAGGCGGGATTCGCCGGTGTCCTTTGGGACAGGTAAATTATGTAACATTTGTCTAAACGTATGAACATCATATTTGGCGCCGATTTTGTTATCTAGCTACTATTAACCTACAGCCATAATAAATATTACATGACTCTGAGAACACTCTTTAGTAATATCAAATTAAAATTGATGAAAGTAGTTTTATCGAAGAAATACATAATTCTGAACCGAGCCATTATATCATACCTACCTGTCTATACCTAAACAATTGAACATCTTTGGATTAATCCAGAAAATCTATTGGTAACAGGACTGTTATAATTAATATCATTCAAGATTTAATTTAACCCTCAAATGATGTTATATATTTTACCCCGTTATAAATAACCCTGCGTCACCCCGCTCGCCAAACAAATTTGCGAGCCTAGCAACCGACGTGTCTCCCTTACCTTAGATTACCCTTTGGATTGAAAGTCTCAATCATGAATCGTGATTTAAATTGCAAACACCCGTGTTATTGCGTAATTTTAGTTAATTTGTCAATAATTTCAATATTTTGCAATAGCTTGTTTTACATGCGACATTTTAGGTTTTTCGAGTTCGTCAAATCTACAATTAACTATAATATTAATATTAAGGATACCTAAGCAATTTACCTCAAGATTTTTTCTCTCTGATAACCACTTTTTTTAATTTCATGGTTTGCTTGAAATTCCTTGGAGAAACGTCACGGTGACCAACTAGTGGACTATATTATTGCGTAGCACTTAAAGAGTTAATATTATATATTTGCGGCAACTTCTTTGATATCTTTGTACAATATCTTGAAAATCCAATAAATAATGATCGTGTCAAGCCACCTCTCGCAAATGTCTTTTACACCATAATTCGGACATCGCGTGACGAGGATACCATAGCGCACGACCCGCCAGCTCCTTTGATTTATACCCCCAAATTATAGTCGAGGAGCTCAAAACAACTGGTCACTGGAAACATTTAAACATGTTTTGACATGCAATCACAGAAGAATTTGTATCAGAAAAATGAGACAAAGGTGATGTATTGATCGACGGAATGTGGAGGTTAAATCTTGTATTGATGTAGAAAGAAAACACGACTTAAAATGAGCAATATTTAATATTTTCTCTTTTAACTTCTTCTACTGAGAGTCAAAAAGTGAGTAGAAAAATCAATTGAAACTACCACTTGAAGGTTAACATCTAATTATAATGGTATAAAGACTAATATGATTGAAAAAAGCTTGCTTACATTGATGTTAACCATGTATTGGAGGCGTTAGTAGTCAATAACGTTGCTGATTATGCTAATGATGTCGATAAGGATGACGGTGATAGTGATGATGGTGTATCACGCGTGTAGATAACTCATGCGGCCTGCCCTAAGGTAAGTCAACACGGGACAATCGTGATAAAGGCATCAGTATCATACAAACCGCTTGGAATTACGATACTTGTCTTTTTGTTTAACACCACACGAAATACAATAATTTCTGTCACACATACAACGAAGTTTAAAGGCTAGAATAAGCCTGTTACACGCATTCCTAATAATTTCGATATTGACGATGCTAAAGGCAGTCATTAATTAAGTAAGTAAACAAAGTGTGAATTATGGTTGATACTGAGATTATTTCTAAAATTGGTCGGGATCAACAGGAAGCAAGATACTCACTTATCAAACAACATGATAAAATTGAACCATCACAGTGTTTACAGTTAGTTACACAAAAGATACGCAGTTTAGGTACTATTCCACAATCGCCTAATAAGTTTCGGATAGCTTACTCAGAAGTTTTGTCGCTGGTTACTTTAATGTATCGAGCGACAGAGACAAAACATACAAATAAGCCATCTGACACTAATCAGCAGATTGTGAGACAGGCCCTTAGAATAATATTTGCTAATTCCATAAGTTACAATTGGTCTAAAAGAGATAAAATATGATTGAGACATATTTTATCGATTTTTATCGGTATAAAATCTTGAACGTATTAAAATATCTCGTTCTTATAATATATCGACATAGTTGTATTATGTATACTTTTTATTTAACAATACACGAAATCATGAAGGTGATGCTAATTTTTTGTTGCGCAAACTACAACGTTCATTTTAAACCCTACATTTTTCAACATAAAGTTTACATTTCACTGGCATGAAGTATTACAGTTTTGTTCTATTGACGACATTGTGTTCAATTGTCGCTTGTTCTAAGTTGTCACGTCCAGTTAGCACAGTGTTGTTATCATTATTCGCTACAGTTAACACTTTGCTCCTATTGATGGTTAAACCTATATAATATAGTGTATATTTATGTTCACTCACAAACATATGGTAGGCGCGCCAAAATTTTCTATCGTGTACAGGAGCCAAAATATATAGAAATGCGCATTCATGTGCATAATTATCTAATTCTTATCATATTGTAATCCAAACGATGAATTTGCTTGTTGATGCTTGTTAAATGTTTGACAAAATCATTTCGTTTCTTATAGTTTTGTTCATTAAATACAGAAGCTCGCGTCTATCTTTAATTGTTTGATTGGAATATTCGTAGAATACTCTACCCGATCCCGAGGTCCTAACCTTGGAAATGAGTGTAAAATATTCTCATCATATTGTACCTTATCAAAACGATGAATTTGCTTTTTGATGTTGACAAAATCATTTCGTGTCAAATAGTTTTGTACATTAAATACAGAAGCTCTTCTGTATTTAATGAATCTTTAACTGTCTGATTGGGATATTCGTAGAATACTCTACCCGATCCCGAGGTCCTGACATTGGAAATCAGTGCAAAAAAGTTTACATACATTTTTGATGTGATTTTTAAACTGTATTGAAGCAATTAGTGTCTATTCGCTTTAAGCTTGTAGTTAATGGTCAATGTAAAAATGATCAAAATGGCTTACTTTACTTGTCTAATGTGAGCACGGTTTAAGCGGTAGTGGTCAATTTTTACACCTCTGACTGTGCACTGCACTGATTACTCACTGCAAACCTAACGCGAAGAGATCAGAGGAAATGTAAATATTCTCACATAGGAAAAATAATATTTTGACGAATAATATTTCGTTACGAATATGTACTTGTCAATTGACCGTGCTAGCCCCATATATATATATATAGTAAAAAAACCTACCGAACGTTATTCACGCACGCACGCCTGATTTATTCGTCAAAATATATTTCCTATGTAAGAAACATACCATAAATAAACTATAAAAATTAATATCACTACGTATGTAATTGTTACCAGTAAAAAGATTACCATAAATTGTAATTTACAGCAGAAATTATCAAATGATTCGAATTCATTAACATTTTACAACGTGGATTAGAAGATAATTCCTTACAAATCATGCCGATATGTAGTAAGTAACCTGCCGTCGATGTAAGATAATAGAATATGCTTGATTCTTTTAATGTTTCATTATTCCTACAGATAACTTGATATCAGTAATGGGGCGTGCATAAATTACACGACTTGTTTTGGAGGATTTTTAACGGCCCCTAACTAAGGTGCGCGCGTAAATTGTTTTCTTTACCCTTATAGATTAACCTTTGTTATTTCATAATAATATGTGTTCCTTGTGTAACTACACAATATTGCTGACAAACTATAGGCAAATTCCTTATTCTGAGCCTAAATACGAGTAAAAACAGAATAATCACACTTGTAATTCTGTTTTAAGGTATTTTTTTATAACAACAAAGGCGTTCTTGCACAATATTGTTTATCAGTTTCATTAAAAAATGTATCTTGAGTTGAGGTAAATAGGTACCAAAAATAGCTCGAGCGAAATTTGTTTTTCCATAAACTTACATTTCAAAAGATAGGTTGAAAAGTTGATGAATGAAAAATGCTGGTAGTAACTGGTAGTGGGTACAAATTACGATGTTTTCTCATCAATATCTACAATCTACATCGCCCTGCCGGCAAGATCAGACGCCATCTCCGTGCCGGCGGCGGCGGCCCCCGGATAAAACTTAACCCTTAAGTGTCCAATTAGCGGGGCGGTGTTAAAACGACCGCGCGACACACTAAGCCCGAATTTACACTTACCATGTTATACTTTGATGCATATATCCAATGGCTTCAGCACGGTACAGAAGTGACAATGGAGCAAATATAGACGAATGTCCATGGAAGTGACAAGCAGCGAAGAATTAAAATTTTGTAGAAATCTGCTACAAAATGGCCCCCACAATATGTTCTGTGATTATTTATTATTTTTATGTCTATTATGATTAAAACATAAAAAATATTTATTTCTGTATCATTTTGGAAAGCGAGAAAGCAAATAGACTTCTTGATAGGCCTTACTTTTAATAATTTGGTAAGTCGCAAAGCTCTTTGTGAAGAAAAAAAAATGATTGTACGAGTATGAGTGAAGAGATAAGTAAGGCGAAATATTATTGAAGACAATTTACGCATAATGAAGTTATATTATACTATGTAATATATCTGTGATTTGTGAACTGTTAACCAGCTATATCTGCCCCAGAAAAACGAAAATTCTTATTACTTAATTCCTATTTAACTAATATAATAACTAAGTTTCAGGACTATCATTGAAAAAATAAGATTTAAAAGTAGAAGTAATTGAATTGTCATTGTGGTTCCTCTAACACATTCTTAACCCTGCGGCGGCGGTGTCGAGAAAGACAGTCGCAGCACAATGCAAAATGGATCCTTTGTCCTCTGTTGTCCTTTTTAATTCGTAACTTTTATGCGTCAAAGTGAATCACACAGTTTCGACTTTAACTGCATTTATTACCCATTCAGGGAAGTGAGAAAATGTGGAAATATGCCGTGAAATTGTTACGAGGCTAAAATATTTTCTAAAAAAACTTTATACTATATAAGGTTTGGTAAAATCAATTTCGAATATTTTGGGTATATTATGATCTACTGCTTATTATAAAGACGTTTAGGCAAAAAAATATAGTCATACTCAAAGTAAAAAAATCATCTCGTGTATGGATGAGGATGACTCCGCTCAACTCAAACTCGCCCATATAAAGAAACATTATTTTTTTCAAGTAAGACAATTATTTTCCTACCTAAACGTCTCTAAATAAGCAGTAGATCATGTGCCCAAAATATCAGAAATTGATTTTACCGGACCTTATATACTGTGCCTCAAGTGGCCTATGTGCTGCAACTTAACTTACTGAAAGGCCTATATGTAACACACATTAATATGCAAAATAAATTAATTTAATTGAATACTCTGATTTACAATCTAATTGCCGAATACTAGAATAATAGTCAAATTAAGTGATGTTCAGGTCACATGCCGTCCTTGTCGTTTCGGCTAGCAATGACAGCGACAGCCTGTGCATAGCCCTCTTAATTTTAATTAGCGTTTTAATATTCGGCCGTTAGTAAAATTAATTTTCCTTGCAAATCATTTTAGTGACTGAGATTTAAAATCAGAGTATATGAGTGTCCGAAACTAACAACGTATCCTCAATCCAAGATTAAATTAAATTATCTTGGATTGCTGCCTATCGCTCGAACTTGCTTGCATACGGCCGAACTCAGAGACATTTAATGCTTACTTATGGAGTCACTTGACTTTGACAGAAACTGTATAGATTTATGTCAAAATCTGTACTTAGTAGCTACTTAAGTAAGCATTAAATGTCTGAGTGCGGCAGTTGGATCGGTGATTGATAATTTGCCATATAAAACGATATTAATCATTGAAATGTTTAAAACATATCAATTTCACTGTCTTTGTCCGCTACTTTTAAAACGACTCTGCAAGGTAGGTAGGTAGGTAAGGAAGGTTGGTTACGTTATGAATATATATAGAAGAAAATAATTGAAATTTAGATCATAGGTAAAATCCGATCAGCAACTGACGATTAAGCTATCGAAGATAAAAACATATCTCCCGAGATAATCTTTACAACCACTCCATTCTATATGCGAAACGTTGGCGACAGAAGTGAGTAGTGACATATTTTTTTCGAAAACTGATAAGTTTATTCGACTTTTTGTAAAGACTTTTTACGTTTCTTGTGTTGCTAATGCGTAAGCTTGGTAGTCGGTAGGAGACACGTCTATTAGCACGGAGCTACCGCGGTTCGCTGGGTCAATATGTACTGTGGACACAGGACGGTATGTTGTTTCTACCCGACTACCTGCTCGGAGACAGAAGAATATCATTCTTCAGTTGTTCGGAAAATAACTTGTTTAGTGACGGGAGAAATGATTTCAAAACTATGGATGGGCTATGACAGAAACAATCTTCATACGTAGGTACAAGAACTTTACTCGATTTGAGAAGATTTTGTCAATTAAATGCGGACTGATTATACTGCGGAAAGCAAATGTCAAACATCGACTGACCTAAACAACCCCTAAAGTGGAGCAGTTTAAGTGTGGACACTTTTTGCCTCGACATGAGGCAAAAAAATAAATACTTGTTGCCATTTTTCAAAAAGTAAATTATAATAATATGTAGAGATATGGACATAAAGAGAATCGCATTCTGGCTTGTAGGAAAATAAGGCTCAGCTACAGAAGCACAGGATCTGTTGATTATGAAAATAGATTTTTTAAATAGATGATAATTATATACTAATTATGTAAACTCTATGTGTACTCTAAAGCTCTTCTACTATAATTTAATATAGCCTGAGGAACACAGTCAAGTAACTACAATTTTTATAAAAAAAAGTATAACGACTACGTTAATTACATAGCCTATGTTACCCGGGCTATTATTACAAATCTATTGACAATTCATTCCTTAAAATCGGATCAGTAGTTTAAGCGCTACACGCTACGGTGGAACAAGCATACACACATAGATTGCCAAAATCATTACCCTTCCTTTTGGCTTTGCCGTAGTAGGGTAAAAATTGCCTTTATATAATTTTGTATTGGTACTTGATGATGCATAGTTACAAATTTAAAAGCAGTACCTACTAACTCTTCCGTAGTTTCTAGACACATGTCGTTACTCATATCAATGTGTAATCAAGCCGATATTTTCAAAGCCATGTTATGACATGGCTTTGAAAATATAGGCGACTCTTAACATCAATCTATAACATACACTATTTACCAACGCATCATGCTAGCGCCACACTGGAGGTCCCTACTAATTACATGTGCACATACCTTACCTCACCGAACGTGTAAAAATACCCTAAGAGACGTACATGAGCAACTAATCTTGTTTAACAAATTTCTATCTTATGACCATAGTTACAAGGTTAAAAAGTGATTAACCGCGTGCATTCGCTAAGGTGACGCTTAGGACTTTTTGTAGGAGCAAATTTTAAAAGGACCACCATCGTATGTTTGCCTCCTCAGCGTCTAAAACAGCTTTTACAATAATAATACACGTTAATGTATGGACATAAAAATGTTAGTAGATAAGTGTCGTTAAAACTATTTATCTATTTTTAAAGGTTTTAAAATTTTGAATAATAACATGTTTAAGAAAAGTACTTTGATTGTAATGATTTTTCTCAACGTACTATTTTTCATGTGGATTCTTCGTCGAATTTACATAATAGCACTTTACATTGTCGTGCGAAAAATCGTAAGTGATCAATGCGTCATATTTAGGTCAAATAAAATGTCTGCAAAATATTGGGACTGGCTACACCTTTCAACAAATAAATAAATTATAGAATGAAAAACCTAACCAAGAGCATGTGTTTAAGGAGGGTTCCGTAACTAGCAACGCGCAATAGGTTTTCTTTGAATTACTGCAAAAATTAAGCTTCGATTTCCCTCAAAATCATTTTCCTAAAGCGTTTTTAGCATGATATATCAGCATGAAAACTTACAAGTTTCTATCTCATATAGTTTAAAAATTCCAGGGGGGGAACAACTTATAAACCACTTTGGAGTCCGATTACTCAAAAATGGTTAGGTTAGGTTACGTTAGGTTAGTAAAAAAGTCATGTAAGAAATCTTGCCTTTACTGTAAAAGACCTATTCAACGATATCCCATACAATGGGGTAGAATGAAAAAATATTTTTCATCCCCACTTCACATGTATGGAGAGCACCCATAAAATATAAAATTATTATTAATTTATGATTCCAAAACTGAGATCTACACACAATCTATTACTACACCAAATTTCATCCATTTATATTTATAATTACAGAAGCTAGAAGCACGGACAGACAGACAAACAGACGGACGGACAGAGCGAAGCTTAATGGGTTCCTTATGTATTACGGAACCCTAAAAATACATACAAATACACCTTTCAATTTTTGTATGTATGTGGATAACACATATTGTATGTATGTGGATAACACATATAAGAGCACAAATAATTGCTGTATAATTTGAAATTGTTAAAAAATTCAAAATTATAGCGAATTTCATGTTTTTAGATGTCGCCATTTTAATCCACCCAGGGCCAAAAGTTTGCGATCATCCTAGAATGAAAAGAAGGCTAAGGGTCCCATTACGCCCACCTAACGATATAGAGGTTACCACTACGTTGGTGTATTTTTCGTTAAGCCGTAGCATGGCGACGCGTTACTTCGCGAACGTATTTTCAGAATAAAAGCCACGCGGTAAATAATCAAAAGCCATTCTTCAAGGTTCTCTGAGATCACCAAAAAGTTCTCTCCGGCGGGGAATCGAACCCCGGTCTCCCGCGTGACAGGCGGGGATACTGACCACTATACTACCGAAGACGTCGACGATAGATGACATATTTTAATACGTAATTAGTTTGTAACAAATATGTCTAGACTTGGCGATAGGGTGACCGCGCTATCAAATAAATAAACAGTATCTACTATAGGCTGAATTTGTGCAATGACAAAATGATAACTATGCCTGATCATCACAAACGGCGAAGATACTATACATTTTCATGTTACGTACTTGTACTACGGAATATATCCAGATAGTAAGTATCATCGCCGTCTGTGACGCTCTCGCATTTAGAATTTAGAATATCAATCTCCATAAAGGCAATATAAGGACGTCACTTTTTGAGGCAAAAAACGACACAGTGTTTAAATAAAGACACAAGGCTCTTAGACAAAGTGAAAATATGAAAACGGGGACCAAGTTCAAAGAATGAAATGTACTATGATTGGCATATTTCGTCGTTAAATCACCCACACATTTTAATCTTTAAGAACTTCGTTATCCTTTCCAGATTGCTTTTTGTCTAAGGCCCCAGCGGCAAGATGTATGACGATTACTGTAAATGAATGAAAATTAAGTTTAATAAAGACAATATGTCAATAGATCATTGGACATTATCTTAATAGCTTATGCTACTCAATACATACTTATGCCAACTTATAGTATATTATAATATATATAAATACTATTATAAATGTGAAAGTTTGTTATGATGGATGGGTGGATGTTTGTTACTCTTTCACGCAAAATCTACGGAACGGTTTTCGATGACATTTGGTATGGTAGTTTAAGCTCTGGATTACATAGGATACTTTTTTCCCTAAAAAGTTGTATTCTCGTGGGATACTGTTTATACGCGGGTGGAGCCGCGTGCAACAGCTAGTCACTTATATGATCACTAGCTTTTACACGCAGCTCCACCAGCGTAAATAACTTATCCCACGGCCTATATTTTAATCTTGACCCTAAACTACTACCATACTAAATATCATTAAAATCTGTTCAGTAGTTTTTGCGTGAAAGAGTAACAAACATCCATCGATACTTCCTCACAAACTTTCATATTTATAATATTAGTAGAATAAATGAATTCAAACCCCTAAAAACACCCAACACACCATATATTACACTAAACGACCCCACATATATCAATCATAAACGAGCGAAAAAAGCTACCCTTTTAATCAGTGCAGCCCCCGTAATGAAATCTGGGACGCCATTAAGGGATTAAAAATAATAACTACCCTCGTAGGGCGGTAGGGTCAAGCCTAATGAACTATTGACAATCTGTTGAAGGGATCACGGGAGACAGATCTTAAACCTCTGTGTACTGTGTACATTAGACTGTGTTATATACTGAGCGTAATCTCTGTGTGTACATTACACTATATTATATACTGAGCGTAATCTCTGTGCATACATTGCACTATGCGTATGGTTAGTGTGTGCATAGTGCTCGAAATTTGAAAATTAAAAGTTGCATCACAATGAACGGAGGGGTCGTGGTGGAGAATTTCGTTTAAGATCTACGTGATGTCAAATGGAGCATGAATATGGTGTATGGGTACAAATGGCCAGTGCCATACAAAAAGCATTTTCTCTTGGACCTGGAAAAATGAATAAAAAGACGATTGGCATTTTTATCCGCTTTTAAAAAAAGTGGCGACCATAAACCAAATACTAAATTGTAGGTACAGTTTTCTATCTCCTTTTTTCGTAATGATTTTATTTCAGATTAATGGAGCTAATTAACAAATTGCTAATTATATTTTGATGAATATTCTCATTACTACATAGTATTTACTCCACCTCCTTCAGATGTGCGACCTGTACCGTTGTATTCCAGGCTTAATAATTACGCTTATATCTATCCTAATTTATCCGTTCGATCCGTTCCGTTCGATCCGTTGTAATCCAGGCGTAATAATTACGCTTATATCTATCCTAATTTCTCCGTTCGATCCGTTCCGTTCGATCCGTTGTAATCCAGGCGTAATAATTACGCTTATATCTATCCTAATTTTATCTTTGGTCGCCGTGGACAAATGGTTCATAGTTAATGTACCTACTTTACCTCACTTGTCCCAACAAACCATATCGTATATTTCATATAATAATATGTCATAACATATCATATTACATTTCACTGCCATTAACATAGTAATTTATAAAAGCGGCTTTGAGCTTTGCCTTCCTATCTGCAATTTAAAAATTGATGATGCAAAGAGACGCACAAACGCAAAAGAAACCTTAATTTTACTTTTACCTCTGCAGGGGCCACACTGCGTTTTCTTGTTCTAATTTTTGAGCATTGTATATCAATTGTCTCCCGATTATATAACAAAGGTACCCCCGATGATCTCGTATTAAAACATCGCCGGCGACGCAAATAAAAAACGCGTAATTGGCAAATAAGGGGACTTTGTGCAAATATTGCCATCTACCTCAAAATCGACCATAAATTGACCGACCTTAAGTTGGTTTTACAGTGGCGAAATATTTTTTACGCCTTATACTCTTATTTTAGTCTCATACAGGCTCTGATTACGGATGACAGGAACATTGAAATGAATGTAAAAGGAGAAGTGGAAATGGCTTCGGTCAGTGATTTTTTGTTTGAGACTCTGTGTAACATAGGGCGCCCTACGGGGTCGCTGACAGTGTTCACAATAATAATAATGTAAGTACATAATATTACTGTAGCGTTGACTGTTAAATAATTTTATTTTAACAGTTAATATAATAGTCATAAAGAACAACAAGTTTTTGGGTAGAACACTATATTTTAAACGCCAAATATCCATTGAATTACAATGACGAAACGACATATTATGTAATTAAAATATTGGAACCTAATTGGTAGGTACATAAGAAAAGTAGTTAAGTTAAAAACATATAAGGTAAATTAAGTACATATCTACTTTATGATTGTTACAGTAGACGGTAAAAGATGTAGGAAAAAAATGGCCAAAGTACCTACCTACCTGAAACTATTTTATTCTAGTTATTGAAAATGTTAGTGTCATTCCTACAGCTCTAAGTTTTTAACAGAGGACAGGCAAAATAGGCGGAGCTCTATCAACAAAGCCCTTAAATGATGAAAAAGAAGACAAAATAAGAGATTTACTCTTAAAAGTTACAGTTCCCGGTCATAACGAATGTACGTCGACATTGGAAAAAAAGATTTCGTTTGGAGCTGTTTTGTGAGCGTTTTATATCAACGCACAAAACAGTGCCACGGGTGACCAATGGGCAGCTACTTAGGGGACGGAACACCGGTTTTTGCTCCAGGGAATTACTTAGGTAATGAACGGGTGGTAACTCCATTTTGCCTTGTTCCTTCTGGCAGTGTTTAACAGAGATGATGCACCTAAAAATACTCCATATCATAGGGCGACGTGTTTTATTTATGGTCGGGTAATGTAGCCACTATAAAGGTGGCTTTAAAAATATTTCCGCATTGATACTTCACTCCAACAGGCAAGTCGGTGGGCTGGTTAAATTTAACCCTGGCTTATAAGGGATCCACACGTCATACTAATCCGATCGCATCGAGTGCGTCACGCGCACTGACGGACACTCACGGAGCTGTTGCTGAGCTGAGCAAAAACTTTCCGTGCAGTTTTAGGAGAGTACAACTGGAGAGTGTGACATTTGGCCGGTAAATTAATGTTTACGTGGAGGAAGGTGTGCAGAAAGGTAATGTCATTTTAGATAATGCAACAAAACAAATGCTGTATAATAACTACATTTATTACAGTCGGTAATAAGATAATTACTATAGTCATATTATAATCATCTATTATTAATAGATAATGATTATATTCAGGCGTTTTAAATTGGACGACTTCTCAAGAGTACTGAACAAAAGAAATTTGAAATATTTGCGAAAATAAGAAATGTAGATAAAAAAGAACCGGCGTTACATAAAGCAATGACAATTTAATAATGAACAAATCATTTAAACTGAACATTAACGTCTTTATCCTCCTCCACGCAGTAAATAAAAAACAAGATTTTATCACACCAAATAGATACTATCACACTCCGCCGCTCCTTACATCTGCAACACAAATCTTACGATATTGCGATCACGTCTCGAGTGATCCTGGATTACACATATCTATTAACGATATAAATTGGTCCTTATTGTGTATACACAGGGTGTAAATTCGTGTGGCTGTATGTAAATTCCAGTTATGCTTTATATGCCAGGAACACGACCTCATTGACATGACTACATGTTTTATGTAAGGTTATCTTTGGACTTGGGTACCATCATCATTATGATCAAGCAAATAAATTAAAAGTATATTGATGGAAGTTATTGAAAGTGGGAATCAAAATTAAAAAGTTAAAAACTTTAACCCGACGCGAATCTATTGACACTTTATTCATTTAAAATCTAAGGGTAAGATAAGTTTTATGATAAAAAATACAAATATACTTACATAAAATAATAAATATACATATTACGTATGCTGCGAAAATCATCACCCGTCTTTTGGCATCGCCGTAGTCGGGTAAAAAACGAATATCTTATGTAAGAAATTATTAATTTTAATTAAGTAGATAGGTATAGGTACCTACTTATATGACATGCAAAATACATACAAAATCCCCCGCCATATTGTCAAAATGCACTCAGCGTTCACAAAATGGCAGATCGACGGTCCCACGTGATAGATAAACTATCATTTACACTAGCTTGAACCTAATGCTAACAAATTGAACCTTATGTCATTGAGTTAAGCTCGAGAGTAACGCAGTTTCCAAAAAACCCGCAGCAAAATTTGCCTAGCGGATTCGAAAGTGCTTCGGGAGCGGATTATGTTCTGACGAATTCATGTTATACTAACTAGTTGTAACCTAACTTCAATTTTACATACGCGGCTATGTTTCATGCTACAAATGTTTTTTTATAAAAACTATAACCCGACTCCGTAAATTATATAAGGTCTAGAAAAATCAATTACGTATATTTCGGGCACATGCTCAACTGCTTATATGAAGACTCGAAAAAAATATTATTTCTTTACATGGGCGAGTTTGCGTTTAGTGGATAGTCCATACATGTGATGATTTTTTACTTTGAGTATGAAAAATATTTTTTGGTCTAAACGTCTTTACACAACCGGTGAATCATATGCCCGAAGTATCCGTCATTGATTTTCGAAGACTGTATATAGCCTATATTACCCGGGCTATTATTACGAATCTATTGACATCTCATTTATTGAAATCGGATAAGTAGCTTAGGCGCTACAGTGAAACAAATAAACATACATACATACGCAGACTGCCAAAATCATTACCCTTCCTTTTGGCTTCGCCGTAGTCGGGTCTAGGGGGAGGGCAAAATGGTATTCTCATAAACGTCAAACCAACGTCAAACACGTTTTAATTCACCAAATCAACGTCAAACACGTCCAAACTCCAAAAATCGGTTTATGATATTAAGACGATTCAGTTGTAATTCAATAAAAGTAAATTGAAGGCGTAAATTAATTACGAGAATTGGGTTCCGAGTATAGTGACAGTACTCGATATATCCTGCACAACCCCGTCCACAGTGCAGTGAATGAAGGGAACCGGAGCCCTTTGTGTCTCCTCACTCCTGTCATGTAACATCATATTACACAAAACTATTGCGTCATAACGACATGTACGCAGGGGGTGCTGGCGAAAAAAAGATTAGGTATGAACTATGCACCGTAAGCAAAATTAATTGAACAATGCGTTGCATTTGACGACAATCATATTAGTTTATAGTTTTAACTTAAGTTAATATCTTTTTTTCCACTCAAAAAGTATATATGTAATACAGAAACGATATGTCCCTACTCATGATACAGCATGGTAGCCGAGCCTAGTAATACAAGTATAGAACTCCAAGAAGTCATATCAAGCAACATTAGATTATAATAAAGACGAGCTGGTGCACGGAACTTCGTTTGCGTATTACTAACGGAAACGGAACCCAATTTATTAAACGGAACCCTAAGATTAAAAGTAGTCTAAGTTACTCCTTATGACATCAATCTGATTTTACAAACAGATAGATAGATAGATAGATAAACACTTTATTGCTCACATTATAAAGTACGTACAATCAAATTACTAAAATTAGTTAAAATTATAACCTAAATGTGGGCAAGGGCGGCCTTATCGCTATAAGCGATCTCTTCCAGGCAACCCTGCAGGACAGGAGAGGTAAATCGAATAGATAAATAGCGGGGTAATAAAAAGTTAATAATAAAATAATAAAAATAAATAATTGTTTAAATACGTTTTTAGAATCTCTAATTGGTTTGAAAATAAAAATAAGTAATACAACAAAATAATAATATAAAGTTGCATGCATAGTTATATTTAATTAAGAAGAGGATCTCATGTATAAATAAAGTAAAATTGAGTCAAACTAGGCGAGCTACTCTGTTTCGAAGATGACTATGGAGCTTGGATTTGAAAATGGCAAGTGACTTCGACTCTCGGATGTCACGTGGAAGATCATTCCACAAGTGCGTAGCCTTCACAGCAAAAGAATCTGCAAAGTAACCGGACCTGGCAATTGGCACAAGAAGTTTATTGCTGTACTCGGAGCGTAACGCACGGCATTGGTCAGCACTTCGAAATTGAAAACAATCCTTTAGATATGGGGGAGAACGAGGGTCAAATAAGATATTGTATAGGAAGGCTAGTACATGCTCTTCCCGACGAAGCCTGATGGGCAGCCAACCAAGTCGCTGTCGATACTCAGAGACGTGGTCGAACTTGCGCAGCCCATACACGAACCTGATGCAGATGTTTTGTAATCTTTCTAATTTGTTAAGGTATTCCTCATTGAGGTCTATCAAACAAACATCTGCATAGTCCAAGATAGGAAGAAGTAAAGATTGCGCAAGCTCGACTTTTGTCTTAATGGGAAGTAGGTTTTTTCAACGATTAAGTGACCCCACCGCAGCAAAGAGCTTACGACTTACCTCTGAAATGTGGTGAGACCACCTAAGGTTTGAGTCGAAGTAAATACCCAAGTTCTTAACTACCCCACTACAAGGTAAAGTTACTTTGTCAAAAGTTATACTAGGCAGGGAGTCATAGTTAGGCCGATTTATTTGCTTCGATCCGCCGATAATTATAATTTGCGACTTGTTGGGGTTGCCCCTTAAGCCGTGCCACTGGCTCCAATGGAGGATTGTCGCAAGATCCTTATTAATTACCGCGAAAGCCGAACTAAGGTCATTAGCAGGAGCGTGGGTGTAAATTTGAAGATCATCTGCATAAAGATGGAAGAAGCATGAAAGGAGGGGAGTGAGGAAATTGATAAAGATGGAAAAAAGGAGAGGGGATTAAAACACCACCCTGAGGCACACCGGTAGATATATCACAGAACCTAGATACCCGATCATTGGCCCGAATACATTGCTGCCTCCCAAAAAGATAACTGCGAAACCAATCCAGCACATCATCAGAGAAATGAAGTGCGCCTAACATTGCAATAAGGATGTCATGGTCTACAGTATTGAAGGCATTACTGAAATCGAGTAAGGCTAAAACAGTAAGTTGCTGATTAGACATGGCCAGGCGCACATCGTCAGAAACCTTGGTTAGAGCTGTAACCGTACTATGCCCGGGACGAAAGCCAGATTGAAGAGGACTGAGCAAAGCATTGTAATTAATGAATGTACTTAATTCTTGATAGACACTTCAATGTTATTTATTTGTATAGGTAGTTACTATCGGAGACAAGAAATTCTAATAAAACCAAATGATCGCTGAAAGTTCTAGCAATGCTTCAGCAAACCATTTGCCCTATTTTCTACCTAATCTTGTGTCTACATATCTATCTCCAAAAGCATTGCTTTATGTTAGCATTACATGGTAATTGATATTATGTAAAATAGGTCATAGAGAATCTGAGATTATCCATGTTAGATTTATCACGCAGGTCCCAGAATATAGGCTGTAATGGAATGAATACAATGATTTGGAACATAAGGACGAAGCCCCTAGGAATATTTTGCATAAACCTAGCAATAACTGATTCAGTGTACTGTTTTTGTTCTTGGTGGAAATTCTGCAAATTCATGTTCATAATAGTAATACACCTTTTTTTATACACTTTTCCACTTTATTTAGGTTTTTATATTATATATATATATATATATATATATATATATATATATATATATATATATATATATATATATATATATAACACGACCGGTTTCGTTTAACTCCTGATGATGAGTTCATTGAAACCGATCGATAACTACAATCCTTAAAATTTCTCACCATTCAAACCTTCTCTGAACTTCCACAATTATTTTGAAACCAAAATTAGCCAAATCGGTCCAGCCGTTCTCGAGTTTTAGCGAGACATTATAACTGCAATCCATTTTTATATAAGATATTAATATTAATAAGATTATTGTAAAAACATAAAAAAAAGTAGAAAAGTGTATAAAAAATTGTCTGTTATTGTTATAAACCAGGCAAGACAAAAGTTGACCCGTGTTTTGTAGATATATACAAGTAAAATTTTGTCTTGGCGATTGCGCCCACTGTGTTCTCGAGTCTCGTGGACCATGTATGAAACGTCGCGTCGGCCCCAATGTGGCACACGCGTTGGAGACATTGTAAATCTCAGACAGGGCCTGTCCTAACAACAGATGAATAAATGCGTGCATAAGTCATGATTCAACACGGAAACGGTTTGAGATCTGAGTGTTTATTGAGCAGATTATTGCTAAAACAGACGAGGAAATGACACGTGGTATCGAGGGAATTTACATCCTCGTTACGTGACTTAGCCCACTGTATGTGGATTGGGGTAATAATATTATAACACGTTAGAGCGTTACCGTTAAGTTACCTAACAGGTTAGGAAACGCTCTTATGTCTTTGGCATAAGTGCGTTTTTTTAATGTCCAGTCCGATATCGGATATCGCGGCGTTAATGACAAAGACAGGTGTTATTATATGTTGCATATTAAATATCCTCTGTCTCTCACATACCTTCGTAACTTATTGGTGCGATATCCGATTTCGTATCGCATTATGCTTATATATACTTTTATAATAATCATGCAATAATCATATAAAACTGACGCCCAATTCTGCAAAACCTGCAAATTTGCAGTATGACTATGGCGACAGCATGCCCTCAAGCCACCATTGACAAGTTTTGGACTTCTGTTTCAACTTTCAAAATAGTTTTGTCAAGTGTCAACATATCTCGTATGGCGTGCAGCTTCATGTGTGGAGAAAGAGAGAAAGAAAAGAGAGAACGAACGGCGGCGAATCACTGAACTGACAACCAATACTCTGACGTTGGCAATTCCTATTACAGGGGAGGCATATGCCAAAAGAAGAAGAAGAGGAACGGCGGGGAAGCGTTAAAAATCCGTATAATCACGAATGCAAAACAAAATTTTATACAAAACACTAATTTATTAAATTCAATACGACATGACATATTTAAATGTCTTGAATAAAACTTTTATATGTATGTATTTACTGTATTCATATTTGATTGTCAATTTCCTAAGCTCTCGCTAACATCAAAAGTGAGACCGTTATTTTGCTCCAAACTTTGTTGCCAAATTAAAATTGAAAACTCAAATAAAACCAAAGGATGGTATTAGCACAGCCATTAGAAGTGTTTGGCTTTCTCGAGCAGCGCCGGGGGGGCAGGCTATAGCAAATTAAATGGCAATCGATTTCAAGTAGCGAGTTACAAAAGTTGGGGTACAAAATTCCTCCCGTTCATAACTATGTATTCAACCCAAAAATGCCTAAGATTTATACGTTTTGAAGGGAAACCAGAGTTTAAACCATAAAACAATAAAATTATTAAAAGGGCAAGAGAACGAAGGTGACCAACGACCTTGAATTTAGTTTACCAAAACCGTTATGGACTTCGTAAACAATTATCCATATAAAATAATTGTAGGAAATTTAAAAATGTCCTGTGCATAATATTGTAATATTTTGCTAAGTTTTTATTAAAAAAAACCTAAAAAACAATATTTCCAAAATATCCAAGCGCTAATAATTAAGATAATATTATGATGTGCCAGCTGAAAAGAATTTGAAATAGGAGCCGGCCACATACCCATTATTTTAGATTATATTAACAAAACTAGCTGTGAAAATAATCAATATTATTATTTAACGTTAACATAAAAGTGTATCTCTCGATTTTATTGTTATATGGTATGCCCCCGACTACGAAACAAGACCCTAAAAAGAAAAAAATGTCAAATGCGCCAACATTTCACCGAGTGTTGTTCTTCTAAAGAAGGAAATATTCTAATTAAATATGGATGCAGCTTAATGAGTTATGCAAATATTTTAGACGGCGATTTAGGAGAGGGGGAGATATGGGGAGAGGGAGGTAGAAGGGGGACACTTTATCTCCAGTTTAGAGCCAAAGAAGAGATTGATTTTTAAAGTTTTGACGAAGAATATCTTTGATTAACCTCTAAGTGACGATTAGGATTTTTGTGCTTTAGATTATGAAGTTGCATAAATGGCATAATTGAATAATATATTATGACAATATTTGTATTAAAAAAATAACTGTTGTTTCAGCCGATTTGCTATTTTAGGCAATTTTAAGCAAAACTACGAAGCTAATATAGTACACAGTTTATTAATTAAGATATTTTAGGGTATTAGTGCAATTTGAGTTAAAAAGATATAAAAACTGAAGATAACAATATACTCAAGAACTTTAACGATTCTTTTAGACACAGTAAGGAAATAATGTTTAGCAATATGTGTGCGGAGTGCGAGTTTCTGTCACTACTCGCCATGAGGAAGCTAACTACAATTTGTATGGCATCAAATTAGTTACCATTGTTTGCCACTAGGGGCGTTGTTTCGATGCCATACTAAATGTAGTTAACTTCTTCACGCCGAGTAGTGATAAAGTCGCACTCAGTATGCTTATCGTCCTCATAATTTATTCAAAATAGACAGTCGCGTGCCGACGCGTCCGGAAAGAGTAACATGGCCAATTTCCGATGGATATCAAATATAATATCAAACTGCAAATTCAATCGCTTCACCTGTTCAATGTAAAGCACCTAAGCCCTCAGATAAATACCTAAAGACTAAACGAGGTATAGTAACAGAGTTTCCCGACCGGCATTAGACCACCTGACGTCCGGATTACCATAATGAGTTTTCTTATTTTCAACGCAGCCATTACGCTGGTAATAGTCTAAATATTCAAATTTAGAAAACATTCTGACATATTTTGCTACCATAAATAATTCTTAAATTATGCACTTCCCGTTAAGATAAGCCCGACAAAATCCATCTTTTCAAAGTCCAAAGTTTGCCAGCCGGACAAAAACCAAACGTACCAACCAAAAAGTATTTATTTACCCCTTTGGCTAAATTCGGTATTTTCCTGTAACTTTTTTTTTCATAAATGTGCAGTGCTCTAAAAATAAATCAGTTTACAAAAGGAATAAATAGTACCTACCTATAACTAGAAATCAATATTTTCAAAAAAACTGCGGATTGTTTGAAGCACTTTTGTGAGTCTTGTGAAAACCCCCTATACAAAAGTTGTACAAACAGGTGACGTCATACGCTTGCATGTTGCTACGGAATGTATGGCCATATGCACAACATTTCTGATATCTCCGAAGTTTGTGCGTTTATGTTTATACTTAACATAGTCAATATTTTTGTATTTGATATAAGTAAACTAGTGATTTCAACATTTTTGTAACTTTAACTTTGAAATGCATCTAATTACAAAACTATACATAAAATATTAATTATTTTTGCTTTAGGCCCGTATTAATAAAGCGTTCTTATCTCTAAGACAATTCTCAAGAAAGTACTTAAGATGTTGTTTTAATTGTACCGTACTTAAGTACAGCTGTAGGTACGGCGTATCAGGTGAGTGTAACGTATTAATAAACGAGACTCGTTACTCAAGTACTCTGTCATTGCTGTCAAACTGTTACTTGAGACGCGGTTTCGTGGGTACAGTCAAACCTTGACTTGAGAACGGCTTGCTTGGAAATTGGGATACACCACAAATAATACATTATTATTTGTGGTGTTTTTGGGTGTGTTACAATTATGTAAATTAAAATCTAAATACTTATGGTTAAACAAACTCAAAATTTACACTACATACTCAACACAAAATAAAGTTATAAAAAAAAGACGCTTATTGATACTTATTAATCTTTTTTTTTTTGGTAATCGCGGTTGCAAAGGTTTTGGAATATTCTGACAGTGTCGAGTAGGTATTTGTAAAAATATTTTCGAATTTATTTATATTTTTTTATTAAACGAATTACCTATATGATTTTTATTAATTGACTTGATTTGACACTTGACAGCAGAACTTTTTTTCGCTGTCTAAAAAACAATCTTCATATAATATGATCCCTCCCTCCTACAATTCCTCGCCCTATCAACCTTAAATCTGTTCTGTGTTTTGTAAATACTCCTTTTACTGAAACTTTATGTACATACTGTGGTACTGGCCCTAAATGTTTGTGTCTGTTCTAGGTACAACACAACATATTGGCGAATCACTAAGGAGCCACTTTAAAGAATAAGAAGAAGAAGAACTTTTTTCGAATGGCAATGATCCGCATTCCGTTTTACGTAGTTTTCAAAAAACTATGGATATTATTATGCTAGACAATAGTAAATATTAATATCTACGTAAAAATTAATGAAAATCAAATTTTTTCAATACTTATAAAAAATACAGACAAAATTTTTTTGGTATTTATATTATTAAATATTACATTTTTAAAAATAAATATTGAAGGACTGTATAATCAATAAATCCGTTTTTTGTAGAAGTGTAAACGAAACGTTATTTTATTCGTTCTTTGTCGTGTAGATGACGCTCAAAAGTTGAGTAAGTGATCTCAATAACGTTATCAACTGAGACGGTCTTGAGATCATACTATGAATTAAAGACCATCTTGAGAAGCTAATCGTTACTTGAGACTGTCTCAGCCAAGAAAGGTCTTGAGAACTTAATCAGGTTGGCAGGTCAGGCAAATACCCAATTTCTTTTGATTGTATCTTACTACAAATAAAAATGCCTTTTTTATTTTTAGTTACATAAACAACGCTAGAAAACCGTAAAATGTATAAGTACTGAGCAAGCCTAATTCAACAGAAAAGGCACTTCAAAGTATTTAATTCAACGAAATATGTTTAAAAAGGAAGCAACAATAGGCTGCGTAGTTGTAATGAATTAACCCTTTAGCGAAGTTACATTTTAATAAAATTCTTCAGTCAACATTAATGAGCGCAGGGTCCTACAGGCCCTATTGTGGGGCACTACCATTATGATTTTAACCGAGATAATGCACGGGAAATGACGGTAAAAGAAATTTAATTCACATAACGATGAAAGGGTTTAGGGTGGGCTTTGATAAATAAAGCCGGGATAGAGGATATTACGGGGCCTTTTTTGCACCACATATTGATATTAATGCCCTGGAGTTTTGACAAAACTGCGCCCGCTTTGTTTATCACAAGTTCAACACAACGTTATTGTTTAAGTTTTTTAATATCGAATTTTCCGGTGTGATTTTGTTTTATTAACGTTTGTGTAACTTCATAATTGAATTGCAGCCATGAACTGAAGGCCTACGTCTATTATGTAAATATACGTAAATAAAATGTACGTCTATTACCAAGCAAAAGTAATAATATTGAAGATTGATATTTTGTATTGAGTAATTGTGTATTTAATTGTTTTAAAAATACTAAAACGTTGCCGCGCCGTTGTCAAATAAGTTTTATTAATGTATTCTCCCTCAATGTAAGTGAATAATTAATAGAACCCATTTTTTGAGGAATAAAAAAAATAAAATCATATTTTTCTATGATTTATAAACACCATAATGATATTATTGCAATATTTAAATATCGCAATTATATTTTTTCGGTTTAAGCTCATTAACTTTCACTGCATGTTTTCAGTAATGGCTACAGAATTAATCAGGTTTAATATAACCTTCCTAAAATGTTCCACAAACACAACTTAATAATTAACCCTGCTCACATCATTATCATTATGAAATTGTTCTGACATAACCCTAGTCATCAAAAATTCCCATAACCCTTCCGAAGTCTCATATTCAATTACGTCGGGTCCATGAGACCCCGAAGCTCCTAACATGTAAAAGATACTTCATTAATATTTACCTAGCATCTGTAATTAAGTAGGGGATGTCGTGGAATGTTCGAGGCGAAAATTGCTAGGGCGTTCCGAACATTTTGTTGTTGTTTCAAAAACACACGCTGTAATCTTTGTAACTTACATTTACATGTGTGTTTAGATCATCATAAAGATAAAACGAAAAGAGAGTAGGTAACTGAAAAGAATAAGGAATATTATTATTATTTGATGTCAATTAAATAACAATTATTTTTTACTTGTGTCGCAGAAACTTAACTTTCATTATATTCCTTAGAGACCTAAAATTTCTGTGACCAGAAATACCAACCTGCAATTTTTTTAACGCCAGATAGCGAGCATTTGATAAAAATTATAAAAAGCATTTTCCAAAGATCTAATTTCATTCGGAAGGCAACTGAAGACCGATAAACTTTTCAGACTTCATAAAAAGAACATATTTTATCGGAGAAAAAAACAAAACGTAAGAAATTATATGTAGAATACACAACTTTTATATATTTTGGACACGCACTGTACAGCCATCGCTTTACTATTTAATGTACGGATAAATTTTCTATCATGTCCACTTACTTATTTATTTACTTCTTACATAAAAGACTTTACCTTCGCCCACGCAATAAAATAAGTGATTTATAAATGGCGCCTGCTTCAGATATATATTACTAACTAGACAGTTATTGTTTTTGTTCAACAAGGCATGCCACTGTCAATTACAAATCGTTTCTTAATTAGATTCAGTAGGTAGTTTATTATGTTGGTTTTTGTATTTTTTGTTTTAAATGGTTTGGATGATAAGGCTTGATGGAAATAACAGTTTAGCCGTTTTAGGGTTACGTACTCACGTAGACAAGGAAGTCATTTGGCTTCATTTGTGAGGATATTTTTTTATTAACCTACTTCCAAAAACAGGAGGCGGTTATACGTTCGGCTGTATATATATATATATATATATATATAATTTTTTGATATCCAATATCAGATTTTCAAGATGGCCGATGATAGGTTTTCAAGATGGCGGATGTTTTCGCCACCGGCCCAGATCACTAATACTGACCTGTCACGTACGCGGTATTTATCAGCGCACGAGTAGAAACTAGAAAGCAGTTATCATCAGAAACAGGCATTAATATAATTAAAAGTGTTCGCCACACGACTTTGACCCCTATTTGCTATGACACGGGATTGTTTCGAGGCGTCTTCAAATTCGGCAGCCGAGTAACGTTAGCAACGAACAATTTGAAAAATTATGTCTACTTTTGGTAATTATAAATAAATTTTTCAACGGTCTATAAAAATGGTTTCTTGTCATATAAGATTGTCTATTTACTACAATTCGATGACTGAATTTGCTATTTTTTCGAGTCTGATCAAAAAAATATTTGTTTCTACGGTTTTTATTAGTTATTTACGCATGTTTGGTTTTTCTACATTAGAATCAACGTTTGTTTAATTATTGTTTATCAATAACTACCCGTAACTCGTGAGTCTTAGGTGTGCAAACTTTAGCCAACGTTTATCAACAAACTTGTGGCCACAGATTTAAAATATTCTTCAACAACTTCAAAGAAGAATTTCTATAGTACTTAATTCTTTTTTTTTTGTGTATTGATCTATTATTTTTTTAGTATACACTAATAGCTAGTTTTTTTGTTGACGCTACCAGTAGTAGCTAGTTCTGAACATAATATTTCAATATCGAATTCACACGATCGCATTCGAACATCTGTCACGATTTTCGATCGATGCAACATGTCTGTGTGCAGCCACGGGGCAGGAGGTAGCGGGAGCGGATAGCGGATGAAATAAATTAAACAACACTTTGTTAACTACATATTAATCTAGGTTGCAAATGATACCTAAGAAGAATTGGTTAAGACTTGAGACGATTATTTTTGTCTACCGTTGCAAACATACAAGATAAATGAAGACTAAATATTCTCACCACCTCCATATTGTATCCAGTTATATAATAATTGTATCATCAATAATCCATGAAATCCCATTGGTTTGACATGTCAAATTGATAGGATTTCTACGAAAAGATAGTATTATAAGTTCACAATCGCTATTTTCATGGCCCCAACACACACTTCATACACGCCTCACATACTTTAATGTACTCATTATTTTTTATGTACCGCCTTTGCCTAACTCTAACAGTACTTTCTTCAAAGATTGATTATTAATAATTTCGTGTGTTGTTAATTATATGGGCGAAATAATTGAGTAACGCATCGACTATGCGTGGAGTTGTTTTGACGGGAGTCGGAGATGTGATGGCAATTACTGTAATGATTTGGACACGGAATTATAAACACGTTGTGAAGTGCGGTCGCGGAGCACGTAGAATCTCGTACATTGACTCATCACTATCTGTCTCTTTTACTCGAGCACGAATATATTGCAATCGCGCTACTATCGTGTACCAGTGTCAACGCGATAGCAACATTTTCGTGCGCAAGTAAAAGAGACAAGTAGCAACGTGTCAATATACGAAATTCTACGTGCTCCGCGACCGCACTTTAGTAACGTAGGTGGTAACGATGGGTCTATAATGCGATGTTTGTGGTCGGATGCTATATTATGATTTTTCCGTGTGAAACATCCGTAATGCGGTGCGTTTGGCGTACTATGTCATATGGCGAAATACCGCGTCAATAAATTAATTACATATTTATTACATACATACGTACACTCGAAAAACATAACCCTCCTTCGGGCGCAGACGAGTAATGAACAATATACGATACTTACAAATTAGCTATTTTTGATCATAATCCTGTTTCGGCCCGCGCGGTGTCGCATTCATACACGCGTCTATACCACGTGAGCGAGTGCGACAGCGCGCGAACCGAAGGATTATGATGACTAATAGTTACGAGAATTGAGATTCGTGTGAGGGGTAGCAACCCGATTTATCAATTGTCTGATTAAGTAATACGACTAAAATATTTATTTAGGCAGATTTAAAAATGTTTAAAGCACAAACCCAGTGTACTAAGCTTTGTGGCTCTCCTCCTACGAACTTCGGTATTAGCTTTGTTTTACCACAGCGAATAACTGATCTACATAACCTCCAAAATAACTACTGTCCAACCTCGATGAACCTATAATTTCGGTGTATTTGGTCACATTATACCGCACTCGGTAATTTTGACACGGCCGCTAGGTAATAAGTGCCTGCTTTACATAATTATACACATACAAGTAACACTTGCTGTGGTTACAAAGGACATGGGGGATTTTACTACGGAACAATTAGCCAAGGCGACCAAATATAAGATTAGGTTAGTTGTAAGCGTGATTGCGTCTGGATTACAACGGCATAGGTCGCATATCTGCCGGAGGTGTATATACTGTGATATTGTAACTCATTTCAACGAATATTCATACTGTAAAATATTATTAACAATTAATTGATTATCTCCACTTCATAATGGATTTAATTAAAAAAAATACGGTACTTGAAATGTGAATGAGAATTGTACAATCTAATAGTATTTGGTTTTAGGTCGCCACTTTTTTAAGGGGCGGGTAAAAACTCCCAATGTCTTTTGGTACCTACAACCTAAAATCTACTTAATGTAGATGTGTGTATGATAGTAAATGGAAGCAATATAGTATTAATAATATCAGAAACATTGGTACGTAATGGTCGAAACAAATTTCGTAACTCATATGTAAATAAACAGCGACACACTTGTTTCCATTGACGTATCACTTTTCCTTGGTGTCTATAATGAACAAAATTAACAAATAGCCTCCGTCATTATCAAGCAGCAAATGAGCTGATGATGATGAATTGAGCTAAACGCTAAGAACATTCGATCACGTCAGCTTTCAAAGAAAAAAAACTTGTTAAAAATCAGTTCATACGTTTCGGAGCTACAATGCCTCATGCCACGAACCTGGCATCCCTCTGTTTTCTTTCTTCTTTTCTTCTGTCGGCGGTTAAAAATTGAAAAAAATTCTATATATTAAAGTTTATAAAGAAAGGCGAAAACTGAAATGGTCCATTTAACCCGATGAAATAAATACCGGCGATATATTATCACCTGATGATCGGATGTGCCCCAACTAATCACGAATTAAGAAATCGGCGATATCGTTGAAGACAATGATATCATTAATCATTAGGCATTAGCCTGCAGCATATAAGGTGCTCTCTGCTATGGATTATAGCTGCTCAAGTAGTAAGCGATAGCTGGTTTTTGAATGTCTAAAACTCGCTACGCTTTATGCTGTCAGTCTGAAATTTTGCGATACCAAAAACTATATCTGCCTCTACGTTAATTCATAAAATATATCGAAAGGGAACGGGTATTTTACTAACTGAGATTACTATAAGGTAGGAGGAGTAGGTAAAATTTTCTGTTTTCCGAAGTCAGCTATGAGAAAATTTTTATTAATACGAACTTATGTATTTTGTCTTGTTGATTTATCTTCGTAGTCACATAAAATTCAAGCTACAATCATGGTATATATATTCAGTATTAATATTATACTAATAACCAAAATTAAAAATGTTAAAAAAACCCTGAATCATCAAGCAGTGATCGAGCTGATGATATGCTGTATGGTAGTAATTTAGGCTCCGGATTAAAACATATGCCACTTTCGATCCCCAAAAAGTACAGTTTTCCCGTGGGATACTTTATTTATGTGAGCTAAGCCGCGGGTAAAAGCTGGACAGATTATAAATCACATGAAAACTTTACTATTATTATGTTCCACAAAACTGCCATAAGCTAATAACTTGTGCCACACCGCGACGGCGAGCGAGGTGGGGCGGAGTCGTGTGCTCTGAAAACTCCGAGCCACAGATACCGCCGCCAAACTAGTACACCACCATTATTTCTGTAACTTGTGTAAAGCCTCGAACACACGTTAGTGTAACTGACGAGTAAGGCTCCGAATACATGTTACCGCTGGCCTGCAACAGTGTAGTATTTTGTCAATGGCGCTCGGCTATCGTTTTTCTATAGAAATGACAGACGATGCATGGAAAATGTCGATTTTCGTAATCTATCGATCGTTACTGTACTATTCAAATTTCAAATAAAATTAAAAATTTTAGATTTATATTCATTTTATTTATGGCCAATTTCATCAGTTTCCTAACTAGTTTCGGGGTTCCTATAAACTTGCCCTAAAACGTTTTTGACGTGATAACGTCTTATAAATCGATGGAGCCGGCTGCACGCACGAAAAAACATGACTCATGCGTTACCTGTTACCCGTTATCGTTACCAAGTACCAGCGTTAGCTCGCATTGCCTTTACCTCATTATTATAATTATTATTGTTGTTGTTGTTGTTGACGTTGTCACGTTCAACTATCCTCAGTAAACCGACTTTACAGACAACCGGTATGTGTTTTTATTTAAAATTTACAAATTTTACAGTTTAGAGAAAATCGAATTTTTACTAAAAGTTATTACTAATAATTTAATTTTCGCTTACTTATTAGCTACATTAATTGGGAGCTACAATTTTTTCCTGAACGTCTCTAGTGTGTGGTTGTTGAAGGAACTCATTTGAGACTTCCAGGTCATCACATGGACATGTCACAAGTGGTAAGGCTTAAAGTTTGCATCACTATGACAGAGGCCGGGCTTAGGGCCCAGGGCCCCGCTGAGGCCCAGGGCGTCTACCCACATCAAACTTTCAGCTGCTCACATCCGCACATAAATCAGGGGGTGACGTGCCTGTACTGACGAGTGGAGAAGCGGAGAGAGAGACTTGAGATGCATTGTTATATCATACCTACTTAGCTATAGAAAAAATTATCATCGACTAGAACAGAGCTGATGACTTTCAAACGGCTTAACGTATTTTCTTGGACCATGATTAGGATCCGTCTCGATCACGTCAGCTTTTGAACCGCGAACCGAAAAAAAAAACCCATCTTAATTGGGCCTTTCGCTTAGGAGCTACGATGCCACGGGCAGACAGACAGACACGTCAAATTTATAACACTCCTCTTTTTGCGTCGGGGGTTTAAAATATTTATTTGCGATGCAATTTCCGCTGTTATAAGCTAGTAGCGAGTATTATGTAAAAATAATATTTTGTAGGTACTAGATGTTTAAGGTATAATGGCATAATAGCTTTTGCCCGCGGCTCCGCCCGTGTTGATGCAGTATCTCACACAAAAACTGTACTTTTTCGTAATTAAAAGAAGCAGATCTAAAACTATTACCATAGGAAATTCAATCAAAATCCGTCATGTAGTTTTTACCTGAAAGAGTAACAAACATCCATCCATCCTCACAAATTTTACGTTTACTAGAATATATATGAACAGTCTTGATATCATAAACGACTTTTTGGAGTTTGAACCAATCAAAACGTGCTTGACGTTGGTTTGTCGTCTATGCAAGTACCGTTTTGTAGATTTAAGTTTTAACACATCGGGACTGGATCGTAACTATATTATCGCAAGATTTAATAAGCAAAATTGACCTTTTAACCCCTAATCCCTAAACACTTTTACTATGGGGATGTGGGAATATACACATATACACAAATATTGCGAGTTGCGCACCTATATTTGTGTATATTAACGCATTAATCACTTGTGCTCCCGACAGTACCGGAGTCCCAGAGGAGTGCGCCCCACTGGCCCACTGCGCTGACCTATTTCAGGGGAGAGCGCGCAAAAATCTCCGGGCGGAGTAAAATGGTGGTATTTTAACGGGTTGTTATTGATTTGAACCATCTAATACAGTTGCTTATCTCAGGAAAAGTGTTATTAAAAGTTAGTTATAAACAGTAGCTTATACATAAAAACTTGATTAATATATTTTAATACTAAATACCGGAAGAATCTTTTGCCCTGTGGTCGAAATTTATCTATATTTAATTTTAAAGTTTGAACTTTATAAGGGTTCTTTGCAGTGGCGTGGGTTTTTTATAACGCCATTCCTATCGGCTTCACTTACCATTTACTACCTACTTACCTTTTGAAGACCCTCATTCAAATCTCTACCTATTATACTGACTAGGGCTTCCCTATGAAGGAGAACCAGCCCTCTCCGCTGGTTCTTTGGCCCCTTACGTGGAAAAAATGTAAATGTGACAGATTGACAAACGTCAACGTGCGACAAAAATGTATTTATCAAACGCACGGCGATGGGAGTTGATAATCTGAGGTAGCGTGTGGTGTTGTTGTTTTGATTAATCTTATGTATTTCCGAACATTATTTTAAAAAATATTAGCCTTCTGGACACCTTCCTCCGCATAAACTTTAATTTACCGGCCAAATTTCATACTCCTCCAGTTGCACAATTCTCGTTAAAAATGTACTGAAAGTTTTTGCTTCACTTATTAATAAAACAATTAAATGCTGATTAAGAACACTCACCTATTAAGTCATTAGCATAACACTAGCCAACCTAGTGCTTATATTATGTATAAGGTACTAAAAACTTTAGCCCTAGTTCACTTACATAGTATCACATAGACCTCACGAATGTGTCACGAGTTCTTTACTTCTCTATCTTTATCTATATCTATCTAATATCTATCTTTTTAATTTATGTCTATTATTGTACGCGCAAGCACTTTAACGTTTAATAAAGTCTGATACGGTACTGCGCCCTAAGGAACACATCTGCCGCGTCCAGATCTTTAATAAAGGATTACGAATAATGAAAACCAAAATGGCGCCTGGGTGCTTAGGGACTGAATACGACCACATAACCAATCAGTGGTAAGTGCTTATTTGACAGAACCGAAATGAAATACTTGATATTAGGAGCCTGCTCTATCGAATTTTGTTAGGGTATTTTTCTATTCTTAGGGTTAGGGATTAAGGGTAAAAACGGTACCCTAATACTAAGCTACTACTCCGCTGTCCGTCCGTCCGTCTGTATGTCTGTCTGTCACCAGGCTGTATCTCGTGAACCGTGTAAGGTAGACGGTTGAAATTTTCAAAGATGATGTATTTCTGTTGCCGCTACAACAACAAATACTAAAAACAGAATTAAGTGAATATTTAAGGGGGCTTCTTGTTGTACAAACGTGATTTTTAGCCGTATTTTACAGAACCATTCGTGCGTGAGTCTGACTCGCATTTGGCCGGTTTTTTCCAAATAATAATAACTATTCAGTTACCCATTTTTTTTTAAATCAGAGAAAGACCTGTAACCGTCTTGGATGTAGATTGTAAAGATACGTAGCTGATAGTAGTACAGTTAATGTAAACCACGATAGACCTATATAATATGTATTTTGAACTACCCCACTTTTGGGATTGTTTGGGGCAGTCGAGTTTTGACATTTGTAATCTGGACATTTTGACATTTGCTTTCCGCAGTTTATTCAGTCCACATTTAACTGTCAAGTCTAAAATCAAAATGGCGTAACTTTTTCTTGCGTGAAGAATTTTTCCGTCAGAAATTTTTGAAATCATTTTTCTTTTTTATATTTTAAAAGTTTTGAAATCATTGAAATACACAAAGCCGCGCGCGCGATTTAATACGCGCTATCAGCGCGCCTAATTTTTCATGACCGCGTCGTTATAGTTTTGCATCAACTTCGTTACTACACCTACAACCTTCACATACCTAAGCCTTTCAGATATCTACCCAACAAATTGAACAAAAACCTTTTTAAAAACATTTAATTGTTGTCATTTGTATAACTCAAGGTGTATTTTTTTCGGAAATTATTAATAACATGTAACAACACAAACAGGAGGCGTGCGTCCCGGTCGCCGCTAAAGGGCTCGCGGAGCGTATCGGGAAAAAACATACAAAACGTATTTTTTACCCTCGGGGAAGAGAACAGCTGCGATGTAACAATGATACAGCCACGTTGCCCAATTGGCACACTAGAATATAACCCTCATAAGTAAAATGGACGTATATTATTCAATAACGCACAGAAGTGACGCATTTTTTATTTAGTCGAGTAATAACGATTGCGTAGCGCACTCGCCCTAAAGTCACGCTTGATTTAGGGCGAAATTGTGTCTTTTTGTTGCCTCATAAGTGTAGCATCGTGCATTGTAACATGAGTTCCATTTCAGCGTCCCTTTTTGCAATTATTAACGCTCCTTTTAGCATTTATTTACGTAACAAAAGCGTCGTATATAGGGCGACAGCGCTGTGACATTTTCGGGTTCCGTTTTCAAACGGGGGCACGCGATTGGCTGGCGGTTGGTGACAAATGGGTGACATTATACTGCGTCGACCAACCGGGGACCGAGAAGATAATCTCCCGAAGTATTTAGGCGGTAATCAGTGTGTGCTAATGACATTTTAAGTACGTGTGACGGGTATTTATTGTGAAAAGTAATTTGTGGCTTGATAAAATATTTGTCTACACATAGGTATGTGTTTTTTGAAGTTTGATGCGTTTCTATATTTTATATCCTTGTTGTTAATGTGCTTGGTATAAATTTACCTACAAAGTCGGGCATTTGAAGTAATAAGGTAGACACCCTACGCGTATCTCACTACCTTACAAGTTACATGCACAAGTGACATAATATTAGTAACACCTTTGATTTATAACAGTTTGAAACTTTCATGCCACGAATTACTGCTTTTTACAGCGGAAACAAAGGAGGTCACGGTACTCGGAAGGTCGTCAAGAATTAGTGGAATGCGATAAGAGCCGTAAAAGTAGTTTTATGGTCATAAGTATGTGTTTAGTGTTTACAACAGAAACGGTCGCCATTATCGACGTAACGACACGCGACGCCGCACGGCGCACGCCATTACGCCGTGATCGTGTTGGTGATTCTTTATGATAATGAAGGCCTAGTAAAAGATAACATTTGTATAGTAACATAGACGGAGGCAGAGTAAATGTTAAAATAAAATCAGCTCAGCATAACCTACAGAAACTATAAAGGCGCTGGAAACGGTATTTTAACTTCATATTATTATAATATTAATTAAGCAAAAACATTCAGCACAGTTTTACGAGAATTGTGCAACGGGAGGAGTATGAAATTTGGCCGGTAAATTAAAGATTGTGTGGATGAAGGTGTGCAGAGAAAGATAATATTTTTTTTAAATAATGCTTAGGAATACCTATATAAAATTAATAAAACTTACACACACTGTCTCAGATTACTAACACACACTACCGCGCTTTTGATAGATACAATTTTGTTACACGTTGACGTTAGTCAATCTGTCACAACTTTTTTTTTTATATTTAAGAGGCAAAATAGTATAAAGTTCAAACTTAAATATATGAATAATTATTATGGATGAAATTCGAACACATGGCGAGCTCTAGTCTAAAGAAATACTTGTATAAGAAAATATTATATAATATATATATAACTTTATTTATCTATAAAAAACTACATCAATGGTGAAAGCTAGAGTCGGTGAACATTAGTAGATAGTATCACGGTTCACGTTATCGCGATGCCAACACAAATGAAAACGTCCAACTCGTAAACATTTTTTCCATTAGTTTCTTTATATTTTAACTGCTATCTACAACAAACCTAATTTTGTTTGTGTGAAAACATATCTACCTAGATAGTATCAGTAGGTACTATTGGAGACAAATTTTATTTATTTTGAATCATGAATGTTGCTTATAAGCAACTTTAGTAATCATTTCTGCGACTGAAACTGTAAATCCTAAATACGGAAATTCAAAACATTAAAGTAAGATAACCTTTTCATAGTTGGTTCCAATTGAAAATTCAGAAATATATAATTATGCAGTAAAAAAATTATATAATAAATATAATTTTACCGTAACGTTTCTTTTAAGTTTTACCCGCTCAAGTGTTTTTATTTCCTTTCACCCCTGATTTATGTGATGCTATCAGTAATAACACCAATCACCACGGTATAACAAATGACATCGCCCTATCGCACGATCTTCACGCTGCTGCCTTGCCAGTTACCACCGTGAAGTTAGCCAGTAAAACTTTTTACACGCCAATTATGTTATCGGCCAGGATGTTTCGATTAAAGAATTATTTTATATTTTTTCTAGATTTACTCCAACAAGATTAATAGTTAATCAGGATCCGCGCTTCATGGACGCATATTGCAAAAATATTTCTTTCGCAACATTGTGTAAAAATTATTTACAAACTGCGGTTTGAATTTAATAATAATTAGTCCCAACGCTGACGGTGGCCGGTTTCATTGAAACCATGCCAGCTACGCAGGAGTTATTTTACAGTGCCCAAGTGTGTGCGCAGTACACAAGAGCACTCTCCCTTCCTTTATTTTCGAAACCTAGTGGGACGGATAACCGACACGACTGGCGAGAGATCCGGCGCAGGTCCGACTTTATACATGCCCATCCGACGCATGGATCAATCAGACAATCTGGTTATCAGCCTGCATAGTCTTAATCAAACTTGGAAACAACATTTTTTTCTCGATCGAATCGAATCGAACCCACGACCTCCGAGTCGAGAGCCCTAAACCACTGGACCACGAAGGCTGCTATTTTAAATTTCATGTAAAGCCAGTAAGTACGAGCATCACAGACTTCAAACAAAGGAATATAACTTTGAGTACTTTAGTTATTCACTTACCTTTTTTGGAGATCGCGTGTCATCTCGAACGTTCTCGAAATAGATCGAACAAACTTCCGTGGGACTTGTTTGCTAAAACAATACGTACAGTTAGTGGAGGCTCGTTGTGGCTCGTTATAGCTCGTGATCGACCGTTTTGGCTACTTAGTGTCATGGGAATGCTCGACTGTCTAATTGCTAAGTCTATTTGCCCTAAAATGTATGTGACCAAGAACCAATGTGTATTGTCCAGAATTTTTGGGATGCGAACGTGCGAACACGATACTACATATAATAATAGCATTTTAATATTTTTTGCAATATTTTGTGGCTTACTAATACATAGTTACTATGGTTTTAAAATTATGATTTTGAACCAAAAACAAAAGCCAGAATATTTCGAATAGTGATCACAAAAATGACTACGATAAAATATCTATACCTACTAATTTTATAAAGTTTGTTTGTTTGCATATTCAATATAGGCTCCTGAAACTACTGGACCGATTTTGATGAAATTTAGTACAGATATAGATTAGACTACGAGGAAGGACATAGGCTACTTTTTTCTGCGGAAAAATGTACGGTTCCCTCGAGATTTCCATTTGCACGCACGAAGCCGCGGGCAACATCTTGTAGTAATATATAATGATACTTTAATGTCTGAACTTTTAATCTTATTAAGTAATTATTTCGCTAAAAATTAAACAAAAACACAATAAACAGACCGACAGTTCTCAATATAATTGAACGGTTTACATCTGCTATGTATAATTAAATAAATAAATAACTTTGTTTATTGTGTCATAAATATGGACCGGTATAAGTTGGCCTGGCTGTGTTGATGTTCGTGTCGTCTCGGGGGTCCTCGTGCCTGTGGGTTGGCCTTGTCACTATCTGGCGTGCCATCTGTATGCCATTTGTGTGTAAATAAAGGTACAATAGCGGCCACATGCTGTATCCACGGAGGTGGTGACATTGTGGGATAATTGTATACTTTAGTTTACTTGAAACGGACAATATTTTCACCTTTATACACAAGTGACATTGTGGGATACTTGTTACATGCAATTATTTACACAGGGCAATTTTGTCACCTGCGTTGACATGGTTTTACAAAATAATATACAGTCAGCCAATCGCGAATGAACATAGGTCAGGAGGATGTTCTTTATTTCCAATACGAATTTAATACTGCCAACATTTTAATAAAAGTGTAGCTTATAACCTGTATCAGTATAATACATGTTATATTTGTGGCAAAATGTACGTATCCTACGAACAACACATATAATACTATCATTCTACGAACATAGTTGTGGACGACGATTTAATTATTTTATTTTTATTTAACAATTTCTTGCACACAAGAAAAAGTTGTAGAATCTCAATTTACAAAGAAGGACGACACAAAAGTACCTACTGGTTATTTCTAAAAATAAATTTCATACAGCATCCCTACGGAGAGAGTTAAAGACAGCAGATAGGACGTGCACAGTTACAAATACATTACTTATAAATTATAATATACATCCTTAATTCCCCACTGAAATAAAAACATTACAATTTCTGAAATCGAACTTTGTAAGTAAATAGGCATTGTACATAATTTTTAATTTACACACAGCGGGTGTTATGACGGATGTTGATAAGAAAATGGTAATCATCATCATCATATAATTTATATTAACACGTGAAGCGAAAACTTCTTCCCCTTTTTGACAAAAATTATGCAAACGTAGGAGTATGAAATTTGGCGAAGTTTATATGGAGGAAGGTGTGAAGATAGCTACAATTTTTAAAAACAACGCTTAGAAATACATAATAACATAAACAAAAATAGCTTTACACGGACAGCACACTAGCTATTAGTAACTCACACTGCTGTGCGTTTGTATATTAACAGTAGGCGTTGGTTTGACAAAATTGTAATTAAAATTGAAAATAAATCATTCTTTCACATTCCATAGACAACATTTACATATTTTTATTGCGTATCTACGAGGCAAAAAAACTCAAAATATTGAAACTACAAAATTAAAATGGAATTATGGTCTAATTTCAACCACTACACGACCACTAGCTATAACTAATTCACCATAAAAAGGGGGGCGGGTTTCAGGTTTGTCTGAAACGAAACCTTCCGCCCGCGGGTAGATGGTATCCAGCACGCGAAGCCTTCGCGTACACAACTTCCGGCGGCGGCCACTTCCGGCGACTTCCGGTCAACAACCGGAAGTCGGTTCCAGCACTATGTCACCTCAAGTATGTTGTGATTAGGTTTAATTTATAGAGCTCGTGCACCAAAACGGTGTAATTATGTGCTTAAAGTACAATTTGGATTTACAAAATGGGGGGTAGTTACGATTGTTATCTCAGAGGTTGTGTAAACTAAACGTGTAATGACTGAAACTACAAGAACGTTATGAAGGGCATAATTTTAGCTCCATATTATGATGTTTTTTACTTTTCAGTTTACAGTTGACAAATATTAAAATATTTTTCATGCAATATTTTTTCTCATTTATTGTGATTTCATATTACATCTACCTGTAATAATAGCCGTAATTATTATATTAATACTTGAAAAAAAAATCTTTCGCTATAGATTTATGAGAATTGTGCAACCGGAGGTGTATGAAATTTGGGCGGTAAATTAAAGTTTATGTGGAGGAAGGTGTGCAGAAAGCTGATATTTTTTTAAATAATGCTTGGAAATACATAAAGTTAATATAAATAACAACCACACACACTACCTCAGATTATTAACACACACTACCGTGCTTTTGATAGATACAATTTTGTTACATTGCATTCGAACTTTTGCAATGAAACAATGGAACACAATATGAAGTCTTACAAATGCAGCCCCATGTTGCGTTACGTTTAGTTTAGGTGTGTATTGACCCTTAGATTTTTTTAAAAAAAAATTATGATTGTCAAACATGATGCTGAAAAGGCCCTGGAATTCATAAAAGGGCTCTACTTGCAAAACTAATTTGCATGCCGTAGCAAAATTCACAGAATTACCATATACCGATTAAAGTTTAAACTCCCTCCAATTACGAGGGCGGGCTAAATCACTGTCATTGTCGCAAGTGGGCTCGCGTGTCGCTAAACGCCGTGACGACGTGACGGGGGTAAGACGTAGGAGGGGTAACACGTTGGAGGTAGCACGGGGGAGGGATAACGGGGTAACACGTCGAGGGGGTAATTGTTTATACATATTTGACGATGATACACAGGGTAAATCTAGATTCTAGACAATTTACAATTAGTTCGTCGATAAAACGTTCAGTGGTTCAAAAAATATCAAAATTACTTATAATGTCTTGTTTGTTATCTATGCTAATATCATAAAGAGGAAATATTTGTTTGTAAGTTTGTTTGCATTGAATAGGTATCGTATATCCGTAGCACAGTAGTTGTTTTAGCTAAGCTACAGGTAACAGGGCCGATTTTGAAGTCATCTTAGTCTTTCTGTAAGCACCTAACTTAAAACTTAAAAAATAGAGACTACACCATATAGAGCCAGAATTTCCTCCATTGCATAGTACAGGATTTCTAAGAACCCCTAGGGGTTCGCCATTCGATGGTACGCGACAAAATTTACGTAATAGCATTGATGACTGGCAGTCAGGCTTGATCGATTTTGGGGCAGCTAGAATGAAATTGAAAGAGTATCCTGAACTCTCACGCAAAACGGTAAGTTCCCTTTTAACCTTTCCTACAAAGTTCTTATGACGGACTGGATTTAAAATTCATCAAAATTATTTCTCGACTTGACTCAATTCGCGACAAGCAACAAGCACACTCATGACTGTCTGTATTTGTTTCATTTTGTTGAAATAATACCCTTATTTTCTTCAACAGACTATTCTTTTTTTGGGTAGGGGGTGGGGTTTAATTAGGGGTTCGTTGTCATAAGGAAACTTTAACAGGGATTTGTGGAGCAAAAAGTTTGAGAGACCCTGGCGTAGATAGCTGAACAACTTCGATAGAATCTTAAAGGCTTACACTGAAACAAATCCAAACTATTTATTGCTCAGCTTATGCGATCGGTTAATACCCCAAACTACTAAATACCGCTGATCTGTCCGTCTATTTTCACATGACACTCTCCCGTCGACGAGTCTTTGACCCCTATTCAAAACATGTCCTATCACTACAAAAATATTAATAATCCAAAACCATACAAATCCCACCCCTATCACTCTCGTAATAGAAGTCATGGTCTTGTCAGTGACTGCAGATACAAAGGTGTGGGCCGTCATGTTTATAAAATAAACAATTGGCGATCGAGAATAGGATAATGTCGTTGTCACTGTTAGGCGTTTTACAGAGGTGACCGAACCGTTAGTGCTCTCGAAATAAGGGTCGAAACGGAGGTACGTTTAGGGCACTTAAGGGCAAAGTAAGTTATTATTTTCAAAGACAATTTTGTATTTGTGAGGTTTTGTAATTGGAGACTGAGAGGTCACAATTTTTTCGATATTCAACGCAAGTTAGTATCGAAAATTCACAAGCAATCATAATTTTGCATTCGTTAAGCATTGGGATTTTTACTGTGGAACAATTACTAATTCCCGTATAACGTAGAAGTTAATTTACCCACCAACACCATTGTAAAAAAAATAAACGTGTGAGTCACAGTCGCAAACTGTGTATTGAGCCTTATAGCACTTTTATGAAAAGTATAAGCACTTTAATTAGATACTTATGATAGTGTCAGACCACCCACCGCCGCCGACACAGAGTTGCGACAGTCGGCCGTGTGTAGGCGGCTTTAGGTGTTTACTCGCATATTGATGGAAATAAAGTTGACAGCACTCGATGAAATAATAATAGAAAATATATAAGCGTCAGTTCCCACCGAGACGCGCCGCGGCGCTGCATTTTTAAGATACTTTATTCACTACACAAAAAGATACACGTTAAATTTGAATTTCGAGCTGGAGGGGTATTATGAGGTCTTGTAGCAGTATTACTTTAACATTACTTATAGATTTCGCGCAAATTAAAAATATCTTTTTGTATATATAAATAGAGATCATGTTTGCTTATATGAAATTCAAAAGTAATGTTAAAGTAACACTGCTACAAGAGCTCATAATAGAACCCCTGCACTGCGCTACGTAGAGCGGCGCCGCTTTTGATATGAGACGTCTATCTTCTTGTGTAGAGAATTAAGTATCTTAAAAATGCAGCGCCGCGTCGCGTCTGATGTGACCTGGCCGTGACAGTTATTATCTTGGGCTCAAAAACATACAAATATTGGCAGATCCGTGAGATAATATCCTTCTGACGCAAGTTTTAGATACGATAGAACGAAACAATAGTATGTATTACATTGACGACCGAATACTCAAACGCTACTTAAGCTCTCTCAAGAGGCTCTCAAGTCACATTCTTTACTTGATAGTTTACGAAGCAACACACAGTGACCGCCTGTAATTAAGTGGCCTAGTTTTAAGCAGCGTTTGAGAGTTCGACCGTTAATCTTTACCTACATAGTATAAAATTGAGTCGCTTTATTTCCTGTTCGTAGATCTTTTAATCTACACAACGGCTTTTAATGCAGTTTTCAGCAAAAGATAGATTCAAGAGGAAGCTTTATATGTATAATAGGTACATTGCATCCGTGTGAAACTGGGGCGTGTCGCTAGTTCGTTATAAGGTAAATTGAAGCTAGCATGGCAAACTTCAATCACTATTTCATACACAAGAAATACGAAAAATACTTTGAACTTTTGCGTTGTCTGAAGTCCTTGGTCTCAAATCTGACGATTGTATTTCGGAACAGGACAGAGTTATGTCAAAGACAAAGAAATTGTATGCCACCAGACAATGCTCACACGGATTTATAAGTTCAAGTACGCTGCCAATTTGCCACCATTAATAATATTGCCCAAACCGAGGCCATCCAATCGAATCAAATGATTAATGACTGATCTGTACCAAAAACTGATCTAATCATTGTTAGCTTATTATCTTTATAATTCGGTGTGTGGAATTAATAATAATTGTCTATTATAAAACATCTTCGACTGGTCGATTATGGTTATAGGTAAGTAGGGTATATTTGTATCTTTAGGCTGGGACTATGTGATCCGGAATCCGGCAGTCCCGGGAAGAAGCACAGCACACACAACACTTTCACAGCACTGAAAATATAATTCTGCGTAATTATTCTTTCTAATTCTGAGTAATTACTTGTGTGTTCTATTTTCAGTTCTATTTTCAGTGCTCTGAATTTTCCTCGGCCTTACAGATTCCGCACAATATAGTCCCAGCCTTAACAAGTATTGTACTCTTATTTTCCACCAACATCCATTCATTTAAACATGAATGCCGAATAAAGTTTTTTTTTAATTATTTATCAGGGTTCCGTACCCAGAGGGTAAGAACGGGATCCTATTATTAAACACTAACGCTGTCCGTCCGTCTGTCAGTCTGTCTGTCACCAGGCTTGTATCTCATGAAGTATGAACCGTGATAGCTAGTAGTTAAAATTTTCAGAGATGATGTATATCTGTTGCCACTATTACAACAAATACTAAAAACAGTATAAAATAAATATTTAAGGCTGGGACTAAATGATCCGGAACCCGGAAGGCCGGAGAAAATTATTGTATGTATGTATATATATTTTATTGTAAGTACCGATCATACTTTTAAATGCATTAAAAATAAAAGCTGTTAATTTGAAATTACAAACAGACACTTCAATTTTGTTTATCTGTATAGATATAATATATTATATTATACAAAAAAAAATAGTTGAACTAAGTATATACATATAGAGCGCGCGGAACTAGTTGGCCGCGCCTTAAGTAGGGACAGGGGTGAGAGGGCGGGTTGCTTGCCCCTTCCGTCCTACCGCTCGCATACCTAAGGCCCCCCTAGCTAGTCACAATATGTAACAGTCATAACAGTCACAATGTGTAATTGCAAAATTCTACATTATTGTCAAGGTGATAAGGTCGTTTTTGTATCATTCTTAATAGTCGGTATTACATTGTGATTTCGAGTGGCAAAAAGTGTCGTGCCTAATCAATCCGTCTAGCCTCCATACAATTCGCAATGCGCCTTAACTACGTTACAATAGCGTTGAAAATCAAAATGTCGAGTTGTCAGATCTGACATTGACATTTAACTCGACACTCGTCAGTTTGATTTTCAGCTCTATTATAGTAGCCCAGAGTTCTAGTTTTAATGAAAGCATCCATATATCCAGTAATCGTCACAAAGTTTTATATTTATAATAGTAGTAGGATATACAGTACAGTTCCTATTCTTTGATGTGATGATGCGAAGGAAGTCACTAAATTGATGCCTGAAAATTCTTCCCGTCCTAGCGAACAGGCGTGCGTCACCTGTTAACTTAACAGTTTACGCGCGCACGTTAATAATCGACAGCTACAATCGATTATCATAAACAATCTTTGAAGGTTACATAGCAGCTATATAACAGCCATTAAAAGGCCCACCGTGCTAGCAAGTGTAAATATACTGAAACTGAAGCGTCAAGTTGACAATACCAAAAGACCGCTTCGTAAACAGAAATATATTAGGGACGCGATAAAATGGTTTATGGTGCACGTGGGTGGTCCACTCAGAAATCATGAAATTCCATAGAACAATGCTTCCACTAAAATAGACAAGCAATTGTAAGTTTCGAGGCTTTGATGAGTTATGTAACTTTGGTGTTTCACTGAGGATGAATGTGGTTGATACAAAGGTCCCATTCGTAGACTAATTAAAGTTTTGATGAGTGAATGTTTGTTACTTTCAGGGTGAGGCCAAACGAGCGTAATTTAGTGAGTTGTGAGTTGCGTATTTCCGGTCGCGCAATTTACCTACCAGTGGCGAAGGCTGGTTCTACTTTATATGAGCCGTAGCCTGTATAATAGTTAGGGATTTGGATGAGGGTCTTCAAAAGGTAAGTGGTAAGTTAAGCCGATAGGAATGGAGTTATCCCCTCGCCGTTGTTACCTACCATACTAAAATACATCCCATTTTGCGTTAACGTAAAACGTGTGACACTAACAGCTAACTTCACTTTTGTGTGTACGCAACCTCACCCTTATGCATAAAACACTGGAACTGTACAGATCGGAATACAGAATAGGGAATATGCACGTTTTTTTATTTATATAAATAGATCTATATTGTTTAACTAACCATGTACCTACTGTCATCGTATCGTAGTCAGTTATTGGATGTCATTGAAAATAACAAAGATAATATGAACGTTTAAAGTAGTAAATTAGACAAAGAGATCCGATGTGTAACGTGACGTCATATTATACCACTTGCACAGAAAGTTCGTACTTAATTTCGTTTTATTAGTATCTAGTAAGAGAAAAATTTAAAACTTTGACCGCTCGTTAAATATCTTCAAAAGGTTATTTTTGGCCATTTATTTTATTCTTCAGTCAGGGGAACTCAATATTAATTTACTTTTAAGTTTATTTACTGTTCTATGCATATTCTCTATTAATACTAGCGTTAGATCTTTACTCTGTTCTCTTGCTTTTTTTCTTTACTTGTTTCTCTCAAATGCTGTTGCATAATGACAACAGTAGTTTTAAGAAATATAATTGTCAATGTCAAATTGACAGATGTCACGAGTAAAGCCTATTTAGTTGGGTGAGCTAGAAGGCTATACTAAGTGTAGACTGTAGACGTATTTGTGTTAGACATATCTCATATTATGTAATACATATCTGTGTTTAGCACCAATAAAGGAGAATATGAGAATTGTTGCTGTATTATTATTATCACCACTCAAGCGTAAGAAGGACATACAAAATCTAGAGGTCGTAGCCCGCTACAGTGCCTTCGAGTATAATTAAATCAACAACCAGTAAACGTTAAATTTCAGTAAAAAATACTAAAGTATTAATATGCGCAACGTACTCCTGCGCATGGCGGCAATGGAGGGAGTGAGGAGAAAGGCCCAGGCTAGCCCTAATAAGGCTCCTATTGGGCCTAAGGGTAGACAATAACTGGCCTCAACAAGAAGGGCCTGCAAGAACCCGTCATTAAAGTAGCTCTGTCAACGTCGCGCGTCGTCTGACAGAGTACTGCCGAGCTTTTAGTGGGTAGAAGCTGCCTCCACTTACCATCCCTTCCATCATACCCGTGGTAGAAATCCCGATCCACCGCAGGATCTGTAAATGGAATTTTCTCGGCAAGAAGAAAATTGTTCCCGGTCCCGGGAATAAGATGATACAATTTAATACAAATGTTGGCGTGGTCAATGGCCCTTTAAAAGTAAATAATAAGATCAAGGTTCTTTGATAGGTTAGCATATTATGAAACTTTAAAGTTTAGAAAACACGTATAACTGGTTGCTTGGTAAGCCAATAAATTATCCGATTTTCAATTCAGATATCAAATACGGCGAATCTGTGGCCGAAACTTCATCAGGATTCTGTGCTAACGAGCAGGATTACATAACTATCTTACAGATCCACCGGCTTTTCAAATTTACGCGAATTTCGGCCTTATGCCTTTGTCATATGAGTTACAATATTTTCAGGTAGGAGGACGGTTGTTGGCTGCTTATTTACGATGACAATTAGGTAGTTTTACGGTTTTATGATAGCGGGTTTCGAGTCTGTCAACTTCTAAGAACCTGGGATGTGTCATTACGGCTTATAAAAGTGGACACAGTCGTAACAAGGTAGCTAATTATGGTTTATGGCGCGAAAGTACGGTCGGCCATATTGATGTCGGCAAATATATGACCATATCTTATGTCGTCTGTAGATGGCTTAATGTAAATTAATACCAATGGTTTCAAAACTAAGGATGGCCTTTGACGTATATACATTCGACAGAAAAAATCTTCACACAAGAATAAGTGACGCCATCGTGATTGCTGGAGATTTTGTGAAATAAATACGAAGTGAAATAAATACGAATAAATGTGAAATACGAAGAACGAGAGAGAATCTGAAATTTAATCAACGAATAACTTTAAAAGTCGTTGGTGAAATTGGAACTTAACCCGACATAATTGGAACAATTTTGCCTATAGGCAAGTTGTCATAAACTATTGAATAGACGTATACTTTACACTTGCCTGGGTAAGCTGACATTGCCTAGGTAATAATTAATGCTAAAATATAGCATGAAGCGTAATATATGACAGTAGAGTTACATACATCAACAGTGACATGACTATAAAAATGTCGCCTTGGGAGATTGAAATTAAAAGTGATTACTTGCCTGGGTAACTTTCATCTATTAATTACTGCTAAAACCTAGCCTAAAGAGTAATAACTCTTTATTACCTAATAAATACAAATCATTGAGAAGGTACGTGTTTTATAGATTTTTTTTAATTCGTCCCCCTAAAAAGTTTGTATAGTGAAATATCAACAACTGGGCGGATTGCGTTGGTTCTTGCCACGCAGATAGTTATTATGACGTAGACATCCGTTAAAACGGATTTTACGATATTCATCCCCCGTGGTGGTGCATGAGGGTCAACGCGGAAGAAATCGCGCGCAATAGCTAGTTGCCTATAAAACAATTCACTATCAACTATTGATACTTTTAGCGTCCATGTGCATTCACCATGCTTCTGACAGGATATCTAACACCGAAGTCGCCTCGGGCGCCGCGTGCGACCCCGCTAGTCCCCTACATGCAATGTGCAGTAGACAATTTATGGTACAAAATTATGGGTAAGAGTGATAGTCGATAAGGCAAAATCAAAAGTTTGAAAAATTTGAAAATTGTACGAAAATGTACCTAAAAATTCTAAAATTTTATTCACCTTATTTTGGTCTGTGCACGTAGAACGATACCACAATGTTTGTTGCAAATTTCTCAATGTCAAAGGTTGGACAAAAATAATGTTTAACGATGTTTTAACTCATGATCATTGACGATCATTAGCAACCTATAGTTTTTTATAACAAACTATAGCTAACCTATTCCCGCGGCTTCGCCCGCGTAAAACCAGTATCCCGCGGGAACACTGTACTTTTTCGGGATAAAAAGCAGTCAATGTGTTAATCCATAGCTTAAACTACTATCATACCAAATTTCATCAAAATCCGCTCAGTTGTTTTTGCGTGAAAGAGTAACAAACATCCATCCATCCTCACAAACTTTCACATTTTTAATAGTAGTTTTTTTTTTAATGAAATGAACCAGGAAACGAAATGACGGATCGCCTGATGGTAAGCGATTACCGCCGCCCATGGACACTCGCAACACCAGAGGAGTTATACTTCTAACTCCTCTGGCGTTACGCACTTGCGTTCCTGGTCCTTAAAATAAAATCCAAAATCGCTAAACAGCACTGACGAGTTGTGCATACGCACACATACTCTATGTAGTATTTAAATACGGACTGCAGCTATGTGTGTTGTCGATGCGGTCACTTCCTTTGTGTTTAAATATTTTGAGGCGTCCTAGTGCAAAGGAAAATGTTTAGAAACTGGTCGAGCAGGAACTTTGCCGATATACAATCATAGTTACGTATGCAGTAACTATTTTTTTTAAATCTGTGATTATAGTGCAAATCGCTCCGAGATTAAGTCTGTGATGTACGCGACTGCGTAAATGTAGAGTCGCCACTTACTAAGCTTTGTCTCCGCCGGTTTCCAATTACTACAGGAAGAAGGCTCATAGCTGGAACTAGTTCTAGGCTACAAATTGTGTAGGCGACTGGGCGGTCACTACATGTCATACCTCTCATCGGCTTTGTGAGAGCTCGTTCATCGATGACATACAGACCAGCCCCTTACTCCTGACACAATCGAGAATCGAATCTGTTTGATCTCAATAGCTTTTGATACTCCCGACACCTACACTAGCGCACGATCATGCGGTGGCTCAATTTGTAGCTAACCTGGATCGAGAAGTTCGTTGGATCGTAACTTTTGGTACTCCCGACAAAATCAATCGACTGAGAATCGAATGGCGGGATCGAAAACAAACGTCAAATTACACGATAGCTAAAGAGGTCTGTCTCATTTGCAGTATCGAGTTTGCTTGTTTTAGTGTATTTGAACTAAATTACGTGATTTTTATTGCAGTATTGCAGCATTATTTAATGTTATTGAAAGAGCTAATAGAATGCGCGTTCGGGAAACGCAAAATTTACGAAGAATCACCAACTTCAACACATTAGCAATGGATATGGATTGTGAGGAAATTCGATGCAATTATCGCCTTAAAGTGATTTATTTGACGTATGAGTCGCAGATTTAACTACTCATTTGAAGAAACCGACTCACCGAAATTATATCACCATTATGTGTAAAGTTATTTAAAACCTTTACGCATTTGTTTTCACATTTGGCCGCTAATATAATAATATATTTTCACTTAAGACAGGGAATGAGATAAATGAAGTCTACATAATATTATTTATATTAACGTATCATAGGAAGACTTTGTTGGTCTCAATCTGTCTTTGAATAAACAAAGTCAATAAATAGTTATAAAAAGTCGTATGTTGATGTTACTATGCTCGGGTTTTCTAAATGTAATCACTAAACACGAATTTGTTACTGTATCATTTACATAAAATATACCACTGAATCATATTTTAACCACAATTAACTGCCTTTTTACAATACTACCAAATTCATATTTATGCCAAGTTATTGTAGTTATTGAATGTATTTTCTGCCCAACACTTGAGTTTTGCTGACAAATTCAGTCAAAATATGACATTGACATTTGACAGAACGTCAAAGAATAAAAATAGAAACTTCGAAACTATTATTTACTGTCACAGTTTTTTTAGAAAAATATATTTTAAAAACCTTCCATTGCATGAGATTGCTGCTGATCTATTTGAATAAACATCTACAATATGTTATTTAAAGTGAAAAATATATTATAATTTTTCCATATTTTTATTAATCATCATCGGCATTCAGCTGTAATTTGTTTACACTGTGGACGTGATGTCAGCAACCGGATACAGCTAACGACGCTGATAAGACACGATCTCGACGCGATCTCGATTTCGCATCAGGATCGAAACTGAATCAAAATCGACATCGGATCAGACTCGTAAATCAAAATCGTATTATCAGTTTCGGGAGTGAGGCCCCTGTAGAAATTTTAAAATGTCGACGAAAACATAGTAAAAAAACTATCCTATCATAATACCAAACACATATTGTCAGTGAAGATGAAATTATTTTTGTATTCACCCTTACTAGATGTTGCCCGGAATTCGTGCTTGCAAAAGGAAATAATGCGGGAACCGAACATTTTGTCGCGTTACAAAGTAGACCTGTGGTTGTCCATGTCCTTCCCCGTGGTTTACTCAATATCTGTGCTAAATAGTTTCGGAGCCAATTCACGCAAACAAAGAAACAAACATACAAACACTCAAATCATTCCTCTTTATTATATTACTATAGAACTATTATAATATAGACTAGTATGTATAATAGATAAGATGTTAGGAATCCGTATTATCGCATGGTAGTCGCACGTTATGTCACGAAAAAAAAATAAGATGACCGTGATGGCCTTCTTCTTCTTCGTTAAAATGGCTCCTTAGTGATTCGCCAACGTCAGAGTGTGTTGTTGACGAAAACTCTGCCTTATGAGTGGGGAGTTTTATGAATAAAGAGATGTCCTTCCATAAATTCTTATATTTTCCTGTACATCAAAAAAAAATCCATTACGTAGTTTTAGGCGTAATTGCTTAAACAGACAGACAAAGTGACTTTGTATTTATAATACTTGTATTGATAATAATAAGTGACAATAACAATTAGACACTAGATTTATTAATATTGTAATGTGCAGATTACATCATCAACTTAGCACATAATAACAATTTAAATGTTACATCAATCATTGTCAAAAACAATATTCTAAATATGAAGTGTACTACTGTGTCGGTACATTGATGTATCGCTACCAGAAAACATTAAAGGTAAAAAATTACCCTTGTATTCATCCTGCTCTTTAAAAAACAACTTAAATTAACCACTACATGCTGTCCGCGCAAAAGAAAATTCCGCAGGACCCGTATATTTTCCCGCCATACAAAGTAGCCTATATCCTTTCCCGTGGTCTATTCTATATCTATGCCAAATTTCATCAAAATCGGTCCAGCACTTTTGGAGCCTATTCAAAGCAATCAAATGAACAAACAAATATTTCCTCTTTTTAATATTATAAAACCGATGAACCGGGAAAGTTGGCCACCAAATCCGTGGTCCGGTACGGACCAAATCCGTACGAGCGTAGGTTAAATGTCATATTTTTGTTTAGATTAAAATTGGATCTGAAGGGAATAGCTATAATAAAAAATATGGTTGTCTGTTGAGTCGGTTTACGGACGATAATTTTACGTGATAACGTCATCACAAGCCGAACACTTATGCCGATCGTGCCTCTCTACCGCTTGTTCCGCACTCTCACTCGGCTCAGGCGGAACGTGACAATCTGACGGAACGTAACAATTTTCTTGCGAGCAGCCGGCTTTCATCGATTTGTAATACGTTATCACGTCAAAAACTTCCATAACAGTTTTTTACAATAGTTAAAGTTTTCCACGGACTTATTTCTGGAATAGTAAGCAGATTGATGATGATTACGACACGTTCGAAGACCTCTGGTTGTCTTGTCCGCTCTGGTTGTCAAAGAGGTCGGCGGATCCTGTGGTTGCACAACCGGCGAGGTTGCCTTATCACCGCTTAACATTTTAATTGATATTAAGAGGTTACGTCGCTTGTAAAAATCATCAGCATTATCATAGACATCGTCGTTATGGTCACATCTACATAACCATTCAACATTCTTACGTCAGCGAGTTTCTTACGCCGGTTCTTCTCGCCGGGCTAGTTTCCGAACCTGTGGTAGGCACTAGGCATCATGTAGACCAACGTTCAGAAAGTGTATAAAAATACCAAATTTGAATAAAAAAATTGATTTTGACTTCATCCTCAGTTGTTTATGGCTCATTATTACTCATATTTAGCTTATATTATTACGTGGAGCTTCAACTTAAGTACAGTTTTACGAGAAATGTGCGAACGGAGGAGTATGATATTTGGCTCGGTTAAAGTGTATATGGAGGAAGATGTGAAGAAGCTAACATTATTTTAATAATGCTCAGTAATACATAAAGTTAATATAAATAACAACCACACACACTACCTCAGATTATTAACACATACTACCATGCGTCTGATAGATACTTTGTAGTTTTTAGAATTGTCTTGTAGAGAATTTGTAGTTTTTAGAATTGTCTTGTAGTATAAGGTACCTACTTGTAGTAAAATATAATAATGTTAGTTTGCTTAAAGTTCTAGATCAACGGAAAGTACCCTATGAATTTTTATACCCTTGAGAGTGTCGAAATATATTGTGGCAGAAACCGCTGTATCTTTTTTTTACGTTAACTAAGAAGTCAAAATTGTCAAAGCTTCAAAGGACTGTAGACCTGAGTATACGATTTCAATTTTATTTGAATACTTCAACGCGTTCCCGAAAGAAAAGTATTGACAAATAGACGGACGGACAATCGGACGGACAACAAAGTGATCTTATAATAGTTCCGTTTTTTCTTTTGAGGCACGGAACCCTAAAAAATCAAATCGTTAAGTTTTAATCAAGTACCCAAGTAAGACGACGTATCACGTAGCTAATTTCCGTAAACATTTCAGTAAATAAAAAACAAATTAACCTGCAAAATGACAGTTGACATATTGCCCCTTGTTACAGATAAAATATTAAAAAAGGAAAAACGCAATAGGGGAGATCGGGCGCCGTTATTTTACATCGGAGTTTCCATGCGAATGATCCTTATGTCGTTGTCATAAAGGCCCTGTCAAAGGCAAAATAACTCTGAACGGTCTGTAGATGTGACAGATTAGCTCGTAATTTCCTCAAATTGATATCTCGGGAGGTTCCCCCGTTGTACAAGTCATCGCTTGTTTATGGGATAAAAAGGCGGGAAAACGTTTGACGAAATTGCGATAAACGTCTTATTTTTTTTTTCGGGAAATTAGATGCATGAATGAGCTTAGAGAATAAGAGAGCTACTTTTGATAAATATTTTTTTACAAAAGAAGAAGATTACAGAAGATGATGAATTAAGTATCTTGTGGGTTTCGGCAGAATCTATTTTTGTAGTAGGTAGTTAAGTAGGTATCAACTGTCAAGTCATATTATTATTTTAATTAAATCCAAGTGGTATATACTCGATAGTAAAATGTGTATGGGAACACACGCGGTAGTGAGTATTTATTATAAGGGTCATGTTTCACAATATTTTAATAAGTGTCAGATAGGTTATTCGGAATGTTTGTCGCTGTTTGCTTTACATCAAGCGACAGAGAAAAAACATGCAAATAAGCTATCTGACACTTAATATCAGTAGATTGTGAAATAGGCTCTAAATGTTATTTCCCTATCAAATTTCAAATAAATTACTATGTTCGTCGTAAATTATACTCGGCGCGGCGAACGTTGATCCCTATGACACTGAAAGTTAATTTCACGACATAACATTGTAGTGGCGTCACCATTAAATTAGGATCATATTGGAGGCGTCTAAAAGTGCCATTTATAAATTTTACGTAGCTTTATGCCATTACAATGATATTCCGTTGGAATTTTTAACAATTCTTAACATTTACAAGAAATTATCTCAATCTGAATTTACGTTTACTTCCTGCAAAACTTACATGTCACATGAAATGTCACACGACGTAAGTTTTGCAGGACGTAAACGTAAATTCAGATTAAGATGTTAAGAATTGTTAAAAATTCCAACGGAATATCATTGTCATGGCATAAAGCTACGTAAAATTTTTAAATGGCATTTTTAGACGCCTCCAATATGATCCTAATTTAATGGTGACGCCACTACAATGTTATGTCGTGAGATTAACTGTCAGTGTCATAGGGATCAAGGTTCGCCGCGCCGAGTATAGTGTCGATTATAATACAAAGTATGTATATTGTATTTAGTAGGCAAAGATTTCAAATATCCAGATATATTTATAACGTACATTTGACAGAACAAATCTTCATACAAGAAACAGTTCTTAGTTCTCCTTCTCCCCATCTTAGTTTTCACCATTCTTCAAATTTCAAATGGCCCCAATAATCTCAAAAGTGGGGCATTGTAACTGGAGACACTTTTTGCCTAAGCATGCCTCGTCTATACAATATTACATACGTCAATTATAGTAGGTATGTACTATGTACGTACCGTATAAATTCAAGCAACAAGTTCAAGTGGTCAAAGCAAAAACTGAAATATTTTAACAAAGAAACAATGTAAAACCGACTTTTATCGCATTAAAAGAACAAAAAAACTGTTTAAAAGAACAAAGTATCACGCGTCCCCTCGCCAAATCTTCCCGTTCCCTCGGGATTGCGCTTTTTATTACTACTCGGGGGAGACTGGGTACCCGGATTACAGAGCCAGAGGACATAATTGCTTCATTGTTTTACTTCCACCGATCGACGATTTCTTGATTGTTTTTGCTCACTTTTTTTCTTATACTGAATGGATGTTCATTTGTTTGCCTATTTAGGGGCTTTTCGTCGAGACAATCTCCTGGTTTGGGTATTTTTACAACTTTATATGAGACTTCTTAAGTCAGTCTTTTTTCGATTTTTATACTGAATATTTAATAAGAAATTGGTTTACACTATAAGTAGCCTTAATCGTAGTACGTAGATACTTTGAATAATAAATTTAACATTTCACTTCAAACCGAAATTTACGAAAAAGTCTCACATTGACAAACCCAACTAGTCCAGCCACAGTCATCCGCCACAATACCCTAGAAAGTATCACACGGGTAACTTTAAAAATAATGTAATTAAATGTGTAAGGTGTAAAATTCGCCACGAACTCTCGTGCGATGCGTGAAATAAGATTTAGGTACCTTTAATATTTGTCATTTAATATTTGTCAATTAATATTAACTGGTTGCTTTCTGGTTGTCGCGTTTAATTTTAAATTATTCGAAGCACCCTGACTGATGTACAAATAAACACGTCAGGGTGTTTCACCGAATGCTAGTCATACTTGTCACGGTACACCTAACAGATTTACCTGCACAGGTATATCTGTGCAAACCGGAGCGTGTATTTTGCAAAACTGACGGTTTCCATACTAGTTGGCTCAAGCTTACCTGCTGACAACGGAAAACGTGTGTAATTTTTTTTATTAATAATTAGATTATCCTAATGGTAATTAAGGATCTTTGTTTTGTGGCGAATTCTGCTAGCGTCGAATACATATCAAAAAGCGACACTTTTGACCAATCTCGTGCGACACCTCGCGGCGAGCTTTTCTACTAATATACCAATATATAATATTACAAGTTAATGTACCAAGAGGAAGGTTATATTATTCATAAGACGTATAAAATACCTAAAAATTTTCACCAATCTCGAAGAAACCAAAATAAAATAACTACAATTATTAAAAATCTATAACCAGATTACGTAAATTATACATATATAATTTACGTATTACCCGGACTTATAATACAAATATATTGACACCTCATTTATAAAAATCGGTTCAGTACTTTAGGTGCTAGGGTGGAACAAACATAATATATAGACTGCCAAAATCATTACCCTTCCTTTTGGCTTCGCCGTAGTCGGGTAAAAATGACGCACAAATATGTAAATGTCAGGCCACAAATACCAGGTTCCCATAAGACGCAGGAGCTTGCCTACATTCCGCAAACAGCCGCGGCTCAATTTGCCGGTAATGACAATACGTGCGTGGACAAATACCTGGAGAAATTGCCTGTATAATGCGTTTATCATCATCATCATCAAATTCAATCAGCCAGTGGATGAAATAAAAAAAGTTAATTTCGAAGCGTGGGCAATAATTAAAGATGCTAAACATGGAAATTACTTTGTACAAATCACGCAACGGCGTTACTTTGTACATCAGTGTAATTATAATATTTTTTCTTATATAAAAGAATTGCAAAACCAGAGAACTCGCTAAAACTCAAGAACGGCTGGACCGATTCGGATAATTTTGATCTTGAAATAATTGTGGAAGTTTAGGGAAGGCTTTAAGCCGATGAGAAATGCTGGAAAAATGGGAGTTAAATACAAGAACAACGTGTGTCGGAACAAAATATAAAAGGGAAGTAAATATATAAAATAGTATTATGCTATATTGTAGCATATTACATAAAAAAAATAAAATAGTAGCATATTGTATATTTCACGGTAGGTTATATTTTTAATGTAAGAATTGACATCATGCTGGTCGACGTTACTTAGCTACGAACTAACCCTAAACAGACCGCATTTTAAACAGCCGCTTAGCATTAAAATTGTCATCTATGAGGCTTAAACAAACAATAACAGTAACGTCTCATTTGCGTCGGCAGTCGGCACGCGACAGGCCGCCAATTCCGGGGCCAGTCATGTGTGATGACCCCTAATACAATTGCACACGCTTCCTCAATATGCAGAGTCAGAGAGGACCGTACACACTAGGTTACGACAAGCGATGGGAATGTAAGCTAGGCTACGCGTCAGAAACGATGCATTTTTTTTTTATTTATCATTCGTGATTCATTTATTGCTTGAAAATGTATGGCGGCCATTTCACTAGTCAGCTAATGCTGGGACTAATATGATCCGGAATCCGGCGGGCCCGGGAAAATTCAGAGCACTGAAAATAAAAGTCCGCGATAATACAATAGAGTTGAAAATCGAATTGTCGAGCTGTCATATATTATATTATGACATTGACATTTGACTCGCCACTCATGTGTTCGATTATTAACTCTATTGTTTAGTCCATTTATAATTTTACTGCTCTGAATCTTTACGTGAGCCCCAATGATTCTGGAAGTACCTGCCGCGACTAGTCGACAAAGTTTGCCGAAACTTTGCAAAAATCAACAAATATCTATCGTACTCGACTGTACCGACTCCTCCCTCCCACAATGTATTCTTTACCGTTACTAACATCGCTTGAGCGTTAATGGATTTAACAACCTTCTGACTTACAATAATAGCCTTACTACTCGTAACAACAAACCTTATTTACGTTCAGATGACACGCCCTCATAAGCGCTCAGAGAGCGTAGAGACGAAATCGCGTCGCGAACGCGCAGAGTCAGAGAAGCAGTTAATAGGGTACCCACTGAATTATGACCGTTGTGTATCATATGGTTCAGTCTTTATCGCGGAGAGGGGGGTGTGGAGGCGACGTAAGCCCTGCTCGGGCGCAGCGCGATCGCGACTCGTGCGTGAATGTGCACGACGCTGTTGCTACTGGAGCACTGAGCAAGTGGCTGTTTTATAAATGGATGTATTTTAAACTTTATAATGCAATAGATAAGCGTCAAATTGTCATCCTATGTTTCAAAAGAGGGGGCGATTCGCGGGGGGGAAAAATTCGCGGTCGTATGCCCTCAGCTTTAGTCCGTGAACAATATTAAGTTCTCTACCGTAGCACAGTATGTACGCGCCTCAGCTGTCCCGCCTCTGGCAGAGCCGGTGGCACAATATTCGGCATTTCCCGCCTGAACGATCATACCCTTTATATGACAAAGTACTAATTACATTCCTCGGGACAACTGATGTTGATTGTGATGTTATCACGTTATTCCACATGGGCGGATACTGGTTAGTTTGTACCGAGGTGGGTAAGTCTTATTCAAATAGGGAAAATCATACTCGATTACCTTCAGACCCGTTTATACAATTATATTATTATACAGATTAATTAACCTGGTATTCATCAAAATATAGATTTTAAGCTAATGACTATTTACAATGTTAGGAATACAGTCATATTTTTTTGTAGGTATAAATTTTATAACAATGCTGCTACTATAATAAATGTTAATGTTTGTGAGGATATATGAATGGATGGATGTTTGTTACTCTTTCACGCAGAAACTACTGAACGGAATTCGATGACATTTGGTATGGTACTTTTTATACCGAAAAAGTACAGTACTCCCGTGGGATACTATATTTACGCGGGCGGAGAGCTTGTATGTTATAATATGTCGCGTATGACGTGCGAAGTTGGTACCTATGTACAATTTCGTATAGTATAGTATCTGTACTACCTCCTCATAACATTTTTAGACAGATGGTGACAAAGTGTCTCTATCACTCTCTACCACAGATTAAAGAGGGAGAGATACAGTAAGCTCGCGATTTGATTGCACTACTACAAGCATACGCTGAATGTATGCGTGTCCACGTCTAGCCTCCAATCGTTATGCGGCAAGAGTGTAAAAATCCGGTAAAGCCAGTGGACTGTTGATGGGTCGTCAAAACGTTTTTAATTTCGTGTTTGAGTTGAGAATATTGTTATGTATTGTATCTACTGCATGCGTATAAGAAATTCTATGACCTAGTGAATAGACCCCTTGAATCACACAGGTAGTGATGGGTAATAAGACTTTCTCAGTAACCTTATACTGACGCTTAGAATTGTGAAAGAAAACAAGATGAAACCTGCGTATCTGAAAATACTTCACCCGCTTTTAAACAATGTGCTTTAGCCTCGCAGCCTACCAATCTCGCAGTAGGCGAGTTGACAAACAATTTATTTGACACTAATCTTCTGTGTCAACCCTGTCAAAAATCAATCGATTTTGAATCTTCTATGAAAGCTGGTTGTCTGTACGTAAACTTATTTACTCTGTGCTCTCTACCGCGTATCATCTTTACAACCAACAGCACATACGAGCCAGTAAATCTAAAGGTAATGTCAAGGCAATATGTGGTAATGATCAAAATTGCTAATTAAATTGGATTTTCGCCATTACCCGTAATGGCCGTACAGTAGCGTAATGTCGGGAGATTTGCTCACGTAGCCCAACACGTATGCTACAGTCGTGCTCGAAAGCCACCGTGTTTGATCACGTCGCCGTCGACGCGACGTCGCACGTACGTCATAATGTTGCATCGATCATAATGGTACAGTCGCTAGTCGTTGTGTTTGGAGAAAACCGATTTAGGAATATGTTTTTGATAGCGCTGGTTTCTCTTAACTACATAATATTATGTATAATGCGATGCTAATTCCTAATACTTACCTATTGTGATTTAAATTCATATTATTTTACGAGGAAAACATAACAAAGAAACAAACAAACAAAACAAAACTTTTAAACATCGTCTGCCATTTCTATATAAAAACTACAAAAGCAAAAGGCCTACAAATAAATCAACAAATAAATAATATTGGAGTGTCTGTTTGTAATTTTACATTGACAGCTTCTCACTAAAAGTATATGAAAGTATATTCGGTATATACAATAAAAATAAAAATAATGTTTTCGTCTGTCCGTCTGTCTGTTTGTCTGTATGTATGTTCCGGAATCTCTGAAACGGCTGGACCGATTTTCACAAGACTTTCACTGGCAGATAGCTGATGTTATAAGGTGTAATATAGTTCTGTAAGAAATAGGGTTCCGTTTCCATTAGTTCTATATGCGAACGAATTTGCGAGCACCAGCTGGTTTATATATAAAATCGTAATAAGCTGTGCGCGCGAGTGTACTCACGATTTCCATTGGTTCCCGGCCGCACTGATGAGGCACTGGCCATTGTACTGCTGTATACAATGTACGGAGACACCGCCACTGATTCAAGTAGGAACAATATCGGCAAAGTTAATGTGTAAACTGTACGGTTCCCGCGGTATTTCCGTTTGCGAGCACAAATCCCGGGCAACATCTAGTAAGGATGAACAAATTAATAATTTCCTCTTCACTGACTATATGTTAGGCATTACGATAGGATGGTTTTTGTTCCTATATTTTCGTCAACATTTTAAAATTTCTACTGATCTGTATGTTGATGAACGAGCTCTCACAAAGCTAATGAGAGGTCATGTAGTGACCGCCCAGTCGCCTACACAATTTGTAGCCTAGAACTAGGTCCAGCTATGAGCTGTCTTCCTGCTAACAACAGTAGTAATTGGAAACGGCGGAGACAAAGGTTAGCAAGTCGCGACTCTACATTTATGCTAATAATGTTTTGGCGTCTATTAAAGTGATCAGTAATTTCGGAGCGTATTTGCACTATGATTGTACAATATCGAAAAAGTTGATGCTTGACCAGTTTCTAAACATGTTCCTTCGCACTAGTCGGACGTCAAAATATTTAAACACAAAGGATGTGACCGCATCGACTGGCGACATGGTTGAACTCCATATTTACTTCTCTTTAAAACTACTGCTCATGTACTATTGAAACAGCCAAGCCACACAATATACTGAATTTCGAAGACTCTCAGAAAATAACTTATTGAAAGCGACTATAATATTTGTTAAAATAGAGTAATATTTACGGATGAATAGTAAAAATAAAGATAAAGTATTTCTCACGAATCCTTGTAAATTATTACATTGAAATTGCTACCGTATCCAATAATGGGATCTATATGGGATCGGCTTTTGTTGACAATAACCGCAGAACTCCATTATCGAGGCATCAGTATATAGGTAATAGGTATCACGATATCCTGGACCTGATACAATCACGGAAATTGCTACAATCCGTCGCTAGTCGGTACAATACTAGTGGGAAAAATTGCTAATTGAGCAATTGCTGTTTTGCCAATAGTTGCGCGATGAATAAGCGTGAGATTCACGATTAATAATTGAGCAACTACTTACTAATTTAAACTAAACTAGAAATACAAATAAATAAAATTTAACTGTCTCTATTTTTAAATTAACAGCTTTACTTACAAAAAATACTAATTTTTAAGTTTCGTCTATCCGTCTGTCTGTCAGTCTGTCTATCTATTTGTTCCGGCTAATCTCTGAAACGGCTGGTTCGATTTTCACTTTCACTGGCAGATAACTGATGTTATAAGGAGTAAGTTAGACCACTGTTATCTTAGGGTTCTGTTAAAAAAAAAAAATCCATTTCCGTTAGTTCTACACAAAGTTAGTTGCGGACACCGGCTATTAACATTAACAAAAATATTTACACCACTGATACGGTACTCCATGTTTTTTTTCTCAAGTGGCTTTTCCAAAGGATCAGACAAAGTCAGCTCCATCGATTAGAGTAACAGTGGTGTGTATATTTTTATTAATAAAGAGGACTCAGTATTAGGTAGGTGTTCATTTCTAGCGTCTTTCTCTCTGAGATACCTAAACTGGATCCATATTGCTTGCCTGTTGGTGCTGAGGGATTCAATATAGCTATTTCTTCCTTAACTCCCGGTGATATAGAAAGGGCTATTGACAAACTTAAAGCTCGATGGGAACAGACAGCGCAACTTCATATATTCTAAATGCGTGTAAAGCTACTTTTGTCGTCCCGTTATGTCATCTTTTCCACGTATCACTTGGGACTGGAATATATCCCTACCAATAGAAACTGTCAAGAGTTATGCCAATTCCTAAAACAAGCAACAGACTATCTGTCGAAAACTGCCGACCTATTGCGTTGCCAAGGTCTTTGAGCTAGCACTACATAGTATTTTAATTCAACTTATCCGTGTACGTCTTTCGGATGATCAGCATGGTTTCCGACCTGGTCGCTCTGTCAGTACAAATCTTCTGATTCACGTCTATATAATTTCAAAGGTACTCGACGCCGAATATCAAGTCGACGTTCTTCATTTCGATTTCTGCAAAGCATTTGACAGAGTCGATAGTGATGTCCTCTCCTTATCAAGCTGAGCTCTATTGGGTTTTCTCCCAGTCTTGGTCGCTTCTTTGCAGATTACTTTTTTTACCGGAAGCAATTTGTGAGATACGGCTTTTTTAAGAGTACCACTTACAATACACGCTCTGGTGTTAGTCAGGGATCGCTATTGGGCCCTCTTTTATTCCTGATCTTCATCAACGATCTCACAGCCATAGTTAAATATGCTAAGTGCTTACTATACGCCGATGACCTGAAGATTATTATGGTTATAAAATTGTTGTACGATTGTATACTTTTATAAAAAGATTTAGATGCGGTACAACGTTGGAGTATTTAGAACAACCTGCTGTTCAATATTATGAATAAGTGTAGCGTCATGACGTATGGGCGGAAGTTGCATCCAATTGTATTTAATTATTCCGTGGATGGTCATGCCATTACCCGCGTTCATAATATAAAGGACTTAGGGGTATACTTTGATAAAGCACTCACATTTAAAGATCATATTTGCACCATTGCTGAGGATAGCTTTAATCGACTAGGGTTTGTTCTACGCAATGTTAGGGACTTTAATAAACCTAATCTTACAAAATTAATATACAACGCACTGGTACGCAGTAAATTGGAAACAGATGCTTGTGTCTGGAGTCCTCACACGACTTGATCAATACTGTTAACTGTAATACTGAAACAATACTTGAATAAATAGAAAAGGCCTTTTTTTAGATTTATGTAAAAGAGTATATTGATTTTATCCCTGCATGTAGTTATATGCAGTGAATAAATCGGGCTATCTTTTAGATACAACTATCTGGAGATCCGAGACATGTAGATATAATAGTAAAAAGTATAAAAATACTTCGTGGTGTTATAGACTGTCCGGAACTTCACACTCTGATCTGCCGCTTGTATGTGCCGGACAACTTCCTGAGACACCGTCCTAGTCGTCGGCTCAAATAATTATTTCCACTGACGGCATGTCGATCTGTCACGAGAGCTGAGTCCCCGCTGTACCGTGCGTTAGACCTGCTCAACGCCCTTCTGTCCGCCAATCCTGAGTGTGATGTGTTTGCTGATAAGTGGGTATATGCAGAAAGTATGCTTGAAATTTTGCGAGGGAATGTACGAAATAGTCTCTTCTATAGCTAGTTAATAATTTTAATTGTATTTTCTATTGTAAAGTTATTTTGAATTTGTTTTTTGATAATATTAATGTTATTTTTAATTTATTGTTAATTTTGCATATTAACTTATTTATTAGTTAATTAATGTAATTGGGGTCACCCGTTTTAATTAACTTTAAATAAATAAATAGATAAATAAAATTAAATAATGTTATATACTACGTATTAGAAGTTAAGTTTGGAAGTTGAGTAACCCACTCAATGATATTTATTACAATCTTTTCCCATTGATATAATCACATATTCGAAGAGGAAAAATGACTCGACAAACTTTGACTTTATTAACAATCAAGCTCGTCAACATAAAAATCATGAGTTCCTACTTCCTTGACGTTTATTCCATGTTAGAACATAGACCCCTGGTTTTTCTTCCCCAGTTTTTGTTGAACCTAAAAATACCTAACAATAAGGACGAGCATAGAAATCTAGGGGTTGTATGGAATCAACAATCCCTTTAAAATAATGAAATATTATTCATAAGTACCTACCTATTCATGATTTTCATTTAAAAAATAACTTTTCAATTACAATAATGTTATAGCTAGCAATATACCGCAAAAAAATAATTTGTTAGATATTTAATAATAATTAAATTGTATGCTATCTATGGATTTCCGCAAAGTAACGCTTGGTTTTATTTAATAATTCTCAGTTATCACACAATAGTGATGTAAAATGTACGAAAAATTCTATCGATAGATGGATATCGACAAAAACAAAAGGTTTATTTCCACAGTGTATGATTGTGTCTGTAACGATATTGCCATATCATCGGCACCCAGTTATTTGCTCTCGGATCGTGTGAGAAAAATTATAGCTAGCCATCGAACCTACAATTTGGTGCCAGAGGTATGTCAAATGTTATGAAACTAGCTGGTTAAAGCGTACGTGCTCGAGTGTCGTTTGTTTGATTTATTGTACGGAAATTATCAGGAATTACATGTAGGAAATATAAATTATAATTTTAGTCTACGACGATATTTTTTTTAGAAAAGGCGAATAAAAATCATGTAGCTTTAAGTAAAAACCAACGACATTCTATAATATCATAAATCACAATGTCGTTTAAAACATTTGGTGCTAATCTTGTATTAACAACACTGAGGGCAATTGTTGCATATATAAAAAACCTAGATTTCCCTTCATTAAATTTAACACTTCATGTTCCAAAAACATTTTTACCGACAAATGACACTGGGAACTTTACTATGAAAATCCCTACGGCGGACAACAATGAAACACACCTTATTTGGAACCCTTTTTTTTCAGCATTCCCACATATTACATTAAAAAAATTGCAATGCAATAAAATTGGTATAATTGGTATATCTATCGTTTCTGATAGGTTTTATTTGTGACCGCTACTTATCGTTATGCGGGGAATAAAGGTCCCAATGTCATTTGGCATATTTGTCATATTAATTGTGCATAAGCCAAAATAATCATTAAGACACACTTATCTAAGCGTACTATGTTATACAATCAGAAAATGATTATCTTGTATGTCTGTCCGAATACACACTTGCTAACAAGAAGTCACCACACTTGACCGACTTGAAACATTTTGACGCCGTCAGCTCTGAGAAGCGCCTTTCAGACCTTCCGACGTACAAGGGTCAAACTCATTGCCAAGAGAAAATAACCTCTAACCGATCGACATAGAGTTGAACACGACCGCAAAGCAAGCTTTGTGCGACCTACAATATTTTATAAAACATATGACGGATAGTCACTTGACGAATTCCTTTGTATCTCCGGTGGAATCGGATTCAATTGAAAATGCACCGTATTTTCGTACAAATAACAAATATGTTTGATAGCTGACGTAAACGCAGTTACGCCATTTTGTTTTCGTCGGTGTCGTCATGAAGATATCAGACGTCACCTGATAGCGAATGACAAGAGATTTGAATATATCGTGCTGAGACACAGTTTCACTATTCTGAGACGTTGTGTGGCCAAGCGCGAGCTGTACAAATACATGTTCCTTCACAGCAATTACAATCAACGACTCGGAATGGCTTATTAAAGCTACATTGTTTCCATTTGCTGCTGTCGGTGGCCCGGTCATCACTAATACGGTGTTTTCCTGTATTATTATTTTTTATTACATAAATGAATAGTGCTCTGAAAAATAAGAGTTTACAATAGGAATAGTATTCAAAAAATCAATATTTTTATAGATATTGCGGATTTTAAGGGTTATAATACAATAATATGCCGGGCAACATACCCTTACGGATACCAATAATATTATTTGTATACTGTCGATACTGAACTTACTCTTAAGACTAACCTGGGGCGCCAGCCAGGACCACCTGGCAACAATCTTACATATCAGCTCCATAACATATAGAACAGAAATGTATATGTGCATAATTGCTTATGCTGCATGTTACAAATATGTTTCAAATTACAGGTCAGCTCACTCCCGATGCGGCGCTGCAATTTTAAGAGAGCGATTCAAATTGAACTTTATTCACAAGATTATTAAGATATTCACATTTAATTGCAAGAGCGGCGCCGCGCTACGCAGCTCGGTGCAGCTCAAAATCTCAAACTGACCCTGAGTGGGGCAGATTCGGCTGCCCCACTCAGGGTCAGTTTGAGATTTACTTTTTTTTTTTTTTTTTTAGTTTTTTGAGAGTACGGAAAATGTTAATGTCAATGTCTAATTAGTGCTGGATTGTCAATTATATTCGGATCCTCACCCTGTCCCGGGGGTTATAGATGCCGAAAACGCTAAAAAACAGTGTAACTAAAGGTCTGCTAACCCCCACTATTTTAGTGGTTGAACCACAGACTAAAGAAAAAGGAACAGATAAACAGCTACATAGTTTGCTTTCATTTCGATTGCACTACTACACGCATACGGTGTGTGATGACTGTGTGGAAAAGTTGTGGGCCGTTGAAGGGGACGTCGAAATTTTCATTTGGATCGTTCTATGAAAGCTGTTTCTCTGTACGTAAGTATATATATTTTGTACTTTGTGGATCAAACTCCAAGGTGACTACACTGTTAAAGTGAAAAGATCCTTGACATTCCTTTACTAGTTACATACGAAATTGATATTAGGCATGATTACGATGATTCGTAAAAACAAATTGTAGTTAAAGCTATTTGCTGTTGGGCTTGTCGGCACCAATCACAGGTTATTAAAGAAATGTCCGCGGAGCTAGCGTGAACTACGTGACTCTCCGTGTTGTGGCCTGGAGCTTCATACGGACTGCGCCTGCGACGATTTTCGTGAATAACTACAATTTTTATAAAAAAACTATAACCCGACTACATAAATTATATAGCCCATGTTATTTATTACTATAATATACTATTAACACCTCATTTTTTTTAATCGGACCAGTATTTTAGGCGCTACGGTGTAAGAAACATACATACGTAGACTGCCAAAATCATCACCTTCCCTATGGCTTCGCCGTAGTCGGGTGAAAATAATGTTTCTTGATATCGCGATTGCTTACATACTTATATCAGACTAGCTATTGCGCGCGGCTTCGCCCGCGTAGATACAACACCAAACGGGAACACTGCATTTTTTCGAGATAAAACTATTTATTGTGTTAAGCCAGAATCTAAACTATTACCATACCACATTTCATGAAAATATGTTCAGTAGTTTTTGCGTGAAAGAGTACCAAACATACATCCATCCATTCATCCATCCTCAGAAACTTTCACATTTATAATAGTAGTAGGACTTATTATATTGCTGAGTTAATGCTATTAAAATTATTTGAACAAAATTAACCTACCTATGTTAGTTTTATCATACTAATATGAGAAAAAACTTATTAAAAATAAAATATAATTGAGAAAACTAAATTAAACCTCTTTCAGTCACTTAATTATGAAGTATTTTCATTTAACAATATTCCAGTTGTTACCTTTTTATTTTAAGATCAATAAGTTAACCGTTTTCGGTGTGAAAACCACTATTAGAAATAAACGTACCAAAAAAAACTTATCACTCCAAAATCTTATCTAACCCGTTGCTATAGAGTCTAGAATGGTGTGAAAATATAAAGGCAATAAACCTCCTTCGTAGGCATGGTTAACATAATAGGCGAGAGTTTGAATCACGAGGATAGCTGGTAGTATTGCATGGGTATTCATGTCATTTACAATCATAAACACAATTTCATACAAGTATCATACATACATACATACACACATACGATTTGTTGCATTTTCACTTGTCATCAAAGTACTGAATTATTCCACATTACAGCTTCGGTCCAAAAGAAGGCACATCGACTTTTGATAGGAGATAAACAGCCTTCTAAAGTACAAACTTAAAAAAATTTGAATTATTAAGGGTGAATTTCACCTACAGGGCGACCTCCAGTATATTATAATATTATATTATATCTGTAATATTATATTATACCTGTAATATGATTGATACGAGATTTAAAACCTTTCGAAACAATTTAATTAATTTGTATGCTATGGATTACTGCAAAGTAACGCCAGATTCTATTAACTTTCAGTATAGTTTTACAAGAATCGTACTCACGGAGGAGTATTATATTTAGCAGTTAAAGTTTATATACCACTGTTCGTGTTTCTGACATCAATTTAAAAAAACTAAAATTTTCAGAAAATTATAGTTTTTTTAATTGACGTTAGTCAATCTATCTTTCCTATGTGTCATTCACATAGGATAGGCAACATAATAACAAAAAACTTCGTGTATAAGAAGCATTAGAACCCTATTAAAGTTGAAACTTTAAAATAAGACTGGACGACCACGAGTCTTCATATAAACGCGAGATGACACGTGATTAAGCCGATGATGCAACAACAATTAATTCATAAAAGAGAATTTAATTGAGTTACCTAATATTATGACGTACGGACAAACGTAATAAAATTGATTATATTATACATAATGTATTAACTCTCTATACATTTAATTAACAAAGAAAAGGCGCACAGGTTAAGTTGTAATACATCAATTGCAAGTTCTGAATCAAACAAACGACTATCACGACTCTGGTATTTGACTGTGCTTCAATCATCGTGGGTCAACTCTATCAGTCATATTTGTGTAACACTGACACGATGCTATTCGTCTTAAAAACACTTTCAAGGTGTTTGATATGACACTTGTTGTTCAACCCTGCCTAACACAAGCGGTGAGAACGCGTCGCGTAAGTACAGAGTAGAAAATATATGTACTTACGTACGAGATACAGCTTTCATAGAACGATCCGATTCGATATAAATTTGAAAATTTTGACGTCCCCTTCAAGGGCATACAATTTTTCCACACAATCGTGACACACCGTATGCTTGTAGAAAGCTAACTATTCAGCTGCTTTTCTGTTCCTCTTTCTCTAATCTGTGGCGTAAGGCCATTTTGCACGGATAGTTCTTTTGGTTTAAGATATTGGCGCCGCGCGACATATTGTGGGCCCAAAATGCAAATTAATGACAACTTTTCAGAGGCTTCCAAAGTTTAAAGTTTATGAAACTTTGATTGTTTGCTAAAACAACAATCCTCCTTATTTATGTGTTTACAGTGTTCATTGTACACTTAGATACCTATATTGGTTTTTTAATGCACATTGGCCTTTTTACGTTACTGGTTACCTGTAATGATAGATTTCTGTGTGGACTTTGGACCTTCGTAAGTTTAAATTCATGTGACATAATATAACTCTGTTACTTATTTAATAGAAAAATGTTTTTGCAGAAATAATTTTGAAGTAGCATAGATGATTAATTTTATCAATAATATACGTTTACCATAAAAAAAGTCAATATGGCCCAATTGTTTGAGTTTTAAAGTAAATGGCCCGATTGGTCCATGTACAATAGGAGTTAGGACCCATCGATATCTTGTGCTATGTCCAGAAGCAAAAGTATTGCTTTAAATAACCTAACCTAACGAAGAGCATGTCAGGACATGTCTAAAGGCTCCCACAGACGAGAGGCCGATCGTTTCAGTTAGAACTGACGTCAGTTCGGCCTGAACGGATTCGAGGACATACACGGAAAAAATCGCATCCGATCAACCTGACGTCAGTTCGGCCCTTAGATTAATAACGCCTAGATAGTCTTCAAACAAACGCATTGTATGTACTGTATTGTGAAGCAAGCAACAGATAGATGTAGGCGTAAGCATTACATACCAACACGCACACAAACAAAACTTTAAAGTCGTGGAGTGTCTACAGTTTTTGCTCTTAAAATTGGAATTTTTGTTTTTGTTTTTCTTAATATCGTGAGATGTAAAAATATAACTCATATTTCATTTAAGACCATCTAAACACGATTTGTGAATATGATTTATATTAAACTGGTATTAAGGAATATATTAAGGATTATCTTATTATCTTAATACTGGCAATAATTTAAATTGATAGTTAAAAAAATCAGAAAACAAAAAAGTTGCAGCTATTGTTAGCCATGAAAATTTTGAAGTAAATTTATTATTACTAGTAGAACTTTCACAATTCACAATAGGGCAGCAAGATGGCGACATAATATGATTTTATTTTAAAATGTTTTAAATATTTGCCTTAATACAAGTCAAATTGTTCGGACATAACATTTCATACTTACATATGAAATTACATCTTCACTTCACTTTTAATGCGCGTACCCAGTTTCTATGTGTTTTAATCTAAGGTTCGGCCTGAAAGGATTCGAACATACACAGAAAATTGCCGCGAGATTCAGTCGTATTTTTAGGGTTCCGTAATACTTAAGGAACCCTTATAATTTCGCTCTGCCCGTCCGTCTGTGTGTCTGTCTATCTATCCGCCGCTCTCTTAGCTTCTGTAATAACTTTATGAAAATAGCTTTTTAAGTAGGTAATTCAAAAAATAACTATTGCGCGTTGATAGTTACGGAACTCTCCTTAGACATGTCGTGACATGCTCTTGTTTAGTTTAGGCTATTATTTTATATATTTATTGTATTTTGCTGCAACTGTAGTCAAGCTATCGACGAAACCGAATTAATGTGTCATACATTTTTCCAGCTTTTGTACGCCTAAAGGCTGACTGGTAGAGAATGCCATATGGCATTAAGTCCGCCTATGTACCTGGTTTTGTGCATTAATTGTAAGTAAATAAATAAATAAATATCTCTTTTTTTATAGTAATACCCCCTTACTATTAAAAATATTTACGCAATGGATAAGCAATACAATGATATGTCCTAGTCTGTCAAGCGACTTTTCCCACGTATCAGATAAGGACAAAACATTGTATTGCTTATCCACTATTTAAATATTTTTATTAGTAAGGCGGTGCGTCTTTAGATTTTATCAACCATAGTGGCTCCAAAGTTTTAAATACTTCAATGAACTCTAATAAATATTCTTTAGACCACGTGCCATTTTTAGGATTCCGTTCCCAAAGGGTAAAAACGGAACCCTATTACTGAGACTTTGCTGTGCGTCCGTCTGTCACGTCAACCTTCCTATACCGTGATAGCTCGATAGTTGAAATATACACATATATTTATGAAAGTTCACATATAATGTAGGTATTTCTATTGCCGTTATAACAACAAATACTGAAAACAGAACAAAATAAAATTTGAGGTGTTAACCTCAAAACAACAAACGTGATTTATTTCCGTTTTGAACGGAACTCCTCTTGCCGACTCGTACTTGTCCCGGTTTTATTTTACACACGAATTTTAATACCGTTCAGTCCAATTTTATTACTGTTCAGTCCATCCGTTCAGGTCAGAATTAATGTTGCCAACTTAGATGTTATACAAGGTTTTACTACTAAATTTTATTACCTCTTTAGTAGGAAATTAGTTGTTATTGTAGAAAAGAGCTAGACAGTAAATATGCAAAATAGCCTGCTATTATGTGCTATTGTGACACCTTATCATAATACCACATAGTAGCACGTGTCCGTAAGTCACTTAAAACTACCGATTTAATTTCTATATACGTAATATTTCCTACTGTATTTTTTAATTTAACGGTACAATTATCATATTTTAAATTTAATATTAAAACTGAAAATGCAGCCGATTACTCGAAAATGGTCGACTTTGTAAAAAATCGGTTGTCTGTAAAGTCGGTTTACTGACGATAGTTGAACGTGACAACGACATAATAATAAATGGAACGCCTCAGAGCGAGGTAACGCCGCATAGCGAGGTAACGCCGCATAAGTCATGTACGGAGAGCTACCCCTAAAATGTAAAATTATTATCACTTTAAGATGCCAAAACCGAGATCTGTACACAATCTATAGCTACACCAAATTTCATCCATTTATATTCATAATTAAAGAAGCTAGAAGCGCGGACAGATAGACAGACAGACGGACGGACAGAACGAAACTATAAGGGTACCTTGTTTATTACGGAACCCTAAAAATGAACACAATAACAAAAATGCAGGGTTACCCCTACTCTACATGATGTAGATGTCAGATCACCTATATGACATATAATTGACCCCATAATATAGGATATTTTATACGTATAGTCTACAGCCGGGGTGGGACGCTATGGTGGGTTAGACTGATGACATTATGATGAGCGCTCGTACGGTTATTACAGCGCAGCGGGCGGGTCACTCCGACTTGTTTACAACAAGTACGTAGAGACGATGGAAACGACTTTCAAAATAAAGTGAGAAAAATACATATTTTAATTTCATAATCGTACACTTGCTTAGTGAGTTTTGTCCTTTATATTAGACTAGAATCCAGATCTTGCCCGCGACTAAATACGCCCAAAAGCTATTCTCGCGGGAACCGTACATTCTGCCGCGATAAAAAGTAGTCTAAGTCCCTCCCCGTGGTCTACTCTATTTCTGTGCCAAATTTCATCAGTTTCGGAGCTATTCAATACAAATAAACACACAAACAAGCAAATCTTTATAATATTAGTATATAAGTATAAATAAATTTTCCAATATTTAGGTAAGTTGGCTCTTTTGTCTTTTTATTTAATACTGTGATGTGGCGATGACTGAGGCTGATTCTGCAAGCCACTTTTTAATATATATTATTATAGAAAATATATTATGTATTTGCCAAAATAATGATTATGTAAATTAGTTAATTACTTGTCTCTCAATAAACTCAGCATAAGTTAATTATCTTGAGTTATTTTCCAAAATAAGTAGAGATTTGTCTATTTTCTTATTCACATATGTAGATGTTTTTGCTTTGCCAAAATTAGAGCCAGCCTATCGAATTCTGAACACTTGGCACAATTGAGACATTATTAATATAACATATTCTTTGCTATTAGTTGTTCGTTCATAATTATAAGCTATTAAATACTTAATTAGAATTAGTATTAATAATAATTATTGTAGTAACATAATTTCTAATCCCACTATTATCATAAATGTGAATGTTTGTGAGGATGGATAGATGAATTGATGTATGTTTGTAACTCTTTCACGCAAAAACTACTCAACGGATTTTAATGAAATTTGGTATCATATGGTACTTGGTAGTTTAGGCTCTGGATTGAAACATTTTATCCGGAAAAAGTACAGTGTTCCCGTGGGACACTGTATTGACGCGGGCGGAACCACGGGCAAAAGCTAGTATTTTATACTTTAAACGAGACAATCGTGTATATAAATATATAATCAGTTTCTCGAAAAAAGTTTTACCAAGAAACTTAGTACCTACACAGGGAGTTTTGGGGGAGAAAAATTGATTGATTTCTCTTTCGTCGTGCAACAATCTATTAATCATTTCGACTCTACAATGTCAGTGCGATTGGCAGCTTGGATATGCGTATGTGTAATTTTATTATGTAGTATGTAGTATGCGTTGTTCCAAAACTCCGTTCCAATCCCGGTCAGATAAATATTTTTGTAATACTTTCTAAATTTATCAGAACTCCGAGCAAAACTAGTTAGGTACTTAAGTATTTGTATGATATAACCATAAGATATTGAATGGCACATCTTGTGTATCGACATCTGCGGTATCATACTCAATATAAATAGGCAAAAAACTGCCGCATCCATTGCGCCTCCGATCGCACCGATAATTTTTCAACACACCATCTACTTATTACGATCATAGGCAGAGCATTAACTAACGCGTTGTCTTTCGATCAAATAAACACTGAAAGCAAAAGCAACCTTAAGACCGTGTAATACAGTCGCCTTTTCAGTCGCATGGATATCAAAGTTTGCACACGCTTGTCATCGCAAAATGAACCTAACCTCAAGGTATAATGAGTGTCATTTCGCTTGGCGGTTCCAGTGGAATGGGGTATTTCAAGCAGACATCGGTCAAATAATCGTGACCAGCCCGTCCCAGGCACCTGACATCTACTTGTTCGGTTACAACATGGGACTTAAACACCACATCAGAACCATTTTAAATGCGACAGCTGCCAGTGCGAGCTTTTTAATTGTCACGATTTTTTTCAGCCGATGTCACGATTCTGTGAAAACAAATATTTTCTGAGTATTACCATTGACGTAATGGGCGTGCGAAAATCTGACAAGCTAAATTAGTGCGAAGTTCGCACTCGGAAATTGAAAAATAGGCCATTTCTAGTAGTTTTAGACCTATAAAATAAAAAAATAAAATGTAGAGTTAGGGTCAACTTACACCAAAACGAGACGCGACGCAACGCGGCGCTGTATACGCGGCGCTGTATTTTTATGAGAGCGATTCAAAATTTAACTTCATTCACTACACAAGAAGATACTCGGTTCACTGAAAAAGCGGGTCCAAGCTACGCAGCTTCGTACAGCTCGAAATTCGAACTCTTGTAATGAAACGTGTATCATATTGTATAGTGAATAAAGTTCAATTTACAAACTTAGAACTGCAGCGTCGCGTCGCGTCTCGGTGTGAACTAACGCTTCGTATCAATAAATTATATAGGACCTTACGAGTACATAATATTCCATGAATAAAAATAACCATATTCCTACTGCTACTTTCCTACCGCATAATTTAACAACATATTTCACAATAATTATCATAAACAGCACATTCCAGAGCATTCTCCAGTAAGTACTAAGCAGCGGATAATAGTGCGGTGCCTGGTGGTCAACATCGTGTCATGTATACGCGCTGCCGTTCCCATGGCATTTCGTGAGGACCTGGACTCTCATTACTGATGTAGAGCATATAGGGGGATAGAAGCGAACATTTATTACTTTCATACCTACATATTCACATTTCACACACATTCCAGAGCATTCTCCAGAAAATACTAAATAGTGTAGTCATGATGTGTGTATCGGGTGCCGTTCCCATAGTATTCTGAGAGGACCGAGTCCAGATCCATTACTGATGCAGAGCAGTTAGGGACGTAGAGGCGAATAGTCACTTACTTATCTATATACCTCTGAATTTCCAGAAATACGTGGAGACTAGAGATATAAAATCGTTAGATTTTTGCCTATATTTTTAGCTCTTCAATTCACGGTTTAATCTTTGCGAAACGAATGCAACAGCATTGAATAAATAATACTTCCCCGAAAATAGAGTAATAATAAAAGTACAAGTGTAATAACGAAAACAAACTCATCAAAAGTCACATAAATGTAGGTATCACGGCATGAAATACGCACTGTCGCTTCTATTCTGCACTTAATCTGTAACCGTGCATGCTCGACTCGCGAACGTAAATAAGAGTAGACAAAGAGAGCACGCAAAGAGCAAAGAAAAGAAAAGAGTGGATAAAAAGTGGCTGTCAGGGGAGTCACGACGTGCTCTATGAATGTGGGAGATATTAGTTAATAACACGTAATATATGCTCTGGTAATTGCGTAATTTTACAGGAATGTAAAAAATAGTAGAGATGTTAAATATTGAGTATTGACGTCATAACTACTTTTTGTTTAAACATGGGTTGATTATGTCAAACGGTGTTGCTTGGGTAGGCAAGTTTTACAGAGATTTGACTCCTTTCCTCTTTGATTTGATATGGCCAGTTACTCGCTAAAGATATTATTTTTGTTGTTTTTCAATTCGTCATATTTTAGCTATGTTTCCTGGGAAGCACATATCTGTACCCCTCTAGCGCTGGCGGTAGCGCTGATTTTTCGAGAAGCGTCTCTCAGAAAAAACAGCGCTGATAATAAAACTCTGAAACTTTTTTTAATACTGCAAAACTGTATTCTTATCAACGTCAAACCAACGACAAAAGCGTTTTGATTGGGCCAAACTCCAAAAATCTGTTTATTATTAAAAATATTAATAAAGTAAATTAATTAAAAGAATTGGTTTTTTAACTTAAGCATCTTGAGCATGTATTACATTCTACAGACACTAAAATAAACATTTGCGTCATTTGAGTAAATCACAAATTGTTGCAACAGACAACAGTTACCCGGCACAGAAGCAGCAAGGCGCGAAGATGTCTGTAGATAGTGGGGAAGTGCACTGTGGTCTGTGCCGCAAGCGGCAGGACAGTGGCACGTGAAAGTGATTAGCAGCACAGAGCTGCGTTGTGCAGCATAAAGGACCGTTGTGCTGCGGGGAGACTGGGGATACATGGTGCGCTTAAATCGGGAACATGCATTTTTTATTCGGTTTTTGAATAGTTCATAATAAGGTAAAAAATAATGTCTTTGCTATGCTATATCTACGATGAACCGTTGATGAAATACAGTCATCACAAAAGTGAGATATACAAAAATTATACACGAGTGACGTCACATCAGTTGAAAATGTATGAAGATAAATACAACATTGATTTTATCAACTCCTATCGCGTACCTGTGTAAACGCGATAGCAATATATCGTGCGCGAGTGAAAAAGACAAGTAGCGATGAGTCAATATATGAAATTCCGTACTCCGCGACCGCACTATACACTAATTTCTACGGTCACTTAGTCATTTTGTTACCTATTCTTTAAACTTTGCTTCTAGAGACTATTAATGATTATTAATATGAGACTTAATGCTCGTTTTTACCCCTATAATATAATATACTACACATATTATATCTGTGCGCAAAAAATTGTTTTACTGTGACCTTTATTTACTCTAGACTAACTTTATATCATTGGACCGACAAACAATAAATAAACTTTTCTACACTCTTCTAAAATCCGCTGAAAATTTGAAAAAAAGTAAGGAATACTGACAAATGAAGTTCACTCTCCCCTCTCGCGGTGATGTCGCGTGCGATCGGATTTCACCACCACAACGGACCCTTTGTGCCACAACCGAGAACAAAAAACACAATGTGTTAGCGGCACTTTGCGATGCAATCCCGACTGCGTTAATTACTGTAGGAACCATTCGGCCTGACCTCCTCTTAATTGTAAAGAAGCGAAGAAAACTACAACCCGTCCGATTTTACTGTACACCTCGCGTCATAGAATCTTCGTAGAAATAAGGTGTGTTCAAGTCGGATGGATTGTACGACAGGTCGTGTAAAGCGGGGTCTACACTCGCTGGCCGCGCACTGCGCAGTGCCAAATTTTGTGAAACGACCGGTAATTGTAAGACAATGCGTTACGAGTCATGAACGTTTGACGCTGTACTGTGAAAATACATTGAGGCCGCGTTATTAGCGCGCAAGTGGAATTTTTAAGCTTATTCACTAAGAAAACATAACGATTTCGTTACCGTAGGATGTTTATTTTTGTTTCCCACGATATGAAGACAAAACTTTTTTGAGGATGGAAAAATGAAGCTTTTTAATAGGTGGACCTGACTCTACTCTGAAATCTATTCTAACTTATTATTTATGTTTAATGTTAAATTTTACTTTAAAAACTTATTTGAACGTTAAATAAATTATTTATAATCATTATCATCATAACATATCCATCTGGCTATTATATTATATATGTTATTAAATTATAACTTATAAATTGTGAACCTAAAAAAAATTACAAAAGCACAACTTCTGTCGGTTTACTTACAAAGCGATTTAACCGCAAATGTAATCATTTACCAAAGATCCTGCGCAAATGTTATAGAAAGATATTATTTATAAAGCGCCACTCAGCCACATTACTTTCGAAGCAGAAAATTTACAAACACAAACAAATCAAATTTACCAACAGGAAGCGAAATCTCGTAAACATCGTTCAAGTACTTTGAAGCATCGACATTATGAAATAATCGAAACTTGAAAATCCCGCTTTTTCCCAAACAACCCTCGACAAAAAAAATTTGGGACTGCGCAAACTGAGCGTGAAATTTTTAAAAAATAATGGGCAAGTGAACAACGGGCCTATTCAGTGGCATCATAAAAATATGATTGACATGTTTCTTAATATGACATCTTTTCGAGCGGTGATATTTTTTGTGTCGCGCGTCTGTGCTCGGCTTAACAATTTTCATATTTCTCTATAAATTTCACTATGCAAGGCAAATACTACCTTATTCTTGTATAATATAACTCACTTTCCATTATTGAAACGTAACAATAAAGTCTATTTTTGGATAAAATAGAAATAGAATATATGAAGTGCCTTAAAGTAATCCAATTACATGTTCTTTGTCAATTTTCGGATGCGGATTATGTTTCTATTGATCCACCATGTTCCCTATTGATATTATTATATATATGTCCGATGTCTATTCATGTATTGTATATTCCGTAGATAATAACAACATATTAATATTGGTAAATCAAGCGGATGTTTAAACATTAAATTGTACAATATGGATTATGGAGGGGCAGTTTTCGTAGAACGAGTAATGTCTAAAATTACAATTATCAATATGTGATACTGAGTACTAAAAGATTATAGACTGGCCTTCAAAATAGTATACTACACTTTTAATATCATTATCTTTCTCAAAACTATAAAAGTTAGACATTTCAAATAAAACCGTTTTATGGCAAATTTTATCAACTTTCTAAAATTAGTAGAAAGCCAATAAAAATTGCTATATGTTTTTTTTATTCAAAAACATTAAGTTTTACAGTTTTAAAAAAAAATATATGAAATTTTCAAAGTTTACTTTCTATTGCAGGCCAGTTAAGTATCTTATAGTTGTTTGCAATACAATGTTATTGCAGAAAAGTTTTTGTTATTTTGCATTTATGTAACAATTGTTCAACGAATGACAATCTATACTTTCTCATTCTAATTTCGTACTTCATCATGTCTCATCCTCTTTTTAATATTACATCTGTGTCTCACGACAGTAATAACTAATAATATACATGTGCACACCACGCCAATCTGGCCCCGTACTAAGTACTTTAGTAAATTGTGTTACGGGGTCCAGACAACGGGAAATATATTTAATACTTTTATACTATACAGGCTATGTTTGAGATTTGTTCAAATATTATACACTTAATATATTTTAATACACATCCGGGACACGGGAACACAGAACTTTTTCGTTCCTTCGGCGGGATTCGAATCCTCGACCCTGTTGCTTGAGCACAAACACGCTAATTACTGAGCCACAGAGATGTTCAAATTACCTATGTTAAGAAGAGGTCGCCCTATGGTCGCCCCTAATAATTCATATAAATTCCCCCAGTCATTTAATTTAAGTTTTAACTTTTCTTACAAATTATAGGTAAAATAAAAATAATGAAAATGTTGTGACAGATTTATAAATGTCAACGTGCAGCAAAATTGTATGTATGTATTACACGCACGGTAGTGTGTGTTAGTAATCTGATGTAGTGTGTGCTGTCGTTATTTTTATTAATTTTATGTATTTCTAAGCATTTTTTAGAAGAAAATATTAGCTTTCTGCACACCTACCTCCACATAAACTATAACTGTGCCAAATAACATACTCCTCCGTTTTTACATTTCTCGTAAAACTGTACAGAGTGCTAAGTGTGATGTGATGTGATGTGATTTGACCTAGTTGTCGCGTTTACAACTAGGTGGCGCTGTACAAATCACATACAAATTCCTAGTAAACGCCAAACGCGCTCACGATCGAATGCGAAAAGAAAAACTCACACTTAGCACTCTGAACGTTTTTTCTTCACGTATTAAAATATATCATTATACATGACATCTGTTGCATGTACATTGCCTTGTCAATAAAAAGTGATAACATCAAGTTAACACATCTACCAGGCGTCCCGTGTTGGTTTATTTATATATATTAGTAATTCGGAGCCATAGCTATGACGTCATTTTGCGTCATTCTCTGTTATTGGGTTTTCACTTAACAGACATTCAGTGATTGACATCGGCAATCATCAAAGTTCCTCATTACGGTGAAATCGTTTACACTACGACGGAACGATTTCAATTCTAGAATAACTAAATTCTAAATGTAAAGGATAATATAAACACTCAGCAATATAAATACTTTGAAAGTGCATCTTGAAGAGTTAGAAGTTGGCTTGGAAGTTTTTACGTTTCAAACTTAACTATTTTTTTTAAGGTATCAAAAACACTTATAGAAATGTTTCACATTATGCCTACCACTGCATCGGTTCGAAAACTAGTCGGACAATAACTGGTTTGGCAGACTTATGCCTGATAGTTAGGTAATTGATTAACTGTGCGTATGTATAAAGGACATCCACTATACGGGAAGAATCAAAAGTGCGTTACTGGCTTTCTAAATCTCCAACTTTAATTTACTCACGAATTTGTCCAACGGAATTCAATTAGGTTTAGGTTTTCGATGTTGCTTTCTTTCCGGTCCGACCATACTTGCTATAACATGGTTGGCAATATCGTTTAGGCGTCGTCCATTATAAATCATCTCACCAAGTGTTGATGATACGAATTCGATAACCCTGGTGGTCCAGAAATGCTGGCCCAAAGGCACACTGAGACACCGCCGTCGCGGCTATCGGTTCTACGAAGCTGACACACATACGTCAAACGTGACAATTCGATAAACCCGTCACGATAATGTGACACACTCGTAACAAAAGATAACGTCACACGTCAGACTGTGACAATTAGACCACATATCGGCTATGAGACATCTGCTTCCTGATGTGGTTGAATGTTGATTAACGCCTAATTAACGGGGCTGGGCTGTCTGCTGGTGACATGGTGAAGTAACGCGTCACTCGTAAACGTAAACGTAACGTAATAGGGTTGAAAATAATGGTCCAGTGTTGTGCAAAACATATACATATATATATATGAAGTACTACAGCTGTCTGCGTTTCTGCTTAAAATTAAAATGCCAAAACTTTCTAGATTCTAGGGAATCTAGAAAGTTTTGGCATTTTAGAAAAAGTGAATCTAGAAAGTAGTACCTAATATAGATATATAACTCTAGAGAGTTAGGTACCTACTACTAAGAACAAATGAAAAGGTGAAGACAGAGTTCTGCGAATTACATAGTAAGGGCCGGTCTAGACTACGCCTCGCCTTGTAATTACACAGTGTCACGCACACGCATGTAATGAAACTACTCCTTACCTTTTAAGGCGAGTTTTCGCAGTGTGTGTTCTTTTTTATTTAGGTAGTGCGTAGCTTTACGTGATCTATTTAGTATTTATATACAAAACCGGCCACAGTTTACGTTTGACGACGCTCTGTCTTCACTTTTTCATTTGATCTGAGACCTAAGTCTGAGCAATAACCGTCAGATAGGTTTATTCTATAGTCTCTACATTGGTTTAGTAAAGCTACTGAAATAAAACAATAGCATTAGCGAAAATAATCGAATAATTGGTCACAGAGTAGGTATTACACAGAGTTATAATTAGCTATAAATCGGGGATCGGTGCCGTGTGCGTCGGCCACAGATTTATTGTTAATGGTGTCCCGAACATAATTAAAATGGTTGATGTTTCGCCCGGCCCCGCCGACCGACGAGCAGTCCTGCCGCAGAGTAGTGTGCCAACAGAAAGAAAATTTTAAAATATCATATTGAATTAATTAGCTATGCAAACTAAATGCTCTGTACGCGTATATCGCGTTTACAAATTTGACTAAATTGGCCGTATTCGGTCGATTTTGCAACTAAATGAAACCAAATCCTACATAACTAACAACTGTCATAAATAGAGTACTTCTTTGTCTGTTAAATTGTTAAAAACATTATAAAAAAGTATATTCAGTATAGCATAAACAATTGTCCAAGAACTCTTCAGAAAATTTACCTAATGCTCTTAACCTGGGCTAACTCCTAAGTGTTTGCATTATTTTCTTGTTCCTATATAGATTATTTTCTTTGTTTAAAAATATTCATAGATAGCGGATATAATCACCTATAAATGTGTTTAAACCTATTACAACAATGTTAAATATAGTTTGGAAAAAGTTTTAAAAAACTCCTGAAGTTTTTCAGGTGTTTTGTTGTAAATTATAATTTTGTAGAGAAGTTAAAAGAATATTGAAAATAATCGCATCGTCATTTTAAGTTTAACGAGTAACTTACGTACTTCTATGTCCAAGTTTAATAGTTTATGCATGCATATGCACAATGCATCCCGAACAGTACAAACAAGAAGTGACATTTTTGGAATTTAAAGATTAATTTATAGAGATAAATCTAGGTACTTATACCTCCATAACAATAGGGTAATCAAGTTATTTAATGTAAATACTTTCAGATGGATCCATAAACGAATAATATATGAATATATGTTTCCCGCGACCGCGTACGCGCCAAAGAAAATCCCGTGGGAACCGTACATTTTCCGCGATAAAAAGTATCCTATGTCCCTCTCCGTAGTCTTATTCTATATCTGTGCCGAATTTCATCAATCGTTCCCGTTTTTTTCGGACTTCTGCAGAATTTTAACCCTCTCTCTCTGTAGGTACAGTACTCTGGCCGGGCGATGGTGTTATAGATGATGGCGCGATAAAGCCGCTCTCACCTCGTGCCATACGGCCGTGGCGCCCTCTGCCGGCCATATACCATGGTATAAATATAACCTGTGATCTGCCGGTCACTGGAGATATTTGATTATAAGGTTACGAGTTATAGATGTATCAGGGAGAAACAAAGCTTCATTTATTTTTATTTACATAGTATAAAATGAAGTCCGTTCCGCCACAGAGTAGAAAATATGTAACATACTTACGTACAGAGGAACAGCTTTCATAGAAAAAAATATGAAAATTTTGCCTTCAACGGCCCCCAATTTTTCTACGCAATCGTAGACTTGTAGTAGTGCAATCAAATCGAAAGCTAACTATGTAGCTGTTTATCTGTTCCTATTTCTTTAATCTGTGCTTCCGCTGTCTGTTCGTTTGGATATTTTAAACTACTCGACATATTAATATAGTTCGTCATTTTTAGGTTAATTCAATAAAAAATATATCTGCAGAACCTTATAAGTTATAAGCGGTAAGCCTGACAATGACTATCCCATCCGCCAAACCATTAAAATCTAATCGAATTTCAACCATTCATCACGTCCTCATAATTATTAGACAGGAGTATCGTGGGTCTGGGCCCGCCCCGACATTATGGGCATGTGGTATTACCACTTATCCGTTTAAACAAAACCCCAGTATTAACGATCATATTTTTATGGTAGGTATTTTAGGGTTAATGAAAATTGATGACACAAAGGAAATATGCAATATATGGAAGCTTGTAGGACAAATGTGTACGTACCTATGTAAAACTGTAAGGGACATCAGGTTCGCTCCAGTACCAAATATTGCCTAGACTTAAAACTGTGTAGATGACATAGCTGAAATTGTATGCATTAATTAATGTTTAATTAAATAAATGCAGCGAAGTATTAGTTGCAGGTAAGATTTATGCTGATATTTTACACAAGGTCTTGGAATCAATGATTTCAAAACTATGGATGGGTAATGACGTACATTTGACAGAAAAACAAATCATGCAAGAAAAGCAAGAAAAAGTTACGCCATCTTAATTTCAGAAGATCTCGTCAATTAAATGCGGACTGATTGCGGAAAGCAATTATTAATGTCTAAATGACTAATGTCAAACATCAACTGCTCGAAACAACCACAAAAGTAGGGCAGTTAAGGTGTGTTAACACTTATTACCTCGACATGCCTCGTCTATACCTATTTGTTTGTTTGTTTGTCTGCATTGGAAAGGTCCGAAACTACTGGACCGATTTTGATGATGATACTTTATATCGCGGCAAATTGTACAGTTCCCGCGGGGTTTCCTTTTGCTTGGAATACTTATCACATGATCAGATTAACGTGATGTAAAAACGTCCAGTATATACGTTATTTAATTAAATTCACTTATAATATTAAGTTCTTACAGACTTAAAAAATATGTTGTCCACAGCTCTACAATTCAGAGTTATCAATAAAACACCACCGACAAAACCTATAAACTTTGCTAACACAGCTGTTATGCGAACTGTATCACCGGCATGATCATTTTTCAATTCCCATACACAACAATTAATAATAAAAAATCATTAAGGTATACGACACGGGAACTTTCTTTGTAGCGTCGGCATAAAAGGAAGGGGATATAAAAAAGTGGAAAAGAGAGCGCCCGGTGCCCCGCTGCGTCGGTCCTGTGTGCAGACCGTACAGGATGAACCACCACTGTCGACAGGTATAAGGTAAAATATTACGGTCGCGAGCAGTTACATAGATGCGCGAAATCTTCAAATTAACATAAACTGGGCCTTTAGTCAAGATGCATTCGATAATTTCGACGGCGAAGTTCTAAATAAAAATGTATGGAATTTGACATAAGTCATCATTAAGTGATGTCACGTATGCCTTATGTCATACATTTTGATTTCAAACTTCGCCGTCGAGAATAACGAATGCGTCTTGACTAAAGGCCAGACTCGAATTGATTCAATGAATGAATAAATATAAGCTTTATTGTGTTAAAAAAATGTACAAATATGATTTAATTTTTTTTTAATTAACAGTTTTACCATGAACACAAAGGAGGCTTTATCGCTATAAAACGATTCATTCCAAGCAACCCTTGGCGTATGGAAATAAAAATTTAGCTTAGAAGTGACTAAAACTAGAACTAAACATAAAACCTTACATACTAATAATACAATTACTTCATACAAAATATTACGTACTCAATATCCATAAAATAACTAAAATAACACTTAAAGTTACGTATTAATATCGGTCCATGCAACTAGCATGGGTATTAATAACCTACTATATTATACTAATATCTACTTAAATAGTTTTATATAAATATACTTATATATATTAGTATATTTGTATAAAGTTATTACAAACCTAAAGAATATTTTTTTACATAGGTAGACATTTAAAATACGAAAACGAATCCTAACTTAAACCTTTAGGTAAGTTTGTTAATTAAAACATAATGTTGAAGATATTCACAAATTACACATCAAAGTAAACTAATACCCGAAAGAGATGTAAACACTAAGCAGAATCGCCTACTACAAAAATGATTAGACGGTTTTATAAGCTTAAGGTAAAACTATTACAATATATTTATTTTAGTAGAAAAGAAAACAAACTTTTTTGAAGTGAAAACTTCTTTAGCGGCGCTGTGTACTTTTTTTGGAATGGGTAAAAATTTCTAAACTCGCGTCAGGACACGTGACCTGATCGAAATTCGTAAGACGGATGGAGCGAGGACAGGCGGCGCAGGGCGCTTGCGCGAATGTTCGTGTGTGTTAATGTTACAGCGTGCCACGCGCATCCATGGATGAGATTAATATTATTAATTTATTTTGTTTATTTTATTATTTATTATTATTATGTAAAATAATTGTAATAGTTCTGAAGTGTTAAATTTTTAATGTAATATAAATTGTCATGTTTGTGTACGATAGCACAATAAATGAATATTGTATTCCACCACATAAATAATAGTACTTTTATACTGATAATGAAAGCAATTCGTACAAAATTATTCTCTAACCATTCCAAAATATCAAAAATGCACAACGTTAATATTCAAGTTTTCACTTCTGTGAAAAAAGTTTTCACGGAGTGCAACCCGTCGATTTTTTCTATTAAATGTCAAATGTACGTGATTAGTTTTGAAATATTTGGTTAATTTGAAATACAGACACTTCAATTTTATTTATTTTAATAGATATAGATAGAATGGGCTAGATGACAGATTTTTTTTATTGCAAAATAATAGTACCTACTCTACCAAATATAAGTAACTCCTCAGAAGAAACAGTGTAATATCAAAAGTCAATATTTTCAAAGGTACAGCGATATGTGTACTAAGGAGATCGGCAAGTTACATTACATACATTAACTGGCTGGTAATTAAAATATATGGCCACAAAAAGTATTTATTGTAAGTTGTAGGTACTTTATGAACATAGGAACAAAAAGAAATAATATTATACATTAAACTCGGGGGATAAAAGATGATTGATCAAATATAACCTAACCTATTGTTCAACAAATTGCCCTAGTGGCGGTTTGCGGAAAAGCGACATCTATTAGTAATCATATCAATTACTAATGAAATTGATAACTAGTTTGTTTGGAATCGCAATATGCTAACAAACAAATGATAGATGACGTTTCGCTCCTCGAAAACCAAGAACATAATAATTATTTTTCTTAGTATAAATATAAACAGTATAGTGGGATCTATTTCACACCCCAAGTAACATGATGATGATATGATATGACAACGATTACTGCAGATAAGTACGTATTTTGCATATGAATTCTCTGATATTCGCAGATTCATAACTTTTTATTCCCAAATCCTAAAAATAATATATATATATATTTTTTATACAATAACTTTTTAAGTACTATAAAACCACATATGTGCGAAACTTGGCCGATATTGATAGAAAATCAGGCAGGATTCTCTGGACCTACCATTTGCAAGTCTCGTAAAAATGCTCCATACTAAAGTCGTACCTAGCTGTGACGTTGAGCCTAGGTAAAAGTGTATGGTAAAAAAGTATAAGGCCGTAGGAACATATTTGTAAATATCTCCCATATTTGTCCGTTTAAGTTCATACTTACCTTAATTAATGTTTTTGAATATGATGTAAGTAAACTAATGATGTAGGTTTTGTTTAAATATTGTAAATTAGCAAAAAAAAGATTTTCGTACTTCTTAGGTGTCTCTAATTAATAAACTACATATAAAATATAATATTTTTTTATATTTACCAAGCAGTAATGCCTCAATATTTCTGAGTAGGTATATTAATGAAACTAAATATTTTAGATGTAGTCATCTCACCTATTAAGTTTATGAATAGATTGTAAAAGCTTTATTTCACTAAAGGTAACATATGTCCTACAATACGATATTAGTTATTGAGTCTTAATTTATTTGTTTGAATCACAATAACCATATATGTAATATGTAAATCGATTAAATTAAAACACTGAATCAAACGCGACAGAATGAATTGTCACAGCACGATGCTCAATATTACATTATCCTTAATAGGGTCCGTTCATACTAGCGCAGAAACGAAGCTCAGCGAAGCGTCAATCTGAAACTTAATATAGTAAATTCACTCTATAGTCCACAACGTAATGAACGTATTCCTTTTGAGAAAAATAACCGTTACTCGTGCGAATTCCGGCGTCGTCTGTTTATCTCAGAATGCGCATTACGTTGTTGACATAAGGGTGAATTTAAAATTTCAGTTCAACGCTTCCCTGCGCTTTGAATATGCGCTAGTATGAATTGACCCTAAGCCCTGAGTTAATAGGAACACGTAACAGTAAATTATGTGGACATCCGATTGGCCTATGTCGTGACAATAGCTCGTAAAGAAAGCGTTTTTATAAACATTAAGAAATATTGGACCTAGATAACTGCCTTGGGGTACTCCGCGAAATTACGTTGACAAGGACGATTAATGCATTGGTTCAGTAGACTTTTAATATATACAGGTATAAAAGAATGTAAAATTAATTATCATTTTGGTAAATATAATAAGTTATTATGAAATCATAAAGCTTTTGACTTAATTTACAAATAAATGACGCTAACTCAAGTATGTGACGCGTGAAGAAGACAGTGAAATGATAAAAAATCGACCAATGACGCTTATGCAGTAATCAAATTAACCAAGTATGGTAATCCTTTTTGACATATTATGTACGCGCGATTTAACGACATTTACTGACTTATTAACGCGAATAGACTATAGATATTATATTTTGTAACCAAAAACCATACTATAGTAGATAATTTATCAAGAGTACTGGCGTGCCGAACATTTCTGCGATGCCTTCACACTGAGAAACAATCTGAGAATCTGCTGGCATTGTGCCAGCAGGCTTAGCATGCGCACCCTAGAAACACCGTAGAATCGACAAAATGACAGATTAAAGAAACATTAAAACCATTCGGAACAAAATAGTTCTTATTGTAAGGCAGCAAGGTAAAGCAAGGTAAGGCAGCAAGCAAGCAAGCAAGGCATTGTCGTTATGAGAAACAACATATTATCTTTTCTTCCCGAGTATCACAAAATGGCCTCTTTTGACAGATAAAGTAGAAACGTTTTCTTATTTCAATGTCAAATAGTCTTACAATAATGTCAACAACTCCATATCATGGCGGTTCAAGACAAATAGTTTATTTACGTTCAGTCATTTGAAAATTTGATCATTTTCGACAGAAGATTTCCCGGCAGCCATTTTAAAAATATGGCTATTTAGAAATTTTGACTTCTATTGATGACCTTATTACCATGGATTAAAAAGTATTTTGCTACGCACTGTTTTGGATAGAATATTTCTACATTAAAAATATTTCTTCGGATCGCCATGCGAAGCCGGCAAGTGTCGATAGGAATTACGGTATGGTCTGAAGACAGAACAAAAGAGAATGGGCATTTTAGACCTGCTGTTTTAAAAAGTGTCGACCACAATCCTAAATACTATTAGACTGTAGGTACAATTTTATCACATCATTTCCCAGATATATTTTAATTCAGATCCATGAAGAAGTGGAGATAATTAATCAAAATAATAATTAATCAAAATCGTAACTTTCTGCCGCGCACTGTAAAACTCTGGAACGAACTGTCACCAGCAGTATTTCCGGACCTATACGACCTGCAAACCTTCAAGAAGAGAGCGTATTCCCTCTTAAAAGGCCGGCAACGCACCTGCAGCTCTTCTGATGTTGCGAGTGTCCATGGGCGACGGTAGTTGCTTACCATCAGGTGACCCGTTTGCTCGTTTGCCCCCTTATTTAATAGAAAAAAAATCAATAAATTTTATATTATGAATATTCCTTGATATAATGTGTTAAAATGTCACAGTATTTACCCTACCTCCTGCAGATATGCGACTTTCTAGTGAGTTACATAATTCGAAAATTAATTGATAAAAATTTTACAAACAAAAAACATTTTAAATAATACTTATTTAAATCGACAAATCAAAATTTCGATCACTTGTAAAAATCGTTGAAATTTTTCACAAACTTTCGATTGTGTTCACAGACTTAAAATACCTAAAACCTTTTCAATACTTATGTGTATTATATAATGTATAGTAAAAATCTCAAATATAATAGTATCAGTATTAAATTTACTTCCCGTTGTCTGGTCCCCGTAACACAAATTCTTCGCATACTAACCACGGGGCTGGATTGACGTGGTATGAAGCGTAAAGCCTGACCAGAAAAATAAAAAACCTGCACTGGAGGCGCTTCATTTTTTAATTGCAGCAACACTAAGAATGGCTGGGATGTGATTGGTTAAATATGGTAAATGGATATGATTTGACATTTCGTTTTAGTGCCGTGATTTCCCGCAACATGGCGAGGTTTTACATTTTTTTGGTCAGGCAGGTCAGTCAGTCAATTATTATAATTATAATATATTAAAGATATTATAATTTATAATGTTTTAATTAGATATATTATAATTTTATCTTAGTTAAATAAATTAAAATAAAACACATACAATTAAAATAAATAAATTTTCGAGCATGTGTAAAATCGTTTTGAGCATTTCTGTGATGGTCCGTTTCGTCACAGCGCTTGTCACCAGCGCCGTGTTCGCGCCGCGGGGGGCAATTGCTCCATCTTTGTGGCGCCGGCTCACTATTATTAATCGCCATTATAATTCTGAGACCTATTAAATTATACCAAATTATTGCTCCGTTAGAAAATTAATTTATTCAGCATGTGTTTTCTTATTCATTAATATCGAATTAATATGAGCTAATGCGACCATTAGTCATTAGGTACCTCCTGCGTCGTTTGTGAACAAGCTAACAAAAATTAAAATCATATCTCTTTCCATTATAGACTTTTTTGCTTATTACTTAATTTATTGCTTTGTATCTCTATGTCTCATGCGATATTTATTTTGCATGAGACAGTAAATTAGTATTTTAGCTGAATTTTAAGTTACTTTAGCTTTGCCAAAGAAGCGACAATATAGCAAGAATTGTAGTAATAGGTTTCATAGGTTTGTCAATGGCAGAAACTGTTGTCAGCAGTAAGACCTCTTTTTGGCACAGTATCTCTAGTTTAGTTATTATTGTTATTTGTTTTATTATAATATGTATGTGTGCAAATAAAGATATTTCTATCTATCTATCACAACTTTTGACCAATAATTTCATCATTTTTATTAACTTAATACTAAGGCGGGTCAATAAGTCCGTGACTTTTTGAATTTCTAACCTCCTTACTGAAAAAGCAACACTACTCCTGTCAACAGGCATCTGTCAGTTGACTCCTATCAAAATTTGAACTTGCTGCGTCACTTAGTTTGTGTTTTACAGCTATCTTTATCAGACTATCCAGTAACTTAAGGAAACAATGAAAAAAGTGAATTTCGTGTGCTTATTAAGCATTATTTTTTGCGAAAAAAAAACCATTACCGAGACCAAGGCTAAGCTTGATAAATACTATGGGGACTCTGCACCATCGATTTCAATGGTAAAAAAGTGGTTTACTGAATTTCGTTGTGGCCTTACAAGCACTGAAGATGCCGAACGTCCTGGACGCCCAGTTGAGGTCTCTACACCCGAAACAATCGAAAAAATTCACGATATGGTGTTGGCCGACCGAAGATTGAAAGTGCAAGAGATTGTGAAAGCCATAGGCATCTCGCATGGCTCAGTGGTTTCAATTTTGAATGATCACTTGGGCATGAGAAAGCTTTCCGCAAGATGGGTGCCGCGTTTGCTCACAGTCGACCACAAACGCAATCGTGTAACAACTTCACAGGAAGGTTTGGCGTTGTTTAATCACAATATGGAGGAGTTTTTTAACCGTGGACGAAACATGGATCCATCACAATACACCAGAGACCAAACAACAGTCAAAACAGTGTGTTTCTAAGGGTGAATGGGCGCCAAAGAAGGCCAAGGTGGGTTTGTCAGCCAATAAAGTTATGGCGACTGTTTTTTGGGATGCACGTGGGATAATCCACATTGACTATCTTCAAAAGGGAAGAACAATTAATGGGGAATATTATGCCAACTTATTGGACCGCTTCAATGAGGATTTGAAAAAAAACCGACCTCATTTGGCCAAGAAAAAAGTTCTTTTTCACTAAGACAATGCAAGGGTGCACACATGTGCAGTTGCCATGGCAAAAATCCATGAATTGGGCTATGAATTGCTCCCACATCCACCCTATTCTCAAGATATGGCTCCGAGTGACTACTTCTTGTTCCCAAACCTGAAAAAATGGCTCGGTGGAAAAAGATTTGACTCCAATGATGAAGTCATCTCGCAAACAAAGGCCTATTTTGAGGACCTCGACAAATCATATTTTTTGGAAGGGATAAAAAAATTGGAGAAGCGTTGGACAAAGTGTATAGAGCTCAAGGGGGACTACGTTGAAAAATAAAATGATTTATTTATCAAAAAATCTGTGTTTTATTCCAAAAGTCACGGACTTATTGACCCGCCCTCGTATCAATAGAGTTTTAATTGAGTCGTATCTATAATAATCAAACGACACTGAAGTCGAGTCCGAAATGCACAATACTCTAAACTCTAAGGATGGGACTATATTCTCCGAAATCCGTAAGGCCGGTGAAAAAATCAGAGCACTAAAAATAAAGCGCGCTAACACAATAAAGCTGAAAATCAAACACACTAGTGTCAAGTCACATGTCAATCTCAAATCTAACAACTTGATACTCATCTGTTCGACATTTAACTCTATTGTATTAGTCCAGAGTTAAATTTTTTCAGTTCTCCGTATTTTCTACGGCGTTCCAGATTCCCGATCATAATATACTCCAAGCCAAACACCGATAACATTAATTGCCATTACTAAATTATCTTAATTAATAGTATCTGATATTTTATTGGAAGCTTTTAAGTCATTAGCGGTAATTACTGAAAGTGTTATTTAATTGATATGTCGGTTCAATTGTATCTTGCTTATCTCTGACATTATTAGAAGTCATTGTTGCTCTGATAAGAGCTGATTGATGGCCGAGTAACAGCAACATTGTTGATGAGTTTTTCATTGGAGTATCAAAAGCACTTTCTATGCCCATAAGTCAGCCTACATGGTCAAAAGAAACGAGGAGGCGAGAATTGCATTTCATATTATATTACTAAAATAGTTTTCAGAAATGTAGATAAAATCACCGAATTATTTTTATTGGTGGAAATTTAAAAAAATCTTCATTTAGATGTATATTATAAACTTCATAACTTCCATTGTCCTTGATTTTTAGTCTGGTCAAGAAACTACAAATGTCAACAATCCGAACATTCTCGTAAGAAATTGGATATTCAGAGAGATTTTACGCTGCACGAGCATTTACGCGATCAGCACCCGAACAAAGTTTAATTATAAGCGCCAGATAAGCAACAATGGGAAAACAACAAAAAACATAACTTTTACTCTACGCACCGTAAAAGCCTCTATCTCTGACCGTACCAATAATTTCTTTTATTTTGAGCAAAAAAGAGTACAATACAAATAAAATTAACTCCAGTTGCGACTACGTAGGTGGCCTCCAACGCGTTAAAAGGATGAAATTGTAATCTTTTGCCGACGGTACAATGGGACAATGGGGCATGTCACCATGTCTTTGTGCCATTATGCGGTGGCGCTACTGCACTTTTTTGTGACAATTTTGGATGCTAGTAAGCCTATTACTTTGTATCAAAATTCCTTTGTGGACTAACCCTTTGATATGTTAACCGCCCACCCCTCGAACCTAACTCTATGGATAAAAGGGTTAGCCTTTCGCTGTAGATTTTATTATTTCAGTAAGTGAAAGATGTGAAAAAACCATAAACCATGTTCGTATTATCTTGCTACTACTACTTGTAATATTATGAAGAGGAAAGATTCGTTTGTTTGTAAATTATATTGAATAGACTACAAAACTACTCGACCAATTTTGATAAAACTTACCACAGATATAGAGTTGACAACGGGGAAAAACATAGGATACCCACGAGCTATACTTTTGCGCGCATGTCACGTACAAAGTCTAGTTTTTTTTAATAAAAATGACTACGAATTTAAAACTTTAACTAAAATCTATAAAAACGTTCTACCTACCAAAAACTTCACATTTTAAAAATCATGCGCCAAAGGTAAAAAACTAATTTTGCCAACAATATGGAAGAATAAAATAAAATTACCGACAGACAGATAGACACCAATCAAACCAACTCCTCATTCTTGCAACAAAGAACTGTGACATTTTTGCAATTTGTAAATTTTTTGCGCAAATTTTTTGTAGCTCGACATTTAATTAAAAATAAATCAAAAAGCATCTTATCGATGTATTCGGAAGGTATCATCAAAGTCCAAAAACCTATTTATTATTCCTTGACAATGCGAAACCGCCCTACAAAAACAGACTAATGAAGTCCAACCAACATTTTATTTCGCCCAGTAATGTATCACATCGTAAATTCAACTCAGTCAAAACGATCGCCTAAAAAACTGTCCCTCAAATTCCAAAAACAATAAAAACGCCCGTCAATCGATAAACACCTTTATTTCCTTTCAAAAAAATCTACTTCACGTTGCAGGAGACTCCTAGACGAACTGTCAGGCGGGTCACTTTGCCGATTTTTTTATTTCTTTTTATTTCTTTGGCGGCATGTTTATTGGGACCAAATGACACGACAGGTGACGGTTTTTATTTTAATACAATGGACGGGAAAGAATCGTTATACATTTTATTGCGTGTCATAGAACTCGATCTAGGGACGATAGGAGCCCAATTGGCTCATCGGACACAGATGGTCGGATATATCTTGATAGTTAAACCTCGGGCTATTAGTGTATGTTAATAGGATTAATAATAAGCAGTTTGACCCGTAAAAATAAAAAATAAGCTGTTGGAAATTACGTTTTTTTTTTATTGTAAATTATCTTGTATCTAGTCATAGTCGGATAAAGTGGTTTAAGGCCGATGGATTTGTTGGAAAATTTCTAAAATCAGTCTACTCAAATAAAAGTTAAATATTAATATCTAATTTGTCTACATTACTTTACACAAGTAAAGAATAATTTACAAAAATCGTAGAAACAAGAATCTAAATCATTCATTCAGTAAGTACCCACCATAGGGTATGAATATAGATTCATATCCCAAGTTCTGACTGAACATATTTTGTTTTTTAATAAAATCAATTAAAAACCTCAGTTTGGTACGAATTTATCTCCATTTCTCATTCCGGCTACAAACGATACTTAATGAATTTTTAATAACAACGTTTGTCAGGTCCCACCGTCCAACCTACCATCCCGCCGTCCCACGAACAGACCTTTAGGGACACGCATTTGTTACCCATTGTTTGGGGTATCTGATTGATGACTGACATTTATAAATTACTATACTATTTACATGCTTTCTCGTGTTGATCGTATCAAAATATCAAATCTTTGGCGGTCCGGTTTTGAGCATTCAGATATTGTTATTTTGAAGCAGTTTAAAAAATGTTTGCCATCGTTTGTTTTTTGATTGAGTTTTATATAATGTGCGATACACTTGATACAGGGAACACTGATCAAATAGAGGTATGTTCTATTGTTGATTGTTTGTAATCATTTAACAACTTAAAAATATAATAACTAATAAGAATAGCGAAACGAGTGTAGTGGCTACCTAACTTTACTTTTTTCAACATCGTGCGTGCAAAAGGCAATAGCGCGAAAACCGTACATTTTTCCGAAATACAAAGTAGCCTATGTCCTTGCCCGTGGTCTATTCTATATATGTGTCAAATTTCATCAAAATCGGTCCAGTATCTTCGGGGCCTAATCAATACAAACGAACAAACAAATCTTTTCTTTTTATTATATTAGTATAGATAGACTATATATATAGACAATAGTAGATGTCAGTAATTTTAACTTTCAAAATCGTCCAGTTTCAAAGTCGTACAAAATTCAAAACTCATTTCAATCCTCTATACACATAAATGAAACACAAAATATCGTAAAACATAAATAACGCAGCTTCGTAAACATATTCATTAAAGTGTTTGCTCAAGGCGATTTGAACCCGAGACCTCTACACAAAACAGAAGCTGAGTCATGAGCCACTGAACAGAAGGGAATTTCTATACCGAATATGTTATCCAACATTTTTTTGTGATCCAAACAATATCTATAATAGAGATCGATTGAGAACTATGATTAACAAAAGCTTAATGTAAAGTATTGAATTTGTAGAGCAAGACAGCATCTGTAATACATTGAACCGCTTTCTTATACAGAATGTCTCCATAACAAAAATAAATATTCAAGAAGCGTAATTAGTATTCGACTCTCGTTCCAAAAATATATAATTATGTAAAATGTGACTATAAATTTTGACCATCGGTCTAAAAAGGCCACTTTAGGTGTTTCATATATTTTTTTCAACTCATATTATGTGCGCCATTTTACGCATTTCTATTGAAAACTTTCAAAATTTATGTTTTCTGATATTATGAAATGAGATGAATCATGTAGTCATTTTATAATTTCACGATTTTTGTATGAAAAAAAAATATATGAAACAATATAAAACACCTAAAGTGGCCTTTTTAGACCCCCAGATTATTTAATTATATAAAATACTTAAATTATATTCATAATATGCGGCCGATACTGCGCAGAAGACGTGTGACCTTCAAAACCGGCGTGCTTTACGGCCGTGTGTGATTTCATTCGGATAAAAATACACCTGTATATACTTATATATTTCATTAACAAAAGCTAATTTCTAATGTAGAGCATCGAAATGTATTATGTAGAGTTTGACAGCGTCTGTAATACGTTCCTGCATTAAAATGACAGCAATTACTCGTGTACTTATTTCTACATAATAAATATGATACTGATTACACCAAAAATTGTAATTATGTAGAGTAATGAAAATGTAGATATCATCTGCAATATTTTACTGCATTTAGGTGACAGGGTATTATTTATACTTATGTGTGTTTATATATACTTACCTAACCTAAAAATATAAAGGTGCATGGTATCTTTAGAGCCTGTTTTACAATCGCCTAATAAATGTCGGATTGCTCGTTCGAAAGTTAAGTCACTGATTACTTTATGTCGAGCGATAGAGAACAAAGGCGAAAAGCTATCTGACACTTATTAGAAGATAGTGAAACAGGCCTTTAGAGAAAGGTTGAAAAATATTTTAATTAAAAATCGCGTGTAATTTAGCATCATCAGACGTCGCACTTGCAACTCCCCACACTGCTCATCTGTCCCTAAAAAGCTCTGGTGACACCTCCCTCCTCCCACCCTGAGTCTGTCCCTTTCGCACTCCAAACACCTCCGCACTAAAGCGACACAATGCGACACAAACCCTCTCGACACAGTCGACACAAGCGGCAATATCCCGCCGTGCGAAAATGACCTCTATTTCACTCTGTTTAAAGCTAATGCTCTAAATTGTGCGACACATTAGAGGACATCTACCTCGCACTTTCAAAACGGCGTATGTTGCTCCATGCGTTCTAAATTTCAATCTTATCCGACGCGTCTAAGGTAGAGAATACATTGGCGTGTGTGAGCTACAGGAGAGACAGTTTTTAATGTCACGCAGTGTAGTCGTCTCTTTTCGCCGAAGTCCTGTCGCATCTGCCCAGTTCCTTTAGCATCCTTCATCGTGCATGTGCCCCCGCATCTTTCATCCCGCTCTACAGCCAGTGTCCGGCCTCGCAGACCGATAGGCAGTCGTGTGTCTCGTTGTTAATATTTACGTTATATGTGGACAGTGAAATGTACAGTGCAGTGCAGTGTGTATGAGTAATCAGCTTTCATGATTCAGGTAAGATAATATAATAAACTATTATAATTAAATATTTAACAATACAGTCAAAAGTGACAGGTGTATTCGTCAAAAAATCGAGTTAATTTTTATCTCCTCCTAATTACTTATTTTTTTATATGTCTATAATTTTGTGATTTCACTTTTAAATCATAACGTTGTACACACTTAAAATAATTATTCAATTAGGCATTTATTTGTTACATTTTCAAGGAAGCAGTCGTGGCAAAATTATTTTTATTAACTTTAAACTTTTTATTTTTATTTTGAGTTTCGAATGAAAATAGCTTATTTTTAAATGTGCTCAAAATGCTTTTCTATTATAGGTTGTAATAATAAATAGGATTGTAACTAGTGTAACTTTCAAAGTTACTCTACATTTTAATAAAGATTTAATATTTTTGTACGAATTACACTAACTTTTCAATCTTATTAGAATGTATGTAGAGATCGCGTACGCGTAGGTGCTCCGAAAAGCTTTACTATAGCAAATTTTTCCAGAAGACAAATGAAAACAAAAAGAATAAAAAAAATTCAATTAAATTAGAGATTCTATAAATAAAATATGAAATATATATTAATAAAGAATAAAATAAATTGTCATAAAACCTTGAACTTCTGTTTATGAAATCAGTAAAACTAATAACATGAGCTGAACTTGTTTTGACTATTATATTATTATTTCTTATTGAAATTGTGTTTACATTATCTTGCAATCAAGACAGATATAAAAGTAGTAATTACTACTATTTTATCGAGATTCTACAACGAGTATGTTTATTTACCGAATTGTAGAGTTAATACAAAAGTAGCGTCATTTATCCAATAATTTCGTGGGGCTCTATTCAAAGCCCATCGCTATTTTTATCCTACTTATTTGATAAATATATATATATATATATATATATATATATATATATATATATATATATATATAATATAAATATATATATATATAAATATATATATAAATATATATATATATATATATATATATATATATATATATATATATATATATATATATATATATATATATATATATATATATATTTTAATTAAAGTATTTTATCGAATAAGATTATTATTAAGCATTGTTAAAGCTCCATTTTCCTAGGATATCGCTGCGGTCAGTTACGGCAGTAAACAGCGATCAATCAATTTCGCAGAAAGAAATCCCACGGGAAACGCACATTTTGCTGCGATTACATGTAGCTTATATGTTAATCCAGACTCTAAACTACTACTATTTCTACTACTCATATTTCATTAAAATCCGTTCAGTAATTATTTCATGAAAGAGTAACAAATATCCACACATCTATACAGTCTTACAAACTTTCGCGTTTATAATATTAGTAAGGATAGTAAGAATGGCACGGATTCCTAGAGAGCGGTAATAACCTTTGTTTTTTAACATTGAAAACGTTAATTTACCGCTGTATTACAATCGCCATATTATGACGGCAGCGCTATCCTAGGAAACCAGAGCTTTAGAGAATGCGCAATTCGTGTTTTTTGCTCCACATCAATGGAAGATTGAATATAAAAATTTGAATCTGTCAATACGTCATCTCAACATTTTTCCGCTGGTATGTTGCTAATGACAGATAGTAAGTGTAAATACAAGGTGTCGAGATGAAAAATTGCCACTCGATAGACAAGCGAGAAATGTTGAACAGACATACGTAAACAAGATGATGGAAAGATGATAGAGTCATTACATCGACGCGAGATATTCTAGTTATTTTTACATGGAATAACATTGGAAAATGGTTTTTGAGTTTGTATTGCTAACCTTAACGAGGTTAGAGTAAATACTCGAACCTAAATGCTTCGCATAATAATTCATTAAATAATAATAACTTAAATTATAAAGGTAAGGATTTTGACGTTGAATAATTCGTTGTTGTTTTTTTTACTGGTGTCGCTATGTGTACAGAGTTTTAGGTAGGTTTAATAAAATAGGAACGATCTATGTCTTGTAGTTAGTATATAGATAGTCCTATATATATATAGATATAGAGGGGTAAGCACAAATTGACAGAAACGTATGCGTATAGTTATCGAATTGGAGCCTGTATGAAAATCGTAATGGCGCCTATACAAAATTGTTGTCGATTATTATTCGTGCTTACCCCACTGAAAATTAAATATGTAGAGCTCTTTGATCCATCCAACTGAACTTTGTACGTCATGTAGAATAGGTACGGTCGCCAACAATGCCGGTGTACCACTCGAAAAGTGATACACCGTTCAATTGGTGTCTATTTACATTTATTTTAATAATAATTTAACTCGTTCAAAATATATAAATGATTTAAGTAGTTATTTATAGAAGTATCGCGGTGTAAGTCCCTTGATCTACCGCCGACCGCCGCGGGACACCGGTACATCAACATAATGATACATCATCTTCACAAATTCCTTCATAAAATACTCAAACAACTTTATTTTGAGCAAAATGTAGAGCTCGAAGTAAGTTAGAGGCCAATGCAACTGAATAAGCTTTTTCGTAAGTAGATCAAAAATTATTTGATTGGTCACTACTTGATCTAACCCTGCACCGCCTATTATTTACGTAGGTACATCAAAAATTATCAGGAAGATGGTTTAAGTAATGTCTTTTTTATTTGTTTAAGTAACAAATCCTACTATTGTTATAGATGTGAAAGGTTGTTTGGATGCATGGACGTTTGCTACTCTTTCCAAACAAAAACCACCAAACAGATTTTGATGAAATTTGATATGGTAGTAGTTTAGGCTCTGGTCTAAAATATACAACGTAGGCTACTTTTTAACCCGAAAAAGCACTGTGGGATATATTTATATTTTATTTACGCGAGCGAAAACGCGGCCATAAGCTAGAATATTATAAGCTAGAAATTCATTATTTTTTTCAAAAAGATTTCAAGTACAGTACTAAAGTATCGTTGTGTAACTCCCTTCATCTACCGCCGACCGCAGCGCCGCGGGTCCACATCAACATTATCATGTTCTTCACAAATGCCTTCATAAGTCTTCCTACAACTTTGTTTTGACCTTAGAACAATAACACTTTCACATAAGAGTGCGTTTACTATGCTAGGCTTCTGTGGGTTCGTCTATCGCATAATGTAGAGCTCGTTTATATCCTTGCTAGTATTATGAACGCAAAAGTTTGTATGTATGGATGTTTGTTACTTGTACACGCAATAAGTACTGAATGGATTGTGTAAAAATTCGGTAGTAACCAATACCGTCCACCAATAAATACGAGTGGAATAGACTCCATGTTAATAAATAAGCAACCTTTTATTTCCTGTGGTTTCTTTTTGCGCGCGCGAATTCGAAGGCAACATCTAGCTATATAAAGCCCAAATTACCGGTCATTGAGTGTTACGTGTACGATATTACCATTTACTACATTTTATAATGTTATGTTGTCATGTGTGAATCGTGACTAAATCAAGTATCTAAGAATTTTTGCATGGGTTATTTTAATAAAGGGTTCATTTGTGTCTTAAATAATACTTTTAAAACTATTGTCGTTTACAATGGCATATTTTATTACAAGCTTTCTCCCGCTGCTCCGTTCGCGTAAAAACAGTATCCCACGAGTGCACTACTTTTTGGGGATAAAATGTCCTTCCCCATTGTCTACTATGTCTGTGCCAAATTTCATCAAAATCAGCTTAGTAGTTTCGGAAGCTATTCAATCCAAACAAATCTTTCCTGTCTATAATTTAAGTACGTATAAGATGAATAGAAATGTGTCATTCACTCGTCACGTAAAACTTTTTCGTTAATTTAGCGTCAGTTCACACCGAGACGCGACGCATTTTCAACCCCCGACGAAAACCGAGAGGTGTTGTAAGTCTGCCTGTCCGTGTCATCCCCAAACGGATGAACCGAATTTGACATGATCGAGGGTGTTCTTAGCTATAATTCATCATCAGCTCGCTCACTGCTTGACAATTCGGGGGTTGTAATAAAACGTTATTACATATATCTTTTTGTGTTGTGAATAAAGTTTAATTTTGAATCACTATATTAAAAGTGCCGCGTCGCGTCGCGTCTGAGTGTGAGCTGACCCTTACATTCTACTACTATTATAAATGTGATGGTTTGTGTGGATGGATGGATGGATGGATGAATGGATGTTTGTTTCACTTTCACGCAAAAACTACTAAATAGATTACGATGAACTAATGGATGTGTGTATAATATATGAATGTATGGAAGTAGTTTAAACTCTGGATTAAAACATAGGATACTTTTTATCCCGTTACAGTATTCCCGTGGGATACTGAATTCTAAATATTAAAATAAAGTGCAGAGCATCTGATATTTTAATCTCACGGTCCTCACCAATCTCATTACCGCAAACACATTTGTGTCAAATTGATTCAGAAAGTGCATGTAAAAAAAACTCCTTTAAAATTCCCTGATCGTTTTCAATATAAAGTATACAGAGCACTTAGGAGTAATCACTGTTATTACTCTCGCCGTATTTACTTTTATTCGTTTTCAAAGGCGCATTGAAATTAATCGTCTCTACTCTTTATAATATCGATAAATATAACCTTGTTGTTTTTTATTCGCGTACTTCGCGTCCATCGTGGCGTTTTCTTAATTTTGGTAGAGCTTTTTAAAAGTGTTACAATTCTTTGAATAGACTCCTCCTGCATTAGAGAAGATTAGAGGTCGTCCTGTGGTTGAATTTCGCCCATAATAAAAATTCATATTAAACTTTATAAGGGTTATTTTGTCTCTTAGATAGAATAAAATGAAAATAAATTAATGTCGTGACAGATTGACAAACTGACGTGTAACAAAATTGTATATTCTATCAAACGTAAGGTAGTGTGTGTTTTCTGTTTATAATCTAAGGTAATATGTGTTATTGTTATTTTTATTAATTTTATGTATTTCTAAGCATTAATTTTTAAAAAATCTCTCTCTGCACATACTTCTTCGTTCACACAATTCTCGTAAATCTGTACCCAAAGTTTTCGCTTCACGTAGCGTATATAGTAGCGTTTGTATTTATACATATAAACGTTTATCTTGAATCTCTCTAGAAAATCTCTTTTTATATCAGTTCAGATTTCAGAGTTTCAGCTTAGAGCTTTTAAAGTAAGAGGTCTAAGCGCACATACATATTATGTGATATGCAAGAAACGTTACAGTTTTTCCATAATACCTAGGTAGGTTTGTTCAGGTAGTTTATATTTAGGTATTAAGAATAAGAAAATAAGAAGATTTACGTTGTGTTTTACTTTATTTTTTTCTTACACCTAAAAGTACAGGTGGCGCCATCTGTTTTTTGCCACCATCATTAAACCTGCGCTACATAAAACATTCACTATTAAAAGATTGTCTTCGAGACATATATTCCTGTCTCTACCGTGCCTCAACCATATGACCAAGCTAACGTAGTAAATAATTGTAACACAACTGCCAATGATGTTTTCCCGGCCTTCCATCAGGCTGTCAGCAGGCTGGCTAGATCAGATAGCCTCTGGCTCTAGGCCTAGTCATAAAATAACTTTACACCTTACAATTTCATAGCAATTACAATATATTGTGTAAATCATCTTAGGGCGGAATTTAGTTTGAGAAGTTTAGCGATTTGACATTTTGTAACTGCTCAACTCGTTATGCTTGAAATACAGGTTATTTTTACTTTTACTTTTTTATTTTTACTTTAAATACTAAATGATCAATTAATTAGATATTGAATAATTTTAAGATCCACTTACTGACTAGGGGTTTTCTTAACAACTGAAAAATAATGAATATCTTCACATTATTGATTTAATATTGTACCTGCCATGGATCTAATTATAGACGAAGCATGTCGAGGCAAACGTCTCCACACTTCGACTGGGGATGATGATTTTGGGGATGTTTTCGGGCAGTTTTTTGACATTTATCATCTTGACATTTTGACATGTGCTTTCCGCAGTCTATTCAGTCTACATATTGACGAAATATTCCGAAATCAAGATGACGTAACTTTTTCTTTTATGAAGATTTTTTTTAGTCAAATGTACCAAATGATTATAGCCCTTTCTTAGTTGTAAAATCATTGGTACCTACATAATTTTCCACTAAAAATGATAAATTTGAGCCTTAGAGACAGTACACTACATGTATCTAGTGACCCCCCTTTCTACCTAGACAAGTGTCTGCTGTACATTACTCTAGACCAGAAAAGTGGTCGTCGTCAAAATAAAATGGAAAAACACCCATTTTTTACTCCCATAAAAAGGTTTTAGCTTTGATCTTATTTTGTTTTAAACATCAAAGCTTACCGACAATTCTATCGTCACCCTTTTCGCCATTGTTTTCGCGAACTACACATTCAAAAGTACTTTTTTATACCCTTTGTGACTAGGTCTTATCTGTCATTCAACAGTCAGTAAAATGTTTTGTGCAATTATTTACCTAAGCAGATTAGTTTTGTCGCCGTTTAGACGCCAAAAACATAAAAATAGGTTTTAGGTAATCACTTTTATACCGTTTTTAGTCCTCGAGGACCATCCGTACTCCGTAATATAAGCCGAGCCAGTTTTTGTAATAATTTACAGGAAAGTTTCGATCATTTCGAGATGTTTGTTATTTTGACTTTTTTGTTTTGATAATCTAATACGAGCACAAAATTTACCTATCTGAGGATAATGATAATAAGTATTTATATATCTAAATAAACTGTATAAACACACAGATTGTATTCATAGTAGGCACCAATTTCTATTCCATTCAGTAGAATGTTAGAGAAATGCCTACTTTACTTTAGAGAATCTAAGTTAGAAGTGTAGAACCCAGGGGCAGCGACCGGTAACGCGAGTTTGTCACATTATTCCGATCAATAATAATCGAACCCCCATATCCAATTACTAAGTCCTGAGGTGCGTTAAGATTAAGATAAGCCACTAACCCACACTATCATTACGCTTAAACTTAAGTGATCGTACAAAATGGACTTTAAATTATACGATCGGCAAAGTGCTCGTGTCTCTAGATTGTTGACAACAGGTTGGGGATTGATTTTCGCTTAGTAGTTATTTTGGACATAATGATTTGAACGTCTTAGGGCTCGTGCACATAAACACAATACGACGATGTATCGTGCTACGATGCGGCATCGCTTTACGATGCGACGCCGTGTCGTGAGAATCTACGACGAGCAAGCGACATCGCATCGTGCAAAAATTTCGTCGAGCGTGTGATCGGTCGCACTAGACGTGTTCTCATGCTGATATTAAGACGAATAAGAAGAAACAGATACACAGAAGATACTGGTAACATTCATTTATTTCAATTTTGAATAGCGAGAGTAATTTTAAGAAGAAATATAATGCCATGAAAATGATCCCGGAAAGTTGCGATGTCGTGTCGCTTGCTCGTCGTAGATTTTCACGACATGATGTCGCATTGTGAAACGATACCGCGTCGTATCACGATGCGATGTCGTATTGTGTTTCGTACACATACGAGCCCTTATAAAAAAATATAGGTAAAATGTTAAGATACATACTTACAGTAACGTGTAATAAAGGCATACCGCATGAGATGTGTCCTGGAGGTTCTGAAAATAATATATTTCTGATAGTGTTGTAACGGGTATAAATTAAAATATATGTGAATAGCTTTCGCCCGCATATACGGGAATAAGTACTAAAATACTACCGTTCGGTAGTTTTTGCACTTTGTACTCTACAAACACCCATTATTTGATGTTTCCGGAAATCCATCCTCAAAAACTTTTACATTTACTATAGCAGGATTTCTTTATTGAAATAGCTCTACTTTTTTTTTATAAATTAAGCTTAGTTAGTATTTTTACTACTAATTCATTAGGCACCTAAGTATTTTATATTTAGGTTATCGCCTATTTAAAAAACACAATATTATTTTGTTTTCAGATTACTACAAATATAATATTAATATTATATTTGTTTGTTAAAACTTGAAAATGTAGGCTTAGAGACTTTTCTTCGTGTAAATCGTCGGTGGCTTTGTGCCTTGTCGGATTACTTTGTTACTTTTCAAAGAGATAACGCATTAACGAATTTTGCAAATAGTACTTTCGCATTTTTACAAGACAATGCACTTTTGTCGTACCGTTTGTGCAATTGTTTTCGCTTATTGTGGCATTGTTTTTCGTTGTTCTATTGTTCTTATTGTTTTTTATTGTTCCACCCCCGCTTCACACCCCTAGCAAGTGGGATAATCTAGTGTAGATTATCAGTTGTCACTGGAAAAGCGTTAAGTCATGACGTACGTGTTAGGTAGTTTTTAAGTGGAGATTAGTGTTTTGTGTTGTTTAAGAGATTAGTGTTGTGTGTAAAATGGATGTAATGGAAATTGATGATACTAAAATAGAAGTGTTTCGCCCGTGGGAGGAAAAGGTACACTTTGATTACAATAATAAGATATTACGCATTTCTTATATTATTCTATTATTTTTTACGCGACGTCGAAGGCAGAAGGAAGGGTAAAGATATTGGCAGTCTAAGTATATATATATATATGTTTGTTGCACCGTAGCGCCAAAACTACTAGTACAATTTTAATAAATGAGGCTTCAATAGATTCCTAATAATGTCCCGGATAATATGTGCTATTTATTTTACGTAGTCGGGTTTTAGTTTTTTATAAAAATTGTGGTTATTAAAAATTCTAATGTTCTTTCTATTTTTCCAATTTAATTATATTTCTTCACAGATTATTTGATATAAAATAATCATGTTAGTTAAGTAAAGCTCTAATGTAAAATATAAAAGCAAATAGTTTAGTATTTACTAAAGGCATAAATACACAAAATGATCGATTGACAATGTTTGTATCTTAATTTTTTAACGTCTATAACATTGAACGAAGAGACTTTTAACTGCAACCCACTTATTTCTATTGCGTAATATGATAAATTGATATATCAATTTCTCTTCTAATGAATCTGATTGTGTGTGTATGTTAATGAAATGAACTGGCACACCGCCCACCGACAGATGATGCTATTGTTAAACAAACGACAAATATTCATACTCTATGTCGACATAGTGTTAAGACAATGAAGGCTCTATATCTGCAGTCATGAGTCCACACTATTGCCGTGAAGCTCCGTGTCGTTCACGAGGTGTTCACGCTTGAGCGTCAGTCAAAATTGAACTCAATTCACTACCAAAGACGATTCAATACACGTTTCATTGCAAGAGCGGCGCCGCGTTACGCATAACCCAGCCCGGTGCAGAACGAAATTCAAACTCTAGCAATGAAACGTGTAACTTCTTGTGTTTCAAAATTAATTTCAATTTTGAATAGCTATCTTAGAAATGCAGCACCGCATCACATCTCGTTTCGGTGTGAGCTGATCCCAAAATAGGAACTAGGATAGGGACTAGCTCTACAACTTTACATGCTTACCGAAACCTTGATTAAAAATTACTGTCATACCTGACTTCAAAATTGTACAAATGAAGGTACTAGGTAGGTATTATTTTGTGACGCTCTTTAAATAACTCTGTAAGTTTAACATTTATTTTATTGTGCATTGTGGCTAAAAAATTATCTCGACTTACATAATTTTTAAATAAGTAATATGCTACTATTTTCTGTTTTTTATGCATTAAAAATATACAATCTTAACGTTTATAAAACTTTCGTGTACTTATTTCTAATATGAAAACGTTGATTCTAAATTTCTAAACTCTAGCTTAGATATAGGTAATAGGTGTTACCTATTAGAAAAATCGCACAATGCACATTAGATGTATTATTGTAATTTAAACTGCGTAAACCTAAACAGTATAGGTACTTACTATTCACTATAATTATTATAGTCATGTGCTTAAACGTAGTTCTGATGTTAATGGCATGATAAGCACACATTTAATAACATAGCCTAGGTAATCATTTGCTAAAAATTAATACATAAATTATGTATTTTATGACATCAAATGGTACCTCCAGCTGTTGTATGGTATTTAGTAATTACTATTGTACCTAGATTGTTTCACACAGAAATTATTATTTCTTCGACGTGAATACGTGAAACTTAATTTCACACATCCACACAAACCGTCTGTTTCAGTAGAATTTTTATTATTTACTTTTGCAATTAAACCTTGTTTTTTTTTAAATATTTATAATATTTAATCAATTATACCTACATGATAAATTGCATAACCAACACTAGCGCATAGGCAATTTAGGGAAAATTTGGTGTCAATTTTGTCCTAGAAGTCAATGCAAGTCGACGATAATTTTAGTTTCTATTGGAGCAGACGGTATGACGTTTACTATTATTTCTGTCAAATATTTAAATATAATAATTACCTACGCATTCCACATACCAATCTAGTTGTTTATTTTATATTTTCTCGTGAACTCCGCGTACTAAAGGATCATTACGCAAAATGGCATTCTGCGCATCAGTCAAACCCGTTTCGACCATGTATCATATTCAGAACAATATGGCATGTCACGACACAAAACGACGGAAATGTAAAACAAACCTTCGTACAGTAAAATAAAGTGCATTTTATAATGCAACTTCAATTTTGCAAAAGGCAGAACAATTTATTAAAAAATGATCCTTTTGTAATTAAGACTTGTGTACCAACGGTCAGCGCCTCCAGTTGAAAACGAAATTTTTTAACGGAAATTTCTTATAAAACTTGTTATTATAACAAACTACTAAAAATAAAATTAACATAATTTACTGTATACTATAAAATAATTGTAAATACCTATTTAAAATTACACACACATAATTTTTTTCTTTCAAAATATTTAAACCATTATCCACATTATACCAACCACTTCACTAAAAATAAGCGACTAGTTCATCCACAAAAGTATATTATCTACCACAAAAACACTCATTATCTTCTTAAAAACGTATTATAATAATCATATAAAAACTACAATAAAATACTACTAGCATAAACGTACTTTTAAACTTTTATCCAAATGTTTTAAATTGTCCCAACCGCCCAGATTCGGGATTCGGGACACAAACGTATATTTTAGTTAAACGACACTTTATTATCCCTGTGTTTATCCGTTTTGTGGAATCGGTACCGGGATTAGGGTAAATTGTGGGCAATTGTCCCGACGGCAAACGACAATATAATCTTCCAGAATATAATGACACGGCTCACTCACGTCACGCCATAATCGAGTGACAAACTATTCAAGTCCCCGAAACCACAGCTCGGTGGCACCGCCTAAACTTCGTTTAACGATCCGTAATGTTTTATCTACCGTGATATAGATCGTGTCGATTTAATATTCTAAGGAAGTTACGTTTAAAAAACATAATAGAATCAGTCTATGTTTGAAATGCCAATGTTTAATTCCTTGTTTTAGGGTAATTTTTTTGTCTTTGAATTATATACTATATCTTTTATATATAAGTATTTTAGGAATTAAATTAAATTTTGATAAAAAAAAATTATGTATTTTTTTTCATATTTGCTTATATAAAAGAAAAATGCTTAACATAAGATTTCAAATCTGTATCATATTATAAAGATAAAAAAAGTACAAACACCTACATTCGTAATCAAGATAGTTTATTAACTTACATTTTTTGTTACATAGCTCATAGTTGTAAATATTCCTACGAACACCCTAGTCATTACGTCATTTACAACATTTATGTCGTATAATTAAACTTAGATTAGGTGCCGATTGTCAATAAGAACCGGCCCCAAATACTCACCAAATGAATAGCAATTTTGTTTTGGGATTAAATCGTTTACAACACGCGACAGAACCACTTTTCTATTCGAGTTCTTTCTCGGCCCCGAACCGTCATTTTACACAATTTTACCCAATTGCTCTTCGTTCTTAGAATTAATTTGATATTAGCGTTTGGAAACGCAAGGTGTGGTTTATATCAAACCGATGGTTAGCATTCGAACAACCCGTCTTTAAATTATATATAGATATGTTTTGTTATTAACTTATGTATAATTTAATCGATTTAGTCTTAAAACTTAATGATACTGTTTAGTTTTTGCTATTGCCCATTGCCAATAAAATTAAATGGAACTACTGATCATGGTAATCTCCAGCCCATTAGTTTAAAATATTGTGCATGAGGCTACGGAATAAGTCCAAAACATATTGAATATTATTAACGTTTTAAATATTTCAAAGACGTGTAAAATATATTATTATTTAAGTGAATTCAATCAAGATTAAAGTTTCTCATTTTGTTACAGGAAACTCAAACCGGTGCCGCCGAGCGATGGAGCGGTCGAAGGCCGGAACAAAACATGGCCCTTCAGCAGATTTTAAATTTTCAAGAAGCAAGAGCCCTTCATAAAACATCTCTCCCTATCTACAAAGAAAATGGCCTACCCTCCCCGCCCGGAGTAAACCATTATTACGATCAAACGAAATCAGAAAAATATATGGACGGCCACTACGATTCAAGAGCCTTGGAGCAGTTGAAACTAGAAGCAGAATTCAGAAAACTAATCGAAAGATCAGGCAATAACGAATCTTTGAAATATTTTCAACATATGTTTGAAACAAAACGTCATGATTTATTAAATGGTAAAGAAAACGAGAAAGAGATTCACAAAAACGATTCAGAAAAGGTTAAATCTAATTCGACGTCTCCTATACGAGAACAAAATAATGATGATAAGGAAAGATCACCTCGACGGTCGTCTTCAGAATTTTCTCCGTCTCATAAAAATCATAACTCCGCTTCTTCTAGTCCTATACTCACCAATACCCCTCCTAATTCATCCCCTTTAAACCATTTACAAAATATGCAGCCATTTGACTTCAGAAAATTTAAGAACAATGAAATAAACTACGAAGAAAGGAGAGACTTTGAAGCTAACTCAAGGAAAAAGGCAAAGGCTGATTTACTAAGACAACAATATTTAAATTTTCCGCTTCCAAACAACATGGGTGTTCCTCCAATATCTTCATCGCTATGTCATCAAGCAGCTATGGTGGCTGCTCTTAGTCAAAATCCAATGGGCCTTGCATCGTTGCAAGCTCTTCTACCACAAATATCTTCGAGATCCGATAGTAGCGTCGATAACAAAACAAGCCACGAAATGAGTAAAACTAGAAATAGTCTAAGATCTGATGAAGAAAGTGTTCTTAATTTAAGCAAAGATGCATATGTAGAGGCAGCGCAGAAGACGAGAGATTTGATGATGGGCAAGAGCTTAATTCCTCCTAAGAGACAATGGGGTGCATCACAAATGCCACTGAACCTTGGTACTCATTTTGTTAATCCTACAACAGGCAAGAAAAGAGTACAATGTAACGTGTGTTTGAAAACTTTCTGTGATAAAGGTGCATTAAAAATACATTTCTCAGCTGTTCATCTCCGAGAAATGCATAAATGCACCGTTGAAGGCTGCAGCATGATGTTCAGTTCAAGACGATCAAGAAATAGACACAGCGCTAATCCAAACCCAAAACTTCACTCACCACATTTAAGAAGAAAAATATCACCACATGATGGACGAAGCGCACAATCACACCCAGTTTTAATTTCACCGCACGGTTCTGGACTAAATATACCTCCAGTTATTAATCCAATGAATCCTTTTGGATCGTATCCTCTATTAAATCCGTCTAATAATATGAGGCAATTTCCACCAAATATGAACTTAGACTTTAAAAATAATATGAACTTTTCTTCGGCAATGGACCAATCATTACTATATAGACGGGAATCTAGTTCTGCTGAAATAAGAGATCATGATGGTCAAGGCGAATCTGATGAAGATGACGGTATCGTAGTTGTGGCCGGAGATGAAGATGATGATGACAATGATCATTTGATGGACAACCACTACTATTCCCAGTTACACAAATCAATGGGATCAGTAGATGATTCAGAAGCTGAGTACGAACAGAATAACAGTGACAATAATGAATTATCGGAAAAGAAGAAAGATGAAAATACTGGTGCTGAAATGTTAAAAAGAAAGCGTAAAAATCTTAATCCTACGCGTGTACAAAATAATTATTCTTCACATAGCGACGATATAAATAGAGACAAAGTAGAGTATAAAAGTGATCATGAAAATCTATTAGACTTAAAACGAGTGAAATTAGAGTATGACGCAGAGGCTAATAATGTCGAATCTGAAAGAAAATTGGAATGTAATGATGTACAAAAAGAAACACCACCCATAAAAACAGAACCAAAAGACGTAGATTATAATGTCCAAGATTTAAGTGTGAAAGAAGAACCCGAAGATAAGTCAAACGCAGCAAAATCAAACGATGAGTTGAATTATAACCGCGATGTTTATTCATCTGAAAACTCACTTAAGCGATTAGAAAGCTTATCGAGGGGAGATTTTCCTATTTCCCACAAAAAATCGGATCATAATACAAGACCCTATAATTCTAACGAAGCTCATGACTATCCTGATAGATCGCCAGCCTCATCTGCTTCTAGTTATGATAATAACCCCGAAGACTGCAACCAGATTCATGGACATTTTGACAATGGGTACTTTGTAACTATTACGGACGTACCCATAGACAGTGAAAATCCACTTAAATGTAGAGTCTGTGATAAGTTATTTCAAAATATATTTATTTTAAGGACTCACTACCAAAATCTACACTTAAAAGTCATGTACAGATGTAATTACGATGGGTGTTTGGCGGCATTTACTTCAAGGCACATCAGAGATAGGCACAGTTCAAATGTAAACTTACACAAGAAACTTCTAGAACTCAAAGTCAACGAATCCAACATATTGAGTAAAGCAAAGGAACAAATTGAAATCATATTAGCTGAAGAAAAAGAAAGAGCAATCGCATACATAGACGCTCACAAATACTACCAAGCTAAGAAGATTGATAAACCAAAAAGCTATTTAGATCAAAACCACTTGAGTGCTGCATATCATTCGTTACAATTACGAGATTCCTATCTCAATAACAGAGATCTATTCACCCAGCATCCATTTTTACTGACACCATTTGGAATGCTGCCAAATTTCCCTCCTCTGCCTTTCAGTTTCCTACCTCCGAGCCTAAACTCCTTTGGGTGTCAAAACTTTCCGCCCTCCCTACAAAAACTGAACTATTGCGTCGAGGAAGAGATGCCATCTTTAAACAAAGATGACTACTATCCTTGCAGGTGTTGTAGGGAGTGTTTCAAGGACTTGAATAGCCTGAAAGTACATTGTGAAAGTGTTCATAGTCAGCAACTGCATAAGTGTCTAGTGAGTTGGTGTAATGCGGCTTTCTTCTCGAGAACTACTAGAAATAGCCACAGTGAAGCTCACCTCAATCAAATACAGAACAGAGTGCAATCGTGACTGTAAAAATTAGATTAAGCCTTCGACTAATCAGGGATAAATTTTCTTTAAGGATGATAAACGAATCCAAGAGACATAACATCACAGATTTTCAAAATGCAAAATAATGTGTTCTTGATTAGTCGAATTGAATGCATTTGTGATTATTTAGAGTTTAACCAAATAATAGATAAGCCAGTACCTAGTATTATCTTTAGGCAAAATCTATCGACGTAGAGTGATAAATAATATTCTCGTTGTAAATATATTTCCAATTAAGGCGGAACACTCGTAAAATTTTATTAATTTTACGGTCAAACTTATCTTTAAATTAATCTTTTAAACTTAACTTAGATAATTAATCAGCTCATTTAATTGTTCAGCGAGAATATTGTAAATTAACATTTTTCAATTAATAAAGAACTTGCACATTACATAAAGGGGTTGGGACATTTCTGTACGGAAACTGGCCGACGCCAGTATACTATCATACTGTCCGCCATTTTGGAAAAAAATTCAATTTGATGGCCATCGATCAAACATGGCCGGAACTATAATATGATTGGGAATCCGGAAGGTCGGGAAAAATGTAGAGCATTGAAAATAGAACTGCGCTAATACAATAGAGCTGAGAATCGAACACACAAGTGTCGAGTCAAATGATGAGGGTCACTTCTGCTAAATAAAACCAGCATTAATACAATTACAATCAAGTCCCGACACCATATTATATAGACAAGACATGTTAAGGTGAAAACTGTCCCCACTTAGACGGCCCCAGTTTTGGAGATTTTGGGGCCATTTTGACATTTGAGGTATAGTGAAATCAAGATGGCGTAACTTTTTCTTGTATGAAAATTTGTTCGGTCAAATGTACGTCATACCCTATCTTTAGTTTTGAAATCTTTGCCCGATACGCTGAAACCGCCAAATCGGTATTCTCGTAAACGACAAACCAGCGTCAAACGCGTTCTGATTGGTCCAAACTTTCCAAAATCAGTTTTATAGCGACAAGTCGCTTCTCTTATAATACAAAGTAAAATTAAAGTCTACTTAAAATACGAGAATTGAGTTCTGACTTCTGAGCATAGTACCTTAGGTTCGAATTAAAATTTTCTTTTCCCCATAGCACAGGCTGCTCCTAGTTGGGGGGTCTTGACTCTTGCATCTTTGTAGTTTTGAAATGTTTAAAATGTATTTAATAAACGATTTGTATTTGTAAAATAAAATTCATGTTACAAATGCAATACAAATCGTTTACCACATTAATCAGTCACAAAGCCATGTAGGTTACAACCCTTTTTTTTCTTAAAGTTGCTTGCATAAGGGCCAATTCACTCTGAAACGAAACGATACGCGATGCGGGGTAGCAATTTTATAATAGCTATTCAAAATTGAACTTTATTATTTACACAAGAAGATAAACGGTTTCATTGTAAGAGTTCGAATTTAAAATTGCATCGCGCTGCACAGCGTATTGTCAGTGTAATGACTTGTGTCCTATTCTAGTCTAGTGTTGTCGCGGTGTGAACCGACCCCAAAATAGTAGCTGTCATACACAACCATTTATTCGCAGTGAAATAATGATTTATTTATAAACTCTAGAATATTTATATATACACATTCCAGATAATATGTCGAAATTGAAACTAATTTAAAATGTACATTAGGTATGTGTAAGTATATAAGGTAAACAACGTGTGGTATGTGTATGCCGTGAAAATAAATAATAATTTAATTAAATCATAGTTATTCAGGTAGATAATAATTTGGTGTTGATGCATTCCTTGATTATTGTGCAATATTGTAAAAATGTATATACTGCTTACATAGGTAAACTAAGTGTATTTAAAAATGTCGTTACGGCAAATGCAATCTTTTTGGAATTGCGAACAAAAACGACTTATGCAATACAGAAGGTAGGTAGTGTTAGTGCTATACTAAAAACTAGGAGAGAGAATAAAGCAGTAGGCGTAACTACGCGGCAGTAGAACTACGCGATGCGGCACTCCATTGCGGTATTACTAGTGCCGCGTCGCGTCGCTCCGCTGCCGCTTAGTGTGGTCTTACCTTTATTTATGTTAACAATGTCAAAATGCTACCAAAATGAAAATATATAATTATTCTCTTGGATGATATAATATTAATTCATACAACCCAAATCCCAATGTTTCATTCGAAACTAATGAGCAATCCCAGTTGGTCGGATAACCATCTAGCGTCTGACACATGAATAGTCAACATGGCGCCATTTTTAAGTAAATTTGACAGATTAGCTATTCAAGTCTGGGACAAATTGACGTAACTGTTTTTTCATAGGTTGCGAACCCCTAAAAGTTTGATTACATTTTTTTATTTTGTCTCCTGAACTCGACTATAGGTATGGTACCTTTAGTCGAGTTTAACCTACAAATTCGATTAGTACATATTCTTTATTCTTATCATGTGAAAGCAAGTATATTGCATTGTTGTTTCATTAAAGTATTGTAACATGATTGTAACTTACTCCATTATAATTTGTAATATGCATATTATAAGTTCATGAAAATACAATAAATGTACAGTACTTTAATTATTATCTTTTGCTATTCTGGTGCTAAATATTACAAATATTGTATTACTGTAAATTATTTTCAAAGTTTAATACATAATAATATGTAATGTATTGTAAGTTTGTATATTGTAATATGTATGTATTGTAAGTAAGAACCAAAAAGTATTAAAGCATGTTATACTTCCTTTGCCAAACGACTACTACGTAAATAAAGTTCAAAACACATTAATTAATTCTTTAATTTCAACCCCGGCTCATAATATACCAACCTACCTATAGTTTATTAATCAAAATTAAGAAATTATAACCCGACTACGCAAATGAAATAAGCCTTTGTAACCCGGGCCATTATTGCGAATCTATTGACATCTCACTTTTTAAAATCGGACCAGTGGTTTAGGCGCTACGGGGGAACAAACATACATACAGAGACTGCCAAAATCATTACCCTTCCCTCTGGCTACGCAGTAGTCGGATAAAAATATAATTATGATTTATGAACAGACAACTCTGTTCCCTAATGCAGGGACAAAATATTGTGTTTCCTTCTAGTTCATGACAGTACCAAAGAAGGAACGATTAAAAAATAATCATCATCATCATAATATTATATATTTATGCGTGAAGCAAAAACTTGCAGGACAGATTTACTAGAATTGTGCGAACGGGGGAGTACGATATTTAGCACAGTTAAAGTTAATGTGGAGCAAGGTGTGCATAGAGCTAATATTTTTTAAATAATGCATAAAATTCATAAAAATAACAACTACACACACTACCTCATGGCTCTGATTAGTAACACACACTACTGTGCGTTAGATAGATACAATTTTGTTCCACGATGACGTCAATCTGTCACAACATTTTCATTTTTTTTCTATCGAAAAGGGCAAAAGAACCCTTATAAAGTTTCTAACTTATAAATTACTAGCTTTGCCCGCGGCTCAGTCGTCGTCATCAGTATCCCACGTAAACATTGTCCTTTTTTGGGATAAAAAGTAGCATTATGTGTTAATCCAGAGCATAAACTACAACACATTTTATAAGAATGTGTCCAGTAGTTTTTGCGTTAACGAGTAACAAACATACATCCATCCATCCATCCTTACTATGATATCATTATACGGAATATACGTACTTATTACGTACGAGTACCTTCATATTACCCTACTACAGTTTTACAGTTCTAAACGTCCAACTAATGAAATGTATCGACCATTGTTTACCCGTTAGCGTGTCACACTGTCACGGAATAACGAGCGTGACATTTACGTCACGTCGACATTTGACTGTCGCGTCGCGTCGCGTGACACAGCGTGTTGTTAATATTTAAGCCCCCATTACAGGCGACTTTCCGAAAATTGATTTCGTGCTTCGAACTAACAAAATGTGAAAATTGAATTTGAATTGAACATTTTATTCAATAGAATGCTCTTTTGTCGTTGTCGAATTCACTCCGCATAGATATTTGAAATGAGCGATGTACGAAAGTACATGGAATCAATGAAACTATTTGGAGTTCGGTATAGGAATCGTTTTGTGTTCTCTTTTCATTCAAACATTTACAGCTTGGCAAAAAAGAGTATGACGCGGTGACAGCAGGAACTAAAAACATTTTAGATCGTATCATCTTTTATACTTATATAATACTATAATATGTATGTATGTATTATAAATTAAAGATGTCATTCCAATATATTATGGATAAAATATGGTATAGTCGAATATGTTTTTAGTCTATTCTAGTCTAAAAACATTTCCGTGCAGTATATTTACACTAACCCTCTTACTAATGAAACTATTTACGCAACGGATAACTTTAACAACGTTTCCATCTTTTTCTATCATGTGACATTTCCAACGTATCAGACAAATACAACAACGTTGTTTATGTTATATTATGTTGTCTAAATAGTTTTATTAGTACGGGGGCTATTATCTAATAGCCCATCTAGCATGGCAGCATCTAGTTATCTAACTAGATGCTGCCCGCGACTGCAGCCACGCGAAAGGATATCCGGCAGGAACCGTTCATTTTGCCGCATATAAAATAGCCCAAAATGTCCCTCTCCGCTGTCTGCTAAATATCTGTGCCAAATTTCATCAAAATCGATCCAGTAGCTTTAGGTCCAACGATAGCTCTATTCAAAATTGAACTTTATTCGGTACACATGATAATACACGTTTCATTGTAAGAGTTGGAATGTCAAGTTGCATGACCGATGTCATATGAAACGTGTATCTTTTGTGTAGTGAATAAAGATCAATTTTAGATAGCTATCTTTATAAAGCAGCGTAGCATCGCGTACCGTTTCGTTTCGGTGTGAATTGACCCGTATTTTACCTCGGAGATTCTATGAGGGTGATCCTTATGTCGTCGCCTTAATGCCTTAATTCCTGAGTCCTATCGGAGGGAAAATAATTTTAAATGGTGTACAAGTTAGTGCTAATGATTGTAGGTATATTTTGCCAAAAATAAATGCCCGGTGAACAAAAGTAGTAACAGACGTTCGTATTTGGTCCGGAGCAGACCACGGAATTGGTTGCCAGCTTAGGGTTTCTCCCTAAAATTAGGGAAAAAAGGGGGTAATTTTTTTAAGGTTATTTTTAGAGGTTTGTATTTTCTTATTTTTTATTAAATTCAGCTATTGATCGACATAACATCGACAAGCGATTTGAAAAGTCAACCACTATCAATTAAATTTATGGAAGTATATTTTATTGTAAAAGGACAGATTACAGAATATATTTTTTATTTAATTATTTGTTTATCAGTATATTTACGTTTGGGTAGAAATATTTTTGTGAACAGTGTTCCAAACTGCACAAAAATCGGATTGCACTGTAAATAGTACTCTGTTCGATTACAATAGAGCGGAAAATCAAACACACGAGTGTCGTGCTGTCATAATGGTCCGCTCCAGACCAAATCGGTACGTGTGTAAGCAACATTAGGGTTAGCTGGTACTCAACTGCAGACTGACGTCACTGCGGATTTACATAATCAACCACCACACATGTACATTTGCATTTGAAATTCGAACACTTTTAAAGCTTAGGACAGACTGATTGTTGACTATTGAAGTTTTTTAACTTACTATAATATTATTATTGTAATACTTATTCACTTTCTAAGGTAAATAGCCTTCATAATAATTAAATGTAAGAGGATTTATGTCATAATATCGTGTAGTATATTCCATTAAGTATTGTTTAAACAAATAAAAGTAGATGGGGCGCAGCAAAAAATGGGGATTTATTGTAGATTATTATCTATTGTTCATTTAAGAGTAAAAAATATACGCCGGAAAAACTTTCAACACATGTCCAAAGTTAATAATTAACTAAGAATCGATAGCTTTCAAGTTAGTAAGTAGTACAAACAAAATTCTATGTTACTTCTTAAACATTATGCATTATATAATAAAAACCTTATTACAACTAACAGTTATTACAACGATGTGTACACAGCCTTAATCTCTTCGTCAAATCAATCAAAACTTGCCATACACTGTAAAATGTGCCTTAACGTACTTACACAGAGATGGAATTAATTTGCGCGTGCGAACAGTAGAAAGGTTTTGTGGTTGTATTCAAAATAAGAATCCGAGCGTCCTGTTGTCAGCAATTTGTTTTGAAGAGAACACTTCTAATTCGCAAAAAGAACGAGGCTTCTATGTTTAAAAAGTAACGTCACGCGAGCTTCCTAAGGCTGCGTTCATTTTGTAAATTCTTATGGCTGGATTCAATTTTTACTTTTGCGTAACTGAATATTATTTTATGTTGAATGCCAGAAAAATTATAATCTCATTAAATATGTTACCACTCAACACAGCTATTATACGTTTAGTCATGACGAATAATAATATTTTAAAATTTAATGTCATCACCACTGGGACTTAACACAGGCAGATAGAATCTAAAATTATATTATAATTCCCGTTGAATACAAAATTATTAACTTCAAATACACCAAGCTCTAAGCCACTGGACCAAAAAAGTCCTTCTAGGTTACAGTTATAATATTGTCTTTTAAAAATACCTGTCTATAAGACAATATTAGAGAATATTTAAAATTATTGAACATTACATAAGAACATTCTTAAAGAACTTAACAGCTTTGTAGTGCATGTAGGTAATAGGTACGAGGTTATGTTCCATCGATGGAACCAATATAAAATTTCCACAGTGAACGCATCCTTACATTCAAAATTTGAATATGAAAAGTTTGAAATGGAGCTTTCTAGACGTTTTATATTTTTTTCGTTTGCCGTTAATGAGTGTGGCTTCCAAGGGAGCAGAATTCGGCGCTTATAACTAACATAGGCAATTTCGTTCGGAATTTCACAATTTAATGTTATAGTTCGCCTTAGTAATCATGGTACGATTCTTAAATTGCATGGTTTTCACTTTAATTTTCATAGGATTTCATTGTATCTGGGTGAAACGGGCTCTCAAAATGATAAAGATTTTCGTCCTGCTTACCAAAGATTTCAAAACTAAAGATTGGCATTAATTGCATTGCATCACGTACATTTGACAGAACAAATCTTCATACAAGAAAAAGTTATGCCATCTTGGTTTTTACCATACCTCAAATATCAGCCAGGAGTTTTTCGGGGGAGTTAATGGGTGACGTTGTGAATTTGTTATATTTCATAAATTTGTGTTATCTCGGTTCTTAATGTGTAATATTGGTAGAATATTAACCATTAAATATTCGTTAACCTGCACAAGTGTGGGCAAGTGGTACAACTTCTAAAAACGTGCTATCTGTGTGTTTCTCGCCAAAACTCCCTAGGAACTTTCAGTAAAGCGTCTACAACTTTACTGAATCGACTGACATGACTCATTGACTGTACTGACTATTTATTTGAACTTTGACTAGACTTTAGACTTGACGATATATGAATAGGTACAGTGTTGAAAATTAAAACGAAAGTTCTATTTCCCGCCTTTTTTACTTGACACTGGCAAATGGTTTTAAGATAAGCCGACGCCATATATTACAAAAAAATATATATCAGCCATCTTGATTTCACTATACTTAAAGATGGCTCCAAAATCTGCAAAATTGGGGCCATTTAAGTGGGTACAGTTTTTGGCTCAACATTCCTCGTCTATAATAATTATATAGGTCTATGCTGTTAAAAAATACTTGTCTAAACTCTTGACAAGATTATTTTTACTTAATAATTAATTTGTATAAGAAATATAGTTAGGTATGTACCGAATATGATATGGCCATAAAGCTATTTTTGTTCAATTTTCACTTTGCAGTAGCTACTGGTATGAATTGCAATAATTTTAAATAGTGTTTTCGGCATCTAAAACTGCCCTGGGACAGGAAAGCCAAATAGCTACGAAATGGGTAGAACAAAACCGATAACTCACGAAACACTACATTTCCATCGTCCTCGTAGGTATGTTTGACAATGTTATAGCACTGATTAAGACATTTACATTCGGCTATTTCCGTACACATTCGGCTGCACTGCCCCTGGGTAGTTTTGGATGCTATAAAAGACGTTCCCAATGTATTCAAATTTGGAATTCAATACAATTTTCGAATGCCTTACAAATTTTTGAACGCTCATCATGTAACAAAACATTTAGTTTTCGAATTTCGAGGCTCGAGGCTGTCACACTGTGAGAAAGTGATGTCGTGATTTGATATTTAAATTTCGATTCGTTAAAATGCCTCTGGAATTTTGCAACTTTGTATTAAAGGAAGCTTTCCTAATGTAAGGATGACACAAACGCGTTAAACCAAACGATAAACAATCAAAACCAAAGATTTCAAGACTCAAGATACTAGATAGGCTATGACGTACATTTGACAGAATAAATGTTCATACAAGAAAAAGTTACGCCATCTTGGTTTTCACCATACCTCAAATGTCAGTCAAAATGGCCCTAAACATCTCAAACAGTTTTTGCCTCAATATTCCTCGTCTATAATATATAAACGCGTAGAACGAAAGTCTGTAACGGTAAAAGTAGATATATTTTCAGTCGTCATTATATTTTACTGGGTTCAGTACTTAGTAGATATGAAAATAGAGCCGTATACAAAACTCAGAATAAAGTAGGTAGCTGGTAGTTATTATTAGTAAAAAAATATTATAGATATACAGGGTGCTTTTTCAGTCCGTGTCCAATCTTTCAGGAGTGGATGTACTCTTAAATATAAGAAACTTTTATTATAGAATCAACTTTCCTACTTGAAAAAAAAATCAGCTGTTTCCTACAAAATGCTATCAATGCCCTTTTGTATGAAAGAGCTGATTTTTTTTTTTCAAGTAGGATAGTTGATCCTAAAGTAAAAGTTGCTTATATTCAAGAGTATATTCATTTCTCAAAGTTTGGACACTGACTGAAAAAGCATTCTGCATATTATAAATACTTTTCTTAAAGTCGTCTCAAAGGTAAAATTTAAAAGTAATTAAATAATTTTATTATTAGGAAATATCAATGGATACTAGATAAACGATATACCAATACGTACTAATTATAGTATATATAATAATTAATAATATAAGCTAATAATAATAATGAAACTACTAATAAAGAATAATATTCTTTCGTAAGCCGTTACAGAGTGATTATTGTATAATATATTATGTATTGTATATGGGCTGAAGTAAGGCTCATGGCTAACTGAAATTTTAATTTAACTATTAAGCTAACTAAGCCTTTTTACTGTCGTTGTAGGATAAGTTCACCATTACGTGTATTGTGTGAGCACTAATTATTTATGATCATCATACATTGTGTAATTCTTTAATTAGATAGATTGTAAAATTATTGAAGCACCTACCGTTTTGAGCGTAAGCCTTCGGCGAATTTTTTCTCAAAAAAACTTTAAAGAATTCATTTAAATTTTATATTCCGAATACCGATTCAAATACAAAATTATTCAAATGTTTTGAATATTTAAATATCGAATGAGTCCTAATTCGGCCTTCAGGGTGACAAAGTGTGAGAACAGTATGGCGTGATATTTTGGATTCCTGAAATGCCTACCGAATTTCAGCGTCGTAATTATGATAATGTTAGTAAATTGCTGTTATTATTGATATCAAATAATCAAGAACTTCTGTGTAATTTAAGTATGGAAAACTAATTTGGTAAAGCACGAGATCGCTTTGAATTTCGATTACGTATTTACATTTGACAGTGATCGGTGGGTTAATAGTTGATACTTAGTAGATACTCACACATATTTGTTTATTCAGACACACAAAAATATATACAGAGCAATATTAATACATACAGGCAATAAAATATTTACAAACTGTACAAGTAGCTAAGTACTACAAAACAATAATAACTACTCCAAAACTTAAAATGCTACAAAATCAAGAAATCTCCCAGGTCGTCCCCACCAGCCAGAGTACCTAGAAGGCTCAGAGAGTTTCCTCGCTGGATTGCGATACTTATTCTCTGGGCCAGGTAGGTGCCGGCTCTGGGGTCTTGGGTGGCCTCAATGTGTTTTTTGGAGATCACTCATATACCTATACTACGAGTATATAATATTATACAAGAAAAAGTTACACCATCTTGATTTCATAAGATTTTGTTAATTTAAATAACTGAATAAACTGCAGAATGCGATTAATGTCAAAATGTCAAACCTGGACTGCCCCAAGCAACCCCAAAAGTAGGGTAATATAGGGCTTTTTTTGCCTCGACAGGCGTCGTCTATAATATATAGGTCTACGAGCTGAAGTAAATTCATTGTCAAAAATATTTTTCTGCACAAATGAAACATTGCTGATGATGATGAACAGACTAATAAAAACCAGCACGCACAACGCACACGGAAGCCCGAGGGTCAATCAGCCCGTGCCGATTTCGATATCGAATAACAAGCTAACACCGTCATTACAGTCAGATGGTGTGCAGGGCCATTTTATATAATTTACTTATCGATTTTATGTAATTTACTTAATTGGGTGTAGGTAGCCAGTAGGTAGTTTCTGGATTTTTTTGATAAAAACAGGTAGGAGATGAACAAAGATTTTTATGATAAATTCAGTAAAGCTACGTCTATTTCATTATTATAATAACCGTTTATTTTATCTCCACAAATTGCAAAGGTTGTTTACATAATATAAAACAATCAGTTAACACAGAAATTGTAACTTGTGAGAGATCGGCGGGTCTAAAATGACCACATTTTGTGAATTGTACCTATCGGGCGTAAATCGCGTCGTCACTCGTGAGTTCTGCTTTAATTTTTTACATATATATTTGCATTCCACAGAAGCTGCGGACCCGCAATCGCGGCGAGCGCGACTGAAAACCGCTCCGTGAGTTCTTGGCCTTTCAATTCGATTTCGACAGTTTTCAATAGAAATGCGTAAACACGTTAATAAGAATTGCTTTATTGTTCAATAAGGTAATTATTAAAAGTTAACGTAAGAGCAAATTCTTCTTTCTTCTTATTCTTAAAAAAGTTGATGTTTTATACTACGATTTACTTATTGTGACCATTTTAGACCAGCTGGCATATACGTATATATTATAGACGGGACATGTTGAGGTAAAAACTGTCGTTAAAAAAAAAAAAAGTACGGCGAAATCAAGATGGCTAACATTTGAGGTATGGTGAAAACCAAGATTACGCCATCTTTTACTTTTTCTTGTATGAAAATTTGTTTTGACAAATGTACGTCATGTTCTGGAGTCTAAACTAAGCCAGGCCTGAGGGTCAATTCTACTCAATATAATATAAAAACCTGTAATAATACAATTACAATCAAGTCTCGATACGCTAAAACTGCCAAACCGATATTCTCGTAAACGTTAAACCAGCGTGAAACGCGTTCTGATTGGTTGAAACTTCACAAAATCAGTTTATTACAAGTAGTTTACAAGTCGCTTCACTTCTAAGTTATAATACAATCAAAGTAAAATGAAAGTCTAGTGTAAATACGAGAATTGTGGTTCAGTAATCAGATAGTAGTTGAATTGTTTAACTAAGATTCTGGGCCTTTAGTCAAGAGGCATTCGAAAATTTCGACGGCGAAGTTCGAAATCAAAAATGAATGAGATTTGACATAAGTCATCGCTAAGTGACATGTCGCTTGCGATGCCTTATGTCAAATCCCATACATTTTGTTTTCGAACTTCGCCGTTGAAATTATCGAATGCATCTTGACTCTAAAGGCCCTGTTTCACAATCTACTGATAAATTTCAAATATCTTATTTGCATGTTTTGTCTCTGTCACTAGGATATAAATTAGTAAGAAGCAACAAAACTTCCGATAGCTTAATAGCTATCGGAAGATTATGAAACAGGCCCATAATATTGCTAAACTAAGAATACTAGTGTTAAATACCATTTTTATTATTGGTGTAATATCTATTTATTACATGTCTATATAAAACATGGGTAATTACAACCTAATATTTTTTATTTATTTAAATAAATGGCGTCGGCTTATAACCATTTGCCAATGCCAATTTAATTTTTCAACACCGTATTTCTAAATCGTCAAGTCCAAAGTCTAGTCAAAGTCCAAATAAATAGTCAGTGCAGTCAATGAGTCAAGTCAGTCGATTCAGTAAAGTGGTAGAAGCTTTAATGAAAGTTCCTAAGGAGTTTTGGAAGGGACTATTTTATAACCTAAACACACATTTTGGAGGACATACAAAAACAACAACGTCACACATTCAATTCCCCGGCAAAACTCAACCTAATATTATGTAGTCCAATAAGGGTAGAACGTAGAAGACAGATAATAATAATTAAATGGCAAATTTTGAATTTGGAACACCAATGCTTCAATATCTGCTTTCGGGGCTTTTCTATTCTTTAATAACTTTTAAATTTATCAACAGATTCATTTCGTCTTTCATTTTTTGTGTCAAGTGCTGCCTTTTCATTTATAAGAGCAGAGTCCATTTAGGTACTATGAATGTAGCGTTCGGAATATAATAATACACAATGTTTACAAACGACATTATAATTCCTAATTTAAAATTTTCCCACGTCATCCGTCTCAGCTGGCAGGTGGACAATCGCATAAGTGTGTCCCGCTCTCGGAAGCCGGCGACAAACAATGACATCTAGAAAACGTCGCGCTGGCCAATGATATACCGGGGCGCCGCTATTGGCTAGTTATGTCACGTGGATTAAAAATTCTATAAGATTTTATAAATTCTGAAATGTATGGTGGTTTTTTTGTACGTTTGAAGGTGTGTTCTAGGCTAAAATCGAAGAATTTTCTAGTTTGCGAAGCTGCATGCTACGAGTTTGTGGTGCTTTTGGTTTCCATAATTACCACTTTTTGTTAGCTCCTAGCTGACCTGTGAGTAGATAGAAACATCGCTAAAACTCTTTTTACCCGACTCCGCCAGAAGGAGGGTTATGTTTTTCGAGTGTATACAGTATGTATGTATAATTCTTTGGCGCGCTAAAGATCCTAAACGGCTTGTCGCATTTGAGCTTGAAAAGTATAATTAGATTCATCTTAGTCGTGAGAGTGACACTGTGTACATCAGCTGGGATGTTGTTTTTTTTTTAATTACCTAATTTTACTTTGTTACCGTATTATTTATATATTTATTTTATTCCAGTTGCAGACTCAGATACTATGGAGTCTTTCAAACTCGAAGAAACTAGCAACGTAATGTAAAGTGCATTGTTAAAAAAGAACTCACAAAAAACATTTTATAACTGTACCTACGTAGGTAGGTATTGTATTACATAAGTATGTATAGTCTATAGATAGAAAATTTATGTTTTACAATTCAATATTGTCAACTTTTCCTTCTTCTATTAATAATTCTTACATAGGTGCACCTACTCGTATGTAAGAATTATTACTTACTTAAGAAACTGTTATAAAACACGTGAAACAAAAAGAAATTGTGAACGTATTTACATAAACTTCAATAATGGGCGGCAGTATGCGGTTGGTCACATCTGTCACAGGAGCTGCGCCACTATTGGCGGAAAGTGTCACCGTGTCGCAGCGCGCGACACTTGTGATTGGCCGTCGCGCACACGCCCACTGCATGCTCCACATTTTCAATTTAGAGTATTTAAAATTTCCTTTTGATTGGTAAAGTTGGCGTTGATATAATTTTGATCAGCCCTGAAATATAATATGATAATAAAAGAAATGTATTTGAGAAACGATTGGATATTAAATAGATACCTGAATAAAAATTGACTTTAGAAAATTCTCGCCTCATCAGTAAATAGAAATTTTTACTTGAGCATTTTCGAACGCACGAAAGTTCCATTCCTAATAGTACATACCTTCTAGCTATGTGTAGATTCAGTATAAATACAGAAGTGTCTAAGGAATTTTATTCAATAAACTTAAAGAACCATAGTTAATTACATATACATACTTGCGACCAAAACTTGAGTTACAAGATGTTTTGTCTGAACGCCTCTGGGCATTAGGATTTGGTAATCGCACCCGGAACATACCTATAGATATTATTACAGTTTCTCATCAACCCTAGAACTTTTAGAACTTTTTACTCCTACCGAAGTGTAAAGTAGACAATGTGACGTTGTTTCGGATGCGGATAATTTGTCACGAGCGGGCGCGCCGTCTCAATCAATAGTTCCGCGCACGCCCGCCGCCCGCCGCCGCGACACCGCGCGATCATGAAAATATTAGCAGTGCTGGTAATTATTGAAAAATATAGAAATAATAACGACATAGTCTAGGTCTTGTAATTGTTATTTGATATGGAAATAAAAATAATAAGGTAGAACAAAAGGAAAGTTCGAATCAATTTACAAACATGCACCAGGTATTAGGTATTAAGTTAGGCACAAGGCACAACGTTAATTAATGTGTAATTAACCATTTTAAAAATTGATGATTTCGATTTCCAAAAAGTTTCGCTCACAAGTCTGTAAAATTAAAGAAGAGTATTTTGCATACTGTCTTTGTTATAGATAAAAGACACTTTATAATATGTCTAATCAATAATTTCAAAACTAAGGAAGAGTTATGACGTAGGTACATTTGATAAAAAAAACTTCATACAAGAAAAAGTTCTTCCATCCATCTTGATTTCAAAAGATTTTGTCAATTAAATGTGGACTGATTATTATAATTGGTTAATATAATTGGTTAATAAAATGGGTTAATATAATTGGTGAAAGCAAATGTCAAGATGCCAAATGTCAAACCTCAACTGCCCTAAGCAATCCTAAAATCGGGGCAGTTTATGTGTGGACTTTTGGCCACGACATGCCTCGTCTATAATTATATAAGTCTATGAATCTACTTTTCTAAAACACCCACCCTTCCCTTAGAAGGTATTCTATCTTATTCCTAATAAACTTTACCGGCCGACTAATAACAATATAAACCAAGTACCTACTCACATAAAACCCGAGAAAACAAACTCAACCCTTGACTACAACCCCGAATAAAAGTGCAATAAAAAAGATGTGCGAGGAAATGAAATGGAATGCAAATGTACGCGGAGTGTTTCGAGGGTTCTTAGATTTGTAGAGCGGAGACACGGAACAAAACATGGTTTATTTATGTTTTCAACGGTGTGGCCTTTTGTGGAAAATAAATTTTATTTCGAAGGGTTAAATAGTTGGCGTTATATTTTTCAGGATAATTATTAGGGTGCAGCGTTTTACAAGCACTGTAGAGACACAAATATAGTACGCGCGAAAGTAAATGCCGCTGGTACCGTACATTTTCTTGCGATAAAAAGTAGCCTATGTCCTTTCTAGTGATCTGTTCTACAGAATCGGTAAATATATATGTGGTAAATTTCATCAGAATCGGCCGAGTAGTTTCAGATCCTATTCATTGCAAACAAACAAATATATACGAACAAACGAATGTTCTTCTTTATAATATTAGTATGACAGACCTATTTGAGTTAGCACAATAGGTATGTCTAAGCAATTATTTAATAATAATTTGCTAATAATTGTTATCTATATAAGATTAGTTAATATTCCTAAGTATAACTTTTCTTATTACTAATTATTTTATTACCCTGATACATACTTATATACTTATGTCACCTTTAATCAAACTGAGTTTTTTGTTTCGAACCGAATCGGAATATATCATCTTGTAATCATTATTTGTGACAGTCCGTATCCGAATCAGTTGGTCATGATTACATCAAAAAATGCATTAAATAAAGCCAATGTAAATAACAATTCAGCCCAAACGATTCGAACGGAATATTTCGAATATTCGTTCAAAAGTTATTTGGGTAATTATAAAATAGTTGAAAACAAAAATCGATTGTCGGGCTATTCGATTTTGAATTAGAAAAAGTCGACGGGCAAAGTTTTTTGAGGGGGCATTCAGGTAGTCTGTTAGGACTAACTGTTGAAACGCTAATTGGAGTTTGGCAACTTTGGGGTATGGTATGGCTTTACGAAAATACATCGGTTGATATAACAAAACACAAAAAAATATTTCTAAGCTTCCATGGCAGGCATGCTTTTATGAAATAAGATCGGACCGTGCAGATAGATCGGCCGATGGTGAGCCATTACCGTCGCATGGACACCCGTAAGGCCGGGGTTATATGATCCGGAATCCGGCGGGCCCGGCAAAATTCAGGGAACTGAAAATAACTCTACGCTAACACAACAGAGTTGAAAATCGGACATACTAGTGTCAAAAGACAAATGTCAATGTCGTGTTTCAACTCTATTGTATTAGCCCAGAGTTCTATTTTCAGTGCTCTGAATTTTTCCGGGCCCGCCGGATTCTGGATCATATTTTGTCCCAGCCTAACACCTGTAGAGTTGCAAGTGGATATCGAGTCTTTTTCAGCACTTTTTGGCCTCTGGTACCTTCAGTCACTCAACGGATCACAACGCAGGCGGTTTTCTGTGAGGCCGTGGTCTCTTGCCAATTGAGACAGCCTATTGTTGCCGGAGCATCACTATATCACTTTTTTACCAGGTTATAATTTGTAGAGCATAGTGCTTAGGTATTTTGTAACTTTGATATAACTTATATATAATACTGGATGTTGCTCGAGACGTCGTACGTGCAAAATTAAATCCCGCGGGAAACGTACATTTTCATATATTTATATATATATATATATATATATATATATATATATATATATATATATATATATATATCATGTAAATCCAGATATAATTTGTCAGTAACTGATATCCTGCTGTTAGTCAAATCTGACTGCGCCAGTTACTGCTTAAATTACACTAATGACACTAAGGTTAGGTTAGTGTTAATTAAGCTGTATGTTTAAATGATAGTTATCCCAGACTGCTTCATATCTTCGTAATTTTCATATGAGTCAAATTTTTAAAAAATTAGCTTCGAATAGACATACTCGTATCTTCTAAAACTATTCCATATTATGCTCTTTGCGAAAAAAATTAAAACTCTATATGGTATGCCCTTTAAAATGAGAAAACTTTTTGAAAAAGGAATTAGGAACATTACGCGGCATATTTTAAATTTGGAACAAGCGGCCGCCATTCGTCATGTCGCCATTGCGGCGTATTCGCGACATTACACCAAGGACTGTATAGCGCAATAACAATCATGATACTTTTTACGCAATTTTACTGTTGTTTGTTGTTCTAATAATAAGATTGTCTGTATTGAGTGTAATACATAATCTCAATTTTTCTTGGCTGTTAACATTTCGATCTAACCCAAATGTTTAATTTGTGTGGAATCTTTGAAAATTACTTTTCGTCAATTTGATATTTCAACAATCTGTGTCACCATAAAAGTACTTAAAAGTAATCATTAGATACTCAAGTATTTGCTCGTAATATAATATTAATATGTAGGTATATTGTATAGGTTTATACCGTATATTGAAAATAGATTATAACTAAATACCTAAGGGCCACTTAATTACCAGCATTAACAAATTATATAAATTATTTACCAGCTAGTTCAACACTCTACAGGTGTTGGCGAAAAATTTTACAAATTCCGTGGACGGCCTTTCGTACTAACGTATCTATTCTACTTGAGCTACAAATAAAAAATAGACTATCATCTACATGCTTACGTAGAGTTTGACTACATAGCAAGAAAGGATGGTCAGAACCTAGAACAGGTCATGGTTACAGGCAAAGTCGACGGTCGCCGCCGGAGAGGTCGAAGTCCAATCCGATGGTCGGACCAAGCACGCACTGCGCTCGACACAGGCTTTCATGACGCTCTCCATACTGCAAATGATCGCTATAGATGGCGCAAAATAGTCACAAGCAAAATTATTCCGCGGGGGAATCACGACCCTTAGCAATGAGGAATACGACGTGAGGAGGGGAGTACAAATACAAACTATCAATATATTTCCATCGCCCAACAGCGATTGACTAATGACGTAGTGTGTCGCGCGCAGCGATCTCAAATGGCAGGAGCAAATGACTCGCGATGAATTTAAAATTCGAACGCTAACGAGAGAGGCGGCAATAACGTGAGTTATTGTCGAGCTGTCAATGTCAAATGAAACAACACCGCTTTCAAAAACAAATTATTACACATCATACGTAATTGCGTTTTTCTAACCTAACTTAAACAGTTTTGCCGCAAGTTTTGTTATGAAAAGCTTTTAGAAATGAACACCAAGAAGTAGGTAACTGTTAGATATATTATAGTAATATCTATAATTGTTATTGATGTCGAATAAAATATGACAAATGGTTAAAAAAATACAGTTGATATTATTCTTTATATTTATATTTTATGTGGGCCGATCGATCGAGATTAGTTTGTTTTATAATTAAATTAAGAGTAATTAAACCTTCAGAGATAAATTGCGATTATTTATTTATTTACATTTACCTAAACGTACAAAATCGGATCAGATAAAAAACAACCAAAAGGATTCATGTAGACAAGTAGTGATGGGGAGTTTAAAAATAGTGACGCCGCGGGTGGGCCGTTCAATTATTACCAATTAGCATGTGCACAGGAAATGCTGAGAGTTCTTGTGGATCAGTCTGTGTAGACTGTAGTGTCTATGGTCAGTGCAAGTATCAATGATCTTCAGTACATTTGATATAAGTCTGCTTGGAAGAAGAATCTATAGCAATGATTTCAATCCTAAGGGTGGGCTATGGCCTATGACGTACATTTAACAGAAAAAAGCGTATATACAAGAAAAATTTACCCCATATTGATTTCAGAAGAATTGTCAATTTTAAGCGGACTGAAAAAACTGCGTAAACCAAATGTCAAAATGTCAAGATTCCAAATTTCAAACCTCGACTGCCCCAATCAAAAAGTGGGGCACAATTTTGGTTTTATTTTAAAGTGTGATTTTTAAGTGTGGTCACTTTTCCCTCGACATGTCTCGTCTACTAAGTCATAGTAAGTAATCTAAGTTAGTCTGTACATGGTCAAAGTCAAACATCAATGACGATTAGATTTACTATATTCCTTTTTAAAAATTAATAAATTTTCAATTTCTAAAATGTAGCGAAAATTAAAGGGTACCTATATAGGATAGATGTTTAATACTTAATAGTAAGTTCTTCCTCACCAATGCGCTACTCTAGAGCGCTCAGTGTTGTACACAAAATATTTTATTATTATTCGTATTCATTTTGTATGTCTACCAAAATCTCAATCACTGAACTAGTTACCATTACCAAGAAATAAAAGCAGGACATTCGAGTAATAAATTCAAGTATCACAGAGTGACCCAAGTAACAGAGTAGAAAATATATTAAAAAATCACATTTAGTGCTTCACACGACTACCGAGCACATTGGAAATGAATCTAGGGAATTTGAAAAAATATTGTCGCAAAAAGGTTAGGCTACATGGCAAACCCGATCTCTTTGTTTTAGGCTCAGTAGCTGACTAAATTGTCCAAAGGAGTTTTTCTCAAAGTTTTGATATCATTCTTCGTTTCCAAAATATCAAACGCTAAAATCAAAAATTCGGAAAAAATTGATTTTTTTTTCACTATTTCGGCCAAAATTTTTTTCGTTTTAGACTTGTTCGAATAATTTTGTCTTTTGAGCCTTTTTTGAATACCATATCTTCACAACTCTCCGATATATAAGAGGATCGCACTTTTTCGATACATCGGAGCCTACACTGGAGCGAAGGAAAAGACATTTCCATTGTCAAAACAGTTTTCATAGAACGATTTCAAAAGGATCCAAATTTGGAAATTTTGTCGTCCCCTTCAACGGTAAACAATTTTTCCACACGATCGTGGATCGTGGATTCACCGTATGCTTATAGTAGTGAAATCAAATCGAAAGCTAACTATGTAGCTGTATATCTGTTCCTCTTTTTTTAATCTGTGCCGAAGTGGTTTGTCACACTATTATATTACAATAATTTATTAACTAAGAGTAAATACTGGAAGGAAAGAATATGTAAATAATAACTACAGAAAAGCTTAAGCCTGCATACTTAAACGTATTAAAAATGTCTATCTCAAGAATCACTGCCGTTGAGAACAGAATGCTAATTACGTGTAATTGCGTTGTTCGCCCATTTTACTTTGAGCTCTGTCGTTACAGCTGCTTATATTGGTTCCTTGATTACAGCAGCTCAAGTAGCCTGGACGGTTGGTGTCACGTTGAGTCATGTGGCCTGGATAACCGCTAATAACTCTCATTGGCCGCCAATCAGTTTAGCGGCAGACATTTACCGAATATATTACGTGTGTTAGCGCGGGCGCGGGACGGCGTCATGTTGGCACGCGTCTAATGGACGCGTTCCAAATTCAATCTGGCAAGGGATTTGACAATTAACATGCAGCCGATTCTGAGCCCTAATAGTTCTGTAAGATAAAGCTGTCTTTGATTAAATATAACTAAATTATTAGGTACTATACTTAGGCCCACTTGCGCAGATCTGGTTTAAAGTGAACCCTGGGTAAAAATATCATGCCTTTCTTTCATAAATACGAAGAACGAGAGTGATAAATGGATATTTAACCCAGGGTTAACTTTAAACTAGGTCTGCACAAGTAGGCCTCATTAAAATTCAATGCTGCGCCCGCCCATCGGCAGTCCACATTAATACCATAGTACCTAATAGACATTACTTAACATCACAGGACGTAATTTGCGTAATGTGAACTAATATGTCGACTGTCGATGGGCAGGCGTTTGACTGTCATAAGTGGAGCCCGCGAGGGGAACATAGGTGTTGGGAGTAATTTTGACAGTTTTGCATACAACCACGGCAAAACGTTAAACTTACTTTAACAAAAAAAAAATTAACCCAATTTATTTTTGGTTAGCAAGGTATTTTTGGTCACCCAACCCCCTTACTAATAAAAATATTAATACAACGGATAAAGCAATGCAATGTTGCTGTCTTTGTCTGATACATCGGAAAAGGCACTTGAGAGACAAAGACGGCATCATATAATAGCTTATACGTTTTGTAAATATTTTTATTAGTTAGGTAGGTTAAGAAAACAGGACTTTAGTCACACTTATTTATTCTTTAACTATTTAGTTCAATACATGCGTAAAGCGAGCGAAGCGAGCTAGCAGTGGCTGTCAAATCAACTGTCAACATCAATAAATAAATAGAAAACATTGTATATAAATCGCACTACGATAATCTAGCCCCTAGCCAAGTTCTTTTAATATTTCATCGCGGGCTACGTAGGTACCGGCATTTAAATGTGAAGCACACAACAACCGACAATTATATTTTGATAAATTATATATCTTTTGTAACATCGACCTCATGATCGCCCCGCCACCTCCGTCGTTAGCTACTCATTCATCAGCCTTGCATATGTTTAGCGGCAATTAAACGAGTTACACAAAAAACTTGCCGGATACATAATATGAATAATGATTTCTATGCGTGCAGGGCTACAAATGACAAATTAAATAATTAGTACACACAAATCTACGCTCTACATACAGGTGATTGGTGTTAAACTTGCGTGCACAATTTGATACGAATATATGGTCACATCTTCCATGTTGAGTCAGGAAATCTTGTTCAGCCTAGAGTCTTCTAGACAGTCAAAATGCCTTCTAACTTATACAGGTTAAATGACAATGCAATTATTGTATTCACTTATTTCACATGTTTAAGCACCATTTTATATATTGTTATAACGACATTAATTTACGACGTTTTTAGTCTAGAACTCTAGACTCTATAGCACGGGTTCCTAGACTTCATAACGGAACACCAACCAAATACCTTTTATTTTATGGACTCCATATCAAATCATTACAAATTTTATTTATAACAGATGTAGACCGCGACTTCATGCATGCTAAAGGAAATATTGCGGGAACCGTACATTTTGCCGTGATAAAAAGTAGCCTATGTCCTTACCCGTGGTTTAATGTATATCGACGCCAAATTTCATCAAAATCGGTCAAGTAGTTTCGGAGCCTATTCAAGGTAAACAAACACACAAACAAACAAATCTTTCCTCTTTATTATCTTTATATACAAAAGGCAAAGCTGATTGACTGATGTATCAACGCACAGGCCAAACCCTTAAGGCTTTAAATTTAAAATTTTGCATACGTATTTTTCATATGACGTAAGCATCCACTAAGAAAGGATTTTTCAAAATTCAACCCAAGAGGATAAAAGATCTTTTTATTCCTCAGATATACTCGCATCATATTTCGTATTAATCGAGTGCGTAATAAAATGGTGAGTTACCTATTTCAACGTTTTCTAAAATTCAGCCCCTAGGAGGTTAAAATAGACAAAAGTTTGTATGAAACTTTTTATGACTTGGACACTTTTGCATGAAATTTCGTTTGAATTGAGTACGGAAAAATAATGAGTTAAGTATTTCAGCGTTTTCTAATATTCAGCCCCTAAGAGAGTTAAATAGGGGATGCAAGTTTAAAGTTTAAATTAATCGTATAAAATTCAATTTCACGCGGGTGAAGCCGCGATCAAGTGCTAGTATTAGTATAGAAGTATAACAGCCTCCGTTGTCCAGTGGCTTAGAGCTTGGCTCTCGACTCGGAAGCCGTGGGTTCAATTCCCACGTTGGAACAACAAAAAATGTTATTTCCAAGTTTGGTTAGGACAATGCAGGCTGATCACCTGATTGTTTGACAAGAAAGATGATCCATGCGTCGGCTGGCATGTAAAAAGTCAGTCAAAGTTCAGTCCTGCGGCTGATCCCTCGCCAGTCGTGTCGGTCATCCGTCCCACTGGGTTACGAGAGTAATGGAAGAGAGACAGAGTGCTACTGCTCTTGTATACTGCACACACATTTGGGTACTACGAGGGCGGCACTGAAAATTTCGGGAATCAAGGAAGTGACACAACATTACTATTTAAAAATGTATTTATTGCTTTTCGAAGTTTTGTACGCGAAATTTGACATATTTTTCCATACGATGGAACCAATCATTGAAGCAACCATGCCATTCGGAAGTTGGGGTCTCCAAAATGGCCGTTTTGTAGGCGTCCACAACTTCTTCAGGTGATGAAAATCTCTGACCACGCAATTTATTCTTTATTTTAGGGAAAGTATAGAAATCACTAGGGCTTAGTTCGGGGCTGTACGGCGGATGGTCTAATAATTCTATGATTTCTTGCTCTAAAAACTCTTTTGTTCTGTGCGCGGTGTGAGAACTCGCATTGTCGTGATGGAGGATGATGCGGCGGTTGCAGTTCTCTTTACGGAGTTCAGAAACGAAATGTGGCAAACAAATGTTAGCATACCATTCTACATTAACCGTTCTTTGTCCCTTAAGAGGAATAGTCGCAACATGGCCGGTTTTGGAGACAAACGTGGCCACCATTTTTTTTGCAACACTCCGTGAACGAACAATTTTTGTTGGCTTTAACTCATTTTCGAACACCCAAACTCGTGACTGGTTTTTTGTTTCGGGTTCATATATTCAGGATTCGTCACCTGATACGATGTTGTATACAACATTTGAGGATCCTGCGTGGAATCTTTCGAGAGTTCTGACGCACCAAGTAACGCGAACCGCTTTTTGCTCTTCACAGAGCAAATGCGGTATCCATCGGGAAACCAACTTTTTTACACCTAATTGTTCATGCAAGATTATTTGTATTTGACTCATGCCAATGTCTAAAGTTGCCTGAATTTCGCGGTATGTCACATGTCGATCTTCCTCAATCAGCTTACGCACAGCATCAACGTTTTCTTGGGTGACTGCAGTTTTTGGATGACCTTGACGGGGATCATCACAGAGCTTGACACGTTCACGTTTCACCATCACCAAATGCAGAAATCATCCGGTCAACACACTGTTTTTGTGTTAAACCACTTCGAAAGTCATAATAAATCATCGCTCTAGAATTTTCTCGAGTCAATTCCATTTTCTCAACGACTAAACAAGTTTGACAAGACCTTGTGACAAGACCGAGAATCTTTTTTTAAATAAATAAACGGTATTCGATTTTTAAAACCAAGGAGCTTTAAATTAAAAAGATTTTAATATGACAGGAACAGTAGAAATATTCCATTCCCGATACTTTTAGTGCAGCCTATGTATACAATAACTCCTGCGTAGCGGCCACCGTCACCAAAATCGGTGTGGGGAGCTATTATAGTAGAATAAATTATTTGTCCTGGGATTTCGTATCAAATAAAAGAGCCCTAAAAATAATATGTTGGTTTACTTAGTTATTTATGTAATTTAAAATAGCTAATAATTAATAATTTTGGCGGAACCATGATGACTATTTAACGGATTGACCCAATTTTACACAAACACTGTGTGACAAGAACTTTATATATAATATAAATATACATTTATTATCACGGAGAGAAAATATGATATGAGAACCATTAAAACTGCGCAAACCATCGGGATACGGTCATTTATTTAGCATCTTATAGCTGAGGTGTCTTGATACACTCTCCAATATATAAAGTATAAATAACTAATATCGGCGCAATGTATTTTGATATGGTCCTCTAGCCCCGAGCAGGTGTCCATTGTTATGCGTATGACATTTACATTGCCGTGCCTCACACCGAAGTGTTGGCGATATGGAAAATTCAATTGTTGTTTACGGACATAAAGCTCAATGCTCGTATTTCATTTACACTTTCAATTAATCTTTTATGAACTGTCTTGTTATCATAAACTGACCCAATATTATCTACACATAATATTACACATAAACATATAAATTATCTACACGTTTGACGTTCGTACAGCGTTTGACGTTTGTATGACGTTTATGAGAATACCATTTTGCTGTTAGATTAGAACGAGACTGTATCGAATGTATTTTGCATTACGCTAATTACAGGTGAGTAGTATCTCTTTGTATGAAGTCTTCTACGGGAGGCTTGTAAGGTAAAACTATAATAATGATTTTACAACTTTTTTATATTTTAATTATTTATTTTTGTTTAGAAAAACAAAAGCCGGAAACCGCCGGAAACCGCCGGAACAAACAAAAAATAAATAATTAAAATATAAAAAAGTTGTAAAAACTAAATGTAAGTTGTAAAATGTAAAATTTTAGAAATTTAACCAATTACATCCCAGCTTTTTGTAGTTTTGCTACAATAAAAAATGAAACTCCCTCCGTGCAGGTTTTCTATACCGTTGGCTTAGAGCATTAAACCAACACTGCTGGTCAAGCTTTATAATATACTAGCTGACCCGGCGAACTTCGTACCGCCATATTTTTAGACGTCTTCTGTCACATTCGCACACTCACTTTTCGAAGAATTTTAAATATTTGCTATTTTTTTTTTTAATATTTGGAACGTAGTTCCTTATGGCGCATTGCGAATTGTATGGAGGCTAGACGGATTGGTTAGGCACCACACTTTTTGCCACTCAAAATCACAATGTAATAACGACTATTAAGAATGATACAAAAAACTACCTTATCACCTTGACAATAATGTAGAATTTTGCAATTACACATTGTGACTGTTATGACTGTTACATATTGTGACTAGCTAGCCGGGCCTTAGGTTTGCGAGCGGTGGGACGGAAGAGCGCTTGATGTTATTACTCAGTACGGAGCCGACTTCGCGGCGGCAACACTGCGAGCAGCAAGCAACCCGTCCCCTCACCCCTGTCCCTAACTAAGGCGCGACCAACTAGTTCCGCGCGCACTATATATACTTAGTTCAACTATTTGATTTGTATAATATAATATATTATATCTATACAGATAAACAAAATTGAAGTGTCTGTTTGTAATTTCAAATTAACAGAAACTTTTTTCACTTGATGCATTCAAAAGTATGATCGGTACTTACAATAAAATATAAATTGTTAACATTTTTCTGTCAGTCTGTCAGTCTGTGTGTTTGTTCCGGCTATATATATATATATATATATATATATATATATATATATATATATATATATACTACTCACCTGTAATTAGCGTTTAAATACGGCGTTAATAAGTGAAGCAAAAATATCTCGTTAAATCAGATTTTTGCGTTTTTGATCATGTCTAGAGACTTTAATATAATGTTATTATTTTCAGCTAAATATTTATTGAAATGTCTACAAAATAAATAAATAACAAACGGTGTGATCGACGGTCCCGTATCCTCACAAGCAAGCGACAAGAGACGTCCGTTCGCGTCCATAGCCTGGAGCGAAATGATCCTTTTCTTGTTTTTTGCCCGCCATGCGGGTACTTCAAAAATGTGACCGAGTGCGATATGAATTGCCCCGGGTCTTCGGACATTTTGCCTTTTTATAGAGAATAAATCGCTGTCATGTGTACGCTTGGGGATAGAGGTCGAAGAATTGCATACTTATATTTAATATCGATCCCTATAGTACTTTTCAGCAGGACCATGCCTTAATGAATAAACGTTCCGCGTATTCAATTTACCTAAAGTTGGTGATGTTTTTGTAATTATTTAAACATGTTGTTCCTACAATATGACATTCTAAGCTATTGTGGAAGTTGTCACGATTATTTTAAATTATACAAAGTGCTGCAGCGAAAATATCTTGGTGTGTTTTTACGTGGTAATTATGATGTTTACTTTAAGATAATCTTTTTGAAAATTAACAAACAATATAACAATTTATGACAGCATATACGAAGCACCTTTAATATGAAAATTTATTCCTAAAAGTATTTTACTAGCCCTTTTAAGTAAAGTATGATGATGATGATGATGAAGTGAGTAACCGGCAAAAGAAAGCAAAACGCGACATTTTACAGGAGTGATTAAGGCAGATTTAGCTCAGGAAACTGGTAGGCGGTAAATAGATTGACATGCGAGCAGACTTCACCGTGGGAACGACGCGACGCAATGGGAAAACGCCTTCAATACCCTTGTGTCATGTACCCGAGACCTCCTGTGACTGGTATCAGGTGGCAATGTTCATTTAGATTTTAAATTGACACAGTGGTAAGGATATTATAAAAATATATATATAATTTACTATTTAGTACTTCTACTGTACAGACATGATATTGCACTTTAAATATTTGGATAATATTTCAATTCATTAATTTAAAATATAACATCACTTAACATAACTTTAGTTTTACAAGCTCTTTGAGCGTGGCCATCCTTTATAGGAGGAGAGTCGAAGAGAGAATTTTCGTAGTAACTCGAGCGCGCCAGATTTGGATAACAATACTAAGTACGCCTCAAAGAAGCTTCAATTAAAAGTACTGACGATTTAAAAGTCAGGTCAGAATGTTCGGGTTTATTTAAAAATAAAATAAAAACGCTATATTTATGCTTATAAATATTTGAGCTTCTGAGAATTCAGCTTAGGAATAAGAAACATTTCTGAGGTACTTCGCATTCTTCAATACGCATTTACATGTTTATCAAGAACTGCGAATACCTAGCGAATGCTAAAGGACCACCAATTTACATCTACGTTTACGTACTTAGACTATTTCCTAAACGTTTACCAATGAGAAATTTAATCTCATATCGCGTATAATGAGAGCATTCATTACGTACGCAATTAGTAAGTGCGCCAATCGCTTCGCCAATCCGCGTGCCGCTCGCCCGGCGGCTGTTTACCCACACGACAATTACCTTTCCCATACGATTGCGTGTGATTACTGCTTTGTTGTTGTTACATTGTGCTCTTAAATGTTCAATCGTGAATTCATATTTCGAGCGTTTTATTTTTAACGGCTTTGAATATTGCGGTGGCTAATACGCTGACAGCATCGCACATACATTAATTTTTATTTTTTACAGGTATAGACGCAGTAGACAGTGGACACTTGACACATACTACCTCCTTATATTAATAAGAGTATCCTTGCTTATTTAGGTTTCTGATTACTTATGTATTTATGAGGAACCCGTGACATACCACAGACAAGCGAGAAGTATAAAAATATTCGTTTTGTTTCGCTAATAACATTCTTTTTTATTATTATTAATGATAATTATTATTGCATTACGCTTTATGGATTCCAAGGTTGTGACCCTTTAAAATTCACACAACCTCCTCTATCGCAAGATCACGGAAGTATTAGGGCTATTTTTATCGTATTCTAATGTAATTATCATCAGTTCCCACCCATTCTGGTCCCTCGTCAAAACAATGAGTGCCGAAAATTGGTCCAATTATCATAAAATTACCGCTCACCATCATGTGACCTCCATCTAAGGCCAGGCTTGGCCAGATTTGTTTACTATGGGATTTGAATACATTAGAGACAAGCTATTATCTTAGCATGAGTCATTGAAATACACCTGAACCCAATCCCTGTTTTTGACTTAGACTTTCAATTTACTTTAAATGAATTATAAATGAATCGTCTTGATATCACAAACTGATTTTGGAGTTTGGACCAATCAAAATCCATTTGTTTGACAATTACGAGAATTCATAATACCATTTTGCTGTTTAAACATATCGAGACTGTATCGAAAGTCGGAACTATATTATTGTGAGATTTAATTGCTAGGGCTTCACTTATATACACACCCCCTAGAGAAGCTGCTCTTCACGAGAAGCTGCTCTTCACGAGAAGCAGTAACCATAACCAGATACCTCGGAGGGCTACGGTCACTCTCATACACACACACACATAAACAGACACACACACAACGTACTGCCAACTAAAATACTATTTTACCTACCTAAAACAAAGAGCACAAGTTCCTTTAAGAACAGGTTGCTTCGGTGACCTAGTTTAGGTACTTAAGTAACAACATATTTGTACACAATTAAGATAGTGTTTGATTTCTAGTACTTGCTAATATTGTATTATGTACCATCCTGTTGTTATCAATAAAGATTATTATTATTATTAGCAGAATCGACCCTCACGAATATAAAAAATCCTCGCCATTTTGCGTAAAATTCATGGGACTAAATTAAATGTCATTAATGCAAAATTTACAGAGCTTAGCACAGAAGTCCAGACTCCAGGATGTTGAATATGTGTAACCTAATAGGTTGTGTAGATAAGATTTTAGGTAAATCCTACATATTTAAACAGTAGGTAGTATTTTGTACACGTGAATTAAAAAGAATAAAGTCCTGTCTATTTTATACATAGATATGTTTTCTGTAACTAGTCAAAGAGGCCACTTTAACGATTTAAGGAAATCAAAGATTTTGTCTTGGTTTTCAATTGCGAATTTTCGGTGCGTTTGATTACTTAATTGTTTTCTAATTTAAAAACTGGCCCACCCTCAATATGGCTAATAAGCCGTAAAATTCACAACGAGATTATTTATACACTGTACATTTAAATTCGGTAAAATTATGCCATGCGCAAAATATTTGAAAAATAATACGTTTTATTTCTATTCCCTATTACTAGGTACTTAAAGTTGCGTTTTCTTTATCAAACGTGGGGGGTCCTGAGGTCCACCTGTCAACACTTGTCATATAATTCCATTGTTAAAAATTATTCTTATTGTTCAATGAATATTACATAATTCGTATTATATAAATTGGTTACAAAATGGTTACAAACATAATAACTATTGTATACCACACCATTAAATATAATAGCAAAATTTTGAGTATTTAATTACTATGATACGATGTAATTCCAGCTTTAAATTTTTAAATAAACTCCAAATAAGTCTGCAAGCAAAATATTAATTACTAAGATACCTACCTATTGTCAAATATTCTGCTCACATAATGTACAATGTATAATCACCCCCAATTGTTAACCAGTGAGCGAGCTGATGATGGTATATTACATCTAAGAACACTTTCGATCAAGTCAGCTTTCAAACAAAAAACTCGATCAAAATCGGTTAATCCGCTTGGGAGCTACGATGCCACGGACAGACCCGCACACACAGACAGACGGACACGTCAAACTTATAACACCAAGGCGTGTTGGGTTGGGTTGTGAAGGCTGGTTTTCCTTCATATAAAGCCATATGGATGAGGGTCTTCAAAAGATAAGTGGTAAGTGAAGCCGATAGGAATGGAGTTATAGGTACCTCCCGCCGCTGCAAGACATTGAATAGTTATTATCTATTTTACTATTATATACTACCCTCTTACTAATAAAAATATTTACACAGTGGATAAGCTATAAAGTCATATATGTTGGTCCTTGTCTGCATATATGCAGACAAGGACAAAACATTGTACTTATAGCTTAATATCCATTATGTCAATATTTTTATTAGTAAGGGGGTAAATATACAATGCTTTATATCAAGTTAATTCGAAGATTCTCATTGTAACATTTAATTTGAAAGTTCACGACGGTGTTTACTACATTATGAACTAGCATCGAGCCGGAGAGGTGTAACAGATTGTAATTACAGCAATAAAATCGGGCCCTGCATCTTGACGACTTATAAAACAAAACGTTGCATTACGACATTGGTATGGCGCGAGTTATGAGCTCAGCGACTTTATAATTAGCTTTAACGCTATCCACGACTGGACAAGGAAGTAACCCAACTCCCTAAGGACCCCCTTCATACAAAGCCCGATTTTGCATGTGCGGCGGTCGCGCTGCTGTTTAGCTATCAGTGACGTGGGGTTCCTAAAACTCCCCTATCGGCTTCACTTACCACTTACCTTTTGAAGACCCTCATCCAAATCCCTATTTATTATACAGGCTAGGGCTTCCCTATGAAGGAGAACCAGCCTTCGCCACTGTTAGATATGAAGGCGTAATTGAAAGTATTTTCTTGTAAAGGAACTTCAAAGGATACTCAATAATCGTCATCAAACGACACAATACGTTAACTACTAGTGTTGCGGGTATCCACAATCATGGGTAACAATGGGTGATACGGTGATTCTGATATGACAAAGCATTATTTATTTATCCGTTTTATATTATATCTTAATTCTAAATGACAAGTTAGAGTATGCCCTGAACATATTTCATGACGCATCTCACTCAGAGATCCTACGTATAATAGAGCATGCCAGTGTCGTGGTTCCTATAGACTATATATAACTCCATTCCTATAGGCCTCACTTACCACTTACCTTTTGTAGACCCTCATCCAAATTCCTACATATTATACAGGCTCGGGCTTCTCTATGAGAGAATTCATTGTTGGACTACAAAATTTTTTATCGCTACATCTCATGGCTTGAAGCAGGTGGTGCGCGCGGGTATCGTCGTGGCGATCGGGCGTTGGCAAATGATGTTAATTTTCGAGTTTTACAACGAAACAAAGCGCTGCTATCTGGTGGCATCGCTCACGAGCGCACTATCGCTCCCCGCTTAGGCTGCTTATGCATTGGGCCTTAATAATTAAGAAGAATTCGCGGGAATTCCTTCAAATCTTCAAAAAGAACGAATTTTTGGGAAGACCGACTACGAACATATAACTCGTCTCTATCTCGTTCCCCATAAGCTGCGTGTGCTGCCTAATCCGTAGTATCATTTTCCCAACATTTGGGCGATTTTAAAGCATCGTGGTTCCGGGAATAATTTGTTACCCAACTACGGCGAAGCCAAAAGGATTTTGGCAGTCTATGTATGTAAACTGCTGATCCGATTTTATGAATAAGGTCAAAAGATCCACAATAATGTACCGGGTAACATTTTATTAGTTATTTTCTTTTATCTAAAAAACTGCCTGTACCTACGCTAGAATGCATAGTTAACTTTAGTTAATATTTGACACGTCCTGTTAAATATTAACTAAAGTTTTGCAAACTACCCGCAGATTCTCCAATTATTACTTGTGTTTTGAATCCACGTTAAAAGTGATTTTGTAAAAGTATTTTATTTTTTACGCCCTTACTATACTTCGTGCGTCGTATGATGATATGGGTGACAGTTCTTATATTCCTTGCTACGCAAACTTCTTACAAGAAAACAAAAAAAAAAAAAAAAACGAAATAAATTATATTCCATTGACAAAAAATAATATTTCTTTAATTATAAATGAAACTGCTATTATTCTTATTATTAACTCTGATATCTTATAATGACTGTGAAATATAAATATGAAATTAAATTAAGAAAATATGTCATAAAAATGGCAGATGCATGTAACGGAACTTCTGTCAATAGAGATTGACACTGTTGAATCGACATCAAATCGATGAATAGGAGCGGCCATCTTGTAATCGTATTGCAACTCGGAAATGTCAGTACGAGTGCATCTGCCTTGTAGGTATGCGATTTGTGTTTTCGTTGCGTCTGCTTTGAGTTTTTGTTAATTTTGACTTTTGTTATTGTTTTTTGTTGAGTTTTTTGTTATTGTTTTTGTTTCCGATTCCGAAACGATCTCGCAATCTTCGAGTTCCGACTGCAGTGAATAAGAAAATAAACGATTTGAATAGTTTTTATTATTTTATTATTATTTATTTACAAATTACCCATTTCTTAGCAATTTAATTCACAAACCTAAAATCGATAATTTCGATTTCATTTCCTTTACGAACTAATTCGATACTTTTAAACAATCGATTAATTTTCGTTAGGTAACTTCACTACGATTGTCAATTATTATCTGTCACGCATATCTTCTTAGGACGCATATACGAGTAGTATAATTTAACATTTTACACAACGGATAGGTAAGTTGTTCAATGTTGCTGCTTTGTCTGACAAGTGACTTTTCCATACACAGGAATATTTAATATTTTATCAGTTGTGTAAATATTTTTATTAAATAGGGTAAAATATTAAGTATGTTGTTTATTTTAAAAGAGTAGATAAATTAGTCTAAACATAACAAAGTTTTCTTATCGAGTTATGTCTTTTAATTTTTGTACAGCCCAAGCCTATCCTGAAGCCTGTAGCAATAGTTCGCTATTTCTATTTGAATATTACTTTTTAGTCTGCAAGGTTACATATAAATGCTAGACAATAATAAAGCCGAGTGCACACCCATCCCAACGGAAGTTTAGGACACGACCAGCGACCGTATTACGACGATAACATCGCCTATGACAAATCGCGCTAACACTCGTACGTAGGAATTGGCGTGGATAAAAAAAAACACTGGTCGTGAGATTCACAGATATCAGCTTATTACTGCACCATTTCGTGATTGTACAGTAGCTATACATTGTAATAGAGATTTGTTCGAGTATATTGACTAGATTTAGCACGCGAGAGATATTTAATTCGAGACGAGTTTCCTTTCTCTTACCTCCTGTTCAGCCCTTTAGTTGTATTTTTGGATTTCAAAAAAACTCCTTTGGTATTAAGCGCGAAGAAAATGATCTTTGAAACGAATGCCTGATCAACTGAAAGGATACTCCTCAGTCCTCTGGTGTTGCGATTGCGTTCCCGTAGGGCGTAGTCGGCTATGGGCGACGAAAATAATCTTTTCAAATAGGATTTAGGCGAGACATCAGAAGGTCGATTCCGCTAGTTCCAGTCCAGATATGGTAAAACTGCAAAATGGTATTCTCATAAACGTCAGATCCGTTTTGATTGGTCAAACTCCAAAAATCTGTATAATATATCAAGACGATTCTTTTATAATTCAATAAAAGTGAAATGAAAGTGTAAGTTAATTACGAGAATTGGGTGTTTTGCTGTTAGTACGTCTTATTCCATAGAAAATATAAAAGCGGAATCCTATGACGGTTTCAAAGTTCAATCACGACACTTAGATACATTTCTATGGAAATTGGGCACGTATCCATGTTAGTTCTGGTATGTAGTCCTAAGTCCTAACTCTTAACACAACTACGCAACCCGCACTAAAATTAATCCCTCGTTATTGAAAGCCAGTCGCTAGATTACTAGCGTCTTTATCTACTAGTGTGAAGTAGGAAGTGGGCACCCACTAGTACTTACTACTTACTAGTGCTAGTAATTCAGTGCGATTGTGACCCGCTTTCGTGCATACCTATTTGCACTATTTCACCTTCGTATCGGTCTTATAATTAGGTAGTTAGTAAGTCCACTAAATATACAACGACTAACGAGGCAAGATTATATATTTGTTAGACTCGGTGCTTAGTCAATTGAAAATTGCTTTGGAAATTGAGTTTTTTGTCCTTCCGGTTTAAGTTTAAAAGGAAGTCTTACAGCCGAATACTGAAACGCTAATCAAAATTAAGAGCCCTCCTATTCACAGGTGTCGCAGTCTCTGCTAGCCGTAATGACCAGGGCCGTTGGTCAAGATGCATTCGATAATTTCGACGTCGAACTTCGAAATCAAAAATGTATGGGATTTGATATAAGTCATCGCTAATGTCGCTTGCGTTCCCTATGTCAAATCCCATACATTTTGTTTTCGAACTTCGCCGTCGAAATTATCGAATGCATCTTGACTAGAGGCCAAGGACAGCATGTGACTTGGGCGGCACATAATTTAACTAGGTATCGTTTTAGCATTCGGCCGTAATTTTGTCAAAATTTTTTGGGAGGATCTTTAGAATGGTTACCTATGCAATGCTTGTTTGTCTTTCAGTATATTTGGGTGGTGCCTTAGCTTAGCTAATAGGTAATCTTAATACTAGCGCCATTAACTGATGTACCTACCGACATGTTTAATTATTTACCTAAGATTTATTTCTATATCGCAAAATCTAGTCTCTAGATAATATTGCTCTATAATCTTACAATAGCCATACATCATACTGCCTATCGCCCAATCGGCATGACGCTGCAGACTCGATTCTGCAGTTCATCCATATACACCACAAACGTATACCTAACTGTCATGCCAATCCACGTCCATACACAGTCAGTTGACAGTTCTAACTTATTCAATCGGCAGCGTTATGCCGATTGGACGATAGGCAGTATGGTGTATAGCTATCCTTAATGTCTATAGTGCTCTTTAAATTTCCGCCCGGTCTCCTATCAGACCTTCCGACAGTCACGAGGTCAATTTATGCGCAAACACAAACTACTTGTGTTACCGAAAGTTGATCATTCTATGTTTAGTAAGTACAGGGTGTTTGTACTGAACATATTCTGTAACAGAAGGAAGTAGTGAAATTTTAGTACAAACTGTCAAATTTAATTCTAGCATAGACAAAGAGAACAAAGGAAGAGACCATTTATCGACCGTGCTATAAAGAAATACAACGACACAATAATTTGGTTGTATTTAATCTTTTACTTTACCTTTAGATTAAATTAGATTAGAACCCCAATTCTTGTATTTAACTGAGACCCTCAATTTACTTTCAATTAATTATAAACGAATGGTCACAAGTAAATGTCATAAATAAATGAGTAAATCGTTGGTTTGACGATTATGAAAATACCATATTGCTGTTTCAACACATCTCGGACTCCATAGAAACTATATTTAGCAGAATTATTCTACTGAACTGAGTAATGAGTATACCAATTTAAAAGAAACAGGTAGGTACGTACAATATCGGCAAAGTTTCTACTCGACGGTTTCTAAACATTTTCCTTTGCACAAGGACGTCTCAAAATATTTTAACATAAATGATCGCAACGACTGCAGCCGTGGTTGAACAAGGTATTTACATGTTTGTGTGAGTGCGCACGATTCAGCGGCGCTGTTAAGCGATTTTCGTCTTATGCCTGGTCGAGCGGCAACTTGTTCGATAGTACCTATAGCAAAGAGGCCCATAAGAAACTTCACACCCAGGCACACCATTAGAGACATTACCTCCTATCTAGATATCAGGAACACAGCCATATTTCTCAGGACTATCTATCCTTAAAGCTCTTTCCTGATAACATCGGCTTAGCATCTGTGTCCGCGATAACACCGACACTTACACGGTTTATAGGGCGGCGGCACGCAAGCCTTGTAGGTAACCCGATGTATCACATAGGCAATAAAGCTCAAAATGGCACTCCTCCGGTGCCCGCAACCGTACTGTCCAAGTCATTCGAGGTGTGTGACTTTTGTACCTTATAGCTGTAATAATAAGGCCGAATTGCGGACGGATATGTCCTCGACTGTACATTTACCTAACACTGTATCTTAGGTAACATATCTTTGAGGTTTTACAATTCGCGGTAATTCTCGTGATTTTTATTGTTGTAGCCATACTCTGTAGAGAACTTACATCAAGTTACAATAAAAATCAGTTTCTGCAGTTGATCTAAATGTCTACCTAGGTACTCAATATAAATTTTGCTAGTTATGTTTTAAAAGTCCGCCGATTTGTCTTACTGTCTACCTTTTATTTTGTTTCTCGTCAAAAAAACAACTTCGATGTAATCCAAAACTGTGAACGATTATTGAATAGTAACAAAACCATCAGTTATCTTATGTGCAGGTTTAAAATAACTATTCCTGCTTCCAATTTTTCGGTGAATTCTATGATTATATGACATGTCTGTAGAAATTGCTAGTTTTAACTAACTAGATGAAAATCGTGACGTCAGGAAAACTCCATCTTGCTCGTGATCAGCAAGCGGCGGTTAACTCTTAACCCCCATCTCATCTAGCCAAAGTTAGTTCAGTTTAGTAGACCTTAACTCGCGGGTATAGAGTTTAGAATGGAACAGATATGGCAGGTATGTTGGTAGTGCTGTCAGTCTGTCGTCGAGTAGCTCTGTGGTAATGAGTTCATTTCGTTCTCCTGGCAGCCCTGGACTGTTGGACTAGCAGATTTTGTGTGGTACGTCTATTTACGCTCGTGCGATATCGTGAGTGTATACCGTTACTTTTAATGTTTACTTGATAAGTTCACGCCAACATGACTGGCCCTTTAGCCAAGATGCCATCAGTAACTACGATGACGATGATAGAAATTAAAAATATTGTAGGTATATTTTCAATTTCGAAGATCGTTATGGCATTTAACGAATTAACGATGGTATGTTGGCTAAGCCCTCTGATAATTTTACATCCATGTTTACACTAGACGACATATTAAGTAAAAAACCAAAACGTCTTATTAACCGATGTGAAGTATAGGTATATCTTCGTAAAGCTTTTATCATGAGGAGGCAATATTCAAGATGAAGTAATTAGTGATGTTAATTAAAATTTTGTGCGTAATAGGAACTATGCACGTACCTATAACGTCCATTGCCTACTGCGTCCAGCACGCGAGGGGCGGGGCGCTGCGCATCTCTCACGGTGGCTGCCAGACAAACCTACAGAACACATAGCCGACATTCCTGACAAGGTATTTGGTTTTTGTTCAGAATATAGTGTGTAGCGTAGCTTTTAATATGAATCAATGCATATACTGGGTTATTTTTTACTCCGTTTCAGGAGAAATAGAACTGTTATGTACCAAAAGTGGAATATATATACAAAACTATTAGTGTCAAAGCTTAAGTATTTGAAAGTTGGAGAACCGTCTGTCCGTGTGCAGACGGTCGATGGAGCAGACAAGTGTTAGAAGTGAGACCACGCTTAAATAAACGTAGTGTAAGGACGTCCTGCGGCACCATGGACCGACGACTTAAAGCAGGTGGCTGGCAGCGGTTGCATGAGGGCAAGACCGGGATGGTTGGCGCTCATTGAGGGAGGCCTACGTTCAGCAGTGGACGGCATTAGGCTCGTGATGATAACTTAAATTAAGTAGATTCGAGTCACATGCTGACCTTGTCGTTATGCTAAGCGGAGACAGAGACAGCCTGTAATTTAGGAGGTGGGAAGGGGATTATCTTAAATAGCGTTTCGGTAGACGGTGACCGGTAGGCTTTAAATCAGTTAGACGATATAATATATGAGCGCATACCACTTTGTTAGGTAACAAATGTCGGTTAATTCCGCGTTCAAACCACGCCCTTACGTAACGCTGTTGCAATGACGGGGATAGAATACTTATCTAGATTCTAGGGGTTGAATACGAAACCCGAATGTCAATGATATAATATTGTCGGGTAGGTAACCCATAGCATACAGTTTTTTGTACTAAACTCTGGCAAATCGATTGTTATGTTACTTCAGTGCTTATGATTATACACCCACCCGACTACGGCGAAGCCTCAAAACAATGTATTTATTTATTTATGTTTGTTTCACCGTAGCGTCTAAACATTTGAATGAATGAGGTATCAATAGATTCGTTATAATAGCCCGGGTAACATAGGCTATATAATTTACGTAGTCGGGCTAGTTTTTTTTTATAAAAATCGTAGTTGTTTTCATAATACTTTTTCACCCAGTGTGATACGTATAGGGCACTATAGGGAGTATGTTCGGTGCGTTATTATGCGAATTAAGAAGGGCATCGCGCCGACCGGTCACGACGTCGCGTGTGCACTGTACTATACATACATACATGTATTGTATACATAGATATAACTGCACAGCTGCACAGAAATAATAACCTCACTGGTTACTACAAACCTTTTATCACCGAACGAAAAGTCACGAGGAGATTATAGCCTATACGCGTTACATTTGCAATGAGTCATGAGTACAAATGTCAAAATGGCGTACTTCAATTGGTTCATTTTAAAAATAAACTAATACTAAAACACTTGCAGCCACTTTCGAGAAACCGATTAAGTATATATGTACCTATCAAGACTAGCTTTTGCGCGCGACTACGTCCGCGTGGATTCCCATTGCACCCCTGTGTGTGTGAGTGCACCCCATACCGCATGCATTTCGAAAAATATTTTTAACGGATTTCTACGTCATAATAACTATCTGCGTGGCAAAATCCAACGTAATCCGACTAGGTGCTGTTGATAATTCCCTATACAAACTTTGGACCCCCATTTCACCCCTTTAGGGGACGAATAAAAAAAACTATAAAACGAGTACTCAATAATTTCTATTTATATATTCAGATGTTAAATTTCATGGAACTCAGAGGAGACATTTTAAAAAAAATTCATAGGAACTTTTAACCCTTATTTTACACCCTCAGAGGGTGAATTCTAACAAATCCTTAAACACGTATTTCATTGCAAATGTATTTAAGAGTATGAGTCCCAATTTTCATTGAAATCGGTGTCAATTTATAGATTTTCCATACAAATTTTCAATATCTGTTCCTTTTGCGCGTACGAAATGCGTTTTCGTACGCGCAAAAGGAACAGACAACACGTAGTATTTCATAAAAATGCTGCAGGAGCCAGGCTTTTCGATTTTTATTTTTGAACCTAAGTCCACACAGTGCAGATAAAAAATCTGTGATTTGATTCAAATTGTACGCGAAGTGTATTATGCGATCGCGGAACATAATTCGTGAGACTAAAAACCGCGCGCGTGAAAAATCGCTGTCCGGTCAGGCCTTATGTTCGCGACAAAAGGTCCTATATTTTTATAGAGTACAGAGTGCTGGATATATTACGCTACTTACTAAACATGTCAGCAACTCACCACGTTCGATGGACACAATCTGTAGATTACGTGCAATTGTGTATGTGTATGTGTTGACACAGTACTCGCTTCCAGCTCTCATACATGACGATCAAACAACTGTAAGCAGTATTTCATTAAAAATAAAACTGATATTCCATCGCGGTTAATTTTATCTAAATTTTGTCGCTACGTTTCGGCTACCGTACAGCATACCGTGATCACGGAGGTCTGAGACGACAAGCGTCCTGTCTTGAAGTTTTTCTGTCTACCCACAGATTCTTTAATGTTATAGCGGCTATACATGTTGGCCTGGCGATGCAGTGATGGCCAGCGCCAACGTGTAGAGAGCCGATTTTCCTTGCCTTGTCATCGCTCGGTGTCGCTCGCCTAGTTGGCCGAGTGAAGCCCAGCGCCAACATTTGTAGAGCTCATTCGCCGCCGCAGCTTGTATTCGCTTGCCGTCACTCGTGAGTCGCGATCACTTGCCTCACTTCGGACCGGTGTCGGCTGTGCACAATTAAAGACGCTCATCTGAGCTCGACAAAACACTCGTCTACATTGGCCGTTCCTTTAAGGTAATCGTAATTTAAAGGTATGACGTCATACCGTTAACCGTTTTAAGCGATATTTTTCGGTTATTCAATCCCTGGTGTGGACATTAGCACTTGCTTTGTACCTTTTTTCCGACGCATTGGCCTACACTGGGCCAACATGTACAACCGACTTTATTTGTGTTCCGATTTACGCAAACGAAGCCGTGGTGTTGTAGATGAAAAAATATTTTATTAATCACTGGGTCCCGACTGTAGTCTGTTCAAATCCAACTTATTTTTTTTGTAAACATAATCAGTACACTATAATATATAATGCTACCAATTATAATGTCACTTATTTACAATGCAATAAAGTAATACATTGACACGTTAATTCGGTAGAATTTATTATTTTATCAGCGACTCCTTTTGTAATTGGTTTAATACCAATTATAAAAGGAGGAGAGTATCATTCGCAAAAGTAGTTTTATTTGCAATCATTAATATTACGCGTCACAATCAATCAATAAAAAAGGAACATAATATGATGTACACTTTATTTTCTTTTACAAGCCTTTTTGTGTTTCAATATTTCTACCGGTGTTAAATATAATGTACTTTCGCAAGTTTCGCACTTGTACTCTCTGGCGTTAGGTCTATTTTCCCTCACTGGAGCTTTCTCCTCTTCCTTCTTTATACTTCTAGAAGAGCACGTGTATTGTCTGTGCTGCAATCGTTCTAGAGGAGAGAAACACGCTGCTAAGTCACAGTCTGGACACGTCCATACAACTCCGTATGTTTCTTCATAATTATTTGCGCTCCATTCAGAATCCACGACACTGGAATGTGAACAAAATATTAGTAGTAGTGTAAAAGAATTTTTAGCTGCTGTCTTCTTAATTTGTTCGTATTATAATCTCGTGGTGTCGGCCTAAGTCGCTTGCCGCCGGGAAATATCAACATGGCCAATATCAGTTTTTCTCAATTATTATTTGTTTTTTATTACTATAAGTCGCATTGTAGTCAAAATTCGTCAATAATTTTTAAGTTTGAACTTTATAAAGGTTATTTTGCCTCATATATATATAGAAGATGTGAATGTTGTGACAGATTGGAAAACTTCAACTAAAACACATAGTATTGTGTGCATATAATCTGAGGTCGTGATTGTCGTTGTTTAATTTACCGGCCAAATTTCGTACACCTCCGGTTGCTCAATTCACGTAACTGTCCTGATTATTTTTGATTAACGTATTAATAATATAATAATGGCTGACTATTAAGTCCCTAACTTTCTTTTTTCTATCTCTATTTATCTCAAAATATCCTACTCCCTTTTGAATTTCTTATGAATATTACAAAAATATTTTGTCTTTAATTATTATACTAACCAATTGTATACAATATTATCTGTAACATACACTCCCCCTTTCTTCTCGTGCGGGCGGCATTCGAAGCCCTCTTCGAACGGATTAGGTTCTATATTCGCGTGCACGCTCTCCCCAACGTATAACACCTTTATATCTCCAGGCAATAATCGCTTTATAGTGTAACAAACATCACTATTCATGTACGAACACATTTCCGATGATAGTTCATATTGTAACTCCTCGTATGTTTTGGTATGTTTGACTTTTTTGAGTTCATTCTCTACTGACTTATTCGGGTTTGAGTCTGAAACAAGCAAAACAATTTAATTAAACTTTGAACGGCACGCATTCAATTAGAACGCTCACGACTGAGTGGCCGATATGAAACATCCAAATACTAGGAACTATTTCTTTTACACATGGGCGTTGCAACGCATTACCACACCACTCCGCTTCGCCGCTTTAATCCGCTTTAATGAAATAAAATAAAAATGCACCAGATAAGTAGCAAGGTTTTGTAATCATTTTAAAAATTAAAATTGTCTTTTATAATAAAATATATTTAAATTTAGATAAAACAGTGTTAATTCGAGTTCGGGGCAGTGGAATTACTTTTAATTGCTTTAAATTAATAAAAATAGCAATTAGGTGATATTGTGACGGCGTTTGTTGTATTTGTGGCCATTTAAATTAGATTGCGACTTCTCTTATATTATCTAATATATTAACATACTTCACAAAAACAATACATACCGCGTCACAGACGGCGAAGAATATTAATAATTAATAATTAATATTTAATAAATATAATATTATATTATACAATTAATTAATTTCATAATACTTTATCTTAAGATGCCTAGATATATTTCATATTATAGCACGTAATACGAAAATACGAAAATATCTTAACCGTCTGTCATAGTTCATACAAACTGTATAGCAAGCGATGTTTTATCTTAACATAAAATATTATAGTACTGTCCTCGCCGTCTGTGACGCCACTTAGTTTCTACACGAGAGGTTGCCTTACACAGGTGGTAGATGGCGCTAGTGGTAATAAAGAGTATAACTTAGCTTTATTTGTAAGAAAATTTAATTAGTCTTACCAGTCAATCTTCTATTGATTAGCGCGTCCCAAGTCTGCCGTAATTTCGTCGCTTTGAGAAGTAAATTCAAACCAGTCTCAGGGTAGGGGAACTCCAAGAGAAGCCACGTGTCACACACTATTCTATAAAATTATAAAGCAAAATGTTATAATATTTACTTTAACTGTGGATTCATGGAATAAATTATGGATTGGCATTTGGCATGCACGACTTGGGTCAATTCACACCGAAACGAAACGATACGCGACATGACGCTGCATTTTAAAAATAGCTTTTCAAAATTGGACTTTATTCGTTACATAAGAAGATACACGTTTCATTGTAAGAGTTCGAATTTCAGATTGCACCGCGTTGCACAGCGTTTGTGCAGTGTATGCGATCCTAAAAAGTTGTAGCCGGCACGATATTGGCTAAACCTAGTATCAGCCACTAGGGTTTGGTTGGACCTAGTACTAACCGGGATCATACCAGCTAGAACTAGTTTTACCCGAAAACAATCGGCTTATATTGCAGGCTGACGTCACAAACACACTAAACACATATGTAGTAGTGAAACGGAACGTTTCTGTAAATAAATAGATAATGACATCTTATAAAGTTATTTATGGCAAAATGTCAAAAGGAACCTAACACCGCCATTTTACTTTTTGCGCTACGAACTATAAGCACAGATTACAAATAGTACTCGTATTACATCACAGTACAGATAATATATCAACCAACATGGCGAATAGTGGTCTCGGCGGATTTAAAAAAAAGTGTATTTTTAAAATATTTTTTGTTGGTTTTTAGGTTTCAAAATAATGTAATATAATATATATTACATTATTTTGTGTAATGAAACAATTATGAAGCGTTTAGTACATAAATAAAAACAAGGGCAAGTAGCCTATTGTGTGTGAAAATCCTAACGGGCCGCATCCCTATAAAAATCTACAATTATTTTATTACCAGATATTGTCATAAACGCAGTTGTACACGACGATCTTCAAAAGGCGCGCAAATAATTAAACAAATGATAAACATTAAACTTCAATGTTACCACGTTATTTATATTGTAATGTTATGTTGTAGCGAATATCGGCCGAACCGTTCTATAGACATAAGAGTCGGTTCCCGTTTGTCCGCGAATATTGAGATTTTTCGATAGATCGTGTTTGATGAATCCCGATGAGATGGTTCGAGGTTTATCCAGAAAAATGCGTGCCATATAAAAGCCAACCGCTCGGTTACCGAGTCGACCCCTAAATTAGCTCAGGAGACGCAAAAAACGGCAAAGGCCTGCGGGCCGCATGCCAGCACTAGATGGTGCTATATTATATACCTCGTAAATCCCATATTTGTGTCGATAGAGTGCGCCAGTAGCAGTAGCGTCTGAGCGGCGGGCATACGCATGGAATTCACTATGTACGGCTTCGTTGTCTCTAACAGCGACCTGGATCACACAGAAAAAAATATATTATCTATACTACTTGGCACACATAGATTAGACCACGGAGAAGGACATCGGCTACCTTTTATCGCGGCAAAATGTACGGTTCTTTTGCGCCTACGAAGTCGCAGGAAACATCTAGTACCTTTTAAAGGTAAAATTAAGACCTCTGCGGCTCAGTGGTTAGCGCGTTAGCGCTCAATCCGGAGGTCGCGCGTTCGGAACGAAATATAGTGTTTCTGGGTCATGGATGTGTATTAAATATATGAATTTTATGATAAAAATCTTAAATATAAGTATAGTATAAAAAGTATTAAATATATATGTATTTCCGTTGTCTGGTACCCGTAACGCAAGTTTTTCGAGAACTTACCACGGGACCAGATTGACTTGATTTGAAAGCGTCCTTAGATATTATTATTATAATGAACAAACAAGCAGAAGGATTGTCTGAAGTTCATATCGTTGTGTAGAATGCAGTCATGTTACAGAACGACACACTTGACACCGTTTTAAGGACGTTACTTTGTGTCACGCTTTTACACAGCGATTCTCACGCGAACGCGAAGCTCACGCAGCGCACTCACGCGGCGTTCTCGCGACGCCCGCGACACTCACACGCCCGAACAACGCGCACACCTAATGCGGGTTCAGCCTAAGAAGGGTAATTTCTCGTCAGTTTTCTACGAGGCCGTGGTACTCACAGGTAACATAGCAGCTGGTGGTGTGACGATAGCGGCAGTCTGCTCTTGTACCCCGGCGGCGGGTCCACTATGTCTGTGTCGGTCAGCAGCAGCAGTTTGGGCTTCTTCCCGAAGTATGAGGTCGGGTGCAGGAATATAAACGGCTTGCTGTACGTGTGGTACAGTTGTTCGGATACGGACTGGAAATGTAAACATATTTTATTGTACACAGCTTTATTTTAAAACTATAATATTATGTTGCCCGCGACTTCGTGCACGTAAAAGTTAATCATGCGGTAATCGTATCTTTCCGTCGTATAATCGTATTTTTCCGCGATAAAAAGTATCATATCCTTCCCCGTGGTCTGCTCTGTATCTCTGCCAAATTTAATCAAAATCGGTCCAGTAGATTCGGAGCCTATATAATGCAAACAAACATACAAACCTTTCCTCTTTATAATATTAGTATAGAGGTATATATTAAGGAAAGTATCATGACGTAAATGAATGTCAGAATTACATAGAAGATATGAAATCGGTTAACTAAAAAAAAATAGATTTTTAAAATAACCTTATTATAATTAGGTATATCTATCCTGTTATCAAGCTTACCTTACAGTGATTGAACTCGTCTGCTATAGCTACTTGAGGATACAAAGCTCTGCACAGCACCACCTGAAAAACACATGAACACTACATACAAAACTTTTATTATCGCTTTCACAATATCAGGTAAGCATAATAGGAGTGATGACTAAAGTAAAGAAGTACTTAAGTATGATTAATATCTTTAGAAATATTTATATATAAAACTCCAAAAGACAGAAGTCCGTCATGATCACTCTAACACGAAGCAGATTGAATGACGTCACTTCTCGTGCGTTGTCTATACTTTTGCTATTAGAGTGTTCGATTCGAGCCGGTGATCACTCGATGTCTCGTATATCCAGCTTCCTGTTCTTGATGACTTTATTACTATAGATTATGACTTTCCTACTATAGCTTGACTATAGCATGACTTACCTTCAACATGACCAAGTCTCGGCCACTGCTGGCACTAGCGCCGGTGATCAGTGCTCATATCCTCCCCGCATCGTTGGTCATACGGAACTCGATGTCTCGTATATCCAGCTTCCTGTGTTCTTGATAACTTCATTACTATAGATTATGACTTTCCTACTATAGCTTGACTATAGCATGACTTACCTTCAACATGACCAAGTCTCGGCCACTGCTGGCACTAGCGCCGGTGATCAGCGCTCGTATTCTCGCCGCATCGTTGGTCATACGGAACTCGATGTCTCGTATATCTAGCTCGTTGTCCTCTTGGTCTTCCTCCACTATCTCCCACGAATTGACCTTGAGACGCTTGCGGTTTTTGAGGTCTTCGGCTGCTTTTTGTTTGTATTTCCTGAATAGAAAATACCATAAACAAAATAATTCTTTTAATAGCCGTATTTTATGGACAATGGACAAACAAAATTAACAAAAAAAATATTTTTATTTAAAATGTTATAAGCAGGTATATTAGTACATTCTAATCTTATAATGATATTTATGGCGATAATGCGGCGCGTGGCCGGCATATAGGCTTCTCTCTTGTGCCGACGAAATTTGAAGCACAGACAGGGACCGAGACTTTTTGAATTATTGTTATATGTATTTTATATAATAATAATTAAAATATGTATAATAATATTTTTTGAAAATTTGTTTCAGTTTATTTTTATTTCTTTTTGATTATTTTGTCGCGATATTTACCTTTTCATGTCTTTAAGCTGCTTCATTTGACCATGCCTCAGTGCGCGTTCTGCCGACGACAGTGATTCTTGTTCGGGAGCCTCCATTAGATTGTTATCCTGTAAACAGCAGAGTTGGGTAAATGATATGGCAGGTAAAGTACAGGCGCTTAAGAATTTTTCACCTAATTACAATGATGATAAAACTTACAAAATGCCGTCAGTGAATGCCGCTGTGCGAGTGGGACAATTTTAATAAGGCGTTAAGGAGTGCGTTACGGATACGTAATGGCAGTGGCGTGCACAGTATTATGACACTGGGTATGCAGCGAAGTACTCGGTCACAAAAACTTTTTCGTTTATAGATTTTTAGCATAGCTACAGCCAAGCGACGGATCTCTAAGTCGAAACCATGCCAATAGAGCAAGTCTTAGATGTACTACTATTCATGTACATCTTCTACGGCAACGCAGACAAAACAGCGCTTTTTTTTGCTGGTTTAATTGTTGTAACTCGGGTACACACCTACCTTTAGACAGAATTTGAATGTTTTCACTGAATGACAATTGTGAGAACTTGTTATTTTTAATTTTTAATAAACACACATTATCAACGCAAACCTTACAATCAAATAACATTTAAAAAAAATCAACAAACGCACTAGTAAAAGCAAATCACTACAATTATTATAGAAACTCAGTAAGAAACTGTTAAATATACACACTTTGAAATGCTAAAATGAAAAATCTTTTAAGAAAACTATAAATAAACAGGAGCGATTAAATTTTAAACAATGCTTATCACATGAAATATGCAATATGGCCCCCGCGAAACACAAAACGTTTCTTCTATTTAAACAAATAAAACCTTACTAATCAAAAATGCATAATGTGCATACGTGAATTATTAGATTCGCGTCTTTTATTTTTACTCGGATTATAGGCAACGAATAATTTCCGACAAGCCAGTTCGGCGGTTTTCGGAAGCGATTGGATAGCCGAACCGAAGCCGAAGGCCATCGCCTACCGCGGGAGTTACCGCTATATAATCATGTCGATATTCATGGGTGTGTGCGTTTGCGAAGTATGAAAATTACACATACATGCGATGATTTGTCCTGCAGAACGCAACGGCATGAGATGAGTTGCTATTTATAAAATATTAGGCGTTTTTGAGTTAATATATTTTTTTAATTAATTTATTTACTATTAATTAAAGTCATCTAAAACGTACGAACGTTTTATTAAATATCTGTGAATGACAAGTAAAGCACTGCATTTCTGCCTAAAAGGAGCGCACGCCCCTGCGTAATGGCTACTTATTGTGCAAAATTCCACGTATTTATCGAGTGTTTATTTACCCCTTTATATGCCTCAAATGGAGACAATGACTGTTATACGTCTGATTTTTCAATCAGCTGCCAAAACTTAAGGGAATGAATCTTGAATACAAGCAACTTTAAACAAGGAATCCAATTCCCTACTTGTAAAAAAATTTGCTGTTTTATATCAGAGTGCTATAAAAATACAGGATGTTTGTTTAACAAAAATAGATAATCAGTGTTCGATTCTGGTTCCAAATATATAAATATATAACATGTGACCTTAAATTTTGACCAGATTATCCTTTAATACTTAAATTCTATTCATAACCGCGCGCCCGTACTGCTCGACGAGCGCGTGATCTTAGGCACGATTCTCGTATTTAACTGTGACTTTCAACTTAACATCAATTGATTATAAATTAATCATCCTGTTATCATAAATTGTCCGAAAGTCGGTATTCTACTACACTATTTTATTTAAAATCCCAACACAGTCATTTTGAAATTACATTGACTGCAATTCATATTTATAACGATTACAAAGACAGCTGTTGCTTGACATTTCTACGACCCAGTGTTGCCAATTATTGTCAGTTAAGGCGCGTCTCCTGCTTGTGTTTTTTTTAAAGATTACACAAAATCATCGGAATTGGGGCGTGGTTATGCACATTTGTGTAAGCATGTCGCATACACAATGTTTTTGTCTTCCTAGACGGACGGAAAACATTCCCCGCGCGGGTATTGGAGAAGGCAAAAAAAGTGATTTGTGCTTAAAATAAACATTTTTATGTTATGACATCCCCACGTGTCAAAGTGAAAAAAAATCCGGTTGACGGTTTGGTTCGAGTCAAATTGGAGTCAAGTTAATAAAAGAGAATACCGTTTTCTATGGATAAAGTGGTTCGCTCAATCTACAATCAAGCTTCGATACAATAATAATTGCATCGCGGTGAAATTCGTCGTTTGACGTTTGTCTCAAGTTTAGTAGAATACCATTTTGCTGTTTGATAGGATCCGGACTGTATCGAACAAGTATTGAAGCTGCATTATTGTTGGATTAAAATAGCAGAATCGACCTTCTTGAAGCCGGCGGCGGCATGCGAAGTGAGAGTTGTCAGGAAATATGAATCATGTTATTTTTCTGTAAATCACGAACATTTCTATTTATGCCATTACTTATGTAATATTGTGTGTCCTAGTGTTGGGTTAAATATTTCATTCGGATAACCAAACAACCTGTATAACCATTTAATTTGTACGAAACAGCAGATTTTTATATATTCATTCCAGTGTGCTGACTACGAGTTTTGGTCACTACTCGCCGTGAAGAAGTTAGTTGTATGGCATCGAATTAATTACTATTGTTTGCCACTAGGGGCGTTGTGTCGATGCCGTACAAATAATTGTAGTTAACTTCTTCACGGCGAGAAGTGACCAAAACTCGCACTCGGCACACTGGAATCGATATCTATGAAAAATCGCGCTGTATAATGCAAGTTCTTAACTTATTTGTCACTCAATGACTTAGCGTATGTTTGACGTAAAATGTTCTGGATTACCTGTAGCAGAGACTTTAGTTGCGCGGCCAGCTTGGTGAGGTCGTACAGCCGCTGGTCGTGCAGCCCGCGCCGGCGCGCCCACTGCCGTCCCCCGCCCGTCGCCTTCTGCCGCAGCCAGCCGCAGTATAGACCCAATAGGGAGAGGGGATCACCGTGATCAGATTCGTCATCTTGTCGGGCATTCTGGAATGTGGAATCACAATTTTTATCTTACAATGTTACCTTATGTCTTTAAATAAACTTTGGTGCAAACTAGTGTGAATGGCAAGGTCAAAATTGGTTCCTTAAGTGATCAAATTATCTTATACTTTAAAGGAGCAAATCTTGTATATATATATCACGGAAACGGCTGATGGTGTTTCCATGAAAAGTATAGTTCCGATATTTCTAGGGACTTATCCGTAGTATTGAAATAAGCAATAACACCCAAGACGTATTAATACTGAAAATTACCTCGCACTCAATATCCCTATGCGCCTGCGTGGTGAATATGCTCCTCACCCCCAGAGCGGCAGTCAAGGCTAGGGCGGAATCTAGCTTGTGCGGAGGTAGTGTCGCCGCGCCCACTACTAATGCCTTGGCCAGAGACACCTCCACGGGCAGATTGGATAAGGTCTTGCCCAGGGCTGTCAGCTTCTCGTTGGAGGTCAGAGCACCCTGGAAAGATGTATGTTAGAAGTTAAGGCTAAAAGCGCCCTGTTTTATACCAAGTTAAGGCCAAAAAGTCACTACTACTTATTATCCAAATAAAAAATGTATTTTTACATAATAATTTAAAACTTAACATCATGACATGGACGTAATTTCTAAAACATGAGGCAAGTTACTATAAACAAATTAACCTAACGTAAACAATTCGTACCCTTGTTGAAAATGATTGTCTTATAGGTTACAAAGATTTTGATGCCCGGTTTCTAAGGTAAATTCGTCAGTAGTTTATTTATTCATTAGCGGTATTGGTTGTATAACTTGTTTCTGAACAAAAAGTGACAATTTCTAAAATAAGTTTAACTCGTAATTCACATTGCTACTGTTAGATGTCGCTGACACAGAAAGTAAATTTAAAAAAGGTTTGAAGCTCTATTTCACTCCCAAAATAACTAACGTTTTCCATAAAATAAAACTAGTTAGTAGTTACATTGCCGAGTTATATCAAAACAAAATACTTTATCCTCGAATGTGAAAAATATTCATCTAGTGACCACTAGATGGATCTTTTTAAACTCTGCACTAAATAAACTTAGTCTATTTAGTGCAGAGTTTCAAAGTTTATCTAGAGTTTTTGTAAAATTTTCAGACACCGGGCATGAGATGGTAATTTTTTTCGTTTTACAACTTAACAACAAATGGCGCTTTACATTTCTGCATATATTATGCTCATTTAAAAACATGTTTATTACTCACGTGCTGTTTCAGCTCAAGTATCGCGTCCTCTATAGCACGCTCTGGGGGTGCATCCACGAACGGGAACCGCCGCACATCGTTGACCCCCAGCGAGCTCATGAGCAGCAGGAGGGAGGCTAGGGGGACCCGCGACACCTCGGGGGCGCTGAAGTCGTCCATATCGGTGTACTGCTGCTCGCAGTATATGCGGTAGCAGACGCCGGGACCTGGAACATTTTTAATAATTTTAATTTAACAGCGCGCTTTTTAATCTTTCACAAAAAAATAGTACATAAACTTAGTAGCTAAATGCTTTCATGCCTAATTAAATTTTATGTTAAGTTTTGTTATTTGTATTTATCTAAACTCCAGCAAATGAGATATTACAACGCTTGGCGGTAAACGAATACCGCAGACACCAGCAACACTAGGAGAGGTATAAGTGCGTGGCATGCAAATTAGCATGTCACATCATAGTATAGAAAAGAGGGGTTAAGTTTTAATTTTATTAAATTAACCGATATCGTGCCGATAATGACAAAGAACATATTTTATATTCAAACATATACCTACCTGTCTTTCTCACGTCTTTAGTAATTTTATCGGCTTAATAAGCGATATCGAATCGCGTACGTGAAAACGCTCTTGCGTCTTACTCACCAGTCCTCCCGGCTCTCCCCATTCTCTGATCAGCGCTCGCCTTCGATATCCAGTATTCTTTGAGCCGTTGCATTTTAGTCGACGAATCGTAGGTCATTTCTTTTACCTGATAATACGAACACACTGTGAAATTAATTACACACACAATCGTACATTTTGTTATTAAAAGAATTAAATTTATATCCTAGCTCATAATTCGAAGTATATTTATGTATTTCAATTTATAAACCTTAGGTATTATATTTTCAATTAATTTTTAGTCTAATTATGTTCAGATGAGGCAAGTGGTACACATTTTATCCTACTTGGTAGTAAGCTACCGAAAGAAAATAAAATATTCCTTCCTCCTTCCTTCCTCCTCTACCTCCTTCCTTCTTCTCTAGTTCCTCTTGCCTCTACCGAGAAATTAAAACTATTGACTCATTCTCGCCATTGACCATCTTACCATAATAATGCTCTCACCTTGCCCGAGTCAACTACGAATCTGATCCCGTCTATGGTGACCGACGTCTCCGCTATGTTTGTGGACACGATACATTTTCTAACACCTTCCGGCGGGTAGTCAAAGACCTAGAGGTTTAAAAACATTATGTCTGCTTCCGAATTATATTAGAATTACAATTCGGTGGCAGACAGATTACAGATTATATTAGAAATTGGAAACATGTTTATGTGTAATTAAAACGAATAGTCATTGGTTCAACGTTCATGCAATTAAAAATACCGTCCTTAACGAAATTGTTTGGGTCATTAAACGAAAATACAGATCAATATAATGCTTTCAATTTAAATGTCACTTATTTATCATGCAATAAATATAGGACACTGGGCATTTTCGATGAGACAATTTGCTAAGGCCAAATACAAAATTAGACTAGATGCAAGCGTAATTACACCATTACAAAGACACAGGTCACATATCTGTGGGAGATGGGATAAATTCTCATACATTTTCACTCATTTCAACGAATATTTATTATTCATATAAAATAAGATTAACATTATATTGATTATTTCACTTCCCCGTGGATAAGAATTAAAATAATTACAGAAATGAAATGTGAATGAAAATTTTACAATCTAATAGTATTTTCGTTTGTGGTCGGCAGTTTTTTATACAACGCCTTACGTCTTTTGGCTGAAATTAATATATTTGTTTTCATTTATCTGAACAGATATCTAATGTTCTAGGCATGGTCTCTATTAAGAGCCATATCTTTGTCTCTTTGTCTTGACAGTATCTCGTCACGTCTTGCATTCTTTTCGATTCTATTAGGGGTTAACATTATTTCTTACGTACTGACCTTATCCTGCTCAGTTAACGACAGTCCACTATGTAACGGCAACACTATCCACCTCTTGGTTTTCTCTGCGTACTGCTGCGCGGCGTCGCAGATAGACGTGATCTCCTGCACGCCGGACATGAAGATCAGGACGTCCCCGCGCTCCTCGCCTATAAGATATATAATGATAATATTATGAAGATATTAGACTCACAGTAATAACACACAGGACTGCTTACACTATTTTCACTTTAATAAGTATTTTACATTAATTTTAATATATTACACGACCGGTTTCGACCTCAGGTGTAGGTAAATTAATATTTTAAAAAAAATTGTAAACATTGTGCAAAGGATTGCCAGCATCATGAAATTTTTCTCGCCTCTAACAAACTTCAAAATATTTTATGTTAATGGATGGAATTTATTGAATACTAGCTCTTTCCCGCGGCTCCGCCCGTGTAAAAATATTATCGAGTATCCGACGTGAACACTGTACTTTTTCGGTATAAAATTTAGCCTGAGTGTTAATCCAGAGCCAAAACTACTACCATACCAAATTTCATAGAAATCCGTTTAGTATAGTTTGTGCGTGAAAGCGTAACAAACATCCATCCATCCTCACAAACATTCACATTTATAATAGTAGTAGGATTATAATATATACACTATATATACTTGTAGATACATACCATAAGATTATATACATCACAAAATACGAATTTTTTACTTACTTGGGTATTTGCTGTCAATGAGCTGCATAAGCTGGACATACGGCTGGGGGTCGAGTCTATCGTCGCGGGTCGGTTTATCCTCAATCAGTATCGGCTTGTAGTTCAATTGTATGGGATACAGGCGACCGGGCACCTGCAAAATATAGACAGAACTACACTACTTAGAACTTAGAACACAGGTATTTTTGCGTCAGGTGTAAAAATTGTGTCGTGAATAGGACAGGACGACTGGAGTGACGCTAAGGGTTTGTAGAAAACCACACAATGCAAACAAAGATATAAGGCCGCTGCTTCGAACACAGCGGCATGCGCTGCGCAGGCGGGCGCTATAGTCACCATTTGGCAGGAGTGTAGTATTAGGTCTTTACCTATGAAATTGCCGTTTTGTATGAAAAAATTGAAACGAATTTTTTTCATGTATTTTTTATTTCTATTAATCGAAGTAATCCCCCATGCAATCAATGCATCTTTTCCAACGCAGTGGCAGTTTATTGATGCCCTTCTTAAAGAAATCAGCTGGACGGGAGGCAACAAATTCTTCAAAGGCATTTTGTACTGCCTCTCGAGTATTGATTTTTTTTCCTGCCAAGAAGTTATCCAAATTCTGGAAAAAGTAGTAGTCTGTAGGCGCAAGGTCTTTTGAGTAGGGCGGATGACGGAGAGCTTCCAACCCCAGTTCTTGCAACTTGGAGACTGTCTGCTGCTCGGCGCTAGACCACCAAACAGTGACCATCACTTTTCTAGGGGTAAGTTTTCGTTTAGGGCATTGTTTAGGTGCTGAACCAGGATCCAACCAACTTGCTGAGCGCTTGCGGTTATCAAACAGAATCCATTTTTCATCACAGGTAACAATGCGGTTCAAAATTCCTTCATTTGAGTGTCTGTTGAGCAGTGCAAGGCACGACTCTACGCGTACTTCGCGCTGGCGATCATTGAGTTCGTGGAGCACCCATTTGTCAAGCTCCTTGCCAATTTGACGCAAATGGACCAATATTGATTTGACGCTAACGTCGAAAGCTGCTGCTAATTCAGCCGTAGATTGTGTATCATCAGCTTCCACAATCGCCTTTAATTCGTCATTGTCGACCAAAGTCTTCGGAAGACCACGAGGTTCATTTTTCAGGTCGAAATTTCCAGAACGTAAGCGAGCAAACCAATAACAGGTGGTGCGTTGGTTTGTAGTGTTAGCTCCGTAAACGTCGTTGATGTTGCGTGCCGCTTGTGCCGCGTTGCTGCCACGACGGTACGTACTCATATTCCATAATTACTCGAATTTTTAACGTATCCATGCTGACGAAAAAGATTGAAAAGCGATGAAAATGTAACACTAATAATTAAACAAATGACTACTTTTGGAAAAAGAATTCCATGTTTTTAAAATAAAATTAATTTTAAATTAGAATTCTTAGCCAAACATAAAATATTTTGATTTGAAACGGCCAGTACTGCAGAACGGCAATTTCATAGGTAAAGACCTATTATATCAAGCAGTGACTATGGCTCAGATTAAATAAGGGCACGAAAAGAAATATATTATGTTGTTCCGTGTTAGCATGTGGGATACTACATACTAACACTTATTATCAGTACAATAAAGTCATAATTCAAGCGTCGTATTTAAAGGTGACCAAATGCGGACAACCTTCGAAAAAAGCTAAAGAAGATGAATTGGATTTTCTTTGTCTTTTAGTCTTATGGGATTTTGCCATTGATGTTTTGTGAGACAGATAGCTGCTTTCATTTTCTATTTTAGTGCTCCTTCCATATATATTCTTTTTCCAAGGACTACGGTACCTGACTGCGCGTCAACGCTCGCCGCCGCCGCGCCTTTTGTAGATGTGTTCGTGGCAGCTGCCTTAAAGCTCTTTTAGACGAATAGTACTACAGATGGCAGTGTACTGTTTGTCTGTAAGAGCGCTTACTATGAGACATACTGCCCGCTTGTTTGATTGTACCATAAAGATACCATTTTCAATAAGAAAATAAAAACTAACCTGTATAACAGCAGCAGATTCCGCCGCAAAATAATCCTTGAAAAGCTGTATGTTGATGGTCGCAGACATAAGCACAAGCTTCATATCGCTGCGAGTGTGTATCAGACATTTCAGAATACCCAACAGAAAATCGCCCATCAAATGACGCTCGTGAATTTCGTCCAGTATTATTACATCGTATTCTGGTAGATTTTCTGAAGACATCTGAAACAATCAGAATATTAATTGACTTTTTATTTTTAAATTATTGTATTAATATATATTTTATGTTTGTGCTTCACATATTACGCAATGGATAGTGGATGGATGGATTCATGATTAATTAAAAAAAAAATTATAATCATAATTACATCTTGTTTGCATGATTCACAATAAAGACTTTTTTATTTTCAATTTATTTTCACAGATTTTTTTAAAATAATTAATTTTTACGTTTAAACGTAGGGTTATTTTACCCCTTAGATACACACTAAAAATATGTAAATGTTGTCTATGGAATGTGAAAAACAGATTTTATGTATTTTTAAGCATTATTTTAAAAAATATTCGCTTTCTGCACACCTTCCTCCACATAAACTTGAACTGTGCCAAATTTCATACTCCTCCGTTTGCACGATTATCGTAACACTGTACTCAAAGTTTTTGCTTCACAGATTAATATGTCGATGCGGTTAATATTTTAGCTGCTGAATTGACTAGTTGAAAGTCAATATTACGGAAGTATAATTGGCGGGAACACTAGCCCCATGTATCTGGTCTGACGAGCTGGCGCGTCCAGTATGGTGGAGGTGGTGATCACGTTTTGCCTTCATGGATCGATCACGGAACACTAAACTACTAATAAAAAAGAACATAAACAGCCCTGATGATGTTAGGGGGACAAGTACAAATAAAAAAAAAATAATAAAAAAAAACTCTAAACTACCAGCCGTCCGCGTCGTGGCGAGAGGTTCGGTAACTATCGGTGTTCTTGTTAAAAAGTGACATTGAAAATAAGTGCAAAATAATGAAATAAGTGCAGTCGTTATTACTTCAATAGACAGTGAAAAGTGATTAAAATAGAGTGAAGTGTTTAGTTTTATTACTATTGATAATAAAAGTGAAGTGATGTTGTTTCTTGCCTTTTCATTTTGAAACCAACACCACCTACGTTATGCCCACATTAAGTCCACATTTAAGTTTGAGAGCTAGTACTTTAATATAATACGATATTTGATGCTCGTTTATCCGCTGTCCTCGTCAAATATATCTTATATATAAATATGGATGCAATATGATGATAAAACCCACCAAGGCCCACTTGCGCAGATCTGGGTTAAAGTTAACCCTGAATAAAATATCATGTTATCTCTCTCGTTCTTCATATTTATGAAAGAAGAGGCATGATATTTTACCCCAGGGATATACGAGCCTCAAATTATTGGAACAATATAACAAACAAATGTTTACCTGTCTTAACAGCAGTCCTTCTGTTATAAAGCAAATTTTTGTATCTGCTGTCTTACTCTTTTCAAACCGTATTTGATATCCAACTTTACTTTCAAACTGAGTTAACATTTCATAAGCCACACGCTTTGAGAGAGAGATACATGCAATTCTCCGAGGTTGAGTACATGCTGAAAACCATTTATTCATATCATAAACTATTGACCCGACAGACGTTGACCTGCCGGGCTGATTTATATATATAAAAAAAAGGCAAAGCTGTTTAATTTATGTATCAACGCACAGGCCAAACCCTTAAGGCTAGAAATTTGAAATTTTGCACACGTATTTCTCATATGACGTAGGCATCCACTAAGGGAGGATATTTCAAAATTCAACCCCCAGGTGGGTAAAATTGGGGATGAAAGTTTAAAACCTAATTTCACACGGGCAAAGTGGTGGGAAATCAATGCTAGTATTGAATAAAAGAAAAATACACCAGAACCAAACAAAATTATAATGCCTGAACAAATATATACTTTAAAAATAATAGCTAAATGTGTTTATTTAAGTATACTAGCATTCATGTTACAAATGTTATAGACAGATTTATTATATGCGACAATATTATACACTTAGGGCCCGTTTCAATCTTCTTATAAGTGTCAGATAGCATAATGGGAAATTTTGTCCCTGCTTACTTTATATCGAGCGACAGAGACATAACATGCCAATAAGCTATCTGACACTTATCAGTAGATTGTGAAACAGGCCTTAGTAAATTAAAACACCTTACTACTATTATAAATGTGAAAGTTTGTGACTCTTTGATGCAAACACTACTGAATGGATTTTAATAAAATATTGTATGGTAGAAGTTTAAGGCTCTGGTTTAACACATAAGCTACTCTAATCCTGAAAAAGTCCTAAAATACTGTATATTTCAACGGGATACTGTATTTAAATAGTAGCACACCTGTGGGCAAAAGCTAGCTTACCAATATTTTGATAGCCAGCTTCATGTAGATACTGTGGCACCTGAGTTGACTTCCCACAGCCCGTGTCTCCAGCAACTATGACAACTTTCTCATTCCTAACAGCTGATACTATCTCTTCCCTGCAGCAAAATCAACAGACGAAAAAATTTGTAGTAGTTTTGCTTTATCTTAATATGTAAAATCACTTTAAACTTAGTTACAGGAAAGCTATTATGTATACAGATACACTTGTTATTGTTTTATTCAAAAATACCGAGAACTTATGATTTTACACATATCCAAAGTTCCGAAAATGTTTCAATTTCAATCCCACTAACAGTAGCGTGATGTCACACTAAAACTCAGTTATACAGCCCATAGTTTGTGCCATACTATGCACCGCTTAGTCACAAGGTACTGTCTTTAAAGTTATACATCTTGCAAACTAATTGACATATTAAAATAATTATTTCACAAGTATTTTTTAATTTTTACTGAGTACAGAAAGCTGACATTTAAAATTAGTGAACATTCTCCATTATAAAATTTTAAATAAAATACTATAGAATGATTGAGGAATATTTAACATCATGTTAAAAAGATCCTAGAGGTTATATGGCATATAAATATTAGTACCTGGGTAACCGAACTTTGCTCGGAGTTCTGATAAATTTAGAGACTAAAAAGAATCACAAAAATATTCAACCCAAACAGCCAATCGGACTGACTTAATAGTGTTGAAATTATTGATATATTAATGCATGATGAAGTAAAAAACGAAAATAGCTTGAAAATTTGCAGTTTCCCAGGGATAAAAAATAGCCAGATCGATTTTCCTCCCCCAAAACTCCCTGCATACTAAATTTCATGGTGATGATACTTGCAGCCATTTCAAGAAACCGATTATACAAGATTGACTCATAGTATAAGATACTGCTTGAACATAACAAATAATAAATACCTGTAGCTGGCTACTGGTAACTCTTTTTGGGCTTTCCTTAACTTTCTTAACTTCTCAAATTTTTCCTTATTCTTGAAATCCAGGTATATTGATATGATCTTTAAAAATGCATTGAATATATGTTTGCTCAATCTTTTTCTGTCCCAATCTTCATGTGCCATACTATCCACAAATTTAATTTTACTTACAAAATTTATACAGTGGTGTTTAGAATACGATTTTGGAATGCCTGCATCGATGTTAGTATGTTTTGTATCGTCTGAATCCAGTGCAAAAATAGGCTTACCAGCTTTCCTCAATGTAGATTCATACTTCTTAATAAATATCCAAAAATCGTCCATACTATTGGCGACAGTATTCGTATCGTTGCTATATAGAATTATTTTATTCAATTCCCTTTTATAGTCTAAAAAACTGAACTGTACATCTAAATCATTTTTTGGTTTAGAAGATGAACTAATATTTCTATCTTTTGGCAATGTATGGCGATCCCTATGATCAGAATCTACGGATGGCGAACGTTTTCTTTTATACGAACTCCTAGATGAAATTCCAAATGATTTATAATCCATATTTTCAAAATTATTTTAGAAAAATTGCTACCAATTGCAATTTTTGTATACATTTGATTTTATTTTAGAGTTGACACTTGACAGTATTTTTTTTTTATTATTATTTATATATGGCATCGGCATATAACCATTTGCCAGTGTCAAGTTAAAAAGGCGGGAAATAGAACTTTCGTTTCAATTTTCAACACCTTATTCCTATAACGTTAAGTCTAAAGTCTAGTCAAAGTCCAAATATATAGTCAGCACAGTCTATGAGTCATGTCAGTCGATTCAGTAAAGTGGTAGAAGCTTTACTGAAAGTTTTGGCGGGAAACACAAAATAGCACGTTTTTAGAAGTTGTACCACTTGCCCAAACTTGTGCACGATAACGAATATTTAATGGTTAATATTCTACCAATATTACACATTAAGAACTGAAATAACACAAATTTATGAAGTTTTACAAATTCCACAACATCACCCATTGAACTCCCCGGCAAAACTCCAGTGTTTTTTTTTAATTATTAAATATCTCCTATTAATATAATAATAACTTCTATTACGGAGTTTTGCTTGGAGTCGACAGTTCCAGAGAGTTCCAGTGAGTCGGAACTGTGCTGCTTGCTGCTCGGGCTCCAGTGAGTCGGAGTGCTGCCGTGTGGACACCGATGCTACGTGCTGACCAGGAGAGATGTGCTCTGCTTGCTGACCGGTCGTTGTAGTGAGAGTGCCCGATGAAGCCCATGAGGGTTCGACCAGGCCGCGTTACGTTGAGGCTGGTGGTCGAGGTACCCGATGAGGCCGAAGCTGGCTGGCATGGTGCGGAGGGATGGGGGTGATGATGATGATGTCCAGAAGCAGGCGTGTTCTGTCGAGGGTCACCAATGTGGGAATATGGTGGCAAGCCCCAAAGGGAGTCCTCCGACCGAGCGAGGTGCTATGCTCGGTTAGGCCGAAGCCCACTTGTATGAATTTCAGATGTCGTATATAGAGTGCCGATCATAGAAAACTTCGATAGCGCGATTCAGGATTGTGGCGCTAATTGGTCCGCCACATATTCATCCACATACTCCACAACTTCTTCTCCTATTTCTATGTGTTACTTATTCTTCTGTTCATTTCTTTAGTGTATTGGTCTTTTGTAGATATTATTTGTCCTAAGTATTCATCCACATACTCTACTACTTTTTCTCCTATTTCTAAGTTTTCCCTTACTCCGTTCGTCATAACTTTAGTCTTTGTGGGTTTCATGGATAGACCTGCTTTCTTGCTTTCATAATTTAGTTGGAGTAGCATAGTTTGAAATGTGTCCGGTCTTCCTGCGACCATCACACGTCGTCATGTCGTCGGCAAACCTTAGGTGATTCAGATTTGATCCATTGATGTTAATACCCATTTTGTGCCAGTCTAGACTTCTAAATATATATTCTCTAAAACCGTTGTAAAAAGTTTTGGAGAAGTGGATCACACTGCCTTACGCCCCTCTGAACCCTGAATTATTCGCCTTGTCGTTCAAGCTGGATCGTAGCTATAGTGTTTTTGTATATTTCTTTAATAATCTGAATATATTTTCTTTCTACGCCTTGATTTTCTAGGGTTTTCCAAATATACATGTGGCTGAGTGAGTCGAAAGCTTTATTATACAAAAGCCATATAATATTTTTGTCCGTATTCATCAAGTTTTTCAACAATTTGTTTTACGACAGGAATATGATCTATGGTAGAATAATCAGCATGGATTCCAGCTTGTTCTCGTGGTTGGTTTTCTTCTAAAGGTTTTGATATTCGCTCAACTAATATTTTTGAAAATTCTTTGTATAAGTTGGACATTAGACATATTGGTCTGTAGTTATTTGTTTCATTTCTATCTCCTTTTTTATATAATAGAACAATAAAATTGTGGATTTCGTCCATTGCATTGGTATTTGTTTGGTAATCAATATTTAATTAAATCAAATCGGTTTGTTAAGAATTTGGATATTGCAGATAGGGATTCTCTAAGTACTTCATTAGAAATTTTATCTTCTCCAGGCGACTTTCCGCTTTTTTGCGTTTTAATCGCTTTTATAACTTCCGATTCTAAGATAACGGGTATTTCTCCAGCGTAGGTGCCGTTTTCTGTCGTTTAATACCTCTATTTGTATATAATTCTTTGTAGAACTCAGTCGCAATTTAAGCTATTGAAGACCTCTTTATCCTTATTTTATCCTTTTTACTTTTACATGTCATGTTGGGTATCCATTGTTTATATTCCTTGTTTATAGCCTGGCACTAGTAGAGAGCAAAAGTAAATTATTATGTCGATGCGACTAATTATATTATAACTTTGTCTCCCTTGGTAAGGCGCAAGGACCACGGTCTTTAACAAAAGTTTTTGAATAAGTGCACAATTTGTTTAATATTATTAAATTAATCAATAAGGTCATATTTATAGTAGTCTGATGATTAATAAATGATTTACAAAAATTACCTGTCGAATGCGGTTTGAATCATTGCATGATGCGTGATGTGCTGTACAGTGCACGTCAATAATCAACTTTTTCTAATGCGCCCCCTATCGTCAATGTTCCTTCCTTATTTGATAATTTGCGTTCCGCCATTTTGCTTGGTCGGGAGTGAACGTAAAGTTATTTCATATGTATTCAAAAGTGAAACATAGTTATTTATTTTAAAATTAGTGTCCTTATGCACTAATGGCTTGCTTAAATACTCTTAAGTTAGAAATTAAGACGTTAGAACAAGTGTTTCCAAAAAGCCATGAGCGATTTCAGATAATGTCAGCTAGTGTCGACGAACTGACCTGCAGATTCGTTGGCAAAAATGGAAAGAAATATGAAATACATGCGAATATCACCGTAAGTGTTTATATTTATTAACATGGTAAAGTTTCGCGGAGTTTCTGTGCCTACAAAATGTATGTTTGCGTTTATTGATTATCGTTAGCCTGGACAAAGACTCCTGTTTATGAGGGCAGGGCTGTCAACAAAAGGCACACGGAAGTTAATTTTGTTATTTTTCAGGAAATACAGGATTGGTTTTCCGTGTGTAAGAGGTGTCTTCCGTATTTTAATATCTTAAATGAGTATACATATTGATTCTGAGTGTTTTCTATTGATCAACACTTTGTTCAATTAGTTTTTGACATGTAAATATAGTCGAAAGCGAGAGATCGATATTTGGGTAACGGTAAATACGGTTTTTGGGACAAAAGTTCTTAGTCATGTTGTCTACCTGCTTTTTTATGCTCTCCTCTATTGTGCATCAGTGGTTTTGTCATAGTCAAGTAACAATTGGTTACAGTACCTACAGTATGTCATTCCCATTCAAGAGTAGAATGTAGCAGATTCTATCATGAGATGTAAAGTACTATAGTCAGTACTGTTGTACACAAGATTACAGTTGACAAATATAATATATATCATTCTACATCCTCTTACTACAGTTATAAATGTGAATGTTTGTGAGTATGAATGTATAAATTTATAATAATAATAAAACAAATCTGTCTCATTCTATTTATGTAAATACCTGCTCATAATATATTTTATTTCCTACTTCCTTAATAAAAAATATATTATTTTTAAATTTTGGACTAAACAAATCGTGTATTACAAAACAAAACACTTCAGACAACCTTCCCATATAGTAGGTAGGTATTTTGTGTGAGACCATTATAAATATGCTTTAGTGTGTAATTTATAAACTGAAATCAAAATTGAACATTCATCAATTAACTCACATCACATAAAATATTGACAATGGAAATTTTAAAATAGTTTTATTTATTTAATTTTCAAATTTTTCACAATCAATTGTTTTTGTAGTGTCATGAATATCTCACTAAAATTGCTTATTAACATATTAAACTATCAATAGCATTTTGTGCAATAGTTGCATAACAAAAGTATTGCTTATCAGTATTTCTAAGAACTGTATTACCATTTTGTCACCTCAATAAGTTGATTGTTTTATCTGAGTCATTTAATTAAAACAAAAATATGTTAAGGAACTAAAATTATTAATGTTTTAGACTTGTTTATATTAAACTTGTGGTATCTTTTTGTGTTGACATCCTGAGTAAAACTTGTAAAGTTCATTTAGAAATAGAATATTTCACTTTCAAACATGTTGTGGGATCGTAAGTTTATAATTTGGCTGTTTTATTAAACGTTTTTATTTAGCTTGGCCAGTTTATAACACTTTCTTCATGTATGTCATAATTTACACATAGTACAGAGCACATTATTCAGACACATCACACAACTCCTTGGCTTGTGTCGTCCTTCTCTTCTGCTTATAGCAGCAAATTGCAAGTTATGTGGCTAATTAGTGATAATTAGCCACTTAACTCTGAGACTGTTGACCAAATAAGAAAATTAAGCAATATGAAGTCACTTTAATACTTGTGTTTGAAATATTAGGTACACTTGAAAGTATCAACAATTGATTTTTGAAATTCAGTCATAATTTATTAATTTCTTATTCCTCAAGTGTTTTAGTAACATAAATAAACTCGTGGCACACTATATAAATGTAGCTCTAAAAATGAAAATAGGAACTTTAGTCTAGAACATCCTTTCACATACAGCATATTGTTAGCTGAAGTAGGTCAAGACTGAAGTGTGTGTGTTTTAAACATTTTTTCAAAGGTGCCTATTCAGCAACAAACAGGACACTAAAAGTTTTTAAGATTCACGGCAAATGCTTATTAGGATTGTTTTCATTAAATCTAAGAAGTACTAATCTTTGAATATTAGTAAAGGTGGTAAAATTGTTAGCATCTGTGGAACAAATAAACTAAACATGAAAATCACAAGTAAAATTAAAAGTAATAATAATTAACAATTTTCTGTTTATTAACTATTTAGTCATAGTCTTTAAAAATTAAATGTATGGTATGGTTTGTATTGTAAAAAATATTTAAATAACTTATATGTTGCTTCAGGAGACATACCCAACTACACCGCCGGTGTGGTTTGCTGACAGCGAGGACCCAATCGTGACAAATGCTGTTCAGATACTCAGTAACACACAGGGCAGAGACAATCATGTTATAAATCAGGTAAGCAAATATTTAGAGAATTGCTTGCAAAACTTCACTAATTAAATTAAAATACTTTTTATTGAATTGTAACTTCAGAGCTGGGAATTGCAGCCATGCTCTAAATTGAATTTTTTAATTACATTAATTGGCCTCCTGGTTTGAGCTTTTAGAGAAACTTTGTAATTGTAACTTATGTCAATATATTCTATTTGAAAGAGAAGTTTTATGAGATTTTTAACATTATATGTGATAAAAATTTCAGGTCGGTATACTATTGAGGGAACTGTGCAAATTACATGGTGTTCCTGAGCCTCCAGACCTTGACTCATTATCATTACCCGTCCATCCAGCACCACCCCAGCATAGGTAAGGTTTTGGGTATATTCCGAAATATAGCGCAAAAAAATCATGTGTCCAAAGAATCTGTAATTGATTTTAAAATTTTTGGAAGCATTTATGTCAAATTTTAAATACAGTAAGATTGAAATATAACTAGCGAGATAGTAAAATAATGAGAATCTAATAAAAAAAATGTGTTAAATTGTAAGCAGTGTGTGGTTTAACAGTTTAACAATCTTGCTAATTGTATTACAATCTTATGGTATTTACAAGTTTACGGTGACATGTACATCAGTGTACTGATCAGTGGTAGTATGACATATAATAATAATAGTCATCTGCAACAATATCACGTTTGGCCATATTGATTTATAGTATATTTCAGAATATGCATATTGTTCCAACATAGGATTTCAAACTATAATGTTTACAAACAACCTTATCAGTGACAAAATGCCAACATTGATAATAGCTAATTCAAAGGGAAAACCAAGAACAATATTATTATATTATGTGGTTAAATTTATGCTAGTGCTTATATTGCAATTATTGGAGTGCCTGTAATGCAATTATTGAGTTAAACCTGGTTTTTATACCACAAAAATACACTGTCACATAGATTCAACTTGTTTTCTATGTAGGTTCTAATAAAAAATAATTTATCATTTTAGGGTACCGAGTGTGACGTCAAACGGTGCAGAGTCTGGTACTGAAGAGGATGAGGAGATGGCAGCCGAGGAGGACGAATCTGAGGGCGAGGATGACCTGCCACTCGAGATGGTGGACGACGCGGCACGCAATAATAAGGTATAACACGGTAATATTATTTCTGCACCTGGCGGCGTGACGTCATTCTAGGGCGAGCCAATGCCAAAACAAAATGGGGGAGCGCTGGGGTAGGGGATGCGCGACGCATTCCAGCAATGTGCAGAGATAATGTGACCAGTGGTACAGTTGCAGAGTTATGTCGACACCATTCGTACAGGAGTAGGATTCTCCCACGGGGTGGACGAAAAGTCCAAATTAGGATTAAAAATAGCAGCAGATAGGAATCTTCATTATTTTTTATTGAAAATGTCTTTCAAAGAAGAAGACTAATAAGCGATAATCACCGCAAATGGAAACTCAAATCAGAGGAATTACGAGTGCAATGTGGTCCTTGAAAATACAACAGCCATACCCTCCTCCCTCACTTGGCGAAACGTAACTATTACGGCGAGTTATTTCACGCCGGTTTTCAGGCCTACCCATGGGCCAAAGCTCTCCACTGAATTAAAGTGTTCATAGGTAAATCCTTTGACTATTATAATTGTGAAAGTTTTTGAGGATGGATGGATGTATGGATCGATGGATTTTTGTTACTCTTTTACACAAAAACTACAGAATGGATTTCGATGAAATTTGGTATTGTAGTAGTTTAAACCCTGGATTATAATAGAGGCTACTTTTTATCCGGAAAAAGTACAGTGTTCCCGTAGGATACTGTATTTACGCGGACGGAGCCGTGGCCAAAAGCTAGTGTAACATATTATAATATGCAGACAAAGGCAATCTTACTTAACAATTTGTTATGGTTTCATTAGGATGACATGGAAGCGGAGCATTTACTGACATTGGAGAGACTGCGACAGAACCAGAGACAGGATTATCTGTCAGGGAGTGTGTCTGGCAGCCTGCAAGCCACCGATCGTCTCATGAAGGAGCTAAGAGATATATACCGCTCGCATTCCTTCAAAAACAATATGTATTCTATAGGTGAGGTCCATACAACATTGTCTAGTCTAATAAAATTCTACACACCAATTTCTAATTCCAATTAGTAAAACAATTCTGTGCACTTAACCTTTCCTCCTTTCTCGATATTATTAACAAAATTTCTGTATCTATTAGATGCAGAAATTTTGTTATTCTACTGAGCTTAACTACAGCTGAGATTAAGAATCGCAGTTTACATAAAAGTGATTCTCGTTTCAGCAATAATGTTTTTGTTATTGTATTTATTTCTTTAATGAAACAACTTTAAGCTAGCCTTCCGATGCACGCAACGCGAAGCCACTGCTTAGTATGAATTTATATGGAGCACTAAACAATCCTCGCGACCCGCGTCGCGCGCCCAGTGATCGTGGCCAGAGAACCTGATTCGCTGGTGGCGGGTCGCGGTCGCATTGATCGGAAGGCTACCTTACTGTCCTTTTTAGTAGAAATTTTTTCAACTAATCTTTTTTAAAAATTATTTCTTCAGAATTAGTAAATGACTCGCTATATGAGTGGAACATAAGACTGCGCTCTGTCGACCCTGACAGCCCCCTACACAACGACCTGCTAGTTCTCAAGGAGAAGGAGGGCAAGGACTCCATACTTCTCAACATTATGTTTAAGGAGACATACCCATTTGAACCGCCATTCGTCAGAGTAGTTTATCCCATTATATCAGGTAATTATTGTGTTTCTGAGTCATCTAAACACATGTACGGCTATTTACAAACATCTCAGAAAGTTAATTCGACTCGGGTTCGATAAACTTCGCATACAGCAACCAATCCGAGTCATGTTATGTTTCCGATAAAATTGTGAATAGCCCGGTATTTATTTTTTGTGTAAATAAATATTATTTAACCATATAAGTATGATATTTATCATACATCATTGTAACATACCGTTAGATTATTAACTAACAAACATTTTTGTATCTATTTTGCACACAAAGCGCTGAAAACGTTAGTCGTGTTGCAACCTTGAAATATTTACTAAAGGTCAATTCAAACTAGCGCAGAGTCGAAGCCAGCGATTGACCTTATGTTTCACTACAAAATACCTAATAATAATATCCGTCTTCTTCTTTTCTAGGAGGTTACGTGTTAGTCGGCGGCGCGATATGTATGGAGCTCCTCACCAAGCAGGGCTGGTCGTCAGCGTACACAGTCGAAGCAGTGATCATGCAAATAGCCGCGACGCTCGTCAAAGGCAAAGCGCGGATACAGTTCGGCGCGACAAAAGTGGTGTCGCAGGCGCAGTACAGCCTCGCGCGCGCCCAGCAGAGCTTCAAGTGCCTGGTGCAGATACATGAGAAGAATGGTATGTATATTATAATAATATCCCCCCGTGCTAAGTATCCGAAGAACTTGTGTTACAGGTACCAGAAAACGGGAAGTATATTTAATACTTATTACCCCCTTACTAAATTTTTACATTTCAATCTTTTTATTAAAAAAGATTTACATAATGGATAACTTAAACGATGTTGCTGTCTTTGTCTGTCAAGTGACTTTTCCAAAGCATCAGACAAAGACAGCAACATAGTTTAAGTTATCTGTTGTGTAAATCTTTTTATTAGCAAGGGGGTTATACTATACATATAGATTTTTATTATATTATACACATATTTAATACACATGACCCAGAAACACAGAAAAACTTTTGTTCCTTCGGTGAGATTAGAACCGACGCGACCACCGGCTTGAGTACCAACGCGCTGAACCACTGAGGCACAGAGGTCGTCGGTGTAATGTCGACCTCATATCCGAGGCAATAAGGTTTCAAAGTGGTTTACTGTTATTTCATAGTTCTCACTTCTCTCCTTTCCTACCTAGCATATTCGCAGAAGTCGCGACGTTAACAAACGTCGAAGACGGTGGTTTTGTTTTGTTGCCTTTGTCGACGGTGCACTCGGCTTCAGGAATAGGGCATTTGCCTACATGTAAAAATTTAGTTTTTTTTATTCCGAAATAATTAGGTATTATAACTTGATAAAAGTAAAAAGAATTAAGATTTTATGTGTAGATTTGTAATTAGATGCATTTCAAAGTTACAAAACACTTGGAATATTTTTTTACAACATTTGTTTAAAAAAAGAATTTATAAAATCGGAAGAATATGGTCCTGCGGCCTTATACTTTATACACTTCAACCTAGGTGTGACGTCACAGCTATGTACGACTTTAGGAGCGTTTTCACGAGGTGAAATTTTGTAAACAAATCTCTGTACCTTTGAAAATATTGAATTTTGATATACCTACTGTTTCTTTTGAGAAGTTACTCATATTTAAGAGTACTATTCATTTATGCAATCAAAAAAAAAATTGTCATCTAACCTATTACTACATACCAAAAGACCAAAAGCCTTTTAAAAAGTATTGACAACAAAATATTATTATGTAGTATTTTATATAAATATTCGTTTGGAATGAGTTAAATATCACAGTATTAACCCTACTTCCTACAGATATGCGACCTATGCTGTTGAAATATATTATATCTAACCTTATTTTATTTTTGGTCGCCGTGGGTAATATAATGTATAGTAAAATGCCAAATGTCCTTTAACTCTTCATAACCTTTTTAGTTTTTATGCAATATTATAGTTACTGTTGCAGGTGGTGACTTGCATTTATGAATCTATAATATAATACACTGGCGGACACATAAACTGCATCATAGTGCAAGAACACATTCAATCAAATTTTATTACGAAATATGCAAACTTTTTACATTTATTGCTATTGGAAAATAAAGGCTGGTTTATAAACAAAATTAAATTTAAATATGGTACTGTCACAAAAGAAAGAAAATATTCTATAGAAGAAATCTTGTCAATTTACTAAAGATTAACTCGTTGTTACGATGTGATTGATGGTCATTTTCTTTTGTTTTGTTACATGTTGAATTATCGTTTCTAATTGTTTAATTGCTAGTCTGTTTTAATTTTATACACGTTTTTCTCTCACGAATATGGACGTATTGTCCGAAAAAGCCGCACAAATTGTCGCTCTAGCACCGCACCGATGAACAATTGCTGCAGTTTTAAATCTAAACCAGTCTACGGTTTCCCGAGTTTACAGAAGGTTAATGGAGACAGGTTCATTCAAAAGAAGATGTGGAACCAGCAGAACTCGGGTGATAACGTCTCGTGACGACTTGTTTATTGTAACTTCCTTGCGAAATCGGTTTTTAACGTCTATAAGTATTAAAAATGAGCTCTACCAGGTATGTGACGTAGCAGTTAGTGCACGAACCATATGAAGAATGCTAAAAGAGCGTGATGTCACACCTTTCAAACCCGCAAATGGACCAAAATTGTCTGCAGCTCACAGGCAAGCTCAACTAAGATTTGCTTGTGAACGCTTAAATTGGACTGAAGAGCAATGGGCTTCCGTATTATTCACTGATGAGTGTAGGACTTGTACGGTGCTCATATTCGCAGACTAGTCTACCGTAGACGTGAGCGATATGCTCAAAATTGCATTGAGGAGAGGGTTCCATTTGGAGGCGGGTCTTGTATGGTTTGGGGTGGCATATGATGGATGATCGAACTGAACTTGTGTTTATTGACGCAGACACACATGGCAGTGGTAACCGTGGTTTAAAATCACATAGCTATATAACGGAGTTATTGGACCCTCATGTGGTACCTTTTAGCAGCCTTTTACCTTTTTTATAGGCGAAAAGTTCATTCTGATGCAAGATAATGCTCGTCCGCAAGCAGTGAGTCAAGTTGAGCAATACTTTACTCAGGTTGAGATTCGTTCCATGGATTGGCCAGCACGTAGCCTGGACCTCAATCCGATAGAACACGTGTGGGACAACGTAAAAAGAGCTGTATTTACAAGAAATCCGGTCCCAACAACGGTTGCGGAGCTCCAAGAGTTGCATTGTCACAAGAATGGGACAATACTCCGCAAGATCTTTAAAAGACACTGATCAGCTCGATGGGAAACCGACTTGAATCAGTTATTAGGGCAAGAGGAGGTAATGCTAAACGTAATAACTTTTTATTTTCTTAGTTTTGTAAAATTTTCATAATAAAGCCGATTTTGTTCTATTCACTGTTTCATTCCAAAAAGCTGCAAAAGAAGTAATTTGATTCTTTTAGTGAGAAGAGTTGACCTATACACACATGAATTGATTATTTTATCAGATTAAGAACCAGGTCATTGAAATAAATCAAAATAGTTTGCACTTACACTAATTATATTTAATTGAAAGTTATCTTGCACTATGATGCAATTTATGTGTCCGCCAGTGTATATTATAAAAGCAGTTGTCCCCACGTACTGACTGACGTATAGACGCTCGCACAGCCGTAATCGCTAATAGTAGAAACGTGAAATTTAGACAGTAGTTTTAATTTACACTGTAGACGCACGCTAAGGGATTTTAAAAAATTCCACCCTCAAAGGGGTGAAATAGGGATTGAAAGTTTGTATGGAAAATCTTTATTTTTGCACCGATTTTGATGAAAATTGATATTCATGTTCTTAAAAACATTTAGATACGTGTTTCAAGATTTATTAGAATTTACCCTCCGAAGGTGTAAATTAAGGGTTGAAAGTTTGTATGAATTTTATTTTATCTATACCGCTTTCCATGAAATGTAATATCCGAAGAAATTAATAAAAAATATTGAGTACGTATTTTATAGTTTTTTGAAATTCTTCCCCTAAAGGGGTAAAATGGGGTCCAAAGTTTGTATGGTAAAAATCAACAACTGGTCACGCAGATAGTTATTATGACGTAGAATTCCGTTAAAAAGGATTTTTAGAAATACATACCCCACCCCGTGGGCGGACGAAGTCGCACGAAAAAGCTAGTTATGTATAAATTACATTATAATCGGAACATAAACATTAATGATTATTATCCGTCTGAATGTTTTTGGTCCTATAAAACTGTAGGCGATATACAATCAAACAATTCATAACTATTCCTTCTTGATAATTCATGTTTTGTTTGTTCACAGGATGGTTTACTCCGCCAAAAGAGGATGGCTAATCGTTGCTACCTCTATTGCCGTAACATAAGACAAACGTGCAACATAGTCGGTAATGCCCATACGAACATTTATCCTCTAAATTTGACAAGTGACTCGATAAGCAGGCGGGGAGGTGAAACTCTCAGCTCGTTTGAGAAGAGATCTATGCTGTGTTGTGGACTCTGTGTGCAAGTCGGAGTATTGTATGTGTACTTTAATCAATAAATTAAGTGCTATTAATGTTCAGAGGTGTGACGGGCGTCCCGAAAGACTTCACAAGACTTATAGGAAAATGTTTACTGTAACGTTTTTTGTAATCATTAATTTCTCATAAAGTTATCCATATGGTAGCCCTAGACGTTACTGGAATGTGAAGCTAAAAGTTCTTTGCATTTCTTTTTAGTTATGAAATAAAAGAAAAAACCTGTGATTCGTAACATGCTTGGTTGTTTTACTTGTCCTCTAGTCCCAAAACTAAACTGCAGAGATAAGGATTGAGTTGACTGACAAAAGAAGCTGCCAATGCTGTAAATGTTATATTTAAATCTTTCAGAATAAAGAATATCAAATTCATATACAATGTACAGTCGCCGAAAAACCTTGTGTATCACACTTGGACCTTATTAATATGGCTGTGGATCAACTATTTAAATTAACTTTAAATGAGACAATCTTGTATATATGTATAATCGGTATCTCGACAACGGCTACAAGTATTACCATAAAATTTAGTATGCAGGGAGTTTTGGGGGAGAAAAATCGATCTAGCTAGGTCTTATCCCTTCGAAACTGCGCATTTTTGAGCACTGTGTTTATTTCGTAGGGCAACAATTTCTACTCTCTTGCGTCAGTCTGATTGGCAGCTTGGTATGCGTACCTACGTATAATTCTAGCATAGTTTGGAAATTCGGAAAGTGGTGGGTTCAAATCCCGGTAAGATAAATATTTTTGTGATTCTTATTATTTCTTTTATATTTATTTTCATTTTATTTTATTGTTCTACTAAAACACCAATCAAAGTTTGGTCAACCAGGTACTTATTGTTGATCCATGCAATGGCAATATAGTTCAAAAGTGGTACATCACATGTGTCTATGACTGGACATAACAAATGCATAATATTTAGTTCATATTTTAGATTTCACATTATTCTTATTGTGCTCCATAAATGCTTTTAAACCAGCTACATGATCTGCTGCCCCAGGTGCGTTGATGCGCTTGCAATATTCCTGTTGTAACATACTGTTGTACCATTTCACTAGCTTTGGATACCTGTTAATGAGTAAATAAGATTGTTTTTATAAAAAAAAAATTCTTTTTTAGGGTTTTAAATAGTTTTAAACATGTGGTAAACTGATACATTGAAAAAAATCTTCATATTTTCAAATAAAATATTTCAGATAGCCAACCTTTCATGACCGATTGGATGCAATCCGCATAAAGTCGACATAGTAGTAAAGATGCTTATGTCTGCTAGTGTTATTACACTGTCAGCCATATACAAATTCTCTAAGAGGTAAGCTTCCAACACTCGGTAGGCATCTTCTATGTTTCGAATCATTGACTTTGATAGGCCCATTAGCCTACCTGTGTATGTCAGGGCCTGAAATATTGCAAAGTAAATGCTAATATTTTTGTATAATAATTGAACTGCAAAAAAGTTCTATTTCAGATGTTGTAGGTGTAGTTGTAGATATTTTTATTTATTTATTTCCATAGTTTTGACAGAACAAGGTGTGTCGGGCCAACTAGTAAATAAATAATATGCTAACAATATTCTACGCTTCCAGAAAAAATTACATATTTCTGCCTCTGCATAAATACAGGTCCAGTGGAAATTTCAAGAAACTCACAAAATATGCCTCAAAAACTATTCTTCTAATATAGCTCATTTTATTAATTTAATTTTAAGATCCAGGTAAAAAACAGAAAGTACAAACCATAACAGACCTCAATCTTGGAAATAAGATGCCACAGTCAAAAAATAATCTTTGGTTAATAGTTGCTCTCACTTTGATATCTTTTGGGTAGAGGTGATTATGTTTTTTGTTACCGTATTCTTCAAACAAATAAATCATCATAGCATGGCTTAAAGAAAAATGTATAATATAAAATAAACCATATTCGCGGTAGGTAGGTAAGAGTCAGATGAGCATATCTACATTTTCTCAAATTTTACAGGAGTGCAATAAATCAGCGAAAATTTACGTAATCAAACTGAAAACGTTTTAATAGCAGCAGCAATATACAATTTCCAAAGGAAAAAACTGTACTGATATGTTGGTATAGTAGTATATAGTTAAGAGCCAGCCCTATTACAAATCTGCACTCTGCAAGATTAGGTATTTGAAGCGTTTCCGACATTTCGCATTTTGTATAATTTAGCATTTTGTAGTAATTTTGCAGTTGTATCTCATCTCTCTCACTCATGAAGTTACAATTGTTCTGGTATAAATTTTGCCTCATAATATTATCGTAGATAGGAGTAACAGTTAACAGAGATTTTCGAAGTTTTTTTTTGGCTTAGAATAAGTTTTTTTCTATATTAAATCAAAGATATTTCAAAATTCTAAGGCCACTACGAACTATACGACTATATAGGAGATAAAATTCTTATTTTATTATTTCATTTGCTTAGACCAGTAGTTCAATCCAGGAGCTCAAAAAAGTGCCATCGCGCATTTTATGGAAATCTTTTTCCGCAATTTCAGGTTTAATTAAAAATTTAAGCAAAATTTACAAAAATCGAGGCCTCTACGAACTAGGCTAATAGCTATTCTGCACTAAAACTGTTCAATATGTGATATGATATATTGTAGACTTAGCTTTTGCCCGCGTGGGAGTGTTCGTGGCAAAAAAACTTCTTAGAAACAATCCCACCATACATTGTTTTGTTATTTATATATTAAATAGTGTAACTAACACGACTTCCCTATATATATATATATATATATATATATATATATATATATATATATATATATATATATATATATATATATATATATATATATATATATATATATATATATATATATATATATATAAGGAAAAAAATAGGTACTTACCTGTCAGCTAAACAAAATCCATTGTCCTCTAAATATGGTACTGTTCTCATGGGATTTATCTAAAATAAAAATCAGTCAGTACAAATAAAAAATAGAAAGTGCCTATTATTTATTATTTAATTCGTAAAAATTTACCTTTGTCATATCATCTGTGTCCTGCTCTCTGAGCAAAGGGTTTATTATATGCGAAGTATATTTAACGCCTACAATATCAGCCACAATCATCACTGCCCTGGCCGGTGGACTTGCATCGTTTTTGTAAAGGTTCAACATTTTTACACACTACCTACACTGATCACTACCTAAGGGCCAATTAAGTTAACTAAGAATTAGACTAGGTCTATGTATGTACCTACCACAGCAACTATTATAAATAATTATAATAGGTGTACCTACATAAAAACATTCTCTTTAATCAAAGGTCAGTTTTGCAGTTTGCTCAAGTTTTATCAAAAGAAGTTCATTGCCTTTTTACGATGACTTTTTGATAGACGGAGGGAATTTTGTATTTATGTATTCTTATCACTCTTCGGCGTACCTTTTATTTAAAAATGCAATAGCATTTTGAATAATATTAATTTCGCATTTACTTTTTGTACTTGCGTTTATTGTTTGCAATTTGTATTTTTTTTATTTATATATGGCATCTGCTTATAACCATTGCCAGTGTCTAGATAAAAAGGCGGAAAATAGAACTTCGTTTCAATTTTCAACACCGTATTCCTAATCGTCAAGTCTAAAGTCTAGATAAAGTCCAAATTAATACTCAATGCAGTCCATGAGTCATGTCAGTCGATTCAGTAACTATGGTAGCTTTACTGAAAGTTCCTAGGGAGTTTTGGCGGGAAACACAAAATAGCACGTTATTAAAAGTTGTACCACTTGCCCACACTTGTGCACGTTAACGAATATTTAATGGTTAATATTCTACCACTATTACACATTAAGAACCGAAATAACACAAATTTATGAGGAGATACAAAATCCCACAACGTCACCCATTGAAGTCCCCGGCAAAACTCAGTAGGTACCTCTATTCTTCTTCTTTTTTATAGATGGCTCCGTAGTGATTCGCCAGTGTCAGAGTAATTGAAGGAAACTCTGCTATCTATGGAGGTCTTAATTGGCTTTGGGTTTTTAGTTTTGACAAATGAGGGATTCTTGGCGGGAATTTGAAAAGGCGCGCATCTAAATTTTTACAGAAATTAACAAAAATTTTATTTATTATTATTTTATTTGTAAATAAGTATAAATAGCTTTATTTCAAATAAATATAGTGCATAAATAATAAAAATGGACGGAGACGAGGCGGGCGGGGATAACCCGCCCACCTCAAAAAGACCTCGGCTTCCTGGTGATTCTCGGGGTGCTTCAAGTGCTGGCGGCGGAGGTGGTGAGAGTAACTTTTTAGCTTATAGAAAACCAAATTATAAGAGACTATATTCCGATAATTCGATCAACACAGAATTCAAAGTATTTATAGAAAGCAAACTAGCACAGGAGAGACTTGGAAATAAAAGTCCAATTTATCTTAACAGTATATTTTCCAACATAAAAGGAGTTGTGGCAATACGGCGTCTTAACGCAAATAAGATAGTTGTGATATTTAAACAACATAACACGGCCAATAATTTTATCAACAATATTAACTTTCTCGAAATATATGACATGAAAGCGTATATTCCAGCTGTTCAAATTGAGAAAACTGGCATTATACGATTTGTACCGGCAAATATATCGAATAAAGAACTATTTACTAATTTAACATCTACATATGAAATAGTTGCAGTAAGAAGATTCATGAGAAAAGTTGGTCATGATCTAATTGGTACACAAACTGTTAGCATTACATTTTTGTCAAACACTTTACCTGACAATGTACAGTATGACTTATTTTCCTATAGAGTATTCGATTATGTTGCTCCTTTGCAACAATGTTATAAATGTTTTAAATTTAATCATTCGGCTAAGATTTGTAATGGCAAGCAGCGTTGTTCAATTTGTTCAGGCGAACACTTTTATAAAGAATGTAATAAAACAAATGAGATTTGCTGTATCAATTGCATTGGACCTCATCTGGCTATTTCCAAACAATGTCCAATTAAGATAAAGAAAATATTAGAAAAGAAAAATAAAATTACTTATGCAAGCGCTGCCACCACTACAAAAGAAAATGTTGACTTTCCTCCTCTGCCATCACGTCCCATCCCTGCAAATAAAAATGTAAATAGTGTAAATAATATGTCTCAAAGTGTAAATAAACATGTAAATAAATATGTAAATATTAAACCTATCTCTCAAGATGTAATTATTACTGATATTAAATCTCAAATAATTGGAAAGTGATGTACTTATGGCCCTAGTACACACTCTGGTTCAAGTAGGTAATAAAAATGATGATGAACCTATTACCACATCATTAATTAATGATATGCTTATTAAAAATCTGCCAACATAATGGATACGCAATCTCGTGATTCGTCATTTCTACGTATTGCGCAATTCAATGTTCAAGGATTAAATAATAAAAAACCTCTTACAAAATTTTTAAATGAAAAATATATTGATATTTGTCTAATAAATGAAACATGGTTAAAAGACCATCAATCTTTTCGTATCTCTGGTTATAATTTTTACAACAAAAATTCTAAAAACCCACGTAATGGTGTTGGAATATTGGTTAAACCATATTTGAAATACAATATTATAAATACAACCTTTTATGAAGATATACAAACAATAGCCATATGTGTATATACTGAGAATACAACATTGACTATTCTCTGTGTATACTGTCCTCCCTGCAGTGGGCACATAAGAATGAATAAATTGCGCAATATTATAAGAGATTTACCAAAACCTGTTTTTATAAGCGGTGACTTCAATGCACATCATATTGCTTTTGGATGTCTGTCCACCAAAAGTCGAGGTCAAAATTTGTATGATATAATTGATGAATTTGATTTATGCATTTTGAATAATGGTAGCTTCACAACAGTAAATTATCCTACACGCAATCCCTCAGCAATAGATGTAAGTTTTGTTAGTCCACATTTGGCCCCACTTTGTGAATGGTTTGTTACCGACAAACCGACATGATGGAACCTACATGATGATGCCATGGGTAGTTATCATTATCCAACAATTACAAACATTACAATGTGCATTGAAAGATACACAATCCACGAGTATGATGACAGATTTTTATACCATAAAACAGATTGGGCTAAGTATAAAGAATTATCTAGTTCAGTCTTTCATGAAATGATGGTTAGTGAAGAGGACCCAATGAAATCTTATGAGGAATTTTGTAGCAGGCTTGATAAACTTAAGCAAATGGTTGTTCCTAGATTTACTAGAACCAACTTCAGGAGTAGACCACCAGCCCCCTGGTGGAACACTATATGTGAACAAGCCGTCATCAAATCTTATGAAGCTCTGAAACTTTACAGAAACGATCCTACATTAGACAATTACATCAATTATAAAAGAATAGATGCTCTAAAAAAGCGTACTATAAAAGAGCAAAAGAAGAATAGTTGGAATAGTTTTTGTAATAGTTTTAATAGAACTACTCCCATCAGCAAAATCTGGAATCTCATTAAAAGATTTAAGGGTATTAATATTAGAACTGATAATAAGTCATATACAAATGAATTTGTACAACCACTTTTAGACAAACTATCAGATAATTCCAATTTAGTCGATCCGAACTTACTAGAAAATTATTTTAATTCTAATAACGAAAATCCTCAATCAAGGTTTCTATTGGATCCTTTTACATGGTCTGAATTTTTAGTGAGTATATGTTCTAGGAGAAATACTAGTCCTGGTTTAGATGATTTTCCGTATTTATTAATAAAATATTTACCTGATACCATACAAAAAATATTTTTGAACATTCTAAATAGTCTTTGGCATAAAAAGTTAATACCAAATTCATGGAAAACTCAATGTGTGATACCCATACTTAAACCAGATAAATCTCCTGATCAGGCTATTTCATATCGTCCAATCTCCCTATCGTCATGTCTTGGAAAGATATTTGAAAACATGGTGAAGTCTCGCATTGACTGGTATGCAGAATCTAATACTATCATCCCTCATGTTCAATATGGATTCCGCAGAGGAAGGAGTTGTGCTGATAGCTTCATTTCCCTCATAAATGATCTGAAAAATGCAAAAGGTAATAAATTACACTCAGTTTGTGTATTTTTGGATGTGCAAGGTGCATTTGATAGTGTGGATCCTGGCATACTGGTGAAGGTACTGAGTAATGCCTGTGTACCTGGATACTTATGTAAATGGATTTATGATTTTCTTACTAACAGAATATTATATGTTAAACATAATAATATTTTACACGGACCTAGAAATGTATCTAAGGGAACAATGCAAGGTGCAACATTGTCGCCTTTGCTATATAATTTGTATATATGGGAGATATGTAAATATGTGAATATTAAAAATGTAAATATACTTCAATTTGCAGATGACTTAGTGTTGTACAGTTCAGATGTTAACTTAACAGTAGCAATTGAAAATGTTAATGCTTGTTTAATGCAGTTATGTAATTATTACCAGCTAAGATTAAATTTGAAAATAAATGCAACTAAAAGTAGTGTCATGAAATTTGGAAAAGACACACCTGCAATAGATGTTACTTATAATGGTGAGGTTATTCAAAGAGTAGCCTCACACAAATTCTTGGGTGTTTACATTGATCAGAAGCTATCATTTGAAGACCACATTAAATATATATCCAGAAACGCATTGAAAGGTGTTAACATTTTAAGATGTCTAGCTGGTGTTACATGGGGCGTAGATCCCAAAATACTTTCAGTGTTATACAAACCTATTGTAAGAAGCCATTTTGATTACAGTTCTTTGGCCTATTTAAATAGCACACATACCCAAAAATTAGATGTGATACAGAACAAGGCTTTGAGGATTATATCAGGAGCAATGTGTTCAACTCCCATAAGGGCCATGGAAGTTGAAACAAATATTATGCCTTTGATATTGAGACGACTTTTGCTTGCAGAAAGATACTGTCTTAAACTATTGTCATCAAATAATTTACAAATCATAAATAGAATTGTACCTCACCCAATCATTACAGATGGTCCACTAGCTTCACCTCAAGATCTTCTGACACATACATCTCCAACTTTGTGCCGGATTTTCCTAGAAATACAGTCTCATTATTCAAACATCAAAAAACATTCACACTGGCCATGTTACACACATCCATATAGTAGTATAATACATCCTATTATGATTTTAACTAAGTCTATTGACAACAATTCAGTTTCTTGCATTTTTAGAAGAAAATAGTAAGTACTATACAATCTACACTGATGGTAGTAAAGGTAATGAACATGTGAGAAGTGACATATATGATCCACAAAAACAGATTGCTCAGCTTTGTTCTAGATAAACAGTGTTCAATATTTACGGCAGAGGCATATGCAGTTTTTGAAGCCTTAAAATTGATTAGTGGTTTAAATAATAATTGTAAATATTTTCTAATCTTATCAGATTCTTTAGGTCTCATTAATAGTCTAAAGCATATTAATTTTAACTTTAAAACGAATTATATTATTTATTTTATTAAAGATTCTGTCTGGCGGTTACATAATAAAGGAGTAACAATTGCCTTTATGTGGGTTCCTTCACATAAAGGTATTTCTGGAAATGAAATTGCAGACAAAACTGCATATGATGGGGTCAACGCCCTAAATGTCAAAAGTGTAGTGAGAGTACCTGACTGACTTTTATTATAATGTAAATATGTCTTTAAGAAAAATGTGGGAATATTTTTGGAATGAGGACCAAAAACTCAAAGGAAAGTGGTATGGACGGATACAAAAAAAGTTAGAAGTAAAACCATGGTACCACGAGCTGAAGATAGCTAGCCGTGATTTTATCACAACTATAAATAGACTGAGATTTGGCCATAACTCTGCACCTGCACATCTTATGAGACTAAACATAATAAACAGTAATATTTGCACATTTTGTAACGTTGAGATCGCCGACATGAACCACATTTTCTTCAAGTGCCCAAACTTCGCCATTCAAAGACTAGTGTTGGCAAGTGAAATAATGGAAGTCAGTGATACCTCCCGCCGCCAATTATTGTGTGATTTGCTCCAAAATAAAAAGTGTTATAGTGCGTTATTCAAATATATAAAAAGTACTGTGGGAACTATTTAAAGTGTATATTTAAAAGAAGCACCTCTAAAATATAAGACTTGGCTTAAAGGTCTTGTTACCAGGCCATTATCTTCAAAAAAGCGGGTGGGGCTGTGTCGGGGCACACGGCCGTTTGTTTTAACGTGAAACGTCTATGTTAGCGAATCGCTTTTAAAGTAAAAGATTGAAATGAAAACAAGATGGACGCTGTTTTAAGTATTTTAATAAAAAAGAACAGGTACGTAATAGAAACAACAAACACACGAAAAAATCACCACGCTATAAAGTCGGAGTCACGAGTTACACTGAATAGAAACAAGCGTGAGCGCCGGTTTCGCACAGTTATCGCAGTATCCCTCCCCCGCCGCCCCGCTTGACCCCGACACGAACTCAATGTCATAACAGCGAGCTGACTATATAAGTGAAATATTTACACCACATTTTTGTTTCTAAGACTAATAGTTAAGTTAATTATTAAGGTACGATGATATAGACCTTTTCGTTACGGTCCAGTTTTTAAACCTGGTACCCGTATGTTTCGGCGCGATTTTAAAGACATTTCACGTCAAAAAAAAATATTGACAAATGACATATCACGTAGCAGCGCCATCTATGATTTTTTAGTCGTAATATGTTAGGTCATTTAGGATGTAGTTTTTATATTGCGATAATAGATGGCAGTTCTCAATGGTAATTTGTAAAAAGGTATTTGTCGTACCCAGTGGTAAGTAATCTTCTTCTCTTAGGTGAACAATATATAACAGTAGTAACAGTAACAGTTAAGTATATAGTATATAACAGTAATAGGTTGCAGTTCCTTTGTCTCGATAAAACTCGAGAACGGCTGGACCAATTTGGCTGATTTTGGTCTTGAAATAATTGTGGAAGTTCAGGGAAGGTTTAAACGGTAGGAAATATTGAAAAAATTGCACAATAATATTAGGACGATTGAATTTTCCTATGCAAACTGTTCCTAAGCTACAAGTCAAATATTATATTTTGTTCGTTCCGTCGGCATGCTTGCATGTCAGCGTAAGACATGATTACACACGTACCGATTTGGTCTGGAGCGGACTATTATGAAAGCACGCCACTCGTATTTTTGATTTTCAGCTCTATTGTATTAGCACAGAGTACTATTTACAGTGCATTGTGATTTTGTGTGGTGTTCCAACTGTCAAAAATATTTCTCCCCAAACTGATAAATAAATAATGTTCTGTAATATTGTTCTGTCCTTTTTACATTAAAATATACTTCCAAAAGTTTATTTTCTAAACGTGGGCTTTTCAAATCGCTTGTTGATAATTATAACAGTTCAATAGCTTAATTTAATTAAAAGCAAGAAAAAACAAACCTCTAAAAATAACCCTGAAAGTCCCCCGCCCCTCGAGGATTTGGCCCCAAATTTTAGGGAGAAACGCCAAAGTTGGCAACCAAATCCGACATTTGTGTGTTAAAGCTTTAATAAATTCGGGTCATCAGCACAGATTAAAGACATAGGACCATAAACATCTACAATCTACGTACTGAACTGCCGATTAATTTGCACTACTAAATACAAGCATACGACGTGCATGCATGTGCACAATTCTCCTATCGCGTACAGGGTAGGTAATAGTGTCAAGATTGTGCGCCGTCAAAGGGACGTCTAAATTTTCAAATTTCGCGTTTGAGTTTTTATGTCATGTGAGATTGAAAATTTTGATATTGTGTTGTTTGTTGTCATGACGACAAATAACTACTTTTTAATATTATATTAGATAGATAAACTCTTTATTACTCACATAAAAACTAAACTTATAATCTAATTGTGGGCAAGGGCGGCCTTATCGCTATAAGCAATAATACAGGAGAGGTAAAATAACTAAATAAGCTGCAGGGTAATACGAAAAGTCAAGAATAACTATCTAGAAAGTTAAGCAATACTTACGTCATAAATATATTCTATATGCTATACAAGTAGGTAATATATAACACAATTGTTCAAGTAATAAATAGGTACTTATAGTTAATTTAGCGAGCGACTTTCAGAAGATAGTTATGCAGTTTGGATTTGAAGATAGCAACTTGACTTTGACTCTCGAATGTCACGTGGTAGGTCTTTCCAGATGAGCGCAGCCTTTACAATGTAAGAACCACTGAAGTAACCAGACTTTGTAAATGGCACATGAAGTTTCCTACTATATCCAGAGCGTAGTGCACGGATTTTTGTGCAGTCCATACACGAACCTAATGCAAACGTTTTGTAACCTTTATAATTTATTAAGATATTCCTCATTAAGGTCGATCGTACAAACCTCCGCATAGTCCAGTATTAGTAGAAGTAAAGACTGCGCAAGCTCGACTTTTGTCTTTATAGGAAGTAGGTAATTCCAACGCCTAAGGGCCCCCACCGCAGCAAATAACCTACGGCTTACTTCAGAGATGTGGTGAGACCATTTAAGGGTCGAATCAAAATACACACCCCAGTTTTTGACAACATCGCTACAAGGTAATGTCAAATCTAATGCTAGTGATAGCATCATACTATAATAAAATATAATATCTTGTTTTACCTATCCTAAGGATAATTATTGGTAATAGGTAAGTTAATATTTAATTTTCTAGATGTCTTGCTTTATTATAAGATCTTCCATGACCTAGTGAATAGACCCCTTGAGTCACACGCGTGATCGTGCAGGTTCGATCGCGATTTGTGGTGTGTACTAATCAGTCTTTCTCAATAACCGTAAACTGACACTAGACTTACCTAAGTAGTTTAATTTACCCCCATCTTCTGTGACAACCCTGACAAAATTTCGATCGTTCTATGAAAGGTGTTCCGTAAGTATATATTTTTACTGTGTCTCCAGTGTGACTTGACTTTCAAATATATTATATTATAGGTGCGTTCAGAGGGTTGTTATAAGTTTGTCTTTGTGTTTGTTGTCATGGCCAAGCCATCGGAGACGCTCCTTAGTCCTAAAGAAAGCCTCTTTAGGACGATAATGTTGTGCTCAGCCATGAGGTCTTCGACTTCGTTCCTCCATTTGCTGTCTTCACCAGATCCAAGATCTTGCGGAGGATTTTGCTTTCGGCTATCATGAGTTTTTTCTCTTCTTCGAGTGTTAGTGTCAAAGTCTCGCACCCGTGTAGGCCAGGCATGACCAACCAGGTTGGTCATGCGTATGGTCATGATGACGTAAATTATTCTTGTGTGAAGATTTGTTATGTCAAATGTACGTCATAGCCTATCTTTACTTTTGAAATCTTTGATATAGAGTAGACCGCCGCGCGGGGAAGGACATAAGTGGCTTTCAGACTATGATATAACATAATAGCATATAGTATATATACATGCTCATAGCACAACAATATCGCGCACCATACATTGTTATGGACACGTACACACTGTACTGTACTATATATTATTGGCTGTACTATATACTATACGCTATAGAATAGTACGCTGAGTTCATGGTGTGCTATATCGCGTGCCGCCCTCGTCCTCCTCCCTCACCCCCGGCCGTCCCGCAAGCGAAACGAGCGACACAACCATACTGAGCTTGCTATATACTATAAATGCTTGCGATAATATCGCTCAATGTGAACGCCATGCTATATAGTATAGCATTAGGTCCTTCTTTACTATACTATATAGAAAAATAGTATGAAATGAGCTTAAGCCTACTTATCGCGGCAATGATGGATTACGCGATCCACAAATTGGATTTTATACGCGCGAAAATAGACGCGATAATATGCACAGATATAAGCAATATTGCATATTAACGCCATAGCAATATATGCACAAATATATTGCTGTCGTGTTTTCACAGGCACGCGATAGGAGCGCGATAGCAATATATTCGTGCACGAGTGAAAGTAGCGATGAGTCAATGTACGAAAGTCTACGTGTTCCGCGACCGCACTTTACTAATAGTTGGTCCTAGATTGTTAGGGTCAGCTCACACCAAGACGCGACAACGTGTCGCGATCATGCAAAATAACCCAAATTAGCTCTTGTTTATCACTTTAAGTAGTTTAAACTTTAAATAATTTACCGAACATGATAATAATATCAATTTCATCAAAAATCAAAGATTCATAGTAATTTCATATAGCTTATAATATTATATAGCTTATGTTACCCGGGCCGGGTAACATAAGCTATATAATTTGCGTAGTCGGGTTATAGTTTTTAACTTGTGATTATTATGATGAATACTGATATTTTGTCAGACGTATGTTCGTGAGTGGCCGAATCACGAAACCGTGCCAACCGTGAACCTATCCAACAAATTTAGAACTCCATAAAAGGTTTCAGGAACTTTGTCGAAATTGTTCACAAGTTTACTCTCGTTTACTCTAGTAATATGTTTTGATCTCAAAATAAAGGAAACTAAATATGAGGACAAGTAAGATAAAAATAACAGCATAATACTAATTTGCATGGAACTGTTTTGTATTTTTACTGAAAGAATATTGAGAGATCATTTAAATTTTTAATCTAAGCAGAAAAATAAATTATAAATGCAAAAGTTTAGATATATTGTTATTATTTAATCCAGTCAAAAAGAGGTTAGTTGATCTGCATAATATAATTTGGAACACGTATAATGAAATAGGCTTAGGATATATTACCTACCGACCGGTATTACCGTACCGTATACCGTATTTTTTTTAGTTTAACATGAAAAAAGTGGGAGGCATTATCTGACTAGAAAAATTATAAAACAACAAAAACGTTTCATTATTTATTATTACAAACTTCTTAAAAATTAACGACTCCTCCTAACTAGCTCACGTCGTAAGCCATCATTAATCTTAGTTTATATAATCACAAAATACGTTTTTATTTACTTAATAAGGCACATTAGTGAAAAGGTAGGACACTGATTCTGCGTAATGCGTGCGACGAATTGCCTCAGCTAGCATCACTGATATATCCATCACTTGTAGTTTAGGACACATCTTCATATTCTTATCCTGGGGTATGGTGTTGGTTATGACGAATGCTTCTAAGCACGAATTGTTGATCTTCTCAATCGCATTGCCCGCGAGTACTCCGTGTGTCAGGATGGCGTAGATTTTGTTGGCACCTGCCTCCCGCAACTTCTCCGCTCCTTTGACTATGGTGTCACAGGTGTCTGCTAGGTCGTCGACCATTATAGCTGTTCTATTTGTCACATCTCCGACTAGTACAGTGGAATCTTCCTCGCTCGCCCGCTGTCTCTCTTTGTGTATGATCGCGAAGGCGATGTCGAGTTTATCGGCTATGGACGTCATACGTTTTACACCACCGGCGTCGGGAGACACCATCACGCTGTCCTTCCATTCTGGTATGTTATCCTTGATCCATTTAGTTATAGCCGGCTCGGAATACAAATTATCTACTGGGATGTTGAAGAAGCCTTGTATTTGTGACGCATGTAAGTCTATTGTTATTACGTGATCAGCGCCAGAAACTGATATGAGATTGGCTAGGAGCTTCGCGGTTATTGGCGCGCGGCTTTTCTCTTTCTTGTCTTGTCTCGAGTACGGGAAACAAGGTATGACAGCTGTGACACGGGATGCTGATGCTATTTTGCACGCGTTTATCATTATAAGAAGCTCCATAAGATTGTCGTTTATTTCTCCGCAACCACTCTGTACAATATACACATCCTCACCTCGTACAGATTCTCCTATTTCGACATTGGTTTCTTTGTTGCTAAATTTCTTGGTAGTAGCTCTTCCTAGGTCAAGTCCGAGACGGGCGACGATTTTTTTAGCCATGTCCGGATGAGAGCTACCAGTAAATACTTTGATGTTCGGCATCCTGGGTGTTTTATCTTCTGTTTTCTGATTTTCGGAGCTCTCGTTAATTTTGCTCGGTGTCATTAGCACAACTGAGTCGAGTCTGTTTTGAACAATAAACACGTTCTTATTTGCGTGTATCGGTTATCGTGGTTCACTGGGGTCACCTGACATAATAGCTACCCCGCAGTGGAAGTGTACAAGTTATCGTCTCCATAACGATACAAGAACGACGATTGCATCATAAACTGATAGCTGACAGTTTGTACGATATCACCGGTAAAATATTTGTTTGTATAATTTGATTAAAATAAACTTTTATCCTTCGTAATAAAATGTAGCTGAACCAGTAGTATGATATAGAAAAGTCAGATATTTTTGTCAAATCTAAGGATTCTAGTTTGATACATTAATATCTTTTGCCCGCGGCTTCGCCCGCGTAAATTCAGTATTCATCGTCCTCACAAACTTTCACATCTAAAATAGTAGTAGGTGTTGCATATGTCAACAGTAAGTTTATGAGATGTAATTGTCAATGTCATATTGACAGATGTCATGAAGTAAAGCCTATATAATTAGGTTTATTTCTGTTATGTAAAAGGCTATTCTCAGTGTAGAGACTGTTGAGGGTTTGTGTTAGACATACTTATATCATTTGTAATACGTATCTGTGATAAGCACCAATATAGGAGAATATAAGCTGAGCTGTATTATTATCATCACCACTCAAGCGTAAGAAGGACTTACATATCAAGAGGTAGTACCTCGCTACAGTAGGATTTTCAAACGCACCTTATTTATTAAGTGTTATTCATAAGATTGTATCCATAATATATTATGTTATTAATCAAAAACCCGACCAACTGCGAGTCGGACTCGCGCACAAAGAGCTCTGTTCAAAATTGCAAAAAAAATCACGTTTGTTGTATAGGACTTATAAAGACAACAAACGTGATTTTTTTTGCAATTTTGAACAGAGCTCTTTGTGCGCGAGTCCGACTCGCAGTTGGTCGGGTTTTTGATTAATAACATAATATATTATGGAAACAATTCTTATGAAGAACCCTTAAATATTGATTTTATTCTGTTTTTAGTATTTGTTGTCATAGCTGATAGCGGCAACAGAATTGCACCTTCTGTGAATATTTAAACTGTCTAGCTATCACGGATACAGCCTGAAGGTCATTTCTGCTAACTTTATTTGATTGTAACTGTATTATTGCTGGATTCAATCCAGCAATAATACAGTTACAATCCAGTCCCGAATTGTTAAAACTGCAAAATGGTCTTTACGTTGGTTTGACGTTTATGAGAACACAGACATCAAATCAACGTCAAAACCGTATTGATTGGTCCAAACTCCAAAAATCAGTATATTATAAGAATAAGAATAAATAATAAGAATAATGTTATTTTTATAGCTTATAATATCAAGACGATTCATTTTTAATTCAATAAAAGCAAAATGAAATTGTAAGTTAATTACGACTAGGGTTCTGTTCCAATTTCATAAAAGTATAACTATAATATTTTTAGGTAATCTGCGAGCTTATCAATAAAAATGATAATATACTTCATGATTCATCAATTGACAGCAAGCAAGCGGAAATTTCGCATAATCTGCTTATGAAAGGCTCGAAACTTTTCGAGGTTTTCGAGCTCGCCACTATTTTTCTCTAGTTACTTGCAGACTACATCGCGTCTTAGTATCATCGATGATGAAATCACGTACTCAAATTGCCACCAGCCCCTAGTCCCTCACTATAACATCTAATATTATCTATTCAGATTTAACCGTTGGTTCGCAATGTTATAATAGATCGATTACTTTGACAGCAGGTTGTAGGTATTGTTGAATGGGTTATTATGTCCATTCTTCTTGATCTGAAGGTCGCGTCTGGTAAAGTTCTCCTTTACTCTCGTTATTAAATCCTTCCATTTCGTTTGGTCCTCTGGTTCCCTGAGGGGAGTTATTATTAGATAGTCCAGTGTCACACCAGCGGGTAGGTGATCGGCCTCTGGATTTTGTTTTTACCCGATTACTTCGCAGTCAAACGGAAGGGTAATGATTTTGGCAGCCTATGTATGTATGTGTGTTCCACCATAGCGCTAAATCAACTGGTCCGATTTTAATAAATGAGGTGTTAATCGATTCGTTATATTAGCCCGGGTAACTATACGGGTCCTACTACTATTATAAATGTGAAAGTTTGTGAGGATGGATGGATGGATAGATGATTGTTACTCTTTCACAAAATAACTACTAAACGGATTTTGATAAAATTTGGTATGGTTTAAGCTCTGGAATAACACATATGCTATTTTTAGTAGGCTAGATAATTTACGTAATCGGGTATTAGAAGATTTTTTAATAAAAATTGTAGATAACAAAACAAATGCAAAACTTTTCGACACGGGCTCCAACTAAAGAGCCATTTACACGGGTTGATTTTCACCGTGCGGCGAGCCGTCTGAGAAGTCACCTCACCTGACCGCATCGCAAGGCCATTATACGGGTGACTAAAACAGCATGCGGCTTTAGGGTCAGCTCACACTGGCGCAGAGTCGAAGTGACGTGACCAGGCCGTCATAGAGGCTATAACGAATGATTTCAAAACTAAGGCTGGCTATGACGTACATTTGACAGAAGAAACTTCATACAAGAAAAACGGCGTAAGTTTTTCTTGTATGAAGTTTCTTCTGTCAAATCCATCGCCATCTTGATTTCAGAAGATTTTATCAATTAGATTAAGCAGACCGAATATACTGTAAGTGTATATTGCGAAAGCAAATGTCAAAATGTCAAACCTCGACTGCCCCAAATAACCCCAAAAGTAGGCCAGTTTAAGTGTGGACATTTTGTTTCGACATGCCTCGTTTAAAGAGAAAATAATTGTTAGTTTTTATGTTGGTTTGTATTGAATAAGTTTCGAAACTAGTGGATTGATTTTGATGAAATGATTTGCGCAGATATGAAATAGAACACGGGGCTACTTGTAATCACGGGAAAATGTACCACGTGGGATTTCATTTTGCGAGCACGAATGGCAACATCTAGTCTTTAGTATAAAAGTATAGGTATATATTTCTATGATTAAAGCATATTCAATTATACTTTTCTATTATTAACGTGCAAATTTGTATTATGATAATACGGTAGCGCTCGACGTCGCGCGTCGGCGTGCGTATCCACACGTCTGCGTTTTCGCGCAGACGCGCGTCGCCGCGTTTTACACGGGCGCAGTGACGCGTCAGACTAGTTGACTACACAGCGTAAATGTTTCAGCAGAATAAATTTTTCAGAAGACAGTTTTGAAAACCTTGAATCAAATAATATCGATTTGTAAATTATAATCGTCACCCTATATATAAAGAAAGCGTGGTCTATAGTTAATTTGCGCGAGTACGATCGTGTTGCCAAGTCTCAAAAAATATTTCCTAAAATTAATAGTACGGTTCCTGCGAGATTTTGTGCGAGTGTGGCTGAACCTTAGTCACCTTTCTTCAAAAATGTCAAATGATAAATTGTAAAAAACTCCTTTGTCGTTTAAATTTGAATTTATTTAATGTCATGTTTAGAACGTCTAAATTATAATGAGTTGTACGTAATTTCGACTGCATCGCGCTTCCAAAGCATCGAGGAATATTGTATAGTGGCAAATAATGTATATTAAAAACGTATTATTTATAAATGCAAGATTAGTTTTAAAGATTTGAATTGAAAACAAAATACATCTCCTAGTGTAACTCTGTAGTTTCATTCCGTAGACATCTTTGGGGATTCTGTTTGGATATTATATGAATGAATGATGATATTATTATCATAATTATTGTCATTTTTATTTTTCGCATGCAATTGAGCGTTTGAGCAGTGTGACCAGAATAAATTAAATCGACCATTCTGCAATTCATATAGAATCCGAGTTCTGCTAAAATCTACAAAAAACTATTAAATAGCGTTTTAGAGATTTAAAACATACTCCAGTGCAGAGCATGCCGAATATACATAAGGTTTGTTTTGAAAACATTTTTTTTATTGTCTTCTATAAGTACCTGAAGATTTTATAAGATTCTCCTAAAAAGAGTAAATTTTTCAGATCTGCGATACAATCTACAAATCTCTAAAATTATATTCTGATTCTGATAAATCGCAGGATTTTGCTAAACCTGGCCAGGCGCCGTGCTGCGAATGTCGAATAATACCCAACTTTGGGGCTTGCTGCTTTTAGTCACTCGCGGCCTCACCGAATTGGCATTTACACGGTCGATTTTCGCAGTGCGGCTGAAATTGTGCGGCTTTAGGCACCCGTGTAAATACCCCATAAGGCTCACTGGGCCACTGAACTTTGTTACAACAGCCATCTTTTAAAATCTCAGTAACAGCATACTACATTATGTTAGCAACTAGCAGCTGTGTTTAAAATATGTGCTTTTATTATCGGGATTTAACCTGTTTTACGGAGGAAATATATCTTATATTAAAATCTTGAATGGGTCAAGCGGAAGACCGGTGCTGGACATACCAAGGTGTGCCAGCAATGCCGAGCTTGATCCAATTTGCGGCTACCTACGTTGTTTTAGTTTTAGACGTTTTTCATTTATGTATTTTTCTTATTATATTTAAATATAAGCTTAATTGTTACTGCCATACATTAAATTGTCAATGCCTGCTGCAAATCTGATCGGGCGCTTTTCAATATCGTAATAACAGGAAGCCAACATACAATACTTCGTTCTCGTCATACTGGTTTATAGCTGGCTTATTAAATTATTTATAGCTTATAACAAGGAGTTGAAACTTAGTGTAAAAGGAAAGCCAAAAGTAATTTTTGATATTTATACCATAGAAGTTCGAGGAATAAGTACCTACTTTTTATTATACCTATAACAGCAACATTATGACACAAAATTCTGTAAAATAGAATATTATAGAAAGCCTATTTATACCTGAATCATGAGCCTGAGTTTAATTCTCTAATAAACGTACCTTGAAACATTGTACGAAAACTTAATGCCTAGACTTAATAAAACAACAATATTTTAATAACCTACCTACGTTATTTATTACGCCTTTAGACTAGAACAAAAATGAAAAGCTTATAAGGGTCCATTATTTTCGCCGTTACGTAATACCTATAAATGGTTCACTTCACATGGCTATTTGTATTTATGTGTTTGGCATATTTGGAAAACAATTACCATGTGTGGACTGTTTATTTGACAAAGTATTGGCCATAGGCACTTACCAATTAAGACCAATACTAAATACGCGTTACCATGCGGTTGTAGGATTTTGAGACACATCAAAGGGCTCATAAAGGTAAATTCGCAATCCCGCTGCAAGTTGACTGCCATGTTACATAGTTGTAGTTGCATGTCATTCCTGTCGACAAATTTTTTGCCAAGTACCTAATACGCAGATCCAGAATGACGCGTTCTATTGAAATTGTACTATAATTTAGGTTAGGACTTATATTATACTAAATCGACCACAATTTCGTCTCTCGTCTCCAAAAGACACATATCTATAAAATTAGTTATTTCCCTATGGTTGTCAAAATTGTTGAATTCTTCGTCGAGACCATATACCCTGATTTTTCTAATATCGTAAGCCCATGTTCTTTCAAACCAATCGCAGATAGGATCAAAATCATCTCCAATTGCTGTGATTGTGAAATTCTGAGTATTTGCTTCGAAGTTTAATGTCATGTTGTCTGTTATGAAAAGGCTACCGTTTGCTTCGCAAGTTTCATTACATTCTAACGCCACTATTATTGAGAAACTGGATAGCCAACGCGTTTGATCAACTGAATCTCTGGTATCCTGAAAATAAATATTTTTGTTAGATGTTTGAACTCAAGTACACCAAAAAAAAAGCGAAATAGTTAATTCTACAAAAAATTTACAAAAAAAAGATATAGGCCGTTACATAAGAGTTGACGCCTACAAAATGTATGTAATATGTTACTACTTACGTTGTATGCTGTCTATGAATATAAGCATTAAGTGACGTGGCACGTCATGATTACTCATTGACAGCACACAACGTTGCATGTATTTCTACATGTTGTAGGCGTCAACTCTTATCTACACGTTGTATTTGTTTTTAAGGGTCAAATCACACCGAAACGAAACGATAATCGACAGAGCGCTGCTTTTTTATGGTAGGTATTTTTTTTTTTTGAACTTTAATTTTTTTTTTGTTTTTTGAACAAATTTAGAACATTATTCATACACAAGAAGCGACCGTCAGCAGCCGTGAGCAGCGGTGGTTGTCTCAAACTTTGTTTTATAGACATGAAGGCCGCTCCGCTGCCGTTCTGAATGGACCCTTAGATCGTTAATACAAACAATTTACAAACGCGAATATAATATATTCTTTAAAGAAGTAGTTCTAGTACCTGTTGAATAGCTACAATAGAACCTCCGCGTATAAGAGTGAGGAAATCTGATTCAGTTGTAGTAAGAGTAACTGCCTCTCCTTCCGTAGCGTTCAGCTTCATCCCGCTCCAAAATTCATACCAAGTGCCAGGAGGCATCCAAACATGAACGTGACTCTGGCTCGGCTCCAAATTAGGGACTATAAGTAGGTCATGACCCACACCAAACTGAGTACTTAGGTCTTGTAGAGCTTCAGATTCTGGGAATTGATAAAACATCGGACGCAGTAATGGACCTTTTTGCAGAATCGTATGAAAGTATGGTAGAAAGCTTATTCTGTCGTTTAAAGCTTTAAGTATGAGCGCCTTGTGGGTCCCAGTAAATGATAAAGGATGTCTTGGGCTAGATTTTGAATGTATCTTTATCATTGGGAAGTATGTACCCGCCATATACCATTTTACACACAGGCTTGCATAGGTATCTATATTAAAGTTATCAGTATCGCCACAAATTGGCGAAGACCAATACCAGTGTCCTGATATTCCACCTAAAGAAGCCTCAACTAGTTCCTTCCTGAGATTTGTCCATGAAGTGTCAATTTTCTGTCTATTTATTCCTATTTGCCCGTGCATTCGCTGGCTGCTGGACCAAACCATTGATTCGTTAAATAGTTCTGTGAATGCATTCACAAAATGATTTCCATAGTTCTGGTGTTTGAAAAGATAGGATTCATTGCTCTTTAAATGAACTAAATTCCATTGCGGAGTCCTTTTGAATGCCAATTGAAATTCCTAGAACAGAAAATTAATTCAGTTCACCTTGATATCATAATAAAGTTTTTTGTGATATATAATATTTGTATATAAATTGCCAGGATGAAAATATGGTTCGATTTAGAAATATACTCGTTAGCAAAAAACGGACACCTAAGCAAATTGCCCATTATAGTGGTTCTCTCATTTTGCACTATAATTTTAAGTAATTTTATCTCTTGGATATTGTAAATTAATAGTTTTTTTCAATGTTATCATAACCTTTCAAGTAAATAAATAAAAAATAATGGTAAAGATTTTTAGTTATATTATGCACAGAAAAAAAAAGTAGGTAAGCCAGTTTTTTATTTTGGTGTTCATCATGCCAGGACTAATAAATTTTGCAAGAAAAAGGATCGCCCTGCCTAATTTTTGGTTTTAGTTAAAAAGAAAGATCAATTAAAAAAACATGTCTTTCATTTTTTCTCAGCGCGCAGGTATAATTCAAGCTTTTTAACCGACTTCCAAAAACAGGAGGCGGTTATACGTTCGGCTGTATATATTTTTTATTTTTTTTGTATGTTCAACGATTACTCCGTCGTCTGTGGTCAATTTTTTTTTTTATGTACAGAGTATAATTCCAAATTAGTCGTTTTGACATCAAAGTAGTGACCTGATGACGGGATCCATAAGGAACTTGGACTATTTCAGAAAAAGTGATTTCGACTTTTTCTGAAATAGTCCAAGCATATGCTAGCAAAAAGTAAGATTTTGCTCCAAGGTATACCCTGGATCCAAAAGTACTAAACAGAACTCTTGACTCCTTATCAAGTTGAACGTGAGTTCTATAAAATATTGTCTTATCGGGATGTTGTTCGGGTTGGAACCGTTCGAACCGAATCGAACTTCAAAATTATGAAGATTAAGTAGAGAAATGGTTAAAAATTTTGCCGAATTTATAAGGGGAATTATTTAGAAAATAAGTTTTATTTCATACTTTTTTGTTCATTTTTACTTTGGAAGTCGGTTTTAATTTACTGTTACTGTTATTTTTCATTAATTTACTAATTTACTCAAAATGTTATGATGAAATGGAATTGAACTATTCCTTAGTAATTCATTGACAAAGTTCAAAAGATCAAATATCAACTACCCTAAAAGGTAAGAACAAGGCAAAATTGGTAATTTGTTTAGATGACCGTTTTTATGCTAAAGAGAGTTTAATTACTTTGCTAAAATAGGGCAACCCTGTTTCATTCAAGATCTTCTCCGATTCATCGTAGGGCCAATTATTCTCTAGTATTATTCCATCTGGAGTAACTTCATAGGGCCATAGAACTTTCATGAAATCATGATACGCATCTTCATAGTTCGGGTACATTACTTCTTCGTCGTTAACTACTCCTCTATATATTTCAAAAGATTCACTATCACGTAGCATGATATTTTTGTAAGTGGGTAGAACACCACATGTATTATTTGATGCGTCCCCAATACTGTCTACTTCATTTGTGTCTTGTTCACTCTCTATTTCTCTAGTGTTTTTAGTTTCTGTATCATTCTGCATTTCACCATGATATCGAATCTGCAACAAATAAAACACTTTAATGCTAGCTTTAATAAAAAGATAAAGAATACATAAACAGTACTATGATTTTAATCTGTCTTCTAGTGTAGCGAATATACCTTGAATGCTTTTTACATTACATAAATTAAACCACCGGGAGTTGCTCTTTGTCAGTATTATAATTGCGATATTAAACTTCGTTAACTTGTAAACTAGCACAAGGTCTGTTATGAAGCATTAGTTATGTTAGTTTATATCAAACTAGATGTTCTCCGCCACTTCGTGGAGCAAAAAGAAATCCCGCGGGAACCGGGCACTTTGCCGCAATAAAAAGTAGCATCTGTCCTTCCCCTATATTTATGGTCTACTCTAATTTTTTAAGACAAATTTCATCACAATCGGTCAAGGGTAAAGTTTAGTAGCCTATTCAAAGCAAACAAACATACAAACAAACAAATCTTTTCTCTTTATAATATTAGTATAGAAGTATAGATTGAAGGTACGGACATAATATTAAAGCTACAGATTATTTTGATTTCATGAAAGAAAATGACTTCTATTTTACGATTTGATTTAAAACTCAAAATGAAAATGTGCAAGAAATCTTATCTTCAACTTATAAACTAAGATAGCAATAAGAAATGTTCGCTCTAAAAGTGAACCGAACTTTGCACTGGTTTTTATCAAAGACGAAACATTAAAAGGGAAATATTCACGACGAACTATTTCAGGTAGTAGGGTCCAGTTCCGATACTTAGAGACATAAGAGGACATTATATACTGGGGAAATATTGGAGATACAGACATGCATGTCTAGAGAAACTATCAATTTTCACTGACACGTGAAGTCCGCCAACTCAGTAGACTTAAGTATGGTCCTGTACTCTGTAGTGAAGATGGTACAGGTTGATGATGATGACATTAATAACTTTGTATAAACTCACAACTAGCTCACATTTCTATTTCAGTATCCTTGACTCTTTATATTATCAACATAACCTAAACATTAAAAAAAAATCCTGATAACCAATCTAACCATCCGCGTCAGTTTGATATTTGCCATGTTGGGTATTAAATAATTATGTATACTCTAAGACACTAATTACTTAATATAATAATCTAAATTACAAATCTAATAAGAACAGGCTATTAATTTCATATTTTGAATAGTTATCCCCTTAGCTCATTCAGTTTAAAATAATTAGCTAGGTGAAATCCATTATCTTATGGACGAATTGCGAAATACAAAGGGTTTGAGCTATTACGTGATTGTTATATGGCAAGTTATGTTACTTTTACTGAATATTACCGAGTATCTGGTCGATATTAGAATACTTATTTCCACAGGCGTTCAATTTTATTATATGGGTTTATTTAAAATTTGTCAAACAGATATGAACATTGAACTTTAAACATCTACACTAATATTATAAAGAGAAAAGTTTTGTTTGTTGAGAAAAACCAAAAAGTTAACTTAATATGCCATTATACTCTATTTCATGTACTTTTTCCGAAATGGAGTAATAAATCACCCAGTGTACATAAAAATATTAGGTCGAATATGAAATTGGCGTTTTGTAAAGGAGGAACATAAAGTCGATTTTCTTTCTATGTACTTTTGCCATCTCATAGGTAGTTCATTGATTCCTTTACTAAAAAAACTTTTCTTTACATTCGGACAGGAATCAATAAAATATTTGAAGGCGCTTTGGACTGTCCCATCGGAGTTGAATTTTTTCCCTTGCAAGAAGTCCAAATATCGAAAAAAAATGGTAATCTGTTGCAGCAAGGTTCAGGAAGTACGGTGGATGTCTTAGACATTCTAATTGAAGCTCCTCTAATTTGGTAGCCGTCTGTTGTACAGTGTGTGGTCTAGCATTGTCCTGAAGCAGCAATGGCGAATGATAGAGCTAGAGCGAATGACCAACCTCGGTTGTTTAGCAGCTAGATTTTCCATCATGATTTACAGTTGCTGGCAATCGACATCTGCCGTAATCGTCTGATTTAAGAAAGTTGTAGTGAACGACACCGGCACTAGTCCACCAAACGCTCACAAGTAATTTTTTTTGAGTCAATTTTCGCTTGGGGCAGGCTTTGGCTGGTTCGCCAGGGTTCATCCAATGCGATGAGCGTTTCCGATTATCGTTAAGGATCCACTTTTCATCACAGGTAATGATTCGATTTAATATCCCTTCATTATTGTACCGGTTGAGTAATGTAACGCAGCAGTCGACGCGCGTTTGTCGGTTTGCTGCACTCAATTCATGAGGTTGACACCTTTCAAGCTTTTTCACCTTCCCAATTTGCTTCAATGGTTTGCAATGGATCCGCTTCCACAATAGTCTTCAATTCTTCATTATCAACTTTGATATATCTCCGGCCGTCCACGTTCTGCAGGTCGAAATTTCCAGAACAAAAACGTTTGAACCAAAAACGCACTGTGTTTTCTTTTGCGACACCGTCGCCATACACATCATTAAATCTTCGAGCCGTTTCTGCAGCACTGGTGCCGCGGTGGAACTCGTACTCGAAAATAATACGATATTTCAAGTTTTCCATTTTGTAAACAGAGTGACGCAAAGAAAAAACCAAAACAGGGCAAAAAACAAATCAATTACGGTTTTCAAAACACAAATGCATGAGTAAATAGCGGTATAAATTTGAAATTGGAATTTCTAACCAAAGAAGATATATTTGAGATCAAAGTGGCCAGTACGACATAACGCCAATTTCATATGTAAGGACCTAATACTATGTTATATATTAAGTTGTAGCATAGTACATACTATGCTACTACGCGACTTTGTACGCGCAAAAGAAAATCTCGCGGGAACCTGTATACTCTATATATGTGTCAAATTTCATCAAAATTGGTTCAGTAGTTTCGGAGCGTATTCAATGCAAATAAACAAACAAAGAAACAAATCATTCCTCTTTATAATATTAGTGTAGGAACTAGGAAGACCGGGACTGAGACAGATGAAATCTTCATACGATTCGTCAATTGATCATAACATTATGTAGAATTTTTTGTCTCAATGCCTGTCTTTATAGAGACGAATTACATACTCTTAGTCACATTACTATAAACTTGAAAAGGATCGTAGAGTTCAAAAGCTCCATTCAAACCTATGAAATTAACGGCCGAATACTGAGACGATAGTTAAATTAAGTGACGCTCAAGTCATGGCACCTGCTGTCCTTTCTGCTAGCAGAGACAGCGACAGCCTGTGAATAGGAGGGCTTAACTTTGAATAGCGTTTTAGTATTCGGGTGTAAAATATCTTCTTATTTGAAATTAAAATGAATTGCAATTCCAATGTCTCGCTAGAATTTGAGAACAGCTGGACCAATTTGGACAATGTTGGTATTAAAATAATTTCAGTTAAGTTCAGGAAAGGTTTAAACGGAGAGAAATATCGAAAAAATAGCTGAGAAAATACTAAAAACGACACTTTAATTTTCCCATACTAACGTTCACTGTGTTCAATTTGCCACTTGACTGTCAAATATTTGTAGACGTGCGTTCAGTTACCTGTTGGGGTTTTTACAAAAAATCGGCCGGCCCCAGTAGGTGTAGATTGTAGTCGTAGGTAGATGTTGGTGTTAGTTCTCTATTATATATATAATAATAGAGAACTAACGAGAATAATAGAGAAAGGAAAAATTTGTTTGTTTGCATTGAATACGCTCCGAAACTACTGAACCGATTTTGATGAAATTTGACACATATATAGAGTAGACCGCGGGGAAGGACATCGGCTACTTTTTATCATGGCAAAATATACAGTTTCTGCGGGATTTCTATTTGAGTGCACGAAGTCGCGGGCAACATCAAGTAAATAAATAAAAAAGTCTTTATTCGAAAAAAGTTAAGTAACTACAGAAAATAATAGTAATTAAAAAAAAGTCCAAATTGGATGCCTTACTGATGAAGCAGTTTCTTCCAGGCTTAAGGTATTCCAGGTTGTACTTAGGTGTAGTTATTAATTTATTCCAGTTCATAGTTAGGACAGAACATCGTGGTTCGGGACAGCTAGTTAAGGTAATAAAAACTCACTTACATAAGGAGAAACATGTGGGATAAACTTTTTGTTATTCTTTCTGACGAGGTTGGCTCCCTCTTCGAACTCAGTATTAGTGACGTTGCTCCTGCACTGGTTGCTGTCGAAAACCACAGGTCCATGGCCACAGATGCTCTCGTATGGCAGTTTCTCTGCAGCGGCCTTGGCTAGGAAACTGCTGAGGTCCTCGTCGGGTAATTCGCTGGGAAATATCAATAAAACCGCAATTGAGACTACGACAAGTTCGACACAGCTATTTCGTTACAAAGAATCGTTAGTTAATTAATCGTTAAATAATTAAAATTTCGGTCGTTAATTAATCTCCCTGAAATTATGTAATTACTTATAAAAGATGCAAGCTGTATTACACCTATAATTGAGGCAGTATTTAGATACGAACAACATGAATATGCAATTATAGCTTTTAACAATGTTTGTTCCTGTTGGTGAATCTATTAAATAAATAAAATAAAATGGCAGTGTAAATAAAACACTATTTCAATATATATTTATTTATTCTTTTCGACCTTCTGTTTTTGTTGAAAGTCTACGTCAAACATGACAGCCTAAATTAAGCATCCATAAAGCATACGTCTCTCTGACGTACCTATATAACTAATGATTGACAACCTATAGTGACGTTGTTTGTCTCTTCAATGTAGAAATTAAGAGATATTACAATTATTAATTATGTGCAAACTAGGAGTATCATTCTAATAAACATTAATAACTATAAATTAAGATAAAATAAAAAAGTGCAAAGAGAATAGTACAACTTATATAAATAGCTCATCTAAAAAAGGACTGACGATATTTGAGACTATAGTACGCTATTAGACGCGTCGCAGCTCCCGCGGCGCCGCACCTTGCCGCTACACTAGGATTTGTTAGTAATTTTTTTTCCGCAGCGGCGGCAAAATCCTTACAAAAATAGCGGCACCGCTGTGCCGGAGCTGCGGCGCGTGTGTAGATGCCCTAAGGAGGTTGCATAAACTCGCTTTAGGTTGGTATTATCCATTAGTATTATTTAACTCTGAGACAATTGATTTGTTAATATACAAATTGTATCGACTTACTTGCAAATATGAGCACCGAGCATCCAATACTCCAACTTTTCATTTGTGCCGATGATATTCATGACATCCTGCATAATATCCTTTGGCTTCGGTCCCACGAATATGTGGAATGTGAAGCCTGTGTTCGTAATACTTCTCACAACAATTCGGTTCTCGCCATGAACTGTTATCTCCGTTGGGTCACTACTCTCTAGCAAAAGCCCGTGATATCGGCCAGCAACTCGTGCGAAAATAAGGGGAATCGAAACTACGCGCTTATCATTGTTGTAAAGTATCTTAGTAACGTTCTCCCTCAAAGGTATTTCACCCAAGCCATACATGGACTCCTTTGTCAATATGAACGACGTTTCCCAGATGTTTTGGGACGCTATGAGCGGTCCTCGCGCCATGTTGAATATCGTTCCCTTTGTTGTATTCACGACGACACCCATTTCTGGTGTTGACACTTCGTAAACATATTGCTTGCTGTCCAATCTACTGCCGCAGTACGAATGTGTTGTTGGGTCATAAATGTGTATTACGATATGCGTTTCTGATCTCTCGTCGATCGATAGTTTTATGTTAGGTAGACTGTCTTGGAAGTTATACGGCACTGTGGCGACTCTGGGATAGATTGGAACGTCCTCGTTCCACGGTTGGTCGGTGATGTACGAAAATCTGGACGGCACGCGATGGAAACAGTAGTGACTGCTCAAATCGTAGCAACACTGTATGTGGCATTCCTGCTGTGGTACATACCCGGTGCCACACGGTATTCTATTCTCTCGTGATATAAGACACGTGCCAACTGAGTACGCATCTGGAGGCATATCGAATGTTGTGAAGAAATAGAAGTTGTAGACTAGCAACGGTATGGCTACGGCGAAGATGATCATCGCTAGAACTACTTTGAGAGGTCTGTTCAATAATATTTCATCATACCATGGTATTTCTGAAAGGTATATATTTAAATGTTAATTTTTTCAACAATTGCATAACATTATAGGAAATTAGGATTAATATTGCAGTGATTCATCACTGCATTGTCAAAATTAACCCATGACTGACACACACATTGATTATTTCAATTGGTGAAAGTGAACACGTCTTTGGTCAATTTTGACATTTACACTGATGGCTCACTGTAATCATAACGCGTATAAAGTATAGTTTCATAAATAAAAAAAAGGATTGTGTGGTTTTATGAAACCACGGTAAAAGTGAAACTTAATAACAATAAAATGAGCTTCTTGTGTCTTTGCGTGAACTACATAACGAGTTAAATGCGGTCTTTATCAATATACAGACTGTTTATGCGTTAGATTTTAAGTTAATTTTCTTAAGGAACTTTGGTTCTCATATAGCATACTAGATGGCGCTGATTTGCCGCTAGATCACGCTATAGGTAAAGCGAACCTATTTGCATAAGATGTTTATGAGGGCCTTACTAATGTGAAGTATTTTTGGGTTGTAAACCAATCAAGAAAAGGATTGTGTGATTTTATGAAACCACGGTAAAAGTGAAACTTAATAACAAAATAGCGTGGAGCACTGGCACTAATGAGTACTAGTCTATACACTACACGGTCAGCTGATGCGAACTATAGGCGCCGCCATATTGGCCTCGGCTGCTCTGACGAGCGCCTTTCACTTTATCCCTACTCCGCGGCCGACCGTCACGCGACATGCAACACACAGACGAAAAAGTTTGAGACGATGTAATAAGTTTCACTTTAATAATAAAAGTTTCACTTTAAAAATTAAAATTGTAAAAATACTTACTCAAACTCCTAAATCGAAATTTCGTCTCCGTTTCGACCAAATTGTCATCAGAAAGCGCTTGTGCGTGAGGTATCATTTTGTTATTGGTTGACCTGAAAGCCACATGTAATAATTAAAAAATTGTATCTTAATTAAATAAGAATGGACAGAAATATATGAACGCCGCTCTACCTCCTAAATACGAACGAGCCATATGTCATTGAAAAGGGCAAACCCTTCCAAAATTAGTCAGTTTTATCACGCTTGTTTTTTATCAGGCAGTGTTATTTTACCGGTCGGATCGGCCTATTCGTGCCGGAGCAGGGCTCTCCCAGCTCTTTCAAGGATGAAAAACAACTTTTTGACGCGCTCAAGTCCAAAATTATTTAAAGTATGCTCAAATAAAAACTTTTATTTTTATGGTTTTCTGTGTCTACACAAAAATCCTTACAAAAACTGTACAAAAAAGAAGAGATATTTCTAATGACACACATAGCTTGTGTGTATTGAGTAGGTCAACCTGAATACCTATCCTGCTTTCTAAATAAAGATTTTATAATTAGTTGGAAACCATAAAAAATATAATAAAGAACTAAATCACTTTTTCACATATTTGAACCGTTTGGGGTTTTTTTGAATTTATGAAATTCAAAACATTCAAAACAATTGAATTCATTCAGGCCCGGGTGCGAAGAAACTTTTCAGAGAAATTTCCAAAAAAATAATCGAGGCCACCCGAGACCGTGCGGGCTCTCCTAGCTGAGTCGGCTCCTATTTGGCTCAAAGAGTGATTATCACAATCCAGCGGGGAAACTCTTTGAGCCTTACGTAGTTACGTAGACTACGTAAAAATTAATAAATTTTAGGCCTTTTCATCCGTTATTGGATGATTTAAACAGTATTCTCCGAGCGAAGTAACCACTCTTGAAATACTGTAGTGCCTGGGACAGTTGGTTTTCAAATGTCGTATGGTTGCCCAAGCACATACGGCATTCTCACAACACAGTCAGCCTAGTCCAGAGGAATGACTGGTCAATACTGGACTGGTATCCTCACGATGTTTTCGTTCACCGTTGGAGCGTCCGTATAATGTGCTCGAGTGCGAATCAAACGGTCTACCCACTAGGCCACGGAGCTATCTCTGTCTATACTAATACTAATATAACTAATATACTAATATAACATAGTATTACAGAATTAAACCAAGGGGGTTGGTGTTAGAAGGGTGAAAATTGACGGTTATAATGTTATTTAATGTTCTCACACTATCAAATAGTGTGAGGTCCATAGCCTCAGTGGCAATGTTTTGTTTCATTAATAAATAAATATTGTTGTTCTTGTTTCAATAGCCCGTACCTTGGGCACCACGAATACTCCACCACCAACCATATCGTTCAGTTACCCATTAGGCCACGAAGCTCTTAAAAAAATTAATAATCACTTTAATAATATTAACTGGAACGAGGTTCTAAGCGTCGGCTCCTTAAATGACGCCGTTTATACTTTTTACACCAAACTACATGAATGTTGTGTTCTCTATATGCCCATAAAACATTATCCTCTTAACAAACAACACTACCCAATTTGGTATTCTTTGCCTCTAATAAAGATTATCCTTGAAAAATGGAAAGCGCACCGCGCATGGAAAAAATACGGCAACCCGCTAGATTACGACGAATCTAGCGTTACTATTCGTTACTTAGAAAATGACAACAAAAAGTTTTAAATAAATGTTTTGAATATTTAACCTCCAAATCTGAAGAACATAGTAGGTAATCTCAAAAATACTTTTGAAAGTATGTGTGCTCACTAAAAGGTACTATTAAATGTCCCAAGCGATTTGCCGTGGGTATGGAGAAATATGATGATGGCCTATTTGCTCCGCATTTAGCAAGATTATAAGTATTTTCACTTCTCCCTCTTTAGATAGCCAAAACTCTATTGGTCCTCATCATGATTATTCTAAAATTAATTCAAACCTAATCTCTCAGATCAACATCTCTCACGAGGCAGTGTTGTAATTGCTTAAATCACTTGACAATACAAAAGGTCCTGGCTGCGATATACCTCCAATAATTTTAATTTCATGTGCATACTCACTTGTTATACCCGTAACAATTTTGCTACGCCGGTCATAAATGAATGTGTTTTTCCAGACATATGGAAAAAGGCTCACATAGTAACTATTCATAAAAAAGGTTGTAAATCAGCTATTGATAATTATATACCTATTTCCATTTTAAATACAATTAGTAAAATACAAGTATTTGAAAAACTAGTTTATAATAGTATATATAATAGTATATTTTAGCGAGAGGTATACCAAATACGCAGCACGGCTTATTAAAGGGTGAGCGACCCTCTACAGTATCAAACTTATCTCTTTTTTCTACCTAAGTCTTACAGAATATGGAGCGTGGTGGGCAGGTGGACGTGATTTATACATTTTTTGAAAAAGCTTTTGATCGGGTGGATCACGACCTCCTGCTCAGCAAGCTCCATAGACTGGGAATACATGATTCAGTCTATGATAGGAGCAGTCCTATCTCTCGAATCGTTCGCAAGCTATTATCCTGGGAGGATTCAAGTCAGATTATGTAGATTCTAGAATTCTTTAGGCGACTTTGAACTATTACAGCAGGATCTTAATCAGTTAGTAATAATAATAATAAAACAGTTAATATAAACAAAGGTCAATGTATCAGTTTTACGCGCAAGAAAAACTCCTTACTATTTCCATACAATTTTTAATACGCTATAATAACACGTGTCAGTATCGTTCGAGATCTTGGTATATACTCAGACTCCAGAATGCTCCTCTCTACGCACTATGATTATATCGTTGACAGAGCTTTTCGTTTGCTTAAATTTTATGCAAAGGACCAGTAAACCCTTCAAAAGCACTGACTGCATAAAATTTTTATACTTTGCGTTCTGGAATGCGCAAGTGAAATTTGGTTGCCTTCGTATGTCGCAAATGCATATCGTACTGAACGAACCCAGAAGAAGTTTATTAAATTTCTTAGTTTCAAGTTCGATAGATTCCTTTCTGCACATTATTACGATGAACAGTGTTGCCTAAACAAACTTATGCGTCTAACTGATCGTCGTGACTTATTCGACATGGGTCTTTTACACGATATTTTAAATAGTCAACTGGATAGTCCTGATCTGTCAAAACTTATCTCATTTAACGTACCTGCAGAACAAACACTCTTGTTTCATATTCCATTTCCGTATACGAATTACGGTAAGAACTGTGTTCTCACTAGGATCTTACTTACTTACAACAAAAAATATCCTTTCATAAACACACAAAGAGCATTCAAGTCAATAGTTAAATTATCACAGCTAGGAATTGTGTAGTGTAGTGTAGATGGTAATTAAGTATACAAAATGATCTACACTTGTATGTCGTTCCCTTACAATAAGTAATACTGTATTGATTTTATAATATGTTATATGCACCTACGGTGTGTGTGTGTGTTTTCCACCTTTCTTTTCCTATGAAATTGCCGTTTTGTAAGAAAAAATTTAAACTAATTTTTTTCATGTATTTTTAATTTGTATTAATCGAAGTAATCACCCATGCAATCAATGCATCTTTGCCAACGCAGTGGCAGTTTATTGATGTCCTTCTTAAAGAAATCAGCTGGACGGGAGGCAACAAATTCTGCAAAGGCATTTTGTACTGCCTCTCGGGTATTGAATTTTTTTACCGCCAAGAAGTTATCCAAATTCTGAAAAAAGTAGTAGTAGTCTGTAGGCGCAAGGGCTGGTAAGTAGGGCGGATGACGGAGAGCTTCTAACCCCAGTTCTTGCAACTTGGAGACCGTCTGCTGTGCAGTATGAGGTCTCGCGTTGTCGTGCAGGAGCAGCGGAGACGAGCGATTGACCAATGCTGGTTGGAGATGTGCCAGCTTCTTTATCATTGTGTTCAGTTCTTCACAGTACACATCTGCAGTTATGCTCACCCCGTTTGGTAAGAAGCTGTGATGAATCACACCGGCGCTAGATCACCAAACAGTGACCATCACTTTTCTAGGGGTAAGTTTTCGTTTAGGGCATTGTTTAGGTGCTGAACCAGGATCCAACCAACTTGCTGAGCGCTTGCGGTTATCAAACAGAATCCATTTTTCATCGCAGGTAACAATGCGGTTCAAAATTCCTTCATTTATGTGTCTGTTGAGCAGTGCAAGGCACGTCTCGACGCGTACTTCGCGCTGGCGATCATTGAGTTCGTGGGGCACTCATTGTCAAGCTTTTTTACCTTGCCAATTTGACGCAAATGGACCAATATTGTTTTGACGCTAACATCGAAAGCTGCTGCTAATTCAGCCGTAGATTGTGTATCATCAGCTTCAAGAATCGCCCTTAATTCGTCATTGTCGACCAAAGTCTTCGGACGACGGCGAGGTTCATTTTTCAGGTCGAAATTTTCAGAACGGAAGCGAGCAAACCAATAACAGTTGGTGCGTTGGTTTGTAGTATTAGCTCCGTAAACGTCGTTGATGTTGCGTGCCGCTTGTGCCGCGTTGCTGCCACGACGGTACTCATATTCCATAATTACTCGAATTTTTAACGTATCCATGATGACGAAAAAGATTGAAATGCGATGAAAATGTAACACTAATCAATAAACAAATGCCTACTTTTGGTAAAAGAATTCCATGTTTTTAAAATAAAATTTATTTGAAATTAGAATTCTTAGCCAAACAAAAATTATTTTGATTTGAAATGGCCAGTACTGCAGAGCGGCAATTTCATAGGGAAAGACCTATTATTATGTTTATTAACTATTTATATTACAATATACCTATACATATTCAGTACTTATACACCGTTAAAATACAAATATTTTATATATTTAAGCGATATAAAAGATGTTTTTTTAGTCAGTGTCCAAGCTTTCTGGAGTGAAAATACTCTTAAATATACATAAGCAACTTTTACTATGGGATCAGCTTTGCTACTTGAAAAAGAAAAACGTTTGTTTCCTACAAAATGCTATCTATGCCGTAGCCCTTTTGTAGGAAACAGATGATTTTTTTAAGTAAGAAAGCTGACTCCATAGTAAAAGTTGCTTATATTCAAGAGTATATTCACTCCTGAAAGTTTGGACACTGACTGAAAAAGCACTCGGTATAATATTATATACATACATATACTATTTCGCCTATCATAATCTTGTTAGATTAATAATTAGTCCTAAGAATAATTATAAGATAAACCTGTTTCTTCTTCTGATAATGTTTATATTCTTTTTGTAAACTTTCTTATTTATCAGAGCGCTACCCATTTATGTAATATAAAACAATGTCAAGTGCTCAATAATACAATATTCTGTTAAGTTGTAGATAGCTGTTATTGGCCTTATGTAATGCATTTATAAGGCATAAGTATTTTTTTGTAAAAATGATCGCTGTTATTCCCAAAAAAAAAATATACAGCCTTCCTACCAAACCACGCTCCGAAATCTAAATGGTAAACTAGATTTGTATCAATTATGACCAATTCCATTATGACCGTCATGTGCACTTGTACACTTTAATCACGTATCAATTATCCCCGAATTACACTTTTTGACGTGATAACTTCTTATAAATCGATGGAGCCGGCTGCACGCACAAAAAACGTACACGCACGCACGCATGACTCATGCGTTACCTGTTACCCGTTATCGTTACCAAGTACCGTTACCAAGTACCAGCGCTTTGCCTTTATCTCATTATTATTATTATTGTTGTTGTTTTTGTTGTTGTTGCTGTTGTTGTTGTTGTTGTTGACGTTGTCACGTTCAACTATCTCAGTAAACCGACTTTACAGACAACCGGTATGTTTTTTTAGTATGAAATTATGTGCGTATTCTATTGTACAGTTGACTACACCATTCAACTATGTATACATTCAATAAACTTTTCAACTTTAGGGCCAATTCAGACCGAAACGAAATTGCATTTTGAAGTTAGCCATCCAACATTGAACTAAATTAATTACACAAGAAGATACACTTGAAGATACATGTAGCGCCGCGTGGCCTCGCGTATCGTCGCGGTGTGAACTGACTCTTATACCTATAACAATATAGTAGATATGTGGTACCTAGGGCTCTGTTTTGTAGGCAACTGTATAAAATAATTATTATTAGTAATGTCGGTCAATATCATTTGAGGCACAAAATAATTATTATCTACAGCCAAAAATTTAGTGACGTGAGTGTAGTTATTTTAAAGCTAATTGTCTTTAAAAAAATATATTTATTTTCGATATTAAAAAACTAAGTTACATTTATTATTGAATTTACGATTACTAATGGATAACAATCAGCATAACGTTGCTAAGTGAGAGGTGGCTTTCAACTGATGTCTACTCTTAAGACTACTATACGGCTTATATCTATGAGAGGGGAATGGTCGCGGGAGGCAAGTCCAGGCGACTGCGGCGGCTGCATGCGGGTCACGGCTGTGACGTTGGCCTGCTGTTTACATAATGCTGGTGTCCCAGGATCCGCTAGCGTCTAATGGTTTGCGCGCCTATTAAGCCGAGGATGTTAATGGTGGTGTCGGGATTATTCTATTCTATTTCGAAACGATTTCTAAGCCCTAAAAACCAGTTTCTAAACTTTTTCCTTTTTACTTGGACGGCTCAAAATATTTAAACACAAAGGAAGTTACCGAACGACTACACTACTTACTTGGTTGAGCTAAGTACGTATTTATACATACGATAGAAGATATACGTTTCGTTGCAAGAGCGGCGCACCATTATGGACTTTAGGCCATTTTCGTGTTATAAATCTGTAACTTCTTTGTTTTTCAAGATATCTCCATGATTTTTTTTATTATACTCTTGAATAAACACACTTTCAAATGAAATACATTTTGATTATATAAATATATTTTTAATTGGTTAAAAAAAAAACTTAAAAAAGGGAATATTTATAAGGGGATAATCTTTATATTATATGTTATACTATTCTACATAAAATAACGAAATTGAATATATTAAACAATATCGTAAATATAAAATGACAACTTATATTAAAACTAGCTTTTGCTCGCGGCTCCGCCCTTGTAAATACAGTATAGTATTCCCATGGGAACAACACGCAAACAACTTGATACCCATAATATTTGTATTTTATAATAATTACATTGTAATTATTAAGATTCTTATATGTTATTTAATATTTAAAGACATAAATACCAAAAAAGTAACCTACTAAAGTTCGCCCTAAAGTTCCACAGCTTCTGCTAGAAGTTCTTGAGTTTTTCTATAAATAGGCTTCCTTAAACTCGATATATAAGGGTCCGAAGTATACAATAGTGTGTGCAGAACATCTTCATTAGTGGCTATTCTGGAGCATTTTCTTGCGTGATGAAGTCTGAACTTTTTATAATCTTTATTTCGTGATTCCTGGGCATCTTCCGAGAGTTGCCCGAGAGCCAATACAGAAAAATGTCGGATAACACTTTCACCGTGAATTAAAACTTTATGCACCGAAGATGGCATGTAATACCACTTACATTTATTAACATAAAGTTGTGCCGTGTCTAATGCGTACTGACCAAATTTAGTAGGATTTATATTTCTACCACTCGACATAACTTGGAGCAGAATATAAAATCTTTTTATTAGTTCTTCATCTACACCAGTTATTTCTGACGAGCAATGATAATTTTGGAAAAATCTTCGTGCGGTTCCATTTCCATTATTGGAGTTGTCGCTAACTTGGTTAGGTTTATCTATATTTAAACCAAGTTGTTCTCTAAACCTTCTTTGAACGTAAGCTTTCTTTTGTTTTTTTAATTATTTGTTTTCTGTTGTTGTGACAGACCATTTTTCAGAGGCTAGATTGTAAGACAGATGTAAAATAAGTTCCATGAATCTTATCCAACAATGCAAAGTTGAAAGACCATATTGGTAAGCACTTTCATCAACAGGTTTGTTTTGTACTTTTTCCAAATCGTTCATTTCTGTAGGTTTTGCGCCACAAATAGTACATACAGTACCCGATGAAGTCTCTGTTAAAACCTGAGCCACTTTTCCATCAATCATTGTTAAATATAAAATATGTTTTATTTCAATATCTTGCCCACTTTCGTTGAGTAATGTAGGATTAAGAGTAGTTATTTGATTATTTATTTCATCAACTACACTTTGAGTCTTTTATGGAGTCTCCTTCGAAAATTCAATTAAAATTGGACGACAAAATCTGACTGATGATGGAGCAGGAATTTTCCACAGTGTTTCATTACTATCGGTATCAACAAGTTTGAGAGGCACCATTGATGATATAAATAAATTTGTGTCGGAAATTATGTCACTCTCTTCAGGTAATACTTGTTTATACTCACTTTGTCCACTTGATCCAACACAACCCCATTTAGAAAATAACTTTAAATGAAATGATCCTGTTTTATAAACGCCATTTATTTTTAGAATCCTGGCTGTCATGTGATCTAAGAGATCTTGCAATTTAATTTTTGCTTTAATGTTAGTTATTTCTTTGCTAGATTCTGGGGGATAGCAACCTTGTTTAGCTTCCTGGATTGATTTATAATATAGAAATAATAAGCAATTCTTTGCTATCAAGCAATTCCGCATATTCTCATACTGTGCTGTGCTGAGATCTAATTCTATAAAAATGTTGAGAGTTTCGTCCTTTGAAAAAGCCTTTATTTCTCCAGGTTCATTCAGAAGATTACGGCGTATTTCATTCTTTTTTTCTATAGGCTAGGCTCGTAAAACTTCAATGATGAAGGCTTCTTCTGTTTCTCCTTGAGATCTCAACCCTTGAACGTATGAGTTCAGTAGAAATTCAAGACCACAAATTTCCAGTAATTCCTTGTTTTTTCGTTTTTTTGTTCGCTCTGCACTATCTTCGTAGGCTTTAGAAGGCCGTCCTCGTTTCTCTGTCGATATAGAAGGCTCAATCTCGCAACTAGGTTCTGTAAGATTTACAGTGAAATTGTTTTTCAACAATTAGCTATTTTCTCTTAAAACCGTTCTTTTTTGCGGCCTGATTTAGTATAGCGTTGACGAAACTGACTAATAAAAGTTTTTTCCACACTTATGATAGTTTTTGGAATATTTTCATCAGCGACATTGGAAAAATTGTTTCGTAAGAATTCCGTGATAGAAATAACCCTATCATTTTTCAGTAATACGAGACCTTAAACGAGTCTAGTACAGGTAAATTCAGTCATTGTTAGACAAATAATTAGTGAAACTAGTCACAACAATAAATAATAAAATACTATTGTTTATTTCATGAAAAAACATGAATATATACTAAAATATAGTTTGGAGACGTGTGCATATCGTATGCAATTTGGTTTCATAAATTACTATCTACCCCGAAACCTATATGTGGCTGTGAGGTTTGTTATCTTATCAAAAGAAAATTTTCATACATCTTATCAATATACTAACCACAATAAAGTAGACTACTAATAGAACTATATATAATATATATATACTATATAAAAGGCTAATTTCAGTAATTGTCGAAACTGTATTTGAAAATCGAAGCGAAGAAAAAACGAAATACTGCTAAATATACGTTTTTAGTGGTGTCATAATGATATATATATGTACATATTGATTTAATTTATAATAAAGAAAACATTTCAAGCTTTTTAAAATGACAACACTCATAAGTTACTATAAAAAATACCCAGCAAATTTACATTAAATTTGCTATAAAATAAAACTAATTACAGAACTTCGGCAAACTTCGATAAACGTCAAAACTCTAATCGAAAATTGAAGATAAGGAAAAACGACATACTATAAGATGTACGTCTCTAGTGGTGTCATATATGAAAAAACCCAATATATAATTAATTTATAATAAAGAATATATTTTGAGGTTTCTAAAATGGTGTAACACTTATATATTCCTCAAAGGAAAGTCACTATAAAATCAAAGTTAAATGTCCAACATTTTAAGAATATTTTTCAACAAATTTTAATTCAGTGACTTTTAGCGATTTTTTTTCAAAAATAGGGACAGACACAAGTGTAAATCGTTTATATTTAGGTAGATTGGTCCTTTGTCTACAATTTGAGGTACAATACATGTACCTCTGCCGACTTTTGGAAAAAGCATTTATGGCACGGCTTTCTTAGGAGTGTCCACATAGTGCGGCGCCGCGCTATGCAGAGCGGTGCAGTTTGACTTTCGAACACTTGCAATGAAACGTGTATCTTCTTGTGTACTGAATAAAGTTCGATTTTGAATTGTAATTAAAAAAAACAGCGCAGCTTTGCGTATCGTCTCGTTTCGATGTGAATTGACCCAAAGAGGTAACTTGTAATTTCCATGCTAATGCTTCATATTACTGTTGAGTAAAATTATTTTCATTAAAAACGAACAATGACTTTGGAAGCAATTTGAAAAAGAAACCTATTTCACAATGAAACGTATGTTTACTTCTTTAGGACGTGTCCTGACACGCGCTTGGTAAGGCTTTTGTTCGGTACACAAACAAAAAAACAAAAGACTTTTATTTAAAAACACATCACTCACCTCTATTCAAAATAATTTCACATTCACATCAAACACATACTTTTCATTTATAAGCACAGATGTTGAAATTAAACGAAAACAACTGGAAATTTACGAATTTAAATACGAAATGTACAAAATTTACGAAATAATTGTTTGTGATTGCAACAACAAAAGATATTGTGCGGCAATCAGAGGTATTGACCACAATCTCAAAGATAAAAAATTGATAAAGATAAGATTGTGTTTGATTTGACGTGATTCAGTGGAACCGACTAATTAGGTAAATTGCATACCACCATGATCATAATAAGCTAATCCTCGGCACGAATGAGCTGGCTTGACCAACATTAAGATATACAACGGTTTCACAAAAGTCAAATGTGAAGGAACGTCAGGTACCGGAGGGCCAGAGAGGATTTAAAAGGCCAGGGCCTTTAGTCAAGGTGCATTCGATAATTTCGACAGCGAAGTTAAAATCAAAAATGTATGGGATTTGGCATAAGTCATCGTTAAGTGACATGTCGTTTGCGATGGCTTATGTCAAATCCCATACATTTTGTTTTCGAACTTCGCCGTCGAAATTATCGAATGCATTATGACTAAAGGCCCTATTTAGACCAGAATGCCGTGCCGATTGCCTATTCTGCAAATTAAATCCTGTAATAATAAAGTTACAAGCCAGTCCTGATATGTTAAAACTGCAAAACGGTATTCTCATAAACGTGAAACCAACGTCAAACACGTTTTTTTGGTCCGAACTCCAAAAATCAGTGTATCATCAAGACGATGAATTTATTATTCAATAAAAGTAAAATGAATGTGTACGTAATTTTTAATTTATATATGGCATCGGCTTATAACCATTTGCCAGTGTCAAGTTAAAAAGGAGGGAAATAGAACGTTCGTTTCAATTTTCAACACCGTATTCCTAAATCGTCAAGTCTAATGTCCAGTCAAAGTCCAAATAAATAGTCAGTGCAGTCCATGAGTCATGTCAGTCGATTCAGTAAAGTGGTTTCTAAGCTTTACTGAAAGTTCCTAGGGAGGTTTGGAGGGAAACTCAAAATAGCACGTTTTTAGAAGTTGTACCACTTGCCCACACTTGTGCACGTAAGCGAATATTTAATGGTTAATATTCTACCAATATTACACATTAAGAACCGAAATAACACAAATTTATGAAAGAAATGCAAAATCCACAACGTTGTCCACAAATCCACAAAGTGTACGTTTATTACGAGAATTGAAGTTAAATTTTTCCGAAGGTGTTTGGTTTTTTTTACTCATAAGAGTAATGACACCCAGAAATCACGGAGAATTTTCGAATTCATCTTGGAAACCTAATACATAATACCATATTATAACTATCTAACCCCGACAAACGTTCTGTCTATACTTTAAAACTTAGGCCTTTTCATCCGTTATTGGATGATTTATACAGTATTCTCCGAGCGAAGTAACCACTTTTGAAATACTGTAGTGCCTGGGACAGTTGGTTTTCAAATGTCATATGGTTGCCCAAGCACATACGGCATTCTCACAGCATAGTCAGTCAGTCCAGAGGAATGACTGGTCAATATGTCGGGGGCCAACCATGCTTACATGGTTGTTGCGTACATGGTGTGGTTTCCTCACGATGTTTTCCTTCACCGTTGGAGCGTCCGTATAATGTACTTGAGATCTGAAAAAGTCTCATTGGTACACGCCACAACCTGGGAATCGAACCTGCACTCTCTCGAGTGCGAATCAAACGGTCTACCCACTAGGCCACGGAGCTATCTCTGTCTATACTAATACTAATATAACTAATATACTAATATAACATGGTATTACAGAATTAAACCAAGGGGGTTGGTGTTAGAAGGGTGAAAATTGACGGTTATAATGTAATTTAATGTTGATAGTGTGAGGTCCATAGCCTCAGTGGCAATGTTTTGTTTCATTAATAAATAAATATTTTTGTTCTTGTTTCAATAGCCCGTACCTTGGGCACCACAAATACTCCACCACAGAGGAAATTCGTAGCACCAACCCCAACCATGTCATTCAGTTTATGAGCAGCATAGGCGGTACTATGACGCCGAGGAGTCCCAATAGATCCACTTGTGTCGCAGTGACGATCAGGGCTCGATTTTGACTGGCTTCGATTGAACAAAAAAACCTGTTACAAAAAACAAGACGCTTTAGATTTATTTAACATTTAAATATGTGAATAAATCTAAAGCGTCTTATAATGAATACTTAAATTTTACCGCTAAATTATGCTGTAGTTAATATTCATTAGGTAAATTTGGTGACAAAGTTTAGTAAATAAGGTCCATTGTTCATCAAGTCAAGTTGCGCTTCTCGCCTTCGTAAAACTAAAAACTAACTAACTAAGCTTTAAACTAAGCAACGGATTTTTTGCGACCAGAAATATATAGAGTGACATATAATTTAAATGTATAATATGAATTTAGCAAGAAAATTTCTAACGATCTTCGATCTCCGTCGATCGATTTTCCGTGCATTTTGCACGGAAAATATATAAAGAAATTCGTTCGCAGTATGAAATATGAGCAGATTTATTTTTTCGTTATAAATATCATTATTAAGTTTTATTTGTTGTCACTGAAAAAATATACTATATGTACGTTATAGTACATTCACAAGCAGAGCTGATGAATTATAGCTAAAACACCCTTCACTAACACCCTAATCACGTCAGTTTTCAAACAAATAACTAGAAAAAATCGGTTAATCCGTTTGGGAGCTACGATGCCGAGGACGGACATAGACAGACATACACGTAAAATTTTATAAAACCCATCTGTTTCCGTTGGGGGTGAAAAAGAAGCACGAATGTTATTGAATTAATGTTTTCTCTACCCATTACCCATTTCACATACATCAGCGTCGTATTTGTTCAGGATAACGTTATTTCATCCCGTCTGAGCGGATAAGATTAATCACGGATAAAACCACGTGGGCGGGCCGCTAGTTAATACCATATGGCCTAGACTCTAAAGTCTAGATCAGGGATGGCGAACCTTTATGTATTAACATTTTCACCATATACACCATTTCAACATAGACGTGCCATCAAATTTTTCTTTGTAATTTAGAGGCGTATTTCAAGATTGAACCCCCCCCCCCCCCCCCCCCCCGGCCAATTAAATATTTTTCGCCCATAAAGCAGTGACGGATTATCTATCAAGTATCAAAAAAATTTGTTTACTTTACGGGTTGAAAATTAAAAATTTCATTTTTTAAATCCTATCTGAAAGGCTGTATGCTTTGGAAAATTCATGAAAATCAATAGCTTTAAACCGAATGTCTATACTAATTAATTCAATATTATGTTAGCGCGAGCGAGCGGAGCGAGAGAGCAAATTTTTTTTTTCTGTTTTACCTGTTTAAACTATACCCTAAAATACCCAATTACACGAGAACAAGATAATAGTTTTATGCTCAAGATAATACAATTCGAACTTATACAAATTACAGAAAGCTTTTGCATTTTTTTTTTCTACCGATCATATTTTAATGAATGAGGTGTCTGATGTCAATTGATGTCGGGTTGTACTTTGTAACTTTTGATGATACTAGATTTAAATTAAAAATACCTACTTATGAAAATAATTATTAACAAGAACAGGCTTGGGTTTGTATGAAACAATTTTGTATAACATAGTTAAATAATTGGCGTTTGAAGCTATTAAATGAGTTTATATTTTTAATATGGTCGGGTAAACTATTATAAAATTGAGCTTCTTCAAATGTGATTTTGCAATTTTGGAATGTAAATATTTACTATCTACAATAACATGCATATAAAATTAAAGGATACGAATGGCAAAATGGCGAATCCTGTCCGATTTTCCATCAAGAGCGGCCAAGTTTGAAACATATGTGGTTTTATAGTACTTAAAAAGTTATTTCGTATATTAAAAAATTATATCATATTTTTAGGACTTAGGAATAAAAGTTATGAAGCTCCGTATATCAGAGAATTAATGTGCAAAATACGTTCTGATCTGTGGTAATCGTTGTCATCATATCTGTATAGTCTATGGATATCATGCTGTAAATTATTTATTTGAGGCGTAAAAGCTCCATCTAGTGACTCAATAGATAGATTTATTTTTTATTGGAGTATAAAGTTATTTTCTTTTTCTATAGTTCAACAGTTTAGTATTAGTTTTATGAAATAAAATGTTATTCGGGGTGTGATATAGATCCATCTATACTATATAAACCAAGATAGATGTCGCTTTCACATTACGAAAACCAATAACATAATAATTATTTTTCTAGTTTCTTTGTTAACCGATAAATGTATCGGTTAGGATTTCCAAAGAAAGTAGTTATTAATTTCATTACTTAATTGACATCACAACTAATAGATGTCGCTTTCCGCATACCACCACTAGGGCAATTTATTGAACAATGGTTAGGTTATATTTAATCAATTATCTTTTATCCCCCGAGTTTGATGTATTATTGCTTTTTTTGTTCCTACGAGTATGTATGTTCATAAAGTACAACTTACAATAAATATTTTTTGTGGCCACGTATTTTAATTACCAGGCAGTAAATATATGGCGACTTGCCGGTCTCCTTTAACCACATAATAGATATACTAGATCGCGCCAAATTATCACAGAATTGTGAACAATACAATGCATAATTTATATCAAAAATGCTTACTAACACTTTGAAATCTTAGCGATAGAGCTATCGCTAGTACTGGCGATTATCAAAAACTTTGTCAGTTCCGTAGATAGAAATCGAACCGCCGACTTCAAATAATAGTACTGTATCAACTTCTGAGCTAAAATCCCCAAAACCTTATGTTATTCATTCGAGTGTATTACGAATATCGTATAACAATTCTTTACAAAAGGCATTCCAAAAAAATACGATAGGCGTTTGAAATGTTAATTGTTTTGCCCGTTTTAGGGTCTTAGAGCTTCGTACATATACAGGGTGTTTGCTAGATCATAGTTAATCCGTAAAAAGGAGATCCAAGGGGGATGAAGATAAATCATTAAAACCTCCGTAATATGTGTGGCCGATATTGGACTGTTCCGGCTATCGAGGAAATTAAAACCTTAATGATTGAAATAATTTTGCAGTGCTTTATTATGATCCAAATATATGACCTGACTCACATCACACTGACGTCACTCACAATTACACATACACCCATACAACTACAAATGCTTATAAAAAACAATAACCCGACCACGTAAATTATATAGCCTATATTACCAGATATGGCTATTATTATGAATCTACTGACACCTCATTTATTAAGATCGGACCAGTAGTTTGGGTGCTACGGTGAAATAAACAAACATACATACATACATAAACTGCCAAAATCATTACGCTTCCCCTTTGGCTTCGACGTAGTCGTGTAAAAATGCAAAATGGCAAATATCTCAAAAACGGTCCAATATCGGTCATACATAATATGGATTATGGGGGAATCAAAATATTTGTCTTCATCCCTGGATCGCCTTTTTACGGTTTACTACGTTCTACCAAACACATTGTATAATATAATTATGTATTATGTAAATATTGATTGAGGGCGAAGGATAGGTAACGGTAACAGGTAGATTTCGTTTTGTGATATTTGGTATTTTGTTTGCTATTTTCTAGAAAGTCACTAAAACGCTGACAGACTATGAATCGCAACCTAAGTTCTAAAAACAAAATTAAACATTGTGAGGAACAACGTTACGTGTCCAAAGTAAATTGCAAAAAAATATTTTTTGTGTATGATACACTTGAAGTGTTTACGATAAAAATTCATTTCGCAAGTTCACTTATTTCGAGAGCAGAATATTTCATTTTCAAAAGCTTTTGTGTGGTAAAATTGAATCTAATTAGTTATTCGAATATTTGTGACCGATAAAATAAAACTGAAAAGCTTTATTACAGCGCCATACCGACCGTCCAGGCTGTAAATCCAGCACAGCCATCATTAGTGACAATAGAATCATTTATAATTTTTACCTGCAAGTCCGCTTCAAGGCCGTGGCATTAGATTTGCAGGCTGGACGGCTGGATGTAACAAATTAATATGTGGACAACGGCATTAGATGGACACTATTAATTGTACTAGAGGTCACCCTGTCGCTTTCACTTATAATAATCCATATAAAGAACTTCATGATCGTTTTTCTGCCTCATAGATGGAAAAAAAAATAATGTAAATATTGTAACATATTGTCAAACGTCCACGTGTAACGAAAGTGTATCTATTAAACTCACGGTGATGTGTTTAACCTCACTTATTTTAGTTTGTTGTTGTTATTCTTATTAATTTGATGTATTTCTAAGCATTATTTAAAACAATATTAGCTTTCTGCACACCTTCATCCACATAAACTTTAACTGTGCCAAATATCACATTCCTCCGTTCGCGCATTTCTCGTAGAACTGTACTGAAAGTTATTGGTTCACGTGTTAATATATAATACACATAATATAATACACTTATGAGAGCACAAGTTTTTAAAAATTGATTGTGATTACTGTTTGTTGTCTTTAAAAAAAAAACCGTCTTTCAATGCTTATTATTTGTGTTTTTTAATGAAAAAGACCACAATACGAGCAGGCGATAAATCACCGAATGGTATGCGATTACCGCCGCCCATGGACACGCAAAACCAGAGGAGGTACAAGAGTGCGAGTCCTTAAAGTCCCCCCACACTCGGGCCTCCGGTAACCTCACTTACTCAGTAAAACACAACGTAATGTATTGATCCGGTCCAGCCAGCCCATTCGTGCTGAAGCCTGGGTCTTCCTCATGACGTTTTTCCTAACCGAAACTGCACTCTGTTGCGTACGAATCATGCAATTTATCTTTGATCTAGACTTTCTCATTTCTAATTTAAAATCAAATATAAGCCAAAAAATATTATAGAAAAGATGTATGCTTAGCAACCTGTGCAGTGTGTAAGTTTTGATTATTTTAATTAAAACCGTATTTTTTGTGGTAAAAAATTAATTATCATATCAATAATAATAATTGATATTACCTTAACTCTGAAATTATATTATAAATGCTTATGAAAATTTTATAATAAATACAAATCACTTAATTGTTGTCATCACTAATCATTTCGCAAGCATCGCAATTAGTCTCACAAATAAATTATCATATTAACTTTTGAATAGGCCCGCCCGCCCAAACATATCGCTGTTGTCGTAGCAAATGCGACTGAGACGCTACGCCGAGCGCGCGCGTCTTCGAGCTACGAGTTTAGTAGCTGTAGAGTTTCGTAGAGCCAACCGATTGTAATTCGGAGCTTTGAAAATCAAACGATTAGATAAAAATAAAAGTGAAATGTGAATTATTGTTGATACCTAAATAAGTAGTCATTGTTTAGTGATATAATGATTATTTTTAATAATAAAAGTTGTGATTTGAAAAGGATAAATGTTTGACAGATTTTATCAAATAACCCGTTTAAAAACTATTTTATCTAAAAACGTTTCTTAAATAAGATTTATGTGTTAACAAAGAAGTGTCAAATTTTATGAGTGTCGGTGAAATTGAAATTGAAAAAACAATCAATTCAGTGATTATTGTTGTAAAAAAAAACTGAAATATAATAATTAGCAATGACAAATATTAATTATTATCGATGGCGATAAATGTGAAAAATTGTAAACAACAATAATAGTGTAATTTGTAACTAATAACTAAAACAATGTTCAACATATCCGGTATTAGTGATGTGTCCGCGAACTCGTCCCGGGATTCACGGGACACATCCCGGGACACCGAGGGTTTCGTGGTGGGGATGTACGCGAGCCTGTTCGTGGTGGGGGCGACTGGGAACGTGGCTGTTTTCGTGTCCCTGGTTCGATCCCGGCGGAGGGAGTCTAGGGTTAACTTGCTGATGACGCATCTCGCGATAGCTGACATGATCGTCACGTTTATTGTCATACCGCTTGAGGTGAGTTTTTGTGAGGCTAGATTATTGGGAAACTACACGTAGTTTCACTCACGAGTGATGTCCCCACGAACTCTTCCCGGGATTCCCGGGATACCGAGGGTTTCGTGGTGGAGATATACGCGAGGCTGTTTGTGAGGGGAGGGGGGGGTGCCACTGGCTGTGTTCATGTCCCTGGTTCGATTCGGACTGATGACGCATCTTGCAACAGCTGACGTGATTGGCACGTTTATTGTTATAACACTTGGCTTTTTTATCCTTTTTTTGTTATGAAATAGACAAGGAAACGAGTAGACGGACCACCTGGTGATAAGACGATGGTAAGCGATTACCGGCACCCATAGACACCTGAAACAGAGGAGTTACAAGAGTGCGTACCCGGTCCTTAAGTAACGTAAAACTTTATTCCTTTTTCATAGAATAAAATCTGATTCTGAAAAGACTGATCAATGAGCTGATGGATTACCCGATAAGCTTTAGCTGCCCGTTTACACTTGTAATACCAGAGAAGTGACAAAGTATAATAAGGAAGTGAATAGATACGCACACATAGACTTTTAGTGAAAGTAGGAAAGTAGATACAGTTACGAATAGTTAACACAAATACAAGCCAAATTTTACCTAGGCATAGAACACAGAGCAAGAAATAATTAATCATAAATTGTCTTTTTTTAATTAACAAAAGATAAAAACAGTTTCTTTTAAATAAGAAACCGCCAAACTGCAAACAGTATGTTGTCGATGTTTGCACTCTTTACAAAATATAATATAAAAGTAAACACTGTTAATTAAGAAAATCTTAATTTCTAGTACACTAATATTTAAAACAAAATCGCTTATTAACATATACGAGCTGAAATTTTTCGACAAAATGTTTTTATTTATGTCACATTTAAATATTGGTTGAAAAATATTGTGATTATAACTTTTTTAACAATAGACCATATTATCATCAAGTATCATAATAATTATCCAAAAAAAAAACATGACGTGGCATAAGTGAAGCTTCGTACATCACTTAAAGTCCAATTTAAATAGCCTTATCGTGCTTAAAGTAAAAAACAATAGAAAAACTAATAGAAAAAATAAAATTCGTACATTAGTATTGAACCGTACTTTAGAAAGTCAAGTTGTTATGTAAGAAGTATAAGTAGCTTTCGACAGATAGCGTTATATCTAAAACCGGGACGTGATGCGTGATGTGACGCGACTTTGAAATTTCGCTCTCAATGCCGCTAAAGTGGTTACACTACAAAAACTTTTTTTTATTTATTTATTCTATTTATTCAAAAAACTTACATAATTACACTTATGTTATAAACTTCGATCTAAAATAGCACATATAATAAGTTGTTTCTTTTCCTAGGGTATAAGACACTTTAGTTTTAAGTAAAGAAGTTCCGGATAAGATCTTAATTTTGAAGTCGGTATCCTATAATATTTTACTGAACTTACGTTCAAATTTGCTGGTACCGACTTCGAAATTAAGAAGATTGAGTAGAGAAATTGTTAAATTTTTTATCTATATTATTATGAACACATTTTAAAAGTTGCAAATACAATAAAGGGTATTCTCACACTCTCGGCAAAACAAACTGAAGCGTCATTTCATGCCAGTTTTCTGAGGGGCCGTGGTACTTCCCCAAATAAGAATTACCGATTTGCGGACTTACTAAATAATCACCAGTGATGATAATTATTGTATACTATATAATAATCATTATCTATTGTTATAGTCAGCGGCAAAAATGTAGCAGTAAGCATTAAATATACTTTAGTGATGATTATGATCACGAACATAATTTTGGCAATAACTAAATTTCAAAGACATTGATATCGGTGCACAAAACTCTGATGCGGACTTAGTACCTATTTCATCATTATAATACGTAGGTGTTTCGTGTGAAGATGGTGGTGATGACGATGATGATTACTATAAGTGATATGATCGGATATGTTTGCAGTTCATTAAACAACGCCGGAATCCCCAAACTCTCAAGACTCAGGAGTTCTGTCCAGTACTTTTTGATCCCCTTGGTGCAAAATCTTACTTTTTGGTAGCATATTCTTGGACTTCTTCAGACAAAGTCAAAATCACTTTATGTGTCCATATAAATTTCGTAGAGTCTCCTCGATTTTTCATGGATCCCATCATCAGGTTAACACTTTGGTGACCAAGGGACAAATTTCGAATTATAGCCTTTGCAACAACAAAATAATTTTGCAAATAGGTTCACAAACGGCAAAGTAATGTACAAAGATATCCGTATCGGTGTAAAATACTATGAGAAGTACCTATATATCATCATAATGTGATGATGAATGTTGTTATGGTGATTATTACTGTAATTGACATAGTGGCATATGCTTGCAGTTCTTTAAAAAACCCCAAAATCCCCAAACATGTATCTAAAAGGAGTCAGGAGTTCTGTTCAGTACTTTTGTATCCAGGGTATACCTTGGTGTAAAATCTTACATTTTTGTAGCTTAAAATACTTCAGAAAAATTCGAAATCACCATATATATTTAACAATAATAATTATAATCCCTTTATTCGACAAAATAAGACATTACAATTTAGAGGAGTTCCCTCGATTTCTCATGGATTCCATCATCAGGTCACCACTTTGATGTCAAAAGGACTAATTTGGGATTATACCCCAAACATCAAAAAAAATTTTTGATAATCGGTCCAAAGACGGCGGAGTAATCGTTGAACATACAAAAAAAATATATACAGCCGAACGTATAACCGCTTCCTTTATTGGAAGTCGGTTAAAGACAACGGGCCATTATATACAAATTCTTTACTTTTTATTCCCATAGTAAACCGTTCTTTTTTCTTGTTTTTCAATCGGTAGCTTGAGATGAGCGAGCGCGCTGAACAAACTTGAGCTCATAATAACGGATTATAAAGCTGAGGAGTTTGTTTGTTCTTATAAGTTTAATTGTGCCAATAAAATGAAGATTTAAGGTTCGATTACAGTTGTCCGATGTATAGAAGTAAAGGAACTTTCTGTAAGCTTTTAACCTTAGCTTGAGTTTTTTTTTTTTTTTATTAAATAAGGGCGCAAACGAGCAAACGGGTCACCTGATGGTAAGCAACTACCGTCGCCCATGGACACTTGCAACATCAGAAGAGCTGCAGGTGCGTTGCCGGCCTTTTAAGAGGGAATACGCTCTCTTCTTGAAGGTTTGCAGGTCGTATAGGTCCGGAAATACTGCTGGTGACAGTTCGTTCCAGAGTTTTACAGTGCGCGGCAGAAAGCGCACGGTGGAAGACTGCCACTCATCAAGGTGATGAGGATGGTATGTTTTTCGCGTGGGACGATGGCGAACTTTTTAACTCGTTCATAATTATTCCAGACGTGGTGCACTGAAATTTAATCACATACCTATTATACTCACATCCTACGTAACTGACACATTTAAATGATTCATTAAATGTATTTAACGTTTCTATTTCATACTAGGTTTTGCCCGCGTCTCCCCCCCGCGTAAAGTAAGTATCCCACGGGAACACGGTAATTCTTCGGGATAAAAAGTATGCTTATGTATTAATCTAAAGCTCAAACTACTACCATATCAAATTTCATCAAAATCCGTTCAGTAGTTTTTGCGTGAGTGAGTAACAAACATCCATTCATCCTTACAAACTTTTACATTTATAATAGTAGTAGGGTTTATATTAGTAGTAGGATGGTTTTAGTAACATGTATGTGATGAGTAGGTGATATGTGAATGAAATTGAAGTGTTACATTAATTAAGATTACCGGATCGCCTGATGGTAAGCGATTACCGTTACCCATGGACACTCGCAACACTTGTAACTCCTCTGGTGTTGCGCACTTGCGTTTCTGGTCCTTGAAATCCCCAAGCCCCCTAGGTCTAGCCTAAGGTAACCTCACTCAGTACTCACTCGGCGAAACACAACACAAGCCGCGGTTTTCTGTGAGGCCGTAGAATTAATCCAATCGAGCCGGCCCATTCGTGCCGAAGCCATGCCTCCCACAAAAATCACATTATACGAAGGTCACTATTATATTGAACGACCTTGAAGCAGCTTTGTAGTCTGGAAGAAAAATAAATCCTTTACCTTTACCTTTCATGTACATTTCTTTGTTAATTATTATTAAACTATAGTTATAAAAGTTCTTTCATTAGCGATTCTTTGAATATAGAAGTCCTACGCGGTCAGGAAAATATTTTTAAGCAATAAAACATTGTTTCAGATTGGCTGGCAGACCACAAACGCGTGGTTGGCGGGAAACCTGGCCTGTAAAGTGTTTCTAGTGCTTCGAGCCTTCGGTCTGTACCTATCGTCCAATGTCCTAGTGTGTATATCTTTAGACAGGTGAGTGAGAATGTTTCAAGCCGAAGAATAATTTTAGGTAGTCAGCCGTCAAAAAAGCTCGTATCAGTATGAAGAATAAATACTCCAAACCTCCAAATACAAAAACATCATGATAAATATATACTTAAAAAATCTACCTGGGGGCCTTAACACGACGTGTAATAGAAATATGACTTAACCATTACTTTAGAATTTAGTATATACAACATTTTTTCTATTTATACAAAGAAAAATATATTTTTAATTTGGACGAAATCCAAAAGTAATGTTAAAGTAATTTTGCTGTAATATAAGTTTCGTAGCCCCTGATCAGTTTCTCGATATACTGTGTACGCGATTCCCAAGAGATTAAAGAGCTTGGGCGTGGATTGTGCCATGCGAGTGCCATGCAGAACATGCGTCGCGGATTCCGCCTAAACGCGAAAATGACGTCATGGAATCCGCCGTGACATGATAACGCAATACCCAATGACATGTAGGAGAGTATATTAACAGTCGGTGTTGGATAACGTGTAAAGTACGTCGCAAATTCCGCCATAACGCGCAGAATATGTACGAACCTCCCAAGGGGCATCACAGATGGATATTTTATCTAAAGATAAATTATCGCTTGCAGTTTATATGAACTATCACAGACGGCTAAGATACTATACATTATATTTCCATATAACGTACTGTAATATGAAATACTAGCTTTTGCCCGCGGCTCCGCCGGCGTAATTACATTATCATACGGGAACACTGAAATTTTTCGGGATAAAAAGTAGCTTATGTGTTAATCCAGAGCTCGGCTATCAATCACTACGGTTGACTTAAATAAAGTGGAAGCTGGGAAACCTTGATGATGATGAGTGACAGCAGCTTCAAGTAGCTAAATAGCTTCATCTCTTTGTTCAAAACAAAGAGAATGATTTAGGGTCAAGTCACACCGAAACGAAACAATTTGCATATTGTTTCGTTTTGGTGTGAATTCTAATATATAAATATAAATATAATATAAATAGAAATAGCTATCCTAAAATGCAACGCTATGTCGCGTAAGTTTGGAATTGCTATCTTGAAAATGCAGCGCCGCGTTGAGTCGCGTATCGTCGCGGTGTGAACTGACCCTTGGAGCCATATAAATTCCATATGCTGAAAATGAATTATTTCTTATACTGGATAAAGTATTTTCAATCTGGACATTGTATTGCGTATTTATAAATTGAATGTAAGAAATTATTTTTTTTATGACAACGAAATTAAATAATCATTATGTACATTATGTATTGTTTGTATTGTGAGAATAAATACACAAAAACGAAATTCCATATGTTGAAAATGAATTATTTCTTTTACTGGATAAAGTATTTTCAATCTGGACGTTGTATTGCCTATTTATAAATTGAATATAAGAAATTATTTTTCTTATGACAATAAAATTAAATAAATATTATGTACATTCTGTATTATTTGTATTGTGTTAATAAATATACAAAAACGAAAATGCCCGAATTAATCCTAAAACATTTTAGGGATTCGAGCATAGAGCTTTATTTTGTTTAATTTTTGAACTGACAGCTAATCCGTATATCCATTTAATTCTCGCATCGAATGCTTTGTTCAATTACTTTTCATCTGTCTCGACGATTAAATTTTTTTGTTGAAGATTTAATGGCCTGGCAACAAGACCTTTAAGCCAAGTCTTATATTTTTGAGGTGTTTCTTTTAAATATACACTTTAAATAGTTTCCACAGTACTTTTTATATATTTGAATAACGCACTATAACACTTTTTATTTTTGAGCAAATCACACATTTGGCGGCGGGAGGTATCACTGACTTCCATTATTTCACTTGCCAACACTGGTCTTTGAATGGCGAAGTTTGGGCACTTGAAGAAAATGTGGTTCATGTCGGCGATCTCAACGTTACAAAATGTGCAAATATTACTGTTTATTATGTTTAGTCTCATAAGATGTGCAGGTGCAGAGTTATGGCCAAATATCAGTCTATTTATAGTTGTGATAAAATCACGGCTAGCCTCGATGATTACAAAGATTTTATCAAAGACAATTTTCTGAGCGAATTATTTAAAGTGAGGCTCTATTAGTGCGTTGCGTTGCGGTGTCACAGCGTCGACGCTGCGTTGTGTTTCATAAATATTTTATGTCATAACCCATTAATGCATTGCGACATCGAATGCGACGAAAAGGGGGAGGGGGTGGCTGGTGCGCTGCGCTATACGCAGGTGTGGTACGCAACGTACAATGCGTTCATCCGTTGCGACGTCGTCGCATGTACGTTGCGATGAACGTACTGTTATATCCCGCTCCTGTATCCTAACATGCTCACCCTAGCTTTCCGACTTTGCTGATCCTACATCTCTCTTATCGCCCTACGCTTCAGTCCAGACCTTTTCCACACATTCGATCTCCGACTCCTAACGGTGACAGTTGTCTCAGTTCTAATTCTTTGTATTATTTTCTATATCAGTTTAAGTATAATAAATCTTTTTTTAAAAAGGGAAATTTGAAATCCCGTATAACAAATTGGTGGCAGCTAAAGGGGATTTTAAAATAATCCCGGGCACGCCTCACGAACTGTGAGTCCTGATTTCTAAATCCTAAAGTAAATTCTAAACGAATCCTGAAAGTGTAACGAGTCCGCGGTTCCCGAGTTCTTGTTCGGTACATCAATCTCGCCAGGTCCAGCGCGCCGAGTTCCACGAAACCCAGCAGCCGACGCGCCGCACGGATGTTTACACAAGCTCTTATCGCCGCATTCCTGTGAGTCGTTCATTTATTCTACTTTGGTCATTGCAATTTCTTTAGTATTTTTGTATCTTTATTGATTGTATTTTTTTTATAAGGATAAAATGTCGGAATCAAGGGCGCCTAGTCCAAAATTCGAATTGAATATAAATGAGCCCGAGGACGAAATTTTCCCATCCTCTCAACCTGGGCCTCAAACCAGATCTAAAAAGAAAACGCAGACCACCACTTCGCCAAAAGTGGAGTTAGATCTATCTACTTTACTCAAATTTATAAAACCCTATGACGGATCCAGGGAATCGTTAAATTCTTTCCTTGTGAATTGTAATAACGCCCACGATTTAGCTTCCGAACAACAAAAAGATATTGTTTTCAAATATATCCTATGTCAATTACAGGGTAGAGCCCAAACGACCTGCTCAATAAAAGAATTTGTAAACTGGTCGCAATTAAAAGATTTCCTTAAAATACAATTCAGTGAACGAAAACACTACGCACATCTGCTAACAGACTTGCAGGAGTGCAGACAACAGCCAAACGAACCTGTTAGTCAATATGCCCTAAGAATTGAAACTTGCTTGTCGCAATTATTGACAGAAATTTCCTTTTCACATGGCGGTAAAAGTAGAGAAATGGTAGGCCGCACTGCAGCAATGGAAGAGCTAGCTCTCCATCACTTCCAAATTGGACTTGTACCTCGTATATCAAACGTTGTGAGGTGCAAGTCACCTAAAACATTAAACGAAGCAACAAATATAGCGATATCGGAAGAAAAAATCCAACAATTTTTATATAAACAAAATCCTCAACTTAAATCGCCTTCTCCCCGGCCTAGTTTTAACGCCAACAGCCGTTTTCGAAATCAAAGTAACTATAATAATCGCTCTCCAAACCCTAATATTCGTTATAATAATAATAGCAACCGCGTTCCAAATCACAGTGGCGCTAACTCACCCCCGGTTTGCCGTTATTGCAAGAATGTGGGTCATACGATTGATGAATGTAGAAAACTAGAGTATAATAATAATCGTAATCAAAATTTTAATAGGCCAAATTACCAAAGGGTTAATTTTACATCTTTTAATGACAAAAATCCTAACGAACTAACAAATACCGAAGAAGGTTACGATAGGGTCGACAGCGCCCCAAAAAACTAATTAAGGTCTCGTCTCGGTGTCGTGCGGGACAAGCGCGATTTAAAACCGACACCATACTAAATCAACGCACAAGTGGTGCAATTACTAAATCTATTAGTTTTACTCAACCCCGCAACAAGGGCGAGTTGTTTAAAACTCAACGTGCAAATGGTGCAAGTTCAATTAAATCCATGCGACCCCGCTACATGGGCAAGTTGCATAATTCTTATATACCAAATCAGCACCATCACGCGATTAATAGCAATTTACCTAATTCTAAATCCACTGTATCTAATTCTAAATCCACTGTATCTAATTCTAAATCCACTGTATCTAATCCTATATCCACTGTATCTAATTCTAAATCCACTGTATCTAATTCTAAATCCACTGTATTTAATTCCAAATCCACTGTATTTAATTCCAAATCCACTGTATTTAATTCCAAATCCACTGTATCTAACAATTGTTCTAAATCCATTAATTCTAATTCCACTGCACCGTTACAAAAAAATTCTAAGCCTACTAACTCTAAAAGCACTGATTTCAAATCTACTAATCCTAAATCAAATGTTTTTGAAATTATTAATGATCCGACTAAGACACTCTTACCTTATATTCTCGTTGACTCCCCTGTTTCAGAATTCCCACTTGCCTTATTAGTAGACTCTGGATCCTCTATAAGTCTAATTAAAAAGTCCTGCCTAACCAATTTCCCTAAACTCACTAAAGAATTCATTAATCTAAAAGGCATAGATTCCTCAGTCGATTCCATACAAACTCTGGGACATTTTAATCTTAAAATCAAGTTAGCTAAATCTGGTATTACTCACCAATTCCATGTTATTGAAAATATTAATCTACCATACGATGGCATAATAGGATCGGACATGCTAAATTCTAATAACTGTAAAATCGATTATAATAAAAATTTATTGTTGTTCACAAAAACGTCTCTTCCACTGTATTTCTGAGATCCAACCTACATTATTCCTGCTAGAAGTGAAACTGTCGTTGAATGCTCCGTCACAAACCCTGAAATCAAAGAAGGATTAATTTTAGACCAGCACATTTCAAATAATTTATTAGTAGCAAACTGCTTAATAAAAGTCAAATCAAATAATCGCATTAATATAACAATAGTTAATACTTCCGAAGAATCAGCTACAATTAACTCAAAATTAAAATTGACACCATTTGACACAAGAGACCTTGACAAAAACCCCACTGTTTCTGTGAATAAAATTGAGAGAACACAACCTACAGATAACTTAAGACGGACAACCCGAGTTCTTAATCAACTCAGAGTATCACATTTTAATGAAGAAGAAAAATCTGCTCTCTTTAATCTCTGTGCTAATTTCTCTGACATTTTTCACTTACCTGACGAAAACCTGACACATACTAACGCTCTAAAACACGAAATCAAAACGACTTCCGACACACCAATACATACTAAGTCTTACCGATTCCCTGAAGTCCACAAAGCTGAAGTTCGTAAACAAATTGAAAAAATGCTAGAACAAAACATCATTGAACCCTCTGACTCACCATGGTCTTCACCCATATGGGTGGTTCCAAAAAAATTAGATGCATCCGATATACAAAAATGGAGAGTTGTTATTGACTACCGTAAACTAAATGACGTAACAATAGGAGATACTTACCCGCTTCCCCAAATTGCAGAAATCCTAGATCAACTAGGTAATAGTAAATATTTCTCTACAATGGACTTAGCTTCCGGTTTCCACCAAATTCCCTTAAATGAATCAGACAAACCAAAGACTGCTTTCAACGTTCCAGAGGGACACTACCAATTTCTTAGAATGCCTTTCGGACTGAAAAATGCGCCTGCTACTTTCCAAAGACTTATGAACACAGTATTGTCCGGTCTTCAGGGTATTCGCTGCTATGTATTCCTCGATGACATTGTTTCCTATTCATATGACCTCGACTCACACATCGAGAATTTGACTGCTATATTCCAAAGACTACGTAAATCCAATCTCAAACTTCAACCTGACAAATGCGAATTCCTGAGACGAGAAGTAGGTTACCTAGGACACATAATAACTGAAAAAGGAGTCAAACCAAATCCTGACAAGGTCAAAGCTGTTACAAACTTTCCTGTTCCCAAATGTCCAAAAGACATAAAGTCTTTCCTAGGTTTAGTCTCATATTATCGCCGTTTCATCCCTGAATTCTCTACTATTTCCAAACCACTTACAAACTTACTAAAAAAGAATGTTTCTTTTAATTGGGAGAATCAACAGCAATTATCCTTTGAAACACTGAAATCCAAACTTACAACTGCTCCTCTTCTAGCCTATCCTAACTTCGCACAACCTTTCATACTAACTTGTGATGCGTCAAACTATGCAATAGGTGCTGTCTTATCCCAGGGACAGATTGGTAAAGACCAACCGATAGCTTTTGCGTCTCGAACCTTAAATAAAAGCGAGTGCAACTACAGTACAACCGAAAAAGAATTGCTAGCCATTCTTTTTGGCTGCAAAACATTTAGACCCTATCTTTTTGGACGGAAATTTCAGATAGTGACTGATCATAGACCATTAAAATGGTTATTCAATCATAAAGACCCTAGCAGTAAACTGCAAAGATGGAGATTAAAATTAGAGGAATTTGAATACGAAATTGTTTATAGAAAAGGCAAATTAAATTCAGCAGCTGACGCACTCTCGAGGTACCCCGTTAATCCTGTTTATCCTGAAAATAAACAACTTACCAATCCTAGCAATGACTCTCAACTGTTGTCTACTCCGCCGAATCCAACATCCCCTACTGATGCACCTGATGTACCCTTGTCTCCTATCGATTTTAATGTTGATTTTCCAGAATTCCAACATGACTTACTTGATTACTTACCTATGACCGATGAACTGGTAACAGACACTGAAAATCCTATTCCCTACACTGACTCTAATGTTGCAAATCCCAACTCTAACGCTGATTCTAACAACGAAAACATATCTACTTACCCCGAACCAGGATCTTCAATATCATTGGAATTTCCTACATCTAACTTACCTGTCACTGATGGATCTCCTAGACCTGACCTTCCTGTCGTCGATGAAAATTATTCTAAATTCTTAAAATCACCTACTAGATCTTATAACACCATAATCCATGAACATAATGAAACTCTTTTAAAATCACCGCAAAAACTTATTATTGTGCCTGCATCGATAGACTTGGATGAATCGGTACCTTATCTGCAAGATCTATTTAGTATTAGTCATGGTCCTATACTTGAAGAATTTTTAAAAATGGAAAGAGAACTTTATACTTATAATCATTTACAAATTGAAGACAAATTTTACCTATTCTTATTCATTAAAGTAAACCATTTTGATCAATGTACTTACCCAGATTTATTTAAAGCCCTGAAATATACACGCGATAATATTATGATATCATTTCCCAAATCATATCAAGTTGCTATATCCGATTTCAAAAGTCCATTTGATAAATTTCTCTTTGTTAAAATATACAATATATTAGGGTATCTATTTGACGGCACAAATATTCAACTTCATATCTACCATAATAGTATCATGTATCCTTCTTTAAGTGAAATAAAAAGGATCTTAAAAGAAAATCATGATCTGCCTATTTCCGGTCATTTAGGAGCAAACAGAATGTACGACAGAATAAAAGAAAAGTATTATTGGAAGGGTATGCGTGCTGAAGTCGAACATTACGTTAAATCATGCACCCTTTGTCAAGAAAATAAAGCCTTCAGACAAATAAATAGAGCACCGATGCAAATCACTACAACTTCTACTGCACCGTTTCAACGCATATCTCTTGACATAGTAGGACCCTTACCGTTAGTAGGTACCGCAAAAATCAAGTTCATAATGACTCTACAAGACGATCTCACGAAATACTCAGTTACGTATCCCATTAGGACCACAACAGCAGAAGAGACCAGCGAATGTCTATTTCATTTTATCTCATTATTCGGAATCCCAAAAACAATACTTACCGACCAAGGTACAAATTTTACTGCTGATTTATTTAAAAAGACTTGTAACTTTTTGAAAATTAAACAAATCTGGTCAACTCCTTACCATCCCCAAACTCAAGGAGCACTTGAGCGTAGTCATTCTACACTCAAGGAGTATCTCAAATCGTTTGTAAACGAAAACCAGGACAATTGGTCCCGATATGTATACACTGCTATGCTATCCTATAATACGGACGTTCATACCACTACAAAATTCACACCCTACGAACTCGTATTTGGCCATAAGCCATATTTTCCAGATTCAGTTTATAATTCAAACATCAATGACGCCACATATCCAGAATATGTCAAAATGTTGCAACACCGATTGAAACATGCTCGAGAGAAATCGATTGAGAACATTATTAAGTCAAAACAAATTTCAAAAACTTATTACGATAATAAAACAAGACCCGTGTCTTATAAGGTTGGAGATTTGGTTTCTCTACTCATTAACCGTAGACATGTTAAGCATCATGTTGATCAAATCAAACCAGCATCGACTCAATCTGTTTAATAAGAATAATTAAAGTAAAATAATTTTAAGTAAATTTCTTTCTATTTCAGCATTTCAGCCTTAGCGGCTCAAGACCCTATTCAACAAATAAATTCAAGTCCGGGTATTTACTTTGATCCAATAGGGCAGTTAAAAATATGTTCAGATTATTTAGACGTTGTCACTCCAATAGACATATCGCATTTCCAATCGCATATAACTAACATAAATTCAATCCTTGGCACATTACGATTTTTATGCAATAAAGCAAAAATAGAATCTGACGATACCCTGGAATGTTATAATGTATTGCAACCACTTACCATTAGAAATAACGAATTAGTAGAAAATTATAATTCCATATCACATTCAATTGATCAAAGATTCCGTAGATCTGCGTGGTTTGGTGGCGTAGGCTCTGCTTTCAAAACTATTTTTGGCACTCTTGATGAAAATGACGCCATTAAATATGAAGAAGCTATACGAAATGTACAAACAAATCAGAAAGAGTTGGCTTCATTAATTAAAGATAATATTCTCATAGCAACTACTACTTTAAAAAATATTAACACTACTTTAAACAAAATAAAAATTAATGAAGACAGCCTCGACGAAGCTATCGACAACCTCTCTAACAAAATAAATAATATATCTACAATGTCTAAAAGCTTAATAATGAGAACTAACATGATTACTATATTAAATAGCCTAGAAGCAAACATTATAACCTTATCCTTTCAAATAGAAGACATTATTAATGCAATTATGTTTAGTAGTCAGAATATACTACATCCAACTATATTACCGCCTAACCATCTATACCAGGAGCTTGTGGATAACTTTCGTCACTTACCTGTTAACGCAAAATTACCTATAAACCTAGAATTAAATGAAATGTTTACTCTTATTAATGTCTCTAGTGTATTTAGTTATAGCGTTAGCAATAAGATTGTATTTATCCTTAGAATCCCTCTTGTATCCTTGAACGAATATAATCTATATCACATTATTGCTCTTCCGACACCACATGATGTATCTAAACCTAGTTATTATACTTATGTTGTACCTAGCAGTAAATACATTGCAATGACCAATGACAAAAGTATATATTGTAACTTAGACTCACTACGGGAATGCAAAGCGATGAACACGCATACCTACATCTGCGACGTGACTACGATTTTCTCCAGCAGTGAGCACCCGAGTTGTGAGAGTGAATTACTAGTGAATACCACAAAAGTTCTACCAGTGCAGTGCAAAACTCAAAGTGTTAACGGCAAAATCAATATTTGGAAATCTATCTCGAACAATAAATGGATATTTGTACAATCCATTCACACTAAAGTGTTAATAGAATGTCGTAACAAAACAAATGTAGATATAAATGTGATAGGTACAGGAATTGTTCATGTTTCCAATAACTGTATCGGTTACTCTAAACACACAAAATTAATACCTAAACCTCAAATTGTGAAACTTAGAATAAATAAGATATTTCCTACTATTAATATATTAAATGATTCATGTTGTAATTTTAAAGTAAATGATGGAGAGAATAGTGAGTTCCATAATATAGACTTACAGAATTTCGATTTAGACGCTATTAGTAATGAAGACGTATTAAAGTTAAAATCATTAACAAAGAAAACTGATGAAATCATCAACCAACACAGTTTTATTAAATACGAAACACATTATTCTTCCATTCTTCTCGTTATTTCTTTTATTATAGTCGTATTTTGTGTTTTTAAATGTTTAATATTAATAAAAGGTTACAACTGTCGCCACCCTTACAACCTTCCACGATTTTCCAAAACTCTCTCCGTCAATCCATCTCCAACACAGGAAACCCATGATGAATCATCATCTTCTTCTTCTTCTTCTGGCTCCTCTCCTCCTCCCATTCCTCTTCAAGACCTATCCAAAAGCAAAACTAAACCTATTCCTACTCCTAACCTTAGAATCCACGTTTAATTTCCTAAATTTCGTTTTCCATAAACTTCGACCCCGAAGTTTAGTCTACCCCGGGGAGGTGTTATATCCCGCTCCTGTACCCTAACATGCTCACCCTAGCTTTCCGACTTTGCTGATCCTACATCTCTCTTATCGCCCTACGCTTCAGTCCAGACCTTTTCCACACATTCGATCTCCGACTCCTAACGGTGACAGTTGTCTCAGTTCTAATTCTTTGTATTATTTTCTATATCAGTTTAAGTATAATAAATCTTTTTTTAAAAAGGGAAATTTGAAATCCCGTATAACAGTACGATGAACGCATTGTACGTTGACGCAATGAAACGCAACGCAATAATGGGCCTTTAGCCACATATTACTAAACAGTTACTGCTGTAGTCTTACCCGTAATACAATCATGATTGTTGTGATTCCACTAACTGATATTATAACTACCTATAGTATCTTTAATGTTTTTTGCTTAAAAGAAAAACTAGTATTAAAGTAGCATTAGCATTTATCAAACTTTTATTTATTAAATGGAAAGTATTTTTCTTTTAAAAACAGCAGCTGAAAATAGTAATACGTACGATTTCATTAATTACCCCAGAGTAAATAAAGCCTATTTATCAGAGAGAATTAATACGTCAATTTTAAAACGTGAGCCAATTAGTACAATGTAACTGGTTGTCAACCCACTTTTAAAGCTAATGGCTTACTTAACGTCGTGATGAAATTTAAGCGTGAAAGTTATTTCCAGATTAGCAGTAGCAGATTGTTGTCGCGAACAAGGCGTTTAGAAACTTCAGAGGAATTGCATACTTATATAATGTAATGTATAATATGCAATGTAATATATAATGTACAGTACAACTACTTTACTTAATGTCTCTAGGCAATCGTCGTTTTTATAATAATATGGCAATGGCCGGACGACGTATTCATAACGAAGTTTTCGAAATGACACTTAGAACGTAGTTGTGCTGTACTTATTGTTGGCCGAAACTTTCACGCGCGCAAATCATTCAGAAACGCGCGGGAATTTTGCGGGGCAAAAATAGTCTATGTTCTCATGGTCGAATCTATATATTTTGTGCCCACAGAGCTTCGTTAGCACCTCAACAATTGCGAAACTTCCGCAATAACTGTACCTCCGAAATCGTACATTGCAATTCAACTGCAATAACTACACCTACAATTTCAACATCAAAGACTACACCCACACCCACTGCCTACACCGACCAACACATACACATACATTGCTACCACGTTCTTAATTAAAATCAATTCAAAATTTATTTATTTCTCTCTCAACACACAGTACATTTTACACAACAATCATTGTATCTTATGAAACAATATATTATTGGGATGAGAGACTGGTAGACACCAGACCACTGGTAGGCACAGACGTGCTAGGTTGTAATGTGTGTTACAGATCACCAGGCTCCCGTTCTCCCGTACTATATATTAATTATTATAACTAAGTAAGGAGTAACAAGTTGAACGTGTTAAAAAAAAAAACAATACAATTTTTTATAAATAATATTCAAGTATTTAGTAGTTTAGTTATTTGTAATGGTAGGTGCTCGTATAAATGTGTGTATGCGTGTGGTGTGTGTGTATGTGTGTGTGTGTCTGTCTGTCTGTCTGTCTGTTTGGGTGATAGGCGAATTTAGTGGTATGTCCACTTACCACTAGACAATATAATCGTCACTTATCCTGATTTGATTAAGATCTTCTTCTCAGTGTAGTCAAGAGTCTTGAGCCAACACTCAATTTTTCGCTTGCACTGTTTTTAGTTGAGGTGGTAAATATATAGAAGCTTATTGATTTTGTTGTATAAAAACCCTCCCGTAAAACAGTAGAATTTTTGGGCAAAGCTGGTATTACAACGCAAAGTTGCGCAAACTTTATATTTCCTGCTGTGAGAATCGGATAAGGGACTAATGTTGTATTTACAAGAGTGATGCATTTTTAGGACGGTGTGTAAAATGTAAAGTTGACGTACTGGCAAGACGCGACAATCGCTATATTATAGCTTGGTTGTATAGTATAGAATATCTTGTTTCCATCCGACCTTTAGTAAGCTTCTCTGAGTTCTCTCGAGATCTTTTAATTTCGTTTTTTCACAGCCTCCCCAAATAGTGATGCAGTATGTTATGAGAGATTTTCTTTTGGGAATCGTTAATAAATTAATTTGTTTATAGGTTTTTCGCCGTTTTATACCCACTGCGACTAGCTGTGGTCAGAAGAAGAAGCAAAATTATGCTGAGCTGCGCCTGGCTTGTAGCTCTGCTGTGCAGTTTACCTCAGGTTAGTTATTGTTGGCGGCCGGCTAGATAGACTTAAGTTTTTACCCGATTACGGCGAAGCCAAAAGGAAGGGTAATGATTTTGGCAGTATATGTATGTTTGTATGTTTGCTCGCTCAGTGTACTAGGGAATGTAATTCATAAGCAGGTTAATAATAACCGACTACACGCACAAACCCGGCATTAGACAAGTTGTTGTATGTTTGTTATTGCTGTGTGTTTGTTATTGCTGTATGTTTGTTATTTCTGTGTGTTTGTTATTGCTGTATGTTTGTTATTTCTGTGTGTTTGTTATTGCTGTGTGTTTGTTATTGCTGTCTGTTTGTTATTGCTGAGTGTTTGTTATTGTTATGTGTTTGTTATTGCTGTGTGTCTGTTATTGCTGTGTGTTTGTTGTTGCTGTAAGTCACCTGGACAAAAAGCCATTAGTAGGTAATTAATACCATCATCACTATCTGTCCATAATTCATTAATCGAAATTAATTTGTACTAATTAAACCTCGAATGCCATTAAAGGTAATAATCAACATTTAGCCGCTTCCTACTACTATTACAACAAATGTGGAAGTTTGTGAGGATGGATGTATGGATGGATGTTCGTGACTCTTTCACGCGAAAACTATTTCGTAAACGGTAGTAGTTCAGGCTCTGGATTATAACATAGGCAAAACATTATATCCCAAAAAGTACAGAGTTCCCGTGGGATACTGTATATACGCGGAGCCGCGTGCAAAAGCTAGTAAATTATAAATCATTTATTCGCGGAATTATGTATAAACATGATTTAAAAAAATATTTGCAGTTGATATAAAAAAATCACCATATTTGATTATGGTATGATTTTTAGTATATTTATTGTTTTAACTCTCATCTCATACAAGACGTGGGCACTAGATAGATACAATCTGTAGCCCATGTTCATTTAATAAAGCAATTCAAAATACAACTTCTTTTACTACACTAAAAGATACAAATTTCATTGTGAGAATTCTGAATAATAGCGCCGGCATGCGTGACGTGCAAGACCGGCGCTGCGCCTTGCGACACAGCGCGACACTGCGAGGCTCAGCCTGTGGCCACCGTTCGTAGCGACTTATCTCCTTTTTATAACGCTTTTATTAGTTTCACCTGTATGTTTGCTTGCTTGCTTGTTTGTTTGTTTGTAACCGACTCCTTTGGGCTCGATTTTGTCCTACTTTGAACGATCAGATTTAATTCAAACTTTGCACACCTGTCAAAGACCGATGACAATGCAATAATTCGATTAAAATATCCGATTATCCTGATTAAATTCGCCAGGATTCATCAATTTCTTTCCGCATCCTTTGCATGAGAGTAAGAGAGATAGAACTAGTGCGCAAACTACGCATGCGTGCAGTTCCAGGCTAACTCTTTGGTTAATAAATAGCAAATCGTACTAAAAAGCAAAATATAAATTAAAGTTTAAAAAAACTAAAAAAACACGTTTTTATAGAAAATCTAACTAAAAAAAAGCGTAAGGTACGTACGCCTGTACGTTTGTTTGTATGTAACCGACTCCAGTGGATTTGATTTTGATCCACTTCAAACGGTCAGATTTCGTTTAAAGTGATTTTTAAGATATTATCAAAGTGAAGATCCTTCTCATATCTGCCAATGTTTATAACTATTGACACTATGCACCCCACGCGTTTTTAGAATAATAAACATTTATTTTTCATTTACACTATTCTTAATCCAAATTTATTAAATTTTATTTTTTATTTATTAGTTACATTTTCTATAAAAGCGTGTTTTTTTTAGTTTTTTTTTTAACCATAATTTTTCCGTCCAGACTTGGTGTACTGATGCAGTTCGGTCGCATGCTGAAATGAAAACTATTTATATATACATATAATCATAATATATTAATAATAATCGGACTTCTTGAATGATGAGGCAGAAGAATACAAATATGAAATCACTACTACGACGTGCTGCACGACCTTACGTTGCACGCGCTGCGCAGCGTACAGTGACTGATCTCTTCAAACACTGTCGCTTCGCGTCGCGTTCACTCGCTCCATGGAACTGACCCTTACTTGACGGGTCGTGAACCTCGACGCGATTAATAATTTAAAATGCTATTAACGTTATTAAAGTTTATAACTAAGTATTAAAGTTAAATCTACTGGGAAAGCGGAAACTCTGAGTGGTTCGTGCAATTCCACCATAGGCAAAGTAAAATGATTTATTCTCAAACGCAATAATTATTTTTCATGAACAAAACAAGTGCGTTTAAAATTAAAGAACCTGGGTACCGAGCTTTGCTCGGAGCTCTAGTAGATTAAAAAATAAATAAAAAGAATAACAAAAATATTTTCCCGGAGTTCGAACCCACCACATTCCGAATTTCCGAACAACACAAAAATTAACCAAACTGCCAATCAGCCAGCAGCCGTTGCCGAGATTACGGTTATATATATACAAGATTGTCTCATTTAATGTATGAGATCAGTCAAATAAACTATCTAAGTACACGCCAAGTTCATTGGCTTTTCAAAGGCTTTGACGTCTTACAGCTGTTGATGAACTTTTCTAAATCTTGTTTTGAAGTAGTCTATTCATTCAATGCAGCTATTTCACTAAGGGGTAATTTTTCAATCGTCAGATAACTCTTATCTGAGGAATAAATATGCGACTTTGACAGATTTTGTATGAAACATTTGTCAAAGTTACATATTTATTCGTTAGGTAAGAGTTATCTGACGGTTGAAAAATCAGCCCTAATTCAAATGAATAAGTGAAATAGCTTTATTAAAATTTATAATTAAAATTTATTCCATGCAAAGTAAGTTCACTGAACTTTCGTATGCGTTTGTACGAAAAATAAAAAACACTTGAAGAGAGTTACAACATTTTTTGAAATACAAGAAGATAATGAATACAAACAAATAAAGTATTCGTTTGTATTCATTATCGTGTATTGTACTGTAGGTTCATGGGGAAAACCTTATACTTTGAACGAGCTTATCTTGTACATATATATGGTAAAGGTAAAGGTATGGTGGTATAGGTTTGGTAAAGTCAATTACGGATATTTTGGGCATATGATTATATGCCCGACGTATTATGTAAAGACGTTTAGGCAGAAAAATAATTAAAAAATTTCGAAGAAGAAAATATAACTTAACATTTCTTTACGTTTGTTGCGGCGCTACGGTGAATGCGAATCATCACTATGATGATGAATATTAATTTGGGAATAGCAAATGTTCAAAGATATCAATATCAGTGTAAAAGACTGTGAGAAGTACCTATACCATCATATGAAAATATATGGTGTGATGATGGTGGTGATGATGATTACTATACTTGGCATAGTAATAATAATAATAATCTATGGACGCTTTCACACCACGTCAAGCTGGTCCCGTGGTAAGTTATCGAAGAACTTGTGTTACGGGACCAGACAACGGAAATATATTTAGAACGTTTATACCATACATTTTTTTATAATATGTCAATTAAAAATAGAAAAAATAATAATATAGCCAATGTTACACGCAGCATCATTACTAATCTATTGATACCTCATTTATTTAAATCGGATCAGTAGTTTAGACGCTACGAGGGAACAATCATACATACATACATAGACTGCCAAAATCATTACCCTTCCTTTTGCCTTCGCCGTAGTCGGGTAAAAATATACGCGTTGACTTGAGGACCTCTACTGGGTTTTTCGTCTATTAAAAATGCAGCGCCGCGTCTATATGTCGTAGTATCGTTTCGTATCGGTGTTCGTGACTGTTCCTTGAACAAATATTAACAAGTACAGTCGCGCTGCAATATTGTTAAGTGGTAAAGAAAATTTTGATCTTAACCGGCAAATCGGCATGATTGCTACTAGTGAATGGCTCTTTAGTCTTTATGCATTCCTCGCACGTTCGGACTTTACCGCTAAGAATCGGCAATGACTTCGACAGCCCTTGATAGACCGACGAGAAAGTTTTTATTCCTGTCGAGCATTAACCGACACAAATTCGACACATTTTAGCAATGATAGTAGGTTTTTGTTTTTTTTTTTCTAGCAATCTTTCAATAAAGAAATGCCCCTTTACTACGTTCTTGTTATACTTCTAAAATGAAAAAAAAAAACATACCGGTTGTCTGTAAAGTCGGTTTACTGAGGATAGTTGAACGTGACAAAGTCAACAACAACAACAACAACAATAATAATGAGGTAAAGGCAATGCGAGCTAACGCTGGTACTTGGTAACGATAACGGGTAACAGGTAACGCATAATTCATGTTTTTTCGTGCGTGCAGCCGGCTCCATCGATTTATAAGACGTTATCACGTCAAAATCCTATTTTATCAATCCTTTCCCAAATGGATCATGAAACCAATATTAATCTGCTCAATTTATTATTTTTGTAATATACTTTTCCGATTATCAAAATCTAGTAATGTCTGTTGATTAGATACTTTAGTTTTCATAAGGTTAATCAAATTATAAGTTATTTTGTCGGTACCATGTTTCTCAACTCGTATTTTTGTCTTTTAGTATCATCTATTTCACTATTCAAAATGAACTTCACGATAAAGGAATATTCCGTAGATACTGATTTATTCCTTTATTGTGAAGTTAATTTTCCATAAAACATGAAATACTTACTAATCTTACATTTCTAACAATAATATTCAAATAATAATATACGAATTATATAATAATGTTTTATTATGTTTGAAAGCTCACACGTGCCAATAGGTACGAAGTGTTGCTGAAATATCAAACAAACCGCGATAGAAATGAGCTATTATTAGCTAAAGTGAAAACTTTAGCGCCATTGTGATTTAAAATTAAAAAAAATAAATGTTTTAGTTCCACGTAGAACTTACTAACTCATTTATGCGAACGCGAGATATATAGAGACAACCACGTAGGTACCTGTATCTACAGGTACCGTCATTTCTAGGAACGTAATATGTTACCTCGGATTATATTCAACAACTAGCTGGACGGTGCCCTTAACTTCGTTTGCGTGAAACTGACGGAAACGGAACCCTATGATACAAGTACCGTAAGTTACTCGTTATAACAGCAGCCTGGGAAAGTCCCGTGCCGGAATTTAGCCGGAACAACCAGACAGTCTATCTGTCTGTCAGACAAAAATTATAAAAAATCGGTTGTCTGTAAAGTCGGTTTACTGACGATAGTTGAACGTGACAACGTCATGTTTATAGTGCGCGCGGAACTAATTGGCCGCGCCTTAGGTAGGCGTGTTGCCGCAGCGAAGTCCGGCGCCGAACTGGGTAATAACATCAAGCGCCCCCGCCTCTCCGTCCCACCGCTCACATACCTAAGGCGCGGCTAGCTGAGCTAACGGCAATGCGTCATAATTAGGACAACAAAAGAAGACGTTATCACGTCAAAAGTGGTTTTTTGGTGTACCTTATATACTATCATGTGCATTTAGCGCAAAGCTGTTAAGTTGATTTTACGAACAGACACTTCACTTTTGTTTATTTGCATAATAAACACTTTTATAATTGTTTTGTTCAAGAAGCCTACCTTAGTGAAATGTGCCGTTTATAGCTTAGCACTTTTTATCGACGAAAGAAGAAATGCCTGATGTAAATTACTGTAAACTACAATTTATGGAGTACTGAAATAAAGTACTGAATGTACGTGCATATTGAAGGATTAATTATTTGATATCAAGTTTTATAATATCATTAATTAAATTAATATTTCGATATTTCAGTTACATCCCTATTACTGAAACACAGAGAGAAAAGGGTCATATTTCTATACTTACGTCGAATTGACTCTCGAATACATAAATGTTTGGTTAGGATCTCAATAGCGTATATTGAAATATAGCAAATAGAGCCCAAAATGTAGGATGTAACTACCGCTTAAACTCTGTTCCAATTAAATGTTTGTAAACAATAAGACATCAGTAATATAATATTATGGAATATCAATTTAAATGTCACTTATTTATGTATACCGTGCTTAGATAGTGCCGTGTTAAGATATATATATATATATATATATATATATATATATATATATATATATAGACACAATAATTGGATTATTTTATTTTATTTTATATATTATTATTATTTTATTTTATTAAATAGGATCTGAAAAGAATATAAGAGTAGAAATATAATATGTGACGTAATGTGAAAATGTTGTGTAACTGATGAGTGGGAGGACCCAATTAAAGGAATATGACATCGTATCGGCTTCTGAAATCTAAACCAATCACATAGAATATATTTTTTCCTCAGAGATTAGATAATTGATAATTACTAAATCATTAGATGACACGGCCGCGCAATCGCCAAGACTTAAGAGTGCGCTAGTCAACGGTACGAACTCAGTGTGGCGCGCGGGGATGATGCTTATTATTTCACCTAACGTCTGAGAAAAAACGATATACCTACCCATAAAATCGTAATCTATACTTAGAAGAGAAGCTATAGTGCACACATTTATACTGCTTTGTAAAGTATTTTACAAAGCACACTTACACTTACACTTACTTTACAGCTGTTAACGTTTTATGAAAAAAAAATATAATATTTTTATCTGAAGTGAAGTTATCTCAATTGTTGAATTAAACTGTGTCGGTGTGTGCTTGTTTTTTTTTATTTTCATTCTTCGTTTGTTTTTTATTTACGGTCAAAGTTCCGCTAAAAATCCGATGCTTGGAGGCTATTATCTTCTTAACTAAGTTAAATTTTAGAAATATAAGAACATACCGACCTAGATAAGTGTAATAAAAATCTATATTACGCTAAATTTTGGGTTTACAATATTTGATTTTAGAGTAAATCACCAACAGCGTTTCTATGGAGAAAAAACCGACTACGCACTAGTCGGTTTTTTCTTAAGTACATTTTTTCCAAGACTGTTTGTAGATAAAAAGCGAATGATTTTAAAACTAAGGGTGGGTTATGACATCAATTCGATAGTAAAAATCATAGTAGAAGAAAACGTTACGCCATCTTGATTTCAGAACATTTTGTCAATTAAATGCGGACTGATTTGACAGTATAAAGCAAATGTCAAAATTTTAAGACCAAAACCTTGACTGCCCCAAACAGCCCCAAAGTAAGTTTAAATTTGACACTTTTTGCCTCGACATGCCTCAACCATTTTAGTTATCATGTATAGAAAAACCATGTTGCCCCTCGGCAATCTTCGTTTTTCTATGGATATGACAGATGAAGTATGAAAAACGACGATTGCCGAATGAGATTGGAATTGTGGTCGTATTGTAAAATGTACATGTCATGCCTTTAAGATTTCTTATGCCCGGTTCCTATAATCAACGGATCGTCATGGTATAAAAGTTACTATCCGTTTTTCTACAACCGACTACGAGTCGTAAATACTGTTCCACAATTAACTTTCTATACCTGCTATCGACGTGCGTCCGTCGGTTGTTCAAATACCGAGCCCTCTTCACTCTTAGTTGTGCGTTTCTTTATACGCAAAATTGAAACCGAAAATGGCACAAAATTCAAGACGTAATAAATTAGATTCACATATGATTGATAGTAATTAATTTTTTTATCGTAATAATATTATTATTATCGTACAATCGCAGGTATCTGCGTGTTATTTTATCTTTTTCTTACTAAATACAGAAGAATGCATACATATAACAAGAACGGGAACGGAACGTAAGCGGCCTTTTGTTTTGTTTGACTGATGACATCCATCATCTTTGCAAAATAAAAGTACATATATAATCTCTGTTATTAGGACTTTTACAGAAGAAAGTATAATAAAGTTTCTAGTAGTGTTTTACGTACAACTTTTGAAATGGATATTACGCCGGTGAGTACAGATAACATCTATAATTTGACATTTTCTAACAAACTGTGCCTACATGTTTGCCGCTTAAATTATTGCAACGTTTTTGAAGATTTACTTCATTTAGGTATATTTCTGTTACAGAAAACAAAGAAGCCTACGAGTAAGGATGAGGTTGCCCTGCTTGAGGATCTCATACAAAGCAATCCAATACTTACAACAAAAGAGACCAATGCGGCCACAAACAAACTTAAAGAGGAATGTTGTGCTACTTTGACCAACACATTTAATTCAAATTGTGGTCAAATACCACGGCAGCGAGAGCAACTCAAATTGAAATGGGACAATTTGAAAAAGGCTGCTCGTAAAAGAGCTGCGAATATCAGAGTGAACAATTTGAAACTAATTTTTTATTAAATTAAATTAAATTAAATTAAATTAAATACCGTTTATTTCAGGCTGCATAGGCCCATATTATACCTTATAGACTAACATACATATATAATAAACTAACACTAACATTAAACACGTATTGTCTGCGTCGTGGGGCGCCGTCGCCGTCGCCGCGCCGTCGGTTCGGGAGTCGTCCTCTAAATCTTCTGTAGACGACTCCAATCGGCCAGAACTACTCCTTCTCGAAGGTCGGTAAGTGATGGGTTGGAACTCTCACCACAAAAGAAATAAAGTTCACTTTATGACGAGATTCCAAACGCTCGAACCTCAAGGCGAAGTTGGTTCGTCTCCTGATGTAGCAACATTGTTATTAAAGCATAGAACCCAAGAAGAAGAAGAAGAAATTGTTTTATGTAATTTAGTTTTAATCTCAAATGTAATACTCCTACAAACTGTTGATGTGTCAATATACAATAAATTAATAAATAAACCTTAATGTCAACAATACCTGATGTAGTGGAGATATCCCATGATTTCTGATATAACATCAATAATTTATTTCACTATAATGGAGTTTTTACTCTTATTTTAGGTAGGTATGTTATGGTTATATGGTTATGTTTTCATAGTATATATTTTGACGGTGTACAAATGCCTCCAACATACTAACCTGGCTCCTGTTACTCTTATGTGTGGATAAACTTCAAGTAGTAACTGTTCAACAGATTCTTTATCAAGTCGAAATCTCCTTTGAAATTCTTACGAATCGCTACTATAATTAGTCGCTAAATAATATTCATTATTTCTTTATATACTCTATCACGCCTATTATCTTCTTCTGAATCAGTCTCACTGGAGTCCGTGGTGATAATATCGAACACTTCCCTATCACTGTCTGAACTCGACATTTCTTCAAATTTCTTGCAGCTTGCAGCGAAAACAGTGAAATATACACTAACCGACCGAAATTGATAGGTAACCGCATGACATTACGAATAGTAATCTTGACAAACTACTGACGTTTAAAATATTTATAGGAACGGCCTAAACTGTCTTCTTCGTACATTACGCTTACCGTCCGTTACTAGTAACCCTCCCTTCCGTTAGTAGCAAGCCGACGGTAAGTTGCTTAACGAGACGTTTATTAGGAATGGTTTTAGCTTACGCCTCGTATAATATTCCACCATTCGTAACTAGAACGGATCGTTTTTCAAATATAGGAACCGGGCATTAATAAAGAAAGTATAACGACGCGACGTTATTAATATAATAAATATTCTTTGGCTTAAAAATTTACGTTTTATATCTTCTCTATTATGGTGTAGTGTGTATTAAATTTTGAAAAAAAAAGCGTTTTTATGTATATTGCACATTTTTCATTTAGATACAGTTATTGTGGCGGACCAATTAGCGCCACGATCCTGAATCGCGCTATCGAAGTTTTCTAAGATTGGCGCTATATATACAACATCTGAAAACCACTACAGTGGGCTTCGGCCTGACCGAGCATACCATCTCGCTCGGCCTTTGGGGCAGCATTTATTCCCACATTATTTTACAAACCCTAATAGTCGACCCACCCAACCTTAATGTGTTCTTTTGTTCCAGAGTTTCGTGTTCCGCGTTATGCGTCACCCCTCGGACCCTGAGTTCTACCAGTGCGTCTCCTTCGGCGCCTTCTCCACCCAGCATCAGGAGCTGGCCTACAACGTCACCTGCCTCCTCGCCATGTACTTCCTGCCGCTGATCATCATCACCGTCTGCTATATATGCATATTCTACGAGATTAGAAGCAATACCACGGATGTTGGTAAGAGATTTATGTTTAAAATAAGACCAGTAAATGAGCAGACTGTTCCCCTTATTATAAGCCAGGAGCTGGACTACAACGTCATCTGCTTCATCGCCATGTAATTCCTGCCGCTGTTCATCATCACTGTCTGCTATATATGCATATTCTACGAGATTAAGGCCGATCTCACTGATGATATAGAACTCCTCCGAAACGGCTTCGGTGATTTTAATAAAACTCTGCAAGTGTATTCGATGGGTTGTAAACTATTTCTCATACCCCTAAGTGATAATGCTAACGTACCGTATTTTTTTTATTGTTTTGTATTTTTGTATTTTTTTATTTTATGATTTGACATTAAAATTACATATATTGAATGCCAAAAATCATCTTCATCATCAACACAAACCGTGTTACGAGTAGAAAGGTGAAAATGATTTTTATTGTTTAATAGCGATATTAGGAATGTAATAATCTTCAATCTTTAGTGGTCGATAACTCTTTCACACATAGGTTGTGGGGGTAGGTAGAAGGTGTAGTTAGTATGTGTAAGCTGTAAGTGTTGGTATCGAAGTAGGTAGTAGATGTAGGTTATAGGTGTAGGTAGGAGGTGTAGTTGGTATGTGTAAGCTGTAAGCGTTGGTATTAGAGTAGGTAGTAGATGTATGTTGTAGGTGTAGGTTTATTTATTTATTACAGTTGATAGTCACGTCAGAACAACGTCTGTGGGGCCAGCTAGTATGTATATATATTATTATATTGCTCATATTATTAAATGCCTCCCGAGACGATCAAACGGTTTGTCTCAAACCTTACGTGTTTGATGCAACCGTTTGATGTCGGTTTGATTTGTTTGTCAAACGGAAGTGTGCAATTTCGTCGGTGACGCAGACAAAATATATAATAAAATTAACGTGTTCGAGTCACACCGTTTCATCGTATCGGGGGCTCTTAACTCGTATCACCAATGAAATATTCAGATATTGAAGTAAAAATCGACGTCAAACCCATGTAGTCTCTTGTCTATGTTTAGAAAATAAATAAATATTAAATCTATGTTTGAATGGCTTGATCCGATTTGCTGTTTTACTGATAACTTTTCTACAGTGTCGTCTCGTCCGTAATATCGTTCGTATTTTTTGCATAATGTTTATATAGTAGATTGTTGCATAATTGAACAGAATCCCCAAAAATATGTAAATATGTAATACTCAATGAAACAAGAGTATCACCAGTAGACTTGTATTACTATTCTTTTCAATTCCAATTCAACTAATTATATCTAGTTCCTTCCTTATATACAAAAGCTATCGATGCTTCGATAACGCTATTTAGAAATAAATTACTGTCATCTATTATAATTAAAATAACTAAACATTTAAATACATACCTTTCAAAACATGACAAATAAATTCAAATTTATAAAATAATAAATACTAAAGAGGTTTTAACAATATTATAACACATCACACAGGCACATCAGTTGAATATTATGACTGCGACAACGATTTTTATTTAAGTTATAACATTCTTTTGTTCCTTTTCAATGCCAATGTCAATTATCTAGTATCGCTTTCTCTCATCTGCGTCATAGTGACAATTAGTAACCATGTTACGACCTAGTTCATCTAATGGCCGGTTTCAATTACCTATCTACCAATAACTATTTGTTGAAAACGTCACCTTTGGTATCATTTGCCGGTTTTTAGCGTTCCAATAAACTTAATTAGATAGACGAATCTTCTGTTTCGAGTCTGTGACAGCGAGATTGTTGACAATCGATCGATACCAAATGTGACGTTTTTAACAAATAGGTTGGTTATGTAACAAATAATTGGTAGATAGGTTATTGAAACGGGCCGTAAATCAATGTGCTAGTCATTACGACTTTGTGTCCTGCCAAATTGAAATTACGCTTAAGTTACTTTATTAATATTAAGGCCTGCGTGGTCCAGTTGTTTAGAGCTTGGCTCTGGTCTCCGGAAGTTGTGAGTTCAATGCCCGCGTTGGAACAACAAAAAATGTTGTTTTCAATGCTGCCTGATTGTCTAATAAGAAAGATGATGCAGGTTTCGGATGGGCATGTAAAAAGTCGGTCCTGCACCTGATCTCCCACCAGTCGTGTTCGTCATATGCGCCACTGGGTTACGAGAGTAAAAGAATAGAGAGTGCTCTTATATATTGCGCACACACTGGGGCACTATAAAATAGCTCCTACGTAGCTGGTCTGATTTCAATGAATCCGGCGTCTGTCACCGAAATCGGAGTGGGTAGCTATAATTATTAAGTGTGCACAAACTATTCATAGAGATTTCTAAAACACTCGTCGAGGCCACCCGAGATCCCAGTGCCGGCGCCCGGCACCTATCTGGCTCAAAGAGTTTTATTTTCCTTGTTTTAAAATCTACAATCATTCGCTAGACTATGTTTAGATAGGTTTTATTGTTTAAATGGCGTTTAATAGAGATGGAAGCCAGTGCATCAGTCTCTAATCATAATATAATATGGTTTCTTTTCAATCTTTTGACCACATTGCGGGAGTCGAGCAGTTCCTGGGCGAGAGGGTGTGTAAGGGTTTCAAAGAGTTAGCATTATTTTTGAGCCAGACTCATGCCATCCAGCGAGGAAACTCTTCGAGCCTTAAAGGCACGCTGTCTGATGGGGAAACCTAGGAGTTTTCTTCGATTTGTAGCCTTTTAAGTTTCTTGTAGTTTCAGTTTTATTTTTTTAAGATTTTTTTTTGTTTGTAATTGATAATCTTATGATGTAAACGCAATCAATTTATTAATATTATCTTGTATAATAATATAATAAAGCCCTAATAATATAATAAGGCATCAGATGACTATATTATAGAAAATGTTAATTAAAGCAGTTTATGAAAAAAAATTACCCATTATCGCCGATTTCACGTAACAAACGCATAACATGTGGACAGTAGCAAAACTCGCTTTTCAACAATAAAATGCACTTATGACTCTGAACATACGCAGGGTTTTAAGTTTTAAGGCTGGACTAAATTTCCATTAATAACAAGCTCAGTACCACGAATGATGAAACCAAACTGAAAACGCGTCAAGTCATTTGCTTATAATTTTCCCATCGCTGTTATAGAGCTTTGTGCATCGAGGGCTTTCTCTTAAAGTATATGACTACTTTTTATTAAATTGTTTACATTGCGTATTCGCGCCGACAATTTACAACCGAATTGGCATTGGATTGGCAGGCTGGAAGTTCTAGCCTGCAGGCTACATACCAAGGCCTTAAAGCGGGCTTGTAGGCAAAAATTCTAAATGGTTGAAACTATTGACACTAACGACGGCTGTTAGTAACGGTGCTGGATTTGCAGGCTGGACGGTGTATAGGGCCCATAACTTGTAAATGATTAATGAATTATGAGTATTTTCCTAGATGTAAAAATTTAGTTTATTGAATAAATTAAGAAATAATTAGGTTTTACAACTTGATAAAAGAAAAAAGAATTAGGATTTTATGCGTAGTTTTGTAATTATATACATTTCGAAGTCACAAAAATGTTGAAATATTTTTTTATAACAGTGTATAAAACCTACATAATTAGTTTACTGACATCAAATACAAAAAAAAAATACTACGGTATGTATCAACATAAACGAGGAAAATTACGAGATATCAGAAATTTTGTGCATATGGCCATACATTTCGTCGCAACATGACTAGCGTGTTACGTCACCTACTTGTACGACTTTTATATGGAGCGTTTTCACGAGACTAACAAACGTGCTTCAAACAATCCGCAATATCTTTGAAAATTTAATTTTAAGTATACTATTCCTTTGGTAAGCTGTCTTATTTTTCAGAGCACTATTCATTTATGTAATAAAAAAATACAGGAAAATACCGTATTAAATTATTATTATCTGTGCTGGAACTGTACTTGTCAAATTATCAAATTATTTTGTTGATCGTAATTAAATATAGTCAGGTCGAGAAGATATTATGAACTGGAGATAATTACAACTATAGGAATCTATTTGACCTTTTTCCTTTTTGACCTTGTTTTAATAGATCATGGTTATCTACGTCTCACTAAATAATATCAAAAATTGTTTGTTATTATTAGCCTAATTGGAGTGGTAGAATTATTGTGACTTCATATTACCAAATAAATAATTATATTGAGATTATTACTTAAAGGCTAAAAGCAAGCCTTAATTATACGGTACAAAAAAGTACTTACGGAAAGATTGAAGTGTTTCAAATATCCAATTTGAAGGATTAATCACGCTTATTATAAAGACGTTGTAGCGATTATCTGCTAAAAGTTACAAAAAACCCTTTTACAAATTTTTTCATACATATTTTTAACAAAAACAAAAAACCTTTCTGTTGTCTGGTAAATACCATAGACGTATATATAATTGATGAGGCATGTTGACGCAAAGTGTCTGCAGTTAAATGGCCCCTTAAGATTTTTAGGGCTATTTTGACATTTGATGTATAGTGATAACAAGATGGCTGACATTTTAAGTATGGTGAAAACCAGGATGGCGTAACTTTTTAATGTATGAAGTTATGTTTTAATACACACAGACAGCATCTAAATAGTTAATTTAATATTTGTTATTATTTTTCGTATATTAAAAATTCGTAGTATTTGGGGGCACGCGTGGGGGCCAATGAGCGGCAGGCGGTAATAGCTTACCATGAGGTAATCCATCTTATCGTTTGCCGGTCTTCCAGACTCCAGTATAAAAATCTTACATACGAGGGCGGGTCAATAAGTCCGTGACTTTTGGAATAAAACACAGAGTTTTTGATAAATAAATCATTTTATTTTTCAACGTAGTCCCCCTTGAGCTCTATACACTTTGTCCAACGCTTCTCCAATTTTTTTATCCCTTCCAAAAAATATGATTTGTCGAGGTCCTCAAAATAGGCCTTTGTTTGCGAGATGACTTCATCATTGGAGTCAAATCTTTTTCCACCGAGCCATTTTTTCAGGTTTGGGAACAAGAAGTAGTCACTCGGAGCCAAATCTGGAGAATAGGGTGGATGTGGGAGCAATTCATAGCCCAATTCATGGATTTTTGCCATGGCAACTGCACATGTGTGCACCCTTGCATTGTCTTGGTGAAAAATAACTTTTTTCTTGGCCAAATGAGGTCGGTTTTTTTTTCAAATCCTCATTGAAGCGGTCCAATAAGTTGGCATAATATTCCCCATTAATTGTTCTTCCCTTTTGAAGATAGTCAATGTGGATTATCCCACGTGCATCCCAAAAAACAGTCGCCATAACTTTATTGGCTGACAAACCCACCTTGGCCTTCTTTGGCGCCGATTCACCCTTAGAAACCCACTGTTTTGACTGTTGTTTGGTCTCTGGTGTGTTGTGATGGATCCATGTTTCGTCCACGGTTACAAAACGGCGCAAAAACTCCTCCATATTGTGATTAAACAACGCCAAACCTTCCTGTGAAGTTGTTACACGATTGCGTTTGTGGTCGACTTGCGGAAAGCTTTCTCATGCCCAAGTGATCATTCAAAATTGAAACCACTGAGCCATGCGAGATGCCTATGGCTTCCACAATCTCTTGCACTTTCAATCTTCGGTCGGCCAACACCATATCGTGAATTTTTTCGATTGTTTCGGGTGTAGAGACCTAAACTGGGCGTCCAGGACGTTCGGCATCTTCAGTGCTTGTACAGCCACAACGAAATTCAGTAAACCACTTTTTTACCATTGAAATCGATGGTGCAGAGTCCCCATAGTATTTATCAAGCTTAGCCTTGGTCTCGGTAATGGTTTTTTTTCGCAAAAAATAATGCTTAATAAGCACACGAAATTCACTTTTTTCCATTGTTTCCTTAAGTTACTGGATAGTCTGATAAAGATAGCTGTAAAACACAAACTAACTGACGCAGCAAGTTCAAATTTTGATAGGAGTCAACTGACAGATACGTGTTGACAGGAGTAGTGTTGCTTTTTCAGTAAGGAGGTTAGAAATTCAAAAAGTCACGGACTTATTGACCCGCCTTAGTATTGTATTCTCATTTTAAACGAATTCTAATATTATTGAATAGTAATAACGAATCGTCGCCTTGTGGTCGATATTTGTCCACAATAATTCATGTAAATATTTAAGGGTAAAATTTATAAGGGTTCTTTTGCATTTTTGATAAAAAAAATTGTAAATATTAAGACAGATTGACAAACGTACCTAATATACCTAATAAATATCAAACGCACGGTAGTGTGTGTTACAATTTTTGAGGCAGTGGGTGCTGTTGATATTTTTATTAATTTTATGTCTTTATAAGCACTATTAAAACCATTAGCTTGTCTAACATATTCATATTGTTTCAACATCTTACATATTGTTTCATTGTATAATATTTCAATATTCCACATACATTTTTATTTACCGGACAAATTTCATGCTACTCCGGTTGCCAATTTCTCGTAAAACTTTACTTAATAATTTGCTTCACGTATATTTAATTTTGAAAATATTTAATTTTTGGAGTCATCAAAGTATTGATATGGATTGTGGGTGCTACGAAAGCGTAGCACTGCTACGACTTACTTGATTAATTCATTTTTCGAAGAAATTCCTATAATCGAATACCCGATGCAATTACAGAGGAAGTTTCATGTTCCAGAATGTTCCTTTTGCGGTATGGTTTGATGCTTTGTGCAGTATAATATGTCAATTTCTTTCTCTGTACCTTACATTTTAGCATGTTATATAGAACTATGTATTGACATAAAATCGATAATCGATCGATCGATATCTTTTACTACAAAACCTCAGATTAACGTGCATCACAGATGGCGAAGAAGTTAAGATAAAATATTGCTTGCTATTAAAATATACAGTTTGTATGAACTAACAGACGGCAAAAATACTTGATAATTTCATATTACGTATCGTAATATGAAATATATCCAGGCATCTTCAGACAACATATTATAGTATCTTCGTCATCTCTGACGCCCTTAGTAACTTTAGACTATTAGAAAGAGAACAAATATAAATCGTTTTTTATCCTTACATTTATTGATAGTGCAATAAATACGTAATTCCAACGTCGTATTTAAAGTTGACCTAAAGATGACATAGTGCGGTGAACCTTTAAAAAAAAGCGGAAAGACATAGATTTCTCTTTACTCATAATTTTTGCTTTTGCCATTGACATTTTGTGAGACAGATAGCTACTTCCAGCTTCGATTTTAGTGCTTCTTCCATGTATATTCTACTTCCAAGTACAAAACTTAAGAATCAATATTTTCAAAGATATTGCGGATTGTTTGAATCACTTTTGTGAGTTTCGTGAAAACGCCCCATATGAAAGTCGTACAAGCAGGTGACGTCACACGCTAGTAATGTTGCTACGATTTTTTTTTAATTTGTTTATTCATAAAAAGAAACATATACAATTCAAGTTGTATCTCGCCAAACGAGTGTTTGACGGCGAGATGCGCTCATCTAATATAATATTTGTTGCATAATATTATGAGTAGTTAAGTCTTTAGTACAAAAGATAAAATAATAAAACACAAAACTAAGTTATTAACTTCAAAGAAATTTACAGTTTATAAATAAAAGTAATTAAACTCATAATTTTAATTAAACAATGCAGCCCTTAAATTTTTCTTTATTATTCCAGTTGACATTTTTTCTGTGTGTCTTAATATATCTAACTTATTAAATATTTCAGGTACTAAGTATTTATTCGTCCTCTCTCCATAGTAGTTTTTTTTTATTTTAGGTTTAATCAGTCTTTGCTCTCCTTACCCTTCTAGTATTATATTTACTATCTACTATCACTTTAAATACTATAGTAATACTGTAAGCCTGTAATATATCTTTTGAGGCGTATACCACACACATATCGTCTGCATACATAAATACATTACACTTCCTGATCACATTTGACACACCATTCACATGCATAATGTACCCGACCGGGCCATACACTGACCCGGTCGATACACCCAGACTCACATCCGCGTCATCACCATCAACACCATCTATCACCGTTGGTATTTTTCTATCAGTTAAATAATTTCTAAACCACATACTAGTCGGCCCACGTATACCACATACATCCATCGCCTGCAATAGTATATTATGATCGAGCGTGTCAAATGCCTTTTTGTATTCATTAAAAAGCGCTATCAGTTGTTTTTCACAAAGGCAAATGTATCCATATGCACAAAATTTCTGATATCTCCGAAGTTTGTTCGTTTAAGTTCACACTTAAGTACCATAGTAAACCTTTTTGTGTTTAATGTAAGTAAACTAAATAGGTACCTATGTAGGTTTTTGACACTACTGTTGTAAAAAAAATATTTAAATTTTTTTGTGAATTCGAAATGCGTATAATTACAAAACTACTCATAAAATTATATTCTTTTTACTTTTATTAAGTTGGAATACCTAGTTATTTCTTAATTTATTTAAAAAAACCTCAATTTTTTCATGTACGAAAATACCTCATTTCCAAAACCAAAAATAATTCCCATTCACAGTTTAAGCTCCCATTTCATTCCTATTCTCATTTCCCAGGAAAGTGTACTCCGACGAAGCGCGGTCGAATCCAGCTGAGGCGATCTGACCAGAGGCCTCTGGTCCGCGCACGCCGCAAAACCCTCCGTATGACTGTCACAATAGTGACGGTTTTCGCGTGCTGCTGGCTACCTTACGCCACTATGACACTGTGGTAAGTTGAGTAGTTGTTGCCACTTGCCTGAGTGTTCGTACTTACTTTAATGTAGCGTGACGTGGTGAATTAACGCGTAATTAAACAATGTTCAATTTTGATAAACAGACTTAGACTACATAAACATTTGTTCATTAAATCGTTAAATAATTTTTGATAATTAGAAGAAGCCGTTACTCGGAAAAGTATAAATAATCCGAGTTTTGTTTACGTAACAATTTTAGGGCCTTGACAAAGTCAAACGTTACACGAAAAGTTTTTTATTTACCTAAAAAATTTTAAATAAAATACCTTACCTACAGGTAATTGACTTCACAAGTTTACGCAAACATCCCATTTCATTATAAATTATTTCAACATTTATACGTAATGAATGCATATTTACAAATGACCACCTCTGTGGCTCAGGTTACTGGTGGATGTCGCGGGTTCGAATCCCGTCACGGAACAAAAGAAAGTGTGCGTGTGTCAGCTCCGACGCACGACTGGAGTTTCCTCCTTGCGAACGATAACTATGATATATTATATCGAATAGAAAAAGAGGGTCTTCTAAAATGATAAGAGAAACAAACATATAACTGTAATCATTCGGATTATTTATATTACTTCAATAAAAGCGTATTACATAAATTATCTTACAAAATAATAATAATAGAAGGTCAAGAAAACTTTAAAAACCAAAACATTAAAAGTTCATGGTTATATTTTGTATGTTGTGCTGTATAGATACAATAAATGCTACTATATGTATTTATTATTATTACATATACATATTTACAAATGTGTTGTTTGACAGCCTAGTACAGACTGACATTTCATTAGAAATGTTTTGAGAAATAAATCCAGACACAGTAAATAATAAAATAAGTAATAAAATAAGACACAGGCAATAACGCTTGTTTTATTTGGTCACAGACCAAATAAAACAAGCGTTATTGCCACGCATCAAGATTCATGCATTTAATAGCAAAACATGTGAAAATTTTGAGGATACTTTTATGATTTGTCCAAATCAATTTTTAATACAGTTGGATTATATTTATATTCACTATCTTTTTTGAACAAGCAAATTAATTTACCTTATGTAAATAACAGATAAATGTTTCTAAACACGTCTTTTTGTAAATTTTGAGTGAAGAGGTTCTGGAATTTTTTTTTTTGCAATACTAAAAATCATATTATTTTATACAAATTTTAAACCAATTTTAGATCAAAAAATTACTTTAATTGTGACAAATGTCAGTTTTGTAGGATTTGGTTTCATTATGCGCAAAATGGACTGAAAAAAATAGCCAATTTTGTGTCAAATTTGTAAAGACGCTCTTAATAAAATTTATTAAAAAAAAAGACGTGTGGCACTCGGGGACTGCCGCGGTAAAGCTATTGCATAGCATTTTGTATCAACTTATGCAAACTTTCTCATAAACAGCTGCTTATGTATTCGTCCGATTTCGGAGCAGCTCATCTCGATTCGTGCGAGTTTCGTAGAGTCGTACAATACGTCTAATCGCACGCACACAACGCCGTGTCGAAGACTGCCGAACTGAAACGACGTTAGACGATGCACGGCCTTCAAGCCACACCTCCGTGCCCGTCGGAGTGGGGAGCGTGAGGTTTTTTCGTTACGGAATTTCTGGATTCGGTCCCCGCGCTCAAAGCCCGCGATAGAAGCTATGCAATAGCTTAACAACATCATTATGGTCTTTATTTGGATATGAACAGAATTGGCCTACATAATATTGTTTTGTGAAAATGTATATTTAATGGAAAACAATAAATTATGTAATAATTATGCTCACATAAGGAGAGGGATTGAGGCAAATGGATTAGAATAGCGATTCGTTAACGATTCGTTTGTGGAGCTCATTACTGTCAATCCCTGTCACGAGTTTATAAACAAGAAATTATAAAATATGTTTCATAACCTGACATTTATGTTTCATAACCTGACAAATATGTTTCATAACCTGACAAATCAAACGAATTGAAGGTACATGTTCGACCGCCAGTCAGCCATCCACGTACCAGCGAGGGTTCAGGACCTGTTCTTCATTATGGCCGTGTCAAATTCGTGTATGGACCCGCTCGTATATGGGTCGTTTACGCTAGACAAGAATCTCCTATACAAGACCTTGAGAAAAATCATCTGTGGAGACAAGCTTACTCCAGGTAAAAGTTTTGTTTCCATCTAGTTTCTTTACAATGCACGTACAGAACTTAGGGCTTTTCCATCCGTTATTGGATGATTTATACAGTATTCTCCGAGTGAAGTAACCACTCTTGAAATACTGTAGTGCCTGGGATAGTTGGTTTTTAAATTTTGTATATATTACCCAAAGTATAAAATATAAAAAAAATATTCGTATATATTGCCCAAGCACATACGGCATTCACACAACATAGTCAGCCTAGTCCAGAGGAATGACTGGTCAATATGTCGGGGGCCAATCATGTAAGGGTTTCCTCACGATGTTTTCCTTCACCGTTGGAGCGTCCGTATAATGTACTTGAGATCTGAAAAAGTCTCATTGGTACACGCCACAACCTGGGAATCGAACCTAAACTCTCTCGAGTGCGAATCAAACGGTCTACCCACTAGGCTACGGAGCTCTTTTACGTACAGAAGTAACATTACATAACAGTGCAACGCACACGTATGCAAACAGCATCCAGAAATTCACTTATTTGTACTTTATAGTAATCTATACTAATATTATAGAGAGAAAAGTTTTGTTTTTTTGTATGTCTGTTTGTTTGCATTGTATTGTGAGTAAAGTAAGGTAGGGTCTTGTATGCGTACACAATTGGGAACTATAAAATAACTCCTGCGTAGCCGGGCTGGTTTCAACAAAACCAGCCACCGCCACCGAAATCGGTTTATTTTTTTAAATATTATTTATTAAACACTATATAAAATTAGATCAGACATACTTAATTATTATATCCATACAACTGTTTGTAATTTTAAATTTACAGCTTTTCTATTAATGCGTATGAAAGTATATACGGTACATACTCACAATAAAAAATATTTTTTTAAAATTTTTGTCTGTCCGTCACAGTTTATTTGGAACAGTTAAAGTTTATGTGGAGGAAAGTGTGCAGAAAGCTAATATTTTTTTAATAATGCTCAGAAAAACATAAAATTAATAACGTTTCATAGATATAATTACATACGTGAATGATTTTGTTAATGATTGCACACATTGAGAATAAGGTAGCCATCTTAAAGGCTACTTCTACGTACTGATGTACTCTTATGATTTGTAATTTATGTTAAGTTATAACTTTGTAACATCTTTTAAAGAAAAAAATTTACAACTTTTTGCTAAAATGTGGCCCAGCGCGATTTTCTTACGCCACACCGGTTCTTCTCGCCGGGTTAGTTCCGGAACCGGCGGTAGGTTAGGTTATGTAGGACAGTTCTGAATGAGTTAGTTTCTAGCCTATTTAGAAACAAATCAATTTCCATTATGCGAAGTTCAAACTTTATATGAATCATTATGGGCGAATTTCGACTACGGGGCGACCTCTAGTAAATATTGAATCATTAAAACTGCATCATTAGTCATTACAGATAAACGCAAAAATATTAGTTTACAATCGTGTAAAGTAGGTTTCTGTATTCCTATTATTATTATAATATTGTAGGTACTTATATATTATAATAATAGTGTTTCTGCCTATTTTCGCTTGATTACTTCAAATAAATGACTAAGTTGTGATGAAACAAAGCATTCATAACTCATTTTTAATGACGTATGAGTTCTTGTATGTCATCTTATGTTTCGAGGAACATACATTTGAAGCAGAGTCTCACCATTTCTCATTATGAAAATAATACACTTAAATGACTTCATGAGAAACGTAGAATATACGCATTAAGTGGAATTTTGTGATAACTCTCCTTAGATGTCAGTTGGAACGGAAAATACATAATATAATTTTACATTCCCAACTGAATACACGAGTACAGAGTTTCCATTAGAAAATCGTATAAAGAGTATACGAAGTTTTATTAAATTTTTTGTCACTAAGACACAGCTTCGAACTATATAATATACTTGATATTCGAATATAAGGCTAGTGCATTAGTTCATAAAATGTTGTTTTGGTTATGTAGTTAGACATTAACTAGTGTTTTGCATTAGTAACCAGGTTCAGTGCATGTAAAAGGATTTGTTCAAACATCAATAAATATACATAGTTAATATACTTGACTGCCAATATCCCAAGTCTCGTTTATTCAATGAAGTATCTCTCCGCAGGTAGAAAGTCAGTCAACCTGGAACTTTTTGCGATGAATAGAAACAAAATCATCACAAGCAAAAGTGTAAGTATTATTTTCTTTGCTGTATAGAGATAAACGGGCAGATAACCTGATGGCAAACGATTACCGCCTTTATAAAAAACCCGCAAGAATAATTACAATTGTAATTTTTTTTAAAGAGTAAACTATTTTGACAAAAGTTTCAAGGTAGTTTTTGCATTAAAAAATCCCAATTAGCGCCACAATCTTGAATCGCGCTATCGTATCTCGCTCGGTCGGAGATCTCCGTTTGGGGCTTCCACCACGTTCCCACATTTGTAATATTTTAGTTTTTTAGAATTATTTAAGGTAGGCCCGTGTTATTAATCTAGGCTTATTCCGTGTACGTTACGTAGTACCGGGTCTGCAAATTGACGTCACAAGGACATATAACATTTTCATCCCATTGTCATTTTTCGCTAATGAAGTAATGTGTTATGTTATGTTCGACCTATGCATAGAACAAAGTCAACAAAGTTACAGGAGAGCGAAAAGAAGTTTGACTTGGTCAATTCTTGATCTAACTTTTTTCCTGATTGGCCTAGCCGGATGAATATTTTAATAATCTTATAAATAGGTTTAAAGTAATGTTTAGTTACTAATTAAATATATTTTAGATAATTATACATTGTTATTTAGGTGTGTCTAGGTTGTATGTAACCATATACAGCGGATAACCATACGCCATATGTCTAGATGTAACTTTACTATTGGGAAAAATTTCAGTCCTATATATATATATATATATATATATATATATATATATATATATATATATATATATATATATATATATATATAAATTTGTTTTACTTACTTAATTTATCAGTTTCTTGATTTTTATTTTATTTAAAATATATAATATTTGTTTCAAGCCTGTTCTTTTCATGTAACTTATATTTTAAACTAATATTTTAATTAAACTTTGTCCAACATCTATCGTAGTCCGTAAGTCGTTCCAGAGAATATAAACACGAGTAAAGTAGTAAAGTTTTATAAACCCCCCGCGCGAAGAGCGCGTGCGCCGATTCCGATGCACATATTAACATAAAGCTTTGTTTTTTGCAGGCAAAATTTATACCTACCTTTGCTCAATTTCAATTTTTGAAAGTACGTACAATTAATCAAAACGGATTTTACTAGTATATTAAATGAGTTAATCTAGTACTAAATATACAAAAAAAAAATTAATTTGGCTTAGTTGTCACATTTAACTTTGTTCTATGCATAGGCCGATTTTTTTAAAAAATTTTTATTTAATAATTTATGTACACATAGTAAAACATTGACATTGACAGCTTAAAAACAGAAAACAGTTTTGTACAAAGGCGCTGCTTATTCCAAATTGGAATTTCTTCCATCAGACCTGATACAGGAAAGTAAAGTTATAAAAGTAACAGTATATGGTGCGTACTACTACAATTTACATATAACAATAATAATAAACGAATGCATATATATACGAATACTTACATAGATATACGAGGGCTGCACTAAAAGTATCGGGAATGGAATATTTCCACTGTTCCTGTCATATTAAAATCTTTTTAGTTTAAAACTCCTTGGTTTTAAAAATCGAATACCGTTTATTTATTTAAAAAAGTTTCTCGGTCTTGTCACAAGGTCTTGTCAAACTTGTTTAGTCGTTGAGAAAATGAAATTGACTCGAGAAAATTCTAGAGCAATGATTTATTATGACTTTCGAAGTGGTTTAACACAAAAACAGTCTGTTGACCGGATGATTTCTGCATTTGGTGATGAAGCCCCATCCAAAACCACAATTTATCGCTGGTTTGCTGAATTTCAACGTGGACGTGTCAAGCTCAGTGATGATCCCCGTCAAGGTCGTCCAAAAACTGCAGTCACCCGAGAAAACGTTGATGCTGTGCGTAAGCTGATTGAGGAAGATCGACATGTGACATACCGCGAAATTCAGGCAACTTTAGACATTGGCATGAGTCAAATACAAATAATCTTGCATGAACAATTAGGTGTAAAAAGTTGTTTTCCCGATGGATACCGCATTTGCTCTGTGAACAGCAAAAAGCGGCTCGCGTTACTTGGTGCGACAGAACTCTCGAAAGAATCCAAGCAGGATCCTCAAATGCTGTATACAACATCGTATCAGGTGACGAATCCTAGATATACACGTACGAATCCGAAACAAAAAACCAGTCACGAGTTTGGGTGTTCGAAAATGAGTTAAAGCCAACAAAAATTGTTCGTTCACGGAGTGTTGCAAAAAAAATGGTGGCCACGTTTGTCTCCAAAACCGGCCATGTTGCGACTATTCCTCTTGAGGGACAAAGAACAGTTAATGCAGAATGGTATGCTAACATTTGTTTGCCACAGGTCGTTTCTGAACTCCGTAAAGAGAAATGCAACCGCCGCATCATCCTCCATCACGACAATGCGAGTTCTCACACCGCGCACAGAACAAAAGAGTTTTTAGAGCAAGAAATCATAGAATTATTAGACCATCCGCGGTACAGCCCCGACCTAAGCCCTAATGATTTCTATACTTTCCCTAAAATAAAGAATAAATTGCGTGGTCAGAGATTTTCATCACCTGAAGAAGCTGTGGACGCCTACAAAACGGCCATTTTGGAGACCCCAACTTCCGAATGGAATGGTTGCTTCAATGATTGCTTCCATCGTATGGAAAAATGTGTCAAATTTCGCGGAGAATGCTTCGAAAAGCAATAAATACATTTTTAAATAGTAATGTTGTGTCACTTCCTTGATTCCCGAAATTTTCAGTGCCGCCCTCGTATTATAATAAACTAATATATATCATAATCATTTCAATTGCAATAAAATATTGGATAAAAATTACATACTTATAAATAATAATCAATCATACTATATAACACTTTAATTATTAAAGGCTAAGCTAAGATAGTGCTCACGCAGCCTTTTCTTAAATAGCCCAATCAATTATATTGTTTCAATCCACTGAAAATTGTAGCAAAATATTTGTTTTATGTTTACTGATGAAAACTGGGTAGTATGATAAAGACAATTTAGTGCTAAATGCAAATAAATATAAAATGATTTTAAATATTATTCTTCCTGGAGCTTACATACAATTCGTAGTAAAATCCTATGCCTAGAATTATTATTATCTCTTTTTTAATATTAAATTTTGTGTTTATGGATGGTTTCGAGCCGGCCCATTTTTGCTAAAATGGCTTTTGCACGAATAAAAATAAGTTAAGATTTATTTTTTATTTAGGTTCAATGCAGCCGTCGGTCCACCATGCGCTACGAGGAGACTATGTTAGTTGCCCCCAGCGCCAACTCCGCCCCTGTCTCCTGCTGGAGGGACGACAAGGACTTGCAGACAGAGAAACGAGAAATATTTACGTTACAGTACTAAGGGCATCTTCCCACGCGAAGAAGCGACGCGGCTACAGTGCGCCATCGACAAAGCATTGTCGCGCCTATAAATTTGTTTGGTGCGAGAAAGCTTTGTACTCTGTATTGTCTTCGCCAGTTACGTCTAAAAGGGGGGGTTCCTAAATGTTAAGATAGCGGGACACTAAACAAATAACTTTTTCTTAAGGAACCCGCTTATGGAAGGGGGATGCCGTGCCCGAGCCTGACTGGATTCTTGCTAACTTCCTACGTACTAATGTGTTCTCCTCATTGCAATTTTCAAGATAATATTTGTAACCGTGGATTATTTAACAGCTAATAATAAAATATTATTGTGGTGGTATAATAATGACTACACCACGGAACCCCCAGGATCAGCGGAACCCACTTTGGGAATCTCTGCTCTAGATGACGACAACTGTGCGCGATTTAAATGTATGTCGCATTTCTGCCGCACAAATGTCAAGGTTATCTTAATGTTTTCTATAAATGTACTATTTTATGTAAATATGAATAAATGGGATTTTAATTTTACTTTTTTATTTAACTGTCTGTCAAGATGTTTCGGGTATGTAGCTACATACAGTACTTAGGAAGGACATCTATCTACACAGAGCAACTGTTTCGCTTAAGTGTGAGTTACTTAAGGCTGACGTCACATTAGGCGTGCGCACGCGGCGTGCACTCGGCGCTCGCAGTGGCCGCCCTGTGACTGACAACCGAAACAGTGGCGAAGATCAAAGAAGGGGTAATAACGCAACGCGAGCGCCGAGTGCGCGCCGCGTGCGCGCTGGACACACGCCACACGGCACAGCAACACGCGACGCTCACGCACGCAGCGCCCGCATCGCTCATACGGACGAGGAACGCGCACGCCTAATGTGGAGGACTGCTAACGTAGGCGTAGGCGTAAAAGCTCCAAAGTTACTTTACCTATTGGCAAGTAAGTGTTAGTTATAAGCTCACTTATAAATAATATATTAAACTATTAATCGGTTCAAGTTTGTAATTATAAAGTCCCTGATCGGGAGTGGCTTCCGCTGTTTACTGTTTACGGAAACGCAGATTTACCTCACAAAATTACCTGAAAATAACAATTTTACTTTGGATATTATCTATACCTATTTATTAATAAGATGAAGAACAATCTAGAAAGTTGGAGTTCTTATCACGCTAGTTCACGCTCCTGAATACCTATAATGTGTGTTAGAAAAAATATACCAAGAAGGTTTGATCATAAAAGGTAAGGGTAATAAAACAGTTTGTTTATCAACAAAATAACTTTTACCTACGTAAGAAAATAGGAAGTGCCTCTGCGAAAACGCTTCCATTACCTACCTCAGTACTTTACAAAACAAATATTATATTTCCATACTTTTATATAGGGGAGTCTGTTGTACCTAGGCCATATTTTCAGTTATTTGTTATTTGTTACAATGTCACTTACTGTAAGCCATGTTATATAGCCATGCATATTTTAGAAGGTTTGATCAATATTATTCACCAAAAGATAGAAGTACATAACATGCTAACATATCTTTAAAACGTTTAAAAAATATTTATATAAGTGACCAAAGTACAACATACCCAAGAGATAGACGTAACTTATTATTCTAACTTATAACAACACGTTTAAACTATCAAACTTGTAATAATGGTTAAAATAAATCATTCGTCACTCAAATGTCGATGAAATCCAAGGCTGACTGACAACGAATTACACTATATAAGATGGTCGGTAGAGACGTAGCAAACACCGTATTCATTAGATCACAAAAGCTCAGGAATACCTTGAAAAAGCCAACAGGGCAAGGTACAACTGGCGCAACTTATTTCCCTCCTATTTTTTCACTTTGTACAACAAATATTATATTTCGACACCTTTATATACATCCATAAGTGGTTCAATGTGAATGTGTATAATATATGGTTGTGTTTTTTACTCTTTCACACAAAAATCAGAAAATGGATTTAAATTTTTGACATACAGTTTATACAGCCTTAATATATAGATATACTCAGTCAATCTTTATCTAAAAAATTTACGGTTCTCTTGTCAAATTTCGTTTATGCACGCACAAAGTCACAAATATCTTGTTAATTTAATAAAAAAAATACATCATAAAACAATACATGCGTGAAATCTAACAGATACAGAACAACCAGGACAGGTGCAGCTCGATGTTGATGTTTCTTTAGACGCGGAGCTTGTTCCTGTTCTTCTCCAGGTAGCGAAGGAACTTCAGAACATCTGTGCGATCTGTATAACGAGAAGCGTGAAATCCAACAGATTCATGAAGCACAACCAGGACAGGCGCAGCTCGATGGTGATGATCCTTCAGACACGGAGCTTGTTCCTGTTCTTCTTCAGGTAGCGGAGGAACTTCAGAACATCTGTGCGATCTGTATAACAAGCAGCGTGAAGTCGAACAGATTAATGAAGCACAGCCAGGACAGGCGCAGCTCGATGTTGATGATCCTCCAGATCCGGAGCTTGTTCCTGTTTTTCTCTAAGTACCGAAGGAACTTGTTCGCCACTCGCTTCTCCGGGTTGAAATCTGCGAAATACATTAGGTTTCTTTTTTTTTTTGGAAAGCGACAATGATCGGTAAGACTAAGATTGTAAGAGCCTTAGCAAGATCGAGGACCTATTGTTGATTGTTGAAGTAGTGATCGGGTATCGGGTATCGGTATCGAAGTAGTTATGGAAATCCATATTATGCAGATGCATGATATATGAAAACAATAACAATGAATCCAATATCCAATATAACCAATATCAATATCCAATATAATAAAATATCCAATAACATGAAATACATTTTCTCAGGTTTATTTTTTTTTTAAGTAGGACTGGTCTAAAGTGCCTACAGTGGATTTTAGTTCTAGACCGCCGATTATATTTCTTAAATTTTGTGGTTTAAACTACAAAGTGGGTAGAATAATAATTACAGAAGACAATGCTTATATGATTTTATTTAACGAACATATATAACGAGTATTTTAAAAGAGTTTTTTATTTTTTATAAAAAGAATAATATTTTTATGGTCTCCTAAAAGGCCAAGATAACATTTCTAGTACTAAATAAGATTCAATGGCTCGTAAATTTATTATTTACTCTGTGCCAGAATTCTAATTCTAAACGCATATAAAAGCTTCACGTTCGATCATTTGTAGATTAAACTGGACCTACGCTATCAAAGTTTGATTAAGGTTGTGGTCCTATTAAAGGTGGATACAGAAAATATATGAAGTATTTGTAATTTGTATATATATACAAATTTGTATATATATACAATTTGTATATATATACAATTTGTATAGAACAACAAAATGATATTGCAAGGTTTTGGATTGTTTAATTTTTCTTTTAAATTTAATTATCCTTATATTAAAAGCGGATATTTAATATTTAATGTTTAAATCAATGAAATGAATTAAGTTGCATATAAATGTATTTAAAAAAAGTGTATAATGTCAAGTGTCAAAATGACAGTGACTTTGATGCCTAAGACTAATTTTATATTTAGCCAAAAGTCTTTGTTTAGTGTAGACGTGTCTGTCATAAGCATCTCTCTGATATGTACCTACTATACATGATACACGTAAATAAAGAAGATACAATAGAAGCGTTGTTGTATAATTGGTATTACCACCCGATGGACATGTAAGAAGGCGGCGAGCTCATAACAAAATAAAGATACATACCATCAATTTCTAACGATATTTCAGTAACTAACGTCTTGATTTTAAGATCAGTATCCTTTAACGCTTCACCTTGGAAACAGATGATCCACACGAGAAACAAAGATTTGAAACGGATGTTAGCGATGAGCAATATCGTCGACAATGTAAACGCCAGTTTGATCTGAAAATCACCTTACACTTTACTTTTCTTCTTGTAACTCCTGTTTCACAATCTACTGATAAGTGTCAGATAGCTTATTTGCATGTTTGTCTCTATCGCTCCCCATAATAATTTAAAGCTGTTTTACAATCTTCTAATATCACTTATTAAAAGATTGTAAAACAGGCCCTAGGAGTTACAAAAAGGTAAGTGATATTACACTAACCTACCCGTTGTACAAATGCCATGAAGCTGCGACGAAAGCTGTGACGTCACAACTCATAAAATACTTGAAACTACTCTTTAAAGTAACTACAAACGACTTTCAGAAATGAGAACTATATAAGATTCAATTATTTTGGAATTTTAAACTTATTTTACAGTAAGTAGTGAAGATAGTTTAATTAATTATGCGTTACAGAAGCTCATTTGGAGTGGTATTTTTAGCCTACCCTAAAAATACGGGACCCTATTACTGAGACTTTTCTGTCTGTCTGTCTATCCGTCTGTCTGTCACCAGGCTGTTACTACTTAACCATAATAGCCAGGCAGCTTTCACAGATGATGTATATTCGTTGCCGCTATAACAACAAATACAAAAACAGAATAAAATAAATATTAAAGGGGGTAATCCCATACAAAAAACGTGATTTTTTTGCCATACTGTACGGAACACTTTGTGCACGTTTCCGACTCACACTTGGCTGGTTTTTATTTTTATTGAGTACAATTTATTTCTATTGAAGGAAATGCTTGTAGGTGTGTGCTATAAGACTTTATATGTCAGTTCATATAATATCATCATCATAATATACATACGTAAAGCTAAAAAATTGAGTACAGTTGTAGAGAATTGTGCAAACAGAGGAGTGTGAAATTTGGCACAGTTAATGTTAATGTGGATGATTGTTATGTTAATGTTAATGTTAAGACGGTGTGCATAAAGCATTTTTTAAATAATGCTTAAAATACATAAAATAAAAAAAATACAGGTCGATATTTATATTATATTATTTATTTTTCTATCCCAAAACTCCCTACATAGGGAAGACTTTGAAATAAAGGTGATTTAAAACAGTACCGATTTCTCGGAACTTAAAACCGTTAGCGAGTTCGCAACGTTGCATTTCAACTACTCCCATCCATCCGTTGACCTGTCAATACGCGTTGGTGGCGTGAGTCGCGCATTTGTGGAGTTCTGCGTGCCATGTGACAAAAATCGTGATTAACATTTTTTTTGCCATGCCTTTATGTTGATAAGTATTTTGTTTTTATTTATATTGATTTCGAAAGTTTATTATCTAGAGATTTATTATATACCTACAAGCTTTTGCTCGCAGCTTCGCCCGCGTGGTTGAGTGTTCGTGTCAAAAAACTTCTTTAGTAAATATACCTACTGCAATATAGTTAACGTTTAAGCTCTCATCGTTTTCAATTTTGTATCAGATAGCAGTCAATTAAATATAAGGCACAAAATAAATGATTATGTTTTGTTGTTTTAATTTGTTTATTTTGTTTCAGCATGGCTACAGATTTTAAATAAAGATTAACAGAGGTATGGCGAGTCGCAAAACATATCATCTCGCAGTAGAAGATGTAACTTTCTGTAACTTTGCCACAACTGCTCGTCAGATTCATTCACACACGTCAGATTTGATCAAGGCTGATTGTAATACTCAAGAAACGACTTAAATTTAGTTATTTTATATTGAAAATTACTTAATTTCAAAGATCTTGTATGAAAGTACAACATTTTGTTTATCTGACTGTTATTTTAATTAATATTACGAATTATGACGTTATGTTACTTCTTTGAGTACTCTCTCTTTGAGTAACTACTTTGAGAGTAGATCATATTTTGTATAAGAACTGTAGGAACACGCACGTAAACTACAAAATACGAACGTTGTACGTGCTTGAAAAGTTTCATTTTAATAAACACCTTTAAATTATATCACAATTTGTATTTTACAGCCCTTAATATGTTTCATTTTACCTCGGTATGAATTGAAACAAGATGACTTGTTACGGTCAAGTCGATTTTTCACCACAATATTTAACGCTTACAATTTATTTATGTTAGTATAATATCTAATATCATACCATGGTGTTTGGTTTGGTTTCGGTTTGGACAAAATGTCAAAATTGTTTCAACACCCCTCGGTCTGCCCTATTGAATTTCATGGTAATACGTGCAGCCTTTTTCGAGAAATCGATTTTATGTATACAAGATTGTCTCGTTTAAAGTATAAGGTCCTGGTAACACTTGCGGCCGTTTTCGAGAAACCAATTATATGTAACATACAAGATTGTCTCGTTTAAAGTATAAGATAATGGTACTTATATTACATACGTCATCTCCCATCTCGATGATACCGTGCACGATGTTGCTGCAGGTGAACAATAATACGGTCACCAGGTAGAAAATAAACTGAAAAGTTTTATAAATTTAATTAATCAACTTATCAACTGAAAATTGACGATCTGAGATGGGATAATGTAAAAGTTCAAAAATCCTTAGTCTTCATCATTAATCATTAGATATCGTCGTTAACCAGGAACGACTCTTACCTACAACTGTAATAAGGTACCAGTCTAAGGATCAGTTCACACCCCGACGATACGTGGCGCAGCATTTTTATGATAGCTATTCAAAATTGAACTTTATTCACAACACAAAAAGATACACCTTTCTTATGACATCAGCCATACACTGCACATGCGCTGTGTATCACGATGCAATGCAAACATTCGAACTAAAACAATGAAACCTGTATCTTCGTTTGTAATGAATAAATTTCAATTCTGAATAGCTATATTAAAAATAACACCTAGAATAGCTCCACAGTAACCTATTAATACTTATATCGTTATGACTTTTAATAACTAAAATACTTGTGTTATGTAAGATTTGTTTCAAATTATTTCTATTAAAATTGTACGTGCTCGTATATTTTTTAGAAAAATTACATATTTTTATGCCGCTAACTGTACATTTCACTCAAGAAATAGTCTTTTACCATTGAGGCTAAATTAATGCCCCTTTGACTTTTGACCCTTGCGACAAGACTCAAGAGTCTTGACCCTTGCGTTTAGAGTTTAGAGAGAGTTCTTGAAATTGGGGAAAATTGAAGTCTAGTGCTTGAAATTGTGTCGCTGGCGTCAACTACTAGTATTGATTTAGTTTTAAAATAAATATGCCTTTTATAAGAAACATTAAGGGCTAGAGAAATGAAAAATCGGTATTTGTAAAATCTTTTGCTGTCCCGTAGTGCCCGGACAAGCTCTAGCTAGCTTGTCCGGGCACTGCGGGCAATGTGTGAGAGTGCGACAGAGACAACTGTAACTTGAACTGAAAATACCTATTAAAAGTACAAAAAATCAACGATTCGTAGTCCCCTGATTCTCCAAAACTTAACCGATTTAAGTACTATTTTCATTAACAATTCAAAAAAGGCTTGAACTGTGTTCCTTTTTTTTATTTTTTTATTTAATTTAGTCAAATTTGTTTTCTGGATGTTTATTTAATTATATGAATATAGAAATATTGAAACGCTATGTGTTAATCCAGGCTTGCAAGCTATATACCTAGTCTTGCCATAAATACGGAAACAAAAAAAAATATATTGCAAATAACATTTATTACTTTTGCGGTGTGTTAGTTTAATACATAAATATAAAACAATTTAAAATATAAAAAGCTTATTCGAAGTGGTCTCCATTGGCTGCATTACAGTCCTTTAAACGTTGAGGCCAGTTATCAATACTCGTAGAAGCACGCACTCTTTTCATGGGAAAATTCTTCCCTGCCAATCGTACGGTTTGTTTTAGGGACTCTAAATTATCATGGCGTTTAGAGTAAGCCGTACTCTCTAAAACTGATCATAAATTATAATCCAGCGGCTTAAGATCAGGACTAGACGACGGCCAGTCTTCAGCTCTAATGAAGTCCGAAACGTTCGTTTCCAACCAAGACTGCGTAGACCGAGCTTTATGACCCGGCGCCGAGTCTTGCTGAAAGGACCATTCTTGAAGATTGAACATGGTGTTGTTAAGGGGCTTCACTACCTTCTCAAGAATGGTATCTTGATACACTTGTGCCGATGTTTTGATACCTTTTTCACAAAAGTATGGGTCAGTCACTCCTTCAAAGCTAATACCCCACCAAACCATCACTGAAGTCGGATAGTGCCCACTTTGCACTCTGTCGACTAATTGGGAAGCTTCCTTAGAGCTTTGAGCATAAATACGGTCATTTTGTTTGTTAAAATGTTGATCAATTAAAAAAATAATTTCATCCGTAAACAAAATTTTTCTGTGACCTCCCTTTGCGTACCGCTTCAGTAGTTGTTTCGATTTTACCACCCTATTCTTTTTTAAATTATCAGTTGAGAAATGACCCGTAAGTCTCTTATAGGCTGTAAGTCCTAAGTCATCTTTTAAAATATGCGACATGGTTCTAAGTGCTATCTTCATCTCCCGAGATAAAATCTTTTGCTTTCGGACAGGATTTATTCGAATTCTTTCCCTTACTGCTTTGACCACCTTTTTCTTACGAACACTACCTGGACGGCCAGATCTTTTTCTGTCACAAACAGATGAGGTCTCATTGTACCTATCAATAGCCCGGTATACAAACATTTTACTAATACCAAGCGTATGGAGAGTTTCAAAAATTGCATTTGGCTCCATACCTACTTTGTGTAATCACAGCGATTCGGTTCTCATTATCCATTTTAATATCGCAAAATATTGTACAATTTATTGGCGCCAAAATGAGAAAACCCAATAAACAATCATATAAAAATGACAGACTCCAAATTCAAATGTAATATATATTATAATATTTTTATTATTAAGTTTAAGATTAAGTATATAATATGTTAATATTTTATCGAATTCGTCCATCGTTTCAGTTCAGAGTAATAAGCGCTATATTATAGATATTTCCACGCACCTTACAATATTTAACATTCTACTACTATCATAAATGTGAAAGTTTGTTAGGATTGATGTTTGTTACTCTTTCATGCTGAAACTACTGAATGGATGTTGATGAAATTCGGTATGGTAGTAGTTTACGATCTCAATACGTAGGCTACTTAGTGTCTAGAAAAAGTGCAGTGATTCCGTGGCGTACTAACTAATATTATAAACGCAAAACTTTGTATGTATGGATATTCGTTAATCTTTCACCCTACATAGGCTGCACTAAAAGTATCGGGAATGGAATATTTCCACTGTTCCTGTCATATTAAAATCTTTTTAATTTTAACTCCTTGGTTTTAAAAATCGAATACCGTTTATTTATTTAAAAAAAGATTCTCAGTCTTGTCACAAGGCCTTGTCAAACTTGTTTAGTCGTTGAGAAAATGGAATTGACTCGAGAAAATTCTAGAGCGATGATTTATTATAACTTTCGAAGTGGTTTAACACAAAAACAGTGTGTTGACCGGATGATTTCTGCATTTGGTGATGAAGCCCCATCCAAAACCACAATTTATCGCTGGTTTGCTGAATTTCAACGTGGACGTGTCAAGCTCAGTGATGATCCCCGTCAAGGTCGTCCAAAAACTGCAGTCACCCAAGAAAACGTTGATGCTGTGCGTAAGCTGATTGAGGAAGATCGACATGTGACATACCGCGAAATTCAGGCAACTTTAGACATTGGCATGAGTCAAATACAAATAATCTTGCATGAACAATTAGGTGTAAAAAAGTTGTTTTCCCGATGGATACCGCATTTGCTCTGTGAAGAGCAAAAAGCGGCTCGCGTTACTTGGTGCGTCAGAACTCTCGAAAGATTCCACGCAGGATCCTCAAATGCTGTATACAACATCGTATCAGGTGTCGAATCCTGGATATACGCGTACGAACCCGAAACAAGAAACCAGTCACGAGTTTGGGTGTTCGAAAATGAGTTAAAGCCAACAAAAATTGTTCGTTCACGGAGTGTTGCAAAAAAAAATGGTGGCCACGTTTGTCTCCAAAACCGGCCATGTTGCGACTATTCCTCTTGAGAGACAAAGAACGGTTAATGCAGAATGTTATGCTAATATTTGTTTGCCACAGGTCGTTTCTGAACTCCGTAAAGAGAACTGCAACCGCCGCATCATCCTCCATCACGACAATGCGAGTTCTCACACCGCGCACAGAACAAAAGAGTTTTTAGAGCAAGAAATTATAGAATTATTAGACCATCCACCGTACAGTCCCGACCTAAGCCCTAATGATTTCTATACTTTCCCTAAAATAAAGAATAAATTGCGTGGTGAGAGATTTTCATCACCTGAAGAAGCTGTGGACGCCTAAAAAACGGCCATTTTGGAGACCCCAACTTCCGAATGGAATGGTTGCTTCAATGATTGGTTCCATCGTATGGAAAAATGTGTCAAATTTCGCGGAGCATACTTCGAAAAGCAATAAAGACATTTTTAAATAGTAATGTTGTGTCACTTCCTTGATTCCCGAAATTTTCAGTGCCGCCCTCGTATAACTACTGAACGAATATCGATATAATTTGGTATGGTAGTTGTTTAGACTCAGAATTAACACATAGGCTACCTTTTTTTGCAGCAAAATGTACAGTACATTTCCCACAGTAGCAGGCAACATCTTGTTTATAATATTAGTAAGTATAGTAAAATATATGTATTCAATATTCATAATTATATTTACCGTAGGTTTGATAGTCCACATAGATGCCTTTATAGCTCCCACTACACATCGGTACTCCCAGAAGAAATTACTCAGTATGTAGTGCTTCTTGTTGGACGATATATACTTCGAGGTCAGTATGAACAGAGGGCGCTTGCAAGTGTCCCCGTTACTTAACCTCGACTTGCTGTCCTTTAACCTTTTATAAACGTCACAAAGTTTACAGCTCATAATATACAATACCGAGTACGTCCAAATACAGTCTATGTTTACCAAAAGAATCAGTAGCCAGAGTATGTATGTATGTATCTCTTTTTTCGTGAGTTCGAACGAAAGAGACGTGAAGAGATTAATAAATTCCAGCGATAAGAATATCGTCAAAAATACGCAATACTTTATGAAGTATTTATTCTTTTTTATGAAAGACGATATTTCGATAGCTTTGAAATACGACGTATTGAAATGATCGTTGTTTTTTAAAACACCGAAAACCGCTGCCACTATGTATTTTAACGTCATAATAGTCCAATTTAAAGGCTTGTTTCCATTCAACGCTGGCCAGTTGGAAATTAAAAAGTATAAGGTTAATGTCACACATACTAAACTATAAGTGTAGTACGCTAATTTTGTTCGGTTAAATAAATTGTGTAGATGCAAGCTCCGGTTTATGCCAAATATGAAAAGCACAGTACTCATTTTATCGAATACAATCTGTAAAACGTTTATTCCTTCGCCACTTTTCATGATTTATTCAAAAATTAAAACCCTGGAGTCGAGCACGCTTTCACGGTTTTTAATCTATACTGAACGTTTTACCTATCTCATTAGCGATGTTTATCGCTTTAACAAAATTGTCCAATTTATTTAAAAGGTGTTTACCTTCATTTGGGTTCATTGGTGCTCATTATTAACACATTTGTAAATACTAAAAAGTTATAAATCAACTTCAGCTAAAAAGCTAAAGATATTAAAAGCCACATGATGCCATCGATTTCCAAAAAATTAGCAAAACTAGGGACGGCAAACTAGTTGCTTTCACTTCAATATTGAGTATTATGATCAGGATTTTTTTCGAATTACCTACCTAAAGTGTCATGTGAAATGTGCATATAATATAAAAGATCCAAAAAATCCGACGCCTTTAAATGATTTTTTATAGAAATTCAGAATTGAGTTTCTGTGTTTTAACACAGAAGTTCAAGTACGACTAAAAATAACACAATATAGTGTGTCTTCCCTACAAATATCACATTCTTCGAGTGAAATAATAGTCCCGGGTATATATTTTATTGGAAAAGATAATAGAAAATGTAGACCGTCGACATACACAGGCTTCAAGCGGATACCGCGGCGAGATACCAATATATAATATGACCTTGACCCGACAGTGGGAAAAATACAAACTACAGAATAAAAATCTCCATGAAAGAGAACTCGAACTGTAATTTTCAGCCAGTCAAGATCCCACAATTTTTCATTGCCATGATTGTTGGGAATGATTATCATCATAATATATTTACGTGAAGTTAAAACTTATTGCCCCTTTTTTGAAAATTATGCAAAGGCAGGAGTGTGAAATTTGACATACTTAATATTAATGTAGAGAAGGGTGTGCATAAAGGTTATATTAAAAAAAGATTAGAAATACATAAAATTATTAATTTTTAAACAAAAAATGTAAACCAACTTCCAAAGTAAAACTTATTTTCTAAATGATTCCCCTTTTAAATTCGGCTAAAATGTCAAATATTTCTCTACTAAATCTTCATAATTTTGATGTCGGTACCAGCCCGAACAACATCCTGACAAAACAATATTTTATAGAACTCACGTTCTAGTTGGCTGGTACCGACTTCAAAATTATGAGAAATAAATTTTCTAAAAGTAAGTTTTATTTCATACTTTTTGTGCATTTTTACTTTGGAAGTCGGTTTTCATTTTTTGTATTTTTTTTAATTCGTCCCCGCTTAACATGTATGGACAGCCATTTGATGATGCCAAAACAGAGATCTATATACCTATATATATCTATATATGACTAAACCAATATATTATTCATCCATTTATATTCATAATTACAGAAGCTAAAAGTTAGGACGGAAATTCAGACAGACGGACGGACAGTGCGAAACTATAAGGGTTCCTTGAGTATTACGGAACCCTAAGAAGTCTACTATTCGCTCCCAAAAGCATTATTTTTTTGTTCATTGTTACAGAAATAGGATATTGTGTTCATTAATTTTTCCACAAACATAATATTAAATGTCTTCAAACAAATTTCTCATTGAAGTTTGTCGCAAAATGTTTTGCATTCCAATAAAACACATGATTTCTTGACTACCTTATATTAAAACTTAACATACCATACACTTTTTAAGTGCACTTTTGACTAGATCGTAATTAATAACAACAAGGATATAGATAATAATAATATTAAGATAATCTCAATGGGTGCAACCAGGCATTTTGTGATACATAGGATGCGCCACTATGTTATATTCTGTACAGAGCCAAATTTTTTTTCGTAAAAATGTGCGCTTAGCAACGCACCGACTGGAATTTCACACCAGTGGATCTATAGTACTGTGTAGTTTTTGGATCTGAAGAGAGGATAACATTAGGTAAGCTTCTTTCTGCATAGCTCGATTCTCCGCAATAAGCTCGAGAGAGTCGAGATGATGTTAAAAGCGATACACTTGACACTTAACACTTGACACTTGACACTTGACACCACCTTGACACACTCAGCAGTGTGAGTTTTTGTCACAAGTCGACGTGAGATAATGAACTACAATTTATATGGCATCGAATTAGTTACTATGGTTTGCCACTACGGGCCTTGTTTCGATGCCATACAAATAGGCATGTTGACAAAAAATATATTTTTCGTGTATTTAATGGTAAAAATGGTTTTTAGATTGTTTATAATGTTAGACAAAATAATAAACAATCTAAAAATCATTTTTGTGAATCTTAAAAAATAACGAAAATACAAAGAATTTAAATTTATAATAAGAAAGAGAGCGATATATATCGGCCTGTGACGTCACGATGGCTACTGCCATACATTTGTCATTAAACAATGTATGGCGGTAGCAGATTGTGATTTGCGAGTAAGAGATGGGCAACATTTTTTATTTGCTTACAATTTTTAATTGCGTCAAAAACTTTTTTTTTAGATTATACTAGCTTTTGCCCGTGGCTTCGCCCGCGTGGAATAGTGTTCCAGTGTTCTTGGAGAAAACACTTCTTCAGAAAATATAACGTATATAAAATGCTTAAAGTGAGTAACGTATTTAATTTGATAAGGATCATACTGTATCCGTCTAAATAGCTTCTGAAAATACCATATATAATGTGTTTACGACATCACATTAGAAACCTCTAAAATTATCAGTGTTTCTCTACTATATTATGCATGTTATATACATATAAACCTTCCTCTTGAATCACTCTATCTATTAAAAAAATCTGCATCAAAATCCGTTGCGTAGTTTTAAAGATCTAAGCGTACATAGGGACAGACAAAAAAGCGTCTTTGTTTTATACTATGTAGTGATATCTCTATTCAACAAAACGAATTTAGTTTGTAAAAATGTAATATTCGACACTAGGCAACATCCCTATTGTAGTTAACTCTTTCACGTCGAGTAGTAATAAAAGCTCGCACTCAGCACACAGAACACAGTGACGAGTGACGACTCTCGCGTCGATCGACTCGTTTTAGATAATCCAACTTTTATCCTAGTGTGCTTGGGCTCTTAATGTTCATTAGGTGAGTTTTGCATTGTGTTGTGCTATTGTTATATAAAAATAATACAATACATTTTATTATTGCACAAGTATTCTGGAAATAACAAGAATCTCTTGACCTTCTTTATAATATTTCATTCTAGCTACTCGACCTAATACGTTATCTAGGTCGAACAGCTCCGCATAATATACAATTCAAACAGTTTATATTATTAAGAATAATAAATAAAATAGATATGCTAATATTAATATAATATCATGTCAACAAAAAATAGATAAAAACAAATTTTGTTCTGTTGAATTGAGGATTAGATAAAAGTAATATTAACTTTTTGTAATTGTTAATAAATAAAGTTAAAGTTAATTGACTAGTGATTTTGTATCTTATTATTAGTTACAGGAAGTTGTAGTCTCATAAAAAGACCATGAGTATGCTTATTTTTATTGACTAGCATTTATTTTGATTATCAATCCTTTAGATCAGGAGTTCCCGACCAATGGGACGAGTCTGTCTATAGGGGCAAGGGGCCGAACCACACATTCAACATAGTATAATATATTTTTTATCAAAAATATTCATCGACGCCTCGTCAGTTGCTATTAGACAACATTTTAAATATTTATTTATTTCCATAAACGAAGAGATTTGTATGGAAAAACATAAATATCGATAAGAATGCCATTTTGCAAAAATGTCTCAGGGGAGCACGAAAGTATTATGTATATTATATACTCCCAGGGGGCGCGCCAGGTTGGGAAATCCTGCTTTAGATGAAGAAGGTAATCTGTATAATAGCTCCCACACCGATTTCGGTGACGGTGGCCTGTTTCATTGAAACCAGGCCAGCTACGCAGGAGTTATGTTATAGTGCCCAAGTGTGTGCGCAGTACACAAGAGCACTCTCTCCTCCTTTTACTCTCGTAACCCAGTGGGACGGATAACCGACACGACTGGCGAGAGATTAGGCGCAGGTCCGACTTTTTACATGCCCATCCGACGCATGGATCATCTTTCTTGTCAGACAATCAGGTGATCAGCCTGAATTGTCCTAACCAAACTTGGAAACAATATTTTTTTTTTGTTCCAATGCGGGAATCGAACCCACGACCTCCGAGTCGAGAGCCAAGCTCTAACCACTAGACCACGGAGGCTGTTAAAAAAAAGGTCTGTATAATACATAGACTAAAACTATATAATATAAAATAAATCATACATAACACAGATCCAGCCTAACTAATAAAACATATACCTAATATAAAGCACAGGTTCAATTTTGTGGCTATTGTGTGGCTTGAAAATTTACTATCAAGTCCATGAATTTATTGTGTGTGACTTTATCAAGTCCATGAATATTGTGCTCGTTCAATTATTACTAGAAGTAATCTATATATGTTTTCTGTTTGAGTGCATACATTTCACCCAAATATTTCTATAAAGTAGAGTATCTATAAAGTTAGTTTTAATACAAAATGTTGACAGTTGTAAGAAAAATTTAGTTTGTTATACTGCTCTGCTTCTGTTGTATTCTATATTTGCCTTCGCAACTTCTTTTCTTAGAAACATATTCTATACACGTAGGTACACAAACACTACAATAGGTCCCTTCTTTACGTTAATCTTTCTTTTATTCCTAAACTAAATGTAGCTAAAAATACAAATAAGAAGTTAGAGTTACAGAATACACACCTAACTGTAACATACTTACGCTTTATACTTCTATCCTGAATTAAAATTCAAAGAGACAACTACATTTTTCTAGATTTTAATGAATGAGGGACAACCTCGTTCATTAAAATCTATCTATATAATGACAATTAGATACGTAACAATGGCCCGGGTAACATAGTTTACGGTTTTTTAACTTTTGATTAACTTTCCTAGCCTGTATTTATATAATAGTGACTAGTACCTGACTACTCAAGATTGGTCATCGAGGTTTTAGGTAGTTCTGTTCTGTTCGCATTATAATTGGTATTGTAAGTACATAGAAATAATGTTCTTATCTCCTTGATCCTATTCATCCAAGTGCGACATCATTTGAACATTTGTATTAAATAGAAATGTATGAACACTGAACTTTGAATAACGCTTTTAACTCTTGCAGGCTATGGACGTATTCATCTACAACAATTGAAAAATAAAAATATATGTTTTCTTTAAACTCGTAACATTTCTCTCAAAATAAAATATACTGCTCTTGTTTTAAGGTGCTGCGCTGTATTTTTAAAATAGTGATTCAAAAATTAGCGTTATTATGTACACAAGAAGATACCTACACATTTCTTTGCAAGAGCGGTGCCGGTTATCCAGTTTGACATTCGAGATCTCGCAATTAACCGTGTATAAAATTAAATCTTCGTGTGTAGTGAATAAAGTTCAATTTTGAATCACTGTATTAAAAATACATCGCAGCGTCGCGTATCGTCTCGTTTCATTGTAAATTGACCCTTATGCTCGAAATGATGCATTTTATTTGCATATTGATGTATAAATCCGAAAAAAAAACATTCATTTGTCACCATTCTTTTTCGCTGGTGTTGTCATACCTTATAACATAATGGACTACATATCTTGCATATTAAATTATCATGTCATCGTATATTATTGTGGCATATTAATATATTTATTGTGGCATTGGAGACACGGAACGCCTGGCTTGCAGCGCTTTATTGTCGCAGTATGCTCTTATGTCCGCTAATGGCTGTAGCAGGAATACGGGAACATGGTCATCGCGTTTCTGAAAAGAAACGTTTCATTAAAAAAAAAAACAAGTAATAGGCTTTATCAGCTAAACTTTTGCAATGACTAATTACGTTAACGATGCCTGATAATGATGATTAAACTTTTATGATATACATATTACAATGATAATCATCATCATCATCATATACACGAGAAGCAAACTTTCAGTACAGTTTTACGAGAATTGTGCGAACGGAAGAGTATGATATTTGGCACAGTTAATGTTTCTGTGGGGAAAGCAATTTTTTATATAATGCTCAGAAACAAATTAAATTAATAAAAATACCAACAACACACACCACCAAGCGTTTGATACTGTATTTACGCGGGCGGACCGCGGGCAAAAGCTAGTACTAAGGCGGGTCAATAAGTCCGTGACTTTTTGAATTTCTAACCTCCTTACTGAAAAAGCAACACTACTCCTGTCAACAGGCATCTGTCAGTTGACTCCTATCAAAATTTGAACTTGCTGCGTCAGTTAGTTTGTGTTTTACAGCTATCTTTATCAGACTATCCAGTAACTTAAGGAAACAATGGAAAAAAGTGAATTTCGTGTGCTTATTAAGCATTATTTTTTGCGAAAAAAAACCATTACCGAGACCAAGGCTAAGCTTGATAAATACTATGGGGACTCTGTACCATCGATTTCAATGGTAAAAAGTGGTTTACTGAATTTCGTTGTGGCCATACAAGCACTGAAGATGCCGAACGTCCTGGACGCCCAGTTGAGGTCTCTACACCCGAAACAATCGAAAAAATTCACGATATGGTGTTGGCCGACCGAAGATTGAAAGTGCAAGAGATTGTAGAAGCCATAGGCATCTCGCATGGCTCAGTGGTTTCAATTTTGAATGATCACTTGGGCATGAGAAAGCTTTCCGCAAGATGGGTGCCGCGTTTGCTCACAGTCGACCACAAACGCAATCGTGTAACAACTTCACAGGAAGGTTTGGCGTTGTTTAATCACAATATGGAAGAGTTTTTTAACCGTGGACGAAACATGGATCCATCACAACACACCAGAGATCAAACAACAGTCAAAACAGTGTGTTTCTAAGGGTGAATCGGCGCCAAAGAAGGCCAAGGTGGGTTTGTCAGCCAATAAAGTTATGGCGACTGTTTTTTGGGATGCACGTGGGATAATCCACATTGACTATCTTCAAAAGGGAAGAACAATTAATGGGGAATATTATGCCAACTTATTGGACCGCTTCAATGAGGATTTGAAAAAAAACCGACCTCATTTGGCCAAGAAAAAAGTTCTTTTTCACCAAGACAATGCAAGGGTGCACACATGTGCAGTTGCCATGGCAAAAATCCATGAATTGGGCTATGAATTGCTCCCGCATCCACCCTATTCTCAAGATTTGGCTCCGAGTGACTACTTCTTGTTCCCAAACCTGAAAAAATGGCTCGGTGGAAAAAGATTTGACTCCAATGATGAAGTCATCTCGCAAACAAAGGCCTATTTGGAAGGGATAAAAAAATTGGAGAAGCGTTGGACAAAGTGTATAGAGCTCAAGGGGGACTACGTTGAAAAATAAAATGATTTATTTATCAAAAAATCTGTGTTTTATTCCAAAAGTCACGGACTTATTGACCCGCCCTCGTAATATATAAAAATATTTGGATAACACGGATAACACACATCAAAATTTAATCTTTGTGTGGACTTTAGTATTTTTAACGAGTTTTAATTCATAACATGTAGCTCCGTTCTATCCGCATCAACGGATCGCATCGAACAAAGATCGAACACGCTAAAGGACTTCTTTGATTGGGTTTGGCGGAAATCGATTTTAATATAGATTAAAATGATTTTGTGTATGTAGCAGTTTCAAGTAATTAGTTAACATTACACGCAACGTGGTATTGTGGCTTCGAATGTTCATCCGTTTCGGAGCTACGGACAGATACACAAACAGACAGACACGTCAAACAGTACTAAGCCCAGTATTAATGAAATTGCGAGTAACTCTTAACCATTATTGGTAAAACAAAATGAAAGCGGATAAGGAAGTCATAATATAAATCAAATTATGCCATGTCATATATCTCGAAGAATGTTCCTCTCATCCAGTCGAAGGATAACATAACCAAACTTAATTGTCGTTCTCGTGCATAAGTTGTTTATTTTCCATTAGCAATTTCGAGGGTAAAGTATAATTTGTGTGTTTTAATTAAAATTATGTTGGGTTCAAGGTGGAAGTAATTCTAAAACAAAACACTTTTAGGTTATAGAAATTAATGAATTTTTACTGTGTCGATAAAATGAAGGATGCTGTGATTAGGTTAGTATTGAGTAGCTATAATATTATTGTGTTTTAGCATCCTTCTACTATTATAATTGTGAAATTTTGTGAGGATGTGAGGATGGATGGAGGGATGTTTGTTACTATTTCACGCAAAAGGTACTCGTACTAACCGTATTCGATGAAATTTGGTATGATAGTAGTTTGAAGTCTTTATTAACAAATAGGCATAACTTTTTATCCCGAAAAAGTACAGTGTTTCCGTGGGATAACGTATTTACGCGGGAAAAAGCTACGAAAGAAAGTACTATTACAATTGTGAAAGTTTGTGAGGATGGATAGATGAATGTTTGTTACTCTTTTACGCGAACTATTGAACGGATTTCGATGTGAAAAAGTAAAGTGTTCCTGTGGGATACGGTGTATATGTGGGACATATATATATGCGGGTGGAGCTGCAGACAAAAACTAGTATAAAATACGTTTTATTGTTGCATATCTTTAGCCAAAATCCGATCATTAGTAAATTTTAACTTCCTTACACAAACATTTCATTACCTGGAACAGAACCTCTCCCTCGAAGTACGTGAGCTGGTGTTTCCTCGTCCGCAGCAGGATGCCCACCAGCTTATCCGATATCACCGTGTATATCTGAAACGAATACAGAATGCTACAAAATATTATTTTACAAAGATGGCCGCTTATAAAATGATGGCGATTTCTTGAAACACCATGTGTTCTAATGTTGGCGTAGCGAACATGGTAATAAATGCGCCGCCATCCGATAATTTGGGGAAATTGATTTCTGTATTTATGTATCACTTATTAGGCTTTCCACTAATGCTTATTATAAGGCTTTTCAGTTTTCACTTAAATATTATGATGACTAGCGGAAAGTGACATCGAAATTTAAGGTACAATATCGACAAAGCTCTTGCTCGACCAGTTTCTAAATATTTTCTTTTGCTATTGGACGCCTCAAAATATTTAAACAAAAAGGAAGTGACCGCGTCGAGTGATCGAACTATATATATATATACAAATGAGGAACATTAAGTCGATTTTTTTAAAACATAAAAACATAATAGATTTATATCATCAAAGTATATATAGTATCGATCGATTTGAGTTCAAAAATTCGCGCCATGTGAAAAACGGTGATGCATTGAAATGTACATAGATGGCGCTTTACACATTTCGATAGAAAAATTATTTATAATATTTAGCTCTGAGTACTAGGAGATTCCTCTTGAGCAAGACTTGTTGACATTTTAAATGCTTAGTATTTATATTGTATAATATTATTTTTATTTTATTGGGCAATGTTAAAAAGTGCGTACTTCGAACAATAAACGAATATTATGATAACTAAATATAAAAAAGTATTTAAAATTAGAAACAATCTACTCCGTATAAGCGCCATCTATATTTTTTCTGTAAAATTATTAAGACCAAACCAATGGTTAATGTTTATTTCCATAGATGGCGTCCGGACTGGAAAACAATAATATGAACTTCTATTTCCCTTAGTGAAAATTGGGTACTAAATGGGTACTAGGTATTAAGGCTTTAAGTAAGTGCCAACTACTAGGAGAAATAGGCAAAAAACTAGACAAAGTTTTTAAAACTTTAGCTATCGATTTGAGTTCAAAAATTCCCGCCATGTGAAAAAGTGACAGGTGCGCAGAATAGGTTGCGCACGAAAACGTAACGCTGTCATTCGTTCAATAGATTTTTCATCTCATATTTTTTTCATACCGGGCGCCTTATATGAAAATCGATTCTTAAGGAGTAAACTCCAAAAACCATTTGGACAGGAATCAATAAAATCTTTGATGGCGCTTTGGACTGCCCCATCGGAGTTGGTTTTTTCCCTTGCAAGAAGTTATCCAAATTTCGAAAAAATGGTAATCTGTTAGAACAAGGTCAGGGGAGTACGGTGAATATCTTAGACATTCCAATTGAAGCTCCTCTAATTTGGTAGCCGTCTGTTGTGCAGTGTGTGGTCTAGCGTTGTCCTGAAGCAGCAGTGGCCTAGAGCTAATGACCAATCTCGGTTGTTTAGCAGCTCGCTTTTCCATCATGATTTGCAGTTGCTGGCAATAGACATCTACTGTAATCGTCTGGCCAGATTTAAGAAAGCTGTAATGAACGAAACCGATACCAGTCCACCAAACACTCACAAGTAACTTTTTTTTTAGTCAATTTTCGCTTGGGGCAGGCTTTGGCCGGTTCGCCAGGGTTCAGCCATTGCGATGATCCGATTATCGTATAGGATCCACTTTTCATCACAGGTAATGATTCGATTTAAAGTCCCTTCATTATTGTGTCGGTTGAGTAATGTAACGCAGCAGTTGACGCGCGTTAGTCGGTTTGCTGCACTCAATTCATGAGGTACCAACCTTTCAAGTTTTTTCACCTTCCCAATTTGCTTTAAGTAGATTAGAAAAGTTTTATCACTAACACCGTAGCCTGCAGCTAACTCGGACGTGGTTTGTGATGGATCCGCTTCCACAATAGTCTTCAATTCTTCATTATCAACTTTGGTGTCCGGCCGTCCACGGGGCTTGATCTGCAGGGCGAAATTTCGAAAACGTTGGAACCAAAAATGGACTGTTCGTGACGTTCTTTTGCGACACCGCCGCCATACACATCATTAATCCTTCGAGCCATTTCTGCAGCACTGGGTGGAACTCGTACTCGAAAATAATACGATATTTCAAGTTTTCCATTTTGTAAACAGAGTGACGCAAAGAAAAAACCAAAAGAGGAAAAAACAACTAAATTACGGGTTTCGAAACACAAATGCATGAGTAAATAGCACCATAAATTTTAAATTGGAATTCTTAACCAAATAAGATATATTTGAGATCTAATTGGCCAGTATGATAAAACGCCAATTTCATATGTAAGGACCTAATACGAGTAGATAATAGGGATGATGACTACATCGAAAATATTTAGTTTCATTAATATACTCAGATATATTGAGGCTATGCATAGTGACGTCACCTGCTTATACGACTTTTATATGAAGCGTTTTCACGAGACTCACAAAAGTGCTTCAAACAATCCGCAATATTCTTGAAAATATTGATGATGACATGATATGAAAATACCGTAATATCATAATATTAAATAATTTGAATAAATTTGAAGATGTTTCTAGCTATTAACTGGTGTTAATTCAGGGAACAAAAAATTAAAGTCAACTGTATGTATCAATAACTACAAGGGACAAGGTTGAATTAATTTTTTTTCAATTCAATTTATTCAGACACACAAAATATAATATACAAAACAATATTATTAAGGTGAACTTGTTGATTACAATAATATTATTATTTATTTTATTTTATAAAATGTTAAAGAGAAAAGGTTCGTTTGTTTGTTTGCATCATGCAAACAAACAAACGAACACAGCACACAGCACAGACATAATATTATAATATAGACCACGCGAAAGGAAATTGGCTATTTTTTGTGTTTTACTGCTACACGTACGGTTCGCGCGAAAACATCTAGTAATATAATAATAATATTTCTGTGATGTGAAGTGAAACTACGTCAGGCAGAAGTCTGGTAAGAATTCTAACCATTTTCCAAATACGATAAAACATAATTATCATAACATTAATTATTTCCTCATATACACAAGAACCTTATTCCTTAGAAGCTTACATATATAACGTATTTTCATAAAATCTCAATCCAAAAATAAAGTTCTCCGAGTTCATTTATCATGCTCCCCGTACTATAAAAACTCCATTTATAAGCAATAAAAACTTAGATCTCGGTTATCACATTAAAATAATGAGTTTATTCGCTCACTAATTTCAATAAAATGGTAGAATACTGAAAAAAAATCTACTGAGAATTATTCTCAGTAGATTTTTTTTCAGTATTCTACCAATCACGTATTGACAATATATAAATTATTCTGTTAATATATTATAAGCATTTACAATTATTATTATTATTATTATTACATTTTACAATTATTGTAGATTGAGGTAAAAGGTCACAATTTCGTGTGTTTTGCTTCATGTGTAAAGTAATAATATTTAATATAAAATATAAAATTTAAATACATCATCAATTATATAAAATCTATCTTTAAAATTAAGAACCATCAGTTTTTAACCAGGCTCAAAAGTCTCAGTGGCAACAAAAACCTGTGCGGTGTGCGTAATAATTATTTTCACCGTAAGGTTAGAGCTCAGAAGCTTCAGAAGCTCACAGAAAGAAAAACAAAAGTTTTGATTTGATTGTTTATCTTTAAATTATGATATTATGTATTACTTATCCTTGTGGTTTGATACATAAAACATACATATACAAGCACAGAATTCCTCTAAAATAGCAATTGATCAAGTCTCTATGGGGTTCTCATTAGAGGTAAGTTCTCTCTTCTCTCATTGGTATGTTAAGACAACGCAAATAAAATCACGGGTAAAGACTAGTATGTAGATAAGTAAGTCTTATGTAATAAAGGAACAATGTAATCACTCACCTAACACCTCTTTTCTACAAATAAAGTCCCATTCACCGTTCAATAGTGCGTTACTGGTAATCGTGAGTGTCATTTGTCTACGTCGATATTGTCGACGTTGGTGACATTGTCTACGTCGATGTCATTGTCTAAGCTGATAACCGCACAAAGGAAAGACATTCCTTGGCGCGGTGCGGTTGTTAGTTAAAGCTATGAAAGAAATAGGTAATGTTGAAAGCCCGTCATGGTATGAATGGGTCGATTAAACTCGACGTGGTTCATTTAAGAAAAACCTTTTATTGGTTTGGAATGTTGATTTTGTTTTTCGGGAAAAATTATTCTACAGTGGTTGATTTTATTTAGATTAGGATTTTTGCCCATCTTTGTAGTAACAATGATTATATTGCCAATATAAAGTTACAGAATAGTCCAACTTGTCAGATATAACTAAGTCCGACAGAAATCTGCAAAAAGCTTTCTCGTAACATATTCATTTAATAATTATTTACTTGAGCGAATGAATTATTATGTCCTTTAGCTATGAAATTGCCATTTTGTATGAAAAATTTTAACCTATTTTTACATGTATTTTTTATTTATATTAATCGAAGTATTCACACATGCAATCAATGCATCTTTGCCAACGCAAGGGCAGTTTATTGATGCCCATCTTAAAGAAATCAGCTGGACGGGAGGCAACAAATTCTTCAAAGGCATTTTGTACTGCCTCTCGGGTATTGAATTTTTTTCCCGCTAAGAAGTTATCCAAATTCTGGAAAAAGTAGTAGTCTGTAGGTGCAAGGTCTGGTGAGTAGGGCGGATGACGGAGAGCTTCCAACCCCAGTTCTTGCAACTTGGAGACCGTCTGCTGTGCAGTATGAGGTCGCGCGTTGTCGTGCAGGAGCAGCGGAGACGAGCGATTGACCAATGCTGGTGGGAGATGTGCCAGATTCTCCATTATTGTGTTCAGTTCTTCACAGTACACATCTGCAGTAATGCTCACCCCGTTTTGTAAGAAACTGTGATGAATCATACAGGTGCTAGACCACCAAACAGTGACCATCACTTTTCTAGGGATAAGTTTTCGTTTAGGGCATTATTTAGGTTCTGAAACAGGATCCAACCAACTTGCTGAGCGCTTGCGGTTATCAAACAGAACCCATTTTTCATCGCAGGTAGCAATGCGGTTCAAAATTCCTTCATTCGTGTGTCTGTTGAGCAGTGCAAGGCACGTCTCGACGCGTACTTCGCGCAGGCGATCATTGAGTTCGTGGGGCACCCATTTGTCAAGCTTTTTTACCTTGCCAATTTGACGCAAATGGACCAATATTGTTTTGACGCTAACGTCGAAAGCTGCTGCTAATTCAGCCGTACATTGTGTATCATCAGCTTCCACAATCGCCTTTAATTCGTCACTGTCGACCAAAGTCTTCGGACGACCGCGAAGTTCATTTTTCAGGTCGAAATTTCCAGAACGGAAGCGAGCAAACCAATAACAGGTGGTGCGTTGGTTTGTAGTGTTAGCTCCGTAAACGTCGTTGATGTTGCGTGCCGCTTGTGCCGCGTTGCTGCCACGATGGTACTCATATTCCATAATTACTCGAATTTTTAACGTATCCATGATGACGAAAAAGATTGAAATGCGATGAAATTGTAACACTAATCAATAAACAAATGACTACTTTTGGAAAAAGAATTCCATGTTTTAAAAAAAAATGATAATTTGAAATTAGATTTCTTAGCCCAACAAAAATTATTTTGATTTGAAATGGCCAGTACTGCAGAACGGCAATTTCATAGGTAAAGACCTATTATTTACAAGTTAGTATGTGTACGTGCGAACGATTCATCATATGCCTGGTCGAGCAGCAACTTGTCAGATAGTACCTATTATGATTTCTTACGCCTGCTATATTATTATTATAATATTATAGTACCAATTGACGGAACCCTGTTAGAGTAATACGGAGTTAATAATTTAATAACAAAAAGAAAATACAATGTTTTGATGTGAAGTCATTACACCTAATTCATAGACAATAATAATAATATCTATAGACGCTTCACACCACGTCAATCTGGCCCCGTGCTATTTGTAGTACAACTAGTAGTATCCTAAGAACTTGTGTTATAGGTACCAGAAAATGGGAACGGCACAAAAAAACTATTTTCGTTCCTGATTCGAACGCGCGACCCCCGGCTTGAGCACCAACGCACTGAATCACTGAGCCACAGATAGACGAGGCATGTCGAGGCAAAAAGTGTCTACGCCTAAATGGCCCCAAACATGGGGGTTTGAGGCCATTTAGGTTTGACATTTGAACTACACCTACCAAATAGAAAAGTGATGAACGCACTTATAAATATTTGACAAACAAAGAAATGATTTACATATACGTCTTATGTCTGCATTGTCAAGTAACAAATTAAACATAGTGAACAATTAGTATGGGAAAATGCAAACGTTACTAAAACGTAATTTCGCCACTATTTTAGCAATGTTTCCCACCGTTTAAACCTTTCCTGAACTACCATAATCATTTCGAGTCCAAAGTCAGCCAAATCAGCTTTAGAGAGACATTGGAATTGCAATACATTTTATATAGAAGAAGAAGTGCTACTTATCTTTCATTATTCTTAAGACGTTTCTGTGAAATTTTGAAGATCGATGATTACAAAGGACGAACCCAGATGTTTTAATTTTCCTTCTATTTTCCTGAAGCACTCGTGGCCAATGACATTTTTAATTTTAAGCTATTGCATAGCTTTTATCGCGGGCTTTAAAGCGGGGACCGAATCAAGAAATTCCGTTACGAAAATAAACCTAACACACCCCACTCCGACCGGTGCGGCGTTGAAAGCCGTGCATCGTCTAACGTCGTTTCAATTCGGCAGACTTCGGCACGGTGTTTGTGTGCGTGCGACTAGACGTATGCGTGTAGACTCTTTGGCAATGATGGCAATAGCTTTACCGTGGCAGTCCCCGAGTGCCACACGTATTTTTTTTTGAATACATTAAGTAATTCAATGGTAATAAGTATTAGGTATTGCGTTTTATAAAATATGATTTTCTAAATGAATATAAAAAAAGCGTAAAGGTTTGTTTGTTTGCATCAAATAGGCTCTGAAATTACTGGTCCGATTTTGATAAAATTTGGCACAGATAACACCGCGGACATAGGCTACTTTTTATTTCGGCAAAATGACTTTTTATTTCGGCAAAATGTACGGTTCCCGCGACATTTCCTTTAGCGCGCACGAAGTCTCGGGCAACTTCTAGTGATAGTCTTTTAATAAGGGTATAATAAGGGTAAATAAAATGACAATAAGGTATGAAACATTGCTCGAGACATTTTATTAATTATACTATATAACAAATGACGGATTAAGGTAAGGGTCAATTCCCACCGAAACGAAACGATACTTTGGGTTCTATGTCGTTCATAAAGCCCCCCTGTAATAGTTTTTCTTATATATCTTCCATGTACGGACACCGACCAGTTACGAATTTATTATATTATGTATAGATGACCTAACGATTTAAATATATATTTTTTAATATTACTACTGTTAGATTTATATATCAAAGACATATGCTTCCGCTGATTTTTTTGTAGGCATTATCAAGCTCTACAACTTTTCTCGGTAAGGCGGCGTTCGTATGAAGCGTTTTCGTTCGACCGTTTTTTCTCCGACTTACCTACTTTCCGAATCCGGCTACCACGAAAAAGTAGAAGTTTAGTTTCATTTTCGGGTTAATATATAGTATATGTCACTCACAAATAACGTAGCCTATTCTATTGGTAAAATAATTTTCAAATCTGTTCAGTAGATCCAGAGATCTCACCTCTTTATGATATTAGTATAGATAAACAACAAGTTCGTATTATTTTTTCACACTATTACTTTATAAACAATTATTTAGCCCAGTAGAAATAAGGCTTTAAACAAAATAATTGAAATTATTCTCTGATTCCAGACTTCGATATTCCGAACAAGTATCAGTAATACGCGGAGTATTGTATTTTGCAACAATATATTAATTTCGGTTTCGAAGCTCAACGCTGAGGTTGTGGAAAATCTGATAATCCTCATGACATCCTCATGACAACGTCCAAACGTTTTATGTTTATCGTAAAAATATTAAATCTTCCGCTGTTCGTTCAAATCGCAATCTGATGACTCGCCAAATGTCATCTGTATTTACCATCGGTAATCAGTGTTATACTTAATATAACTATTGGTATTGAAGACCATCTTCAGCTTTGTAGCACAATTCGCTACAATAAGCGCAAGGGATATGTAAACGTGACAATATCCAGTGCCGTTTATAATAAGAAGAATTTTGAGCTGAACAGTGGAGGTTGATCATCACCTGACTGTTTGACGAGAGAGATGATCCTTAAAATAGGTCCAAAACAGTGAAAACGTGAATTTAACTTCACGTATTAGAGTATTTTTAGGGTTCCGTAATACTCTGTCCGTCCGTCTGTCTGTCTGTCTGTCTGTCTGTCTGTCTGTCTCTCTGTCCACGCTTCTAGCTTCTGTAATTATGATATTTGGTATTAGAGATTATATCTCTCTCTCTCTCTCTCGAGATCTCAGATTTGCCATCAAATAATAATAATAATTTTATATTTTAGGAGTGGCCCTCCATACATGTGAAGTGGGGGTGAAAGATATTTATTCAATCTACCCAATTGTGTGGGTTGTGAATCGTTGAATAGGTCTTTTAAAAAGAAGGCAGGGTTTCATACATGACTTTTTTACAAAGTCAACCATTTTCGAGTAATCGGCCTCCAAAGTGGCTTATAAGTTGGTCCTCCCCTGGCATTTCTAAATTATAAGAGATAGAAATTTGTAAGTTTCCATGCTGATAGATCATGCTAAAAAATATTTAAGAAAATTAATTTCAGCGAAATCGGACTATAACTTTTGAAGTAATTCAAAGAAAACCTATTGCACGTTGATAGTAACAGAACCCACCTTAGACATGTCGTGATATGCTCTTGGTTAGGTTAAGTTGTTAACACGCGCGATAATGTGAGAGACATTTATATATTTATTAAAGTGAAACTTTTATTACATCGTCTCAAACTTTTTCGTCTGTGTGTTGCATGTCGCGTGACGGTCGGCCGCGGAGTAGGGATAAAGTGAAAGGCGCTCGTCAGAGCAGCCGAGGCCAATATGGCGGCGCCTATAGTTCGCATCAGCTGACCGTGTAGTATAGACTAGTACTCATTTGTGCCAGTGCTCCACGCTATTTTGTTATTAAGTTTCACTTTTACCGTGGTTTCAGAAAACCACACAATCCTTTTTGTATTGAAACCTTAATATTTATTACTTTGCCTCTTAGACAGGAAATGGTAATTAAATATTGTGACAGATTGACAAATGTCAAAGTGTAATAAAGTTATATCATACGCACGGTGGGTAGTGGGAGCTAACTGAGGTAGCTATAATAATTATTAAGTATAAACTATTAATGTAATAATAGGAATATCAGTCCAGTTCCAATTTCCATTAAAATTACGAAAAATAAAATTTCACTCATGTTTTTCACGATGAAACCGAACGTCAAAAGAGATTGACAATAATGAATCGACCATAAATCGATATAGATTTGACAATTCAAATACTCGTTTTTGTTTGACGGCGATTCGAAAATCGATTTGGTTTCAACTAATAAGTCTCTCGATGAGATAACAATATCTATTGGGTACAATACTAGGTACTAATTTCAAACACAATGGTCCAAATTGTCTTCAGGATAGAAATACACGTGAGTGTATATGTGAACCAAATGCATGTTAGTGTGTGTTGCTGATATTTTCATTAATGTAATGTATTTCGAAATATTACGAGTATTTTAAGAACGCACGCCTTCTTCAGCATAAACTTTAATTGTGCCAAATTTCACTTTTATACCGTACGCACAATTCTCGTAAAACTGTACTTGAAATTTTCGCTTCACGTATTAATATATAGATTTTGTATTGTGCAAATATTCTATTCGTTCGTTACTTTGTGAATGTGGAAAATAATTCTTATTTTTACATGGATTTTTTATGCTTAAAAGTCTCTCACTCTCCCACTCTTATTAATGAATGATGTCAACATCTGCATGGAAAATTAGGATGACGAAACTCGAGTTTGTACTGTATATTTTAATTTTTAAATAAAATAAACAGTATGCTTTTATTGCTCCTTATGACCAGGGAGACGCGAGCCACGTAGGTATACATTTTCGATGGTCTAAGCTGAATGCAGATGCTGATGACTCCAGACTATTCGCGACTATTTCGGCCCATCCGCTTCCGTTTCTATATGTGGCGTGGGTTTGTATACGCTCGCCAAATTGGCGAAATCTTGGCGGCGGATGGCGGGCGGCGGCGGAATGCCGTGACGTCACATGATGTATCACCGTCAAGGTACTCAGAGTTACTACCGTTATTTTGAAACTTTCTCGCTGGCAAAATTATACATTCAGATATTTCAGAGTCTAATTATCAAGGAAAAAGCCTCTTACGTAAGAGTAACAGGAGATTTTTTATTGTCATATTGAATTGTACTTATGAATTTAAAAATAAATTGTCAGTGTAACGACCGCACTCAGAGACTTTTAATGCTCACAGGAGCTACTTAGTACAAGAGTACTTTGACATAAAGTCCATGCAGTTTCTGTCAAAATATCAACCTAAGTGACTCCATATGTAAACATTAAATGTTTGGCCGTAAATTGGCTACATTAAGTGAATAGTACTCGACTATTGAAATTCAATAGGTCCATAGTAGGTACATATTTCACTTAATGTGGCCACTGGCCATATATTTACAGATGCTGTACCTATTTTTATCTTTCCTCATAGTATAAGCTCTGTCTCCAGTTGGAAAATGTAACATGATTTTGCACATTACGACAAGTGCTAATGGAAAAGAAAGAGATACCTAATAATTAGTCAATGCAACCACATCCTACTTTTGTTGAAACTTTCCGTACGCAATTATATACAAAGACATCAATTTAATATGTCTCTTATTTACATTGAAATAAAGTCGTAATTCGTACATAGTACTAGAAAAACCATCAAAATCACAACCAAAGTACAAAAACCTATTGATACTGTATACTATATACCTCTTCCAAGGTTCCATATTTCACAATATCACTTCCACAGATTCAAGAAAGCAAACGTAAAGATGTCACACATAAAAAAGCCGAGCAAACACTAGTATGTTCTAAGCCTAACACGACTTTTATCAAAAATATAACATTGAAGGACATTGCATGTAAACATTATCTTAACAATTAGCATTTTCATTCGAAGATTATTTAAAAACTTCTTAAGAAATGTTTTAATCTTATATTTCTATAAATATTAGACATAATATTTATAGAAATATAAGATGCTAGAAAATTAATTCACTAATCACTTAATATAAAGCTCGATTATCCCAGGTACTACATATAATATTGATCATTATACTAATTATTGCTCAGCATTTCAAAGGCTGTGTGACGTATTACACACTGCACGATTTGTGTGTTGCTTGTTGAAAATAGTCGCCAGGAAGTTGGCACGGCTTGATACATACTGATGATACATCAGACAAATATTTCGCGTTTATCACAACAGAACTCACCTCCGCTAATTGGTCGGAACTAATTATACTGCTTTATTTATAATTTCGAATTTTGTTTTTGAACGGTTTGACGTGTCTTCAGCTGATATTTAAAAATAAATTCAATATAGTATTGTCGGTTTGGGGTTAATTCATGCATTTTCAACACAAATCTCAATTATTTTTGGATTTCGGCCAATTTTAATTACGTATATATGTATGTAGTATATAACATAATAATATGCTTCGTCAATTACAGTATGTAAAACGATTCCACTCACGACCAGTTTCATAATTAAAGTTGACCGAAATCCAAAAATTTTTTCAGTGCGCGCACTGGCAACAAAATAGTCTCCTTCCTTCAACCTTTGCATTCCGATTATCAACTTTAGCGCTAAATAGTGTCAAATTCTCCATAAAATGACCAATGAATTTTGCGTGCGCTAAAGTTCATAATCAGAATGCAAATGGTGGGCAACAGAGACCAGTTTACTGCCAGTACGCATGCACTTATTGTTATTTGCAATAGTAATTTTGGTAGACTATTTGGTACCTATTTGGTTTTATATGTTGATTTGCGTAGGTTCTACGTAACAAGTCAGCAAGAAAATAGCTGTGTGATAGTGTGAGGTCAATGGCTTTAGCGTCGTAGATTCGCTTAATTACTAGGTATTTTCTTTTCGAGTTTTTTTTTCACTTATACGTCCTTAGATAAGCAGTAAATCGTGTGTACAAATTTTCTGTTAATTTTGCGAAACTTTATATAACCGCTGCTGTGTGCGTAAAAAGTTAGCCAGTTAAATCTCCAAAGCTCGTAATTTTGCGTTATTTATCACGGGTTATTAATGGTTTTGAAGCTCAAGGCTGGACGGATGTTTTGGCCGAAACTATTTAGTATTTACACTGGCCATAAATAATAACAGATTGAGACGTAATATACGACTAATATATTTCACACTGTGACCAAATATATAATATTTTGTGGCTAAAATTAACTGCAAAGCATAATTATTTTGTTTATGCGTTTATATTTATATACAAACAGAGGTGAGCACTGAATTGCGTAATTTCCAATTTTGTTCACCGGGACTACCGGGAGGTTAAAGCCAAGGGAGAGGGGTGAGGTTATTAATAAAAAGAGGATGTTTACAAAATCGGGATCACCCGCTACAACAACAAATAGTATGCACTCTTTGGTGTTGTAGAAACACATCTATAATTATCTCAATTTAAAATTAGATTACACCCCTAGATATGTAAAGAGTCAAAGAACTTATCAGTTATTAGTTATTACGCTAAGTAGGACAGTGATGCATTGCCCGCGGTGGCGAAAAGACGCTACCTTGTGGTCATTTTGTTGCGAATTCACGTACTTACTAAAACAGCTGTGTCCGTGACTCAGCCACACCCTGTGTTTATCTTTTGTGCTCGTGTCTGTAGGTACGTAAGATGACAGGTGTTTAATTACCAAGTCCAACTATATCTGCGCATTAACTTAATTGTCCATAAATGTGTACAGTCTATTATTATATAATATAAATGGTTTGTGGAGATGTTAAAGTATAGATTAGCACACGTACGAATTTGGTCCGGAGCAGACCACGGTTTTGGTTGCCAACTTAGCGGTTTCTCCCTAAAATTAGGGAAAAAATCCTATAGGGGGACGATTTTTAAGGTTATTTTTAGAGATAAGATGTAGTAGAATGAAAAAATCGTCATGTACGGGAAGCCAACTTTAAATTTAAAATTATTGTTTTTTCAAAATATAAAAAAATAATTAAATTCAAAATATACTCTGAAGGTACTAAATTTCATCTAATTATATTCATAATTACAGAAGTTAGAAGGCATGCAGACAGTCAGACAAACAGACAGACGGACGGCCAGAACAAAACCATAAGGGTTCCTTGTACTACGGTACCCTAAAAATAACAGTTGCCTAGGAACAAATTCATATTTTCAATTTCAGCATGTCATGGTCTTCATACGTGTTAAGACGAGTTGATGATGACGACACTCACTGTAAAAAGCTCCCCAAACGATATGACCTTGGTCGCGTCCTTCAGTTCTGGAGGTAGAAGGCTCTTGCACGGCGCCTTGCCGTACTCATTAATGATCTCGCATAGCTCCTTCATCTCTGTACACACTCGCGCTTGGGCCTCCGCCCCCCGGTACTCTGTCATCGAACCAGGAATGGGCCTAGAACAAAAAGAATTTTCTTACAAAAGTCCGTCTCAATCAGGGCGGTCAATGTTATCTCGTGGTATGAAGGGTTTTGTGTTACATCTTAAAAATCAGGAATTGTGATGCACTTTTTTTATTCACTAAGTTTTAGGTTTCTGTAGGAGAATGAAAGGAAGGACCCCCTATAGTTACACTCTGTCCTTCCGTCAGTCTGCCCGCCTTAACAGCATCTGTAATAATGAATTCTTAATTGAAAAAAAATAGTAAAGTTATAGATTATGTAAATAATTTCGTTTACAGCATCATAAGAAAATTATAATTTTATATATTAGGAGTGGCTCTCCATACATGGGAAGTGAGGATGGATTTTTTTGCATTTCACCCCATCGTGTGGTGTATAGTCAAATGGTGCTTTTACATAAAGGCTAAGTTTCATACACGAGGTTACAAAGTGGTTCACAAGAAGGTCCACCCTGGCTTTTCTAAACTATAAGAGGTAGAAACTTGTAACTTTTCATGTTAATGTAGGCCATGCTAAATATTCTTTAGGAGAATTATTTACACCGAAATCGGACATTTGAAGTAATTTAAAAAACTCCTGTAGCGCAATGATAGTTGCAAAACCCTCCTTAGACAATTAAACATATCCTGACGTGCTTTTGGTAAGGTTTTTAATTATTTATTTTATAACCTAAGTGAAAAAAAAATTAAGATGCGTTGCACATACCTATGTTTATGTTACGCATCATCTTATACTTTAAACGAGACAATCTTATTTATATAATCGGTTTCTCGAAAACGGCTGTAAGTATTAAAATTAAATTTAGTATGCAGGGAGTTTTGGGGGAGGAAAATCGATGTTCCCTGCGCGATTTTATATTAATGCGCTATGTGTTTTTCTTTCGTCGTGCAACAAAATACTAAGGCGGGTCAATAAGTCCGTGACTTTTTGAATTTCAAATTCAAAATTTGAACTTGCTGCGTCAGTTAGTTTGTGTTTTACAGCTATCTTTATCAGACTATCCAGTAACTTAAGCATTATTTTTTGCGAAAAAAAAACCATTACCGAGACCAAGGCTAAGCTTGATAAATACTATGGGGACTCTGCACCATCGATTTCAATGGTAAAAAAGTGGTTTACTGAATTTTGTTGTGGCCGTACAAGCACTGAAGAAGCCGAACGTCCTGGACGCCCAGTTGAGGTCTCTACACCCGAAACAATCGAAAAAATTCACGATATGGTGTTGGCCGACCGAAGATTGAAAGTGCAAGAGATTGTGGAAGCCATAGGCATCTCGCATGGCTCAGTGGTTTCAATTTTGAATGATCACTTGGGCATGAGAAAGCTTTCCGCAAGTCGACCACAAACGCAATCGTGTAACAACTTCACAGGAAGGTTTGGCGTTGTTTAATCACAATATGGAGGAGTTTTTGCGCCGTTTTGTAACCGTGGACGAAACATGGATCCATCACAACACACCAGAGACCAAACAACAGTCAAAACAGTGGGTTTCTAAGGGTGAATCGGCGCCAAAGAAGGCCAAGGTGGGTTTGTCAGCCAATAAAGTTATGGCGACTGTTTTTTGACTATCTTCAAAAGGGAAGAACAATTAATGGGGAATATTATGCCAACTTATTGGACCGCTTCAATGAGGATTTGAAAAAAAACCGACCGACCGACATTTGGCCAAGAAAAAAGTTCTTTTTCACCAAGACAATGCAAGGGTGCACACATGTGCAGTTGCCATGGCAAAAATCCATGAATTGGACTATGAATTGCTCCCACATCCACCCTATTCTCCAGATTTGGCTCCGAGTGACTACTTCTTGTTCCCAAACCTGAAAAAATGGCTCGGTGGAAAAAGATTTGACTCCAATGATGAAGTCATCTCGCAAACAAAGGCCTATTTTGAGGACCTCGACAAATCATATTTTTTGGAAGGGATAAAAAAATTGGAGAAGCGTTGGACAAAGTGTATAGAGCTCAAGGGGGACTACGTTGAAAAATAAAATGATTTATTTATCAAAAAATTTATTCCAAAAGTCACGGACTTATTGACCCGCCCTCGTATTAATAATTTTGACTCTTCAGTGTCAGTGCGATTGGCAGTTTGGTATGCGTATGTATAATTTTTGGTTTGTCGGAAAAATCTGAATGTGTTGTGTTCGAATTCCGGTCAGATAAATATTTATATGATTCTTTTTTTTATTTTATTTATCAGAACTCCATAACAAAGCTCGGATACCCAATATTCTAAAGTTGGTTTACACTTAAAAGAAGCTTAGCTAGATTTTCGTTGTACATAGAAACCTTGGTAATGCGAAAGATTGGATAAATGTTTATTACTCAATCACGCTGTAAGTGAGGGTGAAGGAATCCGGACGAAATTGGGTACGGAGATTGATTATATATATATAAAAGAAAGTCGTGTTAGTTACACTATTTATAACTCAAGAACAGCTGAATCGATTTGGCTCACTTTGACTTTATCCCGGTCCCGGGAGGCGTGAAATAAAGTTTATAAGATGTGCGATTTGATATGGAAAATTAAAAAGTAATGGAAAATCTTATCTTATATATATTTAAAATGGATTGCAATTCCAATGTCTCGTTAAAACTTGTGACCGGCTGGCCCGATTCGGCTAATTTTGGAATGTCTCGAAATTAAACAGTGAGAAATATTGTAAAAATTGCATGGAAAATATTAACATATATTTATAGGTGCGACAGAACAACGTGTGTCGGGACAGCTAGTAATCTATAAATAGAACACACAAACTTTGCCCTAAAATTACTCTGAAACTCTACATACGACGTATTAGCTTTTTCTTTATGGAAAACAAAATGTTCCCGGAACTGCGTTCGTGGAAAATCCGGGTATCGTGCGGGAATCTTAAGGGATGAAAAGCATGTGTCAATTGTTAACCCTTAATTCGATCCTGTTTACTTCTTATACTTAAAAAGAAATAGCTTGTGCACCAATACAGATTTTCGAATTATTAATATTGGTATTTGGGAACCATTACCCATGTTATAAAAAAATTTTTCATAAGAAAATTACAATACCTAATCACTATTGCAGTTAACCAATGCTATTTGCGATCTATATCATTCAATAAGCTTATAATTTGCACAACATGCTGTTATATCTTACTTATAGCCGGCTATACGTTATAGATTTAAGGGTCGCTTACATCCTGCAACCTTCAACTCTCTACGAGCTTTGACCTGAGGGTCAATTCTGCTAAATAAAACCTGCATTAATAGTATTACAATCAAGTCCCGACACGCTGACACTGCCAAACCAATATTCTCGTAAACGTTAAACCAGCGCAAAACGCGTTCTGATCGGTCGAAACTTCATAAAATCAATTTATGATAACAAGTCGCGTCTAAAGTCTACTTTCAATACGAGAATTGAGTTTCAGGTATGCATTGAATTTTGATGTCTTGTCTGTGTCCTTTTTAAGATCTTTCGTTGTCAGACTTCATCTGCCCTACGGTCTAATTGTCCAGTACAGTTCCATTTCAACTGACTAATGTGCTGGACATGGAGCTAGTGCTGGATTATGTCAGTTTCGTTGGTTCTGCTAGTATTTTTTATATTCTGATTTTACCAAGTAAAATAAGCTCCTATTCTAGCTCTCTTCGATCTTTAACAGTTATTCTTATTTAAACTTAAGCTAATAAAAAATAATAATTTATTATACCTAAATGGTATTTTTCTCCAAAACAATTTTTTAACCGTTCCATGCCATATTCCATTGAATCAGAGATACATAGCCGGCCATACGTACAATATTTGAGAGTTGTTTTGTAAAAACCCGGCAATACTATAATTTTCTCAAAAGTTCTCCGAATTTATTTTTTTCGAATCTACGCTAATGGCTTTTGGCCATCTTAGCTTAATCGATCTAGTGACTGCCATTTAGCTAGTCGTTTGGTGGGGAGACGATGAGGGAGTTTGACCCGGTCGCGGTCATGATTAAGTGTGGTTACACTAGTGGGAGTCGAATTCGGACCCGGGTTCGAGTCCGGTGGTCCCGTGTTTGTGTCGGTCCGTATGTCTGTACGTGTGTTCGTGTCTGGTGTAAGTCTTCGGGGTAGGCGCTGGCGTCGACCCCAGTGCTTTACTATCCACGCGGGTGCATGTGCTTTGTGTTTACGTAACTGTACACAGTACATTACGTATTTTGTGATGAAGTCTACTGGATCGGCTAAGATGTGCTTAGGCCGCTTTTGGGGATGTCTGAACGTCTGTGCGTCGTGTTCGTAGTCCAAGGCTTTACATATAAGGGGATTTGGATGTTTATTACCTTTCTCAAAGAATCTCTCGGCGAGTTCTTTGATATAGGCTTTTATAGTGATAAGGTCGAAGTCTCTATGCAAGTCGATGTTGCGTACGTAACGTGGCGCGCCTGTTGCTAAGCGCAAAAAGCGGTTTTGAACCCTTTGTAGGCGTCCCATTTGATTATCAGTTATGTGTGCGAAAGAGACACACGCGTAAGTGAGTATTGTTCTAATACACGTTTTATACAAAGTGAGTTTATGTCTTAGGGACATTATACTCCGCGCGTTTAACAACGGATATAATTTGAACAGTGCTTTACCTATTGTTGATGTTACGTGTTCGGTAAACGTCATCGACTTGTTTAGTACTACGCCTAAGTATTTTACTTTTTTAACCTCCGGGATTCGGTTTCCGTGCAGGCTGATAGGACCAATTTTTTGTTGTTTTTTGTTATATTTGAATTTTTTAAATTGAATAGTTTTACTTTTTTCGGGATTTATTTCGATTATCCATTTTGAGAACCAGTCGCCGAGAACGGTGACTGCTTTCTGGAGATTATTTGTTACTATTTCTGCATTGCGATGAGCATAGTACAGGGCTGTGTCATCTGCGAATAATGCCAATTGCCCCCTAGGGTGTTTGGGAATATCGCAAGTGTACAGGTTGTAGAGAGAGGGCGAGAGTACCGAGCCTTGTGGGACTCCCGCCTCAATATCTCTGAGGGAGGATAGTGCGCCTTCGACTCGGAAGCGAAATTTTTGGTCTTTGAGGTAGTTACTGACTGTCAGAACGAGACAATCCGGTACGCCAAGCTGGTACAGTTTGTACAACAGACCTTGGTGCCAGATTTTGTCGAATGCTTTTGCGATATCGAAGACAACGGCGCCTGTCGTTTTCCTGTCATTGTTGCTCTCGATTATGTACTCCGTTATGCGGTGTACTTGAGCGGGGCAGCTGTGCTGTTCGCGGAAGGCGAACTGCTCGTCCGGTAGGAGCGTTTTCTCTGTTATGACGTCCTTTAGACGGCTCAGAATTTGCTCGTATACCTTACCAAGGGAGCTAATGAGACTGATTGGTCGGTAGCTAGTAGGCTGCACCCGGGGTTTGCCCGGTTTGTGAATACCTATGATAATGGCTACTTTCCAAATGTCTGGGAATGAACATCCTACTAAGAGGGCGTTAAAGATGTTCACGAGAAGTTGAATTAATGCGGGCGGTAACATTTTAAGTGTTTTTTTTGAAAGACCATCTAGGCCAGGTGCCTTTTTGGCATTTATACACTTTATGATATCTTTGACCTCTTTCGATTCCACCGGCCTCATGCTCTCTTCAGGTGGTCTCGATAGTCGGCTTTCGACCTCGCTATTTACTACTCTAAGGTGCAGGGGGTCTATCGGAAAGGAGCTCGGCCGACACTGTTGTTCGATTGTGTCGGCTAAACATTCGGCCTTGTCTCCATCCTCCAGTGCAGGAGGGCGATTTGGTCTAAACAACGGAGGCATGTCGCTCTCCATGTCTTTTTTGAGGGCTTTCGCGAGTGGCCAGTAGGACGTGTGTGACGGTTCTAGCTCGCTTAGAAATCGATCCTACTTTTCGGCTTTGAATTCTTTTATTTTGAATTTGACCTCTTACGAGGTGACGAAGGGTCTTACGGCACTCTTCCGACGGGTAGCGATCATAGGTGCGTTTAGCCGCATTTCGGAGTCTGATGGACTCCTTTATGTCCTCCGGGAGGGGCCTGTGTCTCTCGTGACAGAGACATCTCCCTGGATGACTTTTTTATGGTCGCTACCAGGTGGTCTGTTAGGTCTGAAGCAGCCGCTATAGCTGCTTCGCTACTTTCTATATTATCTGGAATTTTATCGACACATAAATGTATACATACCTCTGCTTGGGAGGGGTGCCTCTCTTTGGTGGTGCTTGGCGCCTCTTTACTTGGGGTGCGCCTTTGCACCCTTTGTAGTTGGCCGGATGGCCAGAAGTTTTGCATAGGACGCAGCTTGGGGGAGTAGTCTCCTCAACTGGGTTCCTGCGCTGACATTCTGATGTGCCGTGGTCGCCCAGGCACTTTACGCAGCGCGGTCTGGCGAAGCAGTTCCGCGCTGAGTGGCCGTACAGTTGGCAGCGATGACACTGCCCCGGCATTCCCCTTTTGTAGGGAGGTTCGATGCGTATACCCGTGATGTGGCATACGGCTTTTATATTGAAAATGGCTTTTCCCTCCAGAGTGGGGGGAAGCACGACAAGTACCATATTATAATGGTATTTCTTAAGGGGGTGGTACATCCTGTGTACCTCTTTAGTGGGGATCCCCTGTCTACAGAGGTCCTCGAGCACGGATTCCGTGGACAGTTCTTTGTCGACACCCTTAATGACGACACGCAGTATGCGTTCGTCCTCCAGGGCTTTTCTCTTTCTGCGTGCTTTTCCCTAAGGAAAGCAGTCAGTTTCCTATAGTCATCAGGGGTTGGGACCTGCATCAGGATCCCATTTGGGGTGGCGTGGGCTGACGAGTAGCGGATACGCTGCTCGTTTATGGCCCCGCTTATTTGATTCCGTTTTGCCTTTTCCTGTATTATAACAGGAGGCGGCATTTTGGGAGCCGAGGGGGTCGACTGGGAAGTCGACTTGGGGCTGTTAGAGGCCGCGGCTTTTGTGCCGTCAGCCTGCACGGTTTGCGCCCGGGCGCGGGGCGGGGACACCAAAGAAAAGGTGATATATATTTGAAAGAAAGAAAGAAAAAGAAATTTATTTGATATAACACAACATTTTACAAGATAAAGTGATTACAGTCAATAAATCAAGATGATACCAAATTGGTTCCCATTCCCATTTTTTAACAATTTACAACAATATCTATTATTTTCAACAAAGGCTACAAAATATATGTGTGCATATAAGTGTCATGATAAATCCATTCAATGGTTTTGGCGTGCCTGGGTAACAGACAAATATACAGTTCGCATTTATGCTATTCACGTGATTATGAAATATCGACTTAATTTTAGTATACTAAAACGATGATGCTAATTACCCTCGGCAATCTTCGTTTCTCTATGGAAATGACTGAGGCTATATAAAAAACCATGATTGCCGCAAGACATTGAAGTCGTAGACGTGCTGTATAGCTAAGCAATAAACACGTTATGTACAAAGGTGAATTTTTATCCGAATACAGAGACAAATTATGATTTGGCTCTTATATTAATACTTGAAGAACTTTCAGTACAGTTTTACGAGAATTGTGCAACGGGAGGAGTATAAAACTTGGCCGGTAAATTAGTTTATGTGAGGGAAGGTGCGGAGAAATCAATTTTTTTTATGATTATTAGGTATACATAATAAAGTATACATAAGTATACGTACACAAATACGTTTGAATATAAGTTCTACGCAAACAGATTTTTCCGCAGTACCTAGAGAATATATTAATATTAGAATTTAGAGAGATCTAAATATTATGCATAGTATTTATACTATGCATATGCATAGTATAAATACTAACTATGCATAATAATATTTGGATCTCTCTAAATTCTAACTTGTGATATGAATAATAACATCTAGGTTCGAAACAGCTACGTGACTGTGAAAACCACGTGAATACAAGCACTTTAAAAGTCAGATGTTTTGCCGTGTCTTCGTCTGTTTTATGTTTACTGTGAGAAATACTCGTAATATTTTAATTAAATTTTTAAGTATTTAATTGACAGCTTTTATCTCTGATAGTTTAATATCTAACAAGAATTCAATATTAAATATCGCTTTACCTAATCAATGTGAAAATATTTGAAGCAATAAATAAAACCGGTATATGAAAAGTATTTTTCTTTAATGCTTCGCTTATTTAGGTTGGATAAAAACAAATTAAGATTTAAGCAGATTTAAAACGGGATCGGCCTAGATTGAATGGAACTGAAATTAAAAGCTTTTCGATATGAATTCGTGGCTCTTTGCTAATTATCACTTACCCACTCATATCAGTATTTCACCATAATCGTTATGTTCGGTAATATGCAATAGACCAGGGATTAAAAAAAATCCGATTTCATTTATTTTGGGTAGCTTGGCGTAAACGGAACACCGAATACAACTACCAGAGGTTGACACTGGAACCTGAAACGACCTTTTTAGGGTGCCGTACGCAAAGGGTAAAAACGGGACCCTATTACTGAGACTTCGCTGTCTGTCCGTCCGTCTATCACGAGGCTGTATCTCCTGCAACTTTACTTAATGTAACTTGTCAGGCATGTAAGTTTGACACTTGAGAGGTTGGCCGAGATAGCTGGACGGTTGAAATTACCACAGATGGACATACAACTAATACTAAAAACAAAATAAAAGGGGCTCCAATAGAACAAACGTGATTTTTTGCCGTTTTGTGCTGAACCCTTCGCGTTTGTCGGTCCAGCCGACTCGCACTTGGCCGGTTTTTTATACATTGTACTCCCGCGCGACATCCACACCCTATATCTATTATTTCCCTTTTCGTTCCCTTCACAATATTCTTAATAACTTCAAATCGAACGATAATAGAAAATTATGCCTATAGTAATAAAAATGAACTTTACGAATCAAAAGTTTGATCAAAAGAGCAAACCATATAGTGCCAAGATCCGGTATAAGAAATATCTATCCTCATCTGTTATTTATTAGCGATAAGATATATATGATAGATAATATTCACATCCTTATGATGATTATTTATGACACCTTGCAAATAGGCAACCGCCTAGTTAAGGAGCCCAAGGGCCGATTCACACCGAAATGTCAGCGGTGCGGCGAGCAGCATAACTGTCATATACTTAATTTGAATCTTTATCTTCATTATTATAAAACACAGTTTCGCTTGAGACAACCGCCGCCGCTCACGGCCGCCGACGGCCGCTAGCAACAGTAGCGGCCGTCGGTAATACCGTCGGTAAAGCCATAGGCCACCAATAATAGATCCGTCGAAATGTCAATAACTTCAGATGACTTTATCGCTAAGTTTACGACAAAATATTATCATAATAAGTTGGTACATTGTACGTACTAAGAAGTATTTTTAGTAAGTCGTTGTTTTTTGACCTTGTCTAAAAGACTTAACGTGACAATGTAACACAGTCATCAGAGCAAAAAAAAAAAAAGAAAACAGGCATACATGTTTAAATATTTTCAATATTTAGTATTTATATTTTTAAACATTTTACACGTTGTTAAAACCATCTAGGAAAGGTTTTTGTAATCTACATTCATAACGTGTTTTTTTTAAATTATTCAACATTTTAATGTGTTATTTATCAAAAAATACTTTGCTGCTGTCCTCATTGAAACTTTTTTGTTTTACTTGCGACGTGACAAAGTATGGTGGTAAATCGTATTTTTAATGGTATCCTTACTGTCCTTACTAATATTATAAGAGCGAAAGTTTCTAATAATGTATGGATGTACACATGTTTGTTACTCTTTCACGCAATAACCACTGAAATTTTAATGACACTTCACAATAAGATAGCTTTCATCAGAATAAAACCTAGGATTTATATTATAAAAAGTGTGTATATCAGCTCCGCGACACACGACTGGAGTTTACTCTAAAAAGTAAAATTTGGTATGCAATGCAACCGACGCATCTTCGGCTACTATCGTGTCACACCGTACCGTGTGAACGTGTGACCGTGTGACATCGTGAATTCGATTTTACCCTCATAGATTTTTATACCTCGGGCTTGTATATGAAAATCGTATCTTAACCTGGGAGCACACGTGCCCTTGAAAGTTACGTGAGCACACAGGCATACAGCATTTCGCTCACGTTTACTATGCAGGAAAATAGTCCCCAGAACATCATTACTACAGTAACCTTTCTTTCTAGTCGTATCCTCATGACTGAGGGACGTGACCACCAAAATTTGTTTGGAACATGCAGCTGGAAGCCTCAACAATCGCGTCCGTCCATCGTATAGGCACTCTGCCTCTACTCCTTTGTTCCTCCATTTGCCCCATTAGTATGAGTCTCTCAAGGTTATTAGGCTCTCGGCGAGCTATATAGCCGAAAAAGGTGAGTGATCTTTGCAGGCAAAGAGTGGACGGGCGGGTTTTAATTTTGAGCTGCTGAAGTCCATGGAATCCTGAGCATTTTGCGCCAGCGCCATAATTCAAACGCGTCTATCTTGGCTCATGTACGTGCTTTTAGTGTCCATGTCTCGGACGCATATAGAATTATTGCAAAGATCATGGAACGCATAAGTGTTATTCTTCCACATCTTTTCTAAGCGTCCAACTACGGATTGAACCATCTAAACCCGTCTGGCAACCTCGTTCTCGCAATTTCTATCGCTGCGAATCAACGACCCTAGGTAGACAAATTTCTCTACGGGTTGAAGATTAGGATTAGGCAACAAGCTTATTACAGAATAAGCCTGTCGATGTACATCAGTTTGGTTTTACTGCGATTGATCTTAAGGCCATAGTCACGACTAACTCTTTCGAGCCGTACTAGGAGTTTAGCTAGTTTTGCCTTACTAGTACTAATGATGTCATCATGGTGGTGTCATCGGCGAACCTTAGGTTGTTGACCATTGATTTTAATGCCATCTTCCCAATCTTCTAACACTCGACGCAATATGTGTTCGCTTCCGAGGTTGAACAACTACGGAGAGACGATGCAGCCCTGTCTGACACCACGCTCAATATTGAACGGCTCTGACAGATCATTATCTAATCTCACCCTTGACCTTCTAAGACTCTAGACCTTCCAAAACAAACCTTTTGGTTTTGCACTAAAAATATGAGATATTCGGGGACGCCCATCGTTATCATCACCTCCAGCATTTTAGCCCAGATGGTGCAACAAATGCTTTGGCATAATCTACAAGACACAGAACTATTGCAACATTAAATACTCTACTCTTTTCTATCAGCTGTCGGATATTTCGAATTTGTTCTCGGATACCTTTTACGAATCCCGCTTGCTCTTTAGATATCTGTCTGGTTATGTAGTATGCCAGTCTCTTATTTAAGACCTGCAGAAATATATTACTGGCGTGAGAAATTAATGGGATTTTCTTTGTTTACCCTTTCTTGTATAGTGGTATTACAAGGGATTCTGTCCAATCATCTGGCCACTGTCCTGTCCTCCATAGTTTAAGACATACCAAATGCATTACTCTGATTCCAGTTGGACCCAAGAACTACAATAATAAGTAACAATTATTCACTTGAAAAAACAATATCGTTATATCATTTAGTTTATTCAATTCAAGTAAAATCACAACAACAAAACATACCTACATCGATACTCGCAAGATGAGCAAAATGCCGCGTAGCACGACTTCGCTGGTTCAACCACCTCCCCTGATCGACTAGGACGCATGGCGCCGATGTAACTACTATGCGAGTGTCGGGGGGAGTACAAAACTCAGCTATAGCGTAGGACAGGTGCACACATTTTTGACGAAACGCCATGAGTTTTGAATTCTCCGTGATGGAAATGCTCAAAGCGCGAGTGCTCGCGGGTTGAGGAGTAAACTTCAAGAATATCTTTAATTGTTGTGTGAATTGTCCAAAATATAACGATAATCCTACTTGACATATGTGTCACCCTGCGAGCTATTATGGCGTGTGCTGCAAAAATCGTTAGAGCTACACGTATTTAATGTATGTTGGAAATGTTTATCTTCAATTGTCCTACAAAAAAGTTTCCAGTTACATATTATCTCTATATTTTAAGTATAGCTTAAATTACGCATTCTAAGTTATAAAAAATATTTACATATATAATATTATGGTATTTTCAGGACCAATATAGACGGATACAGTATTAATCCTTATCAAATTAAATAAGTTAGTCACTTTAAACATTTTAAATACATTACAATTGTCGTTTATACTATAGTGTATAAATAAATATCTAAGTTGTTGTTGTGCATCGGACCTGACTACACGTTTAATTTGCTGCGAGTAACAAGCCAGTGATTCCCAATCTTTGGTACCAGTATATTGTAATTGCTTTTCGATTAAAATGAAGTGCGACATTTGCGATGCTACTTTTACTGATGGGGTTTTCTGCCATGGGTGTAAGCGGAACATGGACTTTACCTGTGCCTCTATTTCGGAATCGGGCTACCGCAAGCTAGGGGCCGACAGAAGGTCATTATGGAGATGTCCTCAATGTAAGCTCTCATCGAGCCCGCGCCCAAAGTCACCGCTCCCGGAAGCTGTAACTCTGGATATGATATTGTCGGAGTTTCGAGAAGTAAAATCTCAGCTCAATAAGTTGCCTGAGCTCTATGAGGATGTCAAACTAATTAAGGATGATATCTCTGACTTGAAAGCGTCGTGTGACTTTAATAGTTCACGAATTGACAATTTGGAGACCAAGGTTTTGGCTGTGGAAAAGCAGGCTCTAGAATTCCAGAAGATGGAGTCAACTTTTTCGAGAGACTTGGCGCTACTAAAAAAAGATATTGTGAATCGGGAACAATGGTCGCGAATGAATAATGTGGAGATAAAAGGCGTACCGATAAAACCTAACGAGAACCTCTTTAATATAGTTGAGATTTTATCTAAAGTTGTAGGTTACTCGTTCCCCAAAACCCAAATTAACTATATAGCTCGGGTTCCTTCGCATGACTCAAAACATAAATCGATCATTGTGAGTTTTATTAATCGATACATTAAAGAAGAGTTCATCGCTGCATCACGTGCACGGAAGCAAATAAGTCTAAGAGATATTGGGTTTGGAGATGAAGACAGACGGGTTTATATTAATGATCACCTCGTTCCCAATCTTAAGAAGTTGTAAACAAGAGTTAAAGAATTTGCAAAGCAAAAGGGATACCAGTACGTATGGGTTAAATTTTGTAAAATTCATATTCGGAAAAATGACAAATCACCAGTACATATTGTTTCGAATGAAGTGGATTTAAAAAAGCTAGCTTAGTATGCATATTGCATTATTACTCATATGTAGTTATGTTAGTCTCATTTAAATATCTACTGCCTAATCACTGCTTAATTTATTGCTTAATTTCATTAATTGTTATCTTTGCTATAATATATTATGCTTTCCTGAATTATATACATACAGTTTATGTCTTGCTTTTAAAAATTGTAATTAGCCACCAAAAAAGGTTGAGAACCGCTTGCTTTTCATTCGTAAGTTTCTCGTACTGCTTCGTGAATGTCTTCGGGCCGGTCAAACCGGTACGGATGCATGTATTGTTGCACTTTTTGTCTCACTCGCACTCGCACTTGCTTGCGCGCACGGTTGATATTTTGATTCTTGCATATTTTATTATTTACCCTCAATTTAATTCTATCCTAAATATGTTCAATATTATTGCTTCTTCAATGCTTATTCATTTAGTTCTTAATATAATACTATTTCTTGTCTTCGAAATATTATATTGTAGAGTATTAAATAGTATTATATTCCTTGAAAAGTATAAAGAACGTAGTGTATATGAATCGTGGAACTCACGGGCTTTGTGTACTCATGTTCAGGGCAATGTTACGCTGTTTGTTTTATTTTTGATCTTCTATTATTATAATACAATCTCAAGTAGTTTCTTAAAAATAACACTTTATCATATAAAATTTAATGATATCCATTGGGAATTTTTTTATAGTTACCTGCTAGCAATATGCTTTTTAACGAATTACCAATTAATAAAATTTTATAATGTTGCTAACTATGCAGGTAGCTGTTTTAATTACATTGAGGGGACATTGATAAACTACTATCATATGGAGTTACGCTTCGAGATAAAATTTTTGAATCCAAAGACTATTAATAATTATATTTTGTGGTACGAATTAACTTATTTTAAATTGATATTCTACAGTCATCGTAATTGCTATCGTTTCCTAGTTATATTTTAACACTGTTGTTGTTTTGTTTTTGTGAAGTTTTTTACAAATGGATTCTAAAATAAGCATCTATTACCAAAATGCTCGCGGTTTACGTACCAAAACTGACTGTTTTAAAAGGAATGTATACCTCAACTCATACGATATTATATCGATAACTGAGACCTGGCTACTGGATGGTATACACGATCAAGAATTATTCGACAGTAGGTATGTTGTCTGGCGGCGTGATAGAGATTACTCATCGACCAACCAATTGTTAGGCGGTGGTGTCTTTTTAGCGGTTCGACGAGACTTCGCAGCTGTGGGACGTCCTGAATGGCACACATCGACTGAAGACCTCTGGGTGACTGTCTCTCCTATAGGTGGATCTACGGTTATAACTCATTTTTGTACGATCTACCTGTGCAAACAAAATTTGGGAATTAGTTCTTGTGAGCAACTAGAAAATTTCTCAAATAATTTATTTGACGTAGTTAACTCATGTCCTAATGATAGATTCATTGTACTAGGAGATTTTAACCTTCCGTTTATTGACTGGCACCCTCAGGGAACTCACTTCGCATCAGGTGGCGTGTCACTTTCTCGGAGTCAAATAAACTTTATCGATACTCTTGCTCTATGCAATTTATCACAACGCTGTCAAGTTCGCAATTACAATGATCGGTTTTTTGACTTAACTTTTTCTAATTGTGAGCTTAACATCAATGCTTGCGATGATCCTTTGGTACCTGAAGATGTACCCCACCACCGATCGTTATGTATTGACCTGGTGTACAATTCTGTTAGTTCTTTAGATTCTAAAAGTAGAGAGAAATATTTTTACAACCGAGGTAATTTTGATGAAATTTGCACCGCTTTAAATTTAGTTGATTGGCATGAATACCTGAATAATCAATCTTTGGAAGACGCCGTAAAATGTTTTTATGATAAATTATATATTCTTCGTAATTCCTACATACCACATAAAATGACTTCTGCAAAGTGTTTTCCTCCGTGGTACAATCCTGCCCTTAGAAAAGTTTTAAAAGAGAAATATAAATACCACCGAAAATTTAAAGTTTATGGTAATCTTACTGATTACATCTCATTTACACTACTTAGGAGAAGAGCTAAATCTCTAGAGCGCTTGTGTTATGAATCATACATTCAAAGAACTGAGAATTCCCTTGCTACTAACCGTAAAGTCTTTTGGTCCTTCATTAAAAGCAATTCCAGAGCCTCCTCTATGTTTCGATCCTCTATGACCTATGAAGAAGAGCAAGCCACTACTGGTGATAAAATTTGTAATCTTTTTGCCTTATATTTCAACTCCAATTTTCTTAATTCTAATTCCTCCATTAATTTATGCATTGAAGCGCCACATACTAATCATAACTCTATACGAGATGTTCAGGTGGATCCGGAAAATTTACTTAAACTTTTAAGATCAGTAAATTTGAACAAAGGCTCCGGACCTGACGACATTCCTCCTTTACTAGTTGTTAAGTGTGCCACAAGCTTGGTAACTCCCCTGTGCATATTATTTTCACGATCTCTGAAAGAAGGTTATGTCCCTATTATTTGGAAGTCAGCCTTTGTCACTCCTGTGCACAAAGGAGGCGACAAGTCCAATATCAAAAACTATAGACCAATATCAAAGCTCTGTACTTTCGCTGAAATTTTCGAGCGAATTGTATATAATCAGGTTTATTCAACGATCAATTATTGGTTTATTCCCGAGCAACATGGATTCTTAAAATCACGATCTACTACCTCAAATTTAATTCTTGCCTATGACTATGTTAGCTCACATATGGGTTCTGGTGCTCAGGTTGACGTGTTATTCACTGATTTCTCAAAAGCCTTTGATCGTATAGATCACTCTATCCTACTACAGAAGCTACTTTCTTCGGGAATACACGGAAATCTATTTCGATGGTTTACATCTTATATTAACAATAGGTCGCAGGCTGTCGCCATCAATGGATTTACGTCGAGGTGGGTATCAGTACCCTCAGGCGTTCCTCAAGGCTCGCTATTGGGACCTTTATTATTCGCGATATTTCTGAATGATGTCAGTTCTTGTTTCCACTATTCTAAATTTCTATTATACGCGGATGATACCAAAATAATGAAAAATGTTTCTTCACTTCGTGACTGTCATCTTTTACAAGAAGACTTGGACAGGTTTAGTGGCTACTGTATCGTACATAAATTAAATCTTAATGTAACGAAGTGTTATGCGGTGACCTTTAGCCGTAAGTCTAATTTGATAAAGTTTAATTACAAGTTCGAAAATAATGAGATAGTCTTTAAGGATACAATGAAGGATCTTGGAATAATAGTGGATTATAAATTAATATTTGATGAGCACATAAATTATATAGTAAATAAGGCCTCAAAGGCATTAGGATTTGTCATAAGGTCTTCTGCTAATCTCAAATCTATTAAAGCTATTAAAATACTTTACTGGTCGTATGTGCGTAGTATCCTAGAGTACGGGTCAGAGATTTGGAACCCCTCCTATGACATTTATAAAAATAGAATAGAATCTATACAGAAACGCTTTTAAGGTTCCTTCAGTATAGGTGCCGCCTGAACCTCCCTAACTACGAATCGAGATGTAATAAATTTCACTTTCTCCCCTTATTTCTAAGATTTAGTTTATCTAAGTAAAATAATTAATAATGTAATCGATGCTCCTGATTTATTAAGTAAATTTAATTTCAACGTGCCCAGTAGATACTTTCGTTATTACGATCCATTTCATGTCCCACCATATAAGACATTCTATCGCCGTAATTCATTTGTCTGTCTTCAATCTAGTGCCCATTTCAATCGATTCTATACAGATTATCATGTCGAAGATGTTTTTTCAATAAAAGCACCTAAGATTTGTAGACTTTTATCCGATGCGTATTTTATCCACGGGAAATTATAATTCCCATCCAATACTATTAATTTATAATATTTCGGTGCATACGAGAGCAATTGAATATTATACCCGACCTTTTCTGGTGACACCCGGTATTTCTTTTCTTTTTAATTAATTTTAATCGCAACTCTTGTAGCATGATGTGGTACTTTAAATTATGTTCAAATTAATAATATGTTATTATTTCTTTGTATACTTTCTGTTACAACACCTCATGGTTAAAACTTAAGTCACAACTGTATACTTAATGTCTTACCTATCAGTTAAAACTTTTAATTGGCTTTATGGTGTCTATAAATGTATTATTATTGTAATTATCTGTAAGCTGTAAGTTTTCCGAATACATTAAAAAATAAGGAGTTATTGTAAAATTTTACAAGTAGGTATTTTATACGTGAAAAAAAACCTCTCTATATATATAGATAAAGTATTCGTACTTAATTATGAACAAAGTCAATACTCAAAAGGTTGATTTTACAGTTGCGATATAATATTATCTACTTGATTTAAAGTTTATTTCTAGCTGTTTACACATATTACTTTTGAATCTGAATTGTTATTTGTTAAGTAAGTGACATACTTATTATAGTAACGGTAATGTTAGAATAGTGTTCTGCCACATGTAGTTTTATGTTACTTCCGATTTATGAAACAATTTCAACTAATCTCTTTGTTTTATGTTCTAAAACCTTTCATTGATTGGGTGGGATGAGGCTCATAGACAAATGTTCGAATTGAAATATCAGTAAAATAAATTCCTGATAATAGATTAATATCTGTAATTAATTATATATTACTTTAAGTTAATAAAATTAAATAGTCAATAGACAGGTTACATTCATGGTAAATGAACCAATAAAGTAAACTTCCACTAATAAAATTTTATATGGCTTTATTTCATTCTATAAAATGTAATTTTCAATTATGTCGGTATCCTGATCTGACAATATATGCATATTATTTTATTCGGTTGACTTTTGAATAATCAACCATTTGAGATTCAATCCTTATTTAATTCTTATTATTCTTCTATCTTATTATATATTCAATCCTTAATTCTATATTATACAATTATATTTTGATTATTTCATAATATAAATTATCAGTTATCACGCACATATTATAATAATATCAGAATTACGAATAGGCAGTAAATTATTGAGTTTGTGTAAGCTCAATTCCAAGTGGGCGAAGCCGCGGGCAAAAGCTCTCGTCAAATGAAATGTTACGTTATGTGACTTTTAATTGAATTGAATATTGTTGTTACTTCTACGTTACAAGTTTTTCGTAGCATATTTGTAGCAGTGCTACGAAAGGAATGAAACTATAATTCATATACCCCATAGTATTGGTCGTGCGTATTTTTGTATGTGGATAAGGAACGCTTTCTTAGACACACACACACACCCACACACACTAGGGTGTCCCGCCGATGTGTGGGAATTTTTTTTTGAAGCACGGCTATCGCAATCAGTGTCAAAACTTGCCTATTTTCAAGCAATTTATGAAAATTATATACAATATAAAATTGTGGGACATCTTCAGGGTGCTTACTGCGTGGGAAGTTTTGAAATCTTAAGTTTTCACGGATATTCGACAATATGCTAAAAATGTACAAAAAAATAATCTTAGAAGTATTTTATAATTAAAATCAACTTAATAAATACAACAAAATAAAATTAAATTAACAGAACGTTCACAAATTTAAAACTATTTTGGTCCAAAATTAGTGTCATTTCTTCAAAATTGCTATCTGGTCTTAATTAAAAAGAGACTACATTTTTTGACTTTGGCTTTTATTTATTGATGCATAACTAGGTATTATGAGTAAAAGAAACGTGAATTATCGCCATGTATTTATTTTGTATTTCGATTCAAAGTTCATAAGAATAATGCCGTAGAATCGGCGAAGCTACAACCTTAAAACTTCGATTACACAAAAAAAAAATGTAATTTCTGTCTTCAAATGGTAATTATTTATAAATTATTACAATATTCTATAGGTAACAGAACTTTAAGCCTCTTAGGCATCTATTAATTTCACAATATCGGCTCCCTAACGTACAATTTATCTCGAAACAACATACTGACGCAGAGGTCTTCTGGGTGTGTGAAATAATGAATTTCTTTTAATGGCAAATCCCACATATGGCCTTTCCGACATTATACTCGAGTATTAAAAAAACATAAATAAATGTTTTTGAAATATGTTTGTTTCCAAACTACCAAATAGAAAATGGAGAAAAACTATTTTCATCTGAGTAACACGCAAGTTGTTTTCGCTGTTGTTGTCGATCCATACAAGTTAATATTTTTGATATTTTAACAAATAAAAGATTTTTTAAATATATTTTATAAAATTTAATAATCACAGTTAGTTCTAACCATATAAAACATATTTAAAAAATTTTTTAGAACAAGTGTCGTCGATCATTTAGTTCCTCGGATGGCCTCAAAGTAGCACTAGTAAATTTAATATTACTCAAAAGTTTTATTTCTAAATAATAAAATTCTCTTATACTTAATCTGATAACACAATCGCAAAAATAATCTTATATGATAAAAATTGCATTGACAATGTAGAAAACACTTGCAAGTCAAGTACAGAAACTCTCCAAAACAAGAACAAACTGATGAGTACTTGCGAACTAAAATTTAATTAATCTGAAATCTGAACGAAATTATATTTATATGAAAATCAATATTTCGACTGTTCATTATGAATAAATAATAAAAAAGTTACATAACATAGTTATATTTAAAAATAAGACATAGCAAAATTTTAACGATGATCCTCAATTTTTCAAAACATAAAAGAGGGGCTTTTATGTTTTGAAAAATTGAGGATCGCGAGGAGCGCCCTGAATATGTAGTTTAATTGAATATCTATCATTATTTTCTTAATCTACATTAAATTCTACAACTTTTCCGGGGTATTGTATTAAGGTTTTCAAAAACACAATTCTACGGGACGGACACTTCGAAGTTGGCTAATAAGCTAATAATGTTTTGAATTTATATTCTTTAAGGGGGGGGGGGAGAGAAAAAACTTTGCCTGATTTTCAGTAATAAATATCCACTTAAAATATTGTGCTTTGTATTGTAAAATGGGTTTGTTGTAAAAGAGTCAAAGTTTGAAGGCACCCTTGTTAAATATAATTATTTGAAATCTATCGCTTATTTATCTTCATTTGCTCATACAATATAAAATCTATTAATTGTTACAATAAGTATAAAAAATATAGTACCAAAGTTATTTTAACCATCTTTTTTTATTAGAATTATTAATTCTTTAATATTTACTTTGCTTTAAAGAATACCCTAAGACCTTCAATAAAGAATACGTTGAGAACAAAGATCGTTTACACGTTTTTAGAATTATTTCGGTTATCGACCAGTTTCGATTAGTATGCACAGACAGTACTGAAGACTTGAAATATTATGTCAACAAGCATCGAAACTCTGAGAAGAGTTTGTTTGCAAATGGCCTTAAAAAAATGTAAAATCAACTACGGATATTTTGGGTATGACCAGTAGGCTCATATAAAGACGATTTGTTTTTGCCTGTTTAGGCAAAAAAAAAATAGTCATACTCAAAGTAAAAAAATCATCTCATATTGGGTGAATCTCCGCTCAATGCAAACTCTAAAAGAATCCTACTAATATTATAAATGTGAAAGTTTGTGAGGATGGATGGATGTTTGTTACTCTTTCACGCAAAAACTACTGAACGGATTTCTATAAAATTTGGTATGGTAATAGTTTAGGCTCTGGATTAAAACATATGCTACTTTTTATCCTGAAAAAGTTCAGGGTTCCCGTAGAATACTTTGTTCACGCGGGCGGAGCCGCAAGAAAAGGCTAGTCAGATATAAAGGAAGATTTTTTTTTCGAATTATTTTTTTTCCAAAACTTCTATATATAAGCAGTAGATCATATGTCCAAAATATCCGTAATAGATTTTACAGAACCTTATAATATATGAGAGGTTTACTTCAAATGGGGCGTGACTATGTCATGGACATAGGCGTATAATGCAACCGTTTGCGATGCAATGAGGGTCCTCAAATAACGTTTTACAATAGCTCAATGGCTAAATATATCAATACGTTTACGTGATGGTCCTCAAACAAACCTATTGATATATTTGCAAATGACGTTTAGGCATAACGCTAGTTAGTCGTTCTGTGAATTAGGTATGCTAAACGTAAAGGTCTAATCGTATCTGTAATTAAACTAATAAGTAATTTTAATAAATTTCATGTACGTAAATTTATGCCGAAGATATAAGAGAATTTCCGGTCCAATAAGCGATATCGCTATCGCGTAATGTGAAAACTGACTAATCTAATGACACAAATAAATCTAATGACACAAAGTGTCATTCAAATTTATTTCAAAAATAAACGATTAAATATTTGGTTATGAAAAGATTGCTACAAAATTCAAAGTTCAATCCATCTCTTTTCTTTTGAATTGGTTTAAATAATAACCAGATAATTTACTTAATAATTGATATTACAGCCGTACTTACTGATACACTTACGGCCCGATTCAATAACCTATTATATAGGTAGATAGGTTATTGAAACGGGCCGTAAATCAGTTTTAAGTAGAGCGCGGTAAGAGTCACATACTTTAATGCGATTAAATATTATGAACCACCCAAATATTATAATCTTTTTAATTTAATTAATGGTTAATCAAAGTAACATACCCTAATCCATCCAACTCGTATTCAATAGTAGTGCGAGTTATTAATCTGAGGTAGTGTGTGCAATGTTATTTTTATTAATCTAATGTATTTTTGAACATTATAATAGATGATTCTCCTCCACATAAACGTTATATTGTGCCAAATTTCATACTCCATTGCATAATTTTCGTAAAAAAATAAATAAAGGAGCTCTAAGAGTACAAACGTGAAGCAAATTCATACATTATAATATTATATATTATGATGATTCAATAACTAATAATAATTACACAGTTTCCGTCACGAATGGTTTTAGACCATCACTGCAGTCTTTTCTAAATGACACACACAACTCATAAATGTAACAGTAGTTATCACCATTAATATTATAAATGCGAAAGTTTGTGTGTATGTTTGACTGTCTTGCTTAAACGGCAGAACGACAAGATTTTAATGACATTTGACACACCGAGTCAGAGTTTGTTACCCAGATTTTATGCCAGAGAAATGTAGGGTTCCCCTTTATGCAAACGATGTTGTGTAATTATTAAGACAGGAATTTCCATTTACACACGGTACTAGGACGACAAATTGATAAATATGGATTCGTGTTCTAAATTGCAATCCTACTTCTTTTCAAGTATTCAGTGACGCATTATAGCTGTTTGTTATTCAATTCATTACCCTATTGGATGCTCAATGCTCATATTAATTATATTTACATGGTGTTAAAATAAGGAGCACAACCTCAATTCTGTCAAACGAGAATTGAATTAAATTGATGTTGCTTTCATCGATTGGCTGGTGGTACAGAATATAAATTGTATGATAAATTACAAATTGTATGTCAAGTTAAAAGGAAAAAAATAAGTGTACAATTATTGTAGTATATAAAATTATTATATATAATATTGAGTGTGTACAAATACCGTAAATCTGAAGTGAAAGCGTTTTCACATTATGCGATACCGATAATCGATAACAGACCGGAAATGCTCTTATATCTTAGGCATTAGTGCGATTTTTCAATATCCTATTAATTTCATTATCAATATTTTCAAATCCTATTAGTTTTATAGTAAAACAAATTATACCTGTCCTGTCTTTCTCATGTCTATGTGAAGTATGTATGTGAAAACGCTCTAACGTGGTTTGATTCTTCGAAAAAAATATTCATACAACGTGTTTCAAAATACAGATAGCTCGGGGGATCTCATTAACATATAAATATAAAAGGAAAATCTGATTGACTGATATATCAACGCGCAGGCCAACGTGTTCAATAAACGTAATGCAACGTACTTCTCATATGACGTAGGCATCCACTAAGGAAGGATTTTTCAAAATTCAACTTCTGTTATTCTAAATAGGTAATTAATGTTTGTATGGAACTTTTTATTTCTTGCTCATATTTGCACGATAATTCGTATGCACTGAGTATGGAAAAAAATGCGTTACGTATTTCAGCTTTTTCTAAAATTCAGCCCCTAGGTGGGTAAAATAGGGGGTGGAAGTTTAAAACCTAATTTCACGCGGGCAAAGCCGCGGGCAATTAATGCTAGTCAAAAATAAATGATTCATAAATAACCATTTCACAGTGGAAGGCATTGATATACCATATTTTTTAATAATAAATCTTTATTGTTAATAAAGTTACAAAATCTTCCTTAAGTATACCACGGTCTCCTACACTAGGATTCCTTGTATCTTGGAGATACAAGGAATCCTAGTATCTCCAAGATCCAAGGTAGAAGCAACATTACTAACATTGGAACTGTTCAGTTGCAATGTTAGTAATGTTGCTTCTAAGCAATGATAAATATTTATGCAGATAGCTATTGAATGAAGTAACACTGACACTAAAATAATTCATCAGCGTATTTTTAGTAATAGATCTTCCTGAAAGTCCCACAATAATTTAAACTTTATATACAAGGTACACGGTTCAATTTCATACGGAAAAGTTTTCAGATAATAATAGGTCTCGAGTGCCAACTGATGGATTCGCCGTTTAGTTTGACAAATGAACCATCAACTACAAAATCGCATTGAACTGATGAGTTCTATTAATACCTACAATTAATCTTATGATAATTTACGTTCATCTGAACCATAACGACGACTTAACGGAGGGTTTGATCTTGAACTAAGGTCATCACTAAGGAAGATTTTAATATTTTTGCCAGTCACATAATCTTATAAACATAGATGTATATATTATAGACGAGGCATGTAAATACAAAAACTGTCCCCACTTAAATGGCCCCACTTTTGGGGTTGTTTGGGGCCATTTGACATATTTTGAGGTGTGGTGAAATCAAGATGGCGTAACTTTTTCTTGTATGAAGATTTGTTCTGTCAAATACTTGCAGCCGTTTCCGAGATTACGATTATAATACATATTATATACAAGATTGTATCGTTTATAGTATAAGATAGGGTAGAATTAATCTATTCGGAATGCACACATGATCGCATGTTTATATCAAAGAAAAACCCAAAATTATTAAAAGCATTTTATTTGGATATATTTGAAGGGAAGGGTTCATTTGCCCATCGGTGGTTGGTACCTAAGTTGGGATGAAGCGTGCATAAAAGTCGCTATTCCCTATGAATATTACTTATCTATAATATATAGTTTTTTTTTTTAAATTCGGTACTAAGCCAAAAAATAATATGCGCCATTGGGCATTTGCACTCAAAAAATTGCGCTAACACCTTGTGACGACACAATCCACGCACGCACGAGACGCGCTGAGATTGATAAATAATAACCTAACCAAGAGCATGTCAGGACATGTCTAAGGTGGGTTCCGTAACTATCAATGCCCTATAGGTTTTCTTTGAATTACTTCAAAAGTTATTGTCCGATTTCACTCAAAATAATTTTAATAAGGTGTTTTTTAAACGACAGGTTAGAATGAAAAACTATTTTCATCTCCAATTCATGTATGAAGCCACCCCTAAAATAAAAATTCTTATTATTTTATGATGTTAAAACCGAGATCTATATACATTTTATAAGTATCCAAAATTTCATCCATTTATATTCATAATTACAGAAGCTAGAAGCGCGGACAGACAGACGGACAGACAGAGCAACACTATAAGGGTCCCTTATGTATTACGGAACCCTAAAAAGTCAAACCTTACTACACCGCGGATCTCATGTCTCATTACTTTATTTTACCAGCTCCAGAAAAGAAGAAAAAGACCAAAAACATGCCGGTTGTCTGTAAAGTCGGTTTACTGAGGATAGTTGAACGTGACAACGTCAACAACAACAACAACAACAATAATGAGGTAAAGGCAATGCGAGCTAACGCTGCTACTTGGTAACGGTACTTGGTAACGATAACGGGTAACAGGTAACGCATGAGTCATGTTTTTTCGTGCGTGCAGCCGGCTCCATCGATTTATAAGACGTTATCACGTCAAAAAAAAGAGACATTTTGAAGACTCATAGGTAATAATTTCGGGTAGTACTAAGTAAGTACTAACAAATAATATTAGTCCACAATTTATAAACTCATGAGAGAGAATTAATTGAGTTCCTTGACCCTGATTTGCTTCAGTAAATCTTTAATTTTCGGCATATCACAAGATTTGAATTTAATAAATTATACTCGTATTACTCAGATACAAATCTATGTTAATATTTGAATTTTAGCAGTGATCAAATAATAATTAATTTCTAGAAATCTCTCTCGATTCGAACAATCGTACCTAATATTTAGTTTGAGTAATTTAATTAAAGAATAACTTGTTTAAGAAAAAATGTACTTTAACTGATGCTTACAAAATTATTTTATTGTATATATGTAATAATCTACTAATAATTACATTGAAAAATCTGAAGCGCGCTCGTAGGGAACAAAAAAGTTCATAGCGTTAGGTATACTATTATAATATTATGTATTATAGCTTTTCTCAATAAATGAACTACACAACAAAAACATTTTTCATATCGAACCACTAGTTTCTCAAATTAATATTTTCAATTAAACTCTTGTGCATTTTATTAAACTAGGTAAGTACATTATATCGTGTTGATAGTATTTTATACACGTTCGCATTACACGTTTGGTAACAGGAATAATTTTGTGCACCTATTAAAAATAAAAGTTTATGGTTGTTCAGAAAATTATGCATTTAGATCCGAGTTTTATATTTGCAAACGAATTTCGACAAAATTCTACAAAAGGTCCTCTCTACAGACGAATTTCTCGGACCTGCGATCTGTCCACTTTGTTTTAAATATTTTAACGCTGCAATTTTAATTTTATATTACGTTGAGACAAGACTAAGAAGAATAGATTCTCTACTTTTCCATAATTGAACGTGTGATATTTATGAGTAATATATACATAGTTTCAAACACTAGCACTTAAAATTATTTGTATATATAGTAGTAGGATTACGTGGTGTTGTGCTAGTGTTTGAAGCTCTGTATATATAGTAGTAGGATTACATGGTGTTGTGCTAGTGTTTGAAGCTCTGTATATATAGTAGTAGGATTACGTGGTGTTGTGCTAGTGTTTGAAGCTCTGTATATATAGTAGTAGGATTACATGGTGTTGTGCTAGTGTTTGAAGCTCTGTATATATAGTAGTAGGATTACGTGGTGTTGTGCTAGTGTTTGAAGCTCTGTATATATAGTAGTAGGATTACATGGTGTTGTGCTAGTGTTTGAAGCTCTGTTTATATAGTAGTAGGATTACGTGGTGTTGTGCTAGTGTTTGAAGCTCTGTATATATATTAGTAGGATTACGCAGTGTTGTGCTAGTGTTTGAAGCTCTGTATATATAGTAGTAGGATTACGTGGTGTTGTGCTAGTGTTTGAAGCTCTGTATATATATTAGTAGGATTACGCAGTGTTGTGCTAGTGTTTGAAGCTCTGTATATATAGTAGTAGGATTACGTGGTGTTGTGCTAGTGTTTGAAGCTCTGTATATATAGTAGTAGGATTACGTGGTGTTGTGCTAGTGTTTGAAGCTCTGTATATATAGTAGTAGGATTACGTGGTGTTGTGCTAGTGTTTGAAGCTCTGTATATATATTAGTAGGATTACGCAGTGTTGTGCTAGTGTTTGAAGCTCTGTATATATAGTAGTAGGATTACGTGGTGTTGTGCTAGTGTTTGAAGCTCTGTATATATAGTAGTAGGATTACGTGGTGTTGTGCTAGTGTTTGAAGCTCTGTATATATAGTAGTAGGATTACGTGGTGTTGTGCTAGTGTTTGAAGCTCTGTATATATAGTAGTAGGATTACGTGGTGTTGTGCTAGTGTTTGAAGCTCTGTATATATATTAGTAGGATTACGCAGTGTTGTGCTAGTGTTTGAAGCTCTGTATATATAGTAGTAGGATTACATGGTGTTGTGCTAGTGTTTGAAGCTCTGTATATATAGTAGTAGGATTACGTGGTGTTGTGCTAGTGTTTGAAGCTCTGTATATATATTAGTAGGATTACGCAGTGTTGTGCTAGTGTTTGAAGCTCTGTATATATAGTAGTAGGATTACGTGGTGTTGTGCTAGTGTTTGAAGCTCTGTATATATAGTAGTAGGATTACGTGGTGTTGTGCTAGTGTTTGAAGCTCTGTATATATAGTAGTAGGATTACGTGGTGTTGTGCTAGTGTTTGAAGCTCTGTATATATAGTAGTAGGATTACGTGGTGTTGTGCTAGTGTTTGAAGCTCTGTATATATAGTAGTAGGATTACATGGTGTTGTGCTAGTGTTTGAAGCTCTGTTTATATAGTAGTAGGATTACGTGGTGTTGTGTGTACCACAATACTACGTAATCCTACTACTATATATACAGAGCTTCAAATACTAGCACAACACCACGTAATCCTACTACTATATATACAGAGCTTCAAACACTAGCACAACACCACGTAATCCTACTAATATATATGCAGAGCTTCAAACACTACCAGAACACTACGTAATCCTACTAATATATATGCTGAGCTTCAAACACTAGCACAACACCACGTAATCCTACTACTATATATACAGATATATAGTAGTAGGATTACATGGTGTTGTGCTAGTGTTTGAAGCTCTGTATATATAGTAGTAGGATTACGTGGTGTTGTGCTAGTGTTTGAAGCTCTGTATATATATATTAGTAGGATTACGCAGTGTTGTGCTAGTGTTTGAAGCTCTGTATATATAGTAGTAGGATTACGTGGTGTTGTGCTAGTGTTTGAAGCTCTGTATATATATTAGTAGGATTACGCAGTGTTGTGCTAGTGTTTGAAGCTCTGTATATATAGTAGTAGGATTACGTGGTGTTGTGCTAGTGTTTGAAGCTCTGTATATATAGTAGTAGGATTACGTGGTGTTGTGCTAGTGTTTGAAGCTCTGTATATATATTAGTAGGATTACGCAGTGTTGTGCTAGTCTTTGAAGCTCTGTATATATAGTAGTAGGATTACGTGGTGTTGTGCTAGTGTTTGAAGCTCGGCATATATATTAGTAGGATTACGTAGTGTTCTGGTAGTGTTTGAAGCTCTGCATATATATTAGTAGGATTACGTGGTGTTGTGCTAGTGTTTGAAGCTCTGTATATATAGTAGTAGGATTACGTGGTGTTGTGCTAGTGTTTGAAGCTCTGCATATATAGTAGTAGGATTACGTAGTATTGTGGTAATGTTTGAAGCTCTGCATATATATTAGTAGAATTAAATGGTGTTGTGATAGTGTTTGAAGCTCTGCATATATATTAGTAGGATTACGTGGTGTTGTGATAGTGTTTGAAGCTCTGCATATATATTAGTAGGATTACGTGGTGTTGTGATAGTGTTTGAAGCTCTGCATATATATTAGTAGGATTACATGGTGTTGTGCTAGTGTTTGAAGCTCTGTATATATAGTAGTAGGATTACATGTACTCTGTAGTGCACGTAATCCTACTACTACTATAAATGTGAAAGTTATGAGGATGGACACTTTCATGTTAAAACTACTGAACGGATTTTGATGAAATATGGTATTGTAGTAGTTTAGACTCTGGATTAATACATAGGCTAATTTTTATCCCGGAAAAGTACAGTGTTCCCATGGGATACTGTATTTACGCCGGCGGAACCGCGTCAAAAGCCAGTAATATACTATTACCAACTGCTCGTACAATAGGCTAGTTGACTGAATTTTTATTGCTGGAATGAATAGTACTTTAAAATATGAGTAGAATCTCCGACAAAACTGAGCATTTGGCCATGTTGCCATCGATAATTACGTCGACAGAGAAGTTGGAAAACAAAAATGTATGAGATTTTACATAAGCATCGCTAAGTGACTTAAGCTATATAACTTGGCTGAAGGCTTATTATCAACGTTGTATAGCGATTTGTTTACAGAATTTCGCAAGTCTTATGAAAACGCTCCATACAAAAGTCATCGAAACCATGACGTCACAATTTCTCAAGTTGTATGAAATACCTATGTAACACTCTTTATTTGTGCATTTAAATTGAAACTTACTTTAATGAACGTTTTTGTTGGCATTTGATTTAAGAAGACTAATGATGTAGATTTTTTTTACTACCTTAGCAAAAAAATTTAAAACTTTTTTGTAATTTTACATATCTAATTACAAAACTACACAAAATAGAAAGTTATATTTTTTATCAAGTAGTAAGTACTATATTACTGAATTTATTTAAAAAACCGGCTAAGTGCGAGTTGGACTCGCGCACGAAGTCGGGTTCCGTACATAACGGAAAAAAATTGCGTCTGTTTAATATTGTTGGATTAATATTTATTTTATGCTGTTTTTTGTTATTATATTATATTATATTTGTTATTATAGCGGCAGCAGAAATACATCATCTGTGAAAATTTCAACTGTCTAACTTTAAGAGTTTATGAGGTACAGACGAACTGGTGGCCTGGTGACAGACGGACGGACAGCAGAGTCTTAGTAATAAAAATAATAATTATAAAATAACCCTAAAAACGAAATATTTAGTACTTAGCTCATAGAACCTATATGCTTGGATTTATATAATGCCGAGTCTACGACTTTTTGATAAAGCAGTCGTGTTCTTGCATAATCTTAAATTGTTTTATGTTGTATGAGTTTATAGTACTATAAGGTAGTTAATTTTTGTAGTAAGAAAAAAAAACCTAGTACAAAATTATGCAAGTTTCCTGATTAATCTTATAGTCAGCATTTAATTTTTTTTCTTTTTCATGTCCTCGGATCGTATTGGTCCGTGCTACCTTATTTGTGATATTTTCTTATTCTTATTTTTGTAAAAAAATAATTCGTCGCTTCAAGATTTTAAAATAAGAAAAAAATATTATATTTTCCAACGTAGTTCTACTAATTTTTTACTAATTTAAAAAACTATAAATTCTCTATTCAGTGGACACTGCATCAGATGCAGGAGTGATCAAAGCATATTTCCAATATTTTTGGCCTCATCTTTTTAGTACTGTTTCCATTAAATAATTTACGTCTATTTAATACTAGCGTTGTTAAGCCGTACATATATCTATTATACGCTAGGCAGGCAGCTTCCCCGCACCCAGAGCTTCCCCGTCCCGAATCCATGCTTGCCAAGTTACTTGTCTAGCGTGTGCGAGCGCCATTATACGTCTATTCAAATATTACTGCAGTACTTACTTGCCATATTCGTCCTTTGAAAACGTGGGCTTGACATTCTTATCGAATTGTCCACTGAAGGCAGTTATTTTCTGCAACTCTGTGTGCGCTTGTGCCTTGGTGTCGAACGCCGATATCAGGTCCGTGAGCGACGAACTCTGTGAATAAATAAAATAGAATTAGTTATGAACTTATTTTTGGATTTTATTAAAAGTACGTAACAAATTCAGCCTTAACAGCCCTCCTTGATAAGTGATACATTTCTTTTTTAACTTCTGCATGTGTGTTTGTCTCCTCAATTTTTTTAAAATTCTAATTCAAAAATAGAATAGACAGAATAAGGTTTTATACTAGACAAAGATAAAATGTTGTTTCCGAATAAACGTAAACTGTATAATATGAAAAGATTTCCTTTTGTATTCGTAGAAAAAGAAGAGAAAAGATGCTGTTGCAAAAATTCACAGATTCCGTGCCTCACACGACTATCGAGCACATTGGAAATGAATCTACGAAATTAGAAAAAATATTGTCGCTGAGCGACAAGAAAGTCGGGATAAGGAAAAAGTTACAAAACTACCTACAACATTGAATGATAATTATTTTATACTTAGACTAGCTTTTGCCCGCGACTTCGTACGCGTAGATGTTGATGTGACTAATTTCCTATTATTTTTAGAAAGACACTTTAATAATGCTAAAAATAAATTAAATGGTAAATGGTTTAAGATTATTTTATTATTAGAGTGTATTTTACTATTGAAGGACCTCTCATTAACTGTATTGCCGTGCGGAGCCGAACTTACAGGCAACATAGAACTGTGAGAAACAGTTCTCTCTTAGGTCTATCCGAGCCACTTTCAATGCCTGCCCTAAAGCTTTATTGACGGTAAAGCATACTATTAGGTGAAATTTTAGTCTTTTAAATGTAACTGGATACTCTGATTGGATCAGAATGGTATTTTAGGTATGAATAATTTTCCCTTGAGCACACCTAGTGAGTACAGAAGCCTCGACAATGTTGCCATGGAGAACTTTTATCTGGAGTCTGGTGCACAATTTTGGAGGCTTAATATTTCTTAATAACATAACTAGTGCTCCAATATTCAAACGGAGATTATGTGGTGGAAGACCTGTTGGGCTTAGAGTATTAAAAAACTCCACGGGATAGTTTACTGCATCATCAGTTTTTACTATTGGATCCACTGACTTATATTGTACTTCATCTGCTTCAAATGGCTTGAGTAAAAGCATTTATTGAGGCTGGGTTTTCATTTTTGGGAGTCAAAATGGCACGCTCACAATATAAACCTTTCTATGGGCTTTATCATGAGATTGGTCACATAAGGGTAAACTGCGTTACTGAGTTCTGTAAGTCATGTCACCACTGTTTGCGGAACTGCATCCAACTTTGCGGAATAGTAATTTTACCATCAATTATAGGGTAATCGCCGTTTCCTATTTTAAGCCTATATATTTTAAGGACCTATACGTCACAAAAGGAAGCCACGGTCTAAATATAACGTTTCTGGCTTCAGTAGTTTTGCCTCGGCGTTGATGAATCAGTCAATCAAGACATGTTACTTTATATAATAGAAGAGTACCTAGGAGCTCTAGTAGATAAAATATTTTACCGGGGTTCGAACCCACCACATTCCGAATTTCCAAACAACGCAAAAATTATTCATAGGTAGATTAGGTGCTCATACCAAGCTGCCAATCAGACCGACGGACGTAAGAAAGTCGAAATTATTGATATATTCGCAACGACGAAAGAAAAAACATATATTTCTTAAAAATGTGCAGTTTCTAAGGGATAAGACCTAGCTAGATCGATTTTTCTCCCCCCAAAACTCCCTGCATACTAAATTTCAAGGTAATAATTGTAGCCGTTGCCGAGATTTCTATTATATAAAAACAAGATTGTCTCGTTTAAAGTATAAGATATTACATTTTTTTTCAAAAAGGTTAGGCTACAGGGCAAATCCTTAACCCGATCGTCATTGTTTTAGGCTCAAATTGTAGCTGACTAGATTGTTCAGATATAAAGCTCCGTGACCTAGTGGATAGACCGTTTGAGTCGCACTCGAGAGAGTGCAGGTTCGATTCCCACATTGTGGCGTGTACCAATGAGAGTTTTTCAGATCTCAAGTACATTATCCGATTTGATCCCAACAGCCCTCAATATGTGAAAGACATCTTTAGCATCCGTTGCTCCTTCTTGATATCGCCATCCACCACACCACACACAGTATTTCCACTCCTCTTACTCCGTCCAATCCGCCTTACTCTGGAACTCCGTCCCTACCCGAATAAAGCAAGCTAAATTAATAAATATTTTTAAATCTTACCTAAAAGACTACTATCTTAGTATGTGTCAAACTTATATATTACGTAATTTCATATTGTAGGTTTCCTTAATTGTTCATGATAATTATATTTATACCCCTATACTAATAATAAGATCTACACAATGGATAACTTGTATATATTTATATTATGTATATTCAGCCCTAGTATGTATGTATTTACGTTATATATACGTTTATAGTTTATAATGTGTATACTGTGAGCACAACACGCAACATACGGACGCTCTAATGGTGAATGTATGAATGGTATTGACCAGTCATATATATATATGGTGTGAATGGTATTGACCAGTCATTCATCTGGACTAGGCTGACTGTGTTGTGAGAATGCCTTATGTGCTTAACCAATAAATTTTAAAATCCATTTAAAAAACCAACTGTCCCGGCACTACAGTATTTCAAGAGTGGTTACTTCGCTCGAAGAATACTGTACACATCATCCAATAACGGATGCAAAGGCCTTAGTTTTTTTAGATTGAGATTCAGAGGAGTTTTTCTCAAATTTATGATACCATTCTTCGTTTCCAAAACATCGAGCACAAAAATAAAAAAATCGGAAAAATATGATTTTTTTTTCACTATTTCGGCCATAACTTTTTCATTTTGGATTTTCTCGAATAATTCTTTTTGCACCTTACAGCTCTCGTAGATACGCATCTTTTAAGTCTTTTTATAAATATCATATCTTCAAAACTCTCCGAGAGATAAGGGGATCGCACTTTTTCGTGAAATCGTAGGTCAATATTCTCAACGGGTACTCAATAATCCTGTTCTTGCATTTCAGCAAGAACAGGACCACCTAATTTTAGCAAGACGTGCAAGATTTGAGCAAGAACAAGACTAAGCCTGCGCGACTCTTGCGTCTTGCAGTTAGGTTAGGACACATAGGTCACAGGACAGTTAAGAATTCGGAGTATACGCTTAGGGACTCTATGGTCTATGAGACGCCAACAAAATATATAAAAAAATTGGAAAATTGGATTTACGCGCATTACGATCAACACCATAAACATACATAGCGTATGAAAATATATATATTATAAGAAAAAATAGTGTATCCCTAGTTTTGACCATCGGCACGGTAATAGTGCGCGGCGCCTTGTTTTCGGCATCATTAAAGGTCGAGTAATAACCTCTCAACCTTTTTATTGAAATAAATGTTAAATTCAATAAATTGTATTACTTTGTATTGATCCTTGGTGAAAAGAATTAATATAAAGTAAAAGTAATGTCAAAGCTATTGGGTACTGTTCTGTAATTTAATTTCTATTGTATTTTATTTTTTATTTGAATAAATGGTAAATTGTATGACTTTTTTATTCCATAATGTGTTATTCCATATTTATAAGGTGGAGTCTCAATTTCTTTCTGGACAAATAATGTTCTTTAAAATACAGTCAAGTAAATGTCTTTAATGTGTTTTAACCATGTTTTAACACATGTAAGCTTATTAAATGTAAACGTTTATTAAACAGACTCACTCCCGTGGGACACGGTAGATAGCTCAGTTGGTTAGAGCATCGGCAGGGATCGCTTAGGTCGTGGGTTCAAACCCCACCCGGTGTCAGTTGATTTGTTGAATAGAAATTAAAGGTTTAGACACTTATTAATTTGGTTGGTCTTTGAGTTTTAAGACATTTATTTCTCACAAGAACTTACAATTCACTTTACATGAGAAAACATATACAATAAGTTACACAATACGAGGGCGGGTCAATAAGTCCGTGACTTTTGGAATAAAACACAGATTTTTTGATAAATAAATCATTTTATTTTTCAACGTAGTCCCCCTTGAGCTCTATACACTTTGTCCAACGCTTCTCCAATTTTTTTATCCCTTCCAAAAAATATTATTTGTCGAGGTCCTCAAAATAGGCCTTTGTTTGCGAGATGACTTCATCATTGGAGTCAAATCTTTTTCCACCGAGCCATTTTTTCAGGTTTGGGAACAAGAAGTAGTCACTCGGAGCCAAATCTGGAGAATAGGGTGGATGTGGGAGCAATTCATAGCCCAATTCATGGATTTTTGCCATGGCAACTGCACATGTGTGCACCCTTGCATTGTCTTGGTGAAAAAGAACTTTTTTCTTGGCCAAATGAGGTCGGTTTTTTTTCAAATCCTCATTGAAGCGGTCCAATAAGTTGGCATAATATTCCCCATTAATTGTTCTTCTCTTTTGAAGATAGTCAATGTGGATTATCCCACGTGCATCCCAAAAAACAGTCGCCTTAACTTTATTGGCTGACAAACCCACCTTGGCCTTCTTTGGCGCCGATTCACCCTTAGAAACCCACTGTTTTGACTGTTTTTTGGTCTCTGGTGTGTTGTGATGGATCCATGTTTTGTCCACGGTTACAAAACGGCGCAAAAACTCCTCCATATTGTGATTAAACAACGCCAAACCTTCCTGTGAAGTTGTTACACGATTGCGTTTGTGGTCGACTGTGAGCAAACGCGGCACCCATCTTGCGGAAAGCTTTCTCATGCCCAAGTGATCATTCAAAATTGAAACCACTGAGCCATGCGAGATGCCTATGGCCTCCACAATCTCTTGCACATTCAATCTTCGGTCGGCCAACACCATATCGTGAATTTTTTCGATTGTTTCGGGTGTAGAGACCTCAACTGGGCGTCCAGGACGTTCGGCATCTTCAGTGCTTGTACGGCCACAACGAAATTCAGTAAACCACTTTTTTACCATTGAAATCGATGGTGCAGAGTCCCCATAGTATTTATCAAGCTTAGCCTTGGTCTCGGTAATGGTTTTTTTTCGCAAAAAATAATGCTTAATAAGCACACGAAATTCACTTTTTTCCATTGTTTCCTTAAGTTACTGGATAGTCTGATAAAGATAGCTGTAAAACACAAACTAACTGACGCAGCAAGTTCAAATTTTGATAGGAGTCAACTGACAGATGCCTGTTGACAGGAGTAGTGTTGCTTTTTCAGTAAGGAGGTTAGAAATTCAAAAAGTCACGGACTTATTGACCCGCCTTAGTACAAAGACTCAGAACGTACAGTGACGTGTCACAGATCAAATTCACTTCACAAATAATAGTCAGTCTTAGCATTCAGTATCAAACACAATGAGGGTAGTTAGTAAAACATAGTCCGTAAACACAGAATAATGTCGTAGTTATGCTCGTATCACATAACTGGATGTGGCTGACTCACTTTTGGGTTTTGTAATATTTAGAGATAAATTTTATTGAATATAATAAATTGATATTTTGTTTACGGAAATGTATAATTTACGTTAATTTTATGAGTTACGAAATAGTACCTAGTTAATCTTATTTTGATATAAATATAATATAAAGTGTTATTTTATTTATTAGAATAAGACTAATTAAAGATATTATATAGACTTGTAGAGGCCTGCAGGGGAGTTGTACGTTATATAGTAATAATATGAAGTTTATAATATGACAATTTAAAATAATATCATCATCATCAGCTCGATTCTTATTTTTATATAATTTTAATTAAGTTTTAAATTTTTTATATGCTCTTTAATAAGTTTTTTAAATTTCGACATTGTTTTAACTTCTTTAATGTTTTTTGGAAGACGATTAAATATCTGTCCTCCCTCAAAGAGTAAAATTTTTTTACCGTAATTTGTTCTCGGTATATTAAGTACGATGTCGTTCGAATTTCTTAATTTTATTTTTTGTATTTGGTGTTTTTTAGTTAATTCAATTTCGGAATGAATATCTTTGTTAATAATTTTTCTTATTAGTATACTAGTATAATAGGTATATGTTTGTAGAATTGTCATTTTTTTTAGTTTTTGTATAAACTTTGTTGCTTGGCGTTTGGTAATCATAATTAAACAGTATTTTATGTAATTTATTTTGAGCTGTTTGTATAGTTTGTAAATTTGACTTGGCTGCAGTGCCCCAAGCTTCGATTAAAAAATCAATATGTGGCTTTACTAATGAGTTGTATATAGTATGACGTACTCTAATAGGTAAAGATTGAGCAACGCCGTATAATAGTCCTGTAAGAGATACAATTTTGGATTTAACTTTTTCTATATGAGGCCTCCAGGTTAAGTGTTTATCTAAGATCAACCCCAAGTATTTTTCACTGTCTATTCTTTTAACTATTTGATTGTCAATTGTTAGTGGTTCGAAATCATGGGTTTTTTTTATTTTTATCAGTAAATATAATGTAGTTAGTTTTGCTTGTGTTGATTGTCAATAAATTTGAACGAAACCACATATTTAATAAATTTAAATCATGTTGTGCATCAAAAATGACACTACGTATCGTTTGACCAAAATAAAATAAACAGGTATCATCTGCGTAAAGTCTAGCATCTCCCTTAAGCCTAATAAGATGTAGACTATTTACCTAAATGAGGAACAATAAGGGGCCTAAAATTGATCCTTGAGGGACACCACACGTGATAAGTCTAAGACTACTTTCACATTCATCAATTTTCACGATTTGGTAGCGATTTTCAAGGTAAGACTAAAACATATTGTACGAAATATCAGTAAATCCAATGCTTTTCAATTTGTTCAAAAGTATTTCGTGGCTGACTGTATCGAAAGCTTTTTTCAAGTCTATAAATATACCTAAAACTATTTGTTTTTTGTCTATATTAGTTTTAATTTTTGTAACAAGATCTATAGTAGCAGATAAACAGTTAGAGTGGGGCCTAAACCCGTATTGTTTTTTATATAAAATTTTATTTATATTTAAATAGTTTTCTAAGCGATTATACAACACTTTTTCTAAAATTTTAGACAAAACTGGTAGTACAGATATGGGTCGATAGTTCCCCGGATCAAGTCTATTACCACTTTTGTAGATAGGGGTGACTTTGGCTATTTTGAGGCTATCAGGAAAAATGCCATCATGTAAACATTTGTTAATACATTTAGTTAAGTTATCAAGAATAATAGGCTTTAAAGATTTGATAGATTTAGTAGTTATATTGTCTATTCCTTTACTAGTATTAGATTTTAAGTTGTCAATTATTCTACATATTTCTTCTGCAGTAACTGGATTAAAATGAAATTTTCGGGTTGTTTCAGTAGTGGCATCAAATTTTTCTGTTGTGTAGACTTTGTTGTTATGAAACTGCTTAGGAATTTTATTTGCAAGAGTTGAGCCAATGGTTGAAAAATAGTTATTAAAGGATTGACATATTAGCGTTTTATCGGTAATGATATTATTCTGTATTTGTAAATTAGACGGACTCACAGTAGTTTTATTTTTGTTGTGGCACAGGCTGTTGATAAGACTCCACATTTTCGCAGGTTTATCTTTACATTTCAAGAACAAGTTATCGTAATATGAGGATTTCGCCTTTTTAATGGTAATGGTAACTGCATTTCTTTTTTTAATAAAGTCTTCTCTAATTTTCTTGTCTTTCGGATTTTTAAGCTTTCGCCACAAATAGTTCCTTTCATTAATCTCTTTTATTATATACTTGTTTAACCACTCTTGTTTCGGCGCATTTACTATCTTTGCCTTACTAATTTTACTGAGATTTATTGCGGCTGCTATACTGTACTTTAGTTTACTGAATTCTGTGTAGGCACAGTTTTTCATACTCTCTTCCATTATTTTATATAGTTTTTCATTATTAATAGATTGGTAATTATTTTTTTTAGTTGTTTGTGTTGAAATCTTTCTCATTTCAAAATAAATGTGCTTATGATCAGACATTGCTGTTTCAACTATAGCAACATGACAGGTATTATCTCTTATGTTTGTAAACACATGATCAAGTATGGTTTTTGTGGTATTAGTCTCTCGCGTGCAGAACTCTGGGTCAATTTTATTTATGATTTCATATCCATTTTCGGTTAGTGTGTCAATATAGTTGGTAGTTTGATTATTTTTGGTAAGTAGATCGATATTAAAATCGCCAACTATTAACGATCCTAAAGTGAAACTTTTTTTAACATCGTCTCAAACTTTTTCGTCTGTGTGTTGTATGTCGCGTGACGGTCGGCCGTGGAGTAGGGATACAGTGAAAGGCGCTCGTCAGAGCAGCCGAGGCCAATATGGCGGCGCCTATAGTTCGCATCAGCTGACCGAGTAGTGTATAGACTACTACTCATTTGTGCCAGTGCTATAAAATTAAGATTGATGAAGCGATTTTTATACCCTTAATGGAATATTATTCCGAAAATTTTTAGTTAAATGTCTATAATGTGAAAAAAGTTTCACTTTTACCGTGGTTTCATAAAACCACACAATCCTTTTTTTATTTAAATACGTGGAAAGACTCTCAATAAAGTTTTTTATGTTAGACTTTGTTGTACGATATATGGCACCTATGTTAATATTATATTGATCCAAGTGTATCCAGAGAAAGTGGTTGTCATCCAAGCAGAGCTCTTCTTTCGAACTATGTCTTAAATTATTCTGTACGTAAATAGAGACCCCACCTCCTCTTGAAGTTTTTCGAAAGTTGTAATAGTGTGTATATCCAGATAATTGAAGATTTTCAGCTTCCGTCTCTGACTTGATCCAAGTTTCCGTTAAAACAATAATATGCACAAAATAAGGAAGCGAGTGCAATATACATTTTAGTTCGTCGAATTTACCAGGTCTCACAATACTGCGCACATTAGAGCAGAATAATCTTAAGGAATGTTTATTACCTTCAATTTCGTAGTAGTTTGTGGCAATTTGGTGGGAAATACGACTGTTATAGTTATTTGCAGTTTTATTTATATTTATATTTTGAGTATATTCTGCGCTTGATACTATTAGTTTTTTGTTTTTACTGATTCTTTTATTACCTTTGGGGTACCTTTAATATATTGAACACGTAGATTTGTTTCGCCATTTTCTATGCGTTTGTTAAGTTCTTCTTTGGCTTTTATGAAATATGACTGTTGGAGTGGAGTTTGATCGACGTAAATTTTGTAAGTTTGATTTTTATCAAGAAAAGATTTCTTGTTTCGTAAAATCCTTTTAACATTAGTTTCTGATTCGAGATACTTTTAATGCGCGATTTTTTTCAGGATTATATCTTCCCAAGCGAACTGCTTTTAGTGGCTGAGAACAGTCGTCTACAATGCTGGTTAATATTTTATAAGCTTCATTCTTATCATACGCATTTCTTTCATTTTTATTATTTAGATTTAATTCCGGAATTCCGCTTATAATGATATTTTTTCTTCGTAGGTTTCGGTCAACAATTTCGCCTAAAAGGTCCTCACATATTTTAGGATTAGACTCAGTACGTTTAGAACTTACTGACTGCAACTCAATTTCCAAAGAGGTGACACGATTCTTATTTTTTTTTTTGTTTCTATTATATTTTCCACTTCTGATTTCGTATTATTTTGCTCCTTAGATAAATTATTAATTGATTGTCTCATGTCATTTAGTTGGTCTTTAATGGAGTTCATATCCTGGCTTATTTGCGTAGTTTGTGTTTTGCTAGAAACAATTAAAGATGACATCATTTCAGTTATTTATGATACTTGTTTTTTTTTATTTCAGATACATCCGATATTTGTTTTCGTATTTCCGATAGTTCAGACACTTGATTACGTATGTCCGTCAGTTCCAGTCGTATACATTCACCGTCATCAGGTAGTTTTCTTTTGTTACGAAAGGTGTTTGCTGAGTGTTCTAAAGTTTCTGAACTGGTTTTATTAATTGATGTAAGTTCAGGGTGGGAACCACTACGCCCGTAACCAAGGCCACTTCCAGTAGGCGAACGGGTAGTCTTTACCATGGCTATATTAATTCAAGCTCAAAATGTACTTACTCTGTTACATTGTTATCAGATCTAAAGTAACGTTTAATGAATAGCAATAGGCTAATAGGTACTAAGGCGGGTCAATAAGTCCGTGACTTTTTGAATTTCTAACCTCCTTACTGAAAAAGCAACACTACTCCTGTCAACAGGCATCTGTCAGTTGACTCCTATCAAAATTTGAACTTGCTGCGTCAGTTAGTTTGTGTTTTACAGCTATCTTTATCAGACTATCCAGTAACTTAAGGAAACAATGGAAAAAAGTGAATTTCGTGTGCTTATTAAGCATTATTTTTTGCGAAAAAAAACCATTACCGAGACCAAGGCTAAGCTTGATAAATACTATGGGGACTCTGCACCATCGATTTCAATGGTAAAAAAGTGGTTTACTGAATTTCGTTGTGGCCGTACAAGCACTGAAGATGCCGAACGTCCTGGACGCCCAGTTGAGGTCTCTACACTCGAAACAATCGAAAAAATTCACGATATGGTGTTGGCCGACCGAAGATTGAAAGTGCAAGAGATTGTGGAAGCCATAGGCATCTCGCATGGCTCAGTGGTTTCAATTTTGAATGATCACTTGGGCATGAGAAAGCTTTCCGCAAGATGGGTGCCGCGTTTGCTCACAGTCGACCACAAACCCAATCGTGTAACAACTTCACAGGAAGGTTTGGCGTTGTTTAATCACAATATGGAGGAGTTTTTGCGCCGTTTTGTAACCGTGGACGAAACATGGATCCATCACAACACACCAGAGACCAAACAACAGTCAAAACAGTGGGTTTCTAAGGGTGAATCGGCGCCAAAGAAGGCCAAGGTGGGTTTGTCAGCCAATAAAGTTATAGCGACTGTTTTTTGGGATGCACGTGGGATAATCCACATTGACTATCTTCAAAAGGGAAGAACAATTAATGGGGAATATTATGCCAACTTATTGGACCGCTTCAATGAGGATTTGAAAAAAAACCGACCTCATTTGGCCAAGAAAAAAGTTCTTTTTTACCAAGACAATGCAAGGGTGCACACATGTGCAGTTGCCATGGCAAAAATCCATGAATTGGGCTATGAATTGCTCCCACATCCACCCTATTCTCCAGATTTGGCTCCGAGTGACTACTTCTTGTTCCCAAACCTGAAAAAATGGCTCGGTGGAAAAAGATTTGACTCCAATGATGAAGTCATCTCGCAAACAAAGGCCTATTTTGAGGACCTCGACAAATCATATTTTTTGGAAGGGATAAAAAAATTGGAGAAGCGTTGGACAAAGTGTATAGAGCTCAAGGGGGACTACGTTGAAAAATAAAATGATTGATTTATCAAAAAATCTGTGTTTTATTCCAAAAGTCACGGACTTATTGACCCGCCCTCGTAATTGCAAGACTTGCGAGACTCTCGCTGCAAGAGCAAGACCAAGAAAGACTGGGAGCGCAATACCAAGACCAAGACCAAGTGTATTGGCGCAAGACCAAGATCAAGATTGGCTAAGTCTCGTCTTGTTCTTGCATTTGGGCAACACTACATCCGACGCTTGGACCATCTTTCTTGATATGCCTGTATAGTTCTAACCAAACTAGGAAACAATTTTTTGTTGTTCCGCGGGAACGCGGTAATCGAATTACTTCCGAGTCGAGAGCCAAGCTCTAAACCACTGGACCAGTGTAGGTTGTTAAAAGTTTTTATATGTAGAAGTATTAACTACACATCCCGTTTGTCCGGTACCCGCACGTAACACAAGTTCTTCGGATACTTAGCACGGGGCCAGACGAACGTGGGATGAAGTTTCCATAGAAATTATTATTATTAAAATATTATTATTAGTATTGTCTATTTGGAATATAGAACACCTGCTCGTCCACCTACAGTCAACATTACCTAGAAACGTCAGCATTCCTTGTTTTCATCGATAATATTCTACCTTGACCTTGTTTTTATTTATGTCCTAAACGCTTCATAATTGTTACATTACAAAAATAAATATTACATTATTTTGAAACCTATAAATCTACAAAAAAATGGATTAAAAATACACTTTTTAAAAACTGCCGAAAACACTATTCGCCATGTTGGTTGATACATCTGTGCTGTGACGTCATACTAGTACTATTTGTAATCTGTGCTATAGTCCGCTCAGGCAAAATGGCGGTGTGACGATCCGTTTGACGTTTTAACATAAATAACTTTAAAATATGTCATAAACTATTTATTTGGAGAAACACGTTTCGTTTCACTACTACGTGTGTATGTGTTTAGTGTGTTTGTGACGACACATCAGTGTTCGAGGTTACTTCGAGGAGTTTTCATCAGTAGAAATTAAATGATACAAATACATATTTTTAAATCAACTTTATTTATCAATCTAAAGCTTTTAATTTATGAAATCGTTAGAATACGTTTTCCTAAGCCAAGTACTATATATATTTTTATTTGGCTAAGAATTCTAATTTCAAATTAATTTTATTTTAAAAACATGGAATTCTTTTTCCAAAAGTAGTCATTTGTTTATTGATTAGTGTTACATTTCAATCTTTTTCGTCATCATGGATACGTTGAAAATTCGAGTAATTATGGAATATGAGTACCGTCGTGGCAGCAACGCGGCACAAGCGGCACGCCACATCAACGACGTTTACGGAGCTAACACTACAAACCAACGCACCACCTGTTTTGTTTGTTGTCAATTCTGGTCCTGTACTAAGTATCTGAAGAACTCGTATCACACGTACCAGACAATCGAAATATATTTCAGATTTTTATTACAAAACTGTTTGTCCCTTCAGCGGGATTCGAACCAGCGACCTTCGGCTTAAACGCTGACGCGCTAACCACTGAGCCACAGAGGTCGTCAAGGCCAAATCGGCCAGTGTGGTAGTGTAGTCCTAAAAAAGTCCTAAAAAAATCTAGGAGAGGAATTCCTTAAATATTTTTTTCCATAAAACAAACTGCAGACTTAATGCCCGTACCTTTAAAGTCAGATATGACAATGATTATTATGCTCTGGACATTTATATACATTTTCTACAAATATTTTATAATATTATAAATATACATAATTGCTTACGAAGTACATCACGGTTTTGATAAATTTAAATCGAGGTCGCTGGTCACCTTCAAGTTTTGTTAATTACCGTTCTTTACCAGTCTCGTATGGGCTATGTTAATTACCGTTCTTTACCAGTCTCGTATGAGCTATGTTAATTACCGTTCTTTACCAGTCTCGTATGGGCTATGTTAATTACCGTTCTTTACCAGTCTCGTATGGGCTATGTTAATTACCGTTCTTTACCAGTCTCGTATGGGCTATGTTAATTACCGTTCTTTACCAGTCTCGTATGGGCTATGTTAATTACCGTTGTTTACCAGTCTCGTATGGGCTATGTTAATTACCGTTCTTTACCAGTCTCGTATGGGCTATGTTAATTACCGTTCTTTACCAGTCTCGTATGGGCTATGTTAATTACCGTTCTTTACCAGTCTCGTATGGGCTATGTTAATTACCGTTCTTTACCAGTCTCGTATGGGCTATGTTAATTACCGTTCTTTACCAGTCTCGTATGGGCTATGTTAATTACCGTTCTTTACCAGTCTCGTATGGGCTATGTTAATTACCGTTCTTTACCAGTCTCGTATGGGCTATGTTAATTACCGTTCTTTACCAGTCTCGTATGGGCTATGGCCATTCGAGTGTTATGAACAAATACCTCGTTGACTGACGCATTCATCGTTCGCCTGATGATCTTGGCAATGGCGATCTCCTTACATTAGGAATAGAACTGAGACCCAGCAGTAGAGACTTTGGTGGCTGCAGGCGACTGAACTAATTATAGAACTGCTGAAGCTTCATTTTTCCTTTATTCTAAAATAGAAAGCATCTAGGTAGGTACAATATTGGCAAAGTTCCTGCTCGATCAGTTTCTAAACACTTTCCTTTGCACTAGGTTAGCATGAAAATATTTAAACGCAAAGGAGGTGACCGCATCGAATGCAGACACAGGGGAGTGTGTGCGTGCGCACCATTCATCGGCGCTGTTAAGCGATTTTAATATTACGCTTGGTCGGAGTGCAACTGTCCATACATTACGTTATGTTGCGTTACTTACCTGGTACGTTTTACATAACGAATTCTGGATTTATTCTTAAACTCCAAAGACTATCGAAGTAGATTCCTGTATTTTACTTTGATCAATGGGAGTAAAGCCACAAATCAAAGAAAGAGATAAACAGCTACATAGTTTCGATTTGATTGCACGACTACAAGCATACGGTGTGTCCTCGATTAATTGTAGGCCGTTGAAGGGAACGTTAAATTTTTTAAATTTGGATCGTTTTGATCGTCTATGAAAGCTGTTTCTCTGTACGTAATTATCTTACTACTATTATAAATGTGAATGTTTGTGAGGATGGATGGATTTCATGGATGGATGGTTGGATTTGAGATGGCTTGTTACACTTTCACGAAAAAACCACTGAACAGATTTTGATGCAATTTGCTATGGTAGTAGTTTAGACTCTAGAATTAAACATAGGCTACTTTTTATCCCGAAAAAGTTCAGTGTTCCCGTAGGACACTTTATTTACGCGAGCCAAGCCGTGAGCAAAAGCTACTAGCTCTACAGCTATTTTCTACTCTGTGGTTAAACTGATTAGGACGTCATACGCACTTGTGGTCATTTGATACTCACGTGCTTGCTTCCATTAGATTGTGGGCAAGTCAAGTGTTGGCTAAATAAGTTAATCGAGCTAACACCGGGTCAAAGCTATTGACCTATACAAACATCTTTGATCTTTCCCCACTACTTATGTTTGGTATAGTTACGTATTATCGGGGAAAAAGTAATTCATTACTTTTGCTCATAACTCAAGGTGTGGCACCCAAACACAACTTTGCGTTAATGGTTTAAAACTGTTTTATGGTCGATGTTCAGCTCCAGGCCGATGCTACGACTACTAGCGTGACGGCCGACTTCGATTATTTCTGTGATTTTATCGACATTTTTGAGTTTGATACTGACAGATCTGGTCGCGAGGTGCATGCCTAAACGAAATCGACGGAACCAAAAATGCACGTCAGCTGCAACAGTATCGCCACCATAAACACTATTCACAACTTCAGCCGCCTGGCTAGCACTTTCGCGTTTATCAAAGAAAAAACTGTAAAATGTACCGAATTTTCTCTTTGTTGCCTTCCATTTTTTAACACTACTCACAACTGAATGGACCAATTAAAAAAAAAAAAAACTGCTTTTTTTTTGTGAAATGTCACCTTTAAAACGAGCATAAATTTGAAATTGTTCGATCGATGCTTTACGAGACATCGACCACTACGGCCTTCTACCGAAAAAATAATGAATTTAAAAATCTTTTTTACTAAAATATTACAAATATATGAGACTTGTTATAGGACTTCAGAATCAGATAGAGATGGGCAAAGTGTTTATATGAACCTACGTAACTTTATATAAAGTGTAGGCCGTAGGGATCTTAACTATGTTAAGAAAACTCGTAAAAGACGTACGGCCTGTTTCAAAATCTTTTATTAAGCGCCGGGTAATGAATTTTGCAGTCTATGTATTATGTACGTTTGTTCTACTGTTTCAACTGCCTAAACTACTGATCGAATTTTCATAAATGAAGTGTCAATAGATTCGTAATTATAATTCACGTAATATTAATTTTAGTTATACTTTAAAAAATATTATAGTTATTGTAATGCAACGGCCATCGTTATATTATGCGATTTTTTTAACAAGTAAAAAAATCGCATATAATGATGTCCATTAAAAAAAAGGATTGTGTGGTTTTATGAAACCACGGTAAAAGTGAAACTTAATAACAAAATAGCGTGGAGCACTGGCACAAATGAGTACTAGTCTATACACTACACGGTCAGCTGATGCGAACTATAGGCGCCGCCATATTGGCCTCGGCTGCTCTGACGAGCGCCTTTCACTTTATTCCTACTCCGCGGCTGACCGTCACGCGACATGCAACACACAGACGAAAAAGTTTGAGACGATGTAATAAAAGTTTCACTTTAAAATAAAACAAAAAAATGTATGACAAATGTTAAAGGCAAATAAGAGTCTACATTCGAAATACCTACATACATAAAATATAATACTTGGCACACATCGGCTCCCGACGTAAATAATCGTATATTATCAGGTAAATAATAATTCGCTAAGATTAATGTAATTATGTGGTAAGAGGCACAGATATTACAGTCATGCTTTAAATATTTTAATATAAACTCGAACATCATAGCAAAATACATATTTTATCAACAGAAGAGTCTTTTGTCAACAACACACGACAGTAATGTTCAAACTCTTGCTTGCTATTAGAGATAAACAATCAAAAATAAATTGAAAAATATAAAAGAAAAAGAAATAATAAAAATCACAAAAATATTTATCTTTCCGGGATTCGAGCTCACCGCATTCCGAATTTTCAAACAATGCAAAAACTATACGTACTAGGTACGCATACCGAGCTGCCAATCAGACTGACGTAAGAGAGTCGAAATTATTAATATACTGTTTGCACGACGAAATAAAAAGAAAAGTGTGTGTCAGCTCCGACGCACGACTGGAGTTGGAGTTAGGTGGAGACTCTAAAAAGTAAAATACGTCCCTCAGAAGGAACAAAAACTTTAGCGATCGACTTGAGTTCAAAAATTCGCGCCATGTGAAAAAAAAGTGACAGGTGCGCAGAATAGGTTGCGCACGAAAACGTAATCTCTCGTAATCTCATATTTTTTTCATACCGGGGGCCTTATATGAAAATCGATTCTTAAGGAGTAAACTCCAAAAACATAATATGATTGAAAATGCGCAGTTTCTAAGGGATAACACCTAGCTAGATCGATTTTTCTCCCCCAAAACTACCTGCATACTTAATTTCATGGTTGCTTGTAACCGTTTTAGAGATACCGATTATACATTATATAAAAGATAGTCTCGTTTAAAGTATAAGATAATATAATATTCATTGATTACATTTTTCGTCCTTCAAAATATTCATTGTAGTCATTTTTTACCATATTATTTACATTGCAAAGTATGAAAAAACTATCAGATTTTTAAATGAGTATAATATTTAATATAGGTAAATTAATTTTTAAAATACGGAATTGGTTCGTCACATAGTGTAAGCGCAATTTTTTGGGTGCCCTATGCACCCAAAATTTTTTGGGTGCATAGGGCACAAAATATTTTTTTGGTTTAGTACCGTATTTAAAAATATTATATATTATATAATGTACATGTACGGCTTGTATGCACGCCTCGACTAGGTAGGAAAGAAGGGATAAGGGATTTTACAATATTTCCATTAACCTTAACATTGAGAAAAACCGAATATTCACGTCAATATTCACATAGTCGTGGTCAATTGGCTATCAGCCAATTGCCTTTGACATTGTAATGTAAAGTTCGGTTGTATAACATGTAACAGTGTTGTTGACGCTCTGTCTTCTACGCTCTCCGTAGTTAATAGATCTTTGTATTTTGATATGCGAGGAATTTGCGAATGTTTCGAAATTTAAATTTTAAAAACTAATTTCTATTATATTTTTTCCTACGAGAAACATGTTGAATGTTAGAACGTTGTTTTATATAAGAATATTTGTTAATTTTTGGTATCGTATGGAAAGTTTTTAAGTCAAATATTATTTTCCCAACTTGGAACCAATAGCTTTTTAAGGCTGTTTAGCCTTCAATAGCTACTAACTCATTTATATTATGATTGCGCTATGCACATCTATGTTATCTTGATACACGGGACCAGTGTCGAGGCGTGTATATATCGGCTTCCCTTATGAATATTACTTATCTTTAAAATATATATTTTTTAATATGATTTGCACCCAAGAAACTTATTTATATATTATATACCGAATAAAGTATTGTAAATAGTTTTTCTGTATATTACAATATATAACTATCGAGGCTTACCATTTCGTTAATCTCACGCTTCGCCACTGCACGGTACATAATAATGCTTTCAATTTGAGATTGAGATTGAAGATTTTGAGGTTCAAAGGTCGATGTCAAAGCTAAAATACAAAAGCTGTTTTACTATTCTGTGTACACTACCTATCTACGTGCTCATTAAAACGCAAACTATCTAATTTTAACACCACACATTCCTGGCTATAGTCATCGCTCACGTCAATACGTATGAATACGAATCTCAAAGCCGTTTAATTACGAATTCCTGGCTATTTTTGTACGAATAATTGCCTCATCAATTGGAATTTGTAACATTTCACTAAAGAATCGTGAGTAATGTTTATTTGGATTTACTGTAGTAGGTGCGGGTTTGAAGCTCACGCCCACAGCTTCGCAGTATTTCCATATAAAAATTTGACGAATCTGTAAAAATCCTTCTTTGCGAATGTCTACGTAATGATAGATTACTACGTGCTTAACCATTTTGTGGTTTAAGCAGTATACACAGGTAAACTCCTGAAAATTACCATTTTTTCAATAAAATAAAGGTATCCTATTTTTGAGACGCTTCTTCTATGCCACTGTCACGTCTCCATGTTTTTAGAAGTTTAATATAACTATGGGTGACCAGATAAATTCCACGTATTACAGTGCTAAACTTTTTCGAATAGGACCTACATGTAGAAAATTAGGGTTAAAAAACGGCTAGGTGCGAGTCGGACTCGCGCACGACGGGTTCCGTACAAAACGGCAAAAAATTCACGTTTGTTGTATGGGAGCCCCCTTAAATATTTATTTTATTTTATTTTTTAGTAATTTTGTCAGATCGGCAACAGAAATACATCATCTGTGATAATTTCAACTGTCTAACTATCACGGTTCATGATATACAGCCTGGTGACAGACGGACGGACAGTACGGACAGTGGAGTCAGGAGGGTCTCGTTTTACCCTTTGAATACGGAATCCTAAAACAAAAGGGGGTTGTGTGTGTCCCCTACACACATATAAATGCCGAAACTCAACTGCAGCTACAAAGTGTAGCTCTGATGTCTATTCACACAATATTATAATGGCGCATACACAATATAATATTATAATAAACACAATATGGGCGCTGAATATAATTAGTCATTACGACGACCTCTGTGGTGGTGGTGTGCGCGTTGGCGCTCAAGCTAGAAGTTTCGGGTTCGAATCCCGCCAAGGAACAAAAAAATTATGTGTTCCAAGGTTATAGATGTGTATTAAACAATATATGTATGGTATAAAAGTATTAAACTCATTTTCGTTGTCCCCGTAACACAAGTTCTTCGAGAACTTAGCATGGGGCCAGATTGACGTGGTGTGAAAGCGTCCATAGATTACTGAACCAGCCGTAGATATAAGTCACTTACAAGAAATCGCGTAGCATCATGATAAGAACATTGAACTGTTTTTGGCTCAGCTAGTTTGGCAAATAAAATTAAAACATTAATTTTAAACGATGCTGGTTTTAAAATGTGTGTCACAAAATTTATTTCTGAAGAGGAAACATAAAATATAAATCTCAAATGATATCAAACGACGGAAACTGAAGGAGATTAAAATTTTATATCATTCCGCGTTTTCATTAGAACTTTTAGAACGATTCATGAATTCATATTTGAGATGGCGCCAGATAAATTATTTTAAATTATACCCAGACCAATGGATGAGACCACATATTTTGATACTTGATCCAAATACATCTATAAGCGCTGTGCTATGCTTAGATAATTCTTTATATTTCGGCACTGCTCTTGTAAGCCCTCTAGTGTTGCGCTTGTCCAGTGCTGTATTATATTGGGCGGGCGGCGCGCGGCGGTAGTCCCGTTAAAACGAACAATTTATGAAAAGTATGAGACCACAGAGAAAACTTTATAAATAAGTACTTACGTATAAAGAAACAGTTTTCATAGAAACTTTGAAATTGATCCAAATTTTGTTAGGGTTGTCACAGAAGATCAGGATAAATTAAACTTAGTCTAGCGTCATTATACGGTTATTGAGAAAGTCTAATTGGGACACGCCATAACACGGCATCGAACCTGCACCATCACATGTGTGACTCAAGTCCATATTTCACTAGGCCATGGACGCTTTTATAATACAGCACGACAACTTCTAGAATATGAAATATTTACTCACTCATTATTCTTGGGATAGTTAAATAAGGCATATTTTTGTTATTCTATTATTTTTCATACACGCGGCACAATCATACGCCTGTAGAGTGTAGCTACACCTCTCAGTATTATAGATGCGGCATATCGGGGCAAAAAGTGTCCACACTTAAGCTTTTGGGGTGGTTTCAGGAAGTCGAGGCTTGACATTTGTCGCCTTGATATTTTGACATTCGGTTTTCGCAGTCACATTTATTTGAAAAATCTTCTGAAATCAGGATGGCGTTACCTTGTTCTTGTATGAAGATTTTTTATTTCATTCTGTTTAATGTTATTTGTATGTATTTAAATTCTAATACATATCTATTATTATATTTTTAAAAAAGACACTAATATATTATAAAAAGCACATATTACAATCTCACATTTAATTTACGTGAAGTTGCAAACAAAAATAAGTTTACTATTTTTAAGTCGAATAATGTATATGGTTCTAGAAATATAATACCAACAATTGTCAATAGCTTACCCCAAAATTACAAGATAAAATTGCAAAGCAGCAGAATTTTCGTAGAGATTTTTAAAGATATAAATATCTTTAAAAATCTCTAATAAATAAGGACTATACTGAAAAAGATATAAATTAACTCAAATTTATGTTGTATGTTGTAACATATTTACTGTAAGTTGTCGTATGCTTAAGAATGATATTATATTGTAATACACAAATAATAATGATTGTAATACCTAAACTGAAATAAAAGTTACTATACACAATAATGATTTCTATTGTAAGCAAATCGTACGTGATTGTGCTAACTGTAATGCCCAGATAAACCGATGCGGTTTGTGGCGCACTTGTATAGATTAAGTTCAACAATAGTATATTATGTTATATGGAAATAAAGAAAAAATAAACATGGTACAAAAACTCAAATACGAAATTTGAAAATTTTGAATTTTAATTTGATTTTTCCACTCTTGTCGCGTGCTGCTTCATAGCAGGCTAGTGGACACACATACATTCACCGTATGCTTGTAGTTGGAATAATCAAATCGCGAGCTCACTATGTAGCTGTTTATCTGTAGGTACCTCTTTAATCTGTGGTATGACTCGTTCATCTGCCATCTGTACTATACTTGAAACAACAGAGTGCTAAGTGTGAGTTTTTCTTTTCGCATTCGATCATGAGCGCGTTTGGCGTTTACTAGGAATTTGTACGTGATTTGAGCTAGTTTTCACGTTTACAACTAGGTGGCGCTGCTCAAATCACATACAAATTCCTAGTAAACACCAAACGCGCTCATGATCGAATGCGAAAAGAAAAACTCACACTTAGCACTCAGAACCTCACTGGGTGCTCCGTTCAGTGCACTCAGTTTCAAGATAGTGTTTTGTTTTCCTAATAGATGGCGTAACTTTTTTGTCCTTAACGGTTGATATACATAATATTATACATCTGTCGTTATGCCTAAACGTCATTTTTAAATACGCTATTACCTGCCACCACCATGGTACAATTAATTTAAAACTTGTCAGCTCCATGCTTTAAATAGTATTAAAATATATTTTCTGCTTGATTTCTTACACCACATAAAAGGTTGTTTGTTGGATACGCATTAGAAACATAAATGCGATCGTAGATAGGGCACACATTCTAATTTCTAGGGTTTTCATTTTGTATTTATACTAAAGTTTAGCTTTCTTCGTCAGTTTGTACCTACAGGCTACACCCTAAGCCGAAGTACGCTGTACGGGACTACCACGACTGTAACGAAAACCCCACTTATATTGCTTCTTATTGCATTGTCCATAGTGGTGTGGGAATAGTGGATGCCCCAAAGGGAGATCTCCGACCGAGCGGGGTGGAATGCTCGGTCAGGCCAAAGGAACAAAAAATTTTGAATGTTATGGGTCATGTATATAAAATATGTGTTTAATATATGTAATAGAAATCTTAAATATTATGTATAGTATAATTATAAGTATTAAATATACTTCTCCCTGTAACACAAGTTCTTCGAGAAACTACCATAAATATTATTATTATTATTAATCAGGTGATGCTTCTGTTTGTTTGCTAGAGTCATTTCTTATAAAAAACCTGTTACAATAATTACTATAGTCTATTCGAGTTAAGAAGTCAGTGAATCATGCGTACAAATGTCAAAATTCAACAGTTTCCTAAGTAAGCCATTTTGACATATGTACGCATGATCCACTGCCTTTTTAACGTGAATAGACTATAGTTACATAGTGTCTGCCGCGCAGTTCATGGCCAAAGGATTAAACCCAAGTGTATAGTCAGCATTTTCAGCAGTATCATGAAACTTAATATGTATACCTACCTAATCTATTATTTGTTGGATTAACTTTAATACGGATAATCTTGTTTTCAGTAAGAACTCTAAACTTACTTTTTTTGAAAATTGTATATAATAATAATAATAATTATTATCGCTCCCCACACCTATTTCGGTGACGGTGGCCGGTTTCATTGAAACCAGGCCAGCTACGCAGGAGTTATTTTATAGTGCCTAAGTATGTGCGCAGTACACAAGAGCATTCTCTCCTCCTTTACTCTCATAACCCAGTGGGACGGATAACCGACACGACTGGCGAGAGATCAGGCGCAGGTCAGCCGAGAGAGCCAAGCTCCAAACCACTGGACCACTGAGGCTCAGGCTGAAAATTGTATGTACTGCAAAAGCTACAGAATGAAATTATAATTTTCAGGCAAAAGCTGGATAATTTCGATAACGATAATAGCCTTATTATTTAGCTCTTTGTCAGCCTCTTAATACGAGTGATATTATGTATAAATGATAAAGGGATGAAGTTATTCACTATTTTGTGAATAATATTACGCGTTTACTTAAAGAAAAGTTTTTAGGCAACTGAAATTAACATACGTTACACCGACTGTAGATCTAAGTTCAGGTAAACGTGTTATATAATCAGTTTTTAATGACTAAAGAAATATTTAAACTTACATGATCGATATGTTCTATGATTTACGATCGTTTTTCTGTAATGCACAGCTAGACTTGCTGATGACAGCTGATAATTCATTCACGATTTGACAGAAAATGTAAATTATATATGAATGTCTCGCCAGTACGTGTATCAGTAACTGCCAAACATCGAGAATTGCACTCTGAGGTCGCGTGTCATATTAGGTATGCTAGTGATTTGAGCTAGCGCTTTATAGGAGTGACTTCAAAAGTTAAACCGCGCGGAAGCAAAAATTTATTTTCACATAAGTATTCAGACGAATCGACAATAATTGGTACTGGATACTTACCTACATTATTTTGTCAATGCAAATTTTGTTTCAAGATATTCTTTTGTTGTAATGTATGTATCTTTATGAAGATATAAGAATTGCGAAACCATTAGAATACAAAGTGATTTTCTATAATGACAATATGATATAATGACAAAACAGCGACCAACGGACTTTGATACTCGAAGCCGACGGAAAACAAAAACTGCGGCTACTGGTTATGACAAGCTTTTTGGCACCAAAACGCTATTTAAAATTGGCAATCGCTCATCACTTTATTGTCTAGTTGACGTGCAAATGATGTTTGACAACCTGGTGGATAAACACGTCTCGTTATCGCGAATTTATTTTTGTGAAAACAAAAGAATGCGTGTAAACTTTGTGTATTGTCGGAGGAATGTTTGATCTTCCTCATAGTTCGATCGTATTATCATCACGGCAGTATGATATCAAACGACTAAACGACAAACGACAAACACTATAATAAGTACATGTTTAGTCGTATAGCGTCGGGAAAAGGGAAAATTTCAGAAGTTACACGCATGTCTTCTAATTTTGAGCATAACTTTTACAGTTTAACACTTAAAAAAAAACAATTGTTTGATAATTACCTTGAAAACGTTGCTAGATATACTATTGGTTTCTGTACTTGATCGAAGACTTGTGGTCAAAGTCAAAGTCAAAGTAAAATTATTTTATTCAAAATAGGTATTTTTATACACTTTCTGAACGTCGGTCTACATGATGCCTACCACCGGTTCGGGAACTAGCCCGGCGAGAAGAACCGGCGTAAGAAACTCGCGCGGGGCCATCTTTTATAAAAAATATGGAAAATTGTTCTTTTAAAAATATAAAAAAGGCATATATATAACAATGTTATGACTAAAATTACATAAGAAGAGTACAATAATATAATTATCTAATTTAGAAGTAGCTTTGCAGGGGGCCACTTCATTCCCAAGTTGTGCTATCATTCATAAAATCATTAACTTTATAAAAGGCTTACACAAACAAACGCTATTTAACTACTTTTTTTAAAATTTATTTATGAAAAATTTTGAACGCTTTCTGGGACCTTATTGTATAGGCGTATACATTGGCCTTTAAACGAATTCCTTACTTTACTAAGTCTAGTCGCTGGTACATCAAGCCTATGCTTATTTACGTATACGATAATCGTTTTCTATTAAATACAACGTTACGGATTTGGACATACACCATGGATTCGTCATTACGATCGATCTGAAACTACGGATCGTTGACGATTGATCGCACGTGAGAATTTTGGCACCTTAAACATTATTCCTCAACAATACCGACTATTCACGATGTCCCTTTTTAAGAATTTATGCGAGCTTTCAACTTATAACTTCTTAGTTGTTACTTAGTTGATTATATTTGTTGTTGTCTTTTTTCAATAGCATTATATTGAATGAATTTTAAGGGATTCTGTGATCTCAAAACTAGTACCAAAACTTGGCCCTACGATTTTATTGCATGCAAGAAGTACCTAACTTTATCTGGACAAATTTAGAAGTTTGTAAATAAAGAAATTACTTACCCTGGATCGCCGTTTTATATTTTCATCACTGGGTATAGTTAGGAAGTTGCCACTCATTTTGTTCACTGAACTAGCGTGCGGCTCAAACGCGCCACAATCTTATAGTGGCCAAATTATGAATGAGTGACGCCGATTCTTAAATAGATCCCCTCCCCCCCTGTGACGTCACGTCTACGTGCCTGCGGAATTGTTCAGAGTCAGCTGTTCGGTTCCAGTGAATCATTTTCAGGAAATACTTTGGATTTTTGAGATACATTGAGGAATGGAGGAATTTGAAAGGGCACTTAGTTTTTTCGGCCGGTATGCTAAGTATTGAAACCAGAACGTCCTTGATGATGTTCAATAAATAAAGACAATAATTATTAATTTCCATTTAAGAGCGTACCAATTTGCCGACGGGTAAAAAGAGAGTGGTAAAATTAATCTTAAGTCGTAGCCAATACAGAAACAAAATAAAACTAAATAGGTATATTTGAAATACGGATATTTATTTTTTTCATAAAAATTCTAAATTCAATAATGTGTTTAAACATGTAACATTTACATATATGCATTTATACAAAGATATATGCAATGTTTAGGTGATTTAATACTAATATTGGAGCGTAACCGTTGGTGGTGACTGGTGACCACCGAACCCACTTATTACCAAATATTGTCAAGTGGTAAAGTGATGAGATGCATGAACAATGTATGCTGTGCGTTTCGTTATACTAGATAGTATGATGTCTTCATAAACTCGAATCAAAAAACTTAAGATTAACGAACAGAGTTGTATGCAGACACCAGACAATCGTCACGTATCTACGTACAATCGTACGATCCCGAGGCTCCGAATGTGAAATCGAGTAGAGTTTATTGCCCTGTCGATCAAAATCGATGACGTCACATTCGAAAACCTAAGATTCGTCTGTGACGTGCTAACTATTGCGTTCCGAGAAAATTATTTGGACAATAAAACTCTTAACAACTTTTAAGCCTAATTAGAAACCTGATATGAGTTTATCCGACATCAATTTTTTACAAACAAATTATTTCTAAAAAACGGACTAAATAACTATCCAATAAAATTCTAACATTTAATATAGTAAAACACACAAGATACAAATTATAAGGAATTATATAACATCATTATTTGGGTATTAAACACCAAGTGTGCTTTAATATATTAAAACAATTTCAATAAAATTAACTAAAAAGAAACTAAAACCATTAATTCGATTTAAAGAGTAAATATTAAATATATCAATGAGATTTGAACTAGCAAACCACATCTATCTACAGATATGTAATCCATGATAAACACTAAATATATAGAAATCTAAAGACTTTAAACAAAATGAGCAAATCGCTGTGAACTTCACAAAACTGTACATGGGGATCATGTTTGATTTCATGGCGACTCATAAAATATCGTATAAATTCGATTCTAATTTTTATCTCGACTTTAACAAACGTACAGAATACATCATGTAATGTTCGCAAAATCGAGAACGGACTGTCTTCTCACCCGAAATCTCTTTAGGGTCAGCTCATACCGAAATGCGACGCGACGCGGCATTTTTAAGATAGTGATTCAAAATTGAACTTTATTCACTACACAAAAAGATACGTTTCAGTGCAAGAGTTCGAATTTCAAGCTGCACCGCGCTGCGCCGCGCCGCACCGCTCTTGCAATCAAACGTGTATATTTTTGTGCAGTGAATAAAGTTAAATTTTGAATCACTATCTTAAAAATGCCGCGTTGCGGTGTGAAATAAAACTTACACAGATTTATATATTATATGACTCGAAGCACATAAGTTTAAAATAGCTTTTTTCTTTGCTAGTAAGTTATAAAGATACTAGATAGAATTACTATTTCGTATTGATGGTAAATTTTAAGTGATGTTACTTTTGATTCATTTCACAGCAATTCATTCAATTTTGGCGAGGATTAATATCGTGTCGGATTTACTATTTGTTTCATTTTCAATGTCACATGATATTAAAATTTTCAGCAACAAAGGCCCTGCTATAAATGAACGGTAAAATTTGTACCTAAAGGTATTTTAAATTTTCAATAATATTCTCTATCTACAAGATACTCATGTTTTAACTTTGATATGATTTACTAATGAGCATTATGAAAAAGTAAAAAGTAAACTAAATAACATTGAAAATGAAAATACTGTTACACTTTTATCAGTTGAACACAGTGACGAAAAATTTGGTATTTTGATAGTACGTTAAGTTAAATTTAGCAAATTATTATGTATTATTATATCTTATTAACAAAATATTTGAGCATAGAATATCTAAGCTTTACAATGTTATGTCGTATCAAATGAGAGTCGAAACAAATGAATATCACAAACAACAACATGTATGAACCTTATGAAGTTGGTTCATGACACTATGACGTAGATATCTCTAATAATAACAATATCACAATTTTCAATAATATACTGAAAGACGGAAACTTTTAGATAACAATGATTAAACAGAGAAGCGTAAAAATTAAGGGCAAAAACGTGTTACAATATTTAAAACAGCACGATATTTACATAACTATATTAGATCACATATTACAATGCGGGTCACCCAGTGGACACGAGGGGTAAGTGACAAGTCATCCATATACGATACATCATACTACTTACTTATTAGAACATTCATCTCATAAACGTGCACAACTTCCAATTATTACCTAACCACGCAATCAAAGAAACTCACCCACGCAACATGCCGATACAGTACATCCTCCACAGAAGCACATACCGAACCAAAAAAAAATTTACATAAGGCCGTACATTACTTACTGTACATATACAATGAGAGATTAATTAGATAAATAATGTTATATTAGAGATTAAGGAGTAGGTAATGCATCCGTAGCACGACAGTTTGGTCCATATAAGTAGTTTAATAAAACTTGTGTGTCGATGTCTACACACAATTTTAGGGATTCAGCAAATACATCGGGAGAGAGATACCTAGTTCCCAAACGATCAATAAACCCGGTCCAAAACGAAACTTTGAATGAGATTCACTCGGAATAGATTTTGTGCATGGAAATATTGAAAATAGTAATAGCAAAATATGAAATAAACTCTATTTTGCTGAATACCTAAATATCGGCGGACGATGAGACGCCCGGCCGCCTACGGTCAGTCTTTTTTTGCTAACGATTATAAATTTGTGCAAAATATTCTACTCGCGTAACTTAATACCATAAAATTTATATACAAAATTGTTTGTCGACGAAACGAAACGAGCACTGACCAGAACGGCCGGAGCGCCGAGTGTGTCGCGTCGTAAGTCCCCAATAGTCTACTCCCTTCATTCGGAAGGACAGATTGGCGACCCTAGTGGCCGTAGCAATGTTTCGTCGGACTCCCTCGAACCGTCGCCTCAGTTTACAACGAGCTCGCTATATCACAACCATGTCCAGTTGTTTACAGATTAGAATCCTAATGAATATTCGAAGTCACGCGACAGGATTCTTGCGGACTTCACGAGGGGCCCTGGGTGGGACCTCCGGCTGGCGCTTCGGCCCTCATCTCCGATTTGAGTTTTACGAATTCCTTCGCAACCTCATCGTTGTGTCTCTGCGAAAGTATTCTGAGTATCGTCCATCCAGTTTCGTCCATTTTCACTCTAGTGCCGAGTGGCAGCCAACATGCGCAAGATGTCTGAAAGAGAAAAGAAAATTTTAAACCTCTGTAGGTGTGAAAAAGAGGAGTCAAAATGTAAAAACACGAAAGCACATCGACACAACACTAAGATGTTTACCTTGTGCTGACTGTGGTAGGTTATTACCAATAAATATCCTCGAGGTGCTACTTTGGAATTACTGTTTACCTGTTCGACCATATCATAGAGGCGCATCACGGCTACCCCCACCAATCGGTCTTCTCGGGCGAAACAGTAGTCTCGCACGCATACGTGCAGCTCAAATAATTCTAACTGCTCTGTTGCGCTAACCATACTGTGAACAAATTATAAAAATGTATTAAATCCCTATGATCTATTGTATCGAACGTCATCTTTAAGTCCATAAAGAATAATGCTTATACGATACTCGGTAAATAGCTAGATATCGGAAAATAGTCCTCACGAATCAAAATATTTCGAATCAGTAAGAAACGAAAGGTCATACTTACAAATGGAAAGTTTCATTGAACTTTGGACTCCAATTGTTGCTTTTAGATTTGGTCGCAAACTTCCTCTTTTTGTCTGCTAGGTGGGGACCAATCAGATTTACTTCGATAAACGGACGGAACATACCACTAGCAATAACCCATTTCAGATCATTTGCTGCGACCACTGAAATAAAAATAATTATTTAAATAGTGATAAAAAATATCGAGTAACAACAGTAATAGACGAAGTAAAAAATACGCACGTGAGTATCTGCAAGATAAAAAAACATTTTTACTATTGAATTAATAGAAAACTGTTAACATAATAGCATCAATTAGCAGCAAATTTATTTATACAAGGAAAGGGAAGCAAGTCTTCTTGCAAAAGATACGTCCATATTTTTTTAAATTTCAGACATAACAATATGACAAATGTTGATGAAACAGAGATAATACCCATCCAAAAACCAGCAATTGTCTTTAAGCATTAAAAATGGAAATAAATACACAGAATAAACTAAAGACGTCACGTAGAGAATAGTTGGATTCGAATGCCTTTGATAGAAAATATTATAGTTTTAGACAAAATCGAACCGTTTGATTGTAATTTTCTGTCAAAAGCTGAGAAGTAATATTTTGTATTTGAACTTCATGCAACTAATGGAGAATGAAGACGACAAAAATGTATATTCATTACTGCATTTACGTAGTAAGCATTCCATCCCCTGAATATTTGGGTAACAGGTATTCGCTACATGACCTAAAATCTAAGATGAAACTAAACAGCTTTAGGTATTATTATATTTATTCAGATTTCAAAATAATGTCTGGAATGATATCGATATTCTACTGCAGTTGATTGTCTAAACTATAAATTGCTTAAGTTTTAATAATTATGGTATCATTAATACTTTAATTATTGGGATTATTATTCTTGTTGACGACTAAAACACTACCTAACCAACTTAAAAACAAATGGTTAAATAATGTCTTAAAAATATTTAGACCTAAAATGAACTTACCTTTGACAGTTATTTTATGTTCACCAGTGCCTGGATGTGTGAACAAGTCTACTTGTAAGGAAACTTCTCCAATAGTACCAGCCTCAGCCACTGGGGCATCTGTAACAAAATTGTTAAATGTTTTGTCAAATTAATTACTATTTACATTTAAAGAAGCAACAATCAATATGAAGAAATTATTTTACTACTTTTCTTCATTGTCATTTTAAACAACCAAAATTTTGTATTATTCGCACAACAAAAATTCAAATCACTTACCAAGCTGTTGCTGGCTGGTTACAAATGTTCGTATTAACGTGTCCGTGGTCTGAGTGTACAAGCTTAGCGCGTATCTCAATGACTGCAATTCTGGACTCTTTTCTAAGAATGTCTTCTTCAGACCATTGCCTCCTGCATGGAAGTAGAGCTTGATAGTATCCAACGCCGCGTCAAGAACTGCGCATTGCTTAGGTGTTAAACTCTTCTCCGCTGACAAGTGCTAAAATAAGAATAGGGTTATAGTATACTGTGTTACAATAGCCATAATAATTAAAAGTATATTACGAGGTACCACATCCTCCTATTTCTTGTAAACATTGGATAGCGTTTTACATATTAATAAAGATGACATACCTCCTTGGATATATCCATGACACCAGACAAAGCATGTTTAACGTCCTGTTTACCGACCGTGCTCTTGAATAGTTGGGTCATGTCCTCAATCTTAGCGTTCGCTGCTAAGTTCTTAGCGTTGTTCGTTAGATTCTTTAGCATCATCTAGAAAGTTAACCAGAAACTTAGTAAACGATAAATAATAAAATACAGTTACAAACAATCAAATATATTTTTATATTATTGTTTTTCGTTTTTATTATTTTTATCGACAAAAACACATACAGTTTTATCCGTCATTGGTGGAAGCACAACGGTCTTTTCAAGTATCTTCATTACGATCTTCCATAACTCCTTCAATAGCCTCTTCAACACTGTCTTCTCACATGACTCCGCGTACATTGTAAGTGAACCATCCTGAAATGAAATAATTATCATCATCATTGTCGTCATTGTTATCATCGTCATCAATATCTTCATATAGTGTAGTCGTCCAAAATTCCATTACATTCAACTTACCAATATATCCATCAGTGGTCGCAATACTTCATCAGCTTCATGATGCGCCGGTGGTTGTTGTACGCCCGGAGCAGTATTGCCTCCACCGACCTTCTGCAGCAGCTCTCCTAGCTCTTTCACACTAGCTGTAATTCTTGTTTCCAAGCTAGAAAAATTATATAAAATTTATTTTAGCAAGTTTCTTTGAACCAATCAATTTAATTTTTTGAAATATTAATGATATTTAAGAATACTAATATTATTATATACCCAAAATTAACATAGGTAAATGCATATTTAGCGAGTTTGTCTTACCTGTTCGCAAACATTGAAGCTAGCTGGTCGAGCGTAGTATTGAGGGTTTGCTGCAGATCATGCAGAATATCAGCAGCGTCTCTTTCCAACTTCGCACCGCCCATCGCCTCGAACATTTTCTCTAATTGCACTCGAAGTTGTTGGATATTGTTCATTAGTATACATGCCTGAAATACAAACCGTGATTTTAAAGTAACTTTAAGTAAGATAATATTACTGTCTTTTAGTATTATTGGAAAATACTTTAATACATTATCTTATCTCTATTAATACTTCAGACGCATGTATCATAACAATAGCGAGTCAGTAGTAAGGGTTGCTTTAGAACCTTAAATCATAAAATTTTTATTATTCCATATTTTATGTTGGTATAAACAAATTATATTTTATTCCTTTTTTTGTCACTAACCACTCTTTCTTCCTTCAAATGTTCCGGGAACTCCTTCTTCACGATATCCGCGTACGCCACCAGCACCTTCACGATGGTCTTCGCGAACCTCTTCATGTACCGCTTCCATATCTCCGGGTCTGGACACTCCAGCTTGGACACCACGTCGAAGCATTGCGTGAGTTGCGTGAACACGTCCACCACTGAGTTACTGAATAGCGCGTGCTCGCTCGATTTTTGAAACTGAAATTATGAATAAAATTAATTAATTTAAACCCTAATAAGCTTTATTTTTTTAGAATTAGTAGGCATTACAGTAATCATAAAAGCCTAGCATGTAAAGAAACGATGTGTTTATTATATTATGAACAATAAATTATAAACAAAATTCCGTATCGGCGCAACCGGTTATTTACACTATCTAGGTTGATAATAAACTTATGACTAGTTATATCTAGATCAAAAACCATAATTTTAATATTGTGATGATTCCGATGACATAGAAGCTAATGTACAGTCGCGGAAAATGAATGTTTATCCGTTTAAACGTTCATATATAATTCGTTTAGTATATTATAGTAAAAAACGTCATCAGTCGCATACCGTTCGCAACTGACCAATCTCGGAGTTATTATAACCTGTTGGCATTAAGATTTCTTTAAATCTATGATATATTTTTGTAGCGGTAAAACACTCACTCCATCCCGCTTGTCCCTATTGAACGCTCCATTCAGGTACTCCAGGGAAACGTCGTCGTTCTCGTTGAGCCACTGCATGACGAAGGGTTCGAACCACGCGGGGTACTCCGGAACTGCGCCGCAGTACGGCGGCACGTCCTTCACGTAGTTCGTGTGAAGCCATTTCACCTAGGGAATGGGTCGTTTTTTTTAGTTTTACGAATCCATAAGAGATGGCGACACGGTTGAAATTAGAAGACATAGATTATAGAATTTTGTCCTAAAGGTGATATTAGACAGTTCACTCAAGTGAATGCTTAATGAAAATTAAATGAAAATAAAATTTTCTTTCATTCCATGTTCATATTACGACTTATACGGAATTAAATAGAAACGAACATTCACTTTTCGTGTGGATGTTAGTTTCTATATCATATTATCTCTCTCTCGTTCTTCGTATATATGAAAGAGAAGGCATAATAGTTTAATCCAGGTTTAACTTTTTTAACCCACACCTGCGCAAGTGGGCCTTAGACTGATTTACCTTGAAGTGTAGGTTCATGTAGGCAGAAGACTTGCAGAGGCGGTGCTGCTCGTGTTCTTCCAGGGCATATTTCATATCCACCGCGAATAGCGACCACATTGTCGCCGCCGACAGCTGAAACAACAATAATGGTGTGATAATAGTCTACTATGTCTTGCTTCTAAGCAAGCCCCTACAGGGAGATCTCCGACCGAGCGGGTGGTATGCTCGGTCAGGTAGAAGCCTACTTATAATTAATTCAGATGTCGCCGAACTGTGAATGCTTCGATATCGCGATTTAGGATCCTGGCGCTAACTGATCCGCCAACCGCCACAATGGTATAGCCTGATGCGATCACTACCATCTCAATTATTTATCAGTGGCATCAAGTGTCTCTTATATTAAAAAAAACTTGGGGAACTTGGTGAGGATTTTAAGGCGTATTTGTAACATAGGTATTAGTCGCATTTTCTGAGGAAATGATACCTTGTCAATAAAATATGTCTCTAATAATAATATAACTTAGACAAAGCAACAAAAGAAGTGGTTGCCTCGTAAACTTGTTATCGGTTTAGTAATAGCACAGATTAAAGATAGAGGAACATATCAACAGCTACATAGTTAACTTTCAATTTGATTGCAGCACTACTACAAGCATACGGTGTGTCAACGATTGTGTGAAAAAGTTGTGGGCCGTTGAAGGGGATGTCAAAATTTTCCAATTTTGATCATTCTATGAAAGCTGTTTCTCTGTACGTAGTTACGTACAGAGAGTTCTATGTACGTACCTAAGTATAATAATATATAAAACCGGTGTTTCGTCACCTAAATAGCTACCGATTGGTCACCCAACAGGTGACCAACGGGCAGCTACCTACTATTAATGTATTTTGGAACTGCCCATTCGTCACCATCGGTATAAAAGTATATTAAAACTAAGTAGATTTATAATCGTCATAGTTATTATAAATTGAAACTATGTTGCTAATGTCCTTCGGCAATCCTAGTAGACAAAAGAACTATTTGATCGACATTGACTTTTATTGACTTGACATAAGAATCTTGCGTGTCTAGTGAATATAGTTCAATTTTGAATAGCTATCTTAAAAATGCAGCGCCTCTTCGCGTCTAGTCATTGTGTGAACTGACCCTTAGCGGTTAAATTGTCGGTAGGTGCATTAATGCCCGGTTTCTGAAGATTTTACATAAACTCTAGATAAATTAAGTTTAACTAGCTCAGTTTTCTTTCAAATACGAGCTATGAAATCGATAACCATTAACCGGACCACAATTGGTTACTTAAAGTTAAACTTAGATTAATATTGTATATGTTTGTTTAGAAACAAGTTATCGAACCAATAGCACTAATAATGATTAGACATAAACTAACGACAAATTCTCTTCAGAAATATCTAAGTGATGATTAGATATAAATCGAAGATCGCGGAACTAGATTAAAAAAACATAACTATCCTTCTGACGTAGTCGGGTAAAAACTCAATTATTCATTATTTGAACACCATCGCTTATCAGGCTATCCTACTGCACGTTTCCTCGTTCATTTCATAAAATAATAAGTCGTGTTTATTTACCTACAATGTCTAGTTATAGGTACCTATTAAACGTAGGGCGGCGGTAATAGCTATCCGACTGCTCGTTTCTTCGTTCCTTTCATAAAAAATGTGCAAGCATTAATCTATATAGCAGTAATGTACTACATCAGGAGACGAACGGGCGGTTCTAATGTTTGACGAAATGGCGGAGGTGACGAACGAGTGGTAATCCAATACAATGGATTAAACTTGGCGGGTAGCCAGTAAATTATTGTTAAGTTAATAATATTTTGTAGTACTTAATAATATAACTAGTATTACAATTATTTAGTTAAAAAAAAAGGAGAATTACAATACCTATATATAGTAGATTTAAAGAATTTTTATAAAGTCAACCCTCCGGCTATCAACATTTTTGGACCTTGTTAAAGCCGAGTTAACCCCATTAGTCCCTTAGTTTTTGCGTCCATAATGCCATCACCTCGGCAGGTTTAGTTAACTTCTGCTAATTGTGTCCATTACTCATGCTTACTGTCGCGATAAATTAAACTAAGAGAAACGAAATTAGTTAAATTAACTGGGACAGAAATGTATTTTTAAGGAAATGTAATATGTCAAGTTGAATTTAAATATAATATGTTAAAGCATGGTTGTAAGTGCAAAGACCTTCAATATGTATTATTTAAAAAACCTGTACATCTTTTTCTCGCGGGAACCGTACATTTTGCCGTGATATAGAGTAGCGTAGTTTTTGCGTGAAAGAATCACATCAATCTATTAATCTATCCATCCCCACGAACTTTCACATTTATAATAGTAGTAGGATAATAAAATAATATGAAGCAGGTTTAGTAATTATATACATTTTGATCTTATACAGCCTTAATTATAAAAACTTACTACTCCTAGCTTTACTCAATACATGCACTGGAGTGGCTTATACCATATCAATCAAGAAGTAACATCGGATAACTAATGTTATATTAATAACATGGAGACACGGACAATAAAAAACCACGGAGAATTTACAAAGCATTCCGTACGCGACGCCTGGAAAAGAGCCATCTTCCGTCCCTAATATCCCTAATAGATCTGTAATTCGTTTTTTTAAGTAACTGGCCCTTTTTTTGACGTGATAACGTCTTATAATTCGATGGAGCCGGCTGCACGCACGAAAAAACATGACTCATGCGTTAACCTGTTACCCGTTATCGTTACCAAGTACCGTTACCAAGTACTAGCGTTACCTCGCATTTTATTATTATTATTATTATGTTGTTGTTGTTGTTGTTGTTATTGTTGTTATTGTTGTTGTTGTTGTTGACGTTGTCACGTTCAACAATCGTCAGTAAACCGACTTTACAGACAACCGATATTTTTTCCTATGAATAACTTTTAATTTTGTAATAACTTTGATATTCTTCGGTTAAACATATATATTCATCATATTATTATGAACTGTTTTACATAATATGAATTTAAATAGTTCATAATGAAGATATAGGTGGCACTTTTCACTATGCAGATATAGATGACTATTTAAAAAATTCTAAGCAAAACCAAAGTAATAGTCTTTTTTCATAGTTAATGTAACATAGGCTTCAATAGTAATTTTCCACTAATTATTACCACAAAAAACTGGTTACAATAAGACTATAATTGCCGCTTGTCAAGTGACGCCACCCCCCGCCCAGCCTCGCAAACCCTACTCGCTCGTTATACTAGGTATTCCCCAGGTCAGGGACGGACCGTAAGTTTAGCGGGCCCTGGGCTAATATAAGGTGGATAAGATGTCATGTTTTATATTTGCTTGCGTGAAAAGCTAAATCGTACCCAAACGTACGACGCAGCGTTTTAAATAGCGGCACCGCTTTCGAAACTCGAACTCGAAAAAATCTTGTACTCGTATCTTCTTACGCAGTAAATACAGTTCAATTTTGAATCGCTATCTTAATTAAAAATGCAGCGCCGCGTCGCTTCTCGTTTCGATGTGAACTGACCCATATCGTAATGTCAATCAACACATTCTTAGCTTTATAATCAACTAGCTTTTGCGCGGGGCTCCGCCCGCGTTAATACAGTACCCGACGGGAATACTGTGCTTTTTCTATAGTATATTTTATATTTTACTATAGTATATCAGGAGCACTAACTACTACTATACCAAATTTCATCAAAATCCGTTGAGGCGTTGTTGAAAGAGTAACAAACATCCATCCACCCATCCTTACAAACTTTCACATTTATAACCTAGTACTACCATTTTCATCATCACACTAAGGAGTAAGGACACGTAATATACCTACGATAGTGACTCTGAGAGTCATCAAGTGGTCGGTAAGTATCTTCCCACCAAATTACGCGAACCAGCAATATACGATAAGTACTATCATTATCCCTCTCGTATCTAATACTGAACATCTACTGCAATAACAATTAAACTGGAGAGGTTCGTATATTAGAATTTCGTATATGGGACAGATTGATATAAGTACATTAATATTAGACAGCAATCGCGAGTAATGATATGACATCATACAGTTGATTAACAATGGGTTGGTCTATATAATTATATATGACTAGTTGTCCCGACACACGTTGCTCTGTCTCAACTATAAACCTTCAATATTTCTCACCGTTAAGCCTTCCCTGAACTTCTACAATAATTTCATGACCAAAATTAAACATATCGCTCCAGCCTTTCTCGAGTTTTAGAAGTTCGAGATATTAGAATTGCAATCCGTTTTATATATATGAGATATCCAGGTATTTAAGGCATAGTAGCAGCTTTAACTAAGAGTCAGTTCACACCGCGACGAGAATCGTCTCGACGCGGCGCTAAATTTTTAATATAGCTATAGAACTTTATTCACAATGCAAGAAGATACACTTTTTATTGCAAGAGTTCGAATGTCAAGACAATCAAAGCCATTGTGAAGGAGCCGCTCTTGCAATAAAACGAATATATTATTTTTATGTAGTGAATAAAGGTAAATCTTAAATATCTATTATGAAAAATGCAGCGCAGCGTCGCGGTGTGAGTTGACCGTAATACGTAGAGCTTAGGTAGAGCGGTTACAATACCCAAAACACGTGGATCAGTCCTGTTTGTTATGAGCACTATGTATTATTTGTATGAAATGGACCAGAAAACGAGCACACTGATCGCCTGATGATAAGCGAATACCTCTGTAACTCCTCTGGTGTGCGTTACTGGTTAAAATCCCTAATGGCGCTTAAAATCCCCAACCCTCCTTGAGCCTCCGGTAACTTCACTCTCTCAACGAAACAAAACACAAGTGTTATTTCACGCTGGTTTTGCTATGAGGTCGTGGTATTTATCCAGCCAAACCATGGCTCTCCCACGATCAAAAATATGAATTTCATTGAACTCCGTTCAGCGATTCGGTCTTGAAAGAGTAACAAATATTCCAACATTTACCTGTGCTTAAAAAACATTCGCCTTTAGTATCCAGATAGTATGAAAAACTATAGTCTGCTGTAGTTTATGATTTATTACCCTAGTTAAATGGGTGAAGCTTCGCTTCGTAAATCCGTCATGACAAAATTTCACATAAATACAGTATTTGCGAGACATACCTGTCCAATATTTAGCTCCTGTGGGAACTGGTTGAGTACGGGGGCATAGCTGTTCCTGTCCTCCTCAATCACAGAGACGATAAGCGCGATCAGCTTGTGCCAGAAATCCACAGAATCCAGCTGCGGCCCGTGGTCTGATGGGTCGCGCTTCGCTTCGTTAGGGTCGACCTGGGGGAAGTAAGAGAACACATCTAAAACAGATCGGACGGCGTGGTAAGTAACGCGTAGTAACATAATCACGTCTGTGATATCATCATCATCTACACGATGAATTTTGTCAATATTATAAAGGACAAGGGACATCATTTACATAGCGAAAAAATAATAAAGTTCCTAGTACACAGCCTTGTAGTATACTATATCGATTATTTTCGGATATTTTGACATAATGCTATCTACGAACTAAGAAACGGAATTATCAAAAAGAATAATCAAAAATCATAATAATATGTTTTACATCTAGGAACAATTGAACATTTCCAAACTTTTAGATACATGTATCTAAAACTTTCATTGCCTCCGTAAGAAACTATGTAAATTACCTGGAACTCCCTGTTGTACAGCTCGTAGCAGTTTTCGAAAAGAAATTGATATGTAGATCTAAGGCAAGCCTTCACACAATCTTTCACGACGGTGCTGGCGCGCGGAGGACTGCTCAACTCTTGGACCTAGAAATTAATACTATTACTTAGATGTCATAAAATAGAAGACGTTTTCTCCATTAAAAATCGATTGTTAAGAAGACATATCTCGTTCAAGTAATTATAAAAAACTGTTAAAAATCTTATATCAAATAATATGCTTAACAACTAAATCTTATACTTTAAACGAGACAATCTTGTATATATGTTATCGGTTCCTCGAAAACGGATGCAAGTATTACCATGATTTAGTATGCAGGGAGTTTTGGAGGAGATCAATCGATCAAGTTAGGTCTTATCCCTGGGAAATTGCGCATTAATTTCGACTCTATTATGTCAGTCCGATTGGCAGTTTGGTATACGTAATATGTAAAATGTTTGATTTGTTCGATAATAATCAATAATCCCGGTCAAATAAATATTTTTGTGACACTTTTTATTTTTTTAAATTTATCAGATCTCAGCTTAGTTATGAAACGTATTCAAAATTACGTATCTATAAAAGCCAATAATCATTCAGCTAAATTTAGATATTATGTACAAGGCAAAGAATCTAATAACTATTATACCTTCATCCTAAAGAACGTGATGCTAGTCAGTAGATCGACAGTAGATTTGAGATCCATGAGTTTCTCAGCGCTGGAGGCGGGGAAGTTGTTCCTGTACATGGACAGATCGATGCGCAGGGAATTGTGCAGCTGATCCAGCAGCTTCACGAACTTTTCTTTCTGGAAACGATCCATCAATGAGGTTTGTATAAATAGCAAATATATTCGAGAAAGTTCCATATTTTAGTCTTTTAGTTAGATCTTTTGTGAACAATTATTGGTATTGAGTAAGCATATAAACTGCTTTTGTATGCTTACTCAATACCAGGGTTAATATTACAGTGTTGTATTTATACGAAAATTCATCTATATTAAGGGTCTATTCACAGCGAAATGAAACGATACGCGACATAGCGCTGCATTTTTAAGAGAGCTATTCAAAATTCTATTTTATTAATTACTTATGAAGATACACGTCTCATTGTAAGAGTTCGTATGTCAGGTTGCACCGCGCTGCACAGCGCATGTGCAGTGTATGACTGATGATGACATCAGAAGATATGATGATGATACAAAAGATACACGTTTCATATTATGAAAGAAACGTGTATCTTTTTGAGTAGTGAATAAAGTTCAATTTTTAATAGCTATCTTAAAAATACAGCTCCGCGTATCTCCGTGGTGTGAACTGACCCTTAATGTACACTGTACAAAGTAGGTATTTGTGAATAACCCTATATTATCATTATTTAAATGAGTTCTGTAATAATTACTTTAATTAAAGATGACATATATCTTTGTAAAGCTTGAAATGTATCTTTGTCTATCGTCACTTAGACGTCTTATATAAACAAAATTATATTTTATTATAACTGGACTTCCTTACTCCGAAATTGGAAGCAGCAAATCTATCCGAAGCCGACACAGCAGAGGATGCAGTCGTGTGCGCGTAGTACGCGTTGATGTTGGCCAGAAGAGTGGACATGACAGCGGGCACACCAGCACACAGATACTTCGTGGAGAGGCAGTGGAAGTGGCTATAAAATATTTTTTTTATTATTAACGGAACAGGCGCCAAAAAACCTGATGCCTTATGTTTGGTATTATGTATGGTACTATGATATTGTAATATTTAAAAGTGTAATATTATCTTCTATGCGTCAGAGGTCTACGATACATTCGCCGACAAAACTGTTGTCATAATACCTCAGACTAGAGCTCGCCCTGTGGTCGAAATTCGTGCTCATAATTCACATTTTAATTTTCAAATTTTTAGGTTTATTTTGCCTCTTAGATACGCAATAAAAGGCATGTAAATTTAATAACTAGAATATGAAAGAAAGATTGAGAGACACATCAAAAATCCGGCTTCCCTATAATGAGTCCCGATTGTGGAAGTCGTCATGTTCCCTAATAGAATGTTTTCGTTTTGAATATATCGACCACGACCATAATTTCAATGGTATGTATAGTTATTCAATAATATTTGATTACAAAAGTTGTACTCGATTATGGACTTTCTTTTTTTTTCTTTTCAGTTTATACCCAGTCGGGGTTTTTTACTTTTTTCATCAATTTATTTTATTTTTTACTTTTATTTGGATTTATGTGCGTTTGAAGATAGCTTTAGGTAAAATATTTTAAACTTGAGTCACATTAATTAGGGCAAATAAAAAAGGCTTAGACATGCGTTGGAATAATGAAAAAAAATAAGTAAAAAAACATACAAAGATTAGGTCACATTGATTCAAAGTTATCACTGGTATTATCTTACAATACATTATACTCAATCGAACCATTCGTGTTAGGTCAGAATGAATCAATATAGCGTGTTCGCACTGTGTTAAAGTTTAAAGTTACGAAGGAAAATTATTGTAATAATGCATACTTATAATACAATGGCTTAATTTCACTTGACTTCTAAACACTTACTTTACTTCACCTTCATTGTTGTAGTAACTTGATATCCCCTCACAACCTAGTCGGACGGATATCTGACACGACTGTCGAGAGATCAGGCGAAGGTCCGACTTATTACATGTCCATCCGACGTATGATTCATCTATCTTGTCAGACAATCAGCCTGCATTGTCCTTACCAAACTTGGAAATCGAAACCACGACCTCCGAGTCGAGAGCCACGCTCTAAGCCACTGGACCGCGGAGGCTGGTTAGTACCATGGTATTATAATATAATACATACTGGACGGTTAATACTTAAAAAATTACACTTTGAGTATTTTACATTAGCCTTCCTAATGGCATTGGTAAATTTACTCACGTCATAGCCTGATATATAGCCTCGATGCCGTATCTCATGGCGAACTCATCCACGATTTCTTCCGGGTTTTCGTTGAAGTAGATCTTCCACGCGTCGTCCCCCCGAGCAGCGGGAAGGGTTACAGCACCACCGTTCTCCTCGCACAGGTAGTGGAAGAGATTCTCGTGCAAGCAGGTGTACTGTGGACAAGGATGATTTTTAATATAAAATTGAAAGGATTTTTTATGACCATTACATGGGATTTTAATTACGAACTAAACTGTTAGTCAAACCCTAATGACCTTTGTGGACAGCTGATCTGTATTTAATGAAGGATGATAGTCGCATGCCAGTGCAGAATCTGCATAAAACTTATTTTACATAGAAGTGTAATGTCCGATTTGTGAAGATCTTACATAAACTCTAGATAAACTAAGTTTAACTAGCGCCGAGTTTCTGAGTCTATAATTAGTTATGGAAACAATTACTAATGGCCACTAGTTTTTTTCTTTTTGATTCAAGTATAAAGTTAATTTGTTATAATAACTATACGCAATGGATACCTTTATACCATTTTAACTAAGAACAATAATCAATGTCTGTAAAATTTTCTCTTTCCTATCGTTGTTTGAAATGTGACAGTATCATCAATTAGTAGCGATGTCAAATACGAGTTATGAAATTGATAAACGGACCACATTGGTCACCTAAAGTTTTACTTAGTTTATCGACTCTTTATTTGTTCGGAAATAGACAAACTATCGATGAATTCACCCTAGTAATTGGGCATAAGACGTCTTTCATTTTATAAGTCGTTATCTTAAAAAAACGATATCCAACATATTACGTTAATTAAATGTTTTAAAATTAAATTGCTGATAATTAAATCAGCAATTAAATTTATTTTGCAATTAGAACCTTTTGCGTCGGAGCTTTTAATTTGTGGAAACGGAGCAGTCTAAATCTTTTTTAATATTAATTATTAAGAGAAAATATAGCTGAATTACGATATTAATAAATAATAAACTGTTCACAATACGCATTCGAGGCTAAATTGGAAGCCAAAATGAACAAACAATTGAATTAATTAGGTCCGTGTTCCTAATGAATGGCCTTTTGTGTAAAGATATTGCCTGGTATTGACGATAAAATAATGAAAATAATACCATGCATTTTTATAATTTGCTACAGCAAAATCTGCCTTGTCTATACATAGAAAAGGTAGATTTACTTATTAGTATGTACCTTACTTTGATTATCGAGTAATAACGTACTCGCCTTGTTTCTCATAGGAACAGTCAACTTATTGTCGAGTGAATGTAATTTTCCAGATTGTACTAGTTAGTAATATTAGGGTCCATTCACACCGCGAGGATACGCCACGCTGCATTTTTAACCCCAGACTTGAACGATATTCACTACACAAAAATATACACGTTTTATATGACATCAGTCATATAAAACGTGAAAAAATAGAGTTCAATTTTGAATAGCTATCTTAAAAATGCAGCGCCATGTCACGATTTATTTCGTTTCGTTGTGAATTGACCCTTACTAAATTGTTCTGCAACTTTCTCGACAACACAAAGTGTTGCCCATAAACTTAAAAGTCTTGTTATGTATAAGAGACGGTCAAATCAAGCCTAATCTACTTATTCTTTAACAAACATTTATTTACTATTTACATATCGTGTTACTTGCAATGCGAGAGAAGAAATGCGTTGCGTTCTAATCAAAATAACTTCGTTAGCTCAACTATCGCTCGTTAGGGAAACTGCTAACTAATACACGAATTAATTAATTATCCGGATCAGTTAAGCCACGTTCACATGATACGACATGTCGGCGAATTACTCTTATACAATTTTTGCTTGTTAAACTATAATTTTACTAAATTTTTTTTACCTTTACCTTTGTTCGTTATATAAGTATTGCTTGAACACAATGAAACTTGGATTGCATAATTTTATTCACCTATAAAGTTTTTAATATTTCATCGAATATTCAATAAAGTTTCGAAACAAATCACAATACGTGTGGGAAATCATAGCGTTGACCCAAAATAAATTGGGTTTCGTTCCAACCGAACTTTTAAAGTTAATTAATAGCGGAATTTGTTCAATTGGAAGTTATTACGAAATAGGTCGAGTTTCGTTGGACCAGCGAACAATAAAGGACTTTTGTACTCCACGTTAATGTTGTAACTTGAACTGTAAATTAATTTTATGAAATACTAACAAAAATTTTACTTTCAGCAAATACCTATACATTATTAAATGACTTTTTAGTATCATGAAATATTACGATGGATTTGTACAGATTTTTTTAAACTGGCATAGGTGAGTGCGGAGAAAATGTGAAAATTAATTAATTGAAATGAAAGATGAAAAATATGTTATATAGCTGTTAATAATAATAGCTCCCACACCGATTTCGGTGACGGTGGCCTGTTTCATTGAAACCAGGCCAGCTACGCAGGAGTTATGTTATAGTGCCCAAGTGTGTGCGCAGTACACAAGAGCACTCTCTCCTCCTTTTACTCTCGTAACCCAGTGGGACAGATTTAAACCGACACGACTGGCGAGAGATTAGGCGCAGGTCCGACTTTTTACATGCCCATCCGACGCATGGATCATCTTTCTTGTCAGACAATCAGGTGATCAGCCTGAATTGTCCTAACCAAACTTGGAAACAACATTTTTTTGTTCCAATGCGGGAATCGAACCCACGACCTCCGAGTCGAGAGCCAAGCTCTAACCACTAGACCACGGTATATATACTTACGCCCTAACTTTGATGTTGGATACAAGTATTTGAACGTGTGATGGCGGCATAACTTGTGTCTGCAAATTTTACCATGGATTTGTTTATTTTTTGCATCATTCACGACCGATTGAAGCCGACGCATTGCGTATTGACTAATGAATGCGACAAACTTGATGAAAACAACAAGTTTTGGGTTCGTGACTTGCGAACGTTCTACAATGTGACAAATCGCTCGATAACTTCTACTGAAACTTCAGAAGGGATTTCGACAGGATATTAATATCCATTTGTAGTGGTCAGTATACTTCGACGACACAGATTGTCGAAGTTGTCATCAAGAATGAGGAGCAAATGGGCAATTCGTATGAGCGACATTGAGCAATATAGAATATATGGAGCAACTAGAAGCAATATTGCCGTAACAATTGCCGATTGTTTTGAAATTTTTTGTCCATCCAATCCAATCCATCCGTGTTGTCGAGCAATTATTGCCTAACAAGTTCTTCTTCTTCTGTGGGCATAGCCTTCATTGTAATAGGAGTTGCTAGCGTCAGAGTGATGCTGCCTAACAAGTTGCCCGTATAAACGCACCTCAATGGTTTTTGCCAGTTGTCAGTTTTCATACATCGTCTGTCAATTTCTATAGAAAAACTAAGATTATCAAAACCATTAGCAAATTGGGTTTGCTGTACACTGTACACGTGTCGTGGTGCAGCATTTTGTGGCATTATTGTCGCGACCGCGAGTTAGTTTCCTACCATTTGGATGATCCGGACAACTGAACCTCAATTCTCGTATTTAAAGTAGACTTTCATTTTACTTTGATTGTATTACAAGTGAAACGACTCGTTATCATAAACTATGTTAAGTTTGGACCGATCAGACCGCGTTTCGTGCTGGTTTAACGTTTACGAGAATTCCGGTTTTGCAGTTTTAGCGTATCGAGACTTGATTGTAATTGAATTAATGCAGGTTTTATTTAGCAGACATGACCCTCTGATCCCCAATTCCCTTATTTAACTTAACTTAACATTAAATTTAGGTACTTTCAGTTAATTACAAATGAATCGTCTTGATATTATAATTTGATTTTTGGAGTTTTAACCTATTAAAACGCGTTGAACGTAACGTTGATTTCACGTTTATGAGAAAATAATTTTGCTGTCTATGAGATACTCTATTAATTTTTGAGTTATCAGTAAAATTTTCTTTAGAATATGATTTAGAAATATCTATTAAGTTATGTAAGTTAGTGTATGTTCCTAAAATACATTTAGCTAGAATGCCCTATAATCATAATTAACACTTAGATACTGGTATCAGTGCACAAGTGTGTGTGTATGGCATATCATATTCTATTCCTTTATTCTTATAATCCTGTGGGACGTTTGAGTGGCAGAAATGTGGGATACCAGGTGTGTGGCTAAGACAGACTTGTTCAAGTACAGGCGTATCCAGTAAACTAGGATTCACAATAATTCTTATCCAACAATCCTACACCTCTTGTACGTAGTACAAACAGCAAAGTTCCTACTTGAAAACAATAAATAATATAAACTATACAATCATTGATTTGTATATAAACGAGAAAAAATGATTGAAATATAATGTTTTAAACAAAACAAAAAATCCTACTTCCAAAGTAAGAATGGGACAACACGGGAAGCACTAGCTGACAAACAAATAAAAAAAACATCAAAATAGGTTCACCCAGTCTAAAGTAAAAACAAACGTAACAAACATAAAAAGTACAGTTGAATTGAAAACCTCCTCCATTTCGATGTCGGCTAAAAATAATATTATGATTATATGTCGTTTACATTAAAATGACGCATTTCTGCTAACTCTTGACTGTGCACTATACAGTGTAACATACTAACATATAACGTGACATATACGTTTTAAATATCTTCGCAAGGCCTTCAAAAGTAAGAAGTTCCGAACACAAAACTCGGGAATGCTCTTTGGCAAGAACACGACATCGCGACAAATGTTTATTTGAGAATTTGAACACTGTTAAACAGAACTTAGCTTAAAACTTGAAAGGGCGTAAAAGTCTGATATAGTTCGAATCCGAATAGTTCCTAACAGAAACCTACCCCTGACCAAGAAGTACCTACACGTAACTTACAGAATTGCAGGTAAAAACAAATTTTAACTCGGATTTATAGGTACACCACCCGTAAATCCCAGGTAAAAAATTTGTAGACAAGAGGAAATGTACCAACGTTTCCTGTATCCAACCTATCGCCTGGTGAATTGGTGTAGGTATTTACCTAACGTGTTTACCTGGCGCAGGTCAAATTTACCTGTGTTTACCTGTGCCATACAACAACATTTTTTAACGGCCACAATGATGCCACAACAAGAGGCGGGCTAATTAAAACACTTGAAAATAAATAGCGCGGTGGAGTGCGCTTGACCTGGCACCGTAACCACAAGACAACGATTAACATTGCAAATACGACTATTACAGTTTCGTAATGAATAATACCGGCAAACGAGCTGACGGGTTGTCTAATGGTAGGCGATTACCGCCAGTAGACACCTATAACATAATTGCATTAGTGGTTTTTTGAAACGGCTAGGGTTTTTGCCTCGAAGCTATTTTACACCCACAGGTGGTATATTCTAATAATCCCTGAAACACATATATATTGAAATATATTTAAGAAATTGAGTTTCGATTTTCATCGTAATCGGGGCAGATTTAAAGATATTCCATACAAACTTTCAACCCCTATTTTACTCCTCTAAGGGTGGAAATTTTTCATAATCCCTTCTTAGTGTGCATCTGAATTGTAAATTAAAACTACTGATCAAATTTTACATTTGTACCGTATAGGCTACGAGAGAGATTCAAAGAGGACATCTCCTTTTTACTCGACTACGGCGAAGCTAGAAGGAAGGGTGATGATTTTGGCACTCTATGTATATATGTATGTACGTTTGTAACATCGTAGCGCCTAAACTACTGTTTCGGTTTTAATGAACGAGGTGTCAATAAATTCGTTATTATGGCCCGGGTGACATAGGCTATGTAATTAGCGTAGTCAGGTTACAGTTTTTAACTTTTATATTCGGAAAAAAATATACAAATTGTATCTTTAAGGCAGTGGTTCCCAGACTCTTTTGTTTCATAGACCACTTTCAAAATTTTGCTGGATCCGATGGACCCCCTGCATCTACATTCTACATTACTACCAATTTCTAAATCTCGAAAAAAAGTGAAGATTAGATCTCTCTATCTATGGAAACTTGCGTTGTGGCTGAGTTTCAACGACGAATTAAAAGTTTTCGAAAAAAAAGGTTAGAATTGATTGCTTGATAGGGTTAATTATTTTATAATAAAGTAGGTAGACTAAACAAATTTTCAATTAAATTTTAATTCATTGTGTTGTGAGTGGATGTCAAAAAAACAACGTTGGCCAATCGAAAAAGTAACTCCATCCAACTTTTTCGAAATCCACAGTGACTCAGCACAAGGACCAATCAATTGTCACAAATTTTATTTAGAAAACGTCCCATTCGGAGGGTAAAAAGAAATATAGTATATGCCTATTTATAATATACAGGAAAAACATATATAGGATATATGTTTTTCTTGTATATTATAAATAGGCAGGTAGGTACTTACTTTTCCGACACTGGTAATCACTAATTTCGATTCACTTTTTTTTATGAAATTTCGGAAACAAATGAGTAACGTTTATCCTTGACATTCGTATTTATATTGTTGAAGAATTAAACACGTTCATACAAGATTGCAAGTACATACACCACAAGTCGTATTAATTTGCACGTTTGAACACGCATTGCGGACGGGACGGCGGCGGCCGGCGCGGCAACAAGTCTCGACGCGTTGTACTGAATGTGGAATATGCAAGTTTTTACAAGTAACAGTCGCTGAGATTCTTAAAATATTATCTGCCTATATTGATAGGAGATAATTGTCTTATTGAGAAGGTTTAATTTAGGTATCATATTGTTTGTGTTGTTTTATTACTGTATGATGGACGGTGTGGCTCAATAAGTTATAAATGGAATTGAAAAAGGAAGTGGCATAGGGCCGGATAGCTCAACTGGTATAGTACTCGGCGCGATACCGACATGGTCTGAGTTCGACTCCCAGTTCGGAACTATCCATTTTTTTCTTAATTTATTTATAAATTATCTTATTGAGAAGGTTTAATTTATGTATTATATTATTGAAAACAACAAGCCAACATTTTAGTTCTACACTATCAAAACCAAATTAATTTTCATGCACCCCTGCTTACGATTGTAGACCCCCATTTTTTGTCACGTCCAACGTAGACCCCCGTCGAGTCTCCGTGGACCCTTGGGGGTCCACCTAGACCACTTTGGGAATTACTGCTTTAAGGTATTAATAATAAACCTTATTAAGTCGTATTTATATATATATTTATATATATAAGGGTTCCGTTTATATATATATTGGCCGCTCTCTATTACAGCAGTACTTTTTATGTAGTTTCCTCTCGATCGTGGTGCAAATTGTTAGGATATTTATAAGATAATAAAATAATATTCAATTTGGGAATCTGTTTTATGTGTTCTACGTGTTCGAGTTTTATTATGTTTCTGGGAGTTTTGGGAAAATAATATGGAAATCGGACGGATAATGCGCATTATGAATCTTCGGAAGCCCAGAAGTTTCTTATCTTATTAAACTTTTACTTTATTACTAGCTGTTGTTCGGCGTGGGAACGCAGAACGCGGTTTCCCAAAGTTTGCAATTTGCAATAATTTACTGCTGCTTAATTGTATACATTTGTTTTGCAATAAATTTACTCTTTATTTGTGGTTTAATATAATATTAGGTCATTACATATGAAATTGGCGTTTTGTAAAGGAGGAACATAAAGTCGATTTTTCTTAAACATTAATATATTTATTTAATAAAAGTATATATCATTGCTATCTATGCAATTTTGTCATCTTATAGGTAGTTCATTCATTCCTTTACTAAAAAAACCATTCGGACAGGAATCGATCCACGTTCACGGTTGAACTCGTACTCGAAAATATTACGATATTTCATGTTTTCCATTTTGTAAACAGAGTGACGCAAAGAAAAAACCAAAAGAGGAAAAAACAAATTAATTACGGTTTTTGAAACACAAATGCATGAATAAATAGCGGTATAAATTTGAAATTGGAATTCCTAATCAAAGAAGATATATTTGAGACCAAAGTGGCCAGTACGACAAAACGCCAATTTCACATGTAAGGACCTAATACAAGTTTTTTTAAAATTAATTATTATTAGCTCTGTAATGATAACGGTAGAACTATCTTGGATATTATGATTTAGGTACTTATTAAAATTAAAATTAAACACGTGCAAATAATGTGGCTAAAATGTTTACGCAAAGACTTTTAAGTACACACAAAGTATTTCTAAAAACAATATCAAAGGGTTTTTATGTGTATAATGCAAAGAAAACATTTTACTAATTTATTCCTACGTTATAAGCCTAAGTAATTAGAGTTCTAAGTCCAGTAATTTATTCAAGCAATTTCCAACGAATTTTTCCTTTCCCTTAATCGTTATGGAAAGCGATAATTCTACGGCCATGTGAAAAACCTGTAATTTTCACATCTCCATCGGAAAATCTTTTGTTGAATGTATTTTATTAGGGGAGTATTTTTGGAACATATCAGGTCACCCACTTTTGACAAAAAAAGGCTAGGCTTCTTTTTATCCCGAAAAAGTATAGTGTATTCGTGGGATACTGTATTTACGAGGGCAGATCAGCGAGCAAAAGCTAATATAATATAATATCAAAATTAGTAAAAATGTTGTGCCAATGGGTTCCATTAATTGGATGTGCCCAATGAATCAAGAGGGATAAGTTTATCCTTTTCCGGTGGTGGCAAATGAGGAATTTATGACCACAAGAGGGACCAGGGAGGGCCTAGGGAGGTTACGATCACGGAGTGCGATCACGTATCGCAAATGATCGATTTCGATTACCGTAATGTACCTTGCAAATTATGATCATTTACTTAATATCAGTCGGAATGGAATATTAAACATTTTGCGTCTCTTTCTGTTTGTTGTCTCTCCCTTATTTATTTTGTTTTTTTTTAATCTTATCGAGGATATGATTCTTCCAAGATTCAGAAGCATTTCAAATACAATGAATTTGTACTTGTATTTATAAGATAGAATAATATGAAACAAACGAAATGTGATATAATTAATTTTACCAAAATGCTTAACATGAAAAGCTGTTTTATGTTCATTCTTATGTAAATTACGCTACATTGCAAATATAATTAGGACAGAGCAAATATTTTTATAAGAATGACGTCAACGCCACACGTAAACATTACATACAGCCTCCGCAATAAATATAGGTTATATGAAAATGAAAAACTACACGTATTGTATATAACTGTATTGTATGTATCTAGACAATAAAAATATACACTTTAATTATAAATTATAACGACTTGGTACAATTTTATTGTGACGAATCGAGAAAATTAAGCAGTGAGCGAGCTGATGATGATGAATTATAGCTAAGAACACAGTGAAATCAATAATGTCAGCTTTAAAACAAAAAAAAAACTAGATCAAAATCGGTTCATCCGTTTGGAATCTACGATGCCACGTAAGCTCGCTATTGAAGAATTAAGTCTAAATATTTTTGTTGCTAAAATTATTTGAGCTAGGTTCAATATCTATAAGTATATGATATTATTTTATGTCTTCTCATACAAAATATCTAACAATGTAACCTACGGTTCAGTGTTCTTTATTCCACTATCGGTATTGTAGGCGTCTGGATCGGCACGCAATAACGCCACAAGCAAACAATATACGAATTGGGATAACCTGAATCTACTACGTTTGGAAATCTGACCTTACATCGAATACAAGATTAAAATTGACATAACGGCTGTTGCGAAATATTGAAATGATGCTTTTGTAGAACATTCGCATCAGATTTTTAGTGAAGAATGTCGTAAGATATTTAATATGAAAATTCCTTTTCATCCTACTACTATTATTATGAAAGTTTTTGAGGATAGATGAATGTTTGTTACTCTTTCATGCAAAAACTACTAAACTAATTTCGATACAATTGGATATGGTAGAAGTTTAGGCTCTGGATTAAAACATAGGCTACTTTTTACCCCCAAAAAATACTGTTTTCTCGTAAGATAACATATTTACGCGGGCGGAGCCGCGAAAAATAAGGCTAATCACACATAAAACAAGCATTTGAAACCATCAAATTATCCGTAAAGGACAACGATCTCAAAATATTTCTAACACATTTACTTTAATGGATAGTGATGGTTGATCTGCAGAATTGAAATCGGAGCGTTGCGTAAATTTCATTAATGGTTTCTTGAAAATGTTACCAAAACAATACAGAAATTCGGGAAACAATAGAAGCTGACTAAATGTGTTCCCAACTGTCTAATTTGTTCCACGCGTTTGCTGATTTGACAAGAGTCTGGCGATTAGTTGACTAGACAATCTGGAGATCAGACACCAGAGATGCTGTTGATAATAATTCCAAGTGTGTTCTGGTGAATATCGGAGGAAATTGGAACATCTAATTGTTCTGTGAACTCTCCAGAATTTAGTGACATTAGTTATGCAGTGTAATAAATTATTATATTATAGTGTGTAACATCAGATAATATCAACAGTAAATAAAATAATTATTTGTCAAAATGACCCACATTCTGCACCCACACTTCCGCACCATATCACAAAAAACTCCCATAAATTCAAGAAAGCGCAAGAAGTGGAAGAATCATCTAATATTTTTCATCGCGTCGCCATCCTTACATTTTATTTGTACCTATTCTTAATAGCAGTACTTATGAGGACTTTTAAACAAATTTAAAAATAATAGCTTAACCCTACGAATATTAAAAAAGAAAAATTAATAGGTGGCTAATGAAGCATTTTTTTATGATTATTAAGAATACTTGCAACACTGTGATCGCTGACATTATTAATAAATTGTACCTAACAATTTTACAATAACTATAGTTCCCCATTCTTAATATTTTCACACTATCATTTGATAGGAACATTCAACGTTAATACGTTGGACTATAGCTAGCATAAGAACATCGCAATCTGTGCAACATTCTTGCAAATAAATTATTTATTTATTTATTCCAATACAAAGACTTTGCACTCAACATAATAGTTTCCCTTTTACATAATAAAGTTAAATGTGACAGTAACGTAATAAAGTTCGGCGACGGTCGGTCTGTGATGTTTTCTTGTAAGGCATTAACTGATGCTACGAGGCTATTGCCCTTATAAGGACTTCCGTAGACCCGCTGAGAATTTAACTTACGATATTTATCATCTCCGATTGCTACCTTGTTTTTAAAACAGTGTAGTTTATGAGAAAATTATAATTGAAGTAAGCAAATGAATTTAAATTATAATATTGAAATTTATATTTTATGTAACCATACCATAGGTAAAATTATTTAGCTTTTAAAATGGTGGCTCTTTAATTATATTATTATTTTGTCTACTCGAGATAATAGGAAGTCGATCTTTTACCTACTGACAAAAATAACTATTTTTCCATCACGAAAAAATATTGATTTCCTATATTTCGAGCAGACAAAAATCAGAAATATAAGTTGAATAATAGGTGGCCAGTAAAAAAAAAGTAACGAAACAATTTGAAAACAGAATGCGATTGTAAAAGCATTATGGAAATAAAATATAGCGCGTGACAACAATTACAGGCTGGTACGCTGGTAGGCTGTAGGTATGGCATTACCATATTACTGTTAGAATATTTTTAACAATTACAATTAGGCACTGTATGATACTGCAGTCTTAATTTGAATGCATAAAAACGTTTATTAATTGTAGGACATTTAAATCCACGCCGAAACGCCACGCGGCCTCTCCTCTCCTTGTGTAGTAAATAAAATTTGAATCGCTATATTAAAAACGCAGCGCCGCGACGCGTCTCGGTGTAAACTGACGCTATAGGTTTGAATTTAGGTATAAAGTATGCCAGAATACCAAACAAATATTTTATTTTATGGAATCCTTTGGGATCCCATATCAAATCATTACAAATTTTACTTTTAATGATTTGATATGGGGCCATTTCAAATAAAAGAAGCTCTATTTCAAAGTAATATTTTTAACCGTGATATTATTTAACAGCTAATACCTATTCTACGAAACCCTCATGACTATTCACCGAAATCCCTGAGGTCCGCGGAGCCCACTTTCGTAATCCCTGATCTATGCTACAGCACAGATTGCTAAATTTTTACTTTTAGTTAATATTCAGGACAACGCTAGACCACACACTGCACAACAGACGGCTACCAAATTAGAGGAGCTTCAATTGGAATGTCTTAGACATCCACCGTACTCCCCGGACCTTGCCCCAACAGATTACCATTTTTTTCGAAATTTGGATTTTATTTCATTCAGAGATCATTTCTTGCACAGAAAAAAATTCAACTCCGACGGGGCAGTCTAAAGCGCCTTTAAATATTTTATTGATTCCTGTCCGAATGGTTTTTTTAGTAATACTTTGATTAAATAAATATATTATGTTTAAAAAAATCGACTTTATGTTCCTCCTTTACAAAACGCCAATTTCATATGTAATGATCTAATAGCTCCAGTTTGTCAGTTATTAATACACAGCGAGTACTCTGACCACAATTTTAATTAATCGCTCTGTTCACGTGTGACTCCTGTTTCCGTAAATATTACAACCTTCCGATAATCTATATTGGTACAGTCACGAGCACTGCACGTTTAAATTAATAGGTAAGAGTAAGTACGGACTCGACGAGGTGCGAATTTAAACAACCGGCCAAGTGCAAGTCGGAGTCGTATACGTAGGGTTCCGTACCATTATACCAATGTTTTAAATGTTTACTTACTATTCCGCTATTTTTGTACGAAGATTTCCAAGTAAGCGCATTTTACAAGTAAGGCATCTATAACTCCTGAACTAATATGGTTATATGAGGCGTTATAGTTTGCCTTCAAAGTTCAACACATGGACTACCATCATGAATTTTTTAATATTTTTCGACCCAGCCGTTTTGCTTTTAGATATGCGCTTTAAAGTTGAATATCTCGCAAATGGACAGCTAAATCATACAATTGTCTCAGCAACCTCTCAATGTTTATAAAATACCTATCTAATGACACCCCATACTTTGGGGTAGACGAGAGAGAAAAAATGATCCCCACTTTACGTGTAGGTATCGTGGTTTTTGTGTGCTTAAACTTTGTCGAAGTAGTAAATACCATGCTATGCAAAGTTTCATCTTTCTAGCACTACCCGTTTGGACGGTAAGCCAAAGACGGCACGGACGGACATGACGAAGCCATAAGGGTTCTGAGACGTGAACTGCGGAACCCCTGAAAAACTAGATGTTGCCCGCGACTTCGTGGGCGCAAGAGGAAAATCCGCAGTAACCGTACATTTTGCTGCAATAAAAAGAAGCATATGTCCTTCCTTCCTCTATATATGTGCCAAATTTTATCAAAATTGGTACAGCAGTTATGGAAGCTATTCAATGCAAACTAACAAACATACAAACGAACTTTTCTTTTATTCTTGTTATATGGATCGATCTATGTCAAAGCTACGAGATAAATCAATCTTGACGCTGGTGTCCCAATTTCACCAACACCTGTTTGTGTTTATCGTTTGTCTAAATATAACGCATTCTCTTTCATTAATATGAAGAACAAGAGGGATAACATGTTATTAATCAACGATTACCTTTAACAGGCGTTGGTTGGTTGCCAATGGTAAATTGGCACGTATACAAATTACACTAAACCTATTTTGTTGTTACTGTACTATTTTATACTTTAAGCCACAGGGTAAAAAATATATAAACATACGTACAGAGAAACAGCTTTGATAGAACGATCCAAATCGATCCAAATTGGAAAATTCTGACATCTCCTTCGACGGCCCATAATTTTTTCACACAACCGTCAACACACCGTATGCTTGTAGTAGTGCAATCAAATCGAAAGCTAACAATGTAGCTGTTTTAATGTATTATTTATGTAGCGTAGTTTAAATCACATATATAAAGAAAAAGGAAGGCTTTTTTTCAATCTGTGCTTTAAACTACTACATTTTATATAGTTTTATTCATCGACAAAGTAATCGAAGAAGACATCTTATATTGATGGTTTTAAACCGAATTTAACGCGGGCTATATTTCTATTTTATTTTAAATATAATGAATGAGATTTGTTTATTTGTATGTTTGCATTGAACAGCCTCCGAAATATCTGGATGAAATTTCAGTAACCAACATGTTCTTTGACATATGCTACTTTTTGTTGCCGGAATGTGTGCGGTTCCTGTGGTTCCGCGGCATTTTCACTTTCGCGCACAGAGTCGTGGGCAACATCTGTAGAAAATAAAATACGAATATTATTTCGTACCTTAAAGTATATTCTTAATTTGATGCTTTATCTTCTAGTTTGTTTTTTTGAGTTTAAGTTAACTTCGAGTGACGATTCATCACAAATGTAGGGTAAGATCATTTTCAAGAATTAATTTTGCAGATGAGACGGTGTATATACAGGTTAGAGCTCCTAGGCTAAGAGACTTCGTCACTTAATTTGCATTAATAATTTATTTCAGAAACGGCGTAAAATGCTAGCCTAAATACGCGTCTGTCTAGCGACAAGAATAGATATATCGGTTTAACTGCACAATTATATCTACTGTAATTTTTACGATTTAAGAAATGGGGATACTTATTTCGACTTTTATAAACTCGTATCCTGTTATAAAAATATTTCTGCATTATAAAAGCATAATAACGATATAAGGATCGTAACAAAAAACATGTGTCATTATAAATTATTATCTACTCTGTGTGTTTACTTTTATAAAATAAAGATTCAAATCATCCTTACTTTTTAAATATTCCTTTACCGAAACAAATTATTAATCCTAATACTTCAATATCCTATACATAAGTATCTTTCCAAGGTCTTTAGAATAACGAATTTCATTTAGGATTAAGACGGTTTTGATTTCGCTGAATCCAAAATGATTGGATCAAGGTTGAAGTTAAGTTTTAATGACTTTACCCGATTTAAATTTTTGTTACCGTTTTTATCCTTTTTAAAATATGTTTAAAACATTGAAATCCTTTTCTTTATTTGAAAAAATAACACGTCAAAGATTATAACATTATGCCCTATGTTCGTAGTTAAATTACGCTGCACCGTAGTTGCAGTCTTCTTATGCGAAGCAAAAGAATTCTCCAACGAGTACGAAATGCACCCGCTTCTGTTACCCTGTTCCTCGCCGAGCCCACGTTACCCCGTCCATAAACAATGGTAATATAGTGATAACGGATAACCGACGATCTCCTCACTTTGCCAATGTGGCTCTTTAGTGTTATAAAATCACATCAACCACAATACCTGTATGAGAAATTAAACTTTTCAAAGCGGGACGTCGGAAATTCTGGTTTGCTAATATATCCGACTTTTACAAAATCTGCTTTTCGTGGTAGTTTTAGGTATGCGGCTACGAAATGTTGGAACAACATTCCTCCACCTATAGGAAACTGCTTGACAATTGGTGCGTTTAAACGTAAATTACGCGAATACCTTCTAAGCGAACAATAACACAATGTTTAAATTATAATGTTCTACAATCCCAACAGGTCAAGCTTTTTTAATTACCAGCCTACATGATACATCTTCGTCCATATTTTATGTTATTTTATATACCAATATTTTTATTGTTGCATACCACCACCGAAACTGTATAGACTAAATTATACATTTGTAACCTGACTGTATAATTTATAATTTGTGTTTAATATAAATATATATTATACTTAATTTAATATTTTTATGTAGGTGTATCCTTTTGTACGTTTAGTTTTAAACATTGAGGTTTAAGATTTTTTTTATATATTTTTTGTTACATTTCATTTTGTATTTCGGTGCTCACAGAAAATCAGCGTTGCGAACTATGTTTGCAACATATGCTGAGGGGCACCAATTTGGTAAAATAAGTATTTTACAATAATTTTAATATAATTATTACACGACCGGTTTCGACAAAGTCATCATCAGGTGTAGGTAGATTAAAATTTTTAAAAAATTTGTAAACATTGTACAAAGGGTTGCCAGCATCATGAATTTTTTACAATTTTGTGCAACGTAATTTAAATTTTCATACCAACTTATTCTATTTTCTACTGTATATCACAAATTAATATTAGTATAATATTATAACACATTAGATTGATAAATTAATAACTTATTGATTTGTAATGTCATAGAATGATATAATTATATAGAATGGATGTCAGAATATAAAATTAAAAACACTACTATCACCAATGATTCAATTAAATTAAAATGTCCTTAATACATAAGAATCTAAGATATTATAAATAACGGCAAATAAATTATATGAAATTAAAACATGTCAAAATTAAAATTAATAAATTATGTCAAAAATTCATCCAAAATTAATACCAATGTCAAAAATTAATAACATAAGAACATAGTATAACCTATAAATATTAATTAAATTAAATATCTTGCAATAATATGGAGCTCGAAAGGCATGTCTGGTCATTTAGTAAGATCCCACATTTTTTGTGTCTGTTAATTTCAAGCGCTTCTAATGCTCCATCTTCCTGCTTTTTGGTAATATATGTAAATATCTTATATTTTTATCAGGGTCAAAGTTGTGTCCATTACTATTTAGATGTTCGGCAAATGTAGATCTTTCAGTATTCTTCTTCCAAGCTGTTATATGTTCTTTTATTCTAGTTTTAAACTTTCTCCCTGTCTGACCTATATACACTCCTCCACATGTATCACAAGTGAGACTGTAAATACCGCTATTTTCCGTGATTTTAAACTTATCTTTATTATTGCACAGTAATTTTTTAATTTTGTATAATTCCTCCTTGTTTTGTATAATCCACTGGAATCTGTAGGAAGATGGGCCGATGTATGGTATTTTTACCCACATGTTTCTTGTTTTTTCTTTGTCTTCCGTCTGATTGTACAGAATTTTTTCTGTCATTTTCTTTCTCGTTCTTCTTAAAATTGTGTCAATCAACTCGCTTTTGTAGCCATTATTTACGGCAATATGTTTAATGGTGCTTAGTTCTGCCCTGAAATCGTTTGCGTCTAGGGTACGTTCAGTAGTCGGTGTAAAAAGGCATGAAACGAAGCGTGTTTATGTTGGTGTGGATGACATGAGTTCGCATGGAGAATGTTTTCGCTGTATGTGGGTTTCCTAAATATATTAAATTTATGACGGCCAAGGTTTATATCAACAGTTAAATCTAGAAAATTCAAATTTTTATTGTCTACTTCCATTGTCATTTGTATTTTATTATTATATGTATTTATGTAATTCAGGAAGTTACTAGGGCGGGTCAATAAGTCCGTGACTTTTTGAATTTCTAACCTCCTTACTGAAAAAGCAACACTACTCCTGTCAACAGGCATCTGTCAGTTGACTCCTATCAAAATTTGAACTTGCTGCGTCAGTTAGTTTGTGTTTTACAGCTATCTTTATCAGACTATCCAGTAACTTAAGGAAACAATGGAAAAAAGTGAATTTCGTGTTCTCATTAAGCATTATTTTTTGCGAAAAAAAACCATTACCGAGACCAAGGCTAAGCTTGATTAATACTATGGTTACTCTGCACCATCGATTTCAATGGTTAAAAAGTGGTTTACTGAATTTCGTTGTGGCCGTACAAGCACTGAAAATGCCGAACGTCCTGGACGCCCAATTGAGGTCTCTACACCCGAAACAATGGAAAAAATTCACGATATGGTGTTGGCCGACCGAAGATTGAAAGTGCAAGAGATTGTGGAAGCCATAGGCATCTCGCATGACTCAATGGTTTCAATTTTGAATGATCACTTGGGCATGAGAAAGCTTTCCGCAAGTCGACCACAAACGCAATCGTGTAACAACTTCACAGGAAGGTTTGGCGTTGTTTAATCTCAATATGGAGTTTTTGCGCCGTTTTGTAACCATGGATGAAACATGGATCCATCACAACACACCAAAGACCAAACAACAGTCAAAACAGTGGGTTTCTAAGGGTGAATCGGCGCCAAAGAAGGCCAAGGTGGGTTTGTCAGCCAATAAAGTTATGGCGACTGTTTTTTGGGATGCACGTGGGATAATCCACATTGACTATCTTCAAAAGGGAAGAACAATTAATGGGGAATATTATGCCAACTTATTGGACCGCTTCAATGAGGATTTGAAAAAAAACCGACCTCATTTGGCCAAGAAAAAAGTTCTTTTTCACCAAAACAATGCAAGGGTGCACACATGTGCAGTTGCCATGGCAAAAATCCATGAATTGGGCTATGAATTGCTCCCACATCCACCCTATTCTCCAGATTTGGCTCCGAGTGACTATTTCTTGTTCCCAAACCTGAAAAAATGGCTCCGTGGAAAAAGATTTGACTCCAATGATGAAGTCATCTCGCAAACAAAGGCCTATTTTGAGGACCTCGACAAATCATATTTTTTGGAAGGGATAAAAAAATTGGAGAAGCGTTGGACAAAGTGTATAGAGCTCAAGGGGGACTACGTTGAAAAATAAAATGATTTATTTATCAAAAAATCTGTGTTTTATTCCAAAAGTCACGGACTTATTGACCCGCCCTCGTATGTATACTGGTATGTTCACCTTTCCATAGGCATATCACGTCATCAACATATCTATACCAATATACGATATTCTCCTTATATGATGTTTCCAGTATTCTTTTTTCTAACTCATTCATAAAAATGTCTGCACAAAGTGGAGACAAGGGACTGCCCATTGCTAATCCGTCCTTTTGTTTATACGTCTTACCATTATATATAAAATAATTTTGGTCTAGGCAAACCTTAAAAATGGCCTTTGAATCTATAATTTCTTGTGCGTCTAAATGTGAGGTGCATAAAATTTTGTCAATTATATTCATACATTCCTTAACCGGTATATTTGAAAATAAGTTTTTAACATCAAAAGATACTAGAGTTCCGTTTTTTGGGACGCGAACATCTTTAATTTTATTTATTAATTCCAGACTATTACGAATCGTATATTTTGGATTAAATTTTGTCAGACTTTTAAAGATTGTATTTGCTTTTTTGGCTAATTTATAGACTGGTGCTGATGTATATGAGACCACTGGTCTTATAGGCTCTTCTTTTTTATGTAACTTGTAGAACCTATACAATCGCGGTGGCAAAGGGTTCATATGTAAAATAGATGCTATGTGGGTATTTTTAAGTACAGTACAGTAGTTAAGTACAGTTTACATAACTTCCTGAATTACATAAATACATCTAATAATAAAATACAAATGACAATGGAAATAGATAATAAAAATTGGAATTTTCTAGATTTAACTGTTGATATAAACCTTGGCCGTCATAAATTTAATATATTTAGGAAACCCACATACAGCGAAAACATTCTCCATGCGAACTCATGTCATCCACACCAACATAAATACGCTTCGTTTCATGCCTTTGTACACCGACTACTGAACGTACCCCTAGACGCAAACGATTTCAGGGCAGAACTAAGCACCATTAAACATATTGCCGTAAATAATGACTACAAAAGCGAGTTGATTGACACAATTTTAAGAAGAGCGAGAAAGAAATGACAGAAAAAATGCTGTACAATTAGACGGAAGACAAAGAAAAAACAAGAAACATGTGGGTAAAAATACCATACATCGGCCCATCTTCCTACAGATTCCAGAGGATTATACAAAACAAGGAGACTAGAGTGGCGTTCTACACTACAGGATCACTTAAAAAATTACTGTGCAATAATAAAGATAAGTTTAAAATCACGGAAAATAGCGGTATTTACAGTCTCACTTGTGATACATGTGGAGGAGTGTATATAGGTCAGACAGGGAGAAAGTTTAAAACTAGAATAAAAGAACATATAACAGATTGGAAGAATACTGAAAGATCTACATTTGCCGAACATCTAAATAGTAATGGACACAACTTTGACCCTGATAAAAATATAAGATATTTACATATATTACCAAAAAGCAGGAAGATGGAGCATTAGAAGCGCTTGAAATTAACAGACACAAAAAATGTGGGATCTTACTAAATGATCAGACATGCCTTTCGAGCTCCATATTATTGCAAGATATTTAATTTAATTAATATTTATAGGTTATACTATGTTCTTATGTTATTAATTTTTGACATTGGTATTAATTTTGGATGAATTTTTGACATAATTTATTAATTTTAATTTTGACATGTTTTAATTTCATATAATTTATTTGCCGTTATTTATAATATCTTAGATTCTTATGTATTAAGGACATTTTAATTTAATTGAATCATTGGTGATAGTAGTATTTTTAATTTTATATTCTGACATCCATTCTATATAATTATATCATTCTATGACATTACAAATCAATAAGTTATTAATTTATCAATCTAATGTGTTATAATATTATACTAATATTAATTTGTGATATACAGTAGAAAATAGAATAAGTTGGTATGAAAATTTAAATTACGTTGCACAAAATTGTAAAAAATTCATGATGCTGGCAACCCTTTGCACAATGTTTACAATTTTTTTAAAAATTTTAATCTACCTACACCTGATGATGACTTTGTCGAAACCGGTCGTGTAATATATTAAAATTATTGTAAAATACTTATTAAAGTGGAAATAGTGCAAGAAGTCCTGTGTGTTATTACTGTGAAACATGAATTTCCACCAAGAACCTACAGTGCAATCAATAACATTACTTTTTTTAAATGATTTATCCGGATGTCTCTAGGATCCTCGACTATAACCTACAACAATGAGGGTTTTCGATATTTTTTCGGAAGTGATTTAGAGAACTGTCAATAACAATTATCGCACATTTTTTGCCACCAGATGGCGCTTCGTAAGAGTCGGGTCCTAGTCATATCAAACAGCTGTCAGATTTCAAGAACTTCGAAGGCACATTGAGAGTTGAATGTTTTATTAATATACAACTCAGTTCTTAATTTATCTAGACAATTTACATAAACTTTAAGCTTTAAACTGTTTGCTAAAATAAACTTTATTCTAGTACATATAAGGCAAACATTTTACTTATATCTAAAAACATTGCAGAAGTGCATAGTATCTTTTGTTATTTTAAGCGGGAGGACTTCAACTTCAACAGAATTCGTTTGAAACTTAGCAAACTCGGTTTGAGTGGTTTCGACTTAGACGTAGGAAAAAAAGTAATAAAATAAGTTCAAACTCAGCTTGTAAAAGTTTATAGCATTATAAACTAATCTCAATTCTTTCATACCTTTGCGATGGTTTTATTGCTTCAATAAACTTAACATAAATAGTTATATAAATATAAAAATACCATTCCAATAGTTGCTTCAGAAGAAACAGTATTTTATTCTAAATACTAAAAATCATAATACCTATAGTTAATATAGAGATTAGGCACACGTGCTGTATGAAGTATCTGTATCATCTGTATAAGTAGCTGTATAGTATTATGATTGCTTGCTATTTAAATAATGTTTTATCACAAAGTAGACTAACGGATATGATAGCACAAGTTAATAATAATTATGGTCAGGAACCATTCATTACATAATAAAGAGAAATTATTTGTTTGTTTCCATTGAATGGGCTCTAAAACTACTGGACCAATTTTGATGAAATTTGGCACGAACCTAGAGTAGACCACGGGAAAGGACATAGGCTACTTTTCATTGCCGCAAAATGTACGGTTGCCGCAAAATGTACGGTTGCCGCAAAATATACGGTTCCCGCGAGATTTCCTTTTGTGCGCACAATGTCGCGGGCAACATCTAGTTATGAAATAAGCGAATTAAGTCAAATCATAGCTCAAATAACGTTTAACAAAAGGAAAGAAACAAAAAATACCCTGTCGTGATAATTAAAGGGAAATTTTAACATGCAACGTGAAACATAGGTAACCAGTTAGTAATGAAATTGTAAAAAGGAAATTATTATCGACCAGCTTCGTTGTTGTAATATTATTGTCAGTCATTACATATGAAATTAGCGTTTTGTAAAGGAGGAACGTATAGTCGATTTTTTTTAAACATAATATATTTATTTATTCAAAGGATTATACCATTGCTATCTATACACTTTTGCCATCTCATAGGTAGTTCATTGATTCTTTTACTAGAAAAATCATTCGGACAGTCAATCAATAAAATCTTTGAAGGCGCTTTTTTGCCTCATGGGAGATGAATTTTTTCCCTTGCAAGAAGTTATCCAAATTTCGAACAAAATGGTAATCTATTGGAGCAAGATCCGGGGAGTACGGTGGATGTCTTAGACATTCTAATTGAACCTCTAATTTGGTAGCCGTCTGTTGTGCAGTGTGTGGTCTAGCGTTGTCCTGAAGCAGCAGTGGCCTAGAGCGAATGACCAACCTCGGTTGTTTAGCAGCTAGCTTTTCCATCATGATTTGCAGTTGCTGGCATTGGACATCTGCCGTAATTGTCTGGCCAGATTTAAGAAAGCTGTAGTGAACGACACCGGCACTAGTCCACCAAACGCTCACAAGTAACTATTTCTGAGCAAATCTTCGCTTGGGGCAGGCTTTGGCTGATTCGCCAAGATTCAGCCAATGCGATGAGCGTTTCCGATAATCGTACAGGATCCACTTTTCATCAAAGTTAATATCGATTCATTCGATTTAATATCCCTTCATTATTGTGCCGGTTGAGTAATGTAACGCAGCAGTCGAAGCGCGTTTGTCGGTTTGCTGCACTCAATTCATGAGGTACCCACCTTTCAAGCTTTTCACCTTCCCAATTTGCTTCAAGTGGATTAAAAGAGTTTTATCACTAACGCCGCAGCCTGCAGCTAACTCGGACGTGGTTTGCGATGGATCCGCTTCCACAATAGCCTTCAATTCTTTATTATCAACTTTGGTCTCCGGCCGTCTACGGGGCTTGTTTTGCAGGTTGAAATTTCCAGAACGAAAACATTGGAACCAAAAACGCACTGTGTTTTCTTTTGCGACACCGCCGCTATACACATCAGTAATCCTTCGAGCCGTTTCTGCAGCACTGGGGCCACGGTCGAACTCGTACTCGGAAATAATACTATATTTCAAGATTTCCATTTTGTAAACAGAGTGACGCAAAGAAAAAACTTAAAGAGGAGAAAACAAATGAATTACCGTTTTCGAAACACAAATGCATGAGTAAATAGCGATATAAATTTAAAATTGGAATTCCTAACAAAAGAAGATATATTTGAGATCAAAGTGGCCAGTACGAAAAAAGGGCAATTTCATATGTAACGACCTAATATTATGTTTGTGTACGATGAATAAACGTAACACTGGCATCGTTTTAGCCAGCTCCACATTTCTTCTGCGAATAGCACGCGACACTGCAAAAGGTCTGCGAAAACAGAGTGTGGATGTAGGAAAAATGTGTCAATCACATCTTTAAGGTTCCGTAGTAACTGCAAGGAACCCTTATATAGTTTCACGCGCGATTGATGGAGGAAGTGTGGAGCGGACTAGAAGTAATAATAATATTATTATTTTACTTTGATGTATGTGTGCGCTTGTGCGCGAGAGCTTGGCTCTCGACTCGGAGGTCGTGGATTCGATTCCCGCATTGGAGTAACAAAAAATGTTGTTTCCAAGTTTGGTTAGGACAATGCAGGCTGATCACCTGATTCGTCTGACAAGAAAGATGACCCATTCGTCGGATGGGCATGTAAAAAGTCGGAGCTGCGTCTGATCTCTCGTGTTGGTTATCCGTTCCACTGGGTTACGAGAGTAAAGGAAGAGAGGGTGCTCTCGTGTACTGCGCAAACACTTGGGCACTATAAAATAACTCCTGGGCCTGGTTTCTATGAAACCGGCCACCGTCACCAAAATCGGTGTGGGGGAGTTATTATGTTTATACAAAATAATGGGCTAGAAGGATATACGTTATACCAATTCACACAAATCATACATTAAAGTTGGCTAAACTATGTAAAAATCATTAACTATATCTTTTTGACCGGTTTTTAAATAATTACGGAATATTATACCAACAGATATATTTCACGCCGTAGTTGACGGGTCGTAACGAAATTATTCCTACTATATCAGGTCATAAAAGTGGTCTCTTTTTGTTGTTCAATCTAACGTTTGCAACCAAATTTAATGAAATTTATTAACCTATAAAAACGAGCGAAAAACTGAAACAAAAATTTGAATCTGCTCGCCGAGTTCACGTTAATATTTTCATTTCATCAAACAAAACATTATCCATGTTTTATTTCAGCATTTCGCGTTAATATATTACTAACTTTTAAATCAATATGAAAATTTTGAAGTGAAAGTTCTTTAGCGGCATTGAGAGCGAAATTTCAAGGGCACGTGACGTCACGTGTCGCGACTAACGACTCGATTTTGGATATAACGCCACGATTTAAATATAACGCCGTCTGTCGGAAGCTGCTTATACTTCTTAAATGGCAACTTAACATTCTAAAGTCGGCTCAATACACAGATGGCGCTAGGTGTAAAAAATATTTCGTTATGATATAATAATCGTTTTCGAAGTTATGTTCTTTAGGCACGTTGAGAGTGTTTTCGGATTTAAATTATAAATGAAGTCTCAAATCTACCGCATGTACTCTGTACACGTCATGTTTTTTTTAATCACTGGATAGTTATTTAAATATATTTAAATACTTTATACACCTTAAGGGTAGATACATTCAGATAAGATGTGGGTACAAATCGGGTAGGGAAGTGCAATTTAAGTATCAGTAAACAGCTTGATAAACCGAAAATATTCGAATGGGCAATTTCAAATTTCTAATTACTTTGGAAGGACCTTTAGGATATTCCAAGCATTCGCAATTTCAAACAACCTCTAGAGGTATATGTTGACAGGAGTGGCTCTAAATCAAGTTATGCGATTAGTGAAGATTTACGGTTACCTAATGGCTAAAGATTTGATGAATAAATTTGATAAACTTTATAATTACATAAAAAACAAAAAAATGATTCGTAAAAATGTGCTAATACCGTATTATCGTAGTAAAGTAATATCGTATTAACCGAAACGTAGAATACATAATTATTTAGTAAATATTGATATCACGTTTTATTGAAGTAGGCTAGCGTGGTGGACACCACAGGAAGGACGTTAGTAGTCATTTTGTTATATAGGTCCTTTTGGACTTTAAAAATCAAAAATGCATCATGGGTTTGTAACCAAATATAAAATGATAGTCATAATAATATCCCCCAACTTTTTATACACTTTTCCGGGATAAAAAGTAGCCTATGTTTTAATCCAGGGACTATAAACTACTACCATACCAAATTTCATCAAAATCCGTTCAGTAGTTTTTGCGTTTTAGAATTTTTGTCTGTTTGTCTGTTTAAATGTTTGTCTGTTTGATTGTTTGTACGCGCTAATCTCAGAATCTACTGAACGGATTATGATGAAATTTGGTATGATAGTAGCATAGACTCTGGATTAATACATAGGCTACTTTATATTGCGAAAAAAGTTACGGTCCCCGCGATGTTTGATTTTGCGCGTACGAAGTCAACGGCTTAACCGATATGAATGCGGTTTTCACTATTAATATCAGGAGTAATAAGTGAGAAGTTCTATTATGGTTGTAGCGCTAGCTCATGATCATGGATTCAACTAGGATAGGTCACCACAAATGTGAAAGTTTGTAAGGATGGATGGATGGTTGGATGGACGGATGCTTGTGACTCTTTCATGCAGAAACTTCTGAACGGATTTTGAAATTTGGTACGATAGTAGTTTCTGTAATAATAATAAAACGTCTATTCCAGGCCATTTACATAGGCCCATATTATATTAAATACCTTAAAACTAACATGATTCTATAATTTAGTAGATTCATGATTCAGAGAGTGTCATGATAAACACAGCCCATAAGCTACTTTTTGAAATCGAAATAGAACGATGTCCCCGTGGGACAATTATAGTATTCGCGTGTGTATGATTGACTGTCTTTCCACCCAAAGGGCGGTACTGATTTGAATTAAATTGGCATGGTAGTGTTTTAGGTTTTGGATTTACACAAAGGGTACTATTTATCGCAAAAAACTCCCCGAACAAACACTTTTCCACGCGGGTTCTAAAGCTAGTGTCATCATAATAATTATATGATCAATATTGATTACAAATAACAAAAGCCTAAGTTTAACAGTTTCATGTCAATTCTATGTTCCTGCAGCATTTAATAAGCCCTCAAGCGAAATAATAATGATAAGTTACAGCTAAGAGCCATCTCGATCACATCAGCCTTTAATTTAAAAAGCCGCATAAAATTCTGTCTAACGCGTTAGGAGCTACGATGCCACAAACAAACACATAGACACACAGACACGACAAACATATAACACCCATATTTCTGCGGGCTAAAAAGTGGAATAAGTATCATTGTATTCAACAATTGCAAATGATGTAAATAATGCAAACTGGCCGACGACTGCGAGGTATGCGTATCACGACCTCTTGATCACAATTGTCATTAATTGGCCGTATTACCGGGTCTGCAATGCAGCTACTTCGGGCGCAGGTGAAATGCCAAACGACTCCCCAGCTTCCGGGCCACCAAAAAATATTGCTTTGCGATACTATCGCTGCAAAATCGAATGCATTTTAAAAATCTGTTTTGGGTAAAATAGGCAAATGAATATGAGGGTATGTAGGTATACTGATTTTATTATAGTTTTAGTTGCAATATTACCTATCTAATAATGATACTACTATAGTGTATATAATATACCAAGAAGGTTCAAAAGTGGTATACCACAGTGGACTTTGCACGAACCATCGACAACAATGTATTCGTACCTTTATCGAATGAGAATTGTTTGAAAATCATGACAGTGGTCAGCGCAGCGCCTATTCAATTTCCATTCGACAACGGTACGAATAGATTGTTGTCAATTATTCGTGCTAAGCCCACGGGTGTTCGCTACTCTACCTAGTAATAATAATTAATTTTGTGTCAATAAGATAAGGATCTGTTTCATACAGGAGCAAGTATAGTAAGTTTAATTACGTAATAATCCATGTATGTAAAACTTTGTAATCAACAGTTTCATTTGCGGAGTAGAAATGGCTCCTACTAAAACAATTAGGTATGTTAATAAATCATTTGGCGCTCGCAAAAGGCTTTTGTCATTTAATTGTAGGGAATTTCATACATATTTCACGAGCCGCTTGAGGATTTAGGGCTAGAAAATTGTTTTATAGAGGGCTTTTAAATTAGTATGGTTTCCTTTGCATGTATTTTTATGGAAAAACAATTGAGATATTTTCTAGTTTTGATGTTTCAAGTCACCACTTATTAGTTTAAATTGCTCCTGTAAACACAAAACCCCTTACTAATAGAAATTTCTACACAATGGGTAAAAATAGCTTGACAGACAAGGACAAAATATTGTATAGCTTATCCATTGTGTAAATATTTTTATTAGTAAGGGGTTAAAGGAGTGATTTAAACTAATAAGTGGTGACTTGAAACATCAAAACTAGAAAATATCTCAATTGTTTTTCCATAAAAATACATGCAAAAGAAACCATACCAATTTATAACCCATTTATAAAGGGTATGTTAATATCGTTTACCGTTAATACCAACACGCCGAGAGTCCGTCTCGTACAAATAGTATATATAACGATCACCTAAGCCCACAATAAGGGTCGACTGAGCAGCGAAGTAGCGAAACGTCGCGAAAAAGGTCAATTCACACACTTCAAGATTAAAAGTTACACGTTTCATATGACATCAGTCACACATTGCACATGCAGCGTGATGCAACTCGACATTCGAACGAACGAATGAAACGTGTATCTTCCTGTGCAATTAATAAAGTTCAATTTTCAATAGCTTACAATTGCAGCTCCATGTCGCGTATCGTTTCGTTTCGGTGTGGATTGACCTTTAGTTAAGATTTTCGTCCCTTCTGCAGGTACTCAATTTTAAATGTTTGCCTAATAAAGGGTCAGCTCAGACCGCAACGCGACGCGGCGCGACACGACGTAACGATACTTGAAGAAACCAGTGACTGTCGCTGCGCAGCGCATAGCCGAAAATTTGATAGCAGTACGCCGCGACGTGCCGCGAGCGCAGCGAGACGTATGTATGGCGACAGTAAAAAACCTCCTCTTTGGTTTCGTTATGACGTTTCTTTGACGGCGGGCGGCGACCTCAGGCTGCATCTCGCGGCGCGGCGTCGAGCTATGTCGCGCCGCTCATCACGCGGATGACGGCGCGCATATATCGCAATGTATTCGGAATTGTCACAATGACATATTTATCTTTTCGTGTACTGAATAAAGTTCAATTTGGAATGGATATTTTAAAAATGTATCTCCGCGCAGCGCCGCGTCGCGTTGCGATCTGAGCTGACCCTTAGTAAAGGTTTTTAAAATCCATGTATTAGGTTTAATTGTTACGGTAACCGAAAGCAATCATCAGGATCAGAACTAAACACCGCAACGGCTTAAAGCAGCCAGAAATGGCTTAAAAGAACATTTAACTGAAAATGTTTAAACTTCTGGGTCTCGGAATGGCCTAATTACCTTTTGGAATTGTAACTTCTTCGATTTATGGCTGTTCGGCTAATCCTTTACTTGAAAATATAAGCAAATATTTATATTATTGAATCCAGGTTGGAATTTTCATCGTTATCTTGAATTACTCGATACACTGGTAGGTATTATTAGCTTTACCAACGTTAAATAAAGTTGCTTAAAAAAATTGTATGTTGTTTATCAAAATATATTATGTATAATGTATGTAGTTAGGTACATAAGGCTTAGATTAGAAATAATCAATAAGTTAAAAACTACACCCCGACTATGCAAATTATGGTAGCTTATGTTACCCAGGCTATTATAACGAATCTATTTATACCTTATTCATCAAAATCAGATCAGTAGTTTAGGCGTTACGGTGAAACAAACATACGTAGACTGCCAAAATCATTACCATTCCTTTTGGCTTCGCCGTAGTCGGGTAAAAAGATTATATCGTTGGAATCGGCTATCTCCACTAAAACCAGGAATCTAATAATACTGAGCTAAAAGAATCGCTTTAGACGGAATTTAACGTTCAATAAAAGTGCGTTAATCTTTTAACGATAGGTATTCCCTCAATTTCTCAGTGTCATGGCTTCACAAATTAATTTCATTACAAAAGAAGTTAAAAAAAGTTCCTCAACTTTATAAATCTATGGATTACAAGTCTGTAGATGGAGAACGGGGAAGGGGAACTTGGGTTTTGTAGATGGAGAATGGGGAGGGGAAACTTGGATTCTGTTTGGGGTCTATAGATGGAGAATAGGGATACGAGGACGGATACGAGGTTAATCTTAATTGAATATAACACGCTAAGCTATATAGGGATAAAATTTTCATCCCGGTGAAACGAGGGCGCGGCGGGATACGTCAATTAGCAAAATGGCGCTCTAATGTTAATGTATCGGGAGGTAAACAGCTCTTAACCCATAAATAAAGTACTTACAGTTCAAATAAACAGACAATATTTTCTGTATTCGTTTTTTAGTTAATTTAATAAATGAGTAAACAATACACATAAAATAAAGCCTAACACCAGAAGTTCAATTCTCTTATTTAAAGTAGACTTTCGAAGAACTTTAGAAGTTTGTGTATTATTTTACTGAGCCCCAATTCTCGTAATTAACTAACACTTTAATTTACTTTTACTGAATTATAAATTAATCGTCCTAATATCATAGTCTGATATTTGGATTTGAATAAATCAAAACGGGCTTGACGTTGGTTTGACGTTTATGAAAATACCATTTTGCATTTTTAACACATCGGGACTGAATCGTAACTGTATTACAGCGGAGTTTTAATTAGCAGAGTCAACCTTCTGTTAAAATGCACGCTACACAAATCTCGTACGGACATGTTTGAAGCGTAAATATAAAAAATAAGCAAAATATTCACGAAACTACCAAAGCTCCTAAATATGATAAATTCTTACAGTAGTTAAACGAATTTACGCTTTGATTGTTGAGTGTTCACAATTAGTTTCCATAAAACTTTTATATTGGCCAGTGGCCAGGGCATAGTGCCAATGTCTTGACCTGTTGCATGTCCCATGTGAACTATCAATATACAAAAACTATTATAATATGAACTATAAAACAGAAAACAAATAATACGTAAGGTTTCCTAAAGATAGTCGTGGCCAACACGATAAGACGCATAAGAATGCTAAAATATAGAGCGTTAGCAAGTTAACTATTTTCTTTGATATAAATAACAGCCGATTAGATTGAATAACTTTAATAAAACATTTCATAAAAACATTTGTACTTAGACATTTTATAATTGTAATTATTCGGAAGTCTTAAAATTGCTCTCATTGTAAAATATATGACGTACATTCATACAAAAGACCTGTGCCTATTTCACGAATTTGCTAACAAAGGACGTATCGTTAGAATCCTGACACGATAAAGGTATAAGTGTAACTTGTTCTTAGAATATAGAGGCCACAAAGACTTTTGTAACTGTGACTGTTAACTTTCTACTGCTGGAACTTAACAAAACATATTGGCCATTATTTTTGACCCCTCTAGTGTTTTTGGCGTCCATTAAGAATTCACCATTACACATCAGGTAATTAATTATTCATCTACTCGTTTACTACGCGAATTCATTTGTTACGTCAGTTATATAATTAGTGTCCACGGGCAATCTCTTATCGTTTGGTCGCTTGCTACACTTACCTGGACATGATACGGCGCCACCTTCTCCTCGCCCTTGATCTCGACGTTGATGTGCAGCCTGATCGCGCCCGACACGGCCGATTTGTCCGTTCTCTTCTCCAGGTTGTACCACACATCCATCTCGCCTGACAGAGTTCGAACCTACACCGAAAAATTGAGGCTAAATAAATAATAATAATTATAATATCTATGAAGACTTCGCTACTTCGAGTATCCGAAGAACTTGTATCACAGGTACCAGGCAACGGAAGTAAATTTAATACTTTTTTAATGTACACATCTATAAGATTTTTATATCATAAGCTTATTTAATACACACCCATCACCCAAGAACACAGGAAAACTTTTTGTTCCTTCGGCGGGATTCGAACCCGCGACCTCCGGCTTAAACTCCGACCCGCCAAGCACTGAGCCACAGAGGTGGTCAACAGTTATATATCAACAGTTACATATTTTAATTCTTATTCAGGTAATGCGTAGTATCTGTTAAAAGTTACAAAATAAATAAATTCCGGTATTACCAACATCAAAATTACTCGCAAGAATATTAGCATTTTATTTACCTCGATAATGGTTTGACCCAAGAAGTCGTCAGACTCCCTCGTCAACTTTTGCCGAAGTTTCGACTTCAAATCGTTGTCCTCGTCCCACACTCGCACTTTTATCCGATCGGAGGAATTATGGCATTCGCTGAAATGAAACAAAACGATCAAAACCCGTGATTTGGTCATTGTACGAGGGCGGGTCAATAAGTCCGTGACTTTTGGAATAAAACACAGATTTTTTGATAAATAAATCATTTTATTTTTCAACGTAGTCCCCCTTGAGCTCTATACACTTTGTCCAACGCTTCTCCAATTTTTTTATCCCTTCCAAAAAATATGATTTGTCGAGGTCCTCAAAATAGGCCTTTGTTTGCGAGATGACTTCATCATTGGAGTCAAATCTTTTTCCACCGAGCCATTTTTTCAGGTTTGGGAACAAGAAGTAGTCACTCGGAGCCAAATCTGGAGAATAGGGTGGATGTGGGAGCAATTCATAGCCCAATTCATGGATTTTTGCCATGGCAACTGCACATGTGTGCACCCTTGCATTGTCTTGGTGAAAAAGAACTTTTTTCTTGGCCAAATGAGGTCGGTTTTTTTTCAAATCCTCATTGAAGCGGTCCAATAAGTTGGCATAATATTCCCCATTAATTGTTCTTCCCTTTTGAAGATAGTCAATGTGGATTATCCCACGTGCATCCCAAAAAACAGTCGCCATAACTTTATTGGCTGACAAACCCACCTTGGCCTTCTTTGGCGCCGATTCACCCTTAGAAACCCACTGTTTTGACTGTTGTTTGGTCTCTGGTGTATTGTGATGGATCCATGTTTCGTCCACGGTTACAAAACGGCGCAAAAACTCCTCCATATTGTGATTAAACAACGCCAAACCTTCCTGTGAAGTTGTTACACGATTGCGTTTGTGGTCGACTTGCGGAAAGCTTTCTCATGCCCAAGTGATCATTCAAAATTGAAACCACTGAGCCATGCGAGATGCCTATGGCTTCCACAACCTCTTGCACTTTCAATCTTTGGTCGGCCAACACCATATCGTGAATTTTTTCGATTGTTTCGGGTGTAGAGACCTCAACTGGGCGTCCAGGACGTTCGGCATCTTCAGTGCTTGTACGGCCACAACGAAATTCAGTAAACCACTTTTTTACCATTGAAATCGATGGTGCAGAGTCTCCATAGTATTTATCAAGCTTAGCCTTGGTCTCGGTAATGGTTTTTTTTCGCAAAAAATAATGCTTAATAAGCACACGAAATTCATTTTTTTCCATTGTTTCCTTAAGTTACTGGATAGTCTGATAAAGATAGCTGTAAAACACAAACTGACGCAGCAAGTTTAAATTTTGATAGGAGTCAACTGACAGATGCCTGTTGACAGGAGTAGTGTTGCTTTTTCAGTAAGGAGGTTAGAAATTCAAAAAGTCACGGACTTATTGACCCGCCTTAGTAATTAAATTGATCAAAGATTATGGAATTAACGATTACGAATTGGGACTTTTTTTTATAACAATAGCGCTTTGTAAAAAAGAACTTTTACATCTCAAGTTTTTTAAAGGAATTTTTATATCGTTCAAGAGTCAAAATTTTGCAAGAATATGCCGGCTTGACAGAGTAAACCGCTGAAATATTATGATACTAGTGTTGTCTTCGTGAGTAAGACCACAGTATATGCCCAAGGAATAAGGCTGGGACTATACTGTCCGGAATCCGGTAGTCCGGGGAAAATTTAGAGCATTGAAAATATAACTCTGGACTAATACAATAGTTAAAAAACGAACAGACGAGTGTCACGTGAAATGTCAATGCCAAATCTGACAACTCGATACTAAGGTATATGTGTTCCATTTTCAACTCTATTGTATTAGTCCAGACTTCTATTTTTAATGCTCTGAATTTTCTCCAGCCTTCCACATTCCGGACAATAAAGTCCCAGCCGAAGGAGGGATATGTTTGCTCTTTTTTCTGTCTTATTCCGGAAACTACTTACAAGTAAAATTTTTCATTCCAAACTGGATTGAGCTCTTGCGGCATGGTTCTTGTGCGCTTCTTGACTTTGCTGACTTGGACGGTGACGTAGGGATCGGAGGTCCCGCTCTTGTCCTTGGCGATCAGCCCTTGGGCGCAGATTACTGCGCACAAAACGGTTATGTATTGTCATGTATTTACAATAATTTTAGAACAACATTGAAATAACTTGATTAAATTATATTGAACTCTTTATATGATTATTTTGCATATTGTTATATTAATTGTATGTTTGTGGAAATAAATATCTTCTCAGATTAACATTATTAAAAAAAAACCCTCTGTACCAAATGTATTTTGTATTTATTTCCATAAATGCAACAATTTCGAATTGACAGCAATAAAACAACACGCAGTTTTGAGCGAATAAGATTAAGCTTCTTCTGCGTTTGTTAGATATAATAATTTGCAAAGCATTGTGATTCGTAAAATACATATTTTATGAATTACCTTATATAAATTACACTTTACAACGCTATTCAACAACTTTTACGATACCTATACCAAGCTGTTGATTGCAAAACAATTGGCACTGCTCTTTATGTTTCATATTTTGCAACATAATAACGCCTCTTCTTTACTTCAAAATACATGGGTATGTGTCTATCGTAGCTACTCACCAAATCTGAAGCAATACAGCGGGGTCAGATGAGTATCCTGTAGTTGTATTAAAGGGGGATGGAAGACACTAGCTTCAAAACTACCAAGATGTCATCTAAGTATGCCCAAATCGAGACTAATTATCAACTTGATTAGCGACTACAATCGCAACTTCTACTGCAAACTCGGTCCAGAATTATGTCATTACGGGTTTATACAGTATGAAATCTAAATTGTATTGGAATTTTCACGAATCGAGCATTATAAGGATGAAGATGGAAGAAAGAGATAGAATTGTAACTTGTTAAGATAGGAGGGATCCTCGTGCATGCTATCCATTTCGCTATTTCATTAGCATTCATCTATTCTGTAATAAATCTATTAAAAGAAGAATATATTGTTATTGTGAAATCAAATATTGTGATTAAAATTTATTGCAAGATTAATATATCGTATTTCTGAAACTCAATTTGTTGGATATGCTCCATGCATTTGTGTTAGCAGTCGTGTTGCCGTCGTGTTAATGTTGCATTTCATTTTTAAAGTGAATAAATCATTTCCCGTGGTGAGTATATTCAATATGGTGCGCTACTATTTCATTGTTATTTGAAATTTGTGGGTGTTGGATTCGTGGAATTTCCTCGTGTGGATGGTATTATGACTACTCTTTCGTGTGAATTGAGCTGTGCACTAGTAATCGTGAATGGGCTGGGTTAGAAAATTTAAGTAGAATTGCAGGACTAATGTCTGCTAAAATGGCCAAATTATTATCTGAACCTCGCATTTTTCGAATTTTCTATAAGTTGACAACGACGCATCGTAAGCGTTATATAAGCATTAAAATTAAAAACAAAGAAGCTTCACATAATAACAATAGCTTTATTGCTGCGTTATATTTTAGCAGACATTATAATAGACAAATAAGGCGAAATCGTTTTCTAATAGATCAAATTTTTGCGAGCGTGCGGTTCGTAGCCGCAAAAGACCACTGCAAACCTGTAATGGCGATTTTGCAGGACCATTTTGATGTTCCTTCTATAGTAATTTGCTCGGCTTGTTCGAGGGTGTCAATGTGTGTATCAGGATCGACGCTAAAAGTCCGTCTGGCCGCCATATGAAACGAAAGATATGTATCAGTTAAGTGTAGTGAATGTTTTTGTGGTGGCCCCGACTCAGCTCCATCGCTTGCTCTGAAAGGGAAATAGTTAACCACGACACATCTCCGAACCTGTGATAGCGATCTTGGCGCTCCATTTTGATGTACCATCCAGGACAGACTGCTTCACGGTGCTCATGTGTGCCGAATGCCCATCCACTTCGATCCCGAAGACTTGTCTGTTACATACACATTTTGTCAACATTATAATTTCTGGTGGAAAGCATGTTTAGTATACAAGTGATCTCGTTTTCCCCCGAAACTTTTAACTTACTCACTATTGTTTTTGGTATGTGACTAAAATAAAAGATTATTAAATTAAAGCACAGAACTGGTAATGTTATTAATTTTTATGTATACCTGATCAATTCAAATATTTCTGGCTTATCCCTTTCCCGTTGCTTCATCCGTTCCTTCATGGCGGTGATTATAGAGTTGGCCTTATCTTCGGCGCCATGTTTTGAAGACTTTTCAGCAGCCCCTGCGAAACACACTACTCAGGCGATGCCAACTAGTTCTTACGTGACCGCGGGTTGCGCCAGGAGGGCTCCCCGCCCTGCGGTCAGGCCTGCAACGACCACTCACAGGGCACAACCCAACCAGAATCCAACATAGAAACAAGAAAATTTATGTCTTTTTACAAAGTCGGATCTAATCAGGTCGTTGACCTTGAGCGGCGCCAGCCGGAGCAAACCTGAGCACGGCGCCTGTATATAAAATGGTATCTGAAAGCTATTTACATATTAGAATACCATTATTGCTCGCGCATTAATTAATACGCGAACAAAGTTTTTGTAAATAACATTGAGATAAAAAAAATTAATGTATTACATTGTTAGTATATTCTGTTCGAACCTTTTCATCTTTCCTGTTAGCTCTAATACGATACTGACAAACATTTTATTAGGATTTTAGTCACAGAATTTAAGGGATCACTAAACAGATACAGAGTAATAAAAGAACAAGAAATTTCGACAGATGTAGAAATTCGAAAATCTAAAAAATTAACACATAGAAATTAAACTAAGATCACATATAATATTGAAGTGGGCAAATACTGGATTGCGTGCACACATTGCTAACAGGCACATGTTAGTCATATGCATTATGCATTGTTAGGGCACTTGTGTTCACGAAGCTTTTATGCATTTATTTTAAGAGCAGTGTAAGTGTAAATTGGTTTGTACAGATTTAACACAAAATTTAAGGGAATTTAATCGTTCGGCGCTGGGCGGGGCAACCCGAGGAAGATACAAATAACCGATCCCTATCTACGTGATGAGTCTACATTCAAAAACATTGATAAAATAGAATTAAAAAATTAAATATTTGAATGCGATAAACGAAAATCAAAGGAAGTAACAGCACACAAGAAATAAATAGAAGTAAAGAAAAAACTAAAATCTGTTATATATCAATGCTTTAAAAATGCAGACCAAAATGGTAGTGACGTGCAGTCGGCTAAAATTATTTAAAAAAAACACGAATCGAAGCGCGGTGGGCGGACCGAATGCTGTTAACGCGAGCGACTGCCCGTCTGTAATGATAGTGCAAATCTAGCCGTATACAATGGGAGTAATCTTGTAAAATAAAACAGATACCGACAGCCATGCACATCGATAAAGCTACAAGGTTTTCGAGGGAATCATGCTGCTCAAAATGTTCGTCTAGAATGACGCTGATTTCTAAAGTTTTAACTATATCACTAAATGGTCCTATAGGTGTCACTATGTTTTATTAATATTTATTTATTTTCACAATATTCTTATGTTTTGATATAATAGTGACACATGCACATCTGCTTTCATGCTAACTTTAACTATTCTACGACGACGTCTTTACCAGTGAGGATGTCTGCATGAGGTCACATACACATTAACTTATACAACATTCAACATCTTAAAAGAAGGTCGTCACATCACATGCTACAAGATAAAGGATACAAAATCCAATTCTTTCCAAAGCAGACATTCATATTTTATTGTAAATCCTTCTGAAATTCGCGAACAAAACAGCGAAGTTTTGAGATATCGTAGAAACTAAATATAATTTAGGTTAGTTCCTAATTATTAGTTATTCATTAAAATTTTGTGACTGCATGTGGATAATTTTATTTTTGTAATATTTATTATAGTGACTTGGCAATGAGCACTATAAATTTATCTATTTTATGGTTACCAGTGACTACTTACGTCAAAATGTGCTACTAATCAATGTAGAATTTTGATCGTCATATTTTATTATAACAACTGAAAATCACAGTAAATATTTGGGTATATTAAATTAGTATAAAGTGTAAATAATTGTCAAATTAAAAACATTAATTTAAAACTCAGTCGCGACTTCTTTTTACCTGACTACGATGAAGCCTGCATGTATTTATTTTTGTTCCACTGTAGCGCATAAATTACTGAATAAACTAATATATTACAATGAGAGATGATTAATAGATTCGTGATTATGGCCGGGTAACATCAGCTGATATATAATAACATAAGCTATAATTTGCGTAGTCGAGTGATAGTTTTTACTCCATCTTGCTGAAAACGCAAAATGTTCAGTATCTTGTGTTGTTGTCTGTAACTTTATTGTCATAGTAAGAGGGTATCGAATTGTTTTCTGGGCTTATCGGCTGTTGTACAATGTGCTAGGGTCTATTCTACCTTCTTTATATTATAATACTAACTGGTGCCCGCGTCTCCGCCCGCGTAAATACAGTATCCCACGGGAACACTGTACTTTTTCGGGATAAAAAGTAGCCTATATTTTAATTCAAAGCCTAAACGACTGTGATGCCAAATTTCATCGAAATCCGTTCCGTAGTTTTTGCGTGAAAGAGTAACAAACGTCCATCCATCCTCACAAACTTTCACATATATAATATTAGTAGGATGAACATCAGTCTATGGTATTTGTTTTTATCTGTGCTCATTACAATTTAATAGCACATTTTGACGTAAGTAGTCACTGGTAACCAAATTAGTGATAAATTTATAGTGCTCATTGCCAAGTCACTGTAATAAATATTAAATAAATACAATTATCCACATGCAGTCACAAAATTTTAATGAATAATTAATAATTAACTAAATTAGACTTGGTTTCTACGATATCTCAAAACTTTTTACGTGAAAACGACTTGGCCTTTTTCCATTAAGGTAATGGTTTTGTGAGATCTCATTTTTTTTTTGTAGATATGTTAGGCCTATTTTGATTAATCACAAGTAAAATAAAGTCCTCCGTCGCTTTTGTCTGTTTGCGATAAACTCAAAAATTAGTCCACGAATTTCCATGCGGTTTTCACCAATAGCTAGAGTAATTCTTGAGGAAGGTTTAGGTGTATAATTTATTAAGATTTATAAACTTTTTTCTCGCGGGTGAAACCTTGAGCAAAAGCTTCTTTGTTGTATTCAGCATATTTTAGTATTCACATGATAATAATATATAATATAATATAATAGTTGTAAGTCTGTAATGCACTTGTTTTTATATCTCTTCCATAAATAAAACGATTAATGGCCGCTCGTGGACAACCGCAACACTAGGGAAGCTACAAGTGCGCTCCCGGTGTTTAAAACCAACTGCCCCTTGGGCCACCGATACTCTCTTCGTGCGACGAAATACAATGCATGGAGGGTTTGGGGTTTCAAAAACCGTGAACGCATTTATAACTCCTCTGGTGACGCGGATGTCCGTGAGCGGTGGTAATCGTTTTAATATTATAATGGAATATATCTAGAAACGAGCAAACCAATCGCATGATGGGAAAAAATTGTAGTAATTTCTTGCCAACAGTGGTTGGTGGTTCCACACTTAAGGATCGGGTCCGTACTTGTAACTCCTCTGGTGTTTCAGATGTCTAAGTATACAAACAGATCGCTTTATGCTTACCATAAGGCAATCCGTTTGATGGTTTCCAGATCTATTCCATGATTAAAGCGATTGCCGCCGCTCACGGACATCCGCAACACCAATTTTTAAAACCACTAACCACTGGTGGTAAGAAGTTAATATTTTTAAGCTATTGCATAGCTTTTATTGCGGGCCTTGAGCGCGGCGACCGAATCAAGAAATTCCGTAACGAAAATAAACCTAACACCCCCCACTCCGACCGGCACAGCGGTGCGACGTTGAAAGCCTTGCATCGTCTAACGTCGTTTCAGTTCGGCAGACTTCGGCACGGTGTTTGTGTGCGTGCGACTAGACGTATGCGTGTAGACTTACTATGCAATAGCTTTACCGCGGCAGTCCCCGATCGCCACACGTATTTTATTTTATACAGTATAACATTAATTATAATTTCTAAATATCAAGCGATTGTTTTGCTTGTTTCCAAATTATTATTATTATTATTATAAGCCTAAGCTGTCCCACTGCTGGGCAAAGGCCTCCCCCAAAGACTTCCATCTGTCTCTCTCCTGCGCCACCGCTGGCCAGCCTGGCTGGTATGCCTCCAGCTCATCACGCCATCTTTTTCTAGGCCGGCCTCGGCGGCGGCGTCCGTCTTCAGGTGCCCACTCTGTTGAGATCTTTGCCCAGCGGTCGGAATGCATACGGCCAACGTGACCCGCCCAATCCCACTTCAGCTTGGCAGCCTTGACACCTACATCCTTGATACCTGTTTTGGAGCGCAGTGTGCTGTTCCTTATTTTGTCCAGAAGTTTTACTCCTAACATACTGCGCTCCATTGCTCTTTGGCAGACCCCGAGTTGGGACTTTTGTTTCCAAATTATATTAGTAAAAACTTATTACAATTTCATACCAAAGGGCGATCCATGTGCTTGTTTTCATTGTTTCCAGATATATTCTATCATAATTAAAATGATTATCGCCGCTCATGGACATCCGCAACACCAGAGGAGTTACTAGTTCGTTGGGGATCTTTGAAACCCGCTTTGGGGCACCGGCATCTTAGGTACCTTCCTGACGCATCGAAATACAACGCAAGTGCTATTTCCCATCGGTTTTCTGTGAGCCCGTCTTACTTAGCCGGTCGAGTCGGCATCTACTTGAACCTAAACTAACCTACCATTTCTCAATTTTTTTGGTTTGTTTTATAAATAAGGATTACAAAGTTATCAGTGAACTTGTATTAAATTTTGTTGTGTGTATGTGAATTCGTAAAATTATAAAATTATAAAATTATTATTTTTTTTAGAACTTTTACTTTTTCTATATTTTCTCTTTATATGTAGCTAATACCTAAACCTAGTCTAACAGAAAATTTTAAATTTCTAAGTCTCCTAGAAGTATACTTTTAATTTAGCTTATTCTTCCTACCTCCATACCTCTATCCATATCTTTCAAAATCGCATTTTTGCCGCTTAATATCTCCTAAAATATGCATTAGATTTTTTAAAATTTTAAAACATTAACTTGTGCTGCTAACGACTTCTCCGCGACAAAAATATTTTGTTATTTTTTCATTATATATTTCAGTTTTGTTGAAGGTAAATTTACCTTTTTGGTACAAAACTTTTTTGTTCTAAGGTACCTAAGTCTTTGTTTATACCAGAGAAAACAAAGTTTCTTGGGTTTTAACTGATCCACAATTTATAATGATAATAACTTGTTTCTAAAATATATTCGCAAGGCTCATCTCAATAAATTGCACGAAGGAGCAAGGGCTTTTGAAACATCTTATATTTTGAGAGGCTTGAAAATACTCTTTCCACTGTATTTTTACGCATCCTTGACTAAATTATGTCAGGTTTTATCCTTGACCAAGAAAATACCGAGATTTCTTTAATAAACTTAAAAATAATTATGAAAGATAATAACTAGCTGTTGCTCGCGGCTTCGCCCGCGTAAAAAGTAGCCTATGATTTAATCCAGAGCTCAAGCTACTACCGTACTAAATTTCAACAAAATCCGTTCAGTCGTTTTTGCGTGAAAGAGTAACAAACATCCATCCATCCATCCATTCATACATACATCTATCTATCCATCCATCCATCTATCCTCACAAAATTTTAAATTTATAATATTAGTAGTATTGAAAAGGCTAATAATTGTTCAATAGTAAATAATCAATTGTTGCAATAATAAATAATCGATAAAAATATATGAAAGTTTTCAGCATAATAAATAAAAATATTGTAAAAAAGATATTTGTAATATGATTATAAGAACATTTTTATTTATTTTATAAAGTATAATTTTCAAATGTTTACTAATATTATATACGCGAAACTTTATATGTCTGGATGTATGGATGTTTGTTCTCTTTCAAACAAAAACTACTGGACGGATATTGATGAAATTTGGTATGATAGTAGTTTAGGCTCTGAATTAACACGTATGCTACTTTTTATCCCGAAAAAGTATAATGTTCCAATGGGATACTGTATTTACGCGCTCGGATCGCGGGAATAATTTTGTCTAGCGTCATTTTGAAATCTATTTATTTACCAATGATGACAGCTGAATTACCTTTCAAAGTTAAACCGTTATATGATATTCCAGAGTATCATTCGAGATTTCATGTTACAATAGCATCTGAAGCGCTGAAGACTCTTATGTTTTTAGATTAAGATATTTTGTCCGATCTTTGACACTACACGCGATTGACTTTGCCGACTTTGTTCAAAGTAGATCTTGTCTACAATGTGACCCTACAAGAGTGTCTTGACACTACTCGAGCCTAATAAGAGAACGCCGCTTCACAGGCGACTGAATTCATCATTTTCTATAAATCGATACGATGTAACGACCTTCTTAACGACAAATTTATACTCACATTTAGTGTACATCAGCAAATATCTTACACATTTTATACACAAAATCAATACACTTTAGTAGTAATAGGATTTGTGAGCCATATTGGTCTAGCAAATAGTTTACCGACACTAACATTTATTACAGCAAGTTGTAAAATTAATTATTATGTAGCTTTCTAATTGCTAATTTAATTCGATTATTATCTTTGATGATTTCATACTGCATCTCAGGGATCAAGGATTAATGCACTTGTCCTCTTATTGTTATAGATAACATGATTATGTTATTACGGACATTAAATTATTGTTATCTCAGGTCGATGATATAATATTATCATCAGCGTTAAATAAGACATGTTTGTTCGATATATATAGTCAAATACAACAGTGCCGACAACACACATTACTTACTCTGTAAGCAGTCGGCGTTGAGCAGGTCTTTGCATTTCTCGTGGCACTTCACCCCGCACTCGGTACATCGGACTCCCTGTCGGGCGATTCCCCAGAGCAGGCCTTCGCACTCGTAGCAATAAGTCGGAGACGTTGCCGTCCAGAGGACGAAGTTGTGCGGCGTCGTCGATGAGATCGGATAGATGAGGGCTTGCAACGTCTTCTTGTAGACGTGCATTTTCTGTAATATCACGTGTTTGGTCACGGTCTCGAAGAATGTGCCCCATTTACTTGCAAATTACTATGCTAAGACAATGTCATTTGCAAAACTTATGAGTTTCGCATCTCATCCATTAGTACCTTTTACTTATTTATTTCTTACATTATATAAACGTACATAATATTAACGTTACATATGAACGTTTATGTATCATATTCATCGGTTTGACAATATTACATTATTAACAATATTGATAACTTTAATTTCCTTACCAATTCTTCGTCGTTTAGCGTCGCTCGGTGAACAGCTGATGTCAAGCCTGCGTTTCGTTTCGTGGCTGCCATTGTCTAAAGATATAATTGTATATTGACAAATAGCAATTTATAAAATTCTGATAAAACTTATATGAATGATATTGTCAAGGATGATAATTTATCAGTTGATTAAGTTGAATCACTGATGACTTCGTAAACGTAAAAATTTCTGAGATATATAGTAAATATAGATAAATGCTATTCATGCTGATAAGGCAACCGTTATTAAAAAGCTTTTTCATAATCATAATAATATGAATTTAAACAGACAAAAATAAATAAAATTATTATTATTATAATTTAAATTAAACTATTTTAAAACAATATTTTTTCCTATAAAAGATGTTAGTTCAAAATCGACTCCGAGTCAACAGCGATGAAGCGGTTGCCTATTTCTTCAATTTAAATCATATCTGATGTCAACAAAAGGGAAATCCCGAAAACGCCGGGTATAGTTATGAACAAAAATAATATCAGTTTTTGTATGGAAATAACAGGCGTGAGACGATGTGTGAAAAGCGACGGATCCCGAAAGACATAAAAACGTGGTTGTAATGTTTGTCGGTGTAAGTAGTAGGTGTAGTTTTTGGAGTTAAATTGTAGGTGTACTCTTACATACGTCTACAATGTCTATGAACGGAGGTACGATTTCAGACGATTTCTTACGGAGGTTCCGCAATTGTGGAGGCGGAAACGAAGCTCCGTTACAACTCTAATCTATGCGTACACCCACAACAGCAACCTAACTACATACTCCTACAGTTCCTCAAACCACCAACAAATACATCTACACCTACATCTCCACCATCTATGATTTTGGATTTTATTCTTGTTCATAACTTCTATACCCGGCGTATTTCCGGGTTGCCCCTTTGGTGACATCAATTAATATAATTTAAAGTGAAAGTATTGGCAAACATTTCTTTGCTGACGACTCTAGTTTTTTAGTATGGATTTTGGACTTGGAGTTTTATGTTAAAATACAAAAATAAGTATAACTTTTATAAATCACTACCTATTATAATAATGCTCTTAGAGATTAGGAAAAAATTGATATTCGTAACTTTTAATTACCAAAAAAGAATGAACAAAGAATGAATGAACAAAACCTGTGTGCTGTAATCGTTGTGTTACTAACATATTTTTTCTAAGAACCTACTCAATAAATTTTGGTCATATAAAAACCTTGTAAGTTATTTAAAAATTAAGCTCGTGCATAGCATGAAGAACTTTTGGAGGTATTTGATTAATCATTTTAGGAAAACTTAAATGGGACATGCATTAGCAAACATAATTATCAATTTGTTTTACTCTAACATAAAACAAAGCGCGTAAATTAAAACAAACTAAAAAAATTAACCCAATTTGCAATATCAAAAGCATATTATACATTTTTGGACGTTTTCGACTATTCAAGAATACCAGTGAGACTTTGTCGGGTAATTTGATAAAGGTTGCATTACCGCATTAAATGATTTCTCTTTTAGTCGAAAGCGTACTAATTAGAGTTAGAAGAATAACATGCATAAAATAGAAATTGTTATTGGGAGAAATATACCTTGAGAACCTGTGGATCCACGGTTGGGGTTAAATGCAATGATATATATAGTTAATAAAACAGAATAAAATAATATATTTATACGGTTTCACTACAGTTTGTATCCAGGTGACCCCTAGTTTGTAGGTTGGAAGGCCCTCTAAGAAAGGAAGGTTTACCTTTAGTTCACACCAGAAGAGACACATAACATAAACACACCGAAAAGAGGAACAAATACAGACGATGTCAAATATTCAAATATCGATCAAATGGGAGAAAATACGTTATAGTTCAACTATAAAGTGTTTTCGCCCCGTTACGTATAAGAAGTTTTCGGTTTAGAAGAAAACATTTATTACGCGCCTAAGATTACTAAGCTTCAGGAAGCGAACGTTGAGCTGTTAACATAGACGACCAGTTTCAAATATCTACCATAAATTAGTGGCAAAGGGTCCAAGTTTGAGTAATTTTAAAAATCTGAAATTTACGAAGGCGTAAGCACCTGCAACGCTTTTCTGTAAAATCGTATTTGCTTTTCACAACAACTTGGCACGGTACTTCACCTAAAGACAATTACATTCAATCGATTTTCAGAAGCTAATAATGTTTTAAAAGTGTTTAGTAGTTATTAATGTTCGACAAGTAATCTAATCAGGCGAATATTATAATATCTACCCCTTTTTATTGGGGTTGCAATAATACCTGCAAATCTATTGAATGTAACTGATGAGTTAAGAATCATACATATTCATATATATGTGAAGAAACATACATTATAGATAGAATGTTGAAACTGCTCACAAAAATATCCTTCGCTTTAGTTGGACATAGAATGTTATGAACATAATATTAGTTATTACTTACAAGTTCAGATACAAGAGGAATAGATTTCCTTCTTGGTCGAATATCTGGCATACTGTCGATGTTGCTGTAGAACGGATTATCCCCTGGATGCCTACAATTTCACAAAAAAAAAAAAAATAATTTCTTTACATTTGCAGATCATACTAACATCATGTGAATATAAATAATGTTAATTTACCTGAAGCTAAACTTTATACCCTATTTAGAAGAAACAAGATAGTTCATTTAATTCTTAAGTTTGAACTTTATGAGGGGTTCTTTTAGATAGAAATAAAAAAATATATGAATAATGTGACCTTGGTGCACAAGTATGGGCAAGAGGTACAACTTCAAAAAAAGCGTACTATTTTGTGTTCTCTCCAAAACTCGCTAGGAAGATTCAGTAAAGCGTCTGATACTTTACTCAATCGACAAACTTGAATCATTGGCTGCACTGACGATTTATTTGGACTTTGACTAGACTTTGTAGTTAACGATTTAGAAATACTTATACGAAAATTCTATTTTCCCGCCTTTTTACTACTTGACACTGGCAATGGTTTAAGCCGATCCCCATAACAGAAAAAAATTACATCTGTGAAAGGCACGGTGGTATGTTTTAATAATCTGAAGTAGTGTGTTGTTATTTTTATTAATTTTATGTATTTCTAAGTATTATTTTAAGAAAAGTTAGCTTTCTGCACACCTCCCTCCATCTAAACTTTAATTGTGTCAAATATCATACTCACTCAATTCATATAATTCTCGTAAAACTATACTGAAAATTTTTGCTTCATGTATAAAATTTGGCATGGAGGAGAAGCGAGCTGCAGTAATATTACGTTGACATTTATCAATACCTTAAAACGTTCAAAACTAAATATTATATGAATTATGGCCAAATATCGACACTGGGTGACCACTATACTAGTTAAATTAAATACAAAAAAACGTACCCATTTCCTCGACCACCTTGCTCGTTGAATCCACCAGTGCCATTCTAAAAAAAAAAAAAATATTAAGAAACAAAAAATTAAAAAATAAAAAAGTTTTATTATTTTTTCAAACTAAAAAAATATATAACAGATAAATTTTTCATACAGTATAGTATAAGACCAGTTATAAATATTTATCATAGTTTAAATACGATTCTTAAGATTATCGGCAATGGAAGCTATAGAAGGCAGTGTTAATATTATATCTTTATAGAACTGTAAATCATTGGATGTATGAAAATTTTATCTAAAAAAAGTTTACAATTATAAATGGAGAATTAATACTTTAACATACATACTCATCATAAATACAAATTAATATCAGTTTTACTGTTGCGCAAAATACACCTAAAGCTATCTATTCGTATATTCTCTCACAGTTTTGTAATTATCACCAAAACAAATGTATAGTAGAGATTACAAGATTCGATAGTAGTTCGAGATACATAATTACATATTACGATCTCGAATGAATTTATACATATTTAAAGCATTTTTAATATTGCATTAAGTTTTCAGGGTTACAGTACATTTAGCGTAAAATTAATCTAATTTGTGTAATACATTTAGTGCATCTACGTTTCCTATGTGCGTTCCTAGACTACTGTAGTAATTGAAGTAATATTATGTCGATGAATATTTTGCATTTTATGCATAAGATATCAAGGATCGCCGAAGCATTTAAGTAGTAGGTAAATATAAATTCGTGTACAAATACTCTTATCGATATCATATTTAGACATATAAAGCGTTTTGTCTTTATGAGTATAGGTATATTATAATTTTTCATACTAGCAAGTAAATAATTTTTTAAGCGGCGAAGGATATGAGACGATATGACGGCGAATGATTTTGTACCAAAACTTTTTTGGGCCTGAGACTAATTATAATAATAATCATTAAGAAATATATTTATTTATGCATTAATTGCTTATACGTATGGCTATACAAAAGTACGAGTACATATTATTTACTTCATACGAGAATATTTTGCGCTGTTTAATGATTCTCAACATTATGCACAATTAAATTAGTCACTACTTTCAAAAAACATCGTCAACAAGAACACTAAATCTACTAATACTCTTTACTCCTATGCCGTTCTCATTCCCATTTTTTTTATTTCATATAATATCATTCCCTTTTATTAAGATTTGAAGATGCAAAAAAAAATCACAACCTTTTCATTTGTTAATTAGGTATTTTATTTAGTCTTATAGAAGTTCTTGACAAAATAAAGTACTTACTTAATGTGTTATTATAGAAACTGTACTAATAAAGTTTATTGTTACTCAAATCTGTTTTACGTTAAATACTTAACACGTCCTACCAAACAAACAATCAAACCGACTTAAACATTAGTAAATTCCCATGAAAAATCATAAAATCATGATAAATATTCCATAGTATTTCATAATGTAACAATTATATAACAAACAAGATTGTACTAAGTAATTTCAACCCAAATAAAATTTCGCTAGGAAACTTCAAACAGTATAGATAAACACATCACTACCTTAAAATTTAACTTTTAACTCTAATTTCATGAAATTTTTGCATAAGGTAACTTACACCAGCGCTGACTTTATCTTTTTCCGTAGAAGGAGTCGAGACTGGTGGCACCTCAGCAGTTTTTTCTTCCGCTTTTCTATCTTTTAAAGCTTTTAGTAGTTTCCATTTGCTGCCAACAGGAGCATCTGATGGTTGTGAGGGTGGTTCAGCAGGGACTTCCTGTTGCAATTTTGGAAAATCATAATCATCTTCAAATTCATCACCACTTTGTACAGGACTATCGGGCCCTGAAGTTTCACCTGACCCAGAATCTGCATACGACTTTTCCTCATCACTTTCTTTATCAGACAACGGTTCTTCGCTTTTTTCGTCGATTTTAGGAAACGTAGTTACTTCTTTCCAAGTTTCTTCTGTCCGTTCTTCGTCACACTTCAATTTTATGTTGGCAGTTTTTAATTTTAGTTCCCTGAGCACGTACGACATTTTTTCTTTCAATATTTCATTTTGCTCATATGCTAACTCTTCTTCGTTTTCAGGTTCTTCATGCAAGGGCTCTTCTCTATCAATTTCTAATTGCGATTGATGTTCCATTTCCTCTAATTTTCGTAATTCGTAACAATACCATTCGTCTTCAGAATCGATACTATCTTCCGTACTCTGCCTTCGTGATGAAACTCGAGAGCCACTTCTCCACGAATGTGTACTTCTACAATCTTCGTCATCATGTTTATTAGGAATTTCTAAGCTTTGTTGATGTCTTGTTTGAAATTTATTTTGTATGTACCTAGTACTTTGAATAGAAGAGCTGCGTTCAGAATGAATTTCTGAGTCGTCTGTGCTAACGTTTATAATTTCAGGAGGACTGGTTTTTGCTATTTTATTATTCTTAGTTATTACAGGTGGCTCATTGGAACATTCTTCAATACTTTCACTGGTATTAGGTAGTGATATATCTGGTGTTTGCTCATCAGATACTGATGATGACTTGCGAAGTCTATATTTTCCTAATGCCCTGGAAACTGCAAATTCTTGTGAGCTTCCATTATATGATTGATTGTTTTCGCTTGTTGTATCTTCAGATGACGTGGTAGTTTTTTTCACATCGCCGATAGTGGCAAACAAAGAAGCCGGAGACCGATTATCATCTTTATCTTCTTCGTAAGGGTCTACATTTGAAATATCAGTGTCAATATCTAGTTTTTCCAATTCAGATATATTATCACTTTTCATTTGACTGACTCTTGCAAAGTGAAAGTCAATGTCATCACTTTTATCCCGGGGCAAGGCATTAGAAATTAGATATTTATCACTTTCCTCAATTATACATTCATTTTCATCGTTTTCATATTCAAGTCGTTGCTGTTGTTGTGATTCTTGTATCTTTTGTTGTTGTTGAATTATTTCCTGGTGATTAATTTTTCTTTGCTTAGGTTTAGATGCAACCTTAGCGAACATATTACCCTCATGTATGGAATCAGAAAAAACACTATCACTATCCTCAGATTGTGCACTTGATCTACCTCCAGACCATTCTGTTTCAGATGTTTCAGGATCTGATAGCGATTGGTGACTTGCTTGCTGTTTTCTTCTCGCTTTTTGTAAAAGCCCAGACATAGAAGCTACTAAGTGATATTTCTTTTTTCGTCGTTGTGCAGATAGTATTCTTTCTTTTAATGATTTTTCTTGTTGAGTTTGTTCAACTGCATCTACTCCAGAAGGAAGTGAATGTGACCTATGTTTCTTCGGTAAATGTAAATCTGGAAGCCACTGACTCATCGAAGACATTGCTGATTTTAATGAAGACGTTCGTTTAGGCTTTTTACACTGTTTATCTTGTGACTTTCCTCTATAATTGCTAGAAATTGACAAGTAACCAGATTCTGACACAAGCACTCCACTAGAATCAATAAACTGTTCTTTTCTCAGTTTATTATGATCTAAGATTTGTTTATCATATCCTTGAGCTTCGTTCAAGACATTACCATTCCTTTGGTCATATTGCTGCTGTTTAAAATACTCTTGTTGCAACTGATTTTGAAATTGTTTCCTTTCGGATATGTTCAATGAATGAGATTTTAAGCTGGAAGTTTCCATTGAGCTCGTTGGTGACCTGTTTTCAGACCATGAAATGCGGTCTTCAAGAGATGGGCGCTTTGGAGAATCATATCGGTTCGACGTGGGATAATAAGAAAGTGCATCAGTAAGGTTGCCTGGAGGATAGCCTGAACGATGATTTGATGCTACCTTGTACCCATTTTGATAAAATATAGCATCATTAGAATCCATTGTACTAGCTCTTGTGATCGGTTTTTTACTAGCATTCATTGATACAACTGTTTGAGCATGATAGCTTGGTTCTGGTGGATATGAGTCCACATCTTTAGGAACATTTTCTGAAATTTCATTTCTATCTAATAATTGAGAAAAATTATTTTCTTCTGAATGAATTCCCCTTGGCGTGCTATACACAGTAGTGAAAATTGGTTGTCTATTCCCAGCCACCGAGTAGATTGATGCACTGTCATGACTATAATAGTATTCGCCGATGTTACTGATAGAACTTTGTGGTATTGTGTAAGTAACATTTTGTTTTATTAAACCTGCATCAATTTTTTCTTGTAATTCGTTAATATCTAATTTACTTTGCGTAATTAAATCAGCATTTCTTGTAATTTCTTGATTATTTAAATTTTTATTTTCATATTTGTATGAATCTACTAAAGTTTCTAAATATGGTTTAGAGTCAATGTCATAAGATAACCTTTGAATAGATTGTGGTGAAGGTACCCTTATTTTGTGGATATCATATAATACGTTGTGGTTTGTTCTACTTGTCTTTGGGGAGCCTGGGCTTTTTTCTAAGCTGGACCATCCACTCATAGAAGACAAACCGGAGTCAGATTTAGCAGCTACAATATTGTTATTTTCTCTTTTAATATGTTTTGGAGAAGTTTTAGGAGACTTTGGTGATCGAGGACTTAGGCGCATATTATCATAGGGCAATTGTTGTGTTGTTGAAGTTGTAGAAAGCATGACATGCGCTGATGATTCCTGGTTATTTTGAATTAAACTGAACAGTGCCGCACCATTTGGTGGCGCAGGTGGTGGTGGACTAGGAGATTTTCGTAACCGACCTTCATCGTAAATAGCACCTAGTCTTTCATTGGTTGGTTCATCGTAAATTTCGTGACCAGGTTGTTCTGTTGTCATTTTATACATGTCATTAAGTGTTTGTGGTAAATTTTTTGAACTGAAATAAATTTGTCTTATATCTTCATCGGTTTGATACGTTGAACTATATTCAAATCGGTCTCTTGACATGGCACTCGGCGATTTTGATTTTGCTGCATTAATTTCTGCGTTAGCCACCGCCGAACTGTATGCCAACCGACCTGTGACTGTAGTATAAGGTTCTGTGGAAGTCCTTTCAGGTACAAATTTACGACGAGGAGAAAGAGATTGAGGTAAATAATCTAAACTTCTTTCTGGAACTGTATTTTCACTTAGTGACATTCTTGATGGTGATTTATCTCTTATATTATCTTTAGGGACAGATAATACAAAATCGTCAAAACTTTTCATCATATCGTTAATTCCCCAGTTTTCAACCCCAGTATACATATTTTTTAACTGTTCATTAATTATATTGCCATCTTCAACCAAAACTTTAGCTTCTATATCTCTATCATTTTTTGATGAATTTTTTGTTTCTGGGCTAAGAAGTCTAGTTTTCAAGTCTTTTAACTCTCTCGAATCTTTATGTAATTGTGATGTCAGCCTATCTAATTCTTGTAACTTATCTACAGTTATTTGATCTATTGTACTTAACGTAGATAAATGAACTAAATCTCTTTCATTTATTTCGGGACCACCTTGAATTCCACAGTAGTCTTTGTAATCTGTAGCGCTATAAATTTGCCTTGATGATACTGGATGATGTAGTTCAATTTCGTTATCTTCAGGAGCTTCCCATATCATATCTAATTGTGATTGAGGCCTTGATGTTTCGTCACATACTAAATCTTCCCTGTAGGCTTGATTAAGGCTTCTATAAAATGCCTCATTTGACTCCATCGCTTCTTCTTGTGGATCGACCAATGCTGCACTTCTTCCAATATCCAGTCCCTCTTCGATGCCATCGTCAACTGTTCCATTTCCTAAAATTTCTCTTATCACTTCAAGCCGAGTCATAGGATCTCTGGAACCCACAGTTCGACAGGCATAAAAGTCAAGGAGAGTAGATATAACTCCTTGTTGGTCAGCTAGTAAAGTCTCCAATCTTTCCAAACGATCCCACATTCTTACGTATTCTTGGCTCAACAGATCTAATGCTCGCCAGGCATACTTTAGTTCTGTTTCTAAAATATTTAATCTCGTTCCCAGGCGCTCCATATAATCGCTAATAATATAGTCGCCTGAGTACGGGGGGACGTCAGGAGGCAACACAAGTGAGGCACACTCGTCCATATCGACCTCGACAGCCCCATTCCCACCGTCCTCGTTTTCCTCCATCACGCCGTTTGTGTTTCCTCCCACATTGTCGTGGATTTCGTGCATCATCTTTGGTACGGAAAATGGGTTGAACATGACATTTCCCACTATGAGTCATCCCATATCGTTTTTAGTTTTACACTTTTTGCACAAAACATTCCTGAGCCATATGTTTTGGTTATCTTTGATAACATTTTATCACTAACACATTTAGTTCATATTGTTCACTTTATTGTTTTCTTCACTTTAACACTTTATATTATTACTTTTGTATACTTTGTACTAAGACGGATTAAAATTGTTAACTTGACATCAAAAATATATTTTAATATTGAACATTGTATATCACTTTTCTGGAAGAAATATTCTTTTAGATGCGGCAAGCGGATATCACTGACATGCTCATAAAATATATTTTATCAACATTTCAGTGTATGGATTTGAAAACCTCTACAGCACTTCTTCATCGCTTTATGAAAGAAAAGTAGATTATTTTTATTCTAAAATGTAAGTCTGATGTATTCAAAGTGAAAATGAAATCATAAAGCTACAACTAAGAAGTGCTATTACGAGGCAGCTTAGCGGTTCGATACGATTTCACGTGAGAATATAACTCAGAGGTGAAAGGTAGAGCTCGGTAAGGAATATAAGGATAGGAAGGCGAACCACCGCCTCGCTTGATGCTATGGATAAAGAGGTTTTCATTAAAAAAAATATAATTTATTTAGTATCAGTTTCATTGTTGATAATAAGTTTACAACAGCGTAGATTATAAGTCTTTGTTAAACATGTATATCTGTCTAACTCTACCTATTAAAAACCACGCAAGATTTTATACGACTTAAAAATTGTAAAGTAAACCTAACACTATAAAGGAAAGTTCTTGGTTCGTTTCGTCTTAATTTAACCATTTTACGAGCGACGCTAAGCAATCACTTAGTAATTGTCTTTCGGCAACAAACGAATTTAGTACCAAAGAGCCGTAGGAGCTTGGTATAACAGTTCCGGATTGGAGCCTCGCCAAAACACGCTTAAACTTACTGACCACTAATTAGATTTGTTTCCTACAAAGAAACAAATCTTGCAGGTTATTTAGGTACCAGATAAAAAACGAAGAGATATTGATATACGTTATTTTACCCTGATCTAACAGCATATTTTAGCTTTTAAGTCGTGTTTTAATTTTTAAAATCGTAAAGTACGCAAACTAAAGTGTGCGTACTTTACGATTTTAAAAATTTAAGAACATTTCGTAAACCAGAACGCTTATCATAACGTAGTTTGAGTGAAGTCTCCAATCATCGTAACAATACCCAACGTTTGCCAAGTTCATCGTGGCACAAATATACTAAAGATTATTATGGAAGAGTGGCAGGAAAAGAAATTGCAGTTGGCAAAAGTTCAACTGTTACCAGATGTTGCATTCGAAATCCACAACTTGGCTTCTTAATGAACTGTACGAGTCCATTGAAAAACTTATAATTCACGGCGAAGTTGTGCGCCAATACTTTCGTACCCCTGTATACTATTGTGTATGTCAGTAGAGCAAAAGTGATTACATTCTAATGCGGAATAATGTTCTATTTTTGATACAGAATGTATATTTGACGTTAAGAATTCCCAGTAATAGTCTAACTTTATTTTGGGTTCACCATGGACTTACCTAGAGATTTTACCTACTTTTAGGAAGTCTAAACTCATAAGAAGTCGGTTAAAAAAATATTTCATTTAAGCACATTATAACTATACGATACCATTCAATACGACCCTCGTCATCAAATGTGATGATAGAGAAACGTACGAACAAGAAATTAATTTAACACTTAGAAATATAATAAAGTGGTTATATAAATAATAATAATCTACACGTTAACACTGAAAAAATACATCGTACAATTTCAAAACTACAGGAGAGTGCAAATTAATTTAGACATAAAATATAACAACAAGAAAATTATTGAAGTAGTATATAGTATAGTGCAAAGTTTTTAGGTTGTAGGTGTTATTATGATAAATAACTACTGTAATTGGAAGGTCCACGTAGAATATGTTTATGACAAACTTGACCGTTTCGTCTACGCGATAAAAACGTTAAGGCGAACCGTTAGTACTGAAGCAGCTCTAACTGCGTACCACGGTTACGTTTCTTCTATTCTCTCATATGGTCTACTGCTGTGGGGCAACTCAGTAGAGAATGAAAAGTGTTTAAAGTCCAAAAAAATATTTATGAGCTATTTCTGGTGCCTCAACTATGGACAGTTGCAAACCGCTTTTTAAAAAGTAGAATACCCTACCATTAGTTTGCATGTACATTAAAGAACTATGTATTTTTGTCAGGTTATATCCACAATATTTTGAACTCAAATCGAACGTAAAACGTAAGAATCCTAGATTTAAATATAAGTTCTATCGTCAAATATGTAACTTAGACATACCTATATAAAGACAATGTATTTATGTATTTTAAACACAGTTTATCTTTAAATACGTACAAAAAAAGTTAACACATGGCTTCTAAAAAATTGCTTTTACAACATAAATGACTACATGTTACATAATCAAAAATATTAGGTTATAAAGATCTGACCGCTGACGTGAACTGCTCATAATAATTCATTATAATCTGACTCTGGAATTACTTGACATTTATTATATTAAAGTAATGGTAGTTAAAAAAAGTTTAACATAAAAAATATAATTTTGACAGTGTAACAACATAATTAAAATAATATCTTGCTTATATGTTGACATAATTAATAATAATTTAATGTTTTAGTTTCAAATATGTGATGAAAAATTAATGTTATTTTATTTAATTGTACTTGTACTAATCGTTCTTTAAAACTTTAAACTTGACATTCACACACCATTGTTATGGTAGGATGTGAAAGAACTATTTATAATTATTGCAACCACCATCACTACCACATCTTGTGAATAAGTAATCGATTGATTGATTGATAAATACTGTTTATATAAACATAACAACAAGATGTATTAGAAATCTTTATGTACCTATATGAATTGAATAATTGAAGTAATGTTTCACTTATAATATTTAAAGCTATGTACCTACAGAATATTTATTACTTGAGGCGAACCAAACAGAATCATTACAAAGCGCTTCGGCGGCTAATATTTTCCGGGCGAGTAACTGATTCCTCCATTTGATCCCTTCCTTGTAATATTGTACACTCAAATGATTTTGCAAAGTGAAATTCTTATAAAAATTAAAACTTTCATAAATTCGAAATAAATTTTAAGTTTGAGGATGAATACAGTCAAAGCTAAGATAATAGAGATACGGATTTTTAAAAGGTAATTGAACTTAATTTATGTATTTGACTTGTAGGAAACTTGAAAGAAAATTAACGTTAGTTAAAACTAAAACAAGGTGACAGTAGTGGATTCTAGATGACTAACGCCCGAAATTTATAACGCAGCTAAAATCTTAGATTGACTTCAATCTTAGATAGTAGATACAATTTACAAAGTTGTTTTATGTGCTTTTCTCTAGAGATCTCTGCTTGCAGCTAGTTCTGAGTATGCGTGGAGAAAATACATATGGGCTGAGCTGAGAAAATGTAACTTTCATGTTCGTTTGAAATATTGTTCTTGCTACAAATATTTTCATATTATTCGTCGCGAAAAAGTTGAAGTCACTAAATGCATAATTTGTTACAGAATAACAATATAAATATAAATTCACAGAATGTACAAAAAGTAAATTAGGTGTCGCGAAAAATTTATCAACGCGAAGTAAATTACGTTTAACGAGAAATTTTATCAACACAATAACGTATTGGGTACGAGCGTGACTTTTATACTACGTCTTTTCGGGAGACTAATCGAGTAATTAAGAGTAATCAAGAACGAGTTTGTTACTCTTTCACGCAAAAACTACTGAACAGATTTTGATCAAATTTGGTATAATAGTAGTTTAATCTCTGAATAAACAAATATGCTACTTCCCCAAATATCCTATCTATAAATAACTTTTCCAAAAAAAGTGGTATTCCCGTAGGATACTGTAATTACGCGGGCGGAGCTGCGGGCAGAAGGTAGTCTTCTATAAGTGTGTCAATATATAAAGTATTTGTGGCCCCCAACATTCTATAAAATCAAAGTATGTAAAGTGTGCACCCAATAAGCTCTTTACAAACTGACTGAACAGGTAATAGGTACCTGTGCCCACTTTTTCTACATCTTTATACAAAAGTGCAGTTTAAAAATAAATATTTCTCTTTACATTACAAGAGCCTCACTATAAAGAAAAGTAACTAAGAGCATAGGTGTCTAATATTTAAGTAGAATTTCAGAAGTAGATGTTTCCGTACTTTGGTAAAATAAATGCTACGTGATCAGTATAAAGAAGCTATTCATGAAGTCACAGATGGTTTTTTTTTAGTCTCTACTCAATTTAAGTAAACTATAGTCTACTATGCTAATTTTCTGCAGGTTGCCGGCATTTTGTTGGAGTTCCCCATTTTAGTTCGGTCACCTTTTGAGGTAGACCGGCCGGTCGTGGGTCCTGTGTTATTCGGGACACTCCCCTTAATAGCGGCTGGCGGCAACCCGCAGGTGATTTTAGTGGGTAAAGTACCGGCGACAGGGCCGGGACTCACACTCCCCCGGGCCACCGAGCCGTAATGTTCTATCCCCTGCGAGATAAAAAAAATTTGGTTGCCGGCCTTAGGTCACAAGTTACAACCCTATTTACCCTACTATTATTTATAGAAGTTAATTAACTACTGTATCGGATATAATGTGACTTTGAATCTTGAGGTGTAAATCCTACTATCCTACTAAAATTATAAATGTGAAAGTTTGTGAGGATGGATGGATGGATGTATGAATGGATGTTTGTTACTCTTTCACGCAAAAACTACTAAACTAATTTCGATGAAATTTGGAATGGTGGTATTTTAGGATCTGGATTAAAATATGGGCTACTTTTTATCCCGAAAAATAAAGTGTTCTAGAGTTGTTTGTTCTATATTTACGCGGGCGGAGCCGCGGGCAATAGCTAGTTACTTTAATAAATCATTGTAAGAACTTTATGTCTATTATTAAACTGTGCTCTTTAATTTGTGTTAAAGTTAAACCAAGTTATTTAGACTTAGGGCCTGTTTAAGTGTAAGTTTTATCGCTGCTTACTGAGCGACAAAGATAAAACTGCCCTATGCAAAATATTTTGTTACCACTAAGCGATTTACCATTACCACAAAAAGTAGCAAAGGTTCATGCTTGAACATAATGTTTGTAAGCGTGAACGCCACTGGAACATGTCAAGTCATGCCTATTCACTGGTACGTAGCGTGTTTTCCAAGATTTTTTACAAAAATATTTACCATCGCTACTTTGTTCGGTAATAATTATTAATCGAAAAAACACTTAAGTTTTTCCTTATTTTCTGCAACGTAGAATGAGATTTACATTCTGGACCTAACCTAATCTTGGGTCTTGACAAATGAATCTGTTGGTGACCTTTAATCCTGTCTTTTTGCTGACGGTCCCTGTGTACCAGCAGTCCTTTACAAACAAGCTACGGTCTGCAAAATCAACATCCGCATTACTGCGTAACAATGAAATAAATCTGGGTCTTTTGTACCCCGACTGTATTACAGTAATGTTCAACCCTTATTGTGACCCGCTCCACGTAGTCTCGTTGATTAATTCAACTTGAATGCTAAGGAGGTGAATATCCTTAAAATAACAATGGTGGATTTTATAATGTAATAAAATAGTTTTATTACAAACTAAATACATTATACAGGTTCATTAGAAATATTAATTTTATTGGAGCCTCGCCGGTAATAGCTTACGAAGTAGGGTATATAATGTCTTGAGGGTTAATTTTTTTTGAAAAAAAAAAACCAAATTCGTCATCAGTATTTTGTAAAATTATTGAATTGTATGTCGAGCTATACCTTATTTTTTTACTTATTTCGATTCCTACCTTAAACTTTTTGGTATAAAATGTTGGTTATTATTGTCTTTGCATATTCCTTAATTCTCATTTATCACTCCCAGACAATTTTACTAAAAATGTTGTCTTTGCTCAGGCAGCATGGTATTATATTTTTCTGAGTGTGTCATTAAGACTCCATTAGAAGCTTAATTACAGTAGGTAACTCTTCATTTTATGATTTTTTTATTTCGTTATAAAATACTTTGTTAATTGAATTTTTAATAAGCCAATCTCATCTTTTTAGAAAACATTAAAATCAGTATAACTAGCTTTTGCCCGCGGCCCCTCCGCGTAAATACAATATCTCACGGGAACTATACTTTTTGGGGATGAAAAGTAGCCTATGTGTTAATCCTGAGCCTTAACCTCTACGTTTTTGCGTGAAAGAGTAACAAACATCCATCCATCCATCCTCACAAACTTTCACATATAACACCACATATAGCGGTAGGATTTACAACATAAAGTAGGTACATTAATTTTGTAGAACCCGAGTGCTCATTAATGTCTATTAGGTTTATTAGGTAGGCCACTTACATGATGTTCTACCATAAAGTTTACCTGTACCAATTTGTTCAAAAGACAGGTCTATTATCATTTATTACTCACGATTGGTACAGATCCAACGTACGGTAGACCGTAGCACGAGCGGCCTACTAAAGGAATTTATTTCCAGTAAAAGAATACTATCAAAAATGAGTAAATTCCCCACCATATACGTGCGAGACACATTTAAAGCATCCTAATTCACAAGAACACAAATTCCTAGCAATAATTATTAACCTTGGCTTAAGTACTAAGGGCGTTGCTTCTTGATATGACGCAGAGCATAAGTGACCACGCGTATTTTGATCTTATGTTGTCTGGAATAGGGTTGCTGTTTGCTTAGCTTATTACTCTTTTAAGACACCATTTGTATCAACGTTTATGCGAAGCCTCAACGCAGCGATTTCATAAATTAAGCCTGTGTATACGTTGTCACGATGTTATAACTTGATTTAAGACGATCAAATAAACCACGGCCTCAATATTTCTCAAGAGAGGAAGGTGTGTGTTTGTAAAAGTCAATTAATATTAAATATCGGTTACGTTTTTAACCTTTACTCTGTTATTAAAGTTTTTAACCTTTACTTTGAACCATTCCTAAAATTCGAAGATAAAATACAGTGGCCACATAGAACCCGCTTAACAGTATTCTACACAAATACAATTTTAAATTTCATTTCTGACAACCATTCAATGCAGTTTGAGATAGTCATTTAATATAGGGTAAATATAAGTTATTTCACAGACTTTAGCTTTAATATAAAGTTCTAAAGTATAAGGTAAAATCTTTTATCACGTAGGTACTCGGCTCACGGATTTCAATGAACACCAGCACAGCTGGGAACGTTATTTTCATATTACGTCGCTTTTAGTGAGAAGTTGAAATATAGGTACACATATTCTTATTTCTAGAATAATTTCGACAGAAAAATCTAATCTGTCAGAAAAAAACAAAGAGCCATCGCAGGCAATTGCAAGACAATACAAAGCTTTGAATTCCTATGAATTAACTCATAATTATGCTAATAGAAAATTATGTTATAAAAGGTCGAACTGGAGACACTTAATCCCCTTTTTGTTTTATAACCCTTACTTCCTACTTAAAGGTCTTATTTGAAAAAACTTTGCAATTGAATACGTTGAATTTATCTGGATTTGAAACCAACAGATTAATCAATAATTAAAAACATTATAAGGGGTACTTAATCAAGTCGCCCCAAATGAAGTGTACCATGACTACCCGAGATAAGTTTTACGTTATAAACAAATTAAACATTGAATGCGATCTTCATTAATTCCTTTTTTTTAATAAGCCAAGAATACAAGAATTCATTTTCAATTCAAACATATCTTAAATGTATATTCCAAACAACTGCTAAATCAAAATAAAAACTTCCAAAAAAGTTAATTGCAACAAAAATGGATGAAAATCCACCACTTAAAAAATGCCAAACGATTCTACTCACTTGAAAAAGTTTGCTGGTATCGTATACTATCGACAAAGCCACTATAAAAGTAGGTATTTCCCATAGAGGCTCTGTAAATTGAGTGAACCTAGTCTCCATTAATGATCATGTCTCTTTTCCTATGTAGTATTTTATTATTTCACAATATTTTAACATGTGGTATACATATTATTAAAGGTAAGTTTCTATTTATTTAGATTTACCACTCAACTCCTAAAAGCTAATTTATATGATGTACTAAAAGGTATTTCTACTACTTATCAATTATTATTAGCAAAAATATAGTGGTAGTATTATCAGCGAAATAAATCTTAACTATATTTTTTTCGTAATTAATTAACTCCTTATAAAAGTGTTTGTGACAATTTCCTTTCCGTGTTCAAAAAATACTTATGTAATCTGATGACCAAGTTTTGGTTATTTAATCACTTACTACCAGCTGAACACGCAAGCTTATATGCCATATTATTGTCTGGCCATACAGTGAGCGTTTCCAGCGTTGCGTCGTTATAAAATTCCTGCATAGAAAAGAACGCAGCGGGGCTCGGTGTGGCCGTGGCAGTCTGACGCAAGTTTTCCTATGTTAAGTAAAATATAAACTAACTACATCTTTTCTCGCTGCGAAAAGCAGATATTAATATTATGATTTTGTAGGCTATTTTAGCGTATTTTCGCTTTTGTATGGGAGTGACGTATCTGTTACTTAGGAACTATTTTTTAATCTGTGTTTCAAATATTCGATCGGGTAAATTTCGTCTATTATATAATTTGATATACAGTATAATTTCGTAAGTAGCTTTGGTCGTATCGTCGCTTCGCCCATGTTCGTGGCCATACGGTTAAAGATTTATGGATACATGAGACCAGTTAATACGCACGCTATAACATAATTTTATTGATTTATTATTTTCATGAACTGCAACTGAATGGTTCAGATCAGACAGTTTTATCGAATAATAATTATTACTATGTAGTTCACGTGCGAGGTTTTGTTTGCGATTTTGGGATGATCTATTGAGTTTTAATTTCATATTCATTCATTTTTTCCTTGGTAGAATCGGACTCGCGCACGAATGTTTTCATACAAAACGGAAAAAAACACGTTTTTTGTAAGGGGGCCCCACTTAAATATTTATTTTGTTTTGTTTTCAGTATTAGTTATTATAGCAGCAACAGAAATACATCATTGGTTACGGAGCAATAAACATCATAATTTATTTATAAATACATAAGCGTGTAACATTTCAGTGCAATATGTTTAATTGTCTGAGCTAGCTAGACTTGTTAATGATGTTTGTCGTCTTTTAAAACAAAATATTTAATATTTAGTTTTACATTAGTTCCAACACAGAGTAGAAAGTTTTTATATGCGTATTATAATTATTACATATTATACGTAATAAGCAAAGAAACAGCTTTCATAAAATGATCCAAATTTGAAAATTTTGATGTCCCCTTCAACGGCCTTCAAATTTTCCACACAATCGTGGACACCATAATGTACTAAGGCGGGTCAATAAGTCCGTGACTTTTTGAATTTCTAACCTCCTTACTGAAAAAGCAACACTACTCCTGTCAACAAGCATCTGTCAGTTGACTCCTATCAAAATTTGAACTTGCTGCGTCAGTTAGTTTGTGTTTTACAGCTATCTTTATCAGACTATCCAGTAACTTAAGGAAACAATGGAAAAAAGTGAATTTCGTGTGCTTATTAAGCATTATTTTTTGCGAAAAAAAACCATTACCGAGACCAAGGCTAAGCTTGATAAATACTATGGGGACTCTGCACTATCGATTTCAATAATAAAAAAATGGTTTACTGAATTTCGTTGTGGCCGTACAAGCACTGAAGATGCCGAACGTCCTGGACGCCCAGTTGAGGTCTCTACACCCGAAACAATCGAAAAAAATCACGATATGGTGTTGGCCGACCGAAGATTGAAAGTGCAAGAGATTGTGGAAGCCATAGGCATCTCGCATGGCTCAGTGGTTTCAATTTTGAATGATCACTTGGGCATGAGAAAGCTTTCCGCAAGTCGACCACAAACGCAATCGTGTAACAACTTCACAGGAAGGTTTGGCGTTGTTTAATCACAATATGGAAGAGTTTTTGCGCCGTTTTGTAACCGTGGACGAAACATGGATCCATCACAACACACCAGAGACCAAACAACAGTCAAAACAGTGGGTTTCTAAGGGTGAATCGGCGCCAAAGAAGGCCAAGGTGGGTTTGTCAGCCAATAAAGTTATGGCGACTGTTTTTTGGGATGCACGTGGGATAATCCACATTGACTATCTTCAAAAGGGAAGAACAATTAATAGGGAATATTATGCCAATTTATTGGACCGCTTCAATGAGGATTTGAAAAAAAACCGACCTCATTTGGCCAAGAAAAAAGTTCTTTTTCACCAAGACAATGCAAGGGTGCACACATGTGCAGTTGCCATGGCAAAAATCCATGAATTGGGCTATGAATTGCTCCCACATCCACCCTATTCTCCAGATTTGGCTCCGAGTGACTACTTCTTGTTCCCAAACCTGAAAAAATGGCTCGGTGGAAAAAGATTTGACTCCAATGATGAAGTCATCTCGCAAACAAAGGCCTATTTTGAGGACCTCGACAAATCATATTTTTTGGAAGGGATAAAAAAATTGGAGAAGCGTTGGACAAAGTGTATAGAGCTCAAGGGGGACTACGTTGAAAAATAAAATGATTTATTTATCAAAAAATCTGTGTTTTATTCCAAAAGTCACGGACTTATTGACCCGCCCTCGTAGTACTACTACTTTTAGTAGTGCAATCAAAATGAACGCTAACTATGTAGCTGTTTATCTGTTCCTCCTTCTTCAATATGTGGTTCAAGTTCAAATTTACGAGTACAAACGTCTGCTTTAAATAAATTTTGTGATTAATTACCTAAATTTAAGATATTTATTAATGGACGGGAAAACATTAATAGGAAAAGACTAGGATGCGTCATTTTAATAACTGCATAATACACTTCCCATCCAGTTTCCAACCGTATAAAATACAAGGAAAATTATGGCTTAGATACTAATTATTATTTGTTGTTATGTGAGTGATAGGCGATAATACATTCATTAATTGCAGTTCGTACTTTCCCAGGAAGTCAGGTGGGTCACCGATAAAGTGGTACACTTTTGAACCTTATTGGCAAGCAATAAGGTCGAAAATTGGTACACCAGGTTTGTCGGCTACCATACAAAAACATCATGGAGCCAAGGTTGTGGCCCCCGTAAGCGAAAACATAGGTCACTAGCCTAGGTTTCCCTATATTTTTAGATACTCCTATAGACTAGACTAAACTCCCATAGAATATTAGCGAAAAACTGAGTCAGTAGTCCTATAGAATATTGGATAAAAAACAACTAGCTTTTTTCTGCGGCGCCACCCGCGTAAATATAGTATCCCTCGGGAATATTGTACTTTTTCGGGATAAAAAGTAGCCTATGTTTCAAATCCAGCGCCTAAACTACTACCATGCCAAATTTCAACAAAATCCGTTCAATGGTTTTTGCGTGAAAGAGAAACAAACTTCCATATATCCATGCATCCATCCATCCATCCATCCATTTGACGACCTCTGTGGCTCAGTGGTTGAGCGTGTTGGTGCCCGATCCTGGATTCGAATCCCGCCGAAGGAAAAAAAGTTTTTCGTGTTGCTGGGTCATGGATGTGTATTTAATGTGTGTATAATATAATAAAAATCTTAAATATGTGTACAATATAAAAGTATTCAACATATTTCCGTTGTCTGGTACCCGTAACACAAGTTCTTCGAGGACTGACCACGGGACCAGATTGACGTGGTGTAAAGCATCCATAGATATTATTATTATTATCCTAACAAACTTTTACATTCATAAAAGTAGTAGGAAGTTATAGAAAATTTCAAGCGTTCTTAATGAGCATTCTCCAAATACCGGCATTTAAAAAATAGCAAGCTGGCTTATATTTATAACTTTCTTATAAAGCTTATAAGGAAATCTATTCTGACAGTAAACACCTTTTCTGGTGTGCCTGATGATGATGCCTGAAAGATGCTCATTATTTTATTTTGGATCAATCAACATTAGCGTGTGTGCTAAAGCTGTTTTTACCCGACTACAGCTAAGCCAAAAGGAAGGGTAATGATATTGGCAGTCAATATATTATGTATGTATGTTTGTTTCACCGTAGCCGCTAAGCTGCTGGTCCGATTTCGATAAATGATGTGTCAATAGATTCGAAATAATAGACCGGATAACATAGGCTATATAATTTACGTAGTCGGGTTATAGTTTTTTATATAAAAAAAATTGTTTTTTAAGTTTTTAACTACGTCTAACGAGTAAGTCGACGGTATCATATTATTGTTAGTTTTTGTTTCTTAAAAGCATATTACGTTTATTGCGCTGTCCGTTTAATGGTACCATAATGGTATACAGCTTTATATTGTATGTAGTGTATACAGCTATATATTGTATGTAGTGTATACACCTTTATATTGTATGTAGTGTATACAGCTTTATATTGTATGTAGTGTATACAGCTTTATATTGTATGTAGTGTATACAGCTATATATTGTATGTAGTGTATACAACTATATATTGTATGTAGTGTATACAGCTATATATTGTATGTAGTGTATACAGCTATATATTGTATGTAGTGTATACACCTTTATATTGTATGTAGTGTATACAGCTTTATATTGTATGTAGTGTATACAGCTTTATATTGTTATCACTAAGCCAAGTTGAAGGTTACTATAATTATTGTTACGAGTATGTATCGTTATTTAATATATAAGGTACATTGCGCTAGTTACCATTTACTTGCGAACTGTTTATCTCGTTGTAAGGTTGTCGGAAGTAAAAATAAAGGCACTCGTTTTGTTGCTGATATTTTGTGCCTATTATTTCAACTGTAAGTATGGATTTTGTTAGTAAGTTCTTGCACAGTCACAAGCAATCAAGCTAATGCCCGGTTTCCGAGGTGAATTTGACTTAGTTATTTAATCAATAGTATTTTTGACTCGCTAACGCGTTTGCTACTTTGCGTTAACCATTCAAAAGCGCTATTGAATAGATAAGTAATGTCAAATTTACCTCAGAAACCGGACATTTTTTATGTGATTATGGAGGTACGTACCTACTTAAAAATATTTAATGAATATTATTTTTTTGTATTTTTTGTCGTTGTCATCAGTGGATCAAAATGGATTAAAGTGTAAGTGGATCAAAATAAAAAAACCAGCATGATTTGCGTTGTATAGAAATATCTATACAACGCAAATCATGCTGGTTATTATTTTATTATTATCTAAAAATTTTGTTACTTAAGTTTAAAAAAAGTGTGTGTCAGCTCCGACGCACGACTGGAGTTTACTCTAAAAAGTAAAACACGTCCCTCAGAAGGAACAAAAACTTTAGCGATCGATTTGAGTTCAAAAATTTGCACCATGTGAAAAAAAGTGACAGGTGCGCAGAATAGGTTGCGCACGAAAACGTAACGAGGTCATTCGTTCAGTAGATGTTACTGCTCATATTTTTTTCATACCGGGGGGCCTTATATGAAAATCGATTCTTAAGGAGTAAACTCCAAAAAATCGGTTGAGATTATAACTATTTACTTCACGTAATTTATTTAATTAGATCTGATTATTTGTTAATATTGGTAATTTAAGTAAGTGCTTAAAATGCATTTATTTTCAGGTGAAACTGCTCCAATGCACCAAGTCACAAATAAGTTGACGTCTAGAATAATGGAGAAAGCTGACGAAATGAGAACTATCAGCCTCGACGATGTCCCAATCAAGTCTTGTTTCCTTCAAGCAACGCCTCCATCAACTACACAGAAGCCCACTCAAAACATATCACCTACCCAGATTTCACCCACCCAAAAGACTGCACGGACCCAAAAGATTTGCGCCACAAACCGAAAACAGAGGCGAAAATCAACGCTCGGAAATCCAAAACTGTTTATCGACAAACTGCAAGATCTTATTCTTTTTTTCATAATAGCAATAAAAGATAATGAGATCAATAATAATTGTTTGTGTGATCAAATCTACAAAGCGGACAGACGACCTGAAAACGATAACAGGATGACGGTGGACGGAGGCCGCGAGCCACCGGTCGCGAATGTCGCGACTCGCGTTGAAGAAGAATGAGACCTATTTCCATCAGAGCACGTTTTTTAGGGTTCCGTACCCAAAGGGTAAAAACAGGACCGTATAACTAAGCTGCTGTCCATCCGTCTATCCGTCTGTCTATCACCATGCTGTATCTAGTGAACCGTGATAGCTAGACAGTTGCAATTTTCACAGATGAATTTATTTAGTATTTATGTTGCGGCCGTGACAGTAAATACTAAAAACATAATAAAACCAATATTCAAGTGTTGTAATCACTTACCCCTACTAATGTTGTTTTTTGGCGTTTTGTAGGGAGCCCCTAGTGTGCGAGTCCAACTCGTACTTTGGCGGTTTTTTACCTATTAACATTAATTTCTGTAGTATTTATCAGAAATCATAAAAATGTGTTACAAGTAATGAGTTTTTTTTTTCAAAAAAAAGAAACAAAAAAATTTTGAAACTTTTTATTTAATATAACTTTGTTGAAGAAAACATTGTTTTTTATACACATGAAGGGTCCGTCTTTTTTTTTACAAAATGAGGATGCATGATGATCATGGTTATTCACGATAAGCTCGCGAGGTAATAACTAATAAATTCCAAGATGGCGCATTATTTTAGCTGAAACTGCAACCGTCGCAGCTTTGAGCACTGCATAATGTCACGAGAGGATCGTATTAAAATTTAAACTTTATGAATATTATATAAAATTATAGGACTCAATTACGTATCGCTCTACGCCTTCCAGTAAAGGGTAAAGGGGTCCGATAAGGTTATCGGTATTTATTCTAGCCTTCCAGAAAAGGATATTATTTCTTTATTGCTATATATATTCCATTTCAAAGGCTTTAACAAAGGGATACTATTGTTAACAAACCTTAAAATAATATTAAATTAATATACTTACGATAATTATATATTTCATTTTTTAAGCGGCAACAGTTACTGAGTAATTAATCAATACTCATCTAATGCTTCTCTATTTAAGAAATTTAATTTTTCACAATTCACTATATTATATTTACTATTCTTATCCATAGTCGTAATAATTGCTTACTTTGTAACATTCCTTATAAGTTACCGACATACAATAGTTTTTTAAATACGATCCTAGTAACTTCATTTGTTATTAAAACCTATTTCGAAGCAGTACTACGTTCAGTTGAAAGTATTTTTAAAATGTCTGAACATACGAATATGGGTCAACATTAAGGTTAGGTCAGGTTATAATATATATTAAATGTTTAATTAATTAGAGAGGGGATGTTAATCTTTAAAGCAAGCTGCGGTAGACAGCTGGGCTCGTTTCCTAATTGATATATCGAATTTCGCTTAGTGTCTTTCATCTCAAGTTTGTAGTAAACGAATTAAAGTCTAGTAAATCCATTAGAAAACTTCAGACGAAGGCATAAAATGGAAAAGTAGGCAAAGTGTTTACAATACAAATTTACATCTGTAATTTTTCGATTATTATTTTTTTTTTAATTAATCGATCTCATTGGTCATGTTCACATTAAATGGCAGATAAAATTTTATAATATTATCTGCTACAAACTAGGCACAAAGGACAATTACATAAAATATTATACTCTTATTAAATAAATTAGGCGAAAACCCTGAAGAGAACAACTTCTTCCTTATCCTACTACCTAAATATAAGGCGATGGTTGTCTATTTTAAGGCGGCAAAGACTGCATACGTTTCAGCTTAATAAATAAACACGAGGCAGGTGTTTCAAATAGATTCAGTACGCCGCAGGATTTACCATATCAGTTCTAGAATTTTAAATCGTTCCCCTTTAATATGTATATTTTACAATGTCCAGTGGGTATTTGAATATTTTAAGTGAGTTCCCAGGTCTTGTATGAATAATAAATAATAAAATCAATCATAAAATATATTATATTTAACATATGCCAGATTTTTCAAATAGAAAGAAATAAATATTTTAAACACCTATTTTGATGAATTTTGGCACAGAGATAGATTATACCACGGAGAGAGACATAGGTTTCTTTGTATTCCAACAAAATATACCCCCGCGATATAAGTTCGTCTTTCTGCGCCAACGAAGTGCCATGTGGACATAATCTATTTTTGAAAAAATAAAACAATTAATATATAAAAATCCAAAACACACAGTACACTACAGATTCAACCCAGTCCTGCCAAGAATTGTCGTACAGTTTTACGAGAGTTGTGCAACCGAAGAAGTATAAAATTTGGCCGAGAAATTAGGCTCATGTGGAGGAAAGTGTGCAGAAATAAGTGCAGAAAAAGTCTGTGACAATATTTAAATTTTTATTATTTTCTCTATATAAGAGACAACAAGACGCCAGGCATTTTCAAAGCAAAATGGCGGCGAAAATTTAAATTACTACTGAACAACTACTTACTGAACATACAACTGTGGAGTCGCCTAAAAGTCGGTTATATTTTCTACATATAACCCACTTTTTTATTTTCGTATAAAAAACATACTAAAACATAAAAACTGTATGATAGATATAACTATAAATTAATAAAATATATACTTTTTATTTGAAATCTATAATCTAACGTACTAATATTTTTATTTAAAATACTCAATTAAGTTAATTTTTATGCCGAACAAAAACATTTAAAAAAATTGACGAAAGACGACTAATATTTTTATGTAAAATAGTCAATTAGGTTAATTTTTATGTCTTACAAAAACATTAAACAAAAATTGACGAAAGACGACTCCAAAGATATTTTTTTCTTAAGTTTTTACATAACTATGAAATTTTATCAATTTTTCAAACAATTTTTAATAACTCTACAAAAGCCTTAGAAAAGTGTATTAATTTATTTTGGTTCTATATTTTGTGTAGTTTTTGACATCATATGTAAAAACATCAAACTGTTATACTTTTATCAGCCTGTTATGTAAGAGTGGTATTTTTATCGTTTTTTATTTGTATTTTAAGATTTATAATGATCGGGCCACTAATAACAATATACATGATTTTTTTAAAAAGAAACTCTATATTAGGTAAGGTTTAATAAGAGACCACAAAAAATACATTTTATGAGGATAATCAGGTCCAAAAAGGCTTTTGAACTCGCGTCTCTTTGAAATAACGCATTCGCTTTAAACTATATTTTTTTGCAATTTTCTTAAGCAGAGGATATTGTGTCTAATTTATAATAATAAAATAACTTGTTTTTAATATAATTAGTCTATTTATAATGTGTCTAGCGTCTTAAATTGTTTTTTAATGCTTTTTTCGCCAACATAGGTGTGATTTTACAAACTTGTGCGATATTCTTATTAGAATAATTCCACTTGTTCATTTTTTAGATTATATTAAATACTTATTAAAGAAAATTTTACGTAGATTCCGAATATAAGCTAGTGCACTCATACGATTTTCGTCGAAATCTGCATTTTAGCGCTGACCGGCAACTTAGGTCATACGTCAAATTTGAACGGGACTCTTTACGACCTAGGACAAAAAAACTAGGGGGCCCGAGAGGTTAAAATATAATATAGTCGAATTCCGCCCACAGGGGGTCTCCCTGTGGGCGGAATTCGACTATATATATCTAGTTGTTATTATTATTATCCTATTACTTTAAATCATATTATTAAATATGTTCTAAGTAACATTTCAGAAAACAAAATAGGATTTCTCACTATTCAATTTCGTTTGTGTACAGCTTTACAAAATAGAAACGCTGAATAAAAGTCCATTATGAGAGACATTATTACTTGTTGAAAAACAGCTCTCTCGGCGTTATTGAAAATGAATTCGGTCTGTAATATTATGATCGCGGCTTTATACCTACTGTCTGCTTTTTATACACTAAAAATCAATTATGTGAATTTAGCATTTCTTTACAATTTCAAGTATCTTACTTATTAATTAAGCTGGGAAATTGGTTTTTGGAGTCTTTTATTTACATCTTACTAATAATATTTTGAAGGTGATTTTTTATGCTATCTTGTCCTAATAATGTATTTGACAATTTAAATGAGAGAACTAAACTTTCTGTGAAAACACACACTTAATATATTTTTGTTTAAAGCCTAGAGATTAAAATAAATGTAGCGAAGATCTTAGTCGTGAACAAAAGCTAAAATATCTAGAATTTGAGCTGAGATATATTTCTGATCTGAGCCGACCTAAGGCGTATTTTCCAAACGTCCTATTACTTAATATTATTATCGTCAATTTCTAGAATTATTACATTATCTATGCAATGTATCATAATATTATTAGATATAATTAATTAATGCGCTAGGAATGTGGCGCGTAAACATAAGGTTTTTACATTTTCGCACCGCATACTTATACAAACGTCCTATGTAAGAAGAATTATGTATGTATGTCAATCACGCTACATAGCCTAATATTGGGTTTTTGCCTACATGTCAAAATGTGATCATACATTTCGTAGCAACTTACAAACCAACCCCTTTTGATTGGTCCAAAGACCAAAAAATAGTTTATGATATAAAAGTGTAAGTTAATTACGAGAATTAGGATTCTGAGTATAATATATTTAAATACTTTGTAACTATATGATACATAGACAAGTTATCCAGGCGATTATCCTCAGAATCATTACAATGGTACACAACAATTCAATGTTACAAGTAATTTATTCAATTGCCTCACATTTTATGCATCCTATATCCTACTATACTTTATTACTTTGTTATAAAATATGTGAAAGATCGTCAGGATCGATAGATGCATGTAGAAGGTAACCTTTTCACGCAAAAAGGACTGAATGGATTTTGTAGAAATTTGTTATGGGAGTAGTTTAGTCTCTGCATTAAATAAAATCCCAAAAAAGTTCAGCTGGACGAAAAAAAAACAATCAATACAGTTGACAGAAGTATATTGCACTAAGAGTAGGTATATTTTGATGCATGTAGGTATAGTTTTTTGTCACGAACACGCGGTCGGAGCTGCGGCCAAAAGCTATTAAGTCATACTTGCGCATTGACCGTCATCTACTAATTACGAAACGCCTGAGGTGCTAGGTCGGCTGGGTCGGCTGGGTCGGCTGGGTCGGCCGGGTCGGCTGGGGTCGGATGTACAGCCTCACTGTGCCATATTTTCTACTAATGAGGCACATTATCGCATAATACGAAGTTTGAACCCATTTGTTAATATTATTTGTCTGAAAAGGCACTTTTATGAGCACTAACAGTAAATTCGGTTCTGGAAAGGTATTTATGGCGTAAATGTGTAATGTCAAGATGATCAATGATTAGTAAATTTTTCACTAATTAACGTTTCAGAAACGCAAATTGATTTAACAAGCCTGTTAACGCAACATACGTGTTAGTTCATCAAGTATTTGATTAAACCTTAAGAAACTGTGTGTTAATATTATGTATAATACTAGATAGTTATATGAGTAAAAATTTATTTAAAAGTTTGGCTGATTAACTTTTCTGTATACAGTAGGTACCTACTATATCTATACTTGTATATCATTGTACGTGAATGTATTTTAAGAAATTGGGGGGCAAATGAGGAAACGCCTGATGGAAAGCGATTACCATCGCCCATGGACACACGCAAATCCAGAAATACGCTCTCTTCTGTATTGACCGTATACTTTATGAAAGTTCTAACAATAGTCATCGGTTACTACTAGGTTGGCATAATATCTATACACGATATTTTAATGTAGTCATAATTAATATCTCCACGATGAATATTACCCGAGTAAGAAGGTTAATTAAAAGCTTAAAATAAAATATAAATCTAAGCTAATAGCTCGGAAGGTAAGCAAACGTCTCAGCGGAATAAATATTTAATCTCCACAGTAAAAATTCATCGTGTTTATAAAAAGAAAAAATATAAGTTTTTATTAAAATTGTAATTTTTATGATATACATGATACTTTATTATTATGTTCATGATCTGATATTTTTCACGCAAGATTTCTGCTAGGTATATAAGTGACCACGGATTCGAATTCCGTGAAGGAGCAAAATAATTTTTTTAGCGAGAAAAATTTACTTTTTTGTAACTTTATAAAAAAAAAACATTTACAAAATCAAACTCAAAAACATTTATTTAAGTACATTTCTATGCACTTATGACGGCTCCCTGCAAGGCTGCTTCTGCAGCCATCTCATTCTCAAGGTGTGCAATCGTTAATGAAATCAATAACTTTATAATAAGCTTTAGCACACAAACGTTCATTAACAACATTATTTAACAAACGTCTATCGTGTTTACATTTATTTGAAATTGTGTTAAGATCAGTTCCTAATTGATAGAAAAGTTTTTTGGTAAGCAACTTCGACAAGCACAGTCATTAGAACATACCAATTATTGATATAACTAACAAATTATTTTAGACTCTACGCTTCCTTCTGAAGAACTTTTGTCAATGTTAGTGCTGGTGCTCAAGCCGGGGTTCGCGGGTTCGAATCCCGCTGAAGGAACTAAAAGTTTTTCTGTATTCCTGGGTCATGGATGTGTATTGAATATGTGTATAATATAAAAAGTATTAAATATATTTCCGTTGTCTGGTACCCGTAACACAAGTTCTTCGAGAACCACGGGACCATATTGACGTGGTGTAAAGCGTCCATAGATATTATTATTATTATAATATATGTATATCTCAATAATTATTATTATGTTATTTGTTTTACTTTTTTACCCGGGTTATTGTTACAAATCTATTGATGCCTTATTCATTAATTTAATCGGATCAGTAGTTTAGGCGCTACATACATGCTTTCATAGTCTACCTAAATTCACTAACCCTTCCTTTGGATTCGCCGTAGGCGGATAAAAACTAAGTTTAAAAAAAAAAATATAGATAATATTTTGTAAGTCCTGTTTTAGATACGAGGGCGGGTCAATAAGTCCGTGACTTTTGGAATAAAACACAGATTTTTTGATAAATAAATCATTTTATTTTTCAACGTAGTCCCCCTTGAGCTCTATACACTTTGTCCAACGCTTCTCCAATTTTTTTATCCCTTCCAAAAAATATGATTTGTCGAGGTCCTCAAAATAGGCCATTGTTTGCGAGATGACTTCATCATTGGAGTCAAATCTTTTTCCACCGAGCCATTTTTTCAGGTTTGGGAACAAGAAGTAGTCACTCGGAGCCAAATCTTGAGAATAGGGTAGATGTGGGAGCAATTCATAGCCCAATTCATGGATTTTTGCCATGGCAACTGCACATGTGTGCACCCTTGCATTGTCTTAGTGAAAAAGAACTTTTTTCTTGGCCAAATGAGGTCGGTTTTTTTTCAAATCCTCATTGAAGCGGTCCAATAAGTTGGCATAATATTCCCCATTAATTGTTCTTCCCTTTTGAAGATAGTCAATGTGGATTATCCCACGTGCATCCCAAAAAACAGTCGCCATAACTTTATTGGCTGACAAACCCACCTTGGCCTTCTTTGGCGCCGATTCACCCTTAGAAACACACTGTTTTGACTGTTGTTTGGTCTCTGGTGTATTGTGATGGATCCATGTTTCGTCCACGGTTAAAAAACTCCTCCATATTGTGATTAAACAACGCCAAACCTTCCTGTGAAGTTGTTACACGATTGCGTTTGTGGTCGACTGTGAGCAAACGCGGCACCCATCTTGCGGAAAGCTTTCTCATGCCCAAGTGATCATTCAAAATTGAAACCACTGAGCCATGCGAGATGCCTATGGCTTCCACAATCTCTTGCACTTTCAATCTTCGGTCGGCCAACACCATATCGTGAATTTTTTTTATTGTTTCGGGTGTAGAGACCTCAACTGGGCGTCCAGGACGTTCGGCATCTTCAGTGCTTGTAAGGCGACAACGAAATTCAGTAAACCACTTTTTTACCATTGAAATCGATGGTGCAGAGTCGCCATAGTAATTATCAAGCTTAGCCTTGGTCTCGGTAATGGTTTTTTTTCGCAAAAAATAATGCTTAATAAGCACACGAAATTCACTTTTTTCCATTGTTTCCTTAAGTTACTGGATAGTCTGATAAAGATAGCTGTAAAACACAAACTAACTGACGCAGCAAGTTCAAATTTTGATAGGAGTCAACTGACAGATGCCTGTTGATAGGAGTAGTGTTGCTTTTTCAGTAAGGAGGTTAGAAATTCAAAATGTCACGGACTTATTGACCCGCCTTAGTACAAAACAAAGATTTTTTACCAACTGTTTTATAAACTATTTAGATTAGACCGTTTTCAAAGCAGTAAAAGCCACGGATTTACATGAATAAAATAACTCAAGAGAATCAGAACCAGATTTTATACGAATATATAAAAGAGTCAAAAGGAGAAAGCATTATCAGAATAACAAGATTCCCTGTCTATATGACCTTCTTAGACCTTTTTTAGGAATGTCTAATAACTCGATTGAAGTGAAAGTAACAAATACCTCTATAAGGACTTTATAACATTTGCCAAGAAACGAAGACATGAACAATATTGTTTACGACACAGTGTGTCTTTTTGGGGTTCCGTAATACTCAAGGAACCCTTAATGTTTCGCTATGTCCATCCGTCCATCCATCCGTCCGTCTGTCTGTCTGTCTAGCTTCTGTAATCATGAATATAAATAGATGAAATTTGGCATGGTTACGTATATAATGTGTATAGACCTCAGTTATGGCATCATAAAATTTTAATAATTCTATATTTTAGTATTTTAGGGGGGGCTTTCCATATACTAAGTGAAGTGGGGATGATAAATATTTTTCCCTCTACGCCATCGTGTGTATCGTTGAATAGGTCTTTTAAAATAAATACAAGGTTTAATACGTGACTTTTTTAATAAGACAACATACTAGAGTAATATGTTGATAGGCCTACAAAGTGGTTTATAAGTTTGTCCCACCCCTTGCATTTCTAAACTATAAGAGATATTAACTTGTAACCTTCCATGCTGATACTAGATTAGGCTAAAAACTCTTTATAAAAATTTTTTTTGAGCGAAAACGGGCAATAACTTTTGAAGTAATTATAAGAAAACCTATTGCGCGTCGATAGTTACGGAACCCTCCTTAGACATGTCCTGACATGCTTTTGGTAAGTTATTTAGTTAGTTCTTTAGGCCTCTGAAACGTTCACTCACTCGTCGAGAACGCTTTATGCCACGCCAATTTTCTGTGAGGCCGTCATATCTCTTTATTCCTGTCGAGGCTTTCTTCAGTTACACACAATACAATTTCTGCGTCCTAAAGTATACAAAAACTTATAACTTTCTCTAACAATTTTACATACATTCATTCATGTCCTTTGTAGCGCCTAAGCATACATTCTGGCTTTAATCAAACGCGAACTTTGTAAACTTTGTATGTATTTTTAAGCTCTCACGATGTAATACGTAAAGGATATAATAACGCAAATAGGGCTGAATATTTTGTTTTTGTATAAATATTGGGTTAAAGGTTGAAATGAGAATTGTATAATTAACGTGGGAGAGCCATGCTTCAGCACGAATGGACTGGCTCGACAGGATAAATGCCATGGTCACACAGAAAACCGGCGTGAAATAGTGCTTGAGTTGTGTTTCGCAGAGTGAGTGAGGTGACCGGAGAACTAAGGGGAGTTATTAAGAACTGAAAACGCACTTGTGACTCCTCTTGTGCTACGACCGTCAATGAGCGGCGGTAATTGCTTACCACCAGGCGATCTGTCTGCTCGTTTCCTGGTCTATTTAATAAAAAAAAAAATATTGTAAATGTCGTTCGTGTCGTTCGTATCTATACAATATATACCTACCAGTGTAAAATGACAAAACACAAGTTTGACTCACAATAATTTATTATTATTATATTAATAGATCGATTGACATTCTCATTTACTTGAATGCGAAACGGACTTCAGTTCGATTTGGCTTGAAAACTAAAGTATTTTACGGTCTAATAACTCTGAATTTATAAAGGACGCTTTTCACTTCTGGTTATGATTGTCATATAGGGTGATATGATCTATGGATAAACATAGCTAGTACCAAACAAGAGTGTTCCTATTAACCGAGAAGAAAAAAACAAAGTATGGCCCGTCTAACTTACCAGGTGGGACAGGATGGTCTATAAATATAAATGGTCGATAAAGTGATTCACAAAAGTATGTTCCTCTTGGCCCCAAAAAATCCTCATCTCCATCTAACCTTATCATTAAAACCTGTCAGTACATATTTTGAGCACGCCCAAAAACCTTCATAATGTTTTAATATTTCGGTCCTCTTCGATAATATCGCCCGGTCAAGGTGAACGTTTATTTGACAACGTCTATGAATAATTTAGTGTTTATTGTGAACAGAGAGTTGCACGCAGTTTTGCCTGTTTTCACGCCATATTATTTTTTTCAGTAAGTTAAATAAATGTCTTAAAGATTAAAATTTATTTCATACGGGTAGACAACGCATTTGTTACTCCTCTGGTCGCAAGACCCATAAGATGACTTGGGCGTTGTTTCTCCTATACCATAAAATACCTATGAATCAACGATTCAAATTAAAATGTCTAGAAAATTTAGCTTCTTTTACAGCTGAGCCCTAGTGTAAAGTCTGTGTGCTAATAATTAAAAGAACAATCAATTAGACTTTGCCTCGTAGGTTATTTAGCCAGCCGTAGCCAGGAAATAAATAGGGGAAGAACTAATCCAGCTGATTTACATGAGCAAATCGTAAAGGAAATTACCAAGTTATAGCTTGGAAAAATAGAAGACTGCTATGAACAACTCAAATTCACAAACAGGTAGCTAAACTTGTTCAGGACTCATTCAAAATGATATCTAATTACGAGTGGATTTTACGCAAAGCAAACAAAAAAATGTATTCCATTGATAACTATTTTACTAACTTAAAATATCATACTAATCAGGGTAACTAGTAAAGCAGTAAAGTAAATAGGTCATAGTTTTCCGTAGATCTTTAAAGATGTTTGTTTCTTGTATGGAAACATTATTTTCTTTTATAATTACCTTAAAGCCAGGCCATTCGCCTGAAATTCATGTCTTAATCAAGATGGCACTAATTATTTCGATACAATGTAACGAAAGGGTAAATGGATATTTGAAACAATTTATGGCCTTCTGAAAGCTTAATCTGCTACACGAGTTGAGTATTTAGAGTTGATCCTAAGCATTATTATTATTTAATAACATTAAGGTAGCATAAGCTCGTCTATCTATCATAATTTTGTGGACATTTCCGACTTTAGTAATTTTCAATTTAAGATATATACGCCCAATATCTGCAAAAGAATATTTCTCTTCTAAACTAACCCCCTTATTAATAAAAATATTTACACAACGGATAACTTAAACAACGTTGCTATATTTTTCTATCATTTGACATTTCAAATGTATCAGACAAAGACCACAACGTTGTTTATGTTATCCGATGTGTAAATAGTTTTATTAGTAAGGGCGTAGGAGTTTTTAACAGGTAAGTTGTGATATGCTGTGTGCAAGTTTTAGTAACTTGAAATCTTTAATGATTTCTTAAAGATTTACTCGTTAGGTATTTTAATTCGGAATCGGTAAGAAGTCGTCTCTCTCGTGAGAAATATCTGCGCGAGAGAGAGACAGACGAAATGAGAGACAGCCTACATTTACTTTTGTGGAGGTTCTTCGGCGAGAGTTTAGATATAAAGGCTTTTAGATATTGTAAAAGAAATGGTCGACTGACTACTCATTGGAGAATTGAATATCTCGCGAAAGTTTTGAACGTGGCAGAAGTTAGTCTTTCCGGTAAAGTAGGTATTTTACAATTTATTGTATACGATTCTGTCGTATGATTTTTTTGGCCAGATGCAAAAAAACTCCACTCATCTTAAAGTTTGTTTAATATTTTGCGTAAGTATTATAGCGAATAAGTTCGGGGACGACTACTTTTGCGCGCACGAAGTCGCAGGCAGCATCTAGTAAATTTTTAAGAACTTTGATAATAAATCTTTATCCGACAAGGTTCAAATACAATGAGCAGTCAAATCAATCGCTTATTAAATCATATAACTTTGAATTCTACATAAAGATTAAAGAGCATCTATAGTCATCCTAAAAATGAGAAAGATTTGCAGAACCTTTTAGATCCTGGCAACGCGTGAATAGTAAAATGAAGTAAGCACGCGATATCTATATGTAAAGGGTAAAGATAACAGCTCAACCCTTTTAGTACCCTCTTTCGTAGCCGTTTTTAGTTATGACATAGATATGGTATGGTATACAATAAATATTTTCACGCAAGATTTTCATCGAAACATTTCTCCCGCTATGAAAAAAATAATTTAGAGAAAATAAATATAATGAATGAGTACAAAAATTGAACCCTATTCTTCTTTAAATAGAAGAAAGATTTGAATTAACTCGTGGTACAAAATTATTATTAACACACTACATAATCTCGTAGCGACTGCGGCTACGGCGCGTAGACCCTCTACGAGCTACGTAAATCATCAATGAAACTTCCGCGATACCAAATAAACCACACTTGAACCTTGACAGGTGTCAACATTACATAAGGGGAGTCACGTGGGCCAATTAAAATCGATCACTTCACAACACTGGCACATGGAGTTGTTTACTGGGGGGAGACCGGGAAATATCGAGCGGGAGGCCGCCTCGCCTCGCGGCTCGAGGCGGAGAGGCGTATTTACTGAACGCGACCGGCCGCGGGGTTGTCTATGCTGGCACTGAGGTCTGCGCGCGCCTCGCCCGCCGCTCGATACCGCCGCGCCCCACATCACCACCTGTACGCTACTCGCCGATCTCCCCTGACATAGTAAACATCTTTGCCGTTTGGGAGTCTAACTGGCTGACTCGCATGGATCAAGTGCTGGTATGATCATCACCAACACATACGTCATTGAGCGCTCGTAGCCCAGAGACTCACCGAAAGGCTTCTTTCAGCCTCTATGCAATATTCAGGACAGATATTCATGTGACTGACATTAAGGCTCTCTATGGCTAAGCAGAAAGCGGAAGGCGGTTGGACTCAATTTCGGAGATCCCGGATGAAAGGCCCTACAGTCAGGCTTGAAAGCGAAAGGGTAGTTTTTGAGTTTGTCTACTTCTTTGATATCAGTGGCATTAGGTTTCGTAGGGCGAGTGCAAAAATGCCCAATCCCCTTGAATGGTCTCTGGACTAGAAAGAATGGCAAAAACATCAACAACAAACATCCTTTTGTCTTTCACGTATTGATGAGCAAAATAATAGTTGAAATTTAATAATAATTGAAGGTTAGCTAAATTAGTTTATTTATAGGTGAACCCGGTTTAATTTTAGAATCATCTTAGATACAAGAAATATAACCAGACTTTCAGACGTAGGTAATTCCACACAACCTCCGTATTGTCGAAATTGGATTATAATTGCAATCAACAATGAGGATAAAGTTGGATAGTGAAGTGGATTCTATGCCAAAATACATCCGGAAATTATTCATAAGGCAAACAAAACAAATAAACGCGTCCAACGCCGCATGTTCGACCTAGTCCATCTGTCACCAAATTATCGAATTGCATATGTTATATAGCTGTACCTAATTAAAGTCATGAAATGCCCCAAGCGAAAATTGGCTCAAAAAAGTTACTTGTAAGCGTTTGCTGGACTAGTGTTGGTGTCGTTCACTACAGCTTTATTAAATCTGGCCAGACGATTACGGCAGATGTCTATTGCCAGCAACTGCAAATTATGATGGAAAAGCTAGCTGCTAAATAACCGAGGTTGTTCATTCGCTCTCATTCGCCTAGACCCCAACTGTTTCAGGATAACGCTAGACCACACACTGCACAACAGACGGACTACCAAATTTGAAAGCAAACCAAAGGAGCTTCAATTTGTTGTCTAAAATATACTCCACCATACTCCCCGGACCTTGCTCCAACAGATTACCATTTTTTTCGAAATTTGGATAACTTCTTGCAATGGAAAAAATTCAACTCCGATGGAGCAGTCCAAAGGGCCTTCAAAGATTTTATTGATTCCTGTCCGAATGATTTTTTAGTAAAGGAATCAATAAACTACCTATGAGATGGCAAAAGTGCATAGATAGCAATGGTATATACTTTGATTAAATAAATATATCATGTTTAAATAAAATCGACTTTATGTTCCTCCTTTACAAAACGCCAATTTCATATGTAATGACTTAATATAAACGGCTACTGATGATAAAAAGAATGTTTATGGTAAACATAAAAGTCAGTTATAACAGTTAGTGTTAGTACATACGAACCGTTTGCAGTCCCCGCGGCGTGCTTTGTTATTACAATTTTATGTTGGAAAGTAAACTCATTTATGCACTTCGTATAAGTATGCCGTATATACAAACACAATCTTCTCCGTATAATCTTTTATAATAGTGTAAAGCAACTATGTTTAATGTTTTGCTGTGCTAAGGGGTATTATCAAAATTTTGAATTGATGAAAAAAAAATATGAATGAAGAAAGAAACATAATGTTTTGATTATACCTAAAATAACTACAAGTAAAAAAAATACTATAACCCTACTACATAAATTACATAGTCTGTGTTACTCGATGTATTATTGCGTATCTACTGACATCTCATTTATTGAAATCGGATCAGTAATTTAGGCGCTACGGTGGAACAAACATACATACATAGACCATCATGACAAAATCAATATCCATCCTTTTGGCATCGCCGTAGTCGGGTAAGAAGTTATCGTGTATGCAGTACAATGTTTGTTTACCTACAAATACCTAAACACATGTATGAAAAGCAAACAAGCTAACAATACAAGTTCTAGTCAATGAATTTCCGTTGGCGATAAGAATCACATTTGGTGGTAGCCATTGGTCGTTTGCCAATAAGATATGACAGTCTCTAGTTGCGAACATCTGGGTGTTATAAAGAGAATTTGTTACAAAGTGCAGCTGTAGATAATAGAAATAAGTGAGTTAAGGGATTGTGCGCTCGATAGAACTGAAAATTGGAGTTCTTTGAAACATTTTTTCTCAGTCATGGTCGTATTGGAAAATCCCAAAAATAAATTTATGTTAATCTGCATTTTATTTAGCCGAGGTCTGTCTTATTATAAGTTTAAATTTTTATTTAAATATTTATTTAAAAATATGCTAAGTCCACCCTTTTTTTAAAAAGTTAAAACCTTTTTTCTCTTCTTCTGTTAGTCACACCAGTATGAAAATTATTTCAGTATTTTAAGTAAGAGTAGACTCAGGGGAAGGTCATTTAAGTTTTTACAAATTTTGTCTCAAATATTTATAGCTATTTTTATCCGATTTCAATACTCTCCGGTCGGCGCGATACGCCCTTGTCGCCTACAAAATCAGTATGGGACTTGACGTTCAAGGTCTCTGGCGTTTTACAGAGCCTTTACTACTTTCTAATACTGTATAAAATACTTAGGATAGATCCGCAGTAATGTTTTGATACCTGATGATTTTCTTTTGTTTGACTGGTTTCCGAGTATTTGAGCAAAGATATTAGAAATATAATAAATCCAGACAGAGGCCAAATAAAATAAATCTTATTACTGCACATCAATCATAATAGCAAAACTTTTTAAAATTAATATTTAATATTGTTGGATTATTCTACAAAATTCAATTTAATATGTCAAATTTCTAAACGCGCCCTTTAGGCAAAGAATATATATTTGCTTTATGTTCCTTAAAATATCTTCTTCTTCCCCTTGTAACTGCCTCGCTCTCACTCACTGCTTAGACGGATTTTAATGCAGTTTCTGTCAATAGAAAAAGTGATTCAAGAGGAAGGTTTAAAATGAATTTGCGAGCGAAAGCGACTGTCTGTATATTCCATAATAATAACTCTGCACTACTTAGCACGTTTCATCATAGTTTCACATTTTATTCCGTAGTTATGTTGTTGAATGTCCCACAAAGGTGGAATTAGGTCAAGACCGACCGCTACCCTTTGAATTTACATTGCTCGTTGATTTTGTTACCTCGCATTTGATAATAAAGGTGTGTACGCACTAGGCAACGTAAACAAAAAATGATAGTTAATAGTATTTTAATGTTTGGCAATATGACAGTAATTATTGGTTTTGCGACGTCGAATCATACGTCATAAAAATAATACAGAGATTTTGTTTGTATCCCATCACGTCGTTTCTCCAACGTACGAATATTTTTGTGGTATAAGGAAAGCAATTATCGCCACATATGAAACCGAGAAACAAGTGTCTTGCTGGACTAAATGTTTGGATAGGGTTTGAGTTTTCGGTATCCTCCTTCGGTACTCGCAAAATCAACAAGCGGTTTTTCACGCCAGTTTATAGCAATATCAAGAGTTGAGACCGTGAAATCAATCCAATCAATATGGCCTATTCGCGCCAAGCATATACCATATCAGGTCGCATAGTCCGTACGCATCTTACGCGAGTATGAAAGCGTTGGAAATATGAAGTAAGCGTGGCGGCTCTTTGATTTTTATCATCACAATTTATTACTTTAATAAATTTGTTGATTAAAACTTGTAATTTATATTTGATGGCGGCTTTTACGCGGCTTCTGTGGACTTTTTGCCTATAAACTTCCTCGAATTGGTTTATTTCTTTCGGTTACTTCATAAATTTGACCCCTTTCTAGTATGAAATACAGTATGGACGATTATCAGAATTATTTTACTGTCATTTTAGATTGCAAGACATTTAGTTCTGCAATGAAAAGGCTATAGTCGTAAAATTTTAAGAGGGTTGCCCCTTTGTGTCATATTCTTATTATATTTTAATAATCTTTTCAGTACCCAACGGGAACCGTATGTTTTCTCGCGATAAAAAGTAACCTATGTCCTTCCCCGTGGTCTACTCTATATCTGTACCAAATTTCATGATGGTAGGTTAAGTAGTTTTTACGTGAAAGCGAAACAAAGAAACAAACTCACATTCACGGTTTTAATAACAGATTAGTGAGTAATGTTTGAGAATCTAAGATTGAAGTCAATCTAAGATTTTAGATACGTTATTAATTTCGGGCGTAAGAGAATATAGCCAGCCCACACGTTCCGAAGTACAGTGAGAATGTAAAATCATCAAAGGAATGTGAACAAATTACATTGAGCGGCTCATTTACCTCCATGTTAAATTACAGCCACTCGTTAGGCCACGGGAAATGACTTTACAATTTCTTTCCCCGTGAAATGCACACTTGATTAATAGCTTTCTAAATGCAACAACGAGCTATATTTAAAGGCCATTTAGGCTTTATTTTGTTGTGTTATTAGTTATTTTGTCGTGTGTTTCAATTTTATTGTATTCATTAACATACATAAGATATTTGATGAAACACGATAAGGTCTCATACGTATACGGTGAAATTATGTTACACGATAGGTATATAATATTACATTAAATAATTTAAAATAAATCTTCTTAGTATAGCTAAATATATTTGTATCGACTATCAATGTCTCCACTATAAATCTGTACATATTCAAATTAACTACATAGTAGTAATAAATCTATCTTTAAATCTATAAGGAAAATATATAAAATAGTCGAAACAAGTAAAAGAAGGGATCCGGGATAATAAGCCACACAATGTGGGCAACCCACAAATCCCTCACAAAATGTTGCCAAAAATCAGACGTGAAAGTCATCAGGAGTCCTATTACCTTCGTATAAAAAAACAAATTAGGTGCTACAGAAATTCTCCCCTCTTTCAAGTTGTGGAAGAATATTTAAGTACCAGATTTCAGGACAGTTTTACGAGAATTATGGGAACGGAGGAGTATGATATTTAGCATAGTTAAAGTTTATGTAGGAGAAGCACATGATATATTTTAAATAATGCTTAGATATACATAAAATAATAAAAATAACAACAACACACACGACGTCAGATGATTAACAGTACTGTAATTTTGATATATTTTGTTACACGTTGACATATTTTGTCAATATGTCACAGCATTTTAATTTTTTTATATATGAGGCAATAAAACCATTATAAAGTTCAACTTAAAAGTTATATCTTATACTTTAAACGAGACGATCTTGACTACAGATCTCGACAACGGCTCGAAAATTACCACGAAATTTTGTATATTTAGTATATAGAGTTTTGGTGTAGAAAAATCGATTTAATCAGGTCTTATCCCTTGGAAACTGCGCATTTATAAGCAATATATGTTTTTTATTTCGTCGTGCAACGAAATTTCGATAACAGAGCGATCTCTAGTCAATATTTATTAGTTTTAAGTACCAAAAAAGCTGAGTGTATCCTTAGAATGAATTTTTCAGTTGGATGTTAATTCCGATTGGGGCGGACAAGCGGAAATTGGGTGATTTCAGTTTTGGCGCTTATCTATATAGGCAGACCTATATGTTTGTGTAAAAGGAAGCTGATATTATAGATTTCAGCTAACAATGAGCGTAACCAATCAACTCAATGAAAAAAGTTATAATCCGTTTTTCTTAAAACATTTTCACTAGTTTATACATACATTAATAACATACAATACAATACACTTACATTAATAACTAAACATGCAGACGAAATTCTATATGGAACTAGCCCGCAATTTCGTTAGCGTGGAACTATTATTGGAAACGGAACCCTATTTTTTTAAACGGACCCTAAGATAAATGTAGCGTTGTTCTTATAACATCAGGTATGTATATATATGCCAGTGAAAGTCAGAACAAAATCAGCCCGGCCGTTTCTTAGTCTAGCCGGAACATACAAACAGACAGACCGACAGCCGGATAGATGGACAAAAGTTTTAAAAACTCTGATTTTTTGGTGTATGTACTGTATATACCTAGATACTTTCATAAAATGCATGTATTGCTAAGCTGTTAATTTGAAATTACGAACAGACACTGCAATTTTATTTATTTGTATATAGATATAAATCAAAAGTATGCTGTAAGTGGTGTGAACACTTAGACCTATTTCAAAGAATGCATATCATATTACTGACGTTCCTATTGTCAGATCGGGGCAAGGCAAGTATAAATGGCAAGTGCCGTATATTTGGTACCTATGTTCAAGCGGCTTTTCACAATTTTCACATTAAAAGTGTCAACGTATGAGCGTTTAAATAATACTGTAATAGGGTAAATTTATTTATCGTAAGGTTTCATTGTAGTAGCCCCAGGGGCGTAGAATTTGGAGCAAGATTGTGACACGGAAACGTTACCGATCATCGATCTCTGAGTACCACCTCGCATACTCAACACTTAATTTCCTGAGATAACATTTAGGAGTTTTTTTTTTTTACAAAAATATAATAGCGGCAAAGAAAACACGGGTCTATAAACAACATTGCTTTCAAATTTATTGCTTCAATGGCATTGAAACATCTGAATTTCAATGCTATCGCGCAGTCTTGATGCTATAAAATATAAGCGCCCGTCACATACACAGTTCTGACCGCGGGAAATAGCACGCACCGTTCCATCCCCGCGCTCCGAACCGAATGTTAATGCGCGGGGCCACCAGTCTGTTTTGGCATGACGATATGGCACAGTTTGAACCGCGCGCTATGACGTATAATGTAAGATGCTGGCAGAGCAAACCGTGACGCATTTCTAATCGTAATTAGCACGACAGTTCGATAGGCAATCCAAACCGCACAGATCCTTCCGTCCGAATTTTACGTGTGCAGGGCGCTATTGATTTTTATTTTGGATCTGATTTTCCCGTGTGATATCGACTCTAATGGCGATAGGTCCTATGATGAAATCGTATAAAAATCTTTGCACTCGAATATAATAGTGTTTATTCACTTAAAGGAGAAAATAAAGGTAATTATGACTCGTGTATGTGTATGATGCTTTATTTTATATTACATTTTTAATGCAAAAAATAGGCAAAGAAAAAGTTCACCTATAGTGATTTTTATAAATTCTTACGATAATTACACACAACCCTCAACCACACAAGTTTTTTTAAATCTCAAATCTGTACTTTACTCAAGGTCTTTTTTATTATATTCTGTTCCTACCATTAATAATAACAATATATAATATCATAAACTTGCCAAATAAAGACTAACTAAAACAACATGGACAAAACACAGTGTCTCTTGACATCATTTTGAACTTCTCTTATATTTTTTACTGTAACTTGTAGAAATTTTGGGTTATCTTATAACCCAAAATTTCTACAAGTTACTCCATACTGGTCTAAGACGGTTTACAATATCAATATCCACTAGTATTGGCAACTCAAACATATTGCATAAGCTTTAATGGTTCATATATAAAAGGGTTTTAATTAGGATAAATAATGTTTAACTACATTTTTTATAGAAAACTATAATCTGACTACGTAAACTATTGAGACCTTAGTCTATTGAGACCTTATTTATTATAATCGGACCCGTAGTTTAAGGTGGAGCAAACATACATACATAGACTGCCAAAATCATTACCCTTCCTTTTGGCTACGCCGTAGTCGGGTAAAAAATAAACAGTAATTTTTATCTCATATTTTAATGTACATAATCCACATAAGCGGTAGTATAACATGCGATCCTAGTAGCACATCTCACAAGTCCTTATAAAGTTGTTCAGAAATACAAGCATGATTTATTATAGCAACCTACAAAGAGTTTGTATTGACCAGATACCTCCTAAAAACATTTTTAAAGAATTAATCACTCGTAAATAATTTCGGAATAATTTAACTCCATGCATGTAATCAAAACATGAAAATATCTCTGATATCCAGATATTCCGTCAATAAACAGCACCCGTATAAATGAAGGCTTCAGTTGAAAAGCTTCGAATTCATTAAAATTATATCAGAACACGGCCCGAGCGAAAACTATACCATATTGAGATGCCATACCATACCAGATTCCAAAATATTCCAAATTTCAATTCCAAATTCAGTCAAAGTGTTGAATCAAATAGAAATATTAAATTGATATATTTGTTTCGCGCTACACGATAGCCCAATATTACGTTCGGTATGACAAAAGATTATCAATAATATGATGAAAATATTTTAACATTGGATCAAAACTTACGAATATTTGTTTTTTTTTTGCGATTGCTATACAATATAACTACGAGTATATTTTACTTTAGCTTTTGCCCGCGTCTCCGCCCGCGTAAATACAGTATTCCACGGGAACACTGTACTTTTTCGGGATAAAAAGTAGCCTTTGTGTAAATCCAGAGCTTAAACTACTACCATACCAAATTTAAACAAAATTCCTTAAGTAGTTTTTGCGTGAAAGAGTAACAAACATTCATCCTTCAAACATTCACATTTATATTAGTAGTAGGATAGGGTATCCCCAAATCCATATCTGGTATGGCCATAAGGTCGAGGTGGCATGTACCATAAAAAACTATGCTCCTCCTCTAGCCCCATCTTACCTTAGTACGAAATAGATCCTTTCATCTTAAGATAATGAAGTCCCAACAATACTATCCATATACCTTAGGGTATGCTCATACCGAGACGCGACGCAGTGTGCACTTTATAAGATAGCGATTCAAAATTGAAGTTTATTCGCAATGTAAAAATATACACGTTTCACGATAAAAGCGACGCGACGCCTCGTTGCGCAGCGCGATACAGCTCGTAATTCGAACTCTTGCAATGAATCATCTTTTGGAGTATCATACTATTATTATAAATTTGAAAGTTTGTGAGGATGAATGGATGGATTGACATTTGTTACTCTTTCAAGCAAAAATTACTGAACGGATTTCATTGAAATTTGGTAGTAGTTATAATAATAGTAGTTTAGGTTCATCATCAGGTATCAAATATACGCTACTTTTTAACCCGAAAAAGTACATTCCCGTGGGACGGCCGATACTATATTTACGCGGGCGGAGCCACGGAAAAAAACTAGTCTATACTAAAATATAATAAAGAAGGTTTGTTTGTTTGTTTGTACTGGACCGATTTTGATGAATTTTGGTACATATAGAGAACAGACCACGGGGAAGGACATGGGCTACTTTTGATTGCGGTTCTCTCGAGATTTTCTTTCACGTACACGAAGTCGCGGGCAACATAGTAAATAAAGTTCGATTTTAAATCGCTATTTTATAAAGTGCGCGCTGCGTTACGTCTCGTTGCAAACTGACGCTTAGTGGCGTTTCATTTATTTTCGCAATTTATTTGCATGTGTGATGATTTTTAATAAAATTCTTTGGTGAGATTGTCAGACTTCAGATGTCACGATATCTCATAGAGACCAGCGATAAAATTTGCCCGGGACACACCAATGCATACTAATCTCCTGATTATACAGATGGTATTCTTCTTCATAACTTGCTTCATGACGCAGTTGCATGAGATATTTTACTCATGAAATTTTTAATATACAAATTCTTAAAAATCCGGCCAAGTGCGAGTCGAAATCGCACACGAAAGGTTCCGTATAAAACGGCAAAAGATTCACGTTCGTTGTTTAGGAATTACATATTTATTTTAGTATTTGTTCAACGGCAACAGAAATACATCATCTCTGAAAATTTCAACTGTCTAGCTATCACGACTACGGATATTCCTAGCCTGGTGAAAGACGAATGGACATACCAGTATAGTAATAGGGTCCCGTACCCCTTGGGTACAGAACCCTAAAATAAGAAAGTGCGCAACGAAAATTAATACTTTTTGTAATCTACAACATAGGCGATTTTATCAATTTACTTGGGTCTACTAAAACTTAATTAAATATTGTATCGTATACAAATTTTTTTTTTGTCAATGTCAATGCAACCGCATTGAATAGGCTCCGAAACTACTGAACCGATTTTGATGAAATTCGGCACAGATGTAAAATAGACAACGGGGAAGGACTGGCGGCACATTTGATCTCGACAAAAGGTAAATTTTTCTTTTGCGCGTACGTAGTTGTGGTGAACATCTAGTCGTCTAGTCGTAATATGAAAATATGTATTTTACTATCATAATAGTTTTTAACATCTTGGCGAAAGCACGACTGTAAAATTTTATTAAGCTATTTTCCGTTATGGCATACCTACTGTGCTATCACTGGCTAACACAACGTGAACACAACGACTTGCATGGTAAACGTGTGAACTAACGAATTATCGTAATAGGAATCTAAATTTCAGTTTGCATCAACAAACCATACATAATACGAGTATGGACACAAAAGCTATTTAGATAGGAAAATACCTTATTTAGAATCTAAATAGAAATAGCTTTTTATAAAACAGGGTTTATTTTCATCTTATCTATATATTCATACGAATGATGTCGTATGTTATCTATCAGATCAAAATCTACACGACGATACCCGACATAGCGCTGCATTTTAAGATAACTATTCAAAATCAAACTTGATTCACTACACTAAAATATACACATTTCGTATGACATTAGTCTTACATTGCACATGCGCATTGTAACGCGGTGTAACCTGACATTTGAACTCATACTATGAAACGTGTATCTTCTTGTGTAATGAATAAAGTTCAATTTTGAACAGCTATCTTAAAAATTCTGCGCCATGTCGCGTATCGTTTCGTTTCGGTGTGAATTGACCCTCGGGCGAGTCCTAAAATTTTAAAGATATCTAAGAAGAAAATCATAATGTTGGGACCACTTTTTACATGTCTGTGCACTAAACACATATTCATAAATTGTCTTTATCTTAACTAAAATCATAACGTACTGGACCGCGTCTTGACAAATATATTCCTGACAGATTGCATAACCTTGTGCTGGAGATTACGACCTCAAGGGCGGACGACCATTAATCTGTCAATAAAATTTGCTTCATTACCAACAGATAAGAGTTATAACATATATATATATATATATATATATATATATATATATATATATATATATATATATATATATATATATGTATATATAGCAACTATATATGGCAACTATAAATATAGCTCAATTATTTAATTGACAAATACCTAGTAATTGATAATTCGAGCTATTATAATGGTGGTCGAGTGCCCAAGATTTTTGAGAGTTAAAAAGTATAATTAAAAAAGCTACAAGAGTCGTTCGTGTATTTCTTCTACTGCTGCTGGACTTTATGGAAATGGATATAGTAATCTATACTTAAAAATTATAATATAGATATTGATAACAAAGTAGAAATTAATAATATTAAAATAAATAAATTCTCAAGCAGTGAGAGAGCCGATGATGATGAATTATAGCTAAGAACACTCTCGATCATGTCAGCTTACAAAAAAATCTATATCAAAATCAGTTTATCCGTACATAAGACGTATATATTATAGACGAGGCATGTTGAGGCAAAGTTTCTCCAGTTAAATGGTCCCACTTTTGAGATTATTGGGGCCATTTTGAAATTTGAATTATGGTGAAAACCAAGATGGCGTAACTTTTTATGTTATGAAGATTTGTCATGTCAAATGTACGTCATAGCCTACCAATCTTGAGTTTTGAAATCTTGGTTACTCCAGTCAACCGCTGGGCCAAGCGAATGTCAAAATGATGGGGACCACGATTATAGCGTCATTTCATTACACAGCTGGCTGTAATGGTAAAACGGCTTTCGGATAATTGGTTTTAATGGGTTTCGCTAAGAATATAGGAAGTATGATCCGAGCCGACGATTTTATAAGAAATAATGGAAAATCAAATAAGTTTAAGAATCCTGCTTTGAGATTCTAGAAATCTATCTATACTCTATACTAATATTATAAAGAGGAAAGGAATGTTTGCATTGAATAGGCTCCGAAACTACTGCATTGATTTTGATGAAATTTGGCACAGACATTGAGTAGACTACGGAGAATAACTTAAACTTTTTATCGCGGAAAAATATCCGTACATAAGCACGGTTCTCTTCGGGATAACCTTTTGCGCGAACGAAGTAGAACGAAGTGTTATATACATTTTGTGGGAGTTTATAGCACCGGTTCCGTAACTATTTACGTAACTATTTACTAATCTGTGGTACCGCCGACGCTCTTTTAATTCCTCTTGTGTTGCGAGTGTACATACGCGGTGGTAAGCACTTTCGATCAGACCATTCGTCTTCTTGTTGTTGTTGTGTTGTCAGTTTTATTAAAAAATAAATATACATAAAACATTACATACAATAATAATTCCCTTTCTGCGTACTGTTGTCTAGCATTCCGAGCAAGTATTAATTTCATTTTCATGTGCGAGTACAAAAGATGAAAAAAATTAATTTATATTATATTATTACGAAAACTGGCAATACAGAATTATAATGCGACCAAGAATTTAATATAATATTATCGCATGCAAGAAAAAGAAATATATATTACGCTCATATATATATATATGCCTATTTTACAAAAATCTATTATTAAAAATGATATTATTAATATTTCTACATATACTAGAAAATGTTTTGAATGTTTCTTTTACTAACCATAACGTTATTTATATAAAAATCTATCGATCGAGCGATCTCGAGCGATAGGTATCTTAGAACTGTGGTATTTTATTAAAATCTACTTGTTGTATAAAATATGCAATCTTAATATACTAAACAAATTAATATAAAAAAACATAAGCTTATAATAATGATACAAAAAATTAGTCTGCCGCTGAAGACCTCCACCACAGCTTATTAAAGAGGAACAGATTAACAGCTACATAGTAAGCGCGAGCTTTCATTGCACTACTACAAGCATACGGTGAATGTATGCGTGACCACTAGCCTCCTATCATTACGAGATGGAAAAATCTGGTAAAGCCATGTGGACATCGAATGGCCGTCAAAATTATCAAATTTCGTATTTGAGTTTTTTTGTCATTTTACGTGATGTGTGCTACTGATTGTTTGTTGGTTGTCATGACGATAAAGTAACAAATTTTTGATATTTACTTACTTGTGTGTATTGAATGCGAAAGTTTTTCGAATATTTTATTTTAACAAATACATGATATGTTTTTAACAAATACATATATTAAACAAAAATATGGTTATGTATATAACCCACAAACATATATATATAATTGTACTGAATACATGAAAAATAATAGAATAATTAAAAATATATCTTATTTTTCCTATCCCAACATTGACGTGTATAATATATATACGAGACATGTTGAGGCAAAATCTGTCTCCAATTAAATGTCTCCACTTTTGGAGTTTTTGGGGCTATTTTGATATTTGAAGTATGGCGAAATCAAGATGGCTGACATTTGAGGTATGGTAAAAAGGAAGATAGCGTAACATTTTCTTGTACGAAGATTTGTTCTGTCAAGTGTAAGCCTGTCTTTAGTTTTGAAATCTTTGTATCCCAAGGATAATAATAGGTAAGTAAATATTTAATTTTCTTGTATTACTATCGAAGTGTGTTGAAGATTCTGTCTATGGCCAAATTAAATTTAGTTTAATTTCCCCTGATATTCAGTGACAACCCTGACAAAATTAGGATCACTTTCGAAGCCTCTATGAAAACTCTGTACGTAAGTTTTTTTTGACTGTGTACTTCAACGCTGTCGCATCGTGTAAAAAACTTTTGTATTACGCGCTGAAAATGTAATCTCTGTGAAATGTCAATAAAAATTTCCCTTATAAATGGCGCTTCGTTTTAAACGTATCTCGAAAGCTGATTCCGTAACATCGAAGCCTAATCCAGGGATCGATGCGACCTAGCACTAGGCTTTACTTTTAGCTTCCTAACTTTTAAGTCTATTTCAGTATAAGCATTTCGTTTAAAATATCGAATTCGTTTTCAGGAAATTTCAGATTCTTTTTAATGAGACAGTTTTAAATACATCATTACTGAAAAATAATTAAACTTACATTTACTATTTTAATAATTAGTTACAGTAATAGTAAGTAGTAGTAAATGTTATAGTAAATAGTAAAAATGGTAGTAACAGTTTCAATACAGCTATATACAGGTTTTCGAGATCCCTTTTCTTTCCACATTTTTGACATCCCTTTTTGTAAAAAAATGGCGACGCTTCGCAAGATTCGTTAGATGAAGTTCGCCATATTTTCAAATCTGCTCGACAAGGATTTACGCGTTCATAGGTCATAAATCTATGTATTGCCTTCGTAGACGAAAACGTGACGCTACCAAACTTTTCACGTCATAAACATAAGAAGTTACCGCCAAATACTTTCTACGAATAATTCTCGAAAACAAAAGTTGTGGCAACACCTCGCACATGTAAAATATCTAATTTATTTTTCATGGCTCCCGGGCCTCGTACAGTATAGATAACATAGGGCTTACATGGATTGTATGAAATAGACGTTTAAGAGTCAGAAGTTTTATTTAAAATAATCCTTTTCAGTCAAAATTGTTGAGTTGCTAAATGCAAGGATAAAGATTTTTATTTAAATAAGTTTTAAGCCAAATTTTACCACCGCCGGCCCATCAGAATAACTAACTTTATTTATATTTATGTTTTATTAACATAATCTTCTTTTTTTAAGTTTGTTGATTCCTTTTTTTAAGACATAATTTATTTTCCGCGGTCCAATTAGTTACGACACGAGCATACAACTTTCAAGATGGTTCCAACCAAAAGTTTCGGGGAAAAGTGTAATCAAATACCCAGAATCACCCTCATCACTCTGACACTGGTATAGAAACTAAAATATATAAAGGATATAAATTAACGAATTTTATTTGCTTATAACCCTAAATGTCTTACCCATTTCAAACGGTTAATTACATTAACCACACTCAGATTTCATTTCACGTAAAAATTTTATTGCCCTTCTTAATGAACTTTAACGTTTTACGAAACCTATTAAATTATTATCTTGTGCTTACTCTCATACAAATACAAAAAAATTCATTAAATCCTAATAATAATAGTTACGCACAAATTCGACATAACTGTTTAGGCATATTTTTAAGCATAATTACTAAAAGCAAGTAAATTGTTAAGCATATATACTTTTACAAGATAAAGATTAGATCAAGTCTAAGGCATGTATTTTATACCTACACTTTCAAAACAAAGGTTGAGGCTTATTTATACTTTCTGAATAAGGTCTGACCTCAAAATCATTGCTCTATAAAAAGCCTCTAGTCTGCGGGGCAACCTCTAGTATTTCAGTCTATCCACCGCAGTCATTTTAGACCACTCGAAGCTGACAATTACAATTTAACACGTGGTATCCGAGGTGGAAAAAGTGCTGAATTTCCACTTTGAACGAGTAAGGTAAAACGATTCAAAGACTCTTAACACATTTTCCAATTGACGGTAGAATGTTCTAGATCAGGGATGGCAAACCTATGGCATGCGTGCCATCAATTGCACGCGACACAATATTTTGGACACGTCACTGATAAAAAATTGTTTAATTATGTACTGCGAAAAAAGTGTGAATTATATGGAAAACCTTACATAATGGACGTTATTTGTCATCTATTTTGCAACATCAGAAATTACATAATGATCCTATTTCACACATCCACACACACATCACAGCCTTTAGAGTATAAAGTTTTTAACCTGTTAAATAGGCAAAAGGTTTGCTCGCTCGCTGCGCTCGCTCGAGCTTAATATAAACAACATAATATTATATAATTTAGTACCGATGATTTTTTTTAGCTGGTTGTTTTTCTGAACTTCACCGTTTTTTCAGTGTTTTAATTTGAATAGATTTTAACTGAAAAATGGTAAAAAATATTCATCGCTCACTCATGTTTGATTTGAATAACATATTATAATATTTAGTACTGACGTTCACATTTTGACTGTTAATATAATTGTATTTTTCCGAAGTACGCAGTCTTTTAGGGTTTAAAGTTTAAAAAGGTAAAACAGAAAACAATTTCGCTTGCTCGCTCCACTCGCTCGCGCTAACATATTAAATAAATTAGTATCAATATTAGGTTTTATGCTATTGATTTTTATGTATTTTTCTGAAGCATACAGTCTTACAGATGGGATTCAATTATATTTTAAGCCGTAAAATAAACCAATTTTTTTTTTTCTGTTCTCTGTCAATCACTGGTTAATAGGCGGCAAATTATTTAAAAGGCGCGGGGCGCTAAATCTTGAAATACGCCTCTAAATTACAAAGAAAAATTAAATGAAAAATTTAATGGCACGTCTATGAACTCATTAAACATTTCTTTGCGAAAATGGCACGCTAATACATAAAAATTCGCCACCCCTGTTCTAGATCATTTTTGAAATTAAAAAAACAAAATGGCGTTTTTACAAAATATCTGAGGTTTTTAGAAATAATGTATTTAGGCCGGCAACACACTTGTGACCCTCTGGTGTTGCGGGTGTCCATGCGCCCATGGACGGTAATCGCTTTCCATCAGGCTATCCGTTTGCATGTTTGACACTTATTTCATAAAACAAAAGTGGATAGGCTCACGGTTGTAGTAATGAACCAACAATCTGAGTACTAATTTTATCTATCACATGAGTACAGTGAAGACGATAATGATGAATGTTGTATCGTATGAGGAGATCTCGCTGGAACGTCTGGTATAATGGCACGTAGCGCTAGTAACTAAATATGGCGCTCAGTAAAGACGTCTTCCATGTAATCTAGCTTTACGGTAACTTGCTTTGTTCCATTATTTATGGTGTGTTTTTGCTTATTTTTTTGTATCTATCATGTCTTTTGACTAAATTTACGGTTATTGGTTATTGTTTCTTTGGTAAGAATATTTTATTTTCCTTTATAATAATGTTATGTTATGTAACGTTACTCTTTTATGTTTTGTGAAATTCTGTTATCAAAAATATTGTAGCTAAGTACAAAGAACGTTATGTAAACTGACAGATAGCCTACGTTGGTGTATTTTTCGGTAACAAATGCGAAAACTACGTGTCCGCAGAAAATAATTTAGTCTCAAACGTACATGGGATTTTAAAAATTTGCCAAATACTGAGTATGCGCAAAATTACATACAAAAAAGCGATTGCGGATCGTCTAGCAGTTGAACATGAATTTTCAACTAATCGTCAGTTGCTTCAAGCTTGCCTTTGCGTATGAACAAAGCGGCACTAAGACACTAGCTGCGTTACATGTTTCCATGTAGCCCAAGCATAAACAAGCGCTGTCATGATAATATTCATATAATTTTCATTCGATAACGTTACGTATACTTTGTTGCCAATAGTCCGTGCTCGGGCTATTGAAGCGCTAATTCAAATCCCAATTTGACGTAAGCACAAAAAATTCCTGCAATTTATACTCCGGTGAAGTTTTCTTATCAAAGCGGAAGTTGGCTGTAAACCACGGTTTATAGTGGCCGCTATAACTTGGCATCGACGTCACTTGTTGCTTGTTGACTCTTGCCAAAAAATTTCAATGGAACAATTGTTGCGGAATGTTGGCATTGTCTGTTTCATTGTTTAGCGTAGATCGGTTTATTATGCAAAGCGTGTTCGAGAAAAGTCTTTTGAAAACGAAGGTGCGAAGGTTATTGTAACAAAAAAATTCTTTGCCTGCAATAATATAATATACGGAACAATATTAAGTTATATCGTAAAAAATAGGTAATAAAAAGTGGTGTATGCTGCGATATTATAGCCTATGCAGCCGAAGCTAAAAGCAGATAAAAGCTAGTTACAAAATATAAAACGTATAATCTCAATATTAAAACATAATAAATTATAAAATCGTTTGAGGTCACGTGAATCGGACAAGGCTAACACGAAGTAACGTCAGGACAATTTAATTAAATGTGAGGCCGTTTTGTGTGCACGTGAAATGTACGTGTTATGTGACACGTGATCTACGGTAAAGTTTTGTTACGGTGTAGGCCAAGTTTGTTTTAATACTACTCCTATCAATAATACGGATAGCGCTAGGTAAGTCAGCATCATGTCCCGCGACGAAGCTTTCTCCTCAACATGAGAAGCATTTGACTACTGTCCACCACGAGACCTACTACGGGTTGTAAATTAGGGAAGAACTTGTTACAGAAATGTTCAAAACACCGTTTTACTTTCATCATGCCTGCAATGTGCAAAACACACATACATACTTAAATTAGCCTCTCTGCCAATGATAGATAAACTAATTGTGAAATTATTAGCTGAACTTCGAAAAAAAGGTAATAATAATATAATATTTAAGTACCTTTTTATTTATATTTTTTCTGCTTAGAAAAATGACGAAGACGAAGATTTGAGAGCCGCTTAATTTAAGAAGAGCTTAAGTATTAGGTTGCAAGTCTTTCCTAAATTATTCCTCTGCCAAATATATTTTTTAATCAAATGGACCAGGAGTCGAGCAGACGGATCGCCTGATGGTAAGCGAGTACCGCTACCCATAGACACTCGCAACACCAGAGAAGTTACACTTGCTGCTTGCTTATATTATCTGCGGTAGCGTCCGGAAGTCCTATCAAATCGGCGTAGGTAACAATCGTCCGTAAGCACACCTGACAGGCTTGAGGTAGGTTCAGCGAAATCGTTATTCGGGATTGGGCACTAGGCGACCTTCTATTAACAATTCCGGATCAACCTTTGAACTTCCCACATTTGGGAATAATGGAGGACAGAACTTGTCAGCTTGGCCTAATTAGTTTATACATTTTATTATAAGCTATTTGACCTTTTATTTAATATATATGATCTTTTATCTAATATATCTTCTTACCTACTAAATAGATTAAGATTATTTTATTGTTCAAAATTAAAAATAAAAGGACGATGGGTAAAAATGTATGAAACCTGGGACCACCCACCAATAGCAATAAGATTTATTACGTCTTTGGATATGTCTTTTTATATGGGACAACAAAAGCGAAGACAGCTCGTTGTTTCAACTATACGTTCGGACTTTTAATACTTTTTTTTATAAAAAAGAAAGGAAAAGTAAAAAAAACAATAACTTTTTAAATTAGGTTAGGTAAGGGTTATATTTGGTCAACCAAATCTAACCTAGCCCTAACCAGTAACCTAACCTTGGGTCTTAAGACCCAAGACTGGAGCTTGGAGAGGGGAGCTGGGCTTCTCGTGTCTACCTTTACGCTTACACTCGTTAGTAGTGTCTAATAGGGATAATAGGTATCAATATTAAACAAAATATACATATAAAATAGTATTTTTATATTTTTCATATGATGTACTCCAAAAGGACAGTTATAATAACAACAAAACATAACAATAATAATTGTTATTTCAATTGAAATGACCTACCATACAACACAGGTACATCTTATCGGTATTGGAGGGTGGTTCTAACCTATCCATTCTCCTTTTGACGTAGGTATAAAACCTTTTCTTTCGATTTTTACAAGTAAGTGATTTTGTGAGTTCGGGTGGAAATGTGGAATAGGAAGCTGGTATGGAGCTATTTCAATAATAATTGTGTTTTATTAGAAATCTGATGTGACAGATGTTGTACATCATAAGCGACTATATTTTCTCATATATCTAGAAATAAATATACGACAGATAAACTTTATTTTAAGATCAAGGCTTTTATAGGTTTTTTAAATATTTACACATTTAAATCAATCTTTTTTCACCTGTATGTAAATTAATATAAGTTTATTAAAAATTATAAAGCAATTTTTTTAAGAATGTTATGAAGGTTATGTATTCGAGAGCTAGCAGTATTAAAAGAAACAGTATTTCAGGAATTCACAAAGCGTAGCGGTTATTTGTTTTCGGTTATTTATTATTCTATTTATCAAGAGAACCTACCCAAAGGTTACCCAAAGGTTAAAACGGGACCCCACTACTAAGACTAGGCTGTCCGTCCATCCGTCCGTCTGTCTGTCTGTCAATAGAAGCCCAATTCTCGTAACTATTTTCGGTTATAATAATAATATAATCTCGGTTCGGTCAACGAGCTGACTCATTCGCATACGCGTCAAATAGTGTGCGCGTGAGCGGGACAGCCTAAAAGTCCAAACGAGATTTAACCGACACTAATTTCTACAGTTAAAATTTTCGCGTGTATTTCTGTTGCCGCTATAACAAAAATATTATAATACTATAACAAAAAACAGAATAAAATATAATTTATTTTAGTGGGGCTCCCATACAACAAATTGTGTTTTATAACTTCACTTGGCACGCACTTGGCCGGTTTTTTTATATTTACAGTAGGTACAGACACGTTTAAATTGGAACCTAATTATTTTTATACGTAGAATTCTTCTGGGAATACCTGCAACACGGTTTATCAAATGAAATCAATCAAATCTATGGATGAAGATTGAATATTGATAGAGCCATATAAAGATTATTTTACTCTTGACCCAAAAAAAAGTATGCCCCACTAACTTTACAAAAAATTCTAAAGGTAAGTAAATTTTTATTTAATTTTACGTTTTTAAATAAGTGTTAATGAATACTGGATAAAAGATAAATAAAAAAGTGCTCAGCAAAAAATTCTAAGGTCAAACTTTATAAAGTAGTTAAAGAATGGAATTATAAAATCTCTTTGCCTTTGCATTTTCTCAATAATCACTTTAGACTCACTTCAGGATGGAATATAAATCAATTATCCACTAAAAGAGAGTATTGACGGTATAAAATCAAATAAACATAATATATTATGTTAATATTATATAAACTTAAATATATAAACTTAAAAACCTTTAGTTACCTTTATTAATTTGATATTAGTTTCAATAAACTTTCTGCAAACATAACAGCTACCCAAAACTTACTGTGATGTACTGAGAATCTAATATAGGTAGCTATTAACCAAACAGGTACGTAAACGGAGCGTTACTTTTCCAATGATTAAGAACTTGTATCTACGCAATAAATAAGCCTGTAATGATGTTCTATAAATAAAAAACTGATCGTAAAAGAAAAGAAATACTGAAATTGAACAGAAACATATAAGTAATAGTTTAATAATTTATACTAGTAACAAATACACAGTGAAAATCTGTAATAACGACATTCTAGGGACCGTGTATAAATAACTATGGTCGTAATAGCCGACAGTAGTGAACACCGACATTAGAATAGTTACATTGTAATGTTTTTTTTTTGTTGTTAGAAATTAAGTCGTTCATTAAGTACAAAATTCGAAATAGAAAGAGTATAAAAAGTTATAAAACTTAAAATCTTAATAATATACATTGTGCTTATTTTAAATCAGCAAAATTCTTATAATTTCCAAAAGCAACATAAATATGCGCCGAAAAATGCAAAAAAAGTACAGAAATTACTTCCTAAATTAAATAGTCACAGGACTAAAAAAACGAATATATTTTTTCCTCTGAATGAACGAAAATTACTGTTCAAATTCTTATGCTATTTGCTTATTATTTTGTATCTGTCTTCATAGTTTTTTTAACTGATATGACGTCACTCGTGCATCATTTTTTGTATAGTGTTTTTAATTCTCTCCAACGATCACACTTTTGTAATGACCGTATTTTGTCAACGGTTGATTGTAGATATTATGCCAATGCAAATACAATATTTCGTGGCTTTACTTTTAATAATAATAATAACATTTATTCGACAAAATAATACATTACATAGAATATAGATTTACGCTACAATAACACAAAACATAAGATATAATTTACATAAATCAAGAAAAAACAAAAAACAAAACTAAACAAGATATTGCACAAAACAAAACAAAAACAAAAATACAAAAAAAATCTAAAAACAAATAGAAAAGCATGTTTTCCCATTTTTGAGATCACCGCACATGGACCTGAGTGGAGGTCCATTCTAACGGACTTCTATCACTTCAAAGCACAATTGTTCTTTTACATCGGTTTTCCTCACCGTCGAACTATTCGTGCCGAGGCATGGCTCCCTCAAGGTTGAATTGTCATCAAAGTTATACGCAAATGAAGTTTGGTTTGGCTATGTAGTATGTATGTAAGCACCCATAGCTATTGCATAACTATCGAAAGACCGAAATAATTCATCTCAATATGAACAGCTATAAATGATTGCTGTTATTAAACAGTATGTAGGAAACTAACTGTTCGGCTACAGCGTTTGTAGTTTAATGCAATAGTTGGAATATTATTTAGTGTTGGTGGGTTAACTTAAAGCATAAGGGTCAGTTCACGCCGTGAAGATACGCGACACTAAGCGAATTTCATTTTAAAGGTAGCTATTCAAAATTGAATTTTATTCACTACACAAGCAGAAACACGTTTCATTTGACATCAGTCATACACTGCACATGCGCTGTGCGGCGCGGTGCAATCTTTCATTCGAACTCTTACAATGAAACGTGTATCTTCTTGTGCAACGAATAAAGTTCAATTTTGAATAGCTATCTTAAAAATGCAGTAACAAGTCGCGTATCGTTTCGTTTCGGTGTGAATTGACCCTAAGCTTTTCTTCGGACTTTAACCGCTTAATTAAATTCAACTTGATGTTGCTCGCGACTTCGTGTGCGCAAAAGGATATCCCGTATATGTGTATACTGTACATTTTTACGCGATAAAAAAGCTCCGCCCACGTAGGTAAAAACAGTATGCCACGGGAACACTATTTTTTTTCGGTAAAAAAGTAGCCTATATCCTTCCCCGTAGTCCGCTTTATTTGTGTACCAAATTACATCAAAATTGTATTCGTTTCGGAGCCTATTTAATGCAAACATACAAACAAAATTACATATAGGGTCTATGGGATTTCGCATTATTTTTTAATACATCAATGAAAATGTCACTCTAGTATTTAGTTACATGAAACAGTATCTAGTGATTAATATTTAACGATTTATTAGTAATCATTAGCTAAAACGGCTGTGAGAGGCTCACAAAGAACCGCAAAATTGAATTATACAATGTAACGATATTAGTCCGTGAATCTTATCATAAATTTCCAGGGAGATTTCCACCGCCATTATAACTACGCGCCACTTGCTAAGTTGCTATGCCCAGAAGTAGTCTCGGAACCACGTTCAAGAATAATATTTAAATTCACTTGAATTTAAGCGTTTGAAGTTAGAAGCGTATCACGTTATACTTATGATATTACGCGGTTGATGATGATAGTACGTAACAGCCTCCGTGGTCTAGTGGTAAGAGCTTGGCTCTCGACTCGGAGGTCGTGGGTTTGATTCCCGCATTGGAACAAAAAAAATGTTGTTTCGAAGTTTCGTTAGGACAATGCAGGCTGATCACCTGATTGTCTGACAAGAAAGATGATCCATGCGTCGGATGGGCATGTAAAAAGTCGGACCTGCGCCTAATCTCTCGCCAGTCGTGTCGGTTATCCGTCCCACTGGGTTACGAGAGTAAAGGAGGAGAGAGTGCTCTTGTGTACTGCGCACACACTTGGGCACTATAACATGACTCCTGCGTAGCTGGCCTGGTTTCAATGAAACAGGCCTCTGTCACCGAAATCGGTGTGGGGCGCTATTATTACGCGGTTATTAACATTACTGTGTTAACATAATAACATGAAATGATTTTCATTTTCCATTGTGTTTTTGTAATTTGTATGCATACTGGCTACTTTGTACAAATATGGAATCTTTCGACGAAACACTGTTAGTCAAAGTCAATTTTTTTATTGAAAATTTGTATTTTCATACACTTTCTGAACGTCGGTCTACATGATGCCTAGTGCCTTCCACCGGTTAAAGTAATTAATAGGGCTCTAGCTAATAATTATAAATTTTGTATTCTTTCTTCTTTGGTTTTCAAAAAAGAAGGTTTGGTAAAGTTTTTAGAGAACGTAACCAAATAAAGATTTAACACATTTAGGTGTAACTGTTTCAATAGACAAAGTATGACGTAACTTATAAGTGTAAATTAATGTCATTTGTTTCTGTCCCCGTCTTTATTTCGATGAGTTATATGTGTAAATTCACACCGTATGTGTAACCCAACAACAAGTTTAACGCCAACCATTAATAACGTGATGGTTAACTCCAATAACAATTAATTGGTATCATGCGATAGAAACCTCAATTCCATCGAGTTTTGAATGAAGATCCAATTATAATCAAAATTACACTACATTTATTATATCTACACCAACTATGAACATAAATGAAATTCAAGTGTATGTTTCTGTTTGAAAAATCAACATGTTTTTAATAAATCCATATAAAATTGTACAATATATTTGTTCAGGCTTTCCTTTGATACTTTATTACCTATTTTGTCAAGTACTCCACTGGCAGATTCCAGACAGCTGATGTTATCAAGAGTAGGTAAAGCTCTTTAATTCTTTTAAAATCGAGTTATGTTTGTCATTCTACGCATAAGATGCAGGCAATTATATGATCCATATACATTTTAGCTACAGAAAACAATCTGAACGTTTTTCTTTTGTTTTTTATTACACGTTTCTCCCCATTCGGTTTTTTATTTTTTATCTGATGACGAGCTGTACAGCCAATAAAAATAAAACTGTTGATTTCTGTCAGTTATTGCATATCTCCTTGTCCAATATGAGAAAAAAACGCTTATTTTATTTCAATGCTCTTTATTCAGAGGAAACATAAACAAAAAAAAGATAAATTGTAATGCATTAACCTATCATAGGTAGTTCTACTTACTATTATAAATATTTGTGAGGATGGATGGATGGATGTTTGTTACTCTTTCACGCAAAAACTACTGGACGGGGTTCGATGAAATTTGGTATGGTTGTAGTTTAGGCTCTGGATTAAGACATAGGCTACTTTTTGTGTCCTGTGTGTCCGTGGGATACCTGATACTATATTTACGTGGGCGAAGCCGCGGGAAAAAGCTAGTAGTATTATAAAGAGGAATGATTTGTTTCTTTGCAGTAAATAGGCTCTGAAACTACTGAATTAATTTTGATGAAAGACAACGGGGAAGGACTACAATAAATAGGTGTAGTATCGGATTTTTTGATAGGATACTAGTATTAAATGATGTTGATATTTTACTAATACTTAGTACTTTTCCCAAGAATGTTTACGACTAAAAATATACAAAGCCAATAAAACAATTAAATTAGAAAAAACTTAAACGTAAAAATGACCCTTCTACATTCGGCCATCCTGCAGCGACAATTGCCCTCAATTGTCATCGTATGATGCCACATCTGTTGTTTTATTGCTCTCTTCAGATCCCATTCCCCAAGGTTTGATATGGTCAGCGGCTGTAGATGTTTGTTGAGGCCCTTCGTGTCCGTGCCTATCTTTTCAACTACATAGCGATCACCTCTGAGCACATTAGTAATCCGGTACGGACCCAAAAACTTCCCTTTAAGTTTTAATCCTGGCCCGAACTGCGTCCTTTGAATTGCTACTCAATCTCCTTCCTCATAAACACGTGCTGATTTACAATGTTTGTTGAAACCTCGACGGTTTTCCTCTTGGGTTTGTTGAATCTTCTTTCTCGCCTTTTGTCTCAGTTCTTCTCTGTCTTCTTCGAATTGCCTAGTCCACTCTTTCTCTAGCAATTCTTTTAAATTCCAGTCGTCCTTGTTGCATGCGCATGTTAACCCCAAATAACAATTGGCATGGTGCTTGACCCGTACTACGGCTTGGCGTCACATTAAGATACTTCTGCACATTTTCCACATGCTTATACCAAGTATCTGGTGTTGGAGAATCGGAATAAGAGTACATAGGCTACTTTTTATCCCGAAAAATTACGCTATTCCCGTGGGATACCTGATACTATGTTTACGCGGGCGAATCCACGGAAAAAATCTAGTAGTATTACAAAGAGGAATGATTTGTTTCTTTGCAGTGAATAAGCTCTGAAACTACTGGATCAATTTTGATGAAAGACAACGGGGAAGGACTACAATAAATAGGCTGCCTACTGTATAAAGTGTACTTTTAAACATTCGACCGGTTAATGAATTATTATATTAAGCCCCGTAAAATATATTTTATCTTATAAAAAATATAAAAATAGATCGTTAAAATATAGAGTATATCTCTATGGAGCTATAAAATCCAAGGGAGTATAATATCGTTTCCAGAGAATAATTTTATATAAAGCTGACATATTAAATCGCTAGACGTTGACCTACAATAAAATATGATTCTAGACTGTCCCCTGAAGATATCTGGAGACATACTTTGTCACAGAATAACCGAAGCAAATATACATTTTATAGTGTCACCAGTTGATCCTTTGTGTTGTATAACTGATGGTTTTGATGTCTTAATCTGTATTTTTTAAGAAGACTTTCTCAGGGTACCTGAAGTGGGATTTACACGGGTCGCTTTAAGATGTGCATCTCGTTACATCACAAATCGCCTAACCAAGCCGCAATGCAAGCGCAAGTAGGCGAGTGACTACAATTGCATGCGGGTCGGTCATTTCCTTCAAAAATATTGAGCAGAATGGGTGTTCATGCCTGGATTTAAATAGTTAGTTATTCAATTTCTTAAGTGAAATATCTTCTTCATGCGACAGGCAATCGCCTACCTGTAGCAACATCATCTAGTAAGGAATATATTCGTAATCCAAACTATAAAGTGCACTGCAGACCATCTGCTCGTTTAAAGGTATTTTTCTATAAATATATTTTATAATGTGTGAGGCACAAAATGTCTCATATGAAATTCGCTTAGTTCATTAGATTTAAGACTGCAAGTTAATGTTTTACACAAAGATAACTTTATTTCTCTCTATTCTATTAACAAAATAAAATCTTAATACCCAGAATAATCCCAATCAACCGGTGAAAACCGCATGAAAATCCCTGAAGTACTTTATAGGATGAAGCGAATAAAACTCGCGGATATAAACGTCAAAAACTGTATTTTTTAGTTCACCTACTACTTATTCAATGTATGTTTTTCAGGTTTTATCTAATAGCAATAGCGATTTTGGTAAAGAACTGGAATTATAACACCCATTTCTCTAGCATAATTATGCGTCGACAAATCTCGAGATAAATAGCGACAACAGGCGATCCAGTCTCTGCGTGCTAATTGGACGCTAAAAATTTGTTCGACATACGAGCGCGAGATTTATCTGGCCCTTATGTTGCGTCGCGTTGTGTCCTGTCCCGCAAAGAAATTGATTAAGGGAGGCAAAAAAAACATTTTATTGTTAATAGTGAACCGTTGCGTGTCTTTTTCAACTCTTACTATCCCGACATTAAAAGCTAGTTCCTGTAAAAGAAAGTAGTCTCATAAAAGGATAGATAAAGTGGAACCGACAATAAGTTTAAAGACAAAATGGCTGCTTAGAAACTAATATTGTGTTACACATCAGCGGAGTTCCCGGAGTTAGTGCCTATCTGTTTAGATGTATTGATATTGGCAACTCAAACACTGTGGAGTCATGTAGACATAGTTTAAATTGTGTTTGGATATCTTGAGTATCACTTCATTGCTCCTTGAATTAAATAATATAATTATTTTCGCATATTTTAACATGCATATTATGCATTTTGATGTATTTCATTCGCACAAACCGCTGAACTTATTTAAATGGGCATACAAATAGTTTGTGGTCTAGAATAATACATAGATCTTTTTTTAGCTTGAAACGTACGGTTGCGGCAAAAATTTACAAATTTACTAAAGCCTAATCTTCAAAGAGGAGAGACACAGGCCCTAGCATTAAGACGTTCATGATGATGATGACGTTGATATGAAAGCCAATCTAATCCTACACATAGAGGGCACACATAGGATATTGACACAGTATCAGCTGATGAAGGTTTCAGTCTGCCCGCTAATGCCACTCATGTAGCTACTCACTAGTAATCTAATATTGATGACTCACTTGGCTTCCATTTTCTTCTCGCCGATACATTAATTGCTTTAGAACAAGCTTTAAAATGAGATTTTATACGATAATTTTAGCTTTAGTAATGCATTTGAGCAATTTAATAATCGGCTGCTAAAATCTTTAATATTTAGCTACATTAATTAATTAACTACAACAGTAAATAGGAATTTTGGTTTCGAGTACCTTATTTTGATTTTTTTTGTACTTCTTCATAAATAAATAAAATATTAAAGTTTTGTTTTTATGGATATGGGGACAAAATTTAAATCTTTACTTTATGTATGTACATTTCCATACATACAATTTGAAAAGGGGTTGTTTAATTGATACAATTATTTTAGTGGCTTACGGCTCAAATTTAATAATTTCTATAGTAATAATCCTTTTAAGTTTTAGGAAAATTCCTAGGTTTGCAATGTCACATAATATACAAAAACAAACCTTTATTTTGTTATTTGAGTTTATGTGTACTTTTCAATTACATCGATACAATCAGTTAATAATCATTCGAAAACAGAACCTAAAAAAAGTTGTTTTCTGTCGATTATTATTAATATTTTTGGCTTAATCAAACCTCATTATTTATTGAACGACTTTACTTATTTTGTGTCCGAACACAAAATCTTAATTTTCGTCGTTTTAGTACCCGTGACAAGGTGTTCTGATTCTTACAACCACACTTACTGACCGAGAGCGAAATTCACACAAACAGACGTTGTATATTACCCCCCTTACTAAGAAAAAGATTTACACAACGGATAACTTAAACAACGTTGCTGTCTTTGTCTGTCAAGTGACTTTTCCAACGCATCAGACAAAGACAGCAATGTTGCTTAAGTTATCCATTGTGTAAATATTACTGGTACTAGTATAACTTGAACACACCCGAAACATCGCTAATGCTACAAAATTCTCTGTATTGATTCCTTCCATTATATTTAAGTGCACTTTAAGTAGCTCGCGCCTCTTACATAACTTGTTAAATGTTAAATATAGAGTTACAGTGTCTATTGATCTAAGCCGGCTATAATTCATTCTGTACCGGCATCGGCCGCTATATTTTAAGATATAAACGAACGCTCGACTTGAGGCGAGATTTCTCGAAATACTTCTACATCCTTTTGCGAGAAACTTTTGTGTAACTTTTAACTATTAAAATCAGTTCAAACATTTGTTAGAAATCTTTAAACCGACGTTGTGATTATATGTTTCACGGTAAATGCAATGACAGTATCATTTCTATTTAGAATGAAATATCTTAGGACTTTCAACAACTAACAGGAAATAATAATTATTCAAAAGTTTTAGAGATGAAAAATTGTTTTCAGTGTCACGAAAGAGTTTTCTCTTTTGAATTTGAACCTTGAACACATAAACAGAGAGTATTTTTTCCATAACCCTTCCGTTCTTATCCGCATTGTCATTGTTTTAATTATAATAAACGTTGACAAAGAGTGGATTGATTATTTTTTGTAGTACGCTTTTTAATTTATTATACGATAACAATACATCTATGGAGGTCATTTCAAAATTACATTTTTATCTGCCACTTTTTTACATACATATGTTACGACCTGTCTAAAATCATTCTAAGATATTTTTTTTGCTTTAGTAGTGACTTTATATTTGAGCTAGACATAATTGGCTTAACCAGACATTTATGGTGAAAATAAGAAATGCAAAAAGGTCTATTCAATTTTGTGGTCAGTTGGATAATTCACTGTCTTTCACAGATACACTGCACCTTTGCACCATTGTCGATGACTCTCCTTTGTAATAGCTGAACAGTACTAGTAGTTGTGAAAACGCCAAAACCAGACCAAATTGCAAATGCTAATTGCTACTGTCTGTTAAACATTTTAGAAGAATATTAGATACCAAAAAATACTGTAGCTGATTTTATAGAACAGGAATAACGAGCAAAAAGAAGCTCAATTCTCGTAACTATTTGTGATCACAATCCTGTTTCAGTCTAACTCACTCACGCGCCTAGTGAATACGACACCGCGCGGACCGAAACAGGAAGCCCAATTCTCGTAACTATTTGTGATCATAGTCCTGTTTCGGTCTGCACGCTGGCTCACTCGCTCACGCGCGATACACGCCTGTGTGAATGCGACAACGTGCGGACCGAAACATGAAGCTCAATTCTCGTAACTGTTTGTGATCATAATCCTGTTTCGGTCCGCGCTCACGTGGTTTAGACGCGTGTGAATGCGACACCGCGCGGACCGAAACAGGATTATGATTACAAATAGTTACGAGAATTGAGCTTCTTTTTGCTCGTTATTCCTGTTCTATAAAATCAGCTACAGTATTTTTTGGTATCTAATATTCTTCTAAAATGTTTAACAAACAGTAGCAATTAGCAAAGTTTGGTCCCTAATCCTAAATAAAGTCAATAAAGGACAAGCAGAGAATTCTCCAGTAGAAAGGAGCGGAAAATTATTCGTATCCTTTCTTTATTGAACAGAATGCGCCAACACGCTTGAACAAACGTTCTAATGAAAATATCGCAAGTGATTCGCAAGTATATCTTTTGTAATAATTTATAATAACCGGCGGGAATAATACATAATAATAATATTTATATTGTTAAGAGTTATTTTATATACCAGGATCAAGAAATATTATGTTTATACATTAGGAACCTAAACAAAAAAATAATTATTTTAAATAACGTCCATCATTGTTAAGCAGTAAGCGAGCTAATGATAGTGAAGTACAGGTAAAACACTCTCAATCAATTCAGATTTCCAAACAAAGAAACCTAGATCATAGTCAGTTCATCCGTCTGAGAGCTACGATGACATTAAAAACCTATCAAATTACTTGGGTTTAGTAAAGGTTTTAGGTCTTTATGAAGCATTATTTATGCACGTTAGTCGTAACCACTTATATATTTTATAAGTAGCTTTTCCCGCGGCTCCGCCCGCGTAAGCATCGTATCGGGTATCCCACGGGAACACTGTACTTTTTAGGGATAAAAGGTAGCCTATGTTTTAATCCAGATCCTAAGCTACTACCATACCAAATGTCATCGAAATCCGTTTTTTCGTGAAAGAGTCACAATTTATTCATCCATCCTCACAAACTGTTTAGTAGTTTTTGCTCGAAAGAGTAACAAACATCCATTAATCCATCCTCGAAAATTTTCACATTTATAAGAGTAGTAGGATATAAGTAGTACAATACAAACCCCGTAAGAGGGTGATATACCTCGTGATTTTATTAATAGTTACAAAGACGGAAAGGGAAAAAATCAATAAATGATGCCAGATAGACAAAGTGAAAAATTAGGGTCAGAACATATCTACCTACTTGTCCCACGGGACAACCACTCGGTCCACACCCTGTGGGTCCGATATTTATTAGTACGTTAGGGTCCAACAATCGGTATTTGGATAGCAGCTGATTGAAATTTCATTAAAGGATCCATCGGGATTTTGTTTTCACGAGCCGAATCTTACACTTTAAATGAGCTAATCTTGTATTATATAATATAATCGTTATCTTAGAAACAGCTGCAACTATTGCCATAAAATTTTGTATGCAGGAAGTTTTGGGGAGAAAAATCGATCTAGCTAGGTCTTATCCCTATAAAAACTGCGCATTTTAAGCTATATAATTATTATGTTTTTTCTTTCGTCGCGCAACAATAATAAATAGTTTGGAGTCTAATATTATGTCAGTCGGATCAGCAGTTTATTATGCGTAATATGTGTATTTTTTATGTTGTTCGATAATTCGGAATGCGGTGGGTTCGAACCCCGGGCAGATAAATATATTCTTGTCATTCTTTTTATTTTATTTCATTTATCAAAACTCCGAGCAAAGCTCGGTTACCCGGGTACAGTTCTATAACTGCGAACGCGTTTCAAAGGCAGATTGTGCCATCGCGCGGTGCGAGGGCGACGATAACAAAATTGTATGCAAGTGATATGTATAAAAAAACTAATAACTACACTGAATCTGCGCCCCCACGCAGAGAAGCGTTATCTTGTTTCTGAAATTCAGTAGGTATAAAATACGATTTGGTACCTTTATGCCGAGTCCCGGCCACGTGAATAAAATCTGTGGCTCAAACATTTTAACTCGGTCTTAAACATTTTAACCAATCCTTGCTATCCTTACTAACAATATTATAAATGCGACAGTTTGTACGTATGGATGTTTATTAGTTGTTACTCTTTCACGCAATAACTACAGAATGGATTTTGGTGAAACTTGGTATGGTAATAGTTCAGACTTTATAGCTACACATAAGCTACTTCTTGTACGGATCCAGCGGAATTTCTTTTTCCTCATGCGAAGTCACGGGCAACATTTAGTTAAACATTAAAATTATCAACGGAACTTTAATTTCGAACGCACGCTTAGCAGTTTCTATAGAAAAGTAAAACTGCAATATAAAGATGGAATATCTGCTGCGAACCTGTGACCTGAGACCATTGTTCCAGAGCCATTGTTTCAGACAAGCAGACGGTTACTGTAAAATGCAACATTTCACGTAAGCAACAAGCAACATTTCAGGTTAGCAACAGCGTATTAAATATGACAATATAATATATTGTCAGTTTTCTGGAATGTAAATGCTTTTACAGATTACATTCCTGTATCTCCTGATTAAGTTCGTTGCGGGTCCCAAGACACACTTACCATGTTCCTCGGGCAGCCCTGACAACGATCGATCCTGAGTCTTTAGCCAGTCGAATTCGTCGAATTACGACGACATAAATGGAAAATAAAAATGTATGGGATTTGACAGTGATGCATAAGTCACCTTACTTAGATGCTTATGTCAAATCCCGAATGTTTTTGTTATCTGATGATTATTTACGGCCTAAATTAATAACGTATCTAAAATCTTAGATAGCCTTCAATCTTAGATTCTGAAACAAAAAATGAACGTAAATTGATGTGAAATCAATCCTAGGATCGTTGAAATATATTAAAATTTAGATCTCAGATAGCTAAAGTTACCTTCGCTAATTTCGACTACGAAAACGTAAAAACCAAAATGTATGTTTTAAAAGTTTGTGTTTTAGTGCGCGTTGGCCGCGCCTTAGGTAGGGACAAGGGTGAGGGGGCGGGTTGCTTGCCCCTTGCGTCCTACCGCTCGCATACCTAAGGCCCGGCTAGCTAGTCACAATATGTAACAGTTATAACAGTCACAATGTGTAATTGCAAAATTCTACATTATTGTCAAGGTGATAAGGTCGTTTTTTTGTATCATTCTTAATAGTCGTTATTACATTGTGATTTCGAGTGGCAAAAAGTGTCGTGCCTATAATCCGTCTAGCCCCAATACAATTCGCAACGCGCCATAAGGAACGTCGTTCCAAAATGTATCTATACAATATAAACTCGCTGTTCCGTGTTCACGGATACACAAGATATAATTTTTCGGAAGTGTTTCGTCTAGTTTACGAGAGCGCCGAAGACAATTTTATGGGAGGGTTTGGGATAAAAGGGCAGCAACGCACCTGCGTGCACTCAGTTACAACTGATATATTGTGTGAATGTTGAACATCAGTTAACAGCAGGAGCTATATTCTAGTTTCTCAAAACAAAAATAGTCAGTTATCTTTGGCATAGAAATTTCAACATTTAAATAAGAGTAAATAAAAAGTTGTCTTAAAAGTCAACCATAAAATCTTTGCTCTATTAGAGCGTTTTCGATCTCGCAACGATAAATTACTCAGGTACTTCTTGTGTCTTTGGCATAAGTGCGTTTTTCCAATATCCAGATCATTATGGTATGTCTAATGATGTCGATGACAAAGACAGGTATAATGTTTCATATTAAAAAGATGGCTGTCTCTCTCAAACCTTAGTTGACGGTGCGACATGCGATATCGCACCGGGCTATGTGAAAATGCTCTTATCCGAATAATTAATAATAAACGATGATTAGAGAGATAGCGTCTAACCAAAATATGCATTAAATACTAATGACATTTAAATTTCATTACCATAAGCCTATATTGATGACCTAAATCTATAACCTAGATTTGTAGTGGGCTTATAATATTATTACATATGAAATTGGCGTTTTGTCATACTAGCAACTTAGATCTCAAATATATCTTCTTTGTTTAGGTCTTAGAAATCCCAATTTCAAATTTATATCGCTATTTGTTCATGCATTTGTGTTTCGAAAACCGTAATTAATTTATTTTTTCCTCTTTTGGTTTTTTCTTTGCGTCACTTTGTTTACAAAATGGAAAACTTGAAATATCGTATTATTTTCGAGTACGAGTTCCACCGCGGCACCAGTGCTTCAGAAACGGCTCGAAGGATTAATGATGTGTATGGCGGCGGTGTCGCAAAAGGAAACAAAGTGCGTTTTTGGTTCCAAAGTTTTCGTCCTGAAAATTTCGACCTGCAGAACAAGCCCGTGGACGGCCGGAGACCAAAGTTTTGAAGAATTGAAGGCTATTGTGGAAGCGGATGGATCCGCTTCGCAAACCACGTCCGAGTTAGCTACAAGCTGCGGTGTTAGTGATAAAACCGTTTTAATACACTTGAAGCAAATTGGGAAGGTGAAAAAGCTTGAAAGGTGGGTACCTCATGAATTCAGTGCAGCAAACCGACATACGAGTACGCGCGTCGACTGCTGCGTTACATTACTCAACCGGCACAATAATGAAGGTATTTAAAATCGAATCATTACCTGTGATGAAAAGTGGATCCTGTACGATAATCGAAAATGCTCATCGCAATGGCTGAACCCTGGCGAACCAGCCAAAGCCTGCCCCGAGCGAAAATTGACTCAAAAAAAGTTACTTGTGAGCGTTTGGTGAACTAGTGCCGGTGTCGTTCACTACAGCTTTCTTAAATCTGGCCAGACGATTACGGCAGATTTTTATTGCCAGCAACTGCAAATTATGATGGAAAAGCTAGCTGCTAAGCAACCGAGGTTGGTCATTCGCTCTAGGCCACTGCTGCTTCAGGACAACGCTAGACCACACACTGCACAACAGACGGCTACCAAATTAGACGAGCTTTAATTGGAATATCTAAAATATCCACCGTACTCCCCGGACCTTGCTCCAACAAATTACCATTTTTTTTCTAAATTTGGATAACTTCTTGCAAGGGAAAAAATTCAACTCCGATGGGGCAGTCTAGAGCGCCTTCAAAGATTTTATTGATTCATGTCCAATAGTTTCAATAGTGTCAATAGTTTTTTTTAGTAAAGGAATCAAATAACTACCTATGAGATGGCAAAATTGCATAGATAGCAATGGTATATACTTTGATTAAATAAATATATTATGTTTAAAAAAATCGACTTTATGTTCCTCCTTTACAAAACGCCAATTTCATATATAATGACACAATGCTTTATGAGTCGAACCTTTAATTCGTGCGCGCAAAAGGAAATATCGCAGTAACTAGTAACCTCGATAAAAAGTAGCCTATGTCCTTCCCCGTGGTCTAATCTATATTGGTCTCAAATTTCATCAGAATGGGTCCATTAATTTTGGAGCTTATTCAATGCGAACAAAGAAACATGTAAATTTTTCCTACTTATTATATGCTCCACCCGTGTATCTACAGACTATAAATACAGTATCCCACGGGAATATTGTACTTTTTGGGATAAAACGTAGCCTATATCCCCGCGATCTACTCTTTATCTGGGCCTAATTTCATGATGATCGGGTAAGTGGTTTTTACGTACGTAAGTAGAAAGCGTGACAACCAATTAACAAACCAACTCACATTCACATTTATAATATTAAGTAAGGATAGTAAGTAAAGATAGATTATAGGTGAACAAAGGGTCGAACCCTACATAAGGTACTTAATTCTCTCAGCGGGAATACGAGATGAAGGTTACATTGCATTATGAATAATTGTGCATAGAATACACTATATAGTGCAACGCACCAAAAAAATAATTTCAAGTAGGTAATCAATAGTAAGCTCAACATTAATATTGTATGCAAGTGGATTCAAATTTTAAAATGTACTACAACAAACAATAAATATGCACCACTGTTTGTTGTGCATAATATTATTATTATACACATTTATTTAATAATCCAATATATATATTTAATAATCCAATATCCAATAATCCATCCTCACAAACTTTCATATTTAAATATAATATCAGTAGGATAAATTAATAATATCAGAATGAAGGCTGATAGTGATGATGAACCAATACTTGACGGATGTATGGTAAGCCCCTGTTTTATTATTATGAAGCAATCAAACGCTTCTAATAGCACCGAGCGCTTTTGAATTATTGCGTAGCCTCGCTTCCTTTGTGCCAAGCAAAGGTCAGCTCTATGTAACATGTCAGGCTAAATACAACGAGAACAGATACTATTAGTTACACGGTACATGCTCAGGAGTGAAGCTTATCCATCCATTATATTATATACACATGTGAAATTGTGTTTCTATCGTCTTCTTATCTAATACTTCAACGGGACAATCTTGTATATATATAATCGGTTTCTCGAAAACGGCTGCAAGTATTACCATGAAATTTAGTATGTAGTGCGTTTTGGGGGAGAAAATTCGATCTAGCCAGGACTTATCCCTGGGAAACTTTTAAGTTATATATGTTTTTTCTTTCGTCGTGCAACAATAAATCAATAATTTTGACTCTAATATGTCAGACTAATTGGCAGTTTGGTATGCATATTTTGTATAATTTTTACGTTGGTCGGAAATTCGGAATGTGGTAGGTTCTTTTTCTAGATTTTTGTGATTCTTTTTATTTTATTAATTTATCAGAGCTCCGAGCGAAGCTTTTACCCAGGTACTAGTTCTTTAATCGATAAGTCGATGTAAATATTAAACAAAAGAGTTTTTTTAATTTGTCAGGTAATAATATATTAATAAAGTTCGAGAACATACAAAACAGTTATAACTTTATTGATTTGCATTTGATTTTAATGATTATTAATAGACCAAATAATTTACCATACTGTTGATTCGTAAGTTTGTAAAAGGCTTTTCAATGTACCACGTTCATAAAATCGAATATCAGTCGTTGTTTAAACCACTGATCCTATTTGAAAATAAATCGGCCGACCAGACGAGCGGGATGCATTTGTATACGTCAGTTACGGTCAGGAAATCTGAACCTTTATATTTTAAAACTATATGTAGTATCGAATTTTTTGCTAGGATACTAGTATTAAATGATGTTGATATTAAGGAATTACGGGGCGGTTAAAATATTAAGTGAAGTGTTTATTGAAAAGATTAAATTGCATCGACAAATGGACAGAGGTCTGTCTTACAGCAAAGCTCGTCAGGGGCTGCCTTTTTCAGTCCCATACAATTCGTTCCTTACATGCTACCTGGGTTTCTCACCCCCGCATCAGTCATACCCCGGTCATACAGTTCCCACGCACACTAATATATACTACATTTGGGGGCTCGTCCGGGATCACGGAAATCGGAAAATTTAATAAGTGGGTGAATAGACGCGTCGGTATTGTGAACGTTTCGTTAAGTGCGCAAAGTTAGTAAGCCATGGATGGTGTCATTGACCAGGTTGCAAGAGGTATATTGCCTCGGCGGATTTGGAAGACGACCAACTTCCGTGACTGAGGGTCCCAGAGCTCAGAGAGGAGCTCAGGCCTCGGAACCGTGACAGCTCATAAATGTCCGGGTGACAGGTCGCAAACCAGAGTTGCTGGCGAGGCTAAGAGCGTGGAACGGGATCGGGTAGCCGACAATGAAGAAGAAGAAATTGCAGACCCTGTAGACGACGATGAAGAAGACGATTTTGAAGTCGCTCGAGTTGGCAATGCGGCCCTACTCCCAGGAAGAGGAAACGGTGACGTACGTGTCCGAAACCCTGGGAACGGTGACCGATAAATCAACGACAAAGACAAAGACGATGGCGACGAGTGCGCCAATCATACTCCAGTGATTCGAAGACGTAACGAATCACGGGTATCACTGACCTTTAAAGACGTTGAAGGTTCATTGGAAAAATTTTGTGGTGATGACCACACAAATGTTCAGCAGTGGTTGGACGACTTTGAGGAAATGGCAGTGCTGTGTAACTGGAATGAGATTCAGAAAATAGCATATGCCAAACGATTATTAGAGGGATCCACCAAAATGTTCGTGAGTTACGAAAAGTGCGCGAAAACGTGGAAGAAACTGAAACAATCCTTAAAGGAAGAGTTTGAGGAAGCTGTTGACAGTTTGAAGATTCATCGAAAACTGAGTAAGAGGAAAAAGAAGAGTGAGGAAACACTGCAGGAATACGCATATATAATGTTACAAATGGCATCACCGGCGAAGCTGGAGGTTCGAGTGATGATACAGTACGTAATTGAAGGTATTCCTGATGACGCTGTAAACAAAGCAGTGTTCTATGGAGCAAAATATTTTAAAGAGCTTAAGGCGAAATTTGGACAGTATCAAAGAATGAAGCAAGAAATGTCCAAATCGAAACCACGACCACCAGAGAAGAAGGTAGAGAAGTCAGGACGGCCACATAGCCACAGTCACAGCCACGGGAAATGTGGAAGTTCAGGAGGCGTAGTCTCAACCACAGGAAAGAAGATAGGCTCGAAGTGTTACAACTGTGGCGGAGAATACCATGTAAGTGCAATGTGTCCCGAAAAAGAAAAAGGGAAAAAGTGCTTCAAGTGCGGGACATTTGGGCATATAACCTTTGAGTGTCCGCTATCGAAGGCAGTGTATCAAGTGTCGCGGCCCGCAAAAGAAAAATACCAGAAGGAAGTCACTATTAGAGACAGTAAGATTCTAGCATTAGTGGACACTGGTAGCGATTTGACTTTATGAGTATGAGTGAGTACGAAAATTTGGGATCACCACTTTTGTGTAAAAAGCAGGTATGTTTTGAAGGTTTGGGATCCGAGGTAAATGAGACGTTAGATATGCTTACTGCTAGCATGATGGCAGAAAAGGATGAATTTGATGTAGATTTCCATGTTGTACCTGACGCAATACTTAGACGTTCAATCATACTAGGTACTGACTTTTTGGATCGGGTTGAACTTAGAGTCAGACGAGGCACTGTACCTTTTAAGCTATTGCATAGCCTCTATCGCGGGCCTTGAGCGCGGGGACCGAATCCAGAAATTCCGTAACGAAAAAACCTCACGCTCCCGCATCGTCTAACGTCGTTTCAGTTCGGCAGTCTTCGACACGGCGTTTTATTTTTAAGATTAAAGACGGAAGTAAAATCTATCTCTAAACCAAATATTAAAGCAAGGCTAACGCCGTTTTAGTAAGGACGTGTCATTCGTCATTCAGAGTCATTCAGAGGCTTTTGCCTAAAATAATTAAGTATACAAATCATAGATGACGCGAGTAACGCCGAAATAATACACGGCGTTGAAAGCCGTGCATCGTCTAACGTCGTTTCAGTTCAGCAGACTTCGGCACGGTGTTTGTGTGCGTGTGACTAGACGTATCGTGTAGACTTACTATGCAATAGCTTTACCGTGGCAGTCCCCGAGTGCCACACGTATTTTTTTTTAAGATAGACGCTGACGACAGTACAGACGAAGAGACAAAGCCGTACATTCATAAGATAAATGTTGTAGACGAGGCAAAAGATCTTGATTTGTCACTGTTACATATATCAACAGTAAGATGTAACTGTCAATGTCATTATTGGTATTGACAGATGTCATGAAGTAAAGCCTATCGAGTTGGCCGATTTTAGTTGGCCAAAAGGCTATACATAGTGTAGACGTATATATTGTGTTAAGCATATCTCATTACATATTGTATTGTAATACGTATCTGTGGTAAGCACCAATAAAGGAGAGTATAAGAATTGCTGCTGTATTATTATTATCATCACCACTCAAGCGTGAGAAGGACTTGCATATCAAGAGGTCGCAGCCCGATACAGAATCGAAGAAGAGTGTTATCGAGAAGAAAGTAGAAAAATTATTTCAAATTACAAGCCGGAAGCCGTGCGTGATGTGGATATACGCGCGAAAATAGTTTCGACTTCAGATAAACCGGTAGTATCTCGACCGCGCCAATTGGCTCCTTCAAAGCGACAAGAAGTAAATGATTTGATGAATTTATGGTTGGAAGAGGGTATTATTCGCCCCTCTATCTCAGAATATGTGAGTCAGATTGTTTTAATTAAAAAGAAAGACGATACACTTAGAATTTGTGTAGATTATCGGAAGATATATGCTATTAAGACCGCTTCCTCCATTACCAATAATTGAAGACTCAATAGATGCTTTAGCCGAGGACGAATGGTTTACACTAATAGATTTAGAAAATGTCTGGATGGATAAAGATAGTATTAAATATACATCTTTCGTAACGCCGAACGGGCAGTACGAATTTGTGAGATTACCTTTTGGTTTATGTATTGGTATTCCAAAGCTATATTAATTTCATTTTTAAAGATTTAATACGTAATGGGACTGTAGTTGTGTATATGGATGATATTATTATTAAAGCTAAATTTCCGGAAGAGCTTTTGAGAAGAGTAAAGTTAGTGATTGAAGTAGCAGCTAAGTATGGCTCAATCATAAAGTGGGAGAAATGTCAATTTTTCAAGACGACTGTTGACTATTTAGGGTATGTAATATGCCGAGGTACGGTTCGCCCATCAGAAACAAAGACATTAGCTGCACGAGATTTTCCCCGACCTACGACGGTGAAAACTATTCAAAGTTTCTTGGGTCTTACAGGGTATTTTCGTAAATTTATACCTGAGTATTCACTCATTACCTGACCATTGACTGACCTACTGAGAAAAGACATTAAATTTGTATTTGGTATGAGAGAGATAGAAGCTTTCGAGAAATTAAAGGCTGCATTGGTGTGTGAGCCTGTGTTAAAATTGTATCGTCATGGAGCCGAGAATTGTATCGTCATGGAGCCGAGACCGAGTTGCACACAGATGCCTCTTGTTTAGGGTATGGTATGATATTAATGCAGAAAGATTGTAATGACGGCAAATTTCACCCTGTGTATAATGCGAGTGGTAAAAAGACGGATGCTGAATCTAGATATAGTAGTTATGATCTAGAGGTATTGGCTATTGTAAAAGCGCTGGAGAAATTTAGAGTGTATCTGATTAATATTGAGTTTAAGATTGTAACTGATTGTCAAGCTTTTACTGCTACTGTAAGTAAAGAAAAGATATGTTTGCGAGTTGCTAGATGGGTAATTTTATTGGGAGATTTTAATTATAAAATAGAGCATAGACCGGGTAAAAACATGGCACATGTGGATTCACTTAGCAGACATGCGTTACCGAAGGTAATATATGTTTGTGAAAATGATGATGGTTTAATTGCGCGATTGAGAAGTGCGCAAGACAAAGATGAGTATCTTAAGCAAATTATAGACGCCGCATCGCGCAATGAAGCCAACGGATATTTGTTAAGAAACAAATTATTATATAGAATAGTAAATGGGGAGCCGTTAGTAGTGGTACCTAAAAGTATAGAAGCTCAGGTAATCAAGAGATCACATGAACGAGGACATTTCGGTGTTAAGAAAACTGATGTTATTGTGAAAAGGGACTTCTGGTTTAAAGAAATGCGTCAGAAGGTCGAGCAGGTAGTCGCTAGCTGTATTGACTGTATATTAGCTGAAAAAAAACAAGGTAAACAAGAGGGATTATTGCATCCTATTTGTAAAGGTGATACTCCACTCTACACTTACCACATTGACCATGTAGAGCCTATGACTAATACGCCTAAGAAATACAAACAACTTGTTGACGCTTTCAGCAAGTTTGTGTGGCTGTATCCAACCAAATCAACAGACACTGCCGAAGTGCTTCATTGACTGCGTAATCAGTCGAGTGTTTTTTGAAATCCTCGAAGGATAATCTCTGATCGAGATCGGCTTTTAAATCAAGTACTTTCAAGAATACTGTGAAAGTGAGAAGATTGAACATTCGCTAATAGTAACGGGTATTCCGCGAGGAAACGGACAAGTCGAAAGAGTTAATCGAACTCTTATTCCGCTTCTCACGAAGATGGCTGCTCCAACACCAAAAACTTGGTATAAGCATGTGGAAAATGTGCAGAAGTATCTTAATGCGATGCCAAGCCGTAGTGCGGGTCAAGCACCATGCCAATTGTTATTTGGGGTTAACATGCGCATGCAACAAGGACGACTGGAATTTAAAAGAATTGCTAGAGAAAGAGTGGACTACTCAATTAGAAGAAGACAGAGAAGAACTGAGACAAAAGACGAGAAAGAAGATTCAACAAACCCAAGAGGAAAACCGTCGAGGTTTCAATAAACATCGACAATCAGCACGTGTTTATGAGGACGGAGATTGGGTAGCAATCAAAGGACGCAGTTCGGGCCAGGATTAAAACTTAAAGGGAAGTTTTTGGGTCCGTACCGGATTACTAAAGTGCTCAGAGGTGATCGCTATGTAGTTGAAAAGATAGGCACGGACACAAACATCTACAGCCGCTGACCATATGAATATATGGCATATAATATATGGCATCATACGATGACAATTGAGGGCAATTGTCGCTGCAGGATGGCCGAATGTAGAAGGGTCATTTTTAAGTTTAAGTTTTTTCTAATTTTATTGTTTTATTGGCTTTGTATATTTTTAGTCGTAAACATTCTTGGGAAAAGGAAAAATTTAGGGATTAACAAAAAAACCAACGAACAGATGTCCCTTTGTTTAAATGTGTCTAAATATTAGTGTGCGTGGGAACTTTATGACCGGGGTATGACTGATGCGGGAGAAACCCAGGTAGCATGTAAGGAACGAATTGTATGGGACTGAAAGAGGCAGTCTCTGACGAACTTTGCTGTAAGACAGACCTCTGTCCATTTGTCGATGCAATTTAATATTTTCAATAAACACTTCACTTAATATTTTAACCGCCCCGTAATTCCTTAAAATCAACATCATTTAATACTAGTATCCTATCAAAAAATTCGATACTACATATATGTAGCCCGCGACTTCGTACGCGTATTAAAATCGTGGGAACCGTACCTTTTTTAACAATAAATAGTAGCCTATTTATTGTAGTCCTTCCCCGTTGTCTTTCATCAAAATTGATCCAGTAGTTTCAGAGCCTATTCAATACAAAGAAACAAATTATTCCTTTTCATAATACTACTAGCTTTTTCCCGCGGCTTCGCCCACGTAAATATAATATCAGGTATCTCACGGACACACAGCACACAAAAAGTAGCCTATGTTTTAATTCAGAACCTAAAATACAACCATACCAAATTTCATCGAACCCCGTTCAGTAGTTTTTGCGTGAAAGAGTAACACATCCATCCATCCATCCGTACATACATCCATCCATTCTCACAAACTTTCACATTTATAATAGTAGTAGGATAGTATAGAATTATAGATTAGAAAAACAAGCAGGGACTGTTCAGTGTTTGTACTAGAAAATCATAGAGAGGCCTACAACAGGTATGTCCTGCTATGGATTTCTGTATTAGCCGCGACTGTGACGAATGAAGTCACGGGAAATATCTAGTATTCAATAAATTCAATGAGGATCAATCACTTAGTATCAAATCTGATTTTTACTAAGCACATCGTATGTGTATTAACTTACTGAGCATTTTATTTTTTAAATTATTAAAATCCGTCAAGAAATGGTGGATTTATTAAAGTTTTTCTGACGGGCTAGTTAGAAACGCGCGCTTCCGCTGAATTAGTTACGATGACGTCATCTGTCGCGATCCGTGCGACAAGGGCTTTATTGTACTCATACTTCATAGGTATTGCATAAGTATTCATTCACCGATTCTTGACGCTAGTGCCTCGCGTGCATTGTTTTTGTTTACATTAAGTATTTTGGTTGTGTTTAGAGGGGAGGTGACGACGACAGATGATGTCACAGCGACTAGTTTAATTTTCAGGCGCATTTTTGGAACTTATGCACTAAAATTGCTGTATCTTCGTCACAGTAAATACTGTAAATAAATTATTTAAATCGGATCAAAATGTGGTCCGATTCGTTCATCCGTTTTTTTTGTCGCCATAAGTCTACATACCCCACATAAACATAACTGATCCTCATTCGCTTTTATGACAGTGCACAACGTGCTATATCTGAGAAACTTGAATCACTGAAACGGGTAGGTAAGTACAAGACGATGGAAAATATTTTATTTACTGTACTTCTCTTAAAAATATACGAAAAACGATTAAGTTGCTTGTTGAGAAAAATAATTGTTAGTTAAAAAAACCTGAGCTTAGTAAACGAGTGCTGGCGGCTTCGTTGTTTGATTACACAACGAGTTCTCACTGTTTGATAGATAAATACTGGGTGTTAAGTAGAAATAACATTGTTGTATACGATAAAAGAAATTTAATTCAAATAAATTATATTAATTTGCATTTGCAGGTTGATGTATGATGAAGATGTCACGATCGCATTAATCTCAAAAACAAAAGAGGCATGTTTTGTCACGAATAAGCCGGCTTGACCGGATAAATACCGCGGTCTCACAGAAAACCACCGTGAAAGAACGCTTGCGTTGTGTTTCACCGAGTGAGTGAGGAGGCCCAGGTGGTTGATATGAGTGTTCATGGGCGAAAAAACAAACAATCCGTGTACACAGTACACGTGGCAAAAAATACTCTCATCGTGCCTAAAGTACATCACTTCCAAAAAGAAGAGAATAATTAAAATGTATACACCTAGCGCTATGTTATGATATATCTATGAGAAGCGAGCAATGGATACGCTGTCACATGTCTAAAGAGAATAGTTGCGATTTGCATAAACACACCGGTACAATTTACCAAGAAACTAAAATCTATTAAAAACTTTTTTACGCTCACCCCGCATTTCACAAAAGGTTCAGGCTGCAGTGAATTGTTGAAAAATCTCGACACTAAAATCGTTTTAGTTCGCCAGCTTTTGGTATTTTAACTATACGACAGACAAATTCTTAGAATTTCTAAGGTGAGAGAGATACGCTTAAAATGGGTATCAGTATGGTAAAATAAATACGTTACATCTAAGAGGAATTATGATGTTAATATTATATGTAGATTATGTAGTTATTTAGCAGATATATACTAATTAATACGCATAGTCGAATGCTGTATCAGAAATTACAATGATCCATTTATTCTAAATTACTCTGATGCTGATAATTATTTACATCAAAAAAATCATAGGTTTTAAATCTACGACTATTTAAAAGTATAATAAATTTAATTCGTTTCCGACGCCGTTAATTAGCATGGTGATAAACTTCTGTGAAGTTTTAGTGTGCTTACAACTAAACGTAATTGTAACTCCAAACTTGGCAGAAAGCGACTAAACTTAACCTTTAACTAAGCCAGACCCGTCGAAAAAGATTTGCATTTGTAGAAACAGCATTACTAGTTCATAATTATAATCGTAAAATAAAATATTCTTAGTTGAAAAAAATAAACACTGTGTTGTAGGTAATAAAGAGAAAACATATTTTTCATAAAAACAAAATTAATATTTTTAAGTAACCCCCGAATTGTTAAGTGAGCGATCTGATAATCATGAATTATAGCTAAGAACTCTCTCGATCATGTCAGCTTACAAACAAAAAAACACTAGATCAAAATCGGTTCATCCGGTTGGGAATTATGATACCACGGAGAGATACACAGACACACAGACAGACACGTCAAACTTAAAACAGGCTCGTAGTTTTCGTCGGGGGTTAAAAATATGATTACATGAGTGCAATAAAATTGTGTGCAATATTTTAATGTAATATATTTTTTATCCCGTTATACCAAAGAATAAATGATGAATAAAAGATTCCATTATTTGAAATTGGGTCTCTCTTGCGAAGGAACGTGTCGAAAAGACTTTAATACTATTGTGGTACACGAAAATGCACTAGGGCAGGCTTTCATTAGGCCTGGACGAAACCGAATGGACTCAACAAAGACACCATACCGCTTTTACGAGTTTGCTCATAACCGTATACACATAGCAAAAAGAATGTATGGTTTTGTTTGATGAATTCAATTTTTGATTGTAATATAAAGGTTTAAAATAACGATTTGTGTACCGCGGACGAGGACTATTGGACTTTACTATTTTCAAAATAAAAATAAAAAATACTTTGAAAAATGGTTTGAAACGTTATCTTATCGCCTAATGTATATAAAACGTTTAATAAATTTGTTTAAAATTTTACATCGAGTTGTAAATAATAAGGATCAGTTCACACCGCGACATCGTCGCGTATCGACTTGACGACATTTTAAGGTAGCTATTGAAAATTGAACTTTATTCAATACACCGAAATATAATATACGTTTCATATTATGACATCAGTCACTTAACACCATTTAACACTGCACATGCGCTGTGCAGCGCGTTGCGACATGACATTCGAACTTAAAAATGCAGCGCCATGTAGCGTATCGTTTCGTATCAGTGTGAATTAACCCCAATGTTGTGAATACATAATTTACAAAGAAATTTCAATTAAAATAGTATTCTTCGTCTACAACTTCTATAAGGCGAATGCATTATCGTAAAACTCGGAATAAGCAGTAATGTTGGAGGGATAAAACATTATATGACACGTACGAAATAAACTTCCACTTTGATTTTAGTGCAGTACATTATGCATCTTTTATTTTGTTGCAGCTACTTATTTTTATAACTTTTATTTGATTACCGACATTTTTTCTTTAGATTGTGGATTTAAGGATTCTGTATTGAACTTGTGGTCGTATATATGAAGGATGTGGCGACAGCGTTCTTAAATACACTCAATGGTTTGACCGTAGGTTAATATTATATTAACTTGACAACTTATTTTCGAAAAGATAAAGAATATTATAACTTTATAACTGGATAGAGAGCTCCGTGGCCTAGTGGGTAGACCGGTTGATTCGCACTCGAGAGAGTGCAGGTTCGATTCCCAGATTGTGGCGTGTACCAATTAGACTTTCTCAGATCTCAAGTACATTACACGGACGCTCCAACGGTGAGGGAATACATCGTGAGGAAACCCGCACATGGTCGGCCCCAGACGTATTGGCCAGTCATTCCTCTGGACTAGGCTGACTATGCTGTGAGAATGCCGTATGTGCACTACAGTATTTCAAGAGTGGTTACTTCGCTCGGAGAAAACTGTATAAATCATCCAATAACGGATGAAAAGGCCTAAGTTAACTGGATATAATATATTTTTATAACTGGAGGTCGCCCTGTAGTCGAAATTCGCTCATAATAATTAATATAATAAACTTTAATTTACAGGCCAAATTTCATACTGCTCCGGTTGCACGATTCTCGTAAAACTGTACTGAAAGTATTTACTTTACGTATTAATATAATACTAATATAATCTATGAAATTCGTGAATGTTAAGTCACTGTCTCAGGTTACTCAGAAGAGCTAGTTATCATGTAAGCCTCGTACCCACAAACATTATCGTGCGCGATCCACCTAAATGACGTCATCCGCTTTGAATGGGATTGTATGCACCTCATACATACATATGAGGTTGTATGAAAAAACCTTAACGATTATCTGTCATTATGTTTTTCATTTTTACCGTTTTGTATAACATATTATGTAAATTGTCTCGTTAGGGAAATGAAAATGGATGGAGTTTATGAATGTTATTTTTGAAGGAATATAATAAACAAATATTCTACTTCTAAATTGTACGTGTTACGTAAGGTTGGTCGTAGATTTCAGCGGTCACTAATCAAGTAAACACCATTTAGAAAATTTCTCATTAAATATTGATGTATGCTTAAATTATAACTTGCTGTAATATACTTTAATTATGCTATTATAAAAAAAACCCCTTAAGCACATCTATAATACTAATTTTATAAAGAAGAAAGATTTGTTTGTTAGCATCAAATAAACTCTGAAACTACTGGTTTTACTGATTTTGATGAAATTTGGCATAGATATAAAGTAGACCACGGGGCAGGACTAGGTGAAATGAACGTTTTCGGATTTTTGTTTTGCGCATACGCAGTCGCGGGCAACATTAACACCCGGTTTCTGAAAGGCTGATCAAATAGTTGATGAACTAACACGTTGTTGTGTTGACAGGCTTGTTAAATCGATTTCCGTTTCTGAAACGCCGATTTGTGAAAAATTTACTAATCATTGATCATCTTGACATGACACATTTACGCCTTAAATAGCTTACCAGAAACCGAAAACGGCGTTTGACATGTGGTTTGACCATGGGTTTGACATTAGTTTTGTTAACTAACACGTTAATCAAACCAAACGACTGATCAAGCTTTTTGGTCAAGAATCAAGCTACTACATGCTACATGGCATTGAATAGGTAATATTTGCTCTCTCTCTAAGGTACAAAGGGTGAGCTAGCATAAGAATAAGCATCGTTTATTTCCAAGAAATTGCTTACATAGGTACATTATTATGATTTGATCACAATTTCAGCCCTTAGGACATGGAAATAATAATATTAATAGTACATAAGAATTATATTAGTAATAAAAATCAAGTCATCGAAATCCCAGCACCATAGTAATCAAATTAATAACAAAAAAGGATTGTGTGGTTTTATGAAACCACGGTAAAAGTGAAACTTTTTTTCACATTATAGACATTTAACTAAAAATTTTCGGAATAATATTCTATTAAGGGTATAAAAATCGCTTCATCAATCTTAATTTTATAGCACTGGCACAAATGAGTACTAGTCTATACACTACACGGTCAGCTGATGCGAACTATAGGCGCCGCCATATTAGCCTCGGCTGCTCTGACGAGCACCTTTCACTTTATCCCTACTCCGCGGCCGACCGTCACGCGACATGCAACACACAGACGAAAAAGTATGAGACGATGTAAAAGTTTCACTTTAAAAAATTTATGTAAAAATAAATATTACATAACCCCAATAACATTCATAAAATATTACAAAAAATAAACTCTACATATTATTTTTGTTTAACTAGGTTTACCCCGCGGCTCCGCCAAAATAGGTTCAGTATTTTTTGCGTGAAAGAGTAACAAACTTCCATCCAGCCATCCTAACATACTTTCACATTTATAATAGTAGTAGGATTGCAGTGTTAATACCGTAAAACTGCATTTTTTGTTTTTATTTTATTTCAACACCCAAAGGGACGTTTTTCCAATAGAGCTGCTGGCGTATACAAAACAGGGTACAAGGTAATTCTTTATTAAATGCTAAATAACATTAAATTATAAGGAAAAACAATTTGGTACTAATGAAGAAATTGTTTTCACGGATAGCTCTCACTTAAAACCTACTAAGTTAAATAAAAATCTATAAACTTGAAGGATCGGGCAATCTGAAGTTAAACTTGATGGATGTTTTGAAAAGTAAGTTTTTTGTATTCATTAAAATATTGGATCTTGGATTCTTGGATCTTGGATCTTGGATCTTGGATTGGATTGGTTTGGATTGAATATTAATTACTTAACTACGTATAAGTAAGTAAGTATATCGTAGGTATATATGTGATATTTAATAAGTTAGTAACTTATTTTTGAAAAGAATCGCCGACCCTGTTAACGATGACGTACGGGCACGGGAACTCTGTACTTTTTCGGTAAATATGTAGCCTCTGTGTTCAAGAGCTCAGACAACTTCTATGCCGAATTTCATCAAAACCCGTTCAGTAGATGTTACATGAATGAGCAACAAACATCCATGCATACATCCTCACAAACTTTCACATTTACAATAGTAGCAGAATTGTGTGTGCTATATTTCAGCAGGACTGCAAGGCTGTGTAAAAGTAACATCAGAATAATAAATCAAGGAAGCTCTAGATCTCAGTGCAGCTAGCAACTGACTATTCCCTTTGTAGTCCACTTACGGCCGGTTTCAATAACCTATCTACCAGAACTCTTTGTTAAAAAAGTCGCATTTGTATTGCCAAAACCGGCAAATGATTGAATGATGACGTTTTTAACAAATAGTTATTGGTAGATAGGTTATTGAAACCGGCCGTTAGAGGGATATAATAACTCTCACTTACATTATATTTTCTCTGTATATTGCAATACTAGGATATAATTTGGACTATAGATTAATTAAGTGTAAATCAATCAATCCCCTTCAACGGCTCACAATTTTTCCATACAATCACGGACACACCGTATGCTTGTAGTAGTGCAATCAAATCGAAACTTCGAACTATGTAGCTGTTTGTCTGTTCCCCATTCTTTAATCTATGCTCTTTATACTATATATTTTGATAGATTTTGTACCATAATATTAGCTGCGGAAGAGCCTAGTCACCTGATACAGGCGTAAGCTACGAGTTCCACTTACTTAATTACTCTAAAGTGTTCACCATCCATCATAATCATGTGTATCATTTTTTTTTGCTAAAAGGTGGCCCCGTGCGAGTTTCTTACGCTTGCTCTTCTCGCCGGGCTAGACTTCTCCGAACCGATGGTAGGCATCATGGAGACCGACGTGCAGAATGTGTATAAAAAATACCAATTTTGAATACATTTTTTTACTTTGACTTTGTTTTCTGGAAATAAACATTTATTTATTTATTTATTTATTTAGTTTATTTATTTATTTATTTATTTATTTATTTATTTATTTATTTATTTATTTATTTATTTATTTATTTATTTATTTATTTATTTATTTATTTATTTATTTATTTATTTATTTATTTATTTATTTATTCATTCATTCATTCATTCATTCATTCATTCATTCATTCATTCATTCATTCATTCATTCATTCATTCATTCATTCATTCATTCATTCATTCATTCATTCATTCATTCATTCACTCATTCACTCATTCATTCACTCATTCACTCACTCACTCACTCACTCACTCACTCACTCACTCACTCACTCACTCACTCACTCACTCACTCACTCACTCACTCACTCATTCATTCATTCATTCATTCATTCATTCATTCATTCATTCATTCATTCATTCATTCATTCATTCATTCATTCATTCATTCATTCATTCATTCATTCATTCATTTATTTATTTATTTATTTATTTATTTATTTATTTATTTATTTATTTATTTATTTATTTATTTATTTATTTATTTATTTATTTATTTATTTATTTATTTATTTATTTATTTATTTATTTATTTATAGTGCAAATCTTCGATGTTATTACGTCTAGTGGCCAAAGCGTTTTTAGTTGCTACGTCAGACTTTAGTCTGAATACTTATATTTCCTTGAAATAAAACAATATTATTCCGGTAATATAAAATTAGTATACCAAAAACACATTTTTCTGATTTCCTCTTTTAACTGATATATTTTTTCTGTAAGTCCTTTTTCCAAAGCTAGATATTATTAGAAAATACTGTATTTTGCTTCTAGGCTGAACATTTGTATTCTAATACCGAAATTACACCAAATATTATTATATTCTGTACAAGAAATTCGGTAATATTATGTACCGAGAGCAAAATAAGATTAGATACTTGATTTTTTGCACCTACATTTTAGTACCAAAAATTGTATTTTAAAATGTAAATTTAACTTAAATACAGGAATAACGGATTTGTAGTGATTTTTAGTGCAGTATTTTTTTAATGTAGGGTTGAGGAAAACTTTTGTTTAATAAGTTGGATTTATAAGCTATTTGCCAATGGCACCAACGCGATAGGCTAGGACTATATTAGTGAAGTGAAAATAGACTATATTCTATTTTCAGTCCTCTGAATTTTCCCTAGTCTGCCGGATTCCGGATCATCCTATATGGTCTAAGACGATAACACGTCCGACTTACTCATTTTCCTAACTGTACTTTTTTGCTATCTGTACCTTAAAAATTGCTATTGGCTTAGTGAATACGTAAACAATATCTTTTCACGGATATCTTGTCTTGAATTTCTTTCTACAAACAATTTTATTTTGTTACTCGGTAAATAGAATTGCCTGAATTGTATTAAAGCCCCTTTTTCTGTTAATAAGGTAAGTGTACTCAGTTCCCAAGCCTTAGTGGTCTCCTGGACCTTTCATTACATCGTCAAAGTTACCGGCAAAGTTTTCTGTTTTGTTTCCTCGATGACTGCCATGTAACTGGTCGCTTTAGAGTTTAAACTTTTTTTTGCCAACTATCGTAAACCTTGTTCAATATACACGAGTGACAAAGGCGTTATAAAATACATAATAGTTACAAAATATGGTTAAAAAACCGGCCAAGTGTGAGTCGGACTCGCGCACGCAGTTTTATGTACAAAATGGGGATAGAAGTCCCCCTTAAATTTTTATTTCACTGTGTTTTTAGTGTTTGTTATTATAGCGGCAACTGAAATACATCATCTGTGAAAATTTCATGTGACTAACTATCACGGTTAACGAGATACAGCCTGTTGACAGACAGATGGAAGGACAGACGGAGGGACAGACTGACAGCGAAGTCTCAGTTATAGTCTCCCGTTTTTAACATTTGAGTACGGAACCCTAAAACAGCAACGAAACTATATTTTTTTCGTATAAGTGAAGGCATATTAATAATACTTCAACCATAATTCAAAATGACGTAGGTATTATAATAATAATGTATTATAATAATGTATTGTATGTTATTGAATAACGAAAGGATATATAATGGAGTACGTTTCCAAATCATTGGGGACTACAATAATACGCCAAAACAGATTACATCGGGGATCTGTAGGTATTGGAAAATATTTATTATTTTAACAATAGTTAAGTGGAAGTAAGAGTAATTTTCGTAACTAAATAAGAAAACAATTGAAGTTACAAAAATCGAATTTATAGTTTGCTGATTTGATGACTGTAGTTCCGATTGAGTGACACAATAATGTACTTTTAGTTTTCCTATATATTACCTACTAGCTTTTCCCACGGGAACACTGTAGTATTTCGGGATATAAAGTAGCCTATGTGTTATTCCAGAGATTCAACTACTACTACTACAGTATCCCACGGGAATACTGTACTTTTTCGGGATAAAAATAGCCTATGTTATAATCTAGAGCTTAAACGTACCAAATTTCATCAAAATCCGTTAAGTAGTTTTTTGCATGAAAGAGTAACAAACATCCATCCATCAATCAAACATTCACATTTGTAATAGTAGTAGGATACTAGGATTTGAAAAATTATGAGGCAGTCAGTAGCAATGCTGCATACATCATTAAATTTTTTTTAATATTATACACGTATATTTTGTATGTAAAAATATTAGTTATGCCAAAAGCAGGTATTGATATTCCCATATTTTTCACAACTTCCTATCTCTATCAACTAAATTTTCCTATCAAACAGTTCTGGGTTCTATGAAATTAGCAATAAATAAAATTCTAGTCGTGCTTGTTAAGGCGCGAAGTCTTGTCTACGAACTCGAGTGAAATTGCATTTTTATCATAACATTATCAGGATTGCTCACTCGAACCGTTGAAAGTTTCGTATAAAATCGTTGCTCCGATATTGATTTACATTGATGTAAATTATGATTATTTTTCTTTAGAAAATTTTATTTCCATTCTGTTGATTCAAAAAAAGTGAATATGGGTAATGAGAAACGAATGTACTGTCAATGCTTGAATAGGTTTGCTTAACATTTTTACGCGTTACTTTATAATATTACTAGATTTTGCCCGCGGCTACGTAAATAAAGTATCTCACGGGAACTTTTGGGAGCTAAAAATGCCTGTTTTAATCCAGAGCCTAAACTACTACCGTACTAAATTTCATTAAAATCTGTTCAAAAAAAGAGTGACGAAACCCATCCATCCATACATCCATTTTCACAAACTTTCACATTTTAATAGTAATATGGTAATTATGTAGATATGGTAAATGCTAACACCCGGGATCAAAACTATAACCTATGAAATGCATTTCAGGCACTCTATCATTCTGCCTTTTATCTTTAAATATAAAAGGCAAAGCTGATTGACTGATGAATCAACGCACAGGCTATAAATTTGAAATTTTGCTCCCGTATTTCTCATATGACGTAGGCATCCACTAAGGAAGGATATTTCAAAATTCAACCCCCAAGGGGGTAAAATAGGAGATTTAAGTATACAAACTTTTTATTCCTTGGCTATATTTGCATGAAATTACGTATGAATTACATTTCAGTGTTTTCTAAAATGGGGATGAAAGTTTAAAACCTAATTTCACACGGGCGAAGCCGCGGAAAAATAATGCTAGTTACTCAATATGCAATCTTGCCTATTATTACTTTTGCAGGTTTAAGATTGCTACATAATATTGATTTCATCTGGAGCTCAATTTGAAATGTGAATTTAACGACAGTACCGACTACGTGGTGTTAAATTTTCGGAACATAAGAATGAGACGGTATGGAGTACTACTACTATTATGAATGTGAAAGTTTGTGAGGATGGATATATGGATGGATGGATGGATGTTTGTTACTCTTACACGCAAAAACTACTTAACGGATTTCGATGAAATTTGGTACGGTAGTAGTTTAAGCTCTGGATTATAACATAGGCTATTTTTTATCCCGAAAAAGTAAAGTATTCCCGCGGGATACTGTATTTACGCGAGCGGAGCAGCGGGCAAAAGCTAGTGGATATACGAGTATATACCAGGCCCGGAGGATTGCGATCGATGTTCACAAATTCTATGCGTCAACAATATCTTAACGTTATGCTCAGAGAATATGGAACGTTTCTGATCAAGATCAGACCTGATATGTTGTCTGGAACAAAGATACGTCCATAGTTCTTTTTTTTTAAATATATCTTTATTGGCAAATAAACATCTTATTACATTAACCCGCCAAACTGCGTCACAGTTCACCTCGAAATTTTCTTTTTCGGAGAGTTCTTTAAGTAATTACTTTTTTGTACTTGATTATAATATAACAAAGTCAGTGTCAGAGGAAGGGTTTCCTCTTTTTTTAAACAAAATATAGCATACATTTTTTTTGAGCTAAGGGCATCACAGACGGCGAAGATACTTTAATATTTCATACAACAATTAACAGTTCATTATATGAAAATGTATAGTATATTAGCCGTCTTTATAGTTCATATAAACTGTATAGCAAACGATATCTTCACCGTGATGCCCCAAATATCTTTTCTAGATATTTCTTTTCTAGATCGATTTTGAAGTTTTGATTTTATAATATATGAAAAGTACATTTTGTGGAAAACCGTCTGTCAGACAGTGCTGAATTTTTAAAAAGATGAAACGTAAAATACGTGTATGCCTGTTTGAAATTGACTGGACAGTATTAAAAGCCTCACAAAAGGTCAGTTACGGTCTAGTTTGTGTTTGAATTGTACGACAATTTAGTTTTCATATGCTTCAAAGAACGCCATTTATTTTGCCATATGTTTTTTTTTAATATTTTAAGAGTGAACATTTTCCAAAAATATTAGAGCAAGGTTTAATAACTACCTATTAACAAAAAGTTCTTAAAACTTTTTAAATGATTAAAAGTGAAGAAACTTTACTTATATAAATCAAAATGTAGCAAAAACAGTAGTAAACCTTCAATTATATAAAGTACTAGCTTTTGCCCGTGGGTTCGCCCGCGTGATATTAGTTTTAATAATAAATAGCGACCCGCCCGAAATACAATAATTGATAAATTATGATTTTAATCTAATCTTATCTAGCCTAATGTACTTACTGTGAGTGCGATTTAAAAATTTACCTTAATACCGACGTTTTTATTAAGTATGACCTATCGACTTCAATTATTTTTTTATATAAAAGACTACTTTTTAGACTTATATATAAAAGTTAGATATAAAATGCCTTCGCTTACTTTTTTGTAGGCATTATCAAGCTCTACAACTTTTCTCTAGGACTTAATCATATAACTCCCATCGGTAAGGCAGCGTTCGTAAGAAATATTTTCGTTCGACCGTTTTTTCACTGACTTACTTTGCAAATCAGGCTACCACGAAAATGTCTTTTCATTTTTCAGGTTAGTATGCCTATGTCACTCACAAATAACGTAGCCTTCTATTGGTAAAAGAATTTTCAAAATCGGTTCAGTAGATCCAGAGATTACCGCCTACAACATCACAAAGTCACAAAATTTACCTCTTTATAATATTAGTAAAGAAGTATAGAGATACATTGAGTTACTCACTATACTACATTGTTTGTCTAAACATTAGTAAACCAATAAAATATAATAGCCGCGTTTCGTACCCCACTCGATTCAGTGAACACTGGAACTGTGATTGGAACGTGCAAGAGTCAATAGACAATAAAGTTGTTTTGTACAATTTTGTACAGAAATTTTTAGTGTTGTTTCCATAGACCTATTTAATAAAGACGAGGCATGTCGAGGCAAAAAGTGTCCACACTTAAATTGCCCTACTTTCAGAGATGTTTGGGGTAGTCGACGTTTGACATTTGTCATCTTGACATTTCGACATTTGCTTTCGCAGTATAATCAGTCCGCATGTAATCGACACAATGTTCTGAAAAGAAGATAACGCAACTTTTTCTTGCATGGAGATTTTTTTTTGGAAAATTTACGTTAAAGCCCATCCTTAGTTTTGAAATCATTGGCTGTTTCATATTATAGTCCAAGAGCTACTAGGAAATTTAGAGCAAGTGTTTGAGGCAAGCTGAAACCTTGTCTTGTACTTCTCCTATTGTATCTCAACACGTGACTGCAGGTCTGGCTGGTCAGAAGCGGGGCTAAGTCAATATACAAATGTATTAGAGCGTTTTCACATTATGCGATACGCTGTCGCTTATCGCGCTAGATAATGTGAGAGACATCTATATTATTTTTAAAATTGAAACATAATACATCTGGTTATTTATTATTTTGCCACTTAGATAGAAAAAAGTAAAGAAAAATGTTGTGACAGATTGACAAACTTCAACCTGTAACACAATCATATTAAACGCACGGTAGGTAATGTGAGCTAACTGAGGTAGCAATAATTATTTTAAACTATAATTAATGTAATAATTATAAAAGTCCAGTTCCATTACAATTACGAAAAATTAAATTTCACTCATGTTTTTCACGATCAAACCGAATGTCAAAACTCATAGGCATTGACAATAATGAATACGTGTGAGTATGTATGATCCAAATCCATGGTAGTGTGTGTTGCTGATATTCTCAATAATTTAATGTATTTCTAAGCATTATTTTAAGAATTTAAGCTTTTCACGCCTTCCTCAGCATAAACTTTAACTATGCCAAATTTCACTCTCAACCGTATTCACAATTCTCGTAAAACTATACCTGAAATTTTCGCTTCACGTATTAATATATAGATTTTACATTTTAAGGGCGGCTCTATACATGTGAAGTGGGGATTAAACATATTTTTTCACTCTACCACATTATGTGGGGTATCGTTGAATAGGTCTTTTAAAAAAAAGGCAGGATTTCATACATGACTTTTTTACAAAGTCAACCATTTTCGAGTCATCGGCCTCCAAAGTGGTTTATAAGTTGTTCCTGGCATTTCTAAACTATAGGAGATAGAAACTTATAAGTTTCCATGCTGATAGATCATGCTAAAATCTCTTTAGAAAAACTATATTGAGCGAATTCAGACAATATTTTCTGAAGTAATTCAAAGAAAACCTATTCCTCGTTGATAATTACGGAAACTCCTTAGACATGTCTTGGTTAGGTTTTTATCCTAGAGTCTTATACCCAGAGTTTGATGTTTAAGTTTTTAAGCTTATATCATGTTTTTATTTTATAACCCATTTCCAATTTACTTTTACACTGGTCTGGCAGGGTTAAGCCCCGACTAAATGACCTGGCTTTTTCCCCAACTCCTTAAACATTAAACTAACACTATATCAAATTTTCAAATTGCCTCAAACTTGTTTTTTGGGAATTAAAAAATTCACTTTTCAAAAATTTGTATATTGACTTAGCGCGGCTTGCTTCAAACACCTGCTCAAATTTCGTAGTAGCTCTATGTCTAGTATGTGTAAAGTTTCCAATGTTGTACAATCTATGTAGTCTATTATTAATAAAATATTTATGCAGCGGATACGCTAATCCATGTTGCTGTCTTTATCTGTCCAGTGTACTTTACCAACGTATCAGATTATAACAGCAACATTTGACATCGATTAGCGTATCCTAGCGTAAATATAATATTTATATATAGCCTAATATCTGAAACGGCTGGACCAATTTTCACGGAAATTTTACTGGCTAGCTGATGTTATAAAGAGTAACTTAAGGCTACTTATATCTTAGAGTTCCGTGTAAAGAACTAGGGTTTTGTTTCCCTTAGTTCTACGCAAACGAAGTTGCGGACACCAGCTAGTGGGTATATGTAATAAAAGAAAAAACCTACAGAATACAAATAACTTTTGACGTGACAACGTCTTATAATTCGATGGAGCCGGCTGCAAGCATGAAAAAAACATTACTCATGCGGCGTTACCTCGCCATGCGGCGTTACCTCGCTACGCGGCGGTAATTTAAGGCTTGAAGTGCAAGCGAGAGCGCGGAACGAGCGACAAAGAGGCCCAATCGGCCTCCGCGTTCGGCAGCGTTCGACATCTGTCTCTCTCCTACTTGAGTGAGCGATCCATCAGTATTTTTGGAGTTTACTCCTTAAGAATCGATTTTCATATAAGGCCTCCGGTATGAAAAAAATATGACTAGTAAAATCTACTGAACTAAACGAATGACCTCGTTACGTTTTCGTGCGCAACCTATTCTACGCACCTTTCACTTTTTTTCACATGGCGCGAATTTTTGAACTCAAATCGATCGCTAGTCGCTTTGCATTGCACACAAAATTTTACTTTTTAGAGTAAACTCCAGTCGTGCGTCGGAGCTGACACACACTTTTTTTTAATGACATTGTCACGTTCAACTATCGTCAGTAAACCGACTTTACAGACATTTTTTTTACTCGAAAAGCATGTATGTAATATATAATGATCAAACGTATCTATGTAATGATAAACAAATAAAATGGCGAAAGTTGTACTTTTCGGCCTGGAGAATAGTTTTTATTATAATAACGTATGAGATGGGAGGCTCTATGGCCACACAACCTCCATAAGCCAACCCTCACTAGGAATTTTCTCGGCATATTATATTTTATATGTTTTTCGCTTTGAGACTATTCCATATAAATAAATTCAATTTTTTATTGTTTTCTCGTAGCTTCTAAATGTTTTTCTGTTTCGAAAATTATGGAGCAAAGTAGCGAGTAGCACCCAAATATAGCCAGTAACTAACTCACACAAGCATATTATTTTACATTGATATTTAAGTATATTATATCAATGAAAAATATACTTGTGTGAATTGTAAATATTTAGCACCATTAAAAGCAGTTCCATAAAGACTTTATGTCCAAAACCGAAGCCGAGATGAACCATCAAATTAAAATAATTACCGCACAATATAAACATTGCGAGATAGTAAAACATTATTCAATTAACTTATTAGTATTGTTCCAAGCAACCGAAAGCAAAACTGAGAAGAACCATCGAAACAAAATATAAAGCCCAAAAGGACAAACGTCGCATCGTAAACCATGTGGTTTCAAAGTATTTGTTATGTCTTTCTTTACGATTGTTTACAATTAAAATTAATTTTCGCAGAACATAAAACACTTTATTGAAATCGTTTTTACGAGGATATCACTGCTTATTCCATTTTTTCATTAAATTACTCTTATTGTATTTGACTAAATAACTTAGACAACGTCTTTAGATATTAGATTTAGTTTACACCATACTATCTAGTCATGGGTCCTTGCTTACCCAAGCTGCTTGCCTAGCTTGTCTATATGTATGCCATAATACATCCAAGCCATCATATTGAACTTTAAATACGATGAAAAAAATCATCGTCTGATTGGATGAATAATTTAGTTTAATTTTTAATTACCTAGTAAGTAATGCTACATACTATTTTTAGTCTTTTTTTTTAATCCGTAGTATAGTGCCCGGCACGTAAGTTAAACCCAAATTTTAGTTTTCTGCGCATATTTTTTCACAGAAAAACGTCACAAAACTAAATGTTTTTTTAACAAAACGGTTGCTGTGTTTCATTAGACATTGTATTGTTAATCATTCTTTAGTGATATGATGTTTTTCTGTGAATAAAAATGCGCAGAAAACAAAAATTTGTGTTCAACTTACGTGCCGGGCACTGTAGTAATGTTAAAACAGCCTCCGTGGTCTAGTGGTTTGGTTTGGTTAGGTTATAACAAAAAAATGTTGTTTCCAAGTTTAGTTAGGACAATGCAGGCTGATCACCTGATTGTCTGACAAGGAAGTCGATCCATGCGTCGGATGGGCATGTAAAAAGTCGGACCTGCGCCTGATCTCTCACCAGTCGTGTCGGTTATCCTTCTCACTGGGATATGAGAGTAAAGGAACAGAGATTACTGCGCACACACTTGGGCACTATAAAATTACTCTTGCGTAACTGGTTTCAATGAAACCGGCCACCGTCCCCGAAATCGGTGTGGGGAGTTATTATATTATCCGTAGTAGGAGTACCTACTACGGCTAGGCTTTGTCCGTTCGTCTGTCTGACTGTCTGGTTTCGTTTTACTAATTATGCATATAAATGTATGAATTTAGTATAGATAATAGGTTGTGTATAGATGTCGGTCTTGGCTTCATAAAATATTAATAAATGTTATATTTGAGTGGTGGCTCTCCAGTCGTGACATGTGACGTGGGGATGCAATATATTTTTCATTTTATCCCATCGTATGGGGTATCGTCGAATAATCATCGTCCTTTTAAATAATGGTGAATTTTCATACATGTCTTTTTTTCTATTCAAGTGAACCATTTTTTAGTAATCGACCTTCAAAGTGTTTTGACCCCCCCCCCTCCCCAAATTGTTTTGAGCGAAATCGGACAGTAACTTTTGAAGTTATTTGAAAAAACCTGTGCGCGCTGACAATTACGGGCCCCTCCTTAGACATATTCTCCCAACGTGCTCTTGGTTAGGTTATTACTTTAATTAAAATGAAAAAGAACTTTCCTATCCTTAAAAATCAAAACGCACTGTTAAAAGATTATTTTCACAATAAAAGAAAATAAGATTAAAAAATATTCGCTGGAAAAATATGAATCTCACAAAAGGTACCGTTGTTATACAAATAACAAGGCTTAAAAGCGTCTTAAAGAGATGAGGTTCTGAGCATTACTCATAACGAGAACAAGATCATTATAATCGAAACAACTTTGTTCTAAATAATTGAGTTTACAAATTAATTTCTTATGTAAAAGTACCTAATGAAATCCAATTTCGTAATTTTGCTTTCTAACGGCAACATGTAGTCTTTCCAAGAAATATTTTGTAAACACCATGACAGTCAGTACGCTTATTCTATGTAGTCGTACAAAATATAAACTACCAGATGTTTCCCAAGAACTCAACTTCTTTGTTTAAAACTACAGAATATATTAAAATTAAAGTTTCAAAAGGGAATTTGTTCTCTTTATCTGAAACTACCTGGGATTATAAAAAAAGTATTCAGTAACTTTAAAGTGAAACGTTAGAAATGTAATAAAATCATTACTTTCTAAATTATAGTAAGAAATATAAAAAGTGTCTGTTTTTACTTTTTTGTTATTTAAATAAAATATACTTACTTCGGTTTTGCGATAAACTATAATATCTATTTTCTTTTATGTCAAACATTCTCTTTTATATTGTTGTTTGTAAATTGCAATCAGGGCCTTTAGTAAATCATCGCTGAGTGACATGTCGCTTGCGAGGCCTTATGTCAAAACCCTTACATTTTATTTTCGAATTTCGCCCTGGTGCTTCCGCGCCTAAACAATCGCAAAGCATCTTGAACCCTTTTTCCGGCCAACTTTAGATAAAATTTCTTATGGCTCGTTTTGACCTATCTATTCCAATATAATTTGACTTTAACGTTATTCAGGACATATAAACTAAATTGTACACGTATTAGAGCATATAATAGACAAAAAAAGCTATGTTTGTAAAAATCCCATTTCGGTTACAAATATTGTAGAAAGCCTAGCATATTTTAACGTAAGAAACTAAAAATTTAAGTTTGTTATATTAAACCGTGTGTCCAGCTCACACCGAAACGAAACAATACGCAAGAAGGCGATACATTTTTAAAATAGCCATTCAAAATTGTACTTTATTCACTATACAAGAAGGTACACGTTTAATTGCAAGTTTGGGATTTCTAGGTGTCACCGCGCTGTATACCGCGGCGCCGCTCTTGCTACTTGCATGTATAAACATCTTGAAAACTAGATGACGTATCTAAGTATTTCTTTCACGAGTAAGATTTATTTTCCACGGAGGTTTACATTCAAAATTGTGAACATTCTTTACTGTAAGTTCGATACGCAACACGACGCTGCATTTTTAAAATAGCCATTAAAAATCGAACTTTATTAATCACACAAGAAGATAATACATGTTGTTGTTAATATCAAGTTACACCGCGCTGCACAGCGCAAGTGCAACGTGTATGACCGAGGTCATATGGAACGTGTATCTTTTTGTGTAGTGAATAAAGTTCAATTTTGAATAGCTATCTCAAACATGCAGCGCCGCGTCTCGTATCATCTCGTTTCGGTGTGAACTCACCCTAATGCATCTTTAGAGCCGATGCTTTTTTTATAACCTATTTAACAGTATACTGTAAATTTCTGTAACAATCTCGAAAGTAGGTTACACAAATATTCAGACGCTTGTTATACATGAGGATAAAGGACATAAATCATCCATCGACTGGAGGCGCTTCATCCCCTGACCTAGTTACGGCCAATAAAAGCGCATCGTTTACTTTCCGAGAACTAGAAAACCAATTATACCAACTTCCAGCAGTTATCAATTTATTCGATTATTTCTAATAACAATTGTTTAAAGTTTATGACTATATCGGCTTTAAGCTGGCGGCTTTTGCGCGTGCGAAGCCGCGGGAAACATCTAGTTGGTAATAAAATGGTTACACAATCTACAATATCTGGTCCCTTAACGATATCTCCAGGTAACGTTTCAGGTCTGATGCGAATTGGTCATTAGTTGCTGAAGTTTGACAAGATAGGAAAACTTGTGCGTCAACTATAAGGGACAGCCTGTGGCTTACATTATCTATGAGGAAAATTATCTCTTACGTTAACTAGTGCAGTGCGACTACGTTGCTAATGACCCTAGGCAATCGTCGTTTTTACCCGCCTACGGCGAAGCCAAACGGAAAGGTAACGATTTTGGCAGTCTATGTATGTATGTTTGTTCTATCGTAACGTCTAAGCTACTGATCCGATATGTTATTGATTGTACTGTAGGTTCTTGGTGGAAATTCCTGTTTCACAGTAATAACACACAGGACTTCTTGCACTAAATCCACTTTTATAAGTATTTTACATTAATTTTAATATATTACACGACCGCTTTCGACAAAGTCATCATCACCTGATGATGACTTTGTCCTGTGTGTTATTACTGTGCTACTGATCCGATTTTACGTGTGTTTTACGTGTGTGACGTGTTAAAAGATTCGTTTAATAGCTCAGGTAACATAGGATTTTTATTTTACATAGTCGAGTTAATTTTTAATTTGATAATATAGTTATTGTATAAATTAAGAGACGCAGGTCTGCCAGGTGAATTTATTAACATTCTTAAATATGACCACCAAACTAACCGGGTGAAATGGCTCCGTGAACTCTTTGACGAGTACAGGTTGGAGTGTGGAGTGACACAGGGGGGACTAACGTCTCCCTTGCTCTTCAACAAGCTGAGCCACTACAGTAGGCTGCTCGAATGATGGCCACTGTGTTAACAGTATTAGTTATGCAGATGACATGGTGTTGCTCAGCCCATCAATAGCCGCCCTCAGAAATATTATTGGAGTGCGTGATGAGTATGCGAGGATGCACGTCTCGTATATAATGTGAGAAAAAGTGAGCTCCTGATATTTCAATCAAGGGTTCGTAAGCTGGGAGATGTGGCGCCCGTGCTGCTCAATGCTGTTGCTCTTCGAAGAGTAAAAGAGTTTTAAATACCTCGACCATGTGATCACCGAGGATTTAACAGACGATGGGAACAGCGTAGTACACATGTTAAAATTACACTGTTTAAAGCGTTTTGCCAAACTCTCTACACCTGCAATCTGTGGGTCAACTACACGCAGCGGGCCATCAACGCCCTCCGAATACAGTATAACAACGCGTTCAGGGTGTTGGTGGGGCTTCCTCGCTACTGTAGTGTGTCTGTGATGAACAATGATGATTCATGCCAGCAGCACAAAAAGAACAAGGTTTATTCAATGCACGAGAAGGAAGAAACTTCAAATACGCAAATCGTAAGCATATACCCCCTTACTAATAAAAATATTTACACAACGGATAACTTTAACGTTTCTATCTTTTTCTATCATGTGACATTTCCAACGTATGTCCGTACATCCGTTGTGTAAGTAGTTTTATTAGTAAGGGGGTATAATTATACAGTACCAACAAGACGTACCTATCATACGAAAATGTCACAAATGATTTATCCGTACACGTGTTACAACGTTATATAGCCAAAGAGCACGTTTATTGTCCTTTGTGAATGCCTCAAAGCATTTGTTATATAAAATTCCAACGATAAATTATCATTTATAATTAATATTTCAATATGAACGCTTTCCTACATAACGCAGTATGAAACATTTTACGTCGCGAGCTGTGATAATATATTAAAACTATTTTATATTTTACAGCAATTGTAGCATATTCCTACCTACTTACATTGTAAAGATAAAGGTATGTGGGGATGGATGGATGTATGGTTGGATGTTTGTGACTCTCTCAAGTGAAAACTACTGGACTGCTTTTGATGAAATTTGGTATGGGAGTAGTTTAGGCTCTGGTAGTTTAATTAACACATACGCTACTTTTTATCCCGACAAAGTACAATGTTCCCGTGGAACACTAAATTTACGCGGACGGCGCCGCGGGAAAAGCTAGTTAATTACAATTTTAATATAATAAGTGTTTAGTTTATGTAAGGCTTATATGTCTAAGCAGAATGTTTTTTTTATACCCGATGAAAAAAGGAAAAAAAAATATACTGTTTATAATAATGATCAGCTCACTAGCAGTTAATTTACTAATCAAGAAATTTAAAACCCAAATCTTATTCAATTTTGAATAAACTCAATGTGATAACGATAAAATATCTCCCCGGCTCACTATAAAATCTACGTGTTTCTATCAAATTATTTTTTATGCGACATTTTTATATAACCCCATTTATTCATAAAGCCAAAAATCTCTTTAACTGGTTCGATTACGCCATTTTTCGTGGCACATTGCGGTATCCTCAGGAGGTTTGTTCAGTTCAACGACGCTGGTAGGTACAATTTTGCATACGACATACTATGAAAAGACTGTCACGTAGAGTTACAACGTTTATAAATAATTTTCCGGGTTGGGGAATGAGAGGAAAAATGTTAGAAGGTAAGGTAAAGGGATTTTTATTAATGCTTTCAGTAAAATTTCGACGAACGCGTATTAAAATAAGTTCGGTGGTTTTTATCGTTAAACCTAAGTATGTAAGTAAAAACACTTTAGAAATAATATTTTGATAGAAAACAGACGATAACTTTTGAAGTATGTTATTTTTTTAAAACTATGAAGCGTTGATAGCTACGGAACTATTATATCGCAAGTTTCATGAGTTCATATGTATAGTAAAATTGCTGAGTTTCCCATTGCATTATTGCTAATGTAATAGGAAACTTATATTATTTCCGTTTAATAAAAACATAGTGTTTTTAGTCAGATTGAATTGGACTTCCGTCGGATGCAGGTCTTTCTCGAAGTTCTTTTTATAATATATATTTTCGTGTGTCAATTAAAATAGTTTTTTTAAAAAACGAAATCCTGAACCACCCCGTAACAGAACCCTCCTTAGACATGTCCTGACATACTCTCGGTTACCTAACCAAGCCTTATTTTTAATAAAAGAAGTTTTTTAAGGACAAGAAAAAAAGTGTGCCTGAATTTGGTGAGAAAAACAATTTCCCCCCTAAAATCCTGACCAGAAATTTTGTAAAACCTCTACATAATTAAATATTATCAAAACCTTTTCAATATGAACCATTTGAAGGGAATTATGAAACCACTCATAATATTTAATGAAACATTCATAAATTGGTTGTCCAATTACAGACAAACGCGGTCCGATAAAGGAATCAAAATGGAGAACACTCGCTACATTTCACTGGAGAGAATTTCTAGAAGCTTGTAGACAATAATTTTTAATTGAATGAACCAATTGTACTCTTCAATACGAGGTTAGACTTATTTGTTTTACATTTGAATTATTTATTACATTTTTGAGCAAACAGTTGAGATACACGGTATGTGCTATATAAATGTATACAATACATAACATTTTGAAAAATTTGTTAATATTTAAGTTTACATGTGAATGACATACATGTGAAGTTATAATATTATTAGGACACTGGTATCTAGACAATTGATCGTTAATGCTTACATTTTTATGACGGTAAATATTTATTGATTAATATTTGACCTATTCTTACAATATTTGACGGAAAACTCTAAGAAACAAACTTTACTTTTTCAATAGAGTAATGTGCAAATCATCATGCCATTACATGAAAATTGTGGGTTACAAAGTTATGGCCGCAAATTGTACGCAATTCAATATATTATCTTGATTGTAGTTATTTGGTTTGGCATAATAGATATTAAAATAGGTCTGATTTATGTCCAGCTTTTTGTCTATACTAATATTATAAAGAGAGAAGATTTGTTTGTTTGCTTGCATCGAATAGGCTCCGAAATTACAGGACCGATTATGATGAAATTTGGATCATGTATCAAATACAAAGAAAATTAATTTTGTTGAGTGGTAATTAGGTACACAATATAAATTTATACAACTAATAGATTTCGAAAATGCTATGATCATTTCATTAATTGCCTATTTACCATTCGTAAATAGGTTAGAATAAACACAAAATATATAATAAATTGTAGGCAGTAAATAAAAATTGGAGTGAATGTAGGCGTTTGTCTAAGGAATTAGAGTACGCGGAACAACCATTAAAAAAAGGACGGGCCTCGGTTCATACAAATGGACGACGGGTAAATAAGCACAAAACTAACTAAATTAAAACGTGACTCGGTAAAACTAATTGGTTTACTTCGTATCATTCATTATGGAGGACTATTAGGGGTCCTTTTTCATGGGCGCAAACAAGCGGATAGATTACCAAATGACCACAATAAAACCTCATAGTATCAATCTGAAATCATCTGAAATTAACCAATGAACTTTAACGTCCCCGAGGAGGACAAAGAGTGATGGTTATTTTCATTAATTTTCATTAACGAGCATTTCGTGTACTTTTTAAGAGTATGACTACAACGTCCTACTAATATTATGTAAAATTTTGTGGCGAAGGATGGATGTATTGATGGATGAACGGATGGATTGTTGTGACTCTTTCATGCAAAAACTACTGAACAGATTTTGATAATATTTGGTATGGGAGTAGTTTAGGCTCTGGGTACATAGGTACATTTTATCGCAGCAAAATATACGGTTGCCGCGTGATTTCTTTTCGCGCATACGAAGTTACAGGCAACAGCTGTATTCTAATATAATAAATACAAAGATATTTGGGACATTCTCGAGCGCCAATCGAGACCATGATTAGTCTATGATTAAATAAAAAGGCGTCCAAAAAATGGCACAATAATTGTTGTGAATCTAATGTGCATCTTATTATAATATATAGACACTAAAAGACTTACAAGTGATTAGAACCATTTATTTACTTACTTTAACTATTTCACATTCGTATCGTCATAATTTATTCATTGCAAAGTCTATATCACATGGAAAACTTACACATTTAAAAACATAACAAAACTTTTTATAAAACATGTAGACAAATCCATCACAATAATAATTATGTTTTGAGAAGTGGAAAATTTGGTCATCAAAATAGTGTGTTCAGTATTATCATCGCAAGGCGTTTAAGCCTGGATGCAACTTGTTTGCATATGAGACAGATTATCACAGAGAATGTTGTAACACACAATCGAACCTTTGTCCATTTCAACCTGGGAATTCGTACGTCCTTAAAAAAGTTGAAATGATTGATTGGTAATGCTACATGCACACTTTGATTGCCATAACAGCTTTTGTAGGAAAGTCTCTTTAAAACAGGATAAAGTAGGTTATTAGAAGGTAATGCTAGATAATTCACGTACTCGACGGCGCACTATATATTATGTTTCACATTCTATATCTTCGCTAATTATGGTCGAGGGCAGATAAATGCTGATTATATAGAACAAAAGGATTGACCACATATAATTCCATGCTATATATAATTCCAAGCTCCATCAACACCAGCTCGGTAGTGGCTGCTGTTGCTGCTGTACGAGTATTAGTAACCCTATTTTAGACCGAGATACAAACTTCAAACTTCAATTTTGTTTGATGCACAAATTCAAAGTTTAGTTGAAGTGGTATAATAATAGCTCCCCACAACGATTTCGGCTACGGTGGCCGGTGTCATGGAAACGCAGCCAGCTACGCAGGAGTTTTTTTAGAGTGCCCAAGTGTGTGCGCAATACACAAGAGCACTCGCTCTTCCTTTACTCTTGTGATAACAAGATCCACTGGATTCAGTGGGACGAATGTCCGACACGACTGGCGAGATATCAGGGGCAGGACCGACTTTTTACATGCCCATCCGACGCATGGATCATCTTTCTAGCCAGACAATCAGGTGATCAGCCAAAGCGCCCTAACCAAACATTGAAATAATTTTTTTGTTGTTCCAACGCGGGAATCAAACCCACAACCTGCGAGTAGAGAGCAAACCTCTTAACTTGACCTTTCCTTAACTGGACCATTGAGGCTGTTATAATATACTAGCTTTTGCCCGCGGCTTCACTAACGCAAATACAATATCCCACGGGAATGCTGTACTTTTTCGGGATAAGAGTACCCCATGTTTTAATCCAGAGCCTAAATACTACCATACCAAATTTCATCTGTTCAGTAATTTTTGCGTGAAAGAGTAATAAATATCCATCCATCCTCACAATCTTTCACATTTATAATAGCAGGAGGATCTTTTCTAATCTCTAAGAGCATTTTTCTTAATAAATAGTCTATGTGTACCATCTGATGCACGTAAAGTTTTCATCAGCAACAAGTTACTTTTTATATACACTTAGATAAAACTTACTCTAGGAAAATGTGTAACACACTTTCCCAAACGTACCTAAATTCATTTATAATCAAAGATAATTCGTAACTCTTCATAATTAATGTCTTAATTGCTTGTTAATATAAATCTTCGTTCAAAAGGAATTTTAATAAAGACCTATTCTTTTGGACCGTGAAAATGGGGAAGATTTGATTAACACTCTTAAACGACCTTTTATAAATCCCACCGTTGTAAAACTCCCTTTAAATTTTGTGTACAATGTAACAATATTAGAATTATTTGAAGAAAGGAGGAGTAACACTTAAAGTTTGCGTGTAAAATTGTTTGTGGATATATTTCAGCTTTCTCACCGTAGTTTGCTTTCACGATAAGTGTTTAAACAATTCTTTTGAGACAAAAAAGTCGTTAGCATATCATTTATACAACTGGTATAGATAGTTCAAATCATCTTTGCGCGCGGAATTATGTGTGCGTTAACCTTGTATATGCACAGTGACTTTGTGTGCGTGACAAGAGGTACAGTGAAGTACAAAATACAGAAACATTTATTACAACTAAAATAAAAACTTAATGTGTAAAATGTATTTTTATTTGTATAAATATTACAATTTTTATATTTTGATATTAAAATTGGACTTGCGCCGCAAACTGGATCATTTACTAGTTGCAAAAGATCTGTCGCATCCTTTTTCATAAATTCGTATACCTTGTCAATAGTTTCACGAGTCTAAAACAATAACAATACGTTAACTTTAAAAATATTATTTTTTAAAGATTCATACATTATTGAATCATGACAAATATTAATTATATCGAAAGTGACACATAACAAAAATATTTACTTGACTCCTTAAACATTTTCTCCGTGAAGAGCTAGACATTTTCTTAATGACTGTACCCACGCAAAAAAAAAACGATAAGAACACGTGTTGCTCGGACGACGGCGGTTGCGTCACTGCCACACAAATTAAAGCTGTATAATTACAAGCGCACGCACACATAGCGTCACGCGCAAAGATGAGTTGAACTATCTATACTTACTTATAAAAAGAATCGCCTAAATTTGAACCGAATAATATAATATCTTAGTAATGGTCTAATGCTGTATTAAAGCATTTTTCAACATAAAACGTGTGACATACTTGAACCCGTTGTTTAACCAAATATCGACAATACAATCTTCGAAAATATATTACGTATAAAATAGAGTTAGTACGATACGGGATGGCATCAATTATTCAGGCGGCCCTGTTCGACTACACACCAAGTTTGAACCGATCGATAGAACAGTTTTAGTTGAATGAAAAACGAATTACACATAATTAGTGCTGGGATAATAAACTGAACTATTTCACGTATTGGAACAAAGCAAATAATGCTATTAAACTTCAGTCTTTTCGATTCTATAGTATGCGCTCCCTAGTATATCGGATCAAGTATTGAGAGAACGGAAAACAAAATAATATTAGCTGTACAATCTCGCGCCGGTTCTCCTCGGCGGGTCAGGGTTGAACCGGTAGAGAAGTATTTTGTAGTATACTGATAGGAGCTGTAACATTCAATTTGGAAACAATTAATTTATTTACTTACTCAATATAATTGTGTACTTTTGTATTAAGTACTTTTTGTAATTTTGCTTCCAAAAACCGGCCGAAACACACGAAGGGTTCCATACAAAATGCAAAAATCACGTAATCGTATTATATAGCGCCCCCTAAATATTTATTTCATTCAGTTTTTAGCGGCAGTTGCTGTTGTCATTGCGGCAACAGAAATACATCATCTGTGAAAATTTCAACTGTCTAGCTATCACGGCTCCTTAGCCTCTTATCTCCTTAGATACAGACTGGTGACAATCGGACGCACAGACGGACAGACAGATAGATAGCGAAGTAATAGGATCCCGTTTTTACCCTTTATACCTTAAGTACGGAACCCTTAAAAGGAGATGTAAGGTCACATTAACAGATTATTGAAATATGATAATAAACTTAATATCGATTTAAAATTGTATCTAAGTAATACAATTTTTTTTTTATAATAATAATAATAAATATCTATGGACGCTTCACACCACGTCAATCTGGCCCCGTGCTAAGTATCCGAAGAACTTGTGTTACAGGTACCAGAAAACGGGAAGTATATTTAATACTTTTATACTATATGTATATTTAAGATTTTTATTAAATTATACACATATTTAATACACATCCATGACCCAGGAACACAGAAAAACTTGTTTGTTCTTTCGGCGGGATTCGAACCCGCGACCCCCGGCTTGAGCACCAACGCGCACAACCACTGAGCCACAGAGGTCGTCGAAATTTTAAGTCGTAAAAGCTTTCTCAGCTCTCTATGACCAGTTAAGGGACGTCTTACGAGACTATTAAACTTGACAGACAACTTTTGATCACAGGTTGTAGGGGACCCTCTTCACAGCGGCAAAATCATTTGTGAAACTATAATTTCATTTATTTTGGATCTAAGGAATGTGCGACAGGCTCTTAAAGTAAATCAATACCACCTAAACATAATTAGAATTCTACTATCCTACTAATGTTATGAATGTGAAAGTTATGGATGTTTGTTACTCTTTCACGCAAAAACTACTAAACGAATTTAGATGAAATTTGATATGGTAGTAGTTTAGGCTTTGGATTAAAACATAGGCTACTTTTTATCCCGGAAAAGTAAAGTACTCCCGCGGGATACTCGATAGTATATTTACGCGGGCGGAGCCGCGGGAAACTGCTAGTATGTCATACTAGCTTTTTCTCGCGGCTCCGTACGCATTTTTTTAAAATCGTGAACTCACGACAAAATGTTAAAGCCTAAGTTACTCATGAGCTTACCGCGTTAAACGAAATCCAGCAGAAGCCGTACATTTTGCCTCGATACGGCGTGGCGTCGCGTCATCGTGGCGTTGCTGCGTGGTGATTTGCGCGGCAATGCAACGTCGCCGCCGAAGGGCGCAAAATGTACGGGAATTTTACATAGCATGGCAATCCGGCGTCGTGGCATGCATTTGTATGGATAAATATTACGAGCAAGGCGATGCATTAAGAGAAATTATAATTTTTTTATTCCAAGGAATTAGCCAAAAAATTATTGTTATGCATACGAGTAATTATAAAAGTAAATAACAGACGAAAAACAACGCTGCGATAACAAAAACGAAGAGCTTGATGAAAAACAAAATGAACATAGCTCAAACAAACACTGTACGGCTAAGCTTAATTTAGAATTCAGTTTACGAGAGAACGAACTATTGTTTTACGGCATAATTAAAAGTCAAGCGTTTACAAATTGTTTAAAATTATATTGTAGTGATGATAAAAACATATTATACTCAACAAGAGAGTTTCAAGAGTATTAAACCTGTTGGTAAATGTTATAAAATTAACAGTTTTGTTTATTACTGCAATAACTTTCGTTTATTTCTTAGCTCCTTTAAGAGCTTAAAGGTCTGTTCATACCGAAACGAGACAATAACGAGACACTGCATCTTTTATATAGCCATTCAAAATTGAACTTTATTCTCTACAAAAAAGACACACGTTTTATATGACATCAATTATACACTGGACACGCGCTGTGCAGCACGGTGCAACTTGACATTCGAACTCTTACAATGTGCGTTAAATAAGACAATTTTATACGAGGGCGGGTCAATAAGTCCGTGACTTTTGGAATAAAACACAGATTTTTTGATAAATAAATCATTTTATTTTTCAACGTAGTCCCCCTTGAGCTCTATACACTTTGTCCAACGCTTCTCGAATTTTTTTATCCCTTCAAAAAAATATGATTTGTCGAGGTCCTCAAAATAGGCCTTTGTTTGCGAGATGACTTCATCAGTGGAGTCAAATCTTTTTCCACCGAGCCATTTTTTCAGGTTTGGGAACAAGAAGTAGTCACTCGGAGCCAAATCTTGAGAATAGGGTGGATGTGGGAGCAATTCATAGCCCAATTCATGGATTTTTGCCATGGCAACTGCACATGTGTGCACCCTTGCATTGTCTTAGTGAAAAAGAACTTTTTTCTTGGCCAAATGAGGTCGGGTTTTTTTTCAAATCCTATTTGAAGCGGTCAAATAAGTTGGCATAATATTCCCCATTAATTGTTCTTCCCTTGTGAAGATAGTCAATGTGGATTATCCCACGTGCATCCCAAAAAACAGTCGCCATAACTTTATTGGCTGACAAACCCACCTTGGCCTTCTTTGGCGCCGATTCACCCTTAGAAACACACTGTTTTGACTGTTGTTTGGTCTCTGGTGTATTGTGATGGATCCATGTTTCATCCACGGTTAAAAAACTCCTCCATATTGTGATTAAACAACGCCAAACCTTCCTGTGAAGTTGTTACACGATTGCGTTTGTGGTCGACTGTGAGCAAACGCGGCACCCATCTTGCGGAAAGCTTTCTCATGCCCAAGTGATCATTCAAAATTGAAACCACTGAGCCATGCGAGATGCCTATGGCTTCCACAATCTCTTGCACTTTCAATCTTCGGTCGGCCAACACCATATCGTGAATTTTTTCGATTGTTTCGGGTGTAGAGACCTCAACTGGGCGTCCAGGACGTTCGGCATCTTCAGTGCTTGTAAGGCCACAACGAAATTCAGTAAACCACTTTTTTACCATTGAAATCGATGGTGCAGAGTCCCTATAGTATTTATCAAGCTTAGCCTTGGTCTCGGTTTGTTTGTGGTTTATGGTTTTTTTTCGCAAAAAATAATGCTTAATAAGCACACGAAATTCACTTTTTTCCATTGTTTCCTTAAGTTACTGGATAGTCTGATAAAGATAGCTGTAAAACAGAAACTAACTGACGCAGCAAGTTCAAATTTTGATAGGAGTCAACTGACAGATGCCTGTTGACAGGAGTAGTGTTGCTTTTTCAGTAAGGAGGTTAGAAATTCAAAAAGTTACGGACTTATTGACCCGCCTTAGTAGTTTGGGTAAGCCACAATCAATACAGTAATAATGATGATTTACTATATGGTGAAGGACAACGTGATGTCAGCCATATCTAAATAGGCTAATGTGGAGGACCACAGACTCACATTACACCTCAGTAGTTAAAAATGTTGCAGTCAGAGATAAATATTGTTTTAATACGAGAAGTCGCTGATAACTACGTGGCCTAAGGAAGTACGCGATGGCCTGTAACGTAGTTACATTCCCTTTCCATAAAATCGATTATTTTGGCGTTACTCGCGTCATCTATGATTTGTATAATTAATTATTTAGTCATTTTTAGAGGCTTAAAGCGCCATCTATCGGCGCACGTCCTTACTAAAACGGCGTCAGCCTTGCTATAATACTTAATTCGTAGATCGATTTTTCCGTCTTAAATATTAAAAAAATACTTATTTAATTTTGAATAATAATGAAAATACAGTGGATTTGTAATATTATAGTACATAATATATTGATTATTGATATAATATCTTTTTATTTTGATTTCTGGATTTCTTATCTCTACGCTTTAGTTTATAGTTGTCAAAAGTTTAAAAAAGAGGAAGGAAGGGTATATGAATGGCACTTCTTCGAATGACATTTCCTTTTAGGATAAAATTTTCTATACTCAAGGTGTAGTCGTTATAATAATTATATTTTAATCCCGTGTTCCACGGAACTTGGTTTCGGGCACAAACACCGCCAACTACAGCATTCGAGGCACCGATTAAAAGGACTTATACCTAGCTGGAGTTCTGAGTGCTTATAGATATCGGACTGGGACTTTTTGGACGATTGAATCTACAAGAAGTTGGAGCCCCATCTCGCTCTCCCACCACGTGCTAGACTCCTGGACTAAGGACCGGACTCTACAGCTAAGTTCCCACGTGGTTTACAGCCCCTTAGATACCCTTAGACACCAAGAGGCTAGACCAGACCGTACGGCCTTCTGCCCACGACCCCTATTTTTCTTTTTTTTAAATATAATATATATTATATTGTCACGGAGAATCTTTTTATTTTATTTTTAATTTCACCCGTAACAGGCCTATATCTCATATTACGTATAGAATCACTCATTATATTATTGTAAGACGCAAATTTCATGAAAATTACTTTATAAGTAGAACAATCAACAGTGCCGTGTTAACAGAAACTCAAGATCAGATCAGGGCCTAGCAAGAATATTTGATAGCGACGTAACGTTATCGAATAACAAGCGTGAGAACGTCTATTTTAACCATTTATAGCCTTATATTTTAACCACTCTCCTTTTACTATACTACTAAATACAATACTTCAACTCGTATTACACTACTAAACTATGTGTTTTCTACTATAAAGTGACATATTCTCACGAAAACTTTCTCTTTCCCATATTTCGGCCGAATATTCGTAATTAACCCGCAACACCTGAGCCAACTAGGTTGAGTCCCGCGAGATTGGAAGCCCCGCTTGTGCACGGATTAACTTTTACCTTAGAAAAACACTGCTTTTGAATGTGCTGTAAACTATTGACTTTTATAACCCAATACTGTGAGTTAATAGAGCGGTAGGTATATATTGTAAAGTATTTGAAGCTAACGAGAGCGATACAATGCATTATTGTTACGTACACAAGAAGTCAAAATATGTCTCTTTGGAAAATTGTATTGAGACTTGACATTATTCAAAAATTATTTGATAAGGAGCGCACTTATAATTAAAAATATATATCCGTAATATGACATAACATCTATATATGAATCAAATGTTAAAAACTATTACCCGACTACATAAATTATACAGCCTATGTCACCGTGCCATTATTACAAATCTATTGACACCTAACTACTGCATTAAACTTGATATCATAAACTGATTTTTGGTGTTTGACCAATCAAAACGCGTTAAACGTTGATTTGACGTCTATGAGAATACCATTTTGCTGTTTTAACCTATTGAGACTGCATCGAAACTGTATTATTGTGAGATTTAATTATTAGAATCACCCTACAGTATTTTGGGTGCTACGGTGAAATAAACATTCATACATACATACACGGACAAAATTATTACTCTCCGACTGTGGCGAAGCAAAACTTCGCCGCCGTATATTATAATGAGCACTCGCGTTTACAGTAAACACACAAATCAATCAAAGCCATGCGAAAAATTGACAGAGTGAAAACATTAAATGATGAATGCTAACCGCTCTTTATACCACATTCAGATATACAAAAGAAAGCCAGCAAATTGAAAAATAAAAGTTACGTTTGCAATAAGCAATTATTTGAAATATTATGAACAAAAGTACTCTCTTCCGATGATTTCGAAAACAATTCGGATCCCTTTTTAAAAGAGGCTTATGGTTTTTGTAAAGGTGATTAGGTGAGGTGAGGTGATCAGGTGATTTTAGGAAAGTTTTTTCCTTAAATGCAGTAGATGGTTTCTTTAGGCTCAGACTTTAAATCGTAGACTTTAATTTATCTAGATAATGTTTTCTTTATATTTTTTCTGTGAAGGACATAATAATATTGTATCGATCTTAACTTCAACATTAATAAATACTACTACTATTATATATGTGAAGGTTTGTGATGATAGATAGATGGATGAATGGATGGATTGATGGATTGATGGATGTTTGTTACTCTTTCACTCAAAAACTAATGAACGGATGTTGATGAAGTTTAAGCTCTGGTTTAACACACGGGCTAATTTTTGTGCCGAAAAAGTACAGTGTTACCGTGGTTTTTCTCATTTACGTAGCATAAAATTATAAAGACGAAGAAAATATATAAAATGTCACTCAACGGTCGTTTTCCATTCAGTAATTCCAAATGAACACATTACAAGATTGTTCCTTAGAAAAACCTGATAATATTAATTACACTCCAAATTCCATGCCGAAAAAACAATTTTCCCTTTCCTCGGATTCTGTCAAGTTGATTAACCAAAGATATTTTAATATAACACATCGGAAGTTTGGGCGGGCGGGGCGGCTCGCTATTGATTTTACCCCCGCCCGCCCGCCGCACGCATCTCAACTGTTGCTCCCGGCTCAGACCAGGAGCAGCAGTAGGATAGTATACAGGCTGAGTTTGGGTGTGGTATGTTGGTTATTTGGGCAAGTAGAAAATATTATAAAAGCAACTCAATATACTGTACATATTTTTTCTTTCTTTGTAGATAATCGATTATTATAATAAATAACTTTCAATAAAAGTGGTATGAGAATAGAGATGATATGATACCTGAATAAGATAAGATTTTACGATATTTGTTAAAGTTTGTCGCACGTCACTGTATAAAAGTAATGAGATTTGAGACCTGACATTAAATAAGCATTTTACTAAAATACTCGAGGCATATAAGTGTTTGTCAATTTATTTACTATCACTGAGCAGATTTAAAGAGATCATTTATGTCTACGACACAATCTATTACCAATACAGTTTGAATAATGACCTACTGTTACATCTTCCCTACGTCTGATCCTTGTACAAAGTACATGTGCCTTAAAGGACCTCGCCTATCAAGGACGCGAGAATTGAGTTAAATAACAATATCAATACGAACACATCACAGATTTGTCTATTAATTTTGTAGAATGACGAGCAAACGGATCACCTGATAGTAAGCGATTATCGCCGCATATCCACCAGACGAGCTACATGTAAATTTCCAGCCTATAATATTTTTACTGTAATTCAAAGAAAACCTTGTGACCTTATGATATAACGGCAGAATTAGAAAAATATACTCGAACCAATAATATTTCTTACTTAATTAGTAAAATATTTAAGAACCAATATTATTTTTTTAGTAATGCAAACCGTATTTTCATTATTTTCTATGCCACTAATTGGATCATCACTTGAATACCAACGTTTGAATTTCCAAGAAAATCACTATGCAAAATTAGCTAGAGGTCAGATATACGAATTTCTAAGATATAAATATCCATAATTTAATGCAAAATGTCCTAGCTAAACTAAAAAACAAAATGATATAACAGCAATATTGTTTGTGTTGCAATACCATATATTAGCCTATACCATTATTATATATAATAACATTAAAAAGAGGAAATATTATTTTGTTTGCATAGAATAGGCGCCGAAACTATGTGACCGATTTTGAAGAAATTTACCACAGATATAAAATAGACCACGGGAAAGAACATAGGCTACTTTAAAAAAAATTCTTTAGCGCGCACAGTTGCGGCTAACATCTAGTAGCCTACATTATTATAGAATTCGTGTAAGAGTGTCGTGTCGTTGTGGACCTCGCGGCAAAGTGTGTTATACAACACTAACACGATTATTTCTGAAAGTATACATTATTTATTCATAATTAGAAAAGCACAAGCTAACTTAATGTAATGGTGTTGTACTACGAGGCAACATTTAGGCACTACAGAACTTATATAGGCTAGATGACTGATTTATTGCATTTTTCTATATAAATTTATCTATATTAATTAAAAGGTATATTATTATTATAAAATATTAGAGTAAAACTTATACTTTAAACGGGCAATTCTTGTATATAATTATAAATAAATAAATAAATTATTGAGCATAAAAACAAAAGTTTAAGTAATACATTACACTTAAATCTTTCTCATTTTTAACTCAATATTAAGTAGGAAAATATATTGTGAAATAAAACAATACTAAAGGAAAGCATCTAGGCTGTATAACGCGACCAGCTGCATTTCAAAATGAGATTTGAAGCGAACCTGTCAGGCAATGGGAAAATATATCCAAGCATATGAACCTCCTCTGTTGTATTAAAAACATTTTTCCCTTTAGATTTATAACTAGTTTTCCCAGTAAGCTTCAGAGACGTACGGAGATAATTTATAAAAGAGAAATGTTTAAGATAAAGGGAACAGTATATTTTAAAATAACTGACTTTAAAAATTAATTAAAAAAGATAGTAACGATTTCAACGCTCCATTTAATTACAAAGGAAAAGGCGAGTTTTAATAACACAGAGTATTACACTTGAAAAGGGTTGGGCGTCAAAAGAATTGTTACTATCTCTACCTGTCGTGAACGCAATTAAAATAAAAGGTAAGACTTGATTTAAATAATGTGCAGGTATTTGCATATTTAGATGATAGAATTACCTATTTAAAGTTGGATTTAAACAGGTCAATCGGTTGTGATAACTTTTATTATCCACGACATTAGAGTTACTATAGAAAAAAATATATATTTTCGTTTACGGTTATGTTCATATTCAAACAGATGTTACGAACGTACAAAACACGCAAAATAACATCCCGTGGAAACGTTTTTATCGCGATAATGAGTAGCCTATGTCCTTCCCCTTGGTCTACTCTACATCTGTGCCAAATTCCATCAAAATCGGTCCAGTAGTTTCGGAGCCTATTCAATGCAAACAAACAAAATAACAGGCAAACAAACAAATATGTCATGTTTATAATATAATGTTAGTGTGCATTAATTCGTAACTGAGAAACAAATATAAAGTGTAAGTTTAGCACAACTTTATACCGCCGTTGGTGTTTAGTACAAAGTGTATATGAAATTTTAGTTATGTCAAAAATACAACAAGTCTTGAATGAACGTGGTAAGGATTTCAGTATCGCTTCCTACAAGTAAATTTAGAGATATTTAATTATAGTAAGCCTACCAATATAGAAAACCTATGTGAGCATAATACAAAAATAAGAATATGTATATTGTGTATCATTGAACAAAATCATTTTGTTACCACCTTCATACAATTAAGACTAATAATAATTAACGGCTAGATGACTATCTGAAATATAAAGAGATAGCTGAATGAGACCAGCTGACCGCAATCCCAGTGATTAATAGTGAATCTGTCGATATGTTCGTCGGATAATGTAATGTTTGCCGTATTGGATCAGCATTCGAATTTATTTTCTGTTAAATATATTTGTACTAATAATAGTGTATGCAAAGTCCTAGTGAACTGTTTGTCACTGTTACATATATCAACAGTAAGATGTAACTGTCAATGTCATTATTGACATTGACAGATGTCATAAGTAAAGCCTATCGAGTTGGCCAAAAGGCTATACATAGTGTAGACGTATATATTGTGCTAAGCATATCTCATTACATATTGTAATACGTATTCGTGGTAAGCACCAATAAAGGAGAGTATAAGAATTGCTGCTGTATTATTATCGTCACCACACGAGCGCACGAAGGACTTACAATCAAGAGGTCATAGACCAACACATGGTGTCAGGTGTGAAAATTTAAAAGAAAACGAAAATTATGAACAAAAAAGAGGGTACGTCGAAAACTCCGGAAGCTTCGAGACAATCTGAGTGTGGGAACTTAACAATGGCAGGCAACGGAGTACAGAAGCTTGAGATCTCTACAGAAATTATCAACAATAATGCTGAAAATTTCAAGAAATGGACGCAGTCATTCGAGATATTTCTACTGGCGTCGGGCATGGAGAAAACGGAAGACAAAAGAAAAATTGCAATCATGCTGCATTCCATGGGAGAAAAGGGTTTAAACATATACAATTCCTTCAATTTGGACCTAAGCACTGCTACTTTCCAAGAAGTCAAGGCAAAATTCGTCGAGTATTTTGAACCCAAAAAGAATTTGACGGTGGCACGACACAAATTCTTTACGTTGAAACAGCGTGTGAACGAATCCTTGGAAAACTTTCTAATGGAATTAGAAAACGCAAGTCATGCCTGTGAGTTTGGTTCGCTACGTGAGTCCCTTGTAAAGGACATTCTCATTGCTAATATGGCCACAAACTTCTCGCAATTTCGTCAAAAGCTACTACAAGAACAGGACCTATCCCTAGAAAGAGCAAAACTCCTCTGTAGAACACTGACGATGGCGCAGAAAAGTGAAGAATCAATCAATGCAGCAGATGGAAGAGAAGCCACAATATACAAGCTACACAAAAGTCGTCGGGCCAGTTCCCCCTCATACCAGAAAAGAAAAAACGCAAGATCTCCATCATGCCAAGGTCACCCAAGGTCAGCTACGCCTGGATCAAGAACAACGTCGTGTGTAAAGTGCAACACATCGCATGGTCGCCGCAACTGTCCAGCTTGGAAACACAGATGCATGTCATGTTTTAAATATGGACATTTTACTCATTTATGTTTCAAGAAAAACGGTGTCAGGACTGTTGTTACTGGGGTAGGTAGCATAAATCTCGATGATGAATCAAGCCCCAAAAGTGCTGAGGCTGAGGCTGAGAGATTTACAATAGGGGCATTGTTCAACATTAAAAACATAAAATCACAGAATGCTAGTACAAATTTGATAAGCACAACAGACAAGTCCTGGTACTGTTCTCTTAATATAAACAACAAAAATGTAGATTGCCTAATTGACACTGGCGCAGACATAAATGTGATGTCTTATCAAGTATTTAAAGAATTGAATCTTAAATTTGACAAGCAGAGTAAAGAAATGTGTAAAAAATATAATATATTTGCCTACAGTGGGCACAGAATACCGATTAATTTCAGTATTAAACATTTGTTGTTTAGCTGAAAACAAAACAAAACCAGAAAACATTACTTTTGTTGTAACAAAATTAAATTGTCCAACTGTGATTGGTTTACCCACTTGTATAAAGCTAAATTTAATAACAAAAAACTTTTCTCTATCAATGGAAAATGAAAAAAATGTTGAGCAAAATGTATATAATATGTATCAAAAAACTTGTCACAAAATTGTGACCAGATATAATGATGTGTTTCAGGGTCTAGGCTGCCTCCCATACGAACACAGCATCGTGCTAAAAAAGGATGCTATTCCGTGCGTTGATCCCCCTAGAAAGGTACCCTTCGCGTTGGTTGAACCGTTAAGGAAAGAGCTTCAACTCATGGAGAACATGGAAGTCATACGGAAGGTGAATAAACCTACTCTCTGGGTGAGTAGTTTAGTTATAGCCATGAAAAAGAATGGTGGATTGAGAATTTGCTTAGATCCTAGAAATTTAAATAAAAATTTATTGAGATGTCATTATCCAATTAAAAATATAGATGAAGTCAGGTCTAAATTGTCCAAAGCCTCTTATTTTTCACATTTAGATGCGTTTTCTGGATTCTATAACATAAAATTAACTAAAGAAAGTAGTGATCTATGTACATTTCAAACTTCATTTGGCAGATACAAATTTTTAAGATTACCTTTTGGAATAAACACGGCTACAGAAATTTTCTATAAAACCATGATAGATCTTTTCGGAGACATAGAGGGTATAATAATTTGGTGTGATGACATTTTAATATACGGTGAAACAATTGAAATACACAATAAAAGGTTAGAAATGTTTTTGGACAGGGCTAGGCAAGTTAATTTAAAATTAAATAAAGCCAAGTGCAAGTTTCTTCTAGAAGAAATAGCATATTTGGGCTATATTTTCAGTAAAGAAGGTGTAAAAATCGATCCAGAAAAAGTTAAAGCGATAAAAAACATGCCCATACCTAAAAATATTAAGGATTTGCAGAGATTTTTAGGCATGATAAATTTTTTAGCACTGTTTATAGAAAATCTAGCAGAAAAAACTAATACCCTAAGAAATTTGTTAAAAAAAGATATGTTATGGTTATGGGATGAAAATTGTCAAAAGTGCTTTGATTTATTAAAAGAAGTCATATCTAAAGCACCTGTGTTAACTAATTGTAATTGCAACTTACCTGTGATTTTGTCGGTAGATTCATCAAAGAATGCACTGGGAGCGGTCTTGATGCAAGACAAACGAAGAAAAACGAAGACAAAGAAACGAAACGAAAAATATAGTTCAAGAACACTTACCCCCTCTCAACAAAACTACGCCCAGATTGAAAAAGAATTGTTTGCCATACAGTTTGGATGTAATAAATTTCACCAATATATTTATGGCAGTAAAACAACTGTTCATACTGATCACAAACCTTTAATTTACCTTTTTAAAAAACCTCTTCATGAAGTACCTGCTAGGCTACAAAGAATGATGTTATCGTTGCAAGGTTATGACCTAGAAGTAGTTTATGTACCTGGTAAATATATGTATATGGCAGATACTTTGTCAAGAGCCTCACTTAGTGATACATACATACCTCAGTATGAGCAAGACTTACAGTATCATGTTAATTCAGTATTCTCTAATCTCTCAGTAAGTAAGCCTTATTTAAAATTTATATTATTAGAAAGCAAAAATGATGAATCTTTAAATCTGCTCAAGTCTTATATTCAGAATGGTTGGCCAAGAAGCAAAAATAAAGTAAGCTCTCTTGTGAAACCATATTGGAACATTCAAAATGAAGTACATATAATGAATGACTTAATATTTAAAGGCAATAGGCTTATTGTTCCAAAGTCCTTGCAAAGACAGATTTTAGATAAAATACACTGTGGTCATTTAGGTATTAATAAGACACTAAACATCGCTAGAGAAACAGTTTATTGGCCAAATATAAACGCGGATATTAAGAACTTAATTGATCAATGTTCCATCTGTGCTAAATACAGATCAAATCCACCCCGTGAACCGTTGAAATGCCATGAGATATCTTATCTTCCATGGGAGAAGGTAGGTATAGATTTATTATATTTTGATGGAGAAAATTTCCTTGTCTGCATGGATTATTATTCCAAGTACATAGAGTTAGCTTCTTTGCATAAGAATTACACTGTCGATGTGAATGTTGTTAAAAGTCTAAAATCGTTTTTCGGTCGACATGGTATACCCAAGGCATTGGTGTCTGACAATGGTCCACCATTTAACTCCTGCAAATTCAAGTCTTTTCTTGTTGATTGGGATGTAGAACACATAACCACCAGTCCGTACTGGTCGAGGTCTAATGGCCAAGCTGAAACTGGGTTAAAATTGTCAAGAACATATTAAGAAAATGCAAAGAAGATGGCTCGGATATACATTTGGCGTTATTACACTATCGCAACGCTGCGAAGGGAGATTTTCCCAGTCCGGCCGCATTATTAATGTCTAGAAACTTGCGAGTAAATTTACCAATTCTTAACAAAAAATTAAAACCTAAAATTGTAAAATTTTCGACATTTGAAAGATGTCATAGATATAGCAGAGACAAGATGTCTTTTTATTTTGACAGGAATGCGAAGCATACACCTTATGACTTTCAGCCGGGGAATGACATTTACTTCAAAAAAAATCCTAAATCGTTCTGGTCTCCGGGAATAATTAAAGAGAAATTAGGATGTGGTAGATCGTATTATGTTGCGGATCTAAACGGTGTTGTGTATAGGAGGAATAGGGGACACATTAGACCTAGAAAGAAGAATTTAAAAGAAATAAATCCTCCACCTTCTTTTTATGGCGATGGCAGCACAATCAATATGCCTCCCATGCAGGAGAGTATAGATCCCATGAGTTTAACACAACGCGGAAACGGTCCCGTTCAAAATTGCATTAACGATGAGAACTGTGTTCCTATGGAGAGTCTAGAAAATACCGGTTACGTAACCAGGTCTGGTAGAAGTATAAAGCGTCCTAAATTGTACATGCATGAGAAATTTGAGTAGATAAGTAATGTATTTGTTATAAGTTATGTACCTATATTTTTAGTTTGCTTTTATACTCGAAAAGGGAGGTGTTACATATATCAACAGTAAGATGTAACTGTCAATGTCATTATTGACATTGACAGATGTCATAAGTAAAGCCTATCGAGTTGGCCAAAAGGCTATACATAGTGTAGACGTATATATTGTGCTAAGCATATCTCATTACATATTGTAATACGTATTCGTGGTAAGCACCAATAAAGGAGAGTATAAGAATTGCTGCTGTATTATTATCGTCACCACACGAGCGCACGAAAGACTTACAATCAAGAGGTCATAGACCAACACAGTCACAACTCTTGGATGGCGGTAGAACTTCAAAGACTGTTGGCATCTTTCAGAAGAATAAAAAAAAATAGGGAAAAAAGCTGAGACTTAGCTAGCTCAGTTCAGAAAAGATGTTTGGAATAATTAAGTAGCTTTTGCCCGCAGCTCCGCCTGCGTTAATGCAGTATCCCACAGAACCGCTGTACTTTTTCGGGATAAAATGTAGCCCACGTCCTTAATCCAGAGCCTAAACTACTACCGTACCAAGTTTCATCAAATACTGTTCAGTAGTTTTTTCGTGAAAGAGTCAGAAACATCCATCCATCCGTCCTCACAAACTTTCACGTTAATAACAATAGTAATATTATAAATATTAAGAATTTTTAACATTATTTAAAAATACATAAAGCTCCTAATAAGAAATGCTATTCTAAATGCAGCGTTACGTAAGATAATCAGACCCCGCTCTGTGGGGTGTTCGGGGTTTTTTTACGATTATATAGAACGAAAATTCGATCGCGGAACCGACACGTCCCTACTTAAGAATGTAAGTGGTATACTTATACTATAATATGAGTTATCCAAAATAATGAATCCTTTTTAAGCAGGAATTAACTGTAATTTAGTATAGCTTTGCTGTAATAATGTTAAACTACATTTAAAAAAAAAATTGAAAATAGTATTCTACTAACTTCTATATTTTTTCATTTTCTTTTCGGCACTTTTAAAGTTAACCCGTAGACATGCTACGCAGCTACGTAGCGCGTAGTAACTCTACGAAATTCATTAATTGTAGTTCGAAATTCATTAATTGTAATCGAAAAACAATATAATATTTTTTAATGTAAATGTACTGTAAAGACACTACGCGATACGAAGCTGCGTAGCACATCTACGAGATCATTTTTAAGGTCCCGAAGAGGAAATTATTAACTATGTTATTTATTAAATTATTCAATGCCAAGTTTATTAAGTAATATAAATAAAAAAGCAATTATTGTTAGATATCTTATTTTAAATTTAATTCAATTAATCTTGAATGTAATTTATAAAAATACTTTTTGTGAGGAAACGTTCAAATAATTCAGCTCATAATAATTTGGCTTCAATATAAATCATGGGAAATTTGATTTGTGAATAAATTATGAAGCCGCGATGATGCGCGGGGAATTGTTATATTGCTTAATGAGTTTTTATCGGACAGTGAATTATTGATTTCCATCATAAATGAGGCTATTTATATGTACCGACATGTTGGCGCGGTTGTATTATATAACTAAGGAACTCGATAGTGATTAAGCCATTTTCTTTTTTCACAGGCAGGAAACAGTTAATTGCTCTTATGCTAAACAGTCGGTTGCCCTAATGCTAAACAGTTGGTTACCCTAATGCTAAACAGTCGGTTGCGCTAATGCTAAGCAGTCGGTTGCGCTAATGCTAAACAGTCGGTTGCCCTAATGCTAAACAGTCGGTTACCCTAATGCTAAACAGTCGGTTGCACTAATGCTAAGCAGTCGGTTGCGCTAATGCTAAACAGTCGGTTGCCCTAATGCTAAACGATTCGCGCACTCATTGGTCATGATTCTGCTAAAAACCGTTACAAGTAAATACTTTCAAAAGAATAATTTTTTGGTTATTTTATTGGCAGTTGTACAATTTAAAAGCGTACGACTAATAACTCAAAAAAGCAATATTACAAAGCGTGTTCAAGTTACTTCGTTGGGAAAGTTGGACAAACATTTATGTTCGATACAATTTTTCCGTATCCGATTCAATTTTTTATATGTAATCAAAATCGAAAAAGTTTTATTAAAGTGAAACTTTTATTACATCGTCTCAAACTTTTTCGTCTGTGTTTTGCATGTCGCGTGACGGTCGGCCGCGGAGTAGGGATAAAGTGAAAGGCGCTCGTCAGAGCAGCCGAGGCCAATATGGCGGCGCCTATAGTTCGCATCAGCTGACGGTGTAGTGTATAGACTAGTACTCATTTGTGCCAGTGCTCCACGCTATTTTGTTATTAAGTTTCACTTTTACCGTGGTTTCATAAAACCACACAATCCTTTTTTCTATACAGGTTACAATTCAATGTTTATGGAATTGTCCCTACGTGGTGCCTACCACCGGTTCGGGACCTAACCTGACGAGAAGAACCGAGGTAAAAATCTCGCACGGGGCCATCTTTTAGCAAAAAGATGGAAAATTGTTTTTTTTTTAAGAAATACATATATGTATTTATATTAACAAAAGTAACATAAACAAAAATATTAACAAAAGTCGGATACATATAGTATATAGAAGCAGCCGTGCAGCTGGCCATCCTATTGCCATAAAGTGCGATCGTCAATAAAATCATTGACTCTGTGTCTTTAGTTATGTTCTCTGGGATTCTGTTGAATAGGCGTATACAATGTTCTCTAAACGATTTGCTTACTTTACTTAGTCTGATCACCGGTATATCTAGCTTGTGCTTATTTCTAGTGTTTTGACAGTGATTTATTAGTTATTAAATTTACTTTTAAAATTACTGATATTCTTTCTATCAAGAATACATCATCCAAAATGTATTGAGAAGCGACGGTCGGAATACCTATTTCTTTAAACTTTTAAAAATCAATATTGATTTTAAATTGAACGTATTACTCGATTCTGCAGCACAAATATTGTATTAATGTCGGCGACATTTACCTATAAAAGGATACTGTAAGATATTCTACTATGAAAGTAACTAAAATAAACTAAAGACATTCTAAATTAAAGTAACTAAAATAAAATAATCAAATGTAACTTCCGGTTTGGGGTGAATATTAAAATATGCACGCCATTAAAATAACAAGACATTCACCACTGAAGACAAATAAATATTCTATTATTGAATGTTAACTACAAGAACTTAAGCTCATACGTGTCACTGAAATCACAAAAGTATCGAATATATACATATGTTTACTATCCAAGACCAAAAAATGCATATTTTTATGATAGTCATATAACAGTTATCAGAAGCCCTACAGGGGCTTATATTATGTTGGTGCTAAAATAATTTGCCTTGTTACAATATCTATATAAGTAGTATATCGGATATCGAATTTAATACCTAATGAACAAATATTTGCTACTGGACGATGCCCACGACTTCGTGTGATAAGGGTATCTCGCGGGATACGTACATTTTTACGCGATAAAAAGCCTAAGCTCCTTCCTCGTGGTCTACACTTTGTCTGTAACAATTTTCTTCAAAATCGGTCAAGTAGTTTCGGAGCATATTCAATGCATATTTAAACAAACCAGCAATGTAATCTTTACTCTGTATGATATTATAGTATAGATAAGATAAAACTACTAGAACAGCTCAAACATGACGTATTTGAGTATGGCGTTTTTACGCCATTGAAATCAAAAAAGAACATGGTGTTTGTATGGAATTGAAATCACAAAAATAAACATCGAAACACACGTGTGTGCTACACGTATGTTTGCAGCACCAGTATTTGCATGTCGGATATCGAACATAATACCAGCAGTAATTGGGTTATGGGAATACGGTATTTGAAATACTCCATAGTTGATTTTCAATTAATTCCGCCTCGCGTCATAATACCATATTTACGATATTCCCGCTATAATTTAGCCGTGATAACGTTGTTTATTTTCTAATTACTTTTCGAGAACGTTAAGTAAGTATTTTAAGTAGGAAAATGAAAATAAATTCAAAGCAGCAAAAATCACGTTTGTTTTATGGGAGCCCACTTAAATATCATAATAAAGCTTACCATAAATATTAAATATTATAGTATCTTCACCGTCTGTGACCCACTTAACAGTCCAGGCGAACCTGTCAGGTAAACCCTTACGTGTATGGCTAGCTTCATATACAAAAATTTCCGCATACAATTAACATAAAAGGTACTGAAAAGTTACAATATTCACCGAATACACCTTCGGCATTGTTACGGAATTCAAAAAGGTTGTGTAAGATACCTACACCGGATAAATTCTAAATTATTAACAGGGTGCGTTCAAAAGGAAAAGCTTGAGATTTTTGGGATCATTAGTTTGGAGAATCCTTTGAAGGTAACATTGTGGCGTTTCGCAAAGTAATCTTAATACACAATATAACACATTCAACTACAAGTTAGTATACGGTGCTGATATTGCCTTTTATATACGAGCCGGTACAGCTGACACGACGTTTTTGATATTGAGTTGAAAATTCGTAGTCCTCTGTATAACTAGCTGGTGCTCGCAACTTTCTTTGCTTAGAACTACGGAAATGGACCCCTATTTTTTATCAGAACCCTAAGTAGTAATCATTTTGTTCTCATTAAAAAGGTTATTCTGCCACTTTAGCCTATATACAGATATTGGTAGTGTTGTAAGACATTTTCGATGATCGTCTGTAAGATGAGAGAGTCAGCATACACCGAGACGCGACGCGCCGCGCACTTATTTAGATAACGATTCAAAATTGAAGTTCAGTCACAAAAAGGTACTCAATTCACGATTTCAAGAGTAGATCCGCGATGCGCTGCACAGTGTAGCTCAAACATCGAACTCTTGGAATTAAACGTGTTTCTTTTTGTGTAGTAAACAGAGTTCAATTCTGAATGCTATCTTAAAAAGTGCGGCACTGCGTCTCATCTTAGTGTGAGCTGATGCTAAAAGTATGTATGTTAAAAATTGGTACTCAATTCACAACTCACGGCCTGAAAACCAAAGAAATCTTTTCCATTTTCCAATACACCAAAGATCTCAAATGTACACACACAGAGACATAATCAGGCCAATCTTTTTAATTAGCTAATAGAGGAAGGGAATTAGGCCAGTTCCGGTTTATCTTTGTACCGAGGCCAGATAAATAAAATAAAACTTGGTAAAGAATCTAGAACATTTCGCGAACATTTTATATAACTTTGTTATTACTTTCTTTCATTTAAATACTCTCAGTTATAATGATAATTATGTTAAGTTATTTTACATGGTTTTACCGACTACGGCAAAGTCAAAAGGAAGGGGAAAGATTTTTGCAGTCACACGTACATGTACGTGTGTTTGTTCCACCGTAGCGCCTAAACTACTCATTTGCTTTTAATAAATTAGGTGTGAATAGATACGTAATAAAAGCCCGGGTAACATAGGCTATATAATTATTTACGTAGTCGGGTTATAGTATTTATAAAAAAATATAGTTATGTTTTTCGATTTTATATTTTAATATAGATGTTTCTCTTTGTTTAATATATTATTATTATTAATTGTAGGAAATGTATAAATGTCTTGAGTATAATAATTATAATATGTGGCTAAAAAGGGTATAAGCATAAAGCCTATAGTTTGATTATATCAAGTAAATGAATAATGTTGCGTTTCGTAGCGCTTGTAACTATAACTATTCTTTGTATTCTGATGTCCGCATCTATGATATTAAACGTTGCTGATGATTAGCCAACAAAGCAAAATTTGATGAAACTAAGCGCGGACGTTCTGATTTTATGGAACAAACTTGTAACAACAATGAAACTTGAGATGAGGCGCTTGAGTGCAAACTTTGGACGCTATGGAAAGGTTGAAAATGCTTACATTAAATTATAAATAAAATTATTGCTTCTTGAGGCTTCTTGAGCGATGTTTTAATTTAAATTATTTGTTTCTATTGGGAAATAGATATTTTGACTTTTGTGGAAAGAAAATGTTCCAAGTCGCAGTTGGCAAATCATTGTCAATTCGATCAATGGCATTTCCGATGTCTCGCTAAAATTCAAGAGCGCTCGGACCGATTTAGCTAATTTTGGTCTTGATATTATTGCAGGCTTTCAGGGATTATACGGCGAGAAATATTGGAAACACTAAAAACGACGATTGAATTTTCCCATGTAGATGTTATTGTTACTACAATATAATTATACTATACTGTAGTAACAATAATATATAGGTATAGTTATTTATTTATTTATTTCAGTTCATAGCTAAAACAAAATAGCTTGTCTTGTATAGAAATAAAAATTATCTCTTTCTTACAATATTGAAACGTCCTTAAATCGGACAATCCAGATAAAAAAGTAGCCAGTCGACTCGAGCTATATCTTTATATTATTGGGTCACATAAAAAATAAACGTTTAAGGCCTATAATAAGCAGCGGCATTAGACATGAAATCATTACCCACAGGTTAATGTAGTTACAATAAAGCTAAGGCATTAGGAATAATCTTTCGCAATGATTGTAGTTTAAGTTTGGAATACGAACATTAAAACGTCTAGATTCATCCAGGAAATACATCTTTAAAATGTTACCTGGGAAATATCTTTCAGATAAAAATCTTCAGCGCTTAAAACAATACTCGAAAATGATAGAAATTTTCTGACCTCCTTAAATGTAACAAGTTTAGAAGGCGCCTCGAGGTAGGAGGTAGGAGAATAATAATGTGCCCACGTTTACTTACTGCATTGATCTGTGTCACCGCGAAAATTCCACTTCCAATTCGCAATACCTCATTTGATAAGTTGAGTCCGAATAAAAATGGTTTCGTTTTTTTAAAGGCTTATTTACAAGAAATATTAAGTAAAGATTAAAATCCAAAATACCATGTATGTGCTATTAAAGATATAAAAAGATTTCATATTCCGGTCTACTACTATTGTGTTAATTTTATGTGCCAAATTTGATCCAGTAAACCTGCACACGTAAAGTACGGATTGCGCATCGGACTGCGTCCCAAATCGCGGAAGTATCAGTGCGGCTTAGACTGCGGATCAATTTGTCGTGCTAATTTCAAATGACGCGCGTATAAAACTGTGAAAAATGCGCTCGCATCGACATACCAGATCGGACTGTCAGCCATGCGAATCTGCATGTTCGTTTCGCAGCGAGGGTTGGATCGGCGCGTGCTGTTTCCCGCGGTCAGAACTTTACGTGTTGTGGGCGCTATATATATACATATTTACAACATACATATACACATTGACACATCTTTATAAACTTTCTTTTACTATCACTAAGACTTATAATAATACATCGTTACCCACGTTTTAATGGAATGCATTCGTGGTACAAATTAACCGCAACCACGCACATACTCATAGAGAATAGCAAACAATGTGCTGTCGTAATTAGTTCGGTGTCCGGTACATGCGCCGACACGACACTAAATTATAATTCACAGTTCAAACACTCTCAGGCAAGACTTATTTACTGTGTAGTGTGTATGCATGTACCATTATAGAGTATACATAATAGAGTTTTATTTTTGTTAGAGTTATAACTTAACTAGTGTAGTGATTGTCAGTCGAGAGGATGTAAATTCGTTTACCTTAAAAAAGTAAACAAATTATATACTAAGTATATAATATTTTTAAGCTGTGCAAATAATTTTAAGTAGTACAGAATCAAAATTTAAGGAAAGAGGAAAATTTTCGACAAAAATGGCGTTTGGCTCACATGTTTTTACCTCCATAATCATAATCAAAAAGAAAAACAACGTTAATTCGGTTAAACAAGATTAATCACAAAATATGCAAGGCACTCAAAATAAATTAAACACTTCACATAAATTCATATTAATATTTTGGCACGCAACCAATTTTTTTCTAGAACCAGCTGTTCAAAGGAACATCTGGTATTGGTTTTCATTTCAATCAACTTTTCACTCTACGTTTAATAAATTATTTATGAGGGTATTCGTTAAAAACACGAAGATAAAACATGTGTGAAACCATGCTTCGGCACGAATTGGCCAGCCCGACTCCCCGGCCTCAAAGAAAACTGGCGTTAAATACTTACGTTGTAACGTTGTAACGTCTTATTATGCTCATAACATCGTACTTTAAGTGTATAGAATTTTATTACTTTACATTTTGTTCTTATTTATATGCTGTTTAATTTATAACATTAACTCAAAAGACCTTCCTGACAGTGTATACTTGTTTGTATAAACTTTAAACATAAACATTTTATATAACTTCTTAATAAACGTATGTCACCTAATTTTATCTTTACCTTGTTACGGGGTTATGGGACCACGGAAGACCTGGGACAGTTGCAACAGCCGATGTAATAACCTGAGAGGTCCCCACATGAAGGGTCCCCTTTTCCGTTTTTTGAAGCATTGCACTAACATAAAAGTATATTAATTCAATAAATAAATAAATTCCGTTTTGTCTGATTACATCCTATTTCTGTTTTGTTAGTAAGTTTTGATGTGGAACATCTTATCCTCTCGCTTTCTTGCAATTTGTGGGAGTGATTTAGTGAGATAGGACGAAAGTGTGTATCAGGAAGTCGCGGAGGCGTGGTAGAGCTGTTGGCCGTCAGATTCGAATAAAACATTTCAGTATTTAGCTATTTTAAATTTTGACGTTGATTTCTGTCACTGCATAATGGATTATATTATTATTTGATTATATACGTTTTTTTTTAATCATAATATTATAGAATCGTACCTATTAAGCATTGTGTTTTTATTTTATATTTTCATAAAATGTTGCACATCATATGCGACTCCTGTACGGCTCGCTCGTTTTTTTGTTTCTTGTTTTTAATGTGGTAGTGGTTTTGAAAAGTGGAATAAATGTTTATTTATTTTGTTTAACGCTGAGAGAGTACCGAAGGCCAAAGGGTTTGGTAACGCACTTGTAACTCTTCTGGCGTAGTGCCCATAGGGTATTATTAAAATGATTTTAAGTATACCCCATGGGCACTACGCCAGAAGAGTTACAAGTGCGTAAAATTTTAACAGCCTCCATGGTCTAGTTGTTAGAGCTTGGCTCTCGATTCAGAGATCGTGGGTTCGATTTCCGGATTGGAACAACAAAAAATGTTGTTTCCAAGTTTGGTTAGGACAATGCGGGCTGATCACCTGATTGTCTGGCAAGAAAGATGATCCATGCGTCGGATGGGCATCTAAAAATTCGGACCTACGCCTGATCTCTCGCCAATCGTGTCGGTTATCCGTCCCACTGGGTTTCGAGGTTTTCGGTTCTCGTAAAAAAAGAAATCTTGTGTACTGCGCACACACTTGAGCACTATAAAACTACTCCTGCGAAACTGGCTTGGTTTCGCGTCACCCATTTGGCGTCACCCAAATCGGTGTGGGGGAGTTATTTTATAATATTTTATGATAAACCACGTCGTCTCACGTGACCCCTTTACAAAAAACTCATAGCAATTAAAAGTTATACGATTAGGTCTTACGTGGAACATGGCTTTGGAGTAACGCTGCGAATTTTCAATTAAATTATATAAAATTCTGTAACAGAGTTTGCTCTAATGAGACATCTGAAATACTTGGGGCTTTTAAATAAAGTATTAGGGTATACTTATATAAAAATATAAAGTATTACTAAAAAGGGTGATTTTTAATTAAATTCTTGAGAAAAGTCTACTGATATCACTATGAAAAGCTTGGTAAGTAAAAGAGAAACATGATACTTCTCTATCGCAAAAAAAACCTACTTATATGTGTGTGCAGTACACCTAGTGTTGCCATAAATATTGAAACAAAGAAAAAAAATGTCTATTGCAAATAACATTTATTACTTTTACAGTATGTTAGTTTAATACATAAATATAAAACAATTTAAAATATAAAAATCTTATTCGAAGTGGTCTCCATTGGCTGTAATACAGTCCTTTAAACGTTAAGGCCAGTTATCAATAGAAGCACGCACTCTTTCCATGGGAAAATTCTTCACCATTACAGGACACCAAATTATCATGGTGTTTAGAGTAAGACGTACTCTCTAAAACTGACCATAGATCAAAATCCAGCGGATTAAAATCGGGACTAGACGACGGCCAGTCTTTAGCTCTGATGAAGTCCGAAACGTTCGTTTCAATATCTAACACTTATACCCCCTTACTAATAAAAAGATTTACATAATGGATAACTACAACAACGTTGCTGTCTTTGTCGTTATTTAAGTTATCCGTTGTGTAAATATTTTTGTTAGTAAGGGGATAGATCTTTATCCTGTGTACACCACACAAATAACAGTAAATATAAGTAGCTGTAAACACTAGTTTTTTAGTTAGGAATGGGTCAAATTGCTTTGCCACTTAAGCTAAAGTGCTATTTACCATAATTTGCTGCCTTACTTTCAGCAAAGTTTTTCTTTATTACATGCATAAGTTTTAAATTATGTTACTATTTATTAATGCACTATTTAATCTCGTACCCTATACTAATTACCTGTTTTTGTGCTATTGTAGCGTTAATAATAAATAAATAAATAAATAAATAAATAAATAAATTAATAAATAAATAAATAAATTAATTAATAAACAAATAAATAAATAAATAAATAAATACAAATTAGGACATACACTACAAGTTATTATATACATTAAAATAAAAACACAATAAAAGAAAAGTAAAATAAGATAAATAAATAGCATAAATGGTAAAGGAATAATATTAAACATTTAATACGTTCTGCCAGAATCAGATGGTCGGTAGTGCAGTGTAATGCCTATTCATCAAAATGGAGACCACTCAGGCATACCACCACGGCGCAAACACCACAGTACCTGGTATTATGTGGTTCCATCGGTACTGTCATTTGAGGGACAGAATGACACTCAGCGTAAATCTATATTGTATGTAATTTCTTATTTTGTCGAATAAATGTTATTATTATTATTAATAAAAATATTTCCACAACTGTTTAGATAGATGTTCGATGTTGCTGTCTTTGTCTGTTAAGCGCCTTTTCCAACGTGAGAGAGAGATGAGACAAAGGCAGCAACATAGAATCGTAAATACAGTATAAAGGGAAGCGTATATATCCCCGGGATAAAAAAATTGCCTGTGTCCTTCCCCGTGGTCTACTCTATATCTGTGTCATTTCTCTCTATTTCATGATGATTGGTTAAGTGGTTTTTACGTGAAATCGTAACAACTTTATACTAACGTTAATACGTTAATAACGTTAATACTTTATAATAACGTTAATAATATAATTAGTAAGCATCGACCATTAACATTCCTAGTGCTGAGACTCGGTCAGAGACCTCAATGCCTAGATGCTATAGCCCACGACGCCAGCCTACTGCGGGTATGCTTATATTTTTAACTAATTTCCAAAAAGAAAGAGGTTTACAATTCGAATTCCCTTTTGTATGTATTTGTGGACTAGTTCGAGATTATTATAAGTATTAATTCATATTTAAGCGCAATTATAACATGTTATTACTTTAATTTCAAGTCGGTTTATTTTTTTCTTATGTGAAAATAATCGATTAGCTGTTAATAGTTACGCATTGAACCTAATAAACTGAAAATTAAGTATACAGTAGAATAAGTGCCTAAAGCACTAGAATTTATCGTTGGCCAGGTACCACTGATCAAATAGCCTAATAGATCAGTTACTTTCTCAATCTAGTGTGGTCTTGAGAGATGTAATGAAAATCTTGTAAATATTTACGACACATAAACGGACCGAACAAATAAAACCAATAAAAGTAGCCCATTGGCGGAACGTCGTAAGGTAATTTACTGCCTTCGTCACCACAACTTTATGTTCTAGGATAATGAAATGGTAAAACATGAGCAACACTTTATATATCTAGAAAAGTAAAAGTAACTTATTGTAAAAAACCGTCCAAGTAGGAGTCGGACTCGCAGACGAAGGGTTCCGTACAATACGGCAAAAAAAAAACATGTGTGTTGTATGGAAGATGACAAGAATTTTTATTTTATTCTGTTTTTAGTATTTATTGTTAGAGCGGCAACAGAAATACATCATCTGTAAAAATTTCAGCTGTCTAGCTATCACGGTAAAAGAGATACAGCCTGGTGACAGACGGACAGCGAAGTCTCAGTAATAGGGCCCCGTTGGGGTACGGAACCCTAAAAACGTTTTGCAAAGAAACGATGTGAAAGTAGAAGATATTAAATTAATGTAGATTAGTAGGATTGCAAAAGTCACAGTTCACATAAAATAGACAGCAACATTGAATAGCTTAACCGTTGAGTAAATATCATGATTAATACTTTTTATCTTAAGTTACTTTATAAAGCTTTCATGTATATTTTTCGTCGATACATTAAAGTATTCTTCCTAGCATAAACAAAACTGGCATAAAATTTAACATATTAACATACCACAATAATATGTAGATCGATTTTGTTTAACGTTTAAAAAAAGGAAACCATAATAACGACTATAAAACTCTGGGACCTTAATAATGTATTAAATTAATGATCCCATAACAAAACGAATGCAGCACGGAACAGAGATTAGAGCGAAATTGCGTCGGACAATTCATTCCGGGAGTTGAATATATTTCAAACCCTCTTGACGATTCAGGCACAGATGTACATTTAGCTAGACGCCGCATAATTTATATATTTGTTACATATCTATGGACGCTTCCACACCATGTTACTAGTCGTATTTGAATTACTTGTATCAAAGGTACCTGACAATGGAAACATATTTAATACTTTTATACTATACACAATATATTTATGATTTTATTATACTATACATATATTTAATACAATTTGTATTTATTTATAAGTCCCATGCATACTGAAAACTTTTTGTTCCTGTTTGGCGGCATCCGAATCCGCGACATCTGGCTTATGCGCCGATGCGCTAACCATTGAGCCATAGAGATCTTCGCGCGATAGCATATATACGAATAACATAAAATCCGGGGCCTACCTATATACCTAGATTTTATATCAAAGAAGTAACTAGAAACTAATCGTACCTAAAAAACCACGGAATATTGACAGCAAACAATACGATTTTAATAATCTTCTTCGAAAGTTGACACGGCACATCACTTGCGGCATCTACTTTAATTTATATCGGTGGCAACAGGATACTGTTTGAATTTTAATTTTCTCCCGTCTCATAACTCGTAGACAACATTGCTTTCGTTCGTTGAAATAAAGTTCATAATTTCGTGCATTAATGCAATAGCTCTCCATAACACACTTTTGTTACACAGCTTTTACTGCAGTTGGTTTTATTTTCTGAAAGAGGTTGCGAGCTGGTGACGTTTTGGCAAGTGTTTAAAATTGTATTTGAGGTATGTAGTCAAAGTACGATTAGTATTTACATCCATAACTTTTGCTTAAAGCATTGATAGTTATATTTTCTTTAAAATAATTCTTTATTTTTTAAATACTAGCTTTTTCCCGTGGCTTCGGGCACGTAAATACAGAATCCCACGGAAACCGTATATCCCGCTATAAAGAATAGCCTATATCCTTTCCCGTGGTCTACTCTATGTCTGTACTATGTCTGTACCAAATTTCATGATGATCGTTTAAAATAGTCATTACACAAAAGCGAAAATACTGTATCCCACGAGAGTCGTACATTTTACGCGATAAAAGATATCCTATGTCCTTCCACGTAGTCTACTTTCTATCTGTGATAAATTTCATGATGATCGGTGAAGTAGTTTTTTACGTTAAAGCGTAACAAACAAACAAAGAAACTCATATTCACATTTATAATATAAAGTAAAGATTTAATAATCTTGTACCTAATTTCTAGCTATAATTAAGTAAAGCTAAGTAGGTAAGAGCAAAAACCTAATTCAACGAATATAATCAGAAAGTATTTTTTCTTTATTTAACCTTTGTCCACCAGATTCTTTTGTATTTTAATAACGAAACTGTCAGGCATTTGTTTGGCCGAGCTACAAACGCGGTCGTTCAAGTTAAGCGTAAAGTCGCTTACATATTCATGAAGCTTCGAACGGACCATTTAATTGATTTCTATAGGAAATGTACCTATGTAGATTGTCGATTTTTGTTTCATACATTGCTTTTACAGAAGGCGATAACATGTTCGTTATGAATTTCTTGTTTTTTAATGTTTTTTCTTTTAATTATTTCAATTGATTTATTCTTCTCTGTTTTAGTACTTATTATACTTGTGTAATTTTTATGTAGGTGGAGGAGCGCTTTTTAATAATTTGAATAATTATCTACACCTACTGACAAAATTAATACAATACAATACAATACAATAACACTTTATTGCACACCAAAAACTACCAAATTAAACAATTTTTACAATAAATTTTACATAAAATGATATACAGAAGGCGAACTTATTGCTAATAAGCAATCTCTAACAGCCAACCTTTTGTTTATGAGATCGGCCATAGGAAATGAAAAGATAGTGTAGGTGTACAAACTAAGAAAGCTTCATTAAATTTGAACATAATAAAATATATAATATGCAGGTATTAGTATTTATGGGTAACATTAGAATGATCTTTTAATGAAAACGAATGGAATATCCTCTGTAGTACTCAGCCTAATGGCTAGGCGAAGTCAGTTGGAGCTTCAATGGAATATACCATGATTAATTATTATTATTGAAATTTGTCCTACTACTGTTACAACTGTGAAAGTTTATGCGGATGGATGGATGAATGGATATTTGTTACTCTTTCATGCAAAAACTACTAAACGTATTTCGATGAAATTTGGTACGGCAGTAGTTTAAGCTCTGGGTTAACACAAATGCTTCGTTTTTTGCCGAAAAAGTACAGAGATCCCGTGGGATACTGTATTTACGCCGACACAGCCGCGGGAAAAAGCTGGTGCACTATATCTGAGATCGATGCTATATTAGTATATTATTTTTGAAGTAATAACATAAATAGAGCCAATATTAACATTAGGTGTATGACGTGATAACAAAAAAATTATCAGGTCAAACATTCAAGTAATATTTGAACATTCATTTTGAGCTGAAATTATTATTGAACAAACACTAGATGTGATGTGTGTAGATTGTGTCGTGTGCTCCATACAAAATACCGAAATATCAACTCTAAATTTCCAAATGTATGCAAATACCGCTAGGTACACAAGCGCTACATTTCTAACAAAACGCTATATTATATATTCAAGTGTTAAGCAATACGTGTTAGATAATATGAACATTTGCATGTAAAACAAATTGGCGAACGGAGTCGATTGACACCTCATTTATCAAAATCGGACCACTAGTTTAGGCGCTACGGTGGAACAAACACACATATATGGTTATATACATAGACTGCCAAAATCCTTTTCTAAAACCTAAGATCTCTAACATAGATAATACACTTAAAATTATAGACATATTCTATCAGACCTAATGAATTATTAATATTATTTAAACAAAATAAAAGGCATTTGCTTGATAAATGAAAACAACTAGTATGGTAACTCGAAGAAACTAAAGGTCGCACCAAACGAGACGATTCCGAGCGGCCCCACGGTACGCAGAGCTGTGCAGTTTGATATTCGAACTCTTGCATATTACACGTTTATCTTCTTGTGTAGTGAATAAAGTACAAATTTGAATCGGTGTCTTAAAAATGCGACGCCGCGTCGTGTATCGTCTCGTTTCGGTGTAAACTGACTGTGACAGTGCTCATAAGTGTATACTTTATTATTTGGTACCTACGGCTGTACGTTGGATGTACTCAACATTATTATAACATTAAAAATCCCAACAAAAATTGTAAATATTGGAATTCAATAAAACGCTGTAAGCGCTGAAACTGAGTTACGAAAGTAAAGGAAAATTGTTTAAGAAACAAGCAGTTAATTAAATTCAAGTGGCTACTGACCACTAGCTATGGACGCTAAAAACACAGTGTTCCCGAGAATATTGTAACAAGCAATTATTTCTACACACTGACAGTATCTTGGAACAATTTGAGTACTTTACTAGCGCGTAAAATTTATCTTTTCGCATTAAAGTTTTGAAACCTCGGGGGTCTAATTTTGAGAATCCTTTTCTTAAAGTGTGTAATATTTAAGAAAAAACAATCTGGTGTTGATGAAAATTTCTGTGAAATAAAAAACTTTTCTACTTTTAAACCAAACCTTATATTTTTATTTAAAATTCAGATGGCAACTCATCTGGCATACATTATTATTCCAATCTCGTTTTTATTATTCAAAACTTTAACACCTAATACTTAGATAAGTATCAGCTGTGAAAGTTTAGATAAAATAAAGTAGTTAATGTGAAAACGTAAGTAAAGGTAAACCAGTAACAGTAAAGCCTGTCTTTATAAAGTTTTCAAGGTTAAACAGGATTACTTACTATATTTTTGGATATAGTATGTAATAGCTTTCGCCCGCGGCTCCAACTGCGTAGAATAGTGTTTGGTGCAAAAAACATTCTTAGCCTATTCTTTAGCCCACAGGAACACTGTACTTTTTCGGGATAAAAAGTAGCCTAAGCGTATTCAACCACTACCATACCAAATTTTATCAAGATTCATTCAGGTATACCACAGACAATAGAATACACGATTATGATAAACAAACAACAGAAGTTTAAATTAGTTTCCATGAATACAGCAGACTTTTATGTTAAAAATTACATTTTAATTTATAAACATAGCATTTGTATATTTGAAACATTATTTTGACCGTGTACAACATAACAATGTTACTAGGAACAAACCGTAGAGTGCAGTGGTCTAAAAACTATCTACCTAGATATTTGATCGTTTTCAGACCTAACCTAAGATTAGATATGAAATTGAACTGTGTTAATCTATATATATAAAAGAAAGTCGTGTTAGTTACACTATTTATAAGTCAAGAACGGCTGAACCGATTTGGCTGAAAATTGGTGGGGAGGTAGCTTAGAGCCAGGAGACGGACATAGGATACTTAAATGCCCCGCCGAGTCTGTCTGTCTGTATGTTAGCGATAATCTTTAAAACTACTGAAAGGATTTTCATGCCGTTTACATTTACCGACAGAGTGGTTCCTTAGGAAGGCTTAGGTCGATAATAATTTCTTAAGGTTTTGTGGAAATTGATTGATTTATCACGATAATTGTTGAAAGTGTCGGAAAATATCAAGCAGTCTGGGAACTTTTATCGAAAACGCTGCATAGCCTAACCCGTTGGAGATAAATAACAAAACAATGTATGGTGGGATTGTTTCTCTTTTATTGGTCTACAAAAAAGTCCGCGATGGCATAGACATCTATCTTTTATTATATATCTTTTAAGGATAATATCTTACTATACCCATTCTAAGTTTAAAAAAAATATCAGAAATATTTTGGTATTTTCAGAAGCTATTTAGACGGATACAATTTAATTATCCTTATCTAGGAGATATCTTAAAATTAAAAAGTACCTACGTGTGCAAATTTATTATAAAGTACCTACCTATATATTTTTAATCAGTGCTATTTGCTATAATGCAAGTATATTTGCTTAATATTTTTTTGCTACGAACACTCTCCCACGCGGGGGAAGCTGCGGGCAAAAGCTAGTGATCAATAAAAATCCAAACATATTTGTAAAGTTTCATTACTTTTTCCGGAAAAATCTTCCAAAGTATAAATGACTTCTCCACGAAAATTATTGTGAGGCGTAATATGAATTTCACAATAGAACGAACGTAAATAATAGGGTAGAATATATTTACGATAACTGAATCTAGAATCTACCGGTACAAAGGTGCATTGTTCAAATATTTGTATCCGCTTTTAGACTTTACATTAGAAGCTATATGGGATTCTGCTTGGCATTTATATTTCAAACGTGACTCCGTTTTACCTATGAGAAATGTGATATAAAAACGGTACTATATCGTTTTATTTTAAAATGATATTATTGCTTCTTATCTTATCTAATTAGAAACATAGTAGATATACAATAACCTAAAGTTAAAAACTAAAATACGCAAACTATAAAGCCTATATTATTATGCCCATTATTACGGATATATCGACACTTCATTCACTAAAATCATATCAGTTGTTTAGACGCTGCGATGGAACAAACATACACACATACATGGATTGCCAAATCATTAGACTTCCCTTTGACCTTGCCGTAGTCGGGTAAAAAATTGAACATAACGCTCACCTGATGTGGTTTCCTTTATTAGATGTTTTAGACAAAGTATTTAAGAGAAAAAAAAAACTTTTAAAATAATATAAAAAACACGTTCAGATAATATCACAACTAAGGCTGGGAATATATGATCCGGAATCCGGCGAGTTCGGGAAAATTCCCAGCCTAAACACGGAAGTTTCTGTACACCCTAGATAGAATACATTAAAATATAAGACTTTAAAAGTACCAAATTCTCACGGTAAAGTATTAAAACTTTGAAAATCTAAGCATTTACTGTATTTTACAAGGGTCAACTTAAAATCACTTCATTTTATTCCTGCGTATTTTAAAATAATTTTATCTCCGAGTATAATGAAAATGTCTTAAAACTTCAAGTTACTATCGTTTCGTTTATATCTCTATTGTGTTCCTCAGTATCAAATTCAACATTTATGAAGGCTATTCAAGTAAGTTAGCTCAGTAAATTTTGTTTCCTATCATATCGACGTGAAATATAGTCATAATCTATCTTTATGGAAGTTTGTATACCTAAAGGCCATAAAATTTTCATTTAGCTATCATTTTTAACTCAATACTAAAAGGCTAAATAGAGCATTTGCAGAGCCAGCATTTGCATTTGTACCAGTGCCTTTAGCACAAAGTACGAAAACAAAAATGTAAGGCATTCGACTTGCCATTGATACATTTTTGCTACAAATTTAAATGTCAAGTGATACGTTATTTGGTCGAATTCGTTTACATTTAGATGAAATTAGATCTCAACAGAATAAAACAAGTAATACACTCGTTTAGGTGAGTAAATATTTCAATCCTCCGTTATTACTTTCTTAAATGAAATTGAAATTTAGAATCTGGGCTAGTTCCAGCGCCTAGAATGTCCATCCCGCTTTTGACCCACATCATGAATACAGAACTTTATAATTACTAAAACTTCGTGTTGAACATCTAGCATTTAGCCCATTTTAAGAGCTAAAGTGCTTAAGAAGGCATACGGCGTAAGAGGATTTTTTACTCCGGTTATATTTCAAAGATACTTATATATTCCAAACGTATCTACTTAACACATAGTAAAATAAGACTTTGATTACTTATATAAAACTAATAATTCAGTTATAATTATAATTTATAAAATACATACTAATATTATAAAGATGAAAGGTTTGTTTGTATGTTTGTTTGTTTGCATTGAATAGGCTCCGAAACTACTGGACTGATTTTTATGAAAATTGGCACATGTCTGTGTAGACCACGAGAAAGGCCATCTAGGTTGTTTTGTGTCGCGGCAAAATGAACGGTTTTCGCAAGATTTCCTTTTACGCGCACGAAGTCGTGGGCAATATATAGTGTTAAATAAAACGAAATAATGCAACTAATCATTGTTTTAGTTACAAATATATATTTTTTACGTAATAACGTCTTATAATTTGATGGAGCCGGCTGCACGCACAAAAAAACATGACTCATGCGTTACCTGTTACCAGCGTTACCTCGCTAAATATGACGCATTGACGTTACCTAAGCTAGCCGCGCCTTAGGTATGTGAGCGGTGGGACGGAGAGGCGAGGGCGCTTGATGTTATTACTCAGTTCGGCGCCGGACTTCGCGGCGGTAACACGCCTACCTAAGGCGCGGCCAATTAGTTCCGCGCGCACTATAAACATGACGTTGTCACGATCAACTATCGTCAGTAAGCCGATTTTACGGACAATCGATTTTTATATCATGTTTGCGTATAAAATACATTCAATAAAATGTTATAAATGTATACGATTATCGATACGATTCGATATGAATGTAATTAATGAATACTTAAATCTCAATTGCCGATGATACTCATTAAACGGCACGCAAATAATTAATTAATGATTTGCAATGGTATGCTATTAATGATTAACGTTTCATAACGTCAATTACGTGACACGTGACTGTTATACATTACTTAGTAATAAGTCATTAGAGTTAGCAACACCTCGTCATTACATATTTCAGAAAATTGGCAATAATTTAATTATATAAATATAATTGAAGAACAGGGGCTCAATAGATATAAAGATTTTGAAGAAAACTCCGTCGCGTCTCTATCAGCCAAGTCTATCGGATTGAGCAATTTAAAGAACTTTCATTACTGGCAATAGTTTGTAAGTTACCTTTAGTGTCTACCTACTTAGTCTTGATAGCGTCTAATATTCTAGCTAATATTTTCCTAATAATGCCATTAGAACAACACTTAAAATGATGAATACTAAATCATCATTTGATGTGAACTGTCAACTGGTACAGTTATAGACTTGCATAGAGGCTGAAAATGTCCTTACTTTGAGTGCTTATCTATTTAACATACTTGAGTTTTACATTTGACAATAATATATATGTCAGTGTTGCGCTGTAAAAGGCTTAAAATTACGACAAAGGAGTAAAAAATAATATAGAAGAGATATAATGTTATAGGTAAAAGTAGAAGAGTACCAATTGTTGTAATTGTAGTACATAAGGTATTCCATTACGATTTAAAAATTAAAGTTTGTTATCACAGATTACAGAAGAAATTACTAGTCCAAGTTCGATCGCTTCCATCGTAGTACGGTGGTTTTTAACAGATGGAGTTACTTTTACCTTGTATGAAGAGAATTTTTGGATGAATGTATGCAAATGTCCTTTAAATGTATAGCACAGTAGCCAGTGCTAGTTATGTCGTATCTATTAGGCAAGCAGGCATATAACAGACCACAACACCACCGACATAGTCGTAATCTGGCATTAGTAGTGTTAGACGTGTCTACACAATAGCCAGTAATTAGTACATAATTAAGTGAGACAATTTCGTTAGTATATAATCGGTTTCTCGGAAACGGCTGTAAGTTGACTAATGCATCCATGACATTTAGTATGCGGGGAGTTTTGGGGGAGAAAAATCGATCTTGCTACGTCTGATCCCTGAGAAACTGCGGATTTTTAAGGTTTTTTCTTTCGTCGTGCAGCAATAAATCAATAACTTCTACTCTATTATGTCAGTCCGATTGGCAGTTTGGTATCCGTAGACACTAAACAGTATAGTTATTGCTTAATTTAAAAGTTCAGAATGTGGTTCGAATCGCGATCAGATAAATATTTTTGTGTTCGTTTTATTTTTTTCTTCTTCTTCTTTTAACTTCGAGTAAATCTCGGTTATCCAGGTACTTAGTACATAATCTGAGACAGTAAGCATGTGCAATTATTGTATTTTTACGTGAGACAGCTATGCTTCGGCACGAATGGGCTGGTTGACCGGATACCACGGCAAAACCGGCTCGAAATAACGCTTGCATTGTGTTTCGCCGAGTGAGTGAGGTCACCGGAGGTCCAGAGGAGTCACAAGTGTTACACTTCTGGTGCTGGGTGTTGCCATTGCCATTAGGTGATCAGTCTGGTCGTCGTTTCTAAAAAAAAATACAATAGGGAATATGCACGTATTTTTATTTATTTGAATAGATCTATCTTGTTTTATTAGCCGCGCGGTTTAATTATTTATTTCGATATCATTAAAAATAACAAAGATATGAACGTTTAAAGAAGTCAATTCGATAGAGAGATCCGATGTGTAGAGATTAGATTAAAAACTTCTCATTGCCTCTGAGATATCTTGCTCATTTTTTAACAGGATATGTGGGCGATTTTTTAGGCCATTTCTATTATTTTCAATCTAGTATCATAATAATATGTTTTAAGTACTATTTTATGCATATTCTCTATTGCAATACATAGAGAGTAACACGTAGATCTACTTACAATAGATATGATTGTAAGTAGGTAAACAATTGTGATGAGTGATGAAATGTAAAAAGTAAATGAATAGTAATATTCAGTTGTAAGTTGAGTAGAGAGAGTAGTATCATATTGTTCATATTCGTTAATATCATATTGTTGGTGTGCATTGATCTTTTGCATTATGTTTTTTAAGGATTAAAAAAGTCAAGATGACAATATTTAGAAATTATTTAGGCTGAAAATCCTACTTGAATGTTAGCAGAGTTACAATAGGTAACGCGGGTGCAATTCTAACTTTTTAATAAACTGCAAAAGTTTCAGCTAAATTAGACCGTGTCGTTTCTATAAAAATATTAAAAGTGTTACGCTGGGACTATATTATCCGGAAGGCCAGAGAAAATTCGGAGCACTGAAAATAGAACTCTGGGCCCATACAATAGAGTTGAAAATCGAACACATGAGCGTCGAGTCAAATGTCAATGTCAAATTTGACAACTCGACACTCGAGTGTTTGCATTTCAGCTCTATTGTATTATCGAAGAGTTCTATTTTCAGCGCTCTGAATTTCTCCGGCCTTCCGGATTCCGGATCATTTATAGTCCCAGCTTTATATTATAACACTTTTGATTTTGTTATACTAAAGGTCGCCAATCGAGATTTTTAATGGACGCTTCACACCACGTCAATCATGATAAGTATTCGAAATTGTATTACGGGTAACTATATTTAATACTTTTATTATAACTATATACAATAAAACCTATTTAATACAACATCCAAAACCGGGAAACATTGAGAAATTTTTGTTCCTTCGACGGGATTCGAACCGACCTCCGGCTTGAGTGCCAACATGCTAACTACTGAGCCACAAAGGCCGTCAGTAAAAATTATTTTACTGTTAAATTCGAATACCAATCTTATACATAAAAATGGATTTCAGTTTCAATGTCTCGAGTTTCAAAAACTCGAGACATTAAAACGAGCGGCTAGACCGATTTGGCTAATTTTGGTCTTGAAATAACAACGTGTGCCGGGACAGCTAGTAGATATAAGTATTCAGAAATAAATTTGTAGATTTACTCCCGTATTTACAAGAAAAGAAAAGGTCTGGCGGAAAAATTATTTCTAAGATGTCGTCTCTAATGAAATCTTCCAATTTCAGATTTTGTCACACAAAATTATCCTTTATAGCGAAAAAACAGGTCTCTAATCCTTAATTTGAATCTCGGTTTCATCAAAAAATTGACTTGAATAGAGCCGCCGTGCGCCACATTCAGATGAAAATAATAAAAGTCTTGGGCCAGGTAGATTTGTTTATAATATAGCTGACGTCAAAGAGAAACTAAATTGAATCTTTAGACTCGTTGCGGTGAATTACTCAATTTTTTTTTATTAAGCGTTTTAAATTATTAAACGAGCCTAGTCGCATATGATATTGTGTTACATTTTATGAAAATATGAAAAAAAAACACAAAGTACGATTTTCTAATATTATAAAAAATTTATTTCCACTGAGCAGTGATAGAAATCAACGTCAAAGTTTAAAAAAGCTAAATACTGGAATATTTATTCGAATCTGAGGGCCAACTCTACCACCGCGCGCACATTGGTCAATTTAAATAGCGCTCGCTTCCGCGACTTCCTGTTACACACTTCCGTCCCATTTCACGAAATCACTCCCACAAATTGCAAGAAAACGAGAGGGAAAATGTTCCACATCAAAACCTATTGGGTGAATTTGCCATCGGTAATCATTTTGTATAGATGCTTATATATAATGGTTAAAGATACAATAGATATTCCGATTACCGAAGGATTATCACAAACATTTTTGGGGTTCCATACCCAAAAGATAAAAAACGGTAACCGATCACTGAGATTTCGCTGTCTGTGTATCCATCCGTCCGTCTGTCATCAGGCTCACGAACCGTGATAGAGCCTTTTAAAGAAGGCGTATTTCATTTTCAGCTATAAACTACAAATACTAAAAACAGAATAAAATAAATATTTAGGTGGGGCAACAAACGTTAATTTTAGCCGTTTTGTACGGAACCCAACGTGCGCGAGTCCGACTTGCACTTTTTGGGGTTTTTTTAAATTTCACTATATATATTACAATATATTATAATATATTACAATATTTTATTTGTTTAACTTTCAAAATTCGCAATCAAATCATCCAAGTTAAATTGGAGCCACAATCTTTATTTTCAACTTTTTATAAACAGAATTATTATACATGAAAGCTTGTTTGAAAAGTTGTTGCTGATATTTTCTTAGCGAAGTTCCCGAGCGTCGTTAACATAATAAATAACCCTTGGGTGTCGGTTTTTTCGAGATGAGACCCCGAGTTTATATTGACCCACTTCATGCAGTTAACACTAAACTTAAGGTGAGGGGTTTACACCCCACTGCGCTAGATGGGGAATGAATACATTTTGTGACTATTACTACAGTTAATTTATTTTTTCATCCCAGTACTCTATTTGAGTAAGAATTAATTAACAGTCCGTATATTTTGTAATCTTGTAAAGTATAATGTATATAATAAGTTTTTATGCTACGCGTAAGGGTAGGAAAATTCAGTCAAATTGCATCAAAATCGACAACATACTAATATCTTTTTACATAATCGGTCCATATTTTTCTTTTTAAATACGCTACTATAATATAAAGGTGCATAGGAACGAATGTACATTTGAATATTCTTCACAGCTTATATTTCATGTAAATGTTCGTTGTGTATTCATCGCATACGTTTAATTAAAACTAAAGCTTATGCGTTGATATCACTCGTTAAAATTATAAATTAAAAACGTGTTTGCTCCAGAGACGTGACTTGGTTGCACTTGTTTGACTTACTTTTGTTTTATTACTAGTGCTTGCGACTTTGAGCAATATTGGTCTACAAATCTTATTAATACAATCATATATTTTGAGCCTGAAACACATGCCTTCGTCCATTAAAGGAGATTCACCATCACGAGCCGGAGGTTCCCGTGTCCCGACTTCCCTACTGGGCTCATGTGTCAAAAGCATTGTGCAGATGTTCGATGGTGGTACTAGGGCATGATCAATATCAGCGGGACTAAGGAAACTGAAGGGCTACTACCACCGCTATGCTCCTCATACTAATAAAATCTTACCTATACTTTTATCGCGCAATTCTTGAACGCATATTTTTAATCTAAATCTCGGAAACGACATCAACGATTTCCGGGAAATTTTGTACTCAGGGGGTTTTGCGGAAAAAATAATCGATCTAGCTAGGTCCTATCTAACCTATCGTTATCTGTTAATTTTTTCTGTACCACTAAAACTCCGAGCAAGGCTCGGTCTCCCAGGTACTATAAATTTTAATATGTGAAAAATTTAACTTTACAGTTTAGTTCGGTTATACTTAGAGTTATTTTCTTAATAATGACTTAGTGTAAAGTTCTGAAGATGACTAAAACATTTCTTTTGCCCATCGAATTTCGATCGCGGGGTGACAAATGAAAATAGAAGGTCACTATAGTATTTTTGTCATTCCACAAACCTTGACCTGATACTTTATATTTAGAATATACATACAGCCATAATAACTGAAATAATAAAAGTTAATTAGTTATTTTATATTTATATTAGATTTAGCTATAGGTACTCAATAATAATATTATTATTAGCGCACGTGTTTATTTGAACGCACTATAATATTTCTATGTTCAAGAGTCTATTCTTTGAGGAAGGTTAAGCTATATTATAACGTCAGTCATGGGTAAGATCTTAAATAAATAAAACCAGGCTGATCACCTGATTGTCTGACAAGAAAGATGATCCATGCGTCGGATGGGCATGTAAAAAGTCGGACCTGCGCCTAATCTCTTGCCAGTCGTGTCGGTTATCCGTCCCACTGGGTTACGAGAGTAAAGGAGGAGAGAGTGCTCTTGTGTACTGCGCACACACTTGGGCACTATAACACACCTCCTGCGTAGCTGGCCTGGTTTCAATGAAACAGGCCACCGTCACCGAAATCGGTGTGGGGAGCTATTATTAAATAAAACCAAAAATAGTTATATCTCTACTCTATACCATGTTTATATATGAATTATATGTCGTTGTACCGATGCGACGCTACGTGTCGTTGCATTGCGTTGCATGCGTATTGTACTAAGTGTATAGGTACACAGCCCAACACACAGCCCAAAGTCAACACAAAAGGGTTAAGAAGGCCCTAATCCAGGGTGTATACGGTACAAAGTAAAAACGCGAATGAAACGAAGCACTCGACCTGTGGAGAGCCAGACGCTTTTGTATACATAGGGTTGCCAAAACATACATACATGCACGGTTGCAGCGCTCAAAGGTATGCGCATACTTCAGATAGACTTAATAATATTAAACACAACCTACATTTTTGTATATTGCTCAAAATAATATGACATTATCACATAAGTAAGGAAAGATTTAACAAACTATTTGTATTTTTTTATTCTGATGGTGACAACCCTGTTCAACTCAACCTGAATAAGGCTAATTTTGCACTATTTTTGTAAGTAGCGTAATTATAAAGCTTAAATGTGGTCGACGGGGTCAAAATAATTCGGACGGGTCGTGACAAGTTCGAAGTGGTGTGAAATATCCATTAGCTATGCCGCGGTGTACCACTTTAGAATTTTATTACAAGACATTGGTACAGTTGTAGTACCAAATACTCATAATGGATTATAGACATAATCTCAATTAAATTAACCTGAGAAAAGCTCAGAATACGAATGTAACAATGAATTCAAAATGTATGAAGATAGAAAATAAGGATTCAATTTTGTGGAAAAAGCCCAGTCAAAGCGACAAAAGATGGCCTTTTCTTACAATAATAATGCCTTTATGTGCGGATAAAAGAGGGAAAAGTAAATTCGAAAACCCTTGTACGTGTTCGTAATACACGCATTGTCAGACAAACAGAAATCACATTTTATTATATTGCATGCTGCACGATTATTGATTATTTTAGATTTGTTATTATGGATTAGATTTTTTAAAAGCCTTTACGAAAATTGGAATCAAATATATACTCAGTGCAGTTGTCTATACTTCTTTACTAATATTATAGAGAGGAAAGATTTATTTGTTTGTTTGTTTGCATCGAAAAGGCTCCAAGAGCACTGGACATATTTTACAGGCTGTTTTTCCAGTCAGTTAGAAAACTTTCAGGAGTGAATATAGTCTTGAATATAAGTAACTTTTACTATGGGGTCAACTTGAAAAAAAATCACAACTTTTACTTTTATAAAGAACGTTAGTTAAAGCAAGGGTATCCCTTAGAGCGAGACAAATATACTTTTTGTATGTCATTTTAAATCTCTACCCATACATACACAATCTAGCTCCACCTAACAATCTTACTAATATAAATCCTACTACCATTATAAATGTGAAAGTTTGTGAGGATGGATGGATAGACAGATGGATGGATGGATGTTTGTGACTCTTTCACACAAAAACTACTTAACGGATTTTGATGAAATTTGTATTGTAGTAGTTTAAGCTCTGTATTGAAACATAGGATACTGTTTTTTCGCTGGCGGAGCCGCAGGCAAAAGGTAGTACCGAATAAAATTATAACGAAATTCCTAGCTCTCTTACCTTACTCTGTAATCTCAACCGATAGGTTCTTCAGTATGTTTGATTACTACTTAATTGAAAGCTCTAAGAACGGCAGTCAAAGCCAAATAGGTTTGTGGAACAAGCTAAGATCGTGTGTGGATCAGCCTGTTACAGTGATAAGTGTAAAATTAATGAAGACATATATTTATCTTTACATTGTTTAAAATAACCTTACCAAGAACTTGTCGGGACATGTCTAAGGAGGGTTCCGTAACTATTAACGCTACTAACGTAGGTTTTTCCAATTACTTCAAAAGGTACAGTTCAAATCCGTGTATTTCGTTAAAAATATTTTTTCTAAAGAGTGTTTAGCATGGAAAATGAAGGAAATTTCAAGGTCTCATAGTTTAGAAATGCCAGGAAGGGGGACCAATTTGTAAACCGCTATGGAGGTAGATTAATCGAAACTGGTTTACATTATAAAAAAGTGACGTATGAAACCATACCTTTATTTAAGAAGACCTATTCGACAATACCCCACATTCCAACGATTTCTTATAAGTGCCGCGCCGCGGCGCGTCACGTCTCGATGTGAGCTGACAGTAACACTTTTTCCTAATGTACTCTTCGATACTTTAAACTATAACAACAGATTTATCAAGTTTTTCATCAGTATACAAAATGTTTCAAGGGGAAGGTTCATCATAATATTATAATATAAGATACCGAATCTAATACGGGCGGAGCCATAGACAGAAGCTTGTATTCTACTTATATTACGAAAGTAAATTTAAATTCCTGAATAAATGGTCGGTTTTCCGATGGAGTCGCGAATCCAACTATCTAAATTAAATGTTTTGACTTAATTTAGATTGGAACGTCTTTGCCTTTGAAATTAAAATTTTATTCGTGTGATTTTTATTATGAAAGACCTAGTGAATTTAGACTAATTGCCATCTAAGGATATTGTTTAAATAATACTGTATTTTATCAATACAGATTTGAGTATTTATTGTTATTTAGTATTTTGCTGTAAAATTGTGTTTACTGCAAAGATTTCAAAATCAAAGATAGGCTTTGACGTACATTTGACAGAACAAATCTTCATACAAGAAAAAGATAACCCATCTTAGTTTTCACCATACCTCAAATGTCAGCCATCTTAATTTCACCATACTTCAAATGTCAAAATGGCCCCAAAAACTCCAAAAATGGGCTCATTAAGTAGAGACAGTTTTTGCCTCAACATGCCTCGTCTATTTATCTAAAATAAACTTTAAATTCTCTTACGGCCCTATCGACAATTATCCTTTTTGTGTGTTTACTACCTTGAGTCTTAAAGCGGCTAGGAATAAGTGAACATACCCCAATCATTCCTTCATTAAGGTCAGTTTACACCGCAACAATACGCAGCGCTGCATTTTTAAGATAGCTATTAAAAATTTAACTTAATTCACTACACAAAAAGATACACGTGTCGTATGACATCAGTCATACACTGCACATGTGCTGTGCAGCGCGGTGTAACTTGACATTCGAACACTTGTGTATCTTCTTGTGTATCAAAAAAATTAATTTTTAATAGCTTTATTAAAAATGCAGCGCCATGCCACGTATTGTTTTGTTTCGGTGTGACTTGACCCTAAGTAGTTATTTCTTGTAAATATTTATTAATTACAAAAGATAAATATAACTATGTACATTGTATGCTACATACGTCAGGCGGTAATGTAAGTAAATTTATCGGCTGCCAATGTAATCTTATAAGATGGATAGCCTTCAGCGAAGTGTCTACAAGTAACACCTAATCTGCCTTAATCGCATTTCCGGAGTGCTTAGATCGATTTCTCTAAGCCGAGAGATAAATACATTATCGTTGTAATAATTGTGACGAACTTTATTAAGAGCTTAGCTTTTTACGATAACATTTTTTTTTGCATGACATACAAGCGTTAGTAATAAAATAAAAAAGACGTGTGGCACTCGGGGACTGCCGCGGTAAAGCTATTGCATAGCATTTTGTATCAACTTATGCAATTATAATTATTTATTTATTTTATTTATGCAGTATTTCTTTTTCTTTGATATTAATTCAAGTTACACTTTTTGAGCGTGGTGACCGATAAGAAAACAATTTTTTCTTTTATTAAATAAATAAAAAGTTAATATTGTTTAAAATATTTTTATTATTTTACAATACATGTGGGTTTTATTATCTTACAGTAGCTGTTGGTTATTCAGGAATATTTATCATTGAAACTATAGGTTTATGATAACCGATTTCGGAGCAGCTCGCCTCGATTCGTGCGAGTTTCGTAGAGTCGTACAATACGTCTAATCGCACGCACACAACGCCGTGTCGAAGACTGCCGAACTGAAACGACGTTAGACGAAGTGGGGAGCGTGAGGTTTTTTCGTTAGGGAATTTCTGGATTCGGTCCCCGCGCTCAAGGCCCGCGATAGAAGCTATGCAATAGCTTAAAATACATTTCTCGTGCAATACAAATAGAACAACAAAAAGGCAGATGGAATAAAGTACCTATCGGATACATTAGAACCGGGATTCAGCTCTTTTATACCGACAAGACTTACCATAAAATAGACAGAATTTAGACCATTAAAATAAACTCGAATAAATAAAACCAGTAATATTAAAAGTGTCAATAAAAGCACAAAAGTTCCGTCGGTTTAAGTACTGGAATGAAGCCGCAACTACTCGCTAACTGCAGGCGGCTAGTGTATGCAAATCAAAACAGTTATTTCAGGAATTTGTCTTTTGAATAAATGTTTTATTCAACACCATCTGCCAGACTAATTTTGAATTGACTATTCTAAAATATACTTTTTTTTACACAAAGTGATCATCCATGATCTACGTCCACGAGCCACATGAAATTTCCTCCCTCCCATGATTTTATACAAAGTTGTACAAGTATTTATTTTGTTTAACGCTGAGAAAAATTATTACTTTCTCACTTCTTTCTACCTTACCAAAAATAAGTTACTCTTAAGGGGTCAGCTTACACCCAAACTCGTCGCGGCGCTGCATTCCTAAGATAGCGATTCGAAATTGAACTGTATTCACTACACAAAAATATGTAACGCGTCAGTGCAAGAATGGCACCGCGATACGTAGCTCGGAAATTGAAACTCTTGCAATGAAACATGTACCTTCTTGTATAGAGAATAAAGTTCAATTTCGAATCGCTTCCTTACGTCTCGGTGTAGACTGAAGCTAAGCCAAATAGTGAATTAGCCAGGATAACATTTTTGTTATTCTCTATTTTATGTGACATAAAGGTCAAGTAACACATGTAGCTATAGAGCAAAATAAAAGCTTGTATAGCTCTTATGAAAACGAAAACAGCATTGATAAATGCTCAGAGGTAAATTTATCAAAGTTACAACACCGAATTAGATCAATGGCATAATTTAGAGGAAATGGGGGGAATTTACGCAACACTTTTCAATTATATAACTCAGATTGTGCCTTGTTTGTTAAATTATTTTCATAAAATGTAATAAATTATTATTATATTATAACTGTGTACTTTTCTGCTTTGTTAAAAAATATTATGATATTATAAGTTACATATTATGTTTGATGTTCATTGATTGAGCAAAAGCACTTTGTTTTGAAACAACAAAATATAAAGAAGTAATTGCAATAAAATGCCAGTTGACTGGATTTTTTATTGCATAAATTAATAATACTGTTGAATATGAGTAATTTCTCAGAAGAAACGTTACATTAAAAATCAATATTTTCAAAGGTACAGTCAATATTTTCAAATACCATTCGCTGTACCAGCGATTTGTAATTTAGAATTTCGCAAGCCTCGTGAAAACGTTCCATACAAAAGTCACGCGTTCCTGCACTTGTATGAAATATGTAGGTCGCAAGAACTTGCTTATATCTACGAAATCATTGCGTTGAAGTTTATAGTTTTATTTTTTACTTTACTATACTGAATGTTTTTGTATTTCATGTAAGTAAACTAATTATGTAGGTTTTTTACGCTAATTATGTTAAACACTTTTTTTAAACTTTCAAATGCTAGGTGCATTACTAAACTATACACAATAATATTACTATTATAAATTTATAAATGTGAAAGTTTGTGAGGATGGATGGATGGATGTTTGTTACTCTTTCACGCCAAAACTATTGAATTAATTTCACTTAAATTCAGTATAGTAGTAGTTTAAGCTCTGTATTTAAACATAGGATACTTTTTATCCCGAAAAAGCACAGTATTCCCGTGAGATACTGTATTTACGCGGGTGAAGCCGCGGGAATAAGCTAGTTTAATTTATTTTTTCAATTTATCAAGTAATAATAGGTACCTCAATATGTCTAAATATAAATTAAATTAAATATTTTACATGTAGTCAACAAAACTACTGTAATTTCTATAAAAATAGAAAAATATATATAAAAATTCAGAAAGGTTATTTTCACCTTGAAGTGTTATGAAAAACTTAATATTTGACGTACAGAGGTTTTATCTCAAATTTGGTATCAGCGCTGGTGCCAAATTTGCATGTTCTGCAAATAAGTATTTCGCCGGAGCTCAAAGGAGCCGCATCCACTGACGTAATTCACAGAAGCTAAATGAAAATCTCGTCAGACCCCAACTAGAAACCGGTTTTTACTGCCTCAAAGTGGTTCGTAAGCAAAACTCGTAGACATAATATTAAAAACCAATCTAAAAACATTTTTAATACTGGTAGGTACAAACCTATTACGTAAAATACTGGTAGGTACAAACCTATTACGTAAAATACTGGATAGTACAAACCTATTACGTAAAATATACTACTTGATAGAGAATTTTTAAGCAAATTCAATAATAATTAAAAAATAGTCTATTTAGGTCTTATGTTCAACAAATTGAAAGCAAAAAGTATTGCTACCAGCAGGTCTAAATTGGCACATTAAGTGAATCGTACTATGAAATTATCTTTTTGAATTTCAATAGACGATGTTTCATAATCCGATTCACATGGAGGCCATTTAAGACCTGCAGGTATAATTAAAGGATACTTATTATTTATTTTATAAAATTTCAGAAAACTTAACAAATTATAATTAATAACAAAGTCCTACTTATTCAGCCACAATATATTGTATTCTCAACAATTGTGCATCATGTTAATATTTTGTCCAGATATATGAATAGTACAAACGTACAGAGACATTAGGAACAAATCGTCAGCGGAAACATATGCGGAAAATACGAGACTTTCATGATTTTTTTTATCGCCGCATGTCCTGGACGTGATAACGCTACAAACGTTTCACTTCAAAAATTGTATAACACGTTTTTAATAACATTTTTAAGACGAAAATGTGTCCTAGTGATATGAAACGCCGGCTTAGAATATTTTTAGTGAGAGCTGTAACATATTTTCGTATATTGAAGTCATTTTAACGTGATGAAATCAGTGGTAAACTTTTTATATTCCAATGTTGCAATATGCGGCGTGGGACTATTTACATTGCAGTTTGTACTATATATAATACACACATATATATTCAATAGAGTTATGGTAAATTAAGAAAATTATATACCTTCGTAACTAAGTACACCTTATCTCTAGCCAACCCACACTAGAATATAAATAAGGTTATACTTTCCTAATAAAAAAAACCTAAAATCGAACAATCGTTTATAGGGCATTCGTACCTGTTAAATGTTTGCATAATGTACCTCTCCATTCGATTCGGGATGACACGATAATGTTGATCAATCAACGTCAACGTTCACAAAGCAGTGGGACGCTGTGACGCAGTGTGTCACAGCATCACAGTGATAAGTACCTCGATATTGGATGTGCTTACTGCTTATGCAATATGGTACTTGACACCAAAATTTCTATGCATAGACGTATTAGTCATTCTCATGTTAAATCGTAATTTAACGCGTTGTTCATGTTCAATGCGTTATTTTAAGCGTAAGCATACAATTCGATATTGCTGCTTACATAAATGCTGTAATCTCTATAATGCCCGCTACACAACTCAACTTTAGAACTGCACAGTTCGGTCACAGTAGACGTATATACTATACAGTACTACATCTTTATACTAGACCGCCCGAATCGGCGCACGCACACATCCTGATGTCCGCTACACACCACAACGATAATACTGCACAGTTCGGTCACAGTAGACGTATACAGTACTACATCTTTATACTAGACCGCCCGAATCGGCGCACGCACACATCCTGATGTCCGCTACACACCACAACGATAATACTGCACAGTTCGGTCACAGTAGACGTATACAGTACTACATCTTCATACTAGACCGCCCGAATCGGCGCACGCACACATCCTGATGTCCGCTACACACCACAACGATAATACTGCACGGTTCGGTCACAGTAGACGTATACAGTACTACATCTTCATACTAGACATACATACATATGAATATGGCAGTTTGTAAAGGAGGAATATAAAGTCGATTTTTTTAAACCCAATATATTTATTTAATCAAAGTATATATCATTGCTATCTATGTACTTTTGCCATCTCATAGGTAGTTCATTGATTCCTTTATTAAAAAAACCATTCGGACAGGAATTAATATCCATCGGAGTTGAATTTTTTCCCTTGCAAGAAGTTATCCAAATTTTGAAAAATATGGTAATCTGTTGGAGCAAGTCCAGGGAGTACGGTGGATGTCTTAGACATTCCAATTGAAGCTCCTATAATTTGGTAGCCGTCTGTTTTGCAGTGTGTGGTCTAGTGTTGTCCTGAAGCAGCAGTGGCCTAGAGCGAATGACCAACCTCGGTTGTTTAGCAGCTAGCTTTTCCATCATGATTTGCAGTTGCTAGAATAGACATCTGCCTTAATCGTCTGGCCAGATTTAAAAAAGCTGTAGTGAACAACACCGGCACTATTCCACCAAATAGTAATAGTAAATAGTAATCCATGTGAGGACTTATTCTTACTGAAGCCCAAAAAAGATAGAAAACTTATGACTGATGCCTTCTTTAAATCTTATTTATAAGATCCCTATTTAATATTTTATGTCCTAATTATTTATTAAAAACCATTTGGTGTGAGTATGAGTATGTGTGACGTGTCCTTGGATTTTATTATGATATTTATTAATCGGCTAGCCTTTCCTTGTGGTTTGAGTATTAATCGATTATACTGATCATTATTATTATTATTGATTTTAGTTTTACTTTTATGCAGTGGGTCTATATTATGTAGTGTCACGATCAGATGCTTAGCATGTGTTTATATTAACATTAATTTGTTTTACACTAGTGAAAACTTGTTATTAGTATTTCGCTTTTTAATATGTATTTTTATTGTTATATGTTATATGCTGTAAGTTTTCCAAATAAAATAAAATAAAAATAAATAAAACGCTCACAAGTAACTTTTTTTGAGTCAATTTTCGCTTGGTTAGCCAGGGTTCAGCCATTGCGATGAGAGTTTCCGATTATCGTACAGGATCCACTTTTCATCACAGGTAATGATTCGACTTAAAATCCATTCATTAATGTGCCGGTTGAGTAATGTAACGCAGCAGTCGACGCGGGTTTGTCGGTTTGCTGCACTCAATTTATGAGGGGGGTACCCTTTCAAGCTTTTTCACCTTGCCAATTTGCTTCAAGTGGATTAAAACAATTTTACCACTAACACCGCAGCCTGCAGCTAACTCGGACGTGGTTTGCGATGGATCCGCTTCCACAATAGCCTTCAATTCTTCATTTTCTACTTAAGTCTCCGGCCGTCCACGGGGCTTGTTCTGCAGGTCGAAATTTCCAGAACGAAAACGTTTGAACCAAAAACGCACTGTCTTTTCTTTTGTGACAACGCCACCATACACATCATTAATCCTTCGAGCCGTTTCTGCAGCACTGGTGCCACGGTGGAACTCGTACTCGAAAATAATACGATATTTCAAGTTTTCCATTTTGTAAACATAGTGACGCAAAGAAAAATTCAAAAGAGGAGAAAACAAATGAATTACGGTTTTCAAAACACAAATACATGAGTAAATAGCGGTATAAATTTGAAATTGAAATTGCTAACCAAAGAAGATATGTTTGAGATCAAAGTGGCCAGTACGACAAAACGCCAATTTCATTTGTAAGGACCTAAATACTTACTAAATGTTACGACTACTATAACCGAACTGTGTATTTTTCTCGGTGTGGTCTGTAGCGGGAATAATAGCTATAATATTTTATCTAAACCAGAGAAAATATGCAACCTCAGTCTAAGAGTAATTTTCCACAAGCCCCTCGCAAAAGCATTCGTTTTGATAAAGAAACACCATAAACGGATGCCATGGTGATTTATAGAAACTTTTACAATGTAATGAGATCTAACCGCTTTATATATACTAATATTATAAAGAGGAAATATTTGTTTGTTTGTTTGTATTGAATAGGCTCCGAAACAACTGGACCGATTTCGGCACATTATATATAGGCCACGGGGAAGGATATAGGCGCCTTTTTATAGCGAGAAAGATGTACGGTTCCCGCGGAATTTCCGTTTAGGCGTACAAAGTCGCGAGACATATCCAATATTTTAAATTCACAACGAAACATCATAGTATTATGCTCTATAACTGTATTTTATTAAAAGAGCTCTATAGATGTAACCTAATGCATGCATTAGTTAAAATACCTAATACTTTTAGCTAACCTATTTTTACAAAGCATAAATCAGACATTTTTCATCAGCAGCGTCTAAAATATGTAACAGCGATTTTTTTAACAAGAATAAAGCAAATAATACTCTGGAATATAAAACAAAGTCAATAAGCCGTACCTAAATCATAAAAACTACAAAACATTCCCAAACCGAAAGACCAAAGAAATGCCTAACAAAATATTGTCTATAAAACACATTTCGTAGCTAAATCCCGCTAAACCGCAGCGAAAGGGACTTACTATCAACTGAAAACTTACTTACACAGAATTTCTCACATTTTAGAAAACTTAACAAGCGCAAAAAAGCGGCTTTGAGGTACAGGTTTAAAGACCCCTTTTATTGGCATTCCCATGGAAACAGCTGTCTACGAGCTTATAGGTATTTTCATTCACCGTCTCAGTTATTCAGTGATTCTGCTCGTCGTAATAAACACACTACTAAAACCTTTTATTTTAAATGAAAAGATGGGTGTTGAGGTACTCCCAGTGTTATTATAGACGTATTGTTGTATGAAGATAACCTAAATGAAATACTAGGGAACCTTAAAATACAAACCCATTGTAGAATTATGGGTGCTAGTAGCACTGCCTTCTATCTATTAACCCCCTTACTAATTAAAAATATTTACACAATGGATAAGCAATACAACGTTTTTTCCTTGTCTATCAAGCTACTTTTCCCATGTATCAGATAAGGACAAAACATTGTATTGCTTATACACTGTTTAAATACTTTTATTAGTAAGGTATTATTATTTTTATTAATGTGTACTACTATTACTAATAATATAAAAGATAAGATTAGTTTGTTTGTTTGCATTGAATGGGCTCCGAAAGTACTGAATCGATTTTCATAAAATTTCGTACAGATATAGAGTAGACCACAGGAAAGGATATAGGCTACTTTGTTGCGGAAAAATGTACAGTTTCCTCGTGATTTCCTGTTGCGCGCACGCAGGCGCGGGCAACATCTAGTATGCAATATTGTCATTTAATGTTGTAGTATGAAAACAATCAATTGAATTATAATAATCTGCAAACAACTAAAATATATCACCGACCATAATTTAATTACCCTTCTGCCTGTACTTATGCTGGGGCTAGGTTTCCTACTGTCATGCCGGTTGGTTTAATATCACTATATAATCAAAATTGCAGCAAAAACTTTGTACATATTTTTACGAAAGTTATGCTGACTGAGGAGTATGATATTTGGCACAGTTATAGTTTATATGTATTAGGAGTGATCGACATCAATATTTTTTTATAATAATGCTAAAAAATACATAAAATTAATAAAAATAACGTTACTCACAATACTTCAGGTTTTAGAATGCGTTTGATACAATTTTGTCGCAAGTTGACGTTTGTCAATCTGTCTTTCACATTCTTTTACATTTTTATTTTTTTATCTAAGCTATGCCTTCCGAACTATGCGAACGCGAACAGCAAACCAGCCAATCTGGCTCTCTGGCCACGCTCACCGGTCACGCGACGCGGGTCGCGGGGATTGTTTAGTGCTTCATATAAATTCATAATTTACGACCAACTTAGACCCTATTTCAGTCTCGGGTCGCGGTCTCGCGTCGCATCGCGTGCATCGGATGGCAACCTTAAAAGGCAAAAGACACCTTATAAATGCAAATTAATAAATATAATGAATTATGAGCGAATTTCGTCTATGATTACAATCGATGCTTAACCAATGCTTATGTAGTACGTAAACACTCGCCCCAGCCACAATTTCACCTGACAGCGCATCCATCACCACGAATAAATCATCGGTTCAATTCTAACTTTAATTTTTCATGTCTGACGCATGTACTATGAATTTTAAGTAGATCGTTTGTAAGCTAGTTTTTTATTTAATAAGACTATTAAAATTATCCTTCAGTATCATTTCAGCAGCAGAATATTATAACAACGAGCGATTCCATATTATAATTTTTTGGCTTCGTCAGGCTACTAGTTTAGTACTCGCATAATGAGTGAGGTGCAATTCTCTCAACAAACGTACGATATATTATAAGGAATTGAATTATGTTACTGCTTTGTGCTTTGAAAAATAGTTTTCAGATCCCACAGGTCTGTGGTCAATAAATTCATTAATTCCTTTCATCTCAAGACCCACTAGAATAAAAATTAATACTAGACTAACATAGAAGTATAATCATTAAAGTTTCTAAGAAACTGTCCTTTATTCCCGAGACAATTTTCTCCATTGAATGGACAAGTTTGTAATTTAAAAAGCAAGTTTTTAATAACTTGAACTGCCTTGAGATGCAAGTTAAATAGATTTTACAGAATATTGTTTACAGAACGCTAACATCTATTCAAAGCAAAATGAAGTCACAATATTTGTTGAGACCACAAAACTTCAGGGAACAATATTGGACAATATTGATATAGTATTTTAAAATGGCATCCGAAGTAAAGTTGAACTGTATATAAAATATATCTTAGCAGTCATATGAATAACATAAAGGGTAATACCAGGATAGTTGCCCCAGGAGTATAGTTGCCCCGATTTTAATAACTCTAGTTTTGCGAATGAATTGTATACTGTTTCAATCATTTATTGAAAGACTTTACAGCTACTACTAAGTTGACTCTGTCGTAAGTCTCTATGTAATTGCATGGGAAGGTAAAATGCGATCAAAGTTTTTCAGGGATACTTGCCTCGTTTCGAGAGAGGGCAACTATCCTATACGGGATTTATATGAATCAGGCTACTATACCATACGTGAGATATATGTCACAATTAAGAGGTCTTATAAAATCGCTAATACTCCGAAAATATTCAAGGAAATGTTTTTTACTTTTTATAAATTGGTCAATGAAAATTCAAAGTACCGGCTGGCTAAATAAATAAAGCATTTAACTTTATTTTATAAGAGATATGGAGTGATTTCAAAAAGTGGGGCAACTATCCTGGTTTTCCCCTAGGTAATTCATCTAGACAGCGTAAACTGTATTTTCAACATAGTCAATTAATAACGTCTTGCCCTCTTCTATGAAAAAAGAATTAGCCTGTAGTCTTCCATGCGAGACTTCTACTTAGGGTAAGTTCAATCCGTGACGCGACGCGGAGCTGCATTTTCAAGATGGCCATTGAAAATTGAATGTTATCGACTACACAAGAAGATACACGTTTCATTTTACTTATACATCGATTTTTTATTTCTTTTTCTCAGTATATTATAAAACAAATCTTCTCTCCTCTGTACACTCAAATCAACGCAACTGATTTTAACGCGGTTTTTATCAACAATCAGAGTTACGGACGAGGAATTAACTTGTGTATTTTAATATTATACCAGCTCTTCTAACGAAGTCGCCGGAAAAACTAGTATTAATATAAAATATGCTCCATAAAGTACAATGAAATATAAAACTATTTTTCTCCGAGTATACATGAGGCACTCAGCGGCCCTCGTTAATGGCCTGTCAGCAACACGCGTACCGTTTGGTGTAAAGAAAAGCTAATTCAAATATATATAGTTAAGAGAACATCTAAAGAAATGTTTTGTAACTTTCCGGGAATGCTGAATATTGTCGTTTTTATATGAAAGCAAAATATGGTCCTTCACGCGTAGTGTGACCGTCGTAAAAATGAGTCTGTTCCACGGAAGAATAAATAAATACGACACGGAAAAATACTACAGATTAACAAAGGAAATCTGTCGACTAGTCGATATCTAATTATGTCTAATCTTTCATAGACAAACGGAATTCTACGGCGCGGTGGCTATGCTACGCGTGTTTATGGTATGCGATACTGCCATGAATTATCACGAGTATGTCGCGTCTCTATCCCTTGAATATATTGACATCCCACTCGCACGATTGACCTCCGAATATTCATCGATAAAACAATATTGTTACCTCATACAAAGCTCCGTGAGGTGTGGACCGACAAATAAACGACTGTCGTACGGCTGAACCCTCACAGAGAATACATAGGACCACAGATTAAAGAAAGCTAGGACCAGATAAACAGCTACTTAGTTCACTTTCGATTTGATTGCACAACTACAAGCATACGGTGTGTCCACAATTCGCCTTCGTGGAAAAATCCGGCTAAGATTGTTTGCCGTCGAAGGGACGTCAAAATTTTTGCAACTATGAATATTAAATACAAATAATATCGATTAGTTATTAACCGTATACTGACGCTATACTTAGTTTAATTTACCCCCACCTTCTGTGACAGCCCTGACAAAATTTGGATCGTTTTATGAAAGATTTTTCTCTGTACGTAAGTATGCATTTTTACTCTGTGGTAAGACTGACCAATCACTTTACATCTTGTGGAATATAATATAATAGTTAGTGATTATTTTCAGCTATAGCTAAAAAATAATATATTTTATTTAATTACCTAAAAGAAGTAAGTAAGAAATCGCATTAAATGGTGGCTTGTGGTCTCGGCCCACCCCTATGGGAAACAGGCGTGATGTATCCATGAATTATATAGTAAGTAAGCACTAGATGTTTCCCACGATATTATACACCCAAAAAGTTTTCTCGCGGGTACCGTACATTTTGCTGCGATGAAAAGTACCATATGTTTTAATCCAGAGCCTTAACTACTACCATACAAAATGTCATCAAAATCCGTTCAGTAGCTTTTGCGTGAAAGAGTAACAAACCTCCATCCATCCTCACAAACTTTCACATTTATAATATTTACAGGATAGAAGTAAGGATTTTTTAACCGCGCTTGCAATATTTTATAGTTGGCATTTAAAAAAAGTAGTAGTTAGCGATCAATTATGTCACATTAATACTGTTGTAACTTGTCAACCTACGACCTACACGAGTTACGCTGTTTGTCCACCGCCACCGTCAACGGGACGTCAACGAGAAAGTCGTCCCGAAATCATCTCGTTCTCGTTCACGTCCCGTTAACGGTTGACTTATATTAATAAGTTGTATGTTACTAAGTTTTTTATAATAAAAATCGTGTTTAAGGACATCAGATATCTCATATCAATCATAATCTTGGTTCAATAAAAAAAATCATAAAACGCTAATCTTAGTTTATTCAGAACATTACAGGTCATACTAAACCTGGTGCCAACTGTACAATACGCACACTTATGCAATTTTTAAGTTGTTCTAGTGTGTTTAAAAAAATAGTTATATGAAATGAAATGAAAATATACTTTATTGTGCACAATCAACAGTTACACACACATATACAATATAAACTATACACAGAACAAGACGAAAGTACACAAAAATATCATTAAAAATTCAATCTCCTTTGGAATAAGTAAACTCAAATATTATTTCTCGACTTTTCGCCGTCAATGTTTTGCTAGAACCAATCGTATTATACAATATATATGTTTAATAAAATATAAAGAAAAATTATAAAGATCGTCACTTAATTGACGATTTGACATATTATTTACGGTAAGAGAGAAATTCAAAACAATATCACGCTGTTTTTAAAGCCACAGAACTTTTATTAATAAATAAAAGTGAAAAAGAAATGGCATCCGAAGACAAATGCGGGCAATAGCTATTAGTTGTATAACCTGAAATGCCTTAATAATATGAACACACTGAGACGCGACGCGGCGCGCACTTTTTTAAAGTGCGATTAAAAATTGAACTTTATTTACTCCACAAAATATGTACACGTTTTATTGAAAGAGTTCGAATTGCAATGAAACGTAGATACTTTTTATACACACGAAGATTCGTGTGTATAAAAAGTGCGCGCCGCGTCACGTCTCGGTGTGAGCTGACCCTAGCTCGTTATAAATTAACTAACCCTTCCCGAAATAGCGGACACGGCAACTCCATTACCCCGCACTTCACACGAAATATACTGCAAGTTACTGTCATGTCTAATGTGGTACGTTACGACTTCTACTTTATACAGATAATATTCAGCTTACTTTGTAGAACTCAGCATAGTAAGCTTGACTCCGCAGTCCGCTCGCTTCGCTAGAATGGAAGGTTAAATAGGTATATAAAAGTATGCAGGGAAATATTGATAAAGAAATAGATGTAGAGGAATGCGAGCCAACCATCGATGTCAAGAGACTCATCACCATGAGTTTGTACTAGTTTTCCATATTGCTTAACTAGGTGTACCATGTGATACCTTACCTTAGAATCAATCAATAGGTTAGGTTAGCCTAGTTAGCCTTCTTAGGTTTAGTTAGCCTTCTCCGAGCCCCAATGATGAAGAATACTTTTATAACCTAATAACACCTGTGTGTGTAATTAGTGCTGAAACAAAACACGAATACACAGTACACAAAGTAAACAAAGTTTTGGCGCTACGGTGGAACATATATGCATAGATAGACTGTCAAAATCATTACCTATATTTTTTTATAAAAATTGTAGTTAACCTTCCCTTCCCCTTGACCTATCCTTTTGGCTTTGCCGCAGTCGGGAACTCGTATCTTATTAGTATAATACAAATAAAATATGCGTAATTTCGAATACTAGTGTCAGATACGCGTAACGCAGTTACGTAGGCCCCTTGGATTTTGCGTTGTTGACCAATTGGACTCGGGTACGAATCTCGGTCAGACTAAATATTTTTATTCTTTTCATTTCTTTTTCTTTTGTAGTTTTTGAAGTGAATAAAATATTTTTTATTTTTACAAGTGTTTGTTCTTCAAGCACGATGAGAGTAATTTTGGGTTTTTATATAATGAATGATGTTTCACTTCTGTCACCTGCACTTTGTACATGTCATATTTTCTTTTTTAAAAACACGTTTTGTATAACAGAGTTCCAATCTACCTTCCAGCTTCAGACTCTGAGTACCATATAGAGACAAAGTAACCGTCTGGACTAATCACTCGAGCCCAAACTCATTGTGGCTATATCGTAACGAAGTTCCTATGACCAACTTCCAGCTCCATTGTCAGACCCTGAATACTATATTATTAAAACAAAGTATCCGTCAAGGCTAATAATTCGAGCCCAAAATCGATGGGATTGAATAGTTTATATGCGGAGATCCTATGGCGACCTTCCAACTCCAACATCAGACACATCAATATAGCATTGTCTTGCAATAAACATGCAAAAATGATTGCAAAATTTCAGCTCAATCGAAAAAAGGGAAGTGGGTCTAATTTAACTTGCGAGATTTGGTTACCCACAAAGACCCAGGTGAAACTAAATAAAAGCTTGTAATATAATGTAGTCGTAGAAACAATTTCGTTTCATTAAATTATGTAAGTCAAGTCCATGAGCTTCAAGCATCGATCGGCTGTCGTCCTGTTCACGTCATGTTATTTGTGGGTATTTGACATTTGTAATTTGACAGGTTATAACGCGAACAATCCGAAGCCTTCGCATTCGAGAATATTCTAATCGTTTTATTCGATATGAAATTCATTCTGTAGGTACAGTCCATTCAAGTTATTTTACCTCTGACAGAACTCTGAGTTATTTTAACAGATTTAAAATAACTCTGAACGGACTGTTACTATGTGGTAATAAAATTTTCCGAGTTAAAGTTACAATGGATATAAGTCATCCGTGTACTTTACAATTTGCGCATAACTTTAACATTTTCATTTCCCCAGTCGATTATAAACACGAAAATGTGTTTGGTACCGTGTAATATCGAATTTTAAAATACATTTATACAATAAGTGTCATTTACAGACGGCGCAGATAGCATAAATAATATTTTATGTTACGATAAAATATTTGTTTTATATATTTTTGTATATATATATTTTTTGTAGGTATATCCATGCAAAAAATAAATAAAAATAAAATATGTATTTTTAAAAGCGCTATTGAATAGACAAACTACTGACAAAATAGTCTCAGAAACCGGATATAAGGCTGGATTGGAGGCTATTTTCCGGAATCCGTAAGGCCGGGGAAAATTCAGAACACTAATATTATTTTTAGTGTTCTGAATTTTCCCCGGCCTTACGGATCCAGGCATCTTAAAATAAATCTTTGGCGCCCTTTACATATGTATTTATAGCATTATAGTGACTTTTGGTGCTGAATGTAAATTATATTTTGATTCCCTTTATTTTCACTATTAAATAGTTTATGTGTCCAAAAACAGTGTGTTTCTATTTTATATCACATACACACATCGTAACATAATAGGTTATGTTTTAAATTTCTATTAACACATAATATTTTCGTCTCAGAAACTTGTATGATACTCGAAACTCATTTCAAACTGGATATTGAAGGTTCTACCCGCATCTATATCTGTAGTCCAACTGGCTTTACATTCTAGAAACTACTCAAAGTAAACCCAGATTACAGAAAATCACTAAGTATGCTCTAAGAGACTGCTTGAGCACTTTACATCAATATTTTAGGAGTTATTAGACGTACATACTAAATATTTAAAGCTGCTGCATGCATGCTGCTGCATAACTTGACATACTCAGCAGATGTTAAAGTATTATAGTAAATAGTAGATAGTAAAGTAATTACTATTACACAATTTACTTGGAATGTTGGAGAAAACTCTAACTTTCCTGTGGTAACCCAAAACTACGAGGAACAGACAAAAGTTTCATACACTTTTGCGAAGTTCGATCACTGTATCGAGCCTGATTTTGATAGAAACTGAAATTATTATAAAAGTAAATACTCAATAAGTTAATAAAAATTTAATATTATTTTAAGGGCCTGTTTCACAATCTTATATTACGTGTCAGATAGCTTATTTGCATGTTTTGTCTCTGTCGCTATATTATATAAAGTAAGCAGCGACAAAACTTCCGAATAAGCTATCCGAGTGCAGCATTGGCTGTATACAAATTGAAGGTTAAAGTTTATGAGTGAATTTCCTTTTTTTGTCACGACTCTAATATAAGACAAACCACCCAAAAACATAAGATTTTAATAAATCATCTTAGGCGAGGTCGCAAGTGACTAAATTGCCATTTAGACAGGCGATTTTCGCTGTGCGGCTTTAGTCACCCGTGTAAATCCCGCAATACGGGTAAAAGTACCTGGTTTAAGTAAGATAATATTATATCATAATTATAATTGCTTTTTCAAATATTGAGCAATAATAATACTTAATAATATCCTCCTTCTCAATTGGATACAATTTTATGGTTTCTGTAACTCAAAGGAAAATGGAAATCCTTATTACGTTTATCACGTTGTTACTCATTCGTCTGTGATGGTTACTTTTCTAAGAAGTATCTTGTAATGGTTACAAGACTCTGTAATAAAGGAAAAGAGCGAAACCGATCTAAATGAATTGACAAAAAAAAAATTAAGGCGTTATTGAGATACACACGAAGTTACATTCGCATTTATAATATTATAAGCAAGGATTCATTTTGATTTTGCATTATTTTATTACATAGTTTTTTTTTTTTATTTGATACAAAAAATGGCGACTCTTAGTCTAGATAAACATGCACATCACAGCCTGTGAGCGATCACACGGTGTGCGCTCGCTTGCGTAATTGCTTCACGCATGACCTGCAATCATATTTTCCCGTTTAATATATTATTTGAACGCGCTCCATTATAATAGCTCCCCACACCGATTTCGGTGGCCGGTTTCATTGAAACCAGACCAGCTACGCAGGAGTTATTTATAGTACCCAAGTGTGTGCGCAATACACAAGAGCACTCTCTTTTCCTTTACTCTCGTAAGATAGTGGAACGGAAGACCGACACGGCTGGGGAGAGATCAGGCGCAGGACCGACTTTTTACACGCCCATCCGACGGTGAACGGATCAGATGATCGGCAGGCATTATCCTAACCAGACTTAAAAACCAAATTTTTTGTTGTTCCAGCGCGGGGATCGAACTGGCGACCACCGGAGTCGAGAGCAAAGCTGTGATCCACTGGACCACGGAGGCTCTGATATCGTGCCTTCTTTTGTAACATCATCATCAACTAACTGTTAGTTACCTCTTAAAATAAATGTCTAATAAAAGGATATTAGCACCTTCCTAAGTACTTTTGATGTTAGGTACATAAAATAATTTATTATAATTTTTATTTATTAATAAATACTATATACAGTTGTGAATATTACTGAAGTCGCCAAAAAGTCAGAAGCATTAAGCCTCTTTCAATGGAATTAATATTACGTAGAATTAAAAAAAAAAATCTTTAGTCTCCGACACAGATTAGTTAATAGTTACATGCCTCAGATCTTGCCGTATCGTAAAATAAACACGACAAAAACTTCAGGTATCTCTAATATTCAGTAAGATAATTCTACGCTGGGCTGTTATCTGTGTGTGCTGGCGCAAATGTAATTCCACTAAATACAGCGTTTGTAGCATTGCGGGCACAGAATCTATACAACTAAATCTAACATACACTACTAGTTACTACCCAGCGAACATGACATAACTATTACAAGCAAAACAAAATATAATACAAAACTTCAAGAGTCATTTCATAATTATTTTTTAATTAAAAAGTATATTATCATTTTTTGATGCAGATACGTGTAGCAAAGGCTTTCAGTACAGTTTCACGAGAATTGCGCTAACGGAGGAGTATTAAGCACAGTTAAAGTTTACGTGGAGGTGTGCAGAAAGCTAATATTTTTTTTAAATAATGATTACATATACATAAAATTAATAGAAAAACACAAACATACCTCCGATTATTATCACACACTATTATGCGTTTGACACATACAATTTTGTTACACATTGACGTTTGTCAATCTTTTACAATATTTATCTTTTTTTATCTAAGAGGCAAAGGAAACCTTATAAAATTCAAACTTAAAAATTATATGAATTACTATTGGTAAATTTCGAACACAGGGCGACCTCTACTTTACATCAATGTAAGGCAAAAACCATAGATACTCGTACATTACTCAAAAAAATTACATGCATTTATAATCAAACCTAGCATTATTATAATCATTATTAAAAACACTAAACATCTGTATCCAATACCCATTTCGCACATGACGTGACTAATAAATGCGTATATTTTTTACTTTTTCCGAACAAACAAAAATGTTTATTTTTCGTATGGAGCTCGTTACTAGGGATCATGTTTTTGATCATGATGGGCGGGGCTCGGGGCATTTGATAAATTACTTTCTTTGTTTACTTGTTCGGTAAATATTTATTTTGTATTGATTTTTTATTTGAAACATGTATCGATATTAATTGGAGTGGACTAGCTAAATAATTAACCATTGTTCGGATCCAGGTTTAAGTTAACCCTGGGCTAAAATATCACGCCTTCTATTTCATAAATACGAAGAATGACTGAGATAACATAATATTAAACTCAGGGTTAGCTTTAACCCAGATCTGCGTAAGTAAATATGTTATGTATAAGTGTACACTCCGTCAAAATTAAGGACTGTGGTCTTAACTTAGAGGAAACCGGTAGTTAAAATGGTAATAATATACACTTACGCTATAAATTATTCTTACTTTGCGATAATATATAAGATAATTAACATACATCCATTGGATTGGATGAAATGGCACTTTTATGAATCGTTATATGACACGTATCTAGTTTCTTATCCCTATTAGCGTATTTTATACACACTGCAATGCAATGCGTTTGTTTTAAATCAGCAAAATTCTTTTATTTTCCGAAAGGTAACATAAATATGGACCGAAAAATGCAAAAAGTACAGTAGTCAGTTGCTAAATTGAATAGTTACAGAAATAAAAAGGACTAAAATTCGAAGTTTTCTTTTCTGCTACGATTGAAGAAGAAATTATTGTTCAAATCTTTACGTTATTTGTGACATTTTTTTGTTATACAATAATATACATAAACGCAGTATTAGAGATACTATACATTTTTTTTTATTTCTCTTTATACATTTTGAAACTGCTGTGACGACACTCTGAATATTTTTTGATTAGAACGCTTTTAATGCTCTCCAACGATCTCACTTTTGTGGTGACTGTATTTTGTCAACGGTTGATAGTAGATATGCAAAGACAATATTTCCTGACTTATTATGTATTTTTTGAAAAACCAATAAAAATACTAAAATGTTCCACATTCAAGTCTTGGGCCTTTAGTCAAGACACATTCGATAATTTTGACGGCAAAGTTCGAAATAAAAAATGTATGGGATTTGACATAAGTCATCGTTAAGTGACATGTCGCTTGCGATGCCTTATATCAAATCTCATACATTTTGTTTTCTAATTTCGCCGTCGAAATTATCGAATGCATCTTGATTAATGGCCCTGATAAGTAAAAAGTCGATCAAATTAACGTCAACTTTACACTTATAGGTCCCGTAGATTTTCTTTCCATATCATCCAATATCATTTGGCATCCTATTCTTAATATAACATCGTATGCCATAGTACAATGTCACTACTCATTATGTTTCCCGTCTCTACATTTGAGTACAAGCGTTGCAAAAAGTCTCTAATGGCTTGAAACAAAAACAAGTATCAGCGAAAACAATTTTCCTCCCGCATGTGCTCTACATTTAACGTAGTAATTACATTTTGATAACACGTGTACCCACAAATTGGCATTAAAATATCATTAACCTCAATTTTTATTAGATATATTTTGTTTGAATTTTGCACGATCAAACTACCACAAAACAAAAGACTTTGGACCTTTGAACCGTTTTATGAAATAAAGTGGCAACCACGAACCAAAATACTATTAGGTTGTAAAAATTTTACTCACATTTTATTTGCCGAGATTATTTTTAATATAGATCCATGGGGAAGTGGAGATAATCAGTAAAATTGTTAATGTTAATTTAAATGAACTTTCGTAGAAATCATTTTAAATATACCTCTTGCAGATATGCCGTTGTAATCCAGATGCAATTACGCTTACATTTAATATAAGTAATTTCATCTTTGGTCGCGGTGGGTAATTGTTCCATAGTAAAATTCCCAATGTCCTGTTAAAAAATATTTTATTACTTGAAACTAATAAAATATTTTTTAACAGGCAAGCCATCTCAAGGTAGAGGTGCTTTAAAAGAAAATAATATACATAAAAATTTGTTATTACATTATTATATTACAATTTTTTAGCGTTAAGAGAAATGAATCATTTTGGCCATTTCTATTTTACTTTGATTATAAAATAAGACCGCATAAAACCCCAGCGATACATATTGTTTTTCAATTTATACTAGTTTTTTGACAAAAATGTTATAGGCATTCATTTTAATGTTTAGGTGAACCAGCGCCATCTATGTTTTGATATAAGAAGAACGTTCATAAGATAACCACTTGAATAATATTATGTAGAGCGTGTAGAGTTTCGCAGTACAAATACAACTCAATAGGTGGCGCTAAAATGGTTAAAAATGTAGAGTTATTTCACAACAATTTACAGCAAGAAGAAACTATTCTACAGTTTTAACCGTAACGTCCTCGACGAAAACGTAAAACTTTAGGAGTAAATCATACATAATAGCTTTTCTTAGATCATAAAATGTATAAGTTTGCCCTAAGTTTGTCGCGTTATAATGTCTTATTAGAATTAATTCTTATACAATTTAGTCTTATACAAGAATACTAAATACGAGGTAAATAATAAGATTTAATTAACTTGAAATGCTTTTGAAAAATACTTTGATTATTATATAGCTTTTCCCGCGGCTCGGCACACGTAAATATCCCACGGCAACCGTATTCTTTCCCGCGATGAAAAGTAGCCTATATCCTTCCCCGAGGTCTACTCTGTGACAAATTTCATGATGATCGGTTAAGTAGTTTTTACGCGAAAGCGAATATACACTACCCCACGGGAACCGCACATTTCTCGCAATAAAAAATAGCCTATGTAAGGAAATGGGGAAGGCCCCATGGTGTACTTTATATCTGAGTCAAATTTCATGATGATTGATTTAGTAGTTTTTACTTGAAAGAAACTCCATTCACATATTTTATAATATTAGTAATGATAAGGATACTATTTTGCGTAAAGTGTTTTTACTTCTTAGTAATTCTTATTCTATTTTTTTGTAATGTATAATTTAATTAATATTAAATAATTACCTATCAATGTTTGTTAAGCTATTTATTAACTAATTAAATTAAATAGGTATATATATTATATTAAAATTCCCGTATTGTTATTAAATAATATATTGGTATTTAGTAAACTGTGAACCGTCCACCTAACCTAGTAACGATTTACGATTTAAGCCTAGATCACACTCATGTGTGCTACCGTAACGTAACACTATAATATCTCAAATAATCATGACATTTTAGTAAATTAACCTGTATTATACTTCGGAAAATGCAATAATTCAACGACACAATAACTCGATTGAAGCAGAAGATCGATTCTGCTAATCAAATCCTGCACTAACAGTTACGATCCATTTCCGAATTGTAAAACTGCAAAATGGTATTCACATAAATATCAAACCAACGTCACAACCGTTTTCATCATCGTCAGCCCGTAGTCGTCCACTGCTGGACATAAGCCTTTCCCATTTCGCGCCACCATACCCGGTCCTCCGCATCCAACCGCTTCCCGCCACTCTCTTTAGGTCTTCGGTCCACCTCGTGGGAGGTCGTCCTACGGGGCGGGTCACATCCGTTTTAATTGGTCTAAACTCCAAAAATCATTTTATGATTTTAAGATAATTCATTTATAATTCAATAAAAGTAAAATGAAAGTGTAAGTTAATTATTACTAGAATTGGGGTTCAATATTTGGTATTCAGATAATATAGTTTATTTAGAATTTGATTTGGTAGTCAGGACAGGTGCCACCGACTGTATGTTAAATGTTTAAAATTAAATTTATTTATATTTTAAGGTATATTAAAGTATATATTTTAAGCTGATTCTAGATTAACTGATATTAAAAATAAAAATGGTTTTTTTTTTACAAATAATAATTACCATGCAGTCTGTACGTGCTCTAATCATAACATCACGGTCAATCGGAGGTAGAAAGATAAACAAGAAACAGAAACATTCAGTCCGTACATGATTTCACTACGATACAGCGAACATTTATTACATATTTATTGTATCGTGAAAAAAAAAACAACAAAAATAAGTGGTAGAATTTTTGAACGCAGAGAACTGTACAAAATTAAGTGGTTTTGTAGAGATAATGAAAAGTGAATAGAAATGAAACGCTACATATTTGTTTTGGTTTGCATCTATATTGCAACCACTCTGCAGGTAATTAGTTTTGTGATAGCATTTGTAGTTTAGTTCACACGGAATGGTTTTCAGTTCCAATTCAACAGTTATTGTTTAGCCATTCGCATCCAATTTCAAATAACCATTTATATTTACATTAAAGCTTTGTATATGTTTTAGATGACTTTTTATCATGTTATAAGCAATAAATAAAACACTTTCACCATTATCGACCACTATTCTCACCATTAAGACTATCTACCAACCACTCTCCACCAACTCTACAAGAATTATAAAAGGGGACCGGCAAGTCGCCATACATTTACTGCCTGGTAATTAAAATAGGTGGCCACAAAAAATATTTATTGTAAGTTGTACTTTATGAACATACGAACAAAAAAAAGTAATAATATTATACATGAAACTCGGGGGATAAAAGATAATTGATTAAATATAACGTTACCTACCTATCGTTCAATAAATTTCCCTAATGGTGGTTTGCGGAAGAGCGAGATCAATTAGTTGTGATGTCAATTAGGTTGATGAAATTAATAACTAGTTTGTTTGGAAACGCAATATGCTTACAGATAAATGATAGATGTCGCTTTCACGTTACGGAAACCAAAAACATAATAAATAGGTTTTATTTTTCTTGGTATTAATAGTATAGATAGATCTATTTCACACCCGAATTAACATTTTTATTCATAAAACTAGTACCAAACTGTTAGAAGAACTATAGAAAAATAAAATAACTTTATAGGTACTTCATAAAAATAAATCTATTGGGCTACTGAGCCACTAGATGGAGCTTTCACACCTCAAATTGGCAATTTACAGCATGATAACCATAGACTATACACATATGACAACGATTACCACAGATAATTACGTATTTTGTACGTGAATTCTCTGATATTCAGAGATTCATAATGTCTTATTCCCAAGTCCTAAAAATATAATATTTTTTTATATAATAACTTTTTAAGTACTACAAAACCACATATCTTTGAAACTTGGCCGCTCTTGATGGAAAATCGGTCAGGATTCACTAGTGTCCTTTAAGGATATAAGGATAATTAGGCATTTTTACTCGTTTTTAAAAAAGTTGCGACCACAAACCATAATACCACATCAGATTGTGATTTTCATTCAAATTTAATTTTGCGCAATTACTTTAATATAGATCCATGGAGAAATGGAGATAATTAATAAATAAAACAATAATATTTTATTGATTATTCGTTGAAATGAGATAAAATATCACGGTATTTACCCCTCCTCCTGCAGATATGCGTTTTATGCAGTTAGGTGTGATTACGCCTACATCTAACTTAATTTTATCTTTGACACCGTGGAAAATTATTCTATAGTGAAATATCCAATGTCCTTTAAAGAGTAAACCAATTAATTTCGGTGTGATTTGATATTCGAAGAAAAAAATAAGCACATATATCTGGATAATATAACACTTTACACTACAGATATTAAGGTATATGGCATATTTTCCTTTATACCCTGTGTTAACTGCACTCTTTCTTTCAGACGGATTTCCAAGAGAACCTAATAAACGGATACCGGGCATTGATAACGGACATCCAGGTCCGGACCCAGAAGTCCAGGGAGGACATGGACACGCTGGTGTCACAGATCAAGCTGCTGATGAAGAACGAAGCTGATAAGGCGATAAATTATATGACGGTGTACTTAGAGCAAATCTCTATATACTTTCAGGTATGTACTCCGTTCAGATCCAATATATATCTACATGATATATAAAAGCAGATGTCCTCACTGACTGACTCACTAACGTATAGACGCTCGCACAGCCGAAACCGCTAATAGTAGAAAGGTGAAATTTGGACAGTAGTTTTAATTTACAATGTGGAGGACGCGCACTATGAAGGGATTTGTATGTATGTTTGATTTGTCAAAATATCTTATTATATGAACGAGAAATTAACAATGCACTTAATGACGTAATATTCTGGCTAGATAAAAATGATTTACTGATTAATCTGAGTAAAACAAAAATAATGCAATTTAAATACTATAACTCAATACAAATACATAAAAAATACTTATAATAAAATAAATATAGATAAAGTAGACACAATAAAATTTTTAGGAGTAATGTTTGACCAACACTGTAACTGGAAGGCGCATGTGGACTATATTTGTAGCAAGCTGGACAAATTCGTTTATGCACTGCGACGTTTAGCAAAGACCGTGTCAATGTCTGCAGCTCTTTGTGCATATCACGGATACGTCATATCATATGGTCTTATAATATGGGGCAACTCTGTTGAATTCAATACAGCTTTCAAATTACAAAAGAAATGTATAGAGCTATATGTAATGTAGGTCCACTTGAAAGTTGCAAACTGTTATTTAAAAAGCTGGGTCTACTTACGTTGCCATGCATGTACATTAGAGACATGTGCATGTTTGTTAAAAAGAACCCCAAATATTTTGTACAAAACAAAGACATTAACATGACTAACAGACCACAACGTTATCCCAATAAATTAGTTATGCCTAAATGTAACAGCTCAGCGTGTCAAAAGATTCCCTATTTTATGGCTATTAAATTATTTAATAAATTGCCAAAAGATTTTAATAAACTTAACCTATCAACTTTTAAAGAAAATTGAATGAATGGCTTTTAGACAAATGTTTTTATGACGTAAAGGAATGTTATCTGAAATTACTTAATGACTTATTTCTAAAAAAAAAATATTAAAATAAATGACATAGACACATCGTTTTCTTCCTTTTGGTTTTAATTGTGTATTTTGTTTTTTTTTTCACATTAAAACATGTAATTTTATTGAAAATTAATAATTATCATAAATGTTATTATTGACATTTGCATACTATTAAATTATGACATGATCCCGAAATGTATATTATTATCTAAGACCAAATTGTACATTCACTCTGGCAAATAAACGATTATTATTATTATTATTTTGAAAATTTCCACTCTTAAAGTGGTGAAATAGGTGTATCAAAAATGTGTAGAGTTTCCATATATTACACATTTTTTTGAATTTACTTCCTAAAATATTTTAAAGCTTAAGTAAAAAGCAAGAAACGGCATTTCATGTAAGTGCAGAATTCACTCTGCCATTATCAATAATGCACCACCTTTTTTACTATACATATTATCTTATATTATGTAAAGTAACGAATAGAAGAAAGCGAGAAATTAAAGAAAACATTGATGTTGTAGAAAAAAGAAAAATTTGGTTCAATGTTAGGTAATAGATTATTCGCCACGGGTTATGGAACTTTTATTTCAAAAAGGAACTTTAATAGGTATTTCAAACAATAAAATAATATTTAATTGTTAAAACTATTTGATTTCCAATATTTAAAATGTTGAGTTTGTTAGTTAGTTTAAATCTACTATATATATTTTTTTATTAGTTTATTGATGTATATTTTAGGTGATAATTCATGACCGAAAGCCACGTAACGGAACATACTGTAAGGAGAGTATCATCAAATTACTTGGTGAAAACTTGCAGCTAGCTGATGAAAATGTGACTCTATGTCTGGCTTTAGGATATCAGAGAGTTCAGAGGTTACCGGGTAAGCTAGCTATCGTAGGAATGTAGTTAAAAGATACGATTATTATCGAGTTTATGCACTATTGATGTGATAACATATTATTTATTATAAAGAGAAAAATATAATCATTCGAGAAAAGCGTTCCACGCTTTGGTTTTTCTTTTGGTGGAGTCTTGGTGAGGCCACAGCCTTAGCCCCAGATTAAACGAATCAATTTTAGAGATAAAAAGTAAATTTAGAAATTATTCATAAATAAACATATTGTGCTTAACTATACAGTTTAAATGTAGGAGAGCCATGCTTGGGCACGAATGGGCTGGCTCGCCCGGATAAATACCACCACGGCCTCACATAAAACCGGCGTGAAATAACTTTCGCCGAGTGAATGAGGTTACCAGAGGCCCAAGGAGGAATTTGAGAACCAAGAACGCAAGGCAAGGCTTGCCATTAGGCGCTCCGTCTGCTTGTTTCCTGGTCCATTCCATTAAAAAGTGCAACTCAATTTAAGAAATCTTATAGAAAAACTACAAGTCCACTTCGAAACGTTGGAGAATCTGAAGAAATATTCTGCTTCGAAACTTTTCGAGTGCCAGAAACAGCAGCAAGTCGGTGGGAACTGTTCTCATGAAAGCCAGGACTTAGAAAGGACTGTTGTAAGTTTCATTAATTTACTTTGCAATTTTAATGTTTATTAACTTTCTAAGTCCAATACAAATGTTATGAAATTTTATTACGTAAAAATCGCTATAGCAGGATTATGTATCCGTGTGGAATCAAAAATATCATTTCTTTGCTGCTGCAAGCGTGATTTAATTATTTCGTTCTTTAAAAATCACGGTTAAGTACCTATAATAAGTAGATATTTAAAAAAATGGGTAATTAAAAAAAACTATTTTTGTAACAGTTCATTTTCGAAGTGAAACCACTTTAGACGCGTTGGGAGTGAATTTTCCAGTTTGATTCAAAACATCATCCAAAACATTCGTGTGATGTTACAAGCGACGCGATTTTGTAATTTTAAACCGAGCACGAACAGTTTGCGAAAAAGTATTCGTAACGTTATCGAATGAAAATCGTATAGCGCTGTCATGATTTTAACAGATTTTAATACAATTTTCATTAGATAACATTGCGAATACTTTTCGCAAATTGTTCGTGCTTGGGCTACTGTACACGTCATGTTTTTTACAGTTTCTATACGAAACATCGCCGTTTCCCGTGGTGATGTCCGAGATAGCTATCAACGGGTTCAAGGAGGTGTCCGAGCTGTCCATCTGTCTGAAGGACATCATATCACGCATGATGACGCACTCCGTCAAGGTCATCGGCGACTTCAACCGGTGTATACACAACATTGAGATGCCCAAACTGAAGTATCTGCTGAAGTTCATGAAGAAATACGCTTGATAAGTCACGTGGGAACGTAACATTTTTTATATGAATGAATAATAGTTATTTTTTAATCTTTATATATATAATTCTACTGTACGTGTGTATGTCACTGAACTCCTCCTAAACGGTTGGACCGATTTGAATTAATTTTATTGTATGCGTTTGGGTGGCGCCCTGGATGGTTTAGATTCACAAATCAGCCTGCCAGGACAACGTCTGTCGGGTCCGCTCGTTACTATAAGTACTAATTTCGATTTTCACGATGTGATACCAAGAGAAACTACATTTTTAATTTGTCAAAAAATCATTCGGATATTTCACATCTACAGATATGACCCGCGACGCAAACGTGAGACGACTCATTTTTAATTTGAGTAAAATTATTATGTTATTAATTATTTTAGGTGAAACTCGGTAATTTCATTTTAATGTTCTTAGTATTTTTACTTAGAAAACTTCTCATTACAGGCACTCGTATCGCAAGCTTATAACTATTTTAATAATGGCAAACACTAAACATTTTTTCACTCGTATTATAAATGAAGCAAAATAAACCAGCCAATTACGAAATTATCGTAACCACATTCACTTTAATAGTTATGATATCCTGTTCAACTTGTTTGCAGTTCAATTATGCATATCGTATTGATAATACAGAGTGATAAGCATTAACGTATTGTTACAAAATACGCTATTTCAGAATTAGCACGATAATTGTGTGGAATTAACGATGAAAATATACGATGACTTAATCCTGTACAAGCGTTAATTATTGTGAAACGAAAAAAAACTGTTCGCAGTTTTAAATTAAATTCTATCATCATCGAGATGCAGAATTAATGAAATAAATTAGAGATAATATAATATAACAAATTGTATGTTAACGATTAATACTAAGTATGTAGTATGATAATACGTAGGTACGTAACGTACTAAGTATACGGTCGTTATTACTAATAAAACATTGTTTTGGATAAGCCTTCCGGCGGTTAAGTTAGCGTTAGTTATTTGTACTCTAAGCGTATGACTTATAATCGCTACTAAAATGTAGAAATCAGGCTCTACAAAAATAATTATTTTCCAAGCTTGTTGCTCAAGTTTTAATATTTTCACTCTTTAGATGGGACAAGGTTTTTAACTATCTAAGTATTGTAAATAAAGTTCTTATTGTCAAACTTTTACGTAGCAACAATCGATAGACGCCGAAAACACGACCTTTTCAGAGGTCAATAGCTCCCGTTAAATGGCATTTACAATGTAAAATTCAAGTACAGGGTCATACTGATGATCCAGCCTGCAAATCCAGGGCCGCGGCATTGCAGCGGACTTGTAGACAAAAATTAAAATTATTCACACTATTCACATTAATGAGGGCCATAAGTACCGGTGATGGTTTTGCAGGCTGGACCGTGAGTATGGCGCCTAAACGACTCACCCATTGAACGTCAGTGAAGCAAGGCTGGTACTTCAGCAGTCTACTGAACCGCAATGTCCTTTGGGCCATAGTGAGAGGACCGACTGGTCTTGATACGTGTATAAGAGGAGACGGCATGGGCTGCGGTGGCGGCGTCGGCGCTAGAGGAATACTTCGCTTCACAGTCTCAAGAGGCACCGTTCTGGCGACCAGAGTATCGCTGCCTACCGAATTGGCACTACCACTGAACATGTTCATTAAGTCCCCGATCGAACCGCCACCGCTGGACCCAGTGTTGCAACGAAGTTTGTCTAAATCCGTTAAACTGGAGCCTCTCCGGACTCGAAGCCGCGAGCCCGAAGTTGGGCTTATGAAGTTCTGATCGCGGCGCACATCGGCCTCACTTGCCGCCTGGCACTTTCGTCTTCGAACCATCGCGACGTACTAACACTTTTTCACCTAAAGTAAAACTAATTTGCATAGGAATTGATAGTCAATTATGCCATGGCCGCCCGCAGGAGCGATAGTGTGTCCTCGCGCGTTTCCGTTACACAATCACCTGATAGATGTCCTGACGATACAGAGCCGGGGTATCAACTGAGAGACGGCGAACGCAATAAGCTGATCGTGTTCCTTGCGAACAACGGGGTACCACTTAATAGAAGCCGAGTGCTACATGTATAACTGTCAAAACGTTTTATGTAATGTGTTACTATTTTTTTTTTTTAATAAAATTACTTAATTTAATATTTTTTCGCTTTTCCTTAAAGACGCTCCCCCCCCCCTTTTAAAAAAAATATTTTTACCATGTATACGCTAATCCATATTTGTATTTTCCGTTGAAAAAGTCACTTGACAGACAAAGACAGCAACATGGAGTGGCGTATCCGTTAATATATTTATCAATAAGAGGTTAAGGTATAAGAGAGTTGATAAATCTTATTAAAATAATTGATGTTACAAAAATATAAGATTTAATTTAGTTATGTATTAGAGGAAATAGACAAAAGGATTGTAATTCATTTGGGTTAATAGTTCTGAATAGTTGCTTTTACCCAATAAAGGCTTACAATTACGAATCCCGAGGGTTAATGTAAAGGAAACGCAACAATATTTTTGGACCACGCTTCATCAAGTTGCTTCCTCTCTTTTTTATTTAATTATACAAAAAGAGATAGGATCGTTAAAGATATTCAATACAGTCATGGCAAATCCTTTGCGAATGTAAGAACAAAGTCGGTATCAATAACTCCAATTATACGGGGAAGCCTCTAGCCATAGCTGATTCTATAGGATATATATTTATATATCCTATAGAATCAGCTATGATTCATTTGATTGAGCCATAGCTGATTCTATAGGATATATAAATATATATCCTATAGAATCAGCTATGGCTCAATCAAATGAATCATGAAAAATCTGGAACCTTTGAACCTTTTAATACCAAAATAGCCTACACAAAGCCTTATAATAGTGTACCGAGTACTATTACACTAATACGTGAATCAAAAAGTTTCGATACAGTTTTACCAGAATTGTGCTACCGGAGGAGAATGAAATATGGCCGGTAAATTAAAGCTTTTGTGGAAGATGGACTTATGCAGAAAGTTTAAATGATGCTTAGAAAAAATAGCAGCAACACACACCATCTCATATTATTATCGCACACTACCGTGCGTTTCATAGTTACAATTTTGTTACACCTTGATGTTTGGCAATCTGTCACAGCATTAAGTTTTTTACGAGGCAAAAGAACCCATACAAAGTTTAACTGAACAATGACATGAATTATTATTGCCTAATCAATACGAAAACTGTTGTGAAAAAAGATGAATACATGAAATTAAAACTCACTAAACAGTTATGTACTTTAAAATGTTAACTTTAAATCAATATTTTTATATATACAATTTTAAAAACCAGATAAAGTAATTAAGCTTTAAATTACTTTATATGGTTATACTTGATTATTTTTTATTAAAAATATTCAAATAACATAACATTATACGTTCTTAGGTATGTAATCGAATACAGACCAAATACTTAAGCATTCCCTTTTAGTCTCGGTTACTTAAAAAGATATAAATGTTTAATGATACGTTTCTGAGAGTAAAACATTTGGTAAGTAATTACATTTACAAATAACTTGCGTAAGAATACTAGCTTGTACACGCATACAATTTTATTATTAATGAAATATTATATACGAGTACACATTTACGTTGTACCCATAATATTGTATTACATTTTAAACCATTAGTTTGTTCCATAATGTACTTACATATTTGTTATGAATATACCATCCCTTGTCTTATTTTATTCCAAATATAATGTCAAATTAACATAAATTGTCCTTCTTTTTATAGGAAAACGCGGATACGCGATTATTTTCTTTTGTGTTTCCCTATATATTTCGTAGCAATATGGTTTCATTACCCATATTATTTTTCAGAAAAATTGAATAGTAATATTTGTACTAAATACACATAATTCCTATATATTTTGCCTGCTGGACTCAATGAGCATTAATAAGGTTACACTGCGAAACGCTTACAGTAATGGAGTTTTCTTATTTTCCAGCAGCGACTAATGTACGGCTCAGCACGACGTATTGAGCTACATTTATTCTCAAACTGCACCGTTCCATACGTATAAATAATACCTACTTAGAAATATAATGTTGCCATTAAAATCACGATTTTGTACCCTTAACAGTACTAAAATTTGCATAATCTTTCTGTCTTCGTTCATTGTTGATTTTTTCCTTTATATGTACTTTAAAAATGTAAATTAAACCTAGAGGTTTTCAGTAAGTAATATAAAAGCTCAAAATGTTGAGCAACATGTAAAGGCATGTTAATACCACTTTATTTTAATTGCAAATAAATTAGTATTATAATTGGCTCTCAACGGAGGCTAACAATCTTTTATTCGATTAAGGGGTGTTGGTAACACGTTTATTATACGTTCATCAATTTTACTACGCCAATTACCAGTCTATTCTTGGTTTCATATTTTTTTTGATAATCCCTTATGGCAGAGAATTAAATTCGTAGTGTGGTTTGATAGCAATAGCTAGTGGCTAGTAGGTACTTACTTACTACGATGGCTCGACCCAAAGTGGATCTTGGCCTCCGACATAAGTTCATTGGCCCCGCGCTGGGCCTACACAGCGTAGGGGGGCGTTTCCCGGGTGACGGATGGGGGGGAAGATCGGTAGCATAACCTAGCTAGCTACCCGGCAAAGTCCAATGGACTCGCCGACAACGTAGGATGCGGTCCTCCAATACTTCGGGGGTTGTGCGGCGGGTTAACACCCCATACTTTTTCCCACAGAAAAATTACAAGTTCAGGAAGCGACTAAGAGTAAGAAGGTAGGTAGATACTAAAATTTTTTTCATGAATAAAAGCCATTGGCCTTAATTAAAATTAGCGAAGTTGTTACGGCAAGAATTATTGCAGTTTGTACTTTATTTAAGTTCAATAAACGATAGGTTAAACAAGGCAGTACCTATCGGAAGATATTCGAGTGGTATTTTTTATTAACACCCGGCCAATAAAAATACTTTGAAATTTTAGGTTATAATATAAATGGTAACTTACTGAAATAACTTACCTGCCTAAATATTTGCTTATTTATAATAGGTTTCACAGGTGTTAATGTTATATTTTGCACTTACCTTAGCCCAAGTCCTGTTTCTTTCATCAGCCTTATAACACTAAACTATTCAAATATGTACAATTCACATACCTAACATGATATTATTGTATAATATTTCTTTATAATTCTCCATTTATGTTGATAAAACGGAAAAAATAGCAACAACAAAAAAACAGACGCTTCAAATAGTTTCTAATATAAAATATGTTAGTAAAAATCTCGTATAAAAAAAGATAAGTAATTGAATATTTAGAGCGTCTGTTAAGGTCAAAAGTACTCACGTTTAGCTGCATCACGATCTTATTGTAGGCTCGATGCCACCTCTGCTTCGGAGTCAGCTTCGGTTGTTCTGGTTGGAAGTCCAAAGGTTCTTCATCAGCCCTCCCTTGTTCCTCATTGAAAACACTATCATCTTGGTATTGTTCATCGCCTTCGTTGAATCCCTCTTGATCAAATTTATCATCTTCGAACTTTTCATCCTGCTCCTCATCTTGGTACTCCGTGGCAGGCTCGTCAAATGACTCTCTAGGCTCTATTCTATCTTGTTCCTGAGGAACTTCGTGATACTTTTTCCGCTCTTCTTTGAAACCCACTTTCGATTTGTCAGCACCCTCTGTAAAAGAAATTACTTCAATGAAGACGATAAGGCAAGTACTTAGACGATATATTTAGAAGAAAAAACTAGCTGAAAAATTTGGAAAATTTAGAAATTGGTACATATTTACCTTTAATAGAAGCTGTTTAAATAAAAATAAAGAAAAGTTGTAGCGAGCCAATCGTAGTCACTAAAATCTTTTGCGGTGAGTACTAAGTGAAGTATGTAAGTTATACTAGCCAGAGAATTAAGTGTTCACTACTTCTAAGTTGTAATAATATGCCATATCCTCACCTTCCATTGTTGTCGAGATCGATACTTTATCTTCGTGTTGAGATACGAAAGAGCTTTGTGATGTTTTTCGATCAAGAACGGAAGGCGCGTGGCTCGCATGGCTATCGACAGAGGGCTTCCTTGTCACGGAGCCATTCTTTGCAGGAGATGAAGTCATATGGACGCTAGCAGTTTCTTCTGCCGCTCGGGCTTCCGCAGCAACATCTTCATGGATCGTATCATGGAATAAATCGTCATCATGATACCTATCTAAAGATGTTCTGTCACGATCTACTTGATCTATTTCAGTCTTTTGGTACTCATTTTCGTAGGCACTTTCGTCTAATTCACCAGGAGTATAGTCATCGGGAGCTTCAGGCAATGTCCTTGTACGCTGCACTGATGGTCTTTGTATCGATTCTTGCCTTCTTAATGAAGGTGTTCTCGGTAACGTAGGGGCTGAGGTTGTAACTATAGGTTCATAGGATGTTGATGATTCATCAGGGACGGATGTTGTTTCAGGAAGACCTGAAGCTGTAGTGAATTGTGAGGTAGAGGTAATAGTTGGCATTATTCTTGTAACTGGAGCAGTTGCCACAGTTGGCTGAGTCGGCTGTGGTTGACTCATAGCAGGAGCCGCAACAGCCGCAGCGGCTGCTCCAAAGAAACTTCCAAGTTTTTTGGCACCACCTGCCATTAGTGATCCTAACGTAGCAGCGCTTGTAAGGACAGTAGATTGGAGCTGCTGTGCTGGTAGTCTTTCCTGCTGCTGTTGCTGTTGTTGTTGTAATTGTTTTTGCTGTTGGTCTTGATGCAACTTCTGCTGTTCTAATTGTTGTTGCTTGTACTCTTGTTGTTGTTGTTGTTCCTGCTTTTTTTGTTGTTCATACTGGTCTTGTGGTTGATATTGCATACTTTCTTGTTCATAATTCTGTTGGTCATACTGCTGCTGATCATATTTCTGGTGATCATACTGCTGCTGGTCATACGGCTTTTGATCATACTCCTTTTGCTCATACTGATGTTGCTCATACTGTTGGTTATACGATCGTTGATCATAATGTTTCTGCCCATATTCCTCCTGATATTTCAGTCGATTTTGATCCTGTTGGTAATCGTATTGTCGCTGTTTATTTTGATCCTGTTGGTAGTCATATTGTTCTTGTTGACTTTGATCCTGATACGAGTAATTTTGGTCCTGCAAATAGCTTTCCTCACCATACGCTTTCTCTTGTTGTTGGTCCGTTTGAAAGTCATATGTATCATACTTTTGTGCATCTTTTGTTTGATATTGTTCAAAATCCTGTTGATAATTTTGGGACTTTTGATCATCATGATACTGTTGCTGATCATAATGCGACTGGTAATCTGTTTTTTGCTCTGAGTATTGATTTTGTAAATCGTTATATGCTTGATCTTGTTGCTCATATTGTTCTAACTGTTTTTGAATATATGTCGTATCAAATTGGTTACTGTTTTGATCCTGATACACTTCCTGTTCAGTGGTCACTACTGGGGGGTCTGACTGTGTAAAATTTAAATAACTCTGATCATTATATACATCTTGTTTGGTGGTTACTATTGGAGGTTCTGATTGTGTAAAATTTAAATAATTTTGATCTTGATATACTTCTTGTTTTGTAGTCACTATAGGCGTTTCTAACTGCGTATAATTTAAGTAACTTTGATCTTGATATACCTCTTGCTTTGTGGTCACTATTGACGGTTGTGATTGTGTATAACTCAAGTAACTTTGGTCTTGATATAATTCTTGTTTTGTGGTCACTGTTGTTGTTTGTGACAGTGTGAATTTTGAATAACTTTTATCCTGATATACCTCTTGTTTAGTTCTTACTACGGGTGCCTTCGACTGTGTAAATGCTTGAATCTTAGAAGATAAAGATTTCAGAAAACTCTCTTCCTCCGTTTTCGGTGGATACGAGAACTGTCCTGTATTGTCCTGTGTTTGAGTATCGCCCCACGTCGTTTTTTGAGCTGAAATTTTAAACAATTTTTCGAACACAACAAACACAAACTCTTCATAAAAATCATTAAATATTTGTGACATGATATTTATTACACATCTAAACGAATAGTGGCTTATTTTAAAATAAACGTATACAAAGCGGATATTTTTATCTATACTTGACGAGTATAGTATAAAAAAGTGATAGTGCACGTACATGTAATACAGACAACACAGATTAGTAATATTTAAATATTAATAATACTTAATTGAAATATTTTTAAAGATTGTCATTGAATTTAGCTTTTAATTTTAATACCAATATGTTTTACATTAATAATTGACCTTTATTAAATTTAAATACATGGATTAAAATTATGATTTCATGTACAATTAATGCGTTCGTCAGTAATATGCGAAATTATGGATAACGGAACTGCAAATGAAATCTATATATAATTATAAATATAACGAATAAATATATTTTTTTAAATTATTATTTATCTGTACATTATTTCAATTGAAAATGCTTCCATTTGCATATCCGTCCTGCAGATCCGAATTTACTCTTTACCTAAATAAACTTATGTTGGAATTTCAACTGTATTTGAAACAAATCATTCTGCCCCCTTAGCAGACTTCCCCGAAATATGTACAAGGAAATCGAAAAGGGCGACATAGTCCTTGGAGTGATTTCAAACTTTACCGCTGTGTGGCCTCTTCTCGACTCTCTCGCGATTATCACACTGAACTGTGGTACGGGGGCCAATCCTAGCATTCATTTAGAGTGTTGTAGAGTAAGTTCGGAGCTGCCAACATGTCTACATGAGCAGTAAATGAGAGGTACCTGTCGCCGCTGGCGGGGTCGCGTGGGGTGTCTCGTCAAAGAATGGCTGCATGCCTTCATCGTCATAACTGTGGGAAAAAAATTTTTAGTTATTACATAGATTTAAAAAGATAGAGAAATAAAGAATACTCATTAAAATTATTCGTTGTTATCAAGAATTTTTGCAATTGATATCTATTTAAATCTCTAAGGTACTAGGTACTATTGCGTCGTGATCTAATTCAACACTTATTTTTAAGAACCCTTCCGAGCTTTGCCGAATTGGAATTACGAACAAAACAAAGTAATTAAATTTAGGCGAATAGAGCTTCTTATTGTTTGTGGTGTAATAAATACTACAGGTAAAGTGGAGGTAGGTATTTTATGGTATAATGCAGTAGTTCCCAGACTCTTTTGTTTCATAAACCACTTTCAAAATTTTGCTGGTTCCGGTGGACCCGCTGCATCTACATTGTACATTACTACCAATTTCTAAATCTCGAAAAAAAGTGAAGATTAGATCTATCTATCTATGGAAACTTGCGTTGTGGCTGAGTTTCAACGACGAATTAACAGTTTTCGAAAAAAAAAAGGTTAAAATTGATTGCTTGATAGGGTTAATTATTTGATAATAAAGTAGGCGAAACAAATTTTCAATTAAATTTTAATTCATTGTGTTGTGAGTGGATGACAAAAAAGGAAAGTTGGCCAATCGAAAAAGTGACTACATCCAACTTTACTTTTTTGAAATCTACAGTGACTCAGTACAAGGACCAATCATTTCTCTTTCAAATTATATTTAGAAAACGTCCCATTTGGAGTGGTAAAAAGAAATATAGTATATCTCCTTGTGTTGTAATAATTTATATATTTGAATATATATTATATATTCAAATATATAAATTATTACACTAATAATTATTATTGTTTTAATAGTCGTGATATAATATAATAAATTAAACACTTATTTATAACGTAATGTAACTTCTACAATGGTAATTACAAAAAAATATATAATTTTAATGAGATTTGACAGCAGATTATCAATATTTTGCATGACTTTTGTAACGAATAACCGCAAATCTCCCCGTTCTGTGATATTCAATCTGTTCCTTTTTTTTTGTTAATAAGTTTGTAACGGCACTAAAACTTTTTTCGACGAGATATGACGAGGGAAACGCTATCAGAAGCTTTTGCGCGATTCCCCCACAGTCCAGGATATTTTTCAGGTATTTCTGCCTGTAGCCAAAATTTTTGATACCCTCTTTTAAATGTCACTTTTAGCTCCTCATTAGTGCTAAGCTCGAGTAGCTCCTCTTGTAATATTACATTCTCCACTTCCGTTTCATCAAATGCGTTTTTCCGTTTCATCATTTATGATCCATGGTGGTATTTCCATCGACAGAATGTCTTCAAATCTGATTTTAAAATCATCATGCAGGGCAATCAAATGTTGAACGTATGTCTGAATATCTTTATCAAGGCATTCTACCTGCGATAAGTTTGAAACCTGTGAAAATACGCGCCGACCAATATTTTCCTTCATAATTTCAATTTACCAATACTAAGGCGGGTCAATAAGTCCGTGACTTTTTGAATTTCTAACCTCCTTACTGAAAAAGCAACACTACTCCTGTCAACAGGCATCTGTCAGTTGACTCCTATCAAAATTTGAACTTGCTGCGTCAGTTAGTTTGTGTTTTACAGCTATCTTTATCAGACTATCCAGTAACTTAAGGAAACAATGGAAAAAAGTGAATTTCGTGTGCTTATTAAGCATTATTTTTTGCGAAAAAAAACCATTACCGAGACCAAGGCTAAGCTTGATAAATACTATGGGGACTCTGCACCATCGATTTCAATGGTAAAAAAGTGGTTTACTGAATTTCGTTGTGGCCTTACAAGCTCTGAAGATGCCGAACGTCCTGGACGCCCAGTTGAGGTCTCTACACCCGAAATAATCGAAAAAATTCACGATATGGTGTTGGCCGACCGAAGATTGAAAGTGCAAGAGATTGTGGAAGCCATAGGCATCTCGCATGGCTCAGTGGTTTCAATTTTGAATGATCACTTGGGCATGAGAAAGCTTTCCGCAAGATGGGTGCCGCGTTTGCTCACAGTCGACCACAAACGCAATCGTGTAACAACTTCACAGGAAGGTTTGGCGTTGTTTAATCACAATATGGAGGAGTTTTTTAACCGTGGACGAAACATGGATCCATCACAATACACCAGAGACCAAACAACAGTCAAAACAGTGTGTTTCTAAGGGTGAATCGGCGCCAAAGAAGGCCAAGGTGGGTTTGTCAGCCAATAAAGTTATGGCGACTGTTTTTTGGGATGCACGTGGGATAATCCACATTGACTGTCTTCAAAAGGGAAGAACAATTAATGGGGAATATTATGCCAACTTATTGGACCGCTTCAATGAGGATTTGAAAAAAAACCGACCTCATTTGGCCAAGAAAAAAGTTCTTTTTCACTAAGACAATGCAAGGGTGCACACATGTGCAGTTGCCATGGCAAAAATCCATGAATTGGGCTATGAATTGCTCCCACATCTACCCTATTCTCAAGATTTGGCTCCGAGTGACTACTTCTTGTTCCCAAACCTGAAAAAAATGGCTCGGTGGAAAAAGATTTGACTCCAATGATGAAGTCATCTCGCAAACAAAGGCCTATTTTGAGGACCTCGACAAATCATATTTTTTGGAAGGATAAAAAAATTGGAGAAGCGTTGGACAAAGTGTATAGAGCTCAAGGGGGACTACGTTGAAAAATAAAATGATTTATTTATCAAAAAATCTGTGTTTTATTCCAAAAGTCACGGACTTATTGACCCGCCCTCGTAAAATCCGAAATTACCCTCTTTGTTTTTATTAAATTAAGGCTGTCTCCTTGTAATTGTCAGTTGAGGTCATTAAATTTTTTGAACAAATCTGTCATATATAATGTCAAATACGCGATGTCTGCTTTAAAATTGATTAGGTTTTTTTTTGATCAGGATCTTTACTTTCCAGAAATTTTAAAACTGAGTCAAAAAGTGAATAAAATCTTGATAAGCATGCACCTTTCGACAACCAGCGTACTTCGGTATGTAACAGCAGTCGTTGAAAGTTTTCATCATTTTCATCGCACAATTGTGCAAATAAGCGCGTATTCAATGCATTTCTTCTAATTTTGTTAACTGCATTAATCACAAATTGAAGCGATTGGTGCAATCTATCACTCAAATTTTTCGCTACTAGATAACACAGTGAATTGCAGTTACCTCTGGTATAATTCTTTTAAGATGGCCTATAAACCCACGATATCGCCCGACCATGGCAGGAGCTCCATCTGTTGCCACCGAAATAACGTTTGTAAATGGAATCGATTTTTCTTTAAAAATATCACTCAGGACATTAGATATTGATTCACCTTTAGTGTCCGTCTTCAAAGTTTTCGCGAATAGTAGCTCTTCATGAATTTCTTCGCCCCTAATAAATTGAACATATGCGAATAATAATGCTTCATTGCCAGGTAAAGTTGACTCGTCCAGTTGAAAAGAAAAATGAGTTGTTTGCAGTTAATCACACTAGAAACTTTCAACATCAGAGCTCATTTCATCAATACGTCTTTGTACAGTGTTACTCAAAGGAATTCTTTATGAAATTTCGGAAACAAATGAGTAACGTTTATTCTTGACATTCGTATTTATATTGGTGAAGAATTAAACACGTTCATACAAGATTGTAAGTACATAGACCACAAGTGTTAATTTGCACGTTTGAAGACGCATTGCGGCAATAAGTCTCGACGCGTTGTACTGAATATGGAATATGCAAGTTTTTGCAAGTAACAGTCGCTGAGCTTCTTAAAATATTATCTGCCTATATTGATAGGAGATAATTGTCTTATTGAGAAGGTTTAATTTAGGTATTATATTGCTTGTGTTGTTGTATTACCTATGATGGATAGTGTGGCTCAATAAGTTATAAATGAAATTGAAAAAGGAAAGAGGCATAGGGCTGGATAGCTCAACTGGTAAAGCACCCGGCGCGATACCGACATGGTCTGGGTTCGACTCCCAGTTCGGAACTATCCATTTTTTCTCAATTTATTTATAAATTATCTTATTAAGAAGGTTTAATTTAGAATTACTGGTATAATTTATATTATGGTAGTAATATATATTATGGTATAAAACTAAAGTTTCAACTAACCTTGCATTATAATTTGTGTCTTGATAAGACTCAGTGGCAGTGTCTTGTACATGGGCCTGGTACCCGTAGCTGTCGTAACTACTAACGTCGGGCACAGCCCGCTCTAAATCTACAAACAAAAACACTTTATTTAGAAAATTAGAATTAAATTTGTGCTTTTTTTGTTTTATTTATTACAAATTGTTTTATTTGTTGAACACTGACACAAAATTAGCCCAAGCGAAGCGTTTGGATAGTATTACGGTTTTTCCGTTTTTAAAGTGATACTTCTTTAGCGGGGTAGAGGGTGAAATTTCAAGGTCGCGTCACGTCACGACACGGTTTGTGATATAACGGCATCTGTCAGAAGCTATTTAAACTTCTTACATAGCAACTTAAGTTTCTAAAGTACGACTTTATATACACATGCCGCTAGGAGTACAGATTTGAATATATAAAAAAAAAATTTGAAATATTTTTTGAAGTGATGTTTTTCAGGCACGAAAAAAGTATTTCAGTTATGGCATATTTTAGTTTTTAGGGGTTGACATATTACTTTTATTTTGGCTCCAACAGCTTACATTTTGTTCATACAAAATATATTTATTTAAAAGAGCTAACTTGACTTAGGAATATTTGTTTCCTTATTAGGTGGACCCCATATTAGTATAAAAATTTAATATATTCAAAAGGCACACAAAAATCATTTGTTTATAGAATAGTATTATGATAAACAGACTGATTGAATCACATTATGATATGATTTTCAGGCCCAGTCAGTAGACAGACTGAACCTAAAACTCAGAGTATACAGTATGCATATATAGTTCAAAGCAGGAATCAGCACCTTGAGTGTAAGGCACGTGAGCTCTGGGCAGTGCGGTAGCGGGAGCGCGCGCGGGGGGACGGGGAAGCCTGCGCCCGCGCCGCGCCCAGCTCTCCCCCGGCGGCATGGGCAGCGCGCGCCCACGCTTCGGCGTCGACGATGGCGTCGCTACACATAAAGCGAGGGAAACTACTTTTCATTGTTCCACTTTAGAACCAAATCTTTAAAGAGTCCCGCAAGAATCAATTTTAGGGCCGATTCTTTTTAAGATTTGGACAAAAAAAAAGATTCTTAAAGTATTCCACCTTAAGAATCTATTTGTGGTCCAAACCTTTTAAAAGGAGTCTCGCAAGTATCCGTTTAAGGACCAAAACATTTGTATTAAGAAATTGTGATGACATTCTCCGTTTAAAAATGTTATATTGAAATACGAATAAAACGATTTAAAGTAGTTAATTTAGAACAAGATAAAAGTAATATTACACATGAACATTAGAAATTATTCAATTCAAACCAAAAAGTTTAAAAATTTATATTGTGAATTACGGTAAAGCCGCCATTGTATAGCATTGGCGATTAGCACTCTTATGAATGTCTTACTTGTAAGCTTTCGGCTACGACATCTTAAAGCTGATAAATATAGACACCTGATTACATCTATTAAGATATAAAAGAAGCTCCTACATGAATATAAGAACGTAATTTGCGTAAAATTATGTTGTTTTGAAAGTACCTGGTAGACTGGCCGCGGTACGTCGCGGCCGAGGTCTATACGGAGCCATCTCATTGTAGTCAGAGTAGCGGGAAGACGGCGGTAACTAAAATAATAAAAAATAAAGTTTTTAATTTTAAAATTTCTTGTAGGCCTTCGATTGCGTCTAGCATATGACAATATTAGAATATAACACTGCTTAACACAAAATCAGAGGGTAAATTCAGCTTGTAATGTGTTTCGTAAAGTAAGCGAGGATATGCGTTCTTCAACGCACTTATAACTGTTCTGTTATAGCAGGTGTCATTAGGCGGAGGTGATCGGGCACAATTAGAGTCAGTTCGCACCGCGACGATACGCGTCGCTGTATTTTGACGATAGCTATTGAAAATTGAACTTTATTCACTACACTAAAAGATACACGTTTCATATGACATTAGTGATACACTGCACATGCGCTGTGCAGCGCGGTGCAACTTGACATTCGAACTCTTACAACGAAACGTGTTTCTTCTTGTGTAATGAATAAAGTTTAATTAAAAAATGCAGCTCTACGTCGCGTATGTTTTCATTTCGGTGTGAAGTGGCCTTTACGTGATATCATCTCGTAGCTATGCTGTGTCACACCTACACACCTACGGCTACGACGAACCGACTACGGCGAAGCCAAAAGGAAGGGTAATGATTTTGGCAGTCTTTGTATATTCCACCGTTTGTTCCACCGTAGCGCCAAAACTACCGATCCGATTTTAGTGAATGAGATGCCAATAGATTTGTAATAATCGCCTGGGTAACATAGGCTATATAATTTACGTAGTCGGGTTATGTAAAGTTTTTTTATAAAATTGTAGTTAAGATACCTGTTTAGGCGGTATCTGCGGCAGCTGCACCACGGAGGAGCGGCGCTTGTTGAGGAAGTTCTCGTACTCGGTGGGCGTGAGGCCGCACTCGTCGAGCGCGCCCGGCCACTCGTACGCGTACGGGTAGCAGCTCGAGTCGTAGTACTCGTCGTAGCTGGGCTGTGAGGTTATGTGTGAGTGGTCCCTGGAATGTTTAATCGGTACCATGTAATTTGTGGAATCATTTTACTTTCGAAAAAATCTACATCATTCGGAATCTGTCCGGCTCAAAAAAACAGCGCCGAAAATAGAACTCTGCGCTAATACAATAGAGCCTAAAACACATGAACGTCGAGTTTTTAAATTGCTGTCGTGTGTTCGACTCTATAGTATTAGCGGAGAGTTCCATTTTAAGCGCTGTCTTTTTCCAGTCGGAGAGACTTGGGATGATGTAGTCAAAGCCTAAAAGACGAAATATTTACATTTATGAATCGTTTACTTTAAAGCGTTACAACAACTCTTGCGCTAGATTTTTTATGGCCCTTACTGTCTCTAGAATCTGTCTGACTATTACAGAAGAATATATGGTAACATGGCTTCTTATATATAAAAATGGATTGCAATGCTAATGTCTCGCTAAAACTCGCGAACGGCTTTTGGGTAATTTTGGTCTGGAAATAATTATGGAAGTTCAGAGAAGGTTTGAACGGTGAAAAATACATATTTAAAAAAAAGACGGCTGCATTAGGTGTAGATATAGACAGAACGACATGTTTCGGTACAACTAGTAATTAATATAATATAATATCTATGGACGCTTTCACACCGCATCAATCTGGTCACGTGGTAAGTTCTCTAAGATCTTGTGTTATGGGTGGGGCCGACCACGGAAATATATTTAAGACTTTTGTACTATACATATATTTAAGATTTTTATGATTTAATATTAACACATATTTAATGCACATCCATGACACAGGCACACAGAAAACTTTTGACGTGAAACGTCTTTAAAATCGCGCCGAAACATACGGGTACCAGGTTTAAAAACTGGACCGTAACGAAAAGGTCTATATCATCGTACCTTAATAATTAAAAAACTATTAGTCTTAGAAACAAAAATGTGGTGTAAATATTTCACTTATATAGTCAGCTCGCTGTTATGACATTGAGTTCGTGTCGGAGTCAAGCGGGGCGGCGGGGGAGGGATACTGCGATAACTGTGCGAAACCGGCGCTCACGCTTGTTTCTATTCAGTGTAACTCGTGACCTCGACTTTATAGCGTGGTGATTCTTTCGTGTGTTTGTCAAGTTTATTTGAACCGATTGATTTATACAAAAAAACAGCGTCCATCTTGTTTTCATTTCAATCTTTTACTTTAAAAGCGATTCGCTAACATAGACGTTTCACGTTAAAACCAACGGCCGTGTGCCCCGACACAGCCCCACCCGCTTTTTTTTGTTTGAACCCGTGACCTCCGACTTGAGCGCCAATGCGCTAACCACTGAGCCACAGAGGCTTAGCTTGAAATTATAGTATGTAGGACATACCTAATATGCGTGCTAGTTGTGTATGGGTCGTACCCGTAGCCTATACTGTCGTCGTACAATGTGTTCTGCCGCTCCAAACTCGGCCTCCGCTGCTCTTCTGAAATGTATACAATAAAAAGCAATGTCAACATAGGAATAAGCTAGTTGGGCTTCAAACTCAGACTCAAAAAGAATATTTCCATATAGGTTATCAAATAACACTTATAGAATTGTCCTACATTATGCCGACCTCCGGTTCGGAGACTTGCCCGGCGACCTTTAAGTAAAAAGATAGATAATTGATATTTAAAAAAAAAATACTTTTACTATTTAGTAACTTAACCTATATTATAACAAAAGACAAGATTAAAGATACATAAGTACATAGAAACAGTCATGCAGGCCGCCATCTTATTCCCAAGGTGTGCAATTGTTGCGAATCTACTCTTCCCTATATGATGAGGACAAGGGTGATCTTCAATGACTGATTTATATTTACTTTCCTTAATTACGTTTATATAAACGTATATTTTAAGGAATTTGACTCTACAAAAAAAATTAACATTAAGGACGTAGAGCGACTGGAAGCGAGAGAAGTTGTTGCTGTCTGATGGCGTTATATTTAACACATTTTTGTGCTGTGTTCACGATGGTGTAGGTTTATGCCATTCGCCGCTATATGGCGTTGTAGGTATATTGAACAGCAATCGATAATGAAATCATTGACTTTATAATAGCTTTAGCACACAAACATCCCTTAACAACTTTTTAATTATATTTTTTTTTTAATTAATGGAATTATCTTATTTTCTTTCGCCTCTTGAATTCAATATGCCCTACATAACAAAACACCTGGACCTCAATTCTCGTATTTAAAGTAGACTTTCATTTTACTTGAATTGTAATAAATGTGAAGCGACTTGATGACATAAACTTTGTGACGTTTAGAGCACGCTGTTTTAACGTGTACGTGAATACCGGTTTGACAGTTTTAGCGTGTCGGGACTCGGGACTTGGTTGTAATAATTGTATTAGACCGTCTGGTACCATTGCAATATTTTTTTATCTATATATATAAAATTCAATAATCTAATGTCTGAAACATGATGTATGAATACGTTGTCTGATTCAAGGGACAGTGTTTTCAGGGGTAATACGTGACCATTTTTAGGGCCACATAGATATTCTGTTCTACATTGTACAAGAGAAGTTTCTAGAACATTTACCTCCCGACTGCCAGTCCGCCGCCGTCCGCCACGATATCGCCGACTCCACGCTCACCTGCGCGTGCATCTGCGACCATGTTTCTATCCTGGAATTTCAATTAATTAGCTGTTAGGGTAAGATTGCTTATGTCGGACCGCCTAAGAAAATAATACTGCAATATTCAGTGCAATTAAAACAAAATCTTTTGCATTTACTATACGTATAGACCCAGCCTTATACCTACCTATTCGTTCTCGGCTGGCTATTGTAATACAGGGGGTCCGTGTCGCCGTGCATGTGATATTCTTCCCTTTCGTACGAGTTTTCACGAGATGCTTCTAGTGACCTCTGAAATTGTATAAGGAAAATATAAGTTTTTGGAAATTTGCGGTTGCATCCACAAGAATATATTCTTATTATATCCAATCTCCAAATAGCTTTGTGTCTGACTCATAGACAAACGTTTGGGCCTGTGGTCCAGTTTATAGTACCAACAATCTGCATTTGCAAATTTTGTTATCCAAGTTTACGACCAACTAATGGAACTGTAGTTTCTATTTGATCAAAAGGTTGTGAACCTCTGAAAGTTCATAAAGGAAGCTGGCATGTCGCCATACATTTACGGCCTTAATTCTTAAAACACGAGTTCACAAAGTGTTCATTATTACTTACCTACTTTACAATTTGAAAAATTGCCAATGTTCTTTTATATCTCAATAGATAAATGTGATCAACCGACAAAATCAGGCTTAGGTACTTCAGACACGCATTAATTTACCTGACATTTTACTTTAAATTCTGAGGGGCCAGTAAGACGAAATGCGCGAAGGCCGAGCATCTGTTTTCATTCATATCCAAATGAACTTTATCGACAAGGCCACAACGTACAAGCTAATAACAAACACACAACCGCACACACGGCTGCCGCGCGGTTGGGGAGCGTTGTAGCCTAGTCGATAAATCTCAATTTGCTGTGAATGAAAGCTTTGATTCTTGTGGTCGTTTATATGCGCCCTTATAAGGTCCGGTTTTCCTTCAGTCCGGCCTGAACGGATGCAAATCGTTTCGTCTGTGTGCAATTTCAAGATCGCATCAGTCGGACTGAAGCGATTCGTCCCAGTGTTAAATTTTTTTTTGTGCCTAACGCCAGAGCCAGACAGTAATCATATGCAAAATGGCTAGGCCATTTTGCATATGATTACTGTCTGGCTCTTTCCTACTAAAACACTACTAACAACTAAATTCCTACTAAGGAGGGATAACTTAAGTAAAACTTTGTAAAATAACTAAGTTTGCAACATTAATTCTGGACTGAACGGACCATGTGTGACAAATCGCTTCAGTTCTCGCCAGAACCGCGGCCGTTTACTATTAATAAACACAACCGTAGCTCGCGCAAACCAGAACGAACTGATGCGATTTTTCCGTGTGTGTGCTCGAATCCGTTCAGGCCGAAATGACGTCAGTTGGTTAAGATGTGATTTTGTTCCGTGTATGTGCTAGAATCCGTTTAGGCCGAATTGACTTCAGTTCTAACTGAAACGATCGGCCTCTCGTCTGGGGGCCTTTAGCAATGAGAAATATCAGTATCACACCTGCGGTGTGTGCATTTGGTGCGCAGCGCTGCGGAACTGTGACGCGCTGCAGTTGGCGTGCTGGCCGACCGGATAGTTGAGGTCTGAAGTGTAATCTGAATCTTCTGAGTAACCAGCTGAAAAAGATTAAAGCATTTAAGTTAGTGCTCAAGTAATAATTACATACCTCCTTATTAATAAGAATGTATACACCTAGGATACGCTTATCCTTTTTGCTGTCTTTGTCTGATGCGTTGGAAAAACCACTTGACAGACCAAGACAGTAACTTGCATATTCGTGGTGTAAATATTTTGACTAATACGAGGGTTGGGTCGTATATTATGTCAGGGTGTCCTGTGTTGCTGTAAAATCTTTCTGTGTCAGTCAACAGTGGCGGTTTGTTTGTCCAGTTTGAGGTCGATCACGAAGCACACACTTTTACATGCCACTCATTGCCGTTTCCACCATTTACTTTTCATGAACTATGGCACTAGTGAGTACCACCAGAGGAGTAACAAGGTATCCTTTACTGCCTCGGCGCAACACAAGGCAATTGATATTTCTCGCCAATGTTCTTTGAGTTCTTGGCATCATTCCGGTGGCGCCATAGCAGTAAGAACTTGTTTACTCACAGTGGGCCACGTACTGTAGCTGCCGGCGAGCCTGCTCAGCGCGCTCGGCATCAAGGGCGCCATTGAGCAGGTCCAACTTGCGTTGAAGGTCGGCGCCCCCGGTGCCTTCAGCATCTGAAGTTTACAAGACATTATTTAAAATCAACGGACAACATGTTGATAAAATCAAAGGGTTTATCCAAAACGGTTTTCTAATATCTTTGGGTTTATCCTACCACTAGTATAAATGTGAAAGTTTGTGAGGATGGATAGATGGATGGATGTTTTGGCTTTGGATTAATACATAGGCTATATTTTATCCCAAAAAAATTCAGCGATCCCGTAGGATACTTTACTTAAGATCTGAACAGTTAGTTCTAGAAAGTTGAAACTTTGCATAAACTACCCCTAGTGTAGGGGTCGGGGAGTTGCGAGATATTCAACTTTGAAGCGTTTTGTTCTAAAAGTTTTTCTCGAAAAATCTAAAATAAAATCATGACGGTAGTCCATGTGATGAACTTTGGAGAAAAAAAGTGTGTGTCAGCTCCGACGCAAGACTGGAGTTTACTCTAAAAACTAAAACACGTCCCTCAGAAGGAACAAAAACTTTAGCGATCGATTTGAGTTCAAAATTCGCGCCATGTGAAAAAAAGTGACAGGTGCGCAGAATAAGTTGCGCACGAAAACGTAACGAGGTCATTCGTTCAGTAGATTTTACATCTCATTTTTTTTTCATACCGGGGACCTTAAATGAAAACCGATTCTTAAGGAGTAAACTCCAAAACTATGATGGCTTATATCACTTTGTTAGTTCAGGAGATATAGAAGATTAACTTGTAAAATGCAGTTACTTGGAAAACTTCGTACAAAAATAAGGAAATAGTAGGTAAACATATAAAATATTCCAAACTAAAATCATGAATGTGTGACTACGGAACCCTATTCTATTTTATACTTAGCCAGTTGTTAATTTTACAGAAAATATTACTTGAGTCAAAAATTTTAAGTGTTTAAATTATGATTTCAACATGGCCGTCGTAAGCAAAACGCAACTGCACAATGCCAGTCTTCATTATTTTCCACATTGATAATCGCTGTATTTATGTATAAGTTCAGCAACTAACTGTTGTTGATGCATTACAGGAGAGGCGGGGAGAGACTTAACCCAAATAGTTATGGCCTCCGCTGACCCAATTCTCTCAATTCAATATATTTTCTCATCAGTACTAATAAGCTATCAGCTTCCGCTAATTCTATAACACTTCTACTAGGTCTAGATAACGGGCTAAGTCAGGGCCACACTAGAGGTTGAAGGTGGAACGTTGAACTTTAGTGTAGCCACAATTGAGGTAATAGCAAATCGGTCAACGCAATAATTAATCCTACTTACTTTTTTTACATTACTTTTTTTACATTAATCCTACTACTTACATTTTATTATAAATATGAAAGTTTGTGAGGATGGATGTCCGTACATCATATGTTTGTTACTTTTTCACGCAAAAACTACTGAACAGATTTTTATGAAATTTGAATTGTAGTGGTTGAAACTCTGGATTAACACATAACACACACTTTTTATCCCAAAAGAACATAGTGTTACCGTGGAACTCTGTATTTACGCGAGCGGAGCTGCGGGCAGAAGCTTACCTATAGGTATTATTGCAGCATAATATGTGCAAGATGTTTTCCGCGAATTCGCGCAAAAAGAAATTCGCGGGAGCCGTACATACTTTGCTGTATTAAAAAGTGGTATATGTGTTAATCAGAGCCTAAACTACTACATACCAAATTTCATCAAAATCCGTTCAGTAGTTAGAGTTTATAACTATTGCATTACTGATAAACTCTCTCGTGCTCCGAATAAAAAAAACAGTACTACGAGTAACAGTGTTTAACAAAGCGGGCCAGACTTATTAAAATGGTTTTGGGCACTTAAACATTAAAAGTTTTTACAAAGAAAGTACAAAGTTTACCATTAGAAAAGTATGCAAATCCCGAAAATCTTTATTATATTTCAATGAATAGGTAATGTCCTTACAACATAATAGAACTTTCATTCTCAAGGAATACGAATAGGTATATTATCAATGGCGAAAGGTCCTTAAAATAAGATACTGAAATATTTTGCTGTTAAATAGAAAAATAGACTAGATGTAATATTGTAAATGCGAAAGTTTGTATATTATATACTTGATTGTATTTCACTCAAAAACGGCTGGACGAATTCGAATCAAATTTGGCACTCAGTTCCATGGGAAAGGCAAATTTCCTTTTTACGAGAATTACATTATGGAAACATCTAGTACATATAATAAATTAAAACATACGACGAAAAAACGTACCGTGTTATAATTTGCACCTTAAAAGGTGATTGTTAGTTTAATTAAAAATTCAAATACAAACACATAAATAAGAAGTTATTTGCGTCGTGCCTGTAATTATTCTAGAATTTTAAATCATGTTGGAAATGTGGCCTTCATTAAAAATAGCGTTACTATAGGAAATTGTACGTGTAAGTCATGTCGCCAAGTTCAAAGTGGAGCAATGTCTAATTAAAAACCTTTTTATGGACTTTAGATTTTTTTTTTATTATAATTTATAGTGTTTTGAAATTGGAACACGTGACAAATTGCGTATTGGATAATAGACCCTTAAGAATTGTATGAAATAAATTTTTCTTTAAAAGTGTATTATTATTACATTATTATATTATGATGGCAGAATGTTGGATCCTAGCTATTATAATATTTTAGGACCTTATGTATACCACATTCTTGCAATAAAGGATTGATTGATTGATTGATTTAATGCCTACTGTCACATCCTGCAATTTGCTAATAATTATTGGATTCGAAAAAAGTGCTTTGTTCTTCGGCAATCGATGCCAGGAAGAAACCTTTGCCGGGGCTATTGTGAATCACGGATTTCTTATGTTTCCATTGTCCAACGACAGAGATGACCCCTCATAACCATCAAAATGACATAGATACAAACAACTAGAACTGGAGGCTATTTACCTTCTAATACAGGCAGTATTAGAAGGTAAATAGAATTTAAGGGGTTTTGGGGATGAAAAAACGATCTGGCTAGGTTTCTCCCAGCGTAACCGCGAATGTTTGAGTTTTATAATTTTCTCTCATTGCGTTATTTCGCTTTTTAGTTGTCAAAGAACGTGATTCAGCAACGGCCGCACTGAGAGACATTTGATGGTTACTTAAGGAGTCACATATTAGAGACTATCTGTGTTCCGCGGCTCCGCCCGCGTAAATAAAGTATCCCACGGGAAACCTGTACTTTTTCGGAATAAAAAGTATCCTATGTTTTAATACAGAGCCTAACTCTACTATCATACCAACTTTCATTAAAATCCGTTCAGAAGCTTCTGCGTGAAAGAGTAACAAACATCCATCCATCCTCACAAACTTTCACATTTATAATATTACTAGCTGTTTCCCGCGGCTCCGCCCGCGTAAATATACTATCGAGTATCCCGCGGGAACACTGTACTTTTCCGGGATAAAAAGTAGCCTATGTTTTAATCCAGAGCCTATACTACTACCATACCAAATTTCATCAAAATCCGTTCAATAGTTTCATCACATCACATTCACATTAATAATATTAGTAGGGATATAAGTAGCATTTTGACGGAAACTGTATGGACTTTATGTCAAGTCTGTACTAAGTAGCTCCTTAAGTAAGCATTAAATGTCTCTGAGCGCAGCCGTTAGCTACGTAAGCGTCAGTCGTCCTTCTTGTGGTGTTGGCATACTGGTGTCTCGAGAACGAGTCCCCAACCAGACTTATATTTTTGTGATTATTTTTTAATACCTATCGTCATGTTCTCACCCTAATAAGTACTTTACTTTATAGTAAGTATAAAACAAGCGAGGATTTTTTTCCGTACTAATAGAGCTCCGATATTTGCTCGGTTCCCTGGCCACCTATGCTTAAATACAGAAAACAGAAAAACAATGATAAAAAAAACTTCTTCAAGCAAAAGCTTTTCAAATACAATACGGTATTTTCCTCTATTTTTTTTATTACATAAATGAATAGTGCTCTGATAGATAAGGGTAAACTAAAAATCAAAATTTTCAAAGATATTGCGGATTGTTTGAAGCACTTTTGTGAGTCTCGTGAAAACGTTAGTTTTCACTCTAGGGCGCAACGCAACGCAACTGACGATCGTGTATTGGCGTTCGAGATTCAAAATTATAATCGTTTTCTTGACTTTTCACTATATAGCTTTAGCATTATGAAGTCACAACTATGGTGACCGATCGTGGCGCGTTCATAGTCACGTGTTTTTTTTTTTTAATTTATCAATTTCTAATTGTTTATAATTAATAGATTTTTTAAATATTATCGCATTAAATACCATTATTATTAATAATAAAGTTTTAAAATACATAAAAAGAAATCTATTATTTTTTTTCAAATTACCAATTGCTGAAACGCAAAAATTTCCAGAAATTAAATATAGAGAGTGTTTTATAATTACAAGGGCGGCACTGAAATTTCGGGAATCAAGGAAGTGACACAACATTACTATTTAAAAATGTATTTATTGCTTTTCGAAGTATTCTCCGGGAAATTTGACACATTTTTCCATACGATGGAACCAATCATTGAAGCAACCATTCCATTCGGAAGTTGGGGTCTTCAAAATGGCCGTTTTGTAGGCGTCCACAGCTTCTTCAGGTGATGAAAATCTCTGACCACGCAATTTATTCTTTATTTTAGGAAAAGTATAGAAATCATTAGGGCTTAGGTCGGGGCTGTACGGCGGATGATCTAATAATTCTATGATTTCTTGCTCTAAAAACTCTTTTGTTCTGTGCGCGGTGTGAGAACTCGCATTGTCGTGATGGCGGATGATGCGGCGGTTGCAGTTCTCTTTACGGAGTTCAGAAACGACATGTGGCAAACAAATGTTAGCATACCATTCTGCATTAACCGTTCTTCGTCCCTCAAGAGGAATAGTCGCAACATGGCCGGTTTTGGAGACAAACGTGGCCACCATTTTTTTTGCAACACTCCGTGAACGAACAATTTTTGTTGGCTTTAACTCATTTTCGAACACCCAAACTCGTGACTGGTTTTTTGTTTCGGGTTCGTACGCGTATATCCAGGATTCATCACCTGATACGATGTTGTATAGGTACAGCATTTGAGGATCCTGCGTGGAATCTTTCGAGAGTTCTGACGCACCAAGTAACGCGAGCCGCTTTTTGCTCTTCACAGAGCAAATGCGGTATCCATCGGGAAAACAACTTTTTTACACCTAATTTTTCATGCAAGATTATTTGTATTTGACTCATGCCAATGTCTAAAGTTGCCTGAATTTCGCGGTATGTCACATGTCGATCTTCCTCAATCAGCTTACGCACAGCATCAACGTTTTCTTGGGTGACTGCAGTTTTTGGGCGACCTTGACGGGGATCATCACTGAGCTTGACACGTCCACGTTGAAATTCAGCAAACCAGCGATAAATTGTGGTTTTGGATGGGGCTTCATCACCAAATGCAGAAATCATCCGGTCAACATACTGTTTTTGTGCTAAAACACTTCGAAAGTCATAATAAATCATCGCTTTAGAATTTTCTCGAGTCAATTCCATTTTCTCAACGACTAAACAAGTTTGACAAGACCTTGTGACAAGACAATTTTTAAATAAATAAACGGTATTCGATTTTTAAAACCAAGGAGTTTTAAATTAAAAAGATTTTAATATGACAGGAACAGTGGAAATATTCCATTCCCGATACTTTTAGTGCAGCCTATGTAGTAGGGTGTTGGTTTATGGCGTTTTCCTTTAATGCTTTTACACAATTAATAGCTAGTTTAATACTTAACCTTACATTTTGCATACTGCAAGCAACAGTCAAGGTGCATTCCTTTCGATAACATTCTAGAATTTTAAAAAAATCGCTTTAATACGTAATAATAGTGCAGCAAGCTGACCTACTTACAACATTTTTTATGGTTTTGTACTGTGTAAAATAAAAGCTATTAAAATTAGACATGTATTGTCTCGACCGCAGAAACGTATGTACTATGTACGTACCTTAGGTCCTTTGACATTTACACATAAGGGTCAATTCACCCCAAAACGAAATAATACGCGACGCGACGCTGCATTTTTAAGATAGCTATTTAAAATTGAACCTTATTCATTACGTTTACTCTTACAATACGTTTCATTGTAAGAGTTTGAATGTCAAGTTACACCGCGCATGTGCATGTCGTATGAAACGTGTATATTTTTGTGTAGTGAATAAAGGTTAATTAAGAATAGCTATCTTTAAAATGTAGCGACTCGTTGCTTCGCGTATAGTCGCGGTGTGAACTGATCCTAAGGTGTCATACGCCATTGACAAGTATGTAATAAAACATATATATTTGAACAAATGCGTTAGTTTTTCTTAATATAAAATGATGGAGACGGACAGACGTACGCACAGAGATAAAGACATACAGACGAATATCCAGACGAACGGGCAGAGCGAAACTATATGGTTTCCTAGGACTCCCTAAACACGAATTTATTTGTTGGATGTTGCATACTTTGTGTATTCCGCATCTATTAGTGCAATAAATCTATTTTCGCAGGTGCCCGCTGCAGTTCAAAGTTCACAGTTCCAATTCCGACTTTGGCTGCCCTGAACGACTGAATTAAATTATCTAAAAATGGAAGTCTATAAACACAATGCGCCTGAGTGCAGTTAGCAATTGAATTCAAAAACATTGAACGCTACTGAAAACATAATTTTATGTTTTCAATAATATTATTACTGAATCATATCATCTTAAGTTCTACTATTTCCTTATACCCCTTATAAGATAAATTCTATTTTGATAGATAATGTCTAGATAATTAAGTGGACAATCCGTAATAAAAAAATTAAAATTAAACTATTACGAGTAGCGAAAATACTCATAGTAATCATAATATACTTACCATTGATCTTAAAAAATATATATATATTTTTTTATTTAAAAACTCCGCTGTATTTTCTACAACCTGCCCGCGACGTCGTAAGTTAAAAAAGAAATCAAACAGGACCCGTTCATTTATTTTGTTACAATAAAGCTGTATGTCAATCCACAGTCTAAGCTACTATCATACCAAATTGATTCATGGTCCGTTCAGTAGTTATTGCATGAAAGAGTAACGAACATCCACACATCCATACATACAAACTTTCGCGCTTATAATATTAGTTTAGGATTAAGGACGGACTAGCTGTTGCCCGCGGCTCCACCCGCGTAAATATACTATCCCTCGGGGACACTGTACTTTTTCGGGATGAAAAGTACCCTATGTTTTAATCCAGAGCCTAAACTACTACTATAACAAATTTCATCGAAATCCGTTCAGTAGTTTTTGCGTGAAAGAGTAACAAACATCCATCCATACATGCATCCAAAGGATGACAAGGAAAACGACATCATTACAATTGGAAGACGACTAAATGATTATTTAGTTTAATTTATATACTCAGAAATATTGAGGTATTACTACTTAATAAACGTAAATAAAATAATAACTTATGTGTAGTTTAGTAATAACTAATAAGATACATCTAAAAAATACAAAAAAAAATCATTTTTTTTTTATAAATTACTAAAAAAACCTACATCATTAGTTTACTTACATCATTTACAAAAACATTCGTATATGGTAAGTACGAACTTAAACGCACAAATACTCGTATCGGAGATATTTACAAATATGCTCCTGCGGCCTTATATTTCATACACTTTTACCAAATAGTTAGGTACGACTTCTATATGGAGCGTTTTCATTAGACTTGCGAAATTTTATAAAGAAATCGATGTACCTATGAAAATATTGATTTTTAGTATACTGTTTCATCTGAGAAGTTAGTCATATTTAAGAATACTTTTCATTTATGTAGTAAACAATTCAGTCGTCAAGCCTATTGTGGCATAAAACGACTACGCACTTACGACTCGCTACTTAAACCCCAGACAGGCAGATCTACAAACAATTTGGGCGACATAAATCTGTTACCTCTGTTACCATTATCCTGAAACACAAAAGGGAAGCCTATGACCTTTTGTATTCATAATTGTGAGGCTGTAAGTGGTATTCTCCGTTCTCGTTAAAATAAAGAACAAAAGATCTTGACTCCCGATTTCGTATTGTCGTTCGAGTGATATTCAATATTCTTTGTGTTTGATTTAGGTTAGTCAATGTGATTTCAAGTTCCATGTACTTTGGTAGACAAAAGAGATTGTAAACTAGTATCGAAAAAATATTCGTCATCACGGTCCACCGAAGGCCACGAATAGTTTTTTTTTTTTTTAATGAACCAGGAAACCAGCAGACGCATCACCTGATGGTGAGCGATTACCGCCGCTCATGGACAGTCGCAACACCAGAGGAGTTACATGAGTAAACACTAGCTTTCATAGGTAAAGTCAGTGAGGACTCACTCGGTGAAACAACGCCCTATTTCACGAGGGTTTTCTGTGAGTCCGTCGTATTTATAAGGTCGAGCCGGCACATTCGTGCCGAGGCATGGCTCTCCCACGTTAAAAAAAGTAGAATTATACTCTACGGTGAACACTATAGAGTACAAAAGTAAAAAGTTTACCACATGTTGACAGACTTTACGTGTAGATATGTTTCTATACAATTTTCCCATTGTTTTTCCTTTTAGCGTCTATATAAAATAATAAAAATATTATTTTTAAATATGCTTAATGTCAACTCTCAAACTAGGACTCAAACGATCTAGTCGGATGACATCTACTAGTAAATAATTGTTTCTAGTTAGTCGGACGACATCTACTAGTAAACAATTGGCACTTTTGCTTTCAAAAATACTATTTTACTGTCCTGATTGCAAATGAAATCGATTAATATTGTTTAATAGATGTCGAATGGGATTTATTTCGTACTGTCACTATGGTTCCCGAAATGATATCATTTCATATTATCTGGAAAACTATAAAAAAGGATATATAAAGATATGAGCTAGTTATAAAACCATTATAAACTGACTGGCAGGTCTTTAAGGCCGCTGTCTCGAAGGCAAAGGGGCGGCTGCGGCGGTTTGTTTGTATATAATCTAATAGACCTGTTCTCGAACACGGTGGAAGCGGCGCGGCGGCAGGCGACGAGCGGTGACTCCTGTTAAGCGACAACCGAACGCATGCCTACGTAGACGTACGTTTTGTATAATTCGCGCGATTTCACCGCTGGCTTTGAGAGCGGCCCGCGCCGCTACCACGAAATTCGAGGCAGAGGCCTTAGGCTGGGATTAAGATCCGGAATCCGGCGGGGAGAAAATTCAGAGCATAAAATGAAAATAGAACTCTGCACAAATACAATACAGTTGAAAATCGAAGTTTCGAGTGTCGAGCTGCCATGTATGACATTGACATTTGGCTCGACACTTGTGTGTTCGATTTTCAACTCTGTTGTATTTGCGCAGAATTCTATTTTCAATGCTCTGAATTTTCCCCGGCCTATCGGATTCCGGACAATATAGTCCCGGCCTAAGACTATTCCATACTTGGCATACTCTACGACGCAGAACCATATTACGTTGCCATACGAGCTACAGCGTAGACAAGTGCCACGAAGTGTATTATTACTACATTTAATATATTTTAATATTGGCTTTTGACCGATCATTCGTTTCAGCCTGGTAACGTCCGCTGCAGGACATAGCCCTCCCCCATAGATTTCCAGTGCGACCGGTCGCACTGGAAATCTATGGGGTCACAGCTTGTATCTAGCAACTCCCTGCGACTTTTCTCAGGTCGTCTGTCCACCTGGTGGGAGGCCGTCCTACGCTTCTACGTCCAGTTCGCGGTCTCCACTCGAAAACCTTTCGGCCCCAGCGGGCATCGGTTCTACGGGCTATATATCTAATGTAATGCGCTGGGCTATGTCGGTAACTTTAGCTCTGCTGCGGATTTCCACATTTCTAATTCTATCGCGTAGAGTGACTCTTATAGCCCTCTACATAGCTCTTTAAGCGACACGAAGCCTTTGACTGATGATACCACTCAAATTTAAAATAAAGATGCTAGTCACACTTTAAGAGATTATTTATGTAGTCGTATTATACTGCATGAAATAAACGTTTAATTACCGATCAACTCATATACAAAAAAGTATGATGCACATCTTGTGCGTCCGTGAAAAATGTATACATTGTAAATAGCAAAATAATTCCTAAAATATTCTTTTTTCTAACATAATAGTTTAGCTATTACACTCCAGTAACAGAAATATAATTTTAACTATAAGCATAGTGAACACCTAGTTAAACCCAGTTCCCCGCCCTAATATATAATATTTCAGTTTATAAAATGATTAAACAGGGCTACATTATCAAGGTATCGCGTGATAATTGCTGTAAAGTGGTTGTAAAGGGTTCACTAGCGGCGGCCTTCTACATTACGTCATTCATACTTAGCGACGTTGACATACTGTGCGCTTTGCACTTATAAAAATATGATTTTGGAATGTTTTAATCAGATTTTTTATTTTCAACATTTTTTTTAAGGAATAAAGTTACGTTACCACGAACGTCTTTAGAAAAAACAGCGCTGTAAATAGAACTGTGCGCTAATACAATAGAGCTGAAAATCGTGTAGAGGAGTCAAATCTGACATTTGACACTTCGATTTTCAGCTCTTTTGTTTTTGCGCAGAGTTCTATTTACAGTGCAGTTTTTTCTGTCGCGACCACAAAAAAACTCTCGTGGGTACGAGGGCTAAGAGCGGCAAATGAGCCGATAGATTGTCTGATCGTAAGTGATTACCGCCGCCCGCCCATGAACTAAGGTAACAACAGAAAGAATAAGAGATATGGTTACTACTCTGGTATGTCCTCTGGTGCTCTCGTTCACTCGGCAGAACAAACGCCAGCGTTATTTGACACCAATTTTTAGTGACTTTTATTTTGTATACGAATGAAATGTCCTTTGTATGCTATATCTATGCTAAACCAGCTAATTTACGATGTTTCACATTTTTTTAGCTAAAAGTCACGTTATTCAAATGAATACTTATTTATAGGTTGTGTTGTTAAATTAATCATTTGTAACTTAGGAGATTGAAAAGGAATATTTTTCGATAATTGCGTTAAAACACGTTATAATAAGACCTATTTTGAAATCCACTAAATATTATTATTTAATACGAAACCTCCGAATCGCAGTGAGTCTCCATATCCACGTCGCGACCTCGTCAACGTGAAACGGTGCGATGCGTTTACATAACGTGCAAATTCAAGTCGCCGTAAAAATGAACGTCACGGAGCTGGAGCGCCGTGCTTTGTAAAATTACGGCAAATTCTTCACGTTGGCGTACCGTGAACTACCGCATCGCGATAATGCACCGTGCCGCGACACCGCGCCGTTTCACAACGTCGTGACGTGGACGTGTAGACATGTAGATAGGCCGTAAGAGTGGATGTTGTGCGCCACTAAGTCTGCCGTGATGTAAGTGTGCCGTGTACCCTACATTAAATTCTTGAAAAAATTAAAAAAAAAAACTGTACATTAATATACGCATATCAAGCATGTAAAAAATGTTGTTTTGCTATTGTATGTATTTTTCAATGCCACATCATATAAAAATAAAATAATAGTCGTAAAAATAAAGAATTTTTTTTGAGGTTATTATTTGGTTATTATTATTATTATTATTATTATACCCTTATTATTTGGGGGTTGTTAAAACAGATTACGACCGATTCTCCAGACCTACCGAATATGCAAAAAAATCATAAGAATCGGTCAAGCCGTTTCGGAGGAGTGTGTCCCCGAACTCTATGACACATGAATTTCATATATTAGATATAATAATTAAAGATTTGATTGTTTGTTTTTTTACATTTAATAGGCTCCGAAACTATTCAGCCGATTTTGTAGAATGGATAATATGTGAATTGTAATTAAAATATTGTAATTGTAATTGTTGTGATAAGTGAATTTAGAGTAGACTACGGGGAAGGATGTAGGCTACTTTTTATCGCGGCAAATGAACTGTTAACGCATGATTATCTAGAAAATGATATAAATTTGATCTAATAAGCGGATCCGTGTCTTTAATAAAATAAATGCTTACAAAAAAAACTCAGGTCAGTAAGCCATAGCGTTCTATATAAATAGATACTCACATAACGTCAACTATGAAAGCCGTAGAACACCGGCGGCCTGGGCAGAACTGGCTTTAGAAAAGTATAATTAGAACGGGGGGCATCGCGACAGCTCGAAAGATGCCCCCATTTCATCGTTAAATAACTATCTAGTTATGCAAGACCCCGCGCGGGACTCTAACACGTTAAAATATGGACCATTTTACAACTGAATGCATCTTAAATTACACTGGATATGCGAATGTTGAATTTTTCCTTCAACTGTGCGTGAAACGACCATTTTAACTTCAATTTTCATGAACAAATGATGATGAGAAGGCACAATATTATACTGTTATTTAATAAGGTTATGTTTCACAGTCGCATTAGAAGTTGTTAAGGTTGCTAGGAGCATACCTACTTTTTTTTTCTTGCCGTGCCAAGAGCAAAATACTTTTTATATTGCACTGTCAATCTTTACCCATTTTTATGTCTGATTTTTTAGTAGCTTTAACACTGGAGTACACGCATGGTCCAGTAAGAAGTTCAGGGTAACATTTTTGGCAATATTTTTTGTAAAGCGCGCTAAATAGTTGTTATTCCAGCACGCTTGTCCACCAAAGAAATTCGATTTTTACTATATATACGATATACTGAGAGACAATATCAACAAAATGACATCTTTCCTTTATCAATCTATGGTTTTCTCAATACTTCCGTAGAGAGAAACTATTTCTACGGTGGGTATGCTACGCGTGCTGATAATCCTCGTCCGGAATATTGCTCTCAACATAATTTCTCGTCTTGTATTAGTCACAACATAAGTAAATAAATTGATGTCTGGAAGAAACCGCTTTGGCGGAAAGACCGCCTTTTTGCACTTTTTTTTTTCAGAAATACTATACGTATTGTATTTTGTTTTTATAATTTTGAAAAAAAATAAACTCCTTTGACCCAAGCGCATATACCCACACAAAAGTTATTTGGCAGCAAAAGCGTGAGCTTACTATAGAAGTCCAAAATTCTCTGTATCTTTTTGTGTATTATCGGAGTAGTATATAAGCAGTGAACGAGCTGATGATGATGAATTAATGCTAAGAATACTCTCGATCACGTCAGCTTTCAAACAACAAAATTAATCTTACCGGAATTCGAACCCACCACATTCCAAATTTCCAAACAATGCAAAAAAAATCAAACGTAGTTACGCATGCCAAGCTGCCAATCAGACTGACTTATAAGAGAGTCGAAATTATTGATATGTAATTATTGCACGACGAAAGAAAAAATCATATATTGCTTAAAACTGCGCATTTTCTAAGGAATAAGACCTAGCTAGAATAGATAAAGTTTCGTTTAAAGTATAAGATTAAATTGTATGCTATGGATTTTCGCAAAGTAACGCCTTTTTTTCTATTATGATACACCTGATTCTATTAACTATTTAACCCCTCTTTTTGTGTAAGGTATTAAAAAGGTGGTTAAAAAGGAGTACTCCAGTGTTAAAAATCACTATACAAAAATGTAAACGTTTGTTATTTAAAGTATTAGGACATTAAATAACAAAATCAATTAATTAAAGCTAACGGAACATAAAACATTTTCCTACTCGGCAGAGATATCTAAATCATGTAATATATATCATAGTACAAAACTAAGGGCTCGGTCTTCGCGTAAACCCTTGAAATCCCTTTGTCAATTATGATAATGTTAATCTAGGACTGTTGATGTCCAATGTTGCATACTAAATGTTCGGCGAGGCATTCTGGGTCATCGTTTGATGTTGAGTGCACTCAGTTGTTATAATTTTAAATGAATAGCGCCTTAAATATTATGATTAGTTTTGCGCCGAAATACATATTAATGAGTTAGACTTCATTACTTGTTGCAACGTATTAATCTTACTGTGACATGCCTTCAAGCAATTATTGAAATAGCCTTATGTCTGTTTATACGACCGGTTCGGGTGTATTACAGCCAGCGTATATACAAAAAATCCAAACAGATCAAAAATCCACCCACATTTTGATTAATAAAAAAACAGATATTGCCCGTGACTTTGCTGCGATAAAAAGTAGCCTATGTATTATCCAGAGCCGAAACTACTACCGTAAGAAATTTCCTAAGAATCCGTTCAGCAGTTAATGCGTGAAATAGTAACAAATATCCGTACATCCAGTTCTTGTACTTTCCAACAGGCTTTTACGACGGCAAGCGCTGGCTCTTTATGATAATAATTAATGATTCCTATATTGTAATTTGTCTTTTGATCGTAATAATAATAATAATTAACCTGTTTACTGCCAATCTGTATTACTATGTATGTATGTTTACTGTATTTCTTCTATTCAGCCACCATGTGTTTGCCAATGTGTTTTTAAAGCCCTAAGTTGTGGAGTCACAAGTAATTACTTACTCGCTTTACAAAATTTATGCCAAATCATGAAAATAAAGTGTTACACGTGTGCTATCGGATTGAAAGTAAAGTAATTTTATTTTTACAACGATATACATTTTCCCCTCAGACCCACCAACATTTAGAATATATTCATATATTAAGTGCACACTGTACATTAAAACTAATCACTCTGACTACGGTATTGAAATCAGTTGCGTATACCTATTTTCACAAAAGAAGTCCTGCGGCAATTTGTGGAACTAAATTTATTAAATTGTTAATTTACAATGCCTGAGGTTGTAAAAGTGCTTCCCGAGAAATGTCAAAAAAAAAAACAAAACTCCTTTACCTGGAGTATCCAGGTTACTGTTGTGGTATGTGGCAACCTAGCTCCCAAACAAATGAGCCGATTTTAATATAGTTGTTTTTGTTTGAAAGCTGATATGATTGAGTGTTTTTAGCTATGATTCATCATCATCAGCTAGCTTACTGATTGACGATTCGGGGGTTACTTAAAAAAACTTTCTATATACTAGGCATACATAGATAGTACGAAGAAGATTATGTGGTGGATCAATTAGCGCTACAATCCTGAATCACGCTACCGAAGATTTCACAGTTCGGCGTTATATTTACATCTCAAATGCTTACTTCAAAGGGGGCTTCGGCCTGACCGAGCATAGCACCTCGCTCGGTCGGAGATCTCACTTTGGGACTTCCCACTATTCTCACAAATATACACGTACCGCCTTACTAATAAAAATATTTAAACAGTGGATAAGCAATACAATGTTTTGTCCTTATCTGATACGTGGGAAAAGTCGCTTGACAGACAAGGACAAAACATTGTATTGCTTATCCAATGTGTAAATATTTTTATTAGCTGTAAAAATATAATAGTAATATTTTTCACTGCAAATGACTTTCCCAAAGCTATATTTGAACGAAAAATGGTCGTCGACAAAAACGACAGTCACTGTTCTTATGACTGGTTGGCATTCCGGGAAATGACTCTCATATTTGGTGCTCTGGTCATCAATATTATCATCATTATCTGACTACATGAGGATGTCAATAATTATTTTCCTGCATAATAGACCGAGCTTTACTCGGAGTTCTAGTACTTAGTGGGAAAAAAGGAATTACAATAGGTACCTATTATTGTATCTGAAACCCAATCCTCGTATATTAATATCTATGGATGCTTCACACTACGTCAATCTGGCCCCGTGCTAAGTATCCGAAGAACTTGTGTTACAGGTACCAGAAAACGGAAAGTATATTTAATAATTTTATACTGTACATATATTAAAGATTTTTATTATATGATACACATTTTTAATACACAACCATGACCCAGGAACATAGAAAAACTTATTGTTCCTTCGGCGGGATTCGAACCCGCGACCCCCGGCTTGAGCACCAACGCGCTGAACCACTGAGCCACAGTGGTCGTGATCATAATCCTGTTTCGGTCCGCGCACTGTCTCACTCGCTCACGCACGATAGACGCGTGCATGAATGCGACAACGTGTGGACCGAAAATGTTATGATCACAAATAGCTACTAGAAATAAGATTAATGTTCTTAAAGACTTTTGCAAATCATCATCGTTATCATTGAGTACAGAAATAAAAGTAACAGAGAGAGTTTTTACAAAAACCATCGATTTAGCAATCGATTAAGGCCAAATTTTATGTTGAAATGTACTGAACAGGAAGTTTCACAATGTTAAAGACTTGATACTAACGTTTGTACTCGTGATGTACAAACGTTCGTACTCTTGTTGTATATAATACTATATTATATACTTTTTGATTATAAATTTGAAAGTTTGTGAGAATGGATGTTTGTAACCCTTTTACACAATTCGCAGACTACAAAACGGATTTTCATTAAAGTTACTGCAACAGTATGTTAGAAGTTAAGGCTCTGGTATAAAAAATAAGCTACTTTTTATCCCGAAAAAGTAGATCGTTTTCGTTCCTACGAGATACTAAGTATACTTACTGTAATTAAGCGGGTGTACAAAAGCTTTTAGTAAATACGCGATTTCCAGAGGTATATAACACACACCACAGAGTAAATTAAATATATACACGTATTCGACATTGTTTACATTATATTATGCAATTTTATTTAAAAAAGCGTAGATATTTGTATCTACTAGTATCAACTTATCATGACTACACCATTCCGGTGGGGCATAATATAATAGGTACGAGTGTAAAATGTGTATTGCGTACATATTTAATGAATATTGTACAATCAGGGAATCTAATTCATAGGCAGAATGACCAGTGTCATAATGGGGAACATGCATAGTTTTATTTATTGGCTTTGTAATGGCATATCTACGATTGATCGTAGATATGCCGTTTGACAGTTGACGAAATACAATCATTAAAAACGCTCTATACCTACAAAAAATCATGCACGAGTGACGTCACAGCAGTTGAAAATGTAGGAAGATAAATACAAAATTGATTTACTAACTTAAATTAGTACTGCATTTATGTGTATCATTGTTTTAACAAAAAATATCACAAATAACAAGGATTTGATTAGTAGTTTTCACTCTACTACTATTCAATCATAATAAATAAAATCATCGATTTTAGTCCTTTTTAGTCCTGTAACTTTTTAGCTAAGTAACTGATTACTACTTTTTGCATTTTTCGGTCCATATTTATGTTGCCTTTTAGAAAATATAAGAATTTTGATGATCCCCACTAATATTATAAATGTGAATGTTAGTTTGTTTGTTACGCTTTCACGCGAAAACTACTGAACTGATTTTGATGAAATTTAGTATGATAGTAGCTTAGACTCTGGATTAAAACATAGGCTACCGGATTTTTTTTCTTTATCCTGAAACAGTACAGTGTTCCCGCGAAATACTCGATAGTATATTAAAGCGGGCGGAGCCGCGGGAAATAGCTATTTTAAAATAAATGCATGTGACTGCAATATTGCATGTCGTCATTATAATACAAGTAAATTATGAGAATACTCTACCTGCTTATGAATTAGATTATTTGATATTACGAGGGCGGGTCAATAAGTCCGTGACTTTTGGAATAAAACACAGATTTTTTGATAAATAAATCATTTTATTTTTCAATGTAGTCCCCCTTGAGCTCTATACACTTTGTCCAACGCTTCTACAATTTTTTTATCCCTTCCAAAAAATATGATTTGTCGAGGTCCTCAAAATAGGCCTTTGTTTGCGAGATGACTTCATCATTGGAGTCAAATCTTTTTCCACCGAGCCATTTTTTCAGGTTTGGGAACAAGAAGTAGTCACTCGGAGCCAAATCTGGAGAATAGGGTGGATATGGGAGCAATTCATAGCCCAATTCATGGATTTTTGCCATGGCAACTGCACATGTGTGCACCCTTGCATTGTCTTGGTGAAAAAGAACTTTTTTCTTGGCCAAATGAGGTCGGTTTTTTTCAAATCCTCATTGAAGCGGTCCAATAAGTTGGCACAATATTCCCCATTAATTGTTCTTCCCTTTTGAAGATAGTCAATGTGGATTATCCCACGTGCATCCCAAAAAACAGTCGCCATAACTTTATTGGCTGACAAACCCACCTTGGCCTTCTTTGGCGCCGATTCACCCTTAGAAACCCACTGTTTTGACTGTTGTTTGGTCTCTGGTGTGTTGTGATGGATCCATGTTTCGTCCACGGTTACAAAACTGCGCAAAAACCCCTCCATATTGTGATTAAACAACGCCAAACCTTCCTGTGAAGTTGTTACACGATTGCGTTTGTGGTCGACTTGCGGAAAGCTTTCTCATGCCCAAGTGATCATTAAAAATTGAAACCACTGAGCCATGCGAGATGCCTATGGCTTCCACAATCTCTTGCACTTTCAATCTTTGGTCGGCCAACACCATATCGTGAATTTTTTCGATTGTTTCGGGTGTAGAGACCTCAACTGGGCGTCCAGGACGTTTGGCATCTTCAGTGCTTGTACGGCCACAACGAAATTCAGTAAACCACTTTTTTACCATTGAAATCGATGGTGCAGAATCCCCATAGTATTTATCAAGCTTAGCCTTAGTCTCGGTAATAGTTTTTTTTCGCAAAAAATAATGCTTAATAAGCACACGAAATTCACCTTTTTTCCATTGTTTCCTTAAGTTACTGGATAGTCTGATAAAGATAGCTGTAAAACACAAACTAACTGACGCAGCAAGTTCAAATTTTGATAGGAGTCAACTGACAGATGCCTGTTGACAGGAGTAGTGTTGCTTTTTCAGTAAGGAGGTTAGAAATTCAAAATGTCACGGACTTATTGACCCGCCCTAGTACTTAATACGTAAACACGTATGAATGAACCGCTCATAGAATATGACACACAGTCTTCTATTTTAAATGCGAAGTGTCATTCCTATTTCACATTTGCACGACAGTTTCCTGTTCGTTTCCTCAAACATCACTTATCTATAGGATGAGGGCATGGTAGGCGGTCGTCACACCGATGCAATGTATAAATTTATATTAACTTACATAATACACAATACCTATATGTTGTTATAGGTCGGTATATAGGTCGGTACAAAACAACTTTTTCTTGGTTTTCGTGTTTAATGGTTATTATTTTTGGATTGTTTACATCGAGAAACTTAATTTATATAAAATAAAAGTTTGCTTTTGTACATGTAACTTTGGTTTGTTTTTTTTTTTCAAAATACACTTAAAAAGCTAGAGAGAGAGGTGAGAGGAGATATCAGATGTGTAATGGAAAACTTCAAATCTGTTTGTTAGTTTGCATAAACATTTTTAGAGAAACAATTGATGAATTTGCTTTGAGCGTCAAATTGTCTTCAAAAATGTGTAAAATGAAAGGAACTCTTTTAAACTCGAGAACTCTTGCATTTGCGCAAAAAATTATAAAAGAATGAGCTAATCAATTTTTTTTCCAGATATAAAAGACTATGAAATCTATAAAGCTTTGTTAGTAATACTGCATGCAGCATGAACACCAAAATTAATTGAAAAAATAGGTTTTGCCTTTTTGAGAAGTAGCCAATTTCAGTAACATGTAATAGATTTTAAGCGACTTTTTCATTGTAATGGCCAAGATAGAAAGGCCATTTTTATCTTGGCCATTACAATGAAAACATGATGGGAAATATATTTAGGGGTTGATTCGGGAAAATTCAATTGTGTTATATAAAACTTTATTACTATTTTAGTATATTATGTGCTGTGAGTAAATAAACTAGCGATATTTCTCTTTTTATAAATCAAAGTTAAAAATTAACAATTTCTCAGAATCATAATTAGCCCGCAATTTGGTTTGGGTAGAATTAAAAATATCGTAATGATGAATATTATATAGTCTTTCTCCATAAATGGGAATATATTTTGACCCAAAAAGGACAGTGTTCCCTTGGAATATTGGATATTGAACGAGCGAAACCGAGGGCAAAAGCTAGTAATTTATATTATGTATAGTAGGTATAAGAAATCAATATCAGGAACTCAGAAGTAAAATTACTATTTACATACAACATAGAAATCAATTAAATTTTTAACATTTATAAGGCATTTTTATTTTTTCATTTACGATTCAAATCACTTTACGAAAAAGATATGCATTGGGTAGAGTCACAACATTATTTCAGCCTGCTGCATCAGATGTTTAAACATAATATCAAAACGTAGCTGTGCTTGGTTTTTATTAAGAAAATACGAGCGTGTTCCAATCTCAAAAAATATTAGACCTTTCACTCAAATACAAACATGTTCATTAAGACGTCATCATTAAGAAAATTAGTAAAGAAACTAATTTTATGAAAGCCAAAGAAACTGATGACATAGGAGCTTGTGTGTATTTTGAGTTCATGTCAATCTTGCTTATGCAAATGTGGTCGTAATTAGACACCATGTACACAGGCGCTTCCACTCGCTTTAATTAGCTTTCTTCTAGTTTAAAAGCTGTCGTGTCGTTGGAGCTAAGAATAAGGAACCGAACCAGATTATTTTTCAGTGTTTTGATAAGCTCTCCTGCGGTTCTCTTTGCCTATTCCGATGCACGGACTTGAATGAGATTTGTCACACAGATATTTAAAAAACCCAACAAAAATATGTTAGGTTTCCGTGGGATGTACATTTTCAATCTACGCTGTCGTATATTAACGCTTAAGCAATTCCAATGAAATTATTAGGCATAAAATGCATTAAATAATAAATAATATATATTCTACTGTTCAGAACATAGTTTTAACTGTGGCAACATTGTAAGAGAAACAACGATAGCCCTCAAGAATCCCTACGTTAGCGTTTCAGCTTACCCTTAAGCAGCGGTTACTTACCTTTTCAAGTATATTTTCATTCAAAATTATTTTAAAAGTATTAAACACCACGGGAACACTGCACTTTTTGGGATAAAAAGTAGCCTATGTGTTAATCCAGAGCTTCATCTACAACTACACTATATTTCAACATAATCCGTTCAGTGGTTTTACATTTATAATAGTAGTAGGATGTATCAAAGTAGGCTTCTATGATTGGGAAATATTAAAATAAAATGTTTCATTTTTAAATTTTATTTCACGGCTTTATGTTATCTGAGTATGCTAATTATCCTACTAATATTATAAATGTAATAATTTGTGAGGATGGGTGGATGGATGGATGGATGTTCGTTACTCTTTCACGCTAAAACTACTGAACAGATTTTGATGAAATTTGGTATGGTAGTATTTTAGGCTCTAGATTAAATATAGGCTACTTTTTACACCTAAAAAAGAACAATGGCCAAGTGGGATACTTTATATTCGCGAGCGGAGCCGCGGGCAAAAGCTAGTATTATATATGTGCCAAACATAGAATATAATTAGTAAGTAATAATTTGTACTTTTTACAATTTTTGTTACAATTGTTATTACACCACAGTTATTATACAACGGAATACATTTTTCATGATTTTTGTTAATTTCAACGCTCTGTATTAAATAATCAATCTCTCTGTATTAAAAAATCAATATTACATAGTAATTAAAGGTGCAAAAGCAACGCTATAGACGTTACCAATTTATAATCACAAAGCTATTCATTTGAAAAAATAAAGCGCGCAAACACTTGAAAAAGTCACTAAAAATATATTCCACTTGTCGCCTCCGAGTCTACCCTAGCGATGACGTTCAACTCATTCAGATGAGTCGACCTTGCCGCTCATCCTCGTCTGCTCCCGCGTCCAGACGGCGCCGTCATAGTCTTTGACACAACAAAAACAACTCATCCTATTTACATCTAATGCGATAGGAAAGTTTTATCATCGGGGATATTAAAGCGCATTCCACTATCATAAAGTATGATCTAAAACATAAATGTTAGAATATACAAATAAACTGTCGGCTTAACGTGTTGATTCTTGACTAACCTATACCTTTTTAGGGTTCCGTAGTACCCAAGGAAGGTCTGGTGAGATGAATTTTAGTATAATTATAGATTGGGAACTTATAGATCTCAGTTTTGGACTTATAAAATAAAAATATTTTTAATAAATGAGTTATCAGCCACCAAAGTGATTTATAACTTGCCCCCTGGCATTTATAAAATATGAGATATACAAACTAACAAAGTTTCTATGCTGATAACTCATTCTAAAAACTCTGTAGGAAAATTATTTTCAGCGAAATTGGACAATAACTTTTGAAGTTATTTAAAGGAAACCTATTGCCCTATTGATAGCTACGAAACCTTCCTGAAACATGCATGTCCTGACATATCTCCGTTAGATTATTTACCGGTACTTTCTGCGGCAGGGTTTTTGCCAACTAAAACCTCATGATATCCTCCTTAGCGCTTTTTCAGGGCTATGGGAACTTTGTAACTACCACAACACTGTATCGTAAAAGAATTATAATTTTTATGCAATACATAAAAAAAACTTGGATTCTAAAAACTTATCATAAGCAACTTTTTTGTTATAACATTACAAATTTTAACTTACAATAAACTGACCTCGCACACATATTAACCTACTACCAGTTATCATAAATGACATCAAACAAAACAAATAAACAAACAAAATAAGCTGAATTATTAAGAAGATAAAAAATTTTTAAAGGTTCATACTTTTGGTAACGTAAAATCAGTGATATATCTTTTATTGGACCGCCGAATCAGACAAAAAGTCTGGAGGCTGTCACGGCTTTTACAAGAATACCCTTTCGATCGCTGTAACTGAATAAGCTTTATTCTAAACTAATAAATCTTGACAAGGGATTTGTCTCATACAATTATTTATCGAGGTCAAACTTAAGAGTTTTGTTTCGGAAATATTCGATATTGGATGAGATCTTCCGGTGTAGGTGTTTAATGACCCCATAATAATAAGCTACGGCATCACCAAGTCATCGTTTGATAGACTCCCCAGAATAATTAAAAATATATATTTTAGTGTTATATGATTTTAATCAATTTAATACTTTGTTTTTTGTAACTGACCGATTCTTAGCTGCAATTGTTTTAAATTTTAAGTTTTAATTAAGTTTTAAGTAAAAGTTATCAAAAATTTATCAAAACAACAATTTTGTTGACATATTTAACATTGTTGTCAGTTGCGACAAGATAGTCTACAGGTAATGTAGATGACCAGGGCTATACACAAAGTATGTGCCTTTTGCCCCAACTAATCTTATCCTTATACTACCTTTATTTTACCCAGTAGGCAAGTGAAGATGTAGGTGTAGATTTCTTTTGCTTTATTACCAAATAAAAAATATATACAAAAAGGTATAGTTGTAGATGTAGACCTGTAGTTTACGTTGTAATTGCAGGTGTAGGTGTATGTGTAGGTTTCTTTTGCTTTATTACCAAATAAAAAATATATACAAACAGGTATAGTTGTAGATGTAGACCTGTAGTTTACGTTGTAATTGCAGGTGTAGGTGTATGTGTAGGTTTCTTTTGCTTTATTACCAAATATAAAATATATACTAAAAGGCATAGTTGTATATCTAGACCTGTAGACCTATAGTTTACATTGTAATTGCAGGTGTAGGTGTAGGTAGTAGTTATAGTTTTAAATAGCTAGTTTCTTATATTATATAACACTATCGTGTTTGTTAGAGAACTCCACCAAAACGGCTTGACCGATATTTATGAAATGTTGAAGTTGTTTTATTAAATACACCTACCTCGGACCTATCAAGGGACAAGAATAGGTTGTAAACTATTTTTCATACTCCTAAATGATAAGGGTAGCCCACCACATTTTTTTCTCGTTTATATGTTTTTTTTTTATTTCGCATTACAAAATACATATTATAGAATCCTAAATTTTAACTTTTCTAACACGCCCCATCGTTTAAGTAATCGTGAAAGTTCAGTTAAGGTTTAAACGGTGAGAGATATTGGAGCAATTGTGGAGAAAAAACACAAAAAATGACGGTTTCACAGTGTTAAATTTGTTACTTAGCTGTAAAATATTCATGATGCGTTCAATCAACTTGTTTGGTTATTTATTAGGTCCTTACATATGAAATTAGCGTTTTGTCGTACTGGCCACTTTCATCTCAAATATATCTTCTTTGGTTAGGAATTCCAATTTAAAATTTATACCGCTATTTACTCATGCATTTGTGTTTCGAAAACCGTAATTCATTTGTTTTTACCTCTTTTGGTTTTTTTTTGCGTCACTCTGTTTACAAAATGGAAAACTTGAAATATTGTATTATTTTCGAGTACGAATTCCACCGTGGCACCAGTGCTGCATAAACGGCATGTATGGCGGCGGTGTCGCTAAATAAACAAAAGTACGTTTTTGGTTCCAACATTTTCGTTCTGGAAATTTCGACCTGCAAAACAAGGCCCGTGGAAAGCCGGAGACCAAAGTTGATAATGAAGAATTGAAGGCTATTGTGGAAGCGGATCCATCGCAAACCACGTCCGAGTTAGCTGCAGGGTGCGATGTTAGTGATTAGACTGTTTTAATCCACTTGAAGTAAATTGGGAATGTGAAAAACTTGAAAAGTGGGTACCTCATGAATTGAGTGCAGCAAACCGACAAACGCGCGTCGACTGCTGCGTTAGATTACTCAACCGGCACAATAATGAAGGAATTTTAAATCGAATCAATACCTGTGATGAAAAGTGAATCCTGTAAAATAATCGGAAATGCTCATCGCAATAGCTGAACCCTGGCGAATCAGCCAAAGGCTGCCCCAAGTGAAAATTGACTCAAAAAAAGTTACTTGTGAGCGTTTGGTGGACTAGTGCCGGTGTCGTTCACTACAGCTTTTTTAAATCTGGCTAGACGATTACGGCAAATGTCTATTGCCAGCAACTGCAAATCATGATGGAAAAAAAAGCGCCTTCAAAGATTTTAATGATTCCTGTCCGAATGGTTTTTTTTAGTAAAGGAATCAATGAACTACCTTAAGAAGGTAAAAGTGCATAGATGCATAGATAGCAATGGTATATGGTTAGTCCAGTTCATTGTTAAGACAGAACAACTTGTGTCGGGGTCACAACACAACAACAGTTAGTGTTTTATAATTTTACTTAAAACATTTTTCATTAAAGCCGTACAAGACTGGTGAAACTAATTTCTAGATACTAGGGTTACACTATCATTGGCACGCCTCCAGTTATTGGCTCAGAAACGAACTACGCTTGTTACTTTTGAACAAAATGGCAAAATATTAATTAATTATGTTATAAAAGGATGTGTAATAAATATGACTAATCATAGCTAAACTAGAAATGAGGCAAATTTATTATTTAGTTGATTATATTATCTCTATTTAAATATATATCTATTTAGCTATTATAGCTCTATTTAAATAGTACCAGCATTCAGATTTAACTGTTTCTATCTTTTGCCCGCGGCTCCACTCGTATAAATAAAGTGCCCTTAACGGGAACACTTACTTTTTCAGTATTAAACGTAGCCTATGTTAAATTCAGAGCCTAAACTACTACCATACCAAATTTCATCAAAATCTGCTCAGTAGTTTTTGCGTGAAAGAGTAACTAATTCATCCGTCCATCCATTCATCCTCACAAATTTTCACATTTGTAATAGTAACTAGGATAAATCATTTTTATTCTGTCTGTTGATAAGAACCAATAAGGATAATGGCTGTGTGGCTAGAGAGCGTGAGAAACACATTTGCAAATTTGATAGCCTAACTCTTAAAAGTGCAGTTTGTAGCAGTAAAATAGCATTTTAGCAAGAATCTTATTAGTAAGTAGTATTCTAAGTTACATTATGTCTATGTTGATATTGAGTTGTTGGAAATAATAATTTTGTATGTATACACGATATATCTAGAATAGTAGACAAGGTTATGCACATATTGCATTTTCCTGGCACTTAGGTGCTATTAAGAGTATTTCCAAGAGAACATTGTTATAAATGAAGAGCAAAAATGCTTCTACAGCGAACGATATCAACCTGTTTATAATAATAATAACATCTATCTATGGACGCTTCACACCACGTCAATCTGGCCCCGTGCTAAGTATCCGAAGAACTTGTGTTACAGGTACCAGAAAACGAGCAAACGGGTCACCTGATGATAAGCAACTACCGTCGCCCATGGACACTCGCAACATCAGAAGAGCTGCAGGTGCGTTGCCGGCCTTTTAAGAGGGAATACGCTCTCTTCTTGAAGGTTTTCAGGTCGTATAGGTCCGGAAATACTGCTGGTGACAGTTCGTTCCAGAGTTTAACAGTGCGCGGCAGAAAGTTACGCGAAAAGCGCACGGTGGAAGAATGCCACTCATCAAGGTGATGAGGATGGTATGTTTTTCGCGTGGGACGATGGCGAAAAGTTGCAGGTGGTATGATTCCGAACAATTCCTCAGAGCACTCCCCGTGATACAACCGATAGAGGATGCAGAGTGAAGCTACATCTCGGCGTAATTCCAAGGGGTCCAAGCTGTTTGAAACACTATGGCAGTCAACAACTCGAGCGGCCCTTCGTTGGATACGATCCAGAGGGAGCAGTTGGTATTTTGGCGCCCCTGCCCAGAGATGAGAACAATATTCCATATGAGGCCGAACCTGCGCCTTGTAGAGTTGTAGGCGTTGGTCCGGACTGAAGTTCTGTCTCCCTCTGTTAAGAACACCAAGCTTCTTCGAGGCTAACTTGGCCTTACCCTCTAGATGATATCGGAACTGGACTTCGCTCGATATGTTGACGCCAAGTATCTCAATGCTAGGGGAGATAGTTAAAGATGTGCCCTTGAAACGAGGATATACGACCATTGGTGACTTTTTAGTGGTGAACGCGCAGACTTGTGTCTTGGCGGGGTTGAATTGGACTAAGTTACGTCTACCCCATTCAGAGACTTTCTCCAATGAATTCTCTATTTTAGACACAAGTTCGTTTCGACTCTCGATGACATTTAGCCGAGAAATATTGGGGGAGCCGGTATATACAGCATCACCTGTACTATCATCCGCATAGCAATGTATGCCGTTGGTCTGTAACATGTCATTGATATGCAGTATGAATAGGGTAGGCGATAGCACATAGCCCTGAGGGACACCAGCATCAACAGACTGAATTTCAGAGCATTCGCCGTCAACTACGACCTTTATGCTTCTATCTGCTAAGAAACTAGTGACCCACTTACATAATTTCTCGGGCAGCCCGTATGATGGAAGCTTTGATAGCAGCGCTTTATGCCAAACCCCATCAAAGGCCTTCGCAATGTCCAAACTAACAGCGAATGCCTCTCCCTTCGACTCAATTGCCTGAGCCCAACGATGAGTTAGGTTCGCTAAGAGATCACCAGCCGAGCGACCCTTACGGAACACGTATTGTTTGTCGCTTAGTAATCCCTGGCCGTCCAAGTATCGAAGAAGCTGGCTATTGATAATGGATTCCATTATCTTCGAGAAGAGAGAGGTTATAGCGATTGGTCTGTAGTTGGAAGGATTTGAGCGATCACCTTTTTTGGGGATCGGGTGCACCAAGGCTGTCTTCCAAGAAGCCGGGACGATGCCAGAAGAGTAGGAGAACCGAAAAAGACGCGTCAAGACCGGAGCCAAATCTGGAGCACACTTTTTCAACACAATAGGAGGGATTCCGTCAGGCCCACTCGACTTTTGGATATCAAGGGAACGGAGGGCTTTTCGCACTGAGCACTGATGAAACCGTATATCCGACATGATGCTCGTGCATCGCAGTATGGTCGGCGGTTTCTGCCCCCCGTCATCCAGGGTCGAGTTTGACGCAAAGAGCTTGCCCAGAAGATCGGCTTTGTCCTTTGCGTCCTGGGCCAACGATCCATTTCCTACGTGTAGGGATGGTAGGGTTGGCTTGCAGAAATTTCCTTCAATAGCTTTGGCCAGAGACCAGAATGCACGGGTTCCCGAGGGGAGGCGCTCAAGTCTCTTACCAATTCTATTGACGTGCTGTTTCTTTGCCCGAGTGATCTCTTTCTTGAGGGACCTAGATGCAAGGTTGTACTCCTTTTTATATGTGCTGGTATTTAAATCCCGAGCAGACACTGCATTGGCCCAGGATTGGTAAGCCTCCTGCTTCCGGCGAGAAGCTTTTTTGGGGGATGAACCAAACCAGGGACGAAATCTGCCGCCAGTTGGCACTACAGAGGACAGAATGAAAAGTTCCATCCCTTGCATCACCACATCGGCAACAGATTTGGCAGTGTTGTCGGGATCATCCGGCGAGAAGCACACGTTCCCCCAAGGATAGGATGCAAAAAACGACCGCATCCCTTCCCAGTCTGCTGACTTGTAGTGCCACACACGACAGTAATTAACAGCACGCTGTCGTAACCCCGTCGTAAGTGGCACAGAACTCCTAACAAGGCAGTGATCCGATGTACCAAGTGGTGCGATTACGGATATTTGGTAGCCGTCAGGTTTTGAAGTCAGCAGAAGGTCCAACAAGGAAGGATTCTGACCATCCACATCTGGGATTCGCGTAGGCGTAGTGACCAGTTGTGTCAAGTCGTTCGCTAGGGCAAAGTTGCAGACAGATCTCCCCGCATGATCAGTTTTACTGGAATTGAGCCAGTCGGCGTGGTGGGCATTAAAGTCGCCAAGTATTATGATCTCTGCGGATGGGATCTGCCGCTGCACAAAATCTGAAGCAGCTTGCCTGTGTTGTTTATCCAGGATAAACAATAGCCTGTGTTATTGCAGACTACAGACTATATCTGTATGCCAAATCTGTGTGATAGACATACGAACAAACATACACACAAACTTTCGCACTTATAATATTAGTGTGACTATTTTACGAAATTTCGTTGGATATAATATGATATATCCAACTAAATATGACTTCTATAATGAAATCTCTAATATGATGTGGTTTTACGTATAGTCACAGTAAATATTTTTTTCTGTTTATTTCATTTTAAATATAGTTTGCAATAAAATTTTATAAAATGCCGTGCTGTTTTTTTTATTCTTAAGATGTTCAATAAAGTCACCGGCAGTATTTTTTGTGGGCAAAAGGCTAAATATTCTCAAATGAAATTTCAAAAATATGTCATTAAATATACATAAGTTAAAAGCATTTTCAATTACAGCACAAACAAAAATCGTGAAGGATGACCGCGAAAAATGCGGGTAGGATGTAAAATAAATTACCAACATTTCCCCAAGTGATATCTCAGTTAAAATTGTATTTAAACCTTAAGCTTAACGCTATTTGGCTAATGTATACTAGTTTAACTAAATTAAGGAAAAAAATAATTTACGATAAAGGAAATAAAGAAAAGGAAAACAACTATTTTTGCCAATAAAGATTTCGAATATATTTCGTCATATAATTTTTATATGAAAACATCATATTATAAACCATAATATTGCGAAATATTAAAATCTTAATTATTCTTTGTTATTATGCAATGCAACTCGAGACTACGACGTAGCAGCATATACGCCGTAGCAAAGTCTACGCCGTAGCATCCCACAGAGTAGAATATTATAAACCTAATAATGTTACGGTTTGACAGAGATCATTCCTAATAATTCATTCATTCCTAATAATATTATAAGTTCCGTTACGTTCCGTTTACTTGTTAAGTATAATGATTAGTATTATTAACAACTAAACGGATCTTGATAAAATTTTGTACGGTAGTTGTTTAGGCTCTAGATTAACACATAGTGTACTTTTAATCGCAGCAAATTGTACGGTTCCCGCGCGTTTTCATTTTACGCGAACGAAGCCACGGGTAACGACTACTATGGAAATAACCAAGTCAAGAAAAGCATTAAGCGTCAGATGCAAGGAACAACAGACTTCGCCCTTTGGCTTCGAAGCCGCTACCAACTTACCACATACATATTTTATAGAGTTTCTTTATTTAAAGAAATTTTCCTTGTTGTCAAGGCGTTTACAACTGACACAAAACTAATTTATTTCGAGAACTACCTTTAAAATCGTTTTAATATATATAGACTTATGTTTTATGTAACATCAAATACTAAATCAGACACAAGTACGTATTTTATTGCACCATAAAAATAATAACCATTTTTTTATACAGGAGAGAAAATTGAAATGTGATACATAATATTTTAGCGAGAGCACATGAATAAGATAAAAGTGTACGCTGCGTCAAGATCTCAAAGGTGGGTCAAGTGAGGGACCAAAAGATACAACTTACAGAACCGTGTCAAGTGCCCGTTAGCGTTATTAACATGCAACTTCTTAATTATATTAATGCACTTTTTATGCAAAAACTTTATACGTGTTTTAAAGATTTTAAATATGTTAGGACGTGCTTAGCTATACATCATGATGCTGTAGAGATATCAGAAATTATATTATTATAATCCTAGTCGTGTCACAACACTAATAATATGTATGACTATATGTTGTTTATTTTATATTTAATAAAGGCAGTCTTAATTAAGCATCCGGTGGTTTCATTCCATCCCAACCACCACCTTACAATGCAATGACATTTTAGAAATCATTGCACCATGTCGACTTTTCGGTTCCAGACCTTTGTTGTTTGTTGAAAAATGTTCACTTGCGTCACTGAGGCTGGGACTATATGATGCTCCGGAATCCAGAACGACGGTAAAAATACAGAGCAGTGATATTAAAACTCTAGACTAATACGGTAGAGTTGAAAATCGAACAAATGAGTGTCGAGTCAAATGCCAATGTCATATATGACAGCACGGCACTCGACTCTTCAATTTTCAACTCTAGTGTAGAGTTCTAATTTTAGTGTTTTGAATTTTCACCGGCGTTCCGGATTCCGGAGCATATAGTGACAGTCATATCTGGTATTCGCATGGAAACGTGTGGGCAAGTACTAGACACCGGAAATATATTTAATAATTTTATACTTTACACATATTATTTAAGATTTTTATTATTTTATACACATATTTAATGCACATCCTTGACCAAGGAACACAGAAAACTATTTTGTTCCTTTGGCGGAACGAGCCACATAGGTCATCATTCTGTGTCGATTACTGAAACCAAGGTTTGAAGTTCAAACTTTAACTAACTCACCAAACGGCGGTTCGAATCGGCAGTCGAGCAGTAAAGCATGCCCGGTGGGGCCGGTGGTACCGACCACGGCGCCGCCGCGCATCATCAACTGCGCCTCCAACTCCACCCACCGCCCGCCGCACTCCTGCTGCAAACAGAAGAATAACGTGGGAGAACCATGCTCGACCGGATAAATACCACGGCTCCACAGAAACCAGCAGGGCAATTGTGCTGAGTTTTTTCAGTTGAACCACAAACGAACCGTGAACGTTACTCGACTTTTAATGATTCGATGCTACTTTTTCTCACACGTTTCTGAAACTTTTCTTGTTTTAGTGTGTTAAATTATTGAGAATATAAGGTAAAAATGAATTTACCGATATATATGATATTTCTAACTTTGATACAACAATAACTCGAGCTGTATCCAGACGCGCAAAATTTAAGTGATTCAAAAGGCATTAGATTCAAAAGGCATTAACAAGAGCTCTAATTAAAAAAGTGGCACCCAACGTGCCACCAACCTTGCGTTCAAGACACTTGAAAAACTATAACGAACTACGAAGTATGTCAACTGACTTCTTTTTCTTCTTCTTTTAATTATGGTCATGTCTTTGACAAACACCCATAGAGTGGTCAAAGCAGCTAGTGCGAGTGTGCAAGCAAATCAATGCTCATTTAAGCTAAAATCATAGATATTTACACAAATTATACAATAATACAATATTAGGTTCGCATCCCTAATGTATATCGAAAGTTTCGTTCTAGTTACGTCTGAGGTTGATATACGTTTGAAAGGAGAGTGCGATACTGAAATCTGATCAGACGCATCGGAACCGAACTGAAATTGAATCACAACCAAAGCAGAATTGAACCTGATTACAAACGGTAAACAAGAGCGCGATAGCCCTGCTGGCATCAAATGACGCTTGCGTTGCGTTTCACGTGAGTGAGGTTACCAGAGGCCAACCGCCCTCGGTTAGGGATTTTTTTAAATAAATAATAAAAAAAACTTTTATTTTAGACCAAGGTCCATAAGGTAGACACAAACAAATTACATATTACAAAGCAATGAAATAGTAAAAATACAAGTTTAAAGAACACGGTACTGCTTTGATCCTAACTACTTAAGCGCATGGAGACTAATCCATCGCCGCAGCAGCAGCGAGTCCCAGCGGTCCAATATAGCGCGCACAATGGTGTTGCGACTTCCGAAGACGATTTCCGAAAGACATTAAAAACGTGTTTTTTTGGTTTCGTGGGTACTCCTACAGTTCCTATACCAACAAATACATCTACACCTACATCTCTACCTTCTATGGTTTTGGATTTTATACCTGCTAATAAACAAATTTTCAAAAAAACATTACTGTCGACGCCGCGCTGGGCTTTTTTAGTATGAATTTTGGAACATGCCCTTACAAGTGACTCAAGTGACTTTTCCATCGTATAACGTATCAGACAAAAACAGCAACATTGAATTACGTATCCGTTATATAGATATTTTTATAAGCTAGGATACTAATCAAAACATATACACAAATTAAGTAAAAATTGTTTAAAATCTGGCAATTCGTAACAAAGTTGTATAATATATTTAAGCTGCGCTAGTACTGTGAGAGCTGTTAGTGCTGTAATTTTTGGTATAATTAATTAGTAAACCTCAGTCATTAATTACAGCTAGGATCGATTCACGTCGCAACGATATATCACACATACCACAAGCACAGATTAAAAAATAGGAACAGACAAACAGCTATATAATTAGCTTTCTATTTGATTGTACTACTACAAGCATGCGGTGTGTCCACGATTGTGTGGAAAAATTGTGGGCCGTTGAAGAGGACGGCAAATTTTTAAATTTGGATCGATTTGGATCATTCTACTAATATATTTCTACTCTGTGCCAGAAGCTTACAGGACTCGAAATTAGTATAGAAACGGAGTCTTATGCTTAGAACGACCAATGGAAAACGACGCGCGCGTTCGGTGTTAGACGTGAACGTTGATATAAGAAAGAGTTCGTGTTCATTGATTGGTGATAAAACAAACTACCTGGCTAGACATACCACAATAAGGAGGAACAATAATAAAATAATTTGGCCACAGAAACAAAATATATTCGGTTTGTAACAATGCTAAAGCCGTACCTGTATTTGCTCTTACTCTCACGCTACTTTTTTGCTATTATAAATTCAATTTAAATATTCAACTTCTAACTCCATCATCAGATCAGCTCTATCATAACGAAACCCGGAAAGTTTGAAAATTATGTTGCAAGATTTGACCAGAAATCTTGTGAGATAGATGTAAATTGTAAGACTCAACGCACATTGGCGCAGAGATGAAGCGACGCGACGCGTCATGTTTTTCAACAATAAATGCGCAAAAGCGCGTGTCGTCGCGCCTCAATGTTCGCAGTCTATTGTGGCCAGTTACCAACTTAGCGGGAAAACGTGTATAGGGTTTTTTTTGGGGAAGAATATTTTGAGGATGAGTTTTAGAGATTTTTATTGACTATTTTTTATTTAATTACGCTATTTAATAATATAAAAGATTTTTTATTGTTTGCTTTTTACCATTTTTTCGTGTATTATTTATAGTATCGTTAGTCATTTCGTTAGTCACAGTCAAAGGGGGTTTATCAAGTAATGCATGTATTTTGCGGGTTTTTTAATTAAGTTTAAGGAGAAATATTTTTGACAGTTGGTAGCACTGGTTGTGGCCGGTGTCTGACGCGTCACTGCGCCCGAGTAAAGCGCGTCGATGCGCGAAGCAGAACTACTCAAGACAAATGTAGACGTGCTAATGCGCGCAAATTGTATATTTATACGTATATTTCTATAATACCTACCTTACCTTACCTCTCTTACTTTACCTTAATAATAATAAAATAGAAATGAATACGCTATAGGGACGCTGATAAGCAATACTGTGTCAGCCCACAAAATTACTAAAATCAAAATGTTGATACTAATCGCATTCTCAGGCAATAAAATAAAAATTTCCAAATAGTCTTATGTGAATTAAATCATTTTCGTACTGAAAAACTGATAAAAACTTTCGACACGTAGTTGAAATGCTCTATAGAATAAATTTAATTATACACGATTTTCTCAAAATGGCGATCTAGTGGGTTAACACATTATTGCTTATGAGCGTCCATTATTTATTTTATTTTTTAAGTGAAAATCATGACGCGTCGCGTCTCTTCGACTCTCCGCCAATGTGAGTCGAGCCTTAGCCTGTAATTTTTTTCTAACGGCTATTCCACGAACAGGTTGATTAATAGGAAAATGGTTGAGAAAAATGTGGGATGAACTATCGTTTGACGTGGTCGTTGGCAACAGCTCCTGTAATTTTACCGCACAATAAATCGAACCAATTTTCTACATACTTTGTGATTCCCGCCGCCTCTAAAAATAGGTTGGTGTTTAATAATTCACCGCAGAAGCCTAGGTCTTCGGGATGTAATACCTCTGAATACATATGAGGTTCGTCGGGGAATAAGGACACGAAAACCGAGTCTTATTACTTGGGATGCACCCGACGCCTATTTATCAGAGTCGATGCGTATTTATTATTCGATACTAATATATCGTATCGCGAATTCGAGATATTTTCTGTATCAAACTTCTGTATAAAACTTGTTTAGCGGCGTTAAGAGTGTAATTTAAAGGTCTCGTCACGTCACGACATGCATCACGACACTATTTTCAATATAACAACATCGATATAACGCCATCTGTTAGTAGCTACTCAAACTAATGTAAGAAACATTAAAACTTCAGCAATAATCTGTGATAATCCTACTACTATTATAAATGTAAAATTGTATGAGGATGGATGGATGGAGGTTTCGCACAAAAAGTACTGAACGGATTCGTATGTAATTTGGATGGTAGCAGTTTAGGTTCTGTATTAATACATAGGCTACTTTTTATCCCTAAAGACTACTATATTTACGTGTGTATGGCTCGGACGGAGCTACGGGTAAATTATTATTGTTGTCTAACAACATTTCTGTCATAAAAGCATGTAAGTATTGCTTTATGACCGTTTATTCCATAATTGAACATCTCGCAAATCTACCCAATAATGACAAGAACCGTGTAGAACCAGCCAATTTGATGAAATTACTGGACGTCTGTGGCGTCCACTGTCTGATTCTAATTGACAATTAGTACGTTAGCAAGACCATGTGACCATAGGCAGAGACATCAGTATACAGTGCCCAGTTATTACCAGCAGTTCTCAATGGTGATAGTTACTTGTTAGCATTATAATTACGCTAGATTGGACCCACGGCTCCGTTCGAGTAAAAATAAACCGGCCAAGTGTTAGTCAGACTCGCGCACGAAATGTTCCGTACAAAACGGCCCCCATAAATATTTATTTTATTCTGTTTTTAGTGCTTGACAATAGCGGCAATGGAAATACATCATTAGTGAAACCTGTAACAATCTGTCACAGATAACTATCACAGTTAAGGAGATACAGCCTGATGACAGACAGACGGACTGACAAACGGCCCTTTTTTACCCTTTGGGTACGGAAACCTAAAAACTGTTAATTTCGCGAAAAAAAATTACCGAATTATCAAATTTCTCTACGTAAGGCTTTAAAAATCAAAAATTGGTTATTTCCATCATAAAATGTCCAATAAAAATAATACGTCAAAAAAACTATAACCCGACTCCGTAAAAAGGGGTATAAAAAGGCCGAAACAAAAAAATTATTCAGTTAGAAATCCCGAAATCCATAGGTAAAAAAATGGTTGAGTTAGAGCCGTGGGCGCACCTACTAATGGAATCTAAGCGTCAGTTCACACCAAGATGTGACGCGTCTAGGTATGAGCTGACCCTAAGGCCTAGAGTTGTTTCTAGAATTATACCCCAAGATAGAGAAGGCTGCGATTTGACATCGAATGTTCCGAACCTTATAAAGTAGATGCGACCACGGCTCTACCTTGACAATTTTTTTACCTATGCATTTCGGGATTTCTATCTCAATCATTTTCTTGCTTCGGCCTTTTTAACCCCTTTTTTAACTTATTATTTTTATTTCGTATTTTTCCGTTCCCAAGCGTACATATTTTTGGAATAATATTAATAAGTACCTAATCAACATACTTGAAATTCAAAATATCTTCTTCACGAGCGAGCCGACCGACGGTATTTTAAACGTGTATTTTGACATATTTGTGCAGCACACGACAAATATGTAAAATATATATACATATCCCACCAAAAACATAGTCATGTCAAAATATTGCCAAGACGACACCATATGACTCGCACTGTCAAATAGTTGTCAGATATCTGACACTACACGCCCTAACTCTTAGACTAACTTCACAAACTCTACACCTTGAATATGAAATACATTGAAATCTTACCAATATTATAAATGTTAAAGTTTATGAGGATGGATGGATGTATGGATGGATGAATGTTTGTTACTCTTTCAGGTAAAATCTAGTGAACGGATTTCGATGAAATTTAGTATGGTAGTAGTTTAGGCTCTGGATTAATACATAGGCTACTTTATATCCCAAAAAAGTACAGTGTTCCTTTGTGATACTGTATTTACGCGAGCAGAGCCGTATGTCAATAAAGATTAAAAAATACTTATTGTGTTTTTTGTTGTTAATAAACATGGGTTACATGGTTATTTTATTACATTTTATTGTTATTATTTATAACACTAAACTATTTTCAGACCTCTAGCGTTAAAATTTGGAGAAGTCTCATACAAACTTTCATCCTCTAGTTTAAGGACAAAAGTTCCAATTTTGACAATAATCATGTTAGTTGTGTGCTAATACGAGCTTTCGTATCAAATTTCAGCTTTCTAGGACATCCGGAAGTTCCATATAATTTTGTTGATCATCAGTGAGTCAGTGACGAAATCAGGGGTTTTTAGATATCAATAAAATCTAAACTATAAGACTTATGCAATCAAAGCTTTACATATTTAATAACTCCGCTGCTGGGAGCATATTCTGAAAATTTCATTTGTCTGGTATAGTTCAAACCCAAGTTATGTTCAAAATACCGACGATCGCTTAGAGAAAACGTGGTCTGGTAGTGCCCTTGCGCTTCGCTTGGCTCGTCTTGGCGGAGGCACTGTGGTGCCCCCAGATTTGTGGTATACTTGCCAATACCTTTATTTCGATACCAAACACGTGACGATTATCTCCGTTTAATTTTTTTTCGATGTAAGAGTCTGAGGTTAAATTTCCGAAATACAAAATTTTGAAAAAAAAAATATAGCCTATGTTAACCGCGGCATCATTACGAATCTATTTACACCTCATTTATTAAAATCGGATCAGTAGTTTAGACGCTACGAGGGAAATAACATACATACATACATATGTATGACTTATGTATATACGGCAGTCTACATTATGTACATAGACTGCCAAAATCATTACCCTTCCTTTTGGCGTCGCCGTAGTTGGGTAAAAATACGAAGATTCCAGTTCTCCAAACTAGGAGCAGCCTGTGTTATAGGGGAATTGATAAGAGTAAAAACAATAAATGAATATGGCTTACTTGGCATTTGCGTGAAAGACAACACACTTAAACATTCTTACAAACATTCGTGTTGTAATAAGAAATTAAAAGTTTATAATAATATAGTATCTAATACCTTTTACATAATTAAATGATAATATTATTTACCTCATCATAAGCGACAGAAGTGAGCGGGAGATAGTGATAGCCAAGTGCGCGGTCCCAAATCACACCCTTGTTCCACACCTCCACCAGAAGGCCCAGGTTGATGTCGTTGATCTCACTGCGAACAAAAAAGACAAAAAATCAGACCGCTAGCTTTATTACAAGTGAAAATATGGGGGCACGAAATAGCTGCGAAATGCTTCGAGAAACATATAATAGTATGGCCACTTGGCGATAGCGCGGCCGCGCTATCTGATTTGACGACTCAGTGCTTGAGCCTGTTGATGCTCAATCCAGGGGTCGCGGGTTCAAATCCCAAAGAAGGAAATAATAAGTTTTCTGTATTCCTGGGTCATGGATGTGTATCAAATATGTGTATAATATACTAAAAATCTTACATATATGTCTATACTAATATAATGAAGAAGAAACGTTTGTTTGTTTGCATTGAATAGGATCCGAAACTACTGGACGGATTTTGATGAAATTTGGCACAGATATAGAGTAGACCACGGGGAGGGACATAGAAAACTTTTTATTGCGGTAAAATAAACGGTTCCCTCGTGATTTCCTTTTGCGCGCATGAAGTCGCACCATCTAGTATAGTATAAAAAAGTATATACTTCCAATTGTCCAGTTACCCGTAATACAAGTTCTTCGGTAACTTAGCTAGGGGCTAGATTGAAGTGGTGTGAAGCGTCCACAGTTATTATTATTGTTAATTAAATAAATATAGGTATGAATATTTCAGTGAAAGGGCTTGCCGTTGTAACAATTCTAAAAAATACACAAAATTAACGTCGGTTTTATTTTGCGAGCGTTTCAAAGATTTGACTTAAAAAGAAAAACAAAGTGTTTGTTTATAATTTGAATTGAAAACACAGTGAAGTTAAGTATATATATTTCTATTCAAAAAACAAAATGTAATAATTCATAATACACACTTTAAAATTTAGCTTATAGCCTGCTTTTGTTAGTCTAAAAAGAGTTTACTGGAGGACTAAAAACTTTTAAACTTTTCCCCAAACGCGGCTCGGAATTCTTTCTAGAAGAAACCTCCGCAATCGATCGCGGTCTGACTAGTAATGTGAATTTAAAACGATATTAGAATTGCAAGTCTTCCTTAGTCTGTAGTAAAAGAAAGTATAAATTTAGAATGCTTTCTTTGGTATGAAACCAATGAAAATTAAATGGAACTAAAATGCACTGCACATGCAATGCACAGATATATATATATAACAGTAAGGAATATAAAATATATAATATTATATTTATTATATATACCTATATAATAAAACTTCTTTTTCTTTGTTACTTGTTTCTTTAAGTTAACTTCATTATCATTATTTCTTAATATCGATATCAATGAGATATCTATCAACTTCTACTATGTACGTGCGAACGCTGCTTCGCCCAGGAAAAGAAGGGGCCACTCGGCCAGTGCATCATGTCGATGAGAAAAAATTATGTTTTTCGATTACCCTCAAAATCGATTATTTAAACATGCTAATAATATTTAGCTATTAAGTAGATAAAAAGACTACATTACAAATTATTGTTTCTGAAGAATGAAGTAACATAATATAATAATTACAATTGGTCTAACGGAGTGGCGTAGTTCGCAAGAACTAAAACTCCTTAAATAAGGAACAAAAAAATTAAATAATTTTAGACTGAGTAATTAATCAATGTGAACCTTGTATGTAATAACTATACGGGTAATTATAATTATGATAATTACTGATTATACGTTCTTATCGCAAGTGAAGTTATTAAAAAAGTTATACTTCTTATACTTATGAACTTAATGAATTAAATCATTACACGCGACTAGGAGTTGCGATCCGGATACTTCGAAATTCGGAAAATTCGAATCATGGTTACTAATATGAAAAATGACATAATTTAAATATATTTAGGTACTCTAGACGTACAATATATAAATAATTCGACATTGTTTGTTGTACTGCTGAAATTATTGACACATTTTTTCATGTTATACAGGTTATATGGTAGCACGTAGTCAATCCGTTAAATGGAGATGCGAGGGAGGAAGATCTGCTATAATATGTATGGCCGATATTGGACTGTTTCTAAGATATTCACCATTATATTTTTTCAGTAGTAGTAGGTGACCCACTTTATAAAAACACTGAATATGGTTTCAATAGGCTATTCTTTATTTTTTCAAATATATTTTAAAATGTTGTTGTATCGATACAATACTCAACTGGTATTTTTATTTCCTGGAAATAATATCTCTTTATGCAAAGAAAATTTAAATGACATATGTTTGCGCCAAAACGACAGCCACCATTATCGTGACGTCATAAGAACATAAACAATAAATGTCATATGTGCGTGTGTAGTGCATGAACTTAAGATTAAACTTTCGCTGTTGTTGTTCGATTTGATTATGTTCTTATGACGTCACTTACAAGAAAAATATGGCGGCTGGCGTTTTAGGTCACATGACATACAGATAATAAAACTACAGTTTTACTTTCGAAATTATAAATAAATCGCATATTTATATAACAAAATAGTGTTGTATTCGTATTTCTTATGATAGAAACTATATAAATAACAAATGTATATCATTTGATTTTGATAGATGAAACTAGCCTATTACTCAAGTAGTAAGAAGTACAATAAGGAAATCCAAACAAAATTTAAACCTGTATTTTCTTTATTTACTGAAATCTTACTTACGAAACATTGCACTTTTAAGTTTCTACAATCATAGAATGCCAAATATGACACCATAAAAATAAATGTAGTGGTTAAACGATATTTAAAATTCTTTATATCTTCTAAATAATGTAAACCTAAGACCTGAATATTATCACTATGATATGAATCCTTTAAAAAATTTGTGAAGTAGTTTTGGAGTCGATAATTACTGACTGGCTGGTTAGACAAAATTTTACCGAATGAATAACAAAAACCTCTAGTAATAACAAAATACATTTCTTATAAATAAGATTAATTCGATTAAAGTAACTTAACCTAACCGGTCAGTAGAAAAACCGAATGCAAATCGACGCTCCTGTTTTTGCGTAGAAGTATTTTTTAGACATAATAAGATAAAAATAGCACAACGGTTTATGTAAACCGGTGTTAATTCTTTTAGTTATGTGGTTTTCATTTTATGGTCGCGGAAACTTCAAAGTGCAATGACGAGTAAGATGTTACTGTTGATTTGTAAGTAAAATGTTAAAATAAAGATCTTAAAACAGTTATCGAGTTTAAATTGTGTTTAGATTTGTTAATTGTCCTTCTGTTAAATAACGAGGGAATTAAAAGCAGCATTTAGATGTTTTATTATAACCCAAACAGGTGGTTTTTACTTTTGATAACTCAAAAGTGGTCTAATTTCGACCATACATATGGGGCTTCGAATCACTTGTCTTCACTCCCGGGATCTCAATTTCAAGGATTTTCAGTTTTCAACGTTTTACTAAGCTGTGCTAATTTGTCTACGTTAGTTTCACATACAAATGGCACTTTACGAAAACGGTGATGGTGATGGTGTTGGAGATATTTAAAAATAGCTTTGAAAAGATCACAGGCTATTTCACTTTTTATATTTCTTTATTGCTGGAACATTTAGTATCTAACAAGATCTCAGCTTAGCGAAGAAAGACATGAGGATTTCATGTTTTTCAAGATCACGATTCATAAAGAACAGTAAGCCTTATTTCTAGTACCTTATTTCTAATAATGTTGATTTTTAAGATTTTAAATGGGTTACATAATAATAATAACTGAGTATATAATTCATTGTTTTTACGCACTTTGTTAGATTCCATTATGCTATCAGCTACGCATATTAAATGAATATTTTTAATAGATACTAGTTTGTATCTTGTTCCAAATAAAATAGTGACTATAAAAATGAACATTGAAGGAATTTAAGAAGTAATATTAAAAATTCTATTCTAAAAGTGAAAAAAAAACATAATTACATTATTTCGATATAGTCTAATTGTGTTTTTATTTATTCAGATTTTAATTTCAAATACTTAAATAAGAATTTATTTAAATTAAATTATAAAAAAGTAACTGATTTTTTTATTAATGTGTGTAGGTTTTGCAAAAACATCGCAGTAAAAAAAAACATCAAAGTTTTGTGAAATATTCATAAACTTCGAAAAAAATCCGGATTATCCGAACTTTTGAGAGAAAAAATCCATCTGCAATCTGGATTTTTACGCGCGACGCTACACGCGACGCATTAATATACTTACGACGCTTAATATATTCTACATTTTTCCCAGAGCAATCATTTCCTCTTAATGAACTATTAACTATTTTTAGTTACTCTACTTATTAATTAACTAATCGATGTATTTTATAATATTTTGTAAGCAGTAAACTCCCATCGTGCTTCGAAACTGACGCAAGCTTTTTTAATTCCCTACGAAAACAGATGGGTTTTATAAGTTTGACGGGACTCTGTATATATGTGTATGTCTGTCTGTAGCATCTTAGCTCCCAAACGGATGAACCGATTTTGATCTAGTTTTTTCTGTTTGAAAGATGACTTAATCAAGAGTGTATATAACAGCTATAAATTACTATCGTCAGTTCGCCTGCGAACGTCCGGCGTCATTATAATTTTAATTTTGTACTTTCTTTATAAAATCAAAGTAATATTCATACATATTCATACATGGGGGCCATGTAAGTTGCATTTATCTGGGTTAGAGCACGTGTCTCATTACGTGCGGCCTTGGCCAACTCCGCGGCATTCAGATTCCGTTCAGGTGCTATTCTATTTTTAGCCGACTTTCTTAAAAGGAGGCTCGATATCTATGTTTCCTTTGAAGCATTTTTTTATTAAAAATAAATGATAATTTAGGCGTTTTTGAGGTTTAAATCTAATACTCCCTCCCTACGTGGTACACTCCCTTTAAATTTCCACTTCTATCAAACAAGTGTTGTCCAATGTTCATCTAACATACATGACAGGTAGAGAAACTCGAAACACTCATACAAATCACTTACGAACACAGACCTATATATTATTATAGATGTGACATGTCGACGCAAAAAGTGTCCACACTTAAAATGCACTACTTTTAATCTTTTTTATTATTATTTTTTTAATGGCATTACGGCTTAAAACTATTAGCCAGTGTTAAGTTGAAAAGGCAGAAAAATTTAATTCTCGTTTAAGTTTTCAACACCGTATTTCTATATCGTCAAGTCTAGTCAAAGTCCATATAAATAGTCAGTTCAGTCAACGGGACAAGTCAGTCCATTCAGTAAAGTGGTAGAAGCTTTACTGAAACCTTTTAGGGAGTTTTGGAGGGAACACAAAATAGCACGCATTTTGTACACTGGGGGACACATAAACTGCATCATAGTGCAAGAACACATTCAATCAAATTTTATTACGAAATATGCAAACTTTTTACATTTATTGGTATTGGAAAATAAAGGCTGGTTTATAAACACAAAATCAAATTTAAATATGGTACTGTCACAAAATAAAATAAATATTCTAAAGAGGAAATCTTGTCAATTTACTAAAGTTTAACTCGCTGTTACGTTAATGTTGTGATTGATGGTTATTTTTTTTGTGTTTTGTTACATGTTAAATTATCGTTACTAATTGTTTAATTGCTAGTCTGTTTTCATTTTAAACACGTTTTTTTCTCCCGAATATGGACGTATCGTCCGAAAAAACTGCACAACTTGTTGCTCTAGTGCAGCAAGGCCTACCAACGAACAATTGCTGCAGATTTAAATGTAAACCAGTCTACGCTTTCCCGAGCTTACAGAAGGTTTATGGAGACAGGTTCATTCAAAGGAAGATGTGGAACCGGCAGAACTCGGGTGACAACGTCTCATGACGACAAGTATATTGTGACAACTTCCTTGCGAAATCGGTTTTTAACGTCTATAAGCATTAAAAATGAGCACCACCAGGTACGTGACGTAGCAGTTAGTGCACGAAACATAATGAGAAGGCAAAAAGAGCATGATATCACACCTTTCAGACCCGCAAATGGACCAAAATTGTCTGCAGCTCACAGGCAAGCTCGACTAAGATTTGCTCGTGAACACTTAAATTGGACTGAAGGGCAATGGGCTTCCGTATTAGTCTCTAATGAGTGTAGGACTTGTTTGTTCGATGCTGATGGTCGCAGACTAGTCTACCGTAGACGAGGAGAGCGATATGCTCAAAATTGCATTGATAAGAGGGTATGTATGGTATGTATGTATGTATGGTAAGGGTATGGTATGGGAGGGTATGGTTGTATGGTTTGGGGCGGCATATCGATGCTCGAACTGAACTTGTGTTTATTGATGCAGCCTTTTAGCAGATTTATAGGCGAAAACTTCATTCTGATGCAGGATAATGCTCGTCCGCACGCAGCGAGACAAGTTGATCAATACTTTACTCAGGTTGAGATTCGTTTCATGAATTGGCCAGCACGTAGCCCGGACCTCAATCCAATAGAACACGTGTGGGACAACCTAAAAAGAGCTGTATTTACAAGAAATCCGGTCCCAACAACGGTTGCGGAGCTCAGTTGCATTGTCACAAGAATGGGACAATTCTCCGCAAGATCTTTTAAAAACACTGATCAGGTTGATGCGAAACCGACTTGAATCAGTTATTAGGGCAAGAGGAGGTTATTAAAAACACCACACACCTTATTAAAAACAAAAAAACTTTTTATTTTCTTAGTATTGTAAAATTTTCATAATAAAGCCGTTTTTGTTCTTTTTACATTTTCATTCCAAAAAAGGAGTAATTTGATTCTTTTAGTGAGAAAATTTGACCTACAATTTGACACATGAATTTATTTCTTTATCAGATTAAGAACCAGTCTTGGCATTATCATTGAAATAAATCAAAATAGTTTGCACTTTCACTAATTATATTTCATTGAAAGTTATCTTGCACTATGATGCAGTTTATGTGTCCGCCAGTGTAGTTGTGCCACTTGCCCACACTTAAGCACGTCAACGAATATCCAATGGTTAATATTATACCAATATCACACATTCAAAACCAAATAACACAAATTTTAGATGAAATACAAAATCGACGAAATACAAAAACGACAACGTCGCTGATTGGCATTCCCGGCAAAACTTACTTTTGGAGTCGTTTGGTTTGATGTTTTATTTGTCATCTTGACATTTAGACATTTGCTTTCCGCAGTATAATCAGTTTGCATTTAATTTAATTTAAGACAAAATCTTCTGAAATCAAGATAGCGAAACTATGATTGTATGAAGATTTTTTCTGTCGAATGTAAGTCATAGGCCATAGCCCATCTTTAGTTTGGAAGTCATTGCCTACCACAAGCTTTTTAATAATACTAATATTTTTTTATTATTAAAGGATATTAAAAACAGACAGATATTATGAAAAACTATTTTAAATGCTTTAAACCGTAATTTTAAATGGGCATTATAATAATTATTGATGATGATGAATCGACCAATCTAAACAAGTTTCCGCATGACATACGTGATTGATAAAACAGACGGAGCACAAAAGGAAGCCTAAATTAATTTGATTTTTGTTGGCAGCCAGCCCCGGGCCAACCCGGGCCCCGCTCAGCTGTAAATCTCCTAAACTGCGTGAATGCCAGCAAACATGTGATCGACATATAACTGAACTCCATTCAATTTTCTGCTTTCACGAGACAGATTTTTTCACAGAGATTAGCGAACAGAAGAGACATGTAGGTACCAAGATTTATGGTTAAGTATTTGTGTTATAGCAAAATACTTAGGCCAATAATATGAAGAACGAAAGAGATAGCATGATATTTAACCCAGGGTTAACTTTAACACAGATCTGCACAAGTGGACCGTATGTGTATTGTGTAATTAAATGTACCTATCCAAACATATATACAACAATAATTAGTCATCATTTTGAAAGTTTTCTTTGTAGTTAAGGTATTATTACCACTCTATTTCCTACAAAATTAAACTAAAAACCTGTAACATAAAAATAATGACGTATAAAGTGTGTATATTTGTTGCAGTTCCGACCCACATACGAAGAGAAGCGATAAGATAATGAAACAAATATGGTTTAATGTGTTAATAAACAGCGAAACAGTAAATTTGGCACATACGATGCTCTCAACTTTTCATTTCAGTAACACGCGAGTAAACAACCGAATAGAGGGAGGGAAGTGTACAATTAACTTACTTAACTTTAATCAAACAACAAGTGATAACGGTGAACTGTATAATAAATATGTAAAAAAATCGTGTAAGTTGAAAAAATATCATAATATGTTGTAAAGTATGTTAACACTTTTAATACGTTGGTTAATGTGGTCAGAAAAGTATATGATTAAGACAGAAATTCCCAATGACAAAAAAAACAGTGGTCAGATCTGAAAGACATTTCATAAGCGTTTCATAGTTCATCAGCTATGAAACTTTACTCTTTATTAATAAATAAAATTGAAGTGTCTGTATGTAATAAAAAATTAACAGCTTTGCACTTATTGCATATGAAATTATATACGATACTCATACTGACAATAAAAAAATATATTTAAAAATTTTTTGCCTGTCCTCCTGTCTGTCTGTCTGTTTGTTCCGGCTAATCTCTGAAACGACTGGACCGATTTTCACGGGACTTTAACTGGCAGATAGCTGATGTTATAAGGTCTAACATAGGCTACTTTTTTCTTATGGTTCCGTTTAAAAAATAGGATACCGTTTCCGTTAGTTCTATGCAAACGAAGTTGTGGGCACCAGCTTGTATATAATAAATATTAAAATGTTTAGCGTCTCTAAAAACCTTTTTTACTAAATAAACACAATTAATTGAAACAATTCATGTGGCTTTCAACGATAGTGACCGTTTGTTGGAACTGTCTCCTCTGCTTGAGTATTTACTCACGAGGGTAATCCAGAATTTTATCAAACAACATTAAAGAGTATTGTGTAATTTAGCTCAAACACACACTGACATATTTAGCATTTAACATAAAATAAAGGTTTGATATCAGTATCATATAAGGTTGCTGGCTGGTTTTTATGTCATTTAATTTAAAAAGAAATATTTTCAAATTAAGATAACAACTGAACATCACATTTTATGCAATTGTTTTAATTTTATTCAAATACACCTAATCTGGATCTAACTTCGAGTATTTCTTCCTTCTGAGTTTGATTTAAAATTTCATTGAAATACTGTTTTTTGTTAGTTTTTTTTTAATCGCGTATCTTTTTGGAGTTGAAGACTGAATTATGCCTGACTTAGCCCCAACGGAGATTGCCAGGGCACTCGAAATGCGAAGAAATGGTCAAACCTACAGAGTGATATCCAGAGATCTTCGTCGACCAGTTTCAAAGATCCATCGCAGTATCCAACGGTTCAGGGAGACCGGTACTTATGTGAGAAGAGCAGGACCAGGCAGAAAAAGACGCACTTCGAGTAGGGATGATCGTTTCATTCGGCTTTGTGTACGTAGGAACCCCCGTTTGACGGCCGTCCAAGCCCGACATGAGTTAGAAGCAGTGCGGGGTGTAACCGTAAGTGAGCGTACGGTACGAAGAAGGTTCGAAGAAGCTGGTTTGGGTTCATTTGTGCCCGCCAAGGCTCCAAAGCTCGAGGTAAATCATCGTAGAAACAGGTTAACTTTTGCTCAGGAACTACGACTTTGGAACGCGGACCAATGGAGTAAGGTATTGTTTAGTGATGAGTGCAGAATTCTCTTAAATCAAATTGACGGCAGGCAAAGAATATACAGACGCAAAGGAGAACGATACATTCAGACAAATTTTGAAACTACAGTTGCATACGGTGGTGGATCAATAATGGTTTGGGCGGGCATTTGTTTGGGAGCTCGCACAGACTTGGTAGTGATTGACAGAGGGAGTCTGACTGCAGACCGTGTTCGATATCAGAGAAGTTTTAGAAGAAAAGGTCGTACCGTTTGCCCCATATATCGGTGACGATTTTGTTTTTATGCAGCATAATGCTCGGCCACATACCGCTCGGGTAACTCAAGCTTATCTTAATGATATGAATATCACTATGTTATGGAGTGGCCGGCGAGATCACCGGATATGAACCCAATAGAGCACGTTTGGGACTTGTTGAAAAGAAAAGTTAAGTCCAGAATTCCAGCTCCTGCCAACGTGGGTGAACTGCGAATCGCCGTAGTTGAGGAATGGCGGAGACTATCCCAGGAGACCATCGATAACATCATTCTCAGTATGCCTAGACGGGTAGAAACAATTATATTAATAAGAGCACATGGAGGAAATACGCGATATTAATCACCATTTTTCTAATTTAATTAATTGTTATTTTAATATTAATTTTCACTTTTCGCGGTTACATGAAAAGTTCAAAAATGTATCATTTTTCACAAATGGCCTTTACTCGCAAAATCTGTTCTTAATGTGATCTCATTTTAAGTAAAACAAATGAAACTTTAAATAACAAAAGAAGTGTAGTAAGAAGATTTTAAAATAAAACCATATTTTTTTAATTATGGACCTTTTTTTTTGTGTTCCGCTAAATATGCCGGTGTGTTTATATAACGTAATAAATGATTTGCTAATGATCGTATAAAACATTGAATGAGTAAGTCATTAAATTAGGATTTAATTTTCTTTGTTCCAAATTAATCAAAATATTTAAGTACCTAATTGTTTAGATTTTGCGAAATCTTTATCATTATCTGTCTTACAGTTCAATACCGCCCAAATTATATCTTTAGACTACCACGGTCATGCTACCACAAGCAAGCATTTTGTTAAAAAAAAGTCCTATATTTTCTATGAATTGCATATCCTATTATATAATATTATTCTCATAATATCTATATATTAAGAGAATATATAATAGGGAATATGCATTTGTTTTAAATCAGCAAAAGTCGTATATTTTCCGGAAGAAAACATAAGTATGGACTGAAAAATGCAAAAACTACAGTAATCAGTTGCTAAATTAAAAAGTAACAGGAGAAAAAAAGTACTAAAAAAACGATTATTGTTTTTGTTATAATTGAAAAACGTACCGTTCAAATCCTTGCCTTTTGTTAAATTTTTTGCCAATCATTTACATAAGCCCAGTAGTTAAGTAAATGAAAACAATTTTGTATTAGTCTCCGTACATTTTCAACTGCGGTAGTGAGTGTGACCAGTGACGTCATTTGTCATGCATTTTTTGTATACGGCGTTTTTAATGTTCTCCAACGATCTCACTTTTATGATGACAGTATTTCGGCAACGGTTGATCGTAGACATGTCATTGCAAGGGCAATATTCCCCAGCATATTATGTGCTTTTCGAAAAGCCAATAAGAAAATATTGGCAGTTATAGGGACTGCCGATAGAAGTAAAAACTTAGAACTTTTATTATTAAAATTTGAAATTTCATAATGTTTAAATTAAAATCATTACGGTGACGTGAACCCATAAGATCATCCCCTACTAAAAAGTGCCCAACGCGGCTAAATAGTTTTCACTTCAAAAAAATATGCGTAATATTATTATTTATTATTATATGCATATTTTTCCCCTATTAGTTAGTTTTATCCCTATTAGTGCAGAAAGACTTTCTAAACACTTATACTAAAGGACTAATTGGTATAAGTAAACAAGTGTTCATAAACACAAACTAAAACATATTTATGTAGTATTTTCAACACTACGAGCATTTAGCGATAAAGATAAACTGCATCCGACGTAATGGATAAGGAAACGACTGTGAACGATCAATATTGCGTTCGCAGATAACGGGGAGTTCTCGAAGTTTTTACAGCTCGGTGTAAATGAAGTTTGTTTGCAACTTTCTACAAGCGAGCGTTATTCTAGAAAGTATACACATTATTACAAGAAATAAACCGTATAATATGATTTCTCTTATATTAAATAAAAATGGATTGCATTTTCTATGTCCCGCTAAAAATCAAGACCGATTGCCGGTTGGACCGATTTGGCAAGATTGGTATTGAAATTAATGTGATAGTTCGGGAAAGGTTTAAGACAACTGCGGGAAAAATACTTAAAACGACGATTGAATATTCCCATACTAACTGTTCACTGTGTTCAATTTGTCACTTGACTGTCAAATATTTATAGACGTGCGTTTAGTGTTTGGTAATTTATTTGTTCCAGTTCGTAGTTAAGACAGAACAATGTGTGTCGAGACAGCTTGTATTGTAATAAACGTGACATAAGTTTATTAAAACATAAGGGCAACAAGCGATATTGTTTGCATTACTTATTTGCAATAACGCGCTTAGGAACAATCGCCGAAAGGTGTACCATTTTTGAGCCTCATTGTAAAGAAATAAGGTAGAACAGTAGTACACTGGTACTGTCTTCAACTGTACATAAAATTGATGGCTGAGAGTGAGACTGAGAACGTTTTTACTCTACTAGCTTTTGTCCCCGGCTCCACCCGCGTAAATACAGTATCCCACATGCACACTGTACTTTTTCGGGATAAAAAGAATGTAAAGCCTATGTATTAATCCAGAGTTCAAACTACTACCATACCAAATGTCAGCAAAATTCATTTAGTAGATTTTGCGTGAAAGAGTAATAAACATACATCCATCCATCAAAATATCTATCAGAAATAAAGATATCAAGACGCCATCTTGATATCTTTATTTCTGATAGATATCTTGTTTATAGATTTTTTCTGTCAAATGTACGTCATACCCTATCTTTATTTTTAAAATCTTTGAGTTGTACTGTAAAGTGGGACAATGGTCGTGTTACGTGAGTAGGAATCCTACTAATATTATAAATGTGAAAGTTTGTGAGAATGGATGGATGGATGTTTGTTACTCTTTCACGCGAAAACAACTAAACGAATTTTGATGAAATTTGGTATGGTAGTAGTTTAAGCTGTGAAAAATAATACATAGGCTACTTTTCATTCCGTAATAGTACACTGTTCCTGTGGGATACTGTACTGATACGCGGGGAAAAATCATTAATAATTTATTATGTTTAACGATTTATAAAATAGATGAATAATGATACATGACCAATAAATCGTATATGTCTTGTACAAATATTATATAAATAGACAAATAATTATATTGTTTCTTAGAAATTTCGTAAGTCGAGCGCAACAACTTTTATAAGAATTAACCAGTCTCTTTGTTTGTTAAGATATTTGAGTATTTACTAACATCGAATTAGAGGGATGGATGTGCGTTTCTCTCTCTCTCTTTTACGAGTAATCGCCTGAACAGCAGCAGGTCTAAAATGGCCACATTATGTGAATCGTATTATGAAACATCATCGATTGCAATACAATAGATGATGTTTCCATTTTAGACCTGCTTCACTCCATGTGGCCACTTTAGACCTACTCCACTCCATGTGGCCATTTTAGACCTGCAGACGCGCCAACGGTTTTAAGGCGCAGTTCTTTATATTTATTACTTAAATATTCAGTGGCGATATTTTGTAAATGTACGTTTTCTCAAAAAGCACCGTGATATAATAATAAGAATATTTTTTGTTTAAACTTTTGCGTCTGTAAACATAATATCAGTAGTACAATACATTTGAAGTTAATCATTTTATGATGACAATTATTACACAGAACAATTGTTATCATTTTTTGTTAATATTATTATATACAGGTACAAATGCTTTTAAATGTTTATTTCCACATATTTCCAGCATAAAACAAAGATACAAGTTCCACATGATAATAAAAGCCGTTTTGATCTATCTTCAAAGGTACCGTTTAAATTGATAACTTCGCTTTGGAGTCCTAATGCCTCCGTATCTTATGCTTCTTCATTTATTACTCGTAATCTCTGCTCTCAGAAATTCCCGGGATATATTGGAAATGGAAAAGTAATCGGACTTTTAAATTTGTGGAGAAATCTGCGGTATTATTATTATTACTATATTTCAATTTTCTCTTTTTATCTTTTTATAATCTAAGATTTTATCTCCAGTACAATAATTCTTCGGCTCGTTAGTTTCGCACCGCTAGGATTCGGAACCGTGGTGTGAATCGCCCCAGCGCTGTTTCTGAATGGGTTGATTCGAACCGCAGTTGAAAACTTTCCTTTTTTTGGATGAATAAATGTAGACGGTAAAATATGCATAGTACAACCATTCACAAAATAACATAAAAGTACAAAATAAGTTATAAGTTACAGTATGCACCGTAAGTATCCTTTGCTATGTAACTTTTTTAATTTATTATACAACACTCTCAAATAAGTAATTATTTTTCGGCAAATAAATGAAAACCGACTTCCAAAGCAAAAACAATAAAACAATATGTATTATTGTTTTTGCTTTGGAAGTCGGTTTTCATTATTGTTTACATGCGCTAAAAAGTATGAAGAAATTTTTATTAAAAATTAAGAAATGTAACTATTTCTCTACTCAATCTTCATAATTTTGAAGTCGGTGCGAGCCAATTTTAACGTGAGTTCTAAAATATTGTTTTTTATCTGATAGCGCGGCCAGCGTTTTTGTGCCCCCATACGAGGGCGGGTCAATAAGTCCGTGACTTTTGGAATAAAACACAGATTTTTTGATAAATAAATCATTTTATTTTTCAACGTAGTCCCCCTTGAGCTCTATACACTTTGTCCAACGCTTCTCCAATTTTTTTATCCCTTCCAAAAAATATGATTTGTCGAGGTCCTCAAAATAGGCCTTTGTTTGCGAGATGACTTCATCATTGGAGTCAAATCTTTTTCCACCGAGCCATTTTTTCAGGTTTGGGAACAAGAAGTAGTCACTCGGAGCCAAATCTGGAGAATAGGGTGGATGTGGGAGGAATTCATAGCCCAATTCATGGATTTTTGCCATGGCAACTGCACATGTGTGCACCCTTGCATTGTCTTGGTGAAAAAGAACTTTTTTTTGGCCAAATGAGGTCGGTTTTTTTTTCAAATCCTCATTGAAGCGGTCCAATAAGTTGGCATAATATTCCTCATTAATTGTTCTTCCCTTTTGAAGATAGTCAATGTGGATTATCCCACGTGCATCCCAAAAAACAGTCGCCATAACTTTATTGGCTGACAAACCCACCTTGGCCTTCTTTGGCGCCGATTCACCCTTAGAAACCCACTGTTTTGACTATTGTTTGGTCTCTGGTGTGTTGTGATGGATCCATGTTTCGTCCACGGTTAAAAAACTCCTCCATATTGTGATTAAACAACGCCAAACCTTCCTGTGAAGTTGTTACACGATTGCGTTTGTGGTCGACTTGCGGAAAGCTTTCTCATGCCCAAGTGATCATTCAAAATTGAAACCACTGAGCCATGCGAGATGCCTATGGCTTCCACAATCTCTTGCACTTTCAATCTTCGGTCGGCCAACACCATATCGTGAATTTTTGCGATTGTTTCGGGTGTAGAGACCTCAACTGGGCGTCCAGGACGTTCGGCATCTTCAGTGCTTGTAAGGCCACAACGAAATTCAGTAAACCACTTTTTTACCATTGAAATCGATGGTGCAGAGTCCCCATAGTATTTATCAAGCTTAGCCTTGGTCTCGGTAATGGTTTTTTTTCGCAAAAAATAATGCTTAATAAGCACACGAAATTCACTTTTTTCCATTGTTTCCTTAAGTTACTGGATAGTCTGATAAAGATAGCTGTAAAACACAAACTAACTGACGCAGCAAGTTCAAATTTTGATAGGAGTCAACTGACAGATGCCTGTTGACAGGAGTAGTGTTGCTTTTTCAGTAAGGAGGTTAGAAATTCAAAAAGTCACGGACTTATTGACCCGCCTTAGTAGTATCGTTTGTAATAAAGGAGATATTAAAAGGCAAAAACGCGACTTTCAAAGATATGGATATAGGAAAAGAAAGCATAATTCAAATAGAAGTATGCTCCTAGCATACTTGGAAATTTCAAATTTGTTGTCAAGATAGGTTTCAATATCTTTGAAATTTTGCTACTGCCAAAATTACATAATATATTCAGGATGAGATGTTTTTAGTCTAAGCAGGCCCTTAGCATTATAAAACCTAGTTCATGCCTATTTCAGTACATACCCCCTTCCTTCATAATGTAACATGTGGTTAATAATACAAAAGAAACACTCACAAAAGAAAGTCTTGCTCCCAGCATGGAGTCGGGCCCTTTACTGTCACCGTCGTCGACTTGACATTCTGTAGCTTGAGAGTCACGTATGTGTTGAACTGTGTTGCTGAAACAATATCACGCTTATTACAACGAGATACAGCCCAAATTCGATAATAGGTGGATGTAATCTAGTTAAAGACGCGTCTCAAGTTTACCCTTGTTTTGTACTTTTAAGAACCCAAAATAGTTTGGAAGGTAGCTGTTTGAAATATATTACCAGTTTCTATATACTTTAATACAAGGTATTTACGTAGTATCTAGTAACTTTGAGATATTGTGAAGCAGGATTAAGCATCTTTATTTTAAATATAGTAAAAGGTGAGTATTATTATTGGCCAAAGGTTAGTAACAATTAATACTGTAAAGCCTGATTGTAGTGACATAGTATGCTTCTGCATCGTAGGGCAACGCAAACTTATAATCAATTGTAGCCTTACTACTAATAAATGTGAAAGTTTGTGAGGATAGTTGGAAGGATGGACGGATGGATGGTATTTGGTAAGGTAGTAGTGATAATCCAAATATGGGTTACTTGGAATTCCACTATCATATTTCGAAAGCTATAACTATTCAGAATATTATTATTAATTAAATGACAAGATAAAATTCTAAGAAGTTTGATTTGAGTTTACTGCTGTTCAGACCTGACGATTCTGCTAATTAAATCTTACAATAACACAATTTCGATGCGCTCTCGATTTATGAGAATACCATTTTGCTGTTTTAACATAAAACAGCAAAATTGTATTCTCATAAACGTCAAACCAACCTCAAACGCGTTTTGATTGGCCCAAATCAGTTCATGATAAATATCAAGACGATTAATTTATTATTCATTAAAAGTAAATTGAAAGTCGGTTCTTAATAACCTTTGACTTGTCTACAAAAACCGTCTATTATAAGACTACTCGCAATGCAAGTAAAACAAAAAATGCCACTTACCTTGTAAACCAACATAACGCGCCTTTTTTACTGTAAACAAAGAAAATAATAGGTTAGTTTAAAATATGTATATTTAGTAATGACGATTTATGAGCACTGTTTATGTGGTAGATTATCCCATTGGATCACACACCAGCTGTGGTCTCTAACTACCAAATATGTACCTGGCGTGTATAATATGTTATTTATATTATGCTTCAATCAATGTTTATAATTATTATTATTGAAAATGTCTTAATTAATATCCATAGCGTGTGTGCAGTGTGGCGCGCATAATACTGTCAAGGATTTCGTAGCGCTTCTCCTACGCGTATCGAGTTTTTTAACCCCGTCCTATTTTAACCCCGTCCTACGTAACTTCGTCATAAGGACGGGGTTAGAAGACCGGGGTGTTGAACACGGAGTATATCCACGGGTCTACGCATATGCATAGTACACGATAAGAAAAGTTCGTATCTGTGACAGTTACTTTTCTTGCAGTGTCCTATGCAAGTGAATCTAGGAATCAACTTATACTCTATCGTACTAATAATTATATTTGCACTTACTATTAATAGTGAATAATATTATGAGCTAGGCATTTATTAGCTTATTATAGCGCATGACGTCTTGGGAAATTATTTCGAAAATAATGCCTTGAAAGCTGAGTTCATCTGAACGAGAATATGTATGGAGACATGATCGATGAGGCTTCCGTATACTTTGTATCAGTTTCCACATATTATATTTCAATTTATCTCCCTTGAAGTAATATAATATAATTTAATGGAGGTTCTAATATTGTGAAGTAGTTCCTTATATTATACTAAGTATTGCCGTAGAAAGTGACACATTTGTAAGCATTTACATCAATTTGATTGTGAGCTTAGTATTCTTAGAACATATACAATATAGAGAACTTGAAAATGTAAAACACAATAAAATAAACAACAAAAATATTATTCAAACAAACTCATATTCTCGTAAATAGAAACCAAATACAAGACCTAAAAATAAACAAAGTACAGTTTCCTCAAAATGTTATCAAAACCGTCCACTGCATCTAAAATCTTGTGAACAACAAACCTCGAAGGCAATAAAACTCGGCGACATACTTCTTGTGACCTACAACCTATACAATATAATCTTAATTTACGACACTTGCGCTACATTAATCAAATATATAAAAGCTTGCAATATAATATCATATTTTATGGTTTACTCACTGCGCATGCCTTAAGAATAGTCTGGGATTAGAAATCTCTAACTAAATCTCTTATTAATTTGTATCACGGATACGCTGATCCTTGTTGCTGTCTTTGTCTGTCAAGTGGCTTTTCCAACGTATCAGACACGTATCATAGTTTTAATAATAAGAGGGCTATTGTTTTAAAGTACACGCCAAAGTTACATACCACGTCATTATAATACGAACAAAATATGAGAATTACCTATCTGATTAAGGATTAGATTCCCTGACATTGCCATAACTTTTGAACGTGAGAGAGCAGGCCATGAATGGTAAATATACCACGGTCTTACAAATAACTGAAAGGAAATAATACTATGTTGATCCTGGTCAAGGACTAAAGATAAGGGAGACCCATAACGGAGGAATACACCCAAACACTTACATCTCCCCGTTCATGGGCGACCTTTGTCAGTGTCCCTTTTGGGACAACTGTTTTCCAAAAAGGGACACAGACGTTGTTTATTAGGCATTAAATATGTTTTAGTTAGGTTTTGGTATTTAGTTCAGAAACTAAAAATAGAAAGAATATATTTAAATGTGACGCAAACTGAATTGCAATATAATATTCAACTCGTAATATTCCATAAGCAATCCGTCATAAGTCGCCTACAAGTTATTCTTATGAGAACCCCTAAGGCAATATAAACTTTTATCACTGTCGTATTCGTACGTCCAACTTTTTGCAACTTTTGTCGGGTGTCCTACTCTATAAAACGTAAAATCTGCATATTTATGATGAATTGTGTGATTGTGAACCTTCGTGACAACGTAATCTCAAAGGTTACGTATTGAAATTATTAGAAGATTAAAAATTCAATACTACTTTTAAGTAGTAGAAATTTGAAGTAATATCTACTATTAAAATATATGTTTCTTGATTTCTGAAGGCTTTTGAATGCGGGTCGTTGTAATTAACGAAGGTAGCGGCGATGGTTAGCGGCGATGTTTTTATATATTCTTCGATATAAATACAGTAAATCGACAAGCATATTATAGATAAAATAACGTTTGAAAAAATAAAATTTAATAAAAACTTTTTATCGTGTATAGCGAAGGAACTATGTAGTAAAAGATTAAAAGTCTGTAGAAACCTGAAATACAGACAGTCGGAAATGAACGTAAGTACTGTTGAACTGATTTAATTCTTCACAAACGGTTTACATTTAACAGCCTCTTAAAGTAGCAATTGAGTTAATAGGTTGGGGATTACTGTTTAAACATTTGACTTAATTTGAACGTTACGAAGAGTGACATTATATTTTAAAATATAATAGCTTATAAATATGTAAATACTTAATTATAATTATATCTTTTTTTACTGATTAGTAATATTTTTTGACGGGAAACACTAATTGTGCCCGTTTGTAACGCAAAAAGTAGGTATATTATTATTTACTAAAAAGTATAGATACTCGTAAGTATTATTTGCTAAGTTATATCCAGGAGTATCATGATAATATTTAAAGCCTACAGTGGATACAATACTTACTGCAAGCAATCGATCGCTGACTTCATAAATATAATGGTAAAGAAATGCTTCAAGTTAATGCTTATTATGCTAAAAAAATATCAAACTATTTCGAACGAGGTTTGAAAAATATTTAATGTATGTGGGATACATTAAATATTTTAGTTGCATTTATAAATATGAAAATTAATGCATTATTATGGGGTAAGTTAGGTAGTTACTTGAATATAATCTCACTACTAGTTAATATTTTAACAAACTTTGCCTTTAAGTATAATTAGTATACATTATGGACATAAAATTGTTTCATATAAAAAATACAGATATATATATTATTACTAATTTACCGTTTTCAGATTATTCGAGTCTTTTTTTAACCTTAAAAAAAATTAAACATTGAAACTTCCGTATTTACATGTTAAAAATAACATGACAATATCGAAAAAATTCCTGCTCGACTTTCCTTTGCACTAGGACGCCTCATACTATTTCAACACCAAAGGAAGTGACCGCAACGACTGCATGTTGACTACGTATTTACACTTTATCTTATGGCAGGTCGAACGACCTGCCAAATGCCAAATTGTTCGATAGCACACACAAATCAGTTAACATCAAAGTACATACTCTTGAAAAATAAAGAGCAGAAATTAAGACTCCTTATTATAAGAGAAAAAATCAGCTTAAGAACCCATGTCATTGGATTTCACAAGCGCTTGTCAACGACAGACGCTGGGAAATTGGCATTTTTCGAGCCCGCAGCCGCCTACTGTAAAATGAAAATCTTATCTCGTCTTAACCTTCCTCATCTTTTGGTTTCTTAATCTTAAAATCTTGATACTACACAAGTGACGTCACTACTAATAAGTTTCCTGAATGACAAACAAGGATTAGTTGATCCAGCTCAACCTTTTTTATAAATAAATCTTATAACAATACGTCATAAAACAATTGCCAGTGTAAAGTTAAAAAGGCGGGAAAATAGAATTTTCGTATAAGTTTTCAAAATCGAAGTCTAAATTCTAGCCAAATGAATCATCAGCGCAGTCAACGGGTCAAGTGAGTCCGTTCAATAAAGTAGTAGACGCTTTACTGAAACTCTTAGGGCGTTTTGGAGAGAACACAAAATAGCACGCTTTCTGAAGTTGTACCTCTTGCCCACACTTGCGCATGTTAACGAATATTTGATGGTTAATATTCTACCAATATTACACGTTAAGAACCAAAATAAACCAAATTTATGAAGGAAATACAAAAACAACAACGTCACTCTTCTACATCCCGCCAAAACTCAGCAACAATTTATGGTTAACCCTTTGATCACCATGCAAAAGTTATTACGCTGTATCGTAGTAGCAACATACGGTTACATTAATATAGATATATTGTTTTATATTGTACTAGCTTTTGCCGGCGGCTTCACTCGCGTAAAAAAAGGAGTATGTGTTTTAATCCAGAGTCTAAACTACTACCATACCGAATTTCATCAAAATCAGTTCAGTAGTTTTTACGCCTAAAAGTCTTAATACGCGTTGGTAGACTTTAAGTGTTTTCGTATATTGGTAGTCACTTTAGGTAAGCGGCTTATCACGCTGTTTTCCTAATTCCTTCTTTGTTTGAGTGACGCGGAGAGACTATTAGCGGATAAGATATTCATAATCTACACTAATATAATAAAGAGGAAAGATTTGGTATGGTAGTAGTTTAGACTCTGGATTAAACATTTTATGTCGAAAAAGTACAGTGTTCCCGTGGGATACTGTATTTACGCAGGCGGCGCCGCGCGAGCAAATGCTAATTGGAAATAAATTATTTCTCCGAACTGAACCGTACAATTATTATGCCGTGCGTTTTTCAGAAGTTTATAAAACATAAATCATTATTTTATTAATACAATTTTGATTTTAAAATAATTACGTTCGAAACATTATAATTTGCGAAAGTTTTAATTGAAGTTATTTTGTTACTGGAAACAATCAATTCCAATCTATTATTACTGTTTATTATTTCGCAGCTCTATTTTTAGAAAAGGTATTTTGGGTGCATGGGACGCAAAGTATATTAATATATTATTTTGATTTAGAACAGTATTAATATATATATATATATATATATATATATATATATATATATATATATATATATATATATATATATATATATATATATATATATATATATATATATATATATATAATATATTTATATACTTTGCGTCCAATGCACCCAAAAAATTGCGCTAACTCTAAGTGTCGAACCAATTCCGTATTTTAGAAATTAATATAAATTAAATAATAGATTTAAAGTACTTTATATTCCTAAGGTAAGCCGGCTTGTATGCACGCCTTATTTTTAGGTGCCTTTTGATTGAATGCTAACTTTTTATACAAACATTCATTTTTGGTTATGTTACTTAAAGTTCTTTTACAAAAATATAATCAGTATGAAAAAATTCTAAGCTGTTGTATGATGTCACCTTCTGTGTACTTAAATATGCCATAACTGATAAATACGACCTAACTTTTAGTTTAAATTGTAGGTATATTTAGATTCCAGCATACTTTAATTTAAAAGGCAATTTTATGTAGACCGTTGTAACTAATAATAATTGAAACCTCAATTCTAGCAAACAAAAATATTATGATGACGAATCGAAAAAACACATTTTATGGAAGAATCAAATTAAATCCATTTATTCAGACACACATTTAAATAGATACAAAACTTATATACATAATTATATAATATATATCATGTCAACCCGACCCCGTGATCCCGGTATCAGAAAACGGATATATATTTCATACTATACACACACAATTTTAAAGTACACAATTACTATACATAAATCTCATTTTCTATGTTATTCACATTCACTCTTACACACACACTGTAGTTTATCACGTATTGTCTTTCTTTCGGCGACGTGATGCGCGCTTCGTTTGGGAGCCTTGCGCAAAACCTTCGGTAGACTACGTCCGTCGGCCAGAACTCCTCCACCTCGAAGGAAGGTAGAAGATGTGTCGGCACTCTCACTACAAAGAAACTGAAGTTGGCCTTGTGGCGAGATTCCAGACGCTCCACCCTTAAGGTGAAAGACGTCTTCTTTTGGATGTAGTCCACGACGTCCTCGACCTTCGTGGACCAGTGCAGGCGGGACACGTACAGCGGTGTGGCGCGTACTTTGTACCCCAGACGCTGCTACGGTTCGCTGGGTGCAGTGCCGCGGTGGTTGCGGACGGCGGGCTTCCTCTTCTTTCTTCTGTCCACCAGTATGAAGCCCTCCTCATCGCACTTCCTGCTATCGTCCTTGACGGTTAGAGGAGGCTCGGTGGCTCTCAGCCTTGCGGCTCTCCTTTAAGGGAGCTTTGTCTTAGCCCGCGGGGGTACGGTGGGACCAGCAGGTGGGCACACTGGAATATTTTTTCGGAGTCGGTGGTGTACTGGGTTTCGGCTCGACCGCAAGCGGCGAGCGGGCGGCAGCGGTTGTTGACCCGTCGGATTTTGCTGATGAGCAAAACGTGTCAGCTTGCGCGCCGCGTCGTCGCGTGTTTACGAAGTCAATCGAATGATCGGGTGACCTACTGCTTTCGTAAAGCGGAGTTAGCTAGCGACCGTTTGCTAGCTAGCTTAACGCCACACTCGTTACTTCGTTTACATAATATTTTCTACTTGAACTTGTGAAAGATGTAGAAATGTAGTACCAGGAACTTGTAAAAGGTATACATAAATAAGTAAAGAACTTTTTAATAAAAAGCTAAATTCAAAATGAACTTTAGTTTTTTTTTAAATGAATTGATAAGTTGTCACTTTTCATAACATTTACACCGATTTACCACTTTGAAAGCTCAGAAGTTTTTTTGTGGATATCAATTGTAACATGTAATGATTTATTTAGAATTAGAAAACATTGTAGAATACAAGCATACTTTGTTTTGTGGTATTATAACCACAAACAAAAAAGTTAGGACGATTTAAAGGCAAGATTTCGGGTAGATTTCAAAAAAATTAAAAAAAAACATATCTAGACTACCGTGAGACTTAGGATATTGGGTCTCACGGGGGAAAATAGCACATGACCCCCCCCACCCCCCAAAAAATCATGTCGGTCCATGTGCAAAACACCCTGTATAATAATAATACGGAACTGCGGAATATTTCTCATCTGATACTTATTACTATGTATGGTTCTGCGATCCAGCTGTTCTCTTCTCTTCTCTTCTCTTCTCTTCCCTTCTCTTCTCTTCTCTTCTCTTCTCTTCTCTTCTCTTCTCTTCTCTTCTCTTCTCTTCTCTTCTCTTCTCTTCTCTTCTCTTCTCTTCTCTTCTCTTCTCTTCTCTTCTCTTCTCTTCTCTTCTCTTCTCTTCTCTTCTCTTCTCTTCTCTTCTCTTCTCTTCTCTTCTCTTCTCTTCTCTTCTCTTCTCTTCTCTTCTCTTCTCTTCTCTTCTCTTCTCTTCTCTTCTCTTCTCTTCTCTTCTCTTCTCTTCTCTTCTCTTCTCTTCTCTTCTCTTCTCTTCTCTTCTCTTCTCTTCTCTTCTCTTCTCTTCTCTTCTCTTCTCTTCTCTTCTCTTCTCTTCTCTTCTCTTCTCTTCTCTTCTCTTCTCTTCTCTTCTCTTCTCTTCTCTTCTCTTCTCTTCTCTTCTCTTTTTATCTGCTTGTTACGTAATTGTTTATTATTGTTAAATTAAAGTTTTGTGTTTAGTGTTAAATTAGTTAAATTATAGCACTCACCTTAATTGTTACAAATCTGTAAAAACTTTTAAAAGGCTTTTTGTTTCTATTTTATTATGATATTGTTATATGTATAACTGTAAGTTTTTCTGTACAAATAAAATAAAATAAAAAAAAGGATTGTGTGGTTTTATGAAACCACGGTAAAAGTGAAACTTAATAACAAAATAGCGTGGAGCACTGGCACAAATGAGTACTAGTCTATACACTACACGGTCAGCTGATGCGAACTATAGGCGATGTAATAAAAGTTATAGTAATGAGAATGGTGTTCTAATGAGACGATGTAATAAAAGTTATAGTAATAAAATAATAATCGAACAGTACTAAATATTATAGATTGTTCAACAGTCTATTATGAATTTTGTATGGCCATCTTGGTAATTGACACTGATCAAGCAACTTCGGTTATCTTTCGGTTTACCACAAAATCTAAACGTTGGTATTGTATGATGATAAAAGTACGATGGATTTATAATAATAATAGCTCACACACCGATTTCGGTGATGGTGGCCGGCTTTATTGAAACCAAACCGGCTACGCATGGGTTATTGTATAGTGCTCAAATGTGTGCACAATACTGTTTTTGCGTCCATGTTAAAATTTACATAACGTTCAAATCGACGATTTTCCACGTTATGTCAAATGAATCTTAGTAATTGTTAGCAAGCTTTGAGACATTACACTGTTGCTAAACATAGACTTGCACCACAGAAGTTGGCACGTGCAGCCTTTTTAAATAATGACCGAGACCTTCAGACCTTCGACCTCGGGACATAACAATAAACTCACGTGTTTTGCTTCGTGTCAAATTTTACTTCGAATAGGTAATAAGAGCACATCTGGTACGAAACGGCGAGGCAATTGAATGCGACAAAAAAGATGCCATTACAGTAAATGTCACAGAATATTGGAAGTTTGACATAATCGTTATCACTTATTCAATTCAATCCTATGCCTATATTATGGGCATAGGATCGAATTGAAGAAGTGATAAATAGACTATAACATAGCCTAACTTATACGCTGAGAAATGTCTATAATAATACTGACGCGAGATGTGTATTATATTCAAATACAGTCCAATAAGATGTGCAGACAAAGCGCATTTCTACGGCGCAATATAGGCAATATTATGGGCATAGGATCGAATTGAAGAAGTGATAAATAGACTATAACATAGCCTATAGACTATAATATAGTCATAGTATAGACTATAACATAGACTATAATATAGGCAATATTATGGGCATAGGATCGAATTGAAGAAGTGATAAATAGACTATAACATAGCCTAACTTATACGCTGAGAAATGTCTATAATAATACTGACGCGAGATGTGTATTATATTCAAATACAGTCCAATAAGATGTGCAGACAAAGCGCATTTCTACGGCGCGGTCATCCTGCGCGTTGTATGGCCGTCGTAGACATTTTTGAAGTTTGGTCTACACAAGAATAGACATACTGTGAGATTGTATGGACAAAATGACAGATTTCCTTTATCAATATGTAATTTTGTCTATTCTTCCGTAGAAAGAAACCATTTCTAGGGTGGTTATGCTACCGCGTGCAGGATGCAAAAAATAGTGCCTAATTTCATACCAATTTATTTCGAGTCAATAAACTCTAAGTATTAATAACAATATCAAATAGAAATAGCACGGAGTGAATGTTCCACGTTTCAAACTGGAAATCATATCAATAATTCAGTGATTTTAAAATAGCTCCAGTCGATACTGAAACACCGTTGGACCGTTGTTGAGCCTCTTTCTACCATCACAAGGTACTAAATTAACAGATCGATTGACACTTTTGACAGTTCTGTATAATTATTTATGTTCACAAAATAAAAGGTACTTACTTAAAAATAAATGTGCAATTTTCCTTTTAATTTATGTAAAATACACTTTCGGAATGTACCGTCATAGTATATGTATGTACCTAACCATATGCGAGAATATTACACGGGTGAAAATCGACCGTCTAGGGTCAGTTTACAGCGCGACGACATGCGATTTTGAAAATTTATCCAAAATTTAACTTAATTCACTTCATAAGAAGATACACGTTTCAAGAGTTCGAATGTCAAATCATTCAAAGTCAATGTCGAAGGAGCGTGAGCGTCAATGAAAAGTGTGAGTTTTTAGGTAGTGAATAAAGTTCAATTTTAAATAACTATCTTAAAAATACAACCCCGCTTCACGTCGAGTATCGTCGCGGTGTGAATTGACCCTAAATGGCAATTCGGCGAGGTCGCAAGTGTCTAATTTGCTATTTAGACGGTCGGTTTCGCCGTTCGACTTTAGTCCAAGTGTAAAGTTTTTGGGGCAAGGGTCAAAAGAAATACTTTCTATATGGCACTGTCTATATATACCGTAGACGATCTTACCCCAGCTGACAATGCTGCAATCGTTTCTATAATTCACAAGTTACCTCACAGTACACTTTAATAATTTTTAGATATTGATTTTCTGCGATAAATTCAAGTTTCTTTAGTTTTTCAATGTATAAAAACATAAACAGAGTATTTATATAAACTCTAATATAAGAAACATAAAGATCTTACATGACAGAACCGCTCTACCATATAGGCATATATAATACTATAGTACCTTTATGCGAACGCGTGCAGATGTCACATTAGATGCGATAAGTCTTTGGCAACTGTCACGAGAGACCAATCAATTCTGAATACATCTGATTCGGATTACATAATATGATAATAAACCAGAATATTATGAGGCTTTAGCTCTAATTTTGTAGCTCCACAAATCATATGATCTCTAGCTTTTGCCCGCGCATCCGCCCGCATAAATAAAGTGTCCCACGGGAACACTACTATTTCGGGATAAAAAGTAGCCTATTTGTTATTCCAGAGCTTAAACTACTACCATACCAAATTTCACCAAAGTCCGTTCAGTAGATTATGCGTGAAAGAGTAACAAATATCCATCCATACATCCATCCTCACCAACTTTGACATTTATAATTGTATAGTAGTTTTATAATAGTAGTAGGATTGTGTGCATTTTTTTCCTTATTGTTTGTGTCCATAGGTGGTGGTAATAGCTTATCATCAGGTTATCCGTTGGCCCATATCCTGGCCCATTTCACAAAAAAATAATTTAAATACGAAAGCAGTGTTTAATACTTTGGAATCATTCCTTTTTATAACCCCTAACGGAAACAGAGAAACGGAACATGTTATAAGTGTTAACGTGTCTGTCTGTGTGTATGTGTGTGTGTCTATGTGTGTGACTCTCAATCGTATTTTGATCTAGTTTTTGGATTTGAAAGCTGACTAGATCGAGAGTATTCTTAGTTCATCATCTCGCTGGCTGCTTGACAATTCGGGGGTTACTAAAACTTTTTGTTACAGAAATTAATGGATAAGAATGAAAGCACTTTTTTCATATCTGTGCAATTTCACAACGAGTGTAACTAACTGGGTATTGTATTGTAGGTATACGAAATACTGAACAATCACCAAGATCTCACTTTAGTTTTAAGTAGATTTTTGAAACGAAAGTTTTGAATTCAAAGTAAATTATACTAACAATTAAACCTTAAACAAACGTTTCTAATGTAAAAGATAAGAATTAAATGGTTAGAAATAAGTAATTGCTATAGCATAATATCATCAGAGATTTGAATCATTAGACGCAGATCTTTTTAATGGAGTATAATTGGGCGTCTTCAGACAGAACCTGCGTCCTTCAAGGGATTTTAACATATAAAGTTACTAAGTAATTTGACTATTAATTTTAATGGCTTGTTAAAATTATTGGATTAAAAAATTATGTACCTATAGGCCCAACCTTAACTTAACTTATGTAAATATGAATACGGCGTAGAAGTCTTCTTATACTTTAAACGAGCAAATCTTGTATACTTATATTTAATCGGAATCTCGGAAACGTCTGCAAGCATTTCCATGAAATTTTGTATGGAGGAAGTTTTAAGGGAGAAAATCGATATAGGCACTATCCCTTGGAAACTGCGCATTTTTATGTTATATATTCCTTCACGTTTCAATGATTTCGTGTCAGACCCGTTTGGCGGTTTTTTTTAGTTTTGGGCATTGTGCGTTGTTGACAAATTGGTGTTTCGGGTTCGAATCCCGGTCAGAAGAATTTTATACATCCATCCTCACAAACTTTCAAATAGTAGTAAGATAGTAAGATTCCCTACAGCGTTAAAAGTCTTAATACGCGTTGGTAGACTTCAAGTGTTTTCGTATATTGGTAGTCACTTTAGGTAAACGGCTTATCACACTGTTTTCCTAATTCCTTCTTTGTTTGGGTGACGCGGAGAGACTATTAGCGGATAAGATATTCATAATCTACACTAATATAATAAAGAGGATTTGGTATGGTAGTAGTTTAGATTCTGGATTAAACATTTCATGTATTTTAACAACATAAATAACGAAAACTATTTTCTAATGTATGATCACCATTCACCACCTAGAGACCATTCGTATTTTGAAGCCGAGATGTCAACAACAAAACAATCTCTACGTGTTACCATTTCGGCCAATTCGTCGTTATTAATTATATATTTTAAAACATTTCCGCTCCATTTTGTGGGGGTTTTTGAGAAAGTTTTTACTTCGCTAAGTCGGGCACGTTGCCAGACGTGGTATTGCTGTTAATACGTACGTATGTTATGCCCGGAATTAATATACTGTTTCAATCCCGCATTCCTTTCAGTTGCGAACTATGTGTAGTGTGTTATTTTAATTTGCAAAAAAGTTCTTGTGACACATCCTACTACTATTATAAATGTGAACCTTTGTGAGGATGATGTGGATGTATGGATGGATGGATGTTTGTTACTCACTTACTTTACACAAAAATTACTAATCGGATTTTGATGAAATTTGGTATGGTAGCAGTTTATGCTCTGGATTAACACATAGGCTACTTTTTATCCCGAAAAAGTACAGTGTTCACGTGAGATACTGTATTTACGCGGGCGGAGCCGCGGGCAAAAGCTAGTATTACAAAAGTCAACTAAGTAAATAATAACTAAATGAGGCGACTAATAAGTTAAAAAAAACTATAAACCGACCGTAACCCCGTATAAAAGCGGTCTAAAAAGGTTGAAACAAGAAAATAATTCAGATAGAAATCCAGAAAAGCATAGGTACAAAAATGGGCAATGTAGAGCTGTGGTCAATATATATATTGTATATTTATAGTCTTATATTACGTAATGTTCGAAAATTGGTCAACTGGGTTAGTACAAATTGACCGCATTTTAAACGTGTATTTATATTGTCATATTTGTGCAAGCACATGAAAATTGTGTAAAATTTATATTATATGTGTTTGCCAAGACCTTTCTTTTGATACCAAATACGTGATGATTATCTCGGGTTAAGTTTTTTAGATATTAGAATCTGGGGTACAATTTTTGAAGTACAAAATTTTGAAAAAAAAATATAGCCCACGTTACCCGCGGCATCATTACAAATCTATAGACAACTCATTTATTAAAATCACCCCAGTAGTTTAGACGCTACGAGGGAACAAACATACATAAATAGACTGCCAAAATCATTACCCTTCCTTTTGGCTTCGCCGTAGTCGGGTAAAAACTAAACCCAGAAACTAAAATGTTGAATGCCGTCGAAAAGATAAAAATATGATGATAAAAAGACATAAATTTTATTTTCGTCGTCGTACTTAGCGATGGCAAATTGGCCAAAGGCAAAATATTCCTGATATTCGCAAAACCTTAGTAATGACAGTACATTTTCATCACTTTTCCCACGAGCAAATATTGAAGGCGACACTAGCACATAGTACCGTAATCTATACTAATATTATAAAGGAGATTTAGATTGTTCGTTTGTATGTTTGTTTGCATTGAATGGGCTCCGAAACTACTGGACCGATTTGAATTGGCACAGAAACATTGTAGGCGACAATGACACCAGCACAAGCTTTTACAGTAATAACGTGAAGCGGCTCTGATCGTTGTCCTAATTGGCTGGCGGTAAAATTTTCCACCTACACCTTAACTTTCCCGTAACCGCTCCAATCTTCTGCAGCTGTACCTTTATTTTCGTGAATAGATGTTATCTATGTTTTATTTTTATTTACGGTCCAGAATAGAGTGTACCTACACCCTTATTTTTAATCTCAGTCCGCAAAATTACAGCCGAAACATAACTCTGTCTTCAATAGTGCTTGATAAAGTAGCTGAAATGTCATTTTATTCAGATGTTAAATCAGAACTATAGATAATCAACATAATAATTCATATAATTTTTATGTTTGAATTTTATAAGGGTTCTATTGCCTCTTTTATAGGAAAAAAAATGTATATGTTATGACAGATTTACAACGTGTAACAAAATTGTATCCTATGATTTATGTACTTCTAAGCATAATTAAATAAAAATTAGCTTTCTGAACACCTTCCTTCATAAACAGTAATTTACCGGTAAATTTCATACTCCGCCGGTAGCACAATTTTCGTAAGACTGTACTGAAAGCTTTTATTTCACGTATTAATATAATTGTATAGTAACTGGGTTACCAAGCTTTGCTCTGAGTTCTAGTAGATAAAAAAAAAAGAATTACAAAAATATTTTTACTGGGGTTCGAACCCACCACCCACATTCCGAATTTCCGAACAACGCAAAAATTAACCAAACTGCCAATCGGTCTGACATTATTAGTGTCGAAATTATTTATATATTGTTGAACAACGAAAGAAAAGCATATTATATCACTTAAAAATGCGCAGTTTTGCAGGGATAAAACCTAGCTTGATCGATTTTTCTCCTTCAAAACTCCCTGCATACTAAATTTCGTGGTAATAATACTTGCAGCCGTTTTCGACACGTGAAAAATGTATCCACTATGTAAGTAACTTTCTACAACAAACTTTTAGTAATGTAATAATATTTATTAGAAAAAAATGAGAAAAACTTGTGTTACGGGTACCACGGACCACGGAAATATATTTAATACTTTTATACTAAACACATATTTAAGATTTTTATTTTATAATACACATATTTAATCCATAAGCCATGAACTTTTTTGTTCCCTGGCGGGATTCGAGTCTGCGACCTCCGGCTTGAGTGCCAATGCGCTAACCACTGAGCCACAGAGGCCGGAAAACTTTTCAAATGAGAGAAACGTTCACAAATTCTAAGAAGAGAACTAAGTATTACTTGAATGAATAGTCGATTATATTGCATACTTAGAACAACATCTTAGCTACGTGGAAACTGAACGGTAAACGCTGCCTTAGCATCCTTCAGACTTGTTATGCAGGTGTAAAATAAATTAATTTTCAATTTAATATTCTAAACTTTAATTAGTTTGTGAATTGGTGTTTTATTTATTTACTAGCTTTAGCTCGCGGCTCCGTCCGCATAGATGAAATATGCCACGGCAACATTGTACTATTTCGGGATTAAAAGTAGCCTATGTCTTATTCCAGATATTATACTGGATATCAAATTTCATCAAAATCCTTTCAGTAGTTTTTGCGTGAATGAGTAACAAACATCCATACATACATCCTCACAAACTTTCACACTTATAATAGTAGTAGGATTAACAAACATTATAATTTGTAGAGTTTTCTAATGAATTCGACTCTTTTTTGGGATGCAAATTGCATATAACAATTGTTACAACGAGTATCAACCTTCGCAGCTTAACTTTGTCATTGCAATATCATCTTATACTTTAATTGAGACTATCTTGTAATATATATAATCGTTATCTCGCCAACGGCTGCAAGTATTTACATTAAATTTTGTATGCAGGGAATTTTGGGGAGAAAAATCGGTCTAGCCAGGTCAACCGCGCATTTTTCAGTTATATAATATGTTTTTTCTGTCGTCGTGCATCAATATATCAATAATTTCGACTCTATAATGTCAGGCCGATTGGCAGTTTGGTTGTTTTGCGTTGTTCGGAATGTGGTGGGTTCGAACCCCGGTACGTTAGTAATATATTATATTCTTTGCCCCGGTAAACTTTGATATTATACGCCAACTTTGTTAAAAATCTGCACACGTACAGTACAGTGTACAGTGCATACTGTAATACATTCAAATCCGTTCAGCAATTTACGTGTGAACCCCAAACTCACTTTCACTAATGTAAGTAGGGAATTCATAATAACAAAAACCTCCTATGGGGGTTTTCTGTGTAACAATGCGTATACAAAATAAACAGAACTGCGCAATGACGTCATTACGCAATCCGGCCTTCACCTTCCCAATTCAGCGGCAATGGCCTAGCCCTTTATACCACGATACTATGCCACAATAATATCATCGTTTAAATATAATATGACTTTTTGGTACATTTACCTTAATGTAGGTTTTAAAAAATATATACAAATTAATGAATAGCTTCTAACATTTGACAACGTAGGCTGTCGAGCTGCGTATGAAGTCTACGCGAAAAATTGAGAACAATTTTTTCCTTTTCTTTTCTTGGCATTTCCTCCTACAAACAAGCTTATTTAAAATGAAAGTAGAAGTATTTAGACTACGTAGTTAGTAAAACTCCACGCGTACTGCTAAGAATCGACCAGCCCCGTACAGTCCATATTAGGTATGTAATAAAAGAAAGAACACGTGAAGCAAAAACTTTGTACCTACTGTACCATTTATAAAAATTGTGCACACAGAGAAGTATGAAATTCGGCGCAGTTAAAGTTTTTTTAGAGGAGGAGGATTAAAGTTTATATAGAGGGGGAGCGATCTACATTAATACTTTTTTATATTCATTCATAAAAAGTACATTAAATTAATGAAAATAACATTACACACACTACCACAGATTATTATCTCGCTATCGTGCGCTTATAATAGGTATTTCCCTATGAAATTGCCGTTCTGCAGTACTGGCCATTTCAAATCAAAATATTTTTTATTTGCCTAAGAATTCTAATTTCAAATTAATTTTATTTTAAAAACATGGAATTCTTTTTCCATAAGTAGTCATTTGTTTATTGATTAGTGTTACATTTTCATCGCATTTCAATCTTTTTCGTCATCATGGATACGTTAAAAATTCGAGTAATTATGGAATATGAGTACCGTCGTGGCAGCAACGCGGCACAAGCGGCACGCAACATCAACGACGTTTACGGAGCTAACACTACAAACCAACGCACCACCTGTTATTGGTTTGCTCGCTTCCGTTCTGGAAATTTCGACCTGATATATGAACCTCGCGGTCATCCGAAGACTTTGGTCGACAATGACGAATTAAAGGCGATTGTGGAAGCTGATGATACACAATCTACGGCTGAATTAGCAGCAGCTTTCGACGTTAGCCTCAAAACAATATTGGTTCATTTGTGTCAAATTGGCAAGGTAAAAAAGCTTGACAAATGGGTGCCCCACGAACTCAATGATCGCCAGCGCGAAGTACGCGTCGAGACGTGCCTTGCACTGCTCAGCAGACACACAAATGAAGGAATTTTGAACCGCATTGTTACCTGCGATGAAAAATGGATTCTGTTTGATAACCGCAAGTGCTCAGCAAGTTGGTTGGATCCTGGTTCAGTACCTAAACAATGCCCTAAACGAAAACTTACCCCTAGAAAAGTGATGGTAACTGTTTGGTGGTCTAGCGCCGGTGTGATTCATCACAGCTACTTACCAAACGGGGTGAGCATTACTGCAGATGTGTACTGTGAAGAACTGAACACAATGATGGAGAAGCTGGCACATCTCCAACCATCATTGGTTAATCGCTCGTCTCCGCTGCTCCTGCACGACAACGCGCGACCTCATACTGTACAGCAAACGGTCTCCAAGATGCAAGAACTGGGGTTGGAAGCTCTCCGTCATCCGCCCTACTCACCAGCCCTTGCGCCTATAGACTACTACTTTTTCTAGAATTTTGATAACTTCTTGGCGGGAAAAAAATTCAATACCCGAGAGGCATTACAACATGCCTTTGAAGAATTTATTGCCTGTTGATTTCTTTAAGAAGGGCATAAATAAACTGCCACTGCGTTGGCTAAGATGCATTGATTGCATGGGTGATTACTTCGATTAATACAAATAAAAAATACATAAAAAAAAATCTTTTCCATTTTTTCATATAAAACGGCAATTTCATAGGTAAAGACCTAATATAATAACGTGTTGGCTTAACAATTCGTCAATATATCTTTCACATTCCATAGACAACGCTTATATTTTTATTGCGTATCTAAGAGGTAAAAGCCTTTGACAAAAGAGCCCTAATAAAGTTCAGCCACTAGGCGGCCACTAGTCTAGTTCCAATTGAGCTAAATTACTAGAACACTTGCATTGACACACATGAACGATCAACACTCATTGAGAGAACAGCATTTATTACCCAAAACAACTCATCAGTGGTACTCAAATACGGGCGCTTGGAACTGAACTTAGTTCTCTGGTTCCTTAATTAATATCTTTTAGTTATTACTACATTATCTTCTCCCTCTTTTAAACATTCAAGTACTCAGATCTTTATTAGAAGAAATGTTCGTTAAAACTTTTTAACCCCCGACGAAAACAGGGTGTTATAAGTTTGACGTGTCTGTGGCATCGTAGCGCCCAAACGAATGAACCGATTTTGATCTAGTTTTTTTGTTTGATAGTTGACATGATCGAAAGTGTTCTTATAGCTATAATTCATCATCATCACCTCGCTACTTGAAATTTGCGGAGTACGTTAGAAAAAAAAAGTATATTTATTGACCTTATTGCGTGCCAATAAGGTTGTGAAATTATATACTGGATCTGTCGGCGACTATACATTATAAAGGTATGATATTTAAACGGAAATGAAAATAAAGTACGCTGTATTTATTACCTTCTCACTATTTACAAGTTTTCCAAGTACCGATTTCCCGCCTACACACAATGTAACACTGAGAGCCTCTCTCTACAATTAAGATCGCAAATTTATATAACACTATTCTTGTCTGAACTATCGACTTTTACAAGCACTCAAACGTAAGTGAATTCCGATATTCTGTCACCACAAAAACTTCAACTTGTGTTTTATATTGTTTCACACACTTCTTCCACTCATTTCACTATTTTCAGTATTTGTGTTCACATTTTAAACATTTGTGGTCGTAAAGCTGCGAAGAACAGCCTTCCTCCACTACCCGGGGGAGACTGAGGCTAAGATGGCCTATGTGACGCATGAGCATACACGGCGTTAATTTAATTTAAAACAGCCTAGCCGATACAAACATATTATAGGCGACTTTTTAATGGTTTATTTATAAAGGTATTGAGAATATTGAGAAGGTTGAATATCTACTTTTACAATATTTTATACAATAAATTATTGCAATATTGATAAAGGAGTTAGCAGCTGTTTTAATTTGCGGTGGTAAAATACATACATAGAAAACAGTAGCATTGCGGGTTTGTTTGCTACTTGCAATGTTATCTATACTTTACTATTAGTAGAATTATTACTATTGTAAAGAGGAAAAATGTTTTGTTTGTTCGTATGCATTGTACTGATTGCTCCGAAACTACTGGACCGATGTTGATGAAATTTGGCACAGATATATACACCACGGGAACGCTACTTTTTATCGTGGCAAAATGTATGGTTCCCGCGTAATTTCCTTTGCGCGGATGAAGTTGCGAGCGATCTTAATATTAAAAAAAAGAAAGAGACAATAAATATAATTATTAATAAATGCAATAAAACAAAATAGTAGCACAAAAATGGATGCATTTACACTCTGTAGGTATAAGCGGTGACCATAAAACCCTAAACATCTTGATAAAAAGATTTTTAGATACAATATGATACCATATTGTCTATAATTACTGTCACGTGTAAAGCTACAGGGCAAACTAGTTATGAAATAAATTAAATTATGTATGTAGGTAGGTATGAAAATGCAAGGGCCACCACAAGTGGAGCGGAGTAGGCCACGGAGCGACCCTCCAACCCCACCCTATCGAGCCTACGATACGCGCTGCTACACACACACACACTGGCTCAATAGTAAGCCAGTGGATATATTAAGACTAAACATAAAAGTTTTTAATTCTGTGCACATCCATCAAAACAATATTAGGAAAAAAGAATTAAGTAGTCCTAATCCTAGCAAGTCTTAAATTTGTATTAATTGAAATAAACAATCAGGATTCAGGTTGATGGTACATTGACTCGTTTGGAGGGCCAATAATATAAAATTGTAAACATCGTAACGAGTGTTTCTATAAAAATTGCAACAGAGCAATCCAAGCCTTTTATACATCATTTTATGTGAATTTCACGGCAAAAATCGTTCAATTTGGATTTTTTGGTGTGTTATAAAGTGGTATTGTATTGTATAAGTATGGAACAAATAAAAAATCAATCAACATTCAACTGGCAAGTAATTTGCAGTCTTTGAGCGAGTAGCTGGCAACGTATAACGCTAGTATACTTACGCCCTTCATATGATGCAATTGTATATGTTTTATGTGGGCTGGAACTTGTAAGCGATCGCTGTATTGACTGTGCTGTTGTATGCTATAAACTTGACGTCACGATAAAATTTATTGACTGCACGTTTCGCGTGCGATATAATCGGCTCTTATCTTTCAACATACGAACGAACGATCGAATCGATACGAACGGATAGATAGGATGTTCGCACGATTTTTGTGCAATTCCAAATTGTCTTGATATTGGTTTAAATCAAAGAACAGTCGCCGACAAGCCCGATGTATATTTTGATCTTATTAATATACCAATAAGATTGAAAAGTGGCAATTTATTGGACTTTTTGTGATGAAATCAAGATGGCGTAACTTTTTCTTGGATGAACATTTGTTCTGTCAAATGTACGTCATAACTCATAGCCCATCCTTAGTTTGGAAATCGTTTTCCTTTCAATTCATTTATTCAGATGAAAATTACTTAATATTATTAACTTAATTAAGCACTAACTTAAATATATTCCAAAGTGTTATGCAACTTTCAATACACACACGTTAACTGCGCCTCGTATCGTACATATAAATTTCCATATCATATTCATACCTTAATGACAAACACAAAATTAAATATTATAGTAGTTATAATAAAAGATTAAACTTTAAAATACCTCTTTGTTAAACTCTAGAAAACACTAAAAACACTCTTAAACACTACTTTCTTTGTATACAAACTTTCAATACACACATGCCACGTTATCTGCGCTTCGTATCGTACGTAATATTCGTAGCATCTTCGTACACTCATTCGGGGTACGTCCGCAGGCACGTCCCGCCTGTTAAGCGGGCCTAAGTGGCGTGATACGACCCCACATGACCCGATATGACGATATCAATATTAGGCTCGTCCACTAAAAATTCACTCACAACTTATCTAGATCTGCTACGTGCGAGGCAGCTTTATAGATAAAAAATCTGTTATGCCGTACAAGAAGACATGGAATATGAAGGCTTCTCGTACTTCATATTCGCTGATACACGCTGAACGATCTAGGATGTGCCTGTTGAAGATTTTTTATATATTTTTAATACCTAATTTTGATAGCATTATTGTTATTTTTTTCTATATATTTTGTCCGTCAGAAACTGAATACAAGGATATAACAATCACTATACATGTACCAACAAATATATTAAGGAATTATTGTAGGGGAAGGGAGTCAGTAGACTCCCTTCTTAAAAGTCTACTCCCTCTTTAATCTAATAATAACCTATCTACCAATAACTATTTGTTGAAAACATCGTCATTCAATCATTTGCCGGGTTTTTTGCGATACAAATGTGACGTTTTTAACAAAAAGTTACTGGTATATAGGTTATTGAAATGGGCTATCAGTCAACAACTGAATGCTTTTGACATTAAATCAAGCACGAATATTCCAAAATAGATGTTGTACTGCTACTTAATACACATTCGGAAGTAACACTTATTGTCAGATCAGATTAATACGTGAAGCTAATACTTTCAGTACAGTTTGAAGAGAATTGTGCAACCGGAGGAGTATGATATTTGGCACTGTTAAATTTTATGTGGAGGAAGGTGTGCAGAAAATTTATTTTTTTAATAATGCATAGAAATACATAAAATTAATGAAAATAACAACAACACACTCTACCTCAAATTAATTATTACACTACCGCGACCGTGAGTTCGATACAAATTTATTACACGTTGACATTTGACAATCTGTCAAAGCATTTACATTTTTTTCTATCTATGAGGCCAAATAACCATTTAAAAAAAGAAAACCCTTAAAGAAAAGTTAAAACTTAAAATCTTAATGCGTGAATTTCAAAAGATGAGTCAGCTAGTCAATGTCCCTACACAATTTTATACACCGGTCCTTTTTAACCCTTGCTACGTCATCTATTGTTTAACATTTTATTAATTAAATAAAGACACATAATCATCTTTAAACACTCTAGCCATTTGTCGCCAAATTTTTATTTCTAAGCAAATCAATTACGGAACATTAATAACACGCACAAAAAAAATCTACAATTTAACAAAAATAAACCTTCGAATAACGACATTAAGATATTCAAATATCTAAAAATACGTTTTAAAGTAGTTGTTACTACGCGGGACTACACTGGATTTCTCATTCGTGAATCGTGATATGACAACCACTCCGCCAGTTTATCCTCAAACTATATTTATACAGAGCTGAAGATCCTCTGTTTGTCGTTATCCATTTTTTACCCGGCGAAGTCAAAGAGAAGGGTAATATTGTGAGACAATTGTGTCGCGGTGCACTATTCTTTTTTCCGACGTTTCGACTACTTTCCAGTAGCCGTACCCACGGGAGGACCGAGTCCACAATCCGTAAGTGCTTAATACAAAGGGTATTTTGGCAGTATATGTATGTATGTTTGATCCACCGTAGCGCCTAAGCTACTGATCTGATTTTAATATCAGGTGTCAATAGATTCGTAGTAATATGCCCGGGTAACATAGGCTATATAATTTACATAATCGGGTTATAGTTTTTATAATTCTGGTATATTATTGTCAGTCCACAAACGATCACGCTGTTTAAGTATTTAAGGAAAATCGAATGGAATGGACAACACGCTGATTCCCTTAAAAAAATTATGATTTTCGCTTATTATACGCATGTTCACTATCGGAGAAAATTGTTAAGCTAATAAAATCACATTTATATTTTATAATTGCCCAATACCGTGTATTTAAAAAAAAAACTAAATTTTGTTCGTCTCGCCCAACGAAGGTCCAGTATCCCGCCGGGATAAAGATATACAAAACAGCACAGTTTTTGTGTCCCTAGGCGCAAGCTGACACGGGTCCTATTTAATGGTTTTTGTTGTTGCTTATTTTATTTAATGGTCCCACATAGTCAAATTATTCTTTCTAAAATTGTATATTAAGGAACTTATGTATAATGTAATATTAAATGTACAAGAAGCAAAAATAAATTAAAACACCCTTTTCAACTACGACTGTTCGACTGTTTTCCTGACATTATCGCGGTTTAGTTTAGGAGTAATTCCCTACAGTTGTTGATGTTGATGCTGGATATTCTTAAACTCAATTATATCTGAAATAAAGGAATTGACCCGTTCAAAGTGCTTATTGTCATTAGAATATGGTAACGTTTACACAGATTTATTCCGTTTGTAAAGTGTACTGTTACCGGTCATGCTGAAACGTTTATGTACGACTCCGCTCGTACAATACCACTCCTCTAATCAGTATACCTCTTAGTTCAGGCTTGAAGACTCAGTTATTATAGTAAAAGTGATGACACTAACGGACTGAGCGATGGCGAACGCTTCGGATGAGTGATTAAAATGTCGGCCCTACGCTTGACCTCTCGCGTCGGTCATCCGTCCCTTTATATTATAGGAGTGAAGTGTGAGTGCACCTGTGCTTTATATACAGATGTATTCAATTCCAGTAAATTCTGTGCATAATACTCATACCATAAAGAACCTGGGGGACCGAGCTTTGATTTGTATTATAGTAGTACGAAGGAATAATAATAAAATAAAAGGAAATAAAAAGAATCGCAAAAATATTCGCCTGAGCGAAATTCGAACCAAAGACACCAATTTGCCAATATCGCAAAATTAGTAGGTATCGCATACCAATTAACTCCCACGCGGTCTTTAATCAGTAGATTATATGGCCAAAATATCCGATATTAATTTTGAACAATCATAAATAATATACAAGAAATGCTTGTTTAAAATATCATCCTACAACGCGTAAACCTATTTTGACATTAATCGCACCAAAAGAGCACGATCCAGGCTCTACAGATTGGCCCGCCACAGATTTATTCTACAAATGCAGTCAGGATTCACAAAAACACTTGTTTAAGAAAATGTTCACGACACAATGTACATTAATATGGTAATGGTGAACAGTTTGTTTTGAATTTGGCATGAAGCTATTGTCGCTAGCACTATGCACGGAACTTAATTGACATGTCGTCCATTCTCTATCGACGACAAGTTAATTAAGTCCTGTTAAATGAAAAGTTAAAAAAAGCATAACAATAATAATATATCTATATATATATATATATATATATATATATATATATATATATATATATATATATATATATATATATATATATATATAGATATATTATTATTGTAAGTAGGTAAGGTGTTAGTTCATTCATTGATTGATGGAAACTTTCGGATGTTGCGGCATTTATTCAAGAAGATGACCGCTTTTTGTAAAGTTATGTATGGGAGTGGGTGGGTGTATATTATGTGTTTTGAGGGATGTATGCAGTGTGGGTATGATGCCAGTGGTCGAAATGATTATTATTGTTCTTCTTGCGCTGATAATATTTAAAGAAACGAGCAATTTGAAGGTAATCACTCTAGGACGCAACATTTAGGAATTCTAAAACAACGTTCAAGTTAAAACCGTGCCAACTTTCTTTGAATCTAAATTCAAATTATCTTTAACCCAAACTACGGGATTATTTAACGGTTCCAAATTTAATTTCCAACAAAGCATTAACAAGAAAATGCCAATATATTTCACGGAGCGTGTCGTACGTGCTTCGAATGGATCGACTCGGGAATGACTGAGGTATAATGTTTTACATTCGTCGCGCCCCACGCAGGATTCACTCTTTGTTTTTAGACACAACTGACAAACTGAGACATTCCTAATAAGGATTGGAAGGTAAAAGTACGTAAACTATTAAATATTCCTGCTTTCAAAATTATCAAAATAAACATATGCATGTACCTAAGAAGTGTTGCCACTTAAAAATTTCAGTTTCCATCAATGAAAATTGAAAACTGAAAGGACCTATTAATACAGGCGTAATGGCCGATAATTGTTGTCAGTCAGTCCCCAAAACTTCGTCGCAATATCCGGTTGGTCGTTATATTATGATGTTATAAAAGGATTTCACTATTCTCACACTGATCATCTAGCAGAGATAAGCGAGTCATATAGAGGCGACAAGGTATCTAATAACCTACCCAATGCATTTCAGGACATTTCCAAGAAGGATTTCGTAAATATCAACGCACAATAGGTTTTTTTCAAATTACTTCAAAAGTTATGGTCTGATTTCACTTAAAATATTTTTTTATAAGGAGTGTTTGGTTTACATTATAGGAAAGTTATATGTATAGTATAAAATCCTCGCCTTTATTTAAAAAAGGATAGAATGAAAAAAATATTTTTCATCCCAACTTCACATAATGACAAAAATGAAGACTTATAATATTATGCAATCTATAATTATACAAAATTTCATCTATTCATTATATTCATAACTACCTGCCCCGACACACGACGTTTTGTCTTAACTCATAACTACACCTACACCTACACCTACACCTACACCTACACCTACACCTACTACATACACCTACGCCTACAACATACAACCACATCTACATCTACTAAACTACTAAGGCCGGCTGACTTTTCTGAAATAACCCAAGCAGATAAACTGAACGCACCTAATAGCTATAAAAATTTGACAGTCAAATGATACAGTGCACAGTTAGGCTCGAGTTCACCAAAAGTAACTTCACCTTGATTTTGTAACCGGTCGTTTAAATTTTAAACATGACTTTAAACAAGGAGTCATTTTTTCCTGTTCACCATCGCTTCTCTTTCTCTGATTAGTAAATCGAGACAAAACTGGCCGCTTATGAATAAATTAGTGAGAAATGTAATACAACTAAATAAAAATGTAAGGCTACAACATAAAATGACATTTATGTTTCTGACATTTTGATTTGGTTACGTAAAATTTAACGCTACAAAATTTGAAAGTTGTTGTTTATTGTTTCTTTTGTTTAAAGAGCAATTCATTTTAACTAGGACGTATATTTACGTAGACCTTATGTCAATATAGTATCGTGTAGACAATTATAGTGAACCAAATTTTGTTGTTTTCTTGTAATAAATATGGATGAGAAGAAAAAGCGAACAACTAATTTTAGCAACAATGAACAGTGTGTTATCTGAACTTGTAATGAAATACAAGAATAAAATTGAGAATAAACGGACTGACGCCTCTACAAATTCTCAAAAAGTAGCAGGTTGGATACGACTCGCTGAAGAATTTAACTCAAATTCTAATTTATCTTCAATTAATCCAAGAATATGAATCGCACTCGATTTGCATAAGCAAAACCGGGTCTTGAATCAAACTTCATCGTATACTTCACAGAAATTACGGCGACTTTGAAAAATTCGAGGTCTTCTCGTCATCGCTTCTAACTGGTCCAAATGCTCAAGCATGTTGAGATTGTAATCTCCTTCCATTATAACATTAGAAGGCATAATTTTGTCTCAAATAAATAATATGTCTTTACTCTTTAATAAAATTATTACATTTAAAGCTACAAAAGTTCTGTCAAATCACTGTAATCGACGGTTGAACAACGGTCTCGGGCTTGGTTAAGATAATCGGCCGGTTAACTTCTATAACCAGTGTTTAGGACGTGGTGAACAGGATTTTTTTCAAAAGCGGCCGATTATTTATTTAAACGATTGATTAAATGTCGGTGAACACGAGCCTTAGTATGGGAAAATTTAAACATCGGTTTTAGAAATTTTCTCACATTTTTTCAAATATTTCTCACCATTTAAGCCTTCCTTGAACTTGCACAACCAAAATAAGCCAAATCGATCCAGCCGTTCTCGAGTTTTAGCGAGACATTGGAATTGCAATCCATTTTTATCCAAAAGAAGAAGATTATCGAAGTTAGCAAGGGAGGATAGTACGAAACAATAAGAATTCCTTGTAGTTACTATGGAACACCAAAAACGAAAACACATACAAATATACTCCACGGTTTGTGTCGTGAATTGGCACATATTCGTCGGGGGTTAAAAACGTCATACAGTTTCGAAATTAATATATTTACAATAAATAGCATAAAACTCTGGAATGAACAACCGCCAGCGGTATTTCCGGACCACTGCGAGCTAAAAACCTTCAAGGAAAGAGCGTATTCCTTTTTAAAAGGCCGTCAAGTCACATGCAACTCCTGTGATTTTGCGGATGTCCGTGGGCGATGGTAATAATTTTCCATCAGGTGATCACCATTGACAACATGACGTGCTCAGAGTACACATGGCAGAAATGAAACTTCATTCATCATTTATAATCCAAAAATACTCTCATCGTGCCTAAAGCACATCACTTCAAAAAATAACAGAAAAAATCGCTTGTCTGTAAAGTCGGTTTACTGACGATAGTTGAACGTGACAATATCATAAGAAATGAGTCATGTTTAGCGAGGTAACGCCGGTAACGCATGAGTCATGTTTTTTCGTGCGTGCAGCCGGCTCCATCGAATTATAAGACGTTATCACGTCAAAAAACTAAAATTTATGCACCTAGCGCCATCGGTGTATTGAGCCGTACTATAGAAAGGTAAGGTATTATGTAAGAACTATTTAAGTAGCTGCGACAGATGACGCCATCTGTCGTATATGCAAAATCATGTCGTGACGCTACCTTGAAATTGCACTCAACGCCGACAAACAACAACTCTCAATTGCAATTTTCGGACTAGCTTTTTCCCGCGGCTCCACTTGCGTAAATATAGTATCTGGTATCCCACGGGAACACTGTACTTTTTCGGGATAAAAAGTAGCCTATGTTTTAAACCTGAGCCTAAACTACTACCATACCTAATTTCATCGAGTTCAGTAGTTTTTGCGTGAAAGAGAAACAAGCGTCCATCCATACATCCATCCATCCTCACAAACTTTCATATTTTAATAGTAGTAGGATTGATCAAGCGTACAAAGCATTTGCACCGCTATTGAACAATAAAATCTCAGATACATCGCGATATTGTGTTCGGGGGTAGTCGCGTGCGAGGCTATCGGTCAGAGTTAGAACTTACGCAATACAAACGATAACTTTAATTAAATTGCCTTATGCAATGTGGCGATTTAAATCGTTAGAATCGAAAAAATAATAGTTTCATAAATAATCAATGACTATTTTATGTAAAACGAGTAGATGGATTGTATGATACTACCGTCATACCATCACATTCATACCACGCCAATCTGGCTCCGTGCAACCAGATAACGAGTATTTTTGACAACTTTTTGCTTCCTCGGCAGGATTCGAACCGTTACCTCCGACTTGGGCACCGTTGGTCTAAACACTGAGCCACAGACGACGTCACATATATGTGAGCTTTTCGGGTAATTAGCAATATTTTAACATGGTGTGTGTTTTTCTGGCGGCATAGCAAGTTAAATAATATTATCAATACTAGTATTCTTTACAAATGTAATAAAGGTTGCACCATGTTCTTAAAATATTAAATATTATGACAATAAACATATTGTTTCAAAACTGGTCTACGGGACATGAACAGTGATTAAGTAGCTAATCAGGCGTTTAAACATTTTCTTTATGGATGAGGGGTATAATGTACTATTACCTGGGAAACCGAGCTACTAGTAAATGAAGAAATGAAAATTATCACAAAATTTTTTATCTGATTCGAACCCACCACGACATTTTATACGACTTATTGCTACAATAATAATAATTGAAACTCTAAAGAAAGGGTTTTCTTTTTGCAATAAAATATAAACACAGCTCGCTCGCAGACAAATGACGTCAAAAAATGCGTCCACGGTTTGAACACGGCGTCATGTACATATTTAGGCGAGCGCGCGGATAAAACTGTATAACATGCGCTCGCATCAATATGCCAGATCGAGCTGTCAGAACAATTATTTATTATTTATTTATTTATTTATAACTTCATACCAATAAACAAAAAGTATAAAATAAAAACCTACAAAACTGTTCTTCAGTTTGTCTGTAGGATCAATGTTACAAAACTTAATATTATAGACAGAGTATAAAAATAAAATTAACAAGATACAACATTAATAATACTAATAATACAAAATGAGATGTTGTAATAACAAAAACAAGCAAAATAAAATTAGTGTAATTATTAAAATAATGTTTTAGGTGGTGCGGGATGTACAATAAGGTAATAAAGTAAAAAGGTGTTTGTACATGTTTTTTTGGAAGGCTTTTGTTTTGGTCTCGTGTCGGATATCGTTGGGTAAGCTATTTAATACATATGGTATCCTTTTATATAAAGTTCGGTCCCCAAAGTAGTTAAAAACTCTGGGTACCTTATATTTGCCTTCCGATACCGACCGAGTACCATAGTTGTGCTTCAGTAATTCTAGGTTATGGATATTATTATGGTTGTGGTTGTTAATTGCCAAAAGGTATTTGTGTTTTAAAGTAACTGGGAGAATTTTACAAATTTTAAATAATTTAGAATAGTCGCCTTTACAATTAGATTTGTTTTTTTTACTGATTATCAGTTTTAAAAATTTTATTTGTAGAGATTCAAGTTTATTTAGATAACTTCTAAATGTCAGACCATCATCAAGGGCATTACCTAGAATTGACTCAACTAATGCAAAGTACAAACACCTTAATATGCTTCTCGGTACTTTTAGACTTAGATGATAAAATTTTCCTAGGAGAGTTCTTAATTTGTTTGCGATGTAGTCTATATGACATGACCAAGAAAAATGTTTGTCTACTTTGACACTAAGGTAAGTTATACAATCAACTTGTTTTACATTGACAATTAGTATGATTATTATTAAAGCAGGCAAAACAATGGCTATACATAGGGGGCGAATTTGAAGTGCATAAGTAAGGAGAATGTATGACAAGTAATTTTGTTTTTTCTGAATTTAGAAGTAAGCCGTTTTCGTGAGACCTACTACAGTATCAATGTCTTGTTGTATAAAGCGACATGTTTCTGCCAGATCGGTACCAGCGCGTAGAGTACATAAATCGTCCGCGTACATGTATGATGAGCAGTTGAGTATTCCACATAAACTGTTGACGTGTAGTAGGTAACACACTGGCCCACACCCGGAGCCCTGTGGAACCCCATATTTGACCTCAATATTGTCGCTGAGCGTGTTGCCCACTTTTACACGGTATGAGTGCGAAGTGAGGTAGTCCCGAAACCATTGACTCAGCGGTTGCCCCACTCCACATTCGTCCATTGCATTCAAGAGGGTTTCTGTTTCAAGGGTGTCGAATGCTTTTTTGAAATCATAAAATATTGCCACAACAAATTTTTATCCCCTAAATGCGAGTAGAGTAGAGACCTTTCTGAAAACCGTATTGACATTCGGTCAGAACTCTATTTTTATGTAGGAAATTTCCAAGTTGATTGACTTCACAATTTTCAATAACTTTGTCGATACTAGACAGTATAGATAAGGGTCTATAATTAGTGACGATTTTGTGGTCTCGTCTTTTGTGAACTGGACGGATAATTGCTTCTTTCAATTTAAGTGTAAATTCGTGATGAGTAATAGATAAGTTAATTAAGCTGGCTAAGATAGGGCTAACATTGTCGGCGACAATTTTTAAGTCTGACATGCGTACCAGATCACTACCAGGTGATTTGTTTACATCCATTTTATCAATGACTCTTTTGACGTCCTTAGAATTTACTGGTATCTCATGCGTACATCTGATTTAATGATATACTCATTTCTTGTTAACCATTTATCAGCGCATTTATGTTTTAATTCGTCTATCTCTCTTGAAAAGCTTCGTTCAAAATTATCACATATTTATTTTATATTATTACTGCTATCAATATGTTTTAGTATAATGTCGTCTAAAGATTGTTTGTTATTCCCTAGTAGACTATTTATTTTTTCTCATATTTTCTTAATATTTTTGTTACAATCTAATATACTCTTTTTATCGTAAGCGACTTTACATTTATTAATAGCTTTTGTACATTTATTCCTATAGTTTGAGTAAGCCAACCTTTTTATCATATTTTTACGATCATTACTCCAGACATGAAATAACCTATCTCTTTCTTTTATCATGAGTTTCAAATTAGCATATATCCAATATTTTTATTTCTCTTATTTTGCTTTAATATGGTTGGTTGAATTTTGTAACTTTCGTTATATATATATTATTAAAAATGTTAGCAAAGGATTTGTTTAATTCAGTTGAGCAAGTTATACTTAATAAAAGTTGTTATAAAATAAGTTGGTTGATTGTAACCTTTGACTAGACGATTGTCTAAAATACGTTTTGTTGTTGGAAGATAACGTTGTGTCGAGTATCCGTCGGAGTGAGTCGCGAGATCCGTGTCAGATGCATGTATCCATTCAATTGCTGCGGATACATAATAGTGGTCAGATGTCTTATGCTTTATGACTGCTGAGTCTATTAAGGCAATTGGAGCTCTGATGTATATATGGTCTAAAAATGATTCTACTATCCTATCTAAAAGTATTTCTCTTCGTGTTACATCATTTATACATTTCGTGAACCTATATTCTGCTAAAATATTTTTAGAAGATACGACACGATTGTCTCTTTTTATTAAAAGATTTATATTTATGTCTCCACACAAGATAATTTTAGAATGCTTCGGGAAACTTTCAAGTAAGTTACGTAATTCTATAAAAAACTCTTGTATCCTATCACGTTTAAAAAATTTGGGCGGCCAGTAAAGTGATATTAAGTAGATTTTTTCTTCATTACTGTTAAATTTTACTGACACGCACTCTACTGACCGCATCGTGCTAGCAGTTTTGACCACAGGTATCTCAATCATAGATGCTACTAGCTCCGCTCGTGAATAAACTAATACTCCTCCTCCTTTCCGTTCTTTTCGCTTATATGAATGAACCACAAATCCTGGGATTGTATAAAATGATAATAAAGTAAAATTTATATTTGGCTCTGTGATGATGATAATGTCTAGTATATTAAAATTATTGCCTATAGTTAATAATAAATCATTAAAGTTATTTTTTAAAGAGCGAATGTTGATGTGCAGAAGACATAGATCGTTTTTATAATTTACTTGTGTAAATCACATATCTAGGCTCTCAACACTAGTATAATTAAGTGAGCTATCTTTAATAGAATCTATGTTACTTAGGTAGGTGAATTTTGATTTAAATGATATACATAATTAATAATTAATAAAATTAAATATAAAGTTACTGACTATTGAATAAGGCAGAAATGTCGTTCAGATCGAATACATACTGCATTTTGACTTTCATATTTCTTAACTAATATCTTTCCGTTGGAAACCCATATGAATGTATATATATCCTTTAGTTGTTTTTTTTGTATTCCATAGTAAAGCTCGCATTGGCGGAGTCAGGTCTTCATTAATATGTATTTTGTCAGTGGCCGAACCATTAGTTACTATATTACTTGTAGTGTTACTTAGTTTACACTTTATTTCGTTCAGCTAGCCATTTGTCCCGTGATTCAGTGCCTGTAGATTTGAAGCTCACGATGATAGGCGCTGGTGTTTTACCTTCTTTTGATGGTCTCATACGTTCAATCCAATCTATGTCTAAGGTATTAACGTTGAGCGCATCTCCTATTTTAGTTACCATTTCTTTCACATCTTCTTCAGGTAAATGTTCTACACCAGCACTTTCGATATTGTGTTTTCTGGATGTTTGTTCAATTTCGTATAGTTTTTGTTCGAGTGCTATGTTCTTTTTTTTCAGGTATGTACATTTATTATTGATATTCACCATTCCTTTTTCCAGTTTATTGATTTTTTCTTTTGACTGATTATATTCTATTATTAAGGTGTCGTACTTGTCTGAGAGTAACCTAAGGCTTAAAGTTATCTCGTCAAGTTGTCTTTTGAATTCAATTAATGCACCGACTTTTCTTTGAATGTCTCGTAGAATTTTTGAGTTATCTTGTTGCTCGATATTTGCTTCCTCTGCTTCACATTCATCTTCTTTGCAATTATTACAATGAGTTATATTGTTTCCTAAGCTTTTGATACAGCCCTTGTGAAAAATTCCTTCACAAGGCCCTTGACTTTTAAAAAACCTATATAATATACCTTTCTTTGGTAAGATTTTTTTGCACTTTTGACATTCCATTCTTGTTTAATTGTAATTATAATTGTAAATATATCGACGGTATAATTTAGTATTTGTTTTATTTACAGTATTCTGTGAGTTTCTTGTCGATTTATATTTAATATAATTTTTACAATTTTACGACGATGTTGTCACTTTGACAAGGTTGATGACAATGCATCTATATGTTCGTTTCGGAGCGAAAGTTGGAACGCTGCTGTTTCCCGCGGTGTGATCTTTACATGACATGGGCGTTATTTTATTTATTTAAAAAAATATACTTATGTACAAGCACGAGCGCTATATAAAGGTACCATTGACGATTCGTTGACGATAATAATTTGTCTATACAAATAAAAAAAAATGATGTTCTATTTCAAAATAACAAATTTTTATTAAATTCATAAAAAGTATATTCGGTGCATAATACATGCTAATAAGTAATTTGTGCCACTTTTGTATAAATAAGAATTCCATTTTTCTACGCGGACGAAGTTACGGAGAAAAATGTCAAACTTATATTTTGAACCGAGGTTTGAGGTATTTATGTATTAAATTGATATTATTATGCATGTTTTCATGTCATAGGAAATTTAGCGCGTATTTTTATATTTAGAGGCTTTATTTCATCATATGGCGTTCCAGTTACGGCGAGGTCGTCATTCTCGTGAAAAGTCTCCGACAACAACGAGAAGCTGGAGGCGAATGGGAGATAGGAGAGAGAATTAGAGAAGAATTTACATGCATTTATGTTTACTTTATATATTTTTTGTATTTTCCACGGTATTCTTAGTTGGGCAAGCGTCAGCTTACACCTTGAACTTCAAAATTGAAATTTATTTAATACACAAAAAGATACAAGTTTCATTGCAAGAGTTCGGATTGCGAGCTGCATCGCGCGGGTTGTCTTCTTTTGTCATCTTGCAATGAAACGTGTAACTTTCGAACACTCCGCGTCGCGTCACGGTGTGACGTTACCTTAAACTACGTTCCCACGAGCGTTTTTTAGTGGTCGCGACAGAAAAAACAGCACTGAAAATAGAACTGTGCGATAGTAAAATAGAGCTGAAAATCGTGTAGAGCTATCAAATCTGACATTTTACACTTGACACTTCGATTTCTAGCTCAATTGTACTAGCGCAGAGTTCTTTTAACAGTGCAGTTCAAAAACTAAAAGACTCTTGTGAGTACGAGGGCCAAGAGTCGGTATTCCTAGATCTACAGTCTGTGGAGTGACAGGCATTGTTCGTCGCACCATGCCACTGGGGCGCTATATTGTTTGCCGTGCATCCCTGCTCCCTCTATACTATAGATACAATGGGCTTGGCGACATCTCGCCCGGTTCAAATCAAGCAGTAAAAAAAATATTTGTATGTATACTTAGGTGCTATTATAGACAAAAGTAAGTTTATAAGAAGTATTAATTTTGCGCTATAAAAATACAACCAGAAAGACATTGTATAGTTAATAGTGACGATGAATATTAGGTTCTTATATTGAATATATAAATTGGCGTTGAATGATATTATATGAAATTGGCGTTTTGTCGTACTGGCCACTTTGATCTCAAATATATCTTCTTTGGTTTCCAATTTCAAATTTGTACCGCTATTTACTCATGCATTTGTGTTTTGAAAACCGTAATTTATTTGTTTTTTCCTCTTTTGGTTTTTCCTTTTCGTCACTCTGTTTACAAAATGGAAAACTTGAAATATCGTTTTATTTTCGAGTACGAGTTCTACCGTGGCACCAGTGCTGCAGAAACGGCTCGAAGGAATTATGATGTGTATGGTGGCAGTGTCGCAAAAGAAAACACAGTGCGTTTTTGGTTCCAACGTTTTCGTTCTGGAAATTTCGACCTACAGAACAAGCCCCGTGGACGGCCGGAGACTAAAGTTGATAATGAAGAATTGAATCGCAAACCACGTCCGAGTTAGCTGCAGGCTGCGGTGTTAGTGATAAAACTGTTTTAATCCACTTGAAGCAAAATGGGAAGGTGAAAAAGCTTGAAAAGTGGGTAACTCGTGAATTGAGTGCATCAAACCGACAAACGCGCGTCGACTGCTGCGTTACATTACTCAACCGGCACAATAATGAAGGAATTTATATCGAATCATTACTTGTGATGAAAAGTGGATCCTGTACGATAATCGGAAATGCTCATGGCAATGGCTGAATCCTGACGAACCAGCCAAAGCCTGGCCTAAGCGAAAATTGACTCAAAAAAAGTTACTTGTGATCGTTTGGTGGACTAGTGCCGGTGTCGTTCACTACAGCTTTCTTAAATCTGGCCAGACGATTACGGCAGTTGTCTATTACCAGCAACTGAAAATCATGATGGAAAAGCTAGCTGCTAAACAACCGAGGTTGGTCATTCGCTTTAGGCCACTGCTGCTTCAGGACAACGCTAGACCACACACTGCACAACAGACGGCTACCAAATTAGAGGAGCTTCAATTGGAATATCTAAGACATCTACCGTACTCCCCGGACCTTGCTCCTACAGATTACCATGTTTTTTCGAAATTTGGATCATTTCTTGCACGGGAAAAAATTCAACTCCGATGGGGCAGTCCAAAGCGCCTTCAAAGATTTATTGATTCCTGTCCGAAAGGTTTTTTAGTAATACTTTGATTAAATAAATATATTATGTTTTAAAAAAATCGACTTTATGTTCCTCTTTTACAAAACGCCAATTTGTAAAGACCATAATATGAGCTTAAAATAATAATTCCGGTAAACGATCTCATTATAATTTATGGTTTGACCTTGAGAGCTTACAATTACAAAAAATATAATTAAAGCACGCTGCGTGTCGCCGCACATAACGAAGTGGCAGTGGCGAAGGGTCTAAAAAACTCTATTTTTGTCGGCTTCCATTATAGATTACCTCATGAAGACCTCCGGCCAAGAGTAGTAAATGTTTTTTTTTTCGAAAGGGTCTACGCTAAGGGTCGCATTAAGACCGCAAGAGCTACATCGATCTATAACTAATAAATGGAAAACAATAATATCTTATACAAGTCAGGTCGGACAAGCGATAGCGCGATGTAGACCGATTCAAGCGACATCTATGCGCTGCACGTGGCAACTTTGACACGAATATTGGAATCACAGATCTCTTTAAAACCCGATATATTCGGAGTCATGGTGAGAGAGAGAACCTTATCTTATTAGAAATAAAGTTGAAATTTAAACTTGTTTTTAATAGCCGGCTGGCAAACTAAAGAACAATATTATTAATATAATTTGTCCTATGACAGTTCAAAGTAATTAAGGGCTATTTTTCTGTGACATTAACCCGCTATTTTGTAGCTTTCACGAATGAGGAGCCGTTATTAGATAATATCACGTGTATCATGAGACGAATGAATTTTTGAAAGTAGCTCGGCGGTACCTCAGCCTGCGCGTCCTTGGATGTAAAATCATGTTATTACATTACGTTAATAATAATTATTGTTCAACTATTATTTTTTTTAAATATATTGAGGAGTGAGAAGTGATGAATATAATTCGTCTTAAAGTTTAAACTAACACGTGTTTATGTACTTATATGTAAATATTGAATGTGAGACTACTTATTACTTGTGTTGTGTTTATTGTTGGTGATAAATCGTTTGAATAAATTGACTTTTACAGTATGCAGTTATCATAATAGTAAACGATCATAATATAATATTATATATTATTATTTAATAGGCGGTTGTACCATGGAAGTATTTTAATATATTAATGATTATCTTACAATAGTTAATTAATACACAGAAAAAGTTTTTATTATTAAGTACATACGTATTTTGTATTTTGATATAAACCTAATTGTAGGTATAAGAATACCGTATATATATATAACTATAGGAATACGAACCGTAGGTAATAACTATAAGAATAGTTACCTAAGTATTTAAAATTTCTCTCGGACACGACACAACTCTACACGCTTGTAACGACCTCTACCGTCATACATAATATGGCGCTAAATTTCCTTTCAAACAATCTTGCACAACTCACGTTTAGCGACTAAGGCTTCCCTCTGAAGTTAGACCACCCTTCGCCACTGCGAGGTGGAGTTGCTATGTATAGTATTGTACTCCGAATATTATAATTTCGTAAAGTACTCGGAATGTTCTGAAGCTTAAATAGCAATATTTACTCCATTTCCTGCAATTTAATTTTAAAACAAAAAAAAATATCGAAGCTGTGCTAGAGCTACAGCGTCGTAGCAGCGCTACGGTCATTGCTAAGATTTCGTAGACGTTTCGTAGCAAAGTTACATTAATTTAGTTACGCGAATTTTTACTCTGTGGTTCTACGCTTTTTTCGTATTTTATATTATACTAGCATTAATTGCCCGCGGCTTCGCCCGCGTGAAATTAGGTTTTAAGCTTTCGTCCCCTATTTTACCCACCTGGGGGCTGAACGCTGAAATGCGTCACGCATTATTTTTCCCGTACTCAATTCATACGAAATATCATGCAAATATATCCAAGAAATAAAAAGTTCCATACAAACTTTTATCATCTATTTTACCCCTCTGGGGATTGAATTTTGAAAAATCCTTCCTTAGTGGATGCCTACGTCATATGAGCAATACGTGTGCAAAATTTCAAATTTCTAGCCTTACGGGTTTGGCCTGTGCGTTGATACATCAGTCAATCAGCTTTGCCTTTTATATATATAGATATAGATAAATAGTAGGTTGTAGGTTAATAGTACATTTCGAACACCTAATTATAGGTGCATAATGTAAAAATGTTGTTATAAAAAAAAAGTTTTGTTGCACATTTTATGACGTGTTGCACATTTTGCTTTTGCATACATTATTTTGATGCCGAATTGAACAACACGTTTAAGATGATTTATTTGTACATCTAAACGTTTCAGTTGAAAGTGCGAATCCACTGACCTATTTGGCTTTGAAAGCGCACGGAAAACACAAAGAATGGTAAAGGGGGAGCTTTGAATACGAAATGCTGACTCGACGCCCGTTCTATTATACGGAGAATGGAGCGCCGAATGTACATTTTTGTTATAAAAACATATAAAAATATGTCCCAGTAATTAATGGAGCTCTTCGAATTTTCTTACTACTGGACCATGTAATAAAACAAAATGAGATGGGACCTATTACACATTTGCCGACCGAGTAGCGCAACAAAAACAAGTCAAAACTGTTATTTCATGTACAATCTTGAGATTAAAGGATTTGCAGAGACAAAATTATGTGATACAATCGAATGGAAAATGTTTTTTTTTTTTACATTGAAATACATAAATTAGTATCTAATGTATGTAACATTAGATTAGTCCCGACGGTAAGCGACTTATGGCACATGACAACGGGACAATGGAAAATGAAATCTAAACATTATATTTCCCTGACCATACGTGAAAAGACGGAAGCTATTTAAATGACACGCTAACGGTGCCCTTACTTTGTCCCCTGTTTGCGCGGTGCTAATTTAACTTTGATTAACTTTTTGTACGAATGTTTTGAACCGTCTAAACATTATTAAGGGTTGAAGACTTTGTACTGCAGCCTTTGGGTTTGAGAAACCACACTGTATGTTTATTTTAAAGCTCATTTAGAGTGTAGTTCTTTTGAGAAACTTACTACCTTCATTTCAATAACACCGCTCAAACACTGGCCTTCAAAAGTAAGTATTACACTTTTATTTTTTTCCAAACTATAGAAGTTAGAGAATTTATATTTTTCTGAAACTAGTTGAAAGCTCGTAAATGGACATTTTACTATGGAACAATTAGCCACGGCGACCAAAGATAAGATTAGGTTAGATGTAAGCATGATTGCATCTGTATCTGCTGTATATACTGTGATATTTTAACTCATTTCAACGAATATTCATCATTTATATAAATATACTAGCTTTTTCCCGAGGCTCCGCTTGCGTTAATACAGTAGCCCGTGGGAACACTGTACTTTTTCGGGCCTATGTGTTAATCCAGAGCTCAAACTACTATTATAACAAATTTCATCAAAATCCGTTCAGTCGTTTTTGCGTGAAAGAGTAACAAACATCCATCCATCCATACATTCATCCTCACAAACTTTCACATTTATAATAGTAGTAGGATATATCTCAATCCTAGTCATCTGTAGTTAGCAGCTAGACACAGCTCGTTTGGTCCCTTATAAATATGCTAATGTACGAAACTATGGCCGTGTCTCGTAACCGTGTGATTTGCTCAAATCCTGATATCAATAATTTATGGCTTTCATATTTTAATATGGATTCTTGTATTCAGATTGCAGCTATATTCGTGTAGGAGCGAGAATTGTTTTAGTTAGGCCGCCTTCTGTCTTTCTGTAAAGACAACGCTGTTCAAGATAGTAAGATATATTTTAATAGGCATATTACTTTGTGTAAAAACTTTGAAAAGTTATGAATTTAATAAAAGACAAAACCGCGACTTCGTGCGCGGAATAGTAAATCCCGCGGAGACCGTGCATTTTACCGCAATAAAAAGTAACATATGTACGTCCCCGTGGTCTACTCTTTATCTGCGACAAATTTTATCAAATTCAGTAGTGCGGTTCGGAGCCTAAAAAATGCAAACAAACAATCAAATCTTTCCTCCTTATAATATTTTCCCTATGAGGCCGGTTTTTTTTCAAATTTGCTACCATATCTAGTACCTAGTAATAACATAGACGTATATATTATAGACGAGGCATGTTGAGGCAAAAGCTGTCTCCACTTTTCCAGTTTTTGGGGCCATTTTGACATTTGAAGTATAGTGAAAACCAAGATGGCGTAACTTTTTCTTTTATGAAGATTTGTTCTGTCAAATGTACGTCATAACCATCTTGGTTAGTTTTAAAATCTTCAAAGTAAATACTACACTACTAATAAATCTACACAAACAATCTACTAACGATAACAGAAGTACTGAAATAAATAACACACGGCAATCAAACTCTACATTAAAAAATCGTTTTTTTCGTAACCAATAACATTAGTATACTGCATCAAAATATCAATGGCTTAATAAGTAAATCCGACTTGCTAACTGTTACACTTAACGGAATAAACCAAAATATTGATGCTCTATGTATTACTGAAAATAACATGACACATGAAGACACCAAATTACTAAATCTGCCGAACTACAAAATGGGAGCATACTTTACACGAAATACACGTCGTGGTGGCTCGTGTATATTAGTCAAATCAGAGTTTGAAATTACGCAATTACAAGTTTTAAAGACAATAAGTCAAGATCTTCGAGTGTTGCGGTCTAGAGATAGTAAAGCTTAATATATTTATAATATGCATTTATAGATCACCCGGTACGAGTGAAACATTTTATAATCTCTTTCTAGAAAATTTAGATAATCTGCTAAAGAAAATTTGCTTTGGTCGGAAGAAAATAATAATATGCGGCGACCTCAATATTGACACTTTAAAAAAAAAACAAACAATCACTTTAATTTAAAAACTTGCTTGAAACTTACAACCTTAAACTAGCGCTAAATGTAGCAACTCGTCTCTCCAGCAAAACTTGCATCGATCATTTTATTTGTAATTTAAGTGATTTTGAATGCAATGTTACTGAGTTAGCACTCTTGGATCACACGGCACAAATTTTCTCTTGTCCTATTGAAAGACAAACCCACTATACGAGTAAATACTGGTATGTTCAAAAGCGTGACTATGGTACAGATAACATTCATAAGTTCATAAATTGCTTAAATGCACTATCTTTCTCCGAAGTATATGACTGTAATGACGCGAATAATGCATTTAACGTATTCCACGAGCTATTCCTTTTATTTTATTCTTTGTGTTTCCCATTCATAAAAGTGAAAATATATGCAAACAAACGAATGAAATGGATATCAAAAGGGATAAGAAAATGCTGTAGACGTAAGAGATACTTACTATGGGCAGTATCGTAAAAATAAAGGGTAAGTAACTAAACAATATCTTAAAACATATTCATTATGACTTCAACAAATAATCAAACTTACACAAAAAGCCCAAAATAACTATGCAATTAATAGATCTCATAATAAGTCCAAAGCAATGTGGGCCGTCATTAAGAAAAATAAAAAAACTTGCAAAAATTAAATACACAAGTTACACGTAAATGGTGAGTATATATGAGACCCATCCAACATAGCTACAACTCTAAATACATTTTTTTCCACTGGAGTTATAGACAAAAACTCTAGGTACAGTCAAAATAACTCTAATTACAAGCCGTTATCAAATCATTATAACTCTATATTCATGCCGCCCGCAACTTCAAGTGACATTTATCGTACAATTAACTCTCTCAAAAATACTAGTAGCGTAGGTTATGATGGAATAACAACTAATATTATTAAAAAGTGTCTACTACTATATCACCGATACTATGCCACGTCTATAACTTATGCGTAGAAAAGGGAGTATATCCAGATAAGTTAAAACTAACAATAATAACACCCCTATTTAAAAAGGGTGATCCAGAAATGCCAAATAATTATAGACCAATAACACTAATACCAATCTTCTCAAAAATTTTTGAAAAGTTAATCAATGAAAACTTATACAAGTATTTTGAAAAATACAACATAATATGCAAAGAACAAATGGGTTTTAGGAAAAACAAATCCATAAATTGTGCAATACACGACTTCTTAAAAAATATACTAACAAATTTAAATGAGAAAAATAATGTGTGCACTCTACATGGACCTTTCTAAAGCATTTGATTTTGTTAATCACAAAAGTTTAATTGATAAACTGGAATCATATGGAATTAGAGGTAACGTACTTAATTTAGATAAATCATACCTAACTGATAGAAAACAAGTTACTCAAATAAAAAAACTATGTCCGAAGAGTCTTACGGAAATTTGTTACCTATCACCAACTGAAGAAGTCGATGATGGCGTGCCACAAGGTGGTGTTCTAGCGCCACTTATGTTCTTACTATACATAAACGACCTACTGAAAGTAATAGACGAAAAAATTGTACTCTTTGCTGACGATGGCACAATATTATATATTGGAAAAAATAAAAATCATCTGGAAACTGATATATTGAACTCCCTTGACAAAATTATAAAATGGCTAAACATGAATTACTTAAAAATTAATTTAGACAAAACCAATGTTATGTATTTTAAAAATTTTAAGCAGCCTAGTGTTAATATAAAGGTGGAATATATGAATACTAAAATTAAGCAAGTATATGTCTCTAAGTTCTTAGGAATATATGTGGGTAGTGAACTGAATTGGAAAGAGCACTGTTACTATATTCGTGGAAAAATCAATAGGTTGTCGTATGCCTTAAATATGCTCCAAAAAATTGTAGTAATAAATACAATTATAACTGCATATCAAGCTGAAGTAGAGGCTTTGTTGCGATATGGAATAGTATTTTGGGGCAACTCTTCTGAAAAATATACAGTATTTAAAGCCCAAAAGAAATGTATAAGAGCTATAAGTAGAATAAGATTAACGGACAGCTGTAAGCCACATTTTCAAAAACTTAAACTTTTGACATTTCCATGCCTATATATCTTAGAAAGCGTAACATTTGTAAAATCCAATTTACACGAGTATGAGACTTTTAAAAGCATTAGAAATCGCCATAAGGTGTTATCCAAGTAGCAAAACTGCCCTACTTAATAAGAGTTACCTAGGCATCGCAGTTCGCCTGTACAATAAACTACCAAAATGTATACTAGAGATAAATTCGCTACAATTATTTAAAAATACGATTAAGACAACTCTGCTCAAAAAAGCTTATTATGGACATTGATGAATATTTAAATGATAACGCTTTTATTATTGAATGATGTATTATTAACATATGTATATAGATATAATATTATTAATTGTTATTTTTATGTATGTTGACATTCTCTACTATTTAATTATTACCGATGACATGTAAATATGGTGATATTATTAATTAAATTAATTTGCTGGACAATTACTAACATAATATTTTGTACTATTCTATTGACTGCTGTTATGTAAATTCTATATACGAAATTGCTCTAGATTATTACTTTAATGCATACATAATATAATATTTAAAAATATATATATATTTATAAAATGTAATTAATAGATTTATATTATAATGTGAATTTTAATGTAATCATTTAGTTTTATCAACAATCAATTGTAATTGTAGTAACTAAGTAAAATAACTTTTGCATGCCCCAAGTGGCCTATGTGCTGCAATTAAACTGAATGTAAGACCTATATCCTACACACATATGCAAAATAAATGATTTGATTTGATTTGAAAGTAAGAAAGAAAATTGGATTTTGTATAAGACCGCACGCTTTTAAATAGTAAAATTCTATATTATCTTTATAACCTACCAATTGTATACAGAGAAACCACTACAGCATTACTGTCTACCTACCATGGGCTTAGTATATTTGTTCGTAATTATTCAAATTAATTATTACAAAAAAAACCGATTTCGATCAAATTATTTTGTGACCTCTGTGGCTTAGTGGTTAAACGCATCGATGCTCAAGCCGGAGGTCACAGGTTCGAATCCCGCCGAGGGAACAAAAGTTTGCTGTGTTCCTGGATCATTGATGTGTATGAAATGTGTGTATAATATAATAAAAAATTATAGTATAAAAGTATTATATATACATCCCGTTGTCTGGTACTCGTAACACAAGTTCTTCGGAAAGTTAGCCCGGGGCTAGATTGATATGGTGTAAAGCGTCTATACATATTATATTATTATTATATAGGCACAACAAAGTAAATGTTATGATTTTCTCGATTGTTCTCTAGTTAACAAGCACCTCACCCCCGAGTCCGGCGTGGGCCGACGTGGGAGGGTGACATTTTAACTGGCTAAAGGTTAAACGTTGAGAACTCACAATATACAATTTCGCACTTGCGGAAAATAATATTTGTTAAACGTTTTTGTAGCAATTTGTTTTTAGGGTTACGTACCCAAATGGTAAAAACGGAACCCTATTACTAAGACTCTACTGTCCGTCTGTCTGTCTGTCACCAGTATGTATCTCGTCACTCGTGAATCGCGACAGCTAGACAGTTAAATTTTTCACAGATGACGTATATCTTTTGCCGCTATAAGAACTACTAAAAAATAAACAGAATAAAGTATTTAAGTGAGACTCCCATACAACTAACGTGATTTCTTTGAACTTTGGTACGAAACCATTCGTGCGCGCGTCCCACTAGCACTTGGCCGGATTTTTAAATGTTTTATAAACCTGATAATGATAATATGGGGATTCGTTGAAATAATAATATTATAAGAGTGTAATATAATAATAATATTATAAGAGTGGTTTATAGAGAGATGTGAGTCGCCTAGAAAGCTGAACAATTGAAATTGACCTATTCACTGAAAATGAAATATCACGAAGAAAAACATTGTTTTTCATAAAAATAAACTTCGGTACTACTAAAACACTAAATTACTTTTGTGTCAAGAGGGTTAATAAATAGTCTACACGATGTACAAAGGTTTTTAAAACTTTAATGTATCCGTGTAGCAAATGTATTTCCACTAAAATGATTGCTTCGAAGCTGTTTAGACTTGCAATTTCCTATCGCTTCAAACTTAAGAAGTTTTGCGTTTGTTGTTCACACGGTGTTCTGTCTGACCTATAAATAACGTGTTCATATTTTTAACCTTAACTATGAACTGAAATTTCTCCCCGTTTAAACCTTCCCCGAATTTCGACAATTATTTCAAGACCAAAATTAGCCAAAACGGTCCAGCCGTTCTCAAGTTTTAGCGAGACATTAGAATTACTATCTATTTTTTATATGAGAAAGTCTTCTTAAGAAAGCTAGTCAGCTGGCCCGACACACGTTGTTCTGTCTGACCTATAAATATAGTGTTCATATTTTCCCCGTGATTTTTCCAAAATTTCTCACTGTTTAATCCCTGAAATGATACTATTATTTTATGACCAAAATTAGCCAATTTGTTCCAGCCGTTCTCGAGTTATAGCGAGACACTTTACTGCGAGACTGAATTACAATCCATTTTAATATATAAAAAGATTACTTGAAGTATACTAGTAAGTCTCCTTGTAACCGAGTAACCGAGGGTACTGCTCAAGGATCCGTGCTGGGTCCACTTCGCTACCTGGTGTACGTCAATAATATTACGAGTATCATAAAACATTGCGAAATATTACAATTCGCAGATGACACTTGCCTGATAGCCGCTGATAGAGAAGTTAGTGTTGCACTTAATAAGCTCCAGATTGACTTTGATAACTTGGTTAAATGGTCACACGACTCTGGCCTTATTATTAACCCAGAAAAAACCAAAATGATGCATATATGTTCATCTCATAATAAACAAATCCTAAAATACAAACTAATATCACACGATCATAAATGCTTACACACGCCGTTTATAAGAAGAAGTCAATGCACTTGCCATGTCATTGAAGTAGTTAAAACTTTTAAATACCTCGGACTGACCATTGATGATCGCTTAAAATGGACTGAACACATTAACGGTGTCTGTATGAAGCTAAGGGCTATTTTGGCCAAATTTTCTATCATTAGGTGGAAAATTTCTTACAAAAATTTATTGACTCTGTATAATGCACTAGGTGATTCTATTATCGATTACGGCTTAAGCTCCTACGGACTAACTTCACGTTCTCATCTGAATACAATTTATCAACTACAACTAAGAATACAAAAAAAGATTGTTCCCCATACAATTAAATTGAAATTCCACAATAACAATAGTGGTCTGTTTCATCATTGTAAAATCATTCCTATACATGACAAATTGAAATATCGACTACTAGTTGAACAATACTTCAATAGTAACATCCAAGTAGTAAAAGAGAGTTCCTACAATACACGTAGCGCCTCTCTTGTAAAGTTAAATGTTCCTTGTTTCTCAAATTTATATGGTAAAAATTGTCTCGAATGTGTAATTCCCCGACTAATTAATAATTTAAATCCAGATCTTAAAAATAGCCTAACCCCAAAGAACATAAAATCAAAATTAAAAAATTATATATTAAATAACTTGACATCGCAAACTGAGTAATTTGGAAGTATAATTAGACATTATTTAATCTATTCAATCCAGTATTTTACTAACAGCCTGTATATGGTGTTATACTAACCGGTTTTATGCCTGTGCTGAGCGCGCCGGGCGCGCGTCAGTACTCGCTACGCAGTACAGCGCGCGCAACGCACGCTCATGATCATGTCTCACACACCTATGTACACCACTACACACCTGAATTATAATATACAATAATTACTTGTTTAAATACATTCTATTGTCAATTGTGAAGCGACGACTGGACGGCGTATGGTAAAACTTGTACAAGTTTATATTGCGCCGAAATGTAATGTTTTTGTATTTTTTATTGATAAATAAACAGCAAAAAAAAAAAAAAGTAAAGATTGTAAGCAAACCATAGACCTATATATTATAGACGGCAAAAAGTGGAACACTTCAACAGGCCTAGCTTAGGTACTTATTTTATTATTATTTATTTTATTTATTGATAGCGTTACGGCTTAAAAGCATTAGCCAGTGTAAAGTTAAAAAGGCGGGAAATACAATTCCCCTTTAAGTTTTCAACACCGTATTTCTAAATCGTCAAATCTAAAGTAAGTCTAGTCAAAGTCCAAATAAATAGTCAATGCAGTAAATGAGTCAAGTCAGTACCAGTTGCCCACGCTTGTGCACGTTAACGAATATTTAATGGTTAATATTACACATTGAGAACAGAAATAACACAAATTTATGGAGGAAATACAAAAACAACAACGTCATACATTGAATTCTCGGCAAAACTCCGCCTAAAAAATATTTTTAGGACTATTTGTGGCATTTGAGGTTTGATATATGTCACCTTGATATATAATTGACGAATTTTGATCAAGATGGCGTTTAACTTTTTCTTGTATGATGATTTTTTATGTCGAATGTACGTAATATAATGTGTTTTATGTTTTGAAATCATTGAAGCAAACTGTTTTATTGACTCATGCATAGAACACAAAAAAATGTTTTCATTTTTTATTTACCAATTTTCGTATGCTAGTAACGCTTGTTACAATATCAAACGTATTTCCCTCGTTGTAGGGTATATTTTACAACGTCATCCCCCAGTACCCCAGTGTTGTGCTTTGGCGCGTTTTCAAAATGTTCCATCTTGACACAGATACCGAGCACACCTGACTTTCGTACAATACAATGGCGGGGTTATTTTTAAAAAACCTTTTTACTCACGAAAAGTACCTGAATAATTTTTTTGTGTATAATATTTTACGGCGCATGATTTAGTTAACAAAACTTACCAGTATTAATAGCTAACATCATTAATAGGGAATATACATTTGTTTTAAATCAGCGAAAGTCGTATTTTTTTATGACTCACTAGGATTTTATTTCCCCAACTAAATTATTACAATTGAATACAAAACGCGAAACCTGAAACGTCGCTTATAAACTTGTACCAATACTTTTTTCTACCAGGGCGTTATCAGAACATGGTGCATTTAAGCTGTTTCTGTGTCATTAGCTCATTTTTCTATTCATAAATCTTAAAAGTTACAAGTTGAGTGAAGCAATAAATTAGAATCACTTGGTATCAAGACACGAGTCATCAACAAGTGTCGACGAGCGATAAGATAGTTGGCTGTTGTCTTGTTATCTGACTCACTCGTCTAAAGGTAGTCCTCCGATCAATGCGACCGCGACGCGAGACCGACACCTGCGACCGCGACCAGCAAGCCAGCGAATCAGGTTCTCTAGCCACGCTTACCGGTCGCAATACGCGGGTCGCGGGTATTGTTTAGTGCTCCACTTAAATTCATAATAAGCAGTGGCTCCGCAACCCTGTTTCGGTCACGCGTCGCGCGTCGCTCGAATCGAAAGGCTACCTATAGATCCCACACACGAGTAATGAAATTGGCTATTAAAACAATTCTGTGAACCTGTGGAGTAATGAACGAAATTTGAATCTCCTTCTTCTCTTCTTTCTTCTTTTAGTTAATAAAGAGGAAACATTTTTTGTTTGTTTGCATTGAATAGGCTTCAAATTTAATGGACCGATTTTGATGAAATTTAGCACAGATCGATAGTAAACTACGGGGATCAACGTAGGCTACTCTTTATTGTGGCGAAATGTACGGTTCCTGCGAAATTTCCTTGCCACGAAGCCGCGGGCTACATCAAGTGTTAAATAATGACACCAAAGTCCGTTTAGAGTTATTTTACCTCGCTATGCTAGTGATCCTTATGTATTCGACATAAAGGTCCACGCGTTTACTTAAAAGAGAGTTTGAGACGACGAATTGTGAATATTATGTAGATCTAATTCTTCTCAGACCCTTTCTTAATGTAAATTTATTCTCACTCTACTGGTAGGTACTACACAGGCTGCACTAATTGTTTCGCAATTTCACTTTACACCCAATGTCGTGCAGTTTTACACATTAATCTTAATCTTATACTTTAAACGAGCTAATATTGTATACATATAATCGGAATCAGGGCAACGGCTGCAGGTATTACCATGAAATTTAGTATGCAGGGAGTTTTGGGGGAGAAAAGCTAGCTAGGTCTTACAAGGCACAAGAAACTGCGCTATTATTAAGCAATAGGTATATGTTTTTTTCTTTCGACGTGCAACAATATATCAATAATTTCGACTCCTTTATGTCAGTCTGATTGGCAGCTTGGTATGCGTGTGTTTATTGTTTGCGTTGTTGGCAAATGTGGAATGTAGGAGCCGGTGGGTTCAAATCCCGGTCACATAAATATTTTTGTATTTTTTTAATTTTTCAATTTACTAAAACTAGGTTAGATTAGGTTAGGTTAGGTTACCTATATTAAAACTACTATTTTAAATAATTCATAGAATCAGGCAATACTTTGCGGAAATTCATAGCATATTTTTTATTAGTTCGAACGGTTTTCGCTTTTTTTACACTTTTTTTACACCCCAAAATGCTATTTAAATTTTGCTAATTTAGATTTAGCCTGTTATGTCTAGTGCCGCAAACAGGCCCATAGATATTAGGCCCCATAGATATTTAAATTGGGTTGCTGTATTTATTGTTTCGCCTACTAACATAGACTTTTAAGTTTAATAAAATTGTAATTACTAACTAAATACGGACTCAGTCTTGAAAAAAATATTTTATTATTATTAGGTCTCCAAAACGAGCATAATACGTACTGTAATTTCATACAATAAACTGGGTAGCAAAAAATTTGACATCTATTATTTCGATGTAAAGTTCATACATCTTTTTTATTTTCCGAATAAAGAGAAAAGAAAGGTGGCCAAAAAATAAAGGCAATATAGGGCGTGACCCCTTTACTCAATGTGAATCCATGGACGAGCGCATTTCTACTTGGAGAATTCTGGGCAGTTGGACTACTTTTATTGGTCGTCGTAAATATCTTCCAAGGTACGAGCACTTGCATAGATACGTGGTTAATATTCCAAAGATATATAAACCATCAGCTTGCTTTAGTGTAAATTAAATGTAAATAAACGGGAAACACAAAAATGGGGGATTGTGCATTTTAAAATTTGTCGCTAACCTATTAGGTACATATAAGGGTCAGTTCACATAGCGACGAAGTAGGGGTAGCTATTCAAAATAAAACTTAATTCACCACACAAGAAGATAAACGTTTCATTTTTCATTTTTCGTCAGTTTCGAAAGCGCCGCTCTTGCAATGAAACGTGTATATTTTTGTATAGTATAATAAAGTTCAATTTTGAATAGTTATCTTAAAAATCCAGTGCCACGTATCGTCGCGGTGTGAATTTACCCTATTTTTCGTCACTTCTTGCAACATCATTTTAAGTTTCTCAGACTTAAGAAGTTAAAATTTTGTTGATTTTGGAGGAATGACGTGTCCCGTGTTGATAATGATGAGGACAGAATCATCTTAACCTTGACCTGAACTGACCAATTCCTAAATATTAATCAGAACTGTTATTGTTCGCTACTGAATTGCAACTTTAGCGTGATTATTCCTGTGATACGAATTTAAACCCAAAAATTACGCGCTAAGGTCGATTTCGCAGCTACCACACGTACTGCGGCGTTTTGGTGCCCAAACTATTGTGGTTACCAGAATAAACAAGAATTATATTCCATTTTGAAGAGGTCGTTCAACTTAATGCGTTATATATTAATACATCGGACCGCGGTCGTTACGTAAAACCTTAATATGTCCGAAAAAGCCTTAATTCTGAATTCTTGTCAGATTTTTCGAAGTCGATCGGTGTGACCAGAATATCTTTCGATTCCAGTTTTTGTATTCTTTTTCACAGGAAATTGGGTGTCGATTCTAGAACTTTTTGTATAAAATACTCTAGTAGTGATGACACATATTAAAGAGGAACATATAAACAGCTGCATAGTGAGCTATCGATTTAATTGCCCTACTACAAGCATACAGCGTGTCCATGATTGTGTGGAAAAATCGTCGGCCGTTGAAAGAGACGCCAAATTTTCATTTTTTTATCGTTCTATGGAAGCTGTTCCTCTGTAGTCTGTACATAAGTATGTAATGTATTTTCTACTCTGTGGTGGTACGTGTACCTGAATGTTTGCACCATTCTTTATAAAAGTTCCAAGTGAGCAAAATACAATACTATGATAATCGTATCGAAATAAGTAGGAACAACACTAGCATGTACGACAGTAACTGCTAGAGCTTACGACGACGACGACCTCTATGTCTCTGTGGCTCAGTGGTTAGCGCGTCGGTGCTCGAGTCGGAGGTCGCGGGTTTGAATCCCACCGAGGGAACAAAAATTTTTAATGTTCCTGCGTCCTGGATGCGTATTAAATATGTGTATAATATAATAAAAATATATTATGTATAGTATAAAAGTATTAAATATACTTCTTCTTGTCTGGTCCCCGTAAGACAAGTTCTTTGCGTACTTAGCACGGTGCTAGATTGACGTGGTGTAAAGCGTCCATATATATTATTATTATTATTTATTATAATATGTACAGTGTTAGTCCGGAAAATTATTGCTACTTTGTTATTATATTATAATAATATTTTCGTCTCACATAGACATTAACAAAACTTTACATTTTTAATTGTTAGGTACATAAATTCAGTTTATCTATAAATAAATTAATAGAATTTTCCTAAGTATGATATACTAGGTGTTGCCCGCGGCTCCGCCCGCGTAAATACAGTATCCCTCGTGAACACTGTTCTTTTTCGGGATAAAAAGTAGCCTATGTTTTAATCCAGACCCTAGACTACTGCCATACCAAATTTCATCGAAAACCGTTAGGTAGTTTTTGCGTGAAAGAGTAACAAACATCCATCGATTCTCACAAACTTTCACATTTATATTATTAGTAGGATAAGCAGTAACGACTTTATACTCTGTAATAAAATTATGCATAAAATACTTACGCTATCAAAAAAGTTAAAAAACGTATACTTAATAAGAAAATCACAAAGTGCCACTAAAACGCGTATAAAACAAATGAGGTTATTCTGGTAAGACGCCGAATTTATTAAATTCAATATTTTGTTTTATAACCACCGTGCGTAATACGGCGATCATAAACAATGGTCGACTAACTAAATGTTAGTAATAAACTTACTCGGTAAGGTTCGGACTACATCATCCGGAAACGAAAATCGGAATCGGAATCTTACAGGCCGGAAAAAAATCGGCGCCGAAAATGGCTGATTCTGATTCTGAAAATCGAACACATAAGCGAGCGTCGAGTTTTTAAATTGCTTCCGTGTGTTGCTGTGTATTCAATTTTTAACCCACGTCGAAAACAGAAGGGTGTTATAAGTTTGACGTGTCTGTGTGTTTGTCTGTCCGTGGCATCATAGCTCCCAAACCGATGAACCGATTTTGATCTAGTTTTTTGTTTTTGTTATAAAGCTGACATGACCGAGAGTGTTCTTAGCTATAATTCATCATCATCAACTCGCTCACTGTTTGACAATTCGGGGGTTCGTTAAATATTTAAATTTAAGTACCTAACCTTTACTGTATGAGCGCTGAGTTCTACTTCAGCTCCGTTTTTTCCAACTGAAGAGATTCCGAATTATGTAGTCAGAGCTTTAAGCCTTTGAGAAATATCAAAGATATAGAGCACGCGACGTATTTTATGACCTACTTATCGACCAATGCTATTTTGGCTGTGTTTGTCCAAAAATGTGAAGCTATTAGATGGTATGTACGCTATTTATAATATAACATTCGCGTAAAAAAGAGAATCTATAAAACATTTCGAAGTTTGTTTATATAAGTGCTTACTTGGAATGTAAGCCTGTGCATTTATCCATTGTTGATGATAATAATTATGGTGATAGTTTCACAACATTACACAGAAACAAAACTAACACATCACCAATGACCGCATCACTCTAGGTAAGACCTATCAATAACTTCTAATTATACCTATCTAATCCTACTACTATTGTATATGTGTAAGTTTTTGAGGATGGATGAAAGTATGGATGAGCTATTTCACGCAAAAACTACTGAACGGATATCGTTGAAATTTGGTGGAAAGTAGTTTAGGCTCTGGATTAATGGCCCGTTTCAATAACCTATCTACCAATAGAAACGACAAATTTGTATCGCTAAAACCGTCATATGATTGAATGACGACGTTTTTTAACAAATAGTTATAGATAGATAGGTTATTGAAACGGGCCGTAAAACATAGGCTACTTTTTATCCCACAAAAGTAGGTACTGTATTCCCGTGGTATACTATATGTACGCGGGCAGAGCCGCGGGAAAGAGCTAGTCTTTTATACTTGAGCATTTTTACTTAAAGTTTTCTAATTTAATTTCCATAAAAAACATTAAAATAAAGTAAAGAAGAAAAATAATATTAACATTTATGTACAATAAGTATGTGTCATGATTTGTCATAATACGTGGTTAACATAACAATACGTTTAATTGTGACATACTATTCACGAAGTTGCTAGTAATCTGGGACTCTACACTACACCCAAAAGTAAAGCTAGAATCGATGGAAGCTACGAGCTAATGTGGCGGGAAACTTACATGAAAATGTTGCGACTGAAAATACTGTCGTGTTATTATCATAATTATGTTTAAGATACTTGTTTTCTTTATGTAATACTTCGTTTTAAAGCAAATAGTGATGAAATAAATCAGTCTTTGTTTACAGCTCCGTTTTAGTGGAAGTATGTTGTAAGCGATTGAGGTTAGGTTTATAATAAGTCGATAATTCTCAGTGTGATGAATAAAACTGTAACCTAATTTGTGATTATTATGCACATATCTACTATCAGCTTTTTGTAAGTTTTGAACTGTTTATTGTAGTAGGCTCCTTGTTTTGTGAATTTCGGCCGCGTTTGACTGAAGAAGAAACTGTGGCTGGACGATTTATGTTTGACAGCTAGTCAATATTATGCCACTATTGAAATGAAATGTCTGGAGGTGGTCCTGTTTGGCCGAATGCGGTCTTCGTGGACTTTGTTGTGTGGGGATAGAGATAGGGCACTCGGAGCTCGTACCTGTGACGCTGAGCAAGGACATGGTGGGGCGCTCGCCCCGGCCGCGCGGGCCGGTCGGCGGGGCCGGCGCCTCACCGGCCGCGCGCCATCCCCCGCTCGCCGCCTGTGACGCCCTGCCAACCGAGCCATCTACGGCCCGGCCATGCCAACGGCCGGCTCGGATATCGCACTGTCACTCAGAAACACTCGCGGCGCGGACGAAAGCTCGCTCGGCTCGGATCGTAATAAGGCTTCGAAAGCGCATCCACACATTTTTACGCTGCCGCCGACTACGCAGGCGCAGTGGCGCCGCTCTGACATCACCGGCACCCGGATTATTTTCGCCCGGCGAGGTAAATACCCTCCCATCGATCGGGCCCGGCCGGTTGCAATTATTGCACTGGCCTAGTCCTCGGACATTTTCAGACGAGCCTCCGCTATATATTTACAAGGCGGACTCCTTATCGACGCTTTAATTCGGCCGTTACCTAATCTCAGTATTGACTTTTGGCGAGACAACGAGGTAAAAGTTCTTCGAAATTGCCGATCTCCTGGCTCAGCGGCGGTAAGCGGTGTACCGCGTGGTAAAACTCGCGGTATTTCACACGCGGGTTTAAATCCCGCCGAATTGTTTTTAAATTTTTTTTATTAGTAAAATTCTTAAATAATTCATAAAAACAAACAATTAATATTTAAAGCGTGCCCGTGGGGATTAAAAAGTTAATGAACCCCTTTCTCGCCGTAGACCGCAGTCTTGTGAAATATTAAGTTAACATATTTATGATTGTCTGTAAATTAAAATAACATTCAAACATAAAGTTCCAATCACTCTAGTATTTTATAGTTACATATAGTCAGCCAAATTTCAAACTAAATGTAGAATACATTATCATCCATCCTTCCGTCCATCAATTAAATACCTTATTCCGCTGAGGCCTGCGACACCATGCGCGTCAGCCTGGCTAAGTAACGCGTCGCCATGCGATTTGTAAATATGTTTTCTTTAATAATTACACACCATTTAGCGACTAACTTATTATGAACATAATTAAACACATTAAGAGTTTTTGAATTTACATGAAATATAGCATTCTCACTGCTCCATTTAAGTATATGTAGAGTAGGTTTTGGAAATAGGGCTATAGACCAAACAGTAATTGCCTACCATGGCGTCTAGATGGTCCGATCCGAGAGTTATTCCATTCCATAAATCGGAATATTTCTGTTAAAAATATAATAGAACTTGGCATCTATACTTTTCTCGGTACGATAAGAGTTTTCTGTTTGTGGAATTATAAGACCATTATTTTTGTTCAAGACATGATTTTGCTTTTACTATAGCTAAATTGCTGTGTTTCACACGCGAAAAAATGAAATAATTTCAATATTTTTTTAAACTTTTAAATGTAAACGAATATCTATTATACAAAGTTTCTAGTTCTTACTTGTGTTAACAAATGTCGCTCTCGGGAGGCAGGATTCGCACTAAAACATCATCGCCACGAGTCTAAAAAATTCGTGCGACTTTTGATTATTATTTTCGTGTACTGGTTCTACTGGGTAACCTTCGGGTTTTTAACAAAGCAAAAGCCACTAAGCCAGCCACTCTAAAACTGAAAAAGTTTCCACTTAAAAAAATAGAGATCTTAAAGCCAAGAAACACGAAAGAAAGTATTTTTCGGTAAGAAAGGGTAAGAAACCGACCCTTTCTTATTTAAAAAAATATTTTTATGTAAGAAAGGGTTGGTTAACTGAACATATGCTAACCACTGGTTTTAACTTAGATATACTAATGTCACCTCCGTGGTCAAGTGGTAGAGCTTGGGCTCTCGACTCCGGAGGTCGTGGGTTCGATCCCCGCCTTGGAACAACAAGAATTGTTATTTTCAAGTCTGGTTACGACAATGCAGGCTAATCACCTGTTCGACATGCGGAGGATGGTCAATGGGCATGTAAAAAGTCGATCCTGCGGCTGAACTCTCGCCAGTCGTGTTGGTCATCCGTCCCACTAGGTTACGAGACCAAAGGAAGTGGGAGTGTTCTTGTGTATTGCGCACACACTTGGGCACTATAAAATAACACCGGCGTATATGATATGGTCTGGATTCAATGAAACCGGCCCCACCGCCACCGAAGCCGGTGTAGGGAGATATAATGACTAGCAAAACAACTTAGCTATTAGAATGACCTGAATCTGTGGTAGTTAGGTATTATTATAAAACTTAGACAGTTAGAACTTTATAATGTAATTCGTTTTTAAATGGCCTCGAACTGCTGAATTTACAAGATTTCTTTGTCTCATATCTAATCTAACGAATTAGACAAAAGTAGAATTAAGTAGTTTATTTAAAACTAATAGATGTTGCCCGAGGGCCGCGACTTCGTGTGCTCAAAAGTGAGTCGCGCAGGAACCGTACATTTTGCCGCGATAAAAATACCCTATGTCCTTCCCTTTGCCAAATTTAATCAAAACCGGTCCAGTAGTTTCGGAACCTATTCAATGCAAACAAACAAATAAACCTTTCCTCTTTATAATATTAGTATAATATATAGAAAATCGCTTAAGTACATAATACATTCCACTAAAGTGGCTTTGATTTTGTATTTTTGAGTAATGAAGACTTGTAAAATTATTACGATCCATCAATGAAGCCAAGAAATCAGTGGACGAGGGTTTCGTGGCATCTTCGGCACCTTGTCAATGAGATAGTCCCAATCATTGTTACGTAATTCGCACGTGCCGCGTCTCGAAAACCCCCGACTTTTTCCGAAAACGCTCGAAGTAAGAATATCGATCGAACACCGCAAACGCGATATCGTTGTGACGTTATCAAAACGTTTAATACTGCAACGTAATAAGTATACAACCATCTTATTGCAATAAAGACCTTAAGATAAACACGTAGAGCTCATTTTCGCAATTCCCTCGAAGTATTATAGAGTGAAAATGGGAGTGATATCACAGTTACTCATGTGCAAGCCTCCTGACCCACATTACACACCATTCTTATGCATTTTAACTTTAAAACAAACTTACCGACGTATTTACCAGAATTTTTCTTCCCATAACACTTTTAGCCCAATTTCTTTGGAGTCAAAACCTCTTTAGCAATGATGATTAGAAACACGATGAAACGAAAAATCGACGGTACCTAAAAAGAGAACAACATGAGTATCTACCAAAGAGGATGGTAATATTAGGTTACCTTAGATACCTTAGGTAGATGCCCCTATAATCGGGATCGTAAGGTATGATCGTATGACTTTAAGATTTTTCAATTAAATAACTAAACAAAATATCGGTTTAATTGCTTTTTATGATGAATGCTGGTGTTCCGTATCTACTATAATGGATAAATTATATTCAATTACTTTCTGTTTTTTTAATGTTACTGTTTTTGTTAAAAACTATTAGCTACTGCACCTTACTTAGTGATAAAATTTGACTCTGCTTTTAAATTCGTGAGTTCTTGTCCGCTATTTCGTGATAGTGTTTTTATAGAACGTTATATATATTATATTATATAACGATAATATATTATTTAAACAAAGAAAATATTGAAAGTACACACACCGGCATATTTAGCGGAACATAAAATAAAGGTTTGATATCAGTATCATATAAGGTCGCTGGCTGGTTTATACGTCATTTAATTTAAAAAGAAATATTTTCAAATTAAGAAAACAACTGAACATCACATTTTATGCAATTGTTTTAATTTTATTCAAATACACCTTATCTGGAGCGAACTTCGAGTATTTCTTCCTTCTGAGTTTGATTTAAAATTTCATTGAAATATGGTTTTTTGTTAGTTTTTTTTTAATCGCGATTAAAATAATCTTTTTGGAGTTGAGGACTGAATTATACCTGACTTAGCCCCAACGGAGATTGCCAGGGCACTCGAAATGCGAAGAAATGGTCAAACCTACAGAGTGATATCCAGAGATCTTCGTCGACCAGTTTCAACGATCCATCGCAGTATCCAACGGTTCAGGGAGACCGGTACTTATGTGAGAAGAGCAGGACAAGGCAGAAAAAGACGCACTTCGAGTAGGAATGATCGTTTCATTCGGCTTCGTGAACCCCGTTTGTCGGCCGTCCAAGCCCGACATGAGTTAGAAGTAGTGCGGGGTGTAACCGTAAGTGAGCGTACGGTACGAAGAAGGTTCGAAGAAGCTGATTTGGGTTCATTTGTGCCCGCCAAGGCTCCAAGGCTCGAGGTAAATCATCGTAGAAACAGGTTAACTTTTGCTTAGGAACATCGACTTTGGAACGCGGACCAATGGAGTAAGGTATTGTTTAGTGATGAGTGCAGAATTCTCTTAAATCAAATTGACGGCAGGCAAAGAATATACAGACGCAAAGGAGGACGATACATTCAGACAAATTTTGAAACTACAGTTGCATACGGTGGTGGATCAATAATGGTTTGGGCGGTCATTTGTTTGGGAGCTCGCACAGACTTGGTAGTGATTGACATAGGGAGTCTGACTGCAGACCGCTATATCAGAGAAGTTTTAGAAGAAAATGTCGTACCGTTTGCCCCATATATCGGTGACGATTTTGTTTTTATGCAGGATAATGCTCGGCCGCATACCGCTCGGGTAACTCAAGCTTATCTTAATGATATGAATATCACTGTTATGGAGTGGCCGGCGAGATCACCGGATATGAACCCAATAGAGCACGTTTGGGACTTGCTGAAAAGAAAAGTTAAGTCCAGAATTCTAGCTCCTGCCAACGTGGGTGAACTGCGAATCGCCGTAGTTGAGGAATGGCGGAGACTATCCCAGGAGACCATCGATAACATCATTCTCAGTATGCCTAGACGGGTAGAAACTTTAATAAGAGCACGTGGAGGAAATACGCGATATTAATCACCATTTTTCTAATTTAATTAATTGTTATTTTAATATTAATTTTCACTTTTCGCGGTTACATGAAAAGTTCAAAAATGTATCATTTTTCACAAATGGCCTTTACTCGCAAAATCTGTTCTTAATGTGATCTCATTTTAAGTAAAACAAATGAAACTTTAAATAACAAAAGAAGTGTAGTAAGTAGATTTTAAAATAAAACCATATTTTTTTAATTATGGACCTTTTTTTTGTGTTCCGCTAAATATGCCGGTGTGTTTATTTAATAATTAAGAGAGGATAAAAATGTATTTTAGACAACACCAGTAAGTAGTAACATATTGCACCTCCTTTTTTTTTTTTTTTATAATCTTTATTTATTTAGAGGTTTTTACACTAAAGTATATGACAACCCCATCATAACTTATCCAAAATGAACATAACTTAAATTCTAAATACACGTACCTAACTATTATTAACCACTATTATTAATTGTAATGCTGATGGATACAAAACCCAACAAAAGTTTAAGCTCGCTTGATCTAGTTTGTGATAATATGTGGTGAAACATTCCTAAGTCAGTTCTGTTGAGATTTAGCTCCAGCAGCAGCCGGCGGCGACGCGGCTCGTGCCGGACACACTCCGCCAGCAAATGGTGGGCGTCCTCCGCCACTCCGCACGCCGAGCAGTTCGGCGAGTCTCTCAGTCTCATCATGAACTTAAATCTGTTTAGCGGAATGTGTCCGGAACGTAGTCGATACAACAGTACACAGTTTTGTCTATTTAAATCTGTATTCGCACACCAGGGTATGCGAGGAGGCTCGGCTTGCAGTGTCTTATACCATATTCCTTTCTCTTTAGAAGTCCTATCGAAGTATTCCTTCCATTCTATTCTGCACCTCTCTTTAAATAAATTTATACAGTCAATAAATGTAGCTTTGTACAAAATTCTAATACCGTCTGTAGATCCTTCCTTCGCTAGCTACTTATATGGGTATTTTTCAATTTGTCCATTATCGTTTGGTACGACACTATAAAGACCTTTAGAGCCTTGTGTGCCGTTATTTCACCACTCCTAATTGATGCCAAAGCTTGGTCTAAATTTTCGATACTAGGTATCCTTTTCGTACCGCATTGTGTACAGTTGCCGACAAGCTGGTGTACTAATTTTGAACCTTATTGCTATAGTAATAAGGTCGACAAGTGGTACACTGACTTGCCGGTGACCGTATACCCGTTTATATATACCATAATATGTATAGATATATGGCCTATACCATATACCGGATGTTTTTCAGTCAGTGTACAAACTTTCAGGAGTGAATATACTAAGGCGGGTCAATAAGTCCGTGACTTTTTGAATTTCTAACCTCCTTACTGAAAAAGCAACACTACTCCTGTCAACAGGCATCTGTCAGTTGACTCCTATCAAAATTTGAACTTGCTGCGTCAGTTAGTTTGTGTTTTACAGCTATCTTTATCAGACTATCCAGTAACTTAAGGAAACAATGGAAAAAAGTGAATTTCGTGTGCTTATTAAGCATTATTTTTTGCGAAAAAAAACCATTACCGAGACCAAGGCTAAGCTTGATAAATACTATGGGGACTCTGCACCATCGATTTCAATGGTAAAAAAGTGGTTTACTGAATTTCGTTGTGGCTTTACAAGCACTGAAGATGCCGAACGTCCTGGACGCCCAGTTGAGGTCTCTACACCCGAAACAATCGAAAAAATTCACGATATGGTGTTGGCCGACCGAAGATTGAAAGTGCAAGAGATTGTGGAAGCCATAGGCATCTCGCATGGCTCAGTGGTTTCAATTTTGAATGATCACTTGGGCATGAGAAAGCTTTCCGCAAGATGGGTGCCGCGTTTGCTCACAGTCGACCACAAACGCAATCGTGTAACAACTTCACAGGAAGGTTTGGCGTTGTTTAATCACAATAAGGAGGAGTTTTTTAACCGTGGACGAAACATGGATCCATCACAATACACCAGAGACCAAACAACAGTCAAAACAGTGTGTTTCTAAGGGTGAATCGGCGCCAAAGAAGGCCAAGGTGGGTTTGTCAGCCAATAAAGTTATGGCGACTGTTTTTTGGGATGCACGTGGGATAATCCACATTGACTATCTTCAAAAGGGAAGAACAATTAATGGGGAATATTATGCCAACTTATTGGACCGCTTCAATGAGGATTTGAAAAAAAACCGACCTCATTTGGCCAAGAAAAAAGTTCTTTTTCACTAAGACAATGCAAGGGTGCACACATGTGCAGTTGCCATGGCAAAAATCCATGAATTGGGCTATGAATTGCTCCCACATCCACCCTATTCTCAAGATTTGGCTCCGAGTGACTACTTCTTGTTCCCAAACCTGAAAAAATGGCTCGGTGGAAAAAGATTTGACTCCAATGATGAAGTCATCTCGCAAACAAAGGCCTATTTTGAGGACCTCGACAAATCATATTTTTTGGAAGGGATAAAAAAATTGGAGAAGCGTTGGACAAAGTGTATAGAGCTCAAGGGGGACTACGTTAAAAAATAAAATGATTTATTTATCAAAAAATCTGTGTTTTATTCCAAAAGTCACGGACTTATTGACCCGCCCTCGTACTCTTGAATATAAGCAACTTTTGCTATAAGATCAATTACTTTCCTACTTGAAAAAAAATGTGCTAGTTCCTACAAAAAGGCAACGGCATGGATATCATTTTGTAGGAAACAGCTGTATATCAAATATCTAAATCAAACAAAACACCTAAATTTAATACAAAAGTAAACTATGCTGGTTGCCTATTCAAAATTAACCTTTAAAAAGCAATTGACCAACAAATAGTGCAATTTACCGACGAATGCACAGTACTCTACTCGGATATAAAAAATGACAATTTAAATTCTGATATTTTGGAATCATTAAGCGGCTTTCAGACTACGCTATAATATAATAGCATATAGTATATAGCTCATAGCACAACAATATCGCGCACCATACATTGTTATGGACACGTTCACACTGTACTGTACTATATATTATTGGCTTACTATACGCTATAAAATAGTGCGATACGCTGAGTTTATGCTGTGCTATATCGCGCGACGCCCTCGTCCTCCTCCCTCAACCCCGGCCGTCCCGCAAGCGAAACGAGCGACACAACCATACTGAGCTTGCTATATACAATGCTTGCGATAATATCGCGTAATGTGAACGCCATGCTATATAGCACAATAGTACAGCGTAGTCTGAGATGAGCTTTGGACAAAATGATTGAATGGCTTAATAAAAACAATTTTAAAATAAAACACATCTGATGTACTTTAAAACGTATAAGCAAGAAAATAATTTATAGACTAAACATGAATACATAAATTGAACAGGTTGATGTTGCAAAAGTTCTAAGGTCTACTTGTTGACAACCAATTAAATTGGATAGACCATTGCAGCTTTACTTGTAGTAAAGTTAACAAAATGTCATATGGACTATTCATGCTGCAAAAGATTGTAAGCAAACCGACCTTAGTCGCTGCATATCACGCTCAAGTCGAATCGGTACTGCGCTACGGGATTATGTTCTGGGAAAACTCTACAAATAACGACTCCGTATTTATAGCTCAAAAAAAATGTGTGCGAGCAATATGCAAAATAAAAAGAACCGACAGATATAAACCTTACTTTATAAAACTAGAATTACTAACATTCCCCTGTTCGTAATTCGAATATCCTTGAAACAATAATGTTTATAAAACGTAATTTAATTTGACTATGATATATTGAAAAGTATCAGAAACAAACATCGAATCTGTTGTCCTCCGGTAAAAACAGCTTTGCTGAGCAAAAGCTATCTAGAAATATCAATTCAATTTTATAATAAATTACCAAATGACAAATTAGAGAGTCGTTCGTCTGTTCGTCCTACAAAGTTTCGTCCTAATAGGACGAAAAGACGAATTTCATTTTTTGTGATTATTTCATTCGTCAGTTCGTCCCATTTTATATTTTATTGTTTTCTAACTAAAAACATATGAGGATGATAATATCAGCAAAAAAATTATCAGTTGCAACTTGTAGTTTAATAATCTTAATTTACTTATATTATTATTATTATATTTTTCGTATTAATATTGTTTTCATAGTTAGCGGCATTATTGGTTAATATTATAATATTAATAACAATTAATTGGTAATAAACAGCTCATTAGCTACATAAAAAATATAAAAACAAAGAAATTAAAAGCACAAATTTTAAAAAGTGGAGAAGAGAGAAAAATATCGTATTTTTTTTAATAAGCTAAAGTCTAAAATCTCGTAAAATATTAATTTTGAAATATGAGTTTCGTTGAAGAAAATATTGGAAATAATAGGAACTACAGCTCCTTCAATTATCAACATCGACTTAACCTATAAGCCTTTATTTGAGATTGATTTTGATAATTGTAACTTTACTTTACAAGACTGGTAATTCAGCATTTTTTAATATTTAAATAACTAAAAACAAAAGTTTTAATGTGCCATAGAAAAACTAAATATATATATATAGAAACAGAAATATTTAAAATATACATAAAAGAACATCAAACTATTTATAATTATAATACATAATATATAAACAAAAAAAAAACAAAATATAAACAAAAAAAAACTATTTCGTGTATTATAATATTATGGCCTTCAGATTTAACTTTTAAGATGATGATTATGTGTGATAAACACTGGGATTTAATACATATCAACAAAAACATTGTCAAAGTTAATGAGAGAGAGAGAGAGAGAGAGAGAGAAACACGCGCACGCCGCACAGCTTACAATTATAGCAAAAAGTGTCGTTACAACTTTTAGTCTTAATTTTTTCCGTCTAGCCCCCTTTCGCAAAGCGCGATAAGGAACTTCGTTATAATAGATTGAACGCTATTTCGTGAGTTGAATAATTGTTTTTTTAATTAAATGCAATGTTTTTACTTGTGAATCGATTGCTGAAAAACACATAAATGCACCATTAAAAGTTTTATTCAAATGAACTCTTCTTTTCCTTTCTGTGAGCTTAAGAAGCATGAGCACTAACCTTACAGTGAAAGAGAATATTACGCTCACCGCACAGCCTTTTGCGGCCACTGACACTTTTGAGCTTCGTATTGCAGTTATTTTACGCTTCAAACTGTTGGTACATGATTTTTTTGATATTTTAGATTGATGCTTACCTATATTAAAGATTTTATTTTTATATAGTTAGTTTTTAAATAAATAATATTTCAATTTTTTATTTTTTGCATCAGAAGCAAAACTCACGAAGTAACGTACCAACACGAAATAAGGATAAGCCAGTAAAGTAAGTCTTACCTTACCGGCTTTATGTGCAACAATCATAGAATATGATTATTGCAATATACCTAATATAATATATACTTATTCGAGAACTCGCAGTCCAAGCAATAAATTAACATTTTTAGTCTCACAATTTTACATAATATTATATTTTAATTAAGTATAATTTTTAGGTACTTAGGTAAGCTGATTACGACTGGCCATGTTTACCCGCAACGTCGCCTCCCCAGTAGAAGACGCGACACGACGCGAGTTAAATAGCGACAGCGCGCCTTAAATTTTTTCCCGTCGATAAATTTGTTTGGCGCTAAAGATGTGGAAAGGAGTTTTGTCGGCGACGCGCTATTTTGACCGCTACTGATCACAACGATAAAACTGCACAGTTCGGCAACAGTTTACAGTAGACATATTATTTAGTAGGTATGTGTGAGTGCGCCGATTCGGACGGTCTGGTATAAAAATGTAGTACTGTACATTTACTGTGACCGAACTGTGCAGTTTAACGTTGCGGTGTGTATTAGCACCACGAATATTCTGCCACAGAGAAAATTCGCAACACCAACCCCAGCCATATCGTTCAGTTTATGAACAGCATAGGGCCAGGGGACGGTATCACGCGAAGGAGTCACAATAGATCCACTTGGGTCGCAATGACGTCAGGGCTCGGATATGACCTGTCTTCGATTACAGAAACAAAAGTGTAGCGGGCATTATAGACACATCTCGCGTAACGTAACGTCTTCGGCAATATGAATGTACAAATAAAGAGTATCCTATTCTATCTCTCCGGACAGACCGGCCCATTCATATTCACTATTCACTGGCAATTCACTACTTATTTAAAACCGCAGCTTACATTGGACTAACAAGTACTAACGGGGACGCCAAAATGTAATAAATAAAAAGCTAAGTATTATTTTAGTTGCTATGCTATAACTTTTTTAATTTCGTGATGTTAAAATAAAATATATTTTTTAATGTATGCATTATATCATATTATTTTGATTTCATAAATAAAAAATCTCACATGCCGAGGGATTTTAAAAAGGAACAATAATATTATTTTTATATAAGATTTAAAATCATTATAATGTATATCTTTAAAAGCACTACAAGTCTTTAAAAATATATAAATGTTGTTTTTGTATTACATAATATATTCATTAATTATTATTGCAAATTTTTCAATTCTTTAACTACATAACTCCTTTTACTTGTAATCAAATTGAACTTACACAAATTAAAAGTCTATAATACTATATACATAAAATAAAGAGTTAACTTAAAAAGTATTTAGGTAATTGAAAAAAAATAATACCTAGTACCTACTTAATAAAAAGATATGAAATGTTTTGACTTATAAAACACTATTGAGACCTTCAACGAATTTCAAGTATTTTTGGTGTCTATCAGCATAATTATCACCATCATCCCTTCTGTCATTTATAAATCGTTTTTCATGGGTTATAACAACTTGGAACAAAGCAGTGGAATAGATACGGTTGCAATCGTATCTCACTATTTTGGTTTGTTTGTGCCTTATATCAACGTTATTGCAAGTTTTACACATTTTCTTCACGAGAGCTCCATTGTGCCTCACCAGCCCAAAATGATCATACATTACAATCATTATTTCATGCAAAATAAATCTCCGATGATACCATAGGGTTTCATGATGTTTGTAGAAACGTATTGATTCATTATTAACTGACAATTCATAGAATAGAATCTCGAGTTTTCGACACAAATGCACTAAATCAACCACACAATTACAATTTCTGTGTGTGTAAGCAAGTAGCAAATTCATTAGATTCTCTTCAGAGTATGCGATAAGATTTTCTTTGGAGGCTTGTACTGTTGTGTCATTTGGAAAATTAGAACCCAAAATCCCGACTAGCACTTTTCGGAGGTCAATATCTAAAGTACTCTTTAACGTCTTCCAAGAATTGTTGGGAAGACATAGTATATTTTTTACACAGAACTGTCGATAATGAAAGCAGCTATGATCCGAAATATGTTTTGATGTTGATCTTTCAGAAAAGTTATATTCCTTGACATAAAGCGAATCCATATTGGTAAATTTGGGAACCGTTTTTAGCTTATTAATGAGCCACATCCTGTGACAGTAGCTGTGGTAGTTGTTGGGACATTTGTCCGATGATAATTCGCAAATGTTCAACTCGTCATTCACTAAACTGTCAATGTTCAGTATAGATTCACCTGAAACAAATATAATGTGATAAAAATTGTTTAACATGAAAAGAACTAAAAGATAACCTAAAAATGTCTAAAAACAACCAATATGAAAGAAATAGAATTTAACAAGTAAAACCATGTTGCTAATATCCCATAGCAACATTTTTTTCTATAGAGATGACTGACAAAGTATGAATAATTCTGAAAAATAATGAGATAATTGTTGTACTGTAAATATTTAATACATATTTAAGTAATAATATAAAACGTACACATTACATTATTAAAAAAAATATTTAAAAAATACCAATTAAAAAACTACTTAAAATAACATTAAATATTTCAGTTTTTCTATAAAAGCACTATCAAAAAGAAGCATTAACGATTACCTTGGAAAATTAATTCTAAAATCCAGCGTCTATATGCAAAGGCATCATTACACTTAGGTTTTCTTGTCAAAATCAATCTTGAATAATGTAATTCCCAAATTTTGTCCAGAAACAAATCTTGGACCATGTCCCTTCTTTTATTCCAAAAAGTACCTATATCTGGGTTTATTAAAAGTATCACATTTAGTAATCTTACAAGATGATCAGAGTTTATTGTGGAAAACTTTTTCGGCTGTCTTTTTTGTTTAAAGCAAAATTTGTCTATTAATTCTGAGTAGCAATACATGTAAACATACTTCACACACCAGGACTCTAGGCCAAAACAGTTTTCTAAGAATAAAACAGGAGATTTATTTTGTTGATTAATGTCCAAAGGTATTATGTCGAATGTGTACCTGAAAACGAATTACGCAGTTGAGTAAGGCATAAAAAGTAGCGTTTGTAATGTACAAAAGAAAATATAACACACTTACACGTCAGGAGATTTCGAAAGAACATTGTTAATATCTTTTATTATTTTTTCTACCAAAGCAAACTTGTCGTCTTCCATGTTCTATAAATTCTAATGGTAATTTTAACTTTTAAAGGTGAGCATTAATATCCGAGTTGCAATAAAACTTCATTAAATCTACATTCAGGGCTTCATTCTAACAGGTTTCATATAATTTCGTTTATTTAATTCTGAACCTTTCGGAATTCGCGATTTCTCATTTCTCAATTGACATATTTTGATTTTTCCACAATCATAGACAAAAGTTTATCAACAACAAAGTAACCCATAAAGCTTCTCTAAGTGTACACGATGGTCCACTACATAGAATATAGAATATGTAATAAGCGCCATCCAGCAAATCCAGCACCGGTACTAAAAGCCGTCATTCTAGTCATGATTGACACATCATTTATAATTTTTGCCTACAAGTCCGCGGCATTACAGGCTGGATGGTCACTATGGCCCTTTACTACTGGTCCACTTGGTTGGATGCTCTAAGGTCCACTACACAGAGTACATTATTTTATACTGAAAGGCCACTATGATGGGCCCTAGTAGCTACCTACCTCTTTGAGTAGTAAAATAGTACCTAGTGGCGTTATGCGTTAAAAGTGTCTAAGGCAGGGCGCATCCGCTCGGTTTCCTGATCAGGATTTCAGATTCAGAAACCTGAATGCTCCATTACATACAAAATGTTCAACAAGGCGCACACGTGCTTACTATTTCCGAACGACAAAAACCCGACGTTCGTTTTGGAATTCATTCCGTGCGTTCGGGTAGTCAGAACGGAAAAACACCTAATGGTGTCACTCAAACGCAGCGCTCACATACATTTCGTATCGTTCGCCGCACACGCCAAGGCCATAAATATAATAATGTCTGTGGAACAATATCCCTGTATAATCTGGGATAGTGTAATATTTGATGAATTCTTCTGGGTGTGCTCGTAACTTTGCTGTTTTGAGATAGTATTGACTCTCCGTTAATCTCTGAATGATCAACGTATGTACTCAGTAACGAGGTTTTTACTTCTCCTTGTCTAGCGCCAATAAAAGTGCAATAGCAATTAATTCATCGTCGTTGTCCATTTGTGCTTTCACAGAAGAACCTCTATTCGAACTGACCTTGTAAATTCCTAATACAAAAAACGAATGGTTGGCGCAAGGCACGCGGAATTCCGGATCTGAATTCCTGATCAGGAAACCGAGCGTATGCCCCCGGCCAAATAGCTTTTGTTAAGGCTAATGATGCTTATTTTTGGTATCAGGGGCGTCGGTCCAACACTGACTGCTAATATTGATCAGTCTCAATTTTTCAGTAGCACAGTAGGCAGTTCCTGTGAGATAGGTCATGATTTCACAGTGCCTAATAAATTATCTAGACGGCTGACGAACACATGGCTGCAATAGCTACGCTTCCACGTCTATCTGGAGTACAACAATATCTTAACAGCTGAATGTAACTAGAAAGTTGAAACAAACGCAACTGCAATCTTGTTAGCCATGGCGAACTTTGAAAGATTATGCACTAACCTCTTCTTCTATTAATTTTGGCATAAGTCCGCCATTGTTGGCAATATTCTGCCTACTTTATCCTGTGTTTTGTCTGATTGTACTTCAAGAAAATGTCAAATTGACAAACTGAAGATTCAAATTCAAAATAAGAGTTTTGCCGGGGAGTTCAATGGGTGACGTTGTAAATTTGTAATATTTCATAAATTTGTGTTATCTCGGTTCTTAATGTGTATTGGTAGAATATTAACCATTAAATATTATTTAACGTGCACAAGTGTGGGCAAGTGGTACAACTTCTAAAAACGTGCTATCTGTGTGTTTCCCGCCAAAACTCCCTAGGAACTTTCAGTAAAGCGTCTACCACTTTACTGAATCAACTGACATGACTCATTGATTGTACTGACTATTTATTTGGACTTTAACTAGACTCTAGACTTGACGACATATGAATACAGTGTTGAAAATTAAAACGAAAGTTCTATTTCCCGCCTTATTTTCTTGACACTGGCAAATGATTTTAAGATAAGCCGACGCCATATATAAAAAAAAAAGGCAAAATAAAGACAATTGACAATACAAACCACGAAGATACTTCAGTGGTATTACCATCTATAAGAAGATCTTTCCATCGTAAATTGTTTACGTATAATTAGTTGAATTAGAATTTATTAAGTTCCAACACATAAAATCATATAATGGTAAATATATTTTCTGAATTTTTATTAAATTAAAAAACTAAGTACATACTCACATGTTTTTCTTTGTTTCAGAGTGCAATATTTAATTTTCAAAGTTTACTTTCGGTTATTCTACTTTTAATATGTACCTGTGCATATTTGAGATCATTTTTCCCGAGTATTATGGACAGAAATAAAACTGGGTTCGTATTTAATATTCCAAAACTTAGCAATAAATACTAAACACCTTTGAACAAGTAGTCTGAGAATTTCGTAATTTTTCAGGTTGTTAGGAACATTTTGGAAGTGTGCACGTATAGGCGAAAGAAAGTCCCCCTATGTTGCTACTTGCTGTATAATAATGGCATTTACTATATTATTTTTAACATAGACATTCTAAAGTATCAAGTATAACAATTAACTTATTAAGTTTATCTAAGCATTTTAAGTAAAATACCTATGTAACAACAAATAAAATATTTTGTATTGTTTCTGGTGTGTTTATTTAAAGGCAAATTATTCATTCATTTCAAATGTGCAAAAAAAATACAGCTCTGAATAACAGGAGTTTTTCAACTAAAATAAAGCTAAGTAATGTTTTGGGCCCATTATTTAAAAAGTATTTTTATATATTAAGCATTTACCTTAAATTAGAATAAGACTATTCATAAAACAATAAAATTTACCCATGGAGAAATAAACAATAGTAATAAATGAAAACAAAACATTTATATTGCCTTCATAAAAAAGACATAGGTGCCTAATAGTGGCGTGTTCTATTAGACACTTTTTTTGCCCAAAACGCTACGATAATTTTTACCACAAAATGGTGTTTCTTTAGCGAAATAAGGAAATTAATGAAAATTGAGTAAATTTCGTTTTTAGCAATTTAGTGACTAATGGAACGACTGATAGGTGTTAAATTTTGACATTTCATGTATCAGTACTTAACATCTGTAAAAATACTTTAATTCTATAGTTTTAATAAGTACGTAGTTTTACTATAAAAATAACTATGTAGGTATAACAATCTCCGACATGATCATAGCCTAATTTATATACCTTGGAGTGCTATGATTAAAATATAATATGATAATAGAAGACTAAAGAAAAGTAATAGAACAAGGGACTTATTGATTGTAGTCCGAAATATCACTGGCTCGAATCTACAAATATCGAGATCCCAGGATGTAAGTGCTCCTAAGGTCATTTTCAAGAGGAAATAAGTATAAGTACGTAAAATTACCATAAGTTAGGCCACACCATACTGTTGTATGGTTGTATACACAGAAATTCTTTAAAGAGAAGCTCATAAGCTTTTTTTATTTTATAATTTCGAGGGAAGCAAGTAAGAAAAACAATTGTGTATAGTAAATCTATGTTCTAATAAACAAACACATTTCCTAATCCTATGTTTATATTTCTTTACACATAACCTAAACCTGTCAAATCTTGTCAAAAAAAAAAACGTCAAAAATTGCTTATTTAAACCCAAGTAGGGAGCTGGGTAAAAATTAACAAAATATTGTAATCATTCTTAGCGTTTTTAGCAGTTTTTGACAGTTGACAGTTGCGTGTAGAACAAGGGTGAAAACAGTTACGAATGATCATGTGGCGCTAAAGAAACAGAAAGGGAATGAAAATAATGAAAATAACGTTTTGACTGTCCTAATGGAACGCAGCATATCGTCGATGAAGTACCGATACCTCCTAACTGACATTTTAGTCCAAAATTACTTTTTTATTACAATAGACATAACACTCATATTCGCATAGATTTAATTTACTCCTATCCAATATTTCTTTACCAAAAAGCTTCTTGAGCTCTGTGAAAATATCTACTAAGTGACAGAATTCATTCGTTCGTATGTATTATATGGAAATATCTTAACTGCACCGATAACCGACTACACCCGGGCGTGTTCTGCATTTGACTGATTAACTTCGCACGATCGCTACTAGCGCGTTCCTCGCCATTTGATAGAGGGAGATAAAGATAGTACCAACCTGCGTTTTGATTTGATTTAGTTCCAGAAAACACTACTTTTACGGGGGTTTCGTAATTGAAACGGTCAGTTTTCGTTTTGCTCCTGGATAATTTATTGTTATTTGCCACTAATTTCAATATATTTGGAGAGATTATCAAAACAAAGGTAAGTCAAATCATTTTTAATGTTAAATTTAAAGATTTTAATTCTAATTCTCCTGGTTATTGCTAAGAAAATTTCAGATAGTAGGTATTTCTTCAAAAGTTTTGTTTTGTGACATTCAAAAGTGTTAGTTGGTTGGGAATGAAGATTATAGAACAAATTGGACCAGTTATTCTGTAAACTGTTATTGCCAATAGCATGGTATATTCTTATAAAGTATGTTTCTTAAATCCGTGCCTCTCCGAGCTAAGCACAATTGGCTGAGAAGTATGTCAAAATTTACGCAACCAAGTAGGTAGTTCTAGAATCAATATCTGCTAAGTGACTAAATCCTTATAAAACGTAAACATAATCACATCCCTTCGTAACTAATAAAAAGGTAATGTATTGGAAACTATTTTAGTATCAATAGTTGATCAAAATAAATAAAACCTTATTTTTAAACAGTTTTTTTCTTCTGGTGTAAAATTTGATTCCCTACACTTAGGAGGCATTGGTACTTCATCGACGATATGTAGGTAAATAAAAAAACAGTTCAATGAAAACAAAATCAATTAATTATCAAATTTTATTATTTTTTAAACATAAAAAATTGTAAAAAAAACTTCCCTACATCAGTTTCTATGCCTATTACATTGAGTCACTATTCTGTAATTATTATTATTGAAAATACTATTCACAGATACTTCTGCACATCAAAATGTTCACATATAAAATTGGCAATAAAAATTGTGATTCTATACTAAAGTATAGTAAAATGTACTCAATTATACTCTATTCAGATCGAATTTAGTATTTATAAATAAAACAATTTAATTTGACTAAAGTAAGATATCATGGTAAATAAGTGATATTTAAATTTAGTTTTTTATCCAAATAACTGTGTAACTCCTCTGGTGTTGCGAGTGTCTATGGGCGGCGGTATTCGCTTACCATCAGGCGATCCGTCTGCTCGTTTCCTGGTTCATTTCATAAAATATAAAAAAAAATTATTTACTGGCTACTGATGTCTGTTTGTTTACTAAAGATGAAATTGCATCTGAACAGTATATTATATCAAAAGGTACTTAAAGTATACTGCCTACTTATGTTGTCACTAACATTTTAGCAACAATATGTCTGATGAAATATAAAATTTTTAAAAATTGATTAGAAAAGAGTAATTCTATGGAAATTAGCATTATATTTACTGCACTACAGTTGCAAATGTTACTATTTGGAATCATAGAAAATTGTACAAACTCTGTTTACCAACATTACTGTTTACTATTATTAGATAAATAGTATCTCCAGTAATATATTATATACTGGAGATACTATTTATCAACTAATTTCAACACAATGTTAAAAAATACCAGTCTAAAGTCTTAGATACTACTGATACTAGATAATATTAAGAGCCACATACATTTTATGTTACTATTTTTTTTAATGTACTTACTTATTTATCAAACAAATTAGGCTCAAAATATGTATATTTTTTGTATTTTAACTCAATATCGTATTGTGCGTTTCCATTACAAGATCAAGTAGGTATATCTTGATGAAGTGTTAGTGGCTGGCCTCTTATATTTCGTCCCAGATGTAAGACGACTATTACTATCTAAAACTCAGTATAGTAACTCAGCACTACACTATTGACAATATATTTGTAAACTCATCGTTTTTATCTAACGAATCTTCGATGCATCATGAACATGAAACTATTAGAAAAATATTATAGCCTATTCGCGTAAAGTTTACAGTGAAAATATCAAATCTGACCAATGACGCTTAAGCCGTGTTCATATTTACCAATTAAGTATGCCATTTTGACATTTACACAGAAGACTAATTGTAAAATAAACGCGTATAGACTATAGCTGTTATGAATGAAAGTTACTAGGTAATCAATATACTCATTCAAATAAGAGGTTAAAAAAGAGACAATAATACTGTTGTTTAATAATAATTAAAAATGCATGGAAGGGGCACCAGATAAACAAGTACATAGAAAAATGTCGATTAGATTGCACAACTACAAGCATACGACGTGTGCACAATTCTCCTATCGCGTACACGGCAATAGTATCAAAATGTGTCAAGATTGTGCCTTCTCGAAGGGACATCTTTTTCAAAATTCGTGTTTTGAGTTTTTATGTCATGTGAGATTGAGAATAGTGATGTGTTGTTGGTTGTCATGATGACAAATAACAAAATATTAATATTATATTTGTGTCCAATGAATGTTTAAACTTTATAATATAAGAATATTACATACAAAATATATCAAACAAAATAGTGGTTACTTATTGTACTGTGTGTATGAAAAATAATATAATAGATAAAAATATCTCATATTTTAATTATCCTAAGGATATTAATAGTTAAGTAAATATTTAATTTTCTAGGAGATGTCTTGCTGTATCTTATGAGCGACCATGACCTGATGAATAGACCCCTGAATCACACGCGTGATCGTGCAGGTTCGATGCCGGGTTGTGGTGTACCAATTAGACTTTCTCAATAACCGTATATTGACATTAGACTTAGCTTAATTTACTCCAATCTTCTGTGACAACCCTGACAAAATTTGGATCGTTCTATGAAAGGTATCTAAAGGTAAAGGATCTCTGTACGTAAGTATATATTTTTACTCTGTGAAAGGAGTATTGTACATTTTTTACCATCGTATAATACTAACATTTTAGTTTTTTTATGTGTCTATCCTCTTGAGTCCTCACTAGCCTGGGTTACACACGCGTCTACTGCGACATTGAACCTACTAAATTAAATCCATATCAAAAAAATATCAGAACATAGGATGAGGAGCAAGGAGTTGTGTATATTTTATCAAATTGATGAATTATATTTCTATCATCCAGTATATTATTTTCCATGATTCAATGTGCAAATATAATAAGTTATGCTAAAACGTCCAAATATTTAGCGGTTGTCATTACCCAAAATTATTACGTTAATTAAGAAGTTTTATTCTACTAAGGCCAAGATTTTTGAATAGTATATTGGAAATATATTTCGATAATTTTTGCCATAAAGAAAACAAAGCACTGTCTTTTAAATAAAGTAGTTTTTATATGTTTCAAATTTGAATATTCTATTTTATATAGAATTACTTTTTATTGCACTAAACGCACTATAAGCTAGGTATATGGCTTATTATAATTATATTTTTTAAAGGATTTATAATATAAAGTTAGAAATTAATACAAAAGTCTAATGTGCAATAATAATCTATATAATATTATAAATATGCAATTAAATAAACATGACCATAACATAATACAAGATAAACATTGTAATTTGTCATAATAATTGTAAAAGCGAAAATAATAGACCTCTTATTCTATTTCATATGGCACAATAAATTAATGTTTGAGCAAGAAGGTCAGGAGACTTTGATTGTTTAAACTAGAAGTGGCGGCCTAGCAGGAACATTTGCCAGTGGCATTACGTTAACAAATGAAATCTGTATGGGCGCTGTCATGATTTTGACAGATTTTCAATAACGTTACGTTTACGCCGCTATCAAATGTTCCTGCTAGGCCCACTGCACTACTAGTATATTACTTTACACACAGGGTTGTTGTTTATACCTGTTTGTTTAACATTATAATGGATCTTTGAAAAATATTTAAAAAAATTTACAGTCAACTCTTACAAACTCTGTGGTAATGTATGAATGAGAAAGCGTTGACAGTTTCGTTTTTACCCGACTACGGCAAAGCTAAAAGAAAGGGTAATAATGATTTTGGCAGTCTACGTATGTTTGTTCCATCGTAGCGCCTAAACTACTAATCCGATTGTAATAAATTTTGTGTCAATAGATTCGTAATAACGGCCCGGGTAACATAAGCTAATATGGTTTGCGTAGTCGAGTTATAGTTTTTAATTTTTGTTTGTCTTTATTATTGAAGTCGTAAATCCAACATATTTAGCTTATAGCTCAAGTACAAGATGGCATGTTTTTATGCTTTGTTTTGGTTTACAATAATTTACACCTATTAGACCAAAGATAATTTAGTTACAAGTTAAATATGAGAAATACTGATTATTTTTCAATGAAAATCGAAACAATGACTCTAGCGAACATTCTATTCATGATTTTTATTTTAACGAAACTTTTTAGTTTCAATTATTTGCACAAGAAAATCTTATTATGATTAATTTCTTAGGTTTACGCGAATATTGTTCATTGTTTTAAACACTTACGGATTGTGTCGCGGTGCACGCGGTGAAAAGTGCACCGCGACACAATCCGTAAGTGTTTAAAACAATTATTATGATTAATTTTATATAAAATATTTATCTGATCAAACGGAGTTAATTTTTTTTTATATTTAATGTGTAGTGATAATATAAATGCAAGAAACAGCAATGAAATATAAATGTTTTAAATGAATAAAAAAATCAATAAAAAGTATCACAGAGAATTAACAAGTATTAAAACAGATTTGGAGTACTTGTTGCAAAAAGTTATGCGAAGACAATACTAGTATCATTTCAATTGAAAAAAAATTTTTGGTGTCATATTATCTAGATATTATATCTATCGCTTCTAGACTCCTAAGAAATTCGAATTCAGGGATAGCAAATATAAATTAGCAGTAACAGAAAGAAACAGACAAAAACAGAAAGCATTTTTCTTTTTTTTTAATGATGTGCAATCCCTGTTCTACTGTATAGTATAAAATTTTAGAATTAGCATTGACAAATTTTACAGTACATTGAGATGATACGATACGATACGATAAGCGAGGCAACCCTTATAAAAGTCTCATACAAAACCAGTAGCAAAAGGTATAATCTTACTTTAAAGTCTTAACAATAAAGTACTACATACTAAACAATAAAATAAAGGTTAATATAATCAGTACACAATAAAGTCTAAAAATAAATACGACTTACGCTAGAGAGCTATATATTTACCGGCCAAAACAAACGCTTGCAGTCAGTGGCTCATAGACCAATGAATAAGCGACTTTTTTCTTTTCCTGTTATGTTACAAGATTTATTGTGTTAACGTCGCTTTTTCCCAATCTAATGACCAAATACAGAAATCTTGCTTAATTATTAACGTCTGCTCAATTGTATAGTTTTGGCACCAAAAACCTCTGAAACAATCCTCCTGAGACTCAGAAAAGCTAAAGCTAACAATGACTACACCGATACGACTAAATGAGACTGCTGACTCACTACCGCTACTGTCCTTTTAAGTGCTTGATACCCTGAAACTGAATTTCAAAATTAAATGTAAAATTTACTAAAATATAATTTACCAGATCAGATTATGTACTATAAACGTATTTAGCTAGTGGTCCTGGATTCGAATTGCACTAAGGCACATAAGAGTTCTTATCTTCGTACGTGAGATTTAAAGGTGCATGCACTTGTGTTAGTGTAGTTATAGTTGGTTAAACAATAGAAAATAATGGTTGTTACACTTGGTTGTTATAGTTTTGTGGTATTCACTTTCGATGACACAAACTGCTCTTTTCCAGACCTACTACTTAGCATGAGAAAAAAGTCTCACCGCATTGTATTATAATAATGGGGAACATGCAGTCTTTTTTTTAATTGGCTTTTCGAAAAGTACATAATAAGCCAGGAATTATTTTCAGCCAGACATTGCAATGGCATATCTATGATCAACCGCTGACGAAATACAGTCATCACAAAAGTGAGTTTGTTGGAAAGTATTAAAAACGCTATATACAAAAATAATGCACGAGTAACGTCACAGCAGTTGATAATGTATGAAGATAAATACAAAATTGATTTCATTAACTAATATACTGCGTACTTATATGTATATCATTGTCATCACAAAAAATGGTCTGCTTTTTCAGTCCCCTAACTTTTTAATTTAGCAAATGATTTCTGTACTTTTTGCATTTTTCGGTCCATATTTATGTTGCCTTTCGGGAAATTAATTTTTTTGTTGGTATAAAACAAATGCATGTTCCCTATTGCGCATAAAAATCGTCATTCGAACCGCCTCTTTGCACCAAACAACATAAAAACGTGTCTTCTAACCTGTATCTTTATGGCGTATTCTATCTGATCATCTCCAGATACTTGTGCTTGTGTTTGGTGAGCATCTCGGTGACGGTGACCAGTTTCCGTATCGCGGGCTGCGACTTCGCTAGATTCTGTAGCTCGGCCAGGTGAGACACGCAGATGTGGTGGATGGTTGCCAGCTCCTTGGCTGTGAAGAGTTAATGATTCATTGCTTATTTTATTTACCACTCAAACACATCACGACTAATGTTATTTTGTATGATGGCAAAATGACATATAATTGACAATTTGTATTGTGACTGCATGTCGTCATTGTAATACAAAGAAATTATGAGAACACTCTACTTGCCTACGAATTAGATTCCCTGATTGTATATTAACATGCAACTATGTATGTATCTTATATTCATGTATCTTTATCACACATTTCTGTCCTATTCACAGGTAGTGGCGTTAACAGCCGGTGTCAAACAGGTTAGACTTTTGGGCGGTTTTAACTTTTTGAAATTTAATATGCTTTTGTGACTACTGTGACATGAAGAAACAAAAGTATTTTATTTAATATCTATAACTATAACTATAACTTAGCAATTGATATAACATACCAATATCGAAATTGTTGTTGGAATTCGGCGGAGTATTTCCAGGGTCTTGCACATTGCTCAGTTGATCCAAAAACACAACCATACGCTCCTTGTTCTTCAAGATGAACGGATTCACGACTTCCATGTACGGCTCCTGTTAAAAATTGAGAGTTTATTACCTAAAGAAAGCAGTTGTTGACGAGCAAGCTTCTACTTATATCGAATTTCGATCATATACATTGGTAATAAAGCATCATTCACCTTGGCACCAAACTCGACGAGATTAGCGAGGTTCTGCAGGCATTTAGCGACCATGAGTAGCGATCGCTGCGCGTGCGGCGGCGGCGCACCCGCGACTAGACCCCACGCGCGCGGCTCAACTAGTGCCGGGCAGATCAGCCGTAGGAATATGAACCCTATAGTAAACGTGAAAGGTTTGGTAATTGAATGACATTAATTGGATTACGAAAGTAATAAGGGCACCTTCCTTTTTTTCGAATTGTATCGTACCACTAATAATCGTAATCGGATCTGGTAACAATTATTATATGTTCCGTTTTGCCAATCCATTTTTCTGTCTTTTCTAAAGTATTTTCTGGTAATCAAAGCAAATAATACATCTATGAATTCTTATCAAATGAATGTGGAGAAAGCCGGAAATTATTCGTTGCCTATAATCCGACTAAAAACAAAATGACTTGAATCTAATGAATTATCTACACACAAAATTAATTTTTGTTTAGTAAGGTTTTACTTGTTTAAATAGAAGAAATGTTTTGTGTTTGCGGCGGCCATATTGCATTGTGTTTGTTTACAATTTAATCGCTCCTGTTTATTTATAGTTTTCTTAAAAGATTTTTCATTTTAACATTTGAAAGTGTGTACATTTGATTGTGAGGTTTGAGTTGATAATGTGTGTTTATTAAAAATTAAAAATAACAAGTTCCACAATTGTCATTCAGTGAAAAGATTCAAATTCTGTCTAAAGGTAGGTGTGTACCCGAGTTACAACAATTAAACCAGCAAAAAAATAATGTAACTCGAAAATTTCATGTTAAAAGTTATTTAGGTAGTTAAGTAATTGACATCGGGATATAGTAATCTCAAGTAACCGGAACCTTGAATATGTGAAAATTGAAGCTGACTGACTGGTGAGTAGTTATAATATTTTAAAATATGCTTATTATTTTACTTATTAGAATTTCTTCCGCCGCGACGATCGATCGCTGTTTTGTCTGCGTTGCCGTAGAAGATACACATGAATAGTAGTACATCTAAGACTTGCTCTGTTGGCATGGTTTCGACTTAGAGATCCGTCGCTTGGCTGTAGCTATGCTAAAAATCTATAAACGAAAAAGTTTTTGTGACCGAGTACTTCGCCGCATGCCCAGTGCCATAATCCTGTGCACGCCACTGGTATCTGTATGTATATTATTGTCTGTAGGATAACGATAATTCATGTATGTAAGCATAAATTTTATCACAACACTGCATACCAGACACAACCCTCGTGCGCACAAATCTCTCGTTGGGCCACTTGGCGACGGCGGCGCGCTGCAGACACCCGCATAGGTAGCGGATCGGTCGCGGGCACGCCTCGGGGGACGTGAATATAGACAAAGTAATCTGTAACAGAAGTAGATAGACTAGAGAATACATATACATAATAATTTAAATCTTCAAAATAGTTTCCCTTTTCACTCAAACAAAAGTTTAATTATTTATTTTTGCACTTCTTATTTTAGAAGTCAATTTTGAACATTTAGCACGTTAGTTACGTTGGTACTGCTCCAGACTGTTTTACCTGGTCTAATATCATCAGCAGGAACTCGGCGTTATTACAAGCGTCGTCGGGCGAGTCCATTTTAGTGGGGTTCAGTTCAGCCGATTGTTTGGAATCGATCAGCTTCTGCACGGTTTCAGCTATCGCCGCCTGAAGGTAACAAATCATATTAATGTGAATAGTCATCTGACAAAATTCTTACAATACAAGTGTATGTAATGTTGAATTACATTTTGTGAAATAAGTAACTCTTCATTGATAGAACTATGTAATCACACGAGCATATTGCTGTTTTACTAGCACAGTAGCATTGTCTGTTAGCATTATACTGATAAAATATCGTAATTGTAATACAGCATGCAAGTGGTAATAAGTACTGAAAGTAGTATTTTTATCTAGCGTTATGGCTCACACACACCTGCAGGAACGGCTTGCAGAGCGCGTGCATGAACTGGTCCAGCACGGCGGTGGCGAGCGAGGCGGCGCGGAAGAGCGCGCGGTGATCGCTCTCACGCGCCAACTCGCCCGCCGCCAGTTCCCGCGCCAGCTCCGCGCCGCGCCCGCACTCCGAGAACGCGTGTAGCACCGCTATAAAGGCAAAAACATTTACTATAATCCTTGGCAATCGACACCAGCTACATTAGAGGATTTATATATGTAATGTCGACAAATTAATAAGAGTGCCGAATGCCGAGTTTTTGTCACTACTCGCCATGAAGAAGTTAACTACAACTTTTATGGCATCTAATTAGTTATCACTGTTTGCCAAGTTTGTTAGGGCGTTGTTTCGATGCGATACAAATTGTAGTTAACTTCTTCATGGCGAGTAGTGACAAAAACGCGCACACAGCACACAGATTGCGATGTTGACCGATTATATTTGCAGTGGCATTTTGTTAAAGAACATATACCCTAAGCATTAATGTTTCAGACCAAGCTTAACAAAACTTTGAAAAAGTACCCAAGCAGCTATTTTTGTTGTATCAACTCGGGAGCCGTGCCGAAGGCACGAATGTCTCTCTCACTGAAAATGGGGTATTATTTAGACTAATATAATTACATGTGGCCAGCGGTTGTCTGTCGGTGCGGCAGAGATCCGCCAGCGCCTTGACCGCGGGCAAGCCGGGCTCCAGCAGCAACTGGCGCAGCGGGTTGTACTCCTCGCGCGGCATTACCAGTTCTTGCATGTATCTTAAAAAAAAGACATATTGTAAAGTAGTAAGGCAGGATTTTGCTAGCATGACTTAGTGCAGACTAAGTTATGCAAACAAAATCCATCCCTACTTTACAGATGTAAAGTAGGGAACTTAGATAAGCGGCAGCAGCGCTGTAATGTAGTGTGAAGAAATCCTAATGTGATGGGATGGCCCTAACTTGATGCACGATCTGCTTGCGATTGATGTAAAAGGTCCGAACGCTAATGTATTCAAATAATATTTACACATTGAAAATAAACGTTTCCTTATTTATCTTAATGTACAGACTAACTTTGCATATAGCTAAGAAAGTAAACAGTCTAAATTTCACAAGTAACAACAGAACATACATGTTGTTTTCTTTTTATATGATCTAAAAAAATCTGATTTTAAACCAATTAAAACGCACCTAATACGCAGCCGCAGCGACCCCCACTCTCCAATAGGCGTCATGCCCGCTAGAGGATACCACTCCTCCACCTCTTCACCATTTGCCAAGTTAGCCAGTTCTATTGTCAGTTCTGCTACCTACAATAACATCAGAAACATAAAATTAATCAATGCAATATATAAATATTACATTGGTATAATTACACGTTTAGTTACACTTACTTCAGACTCTTTCCCTCTCTTTCCGGTGTTATGAACGGTTATAGTAAAGGAAGTTACATCTGGTGGGACATCACTGAAATAAAAAATAAAACAAATAAACCATTATTAAGGAACCTATGTAATGTGTTTTATTTATCATACTGCATTGTCTTCATCTTTGCATATATTTCATAAAGCTAAACGGTAGGTTCGCTTGATTTCTAATTGGTCATCATGTGTCCAGTCCCTCTTTTTATATAAACCAGTTATATCACCAGAATATAAAAATAAATACTAACTCGAAGAAGAACTCGTCATCCCAGTGCGGGTCGGGCGAGGGGCGGGGCCGTGTGCGCGCGACGGGCGCGGCGCCGAGCGCAAGACGTAAGTGAGGGCGCGGCGCCAGCCGAGCGGGCAGGCGGTGCGCGGTCACGCAGCGTACGCGCAACGCGCGCAGCCATACCACGCGCGCCACCTGTAAAGTATGTAATATGTATGATCAATAAAATTTGTATTTTATATGTGCGTACAGTTATTAAGAACTGTTTTCAATGTATTTAGAATACTTGGAAATCTTTCCTAAACATAACAAGTTAATTAAAACTCAAACTCAGTTTTTATTTCCATGTAGGTTACCAAGTAACTATTATAGTATTGTCCTACATGATACCTACCACCGGTTCGGAAACTAGCCCGGCGAGAAGAACCGGCGTAAGAAACTCGCACGGAAACTCTTCCCAACTTTAAACAAGTTGTAGTAACTTAATATAGTAACAAAAGTCAAGTTATAAGGTTTACCTTACATGAAATTGGCGTTTGTCAAGTGGCCAGCACTTGGATCTCAAATAAATCTTCTTTGGTTAGGAATTCCAATTTCAAATTTATACCACTATTTACTCATGCATTTGTATTTCTAAAACCGTAATTTATTTGTTTTTTCCTCTTTTGGTTTTTCCTTTGCGTCACTCTGTTTACAATATGGAAAACTTGAAATATCGTATTATTTTCGAGTACGAGTTCCACCGTGGCACCAGTGCCGCAGAAACGGCTCGAAGGATTAATTATGTGTATGGCGGCGGTGTCGCAAAAGAAAACACAGTGCGTTTTTGGTTCCAACGTTTTCGTTCTGGAAATTTCGCCCTGCAGAACAAGCCCCGTGGACGGCAGGAGACCAAAGTTGATAATGAAGAATTGAAGGCTATTGTGGAAGCGGATTTTAATCCACTTGAAGTAAATTGGTAAGGTGAAAAAGCTTGAATGGTGGGTACCTCATGAATTGAGTGCAGTAAACCGACAAACGCGCGTCGACTGCTGTGTTACAGTACTCAATCGGCACAATAATGAAGAGATTTTAAATCGAATCATTACCTGTGATTGAAAGTGAATCCTGTACGATAATCGGAAACGCTCAATGCAATGGCTGAACCCTAGCGAACCAGCCAAAGCCTGCCCTAAGCGAAAATTGACTCAAAAAAAGTTACTTGTGAGCGTTTGGTCGACTAGTGACGGTGTCGTTCACTACAGCTTTCTTAAATTTGGCCAGACGATTACGGCAGATGTATATTGCCAGCAGCTGCAAATCATGATGTAAAATCTAGCTGCTAAACAACCGAGGTTGGTCATTCGCTCAAGGCCACTGCTGCTTCAGGACAACGCTAAACCACACACTGCACAACAGCCGGCTACCAAATTAGAGGAGCTTCAATTGGAATGTCTAAGACATCCAACGTACTCCCCGGACCTTGCTCCAACAGATTACCTTTTTTTTCGAAATTTGGATAACTTCTTGCAAGGGAAAAAACTTAACTCCGATGGGGCAGTCCAAAGCGCCTTCAAAGATTTTATTGATTCCCGTCCGAATGGTTTTTTTAGTAAAGGAATCAATGAACTACCTATGAGATGGCAAAAGTGCATAGATAGCAATGGTATATACTTTGATTAAATAAATATATTGCAAAAATATAAAAATTAATAAATATAGTGCAAATCAATCGAACGTTTTTAACTTTACTTACACAGTAAAACCAGAGACTTTATAGTATTTTTTCCTACTTTACCTTCTGATTATCGACCCATTTCCATTTTACCAATCCTTTCTAAAATTCTTGAGCAAGCAGTTACCAAACAATTTAGTGATTTTCTAAACACCAACCATATTTTAAGTCCCTACCAGTCTGGATTTCGTCCTGGGCATAGCACTACCACTGCATTGCTGAAAGTAACGGACGATATACGGTATGCAATGGACAACAGACTGCTAACAATTTTAGTTTTATTAGACTTTAGTTGCGCGTTCAATTCGGTGGACTACGATATTTTGTTGGCCATACTTAGGTCTTTAGGTGTATCTTCTTCTACGTCAGCATGGTTTGACTCCTACCTGAGAGGACGAAAGCAACGTATATTTACTCCTGACGTTAGTTCTGACTGGTCCAGCATTACTGCTGGTGTCCCACAGGGAGTATTGTCCCCATTACTTTTCGCGGTCTTCATAAACGAAATAACAAGGTTCATTTCTTCGGCCTACCATTTATATGCAGATGACCTGCAAATTTACAGGCACACTCGTATTGAGGAAATTGATCTTGCTATTATTGCTGTTAACCAAGATCTTTTAAATATATTTAAGTGGGCGAACACTTTTGGACTTCTGGTTAATCCAAAAAAGTCGCAAGTTCTTCTCATTGGCAGCTGGCAGTTGCGCTCCAGGGTTGATTTTGAATCTATTAGCAAAATAATTTACGGTAGTGATGTATTGGAGTTTAGCGACAATGCCAAAAATTTAGGTCTAAAATTATTGATTGCAACCTGTCGTGGTCTGCTCATATTAATGGTATAAGCAAAAAGTTACATCATTCTTTGCATACATTAAAAAGACTACAGAATTTCCTTCCTCTATCCACTAAAATTCTTCTAGCACAATCCTTGTTATTGCCATTGATAGATTACGCTGACTCCTGTTTTTTGGATGTAACTGAGGAGCTCTTGTGTAAACTTGAACGTCTCCAGAATTTGTGCATACGTTTTATTTTTGGACTGCGCAAATTTGACCATGTTACCGAGTTTCGCAACAAATTACAATGGCTACTTATAATGGGATTTTCATACACTACCCCGAGCGATAGGCCTCTGCGTACTTGTAACCCAGAAAAGGTACTCGACACCCATTGGTGTAACTCAAATTTCTACGCCAACTCGTTCACGGTCCGAGCTGCCCAGCTGTGGAATGCTTTGCCTGAACATGTGCGGCAGGGTCCAACAGTGGACACGTTCAAGACTAGGCTGAAGAATCATTTCTTATTGTCATCAGCAACAAAATAGTTTATGTAGGTTTATTTTATCATATTATTATTATTTATTAGGTTCATTAATTTTTGTTTATTATTCTTTTATGTAGGTATTATTATATTTATAATATGTATTAGTATATTGTATTTATTAGTTTATTATCATTATAAATCAGTTGTAAGTAATTGTCTCTTTTTCAATCTGATATTATTCTTTGCTGTACTACCTGTGTCCTACTTATTTTATTTTTCCTAAACTCTGTGTAAGGTCTGCTGGCAGAGATCTCTTTTTAGAGATAAGCACGCCTTTGTACCATCTCTTTTGTGTATTTTGTAATATTTTGTGTTATTTTTGTTGTGTACATGAAGAATAAATAAATAAATAAATAAATATTTTATATCACTCATAACATGTACATTATTACTAACACATTTACACACACATTTATTGTCTTTTAGTATTGTGTAAAAAAATACTATATTATTTATATTTATAGCGCGTTTTAATAATTGACATGCTTCAACTGATCGTAAATTATATAGACTTCTCTGGTCTCAGTCCCTGTATTTATTTATAAGAGTTTTACTCGTGTACAATTAGACCGACGTTGGAAAAGAAATATTCGGCAAGTGTCGGTATTTCACAGTGTTTTCTCTTTCGCATCACACATGTCACATTGGTAGTGTTTGACAGAATCGATCTAACACCACTGAATGTTCGTTTTCAAAGGTCGATGTGCATTCCTTATGGCCGGACATTGTATATCTCCACGTACCTTGCAGTGATGTCTGGCCTGCTGCGGCACACAGAGCGGGCGCAGCGCGTTCAGCCAGTCGCGCAGGTCTGCGGGCGACGCGGCCGCGAGGAACGTGTGCGTGGACAGGCACGGCAGCGCGCGCTCCACCAGTTGGAAGCAGAACTCGCGCTCCCAAAGCGACTCGTGCACCTGGAAAATAAGGCCGCGTTTACACAAGGCGTGTTATAAAAAATATATAATGTGCAAGACGCAAGTAACGATTACATATCGGTCGTACCCGGCTAATGTATAGTTGCTTCTTCCAAATAACCTACAGTGAAAATTCTCTTTAACGACATTTATAACAACGTTCCAACGTTATAACAAGTTTTGTTTGTGAAGTTTGTCATGGTACAATATGATAATTATCCGATAATACGACTATTGGCTACTACGCTCATAATTTATTGATTCCTTCAATCTTCTAGCAGATTTTTACTGTTTGTTTACGTAGTCACGAATGTTATTTCTTAAAAATTAAAACTTTAAATGAAACAAACGTATTACAAAGAAAATCAGAAAACATGTATGATTTTATGTATTTAAAATGAACAAATCACCTGATACAAATAAGCGCACGACAGATCAATAAGACCCTTAGGTTTGGTCCGTTTCGGGGAGTCGTAGAAGTATAAATGCGTATCCGTTCCCTCTTGGAGCAGAACGAAGTACAACGCTTTCCACTTCTTAGCACCCTTGTCTGACTTCTTGTGGAGGTATCCTTGGTGTTTTATACCCTTCATCTTCTTTAATCCGATTTGATCACGGCACTCTCTGAGCGTGGCGTATATCTTCTCCGCGGCGGCGCCCGTCGCATTCTGTTGGGGCTCGATTTGATGCCCTTCCGCTATGAGCTGTAATAGTATATTGCTATTTTATTACAAATTTACACTACTTAAAGAAGTTTACATATCTGTAACTTACACGAGTAGACCACGGGGAAAGACATAGACTACTTTTAATCCCTAAAAAGTACAGTGTTCCCGTGGGATACTGTATTTACGCGGGCGAAACCGCAAGCAACATCTAGTAATTATAAATAACCCTGTTCCAAACAAACGTTATCTCACGCAAAAGCACAAATTATTATATAACAATAAAAATAATAAAAAAAGACTTACCGGTTGTCCCAATGTATGTCCTTCTACAATCTGCTCCTTCCTATACCTATTGATGACGGCGTCTAAACACTCGAAAGTGCGCCCGCCCATGAGGTACCTGACGCCTTTCTTCTCGATACGGAACCGTTGGATTTGGTTGTTTATATGGAAGAACAGGGAGTAATCGCCTGGAGAGTTGTCTGATGGCCTGGAATGTTAAAGGAGCACATTATCCTACTACCGTTATAAATGTGAAAGTTAGTGAGGATGAATGGATGAATAGATGGTGGATGTTTGTTACTCTTTCACGCAAAAACTACTGAACTGATTTTGATAATAATTTGGTATGGTAGTAGTTTATGCTCTGGTTTAACATATAGGCTACTTTTTGTCCCGAAAAAGTACAGCGTATCCGTAAGATATTGTATTTACGCGGGCAGAGCCGCGGGCAAAAGCTAGTATTTTTTTATTACATCATTAGATTATGATATTAATAATTATCAAAATAAAAGATATCACATGCTTTCAAAAAATACAAGGAGCCAAAAATTGGTACACAAAATATAATGACATCATTATTTTAAATACAAAGAGAAAAGAGAGGTAAAAAAGAACAGAAAATGCGCTAAGGATGTGTAGTTATAATAATTATGTTACTGTACCACATAGGAAAACAAAAATATTACCTGTTTTTTAATAAATTTAACAAAGAATTCATGTTTACAAAAATCTGTAGACTAAGAGATATTTTAAGACTGAATGCTATGTACCAGGCATTCAAAGCTATCTAGCATATAAATAGAAATATATGTCATACAGTGCAGGGTGGAATGACATTTCAATGTGTAATTACATTCACGAATGCCTTTGCCAAAATATTATCATTAGAAGCACTATTTATATGCTTTGTTCATAATTTCATTGTTATTCGCCGGTTTTCGGAGAAACAGTGGTAGCAAGTAGCAACGTTCCTACCATTGTGTCACTCACCTGACCAAAAGGGTCCAGCCTTGACCAGCATATCTACGACGATTTCGCTCTTAGTTGGGATCAACATTTGCTAGCGTCATTTCACACCGGTTTTCCGTGAGACCGTGATGTCACACACATGACCAAAAAAAGCTCCCTAGTCCAGCACTGACCATCATATTATATACGGCTTCGCTCTTGGTGCAGTTGAGATGGACACAACACTAGCCTTATTTAGCGAGGGTTTTCTGTGAGACATATTGGTCGCGGTATCACTTACCTGACTAAAAAGCTCCCGGGTCCAGCCTTGACCAGCATGTCCACGGCCTCGCTCTTGGTGCAGTTGGGATGGAACCACGAGAACACCGTGTTGGGGTCAATAGATGGATCCAGGTCTTCAACCAACTCCCTGAATATCATTCCCTGCTCTCCAGTCCTAGATATACATGTTTAGCTTCATTAAAGTATATGCTTATTTGTAGCTCGTTTAAATAAAGAGAGGGATTTAGACCCACTGTAAGGAGTAACCTTTAATTTCAATTTTCAATTAACTTGGAACAACATTTAATAAGGAAAGTGGAAGAATTTTATGCAGTAAAATATTTTTTGTTCTCTCTTCTATTGAAAAAAATCTCTTTAAATATAAGGCACATTATAGTGTATTTTTTTTTTACGAGAACGTAGTCGCGGGCAGAGGTTGATAAACCATAAATTATCATAAAAAATAGATATGCGTTGCAACTGAATGCACCAATAACTCTACAACATTAAGATCTGTATCTTATTATTGAGGTTACGATATTTATGTCGGTAGAACTCGGTAACTACTTTAATAGTAGGAACTTTTAATTTCTATTATATTTCACTTCGAGCCTATTTCACAATCTGCTAATAAGAGTCGGATAGCTTATTCGAAAGTTTTGTCGCTGCTTACTTTATATCGAGCGACAGAGACAAAACATGCAAATAAGATATCTGATATTTATCAGTAGATTGTGCAACAGGTCCTTAATGATAAGTGGGACAACAAAAAATTATATTAAAGTTAGTCAAAAAAAAATTGTGGCAACTTAAAAATGCCTAAGCAAAATGGCGCCTACACACGCTGGAAAAGCAGCGGGCAAGCGGGGATCCATGGGGATAAGGAGGCATTGAAGAACAAAAGGATTGCATGCTTACCAAGCTACTAATAATGCCTAACAAGTAAATGTAGTATATTACAATATTTTCTTCGTTGGTTCACGCTCAGTCAAAAGCCTGTCATGTCATATAACCGATCACAACATTGGGTCATAAAGACTAATAAGGCTGGGACTATATAATCCGTAATCCGGCGGACCCGGGAAAATTCATAGCACTGAAAATATAACTCTGCGCTAATACTATAGAGTTGAAAATGGAAGTGTCTCGCTTCGTGTCATATATGACATTGGCAATTGAGAGAGTTCAGAGTAGAGTTCTATTTTCTGTGCTCTGAATTTTCCCGGTCCCGCCAGATTCCGGATCATATAGTCCCAGCCTAAGGTGGCCCAGCGGGTCATACCTGTGCGCCGTGACCCAGAGCCAGCCGTCACCCATGTCGTTGTGCACGAAGAATATGTCACCCTTCTGGAACGTCAGCTCGTCCGTGTCCGGCATTTTGGTGTACGGCAGAATCGCGACCACGCGCTGTGCAAACAAATAATGAGCCTTAGCGCCTGGTTAATGTAAAACGTCGAAAATATAATGCGTCAAAGGGCTTAGAAGAAGAATTTATAATATACATGGAATGGACACTAAAGTTGGCAAAATTCTATAGGTTTTTGTACTTCGGTTGTTGTTATATTGTAATAAAATAAGTGACATCTTATTGATAGTAATATAAATTACGTTCGTGTACAGAAAGCTCGAATAAAAGCTATGGAACATTTTTGAAGTTGGATGGATTGACTAATTTTATTAGACATCTCTTTCTTCCCCATTTCAGAGAAGAAGATACGAGTGAGAAACAATGAGTTGTTTTTTAGCTAAAAGTAGTTTGTTAAAATAAAATAAAAGTATTTGTTTCTAGGGAAGCTAGGAAATGACGGAGCTATTTCTTTTAAGCTCCTTTTTGGCAATTTTGCAATCATTATGCTGTGTCAAATTTATTGGTACCTACAGATAACAGATGTATAAAAATCAAGAGGACAGTCAGGAGTCCTGCCGTGACCACGGCTGCTGGAAAGTAGGCGAAACGTCGGTAAAAAGAAAAGTGCACCGCGACACAACCCGTAAGTGTTTAAAACAATGAAAAATATTCGCGTAAACATAAGAAATCAATTGATGTATAAAAAGTTCTCTACAAATAATAATTATAGATTACATTAATTACTATTATAGTTTTAGTTGTCGATATTAAACAGGAGAAAGTTTATCTGCAGTGTATATCCCGGAAATATATATCCGATTGGCCAACATACGCGTAAAATGTTATCTACCTAAATTTTTATGCATGATCTTGTGTGAAACAGTAATAAAACTAGATATGGGTGTAGGTACGTAATAATATTATTAAATATGTTTTTTTATTAGTGGCTTTTCATATTATGCTAGGGAGGCTGTAAGTAAAACATACCTTTTTATCATTCACCGGCTCCGGAGGCGGCACGGGTTCGACCAGTCGCTCGCGCTTGAGCAGATCTGAGCAGTGGCTGTAGAACCCCACCAGCTCGGCCAGGGAGTCGAACTGGCGACCGCCGATGTAGTAGTCGCCGCAGACCGCCGTTACTCTGTAAGAGGTCTTCTCTTAAACTTAATGTATACTAAGTTCTACGCAAAAACACGTATAAATAATTCCGCTATTACTATAATACGGACGCTCTAACGGTGAAGGAAAACATCGTGAGGAAACCCGCACATGGTTGGCCCCAGACGTTCCTCTGGACTAGGCTGACTAATTACTATGTTGTGAGAATGCCTTATGTGTTTGGGCAACCATACGACACTTAAAAAACCAACTTTCCCAGGCACTGCAGTATTTCAAGAGTGGTTACTTCGCTCGGAGAATACTGTATAAATCATCCAATACCGGATAAAAATGTTAATGTTAAAAAAAAGTTTTTTACTATAATAATAAGAGTTATATTTTTAATGCTCTGAATTTTCCCCGGCCTACCGGATTTCGGATCATATAGCCCCAGTCTAAGCAGTATAGAAATTACTGTCAGAATTTCTGTGATAGTGTCACGACGTACCATACTTCACATAAAGTGAGAAAGACACATATTGTAAATCAGCTGCTATCCTATACTTAGCAGAAGATAGTGAATTCGGCTCTAATGGCCCGTTTCAATAACCCATAGTCGTCGACGTCGTCATTCCATCATTTGCCGGTTTTTTGCGATTCAAATTTGACCGTTTCTAACAAATAGTTACTGGTAGATATATAGGTTATTGAAACGGGCCGTAAGTCGAACTACAAATAACTATTGTCATGTGACGACCGTTACAGATTCTTTGCATTGCGGTCATTTAAAGGGTTTGCGTTTTTTAAAATCCCACGTATACTAAACTTGTTAAAATTGCATATTTATACTTCAAACAAGATTGTAATATGTTTAGGCATAGTGTTAGTAATGACAAAGTGATTAATAAAGTTAGGTTTTGTAAGTCGTGAATCGAGTTTAAAAATGTTTGTATTATTAATTTTATTCTTAAAAATCCGTTGATCCCCGTATGAAAATAATATCGAATAGACATTATGTGAGTTGGAATAGTAATTTGCATGTCCTTTTATGACTCAAGATTCAAGAACGACTGATGAAAATTGGTTTACAAAAGGTCTATTACCTGATCGTTTTTCTGTGCAATTCTAACATTGTATTTAAAATAAATTTCCGGTAAAATATTCCACTTTTCGTTTTCAGGTTATTGGTAAGTAAGATAAAGGAATATTAACAAGTTTAACAGTCTCAACACGTGAGCAATGAGCATCAACATAAAGTCGTGTCATATTTTCAAATGTAATATTTAACGCCCACAATGTCAGACCAAATAAAAAATTGAAGACTATGGGTTTGCGAACAAGAGGTGAGCTGTCGCAGTGTGTGGTTTTTATGTGCGTAGCCACACATGGACTACAGTAATAAAAAAAACAGCCTCAGTATTTTTTCACAAAACTCTGTCTTCACTTTTTTATTAAAGTGAAACGTTTTTTACATCGTCTCAAACTTTTTCGTCTGTGTGTTGCATGTCGCGTGACGGTCGGCCGCGGAGTAGGGATAAAGTGAAAGGCGCTCGTCAGAGCAGCGGAGGCCAATATGGCGGCGCCTATAGTTCGCATCAGCTGACCGTGTAGTGTATTAGACTCGTACTCATTTGTGCCAGTGCTATAAAATTAAGATTTATGAAGCGATTTTTATACCCTTAATGGAATATTATTCCGAAAATTTTTAGTTAAATGTCTATAATGTGAAAAAAAGTTTCACTTTTACCGTGGTTTCATAAAACCACACAATCCTTTTCTTTTTTGGTCTTAGCCCACAGTGTACGATTAACATATTGTATTCATTTACCTGAAATGATTTATGCCCGTACGTCCCAAGTAGCTCAACACATACGAGCCCGGTTTGCGATCGCTTTCTCGAACTAAAACAAAACAGTACGTTACTCACATTTCAGACTATTTTTAACCCCCGACGCAAAAAGAGTGTTTGCCTGTGTGTCTGTCCATGGTATCGTTGCTCCTAAACGAGAGATCTAAAGGGGGTAACTTAATTTTTTTTTAATTTGTTTTGTAAAGCCGCAGTTTTCTTCGGTGAGCTCGGGGCGAAATAATAATAAAGCAACGCATTTTAACGCCTAAACCGAGAACAAAGTCTAGTTAGTACATTGTAGACTCAAGATCAAATAAAAAAGTGAAGACAGAGCTTCGAAAATCTGAGGCCGGTTTATATGCAGGTATGTAGTGCGTGTGTAGCTACGCACTACATACATAAAAAACCACACACCGCGACTGCCGCCACACAAGGTAAGGCGTAGTTTAGACCGCCCTCACTGTGTGGATCGCAGAACTCTGTCTTCACTTTTTTACATGGATTATGGACTCTCTTTGCATATGATAATAAACAAAATTAAAATTTTGAAGTAGCCCCCGAATTGTCAAGCAGTGAGCGAGCTTATGATGATGAACTATAGCTAAGAACACTCTCGATCATATCAAACAAAAAAAACTATATCAAAATCGGTTCATCCGTTTGGGAGCTACGATGCACGGACTGACACACAGACAGACACGTCAAATATATAACATCTCTCTTTTTGCGTCGAGGGTTAAAAATGTATCGCTCACTATTTACTAATCAGTTAAATAGCTTCATAAACAACATACATACTTTTGAAAGTTAACGAAAAGAAAATAATTTTTTAATCACCGACGTGAAAAAGAGAGGTGTAATAAAGCAGGTACCTAACTCTATCCTTTAATTTTACTATAACGAAACTTTAAAATATACTTTTATCGTGGTACCTAGTAGTTTTAATACGATGAAGAAATAATTCGTCAAACGTGAGCAACACATCCAAGTAATAGTAAATGTATTTACAGGTAAAGGTGACCGACTGTCATTGAAAGTGTAGGTACATAAAACACAACAATGAGAAACTAAACTATTGTTTTATATTCCCAGTCGTTCAGTCTACTGTCTTGTAATTTATGTGAGTGAAAGGTAAATTTATTATGCCATTTGTAATTTTTTATTTATGTTTACTAACTTTTGCCTTTATCAAATCGGAGATGATGGACATGATAATCTTGGACTTTTTAACCGACTTCCAAAAAAGGTGGCGGTTATACGTTCGGATGTATATAATTTTTTATTTATGTTCAACGATTACTCCGCCGTCTGTGGACCGATTTTCAAATATTTTTTTTTATATATAGGGTATAATCCCAAATTGGTCCTTTTGACATCAAAGTGGTGACCTGATGATGGCATCCATGAGGAATCGAGGAAACTCCTCGAAATTTATATGGACACATATGGCGATATCGACTTTTTCTAAAGTAGTCCAAGCATATGCTACCAAAAAGTTAAATTTGCTCCAAGGTATACCTTGGATCCAAAAGTACTGAACTGAACTCGTCAGTCTTTAAACATACGCGTTTGGATATTTCGGCATTGTTTGAAGAACTGCAAGCATATGCCATTATGTAACTTACAGTAATCATCATCATCATCTTATTTACAATACCTAATGGAAGCTTGACGCGTATTCAATTATACATTTGATCATTTATTTTAAACGTTCTTAAAATGTATTAATAATAATTTATCAAAATATCACTAAAAAGAGAAAAATTATAATTTTTAAACAAAAAATTTAACCGACTTCCAAAGTAAAAATATACAAAAAGGTATACAATATATCTTATTTTCCAAATAATTCCCCTTTTAAATTCGTCTAAAATTTGACTATTTCTCTACTCAATCTTCTTTTGAGTTTTCTTCCAAATTTTGAAGTTGGTACGAGCAAATTTGAATGTTAATTCTATTTTATTAATTAAAATATATTGTTCTATCAGGATGCTGTTCAGGCTGGTACCGACTTCAAAATTTATTAGATGGAGTAGAGAAATAGTTAAAATTTTAGCCGAATTTAAAAGGGGAATTATTTAGAAAATAAATTAATAAATTTATTAAGTAGTGTGAAGTGTGAATGCATGGAACAGGTTGATGTGTGTGTGTGTGTGTGTGACCATAGCGTAAACTTGAGTACTGAAGAAGGAAGGAAAAGTACCAAAATGTAGCTTTCTACCTGCACAGGACAACAAGATTTTCTACTACAACTACACAATATTTGAGTGATGTTGAGAGAAGAAGAAATTGTGATGTATTTCCCACAACTTTAGTATTTAGTTTATTATTCTATGTTTTTTAGTTTATTATTCTATGATAAAATATGTAAGAAAAGAATCAAAAACTTGGGAAAAAAAACAACACATACGGTGCCTACTTGAATATTTACTGCTAACTGCAGTTATCTTAATACATAGTCACTTGCATGAAATAAACTAGTTTAATATTTAGTAATTGTTTCATCTAAACAATTCATAAATAAATTAACTCTAAAAGCGTACCTAAATAACTTCCATGTTTTCCAGCAGCCCATAGCCTTTCCTCTGAGGTATACCGGTCAAGCCGACCATGATACCATTCCGTTTCAGGAGGCGCTAGAACTGCTTGTCTTTCACCTGCAAATGTAATAGGCCTGATGTACTTTCCTCTAAAATTTATATTGTACTAGCTTTTGCCCGCGGCTTCGCCCACGTAAATATAGTAATTAGTATCACACAGGAACACTGTGCTTTGGGATAAAAGTAGCCTATGTGTTAATCGAGCTCAAACTAGTACAATACCAAATTTCATCAAAATCTGTTCAGTGGGCCTACATTTGACCGCGACGTAAACGTTACGTTATCGAATGAAATTTGTATGTGCGCTGTCATGATTTTGACATATTTTCATACAACTCTCATTCGTTATCGTTACGTTTACGCCCCTGTCAAATGTCGCTAGGCCCGCAGTAGTTTTTGCGTGAAAGAGTAACAAACATCCATACATCAATCCATCATCACAAATTTTCACAATTATAATACTAGTAGGATAACTAACAACATTTTAAAAATAATTTTAGAATATGTTACAACTGAATTTAGGTTTAAAATCTATTTTTTATTTAATTACTAGATGTTTCCCGCGACTTCGTACGCGCCAAAGAAAATCCCATAGGAACCATACATTTACTACATTTATTCTACTCTATATCTGTGCCAAATTTCATCAAAATCGGTCTAATAATTTCGAAGCCTATTCAATGCAAACAAACAAACAAACAGCCGTCCTTGAAATTTTCACCTACGATTGAGCGTGGCCAAGCGGATTGCTAGGGCTGGTACGTCTACAAAGAAGGCGTTGACAGTGAGCAAACGTCGCGGCATGGCACACCTAACTAAAACTCGTTAGTCGTTCAATGCAGAGCAAGTCTTGGCGGCGCGGACGTGACACTACTTCTGCTATTTGAGGTTTCGTTAGCGGCCGTGTAAATGACGCGTATGTATTCGTGCACCGATTCCGGCGGTCTATGAAGATGGTTTACTGTACATTATTTATATTGTGCATGTACACTCTGACAAAAAAAAGCGATATCTTTCTAATGCATGATCGGATCACCGTGACTGTCCGTGAATTTCTGGACAAACTCTGTTGCTACCGAAATGTATTAGAAGGTATCTTTATCACCTTGGTTAGCATCCTCATTTTGTGATAACAGAAACAATATATGTTACGTATTACGTTGATTTAATGAATGATTGGGTTTTGAGGCCTAAAAAATCATGTCGGGCTTCTTGTGTTAACCAACTTCTAAAAAGGAAGAGTTTTACTAAAATAGACATGTTCACAATTTTTTTTTTTCGTCGGTTATACAACATGATAAAAACAAAATCCATTTTTGTAAATCTTAAAAATAACAAAGATACAAACAATCTAAATCCTGCCTGATTTTCCATCAAGAGTGGCCAAGTTTCGTGGTTTTATAGTACTTAAAAAGTTATTAAACAAAAAAAAAATATATTTTTAGGTCTTGGGAATAAAAGGTTATGAGTCGTCTCCGAATATCAGAGAATTCATGTGCAAAATGTGTACATATCTGTGGTAATTGTTGTCATCATATCTTTGATCTATGGATAACATGCTGTAAATTGTCAATTTGAGGCACAAAAGCTCCATCTAGTGGCCCATTATATAGATTTATTTTTAATTGGAGTATAGTTATTTTCTTTTTCTATAGTTCAGCAGTTTAGTACTAGTATTATGAAAAAAAAAATTACTTGGGGTGTGAAATATATCCCTCTATACTATATTTATACTATGAAAAAATAATGATTATGTTTTTGGTTTTCATAATGTAAAATCAACATCTATAATATTTTATCTGTTAGCATATTGAGTTTCCAAACAAACAAGTTCTTAATTTCATTACATAATTGACATCACCACTAATAGATGTTGCTTTTCCTCAAACCCCCACTAGGGCAATTTATTGAACACTAGGGCAGTTTATATTATATATAATTATTTTTTATCCCCCAAGTTTGATGTATAATATTATTGCTTTTTTTAGTTCCTATGTTCATAAAGTACAACTTAAAATGAATACTTTTTGTAGACGGGTATTTTAATTACCAGGCAGTAAATGTATGGCGACTTGCTGATCTCTACAATAAGATATTGGCCTGTGATATCACAATGGTACATTTGTCACAATGGTGGTAGCAGTAATAAGTCAAAATTTTCCTTCATAGATTAGTAATAAGTTTGAAAATTGTTTAATTTTCTTTTACTGATATAAACAAACGGTTGTTGTTATTGCCGATGAATATTAGTTGTATCAATTTAAATTATATGTCGCTCTACTATCTGATGTTATTATAGGTGGAAAGTGTACTTTATAGTTTACATAGAGACTATTACTTATTAATAACTTTTACTTTTATGATGCTGATTCTTTCTTAATCAACTTGGCTTGGCAAAACTTGGCAAAACAAGGCTTGCAACTATGGAATATTTCTCATCTGATAGTTAGGTAATACTTAGTACTAATTGTGTGTATGGTTCTGTGATCCAGTGGTTCTCTTCTCTTTTCGTTCTTTTTTATTTGCTTGTTTCAAAATGGTTTATTATTATTATTGCTTTTTTCATCTTATTACTTTATGGTAACTGCTAAATTATAGCACTCACCTTAATAGCTACAAATCTGTAAAACTTTTAAAAGGCATTTTGTTTCTATTTTGTTATGACATTGTTATATGTGCTATACATAAGTAAGTTTTTCTGTATAAATAAAATAAACCAGCCAAGTCAGGATTTTGAAACTTTTTGATCCTTTAAGAGGTTGCAGTTCTTTTCATTTCTGATATTTTGGACTTTAAGATTTTATTAAAAATTGGTGTTTTTTTTCTTGACATTTTTTTCTAATTTTAGCAAATTCTTTGTTCTTATACTTTTTATGTATAAAATTGGTCCTGTAGTTTCAGAGTCATGTCTTTATAATATTAGTATAGATTTATTTGAAAATTACCTGATAAATATATATAATTCAAGGAGTCATTAATGTTTACAGCAGTATAATTACCATTAGTACTAGGTCCGTCTGCTTCATCCAACTCCAAATCTGCGGCCAACTCCGCTATGTCGTTTCCGCCGTCTTCAGATTCCGTTGATGGAGAACCCAACTTATCCTTTATAGGGGGTCCAATCGGCGCCCCCATGGCACGAATCAAGTCAGCCATTTTTAAAACCTACCCTTGTAATAAATTAATTCAATATTTTTTAAAGCTAAAATGTCTACACAGCACACATTATACACCGAACCTTTTAAATAGGTATTAAAAATGAAAAATAACGTGTTTACAACAAGGAGCTTCCAAGAGCAAATTTTAACCAACTTGTAGATTATGTATACTGGTATAAAATGTATCACACAGCACTGAGAAAATAGTTACACAATTTATAAATACATTTTTAAATGTATATTTAAGAATTTTAATACGTTTTAGGCACATCAATACGCCCGTCCAATAATCATTCGAGTCCACAAAACCACACAAAACAGATTAGTTTTGACAGTTTAAGCAATTATGTTGCCACCTCTTCCTCAGATTAAAGTTGCCATTTTTTAATCTAATAGCCAAAGATGTCAAAACTTTATGTCTGGGCCTTAGGCAGGGACTATATGATCCGGAATCCGGAATGCCGGTTAAAATTCACAGCAATCCAAAATAGAACTCTGTACTAATTTATTAGTGTCGAGTCAAATGTTAATGTCATATATGACAGCTCGACACTCGTAACTTCCATTTTCAACTATATTGTATTAGCACAGAGTTCTATTTTCAGTGCTCTGAATTTACACCGGCGTTCCGGATTCAGGAGCATATTATAGTCCCAGCAAGGTAGTACCTATGTTACTATATACAATAACAGTAGGTAGCTGGCCCGACAGACGGAGTCTAGTCTACGTAGGAACATTATGCTGCCATAACTATGAACTGGAATAAATATAAATAACTACCGACAATACTACAATTTCTATACCAACAACTACACCTACACCTAAAACCTATACTTACACCCAACACCAGCTACAACCTACACCTGCAAATTACACCTACTACCCACTCATTACCTCCTACTCCATTTATTACTTCTACCACCTACATCTACTACCTACACCTACAACTTATATATACTACCTACACCTATAACCTACACCTACAGCCTACACCGGTTTAATCATAAGCGTTTAAAGCGGGGGGCCGGGTGGGCCGTACCCACTCCAGAATGATCTGGTGCCCACCCCAGGACAAATAAAATTTACACTAAAAATTCGTAATATTTTGCAATAGAAAAACCTACATAGTTCCACTAGTACAGATGTTAAGCAATTTTACGGCGGCAATAATACGGCATAAATAATGTACCTAAGTTTACTTGCACAGTCATATGATGTAGCTTAGAGCAAGTGATGGAGCGAGTGTGATGTCCGGAAAATGCAATGGTCTGCAAGCAATCATCAAGTAATTAATGTATCCTCATACTATTTACGTTCAGATTGAGCAAAAGAAAACAAAATCCTGTTGGTGGAATGAACAGGGACTCGCATATTGATTATTTTATACATATGAAACAAAATTAAACCAGTAAAATCAGAAAGAATGTAGCTAGCTCGCTCTGCTCGCTTGCATTTAACTTTATTATACGTAAGCGCCTATCTAGCGATCAGAAAAATAATATTTTATACGTTCCGTTTTGAGTTAAAAGGATAATTTGTAAAAGACATTAAGCATCTCTACTAGTTCAACAATGAATAGTTTAGGGATCGCGAACCTATGACACGCGACACAATATTTTAGGCACGTACTGCGAAAAAAGTGTGAAGTAGGTATAATATGGCAAATCTAACATAATGAACGTTATTTGTCATCTATTTTGAAACATCTGAAATTACAAAACAATCCTATTTTCACAGTCTTATAAGGTATATAGTTAGAAACAGATTTAACCTATTAAATAGGAAAAAAATGACGTTCAGTTTTAGGCTATTGACATAAATGTATTTTCCAAGAGAATGTTATCTCTCGGACTAGAGTTCGAAAACCGAATTTTTCGTTTTGTTAGTATCATTATCCTTTATAGGAACAATATAATACATCATAATGTTAATCTGATTTTATTTTGAAAATACTGCTACATAATTATTAATTACATAGTTTTATTGATAGTAAATATAAATATTTTAAAATTTAAATTCAAGCCAAAAATACAAAAATAAATTATTCGATTTCAAACTATTCCCTTCTTTAATTTATGTAGTATAACTCTCCCAATACATTACAAATAAATAATATAAAAAAATTAAAGAATTGAAACAGATAAAAATATCATTAGCCTGTTCAAATTTTTTTTAACTATTAATGCGAAGCTGATAAAAAAATAAATTAAATTGATATTGATAAAAATGACAACTCAAAATACTCTTCCATCCAGTTACCTCGAATTGCGAAATTTACACTCGGGTTAAATCGAGTTTTATTTTTTCCGAGTTGGCACATCACTTTGCGCAAAATTAAAATTCCATAGAAAATATAATATGCCCAAAATCTTCTCAAAATCTCATCACACCCACATCACACCGTATAATGTTAAGCAATAGCCTTTTTTTCAATCGACTGTCGAGTCCAGTGGGTTGATTGAACTTAGCACCCGTCGTTACAGTCAACAACCAAGGCTTAAAATATTATCTTTATTTATTTAAAACAGTTTATGAAACAATTGTAGGTACAATGGCGGCCATAATGCCTTGTTGCATTTTCTACCAGCCAACCTTAGGGTGATGCAAAGATAGGTTGAAGTAGGCGTATTTTTTATAATATACAGATTTAATAACAATAAAACAACAGGTAAACTGAATAATTGCATATTTGACTAAATATTATATACTTACTAATAAAAATATTTACACAATGGATAACCTAAAGAAGATACAAACAATTTAAATTTACACTATGAAAGAGAACGATATATCGGCCTGTGATGTCAACAGTTGCACCTGCCATACATTTGTTATTATAAAATGTATGGCGGTAGCAAATATGATGTAACAAATCGTTTTGCGAGAAAGAGATGGGCAATATTTTTTTTTTGCTTATACTTTTTAATTGCGTCAATCTAAATATCTATTTCTCTAAGATTTATGTGTCTTGTTGTTGGTTCGATTAAACAAAACTCGAGTTAACTCGAGTTAGTTACTCGAGTCGCATCACTAATTGAGCGTTTGACACATTTTTTTTGTGATAGAAGACGTGAGACGTCAGACGATTTTTTAAAAATCATTCACATTTGAATTTCTGCCGTCTGCGTCTTAGTATTGTTCATCGAACACACTCTTTTTGTCATCAGTAATTATTGTTTTGAGTATTTTTTTGTTGCAATTGTTAAAACACACTGAAGAAGATCAAAATTTCGATAGAGCTATTTAGCAAGTGGTAAGTTTCTTGTGTAACATAATATTCTTTTTTCTTTGTCTCATTGTAATGTCTGACCTACATGACGCCATTTTGTGAACAGTTTACTTCCTTTGTTCTTTGTTGTATGAACAAAAAAAATTTTTGATTGATTAACCTATTTCAATTCTCAATATTCTGAATATTCAAATAGTAATTAATATTGTTGTTTGTTAAAGGTAGTCAAAATGCAAATTTTCGTGAAAACACTCACTGGCAAGACTATAACCTTGGAGGTTGAGCCTTCTGACACCATTGAAAATGTTAAGGCCAAGATCCAGGACAAAGAAGGAATCCCCCCAGACCAACAGCGCTTAATCTTCGCTGGTAAACAGCTAGAAGATGGAAGAACTCTCTCTGACTACAATATTCAGAAAGAGTCAACTCTCCACTTGGTACTTCGTCTACGTGGAGGTATGCAGATCTTTGTTAAGACCCTAACAGGTAAAACAATTACCTTGGAGGTTGAGGCTTCTGACACCATTGAGAATGTTAAGGCTAAGATCCAAGACAAAGAAGGTATTCCTCCTGACCAGCAGCGTCTGATCTTTGCTGGTAAACAATTAGAAGATGGAAGAACCCTTTCTGACTACAATATACAGAAAGAGTCAACTCTCCACTTGGTACTCCGTCTCCGTGGAGGTATGCAGATCTTTGTTAAGACCTTGACAGGTAAAACTATCACTTTAGAGGTAGAGCCTTCTGACACTATTGAAAATGTTAAGGCCAAGATCCAAGACAAAGAAGGTATTCCTCCTGACCAGCAGCGCCTGATCTTTGCTGGCAAACAGCTTGAAGATGGAAGGACCTTGTCTGATTACAATATTCAGAAAGAGTCAACCCTTCACTTGGTGTTGCGCCTTCGTGGAGGCATGCAGATCTTTGTCAAAACCTTGACAGGTAAAACAATTACCTTGGAAGTTGAGGCTTCTGACACCATTGAGAATGTTAAGGCCAAGATCCAGGACAAGGAAGGAATCCCCCCAGACCAACAGCGTCTTATCTTTGCCGGTAAACAGCTCGAGGATGGAAGAACCTTGTCAGATTACAATATCCAAAAAGAGTCTACCCTTCACTTGGTACTGCGACTCCGTGGAGGTATGCAGATCTTTGTTAAGACCCTGACAGGCAAAACAATTACCTTGGAGGTAGAACCTTCTGACACAATTGAGAATGTTAAGGCCAAGATCCAGGACAAGGAAGGAATCCCCCCAGACCAACAGCGTCTTATCTTTGCGGGTAAACAATTAGAAGATGGAAGAACCCTTTCTGACTACAATATCCAGAAAGAGTCAACTCTTCACTTGGTACTCCGTCTCCGTGGAGGTATGCAGATCTTTGTTAAGACCTTGACTGGTAAAACTATCACTTTAGAGGTAGAGCCTTCTGACACTATTGAAAATGTTAAGGCCAAGATCCAAGACAAAGAAGGTATTCCTCCTGACCAGCAGCGTCTGATCTTTGCTGGCAAACAGCTTGAAGATGGAAGGACCTTGTCTGATTACAATATCCAGAAAGAGTCGACCCTTCACTTGGTACTGCGTCTTCGTGGAGGCATGCAGATATTCGTCAAGACCCTGACAGGTAAAACAATCACTCTGGAGGTAGAACCTTCGGATACAATTGAAAATGTGAAGGCTAAGATTCAAGACAAGGAGGGAATCCCCCCAGACCAACAACGTCTTATCTTTGCTGGTAAACAATTGGAAGATGGAAGAACCCTTTCTGACTACAATATCCAGAAAGAGTCTACCCTTCACTTGGTGTTGCGCCTTCGTGGAGGCATGCAGATCTTTGTCAAAACCTTGACAGGTAAAACAATTACCTTGGAAGTTGAGGCTTCTGACACCATTGAGAATGTTAAGGCCAAGATCCAGGACAAGGAGGGAATCCCCCCAGACCAACAGCGTCTTATCTTTGCCGGTAAACAGCTCGAGGATGGAAGAACCTTGTCAGATTACAATATCCAAAAAGAGTCTACCCTTCACTTGGTACTGCGACTCCGCGGAGGTATGCAGATCTTTGTTAAGACCCTGACAGGCAAAACAATTACCTTGGAGGTAGAACCTTCTGATACAATTGAGAATGTTAAGGCCAAGATCCAGGACAAGGAAGGAATCCCCCCAGACCAACAGCGTCTTATCTTTGCGGGTAAACAATTAGAAGACGGAAGAACCTTGTCAGATTACAATATCCAAAAAGAGTCTACCCTTCACTTGGTACTCCGTCTCCGTGGAGGTATGCAGGTATTTGTCAAGACCCTCACAGGTAAAACGATTACTCTGAAGGTAGAACCTTCTGATACAATTGAGAATGTTAAGGCCAAGATCCAGGATGAGGAAGGAATCCCACCAGAGTCTTATCTTTGCTGGTAAACAATTGGAAGAGGGAAGAACTCTTTCTGACTACAATATCCAGAAAGAGCCAACCCTTCACTTGGTGTTGCTTTTATGTGGCGGAAATTAAATATTCAATTTGCAAAAATAATTCAGTAATTTGCTTCTCATTGTATTCAGCTATTTGTCAATCATTCCAATATACTAAAATAAATGGTTATGCAATTTAAATTTTCTTTTTTTTCATAGAATATGATATTTTAAATATTATGTATGAGATTTTGTGTTGAATAACTAAGATTGAATTGTGTAACTAATTGAATTAGTTACACATTAATAAAAATTTCACTTTTTAGTATAATTTTGAAAAAGATTCTATAGTATATTACAGTTGGTGCTGCAGCTGCAATTTCTGTTTCTCTTCAAGCACATGATGGGTAAGACCCAAAGGTTTAAAGGACATTTTTTGTTTCCAGAGAACTCATTAAATGGAAAGAAGTACATACTTTTGATAAGAACTTGGTAGGTATAGAACTCTAAACAATTTGAGAAATTAATGAGTAACTATGATAAACAATAGGGATTGTATATTTTAAAATAAACATACAAAACAAGAAACTAGAGCTTAACGCCGGATTATGCAGCAGTTAACTTGATATGTTATTTAGTTTATCATTTTTTTACCTAGTAATAGGACACTGTGTGATTATTTATTCCGTTTCGAGAGAAATTTTTATGAAAAAAGATGTTTTGTACCAAAAAATTGAATAATTAATATAATTAAAGCGTTTTTTGTGTCAAGCTAAAGTATATAAAATTTGGCAAATGTAATTTCAAGATTTTTATATTTTTTTTTAATATATAAACCATAAATAAGTAAATAATGATTTTAAATTAGTAGTGCGATGTAAAATAAATTTTCAGTTATAAAAAAAGTTAACTCAAGTATGCCATAGTACCAATAATTATACCGTTTCTCGAAACGGAATAAAAAAATCATCCAGAATTATAGAGCTGAGCCCTAGCCTTGCTCAGTTAACCTTTTGTTTGTTGCGTGGACAGGAAAAATGCAGCGTTAAGGAAATAAGATTCACTACTAAGCGGTAGTTATTATTAATTAAAGTAATCAAAGTTTTACTCATTTAATAACAAGGGCAATAATAACACACTTTCAATTATAACATTTTATTTAGGAGGCGAAACGAGCAATAAGTTTAGGTTAAAATTTTAATACAAATCAATCGTGATACATCTTTTAAATTTTCAAGATATCTATCAAATAACAGTAGATAGATGATGTATTTATATAGTAACATGAACGACAATACTTATATCAAACATATATCGAATTACATCACACCAATTTGCGTCGACGTCTGCCATAAGCTAAACGAGTGCCACGGTTTACAATCACGATGTCAATTGTCACTAGATCCTTTACAATTCCTGGGGTTAACGTTTCTAGCCCACCATGGCCGATCCAATAAGTCTCTGGAGTTAGGTATTCATTATATTATCTACTATAGCATATAATTACAGATAAATATTATTTGAATTCATTTGAATCGAAAATAATACAGCTATAAAGTCAATCAGCATTAGGACGTTTTGTACGTCGAGCTGCAGCCAGTTTTCCGCCCTCGTGACACATCATAGACACCCTCGACGTCTATAGATTTCCAATACTTACACTTAAGAAACACTTGAAGATAGAACAATATTATTATGAACTTACGTACGTCTAACATTAGATCTAGGTATTGTCTTTTGTATGCCAGAGAAGTTATCCAACGGGGTCCGTGTTCTAAATATATTAGCGTCAATATGAGTTGCAACACCAACATGACAGGAATGTGAACGAGCATGCATTTAATATTTAAAATATCTAGCCACATAGAACGATTTAATATTCATTATTTTATTTCTAAAATGTCATAAACGTAAAATAATAGTGTCGTAAAATAATAGTGCAAAATAAAATTCATAACTACAAAACGCTATTGTTACCACACAAACGATAGTCGCATAACGAATACACGACAAAAATACTGCACCATTAACATGATATCACAATGACATTTTAATATAGTTAATTATATTTGCCGATAACACACGAAACATTAAATGCCACGAACATTGGCAAGATTCAACGATAGCGCACCGTCGCGCGTCGGCCGTCGCGTGCTATACACGCTAACGTACATTATAATGTATACATTTATACCAGATTACCGCAGATATACAACTATAAAATCTAACCATTATCTAGACGACTATTACATTCAGAACTTTTGAAGGACGAAAATAATGCTAGTTTATAGTAAAAAAAAAAGTATTGGTATACGTCTATAATAATTTCTTCGTTAGTTAGGTTTAAATTCAGTTCTAATTCTGAAATCTAATTTCAATTGGCAACTGAAATTTTTATAATTTAACCTACTGTGAACTATAACATTGTCTGGCATCGAAACATATGGCGGAGAATTTACATGGAGGAGGGTAGATAGAAACAAAATGGAAGACCGAAGCTCAGAACCATTGTTTCAATACAAGTAAAAACTAATTTAACAACTATCATCTTGAGCTTTTGACACTTTTAAGGGAATAAATTTTTCCTGTGTTTAATCGAAACTGGCTGACCACATACTTGAAAACATATTTCGTCATCTTAGAGAGCACGTATTCTTTCTTTGGTAATGTATTTTAGGATGCAAATGCAGCAGATAATTCTTTGGTATCGTATATCGTTTCAAACAGGGATGTGAAAGTATAAAATTTATTAACTAAAACGAAGGGTCCTAAACATTAGCCAGTATGTGGTCACCCTACAATCGAGAGCCTGTTCCTACAGTTTATACTTCATTACTAGAGTTTTATAGATATAATGATAATTCGATAATATTTAAATACACTTGATACAAGAAAATACTGCAAAAATTATTTTTATACAAAAATATCGGCAATCATTTAATCTATCTAAACCACATTTTAATAAACGTTATTCAATTGACCATTTCTTGTGAAATTCTAATTTTTTCAATGGTTAGCCATGTTTTATTAAACGCAACCTGCATGTGACTAAACGATGAAGAGTGTATAATTTGTAATTTATTTCTTGGATAAACTTATTTTGTTTGGTAGAATACACCCATGAATGTTATTGATAAAATATTGACGACAACATTCTAATACATAATTTTGTACATAGTATATGATAGGTAGATATATGAAAAGTACACACATACACAAACTTTTGATTTCCAAGATTAAAATATTTTAATATTGCATCTATATATGCTTCTGGTTTGAACAGACCCTAGATTTCTTCGTCTGTATTCATACTTAATTATATAATTCAACAAATTAACAGTATTGGACGATTTTGTATGATTGCTTTGTTGGAGCTTCGAAATATTATAATGAAGAAAGTCGGGTTATACAGAATGTTTGAAAATGAACTCCATAAACTTCTAGCGATTAAAATTTTCCGTTTATTAAAAACAAAATGTTGCTTGTATATAGTTGCATAATATATATAAATTAAACCTACAACTGAATCCTGGCCATTGCATTTTGATATAGACAATTTCATTAATAAGAAGTAATATTTCTGTTTTTTGTGAGTGATTTAAATTGATTGACTTTACAAATTATATATTTGTTAATAAAAAATGTGTACATCGACTGATTTTTTACATAAAAATAAGAAGTCTTTACGAAGTGATTAATTTGTGTGTGTAATGTAAATTAAAACGTTTAAGTTTGCCGAGGTTTATGGAGTTGGTTTTATATGACCCCACATGGGTTGACTGAGGCCCGTGCATACTAGGACACCACGGTGGTTCCAACCTCAGATTAATAACCTTAAATAGCTTATAGCATAGATACTCGGCTATTAGCAGGAGAAGAAACAGATGTCTGATGTCTAATAATTTAGTCAATCCATCCACATCCAAAAAAAATAGCTTTTGCCGCTAATCCGATAGCTTTTGTTGATGCTTTCCGTTTAGGGAGTGACATTAATATTGCTATCATTATAAGATCGATTTTATTGAAATTAAGTCGTAATTCGTACGCCGTATTAACATTACAACCAAAACTATAACCAAAGTAAAAAAATTAAAAGCTAATGATCTTTGACAACTTTAGTGTTCCTTCCATGTATATTCTTCTTCAAAGGTGCCACCAGAGCTTTTCTGTTACTGGGGACACCAGGGACCCAATTCAAGTAATTAAAAATGTATAATTCGCATTGCTCGCAGCAATTTAAAAGAAGAGGATAATTAAACATTTTTAACTATCCTCTTCTGGCTCCAATGTCTGCGCATGCTGTTGCGGTGAAACTTTTTGATGTGTGCAAGTGCAATAGCATGGCCTGAGAATTGAGATTGAAGCCATATTGCGAATTAAATATTTTTAATTACGTAAATTGACCTTCCACCTTCATATAGCTGCATACATTGGCGCCACCACTGGTGACCTAGTGAGTACGTTAGGGCTCAATTTTGGTGTTTACATGTTAGGCAGCGGCACGGTGACCTGCACGTAGGAGATGGGGAAGAAGCCGGTCTTGCCGTTCACGCTGCCCTCGAACCAGTTCTCGTCCACTTTGCTGATGAGCGTGATCACGTCGTTCTCCTGGAAACAACATGGCGGACACGTTCAAATATTTTAAAAGAATTAAGTGGCGGATAGTTGGACATATTTTGTCAGAATGCATTCCGATTTCAAAATTGAACTTGAAAATAATATAAAAGTGGGGCCATTTAAGTGGGAACAGTTTTTACCTCGGCATGTCACGTCCATAATATATACGTCTATGGGCTATAAGTAATAATTATTTATACCTTGAAGCCCAGTTCCCCTTGATTCTCCGGATCGAAGTCGTAGAGCGCGGTGCAGCACGGCCCCTTCGCGGGGGCCATCGGCGTCCGCGCCGGCGACTTCACCGGCGACGGCAGCGGCGACGCTGTACCAGTCAGTACCATGAAGTATCGCATTAGAGTACGAACGCCGACAAGCTGGTGTACCACTTGTGAACCTCATCGCCATAGTAATAAGGGCGACAAGTGGTATACCGGCTTGCCCCTTAATACATTGCGACTTTTTGTAACAAACGCGCGGTACGCGGTATAGCCAAAACCTGGTTTAATATTTATAATTAGATTGAATAAAGACATACTGACACAAAAGTATACTACATACGATACGTCAGCTGATCACATGGTGGCAGTCATTTGTCTTATGCCCGGTTTCTGAGGGGTTTTTGGTCGGTAGTTTTTCTATTCAATAGCGTTTTTGATTGGTTAACGCGTTTGCATCATGCAATTAAAAGCGCCTTTGAATAGATAAACTACAGACAAAAACCTGAAAAAGTCGAAACCGGGCATGAGTCGTACGTAATCTAATATTAGGACTTTACCGATGCTGTATTGCGAGTGTATGGCTACAAAAAGTCGCAATATTTAAGGGACCAAGAAGTTTCAAACAATAATGGCAAATTAGCAACAAAAAAAAAGCTATGAGCGCATGTAGTCAAAACTTCCTAAGTATTAAACATACTATGCTCTTTCAATGCTCTTTGAATTAAGTTATTACATCATTTCTATATTCTGTCGTTTATTGTACTATTTTTTTTATTTCAAAAGGTTTACAAACTGGTATTTAGTTCTACTATTCAAAGATAGACTATTTCATTCCAGCTTCAGTGAGAGTTGATATATAATGTTATAATCAGTCTCACATTTAAAGCAACTATGAAAAGCCACAGTAATTAATAGTCATGCCATTACAAGATTTGCGTTATATATAAGGACGTTTAAGTCAAACACATCAGAACAAGCAACATAAAATATGCGATGGACGATGGACGAATAGCGACATATATTCTAAGTTGGCGAATGATCCATACAAACCATGAATAACCTCATAGTCATTTTTGTAAATTGTGTGTTACAATTTTTTTCCATCTGAAGTTGTTTATGGATTTGATTTATTGTTCAAAATGAGATAACTTCAGAGAAGCATTTTAGGTATATGAACTAGTAATGGGTATGAAGACGCATTTGTCATGCATGTAAATTAAAAGACACGATTACATATAAAATTAACACGAAATTCAAGCCTGAAAAGTTTATACAATATTGCGTTTTACTGTGTGTAATTTATCTTCAGATTAGGTATGTTGTGAATATACGCTGACGCTCACGCAGGAGCTATTATACTAAGGCGGGTCAATAAGTCCGTGACTTTTTGAATTTCTAACCTCCTTACTGAAAAAGCAACACTACTCCTGTCAACAGGCATCTGTCAGTTGACTCCTATCAAAATTTGATCTTGCTGCGTCAGTTAGTTTGTGTTTTACAGCTATCTTTATCAGACTATCCAGTAACTTAAGGAAACAATGGAAAAAAGTGAATTTCGTGTGCTTATTAAGCATTATTTTTTTGCGAAAAAAAACCATTACCGAGACCAAGGCTAAGCTTGATAAATACTATGGGGACTCTGCACCATCGATTTCAATGGTAAAAAAGTGGTTACTGAATTTCGTTGTGGCCGTACAAGCACTGAAGATGCCGAACGTCCTGGACGCCCAGTTGAGGTCTCTACACCCGAAACAATCGAAAAAATTCACGATATGGTGTTGGCCGACCGAAGATTAAAAGTGCAAGAGATTGTGGAAGCCATAGGCATCTCGCATGGCTCAGTGGTTTCAATTTTGAATGATCACTTGGGCATGAGAAAGCTTTCCGCAAGATGGGTGCCGCGTTTGCTCACAGTCGACCACAAACGCAATCGTGTAACAACTTCACAGGAAGGTTTGGCGTTGTTTAATCACAATATGAAGGAGTTTTTTAACCGTGGACGAAACATGGATCCATCACAACACACCAGAGACCAAACAACAGTCAAAACAGTGTGTTTCTAAGGGTGAATCGGCGCCAAAGAAGGCCAAGGTGGGTTTGTCAGCCAATAAAGTTATGGCGACTGTTTTTTGGGATGCACGTGGGATAATCCACATTGACTATCTTCAAAAGGGAAGAACAATTAATGGGGAATATTATGCCAACTTATTGGACCGCTTCAATGAGGATTTGAAAACAAAACCGACCTCATTTGGCCAAGAAAAAAGTTCTTTTTCACCATGGGCAGTTGCCATGGCAAAAATCCATGAATTGGGCTATGAATTGCTCCCACATCCACCCTATTATCAAGATTTGGCTCCGAGTGACTACTTCTTGTTCCCAAACCTGAAAAAATGGCTCGGTGGAAAAAGATTTGACTCCAATGATGAAGTCATCTCGCAAACAAAGGCCTATTTTGAGGACCTCGACAAATCATATTTTTTGGAAGGAATAAAAAAATTGGAGAAGCGTTGGACAAAGTGTATAGAGCTCAAGGGGGACTACGTTGAAAAATAAAATGATTTATTTATCAAAAAAACTGTGTTTTATTCCAAAAGTCACGGACTTATTGACCCGCCCTCGTATGTATGTCATAATATTAATTCACAAGTTTTTATACGTTTGCATGGAGATCGCGTACATTCGTTAACACGTAGAATACAATAAGTATGAATGTGTGTGTCATATACTAACTTTGTTTCTCATAATATAGTAACAATATCTGTGTATGTGTTTGTGTGTTACCGTTGTTGGAGCGCGCCGCGCTGTTGCCGGCCGGGAAGAGCTCGAGGTTGGAGGGCGGCTTGTGGTCCGGGGAGCCGGCCCGGGACCCGCCTTATCGCAACGGTACAATCAATTGCCATTTTTTTTTTTGGGAAGACTAGACAAGCCCTAATGGCTTTGACAATATCGGATACTCTGTGTAACTTGAATCGCCACTTAATGTCGTCTTCAACTCTCGTATACAGAGTAACTTTTTTTCAAAACTATCGAACTTGATTTATTAAAACGACGAACTAATTAACGAATAAGCTAATGATGCAGTTTAGTTTTACATTCGTATCGGACTCTAGACTTACATACCAAATTGCTTCGGCCACTTGATAAATTTACTCTATATACAAAAATGTATCTATCATTTATGTAAAGGAGAATTACCGAATCAAAGCGACCGCATTCATCGTTTTAAGGGACATAGTGTAATGTTTGGCTACACATCAAATAGTTAGGAGAGCATTCTGTCTACTCGCAAGAAAAGACAGACACATATACCACAGATACTTCGAAGGTTCCATTTATGTTTACAAAACACTTATATATTATTTACGTGCAGAGAAACAAAAAATATGTATTACTAAGTATAATTTTTCATTTCTTTGCACATATTTTCTTAGTCTAAGAAAGGTATATAGGGACAGGATAGGATATGAAATGTGATGAATCTGAAATATATAAAAATCGTTTGATAATTATTATTAATTAAGAATTATTTTTTAATAATTTATGAATAAGAGTTCGCCCCTGGACATTGAAGTTCTACATAGTAAATAAAGTCAAAATAATTTAATAAAGAAAATTAAAGTTTAGGCTAGTGTTATTTACGGAAAAACCGTTATTTACAAAATTTTCACTTACAACTATGTACTATTCCCATATCCTTAACACTATACTTGTTGTTAATTTAATAAGTTATTTTTACACGAACGAGTGTATATTTTATTTCTTTGCCTCCATTATCCTGTACTTATTTAAGTACCATTTTATGTTTTAAGGTGTTTCGGTGTAAAAATGTGCGCAAACGAATTTCCTGCATCTTTCGTTAGTAATAAAGATGTAAGTGAATTGAGTTACAAATCTATCATAATTCATAGCAAAGTCTTAAATATTGTGTTACGATGGACTTAGTAAGTTTATTTTATTTCTCACGGTGTCAGGTAGAGCCTCTAGCTTGTCATGTGATAGGGACAAAACTTCCGAATAAGCTATCCGAAATTCATCATCAGATTGCGAAACAGGCTTTATTTATACTTAGGCCTGTTTCACAAAAGTTTTGTCTCTGTCACTCGTTGTAAAGTTAGCAGCGACAAATCTCCCGAATAAGCTGTCCGACACGTGTTAGTGACTGTGCGACTTAGCGTGTTAGTCAAGTACGTACAGTTTATTTGTTGTCAAGTGTTTAACAGTAGCAGTAACATGGGCTGTCTCGAATTTGTGCAATTGTAAGTGGAAATGAATTGAATAAGTAGTGGTTTTTAGTTTGTTTAATACATACATTTTATGACAGATACCAACATTAAGTAACTAATACTTTTTATATTAGAGTTCATGTCACCGTAAGCTTATAAGCACATTATTTTATATCAGTTATTTAAATAACTTAAGCCATCACCGCGCCCTAATAATATAAATAGAAAATAAATAACCTTCACCGATCTTTGATAAATAAAGTAAACTTAAAGAAAAATAACAAAAATAACGATTCTGCCAGCAAAGGTCCATGAGCAGGTTTTTTTTAAATTTTAATTAATTAGTAAAGAAATTATCATTTCTATTAAACAGAAAGTAAATCTAGAATAGACAACCTCTTCAGTGATTATTCCCAATCCAAAAAATCTCTACTAGTCTCACACTTTAGTGCTGACAAAAACTTCACCTTTCCCAAACAAAAAGAAATAAAATACTTCTATCACCAGACCTTACAAAATCAAAAAGGAAGAAACTATAAAACCCAGATAAAACATAATATCACCTGTCCAGGGGTCTCGGCCATTTACAGGGGCGTAGCTAACGTTACGGGGGGCGGGATGGGGGCGCACGTCCCACGCGCGGAGGGGGTCTGCGGAGGGAAGGTCCCCCACCGAGGCGGCGGGGGGCAGGGCGCGGCTGCGGGGGCGGAGGGACTGCGCGGAGCCGAACCGCCTACCGTGGTTGAGGTCGTGAATGCCCTCGAGGTCCGCCAGGGTCTTGGGTACGAACTCCAGTTTGGGACGATTCACCGCTTCCTCTTTCCTGGAATGAAATTGAAGGTTATAAGACACTTATTTTTAAAAGATAATCATAAATTAAGGTCTACCAAAAGTAATTTTTCTATGAGAGCCCTTAAATAATCGTTATAGTCGCATTTCCCGCGGACATCTACAAATATTTGCAAATGCGGTGGAAAATCATAGTTTATTGCTTCGCATACCAGAATTACGGACTGTTATAAGTTTCACGTGTCTGTTCGTGGCATCGTTGTTCCCAAACGGATGTACCGATTTTGATATATTTTTTGCTTGAAAGCTGACGTGATCGAGAGTGTTCTCAGCTATAATTCATCATCATCAGATAGCTTACTGCTTGACAATGACAGGTTACTTAAAATTTTCAATTTGGTTTTTTAACAAACATCGCCGTAATGTGAGAAAGTGTTTTTATAGTTGTAAACCGAAATAGTGTTCATATTACAATTATGGCTATAACAGTGGCATACTTCTCCATGAGCGCGGACACGAGTCCCTTGAGTATCTCGGTGCACTGCTGGTGGTACTCCAGTAGCCCTTCCGCGAAGAACGATAGCTGCGCCACTTGTTCAACCTATATGCGTTTACATAAAAAAAATTAAAACAGCGGTTTTCATATACCTACATATATCTTAAAGGTAATTAAAGTTTTCGACTAGATTTCGATATGTTTTAGATACTAATAATAGATAGAAAAGAGGCATTATATTACGTAATGTTAATAACTTATCAGAAAACTTTTTAGATCTTGAGAAAGAGAAGAATCTTGAAGAGGATAAGTACTTGCAATTTATATAAAAATGACACGCATAATAGAGAAATATCAGTGGCGTGGGGTTCCTATAACTCCATTCCTATCGGCTTCACTTACCTTTTGAAAACGAAGGTCTTCTAAAGGTAAGTGGTAGATGAGGATCTAAATCCCTACCTATTATACAGGCTAGGGTCTGCCTTCCTTCGCCACTGATAAGAATTGCGTTTTTTTTTTTAAATATGAATGATAGACGAAGTGAAAATTGAAACAGACTTACGTCATTATCCAACAAATTGAACATTCCAATCTGGGCCAGAGACAACGACTCCGCAAACTTGTCCTCCGCCTGCCTGATCTCGTCGTCTGGAATATGCGCACCTGATGTAGAACAACAACGACAAAACACACAGCGAACAAACAAAACAAAGCAATAAAAAAATAAAATTACAGACCAAACGATGAAAATAATCAGGCGGAACGACGGGTGGTAGCAGGAGGTCATGAAAAGAAAACGAGCAACTATTACAAAAATAAAAAAAATAATCTTAGGTAAATATGAAATAAAAAATATTTCTAGCATAAAAATGAAATTACGAGCACGGTTGGGTGAAAATTATACCATATCACATCTAGCTTCTAAAACCAACTCCTTACTATGAGGGCCTCACAGACGGAGAAGATATAATATGTATTTTATCTGATGATTGGATATATTTCATATTACTAGAACGTTATATGAAAATATATATTTCCTTAGCCGTCTGTGATACAAACTGTATAGCTAGCGATATTTTATCTTAACATAAAATATCATAGTATTTTCGCCGTCTGTGATGCCCCTTAAAATTCTTTGTGTAAAAATATATAAATGTAAGATTAATTATTATATATCGCTTTATGTTATGCGGGAATAAAATAACTTAAACACCACTTTAGACGTTAAATTTTATACTTTAAGTAGGGCTCCGTACCCAAAGTGTAAAAAACGGGACCCTAATACTCCACTCTCTCTCTGTCTATCTGTCACCCGGCTATATCTCATGAAGCATGATAGTTAAACAGTTGAAATTTTCACAAATTATGTATTTCTGTTGCCGCTATACAAATATTAAAAACAGAATAAAATTAATATTTAACTTTAAAGCGGGGCTCACATACAACAAAAGTGATTTTTGCCATTTGGTACGAATCCCTCCGTCCGCGAGTACGACTCGCACTTGGACGGTTTTTATTTTACATACAACTTAAAAAAAGCTTGTTGTTAATTGACATTTCAACAGCATATGAGTATCAAGAAGATATCTAGCAATAATCTAGCATCATGCCCTTTATTTATTTTCCACATACCGTGCTTAGGCGCCGAATGGCTAGGACTTGAATATGGGCTCCTTACACCTTTTCGTTTATAGGGTAAATAAAGATTTCGTTTTGTAATTAAAGTATAGAGAAAATGAAAAATCGATTTATGGATGAAAAAGGCAAAACCAAAAGTTTGCTTCGCCAAAAAACTTCGGCCTGACCGAGCATACCACCTCGCTCGGTCGGAGATCTCCCTTTGGGGCTTGCCACCATATTCCCACAGAAGTATATATTATAGACGAGGCATGTCGAGGCAAAAACAGTCCCCACTTAAATGTCTCTACTTTTGGGGTTTTTGGGGCCATTTTGACATTTGAGGTGTGGTGAAATCAAGATGGCGTAGCTTTTCTTGTGTGAAGATTTGTTCTGTGAAATGTACGTCATAGCCTATCTTGTTTTAAAATCTTTGTTAAAGATAGTATATAATATATTATATTAGTACAATAATAATATAAAAAGGGACTAACGATGTTCACCTTTCGCTTGACGGCGTCTCTTACAATCGAAGTCGAGTCTACGTCCCTGCAGTTTTTTTCGGTGATGCTGAAAAAAAAGCATAACATAAATAGGTTTCATTATACAAAAAAATATATTAGTTACATTATTATGAAACCTAAAAAAAATAATTTAAAAATACACTTTTAAAAATCCGCCGAAAACACTATTCGCCATGTTGGTTGATAGATTATCTGTGCTGTGACGACATACTAGTACTATTTGTAATCTGTGCTATAGTCCGTAGTAGAAAAATGGCGGTGTTACGTTCCGTTTGACGTTTTGACACAAATAACATAAGATGTCATGAACTATTTATTTACAGAAATACTTTCCGTTTCACTACTACTAATGTGTTTAGTGTCACATCCTTGCCGGAAGTTAATTCGAGGTGTTTTCATCAGTAGAAATTAAAAAACAAAAATAGATAATTTTTAAATCAACTTTATTTATCAATCTTAAGTTTTTAATTTATGATATCGCTAGAATACGTTTTCCTAAGCCAAGTACTAAAGGAAATACTCCTTCAATGTATGAAATTAAATATGAGTCAAGTAGCCTAATAAAGTATATGAAAACGAGATACTAGACTGTTAAGCTAGCTCCACACTACTCGCGAAGTAGGCCGAGGAAGTGCTCCGCGAAATAACTCATACTACGAAGACGTGACACGAGGCGAAGTGCGTATACACACTAACGTATTCGGCTATCCTCGGCCTACTTCGCGAGTAGCATGGAGCTAAATTTAAAGATAACTTATATATTATTCTCAATTTCGCATATCAACTTGCATATTATCTATCGTACTCTCTGGTGCAGTTCCTAAACTTTAAAGATAATAATAGAGCACCAACCAAACACCTTTTATTACACGGAACTCTAGCTCAAGTGTGAAATGATTACGAATTTATACTGAAATACTTCTATATACTATAGAATAATAATTCTATACTTACTTAGTCTGACCATAAATACTGTTACAATTAAAAATAAACAAAACACATACAACAATACATTTGAATTTGGAATCTGTCATTTTTATATGATTGTTCACTGAATTTTCTCATTTTGGCTCCAATACATTATACAATATTTTGGGATATTAAAATGTACCGAAATCAATCAATCAAGAAATCAAAAAATAAAGTGAACCGAATCGCTGTGATTGCATTACACAAAGTAGGTATGGAGCCAAATGCAATTTTTAAAACTCTCCATACACTTGGTATTAGTAAAATGTTTGTGTACCGGGCTATTAATAGGTACAATGAGACCTCCTCTGTTTGTGGCAGAAAAAGATCTGGCCGTCCACGTAGTGTTCGTACGAAAAAGGTGGTCAAAGCAGTAAGGGAAAGAATTCGAAGAAATCCTGTCCGAAAGCAAAAGATTTTATCTCGGGAGATGAAGATAGCACCTAGAACCATGTCGCGTATTTTAAAAGATGACTTAGGACTAGCAGCCTATAAGAGACGTACTAGTAATTTCTCAACTGATAAGTAATTTAAATAAGAATAGTGTGGTAAAATCGAAACAACTACTGAAGTCACAGGTCACAGAAATAAATTTATTATAAATCTAAGGGAGGTCACAGAAAAATTTTGTTTACGGATGAGAAAATGTTTACAATTGAGCAACATTTTAAAAATAAAAATTCTCAAAGCTCTAAGGAAGCTTCCCAATTAGTCGACAGAGTTCAACGTGGGCACTATCCGACTTCAGTGATGGTTTGGTGGGGTATTAGCTATGAAAGAGTGACTGAGCAATACTTTTGTGAAAAAGGTATCAAAACATCGGCACAAGTGTATCAAGATACCATTTTTGACAAGGTAGTTAACCCCCTTAACAACACAATGTTTAATAACTAAGAATGGTCCTTCCAGCATGACTCGGCGCCGGGTCATAAAGCTCGGTCTACGCAGTCTTGATTGGAAACGAACGTTTCGGACTTCATCAGAGCTAAAGACTGGCCGTCGTCTAGTCCCGATCTTAATCCGCTGGATTATGATTTATGGTCAGTTTTAAAAAGTACGGCTTGTTCTAAACGCCATGATAATTTGGAGTCCCTAAAACAATCCGTACGATTGGCAGTGAAGAATTTTCCCATGGAAAGAGTGCGTGCTTCTATTGATAACTGGCCTCAACGTTTAAAGGACTGCATTGCAGCCAATGGAGACCACTTCGAATAAGCTTTTTATATTTTAAATTGTTTTATATTTATATATTTAACTAACACACTGTAAAAGTAATAAATGTTATTTGCAATAGAAATTTTTTTTCTTGTTTCAGTATTTATGGCAAGACTAGGTATATATGATATATATGAAATAGATAAGATATAATATAAACATTATACAAATTATTCTTAACTTTATTTTTCTAATATTCCCTTTCCATAGCATCTGAGTCCTCCCAATGAAAGTAATTATTTTTTATTTAAAAACCTACTTTTACTAAGATCTTGACTATTTATTTTTTGTTTTATCTGTACTTTTTAAAAGGGCCAGGAAACGAGGAGACGGATCGCAACACCAGTTGAGTTACACTTGTAACTCCTCTGGTGCTGTGCACTTGCGTTCCTGGTGCTTAAAATCTCCAACCCCCTTGGGCCTCTGGTAACTTCACTCACTATGCGAAACACAACGCAAGCGTTTTTTCACGCCTGTTTTCTATAAGGCTGTGGTATTTATCCGGTAGAGCCGGCCCATTCAATACCATGTCATGGTATTTGCTAGAAGATTTTTATGTCTCCAAACACTAAACGTTTCTTGATTTGTAGATGGTGCTCAAGGATTTGTAAAATGACTCACAAAACTAAGGTCTAACGTTCTAGAATCTAGAACCTACCATGACCTCCTTTAAGTCTTTGGTCTGCAGATGGTGCAGCGGCTCGAGGAAGCTCTGCTTGATGTTGTCGTCGAGGGAGTACTTGACGTCCGCCATCTGCTTCAACGCCTCGCCCATCTCGACCAGACATTGTGCTGGAATGTACAGAGAACTGCTTAGTGGTTAGAAGTTGGTGTATGATAAGGTTTTAGAACATAGAATAACGGGGCTTTGGCAAAGTACATTATTGAAACGATAAAAAAATAAAATGTATATGACCGCGAGATTTAGCGACGAAATGTCAATCCCGTACATTTAAATATTTTCTAAGGGTCAATTCACATCGAAACAAAACGATACGCTTACTAAACAAACTAAACATAGCGCTGCATTTTTAAGATAGCTATTCAAAATTGAACTAAATTCATTACACAATACGTTTCATTGTAAGAGTTCGAATGTCAGGTTGCACCGCGCTGCACAGCGCATGTGTAGTGTATAACTGATGTTATATGAAACGTCCACCTTTTTGTGAAGTGAATAAAGTTCCATTTTAAATTTTGTCGCGTATCGTCGCGGTGTGAACTGACCCTAACTTCATTATACGTGAGAGCTGCAATACATTACATATGTATCGCACTGCGCACAAAGAATTCTTTTGATTGGCCGTTTTTATTCAAGTAGTAACTAAAGTTTTATCAGATATAAATTTGAAAATATTTATATTTTATAAGCAATATATTTTTAATAAAGTATAACACCAATGGGCAATGTTTATTTTTTTGTACTACGAAGAGTTCTTACGACGTTGTGAATTCTAAGTGAAATGAAATTTGACGAATCATAATGATAATAAGTACGCGTAAGGACGTCTAGTCACACGCGAATCACGCCTATTTCGCACTCCCACTTGTTCTCTGTTCCGTGTGTTTCGCGATGTTAGTGAGTGTACCGATGATCCCCAATTTTCGGGAAGGACATCCCCAGGAAGCCGCGTTTCTATGTAATGGTATGTGATTCTAGGAGATAGCCTCATTCTATTCTGTACACTTAAGTGTACTTATAGGCGAGGAGAGTGGTAATGCCATGGTAACCCGTTTTTTTATCTTTATGTATTGCCACTATCCAGCGTATTTTTTTAAAACCATATATTATATTAGACATAATGATTCCTTTATAGGTTTATACTGTATTCCACTGTAAGAAAAAACGTCTTAAAGGAAAAATGTATTATTTATTAGTTTTTTTGACGTGATAACGTCTTATAAATCGATGGAGCCGGCTGCACGCACGAAAAGACATGACTCATGCGTTACCTGTTACCTGTTACCGTTACCAAGTACCAGCGTTACCTCGCATTGCTGTTACCTCATTATTATTATTATTGTTGTTGTTGTTGTTGTTGTTGACGTTGTCACGTTCAACTATCATCAGTAAACCGACTTTACAGACAACCGATATTTTTAATAACTTATTAATAACGTCACATTTAACGTTGGAAAGGTGGTAAAACTCAATTTATTAACTAAGGCTATATTGGACTGTTTTTGTTAAAGCCATTTTGTCCTGGAAAAACGTTGTACCTACTAAAGGTATATTACGTATTGCTTTTAAAGTGCCTGATAAATATGTTTTCATGGAAGCTCAGCAAATTTTGTTCCAGTAAGTACATTTCGTAATATGTACACCGCTCGACTGCTCTACTCCCACACAAATAAGAAAAGTTACGATTGCGAAAATATTGTTTGTGAAATGTCACGGGTATACCTAATATAAAGGTATTCAAATGTCAAAACAGAATTTCGAAGCCAAATAATTATTATATGACCGCCATGAGCGAAATTACTAACTACAGACCTTAAATACATACTTAATTTTACTTATATTATCACATTGAAGCATTGATAAAAGATGGTACCGGGTACAGACGGGAAACAGACGAGACCTGCAGAGTGCAAGGCTATCCACAATCGTTTCGGAAGATTGAAAGGTAATTCGATTCGGATTCGATAACTTTTCAAACGGCAACGAATAAAGGCCACACGCTTGTAAGTTGTAGTAAGTAATTTTATAAGCGCTGTCATAATTTTAATACAATTCTTATTCTATAACGTTACGAAGACGTTGTTGTCAAATGTTACAATCAACTTTCCGAGATGATTTTAAAGGGATATAATTAATCTTGCGAACAAATTATTTTTAAACAAAAAATTAACCGACTTCCAGAGTAAAAAATGCACAAAAAAGTAGGAAATAAAACTTATTTTCTAAATAATTCCCCATTTAAATCCCCAATAAAAAATGGCTAAAATTTTAACTATTTCTCTACTCAATCGTTATAATTTTAAAGTCGGTACCAGTCCGAACAAGATAAAACAATATTTAAAATAGAACTCACGTTCAAGTTGACTAGTACCGACGAGGAATTTATCCCTTTTTATTTTATTATATTTTATTTATTTTATTTTATTTTACAATTTATGTACACACAATAAATAGGTTAACAAAAATTACTTAAAAATAAAACATTTTGTACAAAGGTACATCTTATTCCAAAATGGAACGTCTTCCAGAAGACCTGTATTATAAAGGAATAGTTGACTAATGAAACGCAAAAATTAGCGTGTATTTAAAGTTGTAAAACTTTAAAATAACTACTTAATATAAATAAATTAATAATAATACATACATACAATAAAAATAAATAAACTTTTTAGTGATATTTGTTAAATTATTATTAATACATTTTAAGAACGTTTAATAAACGATCAAAATGTATAATTGAATACGCGCCAAGCTTCCATTAGGTATTGTATATAAGATGATGATCATTACTGTAAGTTGCATAATGGCATATGCTTGCAGTTCTTTAAACAATGTCGAAATTTACAACAACGAAAACGCGTATCTTTAAAGACTGAGGAGTTCTCTTTAGTGCTTTTGGATCCAGGGTATACGTTGGTGCAGAATCTTACTTTTTGGTAGCATATGCTTGGTTTACTTCAGAAAAAGTCGAAATCACTATATGTGTCTATATAAATTTTGAGGAGTTCCCTCGATTCCTCATGGAACCCGTCATCAGGTCACCACTTTTGTGAAAACGGGACAAGCTTAGGAGTATACCCTTTACATCAGAAAAAGAATTTTGAAAATCGGTCAATATACGGCGGGGTTATCTTTGAACATACAATATATATATATATATATATATATATATATATATATATATATATACATACTTTGGCCATAAATACTGTTACAATTAAAAATAAACAAAATATTACATTTGAATTTGGAATCTGTCATTTTTATATGATTGTTCATTGAATTTTCTCATTTTGGCGCAAATACATTATACAATATTTTGCGATATTAAAATGTACCGAAATCAATTAATCAAGAAATCAAAAAATAAAGTGATAATCGCTGTGATTGCATTACACAAAGTAGGTATGGAGCCAAATGCAATTTTTAAAACTCTCCATACGCTTGGTATTAGTAAAATGTTTGTGTACCGGGCTATTAATAGGCACAATGAGACCTCCTCTGTTTGTGGCAGAAAAGATCTGGCCGTCCACGTAGTGTTCGTACGAAAAAGGTGGTTAAAGCAGTAAGGGAAAGAATTCGAAGAAATCCTGTCCGGAAGCAAAAGATTTTATCTTGGGAGATGAAGATAGCACCTAGAACTACACACACCGGCATATTTAGCGGAATATAAAACAAAGGTTTGATATCAGTATCATATAAGGTTGCTGGCTGGTTTATACGTCATTTAATTTAAAAATAAATATTTTCAAATTAAGAAAGCAACTGAACATCACATTTTATGCAATTGTTTTAATTTTATTCAAATACACCTTATCTGGAGCGAACTTCGAGTATTTCTTCCTTCTGAGTTTGATTTAAAATTTCATTGAAATACTGTTTTTTGTTAGTTTTTTTTTAATCGCGTATCTTTTTGGAGTTGAGACCTGACTTAACCCCAACGGAGATTGCCAGGGCACTCAAAATGCGAAGAAATGGTCAAACCACTGTAGGTTTGTATCACTCTGTAGTGATATCCAGAGATCTTCGTCGACCAGTTTCAACGATCCATCGCAGCATCCAACGGTTCAGGGAGACCGGTACTTATGTGAGAAGAGCAGGACAAGGCAGAAAAAGACGCACTTCGAGTAGTGATGATCGTTTCATTCGGCTTCGTGTACGTAGGAACCCCCGTTTGAAGTCCGTCCAAGCCCGACATGAGTTAGAAGCAGTGCGGGGTGTAACCGTAAGTGAGCGTACGGTACGAAGAAGGTTCGAAGAAGCTGGTTTGGGTTCATTTGTGCCCGCCAAGGCTCCAAGGCTCGAGGTAAATCATCGTAGAAACAGGTTAACTTTTGCTCAGGAACATCGACTTTGGAACGCGGACCAATGGAGTAAGGTATTGTTAAGTGATGAATGCAGAATTCTCTTAAATCAAATTGACGGCAGGCAAAGAATATACAGACGCAAAGGAGAACGATACATTCAGACAAATTTTGAAACTACAGTTGCATACGGTGGTGGATCAATAATGGTTTGGGCGGGCATTTGCTTGGGAGCTCGCACAGACTTGGTAGTGATTGACATAGGGAGTCTGACTGCAGACCGCTATATCAGAGAAGTTTTAGAAGAAAATGACGTACCGTTTGCCCCATATATCGGTGACGATTTTGTTTTTATGCAGGATAATGCTCGGCCGCATACCGCTCGGGTAACTCAAGCTTATCTTAATGATATGAATATCACTGTTATGGAGTGGCCGGCGAGATCACCGGATATGAACCCAATAGAGCACGTTTGGGACTTGCTGAAAAGAAATGTTAAGTCCAGAATTCCAGCTCCTGCCAACGTGGGTGAACTGCGAATCGCCGTAGTTGAGGAATGGCGGAGAATAGTCTCCATGTTCATGTAACCGGGAAAAGTAAAAGTTAATATTAAAATAACAATTAATTAAATTAGAAAAATGGTGATTAATATCGCGTATTTCCTCTACGTGCTCTTATTAAAGTTTCTACCCGTCTAGGCACACTGAGAATGATGTTATCGATGGTCTCCTGGGATAGCCCAGGTTACATGAAAAGTTCAAAATTGTACCATTTTTCACAAATAGCCTTTACTCGCAAAATCTGTTCTTAATGTGATCTCATTTTAAGTAAAACAAATGAAACTTTAAATAACAAAAGAAGTGTAGTAAGTAGAATTTAAAATAAAACCATATTTTTTTTATTATGGACCTTTTTTTTGTGTTCCGCTAAATATGCCGGTGTGTTTATGTCGTGTATTTTAAAAGATGGCTTAGGACTTGCAGCCTATAAGAGACATTTCTTAATTTTCGTACTAGTCATTTCTTAACGAATAATTTAAAAAAGAATAAGGTGGTAAAATCGAAACCACTACTGAAGCGGTACGCAAAGGGAGGTCACAGAAAAATTTTGTTTACGGATGAGTTTTTTTTTACAATTGAGCAACATTTTAACAAACAAAACGATCGTATTAATGCTCAAAGCTCTAAGGAAGATTCCCAATTAGTCGGCAGAGTCCAACGTGGGCACTATCCGACTTCAGTGATGGTTTGGTGGGGTATTAGCTATGAAGGAGTGACTGAGCCATACTTTCGTGAAAAAGGTATCAAAACATCGGCACAAGTGTATCAAGATACCATTCTTGAGAAGGTAGTGAATCCCCTTATCAACACCATGTTCAATAACCAAGAATGGTCCTTCCAGCAAGACTCGGCGCCGGGTTATAAAGCTCGGTCTACGCAGTCTTGGTTGGAAACGAATGTTTCGGACTTCATCAGAGCTGAGGACTGGCCGTCGTCTAGTCCCGATCTTAATCCGCTGGATTATGATTTATGGTCAGTTTTAAAAAGTACGGCTTGCTCTAAACGCCATGATAATTTGGAGTCCCTAAAACAATCCGTACGATTGGCAGTGAAGAATTTTCCCATGGAAAGAGTGCGTGCTTCTATTGATAACTGGCCTCAACGTTCAAATGACTGTATTGCAGCCATTGCAGACCACTTCGGATGAGCTTTTTATATTTTAAATTGTTTTATATTTATGTATTAAACTAAGACACTGTAAAAGTAATAAATGTTATTTGCAATAGAAAATTTTTTTTTTTGTTTCAGTATTTATGGCAAGACTAGGTATATACAGCCGAACGTATAACCGCCTCCTTTTTTGCAAGTCTGTTTAAAATAAGTTGGCGACTGCACATGAGCATACTGTATTACTGAATTTGGCAGCGAATTCATAAGTATGGCGACTAAATTACTAAACTGGCGAAAGAACTTAAGCGACAAAAAATACAAAAATTCAGCAGATAAAAGGTGGCGAAATGTAATCCAAACTGGCACGGAAATTTATAAGTTGGTGACTTAATTTCCGTGTGTGACCATTAAACGATGTAAGCAGCTATAAAACCAGATTGGGTTGATATATTTTTTTTTTGTAATGAACTTCCCCTTAAACCTACAAAAGGACACCTAGACTCATTTTTTATTAAAAACTAGCTGACCCGTGCCCACTTCGTTGGGCGTTAAACATTTTTTGACGATGATGATAAAAAGTATGAGTATGAATGTCGTTTTCGTATCCAGCACCCCCAAAAACCTGGTAAACGACACCAATATCAATTTTACTTTTCTTCTTCTTTCTTTCTTTCTAAATTTCAAAATGAATGATTTTTTTGTAATCAACACCCCCCGAAACCGAGAAAAATTAAAAATGGGAATTTTGTACGCTCCTTTACGTTTTTTTAATGTAGCGCACATTAAAAAAACGTAAAGGAGCGTACAAAGCGTTTTGCTGCTTACTATGTTTTTGAATTACCTACATAAGGGAAAATAAAATATGTGCCTATTCTTAAATTAATTGTGTACTCTCAAATTGTTGCCAAGATGGTTATTTGTTCGCCAAAATAATATCTGTTTGCCAGTTTGGAATATTCAGTGAACAAAACTAGTATCAATTAGTCGCCAAATTTGGAATTTTTTGTTCCTTATATTCTTTCGCCAATTTTGTAATTTAGTATTTCATATTCGGTTTTTTACATCCAAATTTGATTGTCTTGTCGCAAGTTTAAATACATGGCGATTTTAAATAAGCAAAATAAACGTAAATTATAAAGCCTATGTTACCCGGGCTATTATTACGAATCTATTGATACCTCATTTATTAAAATCGTACCAGTTATATAGGCGCTACGATGGAACAAACATCCATACATAGACTGCCAAAATCATTATCCTTCCTTTTGGCTTCGCCGTAGTCACACATCAATATAATTAGAACTTGTATTAGGTATGCTTGTATTTATGTAATGCTCACAGAATATTGAGTCCTCGCCGAGTTTCTTGCCGTACAGCAGCATACAGTCTCCTAGCACACCCTCTGGCTGCGGGTACGTGTTGCTCTTGGCCTGCCCGCTCAGTTTGCTGATGCCTTTGACAGCGGCCATCTTCGCCCGAGCCGTCGGGTTCGGTTGAAGGAACTCTTTCGTCTTTATCTGTAACTCTTCTACCAGCTCGCATGTTACATCGGTTTTCTGCAACAAAAATTAATTTTGTTTAAGATATTCTTTTAGATGTTACTACTGCATCCTACATCCTAATATATCCTACATTGTGTGTACGATGATCGCATACTGAAGTAGCCGTAGAAGGAATAAAACGAAAATAAGCGTCGACGTAGCTCTTAGCGCTGTGCGGCGAGTCGCTTGACTAATCGCCTTGTCATTTTTGTTGGCAAAATTGCCTTGCGACCATGCCGAAAGAAATGCTATTATAGTTAAATAGGAAAGGATAAAAGGATATTATGTTATGGACATAATTTCTTGGGTTTACCCGGAACCCACTATATAAGCAGCCTGTGTTGGTTTGCCCCATGACATCTCACCATTATTTTTATGAAGGCAGACCAAAACCATGTAAAAATTAGGCGCGATTTACGCGGGTGACTAAATAACAGCTTTTCGACATTACGAAAATCTACCGTTAGTAATAGTCACCCGTGTAAATCCCGCAATATTATGTATCTACGAGGCATGCCTTTTAAGTTCTGTCGTTTCCATATTTTCCGGCAATTTTGAATTTGGAACTTTGGTTCTATATTCGAATGTGTTTAAATTTTGAATCTCAAAACAGTTGAAAGTATTAGGATTAATGCTATTGTTTAGTCACAGCGTCGATTGGAATCTGTCAGGTCATGTACGAAAATGAATCTTTCTACATAGGCTGCACTAAAAGTATCGGGAATGGAATATTTCCACTGTTCCTGTCATATTAAAATCTTTTTAATTTAAAACTCCTTGGTTTTAAAAATCGAATACCGTTTATTTATTTAAAAAAAGATTCTCGGTCTTGTCAAACTTGTTTAGTCGTTGAGATAATGGAATTGACTCGAGAAAATTCTAAAGCGATGATTTATTATGACTTTCGAAAGGGTTTAACACAAAAACAGTGTGTTGACCGGATGATTTCTGCATTTGGTGATGAAGCCCCATCCAAAACCACAATTTATCGCTGGTTTGCTGAATTTCAACGTGGACATGTCAAGCTCAGTGATGATACCCGTCAAGGTCGTCCAAAAACTGCAGTCACCCAAGAAAACGTTGATGCTGTGCGTAAGCTGATTGAGGAAGATCGACATGTGACATACCGCGAAATTCAGGCAACTTTAGACATTGGCATGAGTCAAATACAATTAATAATCTTGCATGAACAATTAGGTGTAAAAAAGTTGTTTTCCCGATGGATACCGCATTTGCTCTGTGAAGAGCAAAAAGCGGCTCGCGTTACTTGGTGCGTCAGAACTCTCGAAAGATTCCACGCAGGATCCTCAAATGCTGTATACAACATCGTATCAGGTGACGAATCCTGGATATACGCGTACGAACCCGAAACAAAAAACCAGTTACGAGTTTGGGTGTTCGAAAATGAGTTAAAGCCAACAAAAATTGTTCGTTCACGGAGTGTTGCAAAAAAAATGGTGGCCACGTTTGTCTCCAAAACCGGCCATGTTGCGACTATTCCTCTTGAGGGACAAAGAACGGTTAATGCAGAATGGTATGCTAACATTTGTTTGCCACAGGTCGTTTCTGAACTCCGTAAAGAGAACTGCAACCGCCGCCTCATCCTCCATCACGACAATGCGAGTTCTCACACCGCGCACAGAACAAAAGTGTTTTTAGAGCAAGAAATCATAGAATTATTAGACCATCCGCCGTACAACTCCGACCTAAGCCCTAATGATTTCTATACTTTCCCTAAAATAAAGAATAAATTGCGTGGTCTGAGATTTTCATCACCTGAAGAAGCTTTGGACGCCTACAAAACAGCCATTTTGGAGACCCCAACTTCCGAATGGAATGGTTGCTTCAATGATTGGTTCCATCGTATGGAATAATGTGTCAAATTTCGAGGAGAATACTTCGAAAAGCAATAAATACATTTTTAAATAGTAATGTTGTGTCACTTCCTTGATTCCCGAAATTTTCAGTGCCGCCCTCGTAAGGAAAATGTTCGTGCAATAATTTTCTACAACTTTAGAAGAGGCCTGACACGGCTTCAATGTTTTGAAGAGTGTGTTCTGTGTTCAGTGATGAAGCCCCATGTCTGCGGACTGTCAAACGCTGGTATTTAGAATTCCAGCGTGGACATACTAGTGTTAGTGACAAATCTCGCGAATTCGCCCAAAATCCGCCTTCACTGAACATAACATCATTGCTGTGAGACAACTAATTCTCCAAGATCGTCATGTGACGTATCGAGAGATAGAGGCTCTATTAGGCATTCCAGGGACATCCATTTAGAAGATCTTGCATGAAGCGCTTGGTGTGAGAAAGCTAGTTTGTCGTTGGATACCGCATCTGCTTTCAAGAAAACTCTTCAAAGGTTCAACCGAGGAGAGTCAAATCACGTCTACGACATCATCAGTCATTCATCAATCTTGGATATATGCCTACGATTCTGATTCCAAACAACAATCTACAATCTGGGTCTTTCAAGACGAGCCAAAGCAGACTAAAGTTGTTCGTTCTCGAAGCACTTCAAAGAAGATGGTGGCCACGTTCGTTGGAAAAACCGGTCATGTTGCAAATATTGCACTTGAAGACCATAGAACGGTTAACGCAGAGTGGTATACCACAGTTTGTTTATCACAAGTCATCGCCGAACTTTGAAAATCTAACTCAAAGCGACATCATCCTGCACCACGACAACGCAAGCTCACACAACGCTCGTCTAACGATTGAGTATTTGAAGCAGGAAAAAGTAGAAATTCTTGACCATCCTCCATACAGTCCTGACCTAAGCCCTAACGATTTCTTTACATCATTCAAAGGTTCCAGTCCGGTGAAGAAGCAGTCGACGCTTTCAAGTCAGCCATTTTGAACACCCCCACATTAGAGTGGAATAAATGTTATAATAACTGGTTTGAGCGAATGGAAAAGTGTATTAAGCTACGTGGTGAATACTTTGAAAAACAATAATAAATGACGTGTGGCATATAGTCGATAGTCTTCAAACAAATGCATTGTACAAAGTGAAGCAAGCAACAAATAGATGTAGGCGTAAGCATTACATACCGACACGCACACAAACAAAACTTTAAAGTTGTGGAGTGTGTACTCTTAAAATTGGGATTATTGTATTTGCTTTTCTTAATATCGTGAGATGTAAAAATATAACTTATATTTCATTTTAAGCCATCTAAACACAATTTGTGAACTTTATTTATATTAAACTGGTATTAAGGAATATATTAAGGGTTATCTTAATACGGGCAATACTTTAAATTCATAATTAAAAAAATCAGAAAATATAATAAAACTTTGTCTTAGTTACAACTGTTAGTTAGCCATGAAAATTTTTAAATAAATTAATTTATTTTTACTAGGGACACTTTCACAATTTACAATAGGGCAGCAGCAAGATGGCGATATAATATGATTTTATTTTAAAATGTTTTAAATATTTGGTTTAATACATGTCAAATTGTTCGGACATAACATACTTACATATGAAATGTTTTTTTTTATTATTTTCCCATGCATTGTGACACCCAATAAAGACACAAGCCGTCATAATGTTTTTAATAGTCGTTGATGTATGCACTAGCGCTTGACCTTGACAACTTACGGGTCGTTCGAACAAACTGAGCCGATATGGCTCAGTATGATTTACTTCACTTTTCATGCGCGTACCCGGTTTCTAGGCGTTTTAATCTAAGGTTCGGCCTGAACGTATTCGAGCACATACACGGAAAATTGCCGCGAGCTTCGGTCGTGTTTTAGGGTTCCGTAATACTTAAGCAACCCTTATAATTTCACTCTGCCCGTCCGTCTGTGTGTCTGTCCGCCGCTCTCCTAGCTTCTATAATAACTTTATGACAATAACTTTTGTAGTAATTTAATGAAAACCTATTGCGCGTTGATAGTTAGGGAACCCTCCTTAGACATGTCGTGACATGCTCTTGGTCAGTTTAGGCTATTATTTTATTTATTTATTGTATTTTGCTGCAATTGTAATCACGCTATCGACGAAACCGAATTATTGTGTCATACATATTTCCAGTAATGTGTTATAGAAATCATTTCTCTTTGTTTTATAGTCTTTAGATTTTATAATCTTAATCTTCTTATACCGTGATAGCTCGACAGTTAAAAGTTTCACAAATATATGATGTAGGTATTTGTATTGCCGTTATAACAACAAATACTAAAAACATAATAAAATAATAATAATAATTATAATATAATAATAGGCTCACATACAGCAAACGTAATTTTTTCCGTTTTGTACGGAACTCATCTTGCCGACTCGCACTTGACCGGTTTTATTTTACACTCGAATTTTATTACCGTTCAGTCCAATTTTATTGCCGTTCAGTCCATCCGTACAGGTCAGAATTAATGTTGCTTAGTTTTTTTACAAAGTTTTACTACTAAATTTTGTATTTTATTTCCTTCTTAGTAGGAATTTAGTTGTGAGTAGTGGTTTTGTAGAAAATAGCTAGACAGTAATCTAATATGCAAAATGGCTTGCTTCTATGTGCTATTATGACCTTATAATAATAGCACATAGTAGCACGCGTCCGTAAGTCGCTTAAAACTACCGATTTAATTTCTATATATGTAATATTTCCTACTATATTTTTTAATTTAATAGTTAAATATTAAACATGAAAATGTATGTATGTTTGTAAACACAAAATCCCTAAAAAGACTTTTAGGGATTCCTAAGTTTAGTAGCTTTTTTATAGTTATCGGTACTCTTTTAGTAGTTTTTTTTTAGAAAACGACGCGAGTTTAGTAGTTTCGCAAAAACAGAGTTGGCAACACTGGAACGAATCGCTTCAGTCCATACGGCCGACTGATGCGATCTCGAAATTGCACACAGACGATACGATTTTGCATCCGTTCAGGCCGAACTGAAGGAAAACCGGACCGTGTATGGGGCCACTTAAGTAGACGTCAGGATCGCATGCTGTCGTTAAGGCTCCTGTACACTGTGAAACTTAAGCGCCAAAAATATGATACTCCGTCAGATTGCCGCTACTGCATTACACAATATAACATTAACGCTTGCATCAAGAACAGTTCAATATGAAGCCAGTAAAAAATAGCTTGGCACTAAAGCCAATTTGAATCACAATATGACTTAAGTGCGCTCGACTGTTCGCCCGCATTGCGGCTTCTGCTGGAAGAATCTTAAGTGATGAGATTAGCGCAGAACATACGGACCTGCCTACGCGAAGGGTGAGACATCTGGAAACATCTAGAGACTAGATTTCGAATCGTGGAAACATTGTGGAAAAAAGCCGTATCAGCTTTAGGTACAGCATCTAACAAAAGAAAGCTATAATTTATCCAAGCTTTTTTTGATATCAATGGTAAACGCATTTAATATTTTCCCAAAGTTAAACAAATAGAAGTACCTACACTATAAAAGTAGGGTCTATTCTTTTTAATCAATTTAAAAATCATGCTCTTTTTATTCCATACTAATATTGTAATGAGGAAAGATTTGTTTGTTTGTTTGCATTGAAAAGGCTCCGAAACTACAGGACTGATTTGATCAATTTATAACAAGAAGATTATGTAACACCATTTTGGTTATTGCACCATCTGTTGCAAAACATTTACAGAGAATCGAAAAAACAGCAACAAATTCTTTTGCTACTTTGGTTATTGTTATTATTTAATTCGTTATTTGGAAATCAATATCAAATGCATCGTAAACAAAAGCAGGGTAAACAACGTTATAGGTATAACAATGTTTTACAAAAACAATTTTCAGTAATGTTTATTTTGAAGAACTTATGGACAACAGTTTTTCAGGTTTCCGGAAAAAATGAAACAAATTGAAAAGCCCAAACCCGAGTTTTCTTTTTTTGTTTACAGTCACGACTGATGATGCTTTAAAAAGTATATCTAAGAAGATATCTATAATATTTCAGCCAAAGGCCATAACAAAGATCACATCGTGCTATTTATTGAGGACCAAGATTGTAAGAGTACGTCCTCAATGGTTAGATATGAATTATGTATAATAAATTAAAGTATTTTAAGTTATCATAATATTTAAAAGTTGTAAACACTCACTCTTTCCATTTCCACGAAGTCCAAATCAAGTTTTGTGCCCTCGGCACCTCCCATTTTTTCTGTGACATACTGAAAAGAAGAAAAATGTAAATTATTATCAACAAATATCAATTATTTATCTTAAAAGGATGTCTCAAGGGGCCTAGCAGGAACATTTAAAAGCGGCGTGAATGTAATGTTATCTAATGAAATCTGTATGGGCGTTGTCATATTTTGACAGATTTTCATACAATTTTCGTTCGATAACGTTACATTTACGACGCTGTCAAATATTCCTACTAGGTCTACAGAGTGCTAAGTGTGAGTTGAGCGAATGCGAAAAGAAAAACTCACACTTAGCACTCAATTTCGTCGTGTCAAACTCAAAATCATTCCTGATCCAATCAGTGACTGTACACTTTGTTTTCCATGCTGTTTAATAGAGGACGAAAGTTGTAGCTTTTTTTTTTATTTAGTCTTTATTTAGTCTATGACGTGAAACTGACACGAAAATTACCAAGCACTTGTTGAACTTTTGATTGTATGTTCAAATATGTGTTTCAATGTTTGTCTATTAGGTAGTATAGGTAGGTAGGTATCCACAAAATATTGTTAGCGACCCTCTGGTGTACCTTACGATACAAGGTACATTATTTCAAATTATCTAAGGAAAAAGTTGTGAATTGTCTGTACCTACCTAATATGATTCCTTAAACATGTTTTGCTCGATTACACAATAAGATATACCGTCGGTTGAAGTCAATACTAAAGAGGACCATATTTTACTTTTCTTTACGGGTCAACAGGAACAATACTTTTGTATGGCAGTGTTATCAATCTTTACTCATAGACCATCCTGCCTCAGCTGACAATAATACTATTTAGGTAGAGAATAAATCGAGAGTTTTCGTAGGAAGATCGACGAATCAACTTATCAAGCCAATATCTATCTAATATCTTAGTGACAGGTACGAAACAACGCGGAAAAAAGTCGAAAGCCCGTAATAATACGTCCAATGGCGCCAAATATCGGATTTTCCGCAACAAAAGCTCCGGTCGAGGCCTAACCTTGGCCGCATTGACGAGTCGCGCAACCTCCCATTGTTCGAAGTGTAACTATTTAATGTAATTAAAATCGATTAAAAATCATTGAAACTAGAACTTTCTATTGTTGGATATATTGTAACAATTGCTGCTTTTTAATTATTTATTTATTTATTTATAAACTAAGAATACAAACATTAAACTTAATCTATACAGTGTGACAAACCATTGCTGGTTTTTCCGCACACTGCTATTCGTTGTCGGTAGCTCATTATACTTTTAATAACTAGTTATATTTAGTAAGATAATGTTTATTTATATCTTAATTATGTTATTACTAAGTTTAGAAATATGTTTTTAAGATTACAAACATTCTAATATTTACGAAATCAAAAAAAGTCATAACCCGTAGGTAGAACGGGAGTGTGTAGTGTAAAATCCTTTTGAAGGTTCTTTATGGCTATGTTTCATGTCCTTATTTGCGGAAACCAAACATGTGTCATCAGCAAATTGGTACATGTCACAATTATTGACGACATTGATGGCGTCATTAACGTATGTTATGTAGTGTAGGGTCCCTATAACTGAGCCTTGCGCGGTTCCTTTGTCAATAGGCACCTTTTCACTAAAAACGTCACCAACTTTTACTACGAAGGACCTATCCTTAAGATAGTCTCGACACCACTTATTCAGAGGTCCTCGTATGCCGCAGTCATCGAGTTTTTCAATAAGCGTACTATGTCTCAAAGTGTCAAACGCTTTCGTATAATCAACAAATACTAATAAAATATGATCTTTTTTGTTAAGGTGGTCGTAAACTTTGTCAGTAAATTTAGAAAGCAATTGAGTGGCACTTTTACCTGGTTGAAATCCGTATTGTTTATCCGTTATTATTCTATTTTCTTTAAAAAACTTCTAAATGTGTTTGGATATGGACTTTTCTACGAGTTTGTCTATGATGGATAGTATTGTTATCGGACGGTAGTTATTACAATCAGTCTGTAAACCTTTTTTGTATATAGGCCTTACAATACCCGTCTTTAAGTCGCGATGGTAAACTCCATATTTAATGGACATATTAATGAAGTGGGCTATAATATCTGCGATTTCCGTTGCAATTATTTTCAAATCCTGAGCTCTAATGCCATCTATACCCGGGGCTTTGAGATTATTTAACGACCTTATTTCTCGTAATATTGTTTTGGCAGACGCTTGTTGAAACCTGAAGGTAACATTGGCTGGTGAAATATAACGATTTTTGTTTAGTAACTTACCGTTACATTTTTTTAAAGAATTTAAGCCACATTCTGAGAAGGTTTTTGCAAAGCTGGACGCAATATTTTTAATCGTTCTACTATTATTTGAAAATGCGTTTAAAATTAGTGTCCGCCATAGGCTTTGCTCTCCCAGAAATTTCATTTAAGAGTTTCCACAGTTGTCTAGGTAGTCCTATTTTTATTTTAATTTTTATATTTCACCTCAGGTAGAGTAATTCTTGAGATAACGTTACCTGATGATTGTTTTGTATTTGTTTATTACATGTTCATATTTTTATGTACATATTTGTACCTTTTTTGGAAGCTTATGAGGTAAGAAAGTTATTTAAGGTATTTGTACGCATTGTATCATACAACTTTTATTTGAATCATTGACGGTTAAAATACATAAAAAAAATCACTAAAAAGACAAACATTTTTAAAAATACGTCATGTCAAAGTCAAAAAGTCGAAAATAAAGAAAAAATTATTGAAATTTCAATAACTTTGTAAATATCAACTTTCGGATAGGGGATGCCATGAAAAATATTACTGTAAATGAGGTCTACTTTCTATCTTTCAAAGGAATGTATCGAATTTCAGGTCACCCTGTATGTTATGAAATGGACTTACGACTCAATGAATTTAATTTTTTTTACATCTTCTTTGGACCGAATAATATATGTTTTTGTGTTTTATCCTTCTTTTTTCACACGTAACACTCCTTTCTTGATCCATATGTATTTGTAAGTATCTTTTAGTTCTTTTTTGGTGTAAAATAGTAGCCGTTTGTTGTACTGAGTAAGAGCTTCGCATATAAATAACGGATTACTGGAATTAGGAATGCCATCATAGATATCAGATGCAGACATTTTTGGAAGTTTAGTTTTACATGAGGTCAACCAGGCCATCTGTGTTTGTTCATTTTTAAGCTTTACTTGTATCGGCCCTGGGTGACCGTTTCTCTCAGGTAAGCGCTTTATTTCCCCTATATCCGAAGGGTTCTGGTTAAGTTTTTCAGCGACTTTGCTTACAATGTTTAGTAGATCTTCTCCTGTTTTAGTTGGCATGTGGTGTATTTCAATGCATTTATGCAAGCTACGTTGCTCCGCTTCCTGTACACGTTGCTCCAATGCTCCTACCCTCACTTCTAAAAAGTTATTTCGATTAGTTAGTTCTGCATTCTTCTTTTGCAAATTATTTAAATTTCGCTGCATTGTATCTATTTTTTTCAAGAGTTCATCCATTTTATCGGAATAGAATTGCATAGTGTGAGTAATATCCTTCATTTCCCTTTTTATAGCTTTCTCCACCTCTTTCGATATGTCACTGGTTAGTTTTTTTATATCGATTTTCATTCCGGATTGTTCCCCATATTCAATATCTTCCTCCTCTTCGTCACTAGGGATGATGATAGAACGTCGTCCTGTAGCGATCATTTGGCAATCACGACATGTCCACTCCAAGTATTCCGTTACTCTCAAGGCGGTTATCTGCTTCTTTGTTAGGCCAGTACATACATTATTGATATGTACTGTTTTTTCACATCTGTTACATTCTAGGCCCGGTCTTGCCTTAGAAATACTTTTATTGCAATTGTCGCACTTGGTTGACATTTTTAAATCCGTACAAAACACGCATCAGTCTTATTCAAGCGCACGACGACGAATGACATGTATTTCATTCATTTACAATGTATTTTTAATTTAAGTCAATGACTTAATTTCGTGTGAAATTAAAGATCACAACAGGCCAAAATAAATTGTCCGGGCAGACAAACAGACAAGCGGCCAACAAAGTAATCCTCAAACAACCTATTAAAATTCCATTCGTGAGCTTAGAGTTTATGAAACAAGTTGATCAAATATTTAAAGCACAACACAACGTTTCAATTAATTCTCTTTGTAATAAAAAGTATTTTTATATTATACATAATATTAACCCGTTCGACGCTAAACCTTTTAGGCGGGCCGCAAACATTCGCAATTCCGTTTTTACAAAGGCAGCCCGCAAAATATTATTTTATCAAGTAACTTGGGTGCATGAATTTTTACTCTAAGGATTCTGACAACATCAAAATGTTTTAAGGTTGTTGAGCAAAGACGTAAGTTGGGGGAAGAGGGCGTACTTTATTTTTCTTGCTGGATCAAAACGAATATGCTTTAACCCCCTCACTAATATTATATATTATATATAGGATAACTTAAACAACGTTGCTGTCTTTGTCTGATAAGTGACTCTTCCAACGCATGAGACAAAGACAGCAACGTTGTTTATGTTATCCGTTGTGTAAATCTTTTTATTAGTATGGGGGTTAGTATTGCACTGTCGACCTATACCTAGACTAACTTGCCCCAACTGAAAATATTAAAAAATCACAGGTTTATATTACCGTGATGTAGGTCGATCGTACCAATATTTTTGCCACAATAAAAACATTATTTTTCTGCTACAAAAACCGCAGGCGGACCAGAGGGATTAGCCAACATGCTATAGTTTATTACAAAGATGGTCTTCGAAAATATATGGGATTGACATAACTTTCGTTGTGGGAACGTATGCGGGCGATACGTGAATAACCACACATTTTTGATTTCTAACTTCGTCATCGTAATTAGCGGTAGCATCTTGGCTAAAGGGCCAGTACTGTCACTGTAATAGCACATCGCTTAACTCCTAAGCTTAAAGCTACAGTCATTACGAGATAAACCATGCACCGCTGAAAGGTCACAGTAATTGGGTCACGCAGTCGATAGCTGGGTCACGGTCGCGCCCTAGGCCGCGGTGTCCTGCTTGAGCACGACGCGCAGCATCCCCGCGTGTACCGAAAATGGACCGTTTTTTGCGTACATTTTTAATGGACCGAGAGGTTTTTTTTGTAACATGAAGCCTCTCAATAAGGAAAATGGAAACTAATGGAACTGCCACAATAACATATAGATACTTCATTATGTATATGGTATAAAAAACGAAATGATAAAAATAGTTACTTCTTTGTCTAACGTATGCAATAAAAACAAAACAACAGTAACTTATCAATATAGCTAACATTGGCAATATTTTTCGTGACGTCACGAGTGTGCCGTGTCCGCCATATTGTGACGCTGTGTACTTACGTAATAAACCTTTAATAATCTGTGACTTACGCTTTGAACTGTCACTTCGCCTGTTGAAAAAAATATTTTGTGAAGATATTTAGAAGATTGTGCTTAAATATATTGAAAAACCTATATTTTACGATGCCTAATAAGTGCAGCATAATAAATTGGTGCAACATCAAGCCGAAAGCGGCTAAATGTAACATTTCACCGGTAAGTTATTTTATCTCTGTTTTGTTATTTTTAGTATTGTAATTTTGTACATATTGTATTTTAGTATTGTTTTTTCGTAGAAAACGTAATAAAATCATTAAAAGAAGTATATTATGTGTAGTTTTCATTTAAAATGTAGCATTTTTGATAAGTTTTAATTGTCTTTATTTTGACTGTAGTGATGTTCTTGTAATATCGTACGACTATAATAGTATCGATATTTTTGTTGCACTGCGCGATATTTCATAAGTATTTTATTTTTGTTTTCAGGCTGCCACAAAATAAATACAAAAAAGTATTTGGTTAGAGACTATCGGGAAGGAAATTTTAAGAACAGATTTAAAACATATTTACATATGTTCTTTACATTTTTATGAAAATTAATTTAACAAAACACTTGATGTCATAAGATTAAAAGATGATGCAGTATCATCTCTGTGCATACAGGTAGAATAATTTAACATGACTATTCTTTTCTCTAACCTTTAAATCGACAGAAATTAATTCTGTCCACATTGCAGTGATTATTATTTATGAAATTTATCTGTTTTTAGCAACCTTCAACCCTACACCAAACGTCTCTTACAGCTAGAGATGATAATGGAGCCAACCAACAGAACGTAGAATTGGTAAGTAAGCCCGGTACGTAATATAATTTTACCGACTTAGGTTTGGAGAGGCAGAATATAGATGTCGACTTGTAAAATGTTTTAATCATTATTATTTATGAACAATATGTATGCTTTCAGCAACCTTTAACACTAAAAGAATCTGCTCCTGCAACAACAGATAGTAATGCAGCCAGCCATCAGAACATTGAACTAGTAAATAATTACAGTGCACATCTAAGTACTTACTGCTTGTGAAATTGTTATCGATACAACCAGATTTTTTAACTTTCGGTTAGTTCATTTTTGTAGTAACAGCATGTTATTAAAAATTATCATTAATGCTTACTATATTTAAATGTTCAATTTCGTAACTAAAATCTAAAATATAAGTATATAATAATAGTCTATTTCAATATGGAACAGGTGTTCGGTCTCTGAATATTTAATTTATAGCTTTTATTTATATTATTTAGACTTTTACAATAAAACTAAGCATTTTCTTTTCAGGATCAAGCTCTAAAGAAATTGAAATTGCATATACAATTGGATCTTTGTAAAAAAACTGAGAAAATTCTTAAATTTAATTTCAAAAACCAAATTTTGACAAATATTATTTGTATATTTTTTCTTTTGTCGTCAAAAATTATGGTGAACATGATTGATTGATGAACAAACATGAGACCGATTCAAGCGATCATGATGTCAGCAATAAATATTTATTGATGAAAAGTGTAATTAAAACATATATAGATATAATATTTCATTATTTTGGGAAAAAATGTACCGAAAAAATATAATTTCGAAATTATTTCAACAAAATTGTCCTTTTCAGAAATGAATAATGTAAATAAATAAACATTATAATATACGAATATTCTTTTTTTTAGCCGTAACCCAAATTTTGATGATTATAAAATTCAAATAAGCCAATCTCGATATTTTTGAATACTAGCTTTCTCCCGCGGCTCCACCCGCATAAATATAGTATGGGGTATCCCACGGGAATACTATACTTTTTCAGGATAAAAAGTAGCATATGTATTAATCCAGGGCCTAAACTACTACCATACCAAATTTCATCAAAATCCGTTATGTAGTTTTTGCGTGAAAGAGTAACAAACATCCATCCATCCATCCTCACAAACTTTCACATTTATAATTCTATAAATTATATAAATATAATAGGATTGTTCTACGTGTCTGCGTCTTCGCCTCGGGCGAAGTCACGAGCAACCTATATCATATGGCGTTGGATAATCATTTACCATTTTACATGACATGTCGAAAGTTGGTGTATTATATTTAACAAATTACGAGGGTATTATTACAGACGAAAGCTAGTATAAATAGTAAAACTCAAGTTTAAATTTTATTATGGTAATGTCACAGAGTACTTTTAGACAAAGTGGACATAAGTATAAGTAAAATATAAAGATAAGTTTCATCGATAATTTTATCGATAGATTGGCGAAAACACTCGCCGTATCAACACTAAGCCGCCATGTTTCGCCGCGTAGGTATGCACGATTTTTTCGTAGGTATGGCAGTTCCATTAGTTTCCTTATTCAGAGCATGAAGCTCGCACTTTCGGTCTTGTATATGCTTATTGTAAAATGTATAACCAGCAAAAAAGTACATCCTACCTGTAGACTTTTATTTTTAGCCGACTGTACAATATGTAACCGTTTTCCATTCAAAAATATTACTTACTTTTATCATAGTATAAGGAGGGGAAGTAAGTTATCTTCATACAAACGCACCGCGCGCGGCTTGTACGTGTGGGCCATAGTATCCATGCGTCACCGCACGCACACTTAAACAAAATCTCGACCCGTTTCTCAGTGCGCCAGTCGGGGCTAACACCGCACGAGGTTCGCGCGTCACGGCCTTTCGGCACCGCTAAATGAATGAAAAATGTGTGATAATCGCAGGAGGAAGTATTGCTGTGTGTTTGGGTGTCTTAATAATTCATCGATTCCAGAATTGTCTCTGTTCAGATTACCTATGGTTTATCAGTAACCTACCGTTTACTCGTTCTCGTGCCTGTCTGCTGGTCCGTCGCTTTTTCTTTCATCGTTTAGGTAAAACCGACCTCACAAACCCTTCACCCAGACAATAGAAGTGAAAAATACAACTTCCTAACCCTTGCCAATTTATAGGCACTGAAATCAAAATTGAGCTAAAAGTGACAACCCTGAGACAGTAGGCAATTATATTGCGGATTGGGCCGGAGTTAGCCTACTTCCTCTCTTTATACTATGCTTTTATGGTGACTTTATACAGTCTATACTATAAATTATGTATTAGAAAAAATTCTATTAGAAATAGTAACAGAATATGGCAACTTTACCTAGATGTGACTTTTAGTCTTCTAGTAGGAAGATTTTGAGCGCCTAGTCAGTTACATGGTCAATGTTCATTGGTTCACAGTTACATGATATTTTATCGTAGTAGACAAAGGCCTTTCTAAAGGACTTAAAAGGATGTTATGAAAGTCTAACAGATAGGCTGGTTCTAAGTAAGTCTTGACGCAAGTATACAATTTCATTAGCTGCTAAAGGAATTTTATGTTATTTGTTTTTTATCCTTTCGTTTTCGCCCTTGAATATCTTGTTTACTGTTCTCTTGTCGTCATATATACTCGTTCACAAACAACATTTGAAGAAAGTAATATATTTCCTATAAAAAACAGCATTATTTCTAAGTGACATAGCAACAAAAATCACAAATACTGAAATAAATGGAAAATAGAAATTAATTGTCAATTTTTACAAAAATAATTATAAAATATTTTGGAAAATGGATTTCATTGAAGAAAACATTGAACATGATGAAAACTACAACCCTTTCAAGTATAAACATCGACTTAACCTAGTAGTAATCGTGTATATAATCGGAATCTCGCAAACGGCTGCAAGCACCCATTTTCATGAAATTTAGTATGCAGAAAACTTTGGGGGAGGTAAATCGATCTAGGTAGATAGGTCTTATCCCTGGGGAACTGCGTATTCTCAAGTTTTATATATTTTCTTTCATCGTGAAATAATCCGATCGACAGTTTGGTGAGCACATATAATTTTTACGTTGTTGGGAAAATCAGAATGTGGTGGGTTCGAATCCCAGTCAGATAAATAGTTTGGTGATTCTATTTTTTTTTTTCTTAATCTATAAGAACTCCGAGCTCGGTTAACCAGGTACTTTGCGAAGTAATACGATATCGTTTAGCTATTTATGAAACAGAGGCACGACACTTATGGCTCCGTATACATCATCAATCTTGCTCGCCAGATGGATATCGAGTTAATCGAACGATGTAAACAGCAGTATGCCTTGGGAAAAACGAAGGAAATTCCGTATACAAACACATGTAACATAATCAATGGTTTGTATTATGTGTATTGTGATTTGAAACATTGCTATGCCTTCATGGAAGCACTCTAGAGGTGAAAGCACTGTGTTTGAACAGTTTGTATTCAGGTATTTAAAAAAAAAAAATGCCGTTATTTTAAAATAAAGGCAAGGTTTCATACATGACTTTTTTTTAACAAAGTCTGCTACTTTCGAGTAATCGGTCACCAAAGTGGTTTGTAAGTTGGCATTTGGCATTTCTAAACTATAGGAGGTAGAAACTTGTAAATTTCCGTGCTGATAGATCATGCTAAAAACTCTTTAGGAACAATATAATGGTTACGAAACCCTCCTTAAACATGTCCTGATACTCACTTGCCAAAATCTTTACCCTTCCTTTTGGCTTCGCCGTAGTTGGGTAAAAAAGGTACGACCAGTTAATACTTTTAAAATATTTAACCCTTGAGTAGAATGTTTTCAAATGTTTGTAGGCTACGAATGTAGGTGAATAGTTATTTAACAATTTTAACGCTTCAGAAGTTTATTTTATAAGTAACCTTGCGATTCTAATAACATTAAGAGTTGGTACAACAGAACGCTTTCAAACACGCGGTTTGCTAAGGCGGTATTTACTCGTACATGTAAAAATTATCAAACGCAAACGCGCGCCACTGCACAATGCACCTTGTATACTAGCTCTTATATGCTCTGTTCCAAGAGCTTGATAAAAACGAAATTTTCGTTATTTTCGTTCACGTTCCAGTTCCGTATGATCATTGGTTGTTTTATATTATTTTATTATTTTTATTATTATTATTATTATTTTGTTGTTTTTTGTTTTCACCCTTGTTCCACACACAACGAGAAATATTAAAAACTGTTTAAAACGCTAAGGATGATCACGAAATTTGTCTAATTTTTACCCACTTTCCTACATGGGTAAAAATATATTGGTAATTTTTGACGTTTATAAAGATTTAACAGATTTCATTGAAAAATGTTTTTTCGATTATCATGATGATAAAATATTTTACTTTCTTAATTTAAAATAGAAATATACCTATTATATAAATACAGTGCATCTACGTACGTTCTTAATGTCCTTTATAAGACATACGGTGTATTAAAAACGATAAGCCTCGAAAGACATTAAGAACGTAGTTGCACTGTACGGTAGGTATATTTTCCATAATATTGCTTCCATCGAAATTATGTTGGGTAGGAGAAATTTCAAAATTTTACACTGTCAGCAATTGTTTCCGTAGCATTGAAATTACAAAAATGGATCTGATCGAAATTCAATATTCAATATTAACGTTATCAATAATTCGCGAAAGGAACAACTTTTTGTGGCGTAAGTTTTGGGCGAAATTTACATCGTCTGGAACAGCCCCATAGCAAAGAATATATATGTCACCGTAAAATTGTAAATACCGTTAGATTGTAATATAACTAAGCAGAAATGAGAAATAAAATGTTTATTAGACAATCTGTCGACATTTTATAATCTCGCCAGTTATATTACAATCTAACGGTATATAGAATTTTACTATATATTACTAACGTACCCATAGTAATATTAACTAAGAGACTGCTAGAATCTGAAACTTATTGCAACAACTTGTATCAAGCGCTCCTGCAACTTTAATTGCCCTGTCAAAGCTAAAGATTTATTTCGATTTGCAATTAAATAGGGCATGCTTTTTTGCTTTAACCTACATATATATTGAAAAACACAATTGAGAATGTTACTAGATATGTAAAATCACTTGAAAGTTTGTAACAGTAAAGCTATTATGTATACACTTGTATCTTTTTTATGTAACACTTGTTATCTTTTTTGTTCAAATATATTAGGTAGTTATGATTTTACACGCTTTCAAATTTACAAAAATTTTCGAATTCCGCTACCAGTATCGTGACGTCACCCTACACCTCGGCCATACCGACCGGAGTGCGCGCCTTACTGCGCACCGCTTAGTCGGAAGTTACCGTCTGGGCAACTTTTAAGTTAAATATCTTGGAAAGTAATTGGACGTATCGAAATTATTATTTCACGAGTATTTTTTATTTTTCACGGAGAATACAAAAAGCTTACGTTTAAAATTAGTGAACATTCTCCACTCAGGAACCTGTATCTTTGTCTTCTGTCTTTCTAGATGCTACTGTGTGCCTATTTTAATTATTACCCGACTACGGCGAAGCCAAAAGGAAGGATAATGACTTTGGCAGTCTATGTATGAATATATGTATGTATGTTTATTCCACCATAGCGCCTAAACTACTGGTCCGATTTTAATAAATGCGGTGACAATAGATTCGTAATAACAGCCCGGGTAACGTAGGCTATAATTTACGTAGTCGGGTTATAGTTTTATTTTATTTTATTTAAAAAAAAAACTTTACTAAGATTTACGATATGAGTGTATTAATAAATTCGACAAAATATGAGTGTTGTTTAGTATTGTACCAATAGATGATAAAAAATAATCGTAATGTATTAAAAAATATTATTATATACGGTTACATTCTTCTAGCATAATATGTTTAAAATTATCTGAAATTATAAATTATTTTATAATACATTGTTATTTACTCGCTTCAATAATCCAAAATAAACTGTAAGCCACGTTTCCCGCGAACTCGGACACATTCGGCTCGCACGATGTGGAGCTTTCGTCCGGTAGCAACAGGTCGGGGTCTGTGATATTATGGCTGCCAAACTGGTTCACTAATTATGACAATATCTAAAATAATAGACAATGATCTCTAGTAATAAGCCACAGCAGTATTTTATCGAACAAAATATAGCTGAGGGCTTCGATGACAAACTATTAGGACTATTGGCGTGAATTTTTTAAGATCACATCTACTGTTGCGATGAAACCCGTCGCAACGCCAATGCGTGGCGGTGCGGGTGATTGTAACATATCAATTTAAATTTTCACATCTACCAACTAGGTGAACTACCTAAAAATAACGAATGTAGTATGAAGTAAATATATTAGTTCTGGTTGTAGTATCAGAATGTAGTATGTAGTAAGTATATTAGTTGTGGTTGTAGAATCAGAATGTAGTATGTAGTAATATAGTATTAGATAGTTGTTTTATGTTTTATTTTCTTTTAAATGTTTAAAATACAAACTTTAGCTTTGTTGTTTATATTTGTTAGTATCCCACTTATCTTTGTATTCTTATAAAATATATCCTCCACATATATATCATTTAAGCATAAATATATGCTTATTGCTTCTAATCATTTTCTTCTTATATAAAAAAATTATCGCAGTTCATTTTTCTAGCTAAAACTCGAGAACTGCTTGACCGGTTTGACTAATTTTGGTCTTGAAATAATTGTGGAAGTTCAGGGATGGTTTATACAGAGAGAAATATTGGAAAAACTGCGAGGAAAATACTGAAAACCACATTTAAATTTTTCCATACTAACTGTTTCTACATGTCAAACTTAGGTTGTTCGTTCTATCGGTAGGATCAGCTAGTATGATCATAAAATATACTTTACTTTGTATCTTAAAACAAATAACCGCTCATTTGAAATTTTTACATCGTCTCCAACTTATTCGTCTGTGTGTTGCATGTCGCGTGACGGTCGGCCGCGTAGTAGGGATAAAGTGAAAGGCGCTCGTCAGAGCAGCCGAGGCCAATATGGCGGCGCCTATAGTATACATCAGCTGACCGTGTAGTGTATAGACTAGTGCTCATTTGTGCCAGTGCTATAAAATCTAGATTGATGAAGCGATTTTTATACTCTTAATGGAATATTATTCCGAAAATTTTTAGTTAAATGTCTATAATGTGAAAAAAAGTTTCACTTTTACCGTGGTTTAATAAAACCACACAATCCTTTCTTTTTTCTCATTACACTCGGGCACGTTCTATTTAGCTTTGTCTCGTTACTTAAATTAAGTACTTTCATTTCCTTGTAACATAGCCGGTTTCACAACAAAACACACAATTTCCTTCAGCATTAAATAAGTGGATTACCCTCGTAATGAAACGTAATACTTTCACTAGAAACGGAGCCTTTCTCCTTACTTGAAATAGTTTAAGAATATATCATGCAACAGCAATGTCTATGCGCTAATCCTTTACTAAATATGATGAATAGCTAATATAATTGACTTTGACAATGTTTTTATTCGCGCCTACGTAGGTACGCTTCTTCGCAACGGATTTTAGTGCGGCGTTCCTTTTAATCTTAAACATCGTTCATCAATAAACAGAAACCGAAGTTAACACAGGTCGGCAAAAACTAGTATTTAAAATAGAAAATACAGTACCTGATTAGCTTTGTTGATTTGTTTCTTGAGTCCAGCGAATGCCATATTTGTTGCTTCAGTTTAATAGTTTTCAGTCAGCCTGAAACAAAAAAAAACCGTTAAAACTTCAAGATATAATTATTTATATACATATTTATATGATAAACCGATGTAAATAAGGTACCACTTCAGTTCATTCAATCAATCAGACTACTGCCGTACACTCCCCACAACACGGAGAACCCGACATTGGGGACGTTAACGGTGATGATGATTATGAAACAATACCTAAGTTGTCCATCGATCAGGACCACAGCTGTTCATAAAGGCAACCAGCGCTGGTAACTTCTAGAACAGGAGTTTCGTGTTGGCTCTCTGCCATCGCCGCGGATCGATACTCTTACGTAATAGTAGTCGCTTAGATAAAACTATCCACACATATCTCAAGTTATTTAGACCTTTGAGGGCATTCGTTCTTTCACATTTCATTCTTCATACTTTTTAGTTAGTTTATAGCCGAATTCGTTATTAATATTATATTAAGTAAAAGTAGCAGCTTTGATAACACTATTCACGAATCACATATCTCAAGTTCTTTAGACCTTTGAAGGCATGTATTCTTTCACATTTCGTAATAATTTTTAGTTCATTCGTTTATTACCGAATTCCATGCATATCTTTACCGCTAGGAATTTTGTAGCCAAACTTTTCTTAAATAAATGTAATCGTTTCATCATGTGCCAAGGCTATCTCCATTTAATATTTGGACTTTATATTATGAAAATTCTCTCAAACTGTTGTCTCATTTAATATTCTTTCTAATTATCTTTTAGTAGTCGTTTAAAATTATTTTGATGATTATTTCATCCAACACACGCTTTGTCATTTAACTGTCGCATATAAGTTGTCTTACATAATAGTCCTAGTAAAAAGAGGGATTACAAAGCTTACTCAGAGCAGGAGCGTAGAATATGAATGTTCATACATTAGGTAAACACTTACAGCTATATGGTCCTACTAGAACTTAATTCTCCGTGGCGTAATTAACGTCGTTTAAAACGTAAATATGTGAAGTTGTATTGCGAGAGTAAAGTACAATTTATATCGATATTTCAGCGTATTAATGGTTAAATACAGACTTAGGATCAGCAAATAGTAGAAAATTAGAACATTTGTGTAATTAATATTAATTATCTGAAAATATATGAATTTTAAGGATTTACATATTATTTCAAACATTAGGGACGAATATTATAAAATATAATATAACGAATATTATAATATTATAAAATAGACGAATATATACGAATAAAAATTGGACCCACTGTAACTAGGGACTGTCGTAATATAGTTTAACAAGTAACAGCATGTGACTAAAGTTATCTTTACTCCAAATATAATAAGTCTTTTAGAGTGTCCACAATAGGTAGACTAAGTTAAAATATTTTAAGATAGATAATCCAATAGAGGTTGGGACAGGGATATACCTAGTCATGCCATAAATACTGAAACAAAGAAAAAAAAATTCTATTGCAAATAACATTTATTACTTTTATAGTGTGTTTAGTTTAATGCATAAATATAAAACAATTTAAAATATAAAAAGCTTATTCAAAGTGGTCTCCATTGGCTGCAATACAGTCCTTTAAACGTTGAGGCCAGTTATCAATAGAAGCACGCACTCTTTCCATGGGAAAATTCTTCCCTGCCAAATGTACGGATTATTTTAGGGACTCCAAATTATCATGGCGTTTAGAGCAAGCCGTACTCTCTAAAACTGACCATAAATCATAATCCAGCGGATTAAGATCGGGACTAGACGACGGCCAGTCTTCAGCTCTGATGAAGTCCGAAACATTCGTTTCCAACCAATACTGCGTAGATCGAGCTTTATGACCCGGCGCCGAGTCTTGCTGGAAGGACCATTCTTGGCTATTAAACATGGTCTTGTTAAGGGGCTTCACTACCTTCTCAAAAATGGTATCTTGATACACTTGTGCCGATGTTTTGATGCCTTTTTCACAAAAGTATGGCTCAGTCACTCCTTCATAGCTAATACCAACATAGCATACATACATAGCCAAACCGTCACTGAAGTCAAATAGTGCCCACGGTGCACTCTGCCGACTAATTGGGAAGCTTCCTTAGAGCTTTGAGCATAAATACGATCATTTTGTTTGTTAAAATGTTGCTCAATTGCAAAAAAAATCTCATCCGTAAACAAAATTTTTCTGTGACCTCCCTTTGCGTACCGCTTCAGTAGTTGTTTCGATTTTACCACCCTATTCTTTTTTAAATTATCAGTTAAGAAATGACCAGTACGTCTCTTATAGGCTGCAAGTCCTAAGTCATCTTTTAAAATACGCGACATGGTTCTAGGTGCTATCTTCATCTCCCGAGATAAAATCTTTTTCTTTCGGACAGGATTTCTTCGAATTCTTTCCCTTACTGCTTTGACCACCTTTTTCGTACGAACACTACGTGGACGGCCAGATCTTTTTCTGTCACAAACAGAGGAGGTCTCATTGTACCTATTAATAGCCCGGTACACAAATATTTTACTAATACCAAGCGTATGGAAAGTTTTAAAAATTGCATTTGGCTCCATACCTACTTTGTGTAATGCAATCACAGCGATTCGGTTCTCTTTATCACCCCACTCCATTTTGATATCGCAAAATATTGTACATGTATTGGCGCCAAAGTGAGAAAACTCAATGAACAATCATATAAAATTGACAGATTCCAAATTAAAATGTAATATTTTGTTTATTTATAATTGTAACAGTATTTATGGCCAGACTAAGTATAGAGTAGCCAGTTCATAGGCTTTTTGCTAGTAGTACCACATAGGGTATCTTTTCGTAGTATAAAATGAAGTCGCTTCCTTTCCTGTTCGCATAGATCTTTTAAACTGCTCAACGGAATTTAATATTTTCGTTTTCGGGCTGCAAAAAAAACCAGCTAACTTTGGTACCACATAGCATCAAAACTATGGCGAAGTGGCAAATGGGAGTTCTACTCTTGCCTTCTTCACCTCAATGCCCATCCATAATTGAGCAGAACGGAAATTCGCTTTTCCGGGTCGTACGGAGACACTGTGCGGCGGACCAGCAGACCACGATAATTATTTCGAACATCGTAGCCCGCGTAGACCCGCTACGAGGGACGTAGATGCGCTACGGGGTGCTACGTCCGTGAAAACCGTTTTGAATATTGTAGTTGATTTAAATTATTATTCTTTAATAAATGTTTATTTATTTATTTATGATTATAGTATACAATTTAGAGCTTTAGGTAACTGAGCTTATATTAGTAGCTTGGAGTTGCAGCTTCGCTGATGTTGAATCTCGTTGCCCGACTACGGCGAAGCCAACTGGAAGGGTGATGGTAATGATAATGGTTTGTTTGTTCCATATTAGCGCCTAAACTAGGTACTAATCCGAATTTAATGAATGACGTGTCAATATGTTCGTATTGATGGCCCGGGTAACATGAGCTATGGTATGGTAATTCGCATATTATTATTAAATATTTACCTTTCCCTTGTCCCATGTCCCATGAAAACTTTATTTTTTCATTCCTCTGGGAGTGATTCTTAAATAATGCTTTCTCAGATTACTTCATAATAACATTAACCATTTAAATTATCTTATACTTTAAACGAGACAATCTTGTATATTTATAATCGTAATCTCGGAAACGGCATCAAGTTTTTCCATGAAATTTAGCATACTAATGTATACAGGGAGTTTTGGGGAAGAAAAATCGATCTAGCTAGGTTTTATCCCTGGAAACTGCGCATTTTTAAGTAATATATGTTTTTTCTTTCGTTGTGCAACAATATATCAATAGTTTCGACTCAAATATGTCAGCACGATTGGCAATTTGGTTAATTTTTGCGATGTTCGGAAATTCGGAATGTGGTGGATTCGAACCCCGGTAAAATATTTTTGTGATTCTTTATTTTTATTTCTTTTTTAAATCTACTAGAGCACTGAGCAAAGCTCGGTTACCCAGGTACTTGCTTTTAATGTGTTAACATATTCAAGGATTATTTAACCGGACCAAACCGAGTAACTTAAATATTGTTTTGTAAGTGATTAGTGTATGGTGTTGTAAAAACAAAATTAAAAATTTAAGTTACCCCCGAATTGTCAAGCAGTGAGCGAGCTGATAATAATGAATTATAGCCAATAACACTGTCGATCATGTCAGTTTTCAAACAAAAAAAACTAGATCGAAATCCGTTCATTCGTTTGGGAGCTACGATGCCACTAACAGACACACAGACACGTCCAACTTATAATACCCTTCCAGGGGTTAAAAACTGGTGAGCTATATTAGCAAGTTTTCGTTTATGTTCAAGCCCTGGTTACGTTTTGTTCTATTACTATTACTGTTCAATCCTACGTCACTAGCAACACGCAACTGCCAGTGATTTATAGGTTGAATTAATTGTGACATAATATTTTATGTTAACACATGATTTAAAATGGCGTCGATCATAATAAAAAACATTATGGTTTTTACTTGGGCATTTATGTGTTTAGACCCTAGAATTTAGACAATAGACAATAGGCTTTTAGTTCACATCCTTTTTTTTCGGAAGCTTGTTATTACGGGATAAAGCTATGGATTGGCTTATTGACGGTTAAAATAATGACTAATAATTGCCATCTATTAAAGGTAAGCTGAGCTTCTTTTATTGTACAAAGCTTTAAAAGTGCAAAAAGTATTCAAACAAGGGAGAGCCATGCTTTGGCATGAATGGGCGGCTCGGCCGGATAAAACGGGGCTGTCATAGAAACCGGCGTGAAATCGCTTGCGTTGTATTTCCATTTTCCATTATATATTTTGCATTATAGGCCCCAAGTGCACAACACCAGAGTAGTTACAAGTGGAACTCCTCTGGTGTTGCGAATGTCCATGGACGGCGCGGCGGTAATGGCGTCGCATCATACGAACCGTCTGCTCGCTTCCTAGTCCATTTCATAATAATCAAAAGTTATAAACTATAACCCGACTACGTTTACTATGTTACTAGGGCCATTATTACGAGTCTGTTGACAACTCATTAATTTAAAACGAACTCATTAATTTAAGGCGCTACGATGGAACAAACAATATTTTATATATAGATTGCCAAAATCATTACCCTTCCTTATATGGCTTCGCCGTCGTCGGGTAAGAAAAAGTACCACAACTAAACAGACAGCCGAATACTGGAACGATAGTTAAATTAAGTGACGCTCAAGTCACATGCTGTCCTTGTCATTTCGGCTAGCAGAGACAGCGACAGCCTGTGAATAGGAGGGCTCTTAGTTTTGATAAACGATTAAATTGGCAATTATAGCCCGTAGCTACGTAGCTAACTTTAACAGTTACGTTAATATTACGTCTTCACCAAGTTGGTGTTTACGTGAACTTTGAAATAATTCAAATTGATAGAAATAAAAGTATTAAGTGGGTTTAGCCTAGGGCTTTCAATATATAGGGTTACAAACTTTTGCCCGCGGCTCCGCCCGCGTAAATACATACTGTATTTACACGCTTGCCCACTTCCTTTCCCACTATGTTTTAATCCAGAGCCTAAACTACTACCATACCAAATTTCATCAAAATGTGTTCCGTAGTTTTTGCGTGAAAGAGTAACATCAGACAGACAGAGAATAAAATCCATACATCCATCATCATGAACTTTCACATGTATAATAGTAGTAGGATTCGCCCGCGGAATTCAATTTATGTTAAATTTGTCTGTTGGATACCAAGCTGAATAAATACCCGTAGCTATGTGGAATCGCTTTAGTATGGTACCTAATCAATGGAAGAAACAATATAAGGGCCTGTTTCACAATTGCTCACTCTGTCGCTCAGTATGAAGGAAGCAGCGACAAAACTTCCTAACCTATTCGTCACTTCGTCAGGCGATTGTGAAACAGGCCCTAAGTGTATTAGTTTATCTAAATTCTAATATCTATGTAGTGTTTGTTAGGTAGCTAAGTAAGTACTAATTCTTTTAGTTTTGTAAAGGCAATAGTATAATTGTTATTTGAAAAGACATTTAGAAGTAAAACTTCTTTTCGCATGCTTGCCTTGGGGAGTAAGCTAGTGAATGCGTGACGAGAGCGTTATGAAAAGTGTGATCGGGCGAGGCGAACGGAAGTTGAAAGGGAGATATAAGTTAGTGAAGATAGAAATAGAGAGTTACGTTTCGTATATTATTGTAGGGACAAGAGCACACATTTTGTTTAACAATGTAGGAGCGAGAGAGAGTAGCGCGCGTGCACATTTTCTTTCTATCTTCCTCTCGTAGCCAGTGCATGAGAAAAGTTGAGTGTGATGTTGTGTGTGTTAATACTTCAGTCGTGTGGTCTAAAGCACACTGTTTTTTTTTTTTAGATAAATGACTCGTATTCTTTTCATTGTATGACATATTATATCCAATACATAATTGCATATCTAACTGAATAGGGGAGATGACTACATGTAAAATATTTAGTTTCATTAAAATACTCAAAAATATTGAGGCATTACTAGGTACTTGGTAAATGTAAAAAAAAAAATATAATTTTATGTTTAGTTTATTAATTAGATACATCTAAAAAGTACAAAAAATATTTTTTTGCTATATTTTACTAATTTAACCTACATCATTAGTTTACTTACATCATATACAAAAAAAATGGTAAGTATGAACTTAAACGCAAAAATATCGGAAATATTTACAAATACGTTCCTGCGGCCTTATACTTCACTTTTACCTAGGCGTGACGTTCAGCTAGGTACGACTTTAGTATGGAGCGTTTTCACGAAACTTGTAAAATTTTGTATACAAAATATCGCTGTAGGTACATAGCTGAAAATATTAACTTTTGATATACTGTTTCATCTGAGAAGTTACTCATATTTAAGGCCCACTTGCGCAGATCTGTGTTAAAGTTAATCCTGGGTTAAAATATTATGCTATCTCTTTCATAAATACGAATAACGAGAGAGATAACATGATATTTATCCCTGGGATAACTTTAACCCAGATCTGCGCAAGTGGGCCTAAGAGTACTATACATTTATGCAATAAAAAAAATCATCGAGCCTATTGCATCGATAATTGACCACTAAATTCAACTTACGCCTCTCTCTTAATGACTTGTTTCAGGTAAAAGGTTCATTATTCCTCATACTTTTAGTTTGTAACAATATTATCTTTGTCGAGTGAAGGCTCTATGCTCAGTATTGTATATAAGGGGTGAGTGCGTGATGCGTGCTGAAAGCCTGTTTACTTCATTCGATTATTATTTTATGTACGTACCAAAACACTCAGCTTTCCTTATTTATTATAATACTAGCGACCCACCCCAGCTTCGCACGGGTGAAATGTATTACTATATCTACTTCTATACTAATATTATAAAGAGGAAAGTTTGTTTGTTTGCATCGAAAAGGCTCCGAAACTACTGGACCGATTTTTATGAAATTTGGCACATATATAGACTACGGGAAAGGACAAAGGCTACTATTTATCGCGGCTGAATGTACGTTTCCCGCGAGATTTACTGTTGCGCCCACTTAGTCGCGGGTAACATCTAGTCCTACTAATATTATAAATGTGAAAGTTTGTGAGGATGGATGTATGGATGGATGTACTCTTTCACGCATAACAAACAACTGAACGGATTTGGATGAAATTTGGTATAGTAGTAATTTAGGCTCTAGATTAAAACATAGGCTACATTTTATCCCGAAAAAAAAACATCGGTTGTCTGTAAAGTCGGTTTACTGACGATAGTTGAACGTGACAACGTCAACAACAACAACAATAATAATAATAATAATAATAATAATAATAATAATAATAATAATAATAAGGTACCGGCAATGCGAGGTAACGCTGGTACTTGGTAACGATAACGGGTAACAGGTAACGCATGAGTCATGTTTTTTCGTGCGTGCAACCGGCTCCATCGATTTATAAGACGTTATCACGTCAAAAGTACAGTATTTTCGTGAGATACTATATTTCCGCCGGCGAGCCTCAGGCAACAGCTAGTACATAATATAAATTATAAACATGCCTCTTATCTATTGTTGAAAACTGCATTTTCTATTTAAAGAATATTATTTTATCCTTACACTATTTTGTTTGTTTATGTTTTATATATTTTAGATCGAAAATTTTAGAACATTTGATAATTCAAACTCTATTGCACTTCCCTGGATTTTCGAAATATCAAGAGTCGACGTATCTGTACATGATAACGAAGAAGGTCAAATGTGTTATAATATATAAGTATAGGTTATAAATTATGAACACATTTACCAGCTAATTGACAAGTTTATAATATGTAATATTGTATTCTTATTTTCAAGTTTTTTCTAATCCTAAACATAATTATTAACTTAACGAACAATATTACTACTTAATATCGAATTAGAATTACTAACAATTCTTAGCATTTATAATATTTTTCACATTAATTATCTAAAGTTTATAGTTTTCTAAGCTTGTTGGAGTGTATTGTTAATTAGGAAATGATATTTATTTTAATCCAGATTATAAATATGTAAAAACTTTAAAAGCAATACACAATATTATACTGGAAGCTTATATTATACAAAATATATAAGTTCACTATATAATCACGCCCTCCATCCATTTTCATTACGCTATAAAATCTCTATCGTAAAGCCTTAAGATCTCAGCCACATTCCAAGGACTTGACCTTACACGCGTATTACTCGCGCTGTCCTCACCTGTTGAAATATACACCCTGTGTTATATAAAGTAGAGTTCATATTTCAATAGCCTCCTCAGATTCGAATTCGAGACGAGTTGGCGTCTAGTGGTCATATGAGAGGGCCTATATCTGTTTGAATAAATTTCACTTTGAAGTATAAAAAGAAATCTTCAAGACTTACGAACGAGATTTGTTCTTCACTACCTACGGTAATAAGCCCTGAATAATTAATGGGCAGGGAACCAGGGCCTAGCAGGAACATTTGACAGCGGCGTAAACGTAACGTTATCGAATCAAATTTGTATTGGCGCTGTCATGATTTTGACAGATTTTGATACAATTCTGTCACATAAGTTTGTGCTGTTATACAGCCACTAGGCAATTGTTAACGCCCGACGCATAAAGAGGGGTGTTATAAGTTTGACGAGTATGTCTGTGTGTCTGTCTGCGTCATCATAGATACTAAACGAGAGGTCCGATTTAGATCCGGTTTTTTTGGTTTGGAAGCTGACGTAAACGAGATTGGTCTTAGCTATAATTCATCATTTTCAGCTCGCTCACTGCTTGACAAATCGGTGATTTTTTTATTTCGTTTGTTTACAATACGCACTTGACACTAGTGTCATCAAATCACGATATGGATATAACGCCATCTGTCGGAAGCTACTTATACTTCTTGAATAACAACTTAACTTTCTTAAGTACGGCTCAATACGCAGATGGCGCTAGGTGTACAATTTTTAATTTTTCTATTATTTTTGAAATATTGTGCTTTAGGCACGATGAGAGTATTTTTGGGTATTAAATGATGAATGATGTTTCATTTCTGCCACGTGTACTCTGTGCACGTCATGTTTTTATAATTGCATAAATGAATCAAAGTTCTCTAAAAGTTCTCAGAGAAAACAGTAGAATAAAAATTAATATATTCAAAGGTAAAGCGATTTGTCTACAGAATTGAAGTGTCGCGAAAACGGTCCATACAAAAGTCGCCGAACCTATGACGTCACATATTCCTAACGTTGAATAGTAAATTAAACAAATTATTTTACATGTAGTCAACACCTCTATTGCATATGAATATTCAGTTTTATGTAGCTAATTTTAATATTAAGCTTTAAATAACAATAACCCCGAGCATTTGACATTTAGTTCTATAGAAGGCACTGCTTTAAAATTAATACCATCTAAATACAAACTCATTTAATAAACCGTAATTAAACTACGGGTCGAGAGGCATTCAATAATAATTCGAATATTGTAGTAATGAACTACGAAATGTAAAGATTTAATATCATATTTTCTCGGTGTAGCTGTTTTATTTAGTATTCAATTTTTTTATTTCAGTAACAACCGAAGCTTAACTCTGTTTCTACTTTCGAATAAGAGTCAGTTCGACGCGACGCAGCGCGTTCTTTTTCGATAGCGACACAAAAGATACAAGTTTCATTGCAAGGGATCAAAATTGCGGCGTCGCGTTACGCAGCGTTGCATATAATTTCGTCTCTGTTTTCCCTATTTGGAATTGATACTTAAGAAAGAGATGAAGTTAATAAAAGTAATTTCACTGTCGGAGATTATAAATCATACTATAAGAGACGTTTTGTATGAAGAGCACGACAAAAATATCATTTTACAGACAGAAATTAATATTAATTTTATATAAATGAATCCTATAGGGATTTGTATAATTATCGCTAGAGAGATATGTATGTATATTATGCAAAGTATGACGCACGACTTTTTTCTTATATCTCGGCTTCTATCGGAAATCACTTACGTCGATTAGGGTTACCGTGGCGACTCAAACCGTCTCAAGGTTCGCGATTGATCTTCAAATATTCACAAGTGATTTTGTGGAGGAAACTCCAAACTGTGACTTACTCGTGTTTTCATCATCATTTATAATAAATCTGCAGCACAACTAGGTCGCGGGGTTTACCTCTATGTAAAATATTGGAGAATGTTCACAAAATTTTAATGTACCTAAGCTTTTTGTATTATATGTGGAAAATAAAAAATACACGTGAAAGAATAAATTCGATACGCCAATTTTAATCAACATATTTAATTTTAATGTGGCCTTCCGCGTTCAGTAGGTATACGGTGACGTCATCATAGATATTAGTACAAACAGTTGTATAGATAATATGGAACCCTATCGTGCGCGAGTCCGACTCGCACTTAGCCAGCTTTTACTTTATGTGAGCAGAATAAATTGTGCTTACTCCAATTAATTGTACTACACTTAACTAATGCGTGATTTGGTTGAAAAATATAAACGTGCGACTTATTTTCTACATCATAAATCATAATCGTGGCACAACTGGGTTACGGGTTTTCCTCAATGTGAGGGGAATTGGGTTGTAGCTTGTACTATACTACGCCACTACGGCGGGTCGTCGACGGCTTCGTAGCAACGATGAATTGCTTAGATCCGTGTCCTTAAATTGTTAGAAAACACCTAACCAAGAGCATGTTGGGACATGCCTAAGGAAGGTTCCCTAACTATCAACGCGTAATAGGTTTATTTATCTTACCTTAATTTTGAAAGTCCTACTCAACGATACCCCACACGATGGGGAAGAATGAAAAAATATTTTTCATCCCCACTTTACATGTATGGAGAGCTACCCCTAAAATATAAAATTATTATTATTTTGTGATGCCAAAACCAAGATCTATACACAATCTATAACTATATCAAATTTCATCCATTTATATTCATAATTATAGAAGGTAGAGGAGCGGACAGACAGACAGACAAACGCACGGACAGAGCGAAACTATAAGGGTTCCTTGTGTATTACGGAACCCTAAAACATTTGATTTTAAAAGGGTATATTAAAATTTCACCATTGCACTCATCACGTTATAAAATAAAGCCCTTAGGTACTGAAATAAAAACACAGTTTTTATTTTGCCCTCTACATTATTATAAGGAAACCATATAATAATAAGACTAATGTATGAATCGCAAATCTTTGCCAAGATCAATGTTAGGAAGCACTGACCTATATCCGAATAAAATGTCACTTTGTTTGAAGAAAATTTTTTTTTTTACTTAAGTAAAAAGTAATGAACATATTCATATATTACATAAATTAATAAAATATTTCACAAGCCTTCAAGTAACACCTCCGATAATACAATAAAGGTACCCACGCCATCGTTCTAATACCGTCACACATAATATTGCGAATAAAAAAAATCACATAAAGTAACAAATTCACAATAAATTAAATTTAGACTACAATAAAATCGATACGCGTAAAGGGTAACATTACATAAAGGCAGAACAAATGAAGATTTGTTTATGAATATATCATACTGAATTTGATTATAGTAACATATTAAAAAAATATGATAGTCGTAAAGAAATTACGGGATATTTTGCCTACCTTGTTATATTCTGTCACAATACTATGGAGCAATTGCTACGGCGCTACGCCGGCGTAGCAGTCAGCCGCGTATCGTAGCAAGAGAACGACTGAAACCTCCGTAGCTTAGGGTTGCCAAATTACATAATTTTCTTTTGCAATTTTTATGAAACTCGGAAATTTTGTATACTAATAATTATTTAACTATATGATTTCTCTTTATAACATGATTAATAATATTATTTTACTTGCTATATTATTCATGCTAAAATATATTTGAATTTTATTTATTTTTTCAAAAGATTAAAATTTGAAAGAAATTACTTTTTAAAAGCACATACCTTAAACATATGTGTGTAACCTTCAATAAATAGAGGTTCACTATGAGTAAAAGCTTTGTACACAACATTTCGTAACATTGCGGCAGTTTTCGCACATCTGGCAACCCTGGGAGTTGCAAGTGCGCGCGCACCCCGCCCCCTCACGGTGGACCCAATATCAATCCGCAATTTCATTCCAAAATAATTTACCTATCTCCACTCAAAACTGAGTCAATCAAAGCATGGGAATAAGATGCTGCCAATCTGTTGGCTTATCTATAGAAATACATATTACTACTTCCATTTAAAACTAAATTAAAAATTTTAAGTAGCCCCCGTATTGTCAGACAGTGAGCGAGCTCAAGATGATGAATTATATCTAAGAACACTCTCGACCATGTCAGCTTTGAAAGAAAAAAAAGAACTTGATCAAAATAGGTCCATCCGTTTGGGAGATACGATGCCACGGACAGATACACAGACGCACAGACAGACACATCAAACTTGTAACAACCCTCCGTTTTCGTCAGGGGTTAAACAATAGTAATACATAATATTATAAACAATAAATCAATTTGCCCTATAAGAATTAAAAGCTCAATAATGTTATACTATTAATTACATGGAAGCATCAGCTAGCATAATTAGTTTTACGTTGTATAGGCTAGTCTCATCTATCAAAATCAAATTATATAAAGGGGAAAGCCCATTTCAGGCCCACAGTGGACAACTGTCTAAAGAAGACTTAGTTTGCCCAGAAATGTACCATAAAGAGACATGATTTTTGTTAACATTTAAATAAGCGCCACTACAATCAGTAATGTTTCGATAAAAAAGGGAATTTTATTAATAAATAAAACAAAGTTGAGGTGAAATATTGCCAGATTATAAAATATCTTTATTAAGGTCAATCGATTCGAATATCGATTTATGAACAAAAGTATAAATAACGGGCCATTGTTGGTAATTTTATATATAATTAACCATAAGAAAACATTTAAGTACTATAGAACCAATGTGTACGTTTGTTACTTTATTCATTAAAGATTAAAACAAATAATCATCTATCGATTATTTTTATTTACGTAACCGATTTATCCATTTAATTTTTTTGTGACAAGTGGCAACACTGATGACAGAAATGACATTATTTGACAACAAATGAATCTGTTGACTGTTGAAGAACATTGTGGTAATAATGTTACCGAGAACCATATTTTAGAACCCGAAGAAATAAGTGTATAATACAGCAGTGCGTTGCACCGCAGCAGGTAATCATATCATAAAATGTTTCTATTATTTCTTACATTTTTTACCATTAACCATTAAATCGTTCAATCTTTTACGGTTGAAAATGTTAATAATGAATATTATGTTAATATGTTTTTAGGTGTCAGGAGATAATCTTGTTTGCCACAATTGCTGGGTAGTAGTAACTGAAAGTCTTGCAATACAACAAGGGCTAGATAGCTCTGTGCGTTAAAATCACTGTATAAATTGTGATCGATCGATTAGAAAGATCTATAATTATTATTATAAATTATTGAAAAAATCAGAAAAGGCCTTGATTTATCTTTAATGCACATTTTAATAACACATAAAAAAAAAAAACGAAAAGTTATAATTTTTTATGTTTCTACAATAATGGCGCCATTTTGAATTTTTTTCCCAGATATATAATACTGTTAAGATTTTAGAACACTCAATTTTTATACGATTTTTTTATGTCCACCTTGGGCCTGAGGCGCTATGGAGAGTGGGCTTTCTCCTTTGTTATTTGGTATTTCTATCATAAGAAATACGAGTACAACATTATTTTGTTGTATAAATATGCGGTTTATTTATAATTTCGAAAATAAAACTGCAGTTTTATTATCTGTGTGTCACGTGACGCCAAAACGCCAGCCGCCATATTTTTCTTGTAAGTGACGTCATAAGAATTTAATCAAATCGAATTTCGAATATTGAGTTTTGCCGGGGAATTCAATGAGTAGACGTTTGGATTTTGCATTTCTTTCATAAATTTGTGTTATTTCGGTTCTTAATGTGTAATATTGGTAGAATATTAACCATTAAATATTCGTTAACGTGCACAAGTGCGGGCAAGTGGTACAACTTCTAAAAACGTGCTGTTTTGAGTTTCCCTCCAAAACTCCCTAGGAACTTTCAGTAAAGCTTGTACCACTTTACTGAATCGACTGACATGACTCAAGGACTGCACTGACTATTTATTTGGACTTTGACTAGACTTTAGACTTGACGATTTAGGAATACGGTGTTAAAAATTGAAACGATAGTTCTATTTTCCGCCTTTTAACTTGACACTGGCAAATGGTTATAAGCCGATGCCATATATAAATGGCACACGCACACACGCACATATTATGACATTTATTTGTTTCTGTTCTTATGACGTCACGTTAATGGCGGCTGTCGTTTTGGCGCAAACATTTATCGTTTAAAATTTAATCATTTTTGACGTGACAACGTCTTATAATTCGATGGAGCCGGCTGCACGAAAAAACATGACTCATTCGGCGTTACCTCGCTCTGAGGCGTTCCATTTATTATTATGACGTTGCCACGTTCAACTATCGTCAGTAAACCGACTTTACAGACAACCGATTTTTTCTTTGCATAACGATATATTATTTCCAGGAAATAAAAATACTAGTTGATTATCGAATCGATACGAACATTTTTAAATATATTTGAAAAAAATGTAGCCTAGTACTGACTTTAATGAAATGCATTCGCATTAAGTTTTGGTAAAAAAATGTTACATTTAATTTTCAATACTATTTTAATCTTTTAGTACATTATACACCTATTAGGTATATTATATACCTAATTACCTTAACTTAAAATTATAGTTTCACGAGGTCATCAATGCTATTTAAGGACTATGCCACTTGTAATTAACGTTGTTTCTTTGGCTAACTGCCTATAGAAGTACTAAAATGGTATGTACAATATCGACAAAGCTCCTGCTCTGGTCGAGTTTCTAAATATTTTTCTTTGCACTAAAAATACTTAAACACAAAGAAAGTGACCGCAACGACTGCAGACTTGGTTGAACTACGTATTCACAGGTCAGTATGCGTGCGCACGCACGATTCAACGGCGCTGTTAGGCGATTTTCATCTTATGCCTGATCGAGCGGCAACTTGTTTGATGGTACTTTCGGAACTATATATTCTTTTGAAAAACTACTAAACTATTGCCGACTACCTAGCAATTGCACGTTCAGTATTTCCAATTATTTCTTTAAGACAAGAGCATGTCAGAACATATCTAAGGAGGGTTACGCAAAAAACAACGCGCAATAGGTTTTTTTTTTCAAATTATTTGAATTCCGATTTCACCCGAGAATTTTTTTTTATAAGGAGTTTTTAGCAGGGGCTAGCTGATATCAGCATGGAAAGTTAAAAGTTTATATTATATATTGACGTTAAAAATATTAGGGGTGGGGGACTTGTAACGACTTTGGAGGTCGATTACTCAAATGGTTTACATTATAAAAAAAAGTTATGTATATGACACCTCGCCTTTATTTTTAAATACCTATTGAACAATATGCCATGAACATACACGATGGGATAGAACAAAAAAATCATCCCCACTTCACATGTACTCGTACCACTCTTAACATACAAAATTAGAATTATTTTATGATGTCAAATTTAAATATATGGTCTATATTAAGCCCCTATGGTGTACTTAATATCGGGAATTATACCTACAGAGGGCTAGATCAGTGATCGTTATATGGTGCACTTAAATTGTGGCTGTAAAAGCTCTGTCCACAGAGTGCAGTCGCTGCGACAAAGTTGCTAATTCAATTTATTGCCAGTGGTACGATTATCATCATCGGAAATCCTGCCCAGTCAAGGAAATGGAATGTGTAGCAGATTGATATAACTTAAAAAAATAATCATGCTACTATTTCCCAGGGCGCCGACACCGCGTCATTCAAATATAACGATCTGACAATAGGGGAGCCTGTTGTACGTCGGCTATATTTTCAGTTATCCATTATTTAATCTAATTTGACTTACTGTACATAAGCCATGTTTGGATATTTTGGAAAGTCGCTTATTTGGGTATACTTCATCAAAATATGAGAACTGTACACATGCTTACATGTCTTTAAGACGTTTAAAAAAAGTTTTAGTGACAACGGAACTCTCCATCATCCTCAAGTGGCCAAGGTACAACACAACCGATTTACCTTGGCCAGTACCCTGGACACACCAAAATTTCCGGTTAAAAATGTAAATACATAAGACAACTATTAATTTGTAATCTTTTGACGATGTATAGTTACATATTTAACGAAGAAATAAATAGAATTAGTATATAAATAGTTAACAAAACTCAACATATAAGTTATTAAACTTCTTTGCGTGTTCAAACAACAACAAACTTAAAATACCTGCTAAGTAGGGTATAACGCATTTAAAATAGTGTATCTACAAACATTCAAACTAATATAATAAATCTAGATATAAAATATTACCATTTGTTTTCATCCATACATTTTTCATAGGCAAGGTACAATCGGTCCACACTGGCCAAGGTGCAACGCTGTGTCATGTTGAGCAAAATAGTGGTATTTAAATAATTTAGTACTGCTTTTATACCTGATAAATAAAAGAAACGTACGCATGTGCAACACTGTCATGTTGAACAAAACAGTGGTATTTAAATATTTTTAGTACTGCTTTTATACCTAATAAGTAAAAGAAATGTACGCATTTAAAATATATGTGATTATTATAACACGTTTAAAACTATGAGACTATGAATATGACTATGAATATCTGGCCAAGGTACCAGATATTCATATATATATTTAAATAGTAGGGGAGTCTCAGGTGAATAGAACTATACTTATTACTAACTGATATTTTGTAAATAATGTAATTAATTGTATTTGTGTAATGTATTTCTTAAGATTTGTGTATCTTAAAAAGCGCATAGACGACGCGCTTTTCCTATAGGGATTCAAGGACTCTTCGATACTAACGATCCTTGCATTTCTCTTTATTATCTATCATTATTTATAGATTTTTGTGAGGTCTTACATTTTCATGCACAAAGAAAGGAGCAGTCACATAATATATACAAGTAAAAGAATTGTTATAAAAGCTGAACGAAAATCAATTTTAAGTCTTCATACATGGCTTAAATGTTTAACGCGCGGAAGACGGAGTTGCAATATCGTTACTGAAACAATTTCAAGTAGCACATAAAGTATAAACTATAAGGCCGTAATAATGGACATTAAATTGGACAAAGTTCCACGACGCACTCGTTAAATGGTAGAGCAGGACTTTGTTAGAGTGAAACAACTACATTGAATAATTAACTACATAATATTGTCGTCATCCAGAGGTTTAGAGCTTGGCTCTTGACTCGGAGGTCACGGGTTCAATTCCCGCATTGGAACAACAAAAAATGCTGTTTCCATGTTTGGTTAGGACAATGCAGACTGATCACCTGATTGTCTGACAAGAAAGATCATCCATGCGTCGGATGGGCATGTTAAAAGTCGGATCTCTCGCCTGTCGTGTCGGTCTGTCCGTTCCACTGGGTTTCGAGAGTAAAGGAAGTTAAGTCTCTGTAACTCCTGCACTAACAAAGTTATGTATTTAAGCCGTTATAGTTCCGAAACAGGAACTAAGGAGACCTTAAAATGGGATTCTTGGTTTTGAATTCGCTTCTTGGTATGTCAATATTTGCCTTAAAACTAGCTGATATAGTCCGCTACTTTTTACTGTGCAGTTATTAAATTTAAAGTAATCTAAAAACACGACGCGACGGTGTATTTTTTTTCTTCCAACCTCACAAACATTCACATTTATAATACACAGCATTATTACAAACACAAGTTTAAGCACAGTCAATTTTATCCTATAACTGAAGCATGACAAGTGTCACTGGCAAAAGTTCGTTATAAAGAATAAGATCACCTCTATTTTTAAATAGCAGCAGGGAGTAATATTATTAAGGGACAGCCTGAGAACTCGTCGTCCCGTTAGCTAATAATAATAATAGACTCGCTTTCTAACAGCCCACATAAGAGACATACTCACCGTCCAGCCTGCAAATCCAAGACCGCGGCCTTGGAGCGGACCGGTAGGCAAAAAAATAAAAAATGATTGACACTGTTGACACAAACGACGGCCATTAGTGATGGCGCTGGATTTGCAGGCTGGACGGTGAGTAAGGCGCTTTTGCATGGGATTGCATGGTAAAATTAAATAAAGGAATTTTAAGTAGGTATAATTGAACTCATATTTTTAGGTTATATACTATAAACTTATGTAGCTTTTTTTTTCTAATAAGGTTAGATGGGGCTCTAATAATCTAATAATAATAATAATAATCTCTTACTGCTCGGTATACGTTCGTAATGATAATAAACCTATAAAAACATAACCAAGTACCTAACTCCTTACAAAGGGGGAGAAATTGAAATTCTATAAGTTCAATTTCTCCTCCTATATTACGAGTTAGGTTTTTGGTTATGTTTTTATAGGTTTATTATCATTACGAACTGTGGGCAGTAGGAGTAAAAAAACAAGAGTTTAAGTTTCACAATATTTAGGTAACATCAACCGGAGGCCCAAGGGAAGGTTGGAGATTTTAGGGCCCAGGAATTGCGCAACAACAGAGTAACGAGTGTAACCCCTCTGGTGTTGCAAATGTCCATGGGCGGCGGTAATCGCTTACCGTCAGGCAAGCCGTCTGCTCCATTCCTAGTCCATTTCATTAAAAAACATATCTATAATACAGTCTACCTACTTAGAATGTTCTAGACTCAAAACCGCTATGAACTTGCAACTTGTCACGCTAACTTGAACATAATATATTTCGTATTTATTATTCACGAGTTAAAAGGGTATTTCAAGCTACTAAATGTTATTTAGGCTTAAAATACTGGCACTTGTTTATTGTCAGTAGAATTTCTAAAACTTTGAAACTTTTTAAAATGATCACACGGTATGAAACTTGGATTCCAATATATTATAATTTGTTAAATAGTATTTTTACACCAGTTAACTAGACTTACATTAACAGAGGGCTATAACATCGAGGGACACTAATAAGCTTCCTAATGTATGACGACCTCAGTGGCTCAGTGGTTCAGCGCGTTGGTGCTCAAGCCGGGGGTCGCGGGTTCGAATCCCGCCGAAGGAACAAAAAAATTTTTCTGTGTGTCATGGATGTGTATTAAATATGTGTATAATATAATAAAAATCTTAAATATATGTATAGTATAAAAGTATTAAATATACTTCCCGTTTTCTGGGACCTGTAACACAAGTTCTTCGGATACTTAGCACGGGGCCAGATTGACGTGGTGTGAAGCGTCCATAGAAAGAAAAATGTATATCTAGGTAAAGGAAGCTTATTGTGGTGAAATGTATATTTCAGTGCATGCATTACGTTCTGTCTCAATCCAATTATCAATATTAGGTCATAGGTGTACCTATTGCAAAATTGAGAAAATAAACAAGACATTTAGTATGAATGGAGAGTTCCGTCACCACGAAAGTACACTGAAACGAAACGGGGCTTCCGGAGTATAGAGGTCAGAAGCGGTCGAAGATGATGGACGGCGAATTTGTCATATTTAATGCAAATGACCTATTGTGACAAAGTGATAAAGGTCGGCCCCGGCACACGACGGGCGAGTGAATGTAGGTTCATTCAGAGTCCAGATCGAAGCGGCTGCGCGCGCATGCCCCCTTCTCCTGAACACACCATTTCTGGGATTATCACACTTCCATTCCTCCCTCAATATATCTAATATTTGAAAATCGAAATGTCCGAGTTAAGCGAACTATACCTAATATCCGCAACTACTGGACCGTAATGCAATGCGATTTAATTTTGAATGAATTTAAATTTTATGGACAACGGATATACTAAAATATACTAAAGATTGACGCGTTATTACCTATTACTTTAGATAAATTATATATACTATGATAATAACTATAGGAGCAATATTATTCAACATATTTTTGATTAGTGTATATATTTAAAACGTCACATGAAAAATACAGCGCCATAATAGTAATTACATTTTCCTGTAAAAATGTTATCCGCACGCAATGTTCAACTCATTGGGGTCGTGCTTTGATAATTTAAAGCCATAAAAATATAATGTATTTTTATTATCAGTGTCTGACAAGTAATAAATCAAAGCTGTAAAAATTCTACAAATAATTAGATTTTGGAAAAATAATTAAAAGGAATTTTAGTCCATAATAAATACCTACGTTTAATAGTGTACGTAAGAGAGTACGCTACTGTGTATCGAAAAGCTAATATTATGAAACAAATTATATAAGCCTCATATAAAGCGCGTGAGAAAATCCACATACAGAAAGTTTAGATTGCTTGGTGTCCGAGGGTAGTGCAAACTTTATGTGCTGTTTTTCTCTTGTTGTTTCAAAACAGAAAACACAAACTAAGTATTTTAATTTTTTATGTTATTGCTTTATTGGTCTGCTAATATTTTACTTCCAATATCAGTCTACAAGGCCACTGTTATTTTAAGATTGTGGTTCACATAGATACAGGTTAGTCCAAACATATAGCATTATACATATCCAAAAAGGGAAATCTCCGACCTAGAGGATAATATGCTCGGCCAGGCGAAACCACTTGTAAGCATTTCAGATGTTGTATATTATATACCGCCGAGCTATGAAAACTTCGATAGCTCGATTCAGGATCGTGGAGCTAATGGGTCCACAACATCCTCAAGTCTTTTTTTATCCGCAAAAGGTATTGGGAAAAAAATGGAAAAGAACAAACAAAGTCATGGTCAAAGACTAGTATAGACTAATACAAACAAGAAAAAATACCACTCCATTAGCGAAAGAAGTTAGTAATCGGATAAGTAGTTTTAGAGATTGGTGTTTACCGCAAAATCCTCCTTGCGAAATTCTGGGAAATACATCTTACATCACTCACATAATGTAAGCAAATTAAAGACACATTAGGTCCATACATAGAAATCAGTCAATCTCAATTTCAAATACATAGGGGTAAGCTAAAACAATAGAGTAAATGTGTAAAGCTAAAACATACGCTTGAAAAATAACTCTCCTTTAGTACACGTCCAAGGATAAAATACATTAAAGAAGATCACGCTTCAAGCCAATATATCGATTACAAGTTTACTACGCCCATATCGGTTAAAGAGTCGCTTCTTATATGAACAGATTCATTCAGGTCACAGAAACACTCCTTTAATACACCCCGCCCCCACCCACAACTCCCCCCTCCTCGTCAGAGCGGTTATGATTAGGAAAAATAATATCCCGGTTGATAGGAATTCTAATTATAATTACTCGGTTGCCAGCCTCAGGTTAATGTACCTGATATTATTTTGAACATTTCCTCATCGTGATTTATTCTTGGAAATCCCGATCAAACGTTGGTTCTATTTTCTGTGTTTGAGTTTAATTTTTTTTCTGGTTGCGGTGTTTTCTTCTATTTTTCTCGTGTTATATAAAAATAAAGGAGCATTATTAATCAGACATAAGGAGGTGCTCTTTTGGCAGAGATAAGTTTTAGAATTCATATAAACGACACTTACTGATGATCGATAATGTTAGCAGATGCCCATTTTATGTTTTATCTTATCAATTACAACATAATCTACTAGTGATGAAGTGTGACTACGCAATTATGACGTCACTACTCACTCGCCAGTATACAGGTAAGGTTGCCAGCGCGAGCGTTTGAATACAGGATTACCTCAATGTCATATTCACAGTGCATGTTCTTTATCAAGGCGGACAGCGGATGAAGTCATGACTAGTTTTGTAATTTGGCAAACACCTATGAGCGATAAGATTAAAAAGACAATATAAACTTGAAACAATGACAACACCTTATTACTTTGTAACTAATTAAACACTAAAGTACCGTTTAACTTAAAAGTAGATTGTAGAATAAAACAGTATACTTTCAATCAAATGTGCTAAAGGTCGAGAGCAACAACTAAGAACAACACTGTAACAAAAATCTCAATAACCTATTTCCCTGCGTTGTGTTAGTAAGAACCAAGATGTTGTCTTAATTCATCAAGGGAGAAACCTACGACATAAAAGATATAAACACACGTCCTTGTTTATTGAAATAGGGCCCATACAGACAAGGCTGGCGCCCGCTGGTCTGTCGCCGGCCTAAAATTAATACCCAATGCCAAATAGGTCAGACGATCACGGCCAATTTATTGCTTTGCCAGGCCGAGATTTCAATTTTCAACCAACAGTTTTTTCAGTCGGCTTTTAAGACATTTTACATACATTTGTTGCTTTAAAGTTGTTTATGTTAAAAAAAAATTAGGAGGGGGTGATTTTTTATTTATTTTTAGCGTTAAACTTGTCTACGCCAATGTTTGAAATAATAAAGAGCACTGCCGCCTACGGAACACAAAAAATATTAAGCTTACTCTTCAAAAGCTTTTGGGGCGTCTGTATTCTGTAAACTGCACCATAATATAAGAAACCGCCTACGTTCCCACGAGCGGTTTTTTTTCCGTCGGCGTTACAAACAACGAGCGTCGAGTTGTCAAATTGCTGCAGTGTGTTCGATTTTCAACTCCATTATATTAACGCAATGTTCTATTTTCAGTGTTGTTTTTACAAACGCTGACGAAAAACTGTTGGGTTAGGTTAGGTTAGTTAGTTAATGTGGCCTAGTCGATAAAGCTCAATTTGCTATGAACGAAAGTTGTGATTTTTGTAGTCATATAAACGCGCACGAATACATATTCAAGCCTGATAGTGCATTATCCTCTGGATACATTGTGTGGCTATATTTAAAATCAAATTAATTCAGTAATAAAATAGTGCTTAGTAAAGGCTTGTCTGTCTGGCGACAGGGTGTTTACCCTGACTTTAAGGGTTCAAAGGACAGACGATTCAAATTATAGTATTTTAATGCGACTTACAAGCAAATTATAGAACCCTTTGGATATTAATACTAAATCTGAACGATTGATCGCTGAAAGCCGAATTATGTTTCCAACTAGATGAGCAGACATAATGAGGGTTTTTGATTTTTTTTCTGCCGTTAGGGGGCAGACCCAACTCACACAAAGCGTCATCTGGTGGCGTAAGTGGTATCAAAAACGGTCAATAATAATCTTCGATTCTTTTTCTGTCACCAGGCGGCGCTTGGTAACCCGACGGTCCTTGTCGTGTCAAAAAGCTGTCAGATGTCACGAATTTAAAAACCCTCATTGAGTTTGCTTTGCTTTAATAACGATTAATTGTTATCAGCCTGTTGTCATCCACTGGTAAACGTAGGCCTCCCCAATGCCAAACGATAGATAGATCTTGGGCAGTCCTCATCCTGACTGCCAGCCACCTTTTTCGAATCTGACTATGGCTGAAACGATTCATTACTCTAAATTCTAAAAGAAAGTAGCAACATAAACACGCCTTCCAATCATCTAATCTATTTCGGTTTTTTTCCAAATATAATACTAAACAAATGTTCCATTCGCACGTTTCTGTTGCAGAGACACATAAAATACACGTTGTCCCTAGTGTCGGTCGTTCGTGCACGACAGTGCAATTTCATTTCATAAAACATATGTGTCTGAACGCCGGCTAATGTAATTAGGTCCTAAATCTCTACTGGAACACAATGTCCAGAAGTACCAAGCAAGCAAAAGGAAGGAGTTTAAATTGTTTCAAAACTTATAAAGTAGTAATTTGAATGTTGCCTTTAAAGTGTAATTATGTTTTGCAGAAGATTTTCAGACAAAACTTTACAAAACATTACATAAATAAAATCCACGGGAGAGTCTACAGAGCATTTAGCCAAGGTGCCATCGCAATTTACGTCAAAACATCGCTTTGTCACTTACGGCTGAATACTCAAACGCTAATCAAAATAAGAGCCCTCTTATTCATAGTATTTCGCTGTCACTGCTAGCCGAAATGACTAGGACAGCATTTGATTTGAGCATCACATAATTCAACTATCGTATCGTCGTCGTCGTTTCAGTATTCAGTCGTTAGCAATGCTTAAGTTTTTTTGTGTTGGAACTCAGCCCCGGATCTAGGGGGGCAAGCCGGGGCCTATGTCCCGGGCGGCAAGTTCAGAGGGCGGCCAAATTCACACTTTACAGACGAATATTTATTTACGTGTAATAATTAAAAAATAAATCATTCGTTCAAATTTCTAATATTCTACGTACAAAAGGATATACTGTTTTACAATAATCCATTAAAAACCAACACCTTTTCATACTGTTTTTTTAAACCACAAGCTTTTTAGAAATGTACATTGGACACAAAATCTGTCGATACGCCAGTAGGTGGACGATTTTTGTTGCGTTGAATTCTCCGCTTTTATTTGGTAATATAGAAAAGGCTAACGGTTTCTATCTCTTGCAACAGATGTATGCGCATGAGTTGCAGGATGCTTTTCCTAATATTTGTATTGCCCTGCGGATTTACTCTACGCTTCCTACTACTCCTACTCCGAAAGCTGTAAGCGAAGTTTTAGCCAGTTTAAACTAATTAAAAATTATTTGCGATCTTCTATGAGCTAGGAACGTTTATCGAGTGTTGCAATATTAGCGATAGAAAATCAAAATGCACACGAGTTACATTATGACAAGGCCATAAATTTATTTGTTGAACAAAAAGCTCGAAGAGAGAAATTGCAATTGTAATGAATGAAATAAAATCACAAATGCAAAATATATTTGATTTTTATTACACATATTTTTATTTTAGACCCTATCCTGTGCTGTGTATGAAATATAATATATCGTATACGTTTATGTCTATATATTATCTGTAAATAAATATGCTTAACACAAAAAGAACAGCGATGGATGCATTATTTCCGGATGGTCTATGTCCAAATGTCAATCAATTAGTGGCTATAATATCTGATAGCTAAAATTATAAAGATGATAAAGGTAAAAATAAATATAAGTGGGCGCGGGCGGCATTTTTCAGTATTTTACCCCGCTAAAAAAAATTTACGATCCGGGGCTGTTCTTTATTAGTGATGGCAACTTGGCTAAAGGCTCGGGCCGTCCTTAGTCCTCGGGACGGCCGTCCGTCGTCGTCGGCTCGGTATTGGTCCGCGACACAACAGCTACTCCTTGTTTTCTTAACAAGGAGTAGCTGTTGTGTCGTTCCGTGGTAACGTTAGTCACAGCGCGCAATCTACTATTTGTTAATGTACAAACTATAGTATTAAATAGTAACCAGACTGGAAACAATTTTTACCATCGTTACGGAAATTGCCTATATATAAAGCGTTCAAATGTAAGTGCATACATAGTTTTATTTCACCCGTTCATGAATTCTTTAAACGTCTCGGTAGTGAAGTAAACATTAATTGGAGGGTCCCGGGGGAGTTCTATTAATAGCCGGACTCCCGTCCGCCATGTGAATGGTCGACCGCTTTTTTTTAACAAATGGTACAGACGAAAACAAAACATGCTTAATCAGCTTTACTATGGTTAAACGCATAAATACTTATGGATATGGTACTGTTTAATGTATGACCGTCCGTTACGACAGAGATCGTTAGTTGAAATTTTACCGCGGGCAAGCCATGCGTTGGCATGTATACGGTTTACCCGGAGAGAGTACCGTGGCCTCATAGAAAACGACTCCTTTGATGTCGCGGGTGTCTATGGGAAGCGGTAATCACTTACCATTAGAGATCCATCTGCTCGTTTTTTCGCTCTAACTACATCAAATACAGTATCAGTACCTATAAACAATACCTTTTAACACAAATTTTTACTGTCTCATTTTGATTGCAATAAAGTCCAAAGCATTCACATTTTAAAACAAAAACAGGCGTCAACAGTGGGGCGTGAATATCATGTACATTTATAGAACCCTACTAGTCAGTTATTGAGAATAAAACCAAAATAATAAATATAAGGCTACATGTAAATAATTGTAAGTACTTAGTATAATATGACCAACTACCCATGCATCGACCAGTCACTTTTTAGGGTTCCGTGTTCACGTCTCGGCACCCTTATAGTTTCGTCATGTCCATCCGTCCGTCTACGGCTTACCGTCCAAACGGTAAATGCTAGAAAGATGAAACTGTGCATGGATATGTGTATTTACCACGCCGATCAAGTGCTATTTTTTTTTTCTCGCACCTCCCTTATGTGTAGTGTAGGGTTTCGTTAAATAGGTATTTTAAAAACAATGAGAGATTGCTAAGACTATTTTTGTTTTAGGTATCAATTTGCGAGATATTCAACTTTAAAGCGCTTAAAATTCATGGTGGTAGTCCATGATGACCTTTAAAGGAAAACTATAACGGCTTATATAACTTTGTTAGTTCAGGAGTTATAGATGCCTAACTAGTAACTAAAATGCGCTTACATAAAAAACTTTGTACAAAAATAACTAAATAATACCTTAATAATTTTATCTGAGCAAAAATAATTGCTTACAAGTAATATTTATGTAACTGTAAATATTATTTGTAAGTAATCTTGAACATAGGATGGCTTTTTTGTGTTTAACACTCTTAAAATACAATCTGTATATTTAGAACTGAATTTAAAACAAAAAACCATTTTTTGCTATGTGATACATTGATAATACAGTATTTTCCTGTATTAATTATATTTCATAAATGAATAGTGCTCTGAAAAATAAGATTACAAAAGGAATAGTATAATACTTAAAATCAATATTCTCAATGATATTGCAGATTGTTATAAGCACTTTTATGAGACTCATGAAAAAGTCCCATATAAAGGTTTTACAAGTAGGTGACGTCACACGCTACTAATGTTGCTATCTCCTAATGCTACTAATGTTGCTAGCTACTAATGCTCCTAATGTATAGGCCACATGAACAAAATTTCTGATATCTCCAAAGTTTGCCTGTTTATGTTCATACATACCATAGTAAATCTTTTTGTATTTGATGTTAGTAAACTAATTATGTAGGAATTTTACACTAATGTTGTAAAAATATATTACGAGTATTTTGTGACTTTGGAAGTCACAAAATACTCGTAATATATATATATATATATATATATATAGATGCATATAATTACAAAACTACACATAAATTCTTTTTACTTTTATCAAGTAATACCTAATTATTTTTTAATTTATTTAAAAAAATCTAAATTTTTACATGTAGGAAAATACCTAATTATGTTTATAAATAATCTATACATGAGGTTGTTACAAAAAACTTCAGAATGTTTATGTACATTTGGTAGTTTTTCTTTTCTTTGCAGTTGTGATAGGTTGAAATTTTTGGCATATGTAAATGGTAGGTCAGTTCTTTGCTCCCACACATTCAGGTAATTAACACCATTCTGGCTTAAGAATGTATGACATAAGAATCCTTGCGAATTTATAGCACACCAAAAACCATCTTTCATCAAAAGGTAATAGAGCTTAAAATTGCTTAAAACAGACATGTAGCCATATTTTTGACTCACCTATTAGAGTTAATTAGTTGTTCTTTTATTACATTTCATTACACAAATGGAATTGACTGTTGAATGTTTTAACATAACTCTTATCATAGCAGTATTGATACAGGAATGGGCTGATAAAACACTATCAGGAAATATATAAACAGATGAATATTTTTTTATATCTGCATGTTGTGAACCTATTAGAAGTTGATTAATTAATATGCAGAACTAAATTAACTTGTTATAGGTAAATACTTAACAGTAACTTAAAAATATCCGACTTTAATTATTGTGTCACAAACCTAAGGTAAAATTTACATAAGGTTATTTACAGTAAATACAATTTATTTTCATTATTTTAGTGTATCTGATAGTCACTATTTATGAAGAATTAACATGTTTATCTAAAAACTATATGATGGTCTATAAATAATTTGAGGTGTTGGTAAATACCTTAGTAGAGTATTTGCTATGTTCATGAATTTAAAGTACATTTTATTAATCTTTCAGCACAACAATGTAACATGTTTGTTACACACTAACATTCAGCACATGAGCTTAATAACATAACAATAACATGAACTTATGCTAGCCATATAGGTAGGGGTACACCTGACAGATCTGCCTATACAGTTGAGTTTTACAGGTAAACCAGGATGTGTATGTGCAAGTTTTCAGTTTCATAATACTCAGCTCAAACTTACCTGACAGGTGTAACTGTACAGGCAAACTTGTCAGAAACACCCTTTCGTGTTTGGCTACATTTATACTTGATTAAATCAATAGGTGCCTACAAAATATGAGACAGGGAGGCTCATGTTTAATTTCTCTTACCTGAGAATGTTGTTACGTATGATAACAACCAAATGAAGTTGAGACACTGAGAGTTCGATGTAGATGATCTTGATAATCACTTTTTGTTACGTTAATTCAAAATCAAACAAGGAATTTAATTTAAAAATTGTTGAACTATTAATTGAAATAAATCGTTGGACACAACAACGCGAAATCGAGGATACGAACGACGGCATGTCAATTGTCAATTGTCAACTTTTTATGTCAAAAATGTCATTTGGTTAGCTGTCAAAATTTTAATCGACGATTTTTACACGATTTTTATTATTCTCTTTATTGCAAGCCAATCCACAGACATATAAGAATTTCCTCATAAATGTCTGTGAAGGCAATCTCACATTTTCTTGCAACCTCTAGGAATCTCTGCTACTTCTAGAGATGCAAAAATGTTTAAAGAGATTTAATAAACAATTTGTCGAGAGATAAAACTGTCGTTGTGACATTTTTTTAGTTACTCAAACATTTTCATAGACTGGAAACATCGACGCAATAACGGAGATACAAACAATTAAAGTTACAATAAAAAAGAGGGCGATATATCGGCCTGTGACGTCGCGAGTTGCACCCGCCATACATTTGTCATCATAACATTTATGATGGTTGCAACTTGTGACGTAACAAATCGTTTTGCGAGAAAGAGATGGGTAATATTTTTTATATAATATAATTTTTAATCGTGTCAATCTAATACCTATTTCTTTTAGATTTATGTATCTTTAATATATATAATCAATTTTAAAATTTAATTCATATTTAAATGTATTATTCCACACTAGGCAACATCCCTATTTGAAAATCGATTCAATTCGCTCAATATCGATAGGAATGAATTGTAATTTGGCAACACTAATCGTACGTCATTCTCTCACGTTCAATGTGTGGTGTCACAGAGAATTCGTGATCATACAACTTAAAAAAAGTTAATAAAAATGTTTAATTTTACGTCGTTTATTTATTTTTTACCATGCTAATAGAAGTGGAGAAAGTGACATTTTAGTATTTAGTACAATATTAATAAACATAATTTGTTTTCGATTAAAATCATAATGAACTGTCATCAAGTATTAAGTGGTGCCTGTAATTCAGGAGATCAATGTTTTGCTGTTGGTTCAGTGGAGGGAATACCTTTTACCGTAAGTTTTTTGCCAAAGCTTAATCATTATCGAACCTTTAAGCCACATTTATAGAAATTGAGGAAATGTTATCACCGACTAATTTTGGACTAATTCTTGGTCACAGGAAAACCTAATTTAGCCCTCAGTGCTAGTATTGCCTTTACGCGTGTTTTTAATCGTAATAATTCTCACCAATTCACTCTAATGATAATAAAGTTCAAACAACCTCATAAGTACTTCATGATAGTTTTTTAATTATTATTTCTTACTGTAAATGTTATCTTGTGACATATAAAAATTTTAAACTATTATTCAAATGTGAAAGTTGTACAATTTATGTTCTATAGGTTTTTTTATTTGATGTTATTAAAAATGAAAAAATTGAAGGATATTTAAATTGATAACTTGAGTTTATTGAGTAAGTGGATCTTTCATCTTTTGATATTATTTTGTTTTTGTTTGATATTAACTTTTGAATAGTTGGATTCAAGCCAATACCAATATTCTTTTTACAGTTTAAAAATTAGTTGAGTTCTAAACAGGATTCTAAATAACAATTTTTTATTTATTTTAGGCATATGCTGCTGGATGTAACATAGTAGTGCTTGCGTCAAACTTTGAGCGTGTCCAGATTATACCAGGGGCTATCCATGGCTATGTACGCATCAGTTCGTTGGATTGTAGTACGGACACTGGAAAGATTGCTGCAGCCTATGGAGCTGAAGTATGCATATTTGAACCAACGCCATTGATTCATACAGCTGCTACCACTCATGTAAGTAAAATATATTTTAGATTTTGTAGTAATGTAAAGTTTCTTTTTTTAATTTAATATACTACATCTGTATGCATAAATGTTCGCTGTTACTGTCTTACTGATCTAAACACAGCTGAAAAGATTCAATATACTATGATATCATCAATTACTTATTAACATGATTGAACATTGGGTAACTAACTATGGAACAATAACCACAGTTTTTAAATTAGGTTCGATGTAAACACACACCTGGATTACAAAGCCATAGGTCCTATATCTGCAAGAGGTGGGGTAAATACTGTGGTATTGTAACTCATTTCAATGAATATTCATATAAAATATGATTAACGATTTATTGTTTATCTCTCTCTATATATTGTTATATATATTGTTTATCTCTGATCACTTCTCAGTGGATCTGAATTAAAATAAGTACGGAAAATTAATCTCATATTATTCTGTTTTGTGGTCACGACCCCCAACATCTTTTGTTGGTCATTGTATATCTCCCACAGCATTCAAATTATTTAAATCTATTATTGATTGTCAATAATACATTTATGAATGTGTAAAACAGTACAGATTTATGCATTTTTATTTAACATAATATATTAATACTCCTGGATTGCAAAAATTGTTTGTGAACCTTAAGGTTAATTGTGACATATTCATATTTTAATTAATTAGGTTTTATTTTGTTCATGTTGAATTATATTTCACTTTGAATTATCTTAAAAATTGGTCAACTACACAACCGTTTACTCCGTATCAACACATAATAATTTTATTATATTTCTTACATTACTTATAATAATAATAATAATAATAATATCTATAGACGCTTCACACTACGTCAATCTGGTCAGGTGCTAAGTATCCGAAGAACTTGTGTTACAGGTACCAGAAAACGGGAAGTATATTTAATACTTTTATACTATACATATATTTAAGATTTTTATTATATTATACACATATTTAATACACATCCATGACCCAGGAACACAGAGAAACTTTTTGTTCCTTCGGCGGGATTCAAACCCGCAACCCCCGGCTTAAGCACCAATGGACTGAACCACTGAGCCACAGAGGTTATATTAGACTTTATTATCGTATAATTACTTATGTAATTAAATGTTGTTTTTTGGTTTGTTTTTAATAGTGGATCATTGAATTAGTGAATATTTTTAAATATGCTTTGTTTTTAATGCTTAATTTTAAGGTTCTTCTCACCGGGCCAGTTTGCGAACCGGTGGTGGGTATCATGTAGGACAATTATTCTATAAGTGTTATCTATTTAACATTTAAGGTAAAAAAAAGTGTGAGATTGAGTTAATATTTTCAGTACTAATTAACTGCTGAAAATATTTGAATATAAATTTTAAGATCATGTTTTTTTCAAGACTTTTCTCTTGAAAATTGAATTATAATTCAAAATGCAGTTGTCATTGTGAAAAATAACATTCTTCCAAGAATAACTTTAATAATGAATTAAATGCTATTATTTTCCAAGGCCAAACACAGCAATAATATTAAAATGCTTATTGTAGGTCGTTAGTGATATTTTTTAACTAAAATGGACACATTTAATTTGTTTTAATTCTATAAACCATATTTTTTGCGTTTTGTTAATTAATTGAATCAAACATTTGTAAAAAAACAGGCCAAGTGCGAGTCGGACTCGTACACACGACACGTAGGGTTCCGTACCATTATACCAATGTTTTACATGTTTATTTATTTTTTCGTTATTTTTGCACGAAGTTTTACAAGTTAGGCATCTATAACTCCTAAACTAACAAAGTTATATAAGCCGTTATAGTTTTCCTTTAAAGCTCATCACATGGACTACCAACAACAAAAAAATACGCTTCAAACTTGAATAACTCGCAAACAGTACCAGAATAAAAAAATCGTTTTAGAAACCTATCAATGTTTTTAAAAGACCTATATAATGGCACTAGGGTATGGGGTAGACTCAAGAAAAATAATCATCCCCACTGGGAGGTACCCCAAAGAAAATATTTTTTATAATTTTATTTTAGCACTAATTGTCGACGTAGTAAATACACATATCCATGCAAAGTTTCAACTTTGTAGCAATATCCGTTTGGACGGTAAGCCGAAGACGTAACCATAAAAAAATGTAAATATAGGTATATATTTATTACAACGGTCAGCTTAAGAAATCATCTGTAGAATATATTGTAGGTAGGGATTAGGATACCCTAATATGCTACTTTGAGATCGTAATCCAGATTCTAGGAAAAATGTGCCCTCTACCTGTCCCTGTTTTTATTATTATTTCGTTGGTATACGGTTAATAGTTTTATATGCGGAACTAAATAATAAATAAATTGTCGCTTAGACCGTGAAGTAACACGTTATTTACCATTTAGCACGTAACGCTAAGTAAATACGTCTAAAGCAATTTGCTTGTGTTCAATTCGCTCAATAAACGCTCTTGGCGGTCACATGACTGGCAATTGTGAACATAATAATGCATTCTAGGCTCGCCGCTCACGTCTTCTTGTCATAGAAAGGATAATTGCATTTCTAATCTATGTGGGAAATAAAATTACTTTTATGGATATTTTATTATATAAAATAAATATTTATTTGCCTACAAATGTAATAGCGGTTTATATTTATACTGAGGCCGTAAGGACCTTATTAAATACTTATTAGAACTTCAATATCAAATTCTGCCCCAAGAGATTTGGTCAAATTTATTTCTAGGTATACCTAGGTTGACTACAGAGATCTTGCCTAATACGACTGTAACCTACTGTATAGTAGAAATGCCTTCTATGATTTTAGTCACTATTCAGAATAACCAAGCCACAACCACACCTCCTTCATTTTCCCGCTTATTCTGAAAAATATACATAAACTGGGTGGATATTTTATTCCGTTTCGAGAGAAACAGAAGCATGTTTAGTATCAATAATAGAACATATTTTATAGAAAACCGCCGCGCCGCGCGCCGTTGCACGCTCCAATCACGCGCAACGTGACAGGGGTCAATTTATAGGGTGACAATTACTTGTTATTTAAATATTTTTATAATTTTTACCAAAAGAAAACAAATTTTAATCAAGTTAGAATAAAGTTAACTATGTAAGTTTGAGTTATAGTAGGTACATATAATACATACTTACATAAGGCATACAGTACTATAGTACTCTATTTCATTAACCTATTATGCCCTGTTTTTTGTCGAAATGGAATAAAAAACCAAGTAAATACTGCTTAATAAATTATTACGGTATAGTTGGCGCCACAATAAATAATCAATTTTATTAACAGGGCCTCTGGTAACACCGTATTAAGATAAGGTCATGTACTGACTGAATGTTCATCCATAAAGCTATATTTTCGGTCAGTAAACTCATTAATCTCACAACGTAAACAGTTCTGCATTCGACGATTCGAATTATAAATATTGTGTAATACTAGTCCCGATCATTGGTTCCAACTTCATCTTTTTACATAGGAAATATAAAATTAGAGTAAGGCTATATAGTGACATGATTCTTACCAGACTACCAACGAAATAAGCAACGCCGATTTATAATGCTATTTGCCTATTTTAGTTTGTAGGAATGAATAAATAGAAAAAAAAGACCGGCAACGCGCTTGTAACTACTCTAGTGTTGCAGATGTATATACATGGGTGATGGTAATCGATTTCCGGTCCTTTAGCTCGTTTGCCTATTATTCCATGATAAAATCATCTTGTTTGATTGAATTTTGCAATTTTTCTATCGTCTTAGTCTATTCTATTATACCATAAGCAATAAAATCTCTGAATCAATTAGTTAATCGTGATTTGTCCATAAAATCTAAATGGGTCATAAACCGTATGACCCTCAATTGTCACTCAAATTCGATCCAACGATCTTGTAGCTTCATTTGAATTTCTTAGACTAATTTGCAGATAACATGAAGAATTAGCAATTGTAATTATTTTGGCTGGACTACAGATGGGTCCAAACGGGGAAGTTCGTCTCAGGTGATGGTCTGTTCCATTGAGACAATTGAACTCAATACTCAAGGACAAAATATGTTTTCTCCCGATGCGTTATGCGATCTTAATTCTTGTGAATTTTATTTTCTTGATCTATCCAATAATCTCAGCTAATATACTTACATAAAACCCATAGATCTACAATTAATGGTTTTATATTATATACAGAAGTCAGAACCACAGCAACATTTCTATATTAGCTCATTTAACAGTTTGGAGTATTGATGGCTCCAAATATAGCATTTTGTTGCAGATACCCTAATTTTTCTATATTGTGAAAAATTTACTCGAGGATAAATGTTATAATGTATGAAAATAAAATGTTTACTGATAAGTCCCAATTTATGTTAAGCAGGGTTTGGAGTACAGATGGGTCCAAACAGGCAAGCTGGTGGCAGACGGTCCGATCACGGCGCTGTCGTGGAACCTCGAGGGCACCAGGTTGCTGACTGGCGGCAGGATACTGCAGCTGTGGCACCAGGCGTCACTGTTCCAGGATGATAGCAGTCAACGTAAGTTTTGTATTTCTTTTAATTCCTAACTGAGAAGTAAGTAAAGTAAGTAGAAATTTTAGCCTATCAAGTGTACTTTTTTTAGATTATCCCTAATTTTACAATTTTAACAATTATTTCAGTCCCCCTAAATGCACACTGTTCTTTAAGGAAATTACTATTCTGTGCAATTTATTGGGGCCAGTGAGTTAGTGACAGTCTCTGTCCAATACTGTTTGTCTTAATACAATGCCATTAATTGTTCTGTAAATAATAAATGTCCAACTCCTTCGGCCGTGGCAGTCGTCCTTTATTTGCTTATTACGCTGTATCAAAAACAATACAGCGTTAAATAGATTGTCACGTGATAGCAGCAAACAAAAGGCAAAAGCGATCAACAGAACATTAAGGACTGACTCCATAAATTGACCCTAAGGGTATTCAGTGTCTGTTCTCACCGGACTAAAACTGGCTTTTGACATATTGGTAATTCAAACTAAAAATTTCTTTATTTGAATAATCTGGTTCATAATACTTTCGTAGATAGGTACTATCAAATGGTAGCTAGTTGTTTTGTATTTTGTTCAAATTCTCTTTCCATTACTGTTTAGGAGTAAATATTAATTTTTCGAAAATAAAGTATTGAAATCTGGTTCAGCGCTCAAGATACCTAGTAGATACTTTTATTAACTTCTAAGGCCCACTTGCGCATATGTGGATTAAAGTTAACCCTTAAAATATCATGGCTTCTCTTTCATAAAACGAATAATGAGAGATTTACCATGATATTTAACCCAGAGTTAACTTGAACGCAGAACTGTGCAAGTGGGCCTAATGATTTCGGATATAGCTTACCCGCCAACTTATAATACCCTTAGCCGGGAGACAGGCGGCGACGCTGGTTTTCAAGTAAAAGTGTCACGGTTGCCAATCCAACCTCATTTATCTTATCCGTGACCGCCATGATGTGGAGTAGTTGTCATTATTGTAAGACTATTTGACATTGAAATAAGAAAACGTTTCTACTTTAGCTGTCAAAAGAGGCCATTTTGTGAGCTCATACTCGGGAAGAAAAGAAATGTTGTTTCTCATAACGACGATGCATCGACCTTGCTGTCTTACAATAAGAACTATTTTGCTCCGAATGGTATTAATGTTCCTTCAATCTGTCATTTTGTCGATTTTTCGTTGTTTCTAGGGTGCGCATGCTAAGCCTGCTGGAACATATACCTTCCAATATACAATATAAAACAGGATAATTGTTACGCGACATGTTTAAGTGAGTGTTAAATCTGTCTAATGAGGCTAATTAAATACAGAGTACGGAATACGTAATGGATAGGTAGGTACATAATTATCGGCTTTACAGTGACACGGTGTATTAATTTGCTATCAACTTGTACTATTTTTAATTTGTATGTATATTGCTTTTTGAAATAAGGTAGGAATTCTCTTATTAATAACCGTACCAAGGGCATGTCACCCCTAAAGTGTAAAAATATTATTTTATGTTGCCAAAGCCCAAATTTTATACACAATCTATAACTATACCAAATTTCTTCCATTTATATTCATAATTACAGAAGGGCGGACAGACAGACAGACGGACAAATTGTAAGGGTATTGAGTACTACGGAACCTTAAAAATAAATGTTATTTCACAGCAATGTTGCGCTCCTTTAAATTCAACCCGTCCAAATCCGGTGAAAGTCATCCAATGTTCGCGGGGCTTCTCGGCACATGTCTGGAGGCTGGAGCCCTCCTAATAGTTTTAGTGTCCCACCGAAACTGATTTTTACGACCGAAACCGAATTTCGGCAATGGTCACAGTTCGGCAGAAACCGAAACCGAAGCTTCCTTACAAGGATCATGTTTTGAGGGGAAAATAAAGAAAACATTTTTATATAAGTTTTTTTTTTAATCTTTTAAGCCCTCGTACCTATTAGAGTTTTTTGTGGTCGCTACAGAAAAAAACTGCAATGTAAATAGTACTCTGCGTTATTACAATCGAGCTGAAAATTGAAGTGTCAAATGTCAGATTTGACAACTCTTCGCGATTTTCAGCTCTATTGTATTAGCGCACATTTCTATTATAGTGCTGTTTTTCTGTCGCAACCACTAAAACGCTTGTGGTAATGTAGCCTAACCCGGCGGGATGTGGTGGAGTAATGTAACAATATGTGGCGGGGTGTGATCCACCCTAATAATATTAGAGTATATAGTAGTAGAGTTATAATTTACTTTATAGTCTTTTAATTTACTTTTGGGGTTAAGGAAACTCTTTGAGCCTAATAGGCACTCTGCCTGACGGGGACGACCTAGCTTTTCTTTTTTCTATAGCCTTTTAAGTTTCTTGTAGTTTAGTTTTCTTTTTAGGTTAGGTTAGGTTATTAGGTATTTTTATTCTTTCTTTTAGTTTGTAAATAATTTAAAGTAGGTAGTTATTATTATGTTATCTGTTTAAATATTATTTTTATGTTTGAGAATAAAATAAATGTAAACTTTTTAGTCCCGGTGAATGAGGAATTAATTTAGAGTCTTCGAGTTATTTATTAAAGATACATAAAAGTCATACAGGCTAGGTCATACACAGGTAAAATACCTAAAATAGGTACACTTCAAACTTTTTTACCCTCCTTTGCTCGATAACAATCGACGAGGGGTGATCCCTTGTCGTATCAGTTTATAATTGCGTTTATTTTCACGAGAGCTCGGGGTCAATTTTAGAATTTCTTTGAACCCTCCGCCCACGTCATGTCAGTCTATTTCAGATAATTAATCGGTCCATGAATTCTGCTGACATTGGTCGTAGATTTGTTGACGTATCAAAAAATTTGTTATCAGCGAAACGTTCTTGAAAGTTGCGTTAAAAGCACAAGATGGATGGGTCAATTGTGTCGCTTTTTGTCACCTTCTCAACTCGGAAAGTCCGAGTGCTGTCTCACAATGGCGTGGGGTTCCTATAGCTCCAGTCCTATCGGCTTTACTTATATACCACTTACCTTATGAACCCTTATCCAAATCCCTATTTATTGGCTAGGGCTTCCCTATGAAGGAGAACTAGCTTTTGGTATATTAGTGTTTGCTCAGTCATCATCATCATTTCAGTCTTAACTTTATTATTTTTAATGTTCGTGTGACATGTAATGCGAAGTATGACGTTAAGTTGCACCGCATTTACGGACAAGATGCAGTTGCCGCGAGCCGATTAACCGAATACCGCATTGGCACGTCTCCAGTTTTCCGAATACAATTTTATTGATGTTATCGCGAGACTAATTTAACTGGCCTCCTGTTTCGAGTAGACGCCTATGACGCGAGTATTAACCCCGATAGAACATAATTTATATGCCAACTTGTGCCTTAGATTCTCTTATTAGATCCTTGTATTTGCATTGTGATTTGCGAAATTAGCTGTTTTTTGTAACGCATTATGTCCTCTGGCTTAGCCAACATACCATCGTTAATAACAATGACGATCTTCGAAATTGCAAATATGTAATGGGATTGACAAAGCGTTCGCTAATTAGCGACATGGCGCGTGATTCGTAAATACCATACAATTTTGATATCTAACTCGTCATCGTAATTAGCGATAGCATATTGGCTAAAGGTCCCGTCTTTTTAACTAATAATAATAATTGATGTAATACAATTTAGGTTCTAATGTTGCATCAAAGAGTTGAATTTAAAGCTATCATAATATCTTAAACATAAAAGATACTCTTTCATTTAATATTTTATAAAAGTAATGGACCTATCCACATAATACTCTTCTGAGCATTGCATAGTTTCTGAGAAATTAAGGACCATTAAGGCCAAGGTTGTTGTAAAAAGTTAACACGCTACGCTTACTTCCTTCGTCACACTTGTGCAAATACGGAATAGCTTCTAATCGGCACTACCTGATTTGACACCGGACACGCCATAATACACACACCTCTATTTTTCATAGATTGGGGTAAAAGAGTTTTTAAAAACACCACTTTTGAACCTTATTGCCAAGTAACCAGATCGAAAAGTTTTACACCGGGTCTGCCGGAGACCGTACATGTGATATTTACCTACTTTCATTGACTTTAGTCTATGCCGCAGTATACAAATAAGATTACAATAGGTTCGTAATGTTTTGATCGTTTGATCGAGATGTTAATTATACTTTTCAATCAATTTCTTAATCATTTACTTGGAAAAGCGCTGACCAAACGATAGGCACTTGTTCAACATTTCAGTCAGTTCCGAAAAAGAAAACTCCAAACAAACCCATAGGGGCATTAAACACGTCTTGACCATCGTCACAAACAATAAATTATACACTTGATTTTGTTCACATTTTTCGCATTGAAAACTCAACGCTCTATTAGGTCTCATTAAGACGACAATTATAACAAAGTATGCATGCTGACGTCACGAAACCCTCGGTTGCTTAAATAATAATTTGTTAAAGCCTGATGCTTAAGAGCATATTTTTCATTTGTAAATGGAGCAGTTTTCTTAATAAAATTATGGGTTTAAATTACTCTGCAATTCAGGCCTGGAAAAAATGTGCTGTAAAAAATATTTGACATTCCGTTTATGGTTATCGATCAGATTTAATTTAAGTTCAACTTTTAAGAGTATAGGTGGATATTAAATATCAAAACACTAAACTTTTTTTTTAGAATAAGGTACCTATGTGTCGAATAGCTTATCCGGAAGTTTTGTCGCTACTTACTTTATACAGAGCGACAAAGACAAAACCTGCCAATAAGCTATCTGACACTTATATCAGTATGATACTAATATGATATAATGACACTTATAACTAGGCCTATTGGGCAATATATATATATTGCCCAATAGGCCCTTCAAAGAGTATAAGTTGTTCTTTTCAATAACCCGGTAACTGGAATCCCAAACATTTAACCTTGAACAGACAACCGTAAAATTGCAAAACAACAACAATTAACTACGTGTATTGTTTCCAGCGAGTTCGGGTGTAACGTTTCAAATCGGCGGCGACAAGGACGAAAAGCCCAAACCGCAGGAGGAAGAGGAGCCAGTAAGTGAAGTCTTTGTTTACGCTGATTAGATAAGATACTAGCGTCACCTGATATTGTTTTATTTCTAGACTAGACGCGTTTTATCTATCAGTTTATGCATGATATTATTATACGAGGTTACGCATAGAATTGATGCATTCGGATGCAATATTATGCATTACCTCACCCTGTTGGCTGGTAGAAAATGCCACAAGGCATTATGCCGCCTCTGTACCGTGTTGTGTGCATATAATATATACATGAAATAAAATATTGCATTCGCTGTTTGGCCCCAGCCTTTCTAGCATAATTCGCAACGATAAAACCTAACGAAACTTAGTTCTAAATGGGGACAAAATGCGATAAAGTCCATGGAGTGGTTTTTATATTTTTTCAACCCTCTTGCGCTTATAAAATGTGCTAGGGCCAGATTGGTCAATGTTGGTTTTGACCAATCTTATCTTGTAGACTAAATGCATATAGCGTATCATGATTAAGATTTCGGCTATTAAAGGGTCATGTTTTAACCATGTCAAAGCTTTAGGCACATTATGCATGCAGCGTATAACACATTACCATATTATCAGTGGCGTGCACAGGATTATGACACTGGTTATGCGGCGAAGTACTCGGTGACAAAAACTTTTTCGTTTATAGATTTTTAGCATAGCTACAGCCAAGCGACGGATCTCTAAGTCGAAACCATGCCAACAGAGCAAGTCTTAGATGTACTACTATTCATGTACATCTACGGCAACGCAGACAAAACAGCGATCGATCGTCGCGGCGGAAGAAATTCTAATAAGTAAAATAATAAGTATATTTTAAAATATTATAACTACTCACCAGTCAGTCAGCTTCAATTTTCACATATTCAAGGTTCCGGTTACATGAGATTACTATATCCCGATGTAAATACCAATGTCTTACATGTATTTTTGTTTTAACGGTAAATAAATAAAAAAAAATAAACGCAAGATTTCGGCCACCTCAAATATCTTATCTAAGTGAGTGATAGTTACAGAACACGTCCCTTGCAAGATATCCGATGTGGCCTTTAAAAAGGCCGATTTTCATGTGATTCGCAAAATATATAAATAAACTTAATAATAACACTACGGGTTAGTAAAAAAAAACAAACTACTCATTCATTTATAGATTAAATCTATGCGCCTATTCTTTTTTAAATATGATTTTAGGATATCGTCATAGAAAGTTGGATTGCGTTTTAATTCTATCATTAATGCCTTTTCTATAAATAAAATAAATAAAAATGTTTATTTCAGACAGGAGTCTATAAGTTGTTAGTAAATACAATAATTATAATAGAAATCATGGAAAGCTCTGTGAGTCGTTGTTGATTTTGTGTGTTTCTCAAATATGTGTGGATACGTTTTAAACACGAAAATGAACTCTCTGCCGATGCGCTGCTTGCTGGGATAGTGACAATGAATTTCGCTAATCGTAACACTTCAGAAAAAACTTTATTTAAATTGTCCTTATACAAATTTTGAATAATACTAAATACACAACTATTTGCAAATTGGGGTGATCTATAAATACAGCGCAATTCATTTTTCAATTTATCAAAATTAGAATCTGATAATTATTAGTGAACTATCTGATTTCATTTTCAGGGAAACGTTCACTATATTTTTTAAAATTCTCACAAGAAAGTAGCTCAATGAACTTTAAATCTTTAATGTTTTTATAGCGATTTGTTAATTCACTGACTACATTATCAATTATTTCAACAAAAATTCGCCGATAATGTATTTTTACATCATCGACGTAGCGCTTTCTTTTAGGTGGTCCGGTAATGCGAACGGCAGCATCATAATAGATCTCGAACTTGTCTCTGAAACGTTCTGAAAATGACTCTAAATCTTTTATCTTTGTTACACAACACGCGATGTCCTAGTGACATCGCGTATTGTGTTTTTTTTTTTGCAAAATATCGGACAGAATATCCGTTTCTGCAAAAATATCTGCGAAAGATTTTAAAAGAAAATTAAATTCAAATTCTTTCATGATAAATAAAAATGAACTGACTTGTGTCAGTGTTTCACCATCCCAGTCTTGTGTATTTTCGTTCATATTTTCAAACAATCCTAGGAGGTGGGTGGACGCATTATTAATTACATGAACTGTGCGCGAGTGATAGGTCCACCTTGTTTCCGCGACACGAGGCAGCTTTTTCATATCGGTAAAGTTGTTGTAATGGGCCATTCGCTTTGTACTGGTATGAAAAAAAGCCGCGATTGATTTTATTATACTAAAAAAGCGTTTTGTTTCAGCAACTCGTTCGAACGATTTCGATAAAACTAAATTTAATATATGTGCTGAACACCAAACGTACATAGCTTGTGGACATTTTTGTCTCACCAAAGCCTGCACGCCATTAATTTGTGAGGATAAAACTGCTGCCTCGTCGTAAGTTTGTGCAACTAATTTGGATACACAATCGAACTCTTCCAAAATTTCCAAAATTATAGAACTCAAGGTTACAGCGGTCCGATCCGCGCTAACATCAACATATTTGATAAATCGATCTACTACTTCAGAATCACGAATATATCTCAAAACTAATACTAATTGTTCACGGCCGCTAACATCAGGAGTCTCATCTACCATGACGGCGACAAAATCGGACTGTTTAATTTCGGATTTAACGCGATCGATCATCACAGATGCAACGCTCGAGATCAAATCATTCTGCGTACGGTTCGACATGCCCGTGAATGAGGTACTTGCACTCTGTACATGGGTTTCTAAAACTCCATTATACTTGGCTAATAAATCTACTATTTCTAAATAATTACCTCTATTCAACGACGATACTGACTCGTCGTGACCGCGAAAAGCTAATTCTTGTTTTCCCATAAAGAAAACTACATCGATCAGCCTTTGAAAAATGTTTCTATTGCGATCAACTTTAGCATTATGGCTCTCAATATCTAATCGACTGTTGATACTCATTTCAATACGAGATTTACCAAAAGTGTTTAATTTTAAGCAGGCCTCCAGATGTTTTTCTGTATGGTCATGCTTCTTGGCCGCGGAATAGAAATTATTTAAATCTGAATATCCCGAATCAGTCCACACTGTACTAGAATTACTAAATAATATGCAAGGAAAACAATATAATTTAATCGTGTGTACACAACCACACAGCCAGTTATACGTTTCATAACTTTTAACATGAAATTTTCGAGTTACATTATATTTTTGCTGGTTTAATTGTTGTAACTCGGGTACACACCTACCTTTAGACAGAATTTGAATCTTTTCACTGAATGACAATTGTGAGAACTTGTTATTTTTAATTTTTAATAAACACACATTTTCAACACAAACCTCACAATCAAATAACATTTAAAAAAAATCAACAAACGCGCTAGTAAAAGCAAATCACTACAATTATTATAGAAACTCAGTAATAAACTGTTAAATGTACACACTTTCAAATGTTAAAATGAAAATTATTTTACGAAAACTATAAATAAACTGGAGCGATTAAATTGTAAACAATGATTATCACATGAAATATGCAATATGGCCCCCGCGAAACACAAAACGTTTCTTCTATTTAAACAAATAAAACCTTACTAAACAAAAATGCATAATGTGCATACGTGATTTATTAGATTCCGTCTATTATTTTTACTCGGATTATAGGCAACGAATAATTTCCGACAAGCCAGTTCGGCGGTTTTCGGAAGCGATCGGATAGCCGAGAGCCATCGCCTGCCGCGGGAGTTGCCGCTGTATAATCATGTCGATATTTATTTTTATTTATTATACTTTATGCACACAATATGGTACAAAGGCGGGCTTAATGCCTTGTGGCGTTTTCTACCAGCCAACCTATGGGTGATGCAGTGACAGTGTGAGGTAGATGCATAGTATTAAAAGGAAACATAGACTTAGACATTTTGAGTATATATACAATATATAATAATAATAAATACTACCATATAAATACTAATATAACTCTTAATTTAAAATTAACCTACTTAATATTTTAAATATGTAAACCTAATAATATATAACATAATAAGATATCTAAATAATTTACTTATTTATTCTAGTATATTTCTAGTCTGCCAATGATTTTAAGTATAGTTCACGAACTCTGCGTTTGAATACATTTTTTGTCTCAGACTTCCTAACGTCTTGGGGTAGTGAATTCCAAAGGGTAAAGATATTCATGGGTGTGTGCGTTTGCGAAGTATGAAAATTACACATACATGCGATGATATGTCCTGCAGAACGCAACGGCATAAGATGAGTTGCTATTTATAAAATATTAGGCGTTTTTAAGTTATTATATTTTTTAAATTAATTTATTTACTATTAATTAAAGTCACCTAAAACGTACGAACGTTTTATTAAAATATCTGTGAATGACAAGTAAAGCACTGCATTTCTGCCTACAAGGAGCGCACGCCAGTGCACATTACGCGTTTCGTCCAAGATTGGCCAATGTTAGCATTACTTATGTATTATTGTAAATATTTGGTTTTATAATTTTTGTCACGTGAATCATATTGTAATCAAAAACTTATCATGTTATTTGTTTTGAAATGAAAACCAAAACCAAAACCAGACCCAGAGCAATTTTGATGCATATCTATATTTATTATTTATATATTACCATATAGTACAAATTTTATCTTTACAGTAATTATTTATGAAAACTGTAAGTCCCGCAGATTAGTTTGCATGTTAACATTTCAGGAATGACCGCTCTTAATTAGTGCCAATAAAAATTTCAATTACTTGTCTGTCTGTTCATTCTTCGCATAGTTCATATTGAACTTTGAAAATTGCAATTATAATTATATTTATCTGCTTCATTTGCCCTTTTAATCTGTTGGCATTTGTTGATAAAGTAAAATAAAAGTAATTTCAAAACTCTTATTAAGAGAACATAGAATAAAAGCGGGAATAATGCGTTTACAAAAATAAAGGAACTGAAAAAAATTCAGTGTACATGATAATGATCAGTTGACGTAAATGTGTATAGACTTAATTTGATTCACCCTCTTTAAATTTTGTCTCAGTCACTCGGAGGCACTTTGGTACTTTGCAATGAGGCGGGAAATGGCTGAATTTAAAATATATATTTTTTTTATTTTCCGCAGGGCTGGATATGCGTATGGCAATGTCACACGGCGACGCCGGCGCACCACCTGGCGTTCTCGCCGGACGGCGTGCTGTTCGCCACGTCCGGCGTCAACGACAGACTCGTCAAGATATGGTACCAGAACAAAGGTGACTTGTGGCACTTGTAAAATTAACATAATAGTCTGATTATATGGAATGTAAGGCAGTAAATAAAATCGAATTCAAAAATTGTTTTAAACCACCAATACCTTAATAAAGGTAACTAATTTTAAACTCAGACCAAATAAAAAAGTAAAGACAGTTCTGCGAAACACAGAGTGTGGCCGGTCTAAAATACGCCTAGACTCGCCAACACAGTGCCGCGCACACACATGTAACGAAACTACGCTTTACCTTGTCAGGCAAACTGTCACGGTTTGTCGTTTTTTATGTATGTAGTGCGCAGCCACACGCGCACTACATACCTTAAAAACCAGCCTTTTTTTATTTGACAAAGCTCTGTCTTCACTTTTTTTGTTTCGTCTGAGTTTTAAACCTTTATTTAAGGAGAGTTGCAAAAAGATCTAATAGGATACCAACAGGAGGTTTTCAATTCGCCGGGAGGTCAGACTTTCAAGTCGTATAAGTTATAGATTTTCAACTTCTCAATGTAGTATTTTGAACTTCCAGTATTAACACAAGCGCACGGCGAGCACTCACCGACGGAGCTGCACTACACGTTCATATACGTGGCGCACCCGCGCGCAATCACGCACCTCTCCTGGCGGAAGACGAGCAAGTACATGCCCAAGTGAGTTCACTGACCTTTGCTGAAGTAGAGGAAATTGCTTTGTCGTTATAGGTAAATTGAATCCTGTCGAGAAGACGCAGGATTTTAAGTTAGATAAATTAAAGTAACAACACTTGAGATTTTTTTAAATTTCTGGTTGTTTGATTAAAAATAATTACTCACAGCGCTCCCTATGTAATCCTAAGGAAGTGGGAAAACGATCGTGCAATTGACGTTCTGGAAATATAATACTTAGGTTGGGTTTTTACTGTTTCTTTTTAAAATATTTTTATTACGACCTCAGGGGCAGCGTTGGCAACGTGTTGGTTACGTCATGTGTGGACAACATCTGCCGCGTGTGGGCGGAGACTTTGCTGCCGGACGACGAGTGGGGCGCCGCGCCGCACGCGCGCTCGCCGCCGCGCCGCCAGCGCGCCACGCACCGCCACAAGCACCGGTTCATGCAGCGGCTCAAGCATATGAAGTGAGTGATCTAGATTTTAAAGAACTTTTGTGAATTATAAGTATGGAAGACATCGCCTTTGTCTGCATGTCTGGCCAGCATTTTTGCACCCTTCAGTAATTTTTTGCGGTTTTAGCAAAGATCTTTTTAAAAGTACTGTGGGTGCTTTCACACCACGTCAATCTGGTCCCGTACTAAGTATCCGAACCGTTCCGATATTTGATTTGAAATTGTATCACAGGTACCAGACAATGGAAATATACTATACACATATTTATGATTTTTATTTTACTAATCATAATATATTTTAAACACAGCCAAGACCCAGGAATACAGAAAACACTCCTTCGGGAGTCGGGATTCGAACCTGCGACCAGATGTGTGATATGTAACATATTTCCTCGCGCTTTCTCGTAATTTGTGGGAGTGATTTCGTGAAATGGGACGGAAGTGTGTTTTTTTTTATGAAATGAACCAGAGCAGTCGGATCGCCTGATTGCCGCGTGTAACTCCTCTGGTGTTGCGACTTGCGTTCCTGGTCCTTAAAATCCCCGATCCCCCCCTTGGGCCTCCGGTAACCTCACTCACTCGGCGAAACACAACGCAAGCGTTATTTCACGCCGGTTTTCTGTGAGGTCGTGGTATTTATAACAGTAACTATATAAATAGTTAATAGTAACAGGAAGTCGCGGAAGCGCGCGCTATTTGATTTGACGAAGGAGCGCGCGGTGGTAAAGTTGGCCGTCTGATTAGAATAAAATATTTTAGATTTTTTTTTATTTCGACGTTAACTTCTGTCACTGCCTAATGGAAAAGTTTTCGTATTTTTTTGACGTAATAACGTTTTATAAATCGATGAACGCGGGCTGCACGCACGAAAAATTGTCACCTGATTCTCACGATCCGCCTAAGCCGAGCGTGCAAGCGAGAGCGCTGAACAAGCGACAGAGAGACACGATCGGCCCAAGCGTTCGGCTTGTGATAACGTTATCACGTAAAATTATCGTCCGTAAACCGACTTAACAGACAACCATTTTTTTGTCATATTAGAAAATGGTACTAAGCATTGTGTTTTTTTTGAGATATTTTCATAAAATGTTACACATCATAAGCGACTACTGTAAGGCTCGCTCGTTTTTTTTTATTTTAGGACGTGTTTCCAAATCCGACGCACGGCGCAGTCGTCGAAACAACCGGGCGCGCCCATACCCACGCTGCCGTCGACTTACAGCGCGCATGACTTTCACAATCCATATCACGCCACGTCGTACACTGGAGGTATATCTATAGTACTTACAGAACCTACAGAACCAGCTTCCTAAAGAATATAAAACATACCAAATAGTGAGCTAGCACTGTTGCGAGTGTGGAACATAAAGCCTTTTAAAATGTAGCACGTTTGTTGGTGATAAAAAATGTAAAATATTTTTGATATTGGAGTAATTTACATTACAAGTTTATGCCGCTTTCGAACATCAATTGTTTCTTACGATTCTAATAGCTCCTAGCTCCGTGTAGTGAGAGATAATATATTAATATATAAATAAATTATAAAAAGTGTTATTTCAAACGTGTGTGAATATTGTCACTAATTATTTCTATGTTTATTGTTATATAAGGTTTTGTTAAATCAATTACGTATATTTTGGGCATATGATCTACTGCTTATGTAAAGACGTTTGTAGAAAAATAATTTAAAAAATTCGAAAAAGAAAGTAATAATTAAAGTTCGTTACGTTTGTTGCGGCACTACGGAGGCCTTTGACCTCACACAGCTGACTGAATTTTTGTTAGTTAGGCAAAGACTTTGCTTTCGGTTTAAATCAGCTGTTTATGTGAGGTTAAAACCTCAGCTCCATAGAGAGCACAATTAATTATTATATAGTATAATATATTTTAATCGAAATTTTTAAATTATTTTCTTTTTAAATGTCTTTACTTAAGCAGTAGATCATATACCCAAAATATGTGTAATTAAATTTACCAAACCTTGTATATTATTTATTATTATAGTTTTCTACTAGATCACTTACAGTTACAATCACATCCAGGTCTACACTTTCACCTAGCCGCGTCTATCAACGCGGAGACAGACATTCCGTTGGTGCCGTCGCTGTCCGGCGGCGGCCGGTTCATACTACACTGGCTGCACAACAAGGAGATGCACTTCACGAGCCAAGCCGAAACTATATTGCACGATCTCACTAAAAAGGTTATTACTAATAGGGATGTTTCCAATTGCGGAATATCACATTTTTACGAATTAAATTTCAAAATTATTGAATAGATATACATAAATCTAAAAGAAATGGTAATTTAGGTTAACGCGATTAAAAATTATAAGCAAATAAAAAATATTGCGCATCTCTTTCTCGCAAAACGTTTTGTTGCTGCAGAAGCTGCTACCGCAATACATTTTATCATGACAAATGTATGGCGGACTTGGCGGTAGCAATACGTGACGTCACTATATGGCCGATATATCGCTCTATTACTTGTTGTAAATTCAAATTGTTTGTATCTTCGTAAAATTTTAAGATTTACAAAAATGGGTATTAGATTGTTTGATAACATGTTGTTTAACATCGATTAGATGAAAAAAAGTTTTTTTGTCAATGTGTCAATAAGCTATCTGACATTTATCAATAAACACGGACGCCAAACAGAAAAGAAACGAACCTTTCCTAGGAAACGCCTGTACCAACATACGTGAATTGACAATTGACTTTTTATACTCTTTTATTCCAGATTTTGGACAAAGAGGAGAACGAAGAAGGATCGAGTTCAGATCATACACATCCGGACGGGGAGAATGACATGCGTAGGTTATAAATATTTACTTAAAAATTGAAATATAATCTGTGGTTATAGTGTACTAATCAGCTGTTGAATATTTAAGCTAAGTTGTTGGCTTAAGCGTAAGTAGTTGGATAGCCATGCTTCGATACATATGTGTACATGTGCGGCGGTAATCGCCTACCATCAGGCGATCCCTCTGTCGATTTAAAAAAGTAGCTATAAGCCAGTAATAGCTAAAGTGTTGCTTCATAATGTCGCTTATTTCATGCTGCTACGTAGGATCTAGACGCCCGAGCCATCATTTAACTAAAGTGCTATCGGAGGATAACAGTAATAGTGACGAGCACCCAGGTAAATATTGCTAACACCATTTACTTAACATGTGTCATTAAATGGTCCTAAATACATAGATATTTTTTTATATATATTTCAAAATGGAAAATATCTTGTTTCGCATTGTCGTTTGCAGGAGACGCGTTTTAAATACAAATTACACATTAATTTACACATGATTAACATCAGAAGTTTTAGTCTGTTGCGTTATACATTATACAATATAGTCACACCATAATCATTAACTTATTTATGTGGAAAGTATAAAAGGTAAACACTCTTAAAGTTTCATCAAGCTATGTAATAAAATTATAAGCAATGTTATGTATAAGTAAACTTATACTAAAACACTAAGTAAACACATTCTATCAACTTTCATAACGTGAAAGTTATCATACAAATAATTGATTGAAGGAAATACGTAAATACTTTGCATCTACTTTGGGTAATAAAAATGATCACAACGTGAATTTGTTTAACTGAACTGTGACGTAATAGGCAGTGGCAACCAGAGTCACCCGAGCCTGTCCAACACCACGTCTATCAACTCTCTCGCTACGGAAGTTACGTGTACGCACCTACCGGACTCACTAGATGCGAAGATTGAAGTACTACTGCGGGATTGGCACCAAAGTCCAGATCTGCTGTTCTCTATACACCCTGTGGATGGCAGTTTTCTTATATGGTATGATTTTATTTGTTTTATCTTTGAGTAAATAGGGGAGTACCATAAAAATTTTAGGGTAGTTGCTAGAGCGATCGTGGATTGGTTGTTGAATCTTATTTTGAAACCCAAACGCCCCACGCGGGATTCAAATATCAAATATAATATAATTATTTATGAAATTAAAATTAAAAAAAAAAATGTTTTGACTCACAAATATTTCATCTAAACCATTGTAGGGTATGCGAATGGCTGGACGAGCTCCAAGTGGGTGCGATCAGACAGGCGCAGGTGTCGTTCTCTGCGCGAATACCCAGCGCGTTCCCGCTCGGCGACGCGACGACGATGTGCACGCCCGCCGCACTGTACCACGCGGCCGCACAGCCGCTGTACGTACGGCATCGGACCAAGCCCGTGACGCCAGGTATAGTTAAAACGACTAGAAGAATAAACGAAAACCAAATTCAATCAACCCAATGTAACATACGATTATTCGAAAGTAATAAACAATTCACTTGTTTGGATTATAAAAAGTGTCGGACACATGAATTGTTGACTATCGGTACGCCGCCATTTTTAAGTAAATTTTACATATTTGTTAATCAATCTAAAATGACGAAAAAATCTGTTTTTGAACCCCCCAAGGTTGTTTACATTGTTTATTTATATTGATGACCTGGCATGTAATTGACATTTGTGTGTGTGAAAGATGTGGCATATTTACTTATTTCTTAAAATATGTGATATTCTAAGAAGTAAGTAAGTTAATTTTGATACATTACATTGTTTATTTTCATCAGCGGGCCAAAACCAACAGGAGACAGTTACGACGCCTTTGGCTAGCGTACAAGAGGAGAAGGAAGAAAACGAATGGCCCCAGAACAATGAGAACCCGGAAACGCAAGAAAATGGTAATTAATACTTTTATTAAATTACGTTAATGTATTCACATACAACATATGTGTCCATGACGTTGCCACATTCCTTTTTGTACATTAATCAGACAAGCCGTATAGTGAATATATATATTTTTTCTTTTTAAGATACCCGAGAAGATGGCATAAGCGATTTAAAACGTAAAACCAGCGTAGCTACCGAAACCGCAGACGACAACCAAGATGGAGACGTATTGGAAAGTGCGCCAGTCATTTCCATGGTCACTAACCATACCAACGGAACATTGAACTTGTGGCAGCTTACTTTTGACGACAAATCTAAATTCTCACAGGTATACACAAACCCCGCAATGGGGTTCAAACTTAAAAGTGGAGTATCAGTTTTAATTAGACGTTTGAAGTTATTTAAGTTTATAAATTGTCTAGAAAATCCGTGCGTAGTTTGTCTATCTATATTTTTTCACGTGTTAACGTCTTATAAATCGATGAAAGCCGGCTGCACGCACAAAAGGTTGTCACGCTCATCCTGATTGTCACGTTCCACATGAGCCGAGCCTACAAGCGAGAGTGGAACAAGCAATAGAGAGGCACGATCGGCCTAAGCGTTCGACTTGTGATGACGTTATCACGTAGAATTATCGTCCGTAAACCGACTAAACAGACAACCATTTTTTCTAATGTTAAATGTTTTCATAGGTGTTATCTATCGGACACGCATCGCGGGCGTCTGGGCACAGGTTTAGAGTAAACGACATCACATGCCATCCAGTATTACCACTGCTACTTACAACAAGTCATCACAATATATCAGGTAATCCTCACTTCTTTCATCAGTCTATCGCCGTCCACTGCTGAACGTAGGCCTCCCACAATGAGCGTCAACCATCCCGATCTTGGGCAGCACGCATCCATCCGCTGCCAGCCACCTTCTTCAAATCGTCGGTCCATCGTGCCGCAGGACGTCCTACACTAGCGTGGTCTCCCCACGCTTAGGCAAACGTAGTGTAGTAGTTAGGACTCTAATACTTATCTGCTCCATCGACTGTCTGTCCGTCTGCAGATATGGCCGGTCCACATCCACTTCAGCGTGCTAATTCGTTGAACAATTCTTCTTTACTACTAATAAATACTTATTTACCACTAATAAATACTTCTTTACTAATATTGTAAAAGCGAATGTTTGTATGTATAGATGTATGGATGTTTGTTACTCATTCACGCAATAACTACTGAACGGATTTTGGTTTAATTTGGTATGATAATAGTTTAGACTCTGGACTAACATATTTGGTAACACACTGGGCTACTATTTATAGCGATAAAATGTACGGTTCCCGCAAAATTTATTTTCGCGCCCACACAGTCTCGTTAATTTTTTTTGAGTTTCACACTTTTAGCAGTTACAAAGTTGGTGAATTTGAAAAGTAAACCAGTTTTTTAATCTTTGTACTTCCTTTGTTATGAAGAAGCCGTAAATATAAACTCTTTAATAATTATCATAGCTCAGCTATTAAACAGAACAGATGAAGATATGTTTTTTTAATACAACAAAAAAAATGTTTCTCTATAGATTCCGAGCGCGGCAACGCTACAGCGGAGTCGGCGGCAGCGGGCGGCCTCTGTTCTGAGCTGATCATGTGGCGAGTGGAGTGCGTGGGCCCGCTCGGCAAGTCGGGCGGCGTGGCGGAACTAGCGAGAGTCAACTCCCCCCATCTGTCAGCGTTTAGCAACGTCGCGTGGCTGCCGACGCTACTGCCTAGGTACAATAATGGTGCTCAGCTTGTACTTACTCATAAATTTACTAGTTTTGTAATCATTGAATGATTCAGAATTAAAACGGCCAAGTTACAATCATTTAACTATCTCAAATTATTACTTATCGCGTCCTCTGTTTTGAAGTGTCTATACTAATATTATAAAGTTGGAAAGGTTTGTTAGTATGTTCGTTTGTTTCTTTTGAATAGGCTCTGAAACTACTGGACCGACATAGATGAAATTTAGCAAGGACATAGGCTACTTTTTATTTAAACAAAATTTACTGTTCCCGCGAGATTTCTTTTAGCGCGTTTACTAAGTTGCGGGCAGCATCTTGTGTATTATAAAGTTTTTGTTTAATTTTAGCTCAACCCTGGGAAACTTATCAAATTCGCCGTCCGCGTGCTTCGTGGCCAGTGACGGAGAGAGTTTACGTCTATTCCAAGCAGTCATCGATGCCAGGACGTTGTTGGCCGAAATCGCCACATCTGAAAGACGACATAAAGATGTTTTGGTAATTGTTTAGAGACGATCGAATGTTCGGTTTCTGTTTCGCCCAAAAAAAGGCCGAACTTGCGGCCGCGCCGAAACTCGAGTATTCGTGAATTATTGTGCTAGCTTGCACGCGCCGTAGCTATGTTCGCTGTTTTAATGATTAGGTCTTTTTTTATTGTATATTAAATACTTTATTATTTGAATGTCTGTATGGACATAGTTTGGCCGAAAAGTAGTAAGATTTAATTTTTTAAATTTCTTTTTGTTATCTTAAAAATTATGACACTTAGATATTTCCATTTCTCTAAGCATTTCAAAAATCATTGTTCGCTCCGATCGTAGCAAATACGTCGTCATACGGTGGTGTCGGTTCTCTGTTATTTTTAGCCAAAAATTCTGGTATTTTTGGGTAAATTACATATCGTTATGTGTAAGAATGATGGATCGAAAAATCTAATCAATTCTTTGTTTTCTACAAATCTGGGCGTTTTGTACTTTAGCTGTGTAAATTCCGTAAAATTTTAAGATATAATTCTTCATTGATCGTACTGTGCCACTGTGGCAAGAGCCCATATTTTAGTTTCTTTCACAAAATTAAATATCGATTCTTTAATACATTTTTGTACACGTACACGAACACGTACAATAAAAAAATAACGTCACATTCGAACTGGGCGACCTTATCACCAAAAGTGAGGAATTTTTGTCCCTCGCTTTTGTGTTCCAGTATAGAGCGTAGCCGACGAAGTTCCAAAATTCGCGTTACTTTTTGAACTGACCATAAGATATTATATAATGTGCAAATATGCAAGTAAATTATTACAAAATAAAATAGACAATTTTATAATAGACAATAAGTTTGAGAAAGGTTCGGTTTTGGCTAAAAACCAGATTCGGTGAGACAAGAATTTTAATATTGCATCTTAAGTTATGGTCAACCAATATTGAAAACATCACTTTTGCTTTACCTATACATCCCATATTTACTACAAGTATGGGTGACACACCTCATTATAATCATGCAAGATGACGACATAATATGACATCAGTATAATTATGACATCTGACTGCGTTCCATGCTATTACTTGAACTATGTCAATGTAGATCAGGATGCCTAGCAGGAAAAATTGACAGCTGCGTAAACGTAACGTTAATAAAAGAGATTTGTATGAAAATTATGACAGCGCCCATACAATTGACATTCAATAACGTTACGTTTACGCAGCTGTCAATTGTTCCTGCTAGGCCCCCATAAGTAATGTATGCTGTCCCTCATACAAGGGTGCGACGAAGTCATTAAACGTATTGTACGTCGCAGAGTAACGCGAGCGACGTGGATTCCTTATCTTCCGCCTCGTCTATCGCGTCCGGTGGTGACGGCACGGACTTACCGCTGCACGAGCGCGTGCGCATCGTGTCGCAGCAGTCGACGGCGCGCCCCGGCGCCATCATACAGCTTCACGCCATCGCCGACGCCGCGCACGACTGGCACAACACGCAGCTGTTGCACGTGTTCCAGGAACAACTCATCACAGGTACACTCACGAATATACACTACGCCTATGGCTAGAATATTGCGTCCGAAAGTGTGACATATTGTGGTTCTGAAATATTTTGCTATGTAAATTAATATTCATCATCTAAAATAGATGTCAATATTGGTAGAATTTTTGCAAATTTGTCACTGATTAATGAATGTAATTTAATTCTCAGGAGAGCGCACCACAAACGATCCAGAAGGATCGGACTCTGGCGTGGATGAATCAGGAATTAACACCATAACTGAAGCGGGTCTCGAAGCTATCGTGGATCTGCGTAAAGCGGCCGTATTTAACGAGCCCTTTTATATCGTAGTGTTAGAACGGACGGACGGAGGATCGACGGTCCATATGTGGCGGTTGAATGTCTCGTCTCAGGCGGATCTTGCAGGTTCGCGTTGTTTTAATAAAGTTACAAGGCTTACATTTTTTTTATACGCGTTCCGGTTAAAACGAGCATTAGGGCTATGAAAACATTCAAAGGGTATTTATTATTTCTTTGTTGTTTCTAATTTTCTATATTCTATATCGTAATTAATAAGATACTATAAAATAGCCAATGAATTTTGTATAAATCGTCTGTAGCGGCGAAGCGTTACATTACCACGTCACATCTAAATTTGTTTTCAGATGACATGACGAACAGCATGATGTACGTGCCGGACAGCGCGCTAGTGCAGGAGGAAGAGGGGGAGTCGCGCAAGAACTCCATGTCCGTGGACGCCGACGGCCCCGCCCCCGTGCACACGCACTCTCACCTCTCTATATCCACTAAGAAGGTATAATGAATACTAGCTTTTTCCCTAGTGAATCTAGTATCCCACCGCCCATGGAAATACTGCACTTTTTCGGGATAAAAAGTAGCCTTTGTCCAGAGCCTAAACTACTATCATACCTTGTAATGAGAGATAGAGAGAGAGAGAGAGAGAGAGAGAGGTAGAGAGGTAGACTGGGGTACAGGTACCCACCTAGAATCGACCCCAGTCTCTCACATGTTTATTAGCTACTTACCTTGTGTTGTACTTTTCTGTATGTGCTAAGTGATTGTGAGAGATATAAATAACTATTATTATTATACCAAATTTCATAGAAATCCGTTCAGTAGCGTTCAAGAGTATTTCCATCCATTTTAACAAACTTTCACGTTTATAATAGTGGTAGGATTTGTGAAGTCTACATGCAATAACTGATCATAATGTCTAAAGTAACTAGAAAAGTGGATATTTGACGTCTTAAGTGACAGCTAATTAAAAGGCTTTAAAAACTGATGGTGGCTGATGATGATATATTTAACAGGTATGCGAATGCCCACTATCGCTGCCCGACGGAGTGGATGTAATCCACGCGACGCCGGCCGCAGGCCATCTCAGCTCTGCGTCTATATACCCCGCCTGTCTTGCGCCGTACATACTGGCCACCGCGTGCACGGATAGTACATTGAGGTTTTTAAATTCTGATATTAAACTATAGGTTATTGGACTTGTAGTATACATATTATGTAACTGTCTGTTACGGCAAAAAATCCGGTTTCCGAGGGTAGATAAATTTTTATTCTACCCGCAAAAATCGTTGGCAATATCTTAGTAATGCTTTATTCCTTTAACTGTCTTTTCTCTAATAAAAAATGTAAATATCTACCAGAATAAATGTGATATATTTTTTATAGATTTTGGAAATGTCATGTTACGAAAAAGGATAATGATGAGCTAGAATACTCGTGGAAAGAATGGGAAATGATGAACAAAGATCAAGAATCTACTATTGATATACCAGGTACGAAAACGTTTCAAAGGAATCGAAATTCACAGTTTCAAAAATACTACATACTAAGTTTTTTAAGCAGCCATTTATGAAAATTTAATGAATATTTTTAATACAGGTCAGCCACTGCACATAAGCGCTGCATACTCGGGACGCATTGCATGCGCGTACAAGTGCGGGCGTTCGTTCACGCGCCCAAAAGGCTCAGCGGTCAGCATGGGCGGTATGGGTTCGAGTACGAGCAGCGCGACGGACGCTCGCTTCGTAAACCTTTGCGTGTGCGTATACGAGTGTGAAAGTACTGGCGGTGCGGAATGGCTTCTAGAAGATACGATACCACTGCGGAACGTCAGTTTGCCACGGGTCGGACTTTGCGCTGATACGCAGATTGATTTGTCTTATCTAAATGATACGTCGTTTATGCAGAAAAAGCAGCGTATTAATCAGGTGAGCATTAAATATTATGTTATTGAAATCGATGTAAGAAAAGTTTATTTCTCACCAATATACATAAAAACGCACAATACAATATAATTTTAAAGTTAGTGTTTAAGTTGGTTGATGCCTGGCATTCCACACCAGGCAGTGGTCACTACTTTAAATAAATCACTTTTAACAAAATAATTAAGCTTATAACCATTATAATGTAAGAAACAAACAACCGCTTGATAAAATATAAAAATGTGAGGGTAGGCATAATATTTTGCATGTTAACAGGTACTACGCGCAAAGGATTGCTCGTGGTCCAAGTTATGAGCTGCTTGCTTGACCCAAAACTAATAGCAGAGCTGTATTTATAGCCTTCCTCATGTCTAAGCAGTATTTTTTGTGGTTGAGAAACATTTACATATTGCAGTTTTAACTTTGTTTTTCTACATTCTAAAGCCCAATTCTCGTAACTATTTGTGATCAAAATCCTGTTTCGGTTCGCGCGCTATCTCACTAGCTCCCGCGCGATAGACGCGTGTGTGAATGCGATACTGCGCCGACCGAAACAGGATTATCATTTGACTCAAAGCAAACTTGTAATAATTCAAAAACGACTATTTTGTAGGTCATACAAACTCTATCATCGGATGACAGTCGTAACAACCGTAACGGTGAAGGAGACACGGGAAAATCCGCGGGTCTGTTAGCCGTACCTTCATTCAGCACATTGCAGTCGCTGCGTAAAAGTATCATGGAGAACGGAAACACCTGCCCATTGACTCAGAAACATTTGGTTCAGTTGGACTGGGTGTCCAAAGAAGACGGCTCGCATATATTGACGGTAGCAGTGGGTTCAAGAGTTCTGTTGTTTACGCCGGTATCCAGTGATCTTGCTCAAGCTAATCTGAAGGTGAGATTATACCTTCCTTAAATTGTATATTGCTTTTTTGATGGTGTAAAATACGTCTGACATTTTACAGTTGTCCAACATACATAGAATACAAACTTCATGTAAGCGGCCATATTTCGTATCGTCTATAGTCTATATTTATCTCTTATTTAATTTTATGACGAATTATTACTTTTTGATTTATCTACAACATGAATGATACATTTTAGAATGATGACTTACATGTTCTATTTCTAACTTAAGGAATTTATTAACAGGCTATGAAGGAATCCATAAACAACAACAGACCGATCCTCCGCAAAGCCTCTTCCCTAGCAGCCCCACTATTCATAGAAGAGGTTAGATGGATGCAACTACGACGCATAGAGTTGAAAACTGCAGACGGTCTACCACCATTACCTATGCAGATATCCTGGGTCAGAGACGGCATATTCGTAGTGGGCATGGATTCCGAAATGCACGTGTACTCCCAGTGGAAGCCGGAAACACCGCAACTGCCTTCCGGTCAAGCTAGTAACCAGGTAAATTATTTTGTTATGTAAAGTAATCCAACCACATCTACCCACACATAAAGCCGCTTCATCTAAGTCTTGGATTGTGTTTCGCCGAATTTTGCATTTCTTGCCAATGGAGTAATGTCCTAGTCTCATGGCGCAGGTTTGGTGCATGGAAGGCGATAATCGCTTACTACTCAATTTGTTTGTAGGATTCAATATAATACAATTACTATTTACATATTATCATAATTAATTTTATCAGGACGTAGAGGACGGAGGCGAGAGTCGTGCTCTTCGCGACTCAGACCTGCGCGTTTCAGCACCGCACCTGCAGCGAGTGTCGTCCATCAACCTGCAGCTATTAGAGCGAGACGCAAGACGACGAAACAAGGCACAGCCGGATCAGCCGCAGGTACATATACTCCACATTTGACATGACATTCAGTCTGCAACTCGTACCTGATGGTTTGTAGGATACACTCGTGCATAATATTTATTTTATTTATTTATTCTTCATGTACACAACAAAATAAAACAAAATATTACAAAATACACAAAATAGACATAGTACAAAGGCGTGCTTATCTCTAAAAAGAGATCTCTACCAGCAGACCTTTTTTGACAGTTTAGGAAAAATAAAATAAGTAGGACACAAGTAGTACAGAAAAGAATAATAATATCATACGTATCTCGTCGAAAAGATAAAACTATTTTCACAAAATTAGAGTACCTGAGAAAAAAATACAATGTAAGGTACTGACAATGAAATATTGTTATGTAAATGGACTTTCAATTTCAGCCCTTACTGGACTACATGCCAGACTTTGGACTATTTGAGGCGTCACAAATGGCGTGTCCCGTGTTGCCGCAGTACCATCCCAAACAACTTATGGAGTTACTCAATAGCGGGAAGATAAGATGGGTGAAAGCTATCCTTGCGCATTTGGTCAGGTAAGTCTCAATTTATCAATTTAAATTTTTACACTTTTTACAGCATATTTATATATAAACGATTGATCCTAGATATTTGTTGCCTCTAAAAGTGAAGACGTATTTCTGCGAACCACAGTGAGGCTGGTGTAAACTACGCCTTGCCACACATAACGAAACTACGCTTTACTTTGTAGGGCGAACTATCGCGGTGTGTGGTTATTTATGTATCTATTGCGTAACTACACGCGCCTTACATACATAAAAAATAACCGCCCCTTTTTTGTGTTTAATAAAACTCTGTCTTCACTTTATATTTAATCTGAAGCCGTAGCAAAAAAAATAGTAGACAGAATATATATTTTTTCCTTAATGATTTAATAATATAATTAAAAAAAGGGTATACAAAATTTACTTAATGTAACTGTTCTGTAGGTGTATAGGTGGCACATACACAAGTCGTAGCTCACAAGGCGACGAAGACAGTTTGTCAAGACAGGTAAGTGCTACAAATATCGCACATTGTGTCGCCTCTGCTTAATGATCGGTAGTGTTGATCTATTTGATCTTATGGGCCTCTACCCACAAGAGGTTTATTGTAGTCGCGACTGAAAAAACTTCACTGTAAATACGAGGGCGGGTCAATAAGTCCGTGACTTTTGGAATAAAACACAGATTTTTTGATAAATAAATCATTTTATTTTTCAACGTAGTCGCCCTTGAGCTCTATACACTTTGTCCAACGCTTCTCCAATTTTTTTATCCCTTCCAAAAAATATGATTTGTCGAGGTCCTCAAAATAGGCCTTTGTTTGCGAGATGACTTCATCATTGGAGTCAAATCTTTTTCCACCGAGCCATTTTTTCAGGTTTGGGAACAAGAAGTAGTCACTCGGAGCCAAATCTTGAGAATAGGGTGGATGTGGGAGCAATTCATAGCCCAATTGATGGATTTTTGCCATGGCAACTGCACATGTGTGCACCCTTGCATTGTCTTGGTGAAAAAGAACTTTTTTCTTGGCCAAATGAGGTCGGTTTTGTTTTCAAATCCTCATTGAAGCGGTCCAATAAGTTGGCATAATATTCCCCATTAATTGTTCTTCCCTTTTGAAGATAGTCAATGTGGATTATCCCACGTGCATCCCAAAAAACAGTCGCCATAACTTTATTGGCTGACAAACCCACCTTGGCCTTCTTTGGCGCCGATTCACCCTTAGAAACACACTGTTTTGACTGTTGTTTGGTCTCTGGTGTTGTGATGGATCCATGTTTCGTCCACGGTTAAAAAACTCCTCCATATTGTGATTAAACAACGCCAAACCTTCCTGTGAAGTTGTTACACGATTGCGTTTGTGGTCGACTGTGAGCAAACGCGGCACCCATCTTGCGGAAAGCTTTCTCATGCCCAAGTGATCATTCAAAATTGAAACCACTGAGCCATGCGAGATGCCTATGGCTTCCACAATCTCTAGCACTTTCAATCTTCGGTCGGCCAACACCATATCGTGAATTTTTTTACGAAACACAACGAAATTCAGTAAACCACTTTTTTACCATTGAAATCGATGGTGCAGAGTCCCCATAGTATTTATCAAGCTTAGCCTTGGTCTCGATAATGGTTTTTTTTCGCAAAAGATAATGCTTAATAAGCACACGAAATTCAATCTTCTTTCTTCTTGTCTTTTTTCCATTGTTTCCTTAAGTTACTGGATAGTCTGATAAAGATAGCTGTAAAACACAAACTGACGCAGCAAGTTCAAATTTTGATATGAGTCAACTGACAGATGTCTGTTGACAGGAGTAGTGTTGCTTTTTCAGTAAGGAGGTTAGAAATTCAAAAAGTCACGGACTTATTGACCCGCCTTAGTAGAACTCTGGGCTAATACAATAGAGCTGGAAATGGAAGTGTCAAATGTCAGATTTGACAGCTGTACACGTTTTCGGCTCTATTTTAGTAGCGGACAGTTCTATTTACAGTGAAGTTTTTTCTATCGCGACCACTAATAAACGCCCGTGGGAACGTAACCTGAACGACCAAGACCGGTCAAGCACACAACCACTATATTTACTCAAGAACACCAAAAATTTTCATATTTACTAAGAGGATTTAAAAATGTTAATAACAAAAATCCCACAACAATAAGTCAATTTCATATGTGTTGTTAATTAAAAACAAAACTATATATAGAACGATACAACATAAAATAACACTTCTAAAAAGAATGTTGATGCCACGACACGCATACGTAACTTTTTTACTTCACAATATGCATGTCTATCTACGCTGCTGTCACAGTTAAAGGACACCAAAATGCTAAAACTGAAAGCACCAAATCATAGTTTTACCCAGATCTCAACTACGACCGCAATTTGATAGCTCTCGTGGTATGGCTCAAACGTTGAGACTTAGGGCGAGGCCACAATACTGCATTGCGACGACTTGTAAATTGTAGAGCATTGCGATGTCGTTTTTGGCCATGCGTCGTTGCAACGCAGTGTTGTGGCCTCGCCCTAAGGGTCTGTTCACACCGAGACGTGACTCGGCACGACATTTTAAGATAGCGATTAAAAATTTAACTTTATTCTCTTCTCAAGAAGATACACGTTTTATTGCAAGAGTTCCAATTTCGAGACGCAGCTCTTACAATATTTTTGTGTAGTAAATAAAGTTCAATTTCGAATCGCTACCTTAAAAATGCTCCGCCGCGTCGTGTCGGTGTGAGTTAACCCCAAGACCCGTTTGGACGTACATTTTCTTACTATAGTAATCCTTGTGTAAATTTTTCTTAATTTTGATTAGGTAGATGTTATGTTTCCTTTCGGTACCTTTGCCGTATTGCAAAGTTTCTATACAATTTTTAACCTAATGGTTATTTAATTTAATAATATTTCCTGCAACTGAATACATTTAAGTTTGTTATCAAGTCAAATACATAAATAGCATACTTCTATGCGTTTTAGATCTGTATAGATTTGTTCTTATGAAACATAGTCGTTTTGGCCTCAAATAAGTCACCTTCGACCTAGTTATTTGACTATCAATTTCATTAGATAACTTAGTCAAGCCCACCTTTGTACTTACTAACTACAAATGTAGTGCATATAATTAAATAAATATACATAATATCTCGCACGATCACCACGTTTTGTATAAAATTCAAATGCATATAAATAAACCCCACATCATATCTACTTCCAACGTCCAAACGGGCCTCCACGTCACGCATGTGTGTTGCAGCGCGGCTGGTCCCGCTCACGCACGCTGTCTGTGTCCTTCGCCGCTGGCGCCGCGTCGCCGCTAGATGGCGTCGCACAGGTAATCGCTTCTCACCGTTTGCACTATGCACGACGAATAACAATTGTTGTTATATCTTAAGCTTTTTTAAGAGCTATTTAAGTATCTACCTATTCCCTTCAGACATGGACGATTGCAGTGCTGCTAGATGTGAATATAACCTAATTATATACGTATCTTATTCGTCTATTACAATAATAATTATTCGTCGTGCAGCAGTATTAGTATATCCTTAGAATGTGCTATCACGATTACCACTGGCTTTCCCCGTTTGATCCCATATATGTAAAAGACGTAAAAACTGAAATGCGTATTTTACTTGGCTAGACTAGAAGCGAAAATTGATGTATTTCAACAATGGCATATTATATACAATTTATAATGGGATATATAAACCTCATAAACAAAATATCATTCTGGCTGGATCATTAAAGCGTTTTCACATTACGCGATACGATATCGCTAAACGAGTCCGATAATGACAAGAACATGAGAAAGACATGACTTGTATAATATGTTTCAATATAAAACCTGCCTCTCACATACCGCGATATCGTATATTTTTTTTATTCTTTATTTAAAGGCTCATCATCATATGATTATGTCAGCCTTAATTTAACAATGGTAACAATTAACTTAAATCCAATTCCCTTAAATGTAACGAATTAATTACATAACTTAGAAATATATCACTAAATTCTATTTTAAAATTTGACGATGCAACGCTATGTACGAAAAAATACAAGTTGGTACATTTAGCGTGTTGAACAAATTCACGCCTTAAAACTTTCGTTCCTCTCGCATTCCATAAGCACGTGATACAGGTCCTCGTGTCGGTCACAAACGGTGCAATTTGGATTATCTCTTGCCCATGAGGAAAGTAAAATTATTTAACGGAATGTGATTAGAACGGGTACGGAAGCAGAGAGTTAAATCTCTCTTACTGAGGTTGGCATCTGCGAACCAAGGACGTTTTGGTGGTTTGTCTACTAAAGTCCTATACCAAATACCCGAGTTTACAGATTTTTGTTGAAAATACTGATCCCACATAACAAAACAATTTTTTCTAATGTATCCTAAATAATAATCAGTAAAATAAGGAGATACATTAATAGCTGTACCCTCCGATCGTGCTGCACATGCCAAAACGTCAACAGTCTCAGATCATTATAGCGTAATGTGAAAACGCTCTTACAAATGAATGGCTAGATTATATTGGCAATAGACAAACACTCGATTTACCAGGCTTTAAATAGATACATAGATCAAAATTTTACGACTGTGCCCTTATTTGCTTGTTGGAATGTGTTATCAGTATATCACAATAAATAAAAACTGAAATTTAATTTCGTCTTAGAAGTACCTGCAAAAAATTGAATACATCGTATAACATACTTTATAATAAGAACCTTTTATATACATACTAGCAAAGTTTACGTTAGTATATTGATCGTGACTGTACATTCCAAAGTATACAATTAATAACATTATTATTTCATAAATAGATAACGGAAGACGTACAGTTGGACTACGCTGAGTTGACGTCTGTGCCGCCCCTACCGTTATGGACTCTGCTAGTGGCTGATAAGGAGTCCGCACACCATCCATCCACTATACAGGAAGCTAAGGTTTGTTGCGATGTTTGTGTGAAAAATTTAATGTTTATTATTTATTACACTGGAAAATGAGAGTATGTGTGTAATTTGATTTTTTACTTACATACGTGCGGATTTTTAGAACATACTTGAGACATAAAAGTTGAGATCATGTCTGTCGAACATGGTCATTTTAAAGTTCTTAAAAATAATTTACTGAATATATCAGTATCTATTCGTAGTTCTTCTTTACATTTGCCTTTCAAAATGCATTTTTAAATACTTCGTTTTACGGAAGTAATACATTGTTTTACTATAACGAGAATGTCATATTTTAGGACTACAACGAACTATTCGAGGGCACGATGGAGGTAGAAGACCTAGACGCGATGCTACTTGGAGAAGAAGAGGAAGTAGATCGAAGGCCTTCAATGCCAGAAAGGCAGCCGCTATCGCACTTCGGACCTAGGCAAGGTACGTTTCTCAAAAATGCATTGTTTCATCTTTCATGGCAAATGCTACACGCCCGATATTAAAATCTAAATTTGGACTGTGATCCAAGATATCGAGTGTGTAGTATAGCGTGTCATGGATCGTAATACGGAACGATCATATATCGATAAATATCGAACGTGTAGCATCCGCCCAAGGATATACAAAATTGTGGCGTCATAGTTTTAGAGCGTATAAGCCTTAAACGTATATCCTTTTTTTTTTGGGTTATGCAAACGAGCTTATGTGAGCTTTGTTAGCTCTGCAACTCAGTGTACCGTCCCCTGTTTTTAGATATATTGAAATTTGTTGATATATTGAATTACATATTTACTAAGTCCAGCTTCCTTTATCATACATAAAATCTCTCGCAGGTCGTGTGCTCTCCCGTGTCCTCACTCACACTCACTTGCCCGGGCTGAGCTCGTTGGACCAGATGCACCTGCTCGCGCTAGCGGACACCGTGTCGACTTGCGACGCGGACTTCACCGAGCGGTTCGCTGCTAACGCACGTACGGACACTGCGCCCGCTGCGTGTCAGGATTTGGTGCCTGGTGAGTGTTTTTTGTTATTTGTGTAGGTGACTATTAAATAGCCTGTTGCAGCTTGTAGGAAACAGTTGCAATTAAACTTCATACTAAATAACGATCCCGGTTTATCAGGGGCGTGCGCTCCTTGTAGGCAGAAATGCAGTGCTTTACTTGTCATTCACAGATATTTTAGTAAAACGTTCGTACGTTTTAGATGACTTTAATTAATAGTAAATAAATTAATTTAAAAAATATAATAACTTTAAAACGCCTAATATTTTATAAATAGCAACTCATCTCATGCCGATGCGTTGTGCAGGACAAATCATCGCATGTATGTGTAATTTTCATACTTCGCAAACGCACACACCCATGAATATCGACATGATTATATAGCGGTAACTCATGCGGCAGGCGATGGCCTTCGGCTTCGGTTCGGCCACAGAGATAATAATATACTACGTACAACAGAGGGACAATCCCATTGGTCGATTTGACCCCACACTAAGTCGCGCGGCGCGGGCGCCCGTGGCGCGAGCTTGGTACTACAACGAGTTATATGATTGTCAGTATAATGTTATTTACTAAGAAAACTTACTAGATGGCACTTTACGTGGAAATTATAAATGACACTATTTTTAGAGAACGAACATAACCAAACATAACTAAGTATATTATTATCTACGTACTAACGTAGTATATTATTATCTCTGTGCTATAAAGATAAATTGTTAAATTAGCGCCCATAGCGCCGCCTGCGCGTTGCGTCGTCGTTTTAACTAGGCCGCCATTTATCGTGAATTGACGATATTTAATTTGAAGAGTCCCGTAGTGCCGATGTACTTTATCAATTCAATTTTTAAAGAAGAGGGCGTTGTATGAATAAAATATTGTTATAAATTCATATTTTATTCAGTAATCATTGAAAATTTTGAAGAATAAAACTAAATAAATCACTGACGCAAAACAAAACAAGTTACATGGCGGTTTAATTGTGCTTTTAATGTGATTTACTTTTCCATGGTTCACAATGCTTACTCGTAGCGACATCTTTACGTACTGAGCATGTACTTCATTTTCCAATGTATGAAACTGACCAGACATGGTTCAGCTATCCGATCGCTTCCGAAAACCGCCGAACTGGCTTGTCGGAAATTATTCGTTGCCTATAATCCGAGTAAAAATAATAAGACGCGAATATAATAAATCACGTGTGCACTTTAGTAAGGTTTTATTTGTTTAAATAGATGAAACGTTTTGTGTTTCGCGGGGGCCATATTGCATATTTCATGTGATAAGCATTGTTTACAATTTAATCGCTCCTGTTTATTTATAGTTTTCTTATAGATCTTGCAAACTACGAGCGCGCGGCGCCCTTAGTTGTGTGAGTGACCATATCTGTACAAGTTCGCTCGCTACTGACCGCTCCGTCGGGTACGCACACTAACGAAAATGTATATTTACAGTATATTTACAATTACAACTACAAATAAAGGCTACGCGCGCTCGTAGTTTGCAAGATCTGTAAAAGATTTTTCATTTTAACATTTGAAAGTGTGTACATTTAACAGTTTCTTACTGAGTTTCTATAATAATTAGAGTGATTTGCTTTTACTAGTGCGTTTGTTGATTTTTTTAAATGTTATTTGATTGTGAGGTTTGCGTTAATAATGTGTGTTTATTAAAAATTAAAAATAACAATTTCTCACAATTTTCATTTAGTGAAAAGATTCAAATTCTGTATAAAGGTAGTACCCGAGTTACAACAATTAAACCAGCAAAAAAAATAATGTAACTCTTTAATTTCATGTTAAAAGTTATGAAACGTATAACTGGCTGTCTGGTTGTGTACACACTATTAAATTTTATTGTTTTCCTTGCATATTATTTAGTAATTCTAGTACAGTGTGGACTGATTCGGGATATTCAGATTTAAATAATTTCTATTCCGCGGCCTCACTCACTTGAATAAGATATTTGTGGTGGCCGAAATCTTGCGTTTATTTACATCGGGATATAGTAATCCCAAGTAACCGGAACCTTGAATATGTGAAAATTGAAGCTGACTGACTGGTGAGTAGTTATAATATTTTAAAATATGCTTATTATTTTACTTATTAGAATTTCTTCCGCCGCGACGATCGATCGCTGTTTTGTCTGCGTTGCCGTAGAAGATGTACATGAATAGTAGTACATCTAAGACTTGCTCTGTTGGCATGGTTTCGACTTAGAGATCCGTCGCTTGGCTGTAACTATGCTAAAAATCTATAAACGAAAAAGTTTTTGTGACCGAGTACTTCGCTGCATACCCAGTGTCATAATCCTGTGCACGCCACTGCGGTTTATAAAAAAGGTTTGTCATAAAACATTTATGTTAGATGGCGCTGTTGTAACGTCTTACCTTAGTCTTTATCACTAAAGTAATGTAAGGAAAGTAATATAAGTTAGTAATGCGGTCTATATTGAACTTGCAATTAAAGTACTGTTTCACCCGTATGTTTTTGCATGGCACGGCTATGGCTATTTATATTCTTCTATATTTTTTTATTTATATTATATTTTTTTGGCTACGTATTATACTTTAAAACTAATCGGGAAATTTTTACCGGTTGTTTAAAAATGGCAACCACAAACTAAAATACTCTTCGATTGTAAAATTTTCATAACCTTACGTTTTCGTCAATTGTCTTACTAGGGCTACTGAGTAATCTAGTATGATTAAGTACTACTGAGTAATAGTAGGAGATAATCAATAAATTATTATTAATCATATTTTATATGAATAATAAAATAAAGTTAAATTATCACAGTATTTACCACACCTGCAGATATGCGACCTATATCGTTATGATCCAGATGCAATCACGCTTTCATCTAACCTAAATTTAACTTTGGTCACCGTGGCTAATTGTTCCATAGTAAAATCCCCATGTCTTTTTAATAAATTTTCATAGCTCTTTATGTATCATACAGATTCACTGGACGATTGTGGTCTTCGGTTCCTACTTGCCATGAAGCACTACGGGTACCTACAGCGCTGCCTGCCGCTAGCGCAGCGGGCCGCGTTGCAGCGCACGGGCGTTGGCACCTGCAACCTCGTGTGGGCATTCCACTCCGAGACTCCTGAACAGTTGTTAGCGTTGTTACCGGGATATGCCAAGGGCCAGCCCAAATGGTCGACGATGAGAGAGTTAGGTTAGTATTTAAATAAATATAGGTAGCCTATGTCTTTCCCCGTGGTCTACTTTATATCTGTGCCAAATTTCATCAAAATCGGTCCAGTATTTTCGGAGCCTATTCAATGCAAGCAAACAAACCTTTCCTCTTTATAATATTAATTGTAGATAATATTGTATAAAACTTCTGTAATGGTAAAAATACTAGTGGAGTTTACTTGATTTGTTTGTGTTTACTTATTTTGTCTGCATATCCATTGGTAGTAGTAAAACTAATTAAACATTGATAGCTGTTTAACATTCGGTAAACCTTTGCTAAGGATTTTATTTCAGTTACCGAAAGCACATAACATATTTATTTGATTGATAAAAAAATATATTTTTAAATGAATATTTGTTTTTTTCATTTTTTTGTATGAATTTCATAACGTATGCACGTAAACTGCTGTGTCCATGACTCATCCAGGCCCCATTTGTTAGTATCAATTTGAAGTAATATATTATAGGTGTGGGTTGGTGGGTGCGCGGCGAACTATTACGCACTTTCGTCGAGCGTATAGCGCGCGCAGCATACAAGGAGAAGTCAGACCCTATGGATGCGGCACTTCTATACCTGGCTATGCGCAAGAAGACGCTGCTGTGGGGACTGTTCCGGTCTATGCGAGATGAGAAGATGACTGCGGTAATTTTGTTTGGAATTTTACATTATGTTGAAGTATATTACGTTGTGTAAAATCAGTTACAGAAATTTGGGCATATGAGTTACTGCTGTAAATACGTTAAGGCAGAAAAAAAATATAATGTTGAAAAAATAATCTTCCCCGCTTAAAAAATAAATGGCCTATTTACCTCTTAACTTATTTGAAAACGCAAGTTTTTAGTAGAAAATCACGTGCCCAAATTATTGGTAATTGATTTTACAAAACGTTATGAGTACTGTACTCCGTACGGTAACTTAAAAATGATTTTACATGAATTTGTGTCACAATAAATAGTTTATGCCATTATATTCGTTTATTTATTTCAAATTGCTAAAGGCATTCATTATTAGCATCTGTTACACAGTTTTTCGCAAACGACTTCAACGAAGATCGATGGAGGAAAGCTGCTTTGAAGAACGCTTTCGTACTTCTTGGAAAACAACGCTTCGAGCATGCCGCAGCTTTCTTCCTGTTAGGTGGAGCTCTGAAGGATGCTTTGGAGGTACAGTTACACTGTTTGTAAATAAGTTCATGCCCCATCTTCTTAAACTTTGTGTGGGCTGTGGCCACGCGTTCCCCTTTTCTTTGCTTTATATGAAATAATGTAATTCATGGTACCTTACTACTTATGTAATTGTAACCAAGTTGTGTATGCGTTACCAAGTACTGTTACTTGGTAACAGTACTTGGTAACGCATGAGTCATGTTTTTTCGTGCGTGCAGCCGACTCCATCGAATTATAAGACGTTATCACGTCAAAAAAAGTATCAACAACATTTCGAGCAGTTTTCGTCTTTCAGCTTCTTGAAGGTTAATCGTTATTATTATTGATGTTTGTTGTGAAGGTGCTTATAACGCGACTCGGCGACTTACAACTGGCAATGATAGTGGCGCGCCTGTACGACACTGACAGCAATTTACCCTCGAGCCTCAAGAAGTTGCTCATGGATGAAATATTAGGGTAAGACAACCGATTCACACAGTCGGCTATATTATTATTAAAATGCTTAGTTAAGAAAAAACGGCATTATTCAGCATCTCACTACATTCTCATTAATTTTCCTTAAATATATTTGTCCTAATGATACATAAAGTCTCCAATAAATTACAATAATTCAAATTACTCGATATTTAAAATACAGCTGTATTGTACTGTCGGACTGTATTAATGTATATTTTGTTATAAAAATCCCTGAGTGACTATTGCCTTCTCGTAACTCCTTTTTGAAGGCGCTGTCGTAATGGTTCGCCTGTATGTGAACATCAAAAAGAAGGTTGGAAAACTGTTACAGAGGCGAGGAGGAGGGCGAGGGGGAGTTGGACATGGACCGAGCACACCCCGACCCGTTCGTGCGCTCCATGGCGCTGTGGGAGCTGCGGCGGTACGGCGACGCGCTGGACACGCTGCTCGCGCCCGCCGGCCGCCTGCACGCCGCGCCGCTCGAGCCCGTGCCCAGCGTGTTCAACTTCTACGTGTACCTGCGCACGCACCCACGCCTCAAGCGGCACAACATGCCCGCGCAGGTAAGGACCTAGTAACTACTATATATTTACATTAAGAATTAAGTGTCCCATCAATGCAAATGTCAAATGGTTTAAGCTTAATTGTTATTGGATAATTTTGACTTTTGCAGTGAGTAATTAGTGCAAATGTCAAAATTGTTAAATTAAAAAAAAAATCTTAATGTAGATGTAGCTGTAACGTGAGATTATAAGTCGTGTAGGGTAATTGTAAGGACGCTCTTAGTAATGCGGGCAAGTAATGAGTCTTTTAGTAGGATTCTGCAGTGAAGCTAAGTCTAAACGGTGCTTTATAAATTATATACCTACTCAACATTGTACTAGCTACAAATAATAAAAGCCGTGTGGTGTCGTGGGACACCGGATAGGAACGAAGTTCCTTATTATAAAAATATTAATTTTAGGTTCTATTCGAGGTATAAAGAAAATAATAAAGACTATACATAAAAATCTTACGTTACGGACGTTTTTTCCCGGCTAGGGTACCACTCCGAATCGCCCCCTAAGGAACTTCGTTCCAAAAATATGAGTATGTGTAATTTTATTTGTGTATATCATACAGGGAGGAACATTAGCACTGCTTCAACAAGATGAAGAGGGGATCACGCAGCTCGAGAGAAGATTGTACTTCCAAACCGCCCATGGACACTTCAAGGCTGGTTGCCCGGCCCTCGCCCTGGAGGTTCTCTCGAAACTTCCAGCGCGCGTGCGCGACGACAAAACCCACCAACCGCCAGTTTCGGCGCCATCTATTGACGAGTGCGTCATACACACGGGACACCTGAACCAAGACGTCTCAGTCAAAAGTACGACTTATTCACGTCCGTTTGTACGTCTATGTGTCTTTATTTGTTTTGGCTTATTCTCTCTTTAACATAAGAGTAAACACTAGATACGGAAATATATGTAACTACAATCTACACGGCTTTGTATTGGTATTTTTTTGAGTTTTTCTTTCATTATTATGGCACTTTTCTACCAGATACAACACTACTTATGATATCTACTGAATAAACTGTGATTACTTTTTTATTACATCAATTAAGCTTTTGTAAAGTAATCGCTTACTTTAATTATTTTAGTGAAAATACTTTTTAGACCTAACAAAACTAAATACTATCTCATTCTTTACCTACTTTGCTTTTATTTATTTAACAAATATTAATATTTTTAGAAGAGGAAGAGACGATGGATTGGGGGGCATCCACCGTAGATTGGGGAGCGCCAGTTGGCCCGCCGAAAATGGACGAACTCGTTCTAGACTGGGGCAAGGATGGTGATGATGACGAGGAAAAGTAAGAATTTACATGCAGCTTGTCAAACAAGCTTGTATAACTCGTTTAAATAAACAGAGATTTGTCTTTCCTTTATTTAAACGACTTATACTTTTTGGTTAATAGGGCAAACGTTAAATTACCAATTCATATTTTTAGATCTGACTCAGGAAAATCAACACCCCCGTTAGAAATGAAAGTAACCAAACCCGAAGAGGGTGGTGAGAATGATGGACATGAGAGCCATAAAGACGAGGAACCACCGTGTGTCGACATCATGGCTCAGCAGCTGAAGTTCGTGGCGTGCCTCAAGATATTGATGGAGGAGCTGAGCACGCTCGCTACTGGGTTTGAAGTTGATGGTAAGGCTTGTAGTATATTGTCCGGAATCCCGAAGGCCGCAGAAAATTCAGAGCATTGAAAATAGTCTGGACTAATACAATAGAGTTAAAAATCGGAGCGTTGGGTTGTCAGATTTGACGTTGAAATTTGACTTTACACTCGTGTGTTCGATTTTCAACTCAATTGTACTATCACAGAGTTCTATTTTTAGTGCCTTGAATTTTCTCCGGATTCCGGATCATATAGTCCCAGCTTTAGACTTATTTCTTATCATTTACTATAAGTAACAGTGTCTAACTTGGATTCAGCATATAAACTGAAAACAGTATAATATATACTAAACAATCCAGACACCACCGAAACATTCTTTACTCTTATTTATTATCTCAGTCTTGAAATGACATTTCTAAGTACTCAACATTCCTTCCTTGTTAGTTAGTAGAAAGTAACAAAGAAGGAATGATAATTTCTGTCTGTTATTTTTCTTACTAATTTAAAAAATTTGAGTACAATCGCATTTTTTTTTTAAATATTCATAAGATTATGGGGACAAAAAGGGGCTTCAGCTTTTATGTATTAAATCATGTACATGAACATGAAGCTCGAAACGTTTTTTTTTTATACTGCGACCATATTGCAGGCGGTCACCTTCGCTACCAGCTATACATCTGGTTGGAACGCGAAGTGGGCGCGCTACGTACGCTGTGCGGGTACGCGGCGGGCGCACGTGCGGGAGGCGAGCTGATATGTGCGGATGCAGAAGCGCCGCCCCTTCCCGAGCGGCCTACCCTACACCAGTTACTAGTGAGAGAGAAGGCAGACTTCGAAGCCAAAGTACAGCGGGCTGTGCGAAGGCAGAAGTGGCTCAAAGGTATTATTTATTTACAATATAATAAAAACGGTCAAGTGCGAGTCGGACTCTCGCAAGAAGGGTTCCGTACAAAACGGGAAAAATTCACGTTTGTTGTATGGGAAGAAACTTTCACTCTGTTATTAGTATTTGTTGTTATAGCGGCAACAGAAATACATCATTTATGAAAATTTCAACTGTCTAGCTATCATGGTTAAGGAGATACCGCCTGGTGACAGACAGACAGATGGACGGACATCGAAGTCTTATTAAAAGGGTACAGTTTTTATCCTTTGGGTACGGAACCCTAAAATAGGCTTTGTGTCCAAACGCTATAGACGTGGCAATATTTTATACACGTCACTATCGTATTGTACGTGTGTGTAAATAAAATTAATCGTAACACGCGCTCGTATAATAGCATTGACTACTGGCATCACAATGTCAAATTTTAAAAGGTTATCGTTATTGTAATGCACAGTCATACGGTCAATGGGGCATTACATTGTGTTACTATATTGTGGTAAAATTGATGGCATAATAGGCTATATCGCGGTATCGTGTACATGACTTGCTTGTAATATCGCGATATTAGGATCGTGATGTGTTCATTTAAAGAAAATCTTTTAATTAATAAAACAAAAGAATGTTTATCATTCAGCGAACGAGACATTGTTACGCACGCTGCTGTCGTACTGTTCGCTGCACGGTGCGGGCGGCGGCGGGTTGGCGTCCGTGCGAATGGAGCTAGTGCTGCTGCTACAGGAGCTCGGCCAGGTGCGATATACAATGGTCTTGCGGAATCTCGGCGTAACATCAAGTTGACTGCTGTAGAATATATCTTTGAATTTGAATTATTTGAATAATTTGAATGTTACTTTTAGTTGTTAAATACAATTTGATCTTAAACAAAATATATTCGTATAAAACTTCTAGTCCTGGGTTGATTAGAGAATCGTTTTTATACAATTTACAGTCAGATAATGATGTAAGTATGTACAGGACAAGCAACACCAGCAGCTGTTGTCGCCGCTGCCGTTCCCGACGACGCTGCCACTATTGGCCGCCGCCGTCGCCGCCAACAACACTGTGGTTGCGGATCCCGTGCGCCATCTACAGGTTCCGTTATGTAAACGTATTTATTTTCTGGACAACGTTATCCTTACTCACGTGGCGAAATACAACGCAGGTGTTATTACTTTTTTTGTGAGACCGTGGTAACTCGGGCCTAAAGCATGGCTGTTCAAAAATTGTAACGATTATATTGTCGTCAGTCTGTCGCGCACGACATGCTGGGCACAGTCGGCGAGCTGGGCGTGCCGGGCGGCTCGGCGACGCGGCTGCTGCACACGCTGCGGGAGTTAGCGGTCGCGCTCTCCGCTTGCATATACCAAAGCCTATGCGACTCCGACACGTTCAGTCTACGGCACGCAGCGCACAACGAAAGGTATAGTCGCGAGTGCTAATACACGTATAGAATATAGATAGATAAACAAGCGTGCGTGTGTGTGTGTGTGTGTAATTGGATTCAAAATGTGGTTGTGTAAACTTTTAATGCTGTTTAGTAGTAAATAACTTTGTGTCGGTTCAATAGTATGATTGCGGAGACACCTGCAACAGCTAACCTACTGGTGAGGCCGAGAAGATATTCGGTAGAAGAGTTTAGTGTTACTACGCCACCAAATAAATGGCCAGGTAAAATTTTTAAAACGCATTTTTGTAGTTACGTAATTATTAAGTCTCCGTTATATCTATTATATCACATAATATATAATTAGTAAGTATATTAAAATGTAAATATTCTGTCTTGTACATTTCTACACATATACATACTATTCCAACATTTGTTTAGTAATATCTATTTATATATTAAATATATATTTATTGTATAGGTGTGTCAGCGTTACGTGGTCTAGCAGTACGCGCAGCCGAGGAAGAGGACGCGCCACGTCTCGCCGTACTCCTGGCTGAGGCGTTCTGCGCCGTGTATCTGGCGCTACTGGGTTGGGCGTTAGCGGCGCGCGACGCACACCTACTGTACAGGCTCGCGGCGCACGCGCCGGACGAGCGCGCGCACGCACGACTGTTCGGTGGTGGCGTGCGACGACTGCTGACGACTGCGCCCGCGCCTCCACAGGTCATTAAATTTTTCTGTGTGTCTATAGAGAACAAAAAAGAACAAGTTCACATACGACTACCGTAATCTTAAGTTCAGTTCAACAGTTCATGCCGGTTCATATCGCCGGGCGAGTTTCCGAACCGGTAGTAGACCTTAACCTACATGGAAATAGTGTAGTATATAGTGTAGTGTATAGTAGTAATGGAGTTTGAGTTTGACATCTAAATAAAATCATAATTTAGCATTGTTGCCTTTTATAAATATCTATACAAGTGGAATGTCGAGGTTGTGAGGAAGAAAGCGATTGTTGTGTCGAGGTTGTGAGGAAGAAAGCGAGGAAATTATTTAATCTTTGGCATAGTAGTTATGAGCTACTGAACTTTAAAATTAAATAATTTTAAACATAAACAAAAATGAGTTTAAACTAAGTTCCTTAAATATACATTTAAAATCATACACTTATGTTGTACGTGTATTTCAACAGCCCAAACTAGTGGAAAGAACTGAGGGCACGTCGGTATGGTCATCGCTACGGGAGAAAAGAGCACTGCTGCATATGAGGCTGCTGGGTTTGGGGCCGACCGCGCCCCACAAGAACATACAAGAGGGTCGTCCTACTTACAGGGAACAATTCGTGCCTCCTTTGTGCAGTATACTGACGTATCTACTGACCAAGGTAACTGTTTTGTTTGCAGCAAATAAAAATGTTGGTCATATTACAACTTCGTCATATTTTCGACTTATTTTGAATATTTTGAAGCCTTTCTTTCTTGTCCAGCATAAAATAAATTAAAAAATATGTAAAGTTTATATAATACCAGCATTTATAGATTTTAAGTTAGATATACCGGTATTCAGACTTAGCATAGTAATTAAATATTTTATACATTGCGTATACGCCTATACAATAGAATCCCAGAAAATCTTTCCATTAATAAATTTAAAAAAGTTGTTAAAAAACGTTTGTGTGCTAAAGCATGAGCTTTAATAAATAAGGTGCTAAAGCTTATAATAAATAAGGTTAATTTTTTCATTAACGATTGCACACTTTTTACGCCGTTCTGAGTTTCTTACGCCGATATTCCACGCCGGGCTTTTCCCACTGGTAGGCATCATGTAGAACATGTCTATGAGTGTTATTTAATCACCCTATATAGAAATAAAAATGTTTGAGATTTATACTTGCCAATATTTGCGTTTACTCATCTTATTAGCTACGATATAGGTTTGTCTCTTTCTAGCCGACTGCGGAACAGGACCCGGAGAGAGACGACTACGATTCGGCCGAGTCCGGCGGCGAGGACGCAGAAGTGAGCGGCAGTGACGATGACGACGACGATATATTCGACACCTCAATAACTAAGTACGTAACTACTATATCTTTTGACGTTTATTCTTATACGAGGGCGGGTCAATAAGTCCGTGACTTTTGGAATAAAACACAGATTTTTTGATAAATAAATCATTTTATTTTTCAACGTAGTCCCCCTTGAGCTCTATACACTTTGTCCAACGCTTCTCCAATTTTTTTATCCCTTCCAAAAAATATGATTTGTCGAGGTCCTCAAAATAGGCCTTTGTTTGCGAGATGACTTCATCATTGGAGTCAAATCTTTTTCCACCGAGCCATTTTTTCAGGTTTGGGAACAAGAAGTAGTCACTCGGAGCCAAATCTTGAGAATAGGGTGGATGTGGGAGCAATTCATAGCCCAATTCATGGATTTTTGCCATGGCAACTGCACATGTGTGCACCCTTGCATTGTCTTAGTGAAAAAGAACTTTTTTATGGGCCAAATGAGGTCGGTTTTGTTTCAAATCCTCATTGAAGCGGTCCAATAAGTTGGCATAATATTCCCCATTAATTGTTCTTCCCTTTTGAAGATAGTCAATGTGGATTATCCCACGTGCATCCCAAAAAACAGTCGCCATAACTTTATTGGCTGACAAACCCACCTTGGCCTTCTTTGGCGCCGATTCACCCTTAGAAACACACTGTTTTGACTGTTGTTTGGTCTCTGGTGTATTGTGATGGATTCATGTTTCGTCCACGGTTAAAAAACTCGTCCATATTGTGATTAAACAACGCCAAACCTTCCTGTGAAATTGTTACACGATTGCGTTTGTGGTCGACTGTGAGCAAACGCGGCACCCATCTTGCGGAAAGCTTTCTCATGCCCAAGTGATCATTCAAAATTGAAACCACTGAGCCATGCGAGATGCCTATGGCTTCCACAATCTCTTGCACTTTCAATCTTCGGTCGGCCAACACCATATCGTGAATTTTTTCGATTGTTTCGGGTGTAGAGACCTCAACTGGGCGTCCAGGACGTTCGGCATCTTCAGTGCTTGTAAGGCCACAACGAAATTCAGTAAACCACTTTTTACCATTGAAATCGATGGTGCAGAGTCCCCATAGTATTTATCAAGCTTAGCCTTGGTCTCGGTAATGGTTTTTTTTCGCAAAAAATAATGCTTAATAAGCACACGAAATTCACTTTTTTCCATTGTTTCCTTAAGTTACTGGATAGTCTGATAAAGATAGCTGTAAAACACAAACTAACTGACGCAGCAAGTTCAAATTTTGATAGGAGTCAACTGACAGATGCCTGTTGACAGGAGTAGTGTTGCTTTTTCAGTAAGGAGGTTAGAAATTCAAAAAGTCACGGACTTATTGACCCGCCTTAGTACCAGCGATTCAATACGTCGTCGATTGTTCCTTTGCCGCAGTTTAACGTTGAATATCATTGTAACTATAGAGATACGATAAAAAAAAATGTCGGTGTGGCTTTTTATATTCTTTTCAAGTTTGACACAACTCACGTTACACAAAAAAACGACACGATACTTATTTAAATTTAGAAAAAAATGTTTAATAGTGATATTTATCTGTTGAATTTTTGAATTATATATTTCATTCAAGCGGGTAAATAATATACAACAACAGTATTGAGACTTTTATACTAATTACATTCTAAAATCAATAGGACTGAGAAGCGTAAATACATCAACACGGAACACTCCGACCCGGAGTCGTATTCCTGGCTCGTGATGAGGGTGGCGGTGCTACGGCTAGCTCAGCACAAGCTGCAGCACTTCCTGCAGCTGTGTGGTATTGAGATGTCAGGTAAATAACGTTTGGCCGAGAACGCGACGATCGGGCTTTAAATATGTGTGATAAGCTGCATCAAAATCGGTTAAGTAGTTTCAGAGTTTAGCACGCATAATTCCAGAGACTAACATAACTTTTTTAAAGAACGAAAGCATAATAACATTATTTAATATATCACTTAGTAATTATTTAACGACATTTGTCACAGAATTAGCGACGACCAGCCCCACTGTGCACGCAGCGTTGCGACGCGCGGAGCAGTGGCAGCAGCAGCTGACAGAGACCCTGGACGCGCGTGCGCCGCCGCCGGACTACATCCCGGGCTGCTTCCCCGACCAGGTCACCGCGGGGCCGCCCATCAACAAGTACAGGTGACTATCATCATCGTTACCACCGTTCATTGAATATAATGGTAGCAGCAGTTACCTAAAGGGCAAATCTCGTAATTAAAAATTGATAAATTACGGTATGGCTTCAGTCTCAACTAAAGCGGTCGCATTCGCACACGCATATAATCGTGCGCTTGCGAGTGAAACAAAATATACTGAGACTGGAGCCATACTGCGAATTGAACATTTTTTATTACGAGAGTTACCTTCCGAGTAAAAATAATGTTTTACACTGAATCATGTTTCAGATGTTTGTTGGAGAAGCACAACACTCCGTTTAATTCAGCGTTATTCAGCACGGCGCCGTCTCGCCGTCTCTGGAATTTCCTAGTCAGACAAGAATTAGTTACGGTAAAATATTAGCTTTTACAATACTGAAAATACTCATTTCTTTTAGAATTCTTAGATCTCAAGTAACGCTTAGTTTTTAATGCCATAAAACAAATTTCATAGATAAGAAAATTTAAAGCTAAACAGAACTGACACATCACAATATTTATTGCAGGAAGTGTTCATAAAAGCAGTGTTCTCGCGTCGCCGCGCGCAATCGGTGTCCGTAGACGCGGTGGACGAGAAGTCCGGTTGCGTGCCGCACGCACGCTCGCGGCCCGACGATTTGCATAGTCCCGTGCGCATCATACATAAGGAGCAGGACTCTATAGCCGCATTCTGTCTCAACAGGGTCAGTCTATGAATGACAAAATACATGACACGACCAATTCATTACTAGAGTAACTAAATAGTACTATCGTAATACACCAAAAAAAAGAAAATATCCCCTGCCAAAATTGTTATTTGTGTATCTGCTAAAATAGCACCCATATTATTGAACATTTTGAAGTTTTAATAAAATATCTCTAGATATATTTCAATTATATATGTTTATACATATTAAGGGTATGGATGTATGTATTTATAGTCATGTTTCACATGTGAATATATTTCATGTTGTTTATATGTGTACAATAAACATTTAAATAAATAAAATATTTAAGGTCGGTGGCGGTTTACTAGCTGTCGCGACGGCGCGTGAGGTCCAGGAGATGGACGTGACCTTACTACTGCGTAGCGACGCAGCCTGGACGGAGGAGTGCGAAGTTGATCTACTGGCGCTGAGCAGCGACCCCGCTGCGCTGCCTGACACGGGATTCCTGCTTATACAGCATCACGACAGGTAATGTGGGTGTGTTTGCGAACGTGCTTACGTATACGTGTATACCGCGCGTACACGCATGAACGTAGAAAAATTATTGAAAACCGTTAAGTAAAATAAGTGGGTAACATACTTAAGAATAATCTGCTTAAATCAAATAATTATACAGAAATACGGATTTTTGAGATAATATGAAAATAATAAGATACGTAGGAAACTATTGTAAGTCGTCTATAGACTGGGTGTAGTTTTGTTCATTATGATAAACAAAAAAAAAACCTTTTCGACTCTTTCAGACCGATCAACGGATCTGTGCCTGGCACGGGCAACAGTTCGCCGTTGAATCCTAATGCGCCACAAGTACCTATTGGTATGGCGAGTCAAACAGGACGCGGAGCGAGCGTCGTAAGTATACCGTAAAACTATAGTATTATACATATTATATTGTGATAAGGCTCGATATATTTGATATGAATTAACCATAATAATTCCATTAACACACATAATATTTTAGCATCGAGAAAATATCCCATAGTGTAGTAATGCCCGAAAAAATCCGAAACACGTATGCCCGGTTTCTGATGAACTCTAGATAAACTAAGTTTAACTGGCGCAGAGTTCTTGAATCCCAAGTGTCATCTAGTGGTGGAAAAATGGGCCGCTTTAAAGTTATACATCTTGGAAACTAATTGACGTCTCGAAATAATTATTTTACGAGTTTTTTTTTATTTTTCACGGCGAATACAGAAAGCTTACATTTAAAATTTGTGAACATTCACCATTACGAGTAATGGAATCGATAGACGGTCCCCATTGCTCAGGAAGTTAAACTTAGTTTATTTGTCACTTAAATGTTCATTTATAAATCCGTTATCAAACCAATAGCGATAATTGACAACACAAACTACCGGCAAATTCCCGTCAGAAACCGGGCACGAGTGTTTTCGTATAAATAAGCAATTTTTGAAGATACAATAGTACTCGTATATCACAAGTGTAATTAAACGTAAATTTAGCGAAACTATTTCCCATACGTAATGCTACTACTTCTCTATTGTGGTATATTCGCGGTGTATTTTAAATTAAGAAACGTCTAGCGGCGTAGACACATGTATAAATACGATGTAATTACAGCACGAGCGGCAGGCGTGCCTAACAAAACCAACAGGCCAAGAAGCGTATGTTGTCACAGTACGTGCACGGTTTAACGAATATTCCTTTATGTGTCGCTGAATGAATGAATGAATGAAAATGTATTTATATATCTTAGTATTTATAGCATATGCCCACACTTGTGCACGTTAACGAATATTTAATGGTTATTATTCTACCAATATTATTAGAATAAATACAAAAACAACAACGTCACACATTGAATTCTCCGGCAAAACTCCAAACAGTCACTTATATTATGCAGTTTTCACTTTTTTGAAATGTTATCGTAATAAAATTTTATAAACGTGAACCATAGACAACATCATCTATGATCATTCATTCGTTCAGTAGACGTTTGGTTGAGGATACGGGTGTGTGTACGTGAATATGTTGCGGGCTGCCTTAGAGCTTTGCTTATTAACTAACACAACTAATGACTACTAAAATACTAATACTAACATATAAGTAAATAATTCATTTATTTATACCCCCGAGTGCTTCATGGGAGATGCTTACATGAAGCTTGTAATACAATTCGTTTTTAATCCAACTTCATTGAAGATATGCAGCAAATATGACAAAGGATCTCTTAGTATAAGATCTTTATAAGACAACTGTGTGACCATATAAGGCAACCTTCTCGGTGGTGGGCGTAACCAAATGTTGACTGCAGGTTAAGGGTCTGCAGTTTCCGGGTTGCCACGATGCAAAATACTGTCGTCTGGTGCTGCATCGCTCCAAGCTTCTCATGAAACCGGTCAGTCGCAACCATAGACAGCCATAGTCCATAGAACCCCAATTTTGTTTTTGGTTACCATTCAGTAGCACATTCACTCATTCAATTCCCTTTTCATACCTTGTTTATTTATTTTTTTATTCGATGTAAATAATATTTGCTCATACTCCGAATTTTCTTCACCTATTTTGGTTTTCTCACTCGTTTTACATTTTCCGATTTTGATTCCTTAATGTGTCGATGTAAGTATTTTTTGTATTATTTTTGTTTTAAGCGCTCGCTATTAGATATGCGTGTGTATTAATGCTGGCTTGGGTATTCTTGCGGTTGTGTTTTTATTATTTTAACTTGGCTGAAATTTATTCTATGTTTTTAATCACTAGGTATCTTAAAGATTTAATTAAATACCATAATTATTTTTGAGCAGAATGTTATATTATATTTTTCCCTAAGTTATTAAAATATTATTTTTATTATCACAAAAATACTAAACACGACATATTTTTGTAGGTGCTGAAACACAAAATTGACAACATTAAACGAATGGCCGCCCATCCATCGCAACCTTTATGTGAGTAAATATGACCTTTTTTGTCTGTTTACATAAAAGGCAATTGGTACCGATTAGGTTAATCGGTACCTATTGCCTTTTATGTGAACATACTTTAAACTAATGAGACAACAGATTTTGAAATTTAACAGGCAGATAGTTATTGGCTTAAAAAACTGTTAAGGAAAAACTTTCTAAAATTCACCAATGTCTACGAGTGCATTTTTGGTATTATAATCTTAGTAAGTGAAAAGCATTTCTATGCACTTATCCTTTTTTTTCGTTGTCTGTTACAGACAGAGTTCCGCTTCAACTGCAATTTTTGTCAGCGACAGAAAAATATAATAATCAGAGTATGAGACCACTTATAATATTATATATTTATTTCAGACCTGACGGGCGGCGCGGACGGCTCAGTCCAACTGTGGGAGTGGGCTCATCCTTCGTGCGTATGGTCGCCACGAGCGCCCGGCGCGTTTGCAAAGGTCACGCGCGTGCGTTTCAGCGACTACGGCAACAAGTTCGCGGCAGCCGACGCGGACGGCAACCTGGCGCTGTGGCAGCTACACCCGAGCTCGGGAGGAGATAGCCACGCCTCGCCGCGACCATTCTTCGTGAGTAAATTAATAACGCGGCGTGTACTGATATTCTCGCGACTAGTTCGAACTTAGCACGTCACAAGCAAGAAAGAGAATTATTACTGCAAAAATAAAACGAATAAACTTAAAATTGTATACATTAATAAATTTGATCTCGTAGCAATGTATTTTGTCTTTTCAGACCTACCAATGCCACAGTAAAGGCATTAGCGATTTCGTGTTCCTGGGCTCTTGCAGTTTAGTCGCCACCGGTACGTATTTCGTTAATATTGGTCTCAACACTGTAATACAACGGATGTTACATAATATTAAATTTATTTGTTATTTTCAGCTGGCCACAGTTCAGAGAGTAAAAACGTCGCCGTCTGGGATACACTGATGCCGGTCAAAAAGGCTTTAGTAGTATGTAAGTAAACTATATTCACTTTTTAATAAGATTGAATACGATATTGTATTTTAATGGAAAGCACACATTCAAAACGTTATGAACATAAAACGAATGAATTTAAAATTGTATTAATTAATAATTTATACATAATGTTTTTATAGGCTTGATCTCGTTATGTAAGTTAACGCTACATACATTTTAATCATTATATTGGTTCTTATGCTTTTTTCTCAACGAATATATTTGGTTTTTATATTATGTGTTAAGCGTGGACGTGCCACGAGGGCGGCGCGGCGTGCGTGGCGTGGGCGGGCGGCGCAGGCGCGCTTGTGTCGTGCGGGCGGCGGGGTGATGTGCTGGTGTGGGACGTGCGCGCGCGCGCTCCCCGCCACAAGCTGCACGCACACCACGCGCCCATCAAGTGTGTCTCGCTCTCGCCTCGCGAGGACTGCTACGCCATCGGCGCCGCGGACGGCGACATCAAGGTACAGTCGCCATCAGATATGACAATGATGATTTATACACCAAAAACTCACTGGAATTACAAACTTTTATTTCTAAAAGTACCTAGATTTTGTCCGTTAGCGAAGAAATTCGTGTAAATCGCATGTGAACGGTACCAAATTTCTGATCTATCCCTTTACTAAATTTTATCAAAGTCCGTTCACTGGTTTTGGCGTAATTGCGTAGCCGAAAGGCAGATTACTTTCGCATTAAATTCGTAAAGGACTGATAAATCTTGCCTTTTTAATTTGGGAATCAAAAGTTTTGACTCTGAAAACAACAAAATATATCATAGAATTAATAGGCAAAATACGTGCTGTCATCTGTGGTATTATGTAAAATGTAAAAGTGATTGTTGATTTGTACATACCCCTACCCGTTTATATTCAAACATAATAATAATAATCAATATTTCTTGTGCGTTTTTATAATTATCCTAAAGATTTACTGCGAAGTTACTGGACTGACAATTCTTTTTTAAATGGAGATCACGGCATTGAATTTTGATATTTAGTGATTTGATTGTTCATTGACAATGTATCATTAGGTACCTACTACCTGACCTATTGTCCACTTTGACTTTGATGTATATTGATTTATATTTTTGTTACTATAATCATAAAGTACAATAACCACTTTCTGTGAACGCGTGTTTTAAGAACAAGGTAGTAAATGTATGGCGACTTGCCAGTCTTTTTTTAATATTTAAACGACTTACCTAATTGTTAAACATGTTACAGGTGTACTCGCTCACGACGCATCAACTGCTACATACCTTCGCCGGCGAGCACGCACGGAGTTCGTTCTTCAAGCACATCGGGCAGGGCGTCACGCAGATTTATATCGGTGAGACGACACACACAAAATATCCTCCTATAGATCTCATGGTCGTTATTCCCATAGCAAATCGCTCGATAAGTGATTTAGCGTAATAAATAGATAGAACTTAGAACATAAACTGTATTCCTCGATTTTATTATAATAAGATTTTTTACTTGCCACTATTGTAATTGGTATGAATTTGAAAGACATCGTCACATGGAATATTTGTTGTATATGTGACAGATAACGCGGGCCGGCTATTCTCGTGCGGCGCCGACGGAACGATGAAGGTGCGACGGTTGCCGGAGCGAGACGCGCCGCCGCTGCACCACGCGCACTACTAAGCGGCGCAGTGGTACGTACCACACTGCGGCCTCGATCACGACCGGCGGAGATAACGGTCAACGCTATCGCTGTTGCTGAACCCGCAGCTTTTTGTAAGGCTATTTGCCCACCAAAGACAAAACTGTCGCCGCGACATTTTCTGCCTCATATATCTCCTAGTTTGTCGTCACTATCATATACAGGGTATCAGAAGACCGCTTCCATTAACTTTAGGATATAATTATGCTACCTTTTCTCATTACAAAAAAGCATTTTTTTAAATATTTTATTTCAAAAATTTCATTTTTTTTAATTTATTTTTTTACATTTTATACCTTTTAGTAATAAGAACAAGCTGCCTAGAAATAGATTTTTTATTAAAATTTAAAATTTTATTATTTTTACATCATTACGCAATGTAATTTACTTCATTACGCTCGCCGGCCAATGACCCGTCAGCTGACGCACCGGGCCGGCCGTCGCACCGTGCTCCTGCCTCAGTACACGCGTTCAGCGATGTTTAATGTATGCAGATTGCAGTGACTTACAACCGTACACACACAAAAGTGACGGATGTTTGGATTTTGGATTTCATAATTTCGAATAATTTTGGCGGAACCTTGATGACTATCCCACGGAACCCACTTTGGGAATCCCTGCTCTACACCGCCTGCAGTGTGGTTCGTAACTCACGCACGATATGTTGCTTGACAAATAACGAACCCTGTATACAGTGCAACAAAATTCTTAATGTCCGTCGGCAATCATCGCTTTTCTATCGAAATTACAGACGATGTGTGAAAAACGACAATAACCGAAAGATGTAACGTGGTTGAACTGTAGTTGTTGTAGTAAAGGGTGCCCGAAGTAGCATCAGTAAATTACTATTAATGATAATAAGTTACGTTACACCGATCATAATAAGTAAAACTATGGCTAATAGCTATTTACTTATGAGAAAGAAGTATTGAGTACTGAATGACTGCTAGTAGGTAGTAGGTACTAAGTCTACTCCTGGTACTAAGTTCACGAAATCCATCCAACCAGGTGACCGTGGCAAGGTGTCGCGTTAAAAGTTAAAACTTAAAGTTGTTAGAAACTGTTTTTGTTGCATTTTGAAATTCGTTGCTAGCACCATAAGTCATTACACGTATCACTTAAAATTTAACAACAAAACACTACGTTTTTAAACAAGACCTAATAGTGAAACTGAAATCAGACGACAACCTATTACCTTGACGGGAAAACCGCAACTAAATTCGAAAATATATTTTAAAACAAAATAGTTTCATTTATCGACTTTCGGCATAATTCAAAAGATGCCGACGTTTAATAATTCTTTAAAAAATAACATTTCTACTTTCGGAAAAATTCAAAACAATTTGCCGACAACAAGTGCACGTGTGCAACAATGTACGGTCAGACCGTGCGTAATTATTTATTTAAACTTAAGCAGTTGACTTTCAATTGTTTTGGAAAAGTCTATCGAATTTATTGCAAGCTGTTGTTTGTTAGTCCTCCCGTAGGTCGTGACCACGTTTGCTGTAAAGTAGCCGAAATGTCGAGATGATAAATGAAAATAAACCGCGAAAAAAATCAGAAACTCATTCTCAATGTCCGTCTTACTCCTAAATGAAGTTTTCCGAAAGGCATTAATAATGTAGTTTTACTGCAAACATAATCTTTGTGTAAACATTACATTCAATATTAAAGGAGAATCATCTTGTACTATGTCAGTAGGTACTACGTTAAATGTCGTTAGCTAATTATTGCGTTGTGGACCGTACCTACGCGGCGGCGGTGGCGGCAGGGTGCGCGATCCGGGGCGGGTTGTCGCTACTAGCCGGCGCGGGCACGGGTGGCGGGGCGGCGCGCGCGGCCTTTTTCGCGGCAAATATCAAAAGCGTGCCGCTGACTACCTAGGCTAAGTGATGTGTCCTATGAAAATTGAAACATTTACTTGTACGTATAACGTAGCCGATATTTAAATTAGTTAATTGTTTGATATGGTTTTTTCCTTTATGTTTGTAATAAATAAGTTACTGTTTTTATATCAAGTCAGCTGATTTTTTATGATTTATGACCGACAAACGAGCAAACAGATCGCCTGATCTGGCTATTTACTTGACACATGTGCGTTGCTGATCTTTTACGCGCCTTGAGCCTCCAGTAATTTTTTAAATAATTTCATACAAATCAATGCGAATGCAAAATAAAAAGTAAATTATCGATATGAAAAACTATCGATACAAATTTATTTGGATTCGGAGCACATGCCTATGTTTTTTACATAAAATCATTTTCTCAGTTTTGGCTAGCCAACTGGGCTGTGAATCCGCGTTTTCGAGTGACGTTCGGCGTTCCGTATTATTTTTTTAATTATCTACTTATCTTCGTTTTAATTTTCGTTTGTTTATTTTGACTTTCGTTTGTTTCAACTGTTTTATTTGTAATTAGTATAAACTGTTTTGTTTGTTTTAACTTATTTTTCGTGTTTGTGACTTGTGATTTTTTATCCTAAAATGCCTTCGCCATACGCGTATACCACGCGTGAATATGATATGATAATAATGTGCTTAGGAGAAGCATTTGTGAATGTCGCAGAGGCATTGAGGATTTACCGGAGGCGATATCCTCATGCCCGCCATCTTTCAGATGCCCATTCCATTACCATGTCTGGTCAGTTTCATACATTGGAAAATGAAGTACATGCTCAGTACGTAAAGATGTCGCTACGAGTAAACATTGTGAACCATGGAAAAGTAAATCATATTAAAAAGACAATTAAACCGCCATGTAACTCGTATTGTTTTACGTCAGTGATTTATTTGGTTTTATTCTTCAAAATTTTCAATGATTACTGAATAAAATATGAATTTATGACAATATTTAATTCATACAACGCCCTTTTACATATAAAGTACATCGGCACTACGGGACTCTTCAAATTAAATATCGTCAATTCACGATAAATGGCGGCCTAGTTAAAACGACGACGCAACGCGCAGGCGGCGCTATAGGCGCTAATTTAACAATATATCTTTATAGCACAGAGATAATAATATACTACGTTAGTACGTAGATAATAATATACTTAGTTATGTTTGGTTATGTTCGTTCTCTGAAGATAGTGTCATTTATAATTTCCACGTAAAGTGCCATATAGTAAGTTTTATTAGTAAATAACATTATACTGACAATCATAGAACTCGTTGTAGTACCAAGCACGCGCCACGGGCGCCCGCGCCGCGCGACTTAGTGTGGGGTCAAATCGACCTATGGGATTGTCCCTCTGTTGTACGTAGTATATTATTATCTCAGTGCCATTACACATTGCATGCGAGTGTTAGAAAATAGGCCCATTGAGCCTTTAGCGAATGGCGGTGAGCGGCACCTTACGAGGAGCAGATTTTAGACGGTGCGCCGGGATCCTCGTCTTGGAGCCCACAGTGTGGCTAAAATGCTTAGACGTCGGCATGCTAGGCCAGTTGCTACTTGCTGTTCGATTTAACTGTGTATGTACCTCATCTCATTTTCATTTATTTTTCTTAATCAGAACAAAAAATTTAAAGTAATTAAAAGGTAACTTAACAAAAGTTAGTAAATAGGTACTTGAATGTTATTAGAACTTTAAATAAGTTTGTTAATAATCTATGCAATTTTCGTGGTTTATTTACTACATACGGTACAGCTGCTGGAAAACGATCGGCAAATTTTCTCTATTCGCATATTCGCACCTGTGCGGACGCCGGGGATGTGTGTGCGCGGCCTCTCCCCGCGCGCGCCCGCCTCGCCCGTGTCGTATGTACGTTGTACATTGCGTGTTGAAAATTTTAACTTTTATAAAAACAATCGATTAAAAACAAATGACTAGTACCAATGGATCTATCTCATAGCCTAATAAAAGTCCACGGAGTTATCGGGACTGGTCTGAATATACCCTGTATATCACTATTGACAAAACAAACCAGTACGAGAATAATTTTCTTTTCCTAGACGCATATGGTAAGAATTGTGTTATGTTTTATTCTAATAATGTTTTTTTATATATTTCCAGGTATAGTAGAATTACAAAGAAGGCGCTCGGGCGCGGCCCGGGCTCTGTATTTATCTTGTTGTTGTTGTGTGTGACGACATACGCCGTTAGACTAGTCACTGAGTAGGCAATGTTGTATCTTAGTGTATATCAAATGTTTATGGATCTTTAGTTGTTTGTAGTTGAATTCGCCCGTGTCTAAATATTTATTTATTCCCCGTGAATGGCCTAAGATATATGATTAGTGTAGCGTCGTACGGAATGTGATGTATGTTAAGTGCAATAAAGCTATACTTATAATTCGGCGACAGTCCGAGCCTTTATCTAGTTGTCAAATAGCCACTTGAAATATTTAGCTTAAGGACTGGGGTGGTGCCTTGAGGGTTGCTACATCAATGAATTGAAACTAGAAACTATAGCTTTTCTATAACCAAAGTATTTTAATATTGTATGATGTATCCATACAGTAAATGTTACTTTAAACTCGAAGCAATCCGATAAGGCATATCAAATGTTTAAATAAAACTGAACAATACGGAATTACACTAAGTTATGAAGTGTTAAACGCAGTTGATGTTTTACAATTTGCATTTATTTTTACATTATCACACTTTTAAAGGTTAATTTAACAATTTTAATTGTTAAATGTGCTTCAGTGTTAAGACATGCGGTTTACATTAATTTGTAGGCTGAAGTAATGATGATGATTGTTTTCTTTAAATATAGAACGTACTAGTGCGCATTTCGTATTGATCACAAATATAAGCATAAACCCCACGTCCTTATATCTTGTTGACGCATAATAAATATATTACATATATTGTATTTAAATATTGCCGTGTGTTTATTGTCGTGGCTTACTCGTGTAACGTTTCTATATCTATGTAATCGATACGAAGCCTTATATATAAATGTTAGTCACCTAACCTTCACCCACGAAGCAATATAGCCCCATACGTCCCATATTAACTAATAATACTATCGTCCATTATTATTTAGAAGCAATAAAGTCATGTACGCGTTTTATCAGTATTATTTGACACCTTGCTCTTCTCACACTTACCCACATCTACTATAGTTATATTGTGATATATCCGATGTTATGAAATCAGCGTAGCATTTTATTCCAGAAAATTATGGAAATGTCTTATATCTTATTGGTCTTGTGACTTTATATTAATCGATTCTTTTGGTAAACTATATATAAGTTTTGTGTTTATTGTTCATCTTAATGGGCCCCCGAGGCGAGCGAACGGTTTGACTCAAACCTTACGTGTTTGATGCAACCGTCAGACGTCGGTTTGATCGGTTTGTCAAACGGCACTGTTCAGTTTCACTGTCAAACAAAACAAAAATATGTAATTCCATCAAACGAGCTTCAAACTCGTAATTATGTTTGACAAACCGTTTAAAGTAGCTTTGTAAACGATCAAATTGGTTTGACTCAAACCGAAATTTACCTGTTTGAGTCAAACCGTTTGATCGTCTCGGGGGCGCTTTAGCGTCATGCTGATATGACGCCATCTACGATTGAGATTTTTATTTTGTGAGTTAAGTAAATATTTATGGTAATAAAGTATTTACACTTTATTGGTTTTAATCCTTTTGAGAATTTCAACGTTTTTAAATAACTCTTGTATATTTTCTATAAAGCTACTTTTGGTACTTTTTATAATAAACCAGCATTTTAATTGAGGCATTCTGAATTTTATGCAATCAATAAAATTCTCAATCAAGTATGGCACCATGTTACTTTCCCTTTTTACAACGCTTCACATCATTCGTGAAACTATCCCTACTCTATCAATGGCTATCAAAAGACATTCTTATTCTTAGACATTGTTGTTTGGTTAACTATTTGTAATTTTAGGTTAATGTTATGTTATCGCCAAAGTTACAAACGATCCTTGTTCGAAACAGTTACCACTTTATACTCGCACAATATATAACAAACACGTGCACTTCTCTCTGTCTATACATTTGATGTAATAATTTAGGCGCAGTGCGTAATGTATATTATTTTCTTACATTATTATCACAAAAACCATGAACTAAACTCACAAAAAGGAAGATTTTAAAATTTCATGTAAGTATATTATTACTATACGATTCTCAAATTTTAGAAACGCTTTTATAGTTTTCTTTAGCCGTGGCAGTTGGTCTCTTAGAATGTAGTAAGTACGTACTCTACTCCCTACATATATTTAAACCCCGTTTTCGTCGTGTGAAACCCCCTCCTGTGTTGCCACTTCACATTAAATACTATTTAAAATGAAAATTGATGTATTTATTATTATATTATAGCCTATAAGGAATGCCAGATAAAACTAAAGATTATTTTTACTTACTTTTTTTAAATAAAGTTATTTCTATAGATAAAATACAGTAAAGTACAGTGTTATTAGTAACAATAGTTACATTAAAATACCTTGAGCTTTATTTAAGGTTTCTGATAATTCTATGTTAAATCAAAATTGAGTCAATTTTCAAATAGTAAAATTTAATGACTATAACATATTAATATAATTCAACAGTTCACAAATATGTGTTAATGTCCTCGGTGAACGTTATTCATATATTATGCTTATTTTGTTTTAATTATTATTTATAAAAATCGTTTTAAATAAAGGTTATTTCAATTTACACAGGTATTTTTACTACATACATAAGACCTTAATAAGTTTAAAAAAAACTATAAGTCGACTAAATAAAAAGGGGTCTAAAAGGGACGAAACAAGAAAATAATTTAGATAGAAATCCAGAAATGCATAAGTACAAATTGGTCAAGCTAGAGCCGTAGTCGCACCCACTAATGGCATCTAAGCGTCAGTTCACACCGAGATGCGTCGCGTCTAGGTGTGACCAATCTTAAGTCCTAGAGAAGCTTCTAAAAAATGCGTATATTTATCAAACACATGCATATACCAAGATAGATACAGACGGCTGCGATGCGACCACGGCTCTACCTTGACCAATTTGTACCTATGCATTTCTGGATTTCTATCTAAATTATTTTATTGTTTCGTCCTTTTTAGACCCCTTTTTTACGCAGTCGGGTTATAGTTTTTTTTAACTTATTTTTTTATTTCGTATTTTTCCGTTTCCCAATCGAACATATTTTTGGAATAATATTAATAAGTATTCAAAACACTTGAATTTAAAAATATCTTCGTCACGGGCGCAGAGAGAGCTAACTTTTTCTAGATTAAAATATGGTAATCTAGAAACACAATTGACATTCTTAATAATTAATTTCCCTTAACGATACGTCGATTCAGAAAAATATAATGACATCTATCGAACGAATAAGTCTTGAATAAGGAATGAAAGTGCTAATAATTTATTTAATCTGCAATTCTATTCAATTTCTATTTAAAAACGGATGAACCGATTTTAATCTAGTTCTTTTTGTTTGAAAGCTGACATAATCTAGTGTACATAACTATAATTCATCATTATCAGCTCATTCACTGCTTGCCAATTCAGGGGTTATTTAAATTTTTATTTTGTTATTTATTGTCTTTTATTTATAATAAATTATATTTATAAAATAAAATATGTTTTATGAAGGTAAAATAATATACATTAATATATAAATTATATAATTAAAGTCTTATATTAAGTATGTAATGTTCGAAAATTGGACAACTGGATGAGGGTTTTTAAATTCGTGACATCTGACAGTTGTTTGACACGATAAGGACCGTCGGGCTAGCAAGAGCCGCCTGGTGACAGAAAATGAATCAAAAAATTCTTATTTACCGTTTTTGATACCACTTACGCCACCAGATGACGCTATTTATGCGTTGGGTCTGCCCCTACAAAAAAATATCAAACACCATATATAAAGGTGCCCCAATAAGAGTGCCCGATTGAATTTTAAGAAAAAACATTTTTTGAGCGAGAGGTGATATTTTTATTGCGTTATAAAGTACATATGTTCCGTTAAGTATGGAATAGAATATCCTGCATATGGCCTCCACGGCTCTGGCGGCAGACCCTTGCTCTATTCACGAAATTTTCGATGACTTTTTCACAGAGTGGCGGCTCTATCTAACCGATGACGCGTTGGATCTCGGCCTTTAGCTCGGGAATTGTTCGTGGTTTATTCGCATAGACCTGAGATTTAACAAAACCCCAAAGGAAAAAGTAGCAAGGCGTTAAATCGCAAGATCTCGATGGCCAGTTGACATCGGAATTTCGGGAGACTATTCGGTCCGGAAATTTTCCTCCAATAAATGAATTGTTTCATGGGCGGTGTGGCAGGTCACGCCATCCTGTTGGAACCACATGTCGTCCAGGTCCAGTCCTTCCAATTGGGGCCACAAGAACTCTGTTATCATGGCCGAATTGATGTTCCCAGGTTTTCGGCGACACCCTCGTTTACAGCAGCTATGTTTTCGAGAGACCGACCGGTACGCCGACGCACAGGAGACTTGTCTTCTATAATCGACCCAGTTTCCTCAAATTTTTTGATCACTCTTCGAATCGTTGACACATTGGTGCACTTTCGCAACCGAAAATTACGCGAAGTTTGCGAGCGGTTTCAGCGTAGCTTTCCCCATTTTTGTAATGGGTATTCACAATGATAACGCGTTATTCTTTTGTGTAACGCTCCATATTTAATAATCGGAACAATCATAGATGGCAGCTGTCAAGTTTCAGAGCTGCCACTTGCTCAGAAAAAAAATGGCGCCAAATTTAAATCGGGCACTCTTATAGGCTTGTTTCCACTAAGAATAAATCGGATGGCTTAGAGTTTCTAATGATTAACCATGATAATTAGTGAACAAAAAAACAACTTTTTTATTAAAATAATAAAAGATTATTAATATTTTTGGAAAATAAAATCGACATAATGAGGCATTTTATCACGTGACATTAAACACCAATCAGAGAAGCGTGACGTCACACCTCGCGAAACACTTGTAAGTTGTAGCTGTGATTTTCGGAAATCAAAATTATCGAGAGTTGGCAGTACTCCTTAATATATGACAGCAAAAGATTTATCCAAGGGCAGCCCTCTTTTACAACCAAATTCATCGGTTTTGCTGAAGTTTTTAGAAATAAACACAGAAATAAATTGTGGAAGCAGTTGATAAAGTAAGAGCATCTTGCCTCCTTGCCATTTCTAACCACATTCTTCGTATTTGTTTATTGTTAGGTACATATATGAATAATTTGTTTGGCGTTTTTATCGTTGTTCTTTTACGTTGAGGTACTACACAATATTTATAATACGAGGAATTCATTATTTAATAAAAAACACAATTGACTATCATAAACAAACACGGCTGTTTCGCGAGGTGTGACGTCATTCAAGACGCCATGACAGTCTTGGCCTTTTTCGCGGTAGATTTCAAGTTAATTTCTAAAAACTCCAAAATACTAATGTAAAAGACCTATTTTTCTTAAAATAATATATTTTTGGGGTAAAATAGATGCTAAACTATAGTTTTAAACAAATTTCCAAATTTTGTCAACTAGCCTATTGGGACACCGTTATATTAGGTCCTTACATATGAAATTGGCGTTTTGTCGTACTGGCCACTTTTATGAGATAAAATATATCTTCTTCGGTTAGGAATTTTAAATTCAATTTTACCGCTACCGCTATTTACTCATGCATTTGTGTTTCGAAAACCGTAATTCATTTGTGTTTTCCTCTTTTGGTTTTTTCTTTGCGTCACACTGTTTACAAAATGGAAAACTTGAAATATCGTTTTATTTTAAGGATTAATTAAGTGTATGGCGGCGGTGTCGCAAAAGAAAACACAGTGCGTTTTTGGTTCCAACGTTTTCATTCTGGTTCGACATGCAGAACAAGCGCCGTGGACGGCCGGAGACCAAAGTTGATAATGAAGAATTAAAGGCTATTGTGGAAGCGGAACCATCGCAAACCACGTCCGAGTTAGCTGCAGGCTGCGGTGTTAGTGATAAAACTGTTTTAATCCACTTGAAACAAATCGGGAAGGAGAAAAAGCTTGAAAGGTACCTCATGAATTGAGTGCAGCAAACCGACTAACGCGCGTCGACTACTGCGTTCATTACTCAACCGGCACAATAATGAAGGGATTTTAAATCGAATCATTACCTGTGATGAAAAGTGGATCCTGTACGATAATCGGCAAACCCTGGCAAACCAGCCAAAGCCTGCCTCAAGCGAAAATTGACTCAAAAAAAGTTACTTGTGAGCGTTCGGTGGACTAGTGCCGGTGTCATGCACTACAACTTTCTTAAATCTGGCCAGACGATTACGGCAGATGTATAGACATCTGCCGTAATCGTCTGGCCAGATTATGAAAATCATGATGGAAAAGCAAGCTGCTAAACAAGCGAGGTTGGTCATTCGCTCTAGGCCACTGTTGCTTCAGGACAACGCTAGACCACACACTGCACAACAGACGGCTACCAAATTAGAGGAGCTTCAATTGGAATGTCTAAGACATCTAGCATACTCCCCGGACCTTGCTCCAACAGATTACCATTTTTTTCGAATTTTGGAAACTTCTTGCAAGGGAAAAAATTTAACTCCGATGGGGTAGTCCAAAGTGCCCTCTAAGATTTTGATGGTTTTTTTAGTAAAGGAATCAATGAACTACCTATGTTCCTCCTTTACAAAACGACGATTTCATATATTATGACCTATATGTATATATATATATATATATATATATATATATATATATACAGGTGTCCTAAGAAATAATGTCAAGCGTAAGTCCAGAGTTAGAGCACCTCTTGGAGTACCCGAATCACCCCCATGTATGTTCCGCGATTAGTCGTAGTTTTCGAGTTATAATTTTTTTTCTGACTTTTTGAAAAATTTCGATCTAAAAAACTTAAAAATTTAAATAAAAAAAAGTAAAACACATTTTAATGTTTTTCTTTTTGCTACTGAATTATCTTAAACGGTACTTTTATGTCTAAAATAATCAGCTTCGTAACTTTAGTGAAAATTTAGAAAACAGTAGTGTAAAGTCAAAATTTTAATGTTAGTGAATAATTACTTAAAAACTCAACTTTAAATTAAAAATCTAAACAGGCGAATTCATGGTTTTTAAGTATGTGTAAAAACTTCTCTAGACTCTGCTTTCATAATCATTTAAAAAAAGAAGTACTTAATAGGGCTACTTTGGCTTAAATCAGCCATCAAAGACAGCGAGGTGAAAATTTCATAAAACTCGACATCTGAATAATTTTTTTTAAAATTCCAATTATTTATTAATAAACCAAAAATGATTGTAGAAATGCTAAAAATGAATTATTTGAAGGTCAAAAATAACTGTTCCTGCTGCCATCTTTAATAACCTTTGAAGGTTTATTATAACTAAGAATAAATGAAACAAAACGTTATTTTCAAAGTATTTATTATTCGATCGCTTAAAGAAAGTTTTCAAAATGACGACCTTCGTGCTCAATACATATTCTACATCGTCTAAAAAAGTTTTCTTTTAAATTTATAAATGCAATTCTGTTGTTTTTTATTTTTTCTTCTGCTTGTCTTAATTTTGTTCTTAACACTGTGACGTTTGTAATGTCCTTGGCGTATACTAATTCCTTGTAGTATCCCCAGACGAAAAAATCTATGGGGTTCAAGTCGGGGGACCGTGGCGGCCACGCAATGGGCCCTCCACGACCGATCCATCTGCCTGGAAATGTTTCAGACAAATGTCGTCTAACATTTCTAGCAAAGTGGCATGGAGCGCCGTCGTTTTGAAAAATCATATTTCTCCGCGTTAGTAGGTCTACATCTTCTAATAATCAGAGAAACTCGAAAACTACGAATAATCGCGGAACATACATGGGGGTGATTCGGGTACTCCAAGAGGGTGCTCTAACTCTGGACTTACGCTTGACACTATTTCTTGGGACACCCTGTATATATATATAGCCTATTTTACCCGCGGCATCATTACGAATCTATTGACAGCTCATTTTATTAAAATTGGTCCAGTATATTAGACGCTACGATGGAACAAACATACATAGACTTCCAAAATCATTACCCTTCCTTTTGGCTTCGCCGATGTCGGGTAAAAATAGAGAAACATTGTAGGTAAGGCTTAATTTTCTAAGAGTTAAAACTGAGTATTGTAAGAATGTTTTATTGCAATAAATAAAATGCTACAAACTACAGAGTTTTTTATAAATACTGTAGTTATAATAACAATAAGTTTTCCGTCGAATCCTTTTCATCGAGCAACAATATATTCCGACAATTCTAGCACATAATAACAAGTTTACTTTAACTTATTTTTGTCAATATCTGACACGGCTAAGCCTAATTGTTTAGAAATAAAATGCAAAGCCTGTTCTTGGGCGAATGTTCGATAATCTTGAGGATTTTCTAAGAAGAAAGTTCCTGATTTGACGCCATTTGCAATATTAACAAACTTACAATATGGAGTGTTTTGACTCTCAACGCCGTTTGGTTTGCTAAGAGAGACTATAATGTTCTTCATATTTAGATCCTCAACTTTATTTACTTCAACACCATCACACCACATTGTGAATTTCACACCATAAAGACCAAACAAAACTTCTACTTCTTTACGCAAACCCTCTAAGCTTAAATATTTATTGTTTTTATCTTTTAAGATAATACTTCCTTTGTTAGATGTTACGCCAAACCGAGGAGTCAGGTTTTGTAAAATGATATTAGCCCATGGATTTACGGGCATTTCGATATCTTTTCTCCAGGTGATAACCAATTTCAATTGAGAGCCTTTCAATTCTTGCGTCTCCTGTATGATGGTAGGTTTCGATGCCGACAGGGCTTCGGTGTCTTTTAAAGGGGCTTTGACCGTGCTTTCTATGAGTTCCCGGTGCGAGTTGATGATACGTAGAATATCACTTGTTTTATTGACGCTGTAGAATACGTCTACTTCATCTGTTGGTACTAGACATGCTTTTTTACGTAATTTCTGTACCCTATTTATGATTTCTCTGGCAAAACCTTCATCGAGCATATCTTGGTCCGGTGTTACATTCAGCAGAATCAGTACATCATTATCACTGTGGGCTTCATACTGATCACTGCCTGTGGCTTGGAAAATGACTCTCGCCTCCGAAATATCTATAAGTTGACCAGATAATGTGATTGAACCATCAGCAATAAACTTCTCACATTGCTCATTATTTAGGCTTTTTAATGCTTGCGTCACCGCTTTGAAATCTCCTTTCAGTCTAGCTCCGAGAATCTTGTGATCGGGCTCTACTCGTAAAGTAATGCCATACTTCTCCTTATCACTTGATAAAAGAACTTTCTTAACATTCATTTCCTCTACAACAAAATTCAATAGAGAATTTATATCGTCCAAGAATGTTTGGTCCCGGTGAATAACTATCATTTCTGGCAGTGGATATTTAATTGGTATAGTCTTTCTATCCCTTACAACTCTTCCGAGCTCAATCACAGATTGCATTCTCGCTACTGCCCTCTCAATATTTGTATCTACCAATTCCAAATTCGCTTCAGGTATCATATTGTAGTGCACACTTTCTAAAGAGCTTCCAGGTAGGAGTTGACGCAATGTTTTGTACATGAGCTCAGAAAGGAAGGGCGTAAATGGAGCCATCACTCTTACCATGTCAAATAGTACACCAAATAATGTGTCTAATGCTACTTGACAATCTTTTACACCTCCCTCACCCTTCAATCTCTTTCTATTCATTCTTACATACCAGTTGGTTAAGTGATCAATGAATTTAGTCAGTTTGGGCACAACAGTGTATAACCTATATGCAGCCATTTCTTTGGTAACAAATTGTATGAGTGATTGTGTGAAAGATGTTATCCATTTATCCATAACATTTTCTCTAACAGCCTTTTCGTTAAATCTGTAATCAATCTTATCTTCTTGAATAATTCTTTCAACATTTTGCATTAAAAATCTAAATGCATTATACCAGGGCAAAAATACATCTTTGATAACATCCCTTACACCATCTTCTTTAAAACGAAGGCTTTCAGCTTTAACTACAGGTGAATTAATCAAATAAAGTCGGAGTGCATCTGCGCCATATTTCGTTACCACTTCAAGTGGGTCTGGGTAGTTCTTCTTTCTTTTCGACATTTTCTGGCCATCAGAAGCCAAAATCAAACCATTGGCAATCAGATTCTTGAATGGCGGTTTATTAAAGAGAGCAGTTGACAAGACAATTAGGGTATAAAACCATCCCCTAGTCTGGTCAATACCTTCTGCTATAAAATTGGCAGGAAATACTTCATCAAACTCCTTTTTGTTGTCAAATGGATAATGACATTGAGCATAAGGCATAGAGCCTGACTCGAACCAGCAGTCAAACACTTCTGTGACTCTCTTCAAGGGTGGCTGGCCGGTTCTTTTTGATGGAATCTCCAGATGGTCTATGCTTTCTCTGTGTAGATCAGTTATAGTCTTGCCAGTTAATGTAGAAAGTTCTTCAATACTTCCTACACAAACCACCTCTTGTTTGTCATTAGAGATCCATAATGGAATTGGGGTACCCCAATACCTGTTGCGACTTATGGCCCAATCTCTGGCATCTTTTAACCAATTGCCGAATCTCTTTTCCTTTATGTAATCAGGAACCCAATAAGTAGATTCATTAGACTTTAAAAGGTCTTGACTCATTTGCTCTACTCTCACAAACCAGGAAGGAACAGCTTTGTAGATTAGAGGAGTTTCTGATCGCCAGCAGAATGGATAACTGTGTTTTACTTGTCCAGCCTGAATCAGTCTACCTCTTGCTTTTAAATTCGCAATGATTTCTTTGTCTGCATCTTTCACATGTTTTCCTAAAAACTCCTTAACTGGCTCAATAAACCTGCCACTGGCATCAACTGGACATACAATATCTTGATCTCTTGTGATGACACCTGCTGCTAAACAAACTCTGTAATCGTCTTCACCAAAATATGGAGCCTGATGTACAATACCAGTACCAGAGTCATCAGTGACATATGCATCTACAAGAACTTGAAAAGCCTTTGGACATTGTTTCCCAAAGTAATCAAATAGGGGAGCATATTTTATACCCTTCAAAGTTTCACCCAAAAATTTATCCTCAATTATAAAATCGCCAGTATTTTTAAAGATAACCGGAAACCTACTTTCTTGTAATACATAAGATGTACCTGTGGCTTTTTCTTTGACTTTCAAGTAGAGTAGTTTAGGATTCACACAGACGGCGAGGTTACTTGGTAGTGTCCATGGTGTAGTTGTCCATGCAAGAAATGAAAAACCTTTTTCTGTTGGAAAAGAAACAACAACGGCGGGGTCGACAACATCTTTATAATTTTGACCGGATTCAAAATTTGATAGAGGAGTTGAGCAGGCTGTTGAGAAGGGCATTACTTTGACTCCCTGATACACTAAGCCCTTATTGTACAGTTCCTTAAACACCCACCAAACTGACTCCATAAACCATGGGTAGAGAGTCTTGTAGTCATTCTTAAAATCTGCAATAAAAGAAACATACATTTTTTTATATAATAACATACAGTAGGTACAACCATCTTGTTAATGTCCCATGGCAATTTTTGTTTTTCTATGGAATACAGACGCTATATTATACAGACAATGTATGAAAATTGACTACAATTAAGAACAGGGAAGCAATAATTTAGGTATTTACTATGTATTGCTTGCTTAAATAAAGAAAAAATAAATAAATGGCATAAGTAGTGATAAAATAACAAGGGCTACACAAATTTTTAATAATACTATTTTACATCAGAAAGAAAAATATACTCTGACACCTACCAATCCATCTGCCCATTCGAGTGATGATGTGTTCCCATTCATCGGCATACTTCATAACTATTTTACGACATTCTGCATTATATTTGTCAATACCCATTTTTTCAACATCATCTGGACCCTTGATACCTAATGTCTTGTCAATCTCAAATTCCACTGGTAAACCATGACAGTCCCAACCAAATCTTCTTTCTACATGATATCCCTGAAAACATAGTTCTTGTAGTTTTAATCTGGCAAATGCAAAATTTCTTTAAATGTAACATTTAACTATGTGGCACATTAATTTTTTGCAATTAAGATGTTTATAACATTGACATAAATGTTATATCACTCTTTAAACATACTTTATAGATACATTAGCTAACAAATATGTTACCTTTTGGTGTGCATATCTAGTGACCACGTCTTTGATAGTTCCAGCAAGAATATGTCCGTAGTGGGGCAGTCCTGTGGCAAATGGTGGTCCATCGTAAAAGGAGTATCTAGAAGAGACTTAATCATGAGTATTTGGTAATTTTACCCACTACTTTAAAATGTATAGGTTAACTTTTACCTCGGTTTATTTTTGGACTGTTTTAGGCAGTTCTGAAATGCATCAATTTGTTTCCAAAATTTAAGCACCTCCTCCTCTTCCTTTGGGAAATCTATATGTTCCGGCACCCTATTTATTTTTAGCGACATAATGAAATATCGCAAGCCGTGTCCACGCAACTATTCACATAATCAGATCAATCTGTGCAATTTCTGCCAACACGAATGAACAAAAGACAAATTCGTTTGAATTTTGAATGACGTTTATCTTTGACAGAATGGTTTTTTTTTTATATATGGTGTGGCTTATCTTAAAATAATTTGCCAGTGTCAAGTAAAAAAGGCGGGAAATATAACTTTCGTTTCAATTTTCAACACTGTATTCCTTTAACGTCAACTCTAAAGTCTAGTCAAAGTACAAATAAATAGTCAGTACAGTCAATGAGTCATGTCAGTCGATTCAGTAAAGTGGTAGATGCTTTACTGAAAGTTCCTAGGGAGTATTGGCGGAAACTCAAAATAGCACGTTTTTAGAACTTGTCCACTTGCCCACATATGTGCACGTTAACGAATATTTAATGGTTAATATTCTACCAATATTACACATTACGAACCGAAATAACACAAATTTATGAAGGTATACAAAAATCCTACAACGTCACCCATTGAACTCCCCGGCAAAACTCCCAGATTTGTCATTCGGGCTTTGGCAGATTGCAATAGTGATGTACGCTTAAAACACAAAAAAAAGATTTTACGAAAAAAAGGTTTGTAACTGCATAAAATACATATTTTTATTACTGAGAAAATTAATGATAAAGTCATATTATAAAATTTGATCACACTATAAGCGTTGTCACACAATCCGAAATAATATCCAATATGGGACCAATAATAATTGGCAAGATATTGGCATTGGTACATACTTATTGGTACAAACTTTTTTTCGTCTATTCGATGTTAAACAACATGTTAATAAGCAATCTGGAACCCATTTTTGTATATCTTAAAAAAAAACGACAAATACAAACAATTTAAATTTACAATATGAAAGAGAGCAATAGGTATATCGGCCTGTGACGTCACGAGTTGCAACCGCCATACATTTGTCATTACAAAATCTATGACGGTAGCAACTAGTGACGTAACAAATCGTTTTACGAGGAAGAGATGGGTAATATTTTTTATTTGCTTATAATTTTCAATCGCGTCAATCTAAATACCTATTTCTTTTACATTTATGTATCTTTAATCGACAATTATAAAATTTAATTTATAAAATGTGATATTACACATTAGGCAACATCCCTAATATCCAATCCCTAGTTGCCAAAAAGTTTAAGTAACTAAACTAAACTCAACTCACTTCATTCCATTTCTTATTGCTAAGTTCGTAATATTAATATGAAACTCTTCTGACTCTAGCGCCATTCTATTCATCTAGAATCTAGATACTAAAGTAAAATAGTTGAGCTTGATAGTCATTTGACGACCTCTGTGGCTCAATGGTTGAGTGCGTTGTTGCTCAAGCCGAGGGCCGCGGGTTCGAATCCCGCCGAAGAAACAAAAAAATGTTTTTCTTTGTTCTGTGGTGTGTATTAAATATGTGTACAATATACCTAACAAAAATCTTAAAAATATGTTAATATAAAAGTATTAAATATACTTCCCGTTATCTGGTACCTGTAAAACAAGTTCTTCTAGAACTTAGCACAGGGCCAGATTAAGCTGGTGTGAAGCGCCGATAGATATTATATTATTAATAATAAATCAGATGACCTTATAGATAATATTGACGTTTCGATATTTTTTATCTCATATCATCGATGTGTCAATGTTATCGAAGTTTAAACATCAACGTTTTCCAGCTAACCATCGATGTTTATTCAATAACGATGAATATCGACATCCCTAGTGTCAACTTGACTTGTAATTTTCTAAAAAAATAAACAAAGTGTATATAATCTAGTAATTTTAATAGTAATAAATAATAAAGTGTAGTAATACATAATCATCTATGAATAATATATACTCGTAGTATCCCCTTAATAGCCTGTGATATACTCTCTAAAAGTACTTATTAGTAAAATAGTTTATCTCATTAAACAATACTTATCATCTATGTAGTTTATTCTGATTCTGATTACATATAATGTAATCTAATTAAATAGTAAAAATTTACAACTTAGAATTAATTTCGGAGTAATAATTAGTTTCAACCCTAAAATGTCTATAGTTTGGATTAAGACGTCACCAAGGTAAAGAAATTCCTCGGAAGCAATGAGAATTGTATTTTAGTTACAACTTTTCCTGGCACAAAAATTTTTTTACTTTTTTTAATACCTATTGTTTATTACATTGTTTTTGTGAAAACCACAATCACTTATTTTAAATTTACCTACTTTATACGGGTGTTAGGTGTATATTATGTCTTGATAACACTATATTATAAAATAAATATACATACAAGAAAATAAAGTACAGTTACAGAACTACATAAAAAGTAATTGAAGCTAATAATTACGGGAGTATCGATGTAAATTATGTTGAATTTTTCTTTTTTAGCCTACTGAAGGGAATCAAGTTAAACAACAGTTTAGATGATGCAAAATTTGAGCATTTCATAAAGCGTATTGTGATAAAGTTGAAAAATAAGGACCTTGACATATTTACTGAAGAGGAAAGAAGGAAACTGGAGTCAATATTTAAAATAAGTGCTGAAGAATTATTACTTACAATTAAAACAATTGTCTATATTTTCAAGATAATTTTTAAATTTATTTTCCTGCCAACTGAATTGAAAAACGATTTGAGTAGTCTGGGATTTGTTGAACAAAAGATTGAAGCCATTTTAAAAATTTGGTCCTCAGAAACTTCCTCAACACTACAAAACTTGACAACAAGTATTGAAAAGTCTAAAGATGACCCAACATTCTCATGGAAATTAAACTCTGAATTAAGTTCAGATTATCATAAACGAAGTAAAGTTCCCAAAGCATATTTATCAATCAATAATGGTAATGTAAGCACTGAACTTGAACTATCTCATTCAGAGATGCATTCTTTCTTTCTTCAACTTGAATCTGCTCAAAATGAATTAGATAGCTTATTGTCATAAGTGATGAAGTGCTTTGTATTGTGCCTTTGTTATATCACATTTCATTTATGTTATCAAAAATAAATATTTATTTTAATATTATTGTATTTCAAAATAAAAAGTAAGTAAAATTATCCCATCGAAAAATTTTGATCACCTCTATGGCTCAGTGGTTAGCTTGTCGGAGCTCAAGCCGGAGGTTGCAGGTTTGAATCCCGCCGAAGGAACAAAAATTTTCTGTGTTCCTGGGTCATGGCTTTGTATTATGTATGTGTATAATATTATAATAAAAATCTTAAATATATGTATAGTATAAAAGCATTAAATATATTTTCTTCTGGTACCCATGACACAAGTTCTTCGAGAACTTACCACAGGACCAGATTGACGTGGTGTGAAAGCATCCATAGATATTATTATTAAGTACTTTAACCTCTCATCCTGTTTACCAAAAAAATAAAATTTTAAACTTTCTCTAATTCGGTTTTAGATTGCAACAATACCTACTTGTTTGTTTTGTTAATAGTTTTATTTGTTTACCAAAGTTGTTTTAGAAACTTTTACATGTCTTTGGAAGTCTCTAAATAATAATGAAACCTCTGTACAGTTCGAACGAGACAGAATTGAAACCTTCAATTCAAGTTTTATCATAACGATACCAGAAGTATCAATTAATGTAAGGGACAAAACACTGTTTTTCAGGAGAGCCAAAAAACGATTTTATTTTTTAAAATCTCTCTATAACTTTTTACTGTTGCTTCCAATTTCAATTGTGTTTAGAACAAAGTTTCTTAGAATTTTCTCTTCTTTCATGCTATAAAGTAAATATTTTGGAATACCAAACGGCTTAAAATATAGCATGTCCCTTACATTAAAAAAATATGTTTAGTTGTCCCTTAAGTTACTAATATTTTATGTGTAAAGGGTGAAGCATACCGTAAGCAGCAAAATAAATAGAAAATTATACGAAATTCTATTGTAAAGAACTCTTATAGTATTGCAGTTCAATGTAACTATAGATTTTCTATTAAAATTATAGTATTTTGATACCATCAAAATAGGTTCATTGCATGATTAATGTTAGTTTCAGCTATCACAGATTTAAATGAAATTTAGGGATACAAAAATAAAACGATTTATTGTTAATATTTTTTATTTATTTTTAACGCGGATAAAGAAAAAATGTTTCTGAGACTAAATCAACAGTCTTATTTATTAAATAATGGAATGAATGTACTGGAAACAAAAGAAAAATGAAAAAATATGAATTGAGTGAAAAAAATTTAAAAAATAATACAAATGATATGAACATTAATGTAATGTATATATATATATATATATATATATATATATATATATATATATATATATATATATATATATATATATATATATATAATAATAATTAGGAATGGACAGATTATGATGATATAACGATTAGTAAGTAAATTAAAATATTTTAATGGTAAAATTGAAAGGGTTGAAATAACTTCTTCTATTTGGTATTTTATCTAGTTATCATCATCAGCTGTCATCACATCTTCATCGTCGTCAGTTTCAATGAGGGTATCTTTAACTGGCGATTTATTCGGCAGGTTTAAATATTCAACGTGAAATCTTTTTGGTATTATACCGGTTTCACATAATTTTTTGAGATCATTGTATTTCGGAATGGAAATTGGAAGCCTCTCTTTATATAGAGATGGTAAATTGTCTGTGTTCCATTGACTTAATATGTCATTGCTAGTACTTTCAGTTGCAGATTCATTATTGCTGTCTATATTTTTTGTAATTTTACCGCTAGCAGCACTTCTTTTCCTAACCCCTTTACCCTTTCTTCTTGCGTTAGAATTCTTTGGAAGTAATTCTTTGGAGAGCTCTATTTCGTAAGTATCACCAGTCTCTAACATTGTATATTTAACTTCAATTTTCGTCAAAGCATTTTTTTTAAATGTGCACACTCTTATGTTTTTCATACGCAGATCTTTATTTTTAAGAGTAGCTTGAGTGAATACAGAATCTGCCAGACCCTGAAAGTTAATGAAATCTGTATGTTCTAAGACACGTTATATGGTTGAGGCCGTTTTCTAGCACTTTCTATGAAACTTGGCCATTGCGAAGGTGCCCAAACAATTAGCTTTCTTACTTCCCTCTCAATAACAGCATGCATGCTGTCAACTGGCATATATGTGTGTCCAGCTAGAAGGTAATTAATCTGAATAACTTTCAGATTTTTAGATTGTTCCAGGAAATATTTGATCATTGAAAATATAACTTTATTCTTATTTTGCCCCGTGCAATTGTCACAGTATAATAATACTGTGTTCACTGCTCTGTTATCGAGTTCTTTTAAGTAGTTATACAGACATGTTGCTATTTCACAACTTCCTCTTTTACCATCAGCCTCACCCCATATGTAACAGTATCCGTTCTGCGTTCCACTCTCATATACTGTAAAATTGAACACAGCATACTTTCTGGAATAATACAACTGCATACTTTCACCGTACGGTGTCGATAAAACTTTTTGAAGATCGAAACTAGATACAACAAACGTGCTATCGCGTTTTTTATTTTGATGAATATGAAAGCGTTTATAGGTGGCTTCTTTTTCCAATAAATGAGCTTGTAACTGTTCATTAGTAGTCATATCCGGATTATTTTCGTTTTTAGTACAAACGAGACATTTGTCCTTCTTGGGAACATGAAATGCATAGTTATACTCTTTAAACATACTTGTAAATAATTTTTCGCTCAAATAGTTTTCGGACCTTTCGTTACAATATTTAATGTACAACCTGTACAAGTTCGATAAGTTCTTAAATTGCTCTGGTAGATACAATTTCGAAGATTTTTTTCTACTGTAGTGAGAAGGTAAAGCCGGTAATGCTTCTATGTATTTTTTTGCGTTAAGTTTTGTATTCTCGTCATATTTATTTGGTGCTGTACGTGTTCGACTATCTTCACAGGATAGTCCTTCTTTTGTATGGTTTAATGTATACAAAACGTAAGTTTGGCTTATATCGAGAGTCTTCAGTATAAATTGTTGGCAAACCTGCCTCCGTCCTTCGTCTTCGTTTATAAAGTACTCATATGTTAAAGAACGTCTACTAACTGCGTTTTTAGTCTTCTGACGTTTTACACTGATTGGTCTGGAACATTGGACAATCCAGTCCCGTTTTTTTTCGTCATTAAGTGCCCAAAAATAATCAAATATACATTTTCTCCTTTCTTCTGAAATTTCGTAACATTTCCTACTACATTTACCCTCTTTACATGGATTTTCTTGTAACTTTCGGGCTTCTTTCACATTACCAGATATTGTCTCGTAGGATAAACCTTTTTCTTTAAGCTGTTTTCGTGACTTACGTTTATTTTCAGGTTTTTTTTGTTTCTTGGGTACGATTTCTATTTGGTTTGTTTTTGTATTACTTTTTTTTGACTTGGTTTTCTTTCTTTTTCTATTTTTCTCATGACCTTCTGAATCACCTGAAGATTCTTCTTTGTCTGACCAAAGATTAGAACTTCCCGAAGAAAAGTCTTTATCCTCGCTATCTGTTAAAAAATCCATACAAGATTTCATGAATTGTGATGTTAAACGACGTTTTTTGTTTGAATTAACTTCAGTTACGACTTCCTTAAGAGATACGTTGTTATCGATTTCGCTTGATGTCAAATCATTACAAGAAGCATTAAAATTTGTGTCCAAAACATCATCATGATGTAGGCCTTCAACCATCATAGTGTCTTTGTTTGTAGTATCAATTGCTATTACATCTGTAAGTATTGTTGGAGATAAGAAAGTTTCACGACTTCCATTTTCCTCTTGCGATGATGTTTCGAGAAACATTGAGCAATCAGCGGAGTTCTCTGTTGTCTCTGTTGGCTTATGCATGACGTCTATATAATCATTAGCCAATGATAGTGGCTGTATATTCTCGAGTTCTTCGCCTGTATCATTTAACTTACGTAATGAATGTGCGATCACAAAGGCATCACAATTGGATGCATCAGTTTCTGTTTCAACGTTTAGAGGTGCTTCAATCGGGTCATTCATAACATCGGATAATACGTTTAAAGGATTTTCAATGACTTGACTGCATGGGTAATTATTAGTGTTTTCAGTAGTACTAGTTAAACTTTCATTAGGTTTATTAAAAAAAGAATGCGTTCGACACAATGAAATAGTTGATATGTTTATGATTTCCATGTCATTTTCAACAGAACACACGGAGTCATTACTGCTATTAACAATAACGTTAGGTCTATTTGAACTTCTTGTGATAAACTGTGTTTCTGAATCTACATCACTATTTTCTATAAAGCTTTCTGAAGAATCTTTTTTGTTTTGAATAGACCTGAAAAGGAAACATGAATACGATTAGTACAGTATTAGATTTGAGACTTAAGGTAGACTTATTGTATGGGTCAACTCGAGTAGAAATCCGTCAACACTTTAACGTAAGGGACATAACAACTATAGACTTACATTGTTTATAACGTAAAGATCAATTATTATTCTTATAAATCTTCAAAAAATATTTCATTATAAACAGAATATTATATTTATAAAATTTAATTAATTTTTATTTACACTATTAATTAGAACGACTAAAATAAGCTTACTTTGATGAACGCTTAAATTAATGTAAAGTAAAAGAAAGTAACGAATGTCCCTTACCTCAATTTGTTGTAAACTTTAAATAATGCTAAATGAATAGTGTAAACAAAATCTAGGTATTAATACGCATTGTTAAAACCATTAAAATAATGCATAAATCACTATTGCGTAAAAAGCATATTTTGATGACCAAAATTGTTGCTTAACCAACGACCAACAACAACGTAAGCATCCTTGGTCGGGAGCGCATCTCTCGACCAAAGACGAACAGTGGTTTGTTGAATCCGATCTTGTAGTAGGCGCTTTAGGACGTATGCAGAAAGAAAGTCGGCAGCCTGGGCCGCACTACCAGTGCCTATCGGAATCGGCCGGCGCGGGTAATCTGCGCAAGTCATAAGTACAAACTGACGACGAGTTTCTATACCTTCAATGCACAAAACCAGTACCTAAAAGCACCGAACGTCTCCGACACATTCATAAGCGCGGGAAGATCGACACAAGCTACCAACTTTCTTTCTGTTATATACGGCCTTACTTATCCCTTTTTATCGGTACAGAGCGAGAACTAGTTTGTACAGGATTACGCAAATAAATGTCTAAAACTTCAACCAATTAACCTATTCTCTAAATAATTAACAAGATCGTAACATAATGCTCAGTACACAAAAAGTATTGTCATCGTAAAATTGTAAATAATACATACCTTTCTATAGTTATCTTCATGTTCATTAATTTTTCCCTTCGGGCAAGTAGATAACTTAACTTATCAGTGACATTACTATTGTTTTCACACATTATTTATTTAAATTACTTGTAGAACACTTTATTACATTAAAACATCACTTAATCCAAATATTAGCGTTGATAGTTGTAGACGTAACAATAACAATCTTGAACTGCGCGCGAGCCGCGAACACGTTACGTCGTCGCGTCGCTGTCTTACCCCTCCCCTGATACACCCGCAACGTCTTTACGCTAGTCGCGCGCGCCGCCGCGCCGGAGGGATAACCATTAGGAGAATCAATTAATTAATGTAAGTACTCGGTATTTTAGCAACAATCTCACAAATAAATAAAGTAAAGCAAATACAAATTTGATTTCAAGTTATTACATAATCGGCATATTGTAGTAAGGAGCTGAAATTAAAGATAGTTTTGTGAGATAATAATGTAAGAGAATAATTTAAAAAAAAACTATAATCATGAATTAAAGTAAGGGACATGTTATTTAAATCAACTGATTTGTAGTTTAAGGTAAGGGTGTAAATTATTAAACACTATTACTTACTTTATTTTTCAGAGAAAAAAAAATGTAATTGTCTGTTACATCAATTTTTCTGTCACAAATCGTTTTACTCAGGCCAAAAATTTTTACTGTAAGGGATTTTTTTTAAACGATAGAATTTTTTAAATAATATCATTCGATAGAGCAGAAAATTCTGAATCCAATGATATATATAACTCATTTTCGCCAAAATGTCCCTTACGTTAATTGATACTTCTGGTATCGATAATATCTTCACAGAAATATAAAAATGGATTGCAGTTTCAATGTCTCGCTAAAACTTGAGAACGGCTAGACGATTTAGCTAATTTTGGTCTTAAAATAATTGTAGAAGTTAAAACATTGACAAATATTAGAAAAAATGCTTAAAAATTTCTAAAAACGATAAATAAATTTTCTCTAGTTGTTCACTCTGTTCAATTTGTCACTTGACTCTTGACTGTCAAAATTCAAATGTTTATAGGTTTGTTCCTAGTTTGTTCAGTTTATCCATTTGGTTTATTTTAGAAAATTAGCAGGCTCAGTAGGTTGCTAGGAGTATAATTATGTAGTTTGTATGTATAGTTTTGGGTGTAGTTGCTGTGTAGTTTTAGATGTAGGCTGTTAGTGTGGCGTACGTGTAGTTATTCATCTATTCCAGTTCATAGTTATATGCATAGATGATAAGTAATACTACTGAAGGTTAAATGGTATAAACTTATGACAGAACAACGTGTCGGGTCACCTTTCATAGTTCCTACTAATATTAATAGATGTCGCTTTAAAGAGCATTTTCACATTTAGTTATGCGGTAGCCAACATCGGACCGGAATACGCTCATAAGTAGCCGCCGTTTTTCTATTATCCAAGCCGATAAGCGATATCGGGCTGATATGTTTGTATAAGACTGGTTTCACAGCTGTTGGGGAGACCCGTCCGGGAAATCCGAATAGCAAATGAAATCCGGCCAGAACGCAGTGTTGCCAACTTTATTTTTTAGAAGATCGTACCATAGACTAGAAAAGATCGTATTTTGCCAAGGAAAAAAAAACGTATGTACCTAATGAAATTTCAATAAAACAACGTAAATAATATTAAAACCTAATGTAATCAAAATTTTGTATCAATATTCTTCTTCTTCTTCTTATTCTTTTGGCATAGCCTCCCCTGTAATAGGAGTTGCCAACGTCAGAGTGATGAATATGTCCTCTACCTTGATTATGTGAGCTCTGATGCTAACATTTCTCGATTTCACTTGATTGAAATCGTAACTTTTGCGATTATGTATGTACAATTTGACAGTTTCAGTTGCTTACAGCAATAACAAACACAGCTATAGTAATTGAAACTGTCAAATCGTACATAAATAATTGCAAAAGTAATAATTTGAATCGATTCAAAGCGAAAATTGTTAGCAACAGAGTTGCGATCAGGAGATTAGATTACTATCATTTATTTTTAGAGATTAGTATCCTTTTTTTAAGGATACTAATCTGAGGCACTTAAATTGGTACCAAAATTATTACAAATCAATATAGTTGTCAACTAAAAATTATCCCCCGTCTTATGGTATTGGTCTCTCTTATATTATTTTTTTAAAACACAACAATAATGAGATTACTTAGACAGAGATGTGGGAGTGGAAGTATTTATTCTTTAGTACATAGCTAAATTAGATTTGCGCAACATCTCGTCAGATGGCTTGAAGTCGATACATGATCCTTAATATGTTGTGCAGCCAACAAAGCCCTATTTACAGTTTCTGTTTCTCATTCAGTCATTTACTTTTATTCATTATAATATCGTGACTGAATACGCGTTCACACTGAGCATTAGAATGGGGAATGCACAAGGTGTATAGTGCGAATTGTGATAGCTCCTTAAAATCTTGGCATAAGTGTAACTCACTCCAAAATTTGTCACTTGGTAAAGTCAAATCTAATTTATTGAATATTTCTGGAGTATTTCTCCATTGATCATCGATTTTTTGAATTAAGCTTACATTTTCTTTCGGTACTTATCTAGGTAGTAACTTAATCAATGGAAATATCGAAGGTACAGATTCACGAAATTTTGATGACACAGCTTCAGGATGACTCATACGATAACGTTTTTTATTTCTTTGGCACTGGTAACCAGGAACAATTACTAAAAAATCTGTTAAGTTCCGATTGGTCTCTTGAATAATTTTTTAATTTCGAAATCAATTGTTTCAAGATCATGTCTCATAACATAATCCCTGTTTAAAAAACAGAGTCATATGTCACGGTATAAACTTTTAATTTTGTCGTTTAGAGAAGTTATGACAACGCTTTCTGTCTGAAAAAATTATTGAATTTTGTAAATTTGGGTAAAATCCATGCAAGGAAACTGAAATATAATTTGCTGAATGGATCATTTAGGGTGTTAAATATTATTACTGTTCAAATAAGCAATAATTCTCACTAAGCAATGTCTTTGTAATGAACAGTTTCAATGCATTCCACTGTTCGAGTATTCTTTCCACAACTGCAACTAGTGAGAGCCAACGGATTTGCGATGGATGAAGCATTTTGTGTGGTTTCAAGTCAAAAAACTCCTGGAATTCAGCGAATTGACACTGTGTCTTAGAACTACTTTTGAAAAAAGCGTATATTTCTCGAGCTAAATCCTCGCATCTTCTAGGTAGTTCTTTACAAGGTGCTGAGGCACAAAGTTGGGTAAAGTGACATACACATTTCATGATAATAATACCGGAACGATGCTCTTTAACAATTCTACTAAATGGTCTGCTGTTTTGAATGCTAAATTATGTTCAATAAAAAATCCGATAAGTTTTACTTTCGCATTTTGAACGTGTGGTGGATCTTTTTTTTGCTACCAAGGCTGCCATTGCAGAAACTTGCTTGCTCGTTGATGGTAATCTTTTCATGGCATCAATGTGTTTTTGTCTATTGGCATGCATTTAAGGAAAACCAATCTCTGCAGTTAAAATAGCTTTGCAGACAATGCATATTTTAGCTTTATATTAATTAGGCCCTGGTTTGAGCCACTTCTTAAATGTATTTAAAACTTCCCGTTCCGGGCTCAAAAGTATCGGACCGATACTTTTGAGCCCTATGTTTCTGCTGTTCTGATTTTGATAACTCTTGTCTTTGTAGAAGTTTTTTTTTGGTGTGCTTATTTCTTAATGTCTCTGCCATGACTGTGAAGAGAAAACAGTAATGTCAAACAGACGAAAAGAAAACAAAAGTAGGTACATACCTAATTTCTTTAGATTAAATTTAAAAAGATACCAACCGTATTTTGAAATAAAACCCACATGAAACCAAAAACACCAACACGTATTTACAATAAAACTCTTTATCACACAACACGAAAAAAAAAAGGTTAAAGGAAAGAAAGTTATCAGCATCGTTCGTATGTACGAAACCTACTAATATAGTCCTAGTAATAGTCCTACTATTATAAATCTTATACCCATGGGTATAAAATTTGAAAAGATCGTATATTTTACGTACGATTTCGATAACTCGATCGTACATCGTACAATAGCCAAAAAGGTACGGTTGGCCACACTGGGACGGCCTTGAAAAAGTTTCCGACAAAAGTAATTAAATATAAGTTCCAAAACTGGCCATAATGGCGCTAAAGTCAGAACAGGGTGGTGTGATATGAAGTAAGAAGTTAACAATAAGAGATGGAGTGAAGTTAGTTGAGTTTACTTTAGTAGTTCATTCGGAAAATCGTGAAAATTTGAATTACTCGCGTAGTTGAAGATATTTTTATAATTAATATAACCAAAGAGATAAGATTTAATGAGTGTGATCGATATTTTTTCTGCCGCTAGGGGGCAGATCCAACGCACACAAAGTGTCATCTGGTGGCGTTAGTGGTATCAAAAACTGTCAGAATTTTCGATTCTTTTCTGTCACCAGGCAGCGCTTGCTAGCCCAACGATCCTTGTCGTGTCAAAAAGCTGTTAGATGTCACGAATTTAAAAACCCTCATTCACTGCACTGTTGAAATTTTGCTGCTTTACCCCCTTGCCACCTTTTTACACACTATTTAACTATTTTTTCATCCATACCCCATACAAAGATAGTTTTTCTTTCCTCTACCCTCCATACTAGCTAGGTTTGACCTCCGGTGTTCGGGGGGAGTAACGTGGCGCGGTAGATCAATCAGCGCAGTCTTAAATTGCGCTATCGTAGTTTCTCTAGTTCCGCGCTTTATTATTATAATATACAACATCTGAAATGTCTACTTCGGGCGGGCTTCGGCCGGACAGAGCATACCACCCGCTCGGTCGGGATCTCGATTGAAGATTATAAACAAATAAAAAATATTGCCCATCTCTTTCACGCAAAATGACTTGTTACGTCACAAGTTGCTACGGCCATACATTTTGTAATGACAAATGCATGCGGGTGCAACTCATGACGTCACAGGCCGATATATCGCTCTCTTTCATATTGTAAACTTGTTTGTATCTTCGTTATTTTTTAAGATATACGAAAATGGGTTTTAGATTGTTTAATAATATGTTGTCTAACATCAATCAAAAATTTTTTTAAGGCAATATGCCTATTATCTAGGATCAAAAAGAAACCATTAAAATCGATTTGTTTATAATCGAGATACCATTGTATCAATGTATCACTAACATATCATTTACATGACAACACTACGCAAATACGTCAGAGGTTTTGGCAGTCCGTGGGTGAACTATTTTCTTCATTGTTGACCTTTCCCAAATCTTAGGTGTAATTATTTCAATATTAGGAGTGTATCGCTTATTTAGGACAATTTATTATACAGTTTATTTATATCAATAATGGACTCGGAAGATGACACAAAGGATGATGTGGATTCTGGTAACGAATCCAGCGGGGACGATGTCGACTTTGTCATGGACGAGACTCACAGTACAAGGGAACGGCAGACGGAGCTCGAGGAATATCCATACGAGGTGTTATCCACGGAGGAAATTGTTCAGCATATGGTCGATTGTATCAAAGAAGTTAACACTGTTGTCGAGGTCAGTAGCTGGTAAACAATCTACTTATCGAATGAGGTTACTCGTCCATGGATTTGCGTCTTTTATTTTATATTGTTACTCGATTTCTCAATTTTCAATCCAATTGGAAGTTTTTTTTCTGAGAATGCAAATACAAAATGTACTTAATAGGTTTCTAGGTCATTGTTGTGATGGAAGACGAAAAGTCAATAAAGCAAAAAGTGTTTTATTATGTCTATGTATGTTCTTCACAATTGTATTTTCATTGTGTCAATTTTCAAGTAAAATGTCTGGGCTCAAATACATCAAGTATTTAAGCCCAGACATTTTACTTGAAAATTTTTTGTGTACAAGAAACTAAATGAGTCATCATAAATTTATGTTTGATAAAAAAAAACTTTATGGGCAATAACATAGTACCTACTCACAAAAACATATAATGTAAGATATAAACTATTTACAATTATTGTTAAATTATATATGATTTATTATCGACTATTTTAAGCAAACCACACAATTTACTTTTCTATTATATTACATATATGTATGTATGTATCTTTGAATTATTGCTAAATAAAAACTAACTAAAACAAACTAAATAAGCAACTATTTTTGCACATAAAATGTTAATACCTTTATATATTTAATGTTTCTCATGTTAAATATCATACATTTAGAAGTATGGTTATACCAACGTTCCTATAATGGCCATGGATTTAACAATAAATAGTATTTCTTAATAACATAATACTGAATACTTAAGTGAGGTTGCAGAGCATGTAGAATTTTGTACATTAACTCATTGCTATTTGTCTCTTTCACTCACTCATATTGCTATAGCATTTGCACACCATGTCCTGCTGCTTGAGTTACTATAGTATTATGACCGGTAACAACCATATATTTTTTTCAACACTGAACTTTTTGCCGAGTAACAATCAATCTCTGTGCTAAGAATTGTCTCAGGGTTTATAATATTAGCAATTGTGTTGAGGCTGCACGTTGGTTATATGGTTAGAACAAGATAAGTTAGCAAGCATGCGGTGATCTGCTTATCATTATTATAATTTTTTTTTAATTTTTCAGATTCCAGCAACCACAACACGGATACTCTTAAATCATTTCAAATGGGACAAAGAGAAACTTATGGAGAGATTTTATGATGGAGATCAGGATCAGTTGTTCAATGAGGCCAGAGTTATAAATCCATTCAGAAAACCCGTTATACAAAGACCAAAGGTAAGAAGAATATTGTAAGATATTAGTGTCATGACACTTCTATAGAGCGTACAGGACGACATCATTTACAAAGTTTTCTATGACACTAATAATAAGCGAAATTTATGTTGCATTAAAAACACTGCCCACATAAATTTCAGCACTGTAGCATTTGCCAATGTGTCAAAATAAAGAGATCATGTTTATACTTAAGTAAACAAATAATAATAGGCAGTTTATCAAAGGACATTTTGTATATATCTATTTTAAAATTTCTCTGTCATAGAATTAGTATTATTGAATGACTTTTCATAATAAGCAACAAAGTATAAAACTTGTTTATCTAGTCTAGTTATTGTTTCAGGCATTTAAAGAATTTGTAACATTATTAGGTTATGGAAATTTTCCCTTGTAGGAAAATTTTGATGTAACCAAATGAAGAAACATTAGTTAACATTTATATTTTTATGAAAACATAATATTAATATTTGAATTTCAGTTGCCACGAAGAATATCTACATCTGGAACGGAAGAGTGTGAAATATGTTTCTCTGTTTTACCTTCATCTGTGAGTACTTTCTTGATTGTGCATATTAATTAGAAAGGTACAGAATTGGACGCTGATAAGCAATAATGTGTCAACCCACAAAATTACTAAAATCAAGATGTTGATACTAATCGCTTTCTCGGGCGACAAGCAATAATTTTCAAAATAGTGTTAAGTGAATAAAATCATTTTAGTACTGAAAAACTGATAAAAACTTTTGACACAGTTGAAATTCTCTATAGAATGAATTTAATTAAACACGATTTTCTCAAAATGGCTATCTAGTGGGTTGACACATTATTGCTTATCACCGTCCAGATATGTACTAAAGTTTACATCGGATATACATTTGCAAGATATAATAGCCTTTCTTTACAAAAATCTCTCTAAAGAGAAACCAATTCAGCAACCAGACAACTTCTTTGTAAGAATTTTGGTAAAATATTTTAAAACTTTTTTTAAATTAATATTAATAGCTTTATTTATCCAAAGATACATTTTCTGTTATTACATATTTTAATCACCATTAAAAAAAATGTGTATTTTGGCCGCTGTTAGCGGTAAAAGACTCATCTGCTTCCATTCTTCTCTACACAGTGCTACTTTACTCCATAGTTTTCCTCCAACTTCTACAATATCATCATCCCATCTCCTTGTTTGTCTATCTTTCTTTCTTAATCTTGTCTATTGGAAACCAGTTAGTCAGTCCTTTACTCTTTGTAAATGTCCTGCCCATTTCCACTAGAGTCTCCGCATTCTTTTTACTGCATCTTTTGCTTTTGTTACCTTTCTTATTTGACTGTTTTTTACCTTATCTTTTTGTTTCAGTCCTAGGAAACTTCTTTCTATACCAGACTGACATACTCTTACTTTTTCCATGTTTCTCTTTGTCAGTGTCCAAGTTTGGCTAGCATAAGTAAGGCAGGGAAGTAAGCATATTTCTAGGGCTTTAGTTTTAATTTGTGTAGTAGTTTTGTTGTAACTTAAAACTAAAGCTAACGCTTTTAAACACGTCTTTCAACTCCTAATATTTATTCCAGGTGTTATTGATTCTTCTGTCTATCCCTAATTCATTGAAATTTTTCATGGCTATTAGGTGACCCAGATATATGTAACTTTCTACATATCCTAGATTCGTGTTGTCCATTCTCATTGGTATTTTTGTTTTGTTTGTCATTAACTTGGTATTTCTTTATTTATTTCTAGGCCGAACTTCAGACTTTCTTCATTGAGTTCTTCGATCATGTACGCAAGTTCACTAGGATTTTATGATATATGAGACATATATTTTCCATTTATTCTTAATCCCTTGTAGTCTCAATCCAAAGTTCTAAAAACTTCTTCAAGGACCGCATTAAACATTTTTGAGGACACGGGGTCCCCTTGTTTGACACCTCTTACAATTTGAAATGGTATTCCGCGCTGCTCTAAAATTACTCTGGATGTACTTTCTTTGTAAATTTTTTGAATAATCTCAATGTATTCTTCATTTATGCCTTGTTTGTATAAAGTGTGCCATATCTTATCATGATGTATAGAGTCGAAAGCTTTACTGTAATCGATAAAACATATGTAGAGTGGTTTATCGTTCCTTTATACTTTTCAATCAGGATTTTTAGATTGTGTATAATATGGTCGGTAGTGGAAAAAATTCGAATGAATCCTACTTGTTCTATTCTTTGATTTTCGTCTAATATTTTTGTAACTCGCCTCAGAAGTGTTGTGAAAAGATTTTGTACATGCAGGGCATGACACTGATTGGTCTATAGTTAGATAATTTTTTATTGTCACCTTTTTTGAATGTTAACACAATGTCAGCACAAGTCCATTGTTAAGGTAACTCCTTATTCTTTAAGACTAGATCAAACAAGTGAGTAAGTGCCTCCCCACTTACTACACTTACTATAAGTATTTTTAACCTGCGATAATCAGTTCAATAGTGATGCTATTGTGGCCAGGACACTTATCTTATTTTAGTTTTGTTACTCTATTTCACTAGTAAGAAATGTTGGAACATTATTTTTATTGACCATCTCTATTGTGTATAACTTTTTTTCTTTATTTCTATCGTCTGAGAATTTTTATTTATAGAATTCTGTAGTTCTTTCAAATTTTTTTTGCTGTCGTTACTAATTTCCCTGATGAATCTGTGATTTGGCTCATTAGTTTCTTATAGTTACATAAAGCTTTGTAGGCTTTCTTTATTGTTCCTGATGTCTCTTTATATTTCTCAAAGATTTTTGTTTGTTATTCATTAGTATTTTATTTTATTTTCTTGTGTATTTTTCTATAAAGTTTACTCAGTGTTAACTTTTCTTTTTTTGTTTTGTTTGCTCTATTTTTTAGTTCATGTTTTTGGTTTTTTAATTTACATAATATGTGTTCTGTTATATTATGTCCTGTTGTTTAGCTTTTCTTTTTGTTAATCTAGTTCTTCTAGCACATTCAAGTATAGTGGGTTCTATGTGATAGTAAAATGATTGTACTGGATGTTTACTATCTGGAAATTTGTTTTGATAACTCGATTTGGAACTGTTCATAGTTTATATATTTTGATGGTCTTGTTTCTGGTATTTTAGAGCGACTAAATTTGCCTTTATTTATAATTTTTATAGTCATTCGTACTAATCTATGATCACTATGATGTAAAAATCTACTTAATACACTGATGTTCTCGACGGTATCTGCTCTATTTGTTGTAATGAAGTCTATTTCATTTTTTAGTCCATCGCACTTTAGGCGACTTTCTAAACATTGTGTTTATTATTTTTAGGTTGTATTGTAAGCAGAAGTTGACAAATCGCTCTCCTCTTTTGTTTCTCTTTCCATAACCATTTCCATTGCTCTGCTCTCTCCTTCTTTTGGTTGTCATATTATAGCGTTCATGTCAGTCATAAATATCACGTTTTTAGTACTATTTTCTAGTGCGTTGTTGATATTTTGGTATAGCAAGTTGATTTCGCTTTCATTTGCGCTTGAGGTCGGAGCGTTATCTTGTATAAGTGTGTACAATTCGTCATATAATGTAGTAAAACTACTCTATCACATATTATTATGAAGTCCTTTAGTCCTTTTCTTTTTTACCAAGAAACCTACTCTGCCTTCCTTTAGTTTCGCCATAGCAATAGAGATAATAGTGTCCACGGTCTTCTATCGTATATCCGGTTCTTCTTGTTTCACTTATGCCAATGATATCCTCTCTGTGAGCTATGTGCTATGAGCTCTTTGTTCTTTGTTTGTGTATAATATAATTCTTTACGTACTGAAGGGTGGTGGTCCTCTTTCCACACTGTGACCAACCGGCTTGGGGTGTTATTTTTCGAAGTTGATATAATTGATGTTGTGATTTTTGTTTTATGTTGGTACTGGTTGCCGGTAGTCATTACATGTTTTTTTGGTTGTTTGTTGTAGGTGCTGGGTGGACCCGTTTAACGTAATGGAGCATATTAGTCTTTGCACTTTCATTTAGCTGGCCTCTAGAGGTTGAGTGTATTGAGATATCATTTGTGTTTGTTTTTTTCTGGGACGAGGAGTTGGGAGAGCTTGATTCTGCCCTCTTTCTTTTGTCTCTGGATTTTATTTCTGCTGGCTTCTTAACTATTAACTTGTCATCACTACATAGTATAAAACATAGTTGCTTTTTTTGTCTGTCCCTATGTGTGCTTAAATCTTTAAAACTACGCAACGGATTTTGATGCGGATTTTTTTTATAGATAAAGTGATTCAAGGGAAGGTTTATATGTATATAACATGCATTATATAGTAGAGAAATATAGGAAATGTTAGAGGTTTCTAATGTCCTAAAAAAACACATTTTTTTGCACTTACATTGCAAGCGCTGGCTGAACCCTACGAGATAGATCAAAATAATGTTGTACACCTTAAAAAGTTCTACAAAAAAGTCCTTGCTGGTATGTATATCTCTTAGGGATAACCCACAATAATAATTTTTAATCCTTCACTTTTTGCGAGAAATAATGGCTTATTTACGAAGCGATTCTAAGCAATACAGCTTTAATCCTTATCCAATTAAGTACCTTAAATACATTGTGCATTTACAAAGATCAACATGGCCCGTTACAGCATGTAATTTAAATGAATATTTTCGAAGATATTACAGATTTAAAATGCAGGGACATAGCGGTTGGACCGACCGGGGTTGAGGTGACAAGGTCCCGTTTTTAACCGACTTCCAAAAAAAGGAGGTGGTTATACGTTCGGCTGTATATTATATATTTTTGTATGTTCAACGATTACTCCGTCGTCTGTAGACCGATTTTCAAAATTATTTTTTTATGTTTAGGGTATAATCCCAAATTGGTCCTTTTGACATCAAAGTGGTGATCTGATGATGGGACGAGGAATCGAGGGAACTCATCGTAATTTATATGGTCACATATGATGAAGATCTGATGATGGGATGAGGAGTCGAGGGAACTCCTCGAAATTTATATGGACACATAATATGATGAATTGGTGATTTCGACTTTTTCTGAAGTAGTCCAAGCATATGCAACCATAAAGTAAGATTTTGCGCCAAGGTATACCCTGGATCCGAAAGTACTAAACAGAACTCCTCAGTCTTTTAATATACGCGTTTGGGAATTTCGGTATTGTTTAAAGAACTGCAAGCATATGCCACTATGTAACTTACAATAATCATCATCATCTTATATCATCATATTACAATACCTAATGGAAGCTTGGCGCGTATTCAATTATACATTCGATCGTTTATTTTAATTACGTTAATGTACTTTTAACGTTCTTAAAATGTATTAATAATAATTTAACAAATATCACTAAAAAGAGGAAAATTATTATTTTTAAACAAAAAATTAAACTGACTTCATTTGTAAAAATACACAAAAAATTATGAAATAAATCTTATTTTTTAAATAATTCCTCTATAATTCTAAATTCGGCTAAAATGTTTACTATTATTTTTAGAAGTCGGTTTAATTTTTTGTTACCCATTGGGTACGAAACCCTAAAAAACATTTTCAATATTGTATACAGAAGTATATTGCAGTCAGTAGAGTTATTTGCTGAAGAAGTTTTTTCTCCAAGAGCACTATTCCACGTGGGCGAAGCCGCGGGAAAAGATAGTATTTAATAAAGGCAATATTTCCATTTTCCCGTTCTTCCTCTAGTTTTACTCGCAATTGCTAATTGCCTCCGAGTTTCCAGAACTTCTTTTGGAAAATCTTCTTGTATGTAGATGCCTGTCGGAAGACTCGCTTTATTTTTCCATAAGTACAAGTTTTTTTTTTTCATAATGTAGTAAAGATACGACAATAGGGTAGCTCTCACTTGATGCTTTACCTATCCTGTAGATGGCATTTATTTCATGACTTTCAATGTGCGTTCCCGATTCTTCTATGATTTGCTAGACGTGGTCCACCAACTCGCTTTCTGTTTTCTTCTCGTTTGCAACATTAAAAAAAAAAAAAAAAATTGTTCTTCCGTTTGTCTTTTTCAAGGGATTTTTTTTTCTAGGAAGTTTACTTTTATTTTGAGGTTATTCTTTTCTTCAATTATGTTTTTTAGTTTTTCGTCCAAAGTGTAAGTTTTTTAAGATATATCACAAAATCTTTTCCTATCGGCTATAACAACTAACAGCCATTACGACTATACTTTATTGATCCCCTCAATGTCGGTTATAATCGGTTTTCACTGTATCTAAATTCGCCGCAAAATGTATGCAAAATGCTGATATTAAACACTTTGTTTCAGATGATGACTGGTTTGGAGTGTGGCCACAGGTTCTGCACACAGTGCTGGTGTGAATATTTAACAACAAAAATTATGGAAGAGGGCTTAGTAAGTACTTATCTATGTCCAACCTTTATTTATATATGAATCATTTTATGAACAAACTTTATACTACTTTTCAGACTTTCTTTCTTATTAGATACAAGCTGGAGCCTGCACTATTACGTCATTCTCGATAGAGAGCGACATCATATGTAGCGCCGTTTTGGGTCTACAGGCTGCTGTTCCTGCCGGAACAGACAATTCCAAAACATAATATTTGGAACTGTATTATATTATATGTACTACTGTGATTTAAAAACAAAAACAATTTTTATGCATTTTTTTTCAGGGCCAGACTATAGCGTGCGCGGCGCACGCGTGCGACATCTTGGTGGACGATGCGACGGTGATGCGGCTGGTACGCGACGCACGCGTCAAGCTCAAGTACCAGCACATCATTACCAACAGCTTCGTTGAGGTGAGCTGTTCTAGATATTTCCGGCCACGTGATGGCCGCGTGACAGGAACAAAAAGACACGGTGTCGTGCGCGGTATCCGCATTATCCCGTGACGTCATCGTCATCATACAGTGACGACATTCCGTGTTAAACTCGGAAACTTTTTATATTTTTTTACTTTATATACCTAATATAATATAAGGTCAGTGTAAAATCCGTTGCAGAAAAACGTGGCAATAAATCCAATTTCTAAAAAAAAATGTTTGTTCTAAGTGTAAATATATTAGGTCTTTACCTATGAAATTGCCGTTTTGTATGAAAAAATTTAAACGATTTTTTTCAAAGTAATCACCCATGCAATCAATGCATCTTTGCCAACGCAGTGGCAGTTTATTGATGCCCTTCTTAAAGAAATTAGCTGGACGGGAGGCAACAAATTCTTCAAAGGCGTTTTGTACTGCCTCTCGGGTATTGAATTTTTTTCCCGCCAAGAAGTTATCCAAATTCTGGAAAAAGTAGTAGTCTGTAGGCGCAAGGTCTGGTGAGTAGGGCGGATGACAGAGAGCTTCCAACCCCAGTTCTTGCAACTTGGAGACCGACTGTTGTGCAGTATGAGGTCGCGCGTTGTCGTGCAGGAGCAGCGGCGACGAGCGATTGACCAAGGCTTGGAGATGTGCCAGCTTCTCCATCATTGTGTTCAGTTCTTCACAATACACATCTGCAGTAATGCTCACCCCGTTTGGTAAGAAGCTGTGATGAATCACACCGGCGCTAGACCACCAAACAGTGACCATCACTTTTCTAGGGGTAAGTTTTCGTAGAGGGCATTGTTTAGGTGCTGAACCAGGATCCAACTTGCTGAGCCGAATCCATTTTTTATCACAGGTAACAATGCGGTTCAAAATTCCTTCATTTGTGTGTCTGCTGAGCAGTGCAAGGCACGTCTCGACGCGTACTTCGCGCTGGCGATCATTGAGTTCGTGGGGCACCCATTTGTCAAGTTTTTTTACCTTGCCAATTTGACGCCAATGGACCAATATTGTTTTGACGCTAACGTCGAAAGCTGCTGCTAATTCAGCCGTAGATTGTGTATCATCAGCTCCCACAATCGCCTTTAATTCGTCATTGTCGACCAAAGTCTTCGGATGACCGCGAGGTTCATTTTTCAGGTCGAAATTTCCAGAACGGGAGCGAGCAAACCAATAACATGCGTTGCAATAAGCATGCATGGTGGTGCGTTGGTTTGTACTGTTAGCTCCGTGAACGTCGTTTATGTTGCGTGCCGCTTGTGCCGCGATATTTGCAACGACGGTACTCATATTCCATAATTACTCGAATTTTTAACGTATGACGAAAAAGATTGAAATGCGATGAAAATGTAACACCAATCAATAAACAAATGACTACTTTTGGAAAAAGAATTCTATGTTTTTAAAATAAAATTAATTTGAAATTAGAATTCTTAGCCAAACAAAAATTATTTTAATTTGAAATGGCCAGTACTGCAGAACGGCAATTTCATTGGTAAAGCTTTACCTATTATTTATGTTATGTACATTACTTTATACAATGCAGTTTTAAAGCTTGGCGCGATCATTCGTCCTTATTTTCATATTTTTAGAGGATTTACTGGATCAGGTTACAAAAAAATTACAACCATGTTACTCTATCTACTATCTATCATTTATTTATTATTAGTTAAAGAACAAAAACATTTTGTTTATATTCTTCTTTAGAATAAATTAAGTCTTTATTCTCATGTCTGACATGGCTTCTGCTTCTTTATCTGGATTTAGTTTACGTTTCTCCCTATAGCGTCGCTGCTTTTCAGCAGCGGTGAGAGTCATAATGATGTCTTATTATCTAGAACAAATTACTTAATTTATTTTATTTAATAATTTATGTACACAGAATAATAAATAATGAAATCTTAAAACTAGGATACAATTTAGTACAAAGGTACTACTTATTCCAAAATTGGTATTTCTTCCAGTAGACCCGATACAGGAGAACATAAAAAAAAATTAACAGTATCTGGTGCGTACAATTATAAACAATATGAAAACAGATTAAGTTCTTTATTATTATACAAATTCTTACATAAAAAAAAATACAATATACTAATATATACAATAATTTATAATAGTATAATAAAAACATGATATATTAATAACATAAATTAAATTAAGGGTTTGGTATCTTAATTATTAGGTTAAGCTGACATAGTGCTCTCACAGTCTTCCCTTAAAGAGCCGAAGTGTCTTACACTCCCGTATCTGAGCTGACAAGGAGTTCCAGAGCTTAGCAGCATACACCGTGAAGGAGTAGGCAAAGAAGTCGGTACGATGGGAAGGGATATCTAGAAGAGTACGTCTAAAGGGTCTACAAGATATGTTTTGGAAATTAGGAAAGGAGAATCGCTCATTTAAATAAGAAGGGGATCTAGGACTAAACAGAGTATTGAAAAGGAGACAGAAGATTCGATAGTTTCTGCGTAGACGAATAGGGAGCCACTGCAACTGCTTTCTGTACTGAGACACGTGATCTCGTTTTTATAAGCCAAAAATAAAACGTATGGAGAGATTCTGCAACCGTTCTAATTTGTTTAGAATCTCTTCATTCGCGTCTAAATAGCATACGTCAGCGTAATCAATAATAGGTTGGATAAGGGTTTGCGCTAATAGAATTTTAGTAGGAGTAGGAAAAAAGTTTTGGAGTAACTTGAGTGAATGCAGGGTGTGGTAAACTTTACGACTAATGTTGCTGGCATTGGTATTCCAAGACAGGTGTGTGTCAAAAATTACTCCCAGGTTTTTGGCAGAGTCAGAGAAAGGTACCATAGTGCCGTTTAAGGTAATGGGAGGAAGAGTAGCTTTGTCAAGTATTGCTAGCATCCGTCTGCTACCTATTAATAATGCCTTCGTTTTTCTGAGGTTTACAAGCAGACCAAACGACTGCGCCCATTCACTTATACGGCTAAGGTCATCATTAATGAAAGCTATGCCGGATGCTGCATTATGTATAGTGAAATGTTGATATATCTGCAAGTCATCTGCATAGAGATGATATTTAGACTCTATTACTTTTATAATGAAGTTAATAAAGATAGAAAAAGAAGAGGAGAAAGTACTCCACCTTGGGGAACACCCGCATCGAGATCACACCAATCTGAGGAACCATTATTTATCTGTACTCGCTGCGACCGACCCCGAAGGTAGGAGTTAAGCCAGGACAGGACGGGAGGGGACAAATTAAGAGACTGAAGCATACCGAGGAGAATATCAAAGTTAATGGAATTGAAGGCACTACTAAAATCTAAAAGGATAAGGATGGTAAGGGATTTATTTTCCATGGCCCACCAAATGTCATCAGTGACATTTATTAGCGCGGAAACGGTGCTGTGCCCAGAACGAAAGCCCGATTGTGGGCTTAAAAGGTTATTTTTATGTAGAAAAGAAGAGAGCTGCTGGTGAACAATACTTTCCAGGACTTTAGATAAGAAAGGCAGTATAGAAATGGGACGAAAGCAAGATAGAGAATTAGGATTAGGAACTTTTGGTAGAGGAAGGACATTCGCCCTTTTCCAGACCTGAGGAAAACAGTAAGAGGATAAAGAGAAATTGAGGATATGAGTCAAAATAGGTAATAAAGATGGGAGAATCATTTTAATCGTCTTGGAGGAAACCTTGTCACAGCCAGCAGCCTCTGAAGAAATTGATTGAACTGCTAGTCTGACCTTAGTTTCAGTACAAGGAATAAAAGAAAAGGATGGACAAGTGATAGGTAAGTTTGATAGATATTGTAAGGTATTGAGTTTAATGTTATTATTTAAAATGATTGGAGGTTGAGAAAAATGTGTATTGAGGGCATTCAAATCGCAATCATTGGAGTCGAATACAGGAGTTCTGCCAATACCAACTGATTTGAGAAATTTCCAGATGTCGGCAGTGCCACGGTTTTGGAGAGATGAAAAAAAGTAACGCCGTTTGGCATCGCGACATAAATGAATGCATCGATTACGCAACAATTTATATTTGGAATGGTTGGCTTCATTAGGAGAACGCTTAAATCTCTTCTTGGCCTTATCACGTGCCGCCATTTGCTCCTTGATAGAGTGCCTAAGCCATGGTGCCGGGTTATGCTTCATTTTAACTCTCCTCACAGGGGCATGATAGTCATAAAGTTCCAGCATAATTTTATTAAAGTTATTTACTTTATCATCAATACTTGGACTATGAAGCACATAATATGTCCAGTCTAAATTTTCAGCATCTTGCTCCAGCGCTTGTACATCAACACTATTAAAGCTACGTAAAAAGAGAGTTTGGGATTTACGTTTAGGAGGTCGAATTTTGTAGGATAGGAAAACAAGGTCGTGATTGGAAAAAGGAGCATCGAGCTGTCCATGAGTAGCCACGTTATTGAGAGAGGATACAATAATAAGATCCAATAGAGAGGGCGAGGGAGGATATATATATATATATATATATATATATATATATATATATATATATATATACATAGACATATACATATCCTCATGTTACACATTTATTATATAAGATACAGACAAACTAAAACTTCAGACAGTTAAATAATAAGTGTAATAACAATTCTGTTACCAGTCTACAACTCTGTTACTATACAGTGGTAATAGAGTTGTTCAGTAACAGAGTAGTAAATTTAATGCTTCGTGCCTTTTATTATTTCAACAAAATTACATTATGTTAAAATAAATGCAGATAAGGTATTTATTACATTAGATCAACTTTAAACTTGTAAATTTCAATATATAGCAATATAGAAATACTTACTTTAAAACGCCGGTAACAGAGTATACATAGAATAAAACCACGTACCTCACATCACAACCAACGTACAACTGGTTCGTATACCCCACGCTTCTCTTGCAACGAACGGTGTCGATAAAACAGTAGGCATAATAACACAACTGTTTCCGTTGAAAAGGTCCATCTATTGACAGCTCTCAAATATATGTGGTAACCGAGCGTACGCTTACTATTTGAAATAAAGCGGGACAAAATTTGAAGTAATCATAGGTGGATCAATAAATTGTAGATATTAGGTATGAAATGTGTTGTTGAAAATGTTGAAATTCTTTAATTACTATTGCAATTAAACAAAAAGATCCATATGGTTTGAAAAATGGTATCACGATTTCCGTGTAATGGTCTGCGGCTTGGGACACAAATTTTTTATATGAAAAACAACTCTGTTACCATGAAATACTACTTTGTTACATGAAAAAATTGGTGATTAATCAATATTAAAGGTTCTAGATGTTTGAAAAGTTATTAAATAATGTGTCCTTTACCAAATGAATCCATAATACAATAAAATGTTTAAAATATCTCAGCAAAAAGAAATTATTTTAGTTTCGGGACATCATTTTCTGCAATGGATTTTAGAATGACTGATTTACACAATGGATAAGCTTATTTATATAATAAGATTATTTAACAATATGGAAATAAAAGATAATGTGTTGCTTTACAACTAAAGAAACAACATTTAATGCTAATATTTCACAATTTAAATAATATTTTATACAAATAATTCATAAGAAATTAAATATAAGTCTCATTCCCTTGACAGTTGACATTCATTGTCAAGTCTAAAAAACATTGAGGTTACATCTCCCCCTCCAGATCAGACTCCGACCGCTGCAGCTGTAGGAGCTGGAACCATCTTCGTAATGTGATAGAAATTTGATTCACACTTCTTGTGACCAGTGTCTACTCTGTATATAGAGTCAGATATCTTTTCCAAAACCTCAAAAGGCCCAATCTTTAATTCATCTAACTTTCTTCTATTAAGCTTATTTCCATTTTCAATATAAAGTGAATAAATTGTATAAATGTGACTTCATAGAATTTTCAAATGCCAATTTTCTGTCCCTTTTTAAATCTTCAGCTGTAGAATTTTTGTAGCTGGTGGAAGGGTGTAATTTTTGCCTTCCAGAAGATATTGAGGTGTAAACTTTATAACAGTATGTTCTGTCTCATTATATCTTTTGATACATTCATGAGCAATAGTTGTCCTGACTAAGTTATTGTTATTTTCATTTATCTTACATCTTATTTTATTTACAATAGTTTGGTTTAATCTCTCATTTAAACCATTTGAAAACGGCGCATTCACGGCAGTAGAAACTATAGTTATATTTTCTGTATCTAAAAATGATTTAAATTCTTTTGAATTTATACCTGGATATTGATCAGATAAAATAATGCCAATCTTATGTTCCTGTGTCACTTTCTGCAATAACTTTATAAAATCATTTGACATCTGTGTTTTCGAGGTCAAAATGTAAGCATATCTTGTAAAGTGATCCACTAAAATGTGTAAATATTTTTTTGTAGATCGAGATCCACCAAATCCTCCAATAGTGTCTATTGACATTATTTCATAAGGACATGAAGCTGGTCCCAACTGAGACAATAACCCATAATTATATTTACCTCTGGACTTATTTCTTATACTTACATGTGTCACACATATTCTTTATATTTCTCATCAAGTTATTTGCAGTATAAAATGAGCTTATTTTATTCCTTATCTGTTCTGCTCCTATGTGACAGTAGAGGTAATGAATATTTTTTATTAGCTTTTTACTAAATTCTTCCGTTAGTATGATTTTTTCTTTTTTCTTTGACTTTTTATAGTATATAAAATTTTCAAATTTTAATTTATTTTTATTTTGTCTTATGTATTCATTTCTTTGCTGATCACATTGAATATCTTCTATTTTAACAAAATTTACAATTTTTAAATTATCATCATGATTACAATCTGGTTCCAATACTGGATTTCTACTAAGACTATCAGCTTCCAAGTTATATTCACCCGGCGAATAAATAACTTCAAAATTGTATTAAGATAAATAATATGTAAGATCTCCTAGTTCGTCATCTGGTCGAGATTTAATATTCATTTTTTCTAAAGGCTTATGATCTGCAAAAACTATAAACTTTTTCCCTAATAACCAATGTTGCCAATACTTAACAGCCTCCTTTATAGCTAAACATTCTAAGTAAATAGCTTTTTTCTTTTTCTGAGTATCATTCAGTTTTCTTGAAAAATATGCACACGGCTTTTCCTCTCCATTAAGCTGTGCTTAATGGAGAGGAAAAGCTGTTTCATGACAGCGCCAATACCCAGTATGCTGGCGTCAGTATAAATATGTATTGGTAAATCAGGATCAAAAATAGTTAATATAGGCTTCTGGCACATTAAGTTTCTAATCAACTGAAAAGATTCTTCACACTTTTTTGACCAAACAAATTGTTGCCCTTTTCTCAATAAATTATGTAAAGGGTCTAAAATAATTGATATATTTGGTATGTATTTACCATAAAAATTGATTTTTCCTAAAAATTGACGTATGTTCTTTTGCGTCTTTGGTACAGGAAAATCTTTTATTGCAATTAAATTGTCTTCCAAAGGAGCAATCGTGTTGTTCTTAATTATATGACCAAGGTACTTTACTAAATCTTGTGCAAAGTTACATTTTGAAAATTTTAATCTGAATCTTTCTTTTGATATTGCTTCCATTAGTAATGATAAATGTGTAATATGTTCTTGAAACGTCTTAGAAAAAATCAAAATGTCATCAATATAATTTACAGTAAAGTTCGATAGTTTGTGCTTCCTTATTATATTGCTTAATACTCTTTGAAAAATTGCTGGTGAAGTTTTTAATCCAAAGGGTAGGCAGGTCCATTGAAAATGTCCATCTTGAGTTACAAAGGCTGTTTTATATCTGTCTTCAATTTTGAGCGGGATTGATCAAAATGCCGAATTAACATCAAGTGTTGTAAAGTAGTATACAATTTCGAGTTTTCACCACTAAGTCTTCTATTAAGGGAAACGGTTGTGACTGTGGTATTACAATTTTATTTAAATCTCGGAAATCAATTCATAATCTGAATTTCCGTCCGTCTTCTTTTTTATATGCCAGAGTAACAGGTGCTGCAAAAGGACTATACGATTCTTCAATCAAATTTTCTTCCAATAATTTAGCCACCTGTAGTTCTATCTCTTTTTTATCTTCTATACAACATCTATATGGTCTTTTAGCACAGTACTTATCGACAAATAAATCAATATGAGCTTCGTAATCTTTTACTCTACCAACATCGTACTTGCCTGTTGCGAAAAGTGATTTATATTTTGATATAAGGTTATCAATCTCATTCCGTTGATACACATTAAGGTGATTCACCATAATAGTAAAGTCTTTTTTCTCTAGATGTTCGTTAAAATTAATTACATATTGCTTTACTTTGCTTTGTCAAAGTTTTTTTGTTCTATAAAATGTCTTTGTTTTATAATATGTCTTATTCTCCATAAACGGAATACTTTGTTTTATTTCTAAGTGTTCATCTTGAACAAGATGAAATTTTTTTATTATGTCTAATCCAATAAAAAAATCGTAATCGAAGTTTTCTTCGTCTACGACAAATACATTGACATTTCTCTCTATATCGAAAATCCTTATTTTGAGTGTTATCATACCAACACTTTTTTTAACGCCATTAATCGTCTTGAGATTCGCATTTATACTGTTCTTATTATTTTGACTACCTTTTAATGATAAAATTTTGGAATTTAGTAAGGTCACATTCGAGCCTGAATCATAGATCCCTTTTATTTTATAAGGAGTCATTTAATTCAACTTCAATTTTGATTAATGGCGGGATATCAAGTTTTTGGATCAATTTCATTTAATTCAACTACTAACTCTGAATTGTTAACGTTTCTTATGGGGTATCTGTTTTCTCCTACTCCTCGTGGGTTTCTTGTATTTTTATTTTGTTTTTCTGATTCTTTGTCAGCATTTCTTTTAAAGTTGTTTTCAAAATTCTTTCTGGTACTTAACTAAATATTCTAGACCTCTTATTTGGTTAAATAAATCTTCTGTTGTTCTTAAAATATTTCTGTCGATTTTATTTATCACAAACGTAGGTAGTCCCGTTGCAATCAAATCAATCAATGTACAAACATTAATGTTTTTGTTTACTTCCAATAAAAGTATCTCCTTTTTCAAGGCATAGTCTAATGAATAACCTTGTCTGTATTGAAATAAAATTGCATACTTGACTGGTGACCAACCTTTGTCAGCATAAATTTCACAGAAACATTCCTTCCATGTTTTCCATTCCGAATTAATTGTATATTTAATCATCATGGAGGTATACCAGTCTAGGTCCTCTAAAAATGCTCTTATAATCTCAATTTTCTTTGCATCTTCAACAATTGATAATCGTGAACATTCCTCTTCAAATCTATTCATCCATTGAGATGCATTAGATGTCTTCCTGTTAAACTTTTCCAATATAAATTTGTCTACTATATTTCTCGAAATTTGTGGTTTATTTGATTCCATGCATTTATGTAATAATTCTGTCAAATACTCTTCCTATATGCTGTGGTGCTCTTTCAATTTTTGAAGTTATTTCCTCTAAAAATATCCGTTAAATTGAATGTTTCCATCGTCATCTATATTCCCTTGACAGTTGACATTCATTGTCAAGTCTAAAAAACAATGAGGTTACATATAATGTTTTGCCCTTGTCGGATACGTTGGAAAAGTAGCTTGACAGACAAGGATAAAACATTCTATATCTTCTCCATTGTGTAAATGTTTTTATTAGTAAAGAGGTTAATAACAACGTTTTACCCTGCAATAAAACGCTTATTAACTACTTACCTAATTCAAACCCAAATAATGAGAGTGGCAACACTATTTTTCGTATGTGTGGTGGAAACGGTACCTAAACAACTTCAACATCCTCCTACGTCAGCTGGTTTCTGTCTCCCTATTGGCTACCGTTTAGTTCTAAGTTTCTCCACCAGGCGGCAGAGTTAAGCTCTTTAGAGCGCAACTAATTTGGAACCATTGCGTTAAAATTCCAGGCAGAATTTGAAGTTGGCTTTGAATTAGGTAAGTAGTTAATAAGCGTTTTATTGCGGGGTAAAACACTTTTATTAACTTACTGTACCGTAATTCAAAGCCAAATAATGAGAGCTGTCTGTCGCCTGGTGGAAAATAAATGTTAAGACTTACGTATGTTCAAACTATTTGAAACCAATAAGGACCTGGCATACATAAGCTTGTACAATATCAATTATTTATTTAATTTATGACATTAACTTATGGTATTCTGGTTTCTATTCGTTATTAGAGAACTAAATAAAATAGGACATGAAAAGAAATATGTGCAATCAAAAACATACCATTTATTTCCAAGTAAGACGTATGGCATGATAATACATTATGATAAATTAAAATAGATTATACACAACGCTTGTATAAAACCAGCAATGTAAGATTAATTGTTACTTACCTAAAATTAAAACATAAACACAATAAAATATATACTATAAAATATTATGTATATAATAATAGAATAATCATGGATGTTATATAATCCTAAACTAAAAAGATATTGAAATTGTTGGCCAATTTCAATATAAGGAATTTCATAATATTCAGTTCTACAATAAACATAAAAGACAGAAAAGAAAATTATTTAAAATAAACATGTGCAAATTAAGCAAACAAGTATGCAATTTGTTATTGGAGAAAACATAGCAGATACCACATTTGTTTGGTTTTGTTTTGACTTAATTTCACGACAATAATACTTCCTAAAAGGACAGTTTATTACCCAGTTTTTTGATGCCACTGCGGGTCTAACACTGCCAGCACTTGCCTTGATTCCAGCCTCTTGTAGCGGCCGTCGCTCCCATCCACCGATCACAGCGCGTGACGCTGGCTTTGGATCGCCGCAAGCTGTGACGAATAAACTGTTGCTGTTGCACTTCGTCCTTTTCGCTGATAATCTTATGGCTTGTCTTACCCACAAAACTGGATTGATATTTTTATCTGAAGTAACACAGTGATTATTATCAATTGATAGTAGCGTTAAGTCGTGGACACGACGTCCAGAACAAAGTAGCAAAAGAGTTGCGGCTCTCTTAGAACACTGGTATAAATTATCATGATTCGTTTCATTATCAAGGAACCACGCACTCAAGTCATCCACGTCCCAGATGGGAGGTTTTGTGATCTGTTTTGGTTGTTTATTAGAAATAGATAAAAGAATTTTCTTTAGAAGTATACGAGATCTGAGTCTTCCAGATAGGTTAGGGTTGCAAAGTGTGGATATAGCTGAATTATATACTAAAATTGTATTATATGATAATTTATGTTTTTGAAATAAGTCTGACAAAAATCTAGACAATTGTGAACCAGTAGGATTGCTAGCCGTTTTTAACTCATTGATTTTACACTATTCTAACCATTTATTCCATGCATTTTCATAAGTTTTAAGAGACGAAGGCCGCCAACCTGATTTTAATAGATCCTTTTGATCAGATGTCCAATCTTTTATTGTATCAACATTAAAAGATTGGACATCCATCACATCTCCAGAATTGTAGGGTCGTTTCGGTGACTTTCGGAGGGGCCTGGCCGGTCGCTGTGTCAACCAGTACTCGATGGAGACGATGAATTGTGAAGGATGGAAACAGGGCTCGTCGTTTGATGTCGGGCCTCCAGAATACTTTTTCCCAAAGAGGAGCCACGATTAAGTAGATTCCTTGGGCCGAGTTCAAGTGGGTCAGAATTCTGGGGATGAGAAAAGGGGGTGGGAACACCCACGCCAGATGAAAACTCCATTGTTGGCTGAAAGCAACGTGGAACACTGCGTGTTCGTCGTTTATATCGAGGCTCGCGTAAGATGGCACGACATGAGCTGAACTTGATGCCATCAAATTGATTTCGGGGGTTCCCCATTTGTTGAAAATGATTTGAGTTATCTTTGATAACAGGTGCCATTCCGGAGCTGCTTGGTAGCTAGAAAGATGATCTGCTTCGCAGTTCATTTTGCCTGGTAGATGGTGGACTATGAGATTTTTATATTCAAAGAGTCGAGAAGGGCGAAGACCTTGCGAACGAGATACATAAGAGCCCTCGACTTTGAGCCTCCTTCTTTTTTTCAAATAGGAAACAACAGTTCTGTTGTCGGTCTGAAGCATAATTGAAGAGTTGGCTAGGTAATGACATTGACCTTTTAAAGCATAAAGTACTGCCAGCATCTCCTTCTGGTTGGAATGCAAGATCAGCTCGTGTGGTGTCCAGAGACCGTAAGCTTCGTGATTGTCTATTCGGGCGCCCCATGCAATTCTAGAAGCGTCCGTAGAGAGAAAATGTTTGGCCGGTGGATGATGTAGGTAAGACCGAGCATTGCAATTCTTTATCCACTATTTTAGGTCGCGAAATACTACGTTTGTGACTGCGTAGCGACGACAGGAACGGATTTTTATAAGAAAATTGCAAAATCGACTCAGTTCTCGGAAGTTCAAACGGCCTCGAGGGACCACAAAGCTGGCAAAATTTACTAGTCCAACAAGGCTCTGGATTTCTTGTAGATGTGCAGTTTTTCTTTGCAGTATAGGTCGAGTTTTTTCTATAATAGATTCGGTCTTCTTTAGAGGTAGCCATTTGAGGCCAAGACAAGCCAACAGATTCTGAGAAATTCCAGTTCCCTTTGAGGACTTACAATAGTTTTTTTTTTTTTTTAAGTTGATTTGCCAACCTAAGTTTTTCAGTAAGTTGATTGTATACTGGATTTGACTCGAAAGTACAGTTAAAAATTTTTTTTTTTTTAAGTTGATTTGCCAACCTAAGTTTTTCAGTAAGTTGATTGTATACTGGATTTGACTCGAAAGTACAGTTAAAAAATCGTCCAAATATGAAATAATCCTTATGCCTTTGTCTCGCAAGGTACGCGCGACCCAATTGCTTAACATTGCGAATACATGCGGTGCTGTCGCCAGACCAAAAGGAAGGCAGGTCATTTGATATAAATTTTGATCGTATCATCCTTAGGAACCTTATGTGAGAAGCCGCAATGGGAACATGAAAATACGCATTCGATAAATCTATCTTTGCTAGGTAATCAATCATATGATTACCTAGCAAAGTTTCTGCATATTTATTAGTTTGAACTTGCTCACAATTACAAAGTTGTTTAATAATCGGAGATTGAATATTGGTCTTAAGCTGCCGTCGCTTTTGGATGTCAAAAACGTTGGCGAGATAAAACTCGGGGAACTGGGCACTTTTTCCAAAGCACCGGTCTTTATTAAGGTATCTCCAGCAACTGACATCTGAGACAAGTTTCGAGTGAGTTTTTTTTTTTTTTGGCAACTTGAGGACGGTACCCACAGCGGTGGTTTTTGCTTTAAAGGGATCGCTGAATGATTTTTATTACAGTTTTTGGAGCATGAAGAATTTCCCAAACATGAACAAAATTCGCCAAGCGACAGGCAACTCGATCGTCCGAGTCAAAACCTACGTTTTGATTGAAATTTTTGTTATGCGTGGTCCTAGACTGACCTTTAATATTGTCAAAATTAGACCTCTGGCGAGATCTGTTTGTGTGCGACCTTGACTTGTCCTGGTTCTGCGCGAATCGTTTGTTTTGTATCTTTATATCTTTGCAGTGGGTAGTAAGAATATGGGTAATTAGGAAAATTAGGTCCCAAAGGTGGTGCTTGAATCGGTTGATAAGGATATACATTTTGTTCAAAAGTAGGTGTATACCTGTTAAATGAACCCCTCTGTTGTGGGAAACTGCCACCCTGCTTGGGTGTTTTATAATTTGTACTTGAGCTAGCCTGCGCGGCGTTTCTTTGCATTGAAGGCCGTACCGGCCAAAATATTTTAGTACTACCCTCCCCCCCACCGCTTTTTAAATAGCTGACGAAAACAGTTCCTTGTTAAATAAGTTATGACTAGTAGGAGGTATTTTACGTAAGGTTGCTCGTAAAAACTTATCTTTAACATATCTTAAAATCCCACAAGCGAGTTGGAACATATCACTAGAAATTTTATTGTATGTACCCTCCACAAAAACTTCATTAATTTTGTCTTTAATAGATGACACAGTTAAATCACTAGAATTCGCAGAAAACCAACCTAAAAGCGTTTCAAAACCTGCCTGCGCGGCATCTTTTTGTTTTAATATAGCTTGCGTAATAGCTGCACAACTGCGTTCGCAATACCCATACTTAGATATTTATCAAAAGGTTTTATTTCATCATTACATTAGAGTTCTACGAATCCGGGGGTAGAACAATATAATTTTTGAACATCTGAATAACGTTCGTAATTAAATAATATAATATATATTATATACGTACGTACGTACGGACTCGGGGGCATCGAAATGTTGAGCCGATTTTAGTAAATCTAAATGATCTTGAGATGACCTTGGTAACGAGGGCTATTTTATAATTAATTTTAATATTAATATATTATTTATTATATAATATATTATTAATATTAAATTAATTTAATATAGTATTAATGAAAAATTTACACAGCTCCCGGCACACAGGCACAGTCAACCGGTTTAAAGCCCGCGGATAAATCGTCATTTTCATTTTCGGTCACCGCTAACATTTAAACTCAAGTTATCATCACCATTATTATGTAAGGGCACTTGAAGCGGTTGCACAATAGGGCAGTTATGATACGGTTGAAAAGTTGATTGAGCCAAAAAATTTTGAATATTACTGACCTGTTCCATGAGCTTACTTAACTAATTATTGATGTCTTACGACGTTTACGCTGATCTCTGAGCCTCGAAGTCTCAGCCTTCCTTTTATTTCGGCCCCTTACAGGAGGATCAGATTCGAAACTTGAGGAAGAGCTCGAACTACTATTATTTTGACCGAATCCGTTATGCTTACTACAGTTAAAGAAGTCGCACGGTAAACCGTAAACTATTAAAATATTATGTGCAATATTAAAAACTAGCTTATAAATTTGAAGATATAAAATTACACGTAAATTTCTTCCGCACAGCACGAAAAATAAACCGCCAATGGTTCCAAATTAGTTGCGCTTTAAAGAGCTTAACTCTGCCACCTGGTGGAGAAACTTAGAACTAAACGGTAGCCAATAGGGGGACAGAAACCAGCTGACGTAGGAGGATGTTGAAGTCGTTTAGGTACCGTTTCCGCCACGCATACGAAAAATAGTGTTGCCACTCTCATTATTTGGCTTTGAATTACGGTACAGTAAGTTATACTACGGCCGTTCAGAGAATGCGTTCCTGACACGTCGCGGTTGAACTGACGACGTAACTTTGTAATGGCGTTGCAGATACGATAAAAATATTTTTGCTGGTTGTTTACCGTTTTAACAATTGATGAGCATTAAAACAACATTATTATATCAATAATCAATGAATGTTATAATTTTGTGCCTAACTGAGTGTCAAATAACTTGGTAAACAATATTTTTCTAAATCTATACTGCGCTATTACAAGGTTATGTCAGCGCTTTTTGTAAAATAGTGCTGTGCTAACAATAACAGGCAATAATAGTATCGTAATCTGTTCTTATACAGTTATACTTTATAAAATAATACGTTTTGTTTTTCTTTTTAAGAATTTGAAAATAATGGACTATAAGATAACTTTTATGAAATATAAAAATAAAACTACGACCAAACATTTTTATATTTAGGTTGAAAATGGTAACCCCAAATGGCGTTACTAGCATTTTTATACTTAGATTAAAAATGGTAGCCCCAAATGGCGTTATGGGCCGCCATTTTGTGACGCTAAAACAGTCGTCTGTTGTCGTTTCGCACGCATAGATCACGTTCTTCAAGTATTTTCGATCTGTTTTTATTTGATTACCCGGCTTTTGTTTAATGGACTGTTTCTGCTTTTCAAACTGACATCGGTGCTAAATCGGACTTCGATTGTGTTGTGTATTGCGTTCTTTTTACTTTTGGTGCATAATAATGCCTAAACGTGGACAAACATTGAAAAGTGGAGCCCGTGAGTTAATCATCAAGCTGCAAGATTACTTTGAGAGGGAGCGGCAAAATTGCGGACCCCTGGTACCTGTCGAACAAGTACAAGAACGCGTCTCTAAGGCGCTTGGAGTTAGCAAACGAACGATAACAAATATTAATAAAGAAAAGTTCGGCTCTACTGGCACGGAAGATAATATTTTACGTACTCCGAAGAAGAAACGTAGAACTAAACCCGTGACAGATATTGACACCTTTGACGCCGATGCAATCAGAAATCATATATATGGTTACTATTCCAGAAATGAATATCTCAAAAGGAAGAAGCTTTTGGCATCGTTAAGAGAAGCTGGACTGTTTAGCGGGGGTAAAACTGCTTTAACCAAAATCTTAAAAGATATTGGTTTTTCGTATAAAAAAACAGACAAAAGAAAAATTTTATTAGAACGATACGACATAATTTTAAAACGGATAAGTTTTTTGAGAGAAGCAAAAAAAATTGATAACTGGGATAATGTCGTGTTCATTGACGAGACATGGCTAAACGCCAATCACACGGTTTCCCGTTCTTGGACGGATGATACACAAGCGTCGACGTCGAAAGTACCAATGGGTAAGGGGGCCCGTCTGATAATATGCCACGCAGGTTCTGCAAAATACGGCTTTGTGGAGAACGCGTTACTGGCATTTCAATCAAAAACCACAAATGACTACCACGAGGAAATGAATGCCACTACATTTAAAGAGTGGTTCCAGAACGTGCTTTTGCCCAGCCTACTAGAGCCTTCTGTAATATTCATGGATAATGCCTCCTATCACTCGGTTCAAATACAGAAACCACCTACGCAAGCTAATAAAAAAGAAGAAATGGTGGCTTGGTTACAAGCAAAAGGCATTGACGCAAAAAAGCAGATGCTAAAAGCAGCGCTAATTAAATTAGTTAAAGAAAATAAAGCGGCAAATGTGCGATACGAAATCGATGAACTGGCTCTAGAGTACGGTCATCGCGTTCTAAGAATTCCACCGTATCATTGCCAATATAACGCGATCGAGCTAATCTGGGCTCAAATAAAAGGTTACGCCGCCCGCCACAATACTTCCCCGCCATTCAGCACGAAAAAGATGATGACCCTATTAAAAGAAGCCTGCGGGGAAGTCACAAGAGATGACTGGGCAAAGGTTGTTGAGAAGACTAAAAACTTGATTTTGGAACATTTTGACCGAGATATCAGGATTGATTCTGTTATTGATAATAATATAATTATACATGTAGGCGAAGATGATGATGAAGACACCACCTCCTCAAGCGAATCGGAGTCTGATTAATATTCTGTACGCACATTCAATTCAATGTACTTAATTGCATAGAAATACAGATTGTAACTTTGTAACAAAGAATAAATAAAACAATTTTATTATATGAATATTACCTTTTTTTGGTTTCCACTTAAATAACTAAAATATAAATTTTTAATGATTCCGCCAATTTAAAACGAAAATAATCTTAAAAATAATGCGGCGGTTCATTTTGGAGGAACGGTAACGAACTCAGTGTTATGTTGTGCCCATCACTAGTCGTGACTAACTGATAGGTGTCAGGAACGCATTCTCTGAACGGCCGAACTTTTAATGTCTAATTTGTCAAACACTTCCAACAAAAGACTATGTTATTATATTTAATACCTAGTTATTTTTGAGAGTGAAATTTCAAGATCGCGTTACGACCATCGCGATTTTAGATTTTAAATGTTGAATGAAGTTTTACTTCTACCACACACATAATGTTTTTTAGTTAGGTATATAAACAACGAGCTGACCCGTACCCACTTCGGTGGCCGTCGAACATTTTTTGATGATGATGATGAGGATAAAAGTATCCTAATTTACACATTCTACCATCAGCTATCTGCCAGTGAAAGTCCCGTGACAATCGGTCTAGCAGTTTCAGAGTTTAGCCAGAACAAACAGACAGACAGACAAAAAAAAAGAAATATTTTACTGTATGTGACGTATATATTTTATATGCATTATGAAAAGCTGTTAATTTAAAATTACAACAGACACTTTAATTTTATTTATTTGTATACATTAACAAAATAATACTATAACATTTAGGATTGTTTTATCGCCGCTAAAATCACGGACGGCGATGACATTATAATGTTTTATATTAAGATAACATATAGCTTGCTATATTGTATGAACTATCACTGTATATTTTCATATTTTGTACTTCAGTATGAAATATATCCAGGCATCTTAAGATAAAATATTATAGTATCTTCTTCGCTTTCTGTGACACCCTTCATCGTTAAATTTTAATGATTCCTGATTTGGGTGCCACAGGGCTTTTGGCTGAAAATAAGTATTGTATTTCAGTGCAACCGGCTGCTGCGGTGGTGCCCGTCGCCGGACTGCAACAATGCGGTGAAAGTGGCGTACGTGGAGGCGGCGCCGGTGACGTGCCGCTGCGCGCACACCTTCTGCTTCGCCTGTGGGGAGAACTGGCACGACCCCGTGCGCTGCTGTCTGCTGCGCAAGTGGATCAAGGTAACTCACTCTTTACTGACAAGTGTCGGACGTATTGTCTTAAGTCGAGGTCACCAAAAGAAATAGAAAAACATACGAATTTTATTTTTATTAACAAATATATAGGGGTTTGCAACCTTTGGTTTTAAATGAAAAAACGGCATCGTCGCTTCGTCATCTCAAATTCGCAGTATTTCAAATTAACTTAAATTATTTTTAAACAAAAAATTAAACCGACTTCCAAAGTAAAAATGCACAAAAAAGTATGAAATAAAACGCCTACTGCATCTACAGATGCCCACTCATTACTCCTTTCCCAGAAGACTCTTTGTAAATTATGTATTAATTTCAATATCCAGAAATGCGACGACGATTCAGAAACGTCGAACTGGATAGCCGCGAATACGAAGGAGTGTCCCAAGTGCAACGTCACCATAGAGAAGGACGGCGGCTGCAACCACATGGTGTGCAAGAACCAAAACTGCAAGGCCGACTTCTGCTGGGTCTGCCTCGGGCCCTGGGAGCCGCACGGCAGCAGCTGGTACAACTGTAACAGGTGTGTCAGTCTTCAGTCTTAATATTATTCGGCGGCCATCAATGATCAATCAAACGTGGATTTTCGGTTTCTTAACAATCTAACTTGTAAGACACTCTCTTTGTACAGTCATTCATCTATAACCTCATTTTAAACAAATATATATTGATAGGTTTATTGAAAAAATTACAAATTACACTCTGTATTATTGCTGTTTGATAGTATTGTTAGTAAAGAAACCCGAAAAAAAATTGAGAAAAATGTTGTATTATATAAACTGCTTCATATTTTGAAGAAATGTATGATATTTGGAATAATACAATGCTCTAACGGCCCGTTTCAATGTCCTATCTACCAATAACTATTTGTTAAAAACGTCACATTTGGTATGTGACGTTTTTAACAAATGTCAGCGATCTTGCTGTTACAGACAAATATTCCAAAGAAGTTATTGGTAGATAGGTTATTGAAACGGGCCGTAAGTAGTTCATTCCTTAATGGGGGATTTAGATGGGTGACTAAAGCCGCACGATTGTTGCCGAGCGGCGAAAATCGACCGTCTAAATGGTAATTAATAATAATATTATCTATGGACGCTTCACACCACGTCAATCTGGCCCCGTGCTAAGTATCCGAAGAACTTGTGTTACAGGTACAAGAAAACCGGAAATATATTTAATACTATTATACTATACATATATTTAAGATTTTTATTATATTATACAAATATTTAATACACATCCATGACCCAGGAACACAGAAAAACTTTTTGTTCCTTCGGCGGGATTCGAACCCGCAACCGCGGCTAGAGCACCAACGCGCTGAACCACTGAGCCACAGAGGTTAAATTCAATTATTTGACGGTTTTTTTGCGATACAAATATGACGTTTCTAACAAATAGTTATTGGTAGATAGGTTATTGAAACGGGCCACTAGTCACTTGCGACGTTGCCGAATCGCCAATGGGACTTACGATTTTTGCCGCAAATTACCCCATTAGATTCAATTTACACCGGAACGAAACGATACGCGACATGGTGCTGCATTTTTAAAATATATATTAAAAATTTAACTTTATTCATTACACAAGAAGATACACTTTTTATGCAGTGCACATGTGCAGTGTATGACTGAAGTCACATAAAACATATATTTTTTGTGTAGCAAATAAAGCAAATAAACCTAATAGCTATCTTAAAAATGCAGCGTTGCGTATCATAGCGGTGTAAACTGACCCTTAGTTACTATTACATACAGTTTTTTATTTGAGATGACATCAAACGATGAAGTCAGAATCTATGGGATCGATTTCTGGATGATTGAATGAATGAAAAACTCGTTATTGCACCAAATACAAATAGGACACATAGAACATAGAAAAACTAAACTGGATATTAATTTTTCAAAAATTTGTTGATAAAAGAAGTTAGATGTAAAGACAGTGACGATAACATTTTCACTCCATCAGATACGACGAGGACGAGGCCAAGGCGGCTCGCGACGCGCAGGAGCGGTCGCGCGCGGCGCTGCAGCGCTACTTGTTCTACTGCAACCGCTACATGAACCACATGCAGTCGCTGCGCTTCGAGTCCAAGCTCTACGCCTCCGTCAAGGAGAAGATGGAGGAGATGCAGCAGCACAACATGAGCTGGATCGAGGTTAGACAATCACCAAATCACCATAGACATATAAATATACCTAAGGATGTTGCACTCCAAACAAAATTTACAGCAAAGTAATAGTTAACATTGATAGAGGTTGACAATAGGCTAGTTTCATCTATCGAAATCAAATGATATAAATTTGTTATTTATATAGTTCATATCATAAGAAATACGAATACAACACTATTTTATTATATATAAATATGCGATTTATTTATAATTTTGAAAGTAAAACTGTAATTTTATTATCTGTATGTCACGTGACCTAAAACTTTGTTTTTATGACGTCACGATAATGGTGGCTGTCGTTTTGGCGCAAACATTTATCGTTTAAATTTTAATATATTTTTTTTGCATAAAGATATATTATTTCCAGAAAAAAAATACTAGTTGACTAACGAATCGATACAGACATTTTTAAATATATTTGAAAAAAATGTAGACTAGCCTATTGGGTATTTGCTTACTTGTAAAATTAAGTTTTCTTTTTAATATTCTGTAATAATTAAGAACCATTTGATGTAATTAAAAAAAAATAGATTGTATGTGTAGTTTTGTAATTACAGTGGAGTCATTTTGAATTTTGATGAATTGTCAAATGTTACCTATTAAAATGACTCCAATTTAGGTATATTTCAAAGTTACAAAGAGTTTAAATAATATTTTTAATAACATTACTTTAGAAAGCCTACATAATTTGTTCACTTACATCCAATACAATAAAAAATCTATGGTAATGAGGATCAGTCATGTTTCTTGTGGGGTATGCAGGCTTATGGCGCCAAAAAATACAGTAAATACTGTAAATAAATTATTCAAATCGGACCAAATATGACGAAGCGACGCGCGTTTCATAAAAACTTTAATAAATCCACTATTTCTTGATGGATTTTAATAATTAAAAAAATAAAACGCTCAGTAAGTTAACACACATACTGAGAGATTTGCTACTAAGTGATTGATCCTCATTATGAACATACACACACAAACTTCAACAATTTTGTGCATGTGACCATATGTCATATACTTCTATGAACTTTCATATTTTTCAGAGCACTATTAATTTACATAAGCGTCAGCTCATACCGAGACTCGACGGGACGCGGCGCTGCATTTTTTAAAAAGCCATTCAAAATTGAACTTTATTCACTACAACTAGAAGGTACAAGTTTAATGAGCGTTTTTAATGTCGTGACTTTTGACAGCTGTTCGGCACGACATTGACCCGACTTATACGCCGCGCCGCCTTAATTTGGAGCTGCACTCTTGCAATGAAACGTGTATCTTCTTTAGTAGTGAGTAAAGTTCAATTTTGAATCGCTATCTTAAAATGCAGCGTCGCGTTGCGTCTCGGTGTGTGCTGACCCTTATAAAAAATTACAGACATGTACTCCAACTCCTGAAGTTGACTTGTGTCATTGTTAGCCATCATTAGGCTGAATAATCACATCATCAGCTTTTTGTGCGCGTTCTCAAATCTATCATGTATCTGCATTTTCAACATTCAACACATGCTAAAATCACGAACCTCGTATTCACAGGTCCAATTCCTGAAGAAGGCGGTGGACATCCTATGCCAGTGCCGGCAGACGCTCATGTATACGTACGTGTTCGCGTACTACCTGCGCAAGAACAACCAGTCAGTGATCTTCGAGGACAACCAGCGCGACTTGGAGTCCGCCACCGAGACGCTGTCCGAGTACCTCGAGAGGGACATCACCAGCGAGAACCTGGCAGATATCAAGCAGAAGGTGCAGGATAAGTACAGGTGAGTGTATCATCACCAAATAAGGGGACAATATACTTCGTAGGAAGAGGAAAACGAGGGAGAGAGAGAGCGAGAGGGAGAGAGAAAAAGCGAGAGAGAGAGGAAGAGCGAGAGAGAGAGGAAGAGCGAGAGAGGGAGGAAGAGCGAGAGAGGGAGGAAGAGCGAGAGAGAGAGATATGTTATATATAACTGTTAACTACATAACACCACAAAAAGGCGGCGCTTTCCCCTTGGCCGCGTACTAAGTCACACGTGGTGGTCACCAACAGTGGAGTAATTGTATTTGTATTGAAAATGTAGCTACGACATAAACTTTAGGTATAATCCGAATTTTTAATCATTGGTTTTTTGACTTGCCTCTAGTGTTAAAGGTGGGGCAAATTAATATCAAGAGACCTTTGACGAGACGATGACGACTTTTGAGAGGCGGTGTATATTATTATTATTTATTAATGCGTTGTTTAGATTTTGCTCTGAAATCTTTAATTTAATTCCCAGGTACTGCGACAGCCGGCGCAAAGTACTACTGGAGCATGTGCACGAAGGCTATGAGAAAGACTGCTGGGACTACACAGAGTAAACACCCTCCCTCCTTATCACACACACACGACTCGTGTATGGCTATCTCTCTCACACACCATGCGCACCCGCACCTAGTACGAGAGCCGGGACATTTTAAATAAGGCTTAAACGATTTAATATAACTTGGAAATGGTATTAAATACTCGTTCAAACATGTCCACATGAGTATATTTTGATTATTTTCTAAGTGTCTCTCGCACGAGAGAGAATATAGGGAAATTTAGTTTTAAACTGCCTTAGTTGTATTAAAGTTTTGTGTAACAAAAATCGGTATATATTTTGCTCCAATAATACCGTAGTGCTGTCGATTTTTAGAAGAACAATACGTAAAAATTAAAAACAATAGAAACGATACTGCAATTTTATTATTTATAAATTTTAATAAAGGCCCACTGATTTAGATTCTGTTCATATAATTACTTATATTAGGTCTTCATTTAATTGTTGCTAGTCAGAAGACCGAACCGTCTTTTCATACTGGAATTTACGGGATGTATGAAAGGGTAATTTACGGGAACAGTGACGATGAATGGTCAAGAATAGTAGCGATTATTTTTAGTTTTTTTGGTATATCAATGTGCATGCCTCGATTATGTGGTGCCGAAACAATTATACATTTTGTTTGTACATTTGTACAACCCAACTTTAAAGATTTTTTTATAAATTCAAGATTTTTGTTTTCGTTTCAAATATAATTATATAACATTAAAAAAAAACTTGATTTAGTTAATATTGTAATTATAGTAGGTATATGAAAACACCTTATGTATTTAGTTACTACAACAATTTTAAAAGGAGTACACAAAATATTATGAACCTGTGATTTCTTCCGAGTTTCTGACATCTTCATAGAAGAACGACTCAGGGTATACACTAACTGATTACCCGAATATTGCTGTAAATAAAATATATAATTATCGGTATTAATAATAAAGAATCACGTTTGTAACATCTATTTTAATAATAATAATTGTATTCTCTACTTGCAAAGCGACGTACGAATAATTTAATTTGTTAAAATAATAAATATTTTAATTGTATTTTTCATCGAGATTTTTTGTCACTGACCTAAAAACATGCCACATAATATTATCAGCCTGATATAAATCAGCAAATCTACCACCTTCATTAAGGTTTCAATAAAGTGAATGTATAATTAAAATTAATATTTCATAATACTACTTACCTTTAGGGGGCTATAATTTTGTAATAAAAGCAAAACATCACAAAAAAATAAATCTAATATATTAAGCATCTCCCACTCTAGAATAGTATTTTATGTCCGCTACTGACCACAACGATAAAACTGCACAGTTCGGTCACAGTATACATATTAAGTATGTGTGCGTGCGCCGATTCGGGCGGTCTAGTATGAAGATGTAGTACTGTGACCGACCTGTGCAGTTATATCGTTGTGGTGAGTAGCGGACATTACTCGGAACTTCCAATGTGTAATTTGGCAGTCATTTATTAAAAACTTCGGCGTCATGTTCTTGAATCTAGAATGATCTAAAATGGGTGTTTTCATGTTTACAATGATAGTATTGTGTTAATTTAAAACCCAGATCTCTGAAAATAGTACGATAGATTTTGGAGTTGACTGTAACTTGATGTAGAATCGTTAGTATGTTTTTGTATTGTATTTTTTTTTTTTGGTATGTGAAGTACAGTATGTTTTAGAAGGAAAGAAGATTTTAGCAAATAAGTTAATTTTTGACTATGAAACTAATTATTAATTATTATGCATGCACCTAAAAAAACCCGTTTATTTCGTTAGATAAAAATAATTTAAAACAAATTGTACTTCACAATTATTGGAAGTTGGTTTCGTCGTGTAGTAGATTGTGTTGTGTAGACGGTAGCCGACACTGCGACAATAGTGACGCCCGCTTTCTGAGGTTTTTTGTAGGAAGTTTATCTATTCAATAGCGCATTTGAATGGATGATTCCGTTAACCAAACAAAATCTCTGTCGAATATATAAACTGCCGACAAAAACCTCTCTAGCCGAGCATATATCAAAGTTCATCTCATTTGGTCAATTCGCTTAAAGTAACATCGGTGTTCGCTTGCATTGTTTGTTTATGAACCATTCGAGATAGTGGCACAATACTAAGTAATAACATTTATGGTATGTAAGTGAAACGAAAAAAAAAATATTTTTTACCAAAAATCCTATTTTTGTTATTAGAGTATGGTATCTACTGTAAACGTTAAGCTAGTTCATGAAATGTTTTAATTCTGTGATCGATTTTAATTTAATGCTTCAAAGGATCGACTTGTTGCTGGACTGACGCTTTGGCGAGGACAAAATCTTTCTTCTCTTTCACTCGTATTACAATAAAAAGAGTACGTGTTAGTTATTTAGTAAGCCTTCGTTCTCACGAGCGGTTTTTTCTGTCAGCGTTACTAAAGCAGCACTGAAAATAGAACTCTGCACTAATACGACAGATTTGAAAATCGAACATACGGCAGTAATTTGACAACTCGATGCTCGTGAGTTCGCTTTTCAGCTCTATTGTATTAGAGCAGAGTTCTATTTACAATGCTGGTTTTACTAAGGCCGTATTGACCAGTCATTCCTCTGGAGAAGGCTGGCTATGTTGAGAGAATGCCGTATGTACTTGGGCAACCATACGACATTTAAAAACCAACTGTCCCAGGCACTACTGTATTTCAAGAGTGGTTACTTCGCTCGGAGAATACTGTATAAATCATCCAATAACGGATGATAAGGCCTAAGTTTTTTTACTAAGGCCAACGGAAAAAACTGCTCGTGGGAACGTAAGCTAATTAAGTCTGAGAATAGCTATAACAAATTTCCAGTTTTGTTCTCGTGAAATCGTGCTACTGCTGTGCGTAATTCCACTAATGTAAAGTAACTAACAAACTCTTGTTGTAAAATTCTAAATACGAATCGTAGAGGTCATTTCACTGGTTTGAACGCGCGGCTTGCATCGCTACATATCCGTCATCGGTAGGCCGCGTGACGCAGTATGGTGGCGCTACCTAGTGTCGCCAGTGTTCAAACCCGCTAGGCCGGTTCGCGGGACTGTACATATTATGATGCTGTATAAATATTTATATGGATAACATGTTCACAATAATTCCTATATATTTTTTTGACGAGCATTCTGTATGTGTGTCCCAGAGACACGATAATTGTCTTAATGGTAAGACGAAAATAAATAATAACCTCTACACACGTATGTTATTTACACCTCTACCCATTATTTAGGCTTACTACGAGTAAAAGAGAATAAATTCTGCCATACGTGGGCGCAGTTCGCCGCGATAAGACTCACTCACGGAGTGTGCGCGGTTTGTTTGAAGCTTATCTCGGCAAATTGGGTATTCCATACATTTTAAAAAAATGTTTTTTTTTGTTCAAATATAATTAGGTATTACAACTTGATAAAAGTTAAGACTATAAACATTTTATGTGTAGTTTTGTAATTGGGAATCAGAAAAAAAAGAAACAAAATTAAGTAAATGTGTTTTAAAACTTTATTATTAATAATATTGATATTTAATGCGAAAAACAAGTTTTTTTTTAAATTTAATTATAAACAATTAAAAATGATAAAACAAAAATAAAATAACGTGAATATGAACGCGCCACGATCGGTCACCATAATTGTGACGTCATAATGCTAAATAGTGAAAAGTCAAGAAAACGATTATAATTTTGAATTTCGAACGCCAATACTTACGATCGCCAGTTGCGTTGCCTTGCGCCCTAGAGTGAAAACTATCATTATGACGTCACACGCGCTCCGATTTGTTCGAGAGCTATCGGCGTGTCTTCGGTACTGGATTCAAAAATTTATTTTTATTTTGATATAACTTGAATTATTGCGAAAAAAAATAGTTTTGTTATAAAACTTATATATGATCTTTCCATTTATCACAAAAAAATAAAAAGTTCAAAAACCCAATTGGGAGAAACTTAGAAAATAGTTGGAATATTTTTTACAAAAATATTTACTATAGTAAGTATGAATATAAACGCGTAAACTACAAAGATATCAGAAATGTTTTGCATGGTCACATTCTGTGTGTGACGTCACATGCCAGTATTACTATTGTATGGAGCTTTTTCTCGAGACTCACAAAAGTGCTCCAAAAAGTCTCATCTGTCCAAGTCAAATCTCAAAAATATTCATTTTTGGTGTATTATTCCTTTTGAAAACTTTCTTATTTTTCATTATTCAGCATTATTAATTCATGTATAAAAAATACAGGCAAATTATGCTAGCGCTGCCGAAATAAATAAACACTATTAAATCCCTTTATCTAATACTAGACGTTTCCCGCGACTCCGTACGCGCAAAAGAAAATACATTTTCCTGCGTCTACTCTAACTGCCGAATTTCATCAAAATCGGTCCAGTAGTTTTGAGGCTATTCAATGCAAACAAACCGACAGACATACAAACAAAAAATATTTCTTCTTATAATATTAGTGTAGATGTACTGTCAGGGAATCTAATTCCTTAGCAGGTTGACCGGTGTATATGACACAGGGGCGACACTCTCTATAAATGACAGCTCGAGCACCGGCGAATGTCAGCCATGTTCACGTAAACCTAGGGTTGACACCGAAATGATTTCAAACGTCGCGTCAGGCAAATCTATCATAGATATTATGAAATTATATTGTCAGTTATGTCAAAGCACGAAACGACTAGCGGCCAGCCCCGTGAACGAAAGTCCTGGCTGGAAAAAACTCACGCCCCGCCCGCCTCCGCATTCGCCCGGCCACGCACACACAGCCGCGAGCTGTCATTCGTGTAATTCGGTGGAATGTCGATTCTTTACGTTAGTAATGTATATTCTTTGGTTATGATTTGTTCGTATATCAAACTGATATGTCATTGACAATTATTGTAGTGGGACTACATGCTGTTATTATAATACAAATTATGAGAACACTCTACCTGCTTATGAATTAGATTTCTTGATAGTACATAGATACTTGTTATGTTTATTATTTTGTTCTATAAGCTGAAGAAATTTTATAATTTTTTCTGTAACAGGGACGCTTTGGAGCCCTCGCCTGCGAGTAAAACTTAACAGAGTGATTTTGATAGAGGTATCTGTTCTATGATTTACTTTATTAATATTTACAGGTAGTTAGACAGTATTCTTGGATATATTCATTGCATGTTATGCATATACTAATGGATATTTATAAAAAATATTTTTACTACAAAATGCTGTAGGTATTACATACGTTAAAAAATGTATGTATTAGTTGTTGTATATTAGTCTAGAAAATTATATAATTTAGTACCTACCTGAGAACGAAAAATACACGCAGCGATAGCAGGTCGGTCTTTAATTGGTGAGCAAGTTTTTTAGATCACCCATAATATACATTGTTTTCTCCTCTGTAGGTAACTACCATATTTTCGAAGACTTGTAAGTATGTCATTATATCCTCTTTAAGTAATTGGTTCTTATTTGTTACTATACTTAAGTTATTGTTTTTTTTGTTTGTTCGAGCTGTAAGTTTCTTTGAATAAAATAATAATAATAATGCTATTTTAAAAAGTAGTAAGCGTTTTTATCCACAAGTATTATTTACTAAACCAAGGCTTCAGTGTGCTGAGTGCGAGTTTTTTACACTACTCGCCGTGAATAATGTTTAATGCCTACCTACCGCGCGAAGCTGAACGCGAACGAACAGACTACCGCGCGTAGCCGACCGTGCGAAGCCGACCGCGCGTAGCCTACCGCGCATAACCGACGTATTGATGAAAAATTCAACTGCTACTATGGTAGCTATTACGGTATTACCTATATTATTTTTATAACAAATACTAAAAACAGAATATAAAATATAATATTTGTGTTCAATTTAATATTGAAACTGAACATGCAGTGTTTTTTTGTAAACACAAAAAACCACTGCATTTTGTAAACACAAAATCCCTAAAAAAACTTAGGGATTCCTAAGCTACTAAAGCTTTTATAATTCCTATAAAAAAGCTTTAGTAGCTACTATTTTAGAAGTTTTTAGTAGAAAACGACGCGAGTTTAGTAGTTTCGCAAAAACAACAGAGTTGGCAACACTGGAACGAATCGCTTCAGTCCATATCTCTATATATATCTATTATCAGCTTCAGTCTTGAAATTGCACACATACGATAAAATTTTGCATCCGTTCAGGCTGAACTGAAAGAAAGCCGGACCATGTATGATGCCCTTTATTCCTGACATCCGTACAACGGTTTTTGTACGGATGTCAGGCATAAAGGGCAAGTGCAAATCGGACTTGCGTACGAAGGGTTCCGTACAAAACGGTAAAAAAACACGTTTGTTGTATGTGAGCCTCAAACTTTTATTTTATTCTGTTTTTAGTATTTGTTGTTATAACGGCAATAGAAATACCTACATAATTTGTGAAAATTTCAACTGTCGAGCTATCACGGTATAAGAAGGTTAAGATACAGCCTGGCGACAGACGGACGAACAGCAAAGTCTCAGTAATAGGGTCCCGTTTTTTACCCTTTGGGTACGGAACCCTAAAAATTGCACGTGGTCTAAAGAATATTTATTAGAGTTCATTGAAGTATTTACTAGCTATAACTTTAGAGACACAATTGTTGATAAAATCTTAAGACTATTACTATAAAACAAAGAAAAATAATTTCTTTAACATATTACTGGAAAAATGTATGGCACAATAATTCGGTTTCGTCGATAGCGTGACTACAGTTGCAGCAAAATACAATTAATAAATAAAAAAGCCTAAACTAATCAAGAGCATGTCACGACATGTCTAAGGAGGGTTCCGTAACTATCAACGCGCAATAGGTATTCTTTGAATTACTTCAAAAGTTATTGTCATAAAGATAATACAGAAGCTAGGATAGCGGTGGACATACAGACAGACAGACGGACGGGAAGAGCAAAATGTAAGGGTTCCTTAAGTATTACGGAACCCTATAAACACGACCGAAGCTTGCGGTAATTTTCCGTGTATGTGCTCGAATCCGTTGAGTCCGAACCTTAGATTAAAACGCCTAGAAACCGGGTACGCGCATGAAAAGTGAAGCAAATCATACTGATATCGGCTCAGTTTGTTTGAACGACCCGTCGTTGTCAAGGTCAAGCGCTAATCTCCGACTATTAAAAACATGACGGTTTGTGTCGTTATTGGGTGTCCCAATGCATCGGAAAAGAATTAAAAAAGCTTTTAAAAAACATTTCATATGTAAGTATGAAATGTTATGTCCAAACAATTTGACTTGTATTAAGCCAAATATTCAAAACATTAAAAAATATTATGTCGCCATCTTGCTGCCCTATTGTGAATTGTGAAATTGTTACTAATAATAATAAATTTATTTAAAATTTTTAACTAAAAACTAGTAGTTGCAACTAAGTTTTTTAATATTTTCTGATTTTTTAAACTACCAATTTAAATTATTGCTAGTATTAAGATAATCATTAATGATAGGTCTTAATATATGAAATTGCCGTTCTACAGTACTGGCCATTTCAAATCAAAATAATTTTTGTTTGACTAAGAATTCTAATTTCAAATTAATTTTATTTTAAAAACATGGTTTTCTTTTTCCAAAAGTAGTCATTTGTTTATTGATTAGTGTTACATTTTCATCGCATTTCAATTTTTTTCGTCATCATGGATACGTTAAAAATTCGAGTAATTATGAAACATGAGTACAGTCGTGGCAGCAACGCGGCACAAGCGGCAAGCAACATCAACGACGTTTACGGAGCTAACACTGCAAACCAACGCACCACCTTTTATTGGTTTGCTCGCTTCCGTTCTGGAAATTTCGACCTGAAAAATGAACCTCGCGGTCGTCCGAAGACTGGTTGACAATGACGAATTAAAGGTGATTGTAGAAGCTGATGATACACAATATATGGCTGAATTAGCAGCAGCTTTCGACGTTAGCGTCAAAACAATATTGGTTAATTTGCGTCAAATTGGCAAGACAAAAACGCTTGATAAATGGGTGCCCCACGAACTCAATGATCGCCAGCGCGAAGTACGCGTCGAGACGTCCCTTGCACTGCTCAACAGACACACAAATAAAGGAATTTTGAACCGCATTGTTACCTGCGATGAAAAATGGATTCTGTTTGATAACCGCAAGCGCTCAGCAAGTTGGTTGGATCCTGGTTCAGCACCTAAACAATGCCCTAAGCGAAAACTTACCCCTAGCAAAGTGATGGTCACTGTTTGGTGGTATAGCGATCACATCTTCTTACCAAACGGGGTGAGCATTACTGCAGATGTGTACTGTGAAGAACTGAACACAATGATGGAGAAGCTGGCACATCTCTAACCAGCATTGGTCAATTGCTCATCTCCGCTGCTCCTGCACGACAACGCGCGACCTCATACTGCACAGCAGACGGTTTCCAAGTTGCAAGAACTGGGGTTGGAAGCTCTCCGTCATCCGCCCTACTCACCAGATCCTGCGTCTACAGACTACTACTTTTTCCAGAATTTGAATAACTTCTTGGCGGGAAAAAAATTCAATACTCGAGAGGCAGCACAAAATGCCTTTGAATAATTTGTTGCCTCTCGTCCAGCTGATTTCTTTAAGAAGGGCATCAATAAACTGCCACTGCGTTGGCAAAGATGCATTGATTGCATGGGTGATTACTTCGATTAATACAAATATAAAATACATGAAAAAAAATCGTTTAAATTTTTTCATACAAAACGGCATTTTCATAGGTAAAGACCTAATATTAAGATAATAATTAATATTTACATATGAAATTGGCGTTTTGTAAAGGAGGAACATAAAGTCGATTTTTTTAAACATAATATATTTATTTAATCAAAATATATACCATTGCTATCTATGCACTTTTGTCATCTCATAGATAGTGCATTGATTCCTTTACTAAAAAAACCATTCGGACAGGAATCAATAAAATCTTTGAAAGCGCTTTGGGCTGCCCCATCGGCATGAATTTTTTCTCTTGCAAGAAGTTATCTCAATTTCGAAAAAAAAATGGTAATCTGTTGGAGCAAGGTCCGGGGAGTACGGTGGATGTCTTAGAAATTCCAATTGAAGCTCCTCTAATATGGTAGCCATCTGTTGTGCAGTGTGTGGTCTAGCGTTGTCCTGAAGCAGTGGAAGGTGGCCTAGACCGAATGACCAACCTCGGTTGTTTAGCAGCTAGCTTTTCCATAATGATTTGCTGGCAATAGACATCTGCCGTAATCGTCTGGCCAGATTTGAGAAAGCTGTAGTATACGACACCGGCTAGTCCACCAAACGCTCACAAGTAACTTTTTTTGAGTTAATTTTCGCTTGGGACATTTGGCTTTGGAAACTTGGGCTTTGGCTGGTTCGCCAGGGTTCAGCCATTGCGATGAGTATTTCCGATCATCGTTTAGGATCCACTTTTCATCACAGTTAATGATTCGATTTTAAATCCCTTTATTATTGTGCCGGTTGAGTAATGTAACGCAACAGTCGACGCGCGTTTGTCGGTTTACTGTGATTCATTAGTTACCCACCTTTCAAGTTTTTTCACCTCCCCAATTTGCTTCATGTGGATTAAAACAGTTTTATCACTAACACCGCAGCCTGCAGCTAACTCGGACGTGGTTTGCGATGGATCCGCTTCTACAATAGCCTTCAATTCTTCATTATCAACTTTGGTCTCCGGCCGTCCACGGGGCTTGTTCTGCAGGTCGAAATTTCCAAAACGAAAACGTATGAACCAAAAACGCACTGTGTTTTCTTTGCCTTTGACACCACCGCCATACACAACATTAATCCTTCCAGCTGTTTCTGCAGCACTGGTGCCACGGTGAAACTCGTACTCGAAATTATTACGATATATACTCGTATATAATATACGTGGGTAACACTGAAAATGTTTAGAACTGACCAGTTAGAAACATTGCTAATGAAAACTTTTTTTGAATTTCAATTTTAGAACTCTTTGGTAACCTAATGTAGTATATTGCATTCATTTGTCATTTGTTTTTGTGAATTGGCGGCAAATCTAAAACTCTTGTTACACGTGAAAATGAACCTAACTAACGTGATTTATTATGACTTTCGTTGTGGGCTTACTCAACAACAAAGCTATGATAGGCTACGATTAGCATTTCTTAATGAAGCCCCATCTCGTGCTACTATTTACAATTGGTTTAACGAGCTTAAGCGTGAACGTAGCAATCTCAATGATGATCCGCGTGAGGGACGTTTAACAGCGACTACTGAAGATAACATCAGTGCTGTGCGACGCATGATAGAGGAAGATAAGAGAGTGACCTATCAGCAGATACGGGCAAGCCTAGGCATTGGTATGAGTCAAGTTCAAAAAATATTACACGAACACTTAGGCGTCAGGAAGCTTTGTACCAGATGGATTCCCCATACTTTAACCGACGACCAGAAACACCTTCGCATGGACTGGTGTCGCCAAATGTTAGATAAGTTCAACGGCGGTGACTCAAATGCTGTATTTCGTCGCATCGTCACAGGTGATGAAAGCTGGATATATTGCTACGAACCGGAAACCAAAAGACAATCAGCTCAGTGGGTGTTTCCTTTCGAAGATCGGCCAACTAAGGTAAAGAAAGGAAGAAGTCAAGGAAAAAAGGTGATTGCCTCATTCTTTGGTCGGAAAGGTCATTTCGCGACAGTTGTGCTAGAAGATGGAAGGACAATTACTGCAGACTGGTATGTCAATCGCTGTTTGCCTGTTGTCTTGGAAAAAATTCGACAGCAGCGCCCTCGAAGCAGGATCCTCCTTCACCACGACAATGCTTCAGCGCACTCCGCAAAACGGACTGTTGAATATTTGACTATGGCAGGTGTCGAAATAATGAGTCATCCGCCATACAGTCCTGACCTGGCGCCCTGCGACTTTCATTTATTCCCAAGAACTAAAGATAAAATTCGAGGTATTCGCTTTACGAGCCCTGAAGATGCGGTGAAAGCGTACGAAAATGCCATAGAAGAGACCCCTAAGGAAGAATGGGCCTACTGCTTTTCTCAGTGGTTCCATCGAATGCGACGATGTGTAGAGAGGAAGGGAGATTACTTCGAAAAACAATAAAAGTATTGGCAACTTTCTACATTAAGCCGTTTTTCATTTTCTAAACATTTTCAGTGTTACCTAGGTAATACGATAATACGATATTTCAAGTTTTCCATTTTGTAAACAGAGTGACGGAAATAAAAAACCAAAAGAGGAAAAAACAAATGAATTACGGTTTTCGAAACAAATGCATGAGTAAATAGCGGACTAAAGTTTAAATTGGAATTCGTAACAAAAGAAGATATTTGAGATCAAAGTGGCCAGTACAAAAAAAATGCCAATTTCATATGTAAGGACCTAATATATTTCTTAATACCAGTTTAATATAAATAATGTTCACAAATCGTGTTTAGATAGTTTAAAAAGAAATAAACGTTATATTTTTACATCTTACGATATTAAGAAAGACAAACACAATAATTCAAATTTTAAGAGCAACAGTTGTCCCTTAAAACTGTACACACTCCACAACTTTAAAATTTTGTTTGTGTGCGTGTCGGTATGTAATGCTTACGCCTACATCTATCTGTTGCTTGATTCACATTGTACGATGCGTTTGACTGAAGACTATCTAGGCGTTATTAATCTAAGGGCTGATCTGACGTCAGTTCGGTCGGATGCGATTTTTTCCGTGTATGTGCTCGAATCCGTTTAGGCCGATCTGACGTCAGTTCTAAGTGAAACGATCGGCCTTCTCTGTGTCTGTATCGTCTGTGGGAGCCTTAAGTGAGATTTATGAAAAATTCAATTGCAGTACAGACTTTAATTTCTGTTCATGTTGGACAGATTTTTTTTATAATTAATTAAAATTTTAAACCCAACCATAAATACGTTTGCACTTAATTATTAATATGCAGAAGGGAAGGGCGTTCGTCTATGCTCAATCGTTAGTTGTTATAGTAAATAAAGTCTCATTTCAGGATGTCGGACCCGAACCTCGAACGAAATTCAAAATCAAGCAAGTGTCGTAAATAATGAAAATAATTGATCGAAAAGAATGGTAATTGTCTGCATATGTTGTTAATAATTAGATGTTTATGAAAATATTTCTTAGAATCCCACAATTTAATTTTATGCTTAGAAGTCTGTATGTATAGAAAGAAATCAAAAATAAAAGCAAATAAAAATAGATGGTTGATGTTTTTGTGTAGATAAGTACTTTTGCATTTCAAAGTATTGGGTAAGATAACGGCTTGTGCCTCAAAACGAATGTACACTAGCTTAAAATATCTAGAATAGTTTATTTGACAAATAGGTTCAACTGATGTATTTTTACCCCCTTACTAATAACAAAAAATAATTATACAGTGGATAAGCTATACAATGGTTGGACGTTGGAAAAGTCGCTTGACAGACAAGGACAAAACATTGTATAGCCACTGTATAAATATTTTTATTAGTAAGGGGGCTAGTATCTTCTTTTCATTAATTTTCTTAGATTTTCTTCGTGTGACAAGGAATAAAACAAAGGCGTAAAGCAGTCAAGTTCTATATTTTATCGTTTACTTAATTTATTTTGTACAAACTTCAACAATATATATATAATAAATACTCAATTAAATCTTTGTCATTCAGCAAACTCAACTCACTTTTTTGTCATAAGTTTATTTAAATAATTACGAAATAATACAATGATATCGGAACTTATTGTCTAACTTAATTTAACACAACTTTTTTTGTGCCAATATGCCTAATAGTAGATAAATTGGTTTCACCAAATTAAACGAATTTCATTTAAAAACATACATCGAGCCCCAAGCGACGGTCCGTTACGAAGCGCTTGTAATGAAACATGTTACTCGGTAAACACAATTTTACTCTAAGTTTAATTTCGTTTACAACTGTCCTTACAACTTGACTAAGCAGATTATCTCGAACTACGAAGGCAATAACATTTTTGTGTACTTACTTCAAATTTTCTCGCGTTTAATACAAAAATGATTTTTTAAATTTTTAAATGACCTTGCACCTCTTGTTTCGTAAGGGACCGTTTCTTACTGAGCTCTCATAAGCGTGAACACCACGACAGTACAGTCGCCAACATCGAATGCCAACCGAACGTCGACCGCGGCACATCGCGGCGACCGCGGGGCGGCGCGCGCGCCAGCGGCGGGGAAGGACGCTCGCGCGCGCGACGCGACATACGTATCATTACAAAAGTATCTACATATTTATTATTCGTAGTCGTAAATTATTGCAAAATAGGTGCAAAACGTTAAGCGTCTCATCTTAGTTTACGATACACTGACTCTTTAAAATGTTGCGACGTTAGTTTGTCTTGCACTCCGTGATGCGCGTTTCTCGTAAACGAGACCGAAGACGACCGACGCGCTGTGTCGGGCGCGGTCCGCGGACGTGCGAGCTCGAGCACGCGGAACGTCCGTCGCTCCGAGCTGTCGTTCGCACCCGGCGGACAAGCTCGCAATATGTACAGAGAAATAGAAAATTTGATCACTTTTAAAAGTTAATTTACAAAATTTTATAATTTATTAATTTACTTGTGCTAGAAAAGACGACACAGACGAAGCTCGGCTTCGAGACGTCGTCGCGATGCCCGTGCGCATGGGTCGCCCGCGCCGCGCCGGCCGCGCCTCCGATGCAGAGATGTCGATCGAAAAATAACAATATTCTCAATAATCTACCTCACTCGGTAGGGGGACGTTCGCTCGTAGATTATCGATAGTAATCTTACTGCTAATTGTCGCGTCTCTCGTGTAGACGAATCTCGTCCTGCAATAAATTGTACCTACCGCGCGATAGATCTCTGCGATGCAAAAAACGTCGCCGAAAATATATAATAACGTGCACGAGTAACGGTAATGGAAGCAGTACCAGCCCGCTGACAATAAAAATCTGAAACGGGGAGAGGGCGCGGGCAGCGCGGGCGGGGAGTCCCGCGCCGCCCGCGCCGCGCCCGCGCGCTGGGGAATCGCGGCGGGCGCGCGCGTGCGCGTGCGCATTACGTAAAATGGCTCGATTCTTATGATGCGTACTGATTTAGGACGGAAGTGAACTCTGGTACCGATTTCGCTGTCGATTCGCTAAGCTTACGTAGATAATGCTGCAAAAATTTTCTAAACCTCGTAAATCCGATCCCGACTTGAAGGTAGGAGGCGTCGTTCGGTAAGCGATAAGCTTAAAAATCGGAGCTACTAAATCTACCATGGACAAATTTGATATGAATAAGCGTAGCCGTCGCTTCTCCGAGCGGAGTTATTACAGGTGTAAGTACGCTAGCGTTCGAACACAAATAAAAATAAGGTTTAAATTAATAATAATGTAGCAATGTCTGTATACATGGTACACGAGTGCCTCAAGTGGAGGGCGGCGTCCTCCTGCCGGGCCGCGGGGCAGCACGCGGCCGTCGGCTCCGGCGCCGCTCCGGGGAACAGGGCGGCGCCCGTGCTCCTCACGAGTTGAGACAATCTTAGCGAGCCGCTCACAAATTACACGAGTAGAGTGTAGTCTTCGTCGAATACAAAAATAAGCTTTAAAGTTTATCCTATCCGATATCTTATAATACTAGCGACGAAAAACGGCACGTCCGCACTCGAACTGGCGCTCGATCTCACCTCGCGGACCGGGACAACGCAACGAAGTGAACCACTAAACGGTGAAACGCGGCGCACGACTCCGGTCGCAAAACAAATCGTCTCGCAAGCTTCGGCCGCGCGAACACAAAACACTCCGGTGAACGCTCGCGTCTCCGCGCGCTTGGACCGTCCGGCGCCGCGGCGCGTCGCTCGCCCGCAGCAGAGAACTCGAAACGACTAGCGTAAATAATAGTAATTAAGTGCGCTTGGGTGGGCTCAAGAGCTCGGGCAGCGGTGCGGGCAGCGGCAGCGGCGCGTCGTCCACGAGCGCGGGCAGCAGCGCGAGCGCCAGCGCGGGTCAGACGGGCGCGGGCGGTGGCGCCGGCTCGGGCGGCCGCGCGTTGGCCCCCGCGCCCAGCACTACGCGGCCGGCGCCGGCGTCCAGCAGCACAGCCGTGGGCGCACCCTCCTCGCAGGCGCTGGGTTCGACAGACGCGCCGGATTCGCCGCCTGGTGACTGCGCGCGCCGGTGCCTCCGCCACGCGTGCTGGATGAGCCGGGCGCAATACTCCTCGCGTTGGCGCCACAGCGTGGACGACACGGGCTCGTAGCCCACCTCGTCCGGCCGCCCCACCTCCACCGGCTCCTCGATGGGGTTGCCCTTCCGCGCGAAGAAGTCCTTCGTCAAGGCGTCGAGAATGTCCACGCAGAACATCATGTCGCCGCGGCATATCGGTATGTCCATAGATATAATTTTGTATTTGTTCGGCTTGTGTATCTGCAACGGCGGCTCCAGAACGTCCAGGAAGTCGGACAGCTGGTCGTATCGGATGTACTGCGTGCCCTCCGGGTCGAAACGCTGCCAGATTTCGTAGTACATGTCGTAATCGTCGTCGGTTAGGCCCTCCTGTACATCCTCCGTCGCCTGAAAAAACATCGAGAATGTTAGTATTTTTAATGTAAAACTAGCAAAAGTAATATATTTTTTTAATGAAATCCCGCCATACCTGCGAGTAATTCTCGAGGATAACGGCGATGTACATGTTGATGACGATAAGGAAGGAGATGACGAGGTAGGAGAGGAGGTAGGTGATGCCGATGGTGGCGGAGCCGCAGTTGCCGGGATAGCCGCGCTCGTTATCCGGCAGGTCGCACTCCTCCTCGTTGATGATGCCGTCCAGCACGCCGTCCCAGCCCGCTGATGTCGACATCTGAAAAAAAAATATGATAGTTACACTCCACGTCAATTTTCAAAAACAATGAACGGGTGATGTAAAATAATTATTTACCTGAAAAAGCAGGATCATGCTCTGCACGAACGTTTTGAAGTTGTACACGTCGTCGAGACCTCCTTTGTTTTTGACGTGCATGAAAAATGACATTCCAAAAATTGCGAAGATAAACATCACAAGGAACAACAGTAGACAAATATTGAAAAGAGCTGGCAGTGACATGGCCAAAGCAAATAATAAAGTTCGTATGCCTTTCGCACCCTTCACGAGTCGAAGCACTCTACCCACTTTTGCGACTCTGACTACTCTCAGTAGAGTAGGCGACACAAAGTACTTTTCTATTATATCACTCAACACCAAACCTGTAAAGTGCAATTTATTAGTTACGGAGTCTCAAATTATTTATTAAAGTAATTAATTGAATGAAAAAATACTTACTTAAAATAGAAAACATGACAACTACAAAATCGAATAAATTCCACGGTTCCACAAAATAATGGTATCTTAAGGCGAAAATTTTTAATAGGCACTCTGAACTGAATATCACGATGAATATCATATTAAGGTAATCCAGAACCATGCTGAATGTCTCAGACTGCTGATAGTGATCCAATGTCATCGTCAACATGTTCAGACCGATGAACAACATAATGATCATGTCGAATTTCTTGTCTGTTACTATCTCAAAAACTATGGCTTGGGGCCGCCACTATAACAAACAATAATTATTATTTAATGCTTTGATGTTTACCCACCATTACCACCCGATAATACTTCAACTGTACATTTGAATTCAAAACAACATACCCTCGGTCTTGGTATAGCTTTCAACGGCTTTTTGGAGCCCATCTTTTTCATAGCATTGTAATACTTTTTCTGATCTTCAGTCATGAACATCTCCAAGCTTCCTCCGGCTTTTTTCTTCTGTTCGTTAAAGTTGTCGATGATCACACCAATGAATAGGTTAAGAGTGAAAAAAGATCCAAAAATGATGAAGAATACAAAATAAAGATACATGTAAATGTTCGTCTCTCGTATTGGTTGACGGCCAACCTGAAAATAAAAAATGCAATTTTAATATGACCGTAGCACCGACAGCAAGAATGATTAAAATATAATGTTTAATATATTTGAAAATAGTACCTCTCTTGAATCAATAGCATCATTCATGATTTGAATCCATCCCTTGAACGTAGCAACTTGAAATAAACATAAGTATGCCTTGCCGACGTGATCGAAGTTCATTGGAGAATTTTCCCAGGTATAATTTTCTAAAATACACGCGTTTCTGTCTGGTATAATTTCATGGCTCAGTGTGGTGTGATTCATGTCAACGCACTGAAATAAAATAAAATATTAGATCATCGGAAGCTTAACGCAAAGTGTAATTTATCGATTGTAAAAATATACAAGATTTAACTGACCTTAAAATATTTGCCAGCGAACAGTTGTACTCCCATGATGGCGAAAATGAGCCAGAATATTAAACACACGAGCAGCACGTTGAAGATAGAAGGTATCGCTTGTACCAAAGCGTTCACTACCACCTAGAATACATTGTCTCCTATAATATGTACCATGAAAATTGCATTGATATTTTACCTTTTCTTACTACGCCAATAAAGCATAACTTTACGGTTAATGCTATTACTGTGAATGCCAATTTTGATACTTTACGATGTATATATAGTTTAATTTTGAGATTATTTAATAATGATTTGACTTTTGATGGTGAGAGAACTACTCGGATATTACTTAAAAATTAGTAGGTACGCCTAAAAAGCGCTAAGCATGCTGTACAAAGCGTAACACTTTAAATAACAATCTTACCACAACTTGTAACTTACCATTTGCGAACAGTGATGGATGGTACTATTGTCAATAGTTTGCATGCGTCCAGCAATTCCAATAGACCATACCATCATTTACATAGAAAAATCTAAAGTGCAGTATCTAAAATAACATTACAGGTAACAAAAAATAAATCTACGCTAAATATAATAAAATCGAAGAGAAAAAGTAGACCAAAATAATAAGATGAACATTTTTGACGATTTCGTCTACTTGTAAGAGAATGTCACGAATCATGATGATACAAAGCCATTCAGGGGTGCCATCGAAGACTTCAAAATGATTAACTAATTACAACTCTCCACTACGGCCAATGAATCGAATCAGATATGTTAAAACAGGTGAGCTCAAATTACTGATGCAATTTTGAAGAGGGTAAAATATTGAATGTATCTAAGGCGTATTGACGTGATGGTGAAATTGTATTGATGTAAGTGTTAATGTGGAACGCACTGTGTAAAGAGCGGCGGAATGGATCCCTTGAGGTAGAGGTACATACCCTCATGCCCTGCATGCGGCTCATGGCCCTGAGCGGCCGTAGGGCGCGAAGCGTTCTCATCGTTTTGAACGCCTGAATGCCTCCGGCGCCACAAAGCGCCGCAACGAAGTTTATAAGCGAGACCTGATGAAATCAATAGTTGCATTTTGAGAACACAAAATAATATACATTATAATGTTGATGTGTCGATTGGACCTAGAAATACATGATGTGTAGAAAATATTAAGACAAAGGTCGATGATAGCATATCTATTGCGAAGACTTTCAACCCACGACTGCAAAAGGAGAAATAAAGTCTGAAGAAGAAGCAGAGATCGACAGTTTTCCGTAATCTTGCTAACCAAATAATAAAAATACACAATCATCACAATATAGAAATTGCTTATTTATAATTAAGCGACATCGAAAATGTACAAGTATAAGAACGGTAAAGAACATTTAGTAATTCCTTTAACGTTCTTCTTATTTATATTGCCAGAAGATGCGTAAAGAAATAAATATTAAATACACATAGCACACATCGAAGAAAGAAGAAGTATAATAAAATAATCGTTGGATAGACTCTTAGTTCCTGAAATATGCCAACCATTAGTTCTGGCATAAACAATGATACGTCATGCATATCCAGAGCACAGTTTTGTTTTCACATCTAAAGAAGGAAAAACAGTTAGGGTTAAAGCAAAGTCACAAACAATAAAACGACATCGAGAGCTGGTGTCAAGACCGGAAAGTCTTCGCTGTATAGACATTGAACAATCAAAGCCAATGCTTCGGTCGCGGTGCCTATTGGACGAGCGCCACTCGTAACTTCGTGTGGTACAATAGGCAGCGCGACGTGGTCGTCTGCTGCACAATTATTGAGCTGTGCTGCGCCTACTCACGCGCATGCCCTCCCATCTTGATACCGCGCGGAGTGGTCGCAGCGCGCGCAACGTTCGCATCGAGCGGAATGCTGGAATATCATCTGCCCCCGCCATCACTGCTCCGTGGTTTACGAGCGACAACTAACGATACCACTTGTCATTCATAAATTTTTGACATTTTATTTAACTATCTTATATTAAATATTATTAAATGTTAGTAAAATTTAAATACTTCACACCTTCATAAAAATTCCTCTTCGAGTTGGGTCTAATAAAAAAAGGTTTAAAAACACATCTTGCTCGCCCTAAATAAAAAACGGCTTTTTCTGCCATTAGTATTTTGTAAAGAAATTGGGTAGCAACAAAATATTGATTACTATTAAAATATTCTATTAGTTATTACAGAAAAATAGTTTACCATCACGATGATAAAATCGAGCCAGCACCACGCGTTTGTGAAATACTTTTGAAACCCAAGGGCGAGCCATTTGATCAACATCTCGATGAAGAATATAACAGTGAAGATTCGGTCCATGTAGTATAATATGTCCTGAAGAATTGGTCGATGTGGTAAGTGTACATCTTCTAATGCCTAAAAATATAAAAATTACATAATATTTAACTATTTAAATGAAGAGCTTGCTGATGATTACCATAAAAATTCTATCTTACCAAAGCCAAACTACTTAGTAAAATCATTGTTATCACAGCTGTTTCAAAGTATGTGTTTTCGATAAGTCTGAATGTCTTTAATCTAAGCATCCCCCAGCCTTGCCAGAATGGGGATTCATCGTCTCCAGCTAAAAATGGGAATCGCGCATAGCAAGGCTCCGGACAGCAGTCAGCCGGTGTTTCTTCTATAATAGCTTCACCTTCTACAGCTTTTATATCCAACCCCCCGAGACCGTTAGACTTGGCGTCTTCATCTTCTAATACCTCTGTAAAAAGGGAACTTCAGTTAATGAATCAATTTTTTTATCATGCAAAACGAACATTAAATAATTGGATACCAGAGTTAATTGTGAAGAATTTTTCAATCATAAATGATTCTTACCCTCTTCTAAACCTAATTCTTCTTTACTAGCATCTTTCTTTTCTTCGCCGTCTATTGTGTCCGCGGACCCTTTGTGACTTTCGTCCTTAAACGATCTGATTTTATGACTTCCGTAAGACTTTTGACTTATTGTATCATCGTCCTGTTAAAAACAAAACATGATTTAGGTCTCCTAACTGAACGAGTCGAAATATTTATTAACATTATTACACCAAAGTTAATACATTTACCTGTATTGGATATCCATGGTGGTTCATTTCACAATTTATTCTGTTATCAGTATGGTTATCTGTAATGGCGTTTATATTGTTCATCAATATTTTTCCTTTTTTGTACTTATTGTCACCTGTAGGGAAAAAAATTGTAATAATAATTAAATTATGGGCTTTAAATATAAGCTTACTTTTCTTTGAATAAATCTTACGTCCTATTTCGGTGCAAAAGTGGACCAAAGTACCTGGTATCGTAAATTCCATGCCGTCTCCTATCGCTACTTCCACTTGGTCTTTTAATTTTTTATCTTTGTAGAGAACTCCATCATCCATGTCAGTGCCCAGTTCAAGCTCGTTATCCACTCGTTCTGAGGAGACACAGCGGCCACATAAAGCCGCTTTTAAGCCTAATGCGCGTTTGTCCCAATATGCGTCGGCGCAGCATCCAAGCATAGAAATCAGACCAGGACGGAACTTAGAAAGTGAATTTTGTCACGATCTCAAAACACATATATTGCCAATAGAAAAAATTTATATAATTTTTCTGATACAATTAATAATTAAAATAATATATTATTTAATATATGTAAAGTTTTAAACTTTGAAACATCTAAATCCAATAACTCGTTTAACGATACACAAAATCAATACATAAAACAATAAATACAATTTTGATAATATTACCACGACACATACCCGAATCGACATGCATAAACATAAAACAAGCTCTATATAATATAACAAACATAAAAGCACCATTAACTCCACGATATTACAAATACACACCGGTCCAAATACACCAAAGGATGATAGGAGAAAGTGATAGGGGTTCTAATACAGTACAGGTCTGTAGGTCTACACTTGAATGCTAAAATACAAGCAACGCACAGTGTACAAATCGTTTCAGGGCTTAATATATTTTAACATACCATGTTAGTCCATGTAAGAATAATCATTATTATACAAATTATATGTTTAATAAGGTTTTTTAAAAGGTTAATGTTTAAAAGGTTAAAAATTAAGGTTAATGTTCATAAATTTTTAGGGCTTAACAATGGTATATAAAATATATGAAATACAAACATGCTAAACGAATTTCAATCTAATATTAAGTTAGGTATTTCTTAGCTAATCATGAGTAATAAGTATATCTAAGTTTTTAACTAGCAGTAAGGATTTTAATATAAATATAGTACCCAATAAGAATGGTACGCATAAAAAAGGATCTAGATTTAATTAATGTTTCGCCTAAAGTAGAGGCATTTTCTAAGCATTAAAAATACTCCTTACTGGTACTGGGCTGACACTTTACATCGGACTAAAACAACGTAATTTTATGGAAAACTGTTCAAATGAAGTGCTATTATTCTGTCACCCAAAACGAAGGATAGTCGCCCACCCACGAAAAAGCCAAAAAATTACGTAAAAAGTCTTGCGACCTCATCACTAGAAAATTATAATAAGTACTTCTGGTTGGAACGCTTTTTTCGACGTTCGATACAAAAGATTCGTTCGAAATACGAATATTTTGTACCTAACTACATAAGTTTGTATTTATTATTTTTCAACAAAATTGCAAAATTGCAATCCCTTTAAAAACAAACTCGACCCCACCAAGGGTCGCGACCCACCGCTTGAGAAACGATGATGTATATATTGGACAGGTTTCATACCACTGTTTATAACACAACGAACAGCATGCCACAACATTCTGGCTGGTTTCTTACCGGGAGCGTGTATGGCTATTTGGTTCGTGAGCTTGTTCTTAAGCATTTTCAACATGTCGGCGATGTTCTTCTTTACCCAATCCTGAAACCTAGATATTCTGTTGAAGGCCTCCGCTATTTTATTCGTGTCCTGATCAGCCGTTGGTGATGATAAGTTAGACGATCCAAAATTTGACAGTAAAAGGGCCAAGAAGAGATTAAGTACCTGGAATATTACAATTTTTATTAAGAACTAATTTTTATAAAGAGTAATTGCCGATAATTTGGAAAAAAGAATAACTTTTTGAATAATTAACTAAAATTATTGCATGTAATTCGTGTCAAGTACGGGAGAAGGAATTTATTAATATTCAGTAGATACTAAAGATTGTCAAAAAATACATTAAACAACATACCAAAGAAAAAATATTTTTTAAAAAGATGAGAAGTTATAAAATACTAGAGATACTCACCACAAGATTGCCAATAACCACAGTCGCCAAGAAAAATGGAATGCAAGAGACGTCTCCGACAAGCATACAGTCCCACATACTTTCGATCCACTCTCCGCAGAGCACGCGGAACACTATCATGAAGCTGTGCATGAAATCCGTAAAGTTCCATCTAGGCAGATCTCCGTCGGGAAATCGATCCACATAATCTGTTATTTTGATATACAAAATATACGTTAGAATCTGCTCTTTTAAATTAAAAAATATAATTGCAAAAGATATATTTTTGTAATTTTAAAAAGCAAGTATTGTTGATCAAGCTTCAATCAGTTATAATTAAAAAAATGTTCTTAATAAAAACGAATTATAGTTGGAATTGCCAAGCTGCCATTAAAAAAATGTAATCAGTAGCGAAAAATATAGTTTTTTTTTTTTTGCAATAGATTTTAAAACTTGAAGCTTGAGATAATACTTTTAAAGCTTTACTAAACTCGAATGAATTTTTCTTCATTTTATATTTAATAATAATTAAAGAAGTTAGACAATAATTTATATAAAGCAAAATTATAATAAACAGTAGGTAATAATAATATTGATTCATAATAATTACATTACTTAAAGCGTTTTAAATATTGGGCTTAACCTCTGCCAGAGAATAAATTTTCTAAGCATGCTAAACTACTACGACAATATACTGCAGCTAACACTAATACGATTAAAAGATAACTAGCATGCTCTAGCTTTGGTTGCTACTTATGGGGCGAGAGATTGAATATGGAATTCATAATAAAGTACCTACATACTTAAAGGATCAGAAAATCTGACAACAAGTGTCCCACAAGTGAGGCGCCTTGGTGGGGGTTACATTAACATATTTGAAGGTTTAAGCTCACTTGGAAGTCTTGGAAAGAAGCACCGATTGTTGCCAATAATTAACAGAATGAGCACAACAGTGTGACGCACATAAACACAATAGATTCTATTTAATGCGACGCAGAGCCCATTTCCAGTTATGTGGATGTGTTTGAAGGGTCATCCACATATTGGGGAACGATTACTTTTTATATTTATGGAACTTTATTTTAGATTTTGAATTTTGTAAGTTCATTAGATTTATATTAGTAACCTTTGGAGGGTGGTGGTGAGGTAAGAATACTTATCGACGTTGCCAGATTTGGAACGGGCTCTCGTCGCAAAGGTAACAGACACCAACGAACATGCAGCACTCCCACCAATTTCCACTTACCCAAATAATTTTTTCCGAATAGTTGCATACCCATCACGGCAAATATGAAAATAATGATGCACAATACGAAGGTCAGGTTGCCCAAGGCACCCATCGTCCTACCCATTATAGAGATGAGTAAATTAAGGGTCGGCCATGATTTTGCCAATTTGAATACTCGAAGCTGCAAGTATAAATTGTGGAACAAGGCGTCACACAAGCTCGCTTACCGGCGCTTCACCTATGCTACTACGGCACTTTTCTGGAGATCCGTAATCACTCAAATGACCAGACTATTCTATCGATCGATGGATGATTTGAGTGACTCTAGATCGAAATAATACTAAATTAGCAAATGAGTGCTTAAATAACCTATCAAAAATTGTGCGTTGATTAAATCTGTGTGAGTGGGATTTATGTTTTCCTTTTCATTATTTCGTGAGAGTGTTTTTGCATCTTTTGGATTCCTTTTATTATCTGTATCAGAAAATCGGATTTTAGTTAAAGGCCAGATCGTTTGACATAGATCCCATCAGTAGTCGACCTGAGGCATTTAAACCCTCGGGAAGCGAAGCTGCAAGTCAATCTAAATTACTGAATGCCAAGCTTATAAGAAGCTGCGTGGAATAACTTTATAACGTGACTGGGATCCATTCTCGATGGACACATTCGGTGTTATAAAGCCAAATGAGACGGTTAGGTCCGTCATGAAAATTAATGTTCAATCAAGCCCTGTGTAAGATATTCTGGGGTGTGAAGCTGAATCGATAATGAAGCCTTTAACTCTTTATTAATACTAAGTTTTCTTTCAAACAGAACCTGTGTAATTTTTCCCAAATAACTGCATTCCCATCACGGCAAATATGAATATAATGATGCAAAGTACAAAGGTCAAGTTCCCTAAAGCTCCCACCGTCCTACCCATTATGGATATAATTAGGTTTAGCGCCGGCCAAGACTTGGCCAGTTTAAATACACGTAGCTGAAAATATTTAATTACACATGAAAATTAAATCAGATATAAACGGACAAAGTGGTTGGTAAACCAAACCGTGATATTTTGTGATTCAAAGTAATATAATATAAGATATGATATACCTTTCCGCACAAGTCCGTAGGGTATTGCTTGTCGAGTGTGTAAATTATAAGTTAACTTATATTAGTTATTGTTTAAAAAGAAAATGACAACTTACCAAACGAAATGAACGTAACACAGACAAACCCTGAACACCTTCTAGTCCCAATTCTAATAATGATAAGGCCACAATTATAAAATCAAACACATTCCAACCCTCTTGAAAGTAATATTTCGGACTCATTGCTATCAGTTTTAGCATAGCTTCAATACCGAATGTAGCAGTGAAAAACTGAAACACAACACGAAACGGATTAAGTGATAGCTTACAAGATACTGTGCATAAAGAGTAAAGTAGAGTTTAAATTAATGCAACAGAATACGTACATAGTTGCCACTTTTGAGCGCTTTCTCCATATCTCTGTCCATATCGTGGTGATCCAAAGCCATGAACAGTGTATTGACCACGATACACAGCGTAATGAACAGTTCCACAAACGGGTCAAACACCAGTAGAGCTACGTACTTCTGGAACTCCAGCCAGAGCCAGCAGCAGTCCCACACACAGAACAAGTCTATTCCCTTCATCAAACATTCTAGAAGCCTCTCCTTGAACGTGGGTCCATCCTCATCGTCTTCTGCTGTTGGGAAGTAGTACACTGACACTGTTGTGTCCAGTTACCGTTGTTCGTGTGTTTGTGTGTGAGGAGAGAGAAATAATTTTGTTAGTATTCGCTCATTATTTATATAAACCAATCAAGGTAAGAGGATTCACTAATTTAGGGGACTACATGACTAAATTCACCCAATTCATAACCAATGATTCTTGCACTATTATTCATATTTTTTGTACACTATCGGTTGTCATTTATTCATAGATGGAATTATGGAGAAACGATTTCGCTTCATGCCCAAAGCTAAGGCCGACCTTAAATAATATCTGAATAATAATTTGAGCTGACAAGCTTTGCCAATTTATCTACATATTAAGCCAGCGTCTGCAATAAAGTTCTTATTTCGCAAAAAATATTATTGTTTTTTCAAAATATTTTTCTCACCAAATAAAAGCCTACAAGCTTTATATTTTCTAGTTTATCAGCTTTATTGCGGCGGGCTTGATGTACTAATGCAGATTTTTATGGCAGTATAAACTATCTATATATAACTATCTTGAAGCTCAGTATGACTCAAAATTTATTCTACGAGCCGAGGATCTAAAATGTTGTTTAATTAATGATTTCAATCAAAAAATATGAATATAGTTTTCTAAAAACATTACTATATCTATAATAGCACAATAATACGTAATATAAAATTTTAAGTAATATATTTACATTGAAAGGTAAAATAATAATTTAATAATTTTATTAAATATTCTACGAATTTTAATAAAAGTACTTGACCCTAAAATAATTTTGACATGCTTTATGAGCATCAGCATAAATTATTGTGATTCTATTCTACGAAAGATGTAAAATAAAAACTTGATGAAGGTATAGCTTAAAAAGATTTTGAACGGATAATTTAAATTAAATTTATCCAATAAAAATGAAAGGAAAGAAAGAATAATTGTAATGTCTTGATTCTAAAGTATTATTTGATGAGGATTTTGGAGAAGTTTGTGTCTGTGCGATTGTGCTAAGGTTGCTGTACATTTTAAGTACCTTAGCAGGTACAGTCTTTTCTATTCTAAGGTAATTTAATTGTATCCTTTTTAATTGTATTAATATTGTCTTTATTAAAAGGTTCTCAGTAGTTTCAGCTAAAAAATGTGGGATTTCAGTGCGAGGTGACAATGTTTAGGCTTGTGCGTTGTGCTTTATTTTTAGTGAACAATAAATGACACCCACAAATGGTCAATTTTGCCAATTATGCTTTTGCATAATGAGCAAATACCAGTAGTTTAGTGTAGTGTGAGTTGTGTGTGGATCAGAATCTGAACTGTTAATATAAACTTCATGTTAATAAAATTTATTTTAGCATGACATTCATAGCAGTTACTTTATATGTTATTCATTTCAGTTATTTATAGAAGCGTTATAACTAAACAGATTGAAACAACAACAAATGAAATGTATGCAACAAGACAACAATTCATTCATAGTTATAAACAATTACACAACAACAGATAAAATATTACGAAATTAAACAACTTTGTACCGTTTTGGTCGCTCGCTCGACTTTGTCTTCCAGCCTGTTCTATGATTTCATTTAATACCATTACATCTGTAAAATAATTTAGATAGTGTTAGGACGATGGAATATGTACGATGATAAAATTATAGCTTACTAATAGAAGTAATAAAAAGTAAAACTTTATGGTACTGTAGGAGTTTTCGGTAATGTGAAATGTTTGGATTTGGTTGCATGGATTTTAGCGACAAAATTGTTCCAAAACTGATCACTTTTGTGTTTATGATAAACAGCCAATTTACCTCTCATATCCACTACGTTAGGTTGTTGTGAAGACTCTATGAAGGGATTGTCACCAGATTGCTTTAGAACTTTTCCAGCTTCGTCAGTACATTCCGCTGTGCTAATTTCCTGAAATCAATTTGTTGTGTGGTTGTTAATACTTAAATTTATTTTAATTCTTTATAGAATTGAATCAATTATATAATAAACACACCGGCATATTTAGCGGAACACAAAAAAAGGTCCATAATTAAAAAAAATATGGTTTTATTTTAAAACCTACTTACTACACTTCTTTTGTTATTTAAAGTTTCATTTGTTTTATCTTAAATCAGGTCACATTAAGAACAGATTTTGCGAGTAAAGGCTATTTGTGAAAAATGGTACATTTTTTAACTTTTCATGTAACCGGGAAAAGTGAAAATTAAATTAAAATAACAATTAATTAAATTAGAAAAATGGTGATTAATATCACGTATTTCCTGCACGTGCTCTTATTAAAGTTTCTACCCGTCTAGGCATACTGAGAATGATGTTATCGATGGTCTCCTGGGATAGTCTCCGCCATTCCTCAACTACGGCGATTCGCAGTTCACCCACGTTGGCAGGAGCTGGAATTCTGGACTTAACATTTCTTTTCAGCAAGTCCCAAACGTGCTCTATTGGGTTCATATCCGGTGATCTCGCCGGCCACTCCATAACAGTGATATTCATATCATTAAGATAAGCTCGAGTTACCCGAGCGGTATGCGGCCGAGCATTATCCTGCATAAAAACTAAATCGTCACCGATATATGGGGCAAATGGTACGACATTTTCTTCTAAAACTTCTCTGATATAGCGTTCTGCAGTCAGACTCCCTCTGTCAATCACTACCAAGTCTGTGCGAGCTCTCAAACAAATGCCCGCCCAAACCATTATTGATCCACCACCGTATGCAACTGTACTTTCAAAATTTGTCTGAATGTATCGTTCTCCTTTGTGTCTGTATATTCTTTGCCTGCCGTCAATTTGATTTAAGAGTATCCTGCACTCATCACTAAACAATACCTTACTCCATTGGTCCGCGTTCCAAAGTCGATGTTCCTGAGCAAATGTTAACCTGTGTCTACAATGATTTACCTCGAGCCTTGGAGCCTTGGCGGGCACAAATGAACCCAAACCAGCTTCTTCGAACCTTCTTCGTACCGTACGCTCACTTACGGTTACACCCCGCACTGCTTCTAACTCATGTCGGGCTTGGACGGCCGTCAAACGGGGGTTCCTACGTACACGAAGCCGAATGAAACGATTATCCCTACTCGAAGTGCGTCTTTTTCTGCCTTGTCCTGCTCTTCTCACCGTTGAATACTGCGATGGATCGTTGAAACTGGTCGACGAAGATCTCTGGATATCACTCTGTAGGTTTGACCATTTCTTCGCATTTCGAGTGCCCTGGCAATCTCCGTTGGGGCGAAGTTCGCTCCAGATAAGGTGTATTTGATTAAAATTAAAACAATTGCATAAAATGTGATGTTCAGTTTTTTTCTTAATTTGAAAATATTTCAGATCTCTGCTAATGATCGGAAAGTTCTAGAACAATTACTACAAAGTTGTGACATTTAAAGTTGTTTCTTAGTCGGGCACAATCTTTGTACTCTGAACGAATATTAAGGTTTTCTAAGAGATCTGACATTAGTTTTAAATTGTATGAAATATGATAGAAATCAGTAAGGAGTATGACCATTTACCTCCATTGTCAAAGCCATAATATCATTTAAATTGAATATAGTTGGTAAAAGTATTATATTATAGAAACATAACTTTTAAGTTATTTCCGTCTAGTTTATGCTAAAATATTAATTTTTGCATGAAAAAAAAGGTTTGCACCATGTAAAAGAAAATATTATTATGACCTGTTAGGCAATCTAGAAAAAGTTTTACATACATATTCCCTCAGCGGTCTTGAGGCGAGGGAGGAGTCCTGTCGAGGCAGTGCATAGGCATGCGGCTGTGACGTCACGCTGTGATTCCTAGACGCTGATCGACCCCGGAGTTTAGCTTCCTTTGTTTGTGCTTTACCGCCCAGCAAATCCCCGTGTGATGTATACGATAGTCGAGACTGATGTGAAGTGTACGAGGAATGCCTTGAACCTGGATAATAAGAATAAAATAATATTTTATAGGCAATGCTAAGAAAATAATAAAACATGATGATGACGAACGTTAAATGGATATCAAGGGCCGAATAATAACTGACTGTAATACGATACAAAGAGAGAATTAATTAAGTCCTATAAACACTGTCAGAAATCGTTACTTGAAATTGTTTTTCGATTTATAAAGAATAGGTACCTAAATGTTGCATAATTTTTCATGGTTATAGCAAAGATTATAGCCTAACCTAAAACAAGTACGTAAATAAGTTGCTTTTACTCACCTAAATTTGCATAGTAGACTGGTATAATAATAGCACCATTTTCTTCGGACATCGGAGTCACAGCGTTAGAATCGTCCGCGTACGGCAAATGTTCTTGAGCATCCAAATACGTCGACAACACTAGCGGTTTTCTGTCTGCTCCTGGTGGATACCTCGCCCTTCCATTCGGTCTTAAAGCCATCTGATGAGACCCCCGAGAACCACGACGTAAATTAAACGGTGATCCAGGGAGAGATAACGAAGCCTGAAGAGAGTCTTTTTATGAGAATACAGTCAAGGAAAAAGAGATTGAAAATGAACATTGAACATATGTGTTATTTATCATAAATATTTTTCTTTTATATTAAAAATTACTTAGATTATTATATTTGGATTCGAGAGATACTAATTATATCAAAGAATGTTATTTTAAGTACATGGTTCCTCAATTAAGATCGAGTTAAAGAGAAGTCAGAGAATTGCTTTAAAATTAATTTACTGCAGAGGCTTTGTAAAGCATCCCAAAGTTATAATAAAATTTTATTGTTCTAATATACTTTCATGTGCTAATAAACAAATGAGATAAGAAAAGAAATACACAAAAAATACAAGTGTAGGAAACAACAGAAAAGTGTTTATATAGTCAAATTGCACAATGAATTTTCAATGTTTCGTGAAAAAATGCTTGCTGTTTATATTGTTACAATTTGACGCTAAGAAGATAACAGTAATAAAACTCAAAGACTGGAAGATAAACTCAGATATTTGAAAAGGTATTAGCGGATAGGGAACACAAACACCAATGTGGAGAGGACAAACCTGGGAGCCTTCGCGCAGTGGCCCATATAACTGTCCATATTTATTAATGCGTTCAGGGTGGGGAACCTTTAATACACAGAAAAAGTGATTTAAATCATCTTGAGTCTAGTTCTCTAACGTAAGAAAATTACTAGCAAGAAGGAAAGGATCAAGAAGAAAACAAGGTCATCGCAATTTTGAACAAAATTTTGCAGATAAACAGCAATAAGTGTGGGACAAAATAAATCTACAAGAATACAAAAAGAAAAAATAACCAAAATGATTTTATAATACAATAAGATGTTGTAGTTAAAATTTTTGAAAATCATCGTGGTACCAATTACGTTAATGCAAACTACAAGGCTCTTATTGAAAATGATTTACACAAATTTATACGAAAACAAGCAATGGAACATGATGTGAAAGCAAAGGTTAGTCATGTAACTTTTGTTTATAAACACATGAAGTAATGTGGGGGTAAATGACATGCATATCGCACACTAATCCTATATCCGTCTATAGATATCGTTCATGCCTTTATCTAAAGTCATGAGACTGTTCTATCAAATAGTTAAACCTCCGCATATCACTCATCGAAATTGAGGAATTGTTATTCAATAATTTAATGTTTTAGTAAAAATTAACTTGACCGAACCTACCTCTTCATCGGTGTTATGTTTGATATCAGCTTGGCCCGTTCGTACACTTACAAGTCAGAAACAATCTAACATGACGATAGACTCGTGCTCTCCAATATTATTTATCGCTACTTATTGATTTAAAGTTTGTAATGAAAGGTAGATATCTGAGAGCTACATTATATTTATATATTCAATAAAATATTATTGGAGACCAAGGCAATAAATACAATTGAAACGATAAGTGCATACCATGAACGAGTCCAGAAACTATGTTTACTAAAACTAAATTCGCGATCATGCGTTTTGAGGTAAAACGTTTTCGCGGAGAAGCGACTAACATTGCATTCGCTACTAACGATTTGGCATTTAATAATAAATTTGAAAATAATAAAAAAAAAACTTTATGAGACAGAAAGGAATAATGTTAATAATAAATGCCTTAATTTAAGTTACTGTTCAAATTATATAGATGATAATGACAATGATTTAGTGGAAATGGTAGGTTCGTCTAATAGCATGCCTCGAAACCAAATAAAATAAATCCAATGAATAATCTGAAAAATAAATGTCTAAATACAGAAGACATAGGAAATTCTAAAAGAAATAGAAAATATATTTTATTATTATCCAGCCAGCTTTATGTAAAATAAATTATCTAAATTCTGAAAATACTAAATCATAGAATAGCAAGTCAAATCTAAATTCTAAGTGAGACGCCGATCTGTTTATTTGCATTAACGTAAATTTTTCAGAAAAGGATTAACACAAAATATTAAAGCTTCAGCAGAAACATTATTCAAATGATTCTTTTCAACTTGATGACATATTGTGTCGAATGAAGTGTTTGTAAGAACGAATTCCATTTTGCTGAAGTGACTATAAGCACAAGCTAATGCGGAGTCAAGTTGAAAAGACACAACCCATCTGCCAATGATTCAGAATATACATAAACATAAATAACCATAATTACTTCTGTTAAGTATCTGTAACTTTAGTTGGGGACTCAAAGGTTACTCGTTTGGAGGATAAGCTTTGGGCGTATTTTAAATATTATGATTGAAACATTGGCAGTGAGGCGTTCGCGTGTAATCTGCATACTCACCATGCTGACCTTCCTCGGCCGGCGTGCCGGTTCGTGCGATTCGGTTGGCTTGTGCGTGGGCTGGGTGCTCACCGAGTCCTGAAAGGGGTCGCTACGGAGGGACATGCGCTCGCGAGTATTGTCGTCCTGGGCGCCCCGCTCCTGGTTCACGAACAACTCGTAGCTCTGACAGGAGGAGTCACTGGGGGACTTGACGGGATGGGCCTCAGCGTAAGCCGCCGCTTCAGCCGCTGCCGCTTGCTCTCGAGCGTGCGCTTCCCTCGCTTCTTGTTTGTCCGCTCTCGCTGCTGCTTTTTGCTCTGCTTCCTATTAAACAATGTTTGCTAAATAAATTCGTAGAAATAAATTGTATGCGAATCAACTGTAGCTAAGATGGTTGGTTATTTTGATATCTATCTTTTTTTATTGCTAATTTCTATAAATTGAAATTACGTTTCTCGAATTTACTTTTATTTAACTTACAGGATTAAATAAATAATACGATTTCTTAGTAGTCGTTTAATTACCCTAAGTGCTTCCTCTTCCGCTTGTTCTTCTTCTTCTGCCTTTTTCTGCAACTCATCGTAAGACATCGCGACGATAGCCAAGATCAAGTTCACAAGATAGAACGAGCCCAAGAAGATGATTACTACAAAGAATAGAACGTGCCACGAGCCCGCTGACCTTAGCACCTGGAAAAGTAAAAGGTAACATTTATAAAATATATTACTTGAACTAGCTTTTGCCCGTGGCTTCGCTCACGTGGAATAGTGTTCTTGGAGAAAAAGCTCTTGATATATTTTATTAAAAGAAGGAGTAGGTATATATTTGATAAAATGAATATGGCGGGAAATTTAAGATACGTAGTTATAGTCTAATTTATCGTTAAATTTGCCATTCAAAATTTAAATGTTATTTGACATTCCAATAAAACTTATCAACTACCTCCATGGACAATTATTAATTACTGCAGTAGAAAATATTCGTGAGCCTCTTATAAGAGGCGACGTGTATAACCTATACACGTCTATCGTAGTATAGGTTATACACGTCTAGCGTTTTAGATAGCGCGATGCAGAAGCGCGAACCCCCCGGCCGGTCGCAACAGCAATGTCCATGCATTTTAAATATGTAATATCTTCGAAAATATTTATTTAAATTACATGCCATAAAGGGCCATATTGATCTATATTAAATGCACAATGTATTTAAGATACTTAATCGGATAAGGATTATTGCTTAAAATGGCTTTGTAAATAAGCAATTATTTCTCGTAAAAAGTAAAGGATTTAAAATGATTATTGTGGGTTATCCCTAAGAGATATAGAGACATATACCATCATGGACTTTCTTGTAGACCTTTTTAAGGTGTACAATACTGTAGTACATTATTTTGATCTATCTCGTAGGGTTCATCCAGCATTTGCAAGCGCAAAAAAATGTGTTTATTTACGACATTAGAAACCTCGAAAATTATCAGATATTATACTATAAAATATATAAAATTATACTACATTATGCATGTTATATAAATATATAAAATTATACTATATTATGCATGTTATATGCATATAAACCTTCCTCTTGAATCACTCTATCCACGTGGTTCTTAAAATTTGGTTAACTTATGGCCTAATTTTGACAAAGGTATTTTTGAAGGTTATCAGTAAATTTTTAATTCTATACTGTGAGTATAATATCTACTTTGTTGCATCTAAAAGGGCCAGTCACTTTACAAAGTATTTTAAGAGAAATTCAAGATTTTTTGAAATTAGTGATCTAGGGACTGACGAGACATGATAGGGACTGACGCCAAAGACGGTTAGTGTGTTTATTTACATTTTTATTGCAAAAGTTAACTTAAAAAAAAAACAAAATAACTTACATATTATTATAAATTATTGTAACAAACAGGCAATAACGTTTGGATAATCTCGCCAAATACTGCTTTTTTATCAATTCTGCTTTTTGATTAGGGTCGTTAGCTATGGCTTCAATTTTACTTTTTGGTTTAAGTGCTTTCTTATTTTTCGTCATTATACGTTTCAGTCTTCTGTTTCTTTGTTGTTCGCTGGCAAATTTTTTCTTCAAATTATTAATGTCAGTCCTTCCTTTTCAATTTACTATTACTTTTTTCCGTTGAACCATTCTCCTTCTTTTTGCTTCAGCTCTTCTTTCAATGTTTATAATATGACTAACTTCAGTAAACTAAGGAGTAACTTCAGGAATATTATCCTCGTCCGATGACGGCGGCGTATTTTGATCCATGTATTTATACAATTTCCACGAATCTTTTGTTTTTTTCTGTGATGTGTGAATTTTTTAATGTGATGAGTAGACTTACCCATTTTTTTCGAGCTCTTCTGTGCTCACGTGGTGCCATGTCCTCGACACATTTCCTTTATCCTTTTTATTTAGATATTTCAGTCGTATTATTTATTTGTACTGTGCTAACAAAAACAGGATCGTTTTAATTTTTTTTCCAAATGTCCTGTGGCGTACCAATTAGCGCCACGATCCTCAATCGCGTTATCGAAGTTTTCACAGTTCGGCACTATATACATATTATACAACATCTGAAACGCTTACAAGCAGGCTTCGACCTGACCGAGCATACCACCTCGCTCGGTCGGAGATCTCCCTTTGGGGCTCCCACTATTCTCACATTGGTGACCCTCGACAGAACACGCCTCCTTCTGGACATCATCTTCATCATTACCCACCCCTCCGCACCACGCCAGCCAGCACTCAGCCTCATCGAGTACCTCGACCATCACATCGTACCTCGGTGGCCTTAACGCACCGCTGCCTATTCGAACCATCATCGGCTTCAACGGGCACTCTCACTATAACGACCGGTCAGTAAGCAGAGCAAATCTCTTCTGGTCAGCACGTATCATCGGCCCCGCACGGCAGCGCTCCGACTCACTAGAGCTCGTGCAGCAGCAGCACAGTTCCGACTCACTGGGTTTCTTCGGCACTGGCGACTCAAGATTTCAACCTCCGATCTTCGAGGGGAAGTGATGTGGCGGACCAATTAGCGCCACGATCATGAATGGCGCTATCGAAGTTTTCACAGTTCAGTGCTATATATACAACATCTGAAACGCTTACAAGCGGGCTTTGGCCTGACCGAGCATACCTTGCTCGGTCGGATATCTCCCTTTGGGGCTCCCACTATTCCCACAGTCTCTTTGTCTGTTCAGACTTTTTTTGGCCAGATCCTCTTTAGACAGTAATGTTTTCTTTTTAGGTGCCATATTCTACAATAAATACACATATTTTATTATTAAAACCATGAATCACGCAGTCAGTATGACCGTCAGTCCCTAGGTGTGGCATCAGGACCTAGTCACTTTAACGACGAGGGCCTGACGGTCTAAGGACTGACGAATCAAAGCAAAATTAAATATAGCCTATTATTTAAAATAAACATAAAAACCAGCAGGTGATCAAAATAACAAGGGAAACACAGCTCAAATTTAGAATATGTAATGAGATCAATTATTATTAATTAACTATCTTTGAAATGACTTACCTAGGGACTGAGAGTTTGACTGGCACAGCACGTACTTCCGTAACAAAGTCAGCAACCGCACTAAAAACAAATGGCTGATGCGGCATTGGTCGTGCGAACAACTAGCTTCACATCGATGCTTTCGCTTGAGCAAGTTATGAAAAACGCCATAAGCTTAAATGCCGCGTATTTTCGAATTTCGCAAATAGCTAGGGACTGATATTTTTTAAAAATTACACTTCTTTACTTGAAATAATATGATAAAAGTTAAAATTGTTATTAAAAATTAAATCGCAATGACTAGGTTAGTAATGTAATAATAAACGTGTTTAAGTCGAGTTAAATCAAAGTATTATTTAGAGAATTAGAATAACAATTAAATGTTTGCTAAATTTGGGAGATCTTAATTATCCTCCCTCATCCTCATGTCCCTCATGGCTAGGGACTGATAATAGGTCTTTACCTATGAAATTGCCGTTCTGCAGTACTGGCCATTTCAAATCAAAAATAATTTTTGTTTGGCTAAGAATTCTAATTTCAAATTAATTTTATTTTAAAAACATGGAATTCTTTTTCCAAAAGTAGTCATTTGTTTATTGATTATTGTTACATTTTCATCACATTTCAATCTTTTTCGTCATCATGGATACGTTACAAATTCGAGTAATTATGGAATATGAGTACCGTCGTGGCAGCAACGTGGCACAAGCGGCACGCAACATCAACGACGTTTACGGAGCTAACACAAACCAACGCACCACCTGTTATAAATTTGCTCGCTTCCGTTCTCGAAATTTCGACCTAAGAAATGAACCTCGCGGTCGTCCGAAGACTTTGGTCGACAATGACGAATTAAAGGCGATTGTGGAAGCTGATGATACACAATCTACGGCTGAATTAGCAGCAGCTTTCGACGTTAGCGTCAAAACAATATTAGTTTTTCCATTTGCGTCAAATTGGCAAGGTAAAAAAGCTTGACAAATGGGTGCCCTACGAACTCAATGATCTCCAGCGCAAAGTACGCGTCGAGACGTGCCTTGCACTGCTCAACAGACACAAAAATGAAGGAATTTTGAACCGCAATGTTACCTGCGATGAAAAATGAATTATGTTTGATAACCGCAAGCGCTCAGTAAGTTGGTTTGATCCTGGTTCAGCACCTAAACAATGCCCTGAACGAAAACTTACCCCTAGAAAAGTGATGGTCACTTTTTGGTGGTCTAGCGCCGGTGTGATTCATCACAGCTTCTTACCAAACGGGGTACACAGATGTGTACTGTGAAGAACTGAACACAATGATAGAGAAGCTGGCACATATCCAACCAGCATTGGTCAATCGCTCGTCTCCGCTGCTCTTGCACGACAACGAGCGACCTCATACTGCACAGCAGATGGTCTCCAAGTTGCAAGAACTGGGGTTGGAAGCTCTCCGTCATTCGCCCTACTCACCAGACTTGCGCCTACAGACTACTACTTTTGCCAGAATTTGGATAACTTCTTGGCGGGAAAAAAATTCAATACCCGAGAGGCAGTTCAAAATGCCTTTGAAGAATTTGTTGCCTCCCGTCCAACTGATTTCTTTAAGAAGGGCATCAATTAACTTCCACTGCGTTGGCAAAGATGCATTGATTGCATGGGTGATTACTTCGATTAATAAAAATAAAAAATACATGAAAAAAAATTGTTTAAATTTTTTCACACAAAACGTTTAACGTAGGAAGTAGCCATTTTTGGAAAAAATAAATATTGTGACATAAATCAAAGTGAGTGACCAAATTACATGAACTTTATACTATCGCTTAATAGTTGCAAATATCGGATAAAATAGATATAAATGTGAGAATTGCTGCTAACACCAAGTTAACCAAATTTTGAAGAACCACCCATTTATTAAAAAACCCGCATTAAAATCCGTTGCGTAGTTTTAAAGATCTAAGCACACATAGGGACAGACAGAAAAAGCGAATTTGTTTTATGCTATGTAGTGATAGTGATTAGTATAGTTCAGATGTTAGCCGCGACTTCGTACGCGAAAAAGAAATCTTGGTAGAACCGTAGGTACTTATTCTTGCGATAAAATGTAGCCTATGTGTTAAACTACTACTAAACTACTACCATATCAAATTTCATTATAATCCGTTCAGCTGTTATTACGTGAAAGAGTGACGAACATTCATACATCCATACATAAAACTTTCGCGTTTATAATAAGTAAGGATATGTTGGTCGTCGTGTTTTAATTATTTCGAAAATCTCTTGAATAGGGAAATGTTAGTACGTATTAGGGGTATAGACTTTGATCTTAAAAATTATTTAATCTCCCTGAAATTATGTAAGTACCATAAAAGATGCAAGCTGTATTACACCTATAATTAAAGCAACATTTAGATATAAACAGCATGAATGTGCAATTTTAGCTTTTAACAATGTTTGTTCCTTGTTGGTGTATCTATTATATAAATTAATTAATTAATTTGTGATTGTGGTCCCCCATCCTAGTTGTATCCATGACCGGCGTTGCTTAACATGAGTTAGCGCTACGACCATAATAGAACTTCTCGCTTATTACTCGTGGTATTAATTAATATACATCAATGATTAGGTAATACCTACGTAAAGTTTCAGCCAGTTATTATAATTATATAGCATAATATATAACTTATCAGTTATTATATAGCATTTTATATGTTATATTCTTTAGACTGACATAACTTTTATATTTATGAACCGATTGAAATGAAACAAACACTACTTTTTTAGTAGATTTAGTGTGATTATGTAGACATTAGTGAAAACCGCATTCAAATTTAAAAAAAAAAAACAAATATCACGGTAAATTTTCCGCAATAAAAAGTAGCCTATGTGTTAATACAGAGTCGTTTAGACTCTGTATTAACACATAGGCTACCATACCAAACCAAACTACTACCGTACAACACTGCCATACCAGATTTCATCAAAATCCGTTTAGTAGATTCTGAGATTAGCGCGTACAAACGTGGCGCCTGAATCGCGCTTTCGAGGTTTTTTTTTGCGCGCTGAGTATATATTATACCACCGTCGAGCGCTTATCTATCGAGAGTCCGTTTTTACACAGACGGGGCGACCAGTTATAAATTTATTATATGTATAGATATAGATAGATAGATGTACGAGGGCGGCACTGAAAATTTCGGGAATCAAGGAAGTGACACAACATTACTATTTAAAAATGTATTTATTGCTTTTCGAAGCATTTTCCGCGAAATTTGACACATTTTTCCATACGATGGAACCAATCATTGAAGCAACCATTCCATTCGGAAGTTGGGGTCTCCAAAATGGCCGTTTTGTAGGCGTCCACAGCTTCTTCAGGTGATGAAAATCTCTGACCACGCAATTTATTCTTTATTTTAGGGAAAGTATAGAAATCATTAGGGCTTAGGTCGGGGATGTACGGCGGATGGTCTAATAATTCTATGATTTCTTGCTCTAAAAACTCTTTTGTTCTGTGCGCGGTGTGAGAACTCGCATTGTCGTGATGGAGGATGATGCGGCGGTTGCAGTTCTCTTTACGGAGTTCAGAAACGACCTGTGGCAAACAAATGTTAGCATACCATTCTGCATTAACCATTCTTTGTCCCCCAAGAGGAATAGTCGCAACATGGCCGGTTTTGGAGACAAACGTGGCCACCATTTTTTTTGCAACACTCCGTGAACGAACAATTTTTGTTGGCTTTAACTCATTTTCGAACACCCAAACTCGTGACTGGTTTTTTGTTTCGGGTTCGTACGCGTATATCCAGGATTCGTCACCTGATACGATGTTGTATACAGCATTTGAGGATCCTGCGTGGAATCTTTCGAGAGTTCTGACGCACCAAGTAACGCGAGCCGCTTTTTGCTCTTCACAGAGCAAATGCGGTATCCATCGGGAAAACAACTTTTTTATACCTAATTGTTCATGCAAGATTATTTGTATTTGACTCATGCCAATGTCTAAAGTTGCCTGAATTTCGCGGTATGTCACATGTCGATCTTCCTCAATCAGCTTACGCACAGCATCAACGTTTTCTTGGGTGACTGCAGTTTTTGGACGACCTTGACGGGGATCATCACTGAGCTTGACACGTCCACGTTGAAATTCAGCAAACCAGCGATAAATTGTGGTTTTGGATGGGGCTTCATCATCAAATGCAGAAATCATCCGGTCAACACACTGTTTTTATGTTAAACCACTTCGAAAGTCATAATAAATCATCGCTCTAGAATTTTCTCGAGTCAATTCCATTTTCTCAACGACTAAACATGTTTGAAAAGACCTTGTGACAAGACCGAGAATCTTTTTTTAAAATAAATAAACGGTATTCGATTTTTAAAACCAAGGAGTTTTAAATTAAAAAGATTTTAATATGACAGGAACAGTGGAAATATTCCATTCCCGATACTTTTAGTGCAGCCTATGTATATTTGCTAATACAGTGCCTTTCAAAAAGGAAATTTTTCGATATTAAAATCGTCAAGGTTGAGTAATTTCTAAAGATTAAAGAAAGTTCTAGTATTTACCAATTGATATAAATTCTCCCAATAGTCTTGAGTCATAAGACGAAACGCAGATAGAAAGGCCCAACCAAAGGTATCGAAACTTGTGTAGCCGTAGTTCGGATTGGGGCCGTAGCCCTGCAAACACACATATCCCGGCTCACATGTCCTGAAAACAATATTAGTAGAGCAAGAACAAAGAATAGGGAAAAAGTGTAACATATTATAGTAAAAGATTAGTACCCTGCTCCTGAAGAATTCCCGCATAATGGATAGTCGCCGTTTTCTTCGTACCAATTCGCTGAAATAAAATAAATTACCAGTTACAAAAATAAAAACACTTTTCTTTGTGGCCGCAGTAGGTTCCGCAGTTCGCCGATACTTAGTTTTAATATATTATACCGTATTTTCTACTCCAGATTTCGAGGAATAATAAACATTTGCTAGATATATATTTAAATTAAAAAGAAGGAAACAAAAAAATATCCTTAATATTTCTTTGTTTCTTTCTTGTTAAATTTAGACACTGAAAGAGTGATAAACATAGATAAGTTATTTACTTAAATCTATTTTAGCAGTTTCGTTTTTGGGATAGATTCCATGCAATGTCACTATAGTGAGCCGATAAAAGTTACAAAGTACGTTGTAAAACTTACTTTCGTTTTGACAAAATCTCTCCCAGTTATCGTCAGTCAGATTGCCCCAGCTCCCGTCCTCGGGGAACACTTTAATACATTTCTGCGTCAGCACTCCCATATAAATTTGTAATCCCATCAATGCAAACACGGACAACGAAAACATCGTCAATATTATCACATCGCGTAGATTTTTCACCGACTCTATAACGGCTCCGACGATGGTCTTCAAACCTACGAGATGGGTTACACGTTATTGTCTAATCCGACTAAAATCTAAATTAATCACACACAAAATAAATTTGAAATCTTCAATCATGTGACCATAAACCAAATCGTACTTACATCATTTTGATACTTTCTTTTGTTTCCTATAAATCCCTAGTTCTTATCTAGTTTCTGTTACTACTTATAAGCATTAAATTCATATTGCCTACGTTCTATGTATCTTCATCTATTATAGCTAGTTATATAATAATTACAAATAAATTACCCGGTACGATGGCCACAGTCTTCAAAGCTCGTAAGACTCTGAACGTTCTGAGAGCGGCCAAGTTGCCGAGATCTATGCCCATCGTCACATAACTGCAAACACACCCGCAACAACCACCACTAGGTTAATATATCTAACTACCGCTATATTCTCTATACAAATTAATACAGTATCACTCTTAAAAGTATTCGACTCCTACAACCCATCTTGACATATAAATATTTGATATTTTTATTTAGTAGATAAACAAAAATCTAAATTATATAATTTTCTATTAAACTATTATAGACATTGAAATAACGACGAAAATCTACAATTTAAATATCATAAGTTCGGTCTACGTAATTTTAATAAAAATGTCTACTACTCACGCTAAAGCTATAACTACGAAGTCAAGCCAATTCCATGCATCTCTAAGGTATGTGAATGGCTGTAGTATGAAACCCCTGGCCATTACTTTCACCGCCGATTCAAAGGTGTAGATGCCGGTAAAGATAACTCTGGAAAAATTCACCTCCATTGTGGAACGCCGCTCGATAAAACAACAATGTCACATAAAATAATACTAGGAGTAAAACTATCGCTAGGTTACGAATAATATGGCAGTATAGGATATATCTAAGTACACCTATGACTAAATGAATAAGTAGTTTGTGTTTTATTTACAGTAACAGTAATCAATTTCAATCAAAAATCAAAAAAGGTGGAATACTCTTAATGAACTCTAGTTGCAAAATTGCGTGGGATCCAATCGTTGTGTCACGAAAACCAAAATGGACTACGATCACTCAAAATGTTCGGTGTGGTTTCTGATGCCTACGAAAACATTTCAGTATTCCGCAATGAAGTAGTTACATAATGCAGACTGAGTCAGATATCGATTACTTTCAAAGAATTGTTCAGCTTAATACTATTTAAGCTCGTACGTAGCTCGAGGTTAAGCACGATTTTCCATAAACAAGGTACATTAAACAAAATTATAAACGATGCAAAAACATTGACTTCCAAAAAATTATGTTCATATAGTGGAATCTATCAAGGGATTATAAAAACCTACGACCGATGATCTAAATCAAATATAAATTACAATTCAACAATTTTATAAAACTATCTGATTACTAAAATTTTGAAACTAGCGTGCAGTCTACTTAAATGATACTCCTAACTCGTATAGTTGAAATGTATATCGAATATTCTAGTGCTACGGGATACTTACTCAGTACTTTCAACAGTCGGTGTGGTGGGCATTATCATTAATATACAGTTGACTAGGATTGTGGTAATTATGAACAGCGAGAAGAGCGGGTGAACTAATATGTATATCGCCACTCTTCTTATGGGATTAAAGGGGTTCAGTATCCATAAAGCGTTCGTTGCCGAAAATCTGAAGATATCTTTACCCTTGCTTATGACTACGAATGTCTGAAACAAAATATTATTATGAACAGATACGCCAAGAATTATAATAAGGTACAGAGGAAAATCGAAAAATATATTTAGAAGGAAAATCCCACGAAAACTCGGACCTTTGAAAGTACAAATGTTGTTTATACTAGCTATCGTTATAGAGTTGATACGGCCTCGAGGCCAAGACAAAAACCCCTAAAATGTTATTAATTTTCGTTCATATCACACTTTTTGCGAATTAAATAACGAATTCTATCTAGATTTAAACGGAATATCCCTTTATTCACGTGTTGCTATGGTCGGACCAGGGCATTTAGTCAAGATGCTTTCGATCATTTTCACGGCGAAATTCGAAATCAAAAATATATGGGATTTGATACAAGTCATCGCTAAGCGACACGACGCTTACGATGCCTTATGTCAAATTTTGTTTTCGAACTTTGCCGTCAAAATTATCGAATGCATCTTGACTAAAGGCCCAGGGCCTTTAGCCAAGATCCATTCGATAATTCCGCAGCGAATTTCGTAATCAAAAATATATGAGATTTGACTTAAGTCATCGCTAAGTGACTTGTCGCTTACGATGCCTTATGTCAAATCCCATACATTTTGTTTTCGAACTTCGCCGTCGAAATTATCGAATGCATCTTGACTAAAGGCTCTAGTCCTTATATTCTTACTGATAAAATATATATCATACTATATATTAGTATGTACAATGAACGTATGCACTACCCACTAGTTTGTGTTGTGGGCTAATTTTTAGGTACAAGGCGCTAAACGAGAAGCTAACTTGTACTTACTAAAGTATCAATCCTATTTTTTGTTTTTTTAAATAATGTAAGGAACAAAACTTATTAAAGCCATTTTTCTCTAAACATAGTATGAACAGAGATATAAACATTAGAAGTTTAATGTTTTTTATTTCTACGTGGATTATTTTCCATTTTTTTAATGAAAACTATAATATAAAAATAAGTAATCGATGTAAATTTCAGTTTATAATGAAGTAGAAACGACATTTTCACTATCTTTCGATTACCTTTAGAATAATTTTTTCGGGGCTAGATTGACGTCATACGATAGCGTCCATATTAAACATCAATATACTCTTTACAGCAAAAGATGATTTTTTAATAACGATCTACAAACGGCGAAGTGATCGTGGCATATACAAAAAATCCAAGGGTCGAATATTATGTATTATTTAAAGCTCCTAATGTTTTAAGTCATTCAAAGTTACTTACTGTTTGGTTAAGATAGAAAGGATCGATGTCCTCGAGGGGCGTAGAGGCGAGTTCCAAAGGGAAGGAGCCCTGCATGCGCACGGGCAGGGGCAGGCCCTGCTCCAGCGTCGCGTCCGGCTGAGGGCCCTCGTCCTCGTCCTCGTCATCATATCGCACCTACATCCAGAAGGAACTATTAAATTGATCATACAGTTACTGGTGCTGTGTGGCATAAAGCGTGATCGACTTATGCAATCGGAAGTAAAATCTTAGTTACTGGTTTAGGACCTTTCTCGCTTAGGCGATTATGGCTATCGTCTATGTGGAAGAGTCCTTATGGCATTCATCAGTATCAAATAATGGTCGTGTTCGTTCAGTGTAGCATATAGCGTGATCGTTTTATGCAATCGGAATAAAAAATAAGTGATAATATTAATTTATTTCCCAATTAGTATTATTGGAAATTAAATTGCATTTAATGGGGGTCCAGTTACACGAGCGGAGTAATTAATATTATAGAGAAATATTTTTATGACAAACTTTTTTCTGAAATATACAAACCGTCTTTTGTAACTCAAGTTGTCCTCTTTTTAAAATTTTATAACATGGTAGTAAAACAATGTGTATCATAAACCGTATAGGTATTATATTGTGTGTTAATAAAATGCGTTAATGCAATTAGGCCATTATAATTTTTTGTTATAGATAAAGTTATATGTTTGCTTCACAAACATTTAAGCAGTTTTTTTTTTTAAAAAGGTTATACTAAAGTAACTCAACATCTGCTTAAATATCGGTAAAGTCAATATTCTGTGTGGTTTGTATAATACAAACACAGTGTAGGCATAGAATATGGCTCGTGGGCTTAAGCTGCTTCCGTCATGATGCTGCCGTCTGTACTAGGATGCGCATTTGGCGTAACTAGAAGCAAATTATTAACGAAACCCCATATTTTGACAAAATATTATGTAAGGAACTGTTTGTTTTTCAGAAAAACAATCGTTTAGCTAGGTTCATTTGTAGCGTAAAATAGGAGGTCGTTGGATTGCACTAAACCAGCTAGGTGTTAACACCATGCCAGACCTGATGACAGCAGCCTAGCTGATTGCGATATGAGCCAGTCGTGTGCGATGAGGGATGATTGTGATTAATTTGTGCGAGTGTGTTTTTTATGGGACTTTTCCGTTTCCAGGGTCTATTTACACGAAGGTGACATTTACCAATTCTGCTGATCGGTCAGGCTATGTTTTCGGGACTATTTTACTCATTCTACATTATTTGGGTTGTCTAGGAACTCTCTCGATTAAATTGGACTAAATGTAGAAGGGCAGGTTTCTAATATCATTTCAGCGCTTGGATTCAGTTCATTTCGGGTCGCGATTCCTAAATTTGTAATGCAAATAAATATGATAAGCCTTTTTTATCTACAAAAAGTCAGGCTGTTGAAATAAAAGGCACAACAGCTAAACTTGTGATATATTTTGATGCTTCAACGACTTTGCCGACAAAGCGATGTGTTCAAAAATGCTATTGTATGCATAAATCATAATGCAGGGCAAGTTATCGCAGTTCGGTCTCGCCAATTGTATGATTCGTCAGATCAAAGTGTAAATGAATTTGGTTCGAGCGATAACTTGCTGTTATTTGTTCTAAAACGAGCTTTAAGAAGGTAAAAGGGGCAAACAAGCAATCTTACTTCTTTTTTCTTTTTCGTCCGCCCCAAATCGTTCTGGAATAGTTTAAAAAATAACCATCAGAGGAACATTCACTTGTCCTCGTCGAGCACAAAAATCAGAATTAGAATTATTCCATCAGTCGTAATGGTTTGTGTGTTAGCACTTTCACTCCAAGACAAAGTACAAACATTGATTAGCTCGTCTCGTGCGCGGGATGCACTTACCTCGCCTTCCGCTCGTTTTTTCTCGAGTTCCTTTTGCTTGGCATGCTCTTCAGCTATGCGGGCTTCGATGGAGGCCAATGATTCTCGGGTGAAGGGTCGGAACAAACTTCGTTCTTCCTCACTGATCGAGTCCAAGTCTTCGGACATTGTATATTAAACTCCCCCCGAGTGAACTGCCTACTAGAAAACGAAAAAAGCGATGCTATTTACACATACCAATTTCAAACTTTCGAAGATTAATAATCACCTCTTTTTAAATGGTATGAAAAACTAGGTATCTCTTTCATTTGATGATTAAATATTTTATTTGGCACAAAGCTATTTTGTCATGTTGTCACAGTAATAACAACACGAATTGGTTCAACAACTGTTTACGTGTCTGGTCAGTGAGACAAACTGAATTAAGGCAATTTAGTGCTCGTTCAGGGAATAAAACAACAGCAGACAAAGGATAATTTTAGCAAAAAATTAGGTGTAGTGTTAACAGCCTGTAATTGAAGGGTACTGCAATTTATGAACTTCAATTATGCATTTACACACGTTAGGAAAATAGCCTCACCCAGTTTTTTTAATATTTGAAAATTTTGTTTCCTTTTCATAGTTTTTTTATAGTTTACAGTTAAAGGTACGTACCGTACGTACCTACGACAACCGTAAGAATTAAGAGTTAGATTTTTACATTGGTTTTAAGAACGCATTTATTTCATGCTATTCTTAAAGATGGTAGATATCGAGTTAATAATATAATAAAGCTAAGGAGATTGTGATCTTATATTTACCCAGATCAGTTTAAGAGATATCATTAGTTACGGTAATAAAATTCTGCCAAGGGAGGGCAGTTTGTCACAGCCTCCTCTTATAATGTTGATTGATTAAATCTCTTCACAGAGCGGAGCCTCGGGCGTTCTTGTCCTTGAAATCTTATTCATAACAATTTTATAACTTATCTTTATTAACAGGATTTACGCTAGCAATGAAGATCATATTATATTTTATTGTATTAATGCGTGAAGAAAAAATCCAGTTGTGCCTAGTTTTACGAAAATTATGCAACCGGAGGAGTGTAATATTTGGCCGGTAAACTAAAGTTTAGCGGAGGAAGATGTGCAGTAAGATAATATATATTTAAAATATTATCTTGCTTAGAAAGACATACAAATTATAAAAATAACAAAAACACACACAATACCTTACATTATCAACTTACTTTAATAAACTTATTTTAATATTATACATTTTTATAACACGTTGACGTTTGTCAATCTGTCTCAAAAATTATATGAATTATTATGGGCGAATTGCGTCCACCTCTAGTCTTAAAAAAAGACCTTTACGTCATACTTTGTTAGTTTTATAAATGTAAGGATTTTGAAAACGATTGGGCCAATTTGATACACATTACACAATGTTTAGTGCCATTACTTAGCTGAATAGTAATTTCAGGATGCACGGAATAAAAGTGTTCACAGTTCATACTTAGGACTGTCTTTATTCTACTCATAGTCATAATATAATAATAATGTCATAATATCAATATCAATCACATGCATTGCCATACTATGTCAAAATATGGTAGTTACACCGAAAATTTCCGTGGTAAGTCCCGCAAATGCTCATTGTTTTTTTTTTTAATTAAAAACTTTGTTAATTTACATAAGCTTACGAAGTTATATCAGTGGTCGTTACCTGTTAACAGTGAATAGGTGGGTGTGTGTGGTGTGGAACACGCGCGCGGCTACACGACCGGCGCCCGCGATCCTCCGCCGACCACCTACGGGCGGACCGCCCTTCTGTACATACAAACATAGTCATTGGATAATCCATAAGGCTCCATCCTTCTACTATTATAAATGTATAGTTTGTGAGATAGATGGATGGATGTTTGTTACTTTTTCACCCAAAAACTACTGAATAGAATTTGATGAAATTTGGTATGGTAGTTTAGGCTCTGGATTGAAACATAGGCTACTTTTTATCACCAAAAGTATAGTGTTCCCGTGGGATACTTTATTTACGCGGATGGAGCCGCGGGCAAAAGCTAGCCATCACAAATGCGCGCGCGCAGTTGTAAAATACATGTTTTTATGGCAATATTGCGCTGCAAACCAGCCAGCTGTAAGCTGCCAGCTTTACGTAAGGGCCAACCGTACAATATTTGTTTATACTTATATATTATGATATTATACAAACGACAATGTAATTGAATTTATAGCCACTAAATCACGGCGTAGCACCATAAAATATCTACTATAAAAGGCTATATTTTTTCCTAAAAGTGTTAATTTTAAATTAGGTTTTTCCTTCTCATTATTCTTTATCAAATATTACAAAACTAAAGATAGGCTATGAGGTAAATTTGACAGAACAAATCTTCATACAAGAAAAAGTTACGCCATCTTGGTTTTTACCAAACCTCAAATGTCAGCTATCTTGATTTCCCCATACCATTCAAATGTCATTTAAGTGGAGACAGTTTTTGCCTCAACAAGCCTCGTCTATGGACGATGTATACGTCTATGATTGTAACTTACTGGTAGTATATAATTTAGTACTTTCATAGAATGTAATTTACTACAATAAGAGCATGTTTCACAATCTTCTAATAAGTATCGGTTTGCTTGTCCGGAAGTTTTGTCGCTACTAGAGGCAAAACATGCAAATAAGCTAGATAGCTTATTGTCAGATGACACTTATCAGTAGATTGTAAAACAGGCCCTTATAGACTATAGTAGTACTTATCAATTATGAGATGAATTATTGTAATATTAGGTCATTACATATGAAATTGGCGTTTTGTAAAGGAGGAACATAATGTCGTTTTGTAAAGGAGGAACATAATGTCGTTTTTTTTTACAACCTTTGATTAAATATATTTATTTAATCAAAGTATATACCATTGCTATCTATGCACTTTTGCTATCTCATAGGTAGTTCATTGATTCCTTTACTAAAAAAACTATTCGGGAGTAATCAATAAAATCTTTGAAGGCGTTTTGGACTGCCCCATCGGAGTTGAATTTTTCCCCTTGCAAGAAGTTATCCGAATTTCGAAAAAAATGGTAATCTGTTGGAGTAAGATCCGGGGAATATGGTAGATGTCTTAGACATTCCAATTGAAGCTCCAGCTTGTGGTCCAGTGTTGTCCTGAAGCAGCAGTGGCCTAGAGCAAATGACCAACCTCGGTTGTTTAGGAGTTAGCTTTTCCATCATGATTTGCAGTTGCTGGCAATTGACATCTGCCGTAATCGTCTGGCCAGATGTAAGAAAGCTGTAGTGAACGATACCGGCACTAGTCCACCAAACGCTCACAAGTAACTTTTTTTTTGAGTCAATTTTCGCTTGGGGCAGGCTTTGGCTGGTTCGCCAGCGTTCAACAATTGCGATGAGCGTTTCCGATTATCGTACAGGATCCACTTTTCATCACAGGTAATGATTCGATTTAAAATCCCTTCATTATTGTGCCGGTTGAGGAATGTAACGCGGCAGTCGACGCGCGTTTGTCGGTTTGGTGCACTCAATTCATGAGGTAACCACCTTTCAAACTTTTTCACCTTCTCAATTTGCTTCATGTGGATTAAAACAGTTTTAACACTAACACCGCAGCCTGCAGCTAACTCTGACGTGGTTTGCGATGGATCCGCTTCCAAAATTGCCTTCAGTTCTTCATTATCAACTTTGGTCACGGGGCTTGTTCTGCAGGTCGAAATTTCCAGAACGAAAACGTTGGCACCAAAAACGCACTGTGTTTTCTTTTGCGACACCGTCGCCATACTCATCATTAATCCTTTGAGTCGTTTCTGCAGCACTGGTGCCACGGTGGAACTCGTACTCGAAAATAATACGATATTTCAAGTTTTCCATTTTGTAAACAGCACTCGGTTTACAAAAGAGGAAATTACAAATGAATTACGGAAACGGTTTTCGAAACACAAATGCATGAGTAAATAACGGTATAAATTTAAAATTGGAATTCCTAACCAAAGAAGATATATTTGAGATCAAAGTGGCCAGTACGACAAAACGCCAATTTCATTTGTAAGGACCTAATATAATATTACCTGTCGTCCAGGGGAACAGTGTGACCGCGGCTACTGTAGAGATGATAGTTACCACGTATTCGCTGATAGGAACAGCCAGCAGACAGTATAGATTTTTCATGTCCGACCTGCAACAATACAAGAGTATAAATACTATAGCTGATAAAGAAAAGTTCTCACATGCATGATTTATCTACACTAAACAAAGTACTAGTTAATATTAGGTCTTTACCTATGAAATTGCCGTTTTGTATGAAAAAATTTAAACGAATTTTTTTCATGTATTTTTTATTTGTATTAATCTAAGTAATCACCCATGCAATCAATGCATCTTTGCCAACGCAGTGGCAGTTAATTGATGCCCTTCTTAAAGAAATCAGCTGGACGGGAGGCAACAAATTCTTCAAAGGCATTTTGTACTGCCTCTCGGGTATTGAATTTTTTTCCCGCCAAGAAGTTATCCAAATTCTGGAAAAAGTAGTAGTCTGTAGGTGCAAGGTCTGGTGAGTAGGGCGGATAACGGAGAGCTTCCAACTCCAGTTCTTGCAACTTGGAGACCGTCTGCTGTGCAGTATGAGGTCGCGCGTTGTCGTGCAGGAGCAGCGGAGACGAGCGATTGACCAATGCTGGTTGGAGATGTGCCAGCTTCTCTATCATTGTGTTCAGTTCTTCACAGTACACATATGCAGTAATGCTCATCCCGTTTGGTAAGAAGCTGTGATGAATCAAACAGAATCCATTTTTCATCGCAGGTAACAATGCGGTTCAAAATTCCTTCATTTGTGTGTCTGTTGAGCAGTGCAAGGCACGTCTCGACGCGTACTTTGCGCTGGCGATCATTGAGTTCGTGGGGCACCCATTTGTCAACCTTTTTACCTTGCCAATTTGACGCAAATGGACCAATATTGTTTTAACGCTAACGTCGAAAGCTGCTGCTAATTCAGCCGTAGATTGTGTATCATCAGCTTCCACAATCGCCTTTAATTCTTCATTGTCGACCAAAGTCTTCGGACGACCGCGAGGTTCATTTTTCAGGTCGAAATTTCCTGAACGGAAGCGAGCAAACCAATAACAGGTGGTGCGTTGGTTTGTAGTGTTAGCTCCGTAAACATCGTTGATGTCGCGTGCCGCTTGTGCCGCGTTGCTGCCACGACGGTACTCATATTCCATAATTACCTACTCGAAATTTTAACGTATCCATGATGACGAAAAAGATTGAAATGCGATGAAAATGTAACACTAATCAATAAACAAATAACTACTTTTGGAAAAAGAATTCCATGTTTTTAAAATAAAATTAATTTGAAATTAGAATTCTTAGCCAAACAAAAATTATTTTGATTTAAAATGGTCTGTACTACAGAACGGCAATTTCATAGGTAAAGACCTATTAATAATAAGTACCTGGGAGAACGAGCCCTGCTCGGAGTTCTGATAAATTTCAAGTAATAAAAAGAATGACAAAAATATTTATCTAACCGGGATTCGAACCTACAATGAAAAATTTTACATAAGCAATATGCAAACCAAACTGCCAATCGAACGGACATAATAGAGTTGAATTTTTGATAATATATATTGTTACGCGATGAAATAAAAATCATATATAGGTTAAAAATGCGTGGGTTCGCCGGGATGAGACCTAGATAGATCGATTTATCTCCTCGAAAACACTCTGCATACTAAATTTCAAGTTAATACTCGCAGCTGTTATCGTGACCCCGATTATATATATACAAGATTATCTCGTTTAAAGTATAAGATCTATGAATGCTTCGCACCACGTCAATCTGGCCCCATGCTAATGCCGAAGAACTTGTATTACGGGGACCAGACAGCGGGGAGTATATTTAATACTTTTTTACTATACATATTCATATATTTAACTTTTTCTTCTTTATACACATATTTATTACACATCCATGCCCAAGGAACACTCAACTTGTGAACCACTTTGGAGGCCGATTACATAAAACTTTGTCTTTATTTAAAAATACTTATTCGACTATATTATTATCTTATGATGCCAAAGCCTAGATACCTATACCCAATATATAACAATACCAATTTTCATCAATTTATATTCATAATTACATGATTACAAGGCGGAGAGACAGACAGACAGATGAACGGACCGAGCGAAACTATAAGGGTTCCTTGATGTAATACGGAACCCTAAAAAGTCTCTACATTTTTCAACGCGTAAAGCTTACATGAAAACAATACTACAAAGAAACCTAGTGTTTTTCTCAGGCCACTTGGAAACGCGAAGCGAGCTCTAGAAGTTCTAGAACACTCAGAGTTCATTGACTCATCGGCATTCGTTCACAATCAATACGAGAAAAGAAAACTCTTCGAATCGCATTCTCCATAAATATGTATGCAAAGTTCGATGTCTCACAATTGGTTTATATGACGAAGACAATAAAGTAAGTATATATATAACCCTTTATTTTCACACTATCTAACACCGACCTCCATTCTTCTTTTTCGATATTAGTACTGTAATAATCTTCAACCCTGAGTCATGGTCGGTAACTCTTTCACACATCACCTTTATGTTATAGGGGTAGGTAGAAGGTGTAGGATAGGTGTAGATTAGGTTGTAGGTGCTGGTAATAGTGTCGCTAGTATATTATATAGTTGTTGGTGAAGTAACTGCAGGTGCATTTAGGCAGTTATTTACTCTTCTACTAGCTTTAGTATTGGCGGGAAGGCTGTACCTTTTCGGGATAAAGAGTAGTCTATGTTTTAGTCCAGAGCCTAAACAACTACCATACCAAGTATCATCGAAATCCGGTCAGTAGTTTTTCGTGAAAGAGTAACAAACATCCATCCATCCATCCACACAAACAGAAAGTAGATTAATGATAAAATATTATAAACAAATACGTCGCCTACTAGACCACTAACCTCCTGTCGGATGTTATGAAAATTTTGATTTCATCATGAATTTGAGTCTTTTTCAATTTTCATAAAAGTCGATCGAGTTAAGTAGCATTTTCTACGTTTAAAGGTAGTTTATAAGTACTCTGCTCAGGCCAATTTCATATTTTTGTAACTACAAAGACAGTAGTATAATAATAATATCTATGGACACTTTCACACCACGTCAATCCCGTGGTCTCTGATCACCGTCTGGTGCCGTGGTAAGTTCTCAAAGAACTTGTATTACGGGTACCAGACAACGGAAATATATTTAATATAGAAGATATTATACCTACACATATTTAAGATTTTTATTATATTATACACAATATATTTAATAGTTTTTCTGTATTCCTCGAACCCCGGAAAAACCAAGAACACAGAAAAACCTTTTTCGTTTCTTCGGCGGAGTTCGAACCTGTGACCCCCGGCTTGAGCTAAGCGACAGTGGTCCACGGTGGTACCAATTTCAATTTTATTTAACGTGCAATAAAGAAATGACACATTAACGTCCCATATAATCTTCTTGTTTAGTGTTTACTATGTTCGATCTGAACAGAATATTTCAACAGCCTCCGTGATCCAGTGGTTTAGAATACTTGGCTCTCGACTCGGAGGCCGTGGGTTCGATTCCTGCGTTGGAACAACGAAAAATGTTGTTTCCATGTTTGGTTAGGGCGATGCAGGCTGATCACCTGATTGTCTGACAAGAGAGACAATCCATGCGTCGGATGGGCATGTAAAAAGTCGGACCAGTGCCTGACCTCTCGCCCGTCGTATCGGTTATTCGTCCCACTAGGTTTCGAGAGTAAAGGAAGCGAATAGTGCTCTTGTGTACTGTGTACACACTTGGGCACTATATAAAATAACTCCTGCGTAGCTGATCTGGTTTTAATGAATCCGGCCACAGTCACCGAAATTGGTGTGGGGAGCTATTATTAATATTATTATAGTTAGTCACGGGTACTCTTGTAAAAGAGGTTTTTCTAAATAAGGGTCAATTCACGCCGCGACTATACGCGACGCGATGCGGCGCTGCATTTTTAAGATAACTATTCAAAATTGAACTTTATTATATTACACAAAAAGATACACGTTTCATATGACATCAGTCATAGGTACACTGCACAATGCACATGCGCTGTGCAGCGCGGTGCAACTTGACATTCGAACTCTTACAATGGAATGTATGTATTACAATGAAAGGTGTTTTATATTTGTATAGTGACTAGAGAATAAAGCTCAATTTTGAATAGCTATCTTAATAATGCAGCGTCGCGTTGCGTATCGTTTTGGCGTGAAATAAATAGTATCGTAGTTAGACAATAAATCTAAAATATAGAAATCTAAATCTAAATAATAGAAAAAAAAATATTTAGAAAAATAAAAAATAGACAATAAAAATTAAACGTCTACCAACATTCACAAACAACTAAATAATTAACGCCTCGAATACCTTTAACCTATATCTAATAATATGGATGTCTATTAAACTATAGTTACTTGTGCTAGGGCAAAACTAACACTCACAGCAGATACGATACAGTTTAACCTTCTCAACTGCAGACACTTTACAATTTACTGCAACTACGTAATACTAAAAACTTTTTAAAATATTTGAACAGTCTTTACAAATCGAAACTATTATTTTGTGTAAATCTGATAGCTACAACCTACTTACTACTAGGTAAGGATACATTTATGAATAAAAAAAACATCGGCTTAGTGTGAGTCGGACTCGCGCACGCAGGGCTCCGCTCCGTACCATAATATGTTACATGTTAACTTACTATTTCGTTATTTTTGTACGAATTTTTCCAAGTAAGCGCATTTTACAAGTTAAGTCTCTATAACTCCTAAACTAACAAAGATATATAAGCTGTTATAGTTTTACTTTGAAGTTCATCAAATAGACTACCATCATGATTTTTTTCAGATTTTTCGAGCCAGCCGTTTAGCTTTTAGAAGGGGGGGAGACTATTTAAACAAAAAAATGCGCTTTAAACTTGAATATCTCGCAAACGGATAGGTACCTAAATCAAAAAATTGTTTTTGCCACCTCTCAATGTTTTTAAAATACCTATCTAGTGATACCCCACACTATGGGGTAGACGCTAGAAAAAAATATCATCCCCACTTTACGTGTAGGGGGGTATTTTTCGTAATTTTATGTTAGCACTGTGTCGACGTGGTAAATACACATATCCATGCAAAGTTCCATTTTTCTAGCACTAACCGTTTGGACGGTAAGCCGAAGACGGACGGACGGATATGACGAAACCATAAGGGTTCCGAGACGTAAACTACGAAACTCTAAGACACCAATGAGTTGGTGGTAACAGTTTTTTATCAAGGGATGAAAGTAAAGACAAAGACAGCGCTAAGGATAAAATGGTGGTAAAACTTTCATTAAACACCTAATAAGTAATATGTTTTAAATTCTCGTTAAATAGCAAATAAGGATACACAAAAAGAGATAAATACAGTTTAAAATGACTAAAATGATGTTTATACGTGAAATATAATTACTCCCACGCTGTACCGTCGCCGACAGAACCGGTCTACCCCTTTTCAACTTTATTGCTATAGTATTAAGATCGAAATAAGATGCACCGCATTTGTCAGCGACTATACTTCGCGTGGGCCGAACGGTCAGAGATCACCTTTACAGCTCCCCACTAAACTGCGGTCTCGAACTCTAACAATCCGAAATATTCGTCTTTTATCAGTTAATGTTTGAGTTTAAAACGTTAAAACTTAGCTGCGGCGGAATATAATGTATCAAACCAATCCTACCGCTTATTTATCACAAATAAGATAACAAGTCTTCAATTTTTGGTCGATACAGGCGACAACATTAGCGTCATACCAAGAACAAGAGGATCTACAGTTAAATCTCTTCCATTCAAGTTTTATGCCGCCAACAACACTACCATAGCAACATACGGCGAGAAGACGCTCGAACTCGACCTAAACTTAAGAAAAACGTAAAAGTGGAAGTTCGTTGTAGAGCGAGCGAGCGCCTAAAATCGTCCTAATGTCAATGAGGTTCGCGGTATTGGTAGAGCTCTCTATATCAATATCGCGGTCGCGGTCACTATTATGTAGTGTACCTAGGCTACTAGGATGCGAACTCGAACTCGGGTTCGGGTTCGGTCCCGTGTTTGGGTCGGTCTGTATGTCTGTACGTGTGATCGTGTCGGATGGGGGACCTCGGGTTTAGTAGCCGGCGTCGACCCCGGTGCGATACTAACTTCGCGGGTGCGTGTAATTTGTGTTTACGTAACTGTACACAGTACGTTACGTATTTTGTGATCGGGTTAATGGGATCGGCTAAGATGTGCTTAGGCCGCTTGTACGGGTGTCGGAAAGTCTGTGCGTCGTGGTTGTAGTCCAGGGCCTTTTGGATAAGATGGTTTGGATGTTTTTTTGGCTTTTATAGTGACAAGTTTGCAGTCTCTATGCAAGTCGATGTTACGCATGTAATAGGGGGCTCCTGTTGCCATGCGTAGAAACCGGTTTTGGACTCTTTGCAATCGGTCCATTTGAGACTCGCCTATTTGTTCGAAAGAGACGCACGCATAAGTGAGTATCGTTCATATACATACTTTATATAATGTAAGCTTATGTCTTAGGGACATTTTGCTTCGCGAATTAAGTAGCGGATATAATTTGAAGAGTACAAATTTCGCTTTACGTAACGTGTTAGTGATGTGACTCGAAAACGTCATCGACTCGACTTAGTACTACGCCTAAATATTTGACATGAGTGACCTCTGGGATTATATTGCCGTGCATACTTATAGGGCTCATCATTTTACGGGCGCATGTGCGCTTCTTTGCGCAAGATTTTTTGTCGATTTGGATTGCGTGACTTTTGTCGGGATTTACTTCGATTCTCTATTTGGAGAACCATTTACCGAGAGCGGTATCTGACTCCTGGAGGGCTTTAGAAGTGGTATGGGTCGGATGTGAGAATAATATAGGGCTGTGTCATCCGTGAACATGGCTAATTGCACCTTAGCGTGTTTGGGGATGTCGCTAGTGTACAGGTTATATAGGGAGGGCGAAACGACCGAGCCCTGCGGTACTCCTGCCTCCATATATATTGGCGACGACACTGCACTTTCTACGCGGAAATGTTGTTTGTCAAATTTTGTCAAAAGCTTTTGCTATGTCAAAGAACACGGCGCATGTCGTCTTCCTGCCGTTTTGCTAGCAATTATGTACTCCGTTAAGCGGTGTACTTGAGTGGGACAGCTGTGCATTTTGCGGAAGGCAAACTGCTCGTCTGGAAGGAGTTTTTTATCGGTTATGACGTCATTGAGGCGCCTTTTTATTACTCTTAATATAGACTTTACTTAGATAAACATAGACTTTTCCAAGGGAGCCAATGAGACTAATTGGTCGGTAACTACCAGGTGCCTTCCGCGATTCCCCGGTTTGTGTATACCTATGACAATAGCTACTTTTCGTTCACTAAGAGTTGAATTAGCTCGGACGGTAGCATTTTAAGTGTTTTGTTTGAAATACCGTCTTGGCCTGGGGCCTTGTACATATGTCCATATGCAATCACCCAAAATCCCGATCACAAATTACGTAACGTACTGTGTACAGTTACGTAAACACAAATCACACGCACCCGCGTAGTTAGTATCGCACCGGGGTCGACACCGGCGCCTACCTAACCTAACCCGAGGTCCCACATCCGACACGATCACACGTACAGACATACAGACCGATCCAAACACAGGACCGAACCCGAACCCGAGTTCGAGTTCGCATCCTAGTAGCCTAGGTACACTACAAAATAGTGACCGCGACCGCGATATTGATATAGAGAGCTCTACCAATACCGCGAACCTCATCGACATCATCGCGAGTCATCCCGACCGTACGCGGAAGGGGAGAGGGACAGCCCTCTCAATACTGAAATGACTAAAATCTCTAACTCCTCTATCGCGATAACTCGCACGCCGTTAGTTTTTGCTACCGCGCGCGAGCAACCTCACTCCTCAGTAAGTGAGGAAGGGGTCGGACCCCTTAGCAGGAGAAACCCGTGTTTCTCTCGACATAATAATAGCTTACAACCCGTAGCTGTCCCCAATATCCGGTCTGAATACCACCCGGGTGATGTTAGGGAGAGTCAAACCCTTCCTTCGTCTCTCACCTAATCAACTAGCCACCAGGCTAGTTATAGTCCGACGTAGCTACAGCGGTCTTAGCCCGACCGTTAGCGTAGACCATTTAGAAAAAAAAACCACCCAAAATATACATTCCTATTCCGAATATTCTGTGTTTCACTTCTCACTCTGAAGAACTCTGCAAGTGGCACGCATTACTGCCACAAGTTTAAGGTACGTTGGTTTGACGTTTATGGGAATACCATTTTGCAGTTTCAACATATCGGGATTCGGGACTGAACCGTAACTGTTTATTAGCAGAATTGACCTTCAGGAGATCGATTCTGCTAAGCCCTGCAATATTGCATCGGCACGTAAACCAAAAATTACAGATCGCCTGACCACCTTCAAATGTTGTATCACCTATCATTCCATATTATGAGAACTACCTATATGAGAAATCATCATCACCGATCTACGAACGACTAACATCCCTCTGCTCGGGTCGGGATCTATCTCAATTTGGGAACGATTATGCTGCAATCTATGGTAGCCTTAGGCTGGGACTGTATGATTCGGAATCCGGAACGCCGGAGAAAATTCAGACCACTGAAAATAGAACTTTGCGTTAATACAATAAAGATGAAAATCTAAAAGTTATATTTTCAGCGCTCTGAAATTTCCCAGGCCTTCCGGATTCCGGATCATATAGTCCCAGCTATATCCTACGCTAGCCTACTGCGGGTGGCACTCACCGTAAAATAATGTCTAACGCAGGTGTGTGGTGAGGGCGCGCGGAGATGAGGCCGCGTGGACAGGCCGAGCGCGCTCCTCCAGCCGTCTGCGCGCGCGGTGCATCGATGTCGCTACACCTATACCTGCAACAAAAAGGGATGGTTAAAGTTTTCATGGAAAATTACGAGAGACATCGATTATCATATATGATACGATTGACGATCTCTGTGGTTCAGTGGTTAGCGCTCAAGCGCTCCAGATTGGCGATCTCCAGATCGCAAGTTCGAAACCCGCCAGGGAACAAAAAAGTTTTTGTGTTCCTGGGTCATGGATGTGTATTATATAATATAAATCTTAAATATAAGTATAGTGTAAAAAGTATTAAATATAAGTAATATTTCCGATGTCTGGTACCCGTAACACAAGTTCTTCGAGAACTTACCACAGGACCAGATTAACGTGGTGTGAAAGCGTCCATAGATATTATTAATGATGGTAATCGTCGACAACCGTCGCCACTCGCAACACCGAAGAAGAAATGACTAATGTACAATCGGAAAAGTTTCTGCTCGACCAGTTTTTAAATATTTTCCTTTGCATGATTGTTCGGCGACGCCACAGTAAACATACATATAATACAGTACTTTATTTTCATACTAGAGTAATTATAAGGTAGGTGTCCCTTTTTTTTCTGCAAAAATACAAATACCCGGGTATAGGATATTATTTTTTCTAATACCTACCGAAATTACAATACCCGGGATATGAGTATAATTGGATAAATAGAAAACATCTTCTCAAATCAAAATTAGCAGGTTATAAAGGTAATCCTTGGGATTAACGCCGCGGGATTATAGTATAAATTTAAATAATTTTAATTATAGTATATTATACTATCATAAATTATAATTATAAAAACAATTACAATTATAATTGCAAATACATTTTGCATTTTGCATATAATTTCATAAGATATTTTTTGGTTTTTCTCCTTAGCTTGTACAAGGATCAAATATACTTGCCATAAATTCTTATAGCGTTTTTGGCATCTTAAACTGCCCCGAGGCAAGAGCAGCTATATGTGTACACAATTATATAATCAGTAAATGTCTAAATCAGTGCTAAGTATACCTTTGTCAAATATTTAAATAAGAAGCAGTTGGAAATCTCATATTATATTTTAGATTTACGAACGTAGACTGTATTTATAGTATAGTATATGACAAGCTAAGCCCCCTTGTCTCATTAGTAGTTAGTAGTTACTGTAATTATAGGTTTTTAAGTGATATTATCAAAATTATCCATTACATAAGTCATAAAATATTGCATGTTTACTACATAAGTAACCGTCTTATTATAGTGTTTAATACGAAAAGTGTACTGTTTACTTCCTGTTACGTAATAATTAATACGTAATTCTTTGTTAATTAGGTAAGTATATAATACCAATGCATAAAAATGCAGTGTCACGATATGCGCGAAACATTTTATCTACAAAAATGTTCCTAAGCTAAACAACTATATGGAGATACACTAGCCTTTTATGATGCCTAAAATACGAAAACAATCTATACTTCCGAATTGAAAGAATAATGGTTAATTTACACCAAAACGAAACTACATTTTTATGATAGCTATTCAAAATTGAACTTCATTGTAAGAGTTCGAATGTCAGGTTGCACCGCGCTGCACAGCGCATGTGCAGTGTATGACTGTGTCATATAATACGTGAATCTTTTTGTGTAATGAATAAGGTTCAACTTTGAATAGCTATCTTAAAAATGCAGCGTCGCATCGCGTATCGTCGCGGTGTGAACTGACTCTAAGTATAATAGATAATATTGTAGAGGAATGTGCAATTTCGCGATTTAATTCTAGCACATTTCACGAAAAGTAAAAGATAATTTATTTTCTCTACAAAAACTAAATAGATAGGTAAGTAGTTCAATCAATGAAAAAAATTATACAAAATTGATGATCTTTCCGGTTCACGCAAGTTTCGCAAAACTTTCGCGAAGGCTTTTCCAGAGAGCTGATTTTAATGACGAAACTGTATAACGTTCACTTGTGCGTGGTCTGATATTACAAGTCTAAGCGTCAGTTCACACTGAGACACGACGCAGTAGGTACTTTTTAAGATATTGAACTTTATTCACTTAACAAAAGATACACTTTTCATTGCATGAGTTTCAATTGCGAGCTCTGCAACCGCTCGTGCAATGAAACGTGTATCTTATTGTGAAGTAAGTAATGTTGTAATTAATGTAGTAAGTAATTAATGTTAATTAATTTTAACATGCTGTCTTAAAAAGTGCGTGCCGCGTCTCGGTATGAGCTGACCGTATTATGGACAATTGTTATTTATTTATTACTCGAAAATGGTAAAATTTGTAAAAGTCATTTATGAAACCTTACCTTTATTTTAAAAGACCTATTCCACGATACTCTACACGATGGGATAGAATGAAAAAATATTTTTTATCCCCACTTCACACATATGGAGAGCTAGCCGTAACATATAAAATTATTATTATTTTATAATGCTAAAATCGAGATCTATGCAATCTATAACTATACCAAATTTGATCAATTTATATTCATAATTACAGAAGCTAGAAACGCGGACAGACAAACCGTCACAGGTATTACTCAGACGGTGTGAATATTGAGCGTGTTGTGATTTTATACCGCGGCGTTGAAGATAATCCCTACATTACTTCTATAAGCTGCCGAATCGATACGGCGCGGCGCTGTAAATTAACTGAATAGTTTTGCTGTTACTTTGAAGATTTCGTCACGAAAATACTTTATCAAAATTTCTAATTGTTGAGTACTTCTAGGCTTAGGACAAGAATACGGTTATCCAAAACAATCCCTTTATATAATAATATAACGGGATTGTTTTGGATAACCGTATTGTAGGGCTAATAAGTTGAAAAAATAATCATCTCAACTTTTTATAAGAATAATTAAAGTTAGGCACAAAATTGCGGTAAAATCAACATAAGGCCTTCGCGTTAAGGTAATTTGTAAAGAAAATTTTCTTGGCGGAGAGTTTTTTCACGAGGCGGGTTTTCTATATTCTGACTCGTGTAATAAAACCATTAATAGGTATTATTTTCATTCCTATTTCTTACTAAGTGGCAGCCTCCGTGGTTTAGTCGTTTTAGAGCTTGGTTCGCGACTCCGGAGGTTTCGATTCCCGTGTTGGAACAACAAACAATTTTGTTTTCAAGACTGGTTAGGACAATGCAGGCTGAACATGCAGGCATGTAAAAAGTCGGTCCTGATCGCCTGGTCTCTTCATTCGTTTCTGGTCATTGTGAGAGTAAAATTTAGCAGCTCATTTGCTTCGACCAAAACATAAGTAAGCAATTAATAAGGGAAAAAATAGCCTCCCATTATATCAGGACATGTTATATTAGTAGGTATTTAAACATAATAAGCAAAAACTTCTTTTCAAGGGAATCCAATTTAGCTTGTAGTTAAAATAATTGTACGTGTTTTTAGGTAATTCAATTGTTTACAAAATTACATACTTCGGGTCCCTATTCTATTGTATATTCCAAGTTCGAACTTAGCTTTTGGCTATTCGTACTATATAGTATCTACTATTGCTTTGTGTCAAAAATATTGAACGTAAATTGACAAGAGTAAATCAGCATAAATTAATATAATAGATATTAATCTATCACGGACGCTTCACACCACGTCAATCTGGCCCCGTGCTAAGTATTCGATAAAAAATTAAAAGTATTCAATAAACTATTTTTGTGCGTTCGGCGGCATTCGAACCCGCGACCCCCGGCTTGAGCACCAACGAGCTGAACCACTGAGCCACAGAGCTCGTCAGAAATTATCAAGACACTTCAGTCAAGCTTAAATAAAATATATCTACTATCGTGATATCGGATCGGAAAATACCCAAAAGATTAAAATGTACCCACTATAAACTGTAACGGGCTACGACCTCTTGATTGTATGCCCTTATTGCGCTCGTGTGGTGATAGTAATAATACAGCAGCAATTCTTATACTCTCCTTTATTGGTGCTTACCACAGATACGTATTACAATATGTAATGAGATACGCTTAACACAATATATACGTCTACACTATCTATAGCCTTTTGGCCAACTAAAATAAACTAACTCGATAGGCTTCACTTCATGACATCTGTCAATGTCAATAATGACATTGACAGTTACATCTTACTGTTGACATATGTAACATAAACCTATTTTCATAAAAATCGGAATATTAGAAGCATAGAACTTGGAAGGCACAACTTTGCCTTGACGCAAACGAACGCCCGATTGCAGCTTACGCGCTCTGCCATGACACAATTTTACCCGTCCACGGCGAAGCCAAAAGGAAGGGTGATTATTTTGGCTATGTATGTATGTTTGTTCCTTCGTAGCGCCTAAACTACTGATCCGATTTTATTAAATTAGGTGTCTATAGATAAGAATAGTAGCCATGGTAACATAGGCTATCTAATAAAATATATAGGTTTTTAATATAGTTATTTATATTATACTAGTTGTACAGAACAGACGTTGTTCTATATAAACTTTGAACTGGAATAAATAAATAACTACCTACATTATATATACACCTTCGTCATACATTTTCTACTCCTACAATCTACACCTATTATCCTAAACCTACAGGTGATGTGTGAAAGAGTTATCAACAACTGAGGATTAAGGATTACAATAACTTACTAATATCGCTATAAAACAATGGGGGCTGGTGTTAGAAAGGTAAAAATTAATGGGTTATATGAATTATGAATGCCAAATTATATTAAAAAAAAAAAAAAAACATTTTTTGGGGGCGGTCCATCCTTATCACTAAGGGTAAGTTACACCACGACGATACGTTTTTAAGATATCTATTAAAAATTAAAATTTAGCCACTACATAAAAAGATACACGTTTCATATGACATCAGTCATACACTGCACAAGCCCGCTGTATGACTGGAGACACTAAGGGGTATGAAAAATAGCTTACAACCAATTCTCATACTTACCGAATACACCTGCAAAATTTCATAGAAATTGGTCAAGCCGTATCTTTCTCATCGTTCTGTGACACGAGAATTTTATAGATATGGAAATTACTGTACTTTTTCGGGATAAAAGTAGCCTATATTTTAATCCAGAGCCAGAGTTTTTGCGTGAAACATCCATCCATCCATAGATCTATCCATCGTCACAAACTTTCACATTTATTTATAGTAGTAGGATACACACGTGAAGCCAGTCGCCAAACTCAACTTCGCGACTGGCTTCAGGTGTGCGGCGAGTCCGGGCACCAGTCGCGGTCACATGTAGCCGGTTTGCGCCGAGCCAGTGGAAAAGTTATGTTGTTACTTCGGACCACACATGTTATTAGGAGTCTCATTAATGATAATGGGACAATTTCCAACGGAACTATAAAAACTAAAATTACTCGTGTGACGATGTTAGTTCCACGGAGCTATTGGCTAATAGTATTTGAATACTGAAGTGAAAAAATGATCATCATTTATGGTCTATTAGTACTTTTATTTATCATCAATTTTTATTTCACCAGGACATTTAATTACTGGAAAAATAGAAAGATTGTCTACCAAAAACCTGTACCGTTCTTTGGTAACCTGAAAAATTCTGCAACACGCAAAGAAAACCTAACCGTAACATACAAGGGTATCTACGATGCTTTTCCTGCCGAAAAGGTTGTGGGATTCTTCAGAATGACGACACCGTGCCTCATGATTCGAGATTTGGAAATTATGAAGCATATTCTGTTAAAGGATTTTGATTCATTTGAGGATCGTGGTATCGAATTCAGTGACGAAGGTTTAGGAACGAATTTGTTTCATGCAAACGCTGAGACTTGGCGGGTGCTGAGGAATAAGTTTACTCCACTATTCACGACAACGAAGCTGAAGAATATGATGTACTTAATGACCGAGCGATGTGACCTCTTCATGAAACAACTGAAAGTTACGAACCAGATAGAACATGAAATACATTTGCTGTGTCAGAGGTACACTATGTCGACGATAGCAACTTGTGCTTTCGGTATCGATATTGATTTGGTAAACGATTCATTCATTGACAATATCAATAAATTGGACAAATTGATTTTCACGAAAAACTTTTTTCACGAGGTGGACATGATGTACCCGGGGATATTAAAAAAGTTAAATCTATCTCTATTCCCATTAGATATACGAAATTTTTTCCAAGATTTGGTATCGAAGGTGATGAATGAAAGAAAAAGCACCGGATCACATAGAAAAGACTTCATAGATTTAATATTAGACTTAAAAAATGCAGAGACTCTGAGCTCCAAATCAAGAAATGGCGAGAAAGAAATGAGATTAGATCTGACTGATGATATAATAGCAGCACAGGCTTTTGTATTCTATGCAGCGGGATATGAGACCTCCGCCACCACTCTTTCCTACATGTTTTATGAACTGGCAGTGAATCAAGATATTCAACAAAAATTGGCAAAAGAAATCGATGATGTTATTACTGAGAAAAACTATGAACTAAAATACGAAACAATAAGCTCCATGCAATACCTAAAACAAGTTTTTGATGAAACGCTAAGAAAGTATCCCCTAGTGGAGCTACAAAGGCAAGCGAAAGTAAATTATAAGGTACCAGATACTAATGTCACAATTGATAAGGGACAGACAATCATTATATCGTCTTTGGGTATTCATTATGACGAAAGGTACTACTCTAATCCTGAAAAATTTGACCCTGAACGATTTTCTCCAGAAAATTCTGCAAAAAGGCACCCTTGTGCGTACATTCCATTCGGAGTTGGACCTAGAAATTGTATTGGTAAGTAATTATTGTTTTTTTTTAAATATGGCAAATATTCCTGGGCGTATTTATTCTGCTTTATATTTATTTATATTTTCTGGTTTTCCTTTTTCAGGGATGCGTTTTGCAAAACTGCAGTCCTACATTTGCGCAGTTAAATTATTGAAACATTATCGAGTTGAAATTTCTAGTAACACTAAAAATATAACTTATGATCCTCAACGAATCGTGATGAGTCCAAAAGGAGGTATTATTTTAAATCTTATTCCACGAGGGAAAATCTGCGCTTCAACAAAAGTCGGTTGAAGATGAGTACCTAATAATGAGTTAAAAGTGATGTAAGTTAACTAATTATTACAATAATACCTCATGTCTCATCTCATTACGGAAGAATAAAAAATATATCAGTAAATAGTTTTCTTTTTAAAGTTACTATAAAGTTTTCTATTACATCCAAATGAGCTATTACTAAGCAATTCTTTAATTTAAAAAAAACTTAGTTAGATAAAGGTATAGGGGAAAAAATACAATAGAAAGATCTGTTCACGGTTTTTAGTTATATTTAATATTTTGGAAAATCGTAATTATTTTAATGAAATTTTATATGTTTATCTCTCTCAAAGTAAGCACATGGCTAATTTAATACACAGGACAGAATATTACTTTATTTAGTTCTCTTTTCCGCTAAAACGTAGCTTTGCTCTTTGTGGGTCTTAACCGAGAAATGAAATTATAAGCTTGGATACTCTTCTTTGTTGGATTTACGTTTAACGTGCCATCTGGACCAGGAAGGTCATTCCTTTTTAATTAAATGACATCTATATAGTTTTACGAGGATTGTACGTACAGATGAGAGTGAAATTTGGCATACTTAAAGTTTATGGTGAGGAAGGCGTGCGAACAGCTTAAATAACTGAAAATAATACTTACAAATAATACATGAAATTATCAGCAACACACACTACCATGGATTTGGTTCATACATACTCACACGTATTCATTATTGTCAATGCCTATCAGTTTTGACATTCGGTTTCATCGTGAAAAACATGAGTGAAATTTTATTTTTCGTAATTATAATAGAACTGAGCTGAAATTCTTTTAATTATTACATTAATTCTAGTTTAAAATTATTATCGCTTCTTCAGTTAGCTCACACTACTTAACGTGCGTTTGATATCATTTTATTACAGGTTAACGTTTGTCAATATGTCACATTTCTCTTTTTTTAATTTTTTCTATCTAAGAGGCAAAAAAATAAATAAGAAGGTAGTACATATCTATTTGTATTTTTAAATATATATATATTATGTATATATATTTCAATTTTCGTGAGCAGTATTTGTATGCAAAAATGCATACAGAGATTACTCGCGAAAATTGAACAAAAAAATGTATATTTTATTTAGTAGGTACTGTATAGTATAACTACCTTACACTAACGTCTCAATCAAATAAATTACAAAACGCTCTGTAAACTATACTTTTGCGGTAATATACGATACAAAATATTGTAAAAGCGTTTCAATAATAGAAAATACAATTTAAATTAAATATTTTTTAGATGAGAGCGGCGGGCGGCGCGTACTATGTGGACTTTAGGCCATTTTCGTGTCATAAATCTGTAACTTCTTTATTTTTCATGATATCTCCATGATTTTTTTTTATTATACTCTTGAATAAACACACTTTCAAATGATACACATTTTGATTATATAAATATATTTTTAATTGGTTAAAACAAAAAACTTAAAAAAGGGAATATTTGATAATCTTTATATTATATGTTATACTATTCTACATAAAATAACGAAATTGAATATATTAAACAATATAGTAAATATAAAATGACTAATAACTTACATTAAAACTAGCTTTTGCTCGCGGCTCTGCCCTTGTAAATACAGTATAGTATTCCCATGGGAACAACAGGCAAACAACTTGATACCCATAATATTTGTATTTTATAATAATTACATATGCGGAATTGCTTGATAGCAAAGAATTTCTTATCATTTCCATATTATAAATCAATCCAGGAAGCTAAACAAGGTTGCTATCCCCCAGAATCTAGCATAGAAATAAGTAACATTAAAGCAAAAATTAAATTGCAAGATCTCTTAGATCACACGACAGCCAGGATTCTAAAAATAAATGGCGTTTATAAAACAGGATCATTTCATTTAAAGTTATTTTCTAAATGGGTTGTGATGGATCAAGTGGACAAAGTGAGTATAAACAAGTATATATAAGTATTACCTGAAGAGAGTGACATAATTTTCGACACAAATTTCATCCATCATCAGTCAGATTTTGTCGTCCAATTTTAATAGAATTTTCGAAGGAGACTCATCCAATTCAACCATTCGCTATTTTCTCTTAAAAACCGTTCTTTCTTGCGGTTGCGTTGACGAAACTGACCAATAAAAGTTTTTGGCACACTTACGATAATTTTTGGAATATTTTCATCAGCGACATTGGAACAATTGTTTCGTAAGAATTCCGTGATAGAAATAACATAATTCCTATCATTATTCAGTAATACGAGACTTAAATCGAGTCTAGTACAGGTAAATTCAGTCATTGTTAGACAAATAATTAGTGAAACTAGTCACAACAATAAATAATAAAATACTATTGTTTATTTCATGAAAAAACATGAATATATACTAAAATATAGTTTGGAGACGTGTGCATATCGTATGCAATTTGGTTTCATAAATTACTATCTACCCCGAAACCTATATGTGGCTGTGAGGTTCGTTATCTTATGAAAAGAAAATTTTCATACATCTTATCAATATACTAACTACAATAAAGTAGACTACTAATAGCACTATGGCTAATTTCAGTAATTGTCGAAACTGTATTTGAAAATCGAAGCGAAGAAAAAACGACATACTGCTAAATATACGTCTTTAGTGGTGTCATAATATATATATATATATATGTACAGTACAGATACAGTATTTGTGGGTAGTTAGAAAGTTAACAATCACTTTAACTAGCTCTCGTATTTATTAAAATTAAAAATATTTACAGCACTTACTTTAATTCAATTTATATGTTATTTTTATATGCGTAAATAGTGCTACTTGCCTGCAGTGCTTAATTGTGTCACAAAAACATACTTATTGAAAACAACTTTTGTCATGGATTTCACACAAGTGCAATCTAACATGGAGGATAGGATAAAGATGTTTCACTCTAAGATGGCTGAGTTTCAAGCTGATCTCCAACAGGCCTCCTCATGTAAGCCACCAAACACTATAGCAGCACTAAACACTGAATTCCAATCCTTTAAATCTTTTGTTTGTGGTGCACTTAACATCATACGCGCTGAGGTGGACGCACTGGCAAGAGGCCTTGACCGTGTGGAAACACGCTCTCGTCGCAAAATGTTATTAGTACACGGTATCCGTGAGTCGAAGGACGAGAATACCGCTGGTGTTGTTGTGGCATCATTGTCAACCAAGTGCAATCTTCCAGATATAACACCTGATAGAATCCGTACTTGTCATCGTATGGGGAAGCCTAAAAATGATAAGGTTAATCATAAACCGAGGCCTATCCTTATAAAGTTTACCGACTTATCTCTCCTTTCGTTTTTAAAGCCATCTCTATGCCAGAGGTTGAGAAAACTATTTTAGCTATTAAGTCAAACGCTGAGGGTGTTGATGGTATTAGTAGGAGAATGATTACTCTTAGCCTTCCTGTTGTACTCCCTGTCCTCTGCCACATTTTCAATTACTCGCTTAGCTCCAGTACATTCCCTAGTTGTTGGCGAAAAGCTGCAGTAATCCCTATACCCAAAGTGAAATGTCCTACGTTACCCTCTCATTTCCGACCTATATCCATACTCCCATTCCTATCAAAAGTACTTGAGCGCCTTGTCTATCAAGAATTAAGTACATTCATTAATTACAATGCTTTGCTCAGTCCTCTTCAATCTGGCTTTCGTCCCGGGCATAGTACGGTTACAGCTCTAACCAAGGTTTCTGACGATGTGCGCCTGGCCATGTCTAATCAGCAACTTACTGTTTTAGCCTTACTCAATTTCAGTAATGCCTTCAATACTGTAGACCATGACATCCTTATTGCAATGTTAGGCGCACTTCATTTCTCTGATGATGTGCTGGAGTGGTTTCGCAGTTATCTTTTTGGGAGGCAGCAATGTATTCGGGCCAATGATCGGGTATCTAGGTTCTGTGATATATCTACCGGTGTGCCTCAGGGTGGTGTTTTATCCCCTCTCCTTTTTTCCATCTTTATCAATTTCCTCACTCCCCTCCTTTCATGCTTCTTCCACCTTTATGCAGATGATCTTCAAATTTACACCCACGCTCCTGCTAATGACCTTAGTTCGGCTTTCGCGGCAATTAATAAGGATCTTGCGACAATCCTCCATTGGAGCCAGTGCCACGGCTTAAGGGTCAACCCCAACAAGTCGCAAATTATAATTATCGGCGGATCGAAGCAAATAAATCGGCCTAACTATGACTCCCTGCCTAGTATAACTTTTGACAAAGTAACTTTACCTTGTAGTGGGGTAGTTAAGAACTTGGGTATTTACTTCGACTCAACCCTTAGGTGGTCTCACCACATTTCAGAGGTAAGTCGTAAGCTCTTCCCTACCCTACCTACCTACTTCCCATTAAGACAAAAGTCGAGCTTGCGCAATCTTTACTTCTTCCTATCTTGGACTATGCAGATGTTTGTTTGATAGACCTCAATGAGGAATACCTTAACAAATTAGAAAGATTACAAAACATCTGCATCAGGTTCGTGTATGGGCTGCGCAAGTTCGACCACGTCTCTGAGTATCGACAGCGACTTGGTTGGCTGCCCATCAGGCTTCGTCGGGAAGAGCATGTACTAGCCTTCCTATACAATATCTTATTTGACCCTCGTTCTCCCCCATATCTAAAGGATTGTTTTCAATTTCGAAGTGCTGACCAATGCCGTGCGTTACGCTCCGAGTACAGCAATAAACTTCTTGTGCCAATTGCCAGGTCCGGTTACTTTGCAGATTCTTTTGCTGTGAAGGCTACGCACTTGTGGAATGATCTTCCACGTGACATCCGAGAGTCGAAGTCACTTGCCATTTTCAAATCCAAGCTCCATAGTCATCTTCGAAACAGAGTAGCTCGCCTAGTTTGACTCAATTTTACTTTATTTATACATGAGAGCCTCTTCTTAATTAAATATAACTATGCATGCAACTTTATATTATTATTTTGTTGTATTACTTATTTTTATTTTCAAACCAATAGAGATTCTAAAAACGTACTTAAACAATTATTTATTTTTATTATTTTATTATTAACTTTTTATTATCCCGCTATTTATCTATTCGATTTACCTCTCCTGTCCTGCAAGGTTGCCTGGAAGAGATCGCTTATAGCGATAAGGCCGCCCTTGCCCACATTTAGGTTATAATTTTAACTAATTTTAGTAATTTGATTGTACGTACTTTATAATGTGAGCAATAAAGTGTTTATCTATCTATCTATCTATGTACATATTGATTTAATTTATAATAAAGAAAACATTTCAAGCTTTTTAAAATGAGATAACACTCATAAGTTACTATAAAAATTATTGCATAGTAAACAAATGACTTCAGTTGTATTCTAAGAGGAAAAAACATATCTTCACATTTTGCCATATTTTCATAATTTGCGCTCTGATGCCGCAACAAAAAAAATTATCCAGCAAATTTGCATTAAATTTGCTACAAAATAAAACTAATTACAGAACTTCGGCAAACTTCGATAAACGTCAAAACTCTAATCGAAAATTGAAGATAAGGAAAAACGACATACTATGAGATGTACGTCTCTAGTGGTGTCATATATGAAAAAAACCAATATATAATTAATTCATAATAAAGAATATATTTTAAGCTTTCTAAAATGGTGTAACACGTGTATATTCCTCAAAGGAAAGTCACTATAAAATCAAAGTTATTTTATAGTGACTTTCTTTTGTTGATATTAATCAAAAATTAGGTAGAAGGGTCCTTTGTCTACAATTTGAGGTACAATACATGTACCTCTGCCGACTTTTGGAAAAAGCATTTATGGCACGGCTTTCTTAGGAGTGTCCACATAGTGCGGCGGCGGATTCTTTTGGTATTGAGAAGATATGCGACTCTGCAGATTTTGACTGTGTGACATTTATTTTGGTCCATAGGGATTTATCCAATAGAAACCTGCAAAATTAGAGAAAATTTGGCTCGCTCGCTTTCAACGTACAAAACATAATAATGTTATTTCTTATATTTAGTAGTCTATGGTATAGTTTGCTCTGTTGATTATTTCAAACAATAAACCCTTTCATAATGGTATTTGTTACAAATTAAACCAGTAGGTACAATTGAAAAAAAAAAATATATCCAATTTTATCCTGCGAAATTAGAGAAATTGCTCGCTGGCTCCACTCGCTCGCTTTCAACGAACAAAACCAAACAAATTTCAACCAGAACAATTGTAAAAAAATCTTGATTAGTTGTAAGTAGAGTAATTTTGAGAAGGAAATTTAGGTTGGGAAATTAAATATGGCTTATGGTCGAATTTCGGCCAGAGGGCGATCTCTAGTTTTAATAAAAGAACATTATTATTTATGGGTTTAAGTTTATTTTCTTTGCATTTCAGTAAGATAACTTTGGAATCATTTAGCCTTGTGTCTTACGGAACTTAGGGTTCTGTAATACTCGAGGAACACTTATAGTTTCGCTCTGTCCGTCCGTCTGTCTGTCTGTCTGTCCGCTCTCCTAGCTTTTATAATTATAAATTTATGAAATTTGGTATTGTTATATTGTGTGTCTAGATCTCGGTTTTGATATCATAGAATGATAATAATTTTATATTTTAGGGGTGGTGTAGGTTTTCGAATCGGTATTTGGTTGTAATATTCGTACACCTGCTACAGGATTTTAATTAGGTATATGTTACAAACTTATGGCTTAAAGTACAAGTAAGTAACTTACGTAAGTAAGTAAGTAAGTAACTTGTAACGTACGAGAATAAGTATTCTTAATTGCTATTTACCTGTAAAATATATCTTCCTTCTGCCTCCTAACACGTCTGTTCAAGACGTTATAGGAGGCATGAGAAAGTCAAATAACAGTTAAAATACAAACTATCACTTTAGGCAGAGTCGTACTTTCATCTCATTTTCATTTCCATTCAACTCTGCCGTGTCGGCGACGACGAGTCTGCTGACAATGCGACACTGTGACGTCACTATCTCATTCCTGTTTCAATGGAACAGTGCGAATGGCACAATTACGTCAACTTAATCGAGGACATTGGAGCACATTTCGCGACACGCGACGATTCGAATCGATTTTCCCCTCGTATAATAATTATTGTGGTTTTAATTTTTGTTCTCCTATTTTGACGTTTCGTTTAGCGGTTGCGGGTGCTGTTTCCTCATAGTCCAGACCTCTACCCCTTATTACCACTTTAAACCATACCTCTTTCTACCATTTCTTATACATATATGTCATCGTAAAATTGTAAATACCGTTAGATCGTAATATAACTAGTGAGATTATAAAATGTCGACAGGTTGTGAAATAAATGTTCTGTTTACAATTTTAAGCATTATTATTTGCTAGTTATACTTATACTACAATCTAACGGTATTTACAATTTTACTATGACATATAGATATTTACACGTGTCACAAAGTATGGTTACAAAATATGAGTTAGTTATTATCTAATATCTATATAAATATACTTCCGCAAAGTCTGAACTCTGAACCAATTAGCTCGTAATTTTCCGTAACCACGTGTCAAGGGACGAGTAGGTATGTCATCTCAATAATAATAATACCTAATAATCCACACCACGTCAATCTGATTCCGTTAAGTTCTCGAAGAACTTGTGTTATGGGTATCAACCACCAGACAATGGAAACATATTTAATACTTTTAAACTATACCTATATTTAAAAATTGTAATATATAAAACACATTTTTAATACCCATCCATGACCCTGGATCATATTTTTCGTTTTTTTTTCGATTTGATTGCGGGATTCGAACCCCAGACCTCCGGCTTGAGCGCTAACGCGCTAGCCACGAAGCAGCTGGTTATTACCTCCTTACATCTAAACTAGATGTTACGCGAGTAAGGACCGGTTTCTGAGGTTTTGTTCGGCTACGTGATGCGCGCTTCATTTTGGAGTCTCCCCGGACCCTCCGGTAGATCACTCCCGTCGGCCAGAACTCCTCCACCTCGAAGGTCGACAATAGATGCGTCGGCACTCTCACCACAAAGGAACTGAAGTTAATCTTGTGTTACAAATATCTCATTGTCTCGCTCGTTACATCCTATATGTTTGTGGTTGTGTCTAGCTACTGGCGCTTTTTCGATCATGTGAGATCGAAGTGAAACCTTTAAAGATGTACCTTCTATATCTCATTGTCTCGCACGTTACATCTTATATGTTTGTGGTTGTTTCTAGCTACTAGAGCTTTTTCGGTAATGTGAGATCGAAGTGAAACCTTTAAAAATGTACCTTCTATATCTCATTGTCTCGCTCGTTACATCCTATATGTTTGTGGTTGTTTCTAGCTACTGGCGCTTTTTCGCTCATGTGAGATCGAAGTGAAACCTTTAAAAATGTACCTTCTATATCTCATTGTCTCGCACGGTACATCCTATATGTTTGTGGTTGATTCTAGCTACTGGCCCTTTTTCGCTCATGTGAGATCGAAGTGAAACCTTTAAAAATGTACCTTCTATATCTCAGTATCTCGCACGTTACATCCTATATGTTTGTGGTTGTTTCTAGCTACTGGCGCTTTTTCGCTCATGTGAGATCGAAGTGAAACCTTTAAAAATGTACCTTCTATATCTCATTGTCTCGCACGGTACATCCTATATGTTTGTGGTTGATTCTAGCTACTGGCGCTTTTTCGATCATGTGAGATCGAAGTGAAACCTTTAAAGATGTACCTTCTATATCTCATTGTCTCGCACGTTACATCTTATATGTTTGTGGTTGTTTCTAGCTACTAGAGCTTTTTCGCTAATGTGAGATCGAAGTGAAACCTTTAAAAATGTACCTTCTATATCTCATTGTCTCGCTCGTTACATCCTATATGTTTGTGGTTGTTTCTAGCTACTGGCGCTTTTTCGCTCATGTGAGATCGAAGTGAAACCTTTAAAAATGTACCTTCTATATCTCACTGTCTCGCACGTTACATCTTATATGTTTGTGGTTGTTTCTAGCTACTGGCGCTTTTCGCTCATGTGAGATCGAAGTGAAACCTTTAAAAATGTACCTTCTATATCTCATTGTCTCGCACGTAACATTCTATATGTTTGTGGTTGTTTCTAGCTACTGGCGCTTTTTCGCTCATGTGAGATCGAAGTGAAACCTTTAGAAATGTACCTTCTATATCTCATTGTCTCGCACGTTACATCTTATATGTTTGTGGTTGTTTCTAGCTACTGGTGCTTTTTCGCTCATGTGAGATCGAAGTGAAACCTTTAAAAATGTACCTTCTATATCTCACTGTCTCGCACGTTACATCCTTTATGTTTGTGGTTGTTTCTAGCTACTGGCGCTTTTTCGCTCATGTGAGATCGAAGTCAAACCTTTAAAAATGTACCTTCTATATCTCATTGTCTCGCACGTTACATCCTATATGTTTGTGGTTGTTTCTAGCTACTGGCGCTTTTTCGCTCATGTGAGATCGAAGTGTAACCTTTAAAAATGTACCTTCTATATCTCATTGTCTCGCTCGTTACATCCTCTATGTTTGTGGTTGTTTCTAGCTACTGGCGCTTTTTCGCTCATGTGAGATCGAAGTGAAACTTTTAAAAATGTACCTTCTATATCTCATTGTCTCGCATGTTACATCCTATATGTTTGTGGTTGTTTCTAGCTACTGGCGCTTTTTCGCTCATGTGAGATCGAAGTGAAACCTTTAAAAATGTACCTTCTATATCTCATTGTCTCATTGTCTCATTCAAGGACTCGAAAATAACAAGTTTATTTCGAAATACATCCGCCCCATTTGTGAAAGCCTTGTACAGAAATTTACGTAATTATTTAATTAATTTAAAGTCTAAATATGTACTCATCCGAACACAGAATCGTTTTTGAAAGGAATTTAATTAAAGTGGGTAAGTTTATTTGTTAGTTAGTTATGTTGAATGTTGATTCCTTTTATAGCTTCTGATAATATTACTAACGATTTAAGCAAGTTTTAAAAAAAATGAATAATGATATTTTTAAGAATATCAAAACCGTACATGTTTGCATCTGGTGTGGAAATCAAAACGATTTACGAGATGCAGGCTATTACTATCTATAATAATAGGCTAGACGTCAGATTTTTTTATTGCGTGCATGCAATAGTATCCAATGAATAGTACCCAACTAAGTAACTTCTCAGAAGAAACAGTATACTAAAAATCAATATATTTATAGGTATAACGATTTGTCTCGGGAAAACGCCCCATACAAAAGTCATACATATCCGTGATGTCACTATTAGGTAAAAGTGTATGAAATATAAGACTCCAGGAATAAAATTGTAAATATCTCCGAAATTTGGGCATTTAAATTCATACTAAACAACATAATGCTTTTGTGTATGATGTAAGTAAATTAATGATGTAGGTTATTTTACTAATTTAGCAAAACATTTTGAAACTTTTTTGTATTTTTTAGATGTATCTAATTACTAAACTACACATAAAATATATAAATTAAACATGTAGTCGGCTCCCCAATAATTATACCTACGATATAATTATTGGGGAGAGGGATATATGGGAGAGGGATTATTATTACCTAGAGGAAGGGGTGGTAATTTGGAACCCTACTTTGTTTTTTGAATATTTAAAAAAAACTTTTGGACTAATCATCTTGAAAAGTGACTTTGTGTACTTCAAAACTTATTAGCTTTTATATTAGGAACGAATAAACAAAATAAAACCACTCATTATAGGAAATAATTAGCTTTATTAGCAAAATTAAAAAAACGTATTTTGAGTTTTGGTGCGGGTATTATGGAACCCAAAATCTCCAATTCCAAATCCAAATCCAAATCCAAATTCCAAGGTCCAAATTACAAGTATGAAACAAACTTAATTACAAAAATCACAAAAACAGGTTTTCTTCCTATAGTAGTTTTTACAACTTCTTCGGGAGGCTGGTCACTGTGCACAAACCTTTGCAGAGTAGTTTTTGGAACATTATAAAGCCTAACCACCTTTTTTAAACCCATTTTCTTTTCTCTTACTGCTTTTACAGCTTCAACCATATCATTTGTGGTCCACTGTTTTCTTTTTGCTTTCGGCTTTGCCGACAATTGAGCTCGAGGCATGACTGGAACCAAAACAAAAAGATGTTAAATACATTGCGGGTAATTTGGAACCCATCCATACTACCCGCACCTTTGGGGTTCCAAATTCAAAATCTTACTAAATTAACAAATAAGCAAGAAAATCACAGCTAGTTAAAAGATACATTTAAACTTACCTTCGATAATCTGAATTAGTGTGTATGGACTCCCTATAACACGCACTGAATTTATTTTAAACTAAAACAAAAACTTTGTACAGTTTTTCCAACGGAGAGAAAAAAAACATTTAAGTTTGACATGAAATGTCAAATGTGTGTGACAGATCAAATTCGATGTAAAATTGGCGCTAGTGGTAGCAAATACGCTCTACGGTACCAGTACAACGTAGTTACATAGTTTTTTTATACATGTCACTGCCTGTTTCTGAGATACTAAGGGGTTCCAAAATAACAACAGGTTCCAAATTACCACCCCTTCCCTATATATATATATCGAATATTACACGTAATAAATAAGATAAATACACATTAAACATGGTGTTATAACTGTAAAATATTTTTAGGTTTGTCTGAGATAGTATTCTCTTAGTCTCTTTTTCGATAATGTGAGAGTTTTAAATTCTCGGATCTCTGATCCTCACCATCATCAAGGTGTCGAGGATGGAAGTTCGGTCGCGTGAAACGGTAGCGAAAGGTTGCAACAGGTATGAGGCCCGTTATACTTGCAGTACGACCGCGGCAATGACAGTTTTCATACATGGTCTGTCATTTCCATACAAATTCGACGACCTCTGTGGCTCAGTGGTTAGCGCGTTGGCGCTTAAGCCGGAGGTCGCGGGTTTGAATCCCGCCGAGGGAACAACAAAGTTATCTGTGTCCCTGGTTCATGGATGTGTATTAAATTATATATGTGTATAATATAATAAAAATCTAAAATGTATGTATAGTAAAAAGTATAAAATATACTTCGAGTCGTCTATAACAAAAGTTTTTCGGTTACTTAGCACAGGGCCAGAGTGACGTGGTGTGAAGCGTTCATAAAGATTATTATTATTATTACGAAGATTGCCGAGGGCCATTAGCAACGTGGTTTTACTGTACCTAAATCTGTAATAGCTTTCTAAAATTTGAACTTGATCGATTATCTATGGTCGTTTTGTAATAGAATATTTAATTTTATTTTTTAATCCGCCTCCGTGGTCCAGTGGTTTAGAGCTTGGCCCTCGACTCGGAGGTCGGGGTACGATTCCCGCGTTGGTATTTAATAGAGAGGTCGGCAAGTTTTGATGACTTTTCTGTATTTTAATTTAATCCAATTTTTTTCATATCTGAACATCGATTTTCTAAACTATTTATTTAATAATAATAAAGTGATTATATTTACTTAGTAAATTGTTAGTTATGTATGTTCTTAAATGAGTGAAAGTAAAAAACTGAAAACTTTTCAAGGCTGCCCATAAGAACCTATATTATATTTAAGTATCTCTTAACGGCGAGCAGATCTTGTCTCGACCCAGATATTATCTAAGACGAAAGGTCAATATTAAGACGTATCATACATAATCTTCTTCTCGCGACAGATTAATACAGCTTCGAAGTATTGTGCACGTTTAAAATGTCTGCACCTATAACTAGAACGTTCCCAAGGTCGAAGATTAGCAGTTCTTTTTATTCTGTTATCTCCTGCATTGTTGTCAAAGATGAAACAAAAATAATCCTACTACTACTATAAATGTGAAAGTTTGTGAGGATGGATGTATGGACGGATGGATGGATGTTTGTTACTCTTTCACGCAAAAACTACTGAACAGATTTTGATGAAATTTGCTATGGGAATAGTTTAATCTCTCGATTAACACATAGGATACTTTTTATCCCTTAAAAATACAGTGTTCCCATTAGACACTTTATTTACGCGAGCGGAGCCGCGGACGTTCCATCTATTCATCCATACATCCATCCGTCCCGTCCACACAAACTTTCACATTAATAATAGTAGTGTCCTACTACTTAACAGTTAACTTAGCAGTGAACGTAGGCTCAAGTGTCGATGAAAACCGCGCGGTGTCGATATTTATGTACGCTGCCGCTAGGCTAAGGGGCCTGGATTTGAAAGATAGTGAACCAGGGTTTTAACGATTTTGCAGTACTATTTTAGTAGTAGGTACAAGCTTTATATAAGTCAGTGAACGTCACCTGAAATGATGATGTTGATGATCGTGAGGCAAACCGCGCGGCGCCCCCAGTACGCACGCCAGGCTCGATGTTTTTGTTCGCGCTGACGGCTGACGACGGCTGACCCAGTTTTCATTACCAAGAGATGTGTGTCATAGTAAGCATCCCCAAGCACTAACTACATTTTAATTTTTAATAAACGTCAACTTTTTGTTACGGTCGTATTTATTTTATTTGCCATTAAAATAATGGAAGTAACTTTTTACAATAGTAAGTAAGAAATAGGTACGCATTTTATTTTTTGCTTTGAATTTTAACAATGTATAGTATTTATTCTCTTGTTAAATAAATACTAAATATATTTATATTATTACGAGTAAGGCACAGTAAGTTACAAAATACAGAATAAATTTTAGTGCTAAATTTAAAAATAGATTTACCATGAAAATAGATTGAACACCTAGATCCCAAGTCTATGAATTATTTAACAAGCTATTTCAGTATTTCTAGGAATATACTAAAATTACTAATATGCCAATTTAAAACGTAATATCGTGTACGAAAATGAATTCTTTTGAATTAATACACAAACCCGTGAGTGCATTATTGTTAAAATAAAAATAATTACTTTGGGTTACACATAGTAGGTTTATATCGAGTTTCTTTTTAATTTTATTAAGTTCTTATTTATAAAAATGAAAGCCTTACTACGTTTTCCTCCTGAGCCACAGTGGTCTTAATCGTGAACTCTTTTAAAGAAACGTTCGTCTCGGGGCAATGTTCTCACATAAAGACATATCAGTAATCATCAGATTATTTTGACATGATGACATAAAATACGTTATATAGTTACCATAAAAGTTGTGTTATATATTGCCGGGCCAAAAATTTCAAACTTTAAAAAAATATAATAATAATTTTTATGGGCGTATTTCGACAACAGGGCGACCTCTGGTAATAGTACAAGTAGCAATTTGCAAACGCACGCTGTAACCTAATCGTAATCCTAATCATATTCAGTTTCAGTTTACTTATGTACAAAAATAAATTCCGATACTCTAGGACACTGTCGGCAACATATTAGAATATCGACTGTACTATTTATACCGTGCCGCCCCGCCGCATTGCAGAACGCTGAATGTCACCGCTCCACTTTTGTGTTCCCCCGTTATACTCTACAAGAACTTATACTAACGTGGTATAACGCTGCATTTGATTATACCACAGTAAATAGCATCCTTGGTGTATTTTTGTTGAAGGCATGCTGTTATTTTTAACCCCCAAAGAAAACAGCTAGCTCCCAAACGGATGAATTATTTTAACTCTCTTTTTTTGCTTATGCTGACATAATTGAAAGTGTTCTTAGCTTTAATTAGCATCAAAAGATCGCTCACTTCTTGATAATTCTTCATATTCAAATTCAAATATTTTGTTTTTTACCCGAGTACTGAACAAGGCAAGGTTTTTGATTGTTGTAATGTGGCACAAAAAAAGAAATATATAAACAAAATGCTACGGAAATTTCAGTTTCTTCTTAATAGATATGTTTGAAGGTTAATTTTCATAATTAACTAAAAACTTACTAAATAGTTAATCAATAGATTTTAGTAAAATAATTTTATTTAATTTAAGCTACATTGTGAATCTTTAATAATATAGTAGTAGATAAATATAGAATTGAAAAAGAATGTAGTTAGTGATCCCAAACCTTTTAAAGTTATCTAATGTACAGGGCGATGACCTTCGTAAAGTGATTGTTTTCAATAGGTACGGTGAATATTTTAGAAATACATTCCAAAAAACTGTTTCATGTATTTACTTGTTTATAATTTGCAGCATGTTTTTGAATATATACCTACTTTCTGGAATATAAAAGAAAGATTCAATTACATAAAGTTAAGACAGTTACTAATTTTAGTGCTAGGGTTTTTAGGTTTACTGCAAGGAACCCTTATAGTTTCACTCTGTCCGTCCGTCTGTCTTTACGCCCCTGCTGACTTCTGTAGTTATAAATATAAATAATTGAAATTTGGTGAAGTTAAAGATTGCGTAGAGACTTTATTTTTGACATTAAAAAAATAATATAAAAAATATATATTTTAGAGGTGGCTTTAAATACGTGTGAAGTGGGGATGATTATTTTTCTGATCCTACCGTGGGGTAGAATGTGAAAATTTCGTGTAAAGTATAACGTGTGGGGTACAATCGAATAGGTATTTTAAAATAAAGGCGAGCTTGCACACGTGAACTTTTCCACTTGAATTTAACCATTTTCGAGGTACCAGTAAACAATCATCTTTACTTTGGAGGCTGGTACCTCGAAAATTTATTTATTTATTTATTTAATATGAATAACCACCAAAAGTTACAATGATTCAAATTAAAACATACATTCGAATAAGTAAGGAGCTTATTGTACTTTAAATTATAGGTTATTTCATCATGCAAAGTAAATACCATAAACAAAGAGAAAATTAAAATTAATATTACTAAAATAAGTTTACAAAATACAAAATAATAATAAGTACTAAATTTACAATAATAATAATAATAACTAATTAATTAATCACAAAAATTTAAGTAGAGAAAAAACGCTTTGCACAGAAAAACAGCAGCATATAGGTTTATTTACAAAACATAAAATTTAAAGAGTTTAAAATTAGATCAAATAAAATATGTCAGATCAAATAAATGTCAAAGGTGCGATAAATTAATGTTAACAATGATAATAGTATAGTTAATGATGTCAAGATTAATAATAAAATATTTGAATAAATAAAATAAAAAATATTACAGAATTATGACACAATTAAGTAACATCAGTGGATTCATAGTACTTGTGGATCTTTGTTTTGAATTTGCGAAAACGATCATGGTTTACGTCAAGATCCGTTATCCTCGATGATAGCTCATTGTATTTACATGTAAGTTTAGTTATGGGGCTATTTTTACCCAGGTTAGTTCTATGGTAATTAGGTCGAAAAAGGGGCACTTGTTTCCTAAAAGATCTCACGGGGAGGAAAAAATTTAATGAAGAAAGGAGATGCATACAGTCTATTTTACTGTTTATTAGTTGATAAAGAAATGACATGTCTAAAATATGTCTTCTTGATTCTAATGTTACCATACCAAAATGCTGTAGTTTCTTCTCGTATGAGCAACCACGCAAGGAATTACAGAATCTATAGGACAGATGACGGACAATTTTTTGTTGAACACTTTCAATTCGATCAATGTGCACTTTGTAATATTCTAGTTTACTACACATTGCAGTATTCTAGTTTACTTCTTACGTAACTATTATACAAGGTCAATATTGTAGAGGCTTTGCGAAATTCTCTAGAGTTTCTGATCACGAAACCAAAGAGATCTTAAGACAGAGCTGACCGATTCCTCTATGTGTGGAATAAAACTCAACTTTGAATCAAGCACAACTCCGAGATCTCTAATAGTTTGTACTTGAGATATAGTTGTATTTGATATCGTGTAGTCGCTAATAGTATCTACCCTTTTTCTTGTGAACTTAATATGATGGCATTTTTTCGTATTAAGGTACATTTTATTGTTGGCACACCATGAGACAAGACTATCGATATCATCCTGGAGCTTTTGTATGTCAAGTTTTGTTTTTATTATCCTAATTAATTTCAGGTCGTCTGCATACATAAATACATTAGAGTTTATCAAGATATCGTTAATGTCATCGATAAAAATGTCAAAGAAAAGAGGTCGAAGAATTGACCCTTGAGGGACCCCAGAATAAGCGATAAAGAGGTCAGATTGATAACCATCAAAGCCAACATAGAATGGTCTTTGACTCAAGTAAGAAGAGCACCAGTTTAATAAAGAGCCAACAATGTCGAAAGACCTTATCTTCTGTAAAAGAATGTTATGATTGACTTTGTCAAAGGCCTTTGAAAAATCAGTATATATAGCGTAAAGTTCATTACCATTATCAATTGCATTGATTAGGTAGGTTGCGTTAGATGTAAGGTTAGTATTACATGATCTACCGGATAAGAAACCGTGTTAGTTACTAATAAGAAGCAGATTTACATGTTTGAGAGATTTTGGTGAACTAATGACTCAAAAACCTTTGACATCGTCGACAGAATAGATATAGGTCTATAATTGTTAATAAGTCTGGGATCATCTCCTTTAGGAATGGGGATTATACTGGCTTTTTCCATGCAGTGGGAAAAACGCCAGTTCTAAGCGATATATTAAAAATAAAATGAAGAGGCTGAGGTAACTCGAGAGCACACTTATGCAAGAATATCGGAGGAGTTTTATCCGGCCCCGGTCCCTTAGTGCAGTCAAGTTTCAATAGTTTCTTATGTACATCACGTTGAGAAATAAAAAAGGTGCTCATATAGGTTTTAGGTTCTATTACTGTATAGTGAGATTGACAATTGGTATCAATTTCGTACACCGAAGAGAAATTCCTAGCGAATAGGTTGCATATATCAGAGCCATTATTTGCCTTAGTATCTCCCAGTTCCATGGACGATAGGTATGAGCTGCTTTTCATTCTCATATTCTTTATATTCGTCCAAAAGAATATGGTATATAAATAGTATCTTCAATAGTGGAAACTCGCGACGATGGCAAGAGACCAGACGGTATGACCATGGTCCCTTGGAGAGTGGGACGGGCTCTTGTATGGGACGCTACTTGCGTCGATACACTTGCTTCGTCCCATGTCTAGGGCACCTCGAGTTCTGCAGGTGCGGCCGCCAATCAGGCAGAAAACATAAAGCGGCACAAATATGAGAACCAGTGGGGATCTCATATAAATTTGAAAAATTTGAACCATTTGGGGTTGAAACTCTAGGTACATGGGGTCTGGGAGCGCACAAACTTTTCAAAGAAATCGCCAAAAAAACTCATTGAGGCCACCCGAGACCCCAGAGCCGGCCAGGTATGCCGGCAGGCCAGGCCGGCTGGGCCAGGTAGGTACCTGGCCCAGAGAATAAGTATCGCAATCCAGCGAGGAAACTCTTTGAGCCTTCTAGGTACTCTGCCTGGTGAGGACGACCTGGGAGATTTCTTTTTTTGTAGTATTTTAAGTTTTGGACTAGATTATTTTTTTAGTACTTACTTACCTACTTTTATAGTTTGTAAATATTTCAAATTGATTTTAGATACTATTGTGAATTGTGAAATAAATAAAAGCTTCAATTATTATATCCAGTGCGGGATGATATGCGGCCACAGTTCGTATAGGGAAATGCAATTCAAAAACTTTTACTGCTGGTACATTAATTAAAACAAGATCGAGTAGACGTTCTTTATAATTTAGAACGTTATTAAATTGATTTAAGGAGTTTGAATCTAGAAAATCATACAGAATATTCTTCAGTGGATTATAGTTTCGTTGAGATTTGGACGACGTCTGCGTGATATAATAAGGTTCTTTTAAGTCTAATGTTAAAGTCTTGTAATACGAGGGCTGCACTAAAAGTATCGGGAATGGAATATTTCCACTGTTCCTGTCATATTAAAATCTTTTTAATTTAAAACTCCTTGGTTTTAAAAATCGAATACCGTTTATTTATTTAAAAAAAGATTCTTCGGCTTTCAGCATTAACCGTTCTTTGTCCCTCAAGAGGAATAGTCGCAACATGGCCGGGTTGGAGACAAACGTGGCCACCATTTTTTTTGCAACACTCCGTGAACGAACAATTTTTGTTGGCTTTAACTCATTTTCGAACACCCAAACTCGTGACTGGTTTTTTGTTTCGGGTTCGTACGCGTATATCCAGGATTCGTCACCTGATACGATGTTGTATACAGCATTTGAGGATCCTGCGTGGAATCTTTCGAGAGTTCTGACGCACCAAGTAACGCGAGCCGCTTTTTGCTATTCACAGAGCAAATGCGGTATCCATCGGGAAAACAACTTTTTTACAGCTAATTGTTCATGCTAGATTATTTGTATTTGACTCATGCCAATGTCTAAAGTTGCCTGAATTTCGCGGTATGTCACATGTCGATCTTCCTCAATCAGCTTACGCACAGCATCAACGTTTTCTTGGGTGACTGCAGTTTTTGGATGACCTTGACGGGGATCATCACTGAGCTTGACACGTCCACGTTGAAATTCAGCAAACCAGCGATAAATTGTGGTTTTGGATGGGGCTTCATCACCAAATGCAGAAATCATCCGGTCAACACACTGTTTTTGTGTTAAACCACTTCGAAAGTCATAATAAATCATCGCTCTAGAATTTTCTCGATTCCATTCCATTTTCTCAACGACTAAACAAGTTTGACAAGACCTTGTGGCAAGACCGAGAATCTTTTTTTAAATAAATAAACGGTATTCGATTTTTAAAACCAAGGAGTTTTAAATTAAAAAGATTTTAATATGACAGGAACAGTGGAAATATTCCATTCCCGATACTTTTAGTGCAGCCCTCGTATTACAAGACTTTAACATTAGACTTAAAAGAACCTTATTATATCACGCAGACGTCGTCCAAATCTCAACGAAACTATAATCCACTGAAGAATATTCTGTATGATTTTCTAGATTCAAACTCCTTAAATCAATTTAATAACGTTCTAAATTATAAAGAACGTCTACTCGATCTTGTTTTAATTAATGTACCAGCAGTAAAAGTTTTTGAATTGCATTTCCCTATACGAACTGTGGCCGCATATCATCCCGCACTGGATATAATAATTGAAGCTTTTATTTATTTCACAATTCACAATAGTATCTAAAATCAATTTGAAATATTTACAAACTATAAAAGTAGGTAAGTAAGTACTAAAAAAATAATCTAGTCCAAAACTTAAAATACTACAAAAAAAGAAATCTCCCAGGTCGTCCTCACCAGGCAGAGTACCTAGAAGGCTCAAAGAGTTTCCTCGCTGGATTGCGATACTTATTCTCTGGGCCAGGTACCTACCTGGCCCAGCCGGCCTGGCCTGCCGGCATACCTGGCCGGCTCTGGGGTCTCGGGTGGCCTCAATGAGTTTTTTTGGCGATTTCTTTGAAAAGTTTGTGCGCTCCCAGACCCCATGTACCTAGAGTTTCAACCCCAAATGGTTCAAATTTTTCAAATTTATATGAGATCCCCACTGGTTCTCATATTTGTGCCGCTTTATGTTTTCTGCCTGATTGGCGGCCGCACCTGCAGAACTCGAGGTGCCCTAGACATGGGACGAAGCAAGTGTATCGACGCAAGTAGCGTCCCATACAAGAGCCCGTCCCACTCTCCAAGGGACCATGGTCATACCGTCTGGTCTCTTGCCATCGTCGCGAGTTTCCACTATTGAAGATACTATTTATATACCATATTCTTTTGGACGCATATAAAGAATATGAGAATGAAAAGCAGCTCATACCTATCGTCCATGGAACTGGGAGATACTAAGGCAAATAATGGCTCTGATATATGCAACCTATTCGCTAGGAATTTCTCTTCGGTGTACGAAATTGATACCAATTGTCAATCTCACTATACAGTAATAGAACCTAAAACCTATATGAGCACCTTTTTTATTTCTCAACGTGATGTACATAAGAAACTATTGAAACTTGACTGCACTAAGGGACCGGGGCCGGATAAAACTCCTCCGATATTCTTGCATAAGTGTGCTCTCGAGTTACCTCAGCCTCTTCATTTTATTTTTAATATATCGCTTAGAACTGGCGTTTTTCCCACTGCATGGAAAAAGCCAGTATAATCCCCATTCCTAAAGGAGATGATCCCAGACTTATTAACAATTATAGACCTATATCTATTCTGTCGACGATGTCAAAGGTTTTTGAGTCATTAGTTCACCAAAATCTCTCAAACATGTAAATCTGCTTCTTATTAGTAACTAACACGGTTTCTTATCCGGTAGATCATGTAATACTAACCTTACATCTAACGCAACCTACCTAATCAATGCAATTGATAATGGTAATGAACTTTACGCTATATATACTGATTTTTCAAAGGCCTTTGACAAAGTCAATCATAACATTCTTTTACAGAAGATAAGGTCTTTCGACATTGTTGGCTCTTTATTAAACTGGTGCTCTTCTTACTTGAGTCAAAGACCATTCTATGTTGGCTTTGATGGTTATCAATCTGACCTCTTTATCGCTTATTCTGGGGTCCCTCAAGGGTCAATTCTTCGACCTCTTTTCTTTGACATTTTTATCGATGACATTAACGATATCTTGATAAACTCTAATGTATTTATGTATGCAGACGACCTGAAATTAATTAGGATAATAAAAACAAAACTTGACATACAAAAGCTCCAGGATGATATCGATAGTCTTGTCTCATGGTGTGCCAACAATAAAATGTACCTTAATACGAAAAAATGCCATCATATTAAGTTCACAAGAAAAAGGGTAGATACTATTAGCGACTACACGATATCAAATACAACTATATCTCAAGTACAAACTATTAGAGATCTCGTAGTTGTGCTTGATTCAAAGTTGAGTTTTATTCCACACATAGAGGAATCGGTCAGCTCTGTCTTAAGATCTCTTTGGTTTCGTGATCAGAAACTCTAGAGAATTTCGCAAAGCCTCTACAATATTGACCTTGTATAATAGTTACGTAAGAAGTAAACTAGAATACTGCAATGTGTAGTAAACTAGAATATTACAAAGTGCACATTGATCGAATTGAAAGTGTTCAACAAAAAATTGTCCGTCATCTGTCCTATAGATTCTGTAATTCCTTGCGTGGTTGCTCATACGAGAAGAAACTACAGCATTTTGGTATGGTAACATTAGAATCAAGAAGACATATTTTAGACATGTCATTTCTTTATCAACTAATAAACAGTAAAATAGACTGTATGCATCTCCTTTCTTCATTAAATTTTTTCCTCCCCGTGAGATCTTTTAGGAAACAAGTGCCCCTTTTTCGACCTAATTACCATAGAACTAACCTGGGTAAAAATAGCCCCATAACTAAACTTACATGTAAATACAATGAGCTATCATCGAGGATAACGGATCTTGACGTAAACCATGATCGTTTTCGCAAATTCAAAACAAAGATCCACAAGTACTATGAATCCACTGATGTTACTTAATTGTGTCATAATTCTGTAATATTTTTTATTTTATTTATTCAAATATTTTATTATTAATCTTGACATCATTAACTATACTATTATCATTGTTAACATTAATTTATCGCACCTTTGACATTTATTTGATCTGACATATTTTATTTGATCTAATTTTAAACTCTTTAAATTTTATGTTTTGTAAATAAACCTATATGCTGCTGTTTTTCTGTGCAAAGCGTTTTTTCTCTACTTAAATTTTTGTGATTAATTAATTAGTTATTATTATTATTATTGTAAATTTAGTACTTATTATTATTTTGTATTTTGTAAACTTATTTTAGTAATATTAATTTTAATTTTCTCTTTGTTTATGGTATTTACTTTGCATGATGAAATAACCTATAATTTAAAGTACAATAAGCTCCTTACTTATTCGAATGTATGTTTTAATTTGAATCATTGTAACTTTTGGTGGTTATTCATATTAAATAAATAAATAAATAAATTTTCGAGGTACCAGCCTCCAAAGTAAAGATGATTGTTTACTGGTACCTCGAAAATGGTTAAATTCAAGTGGAAAAGTTCACGTGTGCAAGCTCGCCTTTATTTTAAAATACCTATTCGATTGTACCCCACACGTTATACTTTACACGAAATTTTCACATTCTACCCCACGGTAGGATCAGAAAAATAATCATCCCCACTTCACACGTATTTAAAGCCACCTCTAAAATATATATTTTTTATATTATTTTTTTAATGTCAAAAATAAAGTCTCTACGCAATCTTTAACTTCACCAAATTTCAATTATTTATATTTATAACTACAGAAGTCAGCAGGGGCGTAAAGACAGACGGACGGACAGAGTGAAACTATAAGGGTTCCTTGCAGTAAACCTAAAAACCCTAGCACTAAAATTAGTAACTGTCTTAACTTTATGTAATTGAATCTTTCTTTTATATTCCAGAAAGTAGGTATATATTCAAAAACATGCTGCAAATTATAAACAAGTAAATACATGAAACAGTTTTTTGGAATGTATTTCTAAAATATTCACCGTACCTATTGAAAACAATCACTTTACGAAGGTCATCGCCCTGTACATTAGATAACTTTAAAAGGTTTGGGATCACTAACTACATTCTTTTTCAATTCTATATTTATCTACTACTATATTATTAAAGATTCACAATGTAGCTTAAATTAAATAAAATTATTTTACTAAAATCTATTGATTAACTATTTAGTAAGTTTTTAGTTAATTATGAAAATTAACCTTCAAACATATCTATTAAGAAGAAACTGAAATTTCCGTAGCATTTTGTTTATATATTTCTTTTTTTGTGCCACATTACAACAATCAAAAACCTTGCCTTGTTCAGTACTCGGGTAAAAAACAAAATATTTGAATTTGAATATGAAGAATTATCAAGAAGTGAGCGATCTTTTGATGCTAATTAAAGCTAAGAACACTTTCAATTATGTCAGCATAAGCAAAAAAAGAGAGTTAAAATAATTCATCCGTTTGGGAGCTAGCTGTTTTCTTTGGGGGTTAAAAATAACAGCATGCCTTCAACAAAAATACACCAAGGATGCTATTTACTGTGGTATAATCAAATGCAGCGTTATACCACGTTAGTATAAGTTCTTGTAGAGTATAACGGGGGAACACAAAAGTGGAGCGGTGACATTCAGCGTTCTGCAATGCGGCGGGGCGGCACGGTATAAATAGTACAGTCGATATTCTAATATGTTGCCGACAGTGTCCTAGAGTATCGGAATTTATTTTTGTACATAAGTAAACTGAAACTGAATATGATTAGGATTACGATTAGGTTACAGCGTGCGTTTGCAAATTGCTACTTGTACTATTACCAGAGGTCGCCCTGTTGTCGAAATACGCCCATAAAAATTATTATTATATTTTTTTAAAGTTTGAAATTTTTGGCCCGGCAATATATAACACAACTTTTATGGTAACTATATAACGTATTTTATGTCATCATGTCAAAATAATCTGATGATTACTGATATGTCTTTATGTGAGAACATTGCCCCGAGACGAACGTTTCTTTAAAAGAGTTCACGATTAAGACCACTGTGGCTCAGGAGGAAAACGTAGTAAGGCTTTCATTTTTATAAATAAGAACTTAATAAAATTAAAAAGAAACTCGATATAAACCTACTATGTGTAACCCAAAGTAATTATTTTTATTTTAACAATAATGCACTCACGGGTTTGTGTATTAATTCAAAAGAATTCATTTTCGTACACGATATTACGTTTTAAATTGGCATATTAGTAATTTTAGTATATTCCTAGAAATACTGAAATAGCTTGTTAAATAATTCATAGACTTGGGATCTAGGTGTTCAATCTATTTTCATGGTAAATCTATTTTTAAATTTAGCACTAAAATTTATTCTGTATTTTGTAACTTACTGTGCCTTACTCGTAATAATATAAATATATTTAGTATTTATTTAACAAGAGAATAAATACTATACATTGTTAAAATTCAAAGCAAAAAATAAAATGCGTACCTATTTCTTACTTACTATTGTAAAAAGTTACTTCCATTATTTTAATGGCAAATAAAATAAATACGACCGTAACAAAAAGTTGACGTTTATTAAAAATTAAAATGTAGTTAGTGCTTGGGGATGCTTACTATGACACACATCTCTTGGTAATGAAAACTGGGTCAGCCGTCGTCAGCCGTCAGCGCGAACAAAAACATCGAGCCTGGCGTGCGTACTGGGGGCGCCGCGCGGTTTGCCTCACGATCATCAACATCATCATTTCAGGTGACGTTCACTGACTTATATAAAGCTTGTACCTACTACTAAAATAGTACTGCAAAATCGTTAAAACCCTGGTTCACTATCTTTCAAATCCAGGCCCCTTAGCCTAGCGGCAGCGTACATAAATATCGACACCGCGCGGTTTTCATCGACACTTGAGCCTACGTTCACTGCTAAGTTAACTGTTAAGTAGTAGGACACTACTATTATTAATGTGAAAGTTTGTGTGGACGGGACGGATGGATGTATGGATGAATAGATGGAACGTCCGCGGCTCCGCTCGCGTAAATAAAGTGTCTAATGGGAACACTGTATTTTTAAGGGATAAAAAGTATCCTATGTGTTAATCGAGAGATTAAACTATTCCCATAGCAAATTTCATCAAAATCTGTTCAGTAGTTTTTGCGTGAAAGAGTAACAAACATCCATCCATCCGTCCATACATCCATCCTCACAAACTTTCACATTTATAGTAGTAGTAGGATTATTTTTGTTTCATCTTTGACAACAATGCAGGAGATAACAGAATAAAAAGAACTGCTAATCTTCGACCTTGGGAACGTTCTAGTTATAGGTGCAGACATTTTAAACGTGCACAATACTTCGAAGCTGTATTAATCTGTCGCGAGAAGAAGATTATGTATGATACGTCTTAATATTGACCTTTCGTCTTAGATAATATCTGGGTCGAGACAAGATCTGCTCGCCGTTAAGAGATACTTAAATATAATATAGGTTCTTATGGGCAGCCTTGAAAAGTTTTCAGTTTTTTACTTTCACTCATTTAAGAACATACATAACTAACAATTTACTAAGTAAATATAATCACTTTATTATTATTAAATAAATAGTTTAGAAAATCGATGTTCAGATATGAAAAAAATTGGATTAAATTAAAATACAGAAAAGTCATCAAAACTTGCCGACCTCTCTATTAAATACCAACGCGGGAATCGTACCCCGACCTCCGAGTCGAGGGCCAAGCTCTAAACCACTGGACCACGGAGGCGGATTAAAAAATAAAATTAAATATTCTATTACAAAACGACCATAGATAATCGATCAAGTTCAAATTTTAGAAAGCTATTACAGATTTAGGTACAGTAAAACCACGTTGCTAATGGCCCTCGGCAATCTTCGTAATAATAATAATAATCTTTATGAACGCTTCACACCACGTCACTCTGGCCCTGTGCTAAGTAACCGAAAAACTTTTGTTATAGACGACTCGAAGTATATTTTATACTTTTTACTATACATACATTTTAGATTTTTATTATATTATACACATATATAATTTAATACACATCCATGAACCAGGGACACAGATAACTTTGTTGTTCCCTCGGCGGGATTCAAACCCGCGACCTCCGGCTTAAGCGCCAACGCGCTAACCACTGAGCCACAGAGGTCGTCGAATTTGTATGGAAATGACAGACCATGTATGAAAACTGTCATTGCCGCGGTCGTACTGCAAGTATAACGGGCCTCATACCTGTTGCAACCTTTCGCTACCGTTTCACGCGACCGAACTTCCATCCTCGACACCTTGATGATGGTGAGGATCAGAGATCCGAGAATTTAAAACTCTCACATTATCGAAAAAGAGACTAAGAGAATACTATCTCAGACAAACCTAAAAATATTTTACAGTTATAACACCATGTTTAATGTGTATTTATCTTATTTATTACGTGTAATATTCGATATATATATAGGGAAGGGGTGGTAATTTGGAACCTGTTGTTATTTTGGAACCCCTTAGTATCTCAGAAACAGGCAGTGACATGTATAAAAAAACTATGTAACTACGTTGTACTGGTACCGTAGAGCGTATTTGCTACCACTAGCGCCAATTTTACATCGAATTTGATCTGTCACACACATTTGACATTTCATGTCAAACTTAAATGTTTTTTTTCTCTCCGTTGGAAAAACTGTACAAAGTTTTTGTTTTAGTTTAAAATAAATTCAGTGCGTGTTATAGGGAGTCCATACACACTAATTCAGATTATCGAAGGTAAGTTTAAATGTATCTTTTAACTAGCTGTGATTTTCTTGCTTATTTGTTAATTTAGTAAGATTTTGAATTTGGAACCCCAAAGGTGCGGGTAGTATGGATGGGTTCCAAATTACCCGCAATGTATTTAACATCTTTTTGTTTTGGTTCCAGTCATGCCTCGAGCTCAATTGTCGGCAAAGCCGAAAGCAAAAAGAAAACAGTGGACCACAAATGATATGGTTGAAGCTGTAAAAGCAGTAAGAGAAAAGAAAATGGGTTTAAAAAAGGTGGTTAGGCTTTATAATGTTCCAAAAACTACTCTGCAAAGGTTTGTGCACAGTGACCAGCCTCCCGAAGAAGTTGTAAAAACTACTATAGGAAGAAAACCTGTTTTTGTGATTTTTGTAATTAAGTTTGTTTCATACTTGTAATTTGGACCTTGGAATTTGGATTTGGATTTGGATTTGGAATTGGAGATTTTGGGTTCCATAATACCCGCACCAAAACTCAAAATACGTTTTTTTAATTTTGCTAATAAAGCTAATTATTTCCTATAATGAGTGGTTTTATTTTGTTTATTCGTTCCTAATATAAAAGCTAATAAGTTTTGAAGTACACAAAGTCACTTTTCAAGATGATTAGTCCAAAAGTTTTTTTTAAATATTCAAAAAACAAAGTAGGGTTCCAAATTACCACCCCTTCCTCTAGGTAATAATAATCCCTCTCCCATATATCCCTCTCCCCAATAATTATATCGTAGGTATAATTATTGGGGAGCCGACTACATGTTTAATTTATATATTTTATGTGTAGTTTAGTAATTAGATACATCTAAAAAATACAAAAAAGTTTCAAAATGTTTTGCTAAATTAGTAAAATAACCTACATCATTAATTTACTTACATCATACACAAAAGCATTATGTTGTTTAGTATGAATTTAAATGCCCAAATTTCGGAGATATTTACAATTTTATTCCTGGAGTCTTATATTTCATACACTTTTACCTAATAGTGACATCACGGATATGTATGACTTTTGTATGGGGCGTTTTCCCGAGACAAATCGTTATACCTATAAATATATTGATTTTTAGTATACTGTTTCTTCTGAGAAGTTACTTAGTTGGGTACTATTCATTGGATACTATTGCATGCACGCAATAAAAAAATCTGACGTCTAGCCTATTATTATAGATAGTAATAGCCTGCATCTCGTAAATCGTTTTGATTTCCACACCAGATGCAAACATGTACGGTTTTGATATTCTTAAAAATATCATTATTCATTTTTTTTAAAACTTGCTTAAATCGTTAGTAATATTATCAGAAGCTATAAAAGGAATCAACATTCAACATAACTAACTAACAAATAAACTTACCCACTTTAATTAAATTCCTTTCAAAAACGATTCTGTGTTCGGATGAGTACATATTTAGACTTTAAATTAATTAAATAATTACGTAAATTTCTGTACAAGGCTTTCACAAATGGGGCGGATGTATTTCGAAATAAACTTGTTATTTTCGAGTCCTTGAATGAGACAATGAGACAATGAGATATAGAAGGTACATTTTTAAAGGTTTCACTTCGATCTCACATGAGCGAAAAAGCGCCAGTAGCTAGAAACAACCACAAACATATAGGATGTAACATGCGAGACAATGAGATATAGAAGGTACATTTTTAAAAGTTTCACTTCGATCTCACATGAGCGAAAAAGCGCCAGTAGCTAGAAACAACCACAAACATAGAGGATGTAACGAGCGAGACAATGAGATATAGAAGGTACATTTTTAAAGGTTACACTTCGATCTCACATGAGCGAAAAAGCGCCAGTAGCTAGAAACAACCACAAACATATAGGATGTAACGTGCGAGACAATGAGATATAGAAGGTACATTTTTAAAGGTTTGACTTCGATCTCACATGAGCGAAAAAGCGCCAGTAGCTAGAAACAACCACAAACATAAAGGATGTAACGTGCGAGACAGTGAGATATAGAAGGTACATTTTTAAAGGTTTCACTTCGATCTCACATGAGCGAAAAAGCACCAGTAGCTAGAAACAACCACAAACATATAAGATGTAACGTGCGAGACAATGAGATATAGAAGGTACATTTCTAAAGGTTTCACTTCGATCTCACATGAGCGAAAAAGCGCCAGTAGCTAGAAACAACCACAAACATATAGAATGTTACGTGCGAGACAATGAGATATAGAAGGTACATTTTTAAAGGTTTCACTTCGATCTCACATGAGCGAAAAGCGCCAGTAGCTAGAAACAACCACAAACATATAAGATGTAACGTGCGAGACAGTGAGATATAGAAGGTACATTTTTAAAGGTTTCACTTCGATCTCACATGAGCGAAAAAGCGCCAGTAGCTAGAAACAACCACAAACATATAGGATGTAACGAGCGAGACAATGAGATATAGAAGGTACATTTTTAAAGGTTTCACTTCGATCTCACATTAGCGAAAAAGCTCTAGTAGCTAGAAACAACCACAAACATATAAGATGTAACGTGCGAGACAATGAGATATAGAAGGTACATCTTTAAAGGTTTCACTTCGATCTCACATGATCGAAAAAGCGCCAGTAGCTAGAATCAACCACAAACATATAGGATGTACCGTGCGAGACAATGAGATATAGAAGGTACATTTTTAAAGGTTTCACTTCGATCTCACATGAGCGAAAAAGCGCCAGTAGCTAGAAACAACCACAAACATATAGGATGTAACGTGCGAGATACTGAGATATAGAAGGTACATTTTTAAAGGTTTCACTTCGATCTCACATGAGCGAAAAAGGGCCAGTAGCTAGAATCAACCACAAACATATAGGATGTACCGTGCGAGACAATGAGATATAGAAGGTACATTTTTAAAGGTTTCACTTCGATCTCACATGAGCGAAAAAGCGCCAGTAGCTAGAAACAACCACAAACATATAGGATGTAACGAGCGAGACAATGAGATATAGAAGGTACATTTTTAAAGGTTTCACTTCGATCTCACATTACCGAAAAAGCTCTAGTAGCTAGAAACAACCACAAACATATAAGATGTAACGTGCGAGACAATGAGATATAGAAGGTACATCTTTAAAGGTTTCACTTCGATCTCACATGATCGAAAAAGCGCCAGTAGCTAGACACAACCACAAACATATAGGATGTAACGAGCGAGACAATGAGATATAGAAGGTACATTTTTAAAGGTTTCACTTCGATCTCACATGAGCGAAAAAGCGCCAGTAGCTAGAAACAACCACAAACATATAGGATGTAACGTGCGAGACAATGAGATATAGAAGGTACATTTTTAAAGGTTTCACTTCGTTCTCACATGAGCGAAAAGCGCCAGTAGCTAGAAACAACCACAAACATATAGGATGTAACGTGCGAGACAGTGAGATATAGAACGTACATTTTTAAAAGTTTCACTTCGATCTCACATGAGCGAAAAAGGGCCAGTAGCTAGAAACAACTACAAACATATAGCATGTAACGAGCGAGACAATGAGATATAGAAGGTACATTTTTAAAGGTTTCACTTCGATCTCACATGAGCGAAAAAGCGCCATTAGCTAGAAACAACCACAAACATATAGGATGTAACGTGCGAGACAGTGAGATATAGAAGGTACATTTTTAAAGGTTTCACTTCGATCTCACATGAGCGAAAAAGCGCCAGTAGCTAGAAACAACCACAAACATATAGAATGTTACGTGCGAGACAATGAGATATAGAAGGTACATTTTTAAAGGTTTCACTTCGATCTCACATGAGCGAAAAAGCGCCAGTAGCTAGAAACAACCACAAACATATAGGATGTAACGAGCGAGACAATGAGATATAGAAGGTACATTTTTAAAGGTTTCACTTCGATCTCACATTAGCGAAAAAGCTCTAGTAGCTAGAAACAACCACAAACATATAAGATGTAACGTGCGAGACAATGAGATATAGAAGGTACATCTTTAAAGGTTTCACTTCGATCTCACATGAGCGAAAAAGGGCCAGTAGCTAGAATCAACCACAAACATATAGGATGTACCGTGCGAGACAATGAGATATAGAAGGTACATTTTTAAAGGTTTCACTTCGATCTCACATGAGCGAAAAAGCGCGAGTAGCTAGAAACAACCACAAACATATAGGATGTAACGAGCGAGACAATGAGATATAGAAGGTACATTTTTAAAGGTTTCACTTCGATCTCACATGAGCGAAAAAGCGCCAGTAGCTAGAAACAACCACAAACATATCGGATGTAACGAGCGAGACAATGAGATATAGAAGGTACATTTTTAAAGGTTTCACTTCGTTCTCACATGAGCGAAAAGCGCCAGTAGCTAGAAACAACCACAAACATATAGGATGTAACGAGCGAGACAATGAGATATAGAAGGTACATTTTTAAAGGTTTCACTTCGATCTCACATGAGCGAAAAAGCGCCAGTAGCTAGAAACAACCACAAACATATCGGATGTAACGTGCGAGACAATGAGATATAGAAGGTACATTTTTAAAGGTTTCACTTCGATCTCACATGAGCGAAAAAGCGCCAGTAGCTAGAAACAACCACAAACATATAGGATGTAACATGCGAGACAATGAGATATAGAAGGTACATTTTTAAAGGTTTCACTTCGATCTCAAATGAGCGAAAAAGAGCCAGTAGCTAGAAACAACCACAAACATATAGGATGTAACGAGCGAGACAATGAGATATAGAAGGTAGGTTTATATCGCGAATGAACTGCACATCATTTGCGTGTAATTTTTACGAGAATTTAGGGCGTTGAGAAGTGTAACAACTTGTTGCCACAAGAAATGCACTCGACTGGAAACGACTTTTTAAAGCTAACTCCCGATCAACATAATCATTTTTTGTTTAGCTATGGTAGGAATATTAGTATACTAGCTGTGATAGCTCAACGATTTCGGTGATGGTGGCCGGTTTCATTGAAACCATAGCCAACGAGACGCTGGAGTTATTTTATAATGCCCAAGTGTATGCGCAATACACAAGAGCTCTCACTCTTCCTTTTCTCTTGTAACACAGCGGGACGGACGACCGATACGACTAGCGAGAGTCAGGCGTAGTACCGACTTCTACATGCCCATTGTCCATCCGACGACGCGTGGATCATCTTTCTTGTCAGACAATCAGGTGATCAGCCAGCCTGCATTGCCCTTACTAGACTTGAAAGTAACATTTTTGTTGTTGTACCAAAGCGGGTATCGAACCCACGACCCCCGGAGTCGAGAGCCAAGCTCTAAGATGACCACGAGGCGTCATTATTTTATACCTGGGAGACCGAGCTTTGCTCGGAGTTTTAGTAGAACGATAAAATAATTAAAAATAAAATACCTAAACGAAAAAGAAATAATAAGAATCACAAAAAAATTATCTAACCGGGATTCGAACCCACCACATTCCGAATTTCCAAACAGTGCACAAATTATACGTAGGTAAGTACCAAGCTGCCAATCAGGCTGACGTAAGAGAGTCGAAATCTTTGATTTATTGTTGCACGCCGAAAGAAAAAAATGCACAGTTTCTATGGAATAAGACCTAGCTAGATCGATTTTTCTCCCCCAAAACTCACTGCATACTAAATTTCATGGTAATAATTGTAGCCGTTGCCGAAATACCGATTATATATATAAAAGATTGTATCGTTTAAAGCATAAGATTAAAATAATGGACCGTGCTAGCTGACCGCTAAACGGACGAATAAAATATCAGGATGTCTAGTCATCCGTTTAGTGAACGACTAAAAATACTTATTCATCCGCTTAGTGGACGAATAGACACTTCGTAAACTAATAGTAATATATTTAATACAAACTACACTCTAAAGCAAAAGGATATTGAAAGAAAAGGGTACGAATGTTGGCATGAATAAATAACTCTTTCAAAAATAAAATTTAACAATAAATCTTTTATTTTCTCAATATGTGACTTGCTATTAATGTTTCTAATGTTTTTTATCTATACTTCTATACTACTCTATACGTATATTATAATGATGAAGGATTTGATTGTTTGTATGTTTGTTTGCATTAAATAGGCTCCATGGAGCTAGTACAAAGTAGCTCTATGATAGGCTCCGAAACTACTGGGCCGATTCTGATAAAATTTGACACACATATAGAGTAGACATAGGCTACTTTTTATAGCAAAATGTACGGTTTCTGCGGTATTTCCGCGTACGAAGTCGTGGGCAATATCTCCACATTTATTTTCATACACGCTATATGAAATAATCTTAAAATAGGATACAACAATTTGGATTAAAGCCTTTAGTTAGAGTCTCAGGGGGGCGGTGGCCTCGTAGCAAACTTCGTAGATGAGCTACAAGCTACGGGCTACGAGCTACGAGGCCGCGCTCACAAAGCGAGACGGCTAACCTTGTACTAGCTGTGTCGTATGACTTCACTTGCTGTCTTAGTTAATAATGGACACTCATAACATCAAAGTTGCGCACTTGCGTGCCTGGTCCTTAAATTCCCTAACCCCACCTAACCCCACGAGGGGTTGCCGGACCTCCGGCAACCCCTCACTCGCTCAGCGACACACAACGCGTTTGTGAATCAATGTTATTTCACGCTGGTTTTCTGTGAGGCCGTGGTATTAACATGCTTCTTCCAGGTTGAAAATATAAAAAATACACAAATATGTATTTGTTGTTTATTGAATGTAATCAACTTGGGACAAAATTGTAGTGTAAATGATATTTGCTAAGATCTCGTTAAAGTAAGATTTGGTGAAATTCAGCTAGACCCCTCCCCTGTCCACCTAAATACCTCGCGAGATTTATGGAACATACACACTAAAATAATATTCTTAGTCGGAAAACTTTGTTCCCGTGTGTAAGTTAAAAGTTTGTAAGTATCTTAATTAAAGAAATATTATTTTGGGCCTAATACACCAGTTTACAAGAGCACAGGAAACTTGAACGAAATAAAAAAATACTTGCCAAAATCAGAAACCAAAGAAAGAAAGAAAAGACAAAACATTAATAAGGGAACTAGGGGAAAACGTACTGGATACTTTATTTTGAACTTTACCTACTACACGAGAAGATACACGTTTAATTGCATTCGAATTTTGAACTGCACTGACCTACGTCGTCAAAAAAAGTTTACGTTAATCCTTAATGCTGTATTTATCTGTCAAGTGGCTTTTCGAACGATTCAGACAATGACAGTAACATGGGTTGGCGTATACGTGGTGTAATTTAGTGTATTTTTAGTAATAAGGGGGTAAAAGTCTAACCGAGGCGTGACACTAGTGAGACAGATCTTCGTAGGCTTCGAAGCCATAAGCCGAAGTCGATCTGTCACACAAAACAAGGTAAAAACCCCTAAGAGTGAAAGAAAAAGCAAATCCATGTCTTCTCGTTTTTCTTAGGTTGTCACGCCAGACCTACTCCTTCCATGTATATTCATCTTCCAAGGGGTAATGTTTTACTATGGATAAAAATACGAGTAAAACCATGCGAAATAACTAATACGAAATATTCGGCTAACATGTACCATTGCGTGTTTTTTACTAACAAGCACGAAAGTAGCACGCGATCGCATTATACAGGAATATAATAATTACTCGGACTTAACTCTAGCTCCTAGCGGACTCATACCGAAATTAGATTTCAACTATAACTGGGACTGAGCTGAATTGAAAATATTTGGCGAAATAAACTAGAATCAGTTTAAAAATAGCCAAACCTATATATTATAAGTCAATGAATATTCTAAAACAATAACTAGATATTATATTCTGAAATAATATTTTAGGATGAGGAAAACAGGAAACGATAGTAAATTGGGTTAAAACGATTGACAGAATGTTGGAGAAATTCGTATATCGAGAACTGTAAATTTTACCGCGATAAAGGAACTTAGATCCTACCCACATTGTGTTTAATCTGTCCCAAATTGAATCAAAATCTTATTAGTAGGTTGGGCGAAAAAGGCGCGTAAGGGGCAGAAAGAGCAACTTTTTCACTTAAAATATTAATATGTAAGTATGATATTGATTTTATACGATCAATGTTAAGTGTGTCACACATCGAGTACACGTATTCGCATTATATCATCTTGATAATGATTTTTTTTCTCAGCTACCCGATTCATTCTTTTTTATTCCTCCACTAAAGGGATTAGGCGAAAAGGTTTTATTTATATTGATACAGCGTTGTTCGTATAAAATCGTGTTACCATATTGTAGCAACGATTGTATACTACAAATATAGGCTTATATAAATATGTTTAATTTGCTAGAGAAGGTTTTAAAAATATTAAGCATATCAAATGTTCAACCTATACCCAGGTTAACCAGTATAAATTTACATTTTTCTCTACTGAATCTACCAAATACACAAAATGTAACAACCTCAGACAGTATAGATAGGTTTATTGGAACCGTAAATTATATCTCTTAAAGTTCTGAGGATATACGCGTTATACGCATAGTCCCGCAGTTGCGACAGAAACGAACCTTGAACCGCCCCCTTCTCCTGTAGAGCGGGTGAGGTACCCCTAGAGGGGGTGAGGTAGCCAGGGGCGGGGTCTTCTTGTTTTCTCTATCACTGAAACCTTCATTGTAAAGCTTTACATTTGGAACGTAAAGAATCGTAATCGATTTTTAATTGCGAATATCATTATAAGCAATTAACGATTTTTAAATTGCTTTCAATATTTTTGACGTTGGCATTTATGTTTATAGCTAATCTAATACTTCATATATAGTATATGAGAAGTAATTTTTAATAATTTAACAATATTATATAGTTTTTTTTAAGTTTCAAAATAACTGGATCGAATTTAATAATTTACACCGTTTTGTCACTGTCACGCCCCCCAATATTATATGTGCGGCGAAACGAAATAAAAATGGAATGAAGTGAAAAGAGAATTCATTGAATTTTGTCGGGGAATTCAATGGGTGAGGTTGTAGATTTTGTATTTCTTTCATAAATTTGTGTTATTTCGGTTCTTAATGTGTACTATTGGTAGAATATTAACACAACTTAAAAAAACGTGCTATTTCGTGTGCCCTTCAAAACTCCCTAGAAACTTTCAGTAAAGCTTCTACCACTTTACTGAATCGACTGACTTGACTCATTGACTGCACTGACTATCTATTTGGACTTTGACTAGACTTTAGACTTGACGATTCAGGAATACGGTATTGAAAATTATTAAAAAATCCAAACAATTGAAAATTGAAAATTGAAAAATTCAATTTCCCGCTTTTTTAACTTGACACTGGCAAATGGTTTATGCCGACGCCATATATTAGAAAAAAAGATATATTCATTTGAGACGGATTTGATTTTGACATTTGAGTTGACACTCGTGAGTTCGATTTTCAGCTTAATACGTAACGCAGAGTTCTATTTTCAGTGCTCCGATTTTTCCCCGGCCTTACTAATTCCGGACGTAGTCCTAGCCTTAGACAGATTTTTGATGACGGTTTCGGACAAGAGTATTTTACCACTGATGCTATTCGGACGGGGTTTTCACCATTGAATAGAACATTTATCAAGGAAGGTCATTGCCATACAATATGTCAAGGTCAGATGAAGGTCTTCGGAGATAAAACATTCAACGCTTCAACAACTAACACCAAGTGACGCGCGATTGCTGCTTTGACCGGCCTTAAATTTTTTGCTTTTGATGGTATTTTTCTTTCCGGATCAAGAGGAACATTCTATTTGTATGGCACTGGCAATGATAACCCATAGACAATCTTGCCCCAAAACAATATACCAAACTCAAGCAGAATTTAGGTCGTGATGTTAGAGAGTCGTAAACGTCGTCCGCAATATCATACTCCACAATGCACATACACGGACCGGCGCGGGCGGAAATCCAATCAGCTGCTTTATTTACTGCCACACTGTATCGCATTTATTGTATTTCATCGAGCGAATTGTTTGGATTAACATTATTAGATTAGAAATCCTACTACTTTTAAGGGTTTTTATCGCGGTTTATAAACATTTTAGTTTATCCCGACGTTTCGGTTAATTACTACCAAGTAAGCAGTCACGGGAGGACTGTGATGACAAGCCGCAATAAAATCTAAAAGAGTATGATTTTGAGAGAGAGACACTGAAAGCCTGTCATTCACGGGCTCCTACGTATTTCTGTATTATCCTTACTTATTAATTATATAAACTAGCTGACCCGGCGAACTTCGTATCGCTATATTTTTTTGGTGTCAATTTGCGATCAGTTACATTTCATAGAAACCTTCTCCTGACAATAAGGAACACATAAAAGAAAGATTTATCCAGTTTGGTGCATTTCGGTTATTCATTTTATTCATATAAGAAGATAGAAGATGTGATGTGAATGCGAGTTTGTTTGTTTGGTTATTACGCTTTCACGTAAAAACCACTTCACGGATCATCATGAAATTTGGTATAGATATAAAGTAGACCACGAGGAAAGACATAGACTGCTAGATATGCTTTTTATCGCGGGAAAATATCCGGTTCCCACGAGATTCCCTTTTGCGCGTCGCGGGAAACATCTAGTTACGCCATAAATCTGTAAAACTCGAATATCTTTGCGGAATAATGTCTCTCAATGGTATTGATCAGGAAATTCCAGGAAGTTCGCGGCGAGCTTATGTGGCGTAGACGTCCATCGAGATTCCAAGCCTCCAGTAGTTCGATTCTGCTAATTATATCCTACAATAATACAGTTTCGTTGCAGTTTCCATATGTTAGAACTGCAAAATGGTACTCTCATAAACGTCAAATCAACGCGACAACGTCAAACGCGTTTAGATTGGTCTAAACTTCAAAATTTTTCATCAGTTTATGGATATCAAGACTCATTCATTTATAGTTCATTCAGAGATTCATTGAAAGTAAATTGATAGTGTAAGTTAAATACGAGAATTAGGGTTCTGATACAACGCGGAACAATTTCAGTTTTAAAAAGTCTTGTCAGTCTTGAAAGTTTGGGCACTGACTAAAAAAACATCTTGTAAATTCACCTTCGGTTGCACGGCTGTAACTAGGTGTCCTTGGCCACAGATTAGTTGTAATAATATATTTTTTTAAATATAAATATGGCATCGGCTTATAACCATTTGCCAGTGTCAAGTTAAATAGGCGGGGAATAGAACTTTCGTTTCAATTTTCTAGTTGTAATAATATTATTAACCTTGGCAACTAATTAAAAAATTATGTGATGTTCTTTTTTCAAAATTTTCGTTTATTTTTTTCACACAAAAAAATGTGTGTATGCCAGTGCATAGCATATACAGCCAATAGTAATTATGGTTATGCTCAGTATGCAGATAGGTGAATTCCGTTGTTTTTGTGGGCTTGCGGTTGGCACAACAGTAACTAGGTCACCGAGGCGTCAGGTGTACTCGCGAACAGACTAGCTCCAGGCGGGGTTGAAACGCTACGTTAGTATCATATTTTATATCACATTTATATTTCCACGATAAATCTTTATAAAAAATGATGTAGCATTACTATTCTGTTCATAAATTTTACATGTATTGCAATTTATATACCTAAAAACCAAAGACGTATATATATTATAGACGATACGATTTTGTCGAGGCAAAAACTGTCCCCACTTAAATGGCCACTTTTAGCCTTTTTTGGGGCCATTTTGACATTTGAGGTATGGTGAAATCAAGATGGCGTAACTTTTTCCTGTATGAAGATTTGTTCTGTCAAATGTACGTCATATCCCATCCTTAGTTTTAAAATCTTTGCCTAAAACATTTTGGGAATCACTAAAATCGCAGTCTTAAAAATATTATATTTAGGAATAGTTTTAAAACAAAGTGAAAGAAGAAAAAATTTATTGAGAACATGAATTCTAACACAGAATATATCCTTGTAGCTTAGAACAAACCAACCCTTGTAGGTATACATATTTTTCAATAAATCTTACGTAATATATAAAAGAGACATTCACTGAAAAATATGTTAAGATGTTTTTAAATTGGCAAGTATCCATAAATAAATTGCTTTCATTAGTAAACTGTGGAACCTTCCAAAGAAAATTAGTGTACAAACCTACATTTTAATGATTCTGATATTCTGACATCATGCGATGCATTTTCATCATCATCATCATCTGTCTGTTCTCTGCTGATCGTAGGCTCCTCTCAAGGAGGTATCGTTTTTTGAACGTTTCAAGTAGAATAAACTCTTTGCTACCGCCAAAAAGATACTTATAATGTGCAAGTACCTGGGTAACCGAGCTTTGCTCGGAGTTCTGATACATTAAAAAAATAAAAAGAATCACAAAAATAATTAATTATCTGACCCGATTTTTAAATTTTTCAATTTTTCAATTTGATTTTTTTTCTGATCCCGAATTTTCAAATAAAGCAAAAGTTATACATAAGCATACCAAACTGCCAATCGGAATAACATAATAGAGACGAAATTATTGCCATATTGTTGCACGACGAAAGAATAGTAAATTTCATGGTAACACTTACAGCCGTTTTTGAGAAACCGATTAAATATACAAGATTCTAAGAAATGAGTTACGTAACACATTATTTTTATATTTGAGGACCTTTATTCGTATACGTTAACGGATTAGTACGAGTTCCGGTAGCGCCCTTTTACGGAGCGATTAACTTCCTCACGTCACGTGATATGGGACAAACAACTGTTTTATGACGTCACGGAACTTTCCATTACAATTTGTGTCGTAAACAATAACAGTTGACCAGTACGGATAAACAACAAGAGCATAAATCGGACTTTCAGTTCCGATCGTGACTCCTGTTTTATGTCGATCCGTCAAATTCACTGAACTATGTTTTAAAGGCATAATATTACAGTGGTAAAACAAACAACAGTATTTAATGAGTAATTAGTTCGCTCGGAAAATAATCTATCTATATATAATATCTTATTTTATAATAACTGATTAAAGGCCTAAGTTTAGTTTTTCTAACAAATACATATCATTTTACATTATGAATCTTATTGCGACGTAGCGTGAGTTCATATTTCAAAAGTAATTACAATGTTTTAAATAACTACTCGTATTTCTATGAACATTTTTAAGGCCAAAAGCGCCGCGCCCTGTACGACGGAATCATCGCTGCCGCGCGGAGACGGTTTGTCACTGTATAACAAATGAGTGCGTTATTGACAAAACAATATTTAAACGTAAAAGAGATAAAGGAAAAGAAAGCTAACGCATAAAATGTCATGTGTTGTGAGCGTACTGAATCGGCCTACTGGAGTGAAACAAACGCGACACGCCCCACGGCCTACACGGCCTACACGGCCCTTTCGGGGCTAGATGAATAAAAATAAATATGTTGGCAATTGTTATTACATAATATAGAATAAAACTCAGATTTCTTATTAAACCAAAAATACCAATCTGAGGGCTAAGTGTAAGTTTTTCTTTTCGCATTCGATCGTGAGCGCGTTTGGCGTTTACTAGGAATTTGTATGTGAAATGACCTAGTTGTCGCGTTTACAACTAGGTGCGCTGTATAAATCACATACAAATTCCTAGTAAACGAAAAAAGCGCTCACGGTCGCATGCGGAAAGGTCGCATGCACAAGTGAATCTTACCTTATGCATATGCTTAGTTACGCAATATTTGTGGTAATATCTGTATTAAGCTATAAACTATAGACAAACTATATTAGTTTTTGTGAGTTGCAAATAGCCCCAGTATTTACTATTCGCAATTTACAAAAACCTTATCCTGACCTTATCAATGTATATCATACTAGCTGTTTCCCGCACCTTCGCCCGCGTAAATATACTATCGAGTATCCCGCGGGAACACTGTACTTTTCCGGGATAAAAAGTAGCCTATGTTTTAATACAGAGACTAAACTACTACCATACCAAATTTCATTAAAATCCGTTCAGTAGTTTTTGTGTGAAAGAGTAACAAACAAACACATTTATAATATTAGTAGGTGACAATTAATGTAACAGTCCCAGTGCTCGTATGTAGGTTATAGATGGCATGAAAATTATTCTAATGTTATGTATTATATTATTGTTACAACATAGGTACCTAATAAATGCTAATAATAAATAATCCACGTATGAGTAGAGTTTATTTTACCTATTAACTCTTAAAAAATTCAAAATTGACTGAATTTAATTCGTCTTGAATAAAATATAATAATTATTGTCTAGTGAGTCTTAAAAGTGACTTAAAAGCAAAACATAAAATATAGTCTTTTCGCGCTGTGCGCGCTCATGGTCAAAATGGGTGAGCACAGAAATGAACACAGCACATTGGTCAATTTTGTCATTTATACGCAGATACCTATATTTATTACTTACGTACAGAGAAACAGCTTTTATAGAACGATCCAACTCGATCCAAATTTGAAAATTCTGACTTCCAATCGACGTGCAATCAAATCGAATACTAAGTACATAGTTAGCTTTCGATTTGATTTTCTGTATATCTGTTCCTCTTTCTTTAATCTGTGCTTTTGGTATGTAAGTGATTCAACTTGTGAATGTGCCTATTAATCGATAAGATTACGATATATAGTTAGATACAGTTGCTAAGTGCAGTGGAACCTCGAATACATAATTATACTGCAACAGAAGCTGCTTCGTTTGCGCGGACGATATGAATCAAATCGATTTTATATGACACAAAGAAATTGTTACGTAGGAAAAGTGAAAACTGATTTTATGTATTTTGTCCATTACAACTCCACAGAGTACAGACATTAAGCTAATATATAGATAATAATCAAAACGAGTGGTCGCCCAGTTGTCCAAATTCGCCCATTCACATAATTTTTAAGTTTAGTAAGTAAGATGCACGGTAGTGTGTGTTAATAATCTGTATTGTTGTGATTTTTATTAATTTTCTAAGCATTATTTAAAATAATATTACCTTCCTCCACATAAACTTTAATTTAAATATTCAAGTGGGGCTCCCATACAACAAACGTGGTCTTTTTACCGTCTGTTCGGAACCCTTCGTGCGCGAGTCTGACTCGTGCTTGGCTAGTTTTTATTTCAGTCTTTGCACTGAAATAAAAACTAGCCAAGCACGAGTCAGACTCGCGCACGAAGGGACATGAGCACACACATGCGCACATGAGGAAAAGGGAAGAAAAACACTCACAATATACGATTAATTTACGTACAAAACAACATTGTCTACACTTCTCCCAAGTTATACATATAATTTAATTAGTTGATATCTCGTCTAATAGAAGGGATTGCGGGCATACATTTGCATGATCGATCGGGAGGCAAACGTAGTGGTCGACTGTATAGCGCGAGCGTAGTGTTGGTACAGTAGGTTACACCGTGACCCGGTCATCGATCCGCCGCGTGTGATACACCCTAATTGTAGGCGCTTAGTGCTATGGGCAATTTTGTAGTTGCCGTAAGTTGTGGAAGTAAGTTGAATTTTAATAATAACAGCTCCCCACGCTGATTTCGGTGACGGTGGCCGGATTCATTGAGACCAGGCCAGCTACGCAGGAGTTATTTTATAGTGCCCAAGTGTGTGCGCAGTACACAAGAGCACTCTCTCTTCCTTTACTCTCGAAACCCAGTGGGACGGACAGACCGACACGACTGGCGCATCAAGCGCAGATCCGACTTTTTACATGCCCATCCGACGCATGGATCATCTTTCTTGTCAGACAATCAGGTGATCAGCCTGTATTGTCCTAACCAAACTTGGAAACAACATTTTTGTTTTTCCAATGCTGGAATCGAACCCACGACCTCCGAGTCGAGAGCCAATCTCTAAACTACTAGACTACGGAGGCTGTCTGAAGTTGAATTTTAAGTGTGGTCGGATTATGTCTTAACTGGTTGGGAAATTGAAAAAATCTAGAAAAGCTTGTGATACCTGACTGGAAAATTTGAAATTATTTAAAAATATTTTTGGGTATAACAATTTATTGAAAGTAACACGTAGAAAAATCAAACAATAACGCCCTGCATACGCGGAGGGACGGGTGGTTTGGACTGCGGATCGAATTGTCGTGCTAATTACGAATAAGTAGATTAGTATAAATAATTAATTATAATTATGTATTTTAACTTATATTTAATTTAAATAAATTAAGTCATTATCACACAGACTTAAACAGACAATACTTCTTAATATTTGGTTTAATACTTTTTGGTTTTAATGCGATAGCAAAGGGCGTAAAATATAACTTTATACCTGCAATTTATACACAAGTAGTGTATATAGATTAGTATAATATCATTCAACTTTTTTTTTTTTTACGAGCAAACGGGTCACCTGATGGTAAGCAACTACCGTCGCCCATGGACACTCGCAACATCAGAAGAACTGCAGGTACGTTGCCGGCCTTTTAAGAGGGAATACGCTCTCTTCTTGAAGGTTTGCAGGTCGTATAGGTCCGGAAATACTGCTGGTGACAGTTCGTTCCAGAGTTTTACAGTGCGCGGCAGAAAGTTACGCGAAAAGCGCACGGTGGAAGACTGCCACTCATCAAGGTGATGAGGATGGTATGTTTTTCGCGTGGGACGATGACGAAAAGTTGCAGGTGGTATGATTCCGAACAATTCCTCAGAGCACTCCCCGTGATACAACCGATAGAGGATGCAGAGTGAAGCTACATCTCGGCGTAATTCCAAGGGGTCCAAGCTGATTGAAACACTATGGCAGTCAACAATTCGAGCGGCCCTTCGTTGGATACGATCCAGAGGGAGCAGTTGGTATTTTGGCGCCCCTGCCCAGAGATGAGAACAATATTCCATATGAGGCCGAACCTGCGCCTTGTAGAGTTGTAGGCGTTGGTCCGGACTGAAGTACTGTCTCGCTCTGTTAAGAACACCAAGCTTCTTCGAGGCTAACTTGGCCTTACCCTCTAGATGATATCGGAACTGGACTTCACTCGATATGTTGACGCCAAGTATCTCAATGCTAGGGGAGATGGTTAAAGATGTGCCCTCGAAACGAGGATATACGACCATTGGTGACTTTTTAGTGGTGAACGCGCAGACTTGTGTCTTGGCGGGGTTGAATTGGACTAAGTTACGTCTACCCCATTCAGAGACTTTCTCCAATGAATTCTCTATTTTAGACACAAGTTCGTTTCGACTCTCAATGACATTTAGCCGAGAAATATTGGGGGAGCCGGTCTATACAGCATCACCTGTACTATCATCCGCATAGCAATGAATGCTGTTGGTCTGTAACATGTCATTGATATGCAGTATGAATAGGGTAGGCGATAGCACACAGCCCTGAGGGACACCAGCATCAACAGACTGAGTTTCCGAGCATTTGCCGTCAACTACGACCTTTATGCTTCTATCTGCTAAGAAACTAGTGACCCACTTACATAATTTCTCGGGCAGCCCGTATGATGGAAGCTTTGATAGCAGCGCTTTATGCCAAACCCGATCAAAGGCCTTCGCAATGTCCAAACTAACAGCCAATGCCTCTCCCTTCGACTCAATTGCCTGAGCCCAACGATGAGTTAGGTACGCCAAGAGATCACCAGCCGAGCGTACCCTTACGGAACCCGTATTGTTTGTCGCTTAGTAATCCCTGGCCGTCCAAGTATCGAAGAAGCTGGCTATCAACTGTGTAATTGTTTTTAATACAGCGAGAACTAAAGATATGTCACGGTTTGGTCTGCTGGCGTCTAAATACGTTATAGCGCATTGGTCATTGGTCTGTCGGCCCTGCGCATTTACACGTTCGGTTCAGAGCGCGGATTGGAATGGTGCGTTCTATTTCTAAGACATATAAAGTCTGCCAAAGCGTAGTAGGCAAGCGTGGCTACAGCTTAATCCCTGTACCGGCAGCACAGAGTAGAAAATATATATAGATACTGTACAGAGAAACAGCTTTCATAGAACAATCGAAATCCAAATTTGAAAATTTTCAACGGTGCACAATTTTTTCAAACAATCGTGGATGCACCGCATGCTTGAAGTAGTGCAATCAAATCGAAAGGTTACTGTGTAGCTGTTTATCTGTTCCTCTTTAATCTGTGCCGGCAGTTGGGCATTAGGTGACGATGATTGTTAGGTATAATAAAATATATTTAGTCACCTGATCATTTCTTTCATAGACTTATGCTTAAAGTGGAAGTTTTTGTTCCTGAGGTCTAGTATTAACATAATATTGATTTCTGTAAGGTAAATATCAGTTAGCCTTCCAGCTAGTCACCATTATTACATCGATTTCTACCGATTCTAGGCCTTGTAAGTTTAGAAATTGGTAATTTTATATAATAATGTGAACCTTGATAAAAGTACCTATAAACTAAAAAAAAATTACTTTTTTTATTTTCTAGACGTATCTAATTACTAAACTACACATCAAATTATTAAAATTATTTACGTTTATCAGGTACCTAAATATTTCTGAATATATAAATTTAATTTAATATTTTAGAGTCGTCTGCATTTTTCATTTTTTCATCATCATCATTTCATTTGCATGAAAGTAACAAGAAGATGTCGTTAATAATAATTATTTTGTTTTATGTACAATGTAGCTAACAATTTAGCCAATGTTCTGTATCTACATTCTACAGTACCGAGCCCCGTACGAGATATCGTATATACTACTAAGTACCAGCTGCCACGAACTCAGTGAAAGGACAATTTCAACGACTTGTGTCTAAATTCGCGAAGTCATATGGGCGTGGCGCGGTCTTGGTATATCCAATTACAGCTTTAAAAAAACTAACTACATACGCTAAGAATATTGAACGCAGTAACTCTATTAAGCTTTGCATAAGTGTCGGTGTATAATGTGTAAAAAAATACAGTTTTGTAAAAAAATAATTATTCCTCGTTATATTTATTTCCGAGTATCCGTGTTTTTGTGACACTCCCCTGTAACGTATTTTATAATTAAGAATTACGAAACGGAAATAAAGTAATGCTGCCAGCAGGCTTAAAATGCGCATTCTTTTCTTCCCGAGCATGAGCTCACAAAATGGCCTCTTTTGACAGTTAAAGTAGAAACGTTTTCTTATTTCAATGTCAAATAGCCTTCAATAATGTCAACTACTCCACATCGTGGCGGTCCAAGACAAATAGTTTTATTTACTTATCATAATTTTAAAAAACTTGAGAGGTGTGTGATAATATAAATATATAGTTGATAATGAAGAATTGAAGCCTATTTTGGAAGATATATACATATATATATATATATATATATATATATATATATATATATATATATATATATATATATATATATATATATATATATATATATATAATATAGAAAATAAAATCTGTTAATTTAAAATTACAAACAGACACTTCAATTTTGTATAGATATAATATTTTATCTGTATAGATATAATATATTATATTATACAAAACAAATAGTTGAACTAAGTATATATAGTGCGCGCGGAACTAGCGCCTTAGGTAGGGACAGGGGTTGATTGCTGCTCGCAGTGTTGCCGCCGCGAAGTCCGGCTCCGTACTGAGTAATAACATCAAGCGCTCGGCTAGCTAGTCACAATATGTAACAGTCATAACAGTCACAATGTGTAATTGCAAAATTCTACATTACTGTCAAGGTGATAAGGTCGTTTTTTGTATCATTCTTAATAGTCGTTATTACATTGTGATTTCGAGTGGCAAAAAGTATCGTGCCAATATAATCCGCCTAGCCTCAATATCGCAACGCGCCATAAGGAACTTCATTCCAAAAATTTCATCCTTTTTGACAAAAGATTAGAAGACGGTAGCCATTTTAAAAATATGTCTATTTAGATATGTTGACTTCAATTGACGACCTTGTTACCATGGATTAAGAACGTGTGCGAACTGTTTTGGATAGAATATTATTTCTTTAAAATTAGATTTGGATCGCCATGCTAAGCCCGTAGGAGTATTCACCTTTCTCTTTCCCTAATAACCACACCTGTATCGGATTTGGAAGGTAAGAAACGACTCAAACAACACAGAATTAGATATACATAACCATTACTGCACTGCTCAAACATTTATCTATAACTGCTAACATCTATCTGAGCCCTTAGCCAAGATACCAAACAAAAATTTATGGGATTTGACATAAGGTGATCGTTAAGTGACATTTAAAACATCGCTATGTCACTTGCTTCAGCTATGCTTATGTCAAATCCCATACATTTTTGTTTTCGAAGGCGCAGATTGAATGATTTTTTCAAGGCTACTTTGTGAAGTGCCAAAACAAGCAGCGGAAACTAACAGATTGAAAAGCTATTCCGATTTTGCTCATGTGATGTAATTTATTTTTGTTGTAAATTACTAACCTCAAGTGGACTAGCGTAGTGGATTACAGCTTACATTGAGGAGGACTGTAGCCCCAGCAGTTGCACTATCGTCCCCATCGCCAGTGCAGCAGAGGTGATGATGATATTAGTTATGGTGCTGTTAAGTTCATGTAAGACTGGGACAATATTGTCCCGATGCGAATGTCAATGTCATATATGACAGCTAGACACTCGACGCTTAGATTTTCAACTTTATCGTATTAGCGCGGAGTTATATAATATTTTCAGTGCTCTGAATTCTCCCAGGCCCGCCGGATTAGGGATCATAATATTGTCGCAGCCTAATGCTCGCTACATACCTAGGGGTTTATCATGACGTTTAACGGTATAATGCTAGCCATACACGTAACGGCATACCTAACAGGTATGCCTGCACAGGCAAATCGTCTCGATAATTCGCTACGATTTGCCATACACACGATCTATAAAATTGCACAGTTCGGCTTACACGGTATAAATGTAAATGGTTTTAGGGATTGATTGATTAAAGGATTAAACATTTGGTAATAGGCATGTACCGGGCCTGAGTTGAGAACTTGTGTTACGGGGACCAGACAACGGAAATATATTATATTACTTTTATATTGTTTTATACATATGCTTAGGATTTTTATTATATAATACACATATTTAATACACATCCATGACCCAGAAACACAGAAAACCTTTTTGTTCCCTGGCGGGATCCGAATCCGCGCCCTCCGGTTTGAGCGCCACCACTGAGCCACGGAGGTCTAAAAAATAATATTATGTACTTATTTGTCAAAATATCGTAATAATTTTCAATATAAAATCAATAATTAAACAAATCAAACGCCGTATATTTGTTATATAATTTAAAACTCGGTAACAGTGGGTTTGGCAATAACTTTAGTGTTAAGTGGTCGTCGAGTGAAGTGCTCGTGCCTCGAACAAGCACACGCGCCGGTCCCCTCTAAACGACATTTTTTAAAAAGGTTACAGATTATTATTTCATAAAAATTTGAAAGCCTATTTTTATTTAGCTACGTACTTAACATTGAATGCATTTTCTAGTACATTATAGATTAACGGTGTTTTTTTTTATTTAAATATTATATAATATGGAGTCGGCTTAAAACCATTTGCCAGTGTCAAGTTTAAAAAGCGGGAAATAGAATTTTTGTTTTAATTTTCAACACCGTATTCCGAAATCGTTAGTGCAGTCAATGAGTCAAGTCAGTCGATTCAGTAAATAAATTGGTAGAAGCTTTACTGAAAGTTTCTAGGGAGTTTTGGAGGAAACACAAAATAGCACGTTTTTTGCAGTTGTACCACTTGCCCACACTTGTGCACGTTAACGAATATTTAATGGTTAATATTCTACCAATATTACACATTTAGAACCGAAATAACACAAATTTATGAAGGAAATACAAAATCCACAACGTCACCCATTGAACTCCCCGGCAAAACTCGATTAACTTTAACATCGTTTTAAACTAAGTTAACATTAAGAACTTCTAGTACCTAACTTAAAATTAATATTTCGTGATCGTTGTGGTCATCGACCTTAACTCTATAGTCTATGGCTTGGACTATATGATCCGAAATCAGGAAGGCCGTGGAAATTAGAACTCTGTCCATTAGGACATTGTATTAACAATAGAGCTGAAAATCGAACACACAAGTGTAGAGTCAAATGTCAATATCATATAATATGACAGCTCGACACTCGACACTTCGATTTTAAACTCTATTGTATTAGCGCAGACTTCTTTCTATATTCAGTGCTTTGAATTTTCCCGGGACCGCCGGATCCCGGATCATACAGTATATCTATTTAATGTGAGGACAGAGGAGGTTAGGCTTTAGGCTGTACCCCACCACATTTATAGCTTACTGCAGGTTGATTTAGTACTTTTCTTTTGAGGTGTATAAGTAACTTGTAATATTTATTTCCTTTTACTAAATAAAATATTTGGTACATGTTTTACACCCTACACCCTGTATGTGGTATAAAATACTAAATGAAGTATAAAATTAATGCAGTATGTTATATTTTAGTAATGCAAATAAAAACCGCTAGTGTGTCGCTATGTGGGATTGGCTTTGAGGTTCTAAAATATCTCATTCGACGCTCCCCCCCCCCCCCCAGCAGTCTTTGTTCGAGTTACCAAAGCGTATCCCAATGTTTTTCAAAATGGCGCCTAATTTTACATTCCGAATTTCAGCGCAATTTTTTAAGTATTGTGTATAATATTATGCATATTTTGAAACATATAAAAACAAACACAACAACATTACATATTGACGACCTCTGTGGCTCAGTGGTTCAGCGCGTTGGTGCTCAAGCTCTCAAGGGGGTTCGGGTTCGAATCCCGCCGAAGGAACAAAATAGTTTTTCTGTGTTGTCCTGGGTCATGGATGTGTATTAAATGTATAATATAAGAAGAATCTTAAATATATGTATAGTATAAAAGTATTAAATATACTTCCCGTTGTCTGATACCTGTAACACAAGTTCTTCGGATACTTAGCATGGGGCCAGACGTGACGTGGATGGGGGCACAGGCATTTGCTAAAGACATAAACAAAATAATTCGAACTTGTATTACATACAACAAATAACAAAGATCAAGTCAAAACAAAGCGAAGAAGCTAATATTAGATTGAATTTAAATTAGAACCTGTAGAAATAATATGATATGGAGGCTAGTAATGTACATAATATTATCAAACAGTATAGTTATTCACATCTTAATTAATATAATAAGTAAAATATATTACTACTATTTTATATTTTTTTTTAACTGTGGCACTCCGGGTCTGCCGACAAATGTAATAATAATATCGCACAGTCGATCGGACTGAGATAATAGCGTCGAAATTATTAATATATTTTTGCACGACGAAAGAAAATACATATAAAGCTTAAAAATGAGCTGTTTCCTCAGAGATCGTCGCTCCCAAAACCGCCTGCAAACTAAATCTCATGGTAATACTTGAAGCCGTTTTCGAGAAACCGGTTATATATACAAGATTGTCTTGTTTAAAGTATAAGATTACACAGGCATACGAATGGCCAAACACACTATGGTCCTACATGCTTACATCTACAGTCGCATACCGTAGTGTGAATTTTAACTTAATTTCCGTAAGCCTACCAACCTCGAAGTGCGAAGTTTCAGGTGACTTCTCTAGCGCCCCCCACCTCATACAAACCTATTCATAAACACGCTTGCAATTAATCCAGTCAAGTTAACTAAAATATTTCATTAAAACGACTTCAGACGTCATGTTACCTAGGCAAGATTAAGATTGATATCAAGAAGATGTATTCAAAATAAATTAAATGTCTGATGGTTACATTTTTCTGCCGTTTGGCGTCGAAACTATGGGTCCATGGGGCCCGAGTACCAAGCTCCTTTTTAAATATTTGGCAAAAGACTGGTCGACAAAACCAATGACCCTAAGGCTGGTGCTTACCTCGGCCAACGTATCAGTTTGGCCATACAGCGAGGCAATGCTGTCAGCCTCTTCTCTTAGGTACTCTACCCACAGCCTCCGACCTAGATTCAGTTTTTTATCTATAGCCCTTTTTTATTTTTTTTTATTTAGACAATAACTTATATATACTTTAGATAACAATTTAGATATGTTAACTAGTTTTTAAATTCTGTTTTTTTTTTTATATTGTAATGTGAACCTTATGTTTTTACTAATAAATGATTTAAATGTTATAAAATATTGTTAAACACACGAAAGAAGATGAATGAATTTAATGAAAAATAATAAATAAACGACTAATTAACTAATATATATTCTGTGAAAACTACAGCGAACACGATACAAATATTTTTTGCTTCTATAACTAATATATACCTATTAAAACCTAAAAGATAAGCCTTGTTACCGTCCATATAAATTGTAAACGTAATATTTCAAAATATCTTCAATTCTAAAGGGTCCTTTAGAATTGAAGGGTGAATCCTTTAGAATTGGAGTATTACTGTGGGATCCAGAAATACGGAACGCATGTGAAGGGAATTTTAAAACAGTTCTGTAGCTCGTATAAGTGGGACGAGGGCGGACTTTTATTACTCCACAAGTAATTGCCCATGACTTTTTCCGTAAACTTTTTATGTGCGCCCAACTTCAGAACACGTTTTGTATCACATAAACTCAAACAACATAATGGACATCGGCTTCACGTTTTCGCTATTTTTCATCTTCAGTCGTGTTTAACATTTTATGTTATTGTTTTTAAAAAGATTTGTAGTATTTTAATTTAAAGTAAAGCTTTGCTCGAAGTCTGATAAATTAAAAAATAATAAAAATAATCGCCAAAAACATTTATCTGACCGGGATTCGAACCCATCACATTCCGAATTTTCGAACAAAGCAAAAATTATGTATGTATACAAAACTGACATAATAGAGTTGAAATAATTGATATATTGTTGCACGACGAAAGAAAAAACATATACACCTTAAAATTGCCCTATTTCCCAGGGATAAGACCTAGCTAGATCGATTTTTCTCCTCCAAAACTCTCTGCATACTAAATTTCATGTTAATACTTGCAGGTGTTCTCGAGAATCCGATTATTTATATACAAGATTGTCTCGTTTAAAGTACTTATAAGATGTAAGATAAGAACAACTCTACAATATGATATAGAGTTAGAGTTCCAATTGCACATGCACATTGACAAAAAAATTATAAGAAAGATATTCTTTCACTCAGATTTCAAAGCACATTAAAAGGTTTTAAAACGCCAAATAATGACAATAAATGCAAAAAACAAAGAGGATGCCGAAATTTTTTAAATTTTTCCGCACCGCATGAATGCGGGTAGAGCGACAGCCCCTCGAGCGGAGTCCGGCCCTGGCCTGGCCATGACACACAAATTGACCTTTGGCCAAATCTTGTGTTAAGAAAAATCCACTCTCAATTCAGTAAAGATCGTCTAGTTTTTGTCAAGTCTATCGACAGATCAAGTGGTCAAGATAGAGAAGAAACATTTACATTGGAACAGTGTTTTTACTGTTATAATTTTATGATAGTTATACATAAGACATATACACTCTATCTATCTATAGACGTATACATAAGATCGGACTAAGGAGCAAAAATGACATATTTCTACCCAAATCACGTACAAATTACGGAAAGAGCTGCATAATGCACGAAGGTGCTAAAATCTACAATCAGATACCCAAAGACATAAAAGAAACAAAACATATGTCATCTTTTAAAAATAAGTTGAAACATCACATTATAACTAACTCGCACATTAAAACACTTATATAAATATAGAAAATCCTATTACATTTAGGTAATTAAGGCTAGCGTCGCACTCTGTAATTCCGCCAGTGTACATCGAGTAGGATACTTATGACTCATGAGCGACTTAGTCGCTTACCATCAGGTGGTCTATTTGCTCGTTTATCTACTATTTCATAAAAAAATGCAATAGTCCAAACGTCTTTTGTAATAAAATGTAATATTGAAAATATTGAATATATAAGTAATAATTTAAACTAAATATCTAACAAAGTACACAATTATAAAACATTATTGTCATTGTACATACTTTAAGTTAAAATTTAATGTCGCTTTCAGGTACGCTCGATCTATGTCTTACCGATAAGCGCAACTAGTTTGAACCCAATGCTTTGCAATTATTTTTCAATTTACCCTCAAAATAAAATGTACATCTATTGCCAAGCAAAAATAATTAGTATTGAAGAGTGATATTTATTTTGAGCTATTGTGAATTTAATTGTTTTAAAAATACTAAATAATAACTGTTGTGTGTCGCCGCGCCGCTGTCAAATAAGTTTTAAAAATGTATTCTCCCTCAATGTAAGTGAATTGTATTCTTTTTTGAGGAAATAAATGATCTTAAACCGTTATTTAATATTTCATTATTAATATCGAAAATGTTAAAAATGTTTCGTTAATTCAATATCAAAAACAGACGCTATCACCCATTATTTAGATTCAATTTTGATTTAAGCAACAAGAGAATAAGTAGGAAATACAATAACGCTTTTCTTCTTTTCCCTTTTCCCGTCAGAGCAGCAAATCGATCAATAGCTGACAAAAAGATCAAAATTGTATTGTCAACAAACTTGACGAACCTCAGTTTAATACTGTGTCGGTGGCTCCACAGTTCGTGAGGATAAAGAATACGTGTACGATAAATTACTTTATAGTTTATATTATTTTACTGTGAATGAAAGTACGCATCCTTTATCTATGGAATAATCGGAGATGACTCATACCGTAGAATTCTACGGTCTGAGTCATCTCCATCGTCAATTTATATTCATATTTTTTTCTTAAGTGTCATAAACTTAGGAAAAAAATTTAAGAAAAACATTATTTTCTGTAGATAAGTAGAAATAGAATAAGTAGGTTATAAACATTCATAAACAACGGAACTCGAAAATGAAGACAGAATTTCACTTGTAATAATAGTCATAGATATTTCGGGATGGGTCGGGAATCGTAAACAAGTAGGCGGCAAATAGACAGTGACTGCGACCTTCAGCCGACATATTATGTGCATGATCCACGGAACTGTAAATTGGATATTGTAGGGGAATATGTTATACCTTGGCCAGTAGGCTTTTTCTAATTATTCCTGCCTTTTGTTCAAGATAACCATGGTCCATGGTCAGTGTCGATCTGAGTGCTAAGTGTGAGTTTTTCGTTTCGTATTCGATTGTGAGCGCGTTTGGCGTTTACTAGGAATTTGTATGTGATTTGTACAGCGCCACCTAGTTGCAAACGCGACAACTAGGTGTCGGTAGTTTTTTATATTGATAAGGTCAAATGTTTGTTGATAAACTATTTACAATTCGTTCTATATAATTTGCAGGTATATAAAGATTGTTGTTTGTGCTTAAAATGCAAAGAAATACTCTTATAATTTGATAAAAGTTAAAAAGTGTCTAAAATTTATTTGTTTTTTAACATTTTGTGTATATTGATTTTGTGTATAGACATATCTGCCTGAAGCCTTTAATTTCAAACGTGCACTAGCGATAATTTAACAAAATAATTAATAATAATGTTAGCAATAGTAGAATTATGAAATTCATAATGTATTTAATGTGTAACAAAATAAAATTGCTTAACGTATACGTAAAATTGTTGTATTTAAAATTCGTGCACGCATATGCATGCGGACATGCAAACTGTACATTTAGTGAACACATTATCAAAGCCAAATTATTAGTTAATAGTGAAAGAAATTATCTTAATTTGGCTTTATAACTTTATACTTATGTAAGTACATTTTGATAACACTAACTAAATTATCCATATAGCATAATATCCATATAGCAACTGATAAATGTAGATGGATGTTCAATCTGTATAGGGAATTACCGATTTTTTAAAATTATTTTTGCACCATTAAAGCAACAGTCTCTATTACCTAATGACGCGATTAATTGCCTACTAACAATGCCTAAATAATTAATGATTAAACCCAGTTTCATCTATATTATATTCCTTTATAATATTTTGAGCAACTAGTATGCAAAGTAATCATATATGACAATGAAGCTCCTAATAAAAATATCTCATGTAAATATAAATACGATCATAACGAAATATCTTAACAAACATTCATTATTTATATAACAACCAAAAGTCTTGTCATTCTGCAAATGTAATTTATAAAGCCTTTTATCCGAGCACAAGAACAGGAAATAATGTGCGGCTTTAAGGGAATAGGCTTCTTTATTTCAATCACAAACAAGATCAGCCTTAATATCACAGTAAAATATCTCTAGGATCGTCAATTTGCATTTAAATTTTATAAGGACATAATTTAATAATACTATGTTTTTCTTTTTTGATTTCTTTATTGTCAAATGGACAACATGCGAGCCAACGGGCAAACTGGTCTATATATATATATATATATATATATATATATATATATATATATATATATATATATATATATATATATATATATATATATACTGTGTATATACTAGTGCTTTACTTGTCATTCACAGATATTTTAATAAAACGTTCGTACGTATTAGATGACTTTAATTAATATAACTGGCTGTGTGGTTGTGTACACACGATTAAATTATATTGTTTTCCTTGCATATTATTTAGTAATTCTAGTACAGTGTGGACTGATTCGGGATATTCAGATTTAAATAATTTCTATTCCGCGGCCTCACTCACTTGGATAAGATATTTGAGGTGGCCGAAATCTTGCGTTTATTTACATCGGGATATAGTAATCTCAAATGTGAAAATTGAAGCTGACTGACTGGTGAGTAGTTATAATATTTTAAATTTATATATATATATATATATATATATATATATATATATATAATATAAGTATATAAATATATATTATATTTAAATATATAGCATATATATATATATATATATATATATATATATATATATATATATATATATATATATAAATAATATAAGCAAAAGATGAAATCCGACTCCGATCCGATAAAAATACACAAAAAAGTATGAAATAATTCTTATTTTCTAAATAATTTCCCTTTTAAATTCAGCTAATATGTTAACTATTTCTCTACTCAATCTTCATAATTTGGAAGTGGGCACTAGCACAAACAATATCCTAATAAAACATTATTTTATAGAGCTAACGTTCAATCTGGCTGGTTTTAAATGTTACAGCAAAAAATTAAAATATATCTACAGCCGAACGTATAACCGCCTCCTTTTTTTGGAAGTCGGTTAAAATGGTTTACATTATGAAAAAATAATGTATTGCAGTTATTTAACTAATTTGGAGGCCGATTACTCAAAAATGCTTCACTTGATAAAAATGTCATGTACGAAATCCTCCCTTTATTTAAAAAAATATTTGATGATAAACTACACGATGCGCAGAGTAAAAAAATCATCCCCACTTAACCAATTTTCGTCAATTTATATTCATTCATAATTACCGAAGTTAGCAAAGGTGGACTGACGGATGGGCGGACAGAGTGAAACTTTAAGGATTCCTTGTAACTATGAAACTCTAAATTAAAGTAGAAGCTGAAAAACATACATGTGCAAAGCCCATGCTGGTAACGACAATTGGGAGTTTTAATCTGTTTCACATTGAAATGAACCTTAACGACGTTACCGAGTGGTTATTAATAACATTTCAACGAACAGACCATAACCGAATTGCTGAATTTAAAAATGCGGAAGATAATGGGGTAAAATTGTGGTTACAGCCTTGAAACACTTTTGAGTGGCTACTGGATCCAGTAAGCAAAAAAGTAAATATTTTTTTATGGTAAAAATACAAAATCTTATGTAATTTATATCTGAATATATACTATATCTGAATCTAGATAAACAGACTTACATCTTGGTTTTTGTGTAGTAACATAATACATTATTATTAAACAAAACTACGAATAAGTTATGCTAAGAATCAAATAAATCTGAACTTTTGTTAAAAACAAAATTCTACGATAATTTTTGTAATAACAGTGAACTTTTGTTAGTGCTCAATGTAGTCTAGATTGTCTACTACATTCCTGTCTTAGAACCCTAATACAGCCCTAATTTTCTTTATGAATCTAAATAAAGCCTGAGAGGGAATCCTTCCCCATATAATATTTTTCAATCAATTCAATAATTCTATTCTATTCTTCAATAATTTTCCCAGTATCTAGCTCGGTCGTAGAACGCGGCTACGTCGTAGAGCTCCGCTACGACACGTCTACGAGATTACTTAACTGACAATGAAAACGGTTCCCTTTTTTCTCTCTTTAGTTAAATTAAAAATAAAATATTAAATGGTGAAGTAGAGTTATGTAATATTATATTACTATATTATAACATACCTATATTTTCTTCTTCTCTCTCTCTCTTCATTCAAATTCTCACAAATAGATTGTATTGTTAAGCAAGCATTCCAAGATGCTTTACTTGGGATGGATCAATAGAATTTTTCTAAAATTCATTTAATATTAATGATATTATATTATATGATTGGGTTAGTAATAGTTTGTTAGCCATAGACGTCTCGTCATTATAAATTCTTAGGGCACATTCAAAGTACTTCAGCAAATGAACAGTTTTGTAAATATTTGAAGAAGGAGTAAGTAATGTCTTCAAAGGATATGTGTCAAAGCTGTGACAGCAGAATTATTATTACATATTACAATAATAATGTTTATAATTTTTTTATCATCAAGAAGTTTTTTACTTAATAACAAAATATTGGATCTGTTAATATAAATTAATTATGTAAAAATAGCAGGCAGAAAACCGAATGCCATGGCATTCTTGTAGAACTGAAAAATAAATTACTTGTTTAATTTTTATTTCATTAATCAATAGTAGAAATTCATAGAAATAATAAATGATTTAAACCCAAAGATTTCAAAACTAAAGATAGGCTATGTCGTACATTTGACATAACAAATCTTCTTACAAGAAAAAGTTACGCCATCTTGTTTTCACCATACCTCAAACGTCAAATGTGGCCCCAAGAATCTCCAAAAGTGGGGTCAGTTATTGCCTCAACATGCCTCGTCTATAATATATACGTCTATGTTTAAACCCTGAACCAAAGATAGAACGGGCGAATGAAGACCAAAGTTGCCCTACATAACATGACACTTAACCACTAACAAAAGATAACTACGAAAACTGTCAATGTCACCCCACAATATGTGTATGCGTTTGTGTGTGTAGGTCGTATCGACCCGATTTTTATCACCTATCCCCAGTCGTCTGAAGACGCTTCAGTATAGTCTATCAATAGGCCAGGTCGACATAAGAAGCCTCTAACGATTGTTATCGAGATCTCGAGATAGGATTTAGTGGCTAAGGCCGCTCACTAAAGAATACGTTTTATACTTCAGTCAATTTAAATGATGTATAAAATGAATTCGAATTAAAAATCGTAATGTGTTCAGTAATTTTGTGTATATTGGATTAAGAAGTTACCGGCGACATCATTCGCGCAAAAGCAAAACCCGTGGAAACCTACATCCTTACCCGTGGTTTACTCTATATATTATATGCTTAAATTTATTGAAATGGGATACTTTCTCTTTAAAAACTACTTACTTGTAAATACCATATCATCTGAAAATAACTATAAAGGAACTCATTATCTTAGCTGTAGTTTCAAAATAAAAAAAATATAAGTGATATAATAATGACGTGTTTAAAATTATTAAAAAATAAGATAATATATTGTGCACGACGACCTCCAAGAAAAGTTGAATTACGAGTAGATATTTCAGTTCCAATTATGTTTTCAGAAACCTTTTCATATAGAATAAATAGTTGCCAGTTAATATTAAAAAGTTTTTGCGATCTCTCTACCTTCATTTGGTGAGCTAGAAATTACATTAGGTCCGTGCCCTTACATCCAATTTCTTCTTCCGCGATTGTCCCCTGGGACTGAGAAACTTTTGGGAGTTTGTTATTTGTAATTACGGAAACTTCATAGGTGAAGTTGTAGCAACATACTATGAGTACTAGCAACATACTATATTAAATATTTCCATATCATGAGAACTCCATCGAGTTTGCTATGAAATCAAAATTTTGATTTCATAGCAAACTCGATAGAACGACCTTATGGTCTTATAGGAGTTGAAGAAATGGTCGTGACCTTTTTAATAATACCAAAATGAGAATCATAATAGCCACAATAATCTTCATTTGCAAGAAATGTGGGTGTAGAGATAAATTCACAGACACAGGTACCATCCATGTACCATCACAATTCGCTAGTTTATTTATAGTATTAAAATTTACAATCCTTTTTTTTTAAGGAAGTTCAAAATTATTATGTCATGCTTAGTCATATCGTTATTAAAAATAATGACAATGAATTACTTCACAGTCAGTTCAAAATAATAAAATTTCACTAAAAATAAGGATTATTATTAACAATAATAATGTCATAATCTGAATAAAAACCATTATATATGCGAATATCATTACATGGGTCAACAATTATATAATTAAAATTCAATATAAATAAATAAAATGTGTTCATAATGTCATTATTTTCATTAAAATGCCGCTAGAATTAAAATAAACAGTTCTCATACCTCTTTATAATTGAATACATCTGTGCTCTCGTATGTACAGACAATCACTATTACAGTATGTTTTAATTGAAAAAATGGCCGTTGTTGTCACTTTTACATGAAATGTCCTTCTCTTCAAAGATAATGTTTTATTACAGTTTTAAAATTTAAATTTAAAATATTGTTAACTTGCTTTTTCCCGCGGCTCTGCCCACGTAAATTAGTATCACGTATCCCACGGTAATACTATACTTTTTGGGGATAAAAATTTGCCTATGTTTTAATCCAGAGCCTAAATTACTGCCATACCAAATTTCATCAAAATCCGTCCAGTAGTTTTTGCGTGAAAGAGTAACAAACATCCATCCATTCATCCATCCATCCTCACAAACTTTCACATTTATAATAGTATAGTAGGATAATCTGAGGTCCCACAACACACCCTGTGTTGTTATTTTTACTATTTGTACACTCATAAACTTTAATTTACCGGCCGAATTTCATACTCCTCCGGTTGCACAATTCTCGTAAAACTGTACTGAAAGTTTTTGCTTCACGTATCAATACAATATTATACTAAGGCGGGTCAATAAGTCCGTGACTTTTTGAATTTCTAACCTCCTTACTGAAAAAGCAACACTACTCCTGTCAACAGGCATCTGTCAGTTGACTCCTATCAAAATTTGAACTTGCTGCGTCAGTTAGTTTGTGTTTTACAGCTATCTTTATCAGACTATCCAGTAACTTAAGGAAACAATGGAATGTAAATGGAATGAAATGAATTTCGTGTGCTTATTAAGCATTATTTTCTGCGAAAAAAAACCATTACCGAGACCAAGGCTAAGCTTGATAAATACTATGGGGACTCTGCACCATCGATTTCAATGGTAAAAAAGTGGTTTACTGAATTTCGTTGTGGCCGTACAAGCACTGAAGATGCCGAACGTCCTGGACGCCCAGTTGAGGTCTCTACACCCGAAACAATCGAAAAAATTCACGATATGGTGTTGGCCGACCGAAGATTGAAAGTGCAAGAGATTATGGAAGCCATAGGCATCTCGCATGGCTCAGTGGTTTCAATTTTGAATGATCACTTGGGCATGAGAAAGCTTTCCGCAAGATGGGTGCCGCGTTTGCTCACAGTCGACCACAAACGCAATCGTGTAACAACTTCACAGGAAGGTTTGGCGTTGTTTAATCACAATATGGAGGAGTTTTTTAACCGTGGACGAAACATGGATCCATCACAATACACCAGAGACCAAACAACAGTCAAAACAGTGTATTTCTAAGGGTGAATCGGCGCCAAAGAAGGCCAAGGTGGGTTTGTCAGCCAATAAAGTTATGGCGACTGTTTTTTGGGATGCACGTGGGATAATCCACATTGACTATCTTCAAAAGGGAAGAACAATTAATGGAGAATATTATGCCAACTTATTAGACCGCTTCAATGAGGATTTGAAAAAAAACCGACTTTATTTGGCCAAGAAAAAAGTTCTTTTTCACTAATACAATGCAAGGGTGCACACATGTGCAGTTGCCATGGCAAAAATCCATGAATTGGGCTATGAATTGCTCCCACATGCACCCTATTCTAAAGATTTGGCTTCGAGTGACTACTTCTTGTTCCCAAACCTGAAAAAATGGCTCGGTGGAAAAAGATTTGACTCCAATGATGAAGTCATCTCGCAAACAAAGGCCTATTTTGAGGACCTCGACAAATCATATTTTTTGGAAGGGATAAAAAAATTGGAGAAGCGTTGGACAAAGTGTATAGAGCTCAAGGGGGACTACGTTGAAAAATAAAATGATTTATTTATCAAAAAATCTGTGTTTTATTCCAAAAGTCACGGACTTATTGACCCGCCCTCGTAATAATCAAATATGTACTTTGATTTCAGTAAGAGCCTTGACACACGCTCACCACCGGTGTTGTCGCATAAAACTGACATACAAATGCAGCGGCGCCGCGGAAGCTGCGGCGCGTGTTTAAGCTTACTAAAGAAAATCCTTGCACATAGTAAATTCGGAAATATACATCCATTAAATCATAGCTTAATTGACTACTCTACCATAAAATATAGTGATTTCCATAAATAGCGACATAGCGCTACGCGTACTACGCCGTACTCTTCACGCAGCGCGTGGGCGGCTCAGCTCGATACAAAACTAAATGCGAATCAATGCTCTATTTTATATAATTTACAGTCTATAGCGAGTGTAAATGAAAGAGATTAAAACGACGTTTTGTGTAATTGTTATAAGATAATTAAGGGTATATTCAGATATATCGTTTAGAGTATCCTATGTATCTTTCAATTTTATAAATCAAAACAGAGTATAAGTAGAAAGAAATATTTTTTTTACTTTTAAAGCACTTTATGCTACCCATACACGTAACGGTATACCCAACAGGTTTGCCTGTACAGATTTACCGGAACGTATATGTTGCACAACTGTGCAGGTTTTTATAAAGTATCGGTTCAACCTTACCTGACAGATATAATTGTGCAGTCAAACCTGTCAGGTAAACGCTTAGTGTATGACTAGCATTAAGCTCAAACCGTAGACCGCACTACTATGTACTACGAAAGCTACGCAGTGATAGAAATGCCCTCACGATAGTGCTACGCAGTCCATACAAATTATATTCCATGGTTTAATTGGTAAAGATATGTAATCTATACAAATATAATATAATAAAGAGGAAAGAAATGTTTGTTAGTATGTTTGTTTGCTGCATTGAATAGGCTCCGAAGCTACTGGACCGATTTTGATGAAATTAGGCACAGATATTATAGAGTCTAATCTATAATATCTGTGCTAAATTTCATCAAATCTTCATGGTCGAACACGGGAATGGACATAGGCTACTTTTTATTGCAGCAAAATGTACGGTTTCCGCGAGATTCCCTTTTGCTCGCACGAAGTCGCGGGCAAAAGTCTGGTAAAACATAGTGAAGGCCACAATACTATTTTTATTTTAGTTTTAGCATTTCTCGGAGAAATATATTTTCAATAACACCTATATCAAGTGGAAAATTCCAATAAAGGACACTTTTAAGGTGAAATTTGACACATTATCGAGTTACAAGGCAAATGAGATAATATATCAAAGTCGGGGAAGTCATTGGAGACGAGTACACTCGATATTAAGGGCAGAAATTTCGTCAAGAAATTTGAGTCAAGGACGTATAATATTGTCCTAGGTTCGTCATTATGGGACATAAAGCTACGAGCACTGATGCGTCAATTTGCTATCTTATACTTTAAACGAGACAATTTTGTGTATTTATAAAATATTATATAGGCTACCAAGTATTACCATTACCAGGGAGTTTTGGCGGAGAAAAATCGATCTAGCTAGGTCTTATTCCAGGTAAGGTTCCCAATACGCAGTTGCGTATTTTTAAGCTATAATATACGTTTTTTCTTTCTTCGTGCAATAATATATCAATAACTTCGACTCTATTATGTCAGTCCGATTGGCAGTTTGGTATGTTTGGTATGTGTATGTTTAATTTTTGCTTTGTTTCAGGGTTCGAATCCTGGTCAGCAAAATATTTTTGTTATTCTTGAATTTTTAAATGTACCAGAACTCCGAGCAAAGCTCTAGTACTATTAAATAATCTGAACATTATAAACAAACAGAAAACTAATTTTGATTATAATTTAGTTTCTTAAAAAATGTCTCGTGTTTATGATAACGCTTGTCACTAATGACAAAAGTACCTAATGCCTCCTATTTTGTGTATATCCAATAGCTCGCGAGCCCATGATGCTAAACGTATAGAATACTTGACCGTCGTGAAGACCAAGTAGAAGAAGAAGAAGAAGAAGAATTATTTTATTTTCCAAGAAATTGGTAATACAAGGATGTTGTTATACAATATAGGTCACAATTTCTGCCTCTAGGGCGTGGAAATATTTACAATATAAATAAAGATCACGCAAATTAAAAACTTTTAAACAATAATTGTAATAATTATATCATATCACCAAAACCTTTCATAAGTTAAAAGTTAAAATCTGTCTTAATCATCATAAAATCTAAATAATATTTATAATATGTCAAAATCATCATATTTAATAACTTATATTAATTAAGTAATAATTATTATAGCAATGTCAAATCAATCATTATTATTTATGTCATTTTATTTGTAATATGTAGATATAGAAAATAAAATAAAAAGAATTTAAAACAGAATAAAATAAATATTTAAAACATATTTTTGAATTTTTTGGTAACTATAACATCATTAAAGAACTCTTGTGTTGTGTAGTAGCTTTTATCTAGTAACCAGGTGAATAGTTCGTTTTTAAATTTATTGCATGTAGTATTATTATTTTTAATTCTATTGGGTATATTATTGTATATTTTAATAGTCATGCAATATGCGTTCTTGCTATGAATTGCTAACCGCTGTGTTGGAATAGTAATATTTTTACTACTGGTTCTTTTACATCTGGCATTTTGTTTATAATTCTGATCTTCAAATAACGCAGTATATTTTTTTATAAATAGGCACGATTCTAATATATATAGACTAGCAAGAGGAAGTATTTTAAACTTTCTAAAAAGAGGTCTACAATGTGCTAGTCTATCAGCTCCTGCCATAGCTCTGATACATTTTTTTTGTATTAAGAATGCTTTGTTTAAATCTACTGAATTTCCCCACAATACTAACCCATATCTTAATGTTGAAGAAACGTATCCATGATAGGCTGTTACAGCGGCATCTAGTGAAACAATATTTTTTATCCTCCTCAGAGCAAATACAAACCTATTAAGTTTATTACAAACATTATCTATGTGATCTTTCCAATTTAAGTTACTATCTAAAATAAATCCTAGAAATTTAGTAGAAGGTACGCATTTAATAGGGCTTACTTTTATTTCTAAATGTTTGTCATTATTATTAGTCGATTTATAAAATTTTATTATTTTAGTTTTTTCTAGATTGACCTGTAAATTATTACAATACAACCATTTCGTCACATTTTTAATTTCATTTTCAATCTCGTCGTTTAAATATTGTTTGCAGGATTTTATTAGCAATGTTGTTTTGTAGGTTTTGTAGATTAGCTGATAGGAAGAAAAAAATGATATGAAAGATTTTAATTTTAATACTTTTGAACGTCATACGAAGTCAACTAACTGATTGTAATACCTTGATTACCAGAGACATGTGACCTCTATTATCTTAATCAGACGCTTAGTTAGTTAAAATTTCATCAATTCAATTCCCTCCCCCTACTACTACTACTAACTTTTGCCATGGTGTCCAATTCAAAGCATTAATAAAGTAAAGAAAATTTTAAGCGACAACCAAAAAGTCTTAGCACACTTCTCACTTATTTTTTCATGTTTATTTACATAATATGGAGAGTGAATTTCTGCACAGACAGAAGGGAGGGGCACGTCTCGTGGGAGTGAGACAGAGAGATTAAAGTAATCCTTGTGGGTAGTTACAAGTAAATAAATGCATATGAGACTGACTGTTTTTGATACTTTGTACATATTATGTATATGGGGACACTAATTTTAAATACCTATCAGGTAGGTTTGATTAGGTAGGTAGGTTTGTAGATATTTATGGAATATACGTAGGGGTTAGGAGACATTAAAATGGTTATGAGCTATGTTTACATTTGAGATGGTCTGTTTGGACACTTTTTAAATAAAATGAGAGCTCGTGATGTCCCATGATTACTCATAATATCTAGTCAAACGTTACGTTACGTATTTAGGCAATTAAATGGAGAGTGAGTTTATGTAATAACCGACGAGTTGATATAAGTAAGTGCGTATTAAAGACAGTGTACTGAAACCCAATTCTCGTAATTAAATTACTTTTTCATTTTACTTTTATTAAATTATAAATGAATCGTCTGGATTTTATAAGTGTATCGTGCTATGACCTCTTGATTGTAAGTCCTTCTTGCGCTCGTGTGGTGATGATAATAATACAGCAGCAATTCTTATACTCTCCTTTATTGGTGCTTACCACAGATACGTATTACAATATGTAATGAGATACGCTTAACACAATATATACGTCTACACTATCTATAGCCTTTTGGCCAACTAAAATAAACTAACTCGATAGGCTTTACTTCTTGTTACATCTTACTGTTGACATATGTAACAATAAGCAGATTTTTGAAGTTTGGACAAATCATTAACCAACGCGTTTAAGATTGGGTTGACGTTCATGAGAATACAATTTTGCAGATTTAACATATCGGACCGGACCGTAACTATATTATTGCAGCATTAATTTAGCAGAATCGTCCTTCTGATATATGACATTGCCTGTTTTTATTTTTTTTAACGAGAATTTCTGTGTGGGTCATGAAGTCGAGCCGAGGAGCGAGGAGTGTGACCCGAGGGAACAAGATAGAGTGATTAAACTAATAAATATAATATATAGATAATCCTTGTGTGTACGAGCTTCTAATCACTTACGAGAAATACTATTTGTGATGGCTTTCAAATGACTATGTAAAATAAATTATTATTAATGTTTCAAACGAAAGAGACGGTAAACTACGGTACAGTGTGTACAAACGTACTAACGTTTGTAGTTATGTATAATATACCTACACGATATTTAAACAACAATTTGATAATATTTCAATAAACGCAAAAAAGTAATTTGTGAAACAAAATAGTCATTGACTTTTACGTTTGTTTGTCAACCAGTTGAAATAAACTTCAACGTTACATAATCAATACTTACGTAGTTAATGTGTGTAACATTCATATTTTAATGCACGCCTTTTGAGTGCAATATTTTTATATGGCATGATACTTGGCAGCTTACGCAAAAAATGTTTTATTGCACTTCTCCAGTTGATTTTGGCAGCGAATGGAGAACATTACCCTTAATTCAGCAAGTAATGTTCAGGATTGGAGTAAGGATTTAGCGGGCAAGACATTTTTAAGCCCATGTTGAAGATTTTGTGGTACTATTGTGTTAAAGACATTTTTTGTATACTTATGAGTAAAAATTAATTAAGTCTACTAAGGTTTCCTCTTTCTTGTACCTATTTAGTATAAAGTAGTATAGTAGTATAAAGTAATAAATAAGTTAGGTTTTAAGTTAGACTTAGATTTTTTTTTGCGTTCATTAGGTTTTTATGTATTCTAAGAGTTTTTCTTTACAAAATTATTCTAAGCGAATTTTTACTCAGACTTTATTCATCATGCACCCGATGCCTTGCCTTGCCTTTTTTTTTTTACTTTGTTTTGCCATTTAATTTGGCCATTTGCCTTGAAGCTGCAATCAAAATACTTTTAGTCCACGAAAATTGACTGCATTAAAACAACCATGTTAAATTCTACCTTCTTAGTTTAAGCAACAATCTGTTTGCTGTGGCTAAACAGAATTGAAAACAAATTCACATCTGATTACGAAATACTGTAAGGATTTCCTTTAAAATTTCTCCCCATTTTCTGATTGTTATATAAATAACATCAACAGATGTTACTTACTGTTTAAGGAAAATGTATTGAAGTGATAACAAAATTTTCAATATTGTTTACGTAATTGCGTTTAGCGCCTTATGTTTTTCTTTTAACGGTTTCCCTATTATTTGAATTCTACTAAAATGTAATACCTATAACAACAACATAATATAACAACAAGGACCAATAGGTATTTGATACTAAATTATTATATAATAAGGTATTTGATATTTGATGATAATAAATGTCAATAAATCACGCGTGCATGTCAAAATGGCTAACTAAAGTTGGTTAATGTGACGTGACTTATGCGTTATTGGTCACTTTTGAATTTTTACATTTCTGTCTTCTTAACGCGAACAGACTATAAGTAATTAATATTTTATCGAAAAACGATTAACGTGTTATCTCAAATGGTCTCGTAGAGGTTTGCTACGAAAGTGCTACGAACGCCCAATCGCTCGTGAAAATGTTAAATGATGAAAATGTTGGTGCAGAATTATTGGGGGCCGAATCTTACTGATATATGGTAGAGCACGCAGCGTGACCGCGGGTCCCGTTATGTAAGATTAGGATTCCATTTCACTTTTACATTTACGTAATCTACTTTATATCAACTGACTTCGCTTTCGTTTGTATCACCGAATCACTGGATCAAATGTTTGTTATTTCTTTTGTTCTGTAGCAGAATTTATGTATATTGCAACTGAATACGTTTACTCTTATACTAAAACAAAGACCAGACTTACTTTTGAGACCAGCAAAAATCACATATGAATTATATAACTGTATTGAGCACAATATTAGCGAAATATAGAAAATTATAACATAGCACATAAAAACATACCTACCCGTGCGGAATAAAATAGGTTAATTATACGTCAACTAAAACTACTGTGAATCGATAAAAAAAACATCGGGCGCGGCGGTCGACGGCGGCGGCATGCGGCAGCCAGCGCGGCGGCCGCGGGGGCGGTGGGCGCGCGTCAATTATTCAGCACGCGAGCCGCCGCCGCCGACCGGGACAAAGGACACCTACCGGCCCGCCGCCGGCCCGACGCCGGCCCGCTCCGTCCTCGGTGACCCAGGAACCACACTATCACTGGACGTGCGACGCTCGTTATGTAAACGCTCGGGCGCGTTCGGGCGCGTGGCTGCGCGGGTCGCGCTCGCGGGCGCTCGGGGCAGGTTCGCGCGCGGAGTGCCGCCGCACGGTTATGCAACGCGCCGCCACCGTCGCCCGGACGGGAAAATCGAAGGGGCCTGCGCGCGCAGCCGCATCGATAGCGCGAGGACACGCGCGACCGCCGACCTCGCCGCTTCCACGAACCGCAGCGGCTGTTCCCGGACAGGCTCGACGACAACCCCACGCGCGCTCCGCGGCGGTCGGAGGAGCACTACAGTAGTGCAGGCTGTCCACTGTCCCGCCCCCACCGCTGCCTCAAACAAACTACGTTGGCTCTTCTTTTTAGAGCTGAAAACAAATTTCAGATGAATTAGTTACTTTATATATTTTTTTAAATGAAATGCAAATTTGCCGAGAAGGGCTGACATTCATAGAATTTTTCGGTTCATTGTGAACCAATCTCTTAGAAAAAAAATCCTATAGAAATAACCCAACTAATAGCAATTCTATATGGAGGGTTCCGTAATTATTGACGCGCAAAAGGTACGCGCACAAGTAGAGCCAGTCCGACTCGCACTTGGCCGGTTTTTTTAAAAGTACTGGCAGTTGTTGTATTAATCCTCTAAGTGGCAGTTAGGTATTGAGCATCGCCCTGAACAAACTTTGAAATTGTATCGAGATCCTCACATAAAACTTAATAAGTCCTTGACCCCTAACCCCCTTTTCAAACAAAAGTATTGAATCGATTGATTTGCTAATCAGTGTCATTTCAAACAATATAGGTTAACTTGATTATGTAGCAAATCAGTTTAGATTTTAGAATTTCCCGAAAATGTTACGTATAGAGAGAAAAGAAAATATAACATCCATTGGTTGGATATTGGCTATTGAAAATGTTTAAATAGTGTAAAATGCTCTGATCAAACGGTCGAAGACTGTCAGAGGCGTCAGTTGCACACAACATGAACGAGAGTGCTTGAGGGTATCGTTTATAGATAATAGATATGGCAGCGAATAGGTACCTAAGTAATAACGACTATTAATAATATCCTGTGACTTGTAAGTAGTTTTTAACAATCCACCTTTTATTGCCACCTTTTGACATTGGAAATGTATTTTCGTTCGCTCCAGTGTAGGCCCCAATTTCACGAAAAAGTGCGATCCCCTTATCTCTCGGAGAGTTTTCAAGATATGATATTCAAAAAAGGCTCAAACGTCGCGTATTTACAAGAGCTATAAGGTGCAAGGGTGCAAGCAAGGTAAATTGGCAGCTTGGTATGCGTACCTATATATAATTTTTGCGTTGTTTGGAAATTTGGAATGTGGTGGGTTCGAATCCCAGTTTATATATTTGTGATTCTTATTATTTCTTTTATATTTTTTACTAGCTGGTACCCGCAACTTCGTTTACGCAGGACTAAAGGAAGCGGAACCCTATTTTTTAACCGGAACCCTAAAATAAAAGTAGCATAAGTTTAGCCTTCTAATATCAGCTATCTGCCAGTGAAATTCCCGTGAAAATCGGTCCAGCCGTTTCAGAGATTATCCGGAACAAACAGACGGATAAACAAAAATTTTAAAATTTGATAATTTGTTGCAAGTAACGTATATTCCTTTATATGCATTTAGTGAGAAGCTGTTAATTTCGAATTACAAACAGACACTTCAATTTTATTATTTGTATATATATATTTATTTTTTATATTTTATAGTTCTACTAAAACTCCGAGCAAAACTCGGACTCCCGGGTACTATACTATACTTTAAACGAGACAATCTTGTCTATTATAATATAAACGTAATCTCGGCAACGGCTATATTGACATCAAATTTAGTATGCAGGGAGTTTTGGGGGAGTAAAATTGGCCTGGCTAGGTTTTATCCCTGAGAAACTGCGTATTTTTCAGATCGGATCGGATTGGCAGCTTGGTTAATTTTCCCCGGTTAAAAAAAACACAGATTTCGTGCCTCACACGACTATCACACATTAGAAATTAATCTATGGAATTCGAAAAAATATTACTATTAAATACAAACGGGGATTATCTAGTGGAAGACCTGTTGGCTTTAGAGTATTTTAATAAATAAATTAAGGAACTCCACGGGATAGCTTACTGCATCATCAGTTTGTACAACTGAATCCACTGACTTATATTGTACTTCATCTGCTTCAAATGGCTTGAGTAAATGTTCATTTATTGAGGCTGCATTTTCATTTTTGGGAGTCAAAATGGCACGCTCACAATATAACCTTTCTATGGGCTTTGTCATGAGATTGGTGACACCAGGGTAAACTGCGTTAGTGAGTTCTGCAAGTGATGTCACCACTGTTGCCAAAGCGGAATAGTATTTTTACCACAAATTGTAAGGTAATCGCCGTTTCCTATTTTAAGTAACAATTCATAAAACTTTTCAGCAGACTGTTCACCTCTCAAATGGACTTGTATGTTTTTTTAAAGAGAGCTTTTGTATGTGACTCCACATGAAAGATGACTTTAAACACGAGTTTACATCATCTGCTCGTGTGCTTCCGGGTACTACACGTATCAAAATAAAGAGCTTGAAGAGAACATTCCAAAAATATACAACAAATATAGTAAAATGGTCAAGTATGAGTCTGACTCTGATAAATGATAATGATAAATGATAAATAAATAATAAATAATTATAAGGGTGTTCACCCCTTTAGGGGTTGAATATCAAAAATCGTGAAATACATGTTTACTTATTTTCTTTTAGGACTACATTTACAAAGTTCCAAGCCAAAATGCTCATTTATTATTTTTTCCCCATATAAAGTTTAATACACTTTTTTACCAATCAATAGATCGTGTCCTGTATCTAGTCCTGACTGACTGATTCATCAACGCTGAGGCAAAACTACTGAAGCTAGAAACGTAATATTTGGACCGTGGCTTCCTTTTGTGACATATAGATCCACTAAGGAGGGATTTTGCGAGACTTACCCCCTAAAAGGGTAAAAAAGGGGTATCCACGTTTGTATGTAACTTTTTTGTTTGTGGTCAGATCGGCTTGAAATTTCGTGATATTGATCTTTGACATAATCTACTAAAACTCTAATTCAATATTTTCTAAAATTCAATCTATTAATTGGTAAAAGGTGTATTAAACTTTAATGGAGAAAAATATTAAATGAGTAGGTATAGAACTTAATAATTATTTTATTTGTTTTAATATTAAATGAGTATAGAACTTTATAATATTAATAGGCATAGAACTTTGTGAATGTAGTCCTAAAAGAAAATAACTAAACACGTATTTCACGATTTTTCGATATTCAACCCCTAAAGGGGTGAACAGGGGTATGAATTTATGTTTTTCAGAGTCAGACTCATGCTTGAGTATTTTACTATTAATGTTGTATATTTCTGGAATGTTCTCTTCAAGCTCTTTATTTTGATACCCGTAGTACCCAGGGGCACACGAGCGGATGACGTAAAGTCGTGTTTAAAGTCATCATACATGTGGAGTCACATACAAAAGCTCCCTTTAAAAACATAAGAGTCAATTTAAGAGGTGAACAGTCTGCTGAACAGTTTTATGGATTGTTGCTTAAAATAGGAAACGGCGATTATCGTCCAATTGTTGGTAAAATTACTATTCCTCAAAGTTTGGCAACAGTGATGACATCACTTACAGAACTCACTAACGCAGTTTACCCTGGTGTCACCAATCTCATGATAAAGCCAATAGAAAGGTTATATTGTGAGCGTGCCTGGGAGTTGATTTCGGGAGTCAAAAATGAAAACGCAGCCACAATAAATGAACATTTACTCAAGCCATTTGAAGCAGATGAAGTACAATATAAGTCAGTGGATTCAGTTGTACAAACTGATGATGCAGTAAACTATCCCGTGTAGTTCCTTAATATTCTAAACCCAAAAGGTCTTCCACCAGATAATCTCCGTTTGAATATTGGAGCACCAGTTATGTAAAGAAATATTAAGCCTCCAAAATTGTTCAATGGCACCAGACTCCAGATAAAAGTTCTCCATCGCAACATTGTCGAGGCTACTGTACTGGATGTGCTCAAGGGGAAACTATTCATACCTAAAATACAATAGATGCCATCAGAGTACTTAAAAGACTGCAGTTTCCTCTAAAAGTATGCTTTGCAATCAATAAAGCTCAGGGGTAGCCATTGAAAGTGGCTGGGATAGACCTAAGAGTGAACTGTTTCTCACACGGACAGATCTATGTTGGGTGTTCCAGAGTAAGTTCGGCTAGCAGTCTGGTGACCCTTGCTCCGCACGGCAATACAGTTAATGTTGTATATAAAGAGGTCCTTCAATAGCATAATACACTATAATAATAAAATAATCTCAAACCATTTATCATTTAATTTATTTTTAGCATAAATAAAGTATCTTTCTAAAAATAATAGTAAATTAATCACCTCAACATCTACGCGTACGATGTCGCAAGCAAAAGCTAGTCTAAGAATAAAATAATTGTCATTCAAGGTTGTAGTTTAATTTTGTAACCTTTTCCTAGTATCCCGACTTTCTCGTCGCTCAGCGACAATATTTTTTCGAATTCCGCAGATTCATTTCCAATGTGCTCGAAAGTCGTGTGAAGCACGAAATCTGTGATTCCTGGGTTTTGGATGTGTATTAAATATGTGTATCATACAATAAAAATCTTACTACTATTATAAATTTAAGTTTGTGAGGATGAATGTATGGATGGATGTATGGTTGGATGTTTGTTACTATTTCACGCAAAAATTTCAGAACGGATTTTGATGAAATTTGATATAGTAGTAGTTAAGGCTCTTGATTAAAACATAGGCTACATTTTATCCCGAAAAAGTACAGCGTTCCCGTGGGATACTGTATTTACGCGGGTGGAGCCGCGGGCAAAAGCTATCCTTAAATATTTACGGATAGTATAAAATCATAGTATAATATACATTACACACATTACATACATTCATAATAATTATAAAAAAATAAATTTTATTTCAAAAAATCTAAAGCAATTATGAAAATTTAAGGTAGAATTTAAGGTTAGACAAGTTTAAATATTCAAACAAAAACTATTTCATTACGTATAAAAACCTTTAATTCCAAATAACCGCATTTACAATAACGAAAATGTCCAATAAATATATCCTTCAGTGTATGTGATTTTACATAATTATTAGATAAGTAATTAGATTGACATCCATAACCGCTTCAATAAACTAACGAAAATGATACTTGATACATTACAAAATATATGTACAAGTACCTGAGTTAGTAGTCCTTTATTATCGAGATTATCGAGAAAAACTACTTTCTTAATGTCCCTCGGCGCATCGGTTGTCTATGGAAGCAACAGACAATGTATGAAAAAACTACGAATTTCGAACGACACTAACAACGTGGTTTAGGTGTACAGTTTTTTAACCATATTCAATACTGAGTGCTAAGTGCGAGTTTTTCTTTTCGCATTCGATCGTAAGCGCGTTTGGCGTTTTCTAGGAATTGGTATGTGATTTGTACAGCGCCACCTAGTTGTAAACGCGACAACTAGGTCAAATCACATACAAATTCCCAGTAAACGCCAAACGCGCTCACGATCGAATGCGAAAAGAAAAACTCACACTTAGCACTCTGTTGTGAATACCAATTTACCACCAAATGTTTTAAATATACTGACACAACAAACAGCATACCTGTTGATGTAATTGAAATATATATATATATATATATATATATATATATATATATTTCTATTAATATTACATGGAAATTGTATTTCCTACTTCTTACAACAATGACGTCCTTGTAAACTTATTGTATAAGCGTTTTTACCCGATTTTTTATTAGAAATGTCGCGTCCACAATTCAAAATACTTTCAGATTAAACAATTTTCATTCATATTTCATTTTTCGCAATTATTTTTATTCAGATCCAGTGTGGTTTAATCCCATCCAAGTGGAGATAATCAAAAATATTAACATTCTTTAAAATGAGTTTAAATATCATAGTATATACTATTTACCACACCTTCTATAGATATGCGACCTATGCTGTTATAATCCAGATGCAATTATACTTACATCTACCCTATTTTTGTCTTTGGTTGCCATAGATAAGTTCCATGTCCTTTACTTTCAACAACATTATTGGCTTTAAAAATTCTTATTTCATGACAATACCTGAGATTCACATTTATAAAATATAGCTCTATGTGTTTACAGCCTGTCCACATGTGTGGACAAGCGCAAGCACATTCACGTCGCCGTATAAATGCACGCCACGACGCCGGGTCGCCGTGCCATGTAAAATTCTGGTACATTTTGCGCCGTTCTCCGGCGACCGTGCCACTACACCGCAACATTTCATGTTGAGGATGTCATAACACATTTTCTGAGCTTAATACTAAATTAATAATTTCCTTAATAACTATTCCATATTTGGGTATACCTTACTGTGCCAAAATTACCATGCCTAATGCCTTTACCTCACTAACCTTTCCAGTGAGCAATCAAAATATAAAATAATAATAAAAAAATACCTGAACTGACATCTTATCAATTTTAAAATATAATACTAACAGGTAGGATTTGCATTGTGCGTTCATATTATAATCAGCCTTATAATTTATTCAGCTTTTTCTGACTCATTCTTTACACACTTCCTTTTGTTATATAACATTGGAATGTGTGATGTTCTCGACTATTATATTAGTAGGAAATTCCTACCACTCTTATATCAATCAACCAAAGTTGTCTCTGGCAGTAAATCTAAAATGCTCGCTAACTGATCTTTCAATGGCTCTCTGTCTTTGCCATTGTTGATAACTAAGTCCCACTGTATGTAATCATCTAAATCACACTCGGAAGTAACATTATCTACACCTTCTTGGAAGACAAATCCTCTCTCCTTCCTTGTCTCTTCGTCGGCAGTTAATCTTATTGTTCTAATGATATCTCCATAGGTCTCTTTAAACCATTTCAAGTCGGTCTTACGCCTGATGTCACTGATAATCCAAATTGGTTTTACAGCAGCTATAAAAAATAAATAATAATATTTGTCTGTTTAATGACTTTTACAACATATGTAAATATTTCCAATACAATTTCTAATATGATCCCCTTACTAATAAAATTATTTACTCAACAGATAACTTACACAACATTCCAGTCTTTGTCTGATATGTTGGAAAAGTAACTCGGCAGATAAAGACCGCAACATTGTACTAATCGTAGTATTTACAATACAGAAAACATGGAAAAGCATCTTATAATATTTGAGTATTGAATGGGATTAAACACCATTAATTTCTAGGATATATTTAAACTGAACAGAATAACTTACCAGAATCACATGCAGCTCTGCAAAACAATCCATAATCTTTTTCTCTAATTTGATCACTCCATTGAATCATTTCTAGTCTGTAAATCTCTTTGTAAGCACTGTCGCTTAACAAATCCTCCAAATTTAAATTCTTGTCCTTAGCCCATTGACTTTTTATTGGTTTTGATATTGTAACAATTTCACATTTATCACCAAGTCTGTAATTTTAAAATATTACAAATAAATTTATTGTAAATACAGATTAGTAGTTTTAATAATGTGTCGACTTATAAACCTTTAGAATTTATGGTACGTTATTTTAATAGGCACAACAAAAGAATTAAGTAAATAAAATATTACATTACATACAAATTCTTTAATTGATCAGTGAGATAATCTTTACCACATTTTCTTTTACCGCTAAACAGTAATATTATTTTAGGCATCATGATTTTTTATGAGAAAAATAAGAAATGAAGGCTAAAACTTTGTGAAAATAGGTGTTTAGATTACAAAAATAATATGTAGTGATCTTTGATTAAAAATAAATATTTATTTTAGAAAAATTCTGCCATGAGTTGAGGGAATTGGGCTGTCAGTTGTCACTGTCATCACAATCATTTTTTTTTTAATTTAAATATATGGAGTCGGCTTAAAACTATTTGCCAGTGTCAAGTTAAAAAGGCGGGAAATAGAATTTACTTTTCAATTTTCAACACCGTATTCCTAAATCATGAAGTCTAAGGTCTAGTTAAATTCCAAATAACTAGTCAGTGCAGTCCATGAGTCATGAGTCCATGAGTGCATCATGTCAGTCGATTCAGTAAAGTGGTAGAAGCTTTATAGAAAGTTTTTAGGGAGTTTTGGAGGGTACACAAAATAGCACGTTTTTTGAAGTTGTACCACTTTTCCACACTTGTTCACGTTAGCGAATATTTAAGTCTTAATATTCTTCTAATATTACACATTAGAAACCGAAATAACACAAATTTAAGGAGGATATACAAAAAACACAACGTCACCCATTGAATTTGGCAAAGCTTTGTCATAATCTTTACGATGTAAGACTTTTGACGTTAGGCATGTGTATTTTTATAAACATTTTTAGGGCTACAGTTTTAAAAAGACTGGACGCTGCATTTACAGTTTTATAAATTACCGTGTTCTTAAAGTAATAATTTCTATATTAAGCTCAAATTAAATACTTGGTGCAAAATGAGATAAAATCAATGATATCAGATATATTTTACAAAAGTAGACGCCATCTACTGAGATCTTACAGAAATCCTGTCCTTACACCATGCACATACTGGTACTACAACCACGATGTTACAAACCCTTGGATAAGAGTAAACTGTTGTTTGTTAGAAATACAGTAGATGTCGCTAGATGATATCATAAATGTATTAAATTCCGGCTTGTGAGAATTGAGAAGGGAGTGGTTTCATTAAAATATTAGGAATTATCAATACAGTAATCAATCCAAATCTCTATGATAATATTATTTTTTAAACATAAGTGATTTCAGATTTTTCTCATATTTTCTTTTATGTTATAATAATAATAATATCTATGGACGCTTCCACACCACGTCAATCTGGTCCTGTACTAAGTATCCGAAGAACTTGTATCACAGGGTCCAGACAACGCTTAAAAATATATTAAATACTTTTATACTATACACATATTTAATATTTTTAGTATACTAAATATTTTATACACATCCGAGACCCAGGAACGAACGAAATAAACGTCAACGTGCTAACCAATGAGTTACCAATAAGTTGGATATAATTATTATGGTAGGTACCTAATACCTATCTGTTCTTAGAGCGAGTGCTAACTAGAGACACGATAGTCTTCTATTGCATTACAAAATATTTTCAAGAAACGCACTTGTTTGTCGATAGTTTGTCTATTCGATAGCGCTTTTGATTGGTTAACGCGCTTGCCCTTATTTGAACACTTGTTATTATAAAAATATAACATCACATTTCAGTATTTGTTATGTAACTGAGACAATATTTTCTGTTGTTGTAAGTACCTAATCATGAATAATTTCTGTTTACTGTAGAGTGTGTAGTGTAAGCACTAAGCAATCTAGATAATAATAGGAAATATACTAGGTTATAGGCATTTATAAAAAGTTTTGAGTGAGGTAAAAGTATATGTAGTAAGGAGAAAAATCTAGACATGGTAGAGATATTAATGAAATGCGTTCCCCATTATCTATTATTTATTTGTTTAGGAAAACCAACAGCTTATTTATAATAAAATTACAGAAACCCAATAATAGGTTTTCACTGATAGACAAACATATAACAATCAGCAAACTTAACTACTTAATCCTTAATTAGTTCATACATAATATCATTATTTTTAAATTAATTTTGTTTTTCTTTTATTATTACAAAGTGGTAGGTACTAATAAAAATGGAATTGTGCAATAATTATGCCGAAAGCAAACCATATCAGTCATTGACTAAAAAAAATCTTATTAAAAACAGATCTAAGTTTTTTACTTTTGGTAGTATCTACCTATAAGGATTTAAATGGAGTTTTTTGCAGGGTGTTAAAATTTCTGCATGCTCGCACCAGAAATGAGTTTGCTCTGTAGTTAGTGTTGCAGGTTTCAAATGTGTATCTTGTGGTGGAGTGTATCTTCTCGATCTGGAAGGTACAGTAAAATTTATTTTTTGAAGAAGCTCTGGACAGTCAGACAGACAGACAGACAGTGGATTCATTGTTGATAATTTTCATAATAAAATTATTTTCTATTATCACCTTTTAAACATTAAATCATATAAAGCAGTGCGATAATTATTTATTCATATTATTATGAATACAGATATTATAAACAGATATTACCCACTATAAATAAAATGAAACCGACACAAAAAGTAGCGTTATTCGAGTGCTGGCTCAGACCAAATAAAAAAGTGAAGACATCACTTTGACAAGCAAAAACTGAGGCCGGTTTTTTAGGTAATTACGTATGTAGTGCGCGTGTAGCTAGTAACTACTACCTACGCACTACATAGCTGTACATAAAAAACACACACCACGACAGCTCGCCTTACAAATTAAGGCGTAGTTTCGTTACATTTATTGTGTGCGTGACACTGTAATTACACGAGGCGTAGTTTAGGCCGGCCTCACTATGTTCGCAGAACTCTGGTCTTCACTTTTTTATTTGGTCTGAAAATGCTGGACGATAATTTAAATGTAGCAAACAAAACTGCTTTTAACTTACAAGTTACAACCTTAATTGACTTAAAAGGTTTATCAATAAGTATTCAATGAATGAAAAAACCTACATTATTTAAGGTATCAATTAAATTTGAACCGTAATCACGCGAGCGGTCCCTATAATTTCGGTTGACATGTTGTAAAAACCTGTTTCCTTTCGACATAGTATCAAAGTTCGAAGCACGATGCACGCTCACGACTTTCCGAACAACCGGACATGACATTCCACGTTTCGTTGTTGATTAGAACGAGACGGATAGCGAGCCCCCGCCGTAAAAATGAGACAAGCGACCGCGGAACAGTCCACGTGGACTGCTTAATATCAACACAGGAGCGGGGACCAATAGAAAACGGTACCACTAATGTATTTCTCACCTCCGCACTCACACCCATGTCGCTGGATACTTTTACATCAGATACGCGGTTCTCAACTCTGACCCTCCGATATAGAGTCTCAAATGCGAGATCTAGAAAAGCGCGGTTATTTTCGAAATGACTTACAATGACCTGTCAGAGTCATTTTCGCTCGTATGACATATGAATAAGGCAGATTGTTCCTCGGAAAGTGTTCTGCGGGTCCTTAATTTAAAACGATTCCAAAGAACATGGGCGCAAGTTGGTGAAGGTTGGAGGAGGCCGCGGTGCAAACTGCATGGTGTCGTCACAACTGTGACCTCCTCTCCCCCCGCCAGTTCCCCCTTCAGCCTTCCGTTTGCACTAACTTTACTGCCTTACTTTATATTTGTATGCTCAGTGCTCAATGCTGTACCAACTTCACTTTTAAAAAATCACATTCATTTGTAACAGAAACTTCTCTGAGATATTTTATGAAAACTGATGCAACTTTATAGTTTTCATAGTCGTATTACGTAATTTGAATTGATATTCTTATCATTTTCCACCTTGAATGCCTTGGATGCGACCTGCATGAATCATTTACAAGATGCTTTGGAGATGCAGAAGCCTAAAAATACTGAGTACAAGTAACTTCTAGGTACGTTACGTTAGGTACCTAGCTAGTAATGTACTTCCTACCAGTTACATATTCAGAAATGTCGCACCTCTAATGTAATAATTTAATAAAATATATAAGTGTGGTAAATAATAATTAACATTATTGTTTGTTTAATTCGTATTTCATTATTGATTATGTTGGTATCTGTTAAGTATTTATCTTGATTCTGCTAATTAAAACTTACAATAATACAGTTTCGATGCGGTCTCGCAGCAAAATGGTATTCTCATAAATGTCCAACCAACGTCTAACGCGTTTTGATTGGTCCAAACTCCAAAATCAGATTATGATATCAAGACGATTCATTTTTAATACATTGAAAATAAATTTAGTCTAAGTTAAATGCGAGAATCGGGGTTGATAAAATATTTTAAATGTGCAAAACACTACCTAGAAGCGCCTAGCTAGAACTAACGAAATTAGAATTTGAATAAAAAGGTCACAAACAACGAAACGCGTATCAAATTAGAATTTTCAAGACATAAATTATATTAAATTCATTAGAAATATTACAATTATTATAGTACCATATAAGTCTTGTCTAAACAATAAAACATAATGAAGTAAGTACGAAAACGGAATAATAGCGTAACTAATAACGCAGAGACCTTTAAAAGTCTGCTTTCTAAAAAGTTTTTTGTGATTATAGATATATTTGATTCAATGAAAAGGATCGTTTGTAGAACCGGAAATATTGGGGTGCGTGTAGGGCTGTGTGTACGGAGCTTTGTAACAAACAAAAAATAGTAAGTACACACATATTTCCGTTTAAGCTGCGACTAACTACTAAACTGAAATTCTAATATACCTAATAATAGTATTTTTAATAATAAAACATGTTCATTTTAAATATCTATAAACTTTCTCAAGAAATTAAGTCTTTCTAAGACCTGTAAGTAAAATAATCCTTCCATCATCAATGAAATTACCTACTCTAAGTATGACAAGTTTTACTATTGTCTATTCCTAACAAGTTGAAACAGTCCAATAACTATTTAAAAAAGGTAAAAAAAAAATCAAAAAAAAATTTACAACCCTAGTCACCCTCTTTGGTTACGGGAGACTTCAGACTAGGGATGGTAAGGGCGAGTTATCGGCAGGTATTTGTTTGCTCGAGTGTCGAGAAGCATTACTGTACAAAAACACCTCAATTATTGACTATTGTTCAACAGAAAACTTATAAATAATATTTCTCAAGTATATTTATATACATACTTTAATATTATATTAATAATATCTAACAGTATAATACCAATGAGCGGTAGAGTTACATAAATAAATACAATTCATAAATTTAATAGAAATGAAACATACAAATCTTTATTGGATAGATTTTTTTTAGTTTCAAGATATATTATGGTAATTATTATGTGTGAGTATTGAGTAAGAAAGTATAAGTGCTGAAATAGTTATATTACCATAGAAAATAGTTCTTTGAAAATACTTAGTAGAGCAGACTCTACATAAAAATTCAAACAACATAGTCACATAAAATTGTTTATCAATTAATGTATTTTCCATGTAATATGTGAAAAGGGCCCTTAAATAGGTATAGACATGCTTAATGTAGTTAGTACCTAGGTGGTAGAAAACAATAATAAAAAATTCCATTATGTAAATTATAAATACACCTCAAATTTTTTAGCAACGAGGAAGGAACCTTAACAAAATTTTCGTTAGAATTAATAAAAACGTTAATATTTCGAGTCGACAGTAATGATTTGACAGTAAGTTTAAATGAGAAAAATCTGCGAAAGTTCCCTGAGGGTTGGTTAGGGATTTAGGGTCGATACAGAGGGGCGCATCATATAATAGAGCCGGTATCATAGTCACTCTAATTGCTGAGATACGGATTACAATTAACTACAGGATGTTCTATAGCAGGGACGTTAGAATGTCATAACGACAAAATTGTTGGTTATTCTCTTTCATCTTGGTGGAATAGATAAAGACACAGACGTATGTATATACAGGAATAATAATAATAAATAATTTATTTCAAGTAGCACAGACATGGGTCTGTGTTAATTACAAGGATATAAAAAACCTATATTTTAAACATACATTAGGTACCTACAGTTGACATTTAGACAGTTGGAATTTTAACAGATTATGTATTTCTACTGCCGCTCATCACAACAATTAATAAAAACAGAATAAAATAAATATTTAAGTAGGGCTCCCATAAAACAAACGTGTTTTTTGTACCGATACCTTCGTGTGCGAGTCCTACTCGCACTTGGCCGGTTTTTTACTTCTAAGGAACATCGCGCTAGACTCCCTCCGCTCCACTTCGATATCGGCATCGTCTTTCAGGGTGGGTGTAACAAATATCACAATATGTGCGAGGAACAGCTACAACATAGATACGAGGGCGGGTCAATAAGTCCGTGACTTTTGGAATATAACACAGATTTTTTGATAAATAAATCATTTTATTTTTCAACGTAGTCCCCCTTGAGCTCTATACACTTTGTCCAACGCTTCTCCAATTTTTTTATCCCTTCCAAAAAGTATGATTTGTCGAGGTCCTTAAAATAGGCCTTTGTTTGCGAGATGACTTCATCATTGGAGTCAAATCTTTTTCCACCGAGCCATTTTTTCAGGTTTGGGAACAAGAAGTAGTCACTCGGAGCCAAATCTGGAGAATAGGGTGGATGTGGGAGCAATTCATAGCCCAATTCATGGATTTTTGCCATGGCAACTGCACATGTGTGCACCCTTGCATTGTCTTTGTGAAAAAGAACTTTTTTCTTGGCCAAATGAGGTCGGTTTTTTTTCAAATCCTCATTGAAGCGGTCCAATAAGTTGGCATAATATTCCCCATTAATTGTTCTTCCCTTTTGAAGATAGTCAATGTGGATTATCCCACGTGCATCCCAAAAAACAGTCGCCATAACTTTATTGGCTGACAAACCCACCTTGGCCTTCTTTGGCGCCGATTCACCCTTAGAAACCCACTGTTTTGACTGTTGTTTGGTCTCTGGTGTGTTGTGATGGATCCATGTTTCGTCCACGGTTACAAAACGGCGCAAAAACTCCTCCATATTATGATTAAACAACGCCAAACCTTCCTGTGAAGTTGTTACACGATTGCGTTTGTGGTCGACTTGCGGAAAGCTTTCTCATGCCCAAGTGATCATTCAAAATTGAAACCACTGAGCCATGCGAGATGCCTATGGCTTCCACAATCTCTTTCACTTTCAATCTTCGGTCGGCCAACACCATATCGTGAATTTTTTCGATTGTTTCGGGTGTAGAGACCTCAACTGGGCGTCCAGGACGTTCGGCATCTTCAGTGCTTGTACGGCCACAACGAAATTCAGTAAACCACTTTTTTACCATTGAAATCGATGGTGCAGAGTCCCCATAGTATTTATCAAGCTTAGCCTTGGTCTCGGTAATGGTTTTTTTTCGCAAAAAATAATGCTTAATCAGCACACGAAATTCACTTTTTTCCATTGTTTCCTTAAGTTACTGGATAGTCTGATAAAGATAGCTGTAAAACACAAACTAACTGACGCAGCAAGTTCAAATTTTGATAGGAGTCAACTGACAGATGCCTGTTGACAGGAGTAGTGTTGCTTTTTCAGTAAGGAGGTTAGAAATTCAAAAAGTCACGGACTTATTGACCCGCCTTAGTAGTACGTCATACGCTATTAGGTAAATATGTAAAATCCCGACTACTAATTATACTGACGCATCGATTCTTCTTATCTTAAGTTAGTCGCTGTTTCACAATCTTCTACCAAGTGTTCGATAGTTTATTCGGAAGTTTTATCGCTGCTTACTTTATATCGATCGACAGAGATAAAACATGCAAATAAGCTATCTGACACTTAACAGTAGATTGTGAAAAGGCCCTTAAAGTCATTTCAAAGTAGGTATGCACTTACATGAAATTTACCACAATAATTATTGTTATAAAATATGATATCCACGAAGTAGTTTTATTTCACTATGATAACAATTATACAATATTCGTATGCAAATTTTTGTAATATTAACCGTAATTGCGAAATAATCCTTCGAATGCTGATTGTAAAGTGGTGTCATTAAAAACATGAATACTAATGCAATAATTACTTTACGCTTTTTATATTGTGGTCAAATTACTAAAAATAAATTGCTAAAACTCGGTTTCATATTTGATGTTTTTTGTTGGTTTCATATTGATAATACGTACCTACCATTTATGAACGACAGGTAGCGCCTGTAACGTTGGTATCCTGAAATGAAAATGATAAAAAATGAAAATAAAACAAAAAAGAAAACAAACAGCCCTGATCATGTTAGGGAAAAGAAAAAAAATAGGTATCCTATTATAATAATCGCTATTCTTATTACCTTTATTTTTATAAAACTAAATGAATATAAAAAAGCTCTTATTAGTCACTTAAATGAGACCGACCTACCGCATGAGATGTTTCACATCAAAAAATATGTATGACAATAAATGTATAGTCAATGGTCATACATACACTGGAGATAACGCTATCAATACCCATCCGTCACACGCCCGGGGGCCGTCGGGGGCCACGTGGTTCGCGGGGGCCGCGTTATTCAACACAAACAAAAAGGGAATAAATGCTGGAATAAAATACTTTTAATTTCCCCGGGCGCCGCTAATCGCGCGGCGTGGAGGGCCAAATCGCCCTTTTTATTTTACTATGCGAACGCAAATCCGCCGGGAAAACGACCGGCAGGGCTGCCAACTGGTTTATCTTGTGAGTACGGTCAGCAAAATATTATGTTATTGGAAACCCTATTGACTCATGAATGCTCATTAAATGATCCTGCTAACGCAATTAATTTAGTGAGAGACACTAAATAAATGGCGTTGGCAGGTATTTATTATTATTAATACTACGAAGATATTTTATAAGCTATAATTTTTCTAGGGCGGGCGATGGAATATATGACTAGCACAAGGGAAACGGCAGGCAAAATCGCCAGGTAAAATAATAGATAGAAGCCAAAATTAAATGGTAATTTGTAAACGTTATGTGTTCTAAGAGATCCACAGAATTTGACAGCCCTACGATTAGGAGGGCCATGCGGGGCGCGGGCCGCGAGGGGGTCACGCGCTCGGAATTAGCGTCCCCCGCACTTGACCCAGGCCGAGGTGTCGCGCACGGTGCCCGCAAAAAACTGAGAGTACCCCGCACTCCGCACCCCGCCGGCCGGGATTGTGTTTTTAATTTATTACGACTACACCTAAACCTTCATTTACACCTACCAACCTACTGGGGCCGGCTGTTTTTTTCTTCAAATAAGCAGATAAACTGACCTATAAATATTTGACAATCAAGTGACCAATTGAATACACTGAATGTGTGTTAGTATGGAAAAATTCAATCGTCGTTTTTAGTATTTTTCTGGCATTTTTTCCAATATTTCTATGTAATTTTATTATTATATGACCGTTTAAACCTTCCCTGAACGTCCACAATAATTTCAAGACCAAAATAAGCCAAATCGGTCGAGCCGTTCTCGAGCTCTAGCGAGATATTGGAATTGCAAACCATTTTTATATTTATAAAAGAGAAGAAGACCTTGGTAATTGGTATTTACCTTTTTTGGTGGTTGCACACTTAATAAAAGCCGTTAATTAAGTACTTACTCACAGCTTTTTACTCAGAATATCGTCCTTAGAGGATACGTATCGATCTACAATCTACATAAATCCTGTCTACTACTGTACATAAAAACTATCGTCTATACTAGCATTTGCCGCGGCTCCGCTCGCGTAAATAAAGTGTCCCACGGGAACACTACTTTTTTGGGATAAAAAGTAGCCTTTGTTTTAATCCAGAGCCTAAACTACTAACGTACTAAATTTCATAGAAATCTGTTCAGTAGTTTTTGCCTGAAAGAATAACAAACATCCATTCATACATCCATCCTCACAAACATTCACATTTATAATAGTAGTAGGATTATGTCTTTCACCATGAAATAATGGTTCCGCACTATCTTCCTAACTACAGTCTACTTACTCAAAAATATATTTTAGCAAATCATTATGGAGGCTTAAGCGAAATAACAAAACGTTTTAATATTAATTTTGTCACAACGTAAACACAATTAACAGATGTTTAAAGGTATCAAAATAATTAGCTTAGGTGTCAAAACAATGAACAACATAATATAAATTACGTTTCAAATTTGATTAAGTTCTGGCAATTTGACGAGAACGGGAGTAACAGTTAGTGAGTTTTATTGGTAGAGTAAATCACAAGCAGAAGGTTCGGTCGAGACTCGAGAGTCGAGGCAGTAACTCGAGACTTTGTTCGCTTATGACTCCAGCATAAAATGCACATGAGGATGGTTTATTTTGCAAATTGCAAAGTGTTGTTTAAAATTTCAGTACGTAAACAAATATTTTATTCACTTATTATAAGATTAGTGTTGTATCGGGCATATTGTATTAAGTTATGGTTCAATAATAAATTATTAGTATCATAGTTTACCGCATTGTTTTGTTTGTTTTTGAATTATGAATTAGAAGTTTTTTAACTCCTGTTATTTAGAAACATCAGACAAATCTAGTTTAATCTTGGGCAACGTTTTTGTTGCAAAAATCGCCTAGTTATTCCACGTTAAAAATAAACAGATTATCTACCTTCATTCTTAATTACTTAGATTATTACCTTAGTATTACCTTAGACTACTATTATTATTATTACCCTAAGGTAATAATAATTAAATAAAAGATATAGAATTATAGAGATATCATAATTATTTACTTCTTTATACTTGTATTGTTATTTAGGTCAAAAAAAATACCTAGTTTTTACTGTTTTGGTCTAAACCTGGTCGTAACTTTTTCGTACAAAACATAAGAATCGTATGAATGTTTTCTAGTATCTATTCCGTTGTCAGAGGAATCTATATTTATGACGCAATCAGCGTCCCTTGTCCCGGTTTTAATTCGATCCTGGAAATGTTGAGCGCACCTGTGCTTCCCTGAAGTATTTGGCGCATTCCTTTACTACGAACGCGGAATCTGATACACAAAAAAGTGAACCATTGGTCGACAACATTTGGGTTGTTTTCTAAACACAAGCTTTTTTACACTAAACGCTACACTTTATTACTTTTTTTTTCACTTTATTTACACGCTAAACACAAGCAAGCAACACGAAATTGCGTTCGTTTAGCCACACCCATAAGCGCGAATTTGGAGACACAAATATTATCTTATAATATACGGGACTTCTTGGTTTTGTATGAATTATTGAACACACATAATGGTTATTATTTTAAATGTATTTGAACACCGGACGGTTTACGTTTTAGTGTTTGCTATTCGAGTGTAAATATTTGTTTTGCGAAGAACTTTTACATGTACAAATCGTGCGCTGTTTGTTAGTCTTTTTTATTACCGGCAAAAATAACACACGTTGGACATTACCATTACTGATTTTTAAACACTATATTTTTTACAACATACATAGAGTTTGATATATTTTATACTCGTGGCCACTTCGTTGGGCATGAAACATTTTTACTAGTGATGACATTATAAGTGTGGTTCGGTTAAGCTGGGAGTTGGGACTCTATTATCCGGAAACCGGAAGGCCGGAGAAAATTCAGAGCATTGAAAATAGAACTCTGGACTAATACAATAGAGTTTAAAATCGAAGTCAAGTAGTCAGATTTGACATTGACATTTGTTTTGAAACTCGTGTGTTCGATTTTACGAGAGTTCGTTACATAGAGCTACTACATACGAAACGCAAATGTATAAGCAGTAGGTAGTATCCTTATGTACATACTACATAAGGATACTACATTCATCATAGCTAGAGCTATATAATAGGTATCTAGGAATCAAAAATCTCAGGTTAATAAAATTTTACCTAATCCTAACTTTATATTAGTATTCAATAAGATAGTGTAGTTTTCATTCTACGATTATCTTACAAAATAGTTACAAATTAGTGTGAGTACAAAAATGATACAATCTAAATATTATTGGGCATTAGTGGGCATTATACTTAACGAGTTTTAAATGACTAGACATGCGTCATATAAACGTACAGTCGCCGACAAACCCAGTGCACCTCATCGATCTTATTCCTATAGAAATAAGGTTCAAAAGTACCTGGTAACTGTACATGTAGGGATAGTAAATAGAACACAATCGAGAAGAGGGCGAGACAATAAGGCACTGGCAATTGACAGTTGACACACTTTGACGCCACTACAATGTTATACCGAGTTACTACCGCCGACCGCGTATCGTCCCGACAATGTTACACGCAACAATAACTTCTTCAATGTAATAATATGACACTTATGACTTACTATAAAAGTACCTACTCTGTGCTTAATATGGCTGTAAAATGTTTAGGAGACAATTTCCTTTAGGCTTGGCATACCCGCAGATTAACAACAATAGCATCATTATTCTGAATGCATACCTAATTCACAAACCGACACTAACTGACGATATGCCTAAACATTATTTTTAAATAGCTACTGGGCTTCTACTTCGCTCAAGAACTGTTTCGCTAAATGCTAATACACCTATATATATGGCCTGACTCGCGTTATGTCTAAATTTTTTCTCTGAATTAGGTATACCAACCGTAAAGTGGCAATTTGTTACAAATGAGATTGTGAGAATACAAAATTGAAAAACCTTATAATAAGGATCATCGCGAAGATACGCGGTGGTGGTTTTTTAAGATAGCTATTACAAATTAAACTTTATAGCTTATTAACTACACAAAAAGATACACGTTTCTTATGTCATCAGTCATACACTGCAAATGCGCTGTGAAGCGCAGTATAACTTACAATGAAACGCGTGTCTTCTTGAGTAAAGAATAAAGTTAAATTTTGAATAGCTATCTTAAAAATACAGCGCCATTTCGCGTATCGTTTTGTTTCGGTGTGAATTGACCTCTAATTAAGTCTCTACTTTTTCTTTTGAAGCCTATGGACATGAAAGGATTTTTTTACTGATATTTTTTTTTTACATTTTATTGGAAACAAATATCATCATTCATCACGTCACGTCACGACTTTTAAATGTATGTTACGAACTAAAGTTGATCATTACAAGAAAACAAGCACGTAATTAATCAAAGTGAAGTGTGAAGAAACAAAATTGTAATATTATACTCCTAATGGGTAAGCGATAATAAATTATTTATATTGTAATTATGTACAAGTACTCATAAAAAAATAATTAAGTCTCAATGTCCGTGAGATGTGGTAGAGGGCTAGAGGCGGACGAGGCATGTAATTAGTAATTAAGCTGTTACTACACTGTGGGGAGAGGTGCGAGTTTAATCGACTTTAGTCACGAAATCGAAGAGATTGTTCTCGATACTTCGATATGCCACAATGAGAGATAGAAAAAGCATCTATGGTCCAGTAGTTTAGAGCTTGGCTCTCGACTCGGAGGTCGTGGGTTCGATTCCCGCGTTGAAACTACAAAAAATGTATCAAAGTTTGGATAGGACAATGCAGGCTGATTACCTCATTGTCTAACAACAGAGAAATGGATCATCAGGCGTCAGATGGGCATGTAGAATGTCGGTCCTCTCTCGCCAATCGTGATGGTCATGCGTCATCACTGGGTTACGAGAGTAAAGGAAGAGAGAGTGCTCTTGAATACCTACTGCGCACACACTTGGGCACTATAGATATAACTCTTGCGTAACTGGTCTGTTAACCGGCCACCGTCACCGAAATCGGTGTTGGGAGCTATAAACTATTATATTGCCACAATATTTTATTTTTAATAGTTTCAATTTAGAATGATGGAAACTGCAGTAAAGTTTTGTTAGAGTACGTAAAGTAAATCTAAACTGTGTAGGTATTTAAAAGCTTGCAAGTGTCAAGCATGTTCCTGCAGGTGATTAGTATATCGAGTGGCTATGGTAACCGCAAACACGCACTTTGCTTTTTGCATGAAAGTTTTAGCGGAAATGTCAGGCGATAGGCACAAACTGTGAAAAACGTTAAAAATGTGTAACTGCACTAATCACTTTAGAAACATTTAAAGTAGCAAGTGATCTTTTAAAACAGTTTTTAGTGTCATCGGTCAATAAAGTTAAAACATAGGCCATTTAATCAGCCTGATATATTAAAATTTAACAAAACCTTATTAAATTGCTGGCTCGGCGTTCGAACGATTAAAATATTTTCCACGAATATGAATTCATATTTCTGTTGCGAAATAATTGTTGGTAAATGAAAAACATAAAAATAATTGGCAACTCCATAAAAAGCTTTTAATTATTTGGATACTCGTAATTAATCTTTATTTTATACTTTCATCTCAACAAAAAATATACAAGGTGTGTTGGCGAACGCCTTTTCCAATAAATATGTAACTATGTAAATAAAATATTAAAAATTCATTTACCGCGACTTTATTTATGCCATTTTATGTTTATGAACGGTTGACATTTGCGCGAGAGAGCGGTTGCGCCATTTTGTAAATGTCATGTTAAAACATGACTGCGGATTGCTACGGTCCACTATTAGCATAATGTCTACTGAATTAGCCAATTTTCACACGGCTCGGCTGATGGGAAAATAACACTTAGAGATTTTAAGCTTGCTCTTGATTTAATATCTACTGTTGATTTTGATATTGGTATAAAATCATTGGTTGAGATTTGACGATAGGCAGACTCTACAGTAGTTTGCCGGTCAACCGTAGGCGACGGAAAATATTGTTCATAACTAATTTTACAAGTGAATCATATTTTCAATTTTGTAAAACACTTAAACTACAGACAAATAGTAATATGAAAACATTTACAAATCAACAATACACTGGGTAAAGCACTCAAACGTCTTGGGAGTATTACAAAACAAATTAGTAGGATGGGTTCCAAGAAAGCGTAATCTAACTTAGAATATCATGTTTCTTTACAAAATATGAAACTTTGCAAACACGGCGTCTAAGTGACAGGGTGATATGGCCGCTGACATTTTACGCACCCGCCGCTAGATGGCACTGCTTCGTCAAAAACACGTGCGGGTATTTCCTGTCCTCGCCGAGGGCAGGTGCGAGGGGGACGCCGATAAATTACTCAGTTTGCCGTGCGAGTGAGAGGGGAGAGGGGGACTATTTGTAGGGCTCGCGTGTGAATTATTCGTGGGTTAACGCTCCTGTTTTTCCCGTCTTGCGGAGTCGACCCACGTTAATGAAATTTCATATCGACATTGTCGCAGTATTGAATTGCGATTACACTTGACTGGCATTGTTCGTGTTCACCCGCATTACGCATATTAATTGCACAATCTATTTTTCTATTCGTCGATGGTTTTGACTTAGATTACAAAATATTATAATATAAAAAAATGTATATTGTAATTTGTAGTCTTTACTTTTTTAGTAATCTTTACTTTTTTCTTATAAATTATTTGTAACATTGACTTGTTCTACTATACTAATTAAATTTAAAATATTAACCCTAACATGGGTAATAACCCATAACATCATTTGAATATCGCAATAAAAAGCTTTATAGGCGCCTAATGAAATAGGTAGTAACATAATAAGTAATGGCGTTTACGATTCCCCGCGCCCAGTTTAACGCGGTGAAAGGGCAATTTTACTCCCAGACCTCTTCACTTGATTTAGATTTAAGGGGAAACGAGTGTACACTTTGACACTCTTCCGCCTGTTAAGGGTTAGGTGTTGTAAAGGACTAAATTGTTTTCTATTTTGTTTTGTATCGCACAGGAATCCCATCGCTAGAAAAGATGAGATTTCTTTTGGCGATGATTAGTTCCTAGTTTAAGGACATATTTCACAATCTGCTAATAATTAGTGTCAGATAGCATTTATTGGCAAGTTTCGTCTTTGTCACTTAGTATAAAGCAAGCAGCGACGAAACATGCCAATCAAGTTATAAATAAATACAGCTGTTATTTCATAGGTGACCTCACTTTCAAATTGATATCTTAGTATAAATTAAAGCTAATTTGAACTTTTATAAAATTCACTAAACAAAGACGATATAAAATTATTGTAGAGACTACAAAACAAAACTTTTACAAAGGAGTTCTTAAAACCACTTAACCCTTTGTTAATCGTTGGACTATGTAAAAACCGCTTAAGTCTCAAATCGGAGCTATTTAATGTTAATATAATGAGTCTGGACGGGGAATTTAACAATAAATAGTTAACACACAGACATACACATAATGACGACGCGCGACGGTCGCGCGCAATTGACACAGATGCTTTCCTTCCACACATGTGTGCATGATTGTACTGATTAAGGGCTACCACTTCATTTTATCATCATAAAATATTAAAATTTTTTCAAGCACCTTTTGAAACAGTATATCAATTAAAATGTGTGGATAAATGGCGTACCAATACTTATATCTAATAATTAAAAGTTACAATATTTTTATCATGTAAACGTATGTTTAATTGTTTTTAAAATTAGAGGTTTTTTAAATACTGGTACTACCTAAATAACAGGTGCCATAGGTATACTAAAATAATAAAAGAGTGAATTTATTATTTTTAACCCCTGACGAAAACAGTGGGGTGTTATAAGTTTCACGTGTCTGTCTGTGTGTGTCTGTCCGTGGCATCTTAGCTCCCAAGCGGATGAACCGTTTTGATCTAGTTTGTTTCAGAGTTGACACGATTGAGAGTGTTGTTAGCTATAATTCAACATCTTGTCTTGTGGTTCCTTAAAATTGTATTTTTTTTCAATCATATAACTATTATGTCTACTTGAGTTTGCTATAGCAATAAACATAAAAAGCTTAAGAATAATACCTGAAACTTTTAAAATGATTCATATTTGGTCTGGTTTGTTTTGAATGAAAAAAAAGTCTTTTGTTATTTTTCTTACAATACAGATAAAGCAGAGTGATAGTGGCGTTTATTGTGAGCGCTGAATGGAATAGAACAAAGGGAGGAGACTAGGAGATCATAAAAGCTCTTACAAATTTAAACGGAGCCTACAGAAAAAGATTGCACGCGTTTCATAAATTATAATAATTGTGAGAAAAAATCTAATGTTATTTTTAAAAACGATGAAGCACTGTAGTGTTAAACATAATAGTTCTGCGCTATAGTGCTACGAGTAACTCAACAGTGCTAAAACATAAAGTTTCATACATGAAACATGAAAATTAATAACAAGTTGTTCGATAATAATATTCTTAATCATCAACGCATTTGTTAGTTGACGTTCAAACAATTAGGTGTTACTTACATAGTAAAAATATGCTATAATACGCTTATAACAATAACTTTTGGTAGTAGGTACCTACAAAAAATCCGGTATCGCATTTATAACTCCTCTGCTGTTTCGGGCGACGAGCAAACGGATCGTCAGATGATAAGTGTAATCACTTATCAACTGACGATCCGATTGCTCGTTTGCCCATTGTTTCATAATTCATAAAAAAGTGTAAAATAAACTATCCACAGTTGACAGCCCTGAGCTATTGTTCGCGGGTATTAGTCTTGTGGTACTCGGGGTTCTCTGGCCCTTCGCCGCCGCCGGCCACATGCACGCTGCTTAATATGCGGGCTCGTGTTGCATGCACATGCACCGTGCACGCCTTACTTACAACAGTATCGACATCTCACTACTTACACTTCGATATTATTTCAACGCAGTACGCACTTGCGATTCCTCTGGTAATTATTACAGGCTGTTCAATAATAAGGTCTACAAGTTGTACACCCGGCTTGTCGGTGACCGTACAATAGTTATTTATAATAAAATAGGTATCTATTTTTTTATTAAATGAATCAGGAAACGAGCAGACCGATTGCCTGATGGTACGCGATTACCGCCGCCCATGGACACTCGCAACACCAAAGAAGTTACACTTGTAACTCCTCTGGCGTTGCGACTTGCGTTCCCAGTCGTTATAATTCCCAACCCTCCTTGGGTTTCTCGGGTAAGCTCACTCACTCGGCGAAACACAACGCAAGCGTTCTTTCACGCCGGTTTTCTGTGAGGCCGTGGTATTTACCCGGCTGGACTGGCTCATTCATGCCGAATCGTGGCTTTCCCACAATTATATTTTATAAGGCTTTCATGAATTAATAAAAAACAAAACATCTATGGTATATTATGATTTTTGATACTTGATTCTCATAATTCATAATCATAATAGGTAGTACCTGAGAGACCAAACTTTGCTGAGAGTTTTGGTAGAACGATAAAATAATTTAAAACAAATTTTAAATTATAAAAGAAAAATAATCATAAAAAGAATCATCTGACCGGGATTCGAACCCGAGACACCGATTTCTTAACAACGCAAAAAGTCCCGATTCCCGTTTAAAGTTTATGATAGAGATAATCGCTTTTCGTTGATTGTTCGCACATTGGATTGACAATGGTACATAGTAATTAAGTTAATCTAGTTTTCCTTCATATAATATGCTTTACCTATACCCCCTTACTAATAAATAGATTTACACAATGGATAACTTAAGCAACGTTGCTGTCTTTGTCTGTCAAGCGACTTTTCCAACGCATCAGACAAAGACAGCAACGTTGTTTTAGTTATCCGTTGTGTAAATCTTTTTATTAGTAAGGGATATAGTCTATAGATGGGAAACAGTTGTTTTAGTGATTAAAGGTACTTTAATGTGATTGTAAAACCAGATTTTTAAAATCTTGTTGTTGTTGTAAAATACCCTGAACGTGGGTAGTGCTAACACACGTACGGATTCGGATCCGAGCGGACCACGAATTTGGTCCGCTCCGAACCAAATCCGACCGTGTGTAGAGTAGTCCGGCGAACATAATTATTATTAATCGAGGCCGCCGCGGTCTGCATCGGATATGGTTCGCTCCGTACCAAATTCATACGCGTATAGAGTCGGGCGATTGGGCCGGACGGTAAAAAATCTTGAGAATCAATTTTTATTTGTGTATACTGTATATAGCCCGGGGTATGAAAATATATAGGGTGTAAAATCAGATTAAGTGACACGTTAGTTTTATGTCATTTACGCGTAAGTCTTTATGTGTCTAAGCACATAAAGTTTTTAGAGTTTCTAGCTTATTATCTCTTTTACCGAGATTTACTTACGCTAATTTGATTGGACTATAATTGGGATAATCCAATTATAATTGGGATAACCCAATTATAGTCCAACAAAATTAGCGTAAGTCTTGTAAATAGTATAACTAATCAGGGTCGAATTAAAGGTTAAGTTTGGGGAGAAATATTTTGAGAGTTGGTATCACTGCACGATTTCAATGGATTCCTGGAATCATCGTCGTCGTCGACAAACTGCACTGTAAATAGAACTCTGCGCTAATACAATAGAGCTGAAAATCGAACATACGAGTGTCGAGTTTTCAATTCGGTCTGTCGGACCAAATTCGTGCGTCTGTAGCGACACCGGATTCGGTACGCGGATATGGTCCGCGGACTAAGTTCGAGTGTCTGTTAGCACTATTAGACACCTTAACAATGTTTTTTAATATTGAAAACTACGAAAAAAATTATTTTAAAGTCCGGCCCAAGTGCGAGTCGCGCTCGCTCACGAAGGGTTCCGTAATTTTATCTACTTATACAACTACCCAAAATAGTACTATTATTATCGAGAACTAGCATTATTATAATACATCCAGCCTGTTGCCTGTTGCTGTTATTAAAATAGAGCATTTAACGACAAAAAAATCACGTTTGTTGTATACGTTCGGCTGTATTTTTTTTTTGTAGGTATGTGTTTCAACAATAACTCCGCCGTCGGTGGACCGGTTTTCAAAATTCTTTTTTGATGATAATAATCTGAAGTTGGTCCCGATGTCACCAAAGTGGTGACCCAATTATGGCATCCATGAGGAATCGAGGGAACTCCTCGAAATTTATATGGATACGTATGTAAGATTTTGCACCAAGGTATACCCTGGATCCAAAAGTACTGAACAGAACTCCTAACTCCTTATACATTACTTAGATACATGTTTGGGGATTTCAGCGTTGTTTAAAGAACTGCAAGCATAAGCCACCATATCAATTAAAGCAATCATCACTATCACCACCATGATCACACCATACATCATCACATTATGATGATATAATAGGTACTTCTCATAGTATTTTACACCGACACGGATATCTTTGAACATTACTCTGCCGTTTATGGACCTATTTGAAAAATTCTTTTGTTTTTTGAAAGTGTATAATTCGAAATTGGTCCTTTAGTCACTAAAGTGACCGTAGTCACCGACCTGATGATGGGATCCATGAGGAATCGAGGGAACTCCTCGAAATTTATATGGATACATATAGTGATTTTGACTTTTTCTGAAGTAAGCATATGCTACCAAAAAGTAAGATTTTGCACCAAGGTATACCCTGTATTCAAAAGCACTCAGCAGCACTCCTCAGTCTTAAAAGATATGCGTTTGGTAATTTCGAAATTGTTATTAAACAATTATTCTAATGAACTGCAAGTATATAATGCGATTATGTAACTTACAGTAAACATGATCATCATTATACATATATACAATACCTAATGGAAGCTTGGCGCGTATTCAATTATACATTCGATCGTTTATTTTAAACGATTAAGAACGTATTAATAATACTAAGGCGGGTCAATAAGTCCGTGACTTTTTGAATTTCTAACCTCCTTACTGAAAAAGCAACACTACTCCTGTCAACAGGCATCTGTCAGTTGACTCCTATCAAAATTTGAACTTGCTGCGTCAGTTAGTTTGTGTTTTACAGCTACTTTTATCAGACTATCCAGTAACTTAAGGAAACAATGGAAAAAAGTGAATTTCGTGTGCTTATTAAGCATTATTTTTTGCGAAAAAAAACCATTACCGAGACCAAGGCTAAGCTTGATAAATACTATGGGGACTCTGCACCATCGATTTCAATGGTAAAAAAGTGGTTTACTGAATTTCGTTGTGGCCTTACAAGCACTGAAGATGCCGAACGTCCTGGACGCCCAGTTGAGGTCTCTACACCCGAAACAATCGAAAAAATTCACGATATGGTGTTGGCCGACCGAAGATTGAAAGTGCAAGAGATTGTGGAAGCCATAGGCATCTCGCATGGCTCAGTGGTTTCAATTTTGAATGATCACTTGGGCATGAGAAAGCTTTCCGCAAGATGGGTGCCGCGTTTGCTCACAGTCGACCACAAACGCAATCGTGTAACAACTTCACAGGAAGGTTTGGCGTTGTTTAATCACAATATGGAGGAGTTTTTTAACCGTGGACGAAACATGGATCCATCACAACACACCAGAGACCAAACAACAGTCAAAACAGTGTGTTTCTAAGGGTGAATCGGCGCCAAAGAAGGCCAAGGTGGGTTTGTCAGCCAATAAAGTTATGGCGACTGTTTTTTGGGATGCACGTGGGATAATCCACATTGACTATCTTCAAAAGGGAAGAACAATTAATGGGGAATATTATGCCAACTTATTGGACCGCTTCAATGAGGATTTGAAAAAAAACCGACCTCATTTGGCCAAGAAAAAAGTTCTTTTTCACTAAGACAATGCAAGGGGGCACACATGTGCTGTTGCCATGGCAAAAATCCATGAATTGGGCTATGAATTGCTCCCACATCCACCCTATTCTCAAGATTTGGCTCCGAGTGACTACTTCTTGTTCCCAAACCTGAAAAAATGGCTCTGTGGAAAAAGATTTGACTCCAATGATGAAGTCATCTCGCAAACAAAGGCCTATTTTGAGGACCTCGACAAATCATATTTTTTGGAAGGGATAAAAAAATTGGAGAAGCGTTGGACAAAGTGTATAGAGCTCAAGGGGGACTACGTTGAAAAATAAAATGATTTATTTATCAAAAAATCTGTGTTTTATTTCAAAAGTCACGGACTTATTGACCCGCCCTCGTAATATAACAAATATGTCTAAAAAGGGAAAAAATATTATTTTAAAAACAAAAAATTAAACCGACTTCCGACGTAGTCGACTGTAGTTGCGACGGTGTTTAACATTTGCGATGTGTTCCTTTACGCGGGTGTTGATGGATCTTTTAGTTTGCCCTATATAGGAGAGACCGCAGTCACAGTCGAGCTTGTAGACTCCTGCATCTTGAAGGGGAATGTAACAAGTCCTAATGTGACCAACTGTGACAAGGACGGGGGAGGGGAGAGGGGCAAAAATCATGAAATTCATGTGACGTAATTTATGGATGTCCCCAAATATTGTTTTATCAGGATATTGTTTGGGCTGGTACCGACTTCAAAATAATGAAGATTGTGTAGAGAAATAGGTAAATTTGTAGCCTTATTTAAAAGGGGAATTATTTAGAAAATAAGATTTATTACATAATTTTTTGTGTACTGTGTTTAACTTTGATCGATTTTGATTTATTTGGTCCCGTTTTTATACCCTTTAGGTACGGATCCCGAAAACTCACGTCTAACACGCTTTTTGCACAACATGAATAGGAAAATATTGTTAATTTGAACGTGTTACAAATAATACTTGTTATGGTAAATTTTAACATCAACATTACATTTTTACAATTTATCATTATTTTAATCTGCATAAATATTCATCACCTTTTAATTCGAGTTGGGGATCCTTGGTAGTGAAGTATAATATATTATTATTAAGTTTTCCCATTGTATTTAAGCATACTTAGGCCGTAGGTATGTAGTAAGATTTTAATATTTTAGACGTTACAATAATGGCGATACGAAAAGCACACCTCGGACTTGTCTTAAATGTAGCTCTCCATTCACTGTTAGTCATGTTGTAATAGTTATGATTCCGAAAAACAATTGTTTAACTTTACCAATGATAGATGTGTTATTAACTGACCCCGATATGTGTGATAATGTTCTATGATTTCTGAAATATTGTAATTTATGTGGTTTAATTAAAACAATGTAATAGTGATCGCTGATAACCTATATAGTTCCAAACGACCTTAAATAAATAGAAAAATAATGACGATAATTCCCTAAGGCAGGTAAACCAGAGGTCTTGACAATCTAACAATATAAAAACCATAACGAAATTTTAAACAATAAAATGTATGGGATTGACAGATTCCGTCGCTCACAACTCACACTGCATAATCATACATTTTATTACGTTTACTAACTACGTTATCGTTTCGATATTGTAGGTACTTTGTCTAAGTATCTTAACTTTTTATTTTTTTATGGATATTTAATGCATCGGTAGGGAGACAGGGGCTTGTTGTAAGGGTAAGTACTAAGTAGTAACAGCTTAATGACTCAGCCGGTTTCAAATATTATGTCTCGATTTTGAACTCAACGTGCTCTTTAAGATACGGCCCACGACGCAAGCGCAGCCAATACAACGCGCGAGGGCGCCGCCGTGACCTTTTTATTTTGCCAGAAATAAAAAAAAAAAAAAAAATCTTAAAATTTGATTTCAAGATTATACTGGATCTAATTGAAAAATGTTATGACATTTATTAAACTATCGATTGATAGTACTTTCACACATTACCCAAGCCAATATATATTTTTTATATAAGTGTTAGAAATTTTGGTTTGGGGTTAGTTGTAAATAATTTTTGGTTAAGCAGCTAAGATTTGTTTAACTTTTTACCAAAATATAATGTTTAATGATGTTCCAAAAATCTAATCCAAGCTACATCGGCTTGCGACATTAATTGATATAGTTAGGTAAATACAAAAATATAAAATATTTATATAAAATAATTCGTTATATGCCCTTATAGGGTAAATTATAAAACATATGATTTCACCGAGGATAAAATTTAATTTAGCATAGTGAATGTGCTGTGCGAGTACAATTATCACTAATGTTGTTAAATAAAATGATAAATTATCTCTATTAGTTCGAAAGAAATACAATTTTAAGCAAATTTAATTTGTTTGTCGATTTTATAATGCAAGCCATAAATAATGAAAGCTGTTGTTTTTACATGACGTTACTACTTGCTCCAAAAACTGGGTAAGCAAGCTACTTTTTGCACAAAAAGCGCAGGAAAATATATTATAGGAATAGACTTATATTAGGTCAATACATATGAAATTGGCGTTATGTAAAGGAGGAACATAAAGTCGATTTTTTTAAACATAATATATTTATTTAATCAAAGTACCATTGCTATCTATGCACTTTTGCCATATCATTGGTAGTTCATTGGTTCCTTCACTAAAAATACCATTCGGACAGGAATCGAAAGGAAGGCGCTTTGGACTGCCCCATCGGAGTTGAATTTTTTCCCATGCAAGAAGTTATCCAAATTTCGAAAAAAATGTTAATCTTTTGGAGCAAGGTCCGGGGAGTACGGTGGATGTCTTAGACATTCCAATTGAAGCTCCTCTAATTTGGTAGCCGTCTGTTGTGCAATGTATGGTCTAGCGTTGTCCTGAAGTAGCAGTGGCCTAGAGCGAATGACCAACCTCGGTTGTTTAGCAGCTAGCTTTTCCCTCATGATAAGCAGTTGCTGGCTATAGATATTTGCCGTAATCGTCTGACCAGATTTAAGAAAGCTGTAGTGAACGACACCGGCACTACTCCACCAAACGCTTACAAGTAACTTTTTTTGAGTTAATTTTCGCTTAGGGCAGGCTTTGGCTAGTTCGCCAAGGTTCAGCCATTGCGATGAGCGTTTCCGAGTATTGTACAGGATCTACTTTTCATCACAGGTTTAAAAATTCGATTTAAAATCCCTTAATTATTGTGCCGGTTGAGAAATGCAACGCAGCAGTCGACGCGCGTTTGTCGGTTTGTTGCACTCAATTCATGAGGTACTCACCTTTCAAGCTTTTTCACCTTCCCAATTTGCTTCAAGTAGATTAAAACAGTTTAATCACTAACACCTCTGCCTGCGGCTAACTTGGACGAGATTTGCGATGGATCCGCTTCCACAATAGCCTTCAATTCTTCATTATCAACTTTGGTCTCCGGCCGTCCACGGGGCTTGTTCTGCAGGTCCAAATTTCCAGAACGAAAACGTTGGAACCAAAAACGCACTGTGTTTTCTTTTGCGACACCGCCGCCATACACATCATTAATCCTTCGAGCCGTTTCTGCAGCACTGGTGCCACGGTGGAACTCGTACTCGAAAATAATACGATATTTCAAATTTTCCATTTTGTAAACAGAGTGACGCAAAAAAAAACAAAAGGAGGAAAATACAAACGAATTACGGTTTTCGAAACACAAATGCATGAGTATAATAGCGGTATAAATTTGAAATTGGAATTCCTAACCAAAGCAGATATATTTGAGATCAAAGTGGCCATTACGACAAAACGCCAATTCCATATTTAAGGACCTAATATTTTCAATTATATGATTTCTCATTTAAGCGTCCTTTTCAATTAAAATTATTTATAGCTTAGTCACCCTATCGACAAAAAGGGAAGGATGTTACAACTAGCCCCCCTCTCCCCTAATAAGGCGAATGAATACAATACGTATTTAATAATTATTATTGTGTGGTAAAGCAAGTTTTTAATGTGGTTTTCTTTGTAATCTTTCTAAGGAATTTACCTAAATAACATTTAAATGATTGTATTTAATAAATACAATATGTTGTAGGTTAGGTAGTAGGAGCTAAATAGGTACAGACAGCTATTAACATCTGCAATGTTATTCAATGCCTAACATTATAGTTGTTAACAGCCTCCGTGGTCTAGTGGTTAGAGTTTGGCTCTCGACTCGGAGGTCGTGGGTTCGATACCCGCATTGGAATAACAAAAAATGTTGTTTCCAAGTTTGGTTAGAACAATGCAGAGTTATGAGAGTAAAGGAAGAGAGCGTGCTCTTGTGTACTGCGCACACACTTGGGCACTATAAAATTCCTCCTGCGTAACTGGCCTGGTTTCAATGACCGGCTACTGTGGAGAGTTATTTATTATTATAGTTGATCTTATTTAAGTAAATGAAATGTAGAGATGTAGGGAAAACCAAACCAACCATTTGAGTATTGACATATTTATTTATGTTATTTAATTAGAAAACTTACAGCTATACATTAACAAACTAACAACAAATCAAATCTAAAAGCCATTTTAAAGTTTTCACATGTTTGTAGGTAAGAAAGATGATGCTATAATTTATCAGTTTGACAAAAATAAAAACAATGAGAAAATAACCGCCGGATCATAAAACTGGTGGTCATATATATATTATCCTCTATCGGATAATCCGTGGATGCTAGGTGTCTGATAGAAGAGGTTTTAATTAAGAAGGCATCATCTAGACATTACGAAATTAACCCACCGAGCTCTCCTGGTAACCTCCCACAACACAAACCCCCGTTACAAAAGTTAACTTACCCATCTTAAATTTTATGTCACTTTATAAAATGGCACGGTTTTCCCAAGTGGAGATTTGTGCAGGTAACACAGACAAGTGCCTATTATCCATTGGCCATTGCCCATTTGGGAGGCACTTGAAACTTTAAAATATTTGTAGCTGATGTGTTTTGTTTATCGCTGCATCTGACTGCAGGTAGGTACCTACTACACGCGATACGAGTCCAGGGCGCATTCCAGGGTCACTATAGTTACATGCCAATCCTACTAATATTATAAATGTGAAAGTTTGTGAGTGTAGAATATAGGTGAATGGAACGATGTATGGATGGATGTTTGTTACTCTTTCATGCAAAAACTACCGATCCGATTATGATGAAATTTGGTATGGTAGTAGTTTAAGCTCTGGAATAACCAGCCATTTGCCAGCTCAGATACGGGAGTGTAAGACACTTGGGCTCTTTAAGGGAAGACTGCGAGAGCACTATGTCAGCTTAACCTAATAATTAAGATACCAAACCCTTAATTTAATTTATGCTATTAATATAATATTATGTTTTTATTATCTTATTATAAAATATTGTATATATTAGTATATTGTAATTTTTTTTAATGTAAGTATTTGTATAATATTAAAGAACTTAATCTGTTTTCATATTGCTTATAATTGTACGCACCAGATACTGTTACATAGGCTGCACTAAAAGTATCGGGAATGGAATATTTCCACTGTTCCTGTCATATTAAAATCTTTTTAATTTAAAACTCCTTAGTTTTAAAAATCGAATACCGTTTATTTATTTAAAAAAAGATTCTCGGTCTTGTCACAAGGTCTTGTCAAACTTGTTTAGTCGTTGAGAAAATGGAATGGACTCGAGAAAATTCTAGAGCGATGATTTATTATGACTTTCGAAGTGGTTTAACACAAAAACAGTGTGTCGACCGGATGATATCTGCATTTGGTGATGAAGCCCCATCCAAAACCACAATTTATCGCTGGTTTGCTGAATTTCAACGTGGACGTGTCAAGCTCAGTGATGATCCCCGTCAAGGTCGTCCAAAAACTGCAGTCACCCAAGAAAACGTTGATGCTGTGCGTAAGCTGATTGAGGAAGATCGACATGTGACATACCGCGAAATTCAGGCAACTTTAGACATTGGCATGAGTCAAATACAAATAATCTTGCATGAACAATTAGGTGTAAAAAAGTTGTTTTCCCGATGGATACCGCATTTGCTCTGTGAAGAGCAAAAAGCGGCTCGCGTTACTTGGTGCGTCAGAACTCTCGAAAGATTCCACGCAGGATCCTCAAATGCTGTATACAACATCGTATCAGGTGACGAATCCTGGATATACGCGTACGAACCCGAAACAAAAAACCAGTCACGAGTTTGGGTGTTCGAAAATGAGTTAAAGCCAACAAAAATTGTTCGTTCACGGAGTGTTGCAAAAAAAATGGTGGCCACGTTTGTCTCCAAAACCGGCCATGTTGCGACTATTCCTCTTGAGGGACAAAGAACGGTTAATGCAGAATGGTATGCTAACATTTGTTTGCCACAGGTCGTTTCTGAACTCCGTAAAGAGAACTGCAACCGCCGCATCATCCTCCATCACGACAATGCGAGTTCTCACACCGCGCACAGAACAAAAGAGTTTTTAGAGCAAGAAATCATAGAATTATTAGATCATCCGCCGTACAGCCCCGACCTAAGCCCTAATGATTTCTATACTTTCCCTAAAATAAAGAATAAATTGCGTGGTCAGAGATTTTCATCACCTGAAGAAGCTGTGGACGCCTACAAAACGGCCATTTTGGAGACCCCAACTTCCGAATGGAATGGTCGCTTCAATGATTGGTTCCATCGTATGGAAAAATGTGTCAAATTTCGCGGAGAATACTTCGAAAAGCAATAAATACATTTTTAAATAGTAATGTTGTGTCACTTCCTTGATTCCCGAAATTTTCAGTGCCGCCCTCGTAATTTTCTTTATGTTCTCCTGTATCGGGTCTACTGGAAGAAATTCCAATTTTGGAATAAGTAGTACCTTTGTACTAAATTGTATCCTAGTTTTAAGATTTCATTATTTATTATTCTGTGTACAAAAATTATTAAATAAATAAATAAATAAATAACACAGAATATTTTTTTCCCGAAAGTTCGGGATAAAAAGAACACTTTTTATCCCATCCATTTAAGAGTACTGTATTCCCGTGGGATACTATACTGGGTGCTTTCCAGTCAGTGTCCAAACTTTCAGGAGTGAATATACCTACTCTTGAATATATGCAACTTTTACTTTAAGATAAACTTTCCTTCTTGAAAAAAAATTTGGACACTGACCGAAAAAGCATCCTGTATTATTTACAGCGGAGCTGCGGGCAAAAGCTAGTAGTAGGTACATAACATTTGGGTTGGACCTAACGGGGCCAAGAATTTCGAGCGGTAGGATGTGCCTATTGTTTTTTATTTTTTACTAAGTAATTGGTTACTACTAATCAAATAAGGTACCTAATGAGCACATCCTGCTGTTCATCACAATAAACACAGGCTACATCTTGTTCCGGAAAAATGGACGGTTCTCGCGAGATAGACAGATTTCCTTTTGCGCGAACCAATTTGTGGTCAAATGTAGTCGAATAGTAGTATAATTAAAGTGAAAATAAATAATACAAGGAGGTATAAGGTAAGTGCTAAAGTTATCACATAGCACAGGTTTTATCAGTTATCACTCCAAAAAACAAGTAGGTACATATTTATTTATCAAAGTATCTTTGCTATTGATTAAGTTTATTGAGTAGACTTAATTGTATATCATCGTACGTTCTGTTTGCTTTTGATTAAAAAAAAAAACTAATGACTTGCTGTGATCATTGCAGATAAAATGGGGATTTTGGTACCAGTTTACTTTGTGAAAATTATCTCGAATAGGATTTGCTTTCATGACGAGTCTAATTTGATGATAGACAGATATGAGTCGTCACAAGTCACCTGAAAACCTCGACCAACTTAAGCCAAGATTATATTTACCAAGTTAATTCAAAATTATACAGAAAGTTTTTTTTCAGTCAGTCTTCAAACTTTCAGTAGTGAATATACTCTTGAATATAAGCAACTTTTACTCTGGGATCAATTTTCCTACTTGTAAAAAATATCGGCTGTTTCCTACAACAGGGCTACGGCATAGATAGCATTTTGTAAGAAACAGTTAACAGCTGATTGGATACTGACTGAAAAAACACCATGTATATTTTATTGGGAGCTTACTAGATATTATAGGTAGGTAAAGGCTCCTCGGTTTTTAAGTGGGTAATTTACCTAGTAATATATATATAAGAAGGCTAAGCAGTAAACTTACACATATTACCTAGTATCTACATAGGTTAGGTAGGTACTCCGTGCTATTACGGCCTACTAGGTAAGACAAGAAGATATTTAAAAATGTAATTTGCAAGTTTTGCAAACAAGACCGTTTAAAATTTACCCACCATGTATATATGTCAGGGTTAGAGTATGAACCTGGCATCTTACCCGGGTACATAATAGGTTTCTTTATTAATACCCGAGTATGTAGTTATGTATTTAGATTACAGTAAGACATATTATAAGAGCATTAAGACACAACGTCGCGTCAGTTTCGAACCTTGTACCGTCGTCTTTAACATAACGGTCCGGTTCACTTGCGAATATTCTTGTAAGTACTGTAATTTGTACGACTAATTATTACTAACAACTAGGTACTAAGGGTCAGTTCACACCGAGACGTGACGCGACGCTGCATTTTAAGATAGCGATTCAAAATTGAAGTTTATTCACCACGCGCCACGTGAGAAGATACACGTTAATTCTTTAAAAGAATTCGAATTTCGTGCTGCGTCGCGCTGAATTCTGAAATGTGTATCTACTTGTGTAGAGAAAAAAGTTCAATTTTGAATAGCTATCATAATTTTTAAAAATTAGTAACTCCCGAATTGTGTGCAGCTGGTAGTGAGCGGCTGATCATGTTGAATTATATCTAAGAATATTCTTGATCATGTCAGCTTTCATACAAACAAACTAGATCAAAACGGTTCATCCGTTTAAGAGCTATGATGTCACAGACAGACAGACACATCACCCCTCTTTTTGCATCGGGGGTTAAAATGCAGCGCCGCGTAGCCTCGCATCGCGTTTCATTGAGAGCTGACCCTAATAATAGTAAAAGGTATGTTTTAAACCCGCATCACCTACATGGTATCAGTTCAGTATTAGAACTAGGAGTAAAAATAAACGAGCGAGCCTATTACATACATAACATTTTATGAAAATATAAAAAAAAAAAAAAACACAATGCTTAGTAAGTACGATATTCTAATGAGTGCTTTCTTTGGCCGACAATCGGCAACTTCTCCTAGCGCATGCGCTGTAAATCAGCAATTAAAAACCTTTATTTTTGGATAACTGTCATTTTTTTAACAAAGTTGTTTACAAATTGACAGGTATCTAATTTTGATAAATTAATACTAAGTTTCGCTTGTTGATATGAAATTTTACAGCGCATGCGCCAAAAAACCTGCCGTCGTCGGCCAAAGAAGTGCTTTCTTTGGCCGACGAACGGCAGTTTTTTTTGGCGCATGCGCTGTAAAATTATGATAACAAAAATTCGGAAACTTTGGTAATTTACTTAGTTAGATTGTTACCAAAAATTTGTAAGGCTTACCCTTTTGTTGTATCTACATAAAGTTGAGGTTTAACAGCTTCCGTGGTCCAATGGTTTATGGAAGAGAGATTGCTCTTGTGTACTTCGCTCACACTTGGGCACTATAAATTGAAACCAGGCCAGCTACGCATGAGAGCACCTTTAACGAAACCGGTGTGGGGAGCTATTATTATTTTGTAGAGGTGTGAAAGTAACGAAAAAAAAGTACCCGTATGTATTCGTTACTGTAACAATTAGTACTCGTTACTATAGTCTCGTTACGTTACTCGTTACTTTTGAATTCGGATACCTCATAACAGGCTAATATTTTATGTTAGAGCAACGAATCAAGTGTTGCGTTCGCGTATAGTATGATGTCGCGGTGTCGCAACATTCTTAATTTGTAGAAAATATACTTATGCATTACATACCATGCTGCGTACGTTGCATTTTTTCACTTTTCCGTATTTTGAACTAGACTTGTGTTTAAGTTATTCTAAATTTTGTTGGATTTAAAAGGTAAAGTGTAGAACTTCAAGTGAACTGTTGACGTAATCAGTGTAGGTACCCATACTACGAACATTGCGAGTAACGAAATGGATGTTTTGTTACTCGGTACTAGGTGGCGCACCCGTTACTCAGTACCGAATACATCCGGTTGGCTACAGCTCTATTATTTTGAGTAGGTATAAGTTATAAGTTGTATCTAGGTAATGTTGGAATATTACCTAAATAATAGGTAGGATAATAATAGTAACATCCAAACCTACCTATGGACCCTTCCACACTACGCCAATCTGGTCCCGTGGTAAGTTCTCGAAGAACTTTTGCTACGGTTTTGTTCCTTTGGTGGGATTCGATCCAGCTACCTTCCGCTTGAGCACTGACGCACCCAAACACTGAGCCACAGAGGTCGTCATTAGATACAACTAATACTGACGACCTTTGTTTTCCTACATATTGTACTCATTCATTTCTCTACCTTGTTTCCTAGTTCTTTGCCTAGGGATTAGAGACACACATATCACTTATTGGACATAGTTTTTTCGTCTCTAACTCGTCTAATATCGTCTCAAACTTTTTCGTCTGTGTGTTGCATGTCGCGTGACGGTCGGCCGCGGAGTAGGGATAAAGTGAAAGGCGCTCGTCAGAGCAGCCGAGGCCAATATGGCGGCGCCTATAGTTCGCATCAGCTGACCGTGTAGTGTATAGACTAGTACTCATTTGTGCCAGTGCTATAAAATTAAAATTGATGAAGCTATTTTTATACCCTTAATGGAATATTATTCCGAAAATTTTTAGTTAAATGTCTATAATGTGAAAAAAAGTTTCACTTTTACCGTGGTTTCATAAAACCACACAATCCTTTTATTTTAACTGTAGCCACTTAATGCGTTGAACTTAAAAACAATAAAAGTAGTAGGTATATCAAGTGGCACGGTCTCCGGTTACCTTCGTCTAACTGGACCCAACTGAACATTGTAGGTACTAACTAGTAGGTGAACCAACAACTTACTTTTCACTCCTAATTGTAGTATCAATTTGAGAGTTCACAAAAGCAACTCTATTGAAAGTTATAAAAGTTATGCGATCCTTAAAATCCATTGATTCGTGATCAATCGTAGTGAATCGCATACCTGCGTCGTCGCTCGCCGCCGTACCCGAAATATCATGTAAAGCGGTGTTCTAAACCGAAATTCTTGGATACAATTGAGATTTTGGATAAATAAATTTGACTTTTTATATCCGAAATTTGTTCGGGTCAATAGTGTGGTGTACTTTATTTATCTCTGGCCACTGGGTCAATAGAAATATATCTTTCTCCTTTTTGTATGACACTGGATATCTTTATTCTTTACCGTAGAACTTTCCTTGTACTTTTATTGAATTTTAAATGAATCGTCTTGATATCATAAACAGATTTTTGGAGTTTGGACCAATCCTGCAAAATAGTATTCTCATAAACGTCAAATGTAAACTAACATTTGACGTTTATGAGAATACTATTTTGCAGGATTGGTCCAAACTCCAAAAATCTACCATTTTGCAGTTTTAACAAATCGGGGACTGGAGTGTAATTTGTAACTGTATTATTGCAGGTTAGCATAATCGACCTTCCGAGTTCTGATTATTACATTAAAATACCCCAATCGCATTTAGATCGATCGCTCTTATTAATTGCGGTATCTGATAAATTAATTTCTTTACAAAATAGATTTCAGATCACTATCATGTGATAAATTCTGATAATCTGCGCTGGTAAATTACCTATTTCAAATTATCATAAAATATCTGTTAATAGCAGATAATTAAATTTCGGTGGCAGGTATCTTTTAAGTTATACCTTATCAATATTATGAAATACCTACTTATTTTATTACGCACGTCGTAAAAAATAAAAAAATAATTATTAATAAAAATAAAAAACCCTAGTTATAATACCTTTATTAGGCAACTTATAAACCACTTTCAAGGCCGATTTCTCGTAAATGGTTGACTTGGTTAAAAAGTCATGTATCAAACCTTGCCTTTATTTAAAAAGGCCTATTCAACGTACACGATGGGGTAGAATGAAAAAAAAAATTCATCCCTACTTCACATGTATGGAGAGCCACCCCTAAAATAAAAAAAAATATATTATTTTATGATGCCAAAACCGAGATCTATACACAGTCTATAAAAATACCAAATTTCATCCATTTATATTCATAATTACAGAAGCTAGAAGCGCGGACGGACAGACAGACAGACAGATGGACGGACAGACAGACAGACAGACAGACAGACAGACAGACAGACAGACAGACGGACGGACAGAACGAAACTTTATAGTTTATGGTATTTATGAACCCTTATGGGTTCCTTGATAATTACGGAACCCTAAAAAGAGGTTGATTCAGGTTTAAAATTAAAACGTGTTAAAATTTTTAATATTAAGCACTATAAAATTTCACACTTTTTTGTTGTTATTAAGTTAATGTCGTTAGTAAATAAGTTTTAGATGCCCACATGCCACGTCACAGACCACGTTAGTTGTAGAATGTGAATTGTAATCCCAAAACGTACTAATATTATTGTAATGTCAAATGTCACTTTGTCAAAATACCCAAAGACCCTATTGCTTTTTTTTTGTTTTCCTTTTTTTTCTATTGGTTGTGTAAGGTGCAAAGACACACGATTGCGCTGTAATTTTCTTTTCTGTGTCTTGTGTTGTTGTTGCTGTATGTAATTGTTGATTGTTTTTTTTTTATGTGGTGAAGTCACTTATTAGCCCTTGCAGAAAACCAGTGCAGCAGGCTTGCTTGCTGCATATAGCTGAGCTAGAGTCAATTTTTGACATCACACAACTGCATACATGGTATTTTATAATAACATTATTTACTTTATTCCCTTGTATTCCATCTGTGTGTTGTGTGATGAAAAAATAAACGTATTCTATTCTATTGTATTCTAAAATAATATTAAATAAGATACTTACATTATTGTATTAACATTAAAACAGTAAATGGATTATTATTAAGGTAGTATTTGGATTATTAAGAGGCTATTAATATTTGACTTAAATAAGTTAATTAAGTACTTTAAGTTGGTCGTAAAATGAGCGCATCGTGTTTCCTGTCACGTAAGTTCCTGTGCTTAATGCATTTTAATTTATAGACGATACGTTGACGAATGACGTTGTTCGTGCTGACATCCAGACGGTAGCAAGTCAGCTTTCATTAACAGGAAAACCACTAACGGACTGCAGCAAAGTCTGATGAAGATTTATATGGCGCGACAGTTAGGTGGAAAAATCGTCGGCGTTATTACACTCGCGACGCGTTGTCCCACGAGTGCAGCGGCGAAGTGTTCTACATTTGTCTGCGCTGAGCGCTCGCCGACTCCTGCAGAATGTATCACCGCAGAGAACGGCCAGATGCCGCCGCTCCTAATCATTGCAATTCAATTTGCGTGGACATAGCGCCGACCGCGCCGCTTTGTTTACATTACATCGAACCGTGTCTCACCGCTTCGTCGCGGTTCGATTAAGGACAAATCAATAAGGCAGTCGATAGCGAGCGAGTTTAATAGAGTGAGCGAGCCGAGTGGAGCGCCCTCATTACCCCCGCAATTAGCGCACGGCGCGCTCCCGTCGACGACGCACCCCGCGCGAAAAACGAATAAAAAGAGCTGCCCTCAAAATGGCCGCCGCCTCCCCCCCGACCGCCCGCTCGACCCCCGCGCCGCTTCGTGATTGCATCCCCGCAGCTCTTATAAATATGGCCGTATTCCTCCCGCCTTTACTGATTGCCCGTATACCCCCCGGCCTCCCCCCGCGACCGCGCCGCCGGCGTCTGAATAGATAAACGAGTCCACGTGGACTGCCGCGCTTATAAAAATCACCTCATCCAATGATATCGCTCGTGCACCTCGTTCGAGCCAACGAGAACGCCGGATCGCGTGTAACTCCACCCTTAATAAGTGATCTAACGTTCCGAACCAATGGGAAGGCGCGATTCGTCGGGTTTCGCTCGGCGACGACGAAGCGATCCACGTGGACTGACTCACACACGTACGCGAGTATAATGCCTCGAGTGGAAATAGCTATGACGGCGAAATGTGCGACAGCGAAAAAATAAAATGCGGTCGGTCGGTGCGGCGGCGGATCGAGAGAGCGAGTGGGTGTAAACAGGGGATATTTTGGTGCGACTCGTTCATTATTATTGAATGCGCGGCGCTAATGGCTCGGTACGGGTCGTGGACTCCGCAACGCGCTTCCTTCGCGAGCCTTACTCGCGTACGTTATAGACTAATTTATAACTCCGATAATCGTCTAAAATTCAATAGAAATAGACGTCTGACGGTTTCACGACTCGCATTATCGGGCCGCGCCATACCGAGTCGTAACGGAACGTATATTATACAATCATTTTAATGCCATACTATTGTCCGTACTCCGTACACCTCTATACTCGACGTGCGCGTATTATAAATTAATGAGTGGCTCATAAATGTAATCGATGTCTATTAAGTAAGCAGGTACCTACTCAAGTGTGCGTCGATCCGCTAAGTCGATCGACACCAATCTTCTTATCTGTACATAATATGGTCGTAAAGAAAACAGGCGAGTTAAAAACCTGTCTAAAAGGAAATAGAAATGAGCAGAGAGCGAAGATAGGAATCTACGTAGGCGTATTGTGTCGACCGCCGGCCGATAAAGTGAGCTTGTCCGGTAGCCACAATTGCTATTCCTCACAAACTCCTTACAAAAAATACAACTCGTATACATTCAAAATCCTTTTAGAATTATCGAAATTGATAAACATTATCTTGGCTGTTTTTTAACGTTGTTAAATTGGCCCGTTAAGTTGATATAATTCATTTGTGTTTTTATTACCGCGTTGTTATAAAGTTCAACGAGCAGCTTTATTTAGATTTAGAATAAACAAAATGTTTGTCCAGCAAGAGTGGTTAGACACCTAAATATTTGTAAAATATAATTTAACAATCGAAAAAAAAATTATACTTACCTAAGATTTTTTACCCTTTTAGTTTTTTTAACTTACAGTTTTAGCTCAGTTAACTCTCAGGAGTCTCACTGTCAACTGTTGCCTCACAAAAGTAAGACAGGTGATTGGTTATTAGTTTTTTAATTATTAGGTATTGATTAGGTACCTACTTGAAGTCAAAATTTACTACTAACTCTACTTAGTACACGCAATGTACCTAAATCCTTAATTACACACAAACCTACTTGTTATCTTTATAGTTATTCTGTTTTTAAAATTAGTTATATTTTAATTACTTCTTAATTACCAGCACGGATAAGTAATAACTGAACTGACTAATGTTAAAAGACTACGTACAGTTCTGGTATCTATAATTCTAGATAACATAGTAAAACTATGGATTTAAAACTAGGTAAAATAAATACGGAGGAAGCGCAATCTTTTTATGATATAACCTTTGTAATAATACCTATTATTATCTAGTTATAGTTAGATACAAAGTATGTGTGTAGTGTAGTGTAGCAAACTCTAAGTTTAACTACCAACTAAGAGTTATTTATTACTATCAGTCCACTAATTAGCGCGTGATTGACATACATAATAAAAATATTATTGTTTAATGCATAGTAGGTATTAGGTTCCTACAATCAACATTGTATAATGTATTATATAACTCATAACTCATTAAGTCAAATACATACACATATAAAGCCAATTAAGTACTATATTCATCACGAAAGACCTAACCCCTAGATATTATGTAGTCATATAACTATATAATAAATACTAAGTAAAATAAGTATTACTAAAAGAAAATAAAAAAGAAAAACCTAACACTCATTTGTTTGAGTAGGTGGCACAAGTAACTCTAGTCTCCCCTATCTCAATCCTCAACTGACGAAGGCGCGGCGCGGACGCCAACGAACAAATATTATTTAATTATAGCTATTAGTTATTGCAGTTGTTTCGTGCTATTAATGTTTAGATATGGTGAGGCTGTAAAAGTATGAACAGGTATTACTACCTATATTAGTTATTGATACTAATTATTGTTGTTTGTAAATTGTAACACGGATTTTTTTAGAGGTTTCACTACCGTAAAATATTTAGTAATATTATAGTGGAGAACTGAAATAAAGCATTACAACGATTCGCGAATGTGCAATGACGGACGTTCGAACAGCTCGCTCATTAAAATCGCATTCCTACACGAAATACGCTGCCTACTGGTACTGAGCGATTGTAATTGCTAATTCCCCACAATCGATCATAAGTGGCACATCCCTTGAGTATATTCTTTTGTAAGTGGCCAGTTTTGTTGTGGGAGTTTTTTTTTTGTAATCAATATTAAAGAGGAAAAATTGTAAGAAGTTCTGAGTATTATTAATGTGAATCAATATTAAGTAGGTAAATATTGATTTACTCACCTACATATTATTTTTAAAATTCCTAAAAAAATTGGTGGATACCTACTTAGTACTTAGTAGCGAATTCAATACCAAACACGAGAAAAACCATTCTTTTTCTGCAACTTGCTAGATATGTATATCTGTTGTATTATATTATAAAGTCTTGTATATGATAGGGACCGAACACAAAAAAAAACCTTAAATGTCACAGGAAAAAAATCTTGCAAAAGTTTCGAAATTCAAATGCCATTAAACGTTAATTATTGTACAAAAAAGGCACGGCCAAATGAGTTAAGGCTCCGCGCCTTCTGAGAAGTGAGTTTTTCATTCTTCACACAATGCCTGCACAAATTGTTCGGCAAGGGTATGCGCCTAAATATATTACCGGTTTTTACACCTACCAAATGAATTATTGATATTATTGTGGTTATGAATAGTGTTAAATATTATGACATTTACAATAATAAAATATAGTGTCTCGAGAAGTTTTGTATTTTGGCGACTTTTGTCTCTCTTTCACAATGAACTGCACCTTCTCTTTTTCATCCCTCCTGGCTTAATAAAATGAATCATTGAGAACTAAGATTTCTGGCAACAAGTAAAACTAAACTTGTCATCTCCACCAGTATCTCCAAACGTATTAATATTTGTTTGAACATTTTAAAACAATCAAGTAGCAGCCCTAGCAGTTCGCGCCATTTAATTATGCAGTTGGTTTTATTTGCGTTGTCGAGCGGCGAGTGGCGGCGAGCGCGCGGCGCGGTCGGTGTGGGCTGTGGGTACCTACTATCGCTAGTCGCTACCCGCTAGTCACTGACATAACCGCCTCACCAATTAATCGACATATCGCCTCAATACCTCGAATAACACTCTTTTCTTAGTAATAAGTTCAAAGTGACATGTGATACGCTATCTTGGCGTCAATGTTGATGTGGTTTATGAGTCCGTCGAATATTTATGGTTCGATTATTATTTTATGTACTTACATAATTTATTCACCCTTACTAATAAAATATTTACACAACTGATTATAATTCAATGTTGCTGTCTTTGTCTGATACGCCGAAAAGTCACTTAACAGACAAAGATAGCATCATTGAATGCTAATCTATTGTGTTACTATTTTTATTACCCAGTAAGGGGATTATGTAGTTGTAGGTAGTATGTAGTATGTAGTTACAAATGAAATAGGCAATTATCCCCATGTCATACTAAAAATTTACAAAAATAACCTGCAAAACTTGTTAAAATAATGTGTTGATCTTTAATTAATCTATTTGAAATCGAGAAGTTATGCTGTAATAAAAGTGGTTAGACAAAGCAAAATGATAATATAAAAACGTAACAACATCGTAAGAGACAGTAAAGGACTTACCGCGTTGTCGAGCGTGTCACTCCTGTGGGGGCGACGTGTCGTGGCCCAGCTAAACGCTAAGGACTGCGATAGTAAAATCTAGATCTATCTTATACTCTAGAACCTACAATATTCGAAGGATACTGAAATAAAAACAAGAAGATTTGTAGTATTGCCTTTACCTAGGTAGAGTGGGCATCTTTCATCTTGCCTGAACCGAGGAATGTCTAGCTATCAATACCTTTGCACATGGAATGTGTGTCGTTTCACCTTCCTTTTGTTAATAACATTTATTTATTCAGCTTTAAAATACTGAAGACAAACCTCTCATGTAGCCGATGTGTTCGATATCATATTTTTAATGGAAACAAGGAGGAAATGAGCGTGCGTGGCGCGTTGAAGTTTTTGCCACGAGTCGTTACATCCCGTCGGCTTCCGCCCTTGCCATAAATTATGATGTGCGTAAAAATTCTTCAGTTAATGCCACAACTGCTGGGGTATTTTGTTGCACGATGTGAAAATTAGAAGTTGTATGTAGTAGTTAAAGATACTTATATTTTTCAGTAGGTACCTTTTTTTATTACTTTGACAAGACCATCTTTGGAAATTTGAATATGCGATTCAGTGTAAAGGTAATACCAGCTATTATTTTCTGTCTATTTCCTGCATTGTAAATATAACTTAGAAAGCACCGGGTCGATTAAGAAGACAACGCTTATAAAAGTAGTTAAAAGAAGAGCTGTTGATAGTTTTAAAACTTTTTAAGTTTATCAAAAACGGAGCATGCAATAAATGTATGTCGGGTAAGTACATAATATTAAATTATTATTATATTACAAAATGTTTCGAATGGAATAAAGCACGTCAGTTTTGCAAAACAGTTATAACCGTATAACGACACCCCATCTCCCCTCTCTCATCTCCAGAAAATCCCCAAATAATACGTATCTATTAGAGCGTATATCTCCGATTCGCCTAAGTATTCCTCAAACATGAAGATAGTCGACGAAAAATTCGAGTGGAGAAAATATGTATGGCAGCGGTATTCGGAGGGTGGCAGCAGAGGTAGGGTCAGGGGGACGGGGCGGCCCCCCGCCACGCCGCTTACACGCTAGTTCTCAAGCGAACATCGTGCGTGACGGTTGTGTGTTGTGTTATTCTATTTACTACGGATTCGTGTGTGACTGGTGACGACCCGCGATCAAAGTGTCGATTGTGTATTGAGTGAAGTGTGTGCTGTGTCAATTATTTTTAAGTGTGCAGACGATGACCGCGTGTGTTTGACGTGGGGATGTATCCTAGCGCGGGCGCAATGAACGCCGCCGCAGCCGCCGCTGCCGTGGCGGCCGCCAGGCATCCGGTATGTGCCATGACTGCCATGCACTATGCAACACATATTACACCGTCATTATCGTTGCATACCGTCAATTACAAGTGTTAATTCACTCAAACACTTTAATCTACTTGAAGACAAGATAATAACTGATACTCCAATCGAACAATATAGTCAATAGACTATACTGTTCGATTGGAGAATCACAACCCGTACGTCACCATTTACAAGAAGTCAGTTTTTTTGCAAGAAAAGGTTAATTTTAAAAGTTCATTTGACAAAGTACGCTTATTCTCCACTAACCTTAAAACTTTGTGGGTCACTTTAAACGTTAAAATTATTAACCTAAGCAAGTAAAATACACATTATTGAAAGAATTGTAAAAAAATATTAATGTAATATGTTACCTACGTAGATACAATTAGTTTATTTAATATGTTAAAGCTAGATATAAAGCTAGATAATATAAGGAATTTTAAAATAATCTTTTATGAAAACGAATGGTTCGCTGTTGCCTGTTACTCAATAAATTTAAAGCTTACTACAATAGATTTTTTGTCGTCGATTCTCTCTTTGTTATAAATTCGTAATAAAAGAACGCAAACAAATGTTGCTGCCCCTCGCAGGGCTAAGACCCCTGCGCGTTCCAGACACACTCAATTACCTGCGAAATTGACTGTGAAGCTCTTAAGCCTTGCGCATATTCATAATACCTACACAACTTGTGAATATATTAGATTAAAATACATAAATAAATGGCTGTTTATATTCCGCTGCGACCGCAGGCCACAAACATCTGTCATGCGGTGGTAGGATAAGCTAACGACTAACAATTATTATTGCCTACACTTATTTCCAACGTTTCAAGACGAAGCGATGATCTTGTCACAATGTGTAAAAACGAATTGAAAGTTTTATATCTTTGAAATGGCTGTTGATCCTCATGCGTAGGTCAAATGCCCTCATGTGATAATACCTATAAAAAAATTAAATGTTGTTGATAATATCTGAGGTATATTAATATTGTTCCTTATTTTACTAACGACATGCTCTCTATTGAGAAAGAAGTGGTTTTGTTCAATAGTTAGTCACATACCAATTTTTTCTAGGTATTATTGTTTTTTTTTGTTGAAGTTTTCGTTAACAATTGACATTTGTATTGATATCAATTTAAGATGTCATTTATGTTAATTGTAATAAAGTCGTAATTCGTACGTCGTATTAAAATTACAACCAAAGTACAATTTAAACCTATTGACATTTGACAACATGTGTTCCTTGCATTTATAATCTTCGTCCAAGTATATGATTAATAAAAATGCTTTCTTCTAGATCATCATTAGATAATTTTTTTTTTATTAAAAACCTACCATGTGCGAGTTGGACTCGCGCACAAAGGGTTCCGTACCAAACGGCAAAAAAATCTCGTTTGTTGTATAGGAATTGCGAGCCCCACTTAAATATTTATTCTATTTTGTTGTTGTAGCGGCAACTATATCTGATACGATACGATCTGTGAAAATTTCAATTGTCTAGCTAGCACGGTTCATGAGATACAGCCAGGTGACAGACGACGGAGGGACGGTCGGACAGTGGAGTCTCTATTACTAAATAGTTTTCACCCTTTGGGCACGGAACCCGAAAATCGAAAAATAAAATATTAAAAAACAATGCCACACCTACAAAGTACAAACCTATCTCAAGAAATGTTAAGTATCATCCATATATAATATTATATATAATATTATATGCAAGATTTTGTATTTATTAAATCTCCTCTAAAATTGGTAGATAGTGGGCAATTTGATGATGTTGTACCGATTTGGACCTATTTGTGTCCCATGTTGTATCTATTAAAAATTATGTTAACTAATAACTGTTATCATTAATCTTTCGATTACTGATAATAAACCGGATATTGTCACTTACCGATACACGTAAGTGATATCAAGAATCCCTGATTTCGTCACCTTATTGGATCATTAATTCGATTCACATTCATAGGTGACATACTAAAATAAACATCCTACTAGAGGACTAATACCTACTAGAGGACCGACCTACCATGTACGAACGATGCAGAAATACCATGAACCATCGATTAGCCTTTTTTATTACTGGCATGTTCGATAAGATTTCTCGTGTAAACCGTATTCTCGACGATACGCTAGGACTTTTACAACATTCCTTTACGACACTAGCTCTTTACTTTTATGACTGGGTGGAACGGGCGGCGGAGGGGGTGAGGAGGGGGAGTGCTAATGTAAATGCCTATTTGTGTGTTTGCTCGAAATCCGTGTCGCGTCCTAGGCTCTCGGTCAATATTTATCCAACAGAATTACCGCTACGTACAAATGAGATAGCGTTTCCCAACGTTCGTGTCTCAACTTTTTACACCAAATCGAAAGGACACTCGAAGGAAATCGATATTCAAATGAGGCAATTTACATTTCGTCTTATTAACACTTAAATCTTATCGTCCAGTGGTATCTGGATGTATTCGTCTAATTTGAATTGATAATGTAGTAATTTTTAACTTCACTCGAAATTCATACATTTTCTTCAGTTCATGATTAATCGAACCAAGTATTTGTGGATCACTTCCACCTACGTGAACGAAACACATGACGGAGTTGAGGACGCGTGATAAGAGTTGCCTTGTGTCAATGTTCTTCAAAATAATTTCCGAGATAAGGCAGCGCTATCAGTTATTACAAACACGGCATTTGGAACATGAGTATCATCACTCTATCTATTTGGATAGCTCTTTAAGAAGCGAGGACATTGCTCGCTACATTGTAACGTGACGTTAGATATACAATTTGTGGGAACTTTGGATTAATCAACAAAATTATTATAATCAGCGCTAAATTGTCATTTCCAAATATGTAGTAAATTTTTGTGAAGATTTCAGAACAGAATTAAAACAAGCATTTTGATGCTCAAAAAACTTCAATATTTAAAATTGAGTCCTCAAATTCTTGCTAATGATACATTACAACAATGGCAAAAACTGCAACGTCCATATCGTTCATTGTTCTAAGAAAGATGTCGATCCATTAGCCTGTGTCACCGATGGACAACGCCAGCGGTGTTGTTTCTCAGAAAGTAAAGTCAGCTTTCTGATCGTCTGACTCCCATATTAGTTTACCAGTGACGTTTTTATGATTTCCAACTCGAGAGACTTATCATGTTCTCTGTACAATAAAACATTAACCTTAAAATCATCGCACAGAGTCTAATATTGCTCGAAGACTCCTGTAACTTGAGTACGTCGTTTCAAAGCCAATATTATGTTTGTTTAAATATTTGTGTATGCCTGTTTGGTTTGTAAGTGCGAATGGTGTTTAGATGTTTACTGTGCTGCTGTACTCGCGTACGATATTTGAACTGCCATCTTTAATTAGTATTAAACACTTGACACCGTCCCGCTATTTTAGAGTTCTTAAAAAAATTATATCACAAATAAGGAAAAACAAAAAATATCGATGAAGCAATTTTGCACTTTGAAGTATTTCTGAATAACATTATGTATATTTTATTGCTTCTACGAATCATGAAATAAATATAAAAATCGGATACACATGAATAAGTTAAATCCAGATTATCTATAAAAATTGGATTCAACTAAATATTACACGCATAAATTCATTCAATTCATTCGAAATTCAAATTATGTACAACAAAAGAAGTTCTCTCAATCCGAGAACAGGTAGACGTGGGCAGACAGACGTATTCAATAATTTGAAATAAGAACACGTATTTCTTTTTTTATTTTTATATCCGTTTAAACGTTTCTGCTTAGTTTTTGTGAGCGGTCGCCGCTGGATGCGGGCCTTTCATCCGGCCCTCCACAATACTGTGGACTCAAAAACTCTTCATTGTATTTTAATTTGACCTTTTCGGCGATAATTTATGGGAATCTTTTTTTTGGGGGAACGTTTACTCAGTCTATTACTGTCGTGAATTATTTTAATTTCTTTGCGATATAAAGTTGGGGCGATTAAGTTTAGATAAAAAGTAAGCCCTTCTTAATATGAAAAATTGCGTCAGAAAATCTATTTTTGAATTGGAAATTAGGCAACTTCTTTCTTATCTTTGGAAAGAGATGTCTTATAAATCTATTCTTCCCCTAAAACCCAACTATTAAGTATATTCCTTTTTCCAGTGTTCTTTATTAAGTAACATAAAGTTGCGAACTACTTACAAATTCAATAGTCTACTTCTAAAACAATTTAAAATGATAAGATTTCTAAGTTTTTAGTTAACGGTCAATCTTCTGGATTTTCGTTCTTCATTTTTACAATCACATTAAAATAATTAGTTTGCTTCACATAACATGCTATTCTAACATTCTACTTTACATCAAATTATAATCATTGTTGTAATTGAATGTCGAATAATTACATATTTAATGTGTTAAATAATGAGATGAAACATTAACAATAAAGAAAAAAAGAAAACGAACGACCAAAGACATAAATGAAAATAAATAACAATTTAAACATTATCGATGAACATAAAATGTGAAGTCATTAGATTAGGGCGCGTCCACAGTGTGGGAGCAGCGGGTAAGACAGGTGAGTGTGGTCGATTAGATCTCATGAAATTAGTTTAATATCGTAGTCGTACACTTCTTAAATTGTCCGCCATTAAAGTTTTTACGGCGGTCTACATACTGGCCTTATTACTTTGCTTTTATGGGTTATTGTTTTCAAGTTTCAACTTAATGCATTCAACATTTTGATAGAGATTTCACTTGTTGTTCTTGTCTCTAATATCAACATTGATTCCGTCGTTAATTGTTGTTAAAGTAAAAAATAAATATAAGTGGGTGTAGTGTAAAATGTTACCCCGTGCAAGCGCACCATGCATCATGCATGTTGCTCAGCCGAGCTCGCTTCTGGAACGACTACCGATTGTTTTCGTTTTTTTAATTTTGTTACACAGCCGACCATACGTGCTCTTTTATTTTTATGCGAATTAATACACGGGTTATTTCATTGTTTCACGTGCAGCGTGCACGATGAATTTAGATTTTATCCACCCGAAGGTGCATTTTCTCCATTTAAGAGATACTCGGCGGGATTTTCTTGCGGTTGGCCGCGAGGTATGGCATTAAGCGGCGATAGCGTGAGACGGGCGTGGGCCTCTCCGGCGGTTGCGTTCACTAAATTCCCGACCACATTTTTCTCGGCCCGATTGTCCGGGACTCCATTTACAACGTCTACACGCCGCGCCAGTTCCTTTTACGCTTTTATTTACGCTCCTTTTATTATTTTTAAAGTCCGTTTGTTCCTCGCGCGCCGGCGAGCGACTGTTATTTATTTTTTGCCGCGCGGCCTCCCGGCGACCGTGTGTTGTTATGTCTCTCGCTTTATTTTTATTTTCCAGCTTCTTATTATGAAGCGAGTTTTTTCTTTCTTTATTCAGTGCTCGTGTGTTCGCATTGCTTTATTTCTGTGTTAAAAGGCAAGCGGTCGGTGTTTTTTTAATCTCGAATCACATCGAATTATGATCATTAAATAATAATTTGTATTATGGTAATGTGGGATGCGTGTAATTTTTGTTTCGTGAGACGAATGTTTTTATGTCTATCTTGATTGATAGGTTATTATAGCAATTTATATACAGATTTGCTATTTAAATGTGAACGACGTGACGAGCTATTATATTTTCTATTTTTAGCTTTAGAATTTTATTGAGTATGAAGTTGTTAAAATGCTATAAGTAATTGTTACGAAATATCCAATTATTAATTCAAATAGTTTTTTATGTGACTGCCAATTAATATTCCATAATAATAATGTCAATACATTTGCCGTATAGTTACTGATTGTAAATGGTTCCGTTTAATACCTAGCATTTATTTCTGAGTACATCTATCACATTTTTACATATTACATATCTAGATTTATGTGTAGACGATGGCGGGATAAAGGAATGTGTGGCTAATAAAGTAATGGCTTGGTTAATAACAGTTGCTGTTGCAGGGCCCACCGCAGCCCGGACAACCCATCAAGTTCACGGTCGGCGAGTCGTGCGACAGGATCAAAGAAGAATTCAACTTCCTACAGGCTCAGTATCATAAGTGAGTGTTTTATGTTGCAATTATTATACCTATATATTGTTACTATTCAAATTACTTGTCAATTTAAAAAAAATTTTTTATTATAAATGCTTTTTCTTTGAATGGAAAATTATTATTAATTTTTGTCAATAAAATTTTATTTAAAACAAATTGTGATATTACGATGGTTGTATTTTTTTCGCCTTTATGACCAGAGCCTTGTGCTATAGATAATATCGATGATATTGATACATATTATATTCATATTTTATTATAATTTATTTAATATTTATTAATACGCTACATAATAATCACCACAAAAATCAATTTTAAAATTGAAACGTAATTTGTATGCACAAGAGCCCTAAAGTTTTAGTTGGGAAATGGCCCCAAAAATACAACTTGAATATTAATGTCGCTTAATCGAGTCGCTTATGTATTCGATAGCGATACTTAAAATATCCTCATCAGAATTTCAAGTAGGGTACGACTCTTGTCACTTCTCACAGAACTTACCCTACGTCCCTCGTAAGTAGCCCTTTTGCAGTTCAAAAGCTTTTTGTAAACCTTTTGTTGACATAGAAACCAGTTATAAATCCAGGTAAATGTTAAATTGTTCTCAATTACCTTTAACAAAATGTTAAATCTCTTTGTACAATGTGTTCGATTGAATGGTAAAAAAAAATGTTTTTTTTTTGTAAAGTAGAAGTAAAGGATAACATATTTTTTTTATATAAAAAAAAATATATTTTTCCGTTATTTTTTATAATGACAACTATTTCACAGATACCTGTTAACAATATTCAGACAAAAAACATAATATTATGCTGTCGCAAATCTAACTTTATAATGCGCTATAACTTTCCATGAGCGGATGGTACGAAATAGTATTTAAATGTACGTATTCAATAATAAAAACAAAATAAATAACGTCAAATAAAATAGAATTCAAGTTTATAATGAGAACTAAGTGCTTAATTAAGAAACATTATAAAGCTATTCAATATAAAACCTCAAATCTCGTTTTATTTCGAGAGCTCGATAAATATTATCTAAGAGCATTTATTTAAGAGTGTCGGAGATCTATTAAGCTTTTATATCATTATTATTTTATTCTAGAATATCTTCTTTGTTACAGTTTAAAATTGGAATGCGAAAAGTTGGCCAGTGAAAAAATAGAAATACAAAGGCATTATGTTATGGTAAGTTTACATAATATCATTACCTACTACAGACACGAACAAAAAAATTGAAAAAAGGATGAAAAAATTTATTCTTCGAAAAAGCCGAGTAATAACATCAACAAAATATGATGATTTATTAGAATTAAATAGATTTGGTTTAACCGTAAGCCATTGTTTTGATACGCATTTGCGGTTTTGGTTCGGTGCTAATAAACTGAAATCCGAGATTAAGGTTGAATGCAAAATCAATTTCAAATAATGCATTTACAAATCCAGTCCGTATGCAATAGGTAGGCAAGTTCATACTATATGTAATATCAATACTTGAAATTGCTGGGAATTAAAAAATTGCATGTATCCTAGTTTTGAGTTACTTATAATTTCGCTGTGTCCGTCCCGTTTGTTTGCCAAATTAGTCATCTAATGGCTTCGCTTGTGAAAAACATTAATCTAAAGTAGATTTTTTTAGACTTACATCAATGAAAAAAAAAATCACTGGTAAATGAAATTGTAATTTTTAATTTTATTGATAATTCCAAAGATCTTAAAGTCTTCCTAATATTTAAAGAAAATAATACAGTTACATTTAATTGTTAATTGAATGGGACATAAACAAAGTTCGCGCTCCCATCCCAGCGCGGCCGTTTCTCCCAATATGAATCACAGTTAAATGTTGCCAAATCGTTTGCAATTTATTTTAATACGCTCTAGAGAAAATTTTCGCAAGAGTTTTTTTTATGTCGGAAACACTCCTGGCGGTGTTCCAGCGCTGCGGATGTTTAGTCACCCGGCTCGAATGAAGGAAGCTTATCACTGCCAAAACCTTTCTGTCTCAGTAACTGTTACGTTTTGTTTTCAGTACTATGAAATGTCGTACGGCCTCAACGTGGAAATGCACAAACAGGTATGTTTTTTAAATTATTTATAAGTAGGCGTTTGTATTTTGTATTGGTCTTTTCTTTTCTTATTTGTAATATTTAAAATAACAGCCTCCGTGATCCAGTGATTTAGAGCTTGACTCTCGACTCGCAGGTCGTGGGTTCGATTCCCGCATTGCAACAGCAAAAAAATGTTGTTTCCAAGTTTGGTTAGGACAATGCAGGATGATCACCTGATTGTCCGAAAAGAAAGATGATCCATGCGTTGGATGGGCATGTAAAAAGTCGGACCTGCGCCTGATCTCTCGCCAGTCGTGTCGGTCTGTCCGTCCCACTGGGTTTCGAGAGTAATGGAGGAGAGTGTGCGCTTGTGTACTGCGCACACACTCGGGCACTATAAAAATAACTCTTGAGCTGGCTTGGTTTCAATGAAACCTGCCACCGTCACCGAAATCGGTCTGGGGAGCTTTTATCTTTATCATTTGTAATATGATACTATTGAGCATGTGTTGTTTTACTGGACTTACTAGTTCTGAATAGGTATTTCTGTTTTATACAATTTACTTAGCACCAAAAACGTAGCTAAATTGCAAACTCAAACACGAGTTTGTGAAGCGTAATAAATTAAACCAAAAGCAACAAAAAACAATTCCACTATGCAAAAGCCAATTTTCCAAAACAAACTGCGCAAAAACAATCGTACTTAAAAATGTTTTGCCAATCCAATATTGTAACGTAACCCGGTATGATCGAGGTGCAAAATACCGATATTTTATTAGCGGGGCCGGCGCGGCGAGGAAAATGAATGTTGTAAAATTAAAAAAAAAGTGTTATTACGTTGCGCCCGCTTTCTGGATAAACGTTGTTTGACAGGGCGTCCGTTGCCCCTAGGGCGTGGGGCCCCAGGGCGCCGGGCCCCCCGCGCCGCCCCCGACTAACAAAGTATGGTCAAGCCGTTGTTTGTTAGGTTTTTTAATTTGCTCTCTCTATTTACACCCATTATTTTATGAGCTCATATTTTATGGTCGTGTTTTGATTAAAATTATTTTTGCAATATCAATATTTTCTCAACGGGCTTTCAAACTATAGATAACGTACCAGGGCGCTATATTTTTGTAATAAAAACTAAGCTTTTAAATTGTAAGTTGAAGCTAGAACTTCATGTTCAATTTTACCAGAAACTTCCATCATAGGTATCATTTAAACGTTTAGTTGATGTATTTCGATTTTCCAGGAACCAATATCTGTAACAAACCAAACAAAAAAGTAAAGATAGAGTTCTGCAAACCACAGAGTGAGGCCGGTCTAAAGTACGCCTCGCCGTGTAATTACTAATTACACACTTGCACAGTGTCACGCACACACATGTAACGAAACTACGCCTTACAAGGTAAGGCTAGCTATAGCGGTGTGTGGGTTTTTTTTGCATGCGGTGCGCGTGTGGCTACGCAGCCGGGCTCAGTTTTTGTTTAGCAAAGCGCTGTCTTCACTTTTTTATTTGGTCTGAGTATCTGTAACACAGGTATCTATACAATTTCCGATTTGCAACAGTCGTTCTAGATAATTCCTGTATCACCCTAACACACGAGCTCTGAGATTCCTGATAAAGTTATTTACTTATCCGACCGTATAAGTCTGTTTCGAACCATTGATTAAATCTAATATACAGAGTGCTGCTTTTTCAGTTGATGTTAAAAGTTAAAATACGTGTTATTGAGAAAATTAGCAATGCCCTAATAAAATAAATTAGAATCTATATGACATTTATAAATTCATAACTAAAACATGACATTATCACTTGTGGGATATCGATAAACCACGTGTGTACGAAGTACGGACTGCGGACGGCGACGATAATATTGGCATTTGTAGTAGACACTCTATATTAAACAATTTTATATAAAATAACTGTTTATAGGATGTAGTAATATTTATCACTATGTAAGCAATTATTTTATTGCTCTATTAATGAGAAATAATGTTATAAGAGAACTATTAAATTCACAAATTTAGTGACACCCTGTAGAGCGTGCAGTTGTCATGGTGTTTATTTTGATCCATTGTATTGTGATACCCCATAGCGAGGGGAGACGGCGCTCCCTGTGTGTGCGGCTGATGTGAAAATAATATATTTCAGTTAGAGACGGTTAGTGGAGTCGAAAAATTGCACATCTCAGGGTTGCCTAGCGCATATAATATAACGTTTAGTAAAATCAATTACAGAAAGTTAGATTAACATGATTTACTGTTTATTTAAATAAAGACGTAGAGAAAAGGTGAATAAACTAAAGGTAGATTTTTTAAAAAGTCGAAACAAAACTAATCGCCGCTGAGGCCAGTGACCTCACATTATAAGCTGACAGCTGATTTAAAACTCTTTTTTTTTCTATAAACGCGTTTTGAAATCACTTATATTAGCAGTAAATCCAGTACCCAAATTTCCTGTAATTGATTTTACAAAACGTTGTTTTACAAAATTGATCATGAACTTATCCTTTTATTTGTACTAGGTATAGGTAAAGAGTGTACACATGGAATATTTCGCTATGGAATTTCTATTTTTGTTTTTTTGCTGATATTTACAAGAACAATAAAATATTGTTGTTTCTATGTTTGTTTATTTTTATTGAAACAACAATGAACACGGTAACTAACATTAAAACGATACAAAGCTATTTTCACGCTGTAATCGACAGACAGAAAATCCAACTCGTAAAACTTACTTTCATCAACATCAACCGCAGCTATAAAAACACTCAAATAATAAGTAATAATTGCGATTTGTACAAGTAATTCGTCGTCGGCACACCTAAATCATAATTCTTTTACACCCCATATAACAAATGATTCTTAAAACATTTCAATAAACCCCTGCCAACCCTTATTACGGGGATGAACTTGAAATCATAAATTTAAATGTTGAATGTACTCGAGTTCCCTAACCGCAGGGCAACAATAGCCCGGCAACGACTAGTTATAACTTTTTGCTGAGGGCTGTCTGCCTAGGGGAGGCACGGCACCCGTAATCTGTTGATTTTACGCTCGCAGACCTTACACAGTTACAACGAACCCTCTTTTAATAATAACCTTATTTTAACACGTCCTCAACGGAACCGAAATCAATTTACGACGCTCGAACGTTTATTAAGGAACGACGGTTGAATTGACTTCCCACAGATGAAATATTCATTATCATCACTTTTTGTCTGTTGACTGTTAAAGGCATACGATATCTAATATTTTTCTGTTAGGTGAGTAAATAAATCTTTCTACGATTCCGTACCCAAAGAGTAAAACGGGTCACTAAGACTCCGCGTTCGTCCGTCTGTCACCAGGCTGTATCTCATGAACCGTGATAGTTAGACAATTGAATTTCACAGATTATGTATTTCTAGTGCCGCTATAGGTACCAACAAATTATAAAAAGAGAATAAAATAAATATTTATATGGGGCTCCCATACAACGTGTTTTTTCGAACCCTTCGTGCGCGAGTCCTACTCGCACTTGGGCGATTTTTATATTGTTCAGTATCACAGGACATTTTTAACAACTTAATATTCCACTTCAAAAGTCATTAATTTTAAAGTATTCGCTGTTTTAATTTTTTTAATGAGAGAACGCAGTCTCCAGTATTGTTTACAAGCTCCAACTACGCAACAATAGTAATCTGCGGTAGGGACAGGGCTCGCAGCTTGTATTTAATTTGGAATTAGTTTTATTCGGAGCTGTTTGTTTTGAGGGGAGGTAGGGTCACATGCGGCGGACAGATGGCCGGTTGAGCTGAATGCGCTATTTAGCAAATACTGCGTTTCATTGTAATGGATTATTGCATTAGCACTTAACGCGCTCAGTGGAGCGAGCGTACCCCTCGGACTTTGAGTATAATGTATTTTTTGTAATACGTGCGTAATGTTCATCATACATGTTTGTCTATTGTTTACGTTAAACGGATCGTGACGTCGCGTGGTTGTATGTAAAAAGTCGCGAATGTTAAAGGGAAAATAATGGTTCTCAATTATTAGGTTCCTTTTTTAGGTTCCCACGACTTAAATATGAAATCAAAATCTGCCTTTTGTTATAGACACACAAGTCATCATAACATTTGAAATATAATATTACTATTTGGAATATTTTCCTTAATTATTTATCCGCAGTCATTTAAATTGAATTGGCGTTTTACTCACGTATGGCGTACTAGCTGTTGCCCGCGGCCGAGTAATTACAGTATCCCACGGGAACGCTGTAATTTTTCGGGATAAAAAGTATCCTATGTTTTAATCTAGAGCTTAAACTACTACCATGCCAAATTTCATCGAAATCCGTTCAGTAGTTTTTGCGTGAAAGTGTATCAAACATTCATTCATATGAATGGATGGATGTTTGTTGTTGGCCGTCCTCACAAACTTTCACATTTATAATATTAGTAGGACATAGGTAACACACCCTTTTACTATAATTACTTTTATTATAGTAGAGTTTAATATAAATACTTAAGCTATTAGAGCACAAAAATTTTTCACAATTGTATCTCCTCTTTTCCTCAATCATTAAAATTTTGTAGGCATATTGGCATTATTATTCCTAATATGGCATAATTCAACACCCAAACTGCGTTTAACCTTGTCGAACTTTCTACATTAAGCGTGTGTTGTGCGTTAAACAATTCTGTCAACTTATTACATCGATCATTCAAGGTTACATTAATTCTGCCATAAGGTCGATTCTGGCGTGCACTGCGCTTCGTGACCGCAAAGCATTCGTTTGCGTGACCGCGTCTAACGCACGTTTTCCGCTCTTTCTGGCGACGACTAATTGCTTAGATTTTCTTTTGTTAGTCTCGGGGCCAGACCGCAGTTAGACCGTGCCGAATTCCACCTACTTATGTCGGAAATTGATTGTTTCGACTGCCTGCTACACAACAATAAGCTCTAACGCCTACGTGGGCGTTATTGTCTTATGTATTATTGATGTTATTTCAATTAATTATACATCGAAGCGTTTAATAAAGTACATACTACATATTGCGTAGTCACGAATATCACAGTAGTCGTCAATCAAAGTAGTAGCTACTAATGACTCAATCAATTGAACCTTAACTGACATTCGGTTAAGATAAAGTATTTATAATGAATGCTATTGTTAAGCTAAAATATGAATTTGAAGATTTAACAAGCATTAAAATCTTTAGTAAGTTGACTAACTAGCTGTTGACATGACCAGTTGTTGATTACAAACTGACTGACAAGTAATAAAACTATTGCTATTCTAGCAACACATATTTGTAACAAAAACTATTGTCAATAAAACGCAGCAATATACTGGTGAATCTGCAATCTGCAACAAACTACAATGTGCGCTCAGTGGGGTGTCACACCATTTTGCCGCGTCCCCTTTACATGCGTCACTAGATTTCAATTTTACGAGTACATAATATAGAACTTAAACTATGCAGGGTTTAGTTATACTGTATACGTCCCCCAAATGTAAATTTCATTCGATTTGTTTGGTTTGTTTGTACTTTGTTGGTTTTTACAATCGCCCTTTAAGGCGTGTGGGCGAGGATTAAACGTTTAAAATGTTAGTCTTTATTATGTAACATTAGCCCCCATCAAAATTATTACCAACATTTAATATACGAATAGCTAGAGAACTAATTATTATATTATAACCTAGACACAAGCTCACATTCACTAAGTCTAGTTCATTTTAAAGTCTAAACATAAGCGAAAATCTAATAAATAGAGAGTAGCTTTTAACTTAATAAAGCCTTTGTTCCATGCATTAAACTCCTCAGAATTGTGATTCTGGACATAATTTGATAATTTACGGGTTATTGCAATACCCTCACCCTCGTATATTATTCATACGGAGTTACCCTTGCGTTAGGGTGGCTAGGGTCGATAGCTCCACGCTTTCCTCCATACAAGCAGCCCATACGCGCGAGTGCAAATATTCCGTTAGACGCCAACCCTGGCTCGCCGCTCTGATAAAAACACTGCACGTGCCCAATCCGCTTAGCTACTATTTATAATGAAACAGAGGGCTCGGCCCTAATCCTGTTTGTTCTCCGCTTCTATGCCGATATAATTGTAGCGACAGTTGACGTTTTCAAATTGGATACGGATTTGGGTACACAACATGTGCTCAAACAGTGACTGCCGGTGGACACTGCACCTACTGACGTTTCTATCGTGTAAGGACACGTTGGGACGGTTACGGGAAGCACAACTCAACATTAGGTCACCTGTGTAACCTAACCTAGTCTCGTGTATCGAGATGAAGTATAAACACGTAATTATGAAGGTCAAACTTGATGAATGCACCTAACATCTGTAAGTGAAAAATTAGCATACATAGTACGCTTTAAGATAATATCGGGTACGGGTTTGTAATTATAACAGTTAGCGCGATACCATCATGAGGGTAGCCGTTGAAAAGTTGCTCATAAAAATGGGCGCGCTATCGCCGCATCTACAAACTTATTGTGAACGTCCGTCGTCCAAATGAACGAACGAACGCAACAGCGACTCACAATGAACGCTCCGTCGCGTCGCATCGCCCCTCGTATTATCTTTCCATCGCGAGTCGCGAAGCAGATGGCGCTTGCAATAAAACCACTAAACGCGATATCACTCGGCCCCTCTTTATTATTCGAAAGGGGAGCCAAATTAAAGGATTTACTGTACCCCTCGTCGACCCTACGATCACCGCTGTATTAAGTCTAATTGTGTTTTCGAATTCGGACCCTATAATGACACGAGGGATGCGTGGCATGTGAAAAAATAGGGCGACTCCCCGAGCCCCAATCAAACCTGCTAAGTGTGTTGCCAATTAAGGCGGTAACAATGTTACAATTTCAAATTTAAATCTTCAAGTAAAATATTATGTAAGTTTAGTGATGTGACGACAATGTGATAATAATATTATGCAAATAATATTATACTCTGAACTACTTTCTAGGAAATATCGAGCGGATTTTAATTATTATAAGATACTTTAACGAAATTATGAAATGATAAGATGCCGTATTACGACAGCCTTATCGACTATCGGGCGATCAAATCAATGATTTATTATGTAAAATTCACAACGATAAACCGTTTATGTTGTTAGCAAGCGTTGCGTGGAAGCCACAACAATGCCAGCGGAGCACGACTGATAAATCGACAAAATGATCGCTTTTATTAAGCTAGTTTTTCCGAGCAAACATTTTCCAAAAACCTTTAAACGTTCGAGTTTTTTTTACAAATCATGCAACTGGACTGAAAACCGAAATAAAATAAAAATAAATGGCTCTAACGCAACATCAAAATAACTTATGGGGGTGTTAATTTATGCCTGTCAAAACGGTACACGCTCAGGTATGTAGGAATTAGCGTTCTTTATTAGCCCCCTCGTGAAACTAATTACGTGGAATACGGCCCTCACCGAGAGTCTTAATTGCACTGATTGAGACACGGATATTGATTCGGCAACAGTTTGCCTTAAGGTCGAAGTCCGGGCCCGCCTCATGAATAATGGACGACGCTCGCTCCTCGGCTCTTCGTTTAAAATGGACGATTTCTATTCCGCTAGTACGCGACACGCCTATGACTCACTCGTTTACCATTCACGGAGATACCCGGTAAAAATGCACTGGCCGCCATTAGAATTTTAAGGCGGCATTAGCATTTTTGTGCGTCGAATGTAATTATGCGAGACGTCATTAAATCCCGTCTCCGATCTAGTAGTAGAACAATTGAGCAGGGAAAGGGTTCGAAGGGTGGCGATCCTGAGGGCTCTCGACGGTGTAATACAAAACACTCGCCGCCCCCGGCGCGCGGCGCCGCGTGAACGCTACAAGATAAAGTTCAAAATGGAATGTTCCAGACATATCGTTATTTTCACTTCAAAATATTATTAAGGGCGGCTCGTTTAATGAGTGCTTTAAAGTTTCTCGTTAATTATGTAATGGAAACATCTCGACGCTGCTATAAATTGACGGGATAATTTTATAAAGACATTTTCGGTAAAATATTCATAATAAAAAACATATAAGTTATAACCAGCTGTATAAACAAAGGCGTATTTGACATAACCGGATTATAAATATTTTCTTATACGGGTTTTTGAATTTTTCCTACAGCTTTTTGTTCCCCCGTATTTTCCAAACTAATTTGAATATCCATTATACAGTTAACATAAATTTTCTTTTGACAAACATGGTGTGTCGCCACGTGTTGAACACGCGAACTGTAGTCGCCTCACGCCACGACACTGGTTAGTCTGATAATGACTCATTAGGCCAATACGTGTTACACTGCTGTTGTTGTGTTGTTGTTGTGTTGCTGCTGCTGTTGTTACCGCGTTACTGTTGTTGTTCATAACGCGATTATAATTACGTGTCTCTACATTGTTTGTTCAGTATCGTTTTATGCAAGCCTAGTACTTAATATAGTGCCGACCCCGTCAATTACTATGACATATTTACTACCTTAATGTAACGTAGTATAATTAAAACGTAATAGCTACATTATTATAATAGACACCTTTTCCTTATTACTTGTTTTTATTTCGTTCAGTGAAATGTTAATTATTTCATTGTAGCCTTGATAATGAATAAATAAATTAAAATCGCTGATGCATGATTATGTGTTAATTGAATTAGTGTAGCTTTTTATAGTGTACCTAACAAACATATAAAGCTCCTTTAATATGTTTAAAAAATAAAAACTACAGAGACTGATACATTTTAACTGTATTTTTGTAAATTGATGTAGGTATGTTCTAGTTAGTTAATAAAGTTAATCAAAAGATTTGTTCATTAGTAATATTTTGCGATAAGCATATTATGCTTAGGATACAGACGAACCCACACATACACATATTAATGTGTAATACTATCGGATTCGTCTGTATCCTCGAGGAAAACGTAACGGTAAATATAAATATCCAACACAAATTGTAATGAAACGAAACGATAATTTAAAATTCACCTATTTCCCCCGTGTGAATTTAATTTTCATCCCGCTAAAGTGTAAGAGTAAAGACAGTCCAGCGGGGGGGTTGAGGTGAGGACCCACCTCGGGTGCGCTGCGGAGGGAGGAGGGATCTGCGGTCGACCGCAGTGCTGCGGTCTGCGGCGCTGCGGTGCTGCGGTCGGCCGACCGAATCCGCGCCGCCGCACCGCTCGCTTGAATATACACTGTTTTGTATTTCGAATTTGTAAATGTATTTAGTAAATCCTTATATTATTCGCTGGCGTGTAATTAGAATTTAATTTCAGTACGGCCTTTTAATGTCTTTGTTTGCCGCAAATTATGTCTGCTTTTATTTACTAAGTTTCTGAATCAATCGTTGTAATTGCGGCTTAACCCACAAGTTTATGGATTTGATCCAAAGGATCGCTTAGCGAAAAAGTACCTACAAAAGCCTTTTAAATAATAAATGCCTTTTCATAGTGCCGATACTTAAATTTTATGAAAACCAAATAAAAGCCAGTAAACAATAGTTTTTAAATACAAAAGAAAAATCTACAATTTACAATAAGATGACATTCGTAACGGCACTGTAGGTAATGTTAATATGTTACTGTAATTTTTTCCGGTTTCAGAGCGCGATAATAAAGCATTTGTGTTAACAAGCCGTAAAAATAGAAGGAAAATAATTGAGGTCTTAACAAATTTACTTTTCATGAACTTTTATGAATGTTCTAACCACGTTACTCGGGGTTTGAGGTAAAGAAGCCACGTTTTTGAAGGAACGTAACCAATCACTCTACTGTATTTAACACTCAGACTGCCACAGATAAAAAATACCCCATATCGAGGTTTCTTTCATTACTAATAGTCATTCGTTATCTAGTTGACGTGTTTGTCTCGCTCGCTGCGCCGGCCTGCCGGGGCCAGTACAACGAGCGAGCAAACACGCTAAACACACAAGTCCGCCGGATGTACAGAGTACTGACGGATAAATATTATCTTAGCCGTCGCGTCAGCAAAGAAATTGTCTATGGTAATATAAGTAACTGCATAAACAATTTCACTTCAATTTGGTATCGCCTAGATTACAAAACATACAAAGTTTTGTAACAATAATAAAAAATACGTTAAAGAAACATATTTTACATCATTTAATGTTATAAATAAAAATAAGTAGAAAAACTATAATCCGACTAGGTAAAAAGAAAGGGGTCTAAAAAGGCCGAAACAAGAACTAATTCAGACAGAAATCCAGAAATGCATAGGTACAAAAATGGTCAAGCTAGAGCCGTGGTCGCACCCACTAATGGCATCTAAGCATCAGTTTACACCAAGACGCGTCACGTCTAGGTATGAGCTTAAGGCCTAGAGAAGTTTCTAGAATTATACCCCAAGATAGATACAGACGGCTGCGATTTGACATCGACTGTATCAAACCTTAGAAAGTAGGTGCGACCACGGCTCTACCTTGACCATTTTTGCATCTATGCATTTCTGGATTTCTGTCTGAATTTTCTTGTTTCAGCCTTTTTAGATCCCTTTTTTATTGCGTAGTCGGGTTATAGTTTTTTTAACTTATATTTTTATTTCGTATTCTTCCGTTTCCCAATCGAACATGTTTTTGGAATAATAATAATATGTAGGTACCTAATCAAAACACTTGAAATTAAAAATAATATCTTCTTCACGAGCGCGGAGCGATCCATTTTTTTCTAGATTTAAAGAACGATAGTAAAAATATTATTTAATAAATATATTTTATGAAGGTAAAATAATATGATAAATATAAAAATATATTTGTTTGTCGTATATTACGTAATGTTCGAAAATATGGATAACTGGGCTTTCTACGACCGCATTTTAAACGTGTATTTTGACATATTTGTGCAAGCACTCCACATATATGTATAATATATATACATATTTGTGAAGACCTTTCTCTTGATACCAAACACGTGATGATTATCGCGGTAAAATTTATTTAGATGTTAGAATTTGAGGTTCAATTTTCGAAATACAAAATTTTTAAATCAATATAAATATAGCCTATGTTACCCGCGGCATCATTACAAATCTATTGACACCTCATTTATTAAAATCGGAGTAGACCCGTAGTTTAGACGCTACGAGGGAACAAACATACATACGTAAACTGCCAAAATCATTACCCTTCCTTCTGGCTTCGCCATAGTCGGGTAAAAATATATCGATGCGTTTTCATAGACTTGAACAAATGGTAATACTTCTGTTACAAGTTGCAACTCCACATTTAATGTCAAGTTGTAAGCACACAAATAAATCTAATATTGTATAGTTAAAACGTTAGGACATTTAATAATAACATCAAATATAATAGAGCAACTGTTATTGATAAATGATTCATGAATAACATTGAGAAAAGGCTGAGTAAATACAATATGTTTTTGTCGACATGCGCGATAACGTACATCGATACTTATCGCATCAAATTATTACGATTTACTATAATCCGACCAATCAATTTTTTGTCTAATCCACAATAGAATTTGACACGACGTACAAAATAACAAAAAATGATGCAAGAAATATGTTAAGCTTTATATGGATTATGATTATAATAATTACTTACGATACCATTAACTTTTTTTAAAGAAATAAAAATTTAAGGAAAATCAGACAGTTAAGATTTTATGATGTTTAATGCTTTTTGGGAAGTGGGTGCTACCTATTAATAGATTGTAAGCTTAATATTTTGTCCATACGAAAATATTTGGGCATGTAATCAACGATTTTAAAACTAAGAATGGGCTATTATAGCCTATGACATTTGAAAGAAAAAATCTTCATACAAAAAAAAGTTCCGTCGTCTTGATTTCAGAAGATTTTATCAATTATCTGATATTCTTAGAGAATATCAGAAAATTAGAATAGAGAAGATTATCTGATATATCTGATTATGCGGACTGATTATACTATTACGGAAAACAAATGTCAAACCTCGATTGCCCCAAACAACCCCAAAAGTAAGTGTTTAAGTGTGGACACTTTTTGCCTCGACATGCCTCGTCTTTAAAATATAGGTATATGCTAGTAACAATTGTTACCTATTTAAAATGACAAAACAATGGTGTCTTAGTCACTATATTGTAGTAACACATTCGCATAGAAAGCTGCGAGTACAAAGTACATGAACAATGTTAATTGCTAACTAACTACCAAACAGACTTGTATTGTTGAGGCCCTATTGTGTGCGATGTACCGACGCGGACACTGCCTACCATTTGAACCTTATTGCTATAACAATAAGGTCGACTCCTTTGTCGGAGACTGTACTGGGGGCTGAGGCGGCTGATGATTGAAGCTTTATTATTGATTCACACTACCATTTTGACAGATTGAACATCTCTTCACGGCTCAAAGGTCGAGGGGCGTTACTTGTTAAACATGAGCTGACTCCACTAAATAAAACGTATGTTAAGAATGATAGTCATGTAATGTCGATGACCAAATAGCCGACACGTGATGCTCTCCCACGCCTTTATTGCTAATAGAGTCGGAAATAATCGTCAACAGCGGACAAGATTTATAAATAGGCTAATAGGGTATAGTCAGATGAAGTAAGGTGTTCTATGGGGAAAGAGGGTCAGCGCTATACGAAAATTATGTCCCCTGATGTCTCGGACACTAGACAGTATCTTCTACTTTTTTTCTATTTCATCTCCACGGACCGGGTTCGTGCGTGCCATTTTTAGGTTTATGATTTTTCTTTATTATTTTCGATAAAAATTGAGTCGTCGTGCCAAATATTTTCAATGTGTTGTCATTTCTTTCTTCTATGTGTCAGTTCTTTCTTAATTCCGCCTTAGGTGTTGTGCCGTGTACGGTTCCATTAATATGGCTTTTTCTACGGTGACTCGACTCTGTTATTTATAGCCATCTTTAGGTTGTGATCCAGGATTTCTTTGATGTTTGTATTTATTGCTCCCTTCATCAGTTTGCCTAGCGCGTTTCACGTTCACTGTCTTCTGTGTAGTTCGAGCATTCTAGAGTGTGACGCGTTAGGACCACCACAGTATGGGATGCGCAGTCATACAGTTTTGTTTGCCGATGAGTCTGTTTGATGATATACACTCTTTCGTAGCACAATTCTGTGCTGCATCATGTGTGCTGTATCTTCTACTTACCCCATCTAACAGTATCTAATTAGATTCCCCTTAAAATCCCATTTTCATTAAAAGTTAATACCCAGGCGGACCTTTAATCCTAATTAGATGCATTTCTTTACATTGGGGAAAACAAACAATGAGGTTGATCTTCACGCGTGTTATAAGCGCTCTCGTAAAAAGTGCCGAGTCAAAAAGGCTCGACGCTTCGGCGGCACAAAGGTTGTCAAACGGACCTAAACAAACAGGGGTAGGTTGGGTAGCTAGGAAGCTGGGTCATTGTTTGGCGAGAAGCATTTGATTCAACAACGCATTCGCCCACCCTCCCCTTTAACTTTCAACTTAAATTACATGTTTAACGTACTTTATTAATCAATTAAATCTTTCCATGCGGTCAATTATTCACTTTTCATATATTGTGCGTTAATTAAACGACATAATGATCGTGAATCTTCATTCGCAAGCATATTACTTATGTAAGCCAACTTGAATCTATCAACCTTCGTCCTATAATTTTTAATTATTAATTATGTTTGAAGACCTTGTTAAAAATAAGTTAATTGGTTTGAATGCACCACATACGTGTGTCAATATAAGACACCTTATTTACCGGGTACGCGCCCGAGGAATGTGTATTTAAAGGCTTATTAAATGTCAGCCGGGCAGCTGTCAGTCTTATAGTGCAATTACGCCTGATTACGATCAACCGGCCAGTATTAAAACAGACAACCAGTATTAAACATCAGATATCGCCTCGTCCTTAACGCGCATTACACGTTCACTCGTGTATAATTGATGTATAGCTATAAATATATTTCATATCGAAGATTAATATCATTTAAATGTTTGCATTATTGATATTGTCGCATTGTCTCCACGAGAAGTGACGCGAGAGACTGCATTAATAATGCGCCAGACGCTGACGTTCCACGGCGGGCTGTGTTTAAACAATTATTGCGCGATACGAATCGCCGATAATGTTGGCCCCCGTCTGCAATAATAGGCCATTTATCGACTCGCCTGCCGCTCCCCGGGAATTATTTATTGGCACGCCATAGAAGCGATACAATAGCCTTCGACTGTTTTATTTAATAAAGTGGAAAGCGCGGTGAGATAAGCCGAACGTGGCATACATAATTCATAAAAGATGGCGGCCATTAATGAAGGACAGAACAGTGTCTCCGAGCTTCGACGACGTGATAGAAATGCAGTACTTGTTGAGTTGGCACTCGCCGTATTTGTATTGTATCGCGCTCTCTATACAATTTGATTTCCAACGGCAATAATGCACTTACTTATGTACTAGTAGAGACACGCAATAATTAACAATTGATACAATGATGCTTTGCATAATGTTTTAATTAAACGCTATAACAGTTTCAATCTACAACATACGCTATCTAATTAGCGATAGATATACTTGAAATCGTTTTTCCAGATGAATCACGTTCTCAACTTGTAATGATCGGCGCTACAGAAGATATGACAGAATTTTCTTTGATAACTATTTGATTGTTTAGTAGAACTGATTGTTAATGTTTTTCATATTAAAACAGATATAACGTAGAAAAGGTTCTACGTATATAAATCTGTATAGCTCCGTTCATGTATTCTCAATGTAGCAGATACATAAATAATAGAGGGAAGGAGCACAAGCCGTCGCTCTCACGTCTGCTGTGTGCAGTTAGACGGAGGCATGAGTGTTGTACGAGAGACAATAAATTGCGGCGTGCGAGCACGACCGCGACCCGCATCTGGGTCACGCCGTGCTCGCGGGTCACACCCGTGCACACTCCGCGGGCCACACCACCCGTGACACACCGACGTTGTGCTGAATATAACCCTCCCCGTCTTTGTTTTCTCGACGTTTCAAATCTGCATTTGATATTTTATTTAAAGTATAAAGTTGTATACGATTCAGTTCCTATAACTGGGTTTATTACTTTTCAACGTGTATAAATAGATCGGTGTATAAATGTGTCTCAGATGCGGCTCCAGATTAAAAGCTCGCCCGACTAAACCACGTGAAAATCGCGCAAAAAGAGGAGTCACCCGCGGCATTAGCGGATGAGTGTCGGAGCCATTAGTGCTCCACCCCACCTCATACCCCATACCCCACCCGACCCCACGCACCTCTTTTATTTCTCGCGCGGGGATGAACTCCTTAATGACAAACCTTACTATATCTTTTGTGGAAAGCCCGCAAAATTACGTATTTGAGGCCCTTTTGTACGCTCTTTTTTATTCCGTACGTTTCGCAGTCGCTTCATAGAAATGGGCACACATACAGCCAACAGAATAATTTGTTTTTTCTCTTCATCAAGCCTATTTATTCCGTGTACGTAAATCCTCTATTTTCTCCCCACGTTTTCGTAAGAGATTCGACGAACGAACAGGAAAGTTCTCTAAAAATAATTTATGATTTCGGGCGCTTCACAAATATTTGGATTAAATCGTCAATCGACGCGGCTTAAAATAGCTAATTGGTGATTCGAACCGTATGTTAGATCGTCGAACGCATTCCCGGAGATCATAGCGCGCGTCGAAATGAAAATATATAATAATATAAAAAAAAATATATAATAGTGTCGATAAAATTGTCGGCGATATTTGGCGTAGTGTCGATAAAATTGCTGGCAATATTTGGCGTAATGTCGATAAAATTGTCGGTGTATGTCGTTGTGCGGTGCGTGTGCGGGCGTAATGTAATTTGCGGCGGGCGCGGTCTACTCGTGTCACTCGCCGATGTTCTACAACACACAATACATTTATTTATATTCTACCCAAATATTTTATTATACCTATTGCCTCTATCAATTGTTTGTGCATTGTTATGCGGTCACATTTGGAATTTTGTTTGCGATGCAGTTTTTGTATGTTAAATTGCGTTAGTAATAATTTATCTTGAATTAATCGTGACATTTTTAAATCTCAATTTTGACACATGATTAATCTATTAAAAGCGTCTTGATAGTCGATGATGTCTAATCTTTGTGACATCGGACATAATGTTACTTAATGAATTGGTAATAAAAACAAATAGGTCCATACTGTATTCAAACTATTTTCTATTTTATTTAACACCTTTTACTGTGTGTACATAAATTGTTGGATACGTCTGTGATAGTATATTAACGATACTTAATGAAATATTCAAATCAGATTATTAAACTTAAAAAAGACCTCATACTAGTTCTTTATAAGGTAATTAATTTACACCTGTGAATAGTTTAAAATTATACTAAGATACAACTGTCGACTTTTTTTATCATCATAAAATCCTTTCAACGAGATTTCTTTATGCAATAAACTATCATAAATATTTAAAAAAAAACGGTTTTTAACATAACAATTGCTACAGTAGCATTATTATTATTATTTTGCAACGCAAACAGCTATGGCGTAGCGTTTCGTAGCAACGTAGCACGGATTACATAGTGCTACGCAATACGTTACGTGCTACGTGCTACGTTACGTGCTGCGCGCTACGTTACGTGATGTGCGCTACGTTGCGTGCTACGCGTGAACACTACGTTGTGAACAAGCTATTATCAATTTGTATCTTTTTCCTATCTTATAAATATATAAAATCATAATCTGGGAAACGGCTGCAAGTATTACCATGAAATTTAGTATGCAGGGAGTTTTGGGGGAAAAAAATCGATCTAGCTTGGTCTTATTCCTGGGAAACTGCGCATTTTAAGCTATATATTTTTTTTTCTTTTGTAGTGCAACAATATGTTAACAAAAGAAAACTAATGTTTTTTTTAATATATTTTGATTTTTTGATTCCTGTATTGATTTAAAATAACAAGTGCCAATAGTTTCACATTCAAAAAGGAAGTATCACAAACACAAACAAAAAGTTGTGACACTGCGAAAACAAGTTTAAATAATGAGCATGCATAAAACATGTCTTTTTATACTTAAGTGAGGTGTCATGTTGCCAAACCACTTTGCGGGAGCGATATAAGTCGATTCAAAAGGCTCATTATGTTAATTCGTTCTCGATTCACTGCAAATCTGTGAATAAAATTAATGTGCGCTTAAACGGAAAATGCGGCAATACGTTCATCATGCGGATTGTTTATCGTGTTTATTTTATTTGTAGCCGATTATTTAAATGCTATAATATGCCTTTGGGAAAATTTTTAATAAGTACTTCATACTGCACCTGTCATTACTTGGTTGGCAATATTGCGCGCGCAGAGTTAATAGTTATTAATTTTGAAGTGTGATTTCCATAACAACTAGTGTCCCAAAAATGCACTAGCATAGAACCCATTTTTGCCCACGAAATGCCTCGTCCTTACGCCGGTAATAGTCGATGTTTGTAGCGAACTTATCGGCTGCAATTATATTCGGAATGCGGGGTATTGGGGAATGTATTTGTATGCAAAACCCGCCGCTGTTAGCGGTCAGTTCATAATTGATTACCGCCGTCTTCATTGAATGTTAATGAATTCATTCACGGCTGAATTTATATTGGCCTTTTAATGCTTTTATTAAATTTTGATACTCCAAATTATTACGTTTATGCGTTTCAATTGTACAGTCGACTTTAGATATTTAATTAATTAAGCCCTTATTATATTATACATTCAAGATCCGAAGTAAATCTTATCATTTACAAGTAGTTACTATAAGGTAGTTGGTGAGTAAGTTAACGACTTAAAAATGTACTCCTAAGAAACGGTTATTTTAGGAATCTCGTGCAAGTTATTTACGAAAAATTGATTAACGTCAATATTAAGATTATTTTTTAATAATAGCAATTAGCAACTTTTTACCTACTACATTTTTCCCGCGATTTTGTGCGCGCCAAAGAAAATATCGTGTGAATTGTAGATCTTCCCGCGATAAACAGTAGCCTATGTCCTTCCCCGGGGTCTACTCTATATATGTGCCAAAATTCATCAAAATCGGTCAAGTAGTTTCGGAGCCTATTCAATGCAAACAAACGAACAAACCTTTTCTCTTTATAATATTAGTATTAGACTATTTATTGAAAAGTCATTGGGTAATTATGCAGAATTGTCGTAAGGGTCAGTCCACACTGCGACGATAGCTACTCAAAATTGAACTTTACTCACTCCACAAAAAGGTACACGTTTCACATGACATCATGTGCAGCGCGGTGCAACCTGACGTTAGACTGACCTGACTCTTACAATGAAACTTGTGTCTTGTGTCATGAATAAAGTTCAATTTTGAATATATGTCTTAAAAATGCAACACTATGACGTTGTATAACGCGTATCCTTTCGTTTCAGTGTGAATTGACTTTTATAGTAATGGGAGTGACTGTACCTACGTGCTTATGTCGCAATAAAGTGAACATCCTCGACTTTTAATTAGCATTAAAATGTATACTTAAGATAGCAATCGTGTGTCTTACGTGAGACGTGGTGACTTACGATACGAGATTCATCTAACAACTTAAATTAAATGTTTTTTGATATTTTTGAATACGACTTTAAATTTTTCCTTATAGGTAAGGTATAATTAAAGTTTGGTAGAGGTGATGAAACTTGATAACCTTTTAGACTTCATTCATGTTTTTTATGTCACGACTTACAAACCGCTAGTAATCACTTTAGTAGATTACGGTTCCTACTAGTGTTTACTTACAAGGACACATTTTACTATGGAACAATTACCCACGGCGACCAAAGATAAAGTTTGGTTATATGTAATCGTAATTGCATCTGGATTACAACGGCATAGGTCATATCTGCGGGAGCTGGGGTATATATGTATGTATATATGGTGATATTTGAACTCGGCGAATGTTCAAATAAAATAACATTAACAATTTATTGATTCAATCCAGTTCACCATGGAACTAAATTAAAGTAATTACGGTTAATGAAGTGTGAATAAAAATTGTACAATCTAATAGTATTTTGGTTTGTGGTCCTGAGTTTTTATAAAATCGGGTAAAAAAAAACGCCCAATGTAAAAGAGACGCCCAAGTTCTATAATTTTAAGTTGTACAACTAACAAAACTTCTTCGTAACAGAATTTACATCCTTACGTTAACGTTAAGGTCATACAATAAACACTTGCAAATACGTAGGTATTTGCAAGTGTTTATTGTATGACCTTATTTTATTTAAAAAAAAAAAAACAACATAACTTAATACTTTTTTATATAATGGAGCAGACGAATCGCCCGATGGTAAGCGATTACCGCCACCAATGGACACTCGCAACACCAGAGGAGTTACTCTTAAATTATCTCAAGTCCAAAGCCTAGTCAAAGTCCAAATAAATCGTCTGTGTTCTAACGTCTATGTTCTAACATGTACCTAATTGGTTAACGTGGTTTCAGACGGAGATAGCGAAGAGACTGAACGCGATAATAGCGCAGATCCTGCCCTTCTTGTCCCAGGAGCACCAGCAGCAGGTGGCGTCCGCGGTGGAGCGCGCCAAGCAGGTCACCATGACAGAGCTTAACGCTATTATTGGGGTAAGTGCTAGTTGTAGAAGGGGTAAATGCTAGTAGTGTTCTAGGAAGTCAGAATCGAATGGAGGTCTATAGTCAGTACTGACGCTTATGAGCGCATCTAGGTATCGTATTATCGTATAGGTATCGTATTATAGACGTGCAAGTATACGGCATTATGGAAAGCGACCGCCACCAGCGCAACCACGCAACTACTGCAGGTGTCAGAACTAGATACGTTTCTGGCATAGAAAGCGATGTAAAAATATGTAATGCGATTTAAAAATACCTACAATATATTATGTTGTTGTACAAATACGTTTAAATAACTCATCATTACAAATGTTATCTACATTACATGTAAAAAGAACAATGAATAATATTGAAAGCCGGCTTAATCATATGATTGTATGGCTTATAAAAATAAGAAATAAATAAATAAATAAAATGAATAATATTGAAACGTCTCTCATAATATACAAACGTTCTAATCGCTTCGTATGTAACAATCCTTAAGCTTTATAAATCACGTTAATATGATCTATTTAACCGTTTCGCTACTCGATTACATGTGTACGTTTAGTACCTGCTGGAGCTGGGCAGCGGGCCAAACTTCACCTACTCTTACACGACTAGCGATTATATTATTATATTTAACCCATTTATATTTTTGTGGGCGTCAGTTATATTCTTAGTCGAAAATCGATCCCGTTTATTTTGAAATAAATACGCGCCGTTATTTGTTACATTTAATTTACCCTAATCCCGTTGATTTAGAAATTTGTAACACATCTTTTACATTTGATTTTTTTTTCTCGAGTTTCGCATTCAGCTTACCACTTACGAAATTCCCTCTTTAGATAGGTATATATAAGTGGAAAAAGACAAACAATATTGTTGTATGTAAGTCATGTTGATAAAGCTCGTAGGCCGGCGCTCATATAGGGTTAGCTATGAGAGATTAAGGTCAATAACAGATCTAAAAATTCTTCATAAAGCTGAAATTTCACGAAGCCTTTTTTCACGTAGGTACTCGCTTTCGATGTAACAGAAATTCTGCGCAAAAATACCTAGTATTTCCAGCTGCGTTTCAACAGAAATTCAGTTTACTCTTTATTAAAATCAACACAAGAAACAAATGTTTTAAATAGCACGTTATGTACAATTTACAAAGAAGTGTAAATAAATGAAACACTTGCGGGTACATCGGGTTAAAACGTGTGAAATAAGTTCATTTGAAGGCTTTCAACAGGTCTGAAGTTCGACGCTCGTTAATTAAACGATCTTAGCGAACTTCACTTGGCTCCGAGCCAAAGTCACGGAATTGATAAAATAACCACCGGCTCAAGTGATTCCTCTTAAACGTGTACAGTAATTTATTGCGGCGTAGAGTCGTGTATTTGTAAATTTTTACAAGTTAATCGGGTTAGATTGTAATACGACGAACGAGACCGTGAACAGTTTATTAATGTAACTCAATCTTGTGTTCTACTGTCAATATGTTACAAATAAATAACCGACTATGCAAAGTTCTGCAACATACGACATATTTCGGCATATACGACAAAGATGTTGCCAGTAATGTTTCAAACTATTTACATAAATAGCGGGGATTCATAGCCTTCCTTTTGGCTCATTCTGTAACTACGTGTTTCCGCATGCGACTCGTGTCATTTACATTTATATTTCACTGAAACTGCTTTACACTTATATAGGGTAAGTGCACATGATTTACATTTTATATGTCGTCGCACTCGCACTCATAATAGTCTAGACGTCGCTTTTGACCTCGGGGTGGCATATCATTATCCTATTTAGTTATAACTCGACCGCAACCAATATAAATGATCGTCAATAAAACCACAATTATTCAGCGTGATTTCACATTATCGTGTCGCCAAACCGATTCCAAAGCTATTTTTACAATCGGAGTTAATCGCGTTAGCTAAATCTGCGCGGTCGTAAATTAAACAACGCTAATTGTATCGGGCGTCACGTGCTCGTCCGCCATTATTCTGAAAGGCATTTTCGCGGTTAGATTCCGACTCATTAGTCCGACCCTAATCCCGAGGTGTAAATACGATAATGCAGAATATACGGCGGGCGTTCTAAAATAAATCACTCGGAAGATAATGAGTTCGAAAATAAAGAACTTGCGCCGGCCAATAGACGCTGCGAGCATCTCGGGCTCTGTGCCAACGCGATTAGTACCCTCGGCCCGCGGTGACGACCATGTTTTCACCTTTAGCCGACACTGATTTATATGTTGAGATGCCGTTACATTACTGCTCCGCTTGCCAAAATATTTCTTTTGAAGATTACCTATATTAACACCGACATGTGATTTGTAAATTTTCGGCCGTGAATAAAATTATCACGAATTAGTCGCGAGACGCTAAACGGCGCCATTACGCGCGCAACTCGTGCGTTATTTAGCTCGTTTAATGACTCACGAGTCACGACTGTGAGATTAATTGTTATTGTGAACCGCCCGTTACCACGTATAATGGCCTCACTTCACTTTCTTTTTGTGAGCCATTTCAATATTTATAATCTACCTATCCCTTTGAGAAACTGGCAAAACGCAATATCTCTCTCCCCTATAAAACACTCTAATTTAAATAAAAAAGCGGCGCCACCTTCCGTATGTCGGTCCTTTTTTATTACGAACCTTTTTTATTTTCGGGTCAGCTAGGGATCAAAGGAGCTCTCCCGAGGGAGAGCGGGCCCTCCTCGTCCGATTGGGGATCGCTCCGCCGCTCGCCGATTTGCGACGAGGAAAATACTTCACGAATTGAGAATTGTTTGCACTACTATTAAAATCACTTAGCTTGTTAGGCTTCTAGGGTGATGGTTGTATTGTGATATGAGTATGCTTTTAAATACTTTTATTATAATTTTAAAAATGTTTCTTGAGTGTTAATTACTTCATAATAACCAAAGTGATTAAATATGATACGTATTATAATTGTAGGTCGCTTAATACCCTCGATACAAGATTAAAACAAGTAGTCTCGCACCCCTTAAGTTGCCAGAAACTTCCAAATCATCAAGCCGAAGGGAGATTATGTCCCTATTTATGTAAATACAGCGTGTCGCCGACCTAGGGCGGAGAAACTCAAGCATTGAAACATTACTCACGTAACTACTTCAGATCAAGGCGTCGCGCGGCGTGCGACCCCGCGTCCTCCGTGTCACTGATACGCGCGCTGAATCCTATAATAAAATTCGCGAAATTTCTTAACAGAATTTATTACGTCTTTTTATTGCTGTCACAGAGATAAATGAGAAAACTAGTCACGTACAAACTCTTATTTATTGCGCCTATGAATAATAAATATTAATCAATGATGAAAATATGTAATATTTTATATCACCACTTAGAGTAGTTCGTGAATAGTTTATGGATTTTCATTATAAATAATGATGGATTATCATTATAAATAATGATTAATGGTTTTAAAAGTGGAATTTGTAAGTACGCCTTAACGTTCTTTATTGTTTTTAGGAGTTTTAAAGTGTCAGCTTAAATACACGTCGATTTGGTTCTACTACTATCGAACAGTTGGAATTGTCTTGCTAACTAACCACTACGAAACTAAACACTAAGGAAATGGGCAATTCAGCAAGCCGATACTCGGCAAACTATACCTGATATCGGCGCGGCCGGCCATCTGGTTTCGATACAGCCACTCGAGAGCGCCACTCACCGTTATCATAAACTTACACTATCAGTACGACTAAATATAAATTGTTTAAATACGACATAACGAAAGTCAACACAATTAATTGCCTCGAGTATTGGAATAAACATGTGTAACGCTATATCTAGGTTTAGGCAACATTATCTGACGAGGTACGAACTACGAGCACAAACACCGCCGTGTAAATAGACCGTATCTGTTTCTCGTCGATGGCTTTATAAACAAGCGAGTCGTGAAAACATTCCTATCTAGTTTGCACCGGGTCTCGCGCCCTACGATAAAAATTACGTGCGGAATAAATCAGGGCGCAGGGGAGGGTGGGTGAACATGAATTTGTCATTTTTTCCCGGGCACGTTCGCGGGCGCGTGATAAATATTGCATTGCTCCGACGTTTCTTGTGCCTTTGTATCGCCTCACACGCTACCGATTCGACTTCTGCGTAGATGTTTATTTCTTTTTTTGCACAAAAGCTATGGACATCCGGTCTATTTAATCTATTGATTCCCGACGGATACGTTTCTGTAACTTTTTGTAATAAATCTGATAGATGACTTTATGTAATGTTGCAGCTTTCTAACACCTAATGCGTCGACGAACTCAATGAACTTTTTGTTTGTATTACGAGCTCTACAAGAGTTTAATGTGTTCGGATGACGCGTTAATTTTATTGCAATTTACAGACTACTTAAAACTATAATACAACAATAAGCGTATTAATGTACATACACGAAATTCTTGACATATTAGAGCGATATTAATTGTACGTAATAAATTAATATTGTGTTAGATTGATTAATATCGGATATAGTCCTTTGATTTATCCGATACGAGCAAATATATGATTAGAAGCAATTATGTTGAAAGCTGATGTAGTAACAAGTGTCGGAGTCGCGTCTCGGTGCGCCTCGAGGCTTTGTGCCTAATGGTGCGTGTTAACCCCGGTGTCCCCAGTCTCCCCCGCCCGCTGTACCTAGCACCGACGGAATAAGATGTTCAATCAACTTCAATATACTTCTCCAAATAATTTAATAAAATTCAACGTCTCAGGCCAACGTTTATTAGATATAAAAACTTCGTAAATCACAAAACTCCGTTTCGAATAAAGAATGTTTTAAAATAATAATTTGTCTCGCTTTTATTGTATCGCATAAAAGATGAGGCAGGCGGAGGCGTTTTAGAGCTTTTATCGCGAATGCCGAAGTTGATATCTTTGTAACAGTTTAACGCTCGCTCTTAATTATTTAAGTGTGTTACAGTGGAAACTTTCCTCTCACTAGCGCCTGTTAAGCGTAACTAATTGTAGGTTAATGATTTAGTTATGAAGTCGTTTATTTATCGGGAGCAGAAGTAGTCATGCTATCCGATCTCGTTAAATTACACTTAGCCTGCCTTTCGTCATCTTATTAGATTTAAATGATTTCAGTAATTTAGAAATTTTTTATCTGTTTATTTATTTTTTATTAAAATTTTATATATAAAGTTTTGTTAAGCAAAGTAAAAGTAAACAAAAATTAATTGGACATTATACACAACTAATATTTGAGTTATATGATTTTATTTAATTCGACGTTATGGATCGTAAATGCCTCCTCTCTCCTCGTGCGACTTCTAACATCAACCCTCTAATAATATAAAACGAACTGCAAATGTTTCACCAATAAAATATTATTATCTTCAATCAACCTTGTAATGACGCGTCTGATTCCAAGTTAACTCGAATTTTTGTGACTTTTAGTCACTTCTATTTAAACGATCATAAAGAAGTTACGATCTTTAAAATATACGTAAAATTTACGTGGGTATTGTATGGACAAATCACGCGGCGCAAAAGTATCATAAAATCTCTACCGAGCGCCGTGCGTTTATGAAGGGAGACTGATGTCGTATGGGAACTTAATGTGGTGTAAACCAAATGCGGCGAGGTATTACACCGGGACAAAGCCTACGCTGTGCCACCTTCGTATTGATAAAGATGATATTTTTACTGTATAAGGCGTAGTGTAGAAATGTAACCGGAAAATGCGTTAAAATTAAACTTAAAAAGATTGACTTTCATTTTTTTTAAATAGTAAGGGTACAGTAAATAATATAACTAATCTTGTATTAAAAGTATATAAATTAATAAAAAGTTGATTTTAAAAATAATTTCCATAACAAAACAGATACGAGAAATCCACGAACTTCATTTGTTGATCGAAGTTTGTGGGTTAAATCAATGCCGAGATTCGATGCGACGCGAACGCAAATATTTAATCACTTTTAAAACAAATGCACCCTGAAAAAATATCTCAAAGCGAGGTATCGACGTTATGTTGTTGTCATTCATAATAACAAGCGAGTCGAGTGGGCGGCGGGCGGTGGGTGTACCCAGCCTCCCCGGGGAGTTCGAGTCTCAATAGCTCGGGTCGTGTCATTCCAGCCGTTTCAACGCGCCACGGCTTTGTTTAGATTCCTCTGGTTTCCCAGCCGGCTTTTCAGAAGCAACACCTTTAAATTTTAAGTGGATGTAGTCTATGGTATGTTTACTTATTACATATTATATTACGCTCGTCAGCTGCACACGAGCTTGATTATAGTGTCTCGTATGTTTAAGTCACGTAGCGCAGAGATGATTTTTATAAAAAGCTAGATCGAAAGGAACGAGACGAAATTAATCAAATAAAAACAACAGCTAATTGATTAAACTTTTCATTTTGTAAAACGCACTCTGGCTAAGTGCCGCTCGCCACCTTTTGACACACAATAAATCACAGCGGAGAACGACCAATAAAAAATATGTTTCCACCCTCTGCAAAAAACCAATTAATTTTCGGCGGCTAAATAAAAGATCGTGCTCGCTCTAGCGGGAAAATGGAGCGTAGCGGGCGACGCAGCGAGGCGGAGGCGGGAGCGGAGAGCGTGGAGCGGCGTCGCGGCGCGAGATGAACTGCCCGCAGCGTAATAATAAAGTTAAACGAGACGAGATAGGAACGGGAAGTGAGGCAAAACAAGGAATGTGGAAAAAGGGGAATAATGGAGAAGGAGTAATCAATTTCGCACAGTCGTCGCCGCCGGCGGAGCTCTCATTTAAATTTTAAAATACCGCCGTGTGCCGGGGTCCGTGGACGACTTTTTAATATTTTCAGCCCTATTTTAAAAATTCACGACGTTCTGCGGTGACACATCGATTCACTTTGACCGGTGGACGTGAACTTTGCGCCTGTGACGCGAATAAAAAAGCAGCGCGACTTTGAAAATTAATTTTTAATAATTGAAGCGAGTATTTTTCAGCGTACCGACGATCTTTTTTAATAGTGAAATGCGTTGAAAAGTTACATTTTATCATGACAATAGACTGATCGACAAATCGTTTACTCATATAGGTTTTTAGCTTTATTATTTCTTGCTTCCTTTTTTTTACGTGTAATTTTTTTTGTTACAGCAACAAAGGCCTGACTTGCCGCGGTTGCTGCAACAGATGCACGCGGCGCACCTGCCCGCACACGGGGCTCCGCCGCTGCCGCTGCTGGGGCAGGGTTCTCTGCCCCCTGCGGGGCTCCTGGGTCTAGGAGTTCCTCATCATCCGCTTTCCGTACTAGCAAAACCTCCGGATATACACAGGCCTGATGATAAAGGCAATGGTAAGTGAAATGAAGTTTTTGTGTGAATTTTATATCTTGTGTAAAATGTGACTTTTTAATTAAAAAGCAGTTATTTATGGATGTAGAAAATATATTAATGTTTGAAAGTACATAAATAATACAAATTAAGCCTTTTTGGTAACAGTTTCCGCTCACCCGCTTCGCTTTTATGTGAATGAGAGAAACGTGGCTCCTCTAACATCGAAATAAATGGCCCTCCCTTTTTGTGCTTCATCGCAATTCTTTGCCTTTTTGAATAAAAAAGCGTGTGGTGTCGTGAATTCCGGATAGGAACGAAGTTCCTTATTATAAAAATATTAATTTTAAGTTCTATTCGAGGTATAAAGAAAATAGTAAAGACTTTACATAAAAATCTTACGTTACGGACGTTTTTTCCCGGCTAGAGTACCCCACGGCATCGCCCCATAAGGAACTTCGTTCCAATATTAATTTTAAGTTATATTCGAGGTATAAAGAAAATAATAAAATCTATACATAAAAATCTTACGCTACGGACGTTTTTTCCCGGCTAGGGTACCCCTCCGCATCGCTCCATAAGGAACTTTCCATAAAATCGTCCTCTAAGGCACTAAGATCCTTTTATGGGAGTAGCTAAAACTTGGTTATCATTTATAACCAACTATCATTTTTGGCCAAATTGTTCTCGAAGAATCGAATCTAAAGTATCAAAACAATTGGCTAACCGATACGACTGTCAAAGACATTTTTCATTAAAACGTTTTGCAAATCCAATAATCGTGGCAAATTAAACACCGAATACGGGAAAGCAATAATTAAATTTATTTTCATAACGGCACACTTAACATATAAAGAATCGGCGGAGTATCATCTGCTAACGGTTTAGTACACAAGATGAATATTTTAAGAGCTGCCGGGTATTTGCTCGGCGTGTTTGCCGTGCGCCACTCACCGGAGGCTATTACACGCCCCCCTCCCCCCCGCGGGAGGAGGGGGTATCTCAGCAGACGTCTTCGATCCCACTTCTGTTTCAATATTTACCACTTCGAGAGGCTTTTTGAAGTTACTGTTTGCGCGTATGGATCGGTGACATCTATGGCTCTTCGAGAGTATGAGTAAGTCGTTTCCACGAATTCGTCTATTGGCCTGTTTATTTGGCTGTGTAAACACGCTGTGTAAATAATTTCCTGATATCGCCTTGTTTTTTGTATATCATGCCGCTGTTGAATTTAATTTTCTATTTCTATTCGGATTATTTCGTACGTGATTCGTTTTGTTTGATTGCCATTTGCTTCGTTGTAGATCCGGGTCGTTTTTGAGAACATATCAATATGATAATAATATCATGGCAGGTAAACATACGTATGAATTATTATGGCCAATTGAGCGGTCGTAAATTGTCCATTGACCTATCTGTGACTAATGCATGTGCATATCACAGAATCCATTCGAATAAAAGAGGTCTATGGCCCCCCATCCCTTGTATATACTTTGGAGGTTGTCTCCAAAGTACACAATACAAGGGATATAGATACTACTCGTACATACGTGATGGGAATATATTTTACACATGAAATTGCTCACTTCTTGTAAATTTATTAATTTTAATAAAATTTAATAAAAAATATAATTCAATTCGTCGTATAATAAACAAATTAAATAAAAAGTTTAAAGTGTTGAGTAAGTAATCCCCGGGAGTGAAGCGGCAGCGCGCCACAAATGAAAATGTTACATGGAAATGGATTTGGAAGCCGCCCGTCGCTCCGGTTAATTACAAAAGCAAGCGGTAATCTGCGCTCCGGGATGTTCCGGCTTAGCGGACCCCACTCTCCCCCTTCTCGGCCCCTGGCCCCGGCCCCCGCCTGCCACTTCCCTGGCTAATTTGTGCCATTATCGGTGTACTGATGTAAGAGTTACCGCGCGGCCCCCACCGCCCGAACGCCCCGCGCCCAATTAATTATTCCTGGCTGGTGTGAGCTTCGCGTGTTTTAGTCAATTAGTAAAGTAATTTTGCGGGTGGCTTGAGTGTGTCGTCGGCCGACTGAGCTCGCTTTGAATGTCTCTTTTGTACATAGTTAGATATTTAAATTAGTACATAAACAACGCCGTGATTTTCGCCTTTATGCCCGTGGGTTCGGTTCAGTTTATTACGATTCTAGAATGTTATACGGTTACAAAATATGAAAACGAAGTATAATGTAACGAGAACCCACAGGGGATCAGCAAGTAATAACCAATAAAAACTATTTTACTGAACTCTGGTAATCCTAAGAGAACACTCAATAGAAATACTTAGGTACTGTATTGTTTATAGATGTCTTGCTCTTTTATTTATAACATAAGTGATTTTTTTAAAAACAAGTACAAGATAATCCAGTTATAATATCATCGTTTAAAACCTCTCATTATGATCTCTCCAAAAAAAGCGGAACCTAATCGGAGCATTAACAAACAAAAGTGTTATTAAAATTAATCAGTGAACATTAATATGTAAGATAACAGTCATTAGGTATGCGCTCACATGTATAATTACGATCCGTCCGTCTGCGCTAAGCGGCAAGATAGCCAATAATTAAGGCTATTTAATTTAATTAATGCAGTGCATATGCGTACACATACGCCGTAATATATGCGCATAATCACTGGATTGTTCCACCGCTTACAGCCTGCATTAATCCGACTAGATAACGCCTTTGATGTATCCCCATATAATAACAGAACAGTCCGACTATTTTGGAGAGTTATGCGTTTGCTAATGTTGGACCTATTAAATTAGAATATTAATTTGGTAGTGCTGCAATGAGCATGTTAAGTGAGGTTGGAATTATAATGAATTCGTACTGTATCTGGTTTGTAAGTAAATATGCTTAAATGTTTACATTCTCGTGTTCCATAATAGTATTATCTGTATAAAGTGAATTCACTAAATATTCCAGTTAATATCGAAGTCATTAGTTATCAAGTAATCGTTTATATGACTGATAAGACGTTGCGACGTCGATTTCGTGTTTGTAAAACAAATCCCGCAGGAACCGTATATTTTGCCACCATAAAAAGTACCTATGTCCTTCCTCGTGGTCTACTCTATCTATGTGTCAAATTTCATCAATATCGGTCCAGTAATTTCGAAGCTTATTCAATGCAAACAAACAAACGAGCATACAGAGAAACAAACCTTTCCTCTTCATTATTAGTGTAGATTACATTGAAAATAACAGTTTAGAAATTAGCATTGTGTTACCGGTAGAGCAGTAGAGTTAGTTCCAGGGAGGCGTCAGCCCTCATGCCGTCAGCTAGAATATTCAACGAGCGAGCACAACTCTTACAAATTAATTATTACATTAGCCTTGCATCTCGTTTGCGGATCAACGTCAAATTATATAGAGTATGACTGGGGCGCACTGAACATAGCAAATATTCAGTTTCATGCGCCATTTTAATTTAACGAGGTTTTTTAGTTCGTGATATCTGACAGCTGTTTGTCAGACAGCACAACCAGAACCCGACTTTACGAAGCGCCGCCTGGTGGCAGTGAATGTGTCGAAAATTCTTATTGACAGTTTTTAAAATCACTTCCGCCACCAGATGGCACTTTGTTTGAGTCGGGTCTGCCTCCTAGCGGCAGCAAAAATTTCGAAATACCTGTTGCTGTTTATCCTACTACTATTATAAATGTGAAAGTTTGTGAGGATGGATGGATGTTTGTTACTCTTTCACGCTAAAACTATACTAAACGGATTTCGTTGAAATTTGGTACGGTAGTAGTTTAGGCTTTAGATTAAAACATAGGCTTCTTTTTATCCCGAATAAATATAGTACTCCCGTGGGCTACTGTATTTACGCGGGCAAAGCCGCGGGCAGCAGCTAGTTAGTAATATATTTGTGACAAATTTCATCAAAATTGGTTCAGTAGTTTCGGGGCGTATTCAATGAAAACAAACAGAAACACACAAATCTTTCCTTTTCATAATAGAGATTATTGGCAAGAAATCTTTAACAATTTAATTTTGCAACCAACATAAGTATTATCACTTCATAATTTAAATAACAACGAAATTTGTAAAACATGATTTTTTTTAATGTTATAAATATCAACCTTTGTAGTATTCCAATATACTATACATTACATTAACAGGATTTCCCTTGGTTGCAGGTATTAGCTCAGCGGAGGAGAGGCATGTAAGTACTCGTGTTAATAAAATGTTGCTAAAAATGCCCACGAGCTGCCTTTTGGAACGTGGAGTTGTGCTCGAACGCGTTGATTTCATAACACGGCCCTGGAGCGAGTGGGTGGCGCAAGTACCCTCAGGGCTACCACACGCTAATTAATATTTGTTTGTCTGTCACACTGTAACGCCCTCACTGTCCTCCGTTCAGATTCACCTTAATCTAAAGTCACAAGTTTAACTTAATCTAAAGTAAAATATTTTAAACTAAAAAATAATGATCAAGCGCCCTACAATGCTACCAATTTAAATGCTACTTATTTACCATGCAATAAAGACACGGAATGACGCATTAATTTGGTTGATTCATATGTTTGTTTACGTCTAGATTAAGTTGAATCTGAACAGAGTTAATGAAATCCAGGTTAGGTGAAGTTAGGCTAGTGTCGAGTCAAAAGTTAATGTCATATATGACAACTCGACACTTCGATTTTCAATTCGATTGATATTCGAACTCTGTGGCCTAGTGACCGTTTGATTCGCACTCGAGAGAGTGCAGTTTCGATTCCCAGGTTGTGGCGTGTACCAATGAGATATTTTCAGATCTCAAGTACATTATACGGACGCTCTAACGGTGAAGGAAAACATGGTGAGAAAACGCGCACATGGACGTATTGACCTGTCATTCCTCTGGACTAGGCTGACTGTGTTGTGAGAATGCCGTATGTGCTTGAGCAACCATACGACATTTAAAAACCAACTGTCCCAGCACTACAGTATTTCAAGAGTGGTTACTTCGCTAGGAGAATACTGTATAAATCATTCAATAACGTTTGAAAAAGGCCTAAGTTTTTTGTATTAGTGCAGAGTTCTATTTACAGTGCACTGAATTTTCCGGATTCCGGATTATATAGTCCCAGCCTAAGGGTACAACAGGGAACCAAAGTATACGTTAGTAATAACAGTCTCCAAGGAGCAAAGAAAATTACATGGTCAGCTAGTTGGTAGTTATATTTAAAAAGCGCTGTTAATTATAAGTTGTACAGCTGCGTGTTACTTCTTTTTAATTTGTGCTAATTGTAGCGTATACTATTTCATTAACGCCACCTCGTAAAAGTAGGTTTTTATATCGCACCCTCGTTTTGGGTAAATCAATAATTTTTCTTACCATCATTTCGGTTATTTTACGAAGCTCCTTACATACGTATAATTCTATTTCATCGTCCGTTCAGTCTTTTCAATCACGCTCTAGTGCGACTTGGTTATATCTTGAATTGAAAATGAATGAGTTAAACGTTGAATACAAGAAGAAAAAATTGTTTGCAGTAAAAATATTTCATTAAAAGTGCAATATAAAAAGGAAGTGTGAACTCAACCCTGCGGTGAAGAGAGCTCGGTCGCGAGTGCGTCGTTTGCGAGGTGTTGCGAATGTCGGCTATCGTGCTACCGAGGGGGTTAAACCCCCGGGTGGGCGGCGGGTTAACCCCCCTTGTTCGCCTCAACGCAGCGGCGCACCGCACAGATGTGCCACCGATACAACTACCATATTCAAACCGTTCGCAAATTTATTGCTGCATTTAGTTCGCTGCCAGTTTTTGTTTAACTAATACGTATTCTAATGATTCAGTTGCAATTTACGTTTAAAAAAAGGTAATAAGACACCAACTTATATGAAACCAACAATGGTCAAAAAGAGGACTTAACGTAGTCAATATCTTAATATTTAGACTCACAAGAACCATGCACTGATGATCAAATTGAAATCAAAATGGAAATCAATGTCATTGTTTAATATCGAGACACGAGCCAGGTACAAGCTTTCTATTGTCAAAGTGTTACAAAGGCGTGTAACATTGTAAGTTCGAAAACAACCTCCTCGGAAATCCTACACAGAATTTGAATATGGTAAATCTAGTCACTCTGCAAGCGAAATGCAAGCGAATCGATACAGGCGCCCCCTTCATAACGTTGTCTTTGTTGTCTAACCTACTTCTGTCTAGTTTCACGTATTGCGTTTTGACATAGCAATTTAGTTTAAATCTACAAAACGATTCAGCTTTATGGCAAATAACGTTATGCAATTCACTAACTATTGTTTACATAGTTGTGCCTACAGCGCCTATTATCAGTGGTCAATGCTGGTACAATCGGTGATTACAGATGGCATTTATGTCTGCTGCTATATGGCTGTTTAATTCATTGTTTTAAAGCCTTAAAACAATGAATTAAACAGCCGCACTCGGAGACATTAATTAGCTACTTGGTACATGAAGTCCACAGAGCATAATAATATGTAAAATGTTATTGTTGATTCCAACGTACGACGGTATTATTCTATATTATTAAAAAAACTTGGCAAAAACAAAACTTAAAATCTAAAAAGTAATCGTTAAAAAATTATGATGATAATACTTATTCCCATTATAGTAACTGCGCTTACTCATAGACAGTAAAAGAAATAGCCGTAAAACATAAATGTCCAAATAGAGACAAAATTACTGGCGATTTGAAGAAACAACTTCGGATAACTGTCGAACGCACGTAACAGTTGGACGTTGGCACACGCCAAGTTCGGCGCCGACCCGGATGGCGCGTGTTAACAATCTGTTCACGGAGCGCGGCTTACACAGTCTTAGGCCAAGTGTCCGCTAACATTACGCTACTGTACATGATTGTTATAGTAGCGTGATTTTACAAAAATTACAACAGCATCGCATCCACGCGTGCCCTAAGCCCATGTGCCTCCTGTAAAAACTGTCACACCATGCCAAAAAGAGTATGACGCGGTGGCGGCAGGAACTAAATCATTTTCGACTGTATCATCTTTTATCATTATTAGATTGAAATGACATATTTAATTTAAATATATTAAAATACTACCTGTTGCCCGCGGCTCCGCCCGCGTAAATATACTATCCTTCGGGAACACTGCACTTTTTCGGGATAAAAAGTAGCCTATGTTTTAATCCAGAGCCTAAACTACTACCATACCAAATTTCATCGAAATCAGCTCAGTAGTTTTTGCGTGAAAGAGTAACAAACATCAATCCATCCTCACAAACTTTCACATTTATAATATTAGTAGGATAACACGTGAACATAATATATCTCATTGTAATCTGATAAGAATAAAAGACAGTTGTAAATGTTTTTAGTCCCTTCTGTCACTGCGTCACATTTCACAAGCGTGTACACTGCCAAGCTGTACAGAGTACACGCTTCTTGCCAAGCTGTACAGTGTACACGCTTCTTGCCAAGCTGTACAGTGTACACGCTTCTTGCCAAGCAGTACAGTGTACACGCTTCTTGCCAAGCTGTACAGTGTACACGCTTCTTGCCAAGCTGTACAGTGTACACGCTTCTTGCCAAGCTGTACAGTGTACACGCTTTTTGCCAAGCTGTACAGTGTACACGCTTCTTGCCAAGCTGTACAGTGTACACGCTTCTTTCCAAGCTGTACAATGTACACGCTTCTTGCCAAGCTGTACAGTGTACACGCTTCTGAAATTAAAGCTCGCGAATTCACTGGTAAATCGTATTAGTTATTACCTATAACTGGAGGCTCTAACACAGCAATACGTGAACCTACCTTACTCGTATAGTATTTCTCAAATTTTATGGACTAGATGTTTTCCGCGACTTTGCACCCGCATAAGAAAATCACGCGCGAACCGTACATTTTCTCGCAATAAAAAGTAGCCTATGTTCTTCTCCGTAGTCTACTCTATATCTGTGCTATAAATTTCACCGAAATCGGTTCAGTAGTTTTGGAGCAAACAAAGAAACAATCTCTTATTTTACAAGCGGATAGGTTATAATATTTGCTTGTCAAATTGTGCCTTGGTAGTGGATTTTCTATTTTGCAGCATTCGCTTGTGACTCAGTCTTAGCTTTTCGGCAGTTTAAAAGTATACGCACGAATGGCCGGGGAGTGCCTTAATAAAGTGTACATAAACGGTCTTGGCTGTGCCAAAGTCTCAGGTTACCGCATCGACGTGCCGCGCCCAATGTTTTCACTCGAATCACGGAGGGCTACTCTGTTGCGTTTGTTTTATATTCGTCTCTCAAATGTACAAACAATTCCACTTTAACGGATCCAAATTCCCCCAACGAGAAATGGCGCCGACACGAAATCGAGCTACCCTCGTCTCGATCTCATTTGTGTAACATAACAGCTCCGAATTTACGTCGGGCGCCCTTTCGCTCGCTGTCAAATCGCGCCTAATATTCAATTTAGTACCGAAAACCACACAAAAACTGCCCCAAGCCGGTTCATTACGTTGCGTATTCGCCTCTTCATCCTACCTTATCTCCCCGGGCCCCACACCCTCGCCTCGAGTGGAAAACTCGCTCGGAGGGCGCTCAACCTTGTTTAGCATTCTTCGCGACTTCTTTATAATTTAATAGATGCCCTAAAAACTACGGTCGCGTATTATGTGGACAATTTCGCTCGTGCAACATCTGAGCCCCCGACACTGATGTAAATAAGTTCGTTTTTCCGAGAGTGCGATAATAAAATCTTAATTTAATTACCGTTTAATTGTTCTCCTGCCGGGGCTCGGTGGGGTGCGTACTACGTAGGTAGCGCGACAGATCCCTCGTAATTTATTTCTCGAGACTTCTTAATTAGAAAGAATGGCCACTTGTAATTATTAAGACGCCCCAAAGTGAAACAGATTTGAAGACGGTTGTTTTCGCCGTCTTTGTTTTTTTTGTTTTAACTGCTGCAATGAAATTAATTACGTAAACAACCATCTTATCCTTTTGTATTTTATTACCTTTTTACCATCTTCGGTGGAGTAATTTTGATAGCTTTTATATCGTTTCAGGAATAAATTAAACTTTATTTTTTTCTCGTGTAGTGAAAATTAGAAATAATATAATATTTTTACAGTCTAGAGATTATTACATTTTTGTACTCTATACAAGAACGTTTTCCTCGCTTTACCTTTTCATAAATATACCAAAAATTCACACTTATTTTATAAGTGCTGTATTTTGAAAGAATCTCTTAACTACATTCTTTATAAGCTTTTACTACTAAACATGTTTTTAGTATATAAGCAGGACTACCAGGACTCGTGTATCAGCTGGATAATGTAACATATAACTTCAATCTTCACGTGCTAAACTAATATCGTCAAGCTATACGACGCGTCGTCTCGAGCTGCGGCTTTATCCTATCCCTATCGATTCAGGCAGGCTTGATCGAATCGCCCGCCAGCCGCAGCCACCCCCACACTACATCACACTACTCTACACTACATAACATTACACTACACTACATAACACTACAAGCCCGTGACTGATTTAAATACATTGCTCGCCGCATGTTGTGGGTGTAAAAACATGACCGAACTGTGTAAATCACAAGAATTAAACATGTTTTCGAGTGAATAAATTGGTCAGCTTTAATAGACCACTTAATCGATTAATTCTCTATCTAATTTCGATATAAGTATAATAAATTACTATTTAATGATATTATAATCTTCATCTAATTATTATTTATGATCTTTAGATTGCTAATGCTATTACAAAACTGCTGTATAAACTAATTTTACTCACGACAAACCGAGGTGAGTGAAAAGGACTGTTTCCAAGTAATACTTTTTTTTGTGGCTTTCAAAAAGCCACAAAAGATAATCAAAAGTTAAAAGATAATTAATATATTAATATAATAATAACCCTACTACGCAAACTATAAATACTTAGCCTATGCTACCCAGGGCATTTATACGAATCTATTGACATCTCATTCACTGGATTCGATTCAGTAGTTTAGGCGCTACGATGGAACAAACATACATGTATATACTTACATAGACTGCCAAAATTATTACCCTTCCTTCTGGCTTCGCCGTAGTCGGGTAAAAGCTACCAACAGGCTTAAAACAAATCTGCCATGAAGAAACGGCAAAACAAACTCGGGTGCCAATTTTTACCAAAGAGATTAAACATTTCATAAATGTAAACATATTATATTATCATTTCAACAAAATGCACATCCAAATTCCAAAACGCGTGTTAAAGTGTTCACCGCAAATGAATGAAAACGTTGGAGTCTGACACTACTCCAGCAATAACGACGCGGCTTATCCATTCATTGTTCCACGGATAACCTGGATACCAGCGATCGTATCGGTAACGTACACGGACATGGACATACCATATCTATAATGTAGGAATGTCGCAAACGAAATGTTTATCTGTAAAAGCAAACTCAAAACAAACGAAATCCGTTATAAAGTCAAATTTCCTTTAAATAGGAAATCTTGAATGTTCAGACGATATTCCATACGAGTAGACAGCTGTAGGAGGAGCTCTCATTCACTGTGCACCACATTCAGCGGTAATCTAATGGGTTGCTAGTTGCAACTTCCCTATAAGATATGATACATCAATGCACTCAGTACACACAGATTCAATATTCGAAATGAAATATTCAATATGTACGCGCCTTTACTGATTTAAATCGTCGTATCATATGCAGCGAGTACATATCTATCTTTTATTCAACCGGTGCTTATGAAACCTTTTTTTTATGCCTTTGAGTGATGAGTTTTTACATAAAGTTTAAATTTTCATAAAAATCTGCCCTGTAATTTGGCGCTACATTATTTGGTTCGAAACGTTGATTTAGAAAATGAATTATGCATATAAAATACATCCAATTAGATAGGCAATATACATATAGATTTTCGGCTATAGATAACTTTACCGGAAGAACCATTTGTAAGACTTACGAGCCATTCACATTTGTGACGGTATGGCGGAAAACTTGAGCCAAGAAAAGCACATAAAGCCGTGGATTTTCTGTGAGGAGGTATCTTCTGGTCGTTGACTTCTATATTGATACCGACGACTTGGACTACATAGCAGGTATGTAGATATGATTGCCTAAGTTTAGGAGACTTGTGTGTTGCAGTGGCGAATGCTGGTTCTCCTTCATAGGGAAGCCCTAGCCTGTATAATAGGTAGGGATTTGGATGAGGGTCTTCAAAAGGTTAGTATTAAGTGAAGCCGATAGGAATGGAGTTGAAAGGAACACCACGACACTGGTGTATTAGAAACTTTGTTTCATCTTAAAACTCGGTGTACCTACTTTTTTTTTAATCTACAATGCACAAAAGTTGAGAAAAAAGCCCTAGGACATTTTTGGTGTTCCGTATCCAAAGGAGAAAAAATTACTTAGACTCCGCTGTCTGTCCGTCAGTCTGTCACCAGGCTATATCTCATGAACCGTGATAGCTAGACAGTTGAAATTTTCACAGATGATGTAAATCTGTTGCCGCTATGACAACAAACACTAAAAACATAAGGAAATCAATATTTATGTAGGGCTCATATACAACAAACGTGATTTTTAGCCGTTTTGTGCGACACCTTCGTGCACGAGCACGGCTCGCACTTGGCCGGTTTTTAAATACGGTATCGAATTGGTAGAGTCATAAATACTTAAAATATAAACATAGAGACAATCGATTAACAAAATTTTATATATTTTTTATATCTTAACCTGCAACTTTCTGCCCAACATTACCAGTTACAACCGCGACACTTAAGTTGGTCATTTGTGGTCTGTGGCCTACATGTGGGGTCCGAGTGAACGACACCAAACCGGTCAGCCTCTTAACACCTGGTTGTAACACTACTGACATACATTGTTATGTCCGCCTTATCTCTACTATTTATGTTTTTATAAGGTTCAAAGAGATTATTGGTTTATTTTGATCGATTGACTAACTTAAAGTTTTCTAAGTGGTGAACAAGGAACGGTTTATAGAGCCAGCTATTAGAGATTAGGTTTTAATAAGTTAAAAAAAAATAGTAGTCCTTATTGCTTTACGCTAGCGCGTACGTAGTTATAAAGATAATATTTACATGAAACATCACTTTACATACTACAAAAAGTTTTTTAAAGAAGGTACCTACAGTAAAACATTTCCTCTAAGTTAAAACCAATCGTAAAGAATCATTAACTTTCATGTAACTCAATCGTAATGGCACATATTAAGTTTGTCTTATACTTTTAATGAGCAATATGTAGTATTGAGGGTGAAAATTGATCTAGATTCGGTTATCCCAGAGAAACCGCAATTTTTTGAGTTTGTATATACTTATTTCTTCTTTCGTTGCGTAATAAGATATACGAGTTATTTAGCTCTTTAATTGTCAAGGCTCAGCTACTTATGCGTTGTTGGCGAATTAGTGACTCGGGTTCGAATCCCGGTCAGGCTAATATTTTTGTGATGATTTTTTTAAATAATCTCTTAATCTCTAAATCCTATCTGTTATTTTTTTCGTACTACTAAAACTCCGAGCAAAGGTGTTAATTATGCGCAGAATCAGATATTAATATAATTGCGATCTACCCGCGCACGTCTTCCTCCTTTATCTCAATTAGTCTGGCGAGGGCGGACTGCACTTGGGGTAATTGTACATAACACAGTGAAGTGTACACTTTGTGTTGCCTCAAGTGTACTAAATAAAAGCTTTATGTGAACATTATAGCTTTACTGTACTTTTATACTCGAATGCGGGTTTTACTGTTTGAGTAAGTGTTAAGTGTACTCTTAACACTGATGCGATTAAAGTTAATAAGTAAAAGCAAATGTTATGGTAATACCTAATAGATGACGTGGAAGCAATATAAAATAATACAGAAACAGATAAGTTCAAGAGAATTTTAACCCTTTTGTGGAGGGTAAACTAAATTGCCATTAAAAATAATAAGGGGTATTAGTGCGCGCATTTGGGGATCACGGAACGCATTAGGGTAACTGGAATGAGTGAATCAGGTAACCCCGGATCGCAGACTCGTGACGTGTTTGTGGATTTTGGATAGATTAATGCTTCTCTTTATATATTAGATTATATTAAAGGGGTAACAGTACAAACTTTCCTACCAATATTTAATTATGTATGTAGATAATCACTTCCTAGTTAATATATTAATGGAAAACTTTACACGGTACGAAAGTTTCATCATGTTTGCGTTTTCAATGGAATAAATAAATAAATAAATTTTCGAAATAGATTTGGTAATTTGATTTCGAACTTAAGAAGCTTGAATTGAGATGTATGTAACACGTACTGGATTACATTGTTCATATAGCTGGCGTGCTATGTCGAGAGTCTAATATTCGGGAGCGGAATAGATTGGGAGCTTGACGGGTCGGGTACAATCACCCGATTTGACTCCCGACCCGGGTATGTAGCGCGGGTCTTGTTCAACAATGTGGGGAGCGTGCGGCGTGAACGGACACGACACGTTCACCTCACTTACAGCAGTTGGGAGTGTTAAGTGTTCTTGACACAACGATGACTGCTGAAAGTTCTACAACCTACTCTAATTAATACCTACTATAATTAATACAATGTATTGTACTGTGTACAATAGTTGGCTTTAAAACTGATTAATAAATCGCCTCACAACAAGCACATGTTGTCTTGCTATTCACACTGGCCGCAGGTGTGCACCGAGATTACATCATAGTATTTTTGTATTCCGGACGATACAAGTATATTCAGCGGTGTACTCGGAACGCTACTCCGACTCCTATGCGAGGCGCGTTCCTTTCGTGCTTATCGCACATTTACATATGCTTCGCCCGCGCGCCGTGCTCGAGCATTGAAAATGTTTCATGAATAAATTTGTAATCCAATTCCGAGCTTAACTTTTCACTGCATCGATACACGCGCAATAAACTACGCTAATGAAAACCGTCGAGCACCAAATGACAAACAATCGCCGGTCCGCTCGAAACGATTCGTCATAAAAGTCGGCAGCCCTTTTTCGAGTTTCCTCGTTACGGGCTAAGACGAGAATCATTAGGAATTAAATTTCCCCTTTCATTAGTCCCTCAACCCTCGTATAATTCCGGACGCGGAGCAATAACAATATAAATCCCCCGTCGCGCCGAGCGGGGGATTAAGGCTTGTCTCGACCCTAATTTAGGGCTGCCCCCGCCCGGATTAACGGAGTGCCGGAATCCGCCAGGGTTGTCGCCGCGCATAAACTCGTTACGTGTTTAATGTTTTATTGACGGGTGGCGAGGGACCGAACACTCGAGCCCGCCCGGCGCCGGCTGCGATCTCCGAACGATCCGGCGATCGCACCGAAACTTTTACGACTGCGAAGTTATTTATTTTTTAAACGCACAGAGGTCGCAGCATAGCCGGGTTTATATCTGACTATGAGCACGTCCTTGACGTTAATAAAACGTTCGTAAAATAAGCAATTCCCATTTTACACGGCTATCATGCTCACTTCTTTTTTGTACGTGAGCGGCGTGCACAGCATCGCCTAACTCGGAGATAACATATTTTATTTTCAACATCTATTTTATTACAAATAGAGGTGAAAAAATATTTTGCATGAAACCAGAAACAGGCGTTGATCAACTTACGAAAAAATATGCAACTGACTCCAAAAGCTCAAAGCATATATTTTAGAGCATTTATATAATAGGCTATTGTACATTTTTTTCAAATACATTTTATAAATGTTCATATCGATTCGATAGTCAACTAGTATTTTTATTTCCTGGAAATAATATCTCTTTATGCAATGAAAAAATAATTAAAATTTAAACGGTACCTACTTATATGTTTGCGCCAAAACGACAGCTACCATTATCGTGACGTCATAAGAACAGAAACAAATAAATGTCATATGTGCGTGTGTAGTGCAACATGCATGAACTTTAGGTTTAACTTTTTGTGTTGTTGACATTTGATTATGTTCTTATGACGTCACTTACAAGAAAAATATGGCGGCTGGCGTTTTAGGTAACGTGACATACAGATAATAAAACTACATTTTTATTTTCGAAATTTTAAATAAATCGCATATTTATATAACAAAATAGTGTTGTATTCGTATTTATTATGATAGAAACTATATAAAATATAACAAATGTATATTATTTGATTTCGATGGACGAAACTAGCCTATTGCTGTATGTATTAAAAAGTAAAAACCACTAAGTACAAATTGGTGGGGGCGTCGAAAATACAGATTCAAATCACACAAAATGAACGCTGACAAATTAATATTCGTAGTTGTAGTCGGGGAGCCGGGAACGAATTGTTTATCCCGGCATTAAGGCGCGGCGGGAGTGTCGACGCACATATTGCTGTCTTGGGGGACCACGCACCCTTCCTACGGAGATCACAATTAAATCACTTGGCATTTGTCAACACACCTCGCGTTAGGGTTGTAAATGCGCGCTTTCGATATTTTTGAATTTGTTTACTTTTAAAAACCTGTAAACCCCAGAATAGTGTTAAAGCGCTTTAGACGGTATTTGAACTTTTGAAGCGGTCCAGTAAACGTAGCATGACCACCATAGATATGCGTTTTGTCTAACAATAGACGTACCTATACTGACGATTGTACGGAAAAAATGACAGATTTCTTTTATCAATCTATCATCTTGTCTATTTTTCCGTAAAATTCATCCATTTCTATGGTGCAGTGTTCGTGCAGAAACATCTTGAGGAAAATAGTCAAATTGAAGAAGGAAAGAAAAGAAAGAATTAAAGATATAATATTATAATAATATAATATTATAATAATAATGTAATATTATATAATAGTAGTAGTAACTGTAATAGGTATATAATATATTCTAAAAATATAACATTCACAACTGAAGTGTCTCTATTTTAAATATCAAATGAATAGTTTAAAATGTATAAATAAATCCATAATATTAATTTGAATTACAGCCTACAATGTAACATAATTATTTGTAAATTAAAAAGATAATATATTTTAATTATGTCTTCTATGTTAATTTTGAATACATATTCAAAACTTTAATTACATACTACACAGTTTGTAGCGATATAATTGTTACAAAATCACATTTAATTGGGAGTTAAATTGTAAAAAGTTCTTACAAAAAATGTGTTCATTACAATTCCGTCACGAACGTTTAAAGTCTCAGTAACGACAAAAGAATCTTACTTTATGATCAGTTACATAGGCAACATGTCTTAGCAATTTTCCGAACGAATAGAAGCGGCGCAACTCGATCCTGTGTAATTTGTTCAAGTAATCCCAGAAGCTGGGACGTATTAAAATTTTAGTCGCGACCGCAAAGTAGACGCTAACACAAAATGAAAGTCGTCGACACTTGAGGGCCGCGTAGTTTCGAGGGGAGTTCGCAGAAATACTCTCGGAATTTTGGAACGGCGGATGAGTTTCCCAAGTCAACTCAATTATCGTTTTAATTAAGGCGCTGCCGTGCCACGTGACATTTGTTTGCGTGCGTGAAAGCGATCTCACGGCCCCCTCCCCCGCCTCCTCCTCACGCCCCGCATCCGCCCGCCTGTTAATTGTACTAATTACTCTTGTAATGGTGTAAGGGTGGAGATTGCTTATCGACGTTCCCTTATATCTATAACACATTTCCCTGTTTATTTTAACGGTTCCATTTTAATTTAGGAAATGTTATCTATTCATTTGTATTTCGCACCCTAACAGGGTGGATCGTTACTTTATTGTTTTTTTTATAAATAGCCGCAGTATTTTTACGTTAAATAGATTTTATTCGTCTTCACTCTCTTTCTTAAAGTCTCAGATTTAACTTCTCAAAACATAAAATCAAACGATAACTTATTAAAAACAAAGTAAGAATATACATTAAAAATATGTTTTAATTATTTTCCAGATAACTACTGTTCGCTTGTTTTGTGTTGATAGTTGATACGTTCCGAGGCGATACTGATACCGGCGAAAATGGCAATTTATAGTGAAAATTTTCAATAGAGCATCCACCCTTCAGCTATTCACGGGCGGTCGGGGGCGTGGGAGGCGGAGCGGGGCACACGTCAGGGGCAATTCGGTTATTTGAGGTCGGCCGTAAACCGAACGCAGTAAACGCAATCCACCACTCGCAACCGTAAACTTTACGAGTCACGTAAAAACGCGCTCCGAACCGCGCCGACTCGCTACCATAAATTTATGCTAATGTATTCTTTATAGGAGTTTAATGTGTATTCACAAATTCCACCATTATTTATGTATTCGAATAAACCGGCGAGGTTAATTTTAAAGTCGCGACGCGGGCCGGTGTTACGTGTTAGCGATTTTTTTATTTATTCACATTAACGTGGCTTCCGATGAATATCTTGTTAAATTGTATATAATTATGAATAACAACGTTTGTATAATTTTTAAGGAACGTGTGCAATGTGCATGCATGAGGAACAGAGACCTTCAAATGTTTGTTAAACGTGTCTGAATTGTTAAATAATTGTTATCTTAGTACTTATTTACGTCGGAATTTTAATTTATTTTTTATAATTTTAGTTTATTTTCACACTCACGAAATAGGTGGCGAATCGAATCCAGAAACGGAGTTAAGGCATCAGTTGGCACGATAAAAGTAGAAAATGTCGCGTATAAATCACATAACTTCAAAACTATTATGGCTGAAATATAGTCTGAACTCAATCCTTACATTTCCGAGCGGCGGGCGGTCTATTTATCTATTTCCCCCGCTTCCGCCCCCGAACGTCCGGTTAACCGCCCCCCTTCCGGTTAACCGGGCGGCCGGCGCGGCTAAACGGCTCGTCGCGTGACCGCAGACAATAAGCCCCGGCGGCGTTAACAGCGCGCCTGTGTGTTGCCACTTTATATGTTACGTCACGGCCCCCCGTGTGCCACCCCGCGCGCGCCTCGATCGCCCCCGCGCCGTGCACATGTGAGGTCGGGCGACCGACGAGTCGTGTTGTCGGAGCGTGTACTTCGCAGGCGACGGATACCGACACTCCCCCGGCCCCTTCAATTCGTCCCTCCGAAACCCACTCAATTGCCTTTTTCTTGAGTCTCCGCGTAATGGGATAAAGTACAAATTAACCCTAACAATCGCACAAATATGTCGTATCAAAATTGAGACTTAAAGGTGGCATAATGCATGGGATAATATATCCTTATTTTAAAATCAAAAAAAGCTCTTTTTAGGGTTCCGTAATACTCAAGGTACCCTTATAGTTTAGTTCTGTCCACCGGTCCGTCTGTCTCTCTGTGTCTAACCGCGCTTCTAGCTTCTGTAATTATGAATATGAATGTATGACATTTGGTATAGTCAAAAACTGTGTATAGATCTCGGTTTTCGCATCACAAAATAATAATAATTTTATATATCAGGGGTGACTCCATACACAAGTGGAGATGAAATATATTTTTTCATTCTACCCCATCGTGTGGGATATCGTTGAATAGGTCTTTTAAATAAAATTCAAGGTTTCATACATGACTTTTTTACAAAGTCAACCATTTTCGAGTAATCGGCCTCCAAAGTCAATTATAAGTTGCCACGCAGATCCAAACTATAGGTGACAGAAAGTTGCAAGTTTCCATGCTGATAGATCATGCTAAAAACTCTTTAGAAGTAGAAACGGTAACTTTTAATGTAATTCAAAGAAAACCTGCGCGTTGATAGTTACGGAACCCTCCTTAGACATGTCCTGACATGCTCTTGGTTAGGTTATTATTAAAGCTTTCATTTGTGCGTATTTACTGCTAATGGCTACCTAACAAAATGACACGAGCTGAAGTTTACTATTATTACGTATAATTGAAGTTAATTTAACAACTTAATATATATGTTACTTCAATTCCGAACATAGTCATGAGACCAATAAAAACGATATGAGAAATAAAACAAGTCTTATTGGTATCACATTACTGGTATAAAGATAAACGGCATCGAAATGACTAATCCAAATGAGCAACTCATAAACGGCGGTTCGCCGACATAAAATCCGTCCAATTCTCTCCGTGGGTCTCTCGAAATAGCACCACTTGAAATTTGATATCGAACGCTGCGGAGATTGTGTGCTCGTAAAATTAGGCCCCGACCACACGCTCCGACTAATACAGATCGGCCGAGCTCCGTCGTCCGGTCGTGCCGTTTATAAAATCTTCCAAGATCCAATAAAAATCTTTATTGCTTCGTGCGTATCGTAATGGCTCTGTAGGTATTACTTATTTGAATTTTACTATTCCAATTGCCTCGCCTGACTTACCGCTATTACATTAGTACACTCGGATCACGCTACGTGAATACTGAACAAAACATTCAATTATTATGTCGTTTATTGTTATTACTTATTGTAATTATATGGAATAGATTACGTGACTTGTTTATAATATATCTTAATAGTACGATGTCTAATAATAATATTCATTTCATTTTTCTTCTTGTTTAATTTCTTTTATTTTATTCTATGTATGTGTTGTACCTGGACTTCAATGTGAGAATGTGAGGGCGGAACTCCAATTCTCGTTATTAACTTACACTTTCATTTTACACTAATTAAATTATAAATTAATCGTCTTGACATCATAAACTGATTTTTGGAGTTTGGACCAATCAAAACTGGCTTGACGTTGGTTTGGCGTTTATGAGAATACCATTTCGCAGTTGTAACATATCGTGACTGGATAGTAACTGTATTATTGCAGAATTTATTTAGCAGAATCGACCTTCAGATCTCACTGGTATTACTCGCTTGCTTTGTTAGACAACATCTAAAGATTTCTTATCTAGTTATTTAGGATGCGGGGCAGCAAAAACAGCACGTCGAAGTTATCAGGCACTACGTTATTCAAAGTTATGACGACACCGTTATGAAGGGTGTACAGATGTGATCTTGGGGTCTGGGCGGCCCCGGGCGGCGCTGTAAGTCACAGCGGGCGGCGACAGGTTGACGGCGAGCCGAGCAAATTAACAGCTCGCCACTAGCCTCTCAGTTTGTAGCCTCGTAAAATTAGACCGGGGATTGTACCCGTTAGACCCTTTCGGGTACAATCCCCGGCGGATTTCGTATTAAGCCCGGGCCATTTCTCATTCAAGATCATTTACGACACGGCAATTTACTGTCGGCGTGGCTACAATATATTGTAATGTTCGCTCAAATTATGTTCGCTACCATAATCTATATTACGTGCCAGAACTTGTGTTATATAAGGGCGGGATGGAGTGTGACCATATGTCAAACGACAGGGGTCTACTCGAAATCACACTGCAGCATGTCGACAGAACAATAAATAATATTAATAACAAACGTTGAACTGACTTTGGAGTCAAATACATAATTTATTTAGTAAATCGGCCTAAATTAAAAGCTTTAAGGATATTGCGTGCTGTAAATAACAATAACTCAAACTTTATTTTCATTTTCACAAAGTAGAAACAAACGGTCGAGTCCCTTGAGCTGCGCCGCAGGACTACGAGATTTTCGTAACCCGTTGCTACGATTTTTCGTAGCGAACTAGATAATATACGTAGCACATTTTTCAACTGTTTTCTCAAAGTCTTATAACAAAACATAATAACATTTAATTAGGACGGTTGCCTAATATGTAAACAAAATTATAGTATTTATTTTCCTATATTTAGAATTTGGAAAATACAAGTAAATATTCAATACAGTTGAATTTTCTAGCTCCCGCATTGTAAACATTATCTGCTGACCAACATTGTTCTAATTCCCGTATTCCTATAGGAATAAGTATATTCATATCGCGCAGTGTGTATTCAGGGGATACTGTAATGTCAACACGAGCAATTCCGAGGCTGGGCTGCCGGGTTCGACACGTATATGATTATTTCATTAGTCGGTATTTGCGCGCTCATCCAAATGGTCGACCCCTACACCCCCGGCGGGGGACGGTGGGGGCCGACCACTCCCGGAGCTAATCATGCGGTCAGTTTGTTCTGCCTCAGCGTGTTTTGATATTGATATTGACCGTGCGCTCGGCTCGATGCACGCGGATTTATTTGCGAACAATGATCGATTGATTGCCGACAAACGTAAGCTTTCCATTAAACGCTCTGATTATGTTTACCCCCGACTATTTGTTAACGTGAATGAAATATTTCATTGTTACAGAGGAATTCTATTTCACCGGGCGAGAGAGAGAAGTACAGGACGCGGAGCCCCGCGGAGCCCGACCACAAAAAGTTAAAAAAGGAGGAGAAAGACATGGGCCATGTAAGTTTTATATTTTGTATTCGCATTTTTGTTTCTGCCTATTAAAATTTGAGTAGAAGGAAAACAAGTCAAAAAGATACAAAATGCTTTGTCCTCAAAATTCAAATGAATTTAAATTTAATAACGCACAGCGTGTCTAATTGCCGGGCAAATATATCTTTTGAACAAACACTTGATTTGCTCAAAATAAACAATCACAACACGCGCTTATTTTTTGCGCTCACAAAAACACTGGAAAATTCGTGTATTTATTTTTTTACACTGGTACAATGACAGAATCCAAACATTATGTTTTAACGCCTCTTTTTACCAACTAAGGCCCTATGACTCGCCATAAAGAACAAACTCGTAACAGCCCTGCGACACACCGCTTTAAATAATAATTCATTTGCCGTGTTTGGTTAAAAAATGTGGGTATTGAGAGCGGAATTTTTACGATGCGCGTGCATACCGACAGCCAAAAAGCGACATAATGAAGTTAGAGCTGACTGTCACTCAATATTCCGTGAAAACTCGTAAATAACTTCAAAGTAATACACACGTTTTTAGGGATTAGGTGTTATCCTTTTTTCCCAAAAACGAATAACATCTAACACCTAAAGCGGAATCCCTGAGCCTCTAAATGTGACGTCATCATACTCCATAAGCCTTTGCAATGTGACGTCATTATACTCTATGAGCTTTAGTAATGTCACGTCATCATACTCCAGGACTTGGTGGTGGACGACGCGAGCGAAGAGCCCACGTCGCCGCACAACGGCGCGCCATCCCCGCGCGAGAACGGCCTCGACAAGCTGCAGCCCAAAAAAGAACACCCCCCGCACAGTCCTAGGTGAGTAATGAAAAACCTTTATGGGGAAAATTCTTTTTATAAAGTACAAGTTTCATGGTGTAAGGATTATATTATATTACACGGAGCTCTATCAGACTCTCTACCTCATATTCCTACAAGTGGCAAAGTATTTGTCTATGATATATTCTACGTTCAACAATGTCAGCTTTCAAACAAAAAAAAACTATATCAAAATCGGTTCATCTGTTTGGGGGCTAGATGCCACAAACAGACACGCACACAGACAGATAGCTCAAACTTATAAAGCCCCTCTGTTTTCGTCTGGGATTGATAAGAAGTACGTCGGACAATGCACATCGAATAATAACTTTAGTTTTTACAGGTTAATAACTCTGTACAATAGTATAAATTCCTATATTACCATAACTAATAATGTTACCTAAACATCTACTTAGAAATTCAAAATCATTTAGTCACCTTATAATTTAATTTGCCAAACGACCAGTTACAAAAGAAATATTTTTCTAAAAGATTTTAACTACTAAAAATTTTTGCGCGATGTAGTTTCAGGAATCTAGGCCAGTTTTAATGTCAAAGTTGAAGTAACTAGTAAAAAATTGTTGATATATTTTTGTTACATGTTGTATTAAAACAAAATTAAATGTCATCACCGTGCACCCCAACCCGGCAAAACTGACAAAGTAATTACTTAATTAAAATTCTCAAAACTACGGCGGAGGTGGGCGAAATATATTTTTTAATTAACGTTTACGTCAAAAATTTTACACGATTTACATGCTTTTGCGAAAATATTAAGTTGGAAACATTGTATTTATCTTCCATTGTGAAATAAAAACTTGGTGCACAAAGTGTACCGAAATCGTTTCTACGTTCAAAAATATTTATAATCTCATTAGTACGTCCGTGCTAAGTGATGCGCAAGCAGATTCGAAGGCATGTCTATTACGCATAAATTAAGGCCGTAACAGACTTAAAGTATGTCGAACATTGCAAATGCTGTATAATCGTTACATCCGTTTAAAGGAAGCCGTATTTAAAGCTCTGCTACATTGCTAGGTCAACGTGCGTGAGTATGGGAGAGTGATACGCTAAATCAATTAAAAGCGGAGTGCGGAGGCGTCATGTCGTGACCCGGGCGCGTCGCGTAATGAGATTACACGTGTCACAGCCGGATAATCACAGTAGTTTTGTGAGGGTAGGACGAAAACAAAAAGGACAAAGTTGGCCTACCACAAAAGTAATGATGATTGTCTATCCAGTATCTAAATGTGGGACCGCACTAGGTGTAACTACGCGGCAGTGGAACTCTGCGACGTGGCACTCCATTGCGGTGTTACTTGTAGGGACGCGTCGCGTCGCTGCGCTGCCTGCGGTCTTAAGGGTGACCATAATATGGTTCGGCAACCACAACAGAAATGATATTATTTTTTATCATAAAGCCGTACCTAAAGATGACTTTAAAGTGGCTTAACTTATCCAGTGCATAACTGTCTTAATAAGTGTTTAGTTCATTGCATACTGTTATTCAAACCCGCAAGCGTGAGAAATTAACAACAAAAATATGATCACAATTTCAGACTTACAGACGAGACACATTTACATAAGTTGGTATATTAACAAAAACATTACAGTATAATTTGTATAAGCCTTATAAATAACATAGTAGTGACCTTCACCTGTCCCGACATCAGTGGCGGCTACCGACAACTGTTTAGTGATATAAAGTGAAGTGTTCACTGTTCACACGTAGACAAGTAGCCGACACGTTGATTTGATGTTATATTCGTTTCATATTAATGGTTTATTATTATATGTTTCGAATACCCAATAACGAGAGATTTAAATGGTTTACTATTTTACAGTTATATAGGGATGCTACACCAATGGAATTCTTTCTAGTTTCTACGCTATATTTGATTTCAATTGGGCATATTTGCCTGTTCCGTTAGCAATTAATACCTGACCAAACTTTTCTACAATTAAAGTAGAAACTAGTAACTACTTATAAGGCACATAACGCAATGATATCCTATTAGTCGTACAGATAAAAATATTAATTCCACGCTTAAATTGATTTCAGATCTGGCACGTCGAGTAACGCATCCACACCCTCAGCGAAGAAACTAGACGAGAAGCCCAGCACGCCCATATCGAAGCCCGTGACTCCAACTTCGGGAGCAAGTGGGGTCGGCGCAGCGGGGGCCCCATTGAAGGCAGCTGTCAAGCCTCCCGCGCTCCAGTACCCGTACCTGGGTAATGGGGCACATGATGCGTACGGGCTAGCGGGGTACTCCGCAAGAGCGGCTCTCGCGTATGAACCTCTGCGTCCGCCAATTGGCCCCGCCGCGCTCGCGCCCATACCCGGTGGAAAACCGTAAGTACATGTTGGATTATTATCAGATTTCATAGAAGCGGAGGCCTGTGTGTGCCTAAACGTATCAACCTATTTAAATCTTTATACTGCTTGCTGCAATGAATTATTTGAATTATGTACCCGGCCAAAAAGAATACATATCGATCGTATAAGAGATGTAGGCTTCGTAGTGCGTTTTATGACGTATTCGACACAGATTATGCTCTACCAAAGCCTTTTTAAAGGTGTTGCTGGTCAGGTACAGAATATCTGTTTTCAAGAGTTCAAAATACTTATTTTCAAAAACTTATACCTGTTTTCAGAGCATACTCTTTCCACGTATCCGCCGAGGGGCAAATGCAGCCCGTGCCCTTTCCGCCCGACGCGTTAATGGGCCCCGGTATCCCCCGCCACGCGCGCCAGGTCTCCGCGCTCGCGCACGGCGAGGTGGTCTGCGCGGTGACCGTGTCGTCGCCCACGAAGTACGTGTACACGGGCGGCAAAGGCTGCGTCAAGGTGTGGGACATCAGCCAGCCCAGCAAGGCGCCCGTCAGTCAGCTGGACTGCTTGGTGAGTGGGTAACTGTCCCGACCAATTTTTGACAGTTTATTATTTTTTTAACGTTTGAATTTCAGTCGTAATGTGAAATTATGAAACAGTTATGTTCATTGAACACTCGTGCTCGTGTAATATAATCTCAGGAAAAAAGTCACCATAATGTCTCCTGTTCACATTACTAAGATTGGTTATTAACTAAAACTAAACTTAACTTATCATTAATTGATACCTTTTTTTCGTCTACCTACATTTATTACTTTTTTTTTCCTTTATTGTTCCGTCAATATCCAACATTAAGACCTACTTCTATTTCTTTTCAGCAAAGGGACAACTACATCAGGTCCGTGAAGCTACTCCCCGACGGACGGACGCTGATAGTGGGCGGGGAGGCATCCAACCTATCGATATGGGACCTGGCGTCCCCCACGCCGCGGATCAAGGCCGAGCTGACGTCGTCTGCGCCCGCTTGTTATGCGCTGGCTATAAGTCCTGATTCCAAGGTGAGAACCCCAATGTGTTATATTGGTAGCTTCGCAAAAATTTAATACATATAACATTTCAAAAAAGGAGACACAAAAGTTACATTGATATAGTTTTCCCAAGTTGTTTAATCTATAAACAATTAAAATATATCTATTGGTACTAATAATAAAAAGAAGGAAGATTTGTTTGTTGGCTTGCATTGAATAGGCTTATAAACTACTCGAATTTGGCACACATATAGTGTAAACTACGGGGAAGGTCATAGGCTACTTTTTATAGCGGCAAAATGTACGGTTCCCACGTTATTTCCAATTGTGTGTACGAAGTCGTAGGCAACATCTATTGTGGTATTTTCTCAAGAAAGTTCGGGTGGTTGTTTACCAAACTATCTGTTTGCTCATTTGCCTAAGTTACATTCGCTTCCAGGTATGCTTCAGCTGCTGCTCGGACGGCAACATCGCAGTATGGGACCTGCACAACCAGACGCTGGTGCGGCAGTTCCAGGGCCACACGGACGGCGCCTCCTGCATAGACATCTCCGCCGACGGCACCAAGCTGTGGACGGGCGGACTTGATAATACTGTCAGGTGAGTTGATACACCGTGTTAAATTAGGTGTTAATTAAGTGAGGAAAAGTCCGGTTCCAAGAAGGCTGGCAAGGAACTGAGAGCCTAGGGCGCTGTCATGATTTTGTCAGATTTTCATACAATTCTCATTCGAGAACGTTACGTTTACGCCGCTGTCAAATGTTTCTGCTAGGCCCACTCGTAATACTTCTGGTGTATGTAGATATAGGTTAATAAATGATAACCATCTGGAGTGATCCGCTTTTTCGCGCTCTATCCCATAAAGGATGGAGCGATTTTAAAACGTTTGCAAAAGTGGAATTTCAATCGTCCTGGTACTTTTAACCGCGTAAGATATTATTGGATGAAGAAAGCCTGCAATTTGCATCAACTTTCACGTTCCTCGAGTAAATATAATAAATAATAACTGAATATTTGTATTTTCAGATCTTGGGACTTAAGAGAGGGCAGACAACTACAGCAGCATGACTTCAGCTCACAGATATTCTCATTAGGCTACTGTCCGACGGGTAAGAAGAATATAACCTTATTACATAATCTTATACTTTAAACAAGACAATTTCGTGTATATGTATATAATCGGTTTCTCGAAAATGGCTACAAGTATTACCATGAAATTTAGTATGCAGGGAGTTTTTGGAGGAGAAAAATCGATCTAGCTAGGTCTTATTCCTGGAAAAGTGCTCATTTATAAGATATATGTGTTTTTTCTTTTGTCGTGCAACAATATATCAATAATTTCGACTTTAATTTTCGACGTCAGTCCGATTGGCAGATTAGTGTTCCTACATGTATAATTTTTGCTTTGTTTGAAAATTCGGAATGTAGTGGGTTCAAATCCCGGTCAGATAAATATTTTTGTGATTCTTTTTATTCCATTAAATTTATCAGAAATCCGAGCAAAGCTCGTTTACCCGGGTACTTTAATTAAATAGATATTAAACACTTTTATTTCTAAACATTAAATATGGGTTACATTATATTTATTGTGTTTAGAAACTGTTCTTTCTAATGGTTGTAGGCTAATTGAGGTCGTGTAACATTTTTATTTAATCCTATTACCAAGCAAAATGTTGCATACAAAATGGGTACTGGCAAAATGCAGTTTTGTGTAAAACTGCATTTTTTTCTCGACTAAGTATGAAAGTCAGTACAGTTGTACTGTAGTAAAAGTTGACTAAATTTATAAGTATATTATATAATGCTGAAGTTTTAATGCCTCCATAAAAATGACCCTGCTTACAATATTTACATACAATATTTTTACCCAGGCGAGTGGCTAGCAGTAGGCATGGAGAACAGCAACGTGGAGGTTCTGCACGCGGTCAAGCCGGATAAGTACCAGCTCCACCTGCACGAGTCGTGCGTGCTCTCGCTGAGGTTCGCCAGCTGCGGCAAGTGGTTCGTGTCCACTGGCAAGGACAACCTGCTGAACGCATGGCGCACGCCGTATGGCGCTAGTATATTCCAGGTAAATATTGATTATATTGATACTAAAATAATTACAAAATTTTGGACAAATAATAATAAAGATCCCACAACATACCTATGAATGCAACGGCCGCAGGACCATCGCAAGTTCAAAGCGTGTTCCGGAAATAATTCAGCGACGTCATAGAAATTTGTAATGCTAGCCGTACACGTAACGGTATACCTGACAGGTTTGCCTGTACAGTTCAGTTGAACAGGTGAAACTGAGCGTTTACTTTGCACAACTGTGCAGGTTCAAAACTTCAAAACTTTATTAGCACAATATTGTCAATTTTCTATTAAATGTTAATACATAATTTAGTTTCTTTTTTATATTATTTGGTAGTCTTGTAGATATTTTTACTGCCATATAATATAGACCTTCATTAAGCATTTTTATTAAATATAGTAAGTGTAATCTGTCTTTGTCTAATACTGATGTTTAAATACAGTGTCAGCTCAAGCTTACCTGACAGGTATAACTGAGCAGGTAGATCTGTCAAACCTTACGTGTATGGCTAGCTTCACGTAGCCAATGGACGCTGTGAAGAACTGTCCGCGTCTTGCGCCTATATTTATACCATTACACGATGGACAAGGAGATGGAGTATGGCAGTAGCCTGTAGTAGGCCAGCATGGACCATTGGGTGTTCTTGTCATGTTTGATCTGACAATGTATACATTTAGTCTTTAGTGTATTCGGCTAAGGGGACACCACGGTGGCGTCACCAGCGTCTGATTGTATTGTTTTAGTGTCAAATAGGAGGCTTTTACTGGAAGCCGCCCTGATGAAGATTGAAGACACCACATATTATGTTCTAGTTGTAGGAAAATATAGTTCTAATGATCACATTTTGTTACAGTCAAAGGAATCGTCGTCAGTGCTGAGCTGCGACATCTCATCGGACGACAAGTACATAGTGACGGGCTCCGGCGACAAGAAGGCCACAGTCTATGAAGTGATCTACTAGGCGATCTACTAGTGAAGTGATCCAATAGTGAAGTGATCCACTATTGAAGAGATCCACTAGTGAAGTGATCCACTAGTGAAGTGACACTACAGTGAACGTTCGGCGAACGGTGATATAGCTTTAGTGTATGTATAGTAAGCCTTATGTACTTATGCGACTTGTTTATATAGATTAGTGTGCGCGGTTTATGTTTATTTGTTGAGCGCTAGTAGTGTACGTTGACAGCAGATCTCAAGATGATTTCGTTTCAATATTGTTGTAAAATGCTCGTATTAAAAGATATGCGCAAATTATTTTCTGACTCTCATTTATTCCCCTGTCGTTGTGAAACTATAATAACTGTTTGACAACCTTCGAATAAGTGTCGAATAGCTGATATGAAAGTTTTATCGCTGCTTACTTTATATGGAGTGACAGAGACAAAACAAACAGGCCCTTAATAAAATGAGAACTGTTGCAAAAAACTATTTCGACGGCATTAGAAATACTTATCTATTGATGAGAATGTTGATCTAAATTGAAGGTGAATAAAATTCAAAGTGGATATGCTCAGGTGTTAGATAATGTTACTACATTAACTAACAACCTGCGCATATTAGAGCTAGAGCTCTCGGCATCGAAAAAGGAGGTCATCCCGAACAAGTATTGGACCACAGCAGATCCCTAGGGGCCCAAAAGTTTGATGTAAAACCGCCGGTCTGGCGGTTCTAAATCTGGCACATTATTAATAAAAAATTAACCAAAATGTGTCTTTACACATTTTTTGAGTACAAAAAGGTCATAAGGTACAAGAAAACTGTTCTGATATACGGCAGCGCGCCAATTAGAAACCGATAAAAATGCAAGTCTGGCAGTCCCACTCTTGACCAGATTCCAGCCAGCCCGCCCTGAACGTGTAAGAATTTTCAGTAAAAAAAAAGGTCATATAGAACAAGGTCAAGTTATACGTTAATCTGTTCGTCTCTTAATCCTCTTTCGAAAACCGTCGGTATAGCATGCTCAAACCTACCCAAAAAGTCAGCCAGAAATTTTTATATACATATCGAGAAGTTTGATAATAAACAATTTAATCCACAATCATATTGATTATACTAATATTCTGTGTCAATAAAACCAAAAGTATATATGTACTAAATATCAGATCAGATTGTCAAAGATAAACGGGTCAAATTTATATTCGAAAGTTGACTGCCCACAAAACTGGGAGTTTTGCAAACTTTGGAACTTTGTATCTTAAAAAATGATTTTATTACACTAAAATATAAAAATAAAGCGACTGGGTGTGACACACTATCAATCGCTACACAGAAAATATTTTTCACTAATATTAATTTTAAGCATTATAAGATTTTAGTTTAGTACAATTTTGGTTTTATTGCTATCAAAGTTTGGTATATTTAATATGATTGTGCATTCAAAATGGCCGTCGTCATAAATTGGCTGTCTTTTAATTATTTACAAACTTCTCGATACGGGTGTCATCAAAGAGAGTGTAAAACGTAGAATATAGTTGATTATAAAAAATATCACCAGCACACATAAATTTTCCCTCTTAGACTCTGCAACGCTAAAATTATCACTTTAACGCACAAATGCTCGTAGAATAAATTTTAGAATATTGTATCTAGTTCATGTTTATAGAACATATTTTTGACAAAGTCAAGTTATAGATTGACGTATAACTTGACCTTGTTCCTATGACCTTTTTTACTGAAAATTCTTACACGTTCAGAGCGGTCTGGCCCGAAACTGGGCAAGAGTAGTACTGCCAGACTAGCATTTTTATCGGTTTCTAATTGGCGCGCAGCGGTGTATCAAAACAGTTTTCTTGTTCCTCATGACCTTTATTTACTCAAAAAATCTTCACACATTTTGATCATAAAATAATCTGCCAGGTTTAGAACCGCCAGACCGGCGGTTTTATATCAAACTTTTGGGCCCCTAGCGATTTGCAATGGTCCCAGTCCGATGCTTGTTCGCGATGACCTCATTTTTCGACGCCGAGCTCCTAGCTCTATATCCACTTTATCACGTAAAAAACGTACAAACGTTACTAGTTACTACTAGTAACGTACAATTTTTACGTTCTCAGAGAATAGAACTGCAGGAAGTAACTGTCCTAGTTACTTCTTGCAGAAAGCACTAAAATAATTTCTGCACCCACTACTAGGTATTCACACGAACACGTAAAATTAACATTGTCATCGACTATATCTACAGTTATAGTTTCCACAAGTTTTTTTTTTTTATAGGGGCCACCGAACAAACGGGTCGCTTAATGGAAATCAATTACCGTCGCTCACATACACCCGGAGCAACAGAGAAACCACAAGTGCGTTGCCGGCCTAAGATACATTTTAGCTCAAAATACGGTTATAAACTGTTGACTCTACCTCTTTTAAGAAAATCTGCTCCTAAAGTTTAGGTATAAAGGATAATAAAATTACACAAAAAATTGGCATGTAGTAAGTACATAATTGAGATATCTTCATACAAAATATTGGCATGTAGTAAGTACACAATTGAGATATCTTCATACAAAAAATTGGCATGTAGTAAGTACATAATTGAGATATCTTCATACAAAAAATTGGCATGTAGTAAGTACATAATTGAGATATCTTCATACAAAAAATTGGCATGTAGTAAGTACATAATTGAGATATCTTCATACAAAAAATTGGCATGTAGTAAGTACATAATTGAGATATCTTCATACAAAAAATTGGCATGTAGTAAGTACATAATTGAGATATCTTCATACAAAAATTTTCTAGTAGGTAAGCCTATATTTAGGGGTAGATCCGTATTCTACACGTAAAATACTATTGCCACACTTGTTTTGAGTTTCGTTGAATGAAATTAGTGTAGTCAAACCAATGAAAAAAGAATTTCTTACAGCAGTTTGACGATCGCGCTAAATAATGTAACTAGTGAAAACTGTACTATCATGTTAATCATATTTTTTTCAGTAATTTTATTTACACTAAATCAACAACAACAAGCAATCATTCATCGTGATGATAACTACGATATTATACCTACACGTGTCTGTTATGTGATGAAAGCAATTCCCAATAGCTATTTAGGGCCATTAGTGCCCACTGCCCATATGGGGAGTGTGATAACATAATCATAAGTATAATGATAGTGGACTAACGGGCTATGTTTTATAGGGATCAGCCAAACATAGATAAAGGACAGAATTTTCGAACCATTACCATATTGTATATGGAAATTGATCTCTTTATTCTTAAATATAACATTTTTACAACTTAAAATTAAATGTCGCAAAATTGTCTAGGGTTGGGTCAAAAAATCTGAAAAATTTCATAACGGTAGTCCATGTGATGAACTTTAGAGGAAAACTATAACGGCTTGTAAAACTTTGTTAGTTCAGGAGTTATAGATGCCTAAAATGTAAAATGCGCTTACTTGGAAAACTTCGTACAAAAATAACGAAATAATAAGTGAACATGTAAAATATTGCGTGCGCGAGTCCGGCTCGCTCTTGGCCGGTTTTATTTATTACCGACTTGTTATAAATATTAGGAACGCTACATTTTTCATTTGCATATCTCTATTCATAGGTCCATCACATCCCTATAAGTTCCGTGTCCAAACCAATTATATTTTTTTTTTACAAATGAATATAATGCCGTACCTACCGTCCAAGTAACAATAATGATGTTATTTTCCGTTGTAGTGTTGTACCAGATCCCGGCACCGCCAGGCACCGAGTTATCACATGCGTATTACTATAATGCGCTGTTTATAAGTAGCTATACTGTAGAGTCAGTGTCCTCACATACATAACTGATTCCCCGTACCTACAGTAGGTTTAGATGGTGATTTATTTAAGGGCAATTATCATACCTACAACGTAGAAGAATACCTTAGCTTTATAACTGCTCAGAAACGTTTTAGGACCTACGTGCCTGCTACGCTATTTATTGCTACTTATTGCATGGAGATAAGAGTAAAGCAGGTAGGTAGTGGATACTTATTTGATTACTTACTTATTGACTCCACGTGTGTGTAATGGATTATTCAGCTGCAATTACATGTTAATAATCTTTCCATAATACTCAACACATTAAAGTAAATAGTAAGTATGTAATTAAGATGTAGGTTTACTCAATAAGTTTTAATTTTTAGGGTTCCGTACGCAAAGTGTAAAAACGGAACCCTGTTACTGAGACTTCGCTGTCTGTCTGTCCGTCATGAACCGTGATAGCTACAGATTTGTAATTTTTACAGAAGGGGTATTTCTGTTGCCACAATAACAACAACAAAAAAAGTGTGGCTTCCATACAACAAACGTTAGCCGCAACGTTAATCCGACTCGCACTTGGTCGGTATTTAGTAAGATCTATACACTTTACTTAATTCTTAAAGATACTCAAGTAATAGTACATCTTGACTCACTGTGATAAACCTATAGTTTACTATAAAGATTGTGCACCTTATCAAGATGGTTAGCCAAAAAAGTGACCAAAATATTAACAAGAAAAGTTGTGGCACAACGAGGGAAACAAAAAACACGTAATTGTATACGGCTAAAACCCGATTATGCCAAAGGCGACAGTAATGTGTAAGCCGATCCTATCTCGAGCCAGATGTTGGCGGTGGCTGGCACCGACGACCGCTGCGCGCCGCTGTGGCCTGTGACACGGAAAATATTCATCACCATCATCAGTGTTTACCTACTGTAGAAGAATGCTTCGGCACGGATTGGCCATTTCAAACACAGAAAAATACCACGGCCTAGTACAACGAAATAATAATACACACGAGTATGACTCAGGACCGTCGAGTAGAACAAGTCAGTAATTAAGGAAAGGTTTTTCTTTAGAGTAGGTACATATTTTGACTATCAAATAATCGTCAGACTACAAGACATTGACATTAGGCCGGTGTGGCTATGGGGTGAATCGTGATTACCTAAGTATCACATCACGTTGAAGGAATTAAAGACATTGGGAATTTAACTATGAAACAATTTCCCCCAGCGACCAAAGATAAAATTACCGCTTTTACCCCTTGGGTTTGTCTAAAAAGCAAAGTTTATTTTTCATTACAAACGAAGTTTAAATTCCAAGAATCCCTTGTGACCTGCATCCGAAAAATATCAATTATCAACTGGGATTTGTTTATTACGTTATTAGTCGCGTAGGTAGAGCATGTTTTCATGATGACGCGTGGTAAAATACGCCATTCGCTTCCTACTATCAGTTATCAGGGGATGTAGAGATCCGCAAAAATACTATCAATTCCGTTCCGAAAGTTTCCGCTACATTGTGAATGTAACTTCTCCGCAATCTCTTTACTTAATATGACCTTTAAACTGTGCAATAGGCTAGACGACCGATTTTTCTTATTTCCTAAATGAATAGTACTCTTAAAATATATGAGTAAAGTTCTCAGGATAAACAGTATATATTAAATCAATATTTTCAATAGTACAGGGATTTGTTTAAAAAAAAAGTCACTTAAAAACGCTCCATACAAAAGTCGTGACGTCACTATTAGGTAAAAGTGTATGAAATACTTATAATACCGCAGGAACATATCTGTAAATTTGTATCTCCGTAATTTAAGTTCATAATAACAAAATTAAATGTAAATTGTAAGTAAACTAATAATGTTGGTTTTTTTACTAATTTTCAAACTTATTGTTATTTTTAGATGTATCTTATTACTTAACTACACATAAAATATTATATTTTTTACGTTAATCAAGTAGTAATACCTCAATATTTCTCAGTATATAATAAATATTTTACATGTAGTCGTCTAAAAAATCTGGTAACTATAATAGGGGTATTATAGTTACCAGATTTTATTGTATAAGGACTGGCAAAGTAAATACTTAAGTTTCAAATTTTTTGGTAGTTCCCCACTATTAAATAGCAAAATCAACTTTTAGAAAGCAAGCGCACTAATGGTTTTTACATTGTAAGAATCATAATAAAAATGCAGAATAATACAAGTATTACTTATAGGTAAACGGTCGGGTAGGTCGGGCAAAGATAAGCTAAGTGAATGATCCTACAATCATCTTCAATAAACAAGCTTCGCGATTATTATATTTTTTATCGGGGTAATTTGCACTTATAATATTATTTTGTACATAATTATAATGTCCAATTCAATGTGACTGTCGCTTATGAGTTACACCTATGTTATATGTAGTGTTTCCCCTAGTCTTAGGGGACTGTAGCAAATGAAGTCTACAGCGGATAAAAAATTCCGTTTTTTTTTTAAATTGATTTATTGAAACTTAATGCACAAGCATGTACAAAGGCGGACTTAATGCCTTATGGCATTATCTACCAGTGAACCTTTGGGCGTTACAGGAACAAAATTATATAGGTGCCGGTAAAGTGAGAAAAAAAAAAGCTGAGAAGAATTCAAAAAATCCTGGATGAAATAGGGATATAATACAATACAATAATAATTAAAGTTATTTTTCACAACTTGTCAGGAAGTTAAGTAGTGAAAACGGAACAAGAGGATGTAATGCATAGGGATGCCAGACGTCCCGTATTTCCCGGGACGTCCCGTATTTTAAGTATTATTTAAAAGTCCCGCCGGGACAAGAGCTGTCCCGTAAATCGAGCGATCTAGGATTAAAAACTAAAAAGTATCCCATATTGATATGACTCAGATGTGGGAGTGAGCTCAGGCTCTGACTTTGTGGTAAAACTAATCAAAAATACAAAAACTCGATCCATCCTCAGAAAAATATTAAAAAATTCACGCAAATTAATTAATTTTGTTTAACGCAAAATAATTAAATTTGTCCCTTTTTTGGCTTATGTAAGTAAGCATTTGTCCCTTATAGGCTGAAAAAAAATCTGGCAAAATGCAGTAAAATTACCACGGTAAAATACGGTAAAAAAACGGTTAAAACCAATACTTTATGGTAAATTACGGTAATTTTCGGTAAAAAACGTTTTAAACCTACTTATACCTACTTTAATAAAAAAATAACCTATGGACATGCCAAGTAGGATTCCGTGACACGCAAATGTTTTTTTTCAAATTACTTCAAATGTTATTGTCTGATTTCGCCTTAGAGCATTTAACCAAAATTCGCAAAAAATATTTCCTAAAGAACATTTAACATGTCCTATCGACAAAGAAATGTACAAGTTTCTACCACTTTTTTTTCAAGTTTTGAAGTAATTTCAAAATGCTTATTGCGCGTTGATAGTTACGGAACCCTCCTATCCGTATTCATAATATTAACAAAACCTAATTTGTTGTGTGTAAAAAAAGTAATTTGTTTTTTTTTCACAAAATGAGTTTTAAATTACGAATTTTCTAAAAGCACATTTCTCCTGATTTGGACACGCTAGAAAATTGGGAATTCGACTCTGGCGTTTCTTTTGATCAAATCTTTACGACACTGTATTAAATGTCAATATTTAAAACAAAATTAAAATTAAGAATGTTTAAAGTCGCCTGTATTTTTACCATAATCTATATAACTTACCGTAAGATACGCGTATTTTACCTGCGTTTTCGGTATAATTGCAACCTGGGAAGGCAACGTATCATCATACTATGCAGATTTCATTTGTCGTTACAATATTATTATAAGCTGATATAATACCTACTTAAGTATAACCATAAATTGACGATCGATAGTTCAGTGGTTCTCATGCATGCCTAGACGTAAAGCTTCGGTTCAAATTCCAACAAATTTTGCTCTCTGTTCCCGGATAGACATGGACATTGAACGTTGATCGTAGGGAATTTCTGAGGCATGTGTCTACTCTACTTCATCGGCCAGATTGACTTTTTGCGGGATGACTAAAATTTCAAAAGCCCTATTGGCTATCGGCATTAACAAATTTACATGGTACTTTCCGTTGATGAACTTGGAACCAGCCTATAAACAACATTCAAGTCGTGTATTTGGAAATCCAGAGGGGCTCTCCGCCCCGTCTCTATTAGTCTGGGATATCGGATTAAGCGCAGGTGACTCTAGAGTCTTGAGTGGCTCTTCGCCGGTCTCGAGAATGTAGATAGTCATAGCCCTCGCCTTCGACGTCGAAGACGGTGTTGAGTGCTTGTCGTGTGTGTATCTAGAGCCAAATTGACGTGGTGTGTGCTATCCGTTGATGTCAGTGGTACTGCGTGTGAGGATTGCGTACGCGCAGGGCTCGCGATAATCGTCCTTATCTTGCGTCCGTCGCGCGCGCCGCCGCCGTTGCGTTCAGTCTGTACGCAGAACACAATCCAAACACACATTTTTCAATGATTCACCAAACACACAGATCGTGTTTAAAAACTGGCGGATTAATACCACGTAAGTCTCATACTTTACTTATTCAAGCCATAGCAGAATAATATATATAGCAATGTTTTTAATTTTTGCATCCATTTTATTTGTGTAAAATCGGTTAAATTTAAAATTTCTATCAAGTAATAATTTGTTTTTATTTGCTGAAGTGTAATTAGCAAAATTGAATGTGTATTTCCCACATTCATTCAACATGCTAAGTTAAATTTGTTTAATCCTATCATCCTATAAACTATCCTCCGAAATTGTTTGTATTGGTGGTTTTCAGAACGAGGATGTACCGCGACAACAACGGGTCGATCCTAATGGAGGAAGCGGTGGTGAACGATCAACTTCTCTTCGAATACTCTCCAGCGGAGAGCCTCATCAACTTCGAGCTACCCTCCTTCGGACAAGACTTGGACTGGCAGCTCGATGGCCTGAGTTTCAATAACGACGCGTTTATTGGTGGTAGTGACTCAAACCGGGACTGTTATCTCGAAGATTCAACGGTTCTTTTTAATTTCGACGATCTAGATAAGAATCTATTCAATGAATACCTCTTTGACGAGTTGAGTGACAAATCTTGTGATAAAGTGCAATTGACCGATTCCGCGGACAGCAGCGACGATACTTTAGGCCGGCTGTCCGTGCTAGGCAATAATTTGGACTCCACGCGAGTGCAGGATGCATGCGTGCCGAAACCAAACTGTGTACCTTTATCACCCGAAGCCCGGACCCGGTCATGGGGTGAGCCGGAGTTCTGCAAGGAGCTGGGAGCATACCGCTGTCCGGTTGAGGACTGTCGGAAGTTGTACGCGAAAGCGTCCCACGTTAGAGCGCATTTACGAAGACATAGCGGAGAAAAGCCTTACAAATGCACATGGGCGGGTTGCAGCTGGAGGTTCGCGAGGTCGGACGAACTGGCTCGCCACCGTAGAAGTCATTCCGGAGACAAACCCTACCGGTGTGGGGAGTGTGGAAAGCGCTTCGCCCGCTCCGACCATCTCGCCAAGCACGGCCGGGTACACGCCAGACGAGCTGCTGCAGCCGCCGCCGCTGCACCCAAGCGAACTGCACCGAGAGCTAGAAGACTGTTGTAGAGTGTATTGGTAGAGCAATCCGAGCTATGTGGGTTAGAAAACTATTATAGAGTGTATTGGTAAAGCAATCCGAGCTATAATATGGTCTAGAACACTGTTGTAGAGTATACCGGCATAGCAATATGAGCTATATGGGCTAGAAGACTGTTGTAGAGTGTACTGTCAAAGCAATACGAGCTACATATAGCTCGTATTGCTTTGACATATCATTTGATAGGCTAGAAGACTGTTGTGGAGTGTACCGGTAGAGCAAGACGAGCTATATGGGCTAGAAGACTGTTGTAGAGTGTACCGATAGAGCAGGACGAGCTACATATAGCTCGTCTTGCTAGCCTATAGGCTAGAAGACTATTGTAGTGATTTATATGGACAGAGAGTGTTGTGTATTCGGGAGCATTTAGTTATGTATTGTTTTTATACTTAAAGAATATATCCAACTATGATGCGTCCGAATGTAGGCATGCATGTATGTGAAGTGATCTAGTTCTCTACAATACCGAGTGTTCATATTAATACTTCTGAATGTACCTACTCATATCTATAGATAAGAATTTTACATAAAGCTAGGTAGTATAAACGCGCGGGCGCGTTTTCATAGAAACTCATAATATTTAAGACTTTGTTTATTACTAAGCGATATTTATAAGTTGTTAAAAATAAGTAAATAGTATGAAAACAACATATTTTATGAAGGAGATGCAATACACAATCGCCGACGAATTCGACGATCCGCATTTAGACCTTAAAGCTATGTTAATAAAGGTCAAAAGTGGTACACCGGTTTTGTCACCAACTTTGTCATATTTGTATTGTTTATATAAAATTCATAAAAATGTATTGTATCGCCGTATCATGAGAATGTTATTCTTCAATTGCATTTTATCTATTGAAAATATATTATGTGAGTAATATATCTATACCTACCTAATTATATCTATTAAAGTATTAGTCACAATTCAGTTAACAGTGTAGAAATTTAAAACAAAGGCCAAAGTTATTTGTATAAGTGTACAACTGTTCATTCGTTGTAATTTATGTCGAATGTCTAGCAGTTGGACGTCGCCATGATTGGTTTGTATTTTAATTTAATTTCATACATTGAAGGAATATTTCCTTTAGTACTTGGCTTAGAAAAACGTATTCTAGCGATGTCATAAATTAAAAACTGAAGATTCATAAATAAAGTTGATTTAAAAATATGTATTTTTGTTTTTTAATTTCTACTGATGAAAACACCTCGAAGTAACTTCCGGCAAGGATGTGACGACACAAACACACTAAACACATATTATGTAGTAGTGAAACGGAACGTTTCTGTAAATAAATAGTTCATGACATCTTAAAAAGTTATTTATGTCAAAACGTCAAACGGAACGTAACACCGCCATTTTACAACTACGGACTATAGCACAGATTACAAATAGTACTAGTTTGACGTCACAACACTGATAATCTATCAACCAAAATGACAATAGTGTTTACGGCGGTTTTTAAAAAGTGTATTTTGAAATTATTCTTTTTTTGTAGGTTTTTAGGTTTCAAAATAATGTTTTTTTATTTTTTTGTGTGTAATGAAACAATTATGAAGCGTTTAGGACATAAATAAAAACAAGATCAAGTAGCCTATTCGTCGACCTCTGTGGCTCAGTGGTTAATAGCGTGTCGGTGCTTCGCGGCGACTTCGCCGCGAAGCACCGACATCGCGGCGAAGTCGCGGGTTCGAATCCTGCCGAGGGAACAAAAAGTTTTCAATATTCCTAGGTCACGGATGTGTATTAAATATGTGTTGTATATAATAGTATAATTAAATCTTAAATTATGTATAGTATAAAAGTTTTAAAAATACTTCCCGTTGTCTGGTCCCCGTAACACAAGTTCTTCGGATACTAAGCCCGGGGCCAGACTGATGTGGTTTGAAGCGTCTATAGAATAGATATTATATATTATACTAAGTAGGTGTTTCTCGCGAATTCGTGCGTGCAAAAAGAAATCCCGCTGGAACCGTACATTTTGCTGCGATAATAAGTAGACTATGTGTTAATAGGCCTATAGGAGCCTAAAATACTACCATACGAAATTTCATAAAATCTGTTTAGTAAATTTCTGAAATTAACGCGAACAACGCAAACAACAACGCGCGCAACGTGCAAACGTACCGACAAGCGCGCAATTTTTTTATAAACCATTATTTTATATTCTATTTTGTTCTTTAAGCCATAATATAATAGTTTTTCTTATATATCTTTCATGTACAGACAGCTACCAGTTTAGTTTGCTATACTTATATTGAATATTGATTAATTATAGTAGTCGGTACCACGTCCAATTTGAGAAGGGTAACCGGCTAAGCATTTAATTTCCTCGGCTGTAACAACTGCTTATCTAATAACTAGGTAAAGTAAGTATACTAAAGAATTCTTTTAAAAAATTCGACAGAGAATTTTATTCATACTTCTTTACAATAGCCACTATTACTAGAATGAATACGCAAATGAATATGAACAACTGTAATTAAAAAGTAAAAATTAGATACTTATTTTCAAACTAATGTGCACACTGTACACATTATTGTCACGTATCCATGTTTGCTGGCGCTTCTGGCTATACTTAGTAGCGTAATTTATAGAGAACCAAATTGCTGAATTGTATTTTTTTTAAATCACGACAAATGCTCAGAATTTATTTATATAGGTACCTACTCAATGTTATTATTCCTTTACTGTTTATCATCATAATAGGTCTAAGATGCACTTATAGGTAATTTAAGAATCAAATAAAGTAGGTACTTAACAATGATAAACTTATTACTTCTTAGGTACCTATGTTTTTCTTTGCAGAATAATTATGGGAAATAAATGGAGGCTCCATTGGTGCGTTGCTTTGTCGCAGCGTCGACGATGTGTCGTTTTTTTCATATTTTTTATGACACACCGTATTAATGCGTTGCTTCGTTTCAACGGAACGACGAACAGGAGACGACGACGGAGGCTGGATGATGCACTGCGCTATCACCCTCTTGCATTGTGATGTCGTGCGTCGACGCAAGATAAAGGTGTGGCGAATGTGTGTCATACAATTTTAGCATACACTGTGTTAATCCGTTTAGACGACGCGACGTACTAATGGGGCCTCAACCTTAGGCTGACCCATAGATTAGACAGATTTATACTAGTAGGCTGACCGCTGACGTTGCGTCGACGCACGTTCGCACGGCAGCACAATGCAAAAGAGTGATACCGCGGCTCATCAACGACCCTCCCTCTTCATCTTCTGTCCGTCGTTTCGTTGAAATGTCGCCTTCACACACCCCTAGACAATTTATTTTATCATTTTTTTTAAATAAATGTTTTGATTAATTTTTACCTCTTTTTAATAAAATACATCTATGGCTTGATGTAATATGCCTGAAATAAAGACTTTTCTTATTATTATTATTATTGACGGAGCATATAGTAAAATAAAATTTAAAACGACGCATCGTCGACTTTGCGACAGCGCAACGCAACGCACTTTAAGTGCCTGAAGGGACATACCGCCCAGCCTGCAAATCCAGCACCAGTACTAATGGCCGTCAAAGTGTCAAAAGTCTCAATCATTTTTTTTTTGCCTTTACCAAGGCCGCTTCAAGGCGGCATTGGATTTGCAGGCTTAACGGTGAGTAAAGGGCCATACTGACCATCCAGCCTGCAAACCCAAGGTCGCGGACTTGTAGCAAAAATTATAAAGGATTGACACTATTGACACTAATAACGGCTATTAGTACCGGTGCTGGATTTGCTGTATAGGCCGTGATTATGGCGCTTAAGTACAGTGGAGTTGGACCGTCATGTCATTTAGTTGGTACAAGTTAGAACCTCGTTTTTCTTCGTTACTATAAAATAGACACAGATAATATGATATAAAAAATGACACTTGGTCTCATATAGCTGTTTTATTTCCTCCTTGATCTGAAAAATTCATGGAACGATTTACTATAAGGCAGAAAGTAAAACGACAAAGCTATAAAAGTATCATAAAAAAAAATTGTGAAAGAGTTTTGTCTATGGACACGTGTACGCAGTCTATGATTTTTGTATAACTCGACTAAATTGGAGAGGTACGCTTGCTTATTTCTTTTTATCTTAATTAAAGGGCAATACGAATCGTACGAGTTATAATCTATACATTCGGGATTCAATTCAATTCTACATACAAATAAAAATGGTGGTTCAGTTTCGAAGAACATTTTAGAAAATTGAAATAGGTTTTTAAAAATATACAACAAAGTTGAGGAAAGTCCAAGTGCTAAAAGTAATTCCTTAATGTAATTGTATAAATCTGGTGCGATTACGTGGTGCGTAAAAGTGCTGTTAAAAAACAAAAACAGGTTGTTGAATTTACCGAATTCACAGTAGTGTGTATGGTTGATTTAGTATTTGTATTCCTATGATATCAACTCTGATGTGAAAATAACTGTGATGCCATAATAATTTACCCGAAGTAATACAATTCTGCATCGAGCTACACCTTCAAAACGAAGACTAACCAGCATGTGACCCACATCTGAAGTTTCTCTTTAATATATTTTGTTGTTATAATAATTCTATGCTGAATTAACATCTTATAAAGTGTAAAACATTAAAGACAACATAAAATTAAACCGACGGATGTGTGCATACTGTGGATTACTTGAAGTGGATTGCAGTTCAACCCTTGGGGGCAGTTGCAATTAATCAGACAATGATAAAGAGACCCTAGTAGCTCTATTTGGCGGCGAGTCTGTATTTCTCTACTCAGTGCCGGATTTTAAAGTTTTTGAACTGAATAAATGCATAATCCAGGAGACAGTTATCTCCAAACCAAGAAATGTTAAATTACAGCTTGAAAATAAAATTCAAATATGTTTAAAATATCTCATGCGCCTGGTGTTTTGAATATGAAGTAGGATGGCTCATTCTGAGAAATCCATTTTCATTGTGCAGGTATGTCTACACCTTATTTCAGCTCATCTATCAACGGTCATAATATTTTCATATATAATAATATATTAAATCAAATAAATAATGGGACCAGAAGTTTATGTACAACTTTATTTCATAATGTCATCAAGTATGGGGTAAATGTCTTATGGTTTTATTGTAAATGATTAAACACTACTTAAAAACCTAACTACCCAAAAATTGAATTTGTAATTTAACATATAAATGACCTTTGCTCAGAATTTATCAAATATGTAGGTATTGTAGTGTAGGACTTAATTTCCTCCATTACAATGACAAATATTATCAGCTCATGATAGGAAAATATAATTTACATAATAATATGTATATCATTATAATAATATTATGTGAAGCAAACCTTCAAGGACAGTTTTACGATAATTGTGCATACGGGTCAGTGTGAAATTTAAAGTTTATGTGGAGAAAGGCCTGCCAAAAGCTAATATTTTTTATAAGAATGCTTAGAAATACATTAAATTTATAAAAATAACAAGAACACACACTAGCATTTTTGTATATATTACAGTAGGTTTAAAACAATTATCAATGAGTGTCAATCATCACAATCTATAAAACACATTTACATTTTTTTTTTCCTATCTAAGAGGAAAAAGTAACCTAATAAAGTTGAAACTTTAAAATTAAAACATGAATTATGCTCGAATTTTGACTGCAGGGCAACCCCTAGTAACCCCTATTAAGTGATTTGTGAGCTGTGCTATTTGTTTGACATACAAAGTAAAGTAAGAAACCAAGCCACTAATGTAAGGCCTATTTTTAATACTTAATTCAAAGGCAGTGGTTAGCTAATTTCTGTTTGTACCATGAATTTTGTGTATTCAGTAATAAGGTTTTTCTTAGGGATAATTTAGGAATAATTCTTAAGGAGTTAATGTTATGAATTTCCTTAATGGTTATATAATTTTGTGTGTGAATCAGTATTATATGGTGTGTTATGATTTGGTCACTTTCTGTGTTTAAACGGTCTATGTAATCTAAAAAGCATATTAAATCAATGGCTCATCATACTTTTTTATGACAAATGGGAATAGGCACATATTTTTTATTTATTAAATATAACAATATTGTTTAATAATCCGTATATGACTTGCATAGAAAGTTCATACTAAATTTTGTTTCGCTAGACAGAGATAGATTAATTATGACTGCCCATATCTTGCTCAGTTTTCAACAGACATTGGTGATTTTTTCACTTGTTTTATTTTATATTATACTTTACTTTTATTTTATACTTGGTTTTTTACCCCATAAAAATTTGCAGATTTAGTTTCAATCATATTGTAATGTAAAAATTACAACAAAAATAAATAAATAAGAAACATATTGAACTGTTATTTGTTTTAGGTATTTGTGGGTGCATACTCTGCCCAGTATGAAGCACTGTCTGTGGAGACCACTAAGAATACAAGCTCGGAAGAGATAGTGAGATGCATAACCGATAAGCTTGGTTTAAATGATGGCTCCGGAGGTCCCTATGAGCTGGCAGAGGTATGGTTCCCTTTGAAAATGTTTTGCCTTTTCTACTGTCTAAACTACTGATGTGTTTAACTTGTAAAATCATAAAGAATAAATGAAGAACAATCTAAGATTACAGTATTAATATACAAATTTTCCATACAAAATTACATTCTAGCCATGTTTTCACAACCAAACTTAAACAAAAATAGGCCAGACATCCCTCTTGCAATTAATGTATATATAAAATATAAAATAGCAAAAAGCTATTGTTTAAAGTTCAAGGTACATGGTTACTAAGTTTTGCCTTACTAACCTATAAAAGAAATAACACATAAGATTAAAAAGATTTAACTTAACACCATAAAAAGTAAAACATGACTTATCTAACAGCATTGTTAGAATGGAACAAAGTATTTGAGATTACTCATTTCAATGATATTTCTCATCGTTTTTTACACTACACCTGAACCAAGCTATTTCCTGTGTTTGGATATAATACTTACTATTAATTATATACTTAATTAAGTACTTTGAAACAATGAAAGCCATTTTCTATGCTCGACCTTGTACATTTTAAATTATATTGTCAGAAACTTCATAGAGGTACATAATTTATGTTATTAATTACCATTATTATGATAATTAATTAGTAATATCTATTGTAAGGTGCAACCATACTGTAAATTTTAAATACTCAAGCAATCATGTCTCATTTTTGCCAAACATGGAACAAGGCAACAACAAACAAGTAAGAGGTTAAAACTCTTGGGACAGTATTACCATAAAGGGGTGTAAATGGTGTGCTGATTTTATACATTTGGTTACAGTCACCCTAATCACTATAATTTAACTTTTATAATATTATGCATACAATACAACTAATTTCTTAATGTCCCTCGGAAATCATTGTATTTCTATGGTAGTGACTAGTGACAGATAATGTTCGATACATTTACAAGAAGTTTCCCAAAAGACATTAAAAACGTAGTTGTACTGTATATACAAATGGTTAGGGACTCTTAACAGCATACATTTTTACTGTATGTTATCCTATCAGGTGGTGGGAGATGTCATCAGTGGCGAGTGCAAAGAGAGGAGACTGGGCCCCAATGAGTCCCCGGTCGCCGTCATGATGCTGTGGCCCAGCAACAACTCGGGCCAGTATAATAGGTAATATACTTTTTACCTACATATGGTGAACTGCAAAGCCATAACTACAATTTTTGTAAATAACTCTAACCCGACTACGTAAATTATGTAGCCTATGTTACCCGGGCTGTTATTGCAAATCTATTGACATCTCGTTCATTAAAATCGGACCAGTAGTTTAGGCGCTACAGTGGAGCAAACATATTTTTTCACTTTCCTTTTGGCTTCACTGTAGTGGAGTAAAAAATGTTTTGTCAGTCTATGTATATATGTTTGTTCTGCCGTAACAACCTGATCCTGATGAATCACCTGATGAACTGTCACCATGCGAAATTATTATGACGTGATCTTTAAATTCTCCCACCCTTGAACTGGGTACTGGACGCCTATCCTTATTCAGCGAAACACAACAAGCGTTCATCCACGGCGGTATTCCGTGAGGCCGTATAGTATCTCAAGTCGAGCCGACCCATTTTTGCATGGCTCTTCTACGTTCAAAAAACATCCAGCTGTCCTTGTGAATCAGCAAAGTTCTTGGGCCTTAGGCAAGTACGATATTGCAAAGTTAATGTGGGTGTTATTTACGTTTTTTCTAGACGATTTCGAGTGACTAATTAATCGTAAAGATTATACTTGTTTAATCTGCTATCCTTATCTACAACATATCATTTTAACTCGTAAATTTTTTACTTTTAAAGAATTGTTTTTTGATGTCATAACTTACTTAGAAAGCAGCTTATATATCATTTATCTTGTGTAATAGATGACTGATTTGACTGATTAGAACATTGTCTCACGTCACCAACCACTTAATTGTTAAGGCTCGGTCTCTCCTTAATGTAAGTAGGGTTAGGCTGTGCTGTAATCCTCGCTAAATCCAAGCTAGCCTTTAGCGGGCTAGCATACTTAACAGCGGCGAAGGCTAGTTCTCGTTCATAGGGAAGCTCTAGCCTGTATAATAGGTTGGGATTTGGATGAGGGTCTTCAAAAGGTAAGTGGTAAGTGAAGCCGATAGGAATGGAGTTATAGGAACCCCACGCCACTGATACATCACATGTCTTTGAAAATGGAAATCGTGCAGGTCTCCTCCCGATTTACAAAACTGTGATTTACAATTATTATTAAAATATAAAATTGATGGAATGTTATTTTAGAATTCGCAAGAACGAAAATGAGCATTGTTCGCTGTATTAATATCTGTTTAATAATTCCTGTTTTCGTGCCGGGATGTTGCGTCTTCAGGTCGAATGATATCCTTCAGTCAACATAAATTTACGGTCGTGGTTTTACAATAAATGTCTGTTTATATGTTTCTAATCCAGCGGATGGTGAAAACATTTTGCGTTTTATGCATCAATCACGTGCTAATATAACTACGAAGGTCTTACCATCAAAAATTAAATGAGACCTATAATTTGTTTTAGTTTCGCTGCAGTAGAGTCTAAATTTCTATAGGGCCCATAATTTCTGTTATGTCTTGGTAAAAATTATTTAATTCATCCTTTCTTCTAATATTTGCGGTTTCCTCTTACTATTCAACGGACGTTCATGGAGATTAAGGTCTAAGCATGTCAAATAGCATAGCTCACGTCCTAAACCTCCTGCTGTTTGCTTAAGGAACCCTGAATCAAATGGTTCAGTACTTTGTAGTTTGTAAATAAGTGGCATATGATTTGTACGTGTTACGTGCCCGACCCAGACATATCGTCTCCAAACCGTTAGTCATTTCGTTACTTCCGACAAAAAATGTAATGTAGAGCTATGAATCACGATTTCCGTAGAAATTACCACTTTTTCCACAAACTGTGACATTTTCCTCATGTAATTAGCCGGCTATAAGCAGTCGAGTATATAATTATCACAGTGTAAACGGCTGTACCAACGTAACCTTGTTCACATATTAATTTACATTCAATCTCTGACGATGCATAACTAAATATGGTGCTAGGTTTCTGTCATGCAACGATACATTTGGTTTTCTTTTAGCCGTTTTTTTTTTCTTATTTGTTTTGGTTATTTTTCTTGAGTAATTATAAGTATTTACAAGCTTTTAAGGGACGACTTGTTTATATTCACGCCATATGCTAACACGTTAAGTAATAATCTGTTTTATGGACATCATTACTGTATTAGAGTCCTAGCACACCCGCAGACTAGGTTTTTTTTTATTTTTACTTAGGTTTATTATGTACGTAACTGACATTGTAAAGATCTAAGGCCGAGTGCAAACAAAATGTTATTTCTATAATACGATTGTCCAAGTCAATAATTTTAGCGTTGATAGATATAATAATATGAGAAAAAACTACTGCCAGTTTGATTATAGTTATTAAATATTTATTAAATAATAATCATTTTTACCGCCTACCTAAAAAACTACCTATGTACCTATTAAGGACGCGATTGCAAAATGTGTTGTTTGACAGCGGCCGAGTACGTACTGACATTTCTTTAGAAATGTTTTGTGCAATAAATCCAGACAGAGACCAAATAAAATAAACCTTATTGCCACCTATTAAGATTCATGCATACTTAATAGCAAAAAATGTTGAGGAGACTTACTGTGCTATTTTCAAATATATTTTTTATATATATGGATTATTTTTAAACCAATTATAAGATGATTTAAATATCCGCTATTTTTGGGTATTATTAATAATACAAAATGAACTACAGGCAGAAAAAATATCCTAAACACGACCTCTTTTGTAAATTTTGGGTGAATAGTGAAGACCTCTTTACCCAAAATGGTTCTGGAAAATTGCTTTACTAAAAATCATAACTTTTTAATAAGTTCTTTAACCATTTTAAAAATAAAAACGTACTAATATTTGTAACAATTATTAATTCGCAAAATCTACCGAAACACAGCCAGTTTATGAAAAATTTGTAAACGCGGTCTTAATTATTGTTGATTAGAGGCATTACAAATGTTGACTTTCACAAACATTATAACAGGCGGGATTAATGCAATACAACTTAACAATTTCCTTCTGTTTTTATTTTGTTTCATTTATTGCGATAAGGCTATTTGCGCGAGACACTATCTCGTGCCCATTAAATTATCCTGTCACTGCACAAGTATTTGTAGTCCACAAAGGTCTTTACAATATTATAAACTATTAACCGCTATGATTCATTGCGTTATTATTTTGTTCTGACCGTATTATGGTACCGTAGTATGGTCCGTATTATGGTAATTTTACTATGTAACTTCCTTTCGAGTCGCGTTGCATGTTCGATGTCCAAAATTTGTAGTGTTTTGACTGGCTGGGAATTAATATTTAAATGTTGTGACTTTGATGTGCACTGCTCAGTAGCGCTCGTGATTCATTCTTCCTGCCCCGGCCGCGCCAGCCGCTCTGATAACAGCCATCCTGACAAACTAAAAAATTGCCACTTGTAGTCAACATTTACAATGTATACTACATTTCAAACGAACATTATAATATGACGCAAAAGTAATTCATCATTATATTTATATGGTTAATTCCTCGTTAATTCAAATTATTGTTGTGGACAATTACAAACTCTTTCTGTTATCAGGTTTTACTTACGAGAGAAGATACCTGACGAGCCATGGATGGAAAACTTCTCCGTCGATCCGCAACTCATAAAGGACTACTTTCAACGGTTCCTTTACCAGCCGAAGGACCGAGAGTATCCCGATTTGTGCCAACTGCCCGAGCTGAACGAGCAGACGTTGTTGGACAACTTGAGGGCGAGATTCTCAGCTGGGTACATCTACACCTATGTAGGGTCGATACTGATCGCCCTCAATCCCTTCAAGTTCTACCCGATCTACAATCCGAAGTATGTGAAACTGTACCAGAACAAACGCCTAGGATCCAGCTTCCCTCCTCATATCTTCGCAGTGGCCGACACGGCGTACCATTGTATGCTCCGCGAAAGAACCAATCAGTGTATAGTGATTAGTGGCGAGAGTGGTTCGGGCAAGACGGAGAGTACAAATTTCCTCTTGCATCATCTGACGGCCCTAAGCCAAAAGGGATCTCACGGTAGTGGTGTTGAACAGACAATTTTAAGTGCGGGACCGGTGCTCGAAGCTTTTGGTAACGCCAAAACGGCTCACAACAATAATTCGAGTCGTTTTGGCAAGTTCATACAAGTGAATTACAAGGAAAATGGTATGGTGCATGGTGCAGTGGTGCAAAAGTATCTGTTAGAAAAATCTAGAATATGTAGTCAAGGACGCAATGAACGGAACTATCATGTGTTTTACTATCTGCTAGCTGGAGCTTCCGAACAAGAAAAGGAGCAGTTGCATTTGCTCAGTGTCGATAAATACAACTATTTGTCGAAAACAGGTTGTAGTGTAGTGCCTGGTGTTGACGAACAGTATGAGTTTTCCCGGCTCAAGCAGTCTATGGATATGGTGGGCTTCACACTGGACAAACAGCGAAGACTATTTGCTGTCCTCTCCGCCGTACTTCTATTGGGTAAGTTGTTTTTTATATTGAAGTTTATTACGTTTATCTTATCATTATTATGATAGAATTATATGATTACACATTATTATACCCCTATCAGTGTCCAGATAAGATGATTTGATTACAGAGAGACATTATAGTGGTATTTTGTAAATATTTATAAAAATGTTGAATTTCATTTACAGTTTCTCCACCTTGCCTTATTTATTATGCATATAAATTATCTTTTTAAAGTTTGATTATAAAATTATGTTTTTCGTAATATAATATGATAAGCACTTTTGTACCCAATGCTGGATACATTTGTTGTTAATCTCATAGAGAATTCTAACTTAGAACTAATGACTATAAGGTGTTCTGCACTACACAGAAAAGTTATTGTATCATAATCACTTACATATTTAGACTTTAATCATACCTAAAATACCATAATATATTATTATAGTAATCACTGAATGTACACGAAAAGAGATCGGCAATTCGCCATACTTTTACTGCCTTGTAATTTAAATACGAGGCCACAAAGAGTATTAATTGTAAGTTGTATTATGAATATAGGAGCAAAATAAGGAATAGTACTAGATGAAGTCTATTGAATAATCTAAAATCTGGAACAAACACAAAAATTTAGGGTTACTTTTCTTTTTTTTTGTTAGTAAGTTTTATTTTTTTAGTAAGAATATATTATGTACATAAAGTTAAAATAAAAGGAGTATTTACGAAACACAGAACAGATTTAAGGTCGATAAGGCGAGGAATTGTAGGAGGAAGGGAATCATATAGCTCAGGATTGATTTTTTAAACAGCGAAAAAAAAAGTTCTGCTGTCAAGTGTCAAATCAAGTCACTTTTGCTTTGACTTTTTCCTTTGGTATTGAGTGCTATTATTATATTATATAGTAAATAAATAAATAAAATCGAAAATATTTCTATAAATACTCGACACTGGCAGAATGGTGCAAAACCTTTGCAACCGCAATTGCCAAAAAGAACAAGAAGTATCAACAATCGTCTTTTTATTCATAACTATGCACTTACAATTTGTGTTGAGTAAAATAAAAAAAAGCCTTTAATCAAACATTGATTTTATACAATCCCTTAATAGATTCATTGATAGTAATCCCTCTACCTAGTTATTGGTCAATGTAGTCGCCTCCTCGGTGTGTCTTTTATTTCTATGCCTAACATACTTTTTCCATTTTTCTTTGCTGTATAGATATATATAGGAGATAGTTTCGTCTTTTTTCTTAGTGCCCAGGTTTGGCAACCATATGTTAGGCATGGCAATATAGTTTATATACTAGACTCATATAGTTTCCTTTTCATATGCTGTTTTATTTCTCTGTTCTTCATGATTTCCTTCAGTTTCCACTACTTTTTCCACGATAACGCTACTCTTCTTTTTATTTCTCTTTCTATTTGGTTTTCAATGGATATTATTTGTCCTAGATATATATAAATTATTTTACATATTCAATTTCTTCACCGTCTATTACAATGTCGTTCTCTATTCCATTTGTGACTATTTTGGTCTTGGAGCCATTAAGCATAAGTCCTACGGCAAAAACAGCAATGTCGTCTGCAAACCTCAAATGACTTAGACACTCTCCATCTATATCAAGCCCCTTCCCATCCCAATTTATGCGCTTAAATATTTCTTCCAGCACTGCAGAAAATATCTTGGGGATAAGGGGTCACCTTGTCTGACACCTCTCATAATAGGGAACATAGGGATCTCTGGACATTCTCATTCTAACTTGATATTTGCACGATATTTGGAATATATGCTGTGTATTATTTCGCTATATGGTGTTTCTATGCCTTGTCTTATGAGAGCCTTCCATATTGCTCTATGGCTGATAGAATCAAAAGCTTTTGTAACATCAATGAGTTTTCTTATATTCTCTATATTTTTCTATGAGGAAGGTGATTACTTGCATATGGTCGGTTGTTGATAAATTCCTTCAGAATCCCGCTTGTTCGCGTGGCTGGTTACCATCTAGCATGTTAGTTAATCTGTTCAACATTATTTAAAAAAAAAAATTATATATGTTTGTCATCAGGCTAATTGGTTGGTAGTTGTTCATACTATTTCTGTCTCCTTTGTTATGACTTATGAAGTAGTATAATTATTGATTTTGACCATTGGTTCGGGGTTTTTCTGGTTTTTATGATATTGTTGAACAATATCTGTAGCGGTGCTTCTATTGGTTCTAGTAGAGATTGTAGAACCTCATTTGTGATCTTGTATTCGCCAGGTGCTTTTTTTTTCTGTGTTTTTATTGTCATTTCAAATTCATTTTTCAATAATTCTCTTGTATAGGAATATCCATGTTTTCGTCATTATGTGTTAATATGGGTTGCTCGTTTAAGTTGTACAGTTCTTTGTAGAAGTTTGTAATTTCTTTTATGATGTTTTCTCCATTGGATGTTAAGTTTCCCATTTTTGTTTTCATGTTTACTGCCCATTCTTTTTTGTCCGATAATATCTTATAAGCTTTTTTCGATGCGCCCGCATTGCCTATGTATTTTTCAAATAGTCTTTTCTAGTTTCTTGTGTTGTGAAATTTTCCTGTTTATTACTTTACTTATTTGTGTTATTTTACTACTGTTTTCCTTCGTTCTTTTTTTTGTGTTGTTTATGTAGTGTAGATTCAGAGTTTGTTAAATCGTAAGCATTAAGATATTAATTTACATAATTGTAACACAACCAAAAACACGACAAATATTATTTTACTGTATCCCAAGCCATACTCAAGTTCAGGTTTGGCTGTACTCACGAAACCGCGTTTAAAGTAACAGTTTGACAGCAATGACAGCGTACTTGAGTAACGAGTTTATTAATACGTTCGCACTCACTTGATACGCCGTATCTACAGCTGTACTTAAGTACGATGTATTAACTAAGTACTTTCTTGAGAATTGTCTTAGCGATATGAACGGTTTTTATTAATACGGGCCTTCAATAATTGCTCTAGTGGCGGGTTGCGGAAAAGCGACATCTATTATTTGCGGTGTCAATTACATAATGAAATTAATAACTAGTTTATTTGAAAGCGCAATATGCTAACAGATAAATGATAGATGTCGCTTTCACGTTAAGAAAACCAAAAACATAATAATAATTTTTCTTAGTATATAAATAATATAGAGAGATCTATTGCACACCCCAAGTAACTTTTTTTCATAAAACTAGTACGAAACTGCTGAGCTATAGAATAAGAAAATAACTTTATACTCTAATTAAAATAAATCTATCTACTGGGCCACTAGATGGAGCTTTTACGCCTCAAATTGACAATTTACAGAATGATAACTATATACTATATAGGGATCGTGCGTGAAATATAGAGGCAGCACTACTGTCGAAGTGAGCGCTCTCTGGTGTTTCATTGGTGAACATAGTGGGATCAAAACAAATATTTAATAACATTAAAAAAGAGTTATAACAATGAAAAAAATAAAAAAATATGGATTTAAACCAATAGTCAATAATATTAGTTTTAGTTAAATAGAAAGGCAAAAAAATTTCAAAATCAAATGTTGAATAACTTAATACCTCATCTTGAAAAGTTTTATTTTACCCAATACATACAAAAATTATACGCCAAAGACTCAACTAAGTAACAATACATTTATGATTATCAATAGTAGATTACTTTTTAGATATTAATTATAAAATGACCTAAGAATTATTTTGCAATTGACCAAATGTGCGGTATTGAGAAAATTAGAAAAAAACTTGTTATCTCTAAGACTGTTGAGATTTTAAAGTTGCCTAAAATTATTTTTATTATTATCTTAATTTTATACAAATCGGAAGAAATTATTTTTTGTACTAATTCATTACGAAAAGTTTTATAAATGTTATCTTTGTTAAAAATGTTATCTTTGTTAAAAATATTTAATATTACAAGCAAATAATATAATATAAAAATATTTATCATTTATGAGTCTGTACTTACCTTATGTCAGGGTTATTATAAAACAGAGAAATAATAAACATTAAATTTGAAATTATTTAAGAAAATAAAACCTTTCTTTTTTGTAAACAATTAATTCGTTTTTATTTAATACAATTAAAAATTTTATTCACTTTTTACAATTATTTGAAAAAGGCTTAATTGTCAACCTCTTTTTCTTTAAACAATGGCTTCTGTACATTTACCAAAGCACAAATAACAAAAACAATTTCATCAATATGAGGAAATAACGAATTAGGTACTTTTGATAGAATTCTAAAGTCCTTAATTCCTTGATTTACTCGTTCTATATGTATCCTCACAGAAGCAATGTTGTATGTTTCGAGAACTTCTTCAGGAGTGAATTGACCTTTGTGGCCAAAAGGAGGTATGATAAAAATAGCATTTTTGTTTTCGACTTGAGTTTTTATCTGGGGTATTTTATCCCCGTCTTTTGGATTTTCTCCGAAATTAAAGAAAATAATTTAAAGGTTAAGTGATAACTATAAGATAACTGTCCCGAATATTTGAAATTTCATCTATTAAATGTTCAATTTTTACATAATATGTCGTATTTAATGTTATAATTTTACTGAATGGTGCAGTTCATTTTTAAAAATTTTAATAAATATTGTACTTACACGTAATTTTCCACTGTATTTATCCACTGTTTACGTTTTACTATTTTCCATGAGGCTCCTAACACGCTCTCTGGAAATTTATAAAATTTCACTTCCACACTGAATCCACGTTCTCGACGTGATGTATTATTACATCCAAGAATACAACAATTTTTTCTCGAAGCTTGCATTATTTAAAAAAATTAAATATAATTTATTTATAATTATTAAAAAGTAAATCACATGTGTTTACGTTAAATACATGATCCCAACTGTTTTGGATACTTGACACTAGTTGGCGTAACAGTCTAGAAGCACGATCCCCATAGATATGATGACAGCGATTACCACAGATAAATACGTATTTTGTACAGCAATTCTCTGATATTCGGAGATTCATAACTTTTTATTCCCAAGTCCTAAAAATATAATATTAGGTCCCTACCTATGAAATTGCCGTTTTGTATGAAAAATTTTAAACGAATTTTTTACATGTATATTTTCTTTGTATTAATCGAAGTAATCACCCATGCAATCAATGCATCTTTGCCAACGCAGTGGCAGTTTATTGATGCCCTTCATTAAGAAATCAGCTTGCAACTTGGAGACCGTCTGCTGTGCAGTATGAGGTCGCGCGTTGTCGTGCAGGAGCAGCGGAGATGAGCGATTGACCAATGCTGGTTGGAGATGTGCCAGCTTCTCCATCATTGTGTTCAGTTCTTCACAGTACACATCTGCAGTAATGCTCACCCCGTTTGGTAAGAAGCTGTGATGAATCACACCGGCGCTTTTCTAGGGGTAAGTTTTCGTATAGGGCGTTGTTTAGGTGCTGAACCAGGATCCAACCAACTTGCTGAACGCTTGCGGTTATCGGTGCTCCGTAAACGTCGTTGATGTTGCGTGCCGCTTGTTCCGCGTTGCTGCCACGACGGTACTCATATTCCATAATTACTCGAATTTTTAACGTATCCATGATGAAATATCGAAGAAGATTGAAATACGATGAAAATGTAACACTAATCAATAAACAAATAACTACTTTTGGAAAAAGAATTCCATGTTTTTAAAATAAAATTAATTTGTAATTAGAATTATTAGCCAAACAAAAATTATTTTGATTTGAAATGGTCAGTACTGCATAACGGCAATTTCCTATTATATATTTTTAATTATATTAAAAAGTTTAAGTGCTATAAAACCATATATTATATTCGAAACATTGGCGCTCTTGATGGAAAATCAGGCAGGAGTCGCCAGTGTCTTTTACTTTATTTTCTTTGTATTTTAATTTTAAAAACATGTTATAAGTGTGGAAATCATTGTTATATTTTTTCTTTCTATAGTACAATGGACGATATGTATAAAATCACGAGGTTTATAAAATGATAAAGTATTGTAATTTGTATGTATTTGATGTGATGCTCAAAATATTTTTAAATTCATGTAATTATTTCTACCTTTTTGTGATAGTTTATTACTACAAAATAAAATGGCTTTGCAATGTAGTTAGCAACAAACAAACAAATAAAAAAATTGAAAAACAGAAACAACAAGATGAGTATTTCTTGGAATTATTTACAGCTGCAATTAAAATGTAATTATGGTGTATATACATATTTCCTTCAATTTACTTTTAAATATAAAATAAATACTAGTTGTAAACTAAAGTAATTTTAATAAAAAAATGTTATTTTTATTAGGATCATTATTTGAAGTTAATAATGCTTTACAGGTTATTTATTTACATTAATAATTAATTATTTTTTTTTCATAAAAATTTGGAACTTTCTTAATTGGCCTATAATAATTGATTTAATGACCTTTATATTAAAATACTTTGTTAAACATTTCCAGGCAATGTTGAGTTCCAGCCGCAGAGGAAATCATACCACCATGACGAGGCAGTCGGTGTACGGAACCCAGAGGTTGTCTCGCTCATATCATCTCTGCTGCGGGTCAAGCAGGAGACACTCCTAGCAGCTTTAACGTCGAAACGAGCTAGGGCTTCAGGAGAAACCCTCGTCATAAACTATAGGTATGCTTCGTTTTTGCCGTTATGGTTTAAAATTATTTACAGACATTATCAAATTAGGCATCTGGTAATCTGACCCCTGACTACTTGGGAACATGTAGCAATTCTTTAGCGGTAACTGGTTGCAACAGTCATTTTGACAGTATTAAGGATCTTATCATGATTAAGGCCGACAGAATTTCATATAAGTTATTAAAATTAGTCTTAGTCTATGAAGTGTTTTATCTTGTTTTCTACATAATCAACAGTTAGTACACAGTACAAGTTTATGTAATCGTAACTAGTAGCTTCAATAGCCTCTTGTACTCAGTTGTTTATGTGTTTTGTTATACATTTTCAGGCTGCCCGAAGCGATAGCGACGCGAGACGCGATGGCCAAGTGCCTGTACGGTGCTCTGTTCGACTGGATCGTGATGCAGGTCAACCACGCGCTGCTCTCCAAAAAGGACACTCTGCGGGAACATCAGGGACATAGTATAGGCAAGTTCTTCTTTTGACTTAGCTTCAAACAGTATAATATAAGCCAACATTTAGGGTTGTGAGCCCTAAATGTCCTTATTGAAAAAGAAAAAACTATTTTCGATTCTTTGTTGTTAACTTAGTTATCAAAATGATAAAAAAACAAAATGGTCCCAAAGGTTTGTTTCATGACAATAAATTATAATACAGCCAAGTGATATTTACTTTCGAATTACACGTAGATGTTACTTTGGGTTAATTAAATTTAGGATTATTATACTTTGTGCTACGTATTTAAGCAGAAGTTCTTGAAGAAGAAGTTGTTTACTAAACTTATTTCGTTTCGTGTTTTTATACCTATGGTACAGGTAGCTTGTAATTTCTTTGACTCACTATGGATACAAAATATTATGGTTTAAATCTGTACAAATTAAATTATAAAGGAAAACTTTATTATTTATGCCTTATTTTTATTCTTCGATTTTCGACGACCTCTGTGGCTCAGTGGTTGAGCGTGTTGGTGCTCAAGTCGGGGGTCGCGGGTTCGAATCCCGTCGAAGGAACAAAAAGTTTTTCTGTGTTCCTGGGTCATGGATGTGTATTAAATATGTGTATTATATAATAAAAATCTTAAATATATATGTAGTATAAAAAGTATTAAATATATTTCCGTTCTCTGGTACCCGTAACACAAGTTCTTCGAGAACTTACCACAGGACCAGATTGACATGGTGTGAAGCGTCCATAGATATTTATATCATTATTCTTATTATTATTCTATCGCCTGATAAGCGCTTGGACCCGCACATGGACGTTCCTGGTCCTTAAAATCCCGAACCCCTCTTGCATTTGGTATTCTATGCCACTCGAACATAGAATAGCATTATAATAATTATGTGTATATTGTATTGTTCTACTAATTAAAATTTCCTTAATATTACAGGCGTTCTGGATATATTCGGCTTCGAAGATTTCGGGCTGAGCAACAGTTTTGAGCAGTTGTGTATCAACTACGCGAATGAGCACCTTCAGTACTATTTCAATCAGCATGTATTCAAGTATGAGCAAGAGGAGTATAGAAGAGAGGGTATACGCTGGACGGACATAGGCTTCTCGGACAACACGGGCTGTCTACAGCTCATAGAGGGCAAACCGAGTGGACTATTGTGTCTATTGGATGATCAGTGCAAGTGAGTAACGTGATTATTTTCGTTGCGGGTTTTTTGTGGTTCGTTACCACTGTCGATCCTGGCTACACAGGAGTTACAGTTGTGGGTATGTGTGGGCCAATTTCCCGTTAAAAAAAAGTGAGTAACGTAAATAAGGGTCAATTCACACCGAAACTAAACGATACGCGACAAAGCACTGCATTTTTAAGATAACTACTTTATTCATTACACAAGATGATACATATTTCATTGTACGAGTTCTAATTTTATGTAGCACCCCGCTGCACAACGCATGTGCAGCGTATGACTCATATGAAACGACGTGTATCTTTTCGTCGCGTAACGTCGCGGCATGAACTGACCCTAAGTTTGTCAAAAATCAGTAGCCCCTCACTGGATACTTAAGTTTATATTATCATTTACGTTCAAACTAATTTTTACATTTTCTATAGTATGTTATTTTAATTTTCTTTTTAGTTTTCCTTGGGCTACGAATGAGACTCTACTGCAGAAGTTTAATTCGGTGCACAAGGATAATCAGTTCTACGAAAAGCCGCAAAGGCGGGAGCCGGCTTTTGTAGTGAGGCATTACGCGGGACGTGTTAAATACCAGGTAAAATGAATTTACAGCGTTAAGGAAAATAACTAAACTATATTTTTTGACTGGAGATGATAGGCGACATCTGAATTTAAGGAGAAGCGAAAAATGCTTAGAAAAGAATGAAAAATGCTACGAACCCGATTTTAATAATAACTAAACCTGCATCTATATATTCTTGATAAATGAATATACCTAGCCAAAGCCAAAACAAAAACACGTGATGCATTGTTACACTATTAGACAGTGTCGGTGATAAGAAAATATATTGATTAGCTGATAGTGTCAGTGATAAATAATATTAATTTAGCGTATTTTAAAAAGCATAATTTGTTTTTCTAGCCAATATTTTTAGTGAAAAAAGATATCTTATAAATATATATTTTCTATTAATTTGTGTACAGGTAACGGCGATGCGCGAGAAGAATTTGGATCTAATGCGACAAGACATCGTGAGCGTGCTCAAGAATTCATCGCTGGCGTTCGTGCGAGAGCTGGTGGGCGTGGACCCCGTGGCCGTGTTCCGGTGGGCGATCGTGCGCGCGTTCTTCAGGTACGTTTCAAAATAGACCTCTGGCGTTCGTGCGGGAGTTGGTGGGCGTGGACTCCGTCGCCGTGTTCCGGTGGGCGATCGTGCGCGCCTTCTTCAGGTATGCCTCAACATAGAATTTGTCGCTGGCGTTCGTGCGGGAGTGGATGGGCGTGGGTCCCGAGCCGTCTTCAGGTTCTTCAGATACTTATTTATCGATATAGAGCTCAAAGTACTAAACGGAATGCGTAGAAATCAGAATAACGTGATTTTAGAGGTGAAACTAAAGCAAGTAAAAGTAAAAGCAAGTAAAGTAAAATCTTACAGACTTTTATACATTCATAAAAATTATTGCCATGCCAAGTTCATTTCAGCTTGTGCGGTTGTTAATAAAAAAAATACAAATAAATTGATATCTTATGTTTACGCGAATATTGTTCATTGTTTTAAACACTCTGAAAAAGGAAAGTGTACCGCGACACAATCGTACGTGTTTAAAACAAAATACAAATAAAACTAAATTGCTTTTTTTTCAGAGGGTACTTCGCGTTTTTGGACGCGGGTAAGAGACACCGCGTCATCAGGGTGGACAGCGCGTCGCGAGTGCCGCGGCCCTCCATACACGCCGCCAACGAGAGCATCCTCAGGTGAATACCTACTCTACGCTCCACATTATTGAGTTCAAAATGCATTGACGAATAATCGCCGCTTACGTATACAAAAGTATGACTAACTACCCGCAATTGTGTATTGGCATGTTCAGCATGGATATATTCCGCATATAAGAGGAATAGTATTCAGTATTCTTGAACTTGTACTATGTAAGTTTACGCAGACGAATAATTGCATATCTGTATATCTTATATATAAATTGATTGTAATATTGATGCATAATTCCTGTAATAGTAGCGATTTATGTCAAATACTACTAAAGAAAGTAGTGGAAATAAGTGCTAGCTACAAGAGGTGAATATAAGAGGTTGGACAGAAGATGGCTCTATATGTTGTGTGAAGTAAGCTTCAGCTACTGTATTGTGACGTAATGATATGTCTTTCCTCAGCCATCTGGTGACAGTATCGTCAATCAATCTCGCAATCAACCGCATTGCGTAAGTTATGGATGCTTTACCTGTGCAACGCATGATATCAATGTTTTAGATCCCCTCCTTTCCTAGGTGATGAGGCTGTGTTTAGATTCGAACCCGTCTAGCGATACTGTACAGGTCACGTTGTCACAAAAAGTATAAAAAGGCTTTGAGTCCAATTCGCAAGAAATCGGTATATAATATCTATCATAATACATTTTTGACAATGTGCGAACAGCTAAGTCTTGAAATACCAATCATGTGGTAAAAGTCAACATTCCTTGGGTACTTACATAGATACTTACAATACGAGCTAACAAAACTCTAAACACAGCCTTCCTTAGACATTATCTGTAACTGATAACTATTAGTACTAGACAAAGTTCATCACGCACACCATATTCTGAGCACCGGTACGCATGCGTGAAACGACGAAACCATTAGTATTTTTTTTTAATTTGCCACAACGTGTAATGTCCGTACCTTTTCGCCTCTTAAATACAGAACGCCACACAGAGCGCCGAGCAAGGGGCGCGACGCGGCGCGTAGCGATACCAAGCCGAGGACAGAGACGACGAGTGTCGTTCGCGCGGGGGGGAAAGGGACAAAAAATTATAGGATCGCCGAGACGCGGACGCGCCGCATAGAGCGCGACTTGGACGACGCGGACGTCATGCAGCGCGCCAGTCTCATCGTCATGTACGTTGCGTGCGCACGCGACTCTCGCTATCTCTTTCGCACTCGCGCCGCTATGGGCTTCGTGCATGATCCCTTCGATCGCATAACATTTCGATCTTAACGAATTTAACTCGAGATTGGGACGGGTTTTGGTGGAGGTTAATATTGGTGATTATACTCTGGGCGTTGTTATTTTGTGTTAATCGTTTCATGTAGTATGTTTGTGTGTAACATTTCTATGTTATTGTTATAAGGCTTTGTTTCGGATTTATAGACAGGGATGCCGAAAGGGAAATTACATAGCGCTTGCGTCTTCGAGTTTTTGTTATCAATATTTATTGTTTATGATTTTATTTTACCTATATCTATCTTTGCTGTTTTTGTATTATGGTATTGATAGCGAATATAACCAGTTTAGCGGCTTATTATCGAGGGCAATATGCGGAAGGGTACAAGTAATAATGATAATGTGATACTTTTCACATTCTATAACATAAGGCAAGTTAGAATGGTAATAACTTGTAGCTTGAAAACTCATATGGAGATTCAAACAAGCTCCTCGCAACCCTGGCTGTAAAATCGCATGTACGGTGGTAGTAGTGATCTTTTTGCTACATTGTTCTAAATGTTATTATACCTACAGGAAGAACAAGTCGTTTAGACCTCGCGAGCGCGCTAAGAAGGGTCTAAAGAACCTTCAAAGTGTTAAGACATTGGCCGGACGCACGGGCGCGCCGGCCGGCAAGAGAAAACAGCCACTGACGGTCGCGACGCAGTTCCAACACTCGCTAGCGGCGCTCATGGAGACACTGAACCAGGCGAATCCATTCTTTATCAGGTATTATCGTTGCAGTACAACCAGAAAAAAGCGATTCATTTGTTTTGAAGTGTTTTGACTTAGATGTTTGATGACGATGTTTTTATTTATATTTGTGGTAGCTCTATTCAATAGACTTACAGAATGATCAGAGTTTAACAATGCAATTTTTTTTAAACCTGGTTAGTGAGGTTAACATAGGCATTATAATATGGTTCATATGATAAGAAGTAAAAACAACCGATTTTAACTTATCTATCCTAATGTTGACATAGATATTCGTATATAACAGTACAATACAATTAATTGCTTTATTTTAAATTGTACTACATTTTTGCAGTCTATCTAGCTGTAATATTGTGTAATGTAATATGCAGTTCACACTTACTGATATTAAGCTATTTTTAAACGTGAGATTCTGTAATTAGCGCTCTAATACTAATAAATTTAATTTTCTATTAATGATTATTATTATTAATATTGAATCTCCTGTAAAAATAAAAATAAAATAACAAGCAGTCGATGAGTACAACTTGGAAATCACATTCCTTCCAGATGTATAAAATCGAACAGCGACAAGATACCCAATGTATTCGATGAGGAAACAGTACAAAGACAGTTGCGGTACACCGGCATGTTAGAGACTGTACGTATACGCCAGGCTGGGTACAACGTGCGAATTACGTACGACGAATTTATACGCATATACCGCATATTACTGCCGAAAGGCTTGTTGAGCTCGCAAGCGGACGTCAAGCATTTCCTAGCCACGCTGAACTTGGATAGGGATAACTATCAACTTGGTACGTTTTACTTTTGTATATATTTTACACACATTATAATAACGAATAGTTTAGTAATAAAAAGATTGTTAACTTGTTCGTTCTTATTCTGGAAGTATCATGCTTCGGCTTGATTGGAGTGATGACAACTCATCTGGGGCCTACTGTCCAGCAAATCGATTGCTTTTTGGAATAATTAATCCTAATAAAAACAGAACCAAATCTGTTCTCACAGGTGCAACGAAAATCTTCATGCGTGAGAGCGAACAGACGAAGCTAGACTACCGGCTGCACCAGCAGCTGATGGCGTCCATCATCACCATCCAGCGCTGGTTCCGCGCCGTGCTCGAGCGCCGCCACTTCCTAGCGTTGCGCCGCGCCTCCGTCGTCATACAGGCGTACTGCAGGTAACTCAATAGTTACTAATTAATATGTCAATACATATTCGACTTTAAAATTGCTTCCACGTTTTTTATGCTATCCAGCTAAATTATCAAAGAATTCATTACGCTAAGTAAGGACTGTGACGCATTGGTGAAAGCGCGGTCACTGAGTTAATTTTGCTACCTATCTAAAGTCTCGATTGCGTTACAATTATAGCGGATGAACACAAACTGCCGCAAAATTATGCCGTAACATCCTTGTCCCTATGTGGGATAAAGATTTTGAAAGTCGGAATTAAGTTCAAAGCAACATTAAAGGTTATATTTCTTTTTAGACATTGGTTGGTGGTACGCAACGAGGCGGCTTTACGCTTGCAGGCGTGGGTCCGCGGGAACAAAGTGCGGCGCTGGTACCTCCGGCTGCGGGACGCCGCGATACACTTCCAGGCGGCGGCGCGAGGGTACCTCCTGAGAAAGTCGCTCCCGGAACTGAGGAGACGAATACCCAGCATATCTAAAGTCCACGTGAGTACATTTGAAGGTTGTTTTGGCTCTACACTAGTGTCGTGAAGTGGAATTAAGTGTAGACGTCAGATTTTCGCGTTTTTTGAAATTTTTTGAAGTTTGAAATTCACGGCACGTATGTTGTATACACTATAAGGCAATAGTGTAGAGCCGCGACAAGGTTGCATTTGTGTGTCTTCATGTACGAACTAAACTTGAATTGTAAGTGTTGTAAAACTTCTAATTTATGTTTCTTTGTAATGTAACACTCTTTGAATTTAATAACTAACTGTGTAAATATCACATACTCAAAACTGGATCACGTGCGAGTCAAAATTGATAGGAATATACTTGTATAGGAAATAAGTATAGGAATATAGTTGGACATTTTAAAATTTTCATTGGATTTTTTTTTTTTTTTTTTTTATTTTGACTCACATCAAATTTAGTATAGAACACATGTACATAAACAACATTGTGTTTTGGTGTTCGTGTTGACAGCATGACAGTAAAGCAGCTCTCTGTGCGGACGGTGACGTCACGCAGCCCAGCATTGAACAGCTGAAGAACATCATCGATATACACCTGTGAGTATTCTAGAAGATTTGCAAAGTAAGTACATACTACGGGTATGTTCTACAATGTGTCCCTAACATCAGTATTACTTGTATAGTTAAGAAACTACCCCAAAAAAGTTCGTAAAAAGTTGTAATATCTGTAGTAAACTTTCGTCAGGAGTTTTTTTAGGAAATATAGATACTTGCCCAATGGGGGTTAAATGTCTTAATATGATGCGCGCTACATAGTTCAGTTATTGATAGATATTTATATTTCAGAAACTTGTTACGACAAGAAGAAGCGGAAAAGACAAGACAGTTGCGAGCTACGCAGTCATTGCCTCTAGCAAGGTAATTTATTGGCATTTTGTCTCCCTTTGACGGTTGTAATTTTAAACGAGACAGCAAGTAACAAATCTATTGCGTGTGAAATGCACACATACTTTCTTTTTGTAATATCTATTTTTTTGAATTGCTATGTATGATTGTAAAAAATTTGCATTTCATTAATGCTTTCTATTGCAGTCTCGAGAAAAAACACGATAGCACACTATTGGAAAGAACAATGTTAACTTACAACAAGAGAAGAGTGTCCAAAACACAGAACATATCCGAGTTGTCATTAAACCAGTCTGCCCCAAGGTAAATAGAAACCTAAATAATATACATATCACATACAAACCAGTCATTAAGTTATGACTGTTTCTCTCCCAATCGAGACGAATCTGATGAGAGCTCTTAACCTAAAATCTATCACGCCATTTAGCTTGTAGCATACATATCTACATACTCTACATACGAAAATATGTCATATCCTCCATTTTTTGCAGTTGAGTAAAAAGAAAATACATTTGTAAAATAAAAATACAAAAATAATTTATATAAGGAAAATATTTTTTCCACAAAATTTTTTACTCGTCAAACAACGATATTTTAATGATGGATTGCAAACAACCCAACTCAATAGCAAAATTATATAAAAATGAATTATTTCCAGCCATCAAGAGCCCAGTGAATCATCTCCGGAGGAGGGCTGGCCTCTCATGAGATATCCGCAAGTGCCGCGGCCCAACAAGATCACAGCCGAGGACCTGGCTAATGAGCTGCCACGGCTTCGGATAGACGAGAACTACTTGATGGCTGAGAAAAATAAGGTAAAATTATTTAAGTAATAAGATTTTAAATCACAGTAAAGTAAAAAAATACATTCTTACTCACTTCATATCTCTTTCTTTATTTGTCAGTTAGTAGAGACAGTTTCAGCTGATACTTTGCTAAATCAAATCATAATTATATTATAAAGTTGAGTATATAAAATTAATAAACAAAGTATATAATATAAGTAGATGTTGATAGTTTATAGTTCCCATCATTTCCATGTTTCCAAAATAACGAAAACTAAAATTTCTATCAAGTTTTTCACGGCGAAACGGAACGTTAAAACTCGGGAATTGACAAATGAATCGACTTTAAATCGATATTGTTTTGACAAATCGAAAATCGATTTGGTTTCAAGAATTTTCTCATCAATATCTATTTAGTAAATATGAATGTTGCGTACAATTTATAGATTGAAAGAGAACTAGCGGAGTCGATCGCGAGCAGTAGCGAAGAGTATTTACGGCAGGTTGGCGAGTGCAATTTGAACAGTTCTCGGTAAGACATAAAAATTATCCTACCACATCCTTTTTACTAATAGGCTACTAGACCTTATTTTTATTTATATCCTTTAGGATATAAATAAAAATAAGGTTATACTACGCTTCATTATTTTTTCATTACACACAAAAAAAAATATAACATTATTTTGAAACCTAAAAACCTACAAAAAATTATTTTAAAAATACACAATTTAAAAACCGCGGAAAACACATTCGTCATGTTGGTTGATATATTATGTATGCCGTGACGACTTACTAGTACAGCCCGATTCAAACTTTATGACGTCGCGGAAGTTAGCTGCGAGAGTGGTTGCGCGCAGGTACAGTCGGATCAACAATGATTCGACTACAGTTGATTTTTTTAATGTCGCAATATAGTTACCTACCTATATTACTAATAAAGAGGCACCTTTTAAAATAATTCATGTAAAAATCGTATTATTCTTATTTTTGTAGTTTGTAGTAGTTCGTTATTAATGTACTTAGTATAGTTTCTGTGAAATTAAAGATTTCTTTAAAAATACTTTTGGGTGTTTCTTTCATCACGCAAAAATATATTATTTATATGTAACCATAAAATTGTAAAAACCGTTAGATTGTAATATAACTAGTGAAATTGTAAAATGTTTATAGACTTCCGACGTAAATATTCTGCCTGTAAATTAACACATTATTTTTCGTTAGATTATAAACATTAATTATTCTTTTAACATATTTTTACAATCTCGTTAGTTATTTTGCAATCTAACGGTTTTTACAATTAAACGATGACATATGCATAAAGAAGTATAGAAGTACTATGAATGTGAAATTAAGTCCACGCGAACCGATTCACGGGCAATAGCTATATGGTAAAAATTATATCCTAGTTAGTAATCCAGTAGTTTCTAGATTCGTTAGTAATAAAATTAGCGTGTTCAACCAAACAAACAAACTCTGCACCTTAATAATATTAGTACAGTAGAACGCCGACTATCCGAATTCATTAATCCGATTAATACTAACAACTAATTATGTGCTCAACTGTACTTAAACAAAGAAGCGCGCGTGTGTGCAATATACGGACGTAAAATTCACACTAATTCAAGGTGCTTGAGTCGACTGCGGGTGGGAGAGAGGGGCGCGCGGGGTGATGCCCCGCCGTCGCGTCCTTCTGCGTCCCCGCTGATACCTAATATTGTACATTGCGCAGCCTAGCGCACGATGTTCCGAGACGTCATAATCCGTCAAATCCTTGCCGGAAGTTACTTCGAGGTGTTTTCATCAGTAGAAATTAAAAACAAAAATACATAATTATAAATGAACTTTATTTTTATCAATCTTAAGTTTTTAATTTATGATATCGCTAGAATACGTTTTCCTAAAACAAGTACTAAAGGAAATGTATGAAATTAAATATGAGTCAAGTAGCCCATTAAATATAAGAGGTATATTAGCGATAATGCTTATTTTCTAATAAAATTAACTTGCAAATATAGTTAGTGTTCATTCTATTTTAGAATTATCTGGTTTTTTTCTAAAATATATTTTTATAAGTAGATTTAACTTTTCGCGTTTTAAGAAATTAACAGGCAATAATAGGGTCTGCTTATACAAATAATGACATAAACAACACATACAACACAATTTTCATCACTTGACCTCTTCAACCTCAAGATGGTTTCACTTTTAAATTTAATCTTTTCAATGTTTATAAATTGTAATGTATTATATTTTTACGGTTTTAGCCGCACGTCACCTCAGGTGTACCAGCGTAGCCTATCAAGCACGACTCTGGAGCCGCGCGCGTTGCACAGCCTGCCGCCCGTGCGCCGAGACCCGCGCGACGCGCACGCCCCCGCGCACGCGCACTCGCGAGACCAGCGAGACTCGCACGCGCATGACGCGCACGAGACGTGTATGTATATTATGATGAATCTTCTTTTATCAGAGCCCGTTTTCAAATCTACTGTTAAGTGTCAGATAGCTTATTAGCATGTTTTTTTGTCTCTTACGCTCGATATGAAGGAAGCAGAAACAAAACTTTTGTCTCTGTCGCTCGTAAAAGTAAGCAGCGTCAAAACTTCCGATAAAGCACTCATTAGAAGATTGTGAAACAGGAAGCCAAATTCACGTAACGATATTGATATTGATTGATTTGTGTGTGTGAATTCGACAACTTCATTGCTTACCTTGGAAGACGAGGAAGGTATTATAATACATAATATAACATAATTAATTATGATAATTGGGCCTCCGATTATTAATCTCAGTCAGTGACAATTGGACATAACTGTGTCCCTACTTACTGACAAATTCAAAAAAAGAGAAATGGGAGCAAATGTTGTATAACTTCATATTACGGTAGTAATAATTTACATGGATAGTTGTTTGTTAGTAGTTAGTAAATAACGTTAATAGTAATTATTAACTAATTTACAAATTAACTATTATCTGTGATTAGGAATTTGACTGATTTTTTAAATTCTAAACACGATATTGTGTAAATCCTTTAAATGTGTTTGCATACACTTATTAAATTGTATTCTTATTTAAAGATAATTTTCAAACAACTTATTAAATTTAAGGTTTGACATTTGTGTTTTAACGGTTAGACAATCAATATGGGATTTAAAATGGTTGTGTTGCAAGACGTAATTTACATTTTATGTGAGTTTATACTGTGACTATAATGTGAGGTTGTTTAATAACGGTTTTTTTTAAATTGTTTTTTTTTTTTTTTTTAATTTTTAGTAACGTTATAAACTCAATATACCTATTTACAACGTGTTTGTGGATTCAGCGCGCACGGCGGTACGCGTGGCGGCGAGCCCGGAGGCGCCGGCACGCGGGGCGCGGCGAGCGGCGCGTCGGGTGGAGCGGCCGGTCGCGCAAGCGCTGTCCGCGCTGCCTGTGCTGCCGGTCGAGCTCGACGACAGGTAACTCCCGCCGACATAGCACGGTTATAATATACACTGTTCAGATCCAATGTTAAAATATAAACGTTAACAAAGATACATTTATGCACTATAATGCTATTCATTTAAAGTCTCATTTTCATTATCTAATGTTTATAATCCACTAGTCTTCATAAGACTAGTAATACACATCCTATCTCACATCAGCGTATACATTATACTGGATGGTTGCTTACCATAGTATGTACTAGCTGTGTTGTGATATTTAATATGTAATGTGAACGTACAGTCAGATAGGGTAAGATAATTTTATGGAAAAAGAAGGCCAGCAACAGACATGGGGTAAGATGTAAAGGAGATGGCCAGTGATATAGGTACATAATGTATGTTTCTCTTACCCCATCTAATCTGTATGTGATATACAGATGCGTGCGCGGGGGCTCGCCGTTGCGGCGGCGCAACTCGGACCCCGCGGCCGCGCCGCTGCCCGCCGACTACATCGGACACACCGCCAACGGACTATTCGGCATTGCGGGACACCGGTACGTGCGATCAGATACTTTAAACGTATAACATCGCTATCGTTTTTTACAAGTCCAAGCGAGTTATTTCGCTTCCTTCTTTTTCTCTAAAGATAATTAAAAAAAAAAATAATAAGTAAATTTTCATTTTTCACAATAAACTTTAGAGGAAAAGAAGGTTGAAAGATATTGTCATTGAATACTTTCAGGTTTCGTAAGGGGACTAGATTCTCGAAGGACGACAAATGCGTTTACTGCCATCAAGCTATCGACGCGTTTGTGACGCAGGGCCAGCGGTGTATAGACTGCAAACAGCTGTACCACACCAAATGTATACAGAACAAGGGAGTTATAACCATGCCTTGCCCCAGTCCGGTTAATGTGGCGAATAGAACGCGACATAAAATGAGGAAACGCGTGCTATCTAAAGACACCCACTATCTCACAACCGACAAAGGCTCGGTCAGTTCGAACTTTAATCTAACGGGCACCTCGGAGTTTATGGATCGGACAGACAAGATCATATCGGACGCGGACGAACTACAGGCTATGCAGAACTTCATCAAACAAAAGATTCATTTGATGGAGTCGTCGGAGAACGAAAAGCAGTCGGAGGTATGTGTTATTGACTTTATACTTGTGAGAAATAAAGAAAATGTAGTTACAATATCACCTATTCCACGTTTTATAATACTTTATATTTACTAAAAAGAGCACATACGTCTTCGTGCAAGCAAGTCTAAACACTGCTGACTTAAGTGTACAACTAGATTTTTATTGATCCTTTTCCAGGTTGACAGGGTATTCAAGCACGCACTCCGAGAGTTCAAAGACAATTTAGTGGCGACGTACAGCGTGGTGCAGACGCGAGGCTCGGCGCTCAAGTACAAAGACCTTATAGGGAACTTTCTACACGTGATGGAGACGGTGTGTGCTCGCGAGGGATCAACGCTGTCTATAACGATGGGAGTTAACGCTTTCCGGGGATTCATGGACGAATTTATGAGCCAACACGAGACCGACAAAGCGCGCACCAAACGGAAAAAGGATAAGAAGCGAAAGGTAAATTGGAGTTGTATTGTTTTCACTACATACATAGACGTGACAAAGTATACAGCTGTGTTGAACCAAGGTGTGTGTTTGATTTCTTGAAATCATATACATGATTTCAAATAATCGCAATTTAAAAAAAAGTGTAAAATGTTATAAGTTATAAAAATTATATTAGCATAGCTGAACGGTAAGTTGCATCGAGAAATAGGCCTAATATTATACTGTTTTATGAGTTTGTGAGTAATAATAATAAAATAGAACCTGGTAGCTTAGTAGAACTTGTGCATGCTCAACTGATACTTTTTTCTCATTTCGGTTCCAGGTGGAAGACCTCATCAAGCACGAGGGCCACACCTTCTACCTGTCCGTCATCAACATTCCCACGGAGTGCGAGGTCTGCAAGACATTCTTCATGTGGCCCCTCGAGAAGTCCCTTATATGCCAGACGTGCCGACTAGTCACGCATAAGAAGTGCTATATGAAGGTGAGGTTTCAAAATCTTCTCCTTATTTTTTATATAATTGGCACGGTAGTGATTCGCCAATCTCAGAGTTTTCAATGAAAATTTAAAATTTTCGTGACAAATCTGAAAATAATATAAAATAGTTTTATTCTTTATAATCGTGGTTCAAAATAGCTAAGAATCAAATTACATAAAAGAAAATGATGTATAAAGTAGAAATCTTGTTTGAATTTAGTTATATAATCCAATTTTCTTTAGAAGTTGTTCTAAATCTATGTAGAAAGTTTTATGTGTATAAAAAAATAATGACAAACCTTTTAACAGGTCACATCTCAGTGCAGCAAGGAGGTGTTCAGGAAAGATGGTGTGGTGTCGTCGGCGACGGTGATCGTGCGGGTCGTGGACGCCAGCGGCCGCGAGAAGCTGGGAGTAGTGCCACTTGGAAAGGTAAACTGTTATATTTTTACTGTGAAGTGTGAATAACATAACCCACGTAAAACATTATTGTCAGTAGTTTTGTCAGTTTGTCGTTATTGTCAGTATTGTTTAAGAAACTATGTAATAAGAAAAATATTCCGGCATGCGTGGAGGGTATAAGTGATCCAAAAGAAATATCTAACATCTTTAAAAAGTATTTTCAAGTAAAATCTGCCCTGCCGCCATGTCAATTCACCTCTAGTGATCACTGTAATATTACTCAAATGACGAGAATGACTAGTAAAGAGGTTGGCCAGGTAATTGCACAAATGTCACGGGGAAAATCACCAGGCCACGATGGACTTAGTGTAGAGCATTTTAAGCACGCCGGCCCACACCTTAGTAGACTGTTGTCTATGTTGTACACATTTTGCATCAGACATTCATATCTGCCATCTGATATGATTAAAACCATTGTAATCCCCCTTGTCAAGAACACCACTGGTGACATAGGAGACAAATCAAATTATAGGCCTATATCCTTAGCCACCATCACGGCAAAAGTGCTGGATAAAGTACTGGATGAGCGCCTTGGACAATATATCAAAATACATGATGCTCAATTTGGCTTTCAGGCAGTTCTGTCAACAGAAAGTGCAATCTTAACATTGAAGCACACTGTAAGTTACTATATAACTAGGAAAACGCCAATATATGCATGTTTCCTTGATATGTCCAAGGCGTTCGATCTTGTTTCTTATGGCCACTTGTGGAATAAGTTAAAAGAAGTAGGTGTTTCCCCAGAAATTATAGAAATTTTTTCTTATTGGTATAATAATCAGACAAATGTTGTGAAATGGGCTGATAAGTATTCAGATGAGTATAAGCTGAGTTCCGGTGTTCGTCAAGGTGGACTCAGCTCTCCGAGGCTATTTAACTTATTTGTAAATAAATTGATTGAGGGGCTGAGCAGCATGAATGTTGGCTGCCGCATAGATGGAGTTAACAACTTGAGCTACGCGGATGATATGGTGCTGTTGAGCCCTTCAGTCAATGGCTTGAGAAAACTGTTGCAAATGTGTGAAGTTTATGCTGACCAGCACGGTTTAAAGTACAATGACCAAAAGACTAAATTAATGGTTTTTATAGGTAAAAATAAGAAACCTGTAAATGTCCCCCCCGTCTTTTTAAATAAGGTACAGTTGAATCGTGTTGATCAGTTTAAGTATCTTGGACATGTTGTGACCGACACTTTGACTGATGATCAGGACATAGAGAGAGAAAGGAGGGCACTGTCAACTCATGGGAACATGCTGGCTCATAGATTCGCTCGCTGTATATTGCATGTTAAGCTCACATTGTTTAAAGCATATTGTCAAAGCTTTTACACGAGTAGTCTATGGGTCAAGTATACACAGAGATCCTATAATGCACTTAGAGTGCAATATAATAACATTTTCAGGGCGCTGGTGCGACTACCCTGGTACTGTAGTGCCTCAGGCATGTTTGCAGATGCTCATATTGATGATTTTTATGCTATCATGAGAAAGAAAACCTTTATGCTGTTGCAACAGCATCCTGGAAATGATAGCAGGGAGGCTGGACTCAGCAGTTTTGGGTCGCTTCACTGAGTTGCATGTGAGAGGTGCGACTGGGTGACTTGACTCAGGCTGCTGTCACTGGCCTTACTTTTTGTTTCTTTTTAATTAAACTTTTAAAATGTAGTTCACATTTTAAAAGTTTAAATTCACATTTTAATTTTAAAACATAGGTTAAGATTTATGTTACCTACAAACAAATATGGACTGTAATTGTCTGAAGTAAAGTTTTTTTTTTTTTTTTTTATTATTGTCAACAGTACCACCGCTCGGTGGGACGGAAGTATTACGCAATAACAACGTCACAAAATCCGTTCGAAGGGGAAATATGTTACCATAAAATGTTTATTGTATCTTACTGTACTGTACAATACTTACTTCAATTAGTTGTTTGGTTAAGTGTGTGTAAAGATAATTTTCAATGAATATTATATTTATTTGCCAGGTGTTTGGAGTTCCGTTGAGCGAGTTGCCGACTGGAGATAGCAACATTCCAATAGTGATTGACCGATTGATAACAACTATAGAGATGACGGGACTATACACTGAGGGCCTATACAGGAAAAGTGGTCTAAGTTCTAAGGTAAGATTTATTAAAAGTACAAAATCGAAAACAAAAATTAATGGGATTTGACATATTCTAATAAACCACATTGATTAAGCTTTTTTACACTTAGATAAGATCTCTACAATGTATACTTCTCTTTTATTGTTTAACTCGGACCTTTGTGTAAAAATTGAGTTTAAATAATGCATTTGGTGTTTCACCTTTGAGTAACAACTCTTTGGTGTCAATGCTTTGGCACCCTTTGATGAATAGGGTAGACTAACCGGTAATTGACACGCAGGTGCGTGAACTGCGCGCGCTGCTTGACGCGCGGCCGGAGGAGGGTGTGGAGCGACTGGACGCTTACGCGGTGCACGTGCGCGCCTCCGTGCTCAAGAGTTTCTTCCGCGAGCTGCCCGAGCCACTGCTGACCTTCGACCTCTACGACGACTTCATACTCGCCGCCGAGATCTCCGACCCGCAGGTGACTGACCTTTGCTCTCGCTGCTTAGTTCTTTAGGTACCTATTTTTGGCGCATGTACCTGACGACCTTTAACCTCGCTGAGATCTCTGACCTACAGGCCAGTTAAGAGACCTAACTATATTAGCCCAAACATTCAACTTCTGCATTAGCTAGCCTAACTTTTTATTGAATAATAAATTATTGACAACAACACCTTTTTACAATGATTTCAGGAGCGAGTGTCGTGTATATTTACAATACTGAAGAAATTACCCAAATCCAACTACGATCTTGCCGAGAGACTTATATTCCATCTCGCGCGGGTCGCGCTAGTGGAAAATCACAACAGGTGGGTAATATACACAAACATCAAAAACGGATTGCCTGCTGGTTAGCGATCACCGCCGCCATGTCCATGGACAGTGGACACCAGCTGGCACACCAACGACCACAATGCGCTGCCAGTCTCTGAAAGCCCAACTTCAGGCTTTTGGGGCTGTTTTTAGTGGGGTCGTGATATCTTATTTTTAACTTCCAACACAAAAGAGGGGTGTTATAAGTTTGACGTGTCTGTCTGTCTGTTCGTGGCATCGTTGCCCCCAAACGAATGAACCGATTTTGATCTACTTTTTTGTGTTTTATTTTTAGGATGGGTCCAAACGCGCTGGCCATAGTGTTCGCGCCGTGCATACTTCGCACTCACAAGGTGCAGCCCGCGCAAGACTCACTGCACGACATTGCGCGCCAGACCGCCTGCCTCGAGGCCATACTCATCGACAAGATAAACAACGTATGTATTGGCGGAGTGACGCGTCGCCATCCGTACGACGAAGTGCTTATCGAATTTTACCGTGTCAAACAACATTAAGTTCCAGTGGGTGATGTGGATTTTAAATTCCTTGCTTTTTGTGAATTTTCAAATACGAAATACAATATTTTCTGATTTATGTATCTAGATCGTCACAGAATATTATGTTCTGTGACATGTTTTTATTTTCAGTCACGAGCATTATGCGCGCGGAATATACAAATGTACACGACATTTAGTAATTCACATGTAAAAAAATTACATAGATTCATATACACAAAAAGGCTTGTGTTAGACCGACGCCTCACTTTAATATATGCTCATAAGCCTTTTATTGTGACGATTAATACTTGTTTGTTCCCAACAGACGCGTGGCGCGTTAGCGGACATCGAGACTCTAGAGAAGGCGAGTGCGACCGCCGCCGACCGCCTGTTGGAGATGCGCTCGCACAAGGCGCCCTCGAGACCCGAGGAGAGGATTCTAGAAGGCCACATTCACGAGATAGAGAAGGAGAAGGACATCATCACCAACAACCTGCCGGCCCTTGTCAGGTGTGTATAATCACACGATTAGGAATTTTAAAACAACTGACACTAATGTGTTATATAACACCTAAGCTCATGACTAGAGCCATATTAAAAATTGCGCATCAAATTTTCAAAGAAATGTAAATGCACAACACACAATGCAGTAAAAAGTTGTCGCCTGTCGCACTTTTTTGCACTAACAAATAAATGTCTTTTAGGGCGACGTCGGACGACGATCTGCTGTCGACGACGGACCACGATGGTGAGTTCGGCAGCTCGGACGATCTCAGCACCGGCGCGGCATCCCTGCGCTCCCAGCGCCTGCTGCACCGACAGCTGTCCTCCGACGACCCCATCATGGTCTAACCATCTGTATAATCGGTGGTGTAGCATACGACGGCCGCCGTCGACGTGTCATAGTTGTCGCGTCGCGCCTGCCCGCTATTGTGCTAGATGGGTTGGTACTATATCACAACTAGATAAGAGGTGATACGTGACGTACCATAATATATTTTTATCTTGACACGGCTAATGACAGCATATGAAACTTCGGGTCAAAATTTCTCGAATCAACAATTAATGTAGTCGGCCATTTTGTTTTAGGTCGGTCATTACGGTAGGTCACTTAGAATTGGTGTAAAAGACTAATATGGTACGCCACTGTATTACGTAATAAACCCTATGTAATTTAAGCAATATTTATTTTAATGCTTATAGATGGAGTAACTTCCTTAAAAACATATTCGGTTTGATTGAGGACTGCTACTAGATTTGTTCAAAATGTAACGTGATAGGGGCATATCATGATTCTTGTCGATGGTTAAACGTACAGCTGGGAGTTTTGCTTGTTAGTGATCAGTAAATTGTGTAAATTTTGTACTTAGTATTAGCGAAGAGCTTATCCTTGTAGATTAAAGTACACCTCTATGTGATATTCGCTCCATTGTATTAGGCACCATCCTATATACGTTTTGAACTATATACGCCTACACGGAACAAAAAGTTTTGATACTATATAATCAGCCATGTTCAGAAACTATTTTATGCTAAGCTTTACAAATTTTTTACCTTTAAAGAAACTTTAAAGGTCTTCGGTGATAACTGTAGTGTAGTCAGTGAAGTTGTACCCTTGGTGCTTGTTGATGATTTTATGAGGTTTTGTTTTCTCGTAGTTGTTGAAAGTTGATAAAACTTTGCTGGTTTAGTTAAAAATACACATTTTTATTTTTGACATATTTTACACTGATTGCTTTTTTGTGATAAAGATAAGTATGTTTCATATTAAATATGTACAAATAGTCTTGACTGAAAAAGATTGAATCTATTGATGGCTAGTTTTACGATGCATTTTTATCATACTAATAAATTACTATTTTGATATTTCTAAATTTAACATTTTAAGAGAAATTTTAATTTTAGTTACTGTCCAAGGATTTTAACTCGTTTTAGACGGCATCAAACAACAGTATAGTTTTGTTTATCCAGTGTTACTATACTTAATAATAGTTCTGGGGCGGAGTTGTTGAGCAGTCTCAGTTGCCGACTGTACCTTCTATTATTGTTTTCATTATCAAAAAGACTGTCTATTGTTAAGCTATAGATTTAATTGATAAGTCACAAACATGCTATCAAATTAATTAAGTTATCTTTACTTCATACAACGAACGTGACTGTGAACTATTACGATTATTCCATTTATTTTATTTAAGATGTCCTCACAGAAATTCTAGACAGAGTTTTATTTAGAAATTCAAGTTTAATTGAAAGCAATAACGATTATTAATTTAGTCACATTGAATCTCAGGTGCGCTTTTACTCTGTAATTATATTTTTATAATTCCAGCAAGCATACTAACTTATTCTGGGATAGTATAAATTAATTATAAATTAGGGTTGTGTCGCAGTGCTCTAAACTGTATTTTCTGTGCCTTTTAGTAGTTTGCTTTCAGCAGTCCACATCTTTTAAAGTATCGATGTTGTTCATGATATCTACTTAGAGATTAGCTCCCCATGTCTTATACATCGCTCGGCCACATGTCGCTAATGTGTTAGATACTATTGTCTATAGTGAGATGTTCACATAAATGTTCTAACATACTCATATAGATAATCATAGTAAGAGTTCTGTTAAATGTTATTGTAAAATGTGCAATGTGGCTTCAAAGTTAGTTACGACTTTTAGTGTAGATAAATCGAGACTTCTTGTAGTTATTGTAAATATTTGTTACTTTAATATTGAATATAAAAACTCTAACTAGATAATGTAACTATATTGTATCGCCTTTAAGGCATTATAAAAATTGTCTACATTGTGTTTAGTAAATTTTATCCCCTTAAATTCTTTGAATTTTGTGATATGTGGGACTATTAAATTGAAAAGTGAATATTTTATTTGGATAATTTTTCAACACTTACATAGGCTCCAAACCAAAAACAATTCACGAGTTTTTATTTTATATTTTAACACTAATATTGCCACATATTCAAAATGAAGCCGAGAGAGAGAGAGAGATTGTTTTATTATATTTTATAGAAAAACAAAATTCACGAGGACCAAATATGTTTCAATACTATGAAATCCCCATCCTTTATTCACTTTTTTTTTAGTTATTTCTCACTTTTGTACAACCTACCATAATTTTAACATCTTGTATTATAGAAATGAATGTATATTATTATTCATGTTTATTATAAGGAATCTGTAATATGTCAATATGATTATAACAAAATGTAACCAAAATATATTATATACAAATTACGAAAATAATAAAACAATTGCTGTGTATTGAAATATTTATTATTTCTATGTATCCCAGTAATTTGGTAACTTCGCCCGGAAAGTTTTGCAGAAGTTTTAAAAATTGGTAGTTTTATAAATTTTGATGTGTACTTTCAAATTTTAAATTTGCCACCTCTTGGTCGCGAGCGCCGCTATTTTGAAAGAAATGCATCTTGAAGCTGAAGCCGTTTTACATGCTATCTTCTTTCCAACTCATTTTACGATAGAAACAATGTTGTTTTTATGGATGTGTATGTACATTACATGTGTATGTACATGACGTGGTGTGAAGCGTTCATAGATATTATTATTATTATTATATTATTATTATACAGTGTTTGGTACATCCGAGAACATTTCCTGAGGTATTGGCGAGGTCATTTTACCCAAAAAGAACCATTTGTTCGTACAAACCTTGCGATAGGATCGTTTTAATTTTTATTTTACTAATTATTGCCATTGAATCTTCATAATTTTGACGACCTCTATGACTTAGTAGTTATCACGTTGGCGCTCTAGCCTGAGCTCGTGGGTTCGAATCCTGCCGAAAGAACAAAAATTGTTAAGAACAAAAATGTTCCTGGGTCATGGAAGTGTATTTTTTAAGTATTACAAGTATCGCAAGTTCTACGGGTACTTAGCATGTGAAGCGCCCATAGATATTATTATAATTTTTTCGTTTCTAATCAAATGTGCACCAAAAAACTTCAAATACTCTTGAAGAAATTGTCCTTCAAAATAGTTTCCCAATCTCCCATGTTCCAGTAGATGAAATTATTTAAATATCAAAATCGCTTTACGAAAAAACTTTGAACTTCAAAACATTTTAAGTACATATCTTAATAATACTCTTTTCAATGGTATGCTATATGTGGGAAAAATTGAAATCAAATGTTCAAATCGAATGGAGGACATAATCTACAAAACTATTAATTTTTCAAAACTCTCACAAATCTTTCCAGGTAAACCTTGTCTTGACTGGCTGGGGTCATATTAATATACTTATTTTATTACTACCCCTCTGCTGTATAATCAGTTAATTCTTTTTGCCAAGGTAATATCCCTATAGGACAAGTAGGCCAATCATGGTCCTTAGGTGCAAGTTGCCAAATACTATCCTCATCAAATTCATGTGTTTCTTCTATGTCCATTGCATTAGGATTATCGCTAGAAATGTCACTGTAATTATCAGGATTATTTTTTATATCTTCTTCTGTATAAATTTTTGAGGAAACTACCGAAAATCGTCCAGGGAAAGCAATCAGAGTTGCCAATTTACAAATCTTTTCTGATATTTCTATAGGAATTTGTGGCTTCACCAAGCCTAGTAGATGATTGACAAAATATGTTAAATAAGGATTGTATGTTGAAACTATAGGTTGAATAAAATTAATATCAGTAAAATTTTTGGGTATTGGTTTACTTAAATTAATAAGTAAACAATTATTCTTCTCGCTTGGATACCAATGATAATACAGAGATTTTAGTTCATCTTCATCCTTTGACATAACATTGCTGGAGTTATTTCTGAAAGAACAACAATAATCAAATTTAAATAACTGCAGAAATAATGTAATGTTAAATAAAATTTGTAAAGAATTATATTTTTAAACAAACAAATAAAAATAATTGTAGATGGTAGGCTAAGTTTCTAAAAATAATTCAAATACTACTTCAAAAAAAATTACTTTACAAAAGTGTCTTTTTATAACACTAGTATGTATTTTTAAAACTTACTTTAATTTAGTCAAAAATGTTTGACACTTGAGTAGTGCTTCCAATATAATGGCCACCCACTGGGCAGCTAGTTTACATTTAGAGCTGTCTTTATCCTCACAAGTTATATCAATTAATTGTAAAATGAAATCTTGTAGAAGATCATGAGTATGTAGAAAGTTAATCAAACCCTCAAAACATTTCACATAATCCTTACTCAATTGTTTGTTTTTCTTTTTACTAGAGGTCTCAAATATTTTATAAACTTCCAAAGACAAGAATAATGAATCTTCAGAGAGTAGAGTCTTGTTAACGTAAAGTGCAGATTCATTGCTCAATAATTTTTTTGCTTTTGAATACATCAAATTACTAAGACTGTTGATTGAAACTTTTTTTGGGTTGGAGAAGTCGAGATCGTTTCCAAAAAGATCCTTAGCATCATTAATTAACGATTCCTTCATAGATGCATCTGGTATTTCTGCTACATTCTTAACCTTACAATTAGAGTGTGAGAGGATACTGAGAGAAGTACAAAAATTAAGAAGGGGAACAATTTTGTTTTCATCAGTTGGTACATTTAATGCTTTTGGGTCTGCAACAAAGTCACTGATGCCCTCTTTGTGTTTGTCCCAATAATTTACTTTGATCCAATCTAAGCTTACTACACATGCCTCTCTCAGTAGTTCAATTGATGGTAGCTTATTATTGTGAGCTGTATCGTGGCGAAGATTAACAATCCAATCTGGTACTCCTAAATTTTTTGCAGCTTTGTATAGACCGGTACCTTTTGCTGTCTCCTTATCTAGCATATGATTCACAAAACGCATTATAGCGGTAGCATATGCTAGACGAAGTAGCTGGTCGCTATTTTCGTAACAAAAATCTTCTTCATCTAGGACATAAACTTCAAGCAAACATAAAGTTGATTCAATGGCTGAAGGTAGAAATGGACATCTTGCTTTCCAAACGTGAAGAATATCCATAGCACTCTTTTTTAGGAGAATAGTTGACTCCGTAGAAAAGAGATATTCATACACATCACACCATTCTTTCTTGTTAAACCACGGCACGATTTGAATCGATCTACTCATTTTTAAACTTAAAATTTTTCTAACCTTAAAAAATCATTGTTAAAACTTTTGACCATATTGACTTTAGAACAAGATGCCATCTGTCATTTGTCAGCTTTTTTTTTTAATATATGGCTTATAACAATTTGCCAGTGTCAAGTTAAAAAGGTGAGAAATAGAACTATCGTTTCGGTTTTCAACACCGTGTTCCTAAATCGTAAAGTCTAGTCTAAGTCCAAATAAATAGTCAGTGCAGTCCATGAGTCATGTTAGTCGATTCAGTAAAGTGGCAGAAGCTACTGAATTACTGAAAGTTCCTAGGGAGTTTTGGAGGAAAACTCAAAATAGCACGTTTTTAGAAGTTGTACCACTTGCCCATACTTGTACACGTAACGAATATATAATGGTTAATATTCTACCAATATTACACATTAAAGCATATACCTTTATGATTAGCTTCTTCTGTTATATCAAACCTGCCAAGAACAGTACTGAAATTATATAGACAATTTCTAACCTTATCTCTTTATAATAATGTCCAATTTTCCTTGAAAACATTTAAGATGTCAATGGCTTAATATTTGCATATGCAAAAGGGACTAAAGTGTTTTTCCTATTGATTAACTGAACGATGTACTGTCTCGCTTTACACTCGCTACTTAACAAAGTTTTTATTTTTTCTGTAAATTAGTAGTAACATTTAATATTTTTTATGTATATTGGTCCTTATAAATTGAAATAACACAAATTTATGAGTAAATACAAAAACCACAACGTCATCCATTGAATTCCCCGGCAAAGCTCCAGCTTTTATTTTTCAAATGCCAACCGTGTTAATATCCATTTTGGACTGTTTAGTTTTGCCGGGGAATACGGATGTTGACTAGTGTAAAATATCACATTTTATAAATTAAATTTTAAAATTGTTGATTAAAGATACATAAATCTAAAAGAAATAGGTATTTAGATTGAATTGAATTGAAGATTAAAAATTATAATAAAAATAAAAATATTTCCCATCTCTTTCTCGCAAAACGATTTGTTACGTCACAAGTTGCTACCGCCATACATTTGTAATGACATTTGTATGGCGGGTGCAACTCGTGTCGTCACAGGCCGATATATCGCTCTCTTTCATATTGTAAATTTAAACTGTTTGTATATTCATTATTTTTTAAGATATACTAAAATGGGTTCTAGATTGTTTATTAACATGTTGTCTAATATCGAATAGACAAAAAAATATTGTAGGCAATATGTTACATGCACAACTGCACAACCGACGTTGGTCATCTTTCATGATAGTGACAGGAAATTTAATCTAAACCGCTATACGCTACAGCACGTTTCTCAGCCATTTTTATGTCGCGACCCACGAAATAGCCAAAAAGGTAAGTAAAAAGTCTTGCGACCCCGTCACTGAAAAAATTATAATGATAATATGTACATAGCGCGTTATTTTTATCAGCTATACGTTATATTAGCCTTCACTGGTTCGAAAGTTCGAACGATTTTTTCGACGTTCGATACAAAAGTTTCGTTCGAAAAACTAATATTTTGTACCTATATTATGTAGTTTGTGTTTATTATTTTTCAACAGACCTTTCCCTTTAAAAACAAACTCGATCCCCCCAAGGGTCGCGACCTCCCGCTTGAGAAACGATGCGCTACAGGTAGAATATTTGTTTCTTGGCTCAGAATACTTTACGGTGTATCTTGGTGAACTCCTGAGGTGTGCCTCTCAATAAACGCATGACGCGTTGTAAATAATTATATTTCAAACTCTTAGCTTGCTCGGATTACAATATACCCAGGCTGCAAATAATAAGTGTTGAGTTGTTGACACGAACACGTTGAAACGCACACTTTTGGGTGTAATTATTTACACGAACTGGTCTCAGCTGTAGAGGGAAATTCAGAATTCTTACGAGATTATTTTATAGAATTGAAAGAAATGGGATTCAATCGTGGTGCTTTCAGAACAGTATTACTTCACCAATATAATTTCCATAAACACTAGTGTAGGGGACTGTATTATTCCACAGGGTTTCAACCGCCGGCTCAGATTAGACTCGAAGATAGCAAGGTTACACCGATTTGGGCAGAGCCGGGGCGAAAATAAAAACACTTATTTGAGGAGAACGATTTTCACTTTTTTTTTTTTTTTTCGAATGGGTCTACGCTAATGGCTTTAAGCCGTCTTAGCTTCATCGGTCTACTAACTGCCATTTAGCAGTCGTTTTGGAAGGATTCTACTTTTTTCGCTTTGCTTACCTGGCTTATGGCAATGCCGTATAGAGAGCCGCGCCCGTACGCCTCTTTCAGGCCCATTTGCTATCTCACTTTTACCTCCCTAACCCTATACGGCTATTTTCCCTACTTTTCATGAGCCAGGTGAAGCAAAACGCGTTGTGTGAAATTCTTTATTGTTATAACCATGTACATAAACCCTTATATACTAATAATCTTATTCTATAAAAAAGATATTTACAACTTAAGGTTCCACCATACAAGAAATGTTCTACATTTATACCATTATTTTCTTAATAACTACTTAACCCTTTATTATATAATCTAAGTCGTTACTCTACACATTAGGCCCATAGCACACGGCGTATTTTAAACGCGCTGACGACGCGCGTTTCAGGAACGCGCTTCTTCGGCGCCGTAAACGCTGATAGTTGCGTTTGCACTGATAATAGAAACGCGCGCATGAAGCGCGTATACGTGCATTTGAAGCGGTACAAACGCGCGTACAAAGGAGCGGAGTACGGGCAGAGGGGGTGGGGGTGCTCACGCCACCACTGCGCCCGCGCCTCAGTTGCAATAAGGTTTTATTGTGTGCTGCGCGTGTATTTCGTTTAAAATGGAACCCTTCGACACCGACCGCTTTATAACAGAAATAAACAATCGTCCAGCTACATGGAATTCACTACTGCCCGAATATTCAAACAAAGTGTTAAAAAGAAATGCTTGGGATGAATTGTGCCACATTTTTTATGACAATTTCAATGAAAAAACCAGTAAGGAAAAAAACCTGGCAGGTAAGATTTCTTATATTTATTTAAAAATAATGTATTATAGTTTATAGTTCGACGGTACATAGAACAGTAAAACAGTAGAAAATGTAATTAGGTAGGTACCCTAAATTTTAGAATCTTGCCATGGTACTGCACCTTCATCACTAATAAAATAGTCAGCGTACATATTTCGTATCATAGTTCCGCTTAGTTGTCCCTGTGACCGTCTTGCACCAATCGAAATCAAACTTGCATCTTCAGGAGGATCTTCAAAACCAGCTACACTCAAAGAATTATGAAAATTATAACCGTCACGTTCACGTATGAAATTATGCAGTACACAACAGGCTTTCACAATAGCCACACTGAAGTCCACGCTAACGTTCAGTGGCCGATTAAAGATTTTAAATTTGTTGCTTAATATACCAAATGTACATTCAATGTATCGTCTGGCACGTGTCAAGCGGTAATTATATATTCTTTTCTGCCGTGGCAAGATTTTTCCAGCATATGGTCTCTGTAAATGTTGAGATAATGCAAAGCCTTCATCTCCAACAAACGTAAATGGTATTGGTACCCCATTATTAGATATTGGTCTCGCATTTGGTATATTATAATTTCCTTGCCTTATCTTTTTGGTCCATTCACTAAATTCATGTATTGTTGAGTCTGCAGCTTTTCCATAGCATCCAACATCTATATCGATAAATCTGTAATTTGCGTCACATATTGCAAGCAATACGATGGAAAAATATTTTTTATAATTAAAATACTCTGATCCACTATGTTGAGGTTTTATAACTCTAATATGTTTCCCATCGATAGCCCCAAGTAGGTTGGGAAAATTTGCGTATTTCATAAATCCTTCAGCAGTTTTTAGATGTGATTCTTCGGTTGGTTCTGGCATACAGATGTTTTTTAATTTATCCCATATTATTTTCACTGTTTCACGGACTATAATGCCTGCCGTCGTTTGTCCACACTTAAAGTCATAGTGAATATCTGAGAAATAGCAACCCGTAGCTAAATACCTGAAAAGAATAACATTATTAAAAATCACTTATTATCGTAAATTTTACATATTTTAATTAAAATAAACCTACAACTACTTATTTCAAATGAATTAAAATTAACCTAAAAAACAACTAAACTATTAACATTATTTATCGTTTTCAGTCATTGAACTTCAAAGAAAATGGAAGAGTATTAAGGACGCTTATAAAAGAGACAAAGCGAAGAACAATAACTGTTCCAGTGGATCTGGAGCTAAACCTAGAAGACCCTACATATATTCCAATTTGCTAACTTTTTTAGACCCGCTTTACGAAATAAGATCTCCAAGTCAAAATGATGATGCAGCTCTGCGGAATAACCAAGACTGTGATTTTCAAAAACCACATTCACCAAAGAAGTCTAAAAAGACTCCAAAACATGAAGACCCACAAGACAAATTGTATGAAGCACTGACAGCAAATCTCAAACAGTCTAAGGAAGCAAATAATACAATTTTATCTGAAAATCCCGACAAACTGTTCTTAGTTTCGTTGGCTAAAGATTTTTCTGCTATCAAAGAGGAATTTAAGTTAGAGGCCAAAGCTGATATGATAAATTTAATTCGTAAATATAAAAATATGGGACAGTCATCGAGGACATTAAATGAAAATAGATACCAAGGTGCATTTCAATATGAACATCAGTATGGATACCAGTCTGGATATCAGTCTGGATCTGGATATCAGTCTGAATTTCAGCCACAATATCCAAGTAATCAATCAGCGCCAAGAAATGAATCTGTCAGTTCACTCCAAAATTTGGATAGCAATGAATCGGTTACAAATGACTCCGACATCATATCTGACATGTATGATGATATTGAATAAATCTTTTTCTCTTATTCATAATCTAAGTGCACTTATAACAATTTACGGTTGATTTTAAAATGTAACAGGTCAATAAATAAATAAATACATAATAAATAAATACTAGTTGTTTTCTTACCTCAATGTGATGAGCAAACGTTCTTCTGCCGATATACATGATCTCATTGCTGTATTTTGACGAGTTAACTCAGGTTTTAGAATCGAAAGAAGTTCTTGGAATGACGAATATGACATTCGATAACAATTATAAAATTTCTTCCATCTTCTATGTACTAACAATTTTTTAAAAGTTGTATGATAATGACCACCCAATCTTTTTTCACTCGTAAATGGGTCTATCCAATAAATTCGCTTTTTTTTACGTTTTTTACTTTTTAAAAGAAGTACTAAAGCCAACGTAAGCAGTGTTGTCTCAACCGACGCCATTGTACAACTGAAGAAGAGGAGTCTCTGATCAAAACGCAAAAGCTACGAGCGACTACAGCGCGTCTGTACTGCTGTATCTGCGCGTATACGCGCAGTAGAGGAACGTTTTACAATCGCCCCGTGTGCTTAATTACAAGGTTGCGATCCAATCTCGTTTGAATCGCGTATAGGCGCGTTCTCTGCGCGTCGTCAGCGCGTTTAAAATACGCCGTGTGCTATGGGCCTTAGGTATTATGTTTATCTATATAAATCAAAAGAAGCTACGTTAAAATTCATTTTAGTTTAAAATATATAAGCAAAATAACCTTCACTTGATAAAACACCATTTAACACGACTTTTGCACACTGATGCCGTAGAAATCTGTACATATATAGCCACTGAGTGTTCACCATTATAGTTTATGTATTGTTTTAAATCACTTGTTTATCGTTCACATTTAAATTCACTTATGTAATTACGTTACGAGGCCGCTGTCCTTAACAACTAGGCTATTATAGGCCAGCATACACGAGAGCTTCATTTATATTAGACGCTACGCCTTGGCAGCTTTAAATAAGCAGTCACGTTTGTGAACTTATTCAAATTTATCAAAGGCTAAGTCGGATTACATCAACAATATTTCATCTTAAAAAAATTGGAAGCTCGAACAGTCTCGTCACATCTCATAGATAAACATACCTAAACTCGCATTCCTACTTGAGTCGTTTTTGTGATTTTTTTGGTACTTATAACCATTATCACATTGTTGCATTATTTACAAGCCACCAGGAGATAACAAACAGGTCTCAAGTACTTTGGACTTCAAACGGAACGTTAATATAAAATTTTACTTTATATAAAATTACTATTATGTTCCAATACGTCCAAAGTCAGGTAAGGGCTTCCTGGTATTCAGTATCATCAATAAGAGACACTAACAATGATCAGTTATATCAAATATATCGGTTTGTGGACCACAGAGTAATTATTAGTTACTACGTAACTGTTGTGGACTTTTATCTAATTCACAGACTTACCAGAAGGGGCGCAGGGAGCTGATCTGTAACGGTAAACGACATCTAGCAGCTGTAATGCGGAAAAAAGACGATGTACTCTCGTAAAGGACTTTGGACGTCTTGGAACATAAGAGCAATTTTATTGGATGGTAAAATTCTATATTTTCGACAATTTTAATTTTATTTTATATAATGTGGCAGTAAAAATACAACCCTCAATTTTCACCATTCTACCACCTACCCAACCAACCCTTATTTTTTAATAGCGATTTTAAGATTTTTTCTTTTTATCCACAGATCAGCAATATGGTTGATACTAAAAACAACATTAAACTTTCCCATAGTAACCTTTGCTACCTATCGAAAATGTCATGTTTGTTCTGACAGTGACAGAACGTCAGTCGGGTCAGCTAGTAATATATAAAACATGGAGAATAGAGTAAAGGAGTACCATCTCCATACATGAAGTGTCCGTAAAATAACGTTAAATAGGGGCGCTACAGGCGTAAGGGTGTAAAGCGGCAAAATTTAAACGGATAATTAAATCTTAACATCTTCTTCGGTTTTATATATAAAAAATATGTTTTCGACTATACGAGTTATTCGAATTTTCATGATTTACTGAATTAACTACTAAAAACTAATAGTCATCAAAAAATAAATGACTAAACTTAACTAACTTCACTCCATCTCTTATTGCTAACTTCATATTAGACACCCTTGCCACTCTAGCGCCATTACGGCCAGTTTTGAACTATTATGTAATTACTTTTGTCGGACACTTTTAAGCTTTTCTGCCTAAGAGAGATGGTCCTCCTTGCCTCTATTCTCCATGATATAAAATTTTAGTATTCGGCTTCGCTTCGATTCTGCGCCTAGGCTACTTGACTAATATTTAATTTCATACATTGAAGGAATATTTCCTTTAGTACTAATAGGCTTAGTAAAACGTATTCTAGCAATATCATAAATTAAAAACTTAAGATTGATAAATAAAGTTGATTTAAAAAAATATGTATTTTCGTTTTTTAATTTCTACTGATGAAAACACCTCGAAGTAACTTCCGGCAGATAATCTAACAAACGAACATGGTGAACAGTGTTTTCGGTGGTTTTTTATTGTGTATTATTTAAAAAAAAAATTGTAGGTTTTTGTTTCAAAATGTTATTTTTTTTTGGGTGTAATGAAACAATTATGAAGCTAATATTATTACTATTATTACTTATTTATATTATTTATTATTACTTTATATTTATGGAAATAAATAAATCAAGGTCAAGTAGCCCATTGACCCAAAACTATCTCAATATTTGTAGATAAGGTTGTGCGTGACATAATAAAACACAAAAATATGAGAGTAATTTTTTATTAAAATGTTTTTATACCAAAGCAAATGTTGTATATATTATATTTGCATGCAGTTAAAATGTCACAAGTTATGCTAGGAACAGAGCCAATATTATTTTTTTTGATTAAATGCAGTTAAAATTATTGAGATCACAAGTCACAATTATTATTATAGACAATGTAAAAAATTACAAATATTCAATATACATAACCTAGATGTAAAAATGAAAACGAAACTGCTTGTTTTGGACGTAGATATGAGGTTCCGGAGAACACTATGTATTTAAAATATAACGCCATACAGTATAAAACTGCAGTAATTCGGCCAAATGTATTCAGTCAAATACTGACGGAATAATTTGTCGGCTCAACAATTTTTAACCTTGGTAAACATTAAAAGGCTGCTCAAAACATGTTACAATTTTTGCAGTTTTAGAGTACCGTCTGTTAAGATGTTGTTAAAAAGAGCATATTATTATATAGTACCTCCGTTTTCCGCAGATCGACTAATGTTACTTCAACTTTCTGAATAAGGGTCGAAAAATTTGACCGTCTTATGTATCATTCTATGTCTTTATGTACATGTGTATATCTATTACAGTTAACACATTGTGAATATTTTAACTGCTTACCACATTGTTCGGAATTTAAATGCACATTTCTAAGGTTTTTAACGAAGACGACAATCAAAAAGCTTACGAGACATTGAATTTTTGAATTTTTAGTATATTTTATAATTAAAAAAAAAAAACTATTTTCATATGAATATCCAGAATCGAATTCTGAGTTCTTATTATCGATAATCATCCAATTCACAACATTCTCTTAGATTTAGTAAATACTGAAAAATAAAACATTACAAAATTAAAAGCAATTTTTATAAAATAGAAAAAAAAATACTAAATCATAATATTATTTTATCATTAATACTGTTTTATTAAAAGCAATATAAAAGAAATTCGGAACATAATGGATCACGAATAAAAAATGAAAACTTTAGATGTTGCATGAATTCAGAGAACGATTTTGGACCATTTAATTTAGTTTTATAAACCAATAATTTACCATTATCGTAATAACAAAAATGGACGATTCCAGTTTACTAGGTTAACGTTTGTTCGTTTGCGATTCAGTCACATTCAACATTACAACAAAATAATACGGGTCCACTAGTGTCGGTGCGGGCCGCCGACCGAACTACCGTCTACAAAGGAACATCGGAGAGAACTTTCTTTTTAACGTTTCTTCGATATAAAATAGTATCCTTAGTACGTACCATAATAAATATCTATCAATATATACTCTCGATCAACAAATATAATTTAATATAGGCAATAATATAATACGAATTCTTTAAATCTATGAACATTATCACAATACGAGTTGCGACGACACTATGCCGTCTCGAGAGAGTCCGGGTCGTTCGTGGCGCTGGCACAAACTTCACTCCCGGTGTACTGTACATCTCGCGTCTTACTCACACACACTCCGCGTTACACACGCCCGGATGGCGGCGGGCTTCATAAGTCGACCGAGTCGAGGTCCTGCTTGGGCGCGCGCGGCGAGGGCGGAGAGGGCGGCGAGTGCGGCGGCGAGGGCGCGCGCGGGTGGAACTTGCCTGGCAGCGACGCGAGCGCCGACAGCGCAGCGTCCGCGTGCGGGATGCGGCGCATGATCTTGCCGGACGTGATGAGGCGGCCGAAACCCTCTTGGTGCGCGAAGGCATACCCGCTGCGCACGGAGCGACGCGCGCGGCGGGCGGATGGCGTGCGCGGCGCAGGTGCGGCGGCGGCGCGGCGCCACCGCTGCCGCGCGCGCAGCCGCTCCGCCAGCGTCGGCCGCCGCCGCGACAGCGCCAGCCGCCACGACACCACCGGCACCATCAGGATCATCATCTGCATGTGTATGCAAAAGTAATTAACGCTTCCACTATTATTTTCATACACACAGTAATTAATACTCCTTCAAAGATTAATAATATATGTGTGGCTGTGGCCGGTTTTATTGAAGCCAGTTCTCCGTTACTCTCGTAACCCAGTGGGACGGATGACCGACACGACTGGTGGGAGATCAGGCGTAGGATATACTTTTTACAGGCCCATCTGACGCATGGATAATTTTTTACTATTCATATCATTTACTATTTATTTCATGAATTAACGCTTACTATGTACGTCTATTTACGACTACTATCTGAATGTATACTAACGGTGAGCACGGCCGTGAACCAGAATGTGGCCTGCGTGAGCGCGACGGTGAGCGAGCCAACGTACGGGCCGCCGATGACGTAGTTGTAGAAGTAGTCCAGCACGAAGTACGACACCAGCGAGCCCCAGATCGTCACGTGGTTGAACACCGTCCAGTACGTCGTATCCAGCGCGATCTGAAATGTACACGGTGTTAAACAGTAGCTCTAAATTGGCCACATTATGCCCACTTGCGCAGATCTGGGTTAAATATCATGTATCTCTCTCGTTCTTCATATTTATGAAAGAGAAGGCATGATCTCTTTTATAAATATGAAGAACGAGAGAGATACATGATATTTAACCAAGAGTTAACTTACAAATATTTCATTTTACAATCAGTCAAGATACACACGGTATTAATATCGTTAATTTACACACACACAGTTTTTAATTAATATTTTTTTTAATTAATTTTAATTAATAAATTCCATAAACATTAAGAAAAGTGAATTTCGAACATTGAAAAGTGACCTAAAACGTAGTTTAGTGTTTCGCATGCTTGGATAACTGTGGGCAAACAATATTTCCTTGCAATTTCAATGAAATTTGACCAAAACAAAACTAAACATTCAAGTATTTTCTGCTTTGTTTGGTATATTGGAGGTAGAAAAGTAATAATATGCTCAGCGTCAAGATTGTCGTCAATCGTCATAATAGTCAAATATCAAGTGACAAGTGACAAACTTCGGTGACATTGACATTATTAGTGTTGCCAGTGAAGAAAAAAAAAATATTCCTCTAATACTGCCAAAAAATACCAACAAAAGTTTATAATTTAAATTGACTTAAATATGATTTGCATTAAGTGCAACGAAGATGCTACGTTACCTGTCTTGGAATCCTTCATTATGCTTGCTCCGGTATATCAGAGACCAGTTACCGTAAATTAAGTAGTGAAAAAAAAACAGCATGGAGATGCATCCAGTGCCGAAGCTCTGCACAAATCGAACGGAAAGGTCAATCCTTGGAATTATTGCAAGAAGTAAAGGCACTTCGGGCGGAATTCTCGGATATGAAGACCGATATAAAATCCACATCATCGGGTGTCCAGACTATAAGACAGTTGGGGTAGCATGGAGTCTAGACTCGGCTATTTTGACGATAGATTATAAGTCAATTGCAACAAGACCTCGATGCTGCTCATGTAACGGTCGCACGTCCTAATTAAGAAAACGAAAACCGAGAGTCACGAATGAATAATGTTGAAATCTCCGTACCTTTGATTAAAGGCGAGAAGCTTGTCATCATACTGCATTTCATATCCAACAAGGTCGGCTTTATTATAGAACCTGTGGACATCGATCACATACACCGTGTACCTCGTTTTGGTAGGCCAAGCGTCAATTCTACCACAGACAGTGTTGCGGATAATAGACCACCTGAGGATGGTTTTCTGGCAGGGCCCATCACTCAACCTGTATGTGAGCGACCATCTTACTCCGAATAAAAAACTTCTGAAGCGAGCCAGACAGCTGAAGAAGGGCTTAAACTATTCTTACTTATGGGTTCGTGATTGTAAGATAATGATGCGAAAAACGATAAGTCAAAAGCTGTATATATCTCTAAAGATCTAGAGATCTTGACAAATTAAAGTGACTATTCTTACTTAAAATTCTAATCTCTTCTTACTTAAAAATATTTATCGCTCTTCTTATGCCAATATTACTCAATACAACTGTAATTGTAGTTATTATTTTTGTTCTTACATATGTACAGGCTTTAGCTTATGTTATAAAATATTCTTTTTCATACATGTTTGCAAAACATTAGATTTTTCATTAGTGATTTGTGATTATCGTCAAGGTTTCTTTTTCGTATTCTTGACCACTTTAAAATATCAAAATAAATTAATTATTAACAATGTCAACACTAATTAATGGCTATTACCAAAATGTTAGGGGCTTACGAACAAAATCTCAAACATTTCTATCTATCGTCGATAAGAGTGAATATGACTTTATTTGCTTAACAGAAAGTTGGCTCACAACTGATTTCTATGATCGAGAATATTTTGACAGTAGTTTTGTAGTTTATAGAAGCGAGCGGGGTCTCTCGCGGTGGTGGTGAGATTATCGCTATAAGATCCGCATTAGGCCCTTTTAAACGTAACTGGCCTACCCCATCCCCTACCGCCTCAGAATGTATTTGGACCTCTATACCCTTGAATAACCGCAATAAATCTTCCCTCAATATTGGCTGTATTTACATTTCCCATGGTCCTGGACATCGTGATGCCCTTGGTACATTTTTTGATATAACAAACCAACTTATACTGGATTATCCCAATGACATTTTTCTAGTCACAGGAGATTTCAATATCTCTGACACTGAATAAATTTGCTCATTAAAAAATATTTCCTTAACCGTAAAAAACAATACGTCAGTACAACTTTTGAATGAATTTATGGCTTTTACAAATTTAAAACAACATAATTTCGTTAAAAATATTAACGATCGAATTCTTGATCTATTATTCAGCAATACAAACTGTGAAGTAACATGTTGTGACGATCCTTTAACTTCAGAAGATGCCCATCATAAATATCTGTTAATTACCATATCAGCAGATTTAAATGATTATCTCAAACCAAATAATAATACCGCATATAATTTTAATCTAGCAAATTTTGATAGCATAATTAATGATGAGCTTTTCAAAATAAATTGGAATTTATTTTTAAAAAAACTGTCCATGGAAGAATTTATTTTTAAATTTTACAACGTATTAAATAATCAATGAAATAAATTTATTTCTAAACGCGTAGTGCGATCTTCCACTAAATCCTGTCTGATCTGGTAGACAAAACCTCTAAGAAAATTATTTAATGAAAAAAGAAAATATCATAAGCGCTGGAAGCTTTACAATAACCCTTTAGATTTTGAAACTTTTAAATGATTAAGAAAACGTTCAAAATCAATGGAACTAGAAAATTATAAAAAATATATTGTTGACTTTGAAGACATGATTAAGACGAACCAGAAATGCCTATCTATGGTCATATGTAAAATCGAACTTGAATTTTGGTGAACTGTCACAAAAATGCATTATAAGGATAAATATGTCACTAATGGAAGAGATATATGTGACTTGTTTAATGAACACTTTCATTCAGTTTTTCCCCCAACAGTGAACGTTCAGCCCATTAATAATCTACAGCCGTCTAGTAATCCCCTGTTTGATATTGGAAATATTGAGATCACCGAAAACTTCTGATGGTGTACATCCGAGTCTCGTTAGAAATTGTGCATCTGCACTAACAACTCCTCTAACTATTTTGTATGAAAAATCTTATCAGAAGGTTGTGTTCCTTTGGCATGGAAAAGGGCCTGGATAACTCCAATACCTAAGGGTTCTCTAAGCGATGATATAGAAAAATACAGACCCATCTCTAAGACTAAGACTCTGTGTATTTGTAAATATTTTAAAAGACATTATTGCTCAACAACTATTTGCTGTTGTCCGTCCATTTATTACTCCGCAACAACACGGTTTCTATGGGAGGTGGGACGTAGCATTGAGAGTAATCTCTTATCTTTTACGGAAATTATTCGCGTTGGCTTTGATAAAAAATATCAAGTAGACGCCGTATACACCGACTTTGCCAAGGCTTTCTACAAAATTTCTCACTACACCTTATTATTAAAACTTTGGAATCTTGGTGTCCACGGCGATCTGTTTCGCTGGTTAAGTTCTTATGTAAATAACAGGTGTCAGGTTATTTTTTAAAAAGCTTTACTTCTAATTATAGGCAAATAACCTCTGGTGTGCCTCAAGGGTCACATTTAGCACCACTATTATTTATTCTATACATAATTTACCTAAGTAATGTTTTAAAAAATAGCTACACCCTTCTTTATGCCGACGATACAAAAATATTTAGTTATCCATAACACACACCACTGTGAACTTCTTCAAAATGATATAACGGTTTTTGAAAATGAATGAGTGAAAAATAACCTTTTCCTTAATCCTGATAAATGCAATGTAATTACTTTTAGCCTTAAACATAAACCGATTTGATTTAAATATAAATTTGGTGGGAAATATTTAAAATCATCACAGATTCGCGATCCGGGTGTCTTGATGGAACTTAAATTTGTTTCACACATTAATAGAATATTAGGAGAATATTAAGATACTATATTAAAGCTATATCCGCTGTTACTTAGAGTTCGCTAGTACGGTGTGGTCTCCGCAATACAAAACTCACTCTGATTGGGTTTTTTGTAGTGCTTGGAATTTAGAATGGGTAAGTCATATACTGATTACGAATCTTCAATTTCGAGATATAACATACCTCCCTTGGCAAAGAGCCGTCTAGTTTGTGATGTTGTGTTCTTATACAAAATAATTCATAACATTGTAGATACACTTGAGCTACTTAGAAGTATTGAGATTCGTGTGCCCCGGAGACAAGAAAGAAATGTTAGAAAAAGAAACCTTTTTGGTGTACCGCAATCCAGGACTTCTAATGCTAATAATGCTTTTATTAGAAAGTCTTGCAATATATTATATAATAAGTATTTGGATGATTTAGATCTGTTTCATTGCTCTTTAAGTAAGATGAAACAAAATGCAAATTAAAAAATTAGAAACATTGTTACAAGCTAATCCGAATGCATGTGTTGTAGCTTTAAGTATTATATATTTATTACTTCGTTCTATGGAACTCTAAGTTTACGTTTCTTAATTAGTAATACGTTTCTTAATAAGTATTACTTTATAAAATATTTTGTATTAAACAACTGTTTGTTTCTAAATAAATGAAAAAAAAAATTATGAAAAAGACAAAATCCAATGTCTTGTAAAATGTCAATTTCAGTATAATAGGTTACCTATGAAATTGCCGTTCTGCAGTACTGGCCATTTCAAATCAAAATAATTTTTGTTTGGCTAAGAATTCTAATTTCAAATTAATTTTATTTTAAAAACACGGAATTCTTTTTCCAAAAGTAGTCACTTGTTTATTGATTAGTGTTACATTTTCATCCCATTTCAATCTTTTTCGTCACCATGGATACGTTAAAAATTCGAGTAATTATGGAATATGAGTACCGTCGTGGCAGCAACGCGGCACAAGCGGCACGCAACATCAACGATGTTTACGGAGCTAACACTACAAACCAACGCACCACCTGTTATTGGTTTGCTCGCTTCCGTTCTGGAAATTTCGACCTGAAAAATGAACCTCGCGGTCGTCCGAAGACTTTGGTCGACAATGACGCATTAAAGGCGATTGTGGAAGCTGATGATACACAATCTACGGCTGAATTAGCAGCAGCTTTCGACGTTAGCGTCAAAACAATATTGGTCCATTTGCGTCAAATTGGCAAGGTAAAAAAGCTTGACAAATAGGTGCCCCACGAACTCAATGATCGCCAGCGCTAAGTACGCGTCGAGACGTGCCTTGCACTGCTCAACAGACACACAAATGAAGAAGTTTTGAACCGCATTGTTACCTGCGATGAAAAATGGATTCTGTTTGATAACCGCAAGCGCTCAGCAACTTGGTTGGATCTTGGTTTAGCACCTAAACAACGCCCTAAACGAAAACTTACCCCTAGAAAAGTGATGGTCACTGTTTGGTGGTCTAGCGCCTGTGTGATTCATCACAGCTTCTTACCAAACGGGGTGAGCATTACTGCAGATGTGTACTGTGAAGAACTGAATACAATGATGGAGAAGCTGGCACATCTCCAACCAGCATTGGTCAATCGCTCGTCTCCGCTGCTCCTGCACGACAACGCGCGACCTCATACTGCACAGCAGACGGACTCAAAGTTGCAAGAACTGTGTTTGGAAGCTCTCCGTCATCCGCCCTACTCACCAGACCTTGCGCCTATAACAGACTACTACTTTTTCCAGAATTTGGATAAGTTCTTGGCGGGAAAAAAATTCAATACCCGAGAGGCAGTACAAAATGCCTTTGAAGAATTTGTTGCTGCTGGCAGCTGGACGGGACAGCTGACTTCTTTAAGAAGTGCATCAATAAACTGCCACTGCGTTGGCAAAGATGCATTTATTGCATGGGTGACTACTTCGATTAAAACAAATAAAAAATACATGAAAAAAATTCGTTTAATTTTTTTCATACAAAACGACAATTTCATAGGTAAAGACCTAATATATATGTTTATAGGTTTCAAACTCGAAAATATCAGAAATTATGGGAACTACAACACCATAAAGGATCTTAACCTGTAACCTAATATTAAAAGACCTTGTTGTACTCACTTGTGTTGTGTTATCTATAATTAATATTGTAGCTACTACGCTTCCTAAAAGCATGTGGTCTGATAAAATCTTCCCGTCCGGAGCCAACCCATCTTTGTAGGTACCTGTAATAAAAATGGTGTTAAATATATGCAAGTATATAATATATAAAAATGGATAACAATTCCAATGTCTCGCTAAAGCTCGAGAACGCCTGGACCGATTTGGCTAATTTTGGTCTTGAAATGATTGTGGTAGTTCAAGGTAAGATATATTGGAACAATTGCGGGGAAAATACTAAAAATGACGATTGAATTTTCTTAAACTAAATGTTCATTGTGTTCAATTTGTCACTTAACTGTCAAATATTTATAGGTGCGTTCAATTTACCTGTATGTTTATTTATTTATTCCAGTTCGTAGTTAATACAGAACTACGTGTGTCGGGACAGCTAGTGTAAAATAACTTTGGAGCGAACTAGAATTTCATTACAATTCGAACTAGAATTTCATTCAAGTGCATGTACTCACCGTACGGTATAAGGAACAGGACTAGCGATGTGAAACACCCGTGTAGAGTGGACTTAATGAACTCGGTCTTGTTGAACAGCTGGCTGGTGTGTCCGGGCGCGTACAGCCGCGGGAACTGCAGCGACGTGGCGTCGGACACGTCCTGCTCGAACACGCCGAGTGCCAGCACGGGCAGCGACGTGTAGAACAGATTGTAGACAGAGATGAACATCTCGTCGAACACCGTCTGTAACAATTATATAGCTTAAATAATGTTATAGAGCTCACAAATATTCGGGATTATGCTTTTGTAATGCAAATATGTTTTAATAGAATTTTAACGTTATTTGAATGTAAGAGTTTGGAGACTGGTGATACCTAATTCAAAAAACAACCCGGTGTGAATAATATCATTTCAAAATAGGAAATCAATACTAGGTCTAGTCTCTACTTTTACGTTTCGTATTAAACAAAAGCTAATAAAGATTTTTTTATGCTCTCGTTACACATATACGTCACCGACTCACTTGCGCGCTGAAACCGCAGAAGAACGCGAACCAGAAGTGACAGACGGTGAACGCGAAGTTCTTGTAGAAGAAGTAGCGCAGGAACTTGCACATGCGGTAGTAGGACCAGCGCCCGTGGACCAGCAGCAGGCGCTGTAGGAAGCGGAACTGCGCTATGGAGTAGTCCGATGCGAGGACGGCTTGCATGCCCTCTTGCCCGGATATGCCCACGCCTATGTGCGCCGCTGTGGGAGAATTTAGAATATAGTGAAGTGCGTTAGTGAGCTAGTATTATAGGAAACATTATGCAACTACACTTACGAGGGCGGGTCAATAAGTCCGTGACTTTTGGAATAAAACACAGATTTTTTGATAAATAAATCATTTTATTTTTCAACGTAGTCCCCCTTGAGCTCTATACACTTTGTTCAACGCTTCTCCAATTTTTTTATCCCTTCCAAAAAATATGATTTGTCGAGGTCCTCAAAATAGGAGGCCTTTGTTTGCGCGATGACTTCATCATTGGAGTCAAATCTTTTTCCACCGAGCCATTTTTTCAGGTTTCGGAACAAGAAGTAGTCACTCGGAGCCAAATCTGGAGAATAGGGTGGATGTGGGAGCAATTCATAGCCCAATTCATGGATTTTTGCCATGGCAACTGCACATGTGTGCACCCTTGCATTGTCTTGGTGAAAAAGAACTTTTTTCTTGGCCAAATGAGGTCAGTTTTTTTTCAAATCCTCATTGAAGCGGTCCAATAAGTTGGCATAATATCCCCATTAATTGTTCTTCCCTTTTGAAGATAGTCAATGTGGATTATCCCACGTGCATCCCAAAAAACAGTCGCCATAACTTTATTGGCTGACAAACCCACCTTGGCCTTCTTTGGCGCCGATTCACCCTTAGAAACCCACTGTTTTGACTGTTGTTTGGTCTCTGGTGTGTTGTGATGGATCCATGTTTCGTCCACGGTTACAAAACGGCGCAAAAACTCCTCCATATTGTGATTAAACAACGCCAAACCTTCCTGTGAAGTTGTTACACGATTGCGTTTGTGGTCGACTTGCGGAAAGCTTTCTCATGCCCAAGTGATCATTCAAAATTGAAACCACTGAGCCATGCGAGCTGCCTATGGCTTCCACAATCTCTTGCACTTTCAATCTTCGATCGGCCAACACCATATCGTGAATTTTTTCGATTGTTTCGGGTGTAGAGACCTCAACTGGGCGTCCAGGACGTTCGGCATCTTCAGTGCTTGTACGGCCACAACGAAATTCAGTAAACCACTTTTTTACCATTGAAATCGATGGTGCAGAGTCCCCATAGTATTTATCAAGCTTAGCCTTGGTCTCGGTAATGGTTTTTTTTCGCAAAAAATAATGCTTAATAAGCACACGAAATTCACTTTTTTCCATTGTTTCCTTAAGTTACTGGATAGTCTGATAAAGATAGCTGTAAAACACAAACTAACTGACGCAGCAAGTTCAAATTTTGATAGGAGTCAACTGACAGATGCCTGTTGACAGGAGTAGTGTTGCTTTTTCAGTAAGGAGGTTAGAAATTCAAAAAGTCACGGACTTATTGACCCGCCTTAGTAATTTGTGCGCGCACTGGCAACAAAATTGTCTCCTTCCGCCACCATTTACATTCTGACTATCGACTTTAACGCACGCGAAATAGAGTCAAATTTCCGCATAACTTTTACTAGTTTACTAGCATCAAATATAAAATAAGACTAGAAGAACAAAACACTTATAAAAGTAAGTATGAACTTAAACCCACAAATTTCGGAGATATTAACAATTATGTTCCTGCGACCCATATATTTCATACAACTTTAGGAACGCGTGACGTCATATCTACTGCAACTTTTGTATGAAGCGTTTCACGAGACACGGCAAATTCTGTAAACAAATCGCGGTACCTTTGAAAATATTGGATTTTAATATACTGTTCCTTCTGAGAACTTATTAATATTTTAGAGTACTATTCATTAATTCAATAAAAAAATCTAGTCCATTGCGTGCAGATGCATTTGAATATTTTTAATGTAAATAAAAAAATAACTATATTTCTTTGCAGTGTGATTAATAATAATTTCTATGTCAATCAACAAATAAACAGACAAAGACATACCTTTAATCATAGATACATCATTGGCGCCATCCCCTATCGCCAGCGTGACGGCTTTCCTGTTCTTCTTGATTAATTCCACAACCATCGCCTTTTGCAGCGGCGTGACGCGACAGCATATGACTGAGCGGCACTGTAGCACTACGTCTAGGAACCTGGAATCGTTCGAAGTTCAGTGTTATTCAAAGTTGTTAGCGTTTAAATCTATTCAGAGGGTTCCACGTCAAGACGGAACAAACAATATGGCGTTTATATTAGGACAAATAATTAATAAACATAACCTAATAAAAGTTTAAACACCCTCGAGACAGTCTATATTACTATATACCTATATATAACTCAGTGACTACTAAATTAAGAGAGACAAATAAATAGAAATGTAATTTTATGTCTAAGATTTTTTAGAAAACTACTAATTTTTAACTAAATTAAAAAACAGTAGTATTTAGTTTAGTAGTATATAGTAGCACTATAGTAGGCTACTATATACTACTAAACCTACTACGGAGCCTACACCCTAGACGATCTACAATTAGTCCGTCTAGGTTTTATAGTAAATTTCATATTTCTAGTTACAAATGTTACATACTTCTCCTCCAATTTAGGATGCAGGCAGTGCACGAGCGAGTGTCCGTTGATGACGATCGCGAACCCGGTGGCGTCGTCGCCGTGGTCCTGCGACTCCGCCCCAGCGACGGCTGCCCCACCCGCCCCACCCGCGCCCGACACGTACTCGTTGCTGGAACGTTGAGTTAGGAAAGTTAAGTGAAAATTACATACTGAGTGGAATTACAATCAATTTCATATCGAGTTCAAAATACAAGTGCGAATTACAGTCGGATTCAAATCTTAAATAGATCGAGAGTTGACACGGCTTTAAATTTAAAGCAGATTCTGAGTTAAAACTGAACTTGGTAATAATAAATTAGTGTTCTTTCAACTAAGAAGTAACTCAATTTATTTTTTACAGTACAAACTAGAATGGAGTTCTGGCCACAGAAAAGTAATCTTTTTTAAACCCATTTGGTTTTCTAATTTGAATTTATCGTAAATATTTGGCCCTTGACAACAATTGAAGACTTTATTCTAAATATTGTTAGCTTGTTTAATATTACAACTAAACATTCATAGCCACAAAGAAAGAAAGTGTGAAGAAGATATAAGAAGTTGTATAAAAAGACAAAACAATTAACAAACACATTTTACGAATAAAATAAAAAACATACATAATATAGTATAGTGTACAAGAAGGAAAATTGTTTGAAGTAGTTTAAACACAAATACAACATTCATATAATACACAAAATAATGTTTACAATTACTGCACACAGAAATCGCTTTATTACTGCAGTAGCGTGACAAGCATCATAGCTAGTAAATGACTTCTGATAGTTAAAACGTTATAAATTAATTTAAAACATTACATACCTATTTACATTACAAAACTTTTTAGCTTCTTACGTTTTTTATTTTTGCTGTTATGATTTCCTTTTATTTTATGAACAAAATCTTTACTTTTTAACCGGCTTTAAATGCCATTAAGACATTTAATTCTAAGGCCCTGTTTCACAATCTGCTGATAAGTATCACATAGCTTATTTGCATGTTTTGTCACAGTCGCTCGATATAAAGTAAGCAGCTACGTAACTTCCGAATAAGCTATCCCACACTTATTAGAAGATTATGAAAGGGACCCCAAATGTAGGTAAGTACGTAGAGGTGCTCAAAATAAAAATTCAACTAAGTGCGAGTAAGTAAAAAAACAGAATATAGTAGTAGGTAGGTTCAATCGTGGTAGTCTTGTGCGAATAGAGCCAGTGCCGAGTGCCGCGCCATATTACACTGAAAAGCATCACACCGAAAATTCACACACCTCAACACGCTCGCAGTATAATTTTTTTAAAGCAGCATAACGTGATTGGGCCCATGATTTGTACGTAATTGGATAGAATATAGATCATCGAAGCCTATCACGCTGTACAAGTTGATTATCAAAATATGGCCACATTGCAATTTTTGAGGTTAGAATTTTTTAATTTTCTCCTCAAACCTCTATAGGTTTGAGGAGAAAATTAAAAAATTCTAACCAGCCAGCAGGTGGAAGCTATCATCCACCTGCTGGCACTTACTTGCCAGCCTGACCACTGCAATAAATAAATTAAGCACCATCAGTGCAGGTTTTTTATATTTATCAGGTACAATCATACTTAATACTTAATTTATTCTACATCAATACTTAATGTATTCGTACTATGATAGCATAAATATTGCGAGCGTATTAAGGTGTAATTTTCAGCGCATTGTACATGGCGCGTGAGGCGTGATCAAGCGGCGGGGGCGTGTAAGTGGTGTCTACCTGCGGGGTGCTAGTGAGTTATGTTCCCACCTAAATGTGACGACGGACACAGCCGGCGCGTTCAGTTTCACATTTGCCCGGGCTCGCGTGCTGCCGTTCGCTGCAGATGAGCTTTTTGCCTCGGATCCTGGAATATGTGTGAATAGTTACCATAGACAAAAATATATTTGAATCGGATCAAACGGATCGCTTGATGGAAAGCTTAACAGTGTATTAAAAGTGCGTGACCTATTGAGTTTTAATACCTAAACGCTCGGGACATTCACTCACTATGTTAAGTCGTGATATCACTCTAGTCGTACCGATCTATTCGTACCGTAGCATAGCCGTTCCAAGTTAGAAAGTGTTCGTAAGCATATCACAGTGCTAGTACCGTGCGGCAGGAAGGTGTTGACGACGCGTATGCTGTCCTTGCACTTGGCGAGCTGCCGCGCGACGTCGTCGTGCGCGACGCCGTCTATCACGAACACCTCCGCCATGTCGTCCGTCAGCAGCTGGCACGAGTAGCCGATGTTTATCGCTGTCTCTGTTCACACACCATCATTATAATCAACGTTTATGAGATAAATGGATATCAGACGCCGTAAAACAAAAAACTAATTTGTATTTATTAAATAACGACGAACAATCGTTTGCCTTACTGATTCAATGTAAGCTACGTAATAGAGCATTAAGTACAGCTCAGCTAATTGAGAGTGTCTTAATTCCATTAATAAATAACGAGATCGAATTGTGATACTAAAGATTTGTAATTATATGGCTGCAACATTAATCATACATACTGCAAGCTATTCACAAATGTAATGATTTTAAAAAGTATTAAAAATTTAGTCACCCAACCTTGTTTGTCACCCGTTAGGACCCAGACTTTGATTCCCGCCATACTGAGATTAGCTATTGTTTCCGGCACACCGTCCTGTAATTTGTCTTCGATGGCAGTCACACCTGCGAACAAAATTGTTATAAAATTACAAGTTTAAGTTAAATTCAGCGTATCTTGTTATCGTGGTGGGTAGTTTCTAGGTACATAAGACTCAAATAAACTAAGGAGATTTCGTGGCGTTAAATCGATTCAAGTAATTTGCTTTCGTTTCCAGAGTGCACGCGTGGACCTCAGCCAGAGGACGGAGGGTGCAGTTTGACTCACCGAGCAGCACGAGGTCCGTCTCGATCTCCTCGTAGATGGCGTCGAGGCGCTCGTCGCGGTCGTGCAGTGCGAGCGCGGCGGCGTGGTGGCGGCGCTTCCACTCCGCGAAGCCGCGCTCCTCCAGCGGTCGCCACGCCAGCGCCAGCGTGCGCAGGCCTTCGCCCGCGAATTTCTGTAAAAAAATCACCATTTGCATTGCAGAATTTCTTGCGGCTAATCACGATGCGACTAAATTGGACTAAATATGATAAACTTGGGATCTGAATTGTATACTTTTATTTGCACTTGTTCTCTGAACAGAATCTCAGCTGACTAAGGTTCAATGGTATATCATCGGATAGAATAAGGATGTTGCCTAGTGCGGAATATCACATTTTTATAACTTAATTTTTAAAATTGTTGATTAAAGATACATACATCTAAAAGAAATTGGTATTTAGATCTTTCTCGCAAAACGATTTGTTGTTTTGACAAGTTGCTACCGCCGTACATTTTGTAATGACAAATGTATGGCGGGTGCAACTCGTGACGTCACAGGCCGATATATCGCTCTCTTTCATATCGTAAATTCAAATTGTTTGTATCTTTGTTATTTTTTGAGATATAAGAAAATAGGTTCTATATTGTTTCGTCTATTCGATGTGTGTTTGATTTCAAATGACAACATGTTGTCTAACATCGAATTAATGAAAAATTTTTTTTTAGGCAACATACCTATTCTTTAGAATTATAAGAATTGACACCTGAAGTTGCTTATCGCATTTATAACTAGTACATGCAGAATCAAGAGATTTATTTTTTAATATTAACTATTTAGTGATAAATGAATGGTAGGAAGTGACTGTATGTAACTCACGTTTAAATGCTCTTGCGTCTTAGACTTAATCTCCTCTTGATCGTTCTTTTTTAACCGGTCGTATATAACGTTATCAGCACCTTTAGTATATAACCTAATTTCCCCGTCCTTCTTCAATATCACCGACATTCTTTTCCTAACATTATTAAAATCTAATATACACAACAATTCGTACACCTGAAACAAAAGGACAACATTATTCTCTGTACAAGATAAACTATATTACCTTCAATCAACTCGAGGAAACACAATGCCAACGTTACTTTACACTGGTGTTCAGTGAGGCCGTGGTATTTTTCCAATCAAGCCAGCCCGTTCATACCGAAGCATTGCTCTAGCAAAAATAATAAAGTATCATTTTAAATTTAATTTTTTTCATTTACATGACTTACCTCAGTTTTGCCCATGACATCTATAGTGATGGTGTTGGGCGAGCGCTCCCTGAACACGAAACCGAAGTTCCGAGCCGCAGACACCAGCGCGGATTCGTCGGGAGATTGTGCCTAACAATAATTACCACAATATTTAAAACCAATTTATTTCGATGTTCTTTATTTACTAAGAAATAAAATTTGTATATAACAAATGTTACTCAGCATACAACAGATTTTTACCAATGAGAGAGATCCTTTTTGCATGTCGTAAGATTGAAAGTGCTGATTTTGACAAACCCATTGCCTTTCTAGGACATCCAAATAAGTTTTTTCCGAGTCTCGTCAATGTCGTCTACTCTTCCCCCGATAGTGAAAGCTCGCACCCATGGGAGGATTTGCTGTCGCGACAGAAAAAATTGCACTGTAAATAGAACTCTGCGCTAATACAATAGAGCTGAAAATAGAAGTGTCAAATGTCAGATTTGACAACTCTACACGATTTTCAGCTCTATTGTACTAGCGCACAGTTCTATTTACAGTGCTGTTTTTTTCTGTCGCGACCACGAAATCTTAATCATACGAATAAAGGTTGTTACCTGATACTCGAGCCGTCCGTTCTTATGTTCCGGCATGACAGTATGACATAGCGCCAGCAGACGGAAGAAGTCGAACACGTTACTGTCGCCCTGCCGGACCGCCTGCAGGAGCTTCGAGTCGAAGAACTTGAACTCCGGCTCGTACTCCGGATTGTCGGAGAAATCCAGCGGCTCTGTGCTCTGCAATAAGTACATGGTGTTATTTGTGAGCAGCGATACAGAGTGTTGAGAGCTTTACTAGTGTGCTGTTAATAGCCTGAATTGTGTTCTAAAACATTACAGAAATTGGATTCTATTTTCTTAAGACAGAAAAATTAATTGATAGTATAAGATAGTCTGGAAATTTGCTTCTCAATCCGAGTTAGCTAGCCAAACTATTGAAGTGAGAAAGAGTTACTCTATACTATTGTTTAACAATAAACTTTGTAAAGTAAATTTGATGTTTAATAACCAAATAAATTACCTGCTTTTAACACCAACCTATAGGGAATCAATCAAAGTAAACATGCGTAGAAAATCAGGAAAAGCAATCAATACTTATCAAAAGATATAATCGATTATATAATATGTTAGTTTATGTGGGTAGTTTGTTAAAGAGATCAATATATTTACCACAGAAACACCATAGAGACAAGCAAACACCAATCAGAAACATGCAAAAGCGAGGAAAAAGGCAAAGCAGTAGTCTACTAAAAACAAACACCTATTATATTTTTATAATTTTAAAAGTTTAGGCATTCCTAAATTACAATAGTATTTGAGTACAGATTAGGTATTGTACAAAGGTATTTGGTATTTTGGTATTGTAGATATATTTGCTATGGTTTTTACAGTGTAGTCAATAGACTATCTCCTTTAGTAAAAAAATATTTTCACAACGGATAACTTCCTTGTCCGTCAAGTGACTTTTCCAACTTACCAGACAAAGACAGCAACGTTGTATAAGTTATCCGTTGTGTGAATATTTTTAATAGTAAGAGAGCATAAACACAACTCAAATAGAACCCCAAAAGCGCACCAGAAATCGAAACACAAACATTTATTATAACCTAGGGAACATGCATGAAATTATATTTTAGAGTGTATATTGTTAAATAGTAGTGACGGTTTGTGTGATAATTTATTAAGTTGATTTAATAAGTATATTAAATTAACTAGTAGGAATAAGGTCCATTCTACTTCTCCGTTTTGTTATTTTAATATTATTTACTGAAATAAGAGCAAAATTGAACTACTACAAACTACATACTTCATGTATTAAAACTACCAATATATAAAAACCTCAGTTATTGCTTAGTGCAGTAAAATATTTAAAAAAGGGTTTTGTTAAGATATAATTCTTTGTTATGTTACAACTATCTACCTTGTTTTAGCTAGCAAATTGTGTACGGGAGTTACAAGTGAGATAAGCTAATCGTTAACAGTTAAGTACGCCTAGGGTTGCCAGGCGTCCGGATAAAGCCGGACACAGTTAGGCTTTTTGATTGCGTGTCCGGCCAAAATAAACGGTGTCCGGCTTATCCGGATTTTATAAGGCTTTTTAGTATTTAAAAATGTTGATAAGTGTTTATTTAGTAATTAATTTTAACTTGACTTTATAACAATAATTGGACTGATTAATAATAAAGTAATTAGATTGACTTGGCCTTCGATTTTTTTTATATTTCATTAGAATTTAAGAATATTTATGGTAAATATCATAAAGCTTGTTTTTAGTAAATATTTTACTGTCGTATTTTTATTAATACTGAGACAAAATCGTCAATAATGTTGGGTGTCCGGCCTTTTTACCCAAATGTCCGGCCAAACTAGTTCGTCTGTCCGGCTATTAGGTTTGGCGACCTGGCAACCCTAAGTACGCCAGACCCAGAGCTTAGCATCACACATGTAAATCTCGGATAGAGGAAGTGTAGCGTACTTGATGTCATGCCAAATAAGTGTGTTTTAATTATTTAATTCAGACATAAGACCGTTACATACGATCAATACTTTTATTACACACTTATTTCGCATGATATAATTAGGCACAAAACCCTATTCTAGACACCTAATCATAGACCCCCTTAAAGCCCATTTCCACTTTTTTAGGTTATAGTGGCGTTTGACAGCCAAAAAGCATGGCGGTATCTGTATAAATAGGATCATATTAAAGTGTAAAAAATAGGGTTACGTAGTCGGAAAGTGAGTGGCGTGGGGTTAGGTGTGCGGGTGTGAGGGCGTGTACGCACGTCTGGGCGGCGCGCGGCCGGCGTGCTGCGGCCTTGCTCGAGCTCGGCGTGCAGCAGGCGCGCGCTGGGCGAGTGGGGTCCTGCCGCCCCCTTTGCCCCCTGCGCCTTGCCCCGCTCCGCCCCTCGCCGCCCCCGCTGCGCCAGACACGCGTCAGTTCGCCCTACCACCCCAACGGTCGTGACCTTTCGGAGTGTATGTGTGTGCGTGCAAGCCTACGTCTACTCAGGGTGGTAGAGACGTGGTCGTATAGTTATGACATTTCGACACGCTGTGCAGTACAAATGTTACAACTATACTACGCAATGAGTGTCGTAAAAACGTAAAAAAGTATGCACATAATTATAAAATTCACAAACGGTACACGGATCCCGAAGCTGGACTGGGACAATTTCAAACATCACTGACAAAGAAAAACATGCACAAAAATTTTTTGAACAGTGCAATTTTGATCTCTTCGCATGTATGGTCTATAGTGCTTCGCCGTGAGCAGTTACATGCATCTTGACTACTGTATGTATATGTGTGTGCGCTTTAGCCTGACCAGGAAAATACAAAACCTGCATTACACATCATTTTTTATTGCGACAACACTACGAAAAGCTGGGATGTGATTGGTTAAATCATATTGAAATGACATTTTAATTCAGTTTCGTGGATTTTCCGCAATCGAGGTACTCTACATTCCTGGTCAGGCGATAGTCAGTGTACTCACGTCGGTGAGCTCTATCGTCTCGCCGGTCTGCTCGTCGATGACGTCACCGTAGCACACGCCCGCTATGGAGCACTTGTTGAAGGTCATTATGTTCTGAGTCAGCGTGCCCGTCTTGTCCGAAAATATGTATTGGATTTGACCTGTTCGTAACACAAAAAGGGTAGAGTAATAACATACTTAAAAAGCTTAAATTAGAGTCTAGAACTACTGTTGTTACTAGAGAATACTAAATATACTCTAGGTTTGAATACATCGATAATATAATATTATGTAATCAAGTTATAAGCACAATTAATATTTTACCTAGCTCCTCGTTTAACGTGGTAGTCCTCGCCTTAGCCGCGGTCCCAGTCTTGTCGTAATACATTTTCTCGTCCCAATTTATTAAAAAACTTTGCGCAAATCTTATAACCTGGAAATATATAACATAAAGTATTTGGTACATACTAATTTTCTTGACACATTCTAGATAGACACCATACAAGTGATTGTAATTATTTTAAAACCAAGTATTACTGTTATTAATAACTAAATATTTACAAAGCGCCACTAAAAATTAAGACGTTGAATTTTTATAAGAGATGATATCAAATACAGCCATAACTATCTATGTAGGTTTGATAAAGGGAATAAGTACACAACGAAACTCAAAGAACATAATATTACACACTAGTTGTCCCGACACACATTGTACACATATGTAAGTACACATACTACTCCAACATTTCCCACCGTTTAAACCTTCCCTGAAGTTCCAAAATTATTTAAAGACCAAAATAAGACAAATCGGTCGGTTCTCGAGTTTTAGCGACATATTGGAATTGCAATCCATTTTTATATAATAGGTTTCTTTACCTATGAAATTGCCGTTATGCAGTACTGACCATTTCAAATCAAAATAATTTTTGTTTGGCTAAGAATTCTAATTTCAAATTAATTTTATTTTAAAAACATGGAATTCTTTTTCCAAAAGTAGTCATTTGTTTATTGATTAGTGTTACATTTTCATCGCATTTCAATCTTTTTCGTCATCATGGATACGTTAAAAATTCGAGTAATTATGGAATATGAGTACCATCGTGGCAGCAACGCGGCACAAGCGGCACGCAACATCAACGACGTTTACGGAGCTAACACTACAAACCAACGCACCAACTGTTATTGGTTTGCTCGCTTCCGTTCTAGAAATTTCAACCTGAAAAATGAACCTCGCGGTCGTCCGAAGACTTTGGTCAACAATGGCGAATTAAAGGCGATTGTGGAAGCAGATGATACACAATCTACGGCTGAAATAGCAGGAGCTTTCAACGTTAGCGTCAAAAGAATATTCATCCATTTGCGTCAAATTGGCAAGATAAAAAAGCTTTACAAATGGGTGCCCCACGAACTCAATGATCGCCAGCGCGAAGTACGCGTCGAGACGTGCCTTGCACTGCTCAACAGACACACAAATGAAGAAATTGGAAGGAAGGAATACCTGCGATGAAAAATGGATTCTGTTTGATAACCGCAAGCGCTCAAGCACAGGTTGGTTGGATCCTGGTTCAGCACCTAAACAATGCCCTAAACGAAAACTTACCCTAGAAAAGTGATGGTCACTATTTGGTGGTCTAGCGCCGGTGTGATTCATCACAGCTTCTTACCAAACGGGGTGAGCAACACTGCAGATGTGTACTGTGAAGAACTGAACAAAATGATGGAGAAGCTGGCACATCTCCAACCAGCATTGGTCAATCGCTCGTCTCCGCTGCTCCTGCACGACAACGCGCGACCTCATACTGGTCAGCAGACGGTCTCCAAGTTGCAAGAACTGGGGTTGGAAGCTCTCCGTCATCCGCCCTACTCACCAGACCTTGCACCTACAGACTACTACTTATATCCGAGAGGCAGTACAAAATTCCTTTGAACAATTTGTTGCCTCCCGTTCAGCTGATTTCTTTTAAAGGGCATCAATAAACTGCCACTGCGTTGGCAAAGATGCATTGATTGCATGGGTGATTACTTCGATTAATACCAATAAAAAATACATGAAAAAAATTCGTTTCAATTTTTTCATACAAAACGGCAATTTCATAGGTAAAGACCTAATATTACAAATAGTACTAATATGACATCACAGCATAGATATTCCAACATGGCGAATAGTGTTTTTGGCGGTTTTTAAAAAGTGTATTATAAAATATATTTTTGAAGTAAGAATTTAAAGAATGTATTTTTTTGTGTAATAAAACAATTATAAAGCGTTTAGAACATAAATAAATAAAATGAAACGCCTGCTTAAATTAGTATAGCAATACCGCATTCGTAATAGCTATAACATTCTTCTTAACCTTAACTTAACTTCGATTAATACAAATAAAAAATACATGAAAAAAATTTGTTTAAGTTTTTTCATACAAAACGGCAATTTCATAGGTAAAGACTTGGACAAGGACTTGCGTATCAGTTGTACTGCGATGTGTGAACATATTATTACAGTACAATTGATACGCGTGTGAACATATTACGGTACCACCACCACAGCTCCAGTCCCTCGGCAATCATCGTATTCGTATGGCAGCGGCCAACGATGAACGGAATATGAAGTTTGTCGAAATACATTAAGAACTTAGCTGTACTATATAAGGTTGTTAAAAATCAATTACGGATATTTTGGGCATAGGATCTACTGCTTATGTAAAGACGTTTAGGCAGACAAATGTTAAAAATTTCGAAAAAACAATTATACTAAATAAAATTATAAAAACGTTCTCTAAGGCGTTGAGGTCATTAACCTCTCAGAAACGTGTGATTTAAAGAGGGAGCAAAAGAGTACCTAAATATCAATAATCCTTGCATCAGCTGTGTGAGGTCAAAGACCTAAATAGCGCCATAAAAGAGTTATGTTATTTTATTTAGTATTTTTTTTCCAAATTTTTATATATTTTTCTGCCTAAACGTCTTGACATAAGCAGTAGATCACATGCCAAAAATATCCGAAGTAGATTTTGAACAATCTTATATTATATTTGTTGTTGTTGCACGTACCTCAACAGACACGTACAGCGATATGGGCACAACCGTGTTCATGACGATCGCATACGAGAAGAACACTAGCAGCGCGATGACTACCGCGCCCGGCGCTGGCTCCGCGGGCACCAGCGTGTCCCACGGCAGGTATACCTGTGACGTCATCGTCATATCATCATAGCGAACATGGCGGAACACGGGGCTAATTAGTACGTACGTACGTAGGTAGAACGTAAATGTGAACGACAATGTGGAATAAATTATAATTATGACTATGTTTTACTCACATTTATTTATATATTATATATATTTATAAAATATTATGCATGCAATATACAGATAAACCCTTCTCTATAACCACTTTATGTGTTATGTTGGCAAAAACCGCAATGAAATCTGTTGCGCATTACATAATATATACCAGGAATTCCTAAAGCGGATTCCGTAGCGTACCTAGTCATCAGGGTTCGGCCAAAATTATTTATTTATTACTAGCTGATACCCGCAACTTGTTATCGTAGATTGAACGGAAACGGAACCTTATTTTTTTTAACGGAAACCTAAGATAGAAGCATCCTAAGTTACTCCTTACGACATCAGCAATCAAATCATTATAAATAAAAATTGTAATGATTTGATATTGGGTTCCATAAAATAAAGGGTAGGTATTGCTTAGGAACCCTGGCTATACTGGGTGAATTTTTCAAGTCTGCCATATGTTATTTCGTAGCAGAATTTGTTTCTGATTAGCGACACTATCGGATGGTGTAATAACAACTTCGATAATGTTGTTAACCTCCTGATTCTGCAAATAAAACAGCGTGAATTTTTTTTCAAAATCAGTCGGTTAGATTCCTAGCAAGGAATATAATTTCTCAAAAATATAATGATACAGTTTTAGATTAAATCAAAATGGTATCGCAACTTACTTTAGAAATTTTGCTATTCCCTATAAGTATATAGTTTTGAAATTCCCTTACCATGTTGAAAATTTCACCTGTATAATAGTTTAATAACCAAAAATAAAGTATACAATACGAATGTACTTACACAGGCAGACGACACGGTATTTTATTGATATCTTTTGCTCCAGCCATATAAGCCATAGAGCCTATTACTAGATTCCATGCAATAAAACTAATAAGTGAACACGCTGTCATTAACTTTATTAGACGAAGTTTCTCGAAAAAATCAGTTACAATTTAGTGATGTGTCGTACCTGAAAGTATTGACCCACGAACCACTCCCACACACCGCACGCCACCGTGCAGAACACGCACATCGACAGCAGGAACAACACTATCTGGAAACGGAGGCAAAATGTATTGTAGGACAATGAGTTAACGTAACGAGCAACTAAAAAAACATTTTAACCTTGATTAAATTTTAAATTGTTAATGTCCCTCAATTTTGGCAACATTTGGAATCCTCATGTTTATCTCCTTACTTTGTATATTATGATAGCCATACACCATACAATCTATCGTCCAATCGACTTGATCACTTCAACTGGATCAGTTAGAACTAATCGTGTTTGGATTGGCATGACGGTACGTATATACTGTTTATGTCAATATGGAACTGATCCAATCGAACTGATCCATACAAGTCGATTGGACGATAGACTGTATGGTGTATGGCTATCATTAGAAAACGCTTCGCCTGTCTCATTCTAACAGTATGTATATAATACACATATTTGATACACATCCATGATCCAGGAACACAGAAAACTTTCTGTTCCCTGACGGGATTCGAACCCGCGACCTCCGGCTTAAGCACCAACGCGCAAAACACTGATTCACAGAGGTCGTCAAATTTCTGACCATCACAAAAACAATTTACTGACCATCACGTGTGCTCTTTGGCCCTGTATAGTATACAGGTACTCTATACCTATCATAAAAAGAAGTTCCTGGGAATTGTGAATAAAAAGAATAATTTAAACAACATTTATTTGACCGGGATTCGACCCACATTACGAAGTTTCTAACAAAGCAAAACTTATTCATACGCATACAAAAACTGATATATTATTGCACGACGAAAAAAAAACCATTATATATATATAATAACACTCACCCCTATAATAAGAAAGTTAAGTAGCCTATCTATACTGGTGCGCTTGAACTTGGTCTTGCCGGAGTTCTGCATGAGCTTCGTGTCCTTGCCGGCGAACACCACCACGCCGTAGCACCACGACGTGTTCCGGAGCACGCACCCGCGCAGCAGCACTTTGTCGTTGTCCAGCGAGAAGTGGGACGAGCGCCAGCTTAGTGTACCTGTGAAGGATGTCTTTTATATAGTACAAGATGTTGACCGCGTCTTCGCGCGCGCAAAATCCCTCCGGAACGGTACATTTTGCCGCGATAAAAACTAGCTTCCTCGTAGTCTCCACTATATTAACAAACAATCAAATATTTCGTCTTTATAATATTAGTATCTAGAAGTACCTAGATATCTTAAGGTACCTAGTTTATATTCCCGCTCGCACAAATGCGAGTAGACAAATAGCGACGCGACATACCTATTTCGCGCTAGAATTGTTACAAATATATCGACGCAGCGAGATAGGCCGCAGTTCGCAGCATCTACGCGCGATCGTTCCAGGAAAGGCTAGTTTTTAATTAGGCCTACTTTAAACTTAATGTAATCTCATGAAAACTAACATAAATATTCGACTAACTTTCATAGAAATGTACTCAATAGTACGCGTCATTTAAATGTAAATACGATCTGCTTTTAACCAGCATTTGTTTGAAAAATGTAAACATCGAAATTTCATGTACATTTTTTTAATACTTCGATCCTATCTGTTTTGTGCTTGTGACTGCCCTAATGCTTTTTTTAAATCAATATTATTATTGCATTGTTGCGTTGTTACTACTGGATGTAACCATAAAAGTGGTTTATGTTTTACGCTATTTTAGAATGCTCCTTAAATCGTAAACATGTAAAATGTGTAATAAAATGCACAACCGACAGAGCACCACACACAACACCTACTCTGCCTATGAATCCTACGTGTTAAAATAATCATCTAAAAAGCCCTTGTTGAGTTACTTATTATAACAAACATTAGGACTCAAAACTTAAATACTACGTGAGGGACTCTCAAATATTAATTGATTTTAAATGGCAATAGAGCATGACAACATGTAGCTTAATAGGCGTATGACGCAAATCGTAACGACAGCAAAGCAATCAACAGTATTACCCATCAATTAAAATACAATTTCACGGCAATGTAACGAAAAAGCATTTGCGAAACTACTGTGTGCTGACTTACTACAGGCCTACAACATGCGACGTCTCGCAATACTGTTGCACATATATTTATTAGAGTTATTAAATTTGCTTCTGGAGCCAGTATTCCAAAAGAGTTAAAAATGTATGACCAAAAGTCTACGGTACTACTAAGTACAATAGGCTACTTGAGCTTGTTTTTATTTATGTCCTAAACGCTTCATAATTGTTTCATTACACACAAAAAAAGTAATATAACATTATTTTGAAACGTAAAAACCTACAAAAAAAAATGTATAAAATACACTTTTTAAAAACCGCCGAAAACACTATTCGCAATGTTGGTTGATAGATTATCAGTGTTGTGACGTCAAACTAGTACTATGGGTAATCTGTGCTATAGTCCGTAGTAGTAAAATGGCGGTGTTACGTTCCGTTTGACGTTTTGACATAAATAACTTTTTAAGATGTCATGAACTATTTATTTACAGAAACTTTCCGTTCCACTACTACATTTGCGTTTAGTGTGTTTGTGTCGTCACATCCGTGCCGGAAGTTACTTCGAGGTGTTTTCATCAGTAGAAATTAAAAAACAAAAATACATATTATTAAATCAGCTTTATTTATCAATCTTAACTTTTTAATTTATGATATCGCTAGAATACGTTTTTCTAAGCCAAGTACTAAAGGAAATACTACTTCAATGTATGAAATTAAATATGAGTCAAGTAGTCTATTGTGCGTAGACGCGACGCGAAGTGTGTCGCGCGCCGTCGACAAAACTCGACAAAACTCTCTCGTCCCCTAACACAAACACGCGAGACATGGCTCTCTCAAGACGATTCAGGCTCGACGATTTCTATATATATAGGTATATATACCTATATTGCCTTATAGAGTTGATGCAAATTAGGGTAACGAGGAGAAAGTCACCTTCGAATTTATTAAGCAGGTTGTTGGGCGTTTCGCAGACGATCTCGCCGTCGAAGGCGCCGAGCTGCGCGTCGTCCTGCCCCATGGCAGCCGTCTCCAGCAGGCACTGGCGACATTTTAGATTCGTCTCCCTGGAAACAAATTATATGAATTACTTTTGCATTACTTCAATACACACAGCTCATTAATGGGACTTATGCCTAATAATTAATTATATATCAAAAGATTTGAGGGCCCAAAAACTATGTCAAAGCCTCCAACGCCTTATGCAACGCGCACATTACATTGGACATCGCACGTTTTTGTTCTTTATCAAAGTAACTTGAATATTCTAACCAATAGCTTGTCTAGAAGGGTTCTCTAAAGGTATCAACGCGCAATCAAAGCAAATGTATCAAAGGTATCAATAGATTGTTTTTCTATAAATGACTTCAAAAGTTGTTGTCCGATTTCGCTTAAAATATTTTCATAAAGATTTTTGAGATGGTCTTGTTCTCAAAAAAGTCATGCACCTTGCCTATTTGTATTTAAAAAGACCTATTCGTCGATATCCCACACGGCAGGGTAGTGTGAAAAAATATTGTTCGTCCTCACTTCACATGTATCGAGTGCCACCCTTAAAATATAAAACTATTATTATTGTGATGTCAAAACCGAGATTTATTCACAATCTGTAACTAATTACAGAAGTTAGAAGGCCGGACAGACAGACATACGAACAGAGCGAGACTGTAAGGGTTCCCTGTAGAACTACGGAACCCAAAAACTGAGAAAGGTTTCACCCGCCGCACAATAATATGGCTGTGAATTCGAAACCAAATGAAGACCGACTATTATGCCTTCGTTTCACATGTAACTAAGTTGGCGTTAGCCTACTACTGCTGTCACCGGAAACCTCAAAATTCAATAGTAAAATCCAGAGTCTCTCTTGCATGTATCGTAGCTAAGTATATTGTATAGCGACAGAATATCGTCTGATCATGATGTAAAATTAGACACAAAACAGTCCTTGAATATAAACAATAAGAATTACTCTGCATCTTCTACGAACATCGCAACAATGGCATCGGAAGAGTTACGATTATTCACAATCAATTATATGAGATTCTTTGAATTTCTTAACGTTATTGTACTTTTATTTACTTGCAATTTACATATAATTAATAATAATTGTAACTACAATTATTATATTGTGTCTTATTACAAGATCAGATTACATGTTTTAAAAAAAATGTTTTTAGCTTTGGACACAATCCTATAATTTGTATGTTTTAAAAGATGTTTAGAATGGACTTTAAAGACAGGTCCTTAGTGTATTGTTCATAAATCTTATTTAGAACACAGGTAAATGTTTAGTTGGACATAGAGAATGCTAAAATAGTCCAAGGGTAGAAAACTGGGACTAATGATGATAATATTATGAGTTAATATCTTAGTAATAATTGTAGATAAATATTTTTCTGTTATAGATTTTTATATAAGAGGTCTTTCTCTAACACGCAAGCATTTCACACCGATTTTTGATGAGGCCACGCTGTTACACTTTTGAGCCTAACCATTCGAGCCAAAGCACAACTCTGGGGTTCTCCTACGGTTCATGGAAAGCATTGGCTTTATATCAATCAGACGAGTTAAAATATGGCTAATTAGTGATTACTAATTAGCAATAACATAAAAGCCATTCGAATCAATCGACGACGTAGAACAAAGTGCAATTTTTCACTGTAATCGCTGCATGGGTAAACTGAGCGGTCGTTCATTATGAACAACTAGTTCATTATGAATCAAATTACAGCACGGGCGCGACATGAAAATGAGTTAAAATATCACTTAATGGTGTTGCAAGTTATTACCGAGATTTATTATCACACTAAACGTCTGAAGTCTTTCAAGGTTTTGTAGTAAGGTTTTATAATAAAAAGTACGAGACATAGTTGAATGTTTACTCCAAGTATGTAAGCAACAACGGTATTTCGGATTTCCCCCAACAATTCAACCGGGGTAATTACGGAGACCGTGGTCTCCGAGAACGACGGCATAAAACTGTGCTTACTTTCCCTAGTACAGCTTGTTGACCAAAAAATTAGAAAATAATTTAAATACATTAAAATAATATAATAAATAGATATACAATTTATTTATTTATTTAGAAAGGACGCCAGCAACGCATGTATTATACACTAAAGTTACATATTAATTAATACAACAGTCCTGATACATGCACCTTTATAGGTGACAAAATATTGACAGAAGTAAAAGTAAATCATAATATTAATATTAAGTTAACTTATTGATTATGTAGTAATGAATAGAAAGTTGACGAATATAATATCATTCCAATCTAATAAGGATAAAAGATGATACAGTCGAAAATGTTTTTAGTACACCCTGTCACCGCGTCATACTCTTTTTTGCCAAGCTGTAAATAAGTATTCTAAAGGCCCAAACTTATTAAATAGGCGGCAACACTTATAACCTCTGGTGCTACGCATGTCCATTGTCCATAGACGGTAATGGTTGCTAACCATAGGGCAAGTCATTGCTCATATGCGTCCATTACACTCACCCGTCCAACTCGGCCGTCTCTATATAACACAATCCATTCGGCTCGGAGCTGCTGAGGAGTAGGATGTCAGCGGCAACGAACTGGTCATTCTCCAGCCGTATCACGTCTCCCACCTGTACAGATATAAGATTATAATATTAATATCTATGGAAGCTCCCACACCACTAGACAACGGAAATATATTTAATACCGTTATACTATACATATATTAAATATTTAATACACATCCAAGACCCAGGAATACAAAAAAACTTTTTGTCCCTTCGGCGGGATATGAGCCCGCGACCTCCGGCTTATGCACTGACGCGCTAAACACTGAGCCACAGAGGTCGTCAAATATAAACGGCCTATTCCCGATCCACCGGTTGTGGTCAAATTGTGGGGGACCACGATTTGACCACCACCGGTGGTTATCGAGAAAAAAAAAAGTTTGCTACCCCTTTTACCCGATGTCCACCAGTGGTGGACAAATAGTAGGGGGACATCAGGAGTAAGTCATATAAACACATGAATTATCAAAGGAAAGCACGTCTTTCAACTTTCAAGTAATCTACCATTATATTTTTTTAAACTTTACATCTTCAATAATATATTAAACAATGTCAGTACAGTTAAGATTTTCAATCATTTTAGGGTTCCGTACCCAAAGGGTTTACCCCCTATTAACCCGACCCAAATCCCTATTAATGAGACTTCGGATAGTCCGGAGCCCATCGTGCGCGAGTCCGACTCGCACTTGGACGGTTTTATTGAATTTATTTGGTGCCTGCACCAGGTTGCCTATTCAGGTTACTAGTATGGATAAAATTAATATGTAGATAGTAAAAAACAACTGTGGTAATATCGCATAGATGTAGAATTAATAGAAACCTGCACAGACGCCCACTTCTCCTCCACCAGCTTGCCATTCCGTAGAGTCTTCGCTCGCCGGTGGTTGACCTGAGAGTCGTTCTGGTGACGTTGCTGGAATAAACAAGTTTTTTTTAATAAAACAATATAAACTTTTCCCAAACGTATTCCAGGAAAAAAAAACTTAATTCTAAAAAATGAAAAAATGTGGTTTTCCTGGCAGCCAACATTATTGCATTATTACCGTTATTTTACCCACGGAAAGGAAAACAGGTTGTTTTTTTCTTTTTTATTTCATGATTATACACCACATTATAAGATAATATTTTAACATTAGTATAAATTATTTATTTTGTTTTCCTGGTATATAAGCAATAGCAATATTAATTATAATTTGGAACCATATTATTTGAGCCTTAGGGTCAGTTCACACCGCGACGATGCGCGACGCTGCGTTTTTAAGATAGCTATTCAAAGAACTTTATTCCCTACACAAAAAGAAACAAATTTCATATGACATTAGTCGTACACTGCAAATGCACTGTGCAGGAGCTGCCACTTGACATTCGAACTCTTACAATGAAATGGGTATCGTCATGTGTAATGAATAAAGTTCTATTTTGAATAGCTATACTTTAAATGCAGCGCCATGTCGGGTATCGTTTCGTTTCGGTGTGAATTGACCCTAATAATAATGACGGTTATACATAATATTTACCTCATTACGTCTATAGAATAATATTTGTTAGTAATGAACCAAATATCTAGGGCATATAATATAATATAATAATTTCCCATACTGATGGCACGACAGAATCTAATTGCACAATACGCCTCGAATTCGGCACATCTATTCATCATGCGTATTTTGACCATGTTAGATATTAAGGTCGTGACCTATTCTAGGTCTCAGATATTATCAATAGATGTCTTTAATAAAATCCGGCGAATAAATTCCTACAAGAAAAAGTATGGCCCTACTTCCTTATTATTTTAGGGTATCGCAACATCCTGCTATGGGCATGTGATCTACTGCTTATGTATAGATGTTTAGGCAAGAAAATAATTGTTGTACTCGAATAAAAATCTTTCTTTATATGGGCGAGTTCGCGTTGAGCGTAGATTTACGTACAATTTTAGGAAAATTGTGCGAACGGAGGAGTATGATATTTGGCACAGTTGATGTTTACGTGGGGGAAGGTGTGCAGAAAACTAATATTTATTATAAATTGTTTAATTTTGTATATCCGTTAGCAATTCCACAATAACTACGTTCTAAAGTTCTAGAGAGACTTTACTACAATCACCGATTGAGTACAAAGTTCTAATAAAATCTCTAATCACTACCACAGAGTAGACATGTATGATGTCCATCTTATGTAGTTCAATCACATAAGCGTTTAGGCGACTAATTGTACCCAGGGCCGTCTGATTGTGGTTTTCGGGTCACTAGCCTCCCAGGCAGCTCCATTATTGAGTGATGATATCGTCACCAACTTAGTTGAAGTATCGTTGGTCAAGTACGAATAACCTTTTTTCTGGACTAAGATTGCACGCGGGCCACGCAGCACGAGCCCTAATGACAGTAAATTACATCGGACTAGCCGTTTGCCTAACGTAAAATATTCAGGTCGTTGTGTCTGGAAATCTTGAAAGAACCTCCACGAATTCAACAAGCAAATTTTTTTGTGATCTGGGGCAGGCAGTTTACTCGAAGAAAGTCATTAATGGACATCAAAAACATGCGTTTGCATGAGTAAAGTAATTAGGCTTGTGACATTTACGTATTGTGAACATTAAACATAAACTTAGGCCATTTCATCCGTTATTGGATGATTTATACAGTATTCTCCGAGCGAAGTAACCACTCTTGAAATACTGTAGTGCCTGGGACAGTTGGGTTTTAAATGTCGTATGGTTGCCCAAGCACATACGGCATTCTCACAACACAGTCAGCCTAGTCCAGAGGAATGACTGGTCAATACGTCTGGGGCCAACCACGTGCGGGTTTTCTCACGATGTTTTCCTTCACCGTTAGAGCGTCCGTATAATGTACTTGAGATCTGAAAAGGTTTCATTGGTACACGCCACAACCTGGGAATCGAATCTGCACTCTCTCGAACATTAGTCTTCATAATATTATGCTGTACCACTACTATCTATACATACATTAATTTTTATAAATATATCAATCTCAAATTGTTAACACTAACATTGATGTAAGTCGATTGTATACTAACAATATTAAGGGCTAAGCCTGTAATAAACATTTTTTTAACACTCAGGTATAATAATTTTTTAATACTCAGGTAAAATAAAAGGAGATGTTCTTATTCCCCACTGGACTAACTCCTTGACATGTTATGACGGTTGAAACGTGAACATTGGAGAGTAGTTTTAATATGACTTAATATGACGTAGACATTTATTAAAAGGATTTTTCGAAATTCATCCCCCGTGGGTGCAATGGGGACGAAGTCGCGGGCAAAAGCTAGTTAGAAATAAAGTGAAGTGTACAGAAGGAAATTTTTCAATAACCACAATTACCATATCGATCGTACAAATATACATGCTGGTCGGTGGTTAACATAATCATTGTTAAATAGTTTAATGTTTACTCATTAGTTAGCTCTCGGAAACGAGCAATGTGTGTTAATATTGCATTTTAATTATTGTTGTTTACCATATTATATCTTCTATGTGATTATTTTTAAAATATACATTTTTTACATCCTATTAACTATCCTATTTCTTATTATTCTATGGATGGGTGGATATTTGTGAATCTTTTACGCAAAAAATACTGACCGAATTTGGTATGCTAACCCCCTTAAAAATAAACATATTTATACAGTGTATAAGCTATACAATAATTTGTCATTGTCTGATACGTCAGAAATGTCGCTTGACAGACAAGGACAAAACATTGTATACACTGTATAAATATTTTTATCAGTAAGGGGGCAGTAATTTAGGCTCTGGATTAACACGGACTAATTTTTATCCCGAAAAAAGCAGTGTTCCCGTGGAATACTGTATTAATGCGAGCGGAGCCGTGGGCAATAGCTAGTGACCTATAAATCTAATAAATTAAACTAAATATTATATCTATAATTTATATGTATACGCGACAGTTGATTTCTAATGCGAAGGCATGTTCCTTTCTACATCAAATTAAATGTAATTTGTACGTCGCGTCGCGTCGTGACTCGTGGGGCTGTACGGAAATGGGATCAACGTATTAAGCCGGCTATGCCTACATGTTGGCCGAGCGGTGCCGAGCGATGGCCAACGCCAACGTGTAGACAGCCGATTTGCCTTGCCTTGTCATAGCTCGGTGTCGATCGCCTAGTTGGCCGAGTGAAGCCCAGCGCCAACATGTGTAGAGCTCATTTGGCGCAACTTGTCCTCGCTCGCCGTCACTCGTGAACACTTGTCTCACATCGGACCGGTGTCGGTTTTTGTGATGTGTAGGCAACTCGAAAAACACTCGTCTACATTGGCCGCAGCATTGGCATTCGACGAACTTGTCTAACGCGTGGACATCAGTACTTATTTTCCGACGCTCGCATTGGCCTACACTGGGCCAACGTGTATAGCCGACTTTAGGTTATGACTTATGATTATTACCTTGGAAATTGAGAAAACGTTTCTTTTATTTTCGAAGTAAAATTGAAATTTAGCAGCATATTATAATATCTAACCTCTATCTAAAGTCCAAAGTAAATAAATGAAACAACGTTAAATACCTAGCGGGTATTAGACGATAAAATGAAAACGAATATTATGTGACTGTACTCTCTGTCTTATATTATATAGATACCATTGTTAGGTAAACCCTGGCTCTAATTATCGCCTGTTTGAACTGACTCATCTGTACATAACGACCTCTTTGCTCCGAGAAAACGGAAATAGCATCCTGCTCTTATTTCAAAAAGGAACACTGAGGTCAATAGAACACGAGTCTACCTTCTGACACCTTCTCGTGCACATGCTTCAATATTTCAAATATGTGCATATTTTCATAGAAATATTTTATACCAGGTGTTGCCAACGACCTCGTACGCACAAGAAATCTCGCAGGAACCATACATTTTGCCGCGATAAAAATCAGCCTATTAGTTACTGTAGGTATTGACGCGGACGGAGTCGCGGTAACTATCTTAGTTTCGGAACATTTTTATAGTAGAGCATTTTTTTTTTAATATTCACTGAAGAAAGTGCAAGATACATACAACTACTAGTTTCTACACCTACAACAACACCCACAACCTAGGTGTAGGTTGTGGGTGTTGTTGTAGGTGTAGAAACTAGTAGTTGTATGTATCTACTACTACCTACCCCTACAATCTACAGGTGATATAGTGTGAGAGTTGTCGACCGCTGAGTGTTAAAGATTATTAAATATCGCTCTTAAACAATGAGGGTTAATGTTAGAAGGGTTTTAAATATATGTATTTTCAATGCCAAATCATAAAATAATAAAAATATTAATGTCAATAGAGTACAAACAAATCGGATGGGGCCACCCTTTCATTTAGCGGTATAAACAGTCGGGAAAAATAGCATACAACCTACTCTCATTCGTACCGAACACCTCAATCCTCCTACAAATCGGTCAAGCCTTTACGGATGAGTTCTCTAGCAAAGAGTGTGACACGTGAATTTCACATGTCAATAAACAAGATTACGGGTACAAGTGCTAACAAACGGTGCCAATCCCCGGTCACACAACACGTCATTGTTTCTTTATCGTCAGCAAGTATATTACTCAGAATGTTAAGTCATAGTCATTAAATTAGATTTCTATTTTCTATGTTCACTATTATGTGTTTAACAACCTTCGTGGTCCTGTGGTTTAGAGCTTGGCTCTCGACTCCGAGGTGGTGGATTCGTTTCCCGCGAAAACAACATTTTTTGTTGTTCCAAAGTTTAGTTAAGACAATACAGGTTGATCACTTGATTGTCTGACAAGAGAGATGATCCATGCGTCGGGTGGGCATGTAAAAAATCGGACCTGCGCCTGATCTCTCGCCAGTCGTGTCGGTTATCCGTCCCACTAGGTTTCGAGAGTAAAGAAAGAGAGAGTGCTCTTGTGTACTGCACACACACTTGGGCACTATAAAATAACTCCGGCATAGCTGGCTTGTTTTCAATGAAACCGGCCACCGTCACCAAAATCGGTGCGGGGAGCTATTATATGTATCCACATAATATCTAAAATTGACCTTAATTTGTAGCCACATAACTCTATTCAAACCGAAGTTAAACGCTTTTCTATTAGTATACTTAATATAGTAGAGTTCCTGTACAAGTAATAGTGGAATGTTAGAGCCCCAAAAAGCAAGAGAAAAACAAGAAAATTAGGACACGGTCGTTGCCCTGGGCTTCGCTACTTCGGCCTAGATGTTTAAAAGGATATTCGACTTTACTCGACCTCATAATTCCTGCAGTAAATAAATGTAGGGAAAACTACCTTTTATTGTTCTCGCTCCTTATGGCTCCATCATACATGGTAATAGGCGAGATGACTGAATTTTTTTTATTGCCTAAATGTTATGAGTATTCTTAAATATTATAAGTAACTTCTGTATATAATAAATTAAACTTAATACTTTACATCTCCCCTAATGTGGTAGTTTTCCATAAAATCCGGTATTTGCGTGATTGGTATTCACAGGACAACCTTTATGTTTGACATTATGGTTGTTCATTTTCCGTCATTACCTACATTGTGGTTGTTTTTCATGACACATTAAGTAGGTTTTGCTGTAGGCTATGTAGGAGATGCACCGGGAACGTAATATGTAATCTACACTAATATTATAACTAAGAAAGATTATTTTGTTTGTTTGCATTGAATAGGCTCCGAAACTACTACACCGATTTTGATGAAATTTGGCACAGATATAGAGTAGACGACGGAGAAGAACATAAGCTATTTGTACGGTTCCTGCGGATTTTTAATTCGCGTACGCGTCGCGGTAACATCCGAGTTATAATATAAAACTGTGGATAACATCTTTCCTCTCGCTTTTTACAATCTCTGAGAAAGATTTTGTGCGCGCTTTCAGTCAAGCAAGCGGTGGTAAAATTGGCAGTATTATTTAACACTTAAATATATGAATTATTTTCATTAATATGAGAGCTATATCATTATCTTTACAACATGCCATTACTTTACGTCACTCCATTTGTCGGAGCGGATATTACGTGTATCGCTAGATGGGGCCGTTCGTCTCGTTGGGATTATACCGCATTCTTATTCACAATCATAATATCATCGTCATCATCATTAACGTCCTCTAACATCTCCACTTTTGCCTCTGCTGTAGTCCACACGTAAGTTGGCCTATTGCGTAATGACGGTGCTAGTCAGTAGTAGAACTAGTCTGCTATATTTGCTTCAACGTCCACGGAAAGAAAATAATGCGATACGAGAATAATTATTCTAACGAACTATAGGAACGTCAATTAACTTAGAGTACGCTTGAATCAAAGTATTTGATTAAAGCGTACTCTGTTCTAAATACCTACCGTGAAATATAACCTTTTACCGGTGTATTTAATCAATGTAACTAATAATAAATACAGAACACACCGACCCACCTCTAAATATGAAATTGACAAGTCATGCTGAAAATACGCTTCAGATATTCGTACGATTTATCATATCAGTCGTATTGCAGTGACCAGCGAACGTGTATTTAAACTACTAAAGTTAAAATACACGTTTAGAACAAGTTTGAAAAACAGTAAGCTCTCTTTTTAAACAATTTACGTAGGTAAGTGTCATTGATAAAAGAAAGGTAGCTAGCTGCCTTTCTTATATCATTGGTAAATATAGACATTGATGTCTGGCGTGACATAAAAAGCGACTAGGGGTCAATTTCATTATTTTGTGAGTCAAGTGACGTTCTCAAATTTATAAGACTTAGGGTCAATTCACACTGAAACGATATGCGACGAGGCGCTGCATTTTAGATAGGTAATCAAAATTGAACTTTATTCGTAACACAAGAAGATACATGTTTCATGTTTCGTTTCAGAGTTCGAATGTCAAGCTGTACCGCGCTGCACAGCGCATGTGCAGTGTATGACTGATGTCGCGGTGTGAACTTACCCTAAAGATGAGACCGCTCTAGGCGGCAGCGGAGCGACCTAGTAATAGCGCAACGGAGTGCCGCGGCGCGTAGTTAAGCTGCCGCGAAGTGCATTATGTCCCATACAATTTCAATCAAAGACTATTTGGTCGTGTCGCGTTGCGTAGTACTTCCGCTGCCGCGTAGGTACGCCTAGTGCGGTGCTACCTTAATACTTACTGATAGTAAAGCTTAGTAGACATTAAAATAAAAATATAAATTAGATTCAAGTTGTTCAGGTTCTTCAAGTGCAGTGCGCATATCGCAAGCTGCCAATTAGCCTAGAGTCTAGAGACTATCTCTACCAAGGCTTTTAATTAGTGTACTGGATAACTCTTGCTAAAATAAAAGAAACAAATGTCACACTTGGCAGAGAACAAGTTGCCAGCTTAATCCCATCACCCTAAAAAAAAAACAAAACGTCACTCACGAAATCATCGTACGCGTCCTTGACAGCTGTGAGCGCGAGCACTCCGATCAGCGGTATGGCGGTGGTGATAGGCGTGAGGGATGATATCGCCGGGATGAGCTGCAGCACCAGCAAACAGAGGAAGTAGAAGTTAGCCAGTCGCTGAAACTGCTCGAGCAGGTTCAGCGGCAGGAACGTTATAATCGAATACTTGGAGGTCTTGATGTAGTTGTTCTGAAACAAAAATATGAAGTATACTTGTATGTAAAAATATACGGCCAGCACGGCACAGATCTAGACAAATAGCACATACGATTAGAATTAAATTGGTTATACTGTACGCTATATTAATAGCGTACAGTATAACCAAGTTCTTAATGACCCTCGGCAATCATAGTTTTTTTTACGGAAATGACAAACGATGTGTCAAAAACGACGATTCCCGAAAGAGATTAGCAACGTGGTTTTACTGTACATAACCATCCAAATATATTGCCTACTGTCAAAAAGGTTATTGAGTACAGCGACACAGTGGCAGCTTACACGTCTGTGGGCCCAGAGAAGTGGGCTACTAGTAGATAAAGCATTACACATAGTAGAAGTAAATCTTCACTCATCATTTAAAATCCAAAAATTTCTTCTAAAAGCCTAAAGAACATTTTTTTTGGCATGTTAAAAATATACACTTGATATACCACAGAGTAAAAATATATACTTGTGGTTATAGGAACTGCCGATAAAAGTGAAAAATAAAAATTATAAAAGAAATAGAAATAAAAAACTTGAGAGGTGTCAAGGGACACCCGGATGGAACGAAGTTATAATATATATATTATAATATAAATATATAGTTGATAATGAAGAATTGAAGCCTATACATATACATATATATATATATATATATATATATATATATATATATATATATATATATATATATATATATATATATATATATATATATATATATATATATATATATATATATATATATATATATATATATATATATAGATTAGCCGGAACAAACACACAGACTGACAGACGGAAAAATGTTAAAAATTTATATTTTATTGTATGTACCGATCATACTTTCTAAATGCATTAAGTGAAAATAAAAGCTGTTAATTTGAAATTACAAACAGACACTTAAATTTTGTTTATCTGTATAGATATAATATATTATATTATGCAAAACAAATAGTTGAACTAAGTATAGTATAGTGCGCGCGGAACTAGTTGGCCGCGCCTTAGGTAGGGACAGGGGCGAGGGGGCGGGTTGCTTGCCCCTTCCGTCCTACCGCTCGCATACCTAAGGCCCGGCTAGCTAGTCACAATATGTAACAGTCATAACAGTCACAATGTGTAATTGCAAAATTCTACATTATTGTCAAGGTGATCAGGTCGTTTTTTTGTATCATTCTTAATAGTCGTTATTACATTGTGATTTCGAGTGGCAAAAAGTGTCGTGCCTAATCAATCCGTCTAGCCTCCATACAATTCGCAACGCGCCATAAGGAACTACGTTCCAATAAAAAGAATAAAAATATTTCGTCTGACCGAGATTCGAACCCGAGACCAATTGGTCAACAACGCATAATCCAAGCGCCTATATAACTGCGTTACACGTACCTGACATTAGTATTCGAAATTACTCATATCTTATTTGTAATACAAGATATGAGTAATTTGACATGACATGACACATTTAATTATGAAAAACATGACAAACTAAGATCCTTATGTCGTCGGCATAAAGGTCAGGTCGGAGGTAAAATAATTTTGAACAGACTTTCAAGTTTCAACAAGTCAGTCATGAGCATGTCGGTGATGCGAACCCATAAGATATTCCCCTACCAAAAAGTGCCCCAAAGCGCCTAAAGATGTTTTCACTTCAAAATGTGTATATTTTGAAGTGAACACTCTTTATCGCGCCGTTTGTGCATTGATTATTATTAAACCGTACTTTAGAAAGTTAAGTTGTTATGTAAAAAGTATAAGTCGCTTCCGATAGATGGCGTTATATCCAAAATAGCGTTATGTCGAAAAAGGTATCGTGACGCGACGCGAAGTTTAACTTCAAAAATGAATTCTGTTCTAATTCTATACCAGTATTGATTCTCTATGCCCCCAGACATCTTAACTCACATCGCTGCTCAATAGCCTAACCGTAATCCAACAGAGGGTATGTATTTAGATAGGTTATGTTACTCAATCATAAACATAGAAGGACAAATAGTGACTATTCAGCTGCTCCGTACTCGTATTAAGAAACACATCCAGTGAGTATTGATTTTGTGTATTATTATAACATTACCATTACCATGGATATATCGATCGTTGCGAGATATCATACCGCCATTTTCATATCCGCGGCTCATTAGAAGGCTTATTTGGGACCCATTATAAACACAAAAATATTAATAATATTCATTCTACATTTTAATTATTGTAATACTCGAAAATATTGTGTGAATGGATGGGTCCACATGCGCCATTCTGCGGTATATTCAATCGTTCAGAAAGAGTTTAGTGCCGCATTGGTACAGTAGCCGGCTGCAGTCGCCCACACTATTGGATAACTGCAGTCTGTACATAATGTGCTATTGAAAGGTATCAATCAGTTCAGACAGGTTGTCTGAAAACTCTAGTAGGTATTAGTAATACAAAAAATTTTTCGTATTGAGCCGCTACTGTCCTCGACTTGTACTTAAAAAAGGGCACTGGCCATGCTTGGCTTTGTTCAAATCACATTGCCAAAATAACTCACAGATTTCATTGAAAACTCCATACGAGCGTGTGAGAAGCTAATAGATATACCGTTGCCAAAAATATTTCTCTCTAGACGATATATTTGAAAACACACGACTTGTGTTTTTACACGGAAATAGTACTAGATCAAGGCGCAGTCCGCAGCGTCGCAGATTTCTTTGCCCGTGAACATTGCGAATGATATTTAAACAGCTAGGAGCTGCTTTGGAATTCTAAGTTATCTGAATGTTTAACACGGGATACAACTGGCAAGTTTTCTGGCAAAAATCCACACACACACACGGGTGCACACTTTAGGTCGTATATTGATTGACCTAGCCTTATACAGAGGAAAAGGTTGGGGTAGGTTTGTACCGCGAAGCAATATTCCTTTTTGAAACATATAAGTCCATTTTATCAATCTAATTAATATACATTGACAAAATAGTGATTAGATATTACCAACATTATATATAAGTGAGTGTGGCAAGTCTGATTGGTTATTTTTCTTTTCCTGACACTTACTGCATTTTCCATTTTAAGGTAAACAACGTATTACATATAATATTACAGCTTAAGCGTAAACGAAACTGATTAACTATATTGGTAATTCTGAGGAATGTACTTAAAAAAGGGCACTGGCCATGCTTGGCTTTGTTCAAATCACATTGCCAAAATAACTCACAGATTTCATTGAAAACTCCATACGAGCGTGTGAGAAGCTAATAGATATACCGTTGCCAAAAATATTTCTCTCTAGACGATATATTTGAAAACACACGACTTGTGTTTTTACACGGAAATAGTACTAGATCAAGGCGCAGTCCGCAGCGTCGCAGATTTCTTTGCCCGTGAACATTGCGAATGATATTTAAACAGCTAGGAGCTGCTTTGGAATTCTAAGTTATCTGAATGTTTAACACGGGATACAACTGGCAAGTTTTCTGGCAAAAATCCACACACACACACGGGTGCACACTTTAGGTCGTATATTGATTGACCTAGCCTTATACAGAGGAAAAGGTTGGGGTAGGTTTGTACCGCGAAGCAATATTCCTTTTTGAAACATATAAGTCCATTTTATCAATCTAATTAATATACATTGACAAAATAGTGATTAGATATTACCAACATTATATATAAGTGAGTGTGGCAAGTCTGATTGGTTATTTTTCTTTTCCTGACACTTACTGCATTTTCCATTTTAAGGTAAACAACGTATTACATATAATATTACAGCTTAAGCGTAAACGAAACTGATTAACTATATTGGTAATTCTGAGGAATGTATGAATGTAAATACACAATACTGAAGCGGTGTTTAGAAATAAACCGTCAATAATTCAGATCGCTGTCAGAACTAGCGAGCTGCAGTGACGGCTGCCGTCACGGTGATAAGTTCACGGCTAATAGAGCCGTGGATAGAACAAATATACCAGATACCCGCCATGATTACCCTTACCCTTGGGACTGAAGGTAGCGTCTAGACCGGTGCAGTGACGAGAATATTTAGACGTCACTTAGATTGAGTTTTTAATGAAAATATTATTTTAATTCCTAGGAATGCTCAGAGAAGATAAAACTTCTAGTAAATTATACCTAGTAGTTTTAATTATTATTATTTGCAATAAAATACAATGATTACATTAGTTGTTAACCGGATTTCCTGTAAATTCACGTCCGACGAATGTCACTAAACCTGATTCCTCATTCCGAACATCCTAAACCGAGAGGAAAGATGTTACAGATTAAATCACAAATAAAACCAGACGGAATTACATAACTCTATAATATATGTTAACTCTGCTGTCTACTAATTCGCCTGTAAGTCTAGTAATTTGGAAAATTGGTTCACACGTTTCTATGACTAAGCGCTTGACTCGTATCAGTCTAGAATAGAGGTTTCAAAAGGTCACTCATATTTGTTTCGCTTTTACGCACGGCTTTAGTCATTCCATTCAATAAGTTTCCATCATATTACGTCATCCTGTACTATTAACAAACCTGACTTCAATGTAGTCATAAGCTAGCCATATACGTAAGGGTGTACCTGACAGGTTTCCCTGCACAGGTCCTGTCAGGTAAACTTGAGCTGCGTTCCATACCGTACGTATGAAAACCGGCACAGTTGTGCAACATACACGCTCCGGTTTACCCGATTAACTCAAACTGTACAGGCAAACCTGTCAGGTATACCGTTACATGTATGGTTAGCATTCATTTTTTAATCTATTATAACATAATATAGTTTCTTATAACGTACAATTTTTTTTTTATTACAATATTCGATTTTTGATGTGTCTCTTACATCTTTGCTTCCGCTTTTTGCAGTCTCTGGGAGTTATTTCAAGCTAATGGGATGGATATGCATCCTAACCTAACCTAACCTTCCCGGCACGCTCGTTTTTATACAGCCTTAAGCTATGATATGCCCGAAAAAGCTAATGTTTTAACTTTTAGCTAACATAAAAGAGAGTCTAACAAGAAATTAGATCAACGCAGACGCGCCTCTAACGGAATCAATACTCAATAGTAATCCTGCTCAGGTCTAGAATAATCCCGAATGTGCCAACTGCCGTAACTAGCTCAGCTTCAAATCAAATTTATCGTAATCGTCACACCTATCTACAATGTATAATGAAAATTAAAATAGGTATATAATACATTTCTTTACACGATGGTTTCAATCACGCCTATAATAATATGTAGTGTATTTCCAAGGCGGAAAATCTGACGCACGAATCCTTCCACGTGTATTGTATTGAGCGAATTCATTCTTAAAAATACATTCCATATCCTTCCAGTTCCTTATACGAACGAAAAACAGTATAATATACAGTATTAGATTGTTAGTATGTATTGGATTGTTTATTAAATTAGTCTAGTAATATGGCCCTAAGACCTAAGTATGCCTCTTGCATATCTAGTACCTACTGTGCGCACAACATAAAGCGACCTGAGTGGCAACCTTGTATCTCACCAAAAAAGAAAAGCTAAGCCACTAAAACCCTGAATGAATATTCTAAATTTCCGTTCCTATAAACAAAATTTAAAAATGTAAGTAGCCCCCGAATTGTCAAGCAGTGAGCGAACTGATAATGATGAATTACAGCTAAGAGCACTCTAGATCAAACTCGAATCGACAAAAAGGTAAATCAAAATCTGTACATCCGTTTGGGAGCTACGATGCCACGGACGGACACACAAACAGACACGTGAAAGTTGAAACTTATAACACCCCACTGTTTCCGTCGGTAAAGTAAAACTATGTCTGTCTTTTACTCAAATCTCAATCAAGCCTGAACCACTGAATTTATATGACTGAAATTTGGCACAGTACAACTACATTTTGACTAGTACTGTACTGTACTTTAGACAGTTACTGGGCAGATGTAGATTACAGATCTTGGGGGAGGACATAGGCTTTTTATAGCGGCCAAATGTACGATTTGTGCAGGGTATACACATTCTGCGTGCACGATGTTGCCAGCAATATCTAGTACTGGGTAACGTTACGTCTTTGCTCTCGTTTGTATTTCAGGTCATTAGCAGATGTGGTAATAACGCGGAACCGAGAACTAATCCTAACAAACCTAACTTGCTGGAATAAAATGATGAATGGGCCGTCCGCCCGTCTCCGTTTCCTCGATGTGCCTTCTAATTTTGAGTATGTTAATAGCGTGGGTGATGTGGTGTTTTAGTAACCGACAACCGTATACAAGGAAAAAACTCTTTGTTTCTTTGAAATTATCTTTGTCAAGTTGTCAGAATATATTTTATAATCTTATTAAGAATATAATCCTATTATTATTACGTTCCTTTAACTGGCAGTCTGTGACTTCATAAGTAATGAAAAATACACGTAAAATAAGACTGCCAAAACTTGACGATTATGTGTTGATTTTTTAACCATTTATTTGGTGGCTGGGCATTATTGTTTTACCACTCTTGAATTTTACAGACATCTTTAGCGCACAAGAAGTCTCAAAATCTACCTATGAAACGACAAATGAAACATTTAATTGCAGGTCCTAGGGTTGTTCACTTGTAACTTGTATGGGAAAATTAAAATCGCAAGTCCGCACGGATTATCGATTATCAATTGCGCTAATATTTTTTCTAGGCTATCCTGGGTCAATACAAATATTTTATGGGGGTGTGCGAAAAAAATATTGAACTTGAAATTTACGGGACACCCTACCCAATAGGTATGCTCATGTCGAGTTTTTTTTGGATAGATCAGCTCTTGGGATATCCAAATATTCAAAGAAACAAAGAGAGCAAGGTATCCCAAACCATTGCCCAGGTTTAGACAAAAAATTTGCAGAGAAAGAAAAAAGCTTAGACAAAACCGATTACAAGAAGAAGAAAGAAAGTTAATTTCTTGTCCTTTTCTTTATTATTTAATATTTTTTGTCTACACCACCTAAACAATGGTTTCGTTCGACCTGGCTACCTTTGTTTTTTTTGAAAATACTTTCTTTCTCAATTTTCATTTTTTGAGGGCATTATTAAATGATGGATGAGGATGTGCAATATTAAATAATGTTTAAAACAAAGAGTTATTAGCTGTTATTTCTACATTTTCTGTAAATAACATGGAATATTCAAAAGATTGAGTCATATAAAAGATTCTGAGTTCTGGACGCAGCATGCCAGACTAGATTTTCTCGTATATGTAGGAATCCAGGACAGAAGCAATCAAAATGTCTTTCAGAACAACTTATCTGAAGTAATCTCAGTCTATCAGGGTGGACAACTGTTACCTAACTATATGTAACGACGAAGTTGAAAAGAACAAATTTTGCCAGTTATTGCTACATTTGACGATAGAGAACAGCTTTTTGGACTTAAAAAACCAGAGAGCTTATTGAGAAAGATCAAGCTAAAGACATCTTAAGTGCACTCTTTGACAGGAATCTTCATAAAAAAGTACGTAAATCGCGGCTAAAAAAATAAAATTAAGAAGGTTCTTGTTGCGCTGTGTCTTCAACATAGAAACTTGTATCAGGACTGTAATAACCGACCTAAAGAGAAGTTATCCAAACTGGTTGTTATTATTTTATGAGTTTAAATAAGTATTCATGTCAGCGTTGTTTTATTTTGATCCCAATTTACCTAATTTTTGTACTTATATTGGTTTTGTAGCAGAACAAAATATCAGTACCGAACGCGATTTTTGTAAACTTTGCGGCTTGGTCGGCACGGGTTGGAATCATCCTTGAAGGATAAAAATTAATATTTAGATTTTTTTGCATTTATAAAAAACTAGCTGTTGCCCGCGGCTCCGTCCGTGTAAATTCAGTATCCCAAAGGAACACTGTATTTTATCGGGATATAAATGTAGCCTATGTTTTAATCCAGAGCCTAAACTACTAACATACCGAATTTAGTCGAAATCCGTTCAGTAGTTTTTGCGTGAATGAGTAACAAACATCCATCCATCCTCGCAAACTTTCACATTTATAATATTTGTAGGATGTGGAGGGTATGCGTTTCAAATTTCCAAAAAAAATTTTTTTGCATATATAAGGGACAACCTACTATTGCGACATCCTGTAAAAACATACCTAGGCACGGGATTATTAAGTACCTAGTTAGATTTTCAAGTGCACAACACATTTATTCTGATTTTTAAAAACAAAACACATTAATTCATAAATAAGACACAGGAAAGTGTCATTTCTATGAAAATATGGCGCGTATCTATGTTTATGTTCGTGACTACTATGTCGACTGTGTGTAATGAGTGTAATGTGTATGATGTATCACAATCAGTGAAACCCGTATTAATGGTAAGCTTACCGCGTAACGAAACTGGGCGTTGTACTCTCTATTGTTTGCTTTGATTCTTCTTTCATTATCTGTAACAAGGAAAAAGGACATGTAGATATTTTACATAAAAATGACGTGTCTGTTTCAAACAATATTATGTAGCTATTTAAAAAAGATATGTGACATCTATTTTGCCACAAATCGCACCTAAAGTTGCTAAATAATATACTAAAAGTAAATCTTTAAAAGATAATAAAATTGTTTACAACACAAAAGTAATAGAGTTCTTAGTGTTAAAAAAACCGGCCAACGCACGAGGGGTCCCGTACAAAATGGCAGAAAATCACTGCTGCCCTTAAACATTTATATTATTCTGTTTTTAGTATTTCTTGTTATAGCGGCAACAGAAACACATCTGTGAAAAATTAAACTATCACGATTATTGAGATTCAGCCTGGTGACAGACGGACGGACAAACAGCGAAGTCTCAATAATAGGGTCCCGTTTTTACTCTTTGGGTACGGAACTCTAGAAAAAATTTAGAAATAAATGGAATACTTTATGAATCTATTTCTTAAAAGGTTTAATTCTTTTGGACAAAGTTTTCAAGATTGACATATAGAGAACTGCTTAACGCCCGAAATCATTCTTAATCTCATTTAAGCTATCTGAGATCAAGATTTCAAAACATTTCAATGATCCTAGAATTAACTTCACGTCAATTTACGACAATTTTTGTTTGAGAATCTAAAAAGTCAATTTAAGATTTTACATAAGTTATTAATTTCGGGCATAAATCATAATGTTTAAAGTTATCAAGACTTACCACGTATTCCTATTTATTATTATTATTCATCATCCATCCGAAGAGTACAAGAGTAACCTTTTGAAAAGGGACCTCTTATTATTGCATTTAATCCAACAAAGTTTGTAGCAGTCACGTATTCAGTATTGAACAGTGACCAGTGACGTGACAAGCGTGCTCTACTAATGAAGAGCAACCGTGAATAGCTGTTACAAACTTTATAATCCCCTCAGAGTCCCGGTATATTGATTCCAAATGAACAAACAAGTTGTTACTTGTATACACATACATTATGCTAACATAGATTATTATAGACATACATAAAAAATTCTCCCCGTTCCGTCCGATCCCGTTTTCTACTCTATATCTGTACCAAATTTCATCAAAATCGGCCCAGTAGTCTCGGAGCCTATTCAATGCCACAAACTCTTTACCTACTTTTCAAAATCTTTCCTCTGTATAATATAAGTATGGCAGAAGAAGACTAGTAACTTAAGAACTAAGGTTAAGATAAATAAATATTAGAACTTCTATTAATTAGGCGAATAATTATATTATATACTTACATATATTCTAAATGAATTTTCTAAATGAAATATTTTCCCTAATTGCAGTTATCCCAACAAACAAAATTTTCCTCTAATGATGGATTTTTCATCGTCAGATAACTAATTGACAATTATTGGTCACCTGTCCTATAACTAAAATTCTCATATTCGTATGCCACTTAATCCAACCTCAGCGACATTCATCTATCGCACAAAACATACCTAATAACCCATAATAGTGAACAGTTTAGTTCTAAAATGCCTATCCTTCTACAGCTCATGCATTCTGTGTTTTCTTGATCGTAAGTATACCCACAATGCGGTACATACTTTGTGAGCGCATTGTGGCGAAACAATAGTGTTACATAAATTATAGCTATTTAATGGTATGTGGTATTTCGTTTATATATTTGTATATATAAACGAAATACCACGCTCGATGTTTAATACCGAGCTCAATGTTTAACACCGAGCTCAATGTTTAATACTGAGCTCGATGTTTAACACCGAGCTCAATGTTTAACACCGGGCTCAATGTTTAATACCGAGCTCGATGTTTAATACCGAGCTCAATGTTTAATACAGAGCTCAATGTTTCCGTAACAAATCACTAGGTGCCGTAACTCATACTGTTCCGATTGATTTGAACATATGCTTTTTTCCGCTTCTTGCTCCTAAGAAATAATACGGTATCAAACAAAATATCTCGCTTCGTACATACATAAATTAAATATGTGTATAATATAATCAAAATCTTAAATATATGCATAGTATAAAAGTATTTGATATATTTCCCGTTGTCTGGTACCTGTAACACAAGTTCTTCGGATACTTAGCTCGGGGCCAGACTGACGTGGTGTGAAACGTCCATAAATATTATTATTTTTGTAATTCGCAACAGAAAAGTTATAATAAATGTTTTTCGTTTAGCACGCTATGGACATTGGACAGTATGGTAGTTGGTACACTTCTTAATAGTCAAGGACAACGCCCCTACTCTGGGTGTTGTCCTTGACTATTTAATATTTCATTATTCCACATATTATGGACGACACCAGTGATAAACTCCTGTGAGAAGCTATGTTAAACATATTTTACATATTAAAATTAATCCAATTACAGCGTCATTATATGAAAGTACCTGGGCTCTCCCAGGTACTTTCATATAATGACGCTCTATCGGACTCTACCGAGCTTTGCTCGGACATGTAGCAAAACGGTAAATTTAATAGATGGCGATTAAAAACAATTAATCACAAAAATATTAGTCTGACCGGGACGAGAGTCTGAGAGGGCTCTCCCAGGTACTTTCATATAATGACGCTCTATCGGACTCTATCGAGCTTTGCTCGGACTTGTAGCAAAACGGTAAATTTAATAGATGGCGATTAAAAACAATTAATCACAAAAATATTAGTCTGCCCGGGACGAGAGTCTGAGAGGGAAAACCCGCGACACCAAATTTCCAACAACTCAAAAAGTCCAACGTACACATAGCTACTAGCGCGCTTAGCCGTGCGCTTCGATAATTAGAAAGTGAAATAACTCGTATCTTATTACGCAACGAAGGAAAATACATATAAAAACTCGAAATTGTTGCGGTTTCCTGGGATAAGACCTAGCTAGATCGATTTTTCGTCCCCAAAACCCCCTGAATAATCAATTTCATGGAAATTGTTGATGAGATTTTCGCGATTCTGATTACAAATATATAATATTGACAGGAATTGCTCGTTTAAAGTATAAGACATTTGTTAATCAATAATCATACTGTCGATATTGTTCCTGATCCAAACCGTACCAAAGGAAAAAAACCTCGTACCATCTTCCAATTTGTTTAACATTATGAATTTAGCAAATAACACGAACCAAGTACTCGGGTACCTAGCAAAACATGAGAAAATGTAATACACGAGATAAACAATAGCGACCTGGTTTAGAAACACCTGACGCAGCGATACAGCTGGATATGAGTTCCGAGCTAATGACATTAACTTCTACGTGAATAATCGGTTAATTTGCTTTTGTCGAACAACATAAACCGATTAAAATTAACCCGTTCTTCGAATAAACAGATGGGCAGTGGTTAAATAATAAATACACGGGTCTGCAACCAAATCCTCCATCTAAAAATTATGTCATAAATATGAAGATTTCAATGCTCTGAATCTGTTCTCGGTGACCGATTTTATATTATTACGACGTTCTAGATTTTGTGATATTATGATTTTTATTACCAAAATATCACATATTTAGGATTTTTTTTATTCTACCTACACCATTGAATATACTATAATGGTTTTTTAATTCGTTGCATTAAAAGCATAAACAGCGTGTTTACATACAAAATAAATTTTAGAGACTCGTAAGAGAAAGAAGGAAAGTGCCAGAAGTAATTTTTATTGTAGAAGGTACTTAAATGCGTTTGAGCTGTATTCGCTGTAACTTTACAACATATATGATTAAAAACTTGTCATTCAATCAATTTTTTATATTCAATCCAATTGTTCTATAAGTATAGAAATATTTTCTTTTTTTTTTCTTACCATGGAAACAGAAGATATTGAATTCGATTCGAAATTATCCCATATCATATTATGCAGTTGGACACGCAGATTTTAAAAATGCGTACGAGCAAAGAGGTTGTATGGAGGAAATATTGAGAAAGAGAAAACTGCAGTGAACTAACGTTACGCAGATGTTTAGCTACCGCAATATTTTCGCAGCGACTCGCTGACGCATGCGACCGCGTCGGTGTACTAAGTGCGTAAAGATTATTGATTAAATCAAAATAGGAAGTAAGAACTAGGAACGGGCGTAGAAAGTTAAATGTATTTCTCCTTGCACTGTCTAAAAAATTCCTTCCGATGTCAATAATAGAAAGTTTATTCTGAAAATATATGTAAGAACTATTCGTAAGGAGTGATTATACAAAGAGATATAGTTACTTTGTAGTAGTGCTCGTCATATTGGGCATGGCAGTGTTGCATCCGTGCCAAAAGATAAGGCCCGGTTTGTTACGAACATAAATCTGATGTTTGTTTAACGAGCCGACGGAGATATTGTGGAGCTAAATACATTTATTTCTATTCGAAATTACACAATCATCATCATCATAGCCTTGGGTAGGCCAGGCTGCCAGGCTGCGGCAGCCTGGCTGGGACAGCCACTAAATATATTAACATGAACAATTATGGATGCTTAGTGCGTGGGCATACGTCATATGTTCGACAGTCTGCCACAGCCTGCTTGCCTAGTAAGTGCCAGGCCTTACAGAAGATTAGCAGATTGCAATTATTGCAAAATTGCCTTCTACTCACGTTCATGATGCAGATGGGTTGTCAAAACGGTTTCAACTATCTAGATAATTGTTAAAATGGTAAGATTAAAACTGTTTTTAGGGTTCCGTAGTACTACAATGAACTCTTATAGTCTCGCTCTGGTCCGTCCGTCTGTCTGTCTCTTTGTCTGTCTGTCTGTCCACGTTAGAACTTCTGTAATTATGAAGATGGATGAAATTATAGATTGTGTATACATTTCGTTTTTGGCATTATAAAATAATAATAATTTAATATTTTAGGGGTGGTTCTCTATACATAATTATTGTGAAGTGGGGAGAAAAATATATTTTTTTATTCTACCCCCCATCGTGTATATCGGGATATCGTCGAATAGGCCAATTTTAATAAAGGCAAGGTTTCATACATGACTTTGTATTAACCATTTTCGAGTAATCAGCGTCCAAAGGGGTTTACAAGATGGCTTATCCCTGGCTTTTCTAAACTATAAAAGTTAGAAACTTGTAAGATTCCATACTGATAGGTCATGCTAAAAACTTTTCAAAATTATTTTGAGCGACATCGGGCAATAACTTTTAAAGTAATTAAAAATAGGTTTTTTAATTACTTTAAAAGTTATTGTCCGACTTCGCTGATAGTTACGGAACCCTCCATAGATATGTTCTGACATACTTTTGGATAGGTTATTATTTTATAAGAATAGCAAACAGCACGTGTGTTATATTTTTGAAGACGAAACAAGTCCGATAGATATTCACAAGAAACAAAAGAGAAACTTAGCATACACAACATAGGAGCAATATAGCACATACCTCTTGTTTTGTCCTTGCAGTAATATTAGTCTTAAGTAACGAGCGCGCTCTGCAAACGCTCCCAAAAACGTCACCATCCATCTTTATTTCAAGTTCTTTTATACTTTTTGTACTTCAGATCGATTGCCGTTATCTTAATGGATCTTTTTAAGGATCATAGCTATAATCAGTAATAAATGATTAGACTTTATTTTAAGAACCTAAAAGGCTATTAATCCATTATATCTTATACTTTAACGACAGACAATCTTGTATAAATATAATCGGTTTCTCTACTATGAAATTTAGTATGCAGAGCTTTGGCGGAGAAAAATCGATCTAGCTAGGTCTTATCCCTGAGAAACTGCGCATTTTTAAACTCTTTAGTCGTGCAACATTATATCAATAATTTCGACTCCGGACTCTATTATGTCAGTCCGATTGGCAGTTTGGTATGCATGTGTATATTTTTTGCTTTGTTCGAAAATTCGGAATATCGTGGATTCGAACCCCGGTAAAATACTTTTGACTCTTTTTTTTTCCAAATCCACTAGAGATCCGAGCAAAGCTCGGTTACCCAGGTCCTTGAAATTAATAGACCAATGCGTAATGCGTAAAAAGGGCGTATAATTCCTATCTGATCAAACGTTATGCGTATTAAGCAGTACGTTTGTGTTGTCTTTCTTTGTAACGTTATGGAAATTGTTTGTATGAAATAAACTGTAAATAAATAGCCACCCTGCTTCCTATTCTTTATATTTCTTCATATTATAAAGCGGAAAAATTTGTTTGTTTGCATTGAAGAGGCTCCAAAAATACTGGACCGATTTTTGAAATTTCAACAAAAGTTTGACATTTTGTAGATATAGAGTAGACCACCACGAGTGGACGGACATAGGACATTATCGCGGCAAATGTACGGTTCCTGCGGGGATCTTTTTGCGCGCTAGAAGGCGCGGTCAACATCTAGTCTATTATGTAAGCATTTTTCGTAGACGCGCTGTAGGGACCACACAAAAGTGCATGCTGGCACTCTTGGTTCCAAGTCATTTCAATATTATATTTCCAATATCAAGTAGCCAGTCTCGTCCTGACCTCCGATCTAAATGGTATATTAAGCTAAACATTGTATGTACGTAATAAGTGAAAAGACAATATAATATTATCGGGACTATATATTTCATTTATCTCTCCAACAATAATAAACCCCACACGCGCCAATCCAAGAAACTATATAGGCTGCAAGTTTGCCGCAGGATTTATAGATAACCTATCTAGACAGGGCCGATATAGGTTTTTTATATCTAACCGAGGGAAAATCGTCGGCGACTGTTGATAGTCGGGGGCGCCGCGCTGTCGCCGATCGATCACATCTCCACTTCACGGCTAATAAGGTTTTAGGGTGTCGCGTCACCCACCTAACCCCCCCGTGCCCCTATCTGCCGTGTTGGGGGGAGAGGGGCTCTCTGTTTTCCCTTTCATTCATGCCGTTGTCAAGGTCGATGTTTAATTTCGCTAATGCTCTAATTATGTCGATGATGTGTTTATGTAAGCCTAAAGAGTGATTTGATTAATTGTTTTTGTTCAATCTCTTCATCTTTATGATTAATATTACTTTTTTTTTGCTTTTCAGTTGTATGCTCTACACCGATTTTTGCCACAGAATAATTGAGAGAACACGCGTTAAGTGTACTTTAAAACAAGTAACTATTAGGTAATCTGCCTAACCTTTTACCTGCACCCCTTGCTTTTTGCTTTTGTAGACGTTGGTAGCATCAAAGCGTTTTACTATTCAAAATTTAAAACGTATTCCTAGGAGAAAGACAATAAATAACACACATTGTATTATGCTTTCCAAATCCAACAGATTTAGAACTATGAAATAAAAATATTTCATCTTTATGACAATCAGTTTCACATTACATTTTATCCTTAGATAAAAGATTACATTGATATTAACATAAACAAGGACATTATATACTACCAAAATTTGGCAATTCAACCGGCACATAGATATGTTTAGCGCTCGAATTGAGGTCAAGCCATAACCGCCAGACAAAATACATTTCTTGGAATGATATTACGTATGATTTACACTCGACAAAGCCACGTTTGTGTATCGATATCATACAAATACGAAATACACGTTGATCTCCATTTAGCCACCTCCAACGAAAGACAGCCATATCGTTTTTGTCACAAGTCACACTAAAAGTTTCTAAACCTATTAAGATCTGCTAAAACTTAAAGTAAGGCCACCTCAAAGTGTAGAAGTTATGGACTACAAAGTTAAGATACTCTCTGAACTCACCTTAGCTATTTTAGTATTTGGCCATAAAAATATTTCCCCATACAAATAAAGTCGTAACTCAAAACGAAATCATGGAATAAAACATAATTAAATCCATTTTCTTTTACGCAGAGCAGACGAGTTTATTAACTTAGCGACTCCATCTGAGTTCTGACGCATTAGCGAACAATCTCCGTGGAGACATCCGCTCCAGTCTCTCCTTGACGCTTCCTTTGGATTGTTCTTGCCTAACCTTTATATATACTGGTGTACTTTCTTTTGCAGGCCATGTACATCTAGATAATAGCTAAGGAGAAAGAAAGATCCAGAACGTTCAAACTTTTATTGATACTTTATTTATTTAGTTGCAGAATACTTCAAATATATGAGTGAATTACTTCTTTACGATATAACTTTAATTTATTTTCCATCTTTTGTTTACAAAAATACGTAATTCCTAGGAATAAATTAATCCAGAACTAAACTTTTCTTATTTGCGAATTACTTCCATGTGCTGAAGATCATGCCAAATAGCCAATAAATAGGGTTCATGAACTCTACTGCACTAAATATAAGAGGATGTAGCGAAGAAAGAAATGACATACTTTGTAAGTTGAATCAAGTACTTAAAGGAAACATGCCCTCCCAAATATTTTATTACCGAAATACATTTTGTGACTCATTGGGAAAGTAAATGACTCAAAGCCATTCGTCCTAAACCATCAATCAGTGTAAATCAATAATTCAGTAAGTAAAGAGCCGTAACAATCGTCAACTGGCCGCTAAATATAGCAGCTGCAGCGCGACAAATCACAGTTTAATTTGTAAACACTCGTGTGCTAAGAGTTAAGACATAATATAGGTACTAGGTAGTGGTGATTAGGTCTAGCATGAAAAACTATAACCCGACCAAGTAAAAAAAGGGTCTAAAAAGGCCGAAACAAGAAAACAATTCAGATATAAATCCAGAAATGCATAGGTACAAAAATGGTCAAGCTAGAGCCGTGGTCGCACCCACTAATGTGGCATTTAAGCTTCAGTTCACACCGAGATGCGTCGCGTCTAGGAGTGAGCTGACCCTAAGGCTTAGAGAAGTTTCTAGAACCACGCATTTTCCCAAGATAGATACAGACGGCTGCGATTTGACATCGACTTTTACGAACCTTATAAAGTAAGTGCGACCACGGCTCTACCTTTTTGTATTTCTGCATTTCTGGGTTTCTATCTGAATTATTTTCTTGTTTCGGCCTTTTTATCCGACTACGGCGAAGCCAAAAGGAAGGGCAGTCTATGTATTATGTATGTATGTTTGTTCCCTCGTACCGTCTAAACTACTAGTCTGATTTTAATAAATGAGGTGTCAATAGATTCGTACTTGCTATATTGTTTTGCGTAGTATATGCAGGTACTTAATAATATATTATTTCAAAAACATGTTCGATTGGGAAACGTAAGAATACGAAATAAAAAAAAATTAAAATAACTATAACCCGACTACGTAATAAAAAAGGGGTCTAAAAAGGCCGAAACAAGAAAATAATTCAGTTCATTACATAGTCGGGTTATAGTTTTTTAGCTTATTTTTTGAAACCTTTTTTTACGTAGTCGGGTTATAGTTTTTATAACTTATTTTTTTATTTCGTATTTTTCCGCTTCCCAATCCCAATTCCCAAAAAATTTGGAACAATATTATTAATTAATCAAAACACTTGAAATTTAAAATATCTACTTCACGAGCGAGCCAATTTTTTTTCTAGATTTATAGAACGACAATAAGAAAAATTATACTAATATGCAATAGAGATCTTTCAACAGGCAACACCATTTCATTTATTAGTTATTCACCGTATAATATTATGTAGTCGAATGTTATATCCTCACATCAAACACAACGATACTGCGATTCAGAAATATGTAAGACCCGTATAGTGACATCTATCGAATGTAGTAATAAAAGTGCTAATAATTTATTTTAACTGCATGTTTTAATTAAAAACGGATGAACCGATTAACCAATTTTAATCTACTTTGTCTTTGTTTCAAAGCTGACATTTGCTGCTTGCACTGCTTGACAATTCAGGGGGTGACTACAATTTCAAATATTTTCAAATTATAAAAGTACTTAAAAGAAAATTAATGCTAAAACTAAAAAAGCTACAATGAAAAGAAATCTCCCAGGTCGTCCCCACCAGACAGAATACCTAGAAGCTAAAAGAGTTTCCCCGCTGGATTGCGATACTGACTCTTTGGGCCAGATAGGTGCCGGCTCTGGGGTCTCGCGTGGGCTCAATTAGTTTTTTGGAAATATCTCTAAAAAGTTTGTGCGCAGGTTCTCATGTTTGCGCCGCTTGAGGTTCTCCGCCTGATTGACGGCCTCACCTGCAGTACTCGAGGTGTCCTGGACATGGGACGGAGCAAGTGTATCGACGCAAGTAGCGTCCCACTCTCGAAGGGACCAGGGTCATACCGTCTGGATTTTTGCCATCGTCACGCGCCAAACCAGGGAATTCCATCACAGCTGGCACTCCGGCGATGACAAGAGCCCGACGGATGAGGTCGTTCAGGCAGTGATGTCGGGAGATGCGGCCGAAGCTTCGTTAAAAGGACAGACCGTGGTGTCCGAGGCTGTCCACGGTTGCGCCACAAATGCAGCGGGGACGACGTGGGGGGTGCCAAGACGCAGGGAAGTGGCTAATCGGAAAGCGGTTCGATCCAGAAATGTGCCAGTATTGGGTGACGGTAATGTCTGTCGCAAAAGGCCCAACTCCAACTTCTCCGCAGATAAGAGAGGCGAGCCTGCTCCACAGCACTGGAGGATGTATTAAGAAGATTATTCCGTACCAGTCTGCAGAGAATTATCAGGCTATTGTCGGGCAATTCGCTACAAGAACTAGTTACGCTCCAGGCGTCCTTGGCCTCGTCCAGAATGGGAACTATATTGGAGCAGGATGGGTGCTCTAGTATTTTGAAGATGAGTCTATGGTTCGCGTGGACTGAGGATATAAAGGCCGGGAGGGATGGGGGTTTTTCGAACACCCAGGCCACCGAACCTTACTGGAAGCGTTGCCCGAGTCCATGAGCGGTCATCAAAATTTAGGTTCAAAATCGTGAAGAGCGTATGTCTTATATGTATCGTATGGTAAATAAATTATATATTTATAGTATTATATTACGTAATGTTCGAAAATTGAACAACTAGGTTGTACGAATTGTACAACCGCATTTTCTTTTGAACCAAACACGTGATGATTATCTCGGTAGAATTTTTTTATATGCTAGAATCTGAGGTTTCATTTTGAAATACAACATTTAAAAAAAAATATAGAGCCTATGTTACCCGCGGCATCATTATGAATCTATTGACAGCTCATTTATTAAAATCAGAGCATGAGTTTAGACGCTATAAGAGAACAAACATACATACATACATAGACTGCCAAAATCATTACCCTTCTTTTTGGCTTCGCCGTATTCAAGTAATAAGCTTTGTAAAGAGTAAAGTGAAAACTGATGGTTCATTGCACAGATAAAAATAATTTTATACATTGTGCTGAGATACAGAGATATTTAAAAGTACATTTTTGTTAAAAAAATAGTACAGCTAAAGCAAATAATTATACATCCTTACTAATATTATAAACGCGAAATTTGTATGGATGGATATGTGGATGTTTATTGCTCTTTCACGCAAAAATTTTTTGACTGATTTTGGTACGGTAGTAGTTTAGACTCCGGATTAACACATAGTCTGATTTTTGCGCGTACGAGGTCGCGGGCAACATCTTCTTCTCTTCTTCAATTTAAGGGCAGGCCCTTGTCGATGGACCTTCCGCCTATTTTCTCTTCACTAGTACCTAGGACATGACATTTACATTATCTACAAGTTGACTAGTATAGTTTTTCCTTGGCCTTCCCCTACCCCTCTTTCCTTTACTTCTAATATTGTCCTCATGAATGTGTCATGTCTTATAAGATGCCCAATCATCTTTCCTCTTCTATTTTCAAGAGTTTTTAATATGTTTCTCTTTTCTCCTATCTTCTGTAGCACTTCTTCGTTAGTTTTCTTTTTCTCCCAACTTAAGGGCAACATCAACTCTACTTTATATTTTATGTGTTAAAGCTTCTTCAATATTTGATTTTATTTAGAGTGCCAGGCACCAGCGAGATTTTTGTACTCGGCTTGAAGTTATTCTACAATCTACATGCATTTGTTTGAATTGGCGTTATTAATACAGATAGTATTAACTTAAGGAAATTCAACAGTACTAGCATTACGGTGCAAATCAAATATCATTTAACAACTAGTGATAATGCAACCACCATGGTATTTTAAATTAAATGTATAATTTTAAAGCATATTCATGTGTAAAAGTTCTCAAGACGTATGTAATCTTCATTTTTATTCGTAAAAGTTACGCTTTTAGCTTTTGAGGGTAAGTACCACTTGAGTCTGACTGGAATTAAAATTCCACTTACAACGGCATCAAGTGATATAAACAAAATTAAAAATTTTAAGTATACCTTATAATTATCAAGCAGTGAGCGAGCTGATGATGATGAATCATAGCTAAGAACACTCTTGAAAATGTCAGCTTTCAAACAATTAAAACTAGATTGTAATCGGTTGGATTGTCTGTGGTATCGTAGCCGCCAAACGGGAGCGACGATGCCACAGACAGACTGACACAGCGATCATAAAACACCCAGAGGGGTTATAAGATTGCTGGGGGTATGTTATCGTCGAGGGTTAATGAAATTACGATGCCCATAGCTTTTATTAATTCCTGCATATGCACAAATTTTGGCGAATGATAACCAATTCGGTAGTCACAATAATTTTACTTAATGTATTTGGGTAATGACTTGGAGATACACAGTGGGAAAAGGTCACTTTATGACGTGATGAAACAACAAAGCAGTATGTAAATTGTCCCGTGAGAACTCATGAAACTTGTGGGAACAATAAACGACATGCAGATCTTTCGATAAAAACTATTATTTAGCTTTTAATTATGAAAATCCATCTTTAGAAAGGATTTAACCAGTAGCAGTATGAATCAAGACTTAATTTTATTTTATTAAGATTAATTGTTATAATGCGACATACTAGTCTACTTAAAATTGTGTCTGCTACAGAATCCATTTCTGTTTACCCGACTCACGGCGAAGCCAAGAGGAAGGGTAATGATTTTGGCAGTCTATTTTTGTATGTATGTATGTTTGTTCCATCGTAGCGCATAAGCTACTGATCCGATTTTAATGAATGTATGATGTATCAATAGATTCGTAATAATGGCCCGGGTAAATTACATAATTATTACATAATTTGCGTAGTCTGATTATAGTTTTAAACTTCAATGAAACATTAATGAAATTCCACTGTGTTAAGTCTTAAAAAAACGTTGAATGAAGTTATCCGTACCAGAACTCTTTTTATGAAATTGTTTAATGTTACTTAAGTTTCAATTTTCATCTGATTCTAAGCTAATTTTGTTGTTCAGTAGCTACAACACTGACCTATTATTACGAGGCAACGGTATAATTTTGAATAATGTACTCGTTACTCAATTAATTGAGTTACAAAACAAACCAAACAGCATTACATGCATCGACTTCATGTTCATAATTGCCGCATTGATTATAACCTAGTCACGGTTATATAATTTAGCAACACAATAGGAACCAACAACAACGACAATCAAGGTACCTGTTGAGCCGGGGAGTAGGTACCTGCAGCGTAGACGAATAAAGAATACAAATAATTAGGAGAAGAAAAATATTGACATATAATCAATAGAGTAAGCACGCGGGTCATACGGAGCGCTACGGCGCCGCCGCCCCGGGCGTTGACCGTGCGGGGGCGCGCCACGACCTTGCCCATTGTGCAATCACACAGGAGATCTATTGCCCGACCGAACTCCTGTGTAGTACATGTACCATGTAGCCTGTATACGAACGTAAACATACGGACCGCAGGCGACGAACGTCCTGAAGCGGTGGTTGTGTCGGGTGCGGCGTGGCGGCGGCTGGTCGCGCCGCACCAGCTTGCCCAGCAGCTCCAGCAGCGACAGGCGCAGCGGGCGGGGCGGCGCGCGGGCCTCGCCCTCACCCAGCACCTCCAGCTCCACCGCTTCCGAGCGCGCGCACATCCGCGCTACCGCGCCATGCCCCGTCCCGACACACACGCGCGCTCCGACCCGCCGCGGGGCCGACACTCCGGCAGCACTGGCGCCCCCACGCCGGCGCGCGCACCTTGCCAGCCGCGAAACAGTGTTGCCGGCTTCAGTGTTCTCGCGTTATGAAAATAGCTTTGCTATATTGTAGATCTATGTCGACTACATTTTATATTACGGCAAATTGTTTAAAAATCTTATAAAAATTTTGTGCGACTATAATATTGTTATGTTACCGAGTGTATCACCTTCCAAACTAAAATAAAATTTACCTACAAATCATCACGCAACTTGTATTATGGTAAAGTTAGGCAAGGTATATATTGCAATAATTGGAAGGGAAATTAGTAATTAATTACCGGCGTTTTTTAAATTTTGTTTACATTATAAGTAGGTATGAAAATTGAAATTACACGCACCTTCCAAGCGTGAGAAATGAAAGTTTGAAACACTTGTATTAATGACACATACATAATATATTACCACCAATTATGTTTTCGGCTTAAGCAATTTTGAAGGTGCCATTGGAACTTTTAGTCCTTGGATGTTTGTGGGACGAAGGTTTACTCGTGTTCATATTCTCATAACTGTACCTAATTAGGAATTTCACTTTGTTATGGCGCTAAACAGAGAAATTTATTCGAAAAAATTAGGTACCTTGTAAAGAAAAAAACATTGTTTTCATCGCCTGTGAAGCTTAAAATTTACCAATCGAGATGAGTCGAGAAAGATCCAAAAAGTAATGACTTATGAATATGTACGAATTACTCCTAATAGTGCTAACAGACACACGAACTTGGCCGGCGGGCCATATCCGCGTACCGAATCCGGTGTCGCTACACACGCACATATTTGGTCCAGCAGACCGAATTGAAAACTCGACACTCGTTTGTTCGATTTTCAGCTCTATTGTATTAGCGCAGAGTTCTATTTACAGTGCTGTTTTTCGATGACGACGATGATTCCAGCAATCAATTGAACTCGTGCAGTGATACCAACTCTTAAAAATATTTCTCCCCAAACTTGGGTTAAGTCGACCCTGATTAGTTATACTATTTACAAGATTTACGCTGATTTTTATTATAATAATTGTAATTGAGATGAGCCAATTATATTATAATAAATAATAAGATAATTGTAATAAATAAGAGATAATAAGCTAGAAACTCTAAAAACTTTATGTGTTTATACACATAAAGACTTACGCGTAAATGACATAAAACTAACGTGTCACTTAATCTGATTTCACTGCCTATAAATTTTCATATCCCGGGGTACACAGGGGCGTGCGCTCCTTGTAGGCAGAAATGCAGTGCTTTACTTGTCATTCACAGATATTTTAATAAAACGTTCGTACGTTTTAGATGACTTTAATTAATAGTAAACAATTTAATTAAAAAAATATAATAACTTAAAAATGCCTAATATTTTATATATAGCAACTCATCTCATGCCGTTGCGTTCTGCAGGACAAATCATCGCATGTGTGTGTAATTTTCATACTTCGCAAACGCACACACCCATGAATATCGGTATGATTATATAGCGGTAACTCATGCGGCAGGCGATGGCTCTCGGCTTCGGTTCGGCTATCCGATCGCATCCGAAAACCGCCGAACTGGCTTGTCGGAAATTATTCGTTGCCTATAATGCGAGTAAAAATAATAGACGCGAATCTAATAATTCACGTATGCACATTATGCATTTTTGTTTAGTAAGGTTTTATTTGTTTAAATAGAAGAAACGTTTTGTATTTCGCGGGGGCCATATTGCATATTTCATGTGATAAGCATTGTTTAAAATTTAACCGCTCCTGTTTATTTATAGTTTTCTTAAAAGATTTTTCATTTTAACATTTGAAAGTGTGTACATTTAAACAGTTTCTTACTGAGTTTCTATAATAATTATAGTGATTTGCTTTTACTAGTTTGCGTTGATAATGTGTGTTTATTAAAAATTAAAAATAACAAGTTCTCACAATTGTCATTCAGTGAAAAGATTCAAATTTTGTCTAAAGGTAGGTGTGTACCCGAGTTACAACAATTAAACCAGCAAAAAAAATAATGTAACTCGAAAATTTCATGTTAAAAGTTATGAAACGTATAACTGGCTGTGTGGTTGTGTACACACAATTAAATTATATTGTTTTTCTTGCATATTTAGTAATTCTAGTACAGTGTGGACTGATTCGGGATATTCAGATTTAAATAATTTCTATTCCGCGGCCTCACTCACTTTGATAAGATATTTGAGGTGGCCGAAATCTTGCGTTTATTTACATCGGGATATAGTAATCTCAAGTAACCGGAACCTTGAATATGTGAAAATTGAAGCTGACTGACTGGTGAGTAGTTATAATATTTTAAAATATGCTTATTATTTTACTTATTAGAATTTTTGACGATCGATCGCTGTTTTGTCTGCGTTGCTGTATAAGATGTACATGAATAGTAATACAACTAAGACTTGCTCTGTTAGCATGGTTTCGACTTAGAGATCCGTCGCTTGGCTGTAGCTATGCTAAAAATCTATAAACGAAAAAGTTTTTGTGACCGAGTACTTCGCCGCATACCCAGTGTCATAATCCTGTGCACGCCACTGGGGGTACACATATAAAAATTGATTCTTAAAGAGTAAACTCTTAAAAATTCTGGCCCCTAGTAAACCCCCGTAGATTTTTCTCCTAATTTTTTATTTTTTTGGGGGGAAATCCCTAAGTTAGCAACACTGAGATCGTTGTCCGGCCCGACTTGTCTACACACGTACGGATTTGGTACGGAGCGAACCAAATCCGATGCGGACAGCGGCGGACTCAATTAATAATAATTATGTTCGCCGGACTACTCTACATACGGTCGGATTAGGTACGGAGCGGACCAAATCCATGGTCCGTTCCGTACCGAGTTCGTACGTGTGTTAGCACTTTAATTGTTCGCATCTGATACAATGTTATTTTAATTCTTTGTTTGCAATTACTTATTTAGCTTCTCAGTTGTGTCTGCAATTGAAGTTGTATTCTGCTAATTACGAGGGGAGGTCCAAAAGTTCGCGGAATGGAGGGGATGGAGTGGGGATAGGGTAGCTCGCTTAGTGTCATACTAATTGAGCACTCATAATTACTATATATATAAAATCTCAACCCTATAGCGCCATTCTGTGATTGTGATTTACTCATCGTTGGGGTCACGAGGAGCCAGCCCCCTAAGTGTGTGTGCCGTGATAGTATGTACCTACACTTAGTTCGTGACTACTTATCTACCGTTATGTGACTATGTGAGTACTATTTTAACTAGTTATTAGACCACAAATTCTTCTTTATGTGTTCAGTGTTATATGTGAATATGTAAGTGACTATTTTAACTGTGTTGTGTCCTATAAACGATGTCCGATAAAGACTCGTGCCCCTCCGGCCGCGACCGTCGCAGCCGGAATCGAGACCACTCGGGATCGTCGCGTAGTACCACCTCCTCTAGGTCTAACTCGCGTTCGACCTCGGACCGTGCGCCTCATTACCTTTCCGCCGAATCCAGCTTGAGCGGAACGGACACCGCTCGCCCCGGACCGTCTTCGGTATTCTCGCGGGGCGGTACTAATACCCCCCCGCCCCAATGCCTTCCGACGGCGGCCCGCAGCGAGTCAGGGCCCCCGCACCGCCCAGCCGAAAAATGTTCGGCCTCTCCGCCGCGCCCCACGCGTCGCCCCACGGAGGTGTGTGCGCCTAGCCACCCTCCGGCTCCAAAAGTATCCCAAGACCCCGCGCAGGCCCGCCAGCCGCGCGGACCGCTAGCCGTGCCTCTTTCGCCGGCGTCGCCCCCAAGCGAGGATCGTATCCCGGCGCCGCAAGTTTTGCCGCCGGCCCACTTGCCGTCTGACATGCCCCCGCCCGCTGTACCACCTGCCGCACCCCCTGTGCAGGCCACCAAGCGCACCCGTCCGGCAGTAGCCTCTGCCGTTTCACCTCCGGCGAAGCGCATAGACCGCCAGGTGACCTATGCTGAGGTAAGTGCCGCCGCCCCTTCTACTGCTGCCCCTCAGTCCTCGGCTTCTACACAGACGCCGATGGACACGGTAAACACCCCACTAGATGCTCCTGCAGCACCGGCGTGCGCTTCCCCGCCGCCGCCGCCTACCCCACGATACCCGCCCTTGGTCGTCGAAAAACTAGACGACTGGGTGAGGCATTTCCGTCGCCTCCGCGAAGTTCTGCGGTACGCCCCACATGCCAAACCGTATGGGAATGGGGTCCGTTTCTCTACCCATAGTGAGGGGGAATACAGGGCCCTACAGAGATACCTCACCGAGCTAGAGAAGACCGAGAACATCAGTTGGTTCTCGTACTCTTTACCCCAAGAACGAGCTATCAAGGTAGGTATCAGAGGCCTACCCAATTGCACCAGACCTGACGATATCATCGCTGGACTCGCCGACCTTGGGTACGTAGCGGAGTACGTGTCGAAAGTGTCGGCGAGGCCGGAAAATCCCGGCTGTATCTTTTTTGCCCTCATCACCAGGGCACCGGATGTCGTACCCGGCATATACAAGATAAACGAAATCTTAAATATGCCGGGCATTAAAATAGAAGCCTGGAGGGGCAGGAAGAGCCCCGCTCAATGCCACCGCTGTCAGCAATTCCGGCACTCGAGCCAAAACTACCACCGCAGGTTGGCATGTGTTCGATGTGCCGGAGAGCACCGCGCGCAGGATTGCCCCCGACCTAGTTCTGAGGAGCCCATTTGCGTTAATTGCAAGGGGGCCCACCCCGCGAATAGCCGACACTGTCCGGTGTACCGCAAGGAGGCGCGGAACAAGCACGCAGGTACAGTGGCCCGCATTGGACCTCCCCGCACTAGACGAGACCCGCCCATCCCGGAGCAAGAGGTCCCCCCCCCCCACCTACTGCCACCTCTCTCATGGCCGAGGCAAACGATCCCACTCCGCGGATCGCCCCTGCCTCTCAAACTGCCCCCGCCACTCAGCCTCCCAAGAGCAAGAGGAAAAGGAAGCCGCGGCAAAGGAGGAAAGCGACCACAACATCTGCCGCTGCCACCACCGCCACCGACGCCACCGACTCTGAACTTGAGCCGCTCGCGCTCCCCTTACCGCCAGAAACTAGCCTGGTGGCGCCGCCAATGCCCCAGCGCGTCCCACGCCCCCCGCGCACCCCTCGCGCATCTAGCGTCCCACAGACGACCACTATTATTACCGAAGTAGTCGAGGTGGCTACGGCGCCCTCAAACCCTGCGGCTGTCACTGCCCAGCCCTCTACTGGCGCGCCGCGCCCCCAACGCCGCGCCCGCAGAGAGGCCCCTACCTCCACTGCCGAGCTCCTCCACTCTCTGTTCTCCCTGGCCATGAGTATCTACACAAAAATTCAAGCCGGGGAGGACATTTTTACCACTCTCTTACAGGCCCTCCCTGAAGGAGCCGCTCTAGTGACTCAATTAATTTCCAAATGGCTGCCCAACCCTCGCGACTAAACATAGTCCATTGGAATGCCCGGGGGGTCCGAGGCAAGGCAACACTACTTCGTTACCTTCTCCAAACACACGAAGTAGATGTTGCCTTACTCAGTGAGACCCATTTGTCTCCCCAGGACCGCCTGTCCATCCCGGGCTTTCATACCTACCGTCAGGATTACCTGGGAGGTGGAACTGTGTGTCGAGGTCTCGCCGTCCTCGTTGGCAGGCGACTCCTCCACCAACTCCTCCCCGCTCCTTCGGTGACCTCGCTCTACGCCCTCGGTGTAGAGTTGATGCTCGGCTCGCACCGGACGCGCATCTACGCGTGTTACAAACACCCGGGTTCGCGTTTAGATATCTCCGACATCCATGGGCTCCTATCAGAGGATCCCACTGTGATTGCCGGAGATCTAAACTGCAAGCACCCGGGTTGGGGCTCTCGCACGTCAAACGCGGACGGAAACCGTCTGTTCGCGGATTCCGAGCGCGTCGGATATTCCGTAGTGGGCACTTATGCCCCCACGCATTACCCCGACTGTCCGACCTACACCCCTGACGTCCTTGACATAGCGATCACCCATCGCCTCCCTGGTGACTTCCAGCAAGAGGTTCTGGACGAGGCGCTCGACTCGGACCACCTTCCAGTGCTGGCCACCATAAGAGCTGCTCCCTCCAGCATCCCCCCGCCGCCCCCCCCGCCCGGTCTACGACTGGGAGGTTTTCGCCCTGCAGTTGCACGGCTCTACGCCCAACTTTCCGGTGGTCTCTGTGGACGATGTAGAGTGCATGACACAGCAGATCACCGCCGCAATCACTTCTGCGATGGAGGCGGCCACTCAGCAGTCTCCCAGTTCCCAACCTAGAAGACCTCCGCTGCCACGCCACATAGCCGAGCTGATTTCTAATAAGAAGAAGCTTCGGCGGCGCTGGCAGCTAAACAGATGTCCGAGGCTCAAAAACGAGCTGAACTGCCTCACCGCAGAGGTGAAGCAGGCACTGCAGGACCACAACGCGGCCTTGTGGACGCGGCGCATCACGGACGCAGGCGAGGACTGGACCTCCCTGCACCGTACCTGCCGCAGTCTCACCGGTGCAACCGTTCCAATCAGACCCCTGATCCACCCAGATGGCAACCTTAAGGTATAGAGCCGAGGACCGTGCCGAGATCCACGCCGACCACCTGGAGAGGCAGTTCTCGCCTCTACCGACGACGGCGACCGACCACGTAGCCAAGGTATCCGAGGAGGTAAGAATGTTCCTAGATTCCCCTCTTTCCCCCCTTGAACGTCCAAACTTTTCCTTCTCCCCTAGAGAGGTCAAAAAGATCCTCGCCCGCCTCAAGCCCCGCAAGGCCCCCGGTGCTGACGGGATTACAAACGCAGCCTTGCGTTTGTAATCCCGCTCCTCACAGATGCTACCAACAGGAAAGCCTCTGGAGTGGCCGTCTTTTTGGACATGGAGAAGGCCTTTGACAGCGTGTGGCACGAAGGCCTAATCCACAAATTCCTGCAGGCAAATGTCCCCAGCCACATGATAAGACTCCTCTCTTCTTATCTCTCGGGCCGGACCTTCAGGGTCAAGGTCGACGGGGTCCTCTCGGAGGAACGCCCCATCACCGCAGGCGTCCCGCAGGGTGGTGTGTTGTCGCCCAGCCTCTACAACTTTTACGCCAGCGATGTGCCCACTGACGCTGGCACTACCGCGGCTTTGTATGCTGACGACACCGCCTTTATCTGCACCTCCCAAAATTTAGCTCATGCATCCACGAAGCTCCAGAGGACCCTCGACCTTCTTCCGGCATGGCTGAGCAAATGGCGACTCTCCGTCAATCCCGGTAAGTCCCAGGCGCTCGCCGTCACCCGCAAGAGGGGATACCCGCCCGCCCTGAAGATAGGAGAGAAGGAGATCCCATGGGGTAAGACTGCCAAATACCTCGGCGTTATAATAGATCGGCGGCTGACCATGCACCCCCAGTGCGATGCCGCGGTTGCCAGCGCCAGAGCCGCAGCAGCCAAACTGTCGCCGGTCTATTCAGCTCCCCAGGTCCCGCTCAATATGAGGCTGGCCCTGTTTAAAACATACATCCGCTCACGCCTCACGTACGCGGCCCCTGCGTGGCACCACCTGCTTGCTGCGTCCTTACAGAAAAAGATGCAGCACCTGCAGAATCGAGTGCTGCGCCGCATCGTTGGAGCACCGCGGTACGTGAGGACTTCCACTATAATCAGGGACCTCCAAATAACGAGCGTGGAAGCTTTCTGTTCCAGGCTCACCACTACCCTGTTCCAGCGAGCTGATGCCTCGGACCTGGTTGAGCTTGCCAACTTGGCGCCGTGGCACGCCCGCCCGCCTGACCGCAGACTTCTGCCCCGAGACGCCATCAGTACTGGGGACCCCGCAGAGCCACGCCGCTTGCCGCCTCGCCCCCGAAGAGGAGGCGCCCCGGCGCGTTAGCGCGCTCTACGCCCCGACCACCGCTGGATCGCTTTCCCCCGCACCTTATCCCCGCGCCGGTAAATTAAATACCGGCGCGTATTTCTAGTACTCGCCCGGTGCTCGACGAGTGGCAGCCCTAGTACCACTCTTGTAGACACCGTGGCGTTGTCTTTCCCCCCCGACATCAAAAATCTGGGGTTCGGGATAAATATTTTCCCCCCTCCTTTTCCCAGGTCGGTTTGTGTCCGCAGTCCGATAAAATGCGGAGTGTGTGGGAGCGGCACCACACGCGTTTCCTTGGTCTCCGGACCGGGACCTCGGGTTTACCCCGCGTTCTGTCGCGGGGGGTCTTCCCTTAAAACGGATGTCTTGCGCCCAGTACTCGTACTGGGCGCGTCCTCTTTAAAAAATAAAAAAAATAAGAAAACCACATGTAGAGGGGCATAGCCCCTGGTCATGTTTTCCGCTGTAAGGCCCTTTTCAGGGACCCGGCGAGAGAAGACGCCTTCTTCTCAAAAAAAGCGCCATTCGTTTACGAGTACTCGCCTGCTAAACAAGTCAATCCGGAAGCAAACTGCAACTATGGAGAAAATTGAACATCGCGCTGTGATAAAATTCCTTACCAAGCAAGGAAAAAACGTTCAAACCATTTTAAATTAAATGGAAGCCGTTTATGGAGATCAGTGCCCTGGTAAAACAATGGTTTATAAGTGGCATGGACTTTTCAAACCTGGTCGAGATTCAATTGAAGACGACCCTCGCTCTGGGCGGCCAGTTGAGGCCACCACATCAGACATCGTCGAAAAAGTCGAAAAACTTGTACTGGAAGACACACGTTTAAAGAAAAAACAATTATCTGCATTTGTTGGAGTATCAGATACAACCATTTTGCGGATCCTGCACGACCACTTGGGCATGACAAAAGTCAGTGCAAGATGGGTGCCGAGAATGCTCACGCCGCTTCAAAAACAGCAGCGCATCGACGCGTCTAAGCACTTTTTGGAGGTGTGTGGAGACAACCCTGTGCAGATTTTGGAGCGGATTGTTACTGGAGATGAAACATGGGTTCATCACTTTGAACCTGAATCAAAACAGGAGTCCATGCAATGGCACAAAAAGGGTACACCACCTCCCAAGAAATTCAAAGTGTCAGAATCGGCTGGAAAGTTGATGGCCACTGTTTTTTGGGATTGTGAGGGTATATTACTGATTGATTATAAAGAAAAAGGTACCACTATAACCGGAGAATACTACGCCACAATATTGGAAAAGTTAAAAGAGGCAATTAAAGAAAAACGTCGTGGAAAATTGACCAAGGGTGTGTTGCTTTTGCAAGACAACGAGCCGAGTTGCTATGGCTGCTCTTCACACGCATGGATTCGAACCACTTGTTCACCCACCTGACCTGGCCCCTAGCGATTTTTATTTGTTTCCAAATTTAAAAAAAAAGAGCTAAGGGGAAGGAAATTTTTCGACGATATATCAGTGATTTAAATCGTGATTTTGATCATGTCATTTTAATCAAAAAAATCATTAAACTTTTACGGCAACTAAATCGGCCATAAATTGTCAAATTGTTGAAGGAACTGAATGTGACTGCTAAAAAATAAACAAAAAATTAGTTAATAATACTTACTTACCATAAGTATTGGTTTATGTTCTTTTTTTAGTCTATTAAGTTTTTTACTTTCCTTGTAATATTTTCAACGCTACTGTTTTTTAAATTGTTGATTTTAGTAGAACTTCGTGAATTATCTTAATAAATGAATTAAACCAAAGTACGTTCGCTCATTTCATTAATAAACTGACTAATTAATTAATTAAAAAAGACGAGAAAGTAAAAAAATAAAAAAAAACAGATTTAAATCAAATTAATCCGATTTAAATATGTTTTTTAAAATCACGATTTTTATCAACCCTGGTACCTACTTATGTCAAATCCCATATATTTTTGTTTTCGAACATCGTCGTCGTAATTAGCTATGACAACTTAGTTAAAAGGCTCAAGACAGAAAACCTACACCCTGCACCTACCGAAAGAAGTCTTTAAACCGAGTGAGTATAAGTGCAGGCATAAACTAGAAAAAAACATAGTTTAAAAGTTGAAAGTATTCCGAAGAAAAATATTTTCCCGAGTGCTCTACCCAGGTAGGGCTTTTCCTTCAGAATTCCGTTTAAAAAGAATCTTCAATGTTTTAAGTAGTAAATTGTAGTGTCTGGGGGTTCGCTCGGATATGAGGAATTAAGGAATGAGATCCACCGTCTGGTCTGTCTCGCATATATCCAGTGACAATCTCCGTAAAAAGTATAATTCATTTGTTACTTGGACACGGGACTCTCCGACTCTATCCGACAGACAAACTGGTGGAGCTATATGAAGATCGCTACCTAAAGGGGCCTATATACGGTCCGGTTTTCCTTCAGGTCAGCCTGAACGGACGCGAAATCGTATCATTTGTGTGCAATTTCGAGATCGCATCAGTCGGCCGGATGGACTGAAGCGATTCGTTCCAGTGTTGCCAGCTCTGTTCTTGCGAAACTACTAAACTCGCGTCGATTTCTACTAAAAACTACTAAAAGAATACTGAAAACTATCAAAAAATCTACTCAACTTAGGAATCCCCCTAAAGCCCCCAAAAGGTTAAGGTTTTGTTATATTAAAATTGTATTATTTTTTGAATTACATTATAAATTTTAACGTTAAATTAAAATATACTAGGAAATATTACGTATATAATAATTAAAAAGGTGGTTTTAAGAAAATTACGGACGAATGCTTACGATGTATTATTATGATAACGTATAAAGTAGTTTTTTTTGTGCCTAACCTAGACCATTTTGCATATGATTACTGTCTGGATCTTTCCTTCTAAAAGACTACTAACAAATATTCCTACTAAGGAGGGAATAAAATACTTCATTTAGTAGTAAAACTTTGTACAACAACTAAGTTGGCAACATTAATTCTGGACTGAACGCATGGACTGAACGGACCATGTGTGACAAATCGCTTCAGTTCTCGCCAGAGCCGCGTCCGTGCAGGCGTGTATCGTGTACAAGCGTAGTGAGTTTACAGTAAATAAACACGACCGTAGCTCACGGCAAACCAGAACGAACTGATGCGATTTTTTCGTGTGTGTGGTCGAATCCGTTCAGGCCGAAATGACGTCAGTTCCAACTGAAACGATCGGCCTCTCGTCTGTGGGAGCCTTAAGGGTCGTTTGCTATTACCAATTTCAAATCGGTAAAACCAATTACCAACAACTTCTTGAAGAGCCACCGTGGTGTCCTAAGTAGGATAGATCCTAAATATTTTTATATATGGGGTTATTATGCATCGCTGTAACAACCTAAGATCGGTCTGGATAACTCCATTATAGGTTTTTTACGAGTCTAAAAATTACTTTTTATGCTAATAGCAAAAAACCTAACCTGATAAGGTCGAGTAACCGACATCGGTTTTATGGAAATCAGGCATCAAGTCAAGAGTCGAGTCTTTTTTTTATTTAATTTAGATAGTCGAATCTCTACATCTGCTGCAGTTGATGATCCGCTGTTGTGATATTATTACATTTAGATATGTAACTAAACACAAGAGTGATATTAAGACTATACATTACTTAAATACAATTTAACATTATTTCTTAATTTCTGTACCATTTATACAATTTAGCAAATAGTTAGAGCATCCAAATATTACCAAGCAGGCAATCCGCATAAAATATTATAATAGCAACTGGAATAGATTGTTTATCGATTTATTACGAGAATAGATGACGTTTTATATGTTTTCAAGAACGTGGTACAGTTGGATATTAACAATGTAAACTATCGTCGAGAGCACGGATAAGATAGTGAACAGTTACAGGTAATAACACGGCAAGGATTCCGTAGAATTATTAAGTTGTAAATTGTAATACATGTACAATTTAGTGCGGAGTCTTGGGCGTAACAGTTTGGCCTGGATACCGCCCTGCCACTTGAACTGTTATGAAACAACCTACTTACGAGTATGTCATGTTAAAGAACCAGGTCCTGACGTTTCCTTACGCTCATAATTATTATAATAAACTAGCTTTTGAACACGGCTCCGCCCGCGTAAATGCAGTATTCCACGGGAACCTTGTGTTTTTCCGGGATAAAAAGGAGCCTGTGAACATCCAGACTCCAGATCCCATACCAAATTTCATCAGAATCCGTTTAGTAGTTTTTTTAATAAAAAAGTAGTAAACATCCATCCATCTAACCATTGATCCTCAAAAACTTTCACATTTATAATTGTAGTAGGATAGGACATGCACCTCACTAATCGTTCAAGTAATCAAATCCTCATAAAATATTATGTAGAATTTTGATTAGTTTAAAATCTATTATTATCAATTAATATACGAATTGTTACAGCTTACTAAAAAGTACTAAAAAGACTAAAAGGAATAGAGATATAATAAAAAAAGTGCCCGTTTAGTGTCTTCAGAAAGGAAAGGAATAAAATAATCCGAACAAAGTCATCCGGACATCGACCCTACATATTTAAGTAGCGAAGGATTGGGGTATACGAGGGCGGGTCAATAAGTCCGTGACTTTTGGAATAAAACACAGATTTTTTGATAAATAAATCATTTTATTTTTCAACGTAGTCCCCCTTGAGCTCTATACACTTTGTCCAACGCTTCTCCAATTTTTTTATCCCTTCCAAAAAATATGATTTGTCGAGGTCCTCAAAATAGGCCTTTGTTTGCGAGATGACTTCATCATTGGAGTCAAATCTTTTTCCACCGAGCCATTTTTTCAGGTTTGGGAACAAGAAGTAGTCACTCGGAGCCAAATCTTGAGAATAGGGTGGATGTGGGAGCAATTCATGGATTTTTGCCATGGCAACTGCACATGTGTGCACCCTTGCATTGTCTTAGTGAAAAAGAACTTTTTTCTTGGCCAAATGAGGTTGGTTTTTTTTTCAAATCCTCATTGAAGCGGTCCAATAAGTTGGCATAATATTCCCCATTAATTGTTCTTCCCTTTTGAAGATAGTCAATGTGGATTATCCCACGTGCATCCCAAAAAACAGTCGCCATAACTTTATTGGCTGACAAACCCACCTTGGCCTTCTTTGGCGCCGATTCACCCTTAGAAACACACTGTTTTGACTGTTGTTTGGTCTCTGGTGTATTGTGATGGATCCATGTTTCGTCCACGGTTAAAAAACTCCTCCATATTGTGATTAAACAACGCCAAACCTTCCTGTGAAGTTGTTACACGATTGCGTTTGTGGTCGACTGTGAGCAAACGCGGCACCCATCTTGCGGAAAGCTTTCTCATGCCCCATGCATCATTCAAAATTGAAACCACTGAGCCATGCGAGATGCCTATGGCTTCCACAATCTCTTGCACTTTCAATCTTCGGTCGGCCAACACCATATCGTGAATTTTTTCGATTGTTTCGGGTGTAGAGACCTCAACTGGGCGTCCAGGACGTTCGGCATCTTCAGTGCTTGTAAGGCCACAACGAAATTCAGTAAACCACTTTTTTACCATTGAAATCGATGGTGCAGAGTTCCCATAGTGTTTATCAAGCTTAGCCTTGGTCTCGGTAATGGTTTTTTTTCGCAAAAAATAATGCTTAATAAGCACACGAAATTCACTTTTTTCCATTGTTTCCTTAAGTTACTGGATAGTCTGATAAAGATAGCTGTAAAACAGAAACTAACTGACGCAGCAAGTTCAAATTTTGATAGGAGTCAACTGACAGATGCCTGTTAACAGGAGTAGTGTTGCTTTTTCAGTAAGGAGGTTAGAAATTCAAAAAGTCACGGACTTATTGACCCGCCTTAGTAGCTATTGAATTTATCAGTAACATCACAAACCGTAAACATTGCTTTTATAATGAACTTGGAACACCCTCATAAGTGTCCAATTAGTGAATAAGAAATAAGCAGGAGTCAACAGTGACTAACAGTGTTTGCTGCCATAGCGTGACCTTCTTTAGGACAGGTGTACACTACCGTTAGCTACACTCGTACGTGTTGGACACTCACCTTGACCATGTGTTCTCGCCGAGGACTTTCCCATGTCGGCCGCACCATCGACGCTCACACACTCACACACGCTTAACACTAACACCGTTTACTTAACTATTAGGTCGATGTAAAAGAGGAGTAAAAAAACGTTACACTTCAATATCTAAGGCCACTTAAGTGTTAGGACCGATCTTCTACGGACTCGCAAGCGATGGGGCGGAATCGGTACGGGCGGTGGGCCTCGCGGTACGATCTGCATCCTGCGGGCCAGCAGCGCACTTCACCCTCCTGGAACAAGGGAACCCTTATTAGTGGTATTATAACGAGAGAATCATTCCTTAGTATGCTGGAAGTTAACTTATAACAAGAGGAGCCTTCGTTAATTGACAGTTATGTTACTAACGGCATGTTGCACAATCAATTGATAAGCGTCAGTCAGATACGTAGCTTATTTTCATGTTTTGTCTCTGTCACTCGATATAAAGTAAGCAGGTAAGCGGCGACAAAACTTCCGAATTAAAGCTATCCGACACGTCATAATAGAAGATTGTGGCCCTAAAAATAATGTGTCTGTTCACATTGTCTATACTGGCATATACATTCAGTTCGGCAAAATCCGTTCTCGCCAATAAAGTGAATACTCTGGGTGAAGAGAAAGGGAACACGCTAATGCAATTCGATTTATGCATATATCAGAATTATACCCATACATTGCAAAACCGGTCATATCAATGACGTGAAATGGATTCGCGGCGTAATGATTCATTGTAGTGACGAAGTAGACCTATTTCTTTATTTGCTACAATTGCAAAAGCATATACTGTTATCAGTATTTTTTTTTTCATAAGTTTGGTAATCGTGTGAATCGGATATATATTGAGCGCAATGAGATTCTAAAGTAATGTTTTTTAAACATTACTCAGGCACTTAAAAGTAAAACACGCTCGTGATGTCCTTACACCGTTTTCTACTTCGTGTACCGTTTTGGACAAAGTCGCTAGTACTCGCCCGTAAAGAGTAATAAATAAAGTAGGTAATATAACGCACACACCAATTGGCAACTAGAAATAGATAATAAATATTCATTGCCAAGACAAAGATCAAGTATTGCAATGAGACAATCAACGTTGATTGAAAGAATTGAGATGCGGTGCTTGATACGCGCGTCCAAGTCTCTTAGTACAATTACAATTACGTAACAACAGTCATCTGGTAAATCCTATTATATACGTAGGCTTTACTTTTATGAATGTCAGCTCTTAAGCCGAGACGTTTATCCGTTTATGAAATTGTACCTTATGTTTCCGTGTCGCCAGAGGAAATACATAAAAAATTATTTTAATTCGTCGTACGATATACAGTACAGTTTGTCTGATGGACAAGTAATATAGATTCGGTAAATCTATAAATGTGCCGAAGATTGAAATATAGATTTTTCGATTTAGGACAGAGTGCGCAAAAAAATTTGCTGCATTTCGGTTTGCAATTAACTTATGTCTTAATTAGCCATTTGCGTAGAACTAACGGAAACGGAAATAAGTTTGTACCAGCTTTATCAATTACTAGCCATTGCCGACGGCTCCGCCTGCGTAAATACAGTATCCCAAAGGAACACTGTACTTTTTCTTGATAAAAAGTAGGCTATGTTTTAATCCAGAGCCTAAACTACTACCATACCAAATTTCATCGAAATCCGTTCAGTAGTTTTTGCGTGAAAGGGTAATCAAACATCCATCCACCCTCACAAACTTTCAAATTTATAATATTAGTAAGATAATAACAACTGGCCTACGCATTGCGGCACAAATCAAATTAAACTACCGATTGGCGTAACTGCTTCCCCCTTCGTGTGCTTAGTAGGTGGGATTAAACACCAGTAGAACGTACCTATCTCGTCTGAAACCATATTACTGCACATATTATTAATAAGCCACTATAATATAGTAAAAAATTCACGCTTGCCTAAGTTAATTTGTAAAGAAAGTATTGCACTTTCCTTGATCTTGATCAGATATTTTCGTCGTAAAATGTTTTCACAATTCTATAATCCTCGATAACAAGAATAAATAGAACGAGTCCACAGTAGAGTAGATAACTCTCAGGAAAAATGATATATTGTAGGGAATCTTGTATAAATACAAATTCGCGATTGATAAACAATTTGAAATCGACTACCCAGAGTCGATGGCAGGCCTTATGCCCTTTATTAAAAGACCATGTAAATGACAACTCGGCTAGGTTACTGAGCAATTTTGCCAAGAAAGATGGTGAGGTAATCTGTCAAGCGACTCGCGGCTCGATAAATAAAATGACGAAAACGATCCATGTAAATCACCAGTGACAAAGTGAAATTTCCAAACGTTAACGAAGATCTTAAAGACATCACTCTGACGCTGGCAACTCCTATTACAAGGAAGGCTATGCCAAAAGAAGAAGAAGATATTAAAGAAAAAATGTTAGTATTTATTATTTAAATTTAATTACAATCGATGTTTGAAATCAAAAATGTATGATAACTCGTCGCTATGTCAGTACATTTTTGTTTCCGAAGTTGGTCATCGTAATCATCACGGCATCTTGGCTAAGCCCTCTTACAAGGTTACAGCGTATCATATCAACTAATTCGTTAATTCATTCAAGAGCAAAGCGTTTATGATTCTGATAAGTGGCGTGTTTAATTGGTTCAAAATAGAGAGCCTGTGCGCACTGTGCCGGTGACATCACAGTTCACGGAGGAGCCTTGATCCGCAATCTGTGTGCCGAGCGCCTAATTGTACGATATTAGATACACACCGCATAAATTAGTCCCGCCAACAGTATTTCATTGTATCAGGAGTCTGAAGTACCGAACAGAATAATAACAAGGCTCTATTTCATAATTATTTACATACATATTTTCAGATAACAGTTAAGGCGAGACGGTCTACGGGTAGAGAGATGGCACGTGCCGTATAATATAACTAGAAATCACAACTTCATTTATTTTTTAACCTTTAAAAGCCTTATGTTCAGTTAATCTACGTGGATATGTAAAAATAACATTAGACCAGAGGTTCCCAAACTTATTCCGTCTAACGCCCACTTTGAAAATCAGTTATTTTGTAGCGCCCCCTTTTTTTTCATCTTAAAGCCTCAATAACATATTAGTTTCGCCTGCAATTCAATTAAACCTACATTCTAAACGAGACATTTCTTATAAGAGAGAGCAAAATAATGCAACATTACAATTATTTAAGAGTATCTTTTACCTATTCAAAATTATTATTATAACCAATAATCAATATTGAGCAATAATAATACAACTTTACAATATTAAGAGTTTCTTTTATACATTCAAATTTAACTAATAATCAACATTTGTAATCTAAAATTCTATCTATAACTAATCTAATGTGAAGGATGAATCTGATGATTATAATAATATTAAAAATAATAAATATTTAAGTTTTCAGTTTATAATATTAATACCATCTTATAAATGGATGTTGTGTGGTAGGAGCATTAATTTTAAGTGAATTTTAAAATATAAAGTAGCTGCACTTACAAATCACCCATCGCCCCCTTAAATCACATCAGCGCCCCCCAATTTTTTCTGGGCTCCTTACCTCCAGCGCCCACAAGGGGGCGTTATCGCCCACTTTGGGAAAGACTGCATTAGACGATAAAGGTATCGTGTACTAAAATTTAATCTTCCTAATAGTTTACATAAAACAATATTAGTTTATTACGAAATTGCCTACTGGATAGTGATAAAACAAAAATAGTTACATAATAAATTAATCGTATGTTCTGATCATCATCGTCAAACTGACAATATTTCTATGTAAGTATAAATATTTTGAAACCCTTACTCGAACCTTGAAAAAAATTCCAAAATAGCAGCTATTTCTAGGGTAAAATTTCGACTCCGTTCATTTCTATATAATTTGTGGGAAAGGATTAATTCGCTTTTAAAAGTACTGGACCATGATCTATGTTTGTTTCGTGAAGCCTATTTATTCTGCCATCGAATATAGCTGAAACCCATATGCAAACGCATTCAACAGTGGTATATACACGTCTGAACTATTGACAATCCCAAACTGAATCCATCACAAGACACACTGGCGCATCCGTTTACTGATTACGCTGTAAATCAATTAATTACCTTCAGGCTTTGATATCGAGCTTTGAAGAAGCTACGATACGTACTATAGCACTAACTCCGTAACTCCGGATAGCAGGAAGTAAGCAATTTAGGAAAATGTAGAGCATCAAAGTTTTAAACGCTATTAGCTACGCTTCAGTTTTACCCGGACTCAATTAGTATTTTTCGTTTGGGATGAAATTGGAACAGGTGTAAAGCCAATACATTAACGCCCGAAATTAATAATCAATCTTAATCTCATTTTAGCTACCTGAGATCAAGATTTCAATACATTTCAACGATCCTAGGATTAACTTCACGTCAATTTACGTCAATTTTTGTTTGAGAATCTAAGATTGAAGTCAATCTCAGATTTTAGATCCGTTATCAATTTCGGGCGCTAATAAGTAAACTTAACCGTATCTGTTCTTAAAAACTCTGTGTAGACGGCATTGACTCATTTAATAATGCAAAATATAATCGTCCACAGGTAATTTTAGATACTGTCCTTGGCCAATTTTATAATGCTTTTTTTAAATTTCTTCACAACATGCGCGTACTTTAAAAAGTCTATTTGAAGGCCACTATCATCATTCATAAACAGCGCAAAATGATTATTCTCTTAATAAAATAGTTTGTTCCATAATAGAAAAGTGTATTTCAAGACCTCTGGTAATTTCTTATATAAATTGCTCAATTATTGACGCTGGAGAAGATAAAAAATGTGAAAACTTGCAGCGCTGGAATAACTTGTGATTACGTTCAACATTGTGTTATGAATTATAGAAATTGATATAAAAAACCCTAGAGAAGAAAAAAGAATAATTACGTCTTTAAATAACAGCATACACAAATTAGTCTATGGTTACCATAGTTACCGTGCGAAGTAATATGTACTCCACATATTATTATTCCAAGAATAACGTGCTTTATAGGGCTTTCGCACGATTTATTTGAACAGCGTACCCACACAGACCGAGTAAGCACACAGCTGCTAACTACTCAAACAACAATGCTTTATCGATTGACAGTGCCGGAACTTGTGTCCTGAAAGATACTTAAGATAGAAACTCAAGGTTGCTATAGCTTTCATGGCATGTATATTTTTGGACCTATTTGCTTAAGAACTACAAGGAAGGATTGAATTAATAGATAGTAAAGAAACACTAGGTGTGTATGTTACTGAGAAATTTGAACAACAGATAAACGATACTAATAATAATTAATCAAGGATAAGATTTTTCTGAAAACGATGTTTTATTGTATTAGGTACAATACTTAGCTAGTAAATTGGCAAAAGATTACACCATCAGAACAAATGTTTTACGAAGAATCCCGTTAAAAATAAATATGAGAATGAATTGCCAAGGCTCGCAAATAAATAAAAATACTTATATCAAATCACAGATGGGCATAATCATTGCCACAATAAATTGTAAGATACACAATATGTATTTGGTCTACTGTATGTCTACTTACTTAAACATAAAAATGTGATATCTATTCCAAAGGTAATATGTTAGTAAAAATTATTATAGATCTGGGAGGAGAATAAATATTCATAAGTCCGAAAGCCTATTTATTAGATGACTCTAATACACATTAATGTATTAAATTCAATTAACATAGGCAAGTATGTAGGTATAGTTTTAATTTAATAAATTAGAAAAAGAGCAGTTTATATTTTAAAAATAATGGATGAAAGTTAGAAGGTAAACTCGCTAAGAATGGAAAGCTAAAGAAGATAGCTCAAAACCCCAGAAGTTTATCATTTCAATGCATTTCTATGCAATGGCACTCGATAATGATGGATCCGAATTTTGAGAAAATATGTAGAAATTTCCAGAAATATATTTAAAAACCTAGGCCCCTGCTTGTCGCGTCACTGGCACTTACATGTAAGTACATATTTAATTGATTTCATCAAGGAAAATAAAAGTGCAAGTCTTGTTCCTAAATATACAATCCATTTATAAACATTAGCTTATTTCTATTGTTACCCGACTACGGCGAAGACAAAAGGAGAGTAATAATTTTGACACTCTATGCATGTATGTTTGGATGTATGTACTTATGTATGTATTGTATGTTTGTTCCACCGTAGCGTCCAAACTACTGATCTGATTTTAATGAATGAGGTGTCAATAAATTTGTAATAATGGCACTGGTAACACAGGCTGTAGAATGTACATAGTCGGGTCATAGTTTTTAACTTTGATTATTATTTCTAGAACTAACTAGTAAGTTATATACTAGAACATAGCTATTTAAACTGATTATTTACTAAACTAAGCTCGAAACATTTCCAAAATCATATTACGTCAACGAAGTAAAAAAAAATCTGCTTCAATTCTTCCAGATTACCTTTAGGTTTGACGGATATTTTGTTTATTACTGCAAGTCGTTAATGCAGAGAACATTCTAGATTTTACAATGTAGAATAATAATAGCTCCCACACCGATTTCGGTGACGGTGGCCTGTTTCATTGAAACCAGGCCAGCTACGCAGGAGTTATGTTATAGTGCCCAAGTGTGTGCGCAGTACACAAGAGCACTCTCTCCTCCTTTTACTCTCGTAACCCAGTGGGACAGATAACCGACACGACTGGCGAGAGATTAGGCGCAGGTCCGACTTTTTACATGCCCATCCGACGCATGGATCATCTTTCTTGTCAGACAATCAGGTGATCAGCCTGAATTGTCCTAACCAAACTTGGAAACAACATTTTTTTGTTCCAATGCGGGAACCGAACCCACGACCTCCGAGTCGAGAGCCAAGCTCTAACCACTAGACCACGGAGGCTGTTATGTACAATGTAGAATATTATAATATGCAGTATGCTCTACTTAAATTATTTATCAGTGCTTGTACCTATTTGTTGAATGTTCAGTAATGTTCAGCCTCACGAGTTACGACTTACTACTCGACCTTGTATATCGAGTGCTCCGTCGATTGTACTCACTACTCAGTAGTCGCAATTGAAAGAGACAAGAGAATTAAATCAGCTGTTTTTATGGACGTTACGCAAATTACACTCGAGGATAAAAACTCAAGGACCTTGATATTAGACATAAGCAGGCAAAAAGCCTATGGCATAGAATGTACCAATGGCAAATATAAACAAAAGCACTTTCATGATATAAGTATAAAAAGTCATCAGTCATCGCTCCTTCCCTAAATACTGGCCAATAGGGGCTGCTTTGGAGTTTGATCTTGAATCTTGACTAGTGTTGCCATGTGCGATTTGATTAAAATCAGGATGGAAGGCAACAGTAAATCGGGATTTGAGTTTACAAATCGGGACTGCAAAAAAAACTGCACTTATCCTTTTTTAACTCAAAACGGAGTGTATGTAAAATATTATTTTTTAAATCATAGCTCTTTTTATATTTTTATTTTTTCTAATTTACTGGTTAAATTTTGTTAAGAAAATCCCTATCTGAAAGGCTGTATAATTGGATATAAACAATAGGACAAAATAGAACATAGGTACAAAATATACTTTGTATGTTAAAAGCGAGCGAGCAAATTTTTTTTCTATTTTGCTGTTTAATATTTTTTCAATTCCTACTTAATAAATTTAATGCAACTTTGCATCTTGAAAAAAAACAAGAGTAAAACAGAAAGTAGTTACGAAATGTTAAATTATGTTCTGTATATTAAAACTTAAAAGCAAGCGAGTAACATTTTTATCCTATTTTGCAAGTTAAATAAAATCTGTTAAACCATAAAGCTAAGACAAAAATATACAGAAGCCAAAATGAACGTTGAGCGCCACCGTAAATAAGTGTATAAACAACTACAGCCTACGTAGCCTACTCCTACTCCTGAATACGCTACTGCTGCGACGCGGTGTCATGCTATAGCAGTGGCGTGGAGTTCCTATAACTCCATTCCTAACGGCTTCACTTACCACTTACATTTTGAAAACCCCTTATCCAAATCCCTACCTAAAACAGGCTGAGGCTTCCCTATGAATGAGAACCAGCCTTCGCCACTGTGCTATAGTTACTTTTTAGTTTTTATATTGAAAATTTCCTCCTGTTCAAGACACGCACAGTTTCGTCTGCGTCGGACCAAATTAAAATAGATGGCCATGGAAAATACTCTTTCTGTAATTGCCGCATATGCTATTTTGATTATTCAAATTTTTCGGGACATTTAGCGTCCCGATCAGGTGCAAATCAGGACGCGTTCCAGACCCCTTAAAATCGGAACGTGCCGCGCAAATCGGGACACCTGGCAATCATAGTCTCGACCCTTTTCTTTAATTTGGTGACCAACCTGTTATTCGTGCATTTCATTTAGGGTAACCCTTCAGAGTTCAGACTTTGATAATAATATCTAATTTGTGCGGATAACTTCTTTTGGAACATTGAGCCGCCACTTTTCTCCTTAATTATCCGATGATTTCTGCATTAGTGATTAATCGTCAAATTATCGGATTATTGGTCCAATTATTACGGTTACCATTCCCGAATTAAAAACCTAATTTTTATTATCTACTTTTAAGGCTTTAGGACTCGCAAAATTTCCTGCTTTGCCACATGGATTTATAACCTTTTATAAAACATTCTGGCGAACTCCGTGCATATTACACTGAAATCAAGGGTTCGTTGGTTACATTTTTAAGTGTTTGTAACACGAACGTCGCGTTGTAGGTACTTGCTACTTGATTTGAATGATTTATTCGTTTATTGTTAAACTTTAATCAAACAAAGCATTTTAACAGTAGGCTGAAAAAAATTCTGTTTAAATTTGCTCCCGCGACTATACCAAAACAAGACAATTATCATTAGAAAATAATGAGTTTCAATAATTCATTACTATTATTAGTGTCATTTTTATTATTTACTAGTGAAGGCGTTAAGAAGAACTTATATTTGCATATGAAATGTTAAATTTGTATATTTTGTATTAAAATAACATAAAATTCGGCCATGAGACTACCTTGAATATTTATCCAAAGACAATTTCAACCGTCATACATAATATTAAGATAGAAGAAAAGGTCTAGAAGAAGTCGGTAAAAACCCACAGTTATGAAAGTTAATTTTCTGTCTGCTACGTGACGTAACATTATAAAGGCTTAACGCTAATCCTAGTTACCGAGTGCAGACCAAAAAATCTAATTAAAACCATAAAAGGCTCGAATACACAAGCAATTAAATATATAGTACTTATATATAAGCAATTAAGTAATCAAAATAGAACTTCCAATATGTTTGAAAGAGTTACTACTCAAGTTGATACATAAGAAGAGTTTAAGCAAGACTTCTTCGAAAACTCAAAGTCTTAACAGTTAATAATGCAATCAGACGACTTTATCAGGGTTCCGTACCCAAAGGGTAAAAACTGGACCCTGTTACTGTGACTTCGCTATCCGTCCGTCTGTCGCCAGGCTGTATCTGGTAACTAGACAGTTGAAATTTTCACAGATGATGTAGGTATTTCTGTTGCGACTCGCAATATACAACAAATACATCTGAAATATTTATATTCGCGCGCGAGTCCGACTCGCACTTGGCCGGTTTTTTTTATTATTACAAACAATATTACGGAACAAGGGACTTATTAAAATAATCCAATTCAAACATAATAATTTCAAGAAATGGTTTGATAATAAGATTATATTATAAGAAGTTAAAGAATGAGTGTTAAGACTATAAACAGCACACACAATTCGCCCTAACCGGTATTATGCACAGTTTTAACCATGACAACGTAAAAATAAATACACAACATAAAGCACTCACATCGCAAAGAATCAGAGTAATGTACCAAAAACAAAACGTTCACATTCACAGATAATTTTCAAATTAGGAACATCAATCACTTGATTCAATTGTAGAATGTTTTAGAACGATAAATAAAGTACGATTCTGCCAATGTGTCCGCGCGGACTGAGACGTGCTTCTGCCTCCGCGGTGCTGGCAAAACTGCTCACTCGTACTGTTTTGATAGTGTAGGTACCTAGTGTATTTTAGCGTAGCACGTAACAGCAAACCCCCAAGGTGAGTGGGTGAGCTATAAAAGCTGGTACATGTACTCACTTTCCTTGTAAACTACGGTGAATGTCCCATGTAGTGGTGATTTTGAATCACAAAAAACACAAGCGGTCTAGAATTTTTAAGAATACACGATTACACTCACCCGAACGTTGATCTCGGTGTTCTGTTGGTTGTGTGCGTAGGTGTGAATAAAAATGTATCAGTGAGTACTAAGAAGTAATCTCATTTTACTTATAGATCCCACCTTTGTTAAGTATAAGGTAGCAGATTTAAGTAATCCTGGATATACAAACAAATACAGACAAGTTATTAGAAACATTCAAATAATCTTTAAAAAGAAGTTTTTATTATGAATATTGAAGTATAAGGTATTGATTGATAAAAATTTGCTAGGTATTGATTGATAACTAAGAAATATAGATTATACCAAATTGCAATTTCAACTAAAAACGTAGAATCCAACTACATTTGGTTGTTATTTGGATTTAGGACATACCATCATACCATGGATAAAGCTTTTATTAAAAACAAAAGATCGCGTGTTGGTATAATATTTGTACATACATAGTTGTCACGCCTCAACCCATTTTCGTGAAATTTGGGTCACGGGCAGTTAGTGGCGATGCCGCGAAAACAGAAAGTTTTTGTCGCGGCTAAATAATCGGCTCCCGTGGGATTTAAATGCCAGAGAAAAGCTAGGCTAATAATTATTATTTGCTGTAATGATATCATTTTGTTGATCATCCTCATCAATCAAAACATTATTGATAGCCGTGGACAGGCATTTAAGGGAAATGCCAAGAATTTTCCCAAATATTTACTCAACGAAGACAAGAGAGAGAATAGTTAGAAAAGGTAGAAAAATATAGATTAAATATTAAAAACCGACCAAGTGGGACTATCGCACGAAGATTCCGTATAAAACGGCAAAAACCCGTTAGTGGTATGGGAACCCGCTCGCTCCACTTAAATATTTATTTTATTCTGTTTTTAATAATTATGTTATAGCGGCAACAAAAATACATCATCTGTGTCAACTGGTGACAGACTGACAGACAGACATATGGACAGAAAGACTCCGCTGGTCTTAGTAATAGGGTCCCGTTTTTACCCTAAAAACCGTACGGAACTCTAAACTAGAAGAAGTATAACTTTAAACAAGTAATGTCGAAATAATTTAAATAAACAAGTTATCGCTTTATTATTTGGACGCTTTGCATGTACCAAAATATTAAATAAGTTTATATTCAGGTTGATTATATTAAGTTTCGTGAAGGTCTGCGTTACACAATCCTTAATTATAAGCTCTCGACTCTCGACCAAGATGTTTATATTCCTCATAACTTTAAAAGTAAACAAAAGTCGATTTAAGAGCAAGGCATCAATTTACTGGTAATTATCCGACTCGATGAAAATATTCTGTAATTTAAAACAATTATTATTAATACCTACTAGCTGTTGCCCGCGGCTCCGGCCGCGTATATATACAATCGGGTGTCCCGCGGGGATATTGTACTTTTCTGGGATAAAAAGCAGCCTATGTTTGAATCCAGAGCCTATACTACCAAATTTCATCAAAATCCGTTCAGTAGTTTTTGCGTGAAAGAGTAACAAACATCCATCTATCCTTACAAACTTTCACATTTATAATATTAGTAGGAAGTAGGATATCACTATCACTATAAAGTATAAAACAAAGTCGCTTTTTCTGTCTGCCCCTATGTATGCTTAGATCTTTAAAACTACGCAACAGATTTTGATGCGTTTTTTTTAACAGATAGAGTGCTTCAAGAGGAAGGTTTATATGTATATAACATGCATAATATAGTATAGAAACACTTATAATTTTACAGGTTTCTAATGTCTTAAATAAACACATATTTTTGCGCTTGCACTGCAAACGCTGGTTGAACCCTACGAGATAGATCAAAATAATGTACTACAATATTGTACACCTTAAAAAGGTCTACAAAAAAGTCCGCGATGGTATATGTCTATGTCTTAAGAGATAATGTGGATAACCCACAATAACCATTTTGTACCCTTTACTTTTTACGAGAAATAATGGCTTATTTACGAAGCGATTTTAAGCAATACAGCATTAATCCTTATCCAATAAAATATGTTATTGATTGTAGGTACTGTAGGTTCTTGGAGGAAATTCATGTTTCACAGTAATAACACACAGGCCTTCTTGCACTATTTCCACTTTAATAAGTATTTTACATTAATTTTAATATATTACACGACCGGTTTCGACAAAGTCATCATCAGGTGTAGGTAGATAAATTTTTTTTTTTATTTGTTATCATTGTGCAAAGGGTTGCCAGCATCATGAAATTTTTACAATTTTGTGCAACGTAATTTAAATTTTTATACCAACTTATTCTATATTCTACTGTATATCACAAATTCATATTAGTATAATATTATAACACATTAGATTGATAAATTAATAACTTATTGATTTGTAATGTCATAGAATTATCTAATTATATAATATACTAAAAATATAAAATATTTACATAGGTATATTACCAAAAAGCAGGAAGATGGATGCATTAGAAGCGCTTGAAATTAACAGACACAAAAAATGTGGGATCTTACTAAATGACCAGACATGCCTTTCATTTTATCAAATATGGTACTCCTCCTTTTAATATACAGGATGTCCCAAAACTCAGCGATAATCTGGGACCGGATGAATGGCCAAGTTACACCAGTTCCGGGAAAAATAAAATAAAAATTCCATATCACTCAGTTCAGCGATAATAGACAATTTTGTAAAAAAGTCGAAATTCGACACCCTTGGTCGCATTTTCAAGTCCTGTGATCACCAATGTCACAATTCCACTGTGATTTTTTTAATTTCGAGATCTTCATTAACGATGCTATTAATCGCAACTACGAAATAATGCATAAAACATTGTTAATTTAATAAAATAAGTTAAGTTTTAGTGAGTCATGGTTCACAAAAATATTGTTAGCTAACTTTGACACTTCATTTTGAAAAAAAATTGTACTACACTACCCTTGACATGTTATTTCAAAAGATGGCGCATTTAATCAATATTTAAAAATGGTGCAACTCTAGCCACTTTTCTTGCCATTAAAATTTTTATTTCTCATTTTTTTCAAATTGAGCTCAATTTGAACAACTCAACATTAGGAATTTTTGTTACTAAAATTTGTTATTTTTTGTTTCTGGTCTGAAATAAAATTATTATTTTTAGTAAAGAGGTAATTGAGTCAGTTAATAATCAATCTAATTGTAAAAAAAACATAATAATAATTAATAAAATAATGAACGAACCGTCGTAAAACTTTTTATTTAATTATTCTCCTTAAACTACAGTAAATGTTCATGACATCATCATGACTATTATTGTATATAAATATTGTATCCAGAAGTATATTGCAGTGAGTAGGGTTATTTGCTGAAAAAGTTTTTTCTCCAAGAATACTTTTCCACGCGGGCGAAGCCGCGGGAAAAAGCTAGTATTAGGTTTATAAAGTTATAAAAATACTAACATTTCTACTCATATGTACCTAGTACCTACTATAGAACAAGATGCCGCTCGACCTATTATTCCTCCCTCGAATATTTAGAAACTGGTCGAGCAGGAACTTTGTCGATATTGTACATTGGAATATTGCAAATGCGTACGCCACAAGATGCACGAAAACAAGCACTTAAGGAGGAAAATGAACGGGGGCTTACTTTCCACCTGAAGCTATGTCACACAAATTTTAATAAGTAGACCAAAATAACAATGTTACGAGGGCGGGTCAATAAGTCCGTGACTTTTGGAATAAAACACAGATTTTTTGATAAATAAATCATTTTATTTTTCAACGTAGTCCCCCTTGAGCTCTATACACTTTGTCCAACGCTTCTCCAATTTTTTTATCCCTTCCAAAAAATATGATTTGTCGAGGTCCTCAAAATAGGCCTTTGTTTGCGAGATGACTTCATCATTGGAGTCAAATCTTTTTCCACCGAGCCATTTTTTCAGGTTTGGGAACAAGAAGTAGTCACTCGGAGCCAAATCTTGAGAATAGGGTGGATGTGGGAGCAAGTCATAGCCCAATTCATGGATTTTTGCCATGGCAACTGCACATGTGTGCACCCTTGCATTGTCTTGGTGAAAAAGAACTTTTTTCTTGGCCAAATGAGGTCGGTTTTTTTTCAAATCCTCATTGAAGCGGTCCAATAAGTTGGCATAATATTCCCCATTAATTGTTCTTCCCTTTTGAAGATAGTCAATGTGGATTATCCCACGTGCATCCCAAAAAACAGTCGCCATAACTTTATTGGCTGACAAACCCACCTTGGCCTTCTTTGGCGCCGATTCACCCTTAGAAACACACTGTTTTGACTGTTGTTTGGTCTCTGATGTATTGTGATGGATCCATGTTTCGTCCACGGTTAAAAAACTCCTCCATATTGTGATTAAACAACGCCAAACCTTCCTGTGAAGTTGTTACACGATTGCGTTTGTGGTCGACTGTGAGCAAACGCGGCACCCATCTTGCGGAAAGCTTTCTCATGCCCAAGTGATCATTCAAAATTGAAACCACTGAGCCATGCGAGATGCCTATGGCTTCCACAATCTCTGAATACCATATTACCATATCGTGAATTTTTTCGATTGTTTCGGGTGTAGAGACCTCAACTGGGCGTCCAGGACGTTCGGCATCTTCAGTGCTTATAAGGCCACAACGAAATTCAGTAAACCACTTTTTTACCATTGAAATCGATGGTGCAGAGTCCCCATAGTATTTATCAAGCTTAGCCTTGGTCTCGGTAATGGTTTTTTTTCGCAAAAAATAATGCTTAATAAGCACACGAATTTCACTTTTTTCCATTGTTTCCTTAAGTTACTGGATAGTCTGATAAAGATAGCTGTAAAACACAAACTAACTGACGCAGCAAGTTCAAATTTTGATAGGAGTCAACTGACAGATGCCTGTTGACAGGAGTAGTGTTGCTTTTTCAGTAAGGAGGTTAGAAATTCAAAAAGTCACGGACTTATTGACCCGCCTTAGTATAAATTAGGGAAATAGCTGACGTGAAGGTGACGATAAGTTATACAATCAAAATGGTTAGGACAAACAAACGTTTAAAAATCTAAGCGTCATACGACCATTCATAAAAATTTACAAATGTTGCAAACTAAATCTATTTCTAAAAAAAACAAATGCTAAATATTCTATGACGGTAGACTTGTACGAGTTGTGGTCGAGTCTCAACTCTCAAGTGAAACTAAGTCGCGGCGCGTCCGCGTCGACGACGGAAAGAATTTGTACCAGCCGACAGCGGAGTGCAGATTAGGTGCGCCTGTACCTAAGTTGGCACGGAGAGGGGAGACGGGTAGACTCTTGCGCAAGGCACACGAGCACGTACAAGACATCGGCGCCGTTGCGTGACATACCCAATGACACGTCATTATTTACGTATTCATGTGTGCTTTAACAATTTGTTTGTTGTTCCGAGACGTACCAACAATTTGTAATGTCTATTAAATACAGAATCATTGGAACGTTCGAGGGCTTTACTCAAAACAATACGCTAAAGTATCAGAAAATATAACGACCAACAATAATTGATCTTAATAGTATGATTGAATTGATAATTGTATGTAATACGGTAGTGTTTAGGAACTAAAACAAAGTAGATAAAATAATAAGCGCGAAGAAAACAATTAAGAAATATGGAATCATCAAGTCTAGATACTTCAATTCCTATAAATTCCTTGCAGATATTCGAAAACTACTAGTCCTAAAACAATTTAGCACAGGCTTAAAAGCTTGAAGAAAAAATGTAAACCCCCTACATATTGCATTATTTATAAAGTAAACAGTCTACAAAATATATTTTTGCAGGTGAAAACGCTGCTTAGTAAACAGTGTATTTTGAGTGCAAACGCGTAATCAATTAATACTTAACGTAACAAATACTGGACATTGCGTTGGAAAGTCATCCATGTATGCGATGCGACGGCAAGTCATATTATTGCTATTACCAAATACAAAACCCAGAGAAGCCAGAAGTTGGACAAGTATGTCCCATCTACCTATATTATTGTTGTAAATGATCACAAATTATAAAGCAAAGGCATATTTAGAACAATAGTTGAGGTAAATATTCCAAAAATATTCATCTTCCATGTTCGTTTGAACTTTATATTAAATAAGCTATTAGCTAGACAATAACTATTAATTGTAAACAATTATGACCGTGACTTCATTCGCGTACCATATGGTCTCTGCATCTTAACACTTTTATATAATTAACAATTTTACGACACATCCCACTCAACGGTCGTTACCGGATGGTATTTTTGCAAATTGCGCATCGTTGAAGTATAACCATAGGTATTGTTTACTAAAATGCCCTTCCATGACATAACCCTTTGACAATTTATCATAAAGTGCGTGCAAATAAAGATAGAATGCCACAGACATGCAAAATTTTATTTTCTTCCGAAGGGAATCACTTTTTTCACGAACAGAGACTAATTGGAAATTGGAATAACAATGGAAACGGCAAGAAAAAAGTTCTGCTACAACATATTACCCCATTCTTCGAAATCTAAAACAAGCCGAAAATATAATTTTAGGTGTAGTCCATTTTCTAAATTAATACTTAGGCGAAATTAGAATACCGCATTAATTACACCGGCCAGTTTAATCAGTGCGGTGTTTATAGAATAACAGTGACCCTTTTACGAATTCCTGCGTTCCACTTTCGTCCAGCCCTTTTAGTACAATTTACAATCAAAGCTGACCGATTATGGGCTATAATATGGGCTTGGCGTCTTCCGCCCCGGTCACTCGGCTAATGTAGACATCAGCTAGAGCGATAGTTGCGATACGTAATCGCGCAATCCATTACACTGATCACGTTGTTTTGTTTGTTGCTAATACGTCAATAATAAAACTCACGATTTTCTGTAGTAATTAAATTGACAATTACGAAGCAAATGACATTAACCTAGTTGCGGCAAACTTCGGGCGTCAATAGAGGTTCTTTTAGAAAAACTATGAGTATTTTTATTGTCTATGGTCTTTCGTTAGAGTGAAAATACGAGGGCGGGTCAATAAGTCCGTGACTTTTGGAATAAAACACAGATTTTTTGATAAATAAATCATTTTATTTTTCAACGTAGTCCCCCTTGAGCTCTATACACTTTGTCCAACGCTTCTCCAATTTTTTTATCCCTTCCAAAAAATATGATTTGTCGAGGTCCTCAAAATAGGCCTTTGTTTGCGAGATGACTTCATCATTGGAGTCAAATCTTTTTCCACCGAGCCATTTTTTCAGGTTTGGGAACAAGAAGTAGTCACTCGGAGCCAAATCTTGAGAATAGGGTGGATGTGGGAGCAATTCATAGCCCAATTCATGGATTTTTTCCATGGCAACTGCACATGTGTGCACCCTTGCATTGTCTTAGTGAAAAAGAACTTTTTTCTTGGCCAAATGAGGTCGGTTTTTTTTCAAATCCTCATTGAAGCGGTCCAATAAGTTGGCATAATATTCCCCATTAATTGTTCTTCCCTTTTGAAGATAGTCAATGTGGATTATCCCACGTGCATCCCAAAAAACAGTCGCCATAACTTTATTGGCTGACAAACCCACCTTGGCCTTCTTTGGCGCCGATTCACCTTTAGAAACACACTGTTTTGACTGTTGTTTGGTCTCTGGTGTATTGTGATGGATCCATGTTTCGTCCACGGTTAAAAAAACTCCTCCATATTGTGATTAAACAACGCCAAACCTTCCTGTGAAGTTGTTACACGATTGCGTTTGTGGTCGACTGTGAGCAAACGCGGCACCCATCTTGCGGAAAGCTTTCTCATGCCCAAGTGATCATTCAAAATTGAAACCACTGAGCCATGCGAGATGCCTATGGCTTCCACAATCTCTTGCACTTTCAATCTTTGGTCGGTTAACACCATATCGTGAATTTTTTCGATTGTTTCGGGTGTAGAGACCTCATCTGGGCGTCCAGGACGTTCGGCATCTTCAGTGCTTGTAAGGCCACAACGAAATTCAGTAAACCACTTTTTTACCATTGAAATCGATGGTGTAGAGTCCCCATAGTATTTATCAAGCTTAGCCTTGGTCTCGGTAATGGTTTTTTTTCGCAAAAAATAATGCTTAATAAGCACACGAAATTCACTTTTTTCCATTGTTTCCTTAAGTTACTGGATAGTCTGATAAAGATAGCTGTAAAACACAAACTAACTGACGCAGCAAGTTCAAATTTTGATAGGAGTCAACTGACAGATGCCTGTTGACAGGAGTAGTGTTGCTTTTTCAGTAAGGAGGTTAGAAATTCAAAAAGTCACGAACTTATTGACCCGCCTTAGTATGTACTACTGACTGCGATAATTATAAGTTTAAAGGGGATGTCTAAAGATACGTTATCTTCTGGAAACTTTAAAAGTTTGAAGTAAACGAATAAGAATACTACTATTTCATCGTTGCATAACCTTGAAATAACCACAACCAAAATGATCATAAGCTGTGTGGATATTTTCGGAACATTCCAATAAATTAACAGATGCTAGAGGTTACAGGTAAAGACCCGTATGTAACAAAAATAATTCAGTTGTTGGTATGTGCGAGTTGAATATACTAAGGCGGGTCAATAAGTCCGTGACTTTTTGAATTTCTAACCTCCTTACTGAAAAAGCAACACTACTCCTGTCAACAGGCATCTGTCAGTTGACTCCTATCAAAATTTGAACTTGCTGCATCAGTTAGTTTGTGTTTTACAGCTATCTTTATCAGACTATCCAGTAACTTAAGGAAACAATGGAAAAAAGTGAATTTCGTGTGCTTATTAAGCATTATTTTTTGCGAAAAAAAACCATTACCGAGACCAAGGCTAAGCTTGATAAATACTATGGGGACTCTGCACCATCGATTTCAATGGTAAAAAAGTGGTTTACTGAATTTCGTTGTGGCCGTACAAGCACTGAAGATGCCGAACGTCCTGGACGCCCAGTTGAGGTCTCTACACCCGAAACAATCGAAAAAATTCACGATATGGTGTTGGCCGACCGAAGATTGAAAGTGCAAGAGATTGTGGAAGCCATAGGCATCTCGCATGGCTCAGTGGTTTCAATTTTGAATGATCACTTGGCCATGAGAAAGCTTTCCGCAAGATGGGTTCCGCGTTTGCTCACAGTCGACCACAAACGCAATAGTGTAACAACTTCACAGGAAGGTTTGGCGTTGTTTAATCACAATATGGAGGAGTTTTTGCGCCGTTTTGTAACCGTGTACGAAACATGGATCCATCACAACACACCAGAGACCAAACAACAGTCAAAACAGTGGGTTTCTAAGGGTGAATCGGCGCCAAAGAAGGCCAAGGTGGGTTTGTCAGCCAATAAAGTTATGGCGACTGTTTTTTGGGATGCACGTGGGATAATCCACATTGACTATCTTCAAAAGGGAAGAACAACTAATGGGGAATATTATGCCAACTTATTGAACCGCTTCAATGAGGATTTGAAAAAAACCGACCTCATTTGGCCAAGAAAAAAGTTCTTTTTCACCAAGACAATGCAAGGGTGCACACATGTGCAGTTGCCATGGCAAAAATCCATGAATTGGGCTATGAATTGCTCCCACATCCACCCTATTCTCCAGATTTGGCTCCGAGTGACTACTTCTTGTTCCCAAACCTGAAAAAATGGCTCGGTGGAAAAAGATTTGACTTCAATGATGAAGTCACCTCGCAAACAAAGGCCTATTTTGAGGACCTCGACAAATCATATTTTTTGGAAGGGATAAAAAAATTGGAGAAGCGTTGGACAAAGTGTATAGAGCTCAAGGGGGACTACGTTGAAAAATAAAATGATTTATTTATCAAAAAATCTGTTTTATTCCAAAAGTCACGGACTTATTGACCCGCCCTCGTATTGTAATACTCTGTAGTCATTCAGCTGTACAGAATTTTCCGTGTTTTACCTATATGACATTTATATTAATTATCTGTTTAAGTGAGAAAGCCCAACTCATGCTACATTCCATTGCAGTTTTTGAGCTGTCTGACATTAACTGTATTTTACACTATGGTATAGTCATATTTTATGGTGTGTTTCATTGGGATACATAACCGTTTAGTGACTAGAATGTTATATCTATGGCATATCAAACGCCAGTACCTGCTTTAAAGCACTAAAGCCTCAAGGTGATATTGTCAGAAGGCTGAAAACTTCATCGTTTGCTTTTAATGTTTCATACATTTTTACAACTAAGTCAAATTCGACGGTGAAACGTCAAGACGTTTCCTTTTGTTTGCACTACATAGTAAAAGGAAATTAAACATATTCCTGCCAGTAAAGGGTGCGTGTTTGTCAGGGCCGCTAAGGCCTCACGCTAGTGTCACACGGTTTTATTTCTAGAAATGAATTTTAGACCAATAAATAAGAAAAACTTGATGATCATTTTTTATAGACACTTTTTGTAAAGTTGTAGCTTTATAGTTGTAAACTTTCGAACAGCAGGTACTCAGTTGTGGTTGCAAATTTATTGTTTTAACTTTTCCTTTACAACTTTCTAAGCAACAACAGAGCGAAATTTTGAATTTTAAACTTTTGATAATAATAATTCTGTTTTGATGACTTCCTTAAGTTTATAAACTCATAGCATTCTCCATTTTGGAAATAGGTTAAAAAATTACCTTAACTCGTTATCTTAATCAGCGCTATTGAGGGGAAGTAACGATACGCCATTTCAGTATCTGCAAAAAAATAATATAAGCGTTATTTTTTGACCACATTTGTTCATTGTTCAGGAAAATATTAAGTTTACCTCTAAATGTACCTAATAAGGTATAAAAATTAAAATTTAGCTTAAAATGGTGATAGTCACGAATACGCTACTTGTTTTTCATAATATTATAGTACTAGCTACTAGCTAGCTAGCTAGCTGCTCTAGCAAACCCGAAAACATTAACTCTACTAATCTAATGACGTCGACGAGACAATGCATCTATTTTAATACGCCCTAGACCCGAACCATTCATCCATCACTGTACGAGTGACTAACTTTAGCAATGAAAGTTTTGAATGTTTCTTTCGAATCATTTGTCTAATTCGTTATGGCGAATATAAAAGATTTGGGTCAGGCCTGATTTGTACAACCCTGTCGGCGGAGATTAAGGTAGGTATTAGGGTAGGTGGGCGCGGTACCGAATGTCAGTTTGCCGCGGTGACCTCACGGGCCACTCCTGACATTCAGCACAAAGCCCCACCTTAGTCCGCACTCCGCTATCTGCAGAAAAAGTTCGAGCTTTGCTTTATTCGCGCATCGTTGGCCGCGTTTTTACGGCGAATTTCGCCTTGGCATTTATATGTCATTTGAAGGGGTGTTTTACATACTTGCGAAATTATAATCTAAGAATACTAGAACATTTTTGTTGTAACGTTAACTGGAAGGTAGGTTTGTGAGCGTGGATAGATGGATATATGGATGATGGATAGGTACTCTTTCACGCAAAGACTACTGAACGGATTTTAATGTAATTTGGTATGGAAGTAGTTTTAGCTCTGAATTAACATTTAACACATACAATATAATATATAATACAATATTTAGCACTGCCCAGGCGATAGTCAACAAACCTCTATTTTAGATTGTTACATTTGTTAACTTTTTGCTCAACAGATTTATCTCAAGGAACTGACTTCATCTATTTTCAGATAAAGCTTACAAGCAAATCAATAATGTATTACACGTATGTAAAATTTTCTGTACATTACAATGTAATGTACAGAAAATTATCAAAGCTATCAGAGTTCAGCTCATAATCCGCTTTTCGTGTTTTTATATTTATTATCATAAAACGTAATAGCGAGAAAATCAAATAAAGATAATATTAATATCGTAGATAAGAGAAAATACATCAGGCACAATTTGTTCAAAAGAGAAAGAAGAAGAAAGAAAGAAGAAAATATACTTTATTGTGCACAATCAGTAGTTACACATACTCACAAATATAAAAAAAATACTAACGACACTACGATAGTACACAAAGGCGGCCTTATTACTAAATAGCAATTTCTTCCATACAACCTTTGAAAGAAAGGAACAAATTGCTGGAAAGGGGTATTGTGCTAAAAGTATTTATCTTGATACTATAAACATAAAATAAAATAAATAAATAAATACATACATACACAATAATACATATACAAAAACTTAAATAATAAAATAAGTAATAAAAACAATTTACGTTATAATAATAATATATATATAACACTATATGCATATCGTTACATCTGACACAGTCTGAGGTAGTACTCTTTTAGGGAGGATTTAAAAGTATTCAATGTTTTGGCTTGTCTTATTCGGGTAGGGAGAGAGTTCCAGAGTAGGACGGATTGTACAAGGTATGAGGAGTGGGAATACTTAGTGTGGTGGATGGGGATATCAAGAAGGAGATTTGTAGAGGACCGCAGCTCTTGCCTGTCGGAGCAACGAAAGCTGTAGGTTTCCTTTAGATATTGAGGGCTGTTGGGATCAAATAGGATGGAGTAAAGAAAGGAAAGTACGCGAGCATTACGGCGTAAGCGAATTGGTAACCACTTGAGCTTGTTACGGAACTCAGATATGCGGTCAAATTTGCGCAAGCCAAAGATGAACCTCAGAGACAGATTCTGGAGTCGCTCAAGTTTGTTGAGTTGGTCTTCGGTCAAGCTAATGAAGCAAACATCCGCGTAATCAAGAAGGGAGAGAAACAACGATTCAGCTAAGGCTACCTTAGTAGGAACCGGCAGAACATACCGAAGTCGTTTAAGGGAGTGCCACGTTGAGTAAACCTTTCTGCTAATCTCTTTCAGCTGCTGAGACCAAGATAGATGCTCATCAAAGTACACACCAAGATTCTTTACAACCTTACTATATGGTATTGTTATACCATTGATGGACACCGACGGTAAAGTATCCCAGTCAATTCTGGAGACCATCCCCGGACTGCCAAGTATTATTAACTGAGACTTAACGGGGTTAATGAGTAGTCCATGTTCCTTGCTCCAGTCACAAATAGCCGATAAGTCCCTGTTCATAACACCCACCGCCGCAGGCAATGCATCCAGAGTTGACTGCGTATAAACTTGCAAATCGTCTGCATATAAATGAAAAGAAGTAATATTATATTACTTAATATAGTATATTATATATAGTAATAAATAAATAGAGTAATGAAATTTATAAACAAAGCAAAAAGTAATGGGGATAAAACACCGCCTTGAGGAAGGCCGGCAGTAGTGTTGGTCCAGTCAGAAAAAGATTCAGAAATTTAAACTCTCTGCCGACGACCCACAAGGTAACTGTGAAGTAATTGAATCACAGAAGGTGAGAGGTTAAAAGACGCCAACAGACTAATAAGGATGTCATGGTCAATAGAGTTAAATGCGTTTCTGAAGTCAAGTAGAGTTAGGATGGTGAGCTTCTTATTGTCCATGCCAGACCGAATATCGTCTGCCACCTTGACTAAGGCTGTAGTGGTACTGTGACCTGTGCGGAAACCAGATTGATACGTGCTAAGGAGATTGTTGCGCGTAATATATCTGTTGAGTTGATGATGCAAGAGACGCTCTAAAACTTTAGATAGGAAAGGAAGAATTGATATTGGGCGGAAATCAGAAAAAGAATTAGGACGAGAGGATTTAGGCAAGGGGATTATGTGAGCGGATTTCCAGGTATCAGGAAAGGAGCAATTTGATACGCAGAAATTGAAAATATGTAATAGGATAGGTGCAATTATGTCAAGAATCGGGATAATCATTCTGCGACTGATGCTATCATCACCAACGGAATTCGAGGCTATCGTAATGACGTGTCTTTTAACCTCACACTCAGTGAATGAAGCGAAAGAGAAAGGCTCGGAGTTTGAAATTGGCATCAGTGAAATTTTACTAAGGGTTTGTAATTTAATCGCCGGGTCTAAGTTAGGGATACATGTAAAGGGTTTATTTAGTAAGTTAGTGTCAATATTGCAGGAGTCATTTAGATTGGAATTTTTGCCAATACCGAGAGATTTAAGAAATTTCCATGTTTTTGCTGGATCGCCACTCTCGACCGCTGAATGAATATGACGCCGTTGAGCATCACGGCACATAGTATTGCAGCGGTTTCTTAATTTAATATATTTATCGCGATACTCATTTGTATTAAATTTTTTGTATTTGGCTTTGGCTGCATGCTTGGCATTAATAAGAGATTTAATATTATCTGATAGCCATGGAGCCGGAAGATGTTTAATTATAATTGGCTTGACAGGAGCATGCTTATCGTATAGAGATGAGAGAGAGTGCCTCATACTATCTTAAAAATCTTACAAGACTGTAAGTTGTAACATCCAGATAATCTGTTAAATTGTTCCGTGTAGTTTCCTAATAATAGGTCCTGTTTGAAATATTTATTCAATTGTGATCAATATAATTAGCTCAGCCGTTAAATAAGAACCGGTTATATATTAGGCAATATCTAACAAGTAACAACAGCAGTATAACGGTAAATTCAATGTTAAAAAATTGAGGGGCGGCAAAAGGTTTTCATTTTTTAAATACTGTGTGTATTAGTAGCCCGATGTGCGGCGAACATTTTTTAAATTGATGACTATCAAGCTAATTTTTCGTGAGTGACTTCATATTATTGATGAGACGCCCAACTTCCACTTACAACAACTTTGGATGGTGGTAGCCAACAGGGGTAGCAAGGATAAAATATGTCGATTTAACGACTCTCAAAAATTTATTACTGACTGGTTGTTCTTTGTTATGTTTGATTGTATTGTCGGTGGAAATTCATGTTTCACAGTAATAATGCACAGGACTTCTTGCACTGTTTCCACTTTAATAAGAATTTTACATTAATTTTAATATTTTACACGACCGGTTTGTAATATATTAAAATTAATGTAAAATACTTATTAATGTGGAACAGTGCAAGAAGTCGTATTATTACTGTGGTTGTTTTTTATGAAATCTCCAAGCAATTATCTAAAATATTAGAAATTATATTAGTTCTACAAATTGTATGGTTTAATGAAAGAGCCCAACATGTATCGATAACGCGGTCATCAAAAAAAGTTTATAGTACTTTAAGACCACTTTTGTCATTACTAATAGTAGGACAAAAATATTCCATGACAGGTTAGTGTGTCGTTATAAAATATAAAATCCTACCGATATAAAGTCCTACAAGAAAACAGGTATGTATTGCTAGTCCGACAATACTTGTATTTTTTCCTTTTTATTATTTGTAACATAATATAAAGTGAAAAAATTTCTTTCTAAATTAACCTAATTTTATTTTCTTCTAAAGGTTATATCATATAGTGTAGACGTATATGTGCATGTGTAAGCATCTCTTATATGTAATACGTATCTGGGTTAAGCATCTCTCTCATATGTACCAATAAAGAAGAATATCACAATTATTGTTGCTGTATTATTATTATCACGACTCTAACATAAGAACGATCTGCAAGAACCAAGACGTCGCAGCCCACAACAATTTAAAGTAAAGAATGCAAGGCCTATGTGATATTATAGTAGTATCGTCTACATTAGCACATGCCGGTGACACCATAGTGCGTGGTCGATTTTTTACACATTAGATCATATTTTTCTAAACACTAAGCTATGACGTAATACAATAAGTAACTTGAAAAAGCAATTAATAATACACGGCAATTCCATCAATACGTTGATAGTTGCTGTAAACCCATATTAGCCCCATAAAAATTTTGGGTACGAGCGATGGCCCCCATCTGACCGCCGTAAAGTTACTCAAGGTAAGCCAACATTCATTAAAGCCCAAACGTCACGTTATGGCGTAATTCTGTTCGCTGTCCTGATTCACGACCGCGGCTCACGTACAAACAGATCTAAATCACCTGCTTATCCAACGATTTTCATGTTGCGCGGTGCGCCTGGTTTACCTCGCCGTCCTGTTGGAAATCTGTCAAGTGACATTTCCGACGTATCAGCAGTGACAAAGACAGCAGCATTGAATAGCTAATCCAGGTGTAATTACGCTTCCAACTGACCTAATTTTAATTTTTAGTTCCATAGTAAAATTCCCAATGTAAAGAACATTGGAATTTTTCTTACTTATGAAAGTCACTAGGAGGTATGTATTTAAATGTAGCTATTTTTTTAAACGGGCAAATGGCCCACCAGCCCACCACACATTCCACCACTGCAACTTCTGTGTTTAAATACATCATTTAAATGTGGCTAGTATTAAAGTTAAGAAAATGTTTGTGCACTAGTATTAAAGTTAAGAAAATGTTTGTGCAATTTTAAATTAGGTTTAATAATACAGTTGTGTAGATATTTTTATTAGTAGGATTGTAAAACTACATAACTTGGCGACTTCGCACTCTTCCGAAACCTAAACCCCTGCTTCAATAGCTGGTTAGGCGGGGTGCATTGGATTAGTTGTGGAGAAGCCTTTCTTAGCTAATGCCTACGTGATAATAACTATCTGAATTCTAGGTCAAAACGTATGTCTACATAGAGTTGTAATTTCTGTCTGTGAAGTTAGGTTTAAAGATATGTTGTCATTGCGGCCTGAATCCCGATTCTCTTATTTAACACTTTAAATTTACTTTTAATCTATACTAATATTATAAAGAGGTAAAATTTGTGAGGTGGTAGAGGGTAATCTCTGGATCTACTGAACCGATTTTGAAAATTCTTTTACCAATGGAAGGCTACGTTATTTGTGAGTGACATAGGCTATATTTACCCGAAAAATGAAAATACTTTTTCGTGGTAGCCGGATTTGCAACGTCAGTCGCAGAAAAACGGTCGAAAACGTTTCTTACGAACGCTGCCTTACCGATGGTCGATGGGAGATATATGAATTATGATTATGCCTACAAAAAAGTCAGCTACAGCATATTATTATGTCTAACTTTTATTATTATATAAAAGGCAAAGCTGATTCACTGATGTATCAACGCACAGGCCAAAGCCTTTAAGGCTAGAAATTTTAAATTTTACACACGTATTTCTCATGTGACGTAGGCATCTATTATTGCAAGATTGAATTCGCAGAATTAACCCATTGTTTAATACTATTTTATATTTTACCTTTTACTAATGAAACTCTAAACCAGTGGTTCCCAGACTCTTTTGTTTCATAGACCACTTTCAAAATTTTGCGGGTTCCGGTGGACCCCCTGCATCTACATTCTACATTATCAATTTCTAAATCTCGAAAAAAAAGTAAAGATTAGATCTATCTATCTGTGGAAACTTGCGTTGTGCCTGAGTTTCAACGATGAATTAACAGTTTTCGAAAAAAAGGTTAGAATTGATTGCTTGATAGGGTTACTTATTTGATAATAAAGTAGATAGACTAAACAAATTGTCAATTAAATTTTATTTCATTGTGTTGTAAGTGGATGTAAAAAAGCAATGTTGGCCAATCGAAAAAGTGACTCCATCCAACTTTACTTTTTTGAAATATACAGTGACTTAGCACAAGGACCAATCAATTCTCACAAATTTTATTTAGAAAACGTCCCATTCGGAGTGGTAAAAAGAAATATAGTATATTTCCTTGTGTTGTAGGTATATATATTAAATATTCAAATATATAAATTATTACACTAATAATTATTATTGTTTTAACAGTCGTGATATAATCAAAATTAAACACTTATTTGTAACGTAATGTAACTTCTACAATGGTAATTACAAAAAATTATATAATTTTAATGAGATGGATGTACTTGATGGATTGACAGCAAATTATCAATATTTGGCTTGAGTTTTGTAAGGAATAACCGCGAATCTCCCCGTTCTGTGATACTTTTTTCGACGAGATATGACGAGGGAAACGCTATCAGAAGCTTTTGCGCGATTCCCCACAGTCCAGGATATTTTTCAGGTATTTCTGCCTTCAGCCTAAATTCTTTTAAATGTCACTTTCATTAGTGCTAAGCTCGAGTAGCTCCTCTTGTAATATTACATTCACCACTTCCGTTTCATCAAATTTTATGGTCCATAAATTTATGGTCCATGGATCATAAATCCATGGTGGTACCACCGTGGATTTATGATCCATGGTGGTATTTCCATCGACAGAATGTCTTCAAATCTGATTTTAAAATCATCATGCAGGGCAATCAAATGTTGAACGTATGTCTGAATATCTTCATCAAGGCATTCTCCCTGCGATAAGTTTGAAAACTGTGAAAATTCGCGCCGACCAATATTTTCATTCATAAATTTCAATTTAACAATAAAAGCTGAAATTACACTCTTTGTTTTTATTAAATTAAGACTGTAAAAGGCCTCGTAATTGTAAGTTGAGATCATTAAATTTTTTGAACAAATCTGTCAAATACGGGATGTCTGCTTTAAAATTGGTTAGGTTTATTTTTTTTAAATCAGAATCTTTACTTTCCAGAAATTCTAAAACTGAGCCAAAAAATGAATAAAATCTTAATAAACATGCACCTTTCGACAACCAGCGTTCTTCGGTATGTAACAGCAATCGTTGGAAGTTTTCATCATTTTCATCGCACAATTGTGCAAATAAGCGCGTATTCAATGCATTGCTTCTAATTTTGTTAACTGGATTAATTGAAGCATATCGCAAATTGAAGCGATTGGTGCAATCTATCACTCAAATTTTTCGCTACTAGATGTTGTCGGTGGATAACACAGTGAATTGCAGTTACCTCTGGTATAATTCTTTTAAGATGGCCTATAAACTCACGATATCGCCCGACCATGAGCTCCATTTGTTGCCACCGAAATAACGTTTGTAAATGGAATCGTTTTTCTTCAAAAAATCACTCAGGACATTAAATATTGATTCACCTTTAGTGTCCGTCCGTCTTCAAAGTTTTCGCGAATAGTAGCTCTTCATGAATTTCTTCGCTCATAACAAATCGAACATATTCCAATAATAATGCTTCATTACGAGGTAAAGTTGACTAGTCGAGTTCAATTGAAAAATGAGTTGTTTGCAGATAATCAAACAAGAAACTTTTAACATCAGAGCTCATTTCATCAATACGTCTTTGTACAGTGTTGTTACTCAAAGGAATTCTTTTGAGTATGTCAAATGAAGATTTGTGCAGAACATTTTTTAAAACATCTTCAACAGCAGGTAAAATTAACTGTTCTCCAATGGTGTGCGGTTTTCCAGATTTTGCTAGAATAAATGAGATATTGTAAGATGCCCGCAAGCCATCATCATTGCTTTCAGACGTTGAAGCGAACATACTGTGCACGGTGGGTCTCTTTTCATATTTTTCCTTTAATGTTTGAAAATATTTTAAATCTTTACCTATTTTATCAGGATGACACCTTCTTAGGTGATATTCCAGCTTTGATGGTTTTATAGAGTCATTGCTCAAAACTTTATTGTATAAAAGGCATGTGGGCAATCGTTTATCTGCCTGTGATGGAAGAAAACCAAATTTTAAATATTCAACACTGTACTGAAGACACTTCTTCTTAGATTCTGTCATGTTTCGTATCAATTACCTACCTGTAAATAATAAAAAATTCAAGTTTTAATACAAAATGTTGAAAAATGCGCCCTTTTAGCATTAATCACGCGATATTATATTATATAGGCAGGTAGGTACTTACTTTTCCGACACTATTATCACTAATATCGATTCACTTTTCTTTATGAAATTTCGGAAACAAATGAGTAACATTTATCCTTGACATTCGTATTTATATTGGTGAAGAATTAAACACGTTCATACAAGATTGCAAGTACATACACCACAAGTCGTATTCATTTGCATTGTGGACGGGACGGCGGCGGCCGGCGCGGCAGCAAGTCTCGACGCATTGTACTGAATATGGAACATGCAAGTTTTTACAAGTAACAGTCGCTGAGCTTCTTAAAATATTATCTGCCTATATTGATAGGAGATAATTGTCTTATTGAGGTTTAATTTAGGTATCATATTGTTTGTGTTGTTGTATTAGCGTATGATGGACGGTGTGGCTCAACAAGTTATAAATGAAATTGAAAAAGGAAAGTGGCATAGGGCCGGATAGCTCAACTGGTAGAGCACTCGGCGCGATACCGACATGGTCTGGGTTCGACTCCCAGTTCGGAACTATCCATTTTTTTCTCAATTTATTTATAAATTGTCTTATTGAGAAGGTTTAATTTAGGTATCATATTATGTATTTAAAATAACAAGCCAACATTTTAGTTCTTCACCATCGAAACCAAATTAATTTTCATGCACCCCTGCTTACAATTGTAGACCCCCATATTTGTCACGTCCAACGTAGTCCCGTCGAGTCTCCCGTGGACCCCAGGGGGTCCACCTGGACCACTTTGGGAATGACTGCTCTAAACCTACGATAATATTCGAACTGTGGCTGCAGTAGCTGTCGATATCTACAATACCTATCGTTGGTAACATGTGATGTATGTTGTCACTGGTCAACATTTATCAACCTCAACTAATTAAACTGTAAGAAAAACCAACCCCTATCACCTATTCAGCTAACCATAAGATGGTAGGCTGAATTAATGGATGGATGTTTGTGACTTTTTCACGCTAAAATTATTTATACTATTTTTGATGAAATCTTGTATGGTTAGTAAGTTTAGGCTCTGGATTAACAAAAAAGTACAGTGTTCCCGTGAGATAGGTTAAGGTAGGTAGACTTTTTGTTTGTAATGTGTATTATATTTGACTTTCATTCACGCAAAAACTACTTGACGGATTTTTATTAAACTTTACAGGAATAAGGCTTATTATACATATAAGAGTAACAAATACACGAAAAATATTTTCTGCAACAAACACGAATAATTGTAGCGATCGCGGTTAGCGCGGTCGGAATTGCTGCGGGCAGAGGCTAGTTTAAAATAAACAGTGGGCTGAGTGCGAGTTTTTGTCACTGCTCACCGTAAAGAAGTTATGTCTACGATTTATGTGGCATCGAATTAGTTAGCATTGTTTACCACTAGGGGCGCTGTTTCGATGCCATACAAATTGTAGTTAACTTCTTCCCGGCTAATAGTACTTGTACTATTATGTATTCTGTGCTAATAGTGACAAAAACTAGCACTCAGAACACAGTTTATCAACTCCCACCGAGATGCGGCGCGGCGCAGCAAATTTAAGATAGTGATTCAAAATTGAACTTAAATCACTACGCAATATATTTCCTATTACATAAAATAAACTCCTGTTAATCAATTTACCCTGTAAATTATAATAGTAGTTTTGGCAGTACTGTGTTAGCTACACATCAGTATTTTAACATAATAACAATCTCCTGTAAATTGAGAATAGGGATGATGACTACATCTAAACTATTTAATTTCATTAATATACTCAGAAATATTGAGGCATTACTACTTGGTAAATGTAAAAAATGTAATATTTCATGTGTGGTTTAGTAATAAGATATACCTACATCTAAAAAGTACAAAAAAAGTTTTTTTGCTAAATTAGTAAACAAAACCTACATCATTAGTTTACTTACATCATGTACAAAAACATTCACTATGGTAAGTATGAACTCAAACGCACAAATAAGTTCCTGCGGCCGTGTATACCTACTTCATACACTTTAACCTAGGCGTGACGTCACAGCTAGATACGACTTTAGTATGGAGCGTTTTCACGAGACTTGCGAAATTTTGTATACAAATCGCTGAACCTTTGAAAATATTGACTTTTGATATACTGTTTCTTCTGAGAAGTTTCTCATATTTAAGAGTACTTACTATTCATTTATAAAAAAAAAAAATGTCATCTAGCCTATTGAGAAGGATACTTCTGTGTAAGTTTTTGAAATAATGGTTATTATTTCCTCAGCTTAGTGTTTACATTAAAAATAAAAAGTTATTATATTTCTTTTGTTTATTATTTTAAAGAACAGCTCCCATTATTACAGTAATTTACGTTGTCAAGTTAATTTGTAACAAAAATAAAGCTATTGCGACGGAAGTTGAGAGATATTTTGTTTTTTCTTTAAAACGTAATTTTCTTGCTTTCGATTACATAATAATTAACTCATTAAATTATTTTTATTTAAAAATTTTGCATTTGGATATACCTATTTATTATTTCGTTGAGTCCAAACACCATAGGCCATACCAAAATACATAATTACTTCTTTGAAAAGGCCAAGCACCCCTGGACTAGACCCACCTGGAAGGTTCTCTGCGAAAAGAAAGTTCAAGGGCACGTGTATAGAATTGACAGCCTTCTATTAAATTATTTACACTAATTGATTCATCGTGTGACTTTTGCCAGCCGTGTCTTACCGCTTAGTCTGCACGATTGTTTTCCCACGCAATTCGAACAAAACAAACTTAGGGACATTGGATATTACTATGCAAAAATTACCCACGGCGACCAAAGATAAAGTTAGGTTAGATGTAAGCGTAATTGCTAATTGCATCTGGATAACAACGGCATAGACCGCATGCAGGAGATGGGACAATTTATTGATTATATCTCTCCGTATCAATATTATATTTCTCCGTATCTGTATTAAAATAAATGAAAATTATACAATCTAATAGTATTTTGATTTGTGGTCGACACTTTTTTTTTTAATGCTACCCGCATTTAAATAAATCGTGAATCAAATGCCTTTTATTCGAGATTTTTCTGTGAAAATAGTAGTATTTTTAATAGAGAAGAACAGCAGATAGGGCAAAAAAGGCCACTTGGAGTGTTTCGTATTACGTTCAGTCATAAAATGGCTACATGTCAAATCAAACCAAATTTATTTCAGGCAAAAGACCCATAAAACTACATATTGTATAAAGTAATATAAAATAATAAAAGATCATTAAAAACATTCAGATAAAATTTAAAAGGTTAATAGAAGCATGAAGCATAATAATATAAAACAGGTAAAAGAGATAAACATTAAAATTATTCAGCTATTATACCGTAGACCCCAGTATAAGACATTTCAATTAAAATATATCATCCTTTTTTGTTTTTGTCGCGATGTACCGCAAGCTAGTCGTCTGTCTGTCTGTCGGCAAGTACGTTAGAATCGGGTTTTCCAGACACCCGGCACACACACCGAGGATCTGGTTTCCAGAAGAACGAACGCGATACCAAAACGCTGCGACACGTGCCCTAATAATGGCGAAGTAATCGGGCTCTGGCGTCGGCGAACATGCCCTTTGCACTGCAGTACTTTGGCAGTTTCATCAGGATGCGGTATGCATTATTGTACTGCACCCTGATACTGCTCCTCGCGGTTGTAGAGCAGTTGACCCAAAGCTGTCACGTGTAGAAGCATTGACAGAATGCCCTAAATAGCGTCAGTCTTGCTTCAACGCTACACCGCGCAAACCGGCACGCGAGCATGTCACACCGAAGAGCCAATGCCCGTCTTTCGCGAACTGTCAGATGATTCATCTATATAAAATACTCGCGGTTTTAGAGCAGTTGACCCAAAGCTGACACGTGTAGAAGCATTGACAGTATGCCCTATAAGCGTCAGCCTTGCTTCAACGCTACACCGCGCAAACCGGCTCGCGAGCATGTTACACCGAACAGCCAATGCCCGTCTTTCGCGAACTGTCAGATGATTCATCTATATACATTACTCGCGGTTTTAGAGCAGTTGACCCAAATCTGACACGTTTAGAAGCATTGACAGTATGTCCTATAAGCGTCAGACTTGCTACAACGCTAAACCGCACAAACCGGCTCGCGAGCATGTTACACCGAACAGCCAATGCCCGTCTTTCGCGAACTGTCAGATGATTCATCTATATACATTACTCGCGGTTTTAGAGCAGTTGACCCAAAGCTGACACGTTTAAAAGCATTGACAGTATGTCCTATAAGCGTCAGTCTTGCTTCAACGCTACACCGCGAAAACTGGCACGCGAGCATGTTACACCGAACAGCCAATGACCGTCTTTCGCAAAATGTCAGACGAATGATCTACATAAAATACAAATAAATAAAATTGAAGTGTCATACGTAATTTCAAATTAACAGCTTTGCACAAACAGCATATTAAGAGAATTGTTAGAAGTTACTGTAAGAACAACTTCTTCAATACATAGTACAATTATTGCAAAACACCAGGTTTGCATATGCGCAGGTATATACGTGTTTGACGTGTCTGTCTGTCGAACTTATCATTCAATAAATTAAATTTTTCGCGTGCTGTATTACAAGTAGCACCGTCTTGTTAGAACCATCCATAACATCTATCATAAGCCCAAATTGCTTAGTTAAAAATGCCACTAATTGGTCGCATCACACCGAACTTTAGGTTTAGGTTTAGGTAGGAAAAGTATTGATTATGATAACAAATTTCAGCCATTTTTACGCGTTGTAGAAGCGTGTCTTTTAAGAAAAATACATATTAAACATAAACAACTAAAACTTACAAAGAATTCAGTCTGGGATCAACATTTCTTTGGATAAAACTCATTAGTCACAAAGTCGGAACCTTATTATTGAAATAACAGAAATATAAATTAGAAAAACAAAATACTTAGAAAATCATGAATATTGAACACTACTACTTTCAGTGGCTATAAACTCCAACATTGGTCATGTACATTGTATATATGCTATAATTAAGCGAATTATGCGAAAATAAAGGTTAAAATTATATGACAGAGATGCCGCTTGTCGCTCTACTGTCGTTTCAGTGTGATTTAACCCTAACAATTTTATGGATGGCTACCCATAAGGTAAGGAGTTATGCTACAGTCAGGTCATATCTACTAATGACCCTTTATGATACCTCATATATTATAAGAAATAAAGACTACTTCGAAAAATTGGCACCAAGGATTACAGTGCCTCATCATAGTTAATACAGCCCAGTGTGTTTTGAGTATGCAGGAGACAAATATTGTTTACCGTTTGCTTCTGCTTGGAGTTTAGGGATCATAATTGTTATAAATATTATTGGTTAAATTAAATTCCTTTTGGATTTTCAGGCTGTACCACTCGCACGCTCACATTTTGATGTTGATTAATGTTGGTCACTTGTCATATTAATATTATCTATTTGAAGGTTTGCATATAAATATGTCTCCTGAAAAATGAGTCGGCAAAATATTGGCAGGACATGAAACATTTTACATACTGTATAGTGAAATTGCCTTTAATACAATTCAGCTGTCAGTAGTTTTTTATATAATTTGTTTGGATTATAGGCTTTTGTTCAAAATTGTTGATTTGATCTAAAGAATTATAAATTGTAACTAATATAATAATATCTTTAATAATATAATTTTTCATCTTTTTGGGAATGGAATTTGAATGAATACAAAATATCCATAATAGATGCATGGATAGATTTTATTATATTGTTTGTTACACAAATAAATAACATGAGAAACAAACTAAAGATAGACTGGCTCCCCAGTCCCCCCAATAACCCAGTTGACCTACGTTTGTAGTAAAATGTATCCTATCCTATCCACTTTATGCTTAAAGGCCGTCATAGACGTAGCTATAATATATATTAATATGAATATAGCAAGGCATATTACGATATATTTTCCATATAAATTTTCAATTAACGCACACGCAGCTATAATATATATTTCCATAACGTCACTAAAATATATTGACTGATATATCTTGGTAAATTTTGGCATATTAATATATATTTTCGTATATTAATATATACATATTTTGGTATATTAATATATATTTTGATATATTTTGTGAATACAGTATGTTTCATTTGTTCGGAAGACGTCCGTGCTCGATGCGCACAAGCATTTCATCCCCGCCCGCTTCACCTCAACGATGCCTACCCGCCATATTGTTTGTGTGCATATCAAATTCAGCATCAAAATCATCCTTTGAGGAACTTTCAATTAGATCTAAAATAAGTGCTCTTGTCGAATTCATTATAATAGATTGATTATTAATAGGTATTATTTAGGAACAGCCTGTACAATAAAACTGTGCACCTGCAAGGACGACCGCGGCCCGAGTGAGGGCAAAATATATATTTATTTTATAGCTGCCGTGTGTGATAGCTTGCTATACTATAATATATATTTCGATATATTAAAATATATTATAGCTACGTCTGTGACGGCCTTAATAATGTATGATGTAAGGTAGATATATTCTCCTTCTCCTCAATTGAAATAACATCAATAGTTTTAAAATAAGTAATATATTGCAGTTAGTATAAAGTAGGTAATTTAACAATGTTGGTACTCTTGTACATTCATTTTTTTCAGTCTACAGATAGAAAAAATCTAGACAACAGACCATTAACAGAGAAACATTTAATTTAGTATCGTTTTAATAGAACTTAGAGGTGTTAAACCATCAGGATCTAAAACAAACAAGTCATCGACTCACTTGTTACAGAAGGCTGACTAAAATCAAAACAACTTCTTGTTTTGTAAAATATACAAGGAAACAAATAAGTACGAAAGAATATAATTGTTTTAATGTTGTAGTCATATTTAACATATATATATATATATACTACCTACTACTTTTTACATAAACTACCTAAAAATAGAAATATCGTCAACACGCAAGTCGACATTTTTGCCGACAACAACAAATATTTATTATACATCAGATTTAACTGTCTACCAGACAAATTTGTATTCGAAAGTGAAAGTATAATAAGAAAAAGTTGATAACTAAAACTTACAATCACAGTAAATTGTTAAACTTACAACCAAATATTACCTACCTGTCCACCATAGCACATAAAACCAAATTCAAATATGAACACACGGAAATGAAACTATACTCACCAAAGGTCGAGAAAATTGCTGCACACTTACTTTTTCATTGAAGTCTTTAATTTAATATTTTTTACACTTCTATGAAATATATGCACTCTCGATTCACAAGCTAACTGACACTTCACAGTTCACAATTGTGACAAGCAAAATTGACATTTGACGGCAAATGTTTTTTTTATGTCGCTTTGCTGTGCAATAAGCATATATCAAATGCCAACTACTTAGGTAGGTACAGCTTGGCAAAAAAGAGTATGTTGCGGTGATAGCAGGAACCAAAATTGTATCATTTTATATCCTAGATCGATTGGAATGACATATTTAATTTAAATATATTGATTATATAAATAAATCGTTTAAATTAAAGATATTTTACAAACATTAAGTATTTTTTCTGTCCCCCAAACTAGGCGAAGCCTGTGCTATTGGGGGAAGTTAGGGGATTAAAATTATAACAAATTAAACAGCAGTTTCAATGAAACCTAAGTATTTTTTCTGTCCCCCAAACTAGGCGAAGCCTGTACTATTGGGGGAAGTTAGGGGATTAAAATTATAACAAATTAAACAGTAGTTTCAATGAAACCGGCCACTCTAGTGTGAGCATATGGGATAAGAAACGATGTTCCTTTTCTTACTATTGTGTCTGGGCTATGCTATAGTTTACTGCTTTATTAGGGTTCCATCATACTCAAGGAACCCATAAAGTTTCACTCTGTCCGTCCGTCTGTTAGTCTGCTCTTCTAGCTTCTGTAATTATGAATATAAATTGATGAAATTTGGAATAGTTATGTAGTGTGTATAGATCTCGTTTCCATGGTCCCCTCCTGGCATTTCTAAACTTTAAACTTTCCATGCTCATAGATCACACTAAATACTCTTTAGAAAAATTATTTTGAACGAAATCGGATAGCAACTTGTGAAGTAATTTGAAAAAAAAAATTACGCGATTAAATTATGGAACCCTCCTGACATGCTCTTGGTTAGGTTAAAGTTGTTAGTCCGAGGTTTAAAGAAACATAATATCTGTCTTTGTCGTATCTATCCGATATCGGAACGGAGTCAACTAAAACCAAGAATTTTAAACATCGTGACAAGCCAAATCCCAAAACAAGGGAGGCGTCTTCTTTTAGAAACATTTAACAGAAAACATTATATATTTTACTGGGAAAGGTGTAACAATAAAACACTTGTGATCTTTATTTTATTTGTAATAATTGCATTCGGTCACCACGTAACTACATACAAGATCATAGAATTTTCAACACTAGCAGTCTAGTAGGCATCACATTTTTATGCACTCTCAACCCACACTTGCAGTTAAATATTATTTTTGTTAAAAAATCTTAGCTCTGCAACTTATTTTTAAAAGTTCCCATCTACATTACGTCTCATTACCCGAATTGAAGTAAAATCAAATAATAAACTACCATACAAATGGCCTTTTACAAAAATGTACGTCTAAGATCTGAGAACAATTATGATTTTTTTGTCTATTTCGTGCAAAATGATAAAATGGTGGATAGGATTAAAAATTAATATGAAGTCTGACACGAGTAAAGGTGTATGTACACACAGTAAGGTAGTACACTACACTATTTAAGGTTTAAATAATTGCGAAGTGTGTCCACTGCTTCTGCATTGTACTGTATTTAAATGTGCTACATTAATAATTTATAACGTAAGAGAATGCAAGCCACATAAATAGTACTAAATACAAATCCTGTGAAAATTATTATAAACATTAAAGATTATAATAAATATGATATTCAACTCTTGCAGCACAACAATTTACTGTTATAATAATATGTTGTTTGGATTATGAAAGCTTCCATTGAATAATGTACACTGTCTCGAAATAAAAGTTATTATATTGCCGAAGATGAGGGGGGGGGGGGGGGGTTATCTTCGGCAATATGATACACGCACATTTTAAGCAAAACTATTTACATTAACCTACAATTGACGAATTTAAACAAAACATAAAATATTTTTATATTATGTCCGATTATATGATTTTTTATAATACACACCAATGTCCGATATACCTTAACAAAAATTTTTGGGGAAAGGATTCATTAAAAAAAATCTAAAGTAACATAAAGGAATGAATTTATATTATTTAGCTTGAAAACCACCATCAATTAGTTTTAAGTTTATATTTGAGTAAAGTTTCTACTACTCATAACATATTTTACTCCCTTACACCACATTGAGTATGAAAATCGAATAAATGAATACAATATGTATTTAAATATAACTGATTGTAAAGTCAAATTGCGTAAAAAGGAGGCACAAGTCACGAAATTATTGTTGACAAAATGTGTTTTGGATTTATGGTTATTTAGGGTAGAGGAAAGGAGAACTATCTCTGTATGGGGGTAACTTGAAAAATTATCCAGCTGTACGCATTAAATAGCAGTTTAATAACACTCCATGAGCGGCGCTAGCAGCGGCAAAGGGTATGTATGTATGTATTAGTTTCATGATTATTGTATTTGTCAAAAAGGAATTTAAAAACGGAAAAATTCGATACAACGGAAAGGAAGTTATTCTGTACTTGTTTATTTTCTATTCTAGTGTAATTACTTATGGCGCTTACTTTGAAATTCACCGTTGCTACTGTGGCGCCACCGTTATTTTACGCATTTCAGCGGACACTTTTTACATACAGAGATAGTTCTCCTTTCCTCTACCCTCGATTTTTGGATTGGCACGATGTCACTCACGCGCCAACTAACCAAGTCGTGCGTCATGCATGCTATTGCGCATTGAAAAACAATCAGGGTTTCTATACATTTTTAAAATTTCCACGAAAGCGCGCGCTTTGGCTCGTGACGTCACAGCGCGACCAAACGCTGCATGCGTTTTTAAATAATTTCGAAAATGCGCACTTTGCTACTATCTCGGCTATCTTTTCAAATATAATAAACTGCAGATGTTCTTGTATTTTCTTCTAGATAACTTAGCTTGTATAGAAAAAAATATATTGGTCAGCCTCTTTACATGATTTATGCCCCAGATGTGTTTTATGAGTATGTGATGAGTACAAAACCAATAGTACCTCCAATGTTCGGAATGTGGTGTAAGGTCTAGAATACAATAGGTTTCCTAACAAAGGTGTTGTTAGCTCATGGACAGCTGCCCGAGGGCCAGTAGCCTCTCCACAGCCGCGTTCACGTCTCCAAATGTGGCAATCAGTGCTGGAATAAAAGAATTTATTTAACAATATCTTAAAAATTATTGCACAAAAAATTCATCCACACTTTCTAAAATATTCATGTTTTCTACTAAATATTATCTAATTCAATAGTTTCTACTACAGTGATTTTTTGTAACAGATTAATTATAGTTTGTGAAGAAGTAGACAGTAAATGAAGCCAATAACTTAACTAGCTAATAGAGTAGCTCTAAATATAACACTGGGTCATTGTAATTATTGAATTTGATACTAAAAACTAGTGTGAAAAAATATCAAACCTTGTAAGTTGGCGTCTCGGTTTAGGAATCCCATAGCTGCGAGTTGTTCCAGTTGTTGCGAGTAGCGTTGTTCTGGCGGCTGCGAAGTGTTGGTCTGGTTGTTGGCCATCGCTGACATCATTTGTTGCATAAACTGAAGATGGAGTCAGACCAGAAGTGCATTATTATTTCAAATAACTTATGGGCATAATATAGGCTATATTATATTCAAAATTTTACAAAATAGAAAGAGACAATACACAAAATCAAAGAGAGACAAATCATAACAAAAACAAGTGATAAATATTCAGAGGGGATATGTGCGAACAAGATGGAAGTTGAGAGGGAGGTATATTGAGAGGGAAGATACGTTAATATACACCGTGATTTTTCACCATGTTGATGACACCACAGTACAAGAGCTAAAAGTGACGGAAGAGATTGTTCAATAACTTTATACATGCATAGTTTAAATAAATTCTCTAAGTCACTACAAAATATAAAATAACATTATAAGCATTTCAGGAATAAGACATCCCCTTCTTGTGTTACCTGTGTAAAAAGCTCAGAGTTCTGTTGCTGACGGGCGTTCGTGTTGGTGGTGGAGGTGTTAGAAGCAGTAGTCGTGGGCGGCGTGGCAGTGGCGGCTGCTGCACCGAAGCCGATCGTGTTGACGAGGCTGGGTGCAGCCGTCCGCAACTGCTCCATGCCCTGTTGTATCTGCAGCAGCGCGTTTAGAGCCTGCAATGTATGAATATATTTAACATCTTCTTATGCTACACTCATAATAGGTAAATGTGGTTAAAGCCTGAAAAGTATAGAATTCGTTGGTAAATTTTTGTCAGACTATTGGATTATAAATTTTGTAATTTTATGCTATATGTATTTATTTTTACCTGTGGATTGGACATCATGGACTGCATTTCCGGGTTTTGCAGTTGGTTGAGCAGTTGAGGCATCATTGTGCGGATTTGTTCCTGTAGCTGGGGGTTGTTAGCAAACATGGGATTCTGAAAAAAACAACATGTTATATGTTTATTTGAAATGCGACTTTAAAACATCATCTACTTTTATTATTGCAAATTTTTTATGCATAAAAGAGAGTAAACCTTCAGGTATGACTATTATTTTAGTAGTAGACTTCATTCAATCTGGATGCTGATATTACTACTAATATAAATTAAATGACTTTAGTCTGTACACTGATAAAGTTTATCTAAAGCTTCTCTCTCAAAACTACCCAAAAATTTTAACAGGTAAACAATTACCTGGTTAATAAGCTGTGACGCCATCTCTGGATCAGCAGATAACGCCTGCAGCATGCTGTTGGTATACGGCGCGTTGAGCATGGACTGCATTAGTCGAGGGTTCTCCGACATCTGCTGCAGCAGCGACTGCATGCCCGGAGTGTTGATGAGACCAGGGCCGGTTGTCCCTCCACCAGAGTTGCTGGACCCTCCGCCCCTCTGCCACGGATTTGGCAGCGGTTGTCTATTTTCCGACCCCTGCTGGGGGTTAGTTCCATCTGTAATTAATAATTAACATATTCAAACTTACAGCCTAATTAAGCAGTTATGGATCAATACAAAGATCTAGGTAGTATCTAGGTAGATCTAGGTAGTAAGTAGGGTATTCCATGACAGATTAGATAATGTTTGAAGGATAATAACTAATTATAATAGAATTTAAGGAAAATAAAATGTAATGTTATTTTATTTGTACAATACTAACCACAATTTAAATGGTTTTCGGGAATCGTCGTTTTTCATACATTGTTTGTCATATTCATAGATAAACAAAATTAAAATTAAAGTAACCCCCAAATTGTCAAGCATTGCTGCTGCTGCTGTTGGTGAATTGTAGCTAGAATACTCTAGATCATGTCAGCTTTGAAACAAAAAAGTAGATCAAAATCAGTTCATTGATTTAGGAGCTACAAAGCCACAGAGTGATACGTCAAACTTATAACACCCCTCTGTTTTCGTTGGGGGTTAAAAAACAATGATTACCAATTATCGTTTGGAGCATCGATCAGCAGCATGGTTTTGCTGTAAAATAGTTGATTCTTACCAGAGTTATCGACCAGTCCCGAGAATGGATTCCCTGCCATGCTGCTAGCAACATTCAACATAGGCTCCTGAATGTCACGGTAAACACGTTGTAATGCGTTATAGCCACCTGAAAAATAAAATCAATTACTATTATGTTTCTGTGACTGACCAATCAGCGCACAGTCCTGAATCGCTCTATCGAAGTATCTGTAATCGGCTCGATATACAGACCGTCTGAAAATACTACCGTGGGCTTTGGCCTGACCGAGCACAACACACACTTGGTAGGAGATCTCCTTTTGTGGCCCTTACTATTTCCAAATTAAGAATCCTTTACAGATGTTGTAGGATTATTAAAAATTAGGATCTTTGCGACAGCTCTTTAATGAAGTTTAGAGGTTGTCTATAGAAAGTACAATTTAACACTTAAGAAATAGTACTATATATACTACTGTATAACTTTCTTAAGTAAAACCAATTGGTTGGCTTAAGTAAAACCAGTTGGTTTTAATTACATTCAAACCAGAGATTTTTTATAATGAGCAAATTTTCACCAATTTGAATAAAGATGCTCTAAATGCACTCTTTGCAACATATTTTATATAGCACCGACTACAAAAACTTCAATAGTGGGATTCAGGACTGTGCGGCTGATTATTTGAATTTGTTGACACTAGTATGACTCGGCTCACAAGTGGAACACCAATGGGCCAATGGCTGATAATAATTACTAGAGTAACTTTACAACTTAGTGGGAAGGTCTCAACTAATGAAAAAAACATGACATTTTGGAATATGTACACAGTAGCCTCTTTCAGTTGGAATATGTATGCAGTTCACATGCGACAGAAATGGAACCTTACCAGGTATGCTCTCAAGGTTGGATAGGGCTCTGTCGTGGGACCTCATCAACTCCTGTAACATGGCAGGGTTTCGCGCCAACTCCATTGTCTGACGCAACAGCTCAGGGTTGTTCAACATGTGACTAATTTCTGGGTTTCTCTACAAATGAAATTATGATATCAATAAATTTTTCCTGGGATTTTTATGTAGTAATTGTCGATGGTAGTTTAAAATAAAATAGATGTTATAAGATATAATATTCAACCAATAATTTTATGCATTAGTTATGGAACTAAATAAAAATTTAAGTGGTATTAACCATTATTATAAGCAAAATATATAAGAAATATATGTGCAAAAATTGTTTCAACACTCACCGCCATAAGGTCCTGCATCTGGGGGTTAGATGTTATTAAAGTGCGCATATTTTCCGGATTGTTCATCATTTGCTGCACAAGGGGATTATCTAGCACTTGCCTTAGCATATCTGGATTTGTAAGCAACTCTTGTTGCATTCGGGCCTACAACAATATTAATCAAGTTTGAATAAGCAAAAATCAATGTTTACATAAATACCAAATATATCTTTTCAGTTTATTATCCTCTTAATATTCTAAAATAAATTCTTCCCTTTATTATCATGAATTACAGCACAGGACAATATGTACCCCACTCTATCATAAATAAAATTGATCTTTTAGGTACTGCAGAATATAAAAATCCTACCTGTAAATCCATGAATGTACTCTGTCCAAGACCTAAGCTTTCCAGTCCAGCTAGACCCCCAAGGGAATTTAATCCAAATGGTGTGGCACCAACATCAGCTAAAACCAAATTATAAATTAAATACCTATGGGATTTCACAATAAATAGGTAGGTTTACATTTGACAGTGACAGTGGTGCTGGTATAAAATTGTAAACACAAAATACCTGGAGGTCGCCGTGTTCCACCTTCAGGCTCCGGTCTCGGCGGCGTTTTTATAACAAGATGAACTGTTAGCCCATCCTTGATATTATGTTGCTTCAGAGTGTCAGCATCGTTCATGATTTTACCAGCAAAAATAAGGCATAATTGTTCGGGCTCTGCATTAAACTTAGGCGACAGTACCTCTTTAAGCTAAAATAAATAAAAATAGTGTTAGGTATGCTTAATAAACTGTAAAAAAAATAGTCATCGCTGATTGCGTATGCACTGGAAGTGATAATACGCCATGAATTAGGGGTTCCTAATAGTAAAGCATACCTTTTTGATATCCGCATCTTCTTCGATTTCCACTTGTTGTTTTTCTTTAGGAGTTTTTACTGTTATTGTGATCTTTTTAGGTTCTTCCTGTCCCTCTGCCATTTTATCAGTTCTAGATGACTCTGTACTTTGGCGGAATTGATAAATTGTAGAACAAAAATTTGACGATTGTGGCAACCACAGACTAGCGCACAGAAAACTTGGACTAGCGACCCGTGTTACCTCTTGGCAGATAAGAAAAAATTATCTATGGTAAAATTAGTTTTGAGATATGGCAACAATTTTACAGTGTTTTTTATTATTTATTCATGACAAAGGATACAATGGATGAACTCATTTAGTCGTAGTGAATTTAAACGAAAAAGTTATTGTGATATTGTCTTATTTATCATCATCAGGGTAGTAATTTCTTGTAAGAATAATAGAATTTATAATAGCAAGTTACCTCACTAAAATCATCAAATAAGTAACCAAAATTTGGCTTTGACACCTCTGCGATCTTGTGAATAAGATAAGACGATTTATTTTCATAATAATGTTTTGGAGCATTTTTAGATAAAGTGATACGATATCGCTTACAGCTCCATACTCAAATTCAAGGCCGCGGACTTGAAGGCAAAAATTGTAAATGATTAACACTATTGACGGCTTTTAGACCGGTGCTGGATTTGCAGGCTGGACTGGTTTTACGCTCTTATGTCTATATATCGGCTTAAGAGCGTTTTCACTTTCCATGGTCACATCATTTTTCGGTTTAAATCACGGTTCGTTTTAACACGCGGACACGTCAGATATCAATTAACATATATTAATTAATGACATAGACAGTTACATAACCACCTTACTCACTGTCCAGTCTGCAAATCCGATAAGCGGACTTGTAGGCGATATTTTATATGACTGACTCTATTGACACTAATGATGGACATTGCAGGCTGGACCGTGAGTAAGGCGCTATAATATGTTCCAATGTAGCTGCCTCTCACATTATTGCGCTCGATAAGCGATATAATATGAGCGATACCGTATCGCGTAATGTGAAAATGCTCTAATAGGCTGGGACTACATGCATATTATAGTCCAATCATAAAACTCCAAAACAAAGTCAGTTGTTTGATAAATACCTACTTCATACTATTACAAAATACATAAGTGACATGTTTTTCCAACAATGGTAGGAACTAGGAACTGTTATATACTTAGTAATGCACCTACATCCAAGAATATGGCGTGTACCAATTAGCGACACAATCCTGAATCGCGCTGTCGAAATTTTCACAGTTCGGCGCTATAAATTATTAAATAACCACTGCAATGACTATAATGGGCTTTAGCCTGACCGAGCTTATCGTCTCGCTCGGTCGGAGATCTCCCTTTTGGGCTTCCACATTCCTTCATTGATGACCCTCAACAGAATACGCCTCCTTTTGGACATCATTATCATCACTCCCCACCCCTCCCGACCACGCCTGCCAGCTTCAGTCTCATCGGGTATCTCGACCACCAGCCTCAACGCACCGCACCGCCTATTCAAACCTTAATCGCCTTCATCGGGCAGTCTAACTACAACGCCCGGTCATCAAGCAGAGCACAGCACGTAGCATCGGCCCCGCACGGCAATCCTCCGACTCACTGGAGCTCGTGCAGCAACTTCACAGTTTCCACTCACTGAGACTCACTGGCACAAGCAGTAGACTCAAGATTTGACTTCCGGATTTCGGAGATCAGCGATGTGGTGCGTGAAAGAGTAACAAACATCCATCCATCCTCAAAAACTTTCACATTTATAATATTAGCAGTATAAATCTACACAAAATTGTTCTCTTTGACTTGGCGTTGACAAAATAACTGTCAGCTTATTAATTCTTGGTAATTCGTTTACGGTTTAATTCATGTTTAATTAACAATTATCACATAGGTTTTCCAATGAGGTGCATGTGACGAACGTTTCGGATTCAATTTGTAAATTTAATGGAGGTGAGTCGATAACGAAGGGCTGATTAAAATTTATCTAATGAGGTACCTAGCATAAAATATAAACGTAAAATAAAATGACGTTGGAATCTAGCTGCTCAGTGCCGCTTTAATGTTAGAGCGAAAGGATTATAGAGCATTAGCTTAATAAGTGCTAAGTAAGTAATAAGTCGAGAACCAAATGAAAATGAAGAAAAAGGTCATTATTAAAATCGGACCAGTAGTTTACATGCTACTAGGGAACAAACATACATACATAGACTTCCAAAATCATTACCCTTTCTTTTGGCTTCGCCGTAGTTAGTAGTAGGGTAAAAAAAGGAAGTTGGCCTCTTGAAGCCCCGAGCTATGTCCCATTCTTGCTCAAACTTTTCTAATTCAACTAATCTACTAAGCAGGAGTTGTAGAAAACATAAGGTAACATATAGTATAGGTATAGAATATAGATTTGTTGTCAAAAATCTTATACTTTTAACGAGACGATCTTGTTTAAATATAATCGATATCTCGACAACGGCTTCAAGTGTTACTATGAAATTTAGTATACAAAGAGTTTTGAGGGAGAAAAATCGATCTAGCTAGGTCTTATTCCTTAGGAACTGCGCATTTTTAAACAATATAAGTTTTTTTATTTCGTCGTGCAACAATATATTTTAAATAATTTCGACCCCCATACGTCTAATGGGCAGCTTGGTATGCGTATAATTTTTGCATTGTTTGGAAATTCGGAATGTGATGGGTTCGAATCCCGGTAAGATGAATATTTTTATTATTTCTTTTTCCTTTATATAAAATCCTTTCGAAAAATAATTAAATAGAAATGAAAACATTTCTATTTAATAATTTTTCGTTCTACTAAAACAGCTCGGTCAACCAGGTACTAAGTATTTATTCGAATACTTATTTACATTCATACACTTCTATTGAAAAGGACCAAAACTTACATATTATATTTCAATTCAACTAGTGGAGGACATCGGGGAGTTTGCTTCAATATCGGAGTTGCTAAAACATAGTACACACAGATTTATCCCTGGCCTACGTTCAAGATGGAAAATATATCGCTGTGATGGACCATTGTGACAATGCAAATTGTTTGTTTGAAGAGGACCAAACGTCGAATCCATCCACAACCACACAGTCGGTCCCTCAAACAAAGCTGGCGAAAAAGAAAAGAAAAAGGTACCTACATTATGTTACCTTGTCGTGGACATTAAACGTCCTCGGTAATTTTTTTAGTATCTGTCTAGTGCCTTATATGCACACAAATTATATGCAAAGGTTCGTATTGGCATTTGGATCGAATAGATTATGATGACTTCTAATCTTCTATTCTGTTGTTTATTGTAAGAAAGCGTCTCTAGAAACTTTTGGGTTTGCTGAAAGATAAAAAATTTCTAACCTTATATCTCGATTTAGATCACAAATAACCATATGCCTAACCAACTGTCGCTACGAGTGCATTCGAAAAGTGGCAAGCGAATTCGGCATGCGGGAGGTATCTGAGGATGATGCTTGGAATTTCTACTGGACCGATATGAGCGTCTCTGTCGAAAGAGCGAAAGAGATGAAAAGGTTCCAGAGAATCAATCACTTTCCTGGGATGTTAGAAATATGCAGGTATCTCTCTCTGTTTCAAATTATAGAAGGAATAAACAAGTTGTCTATTCCTGGGAACAAAATACAGTTCAAAATGTTATAAGGTCTCATAATAACGGCGACGTGGTTTGTCATCTGTCGCATGTTATCAGCGAGGGCGAAAAGTAGTTAACTGATTTCGCTCTGCGGTGTCTGCCCACTATTTATATTCGAAAATTTCTATGAGCATGTGTAGGTATGTGTATTGACTACCTACTTAATTTCAAGTTTACCAAATTGTAGAGTTCTGCGAACCGCACAGGCCCGGCCCGGCTGGTCTGAACTACGCCTGTATTTACATAGTGTGACATGTTACGAAACTACGCCTTACCTTGTAAGGCGAGCTGTCGCGGTATGTAGTTTTTGTGTGTGTAGTGCGTAGATAGACGCGCACTACATACATATAAAAAAACAGCCTAAATTTTTGTTTAACAAAACTCCTGTCTTCACGTTTTTATTTGGCCGGAGGTAAACCATAACTATTTTTTACTTCTAGGAAAGATTTGCTAGCTCGCAATTTAAATAGAATGCAGAAAATTTACCCGAAAGATTATAACTTCTTCCCAAAGACTTGGTGTTTGCCTGCTGAGTAAGTATTATATTCACTACTTACGAGGGCGGGTCAATAAGTCTGTGACTTTTGGAATAAAACACAGATTTTTTGATAAATAAATCATTTTATTTTTCAACGTAGTCCCCCTTGAGCTCTATACACTTTGTCCAACGCTTCTCCAATTTTTTTATCCCTTCCAAAAAATATGATTTGTCGAGGTCCTCAAAATAGGCCTTTGTTTGCGAGATGACTTCATCATTGGAGTTAAATCTTTTTCCACCGAGCCATTTTTTCAGGTTTGGGAAAAAGAAGTAGTCACTCGGAGCCAAATCTTGAGAATAGGGTGGATGTGGGAGCAATTCATAGCCCAATTCATGGATTTTTGCCATGGCAACTGCACATGTGTGCACCCTTGCATTGTCTTAGTGAAAAAGAACTTTTTCTTGGCCAAATGAGGTCGGTTTTTTTTCAAATCCTCATTGAAGCGGTCCAATAAGTTGGCATAATATTCCCCATTAATTGTTCTTTCCTTTTGAAGATAGTCAATGTGGATTATCACACGTGCATCCCAAAAAACAGTCGCCACAACTTTATTGGCTGACAAACCCACCTTGGCCTTCTTTGGCGCCGATTCACCCTTAGAAACACACTGTTTTGACTCTTGTTTGGTCTCTGGTGTATTGTGATGGATCCATGTTTCGTCCACGGTTAAAAAACTCCTCCATATTGTGATTAAACAACTCTAAACTTTCCTGTGAAGTTGTTACACGATTGCGTTTGTGGTCGACTGTGAGCAAACGCGGCACCCATCTTGCGGAAAGCTTTCTCATGCCCAAGTGATCATTCAAAATTGAAACCACTGAGCCATGCGAGATGCCTATGGCTTCCACAATCTCTTGCACTTTCAATCTTCCGTCGGCCAACACCATATCGTCAATTTTTTCGATTGTTTCGGGTGTAGAGACCTCAACTGGGCGTCCAGGACGTTCGGCATCTTCAGTGCTTGTAAGGCCACAACGAAATTCAGTAAACCACTTTTTTACCATTGAAATCGATGGTGCAGAGTCCCCATAGTATTTATCAAGCTTAGCCTTGGTCTCGGTAATGGTTTTTTTTCGCAAAAAATAATGCTTAATAAGCACACGAAATTCACGAGTTACTGGATAGTCTGATAAAGATAGCTGTAAAACACAAACTAACTGACGCAGCAAGTTCAAATTTTGATAGGAGTCAACTGACAGATGCCTGTTGACAGGAGTAGTGTTGTTTTTTAAGTAAGGAGGTTAGAAATTCAAAAAGTCACGGACTTATTGACCCGCCTTAGTACTCTTGCGTGAAGAAAAGAAGTAACAAACATTAATTTTCAATAATTGAGCAAATTATTTCTCTTTAGTTTTAGCGAAGTAATCAATTATAGTAAGTCACGAAAAAATAAAACATTTATCATAAAACCAGAATGCGGAAGCCAAGGCCGAGGAATTTATTTAACTAAATCTCTTAAAGATATCAAACCTACAGATAAACTCATTTGTCAGGTAAATAAAATAATGTGTTAATTATATTACTCATTTAAATTTCAAAGTAAACCGTTGTTACGTGCGTCAGTCATGCATATGCTTATGATAAAACTATAGGTAATATGTTCCTACGTACCTACCTTATGCTACTTCATTCTACTCAATGAATATAGACCAAATAGCTTCGGAAAACTCACTTATCTTACGAATTGTTTTAGGTGTACTTGTCGAAACCATACGTCGTAGACGGCTATAAGTTCGATATGCGCGTTTATACATTAATAACATCCTGCGATCCACTCCGAATATTCGTTTTCAACGAAGGATTAGTAAGGTAGTTTTTGCATTTTTGGTTGGCTTAATATATATTTTAAACGCTGTCGTGGAACGCATGGCAGAACCTCAGAAGGTAAACATCTATATTATTGTGTGCGCTAATGCGGGCATGGCGTGACGTTATTTGCAACTTCATACCAATCCCACTGTATGTTTTAAAAGTAAGTACAGGCGACAAAATTTATATTCCAGATTTGCAACAAGTAGATACGCAGATCCGAACACCAACAACACTACGAACGTCTTCATGCACCTGACTAACTACGCGCTCAACAAGCACAGTCGCACCTATGTGTACGATTCAGAAGCGGGAAGTAAACGGTATGTGTAGGGTCAGTTCAAACCGCGACGAAACGCGACAGTCGCGGCGCTGTATTTTTAAGACGCTGGGTTTTTTAGTATAAATTTTGCACCATGCCCTTTTGACGTGATAACGTCTTATAAATCGATGGAGCCGGCTGCACGCACGAAAAAACATGACTCATGCGTTACCTGTTACCGTTACCAAGTACCAGCGTTACCTCGCATTTTATTATTATTATTGTTGTTGTTGTTGTTGACGTTGTCACGTTCAACTATCGTCAGTAAACCGACTTTACAGACTACCGATATTTTTTTTTATCGAAATTATTATGTCCCTAAAAAGCTGTGGAACATCAATCGTATATCTTTTCACCCGAGAATTTTAGGTAGGTAGCTAGGTACATGGTAGAGATCCCTCAAGAATTATTTTTTTCTTAATAACGTTTGTCATAATTTTTTCAATGTTAGTAAGATATCAACACTGAACAAGATCCTAAAGTCGCAAGGAGTGGATATAGAGGCGCTGTGGCACTCGGTAGACCAAGTGATAGTGAAGACGGTTATCGCAGCCTGGCCTGTCCTGAAGCACAGCTATCACGCTTGTTTCCCTTCGCACGATACAGTTAGTTGTTCTTAGGTTTCGTTAAAGTACTTAGTTGTGCTTACATTTATATAAAACAACTAGCTCTTTCCCGCGGCTCCGCCCGCGTAAATACAGTATCCCACGGAAACACTGTACTTTTTCGGGAAAAAAATTCACTATGTGTTAAACCAAAGCTCAAACTACTACCATAACAAATTTCATCAAAGTCCGTTCAGTAGTTTTTGCGTGAAAGAGTTACAAACATCCATCCATCCATACATCCTCACAATCTTTCACATTTATAACTGTAGTAGAATAGGTAGTGTATAGTAGTCTTCTAGAATAAATTGTATTGTAAGAAATCATAATTATTTATCTGCAGTTCAAGATACCCTGCGTATATATTTTTATCATAACATCAATTTGAACTTTCAGGTTCACGCGTGCTTCGAAATACTTGGCTTCGATATCCTTTTGGATCATAGACTACATCCATACATTTTGGAAGTATGTATATTTATTTCTCGCAATGAAAATTTTACTTTTATTTAAATATTTTATCACAAACACAATCTATACATAATAAATAATTTATCACAATCAACAAATATTTTATCCATCGAAAATAGGTGAACCATTCGCCAAGTTTTCATACTGACACCCAACTAGATCGAGATGTGAAGGAAAGTCTACTCCGAGATACATTCACTATGCTCAACATCTGGCAGTGTGACAGAAAACGCGTCCTAGAAGAGGACAGAAAGCGAATAAGAGATAGACTGCTCCAGAATAATAATAAGTACATAAATCTAAAGATTTACTATTAGGTTTTAAATTAAGGAGTAAAATTTTGATAAGTTAGTACCTGTACCTGTTGAACTTAAAGACTGAAAAGAGCAAGATACACCATTCCTTTATCTATTTATACCTACGGGTTTTATTTTCAATGTTTACCCCCTTACCAATAAACATATTTACAGAACGGATAATATACTCAATGTTGCTGTCTTTGTCTGTCAATTAATGACTTTCAACGTGTAACAGACAAAGACAGCAACATTGTATAAGTTATCCGTTGTGTAAATGTTTTCAAAAGTAAGGGGGAATGTGTTTACTAGACTTATGGAATCTCTAATCGAGGACAGAGAGCCTGAAAGAAGCCCTTGGCAAATACAAATACAGTGGGAAGAATCACATCTTGGCAACTTCAGGTACTAACAATTATTAAGTATACTGCCAAATGTTACTAAAGTCAAATAAGAATAAAAATAATATTAATTATGTAGGCAGTTTCATAAGTATAGTTGCGAGAGAACGGACTAGTTTTAGTAGTAAGTGTATATTACAATGGACTAGTTTTAACTTGTTTTATATATATGGCGTCGGCTTATAACCATTTGCCAGTGTCAAGTTAAAAAGGCGGAGAGATAGAATTTTCGTTTCAATTTTCAACATTATGTGTCAAGTTGCCAAAACAGAAGAGAAACATCATAAATCAAAACATCGTAAAGTCAAGTCAAGTCTTAAAGTCTAGTCAAAGACCAAATAAATAGTCAGTGCAGTCCATGAGTAATGTCGGTCGATTCAGTAAAGTGGTAGAAGCTTTACTGAAAGTTCCTAAAAAGTTTTGGAGGGTACACAAATTAGCAAGTTTTTAGAAGTTGTACCACTTTCCTATACTTGTACACGATAACGAATATTTAATGGTTAATATTATAACAATATTACACATTAAAAGCCGAAATAACACAAATTTATGAACGAAATACAAAGACCACAACGTCACCCATTGAATTCCCCGGCAAAACTCCTTAAAACTTGTTTACAAACAATATAGAGCAGGCGCTTAAGAAAGTATAGTGTGCTAAATATAAGGAGCGGACCTCGTGTATGTATGTATAATGTATATTATTATAAGTAAACGTTATATCAAATGAAAACCTTAGAGCATTTCACATTACGCGATATGAGATCGATTATCGCGCCGATAATTACCAAAGACATGAGAAAGACATGTAAATGTTTTATTTTTAATATGATATATACTTATACCTGTCTTTGTTATTATCGGCGCGATATCGGATAATGGGACGAAAACAGGAATAAAACGCATTTATGCCAACGAAATAAGAGCGTTTCCGGTCCGTTAAGCAATATTGCTATCGCGTTATGTGAAAACGACCTTACGGCTTACTGACTACTGTATGACAGACGTGTTTACCCGGTCGGTGAGCTGTACGCGCGGCTGTTCCAGCAGCCGACAGGCTCGCTGTACGCCGCCACTGCCTCGTCTCGCGCGCGCGGCGACTGCACACGCGCGCAGATGGACGACTTTCAGGTTTAAAGTTCATGTGTAAATTGGAAAATGTTATATCTCACCTTGGTTGGTAAGAAGCAGCATTAAAATTGTGTTAGCCAAGTCAATGAAATAAAAGCTTGTATAAAAACGGGCTTCCCTAGCTTACTGTTACACTTCCGTTGCATATCCCAATCGCTTCCACACAAATTGCATAATAAGCTACAACTAACGAACAAAAACAATATTATTAATATAAGCAATATTGCAAAGTTAATGCAATAAAATAAATTCAAATGTATAATGTTATTATGAACAATTTTACATGTTTTCAAAAACTTGGAATTTTTTAATAGGGTGTTAAAAATATCGAAAAATTATGTAACAACCTTTTATAAGATAATAGAAATTACAGCAAAATAAAGCAAAAGCAGAAGCATTGAAGTCACCGTCGCAGCCCAAGTCTAAAGATATAGCAAAAAAAGCAAAAGACGATGCAAGTTTACAAAAGCAATCAATAGACGGAGATAGCAAGACAAAAGACGACGCTAAAAAGAAACAGAATGTAAGTTATTTTGAGCTGTATTTCTATCCCAAAATCGACCAACGAACAACCATATAAAAGGAGATGTCGCCACTGACGTATGTACTCGCGCCTCGGACAGCCGCGTAGCCGTAACCGCTAATAGTAGAAACGTGAAGTTTGGACAGTTGTTTTAATTCATAACGTAGACTGAAACCACTAAGAAAGGATTTTGAAAAATTCCTTAAAAGTTTGTATGAAAAATCTTTATCGGTGCGATTTCGATGGAAATTCAGATTCATGCTTTTAAATACATTTTTCAGAGTTTATTAGAACTCTGAGTTGAAAGTTGGTATGAAAAATATTTAAAACATGTCTAGATTTCCATGAATTTTAATATAATAGGCAATAAATACAAATTATTGAGTTCTTATTTTATAGTTTTTTAAATATGTTTTTTTATATAAAGGCGTAAAATGGGGGTTCAAAGTTTGTATAGTGAAATATCAACAGCTGAATGGATAGCGTTGAATTTTCGCACGCAGAATTTTGTTATGACCTAGAAATCCGTTAAAATAAGATTTTTCGAAATTCATACCCAAGTAGCACAAAACTGCTGTATAAGATGTCACAAAGGGTAACATCGGTAACTTGAGCATTTATAAAGGGGTATAACAGTACACTTTAACTGCAATAGCTGATAATTACTCTTTCGCCTGTATATTAACGCTAATACGCGTCACAGATACCACACTGTAAAGCTGCAAGCGCATCGTAGAGTTATTAGCAATAAATAGAAATGTAAGCTGCAATAAAAGCATCTTCGTGCACTTTACTTCACTACATAGTATAAAACAAAGTCGCTTTCTCTGTCCCTATATCCCTATGTATGCTTTAATCTTTAAAACTACGCAACGGATTTTGATGCGGTTTTTTTTAATAAATAGAGTGATTGAAGAGGAAGGTTTATATGTATAATAACATTCATTTAATAGTGGAGAAATACTGTTATTTTTGAGGTTTCTAATGTGATGTCGTAAATAATTACATTTTTTCCGCTTACATTGCAAACGGTGGCTGAACCCTACGAGATAGATCAAAATAATGTACTACAGTTTTGTTCATCATAAAAAAGCCTAAAAAAAAGTCCGCGATAGCATATATCTATCTCTTAGGGATAACCCACAATAACCATTTTTTTATCCTTTACTTTGATTTAAATTTAATAGCTTATTTACGAAGCGATTTTAAGCAATACAGATTTAATCCTTATCCAATTTAGTACCTTAAATACATTGTGCATTTAATATAGATCAATATGGCCCTCTATAGCATGTTATTTAAATGAATATTTTCGAAGATATTACAGATTTAAAATGCAGGGACATGTCTCGGCGGCACTCGCGAGTCGCGACTCGGTGCTCGCTCAACGAATATTCTGTACTGCAGTTCTGGAATATCCATAAGGTAGTTGGCCAGTTTTGTTGGAATGTCAAATTATATTTCAATGGCAAATTAAATGATTATTCACTACGTAGTATAAAACAAGTCGCTTTATCTGCCTGTCCCTATGTACCTATATTGTATGCTTAGATCTTTAAATCTACGCAACGGATTTTGATGCGGTTTTTTTAAATAGTCTTTTTATACTCAAGCGCGATAGATATAATAATATAATGTATATCAAGCGGTCGCGCATGTCGCGTAGAGGTGATAGGGTCCCATTTTTAACCATTTGCATTGGGTAAACCTATAAACATTTTCAATATTCTATCAGAAGTAGGTATATTGCTGTAAATAGAGAGTTATTCTCCGAAGTAGTTTTTTCTCCAAGAACACTATACTACGCGGGCGAAGCCGCGGGCAAAAGCTAGTCAGCTATATTCTTAATTTTAGGCCACAAGTGTACCCCCAGACCGCTTGCATTTTAAGAAAGAACATGTGAGCTACTATAATGCAATCAGTTCTCCTATGACTTTAATTGATGCGGCATAAAGTAGAACTTTAGCAGTGTTAATCAGCTTGTTACACGCATCGTATAACAGCGCTTAAATAGCCCACATAACCACTATGGGTGTACTCTTATGATCCTAAATTACAACATTTACAGCACACAGCTATAAATTAGCTCATATGTTACTCGTTATTCCCATTACGTTAAAGACTTATTTATTCAGCGCCGTGTAGGTATTAAATATCCAGTCAATTCGTACTTCATATATTAGCATATATAGTATGGACATTGTGATATATATTTGGAATTGTATTGTTCATAATGTGGAAAGATAAACTGGCGGAACACGCCGAAAAATTAATGTAGAATCCACATTACTGCGGTTAACTGATTAGTTACAATATTTGCATACTTGTTACCTGCTATAAAGCTGTACAAGAACTTGTGGCTGACTTGTTTTACACAATAACTACAGGGGTTCTATTATGAGGTCTTGTAGCAGTGTTACTTTAACATTACTTTTGAATTTTATATAAGCAAACATGATCTCTATTTATATAAACAAAAATATATTTTTAATTTGCGCGAAATCTAAAAGTAATGTTAAAGTAATACAGCTACAAGACCTCATAATAGAACCCCAGGTCGTTACTGATGTATGTACCACGAGTGGATACTTATACAGCCCATAGCGGTAATTGCGATCACATTGCTTGTCCGCCATTTTCAGGTTATAATTCTATGTTACTCATTGAATGAAAAAAATATCTTTGGTTTTTTTTATCGAAAGTTTGATTGATTTAAATAGAAAATAGTATATAGAAAATAGTAATAAATAAAGTACTGATTTTATAAGCAAACAGCTTAAGGACCAATTATAAATGCAGAATAATTAAAAATCTTTTGTTATTATCCATTTATAATCAACATATTTTATACTATAATTTTCAATTAAACAGTGATATTTTTAGAGCGCGTGAAAATTTGCTTATATATTCATATAAAATTTCACAATAAATTCTCGTTCCCATAAGAATTTGCAGTATAAGCGAGATTTTATCCGAAAATATTTGTGCCATTAATAATATATTAATCACCATTACTTTACGACTTACGTCATAAGTCGCACAAAATGGTGAACACTATACAACAAATCAAAATAAACTTTAAGGGACCAAAGGTAAAAATTGTTCACAATTTTGGCACTTGTGAACATTGAGCTCCATAGAAATTTTAAAACAACCCGTTAACAATCCGAGCGTGTACATACTCAAATAATCTGCCAATATTCAGCTCTTGATAATTGTTACCTTTAATATTGCTGATATAATGCTGATATACAGCAAATGTCACAGTTGTTCAGCTAACAGCTGTTTAATTTGTGCCCAAAGTTATATGAGCTGTTACAGCGCATCTACATCTCTTATTAAGCTAGCTAGCCCCTTTGATTTCCATTGTGGACAGTAATACGGCTGATATACAGCACATTTGTGCTACTTGGGTACCCCACAGGGGTGCCATGTCGCGCGCAAAAGCTAGAAAATACATAATACCTACAAGAATTGCTCGTTGTATAGTATAAGATTAGTCGCCACATGATGTAGACTATGTAGAAACGATGGTATTCCGTTACAATTTATATTACAGGGTACTGACACCAATCAGAATTTACCAAAATATGTCGCAAGTTCGTTCGAACCGGATCCAATTGTTGAGAAGGAGGAACGAGAAAGAGTAAATTTGTTAGCCCAACGAGACTTCCTCATTAGAAGCTATGGATTGCTGGAGCAGGTTTACAATATCTCATGTCACTATTAATTTTTAAGTGTAATGAGCGGACTATAACTAGACTATGAACTTAAATGCGCATTAAGAGTAACATTTTTAATTATAACATTTTTTAATATTCTATTTTAAACTTAATTCAGATATATCTGGCAATGAAGAAGTTAGGTACCCTACGACCGGAGGATGAACGTAAATATGGTATCTATGGACGTCTCTCCATTGTATCAAACCCTAATGAGGTAACTAACCGTAAGGTTGTGTGACCTTCAAGACTGTTAAGCAGTTATAATCCGAGACCTATGGCAATTTTAGAGCAGGTCCTCGAGGCAACCTGCCAACTTGTCACTAGTGGGGCTAAGTCAATACCTCACTTTTTAAAAATGTAATTTGAATGTAAATAAATACAAGGACCACCATTTTATGATGGCAGCCATTTAGAATTCTCAATCACATTGATTATACCAAATTTTAGTGGCAGTAAAACTAAAAGTATGCACTAATTATGAGATCAGACTGTCAAAAGAAAAGGGGTCATATTTCTATTTTAAAGACACCCATACAAAACTCTCCTGGCTTACTTTTTTTGAACTCTTTAAACATTAAACTACAATATATAAAAATTTCAAATTAATCATATAACACAGTTTTGCAAAAAAAAATTAGGTATTGACTTAGCCCCACTAACTGACCAGCCAGGTCTGCGGCTTAGTGTTGGGGTGTAATAGGAGAGCTACAGGACTAATTCGCAGGTTGCCTTACTACTAGTGTATCGTATAGTATATAGTATTACTATAAGTGTATTAGTTTCATGCTTTTATGCATAATGTATTGTATTGTATGTGTGCACTCACATAAGAGCATGAAACGTACCGAACGCGGCCGTATGACACTCTCAACTGTATCAACTGCATTTCAAAGATTTTTAATTACGAGAATTCTTCTGAATAGGAAATTATATCTCACATAACAACATAAAAAAGACTCACATAAAACTCGACTTTGATTTATGCCTCTCATATTTTACAGAATGTAAGTTAAAAGTAAACCTTAAAAGTAGAAAAAAGCCGTTTAGAAGAAAGAAAAAATTACCCGATTTCGTGGACTACTAAATTCCAGAACCAAAATATATAATATTATAATTGACAAAGCCTTATTTGTAAATTGTGTGATGTGATTGTCATGTTCTTTCTGTGTTCAGATTTAGATGTAAATCTTTCGATAAGTGTGCAAACCATGTAACAAATGTTTAGTGTTGTTAATAAAATTCTAGTATAAAAATCATTTTTATTCGATTAAATATACCTAATATGAATGTTGTCAATAATAAAGTCCGGCTTTTTTAAGTATTAATCTAAGATATTGTCGTCTATAATTGAACTAATTTTTGTATCTATAAACTTCTTTAAAAAAGTAAAAAAATCATCTACATAGCTAATTAAAATTGGAGTCTCTTGGCCAACGATCCACCGTCGATGGAGTCCAGAAGTTTCCTCTTGAGTGACGGCTTTTCTAATTCCACTTTTAAGATGTTTGACGGCATCGGCAACTTCGATCCCACAGATGGCGCCGGCTTGTTGCTGTAAGAATAGTAGTAGTGGTAGTGGTATTTATCAACTAATATCTTTGCAAATTTACTATTCATCAGTAACCAATAATCATTCATATTTGTTTGGTTTCTTAGCCGTTTATGTCACTATGGTTATAACAAATGGTTTGTGGTGGATGAACAGATGTTTGTTTGTTACTCTCTTATGCAAAAATTTCCAAATTTATAGCGACCAGCAAGGACTAAGGGACACTTGAAAGGCTTACCCAGAAACTAATATTTCATAATATCCAAATGCAATAAAAATTATTAAAAATATACCTAAAATATGCCATCTGCAGAGCTTGTGTACAATCACACCTGCTTGGTGGATACAGAGCTAGTAAACTTTCTAGAAGTTGTATCAGATCATCTGCTGCAGCAGTGAATATATGTCTTAGTTGTTGGGCAGGAAATGGTTTGAATTGAACATAATCTGTTAAAGTTTTGACACCCTGAAATAAGTGAAACAAAATAAAAACCTTTTTTATGTTACATGACATAAAAAAAAAAATTATGTATTAAATAGGTATATATCATCATCGCCAACCACTCGCGCGAGAAAGCCTCTCTCAGCAAGAGGCGGTAGTCTCTTCTCAAAATAAGAAGGACAGACCTTATGTGTCTTAGGGCGGATTCGACCAAAGTGGAGAAAAATTTTACTCGAGTGTAAATGTTTCCTAATCTAAGAGTATGCTGGTTATGCGTTTTTCCAACTTCTAATCCTTCTATCCTATTCTTGGGAATAAGGTAATTACACGGGAGTAAATATTTACACGGGCGATTTTGACGGAGTAAAGTATTAAACTGAGAATAGTGAATAGTCGCACAGCTGGCTGTCAATTGTCATGATCAATGTCATTGTGTGTTATAATTTGATATTGACATTTTACTGTATTACTCTACGAAATTAAATTATTATGGCGTACAAGTCATTCTAATACAAACAATAGTACATGATTTTTTGTCGGTTTATACATTCGTTCATTATTCATTGAATAATAATACCGAGCATAGTATACTCTTCCAGTAACTTGGTAAAACGCAAACGAAGATATCCTAGAGTAAATTGAAGGAGTAAAATTATTCTCATTATAGTTACACTCGTGTAACTTCAAGTTTGGTCGAATCGGGCCTTAGAAGATTAACAATCTTCTTCTATATTCTTTACTTAATCATAGTAATAAATTTAAAAAATTACTTTAAGTTTTACAAAAGAAAAACAATAAATTTATAATATATTATGTATATAAAGCTTAAATTTTTACTCACAGGCCATACTTCCTCAGTAGGGGTTCCAAATACTTGGAATATTCGAGTCAGTTGGTCCAAGTCCGATTCGCCAGGCAGGAAGGGCACGCGAAGAAGTAACTCAGCTAAGATACAACCAACTGCCCACATATCTACACCAGTACCATATTGCCGTGCTCCAAATAAAAGCTCTGGTGACCTACAATTTCAAAAATTGTTATTAATTTTTTTTTTAAATTACCCATAACAAAATCCTACTAATATTATAAATGTGAAAGTTTGTGAGGATGGATGTTTGTTACTCTTTCACACAAAAACTACTAAACAGATTTTGATGAAATTTGGTATGGTGGTAGTTTAGGCTCTGAATTTAAACATATGCTACTTTTTCCTGGAAAAGTATGGTATTCCCGCAGGATACCTGAGAGTATATTTATGCGGGTGGAGATGCGAGAAACGGCTAGTAATTTATTATATAGTAACTTTAATATTTTCCTTAGCCACAGAAAGAAAGCATTGGAGGAGGCCTTTACCCTAAAAGGGACCATATCAGGGGAAGAAAAAACTAACCATACTAACGCTAAATATAAACAATAAACTAAATGCTAACACAACTAAGAATTAAAAATCATACTGTTACCTTTAATATTGAATAAATGGCTTTATTTTTATTATTAATTAATTTACAATATTACTCTGTATATACAATTGCTTATCTGAAAGTCTAAAATGTTTACATACCATCCCGGAAAACATTTTACAAGTGAGTCTACTCCCATGTGGGAGCACATATGAAGTACAGAAGCTCCTATGTGCTAAGGTAATCCCACAAATTAAAGTTAAGATGATATGAATTAACAATTGACTTGTAGCCGTCTTACCTGTACCATCGTGTCACAACTTGGTGTGTGTTTATCCTTGTTGGAGATCCAAATGCTTTTGCCAAACCAAAATCCCCTATCTTTAGAATTCCTTCTCTATTTATCAGTAAGTTATTTGGTTTCAAATCTCTATGTAATATCCAATTTTGATGTAGGTATTCCAAACCTGAAAATTATTATTTAATTACAAATTTTTAAGATTAACAGACAAATTGTATTTTAAGCCTAAAAATTATTAGTTGGTACAATTTTATTATATCTATATGGTGGAAAGTTTCCAATGCCAGTTTTTTAATTTGAAATCTGATGAAATTAGAAGTTTTTCTTACCTTTTAAAGTCATAATCATGTATGCCTTCACATTGGCGGGTGTTAAAACAATATTACTATCCATAACAATTATTTCTAAGTCAGTATCCATAAAGTCAAATACCAAGGACACATTTGATTTCTGCCCAAACACATCTGAAAACACATTCATGAAACATAAACATTCAGCTTAATATGTGTATTGTTGTTAGTACAGCAAAAAAACATGGCAATTAAAAAAAAATTGATTGGAAAATAAAGCATACCTAGCAATCCAATGAGGTTCACATGTTGCAATTCTTGTAATAACTTAATTTCTCTGAGAGCAGTACGATTTATACCATCTTGAGCCTCTAACCTAGATCCAATTTTGATCTTTTTTACTGCTACAATTTTATCAGTTTTCACATCACGAGCTTTGTACACTGTTGCAAACTGTTAATAGAAAAATTAATAACTCTATTATGTTATTAATCTGTAGGTAATTTTAAGTAAATATTAATAGTTTACCTGTCCTTCTCCCAAAAAGTCAATTTTCTCATATTGCAGAATTGGATCTTCCATCTTAAAGTTAAATTACTAATTTTGTGTGTGGCAGGTTATTATTTTATGAGACCATGATAGCTTTATGTTGGACAGTTTTATATTATTGAAAAACGCTTGTAATTCAAAAAACATAACCCAACATTATACACCAGTGTATTTTAAATTTGACGTTGAATTTTTTTTTATCATAAGTTGCTTTCGCGAGTATATTTTATACCTCGATGCTTTAGAGTCGTTAGTGAATGATTTATCGAGTTCATCGTTCATTGGCAAATTGCGCTTTCTTCTTCATTCAATCATTCAGTTTCAAAACAAATGGGGTTTTCGGCATAGAAAACTCCTCCGGGGGCAGTGCAACCCATAGATAAGTAATACCACTGAAGGTGCAACACGAATGAGGACGGAAATCTGAAAATAGGTAGCCGGATAATTATAACTATCACCAAAGGCGTGGCGTGCGTGAAGTCATTTTTATTTTTGCCTACAAGGTAATCCGCTTTAATTTGACACTATTGACAGGCTGCTGGAATTGTAAGCTGAACCGTGAGGATGGTCATTACTCTCAAGTGTCAAAAGTTATTAGTCATTAATAAAACAGTAGTTAGTAATTTTTAATTTTTGCCTACAAGTCCGCAGCCTTGGATTTGCAGTGAGTATGGCGCTTTAGAAGAACGGCGTTAAAAACCTCGTTGAAAACACAAACGAAAATTCTTTTTCCCCTGTTGACTCTTGCAACGTATACCGCCTATAATAAAAAAAAACAGTTGACAATTTGACATCGAAGAGGGTTTTTTTTTAATTTATATACGGCAACGGCTTATAACCATTTACCAGTGTCAAGTTAAAAAGGATAGAACTTTAGTTTCAATTTTTTTCACTGTATTCCTAAATCGTCAAGTCTAAAGTCTAGTCAAAGTCAAAATAAATAATCAGTGCAGTCCATGAGTCATGTCAGTCAATTCAGTAAAGTGGTACAAGCTTTACTGAAAATTGCTAAGGAGTTTTGGAGGAAAACTCAAAATAAAGTTTTTAAAAGTTGTACCACTTGCCCACACTTGTGCACGAGCACACTTATAACGAATATTTAATAGTTAATATTCTACCAATATTACACATTAAGAACCGAAATAACACAAATTTATGAAAGAAATGCTAAATCAATCCATAATGTCACCCATTGAATTTCCCGGCAAAACTCCGAGGTGGGTTTTATCAGGAGTGTGTCAAGTTGCCAAAACTGAAGAGAAAAAAAGCAGGTTAAAGACTATACCTGTTATCCCAATTACTGTTAAATATAACTACCTGTTTCGGAAACCTAAAATCTCGTTAAAAATAAGTCAAATGTAAGTACCTACTTAGTTTGGTTGCGATGGTTGTGGAAGGCCGTTTAAGTAGGTATACCTACGGCTTTCCACAACTACTTAAAATAATACTTTAGTGTTAACTGCCAACTCACAACTTAGTTCCAGTGCAATGGTAAGGATTTAAATACAAAGTATTTTATTACTTAGGTAATTATTCATGTTTAACATGATGATGCTAATACTACATAAACGTTGATAGCTACCCCCCTACTCGCACCATGGTGGGTGCACCCTACTAAAGATCATATATTTGCAACAATGCCACAGAGATGGTCTTATACTACTTATTATTACCATACTATTTTACTTAAAAATTGACCAAATATGATGTTGTGCAAGCGATTCTTCATGATGTTTCTGATGTTTATTACATTTTAACATATAATTTTCAGATTTCCAAGCCGCAAACAAATATTACAGGAAAGACAAGAAATTGTGGCTTCTGAACAGGTAAAGTTAAATTATAAAAAACTAATTTAAACCGAAAATTGTTGAGATCTCTAAGGAACAAGTTTAATAAATACATAAGTAGTTGACATAAACTGAGAATTTAATTTATCACTTTTATTCTTTCCGATTTTGCAAGAAAAAAAATGAAAAAGGGTGAAGAAAAATTGGCGGCAAGTCTTATAAGCAAGAAAAATCGAGGTGTCCTTTAATATGAATCGGCAGGAGTTTTAGATTGTATAGTGAATAAAACAGAAAAACTAATAAAACCGAATCTTCATAATCAGAAAAACCCTAAACCTATATATTTTAAAGTTTTTGACGGATTATTACGAAATTGGCAAGATTATAAGCATAAAAGACCATGTAAAATATAATATAACACATAGATTGCTACTTATAAAATGTATAATTAAATTCTATATTGATTTACGATTCAGATATGTTGCGAAAAAAGTTCAAAATATATCTAATATAAACTTTTATAATAAGTTAATTATCTTCAGAAATTAATAAATAAATCGTAAATAAAAACCTTTTTAAAACCAGCTATATACAAATGCATATTTTTATATTAAACTATAGTCATTTTAATGGGAAATGTTTGCCATTTGCTTGAATAATACATCATTTAACTTGTTCAAACTAAAATTGTGTGGTTTAATAAGTAATGCTGTGTAAAATAGCTAAAAATGTGTTTTAAGTAAGTAACCCATGTAAAGTTAGAGCGTTTGCACGCATACGGATTACGGATCAACTACTTATTAGATTGGTGAAAGAGATACATATCTTTACAAGGATGGTACGGTCGGGATTAAGCGAGAAATAAATATTAAGAGAAATGTTTTGGCCATATGCACAGACTTGTTAGTAATGTATAAATATGTAAAATATTATTGTTTATTGATATTAAATTGTGTAAAATGTATATTTTATGAAGGTTAAATAAAAAATCATCATTCAACTTCATCAAGACTTTTCTTCTATTATTCCTTTATCCTACTTGACATTAATTATAACATAACATTTTTGGCCACCTAATTGCTTTGGTTTGGTTTTTTATGGTTTTGTACTCTTTACTGTGTATCTTTTATTTTTTGTACCATAGGACTGTTTTTATTTATGTCCTAAATGCTTCATAATTGTTTCATTACACAGAAAAAAAAATATATATAACATTATTTTGAACCATAAAAACGTACAAAAAAATATTTTAAAATACACTTTTTAAAAACCGCCGAAAACACTACGCCATCATGGTTGATAAATTATCTGTGCTGTGACGTCATACTAGTACTATTTGTAATCTATTCGTTCCGTTTGATGTTTTGATTTAAATAACTTTTTATCATGTCATGAACTATTATTATTTACAGAAACGTTCCGTTTCACTACTACATATTATGTGTTTAGTGTGTTTGTGTCGTCACATCCTTGCCGGAAGTAATTTCAAGGTGTTTTCATCAGTAGAAATTAAAGAACAAAAATACATATTTTTAAATCAACTTTATTAATTAATCTTAAGTTTTTTATTTATGATATCGCTAGAATAGGTTTTCCTAAGCCAAGTACTAAAGGATATACTCCTTCAATGTATGAAATTAAATACGAGTCAAGGAGCCTATTATTAAAAATATAACGATCACTTGATCCAGGGGAGATCAACAAGATCGAACAAATGAGTACCTACAGGAGTAGTTATAACTTATAGAGTTTCCCCTTGGAGTCCTTCATGTTAGGTATCCATTCGGTTCTGTCGTTTAAATGTTGGATAGCTTTCTTAATGCAGGAGGCATATCCTGCCTTAGGCAGGGAGGTCTTGGCTATATATTTTTCAATTAGCCCTTGTCTTCTGTATTGCCTTACATTCCTTATATTTTTCTTTATTTCCTTGCTTAGTCTGCTTATGTCTTTTGTTTTGTTTTCTAGCTGGTCGGTAAATCCTATGTACCAAGTCTCCCGTAAGGATCAAGTGTCCCTCTCTTCACGTATATTTTAACAATGTACTAATAATGCTTTTGTATATTATATTTTATGTGTGTTTGAAATTTGAATATAGAATTTGAATATTTGTGTCCCTAACATACATACATTGTAAGTAAAATAAAATATTGTAAAGATATCAAATACTATTAAATTTTAATAACAAAATCACACATACTATTTTATTAATGTTTTGATTTTTATCGATGATGAATAATCGACACTAGAAAAAGTAAATGGTACGTGCGTCACTATGGATGGAAGCCATATGTTCCAAAAATTTGGATGTACCGGCACGCAAATTTTGTAGGTGCCCTATTGATTAGTTTATTGTATCAGTGCACGACAACCACTACTATTTTGTGAGTACAACTTAACAAGTTAATTTTGCACTATCTTTTATTTAGTTTAAGTGATAGTACCTGGGAGACCGAACTTTGCTCGGTGTTTTAGTAGATCGATAAAATAATTAAAAATAAATTAAAAATATATAATGAAATAATAATAATCACAAAAATATTTATATTACTGGGATTCGAACCCACCACATTCTGAATTCGCAATGCGAAAATTGTACGTAGGTACGCATACCAAGCTGCCAATCAGACTTACGTAAAAATTATTGATATATTGTTGCACGACAAAATAATAAAACTTATATTGCTTAAAAATGCGCAGTTTCTAAGGGATAAGACCTCACTAGATCGATTTTTCTCCCACAAAACTCCCTGCATACTAAATTTCATGGTAATACGTCTTGTAGCCGTTGTCTAGATACCGATTATATATATACAAGATCTTCTCGTTTAAATTATAAGATTAAATATAGATAAAATAAAAAGACAATGTAAAATTCATCAAATTTAAATAATGTATATTTTTAAGCCACGTCACACGTCTTGTGTGACTTGGCTTTAAAAACTATCAAATACTACTACTAAAAAATCTGTGTGAACAAGACAGGGAACGGACAGATGATGTCTGTTCCCTGTCCAACCAGACCTGTTTAACCAGACCATAAGTAATTGGGATGTTGTCTAGTGTGGAATATCACATTTTTATAAATTATATTGCATGACCATCCCACATCGAACTCATGTTTCTCCACACATAAATAACGAGCGATGGCGCAATATAGATTACAGTCGGCAAATACATTTTGCCACGCTTCTTTTCAGAGTAATAAGGCTCAAAACACCTTACCACTATAATAAACTGCAGTGGGCTAGAGACAAACAGTTGACCATGACTACCAGAGGCTCGAGCTATTTGCTAATTTCTCAATCTCACCACTCCGCCGCGTTCAGAGGAAGTTTTAGACATGTTGCCAGCAAAATCTGGAACAATCTTTTGCCTCCGCTTCGATCTTTAAAATTAATTCAAATATTTTAGAATCAAATTTAAATTTCACTTATAAATTTTATAACGACTCCAAATGTATGCATATACTTATCTAAAAAAATATTTGAACAATAACTTATCTAATCTTATAATATCTTGAATTTCTAGCTTCATTTTTAATTGTGGTTTTATACATACTTTTTATTCATTTTATGTACTTTTTATATTTTAACAATTAACTATTAAGTAACTTTTTAAAATAAGAAAAATAATTGAGTATATAGATGCTGTATGTCTGTATTAAAACATAATTAATATTGTGAATTGTCCTATTCAGAACTTTTATACAATTACCTACGTATCATGGGGTAGGGGACCATGGAAGACCAGGAATAGCGGCAACGGTCGCTGTCATAACCTGAGGGGTTCCCTTTTCCAATTTTTGAGTATTGCACTGCCACTTGGTTTTTAGATTTTAGAGAATACTTTGTTTTTTTTTAATATAAGTATTAAGTATATCTTGTTTTAGTTTTGTTACTGTCAGTTGGTCTTGTTTTTTTTTTTATATATATTTTTTTTTAATTTGTTTTGATTGTTTTATTATTAACTTAATAATATAAATAGGTCTTTACCTATAAAATTGCCGTTCTGCAGTACTGGCCATTTCAAATCAAAATAATTTTTGTTTGGCTAAGAATTCTAATTTCAAATTAATTTTATTTTAAAAACATGGAATTCTTTTTCCACAAGTAGTCATTTGTTTATTGATTAGTATTACATTTTCATCGCATTTCAATCTTTTTCGTTATCATGGATAGGTACGTTAAAATTCGAGTAATTATGGAATATGAGTACCGTCGTGGCAGCAACGCGGCACAAGCGGCACGCAACATCAACGACGTTTACGGAGCTAACACTACAAACCAACTCACCACCTGTTATTGGTTTGCTCGCTTCCGTTCTGGAAATTTCGACCTGAAAAATGAACCTCGCGGTCGTCCGAAGACTGGTCGACAATGACGAATTAAAGGCGATTGTGGAAGCTGATGATACACAATCTACGGCTGAATTAGCAGCAGCTTTCGACGTTAGCGTCAAAACAATATTGGTCCATTTGCGTCAAATTGGCAAGGTAAAAAAGCCCACGAACTCAATGATCGCCAGCGCGAAGTCCGCGTCGAGACGTGCCTTGCACTGCTCAACAGACACACAAATTAAGGAATTTTGAACCGCATTGTTACCTGCGATGAAAAATGGATTCTGTTTGATAACCGCAAGCGCTCAGCAAGTTGGTTGTATCCTGGTTCAGCACCTAAACAATGCCCTGAACGAAAACTTACCCCTAGAAAAGTGATGGTCACTGTTTGGTGGTCTAACGCCGGTGTGATTCATCACAGCTTCTTACCAAATGGGGTGAGCATTACTGCAGATGTGTACTGTGAATAACTGAACACAATGATGGAGAAACTGGCACATCTTCAACCAGCATTGGTCAATCTCTCGTCTCCGCTGCTCCTGCACGATAACGCGCGACCTCATGCTGCACAGCAGACGGTCTCCAAGTTACAAGAACTGGGGTTGGAAGCTCTCCGTCATCCGCCCTACTCACTAGACTACTTGCGCCTACAGACTACTACTTTTTCCAGAATTTGGATAACTTCTTGGCGGGAAAAAAATTCAATACCCGAGAAGCAGTACAAAATGCCTTTGAAGAATTTGTTGCCTCCTGTCCAGCTGATTTCCTTAAGAAGGGCATCAATAAACTGCCACTGCATTGGCAAAGATGCATTGATTGCATGGGTGATTACTTCGATCAAATAAAAAATACATGAAAAAAATTCATTTAAATTTTTTCATACAAAACGGCAATTTCATAGGTAAAGGCCTAATATTATAAATAAAAATAAATTAACATGTTGTCTAATATCGAATAGACGAAAAACATTTTTTTAGGCAACATTGCACTAGTGTTTAATTATTTATGGGATTTCTTCTTGACTGACTACAACCTGAATTTTTTACAAAAAAAATACTAATTACTTTTCATTTCAGCAAGTAGTACCTAGATGCTTTTATGTTTAAAAGAGACATACAGAGTATTTAAATCAAGGAATAATAAACACAAAAGTTATAAGATCCGTGATTTCGTTTTTGCATATGGAGTCGTTGTATGTGTAACAGAGAGACAAGATCGGACTATAGTTTCGCTATTGTTATCCGTTTCACAACGGTTAACATGTTATTTTTATGTTAGTAAGTTATTTTTTAAAGTGAGTTATTCGACTGTTATGTGCATTTTTAAATGCGTTAGTTTTATCTGTGACTGTGAAGATAAATACGCATCACTTCATTTTGTCTTGACATCATTCATCAATATTCAATTGACATTCAGCTCCGACAGCACAGTTTTAGTTGGATTTTGGGACATATAAATTTAATAATAAACTCCTTTGGAGTTTGGTGTTTGTAATGAAAATTCTTCCCAAAAAGAAATTACTAATCATCATTTTATTATGTATATATTATGATTACGCAAGTTTTTGTATCGAATAATGACGAACATCTTTACATTTTTTATTTTATCTTCAATCTGATATAGGCAGAAGGTTTATGAACTAAAATTGTTACCAAGAAGCAAGATCATAGATGATAGAAATATACATAGGAAACCAAGACTATTCAAGACTCAAGTTCAATTTCACGTCATGTATTCACCAAGACAGAAAATTATTTGGTTTGCATTTTTTTCAAGAATATTTGTTTTGCTGCTGCAATGTATAGCAAACCTTGTGATCCCAGACCACGGAGCAAACGTATTCGTAAGTCCAGAAGATCCTTCTCTTCGGAAAACTAATGCAGATTTCATCATTGACAAGTTACTAGGTGGCCTGAAACGATGGGACTCCCAACACTTTATTCACATAGCACAGTATGGATACACATATGAAAATTGTTTAGCTTTTTTTCCATTATTTCCATTAATAGTTAGATATGTTGCATTTGTCTTAAATAGCATTTTAGGTACCATTTTTAACTTTCATAGCATTTTGTTAGTATCAGCAACATTAGTTAATTTAGTTGTATTTATTAAATCGGCAGATATGCTCCATAAACTTAGTCTTAGGATTCTTAGAAGTGAATGCAAAGCATACAAGTCTGTAATATTGTATTGCGTGAATCCAGCAAGTATATTCTTCACAGCTCCATATTCTGAAAGTTTGTTAGCTCTGATGTCTTTTTATACCATGTTCAAATGTACGGAAAATGAAACACTAAGATTTGGGAGCATAGATATATTGAGTGCATTCCCTGCTGGATTCTCTATGATCAGCAGATCCAATGGCTGTGTTAATTTAGGTTTTATATTTTACACTAGTTTTAAGAATGTAGTGGAGAAAACATTTCCTGAAATTGTGTACAAATATAGGACACTGAAGCACAGAATTATTCTGCCAATTTTGTTATTGCCATTAATTACATCTTGTTTTGCATTATCTGTGACTGTGATAATAGCCGTGATACCATTTTTGCTTGTGCAAACATACAATTACTTTAAGTTCTGTGTTCACAATGATCACAATTTACCAGAGTTCCTTATAAACACTGAATTTGTTTTGCCTGGAATAGCCGAAAGTCCCTGGTGCAATAGCTCTGTACCATTCTCATATTCTTATATTCAGAGCCATTATTGGGATGTAGGATTCCTAAAATATTATAAAATTAAACAAATTCCCAATTTTGCTTTAGCTTCACCAATTATTTTCCTTATTTTGTTTCATTCTTTGTGTTATATAAAACATAATTTCAAATTATGTTTAAGGCTTGGCATAAGGGAAAATATATTGAATTATGGATATAATCATAAGAATATTTATAAGCAAAAACATTATTCTAAAGGATTTGGGGCCAATGATCCAATGATGTTTGTGTATGTTGTGCATGCTATTTTTTTGTCAACATTTTGTATTCTTTTTGTACACATACAAATTTCCACTAGGCTTTTAGCATCGTCTAGTCCTATATTGTACTGGATTTGCTCTAGTAAAATTAATGTGGGGCCCACACCAACCTCCGACCAGAACACAATCAACGAACACTTCCGTCACATTGGGATCGGTAAGAGAATACCATCTCATCACCTGTCAATTGCTAATTTAGAAGGGGTAGACAATATGTATAGCAAGTGGAACACATTCATTATATCACGAAGAATGCCTGACTTTCAATCTCGTTTGATACAGTGTTACTTTTTAGGGTACCTAATGATAGGTACAGTCCTATTCTCAAATTTTTATCCATGGACTTAATCATTATGCTTTTATTAGGTGCTACATATCACAAGTGAGTTAATTATGCAAGTCCAATTTAAAACTTTTGATCAGTAGTTCTAAGAATATAGGCATATCACTTCATAATATATTTAAAATTGTGTTCTACTTGCATGTGAATGCTGAAAACAAGCAAGGCATGTGCTATTAGATAGTAATTTATCTAAGTACAAATATCACAAAAATGTTATGCCAAGATAAGAATAATAATAATAATAATAATTGACAATACTGTTTTTGAAAGTAAACATTATATTCCATTATTAAACAATAGTCCACTGTAAAATATAAGAACATTATTTTTATTCAGAGTAATGCACCAATAGTAAAAGTACCGCTTGGGATGCAGGACAGTGTACATTAGGTTTACTGCTTTAAAAATGTGATATATTGTCCTTTCATGATAACTTTGCTTTACAAAGTATACAAATGATAAGACAGATAAATTTTTTATATAAATTAAAGGGCTCTTGCCAAAGAATTATTAGGATGCTAGTCATAGTTTGACAGTACTTAATTTAATATTTTCGTAGGCTAAGATTTTCCAAGTTTTTAACATGTCTAAAATCTAAATAGGTAAGAAATATTATTGAGTTATAAGTGGATTGATGTGATGCCATAACATGTCTGCATTTATAAAGTTATTGTAGTTGAAATGTGCTTTGAAGGAGACATCTGGTTGTGATCAATATGTGTAATCTTTAAAAGATTACCACGACATGCACATAAAATAAAGCTCAAAAGCATTTAAACATAAAAGTGGCACATTTATAGAATTATTCTTGTTCAATCCATGCACTTCTAGTCACATTATTTTTATCTAACTGCTTACAATGACAATATGTCTTAATCGATTTGAATTTTCTCCAATAAAAAACTTTTCACTTTAAAATTTTCTTTTCTTTTATACAGCCCGATTCAAACTTTATGACGTCTCGGAACATCGTGCGCTAGGCTGCGCAATGTACAATATTAGGTATCAGCGGGGACGCAGGACGCGACGGCGGGGCATCACCCCGCGCGCCCCTCTCCCACCCGCAGACGACTCTAGCACCTTGAATTAGTGTGAATTTTACGTCCATATATTGCAATACGCGCGCTTCTTTGTTTAAGTACAGTTGAGCACATAATTAGTTGTTAGTATGAATCGGATTAATTAATTCGGATAATCAGCGTTCTACTGTACTGATATTATAAAGGTGCAGAGTTTGTTTGTTTGGTTGAAGTAAAATTAGCGTGCTAGTTTTATTACTAACGAATCTAGAAACTACTGGATTGCTAACTAGGATATAATTTTTACCATATAGCTATTGCCCGTGAATCGGTTCGCGTGGACTTAATTTTACATTCATAGTACCTACTTCTATACTTCTTTATGCATATGTCACCGTTTAATTGTAAAAACCGTTAGATTGTAAAATAACTAACGAGATTGTAAAAATATGTTAAAAGATTAATTACTATATGTTTATAATCTAACGAAAAATAATGTGTTAAATTACAGGCAGAATATTCACGTCGGAAGTCTATAAACATTTTACAATTTCACTAGAGTTATATTACAATCTAACGGTTTTTACAATTTTATGGTAACATATAAATAATATATTTTTGCGTGATGAAAGAAACACCCAAAATTATTTTTAAAGAAATCTTTAATTTCACATAAATTCTACGATTTTTACATGAATAATTTTGAAAGGTGCATCTTTATTAGTAATATAAGTAGGTAGGTAACTACGAGGGCGGGTCAATAAGTCCGTGACTTTGGAATAAAACACAGATTTTTTGATAAATAAATGATTTTATTTTTCAACGTAGTCCCCCTTGAGCTCTATACACTTTGTCCAACGCTTCTCCAATTTTTTTATCCCTTCCAAAAAATATGATTTGTCGAGGTCCTCAAAATAGGCCTTTGTTTGCGAGATGACTTCATCATTGGAGTCAAATCTTTTTCCACCGAGCCATTTTTTCAGGTTTGGGAACAAGAAGTAGTCACTCGGAGCCACATCTTGAGAATAGGGTAGATGTGGGAGCAATTCATAGCCCAATTCATGGATTTTTGCCACGGCAACTGCACATGTGTACACCCTTGCATTGTCTTAGTGAAAAAGAACTTTTTCTTGGCCAAATGAGGTCGGTTTTTTTTCAAATCCTCATTGAAGCGGTCCAATAAGTTGGCATAATATTCCCCATTAATTGTTCTTCCCTTTTGAAGATAGTCAATGTGGATTATCCCACGTGCATCCCAAAAAACAGTCGCCATAACTTTATTGGCTGACAAACCCACCTTGGCCTTCTTTAGCGCCGATTCACCCTTAGAAACACACTGTTTTGACTGTTGTTTGGTCTCTGGTGTATTGTGATGGATCCATGTTTCGTCCACGGTTACAAAACTCCTCCATATTGTGATTAAACAACGCCAAACCTTCCTGTGAAGTTGTTACACGATTGCGTTTGTGGTCGACTGTGAGCAAACGCGGCACCCATCTTGCGGAAAGCTTTCTCATGCCCAAGTAATCATTCAAAATTGAAACCACTGAGCCATGCGAGATGCCTATGGCTTCCACAATCTCTTGCACTTTCAATCTTCGGTCGGCCAACACCATATCGTGAATGTTTTCGATTGTTTCGGGTGTAGAGACCTCAACTGGGCGTCCAGGACGTTCGGCATCTTCAGTGCTTGTAAGGCCACAACGAAATTCAGTAAACCACTTTTTTACCATTGAAATCGATGGTGCAGAGTCCCCATAGTATTTATCAAGCTTAGCCTTGGTCTCGGTAATGGTTTTTTTTCGCAAAAAATAATGCTTAATAAGCACACGAAATTCACTTTTTTCCATTGTTTCCATATGTTACTGGATAGTCTGATAAAGATAGCTGTAAAACACAAACTAACTGACGCAGCAAGTTCAAATTTTGATAGGAGTCAACTGACAGATGCCTGTTGACAGGAGTAGTGTTGCTTTTTCAGTAAGGAGGTTAGAAATTCAAAAAGTCACGGACTTATTGACCCGCCTTAGTATATTGCGACATTAAAAAAATCAACTGTAGTCGAATCATTGTTGATCCGTCTGTACCTGCGCGCAACCACTCTCACAGCTAACTTCCGAGACGTCATAAAGTTTGAATCGGGCTGTACCTTGCTGTAATCTCTACTCGTTTAGTATAATACAAAAAATAAGAAAAAAGTTATGATCGAAAGCAATTCACATATATTTTATTTTTATTTTGAATAGAAAGTAAAGGGAATTGGTTAGAGAGGAATTTAAATAATATGGCATAAAATATATTACTTAAAGCGATATATTAATACACAGTGAAAAACTTTACAATCACAAATAGTATTAATAGGTTAAGTACCCAACTTACAACTATTGACACTAAGGGCCTGTAGTACAATCTACTGCAGGCTTAGCATGCGTACCCTAGAAACACCGAATCGACAAAATGACAGATTGAAGGAACATTATTACCATTCGGAGCAAAATGGTTCATATTGTAAGGAAGCAAGGTCGATGCATCGTTGTTATGAGAAACATTTCAGTTATTCCCGAGCATTACTGGTGTAATATATTATATTAATTTTTAAAACACTGAAGCCATTGGGGTTCGCATACATAAAATTTTTTGAATACTTAATTTGTGCTATCAACCGTTTCTTCGGATATCGACGGTTTAGGAGATTCATCTGTGTCTTCTGTGGAGTCTGGCAGCATTTGTTCGGGCTCCTCTGTTGGCGCGGCGGCGGAGACCACTTGGTCTCCGCCGGTGCAGTCCTACGCAACTGTCAGAGCCTTTTGCAGCCTCTGCCGGGCCTTCTTAACACGCTCCTCCTGCTTACGGACATCTTCCTTCGTGATGGTAATAGCCGCAATTAACGGCTGCTCAGGGTTTAAAAAAACACCAGGATTCTCCAAAATTGTCTGCTTCGATCCTGTCTGACCTGAAAAGTATTTTTTTTTGATTTAGCCTTTAAGCATAATAGACACAATAGACACTACAGAAAATTGCAAAATAAAATAATGACCTGTAATAGGTTGTGATGATACATGCAGTGCAGTAGCTAGAGACTGTATAGTTGTAGCATCCGATATGTATGGGCCCAAAGACTTGATGTACTTGGGGAGAGAAGTACTTCCAATGACACCATTTGCATCACAGGCTGTTAGTCCCTGAAAAACATTAACATTGTGTTATTGTTTAAATTTTATATTGTAACTGAATCAGCAATTAAAGTTCTCTATTTTTTACTTACAATATTGAAAATATTAAAAAAGTCACAGGCGACTCATTTCTCTATACAGTTTTAGGCACAACTTTTGTTGTGAACGTGACGAGATGTTTCTTTGAATTACACCTGGACATATGGCAATAAACCTAGTTTTTAGTAAAAAACACAAAATCTCGCTTTTTTAATATTTTTTACATAATTACTACTAGAAACTTGCAATAAATAAAACTCAAGTAGGTACTAAAGGTAAGGTTTTATTACAATAAAAGTTTTATATAATAAGCTGTGTAACATATTGCCTCTAATCAATACTTAGAATATTTATACATAAGAAAATATAACAAAATCAAGCATGTTTCTCATTATAACATTCTAAACAGAAAGCCTTTTTACACCTTTTACACTCAGTGTGTACTTGCTTCGCTTTACTAGCTACTAATCCCACATTTTTCAATTTGATATAACACCCATTGCATCTTTTTCGCACGAGTTTACCATTGTCATTTCGAGGAATTTCTTGCAGAGAATGTCCAGAATTGCTTGAATATTGAAGTTCCTGAAGAACTACAGGAGATGAAAGATCTTTAGTTTTTACACAGTGAAAAACTTTACCATAAAATACAATACTTACACCAACCATTATAGTACTAATAGGTAAAGTACCCAACTTACAACTATTGACACTTAGGGTCTGTAGTACAATCTACTGGTGTTAAATAGCTTATTCGCATGTTTAGCCTCTGTTTTTTTATATAACCGAATAAGCTATCCAACACTTATTAGAAGATTGTGAAACAGGCCCTTAGATTTAATTATTATTGGCTCATCATCGTTGTGTATAAAGAGAAAATTCAGAGGTGTTTATGGGGGTATTACAATGACTTCTATATTACTGGTGTAATATATTATATTAATTTTTAAAACATTATTGGGGTTTCGCATACATAAAATTTTTTGAATACTTAATTTGTGCTTTCTACAGTTTCTTCGGATATCGACGGTTTAGGAGATTCCTCTGTGTCTTCTGTGGAGTCAGGCAGCATTCGTTCGGGCTCCTCTGTTAGCGCGGCGGCGGAGTCCAATTGGTCTCCGCCGCTGCAGTCCTACGCAACTGCCAGAGCCTTTTGCAGCCTCTGTCGGGCCTTCTTAACACGCTCCTCCTGCTTATAGACATCCTCCTTTGTGATGGTAATAGACGCAATCAACGGTTGCTCAGAGTTTAAAAAAACACCAGGATTTTCCAAAATTGTCTGCTTCGATCCTGTCTGACCTGAAAAGTAAAATTTTTGATTTAGCCATTAAGCACAATATATACACTACAGAAAATTGCAAAATAAAATAATGACCTGTAATAGGTTGTGATGATACATGCAGTGCAGTAGCTAGAGACTGTATAGTTGTAGCATCCGATATGTATGGGCCCAAAGACTTGATGTACTTGGGGAGAGAAGTACTTCCAATGACACCATTTGCATCACAGGCGGTTAGTCCCTGAAAAACATTAACATTGTGTTATCATTTAAACTATATATTGTAACTGAATTAGCAATTTAAGTATTCTATTATTTTACTTACAATATTGAAAATAAAAAAAACTAGGTGACCCACCCGTGCCCACTTTGTTGGGCGGTAAACATTTTTACTTGTGATGAAATTATGATTGTGGTTAGGTTAATACTGAGTGCTATGGCCTATGGGTTATTTCCTGACTGCCAAAAGGAGGGTTATATTATGTGTTGAAACCCATCAATATAGCTAAATCGGCATGCAAATCATGCCAATTTGGCTATCACTCATTTGAAACTCGTCAATGGGTTTCAAATGAGTGAATGAAATCATTAAAATTGAATAAATTGTTTATTTCAAATATTCAAAATTTCTCTGTATACTATATTAGATGCAATGTTATTAGGTATTTGGTACCAAAATATATTGCCTTTACGAGTTCCAACCCGAGATAACGCAACATACAACTGCCTATGGGATAAACATGCTTTCTATGGTTAATGCCCAACAGAGAGAATGTTTCACCCTGGGACTTATTAATGGTGAAGGCAAAAGAGATCTTAACGGGATACTGCAGGTAAATCCGTTGGATGCATGGGTATGCGCGGAATATAAGCCAATTGATCCACTGCTGACCCTGTGTCGCCACGATTATATTATTCTCCTGCAACTCTTTTATAAAACCGTCTAATAGAAATATCTCTCAATAGACTACGGCACAGTCTTGGTTCCATACTTATGTCGTATTATCTCTTTAACCATTCGTGCAAATTATATGCAAAAAAAGGAAAAAGTATTTTGTTTTAAACACTTGACTATAAATTCAATTATTTTGATAATTATGAATCATAATTATTGTTAATATTGATCAATAATCATGATTTAATGATTTCAATTATTTTTTTTATATATAAAAAACTACTTTTTAGACATTAGAAAAGTTAGACATATTATGCTGTCGCTGACTTTTTTGTAGGCAATATCAAGCTCTACAACTTTTCTCTAGGACTTAATCATATATATCCCATCAGTAAGGCAATGTTCATAAGAAATGTTTTCGTTCAACCGTTTTTTCTCAGACTTACTTTGCAAATAGTAATAAATAATTGGTAGCCGGTACCACGAAAAATTCTTTTCATTTCTCGGGTTAATAAATAGCCTATGTCACTTACAAATAACATAGCCTTCTATTGCTAAAAGAATTTTCAAAATAGGTTCAGTAGATCCAGAGATTACCGCCTACAACCTCACAAACTTTAGTTCTTTATAATATTAGTATATTATAAAGAACTATTAGTAACAGCTTTTGTAAGTGCTTACTTCTAATCGCTTTTCCCAAAAAAGTTGTTTGGGTTTCTCCTGTGAGCCATGTTTGAGGTCAGTCTTCACTTTGCTCTCTTGTGTTTTATATACAGTTACAGGCTGCTTGAAAATAGATGCAGTTTGTCGTATTGGAGGCACGAGAGAAGCGTCGGAACGCACACCCCTGTGAAAACGATCATAAAATCATTTTAATTCAATCAGACATTAAAATTTCTATTTTATGTTGATAAATCATGTTGTGACTTAGATTAATATTTAGAATTGTTTCTTATTCGTTGACTAAAATATTTAAATTTTGCTTATAAATTGCAGAATGTAACCTGAAAGCTATAATTTTAGGAGACATGCACAACAATTAAAACATGCAATTGATGATATAATTTTTCATACAGAAATATCAGCACAAACTACCTTATATTAAAAAATATTTTAAAAAAGTTAAATCACAGATGTTAATAACCTACATTGCAAAATTGAAAACTACACTATTTAATAAACACACTACATTTAAACAGACACAAATATGAAACATTGCACCAAATACACCGCTTATTGCTATAATTTTAGAAGATAATTTGATACATAATACCTCATCATTAATTACAAATAAATTTTGAAATTATAATCTATTCCAACAGATATTAAAATAAATGTGAACAACCTCTAAGCTTATATTATAGTCTTTCCTAAATAATGAAGTGAATCATGCATATATAATAATATATCAAAATTAACCAATGATGTGTATGCCATGTTCACACTTCACATTAACTAAATAAATTTTGATATATGTACGCATGATTCACTTAATTCTTAACGGGAATAGACTATAAATATTTGTCTTGCAAATTGACAAAAAAGAGGTAAGGTTTGTGCACATTTATGCTGTATGAATCTGGAACAGATTATGTACTGCCAAAGTGGTTGTAGCTTAAACAACTTAAACTTATGTACATTTTACAGCTCACCAAGTAATAGCAGAACAGGTGTATATCAAATTACTTTCAGCTTTAAATAACTTTTGCACAAACCAATTTATATACAAAAACCAAAATGAATCCTATGAACATTTGTGTAAATTAAGAGAAGTAACAAATTATGCCAATATTTGCATATTCTATAGGCAAATATGGGCATCAGAAACATATTATAATCCTTAGCACTTGATTATCTAAGTTCTATACATAAAAGTGAGGATATAAAGCCAGGTGTGCTAGGTTTAGCGAGTATTATGATGGAAGTAGTATTTAGTTATCTAAAGCTTGCATAATAGTGTGATGCTGATAAGAAAGTCCAATATAATAATAATTTAGCTTAACTAAATCTTTATGGATACCATAGTTATTTACATAGCGACTATCAGTATCAATTTTAGTATTTATATTGCCTAATAACTGTAGCATCTATAGGTGAGTGGAAGGCACGTTGATGATACAAGCGTACGCATACAGGTGGAACACAAAGCATAAACGGCAGCAATGTACACAACAGATGAGAAGGTATGACACTGATATGGGAACCTGTAATCAAACTGCGCTCGAGCTTTCTTGGCCTTGCACAGCATCATAGTGTTAAATTGACCCTGTTGGAAGTCGAAACATGATAGGTCCATACTATCACCGAGATAACGGACTAGTTCCGGCTTACTGCGGAACTTTTTACCTGTTGGGCTATAGAAAATACATCATCACCAAAGTTTGATGTTAAAAATTGATTAAGTTAGTCATGTTAATGTAAATTATTTCAATGAGATATGAAAAAGAAAAGTAACAGCATAAATGTTTAATGAGTGTGAATATTCTCACATTGGAACCTTTGTAAGTGAACAGTAGTTTCACATTTTTAGCAACTGTATTCTTATATTTTTATTACTGAAAAATCATTTGGTAATAATTTTATAGATTTTGTCACTTACTTACCTGTAATAATAAACATCTACTTTTCCGGCAGAAAGGCCAGTCTTTCTTGTCACTTCTTCTCTTTGCCAACCTTTTGGTAATGCTGCACAGTCAGAACGTTTTTTTTCGATTGATATATTCATACTGGTTATTTAATTGATAGCAAGTAGCAAGTTACAAAGCTTGCTGAAAAAAATTGTATCGATCACATTATAGGACCACCACTGAAAGGACATTCACTTCGTTAACTTGTACTATACAGACATTTTATAATATTTTAGCACCCGGCATGTCAAGTTTAGTCAACTTTGTGTTATAGCCGAAATCTAAAATGCTTTTAAATATTTCTTTCAACTATGGATTTTAATGCTAATCGCAAAAACCTACTAAAAACCACAGACTACTAACTAAAAACATATAAGAAGTAGCTGTGTACCTACCTGTTTGTATTTATTTTTTTTGGGATTTTATGACTTGGTACCTATTATTACTATTAGTTTGTTTTTTTTTTGGGATTTTATGACCCGGTGCTTACAACCTTTAGGTCAACTCAAAATTTCTTTGGGTCAACTCTTATTATTATCTATGTTTGTACAATGATTGCACAGACTACTAATTTTTATTTAACGACACATAAATATTTTTTTTAAAAAAAAAGTAAGGAGTTGTTTTTATACATCTTTCATAAATTTGAGTTATTTCAGTTCTTAATGTGTAATAATGGTAGAAAATTAACCATTAAATATTCGTTAACGTGTGCAAGTGGTACAACTTCAAAAAACGTGTTATTTTGTGTAGCGAGTTTTGCGTCCAAAACTCCCTAGGAACTTTCTGTAAAGCTTCTACCACTTTACTAAATTGACTGATTTGATTCATTGACTGCACTGACTATTTAATTGGACTTTGACTAGACTTTAGACTTGACGATTTAGGAATACGGTATTGAAAAATGAAACGAAAATTTTATTTCCCGCCTTTTGAACTAGATACTGGCAAATGGTTTTAATCCGACGCCATATATTTCAATAAAAATAAAATGTTTAAAAAAAGTTTTCGACATCATAATATGTCAAGAGTTTTGCCGGGGAAACCAATGGGTGACGTTGTGGATTTTGCATTGTTTTCATAAATTTGTGTTATTTCGCTTCATAAATGTGTAATATTGATAGAATATTGACCATTAAATATTCTTTAACGTGCACAAGTGTGGGCAAGTGGTACAACTTCAAAAAACGTGCTATTTTGTGTAGGGAGTTTTGCCTCCAAAACTCCCTAGGAACTTTCAGTAAAGCTTCTACCACTTTACTGAATCGACTAACATGACTCATGGACTGCACTGACTATTTATTTAGACTTTGACTAGACTTTTGGACTTGACGATTTAGGAATACGGTGTTGAAAATTGAAACGTAAGCTCTATTTTCCGCCTTTTTAACTTGACACTGGCAAAAGGTTATAAGCCGATGCCATATATAAATAAAAAAAAACATTTGTCAATGATGTGTCAAAGTCAATATCTCGTTTGTTTTTTGTTTCAGTATTATTACTTAACATCTATGGTTTTTTGCTTGTTTTCAACTTTCCTTGCTTATGGTTTTTGGGTTTTATCATGGTTTTATCTTTCTATTTTCAGAGTTTTCAATAAATAAAAATAATTCGTGTGTAAAAGAATTGAATTGGAGTTCAATAACTTTATGATTTAATAATTAATTCATCTGCATTCGTCAAAATTCAATGTAAAATTTTAAATAAAACCAGTTTCTAGAGACCAAATTACTAAATTATGTAAAAAGCCATGTAAATTTAATTATTGTAAAGTTGGGTCAGAAATTAAATCTGATAATAACCATGAATTTAAATAGCAGTGGTCGCGATATTTACTACGATGATATACCCCCAGAGTCTCTTGACAAAGATGAATTTTTTTGCACTGAAAAAATTGTTCCTCGAAAAATTAAGCCTCAGAATATCGTAATGAGGCTAATGGAAAGAGAAATATTTGGATCTCGTAAAGCAGGCTCACATTTCCATATTGTACGTGAATTTTATCAAAACGTTTTTCCAAATTTGACAATAGTAAATGTTGAAAAACCTCCATGTTTCTTGAGAAAGTTTAGTCCTGATGGAAAACATTTTATAGCATTTTCTGCGGACCAGACATCATTGGAGGTAACATAGTTCTTTGATAAAATTCCATTTTAAGTTATTTGTTATGTTTACCTATAACAAAACATGTTACTTCTTTACTACGCATCTGTTTTCATAGATATATGAATATCAAGGAGCATCAGCTGCAGGGGATCTTGTTGCTGGTTATCCGTCAGACTTAATCAATGCAGACGCAGATGTACACCATACAATTAGGTCACACATATTTTACAGGTTCTTCAAGGTATGTACAGTGCCCAGCACGTAAGTTGAACCCAAATTTTAGTTTTCTGCGCATGTTTTTTCACAGAAAAACATCATAGCACTAAAGAATTATTAACAATACAATATCTATGAAACACAGCAACCGTTTTGTTAAAAAAAATTTAGTTTTGTGTCATTTTTCTGTGAAAAAACATGCGCAGAAAACTAAAATTTGGGTTCAACTTACATGCCGGGCACTATATAGATAGTAAGATAGGTGTTATTATTATAGAGAAAAGTTATTCCTACAAAGTATACATTGATCTTTTTGTATTTTGTTAAATAAACTCAAAATTGTTCCAGTAATTGTGTTATCATACTTGTTTATTTTCCAGCCAAAATTTACAGTAAATGTTTGTCAGAGAATGGTCTCACGGGCTGATCGCGTTGCTGGACAAATGCCTTTTATGGAGCAGCAGCTTAATAGGGAATGTAGCTTGTTCACTGAAGATGGTAAATATGTCATAGTAGGGTCTGCTATTCACATACCTGATGATTTGAGACCACATTTCTATAATATTCACAGTAATAATGAAGCAGTTACACCAACTATCAGGTAATGTTATGATTTATCTGTCAAAAAAAAAAAAACAATAGATTATACACTACCTACCTGATAAAATATAGGTATTATGCTTATAATATGGATTGCTAGTTAAGTTGTTTTTTATCATGCTTACAATATTCTTTCTGTATTTGCAACATTTGGATAATTATTTTAGGGTAATAATTAAACAGACTTCTTTTTAATAGCATTATTTGCCTCTAAAAATGTGAGCCACTCTAAATATAACACTGCATCGTGGTTTTTTTTAGCATCTAAATTTGTGGCGTGCATTCAAGTAGCAAACTTATAAAATATTAATATATGGCACAGAATAGTAATTCTATTATATCTTCTATTTTTATAACTCAGTAAATATAGTGTGGTGGTTATGAGTAATTACCTTCTGTTTTTTCAAATTCAAAGACGTTTACAACATAATAAATAAGTTCTAACCCAACCTAACCCATTTTTAGAAATCTGCAGTAACTAGAAGAAACATATAGTTTCAAGTTGATCGATGAAAAATAATAAAGTAATCTTCTATTTTTATAGCTCAGTAAATATAGTGTGGTGGTTGGGAGTAATCACCCTCTGTTTTTTTATATTTAAAGACGTTGTGAATGTAATAAAAATGTTCTAACCATACCCATTTTTAAAATTCTGTAGAAACTAAAAGGAACCCTTATAGTTTCAAGTTGATCTATTAAAAGTAATGATTTATCACCCTCTGTTTTTTCTTTCATACTTAAAGATGTTTTGAATGCAATAAAAATGTTCTAACTTAACCTAAGCCATTTTTTAAAATTCCGTAGTAACTAAAAGGAAGGGTTCCTTCTACTTACTACGGAATTTAAAAAATATATAGTATATAGTTTCATCTCAAAGATCAACATGAAAGTAATTATTTATTGCCTTCTCTTTTGAGAGTTTGTATTGAAGCTGTAAATCTTAAAATGGTGATGAGTTGTAAAACTGTGGCTGAGTTAGTAAATTACGTGGCAATCTATAAAACAGAAGGATAAGTAAAAATAATTGTTGATCTTTAGTTGCTCTTTCATTCAAATATTTAGTTGGCGTTGTAAAATAGACGAATTAATTTATTAGAGGCTATCTCATTTTCTTGTTGCTTAGTTATAAAATGAAAAGTTTGATTAAATAGCCAAAAAAAATACTGTAGCTATACTTATAATTCCCCATTATTTTAAGTACTTATTAAAATAAAACCACTACTACCTCCATGTTTTAAAGGTATTTACCAAATTTTAAATGTGATTTCAGATCTGCACTTGAAGACTATTCACTCCATTTAGTTGATCTACAACATGGTAAATTGTGTGATACAAAACACTTCAGAACTGACAAAATATACCTCTCACACAATCAAGGAATCTACTTGTACAAGGAAGTATTAGCTGTCCTTTCGGTGCAACATCAGACTATACATTTGTTTCAAATTGTAGAAGGAATGTTGATAGAGATAAGAAAAATAGGCAGATTTTGCTATGACGATGATCCATTTCTTGTGAGCTCAGTATTTGCCCCAATGATGAATGAAAGACCCTTTCATGAAGAAACTATAAATAGTCTAAAACACAGATTACTTGTGTTTCTCTTCAAACGAGCTAAAGCTATAAGCGAAGAAACTAATGATCCATTAGAACTGAGAAAGTACTATAAATACTTTGACATGTTCAAAAGTTTGAGAATGTGGAAAATGCAATTGCTGGATGAAGATCATTTATTCATAAAATATGCTTCAGAGGAAGTTGTAACATTGAGGGTGGCTGAGCCAAACAGTCAATCTTCATTCTTTGTTATTTACAACATCAGCGAAAGTAAAGTATTGGAAGTTTATGAAAATACATCTGAAGGACTATTGCAGCTGTTTGAGAACTATTGCGACTGCTTCAGGAATGCACGATTGTGTGCAGACTCACAATTTACATGTTCACCGTCAAACAATCTTTACGCCAGATTGACTCAGCAGAGGTTTAAACAAACCATTGTCAGAGCTATATATGGTGGACGTACGGAAGCCACGAAACGAATTCTGGCACAATTGCCCATAAGTGCACAGTCCTACAGTGGTTCACCTTATTTGGACTTGGGGCTCTTTAGCTACGATGATAAATGGGTCTCTGTAATGGAGAGGCCAAAAGCTTATGGAGAATATCCCATAAGGTGAGCATATTTATTGTTAAGACAATTTTTAGAGTCTAAAATTTTTGTTACTAATTCGATCATGTTTGTGCTATACACTATAAAACTTTTCTGTGGATAAATGCTCTCTGTTTGCTTTCTTTCTTCCCGAATTAGTGTAGCTTATATAAAACCACACACTCCAAACTCCAATTTTACTAAATTAAAGGATTGATGTGTCAAGTTGGTCGGGCTTCGCATGGGAAGATATGGGTAATCGGTATTGAGCAAATACTGTAAGTATATTCTATCGCCTATTTCATTGGCGATAACGTAGAATTCTAATGATGAAAGAAATTTTCTAATTGGTTCAGTAGTTTCCGAATCTGGAATACTAAAAAATATAAAATTTTTATGTCGCTGACTGGTACACATCTGGTTGATTTATAAGTGAGAGCAATAAGTTCACCAATGGAACTCTATTAGACATATCGGCCAGGGTCCATACAAAAATGCCCATCATACTTTAATTGTTGATGAATAGACCAACTTATATTGGTTCGGTTCGGATGTTGTACGAAAAAAAAAAATTTTTGTGATACATTATAACAAAAAGTTAATTTCAGGTTTTACGCACGAGACTCGGGACTTTTGAAATTTAGGATCTACGCCGGAGTACTCGGCCAGTCCCTGCCAATCAGCGCTCGTCGATTGGTCGCCTTTACATTCCACCCCACCGACCCCTTCGCTATAAGCGTACAACGAACTAATTCGGAGTACATCGTTAATTTTCATCTAAGGAACGCGGTATTTAGTTGACGACAATGATATTGTATAAATATTATAAATAATATTGTGATATTCTGAAACATAATAATTATGACTATTTTTTTTAACTGCTGTTTTATTATTGTAAGTAATCAGATAAGAAATTGAAAAATCATCACCTACCTACTTCCTACAATATTCCGCACAATAAGATACATCTTACCACAATCTCTTATGTTGGCAAATAAAGCGAGTTTAGTGATGCTATTTCTATGTCTATTGCTGAGAAATAAAAACATGTAACCACTGACATGTAAACAAGACAAACGTGACAATTGGAAGAATTGTCATAGCATAATTCGCCATCGAAACACGCACATTATGGACACATAAAATTCAAGATAATGAAATCTACTTCAGTTTCATTCAATCTACAACCAACAATGTAAGCCGGTCATCAAAATGTATAGCAATCAGTTTCCTAGCACAGACTTTCAGAGATTCTATGGTCCCCAAGTGCCTTGTAAGTTGTATACTTTTCATTGTCACTTATTCGTTACATTAATACGATCACTTTTATAAACGTTATAGTTTTAGACCACAGACCATCTGAAGTAGTAGGAGAGGGTGATGTCATTCCTGCAAATGCTCTAGATGGTTCCATACAGCTATATTTTGCGCCCATGTTGAGAATGCACCCGTATCCGCTATACCTGGGTAATATAAGCAGCTCATACCCATTGCCCGCAACCTCTGAATATTGGTACATACGGAGCATTTGTAATGAGTAAGTAATTGCTTGTTTTTCTGACTTATTCATCATCGTAGAGGACGGTTATGTCATATGCGTCATACAAGCCTACTAAGGCTTAGTTTAGGTATTATACATTTAGGTTATTTATGTTTGAATCGGATTTATACTAACAAAATTCCCTCATTACCATATAAATAGTAAACAATATCGGGTTTTCAGAAATCCTTCAACGTTTATGAACTATCACGTAAACAACGTTCACACATCCAACGTTTCTGGAGGTCAAATGCTCACCAACAATTTAACAAGAGATACAAGTTACAATTGTTACGGCAATCAATATTTTCAAAAGGTAAATCATGTTAATATAAAAGTTTGTTACGTAGTATCGTTGTTACTATTAGCGCCCTTCACACGTAAAGTTCGCGTATTATATCGCGGATGGATCTGTGCGGTTTGGACTGAGGATCATACTGTCGTGCTAATAACGATTAGGTAATTATATTATTATAGGCAAACGAGAGATGTTGTTTCGGACCGAATGTAAGAAAGCGCTGTTCCATAATAACGCTGATTTTATTATCAATTTTTGTTTTTAGTTTCACAACGACCATTCAACGTCTACAACGGACATCCATTATTTCTATCCCTCCCTACGATATGGCGATCAAAAGCTGAGTTTAAGCGTAGCAGTTCAAACCGACTTCAATACCTTTATATGCTGCAGCTGCCTACATGAATTCTCAGTGAATTCTCCTCGAAACACTGTAGAAGAAATGTGTGTTGAGGGCATACAAGGAACAAAAAGTAGGTACACGAATATTAATAATTCAGGTGAAAAATCAAACAAACTTGTTGCAACTTACACGGATGCTTCTAGTAATTGTGCCGAGGGTGTTGGCCGCCAAACTCAGACTGCGGTGAGAACAATGGAAAGAAGTGACGTCATCACAATTGACCAATACAATCCGCGGAAGAAAGTAAGGAGACACAGGAATGAGTCTTGTTCAAGTGACTGTAGCTGTACAGATTTGCGTTAAAACTACTGTTACCAACATGCCAACATATACGAAAGCTATCCTTTACAATATTATAAAATTGCAAAAAACTTGTCGGATATGGACCTAAGGCGTCCCCCACATTAGGCGTGCGCGTTCCTCGGGCGTGTGAGCGATGCGGGCGCTGCGTGCGCGCCGCAAAAGTGCGCTGCGAGAGCGTCGCGTGTTGCCGCTGTGTGGCTTGTGTGGAGCGCGCACTGCACTCGGTGCTCGCATTGGCCGCCCGGTGACTGACGACGAAAGGCAGCAAAACGCGACGCCACGCAGCGCGGTTGCGGCGCCCGCATCGCTCACACGCCCGAGGAACACGCACGCCTAATGTGGGGTCAGCCTTAATTTTAATAGTACCTAATAATATTTTTAGACATTAAATTATACATTGAGGAAATAAGGGTCAACACAGATTCAAATAACCATATGATTATAATTTCTTATAATATTTTCATTCCTTAATCTAACATGTATTTACATTCCGAAATATTACAATAATAAACAAAAACAAAACGAGATTTTTCCTTTTTTTGTTGAAGTTTGCAAGGGCCTCAGTTCACAATTTCACAAAATTACATTAAAAGTTTTTAGGTTTTTATTAAAACCTGGCCTGCGCCATCACGCAAAAAACACAACCATACTTTGTCTAATAATACAAAAGACAATATACATAATATTATTAAGTATTCGTTTTACAAAAGCAAAGCAATTTAAAATAGTATACATATATACACATTTGCACATCCAAAACTTTAAGTACACACACACTATAGTGTATTCAAAAGCTACAGCGAGTTTTTACAGATTTAAATTTTCCGTTTCAAGCCACGTACTAATCGCAAATAAAAAAGGGTTATCATGAATTAATCTTAACAATAAAAATAAATAAGAATATCAGTACAGTTATTTTTATCACCTGACTACGGCGAAGCCAAAAGGAAGGGTAATGACTAATGATCGATGTATGTATGTATGTTTGTTCCCTCGTAGCGATAAACTACTGGTCCGATTTTAATAAATGAGGTGTAAATATATTCAATATATTCGTAATGTGATGCCGCGGGTAACATAGGCTATATAATATTTTTTCAAAATTTTGTATTTCGAAAATTGAATCTTAAATTCTAACATCTAAAAAAATTAACCGAGATAATCATTACGTGTTTCGTATCAAAAGAAAGGAAAGGCAAGCACGCCACAAATATGTATATATATATTATACATATTTGTGGCGTGCTTGCACAAACATGTTTTTGTACACGTTTAAAATGCGGTCGTACAAACCGCAATATGCAATACGCAAATACGCAATAAAAAATAAGTTAAAAAACTATAACCCAACTACGTAATAAGAAAGGGGTCTAAAAAGGCCGATATAAGAAAATAATTCAGATAGAAATCCAGAAATGCATAGATGCAAAAATGGTCAAGGTGGCAATGGCTAGGTGAGACTTTATAAGGTTCGGCACAGTCGATGTCAACTCAAATACTCGTATGTGTTTTACGGCGATTCGAAGATCAATATATGGTTTTATCTAGTAACTATCACGATGCGACAGCAATATCGATTGAACTTCCGGGTACAACACTACTTCAACTACGATGTGTCCAAACTCGCTTTAGCTTTTGGAAATATACGCAAACACATTTAAAATGTACTAAAAGACATCAGTAAGCATTTTTTATTTAGTTTCAACAACTTATAGTTTGGAATATTTCAATTTGAAATTTTAGCGCAGGCCTAAGGAAGACAGGTTATGTGTAACTGGACATCACTTTGGTAATAAAATAACCCCTATGAGTCTATAGGGTCTATAGCGAGTGCACGCCTTTATTATCATTGTAACTCATTTCTGATAATTACAAAAGACAATTTTTCACTTGCAATATGAACTTTAACAAAACAAATCATGATTTTAATACTCGGACAACATAATTAACTACTAATTACCACGCCTTAAATAACATTTTTTACGTAGCTACTAGTAATATAATATTTCATATTATATGGTTCACCAAAACACCAACCATATATATATTTAATTTATATTAGCACAATAACACTGTTTATAAAATTTCGATACATTCACAAAGATATTTACTAAAACGCATAAAGTATTGTCCTGACTTTCAAAGGAAATATATTTTATAAAAATGTATACAATACTCCCCACATATTCTATATACGTATGAAAAACGAAATCTTGTTTAGTTTATCCCATATAAAAATTCATTTTTTTGGTGAACAAACAGGTACGACCTTCACCAATTTGATCAAATACTTGATTCTCTGTGGTAGTTATAATATTTTTAAATAAATCATAATTATGGTTTATTTGTATTGTATAGATAACTGACTTTACAGCAAATTAAAGATGTTTAACATCAGTCGATGAAGACTAAAGCATCTCGCTCATAGACCATAATATTTCAGAAATATACACCAATTTTATTAAAAGAAATTTATAAATAAATCGTTAAAAAACAATGTAACACTTACAACTAATATTGCATAAGAAAAATGAACATACAATATCTCCTTAAAACTGTAGTAAAAGGAGAAAATTATTCAGACAAACATTTAAAATTGAAATCACATCTTTGTTTTTTACTTTTTTAATACTGACAGTCAATTAGCTGAACGCCTGCTAACCTATTATAGTGGACTGAGATCCCAGCCCCGCCAGACTCCCCTTTTATTCTTACTGATAAAATGTATGTCATATTGTAGTATTAGTTGTGTAAAATGAACGTTTGTATACCCGCGAGAATTGTGCGGTGAGCCAAATCTCAGGGCGCCAAAGGTACAAAAAAATTGTACTAACTTTTCTTAACAGCCTTTGAAATGATTCTAACGTATATTATAGTAGTAGTAGAATAATGACATTTGATTATTATAAATTAAAATTTATACGGATTGCTTATTTTTATGTTGTAGTTGTCATAAAAATAAAAAAAGTAAAATCATCCACATAGAAATAAAAATCATTAATTTTCTAACCTTTATATCTCTGTTCATACTAAGTTTAGACAAAAATGACTTTAATAAGTTTTGTTCCTTACGTTAATACTGAATCAAAAAAAAAAAAAATTGATACTTTATCAGAATCTAAGTAAAGTGAGTACAATTTTTTCGCAACTTCAGCGCCTTGTTACTAAAAATTGGCCCACGGCACAATTGTTCATTGTACACACCACTACTATAGTACAAAATACATTTTATTAGTAAGAACATAAGGAGAGTCTGGCGGGGTTGGGATCTCAGTCCATAAGTACGCTCACACGCTATACGGCCACAAAGTTGTTGGTATTGAAACGAAATAATTTCTCCTTTCACTACAGTCCACCTTACAGATCAACTTTGAATTTAAAATGAATGGTTCTCTTATGCTTGTGACAAACACAATTTCAACATAAAGATATATACATACAACATTACAATAAAGGTGTATAATTACAAGCATAGAAGACACAAAGTGTGAAAACATTCACCGAATCACCATTTGAGATTCAAATCCAATTTATTTGTCGCGAGAGACAATCCAAAATATTATCTAAAAACCATATCACCGTTTAAATTTAACATGATGTTCGCAAAATTTAGATACTGAGTCCTAAATATTAGCACACAACCATTAAGTTGGCCTAGGCATTACCTTAAAATACCACTAAGCACGCCTTATCCTAAAACACAGAGTGCGAAAACAAATCCATAATCACATCGAATGCAGATTAGCTAGAAATGCAGCCGTTATCAGACTTTATATCTACCGTCGTAAAGGAATGAATCGCCAAGACGTGTCACACTCAATAAAATATAGCAATAATTTATCTTCGTACGCTAATATAGTGCAATATAATATTAGTATAGATTTTCATAAGATTGGGAGAAATAAAGCTTAATATTAAAAATATTTACTCACATTGGGCGCTAAATATCAGTCACCATAGATTTAAATAAATGGAAAATAATATACAAAAAACTACAAACTTGACTAGACAGTACCACGGTACCGGTGAACAGATTTGTCTCGTGTCTGAATAGGCCATGATTTAGCAGGGCTTTTAGTGAGCTTGATACATTTTTTTTTATATTACAAATTATAACTAGAGGATTCGAAAGTCTCTTACTCTAATTTAAATATAATTTGTACGGGTATATGTTCAAAAAAACTATTGCTCCATTCGAGAATAAATATTTTGTGCAATGCGTAGTTTGAGCATATAAGAATCACTGAGTCAGGAACGGAAGTAGTAAGGTTACAGTAGTGGGCGAGACAAATGTAAATATGAATATAGAAGTGGCCACTAAAAGCCCTAAGTGTTGTACATAATATTTAATAAATTTTCTTTGACCAAATTCGAAACTATCCTATTATGGTTACTTCTTAAGCGAGAAAGTGTATTTAAATATTACCAAAATAATTTAGTACTTACATGAAATATTATAATCAATTTATTATATAAAATACAGCTCACATCTTCACTGTGCTCTCTACTCTTCGTTAAACAAAATATAGAATCCCATGCGGTCCTCAATAGATTCACTGTAAATAAATTATACTTGTAATGTAAGATTTTATTAGATAGTCTTAACTAGAAAACCAAGAAAAAACAAATTTGCTTGCTTGCAAATTTACTTGCAAAACAAACAAAAAGAAAAAAAAACTTGCTGTTTTAGGTTGCGTTGTTGCGTGTACGTATGCGTTGTTATATTATTGTCTATTATAACACTATACCTGGTTGTCGACTGTGGCGCTGCGCTCGGCGGCGAGGCGCAGGCGCGTGTGCGCGAAAGTGGGGCGCGCGGCGGGGTCGGCGTGCCAGGCGGCGCGCATCAGCTCATACGGGCCGGGCGGGCAGCCGTCCGGCGCCTCCATGCGGTATCCGCGCTCCACGTGCCGCACCACCTCTGCTAGCGGCTGTTCAAACGACACGGTTAATTAGTTAACTAGTTTTCGCAACCCGTTTTTGGTCAACGAATAGCGAGCATAATATACAGAACAGGGATGTTACGGATGCATTTTTTTTCACATCCGCGGATGCGGATCTGTATCTGTATCTGTATCAAAAATCTTAAGTGTTGGTTTGGTAGGGTAAAAAAAATACGAGAATCTAGGTAAGTGGCTATGACATATAAGTTATCCTCTTTTAACAAAGTGGAAAATATTCCAGAAATTTCAGCTTTTAAAGTTGTGGCTCCACAGTGAATTGAAGATTCCGGTGAAGCTGTCAAATAGTCACAAACTTTTTGCGACAGCATTCGAATTATTGGAATCACTGATGAAATGAGAGTCTGAGAACTGCTAAGTTCACTTGCTGCAAACTTTAAAAGGTTTCAATAGCTCAACACAACATTCTATGATTTTCCACTCTTCTGGTAAAATAGGGTCAATCTCGCTGTCATTTATGTAAAGGCTTAAGGCATCTTTTGCTTTCAAAAAGCGCTCTAACATATAAAAAGTACTAAGTAATCTTGAAAAACATATACCTATACGTAGTACATTACATACGTACTATTACGTACCTACGTAAACAGCTCAGTTATTTAGTATGCGATGATATTTCTTAATAAAAAGCACAATAAAAACAACGTGCGCGTCAGATCTTGTCACGACAAAACAATAGCGAGACGCGTCACTGTCACCGATTGACCGAAGTCCAAAATAAAATTATTGCTTTCCTATTGGTCAATCAGCACGTCCGGTCCTCGACATGCGCCACTCGCCGGGCCCGCCCCTTTCTTTCTCGTCGCGACCTGCTACACAACCGCATCCGCATCAGTTCCGCATCGATTTATACGGATGCGGATGCAGATGCGAATGTCTAAATAGATGCGGATGTTCTGCATATGCGGATGCGGATGCGAATATTCGCAACATCCCTGATACAGAATACAGATAATGAATGTTTAATATTCTTATACACTGTGTACTTACGATTCTTGGATATGGCACTCTTCCGAATGAATAGATCTCCCAGAGAAGAATTCCGAAACTCCACATGTCAGACTTATTTGAAAATTTCTGAAATTGGTAATAAATAATTATTAATATACATATAGAAAAGTAGAAATCAATTGATACCTGTAATACATAAAATATTGTGTAAATTGAGCATCGACATAATGTTTTAAACCTAGCCTAACGAATTTAACTTTTTGACTTTTATGCACATAGGAAATAATTCCAGGGGGACACAACAAATACTTTTTAATCTCAATTTTATTCACTTCATACCTATTTCTATATTTCTTAAGTGGAGACAGAGTTCTGCTGTCATTTTACTGGCTGAAAATCAAAGTGTAGGAAACTTCACATTATCATCACACACAACACTCACGTTGTACTTGAGCGCTTCCGGTGCGGTCCACTTGATGGGCAGCTTGGCCTGCACGCGCAGCGCGTCGGCGGGGTCGTCGGGCGCCGAGTCAGGGCGTGCGAGGCCGAAGTCCGCGACCTTGGCCGTGCCCTCGGCGGATATGAGCACGTTGCGCGCGGCCAAGTCGCGGTGCACGACGCGCGACCGCTCAAGGTACTCCATGCCGCAGCACGCATCGCTGTTAATGAAATAATAAATTATGTGTATTGAAATAGAGAGTTTATTTTGTCTGTAGTAAGACCTCATGGATCTCTGTAACCCTCACTCGGCAAAATGCAATTCAAGCGCTATCAAGTCAGTTTTTTCGGTCGTGGTCGTTATATATGTCAAGCCGGCCTGTTTGTGATTTTAAATTATTACATAATTTAATATGTACTCACTACGCGAAATTGATCTGATTGAGTTGTGTGACGTAGTGGCGGCCCCGGCTGCGCAGATAGTCGAGGAGCGAGCCCTGCGCACAATGCTCTGTCACGATGCACGTGCTGCCGTTAGTACTGAATACAACGCAGCCAAGCAGACGGACCAAATTCTCGTGCTTTAGCGATCTGGAATAAGAGATAAAAGCATTGACATGGAAATATGGACGAAGTAAACTTATGCAGTTTCAGTCACTGGCCATAGGAGAGGCTAAAGATTCGTAACTAATAAGCTCTTTTCGTGCGTTCAGAACTACATTAGGCCTTTACCTATGAAATTGCCGTTTTGTATGAAAAAATTTAAACGAATTTTTTTCATGTATTTTTTATTTGTATTAATCGAATTTCAATTAATCGAACCCATGCAATCAATGCATCTTTGCCAACGCAGTGGCAGTTTATTGATGCCCTTCATAAAGAAATCAGCTGGACGGGAGGCAACAAATTCTTCAAAGGCATTTTGTACTGCCTCTCGGGTATTGATTTTTTTTCCCGCCAAGAAGTAGTAGTCTGTAGGCGCAAGGTCTGGTGAGTAGGGCGGATGACGGAGAGAGATGAGAGAGCTTCCAACCGCAGTTCTTGTAACTTGGAGACCGTCTGCTGTGCAGTATGAGGTCGCGCGTTGTCGTGCAGGAGCAGCGGAGACGAGTGATTGACCAATGCTGGTTGGAGATGTGCCAGCTTCTCCATCATTGTGTTCAGTTCTTCACAGTACACATCTGCAGTAATGCTCACCCTGTTTGGTAAGAAGCTGTGATGAATCACACCGGCGCTCGACCACCAAACAGTGACCATCACTTTTCTAGGGGTAAGTTTTTGTTTAGGGCAGGGGTCTCCAAACTTTCCAGCCTTAGGGCCATACTGATTACTCCCGTAAGTTCCGAGGGCCAAAACCATATTATCATTGTTGCCGGTGGTAAAAAGTGAAATAGTCCACTGATGAAAAAAAAGTCCGAAAAAGTACGCAACGTTTAAAAAAGGCTGCAAATCGGACTAAAGTCCGCAAAACGGCAACACTGCATATTATTAATTTTCCTATCATTATCTGTAATTTCTAGATTAGTCGTAGAGTACGAGCCATGAGGAGTAACGTGACACGACATCTGGTGGACACAAGCGGAAATAGGTAGTACCTTCTATCGCTAACAGATGGCGCTAATAGCACGTACAGAATAATCTCGTTGGTTCGAGAAAGTTCTGGTGTCTTCCACTCACTTCTAGATGACAGTAATTGGAATATATAAGAAGGCTAGTGGCGCAACCACAAGTCAGTTCCTATGACACTGTTGTGAAATAAAATAGTACGTAAGTACCTCCATAAAACGTGTTTGTGCGTGTTTAAGTTTAAGACATCTTTGTAACAGTATTTTGATTTGAATTGTTGCTTTTGTGTGTGATTTAGTAGTATGGAAAAGAAGCGAAAAATTGATAGTGAATGCAGAAAATTCAAAGATCAGTGGAACATTCAGTATTTCGTAATGGAGTCCAGTAACAAGGCGCTATGTTTGATTTGCAATGAAAGCATAGCCGTTCTCAAGGAATATAACATTAAACGTCATTATGAAACAAAACATTTTCAAAATTACTCAAAATATACAGGAAGTTTGCGGACAGAAAAATTCGAAGCTATGAAGCGCGGATTGAAATCGCAACAATCTTCATTTACAAAACTCAAAACTGAACAAGAGGCTGCAACTCGTGCCAGCTTTCGTGTGGCTCTTGAAATTGCAAAACGTGGAAAACCATTCACCGATGGAGAAATGATCGGAGAATGCATAATTGCAGTAGCCGAAGAAATGTGCCCTGAAGAGGTAAATTTATTAAAAACAAAACTGACAGAGTATGTCAGCAAACACTGTGGCTAGAAGGGTAGAAAACATCGCTGAAAATATCCTCTCAACTGTTCGACAAAAATTGTCATGTTGAGTGGTTTTCTTTGGCCTTGGAGATACTGCTCAGGTGTTGATTTATATTCGAGGAGTAGATAAAAGCTATGAAGTGCATAAAGAAGTTCTTGATATGTATAGTATTCATGGCACAACTACTGGTACAGATATTTTTAAAGGAGTTGAAATGGCCATTAATCAAAAGAACCTTCGATGGAAAAACTTGACAACTGATGGAGGCAAAAACATGAGTGAGAAAGATAAAGGAGTGGTCGCTCTTGTGTCAAAGGCTGTAGAAAATGACGGTGGTTCAAAACCATTAGTCTTACATTGTATCATTCATCAACAGTCTTTATGCGGAAAATGTTTGGATATGTCTGAAGTTCTGAAACCAGTCATATCAACTGTTAATTTTATCAGATCTTTTGGGCTGAATCACCGACAATTCCGACAATTTATTGAAGAGATTGGAGAAAATGACTTACCTTATCATACTGCCGTACGTTGGCTTAGTTGTGGGAAAGTCCTTCAGCGCTTTTTTGAACTTCGAGCAGTGATCGAAATTTTTTTGAATGAAAAGCATCGCCCTCTTACTGAATTACAAAACAACGCATGGCTGTGGAAGTTAGCATTCTATGTTGATTTGACAAAACATGTGAACGAACTGAATTTGAGATTGCAAGGAGAAAACCAGCATCTTCCTGATTTATACACTAATATCAAATAATTCCGGAAGAAATTGATACTGTTTCAATCACAACTACGAACTAAATGTTTTTCACATTTTAAAACATGTGAAATATTCAGCCACACCACTGAGACTGAGTTTCCTATAGATTTTGCAATCGAAACTTTGAGTGCTTTGAAAATAAATTTTGATACTCGTTTCTCGGACTTTGATGCCATTGCGAATCAAATTAAGATTTTTCAGAATCCTTTTGATACTGACATTGAAACCCTAGCCCCGGAACTTCAAATGGAAATGATTGATCTACAGTGCAGTGATATAATTAAGAACAAATATCAAAACTCATCTTTGTTGGAATTTTATAAGGGTCTTCCACTGACACAATTTGATAATTTGCATAAATTTGCTCGTGGGCTGTTTTCTGTTTTTGGTACTACTTATTTGTGTGAGAAGACCTTCTCCAAAATGAAGTACACAAAAAATGTTTACAGATCTAAATTAACTGATGAGCATCTTAAATCTCTTTTAATAATTGGTACAAGTAAAATTAGTCCGCAACTACAAACTATTGTCAGTGGAAAATCTTAATTACATAAATCTCATTAGTATTTCTTATGTCATTATGCTTGTTATAAGTTATGTTTTTATTTAAAATGTATAAAATGTTAGTTGGATTCATTTCAATAATTTGTTAGTTATTATATACTGAAGTTAAATTTTCTGCATATTATACATGTCTTTACTCATTACAATTCTGTGTTTCTTTATCTAACTTATCACAAAAACAATAACAATAAGCCTACAACAATGTAATGAGTAGTTAGCCCATGACCATATCAATGTAGATGTCATATTAATAATTATTCAACATAAAATTAGAATACTTCAGTAAACTAAATTTAATTTGCTATAAAAAATATGTTCTCTAAAAGAAGTTTTCAAGTATGCTAGCTCTCCGCGGGCCGGACAAAATCTGTCCGCGGGCCGGATGTGGCCCTCGGGCCGTAGTTTGGAGACCCCTGGTTTAGGGCATTGTTTAGGTGCTGAACCAGGATCCAACCAACTTGCTGAGCGCTTGTGGTAATCAAACAGAATCCATTTTTCATCGCAGGTAATAATGCGGTTCAAAATTCCTTAATTTGTGTGTCTGTTGAGCAGTGCAAGGCACGTCTCGACGCGTACTTCGCGCTGGCGATCATTGAGTTCGTGGGGCACCCATTTGTCAAGCTTTTTTACCTTGCCAATTTGACGCAAATGGACCAATATTGACACTAACGTCGAAAGCTGCTGCTAATTCAGCCGTAGATTTGTATCATCAGCTTCCACAATCGCCTTTAATTCGTCATTGTTGACCAAAGTCTTCGGACGACCGCGAGGTTCATTTATCAGGTCGAAATTTCCAGAACGGAAGCGAGCAAACCAATAACAGGTGGTGTGTTGGTTTGTAGTGTTAGCTCCGTAAACGTCGTTGATGTTGCGTGCTGCTTGTGCCGCGTTGCTGCCACTACGGTACTCATATTCCATAATTACTCGAATTTTTGACGTATCCATGATGACGAAAAAGATTGAAATGCGATGAAAATGTAACACTTATCAATAAACAAATGACTACTTTTGGAAAAATAATTCCATGTTTTTAAAATAAAATTAATTTGAAATTAGAATTCTTAGCCAAACAAATATTATTTTAATTTGAAATGGCCAGTACTGCAGAACGGCAATTTCATAGGTAAAGACCTATTTTTATTATGCTGTTTTTAACCGACTACGGCGAAGCCAAAAGGGGAATGATTTTGACAGACTATGTATGTTTGTATGTGTGTTCCACGGTAGCGACTAAGCTACTGGTCCAATTTTAATAAATGAGGTGTCAAGAGATTCGTAATAATAGCCCGGGTAACATAGGCTATATAATTTACGTAGTTGGGTTATAGTTTTTTTTATAAAAATTGTAGTTATTTATAAAACATAAACACATCTACACAAAGTTCAAAGTTCACCCGTTTACAATTCGTTGAATTTAAAGTACTTACGCCATCACGCTAGCCTCCGCTCGGAATTTGCTCGCCGCCTCCCTGTCTTTAAGTATTTTGACGGCGACCTTCTGTGTGCCGTTGAGTATGCCCAGCATGACGTCACCGAATTCCCCCTTGCCAATATTCTCACGAATTTCCAGATCCCTCTCGTTTATCACCCATCCTGTAAATACAATAAAAGTATGGAAATTAAGATTTGGCTATCCATAGATAGGTGGTGGAAGTCCATTAGTGAGTTTATTTAGTTTATTGTATACAAAGTGCATGCGTGTATGCAAGCGAGTCAACGAACTTTATAGACAGGGGGAGGTCGTTGTGATCGAGCGGCACGTAAGTCTTTAAATCATTAGATACCCGTTACCCGACCGATAATTATGTTAATATGCGGCGGTAGGCGGTATACGTACGCGAGTCGACGAACTTGTGCGGCAGCGGGCCGTCCGTGTGGTCGGGCGGCGCGTACGCGTGCGGAAATTGCGCCGCGCCCGACACCGACGGCGTGGGCGGGTACGGCGGCGGCTGCTACAGAAAATACCAAAAAAATAAATCACTTAGAAATGTTGAAATCGTCCATTTTGCTGGAACATAAGGCTGGCTATATCATACTTTAACATTAACTATCCGTCAGTCAGATTTAACTTTTTAGTACTTTAAAGTACAGATTTTTACCAATTTATAAAATGTATTTTTTTGGGATAGTACATGACGTAATAAGTTAATAACAATGTAAGTTACCTGCGGGTGCGGCGGGAAGGTGGGCGGCAGCACGCTGTTGATGGTGGCGCCGTTGGGCGACGACTTGGGCAGCCACCGCTCCAGCTTCGTGCACAGACCGTCCGCGTCTTTTAGATAGTGCTAGAAAATGATTTGTTTCATTAGTGCTCTGTAGCTCAGTAGTTAGCGCGTTGGCGCCTATGTGTCCATAGATACTATTATTATCAACGCAAATACTTTAATGGTAGTAAAAACATAATATTAACGTTTGAATAGTGTAACAATTCACGATTCTAATATTTACATAGGAATAATATTATAACTATGTATACATTGATTCTTAATATTCTCAGGCAGTAAGATAACATTTCTAAGCACTTCACCTCTCTTTCCTTCTTTGTAAGTTAGTAGAAACAACTGATTTTTAGCTGTTATTTTAACTTAATCAGTCTATAATCTTACCTGAACGAGATCTGACATGTGATCGAAGAACTCTTCATCATCAATGGTCAGTCGCTGGTTCTGAGTGTCCGGTGCGGTCGCCCATTTCACCCTAAATAAGCAAAAAAATAATATGAATACATCAATAACTTTTCACTTTCATAAAAAATTGCTGTTTAATAAAATAGTTACATAATAATATCATCCCTTTGCAAATCAATTATGCCAATAATTATAAATGCGGAAACAAATGTTGTTTATTAAGCCATTAATGTAACAATTGTTTTGACGTTAAACCTGTATTAAATTCCCACAACGCTACTTAAGTCGAACGCTTCGTGTGAATCAGAGGCTTAATTATGTAATTAAATAATTAAAATATTGTAATTAGCAGATCCGAGATAGCCAAGAAAGAGTTTGACAATTGAACAGGGGTAATGGGGTATGTAAAGCTACCTATAATAATCGTGTTTAATGTTTTGACATGTTTAATTTAGTACAGTAATTTGGTAGTTTTATCTGGAAAGTTTTCCGGCGTTATTTTATATAGTTAAATAAGTCGGAAAGGAATAAGGAAGTAATACAGAAACTGCTTTCTATTTTTCCAGGATGGCGGCTCTAGCGGTAAAGATACGAGGTAGCAAAGTGGAAATATCGTAAAATTAGCAATTTTCAGAATTCTGGAAAATAGTTTCCAGAATAACAACAAAACAATACATGTAACCGCTTTTTTCTCGACCAAATGTCTGTACTAATTTTTATATAGTGTTTTTGATTGTGATGAATTGAATCCTGTATCATAATAATGTAATCTATTTTAGTGTTCTCATTGTAGCTATGCAACGAGCCTCGTAGTATTCAAATATCCTGCTGCAGGACTTCTGCTCCCCTACACAATTTCCATTAATATATTATATCGATTATCCTACTTCGTTACACAAGACATAGCTCTGTCGCGTCGCGCAATTGTGCTAGGGATATGTACTGACCGGTAGTGCTCGACCCGGCCGCGGAACCGGACGCACAGCGTGTGGTCGCCGGGGAAGTTGGTGCTCTCCCGAACCAGGAATACGCCGTCCGGTGAGCCGGACAGCAGCGCCTCCGCGCGCTCTCGTGATATCGCACCGTGATGCCATCTTATAAAATAAAAAAAAAACATAAAGTGGCTAAACGTGGCAGAAAGTTAAATTTCATTCATCATTTAAAATCCAAAAATACTCTAATCGTATACCTAAAGCACATCACTTCAAAATGAATAAAGAATTAAAATGTGTACACCTGGTGCCATCTTTGTCTTGAGCCATACTTTAGAAAGTTGTTATGTAAGAAGTATAAGTAGCTTCCGACGGATGGCGTTATGTCTAAAAACGTGTGGTGACGGGACGGGACCTTAAAATCCCTACCCCCTAAAGAGTTTAATTTCAAAACAAAATGTTATTTGATGGTATTACCATTGCGACTTGTCCCTCCCAAAAACCACACTTTTCCCCTTTTGAGAAAAAAAACAACTGAACAATACAGTTTTTCGTCAGGGTCTGACATGTTTCATTCCGTTATCTCTGTCTTATGCATTTTCTAGACATAACAAGTACGGTAAGAACTTAGAAGTCATCTTTACTTTGCATTTGTTTTGATAATACATTGATCTTCTGTTTTTACGTAGCTCAAATAATAACATACACTCAGTCAATAATACGGCATGTTTTCACTTAAAAAATAATCACAAGCTGTATTTCGTGAACACCGATTAGTAGTTATCTGAATCAATGTAATTTTTTATGTTTAACACACGAACTTATCAGTAGAAAATCTAGATGGAAGCGACTGTTTGTATTTAATTATTTGCTACATTATTTTGTAAAGTAATAAATATTAATTAATACACAGAATTATTTACTCGAAATGTTGAAAAGGTAAGTAAAAGTCTGTTAGTTCGTCGTCCTCCACTAGACTGTCAGTCATGACTGCGAGAGACCAACTAGCGGGAGAAATCGCCGATTAACTTATCTTATCCGATGTGAACACATTTCGCGGTTTCATCTTTATCTACACGTATACAGTGACGGCTGACGCGACACATGAGACAAAGTACAATGTAACACCTGTCCTAATATTATGAAAAGTTATTGATTAAGTACTTAGTAATATTAGTAGTAGCTTCATGCCACAAAGTCTGTCTGTCTGTCCGTCCGTCTGTTTGTCACCAGGCCGTGTGTTCTCAACCGTTATAGCTAGAGAGTTCAAATTTTGATGATGATGATGTTGTATTTCTGTTGCCGCTATAAGAATAAATACCTAGAATTAGTGATTAAAAGGTCTATGGACATTTTGTCTATTTTCGTTGACGATTGTTACCTCGTTACACAATAGGCTAATTGACCTTGTTTTAATTTATGTCCTAAACGCTTCATAATTGTTTCATTATACAAAGAAATACATAATTTTGAAACCTAAAATCCTCCAAATAAATATTCTAAAAATACACTTTTTTTAAAACCGCCTAAAACACTATTCGTCATGTTGGTTGATAGATTATCTGTGCTTTGACTTTATACTAGTACTATTTGTAATCTGTGCTATAGTCCGTAGTAGTAAAATGGCGGTGTTACGTTCCGTTTGACGTTTTGACATAAATTTTTAAAACACCTTTATTTATCAATCTTAAGTTTATAATTTATGATATCGCTAGAATAAATTTTTCTAAGCCAAGCACTAAAGGAAATACTCCATCCAATGTATGAAATTAAATATGAGTCAAGTGGCGCCAAAAAGCAACCCATGTATTTGGCTGTCACAAAAAGCCTGACAAATTTCATAACAAAATTTAATATCAAAATATTGATTTGGTGAGGAGTTTTGAAACGGTCCGCCGCATAAGATACTTCACATCTATCAAGTGCACAAGATAGCCGGATAGGTCTAACGTTTGCTTATTTTAATCCCATAGATTTACTTTTCTTCCACTCGTATTTTCGCTACTTGTTTAGGTCTCAAGTAAAACAATGTAAGTTGACTCACGGCCACTGAGTAGTGTTGATCAGCCTGTTTCCCGGTGGCGGTGGGTTCTGGCCTGACGAGTTCACGAGCACGTCGCTGGCACCCTTCGGCAACACTGAAAATAATTACAACCATTATTAGACACCTGTAAAATTGAAGACATTTTATGAGGTAATTAGAGAGTGGGGAAATAAAGTAGGCCAATGCCCAATGTGGGCTGTAAGCCATAGTTGATAAGACTTTTTTCCGTGTCCTATAAGATAGTTTTACTTTAAAGTCATAGCACATTTGGTACCCAAACCTATGTATATTATATCATAGAATCTGGCAAACGAAAGTTGAACCTGGGTTGCTTGGAAACTTTTAACTTGGCAACTCTATACTTACGACCTTCAAAGTCAATTTGCCGTGTGTATCTATGGATGTCTTCTACGTCACAATTGATTCTGTTCCAAATAGCGCTTTTATGTTTGAAATTGTTACCTATGTGCTTTTATTATTAGATTACGCGATAGTATTCGCAGTGGATATATGGTAATTAGGAATATAATATTACGAGCGGACCCACAGACGTTGTCCTGCCGGGCTGATTTGTAAATCTAAACCATCCAGGGCGCCACCCAAACGCATACAATAAAATTCATTCAAATCGGGCCAGCCGTTTAGGAGGAGTTCAGTGACATACACACGTACAGTAGAATTATATATATAAAGAAAATACACACACAGCACACCTTAACACTGATAAATATTGCCTGGATTTGTCCAAAAATCATCAGTCCTAGGTAGAGAAAAAATTCTAAGCGCAGTAATTATAAAACTTATTAATTTTACTTTGTAACATTTTCCGCCACATAGGGCACGATATGCAATATTATAGTTCATAATTTCACAGTATGTTCGGTTGTAATAATTAATTGTCTGCTTTCGTAAAAAGTCGATATTTGTTATTTACCTAATCACCATTGCGTAAAAACGTATTCTGTAACGTTACTTTGATTTTGAAATATTTTGCATTTTAAATAAAACATCTAATAATAGGTAAGTATTATTAGGGACCCGAGTACTAACAATAGGTACGCCGTATACGATATACATAGTGTTCGTGGTATTTTTTAATTTTATATAGAAACCAGCCTGACGTAAGTGTGAAATATTATGTCATACTTTTTCGTTGTCTGATGATAACTTTACAAAGAATCCCAATTCTCGTATTTAACTAACGACTTTCAACTTACATACCTTCAATGTATTATAAATGAATTGTCTTGATATCATAAACTGATTTTGGAGTTCGCACCAATTAAAAAGCGTTTAACGTTGGTTAGACGTTTATGAGAAACCCATTTTGCTGTTTTAACATATCGAGACTGCATCGAAATTGTATTATTGTAAGATCGAAACGAAATTGTTTAATTAACAGAATCGATCTACAGGTATTAATTACTATTTACACCAAAAATATTTAAATGTTGTGTATAACTACAAAAAATCCAAATAGACTACCAAAATGTTATTCTTTATTTAAATCTGATTATGATCAATCATCAGATTTAAATCTGTACAAGAATATGTGGTTGTATGCTATTTTTGCAGGAATTTATAGGTTAAATATAAATATTTTATTACTGGTCAGCACCAAGAAAAACTACTAAGGCCCGATTCGACCAAACTTGAAGTTACACGAGTGTAACTATAATGAGAATAATTTTACTCCTTCAATTTACTCTAGGATATCTTCGTTTGCGTTTTACCAAGTTACTCTAAGAGTATACTATGCTCGGTATTATTATTCAATGAATAATGAACGAATGTATAAACCGACAAAAAATCATGTACTATTGTTTGTATTAGAATGACTTGTACGCCATAATAATTTAATTTCGTAGAGTAATACAGTAAAATGTCAATATCAAATTATAACACTTCACAATGACATTGATCGTGACAATTGACAGCCAGCTGTGCGACTATTCACTATTCTCAGTTTAATACTTTACTTCGTCAAAATCGCCCGTGTAAATATTTACTCCCGTGTAATTACCTTATTCTTGGATTAGAAGTTGGAAAAACGCAAAACCAGCTTACTCTTAGATTAGGAAACATTTAACCTCGAGTAAAATTTTACTCCAGTTTGGTCGAATCCGCCCTAAGAAGAAAGAAATAGACAAAGGATTTTTTAAAAATTAATTCTTGACCCCTATCAATAACAGCGCTTGTTGTTTGCATTTATCTTTTCTTATGCCATGTATACAGTTTAAACTTTAAACTTACAACTAAATAATAAAATGTAATATAAAATAACATACCTACACGAATGATGCAAAAGCAAATATTTAAAATTAAACAAAAAAAAGTGCATAGAAACTAGCATCACAGTTTATCACTTTAATTATATTTTATTATCACAGTTTACTGCCGTTTCTTTTATTCGCAACTTTCACTATACTCACACAATATTTCAGGAATACCTCCCTGGGTTTTCCCCCCAGAATGCTGGGAAGATTCTCATCCGTCAATTTCCCTGTGCCCAATTTCTCAATTTCAAAGTCGTATCAATTGCTAGCAAAAATCGGGCACTCGAGAGTAACAGGTGAGGAACCGTCTCTGCAACTCCGGGCTGACATAGGCACCACGAGTCCTCCTTCAACTTGAACCGATTCAAGTAGAAGGCAAATCCGCCGTGTCCAGTCAGTACTTGTATTGTGTGATGTGTAATGTCTATTTTACCTACTATTCTGTGCGCAGTAGCGGCGCTGGGGAAAAAGTTTCGTGACTTCGGCCGTCCCGCCCGACACATATCTCCTGTCCCAATCTTCAATCGTATCCTGTCTTAAGATACGCTTAACGAATGACACAGGAAACTGGTCGTAATCAGGTTTCCGCTTCAACCTCAGAGTGGCCTCCTTGACTAGTTGGTCGACTCTTTCATTCCCCCCTAAGCCTTGTGCGCCTTAATCCAAAACAGGGAAACCTCCCGACCCTGCAATGCAGCTTTCCAGAGGGCCCCCTTATTTGCACTGCCAGGGGATGAGGGGAATCGAGAGTGACCGCCTGAAGGGACGATCTGGAGTCGCTGAGGATACCAACCTTGTCATTCCACTCTCGCAGGCTACTTTCACGGCTCCGTTTAACGCCAAGAGATCGACCTGGTAGACTGTGCAATACGTCGGCAATGCAAGCTTGACGGCCTTAGTTTTGGTCTCGCCTTTCCAAACGGAAAGCGCGGCTCCGACCCGGCCCTCAATCTTGCTGTCGTCCGTATATATTCTATGTTCGTGGCTGTTAACCACGTCTGAGTATATATTATGTTCTCGTTTACCCCTCATCCGGCGGAGCAGGTGGAGCTGGAATTCGGTCCAGCTCCACCTGCTCCGCCGGATGAGGGGCCTCGGGGGAGGTGATCAAGTAGGGGTATCCCAGCCAATCGTAAAGCAGAGTTCAGGGAGTTCACAGAGCGCAATAGACAAAGTATTTAGGATAATCATACCAATACGCAAACTTATAGGACAGTAGTATTTGAATTTAAAGCCCTGTCTCAAGTTACCGTAACCGAGGAAACCCTATCTGAAAGGATTACGGCGCAACCATAATGCGAAACCGAATAGGTTAATGTTACATTTAGGTAACTTTTTATATACAAAATAACTTTGTAATGAATTACGCTACTTGCTGAACATTCAGTAATTATTCTATCAAATACCTAACTACATTAATTGCTGTGGAGAACGGCATGAGTGATGCCTGTTGAAATTACGACATTTAAAAGTCCCTGTCCCAGGCACTGGAACGATAAGATTAGTTATTTCGCTCGGTGAATACTGTATAAAATTATAAATCATCACATGCCGGACGAAAAGGTCTAAGGCTGGGAATATATTATGATCCGGAATCTGGCGGGCCCGTGAAAATTCAGAGCACTGAAATTAGAACTCTGCGCCAATACCATAGAGTTGAAAATCGAAGTGTCGAGTGTCAAGCTGTCATATATGACATTGACATTCTCTTATGTATTAGAACAGAGTTCTATTTTCAGTACTCTGAATTTTCTACAGCGTTCCGGATTTCGGACAATAAAGATCCATCATTAGTTTAAATTCCTAACGAGTGTCGAGTTATCATTGCCATGAAGAAAATGCTTTTACTTTTCTTTTTGAACGTCTGCACTCTGCGACCGACCTTAGATGTGAAAAGCGAGCCGAGTTAATATTTATAAATGGCAATGTCATTGGCTTATTCCTGACATGTGCATGACTAAGGGATACACTTCATGAGTTCGTCCTCATGAATCATACTTCGCCTTGACGGTGCGTTCAAAGGGCGACGTAAGGCCGATTGCCTTTTCTTCTAATCGTACTTCAGATGAAAATGTTTTTAAAGGTCTAATAATAGTCTTGTGTGGATTGTCTGCGTATTGTTAGGTTATCCTTTAAAAGCAGCTTTAAAAGCTTTGTAAAGCAGCAGCTCTTTCTTATTATAATAAATGACAGTCCTAAACAACAAAAACTGGCCAAGTGTAAGTTGGACTAGCGCAGTGTTACAGACAGACGGACGGACAGAGGGGCCTTAGTGATAGGGTCCCGTTTTTTACCCTCGGGGTACGGAACCATAAAAAATATAGCTAAACATACTACATAGGCAAGTGCGATGCGATGCTGCCAAATGTAGATCAACCCTTAAGCAGTATTGGCACTTGGCCGTGTCATAAGTCCGAGCCCAGAGGTAATCAATCATGCTTTGCAATAAACAATTTAATTCGTACGTTAATTTGCCGAGGAAATTAGGGATACATATCCGCTGTTGCATATTCAGTACACGCAAACCGGTACAGTTTAATCAATAAGGCGATGCTCATCCACATCGTCCAATTCCCAATATATTTAACGTTTATTTAGCTGACCAAAAGGAGAAGTTAATTTTGGCAAAGCTATTATGTATTACCAAGCTGTTTTGGAAAACTGTGAGTCAGTGTTTACATAACTGTCTAGAAACATGAAACGTAATATTTTAACGGGAACCTTGCCTTGCCTTACCTTGATAGGTATAATACCTACTTCCTTATATACTTCCGTTACGTGTCTTCATTACAATAGTTTTGTTTTTTTGGTTACAGTTAAGCAAATTTCCATAACTTGCCCAATAAAATATAACCTATCCTAACCTTTCGGTGTGGATATCCGACGTCATTTACTGCCGTACCCCATTTTTCCAGCGCTATCGGTTTCTCGCAGCTTCCATCTACCGACTCCCTGCGACCTTATACTACATATCCGAAAGGATCCAATTTCGATCTCGTTATAAATAATGTAGGTTAGGTAGGGCGTAGCTTAGCGTAATGAATTCCTTGAAAATAGACTACATACCGGTGGTGGTCTGCGACGTGTGCATGACGGCAGGCGCGGAGCCGGGCGGCGGGGCCACGGCGCGGACCGACGATGACATTACGCTCTGTGAAGAAATATCATAGGATAAATCATGCAGTTGTTGCCACTTAAAATTTGTTAAGTCTCTATAACTCACTGTCAGCAAATTGGGGGAAAATAAATAGGTAATATTATTCTGTGAAAACAACGACGGTTCATGCAGATACATAATTTAATAGAGTCGCAAAATGTTGCCTTAATTTTCTTTGGAATTCGTTAGTAATATTTTGTATTTAGAAAACTGAATCACTATTTAATAATCTTAACATAATTATATATTTTATAAATATACTATTTTCAATATCAATGTTATCACGTTTGAGATAAAATTGTTTTGCAGTTCATAATTATTATATTAGAACTCACATTATATGGAACGGAGTTGAGTAGAGCTGTGGGCGAGAGCGGCGCGTGAGGACCATTGCTTCCACTCACTCCACCGCCGGACTAAAAACAAACAATTTATATTTTATTACAGTATAATAATTAAGTCTCAGACAAATAGCAGGGATTACAGTATAGGATTTACAGACAGAAAGTTCCTCTATTGGAAGACTGGCAAGCCAATTAACAGTACTAGCCAAATAAACTCTTAAGAATCACTACACAATTCTAGTGATATGAATTTGCAACGAATACTGGTCTATTTTCATCTCAATTGTAACAATTGTCAATATTGACGACTAAAGGTGTGGGCCCTACCCAAGGCTTACCCCAGCCAAGGCGCTAGTCTTAACTAGCTGGTATGACCAAAGCTATTGTATAGATTTAGTACTGCCTGCATTGTGTTTGAGAAACTAACTATTTAGCGTCCTAGCACTAAATAAAAATTTACTTTATCGCCTCTATGATATTTTTTGGAAGATAATTATATCTTCCCAATTTTATAATCTAACAAAAAACTGAGTACATAAAATTGTGTGACTAATTTATTCGTTAGCAGCTAATAATATTGCTTGCAAATGTTACATACGTTACATACAGGTGCATGCCAACAGTCACCAGCCTGGGGTACGTATCAAGGTTAAACGGTCGTATAAAATTCCAAATTTAAGGTTAAAACAATATTAAACCACTGAAATAGCCTTAGCTTCCAATGACAATATACTGAGTTGCGGATATTATTCCTGACAAAGGTTTCGGTTTTGTACCGAATATGATACGATGGGCTTTCTAGACAAGTCTGAACAACTATTAACCATATTTTTATATTTATTAAGTGTTTTAAGTGCTTCTTTCAAACTTACGATTTAAGCTGAGTGTCAAATTCCTGTAAAACTAGGCGTGCCATATATATTGTAATCGATATTTTTATAGCATACTTTCTTATACAATATTTAATATGTTGTTCAGTTGGCAGCCTTACCTAATACCTATAAACCAAAATATGCATAGCTTTTCAGGGTTTGATTGTGCAACGTACCGGCAGCTGGTGCGGGGGCTGGCGCTTGAGGCGAGCGGGCGCGGTGGGCGCGGGCGCCGCCGACGCCGAGTACCAGCCGCACGGGCCCACGCCCTGCGCGCCAACGTGCACGCCGTGCTACAACACAGAGAATTTAGTACGCTAAGTGAGGACGGCGGAGGTTGATGAGCAGTGAGTAAAGGTTATTTTCCGCATTTTAAAATGTATACTAGGTACATATAACGATATGTTGTGTATATGGACGTTAATACGTAATCATAGCCGATTACAATAATGACATTCATAATATTTTAGGCAGTTGACACGTATAACAAACGGGTCCAAAAATAGTTTGAAGTTATGTTCATATTATGTTGCCTTATGTTGCGCACCTATTTATGATAACAGAAAACACTTGTTCCGTTTTTACAACTTAAGTATGATAGTATAGGGAGCCCTAGTAGGTGATGCTTGCAATAACTCGATCAGGTACAAGATAGTATATAGATTATAGGTAAGGTATGAAAATCTGTTTATGTGCTGCGGAGTCCGGTCGTTAAAAATAAGTTTAAAAACAGTATCCAAATTTAATCGGACCCGTCAGATTAATATAGGCCATAGGGGGACTTTAAGTAGGCCTCAAAGAAGCTTTGAATATAAAATAAGCTTAGGACTTATTTAAAATAAAAAAATAAACCACATTTTAAATTGGACTCAGCTTAAAGGTCTAGTCCATTTTGTCTTAAATTAACCTGATGATTAATGACCTAAAAAGGTACTCTTTATGTAATTTTCTTTTTTCTAAATTTAATAAGGCTGTCTCCGCTCATCGCAACACTAAAATAAAAAAGTTTCATACTCTCTTTTTCTTCCCATCACCTAATTCCTAATCTAAAAATAGAGTAAGTATACAATTAGCATCATGGGCTCCCCCTAGCTATGAGAGAAATATAAAATTCGCAGTATCCAGTTATTTTACATACTATACAACGGAATCTGCAGTTCAAAGGTGGCTATATCATGGCAGTGGGCATTAGTATTGGAGGAAGCTAAAATATAGTTAATAGATTAGAAAAAATATTGACTATTCTATTACAGTATGTTTTTAAAAACACAAGTAAATCGAACATTGTGTTGAGGTGAGCGCACCCTCCGAATGAACGATTGCAGACAATTACGAGGAGCTTTCGATGCTGGAGTACTGAGTACTCAACCTCTTTCCACGGCACGGCTGCGTTCGAGTCAAGTAATGTTAGCTGCATTTAGGTTTAAAGGCCTTTTAGTCCTTTCTCTAAGGACTAAGGAATAGAGCTAAAGGCTACCTAAATTATAATACGCTACTTGACTCATATTTAATTTCATACATTGAAGGAGTATTTCCTTTAGTATTTGGCTTAGGAAAACGTATTCTATCGATATCATAAATTAAAAGCTTATGATTGATAAATAAAGTTGATTTAAAAAAAATGTATTTTTGTTTTCTAATTTCTACTGATGGAAACACCTCAAAGCAAATTCCGGCAAGGATGTGACGACACAAACACACTAAACACATACGTAGTAGTAAAACGGAACGCGTTTCTGTAAAAAAATAGTTCATGTCATCATAAAAAGTTATTTAAGTCAAAACGTCAAACGGAACGTCACACAGCCATTTTGTCTGAGCGGACTACAGCACAGATTACAAATAGTACTAGTATGACGTCACAGCACAGATAATCTATCAACCATGATGGCGTAGTGTTTTCGGTGGTTTTAAAAAGTGTATTTTAAAACATTTTTTTGTAAGTTTTTATGGTTCAAAATAATGTTATATTATTTTTTGTGTGTAATGAAACAATTATGAAGCATTAAAGGACATAAATAAAAACAAGCTCAAGTAGCCTATTGCCATTAAGTTTAGGCACAACATAAAAAACATCCTCAAATGTGATTGATAACCGCCCAATTGTCTTTTAATTTAGAAAGCGTTTCTTTTTACCCGATTGCGCCAGAAGGAGAGTAAAAACACAAACGATTTCTAGGTTGTTTTTCGTGAATATGTATGTATGTATAATTGTTTAGCACGCTCTGCGGCCTGAATGGAGTTTAGCTTGAGGGGCGTCTTTAGATTCGTATTTACTGTGAGAGTGACACTGGGTACATCAAAACTATTTGACGCAGTCGTGTTTTTTGTTTTTTTAAATAACGGTATTTTTTATTTTACTACACTTTGAATGTAACATCTAAAAACCAATCAGCTATCTCCATCAAAATATAATATTATGTTCTGCAGTCTGTTGTATGTCTGTATAATATGTGCTATTCACCTAGTCAATATTATTTGAACTAGAAACAACAAAAAATGTTATACTAAAAAATATATCTGAAGAAATAAAAGTTGCCAGTTTAATATTATCGTGAACTCTTATATTTTTAATTCGTGGCCTGGATACGAATGCGACCGTAAATTGAGGCAGCTAAAGAGTCAAGTTAACGCTTTCACACGAAGATATGTCCCACGGTAACCAACCACTATCAGTGAGATTAGCTCTTGTAATGATCTTTTTCTCATGTGCGACTTTCACGTGTTAATTTGTGCCTTATTACCTCTATACGACATATACGCTTGTGACACATTAGAGGCAGATTAAAGGCTTACTCTATATTGGATAGGAGCAGATCGTTGTATCCATTTTTAACCGACTTCCAAAAAAGGAGGCGGTTATACGTTCGGCTGTATATATAATATATATACTTTTTTATGTTCAACGATTACTCCACCGTCTGTGGACCAATTTTCAAAATTATTTTTTTGATGTATAGGATATAATCCCAAATTGGTCCTTTTGACATCAAAGTGGTTACCTGATTTAATTTTTGAATTTAATTTTTACGAATGAAGAACTTTTACTACTTTTCTTTTTAGAGAATTGACTTTTTTATTTGTGTACTTTGGATGGAATTAAGAAATATGATTGTTTGCGCTCTGTCATCATCGATAACCCCTCAAGGCATTCAACGGCCAAAACGCGAAAATCAACGGCATTTCCACTTCGTCTGGAGTCTGGACCCTTGCAATATCCCATACAACTTATAGCCTAAATCATATTATACCTGTGCTAAGGGCGGATGCGCCTGATGACGATGCACGTCAGAATTCATCTCAGGCTTCTCGAACGGATAGCGTTCAAGTGCACCTCATTGTCTGCAACAAATGTTACATAGGAGTTTAGTATCTACCTAAAAATTCATATTGACGGCATACTTGGGTCGGGGGAATCGGGATTACTTTCATAACTCTACATGTAAAGAAAAGGCCAAAGATAACCCGACATACGCTATCGGTTATGTAGGTAGAAAATTAACTGGTATTCCGGTAAATGACTACTTATATCTTATATGTCGATACATTTTTAACCGACTTCCAAAAAAAGGAGGCGGTTATGCATTCGGCTGTATATACATTTTTTTTTGTATGTTCAACGATAATTCCGCCGTATGATTTTCAAAACTCTTTTTTTTGATGTGAAGGGTATAATCAAAATGGTGACCTGATGATGGGATCCATGAGGAATCGCGGGAACTCCTCGAAATTTATATGGACACATAATATGGTAATTTCGACTTTTTCTGAAGTAGTCTAAGCATATGCTGCCAAAAAGTAAGATTTTGCACCAAGGTATACCCTGGATCCAAAAGTACTGAACAGAACTTCTGAATCCTTATAGATACATGTTGGGGATTCCGGCGTTGTTTAAAGAACTGCAAGCATATGCCATTATACCACTTACAGTAATCATCATCATCATCACCACCATCTTCACAAGAAACACCAACATATTATTATGATTAGATAGGTACTCTTCAGAGTTTTGTGCACCGATATCAATTTCTTTGAAATTTTGCTATTGCTAAAATTATATTCGTGATCATCATCATTGCTATAATATATTTATTTAATGCTTACTGCTACATTTTTTCGGTCGACTATTACAATAGATAATAATAATTATTTAATAATATAGTATCTAATCAATATCATCACTGGTGATTGTTTAGTAGGTCCACAGATCGGTAATGCTTATTTGGGGAAATACCACGGCCTTTCTGAAAACTGGCATAAAATTACGATTGAGTAGAGAAATAGTTAAAATTTTAGACGAATTTAAAAGGGGAATTATTTAGAAAATAAGTTTTATTTCATACTTTTTAAAATAATTAAGTCCATGAAAGAAAGACAAAACAATCAAACAGGAATGCATTTAGGCAATCAAAACCTTAAAGCTATGGAATTCAGCTATATATAACCTAAAACCTTTCACCATACCATAAATATGCCGAAATATGGGTCGGTATATTGTTACGTGGCGTAATGAACTATTTGCGATTAGCAGCGCGCAGCGGTCGCGAGCGGGAGTGGCTCGCTGATTCACTCTCATTCTCGGTTCTCTTGTCTGACATATGGCGAGTTGCGATTATGCGAATGCCAAGCCGCACTAAAGCAACACACACACGCATAATATGTATTATTTATGTCCGAATACTCAAACGCTTTTTAAATTACGCGTGCGTTTACAAAATATGTTCTTTAACAGCGGCCTAGTAGGAATGACATTTCTTTAGAAATATTTTGTGCAATAAATCCAGACAGTGACCAAGTAAACTAAGCCATATTGCCACGCATAATAAGCAAATTCAAATTCATACATAATAAGCAAAACACGTGAAAATTTTGAGAAGACTTTTTATGCTTAATGCGAATCAATTTGTAATAATTGTTGGATTACTTTTTTAAGTGATTATAGTATAAGCTATTTTTAAATGTTCCTGAATACGAACTCTTTTTGTAAATTTTGGGTACAAAGGTTCTGGAAAAATTGTTTTTGCTATACTAAAATTATAATTTTTATTATTATTTTGAAAACAATTTTTGATAAAGAAGTATAACAATTCTTTATCAAAATCTTCTTTATCTATGTTTTGTAGGATTTGGTTTCATTTGGTCGCAAAATGGATCGAAAAACAGCCCCAATTTATGTCAAATTTGTAAATGCGTTATGAGTTATGACTCTTAAGAAGCTCTAAACTCTAGTCACATACCTACTGTCTTTGCCATTCTGCAATCTGTAGGAGAGAAGAATGGCGTCTGTGCTGATGATAAAGATAGTCGTGTCCTACACATGATCAAATTCTTGCTGTTGCAGTCGAACACACATCAAATCGTGCAAAAGTATCAGCAATCAGCATGAAATGTCACTGGAGTCATACGGCAAATTGAACAGTTTCATTTCGAAAATTGGTTTCCGAGAATTAGGATACAACACAGAAATGCCACTGTGGACGCACCTCTAGATGCGCCGTCCATGCGTATCGCGTATCGTGACCATTGTCTGTCCATATTATGTATCTATGACGTAACTGCGGTAAGCGATTGCCTCTAGAAATCATATTCAATTATTATAGAAACTAAAAGAATCCTTTTAATATTGATTTATTGAATTAATTAACATATTAAATCCTGTTTCTTGTAAAAAATAAAAGCTGTTTGAACAATGTTTCCCAAACATCGTTCAGCCATGGCCCGGTAATTTTCACACTGTCCCTTCGTGGCGCACTTATGTAGTAGATATTGTTTTTAAAACAAGGCGGGAATGTTGGACCCGGTATTTTATTTCGATGGCCCGGTCCCGGGTCGCAACCCAGCAGTTGGGAAACACTGGGTTAGAATATTCTATACAAAAAATAGATTTGTCTAAATATTTATTGGAGATAATCGACTGGATTCACTTTTTCAGAATATTATAGATCAGGGTGCACCTTTATCATGTTTGCAATTCTATAGTTGTATTTTTGGTATTTTTCTACCCATATAATATCTAACTTCTGAGTTCATCAAAATATTATTTCTAAATGGAAAATGTGGAAGAAAACCACTATTTAAAATTGTCTCTATGACAGCATCAATAGAACGACGCGACGTCTCTGTGTATCAGAGAATAGTTATATCCTTTTAGACTAATTAAACTTAATGAAAATGACTATAATTCTGAGAAGTTTGCTCACAGCTAACACATGACTTCGATAAAAGATGAAATAATACAATAAACAAACGTACGAATGATCTAATCAATGGACAAAGGGATACTAAAGTTGGATAAGACGCAAATAGGAAGCGTTCAGACGCAAAAGATACTTGTTTATTACCTATTCCACGTACCGCAATGCGCGAACACATTAGGTGAGTGAATTAATGTCACTGGAACTCTTAAGTCTTAACAATAAATTCACAGCAGACTTATTAGTATTGAAATTAAAGTAACGATTAACTAATAATAGACGAATTACGAATTTTAATACACAGCCATTCGATTTTGTTGAATGACATTTACGATGCTCACTACCTGTCACCTGATAATATAATATAACCGCCTCCTTTTTGGAATTCGGTTAAATATACAACCTTTTCTTTAGCCAAAGACCTAGGATAACAAGAATATCAAAAGTGTCTGAACTAGGTAAAGCCATAACCTGATAATAAAACATAATTCCTAATGTGTAGTCGTTTGTGCGACAGGTTGTTGCGTAATGGAGCGGTGATTAGACATTTTTACTACACTTGACTGCGCCAGTCCATCAAACGGTCTACATATCAGAACCGGAATGTTTCAACATAATAAAGCTGAAACATGCCGTATAGGCTCTACATTCTACATAATGCGATTGTATGTTCTAAGTCGGTTATTTCGAGATATCGAATCGAAAAAGCGAATGCATGCAAGGTGCTTTATTCCCATAACAATATTCAATACCTCTAGAATCAAGATGAGCTATTAACGACGTGACGTTAACTGGGGTCTTTCAACATAGTGATTACTGATTAGTGACCTCTTAAAATCTTAATTTATAGATTGTCTGGAAAGAACAACGTATCTACTAGTAACTACATTCCTGAACATTTTACTTTTTTCTGAAAGTACCACAAACTTTGAACTCAAGTGTGTCAATGTAGGAAATAAATGCAATTATATCAATGGCATGCATTTATAAACTCGGTCGGTACGTAAGCAAGGAGATCGACTAGAATCTGACGCGTGCCGAGTTGAATGACCAAGCCTACTACGCGTACATTTCACTTTCATTTCATGAGTGAGACGTTGTAACATTCCCTCCTACTGCGGTTTGCCAAATTATACACACACAATGTCATAATTTTCAACTCGTAAATAGCTCGAGCCAAAATAAATATTATACGCATGTCAGGTGGATTTTAACAGTAATGCAATTTATTAAGCAATCTTAGAATTTGCACATAAGATTTCTAAGATATTGCCGAAATATGTTTCAAAGATTACAATGGCAATTTTATTCTGACAAAACAAATATGCAACATCGGGATATGAAAGCACATGAAAGCCTTTGGAATTAGGACGAGCACAAGTCCAGTCTATCATCGCGTTTCATGTAGTGGTAGTGTCCGACGGAAACTGGTTTTTACAACCGAAACCGAACTTCTGCAACGGTCTCAATTTCGGCCGAAACCGAAAGTTTCTTACAAGGATCATGTTTTCTTTTCAGGGTTCCATAGTATTCAAGGAACTTATAGTTTCGCTCTGTCCGTCCGTCTCTCTGTCTGTCTGTCTGTCTGTCCACCCTTCTAGCTCCTGTAATTATGAAAATAAATGGATGAAGTTTGGCATAGGCCATGCTCCTAGTCAGCATATTTTTTTAATTAGGCGGGAGTATGGTGAAGAAATTTAAACGTATGTGGTGGAGTGCGATCCATTCTAATGCCGCTATAAAACGTGTACCTTACGAAAAAGCACTATATTTACAGTTGTTTATAATTGTACATACAAGAACTATATTATTATGTATGTTGTATCTTAAATCCTTTAAGCTTGGCATAACTAATTCACAAAACGACGTTAGTCGAGAGCTATCTCGTTATGCCTAAATCAAATAGCGAAGTAGGTAACGAGAAATAGCCTTATTAACTAAGTAGCATGGCTTTTCCACAGTTATGAGAAAATAGAATATCATAAAAGTATCATTTTCGAGCTTAGGTGTGTGTGTGTAAATATGGTTAAATGTTTCATCATTCTCGCGCTATGCCTGAAGTTTTGTACATAGATGTACATAATTTCAGGCATACCGCGAGTTATACCATAATAAGATTTAGGTGTACAGCGAAGTAGTTCTTAGCGAATTAGGCATAACGCAAGATAGTCAACGGCTCGTCAGCCCAACAGCTATTTGAAAATGACGTTTAGACAATGAGCGAGTTAGTAGTTCTTTGTATTATATTTAAAGTATACCAACCGTAAAGGTGTAAAATCAAATACTTTCACTATTAAAACGAAAATTTATACCCTTTCTGAAGTAAATGCAACGGAGCTAAATAAATGATGTCCTGTAACAAAACAACTTTATCGAATGTCATCGTCGCTTGGATAGAATTAAAAGCGTAGAACACAGCGCGAGAACCCCCGAATGCAGTTTCGGTCGTAGTTTCGGCAGGTTTTCCGCCGAAACCGAAACTAAACGGAAACCCGTTTTTAAACTCGACCGAAACGGAACATTCGGTCGGACAATAGTTACAGGAGATCATAAGAACAACAAGCAAAAGTATTTTTACGAAAATATATGACGTGTAATATTAGGTCATTACATATGAAATTGGCGTTTTGTAAAGGAGGAACATAAAATCGATTTTTTTTAAACATAATATATTTATTTAATCAAAGTATATACCATTGCTATCTATGCACTTTTGCCATCTCATAGGTAGTTCATTGACTCCTTTACTAAAAAAACCATTCGGACAGGAATTAATAAAATATTTGAAGGCGCTTTAGTGCCCCATCGGAGTTGAATTTTTCCCATGCAAAAAGTTATCCAAATTTCGAAAAAAAAAAATGGTAATCTGTTGGAACAAGGTCCGGGGAGTACGGTGGATGTCTTAGACATTCCAATAGAAGATCCTCTAATTTGGTAGCCGTAATGAACGACACCGGCACTAGTCCATCAAACGCTCACAAGTAACTTTTTTTAATCAATTTTCGCTTGGGGCAGTCTTTGGCTGGTTCGCCAGGGTTCAGTCATGCGATGAGCGTTTCCGATCATCGTACAGGATCCACTTTTCATCACAGGTAATGATTCTATTTAAAATCCCTTCATTATTGTGCCGGTTGAGTAATGTAACGCAGCAGTCGACGCGCGTTTGTCGATTTGCTGCACTCAATTCATGAGGTACTCACCTTTCTAGCTTTTTCACCTTCCCAATTTGCTTCAAGTGGATTAAAACAGTTTTATCACTAATACCGTAGCCTGCAGCTAACTCGGACGTGGTTTGCTATGGATCCGCTTCCACAAAACCCTTAATTCTTCATTATCAACTTTGGTCTCCGGCCGTCCACGGGGCTTGTTCTGCAGGTCGAAATTTCCAGAAAGAAAAAGTTGTAACCAAAAACGCATTACGTTTTCTTTTGCGACACCGCCACCATACTAATTAATTAATCGAGCGAGCCGAATCTGCAGCACTGGTGCCACGGTGGAACTCGTACTCAAAAATAATACGATATTTCAAGTTTTCCATTTTGTAAACAGAGTGACGCAAAGAAAAAACCAAAAGAGGAGAAAACAAATGAATTACCGTTTTCGAAACACAAATGCACGAGTAAATAGCGGTATAAATTTGAAATTGGAATTCCTAACCCAAGAAGATATATTTGAAATCAAAGTGGCCAGTACGACAAAACGCCAATTTCATATGTATGGACCTAATATTTGGACGTAAATAGCTTTTAGAATCCGGAATAACAATATTTCAGGAGATAATCGTACGAAGTGCGTATGATCTGATTACATTTGAATAAACAAATTTCTGGACTCGCGTCAAAATCGTTTTACGTAGGATTTGGAATCATGGACTCGTCACAAACAATGCAGAAGTCAACTTCCCGGTTTAATATACTGGCTTATAAATAAAATGTGTGTAAGATAAACATTTATTATGTCCATGTAGACACCTACCGACGTACGACTAGTGACGCCTCGCGCCGGATACCGCTTCCTGTATATAAACAAGACAAGAACTATTATAATATGCTGGCTTACTCATTACGACTGAAGTAATAAAACTGCTACTAAATATAAGATTTGTACCAACAGGGAGCCCTTAATTTACACCAAAAATAAAGGAAAGATATCGCTTTGAAAACATGAAACCAAAAGTCCAAATCCGATTTTTAATTTTATCCTTCTCTTTGCTCTAATGATTTAACATCATCATGATCTTTATCGGACGTTACAAGATTTTCATCGTAAATTCGTAGACAAGCAATTCGTATTTTTCAAGAAGATTCTACACAATAGTACTGCAGAGGACTGAGTAACCATTCCATAAAATTTTATCTCCAAATACACTTTTTCGTTGTCTTTGCAACGATGCAATGTACGCAGTATGTCCTGCTATGGCTTATGAGTCATAATATTGTCATACCGAAATAGAGTAGCGAGTAGCGACCGTAAGGATATCTAAATAATTTAGTTAATTACTTTATGCCCATGTCTGTTTCGTGTTTTGTTCTTAGACCATGTTAATGTTTTAAACATAGAGCTAATCTTTTACTCAGTGGTCAGTGCTCAAGGAAAAACATTAATATTTTATAGTATTTTTACATTTGAAATTTAAATGTAATTTTTCATAATCTTTTTTATTTAATAATGTTTGTATTTTTAATTTTCTTGTATAGTGATCAACTTTGAATATTGAATTGCATTTTTTCATGTTATATTTTCATTTTCTCATGTCTCAATACTTCGCGTTCGAATATGTACGTTTCTTTATTATTTTTTATTATATTTGATATTTTTTGTCTTCTATTCGGTGGCATAAGTCATAGAGATATCTAATGGTTATATGTAATATCCATCAAATGGTTAAAGACCTTTAAAATATATTATAATGGTCAAGCAAGATCCGTAAATTGTTAGGCCTGGGTCAAGTTGGATTTCGGGGCTATTATGAATAGCTTTCCAAATTCATTCGCAAGAGTCGTGCAAGTAAAATCCATTTAGGTAAATGTTTGGCAATTATTAATTTCCTTGCAGTACCTTGTAGAGCAAGGAATGTTTCTTGACCAAGTATTTGACGGACTGCAAGACAGGAAGAAGCAAGGTTACATTTAGAAAGACAATTCCTAATATGGTTAGGTACTCCAATCAAACGAGTCAGTACTTTTAATCTCCTCGTAGAATAGAATTATTCATACTATTAACTAAGCTCTATCCTAAGTTGGTTGATGAATCACTTCTAAATTGCTCGAGAAAATTATTCATTTTTAGGGTTCCGTAAACTAGCTTCCGCGCTTGTAACTTCTGTTATTATGAATATATATGGATGAAATTTGGTATAGTTTTATATTGTGTATAGATCTCGGTTTTAGCATCGTAAAATAATAATAATTGTTAGGGATGGCTCTCCATACATGTGAAGTGGGGATGAATCATATTTATTCATCCTACCTCATCGGTGTGGTATATATTGAATAGGTCTTTTAAAATAAAAGCAAGGTTTCATACATGACTTTTTTACAAAGTCAACCATTTACGATTAATAAGTTGGTCCCCCCCTGGCTAATCTAAACTATGAGACATCGAAACTTGCGATTTTCCATGCTGATAGATCATGCTAAATACTCTTTAGGAAAATTATTTTAAATGAAATCGGGCAGTACCTTTGAAGTAATTTGAAAAAAAAAATCTAATGCGCGTTGATAGTTACGGAACCCTCCTTAGACATGTCCTGACATGGTCTTTGTTAGGTTATTATCTGAATGTTTCTCATTAATTAGAGTAGTTTTATTGTTGGGATTCCATTTGAATGTGATTTCCATAGTTTGCAATAAAATTGTTTCTTACCACATGTCTTTTTTTACATATCAAACTAGTAACCAAATTTTCTGCCAACTTAATAAGCATTTTACAAATTCATGGAAATAATCTTGAAAGATGACCTACATTTACGAATTAACTACCTAGGTTAGTGTCTACATTCTATGGTCACGTTGTGATCTTAGACGAAGGCAATGTTTCAGAACTTACTTGAGACATTAGTAATACACGTACGCCTGTTATAAATAGTTGGAGCGCAATTAGTACAAGGTATGTACTTGCAGAAATTCTGCAGCAGAATCAGACGATTGTCGGCGCTGTCCGCCATGTGGTTTATTTCAGTCTACCCAAGCTTAATTTTGAACTTTAAGAGTCTGTTATTGATTTGTCTGTATGCAGATATTTATAAATTCCAGCGCCTCGTCTCAATCATCATCATCGACAATAAATACATAGTTATGATAGTAACGAATATGATTTTGTACTTTTATAGGTAGGAATTATGATGATAATAGCAAAATATGATTTTGTACGTTGTGTTTTTTCTTTTAGGGGTGTTAATTTTTCGCTCGATCCTTCCGTCATTCTTTTACTTCCTCAAGTAATCCTACGGAAGAGTTAAGAGCGTTTTCCAATTAGCTGATAAGATATCGGAAGTTGGAGTGTGGAAACGCTCTATAAATATTTATGTGCCTACCTACAATATTAATAATTAATATTATAGGTAGGCACACTTTAATTATTAAAGTTTGATCGTTTACCAAAAACAATATTTGGAGAAATAAATACTAAATAATAATATAATTTACTTCAAAAAGTTACGAAATTTCGTTTTGCTTCTAAGCGCTACAGCAATCATAGTAAATCGTAAATCGTACCTGACATTACTCTGATCATAGTTTCTAAATAGATAAAACCTTTTAAATTTAAGACCGATGATAGATTTTTTTAATTCACTGTTCACTTGACTTCACGCGCACAGATGCATGTTACACAGGCTTGTTTACACTGTTAACGATGTGGTGACTCAACCGACACGAGTGGCTCTTTGTTTATTTACTTCCACAACGTGACAAGTATTTCGCAGACGACCGTGGAAAATTGCCACTAGTCTACCATATAGAGTACGCGCGCTCAACTTGAACACAGACCGCAAACTGACTGTACCCATTAACCGACCCATAGATTACGTTCACGAGCTGCCGTTTTTCCGTCTCGAAGAATAAATTACGCTCCCCAAAAATTATACCATCGCGGCCGTGTCTGTGAAAGTTATTTCGTACTTTCTTTTCGGTCCTATAGCTATTGCATAATGCGGTTCAATATTGATAATTTTATTCCTCATAAAATGTATCTTTTATGCTCCGAGAAGTCAGAAATAGTTTAGTAATTTATTGTATTATTAGTAATTTCATGGAAATTCTGCCCTTTTTTGAAGGGCACGAGAATATAGAAACGAATAGATAGAAACCTTAATTTAGAAATCGAAATTTTAAAACTTTCTTAGGTTCACAGACATAAAAATTATTATTATTATATTAAGACGCGAAACAAAAACTTTCAGTCCAGTTTTACGATAATTATGCGAAAAGGCCAAGCCTTCTCTCTTTCTCTTGGTAAGTATAATATGGTATTGTCTTGGCATCATTTTACAGGAAAATGTTTTTGATGAGAATTCACTCATTTTTTAGGGTTCCGTAATACTCAAGGAACCCTTATAGTTTCGCTCTGTCCGTCCGTCTGTCCGCGCTTCCAGCTTCTGTAATTATGAATATAAATGGATGAAATTTGGTACAGTTATAGATCGTGTATTATAAAATAATAATAATTTAATATTTTAGTTAGGCTCTCCATACATGTGAAGTAGGGATGAAAAATATTTTTTCGTTCTACCCCATCGTGTGGGGTATTTTTGAATAGGTACATATTTTATTTAAAATAAAGGTACCAATAGTTTCATACATGACTTTTACAAAGTCATCCATTTTCGATTAATCGGTCTATAAAGTGGCTTATAAGTTGGTCCCCCTCTAGCATTTCTAAACTATAGGAGATATAAACTTGTAAGTTTCTATGCTGATAGATCATGCTAAAAACTCTTTAGGAAAATTATTTTGAACGAAATCGGACAGTAACTTTTGAAGCAATTTGAAAAAAAAAACCTATTACGTGGTGATAGTTACGGAACCCTCCTTAGACATGTCCTGACATGCTCTTGGTTAGGTTATTGTGACAAGTCACAAGGAGGATTTCTAAGGAAGATATCGAGATATGACAATATTATAATATAAAATTTCTCTACTCAATCCTCATAATTTTGAAGTCAAGTACCAGCCCGAACAACAACCTGATAAAACAATTTTTTATAGAACTCACGTTAAAGTTGGCTGGTACTTTGATAGCAATCTTCATATAAAAATATATTGAGTAGAGAAATAGTTAAAATTTTAGATGAATTTAAAGGGGAATTATTTAGAAAATATGTTTTATTCATACTTTTTTGTGTATCTTTACTTTGGAAGTCGGTTTTCATTTTTTATTTAAAATATTTTTTCTCTTTTTAGTTATATTATTATAACTACACTTAAAAAAAGATATAAATACAAACAAGCCTCCGCTATTCTCACTCTCTTGGCAAAACAAACTCAATCGTTATTTTATGCCAATTTTCTGAGAGGCCATGGTATTTCTCCAAATAAGCATTACTGATCTCTGGACCTACTAAACAATCACCAGTAATGATATTGATTAGATATTATATTATTAAATTATTTTTTATAGTAAGCATTAAATAAATATATTATGGTGATGACGGTGATCACGAATATAATTTTAGCAATAGCAGAAAAGACATTTATATCGGTACACAAACTCTGATGAGTAGTGAGTACCTATGTCATCATAATAATACGTTGGTGTTTCTTGTGAAGGTGGTGGTGATGATGATGATTACTATAAGCGGTATGATGGCATATGCTTGCAGTTCTTTAAACAACGTCGGAATCCTCAAACATGTATATCTATAAGAACTCAAGAGTTCTGTTCAGTACTTTTGGATCCAGTGTATACCGTGGTACAAAAGCTTACTTTTTGGTAGCATATGCTTGGAATACTTCAGAAAAAGTAGAAATCACTATATTTGTCCATATAAACTTCGAAAATACCCTCGATTTATCATGGATCCCCTCATCAGGTCTCCATTTTGGTAACTATGGGACAAATTTCGAATTATAGCCTTTACAACAACAAAATAATTTTGCAAATACGTCCATAAACGGCAGAGTAATGTTCAAAGATATCCGTGTCGGTGTAAAATACTATGAGAAGTACCTTTTATATCATCATAATGTGATGATGTATGGTGTGATGATGGTGGTGATGATGATGATTACTCTAATTGACATAGTGGCATATGCTTGCAGTTCTTTAAACAACGCCTACTACGTATGTGAAAATGGGACCTGGGATTATACCTTTTCATAAAAAAAAAAAGAATTTTCAAAATCGGTCCACAGACATCGTTAACGTTGAACATTAAAAAATCGACGAACGCTTCGAGAAAATGTGGGCTTTGCCTAACTCGCTTGGCGGGGGCACTACCGTGCCCCCAGATTTTAAGTCGTTACGTTAGTCGTTACTCGCTAGTCGCTACCACATAAACTGTAGCCACAACTTGGCTTAAAACCTTTCCACATCCGCGCGCGCGGTAAAAAAAGCAAACAATTAGTGGTATTCGTGACAACTGGAGCGTGAGAGGAATCCAGCACGGTAGTGTTCGCGCCATGCCCCGTGACCGAATTGACGCGCAGATGGCCTCCATTATAAGTAGACCATTCTCATTGATAGCAGAATACTGTTACAACACCAACATCGTGTGCCACATAAGAAATACAGCGTATGAAGTGAGATCTTGAGACACGCAATGTGCGTAATCATTGGCAAAAAAGTTGCGACTGCCGGAGCCCAGGCCAATCGCAAAAAATGCTTCTTTGCGTGCTCACATTCTAAGTCCATGACCGATAAGTCAACCAAAAACTTCTGCCTGCTGTTCTGCTTAGAGTATCTAAGTAATTTTTAATGATCAACTTAAGTAATAACTAAGAAGGTATACATGAATGTATGATCTTATAATTTTCAAAAAACGAAATTTCGGACTGTGAGCTGGTCTATAACGAAGTTATTGGGGTACGAAAATGCCAAAATTTATTTTTTTTTATAATAGATTACTTCGTGCTTACTGAAAGACTTGGCAGGTATAATCTCTGAAAGTACTCTTGTTGTCAGACACGGTTTTCGATTTTATTAATGTGTAGTGAGTGTACAAAAGTGCGAACAATTTATTCCGATCTACATAAAGCAATTCACGTATCGTTAGTAATTCGCTCAGACCTCAGTCCTCCCAATGATGACATCATGATTGTCGTAGTTATAGCAACGACCAATGTACAATATTGTCAAGTTTCTGCTCAACCAGTTTCTAAACATTCTCCTTTGCACTAGGAAGCCCCCAAATATTTAGACACAAAGGAGGTGACCGCAACAAATGCAGAAGTGGTAGAATTACGTATTTAAACGTAATTAAATACGCACAATTCAACGGCGCTGTTAAGCCATCTTCTGCTTATGCCTGGTCGAGAAGCAACTTGTTTGATAGTACTTCGTTTGCTGGTCTACCGACCACACACATTGATCTTTGATTGACTTCAATATGAAGTGAACCAATGTGAATTGAACAGTGTGGTTAATACTCTTTTTTTTTAATTTAGATATGTCACGAGCAATGTTGCAATGTTAACAACAAACATAAACAGGCCACAGGATGTTTGGAATTTGTACATAGAACGACTTTTACCCGACAGTCCCTAAGAGTCCTAAGTGGATATTAAGATTGAATAGTTTTTATTTTTGTTAAATTTTCTGATTTATTGCCTGTTAGGCGTATTTTTACTTTATTTCAGTTGGAATTAAAGTCAACAACTTTTATAAAATAATTAATACAAATACGCCAATTTCATATTATGTAATGACCTAAGTGAAAATGAGAAAATGTGAAATTGATGTTTTGTAAAAAAGGAACATAAAGTCATTATTTTTAAACAATATATTTCATTAATCAAAGTATCTTTGAAGTCGCTTTGGCCTGCCCACTGCTGAGTTGAATTTTTTTCCTGAAGTTTTGTGTAGTTGTGGTGTAGGTAAGGAGTTCAGAGTGAAGCTGTTCATTACATAGAGATTTGTCAAGGGGGGCAGAATACAAATTAAATTAATATGGGTATTTTTAACACAAATATTAATCGATGCCTCTTCAGTTACCTAAGACGACCGAATCGTTATTAATTTTTGATATTATACTATTAGGCCCACTTGCGCAGATCTGGGTTAAAGTTAACCCTGTGTTAAAATCATGTTATCTCTCTCATTCTTCGTATTTATAAAAGAGAAGGCATTATGTTTTAACACAGGGTTAACTTTAACCAAGATCTGCGCAAGTGAGGCAATTTAAAATGTTGTATGTTTACACACCACATACACCAATGTCAAAACATAGTCATTGTAGTCCAGAGGAATGACTTGAAATTATAAGTCTGGGCCAACTTTTGTGTGGATTTTCTCACAATGGTTTTTAGTACATTCTAAAACTTGTGATTTAACCTGCACCCTCTCGAGTGGAAATAAAGAGGAGGATCCAAACAAACGTCACCAAAGCTTATAAATGCATTAACTTAACAATCAACTATACATGCTGTGTTATGCTTATTGTGATATGTTTTATTTTACTTTGGGTGTAACCAAGTATGGGTACATTTTAATTATAAGACTTATTTAAATAAATGCTCACAATCCGTTTTAAAGTGAGAGACCTTTTGATGCAGTTCAAGGACACCCCCAAGCAGGAGAAAAAGTTATTTCTATAAGTTTTTTCGTAATATTTAGGATAAATATTACGGTCATAACAAACGTGTTAAATACGTATCGTAAGACGAAACGGTTATTAATACTATCTTTGGCTTTATTAAGTGTTTTTAATTTCTAGAGTCCACCAATCAAAAATGTGTTGAATTAATGGACTAAATTATAAACTTTGTATTAAATATTAAAGTTCCTCATTGATTCATCTGAGAAGATTAAGACATAAGAGGTATGCTCAAGCCATACGCCTACAATTTGTTACACATTAGTTGCCTCGCCATCTACAGAAGTCGTGGAAAGGTTGGAGATAATTACAAAACACAAGTGTATATTGAAATTAACTCACCATTTTTGCATAGAATATAAATCACAACTAAAACAACTAAAAGTTTTCACAATTCATTCTAAAATCACAACACTAGATTTATTTAATTCATAAACACAACATATACGTCACTCTCAGTACTTTAGCCGCCATTTTATAAAATTATTTCTATAGTCTAGAATCTATGGTATCAAGACTAAATTCTGACGTGAGTCTGTGATGCTAAACTGCTTCCGTGCTGTGGGTAACATATTTATCACGAATTATTATTAGTAATTATTTTGCTCAGAGCATGGAGAATACAGTAAAGTAAGCTAGAAAAGCCAAAAGCTTTCGATAAAAGTAAATTAATAGTAAATAATATTTTTAAAACTGGGAGAGTCTAGCGTGGAATGTGGATGCACGAGTAGCAAATGTGAAGTTATTATTTTTGTATTTCCTCCTAAATAATAGTAGATTTATTTATTAAAATAGAATTAGGTGTCCCACAGGCATTTTTTTTAGGTCCATTTCTTTTTCTGAATTACATAAATTACCTGCCTTATCTAGTTCAAGATAGGCATGAGATAGTAGGTACTCTTTGCCGATGACACTTCACTATTATTCAAAGTGAAACGACAACAATCAAAATAAGACGAGGTAAACAGTGCTCTCTTAAATAATATAGTAAACTGATTTAGTGTTAATAATTTCCTTTAAAATGCCAATAAAAGAAAATGTTTAAAGTTTAGTTTGCCAGTTTAGTAGGCAAATATAAACCAATTTACTACTCAATGATGAGAAAATGAACTTGGTAGACTCCACTGTATTCATAAGTATAACACTAGATTGTAAATTACAGTAGGGTCCTCATATTGCTATCCTAGCAAATAGACTGCAGCAGCATATGCATTCAGAAAAAAAAGAGAAATTTCAGATGAAGTAAAGGCACGCCTGGTTTATTTCAGCTACTTTCATAGTAGACTAGTCTTATGGCATACTTTTATGGGAAAATGCTGCCGACATAAATTAAATATTTGTGCTGCAGAAGCGAGCTATTCGTGCTATTTATAAAATGACCCTTTTTGAATCTCTGAGAGAAAAGTTTAGAGAAATATAGGTGTACTGTACGTAGATTCTCAGTATATTTTGGATAATTTATTATACGTTAGAAAAAACTTAAGCAATTTCAGAAAGAAATGTGATAATCATTGTTTAAACACTAGCCCCCTTACTAATAAATTAATAGATCTTTACCTATGAAATTGCCGTTCTGCAGTACTGATCATTTCAAATCAAAATAATTTTTGTTTGGCTAAGAATCTAGTTTCAATTTAATTTAATTTTAAAAGCATGGAATTCTTTTTCCAAAAGTAGTCATTTGTTTATTGATTAGTGTTACATTTTCATCGCATTTCAATCTTTTTCGTCATCATGGATACGTTAAAAATTTGAGTAATTATGGAATATTAGTATCGTCGTGGCAGCAACGCGGTACAAGCGGCACGCAACATCAACGACGTTTACGGAGCTAACACTACAAACCAACACACCACCTGTTATTGGTTTGCTCGCTTCCGTTCTAGAAATTTCGACCTGAAAAATGAACCTCGCGGTCGTCCGAAGACATTGGTCGACAATGACGAATTAAAGGCGATTGTGGAAGATGATGATACACAATCTACGGCAATATACAAATTAGCAGCAGCTTTCGACGTTAGCGTCAAAAAAATATTGGTCCATTTGCGTCAAATTGGCAAGGTAAAAAAGCTTGACAAATGGGTGCCCCACGAACTCAATGATCGCCAGCGCGAAGTACGCGTCGAGACGTGCCTTGCACTGCTCAACAGACACACAAATTAAGGAATTTTGATCCGCATTGTTACCTGCGATGAAAAATGGATTCTGTTTAATAACCGCAAGCGCTTAGCAAGTTGGTTGGATCCTGGTTCAGCACCTAAACAATGCCCTAAACGAAAACTTACCCCTAGAAAAGTGATGGTCACTGTTTGGTGGTCTAGCGCCGGTGTGATTCATCACAGCTTCTTACCAAACGGGGTGATCATTACTGCAGATTTGTACTGTGAAGAACTGAACACAATGATGGAGAAGCTGGCACACCTCCAACAAGCATTGGTCAATCGCTCGTCTCCGCTGCTCCTGCACAACAACGCGCGACCTCATACTGCACAGCAGACGGTCTCCAAGTTGCAAGAATTGGGGTTGGAAGCTCTCCGTCATCCACCCTACTCACCAGACCTTGCGCCTACAGACTACTACTTTTTCCAGAATTTGGATAACTTCTTGGCGGGAATAAAATTCCACCAGCACCAGTGATAAAACTTAATATTGAAAACCAAGATAAGAAAGTGAATAAACGTCAATTAATTTCATTTAGTAAAGTAGCAGTTCTACTTTTATTTGATTAAAATTTTTCTTTAAGGTTTCCAAGTAATGAAGTAGGTACGAATACAAGACTGGATCGCAATAGTTCGCTAACAAAGAAGTGAAGCCGGATGGATGACCTCAAAAAATAACCGAATTTGTAGCACACATTTTAAATTTACTAACAAATATACTTCTACTAAAGGTTACGCTCTTTTTAGAGTGTTACTTATTATTTACTTGTTTTTTTTGAATATTTTGATTGTTAAAATTCCTACGTGCCTAGATTTTAAAACCTGTATTTAAAAATTTCTTGATTTTCGTATAAATCGCCAATATCTTTTCACAATTTTGTTATATTTTTAAATTTGTGAAAAAAAACAGATTTTAATAAAAACAGATTTTTCTCTATTATTCGAATATTGAACATAAAAAATCGAATATTCGAATATCAAAATTTGCGAATATTTGCAATCCCTACCCTTGAACTTGGCTTAGGAAAATGTATTCTAGGGATATTATAAATTAAAAAATTTAAGATTGATAAATAAAGTTGATATAAAAATATGTATTTTTGATTTTTAATTTCTACTGATGAAAACACCTAGAAGTATCTTCCGGCAAGGATGTGACGACATAAACACACTAAAATGACTAAACGCATATGTAGTAGTAAAACGGAACGTTTTTGTAATTTTATGGTTTATGACATCTTAAAATTTTTTTTATATCTTACCGTCCAATGGAACGTAACACCGCCATTTTACTACTACAAACTATTCACTATAGCGATAATCTAAATAATAAATAATTATAAAATATTTATTATATATTTTTTTTTTATATATGGCATCAGTTTATAACCATTTGCCAGTGTCAAGTTAAAAAGCCGGGAAATAGAACTTTCGTTTCAATTTTCAACACCGTATGCCTAAATCGTCAAGTCTTAAGTCTAGTTACAGTCTAAATAAATAGTCAGTGCAGTCCATGAGTCATGTCAGTCGATTCAGTAAAGTGATAGAAGCTTTACTGAAAGTTCCTAGTGAGTTTTGGAGGAAACACAAAATAGCACGTTTTTAGAAGTTGTACCACTTGCCTACACTTGTGCACGTTAACGAATATTTAATAGTTAATATTCTACCAATATTACACACTAAGAACCGAAGTAACACAAATCTATGAGAACAATACAAAATCCACATCATCACCCATCAAATTCCCCGGCAAAACTCCAATACCATCCCTTTCAGAATTTTTAATAATCAACTTCACAAATAATGAAAAATGACTGTATGTAGGATGTAACGTGTCAACGACATTTCACGAAAAGTTGTATTTGTGTTTAATGTATTCTAAATTAATGTAGATTAGATTATACCAAGATCAAAAACGATGTTGAAAACTGCAACGAAAATTCTATTTGTCCGCATTTTTTACTTGACAATAGCAATAGTTTAATGCTGTACTGCCTTATGGAAATAAAAAAATAAAAAGTTAATTGCGTGTTGACAGTTGATATTTTTCACTTGTTAACATTTAAATATTAAATCTATTAAAAATGTTTTATAATTTAACATCCACTAAAATAATTATTTTATAAAACAATAATAAATTCTTAATTTTGAACCGTGCTTTACAAAATATTTTAAATGTCCACGAAAGAAGGAAACATTTTTGAACGTTTCAGCAACATTAAAAACACATGGAACAAATTAATAAAAAATAAAGCTTTCAGATTTGGTTTACCATTTGTAACATTCGTAATAGGAGGTTCCTTTGGTCTTATGGAATGGACAACAATAAGGTGCTATAAATGTCTTATTACATAACATTTTGTATAGCTATCTAAGTAAGTTAACATACAGTTCGAGGATGAAGTTAATTTGGCACATTTAAGAGGATGATATAATTGTATTATACCTTGTAAATTATTCTAGACAATTTTTGTATTGTAGGTATCAATTTGCAAAAGTTAAAGGTGTCAGTAAAGAGGAAGCAGAGAAAATGGGTCTTCACAAAGAGAGAGAGGTCACACTAGAGAGCACCTATGAGGAAATACAAAAGTTAGACATAGATAACTGGGAAAATAAGAGGGGCCCAAGACCTTGGGAGAATGGCCAACAACAGCTAAATAATCACAAAAAAAAATAAACAAATTATTTTTCTTTATTAGTATTGTTGTAAATATTTATATTATGGAATTAATTAAAAGAAATTAGATGTCTTGTTATTAAGGTTCTCTAAATTATTTCAATATCTTTCTATTTATAATGCAATGGCTTGAAAAACAAAACTTTCAAATAGTGTATATGCCTATGTTATGTGAATATCAATGTGGTGTAAATAATATGGAGTCATTACCTCGTGAGTGGGGGGTTATAAGTAACAATTATTACTACTATGTTCTATAACTTTATTTTACATTTGTATGGCAGTAACTAAGTTACTGCCAAACAAATGTAATTTAAATTAAATTAATTTAATTGCATGAAACATTTTACTATCACCCAGGTAATTTTATCCATTTGCACATATTATAATCACAATAGAAATGTCAATGGCGAAAGTTCACTATTTTTAAATGTAAGCTTTCTGTTTTCTCTGTAGAAAATAAAAATACTTGTGAAAGATTTATTTCGACAAGTCATGTTTGCAAGATATTTAACTTTAAAGTGGCCTAGACGGAAACTTGCCACTAAGCGGTCACACAGCATACTCACATCGCGCTACTGTTATCGGAATCGCAATTTTGAACATGTGTAGACATAACTAGGTACATAATAATTTAAATGAAACAAAAAGTAGTGCATCTGTATACATAATAGCTTATTATTGTGACAAAGTTTCAAGTGATTTTACATACCTAGTAACATTCTCCATTATGTACAACTTCAACAAGCTTCCTACTCAACCAGTTTCAAAACATTGTCTTTGCACTCATTTTGACCCCTCAAATTATTTAAACACAAAGGAAGTGACTGCAACAACTGCAGACGTGATTGAACTACGTGTTTACCCATAAGAATGTTTGCATGCGCAGGATTCAACGGCAATGTTAAGCAATTCACATCTTATGCCTGGTCGAGTGGCAACTTTGTCGATAGTACATGGCAAGGCTAAATAATATAATATAAAATGAACAAATTACAAGAACGGTGAACAACAACAACCTGCTAAAGTATTTGACTGCCTGATAGTACTTACCTACATGATAGCATTAAGGAAGTATGTAGTTGCACTGTACAAGCAGTTGATGACTCACTAAGTGTTTAGTATATTGTATTGAGATTAAAATCCTCTATAGTCCATGTTATTATAATGCTAATGGCCTTTCTTGGTCGTAAAGCTAAGACACCTAAATACTTAGCTGATTTTAAATATAACATTTGGAAACAATCAATAACAAAGATAAAACTATGATACCCAACTTTTTTGTTTCAATAAAATAAACATTATATTCCAAAGTTTATCACTAATTTCTTATCAAGGTGTTCTCTTTCACAATGTTTTTTGTTATTATTATTTATTGTTTGTTCGAATCTAATATCTGTATCTCTGTTATGCAGGAATCCATATGTTTTCCTTTTACCTTCTATAATTATAATTAAATATTAACCAGGATTATTCTCATCCTAAGAATTGCAAAACTAAGACTTCTCATATACCATGCCCATACAGCTAAAGAATTAATAGAAATGTGAAATGAAAACGGTGCCTTGCCAGTGAAAAAAGATTCAGTTAGGTTTTAACAAAAGCCAAATTGAAAATTCATATTATGCATTTTTCTATAAATACAGAAGTAAACCATTGGTACTTTACAAATATAAAATAGAAATTTTATACACCTGAGTTATACACATAATATGTCTGTTCTTCCATTATTTGTCTTAGCACCATAAAGTCAGTATGATATTAAGACGACTAAACATAGGAAACTTGTTTGTCTTAGAAGACTGACAATCTAGTAACGGCTTATCATCTGCTAACCTGCAGTAGGCTAGCGTTGGCCGTTGTGGTCTATGGACTACAGTCTAAGCCCAAGCGCGCACTGGCGTCCATACATATATTTCGGTGCCGCCGCGGCGGCGTGCAGCTTAGGTTAAAACACGAGAGTCCCATCAGATGGAATGTTAGTGGTAACTGGTGATATGATGATGATGACTGTTAAGGGCATAGACGTAGGTACGTTAATAATATATATTCTTTGACGTATCACGTAGGTATATAAATTATAGTAGGTAAATAAATTTGGATGAGGGATGTTTTGGTCTCATCTAATTATTACGTAGGTAAACCCAAATTGTGTCTTAATGGTGCCATACTAATGATTAAACGTATTAAGCCTATTTTGATGTTGGTTCTACAATCTTGTAGGTGCTCATGTTAAAATTAAATATTTTTGCCCTGAATGTTGACCCAATGATTAGTGTTTGTTACCGGTTTAGAGTCTAGACTTTACTATTATGTTAACATTCTGCGAAATTTATTTTAATGACGTCATAAAGATAATTCTGTATAATTCTAGAAACAAAATAACAAATATTGCTATCTCAGATTAAACAAAGTATTCGACAGAGAAGCAAATGTCATAATGCCTTCGGAATGGTTCGGAGGACATTAATTTCGTTGATCGGTCCGTATCGTCGACCAATCACAGTCAACCGCGCAGAACCGCGCCGTGCTACTATTGATCGTCATGACAACTATAAAACCGATTGAAAGTTCAAATTCCCTTGTATTCTCATTGTAGAAGTTATCGTTGACGTACTGACTGGAAGAACTGTCACTGACCATTATAAAGTTTTTGTTACTGCACATTTGTTCTGGTGAATTAAGAAAAAAGGACTAATAAACAATCATTTGATAAATTATTAGTGATAAGCAGGTATGTAAATTTATATTAATCGATAAATAATATAATTTTAACTCTCTTTTATATTTTTAGAAAGCGAAGATTTTTATTGCGCACCGTTTTATAATACCTTGAAAATAATAATGAAACAAAAATGTATATACCTCTACCTACTCTATAAAGCGTATAACATAGTTTTTAAAATGCAAATTTGAAAAGGAATGTGCAATTTACATGTTAAAATGACTCAACGTAAACTGGGTCATGCAGACGCCATGTTGTTTTAAAGCGACTAGCGAGTCATGACCATACATGATAAGTACTACTACTGAAATTTCATGACCTAGAAGTACGAACGTGGCCGCAAAACGATAAAATTTTACAAAATTAATTCGACTTTACTTTACCTTTAAGTTTTCTTTGTTTGACACACCGGCTGAAACAAAGCCTTTATTTTGTACTTTGATCGTTTAATGGCGCAAGCAAGCAAGTTATTATAAAATAAATTATTTTATCCAATTCGCAAAAATATTGGACATTCCTTTATAAAACTAGACGCAACAATAAATTTCGCTTCGTTAAATATTTTAATTTGTTAATGAAGATATTATGGCTCCGTCTCCTGCGCGTTTTTTTAAAACATTACACAAAACATTGAAATTTGGGGCGTGGCTATACACATTTGTGTAGGAATATACAATGTTTTTGTCTTCCGAGATGGACGGAAAACATTCCCCGCGCGGGTAGAGAGGGGAAGGAATGTTTCATTTCTTATCAACTATCCCATCACCATTAAATATAGAAAAACGGAAGAAATTATTTATCAATCCCAAATGGGTCTTCTATTCGTAACTCTTGATAAATACTAAAAACATGAGCAGGAGCGCGCCTTTAATAGTAGTTTGGTTTGCGTATCAATTTTTTTTTTTGGCTTATTGGTGTCTCGGGTTCTTATAGGTCAGACAAATATTATTGTAATTCTTATATATTTTTAAATCTACTAGAACTCTGAGCACCCAGGTTCTTTATATTAACATGATAAAGTATGTAATCACTTATACTAAAAAGTTAAACAATTAAATGAGAAATTGCGATTCCCTTTTGCAAGATGCAACATCATGTCTTTATTTATGATGTAATAGCACAAATTAATGTTGGTATTGTCTGTGGTTAATGAATATTTACATGTTTCAATGTATATAATTTTATATAAAAAACAAGTCAAAAATTAAAACAAAATTTTAGTAGCATGAATAAAAAATGCTTGAAAATTGTAAACATATATTCTTAAATAAATAGCTAATTGTTCACGTATCTTGTTACAGATAAATATGCAGATCTTTGTCAAAACCTTGACTGGCAAGACCATCACACTCGAGGTCGAACCATCAGATACTATCGAAAATGTGAAAGCTAAAATCCAAGACAAAGAGGGCATCCCACCAGACCAGCAGCGACTTATCTTCGCCGGCAAGCAGCTGGAAGATGGGCGCACACTTTCAGACTACAACATTCAAAAGGAGTCAACTCTGCATTTGGTATTACGTCTGCGTGGTGGTATGCAGATTTTCGTAAAAACCCTGACTGGCAAGACCATCACACTCGAAGTTGAGCCATCAGACACTATTGAAAATGTGAAAGCTAAAATCCAAGACAAAGAGGGCATCCCACCAGACCAGCAGCGACTTATCTTCGCCGGCAAGCAGCTGGAAGATGGGCGCACACTTTCAGACTACAACATTCAAAAGGAGTCTACTCTGCATTTAGTATTACGTCTGCGTGGTGGTATGCAGATTTTCGTAAAAACTTTGACCGGCAAGACCATCACACTCGAAGTTGAGCCATCAGACACTATTGAAAATGTGAAAGCTAAAATCCAAGACAAAGAGGGCATCCCACCAGACCAGCAGCGACTTATCTTCGCCGGCAAGCAGCTGGAAGATGGGCGCACACTTTCAGATTACAACATTCAAAAGGAGTCTACTTTGCATTTGGTATTACGTCTGCGTGGTGGTATGCAGATTTTCGTAAAAACCCTGACTGGCAAGACCATCACACTCGAAGTTGAACCATCCGACACCATCGAAAATGTGAAAGCTAAAATCCAAGATAAAGAGGGCATCCCACCAGACCAGCAGAGACTTATCTTCGCCGGCAAGCAGCTGGAAGATGGGCGCACACTTTCAGACTACAACATTCAAAAGGAGTCTACTCTGCATTTAGTATTACGTCTGCGTGGTGGTATGCAGATTTTCGTAAAAACCCTGACTGGCAAGACCATCACACTCGAAGTTGAGCCATCAGACACTATTGAAAATGTGAAAGCTAAAATCCAAGACAAAGAGGGCATCCCACCAGACCAGCAGCGACTTATCTTCGCCGGCAAGCAGCTGGAAGATGGGCGCACACTTTCAGATTACAACATTCAAAAGGAGTCTACTTTGCATTTGGTATTACGTCTGCGTGGTGGTATGCAGATTTTCGTAAAAACCCTGACTGGCAAGACCATCACACTCGAAGTTGAACCATCCGACACCATCGAAAATGTGAAAGCTAAAATCCAAGATAAAGAGGGCATCCCACCAGACCAGCAGCGACTTATCTTCGCCGGCAAGCAGCTGGAAGATGGGCGCACACTTTCAGATTACAACATTCAAAAGGAGTCTACTTTGCATTTGGTATTACGTCTGCGTGGTGGTATGCAGATTTTCGTAAAAACCCTGACTGGCAAGACCATCACACTCGAAGTTGAACCATCCGACACCATCGAAAATGTGAAAGCTAAAATCCAAGATAAAGAGGGCATCCCACCAGACCAGCAGAGACTTATCTTCGCCGGCAAGCAGCTGGAAGATGGGCGCACACTTTCAGACTACAACATTCAAAAGGAGTCTACTCTGCATTTAGTATTACGTCTGCGTGGTGGTATGCAGATTTTCGTAAAAACCCTGACTGGCAAGACCATCACACTCGAAGTTGAACCATCCGACACCATCGAAAATGTGAAAGCTAAAATCCAAGATAAAGAGGGCATCCCACCAGACCAGCAGAGACTTATCTTCGCCGGCAAGCAGCTGGAAGATGGGCGCACACTTTCAGACTACAACATTCAAAAGGAGTCTACTCTGCATTTAGTATTACGTCTGCGTGGTGGTATGCAGATTTTCGTAAAAACTTTGACTGGCAAGACCATCACACTCGAAGTTGAGCCATCAGACACTATTGAAAATGTGAAAGCTAAAATCCAAGACAAAGAGGGCATCCCACCAGACCAGCAGCGACTTATCTTCGCCGGCAAGCAGCTGGAAGATGGGCGCACACTTTCAGACTACAACATTCAAAAGGAGTCAACTCTGCATTTGGTATTACGTCTGCGTGGTGGTATGCAGATTTTCGTAAAAACCCTGACTGGCAAGACCATCACACTCGAAGTTGAACCATCCGACACCATCGAAAATGTGAAAGCTAAAATCCAAGATAAAGAGGGCATCCCACCAGACCAGCAGAGACTTATCTTCGCCGGCAAGCAGCTGGAAGATGGGCGCACACTTTCAGACTACAACATTCAAAAGGAGTCTACTCTGCATTTAGTATTACGTCTGCGTGGTGGTATGCAGATTTTCGTAAAAACTTTGACTGGCAAAACCATCACACTCGAGGTGGAGCCATCAGACACTATTGAAAATGTGAAAGCTAAAATCCAAGATAAAGAGGGCATCCCACCAGATCAGCAGCGACTTATCTTCGCCGGCAAGCAGCTGGAAGATGGGCGCACACTTTCAGACTACAACATTCAAAAGGAGTCTACTCTGCATTTGGTATTACGTCTGCGTGGTGGTATGCAGATTTTCGTAAAAACCCTGACTGGCAAGACCATCACACTCGAAGTTGAACCATCCGACACCATCGAAAATGTGAAAGCTAAAATCCAAGATAAAGAGGGCATCCCACCAGACCAGCAGAGACTTATCTTCGCCGGCAAGCAGCTGGAAGATGGGCGCACACTTTCAGACTACAACATTCAAAAGGAGTCTACTCTGCATTTAGTATTACGTCTGCGTGGTGGTATGCAGATTTTCGTAAAAACTTTGACTGGCAAGACCATCACACTCGAAGTTGAGCCATCAGACACTATTGAAAATGTGAAAGCTAAAATCCAAGACAAAGAGGGCATCCCACCAGACCAGCAGCGACTTATCTTCGCCGGCAAGCAGCTGGAAGATGGGCGCACACTTTCAGACTACAACATTCAAAAGGAGTCAACTCTGCATTTGGTATTACGTCTGCGTGGTGGTATGCAGATTTTCGTAAAAACCCTGACTGGCAAGACCATCACACTCGAAGTTGAACCATCCGACACCATCGAAAATGTGAAAGCTAAAATCCAAGATAAAGAGGGCATCCCACCAGACCAGCAGAGACTTATCTTCGCCGGCAAGCAGCTGGAAGATGGGCGCACACTTTCAGACTACAACATTCAAAAGGAGTCTACTCTGCATTTAGTATTACGTCTGCGTGGTGGTAGGCAATTTTCGTAAAAACCCTGACTGGCAAGACCATCACGGTTCGCGGTGGCCAATAATTTTTGCCCTACATAATATATTGTATTAGGAAAAAAATTATATAAACGAATTCCATCTATTTTGCGTTTTATTTTGGAAAATTTTGTTATTTTACAGTTAAGCGACATACTCGCGATCCAGCTCGTATATCCAGCACCGGTACTAATGGTCATTAGTGTGAATCAGTTTTTAATTTTACCTACAAGTTTGCATCAAGACCGCGGTATTGGATTTGCAGGCTAGATAGTGAGTAAGGCGCTCTACTTAAAAAGGTTTGAGGGGAACGAACTTACCTTTAAATTTTCAGCCCATTTGTTCATATGAATCCACGGGCCAAAACTGAAATTTCCCAAAATACTAGTAAATGGAACTAATCTGACTATTTTCCAAAAATCACGATAAAGCGTTATATTATTATAAGAAAAAATATGCACGTAGAGTGCCGTACTCACCATCCAGCCTGAAAATTCAAGGCAGTGGACTTACAGGCAAAATTATAAATTATTGACACTATTATTATGACGGCCAATAAAGCCGGTACTGCATTTGCAAGCTGGACCGCGAGTAAGACGCTTTACTGTATTTTTCTCGAAAAACTTTGTAAAGCGTTTTGACTCACGGCCCATCCAGCACCGGTACTAATGATCAAAGATGATGGTACTACTAATGAAACAAATGGTCATCATTAGTGTCAATAGGGATGTTGCCTAGTGTGGTAGTGTATCACATATTTATAAATTAAATTTTTTAATTGTTTATTAAAGATTCTTAAATCTAAAAGAAATAGGAATTTAGATTGACGTGATAAAAAATTAACAGCAAATAAAAAACATTGCCCATCTCTTTCTTGCTTTATAATTTTTGCCTACAAGGGCGCGACATATATACCTATATGTGAGTATGGCGCTATAAGCCATACTTACAAATAGGTATCTATAAGCGCCATACTCATAGTCCATCCTGCAAATCCAAGGCCGCGGACTCTAGGCAAAAATTAAAAATGATTGACACTATTGACATTAATGACGGCCATTAGTACCGGTGCTGGATTTGCAGGCTGGACGGTGAGTATGGTGCTTAAGACCCATTTACTCCACAAACGTTTTACTAGGACTTTGACTTAACGATTAAAATGGTAGTTGAAAATCACAAAAAAGAGTACGGTCCAGCCTGCAAATCCAACACCAGTACTAATGGCCGTCAAAAGTGTCAATTAATTTTAATTTATGCCTACGAATCCCACTAAATACAAAACGCAGCCTTGGATGAAAATTAAGCGCCATATTCACGGTACATCCTGCAAATCCAGGACCGGTACTAATGGCCGTCATTAATGTCAATAGTGTCAATCATTTTTAATTTTTGCCTAGAGTCCGCGGCCTTGGATTTGCAGGATGGACTATGAGTATGGCGCTTATAGATACCTATTTGTAAGTATGGCTTATAGCGCCATACTCACATATAGGTATATCGTTCCTTTCCCAGGAACACATAAACTTTTAGTACTGAGCCACTTACACCACACTAGTGCTTCTTGCTAGTTAAAAATTATTGCAACGAAAATTCTATTTCCCACATTTTTAACTTACGCTGGCAATGGATCAATGGATCTTACAATGGATCAATGCTACAGCCCATAAAAAAAAAGGAAAATTTACAGATATTGATGGATGGGAGTTTTGCCGGGGAGTTCAATGGGTGACGTTGTGGATTTTGTATTGTTACAAACATTTGGGTTATTTCGGTTCTAAATGTGTAATATTGGTAGAATATTAACCATTAAATATTCGTTAACGTGCTCAAGTGTGAGCAAGTGGTACAACTTCTAAAAATGTGCTATTTTGTGTTTCGCCAAAACTCCCTAGGAACTTTCAGTAAAGCTTCTACCACTTTACTGAATCAAATGACATGACTCATCGATTTATATGGACTTTGACTAGACTTTAGACTTGACGATATAGGAGTACGGTGTTGAATATTGAAACGAAAGTTCTAGCCCGCCTTTTTAACTTGACACTGGCAAATAGTTACTATATATATTAATAGCTATATACAAATAAATAAAAAAAGGCATTGAAGGGTGACACAACAATGACAGTTGACACTGATTTTGAATTTTGCCCATTTTGCTCTACCAGTATTACAGTTGTAATATGCATAGATGATAAGTAATACCACTGAAGTAGATAAGCAACTTCCCAAAATGTTTGACGGTTAAAAAATGAAGGTTTGATGTGGCTCCTAGCGCCACCTGGTTAAGATGCAGTTGCACTACATAGCTATATATATATATATATATATAACATAACAAATAAACAATGTTCTTATGAAAATCAAGGTCTTTGAAACATAAAATTCTGACATACAAATCCCGTAGATTTCGTATTTAAATCTATACCTATATATATAGGTATAGATTTAAATACGAAATCTACGGGATTTCTATGTCAGAATTTGATGTTTCAAAGACCTTGATTTTGATAAGAATATTGTTTATTTGTTATGTTTCCTTAGAAAATACACAATTCTCACAAAAATAAAACCTTTGAAACATAAAAATCCGACAATAAAACAAAACGAAACAAAATTTAACCTAAAAGATAAAATATTTTATTTTCACATATGGTAATCGAAAATTATTATTGCTTAAACACGTTATACTACTTAAACTCTGTTTAGATCCAATTTAATTTAAACGTAAGCGAATACTTATAAAGCTACTTATTCAAATGTCACTTATTTTCCGTGCAATAAAGAAATACAAACAATGATTTGGTGGAATTTAAACATTTTGCTTACGTTCTAAACACTATTGAATAAATTATATGCAATAAAATAAATTAATCCTTAACTTAAATTTTATATAATTTTTGAATACACTCCAAGTTTTAAACTATCTTTAATTCATAAACATACTAAAACCATGCGACCAATGTAAAATTCCTGTAACATGTGACTAGGAATTTACATAAAGAATTGATATTATATTTAATATTGAATAAATCTTGCCAGATACGATTTCATATAAAATTATCACCAATTATTAATATATACAACATGTTCCTTTTGATTTCCTATATTTAACTTAAGATAAATATTAGGACTATATTATGAAAACATTCAATGTTTACCATTAAATCTAAATCGAATTATGTATCAATATTTGGAGGACCACATAATATCATCACCATTATACCTAATAATTTAAGATATTTATTATTATCTTTAAAACTATACATTTTAGAACCCCATGGGAAATGAAGAATCACACCATGTATAAAGAACATTAGTTTGACAAAAGGAAGAAGAATTCCGTTTTATTTCTCTATCTAAAATACAAATCAATACAATGTTTTTACGGCCTAACCAGAAAAATAAAAACCTGCTCTCAGCGTGCTTTATTTTTTATTGCAGGAAAACTACGAAAAGCTGTGATTGGCTAAATCTCGAACTTTCCTTATTTCATATACATACTAAAATCATGCAACAAATGTCACATTCATGTAAGACACTATACAAAAATATACTGAGGAACGAAAAATTTTATGTTAATATTTGACTACTATAAAACCAGAAATATAATATGACCAGGCATTTATTTTTAGGGGTTAACGATATATTTATTATTAAATAAAACCTGCCAGATATAATTTAATATAAAATTATCACCAATATTAATTATACAGTGTTTCTTTTGATTTCCCATAAGTTTCGAGTATTATTGTTATTTTTGAGCTGACATTTTATACTCCTAATATAATTCAATCTTAAATACTTTTATTTTTTTAACATATTATTGACAATTGACATTATGATTATTGTTATATTTAAGCTGATATTTTTATGTAATTTAATTTAAAATAACAATCTTTCCGTAGTGCTATTTTAACTACCATTATAATATTTAAGTATTATCCTGACATCTTGATATCACTTACTATTGTAAAAATTTCAAAAAATGTTATAACATGTAAGTAAATATAATTCTTAAGTAAAGTACTAGTTTTATAAATTGTTCAGGTTGTATTTTTTGATGATAATTGTGCTTTTTTAATTGAACAAAATGTCCATGTCTGTAATATACATAAACACTGTAAAATTATTATTTATATTAACTTTAAATGTAAAATTAGGACCATATGAAAATATTAAATGTTTACAATAATATAATCTGAATCAAAATATGTATAAATATTCGACGCACCGCATCAGCTCACCACCATTATACTTAATAATTTAAGATAGCTATTATCTTTGCATGTATTTTAGAACCCCATAGGAAATTAAAAATTATGTATTATAAAGAACATGAGTTTGAGAAAAGGAGAAGCATCTCCGTCTTGATTCTCTATCTAAAATACAAATAAATAAAATAAATTTAGGGCCTAACCAGGAATATAAAAAAACCTTAACGTGTTTCATTTTTTTATTGCATGAACACTAAGAAAAGTTGGCATGTGTTTGGCTTAATCTCGAAGACCTGTTATTAGTGATTATATTTTTAATTTAATTTAGTGCATATGGCCAAGTTTTGTATATTCCCGCTCAAGCTACAAAAACAATACCTTATAGTTTATACATAACATTAAATAATTGTAAACATAAGTAGTAGCTGTAGGCTAAGCTGGTGATGATCTCTCAAACGAGATTAATATGTTTCTTTAAGTTTTTTTAAGGGGCATCATATATTGCAAATATAATTTAATATTTTATGTTTAAATACAATATCGTTTGCTGTACAATTTGTATGAACTATCACAGATGCTGAAGATACTATGTATTTTCAACTTGGATATAACGCGCCCGCGCTATCAGATATTATAGTACGTTTCATATAAATCTTCAGACATCTTATAGAATACATAATATCAATATTGGTAAGATTAGATATATAGAATATTATAAGATTATATTATTATTTAAAATATAGAAAATTATTATTAATAATATCCTCATCTGTTATTCATTTGCGATAAGTTTTATATTAAAGATAAAAATCAAATTAACACATTGCAAATAGGCTGCGTATTTAAATTAAATATTAAAAAAATATTTTTTTACATTTCTGTAATGAGAAAAGGTAGTATTATCAGAGCATAGCTTCTAAGTCAAGGTTTTAGTTTAGAAATGCTAATGTGACTCTTATCTCTAAATCGCCTCACGACACCCCTGGATTAGCCTGCAACGTCCCAGGGCGTTTAAATTTTAAAAATTAAACGTTAGGAAAAGATTATGTATTTAAAAGATTATTATTTATTTTGATAATAATTTCAAAAAGTAGGGCTCCAATTGTTTTACCTAAATGAATTGCAGGTAACAGCTAATCTTCACTAGGTAACTTTAAAAGGCCAATTACAACTAATAAGTACTAATATTAAATTACACTTATATAAATTGCAATAATAAATAATTAAACAATACCGTTACTATTAGCACAGCAGGTGTGGAATTTCGATTCCACGAAGAAATGACCATATATGAAGCGCCCACAATTATCCGCTCGATGCTAAAAATAATAATTATTATTAATTTTTTCTCTCTGATTAATTATTTATTATTCTCTGATTATAATCAGAAAGTTACGAGGGCGGGTCAATAAGTCCGTGACTTTTGGAATAAAACACAGATTTTTTGATAAATAAATTATTTTATTTTTCAACGTAGTCCCCCTTGAGCTCTATACACTTTGTCCAACGCTTCTCCAATTTTTTTATCCCTTCCAAAAAATATGATTTGTCGAGGTCCTCAAAATAGGCTTTTGTTTGCGAGATGACTTCATCATTGGAGTCAAATCTTTTTCCACCGAGCCATTTTTTCAGGTTTGGGAACAAGAAGTAGTCACTCGGAGCCAAATCTTGAGAATAGGGTGGATGTGGGAGCAAATCATAGCCCAATTCATGGATTTTTGCCATGGCAACTGCACATGTGTGCGCCCTTGCATTGTCTTAGTGAAAAAGAACTTTTTTCTTGGCCAAATGAGGTCGGTTTTTTTTCAAATTCTCATTGAAGCGGTCCAATAAGTTTGCATAATATTCCCCATTAATTGTTCTTCCCTTTTGAAGATAGTCAATGTGGATTATCTCACGTGCATCCCAAAAAACAGTCGCCATAACTTTATTGGCTGACAAACCCACCTTGGCCTTCTTTGGCACCGATTCACCCTTAGAAATACACTGTTTTGACTGTTGTTTGGTCTCTGGTGTATTGTGATGGATCCATGTTTCGTTCACGGTTAAAAAACTCCTCCATATTGTGATTAAACAACGCCAAACCTTCCTGTGAAGTTGTTACACGATTGCGTTTGTGGTCGACTGTGAGCAAACGCGGCACCCATCTTGCGGAAAGCTTTCTCATGCCCAAGTGATCATTCAAAATTGAAACCACTGAGCCATGCGAGATGCCTATGGCTTCCACAATCTCTTGCACTTTCAATCTTCGGTCGGCCAGCACCATATCGTGAATTTTTTCGATTGTTTCGGGTGTAGAGACCTCAACTGGGCGTCCAGGACGTTCGGCATCTTCAGTGCTTGTAAGGCCACAACGAAATTCAGTAAATCACTTTTTTACCATTGAAATCGATGGTGCAGAGTCCCCAAAGTATTTATCAAGCTTAGCCTTGGTCTCGGTAATGGTTTTTTTTCGCAAAAAATAATGCTTAATAAGCACACGAAATTAACTTTTTTCCATTGTTTCCTTAAGTTACTGGATAGTCTGATAAAGATAGCTGTAAAACACAAACTAACTGACGCAGCAAGTTCAAATTTTGATAGGAGTCAACTGACAGATGCCTGTTGACAGGAGTAGTGTTGCTTTTTCAGTAAGGAGGTTAGAAATTCAAAAAGTCACGGACTTATTGACCCGCCTTAGTAAATTACACCAAAGTTAAAAGTCAGATAAGTTTCTTGCGCTGTCAGTCAAGACAGTCAGATAAGTCCAACTGCACAAATTTTGTTAACACAATATGTTAGAAAGAGTATGTAAATTTTATAATTTCAAAAACTCAATTTTGACATTTGCAGTAGAACATTTATATGTTAAAAAGTAATAAATGCATTAAAATGTTATAAAATATTTTTGTATGTTAAACACAACAACACAAAATAGCACAATAATGAAAAAGAATACTTTATAATAATTACTCTGTAAATTTTTCCTTTTCACTATAGTATTGACGAAACAGCTTTTGAATTTGAAGAATTCGATTTATTTTTCTGTACCAAGTGTGAATAAATAAATTTAAAGAAGTGTCAATAAAAATATCGGTATTTACTAGGTATCTAGTGGGAAACAGGTTAAGTTATTAAACAATAAAAAGCAAAAGGAAGTGGCTCATTTATGTTTGTTCGTAAACGCCTGAACAAAAGTTTATAGCAAAATCTAGAAATGTGTTATGGCGTAAGAGGTTATTACGATTTTATTTTTAGGATTGTAACGAAATGAACAGTTCCTGAAACTTATTGAACTGACTATGAATATAAAGCTCATCTTCTGTAGGGGATTGTATTATTCCACAGGGATTCAACCGCCGGCTCAGATTAGACTCGAAGATAGCAAGGTTACACTGATTTGGGCAGAGCCGGGGCGATAATAAAACACTGAATTGAGGAGAACATTTTTTCAATTTTTTGTTTTGCTTACCTGGCTCATGGCAATGCCGTATAGAGAGCCCCGAACGTACGCCTCTTTCGGGCCGATTTTCCCTTTCACTTTTGCCTCTCTATATACGGCTATTTTCCATGTTTTTCCCCATTTGTCATGAGCCAGGTGAAGCAAAACGCATTATGTGAAATTCTTTATTATTCAGACCATATTTATCAATCCTTATATACTACATATCTTATTTCCTAAAAAAGTTATTTACAGTTTAAGTGTCCGTTACATGAAATGTTGTACCATTTTTACCACTATTTGCTTAATAATTTATTTACCATATGTTACACGAACCAAGACTTTACATTATACGTTATATACTATTCTTATTTACCTAAGAAAAAAGAACCTACGTTAAAACACCATTTTTACACGATATTACACACTGATGCCATATTAATCCATACATATAGTCACTCGATATTCACTGTTATGATTTTATTCACAATTTAAATCACTTGTTTATTGGTCGGATTTAAATTCACTTTAAGTTTCACATTACGAGGCCGCTGTCCTTAACATCTTCATTATAGCGCGGAATTATGTTTATACATGTTAAGGGCGGTGGCCATACCCAATTTAGCCATCACATTTTTATGACTATACCAAATTTTATCCACTTATATTCATTCTTATAACAATCATAATATAAATACATAAATCCAGTAGTTATGTTAGTATTTTTTTTATAAAATATAGACCGTTTTTAATGTTACCAGCAATCTCACATTTATGACTGTATTTCGTACACGATTGATCATTGCAAGGACAATATTTCCCAGCTTGTAATGTACTTTTTGAAAAGCCAATAAAAAAAAATTTAAACAAAAAATTAAACCGTCTTCCAAAGTAAATATGCACAAAAAAGTATGATATAAAACTTATTTTCTAGTTCCTCTTTTAAGTTTTTCTAAAATGTTAACTATTTCTCTACTCAATCTTCATTATTTTGAAGTGGGTACCAGCCAAACAATATTTAATATAGAACTCATGTTCACCTTGTACCTTTTATATCATCATAATGTGATGATGATGATGATTACTCTAATTGACATAGTGGCATATGCTTGCAGTTCTTTAAACAACGCCGAAATCCCTAAACATGTATATATACGAAGTCAAGAGTTCTGTTCAGTACATTTGGATCCAGGTATCCCACCTTGGTTGAAATCACAAAAGTGTCCGTATAAATTTCGAGGAGTTCCCACGATTCCTCATGGACTCCATCATCAGGTCACCACTTTGGTGTCAAAAAGACCAATTATATAAGAAATTATATAAGAAAAGCTTCATGTACGACATAGAACGAAAGAAGTTTGTATGCGCTATATCTCAGAATTTACTGAACGGATTTTAATGTAATTTGGTATGATAGTAGTTTAGACTCTGGATTAACACGTAGGCTACTTTTATTGCAAAAAACGCGTAACCGATTTGAATGTGGTATTCAGTAATGGTTTCAACTTAACCGACTTCGAAGACGAAAAGAAGGCGATTGTACATCCGGCTGTCCATAATATATATATATATATATATATATATATATATATATATATATATATATATATATATATATATATATATATATATATATATATATATATATCGTCTTCGAAGTCGGTTAAGTTGAAACCATTACTGAATACCACATTCAAATCGGTTACGCGTTTTTTGCAATAAAAGTAGCCTACGTGTTAATCCAGAGTCTAAACTACTATCATACCAAATTACATTAAAATCCGTTCAGTAAATTCTGAGATATAGCGCATACAAACTTCTTTCGTTCTATGTCGTACATAAAGCTTTTCTTATATAATTTCTTCATCTTCATCAGATAGCGACCAGATACAATTTTATTATATGTATAGATTTGTTGCTATAGCGGCAACAGAAATACAATATTAAGGAGATACAGCCTGGTGACAGACGGACAGACAGAAAAGTAGCGGTAATAGGGTTCTGTTTTTAACATTTGGGTACGGAACCATAAAAATTGTTATAAATCAATAAAAGGAATGTTTGTTTTAAAAGCATTCTTTTTTACTTACCGACTGCGATCCATACGGGAATATGACTCCGACTGCCGAGGTAAAAGACGAAAATGATGTTGCCTAACTCGTAGCTGCTGGCTATGAGCCCCGACAGGCTGGAGTGAATCTTTAAACTTTCTTGATGGTCGTGATCACCGAGTTTTTTATCCGAGTAGTTTATGATATATTTATATTATTTTTTTATCCTTTATTTATTTATTAAATAGCACTCTTCTTCGTTCCTTTTCTTACCTCATCAATATTTATCCTTAACAGTAAATACTTTACGTTTAATTACACTTTTTAAAGTATTTAATCAAACTTGTTATTTACTGAGATCCATACTAATTAGGGAATCGAAACCAGTTTTACCCGAAACCGAAAAATCCTGTTTTGGAGCTATATGAAGAACCGGTTCTCAGAATATTAAGAGCCGGTTTTTGGGCTTTTTTCGAGTTTTTTTAGTTATGATTAAATTAAGAAAACCTACCTAACCGGACTGTAACTTTGAGCATAGAAGTAGCGAAACCCTACAAAGGTCATAAACATGGTGTTAAGGTCTTCCAGAGTTTGTCTCATCTCACGATGTCATCGGAAAATTGAAGGTGAGGAGCTATTTATATTGATGTCAAGTCCTTGCCAGTCAAGGAGCTTAAAGGCATCCAACGCAACCGAAAACAGTTTCAGAGTGATGACGTCTCCTTGTCTCACTCCACCGCTCGATACAATGGAATCGCCTTTGCGCTATGCTCGTGTACTCGGAAGTCGGACTGACAAAGTGGCTATGTCGTATCAACACTTTGATGTAACTGTAGTCGATGCGGCATCTCTGAAGAGGCTGTGACGGGCCAGGCCATCGTAAACGAACGCCAAGCTAGTGGTTTATTGTACTCCTCGGTTTTCTCTATAATCTGGCGCAGCATATGTATGTGGTCTATGGTACTAAATATTCTACTATAATACTAATGCGTGGGATTATCTAAGCATGGCAAAGGCAAGCAATAATATCTTGCGTTTGATTATTATTAAAAACAAATTGATTTGATTGTTATAAGAACGATTGCTTAAAGGATAAAAATTATAGCTGTGATAATAAATTCTCTGTTTTATTTTTTACCCTATTCTATAATTTTAGACTTTATTCAAACAATTCTTATATATTAACCAAAGAACCGAAATATCTGGAAAATTTGGAATCAAACTGAGGCCGGAAACAAATGGTTTTTAAAATATGTTCTATTTTCGATGCCCTAGTTAGGTACTCCACAACACTACGTAACTCTCAACGTGTGATAGAATCAATAACACTTAAGTCACACGTACACTTTTAATATGATTAACTAACCAAAATACATTTATTTCATTATAAAAATGTCAAATATAAAAAATAAAAATGTCTACAAATTAACAAAACAATATGTTTTTTTTACAGTTTTAAAGTTTTTCTTACCTTTTTTCTATTAATTGCCAGTAGCAAGTGGCCGTTGGGTCAACAGAATTACGTAAGTCAGTTTAGTTCTATAGAGAACTAAACAGCGGGGCTATTATGAACTTAAACTTTGGTTGGTCATGGTCACAATTTGACATTACAACCTTTTAAAAACACAATTTAAAAAGTCAAAATGTCAAAAAAGATTACAAGTCTACAGGCATGTCCAACTAAATAGTCCGCCATTTTGTCCTTCAGAGAACGAATGAACGCCCTTTAGACCAATCAAATCGTGTAACGTAGTGCATTTTGACATAAGCCTTGAAATGAGAACTGTCAAACGAAGCAGGATCTAATATGCTCCCGGATTGGACATTTTAATCGACTTCCAAAAAAGGAGGCGGTTATCCTATGTAGACTTCATTTTACTAGGTAATTAATAATCTGTGCTTCATAGAAAGGTACCTCTGTGAGCCACGTCGGTCGCAAATATTCTTGTCTCTTGAACTATTCCTTCTTTTCAGTCCTAATAAATATTGTGGCCTGTGAGCTTACAAATCAATTCAATCGTGGAATCTCATAGGTCCGAACATCGAAAAGAATCAAAACTTACTTACTATAAAATCTAAATTTATTAAAGTTATTTTTAAATGCGAAAATGTTTAACATATTTTAGGATAAGTTATTGTTTGGCATGGTTTATAATTTTGAAGTAAAGTGTCAATATTTCGTTTTGATAATACAATGATGGCCTTTTTCGAAAATTATATAAATTGTTTTAAATATGAAATTAAAACATCGGCGGTGTTTTAAAGTACACAATTTATTTGCAATGCTCTTTTTAAGGTCCTTATTAGTTTTTATAATTTATTAAAAGCATAAAATTTAAATAGATTACATGGTGCTAATACACACAACAAAAAGCAAATTTCAACAACATAGTTTCATAGGTAAGTTACGTAATACCCCGACATCAATTGGCTGGGAGAATTTATACAAGCATTTACATTAATTCCAACAAAGTTAGTTAATATCCCTGTTGATTTACGTACTGTTTCCGAGAGATTTCAACTGATTGGTGATTAATTTGGAGTTACTTTTCACTTGTTTCTGATCGGCTGAAACAGCGCGTCTTCCGATCCCTTAGTGAGTGGCATTAAAAAGTCAAAATCACCAAAAAAATTACTTACGTGGTATTTGAACTTATGCGACGATGTTGGTCAATTCAAAAAAAAATCCACTGTGCATTGCCATAAAATATCCAATATATATTATTATTTCGCACTATTTTTGTTTCTTTATTCCAGTATGTATGTGTAGACTGCATTATGTATAGAAACATGGCCTTTCTTTGGTGCAATCTTAGTTTAAGGATATCAAACTCAGTCTGCAGGGACGGAGGGTTTTTTTTACGTACCCAACTAAAAACTTTCCGGCATTGTTTAGGTTAAAAAAAAAGTAAATAAAAATAAGAAGGATAAATAGTGCGGTAATTCCCCGATGTATATGTGTGAGTGTGGAACGTACGTTTACATGAAGTGTCCTACCCCTGGTAATATGTATTAGTTTACATCTATGCCTCCGGTACAGGGGTGGTTAACTCTACAGGGCAGATAAAAATACCTACGGGGGCAGAGTTGTGCGACCGATTGAAAAATATACCCATTTTTGTGGGTAACCGAATTGTAAATTTATTTGTGTATTTGTTAATGACGTGAAAATTTGTTGGATTTTATTTTGGATAAATATGATTATTTACGATTTTAAACTTATTTCTGCGTTTAAACTGCAAATGAAAATAAGATTTGTAAAAAACAAATATTGTAGGTTACTTAATTTCCTTCACCTGGTATCACCATGATCGCATATTTATAGAAAAAAAACGTACGTCACCGGTCAAACAACAAGGCGTTCGTTTTGTTTTGCGCTTAACGAACGAGGTGTTATTTGGTGTTTTTTGATGTATTTTGTGAATAAAACGTTGAGTTGAGCTGCCGTTCCTCCGTTCAAATAATACAAATTGCATCAATTTCAAAACTGTGAAGTGAGATATTGACTCGGTGTTGTTGTTTAGTGAGATATTTACTCAATTCTTAGGTATTATAATGTGACTAGTGCAGTAATGTACATTTCGTAATAGTTATCATGCTCAGTTGCAACATAAATAAATCTGTTTTTCCTAACAAAACCCATTCTTAAAAATACCTAGATGATCAATTTTGTACAAACTAATAAAGGCAACGGGTATTAATTTGCTTGCAGCTATCACTGATTCATATATTATTATGTACATATTATGTCTTCAGTCTCCACCGAGGAGTGTAGTCCTATGTGAATATTAAATAATAATATTTTTGAGGTATAGTTCACTTATCATTATTTATGTTGCAATTTAATGTAAGACTATTGTTTCTTCATGGGCAATGTTGTTAAATAATTTCAATAAATACATATTATTTCTTTATTAATGTGTTTTCATTTCAAATGTGGATTTTCAGTTGTAAGGAAAACTAAAAAGGTAAATAGTGCCAAAACTGCAAGTACCTACTTACCTTTTAAGTTTTTCTAACAACTAAAATGAGTGCCTTTATGAAATACAAATCCCATGAAAGTTAAATTTACCGCACAAATTCAAAAAACCCGCGCTTTGTTTTCTGGATATAATTGCCTCGGGCTGATAATAGATGGCAGCAGTAATCTTTTGTCGTAGGGAGTTGATACTCTTCTCCGTTAGGAGTAATCTTCAGTAATGTTACTTATCATCTATGGGAGTAATAGTGTTCTGTGCATCTATGTCTATGTAGTAGTACATAAAATCTATGCATCCATGGCTTTACCTTTCATCGCCAAAATGCCAATTTGTTTTTGATTTTTTAATTTCTAAAACAAAATCTAAAGAACAAACAAGTTTAAAATTGTTATGCTAATAGTTTTTGTTAAAAATTGAATGGAATTTAGTGAATTTGAATAATATTGCTAAGGTTTTTGGCACTTAGTGATTCCATTTTTTGTAAAAAGCATAATATTTCTATGATATTACTTAAATAGTTATAGGATTATGGACTCCAATCATTCAATAAAACAAATATATTAATAAGCGGTATATTTTAATCACAATGTATAGTCCTGCATTATTTGTAACCATATTGGTTTTTGCTGCAGAAGGTAAAAGAATATTGCATTTATTGATGAAAAAATAACGCATCTAATTTAAAATAGTTTCTAGTAACATTGTGTATAAATTGCAGCATCTCTACATCATAATTTGAAACATTATGAGACTCTACATGCATCAAAATTCTCACATCATATAGTAAAGAGGGGAGCAAAATTATCAAACCACCCTTTCAATATTATAAAGGAGTTGCACTTTCAAACTCTAGGCAAGAATTTTAGACTTATTCTACATCCTCATACATCTATATTGCACTCAAATTTCAAGGCTTATTCTATTGATGCAGACGGGAATAAAACATTTGTACATGTTGGTATGTATTTTTTACTTTATTAAGAAAACTTATAACCTAAATATTTATTACAGTGAGTCTAGCAGGAACATTTGACAGCAGTGTAAACATTTTTGAAAGAAAATTGTATGGAAATATGTCAAAATCATGACAGCCCCCATACAAATTTCATTCAATGTTAAGTTATGGTGCTGTCATCTAACTGCTGCTGCTTGCTGTCAACAGTAAATTGAAAAATATTGTTATTTTTAAAATATATCTGTTCATGTTGACTCTGCTTGTAGCGTTACTGCTATATTCTGTACAGATCCAATTTTATCTTAATGTGGTATAAGTAGTTATAAGATTTAGTTTTCAAATATTTAGTATAGCCATTCATTAAGGGAACGTAAATATAATATGTGACCAATTTCACTGAGCATAGTATGTTGAATGCCCCCATCCCCCCCTAACAAGTCTGATAATATGTATATGTTCCCTAACCTATGTTTGGAATAATATTTTATAGAAAGAGACAATTTCTACACTGGGCGTGTCTTTGGGGAAAGCTCTTCGGATGTGAAGCTGCACATACATGATGGAGTTATCACTGGAATCATCCACACACCTGATGAGACCTACCACATTGAGGTAACAGTCATAATATATTATATCATCTTGCAAAATGAACATCAGAAACTATGGAGAAATGATTAACTGCCTATGTAGGGAATTTTAGGCAGAAAAGAAAATTGAAAGAAAAAAATATATATTTAACTAGTATGAGTTAGATGATTTCATTTGAAACAATTAATATCCCAATTATTAAAATTATTTTAAAATCAGCTAGTAGAAGTCATAAAGAGTGCAATGTAATTTTATTATAAGTACTTTTATTTGTCTTTCAATTATTTTTCTGTCTAAATTTCTTTACATAAGAAGGAAATTATGTGTCCTTAGAATCTGTAATTGAATTGAAATAATCGAACCAAGAGGACATGTCTAAGGATCACCAACGCCTATTTTGTTGAGGTGTTTGTTCTGGAGTTGAGGGTTCTGGTGAGGATTCTTAGCTGATTCCTGCTCATCGAAAGTGCCAATTCTGCAAGACTTTTGTTAAAGCCCGGAATTAACACGTTGGAATGCTCAAGCCTTGACTACTCCTGGGAAATATTCCACATACAAGTTCTGGGCCAGACTTTCGGTCCCTAGCCTAGCCAGCTCATCCGCAGTTTCATTGCAAGGGATGTTGCTGTAGCCTGGAACCCATACCAGACGAATACTGTTGTCACATCCTAGCGTGCTTAGCGTCTCTACACAGTCTAAAACTAATTGAGATGAAATTTCTACTGTAGTCAATCCTTTCAGCGCAGCCTGACTGTCAGAGGATTAGGTTGTTTTTATGGACTAGGGCCATCTCTAGACTCTCTAGTGAACAACCAATAATAGAGAAGATCTCAGCCTGATACACAAGTAAAGTGTGTAAATGTGAAATATTAATTACACAATATGTTGATTTTGCAATCTTAGTTACATAAATTAATTAATTTTGCCTAGATAACTAAAATTTCAAGATATAATAATACTTAGTGAAGTACCAAATTGAAATAATTTGATTTTAAATATGTATTTTATCAAAGGCAATCCACATTTATGACACATATTGGATTTGTAAATGTTTTGTTTAATTCGGATATTAGTATCCAATATCGGAATTGAAAACCGTCCGATATTGCATACTCTAGTTGCATTACATTTTATTTTAACAATAAATTGATGTTTTTCTAGCCATCATGGCGCCACTTGCCTGACAAAGATGACAAAACAATGATAACATACAGATCTTCAGACATAAAGTACAGTTGGGCCAATCCGAACAACAGCAACAAAAAGATTTGTGGCTATGTGAAGGAAGGGAGAGGTAAATGTTGTATTCTTTCAGATATATTATTTTATCTGCTAAATTCTGCTATTATATTCCATCTAGGTGGTGATGTATTTTTTAACTCGAATGATTTTGAACTTTATAATTTTTTTTTATTTCAAGCTGTCACTATTATTTACTTTATTTTAAACGAATAGATTTTAAAATAATTTTAACTAAAGTTAGAAACTTTATAATAAAATATATAAATAAAATAAACCTTTTTAAAAAAATTCAGATTAACATTTACATTTTAAACTTTTGCATTTACTTAATTACTAATCACATCTAATTACCCTTTGGCAAACTGCAAAGGCCTTCATAAAACTCTTCCAAAACTGTTTGTCCGCAGGGCCTTCCTGCTCCAACTACTGTCGATGTTGTTCCTACCATTGCTTTTATTTCATTTTCCTATCCATTGTTTTCCTCGCCTTCTTTTTACATCTCGAGGGCACAATACAGTGACGTCTTTGGCCAATTTCACCCTTATTTCTAGCCCTTAGATCAGTGAGATTGATTTTTTCTTTCAGTTTGACACTATGCATACTGTTCTCCAGCAGCTCCTGTTCTCATCTGACTTAATTTTAGGAATTTTCGTTGCTTTTCCAGTTTAAAGCCCATGTCGGGCAGAGATTGTGCGATTACTCTACGACTCCGGCTACGGATTACGATTACGACTGCGACTGCTTACGATTCGGACATTGCGTGTCCGGTCCGGAAGACCCGACCTGTGTTGGTGTGGAAATTCGTATCGACAAAACTCCCTCAGAGGAAACTGGCGTTTTACTCCGAATATCGGACAATAATCCCGTTACAGTATTAAACTCACTCATGTATAGTTGTATATTTCATTTCAGCTGTGAGCTGTCTCCTCACATCCATCCCTCACGTCCATATGTAGTAAAACTATTGTAGACATAAATATATCCTTTCAAGGTGAGACAACACTAGGCGTAACTATGCGGCAGCGGAACTACGCGACGCGGCAGTCCATTGCGGTATTATTAGTAGGGAAGTGTCGCGTCGCGTCGCTCCGCTGGCGTTTGGTGCGGTCTTACCTTTAAGGTGAGACCGCACTAGGCGTAACTACGCCGCAGCGGAACTACGCGACACGACACGGCTAAATATTCTTTGTATGAAATTGTATGAGATATAACGCACTACGCGGCAGTGGAACTGCGCGACGCGGCAAACCATTGCGGTATTATTAGGAGGGAAGTGTCGCGTCGCATCGCTCCGCTGCCGCTTAGTGCGGTCTTACCTTTACAGTTCTATTGCGACATAGGTAATTGCTTTTCGAAATAGACTTTCTAGTACGACTGGGATTATTTCTTCCTCTATTACATACTCTTGATATTCGTCACTTTTTCTCCTGTATCATAATACCTATAGGCCTCTGTAAAACTGTGTTGGTCTTTCTGTGATATGTTTTCTGTTATTGTTTCTTATTTTTCATACCTACTAGGTATCCGTGACGTGTGTTCGTTCTTTAAGCTGCTCAAGAGTCTGCTTTAATCCTTCTCATTTTTTACTCCTCCATTGTGTGATATCCATGTCTATTTTATGTTTTCCATGTCTATTTAATGTCTCTTTCGGCTAAGTCTAATATTGTTGTCAGTTTTTTATTACCATGAACCATGTAGCCCTCATTTATTCGTCTTTATTCTATTTGGCAGTTGAATTCAACTATCAAGAATGTTGTTTTATGGGACATTTCTATTGTGGTTTGTTTACAGAATAAGTCTTTTTCTTCTTCATCAGCAACTTTTGTAGGAGCATAAGTATATAAGGTTGTTTAAAACTAATTGCGGATATTTGGACTTAGGATCTACTGCTTATGTAAAGACGTTTAGGCTGTAAAATAATTAAAAATTTGGAAAAAATATACTAAATAAAATCACATCACGCTCTTTACGGCGCTGTTAAGCTTTTTAACCTCACACAGATGGTTGCATTGATGGAACCCAATGATTTGCTTCCTCTTACAATTAGTTTTAAAGAGGAAGCAAAGAATTTCTGTGATAAGGCATAAAAAAAAGTGTTGCACAGTATACAAGAGCACTCTCTCTTCCTTTTCTCTCATAACCCAGTGGGACGGATAACCGACACGACTGGCGAGAGATCAGGCGCAGGTCCGACTTTTTTTACATGTCCCATCCAACGCATGGATCATCTTTCTTGTCAGACAATCAGGTGATCAGCCTGCATTGTCCTAACCAAACTTGGAACTAACATTTTTGTTGTTCCTATGCGGGAATCGAACCCACGACCACCGACTCGAGAGCCAAGCTCTAACCACTAGACCACGGAAGCTGATAAGGCATAATGCAACATCATTAGTGCTTTGTGGGTTCTCAATGTTAAAATTCTGTTTTCGTTTGTGCATCTCTGTTGTGTCATTGTACTTGATGTTAAATTTAGATTTAGAATCGGTTTTTATAGGGGGTGATGGTTTACCACTTTTCACAGGTACTGGCTGAGTTGGGAGACAATTTATTTTGTGTTGTTATATTATTCGTTATTGTTGCAGTAATATTTATAGCTTTACAATAATTTCCCACAGTATCTTTTAATTCCTTTTCCACCAGAGTTAGAAGACGACGAAGGAGATCAAACAACAGACATGGAAGCAATGCTCCAGCAGTCCGAGAAGGACAAATATTTTGACAAAGAAAATGACCATCTAAGTGAGGAGTCTACCGATGCTAAGACAGATATAAAGACGGGTAGAAGAGTGAAAAGACAGAGTGATTATGAATACACTCCGACCAAGACAAGGTGTCCTCTATTATTAGTGGCTGACTACAGATTCTTTCAAGAGATGGGCGCAAGTAATACTAAAACTACAATTAGCTATTTGGTAATTATTTATTAATTTTAAAATCTGTTTATTTCATTACTTGTTTTTTTTTTTTAAATTTATTAAACACAACAAAAATTTTACCAAAAATAAATTGAAAGACTAGACTTTACATAATTTCAGACAATATGTTACTTCTTTACAATATTTTGCCTACCAAGCTCAGTTGCATAAATCACACTGTTTTGCAACAATTAAAATAAGCATCATAATTATTTTCAGATAAGCCTTATTGACCGAGTTCATAAGATTTACAATGATACTGTATGGCAAGATCGGCAGGTAATTTATAATTTCTTAGGTGATTATAAATTACAATACAACGTAATTATAAAAAGGTTCCTAACAAATCTTATCTTTACGTCACTTTCATGATAGCATTTTTTCAATTTGCTATTCCACTTTATATATTAATTGATTAAAATTTAACATCATATAACTGAAATATATTAAAATACGTTTACTTTTTATTCTTATTTAAATTAAAACATGCACGTACAAATACAATACAATAAGCACCTTGAGACAACTTTGTTTTGTTATTACAGGATGCAGACGGTTTCAAGGGCATGGGTTTCGTGATCAAGAAGATTCTGGTACATTCTGAGCCGACGCGCGTGCGCGGCGGGGAGGCGCACTACAACATGGTGCGCGAGAAGTGGGACGTGCGCAACCTGCTCGAGGTACGGGCGCTAGATAAGCATTAGGACTGTATCTGGAGTAGAACTGTAATCTATAAATTACCAACTAGAACTAGTAAAACTCATTTACTAATTAAAAAAGTAAAAAGATAACATGAACAGGCCTAAGTGCCGCAAGCCTTGAGGTGGGACTAGCGATGAATAAGTCGAAAAACAGCAGCACGAAATCGAGGTAGATGGACAAGAAATTAACTATGGCCACGAGAACATCTACTTGGGCCAGCTAGTCCCTTTTAATAATAGACATAGGTTTAAAAGGCCTGGAAAAGCTACTGGTCCGTGATTTCACGGACCAGTAGCTTTTCCAGGCCGATGAAGGGAGTTTTTCGAATAACCACGCTGCGCTCTAAAATGGGTATCAAGGACATAGGCATCAATGATGCCCCACACAGTGGGGTAGAATAAAAAATATTTTTCATCCCCACTTCTCATGTATGGAGCCCTCTCCTAAAATATAAAATTATTATTATTTTATGATGCCAAAACCGAAATTACATAACTGTACCAAATTTCATCTATCTATATTCATATTAGCAGAAGCCAGAACGGCGGACAAACAGACACGACAGACAGACGGATGGACAGAGCGAAACTCTACCTTTCCTTCCTTGAGTACCCGTCGTACTTTAGACCTTTAGACCTTAAAACACGTGGATTTTATAAGGAAAACAAACTGCAATTGACGACGACTGCATCTTGAGCGCTTGCCTTCACCTACGCGATAGTAAATTATTGGGTCTCTTTGGTGGATTTTCTTTTGGTACAAAATGAGGAGTGTAGTGTGCACGATGCGTAAATCCAATACTACTGATTACTAATAATTATTATTAAACTAATTTACACGGTTTACACCTTATACACTTCAGGTGTTCAGTCGCGAGTACTCGCACAAGGACTTCTGTTTGGCGCACCTGTTCACGGACCTGAAGTTCGAGGGCGGCATCCTGGGCCTGGCCTACGTGGGCTCCCCCAGGCGCAATTCCGTCGGCGGCATATGTACGCCCGGTATGTTCATTATAATGTTTTTTTACTAGATGTCGCCCTCAACTTCAACAGTGAATAAAGTCGATGAATGTAGTAATAGGTCTAATCTATTTCGAGTAATTTACTGGCTCGTCTATAGAATTACTGAATTGAATGATTTAATATTGTTATTAAAGAATTAATTACAGTATGTAGAAGCAAAAGCTAAGGATTAAAAAAATGTCGCGTTGCATTCTGACGTGTCGATTCTTTATAATATTATAGTTTATTGCGGTGATATTTTTTTGTATTGTTACAATTTATGATTAAATATCGCTAACTTATTGTTTCTTTTTCAGTTTTGTTTCGTTTAAAATGTGAGTGTTTTTGTTGTTTGCTTATTTTGCTTGCTGACTTTTTATATTTTTTATTTATTGCCTTATGTAAAAGCTTCTTGTCGTATACATATGTACTATTATTATTATGTATTTAATATATATATTTTTTTATGTTGGAATAAATATTACCTCTTAATATGAATAAAATGATCTCTTATTGTTTCTTAATTTTAAGCAAACTAAGAAGTAATTAAATACATATATTATATTATGCGTGACATAAAAAAACTCTTGGCAAAGTGATCTAAAACATAATTATTATATCAGAATACTTCAAAAACGGCTACACGCTGTACCTGAACTCCGGTCTATCGTCGTCGCGCAACCACTACGGGCAGCGCGTGATCACGCGCGAGGCCGATCTGGTCACCGCGCACGAGTTCGGCCACAACTGGGGGTCGGAGCACGACCCCGACGCCGCCGAGTGTTCGCCCGCGGCCGCGCACGGCGGCTCCTACCTCATGTACACCTACAGCGTCAGCGGCTACGACGTCAACAACAAGGTGAGTGATCACGTGATCACGCGCGAGGCCGATCTGGTCACCGCGCACGAGTTCGGCCACAACTGGGGGTCGGAGCACGACCCCGACGCCGCCGAGTGCTCGCCCGCGGCCGCGCACGGCGGCTCCTACCTCATGTACACCTACAGCGTCAGCGGCTACGACGTCAACAACAAGGTGAGTGATCACGTGACCACGCGCGAGGCCGATCTGGTCACCGCGCACGAGTTCGGCTACAACTGGGGGTCGGAGCACGACCCCGACGCCGCCGAGTGCTCGCCCGCGGCCGCGCACGGCGGCTCCTACCTCATGTACACCTACAGCGTCAGCGGCTACGACGTCAACAACAAGGTGAGTGATCACGTGACCACGCGCGAGGCCGATCTGGTCACCGCGCACGAGTTCGGCCACAACTGGGGGTCGGAGCACGACCCCGACGACGCCGAGTGCTCGCCCGCGGCCGCGCACGGCGGCTCCTACCTCATGTACACCTACAGCGTCAGTGGCTACGACGTCAACAACAAGGTTAGTGATCACGTGACCACGCGCGAGGCCGACCTGGTCGCCGCGCACGAGTTCGGCCACTGGGCAATAAATTCTTTTTTAACAGTAAAATGTTCGTCTTATTCCTGGTTTCTGAAGATTTTGCAAAAACTCTAGATATACTATGTTTAACTGGCGAAAAAGTTTCCGAATCCCAAAATGTGTCATCTAGTGGTGACAAGATAAATCTCTTTAAAACCAGAGATAAAGTTATTTTTATTATATTATAATTTGACAATGTAACTAGTTTTATGAAAAACATATCTCACAGTGGAAGCGAAATGAAGTAAAGCTTCAACAATTATAATTAAGAAAAAGGTTGTAAAGGTTTTTAATTACTTTCTGTTTTAGCGCTAACTATTAGTAGCTTTGTCAATTACGAGTTATGGAATCGATAAACGGGCGCTATTGGTCAGTTAAGTTAAACATAGCTTACATAATGTAATTTTTTTGTTAAGAAACTCGTTATCGAACCAATCGCGCTAATAATAGATAAGCTACCGACATACCTATTCATCCCAGAAAATGGGCATTAACCATAGACACAGAGTGTCAGTGCGAAAGCTTTTTTCTCGAAAAATTAGTATACACTAGGGTACATATTAGTACAAACACGTGCACAGAACTGGAGAGGGGCATGCTTTGATGTGTGTGCCGAATTTCATGATGATCGGTTTAGTAGTTTTTACGTGAAAGACATACACCAAACAACAAACAAATACAACCAAACAAACAAAATTTTTCACATTTATAATATTAGTAATGATAGTAAGGAAGTATTGTTGAAATGTCATTCGCAGAGGTTCTCGCCGTGCAGCCTGCGGTCGATCCGCAAGGTGCTGCAGGCGAAGTCGGGGCGCTGCTTCTCCGAGCCCGAGGAGAGCTTCTGTGGCAACCTGCGCGTTGAGGGCGGGGAGGAGTGCGACGCCGGCCTGCTCGGTCAGTTCAGTACTCGGCCAAAAAGAATGCACCGATTGTTATTGTTATTGCAAAATCTGTTTTTTCAGATCAATGTATTAATGAACGAATATCGTCTCACTACAGGCACAGAGGACAACGACATGTGCTGCGACAAGAACTGTAAACTGAGGAAGAACCAGGGCGCGGTTTGTAGGTATGTTTATATTATTTAAAATTATGCAGAATAAAAGCAACTCCTACTCGACTTCAACTAATATTCTTGACTATAATATAATAAGGCATCTATACTTACAGCGAGACAATTGTGTTGCGTGTTCGTGTTGTGAGGTAGTAGTTTAAGCTCTGGATTTAAAACATAGGCTACTTTTATTCTGAAAAAATGCAATGTTCCCGTGAGATAATGAATTTACGCGGGCGGAGCCGCGGGGAAAGTCACTTATTGTTATCAGCGATCCGACCTAGATTGTCTCCTTTGCTACTCACTAACTAATTCTACCTTGGCGGTGGTGAACTGCACTTATCTATATCCATCTGCGTGTTTGGCTCCTGAACCATAACAATTCCAGCGACAAGAACTCGCCGTGCTGCGCGGGCTGTGTGCTCGCGGCGCCGGGCGTGGTGTGCCGCGAGGCCGCGCACTCCGCCTGCGAGGGCGAGGCCGTCTGCAGCGGCGCCTCCGCCGACTGCCCCAAGGTAACACGTTACATCTGTAGGTCGATACTGCTAATTGAATCTAACAATAATACAGTTGCGATACAATCTCGATATGTTAAAACAGCAACGCTTAAATCATAAACTTCAAACGCGTTTTGATCGGTCCAAACTAAAATCAGTTTATGATATCTAGACGATTCATTTATTAATTCAGTGAAATTAAATTGAAAGTCTTAGTTTAAATACGAGAATTGGGATTCTGATTGTAGCTAGGATAAGATCTAAAAGGTGCTAAAGCAAAGCGTGTCTTGAAGCCAACAACAAAAGTCGTCAAGACTGTTCAGATTCAAACAAATCATAAATATTTTTGTAAAGAAAAATAGACAAATATACCGTGCAATAAAGATATGCAATTTAGCAGTTTGTAAAGATAAAATTGTATGAACAGAGTATAGCTCGGTGACACGAAGTAAAATTGAGTGAAGATAGAGGAAGTCATGAGTTGAGTTGATTGTCCTTATTGCTTGAAATATTGTTTCTTTACATTGTATAATTTTTTTAAATTCCTAATTTAATTTGTTATATTTTTCTATGACGTTAAAACCTTAGTTGTAAGTATAAAGGTATTGGTATAAGTATGGTAACTTTTTGATTTTAACGAATTTAATTTAATTAAATTAATTTTAATTTAATTTTAACTTTTATAACGAACGACCAATCAGAAAAAAGTTCGTACACGCCTCGAGTGGCGCCATGTTCACTTGAGAGGGGATGACAGTTTTTGAGGGAAATTTGAGTGATAACGGCCGATCGAGTCGGATCGTACTTGAGAGTTATCAGCGTTTGTTGTTTTAAGTAAGAATTGCCTCCAATCTACTCGGTCGTATACTGTTCGCGTTATCGTCAAAATACTGTTTAACTTGAAATAAAAAGGGTGAGAAATAGAGATCACACTTATCACAGTGTTACGTGCCCGCATTTTGCCTTCATGTGGCCCACTACGCTCGCAACCAGTAATGACAATGATAGCGAGGTCAATGTTTCTCCGACATACATAATATAATCATTAAATATAACTAAAATATCTGTGTGTCATAGGCGCCGGCGATAGCGGATGAGCACGAGTGCGCGGAGCGCGGGCGCTGCCGCAACGGCTCGTGTGTGCCCTACTGCGAGACGCAGGGCATGCACAGCTGCATGTGCGACATTGGTACGTACGCCATGTGCACGCATGCGCACATGAATGCATACACTCCCGCATACGTGCATGCGCGCACTCACGATATTTAAAATTTTTTGCTAAGAGTCTGTTCACACCGCGACGATAGTCGACGCGGCGCTGTATTTTAAAGGTAGCTATTCAAAATTGAACTTTATTCACTAAACAAAAAGATACACGTTTCATATGACATCAGTCATACACTGCACATGCGCTGTTTAGCAACGTGCAACCTGACATACGAACTCTTACAATGAAACGTGTATCTTCTTGTGTAATGAATAAAGTTCAATTCTGAACAGCTATCTTAAAAATGCAGGGCCACGTTGGGTACCGTTTCATATCAGTGTAAATTAACCCAAATGCGAAATAATTTTAATAATTCAGAAATGCGTGTTATATTTTTTTTCATTTTTCCTATTTCCTTTACTAAAACCTTATGATGTCTCTCGGTACAGTTGCGGACGCGTGTAAACGCTGCTGCCGCAAGAGCCTCAACAAGACGTGCTTCCCGGTGGCGCACAACGACATCCTGCCCGACGGAACACCCTGTATACAAGGGTTCTGTAACAAGGTACGATCGTTTGGCTTTTAATTTGAAATAGCAAATTCCAGAAATGAAATATAATACAAAATAGTTATAGTTATATAGTAACATACATTACAAAATAGTTAAGATTTTTTTTTATAACCTTTGTAACTTAAGAACATATTAATTAGACAAATTGCTCGACGTGGATAGCTGTATAATCAAAATCGATGTCAATTGTACCCGTACGGCAGCCGTATGTTGCCTTTTTAAAATCGGGGCCGATTTAAAATACTATGTAGGTACTTTCTTTTGTATGTATAATTAATTTGTTGCGTTTCCAGGGCGTGTGCGAGAAAACTATCCAGGACGTGGTGGAGCGGTTCTGGGACATAATCGAGGACATCAACATCAACAACGTGCTGGGCTTCCTGCGCGACAACATCGTCGGCGTCGTCGTGCTGGCCGCCGCGCTCGTGTGGATACCGACTAGTTGCGTGGTCAGTGCATACTGCTGATGATATGACTCCATGCATTTCCTTTCCTTCCTCCTCCGTTAGGATTTTAATAAAGTAAAATCTTGAGCCATCAAACGTATCCAGGCTCTAGAATAATATTATGTACCGGTGACCAAGTTTTTACACTGCCAGATTTTAATATGAATTCTAAAACTGTAACCCTCGGGCATTCCAATTGTAATAAACCAGTAATGGATGAAGCGTACAGCCTACGGCCGGCGTTAATGCTGTAACGCCGACCGCGGCGTGCGGCGGGAGCGGCGGGAGGAGCGGCGACTGACCGAGCTCGGCGGAGTGGACCTCGTCGGGCTACTAAAAAATTATTTACACAACTGCTAATCAGTTTCAATTTTGCTGTCCTTGTCTGTCAATTGACTTTCCAACATATCGGACAAAGATTGTATATTGATTGAATTGAAAAGCTAATAAGTTGTGTTAATATTTTCATTACTAGGGGATAGTGTGAAACTTACATAATGCGAAATTAGATCTTCAAACTTTCAAAAGTAGCGTGTTCTCATTAAAAAGCTGCCAATCCGCGTGTAATTCCTAGGGTGTTACTAGGTCACTAGTGCCCATTGCTATTCTCTTTAGCTTTTAAAACTATGATGGTATCGCTACAGATCAGCTACGTGGACCGGCGGCGGCAGCGGCAGCACGTGAAGTTCGCGCAGTGGGAGCGGCAGCGCGACCTCGTGCACCCCGCCTCTCCGCGCAAGATCATACATACCAGGTGACCACTTTAGTACAAGTGAGGGTTTTCAAGTTTGTGCTATCTGGCAGTTGCTTGGACTTGACGCGTGCAAAGCGCTGTCCGATGGCAGAGGCACTATCGAAAACTTTCAATTGGGTTTTGATGATTTTTCTGCTACCTGGACCTTAGTCAAGATGCATTCGATAATTTCGACGGCGAAGTTAGAAAACAAAATGTATGGGATTTGACATAAGGCATCGCAAGCAACATGTCACTAAGAGATGACTTGACATACTTGACTCATATTTAATTTCATACATTGAAGGAATATTTCATTTAGTACTTGGCTTAAGAAAACGTATTCCAGCGATATCATAAATTAAAAGCTTAAGATTGATTAATAAAGTAGATTTAAAAATATGTATTTTTGTATTTTAATTTCTTCTGATGAAAACACCTCGTAACATCCAGCAAGGATGTGACGAGACAAACACACTAAACGCATATGTAGTAGTGGAACGGAACGTTTCTGTAAATAAATAGTTCATGACATCTTATGTCAAAACGTCAAACGGAACGTAACTCCGCCATTTTACTACTACGGACTATAGCACAGATTACAGATAGTACTAGTATGACATGTGACATCGAACAGAATCATTTTCCAGCACAGATAATCTATCAACCAACATGGCGAATAGTGTTTTCGGCGGTTTTAAAAGTGTATTTTTTAAATATTTTTTTTGTAGGTTTTTAGGTTTCAAAATAATGTAATAAAAACAAGGTCAAGTAGCCTAGCATATTCCGTTCGCAGAATAGCTCAAGTCTCGGCTCAAGCAAGGCGTTCCATCTTAAAAAAATGTTGCAACAGCTTTCGCCGACACTAGGGCCCTGCGATAGAACATTACAGTTACATTAACAGTTCTGAATTTCAGGTTGCCAAAACAGAAACCTCCGGGACTAAAAACTGTAATTCAAGGAACAAGTCAAATTTAATTCTAAGCATTGTATTCATATTATCTATTAAATAGTTCTAATGAATCATTCACTTTCGTATTTATTTATTAAACAGTTTTAATGAATCCACTTTAGTATACTTTCGTATTTATGGTTTTAAATAATAAAAAACGTCGGTAAAGCGTTATAACTTTATTACGTTTTACAATGTGTAAGCGACGTTACAATGTAAGCGAAATCCTTATATTAATAAATGTTATTACCTAAATAGAGAATAAACATATATAGGTATTATAAAAATAAATGAATAAATTAATATGAAATAATCATTCACTCCCTTCGTGGGAAAATATTGAGTGATAATATAATCATGTGTGAAGTTAATAATCTATGGAGTGAACATATGTACTCGTTGCATATTAATTGAGTGCAGTAGAGGTGAGTAACGCGACGCCACGCTCGTAGAAGGCGTGCGGGTCCTGCGCGGGCGCAATGGGCAGGCGCACGGTGAACAGCAGCTCGGAGCGCGCGCTGTTGAGGTACACCGGCAGCGTCAGCGACTGGCCCGCGCTCGACGTGTCCTCGCCGCTGGAAATTAACATTCACAATTAAGGCTGGGACTATATTATTTACCGGGGATCCGGCGGGCCCTGGAAAATTCAAGAGCATTGAAAATGTGTAGCAGTGTTATAAGAAACTGTATAACTCAATTTATTATTATAATAAAGTCAGTCTCATTGCAATTCTCGGTCTTATCACTCGTCTCCTAATCGCCCCCTATATGGCGACCCTGCCATCGGAATGCGTGACGCGAATTTGAGACTCTCCGTATATGAGATGGAACTTTCTGTGCAGTGTAACTAGCAGTGAACTGGCTAAATTTAATTTAAAATAATGGCTTTCTTTATTCGTTCGCGTTACGGAGTGTACGTGTTATTTAAATTAAATCGGAAAACGACAAATTTCGGACAAAATAGGCAAACAACAATCTAAGGAGGAGACCGTAATTGTGCAGAATGCAGTGGGCAGTAACCAGGCCGGAATCGAACAATTCCATTTTCATTTAATGCAAATATTTTGCTCTATTATCGTGCTGATGGTAGGCTTCGGGTTCCTGTACTGCGTGTTCCGGGCATACAGACGGTGTCACATGGGTTGGATCACCTCGGAAATAAGCAGAAATAATTTCCGGAGGTCTTTTTTCCGACAACAGCAGCCTGCCGCAGCTTTGGAGGAGCAGCCTAATCAAGCTAAAGCCTATTTTTCCTAAAGTGTGCGGGAAGTGAGAAAAATGTCGTTTACGCGCGTATAAAAATGTTTTAGTGTAAAAAAAAATATCGTGTTTATTCATAAGTCGTACCTAAAATTACGTCTCGCGTCGCAACCGAATGTAGAGTCTTTAATATTATTGAACTTTAAGATATTATGAGTGTATTCCTTATTTTATTGTAATTTTACTTGTCTGTAATCATTGTAATTTGTGTTTAACATGTTGCATAATTAGTTATAAATTATACTAAAATATAATCTACGTTTGGTGGCAAACTGGTAAGTTACGAACATTCCTTTAGAAAAAATATATATGAGAAATTAAAAGAAATTAGGACATATTTAATAAAAATCGGACCGAATAGACGTGTCGGAAATATGTTAAGCTCAAGGAAGCGAATGATATTTTAGTGAATATTCTAGTTGGTTATTAATTTTTACAGAAAACGTAAACCAAGGAAAAATTAAAGCGGAAGACATTTCATTTTATGATAGCTATCGTAAAAATTTTGAATTATTATACAAGGATATTTTAAGTTTGTCAATCTTAAAGTGTTGAAGTTGAGATGAATAGCAATATGGATACTTTTGAATTAAAAACGGATTTGACTTTATTACCTGTTATGTCTAATGATGAGACAAAAATTAAGCAGTTGATAGATAATATCCAGTATTCCAATCCTTATTAACGAAGCCGGATTGTAAAAGAAATTTAATTAAATTTGTTTCAAAAAGCAGATTGTCGCAATCAGCTAAATTGCGTCTACGAGACGATTATGCGACAGTCGATGATTTAATAAGTGACATGAATTCCATAAATTATTGCCAAAAAAAGGTGCAACTGCCATTCAAACTAAATTACAAAAATCAAGGCAAAATGAATTGTCTATTTCTGAATATGGAAAGCAAATAACATAATTATTTGTAGACCTTACGATATTACAGGCTAATGGAAATTCGGACTGTTATAATATTTTAAAGCCAATTAATGAAAAACAAGCGGTTAAACAGTTTTCCGATGGCTTGCGAAATCGTAGGCTCGGTACAATAATTTCAGCTAGAAATTACGATTCCCTGAAAGATGCCATACAAGCAGCCAAGGATGAGGAGTCTTCATCATCCGCCGCTGGAGAGGTGCTGGGTATTTACAAAAGAAATTTCTTTAATTATAGAAATTTTCATAATAACTAGGTCCGTACGCGGAGGAAGTAATTATCGGGTGTCCTCATATCGTGGACAGTACAAAACAGGTTTCAAGGAAACTCGCAGCCGACGAGCAGATACCAACAGTCAACTTCCCGTGACCCAGGGCAAGGTGCCCGTTATTTCCGTAACAATCGAGGTAAGTTAAATAATTATCGCGGAAATCGAGGGATTCGCAGAAATACTGTTAACGTTATTAACGAAAGTCAAAATTCTTCGTCAGATGAGCCTAGACTAGATCAGTTTTTTCGTGAATAAAGAAAATCATTCAATTGTAGCTAGCAATAATAGTAAATGTTTTATTCATTTATTAATTTCTCCGTGCAATAAAACTTATTCATTCTTAAGTCGATTCAGGCGCTTCGTTGTGCTATATCATATAAACATATCATTGGATTAGGAATTCCATTCCATAGAGTGTAATTATAAACGAACTAGGTGGAGAAGTTCAAACTATAGGCTATGTTTACATTTAATTATCTTTTAATGGTCGTGTAAACACAGAGGCTAATTTCACTCCTTATGAATTAGTTTTTGGAAAGAAATGTTCGCTTCCTAGTAATTTGACTTTAGATTTAGATCCTCTTTATAATTATGATGACTATCCATGTGAACTGAAATATCGTTTACAAATGTCCCACAAAGAGGCAAGAAATAATTTAATTAAATCAAAATAAAAAAAGGAAAGTAGTTTATAATAAGTATACTAACCGAATAAGCTATAAGGTAAATGATTTAGTTTTATTAAAAAATGAACCAGGTAATAAGCTAAGTTCTTTATACTCCGGTCCATACAAAGTAGTTAAGGATATGCCTCCAAACGTAGAAATAATAAAAAATGGCAAAAATGTATTAGTGCATAAAAACAGCACAAAACTTTTTATTGAATAATATTGTAATCTTATATTATACCTACTGTAATCTTATTATGCTATTAAAAGCATTATGTATCAAATATATTATATGAAATATAATCGAAATTATTTTATACAAAAAATGTAACCATGTAATATTTTTTTTTCTATTGGATGGGTGGTGTAGTAGTGTTATAAGAAACTGTATAACCCAATTTATTATTATAATAAAGTCAGTCACATTGCAACTCTCGGTCTTATCACTTGTCTCCTAATCGCACCCTACAAATGGAACTTAACGCTTATACAATAGAGTTGACTCGACACTCGTGTGTTCGATTTTCAACTCTATTGTATCAGCGCAGAGTTCTATTTTCAGTGCTCTGAATTTTCCCGGGCCATCCCGATTCCGGTACATATAGTCCCAGCATTAATTTTTATAGTGGGTGTCAAGTTAAATTGGAAAATGAGAACTGTCACGCAACGTGCGCGGTGGAAAGATAAGGGCCGCCATAGAGCCTGTGGCCAAAAAAAACAACATAGCGGTTATCTGTAAAGTCGGTTTACTGACGATAGTTGAACGTGACAACGTCAACAACAACAACAAAAACAACAATAATAACAACAAAAATAATAATAATGAGGTAAAGGCAATGCTAGCTAACGCTGGTACTTAGTAACGGTACTTGGTAACGATAACGGGTAACAGGTAACGCATGAGTCATGTTTTTTCGTGCGTGCAGCCGGCTCCATCGATTTATAAGACGTTATCACGTCAAAAAACCTGTTGTACTTACCGGACCCACGTAAGCACGGTGAGCGGGAGGTCGACCATGATGGTGTTGGTGAGCAGCAGGCGGTTGCCCTTGACGGTCGCGCCCTGCAGCTTGAGCCCTGTGACGGAGAACGACCACTCTGTCTGCGCGTTCTCAGTGGGCGTGCCCGGGTCGGGTATCGTCACCTAAAAGATTGTTCAAATATACATAAAAACTGGTTTTAAAATTTTCAGTAACTCTGTCATGTATATGTCCAGTATGTTAGAAAAATCCTTTATGCACAAACTGTTCTCAGTTTTCGTTATTATTAAATTATTTTGAATAGGTTATTTTTGAATATAACATGGCACGGTAAAGTGCATTAAGTTTATTTATGCAGATATTATTAATCGGATATCAATAAACTAAAATGTCTCACTTGAAGATTCAATTCCTCGAGTGACCATGAGTTGGCCTGCGCGACGCACTGCCGGGTCGCGGTGATGTACGCCTCGGGGTTGAGCAGACCACCGAGCCACACCGGTATGCTCTGTGGAAGGAATATACAGCCCTATATTAAAAATATTTGATTTAAATCAGGGAAGCATATGAAATACCTTCAAGCGGTCTGATAACATTATTTGAATATTGAACTGTCTCCTTTTCAAACATCTTGAGATTGTCGTGACTCGTGAGCATAAAAAAGTCACGACTCACGAGCACATTGTTCGAGTGTTGAATTCACACAGCTTCTTTGACATGTATGCGACACTAGAAAATGTATGTACGCCTTTGACGATTCGGTGCGTACACTGTTCACATTTCGCCGGCCGGTCGGTCGTACCTGCAGGCGGCGGTCGGCGACGGCGGCGGACACCTGGGCCAGCTGCGTGCCGCGGCGCGCGAAGTCGTCGATCCACTGCTGCACGGTGCAGCCGCGCGCCACCGCGTAGCGCCGCCAGCCCGCCGGCAGCATGCCGCGCACCAGCGCGCCCACCATCGCGCGCGTCTCGTTCGTCTGCTTCATCTCGCCCTGTACACAGAATATATATCAGTTATTGTTAGTCTCATTAAGACTAGCAGTGAAGATAATTGCAGCTGTCGTCGTCTACGTGTGGTCATACAAACTAGCATTGGCCAACTAACCACTTAGTTTTAAGAGTAAATATAGCCTTTCGCTGTTATTTATTAGTTTGAATGAGTTGAATGAGTATATTACCACCAAAATTTCTCATCATAATATACTCTAGAATCTAAATGACCTAGCTTACCTGGCAGATTGCGAGCACGCTGCGTAGGTCATGCAGAACCTGCTGCAGCAGCGCCGCGCCCGCCGCCACCTCGCGCTCGAAGAACCGGTACAACGGGTCCTTGATGTTCTCCACCGTGCGCCGCAGAGTCTGAACGAAATAAATTGACAATTCCCTTCGGTCTTTATACTAAGGCGATTGCAAGTTACGCGATATCAAAAGTATGGATAGCCGTATTCATATTAGATGTGGAGGCAGCCTTAAAGTCCGTAAATTGGATGCCCAAGCGGATAAATCACTCAAACTGTAACACATGGCGAACTGAAAGTAAGCTTATCAAAGATGGTTTAAACTAGTTTAAAGTGATCGAACTTACTGGCAATTCCTGCGGTAGTATCTGTAGCCAGTTGGTAGCGGTTTGTTGCAGAATCTTCATCCAAGCGGGTCTGCCGTCACCAACGACCACAATCGAGTCTGAAAATACAAATTCGAATTAGACACTCTTCCAATAACTCAATAAAAACGTGTATTTTTATACACGCACTAAAAAGTTACTTTAATGTTAGCTAATAGTTTTCACGGAATCATGACTAGCAAGTTATTAGCTAAATTCATATGTCGTATTACAGCTTACAGCACGCGCATCGCACAATTTACTCTCATGTGTTTTACGAACGCGGGAAAAGCAGTATAATTTCAACGAATAAGTGTAAGTGTCAAAACAAATATATATGAAGTTACGTGGGTCGTGGTCCTGAGTGGCGGCGCTGTACGCGAGCTCCTCCTCGTCCTCAAGCTGCTGCATCTTCAGTAGTTTGGACACCAAATCGCTGCCTTGTGTTGTGAGCAATACCTGCAGAATTTCGTTTTATCTAAGAATCTGATAATTAAACATATACAGCTATAAGAATACTTCAGATTTGTTTAATTTATTTAATGTCTGTTCAATGGAGATAAAAGTGCAGCCTAGATTCGGCTGCATGATTTTTATGTTAAAACTGATTAAAATCGGTTAAGCCGATATGATGGCCCTCCTTGAAGTATATTTTTCACATATGTATTTTTAATATTTTTTAATATAGCCCCTTACTAATATAAATATTTATACAACGGATAACCAATACAACGTTGCTGTCTTTGTCTCGTGCGTTGGAAAAGTCACTTGACAGACAAAGACAGAGACGTTGTTTAATTTTTTATTAGTAAGGGGGTATGTGTTTATAAGAAAAAAATATTACCTTCTCAGCGTTGTTGGGCAGCCCCAGCCACGACGGCGTCTGCCTGTCGGACAGCTCCTCGATCCACTTGAGGAAGTGGTCGCGCCGGTTGCCATCCGGCATCGTGATGTGACGCTGGTTGCCCGAAGCCTGTAAAATATATACTCCATATTAAAAAACAAAAATAAATGCGTAAAATGCCTGAAACGTATCTGTGACACCTCTAGCAAGCTTAGTACTGTGGTTGTGTAGCGGTTCTCTACCGGTAAGCAAATACAAGTCTTGCCAGTGCCTATTAAATACTAATCCCGACTCCTAGTAATTGGTTTTGCGTAACAGTCATAAAAACCTTTCTTTTGTGTCTCCCCTTTGCCCTCGTACACACGAGAGTTTTTTTTGTGTTTGCGACTGAAAAAACTGCACTCCTTCTGACTCCTTCCAACTGAACTCTGCGCTTATGCAATAGAGCTAAAAATCGAAGTGTCAAGTGTCAGATTTGACAACTCCTTACACAAGTTTCAACTCCATTGTATTAGCGCAGAGTTCTATTTACAATACTGTTTTTTCCATCGCGACCATTAAAAAAACTATCGTGGGAACATAGACTTAGTGTTAATGTATTGTTTCCTCTACGGGACACTCGGGCGATCCGACTGCTCATCAGAAACTTACACCATCAACGTTGACCACGAGCGGGAAGTCGGCCTCGAAGGATTTAGGCGTGAACAGCTTGCAGAGGAAGGAGTGCAGCAGCCGTTGGTCGAACAGATTGTCGATCTTGCCTCCGTATATACTCTGCGATAGTAGAGTGACTAGCGCCTCCCATGGCACTTTCTCGGGTGGCAGATTTGTGCGGCCCTGAAAGTAAATAATAAATATGTATGTTCATGTAGAATTGTTTTTATCTTGGTATTTCGTGTTTTTACCTATTGTGTTCAAGTTGCATAACAAAATAGACATTTAAAAAGTACTTGGTTCAAAATTAGTTATATATTATACTATAGGGCAATAGACTACAGTATCGACGAGGTTGTCATGAATTAATCTCGGTAAACTATCAGAATGACAGTGCCTTTTACTTTTTTTGCTAATGCTTTGTTTTGCTAATGCAAGAACAAATAGAGAGTGTTTTTTGAATATTATCGAAATGAGTACTTTAATATCAACTAGTCGACATATCTCTATAATGTAATTTATTTTCGTATTCACCATGGCGGTGGCGTCGATCCACGTGTCGAGCGTGTCGCAGGCGACGCGCAGGTCGGACTCGTTGAACTCGTAGTACTTCGCCCAGCCCAGCGGCACGTATCGCAGCCGCTCTTGCACGATACCTGCATGGAATTATAGGCTTTATACTATAGTTTTCTTTACCTGCCATAGGTCAAAAATCCTGTGGCAGGTAGAACGATTTTATTGCGTTTTCATTTGATGGCTTCGATGTTAAAACAAAACCTTTGTTCCTGACATCGTTGTCATCAGCGGTCGGGGTCAATTTGGGCGTCAACAGGATAAAATGCAGGCGCCAAACACAAGGATCACTGTTTCATGCCAAGTAGAAAAGTGTTTTAGAAATATTGCAAAGGCTCACTAGACCGTGTTTTGAATTCGGGACACCGAATTTCCTTTAATCATCAATAAACAATAATAACTCTGAACCGGGAGGGAACTCTGGATCGGGACCCTATTACTCTCTGTCTGTCTGTCACCGGGCTGTATCTCCTTAACCGTGATAGCTAGACAGTTGGAATTTTCACAGATTATGTATTCCTGTTGTTGCTATAACAACAAATACTAAAAACCATAGAACAAATATTTAAAGGGGCTCCCATACAATAAACGTGATTTTTTTGCCGTTTTGTATGTGGAGGCAGCCTTAAAGTCCGTAAATTGGACTCTATTATTTAGCCCGACTCGCACTTGACCGATTTTTTAATGGTTTACTACAATAAACTTACCATGGAACCAGGCCAACAGGAAGTAGAGTCTCGCACGCTCCGACGGCGGTTTCATCATACGAGCAGCCGGTACCTAATTAAAAAGTTATTTTGATAAAAAAAAAAACATTTTGATAGGATATCGATTCTTTAGCTGAGACGAGTAGTTTAACATGTGAGAGCCATGCTCCGGCCATGAGCCGTCTCGATCGGATAAATGTCACGCTTGAGATATGTTTCGGCGAGTGAGTGAGGTTACCGGAGGCCCAAGGTTACTACTGGGCGGCGGTAATCGCTTACCATCAGGCGATGTACATAAAAAAAGTAAGGAATACATTTTATATTAACAAAAACTTATGTGAATATAAGTAAATGTATAAAGAACAACTGAAATGCGAAACTCAGCCCCAGAACGCGTATTGAACATGACAAGTACAATCAGGAGTTTGATTCCTTAGCAGGTTGATCATGTTCGTGTTACAATGATATGACATTTAACTTTGATAAACGAGAATGTTCACTAATTTCAAATGTAAGCTTTCTGTAATCGCCATGAAAAAAAAACTCGCGAAAGAATTATTTTGATACGTCAATTACTTTCCATGATTCCAAGAGAACTTTGAAGTGGCACAGGCGGTAACTTGCGAGTGTGCGTAGTACGGCGCGAACTCTATGGCTGAGGTGTAGCCGGCAGCGTGACGCCGCCGCTGTTGCCGGGATTCGGAAAATTTTCGGAACTTTGAACGCGTGTAAAATCATAACTACTGAATATTTTTGAATACAACAAAAACTAGTGTGTCTCCAAACATAATATATATATTTAGTTTATGATACTATATTTTATTTTATTACTAGCTGTTTTCCGCGACTCCGCCCGCGTAAATATACTATCGAGTATTCCGCGGGAACACTGTACTTTTCCGGGATAAAAAGTAGCCTATTTTTTAATCCAGAGTCTAAACTAATACCATACCAAATTTTATCAAAATCCGTTCAGTAGTTTTCACGTGAAAGCACAAACAACCTTACATTCACATTTATAATACGAGGGCGGGTCAATAAGTCCGTGACTTTTTGAATTTCTAACCTCCTTACTGAAATAGCAACACTACTCCTGTCAACAGGCATCTGTCAGTTGACTCCTATCAAAATTTGAACTTGCTGCGTCAGTTAGTTTGTGTTTTACAGCTATCTTTATCAGACTATCCAGTAACTTAAGGAAACAATGGAAAAAAGTGAATTTCGTGTGCTTATTAAGCATTATTTTTTGCGAAAAAAAACCATTACCGAGACCAAGGCTAAGCTTGATAAATACTATGGGGACTCTGCACCATCGATTTCAATGGTGAAAAAGCGGTTTACTGAATTTCGTTGTGGCCGTACAAGCAATGAAGATGCCGAACGTCCTGGACGCCCAGTTGAGGTCTCTACACCCGAAACAATCGAAAAAATTCACGATATGGTGTTGGCCGACCGAAGATTGAAAGTGCAAGTGATTGTGGAAGCCATAGGCATCTCGCATGGCTCAGTGGTTTCAATTTTGAATGATCACTTGGGCATGAGAAAGCTTTCCGCAAGATGGGTGCCGCGTTTGCTCACAGTCGACCACAAACGCAATCGTGTAACAACTTCACAGGAAGGTTTGGCGTTGTTTGATTAAACAACGCCAAACCTTTGCGCCAAAAAATTGTGATTACAATATGGAGGAGTTTTTGCGCCGTTTTGTAACCGTGGACAAAACATGGATCCATCACAACACACCAGAGACCAAACAACAGTCAAAACAGTGGGTTTCTAAGGGTGAATCGGCGCCAAAGAAGGCCAAGGTGGGTTAGTCAGCCAATAAAGTTATGGCGACTGTTTTTTGGGATGCACGTGGGATAATCCACATTGACTATCTTCAAAAGGGAAGAACAATTAATGGGGAATATTATGACAACTTATTGGACCGCTTCAATAAGGATTTGAAAAAAAACCGACCTCATTTGGCCAAGAAAAAAGTTCTTTTTCATTAAGACAATGCAAGGGTGCACACATGTGCAGTTGCCATGGCAAAAATCCATGAATTGGGCTATGAATTGCTCCCACATCCACCCTATTCTCCAGATTTGGCTCCGAGTGACTACTTCTTGTTCCCAAACCTGAAAAAATGGCTCGGTGGAAAAAGATTTGACTCCAATGATGAAGTCATCTCGCAAACAAAGGCCTATTTTGAGGACCTCGACAAATCATATTTTTTGGAAGGGATAAAAAAATTGGAGAAGCGTTGGACAAAGTGTATAGAGCTCAAGGGGGACTACGTTGAAAAATAAAATGATTTATTTATCAAAAAATCTGTGTTTTATTCCAAAAGTCACGGACTTATTGACCCGCCCTCGTATTAGTAGGGATGAAATAGTTGAGTTATTGTTTCTGCAATTGCGCACGTCTTAACTGCTATATTCTCTCTATAAGCCTGTGTCATCTTTCTTGGTAATTGTATTGTAATAATTTTGTGTGTGTGCATTAAATTGTTAAATAAATAAATAAAAAATAGCTTTACTGTAACACAGTTTCAAGTGATTTTACACACCTTGTAACATTCTTTATTGTATTTTGACTGTATATAGTCATTAAAATACGAACTAATTGTAAAAACACTCAACTTACTGGATCAAATTTCCTGATAGTACAAAGCTAGTACGCAGTGTACGTTATACGTGTAGAAAAGAGATGGCAGGATTTAAAAAGAGATGGGAGTACCGTGGCGAAGGTCCTTAGCAGGTTGGCGCGGATGCCGGGCGGCGGCTCGAACACGAGCACGCGGCCGGCGCGCAGCAGGTTCACGGGCAGCTTGGGGCTGATCTCCGTGGTGAGGAACAGGCGGAAGGCGGGGTGCGGCTGCAGCGAGTGCAGCTTTTTCTCTAGCTGAACCAGCCACACAGGCGCCAGATGAACGTTCTTTAGCATTACCCATCTGCGATACAGGATAATATTGTGGGCAAAACGTAAATTAAACATGTCACAAGCGTTTTAGTTTAAAATAACTTATTTTGTCGTGAATACAAAATAATCATAACTACACTTAAATTGTTGAAGTTTTATTCAAATCCGTTTATCAAAGCGTGTTAAAAATACTAGAATATAAGCAGATATAAGCAGCTTACCTTCCAGTCTTACAGGCGTTGTTAATAGTTCTCTCCGCTTGGTTGAACCCTTCGGCTGAACCGATGGCGATGCTAGACAACGGTTTATTTAGCTCTGTTGCCATGTCGTCCACACGACCTGCGATAACAAAAGATTTGTATTAATAGACCATTACCTCATTCACGTAGAAAGAAAACCTTTCTGTTCCACGTGCATCTTGGCAGTGAGAAAAAGTCACCTAAGGCCTTGTACATAATATGTGTGTATTTGACACAAAACTTTGATGGCATGGCAAGGACGACGTCGCTCATTATTATTACATGTATTATATGGTTGTGTGCAGTATGACGTCTGTTTTGCGATGCACCGCTACGTAGTATCACGATACTGCGTAGTGGTGCATCGCAAATTGTCACGACAATTACGTATTCGTTACGTTATTGAATGTCAATTGTATGGGCGCTGGCATAATTTTCATACAATTCTCTTTCGATAAGGTTACGAATACGTAGTTATTAATTCTTCATACTAACCCCACAGGCTATAAGACAACAAACGAAGCTATTCACATTTAAGTTAGGATAGGCTATATTATGTAATATACGAGTACATACCGCTGGCGTCGTAGCCGGGTACAGAGCACAGCAGCGCCGGAGTGGTGGCGTTGAGCTGGTGCTCCGTGATGGAGGTCAGGTCCAGCTCCGTCTCCGCTCGCGCCATGAAGGCACTGCCGAGGACCGACGTTACCAGTTGTGAGGCCGCAGCTATCACACGGTCGGGACGGAACGCCTGGAAGATTTGTCGACGTTAATATTAAGCATAAGTAGTAGCATAAGTATGTAGAAATATAGCTTTTACATTTTGTAATTTATAATATTTACAGGTATGCCTGAAATATCAAGAAAATATAAGCGATGTTAAATATCGCTTATATTTTCTTGATTTTATCCCACCTGTATGAGTAGCACGCGGTACATGGCGAGTGTGTGCGGCGCGGGTGGGGCGGCGGGCTCGGCGTCCCACAGGGTCGGGACGCACTGCTCGGGCGCCGCCTGCGACAGCCACGCCCCCAGCTCCGGCAGCGCGCACGCCTTCTCCACTAGCCGGCGGAACGCCACGAGTCTACAGATATACGCTCACGTCAACAATGGTGTGAAATGATATCGTATAAAATGTGTTATTTTTGTATCGAAATGTTTCGGTTTACAATTTATCGTTTAAAAATATTTTTGATCAAAAAAAAAAGTTAAAAAACACTTTATGGTATCAGAATGTTGAAAAATGCAAAGTTCATAAAGAATTTGTATTTAAAAAAAAAGTAAGTATTTTTAGGCATGAGGACATATTAAGATGACTTTTATCTCAGGCTCTATCTGAACGAGTTAATTATTAACAAGTATTACCTGGAGCTAAGCCTAGCAGCGGCCTCATGCTGCTGCTGAGATAGCGGTTCGACGGGCGGTGTGGACAGCTGGAAGCCTTCGCGGCCGCGCAGGAACACGCCGAATTGCTGCTCCAGCGTGTCCTCCGCGCCGATTCCCTTCAGCTGGATGCGGCAGAGAAGCAGCGCGAACGTCAGGCGGTCGGTGTGCAGCATGCCGCGCGCCACGCGCTCGTACACGGCCTGAAAAGGTTTTAAGCGTAAAAACCCTTGACGTTTTTGACCACGACTATAAAGAGGAGAATTCACGCCATGCTTATGGAATATTATCGGTGACGCGCGTTTAAATTTGTGCGAGATAATGCGCCACTTATGAACAAAAATGTAGTAACTTTTGTTTTGTTTCCTAATAATATTTTTGCGTCTATATGTCTAATGTCACTTACAGAAAGAAAAATCATTACTTGACAAAAAAATCTCAGTGATTACTGATTATGCAGTACTCACAATAAACAGCTCCTCGGTGATGGTTTTGAGTCGAGTGGTGTAGTCGGTCTGTCCATTGAGCGCTGGACACACGAGCACCGTGCTGAAGATATCCAGGAACATCTTGAGCGAGTACTGGTAGAGGAAGTGCACTTGGTGCAGAGACTCCATCGTGAAGTAGATGCTGCTGCACGCCTGCGGGATGCACGATATGTTTAAACGAGCAAGTATATTAAAAAAATAGTCAGGATCAGTCATAACACTATACAAATATAACTTCAATCGTTTTATTACAATGAAGTGAAATTAAACATGATATAATAAACTGCCGCATGAAACTAAAATAATGTAATTTAATATGCGGGCTACGTTAGACCGTAAGTTTCCGCGTGACACGTAATTTGTTACATTCGTGTAATGACTAATGTGTTCTCAACTCAATAATATATTTTTTCCAAATCTTACAATTAAGAACAGAACATTTGGCATTATAATTCAACTTTACTTACTTGAGAAAGCGGCAGATACTGTTGACTGACGGTTTCGATCTCACCAATAACCTTGTCCGTCTCCTCCACCTGTTAAAATAACATTGCTATTAAAAGTAGTTTGTTTAAATATGTGTTTTTTTTTTAATTTGAAAATAATAAAAGGTTTCCTTATTAAAATATTATATAGATGGATGAAAAAATAATTTACCTTTCTTCCAATATCGTCAGCTTCTTTCTTTAGAGTTTCAAGTGTAGCGATAACTGAATCATCGTCCAAGATCTTTCCTTTAGCGTCGTTGAGAGCCTGAAGTAGTGACTTCTCAAGTTGTCTCAGTCGAAGATGGAATTCACCTGAAGTAAATACATTGATGAGAACGGACGACGGCGACATTGTTTAAAAGCATGTATTGAATTTTTGGCCGTCTCGCTAATTTTGAAGCCACTGGTAAATATAATTTATAATTTTTAGCATTACCAGCGCCGTGGGCGATTACCCCCCGTATACAATGAATGATGATTTCATACTGCAAATATTAGGTTAAAAAGTGGATAATATAATTTTATTAGTATTCAGTATTTTTTTGTAATAGGCTACTTGACCTTGTTTTCATTTATGTCCTAAACGCTTCATAATTGTTTCATTACACAAAAAAAATATTTGAAAATACACTTTTTAAAAACCGCCGAACTAAATTAAAAACTCTATTCGCCATGTTGGTTGACAGATTATCTGTGCTGTGACGTCATACTAGTACTATTTGTAACCTGTGCTATACTCCGTAGCAGTAAAATAGCGGTGTGACGTTCCGTTTGACGTTTTGACATAAATAACTTTATAAGATGTCATGAACTATTTATTTAGTGATACATGTTCCGTTTCACTACTACATATGTGTTTAGTGTGTTTGTGTCGTCACATCCTTGTCGGAAGATACTTCGAGGTGTTTTCACCAGTAGAAATTAAAAAACAAAAATACATATTTTTAAATCAACTTTATTTATCAATCTTAAGTTTATAATTTATGATATCGCTTGAATACGTTTTCCTAAGCCAAGTACTAAAGGAAATACTCTTTCAATGTATGAAATGAAATATGAGTCAAGTAGCCTATTGGAAGTTCTCAGTTTAGAGAATTTACGAGTAAGTAGATTGTAGGTCTCACTCAGTGAGCGAGGGATAGAAAAGTACGCCTGCGGCGCCCCTTTTTATCCGGCGCCCCGGGCGTTGGTCCAAATGCGTCCCCTCTAACGCAGCTACTGCTGTATGTATACCATAAGGAACTCTTAAATTGTTTTAATATTTTTTTAAGTGCCAACCGATAGTGGCGTGATCTGTGACGTCAAAACATCAGCCTAATTGAGTAAGGTAACTTAGTTACACGGTTACCTTGCAGCTTGAGCAGGTCGGAGCGCTTCGCGTCTATATCGGGCCGCTCCGCCTTGAGCACGCGGTGCAGGCACTGCGACTGCAGCGACGACCGCGTCACCGTGAAGTTGACGAATGTCACGCGCGAGCACATGTCCGGCGGGAACTCCACAGTAGGGTCTCTGTGTAATAAAGCCACGGTTTAGTAGAAACGAACTTAGAAAATCAAAGCTTGGATTCATGCAATGAGATCATCGCTTAATGCCCGCAACGCACTTGCGACTTCTCTAGTATTGCGGGAATGCATGGGCGACTAAGCGGTAACGCTTTCCATCAGGTGATCCGTCTGCTCATTTGCCCCCCTATTTCAAAGGTTTATTTATTCTAGTGGTTTCAAGTACAGGTGTAGTTCACGAGTTACGACAGTACAGCTGAACACGCACCTCGTGCTGAGGAAGATGACAAACGAGGGGCTGAGATCGATGTCCTGGTCGCCGAGCGTGATGAGCACGCGGCCGCCCGTGCGCCGCAGCTCGCGGTTGAGTACAGGGTTGAGTATCGGGTCGTAGTTCTCCACGTCCTGTTTAATAGTCAAGTCGTAATTATTAATGAAGCGTTAGGTAAACAAAAAGTTTCCTGGCCACGCTCACCGGTCGCGCGACGAGGGTCGCGTGATTGTTTAGTACTCCATATAAATTCATAATAAGCAGTGGGATCCGCGACCCCACTTCGGTCTCGGGTCGCGGTCTCGAGTCGCGTGCATCGGAAGGCTACATTTAGAGTTGACAGGAGACTTCTAAAACTATACTATTTTTTAATACACAATTTACAGTAAACTTAGTCGATCCTGGCTACACAGGGGTTGAAAGTGGTAATGTAGAAAAATAGACGGAAAAGGTGTGACAAAAAAAAAGAATTAAATTTTACCTGAACCAGTAGAGGATTGCCGAAACGCAGAGCAGACTCCAGATTCTTCCGGAAGGAGTCATCGAGGAAGGAGGTCTTGGTGATCTTGCGCTCCTTGAACTCTCGCATTATGAACTCGGTCGCCTGGCCCGACGGGTCGATGATGAGCGGGTAGCGGTTGAAGCGCTGTAATTTACATAGAATGTTACATATCCGAGAGTTTAACTATGGAATTAATAACTAATGGTTTACAACCACGTTGACGCCTTATTGCAACGACAAAAAGGTCTGCAATATACGATGCTCACGGTTAATCTCACGCTCACGACAACTTTGTTATTTGGTTAAATGGGATTTTCGACGTACACAATTTTAAGTTTTAACCAGTGTGTAGTTCTCACCTTGAGCATTATAGCGTTTTCCACGCACAACTCGTCGGTGGGCAGCGCGTTGGCCTGCCAACGCAGGCGCTCGTCCGGGTTGCTGAGGTACTCCGTGCGCGCGATGTCTGCACGGAACTTGATGTTCGCCGCCGCGAGATGGGACGTCCACGTCGCAAATAGGTTTTGACGGTACTTTGGAGAAAGTATATTTATTTTAATGGTTTATAATGAGGAAATAGTAATAGAATATACGAGCAATCAACGAATTTGACATCTACTGCCGGAAAAAGTAATTGTGTCGAGCTCGACTTTATTTTTTTACTTTATTTTCTCTAATATTTTTGTATGTCGTGTACTAACGTGTTGGTCGAAGTAACCGCCGTACGCGATGAACGCGGCGGACAGCAGCACGTCGCCGATGATGGTGCTCATCTGCGAGCGGAACGTTTCCGAGCTCGACTCCCACCGCTCGCGCTCGATCACCAGACTCTTGAGCAGCGCTATGGACCGGTCCACCTGGACCAAGAGGTTCATAATTAATATGATATATGACTGGCTAACAACGATATGTATGGACGCTTTCATACCACATCAACCTGGTCCCGTGGTAAGTTCTCCAAGAACTTGTCTCACGGGTACCAGACAACGGAAATATATTTATTACTTTTCATACTGTACTTATATTTAAGATTTTATTATTTAATACACATCCATGGCCCAGAAACACAACATTTTTGTTCCCTTGGCGCGATTCCAACCCGCGACCTCCGGCTTGAACGCCAATGCACTAAGCAGTAACCACTGAGCCACAGAGATCGCCAAAAGCCGATATACACTGAAAAATATTATAGTAATATTTGCTTATTAAAAGAAAGATGACACCAATCACAGAAAAGTGACACCAATAGAAAGAATACTACGTCATACCTTAGCTTGTACATTCTCGAGGTCAGCTTTGATGGCCTGGGCTTGGCTGATAAGTTGAGCGTACTCCTCCTTGTACGAAGCAATGGACTTCTCCAACTGCGCTATGAGCTCCCTCACTTCGTCACCGGCTTTCACGTTATGCTGTGCCTGATCTTCCAATGCCTTGAGTTCGTTACGTAGGGGCTCCACACGTTTCAACATGTCCGCGTATTCGATCTAAAAATGATCCGTTAATTTGATTCAGAGTTAATGAGTATTGTAACGTGCATCGATAGCAGATTGTTTAAAACTTTTTAAGAAATGTAACCGAACGTTAACGTTTTCATTTTTGTGCTTACATATTACACGCGCGTCGTGTCGTATAGGGTTTATAGAGGCATGTACAATGAACATACTTAAATTGTATACGATTCCGATTTTAGATCTCACCTGTGCAATTGCCCATTTGACCATAGGACCGCAGGCCATACTAGCTCTGTTCACCTTCTCGAAGTTGTAGTCGGGGTTACTCAAGTAACGACTCTTCATCTTCTCCCGTACGTCGTCACTGGCCGGAAACACACGTGATTAATATCTCTATCACGGTCACCGAATCGAACCAAACCAACTCATTTAGACAATTATTTCATGCAAAACTACTGATCAATAAAGACGTCACTGGCTCAACACAGCAAACATAAAATTTAAATGACTCAAAATAAAAATCATAGATAGCAAACGAACAAAACCAAAAAAATATGATAAAGCAAATAAAAAAATCCATCATCTGTGAACCGGGAAATATCCTCATATACCATAGATGACATTATTTATTGGCAAATACATTCATGCAATCTTACAACTGTTTGTGAACTGTTTTAATCCCATACCTACATACTGTAATATCATAAATCACACCTGAAATCAAACCTCATTAGTACCTGCTGTAAATAAATGATTTGGCAACACATCCTAATATTAGTAGTGAGTTCCTGTTAGTAAAAAATTGTATTAGATGGATGTTAATATTTTTCTCCTCATAGAATATATAGCCAACGATCATCCAACGACCAACACAAAAATAACATGCTTTCCAAATCCATATATTGCCATTTACTTAAATATCAACCAAGAATAAATATATATTATATAAAATCATATCTGAGTGTTAAAATATGTATAGAGTAGAAAGTAACATTTTTTCTTATTGATAAAATGTCATCATTGTCATGTCATGTCTCATGCCCAAATGCATAAATTTGTACAACTGCATGACATTTCTAAGAGTTGCACAAAAGTTGGTATATTCTTTAATTAATTTATATACTTAGTAAGAAATTTTATTCGTACCGATAATTTGGGAAAAATTGTTTAGTTGTAAGAATTGTGTAACAAAATTGCTACAAAATCTACCATATTTTTCTTTGTTTGTAATAGTAGATGATCTTCTTTAATCCTAACTCACATCAAACGCATGCAGCACATACATAAATGCAAATATACAACATGCAAAGCAAGCCCAAAGCCAACATCTACACCACATACTCCAATCAAAATTAGTGTCTCATAGAACCACTCCTCTGTTTGAAATTTAATAAAAACATTTTTATTAAATAAAACACGAAATAGTAGCTAAATAAGGACTTTTACAATGTGATTTTTATTTAATTTTATTGATATCTCGAATAAGTGGACAAGTGGCAACGGTGAATTGTTTTGCCCTACTAAAGTGCATACAAAGGAGCTGTCCTATCAGGCGACCGTAGCTCACACACTCGGGGTGGGGTCGGGACAGGGGCGGGGCGGGGCGGGGCAAGCGGGCAGGCGGTGCTCACGTGATGTCCTCCGTGGAGAAGTTGGACACGATGCTGTTGATGAAGTTCTCGCGCATGATGACCGCGCGGATCGCCTTCCAGTCCGTGGCGTTCTCGCCCAGCAGCAGGCAGATCGACTCTAGCGCCACCTTGACGTTGGCGGGCGGGTTGCCCATCGCGCGCACTTCCACCAGGTGCTGCTTCTTTATAGATTTCACCGCTGTAGCCGCCACCGCCAAGCGAGACCCACACAGTACGAGAAAATGCGTTTAGCTGACGTGTCGCATGCGCCTGGCGTTATCGACGCTGTTAGTCACGATTCCGTTAGTGTACGAACGTGTCGACGTGTATTAATAACAACAGTCACATATGCGAGCAAGCGTAGCGTATTTACAACGTCCTCATACTAGTCGATAGGAAATCATAAACATTCATAATAAAGGTCGATACTAATGGTACGTTTTGTGTAGCTAGTTTTACGTAGCCAACAAGAAACACCTAGTCATGTACGATGCACTAAGTACACTAAAATGTTTTTGCCAATAAATACACTAATTACAAAGGACGATGCTTGCTATCTACTCGATATATATGTTATGGTAAAATTGATTTGTTACATAGTTACAGAGGTCACACGCAGCTTTAAATTAAAGGAAAGCGTCGTAAGACCTCCGTTGCATAAAGCGTGTACACTAACGTGATATTTTCAGTCTCGAAGTTAACTATGGTCGATATGAAGTTGTCCTTCATAACGACAGATCGAATCCCTTTCCACGTATCGCCCTTTTCACCGAGGAGGGTGCATATCGACTCCAGAGCCATCTTCACGACGGACGGGGGATTCGCCATGGAACGAACTTCGACCAACTGCTGTTTCTTGATCGAACGCACGGCTGTCATGTGAGAGTACCTTAAGCTTTACTGAATTTAATTTTGCTACACATATAACGGTGACTGTTCCGATCGACACATCAACAAATGAAAACGATCTGATTATTGGTATCAAGTACGAAATATTTAGCCATCAAAGTAACAACATAATTGAAATGTTACACTGTGACTACAGTTAAAGCGTACAGACTAGGTTACGACAAGCAATTTAGGTGCTAACATAGGGTTTGAGGTGATAGAAGTGAAAAAGAAAACCAAACCGTTTTGCGCCTCGATGACAGCTGGCTCCACTTGATCTAAATCAGCCATAACGTCTCTTCGTTTGGCTTCTATTTCTTTAGTTTGTTTTTCTAGAGCAACCTAAATAGAGAAAATAATCTTCTTCTTATCTTCTTATATATAAAAATGCATTCAGATTGCAATTCTAATGTCTTGTTAAAACTGGAGAATGGCTGGATCGATTTGGCTAATTTGAATCTTGAAATTATTAGTTGAATTATTGGTAGTTCAGGGAAGGTTTAAACGGTGATAGATATTGAAAAAAATATGAGGGTAATAAAAAAAACGACGATTGAATTTTCCCATACTAACTGTTCACTGTGTTCCAGTTTGTCACTTGACTGTCAAATATTTAGAGGTGCGTTCAATTTACCTGTTTGGTTATTTTTCTATCCCAGATCATATTTAAGACAGAACAACGAGTATCGGGACAGTTGATGAAAAGCGCATTGATTTATATAAAAAAAATGTATAAAGGATCTAAACCTGAATTTCTTGGCTTTCCACTTTTTTCTTCTCAGCCTCCTGTTGATCTTTGACCATCTGCCGTAGTTTCGCATTAGCGGCTTCGTTCTTGGCTTGAAGTTCCTGAATTTATACACGTAATTTGTAGATTAAATAATCTGACCAAGAGCATGTCAGGACATGTCTAAGGAGGGAGGGAGCCGCAACTATCAACGCGCAATAGGTTTTCTTTGAATTACTTCAAAAGTTATTGTCCGATTTCACTTAAAATAATTTTCCTAAAGAGTAGCATGATCTATAAGCATGGAAACTTACAAGATTCTATCTCCTATAGTTTAGATATGCCAGGAGCCCCTCCTGGCATATCTAACCAACGCGACGTATAAACCACTTTGGAGGCCAATTACTCGAAAAATTTTGACTTTGTAAAAGAGTAATTTATGAAATTTTGCCTTTATTTTAAAGCACCTATTCAACGATACCCCCCCACACGATGGGGTAGAATGAAATATTTTTTTCATCCCCACTTCACATGTGCATACATGTGAAGTGGGGATGAAAAAAAAAATTCAAATACACACTAAAATCTATACACAATATACAACTATACCAAATTTTATATATTTATATTCATAATTACAGAAGCTAGAAGGGCGGACAGACAGACAGACGGACGGACAGAGCGAAACTATAAAGGTTCCTTGAGTATTACGGAACTCTAAAAATAAATAAGTAGATACGAGTTTAAAACTTCTAGAAACTTTAAAAATATTTATCAATTTATAATCTACATTTTTAAACTTAACGCGAGTTCAAAGGTGAAAAGTCTAGTTTAATATGAAATATAACCTGAGATTTGACGGCGAGACTCTTCTGCATTTCCTCCACTTGCTCCACAGTCTCGGCGATCTTGCCCAAACCGACGTTCAAGTGCAGCTGTTGTTCCTCCAGATCGGCGCGCTTTTCAGAGTAGAGTTTCACCATTTGTTGGATGAAGTCCAAGTAGTGTCTAAGAAAATCAAAGTTTTACATAATTTTACGTACATAAAGCTTTCACGACTTTACTGGGATGTATTAGTTTCACGTGACTTGCATTTATCGCGTTAGAAATTAAATACCGAAATAAACATTCAGCAATAGCATAGTTTATTTTGCAAGCACTTTCCATAAATAGCACGTCGATTTTAGTTATATAATTAGTTAAAGTCTGATAAAGAAAATAAAACTTAGAATTTCATACTATTTGCTATTTTACTATATAGCTACTAGTGTTCTGTGAATATCAGATTCAATTAAAAAATATATAAATAGTTTGGATGGCCGTCCATACCTGGGTGTTATAGCCATGGTGCGGTTCGCGCGTTTAGCCAATCGCGCGTTCGCACGGTGCAGCGTTTGGTGCACGTACACGCACGCGTTGACCACCGCGTCGCGCTGTCCCGGCCGCGCCGAGATCTCGCCGCACGTCGCGGGGAAGTCCGCGGGCGGGACGTAGTCTGATGAGTCCAGGTCCATTCGAGACGTGAACTCTTTGCCCACCTGTCATACAATACAGGACATAAAGTACATTCTTCTTATGGACAGCTTACACTATTGTTTTTAGAATCAGGCTGCTTGCAACTACAGAGTATTTATCATCTAATAGTTAATACTTATTATTAATTGTATGGTTCTGCGATCCAGCGGTTTTCTTTTCTTGTTTATATATATTTTTGCTATAACCTTGTTTCGTAATGGTTTAATTGATATTATTGTTTTTTTTTTTCATTATATTACTTGATGGTAACCGCTAAATTATATCACTCGCCTTAGTTGTTACAATCTGTAAAAACTTTTAAAAGGCTTTTTGTTTCTATTTTGTTATCATAGTGTTATATGTATAGCTGTAAGTTTTTCTGTATAAATAAAATAACTTATGTCTACTAAAATGAAGGTAGGTGGTGTATGTGTTTAATAAATTAAATAAATCAGTGTAAATTGGAACGTTTCTTGTACACTGTGAGACAGTACTGTTATGTAAAATTATCTACATTTCGACTTGAGTGCCAGTTATGTGGGGCTATGAGAGTCATTTTATTTAACTTATTTCAACGTTGCTAAAAATTAAAACTATCATTTATCTATTTCTATAAATCACTATCAAATAATATGAGTTTCGTACTTGGAAGAGCGCGCCATCGCTCCAATCGCCGAACCAGTTGAGCACGCATCTGTTGAAGAGCGCAGGCGACGTCGCGGCGCGGTCCTTCAGGCCCTCCGACGACGGGTTCATCGTGAACACCACGTGCAGGTTACGCATCACTTGACCCGTAAACCTGCAAACACACCACATGCATCTTACGCAGCAAGAATTGACATATAGGGTCAATCTACGTGTACTCTTGCTGGTTTATGCTGAATTGTTACATTCCAGAATACTAAATTAATGATGGCGTACTAGTGATACGAAGGGACAGGTTTGTAAAGGTAAATATTCTAGTTTTGTTGGCACGTCAAACACATAGATTATTTGATTTAGTTACGTTTGTGTGTATCACACAACTTTTGAGTATGAAGGAGAAAATATTTTTTTTTGCTCAGCTCAGAGTTCTGTTTACAAATACAGCGTGATCATTATTTTTTTAATTTATCAGTTATTGACGGTCAATTGTCAAATCGATACTTTTTATGTGATTTCTTTGCTTCAAAAATGTCTTCTGAAAAATTGGTTCCGGCAAAATATTGACAGGGCAAACCATTATCATACTATATATTGAAATTGCATGATAGTACGTTTCCGCTACTAGCGTTTTTTAGTGATCGCGGCAGAAAAAACTGCACTGTAAATAGAACTCTGCGTTAATGCAATAGATCTGAAAATCGTGGAGAGTTGTCAAATCTCGTGGGCGCGAGGGTGAACATGCCAACATAAATAAATGTACCTTTATACTCCGTTTAAATCAAATTTAATTAAACGTAAACAAAGAAAAAACAAGTAAAGCTGGGGAGTAAAGGTTCTAGAGTGGAGACCACGAACTGGAAAGCGCAGCGTTGGACGGCCTCCCTCTAGGTGGACCGATGACCTTATGAAGGTCGCAGGTCGCCATTGGTTGCGGGTAGCCCAGGACCGTTCGTTGTGGAAATCTTTGGGGGAGGCCTATGTCCAGCAGTGGACGTCCTATGGCTGTTAATGATGATGATGAAACAAAGAAAACAATGGAACAAATAAAAGCAATATGTGTTATAAAAATAAGTGATAATTTAAACGTGCAATAAACAAACACAATGTAATTTGGTTGAATTTAATATTTATGTTTGTGTTTAAATTAAATTGGAATTTGAACTAAGTATACTTATATATATTGGTTGCAGAAGTTAAATTTACTACAACGGTATAGGAATAAAATGTGTATGAAATGAATTCGTAGGAATGCTCACATTCAATTGGTTTCAACACCTAAACAAATATCAATAGATAAATAAAATGATTACAGTGAATATCTTACCACTTGTAGAGTTCGTCGTTCGAATCCAACATCAAGCCTTCCCTCTGAGCGCCCTCTTTGCACTGAGTCATGAGTGCCGCAAACTCGTCGCCTTCAAATAGACCGGGTACCTATACAAAAAGATTCAACATGATATCTGTTCAGTTGTTTGAGCTGTGCATCGTCACACGTCAACCAGTAACGGCTGAATTTTTTAGACACAACAGTTACAATAAATAAGCGTATTTTTTTAAATGTTTTTAGTTCTTACCTCTCCATTGGCAAGCAGCGTGTTCATTCTCTCGAGGAAGCCGCTGTCGAGTACATTGGACTCGTCGAGTATGAACGCGACCTTCTCGTCGCGACAACCCGCGCGCCGCAGCACCGAACGTAGGTCTTCGTCAAAATCGGCGCCCGTATATTTATTGTGCACCTACATTATGGAAAAGTTTGATGAAATTCAGAATTACAATTTCGTAGGGTTACTTTTTAGTATTTTTTAAATCACTTGAAAAAAAAAACATCTTACATTTTTGCTTTTAATATCGACGTAGACGAAAGAAGAACATTGAATTGTTAAACATAAATACGATACATTTGTGGCTACAACTCGTATCAATGACCGTTAGTTCTTGTTACCAAATTTAATTTTAATGTTGAAGGCACAAAACACCATATAACGTACCTTTATCTGGAATATACTGAGTCCGTTCATCCACGCGACGAAGCGACTAAGCGTAGTTTTACCGGCGCCCGACACACCGATGAGCAGAAGATGGCCTTGTGGCTGTCGGAAGATACGGTCGATACGGAGGACGTGATCTAGAACTTCGTCGAACAACACTAGGGGCACGTCCAATTCCTCCTCGTAGAATACCTACAACACATTACAAATAAAGTGCCCGAGTTACCGAGCTTTGCTCGTAGTTCTGATAAATTTAAAAAATAAAAAGTATCACGAAAATATTTATCCGACCGGGATTCGTATCCATATTCCGAATGTTCAAACAAAGCAAAAATTATACATACGCATACCAAACTGCCAAACGGACTTATATAATAGAGTCGAAATTGTTGACATATTGTTGCACGACGAAAGAAAAAACATACAGCAGGGATAAGACCTAGCTAGATCAATTTTTCTCCCCCAAAACTCCATTTAATGGTAATACTTGCAGCCGTTTTCGAGAAACCGATATATACAAGATTGTCTCGTTTAAATAATATAAGTAGACAGATTCAATATAATATTTTTTTACTAACAAAGATGTCAGAAATAAATATATTTGATTATTAATTATGAAACATTTGTGGTTATTTTCCAAGTGACGATACGATAGAGTATGCTAAAGAAAATAATTTTATTAATTATCGTAATAGTTGAAAGTAAACTCGTACCTTTAGCCTGGCTTTCACGTATTCTCTTAGTTGATCCCTTTGGACTGGCACATAGTCCTTGCTGAGCCAGTTACTGTACAAGATCGGTCGCGCTAGAGCCTGCTCTCTGTTGATGCCTGAAAATAAAAATAAATTGAGGCAATTAGGCAATAGGCACGTTTAAAATATATAACATACATCTTGGAGTATATATATAGTTTATAAATAAAAAAATATAATGCGGTATCTTGTCAAATAACTTTACTAAAATCAAACAAGCACTAAATTACAATTTTTATGAGTCCACGTTCTTACTTACAATAATACTTTTAATAATACGAGAGGTCGCCCTGTGGCTGAAATTCGCCCATAATAATTAATATAAATTTGAAGTTTGAATTTTATAACGGCTTTTCTGCCTCGTAAATAGAAAATGTAAATGTTGTGATATATTGACATCAAAATAGTACCTATAAAACGCACGGTAGAGGGAGTTAATAAATCTGAGGAAGTGTGTTGTTGTTATTTTTATTAATTTTAGGTACTTCTAAGCATTATTTAAAAATATTAGCATTCTGCACATATTCCTCCACATAAACTTTAAATGTGTCTTTTAAAATTTTCAAGTTTTCGCTTCACGTATTATACATATTATGATATTTAAAAGGTACTATATATTATACATAGTTTTCAAGCAGTTTTAGAGTCTTTATGTTAAGGAATAAATAGGAGTAGTGTTGTACCTGGGAAGAACCGCATAGCTACGATGTCGATGTTCTCATCAGTCCACTGCCGCTCGGAGTCCTCCACCAGACGGTCTTGGAACAGACGCAGTGCTTCGTGCGCCCATAACCTTACTAGGCCTTCGACGCTCAAGTTGTCAAGCGGCCTAGAAGATGTGTTATTTTAGTGACCACTTTCAGGTATATAATAAGTAGTTTTTCTTCTATTTAGTCCTCAGTTTTCGATATTAAGAAATAAGATTTTTTTTGGTTAATAAAAAAATATTGGACCCAAATATTTTTTCTTATGTTGCCTGGTCAAAATCCGTGTATCGTTTTAGCCTTAAATAATTTAAGTGTGTACTGATATTGACCTCGATGATATCAACTTTATATGACAGTGTTTTTCGTTATATCTAATTTATGTTTAATTAATAATTTAAATAATTAATGTGTGCGAAAACGTTTCTTTTTATTTCATCATCATTATCACTACAACATACCTGATGGCCTCGCATATGCCGCGCACCCAGCGCGTCATCTCTCTCGGCGAATACACGTAGTGCGGCTGCATGTCTTGCGTGAACCGCTCCTGCGACGCCAGGTACAGGTGCACCATCGCCTGCGTCAGCGGCTCGGCGTACCCGCGCAGCGCGGGTTGCATACGCAGCATTGCGCGCGTGAATGTGCCGTAGATCTGCAAGTAAGAGAACATTATTTTCTGAGTAGCATACATACATTTTATCAGTAAGGATATAAGGGTAGTCTGGCGAATCTGGGATCTCAGTCCATTGGCCAAGTCATAGATATGAAACATGGTGGCATAAAGGTCAGTTCACTCCGCAACGCGACGCGACGATACTTGAAGAAACCAGTGACTGTTCGCTGCGCTGCGCATAGCAGAAAAGCGCATTTGACAGCAGTACGCGAGGTGCCGCCCGTGCAGCTGAACGTGTATATATGTGACGACAGTAAAAACGTCCTCTTTGGTTTCGTTGTGATGTTTCTTCGACGGCGGGCGGCGACCTCAGATGGCGTCTCGCGGCATCGAGCTATGTCGCGCCGCTCTACGCGGGTGACGGCGCGCATATACCGCTGCGTCGCAATGCACCACTTTACGCGGTATGAAATATGTATCTTTTCTGGTAGGTAGTGAATAAAGTTCAATTTTGAATGGATAATTTAAAAATGCATCGCCACGCCGATCCGCGTTGTGGTGTGAATTGACCCTAAGGAAGCAGATTTGTAATATGTAGGTATAACTTATTTGGAGTCAAATCTGCTTTCTCATGCATCATGAAGGTTTAAATAAAAACAGGGACTGAGACAAATGATGACTACATATATCAACTGATCAGCATATTTTGTGAATGTGACGATTGTGAATAGCCGGGCAAAATGTAATAAATATGAATATATAAAAAACGACGCAACTAACAGAGCGTAGGTATTATACCTGTTCGAGCGACGTCTCGCCGGGGTAGTCGACGTATATGACGGGCACGTGCCGCAGCAGGCGGTGCGACAGCGGCTTGCGGCCCGGGTCTGTGGGCGGGTTGCACGCGCCCACGAACTGGATACGCTCGAGGTGCACCCACGAGTGATCTAAGAATAATCAAATCAATTATTTTTTGTGAACTCAGTTTTTATTTTACTATCTATACTCATATTATAAAGGGTTTGTTCATTTGTATGTTCGTTTCTTTGGTTGCATTGAATAGGCTCCAAAATTACAGGATCGATTTTGATGAAACTTGGTACAAATATAGTCCACCACAGTGAAGAATATAGGCTACTTTTTACCGCGGAGAAATGTACGGTTTCCGCGAGATATTCTTTTGCGCGCACGAAGTCGCGGGCAACATCCAGTTTAATAATAAGAATATTATTTTAAAGTCACCGTTACATACACCTGAACTACAGTTAAAAATATATTGAATTATATTTTTAACTGTTAATGAAATATTTACTACATACAAATACGAATTATATCTTACTGCTAATACTGCTTTCATTAAATTACATTAATGACAAGCTTGAATAGACAAAAATAAAAAAAAATTACCGCTTGCTCTATAGAATCCTTTATGTTCAAGTAGCTGTCGGAGGAAGGAGATGACCCTCTGCGTGCCGTACTGATCCATGTCCGGCAAGTTGATCTCGTCGCAGAACAGCACAAGCCATTTTCCCAGCTGTAAACAGGACAATTTATAAATGAAAGAAACATACCTCAATTTACTATACAAATAGTTAACCACTAAGAATTTATGTAGTGGCTTAAAGTGTATATTAAATTTGTTTACAAAATTTTTGTTGCTACATCGGTTAGTTTCTTGAAGCGATCATTAAGATTCCCTAATTCTATTTAAGATCTCCTGACAGTCATTTTTAAGTTTTAAATATTTTTTATTTATTTTTCATTAAAAGACGCATAATATTACAATTGAAGTAATACATATGGGTATTAGATTTCACGCACACAATTACAAAATCTATCAACACTATATTTTTTTCACTTAAAATGCGATATTACCTACTACCAGCTAAGTACTTTATCGGCTAGTAGAACATTATGTGATAGCTTACAGGCTAATAGTTAGAAATCTAAAATTCGATGTTTACCTGTACTGGCGCCAACACGACGCCATTAGGAGTTTTCCTGTACTCGCAGTAGTGATCGAAGGTCTTGAGGAGCAGCTCGGGCGTGGTGGCAGAGGAGAAGTTAAGTCCGACTACCTCCATGTCGGGCAGAGCTCGCAGCGCCGAGAACAACGTCATCGTCTTACCGGACCCGGGTGGCCCGCAGAGAACTGGGGAGAAGAATTTATTTATCTAATATCTCAATCATACTTTAAATGATCTTAAGTGATTCCGAGAGAGAAGTAGTTTATTTTGAAATTATACTCGAGAATTGTTGATGTGCTTTTAATTTACCTCCCTATGAATAAAAATATTTACACAATAGGCTACTTAACTCATATTTAATTTCATACATTAAAGGAGTATTTACTTTAGAACTCGGCTTACATATACATATTCTAGCGATATTCTAGCGATATCATAAATTAAAAACTTAAGATTGATGAATAAAGTTGACTTAAAAATATGTATTTTTGTTTTTTTTTGAAGAGACATTGAAGGAGTATTTCCTTTAGTACTTGGCTTAGGTAAACGTATTCTAGCGATATCATAAATTAAAAACTGAAGATTGATAAATAAAGTTGATTTAAAAATATGTATTTTTGTCTTTTCATTTCTACTTATTAAAAAACCTCGAAGTAACTTCCGGCAAGGATGTGACGACACAAACACACTAAACACATATGTAGTAGTGAAAGGGAATGTTTCTATAAATAAATAGTTCATGACATCTTAAAAAGTTATTTATGTCAAAACGTCAAACGGAACGTAACACCGCCATTTTATTACTACGGACTATAGCACAGATTACAAATAGTACTAGTATGACGTCACAGCACAGATAATCTATCAACCATCATGGCGAATAGTGTTTTCAGCGGTTTTTAAAAAGTGTATTTTTAAAATATTTTTTTGTGGGTTTTTAGGTTTCAAAATAATGTAATATAATTTTTTTGTGTAATGAAACAAATATGAAGCGTTTAGGACATAAATAAAAACAAGGTCAAGTAGCCTATTGATTAGCTAATCAGTGTTGCTGTCTTTGTCTGTCAAGTAACTTTCCCAACGTATCAAAGACAGCAACATTGAATAGCTAGTTAGTTGTGTAAATATTTTTATTAGTAGGGAGATTATTAAATAGAAATGCAATCAAGATAAGAAATAAATATTATAGTTCATATTCCGCCTAAATGTAATTTTATACATGTTTAAATGATAAATAAAGAAAATTTGAAAACTAAATACGTAACGCGGAACGTCATAAAAAGTGCGAATCTCATATGTTTGGTAATGTCAAAGATCTATGTGTCGTGTGTGCACACTCACCGAGCGGCTTGTGCTCGGCCAGCCACGTGTAGAGCAGCGCCTCATGGCGCACGGTGTCGAGCGTGGGCACGACCACGTCGGGCGCCGCCACCTTGTGCGTCTCCACTTCAATCTGCGGCACCTTCGCAGACCACGGCACCCATTCTCCGGTCATAGACACCTAAAGAATGTACGAATTGATATATGTGTGCGAGCTTGACTGAAAATTCAGAAGACATTCAACACTGAAATGGTTTCAACGAAACGCATGTCGCATATGTATATGTTAAGGCGCAACTTCTGCTCATGTTTTTTCGAAACATTACACAGAAAACATGAAACAAAAACATTTGTTTTTTCATACACAAGCTGTCTCCAGCTATAGAAAATGTTTTTGATTGAAACAAAACATTTTGTGTAGACAAGATCATGGGTTCCGATGAGGAAGACGTAAGCACTCGCAGTTTTAGCGATGCAGATGCAGAATATAGGAGAAAACACAGAGGGTCTAAAAAGGCCACTTTTTCAACTCATATTATGTGCGCCATTTTACGCATTACTATTGAAAACTGTTGAAAATTGATATTTTCTAATATGATGAAATCAGATGAATCATGTAGCCAATTTACCATTTCACGATTTTTGTATGGAGAAAAATATATGAAACATAATATGAAACATTTAAAGTGGCCTTTTTATACCCCCAGATTTCTAGTTAGGCCATATTTACTGACCCGTGATTTTTGTATTTATCAGGAATTACGAATAGAAGACCGATTTGGGATTGATAAATAATTTCTTCCGTATTTCTATGTTTAATGGTCATGTGAGTGGTGTAACAGTTAAAAAGAAATTAAACATTCCTTCCCCTTTTTACCCGCGCGGGGAATGTTTTCCGTCCGGCTCGGAAGACTAAAATATTGTGTAATCCTACACAAATATGTACAGCCACGCCCCAATGTTTTGATGTTTTGTTTAATGTTTCGAAAAAAACATGCGCAGGAGACGCGCCTTTAGTTCGATACGCATAGAAACAATTCAAAGTGGATGTAAATAATCATATGAACGTACTAAAACAACTAACATCTGGACGCAATGTAGGGTCTAGTAGAAAAACTAATTATTATTATTTAATTTATAGGAAATTTACCTCAAAATCGATAATATGTTGATTCGGCCCGCAGTTAGGCAGCTGCATAGTGCTCGCCGATCTGATGAAGTCGCCCAACTCGTTACGATCCTATAAAAGTAGTTTTAATAAGCGATCTGAGATACAATAATACAGGAATGACTGAAATGAGAATTCGAGCAAGAGTAGATCTTGATCTTTTGATCGTTTTATATGATAAATATAGTAATGGACAATGTTGACTAATTTTAAATGCAAGCTTTCTGTATTTCCCATAGTTTCCAAGATATTAAACTTTAAAGTGGCCCAGACGGTAACTTGCGACTAAGCGGTTCATAGGACGGCGCGAACTTCGGGCTGTATTGCCGAGGTGTGCCGTGACGTCACGCTACTGTTAGCGGTATTCAACACTTTTCGAAGCTTTGAACGTGTATAAAATCATAATTAATTAATATTTTTGAATAAAACAAAAACTAGTGTATACTGTATACATACACAGTAGCTTTAATGTAACAAGATTGAAAGTAATTTTACATACCTGGTAACATTCTCAATTATGTGAAGCTTAATGAATGCCAAAACCTCACCTTAAGTTTAGCGTCGCCCGAGAACGACCACAGTAGTGAATATACGAGCCATTTAGGTACGTAAGCTTCCAACTGCTCATTGGTGATCGGGAAGTCGGGGTGTTGGCGGTTGTATGCCAGGATGTTCCTGAGGATAAAAATTAAAAGGTTAAAAGTCTGGTTTATATTCTTCTAACTCGTGTCGGATAGCTTAGTCGGAAACTTTGTCGCTGCTTACTTTGTATCGAGTGACAGAGACAACACATGCAAATAAGCTATCCGAAACCGACCAGAAGATTGTGGAACGGGCCCTAAGTTTTTTTCATGAAATACGAACTCTAACTAGAATTAGTTATTAATTATTACCTGACACCACGGTTGAGCATAGAATGTAGCGATGAGAGCGCGCGATGCCGGGTAAAGTCCATAATATGGTCGAGAGACACAGCACGCTCCAAACATTTGACCACCAGACCATCACCGTAGAACAGAGGTTGGAGTATTGCGGCTACGTCACGCTGCGTCTAAGGAAATAAAAAATTAAAAACAACAACTTACAATAACATAAAACTTTAGGACAACAGCTCTCTCGGCTAATTCTCTTATAATTCTGATTCAACTAACGTCCAAAGAAGGAAAGGGAGGTGAAGTGCCCAGATATGTAATTTTACAGATTGACATTATAAATCAGAGTATATAGGCAGTAATTAACCCGATAAACTTATAGAGTAAACTATAGTACGGATCGTCTGATATACATTAGCGTACATCGCCTCGATACTACGGTTTGCCCCGTAATGTACAAAAAATATTATTTTTCATGCATAAAAAACATTAGCCTCGTCAGTATAAAAGTTTGTTTCACAAATCGTTACCTGTAACGCAGGTGACAGGATGTTCTCCACTGCATTCTGATCTCCGCCCGCGCTGGGGGCCGCCATTACGATGCTGAACGAGTCCTCTTCTCCGTCTTCCAGTGGGATGTTCCTTAGTCTACACGAAAATAAAAATAAACATGAGAAATACGACACTGACTATAGTTAGTACGTTGTATGACGATCTACGTGACAGTTCTCATATTGTAGGCTACGCCAACTTATTGCGAGTAAAAAAATGTAATCGCAATAAATAATTTATTACTTATATGAAAATAAAAAATGTAGGCATATTATTTTTATTAACTGTTTTATTATTATTTTTAATAACTTTGTAAACATATTCAATTCTTCTAAACAATCGATTACATTTCGTTAGGTACTACGATTGTCAATTAATATCTGTCACGCATATCATCATACGACGCATTGACTATAATATTTGTAAGGTGAAAGTCAATACACGTTATTAAAATAGTTTGTTTCGCAATATGGCTTAATCTCAGGTCATGCTATCACACTCGCAAACATATAAAATCGTGCACGTGCGAGTACGACGGAATGCTCCTATTTTGGAACTATACTGCGAATTGAAAATTTTGGTTACGTTGACTTTTATATTTTCTTTTATATTTTAAAAATATTTAATAGGCTACTTGACCTTGTTTTTATTTGTCCTAAACGCTTTATAATTGTTTCATTATAAACAAAAAAAATAATATAACATTATTATGAAACCTAAAAAAGTACAAAAAAAATATTTTAAAAATACACTTTTTAAAAACTGCCGAAAACACTATTCGCCATGTTGGTTAATAGATTATCTGTGCTGTGACGTCATACTAGTACTATTTGTAATCTGTGCTATAGTCCGTAGTAGTAAAATGGGGGTGTTACGTTCCGTTTGACGTTTTGACATAATTAACTTTTTAAGATGTCATGTGAACTATTTATTTACAGAAACGTTCCGTTCACTACTACATATGTGTTTAGTGTGTTTATGTCGTCACATCCTTGCCGGAAGTGACATCGAGATGTTTTCATCAGTGGAAATTAAAAAACAAATATATATAAACACACCGGCATATTTAGCGGAACACAAAAAGAAGGTACATAATTAAAAAAATTGGTTTTATTTTAAAATCTACTTATTACACTTCTTTTGTTATTTAAAGTTTCATTAGTTTTACTTAAAATGAGATCACATTAAGAACAGACTTTGCGAGTAAAGGCTATTTGTGAAAAATGGTACATTTTTTAACTTTTCATGTAACCGGGAAAAGTGAAAATTAATATTAAAATAACAATTAATTAAATTAGAAAATGGTGATTAATATCGCGTAACACCTCCACGTGCTCTTATTAAAGTTTCTACCCGTCCAGGCATACTGAGAATGATGTTATCGATGGTCTCCTGGGATAGTCTCCGCCATTCCTCAACTACGGCGATTCGCAGTTCACCCACGTTGGCAGGAACTGGAATTCTGGACTTAACTTTTCTTTTCAGCAAGTAACAAACGTGCTCTATTGGGTTCATATCCGGAGATCTCGCCGTCCACTCCATAACAGTGTTATTCATATCATTAAGATAAGCTTGAGTTACCCGAGCGGTATGCGGCCGAGCATTATCCTGCATAAAACAAAATCATCACCGATATATGGGGCAAACGGTACGACATTTTCTTCTAAAACTGATCTGATATAGCGGTCTGCTGTCAGACAACCTCTGTCAATCACAACCAAGTCTGTGCGAGCTCCCAAACAAATGCCCGCCTAAACCATTATTGATCTTCTGCTGCGAAACCATTATTGATGAGAATTCTGCACTCATCACTAAACAATACCTTACTCCATTGGTCCGCGTTCCGAAGTCGATGTTCCTGAGCAAAAGTTAACCTGTTTCTACGATGATTTACCTCGAGCCCTGGAGCCTTGGCGGGCACAAATGAACCCAAACCAGCTTCTTCGAACCTTCTTCGTACCGTGCGCTTACTTACGGTTACACCCCGCACTGCTTCTAACTCATGTCGAGCTTGGACGGCCGTCAAACGGGGGTTCCTACGTACACGAATCCGAATGAAACGATCATCCCTACTCGAAGTGCGTCTTTTTCTGCCTTGTCCTGCTCTTCTCACATAAGTACCGGTCTTCCTGAACCGTTGGATACTGCGATGGATCGTTGAAACTGGTCGACGAAGATCTCTGGATATCACTTTGTAGGTTTGACCATTTCTTCGCATTTCGAGTGTCCTCAATTCCAAAAAGATACGCGATTAAAAAAAAAACTAACAAAAAACAGTATTTCAATGAAATTTTAAATCAAACTCATAAGGAAGAAATACCCGAAGTTCGCTCCAGATAAGGTGTATTTGAATAAAATTAATACAATTGCATAAAATGTGATGTTCAGTTGTTTTCTTAATTTGAAAATATTTCATTTTAAATTAAATGACGTATAAACCAGCCAGCAACCTTATATGATACTGATATCAAATCTTTATTATATGTTCCCTAAATATGCCGGGTGTGTGTATTTTTATATCAACTTTATTTATTAATCTTAAGTTATTAATTTATGATGTCACTAGAATATGTTTTCCTAATCCATGTACTAAAGGTAATACTCCAATGTATGAAAATAATATATAAATATGAGTCAAGTAGCCTATTGGTAATCAGCAAAAATATCGATTAGCCTTTTTATTTTATGATTTTTTTTAAATTACCTGAGCAAGTAGTTCTCGAATATCATTTCCGTGGTGAGAACGTCCTGAGAGAACCACACCATGCCACAACGTGAGACTGTGGCTAGCGTCGCGTATTTCAGATCTTGCACCTGTTGTATATCAACAAATAGTATTTAAATTTTGAAACATCACATATTACTATTATATGAGGATCGTTTAAGTTATGAGAGGGGCTAAGACAAATGACGACTATATAATATAATGATAAACTGACGTTTCGTATGAAGTCGTCATTTGTCTGTCTCTCTCGTTATTGAAATAAAATATACGCCTAAGCTGGTAACGATGTTGACGTTAGTGCAATCGTGAAATACTTCAATAAAATCAATTTCTAAAACCATCAACCCACCTCGAACATGACTCGCACGTTCGGCGGTAGCGACAGACGCTCGCCGTTGGGCAGCGTTAGCAGCTTATTATCGTCCAGCACGGAGTTGAGGTTTTCCACCCATTCCGGGTCCACGTCGCCGTCGAATATGATCCATTGACGCTTGTTGATCTCACCGCGGACGTTGTCGATGATTTTTCTAGAATAAAACAACTTATTCTTATAGAATCAAAGTCATGATTATTCTTAACTAGGATTTGCCCGAGGCTCCGCCCGCGTTAGTACAGTATCCCACGGGAAAACTGTACTTTTTCGGGATAAAAAATCCTATTGTCTATCCTATGTTTTAATCCAAAGCTTAAACTACTACCATACCAAATTTCATCGGAATCCGTTTAGTAGTTTTTGTGTGAAAGAGTAACAAACAAAGAAACATCCATCCATCTATCCATCCTCACAAATTTTCACATTTATAATAGTAATAGTATAAGACCACTAACCTTAGTACATGTGTGAAGAGACCGTCCGTCCATTCCCGAGTGTTGGGGTCTAACACACCGTACAGGGTTTCCTTGGACATCGCCTTAGGGTCGATAACGTGAGCCACGCCCTCTACGCCTTCGAATCTACATTCACAAGAAAAAAATATGAGACAAAAAAAATAAATTAACAATAAATATTTTATTTTTAACCGACTTCATTATTAAAAATCTTATTTTCTCTCAATTATAATATTATATCAATCTCAAAACTTAAAAGGTAATATAAATTTTAAAATTAAATTTAACTTTATGTATCGAGTGTACGACAGTGTCTAATATTTTAATAAAATTTTCTTATATTATGATTTTTTTCATTAAAATCTTTTTTAAGTTAACTAAAGTAACTGATTATTATAAAAGTTAAACATATACAAACCGTTCCAATGCCTTCAACAATACGCGCCAAGCAGTAGACTTGCCACTGCCGGACGGACCAACCATCATAAGTCCATGGTTCAACTTGCAGATTTGGTATAGTTGGAGGACCTGTGTTTATAATATTCCCATGAAAACGGTGTTCAAAATTTGAAGGATAATTGTAGAAAAAGTCTTTATAGAGCTTGGCTTTTTGCAAAAAATTTAGGAGAATTCAACAGATATTTAGCGCACCTAAATCATGCAAAAGTACAATATCTCTCTGCCCTAGTATAATTGCGCATAGACGCACGACATAGCTATCTCGCGCCGATACATTTGTTGAACAATCTCTGGCGGATAAGACTGCCGCATATCTTTCTAGTTGGAGCGCAACATATCTGCGTCGTGTCGTGTCAACACGCAACTGTGCTAGCAGAGCTATTGAATAAGGTTGTTAAAAATCAACTACGGATATTTTGGACATATGATCTACTGCTTATGTAAAGACATTAAGGCTGAAAAATAATTCAACATTTTGAAAAAATTATACTAAATAAAATTACATTACGCTCTTTACGGCGCTGTTACGGTCATTAACCTAACACAGCTGATTGTACATAGGCTGCACTAAAAGTATCGGGAATGGAATATTTCCACTGTTCCTGTCATATTAAAATCTTTTTAATTTAAAACTCCTTGGTTTTAAAAATCGAATACCGTTTATTTATTTAAAAAAAGATTCTCCGTCTTGTCACAAGGTCTTGTCAAACTTGTTTAGTCGTTGAGAAAATGAAATTGACTCGAGAAAATTCTAGAGCGATGATTTATTATGACTTTCGAAGTGGTTTTACACAAAAACAGTGTGTTGACCGGATGATTTCTGCATTTGGTGATGAAGCCCCATCCAAAACCACAATTTATCGCTGGTTTGCTGAATTTCAACGTGGACGTGTCAAGCTCAGTGATGATCCCCGTCAAGGTCGTCCAAAAACTGCAGTCACCCAAGAAAACGTTGATGCTGTGCGTAAGCTGATTGAGGAATATCGACATGTGACATACCGCGAAATTCAGGCAACTTTAGACATTGGCATGAGTCAAATACAAATAATCTTGCATGAACAATTAGGTGTAAAAAAGTTGTTTTCCCGATGGATACCGCATTTGCTCTGTGAAGAGCAAAAAGCGGCTCGCGTTACTTGGTGCGTCAGAACTCTCGAAAGATTCCACGCAGGATCCTCAAATGCTGTATACAACATCGTATCAGGTGATGAATCCTGGATATACGCGTACGAACCCGAAACAAAAAACCAATCACGAGTTTGGGTGTTCGAAAATGAGTTAAAGCCAACAAAAATTGTTCGTTCACGGAGTGTTGAAAAAAAAATGGTGGCCACGTTTGTCTCCAAAACCGGCCATGTTGCGACTATTCCTCTTGAGGGACAAAGAACGGTTAATGCAGAATGGTATGCTAACATTTGTTTGCCACAGGTCGTTTCTGAACTCCGTAAAGAGAACTGCAACCGCCGCATCATCCCGTATCATCGCATTGTCGTGATGGATGTCACAATGCGAGTTCTCACACCGCGCACAGAACAAAAGAGTTTTTAGAGCAAGAAATCATAGAATTATTAGACCATCCGCCGTACAGCCCCGACCTAAGCCCTAATGATTTCTATACTTTCCCTAAAATAAAGAATAAATTGCGTGGTCAGATTTTCATCACCTGAAGAAGCTGTGGACGCCTTCAAAACGGCCATTTTGGAGACCCCAACTTCCGAATGGAATGGCTGCTTCAATGATTGGTTCCATCGTATGGAAAAATGTGTCAAATTTCGCGGAGAATACTTCGAAAAGCAATAAATACATTTTTAAATAGTAATGTTGTGTCACTTCCTTGATTCCCGAAATTTTCAGTGCCGCCCTCGTATTAATGTAATTTAGGCAAAATGCTTTCTCTCTAAATTGCCTGTTTCTGTGAGTTTAATGATCTCAGTGACGCTTTAGAGAGCGCAATGTAATTTTATTTAGTAAAAAAAATGTCGAAATGTTTAATTACTTTTCTGCATAAGCGTCGTTACATAAACAGTAGATTATTTGCCTAAAATATCCGTAATTGATTATGAACAACCTTATATGTTTCAGTAAAAAAAAACTACGCAGACATATACTTTGTTTATTATTAATTTTCATCGGTGCTGTTGTGACATCAGTGACTTATTTTTTTAATGTGAAAACGAATAGAGTGAAATAATGGCTGTGGAGCGAAAGAAAGAAAAAAATTAAAACAGTGTAAGATATTGAAAACAAGACATTGTAAGCTATAGATAAGTACAAACATATAAAAGGTTTTGTTAAACCACAAATATTAAAATCATTAGTGTTAGCTAAGTAAGTATAGTTTAAGTAACCACCGAACCCATTTGTTAGACACAACCAATATAAAACCAATATAAGACTTAAGCTTTGTTTTCCTAGGATTGTGTTGCCGTAATACAGCGGCTATAATACAGCGGTGAACCAATATTTTCTATGTAAACAAAATGGCGGGGTTTCCAAGAGTGTTAATAATGGACGCTGATAAGCAATACTGTGTCAACCCACAAAATAACTAAAATCAAGATGTTGATACTAATCGCTTTCTCAGGCGATAAACTATCATTTTCAAAATGAAATGAAAATTCCAAATAATATTTTCAAATGAAATTTAACAAGCTTCTTTCGGAAAGTCAACAGAAAAAGCTACCAAAAGGTTCAACCCTAACCCGCCGAGAAGAACCAGATAATGTTAAGTGAATTAAATCATTCTGCTACTGAAAAACTGACAAAAACGTTTGACATGTAGTTGAAATTCTTTATACTATAAATTTAAATAAACACGATTTTCTCAAAATGGCGATCTAGTGAGTTGACACATTATTACTTATCAGCGTTCATTATTGTCACCGTATTTTACATAGAAAACACGCATTCCAACCGCTGTATTACGGCCGCTATGTGACGGCAACGCTATCCTAGGAAACCAGAGTATGGCTTGTCCACAGGTCCACGACGTTGTCAACGTGAAACGGCGCGGAGGCGCTTCACGGTGCGGCGTCGCGCTAGTGCCGGATGGACGTTGTCGTAAACTGGTTCAACAACGATCATCCAGCGTCGTGACTTGAATTTTAACGTGAATTTGCACGTTATGTCAAAGCGACACCGCACTGTTTCACGTTGCCGACGTAGTGACTTGGACATGTGGACAGGTCCTTATAATTTTCATATTCAATATTACAACATCAGTAATTTCTATTCATCTATTACAGTATAATATAGACGTTTGTAAGAGACAATATTAAAACCATTGATTAAAAATGCTGGCAACACTAGTAAATTCAGACAACGACACAATACTATGCCCCAAGTATTTCCCGAAAATATTTTTAGAAATGCAGACCATATAAGACTAGATTGTTCATTTTTCTCGACATAAATCTATCCAATTACAGAAGGTGGAAGTGTTCGCGCACACATACACACTGACCTTCTCTATCCACGTGCTGTGCTGCGCTCGCGACGCCGCCGTTCGCCGCTAGCGCCGTAGCGGTTAGCATGGAAACGTATTGCATTCACTCACGGACCGACCACCGTGTATGCATGCATGGACTGTGCTTTACAACTATCTTACTAGATAATTAAATAGCCTTTCAATATGTTTGGTTCATTAAACAATAGCTTCCTTAGTAATTAAAAAAATACACAACAGATAAGATATTCAACGTTGCTGTCTTTGACTGACACATTGTGAATGTCACTTGACGGACAAAGAAAGCAACATTGAATAGCTTATCCGTTGTGTAAATATTTTTATTAGTAAGGGGGCTTATATTTAACAAGTACAATCACGTTTTGCACACAGATGTCAGAGAGAAATCTAATAAATCTGCCGTTCGCGTTCAAAAATAAAATCTATAGTATATTCGCGTTAAGAATGGAGTGAATCATCAGTACAAAATATGTCAAAATTGGGTATTTTCCTACATGTAACAATTTAGTTTTTTATATATAAATTAAGAAATAATTAGTTATAACAACTTGATAAAAGTAAAACGAATTAGGAATTTATGTGTAGTTTTGTAGTTATATGCATTTCGAAGTCGCAAAAAAGTTGAAATATATTTTAAAACAGTGTATAAAACCTACATAGTTAGTTTACTTACATCAAATACAAAAAGATTTAATATGATATGTATCAACATAAACAGAAATTTTGTGCAATTAGCAGCAACATTACTAGCGTGTGACGTCATCTACTATACTTCGTGCGTCGTATGATGATATGGGTGACAGTTCTTATATTCCTTGCTACACAAACTTCTTACAAGAAAACAAAAAAAAAAAGGAAACGAAATAAATTATATTCCATTGACAAAAAATAATATTTCTTTAATTAAAAATGAAACTGCTATTATTCTTATTATTAACTCTGATATCTTATAATAACTGTGAAATATAAATATGAAATTAAATTAAGAAAATATGTCGTAAAAATGGCAGATGCATGTAACGGAACTTCTGTCAATAGAGATTGCCACTGTTGAATCAACATCAAATCGATGAATAGGAGCGGCCATCTCGTGATCGTATTGCAACTCGGAAATGTCAGTACGAGTGCATCTGCCTTGTAGGTATGCGATTTGTGTTTTCGTTGCGTCTGCTTTGAGTTTTTGTTGATTTTGACTTTTGTTATTGTTTTTGTTTCCGATTCCGAAACGATCTCGCAATCTTCGAGTTCCGACTGCAGTGAATAAGAAAATAAACCATTTGGATAGTTTTTATTCTTTTATTATTATTTATTTACAAATTACCCATTTCTTAGCAATTTAATTCACAAATCTAAAATCGATAGTTCCGATTTCATTTCCTTTACGAACTAATTCGATATTTTAAACAATCGATTAATTTTCGTTAGGTAACTTCACTACGATTGTCAATTATTATCTGTCACGCATACCTTATTAGGACGCATATAGTATAGTATGACTTTTATTTGGGGCGTTTTCACAAAATGTTTTAAACAATTCGCAATATCTTTGAAAATTTTGATTTTTATTAGTATACTATTCATTTTATAACTGTCTTATTTTTAAAATTTCATTTATGTAATAAAAAAATACCGAATTGTCCAATGACATGTGTGTCAACAGCCTTATTACCAATTAAAGTAAGCTGTTTTGACCTATGTACGCATGATTTACTGCATTCTTAACGTGAATAGACTAAAGATGATATCATGAGAAATATTAGATGTACGTGCTAGTTCTGTCTTATAAACTCTACAAGTCATAAACAACAGTCCGTGTTATAAACTTAAATTAAACTTAACAAGCAAATGTTACAAATGTTATTTTAATCCAATATGCTAATGATTAATATAAATATTAATGGCCTAAAATATAGATATTATCATCTTATATTCTTTCCATCACCGATTATGACACCTCATGACAAAAAAAAACTCGTGTTCGATGGTCAATGACGGTAATCCGTGCTGTTGAATTCCAATTTGTTTCAATTTCAATATTATGGGTTTGTGAAATACCTTCTCCATCCAGGTGTTGCCATGTTCGTCGCCCTCGCCACACACGAGGAACTCCTCCGCGCAAACTGCTCGAATTTCATTCTTCAAACCTTTACAGGAAAAATTAATTTGGTAACGTATCATAAGAAATTGTGTATGTATTAGTATAGACTTGGTTCATTAAAATCGTCTAGAGTCTTGGTCAGACATTTAACGAACTTTCAATCGTCGTCACTTTTACATTACCAATCGGCCTGGGAAATTGGATGCAGGCGTGCAATAAACGGCGCAACGTAAGTGTCGAAGTATTAACATATTGTAGATACATAAATATTTATTCTTCATTAAATAAAATCTCACCGGTCATCTCAGCCCTTGTATAACCCACGTTAGGGAACACATCGTTCAGTAACGAGAACAGCAGCGGTATATCTTCAGCCACCAGTTTGGGCACCATCGTCTCACATACGGATTGTATGAGGATGTCTTGTTCTGGCAGGGACTCGGCTATCGACGCTTCGTCCGGTACTTCTGTCCCACGCTCGATTAGGTTTTCCTGGATAGTTATTGTCAAATTTATGTATTAACTTCACAATAAATGAGTCGCTTACCGTCGTATGTTAAAACTTAAAATATGATTCAAAATCTCAATCAGTAAATTGCAACAACAATAAGAAAATTCTTTACTAATTGAAAAAAATATAAATATAATGTGGGAGAAATTAATTAAGATTTTATTTTATTAATATAAAGAGATTAAGTGAATATACTAATTAAGATTGTAATTATCGTATTTTACATACTTATAACAAGTTGAATTTAAAGTAACAATTTAATTAATCTTGATGGAAAATTTGCAAGTATTGTGTGTGTGTGTGTGTGTGTGTAATATTAGTTTTTACCTTAATCTTCTGGATGCGGTCGCGTTTCACATTACCAGCAGACACAAGCACAGACTTGAGCGCACGCAGACCAAAGTCGTAGTGTGATTGGTTGGACAGTTGTTCATCGCACAATCTGTAGTAAAAGTCATATTGATAAACTAAAATAAGAGTTGTAAATATACGCTTTTTAAACACATACATGATGTAAATAATAAACTAACTTATTTTTATAAGCACATATAGATGGTTTAATGACATTAGGAAAGCAAATAAAAATAACTTTTTATAAACTTACTTGAAGAATGGTACAATCTTGCAAGCGAGTTTCTCTGCAGTCCTAAATCCTTGGCTGAACAACATCACTTCAGCGATAAGCTGTCTGTCCGGAGTCGTCATGGCCAAGCTACGGAACAATTTCTTGAGGTTATCCGGCAGGTTGGAGCGGCCAGCATAACCCGGGTTCATGGTGATGAATATTGCCATGTCTTGACTCACGCGGACTTGTTTGCCTACCAGCTCGACTGTGATCGATTTAGCTAGAAGATATATAAAAAGTATGAAAAAATGCCATGCGAAAATCTAATAAAACAATCATTTTAAAATGTACGATAATTTCGCAGAACGTTGTCAGGAACAGTTACAAAAGCTTTAAATTTTTATATAAGTTTTAACACAACATAATGTTTACATTTATGTGTAAAATATTTACCTGTATTGTCACCCTCTTGGTGGCTCTTGAGCGCCTCCTGTATGGTCTGCACCTGCTGCGACACGGCCGACAGCATTCTCTCCTCTAGACGATTGAACTCGTCGAAGCATCCCCATGCTCCTACCTATAGACATAGAATAAGATTTTACGTCCACTTTAATATAATCTCTAAATATTATTTTTATATAGTAGGCTTTATATAACATATAACTCCTAAATTGCTTATTGCATTACAAAGAGTATTAAACTAACCTGGCATAGACCGACGAAGATTCTGCCCATAGCTTGGAAGTCAAAGGTTTCGTCGCAGTTGAATACCAGCACGAAGCGACCCAATTGATTACCCAGCGCCTTCACGGATTCCGTCTTACCGGTACCGGCCGGACCTATTAAGATAATGATTAATTTTATTCCTAATACTTTTTTAAATGTTTTGTTGCAAAGGTTGTAATAAGGATCCTACTTATATTACCATAAGGACTACATTTTAAGTTACAACTACACTCCTACTGCGATTCTTCAACGCCATTTGCACACGGACTAAAATGGTGTTGCGCGGTTTGTTTGCAGTATTCTTACGGTCGTCCGTCGTGCCAACTGCAAAGTGCACTCTAAATGCAAACTTGCAGTCGGAGTGCAGTTGAAATCCTGTCCGTCTGGCTACATGATCACTTAAAGGTTTTGTAGCAGACTTACCAAACGGAGATCCACCCAATCTAGCTTCAAGAGCCTGCGTCATGGTGAGATAGCAGCGGTCCGTCAGAGGAGTCTGTACCAAGCGGTCTTGCACGCCCAAATACTCAAAACCGTAGAGGAATTTAGCGTTCGCCATATGAATAGTCAGTTGTTGCAATACCTGTTAAATATAGTTATTTTTTTATTCTTTATTTAAAGGCAAATCATAATATAGTAATTTATTATTATTAGAATTATATAACATACAATTTTAAATGTTGTTATAGTAAGTAAAAGATGAGAAAGTGCCACGGTTTGCAAAATTTCTTGGGTTTGTTTATAGTAAAAAATAATTTGTTGACTTACGTCATTGTTCCTCGGGTCGAAATAGAAGCGCATCTCGCAGAGCCATTCGAAGGATCGCGGACTGTTCACATCAGACGCGATCAGACGACGAGTCACGGTACGTTTATGAACGAATTCGTTAATCTAAAAACAAACACATGTTGAATCTATATTTTATTATAATTGTACATGACTAAAAATGTTTTATTAAACAAAACAGGTTTGTCACTAATCGTTTATTTCGTGTAATATTATCAGTTTGCTCAACCATTTTAGTTTCCAAGTTAATTACTGATTTTTGAGAGAATCAATAATATCGTCCGTACATGCCAGGCATTCGAGACAACGGCGCATTTGCGGCGTAAAGCGTGTAATATGCTATCTCCCTCTAAAACAGTCGTATTACATCCTCAACAACGCTATCTATCTAATATCTCTGTCTAATATCTATATAATATAATATCTAGTATCTATTTATTTCATATCTTTCTCTGCCACTCTGCTCACCAGATGCTCGAGCTTGCGGCGGCGCAGCGGCGGCTGCTCCTGCAGCACGGAGTCGGCGAGGATGTTGAGCATGTTCTCGACGTGCGCCTGCACACGTTTCAGGCCCGAGCCGCCGCCGGCGAGCGCCGCATCGACGTCTTCCGACCACAGGATCTGCACCGCTAGGATCACGATCTGCGCCTGTACAGATAATAATTAAACAGAGGCTTAGGATGGTACACTTAGGTGGCCACTTGCGCAGATGTGGGTTAAAGTTAACTCTGGGTTAAAATATCATGCCTTCTCATTCATAAATACGAAGAACGAGAGAGATAGGAATATTCACGGATATTTAACAAATACCGCCCCTATTCGAAACTTTTATGTCGGTTTCGGTTACGGTTACGGATAGCTTTTTATTCCAGATATCCGATAGGTTCGGTTACGGATACGGAGCTCCATCCCTGATATTTATTTACAAGCGATATAACGTTGAAAGTAGCGTGAATGTGTAAGCAAGTTATCAGCAAATTGGTTTGCTGAGATATTACACATTTTTCCGATGAAAGAAAAATTAATTCACATTTTAGTAGCAAATAATCAATACAAGGCTTCGCTTACTTGATATTTATCGCACCAATCAATGAATTTCTCCGGATCGACGTTTCCGTCTTTAAATTGTTTAACGTCAGCGACGGCGTCTTTGAGGCGACACGCGAGAGTGACGCGCATTTCGCGCTCTACCATCGACAGCCACGAGTTGATCTTAGGGTTCTCAATCGTAGACACAGGCGACGTGAAGTATACCTAGGAATTTAATCAAAAATTAAGAACATATACTAATATTTTGTCAACACTATCTTTTTGAATATTTTCAAAGAAAACTGAATAAAACCCCGGCGAGATGAATCCGGTGAAGCTTACTATTATAGAATAAAATACAATAAGTAGTACATGTTCTACAAAAATACTGTACAATAAATCTTATTTAGATTATAAATTATACTTGGCTAATGAATCACATAATGACTATTATCTAATGACGAACTAATCACGTTTGTAGCAATTTTTAGTTCTGACCTCTTCACCCTCACGGGAGGCGATACCATTGATGATCGTGTTGTCTTCATTGAGGATAATTGCTGCAACTCCAGCGAACATCTTCTTGAAGTGTTTCTGTAGACGCGCTATGTTCTTGCTGTTACCGATAATCTCTAAAAGATCTTCGTCACCAACGAAGTAGAACCTAAAATTTTAAATACGTAATTTTTTTTTATTGAAAATAATTACTATTCATGCTTTCATTATTTTCGCACTACTATGTACTACTTTTAAGAAGGATACAATAAAAATCGTACCGGGGAAAGCTACTTCTTTCACGTTCCAGATATTCTCCGAGAGCTTTCTGTATCTTTCCAAGCAAATCAGCCAGACGTTCCAGCGAGCGTTGAACGCCAGGAATGTTGAGGACGTCCATAACCATGGGTGATTTGCCCACTTTCTTCATCAAACCCAAGAACTCCGAACTGAGAAATTAATACACAATTTACTTTCGTCCTCATTACTAATTATTTTGTAAAAGTTATTACCATGGGCAAGTGCCTTTCTTCTTTCATTCTCCTAAACGCATATCTGAGCAATATAGGGGCCATTCTTTTCCAAACGCGTCCAATATATCGTGGTTCTTTTTGATATAAAAAAATATCTTAATATAAAAAACACATTCTAAAATAATTACTATCATACCTAATACTTTGGAAGCGGCTAGTCTCAACGGGTAGTAGCGTTTTGATATCGGCGGACCCACTGAAAATGCCCTCCAGGTAGACCCAACGGCGTTGAACGTCAATCCATACATCGAACAACGCATTTATACGATTGAGCTTTTCTTCCCAAGTTAAGGCTTCCTCTTCAAATACCTATTGGAATATAGATCACATATGTATGTGTTGGCATGTTATACTCTATATGGTAAGAAAACTAAAGATATTTATGAAAGTAACTACTTTACATTATGTATATTTTATATGACTAATAAATATATGGATGACTATACCTTGTAATATGGTGATAGTTTCATAGCAGCAACACTGTTGATGTGTTCCTTAACTTTATTGAACAGATCGTCCCATCCGCGAATAATCTTGCATTTGTTTTGATAGTTGATCAAGTCCAATTCATAGCTCTGCCATGCTTCGCGAACCTGATAATAAAAAGTTTTTATTTGTCAGTAACCCACTAAAACCCTCGTACTAAAACTTGTCAGCAATTTAGTAATATCACAGTGTTGTAAATAAAGTAATAAAATATATTGCAAATTTAAAATCCTTTTAACGACATATTTATTCAAGTATTACTATTAACATTGTTGAATGTAGCATACCTGTTTCAAGAACTCCTCAAGAGCCATCTCTCCCTGGGCCACAGAGACCACATCTTTCACCGTATGCTCATTATGCAGTAAATCAGCGTCCCACACTTGACCAAGTGTCAGTTCAGACAACGTCCATTCCACTTTGAGCGCGCGACAGAGCTGACGCCAGTGGCGTTCTTTCAGCGCGTCGGATTTCAACTCCACGATCAGCATGTTAACCTGGTACAAAATGTTTGTGTCAATTTCGTCATTATTAATATAATTCCTCCATGTTATTACTATGTAAGGAAATAAACTGTTTTTGTATACATATAAGTCAAAGAAAGTTTTTTTGGGTAAACAGAGGGGTTCGAAACACGAAGTTTTGTACATTGGTTAAGTAGCCTTCTTTCTAATGTTCGATTATTCTTGTTTTTTATTCATAACTATACTCACTTTAGTGTACGACTGCAGTAGTTTGCGGACATATTCGTAGCTGTCGTACATACGCAGACGAGCCGGCAGTTCTTTTAGTTCATTGAGCATAGCTTCCAATTGTTGCCTAAAAACATTGTAACAGCATATGTAGTATATAAAATTAAATGAATATATACTTTATTGTGCACAATCAGCTGTTACACAAACATATTATACATATTAACAATATTATATAAGCGATAGTACACAAAGGCGGCCTTATTACTAAACGGCAATTTGTTCCAGACAACCTTTGAAAGAACGGATCAAATTGCTGGAGAAGGGTATAATTGTGTTCACAGTATACACATTATAAACAAAAAATATATAATAATACATATTACGTATATATGCATTAAATATAATATTTAATTAATATATACGTAAATACATACATAAGGGCTTAATATACAATATAATATAAATATACAATATTATACTTTAATAATAATATAACACTATTAATAGTGATATTACGTAATATTTAAGTTTGACATATACTAAGATCTCATATCAAGAAGTCATTTTGGGAAGATTTAAAAATATTTATTATATGTTTACAATAATAATATTTTGGATACGAACAAGTACTTCTATGCCTTACCTTAATTTCCGTGGCTGCACAGACAGCCAAGGCTTCTCACGAATATCATCAATTTGAGTCCAGATCTTGCTGAGTGAGGACCAAACGCCACGCAAATCTTGCAACTCCTCAAGAGCGACCGTCATGCGCTCGTTGTTAACAGATGTACCTGTATATTCAAATTACATAAGCGTTAAAATAGCACTATTGTTTATAAGAATTGGTCAGAATCATAGATTACCCTCTTGTTTTTTTGTTATAACTTAAATGTTAAATTAAGTTTTCTACCAACTCTATAAGGAAATTTGATGTCTGATAAAAAAGATCCTTCTCATAATTTGCCACAATACAATCTAAAGTTAAATAACATATAATTTTATTACTGCTTAAGGACCAAATTCCGTGATAATACGTATCTTGTATTGATGTTTGTATGAAACACCTGACTTACTCTAGATGGTAAATACAAGATACTAGGCTAATCAATTTATAGTCTCACCAGTCTCATGCAACTCCAGCGCCTCTTTAGCTTTAGCGACATTGTCCCTCTCGTCCTTGAGACGAGTGTATCTGGTTTCCATAGTCTGGAGTTTCGCCAAAGCGTCTTCTGGCCTAGTGGAGCCGTCGGTGGGCTTGCTGCGTTCCCATTCGCCCAAGAACTCGAGAGTACGCGCCTCTACAGCCTTATCCTCGGCTACGATCTTCTGTTGCAGTGATGCTACCTGGAGAGAAAATTTTAATTAAATTTTTTGTAACTAGAAGAGAAGAGATTAGAGAAATTAAAGTCATAAAATACGTCGCACTACGAAAATAACGTGGTTTTAACTTCGCCATTATTGAGGCACAGATATATATAGAATTTGGCTGCAGTCGATCTTTCTAGCCTGAGGCTTGCCATGATGATTAATTAAGTATATTATATTAATTATTATAGTAATTTATAATAAGCAGTTTAAGGTAGCCGACCGCCGCGACTGCGACCAGCAAACCATCCAATCAACTTCTTTGGCTACGCTCAACGGTCGCTCGTCGCGGTCGTTAGTGCTCCATATAAATTCATACTAACAGTGGTTTCGCGACCCTACTTCGGTCTCGCGTCGCATGCATCGGAAGGCTACCTTTAGTGTCATAACTTACTTGAGTTTGAATAGACGAATCCTTCCTGCGCATGATTTCGTTGAAAGCGCTCCATTCGCCTTCGATGTTGTCCACATGAAGCCATTGGGCTGGGAACTGGAATCTCTGTCTTTCCAAAATGCGTTGAGCCTCTCTGTATATGTCAACTTGTTTCTCCCATGCCAACACCTCTCTTTTCAGTTGTTGCACATAGGTGATTAGCGATACTGCATCACTGGTAGATGCCGCTTCTGTGTGAATAAAAACATTTCATTTTATTTAGTATAATAATAGTAAAGTGCATCTTAGTTAAAATTAAACTAAAACATTAGCTAAGTAACCTATACTTATATTATAAAGAGGAAATATTTGTTTGGTTTGCATTGAATACGCTACGAAACTACTGGGCCGATTTTGATGAAATTTGGCACAGATGTGGAGTAGAGCACGGGGAAGGACTACTTTTTAACCCGAAAATGTACAATGCTCGCGTAGGACAATGCAGTGCGCAAAGTACAATATATTTACGGGGGGGACCCGCGGGCAACATCTAGTACGAGACAAAATTTATGGCTCAATATTCAACATGTTTAAATTAAAGTGTCCAAACTATTGTTCAGTTTTTATATAGCCTAAAATATTGACCATATTAATCTCAGTCTCAAGGGGCCTACAAAAACTGCCCCAAAAGCATTAACGATTTTGTATTGACCCATCTATTTGTACAGAAGGGGACACGTACCGATAGTCTGCTGCTCCAGCTGCGAGCGCGACTTGGCGAGGCGCGCGTGGAACTGCACCATATCGCCGCCGAGCAGCGCGCCGAACTTGCCCAGCACTTCCTTGTGCCACGCGTCGTACTTCAGCGCAACCTTACTCTGCACCCGCGCAAAGTCGATAACTACGGGTCCGTATTCGCGTCGCGTGTCTGAGGTGTCGAATGTCGTGCGGGATTTCCTGTGGGGTAGGACAAAATTTAATGGTGAACACTGATACCCATCAATCAGATCAAATTTAGTCAAAAACGTCTACCACCAAAAATGATATGAAAAATTATTTTACACCCATGATAAATTTCTTTCAACACGGGTAAAATATCATAATATTGTACCTATAACCAAATTAACATCTGTGATAAATTAACATGTGTAATAGTGAATTACTTGATATCATTGAGACACTTGATCCATAGTGTGATGTCCTCTCCAAGGCGTCCGTACAAACTCTCCGGTTGTAGATCCCATAAAGCTTGGTAGCTATAACAAGACATAAATCTCCATTAACATACATAAGAGAATTTTTTTGTTTTAAATAAATAACTAGTAATTATTTGGAACGAATCTTATAATTAATAGTTATAAATAGTTAAACTTGCCGTAGCCATTCGTCGACGTATTCGCGAACTTGCGAAATCTTCTGCTCGATAGCGTCGTATGCCTTCTCGAGCGGCGCCGATCCGCGCGGCAGTTTAGTCAGCAGGTTCCTGTAGGTGGCGGTCTGAGCGCGTGCCACACCGACTTGGTATCTGTGAATGCATGAATATTTATTGCTTTCTCCACAAAGGCTTTGGTATAAACTACAATACAATTTCGCCTTAACATTAACACATAACCTTCTTGAGAGACCTGAACCCAAATTCTCGTAATTAACTTACACTTACATTTTACTTTTATTAAATTATAAATTAATTGTCTTGATATCATAAACTGATTTTTAGACTTTTAGACCAATCAAAACGGATTTGACGTTGGTTTGAAGTTTATGAGAATACTACCTTAGGGTTCCCACAATACCATTTTGTAATTTTAACATATCGGGACTGGATCGTAACTGTATTATTGCCGGATTTAATTAGGAGAATCTATTTTCAAGTGTCTGTGCTAGGATAAGCCTGTGTTACAGAATCACCAAATCTCCCTCTTAAAAAAATAGTAAAATTCAGTGAAGTGTGCTTAATTTATAGAATATAACACAGGTTTATTGTATCTGTGTATCCAATCCAATTTATAGTATCTATGTATGGATAAAATGTTAATTTATATAGGCTTCAAGGTTGTAGTAACGTAAGTTTGTTTAATGTAAGTTACGTTTACGATAATGTAGAGTTTTAGTCTGTTACAAAGAATGTGAACAATGTTATTCATTTTTTCATACATTTTTAGACAAGTTGTGTTACACACTAGAATTTTTATTGAATCCATCCATATGGAAGTTTGTAGAACTATAAATACATATTATGTAGAATACAACTGTGTGTCCGTACCGGGTGCTCTGCAGGCGGTGCTGACTGGTGACGACGGCCTGCCAGGCGAACATCTGGCGCATGAGCTGGAAGCGCGCCTCCTCCAGCGACGGGAACAGGTACATCTGCTGGTTGGTGATGCGCACTTCGTGGACCACGCGCGCGATCTGCACACACGATGATGAATTAAAAAATAATTAAATATAGATTTTCTCTTTTTGGAAGTCAAAACAGGAATGATCACGAAATCATTGGTCGTCACGTAGTAATGAGCAAAAAATAGGAACTTCCGATTATTATTACGCGCGCACTCGAGGGAAAGATGAGAAGAAGAGAACAGCAAACAATACTATCTATAAGGATAAAAATGTTTACCTGAGGTTCTCCACCAGGTTTATGCGTTGGTTCCGCAGGCGAGTAGGTGTCCATGGACAGATCTAGTTCGTTCGCCTTGCCGAGCAGGGCGGCGGTCCAGGCTTCGATTCCGGCCTCCAGGCGAGCAGCAAGGCTCTTCTCGACCTGTTATAAATGAAATAAAAATAAAATACGTTTATTGTTTTAAACACTTACGGATTGTATTAGAAAAAGAAAAATGCACCGCGACACAATCCGTAATTGTTTAAAACAATGAACAATATTCGCGTAAACCTAAGAAATCAATATATAAAGTACGTTTATTGAAGACCATAGTCCATACTGTTAGTACTTACATTAAAATCTGACACCTACGTTATAGTAACAATATTATATGTATTTACTTATAACTATACTTGTCAAACATTATTTTTTTAATCTGTGCCACGGTACCGCCGCACTGGGCACATGCACGTTAAAAAAAACAATAGTTAATACTCAACTAAACTGTGCCCATTAATGACTAATAACCACACCTTTAAATTCTACAACTTCTGTCTTTTGTGCCTCTTTGTAATTTTTAAATGAACCAAAAAGGTTAGAGTTAGTATAAAAACTTGTAACTTTGTAAGAAATTATCATAATATGACGATAATTATTTTTATACAATAACAAAGACTTAATAATATTATATCACTTATAGATCAACCCAGGATTAACTTTAACCTAGATCTGCGCAAGTTGGCCTAATCGTTTTTTTTCTAGGGTAACCTACCTCCTCATCAAGCCGCTGCACCCATAGATGCAAATTGCTGTACTGGCGCAGCGACAGATCGTCGATAGCTCTCTGTAGGCGGCTCAGTATGTCAGCTAGACTCTGCGCCGAGTAGGGGCACGTCTCGAGCGAGCGCGCGTCTACTGATATCTGTTCTTCGACGGCTAGGAGATCTTCCACCTATCATTAAGTTATATTGTAAAGCCTTTGTGTAATAAAAAAGCATACACTTAAGAAATATAAACTATTATGTTATAATTTTTACTTTATTCTTGTAGACTGAAAATAGATTCGAATGTATATTTATCGGTATACAAAGTAGCTTAAAAGCTATAAGAAACTTATTTCAACCTTGTCAAACTTTTGCATTTATGATATTGGTAAATTGTATATCATAAAAACAACTCATAAATGATTTTTTTACCTTTTCCTGGAATAGCAGAACCACTTCGCTTAATTTTTGCACATACGGATCGAGCTTATAGGACTCCCACACGAGCGCCATTCCTTCGGACACTTGGAAGAGCACGTCACGACGTAGGCCCGCCACCAGCGGTATTATGGACGCCTTGTCTCGGATCTGAAAACGTTTTATGAGAAAATTATACCTATTCATTGATAGAATTGGTATACAGTTGTAAAAGATATTACACAAACAGTATTTACCAGTAATTTGAAATTAATTATAGTTAAAAGACGCTATAATGTAAACGAATTAATTTGGATGTAAGCTATAAAAAGCAACGACAAAAAAGTATAAGTAATGATTGCCTTACTTAACATTTTCACCCCATATTATTTTCAAATTTCTACTAATAAATAAAACATAAATATCACAATGGATGACAAATACACTTAAATTATAGTACAGATGATTAAAAAACAAAATCAAAATATATTTCTATATATCAATTAGCTAAGAGAATTTCATTTAAACAAAAATTAAATTATAATACAAATTACAATAAACGCCACTTTTGCACAATGAAGATTGCTTAGGTTTACCTACGAAGGTTATTTATTGGCATCATTGTAATAAGAAATATAAAGCTGAAATCAAACGACATAAGCTCGCCCTATCGGCAAACATGCAGGTTACAAATTAACTACCTTAGTATGGTTCCTATTATTTAGCTGCATAAATTAGAATTAGCATTAGTGACGTTGTAGTAAAATTCACAGTAGTGAATAATGTTAAACTGCTAGTGTTGGTCTACTCTAGTATGTTCGTGCTGTGGATGTGTTGCGGCAAAACCACTCGTCTGATCAGACGTAGCAATAGTTCTATGTCCTGCTTTTGTACATTGTGCACTGCCACGCCTAATGTTAAATGGGTCGAGTCTATATTTAAAATTTATTTATAATAATTAATTAATTTCGTTTATGTTATTTTTATAACTCGATATAATAATTTTAAATAGTAATCACAAAGTATATGCGCAATAATTATGGTAGACTTGACCCAAAGACCAGACTGCTAGTTTTGCAAAAAGACATACTTGCTATATTTGTATGACATACCTTTTCGAGTGTGCGCTCATAAGTGCGAACGCTTTCGATGAGCGAGATGGCGAATGGGTACAGCTGGTTAGCTTGGTGCGCCTTGTTCACAATAGCAAGGGGTACCCTGAATAAAAAACTCATTCCATAAATTTTAAAGTAAAATAAATATAAATTTATAAATGTTGCATTCATTAAATAGACTGTTTATTAATTTACGGATCTAAAACATTTTTATTTTGCAGTTTTGACATTTAACCCAATGAAACGAAAATTTTAAAGTAAAAGAGACATGTATTAAGGAGACATAAAAAATGAGACAGAAAGAATATTTTTGAAGGCGTTTCACTTTCGTTTGTCTTCCTTACCTGAAGCCCAAATTCTTTAAATTACGAACTTCCTTGTACAGAGTAATGATCTCTGGTAAGAAGTTAACTTTCAGTTTGAGTATAGATGAGTTCTTGCTCGAGCGGGCGCGTACAGACTCGATGGCAAATATACGTCCCGATACGCCTAAGTTACGTTGCTGCACCTGAGTATAAATACATTTTATTATATTAAAAAAATATTAAATTACTGCAATTAAACTATGGAAGACTACGCACGCACGTAAGAATCTTCTTTGATGTAATTTAAGAGTTTACACAGAATCTTGACGATCAGTGAACTCTATCATGACACTATTTGGCTGTCAGTGTACGCGCGCTACGTAAAAATTTACTCATATTTCTGACAATCGCGTCTATAGATGTAAACTTAAAAAAACCGGCTAAGTGCGAGCCGGAATCGCGCACGAAGGGTTCCGTAAAAACGGGGAAAAAAAATCACGTTTGTGGTATGGGAGCCATTATAAATATTTATTTTATTCCTGTTTTTAGTCACTGTTGTTACTAAGGCGGGTCAATAAGTCCGTGACTTTTTGAATTTATAACCTCCTTACTGAAAAAGCAACACTACTCCTGTCAACAGGCATCTGTCAGTTGACTCCTATCAAAATTTGAACTTGCTGCGTCAGTTAGTTTGTGTTTTACAGCTATCTTTATCAGACTATCCAGTAACTTAAGGAAACAATGGAAAAAAGTGAATTTCGTGTGCTTATTAAGCATTATTTTTTGCGAAAAAAAACCATTACCGAGACCAAGGCTAAGCTTGATAAATACTATGGGGACTCTGCACCATCGATTTCAATGGTAAAAAAGTGGTTTACTGAATTTCGTTGTGGCCGTACAAGCACTGAAGATGCCGAACGTCCTGGACGCCCAGTTGAGGTCTCTACACCCGAAACAATCGAAAAAATTCACGATATGGTGTTGGCCGACCAAAGATTGAAAGTGCAAGAGATTGTGGAAGCCATAGGCATCTCGCATGGCTCAGTGGTTTCAATTTTGAATGATCACTTGGGCATGAGAAAGCTTTCCGCAAGATGGGTGCCGCGTTTGCTCACAGTCGACCACAAACGCAATCGTGTAACAACTTCACAGGAAGGTTTGGCGTTGTTTAATCACAATATGGAGGAGTTTTTGCGCCGTTTTGTAACCGTGGACGAAACATGGATCCATCACAACACACCAGAGACCAAACAACAGTCAAAACAGTGGGTTTCTAAGGGTGAATCGGCGCCAAAGAAGGCCAAGGTGGGTTTGTCAGCCAATAAAGTTATGGCGACTGTTTTTTGGGATGCACGTGGGATAATCCACATTGACTATCTTCAAAAGGGAAGAACAATTAATTGGGGATATTATGCCAACTTATTGGACCGCTTCAATGAGGATTTGAAAAAAAACCGACCTCATTTGGCCAAGAAAAAAGTTCTTTTTCACCAAGACAATGCAAGGGTGCACACATGTGCAGTTGCCATGGCAAAAATCCATGAATTGGGCTATGAATTGCTCCCACATCCACCCTATTCTCCAGATTTGGCTCCGAGTGACTACTTCTTGTTCCCAAACCTGAAAAAATGGCTCGGTGGAAAAAGATTTGACTCCAATGATGAAGTCATCTCGCAAACAAAGGCCTATTTTGAGGACCTCGACAAATCATATTTTTTGGAAGGGATAAAAAAATTGGAGAAGCGTTGGACAAAGTGTATAGAGCTCAAGGGGGACTACGTTGAAAAATAAAATGATTTATTTATCAAAAAATCTGTGTTTTATTCCAAAAGTCACGGACTTATTGACCCGCCCTCGTATATAGCGGCAACAGAAATACAACATTTGTGAACATTGGTCTAGATATCATGTCCCAGTTTTACCTTTTGGGTATGGAACACTAGAAATGATTTTATAATAATAATTATAGTTATATCTTTTCTTTAATGTAATCCCGTAAATACACGAATTATATAAATAATAAATATATTACCTTACGAGCCCAATCCTCAAAGACTTCCTGAGTGTCTAACTTCAAGCGGAAGCTGTCACCATCCGCTTTAAGCTTCTGACCTTCTATATGATTTTCCCAGCCCTTGCCTGAGAAAATACTCATATATTATTATTTTAGTTTTTGTTATGTAATATCATAATAGTTTTTTCGTAATATTATTCTTAACTTACCTAGCACATCTTCGACTCGTTTCAAATAGGCAGTAAGTTGGTGATCGATCTGCTTGGCCCAGATGATGGAGCCGGCGACAGGTGGTAAATCGCGCACAAGGGAGAGGCGGCTGCATTTGGACTGCGGATATTGAACCTGAAAAGAAAAGATGAATTAAAACTTTTAAAACATGAATTTTGTGGTGGAAAAATTTAATGGTGTTGGTGTCTAGAAAAGAGGATTTCATGCACGGACTTCCGGCACACGCTTGACCCAACGAAGCAAAATGTTATTACGCTTTTTCTGGAAGCATTTTTAACAGTTTCGTAAAGTTACTTGTTCAGTTCCACTTGGAAATAACCGTTGTTATATTTCGCCGATATGCCGTTAGAAACGTATTTTAAAGTATTCTACCGACCTTGAACTTCTCGTGCAGCGCCTCGATGTCGTCCTTGACGCGTTGTATGAGCTGCGTCTGGTACTCGCGGATGGCGCCGCGGATGTGAGGCCGCACGAACAGAGCGTTGAACCGCGAGAATATGCGGAACATCTCGTTTGCGTTCTTTGCCGTGCCGAGCTGGTCACGCAGGTGGGCCGTGATGCGCGTCTCCACGCGGTCTGGCAACATCATCTTCATCAGTACACAATGTTATAAACTCCATAGTATCATATATAATTTCACAAAATAATCATCATTTTACAAAATAATCACAAGACATCTATTGTAATTTAAATTGTTTTACTCTTAAATTGATAAATAACTGAATACAGAAAACCATTCCAATTTGCTGTTTGTGTTGTTTTAATAAGTATTTTCTGCAATCATAGATTTATCATGTAAGTATGAGTAAAGTAAAGTATGCCATAATTTACACATTTTCTTTGCCTACATTGTTCTCCCTTGTGATAATATTATTTACCAATTCTATCCTCATATCTGCGGACGGCCGCCTCCCAGGCGTCGCAGCCCTCACGCGAGATATCCAAGCAGTCCACCTCCTTCACATTCTCGTAGGCCAGATTGACTTCGGCGATAGCGTTGGCGTCGGCGGCGTCCATCGGTAGCGAGTGAGGCTGTGTCGGCTCGCCGGAGCCCGCGTCGGCGGCTGGCACGGCGCGCGGTCGCAACACCTACGTATGTATTTGTAATCTTAGTAAATGATAGACAATACATATTTCTGTCTCACACTAACTGACAAAAAAGAAAGAGAAATGAAGTGCAAAGAAAGTCATTTCGATAAGCAAAAAAATAAATTTAAAAAACTATAACCCGACTACGTAATAAGAAAGGGGTCCAAAAAGGCCGAAACAAGCAAATAATTCAGATAGAAATCCAGAAATGCATAGGTACAAAAATGGTCAAGCTAGAGCCGTGGTCGCACCTCTTTTCTTTAAATTTTTTATGTTGTGTGCACAAAAGAATATTTCTTTCATTTATTCATTATAATATAAAAATTATATATTCATAGTCTTATATTACGTAATGTTCGAAAATTGGACAACTGGGTTTGTACGACCGCATTTTAAGTGTAATTTGACATATTTGTGCTAGCATGCCAAGACCACGTCGTGATGATTATCTCGGTTTAATTTTTTTAGATGTTAGAATTTGAGGTATCAATTTTCAAAATACATTATGAAAAAAATTATATGGCCTATGTTACCCGCGGCATCATAACGATCCATTGACACCTCATTTATTAAAATCGGATATACATACGTACGTCATACAAAGACTGCCAAAATCATTGCCCTTACATTTGCCTACGCCGTAGTCGGGTAAAAATATAGAATCTATAGTGTGTTGTTGCATCCCAAAGACATATTTTACCAAGGTTTAGGCCACAATATTACGTGAGTAATAACACTGCGTAAATAAAAATTTCGTAATTTACTGTAAAATAACTTAATTAACATGCTTAATTAACTTGCAACTCCGGCCATAGGCTTGGAAAGCCACGCGGGCGTCGCTGGGTATCACCTCGCGTATATGAATAAACATTAATTAATATTACGACGAAGCCAAAAACAAGGGGATTTTTGTTATCTATCTCTGTAATGTCGAGTTTATTTCAACGAAGCGCGTAAAGTTCTGATCCGACTTTAAAAAAATTATATGTCACTAACTTCGTAATAATAGCTCGGGGAGCATAGGCATATCATTTACTTAGTCGGGTTAAGGCGCGTCTCCTGCTCATGTTTTTTCGAAACATTACACAGAAAACATGAAACAAAAACATTTGTTTTCATACACTAGCTGTCTCCAGCTATAGAAAATGTTTTTTATTGAAACAAAACATTTTATGTAGACAAGATCATGAGTTCCGATGAGGAAGACGTAAGCATTTGTAGTTTTAGCGATTGCAGATGCAGAATCTAGGAGAAAACACAAGGGGTCTAAAAAGGCCACTTAAGGTGTTTCATATATTTTTTTCAACTCATATTCTGGGCATTTCACGCATTTTTCTATTAAACACTGTCAAAAATGATGTTTAATAATATGATGAAATGAGATGATTCATGTAGCCATTTTACCATTTCACGATTTTTGTATGGAAAAAAATATATGAAACAACAAAAATAAAGTAGCCTTTTTAGACCCCCAAATTTCGAGTTAGGTCATATTTACTGACCCATAATTTTAGTATTTATCAGGAGTTAGGAATAGAAGAACGATTTGGGATTGATTCATAATTTCTTCCGTATTTCTATGTTTAATCATGTGAGTGGTATAACAGTTGATAAGAAATGAAACTTCCTCTCTACCCGCGCGGGGAATGTTTTCTGTCCGCCTCGGAAGACAAAAACATTGTGTATATTTCCTACGCAAATGTGTATAGCCACGCCCCAATGTTTCGATGTTTTGTCTCGAAAAAACATTCGCAGGAGACGCGCCTTTAGTTTTAATAAAAAATATAGTTATTTATAGGATAATCTCGTCATAATGTAAGGTCACATGTTACATATTTGAAACGAGAATCGAATACTAATCACACTCCTTGAATATGTGATCTCTGTTTGGTAACCTGCTATATTATACTCACCCTCAGCATGACGGTGCGAAGCTGCTCGTGGTGTCGGCGGAAGCGGCGCATGTGCTCCATGCGCGCCTGCAGCCGCTTGTGCGATGGCGACACGCGCCACACCATCTTCAGGTGCTCGTCACGCTTCTTCTTCACTATATCTCTGAGAAATTAATGATGTTTTATTAATAAGTTTGAATACTTTGGAGCGGGGACACTACATTGGCATGATTATAATATTTAGATACTGAATTTGTTCAAATCAATGATCAAATTCAATCGTGTATACCACATTTTACAGTTTAAAAAATAATTACCTCAACAAGCCTTGCAGCTTCTCATATTCATCGTCCCAACATGAGAACACTTCGAAACACTGGGTCATTACTTTCTCAAAATCATCAAATGGAATATGCATCAACCTTCTTGTACCCAGTACCTGAAAGAAATTAAAGTTTTATAATTATTTATACACATGAAATAATACTATACAATTGTATAATACAATAATTATACTCTGTTCAGATCTAATTTATTCTTTTTGTTAACATAAATATTAAATTCGGCAAAATTTATGTGTCATTGTATTTATTTTTTATTTATTTAATTTATTTATAGCCTCTTATTCAAAAAATCTTTGTTTTAACTTTTATTAATTATTATTTTGTTTTTGATTTTCTGGTTGTCCTATCTCTTGCGAGCCTTGTCCAGGTTTTACTAACCAGCTTGACTATGTCATCGTCCCATCTTTTAAGTGGTTTCCCTCCTCTTCTCTTTCCGTCTCTAGGGTACCATATGGTTACAGCCTCGCACCATTTTTCATTCCCTTAGTGTGGCCAGGCCATATCCACTTCAGAGTTCTCAGTTTAGTGATGACATCATGGGCCTTTGTAGCTTTTCTTATTAAGGTTATTAAGGTACATCTTACTCTGTCTTGCCTTCTTTTTCCAATCATGCTCCTATCCATGACCCGTTGGCCTGTTTGAAGTTTAGCCTGCTGGGATTCTGTCAATGCCCATGTCTGGTATCCATAAGTCAAAATTGGGAGGATGCTGATTTTGAATAACTTTCCTTTGAGAGATAAGCTAAATTGCTTGTCCTTCATTACCTCTTTATACAACCAATATTTGTTCCATGCATGCCCTATTTGCGTCTCGATCTCTTTGCTGGATATGCTACCTCTAGTGATAATTTGGCCTAGATGTGTATATTCTTCTACATATTCTATAATTATGTTGTCTACTTTTATTGTTTCATGTAGTCTAGTGGTCATTACCTTCCTTTTTTACTTATCCATATCGAGGCCATTCTGTTTACTTTGTATATTTAGATCTGACAGAATTCCTTGTAGTTACTGAGATGACTTTGCGAACAGGATTATGTCATTGGCAAATCTTAAGTTTGTAAGGTACACCCCGTTGATTTTAAGGCCTTGGTCTATCCAATCAATTTGTCTGAAGACACCTTCTAGTGGTGCTGTAAAGAGCTTTGGCGGGAGAGGGTTCCCCTGCCTCAACCCCATTTCAATGTTAATGGGCTCTCCCTCTCTTTCTAGTTTAACTTTTGCTGTGCTGCCTGTGTATATGTTTTTGACGATCCTTATATACTTTTTCTTGACTCCTTGCTTCTTCAAGGCGTTCTAGATATGTATGTGTTCTAAAGAGTCAAAGGCTTTACAGTGGTCCACAAAGCAGCAGTAAAGTGGGAGCCCATATTCTTTATACTTCTAAAAATAATCTTCTCTTCTTCAGTCTTACTATGTGGACATGATTGACATCCAAGTACTTGCTCCTGAAGCCTGCTTGTTCTCTTGGTTGGTTTTTGTCTAGTGTCTTAGTTAGGTGGTTTAGGATAATCTTGGAAAATATTTTATAGATGTTTGACATCCGATGTGTTCCGACATCGCTTCTGTCTCCCTTTTTGTGGATAAGGATTATTGTTGAGGTTGTCAACTGTACAGGTATTTTTTTGTTTTTATTACTTCATTGAAAATGGAGGTATGCAGCGGCACTATAACATTTTGCGTGGCCCATAAGAGTTAATTTCTTATGCCATCAGAACCCGGAGCTTTTTCTCTTTTCTGTGATTGTGTGGCTTGCTCAACTTCTAGTTTTAGTATTGGTTGTACATCCGTCTGGTCGTTTAAAATGGTAAGTGATGAGTCATCTACAGCTGTAGACTTCGAGTATATATCTCTGTAGAATTATTTTGCCGTTTTGACCATGTCTAGGCGTTTTGTTTCCACTAGCCTCTTTTGTTTTTAATGTTTGGCATCCATTCTTTTCTGTCCATTAAACATTTTACTGCCTTTTTAACCCCACTTGATTAAGCTTCTAATTTCGCTTCTATCTATTTCTTTAATTTATATTAGCTTCTAGCTAATTTCTTTCTTCGAATGTTTTCAGCCTGTGAGTTTGTCTATCGTTCCTCAGCATGGTACGTATTTCTTTTGAGATCTTCTGTCTTGTTTCTTTACTTTTGTTTTTTATACTGATCAATTTCGCTCTTTCATCTTGGAGTTTTGATGTTGTGTTTATTTTTTTTCTAGTTTTTGTATTAGTTATTTCTGGTATTATTTGGCATAGTATGTTTTGAAGTTCATCATATCTCAATTAAAGTTCGGGTTGTTTTTGTTTGTCTGTGTTGATTTTGTTTCTTGTTGTTGTCAGTTGTTTCAAATCTTGTTCAGACATCTTAGGTGTAGCACTTATTGCCTGTCTCGACTTTTTTGTGGGGATGAGTTTCATTTAAGCTCTCACCATTCGATGGTTGGTATTAAAATTCAAGTTGCTTATTGTACCACAATCTGCAAATGATTATTGCCTGTTGCATAGGATATAATCTATTTGGTTTTTGTATTTTTAGTGACACCCAGGTTATTGGTTACACCATAGGTTGTTTTTATTTTTCTTGTACCATATACTATTCAAGATTGTTAGATTATGTTTGAAACAACTTTAAATTTTAGTTGGAAATAAATTAGTAAGCCTATTAATTTATTTCCATTTCTGTTCCATTTACCAATGGTGTATTTCTTTAGTGCATGGTAAATAAGTAGCATTTAAATTGGTAGCATTATAGTGTATTTATTAAATAAATAAATACACTATAATGCTACTATTATTTAAAAAAGACGAAATTGGATCTGAAACGAGTTTACTACAATATTTTATAGTATATACTCGAATTAGAAAAACATACAGTAAAGTCAAAGTATATTCAGTTTATGTTTTTATTTAAATAAATACTTAATTCATTTACCTTCAACAGTTGTTGTCCCAAGTCGCGAGATATAGCTTCAACTAGACGTAGTCCTCTTTGTATAGGATATTTAGTTGATCGTATCTTACGGAGATGTGAAAAGATTTGTTGCACTGCCAAACTGTGTGAAAAAGAATAATAGATACTTAATTTTTTATACATTACTTATTGAAAAGCAATCAAGAACTAAGATAGAGCTAGAGAAATAAGTACTGAAAGTTAAGTAATAGTAATATAACACGAGCGGACCTGACAGACATTGTCCTGCCGGGCTGATTTGTAAATCTAAACCATCCAGGGCGCCACACAAACGCATACAATAAAATTCATTCAAATCGGTCCAGCCGTTTCCGTCCGTTTAGGAGGAGTTCAGTGACATACACACATACAGTAGAATTATATATATAAAGATAATATTATGTTGTATTAGAAAAGTTATTTTTATGTTTACAGATAATAATATAAAAAATAATTAAATTCAATCATTACTTTTATACTACTTAATCAGCAGTGAAGTTACAGAAGTCAATCATGAAATTTTTATATCTAGCTAGTACTCAACAAAAAATTTTAAAAAATCACTGTAGTACTTTCCATTTAAATGTACAAAATATTTACCGAATTCTCTCCAGTTCAGTAGCACTAAGTAGGTCATTGATGGGGAAGTCTTTCATGAGCGGGTTGTAATCAGATACAGTAGCCAAAGCTTGTTTTAGCCCAGTGTCCGTGTCAAATGATACTGTTGCATGAAATCTCTTGCCATATTTAAGGATATCCAAGGTAAGAGCCACCTAAAAATAGTTTATGTTTATGGAATGTATAACCTCTTATAATAAGTATTTAAAATTATTTGAACCATCTTTGCAAAAGTAAAGTAAAACTATGTATGATGACATTATAGCAGGGATGGCGAACCTTTATGTATTAACATGCCATATTTGTAAAGAAATGTTTAATGAGGTAATAGACATGCCATCAAACTTTTAATTTCTTTTTCTTTGTGATTTTGGTGGCAAACAACTTTTCAAAACTTTTCAAAACAACTTTTACAAAAGCTTCATCTGGTGGCTTAAGTGGTATCAAAAACGGATAAAATAGGAATATATATATATATATATATATATATATATATATATATATATATATATATATATATATATATATAATAGAGACAGAAAATAAGAATTTTCGATTCTTTTTCTGTCACCAGCTGGTGCTTGGTAGCACGCAGGTAGCAGCAGGTCTTTGTTGTGTCAAAAAGCTGTCTGACGTCACGAATTAAAAAACCCTCATTGAAATTAAAGTAAAATTGGTATAATTTCTGATGTTGCAAAATATTTTAAGTATAAATTGTTACCTACTTTTGACCTACCTGTAATTTACCAAATTCTATTTTTACTGAATAAATTATTAATAAAATTAAAAATAGATGACATATAACATATTATGTTAGGTTTGTCATTTATTATTTACTTCAAACTTTTTTCATACTTAATTACAAATTGTTGTTATGATCAGTGACATGCCCAAAATATTATGTAGCGTGCCATTGATGGCACCCATGCTATAGGTTTGACATTCCTGGATTATAGGAACTTCAATAAAAAAACTATACCTCAATGCTTTCCCTCTTTTCTTGGATGCGATGTAAGGCCCTTTCAAGGTTCAGCCAGAATGAAATTTCTTGCAGTGCAGTACCATTAGATGGGTCTCGGTCTAGTTTGGTCACTTTTTGTATTTCTTTAATCCAGCGATTGACACCATTTTGAAGTTGATTGAGGAATGTGGAGTCTTCCACTTTGTCACCAAAATCTGACACACGAGGCTTTCGCCCTTCATCAGCAGCTCTAAGAAAAAAGAAATTTATTAAAAAATTTAATATTTAGACTAAAGAAAATTATTAAAAATTTGAATATTTAGACTAACTGAATAGTAATAATATGGTTATGTTTAAGTTGAAACAGTTCTAGAAGTATATTTGAAACTTTCTGATCTTATATTACGATCTATAAATTATTATACCTTTTGATGACAGCAGCGACAAGAGGATGAACAGGTAAGGTAATTTCTGGAATGTCAATATTCTGCTGTAGATGAAGCAGGCCCATTTCAAGCTCTGCAATTTTCTTCTCAACAGAAGGAGCCATTTTGTCACCATCCCTGAAGACAATTAAATCATAAATGAACTTGTAATAAATATTTTTTGTCAAATTAAAAAGTTTCAGAAGTACATAATATCTTTTAAATATTTACCTGTCAGCCCTTCCACTTTCCTTCACATAGCTCTTGAAAAAAGGTGCCATGGTTTTGCTAATAAAAGCGTGAAGAGTCTCATAAGGAGAGCCATCCGACAGATTGATAAGTCGGAGCTGACTATGGATAGATTTATCAGCTTCAATCACAATTCCTCTCTTGATGCAAACAAAAGCTGCCACTCGTGGAGATGTGAAGTGTACCTAAAACAAATTTAATCAAATTGTAGACTTATTTGGTTTCATATTTATAACAATTTTATATAAGTTGAATCACACCTCAGTGCTGATCTGATAAGTAACAGCTTCTTTCTCTTCTTCGCCTTCTGTGGGTTGTTCACTGTCATCTTCTGTAAAAGAAAAAATTACCGATTTGTTAATTAGACTTTTTTGGGTTCATAAATTGGAGATATTAATCATTGAACCACATAAGTAATAGTTATAGTTTTGTTGCAATAATTTTCGAAAATATATTTTAATAATAACATGAAAAATAGACCACTACACAATGCAGAAAGTCAGAAAATCGATTTCGGGTAGACTGTACCTTTTAGCGAGAACCGCTGCACATACAGAGATGCCACTTGAGGGTCCGAGATAAATTTCCTTATACAATCCTGGTTCACTTTGTCTTCAAGAGCAGCATTTAGAGTCGGAGGAACTATGTCATCCTCCGGCAGAAGTACCGTTGCGGCTCGGCGAAGGTAATTTGCAAAATCTTGAAAATCTACCACGGATACGTTTTGCGCCTCCGGGGCGTTTTCACTCCCGTCGAGGGAATCTCCCATTATGGAGCTTAAATAAAAAAAGACTTAAATAAAACTAAACTATTAGATAGGTACCGAAATATTACAGACTATTCGCAAACAAGGAGTTCCCAACTTTCCAGTTAGATTTTGACGATTGATCATTGATATTTGATGACGCATAGAATAAGTGTTGCTATATTTTAAAATATAATATTTACAGCATAGATAATAATTAGTACTACTGAGAATTTAAAGTCTCGTTTCCTACTCGTGTCTTCTTACTTTTCTTCTTTAATAATAATAATAATAGTGTCACAATATATAACGCTTTACTCACAGTCCAGCCTGCAAAACCAGCACCGGTATAGTATGTCAACTATTTATGATTTTTGTCTACAAGTCCGCTTCAAGGCATTGGATTTGCAGGTTAGACGGTGAGTAAAGTGCTTTACTCTAGCCTGCAAATCCTGCACCAGTACTAATGGCCGCCATTATTGTAAAAAGTGTCCATCATTAAAAATTTCTGCCTATAAGTCCGCTTCAAGGCCGCGGCATTGGATTTGCAGGCTGGACCGTGAGTAAAGCGCTTAAGGCGCTACAAATTCTTTGATTGAGACAGTTTTCCCATTATCTGATCCGATATCGGACCGAAAATGAAAAAGACAGGTGAGACATAATACTGTCTTTCTCATTCAGATCTGATCGGATAAAAAATATGAAAACGCTATAATAACTTTAGATAGCCATAAATGTATTATAATGTAGATAGATTACAGAAGAAGACATAATAAAATATAGCATGTATTTAAACTTGCGACATAACAATCAAATTTTGGGTGTGAAAAAACCGAATATTGAATACTAAATTACCAAGTTGGCAAAAGCGATATTAGGAACAAAAAATTTAAAATCTGGTGACTAATTAATATCAGTTTTTTTCACTGAATATTCCAAACTGGTAGACATAATATATTATTTTAGCGAACAAATAACCATCTTGGCGACAATTTGAGAGTACACATCTAATTTAAAAATAGACTCATATATTTTCCCTAATGTAATTCAAAAAACTTAATAAGCAGCAAAACGTGCATACATAAAAAATACGTAAAGGAGCGTACAAAAATACTCTTTTTAATTTTTCTCGGATTCGGGGGGTGTTTATATTGTGTAGATTCATTTTGAAAATGTAAAACTGGAGGATATTTATTTTTTGCATATTTTAGTATATAATATAGTAGTTTAGTTACTTAATAGGGTGTCCTTTTGTAGATTTCCGGGGGTGCTGATTACAAAAAAGTTATCTATTTTGAATTTCCAAGATAGTAGACATTAAAAAATGAATATAGGTGTCTTTTTCTAGGTTTCTGGAGTCACTGATTACAAAAATCATTCATTTTCAAATTTCAAACTGGCGAATATTTATTTTTCTGTAAAATTGACACAGGTGTCGTCTTCGAGGTTTTTAGGGGTGACGAATACAAAAATGATATCCATTTTGAATTTCAAAGATAGCGGACATTTATTTTTATTAAAATGAATCTAGGTGTCCGTATCTAGGTTTATGGGATGTTAACTACAAAAAATATATATATTTTGAAATTTCAAAATGGCGGATATATTTTAATTTCTGTAAAATTCTTTTATCTCAAAAATGGTGCGCCCTACTGAAAAAATAACGAAAATTTCCTCTCCCTTAGTAACCCCGCAACCACATATTTTCTTCATGATGAGAGAAAAAGAAATTTGAACATCCTGAATTTTCCAACATTTCTATAGCTTTATACATCGTATCTCAAAGTAGGGATTTGCCATATTTTTTTCTATAATCGCTTCTATTTCGGAAATGGTGCATCCTACTGAAAAAAAAATAGTTTAAAAATACTATAAAAACACGCTTTTATAGAAATATAACTAAAAAATAAAAAATTAAATTTAATAAATTTGGATTAAGAATTGGGTTAATGAAAAATAAATGTTTATTATTGTAAAAAAGCGTGGGGTGCAGTGTCTTCACCTGTACGTTTGTTTGTACGTAACCGACTCCAGTGGATTTGATTTTGATCCACTTATCGGATATTTTAATCGAATTATTGCATTGTCATGATCATGGTCTTTGACAGGTGTGCAAAGTTTGATTTAAATCTGATCGTTCAAAGTAGGACAAAATCGAGCCCAAAGGAGTCGGATACAAACAAACAAACAAGCAAGCAAGCAAGCAAACATACAGGTGAAACTAATAAAAGCGTTATAATAATGAAAATTGTCTCCCCCTTAGTAACTCCGCAACCACATATTTTCTTCATGATGGGAGAAAAAGAAATTAGAAAATCCTGAGAATCTCGAGAACAGGTAATCCTACTGAAAAATAATGAAAATTTCCTCCTCCCAAGTAACTTCGTAACCACGTATTTTCTTTATGATAAGAGTTTTTTTAAAATCTTGATTTTCCAAATATTGCTATAGCTTACATAACTGGTACCTCACCATAACTCATGACTACATAACACACTGTGTTAATAATCATCAATCCTAATCAGCATCCGCAACAACTTTTAAATTAGTACTCATGTAATTTTTACCAAGAATGAAAATTGACCATTTTGGAAATTTTATAATCAGAAAAAAGATATTTTTATAATCAGCACCCCCAGAAACCTGGAAAAGGACACACATATAAATTTTAAATGTACGTCATTTTCGATTCAATTTTAAAATGGATTTAATTTTCATATTAGTCTGCACCCCCAAACACCTTTAAAACAACACTTGGAAAACTTGATGCACGCCAACAGCCTGTGGGGAGTGCTGCGGTACTCCTCCGCCCACATGTTTACCGATGACCTGTGCACGCTGAGCGCCGGCACCAACCTCGCGTAAACGTGTAGCCTGGTCCAGCGGGACGTGGATGCGGTGGTGAAATGGTGTCACGATAACGGCATTACGTTAAATACGGAATAAACAAAATGATTAAAAATTTACTCTCTGCGAACCGCACACTATTCACCGTCTATAATTACCCACAGTTTTGAGTGCTTTCATAAAAAATAATTATATTGCCAATGTAAACCTACGGAAAACGTTAATTACCAAGTTATTAAGATTGGCAACAGCTTTTCATGGGCATCTCATATAGATTACATATGTAGTTAGTTAAGAATATTACTTTATAAATTTTATCACTTAAATTTTGTAGTACCTACTAAAATATTAAAATGTTTACTTTGCCTTAGTAAACTCGATTATCAGTTACGCTCTTGATTGCTATGGACTAACCTTCAAAACATACATAGATAAATTAGAAGCACTATAAATAAGATTCCTAAAACTATTGGTTAACAATAAAACAAAAAATTACCAACTGTAAAAGAGATTATACTAAACTATTCAAAATGTGTAAAAATTTACCGGTAAGTTTAAAACACAAATACCTTCTGGCTGTCAAGAACCATAGCATTCAGAATCTTAACTTCTCATTAATACAACATAAATATGATACTAGATCGGTATCTATGAGTAAATATGAAGTGATAGAACATTAAAAAAAACGCTTGCCATACCTACTAAATAGTCTACCCGAAAAATATCAGACAGGAACCAAGTTTGTGTAAGTTTAAAGGTCTACTAAAAATTATTTGTTAGAGACAATTTAATGTTCTATTGTGTAAAAAGGATCTGACTTAAAATTATTTTGTATTATGTAACCTAATGAGACTGTAGCCTGCAGTCAAACTACGCAAGCAGTTTCGCGGGGCATGTTTAAAAAGCTATGTAATTTGCTTGTGGTAAATAATAAATAAAAAAAAGACCATATTTTCTAATTTTATTGAGGCTCAACAAAATTGACCAATGTATATGGACCAATTATATTTTCTATGGATAAATGTTTGCGGACCGAATAAACTAATTACTAAAGACCAACATGATTTATTTTGAGGATCAGAAAAATATGATTAATAATAATTAACGTAGATAATCATTTAGATTTTTTCAGTGATCAGGTAATTAAGGATACATACTTAGTTTGGCCATAAATACTGTTACAATTAAAAAAAAACAAAATATTACATTTGAATTTGGAATCTTTTATTTTTATATGATTGTTCATTGGGTTTTCTGATTTTGGTGCCAATACATTGTACAATATTTTGCGATATTAAAATGTAGTGGGGTGATAAAGAGAACCGAATCGCTGTGATTGCATTACACAAAGTAGGTATGGAAATGTGCAATTGCAAAACTCCAAATGCAATTTTTAAAACTCTCCATACGCTTGGTATTAGTAAAATGTTTGTGTACCGGGTTATTAATAGGTACAGTGAGACCTCCTCTGTGACAGAAAAAGATCTGGCCGTCCGCGTAGTGTTCGTACGAAAAAGGTGGTCAAAGAAGTAAGGGAAAGAATTCGAAGAAATCCTGTCCGAAAGCAAAAGATTTTCTCTCGGGAATGAAGATAGCACCTAGAACTATGTCGCATATTTTAAAAGATGACTTAGGACTTGCAGCCTATACGAGACGTACTGGTCATTTCTTAACTGATAATGTAAAAAAGAATAGGGTGGTAAAATCGAAACAACTACTGAAGCGGTACGCAAAGGGAGATCACAGAAAAATTTTGTTTATGGATGAGAATTTTTTTACAATTGAGCAACATTTTAACAAAAAAAATTACCGTATTTATGCTTAAAGCTCTATGGAAGCTTCCCAATAAGTCGACAGAGTGCAACGTGGGCACTATCCGACTTCAGTGATGGTCTGGTGGGGTATTGTGTGTGTGAAGCTGTGAAGGAGTGACTGAGCCATACTTTTGTGAAAAAGGTAACAAAACATCGGCACCAGTATATCAAGAAACCATTCTTGAGAAGGTAGTGAAGCCCCTTAACAACACCATATTCAATAACCAAGAATGGTCCTTCCAGCAAGACTCGGCGCCGGGTCATAAAATTCTGTCTACGCAGTCTTGGTTGGAAACGAACGTTTCGGACTTCATCAGAGCTGAGGACTGGCCGTCGTCTTGTCCCGATCTTAATCCGCTGGATTATGATTTATGGTTAGTTTTAGAGAGTACGGCTTGCTCTAAACGCCGTGATAAATTGGAGTCCCTAAAACAATCCGTACGATTGGTAGTGAAGAATTTTCCCATGGAAAGAGTGCGTGCTTCTATTGATAACTGGCCTCGGTCACGTTTAAAGGACTGTATTGCAGCCAAAGGAGACCACTTTGAATAAGCTTTTTATATTTTAAATTGTTTTATATTTATATATTAAACTAAGACACTGTAAAAGTAATAAATGTTATTTGCAATAGAAAATTTATTTCTTCTTTGTTACAGTATTTATGGCAAGACTAGGTACATGTGTTTAAAAATATATCGGGTATCGTAAATACTAACATAGACCTTTTCATCCGTTATTGGATGATTTGTACAGTATTCTCCGAGCGAAGTAACCACTCTTGAAATACTGTAGTGCCTGGGACAGTTGGTTTTTAAATGTCGCATGGTTGCCTAAGCACATACGGCATTCTCACAACACAGTCAGCCCAGTCCAGAGGAATGACTGGCCAACCATGTGTGAGGTTCCTTCACCGTTAGAGCGTCCGTATAATGTACTTGAGATCTGAAAAAGTCTCATTGGTATACGACACAACCTGGGGATCGAACCTGCGCTCTCTCGAGTACGAATCAAACGGTCTACCCACTAGGTCACGAAGCTATACGCGTAAATACTACAGACAATGTTAAGCTAGATATTGCCCATACAGGCTCTGTGAATCGAATGCACTGTGTCTCCCTTTAGGATTTAGTGCTCCTCTTTTACCGTAATTATTATTATAAGGAATACCTTGTACTTACCATTTACCTCCATCTGAATCTTACTAAAACAACGCACCTTTCATTTTAAGTCTCTCATAGATTCTAATACCCACACCCAACAGGCTTACCCATATTAAATCTTCAAAGGGACTTTACATCGAGTTATACTTCACTGCTTCGCTTGATACATCACTGTCAACAAAAAGCTTACCAAGGTGTAGAGTCGTACTATTTTTAAGCCTTCATACAGTTTCCGATCGTATACAAAGGGAATAGCTTGCATTATCGTATAGCGTTATATGAATACACAGAGATAACATCAATGCAAACTGTCGAAGAGCAGTTTTAAAACTATCTGTTTCGATTATAAATTTATAATGTGTTATAATATCATAATAATATCACCCGCAGGTTGCCATCAGTCGTTTAGGTATACTATGAAGACTTTTGGTGTTCAGAATCTGTAAAATTACAAAGGCCCTAGGACAAATTTCCTTCAAAATAAGACTAACGACGACTAATGGCAAGGCGGGGTCACTCTTCGGTTATTTGGTGGGCCGTGGGAGTCGCCTACTTTTGGTGTTCCGCTGCGGGATCGAATCTAAGCGGAAGTTCACACGCGACTTGGGGAGATTGGTAGGTACAATCGATTTACATTACAGTGCCTGTATGGGCAATACCTATCTAGTTTCACACTATGTCTGTAGTATTTACGATATTCGCTTACTTTTTAAATTGAATAGAACCGTCAGATCGTGCACTTTTTTAAATGGTGGACAATTAAACCTTTTTGTTGCAATCAAATTTTTGGACTGAGATCCCAGCCCCGCCAGATTCCCCTTATATGCTCACTAATAAAATGTATTTCATTTATGAACGTATGCATACCCTCCAGATAGTGCCGTGGCCAATTTTTATGTACATGGCGTTAAAGTTGCGAAAAAATTGTACTCACTTTACTTAGATTCTGATAAAGTATCATTCTTATTTTTTAGATTCAGAATAACGTAAGGGACAAAACTTTTTAAAGTCATTTTTGAACTGAGATATAAAGGTTAGAAGTTTAATTATTTTTATTTCTACGTGGATGATTTTCCATTTTATATTTATATGAGTTTTCATCTAACAACATAAAAATAAGCAATCCGTGTAAGAAATGTATTGTAAAATGCACGTCGCGATTGCTAAAAACCGAGAAGTGAGCAAGCGCCTAGTACCTACAGAAACTTGTAAAGAGAATGGGCGATTCTAAGGATCAGCGCAGACAAAGAGGAATTTTTCTCGCGCGGTCTCGGGCATTTTTTTGTTTTCGGCGTATCTTCGAGGACGCGCGAGCATTTTTTGTCAGGTTTAAGCATATATGCACTTTATCTTAAATTATCTTAATTGATTTTTACTATAAATATTTTTTTTATATAAAGGATAAAACTGCTCCGGGGTACACACGGTACCTACATTTATTCGGGGAGACTTGAATCAAATGGCCCTTAAAATATTTTTAATTATTGATTGAATGATTGAATTGGGGATTCCCTTACGATTAAAACTATTCACACAACGGATAACTTAAACAACGTTGCTGTCTTTGTCTGATACGTTGAAAATGTCACATGATAGAAAAAGATAGCAACGTTGTTTAAGTTATCCGTTGTGTAAATATTTTTATTAGTAAGAGGGTATTTCTATAGTCCTAATATAAGGTACAACAACCCTACGCCTACCACACCTAGACGCGACGTGACACGTTACATTTTTAAGATAGCGATTCAAAATTGAATTTTATTCTCTACACTCTCTACTTTGGACAAATTATTCCTTATTTTAGCCTTACACGTGGGGACCTCTAATTGAAGCTGACATCTGACTCTAAAATTTTGTTTATTTTGGACGTCTTAATTATTACTTGTTGACAAAGTATTCCCTTTGTAAATAATTGAGTTGACTGTTTGCTGATCGTAAATAAACTTCCTATTTATACTCCGCCGGGGAACATTTTTGCTTACTAGTTGTATGTGTGGGTAATTCTCTCTCCCTTTGGGTCAATTCAGCCGTAAACCGGTAATGGTTTTATTTATTTGTAGGGAGTGAATACGTTTTGTGCGGATTATTATCATTTGAGACCTTGAAGATATAATACAATCTTTATGTACCCTTTTGTTAAATACAGATCCAGTCAACTTAAAATACCCGAAAATGACTGTTATTAAAATAAAACATGTTATTCATAACTATTACCCTTCCTTTTTGCAGCGCCGTAGTCGGGTAAAAAAAAACAAAAGGTCGTGTAAAATAAATGTCGCAATGTGATACCGGCACGTTCGTATTGCAGCGATTTGGTTAAGTATTCTATTTTCTGTAGTTGTGAAGTTTCCCCGAAAAGGGTAAGACACTTTTGGGTGGTAATTTGTCGCTAAAATCCTTATTTATTGCAACGGAGAAGTTGGCCCCGGGGGCGTTCGGAAACTTGGCTACTTTAACTCCGCCTCACTGAGTACGGACACCTCGAGCACATATTGAGGTTGGATTCTCGTTTTCTTGTTTCAGTTGAATTATGGTGCGAGTATTTTAATATGATTTCGGGATAACTTTGTCTACGCGCACTTGGGCTTTGCGAAACTTTGTAACGAGAACATTATTTCATACGATTGTGAGACTTAAACGTATTGAATCCTCGTGTAAATCTATTGTATGGAACTTCAGTTGATAGGTATCTAATATCCTTGGGACTCAACCCCGTATTTATAAGACGTGCTTCCACCTCCTGAGTGCGGTTGGTACTTTCTGTGCTCATTTAATTCAGCAGTTTGCCATTTCTAATATTTTTTAATAAAATAAAAAGCAAAGCATCAACGCGCAGGCCGCCTTAAGGCTAGAAATTTTAAATTTTGCACACGTATTTCTCTTATGCCTACATAGGCATCCACTAAGGAAGGATTTTTCAAAATTCAACCTCCAAGTTGGTAAAATAGGGGTAAAGTTGGTATGAAACTTTTTATTCCTTGGACATATTTGCATGATATTTCGTATGAATTGAGTACAGAAAAAATAACGAGTTACGTGTTTCAGCGATTTCTCACTCCAGCCCCTGGGTACCCACCTAGAGGCTGAATAGGGGATGAAAGTATGATAAATAGGGGATGATAGGGGAATGAATGAAAAAAATGAATGAATGATACGAAGCCGCGGGAAAATGCTATTTAATAATATAAGCAAAAGTTTTCCTCTTAAGGTTTATTAGAATTTTTCATAATCCGATCGAGTGCTCCGCGCTAGTTATGCAGGATTAAAGGACTAATCCGCGCACATCGAAAATCGACCGTTTACGAGGGATTTACATGGGTCGATTTTCACCGCACGATTACCGCCGCACGGTGAAAATGGATAGTTCGCAAGGCAAAAAAAAATAAGGCGATTTGATAAGCGACACGTCGCACGGAGAAAAACGACCCATGTAAATCTCGCATGAGACCGAAAATAGATTTATTTTCGGTCGATTTTAAACGACGAAAAATCGTGCGGCTTTAGTCACCCGTGTAAATGCTCCATTACACGGTCTAATATTTGCGCAGCACTTTCGTTGCTCGGCAATAAATCTGTTGTGCTCGCCGGATTGCCTGTCGCAGTGTTTGCTACGACAATACCGGCTGAATTTATACTTGTCAAACTGCACAATCTTTTTTTTGGATTTTCGAAACAGAGTATGACTTGTAGCTTCAAATATATAATGTTATTTATTACGTTATTACTTTACATTAGGTTTTTAATTATGTATATCAAGTCATTAAACAAGACCTTGTGGTAGATATACCCACTGAACAGACCTGTTCTATCATAAGCAATTCCGAATAAATATTTTACCAGTAAAATGCATCGACTAGTAAGTAGCACTTAGCAAAAACTATTATATATATTTGGAAAAAATAATATATTATGTAGCTCGAAATAACTGAAAACAACTTAAACACCAATTGAGGTAATTATCGCAACCAACACCGTCATTATGCTGCAGTGAATTATTATCGTAACATAAGCCGCGCAACCTACATCATAAACGAACCGTGAGGAACACACGTCTATTAGCTAATAATGTATCTGCAAACTAGTACAGGTATTGAAAATGTTACAGTTTGTCATTATAATTATTATTCCATGGTAAATATTTTTTCTGAAAATTACATATAGTAGGTAATTATTATCTATTCTTCACAAATGTCAAAATTGACCAATGACGAGTCCACACCGATTACGTCTCGGAAGTCCTAGCCTAAATGGTGCCTACTTCAATTGGTGAATGTGAACACAGCTTGGGTCATTGATCAATTTTGACATTTGCACTCAGGTCACACAGCAAACTTAACGCGAATACAGTAAAAGGTTTTTAAATTCGTGACATCTGATAGATTTTTGACACGACTAGAGCCCGACTTTTATGAAGCGCCGCCTGGTGGCAGAAAAAGTGACGAAAATTGTAATTGACAGTTTTCGAAATCACTTCCGCCACCAGATGGTACTTTGTGTGAGTCGGATCTGCCTCCTAGCAGCAGAATAAAATATCTACAACCCTCATTAGACGTATCACGTAGACGCCCGTAGTACCTCTACGCCAGCGGTCACTTAACAGACTATTTGAGCAAAACTTGCGTATAATATTATAAAGAAACTAGCTGCACCCGGCAGACGTTGTTCTGTCTTAACTATGAACTACCCACATACACCTACAGTTTCTTTCTACTGTTGAATTAATTATGTAACTGTAGGTATAATACTTTCATTGTGTACAAAAAAAAATACTGAGAACCTGTTTCACAATCGTCTAATAAGTGACGATTAGCTTATCCGGAACGGAAGTTTTGTCTCTGTCGCTCAGTACAAAGTAAGCAGCGATAAAACTTCCGGATAAGCTATTCGACACTTACTATAGACTATTGTGAAGCGGGCCCTAAGTATTTTAATATCAGGATAATCATTTGCCATTGACAAAGCGTATCAAAAGTACTTATGCACAGTTTTTAAGGTTTTACAACGTAGGTATATTACATTTTATCTCCGTACTAGAGTATAATATAGTTCTTTTGTACTGTGTGTGTTGGCCAACTAACTGAACATTTTGAATATTACTGTTACGAGAGTAGTCCGGGATTAGCAAGTCCCAAAAAATTGTTTGTTTCAGCTGAAAAAGTTTTTCGTTTCAATGGATTCATAAATCCTCTATGAAGAGATGGTTGATTAGAAATACTATTTGCATGTACATTTGGAACATTCTACCTGCAATAAAAACTAACAATGTTTATTTTATCTTTTGAAGATAAAATAAACATTGTGAAGATAAGATGAAAATGTATTACGGGTCCGTTTCACAATCGTCTAATAGATGACAAATATCCGAAAGTTTTGTCTCTGTCGCTCAGTATAAAGTAAGCAGTGACAAAACTGCCAGTTAAGCTATCCGACACTTACTAGGCGATTATGAAACAGGTTCTACTAAGTAAACAGACCCAAATTAATATATTTTCTGAGAAAAGTCTTGTAATAGTTTCAATTTAAGTAATTTTATCAATGTATAAAGTCATGAACTAACTATAGTTTTATATAAAGGAATATTAAATAGAAAGCATGTTATCTTTTCCATTTCACTTTACAGCGCAATAAAGCACAAATGTTTTGAGTAATTTACAACTTAATGCCCGCGTACTTACTGCCTCGGTGCACTCAGATGGAACAATATTATTCATTCTTTGCACAGCTTTGACTTATTATTCCATTTATTTACGACTTGGCTCTGCAAACTCATTGTTGACAGCCAATTAGTTTATAAGTTTGAGTAAAAAGTTGTAAATAAATGTGGTTATATTGAACAAACTGAGAATTATGTACACAACTAACATTTAACTTTGTATTAATACAGCTAGATTTTGAGGACTGAAAAATTTACACTTTAAAGTTTTAGCCATTCGGATTTTTGGTTACCGCTTGTTACGGGTAATGTAAATGAAACGAAGAATAATAATTACCAACGTGATAAATATATTTTAAAATAAGGGGAGGTGGGCAGAAGGCCAAAAGATCTGGTTTAGCCTCTTGGTGTCTGTGGGAATCGGAGGGGCTTTAACCACGCGGGCACTTAGCTGGGTCCAGGAGTGTAGTCAGCACGTGGCGCGAGCGAGTTGGGCTCCAACTTCCGGTAACGTCTCTCTGTCGTTTAGGCCGGTATGTTCACCGCGACGTAGATCGTCCAAGGGGCGGTGCAGACTGGTTCCAAAACCAGTCAGTTCAGTCCGGAATAACTAGCGGTACTCAGAAATCCGGATGTGTGAAAACCAGCCATAAGTCCATGAAAAATGGTGCCTTGAACTCTGAGTATAGGTCCCTGGAAAATCCATAAAATGTGTGGAGCTGGAGTCTTACAGCCGACATGATCTTAACCCCCAACGATCAAAATCACGGGCTGTGTGACCATCACAAAATAAAAAGGGGTAAGCAAAATAAAAGATGATATACAAGAATAATTCAAGTATGGATACAAACATCCCAATATTATATGCAAGAATGGAAAGAATGAGCACGTGGTTTGGCCAATCAAATTTTGACAACTAATTTTACAAGGTGATAATTTACATGAAAAAAATAATGTGTTTTATTACAACCGCGATTTACTAAATAAAACTTCACAACACAGATATAAAAAAAACTCACCGTAAAAACGGGATTAAGAATATAACGACTACCTACATCTTGAATCTATAGAAAATTTTATTCTAAAAGAGAAACGTCATTCGACGTTATATACGCTTCTTCGTCTTTTTTTTTAAAACTTTTGACAACTAAAAAAACTAAAGCGTAAAGAGAAAAAGTCCACAAATCAAAATAAAATATATTATATAAATAATCAATATATTATGTAATATATTAATGCAATTCTACTGTATTTTGAACATTATTCAAAATTAAATTATTATTTTTTAAGATTTAAGACGGAAAAATCGATCTACGAACCCAATATTAAAGCAATGCTAATGCCGTTTTAGTAAGGAAGTGCGCCGATAGATGGCGCTAAAGCCTCAGAATGACTAAAATAATTAAGTATACAAATCATAGATGACGGGAGTTACGCCGAAATAATTGATTTTACGGAGAGGAAATGTACGTAACACGCTATTTTGCAAATATGTAACACTAAGGGCTGAACTCGGGGGCATTTAGTTTCTGCATTAGAGCGAATTCGATGCCAGCACCCTATTGAGGATATTTGGTAGTTGCGGTTTGGGCAGCACAAGTTCGAGCTCGATCCTTTTATCAGTACAAACTATTCCGAAGTACTTGAAGTTCTTTACACTAGTTACGAACCACACGATACTTAGTTCATCATTATTTTGTATTTGTACAGCCGCAGGTTAACTTTTTAATTGAATACAGTTTTGTGTTCCCAATAACGAAAAATTTCACCACAAACATTTTGGCATTGTACACAATATTATGAAACATAATTGGCACAGTAGGTAATCATCAAAATCATCAAAACTTTCAATGTGTTTTCAAATATTTCGTATCAATATAAACTGCAATTTTAGTTTTTATTTTCATAAAATTGCGTAAAACTTACCAACTACTTGTCGTGACTACGAGTGGATTACTCGAACGTCATTTCGCTTCGTATTAAATAACAACTCAACTTTTATTTAACATTCAGGATTAGGGCACAATAACGTCATTCAACTGTACTTACTTCGTACATATTAAATTCATTAGCTACCTCATACCCTAATAAATTAAGTTGGCAGTCAGCATTTAAGAGGACCATTCAGTCGGAGTTGTCGCCAACAGATGGGAATGTGCTTTAACTTTGGCACGAGTAAACTTTACCGACTACGGCTTTGAAATGGAATATATCAAAGCGAAATTAATGTCGACGTTTAGACACACACTAACTTGTCACAAAGTGACAATTATGATTTATTTTGGTCGGCCGCACGTAAGTTATGGTATTGTTAAAACTTCAATATAATTACACCACTAACGTAAAGCAGCTAAGTAACTGTTTCCTAGAGTGGGTGTACCAAAAAATATATCTACTGCGCACCGTCTACAAACAAATCTATCGACGCGAGAAAGCTTCGTCGAAGAAGTGCTGCTATAGACATATCATTGTACGTATATTGCAATCTCTGTACGTATTGGTTTAATATTTATTCCTTTAGGCACTTTTCTGCAATTGAAAAATATTCAGAACAATATTTTCTTTAATAGTATTATGAAATATAAATATAGCGGCATTGTTGGGATTTCCGGTCACGTCGGCAAAGGGTTAGGGCGCGAATTCGATGAGTTTCGTAATACCCTCATCAGCCGCTGCTTGATCACTTCATTGGCATTCCGCGTGCCGCCGTCAATAGCTTAAACAAACTTACACTTCGACGAAATGAATTTTTAACAAAGGATATTTTGTGATTATGTTTTTGATATTTCTATTTGAATTTTGGGAGAAAGAAATTGCGATGGAAAGACTTGGCTCTTTTGTATTCAGTTATATTACGTTGTCTTTCATCGAAATAGGTAAGCTACGGTATCAGCGAGGTTCAAAAAATATTATTATTTACATGTCTATCAATGGTAATCTACCATTATTAGATAAGTTAATTTAGTCATAGCAGTAAATGGTCTTCGGTTAAAGTTATTTTACAACAAAGAAAGTTTATCAGATACTCGCATCGATGATCTTATATGGAAAGGAACCGAAGCTAGAGTATTTTCTGGTACGAAAACGTTTTATTATTAAGGGTTTCGGCACGTGGTCGATTAATTCCGTTTTGTTGGTGTTATTATAAGGCGGGTCGAGAAGAATGGGGCGAGACCGCTGACGGATCGTCGAAGGCTCTGTATCAATCATTAGCTTGGCGGGCTATGAGACATCTTAATAAATACTTCTCTTCATATTACTTCATAAATACCCAATGATTAGCATGGTTATCGTTATTTATAAAGGTAATTCTATTTTTTTTACTTATGTGATATTTTTTATATTTTTCTACATATCTGTACCCAACAGACATTATTCTGTCTTAACTATGAACTAGAATAAATAAATAACTACGTACATACACTTAAAGTTTCTGCACCAACGACTACACCTACACTGACTTCAAACTACATTTACGACCTACATGTACAATTACCTACACCAACCTATACCTACTCTTATCTACAATCGACACCTACTACCTAACAGAGACCAAGTCACCATACAAAAAATGACGAGCTAAACTAGTCCAAGAAAACAAACGACTGACGTTTGTTTTACGCAAGAGTAACATCAACTTGAATTGAAAAACCACCGAGAAACATTTCAAGGCGCATAAATGTTTGACAATAAATACAGCTACATATATTTATGCTAAAATATATAGCTGTGATGTGAAAGCATTGCATAAGCAAAAAGAATAATTATAAACTAATCAAAGCGTCAATAGAATTATTTAAAATCATTCAAGACCATTCTTAAGTCTTGGTTTACTCCAATACTAAATTAACAAAGCATTTAAAAGTATTATCCACTCCTTACATTTTTTTACATTACAGGGTATCCACTCTTTGCTTGGAGCTCTACCTCGTACATTAAAAAAATATAAAAAGAACCACATTATATTTTACCGGGGCTCGAACCAACCACATTCTGAATTTCCGAAAAACGTAAAAATTATACATACGCATACTAAACTGCCAATCGGACTGAAATATAAAAGTAGAAATTATTGATATATTGTTGCACGAAGAAAGAAAAACATATAACTTACAAATGCACAGTTTCCCAGGGATAATACCTAGGTAGATTGATTGTTCTCCTACTAAACTCCCTGCATACAAAATTTCATGGAAATACTTGTAGCCAATTCCCAGATAAGGTTTATATATATTTTATATAATATACAAGATTTACTCGTTTAAAGTATATAATGCTTAATATCTTTTTACTATATTAATGAAGCGCTCAAATAGAATGTCGAAGGGGATCACTTATCTTTCTTTACTTATTTCGACTTTAGACTAGATTTACAAAGCTCAAGATTCTATTTCGAGTCTGTTGTTTTCATCTATTGTTTTTATCGTATATGGCAAAATTTTTACAGTTTTACGGTTTTCGGAGCTGCACGCCGACGTCTCTTGAGGTAATATTTGTTTGAATATGTCGCAGTCGTTTACGAGGCCGTAATATATTTTCATTATGTTCCATATGTTCGATATTGACTGTGGTTACCTTCATGTTAACAATGTTCGTGTATCAGAATGGCGATTTTATTGTAGCAAGCAGCGAGTAGCAAAACTACTGTACGTTTTAAGTGGTTTTCAAATACGTTTCATAATATTATGTTATCGAAGATTCTTATATTGCTTTCTTAAAACTTTCAAGTTGTGTTACTTATGTTTTATTGTGTTGCTTTTAACCTTTTAAGTGAGTTAGAAAGCAACTTTGATAATAGTCTACAAAAGAGATTAGATAAGTTTAAAATGCTAAGATATCTTCCTTTAATGTTCTAACAAAGTTTACCTAATAAATACGACCTAAATAATAAGAAAATAATGAAATCAAATATTATTTAACAAAGGTAAAATGAAAAGATAAAGAGCAAAATTACAAAAGGCATATCACTTGGGGATTGTTTAATATATCAGAGTTGTTCTCGCTTTTCAAACTCAAACAATTTTATATAATGTTGTGATTCTTATTCGGATAATAAGGCACACTCACACAACTCAGACCTTTGTTGAATATTTAATTACAATATTGACAAATTTCCTGCTCGACCAGCTTCCCAAACATTTTCTTTCGCACTACGTTCTAGTGCAGTGTCCTCAAAATATTTCAATAAACACAGAAAGTGATCGTGACGACTGCAGACGCGGTTGAACTACGTATTTACACTCGTGTGTGTGAGTGTATGTGCGTGCCCACGATTGAAAGGAGCTGTTAAGCGATTTTCATCTTATGCCTGGACGTGTGGCAACTTGTTAGATACATAGGCTGCACTAAAAGTATCGGGAATGGAATATTTCCACTGTTCCTGTCATATTAAAATCTTTTTAATTTAAAACTCCTTGGTTTTAAAAATCGAATACCGTTTATTTATTTAAAAAAAGATTCTCGGTCTTGTCACAAGGTCTTGTCAAACTTGTTTAGTCGTTGAGAAAATGGAATTGACTCGAGAAAATTCTAGAGCTATGATTTATTGTCTTTCGATAAGCGGTTTAACACAAAAACAGCGTTACTTGGTGCGTCAGAACTCTCAAAAGATTCCACGCAGGATCCTCAAATGCTGTATACAACATCGTATCAGGTGACGAATCCTGGATATACGCGTACGAACCCGAAACAAAAAACCAGTCACGAGTTTGGGTGTTCGAAAATGAGTTAAAGCCAACAAAAATTGTTCGTTCACGGAGTGTTGCAAAAAAAATGGTGGCCACATTTGTCTCCAAAACCGGCCATGTTGCGACTATTCCTCTTGAGGGACAAAGAACGGTTAATGCAGAATGGTATGCTAACATTTGTTTGCCACAGGTCGTTTCTGCACTCCGTAAAGAGAACTGCAACCGCCGTTCATCCTCCATCACGACAATGCGAGTTCTCACACCGCGCACAGAACAAAAGAGTTTTTAGAGCAAGAAATCATAGAATTATTAGACCATCCGGCGTACAGCCCCGATCTAAGCCCTAATGATTTCTATACTTTCCCTAAAATAAAGAATAAATTGCGTGGTAAGAGATTTTCATCACCTGAAGAAGCTGTGGACGCCTACAAAACGGCCATTTTGGAGACCCCAACTTCCGAATGGAATGGTTGCTTCAATGTTTAGTTCCATCGTATGGAAAAATGTGTCAAATTTCGCGGAGAATACTTCGAAAAGCAATAAATACATTTTTAAATAGTAATGTTGTGTCACTTCCTTGATTCCCGAAATTTTTAGTGCCGCCCTCGTAGTACGTATACAGCATGTTTTGTTTTTATTTTATTGTAATATTTATTTATAGGTTGCTTGCTTGCATAGTCTGTTCTGCCGTACGTCATACGTTTTGGGGCAGCGGAAGACCATCAGGCACCGCGGCGCACAGTGGTGATACACTGCGCTGAGTGGTCTCCATTTCGTTTTTAGGCGTTAGGTACTCTACTTACCCTCCAAAATTTTTGTTATTCTCCATTGTTTTTTTATTTTTTACTGTTCTGTGGTGTCATTGTTTACTGTCCTGTAAACAATAATATATAATCTTGTTAGCACTTATAATATAACTCAGTTTTATTTATTTTACTTAGGGTCTGTTTCACAATTTACTGATAATTTTAAAGCTTATTTGAATTTTTTGTCTCTGTTGCTCGGAAAGGCTTCGGAAGTTTTGTCGATGCTTACTTTATATATAAAGTAATCAGCGATAAAACTTCTGAATATCCGACACTTTATAGAATATTGTGAAACTGTCCCATAATGTTGCTAGTTCCCATAGTAAAGCTCATGGATATAATCGCCCATAAAACTTAGATATTAAAGTTTCACACAGATTTTAATCATACTAAATACACAATAGTTGTAACCAGTAACTTCGGGTGTTGGAAGCAATGGTAATAACTTTACATGAAACGATCTGTCAGCCCATTTACCTACAGCACAATATATTATGTTGATTACTATTACTATTACATTATATATAATCATATCCTTATTAATGAATTACACTGAAATTCCTGTAAAACGCGTACATTTTCTTAATTATTTTATAGATGCCCTCGGAGAATTTCATCGCGAATAATTTATAAAAATATTCCGGCTACGGTCTGTTCGTTTATTTATGTCCTATAAAATTTAAAAAGTAATTTATTTAACTTTCGAAGATAATTTTTTCATTTCCCAGAAGACATTCGTTATTTTGTGAGCGCTTTATTGGTTTCCTGCCACACGCTTTGTTAAGATGTAACTTTAAAGGTTTATCTTAATATCTATGCTTCTATACTTTATAATAAAATAAAGATAAAATATTTGTTTGTTTAAAATGCAGCGTCACGTCACGTATCGTCTCGTTTCGGTGTGAACTGAACCTTAAATCGGCCTGCGCTACGCGTAGCGCTGCACGTCACGCTACGCCATACACGCGTAGCACCTACAATAGCGTGTCTAAGCACCTAGCGTAGCGTGTCGTAGCATCTAGCGTAGCGTGACGTAGCACACGTACGGCATATTATTTGACGTCAGAACTAAATGGATCACGTTTCTTAAAACAAATACCAAGTGTCATATTTTCTTCCTTTAATAAGACCACGCTATAAAACTGTGAAAGCGTCTTCTTTATCTGTTACACGAATAATGCAAGCAATTCGTCTTCGTTAATGATCGCTCATCATTCTCTCAAACCGTGATATTATTCTTCATTCATCAGTGTTAAAAGACTGTTAATAATGAGATCGTTCTATATAATTTCTACAAACACTTCAAAAGTGTCTACAAATATGCAATCACTATAATAGAAAATGGAAGATTATTGACAAAGTTAGGGCCAAGAGTTTCCTTCTGATTCGGATAATGAAAAACGGTTATGATTACTCGCGTTATACTATTATACATTACTATTATACATATAGAAGATTACCCTATAGAAGATTCTTCATCTCCTATACAAATAAAATTGAAGCGTCTGTTTGTAATTTTGAATTTAACAGCTTTTCACATACAGTATCTCAGATTATATAAATAATAGTACCGTACAGTAAAATATCTTTTTTTTTATTGTCCGTCCGTTTGTCTATCTGTCTGTTTGTTTGTCTGTTCCGGCTGATCTCTGGAACGGCTGGACCGATTTTCACTGGACTTTCACTGGCTGACATTCCGATAGCTGATATTATAAGGAGTAACTTAAGCTACTTTTATCTTAGGGTTCCGTTAAAGAAATAGGGTTCCGTTTTCGTTAGTTCTACGCAAACGAAGTTGCAGGCACCAGTTACTCTATACTATAATATTTTGTATAATTTATAGGGAACGCAAAAATACAATTTTTTTCCTAAGCATTTTTGAGCCACAAGTTGTTTTAGCTTGGGACAGCTAGTACAACTACATATATAAACAATTCCTACAAGATTGCTTTGCGATTTGACTGCAGGATCATGATGGTATAGAATGAATATTTTTACACTTTTAAATATTTTGAAGCCTATGCCCGGCGCAATAATTTTAGTACTGGATCGGATGCGCTGACATATTTAGTACTGAATCCCACCGCTCGATTCTGCAGGTATATGTTTTTTGATAAAACTAAATGAATTTCATGATATAATATTAATTTTTTACTAAAAAAATTAGCCGCAATTACCTGTAATTAATTTTGTTATAGGTAAATAATTCGCTAAAATAAATTGCAACTATATGTTTTTTTTAATTAATGTTACGAAATTTGAAAGAAAATTATGTCACAAATTGAAAAAAATAAAAATGCCAGCTCTCAGTCAGCCGCAGTTTTAGGGTTACCAGTTGTAAACAGTTATATTATTGTTAATTATTGACACTCACATGTTTTCTTTTAATTTAATACAAAATTAAAGTTTTATACTCGTATATACTAATTACGAAAATCCATGATTGCTAGTTGGAAATTGGCCGCAAACAGAGGTTGCGATGATTTCAATGAACGATTCTAGTTTATAAGTGGAAGCGCAAGAGAGAAGATGCACACATAGTTACGTGCGATAAGAAGGAGAAAAGACGGCAGCTATGACACTTATAATGAATACGGCCTAGAGGTGGGTCCTAAGAGGTTAAAGACGATACCTGATATCCCTGTTACTGTTATACATAACTACCTATTCCGGATACCTAGCCTATTACCTAAAAATAACAGTCAAACTTAGTTTGGTTACTATGGTTGTGGAAGGCCGTTCAAGTATCTTCCACAACCATTACATAAATTCCTGATATAAATCATACTACACTACATCCGGAACGCCGGTGAAAATTCAGAGCACTGAAAATGGAACTCTGCGCTAATACAATAGAGTTGAAAATGGAAGTTTCAAGGGTCGAGCTCTCATATTATAATATGACATTGACATTTGATTCGACACTCATGTGTTCGATTTTCAACTCTATTGTATTAGCGCAGAGTTCTATTTACTATACTCAGAGTTTGTTACGACTTTCCGGATTCCGGAGCATACATCATATAGCATAACAAATGCGAAGATATATGAAATCTGTAGAAAATTGTACGCAACTAGCGGCGAAGTTAGCCCCAATTTTATGTCGTGCATTGCCATTATTCCATGCATTTACTGGCTGTGATGAATAAGCTGCATTTTATAAAGATAAAGATCCTGATCTTTCCTTTATTATAAAATACCTTTCAAAATCTTTTTAAATAATAAAACTTTCCATTCGTTGTCTGTGGACCGACTTTCAAAGTTCTTTTTTTGATGAAAAGGGTATAATCCCAAATTGGTCCCGTTTCCACCAAAGACCTGATGAGGGGTTCCATGATACATATAACGATCTCTTCGAAATTTATATGGACACATATAGTGATTTTGACTTTTTCTGAAGTATTCCAAGCATATGCTACCAAAACGTATCCCCTGGATCCAAAAGTTCTGAACAGAACTCCTGAGTCCTTTAAATTAAAACAAGACTTACCCAAAAGCTCCAATATAAAATCACTTACGCCATATTTAGATGAACACGGTATTTTGAGAGTAGGAGGACGATTACATCAATCAGATTTGTTAACATTCACGCGAAAACATCCCATCATAATACCTAAAAACTGTCGCCTTGCTCAACTCATTGTGGCTGATGCCCACAAAAACTCTCTTCATGGAGGACCGCAAGCCACTTTATGTCTCGTTCAGACGAGATATTGGATCATTGGTGCCAAACAGATGGCAAAATCTCATTACCGTTCATGTGTCATATGTGTCAAAAACGCCGCCATCTCAAAAACACCTTTGATGGGTCAGCTACCTACAGCTAGGATCACTCCATCTCGAGCGTTTAGCCACAGTGGTGTGGACTACGCAGGCCCAATCCAAATAAGAATGAGCAAAGGCAGAGGCAATCGATCGTACAAAGGATATATCGCTTTATTTATTTGTATGGCAACAAGGGCCATCCATTTAGAGGTTGTAAGTGACCTAACATCAGAAGGCTTCTTACAGGCTTTCAAGAGATTTGTAGCCAGACGTGGGCATTGTTCGAATCTTTGGAGCGACAATGGCACGAATTTTATTGGAGCATCAACTGAGCTCAAAAAACAGTATATAGCTGAGCAGAAGCAGCTGCTCCCAGAAGTTGCCGAAGCATTGGCAGTCAATAATTGTGAATGGCATTTTATACTCCCCCATTCCCCCAACTTTGGAGGTTTGTGGGAGGCAGGTGTAAAATCGGTAAAGTACCACTTGAAAAGAATCGTTGGCAACTCCACCCTAACCTACGAGGAGATGGCAACGGTCCTTGCTCAAGTGGAAGCATGTCTGAACTCTCGTCCGTTGTCTGTGATTAAGGACGATCCAGACACCATTTTGACACCCGGACATTTTCTCATCGGAGAACCATTGGTAACAGTTCCTAATCAGAACCTAGAGACATTAAATGCAAGTTCATTAAGGAGGTGGCAACACGCTCAACGTATGCTTCAGACTTTTTGGCGACAATGGTCGCAAGAATACCTCACCAAATTTTTAGTGCGATATAAAGCGAATTCAGCGTCCATTCACCAATTCAAAATTGGTGACACTGTTATCATTAAGGAAGATAACATGCCTCCCTGTCGCTGGCTTTATGGCAGAGTGACTGCCACCCATCCTGGCAAAGATAATATAGTACGTGTAGTTACTCTTCGAACGAAGTCAGGTTATCTTAAGAGACCTACTTCAAAACTTTGTATACTTCCCATTGCGGAATAAATATGTACCCATAAAATAAGAAAATGTAGATACTATGGTTTAAAATAAGAAAATGTAGATACTTACTTTTATACAGTCCACTTACTTGTTTGATATGTAACACTATGGCAATCTAAAGTGTATTTTTAAAATAGACTTGTAATTTTTATTTCAAATTTATTTATAAGTCCAAAGGTCTTACTTAAAACTTTGGCCTTGGTGGGCGGCATGTACAATATTTATCTTAGTGCTGCCATCTGGCGTCATACAATAATATTAACTTCTCTTAGTTCTATAATTGTTCGCTGTGTTAGTGTATTATTAGACATTTTAGTTTTGCTATCTACCACTAGATGGCACTGGAATGGTTCTAGATCGCGCTATCGAAGTTACGTAAATTTTAGTATAAGTATCGTCATACTTTTAAATACAAAACTTCGATCCGCACTCAAACCCGAGTTTCGTTTGACCCACCTGTAGGCACCTATACGAGTTTGTACACGGTTACAATTTTTGATGAGTAAGTAACTATAGTTAAATGGACTATCTTGAATTTCACTTGGTCTCTACGACCGATTTCCCATATCTTTTTGCGAAGGAAATACTTGTTTTTTTTTTCATTAACGTAATGTTTTTGTAGGATCTCATTTCTTTTTTGGAATTTAGGATTTTAAAGACTGTGTAAGCACTTATAATTTCTCCGGTGTTGTGGATGTAATTGCTTACCATCAGGCGCTCCATTTGCTTGTTTCTAGATCTATTCCATGAATAAAATGCCCTTTATAAATATTAAATTAATCATCGGCCGTGGAGACCTGCAACACTAGAGGACAATTTTTGACCAGGGTAGGGTTTGGAGATAAAAAAAAAATCTAAAAGCCAAGTGCGTTTAGATTTTTCCCAAAGAGTCCCAAAGTGGGTTTTAAAGCTCGCAAACGCACTTGTAACACTTCTGGTGTTGGGGATGTCCAAACGTTTTAATTATGGATTTATAGCAAACCGATCGCCTGGTGGTTAGAAATTGTTATAATTTATTACCACCAGGCGATCGTTTTGCTCGTTTCAAAATTAATTAGTACTGTAAATTTATTATAATTTACTATAATAAAGTAGGAATTTGCGGATAACGTATATCCGCAAATTCCTACTTACCGATACACCATAAAGTAATTAACAAAATATCTTTGGATGGCGTAACAATTAAATTAATTAGTTTTCTTAATTTTAGATTTTAAGTTCACTATGAACGATATTATAGCAATTAACGAAATTAAAATAGAGTTTTCAATAGTTTCAACCATCATTCATTCATCAAACATCATTTTTAAGTGTAGAATTTTGAATCTGAAATATTATATCAAAACTGTTTTCAAAATAATTAATTAAGAAAAGGTAAATCCTCGCCAACCTTCGCATTAAATCTTCTATTTGTATTTAGTTAATTACTTATGTAAATTCACATTAAAAACAAATTAAATCTTGAAAGACTCTACATGCATTACAAGAGGAATGTTAGGCTTGTATAATACAAATCCCAGCACCATACGGCGCGAGCGGAACATGGAAATAGCGGACATTAATTACAACAAACATCAGATAACTGTGTCCAAATTATAGTTTGTTGTAGTGGAGCTCAAGTAATGCACAATGTACCGGCCGTACGTTGCAAGGCGGCCACGAAACCAAAGGTTCGCGGTTGCGACCAGTGCGACTGTATTGAAAATTATATACTTACATGAAATTGAAAAGAATATAATGTTTAAAAAATAATTTAAATAATTGATTGCATTTTACGTAAACCAAATCAATTATGCTTGTTCGTATTTGCGGTATTATTTCTATTTTTAATAGAGGCAGAGTTATTAAAAGGTCAGACTTTTGATGTGTGTGGCGAAAAAGTTGCTATTAGTTTAACAAGCCCATTCCACTGACACTCGTTAGTTTGAGTTATTTCATAAATCTAGCTTCACCACCTGCTTCGCTCGTAGACATGCAGTTAGCTAAACTGTTTACACTCTCGTACCGCGCGCCGCCCTGCTCGTGGCCCCACGGCGAGGTGAACTATTTCCGGGCTCTCGCAGCGCCACGTTCGCACCCGCTATCACAGTCTGTTATCACTGACCACCGCTGTAGTGCTTTCCGCTTTCCACACGCAATTCAATAAATACTAAGTTGCAGTTTTTACGCCCTAAACAATTGTCGGTTAGGGAAACTGTATTTAACAAGGTAACTATGAACATTTTTTGTTACTTCTTAACGTTGAAAATGAAATTAGTATGATACGTGCTAGGCTTAGCTTAGCTTAGTAGCTTGGCAACTATGGATCCATAGAGGGCACTGAAAGACAAAAGGATTTACTTTGGACTATTTGTTTCAAACACAAAAAAATAATTATGTCATCAAACATAAGCGTAATCTTCTATTGTCTTTATTCTTTTCAATCGATTGCCAACGATTACGCCATATAATAATAAGTACCTGGTTGACCGAGCTTTGCTCGGTGTTTTAGTAGAACGATAAAATAATTAAAAAATAATGCAAAACGATAAAAGAAAAAGAAATAATAAGAATCACAAAAATATTTATCTTACCGGGATTCTAACCCACCAGATTACGAATTTCCAAGCAATGCAAAAATTACACGTATTACAAGGTACGCATACCGAGCTGCCAACCAGACTGACGTACGAGAGTCGAAATTATTGATATGTTGTTGCACGACAAAATAAAAAAACATATATTGCTTAAAAGTGCGCAGTTTCTAAGGGATAAGACCTAGCTAGATCGATTTTTCTGTCCCAAACCTCTCCGTATACTAAGTTTCATGGTAATACTTGTAGCCGTTGTCGAGATACCGATTATATATATACAAGATCGTCTCGTTTAAAGTATAGATAGCTCCCCACACCGATTTCGGTGACGGTGGCCGGTTTCATTGAAACCAGGCCAGCCGCACGAAACAACATTTTTTGTTGCTCCAACGCGGGAATCGAACCCACGACCTCCGAGTCGAGAGCTAAGCTCTAAACCGATACAAATAAAACAAAATTTGTCATTGTCATTGAGTGACTAAATGTTACCTTGGAGCATTTGATATAATCAACGTAACGAAAGCCCCCGCTAAGGAGTAATGGGCCAACAGCTCTACCTGACCGCTCCGTATTTGTATGCATGCTATGTAAACGAGCTTAACTGTCCCAATTCCACTGTTAACAAGAACTAGCTAGGCAGGTATTAAAATAAACTATTATAGACTTGGGTAGTGCCTAAAAACTAGGTACAATTTTTGATTAGTCGAGATGTGAGTGGTAAAGTAAAGTAAAAAGTATATATAATGGTTGGATTCGACGAGTAGCATTTATTGTTAGTGCAAATATAAACTTATTTGTATGTTTTGCCTAAATTCTTTTATTCCACAAACTCACTATATTCGGGGATTAAATTAAATTTAAGTCTTTTTTATTTATTTTGTAAACTAGCTTTTTCCTGCGGCTCTGCCCGCGTAAATATGGTATCGGGTGTCCCACGGGAATATTGTACTTTTTCTGGATTAAAAGTAGCTTATGTTTTAATCCGGAGTTTAAACTACTACCGTGCTAAACTTCATCGAAATCTGTTCCGTAATTTTTGTGTGAAAGAGTAACAAACATCCATCCATCCATCCCCAGAAACTTTCACATTTATATCACAAGTAGGATGTTTTAGTGTTTTGTGGCCATTACACTATCATTAGTACTAGTCTAGCTACACGACATTTGCATTAAGTAGGCATGTAGTGATATGTACGTACCAGTGTAGCCCTAGACGGACAGATTTCAACACCCTTGTACGACAACTTTAAAAATAAATTCATTTTATAGCACAACAGAGTAAGTTTTCCATTAAACTTCTGAAGCAAGCTTCAAGACTCAAGTTTTAATATGAAATGAAATAATTGTTTTGTACTACGCTCGGTTGAGAGGCGTTCAAAATTGAACGCCTCTCAATTCTGTCTTGTGTGTGAGGTACGAGCACAGATTAAAGAAAGAGGAACTGATAAACAGCTACATATTTGGCTTTCGATTTGATTGCACTACTACACGCATACGGTGTGTCCACGATTGTGTGGAAAAATCGTGGGATCAATTTGGATCGTTCTATGAAAGCTGTTTCTCTGTACGTAAGCATATAATATATTTTCTACTCTGTGGTAGGAGTATTTTAGTTATTATTTTTATTTATTTATAATACTTTATGCACAAAATTAGTACAAAGACGGGTTTGATGCCTCGTGCCGTGTGGTACTTACGAGGGCGGGTCAATAAGTCAGTGACTTTTGGAATAAAACACAGATTTTTTGATAAATAAATCATTTTATTTTTCAACGTAGTCCCCCTTGAGCTCTATACACTTTGTCCAACGCTTCTCCAATTTTTTTATCCCTTCCAAAAAATATGATTTGTCGAGGTCCTCAAAATAGGCCTTTGTTTGCGAGATGACTTCATCATTGGAGTCAAATCTTTTTCCACCGAGCCATTTTTTCAGGTTTGGGAACAAGAAGTAGTCACTCGGAGCCAAATCTTGAGAATAGGGTGGATGTGGGAGCAATTCATAGCCCAATTCATGGATTTTTGCCATGGCAACTGCACATGTGTGCACCCTTGCATTGTCTTGGTGAAAAAGAACTTTTTTCTTGGCCAAATGAGGTCGGTTTTGTTTTCAAATCCTCATTGAAGCGGTCCAATAAGTTGGCATAATATTCCCCATTAATTGTTCTTCCCTTTTGAAGATAGTCAATGTGGATTATCCCACGTGCATCCCAAAAAACAGTCGCCATAACTTTATTGGCTGACAAACCCACCTTGGCCTTCTTTGGCGCCGATTCACCCTTAGAAACACACTGTTTTGACTGTTGTTTGGTCTCTGGTGTATTGTGATGGATCCATGTTTCGTCCACGGTTAAAAAACTCCTCCATATTGTGATTAAACAACGCCAAACCTTCCTGTGAAGTTGTTACACGATTGTGTTTGTGTTCGACTGTGAGCAAACGCGGCACCCATCTTGCGGAAAGCTTTCTCATGCCCAAGTGATCATTCAAAATTGAAACCACTGAGCCATTCGAGATGCCTATGGCTTCCACAATCTCTTGCACTTTCAATCTTCGGTCGGCCAACACCATATCGTGAATATTTTCGATTGTTTCGGGTGTAGAGACCTCAACTGGGCGTCCAGGACGTTCGGCATCTTCAGTGCTTGTAAGGCCACAACGAAATTCAGTAAACCACTTTTTTACCATTAAAATCGATGGTACAGAGTCCCCATAGTATTTATCAAGCTTAGCCTTGGTCTCGGTAATGGTTTTTTTTCGCAAAAAATAATGCTTAATAAGCACACGAAATTCACTTTTTTCCATTGTTTCCTTAAGTTACTGGATAGTCTGATAAAGATAGCTGTAAAACACAAACTAACTGACGCAGCAAGTTCAAATTTTGATAGGAGTCAACTGACAGATGCTTGTTGACAGGAGTAGTGTTGCTTTTTCAGTAAGGAGGTTAGAAATTCAAAAAGTCACGGACTTATTGACCCGCCTTAGTATATAAATAAATACAATTAATATAAGCAAAATTTTAAAAAACCTTGACTGGACGACGACGAAGTACGAAGTACAATGAATTCCTTTATAATTTAAATAAAAAAATAAAAGAGTTCAACAATTAAACTTAGCATTATAAGGTACAAATTTAATATTCTAAGAAGCCGTTGCATCTCTTTTCTAGTGCAATACTTTTAAATGAAGAAACTACCTACTTTGTATGAATGCAATAAATGCAGCACATGTTTCAAATTAAACGTATAATGGGGTATAATTGACGTCAGGAATATGACACGGACTCAAGTGTGTTCAAGTCTCGTTATCGTCGCACCTGGCACCGTGGGGTTAGACTCCTTGTTTGAATGCATAATACTGCACTCGCTAGCAACTGCTTCTAATGACTTAGGGGTTTATATTCTTACTTTTTTGCTGCGCTGGGAAAATAATTAACGAAAACTTATGTACGTTGATGACAAAAAGGCAAGGCGAAGCGGTATTCAAGGCAATTTTTTCACCATGAATAAATGTTAAAAACCCGCGTCTTTTATTACATTCGTACATCTTATTAGACAATTACGGTGTTTCGAAACACCATGTCCATGTCCATTAGTCCAGTTTTTTAAGTGTGAATGTATTAAACAAAATAATCTTGAATAATCAATCCGCAATCAATATTAGTTTACATCATTGTTCCTTTTCCCATGTTGGTCCTTTTTTAAAAAGGGGTTTGCTTGTCAGATCCATGTATAAAAAGTGTCAAACATACGTTTCATCAACTGTATAATATTTTTGCATTCCTTTTGATGTCTCTCAGCTTTTACGTTGCGAATATTTAAACGCTTTTGAGTCATTCGAAAGGGTCATCAGTCCATTGTAGTTAACATGCTAATTACGCCGACTAGCCACCACTGGAAATGGTTTTAATGAGAGTGAATTTCTACTGAATATAAATGACTTTGGCCAGCTAAAATGTTACTCCCGTTTGCGTATCTTAGAGGGAAAATTAAAGTAGTGCTCGCTTTTTCCCCTTTTTTCCTTCGCGGTCGTAAATTAACGTCTACCTCTCGGTTATTTCGAATCGGTCTAATTTTAAATGAATTTATGTTTTAAAATGTGAGCATTTTTGATTATGACTATTTTGATTAGCGCACGAGTTCTGGAAAGTTTTAATATACGTTTCAGTGGTACGCTAATTTAGTATTTAAAATCTCAATAGCTTCAAAACTTTGTGCTTTACAAACTTTGTTTTAATTTAAATTAAACATCACATAAAGTAAGTGTACGAACATAACGCTGGTACAGCTTTTATATCTTCAATGAAGAGCATTGCCTATTGACCCAAGCTTATTGCAGATGTAGTAAGATTTTTTATAATATATGATTCATTAAAAATTAGCTTCGCATCATTTCAGTAACATTCAATAAGTATAATCACAATATTATGTTCTCCGGGAACAGATTATATATAGACTTTTCTAAAGTGTGGAGAGCGTAGTCCGTAAAATTTCGTATATTGTCTCATCGCTACTCGTTTCTTTCACTCGCGCACGAAATTATTGCTATCGCGTTCATATCGCGTACATGTGTAACCGCGACTGCACTTTATCGTTAAATGCCTAATAACGATGATTTTAAATAATTTATTACCTAGAAACAAAAGACTATCCAACCTACTCACAGCTACCTACTAAAAAGCGACACATTACCATTTTAATGTAAATAGAAGAACTTTTAGTAAGAACCGCGATTAGTCGAGAAAAATGCAATGGTAATGAGATGCGGGAGGGCAGCACAATTAGAGGAATCATCATAAAAGCGGTTCACAAACGGACATCTGCCTCATGCATATTCAATGTGCGGAATTAAAAATGTATCACTTTAATATTATATGATCCTTTGTGTTAAAATTCGAGCGGTGCTAAAGTAGCGTAAGGCTCAGTTCACACCGCAACGCAATGTAATGCATGTTTAAGATAGCTATTCAAAATTTGAACTTTATTCACTACATCAAAAGATACACGTTTCATAAGACACCAGTCATACACTGCACAAGCGCTGTGCAGCGTGGTGTAACTTGACATTCAAACTCTTACAATAAAACGTGTATCTTCTTGTGTAATTAATAAATGTCAATTTGGAATAGCTATCTTAGAAATGCAGCGCCGCGTCACGTATCTTTTTGTTTCGATATAAATTGACCCTTACTATGAATATATTTATTTATTTAACTTGTGGTCACCTAGTGGTAGAAATATTTTGAATATGAAAGACAGCATGAAATTGTGTGTAACGTTTTGTTTTACGTATATAATCGTAACAGTTATATAATATTATGATTAATGATTTAATAAACTTCTGTGGTAGGGTTATACATACATTTCGAGAGTAAGATAGATTTTTTCAGTAGCTTATTAGTAGTCAGTACAGTAGCTACGAGTAAATTACAATGAAGTTCGTAGTTATTAACGCGGTGGAATGAAATCCGTTTTATATCTCTTTTCTAACGATTCCGAAATATCTACTTGTAGGAAATATCAAACAATTTTATTCTGCGGCTTAGGATATAATAAACTTTGTTGAAGTGCGCGAGGAAATACGAGTAAGCTATAGACATGGAAATCCTTTAAAACTGATATGGGAACGGGGAACCGATCCGCGACGCGCAACACTACAACGCTTTAAGTTCAGCCTGATTTATTGAGAGCTGACGGATCCGCATAAATAAAACTTCACCGAATATCTTTGAATGAAACTTCTGTTCCGTCTTCAAATAGGCTAAAACTCTATTCATCATTAGCATCAACCATTAAGACGTAGGCATTCAATATTATTAGTCAATAGAGAATGAATACAGGAATAAAAGGAATGGTATCGATCAAACTGAACGCTTATACAAAAGTCGATCTTGAGCTTTCTTCTAAACTAAATACTTTATAGTTTCTCTAGGATTCGATTTTGAAAGATTCAATACATTTTGATTAGTCAGTACTCAGTAGATATTAGTAGTCAGTACTAAAAGACTAGACCAAATCATAATATATTGAAACAAAAAAATATATACTCGGATACATTTCCATTGATAAATAACTAGAATTTTTATAAAAATAAAATATTGGCAGCTATAGGGACTGCCGATAGAAGTGAAAACATTGAAATTTACAATTAATCACTAAATTTCACCTATCTTATACACAGCACTTATGTTGCACAATACGACAGCTGTATAGCTACAGATGTACTGCTATAAACATGTCGGTGACGCAAACGCACGAGATTTCACAAATCCTAAAAGCGTCTAACGCGCACATCACACGGCCGCCGTAAAGTGCCCAACGCGGCTAAAGCAGGTTTCAATTCAAAACTATAACCCAACTTTAACCGACGGAAATTAAGCCTATGTTACCCGGATTATTATTATGAATCTATTGACACATCATTCATTATATTCGGATAATAGTAGTATGCTACCACTATGGTGGAACAAACATACATACATATACTGCCAAATCATTAACTTTTGGCTTCGCCATAGTCCGGTAAAAACTTCAGTAAATCATGATCAGGACGTTTGCGATGTTAATCATTGATCCTTAATACATTCCTTTAATGTCGGAGTACCAGGGTTCCATAAGATGAAGGGCGCATAATACAGCGGCGAAAGGTCCCGGCAATTAGCGCCGCATCACTCACTGTCCGACCCCCTTAAGTGACACTCGAGACATTCAGTCGGATGTATTATTTGGTATTAGATGTGACTATATGCTTACCCATAGAATGTGATAAACATAATAGAATACGTATGATACATACGATTGGTTAGATATACACTGTAAAATGTAAATATGAGATACCATTTTTATATGGAAATCAATATGCCCTATAGTAATATTTATGGCTTTGACTATATGATCCGAAGATGAACTCAGAGCACTGAAAATAGAACTCTGCGATAATACAATAGAGTAGAACATCGAAGTGCTGAGTGTCGAGCTGTCATATCTATATAGATTGATGAGATGAGATGTCATATGACATTGACATTTGATTTAGAAGGGCGGACAGACAGACGGACGGACGGACAGAGCAAAACTATAAGGGTATCATTGTAGTACCCACTAGGGAACCCAAAAAAGGAGCATCAAAAGCCATAACTGATTTTTCAGTGTATGTTGTTAAAGGGTGCTCGCTGCATTTTAGCAATCAACCTACCTAATTCTTAATGAAAAATCGCTCATCTTCACGTACCTAATGCGCGCTACACACCACAACGATAAAACTGTTCGGTCACAGTAAACGAATACAGCACTACATCTTCATACTAGACCGCCCGAATCGGCGCACGCTCACATACTAAATATGTCTACTGTGACCGAACTGTGCAGTTTTATCGATGTGGTCTGTAGCGGGCATAAATCTTCTTCAATATTGAAGAAGATTGCTTCAAACTGCCAAGTACCAAGTATTTACATTGTAAATTTATATAAGGTTAATATTACTAAGATACGTGAAATGAATATAGACTGAACTCCGGAACTATTATGATTAAACTTCTCCGTTGACACAAATGCAATAGGTAGCACGTGTTTCGTATTTTCCGTGCGACCAATCTTTTATTGCACTTAGAAAGATTCCTAGGCATAATCGAAAGAGGTTATGGAAAGCGGAAAATATGGATACTAATATTAGAAGCTATTGTGTTGGGTTGTTATTTCGATTATTTCGGTTGAATGACGACGTATCACGAGTATTTTGGAATTGCAATTATAATAAAACAAAATTTATTGATTGTTAACTTTTAATCTAAGTAGCTGCGACGATAATAAATATAAGTGCATGCGCTCATTGACAATAAAATTATATCTGTCCCCCACCATATTTTGCATTCCGATTATGAATTTTAGCGTTCGCAAAATATGATTGTTTTCTCATACGGTCATGTTTTGTGGAAAAGTTGACTCTATTTTTCGTGCACTAAAGTCGATAATCGGAATGCAAATAGTGGAGGAAGGAGACAATTTTGTTGCCAGTGCGCGCACTGGTTAACTATAACTCGAATACGTAAATTATATACCCGGTACATTATTACGAATCTATTGACACCTAATTTATTAAAATCGGATCAGTAGTTTAGGAGCTTTATACATACATAGACTGCCAAAATCATTACCCTTCCGTTTGGCGTCGGCGTAGTTACGGGTCGGCGTAGTTACGGCGTAGGCGGGGTTACGGGGTTACGGGGTTAAAAATTAAGTAACGACGCAAATATTGCTTCTGCCTAGTGAAATTATTATATAAAGTGAAATTGTATTTAAAATTATAGATATATTGAGATGTTACTTAATTCTATATTTTGTGTTTCAAATGATTTAATTTAACTTTGGTTACGTGCTTGAAGTAACGCGTACACAGAATACGTAGACTTGATTACCTGAAAATTTATGTTTAATTAATTTTATGTAAAAAACATATTAGCTACATACTCTTTTTTTTTAGTTCGTATGAAATATTTCCAATCATAAAATTAATCTAAGATAGATTAGTATATATCATTGTCTCTAGAATAAAACCACAGATTAAAGACTAATAAATTTTTACTCTGTGATAAAACTACCTACTTAGTAGCCTCTAGGTAAATATGATATTTTGTCAACGATAAAGTCATCAGTCTTACGCTGCTTAATGCTTAAAATGTTAGTACTCACTTCAACATAAGTACCGTGTGTAAGTTCTACCATGTTGAAGGCCTTCATAGTAATGGGAATCTGTCCCTGGGCGCACCCCATAATGACCATAGCTCTGATCTTGCGGTGGGCGGACGATGTCGCGGGGCAGAAGTGCCAACCGGAGTAGAATATTGAATCCGATAGTGATAAGGCCTATGTAATGAAGAGGTCCATATAGTATATTTGAAGAATAGTCATTAGTCCCCTTATTTATAAAGTAGTAGTCCCCTTATTATAAGTATTTACACGGATATACAGGCCCGTATTAATAAACCGTACTTATCGCTAAGACAATTCCCATGAAAGTACTTAAGATGTTGTTTTAATTAATTGATCGTACGTACGTACGTACGTAAGTACAGCTGTAGGTGCGGCGGCGTATCAAGTGAGTGCATACGTATTAATAAACGAGACTCGTTACTCAAGTACGCTGTCATTGCTGTCAAACTGTTACTTGAGACGCGGTTTCGTCAAGTCAAGGTTTGACTGTACTAAAGTAAAACCTTGACTTGAGTATGGCTTGGGATACAGTACAATATTATTAGTTGTGTTTTGGGTTATGTAAATTAAACTCAAACACTCACGATTAAACAACTCATAATATACACTACATACTTAACACAAAATAAAGATATTAAAAAAAGACGCTTGTTGATACTTCTTCTTCTTTTTGGCAATCGCGGTTGCAAAGGTTTTGCACCATTTTGTCAGTGTCGAGTATTTATAGAATTTTTTCGATTTTATTTATTTGTTTACATTTATTTACACGAATTAAATTTATTTACACGAATTACCTATTTGTATTATTTTAATAGCACTCAATACCAAGGATAAAAGTCAAAACAAAAGTGACTTGATTTGACAGTAGAACTTTTTTTTCGCTGTCCAAAAAACAATCATTATTATATGATTCCCTCCCTCCTATAACAATTCCTCGCCCTATCGACCTTAAATCTGTTCTGTGTTTTGTAGATATTACTATTATTGAAACTTTATGTGCATAATATAATATTCTTACTAGCAAAATAAAACTGTGGTACTAACCCTAAATGTTTGTGTTTGTTCTAGGTTTTAGATTTTATTCAACAGACTTCATCCAGTACACCGTGCCCTTGTTTTTAATTTTATTCATAAAACCTCATAAGGCAGAGTTTTCGTCAACACACTCTGACACATTGGCTAATCACTAAGGAGCCATTTTAAAGAATAAGAAGAAGAACAACTTTTTTTCGAATTCGAATTCAATGATCTGCATTCCGCAGAAGTAAGTCTGTAGTTTTTTCAATATAAACATACAGACTAAACTTTTTTTGGTATTTATATTGTTACATTTTTAGGAAAGGAAATATTGAAGGAATGTATTATCAATAAATCCGATATTTGCAGAAGTGTAAGCGAAACGTTAATTCATACGTTCTGTGTCGTGTAGACTTGAAAGATTTGAATGTTGTAGGCTTGAAAGTTGACAGTGATCTCAATAACGTTATCAGCTGATACGGTCCTGAGATCATACTATGAATTAAAGACCATCTTGATAAGCTACTCGTTACTTGAGACCGTCTCAGGCAAGAAAGGTCTTGAGAACGAGTTTGAAAACGGTTTTTTAATACGGGCCTTAGTGTATAAAACTGTACTGCTTTATATGATTAAAATTGGGAATTAAGAATAAACACAAGTTTCCTTCACTCTGTAAAAGTTGTTTTTGTTGGTGTTGCTATTATACTAGCATAATTTACATAAATACAAATAGAAAAATTACTTACTTCACATGTGATATCACCAAAAGTGCAGATGTATATTCCCAGTACCAAAAATACTGTTCCGATAAATGCAAGTATTTTTAAAGAGGTTAAAAAGTCTACACTATCTGAAACCTAACAAAGACAAAATGATATGATATATATATATGGACGTTTTCACACCACGTCTATCTGGTCCCGTGGTAAGTTCTCGAAGAGCTTATGTTACGGGTAACAGACAACGGGTATATATTTAATACTTTTTATGAGATACTTATATTTAAGTTTTTCTTTATAATACACAGACATTTTATTACACATCCATAACCACAGAAAACTTTTTGTTCCCTGGCGGGATTCAAACCCGCGACTTGCTTGAGCTCCAACGCGCTAATCACTGAGCCACAGAGGTCGTTGATATGATGTATATAGAAAGATGTCGGTACTGTTATTAAAACTTACTGCCATCTGAAGCAATAGAAACACTGCGGGAAATGAGCTGTTGAAAAGTTGAATTGTCATTATTGACCCGAAAATGTTATCCAAGTCTTTAGCCATTCTAGAACAAAATTTATATCTTCAATCGTATTTTATTACTTTTAAAAATTATGGATATATTATTACATTGCTTTACTTTACCTAAGAAGACTTATGTGCATCACTATACCCGTTTTAACACCATCGCAAAGGTGATTTGAAGCTAACTCAATATTACAAAACTTTTGCGACAGACTATGAACCATGTCCTCGTTCAATTTTTCAAAATACTTCTTCAGTACTATGAATTTGTATTTGAAAATCATCATGACAGTTATTATTAGTCCGTCGACGGTTATGACTACTGTGATTAGCATAGCCACGATCGTGAACGAAGTGCCAATGCGGAATATCGCGGCGCGTAGAGATTCATCTCTGGGTGTGCCGTAATAGCTTATTATTATGAAAAAATGTCCACCTAAAACAATATATTAGTACTTTAATCGTTAACATAATACTATATATATATATATATATATATATATATATATATATATATATATATATATATATATATATATATATATATATATATCATTATTAAATAATAAAATATATATATTTTGTTAGTAAATTATAAGACGTTATCACGTCAAAAACACTTAAAAACTAAACTTAATAATACCTAGTGTTAGTATTAGACACTATACAATAATTAATATACCTTTGAGGCATTCCCTGCGGGCTCATAGTCCGCACGAAAAGTCTCAGGACGTATGACTTGGGATCTTCGGCAATTACTTTTAGAATGCTATTGCCGCTCTCCGCCAATAATGGCGTGGAAACCATCAGTATTAAAATATGTTTAAATATGTGTAGAGAACTAAGTAAAAAACAAATCTAGACATTCAATATAGTTGTCGTATTAAATACCTGCAAGCTCATACATAATGCCCTGTATTACAAAACTGACGAGCGCACCAAACAACAATGAACAGTATAGACCCATTGCAAACTTAATTTGTTTATATTTCTTCATCGCTGTTTCATCGTCCTCCAGAGAGTGGCACACATGAATCAAATCGTATATAAGTTTTTGAATCGGCTTGCGGTTGATCGTGATACTTATTATTTTTAAAATATATCCAGCGTGGCTCACACCGTGTGACAAGGCATGACATCGTTCATCAACAGACACGTTTCCTACAGCTGCTGCCAATAACTCAAGAAAAGTCATTCCAAAGTAACAGAAATATATAGCAAAGGAAAGAACTCGGTAATAGACGTTACTTGCATCTCCTATTGCCTCTTCGTCGTACCAATAGTTACCACCGCCTATCCAAAATATTGTCTTACATAGCTTAAAAAGTATGCTCCCATCTTTCATTGTTATTTTTAGAAGAGAAACACGCCACGACCAAGTTTGATAAATGCAATGAAACGTACAAAATGCAATGGCGTCAAATAATGAAATTACATTGCAAAAGTTGGTGCAATTTATGAAGCCGTAATTACAGAAGTTGCGGTTCATATTTTTATACAATTTGTATCGGTATTACTAATGTTAGTTACTAATAACTTTTCAGGGTTGTAGTATCATGCTTCGTGTGAATAATTGGTTAAAATTGGCCTTAAATGCATTTTTCATTTCATAATATTTGATAAATACTAAATAATACATTTTTGTAATAAAACAATGAAAACATGTCTGTTTCATAATAATTACAAAAAACGACGATAGCCTAACCGGCCTAACGTTATAACTTTTTGATATTTTTTATATAGTTTAAATATAAATAATATTTTTGAGGTAATCAAATTGGTTTTTGAGGTAATGGAGGTAAATCTCTGTGGTTCAGTGGTTCAGCGCGTTGGTGCTCAAGTCGCGGGGTCGCGAGTTCAAATACCGCCGAAGGAACAAAAAGCAAGTGTATTAAATATGTGTATAATACAATAAAAACCTTAAATATATTATGTATAGTACAAAAGTATTAAATGTACTTTGCGTTGTCTGGTCCCCGTAACACAAGTTCTTCGGATACTTAGCACGGGGCCAGATTGCCGTGGTGTGAAGCGTCCGTAGATATATATTTATACATTAAAGAAATATGCAGCAAGAAACAAATGTACCTCTTAGTTTTTAATTTGAATTTTTATTATTCATATATCGCTTTATTTACTCATCGACGTTTGAAACGTTCATCGGATTAACCCGTCCACTTCGTCGACTTTAAAAACGCTCTCATATGCCGCCGTTTTATCAAATGGCCCTTTGTATCTCCGTTCAGAAATTACGAATCTTTTTTTCTTGTGCATAAAAACTTTCTCAGCCATAAAAGTGTATGAGATCGTCCCAATACTGTGCCGATGACTTTCAATCTCTTTCCAGCGGGCCCGACCCGACCCCGAAGATTACTTTTTTCCTTCATACAGTAAATTGAATTAAAATGAGAAGCTGGCGGAAACAGAAAAGGGTGTCTGTCAATTTTTGCGAGGCGAGCATTAGCTGCGGTCGCCAGGGGTCAGCAACATTTATCGTATATATGTTTATATTATTTTCGCCTATTTCAGGAAGGCGGGAGAGGTAAATTGTCTTTTATGCGTGCATGGTTGAAGTGTTTTGCAATTAATTAGGGACACATCCAGCTGAACAAGAATTTATTCATACAAACTAGGCACCACAAATACATTACGTGTATTTAAGTTACAACAACATGCCTTTGTTTTGAATTCATTGCCACAGAATTAAGCTGATAAAAGGATGTAGGCAGGTACTTTTTCCACTAGTAAAAATATTTTGGGTCTTACATTTTTCACGATTTCGTCAGTTTGTTTGTATGTTTGTTCCATCGCAGCAACAAAGCTTTTGATCCGATTTTAAAGAATGAGGTGTCAATAGATTCGTAATAATGCCCCAGGTAACATAGGCTACTTAATTTGCGTAGTCGGGTTCTAGTTTTTAACTCATCTTTATTATACATGTTGTTTCTACCATGTAATAAAAATAGAAACTAGAATCGTAGCAAACCAAAAAAAGGTTATCTATTGTAGGAGAAGTACATTATTCTCAAAATTCACAGATAAAGCGGGAAGGAAAGCGATGCTCGGGCGATTTATTTGTTTGCGTCGGCAAACTAAGAGGTTCTCCTAAAGTAGGAAGCCCCATTTTACATCTCATTTAACCACAAATAACTCCGCGCCCGGCTCTATCGGCGGAAGATAAGGCAATTAATCTAAATATGAAGGGTACGTGAGATCTGGATCTTAGGTATTAGACTTATAAATGTAGCAATTGAAGAATCAGCAATTTACTTTATTTCCTGCTATTACGTACTTTTGATCCATGTTTAGTGGCATTAATATGGACTAGATGACAAAAATATATTACGTTGACGTCATTACCGATGTATAATCACGATGATGACATTTAGACCATTATGCACTTCTAGTTCTGTTTCGATGTTTCAGCGCATAGAGGTTCAACGTATTGAGTTCTATATTTAAAGTGCATATTTTGAATAAATTGGTTGTCAAATATTGAAAAAGGTAAAGACCATTCGAGTCGATCAGTTGTTTCTCTCGTTTCCCGTAGTGGGTGAAACAAGTTCCAAACTTTGACTTGGTGTATTTGACTTAACTTAGTATAATGAACATAGAGGTTATTAACATTTTTACTTACTAAGTAATCGTCGAAGCCTGACATGTGGCGTGTGTTATTATTTCTAAATGACACGTGACATTAGGGACCTTATGTACGCCACTTAAGTGTTTTTAAGAATGTTACACAGCTTTTAATTTAATAATACGCCAGAAGCTGAACGATGACGTGAAATGACTGATTATGGTTCGAAATTGACGCTGTTGAGTGCAAAGTACACGCTTGATGGGGCAACTTACAAGCGGGCAGAAAATTAATGACAAAATGTTCGCTTTAAACCCCTATTTGGCTACCTTATATAAGAACCAGTGGCTAATCATAATAATCATGCTATTTTATGGTAGTTAATAAAATGTATGAGTTGTAGATGAAATATACATACTACTAAAAATAGGTAGTCGGTTGGTACCTTGGTTTTACGACATATTTCCAGATAAGATAAGATAAGAAGAAGAGATTAGAGATATTTGTAGGCACCTAAGTGTTTGATATATTATGTAACACTTAAAACAAAAACACTAGGAAGCCAAAATTCTTTTTGCATTGACCAAAGAAAAATGCACGTTTCCAGTGAGTCAAATATACATTATGCGCTAAAGTTAAGTTTATTATTCATTTAAAGCAATCGTAGTGTTTAATAAGCCTAGTAATAATGAAAATACTCTACATTTGCCTCGACTCTTTGATTTTGCGAATTAATTTCTTACTACGTATTTCTGGATCGCCTATTTTTTAAATATGAAATTTAAAAAATAGGCGATCCAGAAATACGTAGTTTTAAGCCAGCGTTAAGAAAAAGTTATTTAATAAGCGCTTATTTTAGGGTTCCGTAATATTCAAGGAACTCTTATAGTTTCGCTTTGTCCGTCCGTCTGTCTGTCCGTCCGCCTTTTAGCTTCTGTAATTATAAATATAAAGGGTTGAAATTTGGTATAGTTATATTATAATATGTATAGATCTCAGTTTTGGCGTCATTAAATAATAATAATTTTATATTATTGGGGTGGCTCCACCATACTTGTGAAGTGAGGATGAAAAATATTTTTTCACTCTGCACCATCGTGTAGGGTATTGTTAAATAGGTCTTATAAAATAAAGGAAAAGTTTAATACGTAAGTTTTTTACAAAGTCAACCATTTTCGATTAATGGGCCTCCAAAGTGGTTTATAAGTTACCCCCCCCTGGCATTTCTAAACTTTATGAGATAGACACTTGTAAGCAGTGACGTGCACAGGATTATGACATTATTTTTTTGCTGGTTTAATTGTTGTAACTCGGATACACACCTACCTTTAGACAGAATTTGAATCTTTTCACTGAATGACAATTGTGAGAACTTGTTATTTTTAATTTTTAATAAACACACATTATCAACGCAAACCTCACAATCAAATAACATTAAGAAAAATTAACAAACGCACTAGTAAAAGCAAATCACTACAATTATTATAGAAACTCAGTAAGAAACTGTTAAATGTACACACTTTCAAATGTTAAAATAAAAAATCTTTTAAGAAAACTATAAATAAACAGGAGCGACTAAATTTTAAACAATGCTTATCACATGAAATATGTAATATGGCCCCCGCGAAACACAAAACGTTTCTTCTATCTAAACAAATAAAACCTTACTAAACAAAAATGCATAATGTGCATACGTAATTTATTAGATTCGCGTCTTATTATTTTTAGTCGGATTATAGGCAACGAATAATTTCCGACAAGCCAGTTCGGCTGTTTTCGGAAGCGATCGGATAGCCGAACCGAAGCTCTCGGCTTCGGTCAGTTACCGCTATATAATCATGTCGATATTCATGGGTGTGTGCGTTTGCGAAGTATGAAAATTACACATACATGCGATGATATGTCCTGCAGAAAGCAACGGCATGAGATGAGTTGCTATTTATAAAATATTAGGCGTTTTTAAGTTATTATATTTTTTAAATTAATTTATTTACTATTAATTAAAGTCATCTAAAACGTACGAACGTTCTATTAAAATATCTGTATATCTGTGAATGACAAATAAAGCACTGCATTTCTGCCTACAAGGAGCGCACGCCCCTGCTTGTAAGTTTCCATGCTGATAGATCATGTTGAGAATTATTTTGAGCGAAATTGGACAATAACATTTGAGATGTTTCAAGGAAAACCTATTGCGCGTTGATTGTTACTGAACTCGCCTTAGCCATGTCCTGACATGCTCCTGGTTAGGTTATTTTAATCAGTGTAATATTTAAGGAACGAGAGAGCTAGAATGTTCGTTTAGCGTAAGATGGATTCCGCCTCGGACTCTTGTACTAATTAACGTCTTTATACGTTGATATTACTGTAAAACTACACATTAATTAAACCACCTAAATTGTTGTACAGATATGTATATGTGATTAAAATATCTATACATATAATAAATTTGTAACTGGTCGCTGTCTGTAATGAAGATAAATAAGATAAAATATTACAGGGGGACTTTTTGAATGATATAGAATCTAAAACAATGATTTTTAGAATTTTTGTCTGTTTGTCTGTACGTCTGTACGCGCTAATCTCCGAATCTAGGGAACAAATTTTGATGAAATTTGGTATGCTAGTAGTTTAGATTCTGGTCTGGTCTCTTTAACACATAGGCTACTTTTTATTGCGAAAAAATGTACGATTCCCGCGATATTTGTTTTTGCGGGTACGAAGTCAACGGCTTAACCGATTTGAATGCAGTTTTCACTAATGCGTTTTGGTTTGCTCCACTTAAAAATTTTGTGTTTGTTTCATTTCAATCGGATTATAAATATAAAAGTTATGTCAGTCTAAAGAATATAACATATAAAATGCTATAGAATAACTAATCAGTTGAACTGGCTTAAACTTTACGTCGGTATTCATTGATGTATATTAATAATAATAATAATAATAATACTAGGATGGGTGACCACAATCCCAAATATTTTTAAGGTCAAAGTCTATACGCCTAATACCTACTAACGTTTTCCTATTCAAGAAATTTTCGGAATCATTAAAACACGATGACGAACATATCCTTACTTATTATAAACGCGAAAGTTTTATATATGGATATTCGTTACTCTTTCACGTATTTAACAACTGAACAGATTTTAATGAAATTTGATATGGTAGTAGTTTAGTCTCTGGATTAACACATAGTCAACTTTTTATGGCAGGAAAAGTACGTTTCTCCCGAGATTTCCTTTTCACGTACGAAGTCGCGGCTAACATCTTGTTTATCAAGAGATAAAGTTTGTTTGTTTGTGAATTTGTGACTTACCGAGATTGTAAGGGGTAATCTCTGGATATAATTCAACCGATTTTCAAAATTCTTTTACCAATAGAAAGCCAGATTATTTGTGAGTGTCATAGGCTATATATTAACCAGAAAAATGATAAGACGTCTTTTCCGTGGTAGTCGAATTTGGAAAATTAATCGAAGAAAAAAACGAGCGAATGAAATCGTTTTTGAGAAACGATGAGAGATGAACTCAATAGAGTTCTAAAGAAAAGTTTTAGAGTTTGATAGAGCCTACAAAAAATATAATTAGCATTTGCCCGAACAGGAACTAAATTTACATAAAATATGTTTACTATCGTGGTTATTCACTGTACTCTGCTTAGTGCTTAGTGCACTTATTTGTTGTTCTTTAATTATAAACCACTGTATTACAGTAACAGAAACAATTTAAATTATTCGGGAAATACGTATTTTGTGTATAATTTGGTACTGAGATAACAAACAAATTTAATAATCTTCGTTTGTGGCACGTGTTGCTATAAAAGTAACCTATCCTTCTCTAAGTTCTTACTAACCCTACTAAAAAGTTTTGCATTGATAATATTAATAGTAGGGATTCTATTTCTAAGCGAAAATTTAAAAAAAAAATGCAATTTTTTGGTTTAATCAGGTATAAATAATAAATATCTCAATCATAACTTTTTGAAGTGATGAAATAGATTTAATGTAAGATTGATGTTTTCTTTCATCATCGATATTTTCATTATCGTTGTCAGATGAGAGAGCTAATAACGACTTAATAAGATTAAGGTACACATGACTGTTTTCATAGCAGAAATTGGCAATACATAAGAGGCACCAATAAAGAGGAAAGAGACAAATTTATTCCTAGTGTGACAAACGTTTAAACCTTTTACTGTACAAAACACAAGATCTGTAAATCTCTGTATGCAGAGAGTTTGCTACAATTAAAACTTCAAGTGCGGAAGAGCAAATCAACAAATCGTTAATTAAGACCAAATCAGGATTGTTTGACTTCTATTTCTTTTATTTCATTGTTCAAACCTTAATCGTCTTAACGTAAGTTCACTTACACTTGAAAAAATAAAAGGATATATCCTGAAATTTAAACTTGACAGCTAAGTAGTAATTTAGCTAGTATTTCTAAGCTGATATTCTGAAATAACCTCGAAGAAGGCAAAATTATGATAAAAACTATTTGAATAGGTGAAAAATAATTATTAGTTACGAAAGCCTTGTCTAGGAGTCATCTCAAACAGCTATGATAATTGTAGTCTTCTTCCATTATTTTCTTAGGTCTTCAAGAAATAACTTTTGGATTTTTTTACAACGAGGGCGGGTCAATAAGTCCGTGACTTTTGGAATAAAACACAGATTTTTTGATAAATAAATCATTTTATTTTTCAACGTAGTCCCCCTTGAGCTCTATACACTTTGTCCAACGCTTCTCCAATTTTTTTATCACTTCCAAAAAATATGATTTGTCGAGGTCCTCAAAATAGGCCTTTGTTTGCGAGATGACTTCATCATTGGAGTCAAATCTTTTTCCACCGAGCCATTTTTTCAGGTTTGGGAACAAGAAGTAGTCACTCGGAGCCAAATCTGGAGAATAGGGTGGATGTGGGAGCAATTCATAGCCCAATTCATGGATTTTTGCCATGTAAACTGCACATGTGTGCACCCTTGCATTGTCTTGGTGAAAAAGAACTTTTTTCTTGGCCAAATGAGGTCGGTTTTTTTTCAAATCCTCATTGAAGCGGTCCAATAAGTTGGCATAATATTCGCCATTAATTGTTCTTCCCTTTTGAAGATAGTCAATGTGGATTATCCCACGTGCATCCCAAAAAACAGTCGCCATAACTTTATTGGCTGACAAACCCACCTTGGCCTTCTTTGGCGCCGATTCACCCTTAGAAACCCACTGTTTTGACTGTTGTTTGGTCTCTGGTGTGTTGTGATGGATCCATGTTTCGTCCACGGTTACAAAACGTCGCAAAAACTCCTCCATATTGTGATTAAACAACGCCAAACCTTCCTGTGAAGTTGTTACACGATTGCGTTTGTGGTCGACTTGCGGAAAGCTTTCTCATGCCCAAGTGATCATTCAAAATTGAAACCACTGAGCCATGCGAGATGCCTATGGCTTCCACAATCTCTTGCACTTTCAATCTTCGGTCGGCCAACACCATATCGTGAATTTTTTCGATTGTTTCGGGTGTAGAGACCTCAACTGGGCGTCCAGGACGTTCGGCATCTTCAGTGCTTGTACGGCCACAACGAAATTCAGTAAACCACTTTTTTACCATTGAAATCGATGGAGCAGAGTCCCCATAGTATTTATCAAGCTTAGCCTTGGTCTCGGTAATGGTTTTTTTTCGCAAAAAATAATGCTTAATAAGCACACGAAATTCACTTTTTTCCATTGTTTCCTTAAGTTACTGGATAGTCTGATAAAGATACCTGTAAAACACAAACTAACTGACGCAGCAAGTTCAAATTTTGATAGGAGTCAACTGACAGATGCCTGTTGACAGGAGTAGTGTTGCTTTTTCAGTAAGGAGGTTAGAAATTCAAAGAGTCACGGACTTATTGACCCGCCTTAGTACCTTTGAACTGAGCTGAAAGAGCGTATCCGACTAGTGGGCTTTCATTGACACCATGAAAACTCGGGATTTAAACAAAATACACCTCATAATTCATACATAGCCAAAGGTTTATGTGAAGCCATACACCATACTGCCTGTCGTGTATAGTTCAATAAGTGCTACCGATTGGATCAGTTAGATCTGACCATGTGTAGGCGTAGATTGCCGAGACAGTTGACACTGTTTTATTTCGATATGGAACTGATCCAATCGATAGCATTGAGTCGATCGGATAATGTGTAGTTCGGTGTATACTAGGGTACTGTCAGAATATTAATGATACTGCTGTAATCTTCGATATAACTACTTTTAAAATTACTTGCATAATGACTGACATAAGCTTCCAACTTCCTCATTCATAAAATACTTTAAGTGTTAGCTGACCATCATTTTCTGTCAAGTGATCTTTTAAAAGTATCTGACAAAGATTGAATAACTAATTCGTCGTTTAAATATTTTCAAAAAAGGGGCTCGGGTTTTTATATAACATGTGATCGAGCTTGCTGCCTGAATCTTTAAAACTTGCTGATGAAATTTAAAACTGTGAAAACCTCTTGTTCTAAACTTCTATCCACCATCTACTATTCAACACCCACGAACTCCTTCAAATTATTCTAATAAGCAGGTAAATTAAATACATATGTAATTTATAAATGTTGTTATCATACAGCAAATCAATTTCGTCACTAAATTAAAAATAAAACTTCATTTTCACATAAGTATTTATATCGAATCTGTATAAAAACTGGACAAAAATACTCCAAAATAAACGTAATTGGCACTTTCGATAAATACCAGAATTTCAAATACCACGTAAAGTATCGTAAGTGTCAGATTCGATACAAAAAGAAAAGTTATGTAAACTGCCGGAACTGGAACATTTTTGGAACTAGAAAATCCATCTTAAGTAATCGCTTCTGCCCGATTCAATACTTTATTCAGTAACATTTTCAATTCAAGAAGAACAATATGAAGTCTAATTGGTACAACATATTTGAGTAACAAACACTTAAAAATAAAAAATAAATGACGCGCGTTAATTGCGGCGAACACTCACGTTAGTGGCAGTTACGGCCTTGTCGCACACTCAGGTGCGCAACGTTAACTGGAGTAAGTTAACATACTTGGTATTGGTGGGCTGTACTCATAATATGTTATGATAAAATATGACTAAAAAAATGCACTTGCAATGGGTTTTTGAAATTTTTGGAAACGTGATACTAAAGATATAGACTCCAAAACAGTAATTTAAAAAAAAATGCCATTTTGTAGTTACAATAATGTGCGTAGAATTATATTTTACTCTGTCCTATTTCTACCTCTGTGACTCAGTGGTTCAGCGCGTTGGTGCTCAAGCCGGGGGTTCGAGTCCCGCCGAAGGAACAAAAAGTTTTTCTGTGTTCCTGGGTCATGGATGTGTATTGAGTATGTATATAATATAATAAAAATCTTAAATATATGTATAGTATAAAAGTATTGAATATACTTCCCGTTTTCTGGTACCTGTAACACAAGTTCTTCGGATAATTAGCACGGGGCCAGATTACGTGGTGTGAAGCGTCCATAGATATTATTATTATTATTTATGTATTTGCTATAGAAGTAATTTGCCACGAACACTCTCCCACGCGAGCGAAGCTGCGGGCAAAAGCTAGTATTAAATAAGAATGGCCGAACATAATATTTTTTTCATAATTACAATACACTGTTGCTCGTGACTTCGTTCACGTAAAAATCCCTCGTTGCGTGAAGTAAGGCTTATAACTTTTTAAAATATATTTTTTTGTTGGTGTAAGTATACAAGCAAAGTTAAATCAGAAATAACTTCTGAAAGTTTTTAGATTAAATAATTTTATTACTTTAAATATTTATATTAATACTTGACCAAAAAGTCTCAGTACAGTTTTACGAAAATTGTGCAACCAGAGGAGAATGAAATTTAGGCAGTAAATTAAAGCTTATGTGGAAGAAGGTGTGCAGGAAGCTATTTTGTTTCAAAAATGCTTAGAAATAAATAAAATTGTTAAATATAACAACAAAATACATTACCTCAGATTATTAACACACACTACCGTGCTTTTAATAGATCCATTGTTGTTACATGTTGGACGGGGAAGGACATCGGCTACTTTTTGTCGCGGAAAAAATGTTCGGTTCCCGCGTGATTTTCTTTTGCGCGTACAAAGTCACTGGATATATTTCTAGTTTGTTTACAAGTTTACAAGTTCAAAACACTGCACCGACGAGTTGTTTGTCTCATAGCGGATAAACTTTACCAGTCCTTTACAGGCCAGGGGAAATGTTACAGCTATGGTAAAGTCAACTCGTGTCAAGTTTCCAAACATAATATTATTCTAAAATGGGGGGCCAAAACATGTTAATGGGCCTTTTAATTTTTACGATTAACAATTACATATAATTAATCAAGGCATAATATTATATAATAATAGTGATTTATTGATAACAATAATATTAAAGACTAGATTTTTGCCGCGACTTTGTAAGCGCAAAACGAAATCGACAATTAGATAAAACTTAAAATATTATTGTTTTAGGTCACCCAAATGACAGTCTAGGTTTCCGTAGTACTACAAGGAACCCTTATAGTTTCGCTCTGGCCATCCGTCTTTCTGTCTGTCTGTCTGCCCTTAATATATCTTCTATGAACAGTCAGCGACCAGATACGATTTTCTTATATGTATTGTTTGATTATGAAATTATAACATCAATCTTTATGAACTTAACTTCTACACTGCTAAGAGCAGGAAGTTGGAACCAGCAGTTTCAAATAAACATTTTTTAATCGAACAGCTTTAGTAAATAAATGATACAGAATTGAAAGATACAAATACGTGAGAGTCAATTTCAGTTAAAAATTCGGTACGGAAAATATACTGACTGAAATTTCTTGCAGTCAAATAAGGGTGAATTCACACGATCGCAAGAGATTGGATATTTGGATTGCATAAACTTTATTCATACTCGCACAGACGCGCAGTTCCACTTACATCGCTTTATAAATTCTAACTCAATATTTCGCTACTGAACGTAAATTTAGCCAGTTTCGGAACTATCCCTAACTTTGTAATAAGGCTCCATTTAAATTGGAAGGGCAAATTTTACGGCGGCTATGATCCTAAATTAAACCGAAATTAGGTACTACTAATTACGAATGTTTTTTTTTACGGATTCGAGGATTTTTATAAGTTCCCTTTTTTTAATATTCTTTCAGTATAATTGAGAATCTAAAAAATAGTGTTAATTACTAAGCGAAATTCTTAACGAATGCATCTAGTTTACGACAATAATATTTTAATAATGATACTTGAGTTAGTACTCAAGTCTCATTATTAAAATATTATTGTACTAAGTACTAAGAAGAATGACATTAAATATTTCATCTCAATCTAATTGCCAAAATAAAACATTTAGCTAGTCTACCAAAGCTTGTTAGACCTTTGTGCTTGTGCAACGTTCTAGAAACTTCGTGTTAGAGCAATAGTTCCTTGTTACGAGGTGCGACCGCAAACGTACCGAATGTGACGAGTTTATACAGACATCACCGTAGTCCGTATGCACTACACTTGTACAGTCGCCGACAATTGCACCTTTAACTATATGCAATAGGGCTGAAAAGTACACCTGGTTTTTCGGCTGTACCTCAAGTAAAATACCTTTAATTCACGCATGCTCACGCAATTCACTTATACGGAAAATAAATTCGTCTTTGTATTTTGGTCGAGTATTAATAAGGTAGTGAAAATAGTAACAGTATGAGCTTAGCTTAGTTGTATAAAACTCCAAACTATTTTTTTCTACAAGATGAAAATCTATACTATCTGAACTTCTGCAGAAGAACAAAAAATTTTCAATTGTTTTGATTAATTTACATAACTATGCTTTCGTAATAAAGCGCATAGTTTATAAATTAACATTTTAATCAATATTATGAACAACAGAATGCAAATTTATTTCCGAGCTCAAAACAAGAAGCAAAAGTTGAGAAAACTTATTAAGAAACAGAATAAATAAAGATAAAAGGTATTCGGGAAACAATGAATGCCTAATGCTTGATAGATAAACAAAAGAACATTATTATCTATTGTAAAGCTACTTAAAAGCGCAAAATGGACAACAGAGTAAATATTTATGTAACCGTCTAAACAGCCTCCGTCACTGCAGAGTGTCGTCAGTAGACCGTATTCAATTAGGCTAATATAATTACATCAGAACATGTCATTTTTAATTTCATCTAAGAAAAATAAAACATGTTTTGTATCAACAATAGTATCTGGCAGACCGAGCTTTGCAAAATTACCGAGAGACCGAGATTTGAACCCGAGACACCAATTTGTAAATAACGGTCAACGCATACATGGCTGAGCCACGCGCTTTGATAATTACAAAGCAAAATAACTCATATTATTTTATCATCCAACGAAAGAACGTATATAAAAACTTAAAAAATTCACTGTTTCCCAAGGATAAGACCTGGCTAGATCAATTTTTCACACTCATAACCCACAACACGCATTGAAAATTAAATGAAAATTGTTGAAGCCGTTACCGACAATCTGATTATATATTTCTTTAATATGTCGCAGGATAATTGGAAAATTAGGTTCTTTGCGATAATCCTAGAATCTTTGTAAAGAGACGGATTATGTAATTCTGAGATAAACGCCATCTTCCTAACAATTTTCAGGGTTTTCGCAAAAAACTTGACAAATTTAGGAATATAGGAAACTTGAATTCTACAGATCAGTGGCGAAGAGTCTAAAGAACTCCATTCTTATCGGCTTTCCTTTCAGATTACCTCATAAAAATCTCCAGCCAAAACTGTTAAATGATTTTTTTTTTGAACGGGTATAGACCCGTTCAAAAAAAAACGTGTGTCTTCTTTAATTTACGTCTAGCCGTTAAGTTCATTTCTTGTTCCTATCATATTCTACTTTTTCTAACTTTACATTTTATACTTTTACATTTTGTTCTTTTACATTTTTCTTGCTTGCTTTATCAGTTTTATTTTATATCTTTACATTGCATCATTTTCTCTTTCTTAGTATCTTTACATTCTCATTTACATAAATACTATTACAATTCACAATTACATTGTAAGTTTTTGTCTTATTTTCATCTACTTTAATTAAATAACGTTGCATTATTTTACATTCTTCTTCCACACTTATTTATATTATTCTATATTATGTTTAATTTTTCAGTTCCAGTCTAAATTACAGTCTCCTCGTCATCAAATACATCATTCATTTACCTTCATATTTACATTCATATTATACCCGACCCTTAGCATAGGCTAAGGGTCGGGTTAGGACGCTTCGCGCTCAGCGCGAGGGGAATGAAACTAAAGTATACAATTATAATATGAATGTAAATATGAAGGTAAATGAATAATGTATTTGATGACGAGGAGACTGTAATTTAGACTGGAACTGAAAAATTAAACATAATATAGAATAATATAAATAAGTGTGGAAGAAGAATGTAAAATAATGCAACGTTATTAAATTAAAGTAGATGAAAATAAGACAAAAACTTACAATGTAATTGTGAATTGTAATAGTATTTATGTAAATGAGAATGTAAAGATACTAAGAAAGAGAAAATGATGCAATGTAAAGATATAAAATAAAACTGATAAAGCAAGCAAGAAAAATGTAAAAGAACAAAATGTAAAAGTATAAAATGTAAAGTTAGAAAAAGTAGAATATGATAGGAACAAGAAATGAACTTAACGGCTAGACGTAAATTAAAGAAGAGAAATGTAAAAGTAAAAGAAAAATGAAATGCGATTCTAAAAAAGAAAAATGTAAGGCAAAAGGAAAAGTAGTGTAAGTAAATGTTAATGTAGTGACAAATGTAGAGGAAATGTAAAGGAAATGTATAAATGTAAGCAAGAAATAGAGTTGTATAAGTAAGCAAGAAAATGTAATAAAGGGAAAGAATTTAAGAAAATGTAAAAATGTGAATGTTAATGTAAAAAATTAATGTAAAGTAAATAGTTAATAGGATGTTAAAAGATATAAACGTAAAAATAGAAATGTAATAAGAAAAAAGAGAAATGTAGAATATGACAGCAATAGAAATGAAAATGTAATAAACAAAAAAGTGGATTTAGAAAATAAAACATAGACTGTAACCAAAAAATACAACAAAAAATTGTCCTGCTTACGGTAGGGGAACAAGAGAAATAAAAAAAGGTCGGGTTAAGACCGCTGTAGCTAAATCGGACTATAACTAGCCTGGTGGCTAGTTTATTTGGTTAGAGTCGATGGAAGGGTTTGACCCTCCCTAACATCACCCGGGTGATGTTCAGACCGAATAAACATTAACATTGTTAAATGAAATAACAATAATATCTTATACAAGTCAGGTCGAACAAGCGATAGCGCGATGTAGACAGACTCAAGCAACATCTATGCGCTGCCCGTTGCAACTTTGACACGAGTATTGGAATCACAGATCTCTTTAAAACCCGATATATTCGGAGTTATAGTGAAGATCATAGGAACCTTATCTCGTTGGAAATAAAGTTGAAATTCAAACTTGATTTTATTAACTTGAATAGCCAGCTGGCCAACTAAAGAACAATAGTTTATAATAATATGATTTGTCCGATGACAGTTCGAAGTTAATGGCTATTTTTATGTAACATTAACCCGCTATTTAGTAGCTTTCACCAATGGATGGAATGAGGAGCCGTTAATAGATAATATCACGTACACCATAAGAAGAATGAATTTTTAAAAGTAGCTCGGCGGTACCTCAGCCGCGCGTCCTTGGATGTAAAATCATGTTATTACGTTAATAATAATTATTGTTCAACTTATATTGAGCAGTGAGAAGTGATAAATATAATTCGTCTTAAAGTTTAAACAAATACGTGTTTATGTACTTATATGTGAATATTGAATGTGAGACTACTTAGTACTTGTGTTGTGTTTATTGTTGGTGATAATTCGTTTGAATAAATTGACTTTTACAGTAAGCGGAAAGTTGCATACGTACCTACTATCAATTGTAATTTGTAGTTATCATAATAATAGACGATCGTAATATTATATATTATTATTTAATAGACGGTAGTACCGTGGAAGTATTTTAATATTATGATTATCTTACAATAGTTAATTAATACACAGAAAAACGTTTTATTATTATGTAAGCACCTATTTTGTATTTTGAAATATACCTAATTGTAAGCATTCTTATAGTTACCTAAGTATTTACAATTTCTCTCGGACACGACACAACTACCTATGCACGCTTGTAACGACCTTGTCCATCATACATAATATGGTGCTAACTTTCCTTTCAAAAAAACTTGGGCTTTCCTCTGAAGTAAAACTACCCGCCACTGCTATAGATAATCTAGCTCGCGGTTCCTTTTTGTTGAATTTATGGTAAATGAGTAAAATCCGTTCTTTGTTTCAAGCTGTATGTTGATAAAACAGTCGCTAATTATTGAGTTAAGTAGTTGCGCGTCGAAAATATCACATTACGAATTATGGTTAATAAAGGATGAAATTAAATCAATCTATAAATAAGCTAGCTTCTTTTATATAGTGCACTTACGATTTCTCCAAAAAGTAGAGTGGATAAAAAATATAGAGCTTTAAATAATATCAAACTAGAAACAGCAGGTTTTCATTTCTAAATGTACAGATGAGGTACAATGCAGCTATAAGCCCTTACATAATACGCTAAGACCATCTGTTCCAATAGCGTCTTGTCAGATAATGTTTTACGTAACAAAGTCTCCTTTCTCCCTTTGTACTAGGGTATTTCTGTATATTTCACGTTATTTCTATCTTCTTATATATTAAATTCTCGTGAGTGAGGTTTGTTACAGATCTCTTCCCGATTTTTATAAAATTTAACAGGTGTATTTGGTAGGTATGAGAATAGGTTGTAAACTTTTTTATACCCCTAAGAGAAATACCACCTTAAAATTTTATTTTTTTGATTTTTTTTTCTTGTTTTATAATTTCTTAAATTATCACTCTACATCATATTACACCAACCCCCATAGTTTGTTATCGATATAAGTACTGTAATCAACCTTTAACCCTCAGTTGTCCACAACTCTTTCACGCATCGCCTGTAGGTTTTAGCTAGGTTTTTATTAGAACAATAATAATTTATAAAGTTACTTATTTAATTTTGATATGTTAAAATTGTGAGCCGTAGTTATGATACAGAGAAAAAAATGAATACTTACGTATAAATTAGTTATGACTTACTTACCTACTCAGTGGTGTAGCTTAGTAGCTACACCATTGCGTTGAACCCGCAACTATCGCCGCGTCGCGACGAACCCGCGACGCGTCGTCGCGGGTTCGACGAAGATTTTTCTATACCCGGGTGATGGAAGTGTGTATGTATTATTAGGTTAAAGACTAAATTGATTTCAATATTTAAGAGTTTTTAATTGAGCAGATTGAACTTATTTATTTTGATTGTATACATTTAATTTATATCAAAGTACCTCTACACGTACGACTGCAGGTTTGAAATGTAAAGAACACCTGTAGTAACAGGTGCAGTTATTATCATTGCATGTGCGCCTGAGAAACAACACCTGCACACCCAGTTGTCCCTATCAGTACACGTGCACTGCATAAACAACTACAGCTAAACAGAGCACGACAGGTTTCCTACTCTCGACTCATAGAGGAGGGCGGTCTCTCCGCTCTCAACACAGTCGATATCGAACGGTCTTTGTGAAAGGTTCTAATCAGTGAATTGTATTTATTTTTAAAGTTATAATTGTGAAGTGATAAAAGTAGTTAATACGTGTAAGGCTGCAAAAATGAATGTTACTTAATCGGTATCCGTAAAACGAGGTCAAATTGACGAGGTGTACATACTCGTATCTATAATAATACAGATCTATAATAATATAGATCTATAATAATATAGAAATGGTAGGGATATTTTCGTACAGTATTCCTTTATTTTTAAATACCTAAGGATTATTGAAAATGAATTATTCTTCTAAAGATGCCCTTCGTGTCTCCGAACTAAAAAAAGTTTCGTTTTATAAAAAGTAAAATTGCTTATACAAAGTATGCTGAGGATTCCGCGACGCTCCCCCGAGAAGTAGAAACTAGGATAAACTTTTGTGAAAAAAGTCGGTTGTAATTTTAAAAATAAAATATTTTAGTTGTTGGCCTGTTTTATACGGTGGACATTCTCTGTAGAGCTAAACGTAATAATGTTTATGGCCGCTAGGAAGTTCTCAACGTCGGACGATCTCGGGCGATTCTAGTTTGCATTTTTCAGATAAATTACTGAAGCACGTTTTGTAAGAAAAGTATTCCCGCTACAGTAAACAATAAACATGTAAATAATTGGCTCGCAAAAAAACAAGTTTATCGTATGGGGGCCCCCCTTAAATATTTATTTTATTCTGTTTTTAGTATTTGTTGTTATAGCGGCAACAGAAATATAAAATCATATGTGAAAATTTCAACTGTCTAGCTATCACGATTAAGGAGATACACCCCGGTGACAGACGGACGGACAGACAGCGAATTCTCAGTAATAGGGTCCCGTTTTTACTCTTTGGGTACGGAACCATAAAAGGGAATTACTACTATTTGGTTTCACCAAAATAGAACTTTAGTTTTAAACGTCGAATACTTTGTAATCCCTCACATATCTGTACGTAAAATACGAAAAAATAATAACTCGGATCATAAATGCGGAATGGAGTAAAAGTAGCTCGTTTTATTAAAATGGCGGGCAGAACGGACGTATTTTGTTTTTCCCCCTAATTTTACACCAGGGATAATCTGTCCGAGCGTATGCACTCGATCGCTACGTTTCAATTTCAAAATAAATTACACCCTAGATTGTTTTCTAGTGCATTCGGCGATAATTGTTTGTGTACATCGAGTTTTAGTCATATTCGATTGTCATTCGATAGCATTGACTACCTTTTGTTCTACAAAATTGTAGGTACTAAATACATTTTTTTCAATATACAATGATATATTTTTTTAATTGACTAGAGCTCCTAAAGTAATACGATGATCTAAAGATCAAAAAGGTGAAATGTGAAAGGTAAACTTTCACAGTTATAATTTCATAAGGTAAGGTAATCACTATCATTTTTTTAGTTTCATGTATTATTTGCACTCTAGATCGCATGCACCGCCGTAAAGCCCCTCGCTTCTCTTTCAGTTAACTCACAGTGAATTATATCTCCCCGAAGGTTATATCTAGTTGAACGTAAACATTTAAACGAAATGAACAAGTTGCATTTCTTAGGGTTGCCTCAAGAATATATATATAATTTTAGCTGTATTAATAATTTTAGCTTGGTATTCTTATATCTATATATTAATACGTGAAGCGAAAATTTCAGGTACAGTTTTACGAGAATTGTGAGTACGGATAAGAGTGAAATTTGGCACAGTTAAAGTTTATGCTGAGAAAGGCGTGCGAAAAGCTTAAATTTCTTATTTTATTAGCCGGAACAAACACACAGACTGACAGACGGACAGAAAAATGTTAACAATTTATATTTTATTGTAAGTACCGATCATACTTTTAAATGCATTAAGTGAAAATAAAAGCTGTTAATTTGAAATTACAAACAGACACTTCAATTTTGTTCATCTGTATAGATATAATATATTATATTATACAAAACAAAAAGTTGAACTAAGTATATATAGTGCGCGCGGAACTAGTTGGCCGCGCCTTAGGTAGGTTCAGGGGTGAGGGGGCGGGTTGCTTGCTGCTCGCAGTGTTGCCGCCGCGAAGTCCGGCTCCGTACTGAGTAATAACATCAAGCGCTCTTCCGTTCCACCGCTCGCATACCTAAGACCCGGCTAGCTAGTCACAATATGTAACAGTCATAATATTCACAATGTGTAATTGCTAAATTCTACATTATTGACAAGGTGATAAGGACGTTTTTTGTATCATTCTTAATAGTCGTTATTACATTATGATTTCGAGTGGCAAAAAGTGTCGTGCCAATTCAATCCGTCTAGCCCCAATACAATTCGCAACGCGCCATAAGGAACTTCGTTCTAATAATGCTTACATTATACATATATATACATTAAATTCTTGAAAACTAGAGGTCGCCCGAAATTAGACCATAATTCATGTTTTAATTTTAAAGTTTCAACTTTTTTAGGATTCTTTTGCCTCATAGACACGCAATTAAAATATCTAAATGTTGTTATGGATTGTGAAAGAAAGATTGACACTCAGAGTTTTGCTGGGGTATTCAATGGGTGACGTTGTGGTTTTTGTATAACTTTCATAAATTTATGTTATTTCGGTTCTTAATGTGTAATATGGGTAGAATATTAACCACTAAATATTCGTTAACATGCATAAGTGGGCAAGTGGTACAACTTCAAAAGACGTGCTATTTTGTGTGCCCTCCAAAACTCCCTAGGAGCTTTCAGTACAGGAGGCCTACCACAACCTCTTAAAGCAGTATTATTCTAATATTACTTCATGATTTCGAACCATCACCTCTTAAAAGTAAGATTATTTTAGGCATATTATAAGCTTGTTTCATCAAGAAGTTTTGTGACGTCATCTCAATTTCATTCGCTCTAAGCGTACCACGAGCTCCATTTTGACACCGTTTGACAGACGAGCATGATTACTTTAACGTCAAACTAGCGATCTTAAAAAAGTTGATATTTCGCAGCGGATTTAACATTACTTTGCATTTTTTACAGTTTTTATGTAAAATTATATTTGAAAAGTGAGTATTTCTCTAAAGTTATATAATTCTTTTTTCAAGAAATGTCTTTTTTATTTAAGTTTACAGTGTGTAAATAATAAACATAAAAAACGGCGTTGGTTTCTAGATGGCCAATGAATTGGAGATTTTTGAATTCCTGCAAGAGTTGCATGCATCTGCTAGCACATCAACGATGCAGCGCAGAAGAAGATTGCGTTCACAATTTAATCCTTTCGATTTAGAGGATGCCGAGTTCGTCAAACGGTACCGGTTGACTAAAAGTTTATCCCGGAGTTTGTGTGATGAACTCGCGCCAATGCTAAAGCGTCCCACAAAATCGACCGATTTATCTGTAGAGACTAAGGTATGTAATATTATATTCACGTTGTTGTTACACAAAATGTGCCATGCCAAGCCAATACTTTTAACCAAAAATGTTTGTGCTGACTGCATTGTCGTTTTATGCAACTGGGTCATATCAACATCCTACTGGGAATATTGAAGGACATTCCATGGCCCAGCAGACAGTTTCTTCTTGCATAAAACAAGTCACTGCCTGTCTCAACTCTACAGAAATGAGGCAAAAGTATATTGTATTTCCTGCTACAGACCAAGAAAGGAATAGAATAAAGACTGAGTAACTATGGCCATATAATATATAAAATACTTTATTAATAATTAATAACACTGAATTTCTGTTACATATTTTAAAAACTTTAAAATTTATTTCAGATTCTACAACAAATTCAAAATTCCCGGAGTTCTAGGCTGCATAGACTGTACCCATGTTGCTATAGTTCGCCCGGTGGAAAACGAAGAGCGGTATTATTGCCGCAAACATTACCATTCGCTAAATGTTCAAATAGTGAGTTGTTACCTCGTCATGAGGATCTAATTTAAAAGTTTATTTATAAATATTTGTTACCAGAAATATGTAGTAAAAAAATTGTTCATAGAAGTTTTTATTGAGTTATTTAAATCTAAAATAACGATTTTCTTACATAAATAATACATAAAATTATAATTTTAACATTAAACTATACTAAAAATAACAGAGTTAAAGCTACAAATCACTATAAATGATTTTTAATGTTTTAGGTTTGTGATGCAAATATGAACATAACTAGTGTGGACGCAAGTTATGGTGGTGCTTCTCACGACTCATTTATATGGGCCAGTCATCCATTGAAGGCACATCTTGAAAACCTCAGCGAGACAGAAAATATTTGGTTTCTAGGTAATAATGTTTTATTGAGCATTGAATTGATATTAAACATAATATTATTTTAATAAAAGCTATTTATATAAATATAATTATATATTATTATATTATTTTAAGGTGATTCTGGTTACCCGCTGAGGAAGACAATGATGACTCCGATATTAGATGCAGCCTCTAATACACCCGAAGCACACTATACAAATGTGCATGTTCGCACTAGAAACACGGTGGAGCGAACCATTGGGCTTCTTAAAGCACGTTTTCGTTGCTTACTTGTGCACCGAGTCTTACACTACTCCCCAAGGGCAGCGGGCTCTATTGTGAATGCTTGTGTTATATTACATAACATTTGCAATAGGGCTAATACTCCTGTGCAACAATTAACCCACGAAGAGGTGACACAAGAAGCCCAATTACAGTTGACCCTAAGTAGGGCTGAAGAACTCCCAGGCACTGCAAACATTGAGCTGCAGCAGGGTCACGCCACAAGGCATGCTCTTATTCAGCGTCTCTGGCTGTTTTTCTGTTTATTTTTAAATTATTATTATGATTTTTTCTTATAAATTGATGCTATTACCAACATGTTAAAATTATTTTATTAAAAAGTTTAGCATACTATTTAAAAATAATGTATATATTGTCTAATATAATATCTCTATTAATAAGTCTTTTAAAAACTACAGTCAGAGACTGTTTTGCACACCTTGACAGTAAGAAATTCAGTAAAATAAGTTTATATGTTTAGGAAATCCGTTGTTATATTTTAATTTTCTCACAATTTTAATTTAAAATAAGTGTAAATGTATAGCTGTTATGGTAGTCAGTATTAAGTAGTATCATATTATCATTGATTAATAGTGGTTAAGAAATTAAAATAGACAATTCTCTGATCTTTGTTTAACAAACAAAATACACATAAATACATATTTTGTATGCAATATTTTGATTTCTATAAAGTTTTTAAGTTAAGAAATTAAAATAGACAATTTTCTAATCTTTGTTTAATAAACAAAAAACACATAAATACCTATTTTGTATGCAATATTTTGATTTCTATAAAGTTTAAGTTAATTCTGTGTAACAAATATAGTGACAAAACTACTAACTTTTTTAATTATTTAGCTGTGTTAAATATAAAAACGTGTTCTTAAAGTACTTGCCTCTCAATCTGCTGGAGACTGCTGCATATTCCTAGTAGAGCCCCCTTTATCTCTATCAGAGTATCTCCAATTTTTTCTAGATGTTGGCTACTACTTATAGTAGCCTGAGCCCTTCTCTCTGACGACTGTATGAGAGACCGGCTTATTGCTTGCATAGTAAGCGGAACCTCTCGCCTGCGACGTCGACGCCGGGGCGAAAGCACCGTTGTGGATTCGACCGGTGCAGGTGAGGCGATGGGAGGAGTCCGGCTAGGAGGTGGAGTTCCAGGTGCCTGTTGGACAATGAGGGTTTGGAGGGACGAGGATGGTGCTAATAATATGGACTCTGAGGCAGGAGAATCTTGTTGATCCTGTATAAGGCACTCAGGAAATGGAACGTTTATAACTTCCATGTCCATGGACTCCACCGCCATAGCTGGAGTGCTTTCGACAGGCTGCAAATAGCAAATATTACAAACCAATTTTGCAAAATATGAAAACAAATATAACATTTAATATATCTTGTCTTATATATATATAAAAATCTTGAGTCACAATGTATGTTGCCAATAAACTCCAAAACTACTGAACCGTTTTCAATCAAATTTCTACTTTGGTCTAACTTACTAGATAAGATAGTTATAGTTATCATCTCAATTATTTGCTTATGTTGTGAATGTAAATGAATAAAATGTATCAGTTAATTCTTTCTTAAGCAAGTTGCAAATACACTCAATACATGGCGCTGTGCTCTGTTTCTTAGAATATAATTTTATTTTCAATTTAGCTAATTTGATTTTACTGAGTTGCAATTAGAGAAATAAACTATAATGGCGGTACAAAGTTCGCCAGGTCAGCTAGTTATATACTATATTTCTATTATTGTATTTGACTTTTGATAAAACATATTATAATAAACTAAAATAATTACTTAATGGACTTTTAATTTCCATCTGTTTTCAGACAATAAAAATTATGAATTTTTAATGTACATATCTTATAAAATAGATAATTATAATTTATCTCTCACCGGGAATGGTTCCACTCGCACACCACTCAACCCCTGTCCGTAGTCCTCCCCCAGAATCTGGAGGAACTTGTTTTCTATATCGGACAGAGGTTGCTCAGTTGATGGCCCTCCCCCAGTCCTGTGTTGGGACAATCTTAAGGCCGCTACCCTCCTCTTTAATTTGGCCTTATAATCTATCCAATACTGTAAATAAAACACAGCAGTGAGTTTATGGTCTTAGTAATAGTACAGATTGAATAATTTAAATATAAAATAAAACATAATATTTTTGAGTTACTTTGGACCAGCTTTTCCAATCTCTGTGTGCGCCGGCGCCTTGAGCATTCAGTATCTCTGCAACCTCCTGCCATTTTCGTTTAGAGTACTCCTTCGCTTGTAAGGATCGGTTATAGGAAACAGCGATATCTCTATGAGAATTTAGGTGTTCCCATAGGATATCGAGCTGTTGCCCAGAAACCCGACGATTCCCAACGCTGCAAACGAAATCATAAACACTTGAACCACTTGAAATTCCATCAGCATTTGTAACTTTTGCTTTGGTGTTTTAAACATTATTTAACAGAACATTTTATGAGATCACTACACACGTTTCATCATACACTTTTCTGGATATTTACTTACTTTCTATTTGTCATTATTACGAGTAAGAATATTTAAAAAGAAAATGTCGAAATAATCACTCACACACTAGGTACTCGTACTTGAAACTATTTTGTTTTATCGCGCCACAACAACACTTGACGTCTTCAATATTCATGCCGAAAAACGGATCGCGTTGTCAGCATTGCTAGTTTTTAACAATTTCACTGTTTGATTTAATTATTATAGTAAACAATTTAACGCTGTTATATTTAATTTATTGATTTATTTTCAGATATAATAGAAAACCTTTCAAATTCACTATATTCTCTAGTGAAAAGTTTCTTTATTTGTTTAGACAAGTCCGTAAAGTGGAACGCAATAATTACGAATGTCACAATCATTATGACATTCGCGCGAGAGGGACAAAGCGCGTTATAATTAGCTGCTACCTCGCTTCCACTTATAGCAAAATGTTGACAATTAATTTGATATCGTTCGTTCTTTCCCATCACTAAGCAGGAATAAAACAATATTGTTTTCATACACTATAAAAAGCTCATGGTACGAATCAAAGTAATGTTATTGTAATCTTACTATAAAGTGTTCTGGAAACATGATAGTTTTAGAAAAGGTTGTGGTAGGCCTCCTGCTACCAATTGTGTTTAAAATTGAAACAAAAATTCTATTTCCCGCCATTTTAACTTCACGTTGGCAAATGGTTTTAAGCCGACGCATATATTATAAAAAAAAAGATCGACACTCATTGACAGTGTCAATCTTTTTTTTTATATATTTTTTGCATGTAGAATAGAGTAAGGAGTACCATCTCCATACATGAAAAGTGTCCGTAAAATAGCGTTAAATAGGGGGCGCTACAGACGCAAACCCGTAAAGCGGCAAAATTTAAACGAATAATTAAATCTTAGGATCTTCTTCGGTTTTTTATATAAAAATATAAACTGACTGAATTAACTACTAAAAACTACTCATAGTAGCAGCGTTTTACCCTAAAATAAAACGCTTATTAAATACTTACCATATTCAAAGCTTATTTTACTGAGAGAGGCATTTCCGCTTCCTGTGAGTGTTTCCGTTTCCGTTCTTACTTTTGGCGGGATTTGGAAGGAGTAACCTTTCCACATTCCTGCCTTCTTAGGTATCCCTACCACCAACAGCAAGCTGCCTCGATTTTGGAGGCAGATTTCAGCTTCATTGAGCTTCAGTAAAATAACCAGGCAGGAATTAATCATAAGCTTTGAATAAGGTAAGTATTTAATAAGCGTTTTATTTCAGGGTATAACGCTGCTATTAAATAGCTTGACTTATTCAAAGCTTATTTTACTGAGAGTTGTTTGTTATATCCTGGTTGGTGGTTAAGAAACGCCAATGTGAGTGTAAATGTGGTGATAACAGAATGTGCTTTAAAAACAGGATACTTAAGTGCATGTGCTATAAAAGAAAATAAAAATGATGAAGAAATAAGATACGCAAGTATGATTTTAACTTATTTTATTTTACTACTAATTAATTTACAGTAATCAATTCTTCACATACATAAGAATAAATGTGATATATTTATGACAAATAATAAGTAACTATGATTGAACATTACATTAGATGTGTAATAATTAATTTACCATAAATTACTATTTACTAGGTATAATAAATAGAGCCATTATAATTAAGTCATTGTTATTGATTATGATCCCACTAAATTATTATTATATTATTATTTATTTTACTGGTTTAAAAAGATATGAAAAATCTTTTTGTAAGGAAACTGGTTTGACTTCACGTTTATAAAATTTATTTTCAGATCTCCAATTTCCTCTAGCCAGTATTTCTTCGATGGGGTGATTATGTGAAAAACTTTTAGATGATAATGATGATGATGATGGCGGATCTAAAATTACCTGGGGATGCAACAATACCTGCTTCCAAAAGAAGAGATCTAATCCAACCTGCTATCACTGTTCGTGATGCGGGATTTGGTGGACCTTTAATATTTATAAATAAATTAGGACAATTAAATTTAGTTCGCCTTTTTTGTAATAATGAAACTGTTTGATTTATCCAATAAACTGGATCCAAATTTCTGTGTACTTTATTTTCAATTAGCTTCCAATCAGATTGTCTAAAATCGGATGAATCGGTCTTTGAACCGTAATTAGGACAAAATATTATAGTATTATCAGATTAAATCATATTATTAGGGTCAACACATAGTAGTGTCAGGTCATGTATCCGTCTACTCGAACAAAGAAGTAACAATGCTGTCGTATGTCTAGATGTGATAAATAAGTTATCCTTATCTATAGATTTATTTGTAAAATACAACACAAGTGTATCTATGTTACTAGATACTAGTACCGTAAGTACTGAAGCACTTCCAGTCTTAGCCGGAGTCCTACCAGTAGATTTAGAGATACAGCTTCGTGCAGCACTATATTATAAAAAAAAAAATTACTAACCCTGAGTTTTTAAGCGCGAAATAGAGTCATAAGATAACTAGATTATTCGAGCCATTAGATATTTCTATACAGAACCTAATTTCTGAGTGGCAGGAACGGTGGGACAACACTATCAAAGGGCGTCACCTATATAATTTCTTCCCTTCGGTACGCGATCGACTCTCTAAGCAATGGATAGAAATAGATCACTACGTCGCACAATTTTTGACAGGACACGGAATCTTTAAAGCGAAACTTTTTGGATTTACATTAGTCTCGTCTCCGCTATGCGAGTGTTCGACTGAAGGTAGCCCTTATGAACAAACTGCTCATCACATACTCTGGGAGTGTGATCTCTGGTATGACGAAAGAATCGAAATGTTAAACAGCGTCCAGCGTGTTTCTAGGGACAACCATAGAAACACAATGGACGCTGTTTAACATCTTCACGAGACGACGCACGAGATCTTCATAGTACTTGTGTACAACAGTACACAAGTACTATGAAGATCTCGTGGGCTACGCGAAGACTTCCGAGCTTTCAAACGATTTTGTCATAAGTACTATTGGAATCAATGCAACACTTTTTTGTCATTCATTCATTCATATCAAAGGGTTTTTGCGGTTGGTTACCACTGTCGATTCTGGCTACACAGGAGTTGCAGTGGTGGGTAAGTGTGGTGGGCCAATTGCCCGTTAAGAAAAAGTGTATGTCTATGTTCCAAATAGGAGGTGGATTACTTGGTCTCGATTATTTGAGAGCTATGGATTTCAGAATATGTTTTATCAGAACATGGTTGCTTATTTGTCCGGATGAATCAGCATTACACAAAGTAAAAATTACGGATTTATGTAAAACGATTGTGTTGTACGAATACTTTTGGCTTATATCTTGCATCAAATGGATGCATCTGTTAGTCGCCACGTACGCCGAGTCACTTAAAAAGTGACTCGGCGTAGGAAAGTGCAGTGGAGAATAACGGTGATAATTTTGTAGCTACCATTTTAAATTTTTTACTGCCGTCTTTGAAAGTTGAATTACTGTATCTGTTTTTAGATTTTTTAGTAGGTTTAGAAGATTCCGAAATTTGAGCCTCCCATTTGGTACGACAAAACTCGCAAAATTTAGTACTCCGATAATTCTTTGAAGGTCCTTGAGCGTTATTGTATTTTTTGTAGAATTAATAACAAATTTGCTTCCATACTTTTTTGCTTCTCTATGGGAAGACTCTTTATGTTTAGCCATGGATCCCAATGAAGTTTTAGATAAACAATTTGTTTTTGTGGTATTAATTGGCACTTCGTTAAGTTTATTTGCCAACCTAAATATTGAAGGGTGTTCACGACAAGTTGAACTTGGGATTCTAGTACAAATTCGTTCTGAATTGCAATTAAATAATCGTCTAGGAATACAATTATGCGTATTCCTCTTTGTCTTAGTATTTGAGCTATCCAATTGGTAATTGAAGCAAAAACTTTTGGGGCTGTGCTCAACCCGCATGGGGCGCATGGTAGGCATGTCATTTCGAGTAATTCCAAATTGTAACTCAGTCCCAGAAAGCGACGATGATTGGTTTTTACTCCTAGCAAAGCCAGCCAAGCTTACTTCCAGCTTGCGAAATGTCGATTTTGCATAGCCAATCGTTTGCTTGTATGAAATCGGGAATGCGAAACATGCTTATCAGTTTGAAATGATCCGTTATAATATAGGGCATTCAAGTTGAATACCAGACGAAACGTTTTGTCCGATTTTGTGACAAGGTACATGGTGGACAAAAAACTTGGGGTTGGTTTTTGTACAGTTTGAAGGATCCCTTGTTTCTTCATCTGCACAATGAGGTTTGTCATTGGAAAGGAGACAGGGGTTTCGAGAATCGGTTTGTTTACACTTGGTACAATCAATGAAGGTTTTCGGAGAAATGGTATGCAATATCCTTTTATAAGTTTCAGAATATGCTCTGGGGCACCCAAATCCTGCCAGTGATTGTAATAATTTACCAATTGACCGGCCTTGAACTCCTTGTTCGCCTGAAAATAGTCAGAATTTGCGTTTTCTGTCAGTTTCAGGCTTGTTAGTCGATCCGTTTTGATGACAGTTTGCTCTATTGTGAGGGTTTTGTCGGTTTTGTTGAGGTCTTTGTCGAAAGGTACCTCTATTTCCCGACCCTCTACGGTTAGAATAATTAAAATGTCCCTGCGAGGGACGTTGGTGGTACTCACCCTGCGGGGGTGGGACATAGTGCAAATGAGAGTGTATGTTACTACAACATCCGCCTGTCCCGGTACCCTGCGAGGGTATATGTCTGCTTTTAAATCCCTGCGAGGGATGAGACCTTGTCTTAACATGTCCTACTTGCGTAGTAGGTTTATTTACAGCCATGAATATTTTATGCGTGCCACCATATTTATCTAAAGCCGATGATAGCTGTTCTGCATTAAACAAATTATTACAAAATGGCGGAATTTTGCGTATTGCCGACATTATAAGTAGATCCTTGATAAAATTGGTGATACCATCCCTCCGCATTTCAATAACTTCGGATCTATGACACCACTTCACCACACATTCACAAATTCACCTTTATAAAATAATTCAGAAAATTCCTGACTAATTTCATCATTATCAATTGTATTCTGTGATCTGATCCAACTTAAGAAATTATTTGATGTGCTTTGGAAAATTTCTTGTTGATTAAGTAAACAATAGGTTAGAGCGGCATAGGCTTTGTCTGTATAAGCAAGATGGCGTAAAAAATCGTAAGCTTTAAATTCGTCATTTGTTTTCAGGTTTGTAAAGCCGGGCTGTGGCAATATTGTTTTTGTGTGACCGGATAGGGAACTTCGCTCCATTCTCGAGTATCAAAATTTTGATAATCGTTAAGAAGTTTCAAATAGTTGTCTGGCGTTTTTGGAACTGCGGGTTCCTTTACTTTAGTATTGATTTGAAAAGAAAAAGTCTTATCGGGGCTGGTTTCATTATAGTTAACACTGGACTCACAATTTTGGAGAGAATTAAACTCTGTATTAATTTAATATGGATCCAAAGAAAGAACGTCATCGTCTGGAGGGCTAACTTGACCAGATGGGAGAAGACGTTTAGAAAGTTCATTTACTTGCTTTGTTAATAAGTCCAGTTGAGTTGTGTTGCGCTCCCCGTTTACAACGTTTGTGATGGCGCCGGCCATGTTTGCGCTTTCTACTCGATCGTTTAGAATAGTCCGTACTCGAACTAGATCCGGAAGAGGAACTGGACGTAGATGAGCTGCGTGACCTTCGCCGAGGTCTAGATGGTCCAGGCGCGGACGTGGCTGCTGTTTCGAGTACATTTTCTTCAGAATGTTCCATTCTAATATGATTTGATATCTAAAAGTTTATTATGTGATATATATTATAGAAAATAAAAGTATCAATAAGCTCTAGAATATACGTATTATGAACTTTATAGTTTACCTACTTTTTAACTGTTAAAACTGACGCAAATAAACAATCGAACTGAAAAAGTTATTCCAAAATAATTTATTTATGAACAACTCGAGCACAAAAGTAAGAAACATAATTAATAATAATTGACAAGACATAACTTACATGGGAAACGTTTATATTAAACTCACTCGACCGTCTAGGTCGGGAAACAAAACGCCAATGAAGCTGAAATCTGCCTCCAAAATCGAGGCAGCTTGCTGTTGGTGGTAGGGATACTTAAGATACTTAAGCCTTCTTTTGTGGAAAGGTTACTGTTTCCAAATCCCGCCAAAAGTAAGAACGGAAACGGAAACACTCACAGGAAGCGTAAATGCCTCTCTCACTAAAATAAGCTTTGAATAAGTCAAGCTATTTAATCATCAAAAAAATAAATGACTAAACTCAACTAACTTCACTCCATCTCTTATTTCTAACTTCATATCACACACCTTTGCTACTCTAGCGCCATTATGGCCAGTTTTGGAACTATTATTTAATTACTTTTGTCGGACACTTTTTAGCTTTTCTGCCTTAGAGAGATGGTCCTCCTTACCTCTATTCTCCATGTTGTTTTGACCTAGTGTCAAAGCTACTGTAATATAAGGACCAATGAGAATGTAACTATACTACGTAATAAAAGTGGCACTTTGAATAAAAAAAATGTTCGGAATTCAAAAGTTTACCGTAATGTTTATACGTATTATAGTCTAAAAGTGCAAAAGATTCAAGTCTAAAATAAAAATAAAAAGAAAACTATACGTAAGTTATTATTATAAATTTTTTTTTTAAACAGAATTATTCGGTATACACTCGGTACTTCGGTACACTTGTACTTCGGTACAACTATAATTAGATCGTTTTCACTGCATTAAAAAAAATATGAAAGTAACCCAACGTTCCCACGAGCGATTTAGCAAGAAAAAACTGCACTATAAATAGAGAAATAGATATAATATAATATAACTATACGCTAATACAACATAGCTGAATATCGTGTATGTCAAATCTGAGATTTTACACTTGACACTTCGATTTTCAGCTCTATTGTAAGTTAGCTGCAGAGTTCTATTGACAGTGCAGTTTTTTCTGTCACGAGTCGTAACCACAAAAAAAACTCACGTACTCACGAGAGTTTCTTTTGTCTTCCCGGTATTTTTCACTCCGGCGCCTTACTCACCATCCAGCCCGCAAATCCAGCACCGGTACTAATGGCCGTCAATAGTGTCAATAATTTATAATTTTTGCCTACAAGTCCGCGGCCTTCGGCTTGCAGGTTTGACCGTGAGTATGGCGCGAAAATCTGACATTGTAAATATAATAGACAAAATTTACACATTTTTATTGCGTATCTAAGAGGCAAAAGAACCCTAAAAATTGAAAGTAAAAAATTTAAATATGGTCGAATTTCGACCACAGAGCGATCACAAGTTTATTTTAATATATAATATTCTATTCTATTGTTCAGAGATCGAAACCATGACTGTGAGTTAGCTAGTGCTCCAACAACTAGACCACGAAGGCACTGGTGCTGTGAAAAATATTTAAATAAACAGTGACGGACTACACATAAATATCTGTCTTATCATATTTTCATCTACTAGTCATTTTTTTTTTCGGCCAAGTTTTTAGAGTTATTATAACTACTACACTAACTATTTATCGACAGTCAATACAGTATTGCGTGTGTCGAAAATCAAATAACCTACCATCTGGCTACCCATCTACTCGCTTGTTTCGCTCGTTTAAAAAGTATTAATGATGCGAACATAGCAAGCAGCCCTGTGCAAGCGGTTATAAGCAGGGCTTTTAGCGCGGGTCGTTGTACGTGGCGTGGCGTGCGGAGGAAGTGTTAACAGCGGGGCGGACGGCGCTATCTCCTGATATACACCCATCTCGATGCGTTGTAAGTCCGGCTCCGTTGCTAATTAATACTAGCAAATAACCCACCACTGCGAGTACTATGTAGCCAGAATGCACAGCTGTAATCAATAAAATATGGTCTCAGGGATGCCAGAGAGACATGTTCAGTTTTTTCTCGTCGTGTAACGTACTATCGAACAAGTCCGCTCTGTCTGGCATATTATGATCAAAACCTCAAGTATGCAGTCGATGCGGTCACTTACTTTGTGTTTGAATATTTTGAGGCGACCTAGTGCAAAAGAAAATGTTTGGAAACGTAAATCGGAGGAAAGGTATATGATTAGTAGAAAGTATTCGAATAAATGATATTAATATTAAGCGTAGATCGTAAACAATGATAATTAAGACGTCTGACCACCAATGGCGCCGTCCACGAATTTCAATAAAATTACCTTAAAAAGGATACAAATCTGAACGTAACATTTTAGTTTTTTCCAATGTAACGCGCATTCAATTGACGATTTGAAAGTGCTGAAAGCCTAACTCACTCACTGGTTATGAAAGCAAATAAAGTGAGCGAGTCTATCGGGTGAAAAGTTTTGTATGAAGTACATAATGACTGCAGCCCGAGCCGACACGTAGCCTGTAAGCGAGGCATTAGCGATAATCTCCCGAACCAAATTGCTCATAACTTACTTCAAATTACAATAGTTCGTTCATGTACTTTATCATTAGCCTGTTTGCCGTTGCTTACGGAAACTTAAAATAGGTTAAACAACGTCGAAATAACTTGAATAAGATGTGGCTGTGTGGACTCAGCGTTTTATTACGATAGTATGTTCACTTAAACGGGTTGTAGCCAATTGTATGAATACATAAGAATGAAAATATATAATCCTCTAGAAGGACTCTGTCTATTGTAGAAAGCCGCATTAAATTACGTGGCCTAGTTAAAAAGATCTATCCGTCCATAGTCCATAAACCTTTAGAAGACAAGAAAATCCTAAAAAATTTTATTTTTTCAAAAATCTAGTCTAGATGATTTTGATCATAATATGCATAAAAAGGCATAAATAGCTTCCGAGTTTGGTGTGTCGAGATGGGTTTTTAATAAAGTCCCAAAAAATTCACCCTTACAGGCCCGTGTAATGTAACAGGATGAAATTTAATGAGTTTTCAATTAATGTGAGGAATTCGTAACGCCGCGCCGCCCTGTCCCGCTAACAATTTACAAAAAACGTTACGTGCTTTAAATATTTATTTGCTTGAGCATACTTTATTATGAGATTAATATTATGTGATTTTTATAGAGTTTCAAATATATATTTTAAAGTTTCACCATAAATATTTGTACGGTGCAACAACCGTACAGAGCATCATCAGCATTTTTGTACATTTCACGCGTACGCTCATTTTAGATATATTTTAGGTTTAAGTCAGTTTACGCAAAACCGTCGCGCATTGTGGACTTTGTAACTCATTAGCATATAGCATTAGCATTTTATCCTGTATCTTAGAAAATATACATATTAGCAGCAGCAAATTAGTTTTACTCAGCAAACAGCAGCATCTATAGCAGCAACAGCATCTCAAGGTGTACGAACCGTACAATATTTGGTGGCTAGTGCAGTGTGTTCTGTTTGTTAATTTGTATAAAATCTTATCAGAGGGAAATAATTAATTTTAGGGATTAATAATTTAGTACTAATTAATTAAAGATTACGTTATTGATAGAAAATCTATTTGAGATTAGCCAAAGATTTGAAATTAAGAGAGCTTCTGAAGACATTTAAAATATCTAGAGGCATTTTCATTCTTAAGCAAATGCTAGAAAATTATATAGGAAAAGCGTGATATATAATAGTATATTGGAATGAGTATAGTACCTACTGCGTTTGCCAAATATTCAATTTCACGCCCGGCTTGGTATCTCTGAGGTGTTTTCTTTTCAACATTTTCTTGGAAGTAACATTGTAGTTCTGCGGTAATAATCTATCACTATTATTTCTGATACATATGTAGTAGTGACTACACTACTACATATGTATCATATATGACTATACTCATTCCAATATACTATTACTACATTATTGTATTGTAGACATCGATGATCATAAACGTATATGTAATAGACGAGGCATATTGAGGTGAAAACTGTTCCTATTTAAATGGTGGGCTTTTGAAGAATTTGGGGCCATTTTGACATTTGAAGTATGGTGAAAACCAAGATGGCGTAATTTTTTTTTATTTATTTATATATGGCATCGGCTTAAAACCATTTGCCAGTGTCAAGTTAAACAGGCGGGAAATAGCACTTTCGTTTCAATTTTCAACACCTTATTCCTATATCGTCAAGTCTAAAGTCTAGTTAAAGTCCAAATATATAGTCAGTACAGTCTATGAGTCATGTCAGTCGATTCAGTAAAGTGGTAGAAGCTTTACTGAAAGTTCCTAGGGAGTTTTGGCGGGAAAGACAAAATAACACGTTTTTAGAAGTTGTACCACTTGCCCACACTTGTGCACGATAACGAATATTTAATGGCTAATATTCTACCAATATTACACATTAAAAACCGAAATAACACAAATTTATGAATTTTACAAATTCCACAACATCACCCATTGAACTCCCCGGCAAAACTCCTAAATTTTTCTTGTATGAAGATTTGTTCTGTCAAATATATCCTATTCTATCTGACCTATCTTTAGTTTTGAATTCTTTGCCGACGATACTTACAAGAGTAATGAATTGGCTCGTTGTATCACCAGTGGTCTCATCAGACACGTCTACCTCATAGTTCGTCCCTAGGGTGCCTGTTGGTGACTGGTCCCCCACTCGTGATATCGAGACAATAATATGACAGCTGTCAGCTGTCAACTACTGATTACACAAACACTACATGTATGTTAAAGCATTTGTACTCGTAACTATGATACACTATCATAGTTAATAGTTGCTGTTAAACAGAATAAATTACTGAATTTAATCGTCATCATTTTATTCTGGTAGCTGAAAGGTTAAATGGTACTTATTCCATACTATGCTTTTCCCCAAAGTAGTAAGGCATATGATTTATAGTCAATTGTGTGAAAACATTTGCGCCAAATTTTTATACGTTCTAATTGAACCGTGAAGCTCTCATTAATTTTTTTTACACAACAGCTGTGTTAATTATGCAAAATAGATTATTAAATCAAAAAAATATTTCAAAGAGAATTACCGAGAATCGTTCGTTTTAAATTGCTTCATATTAATTTTAAGAATATTTTTGTGCAAAAAAGCAATTAATGATGATTGATAGTTTGTTTCATAAAGAGATCTCGCATACCCAGAGCAGATAAAATCCCACCGAAGTAAATGAACTATCAAACACACAGTTTCGACGAAATAAGCGATTAATTTGCGAATTTATGAATACAAATAACTTCTTTGTCGGAGAGCGCGGTTTTAAAAACAAGCTTTTACGAATGCACTGCTCAATTAAAGTGTTAATTTTTAAAATGTATCAAGCGATCAACTTTGTTTATTTTAAATTATCATTTTTAATTTTATTTATTAAATTGATAAAATAAAAATAAAATGTAAAACGTTATTTTCAATCTGTGGGCCTAGCAGGAAAATTTGACAGTGGCGTAAACGTAACGTTATCGAATGAGAGTTCTATGAAAATATCTGTCAAAATCATGATAGCGCCCATACAAATTTTATTAGATAACGTTACGTTAATGCCGCTGTCATATGTTCTTGCTGGCATATATGTTCTCTTATCTATCATGCACTGTTTAAAGTATACTTACAAACATTTAACAGTGTGATAATTTCTGATTTGGAAATGGGATGAGTGTAAATTCAATTGAGTATTATTAATAATTTGAGCCTTATTTTTAGTAGACGTGACTGTACCAAAGTATTTTTCGTTGGACTTAACTTCAAAGTCTCATTACGAATATCCGTCAAATGACCATAACGTCCAGGGTGATTAACAACAAGTTCTCAAGAAGTGTAAGGTAAATATTAATCAGAATATTCCAGAAGGCTCTAATGAAGTCGAGGCGGCCCGAGGGCACGGCAAACATTTTTAATCCGCGGCGCATCTCATAAATTTCAGCCCGCAGATGAAGTCTCTTTTGTTTTTATTCGCCTAAGAAATATTTTATACTTCATTCAATCCAATTTAATCATTTTTAATTTTGTCGAATTATAGAATGAGGGTTTTTAAATTGGTGATATCTGATAGATTTTTACATGACAAAACCGTCGGGGTACCAAGCACCGCCTGGTGACAGAAAAATAATCAAAAATTCTTATTGACCGTTTTTGATACCACTTATGTACGCCGCTAAATGACAAACGGCACCAAACGGCAGAAAAAATATCAAACACCCTCTTTCGTGTCGTATTATTATTCGGAAAATAATTATGCAACTACATGTCGACGGAAACTGAATAGGTTTGAAACAATGAGCGTATTACGTCCTCCATAAATAGGAATTTTGGTATATCAAATTATATCAAACAGGTTGAATATATCGTTTATCGTAAAATGATAATGCAATTTAATAGCAATGAATTTTTAACCGACTTCCAAAAAAAGGAGGCGGCTTACGTTCGGCTGTACATATATTAGGGTACATATATTGTACATATATTACATTGCCAAAAAAAAAATTTTCTTTGGAAATTTGAAACGCATACTCTCTACATTTTTTATAAATGCTAAAACAAATCTAAATATGATTTTTTATTTTTCTAGAATGATTGCATCCCGTGCCGACTGAGCCGCAATGTTTACAAAAAATATCGTTCGGTACTGATATTTTGTTCTGCTACAAAACCAATATAAGTACAAAACTTAGGTAAATTAGGATCTAAATAAAACAACGCTGACGTATACTTACTTATTTAAACTCATAAAATAATAACAACCAGTTTGGATAACTTCTCTTTAGGTCAGTTATTACAGGCCTGATACAAGTTTCTATGTTGAAGACACAGCGCAACAAGAACCTTCTTAATTTTATTTTTTTAGCCGCGATTTACGTACTTTTTTATGAAGATTCCTGTCAAAGAGTGCACTTAAGATGTCTTTAGCTTGATCTTTCTCGATAAGCTCCCTGGTTGTCCACCCTGTTAGACTAAAATTACTTCATTACTTCTTCTTACTTTGTTCTGAAAGACATAGATTGCTTCTCTCCTGGATTCGTACATAGACGAGAAAATCTAGTCTGGCATGCTGCGTCCAGAACTCAGAATCTGTTATATGGCCGAATCTTTTGAATATTCCGTGTTATTTACAGAAAATGTAGAAATAACAACTAATAACTCTTTGTAGTAAAACATTATTTGATATTGCACATCCTAATGCCTTCAAAAGACTAAAATTGAGGGAGAAAAAGTATTTTCAACGAAATAAAGGTAGCCAGGTCGAACGAAGCCATTGTTTAGGTGGTGTAGACAAAAAATATTTAATAATAAAGAAAAGGACAAGAAGTTAACTTTCTTTCTCCTTCTTGTAATCGGTTTTGTCTAAGTTTTTTTCTTTCTCCGCAATTTTTTTGTCTAAACCACCTGAGCAATGGTTTGGGTGTCCTTTCTCTCTTTGTTTCTTTGAAAATTACATTTCTTCCTCAATTGCAATCCCATTTAATTGTCAGAATAAGTTTTATAATCTTATTAAGAATATAATTTATATCGATCCTCACAAACATTCACATTTATTGTAGTAGTTGTATGTTCTACCTCGGTCAGTACTTTTCGAGTCTTTTGACCACCATAATCATAGTAATCTTATACTTTAAACCAGACAATCTTGTACATATATAATCGATTTCTCGAAAACGGCTGCAAGTATTACAATGAAATTTAGTATACAGAGAGATTCTGGGGGAGAAAAATCTATCTATCGATCTAGCTAGGTCTTATATGTCTGGGAAACTGCGCATTTTTAAGCTATAAGTATATGTTTTATTTCATTTCACATTATATCAATAATTTCGACTCTATTATGTTAGTCTGATTGGCAGTTTGGTGTGCGAATGTATAATTTTTGCTTTGTTATTCGGTATTAAAATTCGGAATGTGATGGGTTCGATTCCTAGTCAGATAAATATTTTTGTGATTGTTTTTTGTTTTTTTTAATTTATCATAATTTCAAGCAAAGCTCTGTTACCAAGGTACTGTTAAATTAAATGCGCTAATGACGTAAACCATGATTTAACATTAAAGACGGAAATGTCTTAGCCCAGATCCACAGTGCAGATAAACCCATTTCTATATCGGAGCTGCGGCGCCCCAAAACGGGCGGTAACTAACTTTTAACTCGATAGAGCTCCAACGTTTTAAGGTCTGCGAAAATCTTTTAACAGCTTTCTTTTAGTTTACAGTCCTCGAACCGTTATTTTGTTTAAAATTTCGAAACAAAATATAGAATGGTTGAGGTTTACTTTTAAAGTTCTCAGCAATGTTTACTTCTATAAATTCAACGGATGTTTTATCTGCGTTAAGGCTATAATCCGATTAGTATCTTTGCATATTGTGCTCTTTTCTAGATACAGGTAGTGAAAGGCGTGGATGTGCGATTAGTTTTAAATCTTGTTATGTGTGAGCTTGTTTATTTTACTTACGAGCATTTTGTTACTCTGATATTGCAAATGTTTTAAACGTTGGAAATCATTTAATTATATTATAAAGACGAGAGATTTTATTGTTTATTGGCATTGAATAGGCTCCGAAGCTACTGGACCTATTTTGATGAAATGTGGCACAGATATAAAATACGGGCAAGGCCCTTTTTATCATGATGTACGGTTGTTATTTTTGTAACACTGCTAGACGATGTCCGCGACTATATATACACTCAAATGGAAATCGTGCAGGGACTGTACATTTGCGCGATAAAAAGTAGCATATGTCCTCAATCGTCAAAGTCAAAGTCAAAGTCAAAATTTTTTATTTAAAATAGGTATTTTCATACACTTTTTGAACGTCGACGTCGTCGTGGTCGTCGAACGTCGTGGTCTACTTCATATCTGAGCCAAATTTCATCAAAATCGGTTGATTACTTTCAGAGTCTATTTAATCCAAACAAACAATATATTTTTTTATTTTTATTATAACATTATAGTGTAGACAAATAAATCAACATAAACAATTTCTGTTTCATAGTAGAAATTAACATTTTCATTATCTGGTTTTAACTCTAATGGAATGAGCTAGCGTTTTCGATAATCTGCTAACTCAACCCTAATTGAAGTTTGTACGTATGAAAGAACATTTTATTAAGCATTAGCCAACAAACGACGAAGTATCGACAATGTGGCTACACAATTCGTGTTTTTACGATAAGCATCGGTCCCACCTTGCCACCATTAAGGGTCAGGCGATGTTCAGATAGAGGGCAATTTATGCACCACAATCTCTAAGGGCTTGAATTTACTCGTGTAGGCCGGGGATTACTATCTGATGCCTTCTTTTAATATAACTTGGTAATGATATAGATAAGATTTAATGATAGATTTAGTGAGGATTGGAAAAGCAAACTAGGTTATATTTAATTGAGCTTGGTTTTTTCAATGAATATTTTTTGATCAAAGAGGACTACGATTTCAAATTATTAAATGAAAAAAAAAACGTGATAAAAATTCTTTATTGTACAGTAAATGATAATCCTAAACGATGTCATAAATGTTTATTTTTTATTTATTTATGTCTATTCTTTTCTTCATAAAGTTACAAATTAAGTAGGTATCCTAAACAAACTTCTAAATTATACAACACTTTTGGGAATAATCCTACTACTAAGTATTTATAAATGTTTGCAAGGATGGATGGATGTTTGTGACTCTTTCACGCAAAAACTACTAAAAGGATTTTGTTGAAATTTGGTGAGGTATCTAACTATTTAGGCTCGGGATACATAGGCCTCTTTTTATCCCCCCCACATAGTGTCCCCGTAGGACACTGTATATACGTAGGCGGAGCTAGAGACTCTAGACTGTAAAAGCCAATCCTAGTTGGCAGCGAATTAGTTTCTAGACTTTGTTGTTGTCCACCGCCCTGGAGGGATTTCATCCCTATTCAATGGGAGTTCGTCACAACTCCCAAAACAAAATAAAATTACAGTGCAAAAATAAAGTTTCATACAAAACTCGGCGGTAAACATTTTTGTTTACTGTTCCACGTTGTCGACGTTGACATGTTTTGAGCATTATTTAAAATCTTTTCAACATCATCGCCATTCATAATAGAAGCAGTTCGACAACCTACTTACAATTCTAAAACTCTTTACGAATAAAATATGAAGTGTAATTTTTTAGCGGAGAATTGAAATACTTTAACAACAACTACTTCTTTTTACCCGACTACTTCAAAGCGAAAAGAAAGTTTTTTTTTTTCGAAAGGGTCTACGCTAAGGGTCGGGTTAAGACCGCTGTAGCTACATCGGACTATCACTAACCTGGTGGCTAGTTTTTTAGGTAAGAGTCGATGGGAGGGTTTGACCCTCCCTAACATCACCCGGGTGATGTTCAGACCGGATATTGGGGACAGCTACGGATTGTGAGTTATTATTATGACGCGGGTCTCTCCTGCTAAGGGGTCCGACCCCTTCCTCACTCGCTGAGGAGTGAGGTTGCTCGCGCGCGGTAGCAAAAACTAGCGGCGTGCGAGTTATCGCGATAGAGGAGCTCTCATTTTTATCCGCGTACGGTCTGTACGTGTTGTCGTGTCGGATGTGGGACCTCGGGGTAGGCGCCGGCGTCGACCCTGGTGCGATACTAACCTCGCGGGTGCGTGTGATTTGTGTTTACGTAACTGTACACAGTACGTTACGTATTTTGTGATCGGGTCCACGGGATCGGCTAAGATATGCTTAGGCCGTTTGTACGGGTGTCGGAAAGTCTGTGCGTCGTGATTATAGTGATTATAGTCCAGGGCCTTTTGGATAAGTGGGTTTGGGTGATTTTTGCCTTTATCAAAGAATCTCTCTACGAGTTCCTTGATATAGGCTTGTGATGGGCTCGCAGTCCCTATGCAAGTCGATGTTACGCATGTACCAGGGGGCGCCTGTTGCCATGCGTAGAAACCGGTTTTGGACTTTTTGCAAACGGTCCAATTGAGACGCGCTTATCTGTGCGAAAGAGACGCACGCATGAGTGAGTATCGTTCTAATGCAAACTTTATACAATGTAAGCTTATGTCTTAGGGACATTTTGCTTCGCGAATTAATTAGCGGATATAATTTGTAGAATACAAATTTCGCTTTACGTAATGTATTACTAATGTGACTCGAAAACGACATCGACTTGTTTAGTACTACGCCTAAATATTTGACCTGAGTGACCTTTGGGATTATGTTGACGTGCAGGCTTATAGGGCTCATTATTTTACGGAGGCAAGTGCGCCTCATTGCACTTTTCCTATCGAATTGGATGGCGTGACTTTTGTCGGGGTTAACTTCTATTCTCCATTTGGAGAGAGAGCAGAATCAATTACCGAGAGCGGTAACTGACTCCTGGAGGGCTTTAGACGCGGTACAGGCTCGTATGTGGGAATAATAATGGGCTGTGTCGTCCGCGAACATAGCTAATTGCACTTAAGCGTGTTTAGGGATGTCACTAGTACACAGGTTATATAGGGAGGGCGAGAGGACCGAGCCCTGCGGTACTCCCGCCTCCATATATCTTGGCGACGACAGTGCGCCGTCAACGCGGAAATGAAATTTACGATTTTTTAAGAAGTTACTAATTAGTAAAACAAGATAATCGGGTATTCCCATTTGATAGAGTTTGTATAACAGTCCGTTATGCCAAATTTTATCAAAAGCTTTTGCAATGTCAAAGAATACGGCGCATATCGTCTTCCTGTCGTTTTTGCTAGTAATTATGTACTCCGTTAAGCGGTGTACTTGAGCGGGACAGTTGTGCATTTTGCGGAAGGCAAACTGCTCGTCTGGAAGGAGTTTTTTGTCGGTTATGACGTCATTGAGGCGCCTTTTTATAACTCTTTCGTAGAATTTACCAAGGGAGCTAATGAGACTTATTGGACGGTAGCTAACAGGCACTTCCGGGGTTTCCCCGGTTTGTGGATACCTATGACAATAGCTACTTTCCAAATGTCTGGAAATGAACATCCTACTAAGAGGGCGTTAAAAATGTTCACTAGGAGTGAATTAGCTCAGACGTTAACATTTTAAGTGTTTTGTTTAAAATACCGTCGAGGCCTGGGGCCTTTTTGTCATTCATACACTTAATAATGTCACTGACCTCCTCCGAGTCCACCATCCTCACCCTATCTACATCAGGTGGCCTTGAGAGTCGGCTGTTGACCTCGCTATTTACTAAGCTAAGGTGCACGGGATTAATCGGGAGAGTACTCGGCCGGCACTGTTGTTCGAAATTATCAGCTAGGCACTGGACCTTGTCTTCGAATGCAGGAGGACGGTTTGGTCTGTCTAACGGAGGCATATCGCTCTCCGTGTTGTTTTTGAGGGCCTTCGCGAGTGGCCAGTACGCCACGTGAGACGGCTCTAAATCGCTGAGAAGTCGATCCCAACTCTCGGCTTTGTGCTGTTTAATCTTAAACTTTACTTCCCTCTCGTAGTGATGGAGGGCTTTAGACGGGTAGCGATCATATGTGCGCTTAGCCGCATTTGGGAGTCTGATGGACTCCTTTATCCTCAGGGAGGGGCCAACGGCCCTTGGGGGTCGTTGGAACCTTCCTAGATGAGTTCTCTATGGTCGCTACCAGGTGATCGGTCAAGTGGGAGGCGGCCTCTATGGCTGTCTCTTTACTAACTATACTATCGGGGATTTTATCTAGGTGACTAGATCGGAGGACTTTGATGTTCTCCGCTAATAATTTATAGTTTACTATCTTCCTAGTACTAGAATTGTTGGGGTTAAGACTACCAAGTGTAATCGTAACTGGTCTGTAGTCAGAGTTAAGCTCGTGGAGAGTCGCAATATAGATATTGAGAGAAACATTTTTTACTAAAGCTATGTCTATCGTACTAGGATCGCGTATGACACCGTTGATGTTTTCATTGGTGTCATAGCGAGTGGGGTCAGTGGGAGCTAGTAGTGCAAAAATTAGAGTATCGGTTAAACTACAAAGAATGATGCCGTTTCTATTGTTACATACGTTGCCCCACTCAGTGTGTTTGCAATTTAGGTCGCCGGCAATGATGACGGCGTTGCCTAAGTTAAATAGCGACTGTAGGTCGCTAGAATGTAGTTCTTTGTTGCACGCTAAGTACGCGCTTACTATTATATTGGTCCGTGACCAGACATACTAATGTGGCAAATAGATGTCTCTAAAGTTAATAATGGCGGTGGCTCTAGGGGAATACAATGTAATGATTTTTTATAGTAGAAAAGAGTACCTCCGAGTCGGGATCGAGTTCTATCGTTTCTGACTAATTTGTAGTTAGCTTTTTTACGGCTCCTCATACTAAGTTTTAAAAACGTCTCCTGCACTAGAAGAATGTCGACATTTTGACTGCTTACAAAATCGCGAATTTCACTTATGTTATTCCTAATGCCGTTCGTATTGAATGACACTACGCGTAACGAGTGCGGCTTTGTCCTTCCCGAAGGCTCCATTAATTACCGTCGAGGGAGAGCGCCTTGATCTGACGGATCAAGACCTGATGGTCTGACAAAGCTTGGATGCGGTCTGTGGCCGATCCTTTTAGTTTTGTCGCTAAAATAGAAAGCTCCATCGGGTCAATAGGTCCGATGTTGCTTAAGAACTGTTGGACGAAAGAGAGGTCTGCAGTGAAGCTGGGAGTCGGGGGGGAGGGCGTGGCCTTAGGCGCTTTGGGAGCGGAGGGCATGGCCTTATTGGGGAGAGCGGGGAAAACCGCTAACTCCGAACTACGATTCTACGTGGGCTTGAACCACGCAGATTGGGAGGGTAGGGGAGCAGGGACGAATCTCTGCTTGGGGGGGGGGCACCTTTCGTATGTGGTGCAATGCGCTTTTTTACTTTGGGTGCTTTTTGCACCCTCTGTAATTGGCGGGGTGTCCTTGGGACTTACAGAGAACACAGCTGGGGGGTTCGGACTCCTCAGCTGGGCTCTTACGGGACAGTCAGAGGTGCCGTGGTCACCGAGACACTTACGCAACGCGGCCTAGCTTGGCAATTCCGTGCCGAGTGCCCGTAAAGTTGGCATCGGTGGCACTGGCCAGGGATGCCCCTTTTACGGGGGGGCTCGACGCGGATGTCCGTAATGTGACAGATGGCTCGGATATTGAAGATATCCTTACCCTCTGGCGTAAGAGGAAGTGTTACGAGTATCATATTGTACTCGTGTTTTTTAATTGGATGGTACATACGATGTACCTCTATGGCGGGATAACCCTGGGACTGGATGTCCATGGGTACCTCTCTTGTGGAGAGGCACTTATCGACTCCGGTAATGACGATGCGCAGAAGGCGCTCGTCTTCGAGGGCATAAGTGTGATAACCTATGTTCTTTGTGCGTAGGAACGCGGTGAGGAGGCGGTGATCCTCCGAAATCTTAACCTGCACTTTAATACCGATGGGGGTCGTATGTGCAGAAGAGTAACGAAGCTTAGTAACGCTGCGGAGATTAAATTCCATATGGCCATCTCATGTATGATTACAGGAGGAGGCTTTTTTGGAGTACGGACGGCCTGAGGGGCCTGGGAGGCCTGAGGGGCCTGGGAGGCCGGAAGGGCCTGGGAGGCCGGAAGGGCCTGGGAGGCCGGAAGGGCCTGGGAGGCCGGAGAGGCCTGAGAGGTTCGGGGGACCTAGGAGGCCAGAGGGGCCTGGGTGGCCAGAGGGGCCTGGGAGGCCAGAGGGGCCGGGAGGGCCGATGGGGTAGCGGGGGCCGCGGAGCTATGAGCCTGCACGGTTTTCCTATTTTTAGTTTTGGTTACCGATTTCGACGGGGAAGATAAGACTGGAGAGGAGGTGCCTTCTGGGCGCTTCCTCTTCTTAGTCTTCTTGTAGAAAAGGAAGAGTATGTATATCATATATGTAACTACTGGCCCGATTGTAATAAATGTGGTGGCAATAGGTTCGTAATAATAGTCCAGGTAACATAGGCTTATATAATTTACGTAGTCGGGTTATATTTTTTTATAAAAATTGTAGTTAATAATAATATCATTGTCATCATATATTTAATTTACCACCTCAATAAAATCACTACATTTACAAAGGTGAGGCACGCGTTTATGTCAATGAGAGAATAGCGTCCTACGCTAACGACATTACACATTAAGTTGCGTACACACTAGGGCCCGCGACGAGGTAGAGAAGCGAGTAGCGACATGAAATATTTGACGACCAATCTCGGTCGCTTAATGTCTCTGAGTATAGTGCCTTATACGATCTTTACTTAATTAATTCAATTTTTGTTTATAGGGAGCAAATAAGCACACGAATCCCCTGATGGAAAGCCGTTGTTAATGATTATCCTCGATACTAGAGGACTCAGAGAACGCAAGTGCATTGTCGGCCTTTGAAAAAGAAAAGCGCCTTTTTCTTAAATGTTTCAAATTGCGACAGTTGATTTCTACTGTCGCACTTTGAAATTTTTAAGAATCGAAATTGACTGGAGTCTTGACCTTGGATAGGCTTGGAATATTATTTTAGTTAAAAATTTACGGGAGGTTAAAGTTAGCTTCATAGAGAAATGTTTGGTAGGTAGTCAAGGTATTTAGTCTCCAAGTGCGCAAATACTCAAGGCGAGACACTGTCGCTAAACTTCCAGCCCAATCTCGCTTAGACCCCCATAAACATTTTATTTCATACCGCAGTAAACTTCCGCGCTGAACTTTAAAGAATTATGTCGATTTTACGCTGTCTACTCTTTTTATATTCTTTTATGTCTGCAGGTACGTAAAAAGTTGTTTTGGGATTTGTTGCTTCTAACTTTCCCAATTTAGCTTTACGAATGAGTAGGAGTAGGGCTCTATTATTAACATGAAGAAAAACTTTTTATCCAGATACTTGAATCATATACACAACACATCATTTATGATACTCGATAAAATCCTTTATGTCCTTAAAAAATGAACGAAAGGTAAAGTTTGAAAAATGTATAAAGAGAATAATCGTTGTAAGGTGTATTGGGGTATTCATTTACATCCACATCCGACGTGCAACAGACACGCGGCAGGCTGTGGCTCGAACTTAATTAAACCTCAATGCTGAAACGTGCATTCTTTGAGCAAAAGTCATATTTATGCATCCAATGCGCCTACGAAATTTCAGCATAATACTGAAATCGTTAAAAATATTAATAAATAAAGCAAAAACTTTAAGTACAGATTTACAAGAAAGAGAGTTTTACAACGGAGTTTTACTGTACAGTTTTACAAGAGTTGTGCGAACGGAGGTTCATTTCATTTTCATTTCATAACATAGAAATAAACAATATAAAGTTACACACACTACCTCACTCACACTACTAAAACAGTAGGTTTGACACAATTGTCAAGCTTTCTTTCATATTCCATAAACAAAATTTACATATTTTTATTGCGTATCTATGAGGCAAAAGAACCCTAAAAGAATCTAAACCTTAAACATTAAAGTATGGTCGAATTATGACCACTAGCCGGCTATAATCAAATACAATACATATTATGTATGTGACGAAATATTTCTAAAAAATATTGACTAAGTATAATATTACATTTGCAAATTAATAATAGTTTTTTCAGTACGAATAATCGACATGGTGATAAATCGTGGTTAACAATCAATTAGGCCGAGTTTATTCTTTAAAGTAATTTCGTTAAAGTCCGTGAATGAAATCCTAAAAGCAACATCACGATACTATATTTTCTAGAACGATACCAACTTTACCAGTATATTATCTTAATTCAACTACATATTAAACCATAACAGCGAGTATTAGCTAATAGCTAATCGCTAAGATAATTTATCTAGTAATGTGCTCTATGATTAGCCAATTATGTAATGGAGCATGATATTAACCGCTTCATAATTTGTTTGTTCTCTGTTCCTGGATCAGATTATGAAACAGTAAGTCAATTTACCTTTTGCAAACAGTATTTTAAAATCCTGATACGGGACGGTAACAAATGAGCAGTTGCCTTGGCTGATAGATTAACCGCACACTTAATATTAATATTTCAAATGAATTTAATTAATTATTTTTATGTATGCCAAGCTTGTATTAATCAAGAGAATCGTGCATACATTATTACAGTGTTATAAATAAATGAAAATAAAATGGCGCCGGTGAAATTAAAATGGCGGTTAAAGCGTTCGTTCGTTTGTGACGGCCTTTCGCAATTTACTCGGCCGGCAGCGAAATGTTTCAAAACCAACAGTTCACGGCAATATTGATCGGTCAGGATTGAAAGTAGACTTCAGGTAGTGATGTGAACTACTAATAGTAAGCGTATTCTTCTTAATTTTCAATGAAATTGATAATAGCTATTTAAATAAAAGGAGAGGTCCTCACTGACAGACTGACTGACTGACTGATTGACGCTCCCACAGCCGCCGTAATCGCTAATGGTAGAAACGTGAAATTTAGACAGTAACTAGTTTTAATTTACAATGTAGATGCACACTTAAAAGGATATTTTCGATTCCACCTTTAAAGGGGTGAAATAGCGGTTGAAAGTTTGTATGGAAAATCTTCAAACCTGCACCGATTTCGATGTAAAATTATATTCTTGCTCTTTAATACATTTAATTAAATATGTATTTCAGATTTTATTAGAATTCACTCTCTGAAGGTGTAAAATAAGGGTTGTAAGTTTGTATGAAAAATACTTAAACGAATGTCCCGATTTTAATAAAATTTAATATCCGAGGTTATAAATACAAATTATTTATTGGGAAGGTTTTAAGGAAGGAAAGTATTTTATAGTTTTTTTTAATATTCGCCCCTTAGAGGGATGAAATATTGGTCCTAAGTTTGTCTTAAGAAATATCAACAACTTGAGGAATGCGTTAAATTTTGACACGCAGAAAGTTATTGCGATGTAGCAATCAAAAGCTAGTAATATTATAATAACGGATTGTAACGAGAAAAAGACTTGAAAGGTTTGTAACAACAAAGCGTTATTTGGATTTTCCGATTTGATGAAATCTTTTAGTACCACAGTATATGCAAAGATAAAGTACTTGTATAAACTTTATCTATGCTTACAACTATAAATATGGTTTCAGTTTTTTTTTTAATTGTAGAAATTTGGAGCGTATATACATGGATGCTCGTGACTCCACCTGAAAGGCCAAAAACTTCAATGCCATCAATAGATCAGTCTCCAAAGACCAAACTACCAAAGATCTACATTGTTATGTATGTAAATCTGCACAATGACGCGAATTTTTATCCACATCATTTTATTATGACGTACTTTTAAAGGCTTTGTTTTCCATTTCATTATCACGGTATTTTCCTAATACATTGAAAATATGTTTTGGCCGAAAACAGAAGCAGTTTTTTTAGTGCCGTAATTCTATCTTTTTACTGTTTTGTGTCAGTTTATTGTGCTATAAGTTTTTTAGAACTAAAGCATCTTTAGTTCACTTCACTTTGTAATCATTACAACATTACATACCCTAAAGCTTTTAGGAGTTCTCTGGTACCTAGTTCTATACAGGTAATGTATAAGTAAAGACACCATATTTTGGATTTATAATATTTTACTAGATGTTTCCCGCTACATCGTTCGCGCAAAAGTAAATCCCGCTGGAGCCGTACATTTTCCCGCGATAAAAGATGTCCTACCCCGTGGTTCACTCTACATCCGTGCCAAAAGACGTTGGGCATTTCTGACGCGCTTCTTAAAAAAGTGTCGACCACAAACCAAAATACTAAAGATTGTACAATTTTCAGTCACATTCCATTTCCTGTAATTATTTTAATTCAGTTCCGTGGAGAATTTGAGATAATCAATATCAATATTTGAGATAAATGATAATCATATTTTATATGAATATTAATTGAAATGAGTTAAAATGTATGGGAATTTTAATAATAAACTTCTGCAGATATGCGACCTGTGTCGTTGTAATCGAGGTGTAAGGTGTAATTACGCTTGCATCTAGCCTGATTTTGTCTTTGGTTGCCGTAGCAAATTGTTCCATAGAAAATGCCCAGTGTCCTTTCATCAAAATCGGGCTAGTTGTTTCGGAGTCTATTAAATGCAAACAAAAACAAACATACAAACAAACAAGTCTTTTATCTTTATAATATTGTTATAGACACTATTTAATACTTACAAAATACCAGTACATTGGGATTCTTCTTTCTTCTACTTTGCGGTTTACTATAGGTACGTAATAGGCTAGTTTCATCTATCAAAATCAAATGATGTAAATTTGTTATTTATATAGTTTTTATCATAAGAGATACGAACACAACACTATTTTGTTATATAAATATGCGATTTATTTTTAATTTCGAAAATAAAACTGTAGTTTTATTATCTGTATGTCACGTGACCGAAAACGCCAGCCGCCATATTTTTCTTGTAAGTGACGTCATAAGTACTGAATCAAATCGAAAAAATGTAGAATAGCCTATTGAAAGAACACGATTGTGCGGTTACACAAATGCTCATATCCGAAATAGCTCCGCAGCATAAATTTAATATCCAGCCGAGGATCCACTTAAACTTTTGTAACAAATTTCATTTATCTACTTCTCCGTGGAATTTCATAAAATCGATTATTATCTAGATGCTTTAAATTTGGATGAACGAATACCTATATTGTATTTTTATAAACGATCCCTTGAAAGATTTTGAGGGTTCCTTCCCAATCTGTTTATGGTAAATAGGTTGACGCACAATATGGCAAAAACAAATGTAGGTAAGTTTGTATCTTTTTCTGTGACCGATTTTAATTATACCTACTCAACAAGTGTTCTCGAAGTCAAGGTCATCGTTCACGCTTCTATGCCATTAATGTGTTTTAATTTGTAGCACAAAAACTGTAACATTATTATTATTGCCGAAGGCCTCAAGATAATATATTCCCGCTTTATATGCCAGATACAAAATTTCAAAGGGCTCCAAAAATGTTAACTTAATCGACATCCTTAGAGCGTTTCCATATAACGCGATACGATAGCCGATATCGGACCGGAAAACGCTCATGTGTTGTCGGTATAAGAGCGTTTTCACATTGATTAGGTCCGATACCCGATATCGCGCCAACATGTCATTTAATGACAAAGACAGGTTTATGTTTCAATATAAAACACTCAAATTAATAACTATATAGCATATATACCCGGTTATTAGTAAGAGAAGAAACATAATATATCTTTCCTTAATATACAACATGCTAACACTTATTATAAGTGATATAAAGTCGTAATTTCAAAGTCGTAAAAAAGAACCTAAAGATCACCAAGTCGGGACAAACTTCGAAAAGAGCGAAAAGTCATGGGGATTTGCTTTCTCTTTTACTCTTATGGGGCCATTGATGTTTTGTGAGATAGATAGCTGCTTATAGATTCAATTTAGTGCCCCTATCATCTAAATTCTTCTTCCAAGATATATCTGTCTCTCACATTATCGCTTGCGATATCGGATATCGTGATCGCGTTATGTGAAAAAGCTTTGAATATCTGTTATATTTTATGAGGCAATGAGGATGGAACAGGAGAATAAGTAATAGGGCGCGTAAAAAAGTGCCTGAAGGCGCCAATAGCTCCATCTGTCATACACGCGGAGTCCCCGTGGATTAAAGTGCAAATAAAAACGCGACTAACTTCACTTCATTGAGTTCCGTTCTAGGTTATAGTTTATTACAATTTGAAAAAAATAAATAAAACATAACTTCTAAAAAAGTTTCAACTGATTAGCAAAATATATTATAATATAATTAGTTATCTTATTATTAGTTATCTTCTTAATACGTCCTCCAGTCCTGTGGAGCAGGCTCGCCTCTTAGCTGCGGAGAAGTGGGAGTGGGGCCTTTGGCTACAAGCATTACCGTCACCCAATACGGGCACATTGCTGGATCGAACAGATTTCCGGTTAGCCACTTCCCTGCGTCTTGGCACCCCCCACGTCGTCCCCTATCGCTGTGTTTGTGGTGCAAACGTGGATAGCCTCGGACACCACGGGCTGTCCTGTCAACGAAGCGCGGGCCGCATCCCCCGACATCACTGCCTGAACGATCTCATCCGTCGGGCTCTTGTCACCGCCGGAGTGCCAGCTGTGCTGGAACCCTCTGGTTTGGCGCGCGACGATGGCAAGAGACCAGACGGTATGACCCTGGTCCCTTGGAGAGTGGGACGGGCCATTGTATGGGACGCTACTTGCGTCGATACACTTGCTCCGTCCCATGTCCAGGGCACCTCGAGTTCTGCAGGTGCGGCCGCCAATTAGGCGGAAAACCTCAAGCGGCGCAAATATGAGAACCTTAGTGGGGATCTCATATTTGAACCATTTGGGGTTGAAACCCTAGGTACATGGGGTCTGGGTGCGCACAAACTTTTCACAGAAATCTCCGAAGAACTCATTGAGACCACCCGAGACCCCAGACCCGGCACCTACCTGGCCCAGAGAATAAGTATCGCAATCCAGCGAGGAAACTCTTTGAGCCTTCTAGGTACTCTGCCTGGTGGGGACGACCTGGGAGATTTCTTTGTTTTGTAGCATTTTAAGTTTTGGAGTAGTTATTATTTTTTTAGTACTTACCTACTTTTATAGTTTGTAAATATTTTAAATAGTTTTCAGTTAATAAATATATTATATTAATATAATTAGTAGCAGTTAGTAATACCTACTTACTATTTGACAAAATTTTAATTAATTATATTTCTTTACATAAATATAATTAATTTAATTTATGACTTACAATTATTTTGGTTCATTTGTGTTGATTTGGATGATTACTATAACAAAATTATTGTAACTACTACCTATTGTACCTGACGTTAACATTGAATAAATCTACTACATAACCATGAATCATAAATTCTAGTTCAAGAGAATAACACAGAATAAAGGAATCTGTGTTTAATAAAGGTTCCCTAATGAAGGACAATTAGGTACATATTTTTACGAGTACAATATTACGACTAGGAAATATTGGTTGCGCACAGCATAGTCTCAATAACAGGGCCAGTGCGTTGATTAACGGTCTAGTTCTGTTGTTATTAGATACCTAATGTATTTACTTTATTGACGGTATTAAGTAAAAAGCCTAGGCTTTGTTACGTGAAATCTGAAATCTCTGGTATAGTTTTCTCACTAATATAACCTATTACCTAACCAAGAGCAAGTCAATATAACAGTAAAAAAATATATATTGCGCGTTTACAAAAACCTTAAACGCGCTTGTTTGTTTTTAAATACTTCAAAAGATATTCAAGTTTCTATATCTTATAGTTTTGAAATGCCCAGGGTGGGTGGGAGAAAAGTGGTTGACTTTGTAAAAAAGTCATGAATGAAATTTAGATTTTTTATTTAAAAATACCTATTTGTCAATGGGGTAGATTAAAAAAATATTTTTTATTCCCACTTCGCATGTATGGAGAGCCACCTCTAAAATATAATATTATTATAATCTTATGATCTTTGATTAAATCTGAGATCTATACACAATCTATAGCTTCACCAAATGTCATCCATTTCTATTGATAATTACAAAAGTTGGAAGGACAGACAGACTGACAGACGGACGCGGGCGGTGTGAGCGAAACTATAAAGGTTCCTTGTAGTACTACTTCAGTACCCTAATAATAAAGAGGAAAAAATTGTTGGTTTGTTTGTATGTCTGTCTTGTGGGTTGCTTGGAAGAAGCCGCCCTTTGTGTTTGTACTAAGTTGTTAAGTTATATATAATAGGTGTTGCCTGCGACTTCGTCCACGTAAAAGTTAATCTCGCGGAAACCGCACATTCTTGCACGCTAAAAAATTGCATATTATGTGCTTCTCCGTAGTCTACTCTATATCTGTGTCAAATTTAATCAAAATCGTTCCAATAGTTTCGGAGGCCATTCAATGCAAACAAACAACTCGTGGTATAATCTATGCCTGTGCAACTTTATATAGTGGCAAAATTTACGGTCCCCGCAGGATTTATTTCGCACGTACGGAGTTGCGCGAGATTATTCATGTTTAATATTTGAGTTCTGTAAAACTTTATGCGAATCGAAAGTTATTAAGTAAAATAAATATATATAAAGTCCTATTGTACCTTCTAAGCTCAAAGTACATTTTTTCGTCACCGTAAAAAAACTAAACTTTAAATGTTTCTATAATATTTCAGATTACGATTTAAGCACTCGTATTTTATACGTCATAAATTATATACGTTTCTGAGATTCTTTAGTTTTAGAACCTTGATAAAGTTTTTCTGTAATATGAATTAATAACACGTAAGATCTACAACGATAACATCTAAAACATTTGTCCCTTCTATCACTTAATAGGGTAAAATTAACTATAAGCAGCGCAGAACATATTATGAGCCAGTTTTATAGTCTCTCCGCACCTGCGTCTGACTACCCACGCCTAAACCCTTTAACTCATTTTCATGATTTTGAGTTAGTAATGGACTACGTAAGTATGAGTTACAAGTTATATTCCAGAGATTTCATTACGACAAAATGTAAGTATCCAACGAATCCAGTAACCACCGCCACATGTATGCCGCATAAAACATTTCCATTTGCCTAAATTTACGTAGCAACTATTTTGTAATCTGTGCCTAAATTCCGTGTCGCCGCGCGCCCAAAGTCAACATTATGACGTCAGACTACATGAGGTCTTAATGCGGCCGGCGGTGATTAAACTAATGATTTTTTAATACCGGCGGCATTCGGGACACGGTGTTATCGACACGAGCCATAAATCTCCGCCACAATTAATCATTGCCTGACCGTGACGGCGGTCGCGACAACGCCCAAGACGCTGTTTTTGTATCTACCCTTTGTCTTTTACTTTCTTTCCTTCTATATTTTACATTAATCTTCACTTTTTATACTGTTTTGATTTAAAGTCCTTTTTTATAAGGCAATAAGTTTGATTAGGATATGATCTAGTCTGGTGATGATAAGGACTGTCATTATGTGTTCAGTTTCGTTTGTAAACATACACCAAAGGGTGTGTACTGGACCAGCAGATGTATTGGTTGGCACACTTAATCCTGGCCGAAACCAACACCTGGTCCTATGTGGACTGTATATTCTTCCTCTTCGATAGCTCAGGGATTTGATTGAAAGTCAGATTGAAACGCACGTTTATTTTTATTCTCCCTGATACTATACATAGAGCACTATTTTCTTCCAGTTTTCTTCCAGAGTTTCTTCCAGATCTTCTTCGTATTCTGGTCATGTGGACCGATGACCGACTGATTTAACAGTGAATTATGCCGGATCTCGGCACTATATTTATACCCGCAATCTGGGAGGCTCCGCAGGGTTGCAAGGTCATGACCCCGTATCATGGTTTCATGCTATCTCGTTTCGCGCAGTGCGTCTCTTTCTTGCACTCACGTATTCGTTCGCGGTAACCTGTTAAGCCCCACAGATTGCTAGATGCGTAAAAAGCTACCTTATACCTAAAAACTCGATACAATACAATGTCTTACAACTATTTACATATTATAATACATTATATACAAGATACACACACAGATTAAAGTCTTATTTACATTAATTGCAATTCTATCCACAACAGGGTGTAATAAGTATAATAAGTAGTTCTAGGTGCTATTAGGGTTCAACGTCAATTAAATACTAGGTTTTGTCGTGGTGCGTATAATGCATGGCATATTATTTCAAACTTGATGAAACGTTGATAAAGCCAATTAGTGCCCTGTACACGTAAGGTATGGACCGCGCATCGGACCGCGTTCCAAACTGCGGATGGATTTGTGCGGTTTGAACCTGTAATCGTACTGTCGTGTACGCGAGTACAATTTTATCTGTAAGAATAATATAAGGGTAGATAGGTGAACCTGGGATCTCAGTCCATGTGGAAAGTGCACTCGCATTGAAACGCCATTTCAGACTGTCAGCCCCGCACATCTACACATTGGTGTCGGAGTGTGGGTTGGAACGGCGTGTGCTGTTTCCCGCGGTCCAATCTTTACGTGTAAATGGCTATTAAGGCTCTTAAAACCTATGTCTTTTATAAAAATACGTTAATGTGGCTTGATGGTTTATTTTTAATCCAGCTGGGATTTATATACTAGATGAAAGAGATTTGGTTAGTAAATCTATTCAGTGCTACTTTCACAACATAAGTTACATACCTCAACGTATAAAACAAAAAAGGTCGGACCGGATTGGAAGAATCGAGAAAGTTTCGAACAAAAAACATCGGTAGGCAAATGGCAGTGCATACATCATGTTAACTCGAATAAATCACACACACACACCGATCACTGATCAAAGTTAGGTGAATTTAGTGGATATTCGAATAAATCAGACTTCTCACCCGTGAAATTAAAACGAGTTCAAACTTAAACTTGAATCTATCACAAGTGCCAAACTAGCGCCGGTATTTGGTTATCCGATCCACCATCATCAGCACATTGCATGTTTATTTTGTAGCCTATACATATAGGCTACAGATAAAATAGACAGGTATTATTATCATTTTGCTAATGTTTGTTTGCAATCCAGTGATAGAGTAACAAAAGTGAAAATCTTAGGTTAAAATTGAAATACATAAAATATTTTAGAGGTAACGAGAATCAAATATCTTTTTTTACAGAAAAATATGTCCATTTAAGAGTTTATTTGAATACAAACAATAGGAGGAATCTGGCTGGCCCTAGTGAAGATCCGTATTAACGGTAAATCTGCTTCTAAGTCAATAAAATCTACGAGTCATAGACAATAATACGGTATTCAAGTTAAGTGTTCTTGTAAAAGTAATATTTCATTTTTAATCACATATAACTTTACTACGCACTAGTTAGAGTAAAAATAAAGTTGTTGATAAAAAGTAGAAAATAACAAAATGTGTAAGTACTATTGAACTTTTATAGCTGAAAGCATCGTAATTCCTTTTAAATCAAAGTTCATTTAATTTTTAGTTTCAACAGGTTTTAACTAATAATAATTGTTTGTAATGAGTAACCGATAAATCGTACGATTTGTCGTATGCGGCACCTTTCAGGTGAGCAGATTTTCGGGACTTCGCCGTTCGCCGTAAGTCCCCCGACAAACGATTATGAAATATCTCATTTCACACGCGGCACTGTCGCGCAGATTTGTATTGGTCTTGAATAATTCCGTAAGTTTATTCATATACAGGCCAAAACGAGATGTTGATGATCTTTGTTTTAGGAACGTTGAAGTGTACACTGATTATCTCATTTTAGTCGCCGAATGTCGGCGTCGAATGTCTGGGTGTCAAAGTTTTTTCATTACTTCACATTGTAGGCACATTAGATGTTACTTTATTTTACTTTCAGTTTTCTCATACCATGGTGAATGTTTCAGTTATTTTTAAAAGAATTACCGTCTAAACGAGAGAAATATATTTCGCAAAATAACATTTAATATAACCACACCACGAACGTGCTTCGTAATCTAGGTCTTTCTATAAAATATGGCCTGAACTGTGGCTTTAGAACATTATTACGATCCAAGTAATGCCACGTATCCTATCCTTTAGGTAGGTATAACAAATTTTCGTAAAAATTCACAATTTCTGTATTTAGCAACATGTTATGTTATTTTTCATTATATCGTATACTCTTTCCGGGCTGAAGAATAACTATTTTATTCTAGTATTTAAAAAAATATAATATTTAAATTCAAACGGTTTGAGTGATTTAAAGTTTATTACTTAATTGTTTTAGTTGTTGTTTACAAAATATAAAATATATAAAATTGCACAAAAATTCAAAGAATGTAGAAATTTTAATTATCATATCAAGGAAACTATGATAACGTAATATATTCACTGTAATAAGAAATATATTAAGGAAACATGCATGTTATTGAAAACATATTTTCCCGGCAAAAGGGATAAGAGTTCCACTAGACTCTTAGTAACTTTACGCGTAGTCGTGTAAAACCCCCTGAGTCCTTTTCGTAAAATGAAGAGCCCAATTTTTCTTTCCCAATGTTTTTCCTTTAAGTAATAAAGGTTACATTCCATACGATATTAAGATGGTATCTCACACACTTTAGATGTTAAAGTTGATATATTTTCGTCTGATTCTATCTGGATTAACACAAAGGCCACTTTTTATTGCGGAAAAATGTACAGTTCCTGCGATATTTGTTTTTGCGCGTAAGAAGTCAACGGTTTAACCGATTTGAATGCGGTTTTTACCAATGTGTTTTGGTTTGCTCCACATAAAATTTTGTGTTTATTTCATTTCAATCGGCTTATAAATATTGAAGCTACGTCACTCTAAAGAACATAACATATAAAATGCTATAGAAAAACTGATTAGTTGAACTGGCTGAAACTTTACGTAGGTATTAATTACCTAATCATTGATGTATATTAATGCCATGTGTAATAAGTGAGAAGATCTATTATGGTCCTAGCGCTAATTCATGTTAAGCAGCGCCGGTCATGGATACAACTAGGATGGGTGACCATAATCCCAAATATTTTTAAGATCAGTCTATACGACTAATACCTACTAACGTTTACCAATTCAAGAGATTTTCGAAATCATTAAAACACGACAACGAACATATCCTTACTTATTATAACGCGAAACATTTATGTATGGATGTATGAATGTAATGTACGTACTCTCTCACGTAATAACAGCTGAACTGATTTTAATAAAATTCGATAAGGTATTAGTTTAGTCTTTGGATTAACACATATGCTACTTTTTTTCGCAGAAAAAGTACGATTCTCCCAAGATTTCTTTTTCGCGTATGAAGTCGCGGCTAACATCTGAACTATACTAATATTATAAAGAGGTAAAGCTAATATTATAAAGAGGTAAAGTTTATTTCTTTGTGAGTTTATGCCATACCAAGATTATAAGGGGTAATCTCTGGTTAATAACTATTTGTGAGTGTCATAGGCTATATAATATATTAACCCGAAAAATGATAAGTCTTTTTCGTGGTAGTCGGATTTGCAAAATAAATCGAAAAAAAAGAGCGAACGAAATCGTTTTTGAGAAACATGGAGAGATGAGAGATGAACTCAATAGAGTTCTAGAGAAAAGTTTTAGTTTGATAGTGCCTGCAAAAAATATAAATAGCATTTGCCCGCGGCTTCGCCCGCGTGAAATTGGATTTTAAACGATATCCTTATAATAATTTATAACTTTCACCCGTTTTTACTTTCCTAGGGGTTGAATATTGAAAAACGATAAAATACTAACGCATTATTTTTCCGCACTCAATTCATACGAATATGTCTAAATCTGCCCAAATGATCTCCCGAATATGAATTCGGACCTGGAGATGCTTCGAGCAAATCTCATGGATTAGCTATCAACTCTTCAAAATCCCAAGTCATTATCATAGGTAGTATTAGATTACTGACTAGGGTTCGAGTTAAAGATCTTTGCCCAGTAGTAGTTGAAGGAAATATTGTCCCGTTCACTCAAAATGTAAAAATTATTAGAATTCACCTTGATTCTACATTGTCCTGATCCAAGCACATTGGTGAGATCATCATGAGATCAGATGGGTTTTTAGTACATGAAGTGCGTTGTCGCGTATGCAGCATTTTCTTCCGATTCCCAACAAAGTTCTTCTTGCTGAATCTCTTATCCTACCTATCGTTTACGCTGACGTATGTTTCACTAACATCATCAGAAGAGCAGCTTAATAAACTTGAGCGTCTCCATAATCTTTGTATAAGGTTTATTTTCAACTTACGAAATTATGACGCATCCGAATTTCGTGCTAAACTCAAGTGACTCCCTATTCGTCTCCGGCGGAATTCACATATATTAGGTCTTTACATATGAAATTGCCGTTTTGTAAGAAAAAATTTAAACGAATTTTTTTTAATGTATTTTTTATTTGTATTAATCGAAGTAATCACCCATGCAATCAATGCATCTTTGCCAACGCAGTGGCAGTTTATTGATGCCCTTCTTAAAGAAATCAGCTGGACGAGAGGCAACAAATTCTTCAAAGGCATTTACTGCCTCTCGGGTATTGAATTTTTTTCCCCCCAAGATGTTATCCAAATTCTGGAAAAGGTAGTAGTCTGTAGGCGCAAGGTCTGGTGAGTAGGGTGGATGACGGAGAGCTTCTAACCCCAGTTCTTGCAACTTGGAGACCGTCTGCTGTGCAGTATGAGGTCGCGGGTTGTCGTGCAGGAGCAGCGGAGACGAGCGATTGACCAATGCTGGTTGGAGATGTGCCAGCTTCTTCATCATTGTGTTCAGTTCTTCACAGTACACATCTGCAGTAATGCTCACCCCGTTTGGTAAGAAGCTGTGATTCACACTGGCGCTAGACCACCAAACAGTGACCATCACTTTTCTAGGGGTAAGTTTTCGTTTAGGGCATTGTTTAGGTGCTGAACCAGGATCCAACCAACTTGCTGAGCGCTTGTGGTTATCAAACAGAATCCATTTTTCATCGCAGGTAACAATGCGATTCAAAATTCCTTCATTTGTGTGTCTGTTGAGCAGTGCAAGGCACGTCTGGACGCGTACTTCGCCAATTTGCCAATTTGACGCAAATGGACCAATATTGTTTTGACGCTAACGTCGAAAGCTGCTGCTAATTCAGCCGTAGATTGCGTATCATCAGCTTCCACAATCGCCTTTAATTCGTCATTGTTGAGCAAAGTGCGTTGGTTTGTAGTGTTAACTCCGTAAACGTCGTTGATGTTGCGTGTCGCTTTCCATAATTACTCATATGCGTCATATTCCATAATTACTCAAATTTTTAACGTATCCATGATGACGAAAAAGTTTGAAATGCGATGAAAATGTAACACTAATCAATAAACAAATGACTACTTTGATAAAGAATTCCATGTTTTTAAAATAAAATTAATTTGAAATTAGAATTCTTAGCCAAACAAAAATTATTTTGATTTGAAAAGGCCAGTACTGCAGAACGGCAATTTCATAGGTAAATACCTATTATTATCGCATTTATACGGTATTCTTTACGACCCCAAGATATCACTCTATTTAAAAGAGAAGTTAGAATTTTTAGACGATAGCGTCATATCGTTTTGGAAATCTAATATATCGCTAAAAATCCCTACGCGACACACGAAATTCTTCGATTCCTCGTTTACAGCTCGAGCAATCAGTCTGCGCAACGGATTACCAACAATCAGACGTTATAAGAACATAAATATTTTCAAAAATGCAATTAAAGTACATTTTTTGATGACCTTACAAACAAGTATTTAGAAGTATCAACTCTGCAATAATAGTTTTATTGATAGACGTAGCTATCATTTATTTATAATTATTTATAAAAGTATATTGAATCCTTACTAATATTATAAATATGAAAGCGTGGATGTTTGTTACTCTTTCACGCAAAAACTACTGAACGGATTTCGATGAAATTCGGTATGGTAGTAGTTTAGACTCTGGATTAAAACATAGGCTACTTTTTATCCCGAAAAAGTAGTGTTCTCGAGGGATACTGTATTAACGCGGGCGGAGCCGCGGGAAACAGCTAGTAAATTATAATAATATTAAGTTTGTGTACTAATTTCATTTTTAATATTGTATAATATTATCTGGTAAGTTTGTATGAATAGATAATATTTATTAATAGGTATAGCACATAGGTATACGATATTCATTAATAAATGGCAATATCCTACCTACCTTTGTAATGAGTTACTTATAAATCTTTTTCCAAATTTATTAAGATTGTCTGGTAGAAATCGATTGTAGAGATAAGACCGCCTTTTGTGCCTAGTTTTAGTAACTGTATTGTTTAATTTTACTTTTTGGTGCCCAATAAAGTATTCATTCATTCATTCATAATTTATAAAAAAAAAATGTATGGTGGGATTGTTCCTCTTCTAAAGGGCTACAAAAAAGTTCGCGACGGCATATAATATGACGGCGCAGGTTTAAATGCACCTGCTGTTGTTTGTCATGCCCACGTGCAATGTTACTCATCGAACCACTTTTGACAGCCCATGAATCCGCAAGGTGGGGATAATGAGGATGCGCCCCACCCTATGAAGAGGGAAGTTCAGCGTGCTCGGGAGGAAGATCATTATAACGGGGACGTTGGTCCAAGCAACAACTAGTTGTTATTAAAAGTAATTAAAATAGGTCGTCAGAATAATTATATTTCTTTATTAATATTATTATTGATTCAAGTTTCAAAGTTAAGTAAAGTTTTATGTTTTAAGTGTAAAAGTGATTCTAAATGTTGAAAAATAAATTGTGATAATTTCAGTTATCCTATAAATAAATATTATTGAAATAACTGGAGTTTTAATCAAAACAAAAAAGTTCGCGACAGCATATATGTATTATTATGTCTATATTTTAAGAATAGGTTATTATACCCATTCTAAATTTCCAAAAAATCACAAAATATAATGTGATATTTTCAAAAGCTATTTAGACGGATACAATATTAACCCTTATCTTGGAGATTATATCTAGGGGATATATATTTTACTCTGTACCATTACTATATTGCTGGTATATTTGTTAAATGAGTTTTTTGTCACGAACACTCTCCCACGCGGGCGAAGCTGCGGGCAAAAGCTAGTTACTTAAATATTTTTAGCCATTCTATTTTACGTGGACAAGGATTACTCAGATTTGAAAGGTCGTATTCTAAAGAACATTAATTATTATATGTATGTACAGCCCCAGTGTCTTTCTTATATCGCATATTATGTGACATGACATGTGTTATTAAATACTAATTTATCATTTATCAGTATTAAAAATGTCTTTTAGAAAATTAAAACAGTGTTAACTTGGTTATAAAACTTTTCCCGAACTAGTTAACGAATTAGAGTAACAATTATTCATTGGGATTTGATAGAAGCAAATGTATTTAAGGAATTTAAAAGTTAGGTCTTTTCAACACGAACGCCTAATGCAAGGTCTGACGATAACAAAGGAGGAACTTCGGGACTGCATTGTAAATTCGAATCCACGTCCCATTTATATTGTACCATGGTTTCTTACAAAGGATTTTCTTTTAAGAACAGAATAATTTTCTATTTCATTATGGGCCTATTTAACAATCTATACTGATTAGAAGTTAGCCGAAACAAAACTTGCGAATAAGCTATCTGACACTTATAAGGAGATTGTGAAACAGGCCCTTAGGCCTGTAGGGCCTTACCTATTGCTAAGACAATTCAGTGATTACGATTGTTGAGTATCTTTAGGTTTTTAAAAATATGTAAGATCTAGAGTTGTTAAATTTCTTTATCATTTAATCAAATCAAAAGTAATAGCCTCTAATACATTATTAGCTATAAACATTTGCAGTGAAATTCACAGAAAATATGATTTTAATAATTATTTCTCGGCGCGTAAATCTATTTTATCTAAATATATTTTAATTTTTATAACACGAATTTATTTTTCATTTCTAATTGATACGATACAGTAAAGTTCTGCAACAATTTTGAAAGTTTAACGAAAATAGTTTGTAGATTGCCAGTATCTGCGGAACAATTCTTCAAAGTTGAACAACAGGTTAAGTAAAATGACAGTGATTTATATTACAGCGTCTTGAAGCGGAAAATACGTTCATTCGGACCGAAATACGATCCGTATCATTCCAACACTTTACAGAGAAAACTGCAAATTTTAGCTTACATTTTTAATTTCATAACACAAAAAGTAGTTTCATTTAAAACTAATGATTTAGAAATCTTTTTGTTTATCAAATGGTTTTAGTCGTGAGTTTGCAGTTACGAGCACTATATAAAAAATACGAAATTAAAAAGTCTGTGCATTTTAATGGAATGTATGTGCGACATAATTTAAAAAAATGTGCACTTATTGCCATGTTACCAATTTTGGTGATAAGCCAACAGTTAAACCTACAAACTTGTTTTTAGATATTGAATTTAAATATTCTCGAAAATTCTTGAATTTCTTCATTAAAATATCGTATATATTCATCGATAAAATATCTATTTAGGTCCTATGCTACTAGTACCTAACGCTCTCAGAAGCATACACTGCAATTGTCCGAGTTGTTTGCCTTCGTGGTCGCTGGTTATACGTTTTTTGAAACTGCACTACGGAGAAATTAGAATTACAGTATTATACAATATTTGTTTGAAGAAAATAATTCTTAACTGTCATTAAATTATAAATTACGTAACAATAATTACATTCTTCAATGCATAAGTAAGAATATAATTAAATACCTGAAAATGTTAACTTTTAGTTTTGTGAGAAGGAAAACACTGTTTACTTTATATTCCGCTACGCTACAGACACCATTTCCTCGTATTTCTTAGTTCTCGACCTGCTTAATACATTTTGTTTTTTTGTCATCGAACCCTCAGTCCCATGTGTGAGAACTACAATAAATCAAATCGAAATAACTCTTTTTTGGGCGAGAAGATAATATATATCGTATACGATATCTACAAGATGCCTTTTACATTATATTATTTTTTATTGTCTTATCAAAAATTAATTGTCACTATGATTTTTCTGCTATATTATATTATTTTGGTAAATATTAGCCAACGAGGTGACTAGTAAACCAAATTTTCGGGGAAAGAACCAACTTCTACAAAACACGTAGATGGTCTACGCTGACGTAGCATCTACGTAGCACTGCTACGTCTACGTTACTAATCGGCGTAGATGCATATTAATATTGCATATTAGTGCATAGCATGGTCTTAAATATATAAGTTTATTTGTCTTAAATAACAACCTTATTGATTTCTTATGTTTGTGCAAATATTTCAAATGTTAGCTACTAGTTTTATGGATTCTGTCGCGGTTAATTCTCTTATAATTATTGTAATTATAATATGTTTTGTAATTTTAACTCTACTTTTATTTTTTTATGAGTTGTTCATTTAGTAAAAGAATATACCTATATTTTTAAGACAATATTAGTTTATAGTGTGCAAATACTGAGGTCTCGAATATTTATAGCAGTAAATTTTCACTGTCATGCATACTATAATTTGTGCATCTACTACTTAAATTCAATATTTGTTTCTTGTACTTAAATGTATTATTGTATATGTAAGGTTTGTGTGATAAATAAATTAATGAAATAAATAGTCTGATGACATAGTCACTATGGTAATAAAATCATTCTTTACACTTGGAATCATTCATGTATTTAATACATTTGCAGAAGTATTTCAATATTCTATTCTTCTTTATTTAAATCTAAAATTACTCGTAAAAGTAAGTCAAAAGTTATCTGAAGTACAAAAAATCGATAGAAAGTTTTGAAAAATATTCAGAATTTGAGATGAATATTTTTTAGTTTCGAAAAGTGGTTTATATAAAATTGTTGTCAACTATGCGCAGTTTAAGCTAGCTTTTGTTGTTTTATTGTTTTGCGGTATTCGCTACGTATGTAAATTTTACAGTCATCCGTATAGCAGTAACGTTTTCATCGGAATATCTGAATATGAACAGAAAAAAGAAACGGATATTTTTGTTTCTCCTTTTAATTAATGTAAATTTTACAAAACCCATACACATACAAAGATTCACGCATTTTAGTAGGTAGGTTATGACAGAGCAGTCAGCAGAGGATACAGAGCCATAATATTTGCTCTATGTCCTCTGACGAGCTCTATTAGTTAGGTTAGTCAGTAGCTACAGATATTCCACAGTCATTTTTATTAACTGGTTAAACTGACAAAAAAATCTGTAATTACAATTATAGTATTATAAATATTATAATACTGTTAAGAGTTATCTACTTCCAATGAAACGTCAACAAAATTTCAGCTTATTCCTATCTTATGTCTTTTATATATCTATATATATTATATAAAAGGCAAAGCTAATTGACTGATGTATCAACGCACAGACCAAACCCTTAATTTGAAATTTTGCACACGTATTTCTCATATGACGTTGGCATCCACTAAGGAAGGATTTTTTTTTAAATTCTACTCCCAAGGGGTAAAATAGGTGATTGAAGTTGGTATGAAATTTTTTAATCCGTGGATATATTTGCTTGATAAAATGATAGTATAGCATAAATTACATTCTATTTTTGAAGGCGGAAGAAAGAGTTTTTATTTAACTTAGGTAAAAATTATAAAATTGGTCTAATTAAGTTATAGCGATTTCGGCATCTAAAACTGCCTCGGAGCAGAGCAGCCGAATGGCTACGGAAACAGTCGAACGGAACCGGTAAATTACCGGTACTAATTAATGGTGATCACTACATCCAAAATATTTAGTTTCATTAATAAACTCAGAAATATTGAGGCATTACTACTTGATAAATGTAAAAAAATATATATTTAATTTGTAGTTTAGTAATTAGATACATCTATAAAGTACAAAAAAGTTTTTTTTTTGCTAAATTAGTAAACAAAACCTAGATCATTAGTAGTAAACTACATCATGTTCAAAAACATTTATATTGGTAAGTATGAACTTAAACGCACAAATATCGGAGATATTTACAAATTTTTACGAGACTTGCAAAATTTTGTATACAAATCGCTGTACCTTTGAAAATATTGACTTTTGATATACTGTTTCTTCTGAGAAGTTACTCATATTTAAGAGTAATCATAGATGTATTATATTAAAAAAAGGAGAGCACTATTCATTTATGCAATAAAAAAATTCAGTCATCTAGCCTATCCTTATAGTTCTTGTGTATTTGACAACATTATAGCACTGATTCGACATTGACATTTACATTCGGTCATTTACGTATTCATTCGGCTGCTCTCCCTCGGCATAGTTTAAGATGCCGAAAAAATAATTAATTTACGCCAAATTTTATGGATTTTGCGATAATTGTAATACTGTTTACTGTTTAGTAATCAATAATAAACAAATAAACAAGTCGATATTTACTTTCTTTCTAGTATGTTATAATAAAAATAGTACCTGGGCGACCGAGATTTGCTCGGTGGCGACACGAAAATTACCCGAGAAACTGTGTTTAAAATTTTTATCGGTAAATTTTCCGTTTTGCACTATTGCTTCATAAGTCTCGATAAATTAAAAACTCGAAAGCATAAATCTTATTCACGTAATCAGTATAGGTAAATGTTAGACATATTTATGAGAAATATATATTGTTATCTCAAACATTAACTACATTTTTTTAAACTTGTCTACTTGTTGTGTCTTAACTTGTCTTGTCTAAAAAAACAATAAAAATTAAAAAATTATATATAAACTTGAACATATAAAAAAAAAAGTAAGTCACCGAGCGGGAAACCCGTAATACTCGTTTCTTGCCGTCCCCGTCTTAACCCGCTGGACCAGACGGACATTGGCCGGCAAGACGAAATTAGCGACCATATTCTGCGTAGACAGAAAAACGCATGAAAACTCGAAAACACGCCATTTCCCAAACATACGACTATTCTAGATCGATTGTTTACCCCCGAAAACCCCCATATACCAAATTTCAGCGAAATCATTAGAGCCATTTCCGAGATCACAGAAACATACAAGTATAAATAAATATACAAGAATTGCTCATTTAAAGGTATAAGATATTACTTAAGATTTTGAACAATAATAAAGTAGAAGACAATATATATCAGATCAACCCCAAGCGAGTCTTATATAAGATATTTATTGTAAAAGACAAAATACGAATCCGCATCGAAGTATTAACAAGAAGTCGATAATGTAATTAACGGCTTACAGCGAAAATGTTTTAAACTCTCCACTTTTAAAATGGAAAAACCTTGATTGGTAAGATTTAATTCTTCCCATCGTTTCGGATTTCCTTAATCTCCCGGCAAAATTAAACCATTTGTAGACGTTCAGGGGGGATCAGTATATACATTGAATTAGTTGATGTTCGACGGCGATATTTTAGCGGGGGCCAATAGAATGGCATGTTTAGCTCTCCGGCCACGTCGCGGGCTATTCATCAAGTCGCCAGCCCATTACCACCCGATACCTGCAAGCCCAGAGTCTTGGGCTATTCCCTTCGCTCAGTCCTCGAGAACAATTCGTATGGACACGAGGCCAAAGGCGATGCGATTTTTACACTTAGGTTAATGTCAAATGTATAGACTAGGCTTGTATGAAATTAAGTTAAGTGTCCAATAAGCCTCGTCGCCTCGAGTCTATTTGAATTGTATATGCAATAAGATATAATTGACGGCAGACAAAATAGTATAATTTCAACAGTTTCTTTTACCTAAAATTTTGAAACGTATTTATAAAAAAAATCAGAGTTACCCACTCTTTTGGCAACTATTTTCCTCTAGTTAATATAGTTGCAGACTACATTACGTCTTAGTATCAACGATGATGAAATGATATACCTAAATTACCACCATCTTTCTAGCTGTAGCAGTTCTATAATGTTCGGTTATTCCTACTTATTGGGTTAGGTTATTATTACTTGCTGAATTATACCCGAACGGACGTAATTATTGTCCCAGTTTTTGTAATAAACGCGTTTATCAAACGCTCTCATTTGCTGATGGGTTCGGGTAATTTATCGATAACCCCCGCTCGGAATGGATTGTAATATTTTAAAACCGAATCCAATCCGAAGAATATATCAAGCGTACCCCAATATTCGGGAACGACATTTTGTACAATGAGCGGCACTTTGAGGAAGTATTTAAATTAAATATTACCTAAGGTAAGGAGTAATGTAATAATGTAATGTTCCTGTTGTTCTGTTTTCAAATAAATTTTACGCATTTTAGCATAAAAAAGATTAATTTCGAGTTCAACCAACAAGAAGCGTCTAGTTGACTTGGTTGTGTGGTGCCATTCTCGCTCATACGGAAGAATCTGTTTACTGGGGGCTGGTTAATTTGTATGTATCTCTTATTAAGCTTAGATCTGATTAGAATAATGTTGATTAAGTGTTTAGATTAATTTGTTAGTGTTAAATTTCGTAATTTTGACTTTTATAGGAAGAAGCGTCCAGTTGCTGAAGGACCAAATATTGAAATCATAATATTATTTAAATTCTATAATATTATTTGCTAACAACGACCCTCTTTCAAAAGTTAGTAAATAAATTTTATTTAGTGTGGTAATCAAGCTATTCCTTTTATGGACCGAGATCCCAGCCCCGCCAGGCTCCCCATATATTCTTATTGATAAAATGTATGTCATATTGTATAGTATAAGTTGTGTACAATGAACTTTTGTATACCCGCCAGATTGTGCGGTGGACCAATTTTCAGGTACAGGGCGCCAAAGGTACAAAAATTTGTACTTACTTTTCTTACAGCCTTACATAGTAAAATAACAATATTTGAATATTATAAAGTGAAATTTACACGGATTGCTTATTTTTATGTTGAAGTTTTCAGTAACAAAAAATGGAAAATCATCCACGTAGAAATAAAAATCATTAAACTTTTAACCATTATCATACTAAGGATAGAGAAAAATGAATTCAATCAGTTTTGTTTATTACATTATTCTGAATCCAAAAAATAAGATTCTTACTTTATCAGAATCTAATTTCAGCACCTTTCACACAATTTCGCAACTTTAGCACCTAAAAGTTGGCCCACGGCACAATCCGGCCGCATATTATTGCAAATTTGTCAATGTATCCTTATTAGTGCACGCGACTGTACAGTGTACACTATACATACATTTTATCAGAAAGAATTTAAGGGGAGTCTGGCGGGGATCTCAGTCCATTAGTGTAGTAAGGCGGCTGCTGGCGGTATATCACGCTGGCCGCCGCAGCATCCGCACTCGGCGTTAATCTCCCGCGGTAACGAGCGCCTGATTCAAATGTTAACTAACAATTATTGTGTCCTAACACACTGGAGCTACACTACCGAAGAACGCCGTTGGTTATAAATAATAGGACATAGGAAAAGGAGATAACTTTTGTATTTCATAGTGACTTATCGCCGAAAGTCGTGGCTGACTAACGTTAAACATGTAACAAAGTGTTAGTGTCTGCCGGTTAATGTCCGCTACAGACCACAACGATAAAACGGTGCACCGATTCGGGCAGTCTAGTAGTGATGTAGTACTGTTTTGTTTTTGTGTGGTGAAGTCATTGGCCCTTGCAGAATACCAGCGCAGCGGGCTTGCTTGCTGCGTATAGCTGAGCTAGGGTCAATTTTTGGTGTAACACAAGTCACAACACATACAATAATATATTTAACTATGTGCCAAATTTTACATTACTTCCTTGTATTTCATTTTGTATGTTGTGTGATGATATAATAAATATAATTGTTAAGAAAACTCTGATAGTTTATATACTAAAGAACTTCTAATAAAAGTTTGAGAGCTTAATGAAACAAAACCATAATTATAACTGTTTATTAAAATCAACGAGTTAACAAGAAGATCAAGTTCCCTATTCAGTATCCAAAAGGCCAAAGAGACCCCTCACGTCGTGGACAGCCATTTTATATCATCAGTGGCTGACAAGTGTCATCCTTGCTGATGACAGTTTGTTCTTCGCGCCTCGACGGAGAGTTGTCAAGTTGAAGGGTTGCCAAGATAATATTCTTATTCTTATACGTCTACTGTGACAGAACTGTGAAGTTTTATCGTTGTGGTGTGTAGCGGGCATAAGGTGGCCTTTGTAACTATTTCGATATTCACACTCTTGTCAGGTAAATTAGGACTGTTTTGCATATATTTCATACGATCATCGAGGTAAATAAAACCTTTATTAAGTGATATAAATTTTCTAGATTATAATATTCTGTTCCAAATTTATTCTATATGCGTTATATTCTATAGGCGTTATGTTAACATTACATATAACATGTAATGTTAACATAACGCCTCTTACCTGACTGCGGTTAAGCCAAAAAGAAGGGTAATGATTTTGGCAGTTTGTGTATGCATGTATGTTTGTTCCAACGTAGCGCCTAAACTACTGGTCATTCCAATAATAATGCTGGCAATTATGCAGGGATCCATAGGTGGACCAATCCTATGGGACCTCTTGTTGGACCCCCTGCTATCGATGTTAGAAGATATGAATGAAAACGGCAAATGCTTGGTTCCACACAACCAAGCATTTGCCGACGACATTGTGATTGTGGTGGATGGAGATACGGCCTTAGAAATCGAACAGAAGGCAAACAGAGTGTTGGATAGTATAAGGGAATGGGGGAAACAAATAAGTTAAATTTCGCTCCCCACAAAACCTATGTCTTATTATCAACTAAGAAATTAAAATACGATGTGCCTCGACTCTCGATGGGGGGTGTCGAAGTAAAATACTCAAACTCAATAAAAAAATTTATTAGGGCTCACTATAGACAGAGGCCTTACATTTAATAAACATGTAGGAGACGTTTGTAAAAAAGCCATAGCACGATACAAACAGCTAGCCAGAGCTGCCAGAGTAGGATGGGGCTAAACCCCCAAATAGTTAGAATTATATATACAGCGGTTATAGAACCGACTATTTTGTATGCATCAGCAGCGTGGGCACCCACGCTGTGAAAAAGATGGGGTCCAAAAAAGGCTTAACACCGTCCAACGGGGTTTTGCCCAAAATCGGACCGTCTCCTTGAACACTGCGATGCTGTTGGCTGGGATACTCCCTCTTGATCTCAGGATACTCGAAGTTTCGAGGCTCTATGAAATCAAGAAAGGGGTACCGCACCCGGTGTTGAGGGATAGGGAGGTGGAGCGAATGGCTCTCGTGAATGAGGACCCACATCCAGCAGAGTAGGAAGAGCTGAGGTTCGGGCTGGTAGATGAGGGCTCGTATGCAGACATGGTTAACAGTCACATCCATAGGATCTATACGGATGGTAGCAAGATTGAGGGTCGAGTCGGAGCCGCACTCTCCGTATGGGAGGGTGAGGCCGAGACGAAGGCCGTCAAGCTTACACTGCCGCCGTATTGTACCGTCTACCAAGCCGAGCTTCTAGCGCTCCAGAGAGCAGTAAGTATAGCCTGCAAGAGTGGAATGGCGAAGGTCGGTATTCCAGATCGGCTCTCCAGGAAGTCACCCTTAGTTCCCCTCATCTCCTGGCAGTGCAAACAAGGGCGTCCCTCCGAAAAGCTGCATCGCAGAGGCGGGAGGTTTCCCTGTTTTGGATTAAGGCGCACGCAGGAGGCCGCGCTGCGATTGAAATAGAAATCTGACTACGATCTGTGCCCTGTTTCATTCGTCAAGCGTATCTTAAGAGAGGATACGGTTGAGGAATGGGACAGGAGATACGAAGTGGGAGGGACGGCCGGAGTTACGAAGCTCTTTTTCCCAAGCGCTGCTGCTGCATACAAGATAGTCAAGAAAATAGACATCACACACTACACCACACAGATTCTAACCGGTCACGGCGGATTCGCCTTCTACTTGAACAGATTCAAGCTGAAGGGGGATCCGTCGTGTCTGTGTCAGCCGGGAGTTGAGGAGACGGTTCCTCACCTGTTACTAGAGTGCCCAATTTTTGTTAGCAATAGATATGATATTGAGCAGAAATTGGGCACATCTATAACGGGTGAGAATCTGCCTTCCATCCTGGGGGGAAAAAAGAGGGATATCTTCCTGGCTTTTTGCAGGAAGATAGTGGGTGTAGTATGTAAGAAAAACTGTGATATTTTGTGTGATGTTAGCTAGGTTCTTATGTATATGTTAGCTGTGATATTAGGATAGTCTCTTTATTTTGTGCCGTCGGTTTATTTTTGACATTTTGAATTGTATGTTATTGAGTTATTTTATTGGAATTATTATTTTATTGACATGTATCAAATTGATATTATTATATTTGTGATAGTTCTATTATATTGAATGGTATCTAAATAAGAAAATTATTAAATTGTATTAAAATTGGAAAGGTTGAAGGTAGAAGATAAGTCTAAAACCGAAGGTATGCAATAATAATGTAAAATAATGTAATAACAATGTAAGAAAGAAAAAAAAATGAAAGAAAATACAAAACATAAAAGAAACAGCCCTGACAACGTTAGGGGGACCGAAAAAAAATATACTACAGGTCCGGTTTTAATAAATGAGATGTGTCAATAGTTATGTAATAATAGCCCGGGTAACATAGGCTATATTATTACTTTGATATAACGTAGTCGGGTTACAGTTTTTATTTTATAAAAATTGTCGTTATTTCTCAGTACTGAAATGCAATCACATCGGTCGTAATAGAATATAAATTCGTTAAGCTGATTCAACTTCATGCTAATGAATCGTTGTATCTTGCTACTTAGCATCTAATGAGGGTTTTGCAGGGGAAATAGATTATTATGAACATAAACATTTTTTACCGCATTTTTGTTTTAAAATGTTTTTTATAAACTTGATTTAATTCGGTACTAAAGAAATAATACTAAATAGATTTTTCCCGCGACTTTGTGCGCACAAAAGTTATCTAGCGTAAACCGTACATTTTTCCGTGCTAAGCAGTCAGTCTACTCTATATCCTTCCCCGTGGTTTATTCAGTATTATCATCACTATTCAGTGCAAACAAACAAACAAACATTTTTTATTATAATTATTTATGTTATAGCTTAATTATTATTGTGGATAGCATACGATGAAACCTGTTACAGCTATGACTATTGATTATACAGCGATATATATATATAAAATTCTGAAGTGAAAATAATTAAGTTGAAATCTCTTATTTGAAATCAGTATAAATATTATTAATTATATTACCGTAGTCAAACCACTTAGTTTGGCTCCAGCGTAGCGGAACGACCGAAAATTCAACAATCAAATTAAATATTGAAATACCTACTTAAAATTAAGCTGTATTTGATACAATGTATTACTCGATGCATAAACTAAATGGATCACACCTAAATTCTATTGTATAAATGTTTAATATGGAAATTAAATTAAAATTGTGTTTAAGCCTACGTAGTTTATACAATGCTATAAATTCTAAACATTATTATCTATTTCGACCGTCTGTCCTCTGCTGAACATCGAGTCTTTCCTCAGTTAGAATATCTAGGTCTGGAAATTGGTCATTGTCTTACTTTTTCGTCAACATTAACCCTTATATGTAGTTTCGCCGTGTGCATCCGTCTGTCTATCCGTCCTCCCTATAATTATGAATATAAACTACTATTAAATATACTCGTATGGAAAATTATTTTGAGTGAAATCGAATTAGAATTAATTTGAAAATAAAACCTATTGTGCGTTTATAATTACGGAACTCTGCACATACATGTCCTGGCTTACTCTTGGTTAGGTTTTTTATTATTGGTTTCCACATTCGACATTGTAGCTAATATTCTTATATACCTACGTTATAAAGAGGAAAGATTTGTTTGTTTATTTACATTGAATAGGCTCCGAAACTACTGGGTCGATTTTGATGAAATTTGGCATATAATATATAGACTATTCTAGACTATTCTAAGGGGAATGTCATTTGCTACTTTATATCGTACAAGTGCAGTGTTCGCGTGTGATACTGTATTTACGAGGGTGGAGACGCGGCTATAGAAAATATTTCGAAAGCCACTTACATGGTTAGAAAATTCTGCTGATTTCATTTGTCTCTTCAATACATACAATATTCTAATAATTTTAATAATATTTTTGGGAATTTAAAGAACGGAGGAAATAAAATTAAATATCCGCTGTCTTATTAAGTAATTTAGTGTTCAAGGAACGAATATAAAGGAATTAATTATATGAGAAATAAATTATTCCCGCTTCTAAATTCTTTTAAGGTTACGAATCAATAATTTTAGCTGACTACTGTTGAGGGCGCGGCCCACACGATAGCCAAGGTAATTAAATAAGAAACCTAACCAAGAGCATGTCAGGACATGTCTAAACTTTATGTGCAGCATGGCGTTTTCTGTGCATGTATTATATTATAGTCTCTTATTATTATCAACATATAATAAAATAACAATATAACCCCCCCCACAATGATTTCGGTGTCGGTGGCCGGTTTCATTGAAACCAGGCCAGTACGCAGGAGTAATTTTATAGTGCCCAAGTATGTGCGCAGTATACAAGGGCACTCTCTCTTCCTTTACTCTCGTAAACCAGTGGGACGGATAACCGACATGACTGGCGAGAGATCAGCCGCAGGTCCGACTTTTTACATGCCCATTCGAAGTATGGATCATCTTTCTTGTCAGACAATCAGGTGATCAGTCTGCATTGTGCTAACCAAACTTGGAACTAATATTTTTGTTGTTCCAATGCGGGAATCGAACCCACGACCTCCGAGTCGAGTGCCAAGCTCTAACCACTAGACTACGGAGGCTGAAAATATGGAGCTTGTATTAATAAATACTAAAGTTTTTTTCATTCACCGTTTTAATTATTAAATAAAAGCTGTAGAACCAGCTTAGGCAAACAGGTACATACGCGATACGAGAATATTTATCATACGTTTGTGAAAAATTTCTAGCTATATTTTGGGCACAAAACGAACGAGTGCAAAAACAGCTCGTTAATTTTATGACTATTAGTGAAGGAGCGATGATATAAAGGACAAACTGTGCACAGTATAATAGCAGGGTTGGCACATTGTCATCTAATTTTCTCGCACATACGCCCGAAATTAATAATCAATTTTAATCTCATTTTAGCTATCGGAGATCAAGATTTCAATACATTTCAACGATCCTAGGATTAACTTTACGTCAATTTATGTCAAGTTTTGTTTGAGAATCTAAGATTGAAGTCAATTTAAGATTTTATATACTAGGCGAGAACTACCTACTAGTGAACTTTTGCAAGGTTAGCAGCAAGTAATTGTAATCTGTGGTTGGCAGCCCTGTATAATAGTCGACTAGCCTGTTTAATACTCCCGCCACGTACTAGCCTATTCATCATCGCCCAAGGCTGTAGTGGGCTCACCTGCGACTTCTTTTTCCTGCAAAAAATTAATGTTGTTTCCCTCCATTTACGTGAAGATAAAATATAACACGAGTTGATACTTGGCAGGTAATTGGCCACAGATTTTTTTAAATTTTGTAGTTTGGTCAGTTTTGTAGTGGTTGGATAAGTGATTTTGGAGATAGTAAAGCATTTAAGAAAATAAAACACCTGAAAATTAGAATCAGTTATCAGTAGCTTTGAAAGAATTCGTTCTGAAAGAAATCTAGAATCTAAATATATAATATCTATACTAGAATTTAAATTGCTTCACCTGACTGATAATTACTTTTATTGCTGATAAATAAAACGAAAAAATATTTTAATCACAGGTAGAAACGTCACAGTTAGTGAGGCTAAAATATGAACTTTGAGCGAAATATTTTCGGAAGAAAGTAATAAAAATAATATCCTCGGATGAACAAACGCACGCCAAGAAATGCTCAATTCCGGTGGAGGGTGGATTTTCATTCTACAAAAAATATTTAAAGTTATTCTAAAAAATCCGAAAGATTTTCGAATTCGTATAACAAGCGATATACACATATATACATCCCTGGATCCCATTTATATTTATATAATTTAATCCATCGCCCAACATCAAACAATTTGATTTAAAACAAATAGGAAATTTTGTATCGTTTGATGAATTAATAGAATTCTGAGTTTCAATTAATTGGTTAAAACTGTTATATTACACTTGATAATAAATCTGAACTATTAAAATAATTTTTTTTAAATGGTTCGAACTTTTTTGTAACCTTCACCTTTTAGTAAAAGTATTTCAAGGAAATGTATTTATCTACATTCTACATGATCCCATAGAGTTTGACAAAAGTGCTATACTGAGTGTTATCACGAAAGCAATGTGGTAGGTATGACGAATGCAGCTATATTTTGGGCGCTATCATGTATGCACGTCCAACTTTTATTGCTCTTTGTGTGGCTGTTACAAATCGATTTGGCTTAAAGCCAATTGTATCATTTAAATAGTTTCTCTTCACATTCACACATTTTACAAGTAGGTGCTAGAGTTTGCTAAGTGCCATCGATGTTTACGATTTTTTTCCGTTGCGAAGTCGGCGTCAGCATTTAGCGCTTTGCCGGTGCATTTGCAAAGTTTAATGTTCATTTCGACTCGGAAAATATTTTGTGTTTTATTAAGTTTCATTTTTCGTTTTAGTATGAAAATAAATTTCCGTTTTAAGAATGTTTTAAATGTCTGACACATTTATTTTTAATCACGTTATTATTATAAGTTAAAAAGAGCTAATTGCGAACGCCAACTCTTGAATCTCATCATTCAAAGAAAGGTAGCTTTTTTCGGTCACCTACAAAGAGGATCCCAATACGAATTAATACCTGGAAAAAGTGCAACTGGTAGACAAAGATGAAAATGGATGGATGATGTGAAGGAATGGACTAAATATAGCTAACCACAATTGAAGAAATTAGCCCAGGATTGCAAAACATTCAGCATACTGACCACCAAACTTCAGTATGAAGATGGCACTCAATGATGATGATTATTATAAGTACCTGGAAGACAGAGCTTTGCTCGGTATTTAGTAGAACGATAAAATAATTAAAAAATATATAAAAGAAAAAGAAATAATAAGAATCACAAAAGTATTTATCTTACTGGGATTCGAACCCGCCACATTCCGAATTTTTAAACAATGCGAAAATTATTTGTAGGTACGCAAACCAAGCTGCCAATCAGACTGATGTAATAAAGTCGAAATTATTGATATATTGTTGCACGACGAAATAAAAAAACATACATTGCTTTAAAATTCGCAGTTTTTAAGGGATAACACCTAGTTAGATCGAGTTTTCTCCCCCAAAACTCCCTGCATACTAAATTTCATGGTAATACTTGTAGCCAAGATCGTCTCGTTTAAAGTATAAGATTGGTTTTCTTGCATATGTCTTATGCGTGTAGTCTATTTAGATTTTAAAACATTTTTACTGAAAAAGCAAACTTTTCTCATAGACCACTGTCAACATTTTCCTGGTTCCTGGCATTTGGCGTCCACGCCACCCCTCTACAATTGACACCGCGGTTGTCTGACCTAACCCTTTATTTTTCACTTTTAAAACAGAAGTCATATATAATAAATGACCGCGAGGGCTGGGCATCTTTAATTTTTAAGCTAACCGTTCTGTGCAGTCTACCGCTGCAGGCACCTTGGCAAAAATAATGCAAATTAAACTATTATAAAATATGGAGTACAAATTCCTAAACGTACAATACTTAATAATAAATTAGGGCTGGCATTAACCCTATTGATAAGTGAAGTTAAGCTAAAATTTTAGTTATTCACTATCGAAACCGAATTTTCTCGCACCCCGATCACGAATTGTGAACCGCCATTTTTTTGTCTCCGACGCCCGTCGAGTCTCCCGTGGACCCTAGGGTGACCACCAGGAGTACTTTGAGAATCAATGGTCTAAAAAGTGACGGAAATAGACTTTCAAAGTATTGAAATCTACAAACGCGCACGGATCTAGTTTGGTGAAATACTCCTTATACTCCGTATATTGGGGAAATTATAGATTAGATTAGAGATAGAAGGAGGTGATAATTAGTGGCGAATTATAATAAAAATTAAATTCTTTGTCAAACTTAAAAAAGCTATTGCTACGAATAACTAATAAACTATGGGTGTATTTTTCAATCAGTAAAGTAAATTTAGTACAATTACAAAGCAATTCACTTCCGTTAATATTCGTTTTCAATCTAACGAAGTTATGATAATTTTTTATTTTTACTTATACAATTCGGAATTTAATATTTCTGAGATTCTCGGAAGGAGAAGAAATTGTAACAACTGAAGTTAAATACTTGTGTAAACTAAAAATATCCCAACGGCGTAACAAGACCGTCTCCGGAGTATTGCTTGATATTTTCTTTTTCAATGTGCAGAACGGCAATATAAGTAGATACGATACGATGAAATTGTAGGAAATGTGAGGTATGAAGGTAGCAATTTTATTTTTATACCTACTGACTTCCAAAATAAAAGAAATACTCAGCTCAATGTTTATTTATCTGAACAATGATCCGTACATTTCAAATACTAGAGTCATTGACTTCAGTATCACACAACATAAAATCTTAATCGGGTATCGAACATATTTCCTAGATTGGTTCCTTATTTTTTCGCATTAAATCATATGTCATGATTTAACTTGGCATAATTTGATTGTCCTAATAATAGTTACGCATAATATTAATTTGGCATAACTGTTTAGGCAGTTCTATTTTACATAATCACTTTAAGCATAATAAAATCACTGCGCATACTTATTGTTATGCATACATTTATTTAAGCATACTTTTACAAAGTATAAACATATTTAAGCATAATGTATATTATGCAATATTTATTTAAAAATATTTAAAGACCTAACCTAACCTAACCCAAAACTACACAAAAGTTATTTCACAAAAAAAATTATGCCTAACGAGTTATGTCGCATTAAATTATGCCAAAAAAATATGCAAAAAAAGGGATCCCGAATTAATAACTAGACATTGAACTCCCACCTGTTATAAGCGTTAGTAGGATACATCGACGAATCTTCTGAAACAGTTAGTGTAGGTCACAATTAGACCAATGATGGCAAAATAACTTTGGCGTACATCACTTCGGGATGTGTTTTTATTAAACATACACAGGTTAGTAGTGACGTGTTTTATTAAACACACAGTTACACTGGTAAAGTAGGTATACAGTAGGATCGAAAAATACTTTTGATTTTAGCAAGTAGTTCAGTTATAAAAAGTATTTAAAATATATTTATTGTTTTTCAAGTTGATTGAAAGTTTTAAAAAAGTAGTTAAAGATCGTTTGTGTGCTAAAGCTTATTAAAGGGTCAATGATTTAATTAACGATCGCACACCATAAGAATAGGATGGCCACCTGCAAGGCTACTTCTATGTACTATTGTAGTCTTGTTATGTAGTTTTTAGTCATAATATTGTTATATAAATTTTTTATCCTAAATGAACAATTTTCCATCTTTTTGGTAAAAGATGGCCCCGCACGAGTTTCTTACGCCGGTTCTTCTCGCCGGGCTAGTTCCCAAACCGGTGGTTGGCATCACGTATACTGACGTCCCGAAAGTGTATGTAAATAATACCAACTTTGAATAAAAAAATTTGACTTTGACTTTGAATTGAAAACTTGTGCTAACTTTATCTTTCTAGCGCTAACTAAACCAGTAACTATACAACAAAACCATAAAACGGTAATTAGTTGTTGTGGTATTATGTGTAAACTACTTACACACGCTCGCTGCATAACAACCGTTTAACTGCCCATAAAGCGGGATTTATGGAACAACACGCGTCGTCATAGATGGCGCGGGAGTCGTGTCAGTTTTTATGACCTATATTTTAATTGGGCCCCATTCGTTCTCGAACAATCCTATACAATTATATGGGCATTCTAGTTATTAAATCTATGTAAATGTCGTTTTAGTTGAATTGACTGGCTGTGATGAAAATTATACATATGGAGAAAATAGGGGAATTTGTAGGTAACGATTCTATTTTACAAATTGATTTGCAATGAACTGTCTGTAGGGGAAATAGAAAAATATTCTTGCGGGAATTCTACAAAGTGAAATAAATTATGATTATTGAAATCAATTTTCTTCGAAAGACCTTTCAAATCAAGTATATTTCTATATAACCATTATTATAATGAAAAAGTTGCACATGTGGATTGTGCATTATTCGGCGGCTCTGTTCGGGAATCACAAGAAATTCAAGTGCAGAATATGCATATGTTAATATTCATGGCCGCACCTGCTCACTTCAGCTAAGGATGTGGATTGTGGGTGCCGCCATATTGTGAAATGTTTTGTCATTTCCGTTTTTTATCTGAAGGTGCTTACCAGTACAGTCGAGATACTTGTGTGCCTCCTGTTGGTGCTGAGTTGAGCGTATGCAAACGATTGAAGTAGGGGGTTATGTATGATGATGACAATAATAAAAATCTGATATGATTTTATAATGGTTACATTATCATCTCTTCGACAGGTGTCATCTTCAAAACCGTCACTGCTGCTCTGAAATCACTCGACTTAAACAAAAATACTTACATCCACATACAAAAATGCATCGTCATGGATCCATATAAGTTTTTCGTTTCTTAAACCCACCGTCGTCCTTTAGTACATTACAATCAATTCTCTTCTCTCATTTACAATATGAATCTTGGCTCACGCCCGTACCTAAATCATTTACCCGATATAATTGCCGAGATATCGTTCCTTTAAGATAATAATAATATCTATAACGCATCCACACTACGTCTTCAATAAGATTTCTATTATACTATACAATATGATACATTTAATACACATCCAAGACCCAGGAACACAGAAAAACTTTTTGTCCCTTTGACCGGCTTCTCCGGATTAAGCGCCGACCATTGATCTACAGAGGTCATCAAAATTAAAAGGTATGAATCATTTTGATACAAAAATCCTAGAGAGCGTAGAGAAGAGAAGTTTAAACTTTGTTTATCTCAGTCTAATTATTATTATCAAATAAAGGTACAACTCTGTGGTTGAACCTGCAAGTTCAATTTTATAGACAAAATTTAAGCTACTAGGGCCTAATTTAAAACATAGAAACAAAAGGTACGTGATGAATTCCCAAATCGGTCGTAAATAAGTAACTTTCGTACAGTCTACGTAATAAGGTAATGCGACAAAGTTTGAAGGTCCCGGATGAGGCTTACTGCTAATTCTATTAAACTATTTCATTTGCTCTGGGTCGAAGCCAGATATGATTTTCAATTTTAGTTTATTAATTAAATGAAATAATTTGACAACATTTGAATTGTAGATAAAACATATTGTTTGTTTAAGTGTAAGTGTGAAACTTTTTAGGTATTATTTACGTATACTAAACTACACACACCGGCATATTTAGTGGAACATAAAATAAAGGTTTGATATCAGTATCATATAAGGTTGCTGGCTGGTTTATACGTCATTTAATTTAAAAAGAAATATTGTCAAATTAAGAAAACAACTGAACATCACATTTTATGCAATTGTTTTAATTTTATTCAAATACACCTTATCTGGAGCGAACTTCGAGTATTTCTTCCTTCTGAGTTTGATTTAAAATTTTATTGAAATACTGTTTTTGTTAGTTTTTTTTTAATCGCGTATCTTTTTAAATTGAGGACTGAATTATGCCTGACTTAGCCTGAACGGAGATTGCCAGGGCACTCGAAATGCGAAGAAATGGTCAAACCTACAGAGTGATATCCAGAGATCTTCGTCGACCAGTTTCAACCATCGATCGCAGTATCCAATGGTTCAGGGAGACCGGTACTTATGTGAGAAGAGCAGGACAAGGCAGAAAAGACGCACTTCGAGTAGGGATGATCGTTTCATTCGGCTTCGTGTACGTAGGAACCCCCGTATGACGGCCGTCCAAGCCCGACATTAGTTAGAAGCAGTGCGGGGTGTAACCGTAAGTGAGCGTACGGTACGAAGAAGGTTCGAAGAAGCTGGTTTGGGTTAATTTGTGCACGCCAAGGCTCCAAGGCTCGAGGTAAATCATCGTAGAAACAGGTTAACTTTTGCTTAGGAACATCGACTTTGGAACGCGTACCAATGGAGCAAGGTATTGTTTAGTGATGAGTGGAGAATTCTCTTAAATCAAATTGACGGCAGGCAAAGAATATACAGACGCAAAGGAGAACGATACATTCAGACAAATTTTGAAACTACAGTTGCATACGGTGGTGGATCAATAATGGTTTGGGCGGGCATTTGTTTGGGAGCTCGCACAGACTTGGCAGTGATTGACAGAGGGAGTCTGTCTGCAGACCGCTATATCAGAGAAGTTTTAGAAGGAAATGTCGTACCGTTTGCCCCATATATCGGTGACGATTTTGTTTTTATGCAGGATAATGCTCGGCCGCATACCGCTCCGGTAACTCAAGCATATCTTAATGATATGAATATCACTGTTATGGAGTGGCCGGCGAGATCACCGGATATGAACCCAATAGAGCACGTTTGGGACTTGCTGAAAAGAAAAGTTAAGTCCAGAATTCCAGCTCCTGCCAACGTGGGTGAACTGCGAATCGCCGTAGTTGAGGAATGGCGGAGTCTATCCCAGGAGACCATCGATAACATCATTCTCAGTATGCCTAGACGGGTAGAAACTTTAATAAGAGCACGTGGAGGAAATACGCGATATTAATTTTCATTTTTCTAATTTAATTAATTGTTATTTTAATATTAATTTTCACTTTTCCCGGTTACATGAAAAGTTCAAATGTACCATTTTTCACAAATAGCCTTTACTCGCAAAATCTGTTCTTAATGTGATCTCATTTTAAGTAAAACAAATGAAACTTTAAATAACAAAAGAAGTGTAGTAAGTAGATTTCAAAATAAAACCATATTTTTTTAATTATGGACCTTTTTTTGTTGTCCGCTAAATATGCCGGTGTGTATATCTTTAATAAGAAATAAACTTTCTTACGACATAAGCGTAAGTAAAGACAGAAAGTCTTTTAACCACTGAACGAGTGCAATTAAAAATGAATGTCTCTTGAGATAATTTAATAGTAATAATACGTCCTTATATCACTTTGTTAAGAGAGTTACTTCGAACGTGTTTAAAGGAATTCTCGCTCGTCATTTGTTCGCGTGTATTTATAGACATGATAATAAATATCGCAGCTTCTCTCACTTTGCTTTTTGTAACAGGTATTTAATATTCATATGAAATATTATGGTTTTAGGTTTAGACCGAATATATTAGTATACATCTAATTTGAACTTAAACAAATGAAAAAAAAAACGTAAACGCGCTTAAAAAAAACTTCAATCGGATTTCAACAGGGTATAATGTTATAAATATTTTATTGGAAAATAGGTATGGTTTTATTAACCATTATATTTTAGTCTTTTAATTACAAATAAGTTATTTAACAATAAAGTATATCACAGAACATTTGATGACCAATATTTTTTTAAATAAAAAATACAGTTGAAAAGGCGCTCTGTGAAAAAAAAGTTTTGTAGTGTTAAAATAATATAACGTTATATAGATACTTTGTGGGAATACATTTTCACGTGTAAGTCCATTAATATACAACTACTAGCTTAAATAAGGTACCAGCTGTTCCGACGCACGTTGTCCTAATTATGTACCTAAGGTACATAATTAGGACAGGACAGGAATTAACAGGACCTTTATTTAGATAAACAACTACACCTACACACAACCTACACCAACATCTATACTAAATACATTCGGTTCAGCCAAATCGGTTAAGCCGTTCTCGAGTTTTCTCTCGAATCGCAATCCATTTAATAAATAAAAAACACAAGTACCATTAGTTCGTATGACATTTAGGTGGTATTTTAAATAGTAGAGAAGGGTGAACAACGCAAACTGCGTTGGTAACTTCTGATTACAACAATCATAAGAGCATCTAGCCTAAAACGACACAGGAATTTTTTTCATCGTCACAGGTCTCCGTACATGTTGTGTCAAGAGGCCTTATTCGGTACAGTTCTTTACAAGTGATTTCATACGCATGAGGGGAGGTATTTATATTAACTATCAGATTTATTTTTCAGTTTTAATACAAATTATCTAAAAGTCGTATATAAACCCACGTCTTTATTTAAAAAGACCTATTCGCAAATTCGTAGAATGGTTAGAATGAGAAAAAAAAGATCCGCACTTCACATGTACGGGGAACCCCTAAAGTATATTTTTAAATGTACACAATATTATTACTATACAATTAATTGTTAACCAAACTTAGCAAGGTAGGATACATGGACGGATGGACGGACACAGCAAAACTGTTCCCTGTAGTTACTACGGAACCCTAAAAACATGTGGATAACTATTCAGTTATTCAAAAGTTACATGTTAAATGCGAGAGGATGAATAGTCAATGCTAATAATGACAAAACTTTCACATCCTTTCTCGCAGTCAGTGATATATAAAAGAGTATAAAAGATCTAGTAGGCGCATTCCCGAAATGACTGAAAAATGTAATACGTTAAAACCCGGGGCGGCATTCGGGGCCGTTTTCACAATTCACAAAAAGTTATGTCGGAGTAGAATTGAAAGTTGGAAGGCTGTAGACTGCTGTATATCAGTGTGACTCGTGCGCGTCGTTTGTCCTCAGTAGGTAATCTGCGACGACGCTTCACTATACTGATTACAGGCCGAAATTAAGTCGTAAACTCACTTTAATTACGGCACATTAATGACTGTCGCCTTCGCAGAGACTTTATAAAGATGTTCTCGACTGCTGTAAATTTGAATAGCAATAAAACCTTTTTGAATCAGATACAGGCTTAAGCTGAGTGACGTCCAAGGACTGACTGCGTTCGCTAATCATGTTTTAATGATTTGGTATGAGCTTAGAGCATTAAACCAACGTTTTGAGGCACGATTGATAACCAAGCTTATGTCAGTTACAAGTTTGTTAAAAATAAAAGGTTCATACATTGGGTATGTACAATATCGACAAACTTCCTGCTCGACCAGTCTCTAAATATTTTCCTTTGTACTAGGACGCCTGAAAGATTGAAACACAAAGGAAGTTACCGCAACGACTGCAAACGTGGTTGAACTACGTATTTACACGTGAGTATGTATGTGTACACGATTCAACGGCGCTGTTAAGCGATTTTCATCTTATGCCTGGTCGAGCGGCAACTGTTCGATAGTACCTATTTAAGTTAATAAGAAAATAATCTTGTATCCTAAAGAGTAATGTAAAAATGTATCATACAAAGTACTGAATTAGGGCAGCTGTGTACATATTCTTTTTGTAAAAAAAGACACAAAAAATAAGAACAGAGGGCGAGTAAAAGAGTATCGAATTTGCTGGGTTTTTGTTATTTAATAGCTACGGCGCAGAGGCGACACAGTTTTCACATGAAGTCCGAAGGTTTGATCAGGGCTCGGTATTGTGTATAAAAAACTAAAACTGCCTTCGGGTGAGGAAATGATTACATTGCGTTCCCGGGAACTGTTATCGAGATATGTGTACGTTACTACGTTAGGCTTGTCAAGTTATGTACCGAGTTATTTTTGAGTGCAAATAGTTTCATTTTAATCTAAGTTTGTTTTTTTGTTTTTGATTGAAAACGCTAAATATCTAAATATAAAATCATGCTCCTAGGGGAAGACAGTACCCACAGAGCAAATCTGTAACTCAAAAAATTTCGTCCGTATTAAATATATTATTTACCTAAATTAAACAACGCTCTTACAAATATGACGAGCTACAAATATTTTTAGTATTGATAAATTGTTACTCGAACAACTAATAATAAAGAAAAAAAGATTTTATTGTTTGTTAGCATTGCTTAGGCTTACGAAACTATTGGACCGATTTTGATGAAAATAGGCTCAGATATAGCGTAGGCCGCGGTTAAAGACATAGGCTACTTTATGCTGCGGAATGATGCCAACCATGTGCGGGTTTCCTAACGATGTTTTCCTTGACCGGTAGAGCATCCGTATAATGTACTTGACATCTGAAAAAGTCTCATTGGTACACGCCACAACCTGGGAATATAACCTGCACTCTCTCGAATGCGAATCAAACGATCTACCCACTAGGCCACGGAGCTCTTTATAATCTACTACTAATCTAAAAATCTACTCAGACTTCAAATAAGCTGGGAGCCATTATCAAGTAATGTAATAAAAAGGACGCATCACGTACCTTAATGGTTCACTGTTTCAAGCTCCACACAATAATGCAATATTGCGTGCTGTGAACAGAATAAATAGCAGCGGGATTGGAAAAATCGTTATCGCTAAGAACTTTAATAAAATCTTGTTTTGTATTTAACAAAAGAGCTCGGCGTCGCCGGCGGCGCTGCCTCCATTGCTTCCGGGCTGCAGCTAAATAGCAGTTTCACATTATTAATATGTTCATTAAAATTTGTTTATAATTACTCTTGCAATTCTCCGAATTACCTTTATACGACATTTGTATTTCATGTTTTAAATCGGTATCATTTCGTGTACATGAATTCTTCGGTTTTAATTAGGTACGAGGTATTGGAATATTTTTATAATACAATAGATTTTTTAGTTTTACTACGAGGGCGGGTCAATAAGTCCGTGACTTTTGGAATAAAACACAGATTTTTTGATAAATAAATAATTTTATTTTTCAACGTAGTCCCCCTTGAGCTCTATACACTTTGTCCAACGCTTCTCCAATTTTTTTATCCCTTCCAAAAAATATGATTTGTCGAGGTCCTCAAAATAGGCCTTTGTTTGCGAGATGACTTCATCATTGGAGTCAAATCTTTTTCCACCGAGCCATTTTTTCAGGTTTGGGAACAAGAAGTAGTCACTCGGAGCCAAATCTTGAGAATAGGGTGGATGTGGGAGCAATTCATAGCCCAATTCATGGATTTTTGCCATGGCAACTGCACATGTGTGCACCCTTGCATTGTCTTAGTGAAAAAGAACTTTTTTCTTGGCCAAATGAGGTCGTTTTTTTTTCAAATCCTCATTGAAGCGGTCCAGTAAGTTGGCATAATATTCCCCATTAATTGTTCTTCCCTTTTGAAGATAGTCAATGTGGATTATCCCACGTGCATCCCAAAAAACAGTCGCCATAACTTTATTGGCTGACAAACCCACCTTGGCCTTCTTTGGCGCCGATTCACCCTTAGAAACACACTGTTTTGACTGTTGTTTGGTCTCTGGTGTATTGTGATGGATCCATGTTTCGTCCACGGTTAAAAACTCCTCCATATTGTGATTAAATAACGCCAAACCTTCCTGTGAAGTTGTTACACGATTGCGTGTGTGGTCGACTGTGAGCAAACGCGGCACCCATCTTGCAGAAAGCTTTCTCATGCCCAAGTGATCATTCAAAATTGAAACCACTGAGCCATGCGAGATGCCTATGGCTTCCACAATCTCTTGCACTTTCAATCTTCGGTCGGCCAACACCATATCGTGAATTTTTTCGATTGTTTCGGGTGTAGAGACCTCAACTGGGCGTCCAGGACGTTCGGCATCTTCAGTGCTTGTAAGGCCACAATGAAATTCAGTAAACCACTTTTTTACCATTGAAATCGATGGTGCAGAGTCCCCATAGTATTTATCAAGCTTAGCCTTGGTCTCGGTAATGGTTTTTTTTCGCAAAAAATAATGCTTAATAAGCACACGAAATTCTTTTTTCCATTGTTTCCTTAAGTTACTGGATAGTCTGATAAAGATAGCTGTAAAACACAAACTAACTGACGCAGCAAGTTCAAATTTTGATAGGAGTCAACTGACAGATGCCTGTTGACAGGAGTAGTGTTGCTTTTTCAGTAAGGAGGTTAGAAATTCAAAAAGTCACGGACTTATTGACCCGCCTTAGTATGACTGAAATCATTCAATGGACACTGGTGATATATTTCAATGGATCTAATCGAGATTATTATATATTCATATTATTTATTTAAACCCACCTACATAAAATCCGTCCTTATTTTCAATACCTGAGAATACACACAAAGTTGTCTGTAAGGAGCCTGAGGAATATGATATGCTACTCTCACGTTCGAGTTTTATAAACTATCTGTATGGAAATTGAATAAGTCCAGTGGTCTCATAGAGCACAGGTAGAGTGCTCGTAGATATCAAATACGTGAATTGTAGGAAAATGTTGAGTACCAATATAATATTTTATTAGCTTCTGTTATATTTGGTCCATATTATTTTCTTCCCAATTGGGTTTATAATATTTCAATAATAAATATAATTAATAAAGTATTTATAATATATATTTTATTAATTTAATAGCTTTTTAATTAAAAGCGGTATAAGGAATAAATATTAAAGTCGCAACCGAAATGAAGAAGATTTGTTATTCCTCGAACAAGAAATAACCGTTTTATACAACTGGGATTGGAAACAAACGAAGCGAGATTCTTTTTCTATTTAACTTCTCCTTGATTTTTAGTAACTGCGAAACTTATTCACGAGTATTTTCGTTTTTGCATTCCTTATACTTTTATGACAACCTTCTAGGTCTTAGGCTAGGGTTACCTGAAAGTTTGATTAACAGTCGGTCGCGCGTTCAAATTCTGTCACGGAATAGCGTTAGTTTCACACCTACACCTACCCAATTATACTTACTTACCTAATTATACTATATAAATATACATTATACTACTATAGTTATTATACGAAATCCTTTTATAATTTCGTAAGAGGACCACAACGTGCTACAGGTTCTGCGGGTAAACGTATCTACTATATTCTAAAAGCATAACATAAAATTTCAAAAATTAAGTTCTCTCTGAAATATTAAGCAGTGAGCGAGCTGATGATGATAATTTATAGCTAAGTATATTCTCAATCATGTCAGCCTCGAAACAAAAAAAAATAAGTGCACGTTATATACATATATATACATAGATAGCAAGCGCACAGTGCTTCGTACGAGTTGTTTATTAGATAGAATGATAGACGAAGATAGATATCATTCCTATTGTTATTTCACTCTTCTAGTGTAACTTAGTAAAATGTTTTTCACTAGTGAAGGTGAGTGCAGTTATGTTCGACAGGATGAAGCAATTTGCTGACCGCTGTACCCGACTGTACTTGTATTGTGCAGACGCCTGCTGTGTCATGAATGCAAATATGATGCCGCTGCAGCATCATACTTGCTAACACAATGTTGTTGTATTGTCATCTTATAGTATCATGTTTAAGTTCATGAGAATAGTCATTTTGTGAAAAATAGATATAATCTATTACTAATATTATAAAGTTTGTTTGTTTTTTTTGCATTGAATAGGCTCTAAAACTACTGGACCGATTTTGATGAAATTTGGTACAGATATAGATTAGATCACGGTGAAGGACATAGGATACTTTTTATCGCGGTAAACGGTACGGTTCATGCGGGATTTCCTTTTGCCAGCACGAAGTCGCGGGTAACATCTAGTAAATAATAAAATTAATAATAGGTCTTTTGTGCGATTGTGGAAGCTGATGACACACAATCTACGGCTGAATTAGCAGCAGCTTTCGACGTTAGCGTCAAAACAATATTGGTTCATTTGCGTCAAATTGGCAAGGTAAAAAAGCTTGACAAATGGGTGCCCCACGAACTCAATGATGGCCAGTGCGAAGTACGCGTCGAGACGTGCCTTGCACTACTCAACAGACACACAAATGAAGGAATTTTGAACCGCATTGTTACCTGCGATGAAAAATGGAATCTGTTTGGTAACCGCAAGCGCTCAGCAAGTTGATTGGATCCTGGTTCAGCACCTAAACAATGCCCTAAACGAAAACTGGTGATGGTCACTGTTTGGTGGTCTAGCGCTGGTTTGATTTATCACAGCTTCTTACCAAACGGGGTGAGCATTACTGCAGATGTGTACTGTAAAGAACTGATCACAATGATGGAGAAGCTGGCACATCTTTAACCAGCATTGGTCAATCGCTCGTCTCCGCTGCACGACAACGCGCGACCTCATACTGCACAGCAAACGGTCTCCAAGTTGCAAGAACTGGGGTTGGAAGCTTTCCGTCATCCGCCCTACTCACCAGACCTTGCGCCTACAGACTACTACTTTTTCCAGAATTTGGATAACTTCTTGGCGGAAAAAAATTCAATACCCGAGAGGTAGTACAAAATGCCTTTGAAGAATTTGTTGCCTCCCGTTCAGCTGGTTTCTTTAAGAAGGGCATCAATAAACTGCCACTGCGTTGGAAAAGATGCATTGATTGCATGGGTGATTACTTCGATTAATACAAATAAAAAATACATGAAAAAAAATCGTTTAAATTGTTTCATACAAAACGGCAATTTCATAGGTAAAGGCCTAATACATGCAAGTAATAAAATCGTAACTGCACGTCGCTGTCTGTATATGAAAGATATATTATTTAAGAAAAACTATTATAGGTACCTGTATGAATGAAATAGAATCCAAAACAATGATTTTTAAAATTTGTTGTCTGTACGTTTGTACGCACTAATCTCAGAAACTACGAAGCGGATTTTGATAAAATTTGGTATAGGAGTAGTTTAGCCTCTGGATTAACACAATATAAGCTACTTGTATCGCAGCAAAACCCCGCGGGATTTCTTATTGCTCGTACGTAAATTTTAGACATTGATTTCGAAATTTAGAAGTCTTAATTTGTATGACTATTTCGCCTCAATAAAGTCTTATGTCGCTAATACAAGAGTTGGAACCTGGAAAGTATTGCCTCCAAAGTAAGTAAACGTTTAATAAATGAGTAAACTATCTTAAGATATGTATCGATTACGACTATTAGTAAATATAACCATCGCAGTTTTCTATGAAATTTTTGTAATATAGTAGGATGGTAACCAATTAGTAATTAGTTTTTTCATTTAGTCTAAGGTATTCTACGCATTTGCCCATAAAAGCGATTGGGGATTGGGAAGCCCTCGAACGGCCCCATTTTTATAAACAAACGTGAAACGTCAAACAAAACCCAGCGTGACGTCAACGAGTTGCCATTCGAAGAACAAGAAATGAACACAAATTTTTTATAACTCCATTGATTACCTCATAATAAATATTGTAATGTACTTATTGGTAACTTTTATTTACAAACGGCAAGTACTAAAATAGTTCTTTAAGATTAACCCTCTAACATCTAAGATCAGTATTTTTTTACACAAATACTAAATCTATATTTATATATTATATATTATATATTAATTATATATTATATTATATATTATATATTATATATTATATATTATATATATATATTATATATTATATATTAACCCTATGGTTATTCGGTTGATTACGGTTATATAATTTTTTCATGTGACAACATAACCGACAAATATGAATCTGCTAATGAAATGAATTGCTACAATGTTGCTATAAAACGTGACAATATTACGAACTTTTAGCAATTGCAACCAATTGCAAGGAATGCTGCAAATGATTTACTTTTACATTTAGCAATATTGCGCGATGTGGCCTTTTTAGACCTGCAGTTCTTACATCCGTGCGTACTATGACTTACGAGTAAGTTGTGTAAGTCTTGTCTTTAAGGGTCAGCTCACACCGAAACGAGTAGATACCTACGTGACGCGGCGCAGAATAGTGATTTAAAGTTAAATTTTAGTCAGTACAGAAGAAGATACATGTTTTATTCCAAGAGCGGCGCCGGGCTATGCAGAGCCACCGCTCTCTCACAGTTCGAATGTCAAACTGGGCGTAATCTTACATTCGAACTCTTGCAAATTAAACGTGTGTCTGCTTGTGTAGTCAACAAAGTTCAACTTTAAATCGCTATATTAAAATGCGGCGCAGCGTCACGTATCGTCTCGTTTCGGTATGAACTGACTGACCCTAAGCAAAAACACTGAGAAGTATGAGATTGTTTCCGGTGAGCAGTAACTTCAAGGCGCGTACTTGAGGTAAGCTGGCAATTTGTCCTATACCTTTTCTATTAGGTATAGGTACCCCGCACGGAACCACATATCTGGCTGGTGAGTGACTGAATCAAACCCTAACTTTTTAACTTTTTGGGCAACTTATAAACCGATTTGGAGGCCGTTTTCTCGTAAATGGTTGACTTTGTTAAAAAGTCATGTATGAAACCATGCCTTTATGTAAAGAGGCCTATTTAACGATACCCTACACGATGGGGTACAATGAAAAAAATATTCATCCCACATGTATGGAGAGCAACCCCAAATTATAAAATTATTATTATTTCATGATACCAAAACCGAGATCTATACACAGTCTATAACTGTACCAAATTTCATCCATTTATATTCATAATTACAGAAGCTAGAAGCGCGGACTGACAGACAGACGGACGGACAGAGCGAAAATATAAGGGTTCCTTGATTAGTACGGAACCCTTAAAATGGCTGCCCTCATAAATTATCTTTATTCATATTATTATGCATTTAAACACACAGTGTCGATTGTAATTACAGGTGATAGTCTCTAGATTTCTAGATTCACTTAAAAGTGCTCACATTTTTATGAAAACTATTTAGTTTTCAAAAAAATGTGAGCACTTTTAAGAACGATAGCAGTTTATAGAGTTATGCTCTCAATCGGTTATCATTGGCTGTTAGAGCATAAAGAAATACAGACGGTATAATATTTGTGCACTAAACAAGAGCGTTTAGTGAAGCTTTGCATATATTCGATTGAAATAAACGTATGCTCTGCCCGAAACAAATAGAGCAGTGAAAATACAAGTGACTGCGCCATAGGATGCTTGTTACATTTTAATTGGTTTATGCGAACAGAAACAGCAAAATACCCAGGCAATTTTGGAGTTTATTAAAATTTTTTTTAGATTCATTTCACGATTTTAAAACACACCTTTTAAGCAAAAATTGGCGGTGCTCGGTCTTTTGCTTTTTAACTCTATTCCTACATATATACTTGTACCAAGTGTCCAACAAGTTCGCAGTCCGTGTTTGGAATGTATGGTTCCAAGAAAATGTTTTTTTTTTTTTAATAAAAATATCTTTATTGGCAAATAAACATCTTAATACAGTATTAAACCCACCAAACTGCGTCACAATTTATCGGAAGGTATAGGTTTAATTTAAATATAGTAAAATCTTTCCTAGAAGTGGATATTTTAATTAAAATAAAACATTTGTAAAAAAAGGTTTTTGAGCTCGTTATCTAAGCAGAACCGATTTAAAAAGTTCAAATGCCAAAGTAAAAAGAGAATAAATAAAAGCATTGAATTTGTAAACAACATTGTAGCACCTTCGTTAATTTTTTTACAGTCATCATTACAAAAAGTAATTCTAGATTGTACCCACTCACAACGGAAGAATCGTCCAATTTACATTCATTTAGATGGTAGGGTAAAGAAAAAGTTTGTTGTTTTCTTGTTTATTATATTATAACCTTCATCTTAATTGTGTTTTAGCAATTTGTCTGATCCTTGTTTCGTTGGGAAATTTAATCGTAAGTTAAATGTTGGTGACTTCATACTCATCATAGTTGCTATGCGCCTCCGTGGTCCAGTGGATTAGCTTAGCTCTCGACTTCTGAGGTTGTGGGTTCCAACCCACAACCTCAGAAGTCGAGTCTTTCTGCGTTAGAACAAAAAAAAAAATGTTATTTTCATGTCTGGTTAGGACAATGCAGGCTGATCACCTGATTGTCTGAGAAGAAAAGTGATCCATGCGTCGGATGGGCATGTAAAATGTCGATCCTTCGCCTTATCTCTCGCCAAGTCGTAATGGTTAAATCCATTCCACTGCATTTGAGAGTAAAGGAAGAGAGAGTACTCTCGTGTACTGTGCAGACACTTGGGAACTATAAAAATAACTCCTGCGTAGCCGAGCTGGTTTCCATGTAACCAGCCACTACCACAGAAATCGGTGTGGGAGAGCTATTACATATTAGTTGTTATGATTTCATCCTTTGTCATAATAATATATACTTTTTAATAGAATAAAATTTTGCCTAACCTTTGCTCTAACCTACCTCCAAATACAGCTATTAATATAATAAGTACCTATTGAGCAACATTTTCTTAGTCTAATTTTAGAGCACAGCATATTTTATTAGTTGGTGAAGTATGCGGAGAGTTTTTAGTTGGCTTTGTTCTGGCCGTTCCGCGCTGCAAGTAATTTGCGAATTAGCTTGAGAGCAATGTAATGAGCATACACTGAGTTAACTTTATTTCCTTTCATTATTCCGTTTCTATTGAATCATTTTCGCGTAGACTTGCAAAAAAAACTTTGCATAGGCTTAGATCAGATTCTTTTATACCAGGAAATTCCAAATAAAACAGTGTGCTGCGTGCGAGTTTTATCGAAACAACGCCCCTAGTGGCAAACAATGGTAATTAATTCGACTTCTTCACAGCGAGTAGTGACAAAAACTCACACTGAGCGTGTGAGCCACCTATATTCAATGAATAATTAACTGTTTATATTACCAGTTCGGACTAGCATCGAAATGTAGTAATATAGTTGATAGAACGTTAAAAGTTTGTAAAGCTTGAAATCAGCTCAATTCACCATAATCGTTTTTGTTTCTTACAACATATAAACTAGTAAACTATAAACAATAAGCATAAAATACAGATATTAGTATATTCAGCTGCGAGGATTGCCAAAACATAATACTTAAAAAATGCAAACTTTCCTACTCCGAGCGCAATCCCAGATAGCTTTTTAATTCTGTTTGTCGTCGCACCATTATTTGTGGCCGGGATTCATATTGTTTTTTTATCAAGAAAAATTCGCATTAACATTTTTATTCCAGTTTCAATTTTATACCGAAATATTGTACGTGAATATTTAAAAAAAAATCTTCGCTTTTAAAACACGTACCATTTTCCTAAAGTATCTTTTAATTTTTGCATAAACAACATTATTAACTAAGTTTTTTGTTATTATAACTATATAATATTATTCAATAAGTGCGTAAATGTACTGACAGTGTAATGGCTGAAATAGCTGGCCTAACAATTGAATTTTTCTAAAGTTTTTAAATTCGTGATATGCGACAACTTTTTCACAGACATTCACGACAAGCGCCGCCTGGTGACAGAAAAATAATCGAAAATTCGCCTTACGCCACCAGATGACGCTTTGTGTGAGATAGGTCTGCCGAAACGGCAGAAAAATATCAAAAACCCTCATTTAGTGCTGAGTAGAACAAAATACGTTTATTCGTAAAACTCCATTACTTTTTTGCCTACTAAGAAAAACTGTCGATATAGGGCAGAAAAATTTTGTATCCGGTCTATAAAGAGATACAAATAAATGTACATAATATTATTGTGTTATTATTTATTAAACAACGAACGTACTCTTTCAAGCCATAGAAACCATTTCAGGAGAACATAAAAATCTATGAAAGTTTTAAATTTGCTACCACCATTCGATCCGATATACAGAACAACGTATGTCGAGTCAGTTAGAAATAAATACCTAGTAGGATTTTTTTTAATATAAAAATAGGGGACAAACGACCAAACGGATCGTATGATGGAAAGCGATTACTCGTAACACCAGAGGAGTCGCAAGTGCGATGCCGGCCTTTTAAATAGGTATATTTATTTTTATACTAGGAAAGCAACGGTACAAAAGATAAAAACCAAATATATCGTTAGAAGGGCAAATTGTTGTGTAAAGCGGTATTTCGACGGGAGAGTCGCAGAATTCCAGGTAAATGACCTCCTGTTTTACATTGAGGTCGCCAAATTGCGCGAACCAGGTGTTCTAAATTTTGATAAAATATATTGCATAATTAGTCCCAGAGAAAATTGCGCTTAATAAATGTAAAAAAAGTGGTATTTTTGACTGAAATGTAAAACTACTCATGATAACTTTGTAGACTGTACGCGTCCAAGCAAACCTATGGGAATATAGTAGGGAAGGAATGTTTAAGCCTGTTGTTGTTTATTTTAGAGCATCTAAAATAAATAAATATTTAGCGAAGTATTTGAAATGAAGAAAGAAATACGTCGTAGATAGTAAATAAAACATTCTGAATAATATGAGCGAAAACCTACTACCAATTAAATTATGTCTAGCCTCTAATCCCCTTACTAATAAAAATATTTACACAATGGATAAGCTATAAAATGTTTTTGTCCTTGTCTGATACGTTGGAAAAGTCGCTTGACAGTCGAGGACAAACATAGTATAGCTTATCCATTGAGTAAATGTTTTTATTAGTAAGGTGGTAAGTGTGCTACATACGTAAGCAATCAAAAAACATTTCATTTAATATATCTAAGCAAAAATCTACATAAGTCAAGCCAAACAGTAAAAGTTACATAAAGGTGCGTCCATACTCGTAACTTTTTACCGAACAATATCCCGTAACTGTATCAGAAACACGTTTATGCATACACACAATAGTATGGATGTCTTTTTTTACTGGGACAATAATGACTACATCTAAACTATTTAGTTTCATTAATATACTCAGATATATTGAGGCATTACTACTTGGTGAATGTAAAAAACATAAATAATGTGTAGTTCAGTAATTAGATACATCTGAAAAGTACAAAAAGTTTAATTTTTTTGCTAAAATAGTAAACAAAATCTACATCATTAGTTTACTTACATCATATACGAAAACATTAAACGCACAAACATCGGAGATATTTACAAATATGTTCCTGCGGCGGTCGAAATTCGACTACAATTCATATTTTAATTTTTAAGATTGAATTTTATAAGTTTTCTCTTCTCCAGTCTAGTTCGACACCATGCATCTTGTCTTGTGACCGTGTCAGTACAATTTAGACCGTACACATTTAGCGTAACATGCCTTGTACGATGCCAAGTATGTAGTGAGGACGCACCTTTACATTGTGACTATGTGGGTCAGTGGTTTAGCGCGTTGGCGCTCAAGCCGGGAGTCGCGGGTTCGAATCCCGCTGAAGGAACAAAAAAGTTTTTGTGTGTTCCAAGGACACGGGTGTGTATTAAATGTGAGCATAATATAATTAAAAATCTTTAATATATGTATAGTATAAGAGTATTAAACATACTTCCCGTTTTCTGGTACCTGTAACACAAGTTCTTCGGATACTTAGCACGGGGCCAGATTGACGTGGTGTTAAGCGTCCATATATATTTATTTATTGTCCTTAGAACCGCAAAATGTATGACGTACTAAAAACTAATCAACCGAATCTAGCAGCATTAATTTCGTAACAAATTTTGATGCCAACAACTCTATTGTTTTAATTAAAATACACAATTATATTTTAACAAGTAACGAATGAATTGTTTACTCGTTTAATATATATTGTAACAATATTTAGTAGGCGTAGTATTGTAGTCACGTAATATTAAATAAATAATTAGCTTTTACACGCAATTTCTTCCGCGTTGGGTTTGTATATAAGTGTATTTTTTTTTACAAATAAGTTGTGTCGACTGATCTTTTAAATAAAATTATTTACAGTCACTTATATTATATTTAAACAGTAAGAAACATCTGAACTTTCTTCCTGAGAATGTCTTCATAAATTTTAGTTGCCCTGGCAACTTTACCACCGCTCGCTGGACCGGAAACTTACGTATATCTGTACTTTTTCACGCATACACAAACATTGAAAAAAGCGAGACGAAAGGTTTTAACCATCAAGAAAGGAGTTAGGCCGTACAGTGAAGAAGAGACCTAATATTTCACCTTGCGATGTGACAGTAATAAAAACTTGAATAGCGCAATTAGTACTCTTTGACTGCATCTGCATAATGCATATATATCATTATGTCAGCATGCACTACGAATATTGCGAGCTTCTTTAAATAATTTAATTGGAATGTAATTATTTCAGAATGTGATAAATATCGTTGTAGTTGGAGAAAGGCAAGATGTTTTGACTGAAGTTGATGTAAATTGTAATTTACAATGACGTGACGTGTGTATTAGGTACAACATTTTAAGTGCACAATTTCGAACTCTCATATCCACAACACCATCTTCATACTAGACCGCCCAAATCGGCGCACACACACGCATACGCGTGATTTACACGCTAACAAAACATCAAATAGCAGAAGCAAGGAGTGTCACGCCGCGCGCCGCGCCGCCACCAGCGACGCCACTTGCGACTTGTCGCTGCATTGAACATTGAACTAACGAGTTTTGGTTGGTTGTGCGGCGACGCTCAATTGTATGTAAACATTTTAGGGGCACGGCTGAGTTACGCTTTTGTACATTATTTATATTGCGTACATTTATATCGTGTCTTAATATTATATTTAAATTTTAAGGTCATAATAAAGTAGGAATTAATGAATTATACCTACACATAAATAGGAAATGACAAATTATATTACTACAAGCTGACCCGACACACGTTCTTCTGTATAACGAATTGAGTGGTAGCAATATGAGGTAGCAAATTTTTAAATTGTAATCGATTTTATGTACTCTTTCCAAATTATCCATATCGAGGGCTTGTTCCCATCAAGAGTTTCGCACGCGCCTGGCAAGATTGATACCACGACTAAATGTCCTGGCTTTTTTTTTGCCCAATTCTTTAAACATTAAACTACAGTATAGTAAAAATATCAAATTACGTCAAATATATTTTAGACAAAAAAAAATTATTAAAAAATGTAGGTATTGAATTATCCTCACTACTGACCAGCCAAGTCTGCGGTTCCGTGTTGGGGTATAATAGGAGAGGTGTTTGTCAAGTTGCCAAGTTGCTTCAAATACCTACTCTCGTCTTATATAGAAAACCGAATGCAACTGTAAATATTTGACATTGACTGTCAAATATACAGATATATACATTTAAGATCATAATTAGCCAAATCAGCCTAGCTTTGAGTTTTAGCGAGAAGACTACCTGTCCCGACACAGGTTGTTCTGTCTTAACTATGTAGTGGAATAAATAAATAACTACGCCTACACCTACAACTACACTGCACCTACACCTACACCATCATCTACTACTACATTAAACCTACATCTACATACTAACCTACCCACATGCACCTATAATTTCAACATCAAAAACTACGCCTATAACCCGGCCGATTTTTAAAAATAAACCAAACTGATAAACAGAACGCACCTATAAATATTTGACAGTGAAATGGCAAATTTAACATTGTAAACAAGTAGCATAGGAAAATTCAATCCTCATTTTTTTGGTATTTTTTTCGCAATTTTTCAAATAATTCTCACTGCTTAAACCTCTCCTGAACTTCCACAATTATATCAAGATCAAAGTTAGCCTAATCGATCCAGCCGTTCTCAAGTTTTAACGGGACATAGGTAATGCAATTTATTTTTATAAATAAAGAAGATTTAGAATAAACATGGTAAATGTTAAATTACATTTCAAACGGATTCAAATTAAACTTTTTGCGCGGAGTTTTCTAGAAAAGTTTTAGTTTCGATGAATCTTGGAACAAAGTTCGTCTCAGACCGAGGAAGTAGGATAAAAATAAAACTTATTTAGTTTTATATCGTAATGGTTATTGCTATTTCCCTATGTTAACTTTGCCAACTAGTTTTATTGTTATATTTTTATTATATGTTATATATATTTTATTTTATTGATTTATAACAACACATTAATGATTAAGTGCGACCCACTTTCATGTGACAGTGGGACGCACTTAATCATTAATGTGTTTTTGACATCAAAAAGGAAAATAATTCTCTAGCTATGAAGAAGTAGATCGCTGATAGAAGACTTTTATGTAGGTGATATCAAAAATAATAGGTATTTCGCTAGTATATAACATGCCAATATAAATTCCTAAAATAAATTCTTGTACCGGCAAACGAAAAAGCATATTTCATACGCTAGCAATTTCAGTATTTAAACCGTACATTGTTCACAAATAACACAAGAAATATTATAAAAACACAAATACTCCTGTAAAGCGTTTACGCCTACGTTACGAGAAACGCGAAATTGCCCAGATATTATTCCAGAAATACTCAGAAAAATCCTTATGGAGCCCAAAAATGTTTGTATACATTGAGATTTTTTGATGTTCCACGGCGAGCGAGTGCTCGTCTCAGCTACGCAATTAACCGCATTGATATGACTCAAAGATTTTAACAAGTCCTCGAAGCTGGCTCCTTCGTGTGAACTCCATTTGAACGCGATTCGAGTCCAGAGCTTTGATTCCTCGGAAAGGAAAGTAGATTCTTGTCATCGATTGCCTCCGATGTAGGGTGTTTTAAAGAAACAGAAGTTTGAACTTCTAATTAAATCTTTAGTTGTACAAAATTATTGGCTAATGAGATTTAAAATATATTTATGTAGGATGCCGTGATAATCAGTTTACTTGGTGGGTGCAGTTTAGTTTAAGCGTTGAGACTATTCATTATGCAAAATTTATTTTCTTGATTTACGGCCCGTTTCAATAACCTATCTACCAATAACTATTTGTTAAAAACGTCAAATTTGTATCGCGAAAAACCGACAAATGATTGATTGACGACGTATTTAACAAATAGTTATTGGTAGGTAGGTTATTGAAACCAGCCGTTAAACATTTTGATGTAGGTAATAAAGGCATATTATGTGCCTAATATTATGATATGTGAGGTCAGACTCGAGGTCGGGCTCCATAGCGTCTTTAAGCTTATGAAACCAAAACATAGAGCTTTTTACCGGTTCATAATTTTATTTCCTATTAAAATTTTAATGAAGAGAAATCGTAAAAAAATAAACTGCAGTAAATACGATTAAACGTAAATATTAATAAAAAGTATTTTGCGTACAAGGAAAATTTATCTTCATTTGGTAAATAAAAAATGGCACCAGATGACCCATCTTAATTTAATGTAAACAAAGAAGACACAATGAGTTCGTCTTATGCGAAGCTTTCAATTTGTCTTGTTCGTTTGTTTTCAAAGAAATAATTTTAAAATTCCTTTATTAGTTCGAAACTTTTTAATTTTTTAAAAGTACCTACCATGAGGCAATAAATTACCGCAATATTTCTCCGTGTTTTTTCTTTTTCTTTTATTGACATTTTGAAAACTAGATGTTATCCGTGATTTCGAGAGCGCAAAAATAAATTAAAATTATTTCCAGCCGTTGTTGCGTAAAAGACAGTCAAGTAACACATATATAATGTCCCACGGGAAAACTGTACTTTTCCGGGATAACATTTTTTCTTTGTCCTTTCACGGAATTTAAAGTATATATATATATATATATATATATATATATATATATATATATATATATATATATATATATATATATATATATATATATATATATATATATATATATATCAAATTTCATCTAAATCGGTTGAGCGCGTAAATCGTGAAGAAACAACAGACGGACGGATTTCGCTTTTATAACATTCGAAGTATCTAGTCGTCCACTAAATAAGGCGAATAAATATGTTTTAGACGTCCACTGAATGGATGATTAGATTTGCTCGTTTAAAGTATAAGATTTAGGTATTTTTGCACTTATAGGTAATTTTATTTTATTTGTCCGTTTAGTAGATGACTATCATAATATCATTATATTATTCATCCTTTTAGCGGACGGCTAGCACGCGGTCGTATAATATTAGTATATTTCGTAAGGACCTTAGTTTTGTTTGTATTTATTATTAACTCAAGTAAGTACGTAAGTGGGTCTCGATACGCCGAGGCATTTATAGATCGAGTTGTTTGCTTTGATCTTTAGCTTTCGGAAATAATTATACCATGAATAGTCTAATTAGTATGAAAGAAAAGTAAGTAGATAAAAGCAAATAATATTATTTAGGCCAAGGCCTATCTTAAAGGTAAGTTGTACCTGTAGTAAAGCTGTAGTAGTGTCCAAGCAGCATGACGCTGCAGGCTTGACCCAATCGGCAGTTCGTTCAATTACACCTTAAACGTATAACCGTCATGAAAATCTACGCCCAAACAAGATCAATGCTGACTGATCGAATGGACGAATCTAGTTTTGTGTATGGATTGCATTATTTTAGAAGCTTCATATTTAAAAAGACAAATAGCTCCTCCTTAATAGTTCATCCCGTAAATCTTTAAGGACTGAACAATGTAATAGTTGTAACGGGGGCGCGTGACATGTAGATTTAGTGCGAGGGCTGGGAGTGCAGGTGCAAAAGCTCGTTTTAAACTAGATCTACGTGAAGCGCTTTGTGGTTTAGTGCTATTTTTGAGATTCTAAACATAATGAAAATGTTTTCGTACGACCGTTTGTTGGTATGTGTGCGCAAGATTGTTCAAATGCAAAATGATTTACAATTCTCAAACCCAAATATTAAATGTTAAAATAACTTACATATTACATACTATGCATACAAGATTATGACGGTAATTGTTAATTAGGGGCGTTGACTGCATATAAAATAACTAGTGTAATTTATTGTGTTCTTAGAAATATTTAGTTATTATCAGGTACTTGGTATCTAAATGTAAAAAAAATATAAAATTTCATGTGCAGTTTTGTAATGAGATAATGCGTCTAAATATCTCAAAAAAGTTTTTTTTTGTAAATTAGTAAAAAATTAAGAGAATGTAAAAACATCCACTATTATAGCTAGAAAAAAGGAGTGACGTCATAGGTTCCGCGACTTTTGTATGGAGCGTTTTCACGAGGCTTTTACAATTACAATTCTGTTAACAAATCGGTGAACCTTTGAAAATATTTATTTTAATATACTGTTTCTTCTCACCAAAAGAACTTACCAATGTTTTAGAGTAATATGCAAAAAAAAAATCAGACAACATGCCTATAATTGTATCTATATAATATAATAATAACTAATATACTTGTGTTGATAAGTAAATGCATATTCACACAGGGAGTGACCGTTAGGCTATGAACTCACGAAGCGGTTTTCACCCGCGCCTGCCGCGGTTGCGGGCCCGCATCTTCTGTAGAATGCAGATATTATGTATGCAAAAAATTAAAGCACATCTCACGACGCGTTTTACGGCCGCGGTGTGCGCGGTTGTTTGCGGGTCCCGCTGCATTGCATCGCATGAGTTCTTAGCCTAAGACTGTAAGATTAATTCTGGAATATGTCAGAAAACCTATAGATATAATAGACCATAGAGTATAGTATATTGTTGATACGCTCAACATATACATTCGGATCTTTTGATAAAACGTACACGACAAATTTCGTCTATAACAATGTTAGAAGTTTAGACAAAGCGCTACCAGCGCTGTCTGCTGGCCCACACGGTCTTACGCGAACAAAGCACCGCCCTACAAAGCAAATTGCCTACGGACAGACGATAGAGAAAAGCGCTATTGAACCGGGCATTCCTTTTGAGCGATGTCCGCTTATCCCGACGCCTGATATTATCTGCAACACAGCTTATAAGAACTTCCTAAGAAAATGTACAAGAGTTTGAGTTCATATAAGTCGAGCTTTAAAATAAGAATATGACTTTATTCGTAAATACTGGGTTCGACATTTTACCAGTGGACTAGAGGAGATCTGGTGTTTTCTATAGTAAAGAAATAAAACTATTTATCATATAAAATTCGAACTAAGTTACGCAAATAATAAAATATCTGGACAAAAAAATAAACATTAAACACATTACCTACAAGTAATTAATTAAGATAAAGTCCAAAATGCTCACAAATAGCTATTTATCCTCTTATAACGAGTTCGCCAAAGATTTCTGATGGTAGATACGTCTAATGAAATTAATGAACGCCGAGAGTAATATAAAATACTTGAGAAATCGTCTGTTTAAGTTTATATTATTATGGAAAAGTACGTAGTGGTTTTTCTTTGTATGTTTAAAAGAATTTGTCATATTGAAACTTATGAAAAACATTAGATAATAAAAAATATATAACTTAAAATATTATGCAAAATGTGTTTTAATAATAAATTTTAACATAGCACAAGCCTACCGGAAGTAGATGCCTTGAGTAGAACCAACATTTTCTTGATAAGATTGTGAAGGTACATAAGTGGGTACTTATTTACTTTCACATATTTAATTTCACCAAATTTTCAACTCTTCTAAAGGGTCTTCAGAAGAGTTGAAAATTTGGTGAAATTTATAATGTAAAATTATTTATATTTTATACTACGCGTCGCCTAGATTTTAAGAGCTGAGGCGTTTGTAGAGTAAAATAGCATGTTCTTTGGCGTGATCATGAATATTCATCTACATGTGTTTCCATTGGCGTAATGTATGTGATACACTAGCTACTCGTAGAAAACATGTGCCACGTGACAGAGACAGCATGATGAATTATATATTTTTTCATAATATCTATCCTATAACTTTTCAGATATCTTACAAACCAAGTTCAATTCAAGATAGTCCATTTAGTAGGGGAGCCGATGAAGGGATTTTTGAAGTAGCTCGATTGCGTCAGATAAAGTATACAGAGTATCCCACATGTATCTGGTAATCAAGGTATAAAAATCAGTTTTTTTGTTTGGAGAGTTAAAAAGAAAGTATCAAAAAGTAATCGGGCCTGTCAGATTAAGTAAGTCAGTCTTGTATGATTGAAGGTGTTTCATGTTTTGTAATATGAAATATTAGCTTAGTTAATACAATATAGAATAGCTTATTTTAATATTGTTTAATTTAATAACATCGTACGTAAATAATATCATACTATTTATTCAAATAAATTTTATAATACCCTGAAAGAAAACCATATTTTAATAATAACATATTGTAAAAAATTCATGATGTACGACCACAAAAATAATATAATATTTGAATCATTACATAAATATCTCACATTAAAATGTTCAATTTTCAAGAACGAAGTTATTACGACATTGGCTTGGTACAGTGAAAACAATAATGGCGACAAAAAACCTGTAAACTTACAAGAACAGAGATACTTGTGCCAAGAACAGAGTCCAGAATGCCTGTGTGCGTTTCTGTCTCACAGTTCCACTACGTGCTCATGTTACACCATTTATCAATAATGCTAACCTTCTTAAGATGAAGGAACGCAGGAAGCTTCATTTTGCCGTACTTCTTTATGACATAATTGTCACCCACACGCCTTCTTACTCGTATGAGAAATTATCTTGGGCAAGTGATGTTAACACGCCAACCAGATCCTCCCAGTATCAGATTTTAACGCCACAGCACAGGACGGCAGCATTCCGTGGAGCTTTTAAGTACGCGGCCTCCCACTGTTGGAATAAACTTCCACCTCCTCCATTTTTCCAAAAATTCCAAAAAATTCGTTTAGTCGTTTAGCCATTACAGGATTCACTTACTTAAAATTCAAAAACAAGTAGTAAATACCTGAGGTTTATGCACCACCGAAGTGTAATGAAAGTTAAATCAAGCGATGGGACGAACGCATTCGTCCATTGTTTTTCTTTATAATTTTTTCTTCTTCTGTTTGTCGTTGTTCTGTATGCTGTGTCACATGTCCGTCTAATTTATAATATTACGCACTATTAATTTTCACACTTTTCTTTTACACTAAATTATATTATTTATATTTGACAATAAATAGCGCTTGCGTGGTGTTTTGCCGAGTGAGTGAGGCTACCGGAGGCCTAAGGAGGGGTTGAGGATCTTAATGACCAGAAATGGGAGTGCGCAACGCCAGAGGAGTTACTAGCTCTCGGGTGGTGGGAGTGTCCATGGGCGGCAGTAATCGCATACTATCAGGCGATCCGTCTACTCGTTTTCTAGTCAATTTCCTTAAAAATATATAAGCCAGCCTGTCATAATACACCTATAGGTACGTTATACCGGGTGGCACACTACATAATGGCCCGTGCCACCTTACTGATACGGGAGTCCCAACTGATAGGAGGTTTTTACAAAACTCACTCTAGTTTTAAGACTCAATCTCAGTATGTCTAATATATCATTAAGCCTATCGCGCGGGTGGCCTACATGGTTAATGAGGCTGACTCTCGTTTTGTCTATTTCGCGATTTGAGTTAGACATAACGCGAGTTTGTAAATAAGGTGTGCCAAGGGTAAAGGGTAATTTAATTTACTTCAAAAGTTCACTGTGCGATTTCGCTCAACATAATAATTTTCCTTAATAGTTTTTAGCATGACCTATCAGCATGGAAATTGACAAGTTTCTATCTCCTAAAATTTAAAAATTCCAGAGGGGAGAACAACTTATAAACCACTTTAATAATATAATAATACTTTTGGACGTTTCACACCACGTCAATCTGGCCCCGTGCTAAGTATCCGAAGAACATGTGTTACAGGTACCAGAGAACGAGAATTATATTTAATACTTTAATATTATACATATATTTAAGATTTTTACTATATAATACACATATTTAATACATATCCATGACCCAGTAACACAGAAAAACTATTTTTGTTCCTTCGGCGGGATTCAAACCCGCGACCCCCGACTTGAGCACCAACTCGCTGAACCACTGACCCACAGAGGTCGTCAACTTTAAAGGCTTTATTTGTAAAAAAAATCAGAACGTAGGTATGAAACTTTGCCTTTATTTAAAAAAAATCCTATTACTTTGGGGTAGAAGGAAAAACATATTTATCACCCCCACTTCCCATGTTTGGAGAGCCACCCCTAAAATAGAAAATTGTTATTATTTTGTGGTACCAAAACCTAAATCTGTACGCAATCTATAAGTATACCGAATTTCATCAAAAAATATACATAATTACAGAAATTATAGAGGCGGACAGATATATGGACAGACATAGCAAAACTATGAAGGTTCCTTGAGTTCTACGGAACCCTAAAAACGATGACATAAATAATAATATCATCTGAAGAGGACTTTAATTGACAATTTGATAAGGTGAAACTGAATGATTCATGATCATGATGTAAATAATAGTTGCGGGGTTAATAGTGGTGGAGTGTTTGTAAAGAGCTATATCGAACTGGCGTGAGTAATTGGAGCAGATGATGTGGGGCGCGCTAGATGCACTTCAAAATTAACATATTTTTTTGTTAAGCGGCTCAAACGAAACAACTAGAACGAGATTATTTTAATGCCATTTAAATATACGTAGTTAGATTATGATATTGTACTAGTATGTTACTGAGAATAAAATTATTTTTTAAAGTTTATTAAAAACACGCTATTATAAAGTACCTACCTGACCCCTGTTGAGTAGGTCAACTGCTCAAAAGAAACCGACCGTATAATGTATATTATTTTTTAGTTTTCAATGAACACGAACACTTTTTATAATATACATTACATTACATTACATTACATTACATTACATTACATTACATTACATTATAATCTGAGGTGGTGTATGTTGTTGTTATTTTTAATTAATGTTATATATTTCTAAGCATTATTTAAAATATTATGCTTTCTGCACAAATTCCTCTATATAAACTTCTATATATACCTCTATTTAATTTACCGGCCAAATTTCAGACTTCTCCGGTTGCACAGTTTTAACTGTACTGAAAGTTTTTGCTTCACGTATTAATATAATGATAATAATCGTAGCGGTAATTCCCATTTTGTTTGACTTAGTTCCAGTAGTTTCCAGAAATATAAACCCTTATGGCTTAACATAATCTCTTTGTGAATATAATATCTTAACCCGGAACAACCCAAAAGGAGCTTTGCGGTCAAAATTGGCAAGTTAGTGTTGGCTCGCGAGGTGTTATTTGAACAGCTTACACCGCAAACATTTTAAGCCAATCTCGTGTTACGCAAATAATAAATCGGAGGAAAAATATTTTGTGGAGCAACTTGTCACTTATCAACAGTGTGTATCGTTTTGAGTCTAAAATATTTTAACACACACAGCTATACCAATATTATGAAGAGGAAAAGTTTGTTTGTTTGCAGTGTATAGGCTCCGAAACTACTGGACCGATTTTGATCAAACTTAGCAGAGATATAGAGTAGACCACGGGGAAGGACATCGTAGGCCACGTTTTATTGCGGAAAATGTACAAGTCGCGGCCAACATCTAGTTCTGTAAATTTCTAAACCAGTATTATAAAGAACAAGAATTTGATTATTTTGTTTACATTAAATAGACTCCGATACTACTAAACCGATTTTGATGAACTTTGACACATATAGATTTCCTTTTGTCCGCAAGAAATCGCCGGCGATATCTTATTTGATATAACGATACGAACAAACTATTAGTATAAAACTTTAAAAAACAACAATATTATCAACCTCCTCTAGTATTTTAATTAAGGGCAAAAGTATCATCACCAAACTAACAAAGAAAAAAGTGTCTGTTTTATACTCACTTTATAAAGGTCATTCTAAAAAAAGAAGGTAGTTTTAGATTCATAGACGAGTAAAAATACAAATACTTTGAAAAATGGTTTTGAAAAGTGTTCAGATTAGAAACTATCCGTTTGTTGCAAATGAAACGTCGTAGATAACTGGTGTCGAATTAATTAGAATCTGTTTGTAGGATATTTAAGATTTACAGAGGCACTAATTGAAATGTGTATGTGATTAGACAGTCTTTTGTTATTAGACAGACATGTAATTAGACAATCGTGTGTATGGCAAATCGTTACGATAATTCGCTACGACTAGCTATACACACGATCGACAATACTGCACAGTTCGGCTTATACAATATATATATATATATATATATATATATATATATATATATATATATATATATATATATATATATATATATATATATATATATATATATATATATATATATATAAATAGCATCCACAATAAAACGCTAGGTGTGTGGCGGGCTTTACACATATAATGATTGTGATTTTTGGCCCTGAAAATATCTTCAATTTAGGGTCGCCCACACTGATATTTACCTTTTATCTTTTATAAAGCTTTAACTTGTTTACTTTATACAGTATTCATTCGTAATAAAAACATAATATTATTCTACAAAATAAATAATATAAAAAATAATAAAAGTCACAAAGAATTATTCGATATACCTACTGAGATAAATTCGATTTAAAATAACGTTCATATTCAAGGTTTGATTCAACCGCAATTTCACCGCTAACTAGTTACGAACTCACTTGAAATCAAAATTGAAAAATTCTTTGTGAAAAATCACTTTACAAAGTTCGTGAAAGCGAAGTTCATAAGACTTTATTAGACCATTGTCAGGTGTGAAGCAGCTGACGCCTGATTTTAATATCTCATGGATATTATTCTCACCTTGCTCCCGAATTTTAATGACCGAAGTCACTTTTACACCTACTATCAATAATTGATGACGCATTAACTGAGCACGTAGAAAATTAAGCCGTGTTCGTTACTCATTTAGGGATACATCTGTCCCTTGGACATTGGTTAAATTGATAATTATTTAGTGTTAAAACTTGTGTTACATAAACGAAAATACATAATTCCACATATTAACGATAATATTAGAAATAAGTTTGTAACATAGATATGGTAATTGATAAGGTTCTGTGGCGATAAGCAAAAGTTCAAATCAAAGTTTAAATTATTTATGTAGATATCCTGTAGGTGACGAGATTTCAAACTGAAACTGATCATCATTTTATATTAATTCATATGAAATCGGCGTTTTGTAAAGGAGGAACATAAAGTCGTTTTTTTTTAAATATATTTATTTAATCAAAGTATATACCACTGCCATCTATACACTTTTGCCATCTCATAGGTAGTTCATTAATTCCTTTACTAAAAAAAACATTCGGACAGGAATCAATAAAATCTTTGAAGGCGCTTTGGACGGCCCCATCGAAGTTGAATTTTTTCCCTTGCAAGAAGTTAGCCAAATTTCGAAAACAATGGTAATCTGTTGGAGCAAGGTCCGGGGAGTACGGTGGATATCTTAGACATTCCAATTGAAGCTCCTCTAATTTGGTAGCCGTCTGTTGTGCAGTGTGTGGTCTAGCGTTGTACCGAAGCAGCAGTGGCCTAGAGCGACCAACCTCGGTTGTTTAGCAGCTAGCTTTTCCATCATGATTTGCAGTTACTGGAAATAGATATTTGCCGTAATCGTCTGGCCAGATTTAAGAAAGCTGTAGTGAACGACACCGGCAATAGTCCTCCAAACGCTCACAAATAACTTTTTTTGAGTTAATTTTTGCTTGGGGCAGGCTTTGGCTGGTTCGCCAGGGTTAAGCCATTGCGATGAGCATTTCCGATTATCGTACAGGATCCACATTTCATCACAGGTAATTATTCGATTTAAAATCCCTTCATTATTGTGCCGGTTGAGTAATATAACGCAGCAGTCGACGCGCGTTTGTCGGTTTGCTGCCCTCAATTTATGAGGTACCCACCTTTCAAGCTATTTGACCTTCCCAATTTGCTTCTAGTGGATTAAAACAGTTTTATCACTAACACCGCAGCCTGCAGCTAACTCGGACGTGGTTTGCGATGGATCCGTTTCCAAAAAATAGCCTTCAATTCTTCATTATCAACTTTGGTCTCCGGCCGTCCATGGAGCTTGTTCTGCAGGTCGAAATTTCCAGAACGAAAACGTTGGAACCAAAAACGCACCGTGTTTTCTTTTGCGATCATTAATCTTTCGAGTTGTTTCTGCAGCACTGGTGCCACGGTGGAACTCTTACTCGAAAATAATACGATATTTCAAGTTTTCCATTTTGTAAACAGAGTGACACAAAGAAAAAACCAAAAGAGCAAAAAACAAATATATTAAGGTTTTCGAAACAAAAATGCATGAGTAAATAGCGGTATAAATTTGAAATTGGAATTTCTAAACAAAGAAGATATATTTGAGATCAAAGTGGCCAGTACGACAAAACGCCAATTTCATATGTAAGGACCACCTTATACCTAATACCTTTGGCTAGCTTTTGCCCGCAGCTCCGCCCGCGTAAACACAGTATCACATGGGAACACTGTACTTTTTAGAATAAAATGTAACCTATGTTTTAATCCTAGATTAGCCATACCAAATTTTTATCAAAATTCGTTGAGTAATTTTTGCGTAACAAACGTCCACCCATCTTCACAAACTTTCACATTTACCAACCGACGTAGCGGCGCTTTCTTAATAAAGAGTGTTTTTTCTGAACTGTTTGTGTGGGCCAGAGGGAATTGTGAACGGAATAAGGGCGGGTGTCCCACTAAGCAGATTGGTGGCTACGTGACAGGAGCGTTAAATACTCGTCGTTAAATACCTAATGATCTTACTTCTTGTATCCTATAACAGAATTTAATAAAGTAATATAAGATATTTTTATTAATCAATCTTGATGGTGCCTTAAAATAGTTGAGTAGGCTGAATGGTAGCTCGCAAGTAGTTGCAACGCGAATTATATCTTAGATTCAATAAGTAATTTTATGCAGCGTCGTTATTTTTGCTGATCATGATGTTCATAAAAAATAAAAAGGATGATGATTATGTAAGTTGAATTTTTGTAGTTTGAGCGTTATGAACATTATGTACATCAACTAGCCAAGAGCATGTCAGGAAATGTCTAAGGAGGGTTCCGTAGCTATCAATGCTCAATAGGTTTTCTTTAAATTACTTAAAATATTATTGTGTATACTCTAGAAATACCGGGGGGGGGGGGGACTAACTTAAAAATGGTTAACTTTGTATAAAAGTCATGCATGAAACCTTTTCTTTATTTAAAAAGATGATTCGACGATTACTCCACACGATGAGGTTGAATGAAGAAAATATTTTCATCCCCACTTACATGTCTCGTCACCCCTAAAATATTGACATATTATAATTATTTTATGATGCCAAAACCGAAATGTATACACAATCTATAACTATTCCAAATTTCGTCATTTTCACCCGACTACGGCGAAGCGAAGCGAAAGGAAGGGTAATGATTTTGGCAGTCTATGTATGTATGTATGTATGTTTGTTCCCTCGTAACGTCTAAACTACTGGTCCGATTTTAATAAATGAGGTGTCAATAGATTCGTAATGATGCTGCGGATAACATAGGCTATATTATATTTTTTTCAAACTTATGTATTTCAAAAATTAAACCTCAGATTATAACATCTAAAAAAATTGAATCGAGATAATTATCATATGTTTGGTATCAAAAGAAAGGTCTTGGCAAGAACACTACAAATATTTCCATAATTTGTATATATTATATTATATCATATAGTTTAAGTCAAAATATACGTTTAAAATAAAATTCGTACAATATATTTTGTCAAATTTTCTAACATTACGTATAATAAGACTATAAATATATAATTTATATATTATGTTCATTGTCCCTTTATAACATTATATTTTATTTTATAAATATAATTTTTTACAGGCAACGTAACAAATAAATAAACGTAACAAATAAAAAATGATAATGAATTATAGCTAAGACCACTCTTAATTATGTCAGCTTTAAAAAAAAAAACTAGATCAAAATCGATTAATTGGTTCATCCGATTTTAATAAGAAAATGAAGATGAAATCAATTACTAGCACTTTTATTACTCACTCGTTCGATAGATGTCACTATACGAGTCTTAAATTTTTCTGAATTGCGGTATCGTTGTGTTTAGAACTTTATGATATATTCCATTACAATTATTGTATAAGATCAAAAGTTTATGGTTTGTTATTTTGTCAAAGAATTGTGTCACAATAAATATGTAAAAAAATTTGCCCGCTTTTGGATAATTTGTAAAAAAAATAGTTAATTGGGAAACGGAAAAATATTAAATAAAAAAATAAGTTCATAAAACTATAACCCGACTACGTAAAAAAGGGGTCTAAAAAGGCCGAAACAAGAAAATAATTCAAATAGAAATCCAGAAATGCATAGTTACAAAAATGGTCAAGATAGAGCCGTGGTCGCACCTACGTTCGGCACAGTCGATGTCAAAACGCAGCCGTCTGTAACTATCTTGGGGTATGCATGTGTACATGACGATATAAGCAGTTCAGTTTATACCTAGACGTCACGCATCTCGGTGTGAACTGACGCTTAGATGACGCCATTAGTGTGTGCGACCACGGCTCTACCTTGACCATTTTTGTATCTATGCATTTCTGGATTTCTATTTGCATTAATTTCTTGTTTGAGCCTTTTTGGACCCCTTTTTTTACGTAGTCGGGTTATAGTGTTTTATACTTATTTTTTACATAACAGAAGCTAGAAGTGCGGACAGACAGACATACATACAGACAGACATTAAAGTACCAAGGACATTGAAGTTTTTTGCATGCTTAAGGGGCATCACAGACGGCGAAGGTAAAAATGATTTTATGTAAAGATAAAATATCGCTTGCTATACTATGCTTTACTTATAATATGAAATATAGCCAGTGATCTGATGATAAAATATTATAGTACGTGTATATAGTGTTGTATTTGTTACACATAACGCCCTTAAGCAATACTTATGATATTGCGATGAATGATGGATAGAGTCAGCCTTTACTTAATACAATAATTGCAATTAAAAATATTCTTCATTGCAATTGCATCAACGTCGTTCTACGTTGACGCCATTCCATTTTATATTGTATTCTTCTACTTCTATGGCTCTAGTCATACTTATTGTAAAAAAAAACTTGCTAAGCCATTTCTCACTTAAAATGATATATTCAGCTATATATTAGATATTAAATAAATCTTAAATAATCTTGTAGTTCTGTATCAGGCATTAATGTTGATAGTAAATAAATCTATTACGTTTATACGCACTTATAGTTGTATTAGTACTGGGAGAAGCTATTTTCATTAGAGTATTAAGTCAAACTGGGGGAGGGTGTAATCTGTTTACGAAATATCATGTTATATAACCAGCCCACCTCGGGATTATTACAGATATACAATCTACATACACGTAGTGGAATAACAATTGTCTGTTTATTTTATTCTATTAATGCATGGATTGTAATCGGATTGATTACTATTTACAATGCGTTCTGTTATTGTACCTTTCGAAAAAAGTATACCTAATCGAAATACAACCATGGGGCCTAGTAGGAATATTTGACGGTGGCAAAACGCAACGTTATCGAATGAAATTTGTATGGGCGCTGTCATGATTTTGACAGATTTTTATACAACTCTCATTCGATAACGTTTCGGTTACGCCGCTGTCAAATATTGCTGCTAGGCCCTCAGAAGCCCAATGAGGATCAGTCATGTTTTTGTCGGGTATGCAGACGGCGACATGACATGGAGACTAATGGCGACAAAAAAACCAGTAAATACTGTAAAGAAATTATTTAAATCGGACCAAAAATGACGAAGATACAGCAATTTTAGTGCATTAGTTCGAATAACGCGTTCCAATAACCCGAGAATGAAGCGAGTCACTGTGACGTTATCTATCGTCGTCATATGCCCTCTAAACACAACTAAAATATGTAACGTTAACAAAAACAATGCTAGGCACAAGCGTGAAGAATCGGAGAATGAATACTTATGCAATACATATGAAGTATGAGTACTATCAAGCCGTTGTCGCACGGATCCCGACAAATGACGTCATCGTAACCAATTCATAAGAAGCGCGCGTTTCAAACTAGAGGTTCAGAAAAACTTTAATAAATCCACCATTTCTTGGCGGGTTTTAATAATTAAAAAAATAAAATGCTCAATAAGTTAATACACATACGATGTACTTGACTACGAAATCAAAACGAGACTTAACTAATAATTACGAGAATTGTCCGCCAGTTATCGCTGACACATACGTGACGTATGCGTCTGTGTATTAAGGGTTTACTTACTGATTTGGCAAAATAATGCTTGTGTCTCTAAAATTGATAACAAAAACTAACAATTAATATTATTAATCTTTGCATATTAATATGCCATGGGTAACTTTTCATATGAGCTCCGTGGCGGGTAGACAGTTTGATTCCCACTCGAGAGAGTGCAGGTTCGCTTCCCAGGTTGTGGCGTGTACCAACGAGACTTTTTCAGATCTCAAGTACATTATACGGATGCTCTAACGGCGAAGGAAAACATCGTGAGGAAACCTGCATATGGTTGGCCCCAGACGTATTGGCCAGTCATTCCTTTGGACTTTGGTTGTGAGAATGCTATATGTGATTGGGTTACTATACGACATTTAAAAACCAGTAGTTAAAAAGAGTTGCTTCGCTCGGAGAATCAGTATTCTCCTATAAATCATCGAATAACGGATGAAAAGGCCTAAGTTTTTTAATTTTTCATATTATTATGAATCTTTTTTGGTTTGGTTTTTTGTACGATAGTATGAGTTACCCGCATTTTACTAAAATATATATCAAACGCCGCGTTTTGTATCGGAAAACACAGCAATATTTTTAGGTATAAAATTTAAAAGCTATTCGGAATTTAGGTTTAGACAGGTGTATTGTATACAATAATAGATTTCATTTATTATAAAAAGCTTATTAAACTCAATAAACGTTATATGTGTATTTAATATGCATATATAACATTTTTCAGACTCCGTGGTCTAGTGATTAGAGTTTGGCTCTCGACTCGGAGGTCGTAGGTTCGATTTCCGCACTGGAACAACAAAAAAATGTTGTTTCCAAGTTTGCTTAGGACAATGCAGACTGATCACCTTATTGTCTGACAAGAAAAAAGATGATCCGTGCGTGTGATGGGCATGTAAAAAGTCGGACCTGCGCCTGATCTCTCGCCAGTCGTGTCGGTTATCCGTCCCACTGGGTTATGAGAGTAAAGGAAGAGAGAGTGCTCTTGTGTACTGCGCACAAACTACTGAGCACTATAAAATTACTCCTGCGTAACTGGCCTGGTTTCAATGAAACCGGCCATCGTCACCGAAATTGGTGTGGGGGGTTATATATATATATATAACATTTTTTAGGTAAAAGTATCTGCCTATATGTCTGCTGATTTACGTCTGTAAATATATTTTAGATAATGACTATGGTCCATTTCTCAATTGAAAATAAAAGTTATTTGCGTAGTTGTGTAGTCGCAGTAAAGTTGGTATAGAAAAATAATCTAAATGGAGCATAGTCGCAGGCAAAGGCTTGTTAAACAAAAAGACAGCATTAACTTCATTAAGTTACGTCACATTTTATTATGATATCAGTTCTAAGTAAGTGCAACTCAAAAATCGTTAAAACCACCACTTAAGTTCATTGAAAGATCTCATTGAATAAATAATTTGTATTCCACATTATACTTCGGGTGTGACAAAAAATTATGAGCCATAACCGATGAGACAAAAGACCGACACAATGGACTGTATTATAAAATGAATTGAAACAAAAACCTTGACTTTTGCATGCAAGATGCGTGGAGAGTTAATGGGAGTTCACAATTTTTAACTAAAATTGTAATTTGACTTTTAATTTTCTTTATCTAAAAATACGCCTATTTTTAGATAAATAAATTTAAAAGTCAAAGGAGGAATGATTAAATAAATCAACGAGGTGCTTAAAAGTCATTAGTTGTTTACAATTTGACAAAAAAAATGTATTATACAGTCAAAAAACTTAATACTTTCAGCGTTCATTTTGAACTCTCAGTTACTAATTACAAGTCTTTCCTTGGTCTGCAAAGCTAGGCCATGAAGTATGAACATGGCACAATAGTTAATTATAGGCCCACAAAACGTATGTTTCCATTATAGATTGAACGTTCCAAAGCCGTAATCACACAAAGGGTTTAACCCATTGCTGGCGAGCTTTGGGCTGCAGGTCGCTGCCCGTAATCTGAGCATTCCATTGACATGTCCTTAACATTATACTAAATGGGTTTTGATTCTAGTATTTTAAATCGAAAAAATATTAGATCTTAGAATTATTGGTTATTAAGGTTCTTGGTGGAAATTCATGTTTCATAGTAATAATACACATTACATTCTGTCAGGTAGTCATTAAAAAAAAAACATGTTATTCCCGTGGTGCTTCCCCTTCAATTCTGACTTTTTTGTCATCACAATTTTTGCTGTCTCCCGCTTTGCTTGGGGAGGGAAACTGGAATACTTCCTACTCCTCTTAAGGCAGCCACAGACGAGAGGCCGATCGTTTCAGTTAGAACTGACGCCTGAACGGATTCGAGCCCATACACGGAAAAAAACGCATCCGACCCAACTGACGTCAGTTCGGCCTGAACGGATTCGAGCACACACACGACACGATTTTGCATCCGTTCAGGCCGAACTGAAGGCAAACCCGACCATGTATGGGCCCCTTTACAATCTTCTGATTAATTTCGTTGCGGGTTACCAGACAGATTTAGCATGTCCCCCGGGCACCCCTGAGATCATATCAATGGGTTTTTGCGGTTGGTTACCACTGTCGATCCTGGCTACACTGGAGTTGCAGTGGTGGGTAAGTGTGGTGGGCCAATTGCCCGTTTAAAAAAAAAGTAATAACACACAGGACTTTCTGCACTATTTCCACTTTAATGAAACTGCACTGATTTTTTTAAAATTACTTTGCAAAAAATTGTAAAAATTTGAACCCTTTGCACAATGTTTACTTTTTTTTTTTATTTTAATCTACTTTGTCGAAACCGGTCGTGGCAGATATTAAAATTAATGTAAAATACTTATCAAAGTGTAAATAGTGCAAGAAGTCCTGTGTGTTATTACTGTGCAATAATATTACTCACATGAAAAAAAAAAAAACAGTTTTAAACTGCTATATTTTTTTAGTTATATTATAGTTAGTTATAAACTAACTAAAATATAGTAGTTTTAACAGTTGGTTTCAAATAATTCTAAACAAATGGATCATTTTAAATCATTCCAACCCGAGTGATATCTGCCATAACAGAAAATTTGAATTAAGCTTTCAAATAAAATCGGCAGTAGGCACCTCGGTTGGAACCTAATTTTTATTAGAAACAATAATTCTAAGTACGGACTTTTAACACAATCAACAAGGGACTTTTAATACATCTTAACTAGAGGTGTAAAAGTAACGAAAAAAAGTGTACCCGTATGTATTCGTTACTATAACAATTAGTACTCGTTACTATAGTACCTCATAACAAGCTATATTATGTTAGAGCAACGAATGAAGTGTAGTAAAAAAGGTACATAAGTAGTAAGTTTAAAACTTGGACGACGAATTTCTAAATTATAATTCACTTAATAAGCAAACATCGCGCTTTGTAACGTACGTTTTTAAATTCACCGAATAAGCTAGCGCATGCCAAAAAATACGATCAGCAAATGTTTCAATACACGCATCAACGCTATTTATTTGGACTGAAACAGTGTAGGCATAACCCATACTACGAAAAATGCGAGTAACGAAATATATTCATTTGTAACGTTTCGTTATTCGGTACTAGATGACACACCCGTTACTCAGTACCGAATACATTCGGTTTGCTACATAACAGCTCTTATCTTAACACAATTTGAGGTAAAAATTAAAGACAATTTTTTTTGTTCGGGAAGTAAAGTAAAGCCAAATGTGAATGTCAATTGAACAAAAATAAGTTGAATAACATTTGAGAAATTACAAATTACGTCACCTTCAAACACAATTCTTCAATCTCATTATGGTATTCAAATCAAGTAAAATCTCCTTCATGTAGCAAATAAGATCCAACGCAGACAAAAACTTTCTTACGTTTTCGTAAAACGCCCTTATTCCATGTAAAATAATTTCTTTTTTAGGACACGACCTTATTTATATCGAAAGTTAAAGACAATATTTGTAATAACTTTTTTTTATACCAATGTAGTCGTAATATTAGTTTATTACATATGAAATTGGCATTTTGTCGTACTCGTACCACTTTGATCTCAACTATATCTTCTTTGGTTAGGAATTCCAATTTCAAATTTATACTGCTATTTACTCGTGCATTTGTGTTTCGAAACCCGTAATTCATTTGTTTTTTCTTTTTTTGGTTATTTCTCTGCGTCATTCTGTTTACAAAATGGAAAACTTGAAATATCGTATTATTTTCGAGTACGAGTTCCACCGTGGCACCAGTGCTGCAGAAACGGCTCAAGGATTAATTATGTGTATGGCGGCGGTATAGCGAAAATAAAACACAGTGCGATTTTGGTTCCAACGTTTTCGTTCTGGAAATTTCGACCTGCAGAACAAGCCCCGTGGGCGGCCGGAGACCAAAGTTGATAATGAAGAATTGAAGGCTATCGAATATATTGAAGAGTCAGCTGCAGACTGCGGTGTTAGTGATAAAACTTAAAACAGTTGAAGCAAATTGGGAACCTTCCCAATTTGCTATTATCTGCTATTTTATCACTAATTTTTCCAAACCTTTCAAGCTTTTTCATCTAAAAAAGGTTGACCCACCTCATGAATTGAGTGCAGCAAACCGACAAACGCGCGTCGACTGCTGCGTTACATTACTCAACCGGCACAATAATGAAGGGATTTTAAACCGAATCATTACCTGTGATGAAAAGTGGATCCTGTATGATAATCGGAAACGCTCATCTCAATAGCTGAACCCTGGCGAACCAGCCAAAGCCTGCCCTAAGCGATAATTGACTCAAAGAAAGTTACTTGTGAGCGTTTGGTGGACTAGTGCCGGTGTCGTTTACTACAGCTTTCTTAAATCTGGCCAGACGATTACGGCAGATAGAGTCTCTTGCCAGCAACTGCAAATCATGTACTTCCCGGACCTTGCTCCAACATATTACCATTTTTTTCGAAATTTGGATATTCTTGCAAGGGAAAAAATTCAACTCCGAAGGGGGCAAATCGCCTTCAAAGATTATATTGATTCCTGTCCGAATGTTTTCTTTAATAAAGGAATCAATTACCTACCTATGAGATGGCAAAAGTGCATAGATAGCATTGGTATATAATTTGATTAAATAAATATATTAGGTTAAAAAAAAATGACTTTATGTTCCTCCTTTACAAAACGCCAATTTCATAATATGTAATGACCTAATAATAATAATATTTTTAAAGTATGAGTAACTTTTTAAACTACTAATAGGTTTTTCACCACTATTATTTCCACAAATTTTTGTGTTTTGATACACATTACACACTTATTCACAGACTCAACTAGGATAACAACTTATGATATAATATTATTGGCATGCCTAAAAAAATATTTCAAATAGGTGAAACAATTTCGCTTTTGGTTCTTAACCCCCATGACTTTACTTGAGATGAGTGTGCGTCAGCTTTAGACACATTCTTTATGGCAGCCACAGACGAGAGGCTGATCGTTTCAGTTAGAACTGACGGCTGAACGGATTCGAGCCCATACACGGAAAAAATCGCATCCGACCCAACTGACGTCACTTCGGCCTGAACGGATTCGAGCACACACACGACAAGATTTTGCATCCGTTCAGGCCGAAATGAAGGCAGACCGGACCATGTATGGGCCCCTTTACGATCCACGCCGTGAACAGCAATAGGATTGTATGTAATTCTGTGAATCTTTGTAATAATAAATTTTTAGGGGATTGGATATTTGAATCGTGTAATTACCAAGGATTTGATTCCGGGAATGTTAGTTGTTTTTAAGAAATCTTAATAATAATAAGAGCTATTCAAATATGCAGCTTATATTTATAGTACACTATCATTTGCTCACGACTACGTCCGTGTGGATCTCCATTGCACCCCCGTGGGGTATGTACTTTGAAAAAACATTTTATATCGAATTTGCCATGCCAAAATTCAACGCCCTCCGTTCAGTTGTTTATATTTTCTTTACTAACTTCGGACCCCCATTTCATCTCTTTGGGGAATGAATTACGAAAAGCTATATAATACGCACTCAATAATATCTAAGTATTTATTACCTCGGATATCAAATTTCATGGAAAACAGGATAGATTTTAAATATTTTTCATACAAACTTTCAATCCTTATTATACACCCTCCGAAAGTGAATTCTAATAAACCCTGAGACGAGTATGTATTGAAATGTATTTAAGAGCATAAACTTATTATATCGATATCGATTATACGATATCAATGCAGATTAAATGATTTTCCCATACAAATTTTCAACCCCTTTTTGACCCCATTAATGAAAGAATTTTTCCAAATTCTAAATTCTTTGTAAATTGAAACTACTGTTCAAATTTCACGTTTCTAACATCAGCGGTTACGTCTGCGCGAGTCTATGTCAAACAGCCAGTGAGGACTCCTCTCTTTTTATTACACATATATCTGATAGTATGGACCTAACCTAACCTATACTGTTACATTTTTAAATCATCAATTAATTATTATTAACATCATCGCTTTTGATTAAAAAAAATATTTTATATTGATAGATCGTTAAAATAAAATAATATAGTGGTTACACAAAATCCGAGTACATTCTGCGCCTGTCGATTTTTTATTACTGCCTGGACGAATTTAGCGCCAGGGGAGACATAAAAGGAAATGGAGCTAAGCCCTTCGGAAATCTTAGAAATTGGCCTTTATCCCGAGTGCGTGCGAGGACAATAGCCAGACAGACCAATGGAGCGGCGTTGGGCTCCCCGGGGAACTGTTTTACGGTTGGCCGCCGAGATTAATACCCCAATAATTCTCATTTTTAGAATAGATAATTTAATCAAAATGTTGCTTTAAAACCGCCGTGAGTCGAGTGGTTGCCATTTTGGAATAGAAATCACGCAGTCAATATCAGCGTTAGCTAATGCTTTTTATAACACCAGCTAACCATCATTGCATCTTGCTTGCTACTGTCACGTGCATATTTTATTCATTTTAGGAAGAAAATTAAAACTTAAGTAGAGTTATATTTTGTACCTTACATATTATGTAAAGACACTTAGCTAAAGATGGTATTAAAAAATTAATATATCTTCTACTACTATTAGAAAAGTGAAAGATTGCGATGGATAGATGGATAAATAGATGTTTGTGACTCTTTTATACAAAAGGTTCATAACAGATTTTGATGGAATTTAGTATGGTAGTAGTTTTGCCTCTGGATGTTCCCCTAGGATACTGGACGCAAAGCCGCGGGTAAAGGCTAGTTTTTTTACAAAATAAGTATAAGTACCCATATTAAAATAATTAATACGAAGTGAACTTTTTAATATAAAACTTAGTCTTGTAAAAACTAAACCTGTTTGATTATTTAAAAATATTTAAAATTTTTGTAAATATAATTAGACTTAGGCCCAAGGCTGTAGACGTTATAAAAATGCTAAATTAAAGTTTATTATTTTAATAAATGTAAAGATGAATCTAGAGGTTCTTTTATAAGCTCGTCTCTCACATAATAAATAGCATAATTAGACGCGGCTTCACCAGCGTGAAAATAGATTGTACACTTTCATCCACTATTTCAACCACCTAGGGGTTGAATTTTAGAAAACTGTGAAACTCATTATTTTTACCGCATTCTATTCATACGACATATCATGCAAATATGTCAAACAAATAAAAAGTTTCATATAAACTTTTATCACCTACTTTACCCCTTTGGGGGTTGAATTTTAAAAATCCTTCCATATTGGATGCCTACGTCATACGAGAAATACGTGTGCAAAATTTCAAATTTCTAGCCACAAGGGTTTAGCCTATAGATGATATCACGTTGAAGATCTGATGACTTGTTATCAATAATAATGATAACATGTAAATGAATGTCTTCAATGAATGTCAAAAGTTGTTTACTAAGCGAAGGGCGAAGTAAGTCATCCATTTAAACAGAACGGTTTATACGCGGTCGGATTCTGCCAAAACTTTACATACACTAAATTCGCCGGAGCAAGTTGGGGTGGAGTTATTGGTGCCGAATTTGCTAATAATGGGTTCCAGGTAAGATTGAATTTTCCGTGTATTGATTTCTCTCCATAAATTTCACATAAAGTTTCAAAATTACGGTCGAGCGTAAAACTTTGAGGTAAACTGTTGCTGACGTATTATGTTCAAATTTAATGTTGGTATAACCAATATTTAATAAAATATCGTACAAGCTAATGTGGTTTTAGTTTTTCTGCTAAATACTTACAATTATTTTGTATCACTTTTGAGCAGATAGATATTTATTTTATATAATATATCGTCAAGGGGTCGAGGCGATTCACTTTTTGTTATTACAAATATATATATATATATATATATATATATATATATATATATATATATATATACGAATATTATAAAGAGGAAATATTTGTTTGTTTGCATTAGGCTCCGAAACTACTGGACCGATTTTTTTTTATTTTTTTATATTTTTATTATTTTATTGACCACGAGGAAGGACAAGGGCTACTTTATATAATAAAACCACCTCGTCCAATAATGACTCCTTTATTCCTCTCGTACAATTACCCTTACAATTGCCGACTACCGGGTGCTGCCAATACTGAGCGTCCATCCTCGTTGCTCGTTCACCAAAAAGTGAACCACTGTTGATTTCCCCCTCGCTCATCATTATTAACCTCGCTCTCAGTATTGCCAGCTCCTTAGCAGCTTAATACAGTGTAAAAAAGCGGGTGGGGCTGTGTCGGGGCACACGGCCGTTGGTTTTAACGTGAAACGTCTATGTTAGCGAATCGCTTTTAAAGTAAAAGATTGAAATGAAAACAAGATGGACGCTGTTTTTTTGTATAAATCAATCGGTTCAAATAAACTTGACAAACACACGAAAGAATCACCACGCTATAAAGTCGGAGTCACGAGTTACACTGAATAGAAACAAGCGTGAGCGCCGGTTTCGCACAGTTATCGCAGTATCCCTCCCCCGCCGCCCCGCTTGACCCCGACACGAACTCAATGTCATAACAGCGAGCTGACTATATAAGTGAAATATTTACACCACATTTTTGTTTCTAAGACTAATAGTTTTTTAATTATTAAGGTACGATGATATAGACCTTTTCGTTACGGTCCAGTTTTTAAACCTGGTACCCGTATGTTTCGGCGCGATTTTAAAGACGTTTCACGTCAAAAATGTTTAAACAAATCCATATGAGTATAAAATATAATAATCCTTAAAATATATAATACCCTTACATTTATATCGGCAAAATGGACGGTTACTGCGCGGTTATCTTTTGCGCGCACAAATTCGCGGCCAACATCTCAGATTATTAGCATTCTTTTAGGACGTTTAAAGCAATAATTTGTATGAACAAAGCAATGAATTGTGGAACGTATTAGTAAAATGCAAATGAAATTATAGTGTTAGATGCATACAAATATATATTATAGACGAGGCATGTCGAGGCAAAGAGTGTCTACACATAAACTACTTTTGGGGATTGTTTGGGGTAGGATGTCGAGGTTTGACATACGAGGGCGGGTCAATAAGTCCGTGACTTTTGGAATAAAACACAGATTTTTTGATAAATAAATAATTTTATTTTTCAACGTAGTCCCCCTTGAGCTCTATACACTTTGTCCAACGCTTCTCCAATTTTTTTATCCCTTCCAAAAAATATGATTTGTCGAGGTCCTCAAAATAGGCCTTTGTTTGCGAGATGACTTCATCATTGGAGTCAAATCTTTTTCCACCGAGCCATTTTTTCAGGTTTGGGAACAAGAAGTAGTCACTCGGAGCCAAATCTTGAGAATAGGGTGGATGTGGGAGCAATTCATAGCCCAATTCATGGATTTTTGCCATGGCAACTGCACATGCATTGTCTTGGTGAAAAAGAACTTTTTTCTTGGCCAAATGAGGTCGGTTTTGTTTTCAAATCCTCATTGAAGCGGTCCAATAAGTTGGCATAATATTCCCCATTAATTGTTCTTCCCTTTTGAAGATAGTCAATGTGGATTATCCCACGTGCATCCCAAAAAACAGTCGCCATAACTTTATTGGCTGACAAACCCACCTTGGCCTTCTTTGGCGCCGATTCACCCTCAGAAACCCACTGTTTTGACTGTTGTTTGGTCTCTGGTGTGTTGCGATGGATTCATGTTTCGTCCACGGTTAAAAAACTCCTCCATATTGTGATTAAACAACGCCAAACCTTCCTGTGAAGTTGTTACACGATTGCGTTTGTGGTCGACTGTTAGCAAACGCGGCACCCATCTTGCGGAAAGCTTTCTCATGCCCAAGTGATCATTCAAAATTGAAATCACTGAGCCATGCGAGATGCCTATGGCTTCCACAATCTCTTGCACTTTTAATCTTCGGTCGGCCAACACCATATCGTGAATTTTTTCGATTGTTTCGGGTGTAGAGACCTCAACTGGGCGTCCAGGACGTTTGGCATCTTCAGTGCTTGTACGGCCACAACGAAATTCAGTAACCACTTTTTTACCATTGAAATCGATGGTGCAGAGTCCCCATAGTATTTATCAAGCTTAGCCTTGGTCTCGGTAATTGTTTTTTTTCGCAAAAAATAATGCTTAATAAGCACACGAAATTCACTTTTTTCCATTGTTTCCTTAAGTTACTGGATAGTCTGATAAAGATAGCTGTAAAACACAAAATTAACTGACGCAGCAAGTTCAAATTTTGATAGGAGTCAACTGACAGATGCCTGTTGACAGGAGTAGTGTTGATTTTTCAGTAAGGAGGTTAGAAATTCAAAAAGTCACGGACTTATTGACCCGCCTTAGTATTTTGTCAATGTGACATTATGGCATTTGCTTCCTACAGTTTAATTATTTCGGATATAATGAGGGTTTTTAAATTCGTGACATCTGACAGATTTTTGACACGAGAAAGACCGTCGGGCTACCAAGCGCTGCCTGGTGACAGAAAAATAATCGAAAATTCTTATTGACCGTTTTTGATACCACTTACGCCACCAGATGACGCTTTGTGTGAGTTGGGTCTGCCCCCTAACAGCAGAAACCATATCAAAAACCCTCATTGAGAAAGTCTTCTGGAATCAAGATGGCGTAACTTTTTCTTATATCAAGTTTTTTTCTGTCAAATGTAGGTACGTCATAGCCCATACTTAGTTTTGAAATCATTGGTTAGACGTTAATATAAACAGCGATGACACAGCCTGATAGCATACATTAACACTATCTGAATCCTATTAGCACGGCTCTCTCGGTTACAATAACAAATACTTGGCAATAATAATGATAAGATTACTGCTATTGTGGAAATATTAATTATATTATGAGCAGATATTATCAATTATTACAAGAGTAGAAGTAGAAACATATAAATGAACAACTTTTTTTTATCGTATTAGTTAACATTAGCAGAAATCAATGAACACGGTAGTCTAACGTAGGTTATATTCTAATCCTCTCTCTTATGTTATCATTGAGGAAATACTCGAGCTTCAGCTCCAGCTGTATATTGTTATAACTTAAAGCGCAACAAACTATACTGACTATTTCTGAAAGTAAAATCAGCATAGGCCAATGAGGGTTTTTTAATATTTTTTCTGTCGTTACGGGGCAGAACCAACCCTTTAAAACGTCATCTGGTGGCGTAAGTGGTATCAAAAAAGGTCAATAAGAATTTTAGATTCTTTTTCTGTCACCAGGCGGCGCTTGGTAGCACGACGGTCATTGTCGTGTCAAAAAGCTGCATTCTGGCTTCGATACAATAATAAATAATCACACAAAAATAGACAAATGTCGTCGTTTGACGTTTGTTTGATGTCTATGAGAATATAATTTTGCTGTTTGATAGGATCCGGACTGTATTGAAGCTGTATTATTGTTGGAGTAAAATAGCAGAATCGACCTACTGGGTTAAAGTTATCCCTGGGTTAAAATATCATACCTTCTTTTTCATAAATACGAAGAACGAGAGAAATAACTTGATATTAAACAGAGGGTTAACTTTAACCCAGATCTGTGCAAGTGGGCCTAAGATCCGGATTTCGGCGGGACGGGGTAAATTTAGAGCACTGAAAATAGAGCACGCAAATAGAAATGAAAATCGAAGTGTCGAGTGTCGAGCTGTCATATATGACCTTGACATTTGGCTCGACACTTGTATGTTCGATTTTCGGCTCTATTGTAGTGTATAATATTGAGTTCTATTTTCAATGCTTTGGTTTTTTTCTTGGCCTACCGGATTTCGGTAAAATATAGTCCCAGTCTTAAAATAAGAGTTTTAGATGTCGCTATGTAAAATATAAACCAAATATAAGGGTATTTTGCGTCCAACTGAATTTGTGTCACTAAGAAACCCTCAACATTTACACCATGTGCACACGAACCAATATAAACCAATTATAGCGATAAAAGGGAAAACCTATTTGTTAGTGAGCTAGGAATGAACCCGATATTACTAAAGAGTCTGTATAGTAACAAAAATTAAATTTTTATGCACTATTCGGGAATTTAATTCATAAGCAGGTAGAGTATTCTCGTAATTAACTGCATGTCATTATTATTAGGTCCTTACATATGAAATTAGCGTTTTGTCGTACTGGCCACTTTGATCTCAAATATATCTTCTTTGGTTAAGAATTAAATTTCAAACTTATACCGATACTTACTCATGCATTTGTGTTTCGAAAACCGTATGTTTTTCCTCTTTTGGTTTGTTCTTTGAGTCACTCTGTTTACAAAATGGAAAACTTGAAATATCGTATTATTTTCGAGTACGAGTTCCACCGTGGCACCAGTCCTGCAGAAACGGCTCGAAGGATGATGTGTATGCCGCCGGTGTCGCAAAAGAAAACACAGTGCGTTTTTGGTTCCAACGTTTTGAAAATTCGACCTGCAGAACAAACCCCGTGGACGGCCGGAGACCAAAGTTGATAATGAAGAATTGAAGGCTATTGTGGAAGCGGATCCATCGCAAGCCACGTCCGAGTTAACTGCAGGCTGCGGTGTTAGTGATAAAATTGTTTTAATCCACTTGAAGCAAATTGGGAAGGCGAAAAAACTTGAAAGGTGGGTACCTCATGAATTGAGTGCAGCAAACCGACAACACGCGTCGACTGCCTACGTTACATTACTCAACCGGCACAATAATGAAGGGATTTTAAATCGAATCATTACCTGTCATGAAAAGTGGATCCTGTACGATAATCGCAAATGCTAATCGCAATGGCTCAACCCTGGCGAACCAGCCAAAGCCTGCTCCAAGCGAAAATTGACTCAAAAAAAGTTACTTGTGAGCGTTTGATGTACTAGTGCCGGTGTCGTTCACTACAGTTTTCTTAAATCTGGCCAGACGATTACGGGAGATGTCTATTGCCAGTAATTGCAAATCATGAAGGAAAAGCTAGCTGGTAAACAACCGAGGTTGGTCATTCGCTCTAGGCCACTGCTGCTTCAGGACAACGCTAGACCACACACTGCACAACAGAAGAGGCTACCAAATTAGAGGAGCTTCAATTGGAATGTCTAAGATATCCACCGTACTCCTTGGACCTTGCTCCAACAGATTACCATTTTTTTCGAAATTTGGATAACTTCTTGCAAGGGACAAAATTCAACTCCGATGGAGCAGTCCAAAGCGCCTTCAAATATTACATTGATTCCTGTCCGAATAGTTTTTTTAGTAAAGGAATCAATGAACTTCCTATGAGACGGCAAAAGTGCCATTTCATAGATAGTGCATTGATTCCTTTAGATATATACTGACCCAGATAGCAATGGTATATATTTTAATTAAATAAATATATTATGTTTAAAAAAATCGACTTTATGTTCCTCCGTTACAAAACGGCAATTTCATATGTAAGGACCTAATAAATATATATTACACATTGTGAATGCAGTCACAATACAATTATTATAAATAACAGTCAGTTTGATACCTTCATATTATTATAGTAGGAACAAGCTAAAAAGTAGATTTAAATTATCTAGGAATCTAGCAATTGTGCTTTTAAAACTAACATTTTTTTATTGTAGATGAAGCTCTAATTGATCAAAAAATATTTAAATTTGTTTCTGCCTGATTATACCTACGTAGCACATCCATACTAATATCATAAATGTGAAAGTAACTCTGTTTATCAGTCTGCGTCTGTTCCTTCTCTTAACTACTTAGCGGATTTAGATTATGACACTACGGCGAAGATAATATGTAAACCTTGAGAATGAACATAGGCTTCCATTTTTAAAAATGTGTGGTTCCCGCGTATTATAAGGATTTTTGCTGCGTGTGTGCTGCGTGTTGCGGACGACATCTAGTATATTTATACATCACCTACAATCTACATCTATATCATAATATATAAGTACATCTGTTAATAGGTTACACTAAATGTCTAAACGATATGCGATACACGTATAAGTTACGCCCGGGTTCCCGTATCGTGTAATCCGATGCGAAGACCATAATAATATATTAGGCGGAGGTATCTCTTTAACGGTTAGCATTTAAGATATATTGAAATACGACTATTCATTCAATTAATTATGCTACGTACTGTTCCGCGTAGTGTTGTCGCAAGTGTTGTAAAGTCATTTACTTAAGTTTACGGTCCCTTGGAGCTGTAAAAACAAAAAGATTTCTTAGTTTTTTTTTAACGGGCAAATGGCCCACCACACATTTCCACTTCTGCAACTTGTGTGTAGATAGCGGTAACCAACCACAAAACCCTTTAATTGGGGTGCCCGAGGAACATTCTAAATCTGTCTTGGGACCCGCAACGAAATTAATTAAGAAAGATAGGAGGTGTAGGAAGTATTCCAGTTTCCCACGCTGCGGTACCTGGTCTTCCGTGGCCCCAAACCAAATGGCCGTTAATACCAAAAAAGGCATATTTCGATACTCACAAGGGAATAAAAATGTATAGGCTACTTGCCGTTGCCTTACAACTATCCCGTTGGCTTAGACATATAAATTTTACAAGTAGCATCGTTATGACTACAAATACAAGAAAAAACTGCAGATTTAAAATTCAACCATAAAAATGGGAGTCTAAAGTCTAAAAAGGGGTCGATATTTCAAATTGAAGCTACTGGGTCAAATGAGGTATCTTAATATTTAATGAGCTTGATGTACGCATTCCAAAACTCATTTTAGTAACTTTTTACGACGCATAATTTGTTATTTATAATGAAAAATATCAAAAGTAGTAGCTTCTCCACACAATCTTTCATCCCCGCAAGATAATTCTTTAACTGTATATAACGCTTATAACTTTGTACGGAACCTTCGGCGGGCAATAGTGTGGTGGGGAACGAGTGTCAAAAGGTGCTAAATGGGTTACATTATTACATATTTACAATTTCATCTCGTTATACTTTGTTTTTTTGCCTTCGGATTGTAAAATAAATTTTATAAAAAGCAAATTTTTGACGTCACATTTCCGATTCTTTTTTTTTACGCTATGTTCGATTTTGTGCGTAATAGTTTTTAGTAATTACAAATATGACACTAGGTCAAGATGAGTCCAAGGACAAGGGGTATTGAGGAGGTGAGGCGCTGTACCTATTCGTTGAGACAATAACGTTCTAGCTCTATTGAGCTTTGTGCAACATTAGTGTCGCACGTTGCATATTCGAGTGCAGTCATTTTTTGCGTGTTCGAAAGAATGCAACGTACTCTAAATAGTTGGAAGTCCCCCTTGTTTGGACATTTATGTGATTTAAATGATAATATTTTACCTACCGACGAAGATGTGATAAAATCCCGGCGCAAGTTGAAATACGAGAGGGACAGCACAAAAGAGCCAACTTATAAAGAAATTGAGTTTATTTTAGTTACAAAATTAATAGAAATATGGTCGGAATCTTCTATTCCTATAGTAGACCAAAGACGCGTAAAGATGATTTTACAAAAATTTAATTTAAAGTGCAAAAACCTCCTTAAATCTCCAAAAACGCACCCCAGTTGTAAAGGTCCACCGCGACACTTGTTTAAGCTCATCGATCTAACCAGATATTTGCCTGCAACTTTGAAAGCTATTATTGGTCCAGTTATTCAAAGAAACTTTTATTTTTCACAAGCAGAAATCATATTGCTTGCAGATCCCCAGCATATACGCCAATTGGCTGCCCGTCGAATTTTGAAAGCTAGATCAGCTTCTTGTTGGTGCTAACAAGTTTTCCACAATTTCAGCTACCGAAGGTAAACTTTAATGCGTCAACGTATTATGACCTAGTAGATTGTCAAGAAAACATTACTGAGCCTCCAATTTTAAAATTGGTCATTAAAGAAAATCTTCAATTGTTTGTTGGCCAAGAAGGAGAATGAGAATTAAATTTATTACGCCTTCCATGTTACACACTGGCTGTAGAAAGAGCGGTTAAGATGGTGACTGAAGCTTCAGCTCTTTTTTTATGTGATGGGACAGCAAGAGAAGGATTCATAAAAGCTCAGATAGATTCGAGAAAATCAATTCCGACATTCGACAGCAAGAAGGATTTTGCTCTTAAATCAACTTCTGGTTAAAATTTCAATATAATAAATATTTTTTATAATATATATATATATATGTATATTGACTTGCATTCAGAGACAGTAGGAATAATCCTATATGACTACCAAACTTTACAGTTTATTTGGGCACATAATTTGGCACATTTTTACGCTTGATCCCGAACGTAAACCAACATTTTTCTCCATACTAGCGTGACCCACCCTAGTGGGCAAGTCTGACTCGCTCTTGTCCTGTTTTTGTTTTTTTAATTTTCTCATAACAAAAGTTAAGAATAAATATTTGGATGCAATAATGGTGGTTACCTACGGTATTACAGATATTAAGAATTTCATGAACTTGTGTTACAGGTACCAGACAACGGGAAGTATATTTAATATTTTTATACTATACATATATTTATTATATTATACACACATTTAAAACATATTCAATTCATGACCCTGGAACACAGAATACTTTTTGTCCCTCGGCAGGATTCGAACCCGCGATCTCCAGCTTGAGCGTCAACGCGCTAAACGCTGAACCACAGAGGTCGTCAAATAATATGGAAGCAAACATCCAACTGACTTGCATTAATTTCGTTGCCGTTCACGGTGCCAAAGCTACAAAAATACGAGACTTGTCAGATTAATATCCCCTTCATCACAATGGCATCACTATAGCCATTTGGCAGCCTCCGGCCCGGATTATACGAGAGTGGTATGGACGACTGCAGCCTAACTGATTTACAGTGTGACGTAAATGCTATTATTGCTGTTTTGTATTAATGTAAGTTGATTGCTCTCGGATATTGGCAATGGACCCTGGAATATATATATCCTGTTCATAATGCCCTTGTTGACGCTACTCTATCATAATTATATCATCAACATCAATATCGATTAATATTGATGTTGGTCGGCGTAAGCATATACGGAGAATCTATATATGGTTTGGTAAAATCAATTACGGATATTTTGGGCATATAATCTACTGCTTATGTAAAGACATTAAGGCAGAAAATAATTTAAAAATTTCGAATAAAATATATTATACCATATAAAATTTCATTGCGCTCTCTAAGGCACTGATATCATTAACCTCACAAAACAGTTGTGTTTAAAACGAAAGCAAAGTTTTTGCCTATCTAATAACAATTCAGTCAGCTGTGTGAGGTCAAAGGCTTCCATTTCCGTTCTTTAATTAGTACTTTCTTTATCGATTTTATTAAATTATTTTTTTGCCTAAATGTCTTTACATAAGTAGTAGATCATACGCCCAAAATATCCGTAATTGATTTTACCAAACCTTATATATTAGTACGTAAAGGGAAAATTTCAAGTATAGTTTTGCGAGAGTAAAATTTGGCACAATTAAAGTTTATGCTGAGGAAGGCGTGCGAGAAGCTCAAATTTCTTAAAATAATGCTTAAAAATACATAAAATTAATAATAATAACAACAACAGACTAGTGTATGTCCTCGGATTATTAATACACACTACCGTGCGTTTTTCAATTCTGTTACACTTTAATAACAATTTAGTTTGTCAATCTGTCACAATATTTAAATTTTTTCTTTTTAAGATACAAAAGAACTAGTATAAAGTTGAAACTTAAAAATTTATTTTAATTATATGAATTATTATGGGCGAATTTCGACCTCAGGGTGACCTGTAGTCTACTCAAAACTTAATGAGCTACTTACTACCTATGTTATAAGCGGTTTGAAAATTGCTTCACCCTGCCACTAAAGCTTATAGTATACAGAGTATATTTTTATCCGAATGAAATATTTTTGCCAACATTAGGCTATAGGTAATAGGTAATAATTTGTAGTTAATTACAATATGCATAATTCAAATATATTATATATTAATTTCAAATTGTTTCGTGTTTATTATGTAAACTAAAAAAAAAATACCGCTACTGTTTTACTTTCATTATTATATCACATTGATTTATTCCAAACGTTTTATACAAATGTTAGAAAGCAACGAAAGAAGATATTTTCATTCCATTTAAAGGAAATTTTACTTCTCCATATCTAATCCACAGCGTGACACTTTACAAGTTTACACGCAACTCAGTATGACTATGATTCTATTGACAGTCGGGCGTTGTGCCAGGAACTTGGTACTTTATCGTGAAGTGGACACCCCAATGAAAGGAATCGCCTCATAATTGCCAGGCTAAGCAACGGGAGGTTTGCCAATAACTTGTCTAAAATTTACTAAACGTTATCTTTTATCTTTTCCGGATACTCTTTATAATAACAGATGAAGGTATAATATATTTACTTGATATATTTACTCAACCGAATGTTATGATAAAACTAATTTCTTTCTTATAGAAAAATAACTAGTATATTTACCATGTCTTCTGCAGCTACATTTAAAGAATTATAATTATTATAATAATTATAATAGTCTATTAAATATAAAATAAATTATTATCTTCCAAAAATATTTGAAAAAGGCATGAACGACAATGTTTTTAAACATATAAAAACCTCATAAGCATTTTAACATTTAACAATCCATAGCACATACGAAGATTTACGCTCCACAAACTTTCGAAGATTTAAACAATGTTGAGAAACAAAAATGGCGGACGTGACGAAAATAAGTACTTTACTTACTACTTAGTATCCAAGCAGGATAGAGATTAATTAGGTTATCTGAACCATCAAAAAAGATACAGCCTCTGTCAACACCTCTCATTAGTACGGCCTAATGACGCCTCTACTTGGAGCCCACTCCCGCCGCCTCGCCTTTGTTTACAAACGCCATATTCAATATCGTTTTTTTGTTCTTTATGCTTAGGTTTGAGGGGATTCATTTTTTAATTATCCTGTTTAAGTATTTACTGTTATAGGGGTCGCAGAAACCCATCATCTGTGAAAATTTTAACTGGTTCACGAAATACAGACAGATGGACGGATAGCGAAATCTCAGTAGGTACCCTAAAAAGCATGCAGTAAAGTTATTGCTCCAGAAATTTTTATGATGATACTCAGATTTTTTAACGTAACAATTTTATATATTTTTTCAAATGAAAAGCATTATAAGTGAAAAAATTGGCTTGGGATTTAGCAATTTTCATATGAACACGTGTCATAAATAAAATAATAAAAGTGAGATTAATATTCTGTTGAATATATCGTTAATTTTGCTCGCGATGAATAAAAAATTAAATATCCAGTAATTTTGATCATACACTTTCAATCAGTGAGCACAAAAAAGGAACGTTTTAACGGATTGCCTTATAAAATATGTTTTACTTATTTAAAAATGTATGTTAGCGTGATTTGTTACGAGTATTTAAAATAATGTTGCCTATAATGATCAAAATTCGACCATAATTCATATTTTAAGTTGCAACTTTATTAGGGTTCTTTTGCCTACTTAGATACGCAAAAAAAGTATGTAAATATTGTCTATGGAATGTGAAAGAAAGAGGAAAGATTGACAATAATTGTGTCAAACAAACACAGTATTGTAAAAAAGCGTGGTGGTGTGAGTTATTAAACTGAGTTGGTTGTGTGTAACTTTAGTTTTGTATTTAAATAATATAAGCATTATTTTGTAAAAATATTAATTTTCAGCACAACTTTCGCCACATAAGCTTTAACTGTGCCAAATATCATACAGTCATCATACTAATAAAAACCGTTTGCATATTTTCACATTTGTTAAAAGGGGTAAAAAGAAGAAGAATAAGTTTGCTGGTTTAACCCTGCGTAAAATACAACTTTAAAAAATGAATCGTATTCCAAAGGAAGCTTTACATTTTTTTTTAACTCCTTTGCAATTTGAAACAAAATTTGCGTTTGCTGAATTTAAAGTTGCACTCTCGTATCTGGACAATATACGCACCCTCAAGACATCATAGCCACAATCACTATCATTATAAAGTCCAAAGTTGAACAACGGTATAAAAATGCAATACAAATTAAATAAAAACCGTTTATATTCACAATAAATGTAAAATAAAGTAGTAGGTTGCTATTAGTCTAATTCAGCAGAAGTCCGCATTTGTTCCGGAATGGCCCATTAGCCCGGGCTGGATTTACAAAACATTGGCCGTAAACTCCCCCGGATAAACTTTATTAAGAAAAACGCATGTGCTTAGGATATTCGCGTATTATGAAAAGTGTAATAACAATGTTTATTAAACGTATGAAATGTGATTTATGTAAAGTCTTATTCGAAGGCGAAAAAAATACTTTTGGATTTCGTTGTTACCGATTTTCGCCTTCATCTTTACACGCATTGCTTATTCAAAAATTTTAACCACTGACTTGCTTCTTAATCTGCTTGCTAGGTGTTGTTACACATATTAAATATGTAATAGGGGAAGGTGGGGCAAGTTAAAGTGAGGGGTAAGACTACGTTTAACTCTACTAGTAAGACTACCTTTAACTCTACTAGGCTTTACACGTGTTTCAATAGACCGAGCAAATCCATTCCAGCATCCAAAGATCGACCGTCGTGATGGTTGTATGACACGCGAGATTTAAAAAAATCCGACTTCATTTGTTTAAATAATTGAGAATAAAGTGACTTTAGTTGATACACTTTAAAATTTTTAAAATGTCATAAGTGTGATAAATATATTGAAAATACGCAATTTAAGTATCCTACTAGTAATTTTATGTCATTTATACTGACAAAACAGACAAGAATTTGTTTCACATCAAATTCATTACATTTATTTATTTATTGAACTTAAATTCACAAAGAGACGGCCCTTTCTCTTTGTAAATTTAAAGGAGTAAAGATGGAATAGGTATACTTAGCATACAATTCGAAGAGAAAAAAAGAAGCAGACATTTCTGTCATAAACAAAAGACTAATGTGGTTAACGGTTATTTGCTATGATAAAAGCTGACGAGAAAAAACTATTATACTATTAATTTTATTATATTAAGACTATTAAATTATCTATAATAGTTTAATATAATACATAATATTATAGTAAACTATTACAGAAAAAACCTATGGCATTTAAGTTTAAAGGGTAACCCGTCTTACCCCACGATTTTATAAGATGTGGTGATTTCCTCTTTTCTTAAATTTCATAATATTACGACTTATCAATTTGATTGATGTTCTTATTAATTATTATATTCCATGTTGATAGATAGATAACTAAGGATTATGTTAATACTAAATTTATTTAAAAAGCTATAAAAGACTTTGAGACATAATGCTCTGAACCTTAAGTACCCCGTCCTGCCCCACTGTCCCATACTTTGGCAGTTTGTAGCGCGCTGCTACGAGATGCGTAGCGCAATGCTATGAGGTGCATTATTGCATGGAAAATTTTACGAAATCGTAGTACAATGCTATGAGGTGTGTAGCACAATGCTACGATGTGTGTAGCACAATGCTATGAGGTGTGTAGCACGATGCTACAAGGTGTGTAACACAATGCTATGAGGTGTGTAGCAAGATGCTACAAAGTGTGTATCACAATGCTACGAGATATGTAGCACAATGCTACGAAGTGAGTAGCTCAATGCGATGAGGTGTGTAGCTCAATACTACGAGATATGTAGCACAAAGCTACGAGGTGAGTAGAACTTTGCGATGAGGTGTGTAGCACAATGCTACGAGGTATGTAGCACAAAAGTTACGATATGTGTAGCACAATGCGATGAGGTGTGTAGCACAATGCTACGAGGTATGTAGCACAAAAGCTACGAGATGTGTAGAATAATGCTACGAGGTGTGTAGCACAAAAGTTACGTGATGTGTAGCACAATGCGATGAGGTGTGTAGCATAATGCTATAAGGTGTGTAGTAAAACGTAATTATTTCACAGTATGTGTCGTCTCGAGGTAAAGAGATTTTAATTACAGATAAAAAGGTTTAATTTTATCGACAAAATACTTTTAGGGGTCGAAACCCTCACCGGGTTTGTTAAATTTCAATTATTGCCGGCAGATTGCAGGAAGAAAGAAGGTCTATGATGAATTGGTGACCTAGTACTTATATTTAGTTAAATTAAAAACATCTGCAACTAAAAACAAAGTTGGAGGTTAGCAATATAAGTCAAAAAATCCGTGAAGCGAATTCATTATTATATTTTACTGGATATTATACATTCTAGAATACAGTATATCCCTCAAAACATGTTAAAATGTATTGACGTTTTGATCCGATAATGGAAGGAGGATTCATCTGTCAATACGCTGCTGGAACTACGATTAGTTTTGAGATAGGTGAGGCTGACGTGGAATTTAATCTTGGCAAAGGCCTTACAGTTTTATAAAAGTTCGATACGTAACGTCCGCTATAGCTGTAAATGTATAATATTTTTTATTTATCTCTTAAATGCAATATACATTTTTCTAAAAACTTGAGAAGTGTCAAGGGACACCCGGATGGAACGAAGTTATAATATATGTATTATAATATAAATATATAGTTGATAATGAAGAATTAAAGCCTATTTTGAATCTATATAGATATAATATATTATATTATACAAAACAAATAGTTGAACTAAGTATATATAGTGCGCGCGGAACGCCTTAGGTTGGACAGGGGTGATGGGGCGGGTTGCTTGCTGCTCGCAGTGTTGCCGCCGTGAAGTCCGGCTCCGTACTGAGTAATAACATCAAGCGCTCGGCTAGCTAGTCACAATATGTAACAGTCATAACAGTCACAATGTGTAATTGCAAAATTCTACATTATTGTTAATGTGATAAGGTCGTTTTTTGTATCATTCTTAATAGTCGTTATGACATTGTGATATCGATGCCAATTGCCAGTGCCAATTTTAATCCGCCTAGCCTCCAATTCGCAACGCGCCATAAGGAACAACGTTCAAAAAATAATTGCAGATATCAGATTGCTGACTAGGTCAGTTCACAGTGAAACGAATTTTTAAGAAAGCTATTCAAAATTGAACTTTATTCGTTACACAAAAAGACACCAGTTTGATTGCAAGTGTTTGAATGTCAGGTTGCACATGATCATCGCACAGCGCAGCGCATTTACAGTGTATGACTGATGTCATAATATGAAACGTGTATCTTTTTGTCTAGTAAATAAAGTTAAAATTTTAATAGCTATCTTTAAAAGCGCCGCGTAATGTCACAATATGAACTGGTGAAAAACCGGAAAACACTGGTGAAAAGAAAATGTGCTACGATATACGCGCTCGGGCGTGCATGACGAGCAAAAATAATTTAGATATGTTATTGATTGTACTGTAGGTTCTTGGTGGAAATTCATGTTTCACAGTTATAACACACAGGACTTCTTGCACTATTTCCACTTTAAGTTTAAGTATTTTACATTAATTTTAATATATTACACGACCGGTTTCGACAAAGTACGGTGAAAAATAATTTATCTACATTATTTTATAATCAAAATGCTACAAGCATCGCTGGATACTACTGGTTGTGATGATTTTAATTAAATTCTGATGTACAAATACAAAACAAATAACTGACTCTTCCAAACAGTTTAGAAACAGAATATTGTGATAAGCAAAAATTTTAAATATACGCTCAAAGCTGTCCATCATTATTCAGGGTAATTATAAAATATGTAGAAGCAATTTACTGCTTGAACATGAATTATAATGAAAAGTTATTTCATTTTAATTGTTTAATTTAAATATTTAAACATAACAGAAAATATTTAAGGCTAAGAGAGCGAGTCTCTGTATATTTAAATGTTGTTTCATTTGTGTAAAGGTAAATTCAAACACAATCCCCTTTTTAACTAATATATTTACACCACGGATACGTAATTCATGTTGCTATCATTGTCTGATATATTGGAAAAGCTACTTGACAGACAAAGCCAGCGACATGGATTAGCATATTCGTGGTGTAAATATTTTTATTAATAAGGGAGTAAAAGCGAAGTATGAAAAAAACTTACAAAAATGTAAATTTTTGTGTCAAATAAGCGCTACTATATTTCTGTACAATACAAACAGAGTCCATTAAATAAAATGTTTTTCTGTTTACACTTAATGAAGACAATTATGTAATTAAGACGTTTGTTTACAAAACAATATATGCAATTATACGACGGCTAATTAACATGAAAATACTCGCAATGGAGAACTTTTGATGAAAAGGAGGGGAAAAATGAAGATCTCCGAGACTCATTAGTAAGTCTTAAGTCTTTACAACTGTGAAATGGCCGATCTAAATGTTTACTGCTTGTCTCTGCTTGTCCGGTTTTGTATGCGGCTGTAAATTTTATTGGTAGACCACATCATATAATAACAATAATCTATTTAAATAAAAATTTATATAATATAAATTATAATTAGTGAGTTACTTTGTCCATTCTATTTTGGCATAAAAGAACAATTTTACTGAAGATTGAAAAAGCAGCCGAACCTGTAACTCCTCTGTTGTTGCGGGTGCGTTTAAAGACCGCTGTCTCAAATAGTCACCGCTTGACAAGAGTGAATTTCTGACAAGCGTTGACTGTGGCGCCCGCGTGCTCACGTCGCCGCTGCTGTCACTGCCCGCCGCCGCGCCGCTCACCGCGAAATTCGAGGCAGCGGCCTAACGTATGAATTAATTGTTAGAAAGACCGATTAATAGTGACACACTTTTTTCGTATTATGATAAACTTAGATATACTGTTAACAGCCTCCGTGGTCTAGTGGTTAGAGCTTGGCTCTCGACTCAGAGGTCGTGGGTTCGATTCCCGCATTGGAACAAAAAAAATGTTGTTTCCAAGTTTGGTTAGGACAATTCAGGCTGATCACCTGATTGTCTGACAAGAAAGATGATCCATGCGTCGGATGGGCATGTAAAAAGTCGGACCTGCGCCTAATCTCTCGCCAGTCGTGTCGGTTATCTGTCCCACTGGGTTACGAGAGTAAAAAGGAGGAGAGAGTGCTCTTGTGTACTGCGCACACACTTGGGCACTATAACATAACTCCTGCGTAGCTGGCCTGGTTTCAATGAAACAGGCCACCGTCACCGAAATCGGTGTGGGAGCTATTATTATTAGATATACTGTTCTGGTTCTGGTGGTAGAGAGTAAATCTACTGTTCTGGTGTTCAAATAGTTTATATCAAAATATTGATTTACGATTGTTATATAGAGACAAGGCTATATCGAAGGGGTAACCTTCTCCTCTGGGATCTACTGAGATCTAGATTTACTGTTCTGGTTCCGGTGGTAGAGAGTAAATCTACTGTTCTGGTATTCAAATAGTTTATATCAAAATATTGATTTACGATTGTTATATAGAGACACGGCTATATCGAAGGGGTAACCTTCTCCTCTGGGATCTACTGAGATCTAGATCTACTGTTCTGGTTCCGTTGGTAGAGAGTAAATCTACTGTTCTGGTGTTCAAAAAGTTTATATCAAAATATTGATTCACAATTGTTATATAGAGACAAGGCTATATTTTGATACGATAAGCATAACACGGTGGATATACTGGTTATAATCACAGGTAAAATTTAGCAAATAGCCGCTAGTTCGGCGAATTCGAATGTTTTATCTAGATTATATACTGAAAGAGTAACCTCGGAATACTTTCAGAGCATATACTTTTTAACAACGTGATACCTTACGCTGTAAAGTGTTATGTCACGTCGGACATCAGCCGGCGACGTGACGTCACGCTCGTGATTTATGACGAAAGGGTCCGAACGGAAAAAACACTGTCGATCGTTCCTCACGAGGAGACAACGGTCAATTAACTGGGTGTAGGTGTGGTTTTATGTCAGCAGCCTCAGTTTGTTTCTCATATAAGTGCATACTGTATGTTTTGTAGGCGACAGTTGACGGGTTCGGTTATAATATAACATGATGTCATTTTTGATGCTTGGCTATCGGTCCCTCGATAGTGAGGGACCGATAGCCAGGCATATGATATAAACATCTTCATTAAATAAACACTGATTGTCGAACAAAATAATGATAATGAAAATATCATAAGTAAATTATTATGATCAGCAATGCTATATATTAACTTCTTATTAATTACAGTAGGAATAGCTGGAAGTAGGTTTCGAAATCACTTCAAACTTATTAATGTAGTCATTGCATATATCTACGAGCTACGAGGACTCGTGTAAATAAATGGCAACATATTAATCCAACCTATTAAAACATGCTTCGAATATTCACAATTTTTAACAATTATTTTCGCATCCGAAGCACCTTAAATGTCAATTAAAAAGTTGAACAGATTGTTGTGAAAAAATCTTTTAGCAATTTTCAATGGTTTTAAAAATAATCCGATTTCGCACGTTTTGATTGTTAGACACGAGGTTGGAGTTACCGTTGACGATATAAATTCATCAAGAAGCGGTGCTATTAAGTAGAAAATTTTATTGCATTCAATGGATCTGCTGAGAATTGGCCACAAAAGACCGGCGTATACTATTGATTCTGCACCTTTACGCCCCTTAATAACATCCGCAAACAAAATGATTGGTTATCTTGATCATAATATTATTAATGGATAGTCACAGGTACCGACATATGCATAATTGATTTTTTAATGTAATTAACATAGTAGGAGCGCATGACTACAATTTAAATAACTTATACATATAATAGAAACAATTGGTTAAAACCAAATTCGCAGCAATAATAGCAAATGTTTTTGGTATTGTTGCATCGAATGTGTTTTTGTGTTACCTTATAAATGACCTTGGCATATTTTCAATTCACACTGAAACTAAAAAACAGAAAATTACAAGAAACAAGATTACGTTGCCATTTTTATAAGCAATTTTCATAATTTTCCTCTTCACTCTTGTAAATGAAAATTATGCGCGAAACTTGTATAATTACGTGTTTAATATCATCGCGAAATTACAACTATTGTCACAGAAGCAAGAACGATAGTGAACAAATAAATTAGTTATGAAGTAAACAACCTTGGCTATAACAACACCTTCTAAGTCCTCATATACTTAATTATTAATTTTAGTTATCACTGCCAGCTATATCGCTTAATATCAGAATACTTTTATCGTTTATTAGGTATTATCAATATCCTTTATCACCTCGCGCCGGTATTATGTGAAAGAGTACTTCACTTTGTGCACCGGTTGTAGCAAATAGTTTATCATACAGCGGTATTGTCACACAATATAGTACAGCAATACAGGGCTGTTTTGTGCCAGTGCAGGGCAGGCAGCAAGTCAGTGGCCAAACTTTTAAGAGTAAATAATTGAATATACTATCTATGCCATAGCACTTTTGTAGGGTATTTTATGAGTATATTCATTTATTATTCACTCTTGAAAGTTTGGCCACTGACTGAAAAAACATCATGTATAATTTTATTTCATTCATTTATGCCAATAGCACCGCTGATATAAAACTTAATACTACTGGTCCTAAGTTCCGAGTACTCAAGGGTGTCAAACAGGGTGACCCGCTCTCTCCCAAACTCTTTACTTGTGTGCTTGAAGAAGTCTTCAGAAAACTGAAAGATCCTTGGGCGGCGAGGGGCATTGAAGTTGGCGGAAAACGGCTAACAAACCTCCGTTTTGCTGACGACATTGTCCTGTTCGCTCCCACAGCCTCTAAGTTACAAACAATGCTCCAAGACCTGAGCACTGCAAGCCTCGAGATGGGACTAACAATGAATATGTCCAAAACCAAAATAATGAAGCGTAGGGTCGAGGTAGACGAGCAAGAAATGCAATATGTCGACGAGTACATCTACTTGGGCCAGTTAGTTTCTTTTGAAAATAGACAAGGGAAGGAAGTCGATCGCCGAATCGAAAACGCCTGGAAGAGCTACTGGTCCATGAAGACGCTGATGAAGGGAAATTTACCGATCTCCCTGAAGCGCAGACTCGTCGACATGTGCATTCTGCCTGTCCTAACCTACGGTGCACAAACTTGGTCATTGACCGTTTCACAAAAGTCCCAACTCGGGGTTTGCCAAAGAGCAATGGAGCGCAGTATGTTAGGAGTAAAACTTCTGGACAAAATAAGGAACAGCACACTGCGCTCCAAAACAGGTATCAAGGATGTAGGTGTCAAGGCTGCCAAGCTGAAGTGGGATTGGGCGGGTCACGTTGGCCGTATGCATTCCGACCGCTGGGCAAAGATCTCAACAGAGTGGGCACCTGAAGACGGACGCCGCCGCCGAGGCCGGCCTAGAAAAAGATGGCGTGATGAGCTGGAGGCATACCAGCCAGGCTGGCCAGCGGTGGCGCAGGAGACAGACAGACAGTCTTTGGGGGAGGCCTTTGCCCAGCAGTGGGACAGCTTAGGCTTATAATAATAATAATAAATAAAATAATTTTATGACCCGAGGCCCGATTCTCGTATTTAACTTAGACTTTCAACTTACCATCAATTCATTATAAATTAAACATCTTGTTATCATAAATTGACTGAAGGTCGGTATTCTACTACACTATTTTAGTACATTTAAAATCCTAACACAGTCATTTCGAAATCTCATTCACTACAATTCTTATATATAGTGAGTACAAAGACAGCTGTTGCTTGATGTTTGTACGATCCAGTGATGCCAATTATTGTCAGTTAAGGCGCCTGCTCATGTGTTTTTGAAACATTACACTAAATCTTTGAGATTGAGGCGTGGCTATGCACATATTGGGAAAATTCTGATAAGCTGTACGGAACCTTATTTCATGTACACCACATGGTATTTGTGCATCTACAAGTTCTTAATTATATTGCTTGCAAATAAAACTATTTACATAATAATTTTAAGGATGTATATTGTATAATTGAAGTGACGCAAAATTACGCCTTAAATATTGTTAGGTCTGCAGCATGTTAACAACGTTAGGTGTTCATTGAAGGACTAGTCTACCTTTCGAGCTCCTAACGATGGGACTAAGTTTGCGCTAAATTATTCCTTTGTTAAGTATTTTTAGCTCGCCTCAACAAACCTTAACAATGTCATTAAGTATTACGATAATTATCATATGTAATAACACATTATCTATTAGATCTATCGATCGGGCGTTGTGAATACAAATGCGAGTATTACATTATGGTATTACATAAGCGTTTTATGTTAGAAAGGTGTATTGAAGGTTAAGCCTAAGGGTCAGATCGCACCGAAACGACACTGTACATAACACGGCGTTATATTGTTAAAATAGCGATTCAAAATTGAACTTTTATCCCTACCCAAGAAGATACACTTTTTACGTTTAATTGCAAGAGTTCGCATTGCAAACTGCACTGTGACGTATGACCTGCCCCTTAAGTCTAAAACCTCCGGGGACTTACGGAGGTAGAAGCCAGGAGTGAGGTTTTTCGATTTTATTAACATCAGCATCATTGTTAACTTAATAAGCAATTAAACAAAAATTAATTCGGAGCATGATGCTGAAAATTATCCCCGGTAAAGGCCGGGTCGCTTCCAGGCATATAAATATAACGCAAAATATTAATAATAAAATATATTATATTCTTATACAGTCGAACGTATAACCGCCTCCTTTTTTGGAAGTCGGTTAAAAAGCGATTAAATCGCTATCAGAACATTGATTGATCAGTCGAATTGACGGAAATACATGAGGCGCGACACGAAAAATGGATACAAAAATTGGCATAAAATTAAAACGCGGATCGCTGCGGAGTGCGGACGTTCGCAACACACTAAATACCTGTCGTTAGTCACGCGCCATCTGTCGGCGACGCGCGGAGACTGCCGGTTTTAATTTATTAACCAATTTGCCGAGCGTTCCGAACCGCGTTCCAGTATTTTGTTTCTTGACTTAATAAATTCGACGTAATAATCCATGAAAGAGTATTTCCATAGCGGTGTAGACGAGACTGGTGTTTAATATAATTATATTAAAACCATTTTTCTTTTAAATCAGCGTTATTAAACTAAGCGCAAATTGCGTAACAAATAAGGATATTAATCGCCGAGGAAGACAAATTAGCAATTTCATTTCGGCAAGAAAATTTAGGCCAGAATTTTTTATGTAGCCGTATATTAATATTCCGACGTAAATAAGGAGTCTGTAGGGGCGTGACGAAATCGCCCTATCTCCTAGCTTCTGCTCTACAAATTACTAATATCATAGATTTATCTAACAACCAAAGGATAAATTATTACCCATATATTTTCAAGTCACAAGTCACAATAAAAATTACAAAATATTATATTTTTCCTTTGTCCTCTTCGCTTTATACCTTAAATTTATATGTTTTATTTACAAAAATACACACTTTCATAGTTCGAAAAAGGACAGCTGAAGTTTACAAGAGAAACATTTGATAGTTTGAACGCAAGAAATATATGTATTATATACAGGTTTGTAAAGTTGTCTACATTTATACCCGCCCGACATGGAATTTATCAGACGAAACTCCGAGCAAGCAGAATTTCGACAAATATTATAGGAAATAAAGTGAAAAATAAAGGGATATTTTAAACTACGTAATATTTATTTCACACGATGTACCTACCTATATTAATTTCAGATATTACTTAACAAGTATTTGCCACACAAGTTTGTATTAAAATAAAGAATTATGAGTTGGTAAGCAGGTACCTATTTACATTTTCACGTTATTTGTTGTTATTTTATTTTTACTAGCTTTTTCCCGGAGCATCGCCCACGTAAATACAGTATTCCACGGGAACTGTACATCTTCACGTGGTAAAAAGTAGCCTATATTCTTTCCCGTGATCTATTTTATATCTGTGCGAAATTTCATGGCGATCGGTTAAGTAGTTTTTACGTGAAAGCGTACCAACCAAAGAAACAAACTCACATTTACATTTATAAGATTAGTATGGATAAGGATGTTAGTGTTTTCGTAAGTTACTTTGTAGTTAATAATTATTCAACTTAACAGAAAAGTAATAAGATATGTTTCTTCTTCTAAAAATCAGCATCTAAAATGTTGCTATTGTATGGTACGGAATACCCAAAGGGTAAAAACGGGACCCTATTACTGGGACTTCGCTGTATGTCGCCGTCTGTCCGTCAGTCTGTCACCAGGCTGTATCTCCCTAACCGTGATAGCTGGACAGATAAAATTTTCACAGAAGGTTTCATTTTTGATGTCAGATTTTTTATTTCTGTTGCCGCTATGACAGAAAATACTAAAATATAATAAAATAAATATTTAAGGGTCCCATACAACAAACGTTATTTTTTACAGCTTTCTACGGTACACTTTGTGCGCGAATCCGACTTGCACTTGGCCAGTTTTATATTATATTATATCAAATAATTTAGAAGCAAATTATAGTTTATAATTAGTTATAAGAAAACAAATAATATGATAACCTTGTTTCTTTGTCCAGTACATAATAAATTAAAATTACCTACAAGTTTTGCGACGCCATTAACGAGATTTGTGTCAAGGCCGGGAGGCTGTAACTGACGAATACGCTCCTGTAATGCGTTACGCACTTAAAAGATTACAACTGTTTTACGATTCCCCATTACAATGCCGAAGTCCCTTTATAGATTTCATGATTTACACTATGAATACGTTAGTGTTTTTCGTGTTTTTGTAACACTATGTGTAATTAAAAAAACCTCAACATTTTTGCTTATTATGTCACTTTTCAAACTGTTGTAATGAATTTTATGAACCAATCGAACGTTCTGAAAGCTATTTAAAATTGAACAATATTTTTGTCATAAGAATGAAATAAAAAGTCCAGCATATAATTTAATAAAATTGAATTGCCAAATAAAAATTCAAAAAACTGTAAAATAAAACATACAGGTTTGAACATTACATAAACAAACAAATTGAGCTTAGCAAACCTAAGGCTGGTCAACAAAGGCATAAGAATGAAATAAAAATTGTAAAAACTAAACAATGGTTTGTCGGGTTACTTAGGGACGAACTTCCTCTGGCAGCGCGTGGAAAATTAACAGCTAGCGTAACCATAAAGCGACTGACGCGACTTTGTAGCCATTGAGTGCTTTTAGCTATTAAGTTAACTCGTCCATTAACCGCATTCGGAATCGTCTTTTGTTGACTTTCGTCGGATTGGCCGAGAGGTCGCGGTACAAATATACACAATACTCACAAGCATCATTAAATTTCTAGCACGGGATATGAGGAAAATGTTCAAATATTTAAGGGGCTACTGAAAATATAATAGAATATTAGCATTGATTTGTTGTCTTAAGGACTTGGACCTTGCTTAGATATTTTCGAATTGTATTATATTTATTGAGGGCTGATACTTCAATCGCCAGATAACTTTTACCTCAGGAATAAATATGTCACTGACAGAATTAAACTGACGATTGAAAAATCAGCCCTTCAACCAACCACAAATATCTTATCTTCTTATACTTTAAACGAGAAAATCTTGTATATATATAGGTAATTGTAATCTCGAAAACGGCTGGAAGTATTTACATGAAATTTAGTATACAGGGACTTTGGGAGAGAAAAATCGATCTAGCTACGTTTTATCTCTGGAACACTGCGCATTTTAAAGTTATATATGTTATTTTCTTTTGTCGTGCAACACTATAAGATTTAGTCTTCCCTAACCTTTACGAATAAGAGATGCTAAATATCTCGAGGAAGTTAACATTAGAATCCCATCTACCTTAAATAATAAATTATTGTCATGTGGTCCTTGGGGAAACCATGAATTTCCTTTAAATTTGGAACTAGCTGTAGGCTCCCAGATGTGGAATAAAACGACTTGGTACTTATATAGTGGACTGTATTATAAGGATATGTGTAAGTCTGGTCGCCTACGTTGACAATATTAGAATGTGTAAAGTAAAATGTAGCTATCGCCGTGCAGTGTGCGCTGGCGAATAAGGCGCATGTATGTGGTGTAGCCGCAACATACTGCCCGGGCCAAGTTGAAGGTGTCCAGCTTCAACTTGAATTAGTGGGAAGTGGACAAATATTATTGTACGCCCGTTGGATGATGCCTTTCTTCGTACGGATCTCAGCAACACGGCAAATCTTGTCTTTGCCTGTATGCAGCTTGGTAATGCGACCCAACTGCCACAGGAGAGGAGGCTGGCTCTTGTCGCGAACCAACACTAGAGTGCCGAGCTGCAAGCTGTCACTCGAGGTATGCCACTTGGACTTCTGTTGAAGGAGAGAAACATATTCTGATGAGAAACGAGTCCAGAAATGTTTTAAGTTTCTCGATCCTCTCGAAGCGCTGCAGACGATGGACATTCGCATCTGCGACGTTAGGACGAGGAACAGATAATAATGTGCGTCCGATTAGGAAATGAGCAGGAGTAAGACAGCTGAGATCGGAAGGATCACAGGAAAGAGGGGTCAAAGGTCTCGAATTAAGGATACCTTCTATTTGGACAAGACATGTTGACATCTCTTCGTAAGTTAAATGAGTTAATGATAATACACGCCTAAGATGATGTTTAACAGATTTTACTGCCGCTTCCCACAGTCCACCAAAGTGGGGGGAGTAAGGAGGTATAGTTTTAAAGTGTATACCATATGTTGACATTTCAGTTGAGATGTCGTCGGAACAAGAATTAAAAAATGAGGCGATTTCGTTACTAGCGCCGACGAAGGTAGTGCCGTTATCGGAGTAAATAGTTTGAGGCTTGCCACGACGAGATATGAATCGAAACAGAGCTCCCAGAAACGCCTCCTTGGACAGATCCGAGACGAGCTCCAAATGCAAGGCCTTTACTGCAAAACACACAAAAATGCATATGTAAGACTTCATCAACTTAGCACCTCTGCCTTTACGGTCGGCTATCAACACTGGGCCGGCGTAATCGATACCAGTTTGCATAAAAGGAAATTCTAAATGTGTCCTATCACTAGGCAGGTCTGCCATAATGGGTTGCATGGGCCTAGATTTAAATCTAAAGCAACGCACACAATCATGTACGACGCGTCTAGCGAGGTTCCTCCCCCCCAGTGGCCAATATTTTTATCTAACGTGAGACAAAAGCAACTGAGGTCCTGCGTGTAACAATCTGATGTGCTCTTTGTGAAAAATTATTTGTGTTAAGTGATGTTTGCTACAAAGTATTATGGGATGTTTGACATCATAGGCATAATAAGAATTACTAAGTCGACCACCGACTCTTAGTAAACTATTACTATCTATAAATGGAGATAGCGAACATAATCTATTTTTTTTATGAAGAGGTTTACCAGATTTAATTGCTAAATATTCATCTGGAAACATGCTTTGTTGAACTAATCGTAAATATAAAGTTTTCTGCCTTTTCCAACTCTGTAGTAGAGAGACAATTAGTTAACTTATTTTTATTTTGACAATTATATATAAATCTTAGTATATAAGCAAAAATTCTAATTAATTTTGTATAATTTGATTTTTTATTTATTAAATTTTGTAATAAATTTATGTATGTGTTATTGTTTTTTGAATTCGATATATGTAACGAAACTTCTGATTCTAATGTATGTTTGTGTGGTGTGGATGGAAATTGAATATCTTTGTGATTTAAAAATTCTGGACCGGTCCACCACAAAGAACACTGGCCAAAACTATCGGTTGTCACACCTCGGGATTTTGCTTGGACGGAACGTAGCTCCACCTGTGACCAGCAGTACAGTCTTGAATTTCCCCTACACGAGACCGAACAGAAGTTTTTAATTGGTTGGAAGCTGTATTGAGCCATGACAGTACTATTGTGGAATCTGTCCAAAAATATTAATTATGAAATTTTAAAGTAAGAGACGATACCACTTTAGAGTGAAGTCTGCTGGCAAGAACTGCGCCACACAGCTCCAAGCGAGGAATTGTTGTTGGCTTTATTGGAGCTACTTTATTTCTAGATGATAAAAGAGTAACTCGTACATTGCCACTAACGTCAACAGCTCTCACGTAGATACATGCTCCGTATGCACGCTCTGAAGCGTCTGAAAAGGTATGTAGTTGCAAGGACGCAGCATTATCGATACTAATCCAACGCGAGATGCGTAGATTATTAAGTATTTTTAATGACAAAATGAAATTTAAAAATATATTTTGATTTTCTTTAGACACTTCAGCATCCCAATCACATTTATCGATCCAAAGTTTTTGTATTAAAATTTTAGATATAACAGTGCACGGTCCTAAAAGACCCAAAGGATCAAAAACTTGACTAACAATTGCTAAAATGTTTCGTTTCGTAATATTTTTGAATTTGTTTTTTAAATTTATTGAAAATAAAAAATTGTCTAAAGAAGGATCCCAATATAAGCCAAGAGTTTTACATGGCAATGTTTCATTTAAATTTAGAGTTTTATTACTAATGTTTTCATCGTGATTTGAGCTACCTAATAATGAATTTAAAATTTCTTTGTTATTCGATTGTCATTTTCTTAAATTAAATTGTGCCGATTTTAACGTATTATAAACATTTTTACACAAATCAACGACGGAAGAAATGCTATCCCCACCACTCAAAAAATCGTCAACATAAAAGTCTCTACATAGAGCAACTCTAGCTTCGGGATGTGAACACTGGTCTGCTAACGATACTAAGCACTTTGTTGCTAAGTAAGGTGCAGAAGCTGTACCGTAAGTGACAGTATTGAGTGTAAAAGGCTGAATTTTGTCATTAGTTTTAAACCTAAACAAGATATTTTGCTGTAATGAACGTTGTGAAGGTTCAACTGCAATAGCACGAAACATTTTCTCAACGTCACTTGAAACCACGTATTTATGTTGGCGGAAACGCAATAAAATTGAAAGTAGGTCGTCTTGAACGACGGGTCCTACCATTTGGATATCATTAAATGATTTCCCAGATGAGGTTTTAGAAGAGGCATCAAATACTACGCGCAATTTCGTGGTAGTATTTGCTTCTCGAATGACGCCATGATGAGGCATGTAATAAGAAGTAGCCTGTGTGTTAGTTGAGCAAGATGGGCTCATATGATTTAAGTTTAGGTACTCCGTCATAAATTGTAAGTACCTATCTTTTAGGACTGGATTGAGCTGTAACTTACGTTCAAGCGCTAAAAAACGATTTTTTGCTACTTGAAAAGAATCTCCGAGAACTTCTGGTGATTGTTTTAAAGGTATAGTGACAACGAAACGACCACTATCATCACGTCGAGTGTTCTCTGCAAAACTTTTCTCACAGCATTGTTCTTCTAAAGATACATTGTATTTAGAAGGAATTGTCTCTATCTCCCAGAAACGCGTGAGCAATTCATCTGTCTGGACTCTAAAACAAGATAATGTATTTTTTGATTTTGAATTTTTTGTATTAATTATGTTTTTATATGGCATTTGGCCCGAAACTAGCCAACCAAGTTTGGTTTGTTGCAACCTAGGTCGTTGCTCACCTAAATTAATAAAATTAGAACATAAGACGTCCCAGAATATATCTGCTCCTACCAATATGTCAATTGGAGAAGAAATGTGAAAAGAGGGATCAGCTAGCTGTATATCAAGAGGCAATTTTAATGAACTTATGTCTATGTTACATGATGGTAACATATTTGTTATTTGAGCCAGAACGTAACATTGTATATTTATTTTATAGTCACCCGAAATTGACTGCATATTTAGGTTACAAGACTCTGCACTGAAGGAAGTTTGACTGTTAATACCTGTCACAGTGGAGCTTACGTTACGTCGTACCAAACCCAGTTTCTCACAAAGGTGTCGTGTTATAAAATGCCCTGTGCTGCCGCTGTCGAGTAAGATCCTGGCAGCTTGTAGGTTTCCTTCAGCATCAGCCACTTTCACTATAGCTGTGGAAAGCAATACGTGTGGTGTTAAATTTGTTTCCAAATTTGTTGATAAAGCAACTGTGTTTTGAATTTCTATGTCTTTGTGCAAAAGAGTATTGTGTTTGTTAGCACAATACTTGCAGTGTGATAACTTGCAATGTTTTTCTATGTGGCCTGGTTTTAGACAGTTTCTACAAACTTGAAAATGTTTAATTTTTTGTAGGCGTGTCTCAACGTCCAAATTTCTAAAATCCTGGCAATTAAATAAATAGTGATTATGTTTACACATAGGACATGTTGTTAAACTATTTTTGTTATTATTTGTATTTTGTAATTTATTAATTTTTTGACTATCTTTATTTTTATTGTAATCTGTAAAATGTAAATTTTGATTATTGTGAATATTTCTATGTTTTTGTTCTTGCTGTAAAGTATCTAATAAATTTGATCTGTTTGTTAAGAAGTTTAAGAATTGTTTTAATGTAGGTGTAGAAGTAATTGTATTTCTTTGTTCTTCCCACTGACGATATGTGACATTATCTAATTTTCTCGTCATTATATGTATTATGAGAGTGTCCCAGTGATCTGTGGGTTGACCAAGTGAATTTAAGGCACATAAATTACGATTCGTGACATCAACTAAATTTCTTAGAGCAAAGCATGACTCAATTTGAATAGGAGACAAATTAAAAATGGCGTTGACATGATTGTTAACTAAAAGTCGCTTGTTATCATACCTATTCGAAAGTAACTGCCAAGCTATAACGTAATTGTTTGAAGTAAATTCTAAGTTTTTTATGATGAGCGATGCGCTGCCTTTTAAAGACGCTCGCAAATAGTGGAATTTATTAATATTACTTAATTTAGAATTAGAATGAATAAGTGAAAGATACGTATCTCTAAATTCCAGCCAGTATTGAAAGTCGCCATCAAAGCTCGGTAGATTGATCTTAGGAAGTCTGATGAAATCGTGCATAGCATCCACGTGGTCGACATTCGATTCAGATTCGGATAATGTACGATTGCGGTGACGATCGTACTTATTTATCAATGTTCTTGCTGAAGCCATTAGCGAAAAATATTTCGATTCAAACTCCTCGCGTTCAAGAATCATTTGACCCACATCATCCGATACCAACTCCAACTCCGTCTGAAATCTATCAAAAACACTATGAATATTTTCAATTTTATTCACACGACATTCCAGCTCATTATAATGATTTTCACTAAAACTTTCACAGTCACTCAAACTATTTAGGAAGTTTTGGAATATGGTAAGCTTTCCTTTAAGGCTACCACGTTGCTTAATTAATTCTTTTATGCGTGTATCACTCATTTTTATAAAGAAAATATTTACCTGAGGATAAACTAAGAATCAATACGTGCAAGCACGTTAAAATTTCTATAATGAATGCAATGCAATTTATGAACAAGTGGCGCTCAGCGGTCGATACAATAGGACCCCTGCTGTGCTTATCAGTTAGGCATAGAAATTTCTAAGAATTTGCAATAAACTATTTATACTGACTAAGATGTAATATTGTTTAATATTAAGTATTTAAAATGTATTTAAGCAAGTGAAAAAAAGATTTTGGAGTTAATATCACTAAAGGTCAAACCTTACTTGTCAAGGACAAACTTTCAAAAATACTTTAAAAAAATGATTAATATAAAAAATATAAAGAGATCTAAATGCCAGATCCAAATAAAAGGCTAAGGATAAGAAAAATTGAAAGGAAAAGATATGGAACGGACTCACAAAATCAAATGCCCTTGAAATGACCGCGATGTCCTCCGATTGACTTTGCTGCGTCGGCAAGCAACTTCGCAGTTCAAGGGTTGTTGCGGATAGTCCAAGCTGTCCTCGAAGACCAAAGGTATCCTCGGTGCAGAAAATATGTCTTCCTGTAGGTATCCTCCAGCGTAATTAGCCAACTTGGTTTATATCCTTTGCGACGTCCCGTGGTTCTTGTATTAATAAGACCGAAGAAGGACCATAATGTAGGCTCCCAGATGTGGAATAAAACGACTTGGTACTTATATAGTGGACTGTATTATAAGGATATGTGTAAGTCTGGTCGCCTACGTTGACAATATTAGAATGTGTAAAGTTAAATGTAGCTATCGCCGTGCAGTGTGCGCTGGCGAATAAGGCGCATGCGCAGGCGCCGCGCGCCCCGTTACGGTGTAGCCGCAACACTAGCTAATAACTTAAAAGATGACAACCTTCGAGATGTTTACATAAACTTATATCATTAAATAAATAGTAGATATACAATTATAAGCTTTTCTTTACTAATGGGTCAGTTATGAATGAGAGATCAGGATTTTCAGTTGTCTCAAGTAATAGTAGATAGTTATCGATACAGACGTGGCGACTACCATTCCATTTTTAGTTGTGAATCATTAGCTATACTTAAATCCTTAGAAATTATATGTAATGAACCTAATTCGATAATGTATTTAATTTATACGGACTCAAAATTATGCAAAATAGAAATAATGCAAATCCTTTAACAATTTATATGAAACAAAAAAAATTAAGCCTTCTAAATAATAACTATAACTTTCAAATCGTATGGATCCCAAGTCATCAAGGGATATGCGGAAATGAAAAAGCAAATCTAGAAGCTAGCAAGGCAATTTATGAAAATGATATTTGCACAACAATAAAATCACCTCCTACAGAAATTCAAAAATATTGCAAACTTAAAATTAAAAGTCTTATCACTCATACATCTGATAACTAAAACTCCAAAAAATAAATGTAAGTGTGGGCAGTAAATGAGTGTATCTCATCTTTTAATAGAATGCACCGCATATAATAATGAAAAGAAAAACAATGATGTAACTTACCCAATTGTCTTAAAGATTGCTGAAATGAACCAAACTTTAAAATTCCTAAAAATGATTAATGTTTATAAATTCGTTTAACATTAGGTTTATTTCATTTGTTGTAAATTGTGGTCGTTAAAATTTGTTAAAAATTGACCTTAAATAAATAAATAATAAAAATAAATTATTATAATATATTAAAAACTCTGATCCGCGAGTTCCAAAAAATTGGTCTGCAGTTGAACCTAGGTAAGTGCGAACTTTTTGTGCCAGACAGTTGTGGGGATAGAAACGCGATTATATCCACCTTTAAAGAAATAGCTCCACATCTGTCTGTCATTGACAAGGATTCGCTCTTCCTTTTGGGCTCACCTATTTTAGACGAATCTCTCCCGGACTTCATAGATAACAAATTACAAAATTTTAATGAAACTTTACACCGCCTCCTCCAAATTAACTGTCACATGGCCTTTACCCTAATCCGTTTTTGCATTTTCGTACCTAAATTGACATATGTATTACGGTGTTGTCAACTGTGGAAGTTCCCTCAACTTCTCAAACAGTTGGATGATATCATAAGATAAACGCTCTCCACTATTTTGAACATAAATTTCGATGACCGCGCATGGACTCAGGCAACGCTTCCAGTTAGGTTCAGTTCCACGTCGTCCCGTCCGTCTGGGTGCGCACAAAATTTTCAGAGAAATCTCCAAAAAACTCATTGAGGCCACCCGAGACCCCAGAGCCGGCACTTACCTGGCCCAGAGAATAAGTATCGCAATCCAGCGAGGAAACTCTTTGAGCCTTCTAGGTACTCTGCCTGGTGAGGACGACGTGCCACAAGCTTGGTAACTCCCCTGTGCATATTATTTTCACGATTTCTGAAAGAAGGTTATGTCCCTAGTATTTGAAAGTCAGCCTTTGTCACTCCAGTGCACAAAGGAGGCGACAAGTCCAATATCAAAAACTATAGACCAATATCAAAGCTCTGTACTTTCGCTAAAATTTTCGAGCGAATTGTATATAATCAGGTTTATTCAACGATCAAATATTGGTTTATTCCCGAGCAACATGGATTCTTAAAATCACGGTCTACTACCTCAAATTTAATTCTTGCCTATGACTATGTTAGCTCACATATGGATTCTGGTGCTCAGGTTGACGTGTTATTCACTGATTTCTCAAAAGCCTTTGATCGTATAGATCACTCTACCCTACTACAGAAGCTACTTTCCGCGGGAATACACGGAGAAGTGTTATGCGGTGACCTTTAGCCGTAAGTCTAATTTGATAAAGTTTAATTACAAGATTGAAAATAATGAGATAGTCTTTAAGGATACAATGAAGGATCTTGGAATAATAGTGAATTATAAATTATTATTTGATGAGCACATAAATTATATAGTAAATAAGGCATCAAAGGCTTTAGGATTTGTCATAAGGTCTTCTGCTAATTTCAAATCTATTAAAGCTATTAAAATACTTTACTGTTCGTATGTGCGTAGTATCCTAGAGTAGTAAAGTAGGTCAGAGATTTGGAACCCCTCCTATGACATTTATAACAATAGAATAGAATCTATACAGAAATGCTTTTTAAGGTTCCTTCAGTATAGGTGCCGCCTGAACCTCTCTAACTACGAATCAGATGTAATAATTGTCACTTTCTCCCCTTATACTACCGTAGAGACATTTCGGATTTAGTTTATTTAAGTAAAATAATTAATAATGTTATCGATGCTCCTGATTTATTAAGTAAATTTTATTTCAACGTGCCCAGTAGATTTTTTTCGTAATTACGTTCCATTTCATGTCCCACCATATAAGGCATTCTATCGCCGTAATTCATTTGTCTGTAGATCTAGTGCCCATTTCAATCGATTCTATACAGATTATCGTGTCGAAGATGTTTTTTCAATAAAAGCATCTAAGATTTGTAGACTTTTATGCGGGAAATTATAATTCACATCCAATACCAATCTGTGATGTAAAGCAGGTTGTGCGTGTGTGAGTATTTCGGTGCATACGAGAACAATATAATACCCGACCTTTTCTGGTGACACCCGGTATTTCTTTTTAATTAAATTTTAATCGCAACTCTCGTAGCATGATGTGACTTTTAATTGGCTTTATGGTGTCTATAAATGTATTATTATTGTAATTATCTGTAAGCTGTAAGTTTTCCGAATACAATAAAATAAAAATAAATAAATAACTATCAATAATTTCGACTCTAATAATGCCAGACCTATTGGCAGTTTAGTTATTTTTTTGCGTTGTTCTACAATTCGGAATGTTGTGGGTTCGAACCACGGCAAAATGTTTTTGTTATTCTTTTTTTTTAATCTGCTAAAGCTCTGAGCAAAGCTCGGTCGCCCAAATACTTATTAATTTATTAAAAAACATTTTATATTACTTTTACTACCATTTAAGACTGTTTGAGTTTACATAATATTAATCAAGTATCAGTACATAGGTAAACTCAAACGTACTAAGTTATAGCTAGATACACCAAAGTGTCAAATGTCCATACTATGGTAAATATTATATAACTTAAAATCCAAAAATTAAATTTAACAGTGACGATTGAATAAAATGTAGCTATATAATGTCCTATAAAATAGCAATTAATTAATTTTAACACGATAATTCGCAATGAACATTGTACGTGCTGGGATAATTTTAATAAACTCTAATCAACATACACCAGTAAATAAAATATAAAATTGATCGATTCGTAACGTAAAATAACGTAGTTAATCTGTGAAATGGAGATCTGGCGAACGTGAATTTCTCAGAAAATTCACGTTCATGTCACGTTCCACCTGAGCCGAGCGTGCAAGTGAGAGCGCGGAACAAGCGATAGATAGGCGGCACGATCGGCCTAAGCGTTCGGCTTGTGGTGACGTTATCACATAAAATATATTAGTACTATTATGACAAATAAATTATAGTTTATAAAAACTAAAAAGACACGCTTTTATAGAAAATCTAACAAAAAAATAAAAAATAAAATGTAATAAATTTGGATTAAAAATAGTGTAAATGAAAAATAAATGTTTATTATTGTAAATAAGCGTGGGGTGCAGTGTCTTCATCTGTACGTTTGTTTGTATGTAACCGACTCCAGTGGATTTGATTTTGATCCACTTCAAACGGTCAGATTTCGTTTAAAGTGATTTTTAAGATATTATCAAAGTGATGATCCTTCTCATATCTGCCAATAAAATGTTTATAACTATTGACACTATGCACCCCACGCTTTTTTACAATAATAAACATTTATTTTTCATTTACACTATTCTTAATCCAAATTTATTAAATTTTATTTTTTATTTTTAAGTTAGATTTTCTATAAAAGCGTGTTTTTTTAGTTTTTTTAATTTTTATATTTTTATATAATTTTTTTATTTTTTGCTTTTTAGTACGATTTGATATCTATTAACCGGGGAACTAAAGAGTAAGCCTGGAACTGCACGCATGCGTAGTTCGCGCACTAGTTCTATCTCTCTTACTCTCATGCAAAGGATGCGGAAAAAAATTAATGAATCCTGGCGAATTTAATCAGGATAATCGGATATTTTAATCGAATTATTGCATTGTCATCGGTCTTTGACAGGTGTACAAAGTTTGAATTAAATCTGATCGTTCAAAATAGGACAAAATCGAGCCCAAAAGAGTCGGTTACAAACAAGCAAGCAAGCAAACATACAGGTGAAACTAATAAAAGCGTTTTAAAAAAATACGGATATTTTTCCAATAATCAGTGACAGAAATCAACGTCAAAATTTAAAAAGCTAAATACAGAAATATTTTTTTCGAATCTGACGGCCAACTCTACCACCGAGCGCTTATTGGTCAATTTAAATAGCGCGCGCTGCCGTGAATTCCTTTTACACACTTTCGCCCCATTTCACGAAATCACGTCCTCAAATTGCGAGCGAGAGGAAAGTTAACCATCAATAACTCCTGCGTAACTGGTCTGGTTTCCAACAAAACCGACCACCGACACTGAAATCGTCGTGGGAGTTATAATTATATTATCCAACTGAACATTTTGAACTACACCTTATATGTTTAGTATAAGCAGAAGGAACGAAGCGCAAAATTAAAATGGCTAGCTAAAATAAAATCGGGTACAAAACAATGAGATATTCCGTAACATTTATTCCCCTGCAAACTGTAAAGACAATTTCTTCCACAACTGCAACGAACATAATTTAAGTAGGAAGACGAACCCGCCCTGGGCACTCGCGAATTCACGACCAAGTAATGAACGAAGATATTAACTTAAACATAAACTTGTCATATGAATAGGTCACTGAAGTATATTTTATTGTTCACGTTATTTTACTTGTGTATAAAAGTGTTCTATCGCTATTATTACAAAATTACAAACAAAACTAAACGCATAGTTCAACATAAAAAGTTAGTAATTTAGAATTTATAAGAGTTTATAATTTTTATAAGTGTTAAAAACATTTAATTGTTTAATTAATTTATTTCAACAACTTCATCAAAATTGTCCCGAATTTAAATTGTACCGTGTTTTTATATTATCCCCTTGATTTTACGCAAATTTACTAATTCAACATATTCCGGATTCAACAACAGCGTATACGACTTAAATATGTAACTATTTTCGTTTTTACGAGTTTTGCATTATATATGAATATTTTATCATTGTTACGCCCGAATATTGAAACGCTCATCAAAATAAAGAGCTCTCCTATAGAGACGGCGACCAGCCAGCCCAAAGGCTGTCGCCGTCTCTGCTAGCCGAAATGACAAGGATGCTGTACTTTAGCGTCACTTAATTTAACTATCGTTCCAGTATTCGGCCGTTAATCTTCTTATTACAAAATAGTCCATAATTAGTAATAAGACGGTTGTCAATAATATAAGTAGCATTTTGCTACTTTGCGCGAATACTTTCAAAAAAGGATAAAAATTTATATATTCTGTAATATTATTAAGTTTACCTTGTTTTTCATGTGGAGCTTTGTATGATATATGAATATTTTAACGACGTTAATATGTAGTATTGATAGGCAATAATAATATTGACAAGCATCTTAATTATGGACTATTTTATAATAACAAGATTTGAAAAAAATTGCCTATCAATACTACATATTAATAAGCTTTTGCTACTTTGCGCGAATACTTTCAAAAGAGGTTTAAAATTTCCTGTCAAAATATTAATATTCTGTAATATTATGTTTACCTTGTTTTTCATGTGGAATGTGGCGCACTTGCCAAATGTTTGTTGCGAAACAGTAAACATGCCTTCAGTACCTACTGAAACCTACCTACCTACTGTTGAAACGCTAAGCGGTGCACCTGCACCGCTTAGCGTTTCAACATCTCAAGCAAACGTCACGAAATAAACGCTCAAAGATATGTCTTGAGACACCCCTAGAGTTCTTGTAAATTTTATGTAACAATCTTGCTGTAAAATTAGCTGAAAAGTTCTTGACTCTTATTATATTTTCATTTGCAGTATATGAGCATCAAAGATCAACGAAAAACAATATAGAATTCAATCAGGCAATGCAGGATCGAGCATGGTACAAAAGCGTCGAAAACGGGAGACATAAAAATGGCAAAAAAATACATCATTAGAGAAAACTGCCTAACTATCGCGGTTCATGAGATACAGCCTGGTGGCAGACGGACAGCCAGACGGACGGCCAGCGGAGTCTTAGTAATAGTCCCGTTTTACCCTTTGGGTACGGAACCCTAAAAAGGAGAAAAGATTCAACTGGAATATAGTACAATTGAACAGGAGAGAGTATGGTATGATTAACCGAAAGCCAAATTTTCCAAATACATTTCAAACAGACAGGTAAACTGGATAAGTCTAAATAAAGCTCTACAGTGATGATCTACATGAACTTCCTTTGGAATGCCTTTTTACTTAACGGACTATAGGTACATTTTAATCGTCTTGCTATGTTTGCCCGTACACTTGAAATGTAAAGGTAATATCAACAAACAATAGTTGGCACGAGTCGGGGGCGTTTCTAGCCCTCAGGCGACGTGCCGTGACAGCGACAGGGCACACAGGGTAACAAGATAAGCGGCGGGCCTCACGCGACCGTCCAACCTAATCTCCTAAGACTGCAATACTTACAACGCTTATTGGCTTACGAAATTGCGTAGGAACGAGCAAGAAGAAGAAACGCTTCTTAAAATTTCATGTCTTATTTTATTTCTTCACGCTCTTTCTTTCGAATTTTGGTTACGGAAGGAAATTTTTCGAAATAGTTAAGTGTTTTTAATGTAATCTGTTGAAGAGTGTTGTGTAATAGGTAAGTACACTGTGCACTTCAGATGCAATGACAATATTGAGATGTCACATGTTTTACATATTTTTGACGTGATAACGTCTAGGAGCCGGCTGCACGCACGAAAAAACATGACTCATGCGTTACCTGTTACCCGTTATCGTTACCAAGTACCGTTACCAAGTACCAGCGTTACCTCGCATTGCCTTTACCTCATTATTATTATTATTATTATTATTGTTGTTGTTGTTGTTGTTGTTGTTGTTGTTGTTGTTGTTGACGTTGTCACGTTCAACTATCGTCAGTAAACCGAATTTACAGACAACCGGTATGTTTTTTATAATAAGGATTTTAATATCATGAAACTTAAATCAAATATTTATACAATCAACGTTCACAGTACATATTTCAAATATTATTAACCACTAGCCAAATTTTATAATAGCCTCCGTGGTCCAGTGGTTTAGAGCTTAGCTCTCGACTCGGAGGTGTTGGGTTCGTTATTCCCGCGAAACCAAACTCGGTAACAAAAATGATGTTTCCAAGTTTGGTTAGGATAGTGCAGACTGATCACCTGATTGTCTGTCAAGAAAGATGATCCATGCGTCGGATGGGCATGTAAAAGGTCGGACCTGCGCCTAATCTCTCGCCAGTCGTGTCGGTAATTCGCCCCACTAGATTTCGAAGGTGAAGAAAAAAAACTGCTCTTGTGTACTGCGCACACATTTGGGACCTTTAAAATAAATCCTGCGTAGCTAGCCTGGTTACGATTAAACCGGGCGTCGTCACCGAAATCGGTGTTGGAAGCTGTTATTATTACAGAACTTACTGCATTGGAACCATTTGGAGCTGGGTATTTTACAACAAGTAAAAATTAATATTTTTTTACTTCTTTCAGAAATAAATAGGTATTAATTACAACTTGTGAAAATGAAAATAAATAGATTTTATAATATGTAGTTTTATAATAAGTTAATAGTGCATTATAAAGTAACAAAAAAGTTGGAATGATTTTTCACATAATTAGTTTAAAAACCGACATAATCTTTACTTACATCAAATAGAAAAATATTTACTATGTATAAGTACAAAAATGCACACACAAACTTCGGAGATATTAGAAATTTCGTGCATGTGACCATACAATATTTCGCAGCTCTCAAAGCAACGATGACGTCACAATCGCAGTGACTTTTGTACGGATGGGGCGTTCTCACTAGACACACTGAAGTGCTTCGAACAATCCGTAGTTTCTTTAAAAATATGGACTTTTACCCAACTGCGGCGAAGCCAAAAGGAAGGGTAATCATCTTGGCAGTATATGTATGTATGTTTGTTCCATTGTAGCATCTAAACTACTGTTCCTATTTTAATGAATGAGAGTTAATGGATTCGTAATAATGGCTGGATAACATAGGCTATAATTTTCGTATTCGGACTATAGTTCTTAACTATTGATTATTAGTAGATATACTATTCCTTTTGTAAAATTTGTAAAGTTCATTTTTGTAATAAAAAAGTTACAAAATTACAATGAAGCACCCAACTGTAAAGTCGAACAGAACTCTACCGGTTATTATAGCTCCGACGTAAAGTTAAAACATTCTAATTATTATTACTTACAAAAGAGAAACTCCATTCATCCCCGACTAGAACGTTAAAAAATTAAAACCCACTGTTTAATTATTATTTTATTAACCTGCAGCTTTATATAAGTTTAACACAGCTTTTGTTCCCTTTATGTCATGACGTATAAAAATAATAGTGTTTTATGAAGTGAATTATTACAATAGCTGTACCGAACAGACGTTGTTCTGTCTTAACTATGAAATGGAATAAATAAATAACTATCTACACACACCTTCAGTGTCTCCGCCAACAATTACACCTACACCTTCAAACTACATTTACTACCTACACAAACCTTTACCTACTCTCACATCTACAATTGACACCTACTAGCAAACAGAGACAAAGTCACCATAGAAAAAATTCACAGATTTCATGCCTCACACAACTATCGAGCAGATTGAAAATGAATTTACGGAATTCCAAAGAACTTGTCTTTTTTCAAAAGGTTAGGCTACAGGGCCCTACACCCGATCGTCTTTGTTTTTATCTCAAATTGTAACTGACTAAAGTGTCCAGAGGCGTTTTTCTCAAAATGTTGATATCATTCTTGGTTTCCAAAATATCAAGCGCCAAAATCAAAAATTCGGAAAAAAGTTTTTTTGTTACAATTTCGGCCATAACTTTTTTCGTATGTGATTTTCTTTTTTGAACCTTAAAGCTCTCATGAATACGCGTCTTTTGAGTTTTTTTTTTTATATCATATCTTCACAACTCTCCGAGATATAAGGGGATCGCACCTTTTCGTGAAATCAGAGCCTACACTGGAGCGAACGAAAATACATTTTCAATGTCAAAATCACGAGCTAAACTACTCCTATTACAGGGGAGGCTATGCCAAAAGAAGAAGTCCAAGAAAAGGAACGTCAGCACGCAAGAGTAACATCAACTTGATTCGAAAAACCACCGACAAACATTTCAAGGCGCATAAATGACAAAAGACAACAAATAAGCTATTTGTGGCATAATCTTATTAATTCTTTACGAGATATACCACTCCGGTCTGTGGGGAAGAAAAAACAAAGAAAAAAAACCTACTACCTACTCCTACACCTACAAAGTACTTTAACTACTTACATCTACAACTACCTACACCAACGTACCTACACTTACTATACCCATACTTACAACCTACGTCTACTATCTACCCCTACAAAAGTGATGTGTGAGAGTTATTGACCACTGATACTTGATGATAATTAGAGTAAGAATAATATCGCTGTTAAACAATGGTGGTTGGTGTAAGAAGAGTAAAAAATAAGGATTATATTATTGTGTATTTTTAATGCCTAATCATATACAATCTATAACCCGACTACAAATTTCATCGAAATCTGTTCAGTGACAGATTTTAATGAAATTTGGTATGGTAGTAGTCTATTAGGCTCTGGATTAAAATAGTCTACTTATCATCCCGAAAAAGTGCAGTGTGGGATACTGTGTTTACGTGGGCAGAGCCGCGGGCAAAAGCTAGTAATTTATAAATGGATTATTTATTGAAATGTAGTAAAATATTTCTGTTGTTATAGCCGACTAATGGTGTTGTAATCATACTAATTTACTCAAACTATATCTAGATAATATCTAGATAGCACACGGTCTATACGAGTTAGATTCAATAGGTCTACAACCGTAAGAACCTTTTGTACCGACGTGATACATTATTAAATAAATTCGTGAAGATAATTTTCTCAATATCCTTTTATTTTATGAGTAATATCAATATAATTATAAAATAGAAGGGATTAAGATAAGCGAGCCGAATATTTTTAAATTTATGATCGTGAAGTAATAGCCTCTTTGAGTTTCGCAAAGCCCAAGGATTCAAATTATAAAATGTCGTCCTGCAGGAGTAAGGGTAAGATTTGAGGATTATAGGAGATAACAAGTACGAAGTAGGTTGAAGGGTCCAACCGGCACCTTTATAACGGTATGTTTTAATATAACTTTGAAAATGTACACAGGAACTTTGCGTTTTGAGTGCTTAAGGATTCTTTAGGGTTTTTGAAATTATTAGCTTTTATTGTATATTGAAATTTCGGGTTAAAACGTTATTTTATAGAGAAACCATTTTGTATTAACTTTCATTAAATTAGGTATGTTTTTTTTTTAAATTACTACACACAATTCGTTTTTTTTAAACTTTTGTTCGTTAATTACATTTTAAAGATGATTTTAACTATTACATAGAATATCACTAACATCTGGTTAGCGATATTTAAATTATTTTGTTAGCAAAATCAGAGTGAAAAATCTGTGTAGTTTATACATTTTTATCATTTGAGTGATTTTTAATTAAGGTCAGTCTACACCGCGTCGATACGTGGCGCTACTTTTTTAAAGGAGCTATTAAAAATTGAATTTTCTTCACTACACAAAAATATACACGTAATATAATATAACATAAGTCCTACACTGCACATGCGCTATGCAGCGAGCTGCCACTTTATATTTGAACTATTACAATGAAATGTGTATCTTTTTGTGTAATAAACAAGGTTCAATTTTATATGGTTATCTTAAAGTTGAAATTAAGATATTTACTACAATTAAATTAATTAGATAAGTCACTCAATCACAAAGTTTGATTGTACTGACTCTTAAAACTATAGGTTACATCTTTATAAAGGGCACTATTTCTATGAAAAATACGAAACAAAAGTTATGTATTAAAGCGCGCATATTAAAACTATGGATTACGTCTTTATAAAGCGTACTATTTCTGTGAAAAATATGAAACAAGAACGTTATGTATTAAGGCGAACACGTATACGTTTTTTTTGCTTCTTGCCTCAAATTCGAACAACAAACACCGTGAAATCACGTGCCGCGCTCGAAGCGCAGTAGTTTTTAACACAGTTTACCGTCAATAGATATGCACAGTGGGAGATATCAGCTTTCTCCGATACGGAACGATTGAAATATTGTGAATTCATTTTATTCTATTGAAATATTTGCTGAGGTTTTGTCATGAAATACAGATGTTTGTGCAATCTGTTATGTAGAACATGTAAAATCGGTAATTCCTTGGACAGTACAAATAATGATTAAAAATATTTGAATCCTCACGCTAATTTTATCTCGAAGAGCCGCTCTTAATTCTTTTTTTCAAATCTATAACTTAGTTTGGAAGGTACCAGACAAACTGATGTTTATTTCATAACGAAATAAGGAATTTTAAAAAGAACTAAAACTAAGAGCTTTCTTTAAATAAAAAATAAAGGATTATAAACAAGTAGTTAGTACATGTTAATTAAAACACAGTTGGTTTTAGGCATCTGGAGCGCGCCGAAATTAATCCCATTTATAATAGGCTCGCTCATTACGTCTGACGTGTATCCTAACAGACCCACAGGTATAAACACTGCATTACGACACGACCACTCAAGCTATATATAGTTACATACAATTTTCTGTCCATCTGTACATTAATGATAACTTTAAACGTCCTATTTCTATTTTAACACCTCAAAATTTCAATATTTTAATTTGATTTACTGGTTAGATTCTTTGAAATAATTTTATATTTAAATAGGTGGTATATATGTATATGTAAGACAAGAGTTATCTATGTATTTTTAAGCGGGCGGCGGGCGGCGCTTCTAAAAAGATAAAGATAGAAGTACCATAAAATCTAGCATCCAAATCATAATATTATACCTTCCAAATTTAGTATCGTTTACGTAAGGAAGAAAATCTGAAAATCTTCGAACTTGGCAAAAGCTTATAAAATATAAATATTTGATTCCACCTTGACGCTGGCAGCCATGAAAGCGTTATCGTTTGATATTATTAAACGTTATAGTTAGCTAGCGAGATGATCCAGGCATATCGTTAAATTTATCTCGGCTACAACGCTTATAGCGGCAAATTTGACAATGTGGAGCGCGCATGTGCGGTGGGCAACCCGAGGAAGCCGCCACTGTGTGCTCGCGCGGAGACCGCGCGGCGTGTCGCCTGTGTGCTAAACAGTGAAGTTCTGTGAAGTGCTTGCGTAAACTGGAATTGTTTCTTGCCTAAGTAAGTTGTTATGTAAAGTATATTTTATAATATAGATAGTATAACTTTTTTACGAATTAAAAAGTTTGATTTTAAAAGTCAACAATACTTTATAATTTTTAAAGGTTTTAATGATAAACTTTTGAAACAATTTAAGCTACTAAAAGATACTAAATACTAAGTGAAATATTAAAATAACTAATAAAAAAAAAGAAATGTCTAATTAGGAGCGACTATTTGACAAAGGAGTTAAGCGGGGTACAAATTCAAATTATTTTCAAAGTGTGTATCGTCGAAAAGAAAATTATTACTAAGTACTAACACGTAGCTAATTATTAAACGTTAGGCATCTGTATAATTTACTGGTGGTAATTGAAGGTTTTGGTTAATAAGGGAAACGCTTTAGTAACATTTTTTTTATGGATTTTATTTATAGAAACTTATTCAGGTATTTATGATTCAATACATCATCATCTGCAACATGAAAAATACGAAAGTTAGACAGATTAAACTTTAATTCAGGAAAAGGCAACGACCGAAAATATTCTTATCTGTAATATTCTAAACTAGCTGTTTCCCGCGGCTCCGCCCGCGTAGATACAGTATTCCACGGGAACACTGTACTTTTTCGGGATAAAAAATATCCTATGTTTTAATCCAGAGCTTAAACTACTACCATACCAAATTTCATCGAAATCATTTCAGTAGTTTTTGCGTGAAAGAGTAATAAGCAACCTTTCATCCATACATCCATCTATCCTCACAAAATTTTGCATTTATAATATTAGTAAGATTAGTTAGCTCTAATATTCAAAATTTTGTGAACGCGCTCTAGATAGTAAGAAAATTTAGGTGGAGCACTAAAACTAACCCTCAAAAGCTTGATTTTATAATTTCGATGGCTCTTTAAATGTATTTATCGAAACCGTGAGTTTGCAACGAAATATTGATGCATTTCCTCAGTATATTGGGGTTGATATGAATTTAATTTATACTGTGATAGACATTTTAGCCACAATGATATTATAACGATACTATTTTATTACAAAATTATCTTTGCCAGTTATAATGGAACAGAAGACTAACTAATATCGTCTTATAATTAATTAGATTTGCGTAAATATCCTCTTATTGAATACATTTAGTTACTGGTGTTTAGAATTTAGTAAAAATATTTTGCAGTGCCTTTGTTTCTTTTCATAAGCGTACTCGATATCTGTATAGGTATTAATATATATTATGTTATTATATATTATTAGCTTAATCCTGTATATACCTATTACTAAGACTCCGCTGTCCGTATGGCAGTATGTCAGAAGCCGTAATAGTTATACAGTTAAAAGTTTCACAGATGTATTTCTGCTGCTGCTATAACAACAAAAACTAAAAAAAAGAATAAAGTAAAAACATCTAAGGGGGCTCCAGTCCAATAATCGTGATTTTTTGACGTTTTATAGAATATAATGGTACGGGACCCTTCGTGCGCGAGTCCGACTCGCTCTTGGCCGTTTTTTTTTTCTAAATTATAATGAGCACTTTACACTTTACATCGCATGCCATAATAAAAAGTAGGAGTTTTGCTCTACATATTATAATGGAGCACATTAATACTACTTCTTTGATAAACTTTTACGCTACTACAGTGAACATAATGCGCGTATAATGAATTGGCTATTTTTGGGTGTATGAGTAAGTGGCAGAGGTCGAACCTATTAAAAATCTATGCACGCTTGGCTAATGTGCCCCGCGGGAGCGGATATTTTACGAGTTCCGGTCTATAATTTATATGAGTGTTCTGTAAGATAAAAACTATGATATGGGGGCGGCCACTCACGTAAGGTATACCTGTGGGCCTAGCAGGGACATTTGATAGCGAACATAATGTTAACGAATGATAACTGTATGAAAATCAACGAAAATCTGTCGAAATCATGACAGCGCCCATACAAATTTCATTCGATAACGTTACTTTTACCCGCTGTCAAATATTCCTGCTAGGGTTTCTACGTTTCTACTACGTTTCTACGTAGGTTTCCTACGCAGTCCTCCTTTGTCCAAAATGCACAGGTTGACCTGTTCAGGCATACTGCATATAGTCAATTTCATTGTAGAGTAGTATCAGTACCCATCACTCATCAGTCATCAGTATCAGTATTTACGTTTGGTATAGGTTTGCCAATTTATTTTGGTATAGTAATTTTTTTGTCTGCAAAACTTTTAAAGCTACACTAAATAATGCTTCTAGAATGTGGATGCTTCTGAATCCTTAAAATTTTCTGCATTCTAAATTCCATCCTTAAAATATGATCCAAAATAAGCGGCGTAGCTTCAATTTAAATAAAATATACCTAATAGTTTAAAAAACCTAAAAAAACACGCTTAGAAAATTTTTATCGGGTTATTGCATTGTCATCGGCCCTTAAGACGTGTGCAAAGTTTCAAGTTGATCAGACGTCTAGAAACCGGTGAAAATTAAGCTCAAAGATTCCGTTACATACATAGATACATACAACCCGAGCTAATAAAAGCGTGTTAAAAATTCATTACAGTACGACCACGAGCTCAATACCCTTCGGTAGTCGTCATTTTGAAATATCGTCTGTTATTTCTATAGAAAAACGAGAAATTATGTGGTATTCACACAGGTGACTAAAGCCGTACGTAATGTCGTACCTCGAAAAGCGACCGTCTAAATAATAGATCAGCTTGGTCGCTAGACAAGTTCGCCAACAAAAATAACAAGGTGATTTGTCAAGTGACTCGCCGCACGGCGAAAATCGACACAATAATATGTAAATCCCGTACCAGCAACATAGTTTTATCGCAGAGTAAGAAATATATACTTAAGTACAGAGGAACACCTTTTATGGAACGATCGAAATTTTGTCAGGGTTGTCACAGAAGATAGAGGTAAATTAAATTAAGTCTAGCGGCAGTATCGGTTATTGAGAAAGTCTGATTGGTACGAGTGTAGCAATCAGACTTTCACAACCCGGGATCGAACCTGCACAATTAGGCGTGTAACTCAAGGAGTCTATTCACTAGGTCATGGATGCTCTTATAATTAAGCAAGTCATCTCCTAGAAAATGAAATATTTACTTATATAATATATAATACTTATATAATATTTAGTTTTAGGATAGGTAAAATAATATATATTTTCATTTATTCTCGTATTGTTCATACACACAGCACAATACATAACCACTTTTTGTTTGATATTATATGTATTTAATATTCTAATGTTATAAAGTTTTAACATTCATTGGACACAAATTTATATTAAAAATTGTTATTTGTCGTCATGACAACCAACAACACAATATCACAATTTTCAATCTCACATGACATAAAAACTCAAACACGAAATTTGAAAATTTAGACGTCCCTTTGATGGCTCACAATCGCCACAATGTACGCGATAGAAGAATTGTGCACACGTCGTATGCTTGTAGTAGTGCAATCTAATCGACAGTTTTCTATGTACATGTTTATCTGGTCCTAGCTTTCTTTAATCTGTGGTTTTACTGCCTATTGAGCAATTTTTGTTTTCGGAAACAAATATTATAATATTGAGTATATGTTTTGGTCATACTACGATCTGCGTCTAACAATATGAGAGTATTATAAGCTCATAATATTATCTCATAAATCTCAATATAATATCTAGTAGCTCTTGACCGAATAATAGACAGAGGTTAAAATACCTATTTTTAGAGCTGTATCGATTTGTGACAGACAAGTTATTTTAGCTTTAGGATACATAGTGGTTTGGTGACGTGCTTGCAACTCCTCTGGTGTTTCGAGTGTCCATGAGAGATGGTAATTGCTGTCTTTCAAGTGATCCGTTTGCTAGTTTGCACCTATTTCGTAAAAACATAGCACCTTCCTACAACAATAGAGATTTTCACTTACTTACCTTACCTACCACTTACCTTGTTGCTGATGATTTGTAGTGGCACCTACCTGAAAATAAAATAAAGGTGTTGATTTAATAACGTTACTAGCTGATCCGACAGATGTTGTTCTGTGTTAACTATGAACTGGAGTAAATAAATAACTACATCCTACACCTTCATCTACACGTACAGACTTTAGTACCTACCAACCTAATCTACCTTCCTACCAACCTTTCTACAACCTACACCTACTACTTATATACCTAACCTATACAGGTTTTTATACAGGTTATATACATAATCTACATTGTCAACATTATATAACATGCTGAGACTGGCCGTTTTAGCACTACTCACTTTTGAAAATTAAAAAAAACATAGACCCACACCTACTTATCAAACGCACATTATTGTTTTAAGTAGATAGCATTTAATCCTACTACTAATATGAATGTGAAAGTTTGTGAGGATGGATGGATGGATATTTGTTACTCTTTCAGGCAAAAACTACTGAACGGATTTTGAAGGAATGTTGATGGTAGTACTTTAGGCTCTGGATTAAAACATAGGCTACTTTTATCCATAAAAAGTAGAATATTCCCATGGGATACTATATTAACTCGGGTAGAGTCACGGGCAAAAGCTATCAAAGTTATAAATACCAACACGATATTAATATTCTTTGGTAGCTAAACTGTAATCAAAATGATGTTTATGTCTGTTTCCGTTTGATAACAGTTATCAAACGGATACACCATTTGATATGCGGTAACGTAAACAGGATATAAGTGTAAAATATAATACACTAGCTGTTGCCCGTGGCTCCGCCCGCGTAAATACAGTATCCCAAAGGAACACTATACATTTTCGGGATAAAAAGTAGCCTATATTTTAATCCAGAGCCTAAACTACTACCATACCAAATTTCATCAAAATCCGTTCAGTAGTTTTTGCGTGAAAGAGTAACAAACATCCATCCATCCTCACAAACTTTCACATTTATAATATTAGTAGGATATAAATAACTAACCTAACCTAACCTAACAAATGAGAGCATGTTAGGACACGTCTAAGGAGGGTTCCGTAACTATCAACGCCTAATAGGTCTTTTCAAATTACTTCAAATATGACTGTCCAATTTCGTTCAAAATGGACGGACGAGCAGAGCGAAACTAAGGGGCCCATACATGGTCCGGTCTGCCTTCAGTTCGGCCTGAACGGATGCAAAATCGTGTCGTGTGTGTGCTCGAATCCGTTCAGGCTGAACTGACGTCAGTTGGGTCGGATGCGATTTTTTCCGTGTATGGGCTCGAATCCGTTCAGGCGTCAGTTCTAACTGAAACGATCGGCCTCTCGTCTGTGGCTGCCTTACGGGTTCCTTGTAGTTACTACGGAACCCTAAAAGGGAAACTACTTAAAAAATTAACTACAACCAACAAAAGCGCAGCCAACAATATCCTACTACCTACTATTATAAATGTAAAAGTTTATGAAGATGGATGGATGGATGTGTTGTTACTCTTTCAACGGAAATTGATGAAATTTGGTACAGTAATAGTACAAGCTCTGGACTCTGGAATTACACATGGGCTACTTTTTATCCCGAAATGGTACAGTGTTCCGGTTGGATACTTTAATACGCGGCTGGCATTAACTTTTTAATCCTCTAAAGTCTAAACAACATCTTTTAAGTCACTTATTTTGGGGAGCTAGCACTGATAAGCATTTCGGTTTTGAACAAAAGCGCTTATCTCCGTACGAGCTCGCTAAAACAAATAGTCCATAGAATAGGAAATTCTCACTTCGTACACTTGTAGATAAAACTGATCGAACAACTGCAAGTTTCAAACAATGCAACGTTGAATTGCGATTGCGAGTGTTTTTACAGTTGGCAACTATCGTCTGCATCTGGGGTTATATTTTACTAGATACTACCCGCGACTTCGTGCGTGCAAAAGGAAATACTGACGGAACCGTACATTTTGCCGCAATAAAAAGTAAGCCTATGTCCTTCCCCGTGGTCTTATTCTATATATGTTCCAAATTTCATCAAAATCGGTCCAGTAGTTTCGGAGACTATTCAATGCAAACAAACAAACAAAATTTTCCTCTTTATAATATTAGCATGGATAGTATAGATATATCCAGTAGTACGAAATATTTCTCCTATAATTTTTATTTCATTACTTTTATGAGGGGCGACGAAATTATGCTAAGGGTTAGTTCACACCGCGACGTACGAGCACTGAATTTTAAGATAGCTATTCAAAATCGAACATTATTCACAACACATTTAGTCATACACTGCACATGCGCTGTACAGCGCGGTGCCACCTGACATTCAAACTTTTACAATGAAACAATAGCTATCTTAAAAATGCAGCGCCACGTCAAGTATCACTTTGTTTCGATGTGAATCGACCCTTAGTTCAATTTTCTGTAAAGAGAAAAAAACAAAATTGTGTAGTAATTAACAAATTAAACAAAAAACTTGAGAGGTGTCAAGGGACACCCAGATGGAACAAAGTTATAATATATATATTATAATATAAATATATAGTTGTTAATAAAGAATTGAAGCCCATTTTGGAAGAAATATACACACATATATATATATATATATATATACAGATGGACAGAAAAATTTATATTTTATTGTAAGTACCGATCATACTTTTAAATGCATTAATTGAAAATAAAAGCTGTTAATTTGAAATTACAAACAGACACTTCAATTTTGTTTATCTGTATAGATATAATATATTATATTATACAAAACAAATAGTTTTAAGTATAAATAGTGCGCGCGGAACTAGCGCCTTAGGTAGGGATAGGGGTTGCTTGCTGCTCGCAGTGTTGCCGCCGCGATGTCCGGCTCCGTACTGAGTAATAACATCAAGCGCTCGGCTAGCTAGCACAATGTGTAATTGCAAAATTCTACATTATTGTCGAGGTGATAAGGTCGTTTTTTGTATCATTCTTAATAGTCGTTATTACGTTGTGATTTCGAGTGGCAAAAAGTGTCGTGCCAATATAATCCGCCTAGCCTCAATATCGCAACGCGCCATAAGGAACTTCGTTCCAATATTACTACTTTTTGCATCTTTTAAATTAAAAACTTGAAATATTTTTTTTATTGCTACCTTTATATTTTGAATTAGCAAACTTTTATTATTTAAGTGAATTAGCTTAGACTTAGACTTGTCCATAACATTATCTTTACCTCAAATAGAGTTAAAACTCGACGTCTCTAAGATCTCATTGAAGCCCATCTAGCTCGCAGCCAACGCAGCACGTTGTACCATAAGAGGTATTTTATGACCACTCCACAGCTTGTGTCTATACGCCGCGGCACTTACCATTAAGTGGCCGGCAAGCTTTTTCCTTTTGAAGCGGTATTAAGTATATATTAATAATTGAGAATTTTTCGTCATAATATGTTTACTGTGTTCAATAACATTGTTCTTGTTCAACGACAAGCTTGAGTCAGGCACATGAGATTTGAATAACACGGCATAATAAATGGAGGCATTCAAAGGGCTAACACAATTTAATAAATCTAATGGTTTTGGAAACGAATTCAGATTGAAGTAGGTAATAATTTATTAAAATAATCAAAATAGCTAAATTTATTTTAACACTAGCTGGTGCCAGCAACTTCGTTTGCGTGGAACTATTAATGGAAACCCTAAGGTACACACTTACTCCTTATAACACGAGTGAAAGTCCGGTCGGAATCGGTCCGGCCCTTCAGAGATTAGCCGGAACAAACAGACACTCAGACGGACAGACAGACAAAAATGTAAAAAAAAAGATGATGAAAAAATGATTGATGTAGGTACCGTATATTTATCACATTGTGCATTAAGTATAAAGCTGTTAATTTGAAATTACAAACAGTCTCATGAATTTTATTTATTTGTATAGATTATAAACAGAATCTCAATTCTCGTATTTATAGCATACCTTCATTTTACTTTGATTGTATTATAAGTGAAGTGACTTGTTGACATAAACTGATTTTGCGACGTTTGGACCAATCAGGAAGTCAATCAATCGTTTCACGCTGCTTTAACGTTTACGAGAATACCGGTTTGACAGTTTAAGCGTATCGGGACTTGATTGTAATTATATTATTGCAGGTTTTATTTAGCAGAATTGACCCTCAGGTAAAGATTTCATAACTCAAGATAGTCTATGACGTACATTTGACAGAACGAATATTCATACAATAAAAAGTTACGCTATCTTGGTATTCACCATAGTTCAAATGGCAGCCATCTTGTTTTCACCATGCATCAAATGTTAAAATGGCACCCAAAATCTTAAAATTGGGGCCAATTAACTGGATACACTTTTTGCCTTAACATGTCTCGTCTATAATATGTACGTCTATGCCCTCAGGTTATAGAATCAACTGATTCCCGATTTAACCTAGATACTATACTTTTATATTTTTTTATTCCTTTTACAATTTTTCTTTAAGTTATCACTTCTGTTGGGCGTCCCGAGATGCACACGGTTTTTTTTTAACTTATGAAATAATTTATCCAATATTCATGGCTTATTGAGGCCATCCAATCTACCGTCCAATCGGCTTGATCGAACTGATCAATTTACCAAATTAAAATTAAATAAATAATAATAATAATCAGCAACTATCGCAACGGAATTTTGATTCTTTTATGTTTTGATTCTTGAAATTTAAATTTGTCGAACAATCTAATTAAACATAGATTTTTATTGAAACTATGAAAATCTCTTAGAAATTTTCTCGAACATTTTGTTTGTCTTTAAAGCAAGGTATGAAGGTACAAGCCATTGATATTATAAATCTTTTAATATCGTGGTGAGGAGGGCCCGATGTAATCTCGGACGAACAATTATTATTATTTATAGCTGAAACGTGGCTGCAATACAGTCGTTAACCCGACTAAATACAAGTTAATTACCAATTTGACATTTTTATTCCATTTGATTCACCTCAAAACATAGGTATTTATGTTTGGGTGTTAGGTAGTTATGTTTGGGTGTTATTATTCTTTAGGTAGCACGTGACAGTAATAAAAGTAACAACTTTTATTACTGTCACATGGGGCAAGTTAGTTTGTGGTTGAAGATGGCCAGTGCCATTCAAATGCATGTTCCTCTTGATCATGATAGAAATATAAATAATGCCTCTTTTGTCCCAATTAACCAACTGTCATATTAGGGTCAGCTCACACCAAAATAAGACGATTTTCGCCGCGGCGCTGCATTTTAAAAATATTCATTAAAAATTGAACTTTTTTCAGTACACAAGAAGAGATTGGCGCCAGCCGCTCTTGTTTTGAATTGTGTACGTTTCATAGCAAGAGCAGTGCCGCTCTATGCAGACGGGTACAGTTTGACATTCGAACTCTTGCAGTCAAACGTGTATCTTCTTGTGTAGTGAATAAAGTTAAATTTTGAATAGCTATATTAAAAACACAGCGCAGCGTCACGTATTGTCACGTTTCGGTGTGAACTGACCCTTAAATATTACAAATCCCTAAAACTTGTGATTATGTTGGCTTATGAAATTAGAATCAGTACCTATATTGTGTCTTTTCAACTTGAAAAGCTTCAAGTTTTGTTTTTTTATTTAATATTTATATAATTATAAAGAATGTATGCCGCTTAAGTTTTTCAGTCTCTACTTGCGACTATTCAACATCCGTATTGCTGCACTTAGGAGATGAAAAGTCACCGAAGCATGTTTGTCAGCGATGCAGAAATGACACGCTGTTGCAAATAACACTCGCAATAGATACAAATTACTGCTTATTTAAAGTAGTATTTGAATAATGGTAAGGGGTAGGTGCAGACAAAAGCGCAGATACACCCACATTTTAAAAAATGTACATAATGCGTCTTCGTTCTTTAACATGTAACAGAAAAAGGCGAAATATATATTTATATAAATCTTCTGTTTGTAATTGAACTCCTGAGCAGCCCAATTTTTTGTGTGTGTTCAAGTGGATTCATGAATGGTTTAGATTTGCAATTGAAGCCGGTGGGTATTTACAGGTACATAAAATTTAATTTTATGGTGGTACAAAGTTTGCTGCGATCGCTAGTTTTATAATAAAAACGTTTTAATAGTAATTATTGTTAATACTAATAGATGAAATTCATCTAATAGTTAATAATGAATTCATGTTTAAACAAAATAATATAAAGCCTCAATTGAATAACAAGATGTACATTTACAATATAGTACAAGTTTGCAAAACTTACAGACCTTTTAATGCACAGTGAAAATAATATCTTTATTGCGACTTTACAAAAAGATGTATTTGTTAAATACAAAAAGATATTTGTATGTAACTAAAACTATAAATTTAAAAGGATTGATAAAATTCTCGGCTTTTTTTCCAATTAATTTAACATGTTGTTGAAATTAATAATTTCTGTTTACCTACATTTTAATTAAAAAGCGGGCGAAAATTGTTGGAAAACGCGAAATAAACGTGGCTGTCGTTTCCACGGATACATTCTGTACAGACGCTTGTATATCTTTTATTTCGTTTATTTTAAAATGGTATGATTTTTTTCTATATTTCTATTTCAATTGGCTTTTGGCATGATCTGTTTACTAAATTGATAAATAGTAAAATTAAAGATAAGCGACCATTCTAGTCATAAATAAGGTAGTTTAAAATAAATAACGGATAATTTGGGCATATGATCTACTGCTTATGTAAAGACGATTAGACGGAAAAATAATTAAAAATTGGGAAAAAAACGAAGTAATTTAACAGTACGTTCTTTACGGCGTTGTTAAGGTCATTGACCTCACACATCTGATTGTTTTTTAGTTATTCTGGAAAAGTCTTTGATCCTCCTTTAAATCAGCTGTTTCTGTGAGGTTAATTACCTCAACGCCTGAGAGTGCGCAATGTACTTTTATTCAGTTTTTTTTTTTACATTTATAATTATAAACATAAGCAGTGGATTGTATCATCCACTGCTTATGTTTAACTATATAACACTGCCCAAAATATCTGTTATTGATTTTGAGTAACCTTATATTTTATAAAATATTTTCACATTTTTAAATAACATTAGAGTAGGACTTACGAGGGCGGGTCAATAAGTCCGTGACTTTTGGAATAAAACACAGATTTTTTGATAAATAAATCATTTTATTTTTCAACGTAGTCCCCATTGAGCTCTATACACTTTGTCCAACGCTTCTCCAATTTTTTTATCCCTTCCAAAAAATATGATTTGTCGAGGTCCTCAAAATAGGCCTTTGTTTGCGAGATGACTTCATCATTGGAGTCAAATCTTTTTCCACCGAGCCATTTTTTCAGGTTTGGGAACAAGAAGTAGTCACTCGGAGCCAAATCTTGAGAATAGGGTGGATGTGGGAGCAATTCATAGCCCAATTCATGGATTTTTGCCATGGCAACTGCACATGTGTGCACCCTTGCATTGTCTTGGTGAAAAAGAACTTTTTTCTTGGCCAAATGAGGTCGGTTTTGTTTTCAAATCCTCATTGAAGCGGTCCAATAAGTTGGCATAATATTCCCCATTAATTGTTCTTCCCTTTTGAAGATAGTCAATGTGGATTATCCCACGTGCATCCCAAAAAACAGTCGCCATAACTTTATTGGCTGACAAACCCACCTTGGCCTTCTTTGGCGCCGATTCACCCTTAGAAACACACTGTTTTGACTGTTGTTTGGTCTCTGGTGTGTTGTGATGGATCCATGTTTCGTCCACGGTTAAAAAACTCCTCCATATTATGATTAAATAACGCCAAACCTTCCTGTGAAGTTGTTACACGATTGCGTTTGTGGTCGACTGTGAGCAAACGCGGCACCCATCTTGCGGAAAGCTTTCTCATGCCCAAGTGATCATTCAAAATTGAAACCACTGAGCCATGCGAGATGTCTATGGCTTCCACAATCTCTTGCACTTTTAATCTTCGGTCGGCCAACACCATATCGTGCATTTTTTCGATTGTTTCGGGTGTAGAGACCTCAACTGGGCGTCCAGGACGTTCGGCATCTTCAGTGCTTGTAAGGCCACAACGAAATTCAGTAAACCACTTTTTTACCATTGAAATCGATGGTGCAGAGTCCCCATAGTATTTATCAAGCTTAGCCTTGGTCTCGGTAATGGTTTTTTTTCGCAAAAAATAATGCTTAATAAGCACACGAAATTCACTTTTTTCCATTGTTTCCTTAAGTTACTGGATAGTCTGATAAAGATAGCTGTAAAACACAAACTAACTGACGCAGCAAGTTCAAATTTTGATAGGAGTCAACTGACAGATGCCTGTTGACAGGAGTAGTGTTGCTTTTTCAGTAAGGAGGTTAGAAATTCAAAAAGTCACGGACTTATTGACCCGCCTTAGTATTATCAGATGGGACAAGATAGTCTCTCTGTGAACATAGAAACATACAGAGTGTATATTTCTATTGACCTGGAATGGAAAATAAACCATAAACCCCTTTGATCCAAGTAACCTTTTAAAGAAAATAATAATTTCAATGTTCACAACTTTTTCGTACAGTTAGATTATTTAAAAACACATAATCGATGTACGTAAAATATCTACCGCCAATTCGTTGCCGACCGACTCATTCGATACTTCCAGCAAATCCCTCAGAACTCCCTCATCAAAGCTACCTCGTACGTCTTCTATATTACATCACACAATTGATGAAACCACGGCGACTGAGAGAAATCATTTCGAAAATGTTACCAAAAATCTGCTTATTTGCTTTCTAATTTCCTGTACTTGATCAGTATTTAAGGAAGAATATTGTATTTTCGTATAATCTGTGATCTAGCGAGAGAATACGGTACTTTCCTATTACGGTAATTTTTTTGTCACATAAAGGACTTACGCCCGGAATTAATAACGTATCTAAATTTTAGATCGACTTCAATCTTAGATTCTCAAACAAAAACTGACGTGAAGTAATCTTAGGATCGTTGAAATATATTGGAATCTTGATCTCAGATAGCTAAAATGAGATTAAGATTAATTATTAACTGCTTCTGAAGCAGAATCGAGTGGTCAATACTGTAGTATTCCGCTATCGCACGTTAACACGCATTAATACTGGCTCGCCAGTGGTCTAATACACACGTCCCGCTTGCTTGGCCGCTACATGATAACTGACATCTAAACTGTCACCGTGACACGTCAACTGTCATCAGTAGCTAGAGCACTCGAGATAGTATGATATCTATGCCTACATACACAGTCATACACTACTGATACGAGGGCTGCACTAAAAGTATCAGGAATGGAATATTTCCACTGTTCCTGTCATATTAAAATCTTTTTAATTTAAAACTCCTTGGTTTTAAAAATCGAATACCGTTTATTTATTTAAAAAAAGATTCTCGGTCTTGTCACAAGGTCTTGTCAAACTTGTTTAGTCGTTGAGAAAATGGAATTGACTCGAGAAAATTCTAGAGCGATGATTTATTATGACTTTCGAAGTGGTTTAACACAAAAACAGTCTGTTGACCGGATGATTTCTGCATTTGGTGATGAAGCCCCATCCAAAACCACAATTTATCACTGGTTTGTTGAATTTCAACGTGGACGTGTCGAGATGTGTCTGTAGGTTTTTATTTCCCCCCTTGTGTACCGGTGTTATGAAAGCGGCCTTCCAGATATTAGGTACATACCCCTCGTTTAGTGATCGCGTGAAGATCATACAAAGAGTATGGACTCTTAGCACATTTAACAATTAGTATGGGGTGCAGATTAACCGGACCAGCTCCTTTACTAATATTAACCGATTTAAGTGCCTTAAAAATATCAGACGAAACAATATAAATATTTCCTATGCCATGATTACTCAACGGTCTCAAAATAAGAGGTGCCATGGCTGGAATTCGACTGTTGGAAATTAGCCTCAAAGTAGGTGTTAAATAAGTTGCACACCTCCTCACCGTTAGTTGCCAATATCATTAATAAAAGTCATAGAGGAAGGAAAAATATTACACGCTTTTTTATTATCTTTAATATATTATGTCCAAAATGATCTAAGGTTGTTTACTATGATAATTTCAGTTTTATTAATGTAGGATTTTAAGAGAGACGTTATAAGGCTTTAACTCTGTTTTTTAGTAGTAAGAAAGTGTTATAATTGTCAAGATTACCATATAATTTGTATTTGCGATAGTATTTAAAGTTTTCTTTTAGCATCTCTTTTAGAAATGTGTCAAACCAGGGAGGGAAAGTTTTGGACGATGACACGAGCTTATGGGGAATGTAGGTGTTTATAAATAATATCGTAAAAATGTTTGACTGCTTCTTCGATCGCGTTGTTATTTAAAATGTTATTCCAATTAATAGTATCGAGAGCTGCGCATAATGCATCGTAAGTACACGAATTATAATAATATTTTAGTCTTCTCTTGTCTTGCATTGTCCTTTAACAGTTAAATTAGTTTTCAGTTAAATTAATATTAATGCACAATGACCTATGGTGAGGGAGATCGTCCAGTACTAACGGGTCGTCACAAGGGGTAACATCAATGTCGATATTGGAGTATACTAAATCTAACAGCCTATTGTTACAATTACGTACCTGACTACACTGAGATAAATTACATTGTGCTAGGTTATCTATAATTTCTATTTGTGTTCGGTTAAGAGAAAACCCTGTATGCATTGAGTGATCACCATGCATTCCAATCGATGAAAGGTAAATCGCCGATGATAATAAATTTGTCATTAGGGCGCGTTGTATACGTCGAACATTTTATTTAAAAAATTCTCCAAATTAATAGTACTCTTAAATAATATGAGTAATTTCTCAGAAGAAACAGTATATCAAAAGTCAATATTTTGAAAGGTACAGCGATTTGCATAGAAAATTTCGCAAGTCTCGTAAACGCTCCATACTAAAGTCGTACCTAGCTGTGTAACGTCACGCCTAGGTAAAAGTGTATGAAGTATAAGGCCGCAGGAACATATTTGTAAATATCTCCGATATTTGTGCGTGTAGGTAAATATTATATATTTTTTTACATTTAGCAAGTACTAATGCCTCACTCAATATTTCTGAGTATATTGATGAAACTAAATATTTTCGATGTAATCATCTCCCTATTATGTCTGATAGTTTCCTTTGATTTCACAAGATAAAATATATTGAATACAACGATTAGGTAAAAATTTTATATTTATTTTTCGGGTTCTCTACCCAAAGAGTACATACAGGACCCTATTACTAATTCTTCGCTGTCTGTCTGACCGTCTCGCGTCTGCCTGTTCGTCCATCTGTCTGTCACCAGGAAGTACGAGGGCGGCACTGAAAATTTCGGGAATCAAGGAAGTGACACAACATTACTATTTAAAAATGTATTTATTGCTTTTCGAAGTATTCTCCGCGAAATTTGACACATTTTTCCATACCATGGAACCAATCATTGAAGCAATCATTCCATTCGGAAGTTGGGGTCTCCAAAATGGCCGTTTTGTAGGCGTCCACAGCTTCTTCAGGTGATGAAAATCTCTGACCACGCAATTTATTCTTTATTTTAGGGAAAGTATACAAATCATTAGGGCTTAGGTCGGGGCTGTACGGCGGATGGTCTAATAATTCTATGATTTCTTGCTCTAAAAACTCTTTTGTTCTGTGCGCGGTGTGAGAACTCGCATTGTCGTGATGAAGGATGATGCGGCGGTTGCAGTTCTCTTTACGGAGTTCAGAAACGACCTGTGGCAAACAAATGTTAGCATATCATTCTGCATTAACCGTTCTTTGTCCCTCAAGAGGAATAGTCGCAACATGGCTGGTTTTGGAGACAAACGTGGCCACCATTTTTTTTGCAACACTCCGTGAACGAACAATTTTTGTTGGCTTTAACTCATTTTCGAACACCCAAACTCGTGACTGGTTTTTTGTTTCGGGTTCGTACGCGTATATCCAGGATTCGTCACCTGATACGATGTTGTATACAGCATTTGAGGATCCTGCGTGGAATCTTTCGAGAGTTCTGACGCACCAAGTAACGCGAGCCGCTTTTTGCTCTTCACAGAGCAAATGCGGTATCCATCGGGAAAACAACTTTTTTACACCTAATTGTTCATGCAAGATTATTTGTATTTGACTCATGCCAATGTCTAAAGTTGCCTGAATTTCGCGGTATGTTACATGTCGATCTTCCTCAATCAGCTTACGCACAGCATCAACGTTTTCTTGGGTGACTGCAGTTTTTGGACGACCTTGACGGGGATCATCACTGAGCTTGACACGTCCACGTTGAAATTCAGCAAACCAGCGATAAATTGTGGGTTTGGATAGGGCTTCATCACCAAATGCAGAAATCATCCGGTCAACACACTGTTTTTGTGTTAAACCACTTTGAAAGTCATAATAAATCATCGCTCTAGAATTTTCTCGAGTCAATTCCATTTTCTCAACGACTAAACAAGTTTGACAAGACCTTGTGACAAGACCGAGAATCTTTTTTTAAATAAATAAACGGTATTCGATATTTAAAACCAAGGAGTTTTAAATTAAAAAGATTTTAATATGACAGGAACAGTGGAAATATTCCATTCCCGATACTTTTAGTGCAGCCTATGTATATACCGTGATAGCAAGACAGTTGAAAATTTCACAGATGATGTATTTCGGTTGCCACTATAACAAAAAATATTAAAAACAGATTAAAATAAATATTTATCCCATACAACAAACGTGATTTTTTTTGCGGTTTTGTACGAAACCTTTCGTGCGCGAGTCCGACTCGCAATTGGCCGGTTTTTCGTAACTGATTTCAATTAAATCTTCGTATTACTGAGGCTCGTTACAGATGAAGTACGAAAGACCGTAATCTTTTTTAATTTTTTTTTTGTCAAAATATTCATAAAATTTGAGTCGATGCGACCAGCTATCCTACCGCGTGCAACCGAAAAAAGTTATGATATATTTTTTGGGGGTAACAACAATTTGCGGTCAGTCCGTTTGCGCTGTACCCTACAACTTCTGAAATTTAAAAAATTACAATTAAAATACGTCATAATTAATAAAAGTATACGGGCCAGTGAGCACTGCGGAACAGCACAAGTAGTAGTAAAAATATAGGTATATGTAGTAGGAAATGGGTATTTTGTAAAAACTGTAAGTGTCTGAATAAAGGCTTTTATTATCTATACATTAATATGTAAAGCAAAAATTTCAAGTACAGTTTTACGAGAATTGAGCATACGCATGAGTGTGAAATTGGGCAAAATTAAAGTTTATACGGGGGAAGGCGTGCAGAAAGCTAATATTGTTTAAAATAATGCTAAGAAATACACGAAATTATAGAAAATATCAACAACACACACTTTTTGTGTGTGGTACACACACAAAAAGTGTGTGTGTGGACACACATGGTAGTGCCATGCTTTTTGTACACACATACAAAAATATAGTATATTTATAAGCTAAAGACAGTTTGGACACATCGTGTTTGAAATTTTGAGTGTTGTGTGTACCCTTAAGAAGTTTAATCGATATTGTTGTCGCATCGGGCAAGTTATTAATTGAAACCAAATCTATTTTCGAATCGCTGTCAAACAAAAACGAATATTTGAATTTTCAAAACTGTATCGATTTATGACCGATTCATTATTGTCAATCCCTATGAGATTTGACGTTTGGTTTCATTGTGAAAAACATGAGTGAAATTTTATTTTTCGTAATTTTAATGGAACTGGGCTGATATTCTTTTTATTATAACATTAATTAAAATATGGGATTTCTAGCCCATTGAGTAAATACTTGACTTCCAACAATAGTAATCATTTATTCAGTATCTAAAATTCAACAACAATCCATTTGTCACTCTAAATATCTTCCTTCTTACTGTCACTCAATCACTTTGTCTATATTCATCGATTTACACCGAATAAGGTTTTATAGCATGTCACCACATCACCTCCTCCACGGAGAAAGAAAGATTAGGTTACTTTACGAATCTCACTGTTCTGCCAGACCTGGTTGTGTACGTTTTAATCTCAGGTGGTGATGACGTTGAGTTGGTTGTAAAATAATTGTTGAGCAAAATAGTGGGTAAAATGGTGGTAGTGTCTATGAATGCCGGCTTTACCCGGTCAATGCAAACAACAACTTCTTTAGTTCCTATTAGTACTGTAAAATATTTATCCGTGCGTTTTACCACAGGGTATGGACCCAAATAATGAGACTGCGACGGAGGCTTTACATGATCTTCTCTGAGAAAGCTATGAGAAACGGTTGAGAGGTCCTTGAAAATGACGACTTTCTTTTGATCACGATGAGAAGCCGGTACTGGTTTAATTTCCGACCTTCTAATCCTGAGTTGCGCTATGAAATCAGATACATCGGTTGACTGTGATGATGCTGAAGGACCAACCATCTAACCAGGGAGATGCAATGGTTCTCCATACACTAACTATTCTTTTAGAGCCGACCTCAAGCCAAGTAAGACAACTAGGCCACTTTTAACTGTCTGTAGAGGCGCTCTACCATTCCATTAGCACAAGGGTGATAACCGGTCGTTCTCAGCATCTTAGTACCCAAAAACACTATGAGTTTACGAAAAAGTTCTGACTCAAATTGCCTGATCAGTAGTAATGAAGGACAGCACTCCAAATCTGGAAATCCACTCGAAAAGTAGCGTATCAGCCGTCGTTCTCCGCTGTGATGCTGCGAAATACTTCAGGCTATATTGTAAATCTATCCACTGCTGTGAGAAGATAGCCATAGCCTTCGCAGACAGGAAGTGGTCAGTCATGAGATGCGTTGTGCCTCGAATACCTGAATGACTTAAATTGTGAAGTATATCAAAAAATTTGCGACGGAAAGGAGCGGTGAGAAACAGGCGAGTTTCCCATTGACGTGTCATAAGTGACGGTAACATCAGAACCAGGTAAGATGACCTGTTTCAACTTTAAAGATGAGCCATTTCCAACAACTCTCGAAAGCTCATTATCATCCCTCTGAGATTCCGCCAAAGAAGCAAAGTCGTGTTCTAGGGATATCGCCTCGATTCTTGACATTGTGTCAGCCACGAGGTAGTGTATTGAGAAATAAAGGTAAGTTGATTAAGTTGAACAGGAGGAAGTTTCTCCCGACGTTGGGTGAATGCGTAAACAAGAGGCTTGTCATCAGTGAAGATAGTACAATATGTGACAGAAATGCTGCGCAGCCTCATAAATAGCTAATAACTCTCGATATTATGCCGGCCAAGAAGATTGTCGTGAATTTAATTTTTTGCTAAAAAACGCCAACGGTTTCAACTCTGTGCCAACACGTTGCTGCAAGCAAGTACCTACTTGAATGCTAGATGCATCTGTAAAAAGACATAATGGTGCAACAGAAATAGAATAAGCAAGAATATAATTATTATGGCTACCTCAGTTAGCTCACAATACCTAAAGGCGTTTGATATAATTTTGTTACACGTTTGTCAATCTGCCACAACATTTAATATTTTTTTTACTTGTTTCTATCTACGAGTCAAAATAACCTTTAAAAAGTTCAAACTTAAAAATTATCATCGTCATAAAATAAAAGAGCGTTTTTATGTTGTCAGCATAAGAACACAATTCACTTTGATTAGGTCCGATATCCGATATCACACAAAGACGAAGAAAGTAGGTACATGTTTAGATATGTATAACATTTACTCTGTCTCTCACATTATCGCGCGAGATAAGCACTATCGTAGGGCATAATGTGAAAACACTCTAATACGTGAAGCAAAAATCACGTTTTTAAGGTTTTGGACCTATTTTAAACGTCCTCACGGTCCAGTCTGCAAATCCAGAAGCCTGTCAATAATTTGTTTATATATTTTCATCTGTTATCTGTAAATAACTGTAAATAGTAGTAAATATCCAGTGGCGGATTTACCAGAAGGCTGAAGGCCTAGGGCGGAAAATTTAGTCTTTTTTTTTGTTTTACAGTAATTTAAAAAAAAACAGTATTATCTGCATACAAAAAGTACTCAACTACAAACATTTTGTATTGCACAGTACACAGTATACTTTACACTCTAAAGACTGGATACAAAAATTACTAAACGCTCTGTAAACTATACTTTTGCGATTAATGATCATGGATTTTCAAAATATTCTAAAAGCGTTTCAATATCTATACATATAAAATCCTTTGCCCTGAATGACTGACTGACGGATCAACGCACAGCCAAAACTGCTCATCGTAGAGACCTGAAACTTACAGGGCATGTTCTTTGTAATGCGTAGGCATGATAAGAAGGGATTTTCTGAAATTCGACTCCTAAGGGGGTGAAAAGGGGGAAAAAGTTTGTATGGGGCAACGTGATTCCTTGGTCCAATCTACTTCATATTTTGCACAAACATTCTGTAATAGAATTGATGGAATATGTGTATCATAGTTTATTCAAATTCGTCCCTTAACAGGGTTAAAAAAGGGAAAGAAAGTTGTTGAGGGCGATTTGCATTAAAGTTGATTTCAATACTCCTTAGTAAATAAATAAACGGTATTTGATTTTTAAAACCAAGGAGTTTTAAATTAGAAAGATTTTAATATGACAGGAACAGTGGAAATATTCCATTCCCGATACTTTTAGTGCAGCCCTCGTATTTAATACACATCTATGACCCAGGAACGCAGAAAAACTTTTTGTTCCTACGGCGGGATTCGAACCCACGACCCCCGGCTTGAGCACCAACACGCTCAACCACTGAGCCACAGAGGTCGTCAAAATCACACACTTTTTACAGCCACACACTAACCCCCTTACTAATAAAAATATACACACAATAATCTATTCAATTTTGCTGTATTTGTCGTTGGAAAAGTCACTTGACAGACAAAGACGGCAACACTGAACAGCTTATCCGCTGTGTAAATATTGTGCAATTCCACAATACAGTGAGTTGTAAAGCTCCACACACAAAAGTATGCAAAAAAATGACAGTAAAAAAGGCATCAATAACAAAAAGAGACAAAAAAATACCCCTTAAACCGTCGTGGCTCGGGTAAAAGCTCTATTGGCTGTCTGTTTAATATGCTGACTCTACATCACTGGTGGCGGTGTGAAGTGCCAGCCAAACATTTGTATGATAAATACGTCGGGTCATGGGTATACAAATATTTATAACCTACATTTCACTAAAATGATGGCTCCTATGTCAATACTTTTAATGAAACTCCAACCGCTGAAATCGATAACGTAATGTCAGCAAATGTACTTTTCAATAACTAGTGAGCAATGAACTCCGAATTTACTTTAGGTGAAGCATGCCAGGATGTATTTAACTGAAATGGTATCAAGATATTATCTTTAACTTTTATCTTGTACTTGTTGTTGCTCGCAACTTCGTGCGCGCTAAAGGAATTGGGAGCATACTCGATGCAAACAAACAAACAAACCTTTTCACTTTTTTATATTAGTATAATCTTTACAGTAATTTTATTCAATGATAATATACATTTTATACGTATTCTATTTATAAATAGGTTTAAACGACGGTTTAAGGGGTATTTTTTTGTCTCTTTTTGTTATTGATGCCTTTTTTACTGTCATTTTTTTGCATACTTTTGTGTGTGGAGCTTTACAACTCACTGTATTGTGGAATTGCACAATATTTACACAGCGGATAAGCTGTTCAGTGTTGCCGTCTTTGTCTGTCAAGTGACTTTTCCAACGACAAATACAGCAAAATTGAATAGATTATTGTGTGTATATTTTTATTAGTAAGGGGGTTAGTGTGTGGCTGTAAAAAGTGTGTGATTTTGACGACCTCTGTGGCTCAGTGGTTGAGCGTGTTGGTGCTCAAGCCGGGGGTCGTGGGTTCGAATCCCGCCGTAGGAACAAAAAGTTTTTCTGCGTTCCTGGGTCATAGATGTGTATTAAATACGAGGGCTGCACTAAAAGTATCGGGAATGGAATATTTCCACTGTTCCTGTCATATTAAAATCTTTCTAATTTAAAACTCCTTGGTTTTAAAAATCAAATACCGTTTATTTATTTAAAAAAAGATTCTCGGTCTTGTCACAATGTCTTGTCAAACTTGTTTAGTCGTTGAGACAATGGAATTGACTCGAGAAAATTCTAGAGCGATGATTTATTATGACTTTCGAAGTGGTTTAACACAAAAACAGTGTGTTGACCGGATGATTTCTGCATTTGGTGATGAAGCCCCATCCAAAACCACAATTTATCGCTGGTTTTCTGAATTTCAACGTGGACGTGTCAAGCTCAGTAATTATCCCCGTCAAGGTCGTCCAAAAACTGCAGTCACCCAAGAAAACGTTGATGCTGTGCGTAAGCTGATTGAGGAAGATCGACATGTGACATACCGCGAAATTCAGGCAACTTTAGACATTGGCATGAGTCAAATACAAATAATCTTGCATGAACAATTAGGTGTAAAAAAGTTGTTTTTCCGATGGATATCGAATTTGCTCTGTGAAAAGCAAAAAGCGGCTCGCGTTACTTGGTGCGTCAGAACTCTCGAAAGATTCCACGCAGGATCCTTAAATGCTGTATACAACATCGTATCAGGTGACGAATCCTGGATATACGCGTACGAACCCGAAACAAAAAACCAGTCACGAGTTTGGGTGTTCGAAAATGAGTTAAAGCCAACAAAAATTGTTCGTTCACGGAGTGTTGCAAAGAAATGGTGGCCACGTTTGTCTCCAAAACCGGCCATGTTGCGACTATTCCTCTTGAGGGACAAAGAACGGTTAATGTTCTGCATTAAACGTTGATGCTGTGCGTAAGCTGATTGAGTAAGATCGACATGTGACATACCGCGAAATTCAGGCAACTTTAGACATTGGTATGAGTCAAATACAATTAGGTGTGTAAAAGTTGTTTTCCCGATGGATACCGCATTTGCTCTGTGAAGAGCAAAAAGCGGCTCGCGTTACTTGGTGCGTCAGAACTCTCGAAAGATTCCACGCAGGATCCTCAAATGCTGTATACAACATCGTATCAGGTGACGAATCCTGGATATACGCGTACGATACCGAAACAAAAAACCAGTTGTTCGTTCACGGAGTGTTGCAAAAAAAATGGTGGCTACGTTTGTCTCCAAAACCGGCCATATTGCGACTATTCCTCTTGAGGGACAAAGAACGGTTAATGCAGAATGGTATGCTAACATTTGTTTGCCACAGGTCGTTTCTGAACTCCGTAAAGAGAACTGCAACCGCCGCATCATCCTCCATCACGACAATGCGAGTTCTCACACCGCGCACAGAACAAAAGAGTTTTTAGAGCAAGAAATCATAGAATTATTAGACATAGAAATCATTAGGGCTTAGGTCGGGGCTGTACGGCGGATGGTCTAATACTTTCCCTAAAATAAAGAATAAATTGCGTGGTCAGAGATTTTCATCACCTGAAGAAGCTGTGGACGCCTACGAAACGGCCATTTTGGAGACCCCAACTTCCGAATGGAATGGTTGCTTCAATGATTGGCTCCATCGTATGGAAAAATATGTCAAATTTCGCGGAGAATACTTCGAAAAGCAATAAATACATTTTTAAATAGTAATGTTGTGTCACTTCCTTGATTCCCGAAATTTTCATTGCCGCCCTCGTATGTGTATAATAAAAATCTTAAACATGTGTATAATTAAAATTTATTTATTGATTATCAAATTACAAAACCGATACATAATAAGGTAAGGATAAAAAATAAAATAAAACAATGGAATATATGCAGTACCTACGAAGAGAGCCTCAGGAGAAATGTATAATATAAAAGTATTAAGTATATTTCCGTTGTCTGGTTAGCACAAATTCTTCGAGAACTTGCCACGGGTCTAGATTGGCGTGGTTTGAAGCATCCATAGATATTATAACTGGCACACCAAAAAAATAATCGTAGTTATCAACAGCGTGGAAGTTGGCACCTTTTTTGTTGAATACTTTACGTGTTATAACTTTTCTCTGGATCTTTATATCTAACTAGCTGTCCCAACACACGTTGTTCTCATTATACCTACATCTACACCTACAACTACACCTATCCGCAATTTTTACAACATTTCTCACCGTTGAAACTTTCCTTCAACTTTCACAATCATTTTAAGATCAAAATTAGCTAAATCGAACGAGCCGTTCTCGAGTTTTTGAAGAGCGAGACATTGGAATTGCAATCCATATTTATAAATATAAGAGAAGATGATAAGAACTTCGAAAAAAGTAGTGAAAAACATGATTGATAAAATATTTTTTTTAAATTACAGATTCAATTAATTTAATAAAAGAATTTCAACTATTCCAAGCACTTCAACCGATATAGCTGATTCATATTATTCAATAATGATAATATCGAAAAGTATAACGTAATATACAATTTAAATTAATCCAGATTCAATAAGGCAATTTGCATGGAATGAAATTAATTTTAGAATGCTTAATCGACATTAAAATTGTAATATCCATTCCATAAGTTGAAAGAAGATTGGATTTTCTGTGACCACTATTTGGAGAGGTCCGCTGTCAACAGAATAAGCTGACACATGCAGGTGAAACCTGGAATTGACGTCCAAAGCACTTAATAATAGGTCTTTACCTATGAAATTGCCGTTCTGCAGTACTGGCCATTTCAAAACCAAATAATTTTTGTTTGGCTAAGAATTCTAATTTCAAATTAATTTTTATTTTAAATACATGGAATTCTTTTTCCAAAATTTGTTTATTGATTAGTGTTACATTTTCATCGCATTTCAATCTTTTTCGTCATCATGGAAACGTTAAAAATTCGAGTAATTATGGAATATGAGTACCGTCGTGGTAGCAACGCGTCCCAAGCGGCACGCAACATCAACGACGTTTACGGAGCTAACACTACAAACCAACGCACCACCTGTTATTGGTTTGATCGCTTCCGTTCTGGAAATTTCGACCTGAAAAATGAACCTCGCGGTCGTCCGAAGACTTTGGTCGACAATGACGAATTAAAGGCGATTGTGGAAGCTGATGGATGATACACAATGTACGGCTGAATTATCAGCAGCTTTCGACGTTAGCGTCAAAACAATATTGGTCCATTTGCGTCAAATTGGCAAGGTAAAAAAGCTTGACAAATGGGTGCCCCACGAACTCATGATCGCCAGCGCAAAGTACACGTCGAGACGTGCCTTGCACTGTTCTACAGACACACAAATGAAGGAATTTTGAACCGCATTGTTACCTGCGATGAAAAATGGATTCTGTTTGATAACCGCAAGCGCTCAGCAAGTTGGTTGGATCCTGGTTCAGCACCTAAACAATGCCCTAAACGAAAACTTACCCCTAGAAAAGTGATGGTCACTGTTTGGTGGTCTAGCGCCGGTGTGATTCATCACAGCTTCTTACCAAACGGGGTGAGCATTACTGCAGATGTGTACTGTAAAGAACTGAACACAATGCTGGAGAAGCTGACACATCTCCAACCAGCATTGGTCAATTGCTTGTCTCCGCTGCTCCTGCACGACAACGCGCGAACTCATACTGCACAGCAGACGGTCTCCAAGTTGCAAGAACTGGGATTGGAAGCTCTCCATCATCCGCCCTATTCAACGCCCTTGCGCCTACAGACTACTACTTTTTCTAGAATTTGGAAAAAAAATCAATATCCGAGAGGCAGTACAAAATGCCTTTGAAGAATTTGTTGCCTCCGGTCCAGCAGATTTCTTTAAGAAGGGCATCAATAAACTGCCACTGCGTTGGCAAAGATGCATTGATTGCATGGGTGATTACTTCGATTAATACAAATAAAAAATACACAAAAGAATTCGTTTAAATTTTTTCATACAAAACGGCAATTTCATAGGTAAAGATCTTATATTAATTTAGCTTTTTATCAACCTTACTCTGTTACTTTTAGAGCAGAAGGAAAATGTTAAGTTTTGATAAATTGGTGATTTCATCATATTTTGTGTATATGTTTTCCACCCCTTTAAATCTAGGCCTGGTCACCTAATAAGTTTTACCCAAATCTATAAATGACGTTAGAAATGAGTGCATATTAAACTTTTATTAGAGAACACACACTGCTCGCTACACTCATAAGCTTTCAGTTGTATTATTCTTTTCAGTAAATGTATTTTTATATTGCTCGTGTCATTTGATGACTCACATTTTCGACCAATTTTCTCACAAACTTGAGATAACACAAATAGCCTATGTCGATTGTATCCAATTGTTTGAACGTTTTTGGCGGCCATTATTTTAATAAAACGTCCATGGTTAGTCTAATAACCTAAATTAAGTTAATAAATTGATGGAAGAGGTCCAGGACGCTCGGAATCGAAATCGTGAAACAGAATTTAAGAGTTACTAGTTGAGGAATATTTTCAATAAAGTGACTTTAGCTACGGGGATCATTTATAAATAGATGTCATGGTGAATTTCACGTATTTAAAGTATAGGGTATTCAAAGTTTTGAAGTAAGGATTTTTTGCAACAAAAACATCACGAGTGTTGGATCTTAAGTGCTTAAGCATGCTTTGGAATAATTACATATCAGGAGGCATACTTTCTATACTTGTTAGGTTTTTTGTTGTGAAATTACATTGCATGCTAGAATATATTTATACATACACACACAACTTTTTACATTGTGTGTAATAAGCTCGCAGGTAATTACGTCTATTCCCGATGTCCCTCACTATTTCTCCATTGAGGGATATTAGGAATAGGTCAATAGATATAACCAAGTATAAGTAATATGGATACCCAACATAATATTCCGTCACTTGTGATATAGTATCAAGACTAATATCGCGACAGACGAAGCGCCATGAATAATAAATAAGTCCGAAAATACAGTGCTGGATCTGTTTTCAGAAGGATAATATTTAAACTCGATAAAATTAATACCACCGCCCCAAAAGCCTACCTACTCCCCGCTAGCGGGACCTTATTCTATGTTGGATTTTTATATGTATAACATTTTAGATATTTGGGCCAATTTTATTTATCACGTTGTTTTAAATCAACATTTTAACCCTTATATCTAGTTTAGATATGTTCGTGCGTCTATTTCTTTGTCTGTCCGTCCGTTAGTTGTCCGTAAGTTAGAAAACTTCTGTAATTACGAATATAAAAGGATGTAATTAGGTATAGTTATTTTGACATCATAAAATAACAAAAAAATTATATTTAAAGCTTATTTCAGATTACGCTATACTATTTTGCTATATAGTATAACAAAGGAGGACCTAATGATATACTGTATAGCACGGCGTTCACATTACGCGATATTATCGCAAGCATTTATGGTATATAGCATGCTCAGTATGGTTGTGTCGCTTGTTTTGCTTGCGGGACGGCCGGGGTGAGGGAGGAGGAAGAGGACGGCGCGCGATATAACATAGCATGAACTCAGCGTATCGCACTATTTTATAGCGTATAGTAAGCCAATAATATATACTACAGTACAGTGTGAACGTGTCCATAACAATGTATGGTGCGCGATATTGTTGTGCTAATAGCTATATACTATATGGTTTTATATTATAGCGTAGTCTGAAAGCCGCTTTAGGGGCGGCTCCTCATACATGTGACGTGAGGATGAATTTTTTTTCACATTCTACCCCATCATGTAGGGTATCATGGAATAGGTATTTTTAAATAAAGATGAGGTTAGACTCATGACTTATATTTGGGACAAATTCCAATGTTATACATTAATACTTTGATGTAGGTGTTTACAAAATGTAATATTTTGATAAAAATTTTGATAAAAAAAGTACATTGTCTTGTTACAGCCAACAGGCTTGCGTGTAGGACTACAGCAAAATGCTCCTCACATTAATTAAGAGAGATGGAACCCCAGTTTTGGTCGGTGCTATGTTTGATATTTTCAATGAATTCAATAATAAACAATCATTTTATTTTTTTCAGGTAATCTGGAATCTCGTCAATAATTTTCAAGAAAAAATCTTTATGCGATAACTTATACAGTGTGTGATGAACATTTTAGTGTGTGTGTGGACTGTGTCATGTGTTTTCGGACGCATAATGTAAAACACTAGCAACATGTGGGCCGCGAAGATCAGTTGTATCTTCATATTGTTCGGTGAGTTACTCTTTTTAACCTTTACCTATTGTAAACGGTTATTATGGAACCCTTTGAAATTCATATTGAATGGAAGCTTCATTGAAATCGGGACAAAACCTTTGTTGGCAAATTCCTATCTGTATTTATAACGTTTTTGACGCACACGCAATCTAAAATATTTGTATCGTTATTGGAACAATCAATTTTGGAATATTTTGGTATATAGAAGATAGCCTATATTGGTACAATAAGTTTCATAGTACATGTTATGATGTTAATCTACGTCGTATTTAAAAGTTCTTTGTTCGTAGACACCATATTATTATATTAATACGTGAAGCGAAAACATTCACTACAGTTTTAGGAAAATTGTGTGACCGGAGGAGTACAAAATTTGGCCGGTAAATTAAAGTTTATAGTGCAAAAAGCTTTTTTGAAAAAAAATTGCTTAGAAATACATAAAATTAATGAAAATAGCAACAACACATTCGGATTATTAACACACACTACCGTGCGTTGGATAGATATAATTTTTATACACGTTGAGGTTTGTCAACTGTCACACCGAAACGAATCGACACGTCAAGTGGCGCTGCATTTTTAAGATGCTATTCAAAATTGAACTTTATTTATTACACAAGATGATACCCATTTGATGGAGGCTTTTACCCGATGGGGGTCCATATAAACTTAAACAATATGAACTTTATAATGTAATTTTATTATAAGTAAAGTATTTAATATTTATTTAATGCAATATTGACTATTTTCTTGTTTTTATTTAACGTAATAATTTATATAGAATTTAATGAAGTTCTATTTTTATCATTATTATTTACTTAAAAATGCCGCGCCGCCGCATCGCGCCGCGTCTCGGTGTCACACACCGAGTCACTAACTGCTCACAGGTGAGAACTAACACTAAGCGCCGGTCCCGGTAGCCGGTCGCGAAGTGTATGCCATGGGCCATGTTACGATAGCTTTCACACGTACCGGCATAATTATTCGGCCGGTCCAGCGCCGGGTGCTCGCCGGGTAGCCGCCTGGTCCACCACTGTGAGTCCGATCGCCGGGTATTTTCATTCGCACTGGCCGGCCGGTCAGTCGCCCAGTACAACCGCGATGAGTGCACGCGCACGTCGTACTGTTTAGGTACACATAATAATTACGTTAACTTGTACTAATTTACAGCTTATGGTAAAAATTTGGTAAATAATGGAAATACATATTGATCAAATAATGTTAATGAAAAAGATGCATTTCGTCAGTACTTCAGATTGAATTATGTTAGCGTAGTTTCAGTATGCGACTGTACCAACGTCGACCGTGAACGCTACTGGAAACAAAACCAGGCCGTGTTAAAGCTGAATGTTTCCCGGACCGGTACACTAAGAGGCAAAAGAACATATTTTATGAAATTCAAACTTAATAATTATAGGAATTCGTCGCCATAGAGCTTGTTTGTTCTCTCTGCCAATTGGTAAAATTTACAGGAGAATATTTTTTTTCTATTTAAATAGTTAATTTTTTGTTGATTTAAAAGTTTTTCCTAATGAATGAGTATCTTATGCAGATATATATTACAAGTTTCGTTAATAGTGGTAATGAAAATAATATTATTTCCAATGGAGATCGAACAAATATGCACAAAATAAATTACGAATGTGGACTCAGAACGTTATATGAATTGAGATAGGTCAAAGTGACTGTACCATTTTTGCGTACTTGTTTGGTCTATCCACCCTATTCGTACATCTAGCATGTACAGGGTAGTCATTCGCGTTCATTTATAGTCATGATAATTTTATTTCGAATTTATTTTAACTCGGAAGGAATAGATTAAGTTTAGAGAACTGGAACATATACCACTGCGATATAATCACGCCATCTATCACGTCTAAAGCTTGTATTGCTAAAAAGCGCAATTTACGGAACCACTAACGCGACGTAATCACTATTATGTCATTGCTTCGTCAACTACTGTACGCTTATCCGCCTTTTACTTTTTTTTCTTTTTTTAAATAACGTTACTATTCTGGCTTGACAAAGACCACTCCAAAACGACAGGGTTTTAGTGAATTTGAAACGAAATGACAAAAAACGTGTGAATAAAGCTATCTGTATAACGTTCGGCGCACGCCCGCGACGGATCCGCTCTCTTATGGGATTTGCAATCTAAATCCCTATGATTCAACTACGAGGGTCTAGTGATGAATATTAATTTTATACTTCGAATAAACTTTTGAATACGAAATCCGACGTACACAGTTATTGAAACATGGCAATTTAATTACGCTAGATTAATAAGGGATTTGATTTCGTTTCGATAAACGGTAATTAAATTTTTGTAAAATTAATGTAATGAACATCGGTTCATTACATTAATAAACTTTCAGACATTAATTTAAATATCTATCAGACTCATAAGCCTACTTTGGTATTTCATATAGTCTGTAAGTGAATGAAGTATTGATTTGTTTTTTTTTGGCCGAAATCATATATTATGTACATAAAAACTTTTGTGAATATTATATATGTACCTAGCTAAACTTTATTGCGCAATACGCCGCTTTACTTTTTATGAAAAACCATTGCAATGAAACGATAAATCTCTTTGAGGAATTAATACCGATACAATTACAGACCGTGACAGGCGCCATTACGAAAGATTAAATAGACTACAAAATGAAAAAAAGGTAACACTTGTAAAAGCAAGGAAATAAAAAATAATGGTTTGACTGAAACAAAGTACGTTTTTATCGCAGCCAGGGATCTCCGTAATGGAGGGTGTTTGGGATGAACTCGGTAAAAATTGTCCAATGAAAAAAAAAGAAAAAAAAAACGACTGGCAAATTACCATGATAACCCTTCTCAACGATTTGTTTATTTATTTATTTTGTGCTCATTGGTTTTTAAATTCTCATAAAACATGATTTATCTGGCGTACTTTTGATACGTCGGAAGATTTATTACAAGTGGAATGTTCCAATTTTAATACGTGGCTTTTATTGTCTACTTGTCCTATTTTTACGTTACCAGTATTATTTTGCTTTGAGTTTAGTGTTTTTACTTTTTTGTTACCTAATTTCACAAACCAGCACATTAGTAGACAGTAAATGTATTGTTTGTTTTATTTTTCAGTGCTTTGCCATTTGCCATTGTGATGAGGTGTGCCAATCGCCGAAAAGTATTTTTTTCACTATAATAAAATACTTAATGATATAATATAATGAGTTTAGAGTTTATACACAATTTTTATTAGCATGACAACCATATTTTATTCTATCAATAAAGATTAGCTATTGTTCATGCTATTCGAAAAAATATTTTTTTCTATTGATATTCGACATCAATAGGTGATGCGTTTATAAGCGTCTGACAGAAATTTATATTCAAAGCGCAAACTTGAATTAATTGTAACTGAATAATTATAATATTAATGTTGTCAGTCAAAAAGCGATAATATATCGTCTAAACTATTATCACGACCTATTTATATTATGACTGCAGTTTAGTTTAAAATATGAACCTCCGAACTTTCCACCCACTTCATTTCATAATCATTAAATTTACTATTTAAATATTTTTTGCATTACATAAATAGTATACGCTTTACTGGAATAAACCTGGGATTGAATATAAGCAAATTTTTATAAATTTTGAGATCCCTAAGATTTGAAGACAGTACTCCTAATATCAAACACCGAGGCAATGTTGCTACGCTATTTCTCCGAACTAATAAAGTAATTTTTCAGCATGTCGAGTTGAGATGGACCCGTAGGCCGTGGCTACACTTGACCTAATTTTTCCTTACTCTAGTTTAATACCATTTGCTATTTCAATTTCGATATCAATATAAGGGGAGACTGTACATATTTGCGCCGGCGAACGCGAGAGACCTTAAGTGAAATTCCTCAGAGACCCCATTCTACCCAACCATTACGGCTCCGGGCTACATCATTACTAGTTACCGAACTTGAACTCCTTCTATCGACGACACTAAAGTAATCATCATCACCATACACTTCATCTGTATGTGTGTTTTATATAATACTAAACAACGTAATAAAATCCACATGGAGGTCATATTTCATTTTATAATGGTATAAGCATAAAATATGGGCAAAATTTAGGGGTTCGTATGTTACGCACCTAGTTGTGTATAGGTCCCGTGGTGGGCGCCCCCGGTTTTAGATTAATTTATAACAGTCGTCTTCGTCGAAATAAAATTTATTTGTACGAGGGCGGGTCAATAAGTCCGTGACTTTTGGAATAAAACACAGATTTTTTGATAAATAAATCATTTTATTTTTCAACGTAGTCCCCCTTGAGCTCTATACACTTTGTCCAATGCTTCTCCAATTTTTTTATCCCTTCCAAAAATATGATTTGTCGAGGTCCTCAAAATAGGCCTTTGTTTGCGAGATGACTTCATCATTGAAGTCAAATCTTTTTACACCGAGCCATTTTTTCAGGTTTGGGAACTAGAAGTAGTCACTCGGAGCCAAATCTTGAGAATAGGGTGGATGTGGGAGCAATTCATAGCCCAATTCATGGATTTTTGCCATGGCAACTGCACATGTGTGCACCCTTGCATTGTCTTAGTGAAAAAGAACTTTTTTCTTGGCCAAATGAGGTCGGTTTTTTTTCAAATCCGCATTGAAGCGGTCCAATAAGTTGGCATAATATTCCCCATTAATTGTTCTTCCCTTTTGAAGATAGTCAATGTGGATTATCCCACGTGCATCCCAAAAAACAGTCGCCATAACTTTATTGGCTGACAAACCCACCTTGGCCTTCTTTGGCGCCGATTCACCCTTAGAAAGACACTGTTTTGACTGTTGTTTGGTCTCTGGTGTATTGTGATGGATCCATGTTTCGTTCACGGTTAAAAAACTCCTCCATATTGTGATTAAACAACGCCAAACCTTCCTGTGAAGTTGTTACACGATTGCGTTTGTGGTCGACTGTGAGCAAACGCGGCACCCATCTTGCGGAAAGCTTTCTCATGCCCAAGTGATCATTCAAAATTGAAACCACTGAGCCATGCGAGATGCCTATGGCTTCCACAATCTCTTGCACTTTCAATCTTCGGTCGGCCAACACCATATCGTGAATTTTTTCGATTGTTTCGTGTGTAGAGACCTCAACTGGGCGTCCAGGACGTTCGGCATCTTCAGTGCTTGTAAGGCCACAAAGAAATTCAGTAAACCACTTTTTTACCATTGAAATCGATGGTGCAGAGTCCCCATAGTATTTATCAAGCTTAGCCTTGGTCTCGGTAATGGTTTTTTTTCGCAAAAAAATAATGCTTAATAAGCACACGAAATTCACTTTTTTCCATTGTTTCCTGTTACTGGATGTCCAAGTTACTGGATAGTCTGATAAAGATAGCTGTAAAACACAAACTAACTGACGCAGCAAGTTCAAATTTTGATAGGAGTCAACTGACAGATGCTTGTTGACAGGAGTAGTGTTGCTTTTTCAGTAAGGAGGTTAGAAATTCAAAAAGTCACGGACTTATTGACCCGCCTTAGTATTTCCAAATACTAGAGATAAGCAAATTCTTTTTTCACTGACCTGAAACTACTGACTAACTGATCCGATTTTAATGAATATGCTTTAAACTTTTGATTGTTATTTATTATAAATATTTATTAATAATTATGTAGCATATCCATTAAAATTGGATCAGTAGTTTCGGCGCTTCGGTGGAACAAACCTACATACATAGACTGTCAAAATCATTACTAGTAGACACAATATAATATGAACATTTTCATAATATGTTACATTTTTCTATCTGACTTTACTTTGAAAAAAATCTTCAACTAATAAATCGCAATAAAATGAAATAGGGGGCGTCTTCCACGGGTGCTAGACACACCGGGGGCGTAACACACAAACCGTAAATATAACGAGCCACTTCACAAGTCCACACATGTATTATTTACATTAACATATTGCAATTTTTAATTATGTTCCTCCGCTAGAATGCTTAGAGAGTTATTTGCTACATTGTTCATAAATTTCGCTGGAGAAATTTTAATATTCATTCTCTATTAGAAATAATAACTATGCGGCGTACCATTGCGGTGTTATTAGCTGTGTTGTTATCTGCTGTATAATCGGCCTTCTTTTACTATTGACAAAATTATTTTTCAGAATATTAAATAATAAATATTCATGCACGTAATTAATCCTACTATTTTACTACTATTTTAAATGTGAAAGTTTGTGAGGATGGATGGATGTTTTTTACTCTCTCACGCAAAAACTACTGAACGTATTTTGATAAATCTACTATGGTAGTAGTTTAAGCTCTATATTAACACAGACAACTTTTTATCCCGAAAAAGTACATGTTCTCGTACTGTATTTTCTCGGGCGGTGCCGCGGGCAAAAGCTAGTTTTAAAATGTGTAATTAAATTCTTTTATTTCAGACTGCACAGGCCCATATTTTTAAATACCTTACAGACTAACGTACATAATACTATTATACATAATATTTAATAAGTATTTATATATATTAACTAGCTATAATTTTTAATTTATTTATTTAATTTATTTACTATATTTTATTTTATTATAGATATAAATATTTGAATGATTATTTATACAATAATTGTAGAAATAATATTGTGCACGACCTAACTGCTATATTTCATCCCATTTCTCTCCGTAGGGCTGCTGGAAGAAATTTCTAATTAGAAATAAGCAGTCCTTTGTGTCATCTTTCTTTGTTAATTGTATTGTCATAATTTCTGCGTGTACAATAAATTGTTCAATAAATAAAATAAAAATAATAGGGAATAAAATAGACGGAATAGACGGTAATGAAAAAGCCGACAAAGTGGCTAGGGAAGCTAGTACGATGCCCTACACTAGTAACGATATACCTATCATACTTCTCGACGCCAAACGAGACCTATACAATGTAATAAATCTAACGTGGAACCAAAATTGGAATGCTGAAACTTCTAAATTACACTATTTCAGGCGAGATGTTTAGAAAGGTGAAACCAAATATACTATAAAACTTAATAGAAAAGACCAATGTATATTAACGCGTCTGAGAATAGGCCATACCAACGCATCTCATGTACATTATATCACGAAAAGCACTCCTAAGACTTGCCTTAGATGTAGCTCACTATTCTCAGTCAAACATGTTTTATTCGATTGTGTAAATTATATTTCTGAACGACAAATGTTTAACCTGTGTAGTGATAGTTATATTATATTAAGTGATCCTGATATGTGTTGTAATATTCTGCGATTTCTCAAATTTTGTAATCTTTATAGTTTGATATAATTTATTGTAATTGTGTTTGTGGTCGCTGATAACCTTGTTGTTCTAAGCGACCTTAAATAAACAAATAAAAAAAATAAAAATAATAATAATAATATTATATACTTAAAAACTACACTTTGTCACGTGTTGTCGGCGACGTGATGCGCACTTCGTCCCGGAGTCTCCCCCGTACCTTCCGGTATACTACACCCGTCGGCCAGAAATCCTCCACCTCGAAGGTCAACAGAAGATGCGTCGGTACTCCCACCACAAAGGAACTGAAGTTGACGTCTTTAAACGTTCGTTTTTTCTTAAATCCACTTTTATTTAATAAGATTCACGCACCTTTTTGACTTCTTTTGGAAACGCTCTATCGTAGGAGCACTATTTCGCGAACCTGCCTTTGAACATTCGATCCAAGAGAACAAAAGCTATTTTACTTTACAATCTCTGTTAAGAGTCTTAACTCTTAACAGATAAAATATCAATCAATGCATTGCAATGAAAAGATGTATTTATTTTGGTCCTACCAATTTTTGTCATTATATTCAATCCAAACCGCAATGACACGCGACGCTACGCAGCGCTGCATTTTTAAGATATCTATTGAAAATTGAACTTTATTCATTACACAAAAAGATACACGTTTCATCTGACATTAGTCACACACTGCACATGTGCTGTTCAGCGCGGTGCAACTTGACATTTGAACCTTTATCTTCTTATGTAATGAATAATGTTCAATTTTGAATAGCAATCTTGCAAAAGCAGCGCTAGGTCGCGTATCGTTTCCTTTCGGTGAAATAGACTAGTCACCACGATACAGGGAATCCTAGTGTGGAGGCCAGTTGGTATACCTACATTGTAATTTTCGTGTCAAAAAAGGTTACGATTATTTGATGATGATAATAACACGTACCTGATTGATGATGATGACGATGATTATGTATGATGATGGCGATGACACATTTTAAAAAATACATTCTGTTAAAATATTATTATAGTTTCATGATAAAAAATAAATATTATTCAGGAAACAATTTCGTTGTGTTCCGGTCTGTATTTTTTACATGAAATAATTTTTGCGGGAATAAATAATAATGACCATTTCAGTTTTATGAAACTGTATGTTTCCTTTGTTAATTTTAATGTAATACAACATTAATTTTGTTTTGTAACAAAAAATAGATTTGTAGCGAAAATTTCGTGTAAAAACAGCTTAGAAAGTCTTCAAACGCCACAGATCAATCACGAAATCTCCTGGTTTGCGTTGACCATAAATTGGTAAATACCAGCAATAAACACTAACACCCTAACGATGGTGTGGTATAAAATAAACGGCGCTGTCATATTCTCAGCCGCTTGTAAGGCTACAAAGGCAGACCTAATTCAAGTGCCTATCTGGCTCGCTGCATCATTTATTTTGATGTTCGTATTTAAAGTCAGACCCAAAAACAGATACCAAAGGATTCGTTTTGAAGACTTTGTTTTTCTAAGCAATAGTAACGGTCGGGCACTGGACCTTTCTATATATTAAATATTGTATTATATTTTATGGTATTTTAAAAGCATTACAGAAGTATAAATAAAAAGTTATTTTAATATACCTTTCCTTTTGTTTTAAACCGGATTGAATAATCCATTTCAATACCGATTGTAAAACAAAAATCTCCACAAGAAACTAAAATGTACAAAAATTTTAACTTTATTAATTTAAATATTGCAAAATAATATGGGTTAGTAAGAAAATGAAAGTTGTTAATAATACTTTTCATTTTCCTAGCGTTATTTGCAGGTAAAGCTCCGCGATATAAGTCTCCTAAGCGAAATAAATGTAAGATGTCCCAACTCCCAACTCCCGAGGCGAACATTGCCACTGCAGAATTTACTCTGCGGCGGCACTTATATAAAGTAGGTCGTCAGATCATTTGATAATCTTTAACATAAATAGGTCAAGCACCGACTTTCAACCCACGGAACTTCTCAGAATCGCTAAGGAAAATTTCAATAATTCCAGCCAATGGTCCATACAAAGTAGAAACCGATATCCATAAAATTCTTGATACCATAGCAATGTATTGTGTATGCTATGAAAATGTTTTAAAATAACTTAAATGAAATGTTACTTTAATATTTTAAAAGTGATTATAATTTATGAAGGTTGTCCATAAATTTTTGTATGTCAAACAGAAAATAAAATTAATTAACTTCATCTGATTTAAAATAATAAATGAATTTGATAAATAAAACGTTTCAGAGAATTCGCTCGTACAGTTTCAATCATAGTTAAGCTTAAAATGTTATTACTGGGGGCATTGTAGATTTTACGATAAATTAAAAAATTATGTTCCGCAGACATGAAATGTTTGGGGCGGGAAACAGTTAGGGCCGACATTAACATCAAATTACTGAAATAGCCACGACGACGGACCGCCGTGCACTGATTTGAACAAGATTCAAATATAATATTGAATCTTATGCTTTAAACGAGACAATCTTGTCTATATATAATCGTAATCTCGGCAACGGCTGCGATGATGATGAAACATGAAATTTAGTATACAGGGAGTTTTGGATGAGAAAAATTGGTCTAGCTAGGTTTTGAGGAAACTGCGCATTTTAAGTTATACATGTTTTTTTTCATCGTGCAACAATATAGCAATAATTTCGACACTTATAATGTGAGTCGAAAGTCGAGAGATTGGCAGTTCCGTTATATTTTGCGTTGTTCGAAAATTCGGAATGCATGATGGATTCGATAACCCCGATAAAATATTTTTGTGATTCTTCTTTTCTTTTTTTTATCTACTAGAGCTCCGAGCAAAGCTCGATTACCCAGGTACTAGCTATGTATACCACATTAATAGTGGCATAATTATAATGTATTAAAACTTGTAGTTGTTTTAACGGCAAAATGTCCTCGGCGATATTTGTATTGCGTAAATTATTTTAAACAATCCTATACCATTATACCAATCTTTTATATGTTTTATTATTATTTAGTTGTTTTTGTACGAAGTTTTCCAAGTAAGCGCATTCTACATGTTAAGTCGCTATAACTCCTGAACTAACAAAGTTATATACGCCGTTATAGTTTTCCGTTTGGACGGTAAGTCAAAGACGAAACCATAAGGGTTTCGATAACCCTAAAAATGCGACTAATAAAACTAATGAAAAACCCTCTTGAGAAAAAACTACGCTTTTGGATCTAAACAGATTTACATAAAATTTTGACACACAGCTTATAACCTAAACACATATAATAATAATAATAATAATAATAATCTGCTTAATTACTATACCTACTGCGGAACACTGTAATCATTTCAAAATACACTAAACATTTTTTCTCTTTGCGAATATAGTGGTAAATAATGCCAGACTGAAGGACGCGTTTGCAAAATTTGTTGTTTGACAGCGGCCGAGTACAGACTGATATTTCTTTCGTCTCCTCAAAATCTTCACGAGTTTTGCTAGCAAAATTTTGAGAGGACTTTTTATGCTTTTAAGCCAAATTTTATGGTCATTATAACCGCCATCCTTGGGGTATTTTAAGCAAACAAAATAAGCTGGGAGGAGAAAAAATATCCTTAACACAATCAACATTTTGGGTGAAGAGGTTATTCAAATTGGTCTTTGCCATCGTACTAAAATATTATTTTATTGATTTGCAGATAAAGAAGTATTCTACTTGTGTAAATTTGGACCAAAACACAGCCAATTTATGTCAAATTTGTAAACGCGTCCATAAACGCATTAAATAATTATATATTACCAAAGATTAAAGATAGCTAGGACCAGATACATAGTTTACTTTCGGTTTGATTGCACTATTACAAGCATACGGTGTGTCCACAATTCTCCTATCGCGTATACGGCAATAGTGGAAAAATCCGGTTAAGATTGTGTGCTGTCGAAGGGATAGCTGTCATTAAACAAATTAAAACGAAACAAACTTTTATTGATATATACAACCAATCTCTCGAAAAGATTTAATTAAATATGCAAAGCAGGGGAGAGAACTTAAATGTTATATTATTCAATAGCTGAAGTCGGGGTTTATCTTTGATGCCATGAAAATATTGATGTAGTTAGGGAGCAGGTGAGTGGAGATGATACTCGCGACCTTTCTTTGTTTTATGAGGTTTTTCACCGCCTCAGAGGCTTTTCTTCTGGAAACTTTTTATGATTTCGTAATGTTATGTATTATTATGTTAGTGCGGTGAGTGATTTTTTTTTGAGGATACAACTTATGTTGCTTTGGTTAAAACGGGTTAACACCCTATGCTATATATACCCCAAGCACACATAAGTTTTATGGATAGTGAAATTAAAGCTAGCTGAAGTCAGGATACCGGAAGTTTTTATAAAAATAAATATTATTAAAGTGTAAAAAATTAATTAGAATCAGATCATTCCATTTTTCTTTTTAACCGACTTCAAAAGAAAGGAGGCGGTTATACGTTTGGCTGTATGTATTTTTTTTTTTGTATTTTCAACGATAACTCCGCCGTCTGTTGATCGATTTTCAAAATTCTTTTATGATGTAAATTTTTTGGTGTATCCCAAGTTGGTCCCGTTGTCACCAAAGTGGTGACCTGATGATGGGATCCATTAAGAATCGAGGGTACTCCTCGAACATCTTAGGGACACATATAGTGATTTTGACTTTTTCTGAAGTAACCCAAGCATAAGCTACCAAAAAGTAAGATTTTGCACCAAGGTGTAATACCCTGGATCCAAAAGCACTCAACAGACCTCCTCAGTCTTCAAGGATACGCGTTTGGAAATATCAGCATTTTTTAAAGAACTGCAGGCATATATATACCTTTTTTGTAACTTTTAGTAATCATCATCATCATCATCCTATTTACAATACCTAATGGAAGTTTGGCGCGTATTTAATTATACCGTTTATTTTACACGTTCTTAAAATGTATTAATAATACAAATATCACTTAAAAATTATTATTTTTAAACAAAAAATTAAACTGACTTTCAAAGTAAAAATACACAAAAAAGTATGAAATAAATATATTTTGTAAATCTTTGGAAGTTAGTTTAATGTTTTGTTTATTATCGTAATAATTATTTTTATATTTTATGAGTTATACATTTCAAAATAAATAAGGTAAAAAAATAAGACATAAGTGTTTTATAGCCTTTAGCCAAGTTTCCATCGCTAATTACGACGACGAAGTTCGAAAACAAAAATGTATGGGATTTGACATAAGCATCGCGATGCCTATGTCACTTAGATCCTACTAATATTATAAATGTGAAAGTTTGTGAGGATAGATAAATGGATGGATGTTTGTTCCTCTTTCACGCAAAAACTACCGAATGGATTTCGATGAAATTTGGAATGGCAGTAGTTTAGGCTCTGGATTAAAACATAGGCCACATTAATTTATCCCGAAAAGTACAGCGTTCCCAAGGGATACTATATTTACGCGATCGGAGCCGCGGGCAACAGCTAGAATATAATATAAAAGAGTTTTAACTGTATTCTTGTGTTCCAGGTGTGACAGACGGCGGCGGCGGCTGGGAGCCGCTGGGCCAGCCGTACTTCGACAACAGCACCAAGCGCGAGGCCACCGCCGCCGTGGGCCAGCCCGCCTACCTCCACTGCCGTGTGCGGAACTTGGCCGACCGAGCGGTACGCAATACGTTCCAATTTGTCAGACGTCGCTTTAGTACCCTACACATCGGACGCGGTGTGTGTAAGTTACGCTGCGTAACGGATGCGAGGTGTAAAACGTTAGTTATGAGTCCAGTCATCATGGTGACACTATTAGTATAAGGGAATATGCAGTTGTTTTAAATCAGCAAAATTCTTATATTTTCCGATAGGATAAGGACCAAAAAATGCAAAAAGTACAATAATCAGTTGCTAAATATAAAAGTCATAAGGCTAAAGACGACGATTGAAAAAAGATAATTATTACTGTTCATATTCTTGTTATTTGTGACTATTTTTCTTAATACGGTGATGTACATAAACACAGTATTCAAGTTAATAAAATCAATTTTGTATTTATCTAATAAATTTTCAACTGCTGTGACGTCACTCGTGCATAGTTTTTTGTATAGACCGTTTTTAATGCTCTCCAACGATCTCACTATTGTGAAGACTATATTTCGACAACGGTTGATCGTAGGTATGCCACTGCAAAGACAATATTTCCTGGCTTATTATATTCTTTTCGAAAATCCAATAAAAAACTATGCATGTTTCCCTATTGTATTCTCTATTAAACTGAAACTTTTTGGTATGTAGTCTGTAATTTAAAATTACAATTTAAAATTTGTTATGCTTATTAAAAAGGGCCCAGATCTGACCTTCCAGTTCCGTCTAATATAAAACTGAACATAGGTCCCGGATAAACAGACGGATCGCCTGATGACAAACCTAATAAAAACACAAAACTTAAAACTAGAGGCTATAAATATCGCCCGTTGAGTGCTGAATAATGCTCGCGAGTCACCTTAAAAATAATTTTTAAACTAATGGTAGTTGTATGTATCTAACATGTATCTAACATGGGTTAGATACATGTAAATTAAACCAGTGTTCAGTTTACATACATACAAACACACCTCTTTAGTTTCTATAAAAACGAGTACGTAAATAACATAATGAAAAGTTTAATGTTATAATATATTTATGTTAGTAGGTACTTACTATTCGACATGGAAAATTAACTTCCCAATATTATTTTCTAATCGTATGTGCCTATTTTAAATTTTATATTGACTTTCAAATATATATGCGTATATTTCTAATTTTAATTTCCATGCCTATTATCGTTTTATATGTAAAATAATATTGTAAAATCTCAAATCCATATTTTGTTTGTTATTTCGGAGTGCAAATTGAATGTGAAGATACTTTTCTCTCAGGGAAATATTGGAACGAAAACTCAACGGCGACTTAAGCGTTAAAGAAAATTATAAATAGTTACATTTCAAACAAATTAATTTTCCTTACAACTAAAGAAGAATTCAACGTAATAAACGTTGAATTAACTCAATACACTTAAGGTATAATTTCTCTTGAAAACTATAACAATTTGAATAATTAATTATACTTCATTGATGTTATTCACAGTTTGCGTGACCAATCTGGCTAATACCAAATCTGACTATAGCGCGTCAAACGAGTAGAACTAACCGCCGCATGGCACGAGCAAATTATTAAGGACTAAAAGGTTTTAACGCCAAAATAAGTGATTCTAATACTGATTTACTGCCAATATAAGTCGACATTAAAAGTCGTCAATTTTGTATTTTTATTTTAGTATATACGCATTATATTTCTGTTAAAGCATTGCTTTAGTGCTGTTTAAAATACCTGATTATTATTATAGCAGTCATCTATACCGGTGATCAGACTAAGTAAAGCAAGCTAATCCTTTAAAGGTCAACCTACACAATAGAATCCCAAAACACGTTCAAAATCTTTCTATTATTAAATTGAAAAAAGTAGTTAACGTTTGTGTGCTAAATCTCATTATAGGGTCAATGATTTTATTGACGATCGCACACTATGTATCTGACTTTTGTTAATATTATATATACTAAATTTACATATTGTATAAATATATATAAAAAAAAAAAAATCCCCCGTTTTAAATAAAAATAAAAATTAAAACAATAATAACTTTTTAATAGGCCCCGTGCGACTTACTTACGGTTGTTCTCGCCCGGTTAGTTCCCGAACCGGTGGTAGGCACCACGTAGGGACAATTCCATATGCGTTGCTTTGTAACCTACATGGAAAATTAAACTCGCGAAATCGCTGCCACCAGCAACTGTGCCATATAGTTGATAAAGAAAATATGTTACGGGGGCATTTAGGTTCGTTTGAAAAATCCTGTCCGTTGTTCACAAAATTATTTTTAATACTAAGATTTTTTAGTTTTTACTATTGTCGTTCCCTTTGTACTGTGAGCTCGCATGTAATATGCCGATACACATCTTCAAGAGACAGATTGTAATTTATATTCATTGTAACGGAGTGCCGTAGGATTTCCGCGTCGAGTCGACTATAAATTATTATCCTCAATAAATTATACAGTAATAAAAATATAAAACGTGGTTTCGCGATACATTCTTCGCCGACATAAAGATTGGCCGACACCGTTTAAATTATTATAACGTCACGGTATATGAATATTATTAAGCAGCAGTAGAACTAAGAATTTCTCCAGAACACATACAGCTAATGCGATTGAGCAAATATACCTGAGTAAAATATATGAATACGAAATTTGTAAAAATGAGCGACAAGTTATTGTAATACTACTTTTATTGTTTCGCTCTATGGCGCAAATCATATCGTATAATCATGAATAATCGGATTACGTATCATCTGATAGGTACGCTAAGGGTCAGTTCGCACCGCTACCATACGCGATGCTACGTAGCGCTGTGAATTTGAGATAGCTATTGAAAATTGAACTTTATTCACTGCACAAAAAGATATACGTTTCATATGATTTCAGTCAAATACTGCACATACGCTATGCAGCACGGTGCAACATGACATTTGAACACTTAAAATGAAATGTGTGTGAATTGTGTAATGAATAAAGTTAAATTTTGAATTAAATTTTAAAATGTTAAATTTTAAAAGCAGCGCCATGTCGCGTTTCGGTGTCCGCTGCACTAGTATTTGTATGTCATTTTTGCCGCAGCGCCAGTGAACGGCAGCGGCCATATCCATACATAATCAGGGAGCTGCGGCGCGTGTGTATACTGTATAGGCGCCTGCGCATATTTAATTTGCACCAGTCTAAAAAAGTCTGTTGCAGTAAAGCGATCTTAAAATGCACTGGGTCTACTAAACTTACCTGTAATAAAATATGAAAAATACATTATAGGTACATATTAAATAGTAATTTTAAAGATAAAAAGACTAAAATTTTAAAAAAAGTTAATGCCTTCATATAACTAGTATTTAACGTGTATCCATCACTGAAATCACTACATTTTGCACTAGCGTTTTAACGAACTGAAATTTAGAAATGCCCGAAATAAAATCCTTTAAAAGCTACAATTTATGAGGATAGACAATTTCCTACGTGGTTCTCGTTAGGCCAGCTGAATAGTTGATAAATTGTTCTGAGGTTCGCTACTGCAGAGTAAGTGCTCTAATGAACGATTTGGAATACCTATTTCCCTGATTTCATATTATATGCTCAGGTCTATGTGACTGTCGCAGTAATACAAGGTAAGTAAAACAATATTATAACCCCCTTACTAATAAAAAGATTTACACAACGGATAACTTAAAAAACGTTGCTGTCTTTGTCTGTCAAGTGACTTTCTCAACGCATCCGTTGTGTAAATCTTTTATTAGTAAGGGGGTAATAATATAAGATAAGTAATACAAGTAGCACAAGGTTTAGTCAAGCCATTAAAACATGAATTCATTATTATTAATCATAGACGTATATTATAGACGAGGCATGTCGAGGCAAAAACTGTCCCCACTTTTGGAGTTGTTTGGGGGCCATTTTAACATATTAAGTACAGTTAAATTAAAATGGCTGACATTTAAGGTATGGTGAAATCAAGATGGCATAACTTTTTCTTGTATGTAGATTTGTTCTGTCAAATGTACGTCATAGCCCATCCTTAGTTCTGAAATGATCGTAAATAATGCGATGTTAAACAAATACCTAAATCAAATCAAATCAAATCAAATCAAATCATTTATTCACTGAATGTAGTAAGTACATAGTATTACATATGCAGATGGTAAGTTTAACAAAAAAAACATACATTCTACCATGATAGCATGATGTGTGAAATTAAAATATACAATCTCCAGAGTCTAGGTACATATAAAATATAGTTTTAAATATAAAGTAAAAGCAATTGGTCGATCTATAGATTATACAATAAATAATTGGTTTTGACCATTATGTGAACAGAAACTTTATTACATATATATTAAAATAATAAAGTTAAAAATCATATAAATAGTTAAAATGTTAATTTGAGAATGCATTAGGTCACAAAATATTTTAGGTCACAAGATAAATAATTAAATAAGTTCAATGTCAAATGTATTATAATTTAAAAATCACTTCAAAACCATATAATTAAATGTCAACTTTATTTTTATTTATCAATAATATTACTTGCACTTAATTTAATGAATTTAAGATTTTTGATAATATTGACTAATTGATACAGGTCATTTTTTGTTCTGTAGTATAAATTCATTTATGTCATAGAAACTATTTTCTATAAGCCAAGATGTCAGATTTCTTTTAAATTTGTAAATTGTAGGCAATTCCTTGAATTGATTAGGTAAATTATTAAATATGTGTATAGCTTGTATGTATGCATTATCTCTGTATAAATTCAAGTTACACCAAGGGCGGTACAGTTTAAATTTATATCTTTCATTTTTTCTACCCTCCTCTGAGTTCTGTTTAAAGTATTCTGGATGTAGCCTAACAAAGATACAGAGATCTCGAATATACATACAGGCTAGTGGTAACAAACGTAATTTTTTAAACAATGGTCTGCAGCTATCCAAATACCAGGCACCACAAATAGCTCTCACACATTTTTTTTGGATACGAAATGCTTTTTCGATGTCTACCGAATTACCCCACAACAGCAGACCGTAAGAGAGGACCGATGATACATAGCCGCGATACGCGGTTAGTGCCGCCTCAGCACCTACCGTCTGACGTAATCTACGTAAAGCATAAACGAACCGGTCCAGCTTATTACACACATAATCTATATGGGCCTTCCAGTTACAGTTCTTGTCAAGCATGAGTCCTAAAAATTTTATTGAGTCAACTTCCAAAATATTTGTTCTGTCAAATTGTATATTTAAATTATATTTTTTACTTTTGTAAGTTTGAAATTGAATTAGCTGTGTTTTGTTAATATTGATTTTGAGATTATTATTATCAAGCCATTTAATTATTTTTTCCAGAGTAGAATTTAATTCAGCTTCAAAAGTGTCCTTGTCATTACATTTCACGATGAGACTGGTGTCGTCTGCGAATAGTATCGTTGGATGATGGGTTATTTTAGGTAGCTCATTTATGTACAGTAAGAATAAGAAAGGACCTAGTAGGCTTCCTTGGGGAACACCGAAAGCATTTATTTCAAACTGTGATCTCACAGAAAGTTTATTTTTATTTATTATTCTACTTATTTCGACGCATTGGGACCGATGAGATAGATAGGATTTTAACCAATTGTTGGCAGTTCCTCTTATACCGTATTTTTCAAGTTTGTACAGCAGAAGGGCGTGATCGACATGATCAAATGCTTTGCTCATGTCTAGAAATATAGCAGAAACCGGTATTTTATCATTTAGAGATTCTGTGATTATTTTAATCAGATTGAAGCAGGCTAAGGCAGTGTTGCTGTTTTTTCGGAACCCATACTGATTCTGAGTTAAGATATTATGACGTGATGCATAACTTTCAAGATGCGTTAACATTGCTTTTTCAAAAACTTTAGAAAGGATTGGTATTAATGCGATCGGACGATAATTGTCGAGAACCTTTCTATCTCCTTTTTTATGCAGAGGTTTAACAACTGACTTTTTTAGAATATCAGGAAAAACCCCTTCTTGTAGAGATTGATTAATAATGTAACATAATGGTTTTGATAAATATTTTGAGGTTGTTTTTAATAATTTTGTACTTATGTCATCTATTCCTACCGAGCTAGTGTTGTTTAAGCTGTTAATAATTTTATATATTTCTAAAGGGTCTGTTGGTCTTAAGAATATTGAATCAGAATTATTGTTATTTGAATTAATTGTACTTGATATGTCATGAGTCTTAAATTGGACTAGTTATTATTATCATTTTTGTGATAATTTATCTCGTAGGTATCTATGGGGGGATTTAAATGGCGACTGGCACCGTGCAGCGAAAATCGACCGCGTAAATGACAATTCTGCTAAATAGCAAAGTAATTTTGTCAACAAAAATGACAAGGCTATTCGTCAAGCGAAGCTAGTCGCAGCCCGGCGAAAATTGGAAATTTGAAAAAAAATAATCTATTTATGTGTTTTAAAACTTTATTATTTATAATATTGATATTTAATGCGAAAAAATTTAAAAAAATCTATTAATTATAAACAATTAGAAATTGATAAAAAGAAAAAAAACACGTAAACGCGCCACGATCGGTCACCATAGTTGTGACGTCATAATGTTAAAGCTGTATAATGAAAAGTCAAGAAAACGACTATAATTTTGAATTTCGAACGCTAAGTAATACTTACGATCGCCAGTTGCGATACCCTAGAGTGAAAACTAACAATATGACGTCACACGCGCTCGGATTTGTTCGAGAGCTGTCGGCGTGTCTTCGGTACTGGATTCAAAAATTTATTTTTATTTTGATATACATTTTGGATTATTGCGAAAAAAAATTAAAATCATTTTTTTATAAAACATATATGTTCTTTCCATTTATGACACACAAAAATTATTCAAAAACCCAATTGGCCCATGTAAATCCCACATTACGGCTCATGTACCTAGCCACCAAATAATAATAGCAGAGAAAAGATTAGTTTTGCGTTGTGCATTCACTTAATATTTAAGTATTTGGAAAAGATGGCACGAGCTTTAGTCATGGCGGATACACTCCCGTGCATTACTGTTCCGTTTAAACCAAATAATTCTAATAGAATAAACGTTATAAGCAGAATACTTTCAACTTGGTATTACAATGCTAAGAATTCAGATTTAGCGTTAAAGTTTTTGTATGAATTGTGTCTTTCTTTCTTTCTTTTTTTCTTTATTTCCTTAAAAAAACAGTTACAAAAGTAAGAAAGAGAAATCGAAGTCACCTGTAGGCCAATAGCCTGTATCAGGTAACAACGCTCTTCCATATCTAAACAAGCATTTAGTAAATGATTACGAAATATGACTTAAAACTAACTATTACATACTAAATACATTCTTTTAAATACTAAGATCATTATTAAGTACAATAAAAAAGTTTTATCTTAGGTTTCTACTAATATTAAAAATATTCAAAATAAATTTTTATTATACTTTTAATAATATTTTTAATTTGATTCGTGTACATTGTGTATGTGAATATATGTATTAGTGTAAATGTACATGTGTTTGCCACACACGCATATTTGTGTATGTTTTATTTATTATATTATGTTTAACATGTATTTTATCTATACTTTTAAATATTCTATTACTTTTTCAGTTTCTTCATAACATAAAGCTTCATAGGTTCAGATATTCTATTAAAAATTTCTTTATCTCTCTGCTAGTTTTTTTAAATATTTATAGCATTATTTATTTTATTATGAACGATAATAGAAATATTAGTATACTGTTTCATGGCAAAGTCAGTTTTTACTTTGGGGAGTTCAATTTTATTTCTTTTTCTACGACCGGGTTTAAGCCATCTATGGGCAGTTTTATGTTTTTTTATAATTGTGGAAAGAATATATAGTTTACGAACAGTTAATGCATACTAATTCAATATAAAACGTCAGTTGGAGTTCTCTTTTTCTTAAAATGAATAATTTTTAGTAAATACCTTTGTGCCCTTTCTAACTCTAGCATTTTTGTTTTGGCACCTGGCACTGGCACCTCCCCAGACAGGAATTCAGTAGATTAAAATCGATTCTGCCAAAGCTACATATATTTCCTGTAGAATATTGCGCGGTAGATGACGTCAACTAGATTGTATTTCAGGTGCAACTTGTCTAAGTGTTTTAAAAATACAATTCAATTTTTTAATTCTACTAGCTACCTGTTCAAGATGTGGGTGCCATGATAATCTTTGGTCGACTATCACGCCTAAGGATTTTATTTTATCAACTTTTTCAATAAGAGGTCAGTTACAAAAAGTCAGTGATATATCAAGTCGGCAACTAGTCGGCAAGCCTTATGTTAAAGTTAGAGTCAGGAAGCTGAAACAGATATATTTAGTTTTGGTCGTGTTTAAGGTCAACAGGTTGTTTGTCAACGATTTAGCCACTTGCATCATTCGTTGCTCTACATTTTGTTTGAAAATAGTCCAATTTTTTCCGGTAAACACGATTGCCCTTGAGGATATCCTCAGCATACGCCAGGATGTTGGCATTCTTTATTTTTAATATAACGCCGTGTGAAACTATAGTGTCCTCACTGATATGTTGCTGAACCTTGACTCTTTGCATTCTGCCAAATAAATAGGATGTGAATAGAGAGAGATCGGTGCCCATGCTACCATTTGGAACGAAGTTTCTTTCCAGGCATTTATGTCCTTTATCAACCTGCTCCGTCACAACTTGACTAAGTGTCATTACTGCGTCTTCAGTTGATTTACCGCGCATTTAACCAAATTGTGACGAGGATATCAAATCATATTTATTCAGGTAATCAAGAAGTCTAACGTTAAGGAGTCTTTCCAAAACTTTTGAAATAGCAGGTAAAACAGATATTGGCCTATAATTGCCGACATCAGCTCTATCACCACTTTTATAAACCGGGGTGATAATCGATTTTTTTAGTGAATCTGGAAAGATACCTTTCTGGAAACAGATATTTACTTTATTTGTTAATTTTTAACATCTATATTTCTTTATTATCTATTATCTATTATATATGGTCTATTCTTTATTATCTATTCTTTATATATGGTCTAAGCTGCTTTTTTCCCTAGTTGGTAGAGTATACAATACCTGCAAGTATGCCGTACGCAGAGAGTGAATTAAGATAGTAGGGTTTATTATTACACTCCTGAGTTGACTCGGTTGGTTTTGATGCAATATTGATGCTAATGTTCCCCGCTATTTTAATGTTCTTATTCAAATGTATAGTATCCAAGTGAGAACAAAGGTAGTCAACAAAATTATTCGTATTACTATTTGATGGAGATCGGTATATGCAGACTATAATATTGTTAAGCACGTCGATATTACGAATTGTGTATGTATATATGTAATGTGTATCAATCTTTGATTATAATATATTACATATCAATTATTCAGCTGAAGTATATTTTGTAATAACTCAGTACTATCGGGGTCTACGGATAGAACGAGGACCCTCCTCGTTCTATCCGTAGTCAAATTAATATTTGTATAGTGATAATTTGAATTGAGTGTTTTATGTAAATTCATAGATCTAGTATATCATAGATCACGTGAACGTAAAAGCGGTTGAATCTTAAACGAGCACATTTTGTTGTATAAGTATATATTATAATATAGCTTATTATTTTTTATGTGAAAAATCGTACATCATTACCATAATATTCTGGCATAATCTGATAATATAATAAATTATAATAATAATATCTATGGACGCTTTCATACCACGTCAATCTGGTCCCGTAGTAAGATCTCGAAAAACTTGTGTTACGGGTACCAGACAACGGAAATATATTTAAAACTTTTTATATACATTTATATAAATGTTTAGATATAAGATTTTTATTTTAAACACATATTACACATCCATGAGGATGTGTGGAAATTTACCAGGAACACAGACATTTTTTTTTTGTTCCCTGGCGGGTTTCAAACCCGCGACCTTCGGCTTGAGCGCTAATCACAGAGGTCGTCACCGAGGTAATAATAAATAATATAAAATCGAATAAGTGTCTCTATATCTAATAAATAATGCGTAGTGTTAGGTATATAAATATTAAGTATTTCTGCAAAATAGCATGTAAATAAATATTTTGAACCGAATTAGATGCTACTTTGACATGATGAGCTAAGTCGAGGCAAAAAAAATTGGTACAGGCGTGGCATATCAATCAATCAATCAATTTATTTCCAGAAATTGGTTACAGGGTTGTTAAAATATGTAGAATTACACAATTTGGACACAATTTCTGCCCATAGGGCGTGGAAATCTTAAAATTTGTGATAAGATCATAATACAACATTCCAACATACAAAATAAGTCACATCATCATTATACAATATCATACTAATCATTATTTAAAAAAAAAACCATCAACTAGTTTCGCAGTTCTCTACATTTGGCGGTGATATATAATCATTGTTGTGAATGTCGGCGTTAATTATTACTTTGTTTACGCGTAATATGCGACATACACAGGCTAATTGGAACTAAGAAAACCATTACATGAAAACAACAGTTTTGCGCGTATTCCACCTCACTAAATGAAGACGTCCTAATTACGATACTGAAAGGGAAGCTAATTAGAATTTATTCAATGAGAAGCCACACTTCTACCGATTAAGGATGCTCATTAGAATCCTAACTTCCTAAATTCTATTTCAGTTGACTGAATTTTGTTACTGAATCATTTAGGGCGTCTGAATTGAGTTAGGCGGAATACGCGATTTATAAGAGTTAGAAATTATTAGTGTTGAGCTCAACAAGAAAAAACTATACAGAATTCATATCGTATTCATTTTTGGAGTTTACTCCTTAAGAATCGATTTTCATATAAGGTATGAAAAAAATATGAGGAGTAAAATCTACTGAACGAATGACCTCGTTACGTTTTCGTGCGCACCCTATTCTGCGCACTTTTCACTTTTTTTCACATGGCGCGAATTTTTGAAATCAAATCGATCGCTAAAGTTTTTGTTCCTTGTGAGGCGCGTCCGGTGTTTCTTCCAAGTTGCTTTCGTAAAAGTCTCGGCTGTAACGACTATAAAATAAATTTCCTTTAAAGGAACATCCGGTCTTTAGAGGTTAAGGCATATTACATCTCGACTGATTTTTGTGTAAAATGGCCAATTATGGCGTTCTTCATCACAGAAACAAAGATACATTAACAATTTTGACTTGAATTGAATAGTGCAAAATAGCTATTGGCCTAGTTTGTCAATGAGTCTTATCAAAAATAGTCTGTACCAATTCTAGTTATAAATTATTTAAAAAGTAACATTAGAAATAGTTTATAACCATTGAAAAGTTAAAAAGTTTTAATGTTATGAGCTTGAAGTTTATCAGTATCCCTTTTTAATAGAAATGGATTTCCAAATGGAGAAACATGATTATAATTTATAAATATAATGGAAGATCATGATAAAAAAGCAACAGACAACATATTAATTTTAAAAACTTGGACTACTAACTACTAGATAATTGGAGTTTACTCCATAAGAACTATTTTTTTTTTCACATAATATGTACATAATGACTTCCAACAGAATATAATATAGTAAGTATTTTTAAATATAAGTAAACATAACAATTACTGAAAGTAAAATAATCGGTGCACTAACATTTTTGATTCTGCGCGTTTTGGTGGAATTCGCATCTGATTTCACGATATATGGCGGAATTTATATATGACAGAATAATAACGGATTTGCGTGATTATGCGGAACCACACGTGATGGCGCGTTGTCAATGTATGAATTGCCTGAAAATATTTTTATAAATAAATTGATCCTCGCTTAATTCGAAGAAGTCAAAGCGAAAGAATTGAATGCAGTAGGTATTTTAGTGCCTTGAGCTCCGAACGCGTGAAGAAACTTTAAGTCCTAGCTCGAACGCCGAATACAAATTCTCAACTTCGATACCGACACATTTTAATGGGTTCCCGGTAAAGTAGAGGATTTACTTTATTGCGTTACTCGTCGGCACTTTATTCTAGATTTTCTTTAGCAATTCAAGAGTTCAGCTTGATTTTGATATTAATTTGTTCGCTTTTCTAGTTACTCTTCATAGTATTTAGTAAAACGCTAAAAAATATTATCTATCAAGTTTTTTTCGTGTCACAGTGTTCACGGCAGAACTCCCCCGAAGCGGCTTAACCGATTTTAATGAAATTTGGCACGTTTATTCGATAGGTATGAGAATAGGTTGTAAACTGTTTTTATAACCCCCACTGATATGGGTGACCCACTCCAATTTTTTTAAAACATTTATTTTAATTATTTAATGATTTGGCATTATACATATAACCCACAATTTCCCCTCTTCTAACTCCAACTCCCATTGTTTAATAGCAATACGAATACTGTAAAAATCTTCAACACTCAGTGGTCGATAACTCTTTCTTTTACACATCATCTGTAGGCAGTAGATGTAGGTTGCAGCTGTAGGCAGTGTGTGTGTAGTTGTTGGTGTAGAATCTCTAGGTGTATAAAAGTGGTTATTTAATTATTCCAGTCGATAGTTTAGACTGAAACAGTAGAAGAAGAAACAACTAGTAATCAATGTAAAAATTTAATTAGTTTACTAGTTCTCTCATAAGATTAGAATAGGTACTTGGTCTAATCGTGCCGTAGCAGGGCTCTTCCACGTAATTCTTTGAGACTATCAAAAGGGTGTTACCGTACCCATAATACATACACATACATCCAAAAATTTCACCATACAAAATTATACATCGAAAAATAAGCCCCTGTAGTGTGTTCTTTAATATTTGTATGATTATTTACGAAAATATTTCTGTTAAATTTCAATTTAGATATCCCTGTACCTTAAACAGCTGATTGTCAGTTGAAGGAATAAACTTTTGATGTTGTATTTTACGTCACATTGTAGGCAGTATCTTCACAAATACTAATAATAAATAAAATTATGGGGTAGATAAATAAAATTATGGGGTAGTATGGGCAAGATTAAAAACTATTTATAAAATAAGAAAATAATTCTGTTTTTTGTATTTTTTTGTCTGTAATTAATACAATTAATTATTTAAAATGTGAAACATATTCTTAGCAATAAAATGAAACACTTTTCATGTGTGTAGGTCATAAATTAATTATTTAGTAAACATAAAATATTCAATTGCTTGTAGCTCGGGAAGGGGTGGGGTTTCGAACCCCAAAAGGGGGGTGTTTTGTTCATGAAATTAAATATACTTTCTGCTGTTAAGCTCTCTAAACCTCAAGACTACACATAAATAATATGATATTGTATATTCGTGATTCTTGCAAGTATATCAAGTTATTAAAAAAATTTTGTCTGTTCTAAATTAAAAATGAATTAACGTTTGTGATATTAATGTGATATGCTGGGAATAATTTTGTTCTTTCAGATTAAATTAGGCGTACATAATTAAAGTCGTATATTATATTATTTTTATCGAATATTTCTTGATTTTCAGTGTAATATTGTGAGACTTTACACAGTGAACTTTTAACCTTTAGTGACCTTTCCATTATTTTTGATTTCGGAAAATTGTGATCTCATTATATACAGTCGGCTTTTATCATCTTGATTGGGCTTTTGAGATATAATTAATGGTATATTAAGTTTTAAATAGATGACTTTTATTGAATAAAAACATTATATAAGTATTATTAATACGGTTTGTTCTATTTTTTATTAATTATATTCTATTTTGCAAGAACATTATGATGCTTGATATTAGATTAAAAAATCAGCTACTTGCGTGGATTCCATTATCATTCATGTCATTAACAAATGTTGTGTTAATTTTTGTCTAATTTTTCCTGCTGTTATTAACGTAACGAATAGAGGACAAATTTTGAAATTATGTCGCATTTTCGACAAAAAGTCTTTTGTGGACTAAGTTCATAAGATTCAATAGTTTTCATTTAAATAATGTTTTCCTTTGTTGTGACGAGTAACAGCGAATAGGGATTCACTGGTATATTTGAACGAAAATGGCTATCGAGCTGGAGTGAAGTTGCTGGATTATAAATATTAAGCTGTTACTTCTAATTTAATTCATTTTTTAATGCGAAAATGACCTTAAAATCTTAACTAAATTAGGTAATAACCAGCAAATCCAAGTTCCCTGATGTATAGTCAAAATGAACTTATTATTGTATTTAAGCAAAAGTTTCTTCAAGCTTATATAAAAAAAGTCTTTTACACTGTAATAAAAATACTTAGGGCTGATTTATCAATCGTCAGTTATCTCTTACCTGAGGAATAAATGTGACTTTGACAAAAATTTGTTATACAAAATCTGTCAATGGTACATATTTATTCCTCAGATAAGAGTTATTTGACGATTGAAAAATTAGCCCTTAGTCATGAAGACCAAATTTACCTTAAAAATTATGATGATAATTTAAACCCTCTCTCTCAGACTATACCTACTGTCTGAATAAGGGAACAATAGCAATTGACATAATCCACCTATAATAGATGGGAAGCCAAACATTACCTATGAATACCTGAATACCTACAAACAAGTTTTCGGCTTAAGATATTAATGTCCAAATCGGTAATGTGTCTTAGTAAATACTGAATATACTCTTTTATTATGTAGATATGTGTAGTACTAAGGCGGGTCAATAAGTCCGTGACTTTTTGAATTTCTAACCTCCTTACTGAAAAAGCAACACTACTCCTGTCAACAGGCATCTGTCAGTTGACTCCTATCAAAATTTGAACTTGCTGCGTCAGTTAGTTTGTGTTTTACAGCTATCTTTATCAGACTATCCAGTAACTTAAGGAAACAATGGAAAAAAGTGAATTTCGTGTGCTTATTAAGCATTATTTTTTGCGAAAAAAAACCATTACCGAGACCAAGGCTAAGCTTGATAAATACTATGGGGACTCTGCACCATCGATTTCAATGGTAAAAAAGTGGTTTACTGAATTTCGTTGTGGCCTTACAAGCACTGAAGATGCCGAACGTCCTGAACGCCCAGTTGAGGTCTCTACACCCGAAACAATCGAAAAAATTCACGATATGGTGTTGGCCGACCGAAGATTGAAAGTGCAAGAGATTGTGGAAGCCATAGGCATCTCGCATGGCTCAGTGGTTTCAATTTTGAATGATCACTTGGGCATGAGAAAGCTTTCCGCAAGATGGGTGCCGCGTTTGCTCACAGTCGACCACAAACGCAATCGTGTAACAACTTCACAGGAAGGTTTGGCGTTGTTTAATCACAATATGGAGGAGTTTTTTAACCGTGGACGAAACATGAATCCATCACAATACACCAGAGACCAAACAACAGTCAAAACAGTGTGTTTCTAAGGGTGAATCGGCGCCAAAGAAGGCCAAGGTGGGTTTGTCAGCCAATAAAGTTATGGCGACTGTTTTTTGGGATGCACGTGGGATAATCCACATTGACTATCTTCAAAAGGGAAGAACAATTAATGGGGAATATTATGCCAACTTATTGGACCGCTTCAATGAGGATTTGAAAAAAAACCGACCTCATTTGGCCAAGAAAAAAGTTCTTTTTCACTAAGACAATGCAAGGGTGCACACATGTGCAGTTGCCATGGCAAAAATCCATGAATTGGGCTATGAATTGCTCCCACATCCACCCTATTCTCCAGATTTGGCTCCGAGTGACTACTTCTTGTTCCCAAACCTGAAAAAATGGCTCGGTGGAAAAAGATTTGACTCCAATGATGAAGTCATCTCGCAAACAAAGGCCTATTTTGAGGACCTCGACAAATCATATTTTTTGGAAGGGATAAAAAAATTGGAGAAGCGTTGGACAAAGTGTATAGAGCTCAAGGGGGACTACGTTGAAAAATAAAATGATTTATTTATCAAAAAATCTGTGTTTTATTCCAAAAGTCACGGACTTATTGACCCGCCCTCGTATTGTGGAGGTGTACAAAACCTTGATGGATATGCAAACCAAAACTAAGCCATTGGGTAACGATAATAATCAATTAATCGAATAACCTGACCAAGAGCATTTCAACACAATATGTCTAAATATAATAAAGGGTTTCGTACGACTTCAAAACAGATGACAAATGTAAAATTTTGTCTGCCCGAAACAAACACAAATGATATAGTTTACATAAGTGTGGACACTTTTAGCCTCGACATGCCTCGATTTATACTCATAATTACAGAAGTTCAAGGGCGGACAGACAGAGAGAGAAAGAGAGACAGACAGTCGAACGGGCGGACAGTGCAAAACTATAACCTTGTAGTACTACAGAACGTAGAGTGCACGTGAAATGTACACTCGAAGACAGACCCAGTGTTCCATATTTTGGCTTTATTATTTGGCATTAAGGTTCAATACTAGAACACTGGACCTGTCGGCGGCCGTACAGTTACGTAAAGTTACGTGCGGTAAAGTTATCTGCGGCCCGCTTCAATAACCTATCTATCTATAATTATTTGTTAAAAAACTCGCCATTCAATCATTTGACGGTTTTTTGCGACACAAGTTTGACGTTTCTAACAAATAGTTATCGGTAGATAGGTTATTGAAACGGGCCATTAGGAGACTGAGCGTTAATTTTCAAATATTGCTAAAACATTGTAACCATACAAGGAAGCGTGATTCTAGAAGCTGTTTTAAGTTTAAATTACATACTTTGACAATGTTCAGTTCTGAAAATGTTTTTCACTAACTACAAAGCAAATCTGCTAAACTGAACAACTAAAAACATTGCATTAATTCTAAAAGTTCCGAATCGAAATTCGAATTCTTTCAGTCCACCAATTCCAAAAACACAGTTAATTCTTCACTTTGTTAAATCAGAGCGTGCAAGTAAAACGTGTTTGCTTAGCCTAACGAAGTCGGCTTTGTAACTTGACTTGGCAAATACCTCCGTTAAACCGCCATTAAGCTACAAAGACCACTGATCCCCCAAATCTTTGTTACTTTGCCCAAACTGTCCCATGTTTGTGATTAGATGTGATAAGTAAACTATTTAGGAATGTGATTTTTTCCATCCATCCATCGAAAAAATCCATGTTAGGTAGTTAGGTACAATATCGACAAAGTTCCTGCTATACCACCTTCTGAACATTTTCATTTGCGCTAGTACGCCTCAAAACACAAATCAAGTGACCGCAACGACTGCAGACACTCACGTGTAAATACGTAAATCAATCGCGGCAATCAAACTTTGTCGATATTGTTCCTGTGCGTGCGCACGATACAACGGCGCAGTTAAGCTATTTTCATCTTATACCTGCTCGAGCAACGTCTCGTTCGATAGTACCTTAGAATATTGATTGTAGGGTGGTTAAAAATCTTATCTTTAATAATTTGTTACTAAAAGTTATATAAGCCGCCTTATCAATTGTGAAGTATGTAATAATAATAAGTATATTTATTAGGGTAGTCAACTTATAACAATAAATGAATAAGGTATTCTCTTATTTAGAAATCTATAAAGAACTTCAAATTAAAAAAAAAGGTAAAAATAATAATGTGTGAATTTACTACATAAATGCAAGTGTTTAAATTGTGGAGAAATATACAGCATCTTACTGTCTTAACTTCACTTAGGTCCAGTAAAAATAGCTTCAGCAGACAAAAATGCACAAAGAACAACTTTCATTGTTGCAAATCAAAAGCGATTGCAGTTTTCGTTGTTGCATTCCGATTTTCTCGGAAATTTCGCAAAAATATCATTTCACAGGGCACTCTTCCAAGAAAACCGTTTCTTATACAATTGAAGGAAACTTTTCTCAGTTTTAATTCAACACTGACAAAGCGAGTAACAGCTACTAATTAATACAGCTTGACCCATATATGTCCCTGCGCTGGACGTTACTCGCCTTTCGGATTTTAATAGATGGGGACAATAATACCCATTCCGTTTGCTACAAAGCTGAGGACACGTTAGGCTGGGACTACATATATGCTCCGGAATCCGAAACGCCGGTGAAAATTCAGAGCACTGAAAATGATTTCTGCGTTAATACAATAGAGTTGAAAATGGAAGTTTCGAGTGTCGAGCTGTCGTATATGACATTGACATTAGTCAAATTAGCCACACTCATCGGCTGTAGCGATACTGCTGCTTTAGGTTAATTTTCGCAGATCTCTTTCCATAAATACGATGAACGAGAGAGATAACATGATATTTAATCCAGGGCTACCTTTAACACAGATCTGCGTTAGTGCGCCTTAGGCCGTTTGTCCACCGCCACCGTCACCAGAACGTCAACGAGAACGAGATTATTCCAGACCGAGATTAAGTTGACGTGACGGCGATGGACAAACGTCAATCGCGACGATCTCGGTGGTTCAGACAGTTTGTTATTACTATGACGGTGCTCAGGTGACGGGCGTGCGGTAGACACACGGCCGTAGTAAATGTATGTATCACTACTTCGCCGGCGTCATCTCGTTGTCGGTGACGTCCCGGTGACGGTGGCGGTGGACAATTGTTCGGATAGTTAGCACGTGGCTTCACTGATGTGGTGAAGTGTTCGTGGATATTATTATTATCTACATTTATCTCTTCCGAAATGTTCCACTTGCTATTTTTGGCTACGGAGCTGGAGGTCTGTTCTATTATTAAACGCAGTATAATTTTCTACGTAGCCTTATTGAGCCCTGTGTCTAAATATATTACAGCAAATCGTATTAAAATAATTATATTTATAATATTACTGACGACAATTTCGCTTAAGGGTCAGCTCACATCGAGTCGCGTCGCTACACAAGAAGATACATGTTGCAAGAGAGGCGCAGTGCTACGCAGCCAGGTGCAGCTTAAAATTCGAACGCTTGCAATGAAACGTGTATTTTTTTGTGTAGTGAATAAAGTTCAGTTTTGAATAGCTGTCTTAAGCTAAGGTAGGATAGTACTACAGACCTCCTTTTAATGGTATCTCGCTTTATCACTTCCTCCATATTAGTGTCATTTCAAATCTTTATTCACTGCAAAAGGAGATACAAGTTTTATTGCAAGATTGCAAATTTCGAGCTGCATCCATTCGGTGCAGTTGTAATCTGGTAAAAAGTGTGTACCCGAGCGAACACGGTACCCGATGAGAAAGACCAAATTATTAAATACGCTTTCAATGAGAAGTATGCAAGTACACTTACGTTTATTATTAGTATACTTTACGAAAATTACTGTTTTCTCAAATAGTGTCAACGCCCTTAAGTCAGTAAATATTATTAGTTCGTCGTAATGTGTTACTAGCTTTATACTAACTACGCAGCTAAAATCGGTGGCGTTTGACATGTGGAAAGGTCTAAATAAAGAACTCGCGACGAAGATCGATCACGTGTTCTTAATTGTTGTAGATTGTTGTAGAGGCTAAACACTTCAAGCAGTCGTTCGTCTGATGATACTTTTACACTCGAAAAAATTACAGTTGTTACTTTTGAATTTTACACTTGGTAAATTACTTTTGAAATATAGTTTTAATTCTATATGTGAATTTAGCTGCGGATTTGAACATTACCTGATGAATATTTTTTTAACAATAAATGACGAATCGTGGGATTTATATACAACCAGATTGATATAATACGATTGCGTCCTTAGTACTTATATTTTGGTAAGTTTAACATAATAGTACCTGGAAGACCCAGCTTTGCTCGGTGTTTTACTAGAACGATAAAATATTTATAAATAAATAAAAACATAAAAGAAAAAGAAATAATAAGAATCACAAAAACTTTATCTAACCGGGACTCGAACCCACCATATTCCGAATATCCAAATAATGCAAAAATTATACGTAAGTACGCATACCAAGCTGCCCATCAGACTGACGTAAGAAAATCGAAATTATTGATATATTGTTGCACGACGAAATAAATAAAACATATATTGCTGAAAAATGCGCAGTTTCTAAGGGATAAGACTTAGCTAGATCGATTTTTATTCCCCAAAACTCCCTGCATACTAAATTTCATGGTAATACTTGCAGCCGTTGTCGAGATTCCGATTATATATATACAAGATCGTCTCGTTTAAAGTTTAAGATAATGTAATGTATGGACATTGGACACGACCCCAGCTGTGGGGACATTAATGGTTGATGGTGATGATGATTACTATTTTATTTATGTTATCATTGTTACAGGTATCATGGATAAGGAAGCGCGACCTGCACATACTAACAGTCGGGGTGCACACGTACAGCAGCGACGCGCGGTTCGCGGCACTGCACGCGGACGGCTCGGACGAGTGGACGCTGCGTGTGTCGCCGGCGCAGCCGCGCGACTCCGGCGTATACGAGTGCCAAGTGTCCACTGAACCGAAGATCAGTCTGTCCTTCAGGCTGACTGTTGTTGGTACGTATCAGTTGTAAATTCAATACACGCGTGCAATAGAGACGCGCAGTTCGCGGCGCTGCACGCGGACGACTCGGACGAGTGGACAATGCGTGTGTCGCCGGCGCAGCCGCGCGACTCCGGCGTATACGAGTGCCAAGTGTCCACTGAACCAAAGATCAGTCTGTCCTTCAGGCTGACTGTTGTTGGTACGTATCAGTTGTAAATTTAATACACGCGTACAATAGAGACGCGCAGTTCGCGGCGCTGCACGCGGACGACTCGAACGAGTGGACAATGCGTGTGTCGCCGGCGCAGCCGCGCGACTCCGGCGTATACGAGTGCCAAGTGTCCACTGAACCAAAGATTAGTCTGTCCTTCAGGCTGACTGTTGTTGGTACGTATCAGTTGTAAATTCAATACATGCGTACAATAGAGACGCGCAGTTCGCGGCGCTTCACGTGGATGACTCGGACGAATGGACGCTGCGTGTGTCGCCGGCGCAGCCGCGCGACTCCGGCGTATACGAGTCCCAAGTGTCCACTGAACCGAAGTCTGTCTTTCTGGCTGACTGTTGTTTGTACGTATAGTAGGCGACTTCAATACTAATAGTCAGTGTACATGAGAATTAAGGAGCGACGCGCAGTTCGCGGTGACAATTATAATAAATGTAGCCATCTTTTACCACTCACAAGCTCACAGATAAGAAACTGTTTAGAATGAAATTAAACGGATGTATTATATAATATACTAATATTTATTTATTATTGGTACCCCGAGTCAGTTAAATGTCACAGCTGGCAATGTCGTAAGGCAAACTATTAAATTCTAGAGAAAACTAGGGACATTTACGAACCAGTTTTGTTTAATTTTCTACGATCAACCAATAAAAGATCATGAAAATGGAGAAGGTTTATTGATTTTATGACAATATTAGTCCAAATTATTCTTTGGGCTTTTAATATACAAATGATATTATTGTGATGTAATGACGTATCAAAATTATCTTTTATCATTGGAGTAATTTCCCAAAACCATTTTTATAATGGTATCTAACAAAAGTGATAAATTAATATCATTACAATCGCAATATTGCATTATGTCTTTCATTTCGTTGAGTAAGCTTTCATGACGAGGCATTAATTCAGCTATTTATTTCAAGTTATATTTTATGTGTAGGCCATTATATTTGTGTACAATGAAGGCTTTAGCAAGGTAAATGTGTTTATTAAGCTATAACTATTTGCATTGGTATTGTTAGAATATAAAAACTATTGTATTTGATTAGAATTTTAGTAACAATTTTACTATAGTATCGAACATCGCTTCGGCCGATCGCCGATATAAAAGTTTAGATTAAATTAATAAATTGAAGCGTGACTTAAAAGTATTTTGACTTAAAAATGTGGAGAGTACCACACTTAACAATCGTAATAGGGTGCCCTATAAGTCCCTTTTGTAGACTATGGATGCTATGGACGCTTTTCACACCACGTCAATCTAGTCCCGTGGTTAGTTCTCGAAGAACTTGTTTTACGGGTACCAGATAATTGACATATATTTAATGTCTAATATTATTGTTCCTCCGGCAGGATTAGAACACGCGACCTCCTGGTTGAGCGCCGACGCTCTAACCCCTGAGCCACAGAGGTCGTCGACTATAGCCACGTCATAAAATTATGTTGTAGAGTTTACACATCACATCTCCGGCCCCACCTAAATACTTGTTACATAAGATATGTTAGACTGAACACGGACACCATGAACTACTAACAACTTTATTATACTGCATTAAACATAACATCAATATTACAATTAAACAATCAGAAATAGAATCTATTAGAAGAATTGGCAAAAAAGGGAGCAAGTAGTCTTGCTCCCTTTGTTGCCTTTTTTGATGGTTGTTAAAGTTACAAGTATAGGTCTAGTGACCTATACTTGTAACTTTAACAACCATGGGACGAAAAATTTAACTTCTGAAGCTGAACCAACACTGAAAGGCTCGCCCATTAACATTAAAGAGGACTTCCCAAAAGAAGTGCTGTTGAAGCGTAAGGAACTACAAGAGAAAGTAGAAAAAGAACGCCAACTTGGAAAAAATGCTGTATTAAGATATGATAAAATCATTATATTGCCGGGCACACAGAAAAATTGGAATTCAAAAGATGATATACGGAAAAAACGATATCTGTCGGTGTCCCCTACCGAAAAATGCATTTCGACCAAAGAGAATACTTTAAATCAAATACCCAAAAGAAATAGAACAAACAATATTACTTCCTATATACAGAGTAAAACACTAAGTAAGGGAACCGACCCCAACTCTACTGAAACGCTCCCGCTATCAAAAAACTAAAGAATAGAGCTCACATCTCTACATCTCTCTCAATCTCCTCCAGTACAGTCCCTGTGGTCCCTGTGGAGGAAGTAGACCACAGCCCTCCATCCAGGGGCGTGCGCTCCATATAGGCAGAAATGCAGTGCTTTACTTGTCATTCACAGATATTTTAATAAAACGTTCGTACGTTTTAGATTACTTTAATTAATAGTAAATAAATTAATTAAAAAAATATAATAACTAAAAACGCCTAATATTTTATAAATAGCAACTAATGCCGGTGCGTGCTGCAGGACAAATCTTCGCATGTGTGTGTAATTTTCATACTTCGCAAACGCACACATCCAGGAATATCGACATGATAATATAGCTATAACTCCCGCGGCAGGCTATCCGAACGCTTCCGAAAACCGCCGAAGTGGCTTGTCGGAAATTATTCGTTGCCTATAATCCGACTAAAAACAATATGACTTGAATCTAATGAATTATCTATACACAAAATGCATTTTTGTTTAGTAAGGTTTTATTTGTTTAAATAGAAGAAATGTTTTGTGTTTGCGGGGGCCATATTGCATATTTCATGTGTTAGGCATTGTTTACAATTTAATCGCTCCTGCTTATTTATAGTTTTCTTAAACGATTTTTCATTTTAACATTTGAAAGTGTGTACATTTGATTGTGAGGTTTGAGTTGATAATGTGTGGTCTCCTAAGAATACACGAAGCCAAATAGACTACATATTAACTAATCATAGAGAAAATATAACTAATATCGAAGTACTTTATAAATAACAATTTCCCAGTGATCATAGACTTATTAGAAGCACAGTAGTTATGGCAAAAATATAAAAAGTAGAGCTAATTACAAAAATTTTGCAACTAAATTAATAACACCAGAAAATCAAGAACATTTCCTGAAAAATTTAAAAGAAAAATTTATACTGCTAACTTGTGCGAATGCGAAGACGTAGAGTATTTTAATAATACGCTGAAAAAATGTATACTAGGGAGCCTAAAATGCATTAAAAATGAAACTCCCAAGAAACACACTATTATAACAGATGATATAAAGAGACTTATTCATAGAAGACATGAAGTGACAACAAAGAAAAAATTAAATAAAGAAGAAAAGGAAGAGCGCAGTTATTTATATAAAAATATACATAGACTTATAAAAAAAACATCAGGAATACTAAAAAACCTTTTAAGGTCAACAGGAAGTATGAAGTATAAGAAAGGCTATAAAGCGCTTACGAATACTAAGAAAGAAAACGGGAGTAACAAGAAGCCTTTCTCAAGATCAAAGATAATAGAGACTGCTACATCATTTTATAAAAATTTTTACTCATCAAAAACCGACGATCAACTAGGAATTGAGCCGCTCACATGTAACTCTACCACTCTTGACAGATTCTCAGGCACTGAAATTATACAGAAAATATACAAGCTAAAAGGAGACAAAAGCAATGGACCAGATGGGGTCCCCAAACAAGCAATAAAAATAGGTAAGAGCGTGTTAGCTCCCCTACTAACTAACCTATTTAACACGATTTTAAATCATAGAAATATTCCCTCCGATTGGGCAAAATCTGATATAATATTACTGTACAAGAAGGGCGACCCAGCAAATATAAATAACTACAGACCAATTAGCCTACAATCCAATACATACAAACTTTTTGCCTCTTGCCTTGTAGATCGTATAGAAAAATATACCGATAAACACCAACCACCAGAACAAGCAGGTTTCAGAAAAAGTTTTTCAACAACTGACCATATTTATACATTAGAGCAAATAATAGAAAAATATGAGGAAGGTGTTCCTCATATTAGTGCGACCACTCTACTTGGCTTTTATTGATTATGCTAAAGCGTTCGATTCAATATCTCATAATAGTATGTGGACGGCTCTATATGAATGCGATGTGCCGACAGAAACTATAGACCTTATAAAAGATATTTATAACAAAAGCATATCTCGTGTAAAAATGGAAACCAAAGGCTCAGAAATAAAAATTTGCAGAGGAGTTAGGCAAGGAGACCACTTTCGCCTAGAATATTCATCACTGTTCTTGAAAGCATCATGAGAAAACTAAACTGGCAAAAAAGAGGTATAAACATAAAAGGTGATTTTCTGAGCAATCTTAGGTTCGCAGACGACATCATTATCTTCTTAGAAACAGCTGTCCAACTAGAAAAAATGGTTTGCGTACTACACACAGTAAGTCAAGAAATAGGTTTAGAGCTTAATACTATTAAAACAAAAATATAGAATAACTCTGTTTTACTTCCAATTAAAGTCAACGGTATCCCTCTCGAATATGTACAAGAATATATATATATATATATATATATATATATATATATATATATATATATATATATATATATATATATATATATATATATATATATATATATATATATATATATATATATATATATTCTTCTACATATTCGAGAGGGATACCGTACCGTATATCTAAGAAAACAAATAGCTTTCATAAAATCTAGATAACAAGACGAAATAAGTAGTAGAATCAACATTACATGGAATAAGTTTTGGAGTTACAAAGAAGTGCTAAAATCAAACCTTCCTATAAAACTTAACAAAAAAGTGCTCGACTCCTGCTTACTTCCATATCTTTCGTATGGTAGCCAAACCTGGATATACAACAACAAAACGAAAAATAAATTACAAGTTACCCAAAGAGCTATAGAACGTAGTATTTTAAATATTAAAAAGAGTGACAGAAAGCGAAACTTAGATATCAGAAAAATAACAAATGTAATAGATGCTTTGGAACATTGTCAAAAACTAAAATGGAAATGGGCCGGATATGTAGCGCGGATGAACAAACAGAAATGGACATACAAAGTAACTAACTGGAAAGGACCACAAAACAAACGAAAAAGAGGAAGACCAAGAGCTAGATGGACAGACGAAATAATTAAAATTGCTGGTAAAGATTGGATGACCAAAGCTAATGATAGGGTTGTATGGCAAAATATGGAGGAGGCCTTTACTCGTAGAGAGGTCCTTAATATAAATACAAATACTTAAATGTAATAAACGAAAAAAAATGTAATAATATTAAATTAACAATAATAATAAGTACTAACTAATATTAAAAATATAAATTTTTGTACCACAAAAATGTAAAATTTAATTTGATATTTTTAAATTCATTAAATTAGATTTGTAAAAATAATTATAATACTCGTATGTTGTAAATAAAATGTTGCATGCAATTCAAATTATAATTAATACAATAATAATGTAATTATTAATAAGTCGTTGAAATTTGTATGTATGTATGTATTAAGGAATAAATTGCGGCTATTTATTTATTTATTTATTTAAGATATGTTAGAACCATATCTTTTGTAAATAAGTTTTATGCATATTATTTTGCACTAATGGAGCCTCCATTAGTGCAAAATAATATGCATAAAACTTATTTACGCTTCGTCTGTTATCTAAAATTATCCGTCTTCAATTAATTATTTATCGGATGAAATGTCTGCCCACACTACGCGCCTACAAACGTTACGAACTATATTTCCGTGCCTAGTTAGAAAAACATTATAGATATTCATTAGACGAGTAAGTAGATAATAATAATCTATTTATAGCTTAATTATTACTAGAGGTTGCCATTTTGTCGACATTTGTCCATAATAATTCATAAAATTTTAATTTTAATCTTTTTAAGGGTTCATTTGCATCTTAGATAGAAAAAAAATATATGACAGATTGACAAACGTCAACGTGTAACAAAATTTTATAGATGAAGTAAAATACCGAAATTGTATATAATATCTATCAAACGCACGATAGTGTGTGTTATTAACCTAAGGTAGTGTGTGTTTTTAAGCTATTGCATAGCTTCTATCGCGGGCCTTGAGCGCGGGGACCGAATCCAGAAATTCCGTAACGAAAAAACCTCACGCTCCGTGCATCGTCTAACGTCGTTTCAGTTCGGCAGTCTTCGACACGGCGTTGTGTGCGTGCGATTAGATGTATTGTACGACTCTACGAAACTCGCACGAATCGAGACGAGCTGCTCCGAAATCGGACGAATACATAAGCAGCTGTTTATGAGAAAGTAATTGTAAAAAATAATAATTTAAAACCCACATGTATTGTAAAATAATAAAAATATTTTAAACAATATTAACTTTTTATTTATTTCATAAAAGAAAAATTTGTTTTCTTATCGGTCACCACGCAAAAAAAGTGTTACTTGAATTAATATCAAAGAAAAAGAAATACTGCATAAATAAAATAAAATAAATAAATAATTATAATTGCATAAGTTGATACAAAATGCTATGCAATAGCTTTACCGCGGCAGTCCCCGAGTGCCACACGTCTTTTTTTTATTTTTAAAAATTTAATGTATTTCTAACTATTACATATAAAAATATTAGTTTTCTGTACACCTTCCTCGACATAAACTTTAACTATGCCAAATATCATACTCCTCCGTTCGCACAACTTTCGTAAAAATGTATTGAAAGTGTTTCTTTCAAGTATGAGATATATATATATATATATATATATATATATATATATGCATACAAATGTATCTCAATTCTAGTTGTTTTCCGCATATTGATCGTATCGTGTTCGATCGTATAGGAACAAAAAAGTTTTCTGTTTTTCTGGGTCATGGATGCGCATTGATTGGCGATTGATTGTGTTTTTTTTTTTACACAGTGTCGAAGGCTGAGATACTATCCGGGCCCGAGCTGTTCGTGCGGGCGGGCTCCGACATCAACCTCACATGCGTCGCCAAATACGCCCCTGACCCGCCGAGGTAAGTAACATACACAACATAAATAATGTACAGTGGACCATCTTCATACTAGACCACCCGATTAGGTGCACGCACACATACGCGTCATTTACACGGCCGCTTACGAAACCTCAAATAGCAGAAGCATGGAGTGTCATACCGCGCGCCGCGCCGCAATGTCGCGTAGACGTCGCTGGATTCAACGACTTACGAGTATTTGTTAGTTGTGCCGCGACGCTTGCGCACTGTCAACGCCTTCTTTGTAGGCGTACTAGCGCTCCGCTCGGCGATGCTCACTCGTAGGTAAAAATTTTAAGGGGAAAAAACGGGACCCTATTACTGAGACTTGCTTCTGTCTATCCGTCCGTCTGTCACCGGGCCGTATCTCCTTAACCGTGATAGCTAGACAGTTAAAATTTTCACAGATGATGGATTTCTGTTGCCGCCATAACAACAAATACTAAAAACAGAAAAAATATATATTTAGGGAGGGCTCCCCATACAACAAACGTGATTGTTTTGAACCCTTCGTGCACGAGTCCAACTCACACTTGACCGGTTTTTCATGCTAGGCCGATGCCGTAATGAAAACCGTAGTAAAACCCGATGGTCTTACTACGGTTTTCAATAGACAGAGTTATTTAAGGGGGAAGTTTATTTACCTATTTATAATGCAAGCTGCTTTGCTTCTTATAAAGAATCCGTATTTAATGCGGACGAAGCAATAGCCTATGATAAGTAAAGATAAAATAAGATACAATGGCAAGAAATATAAATATAAATGCAAAACAACATGCAAGCAAAACAAGCGTTGGTGCTAATAAACTATAATATTAATATCCTGTAATATATCCCGTATAAATAATATCCTGAATAATCCATATCATACCAGAGCTAATATAGTGAGCCCAAATGGTTTAGATACTTTGCCGATCAAATTACTCTAGGGACGAGGTATGTCGAACGGGATATACGGGCGGATGTTTAGTGATGTCTCAAATATCGAGATAGAGTGTGTCCTTGATTACTGAATACATCAGCGTATCCTCTGGGTAAGGTTTTATCCTTGATATACAAATATTTTCCACCAATTTTGGGTAAGAAATGCATGCGTGTGTGCCCTCACGCCTTACTACTTAACAGATATTTTTCTATTACAAAAAAAGAAAAGGTAAAAATTTACTGACAGCAGGTAGATATTATAAAATAAATAGCGTGTCCTTGGGGCGAATATGTTTGGGACGAAACACACACACAGTAGAATTGAACAATTTCTGACTTTTATATTGTGCATTGATTTCTTAAGGGGCCCATACATGGTCCGGTCTGCCTTCAGTTCGGCCTGAACGGATGCAAAATCGTGTCGTGTGTGTGCTCGAATCCGTTCAGGCCGAACTGACGTCAGTTGGGTCGGATGCGATTTTTTCCGTGTATGGGCTCGAATCCGTTCAGGCGTCAGTTCTAACTGAAACGATCGGCCTCTCGTCTGTGGCTGCCTTAGGCTTGCGCGAATATTGTTCATTGTTTTAAACACTTACAGATTGTGTCGCGGTGCACTTTTCTTTTTCCCGACGTTTCGGCTACTTTCCAGCAGCCGTGGTCACGGGAGGACTGATTTTTTTATATTGTGTTTTATATTGACTTTTATATTGTGTTCGTAACTATTTCCTTCATTGAAAATAACATGACTTGCACAAATGTACACGTGGCAGAATTGAAACTTCATGCATCATTTTAAATCAAAAAATGATCTCATCGAATCGTAAAGAACATCACTTCAAAAATAATAGAAAAATAAAATTTTAAAGCTAGCGGCATATGTGTATTGAGCCGTACTTTAGAAAGTTAAATTGTTATGTAAGAAGTATAAGTAGCTTCCGATAGATGGCGTTATATCAAAAAACGTGACGTGACGTGAGCTTGAAATTTCACTCTCAACGCCACTAAATAGGTTTGACTTCAAAAACAGTTGATATAATCTGGACGTTTTCCCTTAGCAATATAAACAATTTCCAACTCTTTGCTAATTAGTTTGTGTCGTCGCTTACAACTTTCCCCCTCAGGTTCCCGCGCGACGTTTGATGTTTTAATAAATAATTGAAAATTCAATTTAAACTTACTACCAGGGTAATGTTATAGTCGATGTAATAAATAGTAGTACTGAGTTTGGCTCAAGTTGAACAACTTAGCCCTAACTTGATATCGGTCGTTGATATTTAGGCAAAGATCGCCATATGAAGGTTTCAGGGTAAGGTAAGTAATATGTTATAATATATAAATTATCGAGAGAACAGAATTCAGTAACTTCAAGGGCTTAATGGATTAAGATTCGTTTTTATAATAACTCTCAATGGCCTCTCCTCGCGCAGCCCGGCGTTCAAGCCGGAGGTCGCGGGTTCCAATCGCGCCGAAGGAACCAAAAGTATGTTGCTGGGTCATGGATGTATATTAAATATGTTTATATTAAAACAATAAGGTATAACGATAAGTATATTCAATACTTATGGTATATAAGTAATAAATATACTTCTCGTTGTCTGGTCTGTAAACTGTAACAAGTTCTTAGGATACTTACCACGGGGCCAGATTGACGTGATGTGAAGCGTCAATATAGATATTAATATTGTTATTAGTAACTAGTGGTCGTCTAGAGGTGAAAATTCGACCATAATTCATTTAATTATTAACCGACTTCCAAAAAAGGAGACGATTATACATTCGGCTCTATATATTATGTTCTTTCGGAATGTTCAACGATTTCTCCGCCGTCTGTGGACCGATTTTTTTTGCTGTAAAGAGTATAATCCCAAATTGACAAAAGGGCCTTTGGTAAAAGGCAGATTGAAAAACGTGTGATAAAGTTGTATGAAATGAATGTTATTGGAAGTTATAAACGTGGTAAGTATCTAAGAGACAAAAGAACCCTAAAAAAGTTCAAATTTAAAAAATAAATGAATTGTGGTCGAACTTATATTGTTTCGCGTAAATATATAAAAAAATGTGAAAAATTAACAACATACATATTATATAGAATATGTATAAAATATGTGTAAAATAATTTGAAAAATATTTCGTAATCACTTGCTAAATCAGCCATATCAGTATAAATCTCTGGGGATTACAATGTAATAGCGAACAAGTTTGTACAAACAATTATAGTTTTTTAATCGACAGCCACTACAGCATTTCACACTTCAATTCAACATGTTATTTATTTGATTGCTTGTTTTCTACCCTAGAGATTTGATGTTTTCATGTTAAATGTTAACATGTACATGCCGATTGTTTGCTATTCTAACATAAATTATTATGTAACTATGTAACGTATTGATATATTGAACCTATAGTATAAAGTAGAAAATATGCAGTGTTCCCTTCAAGAAGATCATACACTACTGAAATAATAAATATCTATGGACGCTTCACACCACGTCAATCTAACCTGTGCTAAGTATCCAAAGAACTTGTGTTACAGGTACCATGAAACGGCAAGTATATTTAATATTTTATACTATATACATAATCCATCCATGACCCAGGAACACAGAAAAAATTTTTGTTCCTTCGGTGAGACTGGAACCCTACCCCCGGCTTGAGCACCAACGCGCTGAACCACTGAGCCACAGAGGTCGTCGAAATATAATACAAGTAAAAAAATAAGTTCTAATTTTAAGTGTTTCGCTGGTTTTGTGAACTTAATAAAAAATTAAAGCTTTTTAACTTGTATTAGTAACTCGTAAGTTTGAAAAGGTAAATATAATGTATAAATGTAAATAAAGGTGAATACTTTTCAATTTTTAATCTCACGCACAAAAACGCAGCAAGAAATTTGGTATATCAAAAAGTTAATATTCACTACCTTCTCCTTTGTTGAATCTATTTCTAAGATAAATTAATAACTCTGTGACAAAACAATATTTCAACTAAACATTAGTAATATACCTTACGGGCTGAAATAATATTTTAAATGATCAATTCATATTTTAGTCTTTTAGTATAATGAGATACCACTAAAACATACAATTTGAACGAATTAAGCACATTAACAGACTATTTCAAGCTTAATAACTTAATGTGTCTGTTGTGGTTATCAACAAAATTTAACAATAATAGCATATAGAAAGCGCTAGAATTTTGAGCGATTTCTAAGTAACCATTTTATTTAAATAGTTGTACATATAAATAAAATATTTAAGGTATTAATCTCTTAATAGTTAATCTCTTAATGATAATATAAGATAATTATCACTTAATAATATAATGTTATGCCGTTATTTAAGTTATTATTTCTCAAATTTTAGTACTAGGAACATTATAATTGTTCATTTGCTTTTTCCCGCAGCTCCACCTGCATAAATACGGTTGGGCGTTTTGGTTTCATTATAATGTTGTATCTCGTTATAATAATGATATTTTTATTCTCTCTTATAATATTAAGTTTGCACTAATCTACCATTGATCCTACAGACAAACGGGGGAACAGTTTTGTAGGACTTTATTATACATAATTTATGTTAAGTTTTCTCAAAGAATAAATAAAAAAATAATAAAAAATATCTATTGACGCTTCACACTACGTCAGTCTGGCCCCGTGCTAAGTATACGAAGATCTTATGTTACGGGTACCAGACATCGGGAAGTATATTTAATACTTTTATATTTACATATATATTATACATATATTTAAGATTTTTATTATATTTTACACATTTTTAATACGCATCCATGACCTAGGAAAATTATTTTGTTCCTTCGGCGGGATTCGAACCCGCGACCCACGGCTTGAGCACCAACGCGCTGAACCACTGAGCCACAGAGGTCGTCTCGAAACGGCGGTCGGTTGAAATAATAAAAAACAGTGTCCTACGGAAACACTGTACTACTCGTATTTCGAGATCAAATGTAACCTTTAATTAAATCTGGAGCCTAAACTAGTACCCTACCAAATTTCGTTCAGTATTTTTTGCATGAAAAAGTCACAAACGTGTAGTGTGTGCATCATATGTAATAGTAATTTTAACTGTTTGGAAAGTAAAAACAGAGTAAAACGGTATTAATTAAAATAATTAGTTGCATATACAGGTAAAATAATAAAAAAAAAGATGTCATGTTGCTATGTATCCCAATCCAATGCAATTAAGGTTAGAACATAGAAATTAATACTTAAATAAAATTAAATTTAAAAAAAGGTTTCTATTTCATGGTTACTTTTAAAGTTATAAATGTAATAAAATTTTATAAAGAAAAGTAAAGTAAAAGAGGGATAAGTAAAAAAAAAGGTTAGGTATGTAAAAATCTCAAAACGAGACAATTATTTCTTAGAAATGTATTATTCTTTTTAACTACTTTGTAAGTTGATCAGCTACATTTTCTGTGACTTTATACTGGATTAGACTTACATGGATATACTTATAAAAATATAAATTTATGTTCATACGAGATATGACGTAATATTATGTGAAGAGGATTAGGAATGTGATATTTAGTTTGTAACATAGCTTTATGTAGGGATGCAAAGAAAATGTAATTATGAAGTAAGAATATGGATTTTAGTTTCATAAGAAGGTATTCGATTGAAACATGACTATTATTAGGTAGACAAAGATGGGTCAATGTTGGGAATTTCTAGTAACTGTTGGACTGATCACCCAAGGGTTGATGGATATTTTAAATATTTAATGTATAAAAATTAAGGAATGAGTTATTTTGTTAGGAATTTGGATAGGTTAAGGTGAAAAATGCCATATTGCAATAATCCTAAAATGCTATGTATATGTAATAAATAAAATGCTAAAAGCATGAACAATAAAATACGCAAGGGGATCCTTCATTTGATTATGGTGTAAATCAGATTTTATTGTGAGAATAGTTGGAGATCAAGAAGCCTTAAAACAAACCATTGGTATTAAAATATGGTACGAAAAATATATTAAATGGTACTTAGAGCACGCTCGGCGGGAACAATCCTCCACTTAATAAAAATAGTTGGAGACATAATATTATGTGTTGGTTAGTCTTAAAAATATTAAATAAAGTATTGTACCAAAATAATAAATAATTTAAAAAGTTGACTATAAATAAAACTATGAAATGATGTATGAGTAAATATTAAACATGAATAATAAAGATTAATTGTATCATGATTATGAAAAAGCATTCATAATATGAAAATATTTAAAAAGAACAGATAAATAATATTAGGGTACCTGATGATGTTAAATGTAAGTGACTGGCCAGTCCACTAATCAATTAGTGTAGTATTAATTCGTGTAGTATCAAAGTAATCATTTCATTTCACTTATATAATAATATAAGTGAAATGAAATGATTAAGAAAATGCATATGAAAATGGATTGACTTTATAGTAAAATGGAGATTGTATTTATTATTTTAAAATGAGAGAATATAATAAATAAAATAATATTATTAAGGAGGTAAGGATTATTTTTGTTTGGAAATATTAAAATTAAAATTATAATAATACATATTAAATTTATTAAAAACAATTAGATATAACCATATTACCATGTGAAAAAATCTTAAGTTGAAATTGAGTCATAATATATCGTCAACATCCCATGGCCCATCACGAATGTAATTAAAATAATGTTTTACAAATAAAATAAAATAGCTCGCAGCAGATTTGTATTTATTTTTACTTAGTAAGAATAAGATGGTATTAGTAAGAATAAAGAAAAATAACAATGAAAAGTAATTAAGGAGGTTTTAGTATTAAGTTATAAATGAAAATATAAAGGCAAAAAAATAATATATATATAAGATAATATCTTGGAGGAAAAATAAACTATTTTGTTTCTTTGTAAATACGAGAAACGACAATTATGTTTATTGTTATTCCTCCAGTATGGTATTAAATTAAAATCTTTTGTACATCTTTATATTCTTGGCTTTTAACATTTTTCCATTTCAATAAAATTTGACAATATCAATCAGACTTCAAAATAATTTCTTCTAAAATATTTAAATATCTAGCACATAACACTAGTTTAAATAAAAACTTAGTTTATTATTTACATCTCCCCCCTTCAAAGGAAAAAAATCATTTTTTTTAATCTCACCTCTATCTAAAGTAAAATCCTCCTTTTTTTTTTAAGATTCCTTTAATGGTTGTACGGAGTTGTTCTGAATTATGTGTCCTAAATATTTTACAGAACCTGAGGCAAAAGTGCACTTTGTAAATTTTAGACGGAATCCTTCTTTTATTATGGCCTCCAGCAACTGCTTTAAGTGATTGATATAGATAATATAAACAATACAAGAATATAATAAAATATAAAAATATATTTGTAGTAGTTTAAATTTTTTCGAAGTTACCGTGATATCTGAGTAATGTTTTTTGTTTGTTACTTATCTAGCGTAGCCGGAAAAAGTAATTTCCAAGTCCAATATGATATTTGCTCTTAGATTTATTTTAAATAATGAATTATTTAAAATAAATCTTTAGAAACAAAATTGGGATTGCACCAGGATATCTGTTCCTATTCACACCAAATAATATAACATTTTAAATAATGAAAGTTTTGCAGTATTTGTTTGTACATTTAAATAAAGCATTGACGCTGCATTCACTCATTCAGCAGAGTGAGTACAAAAGGATTCCGTAAAAGGTTGCTCAGACCTCTCAGCGAATGAAATTCTATTTTATGGCCCTTTTTACGAACTGCCATAAACATGATATGTTTCTTCACTTATAAAAGGGTCTACTGAGCCCTGAGTGAGAGATTCTTTACATATTATCAGCCGTTGAACGCCGACGTGTGTGGACGGGACCTTTAATTTGAATATTGATGGGGTCATGACAGAAATTTTTGCAGTTTTCCATTCATACCTCATACATTATGTATGAATGTTTAAGTGGTAAGTAGTTTATGGCTACTCTGTATGTACGTACCTTATAAATGTTAAAAGGTTTCGCAATTAATTTTTTGCTGTTTTATTTGTTGTTATTTCAATAGGTTATAATATGAAAACGTACGGTGCTCATGTCATATCTATCACTTTTGGTGATTTCAGTTTATATACTACTGTGTCACATTTCAGAAAATTAGTTTTGAATTATCCCTTAGACGGAAGAACTCGTATACTTGAACACAATTATACGACGCCACGACGCGTCGTGCTACAACTTCTTATTGTGAGAAAAAGCCGCGTACCGAACGTAATACGCGTCGTAGCACTATGCTACGATACGTAGAACACGTTGTAGCACAATGGTACACATCGTAAAACAGTTGAAGCACAACGCTACGCAAAAGTAGACTGACTCGTAGCATAACGAAACTCTCAGCGGTGGTACGCTACGCTACTCAACGTAGAGGACGTCTACTCTACACTACGCCACACCACGTAGAACAGATCGTATAACGACGATACGCAACGTAAATGGTGTCGTAGCACAATGCTACGCTACGTAGAACACGTCGCAGCACAACAATTAAAAATGCAAAGCAAATCGTAGCAAACCACTATGCAACGTAGAGAGCGTAGTAATATGACGTTACGCAACGAAGGCCTAATGTGTATTCACTCTTAAGTTAAAAGTACACAGTTTATACGATATTTCATATAACTTTTTATTACTTTGGCAAAAATCGAACTCGCGACCTCCGCTTAAGCGCCGACACCCTATCCACCGAGCCACATGCTATTGCGTTTAATTATAAGCCTTGCCTTTCACTCTTATATTTTTTGGCAATATTTTCATACTGCCATACATCTGATGATACAAACACTCATATTATGCGAATCAATGTTTGGCGCAACTTGATTAATTAGTTTGTGCATGTTCGGCTGAGTGGTGACACGCTTCACGCTAAATGTTTGTTTCGAACGTGACTTTACACCACTTCAACCTGGCCATCCGGTTCAGGTAGATTCACTAACAGGTAAAGTGAGCAAAAAGCTACACAATGTAATGTGAAAATGTTATAGAGGAGAGAATCGAAGGTATATACTTTTTTCGTTTCATTTCGTTTGTTGAATCAGTACGTTCTTATGTATAAAAGCTTTCAAAATTCGCTCGCAAGTACTTTACTATAAATGTATTCCATACGATACTAATAATGACCAATGTACGAATGCTCAATTCGTTGGCTATATTCTTACTAATATAATTATAAACGCTACTTTTGTATGTTGGTTACTCTTTTACGAAATAACTATCCGGAATAACACAATTTTTCATCGCAGCAAAATGTACGGATCCCGCAAAATTTCTTTTTGCGGGTACGAAGTCGCGGGCAGCATTTAGTGTTCATTACAATATCCATTATAAAATTTGTAAACAATAAACTTAAAACAATGTTACCGTCGCGTTGTAATTAAACAGTCGAAATACAAAAGCTGAAAGGAAACGGAAATCGAATGTTAAGCTGAATATACCTAAGTTTAGAATAAATGAATACAAAGTGTAAAACTTTCTCACAGATTCACGGAAATGTTATTTTACGATTAATTCTCAACCGATTAAGGTGTTTGGACTGATTGAATAATGTTAGAAAATATATTTAATATCTGACTTTATTTTAGATAATGCTTGGAGAATACCTAGAGATACTAATTAAACCATTACATGACAGTATAATATATAATAATACCTATATGACCGTTTCACACCACGTCAATCTGGCCCCGTGCTAAGCATCCGAAGAACTTCTGTTACATTCTTATTTTTATTCCTTCGGCGGAATTCGAATTAGCGATCTCCGCTCAAGCACCGACTCCCTATTCATCGAGCCACAGAGGTCGGCAACAGTAATATTATAGAAAATTGAGCTTCTTTAGTATTATTGCTTTACACTTTAAAGTTTCAAAATGTTAAATATTTAATTTCCCTATAACGGATTTAAGAGAATTTGCAATGAGAAATGCTTGAGAATATCAAAAATTCACTTTGAAGATGCGCTCGAATGTCTAAGGTTGGTAGAAAATTAGTAGCATACGTAATCTGAGGAGTGAGGAGCTTATTAATAGAAAGTATATAGCTCATTGTAAAGTCTCATATAATCTCGTATCTCCGTCTTAAAAACGGTTGACCGTATAAAAAAACTCAGGGAATACTCGCTTTACACGGCATACTGATACATCATTTTGTTATATTTTATTTTGAAGCAATACTACAAAGTATGCGCTAGCTTTGCAGTTTGTTTAGCGTTATGATGCAAGATATACTTTCTGTGTACTAGAAATATATACAATATTAAAACAGTTTCAATTATAATGTATATATTAATAGGTCTTTTACATTAAATTGAGCTTCATTCTCAAAAAATACTGTAACATTAAAGTGACCGGCTTAAGAGCCTCACTAGATATTACGTCGGCATCATTTAAAATTATATAATTGCCTGGATTCAAATTATTTTTTTAACATTTGAAAGAGCTTTTGACCGCGGTTCCACTCGCATACACAACGTAACCCACGAGAGCACTGTCCTTTTTTGGGATTAAAAGTAGTTGCTTTAATCTAGGGCCTTATAATCCACTACCATACCAAATTTCATCAAAATCTGTTCAGTAGTTTTTCCGTGAAAGAGTAACATCCATCCATCCATCCATCCATCCATCCATCCATCCATCCATCCATACATACATACATACATCTTCACAAACTTTCACATTTATTATAGTAGGAGAATATTAAGCCAATAATTAATCTACTTGATAGTTTTTAGGGTTCTGTACCCAAAGGGGAAAAACGGGACCCTATTACTTAGACTTCGCTGTCTGTCTGTCCGTTTGTCCGGCTGTCTATCACCAGATTGTATTTCTTTAACCGTGATAGCTAGACAGTTGAAATTTTCACAATGATAATGATGTATTTCTATTGCTGCAATAACAACAAATACTATTAATGGAATAATATTAGGTCCTTACATAATATGAAATTGGCGTTATGTCGTACTGGCCACTTTGATCTCAAATATATCTTCTTTGGTTAGGAATTCCAATTTCAAATTTATACCGCTATTTACTCATTTATTTGCGTTTCGAAAACCGTAATTCATTTGTTTTTTTGCTCTTTTGGTTTTTTCTTTGCGTTTGTTTACAAAATGAAAAATTGAAATATTATATTATTTTTGAGTACGAGTTCCACCGTGGCACCAGTCCTGCAGAAACGGCTCGAAGGATTAATGATGTGTATGGCAACGGTGTCGCAAAAGAAAACATAGTGCGTTTTTGGTTCCAACATTTTCGTTCTGGAAAGTACGAGTTGCAGAACAAGACCCACGGACGGCCGGAGACCAAAGTTGATAATGAAGAATTGAAGGCTATTGTGGAAACGGATCCATCGCAAACCACGTACGAGTTAGCTGCAGGCTGCGGTGTTAGTGATAAAACTGTTTTAATCCACTTGAAGCACATTGGGAAGATGAAAAAGCTTGAAAGTTTGTGGAAAACCTCATGAATTGAGTGCAGCAAACCGACAAATACTCGTTACATTACTCAACCGGCACAATAATGAAGGGATTTTAAATCGAATCATTGCCTGTGATGAAATGTGGATCTTGTACGATAATCGGAAACGCTTATCGCAATGGCTGAATTCTGGCGAACCAGCCAAAGCGAAAATTGACTCTAAAAAAGTTACTTGTGAGCATTTGGTGGACTAGTGCCGGTTTTGTTCACTACAGCTTTCTAAATCTAGCCAGACTAATACGGCAGATATCTATTGCCAGCAACTGCAAATCATGATGGAAAAGCTAGCGGCTAAATAACCGAGGTTGGCCATTCGCTCTAGGCTTCTGCTTCAGGACAACGCTAGACTACACACAGCACAACAGACGGCCACCAAATTAGAGGAGCTTCAATTGGACTGTCTTAGACATCCACCGCATTCCCCGGACCTTGCTTCAACAGATTACCATTTTTTTCGAAATTTGGATAACTTCTTGCTAGCATTGTTAAATAGTTTTATTGTATAAAAGTTTTCCTTATTATAATAGTAAATACTACTTTAAGTTAAAACCGAATTTATTAACTAAAATTTTCTTTTATCAAAAAACTCAAACCAAATGTAGATAATAGACAAATAAAGATAAAAATAAGAAAATACTGATTATCATATTCTTTAATAACTTGGTATTTTAATGATTGTACGTGTTATAGCAAATCAAACCACAAATAAAAAAATACTAATTATAATATGCTTTAATAAGTTGATATTTTAATTTTGTATTAAGTATATAGTTTAAGTATAGCATCAAACAATTTTCATAATATTATACCAATACTTTCTTAAACTTATTTATAATGTAATTCATAATTTATAATGAAATTAAATTACTAATAATTAAGTATTAACTAACATTATTAATATTAACATAATAAAATCATCAAATAAGACAATTACTTAATAATTTAGCTACTATTTATAAAATAGGTTTTAGACAATGGTATTTATCTTATCTTGTGTTGTTTCTCTCACAGCCAGTCCAATACTGACTTCAAAAATTGCGGCACAATATTTAATAAGAATTATTTGGCACTATTATTACACCGGAAGTTAATGTTGATATTTCACAGCGTTTTGTATTTCAGTTAAAATATTATTTATTTATTTAAAATCACTAAGTTGATATTAGATGCGAATAGACGAATGCAAGCCAACAAAGATCTTTGACAATTTTCTATTCCTCATGTATGTGACTTACCGTGTAAGCACCCGTCTCATGTAAGCACCCGTCTCATGTTAGTACCCGTCTTAATGAGAACAAAAAAATCATTAAGCCTAAACCTATATAAATGACGACTCGTACCGTGCAGCGCCTAGGTAATCTAGGTATCTCTTTCGTCTAAATCATCGATTTAATATTATAGTGTAGAGAGTAAACTAATAGTATATTTGGGCAAAAACAACTAAGAAGGGCAAAACTCATATCGTTCTAATGAAATTGAATGAACAAAATGAACGATTCCGTTTCATACAGAATTATCTTTGCTTTAGGTACTTGAAAAAGCAATGACGTCGTAAATGCGGATACAAGTTCTAAATCTAGGGCGAGTGCGGATATTTGAGTTGGCATTGGCAGCGAATGGGAAATTAGCCCACATGCCATTGTTTTGGTGTTTAAAATTTTATTGGAGGTAGGTATTTATTTGCTAGTTCTTGTTAACAAAAGACGTTCTTTTTATATTTCTTGTACGGTTATAAGTTACTTAGTTATGCATTTTGTATTCTATACAGTATTATTCTCATGTTTGCTATGTTCATAAAGTAGTATAACCTATTTTAGTTGTTAATTGTGTCTATGAAAAGATAATAATTTGACGGTTAAAAAGTATTAAATAAATAAGCATCAAAAATCAAATTGTTCAGGAGAGCAATTTAATGTTTTAAATTACAGAAAAATTGCCATTTTTTTATTTATTGTCAAATAGTGAAAATGAAAACAACCATGAAAATAAAAAACCAAAGGCACAAATAGGCATTTTTGTTTTTTTTGGCTTGGCGTCGTTTTATGACGATTTTTGTTGCTTGAATCAATTGAGTCTGTAATTACCTTTAAACCGTCGATATGTATACAAAAGTATCACTTTAAAAGTTGTGTCAAAATTATAAAAGCTATATTGTTACTAAATACGGAAAATAATAAAGTTAATATCAAAGACAGGTTAAGGCCTTATTTAGGTTAAAGAATTTAATATAAAGTTACATAATATAAAGACTCCGGAAAATCCTCATTTTCTAAAATATTTTAGCCGCTCGTCCTTCAAAGCCAGTAGAAGTAAATGAAATTATGAAAAATATTTACAACAGATCTCACATTTCCAAGAAGCAGGAAAACTATAAATATATTAATTATATAATTATAAATAGCGGTTCAAGCACGTTTAACTTGAGCTATGTACGAGTAAGTGGAGATTTACTCATTATTCTTGTGTCCAAAATGAAATAAAATAATAATACACTTGAGAAAACACTCAGCTTAAAATAAAGTTAAACTAAATATACTCGAGAAAACTCCACTAGTTAAGAAGTTTCCTGAGAAACAATGAAAGTTTTTGTAAGCAGTTAATAGTTGAACTTTTAAGTACTTGATAAAACTAACGCGAGTAGAAAAAATTCTATTCAAGTGTTCGGGAAAGTCTTGTTAGTCGTTAGCTGTAAGTAATTTCTTTTGATCCTACTCGCTTTAGCGTCAGTTCATAACGAGATGCGATGCAACGCGATGCGGCGCTTCATTTTTAGGATAGCGAGTCAAAATTGAACTTTATGCATTACACAAGAAGAAACACGTTTCATTGCAAGAGTTCTAATTTCGAACTGCACCAAGCTGCGTGGCGCGGCGCCGCTATTGCAATGAAACGTGTTTCTTCGTGTGTAGAGAATAAAGTTTGATAGGCATGTTGAAATGTTGACAAAAAAATTGTTGGCAAAAAATCTAGAACTCATTTTCGTAAAATAACGAAGATACAAACAATTTAAAACTGCAACAAAAAATGTGCGATATATCGGCCTGGGACATCACGAGTTGCTACCGCCATACATTTGTCATTAAAAAAAAATAAGACTTATGTGTAGATATCTCTATTCAATAATTTTAAAATTTAAATTTTAAAGTTTCGTGTTGTTAATTGGCATTTGCTCAATTTTCATGGTAAGGGTAACGACAACATAATTTTTTCTTAGCTTTCTAACCCTATGTTATGTAAGAGTTAATAATAATAATTTATTATTAACTAGTTGCCAATGGCAGGATTAAAAGTGATTTAATTGCAATTCACAAACATACGCCCATTTACATGTTATAGAAGATACAGAGATAATAATATTAGGTGTCAGAACTATAACGATTTATAAAAAATACTATCAACATTTACCATAATATAATTTATACAATATAAATTATACTTCTTTTCAAAATTGGGTTTTGTCAAAAGTTGTTTGTATGGTTTTAAACTTATTACATGTGCCTAAATAATAATTTCTTAACTAATCTTTTTCAATCTTGGAACAAGCTTTATAATAGTATTGTAATAATTGTAACCTTTTAAGCTCTAGAATTTATGCTCAGTATATAACTTAGTAAGCTCCAGTTAAGCTTTAAGCTTATCTCGAAGCTTGCTTAGTTCAAGTCTTAGAGTTTCATCTGCCATCGATTTGCATATTTTCAGAATATTATTAAACCTTGAGATTGCTATTATATTGTTCACTTGATGTTTCCCACAACTTCGTGCACGCGTGAGGAAATTCCACAGAAACAGTACATTTTCCCGCAATAAAAAGTAGCTTATGTCCTTTCCCGTAGTCTACTCTATATCTGTACCTAATTTCATCAAAATCAGTCCAGTAGTTTCGGAGAATATTATTCAATGCAAATAAACACATACAAACACAATAAACCCATACAAACAAACAAATATTTCTTATTTGAAATAGTAGTATGCTCATTTACTTTAATTTAATTTAATTTAATTCTGCCAAGTAAAAAATAACTTGTATACTTGTCTATACAAGTAAATAGGCAGGTAACTAAATGTGAATAAATCGCTAAATTTGCACGAAAGATCGGTCCCGGGTAGTGTATAACTAGTAAAGAGAAGTTTCTTTAGCACAATATTTATAATGATTAAGCTGTTTAAGCAAAATCGTAGCAAGAAAAGACGCGAGGTAATAGGTATATTCAATTACTTTGTTTGAAAGCATACAAGATTGTTACGGGTGTTGTTAAAAATAAAATAAGATTCTCCGTGACAATATATATATTTAAAAAAAAAGGAAAAAATAGGGGTCGTGGGCAGAAGGCCGTATGGTCTGGACTAGCCTCTTGGTGTCAAGGTAGGATAAGGGGATTTAAACCACGTGGGAACTTAGCTGAGGATCCAGCTGTCTAGCACGTGGCGGATGCGAGCTAGGGCTACCACTCCTGGAAGCTTCTCCGTCACCGCTGCGTCCGTACGTCGTAGATAGATCCTCTCAATAAAAAAAATAAATCCCCGTCCAATGATCATCAGCACTCTGAACTCCAGCTAGATATAAGTCCTTTTAATTGGTGCCTCGAATGCTGTAGTTGGCGGTGTTTCGTGCCCCAAATCAAGTTCCTGGAATAATCACGGTAATGTGTCGGTAGGAGTTCGGTCCTACAGCCAGCGCGATTTCAACCCCAAACGATCAAAAATCACGGGCTGTGTGACCATTACAAAGGTAGGCAAAATAAAAAAGATAAGATGATATTAAGGGCAACCAATATGATACAAACATCGTAACATTTTAATAGTGCTAGATTGGAAAGACGAAACTACAATTGAGCACGTGGTATGGCCAATCAAATAATTGACAACTAATTTACCAAGATGATAGTTTACATGAAAGAATAATGCGTTTTAATACAAGCATGATTTTCTAAATATTCACAACACAGATACACTAAATTACTCACCGTGATACACGGGATTAAGAGTTAAAAGAAACTGGAAAAACTTCAACAATAAAAATTCTACTTCGTCTTCTAGCAGGAGGAAAAAAAGGCCCTGTCATCTCGCGACAGCCCTTATATACTCCTACTGACAATGTTTTTTTTTTAACTGACAACTAGCGGTAATGCATAATCCAACCGCCACAATAAAGAAATATTGGAGATGAAGCTCTAGTTACAAAACCTTTGCCAATAGATGGCGTCGTCTAACATAATTTAGTTATTAAAGTTAGGAATAACAGTCAATAGATGACGCTAGGAGCGTCGTTATAAGTTATATTAATGCGTTAAAATGTAGCTATGCTACAAGATGTTTCTATCCGTAATAGGATTATATAATTACATTGTATAGACCAGAGTGATAAGTGTGAGTTATTGTTTTCGTATTCGATCGTGAGCGCGTTTGGCGTTTACTAGGAACTTGTATGTGATTTGTACAGCGCCACCTAGTTGTAAACGCGACAACTAGGTAAAATCACATACAAATTCCTAGTAAACGCCAAACGCGCTCACGATCGAATGCGAAAAGAAAAACTCACACTTAGCACTCAGAGCTTATTGGAACGTAAGTGACCGATAACCATAATGATGATTATTTACAAAACATATTACCGCCATATTTTTCTCGCAGGTACAGAGGAGTTAAAGGATAGAAAGGAGAACAGGTTTACGCTTATGATAATAGATGTTATTTTCCCCTTTTTTACGTTCCTTTTACCGATAAATCATAATTATCATAATATTTATTAATACGTGAAGCAAAAGTTTCAGTACAGTTTTACGAGAATTGTGCGAACGGAGGAGTATGATATTTGACAACGTGAAAGTTAATGTGGAGGAAGGTGTGCGGAAAGCTAATATTTAAAAAAAAATGCTTAGAAAAACATAAAAGTAATAAAAATAACAACAACACACAACTGATATTATTAACACACACTAAGAGTGCGTTTGATAGTTACAATTTTTTTACAAGTTGACGTTTGTCAATCTGTTACAACAATAACATTGTTTTCTATTTAAGAGGCAAAATAATCCTTATAAAGTTGAATCTTAAAAATATGGTAATTATTATGGGCGAATTTCGATCGCAGAGCTCTAGTAACGTTAATTAGTTATACTTACATAACATTCAGGTAAATAGGTTAACGTACGGTATATATTACTACGCTAGTTGATTTAAAAATCTATGGTACTAGCAGACAGGATAGTGTAGAAATTTATTTCAGAATCGAGGAAAATATTTGCGAGGTAAAAAGGTAACTGTACAGTGTAGCTAACTACGCTAGTTGGTATGAAAAATATTTGCGATATGACTAATAGCTAAGTAAACGGGGAGAAGATTACTTTCATACGGTTTGCTGATATCATAGCTGCCGTAGCAGAGAGCACAGAACAACTACAAAAACTCCTTTATCACATGAACACGATATTTCCGGAATATGGAATGAACATAAATTTTTCAAAAATAGAATATCTTGTAGCGGATAGACGACAGAGTGACCAAGAACAACTAACGATTAATGGAAACACAATAGAGAGAGTTCACAAATACAGATACCTAGAAAGTATAATAAGTGACGACTCCTGATGTACTGCGGAAATTACCACTAGTATTGCAATAGCTAAGAGAGAATTCAATAAAAAGAAACAATTTTTAAAAATAAAAATAAAAGTAAAGAAACAACTAATAAAAATATATATCTGGAGTTTAGCTTTATATGGTAGCGAGTCCTGGACAATGAGAAGTAGGGATAGGGCATGATTAGAGTTCGAAATGTAGTGCTGAAGAAGGATGCATAAGTTGGAAGGAAAAGAAAACTAACGAAGATGATAGGATTTCTCCTACACAGAGAAACATATTAATAACTCTAGAAAATAGAAGAGGAAAGATGATTGGGCATCTTTTAAGACATGACACATTCATAAGGATTAATTAGACAATATTAGAAGGAAAGATAGAAGGAAACAGGGGTAGGGGAAGGCCAAGGAAAAACTATATTAGTCAACTTGTAGAGAATATAAATGTCATGTCCTATAGAGAGCTGAAGGTACTAGTGGAGGATAGAGAAGTGGCGGAAGCTCCACCGACAAGGGCCCTGCCCTTAAATTAAAGAAAGAATAGCTAATAGACATTTGCTGTCTTCACAAAAGCTAGTGACAGTAATTTCACTTTTCTATTCGATTTTATTTACGTTTCCTTATATATAATAAAACGTTTATTAACTAGTTAGACTAAACTAGTGACCGCATTTTCGATAACTGTATTTTAAATAAACAAAAAATAAATTCTGTCGGTTTCAATTGTTTGTTTAAAAATAATATTTTTTTTCTTTTTAGTGAAAATTATCTATATTATTATGAACACATTTTAAGAAAGTTATAAATTCAAAAAAGCCCCCGCTATTTTCACTCTGTCGGCAAAACAAACTCAAGCGTTATTTCATGCCAGTTTTCTGTGAAGCCGTGGTATTTTCCCAAATAAGCATTACGGATCCGCGGACCTGCTAAACAATCACCAGTGATGATAATGATTAGATACTATATTATTAAGTTATTAATATTATCTATTGTTATAGTCGGCGGCAAAAATGAAGCAGTAAGGATATATATACTATAGTTATGATGATGAAGACGAAAATCATTTTGGCAATAGCAAAATTTCAAAGATATTGATATCGGTGCAAAAAACTCCGTTATTACCTTTGTCATCACAATAATACGTTGGTGTTTCGTGTGAAGATGATGGTGGTGATGATGATGATGATTACAGAAAGTGGTATGATGGCATATGCTAGCAGTTCTTTAAACAACGCCGGAATCCCCATTTCCCAAACATGTATCTATAAGGACTCAAGTTCTGTCCAGTACTTTTGGATCCAGGGTATACATTGGTGCAAAATCTTACTTTTTGGTAGCACATGCTTGGACTACTTCAGAAATGTATGTCCATATAAATTTCGTGGAGTTCCCTCAATTCCTCGTGGATTCCATCATTAGGTCACCACTTTGATTTTGACAAGATTATTGTGGTTTTTGTTAGCGTTTTTGTGTTAAAGATCCTTTTTTATAGTAAATACAAGTTTTTAAATGTGTATTCTACCTGGAGAATAGCAGATTTAAAAAGAGAACTGAAAACCAGGGGTGCCACGCAACAGGGAAAGAAAGCAGACTTGGTTGCAAGGTAAGGTTTAATTATTCGTTTCTTACTGTTCCCCAGCTTTGAACAAACTCATAATCTAACGATAGTTTATATTAGAAGCATAAATCAAAGAAAGCAAGCCAGCAGAATAAGTTTGAAGTATTCAAAAACTTACAATAATAATATAACCTCACATTTTAGATTATAAGGTTAAACATTAATTCTTTGTTGCAGATTGGAGACGTACGACAGTAATTTCAATTTTGAAAACGTAGCAAGTGGACAAAACAGCCCAGAACCAGATGCAGTTACCAGATGAAGGAGCATTTTGACATGTAAATAGTAACACATTACTGCCTCCTCTAACCAGACAACATATTTATATTTTTCAAAGTAAGATAGAACATTGTGCAGCCAAGATATAATATGAAAAAAAAATATATAATTTTTGCTATATATTACTTGTTTATTCTCAGATCGGCCAAAAATATAGATAACTTATTTATTTCAGATTCAATAGAAGACTGATGATGGATTCAACATGTATGAAAGCAGATACCTTTTAGTCTCTCGATCATGTGTTGTTGGAGATTGAACTTTTATAAAAGGTTTCTTTAAAGCATCAATGAAGAAAATTTAATATGAGTCAACATAAAAATTAAAGAAAATGGCACAATTTAAGAGTGTACATGTGAATGTGCTGTGGGAAGTGGCAAGGAAGCCCACTGCAAACAAATATATCAATAATATGCTGAAAGTCTTTATAGATTTCTATGAAAATTACTTCAAGGAAGCAATATTTAATAAGTATATTTATAGAAATTATGAATAAAACAAATACATATGTCAGAAACAATTTTTGTTTATTTAGAATACCTTCCCTAAAGTTGCATAGTATTATAGAAACAAATAAATTCTAGAAGCTAGTGGTACATAATATGGAATCAAATCCGATTTTATTATCCTAAAACTCTTACCTACACCTATTAAACGTTCAATATGAACTCGTTGACTAGTCTATCCCGTTTTACTGTTATACCTCGTAATTGAGACTTCCCTTTTAAAAATGTGGGAATGTTTATACTAATGCCTTTAGCTGCAAATATATCTTGCACATCGAATCCACGATCTGCCATAATACTGTCTTTAGGTTCACATTTTTTCAAGTAAATTACTTCTCTCAATAATTTGTATATCTGAAGTTGAGCCACCATAGCCCTCAGAGCAGAAGCTAAATAAGGTAAGGTAACCAGGGGTAGCACCTACCAGAAATTTCATAGTATTTTTGTTTTTATAAGAACTGAATATAGCCTGCTGAGATGTTGGGTTCTTGGGTTTTGTTATTGGAATTTCAGTTCCATCTATTATTATCCTTGTGTTTGCATAGCTTTTTTTAAACTGTGCAAGCATATGATAGTCTAACTTCCTTTCTCGCCGAATATCAATAATTGACCACATGTGATATGTAAAGTTAAGCCAGGTTATAAAAATATTGGATAAGTACGAAAGTTTTACTAATACCTACCAAGAAAATTTGATAGTTTATAATCACATTTGTTTCTTCTTAATTTAATCAGCATTAATAAGAGTTGGTCTTCAACTGATATATTGGTAACTTGTCTTCCCTTATACAATAATTGTATGCCATAGGGCATAGTGTGCTAAAGACTAATTTAAACTTATCATGATTTTCTAAACCAGTATAAAAATGGATTGTCTGATTGTCAATTCTAAATATAAATAAAAAAATCTTCAAGCACAAATATCCTGAAGAAAGTTGATGTTTGTGTCGATTGATGGATATTTTTACTGGATCCTGCAGAAGGAATGTTGTCCTTTCTTTCTTCATCACCAATACATAGAATTTCAACCTCATGAGCATACTCTAGGTCCGTTGAAACTTCAGTAACAGTAGTATTGTCTAATAAGGGCTCATCTATTGTACTTGAAGTCACAGTACTAGGTATTATACAACACTTAACATTTCTTCTTTGCAAACGTTCAGCTCGTGAAGAAGAGCCGGGGCCTGACGTAGTGTTCCAAGAAAATATTGTGGGTATGGCAGATTTCTTTAGAAATTTTCGTTTTAGTGGAAAACCTAAAACAATAAGGCAAATAGTTACAAAATGTAAAATGGTTACGCTGTAAGACTATGATCATTTTATCCACATGACGACCACTGACTACGAAACAAGACATTATTTAATATATATTTTATAATATACACACCTGTTACTTAGAAATCGTTTTAAAATATGTTTCTTTAAAATGCTTACTGCAAAACCTAGAATAATCACATACTTTGAAATTCGCTCTTTTCAAAGCTCTTTCCCATTTTCTTCTTAGGGATTAGAAGGAAATATAAGTGAACCTATTTCTTCACATCCAAAAGCTACACACCGACCCAATAATTAATAAAAATAAAAATCTTTGAATTGTTTCATTTTTGTATGGAGTTTGACTGCTACCCTGTAACAAACTTTTGGCGCCCTCTACAATGAACTGTTTGTCAGTTTTCTTCCTCATTATCAATGACATATTATCAGTTTGATATCTATAATGTCATAATACAAACAAACTATGACAACGGTCAACCTGCTTATGAATAAGATTCCCTGATAGTACATCAAAAATAATTATCATGACATGTACAGCAGAACATTAATAGTAATATTTCTATAGATGCGTTAATTGGCTGGGTCTTCAAATGAAATACTTATGACGGCGTCATACTTTATTGGATACCCACGTTAGGTGGTGGTAGGCGGACGACTAGCTCTCGCGGAGGTGTCGTCTGTCCTCATACATACACAACACAAGGACATAAAAATTATTATAATCAAATGATCTGACTTTAATACTGCGAAATACATATATACTAAAAGGGTGTGGACCTGTCCGTCAGTCATTAATAATATACACTACTTTTCCTTTCGTCAACAGTTTCATCTACTGGTACCGCGGCGAGCAAGTAGTGAACTATGCGCAGCGCGGCGGCATCAGCGTGGAGACTGAGCAGCGGACCCGCACCAGCCGCCTGCTTATCGCGCGCGCCATGCCGCACGACTCCGGCAACTACACTTGCGCGCCCAGCAGCTCAGGTATGTATTACGACCCCGCAGGTTCATTCACGTCCACAGGCGAATACACCTGCGTCGTCAGCAGTTCAAGTATTTACTAGCCCTGCAGCCTATAGTCACGGGTGTGAACGAGGGTACTCCTCGTAGGTAGACGCGAGATATCGCAACTATTTCTGCGCTGCATTATTGGAAAGGCTGACCAGTGACCACGGCATATCACGCATTGTATCTTTGGAAAGGCTGACCTCTAGGTACATTTTCTTGAGAACATACATCTTGTCCACTCACATTCATTGAAAATTTACTATCCACAACACATATAACCGAATAGCTAAATTTACTGTATTATAATTTTAACGAGATAATTATCTCTGTTTAGAATCCGCGTCCGTGATAGTCCACGTACTGAGCGGGGAGCGGCCGGCCGCCATGCAGAGCTCCAGTTCTGTCCCGCGGCAGCTGCACCCGGCTGTCATCACCGGCCTCGCCGCCACCACCACTATCAGGCGGCGCTCCTGGCTGCCCTTCACCATCACCGTCGTGGTCTACTGCTTCACCTCTCTCATCATCGTCTACTTCATATTTCTAGTCAACATCGGCATGCACCTCTTCTTCAGCGACACCTTCGCGCCGATCCGTCACGCATATAGATGACCAAATTTAGAATAGAGATGCATTTTAAAATTTTATGGAATAAAACGCTTGTATGTAACGATTAAAAATTTAATATTATTAATGTAATTGTGTATTAAATACAACGATTTGTAGATAATAATAATGTTAAGTTTATCTGTATGTTTATTTTAAACTTTATCGTTATGAAATAACGATAAAAGTATTGTGCTGTAATTGATACTGTAATTAAAAGCAGCTGTTACATACAGCTAGCATATAATCTATACAAATAAATGCAATTGAAGTAACTGTTTTCCACATTCAAATAACAGATATTACCGACTGAATATAAGAATTTTATACAACTTTAGACAGACATTTCTGTCTGATATGAAATCATCAAAACTGTATAAATGAAAAGAGGTTTGACGTCAAACTAAATTTAAATTCAATGTAAAGTGCTCCGCGACAAATTATTAGTTACGCTAATATAATCAAGTCAACAGTTTTAATCAAAACTTAATTAGAGCGACTATTGAAATTTAATTACTCTGGAAAAACTTCACATGATAATTATAGTCTACCGTTAAGCTTTTTCTAGTTAAATACGCCAATCTCAATCCTGTAGCAAGATTAAGAGAGAATCGATTTCGATCCACCGTAGCGGGATTTAATCTGCGCTGTCTGTCTGAGCTTCTATTTGTATATCGCTCTATTTGCCTTTTATCATAATTCTTAATTGCTAAATAGCTTCTCATATCTCCCAAGGATTATCCTCCCTGTATGCTTAGAGTCTTATGCCTCGGGCTTTATGAAATATTTATGGAGTCGCAACACAGAATAAGAGATACGTCTGAGCTCTCGTACGGACGTTTTTGTTCTTAAAAAGTTTCCCTTATACGTGTAATATAAATATTAGTAAAAATGTTCTTCTTTTGTTTCTTTTTTTCTCGTCTTTCGCAGGACTATTGTTAAAGTGAGCAATTTGTGATTGGATGTACGAAAAGGAGCCCATATCTAATTCTACAGCACAATAAACTGTCCATCCACAGCGTTAATATAATCATTGATTTTTCTAAAAACAGAGAGAAATTCTCTACTTTAGACAGAACGTAGCCACATTACACCGGATTTCCGATAGATTTCAAAATAAAAATTTCGGTAAAAATATGAAAATTACGAATACCGATACAGAAACCACAACTATGTACACAGGGAATTCCAATTTGGATAGTAATACGAAATCATTGCGAAAAAAGAAACAAGTTCTTCCAATTGAAATTGCGCGGTTCCAGAATTTTGTTTATGAGAGTGCATAATATTGTTTCTGGAATATTCGACGCTGTTACGTCGTTGTTTACAAATAGCTCGAACAAAACGATATATTGATTCACTGGTCCCAGTCACTTAAGCCACGGGCTTAGAGTGGACTGTAAACACTCGTGTGTCCTACTATTCCGTACTTCTAATAAGTTGTTTTGAATACCCTTTCATGCAAAAGAAACACTAGTAGATACATTACATTAAGTTCAAATTACTTTGTACTCAGCATTGCCTTTTACTTCTATGTTAATAAATTACATGCTATATTTTCATTTTATAGTTTTTTTTTCATCAGAGTTTGTATGAACATTCACAGATTGCTGAAAATCAGATAATAGGTCGCCCCATTATCTTTGCATATTAAAACTTAATCATCTTTGCGTATTCATTAATCAAAATTCAATTATGTTAATCGAGAAATGAGTGTTTTGTAATGGCAGAGAATTCGGTGACGCCCGATGTATAATTATGAAAATAAATTTTCATTGAAAACCTTACGCGCTTAACGATAATTTATTTTATATGCATAACCTATTGTATTCAGCTTGGCTCGAATGACTTTATTTGTTTTAGAATCTTATTTTAACCAACAAATATTTTGCCGTCTTCCACGCAATTTAAATTTTCTGAAACACTCTGTAACTTTGTAAATATAGTTAAGACGTGTATATAGAATTATGTATATAGTCGTAGGGCTTGTTAAATTTATTAATGTAAAATATTATACTAGATAATAGGATTTTAACAATTTATTTTCTAACTAACTAAATTAAATATTCGTCGATTTTACAGTAATTAAAAACTATTGAATACTATGTTCAATTATTTTTTTAATAAAGTATTTTTGTGCACTGTTAAATGTTTATTATTGTTCATTGTAATTATTTTAATGAATTAATATTAGATATATTGAATTAAGTAGTTATCAAAATTTTTAAAGAATATAATTTTTCACGATTACTTCTACTTATTTATTAATGTTTTCATAATGATTAGGCTACGAAAAAAGAATTATATAGGACAAACCTATATTATTCATATCTTTTAGTTATGAAATATTCATAGAATGATGAAAAATAAACGTTTAACAAAATGTTTATTCATATGTAGAACATGCCAGAATAGGCATATTTTAAAATATAGTTAACAAAGGTTGTGTAATAACTATCATGCTTAGATGTAATTATGTTACTTAATGTTTGTAAGTTAACTATAGAAATAAAAAATATCTAATGACAATCACGTTCATTTTATTTTTAGTGGCCTTAAAATTTTTTCTACTAGAAAATGTATGTCTCTCTTCTGTCGCAAGCCGGGGCCTACTTGGTAATGACTGCTGCAAATTTTTAGCCGACAAAAAAAAACGGAGGAGGTTCTTTGTTTTATTATATTAGAAGATCATACAGACGAGATATTTTATAATTTCAATATTTAATACATTTTAGATTATGGTAGTATAGGTACACATAATATTTAATACACATCCATGACCCAGGAAGACAGATAAACTTTTTGTTCCTTCGGCGGGATCCGAACCCGCGACCCCCGGCTTGAGCACCAACGCGCTGAACCACTGAGACACAGAGGTTGTCAGAGGATTTTAAAAATGCTGCGCCGCGTCCCGTATCGTCTCATTTCGATGTGAGCTGACCCTTAGTCCTTCTGCAAAAATGGACTTTGACAACAATCTTGAGTAAGTTGTTATTTTATAATAATTAACATAATATAGTAGATATTTTAAGATATTTTATAGTCTTCAACACTTTAGCAAACCGAATATACTAATGATGAGTTTAGTAAGGCTCCACCTTAAGACTGTTGAATGAATTCATAATTGAAATTAATTTCTCCTCGAAGACTGGTACCTAGGTGTTGAGAAAAGGAATAAGTTAATAGTGAACTGAGGCGGAAACTTGAAATACTGAAACCTAACATACAGTAAGAACCTGAATTATCTCGAAAATTAATATTCCTCAAAAAAAAATCGGTTGTCTGTAAAGTCGGTTTACTGACGATAGTTGAACGTGACAACGTCATGATTATAGTGCGCGCGGAACTAATTGGCCGCGCCTTAGGTAGGCGTGTTGCCGCCGCGAAGTCCGGCGCCGAACTGAGTAATAACATCAAGCGCATAATAATATATAATAATTATAATAATATATAATAATACCAACAACAACAACAACAACAACAACAACAACAACAACAACAACAACAACAATAATAATAATAATAATAAAATAATAATGAGGTACCGGCAATGCGAGGTAACGCTGGTACTTGGTAACAGTAACAGGTAACGGTACTTGGTAACAGTACTTGGTAACGCATGAGTCATGTTTTTTCGTGCGTGCAGCAAGCTCTATCGAATTATAAGACGTTATCACGTCAAAAATATATACTCGTAACTATAGGTAATACGTGATAGGGAATCGATTATTATATCTGTGAAAATCACATATGTTAGGTTTAAACTTTTAATACCGTGCATTAGGGCATGCACATGTTCAGAACGGTCGAGTGTTAGGTTTTTAAATGTAAAATAATATTTTATTGAGTTCTTATCAATTTTATAATTAAAAATATTATTTTGTTTATTTTTTAAATTGACAGTTAGTTATTTTGTGTAAATTTTTAAATTGTAGCGGGCAATACTGGGCAAAAAGTTGACTCGGTTGACACACTCGGTGGATCACTTTAGTTCCGGCTTTCAAGGGAGGTGGATCTAAGGTAATGATTATTATACTCGTAACTCACTTGAATTACATAAGAATTATTTTTATTTCGTGTTGGTAGATGATTTAAGATATTGAATAAAAGTGTTAATTCGCAGTTGTTATTTTCTTTAAAATCAGGTGTTTTTGTATAAAATAATATAAAAAAACTAGCTTTTGCCCGCAACTCCGTCTGCATAAGTACAGTAGTATCCTACGGGAATACTGTATAGCGGGATAAATAGTACTATATTTGTTAATCCATAGCTCAAACTACTACCACATCGAATTTCATCAAAATCTGTTCAGTAGTGTTAGCGTGAAAGAGTAACAAACATGCATCCATCCTCAAAAACTTTCACATTTATAATAGTAGTGGGATGCGACAGTAAATCAATCGTGCCTAATCACAGAAGGGAAAGGAGGGAGAAGGGATTTTGATGAAATTTGGTACAGAGATACTTTACTAAACGCTTCTTTTATCGCGACAAAATGTACAGCGCCCTATATACGATTTCTGTAAACAGTTGAATATAATATATTCGGAAAAGTAACAAAAGTATTGCAACTACTGAGATCTTTGCGATGGGCCATTCTGACGTATTATAGGTATGCCCTAACGTACAAGCCATTTGTACTGGCTATAAAGGCCACTGCCGGCACTTTAGACTCCCTTTATCTACCTCGTATACTGCCGTATGTTCCGCGCGCACTATAAACATGACGTTGTCACGTTCAACTATCGTCAGGAAACCGACTTTACAGACAACCTATTTTTTAAAATATAAAACTAGGGGGCAAACGAGCAAACGGATCACCTGATGGAAAGCGATTACCATCGCCCATGGACGGGTGTGCAACATCAGAGGTTGCAAGTTTGTTGCCAGCCTTTTTGGGATAATAATAATAATAATAATAATAATACGCTCCCTTCTAATTATGTAAAGATTACAATTATTAGAGATTAGATGTTTCCCGCGGCTTAGTGCGCGCAAAAAGAAATCGCGCGAGAACCGTACATTTTTCCGCGATAAAAAGTAGCCTATGTAGTCCTTTCCCGTGGTTTACTCCATGTTTGTCCCAAATATAATAAAAATTGGTTCAGTAGTTTCGGAGCCTATTCAATACAAACATTCATACAAACAAATCTTTCCTCTTTATAATGTTAGTATAGATATGTTCACGTTGCATAAAGATATCAGTCTGCCGCTTATAGACTGACGTGTCTATAGACTGCACTCGATTGATATACATTAACTGATTTATATTAGCTGGCGCCTGCCACGCCGTATACATGCTACAAAATAATATGGAAACAATACATATACATCATCATCGGGTGTACCATACGGTGGAAAATTAAATTTATTTAAAAAAAATAGAGTCTATTCACACACGAATATAACATGCTTGAATATAACTTCGACGCAGAAGCCAGAGTTTGAAATTTGTCCCAATAATAATAATAATAATAATAAAACATTTTTTCATTCAATATAGAGCTTTTTCAAAAGCGACTTGACAAACAGCTTATAAATATAAAATAACTTAAATAAAAGTAACTTAGATAAAAGTCATTCACTTTAGTACCTAACGTAGCATAAACTCGTAAAACTTATTAATTACGAAGTTCTTTTAGGTTATAAAGACCACTCTACTTTGAGCTGAGTCACGATGGCTTGACTTATAAAAGCCCAGTCTTATAAAAGTAGGTAATTGTTTTTTTTTCAATTTATTTCATTCCTATTGTTGCGATAATATGAAATTAATGTATGTGGGTAGGTGGGTACGTTCATACAATAACTAGATGTTAATGCATTACAGACACGCACTTGCCATTTTTCACGAATACTATTTTTATTTCAGATTGGTAGTTTATGAACCTAGAACGGAGATTATCAATCATGCAACGGATCTATTTTTGACGACTGACGATATGGAATTTGACGACTTCAGTGGCTCAGTGATTAGCACGTTGGCGCTCAAGCCGGGGGACGGGGGTTCGAATCCCACCAGAGAACAAAAAGTTATCTGTGTTCCTGGGTCATGAATGTGTATTAACTATGTGTATTATATAATTAAAAACTTATGTATAATATAAAAGTATTAAATATATTTCCTTATTATTGTCTGGTACCTACCCGCAACACAAATTCATTCAAAGCGTCCGTAGATATTATTATTATTATATTACTATCTACTTTATAAGGACTTGTATCAGCATCGTAAGATAGATCGTACAAATTCGTAAAAAAAGGTTATCTGAATGATCTTTCTCATTCGAATTCAATATTATCATTTACGAAAAGATTGTTGTGAAACTATCATTGGATGGCCCTACAAATTTCGAAGGTCAATAGAAAATCGTGTCTTGAATATTTTGCTCCCGGTCCTAATTAATATTAAAGACTCAATTTTATTTACGGTTCAGTCTATAAAGTAGAGCAAGTCGAGATTAACGCGAAACTTATATATTAAAAACAATATGTAGTAGTGCAGTGTATTAAACATTTATCATAACCTATCTTTCTATAACTATTTGTTAAAAACGTCCTCATTCAATAATTTTACGGTTTTTTGCGATACAAATTTGACGTTTCTAACAAATAGTTATTGGTAGATTGGTAGGTAGATTTGTAGGTTATTAAAACGAGCCATTAGTTACTAAAAAGGTTTTAAGCTGAGCTTCATAAAATCAGACCAACTCTAGACTTATCTAGATCTCCCTTTGATCAAAGCGAAGGATATCTTTAAACAACGCGACGCGACGCCTAGACTTTGACTCAACAAATCAAATGTGTTATGACTCTTGTAATTAATACAACACTGGCGTAATTTATTTTATACTAGCTGTTGCCCGCGGCTTCGCCCACGTAAATATAGTATCCCACGGAAACACTGTACTTTTTCGGGATAAAAAGTCGCCTATGTTTGAATCCAGGGCCTATACTACTACCATACTAAATTTCATCGAAATCCGTTCAGTAATTTTTTGCGTGAAAGGGTAACAAACATCCATCCATAAATTCAGCCATCACAAACTTTCACATTTATATATTGGTATGTATCCTTTCACATTTATATAATATATTAGTAGGGTTGTTGAGTAGGTATGTACAGGAATAAACAAGGAGTATTTTTTTTACCAATAACAGGAATGTAGTGCAACCAACTGTCGCTACATAGATTTTTAGTACGTACCTATCGGTAGTTTATCACGAATTGGAGGCTAACATTGGTACACATATTTGTCCTTCTCGAATTAAGTCAAAAAATTCCAAGTTTAAAATCCATCCTTTCATCGAAGCTAGAGTAAAAAATCAGTACTTCAAAAGAGCTGCGAAGTGTCACGTGAAAACATACAGAAATGTAACGCCCGGACCCAGTAGTTTGATCGGCAATCGAAGGAATCGTCAGTCCCGACACGAACAAATAATAAAGGCAATTTTTTTCATTCACTGTTTTCCTGAGCCAAAGACATAGGCTTAATTAAAGAGATCGGGTCAGTGATTCGCTTATTTCTAGGCGAGTAATAATGTTATGGAGTCAAGTATTAATTAGTGTTGTTATTTGATGAAATTATTTACGAGACTTTACTATTTTTATTATATTTTACGAGTACCTAGGTACGAAAGAATATGTGCGTGTTTGAATATTATAAGTTACTAGTTTCATAGTATTTTTTTTTATTCTCAACTGAACTGACTTAGGCATGGTCACTAGTCGGTCGCATTGTTATTTAAAAATATTATTATTTTTATTGATATTACACCTTCTTATACAAAATACTCGTGTCTCAGTGTTTGTTAGAGAACTCCTCCGCTTGACCGATTTATATGAAATTTTGCAGGTGTATTTGGTAGGTATGAGAAAAGGTTGTAAACTATTTTTATATATCCAAGTCATAAGAGTGGAGTGGCTTATTTCTGTATATATATTGGTAATTTGTTTTTTTTTTGTTTTTACAGTTATTTTTGGACAGTTTTCTTATTAAATGGACGTGAAAACGAGCAAACGGATCGCATTATTACCACCACCCAGAAATACCGCAACACCAGAGGAATTACAAGTTCGTTCCCGGTCCCCAAAATCCCCAACCCCTTTGGGCCTCCTGTAACCTCACTAGGAGAAACGCAATGGAAGCGTTATTTAACGACGGTTTTCTGTTAGGCCGCAGTATTTATACGGTCATACCGGAACCGGCCATAATGTTCCGAAGCATCTCCCACGTAAAAGCTAGAGTTTTGTAACATACTCACTTCGTTCACTGACAGACTTCACGTATTTTAAATGCATATTATAAATGATAGATGGAGGTACGTTCAGTTTTTTCATGAATAAAACTACAAAATAACATTTTGTGATAATATGTAACTTTATAATAAAGTTATAAGCTATTTACACTATCTGACACAATTTTTAAAAACAATAATTTTATTCATTACTAGTGAAATATATTTAAAAGTTATTGCAAAATTAAAACTTTGAACTCGATTTACTCGATATATGAATGTTGTTAATCATGATGTTCTTCCACTCAGCTCTTTAATTGTGACTGTAAATGAGACAATATTAATCTGTGCTATGCGAAACAAGTCAATAAAGGCTGTGTTTCTGCATTTAAACGTATAAAAGTACGGCAAAAATTTTAAGTCTTACGCGAGGAATTTTACTCCGACTACCGACACGATGATGTTATAGTAAAATATGCATGCAAGAGGGGCGTGTTTACAAGGAACTTCAAGCCCCTAGTTACTCTGCAGGAACATTTTAAATACAACGGTATTAGGGCCTTTGATATAAAACATGAATATTCTTCCTTTGAAATAAATCTCGATTCGTCTTGGGTTATTACAATACAATGTTTTCTTTTTAAATGAATTGAATTTTATTGGAAAGGTTTCAAACTAATATAGAATATAGAATAAAGTGAGAATAAAGAAAATTGTGAGGTTGTACTGTATTAATGTACTACTTTTTTATGCACATAAAATATGCACACACATGTTAAAGTCATGTGATCAAAATGTAAAAGATCTCCTCTACTTTTTCCATAAAAGTATAACGTTTACCGATAGCCAACACAAATAACTTCCTCAAACTCCGGCGAGAAACAAAAAGCTTTGATGTTTGTCATCATTCAATTGGGAATGTTTCGAGTTTCGATAGTTTGTTGACGGTCTGTTGACATGTAAGTACCTAGCCCGGGGCTTATCCGTCGATGACGTCACATGACCAATGGTTACACCGTCCCCATGGAACCGACCGTTTGCATTCATTTATCAAATAATCGATTATTATCTTGTGGTTTGCCAGGTTTTTGTGTGAAGCTTCTTAGGGCATGTCATAGAAATAAAACTACTAGATCCGTTTTGATCGAAAGTACACTATATTTAAATGTGATTATTATACATATATAAATTACACTATATTTAAATTTAATATGTAAAATTGTAAAGGTATTTCAGTATATAAATATTCTGATTAATTTCCTACTTTTGAAACTATCTAATACATAAACCTACCTTTTATTAACGTCCAACTTTTATATCAATTAGGTTAAAAACAGTTATTGAGTAAAATTGCAAATAAGTTACGTTTAAATAAGTGTAAGGAGAGACAACTTATAGTATTTCAGCTTATATTTGTATATTGCACAGTTTTTGGCACAATATTCGCTACATTCCTCCAGTTTCTAATGGCGCTTCCGTTGTATTTATCATGAAGCTCCCAGGGGTTGGAGGATTCGTTTTTTGTATTTTTACTGTTCTAACTTCGCAAAACTGATGTCCTTTTTATAAATTGGAAAAAACTTCCCCGCTATACATATCAAACGGTTTCTTTGTAATGTTTTTGTACCCGATCTGCTGGGATTTCGAAGAATCGAGAAACTTTAGCTTTTGTTTCCCCACCTCGAATATAACATGTTGTTTGAAATACAATATTTATACCAATAAGAAAATTGGTAGTTGCTATGAGCCTATCCAAAAAAATAAACTTAAATATTAAGTTGTAAGTATGAGTGGTTTTCCTGTCCCTTGTTACTCTTTCACGCAAAAACTATAAAACGAATTTGAATGAAATTTGGTATGGTTGTAGCTTAGGCTCTAGATTAAAACATAGGCTATTTTTTATCCCGGCAAAGTATAGTATTCCCGCAGGATACTCGATAGTATATTTACGCGGGCGGAGCCTCGGGAAACAGCCAGTAATATAATATATTACAAACGTACTTACCATTAGTAAGTACAGATGATGTAAAAGTTAGGGCTTTTAGATTAGGTTAAAGATTGTGGAAATGAGATTAAATAAACCACTTTGAATAAAATTAATAACTGCGCTTTATTTAGTTAAGCGCTCAAAAGGTATGTCGTCCCTAGCCCAAGGCAGAATGCAGAGTAAGTGTTAGCATTAGCGTGGCTGATCGTATTTCCATAGTTGGTCAACATTTGGTTGGCATAAAATTGCAATATTTATTACACTCTCAATCACTAGACCTTCAACATTGAATACACTTTTTGTTTTTATAATTGTTGTGTTATACTATAACTATGTTAGTAAAAACCATATTTCAAATACTTGTCCCTTGTCAAAGATTAAACGTGTAAAAGATTGACTTTAGGGTTCCGCTTTCGAAACAATAAATTAATAAAAGAGAGGAATTTTTGTAGAAGAACTCTGATAGAATTCGACAGATGAGAAACTAGCTGCATCAAACTATGTAAAAAGTATCCTACTACTAATATAAATGTGAAAGTAGGTGAGGATGGCTGGATCATGTCTGGTCAGTTTCTCTCAGTACGTAAAGATGTCGCTACGAGTAATTATTGTGAACCATGGAAAAGTAAATCATATTAAAAGCACAATTAACTTATTAAGCCGCCATGTAACTTGTTTTGTTTTACATCCGTGATTTATTTAGTTTTATTCTTCAAAATTTTCAATGATTACTGAATAAAATATGAATTTTTAACAATATTTAATTCATACAACGCCCTCTTTTTTAAAAATTGAATTATTATATTATTATCTCTGTGGCTGGATGTATGGAGAGATATTTGTGACTATTTCACTCACAAGCTATTGACGAAAATTTTGTATTGTAGTAGTTTATAGGCTTTGAATTAATACATAGGTTATTATATCTCGAAAAAGGGCAATGTTCCCGTGGGAAAAGTATTTTTGCAACGAAAACTATCCCACGCTGGCGGAGACGCGTGCAAAAGCTAGTATTACGAGTTTAGTACGTCAAGAGACAGTTGTGTTATGTGTATGTAGAGAGCAATAAGGTACGTCAGTATCCGCCGAGTCACCGCAATCATTTGTCACCGTATTGACGAGCGTGACCCTGTCCTCACTCCTCCCACGTACTCATAAATTCCCAAGACATCCGATATTGATCATGTATGATCAATTATCATACAAGAAATCAAAGGTCCATGGGGTCAAATTTGCTAAATCTTGCATGTCATGTTTAAGGTAGTAAAAGATGGCACAACAAAGTTCCGTTTTCTTATCAAAATTTTTAAGATACTAAAGTGCCATGAGATATCAATTGAAGTCAAAAGTAACCTTAAATATTAAGGGTATAATTATTATAAAACTCAGTGAAAACGTTCAACGGTGTAAAAAGGCAAACAACGTTAAGTATAATGTGGAAATCTAAAATCGAAATATCTATTACCTTCCTCTCAAGAGATCTGAAGGTCGATTCTGCTAATTAAATCCAGCAATAATACTGTTACTATCCAGCCCCGATATGTTACATCTGCAAAATGGTATTCTCACGTACGTCAAACCAACGTCAAACCCGTTTTGATTGATCCAAACTCCAAAAGTCTGTTTATGAAATCAAGAAGATTAATTTATAATTCAATAAAAGGAAAATGAAAATGTGTCAGTTAATAACGAGAATTGGGGTTCCGCTTCTGTGATGACGGGCGATGATAATATCTAAACATCCTTTGAATTTCTAAGCTAAAACTTTGTATGTCCCTATCTATATAAACCCTCATTAAACCAATCAAACACTGCTTTGTAAAACTTGTATATTTTATTGCGCTTCACTTTAATTTAAGTTTTTAAATTATGCGTGTGCACTGTGCAACCTCTTACATTAAATACATTTATGTAGCTACAAAACGTAAGTAACAATAGCCGCTAACATGTACCCAGTGTAATTAATTTTGTATACGAAGATTATTCTAATTACAAGCGAACCAATTTGGTCTCTTACGGTGCACCTAATAGCGTCATAAATAATGGAGCTAATCTCAAATAACCTTACATGGTGTATGACGTGGGTATTCTGGGTAATGTAGATTGTAGGTATTATATTACGTATAATACCTACAATCTATTACGTATAATAGACATGGAATTGTGATGAATGGGATTCTATAGGGTAGTAGAGTTTTCTAAGATAAATGTTAAAAAGTTTGGAGTTGGTACCATTGCCAATTTGTACCATTGGTGTCCATTAGTATCTACACCAAAATAATTAAAAATCGAATAATTTCTACACTTGTTTACTTTACTTTACAAGCAGGGGAAAATGTTTACTCAAACAAAGTACGTGTTAAAAATATTACTAACTGAAATACTTTACTAACAAAGTTGTAAACATTACCGTTTTACACCCAAAAGCGCGTTATTCAACGGCATTTCTCGTTGATATGACCCTAATATTACACATAAGGATAACCCTACAAAATCAGCGGCTTAGCGAGTGTGTAATCACGTTATGTATTATCTACCCTCGATATTTACGACAATTTCCCGGTCGAGCCGCGGTCACTTTATGATTTCCCACCGACCGCTTTTTATTTCCTCGCGCCCACAGTAAATTGTTGTTCGTATCCTGTTCTGTGGGATTTACGATATTTTTATTTACTTTAGACATTTCATGGAATAGGTCTAAAATAATATGATAGATTGATTTAATATTATGTTACTGCTAGGCATTGAAAATAGTCTAATGCTAGCCATACATGATGCGGTATATCTGGTAGGTACTGGTAAATCAGAGCGTGTTTGTTTTAAAACTGTGCTGGTTTCTATACTACTCAGCCCAAGCTTACCTGACCACAGAGGTTTGGCTTTGCTGTAATTTATTAACCTTAATCTGTTTGGGTATTATTTTTCTAATTAAAAACCTATTTGATTAAATAACCTTCAAAATAATATATTAACATTCAAGCTTTTGCCCGCGGCTACGCCCGCGTAAATACAGACACGGATAGATACATTTCCAGGATAAAAAGTACCCTATGTGTTAATCCAGAGCCTAAACTGCAACAATACATACATACAATATATTGAGCAAAAATTGGGCACATCGGTGACGGGTGAGAATCTGTCTACCATCCTGGGAGGAAAGAAGAGGGTCATCTTCCTCTCGTTCTGTAAGAGGATTGTGGGTGTAGTTAATAAGAAAATTTGTGATATTTTAAACTGTGATAATAATTAGAATTAGTGTTAGGTTCCTTTAGCGGTAGGTTTTCATTGTGATATTAGGTTATTTGAACGTTGTGCTGTATTTTATTTTTCATCTTATTTTGCTTTATTGTTTTATTGACATCTTTAATTTGTAATTTTAATTTGAAAAAAAAAATTTATTTTTATTTAGTGTATTATTTTGGATTTTATTGTATTATTGGATTTTTATTGTAAATTTATTGACTTTTTAAACAATTGCTTTTTATATTTTTCTGACTTTTTATACTGTAAACAATTGACAAGTACATTGTACCTCACGTTGACTCTATTACTATTGTAATATAAAAAAGAAAGTATGTAATGGTAGTAATAAATGTAATGTAATGGTAGAAATAAGGACGAAACAATAACCATTGTAAATACAAAAAGTAATCATAAAATCAAAGAAAATTGTTAACAGTAGATGTAAGACTATTAAAAAAGGAAAAATAGAAAAAACTAAAAAGATAAAAAAGACTACAAGAAAACAACAAGCCCTGATTATGTTAGGGGTCGGAAAAAAAAAACCTGCAGCAATACCAAATTTCATCAAGATTCGTTCATTAGTTTGTGCGTGAAAGAGTAACAAATATCCATCCGTCCACATAAACTGTCACATTTATAATAGGTAGTAGTAGTAGGATTACGATAAGTTATTCATAATTAATAAGTATGCACACGATAAAGTAAAAAAACCGATATCTATCCTTTCCAGAACTTTGCTGACAATCTCTCTGTCGTCACCCATTAAAAATCCATTTATTTCCCAAGTTGACAAAGTTATTTACTCGCTGGCTGATTAATATTAGACGTTCAAACATCTCAACCGCGCCAGAATTAAATTTCTGATGCTTAATTAATAATTTAGATCATAATTTTAATGATCCGCTTTCATATTTTGTGAGTCAACAGCTCTAGTCTTAGACTTTTCAATCTAAGGATAATTTAATAAGTTAGATGCCACATTAAACTAAGAGTGCCTTTGAGTAGGCTACAATTTTGTTATGAAAAATATATTTTGTGATACTTGACATCAAATTAACTGTAGGCGTTCTACTATTCAACTGTTTTAGTAGGCTTTGGCTTGTGGGCCACATCTATGGTGACATATTCTGAACACTCCTGTGTCATAGCAGTGGGAATGTTACGTGCATGGCGTGGTGGATATTTCGTACGATTTCACGCTGCACCTCTGGCGTCGCCGCTGCACTAGTATTTGTATGTCATTTTTTGCCGCAGCGTCGGCGGTGGCGAAATTGATACAAAATCCGGCGTCGCCGCCGTAGCTGCGGCGCGGCGTGTGTGTAAAGGTACTTTGAAATTCACCATACCTGACAATAGTAGTAATTCAAGTATTTAATTTGTAAAAATATTTAATGTGTAAGCCAAGTTTCATAATTTCATTTATCGATTATTATCTATTCGTTTTATTACTAGAGGTCGCCCTGTTGTCGAAATTCGTCATCGGCGCATTATTTATTTCTTATATACCTTCTATATCTTCCTCCACATAATCTTTTTTTTTTTTTTTTAATATCTTTATTAGAGAAGGGATTTTAATCTATGAAGATTATGCCATCCCCATAGTTTTATACAGATAAAAATACAAGCAGATAATAACTACTAAGCATAATATTATTTAAATATTAATACAGAACCCTATTAACATTTCTTAGCTTTATGCTGCTGAGCGCTGATTCTACTAGTTTGTATAGCATCTTGGCCTCGTCCGATGTGGGACAAGCCAAAATGCTATTACATACACCGATTTCATGTAAATCTATGCCGTGAACAGTGCAAAAGGTACTCCTCTCCCCTTCGTTCCGGACACATTCCACCATCACGTGATAGACATCCTCAACTTTGTCACAATCAGTACAATTTCTGGTATTTACTCTGTTCATCATAAACGCGAAGCTATTTAGTGGGATGTGTCAGGAACGAAGTCTCATAGCAGTTACTATTGTATTCCTAGAAAAGTTGGACTTCGTAAACCAGGCAGACGATCGTAAGTTAGGTTGTATGGTCTTATACCATATTCCTTTGGCTTGAGAGCGCTCATCGAAATATTCATTCCAAATTTTTATACAGTTTTGTTTAACTAAGTATAATGTGTCAGTGTAATATGTCAGTGTATATAAACAATGTATCGTCGTACCGTCGGATATAGCTTCTCTTGCGAGACGGTCTACTGTTTCGTTACCTGTCAGCCCTACATGCGATGGTATCCACTGTAATACTACCCGATATCCCCGAGATGAGAGTGTCAGTATAGCGTCTATCATTTTGTAGGCTATCGGTGATCCTCGACCGTTCGAGGTGCACCGAGCCACATGCTGAAGCGCACTTTTAGAATCAGTGAGCTACATAGTCGCCCGGCTTAAACGAAGAAATGTACAAGATGGCTTCTAATATGGCAAATAATTCCAAACTCATGATTGATATTTTTGTATTAACGTGAAATTTCATTGAGATATCTAATTGTGGATCATATATAGCTAGCCCGCATTCGTTATTATATTTGGAGCCATCTTTATAATATGGATAAAAATTTTCACTTATAAATTTACTGCAAATACGTTCTAAATCCGATATTTTATAATCTCTTTTTGTACTGTTCACAGGTTCTATCTTATGTTTAATTATACTTTGAAGATTCACATTACTTATCCAAGTATTAAGTGAGAACATACCCAATTGTTTACTTGTATATAAGGCTGTGTCTTTAAGGTATCTATGCACTGAGATCAGAATAGGTTTATTTTTACAATTCCAATAAGAATTTTGACGTAAGGGTTCTAGTTCATGTAAAATACTTAATATGTTGTGGTTCGAAAAGGATTTAATTTTAAGATAATATTTACCAGCGAGATATTGTCTTCTAATGAATAAAGGCGGTAGATTTAACTCTGACTCCATTATGTGAATGGGTGTAGTTCTTATAAATCCCCCTATGACGCGCAAACATTGGTTTTGTATTTTATCTAATTTCGTCAAAAGAGTCTTACAAGCGTTACCATAAATAAAAGTTGCATAATCAAGTTTACTGCGAATACAAGAAATATACAGTCGTCTCATGTGAATAGGATTAACTCCCCAGCCCGGTCCAGACAACACTTTAAAAACATTTATTATTTTAGATATTCTACTAACTAAATCATTTATCTGTTTAGACCAACGTAATTTTCGGTCCAGCCAAATGCCTAAATATTTGATATCATCTACTACTTCTAAGGGTCTACCATAAACATTAAGAGAAACTGAGTCACATCTATGTTTATTTTGAAAAATACATATTTTAGTTCTTGTGACACATTTAAACCTACGTCAGCGAGCTCATTAACAAAGTTATTTAATGCTATTTGTAATTTTATTCTAGAAATTTCAATATTATGATTCGTAGTGTATAGCACAAAATCGTCGGCGTATTGAGATAAACATACTTCAAGTTCAGGTTTACTTGCATCCTTCGTCAGAATGTTAAAAAGAGTTGGAGATAAGGGATCTCCTTGGGCTAATCCCAATGAAGCATGTCTACTTATTATACTATTATCTGTGAATATACTTAATTTCCTATCTTTTAAGAAGTTCCAAACATATTTTTTGTCCTAGACCGAAACTATCCATTTTTGTAATTAAGCGTTCTGCGTTAACATTATTGTAAGCGCTGTCTATGTCAATGAAGCAGGACAAGGTGTGCTGTTTTTTTGAAAAGCCTACTTGAATACTTGATACTAGTCTCGACAAATTATCTACAGTAGATCTACATTTACGAAAACCTGTATTCTCGTCAGATAACTTATTATTGCTCTCCAAATGCCATTCTATTCTATTCAATATAATATTATTAAGAACTTTACACACGCATGAGATTAATGAAATGGGTCTTATGGCGGATACAGACTGGGGGTCTCTTCCGGGTTTAGGTATCGGAACGACAGCTATGTTATGCCATTGATATGGTATAATGCCGCTTGTAAATATTATGTTGTAAATATTTAATAAAATGTCTTTTCCATTTTCTGGTAAATTTAAAAGCATGGAGTAGGATATGTTATCACTACCTGGCAAGGTGTCAGCATGACGCAAACAGACATCCAACTCATGTCTTGTTACAGCCGATTCTAATTTTAAATTTGAGTATATAACTAATGGGAATACATTTAAAACATAATCAGGAGCTAAGTTCTGTAATAATTCGTACGCCGTATCTTTACTTATATGTTGTCTAGGAGTATTTAGCCCTTTAAACCACCTCATTCTTTTCCATAAGGCAGCTTGGGAAGTGTTTTCATCTAAACATGAGCAAAATTCTTTCCACCCTTCGTTTTTGGCTTTACGTATATATTTTTGGGCTACTTTAATTTTACTTTTCAAAATATCAAAATTTCTTGGGGTGGGACTACGCCGAAATTTAGAAAAGGCTAAACGTCTTTCGGCAACTAATTTGGACAGTGAGCTATTCCAGTACGGTTTTGGGGTAAAATTATTCGTAGGGTTTTCATTAATTCTAATAATTGGAATGTGTTGATCGGCCGAAATGTATATTAATTTAACAAAATAATCATATAGCTTCTGAAGATCTTTAGAAACATTAAAATGGGTAAAAAGGTTTTCTAGGGTATTATGATATTGTGTCCAATCAGCTTTTTTATAATTAAACCTTCTTTGTAAATTACTGTGATTATTACTAACGTGTGTGGTAATCTTTATAATAAGGTGGTCACTTCCCAACGACTCATTAGTTATATCCCAATAAAACCTACAAGCCACATCCGTAGAAGCTAATGAAATATCTGGAGAAGATTGTTGAATTTCATTATTAACTAATTTAAAACGTGTGTATCTCCCATCATTTAAACTTACTAAATTTGAATCCGTAAGTGCATCATATATTTGATAGCCCCTTTGGTCTATTTTATGGGACCAACTTGTGTAGTGTCCATTGAAATCGCCTAGGATTAACAACTTTCTGTTAAATCTCGAAAAAACATAATCCCAATCTTCTTTGGATGTATGTACAGATGGCGCGCAATACAATGAAATAACGTATTCTAAATGTGGGCAGTTATAAATCCTTACGCAAATGAGTTCCATACCGGTATTCAAACTATCTAAATGTATACAATTTGATTTGATCGATTTATGCACCAGTATAGCAACACCGCCATAGCCGTCGTTCCTGTCCCTACGGTACAGTAACTATTCACCTTAAGATGACTGCCGGACTCTAACCACGTCTCACTAAGACAAGCAATGTGAATCTTCATGTGAATTAATATGTGTTCCAAATCTATTAATTTTGATCTTATACTTTGACAATTCCATTGAGCTAAATTTAACCTAAAATAAAATTTTATTGGGTTCCATAATTTAAATACAAATAATCAAACAATAACTTACAGAGAGGCCAGTCTGAAATATATTCTACTACACTCAAAATAATCCATTCTAAGCAACACTTGATCACACTCGTAAATTTTGTCCCTACAGATGTCTCTCTTAAAAATATAATTTCTTTTATTCGTGTTACTAACTTTTCCACTCGTACGGGTTTATGTGGTACTTTTTCTTCTTTTCTTTCTTCTGATTTCGACCCTGGATCTATTGAAGTCTCCTCTATTACGGGACTTGAAGTGACATTTCTATCAGGCTTAGTATGAAGACGATCTTTATCATTTCGGAAGATATTACGTTTGTGAATAACATTCTTCGTCGCCGCTTCTAAGTATGAAATCGTTGGGGTCTTATACTGATTTTCTGTCTTATTTGTATGGGTTAAATTTTTGTCTGACACGTTGGAAGATTGTTGCGAAGGAGGACCAAGACTTTCAGGGTCAGATGGCGGAACATAAATAGATAAAGCTTTTCTATAAGTACAATTGAATTCCACCATAATTTCTCTTAATCTTTTTTCTTTTTGAAAAATAGGGCATAATGTTTTGTGTAAAGCCATATGGTTTCCATCACAGTTAATACACTTATAGTTTCGCGTTTCACAGTTAATATGGCTTTCGCCGCATTTTGGGCACACAGTTTTATTAGTGGGACATTTTTTTGTAGTATGGCCATATCTCCAGCACCTTGAGCACTGGGAGACAGGAAAGACGTACGGATTAACTTTTATACGTAGACTATCGACAAATATGTATTGCGGAATAAATGTACATTTAAAGCATACTTGTACCGCCTCACTTGGCATCCATCCGTCTCCTTCCCGGTTACGTTTTTGTAATCGACGCACTGATATTATTTTAGCTGGATCGTTGCATGAAATGGATTTAATTATGTCTTCTTCAGATAGGTCTTGGTCCACGTCTTTTATTACACCAAAGGAAAAGTTTCTTTCCATTGCCCTTGTTATTCTCCATCCTTTTTCTATAAATTCTTGACAATTTTCAATTCTATGTGCACTTAGTTCACTTCCAATATCCAAACGAATTTTAAAGGGGTTAATGTATTTAACGTTTTCTATATCGGCAATATTGTAAGCTTTAAACAATTTAGCTAAAGAAAAGTGCTTAGGCATTTTTTCGCTACAAGAAATATATATCTCAATCTTTTCTTTTAACTGTGTTTTAAATCTCTTCTCTTTACTTTCTACTTTAGTCCATTCCCCTTCCTCTTCAATTTCTTCATTAATTTCGTCTCTTCTTCTTTTATCCCTCCTACAATCCTGGTCCTTTTCTACCAAGGCTGTTACTATTAACTCTTCTGAACATACTTCTAATTCTATGTCTGACGTCATGTCTTGTTCACTCAATTCCGCCATTATTTCTTGTTGTAAATTCGTACTATTCATTCTAGTAAATGTTGAATATCGCGGGCGATAAGCTTGTTATCACTCGCATACACAGTAGGTACCGGGCACCGGTGCGCCGCGCCGATGCGACGGCGCGGGCGCACACAACGTAGGTAAGCACTTGTTTGTTATTTAGATTCGCTTAATACGTGCACACGACCAACTCGTACGCGTACCGCAACGAGACTCCACATAATCTTTAATCGACCTAATCTTTCATACTCCTCCGGGTGCACAGTACTCGTAAAACTGTACCTACTAAAAGTTTTTGCTTTTCGTTAATATTAATATAATAATTATGACACATTGTATAAAATTTAGTTACGAGTTATTATTTTCAAAAATTGTACGATATATTAATCGCATTACATTAACTACCAGTCAACGTTATCGCTTTCGCGCTCCATGTTCGATGGTCGATTATTGTCCGTTTAAATGTAACCTCGAACTTTTGTTAATATCATATTATTAATGTCAGCCTCCATAACTCCGTAACAGCTTCCGTGGTCTAGTGGTTAGAGCGTGGCTCTCGACTTCCTCACGGGTTCGATTCCCGCATTGGAACAACAAAAAATGTTGTTTTCAAGTTTGGTTAGGACAATGCAGGCTGATCATCTGATTGTCTGACATGAAAGATAATCCATGCGTTGGATGTGCATGTAAAAATTCTGACCTGCGTCTGATTTCTCACCAGTCGTGTCAATTATCCGTCTCACTGGGTTATGAGAGTATAGGAAGAGAGAGTGCTCTTGTGTATTGCGCACACACTTGGGCACTATAAAATTACTCCTGCTTAACTAGCCCGATTTCAATGAAACCGGCCACCGTCACCGAAATCGGTGTGGGGAGTTATTATTTACTTTATTATTAATAATGTCCCAGTGCATTGTATATTGTGCATACACCATGTATTATGCAACAGTGTATAGCCTGCAAACGGATATTAATTACACTGATCTACAAAAAAACCCTTTTTTGGATTTTCTCTGAAAACTTCTTTTTATACTAATTTAGGGTCACTGCATACATATATCACATAAACATAATATGTGATTTATACACTGATTTATCTTAATACTTTTCTAATAGCTAATTTGAAGCGCCTTTAACTACTTAGGCTGGATTAAATACTTATGTAACAGAAATTGGTAGCGCTCTTAACTCAATTACAAGACTCAGTGAAATGTGTAGATTTTTTACGTTTTAATGACAAAAATGTTTCATTATTATCATCAGCCTATCCCACAGCTGAACGTAGGCCTCCTCCAATGAGCGTCAACCATCTCAATCTTGGGCAGTCCTCATTTATCCGCTGCCAGCCTTCATCAAATCGTTGGTTCATCCTGCCGCAGGACATATAGATAAGTAATAATAACCGCATACGCATTACTAATAGTATTTGTTATATTAAAATTATAAGTAAAGGCAAAAACTCGTTCTTACAATGCAAGCGCCATATTAATTTAGTACAAGTTTACTTCAAGCCGGTTTTCCTTATGGCTGTGGCGCTATTACTCCCGTCAAGTGGCTTTTCCAAAGCGTAAAATACAACTCCTCTACAAAACCTCGTCCAAATATAAAGTTCTTGGTCTAAAGTTAATGTAAAGTCTGCTTAAACTAAATGAAGGACAAATACTGGTTCAATTTTGAATCTATTGCATAGCTTTTATCGCGGGCTTTGAGCGCGGCGACCGAATCAAGAAATTCCGGAACGAAAATAAAACTTAACACCCCCCACTCCGACCGGCACAGCGGTGCGGCGTTGAAAGTCGTGCATCGTCTAATGTCGTTTCAGGTCGGCAGACTTCGGCACGGTGTTTGTGTGCGTGCGTACGTACGCCTAGTACGTACGCGTGTAGACTAGCTGCTAACTGCTCATAACTGATTCTATCTCTTTTATACACAATGCTAGGTGAGACAGCGTGCTTTTTGGCCGCGTCCACGAATGAGTTCGAGCCCGCGACTAGTTGAACCTTAACGTGTATGTATATGGTACGACTGTACGAAGCACGCACGGATCGAGACGAGCTGCTCCGAAATCGGACGAAGAAATCTCTTATTTCCTTTTTTATGACCATACAAAGAAATAAAGTATTAGGGTCAGTTCACACTGCAAATTTGTGATACATTAATTCACATTAGTAAATGGATATTTTAAAAATTTGAACTTTAATCACTAGTCGAAAATATACATATTTCATTGTGACGCAGCCTGAGTTTGCCACCCGCCGTCGGTGGAAGAAGAAGAAGAAGAAACGTCATTACGAAAACAAAGAGAAGGTTTATTACTGTCGCCACATAGATACACATTCGGCTGCACGCGCGGCATCTCGCGGCGTACTGCTGTTAAATGCGCTATGCGGCCATGCGCTGCGCAGCAAACAGTCACTGGTTTTTTCAAGTATCGTTGGGTCAAGTATCGTTGACATCATTATCGCACGATCATTCGCACATCGATTTGATTTGATATATATGTCGCATCCGATCATAAAGCGGAAACGGAACTTCAAGTGCGCCATCTATCAGAAACTTGTTTGGCGCGCTTCGACAGAGTCGGGACGTGTCGGAAAGCAGTGCTGGAGTGGGGGGCGTCCCCTCCTGTGCCAACCAGACATTGGGTGCTGGGAGTTCAATCTGAGCCACAAACTAGTCCACACGTCACGGAATTGTCCTATTTCCGTTTTAGTGCCTTGCCAGCCAGCCAGTGTTTATAAAAGTGCAATGATTTTATAAGGTGTAGTAAATTTATAAAGAATTGTGATTCCTATGATTGAATTCCGAATAAACGAGTGATTTTGTAAGTCTGTAATTCTGTTTGCACGATGTACCCACGTAAGCCCACAGTATGTCTGAATGATAAAGATCCAACATCATGAGCCTCGGACGACATCAGAATCGGGATCAAGTCGTGCAAAGAAAGAAAATGCTTGTTCCGAAAAAGTGTGGGTATTAAAAAAAAGTGTAATCTATCCCGCACAAAGGCTACAAAAAGTGATAATAATCATTGCAAATGATGTGGATTGAGTTTGGCAGTATATACAACAAGGCAGCACACCATGCGTAATTGTGAAACTGCGGGACAGCATTGAACTGAATGCTGCAAGGTGACCTTGTACCAATAACCCTTTGTTCGTGCCCGCCACGAAGACTGGATTAAGACGGAGTTGAAGTAAGGACAGCGGTGACGAGATGACGACAGTGACATGACGTCTATGGGGTGACACGAGCGCGGTGGCGCATCAACGACAGGCCTTTATTATGAATTCGGTGGTTTTGGTAAAAGGTGGTAGCCAACTTTTATTCCTCGCTATAATTTTTAAGACAAATTAAATTTCAAATACACTAGTGATCCATCTCGTGTTTCAAGTGTCCATGAAATTGCTTGCTTATATCTCAAAACGACCTTTACATTTTAGTGTTCTGTTGTTTTGCTGTTTTGTTTTATGTGCAGATGGACGTTCGACTGGGCGATGCATAGCCGCGCCAAGGGGACAACAAGCGGCGCTGCGTGACCGAGCAGCGGCAGCGTGGGCGGCGGCTACCTTCTTGGCGGCGGCGCCAAATGGATGTGCATTGTGCTTCTTGTCTAATCGCTTGTGTAGTGATGGAATCTGGTTGTATCGTTAACGTTGCTTAATTCATTATAGGGTTCTAAATTCTGGGTTTTATAACCAAAGTATTATGAAAAAGAAACAAAGTGAGTAGAAATTAACGCAAAGTAAAAACGAGTACTCAGTACATACGACATACGTCGTACAGACTCATTATTATTACTGTTTGATTGGCCGAAGTAGATCACGCTTGAATATAGCAATAGGTACTAAAAAGTTAAATTATTTTTGGTGATTAAAAATCATTATCGACATTCCATTTGGTGACATCACATTGAACTTTGTAATAAAATGACAAGTCATACGCGCGTACCTGTACGCGCAAGTTGTAAACAACACTTGCGAAAACAAGGGCAGTCCTTATCAATTGCAGGTATTCCTGAAAAACAATAGCTGGTGCACTGCTTAAACAAAATCAGTTGACGTGTACTTCACAAATATTGTTTAGGCGGTATTAACTTAAAACGACTTCAATTAAATTTTATTTAACCTATTAAATATTGAAGCGCAACTTTGTACTTGGTTTTAATCACAGTACGTACAGTTTGTATAGTCTTATTTCTTATTTGGCGTTACTGCACACGTAGTAAGAGAAATCAGCTATTAGTTAGTTTCAAAAGCGACTATAAATAATGTCATGTATATTGTTATTTATTCCGAAAGTGTCTAAAAAAACTGTTGGATGTTAACATGATAATAAGTTCTAGGACATTCGCAATTTGCGAGAAAACTTTATCAGCTTATAATATCGTTGTTGTAAGCTGTAAAGGAACATTATATGTTTGTCTATCTATTACTTTTTAGACTAGGCGGATTGAAATGATTAAAAGTGCGAAAATAACATGATAATATTGTTGGTGTGGTAGGTCCATGAGCGATCGAAACATCCTCCGTGGTCTGGTGGTTAGAGTATCGGCTCTCGACTCGGAGGTCGTTCGATTACCGCATTGGAACAAAAAAAAAAGTTGTTTCAAAATTTGGTTAGGACAATGCAAGCTGATCACCTGATTGTCTGACAAGAAAGATGATCCATGCGTCGGATGGGCATATAAAAAGTTGGACCTGCGTCAGATCTCTCGTCAGTCGTGTCGGTTATCCGTCCCACTGTGAGTAAAGGAAGTAAAGTAAAGGAAGTGAGTAAAGGAAGGAAGTAAAGTAAAGTAAACGAAACTGCGCACACACTTGGGCACTATAAAATTACTACTGCGTAACTAGCGTGAATCACTATAGGTTACAGAAATTATAGGAAATAATAGTTTAATTGACAACAAAAAGAAAAGAGGTTAAAAGAAATAATTTGACGGTTTCAGAAGCTGCAGTATGTAATCAGGTGCCTGTGGCCGGTGTTGATGGTGATCGCGGCAACACACGCTCAACGGTCCAGTGGCTGTGACTGAGGCGGATAAGAAAGCTCATCGGGGAACTCCAGTGAACTTCGGTGAACTTGGTTATCATGTAAAAGGTTGTAAAGACTGCCAAGTGGTCTTCTGGTATCATGGAGGTTAAGTATTCGAGCGACGTGACGCGACGGAGCGCAGCGGGGTGGTGTAGGCCGTGCGACGGGGTGCCGTAGCGGCCAGGGATCTGCACTCTGTACTTCATTGAAGTATCAGATTTGCAACTAAAGTTATTTGGTGAGCGTAATTGTTTATCTCGTGACTGTAGTGTTATGACTCGGTATAGTCTTTTTATGATCGCATTAGAAAGATGCTCGAGAGTCAGGTACCTATTGAGATTGTAGAGGATAATGAGATAGAGAATAAAGGGACATCAGTTACGATGTCAGGGCAGGTTCACAGTTCACAAGTTCGGAGACTGTACCAGGGGCCGTATTACAAGCTCTTAATTCCAGCCAGTGTACGCCATAAAAGAAACTAACGGAATTTTCGTATTATAGTCACATGTTACCAGCCAGTCAGCAGTCACGTGACTCTTGACTTACTTCTGCATTGAAACTTTAGTGGTGTTTTCGTATTATGACAGTACTTCTGACATTAGCTGGCTTGTATTTACGTCAAAAACTGTTTAAACGAAGCCGTTCAGTTTACGCTCAACTTGATTAGCTTTTATTGAATAGTTTATATTTTAGTGTTCTCTTTTAATAATATATAGGTTGGGTTAGTAACGTAAAATATTGCTAAAGTAATTAGCAATTTTTTACGTTATTTTAAGACATAGGTATTATTCATAGGTTCATAGAAATTATACAATATGTGTGACTAATTAGAACTACTTGAATTTCTGGAAAATAATTCATCTCAAGAGAATAACAATGCAAAACTTCAAAGAAGACACCTTAGGGACCTTAGTGATCCATTTAGTGTAGATGACTTCATCTACACTAAATGGATCACTACTTTACAACTTTACAAAACGATACAGGTTGAATCAACAATTAGTTCACAATTTGTGCGACGAACTAAGACCGCATTATGTAGGTGGGAGCACAAGGGCCTCGGATGCACACATCCACATGCGTTTGGAATATTCTCGCGCCTGCGTCGATTTGTTGAATCCAACAGCTATATCTCTGTGAGAATTCAAAAACTCCCACAAAGATTCTAGCTGGTTGAATGAAACCCGGCGACGACGCGAAAATAGCTCCTGTGAACTAAACATAAATAGCCTTTATTTCAGTCTAAACTAATATGTACTATGCTTAAATATACTTTATATTTGATAAATAAAACACAAATAATTCTTACGCCATTCCTTATTATTTAAATCTTATATTATTGAGATTACAATTTAAAAAACATTACACTTTTCTAATCATCTAACAGTCCGGTCAGATCAGTGTTGCCAAACTCAGATTATTCAAATTTGCCGCCTTTTTTCAGTTTCATTAATCGCTGGCCGAATTACCAAATCGAGCTGTAAAGTAGTTAAATTGGCAACACTGATTTTACTCCTGACAGGACCTCTAAGCCGATGAAAACTCACTATTCACTATTTAGAAACTCCGAGGTTATTGAGCCTTGAATTCCGTTTTCCAAAATCTTCGTAACCTTAATTATTGCGCCTTAAACAGCATACTCACGCACGGTCTGATCCAGCACCGTGGCCGTGGACCGTGAGTATGCCACTTATTTTACCGAAAATTTTTTTAGAAATAAGATTTTTGGTAGAAAATAAGCACATTTTTTTTCTTGAAATAGGTATATACAAAAACGACGGCTATTTTACCAACTTAAACCATTTATTTTTTGGAGTCCATAAAATTAAAATGCTTTAACTTTAACAATAATTGTACATATTCTATGTATAGTTAAAATATTTAGTACAAGTTTTCTGTTCGTTATTAGCTATTCACTTCATAAGTGCATGGCAAAAAAAAAACATACTGTAATACGTCAAATTTGACGTATCCGAATGTCACCTTCATGCTCCATTAAACCAGTCATAGACAATCAAACCAGGATGAATCCAGTCAGCATGAAATATCGTTGTAATACGAAAAAAGAACAAGGCACTTTAAGGCCGTACATTGAATTGCCTGGAAACAAGCTGGTTTTTTAAAAGATCATAATACGGCCCCAGGATACTATAGGAGGTAGTCCTGGGTAGTACAGTCAGATCTTGCCTCGTAGCATAGATCATTTGAGTTAAAGGTTGACTTGGGCTCTCCTTAAGAGAGCTACTCTTGTGTTTGGTGTGGTAGAAGGTAGAAAAACCTATGAACTGTGAATGTGACACCTGAAGCTGTTAATAATTTTTGTTTTTTTCTGATTGTTTATTTAAATTTATTCTCAAAAGGTACACGATTCAAAATAGAAGTCTAAGTTGAATAGTACATAGGCTGCACTAAAAGTATCGGGAATAGAATATTTCCACTGTTCCTGTCATATTAAAATCTTTTTAATTTAAAACTCCTTGGTTTTAAAAATCTAATACCGTTTATTTATTTAAAAAAAGATTCTCGGTCTTGTCACAAGGTCTTGTCAAACTTGTTTAGTCGTTGAGAAAATGGAATTGACTCGAGAAAATTCTAGAGCGATGATTTATTATGACTTTCGAAGTGGTTTAACACAAAAACAGTGTGTTGACTGGATGATTTCTGCATTTGGTGATGAAGCCCCATCCAAAACCACAATTTATCGCTGGTTTGCTGAATTTCAACGTGGACGTGTCAAGCTCAGTGATGATCCCCGTCAAGGTCGTCCAAAAACTGCACTCACCCAAGAAAACGTTGATGCTGTGCGTAAGCTGATTGAGGAAGATCGACATGTGACATACCGCGAAATTCAGGCAACTTTAGACATTGGCATGAGTCAAATACAAATAATCTTGCATGAACAATTAGGTGTAAAAAAGTTGTTTTCCCGATGGATACCGCATTTGCTCTGTGAAGAGCAAATAGCGGCTCGCGTTACTTGGTGCGTCGGAACTCTCGAAAGATTCCACGCAGAATCCTCAAATGCTGTATACAACATCGTATCAGGTGACGAATATACGCGTATACGTGTACGAACCCGAAACAAAAAACCAGACACGAGTTTGGGTGTTCGAAAATGAGTTAAAGTCAACAAAAATTGTTCGTTCACGGAGTGTTGCAAAAAAAATGGTGGCCACGTTTGTCTCCAAAACCGGCCATGTTGCGACTATTCCTCTTGAGGGACAAAGAACGGTTAATGCAGAATGGTATGCTAACATTTGTTTGCCACAGGTCGTTTCTGAACTCCGTAAAGAGAACTGCAACCGCCGCATCATCCTCCATCACGACAATGCGAGTTCTCACACCGCGCACAGAACAAAAGAGTTTTTAGAGCAAGAAATCATATAATTATTAGACCATCCGCCGTACAGCCCCGACCTAAGCCCTAATGATTTCTATACTTTCCCTAAAATAAAGAATAAATTGCGTGGTCAGAGATTTTCATCACCTGAAGAAGCTGTGGACGCTTACAAAACGGCCATTTTGGAGACGCCAACTTCCGAATGGAATGGTTGCTGCAATGATTGGTTCCATCGTATGGAAAAATGTGTCAAATTTCGCGGAGAATACTTCGAAAAGCAATAAATACATTTTTAAGTAGTAATGTTGTGTCACTTCCTTGATTCCCGAAATTTTCAGTGCCGCCCTCGTAATGTTATGAAATAGCTATGTTACATAATCAACTCTTAATGATTAATAAGTGATCATACTTGATAATTCTGGTTGGTTAATGATGAACAAATTTAAGTTGTAATCAAAAGTCGAGTAAAATCTCTATCTACTGTACTGTGTTCGATTGTACCAATTATTTAAACGTCCGGCAACTATAAATACGATCATGATCGAGTTCGGAAAATGCCTGAGGGCCAAGTACCTATTGAAGTTGTTGAAGATGATGATATTTAAGATTCTGTTTCTTTGGGTACTCGATTCGCTGTGTCGGAGACCATACATACCATTGTACAGTAGCCGTAGCCTAAGAGAAACCGGCATCTGCCCTAGGGGTCGTCCGTGGGTACGCGGTAGTGCTGTAACTCTGGATGCTGTGGTCGGGTCTAGCCTTGAAGCCAAGACCATAGAGTCCAAGTGCGGCTCAATTTCTGTTTGACCACGAATGAGTGACCTAAGGTTTAAAATGTGATTAAGATGTACAATGTTTTGTTTTGAACGTCAGTAGTACTTGGTCTGAGTTTGACTTAAACTACCATTCATTTTGTGTAAAGTTTTGAGATGAGATACTTTTTCTATGAACCTACTTACTACTACTACGTGTCAGGATTGGACGAGCAAATACTGTGCTGTCTTGACATTGTTTCAGTTTAACGCACGAGGATGTGCGTCTCGCAGGATGGCCGTGTCGCATCCGGTCATAAAGCGGAAACGGAACTTCAAGTGCGCCATCTAGTTCCGTTTTAGTGCCAGTGTTTATAAAAGTGCAGTGATTTTATAAAGTGTGTAATTCTTAATTTTAAGTCTGTAATTCTGTTTGCACGATGTACCCACGTAAGCCCACAGTATGTCTGAATGGTAAAGATCCAACATCATGAGCCTCAGATGACATATATATATATATATATATATATATATATATATATATATATATATATATATATATATATATATATATATATATATATATATATATATATATATATATATATATATATATATATATATATATATATATATATATATATATATATATATATATATAATAATAGATATAATTATGTCAAATCGATGTGCGAATGATCGTGCGATAATGATGTCAACGAATAACTAAAGCGCAATACTCACAGTCCAGCCTGCAAAATTAAAATTGTAAATGATTGATACTATTGACACTAATGACGGCAGGCTAGCAGGCTGGATGCCTAGGTCTAAGGTCTTTTAAGTAAATATAATAATAATATTATGTACTTATGTATGTTACGTGTATATCGACTACAAAATCATATAAAATAGTGTATAATGTGACATTGACATTCACGTACGCGGTACACGCACGTACAAAATATGCCTATACAAATATTAAATCTTTTGAAATACATAAGTGTATTAGACATTTATACACACAATACACGCATCCAGGGTTGTCAATGGGCAGCCCTTTTCGAATCGATAGCGTGCAAATCTTGACTACACGCAGTACACAACAGTGTAAGGGCGTGTCTATACCGTTTCTGTCTATGTATTTTATAGAGGCTTGTTCAAAAGCCACATATCCAGTGCAACATTTTCCAATCAAAATATTCCTTGAAAAACATCAACTTCAGTGAAGCATTAAAATAAAACTGTTATGCAACTTATATAACATATAAATTATTACTAACGGTATAATTTAATCACAATTTGTGTTTTACTATAACGTATTTTCTATATATTAATACGTGAAGCGAAAATTTCAAGTGCAGTTTTACGAGAATTGTACGTACGGACGAGAGTGAAATTTGGCACAATTAAAGTTTATGCTGAGGAAGGCGTGCGAAAAGCTTAAAATAATGATAAGAAATACGTTAAATTAATGAAAATATATGCTAACACACACTACCATGTATTTGGGTCACACATACACACACGTATTCATTATTGTGTACTATGAGCTTTGACGTTCGGTTTAATCGTGAAAAATATGAGTGAAATTTTTTATTCGTAATTATAATAGAACTGGACTGATATTCTCTTAATTATTACATTAATTATTACATATAGCTTAAAATTATTATCGCTACCTCAGTTAGCTCACACTACTTACCGTGCATTTGATATCATTTTATTACAGGTTGATGTTTGTCAACTTTTTACAACATTTTTTTTTCTACCTTAGAGGCAAAAAAGGATTGTGTGGTTTTATCAAACCACGGTAAAAGTGAAACTTAATAACAAAATAGCGTAGAGCACTGGCACAAATGAGTACTAGTCTATACACTACACGGTCAGCTGATGCGAACTATAGGCGCCGCCATATTGGCCTCGGCTGCTCTGACGAGCGCCTTTCACTTTATCCCTACTCCGCGGCCGACCGTTACGCGACATGCAACACACAGACGAAAAAGTTTGAGACGATGTAATAAAAGTTTCACTTTAAAAGTAATACTAAGGCGGGTCAATAAGTCCGTGACTTTTTGAATTTCTAACCTCCTTACTGAAAAAGCAACACTACTCCTGTCAACAGGCATCTGTCAGTTGACTCCTATCAAAATTTGAACTTGCTGCGTCAGTTAGTTTCTGTTTTACAGCTATCTAACTAGTAGTAGTAATAAATACTATGGGGACTCTGCACCATCGATTTCAATGGTAAAAAAGTGGTTTACTGAATTTCGTTGTGGCCGTACAAGCACTGAAGATGCCGAACGTCCTGGACGCCCAGTTGAGGTCTCTACACCCAAAACAATCGAAAAAATTCACGATATGGTGTTGGCCGACCGAAGATTGAAAGTGCAAGAGATTGTGGAAGCCATAGGCATCTCGCATGGCTCAGTGGTTTCAATTTTGAATGATCACTTGGGCATGAGAAAGCTTTCCGCAAGAAGGGTGCCGCGTTTGCTCACAGTCGACCACAAACGCAATCGTGTAACAACTTCACAGGAAGGTTTGGCGTTGTTTAATCACAATATGGAGGAATTTTTTAACCGTGGACGAAACATGGATCCATCACAACACACCAGAGACCAAACAACAGTCAAAACAGTGTGTTTCTAAGGGTGAATCGGCGCCAAAGAAGGCCAAGGTGGGTTTGTCAGCCAATAAAGTTATGGCGACTGTTTTTTGGGATGCACGTGGGATAATCCACATTGACTATCTTCAAAAGGGAAGAACAATTAATGGGGAATATTATGCCAACTTATTGGACCGCTTCAATGAGGATTTGAAAACAAAACCGACCTCATTTGGCCAAGAAAAAAGTTATTTTTAACCAAGACAATGCAAGGGTGCACACATGTGCAGTTGCCATGGCAAAAATCCATGAATTGGGCTATGAATTGCTCCCACATCTACCCTATTCTCAAGATTTGGCTCCGAGTGACTACTTCTTGTTCCCAAACCTGAAAAAATGGCTCGGTGGAAAAAGATTTGACTCCAATGATGAAGTGATCTCGCAAACAAAGGCCTATTTTGAGGACCTCGACAAATCATATTTTTTGGAAGGGATAAAAAAAATGGAGAAGCGTTGGACAAAGTGTATAGAGCTCAAGGGGGACTACGTTGAAAAATAAAATGATTTATTTATCAAAAAATCTGTGTTTTATTCCAAAAGTCACGGACTTATTGACCCGCCCTCGTATAGCTGTCTCTCACATTATCGCGCTCGATAAGCGACATTGTATCGCATCATATGAAAACGCTCTACTACGTGAAGTAAAAATCGCATTTTCACGGTTTTGAACCTATTTTAAGGGCCATCCTCACGGTCTAGTCTGCAAATCCAGCAGCCTGGCAATAATTTGTTTATATCTTTTCATCTGTTGTCTATAAATAGCAGTAAATATCCAGGCTGATTTACCAGAAGGCTGAGTAGGCTAAAGCATAGGGCGGCAAATTTATGGGGTGGTAAATGTGGCCTAAGCATTTTTTTATCTTACTTATTATTATTTGCATGTACAAAGATTACTCTCAAAAATTTAATAAAAAAGTGTGTGTCAGCTCCGACGCACGACTGGAGTTTACTCTAAAAAGTAAAACACGTCCCTCAGAAGGAACAAAAACTTTAGCGATCAATTTGAGTTCAAAAATTCGCGCCATGTGAAAAAAAGTAACAGGTGCGCAGAATAGGTTGCGCACGAAAACGTAACGAGGTCATTCGTTCAGTAGATGTTACACCTCATATTTTTTTCATACCAGGGCCTTATATGAAAATCGATTCTTAAGGAGTAAACTCCAAAAAAATATATATTTTAGTACTGTATAGTATACCTACTTTACACTCTACGTCAGAATCCAAAAAAATACGAAACGCTCTGTAAACGATTAGGTCATTACATATGAAATTGGCGTTTTGTAAGGGAGAAACATAAAGTCGATTTTTTTTAAACATAATATATTTATTTTATCAAAGTATCTACCATTGCATATCATAGGTAGTTCATTGATTCCTGTACTAAAAAACCATTCGAACAGGAATCAATAAAATCTTCGAAGGCGCTTTGGACTGCCCCATCGGAGTTGAATTTTTCCCTTGGAAAAAATGGTAATCTGTTGGAGAGTACGGTGGATGTCTTAGACATTCCAATTGAAGGCGGGCCGCGCCGCCCCTGTGTGCGAAGTGTGCGGCGCACACAGGCGCCAAAACAATAGGGGCGCCGCTATCGAAATTATTTTTGTCACACTTACACAACAACATATTGCTTTGTAGTGGAGTATCGATAAGTAAGTAGGTATAATAGGCGCAGCAAATGCCTCGTAAACAACAAAACATAATATAGCGCTTATTGTACAAGTGTCCCAAGATAATATTCACGTTTGTTGTTTAATTTTACGCTTTGGGTTTTTGTTCACAATAATTACGAGCTCAGCGTTAAAATCAAAAGAACCACCATAGTTTGTTTAAATAAGTTTATGAATGCTGCTCGACCGATGCGATGCCTGCGATGTAATTTAATACATCATAGTAAAATTGTATGACGTTGAATTTGGTAATTATTTACTTTCGCGGTTATATCATTTTTTAATAAAATCTTAAATAGACTATTTAGCTAATTTAGCCATTAGCCGATTAGCTTAGCTAATTTCAGTTAACCGGCTAAGCCGAACGGTTAGCTAATTAATTAGCTTAGTTAACTTTTTTAGCCGGTTTAGATGGTTAAATTGTATAGCCCTAATTATTTTGAATTCTGCGCATGACAAAATCACGACACATTCAAAAAGGTGCGTTTTCAATAATGTCGCGTCGCAGCTACAGGTCCACTAGTGAACTTGTGCACCGGTGCACTAGTTAACTTGGGCGAAAGGAGCGCCACTTTTTTATTTAATGACGGTGGGCTCCAACCAGGCTTCCATACACGGGGATTCCCCGACAGCCCGACTTTAAGGAACGAGAGACCCAAAACAATTGATTGAAATAAGGAGAAGTTCTAGCACTAAAAACAATAAATAGTTTGTGTGTTACTGATTGTTTTAACTTATTTCCACGATGAGTGATCAAAAAGAAATTATCTGGTTACCAGAATTTAATAAGGAAAAGAAAACAAGAAGAAGAATGTGATAAAAATACAACTAAAATAAGTTAAATATTTTACGGCTCTACCATCCACTTTCAAAGAATCATTAGAGACAGAAACCAGTCATTTTATCGAAGAAGGTGCTAAAGAATCTGATTCAAAAAACGCTTCATATAGTGGTATGTGCTTTATGTAATTTCTATACAAATAAATATTTTAATAAACTTTAGTCTGTTTGTGATGTCAAGATAAAAAAAAACACTTTTCTTTTTTAATTCCTGTCAGTATTTTTCTTAATCGTCCAAACGCCTCACCGATTTTGATGTGATAGATGCCGTGACTGTTTTATTTTGTACAACTAATCGCTGCCGGAAATCATGGGTTCCATTCCCACTAGACGCTTTAAAAAAAACTTTGTGTTTGTGTGTATGTAATCTGTATTTATTTGCAGAAATAAGTATATTAGTAGTATTTCAAATTCAAATTTACAATGCTATATATCACATTTGCACGTCAGATGTCTAGTACCTATAATTACAAGCCCTGCTTAGTTTGGGACTAAACGGCGGAGTTTAACTGTCGAGAAATATTCATTTATTTATTTATTTCATTTACATTTATTATACATAATTATTCATAGATAGATAAATCAGTTTATTCAGACAAGTAGATTAGATAAATGTACGAGCAATATTATGTTTTTGTTTGTCTGTCTTTAATTTAAGATGATGCCGGGGAAGTTACGTCCGTTCCTCTGCCTGATACTGCTGATACACCATTGTCACCGCCAAGACAATTATTATCACTAATACCAACTTTTTCTAAAGATGACCCTGGACTCTGGCCAGAAGTTTTAAATGCTACTTTGATCCAGTATCTAACAGAAAATCCGATTAAACAAATTAAACAGTATGATTTTCCGCGTGACTCTTCGGGGCGAAAATTTTCCGAGTATTATTATGAAAGGCATTTAGGAAACGGTGAAAAGTATCACAGAGAGTGGCTGCTGTATTCAGTGTCCAAAAATGCCGTTTATTGCTTCTGTTGCAAGCTATTCGAATTAAAACATAAAAATAAATTCTGCGAGGGAGTTAGTGATTGGCAACATCTAGCTTTGTATTGCAGCAGACATGAGAAAAGTTCTGCTCATTTTAATAATTATAAAAAATGGACAGATTTGTGTCACGCTCTTAAAAATAAAAACACTATTGATAGTATACAACAAAAACTTTTAGAAAATATGTTGAAAATGTTATAATAATTTTGAAAAGCAGCGCTGGTACGATGTAATCAAAAGAATAATATATGTGGTCCAATTTCTAGTACACAAAATATGGCTTTTCGTGGCCAAAGCAACAAATTATACAATCGTAACAATGGTAATTTTTTAAAATGTATTGAAATGTTAGAAAAATTCGATCTTTCAATGACTGAACATATACGACATGTAACGAATGATTCGGATTTCAAAAATATGCCGACTTATCTTGGAGATAAGATCCAAAATGAAATCATTTACATACTCGGTAACCAAATTCAACAATTTATTTTAAATTTATGTAAAATGAATAAATATTTTTCACACACGTAGTGCAAATTAGTATTATAATAAGATTTGTCAATTTTAACACAGAAACTAGAAAGTTGGAAATAAAGGAGCATTTCCTAGCCTTCTGTCCAATTATCGATACAATTGGCGCTGGATTAACGTCATTCATAATAGAAAAACTAGATAAAATTAATTTAGACATAAACAACTTAAGGGGACAGGGTTATGATAATGGATCAAATATGCGCGGTAAGAATAATGGTCTTCAAAAAAGATTGCTGGATCTACATCCCCGCGCTTTCTATGTACCGTGTGCTAGCCATAGTTTAAATTTAATAGTAAACGACGCTGCCAATCTCAATCAATTTTTCGTCCTCTACCAAAAGATGTGACTTATTAAAAAAATACGTCATAAATCTGACCTTAAAACCTTTGTCTGAAACAAGATGGTCAAGCAGAATAGATGCTATCAAACCGCTGTTTACAAATTTACCAGAAATTTATGATGCATTATATGAAATATCAAATGGTGTATCATATGATCAGAGGGCAAAATATGACGCTAAATGTCTAGCAGAAAAAATATGCTCCTTTTCATTCATTTGTTTACTAAATATATGGCATATAATATTGACAAAAGTAAATTTTGTGAGCAAAATTCTGCAGTCAATCGATATGAATATGCAAGTTGCTTTAGATGCTTTAACGGAATTAAAGAAGTTTTTGATAAAAATTAGATCCGACGCAAATTTTTAAGAAATTTTAAATGATGCCATGAAAATTTGCCGAAAAATTAGATGCCGAAGCTGAATTTGAAACTTCCAGATCCAGACCCCTAAGACGTCGTAAGACTCCAAAGAGTTTTGATTATGAACACGAAGACCCCACTATAAATGATCCGAAAATCGCTTTTAAAATTAATGTATTTTTTTATATATTGGATCAAGCTTTATCCTCCGTAGACGAAAGATTCAATTTATTGAATAATCACAATGACGTGTTTAATTTTTTATTTAAACTAAGTGATGACCAAGAACAAACTCAATTAAGAATAAGCTGTCATCGTTTGCAGGAAAAACTTACAGCAAATGATTTATTGGACATTAACGCCAATGATTTGTGTGAAGAAATTATGTCATGTCAGTCTTTTTTGAAAAAATTAAATAATGATGTGGCGAAAATTCTCGAATTCATGCTGTAGCTGTATGCCCTAACATCATAATAGCATTACGAATTTTGCTAACTATGCCAGTTACCGTAGCAAGCGCGGAAAGGTCTTTTTCTAAATTAAAACTAATAAAACATTACCTGCGCTCAACAATGAGCCAGGAAAGATTAATAAATTTAGCAACAATATCCATAGAGGAGGCCATATTAGACCATACAGACATACACGAAACTATTAAAGATTTCGCAAACAAAAAAGCTAGAAGAGTGGAAATATTATAATTTAAATATGTTTATTTATATTTTTACACATTTAAGACTTTTTGTTATTTTTTTAACATAGCATACGTCATAGTTAAATAAGTTTTATTAGAAAAAAATCAGTTATTTTGCTATTAATATAATAAGTATACGATTAGGTAGAACATCATAAATAAAGTATGTAAAAATTTAATTCGCGTTTTTTTTTCGCAGTAATTGGCAATCGAAAACGAACTGGTTTTACCTATTTAGGAAAATATTATCTAATTAAATAAAACTAGAGAAAATTTATTTCGGTCAAAATTAACACATAAGAAATAAAAATAAGTTGAAACATTAAGATTCGTGAAAAAAAGAGGCGCTTCATAGGTTTCGCACACAGGCGCTGTGGAGGGTCGGCGCGGCCCTGAATTTTGAAGCTCCCCTAATTTGGTAGCCGTCTGTTGTGCAGTGTGTGGTCTAGCGTTGTCATGAAGTAGCAGTGGCCTAGAGCGAATGACCAACCTCGGTTGTTTAGCAGCTAGCTTTTCCAACATGATTTGCAGTTGCTAGCAATAGACATCTGCCGTAATCGTCAAGCCAGATTTAAGAAAGATGTAGTGAACGACACCGGCACTAGTCCACCAAACGCTCACAAGTAACTTTTTTTGAGTCAATTTTCGCTTGGGGCAGGCTTTAGCTGGTTCGCCAGGGTTCAGCTATTGCGATGAGCGTTTCAGATTATCGTACAGAATCCACTTTTCATCACAAATTACGATGCGATTTTAAATCCTTTAATTATTGTGCCGGTTGAGTAATGTAACGCAGCAGTCGGCGCGCGTTTGTCGGTTTGTGAAATTGGAATTGCTAATCAAAGAAGATATATTTGAGATCAGAGTGGCCAGTACAACTAAACGCCAATTTCATATGTCAGGACCTAATTACGGTCATATACGATGCAAAATATTTTAAAAGCGTTTCAATAATAGAAAGTACACTTTAAATTAAATATTATTCAGATGAGAGCGGCGGGCGGCTTTTGGTATTGAGAAGATACACGACTCTGCAGATTTAGACAGTGTGTTACTTTATGTCATTTGTTTTGGTCCATAGGGATTTATGCAATAGAGACCTGCAAAATTAGAGACATTTTTGATCGCTCGCTCGCTTTCGACGGTACCGAACATGATAATGTTATTTCTAATATTTCTATGGTTTATTTTGCTTTTTTGTTTTTCTAAAGAATAAACCCTTTCAGAAAGGTTTTTGTTACAAATTAAACCAGTACAATAGAAAAAAAAATTGATTTACCAAATTTTATCCTGCGAAATTAGAGAAATTTTTGCTCACTGGCTCCACTCGCGCGCTTTCAACCTACAAAACATAATATTATCTATATAATATGTTTTGCGCTGTTGTTTTTATTTAAAAAATACACAATTTCAAATAGCTATTTAGTACAAATTTTAACCAGGACAATGTTAAAAACTACAATTGTACTCTTGGTTAGTATAAGAGTAATTTTGAAAAGGAGGTTTTTCAAAAACTGAATGCCTATACCTATGGGCGGCAAATGTGTTAAGCACCATACTCACCATCCAGCACCGGTACTATTGACCGTTAATAGCGTCAATAATTTATAATTTTTGCCTACAAGTCCGCAACCTTAGATTTGCAGGTTGGACCGTGAGTATGGTGCTTAAATCCGCCGCTGTAAATATAATAGACTACCACTGTAAATTTACACATTTTATTGCGTATATAATAATATATAACCCTAAAAATTGATGAAAAAAGTAAAAAATTAATTATGGTCGAATTTCGACCACAGGGCGATCTTTAGTTTATCATAATAATGTGAAGCCATTACGAGAATATAAAAAGCTATTTCCAGACATAATATTCTGAGTATCATCAACTTTAGGAGCGTCTAGGTTTTATTTATTTCAATGAAGCCTCTTATCGTACAAAAGAGGTATAAACGATAAAAAGAGTCTGAAGTCTGAAGTCTGAACACAAGTAAAGCTAAGATCAACCTTGGTAATATTCGGTAAGGTCGATCTTAATTTAACTTTTTAGCGTTTTAAGTATATTATTACTCGTTCATTTTATTATGTAAATTTTTACTTCCCTAATCCCAATAACTCTGAAGTGAAAACACAGTCGCATGGCTAATTATAATTCGAGACAAAAAAAACAAAGCAGTTTATTCTACAATTTTGAAAGGATCATTGATAAGGAAATGTATTTTTGCGGTGAATGGCGTTGCTGTATTTCAACAAAAACAACTGCTGCAAAACAGCCGATACCAAGAATTCTCTTAAACACCTATTTTATATATTCATAGTATATTTCTGTAAAATGTGAAAAAAAAAAATTGTGATACGCAATGGAGATTGCGGTCGTGCGACTTACATCTGATACTGTACAGGGCACATATTTAATACGTACACAGATTTCCGCGATTTAAAATGTTATTTGTACAGTTTCGAGTATAAAAAAAAAAGATTTTTAACAACGTTCTATAAGAAAATAGTTTTTTTTTTACTATATTTTTGGGCTTGCTTGAATGACACATTTCAATTAAATTGATACGTGAAGCAAACACTTTCAGTACAGTTTTACGACAATTGTGCGAATGGAGGAGTATGATATTTGGTACAGTAAAGTTTATGTGGTGGAATCATATTTGTTAATACGTGAAACAAAATTTTTCAGTATAGTTTTACGAGAATTGTGCGAACGGAGGATATTAGATATTTAGCGCAGTAAAATTTTATATGGAGGAAGGTGTGCAGAATGCTTTTTTTATTTATAAAGCTTAGAAATGACTATAAAATCAATTAAAATAACAACACACACTACCACATTATTAACACACAATACCCTGCGATTGATAGATACAATTATGTTACACGTTAACGTTACAGATTGACATGTGACACAAAATTCAATTTTTTTTTCTAAGAGGCAAAATAACTCTTATAAAGTTAAAACTTAGAAATTATATAATGCTTTATTATGAGTAAATTTCGACTATTACTTATTAATTATCACTTTTTTATTAATAATTGATATAATTAAATACACTTTACAAACAAGAAAAATAATATTTATATATATTATTATTCATTTTGTTGTCAATGTTCATATGTCAATCTTATGTTTTTTTCTTCGTCGTGCAACGATATATCAATAATTTCGACTCTCTTACGTCAGTCTGATTGGTATCTTGGTATGCGTAGGTAACTACGTTTGATTTTTGCATTGTGTGAAAATTCTGAAAGTGGGGTTCGGTTCGAATCCCGGTAAGATAAATATTTTTTTGATTCTTATTATTTCTTTTTCTTTCATATTTTTTTATTTATTTTAATTTTTTTATCGTTGTACTAAAACTCCGAGCAAGGTCGGTCTTCCAGGTACTTATATTAAAAAGAGGATTTTTGTACTTTCAACGAATACAATCAATTCATATTTCTGTCTTTACCTTTTTTTATAATGTACACTAATATTTACAACGACTTAGAGAAACTAACAATAAAATAAATAATTAAGTAACTATATCAGGGTACACCGCTTTCAACAATATACTATGGGGATCGTGCTTCTAGACTGTTACGCCAACTAGTGTCAAGTATCCAAAACAGTTGGGATCATGTATTTATCGTAAACACATGTGATTTTTTTTAAATAATTATAAATAAAATATATTTATTTTTTTTAAATAATGCCAGCTTCGAGAAAAAATTGTTGTATTCTTGGATGTACATGATACATCATACGTCGAGAACGTGGAATCAGTGTGGAAGTTAAATTTTATACATTTCCAGAGAGCGTGTTAAGAGCCTCATGGAAAATAGTAAAACGTAAACAGTGGATATATGCAGTGAAAAATTACGTGTAAGTACAATATTAATTAAAAAAATAAAAAAAGAAATGCACCATTCAGTAAAATTATTTGAATTAAATACGACATAATATTATGTAAAAATTGATCTAAATGATTGATGAAATTTCAAATATTCGTGACAGTTATCTTATAGTCATGACTTAACCTTTTAATTATTTTCTTTGATTTCAGAGAAAATCAAAAAGACTGAGATAAAATACCCCAGATAAAAACTCAAGTCGAAAACAATAATGCTATTTTTATCATGCCTCCTTTTGGCCACAAAGATCAATTCACCCCTGAAGAAGTTGACGAAACATACAACATTGCTTCTGTGAGGATACATATAGAACGAGTAAATCAACGAATAAAGGACTTTAGAATTCTCAAGAATTATTTAGAATCAAAAGTACCTAATTCATTATTTCCTCATATTGATGAAATTATTTTTGTTATTTGTGCTTTGCTAAATGTACAGAAGCCATTGTTTAAAGAAAAAGAAGTTGATAAATAAGCCTTTTTCAAATAATTGTAAAAACTGAATAAAATTTCTAATTGTATTAAATAAAAACGAATTGATTGTTTACAAAAAAGAAAGGTTTTATTTTCTTAAATAATTTCAAGTTTAATGTTTATTATTTCTCTGTTTTATAATAACTCTGACATAAGGTAAGTACAGACTCATAAATGATAAATATTTTTATATTATATTATTTGCTTGTAATATTAAATATTTTTAACAAAGATAACATTTATAAAACTTTTCGTAATGAATTAGTACAAAAAATAATTTCTTACGATTTGTATAAAATTAAGATAATAATAAAAATAATTTTAGGCAACTGTAAAATCTCAACAGTCTTAGAGATAACAAGTACTATAACATTTTTTAGGTCACACACATTTGGTCGATTGCAAAATTATTCTTAGGTCATTTTATAATTAATATCTAAAAAGTAATGTACTAATGATAATCATAGATTTATTGTTACTTAGTTGAGTCTTTGGCGTATAATTTTTGTATGTATTGGGTAAAATAAAACTTTTCAAGATGAGGTAGGTACCTATTAAGTTATTCAACAATTAGACTTGAATAATTTTTTGCCTTTCTCATCGTTCTGGCCATGTATTATATTATGGACTATTGGTTTAAATCCATATTTTATTATTTTATTATTTTTTCCATTGTTATAACTTTTTATATTGTTATGAAATATTTGTTTTGATCCCACTATGTTCACCAATGAAACACCAGAGAGCGCTCACTTCGACAGTAGTGCTGCCTCTATATTTCACCTACGATCCCTATACTATACCTAAGAGAACAAGCATCGCTCGGAGTTAGTGCGAGAAAAAAAAAAATTATAAAAGAAAAAGAAAAAAAAATCGTCTGACCGAGATTCAAACCCGAGACCAATCGGTCAACAACGCAAAAATCCAATAGCCTACGTAGCTGCGCTAAGGTATCTGACATAAATTGGCGAAATTACTCATATCTTATTAGTATTACACGACGAATGAAAAAACATGACAAACATGAACAAAACATGAAAGGATCTTATCCTTATTTTGTTGGCATAAAGGTCAAGTCCGAGGTAAAATAACTTTGAACGGACTTTCAACAATAAATTTGAATTAGTTTTGAGCAGAAAAAAGCGGTAAAAAATGACATACATAGATATGAAAGAGAAAGAATGACAGGTCGCCATTTCGCGATGTTTCATTCGACTCTTCCGAATTATTTATCATTGAAATAAATTAATCCTAACAAATATCTTATTCCAATCGAAAAATAAATCGTCAATTCCAACAATTTTTGTTCACAAATAGTATTCAAAAAATACAGTTACAACTCCAAGAATATCCATTTTAATGTTATTTTATGATTTTTTTTATCGAGAAAATTTACAGAAAACGTATTTTGAAAACAAAGGTTGCGCTAAAATGTATCTACTCGTCTCAAAAAAAATTAAAGAAGCCTATTTTTACCCGGGTTTTTCTTCATACAAACGCTCTTTAAAGTCGAACATTGTTGACCCAAATTTTAGCGTAATATCGATTTTTATTACACTTATCCAGGTCGGTATATGCTTATATTTCAAAAATTTAAATTATTTTAGAAGATAGTAGCCTCCAAATATCGGATTTTTAACGCAACTTTCACCGTAAATAAAAAACAAACGAAAAATGAAAATAAGAAACAAGCATGTACCGACACAGTTTGATTGTTCAGCAGTTGAGATAACTTTACTTCAGGCAATAATATTATACAGTTTTTTCATAAAATACCAAGAACCGAGTGTCGATTTGCGTAATTTGAGGACGCCTTTTCTTAAATACTTTACAAAGCAGTATAAATGTGTGCACTATAGCTTCTATTATGAGTATAAATTACTATTTTATAGGTATATCGTTTTCCCCGATGTTAGGTGAAATAACAACCATTTTCCCCGCGCGCTTCAATGAGTTCGAGCCGTTGACTAGTACAACTTTTACGTTATTTAATATTACTAAATTCATACACTTATTACATTAATTCATTATACATTACTTAATGCTATAAGCACTTGTCACTTAACTAGGATTCATTGACCGCGGCTTCGCCCGCGTGAAATTAGGTTTTAAACTTTCAATTATTTTACCCACCTAGAGGCTGAATTTTAGAAAACGCTCATATACGTAAGTGATTCATTATTTTTTCCGTCTTCAACTCATACGAAATATGATGCAAATATGTCCAAGGAAGAAAAAGTTTCATATAAACTTTTATCACCTATTTTACCTCCTTGGGGGTTGAATTTTGAAAAATTCTACCTTAGTGGATGCCTACGTCATATGAGAAATACGGGAGCAAAATTTCAAACTTCTAGCCTTAAGGGTTTGGCCTGTGTTGATACATCAGTCAATCAGCTTTGCCTTTTATATATTAAATAGATATAAGAAATAAGAGTAAATACATTTTATAGAGCAGATAGGATTTCTCCCTCACGTTGCATTTTCCAGTTCATTTGCCAGTCTAAGTAGCTAACGTGGAGAGCGTTTCTTTAAAGCGTGTAAAGTATCCAAGTAATTATAGCCATGAAATAGTTACGCGGGACGTGATCTCTCGCGCGACGTGCGAAGACTGACGATAAGAGACCGCAATGTTGATACACCACTCCGATTGTTTTATCAATCATCATCATCAGCCTATCGCCACTGCTGAATGTAAGCCTCTCCCAATGAGCGCGAACTATTCCAATCTGCAGCCAGATGGATGAGGACTTCCACAAAAACCTTTTATCCGTTTTGCTAACATTCAATATAGGGATATTTATAACACTGGGAACATACAAAAAAAAAACTCCTTGGCGTGATGTAATAGTCGATTACTTCGGTGCCATAGTTTTGTTGATAGCGATAATGGTGGGTTCAGAACTATGAAAATAATATTATTCTAAGAAGCTAAATCATAATTTTGTAAGTTCGTCTATTTTTGTGTTAGTTGGTGTGAGTAAAGTAAATACGTTGTCAAGGTAGGTTAATAGTTTAGTCGTTGTTTTGTGAACTTCTTGAATGTACTTTGGAGTTTATTAGGTGCGTGTGGACCTTAAAGTTATTTTATTTTGAAATTGAAAATATTGTTGACCTTACAACTTGATACTAAATAATCAGCCATATGTCATCGCTACTCTAACAACGCAACGTTGAAAATAAGAATACACCAAAATATATAATGAATAGACTTATGGCCCGATTCAATAACTATCTATTTGTTAGAAACGTCCCCAGTCCATCATTTGAGGGTTTTTTGCGACACAAGTTTGTAGATAAATAGATATACACTTTATTGCTCACATTATAGTAGGTACGATTATTTTACTAGAAAACTAAACTTATAATTAAATGTGGGCAAGGGCGGCGTTATCGCTATAAGCGATCTCTTCCAGGCAACCCTGCAGGTCGTAATATATTATAAGAAAGATATAAACTTACATGTCATTTATTATAAATAAATATACATGATATAAAATGAATTATCAGTTAATTTAGCAAAGGACTAGTTCCGTTGATGCATATGTAGCTTAGACTTTAAAATAGCAAGTGACTTTGACTCTCGAATGTCATGTGATAGATCATACCATAGGTACATAACCTTCACATCAAAAGAATCGCAAAAATTAAGCGGACTTAGTAAATGGCACAAGAAGTTTATTGCTGTACTCGGAGCGTAACACACGGCTTTGGTCAGCACTACGATATTGAATACACTATATTTTGTATTTAAATTATAGTATTACACCAGAAATATTGCATGCGAAGTTTGTATGATTAGAAAAGTTCATGCGTTCCAGTTTCTAAAAATTCATAATATAAAATAATAGAACAAAGCTTCGGCGGAACGTATTTGTTGGAAGTTGGAGAACTTAGTACGAGATATCCTTTCGAGTCCGCGGTACGGATATTGTATGATTTATATGCGAACCGACTTCTCCGGCGAACAGTTACAATATATTGGTGTGGTTTATTCGTGGCTTATCGAAATTACGCCCTTTATTAAACAAAATTTTTGACTTTGTACTACCAACATGGATAAGCCATGCTCACAAATGGGCTGTATTAGCCCTATATTTTTATTTTTTTTTCAAACTAAGACAAAGAAATAGTTAAGATAAAGCGGTATTGGCGAATCAATGCCGACAGAATACAAAACAATAAAAAAAACTAACTTAGCCTAACTGTGACGTCACGATTAGGTAAAAGTGTGTAAAATATAAAGCCGCGGGAACATATTATTTGTAAATATCTCCAAAATTAGCGAGTTTAAGATTATACTTACAATAATGAATGTTTTTGTATATGATGTAAGTAAAGTATAAACAAATGATGTAGGTTTTAAGTTTTTGTATTTTATAGATATATCTAATTATTAAACTACACATAAAAAGTTATTTTTAGTATTCGACATGTAGTTGTTTCCCCTAATCTAGGGCTCATTTGCCACCTAAAATACAAAAACATAATTACTATAATCCATTACACGTAAACAATAGACATACGGCATCTTTGGAGATAAGTCATAAAACATAATATTATATAATATCTATCATTGAATAGGGCTGTCTACTTTCGAAACGTTAAATTCACCTCTAGAAGAAGATGACATACCATATGAAACACTGCTAAGTGGACTGTTAAACTAACATTCGTTAGACAAATTGTGTATCGATACTACTAGAATCATGCCAAACATAACAAGCGAAACATCTTCAAAGTACAACCCTAAGAATTCGCTGTGACTACAAATGGGGCAAGTTCGACTCTAATCTAGCTAAATGCACATGTCTCAACTAATTGAGCATTATTAGACAAACTTCGAATGAGTTACGTAAGGAAACAAATTGATTAAGCTCTCAGCCATTATAATTGGAATTGTACTGTACCTAATACTATTGTAACTGTTCTAATTAATTGTTCATCAGCATGGACGCGTTCCTAATATATACTCATAATATGGAGAGGGAATGATTTGTTTGTTTGTTTGCGTTTAATAGGCTCCGTTACTACTGGCCCAGATATAGAGACAGATTTCCTTTATTTCAAAAAAGTACAGTGTTCCCGTGAGAAACTATATTTAATATGGCTTAACCCCTAAATTTCTTCCCTCGTCCTTATTTTTAGGATAAAAAAGAACGGGGGTAGAATCTCTAGGGTTTTAACATGGAAGTCTTGTGAACATAAATCAAGCGTTTAGGAAACCGATATCTGAATAGAAAAGCTTTATTTATGATGCTCAGGCGTATTATTTTGATTACTTTTATTACGTGCTGTAATAAGTATAATATTAAATATATAGGTGTTCTCAACTTGGGCCTAGGTAAAGAAAGTGGAAATAATTTATGTACTATAAAAAAGTTTTTGTACAGACTCTACTGGCCATTATGCAAAAAATATACTCTTTTATCTCTATTTACTCTTTTCTCATAAATTTTTATATGAATTTCCCTTACTACCATTCATCTTCTTATCTTTATTATGTTTATTTATTCGAGTTTTATCTTAGGATATATTTGAGCCTCGCGGAGTTATGAACATCTAATAAATATTAAATCACTTAGGTATATTAGTTGCTTTCAGTGATACAATGAGGGATTTAGTTTTCTTGGACTTAATAAAATCATTTACCATATACTTAGGGCAGAATTCTCAAACAACTTAATACTAAGGGCTCTTTAACCCGCATATCATTATTGTCCCTTTTTGGCAGAAAAACAATAGCAGTATGTGGCAGTGCAGGGGGGGAAACGCACATACATGTACAACTTCACAGAGAAGATACGAGGGCGGGTCAATAAGTCCGTGACTTTTGGAATAAAACACAGATTTTTTGATAAATAAATCATTTTATTTTTCAACGTAGTCCCCCTTGAGCTCTATACACTTTGTCCAACGCTTCTCCAATTTTTTTATCCCTTCCAAAAAATATGATTTGTCGAGGTCCTCAAAATAGGCCTTTGTTTGCGAGATGACTTCATCATTGGAGTCAAATCTTTTTCCACCGAGCCATTTTTTCAGGTTTGGGAACAAGAAGTAGTCACTCGGAGCCAAATCTGGAGAATAGGGTGGATGTGGGAGCAATTCATAGCCCAATTCATGGATTTTTGCCATGGCAACTGCACATGTGTGCACCCTTGCATTGTCTTGGTGAAAAAGAACTTTTTTCTTGACCAAATGAGGTCGGTTTTTTTTCAAATCCTCATTGAAGCGGTCCAATAAGTTGGCATAATATTCCCCATTAATTGTTCTGCCCTTTTGAAGATAGTCAACGTGGATTATCCCACGTGCATTCCAAAAAACAGTCGCCATAACTTTATTGGCTGACAAACCCACCTTGGCCTTCTTTGGCGCCGATTCACCCTTAGAAACCCACTGTTTTGACTGTTGTTTGGTCTCTGGTGTGTTGTGATGGATCCATGTTTCGTCCACGGTTACAAAACGGCGCAAAAACTCCTCCATATTGTGATTAAACAACGCCAAACCTTCCTGTGAAGTTGTTACACGATTGCGTTTGTGGTCGACTGTGAGCAAACGTGGCACCCATCTTGCGGAAAGCTTTCTCATGCCCAAGTGATCATTCAAAATTGAAACCACTGAGCCATGCGAGATGCCTATGGCTTCCACAATCTCTTGCACTTTCAATCTTCGGTCGGCCAACACCATATCGTGAATTTTTTCGATTGTTTCGGGTGTAGAGACCTCAACTGGGCGTCCAGGACGTTCGGCATCTTCAGTGCTTGTACGGCCACAACGAAATTCAGTAAACCACTTTTTTACCATTGAAATCGATGGTGCAGTCCCCATAGTATTTATCAAGCTTAGCCTTGGTCTCGGTAATGGTTTTTTTTCGCAAAAAATAATGCTTAATAAGCACACGAAATTCACTTTTTTCCATTGTTTCCTTAAGTTACTGGATAGTCTGATAAAGATAGCTGTAAAACACAAATTAACTGACGCAGCAAGTTCAAATTTTGATAGGAGTCAACTGACAGATGCCTGTTGAGAGGAGTAGTGTTGCTTTTTCAGTAAGGAGGTTAGAAATTCAAAAAGTCACGGACTTATTGACCCGCCTTAGTATCAGAACCGGTGGCCGATAGTAACAGTTTAGAAAATTTTCTTATAGCCACAACGGATGACACTAAAGGTCTCCACAGACGAGAGGCCGATCGTTTCAGTTAGAACTGACGTCAGATCGGCCTGAACGGATTCGAGCACATACACGGAGAAAATCGCATCCGACCGAACTGACGTCAGTTCGGCCCTTAGATTGATAACGCCTAGATAGTCTTATACCCGGTATCTAGGCGTTTTAATCTAAGGTTCGGACTGAAATTGCCGCGAACTTCGGTCGTGTTTTTAGGGTTCCGTAATACTTAAGGAACCCTTATAATTTCACTCTGCCCGTTCGTCTGTCTGTCTGTCCGCCGCTCTCCTAGCTTCCGTAATAACTTTATGACAATAACTTTTGTAGTAATTCAAAGAAAACTTATTGCGCGTTGATAGTTACGGAACCCTCCTTAGACATGTCGTGACATTCTCTTGGTCAGTTTAGGCTATTATTTTATTTATTTATTGTATTTTGCTGCAATTGCTATCACGCTATCAACGAAACCGAATTATTGTGTCATACATTTTTCCAGTAATATGTTATAGAAATTATTTCTCTTTGTTTTATAGTCTATAGATTTTATAAACCATAGTGGCTTTAAAGTTTTAATTACTTCAATGAACTTAAATAAATTTCTTATGAATACGTGCCATTTTTAGGTTTCCGTACCCAAAGGGTAAAAGCGGGACCCTATTACTGAGAATTTGCAGTTCGTCCGTCTGTCGCCAGGCTGTATCTTAACCTTCTTATACCGTGATAGCTCGACAGTTAAAATTTTCACAAATATATGATATAGGTATTTCTATTGCCGTTATAACAACAAATACTAAAAACAGAGTAAAATAAAATTTGAGGCTCCCATACAATAAACGTGATTTTTTCCGTTTTGTACGGAACTCATCTTGCCGACTCGCACTTCACCGGTTTTATTTTAAGGGTCAGGGTATACATGGTCCGATCTGCCATAAGTTCGGCTTGAACGGATGCAAAATCGTGTCGTGTGTGTGCTCGATTCCGTTCAGGCCGAACTGACGTCAGTTGGGTCGGATGCGATTTTTTCCGTGTATGGGCTCGAATCCGTTCAGGTATCAGTTCTAACTGAAACGATCGGCCTCTCGTCTGTGGCTGCCTTTACACTCGAATTTTATTACCTTTCAGCCCAATTTTATTGCCGTTCAGTCCATCCGTACAGGTCAGAATTAATGTTGCCAACTTAGTTTTTTTACAAAGTTTTACTACTAAATTTTGTATTTTATTCCCTCCTTAGTAGGAATTTAGTTGTTAGTAGTGGTTTTGTAGAAAACAGCTAGACAGTAATCATAATATGCTAAATGGCTTGCTTCTATGTGCTATTATGACCTTATAATAATAGCACATAGTAGCACGCATCCTTAAGTCGCTTAAAACTACCGATTTAATTTCTATATACGTCATATTTCCTACTATACTAAACTAAATTAAAAAAATAATTTAACGGTTAAATATTAAACCTGAAAATGTATGTATGTTTGTAAACACAACATCCCTAAATATACTTTTAGGGATTCCTAAGTTTAGTAGCTTTTTTATAGTTATCGGTACTCTTTTAGTTGTTTTTGTAGAAAACGACGCGAGTTTAGTAGTTTCGCAAAAACAGAGTTGGAAACACTGGAACCAATCATCGCTTCAGTCCATACGGCTGACTGATGCGATCTGGAAATTGCACACAGACGATACGATTTTGCATCCGTTCAGGCCGAACTGAAGGAAAACCGGACCGTGTATGGGACCACTAAGAGTCAATTCACACCGAAACGAAACGATACATGACATGGCCCTTCATTTTTAAGATAGTCGTTCAAAATTGAACTTTATTCGGAACACAAGAAGATACACGTTTCATTGTAAGCACTGAGTAAAAAACTACTAAAACTACTTTTGTATGATTTTGAATGTCGTGTAATTTTTGAATTTCTGAGTATGTTTATTTTACATATAGTCGTCGTATCATATAATTCTCACGCCAGAATTATAGTTCGAAAATATGGGCTATTAACTAGATACAATTTTTATAAAAAACTATAACCCGACTACGTTATATAGCCTAGCCATTATTATACACCGGGCTATTACAACGAATCTATTGACACCTTATTTATTAAAATCGGATCCGTATGCGATCCTTATCCGTATTAGACGCTATGGTGACACAAACATACACACTACGGTGAGACAAATAATACGTAGACTACCAAAATCATTACCCTTTCTTTTGCCGTAGTCGGGTAAAAAGAACTACAAACGGGTAAAAAGATCAACATATAGTTGATGTTCAACATGTAGATAACAGGGAAAATAGATGTAATCGCGTAACACCATTTCCTCTACAAACTTATATAATAACGGTTTACAATATTTTGTTTACATGTAATACATATTTGCCCATTCCTGTCACTTCATCTTGCGGGCTTAAACAAAGGTTGACGTGGGTCGAGTATCAACATCCGTGGGCTAACAAAAACTTTATGAAGTACTGCGTGTTGCCCGCGATTTTATTTATTACAGAGCATTCTACGTAGTGGACCTTGTCTCTATGTCTGATGGTCCAGCCCTGCCGGCACAGATTAAGAGGGCGCATAAAAATGTTAAGGCGCTAGAAAAAAATCTGATTTCACCCGCGCCCTTCACACCGCCCCGCACTCACCGCCAACGCATCGAAAACGTCTCCGCGGACCGCGTCGTCGTGCTTTGTACGAACTACGAACATAGTATACGCAAATGGTCAAATAAAACTTGACTAAGTGCCAGTCGGATTATGTGTATGTACTTCTACTAGTGAAAAATAAAATTAACACTATAATAAATGAAGCTATTATTATACTGATAATTTTATTTTACGAGTAAAAAATTACTCACTTCAAATCATTAATTAAATCAGTACCGTTTGCTTATCTTGTTTACTTATAATAAAATTCTAGACTTACGATATATAGATATCTGTCTTATGTTTGTTTGCAATGTACGAGGAAATTACTCGATTTAGATAAAATTTGGGACGGCAAACGTCAAGATGGCGAATATATTTTTGTACAAAAAATAATACAATAGGTATTATTTCCAAGGTTATAAGGCTATATACGAACTATTGAAAATCAAAGATTCTCAAATATTTAATTCTCCGTTTAAATTTTATTTACTTATTTATATTTAGCACACAAACAGGTTACAATCATTGCATGATAAGTTTAACTTCAGCTTAATGGCTAAACTAGACAGCAACCCAAAAAAGTATACCTAACTTAATTAGTTTTCGGTTGTTGATACAAATAAAAAAAAAGTAATAAAAAGATAGCAACAGCTAGCTACAACATTAATAGTAAAAAGGCTATATATATAAATATCTACGGCTTATTGCAACTATCTATTTAAAAAGGAAATGATATAATAAATAAAATAAAATTAACTTGAAATCTAAATTGGGAGACAAGTTCCTAGATTATTTTTTCTTAATTATCGGACACGGGAGGTGGTGAATATTTGGCTTCATTATTCCCGCGATTGTTTTCTTGTACTGTGAAAATTTACAGAAAATGTCTATGTCCGAATTTGAGACTGTTAACTCATTTTAGGTACGACACATTCTAACCAGTGGATTGTAATAGGACGTATTGTTTTTGAATACATAAATATAAAACATTTTTGAATTACTCGTTCTGTACAAAAGTGTTCATTGATACTTGAGATTGAAGATTTGGTACATCAATAGAGGAGGAGAAACTTTATGCAGGTAAAGCAGATCGTATCTCTCACGACGAGCACTTAATGATACCACATTAAATTTAGACAGATGGGTGGCGTAGTCCTTTTTTTATTATAGATACATGTTTGGGGATTTCGGCGTCGTTTAAAGATCTGCAAGCATATGCCACTATTTTAATTGCAGTAATCATCATCACCACTATCATAACACCATACGTCCATCACATTATGATGATTTCTCATAGTATTTTACAATGACACGGATATCTTTGAACATTACTTTGCCGTTTGTAAACCTATTTGAAAAATTCTTGTGTTGTTGTAAAGCTTTGGTGACTAAGGGACAATTCAAAATTGTCAAAATGGGATCCACTTACAATAATCATCATCATCATTATCACCACCATCTTCACACGATGCACCGACATATTATTGTTATGACTACTCATCAGGGTTTTGTGCACCGATATCCATGTCTTTGAAATTTTGCTATCAGCAAAGTTGTATTCGTGATCATCATCATCACTATAATAAATTTAATGCTAACTGCTACATTTTTTCAGCCGAGTACTACAATAGACAATAATAATTATTTAATAATATAGTATCTAATTATTATCATCACTGGTGATTGTTTATTAGGTCCACAGATAGGTATTGCTTATTTGAGGAAATACCACGGCCTCTAAGAAAACTGGCATAAAATAACGGTGGAGTTTGTTCTGTCGAGAGAGTGAGAATAGCTTTTTTGTATTTATAACCTTCTCAAATTGTGTTACTAAAAAGAGAAAATTATTATTTTGAACAAAAAATTTAAACCGACTTCCAAAGTAAAAATGTACAAAAAGTATGTAATAAAACTAATTTTTTAAATAATTCCTCTTATAAATTCGGCTAAAACTTTAACTATTTATCTACTCAATCTTCATAATTTTGAAGTACCAGCCAACTTGAACGTAAGTTCTATAAAATAAATAAAACGAAAAGGTAATTAGAACAATAATATACTTTTTACTATTATATTGCTTTTATTTCATGATTTTTTTCATTACGCTAATTGTATAAACACCTCTATACTAATAAAATTATTTACACATTTGATAAGCTATACAATATTTTGTTCTTGTGTATCGTGCGACTTATCCAACGTATCAGAAAAGGACAAAACAATGTATAGCGTATCCAATGTGTGAATATTTCTATTATTTTAGACAACCTCTGTGGCTCAGTGTTTAGCGCATTGGCGCTAAAGCCGGAGGTAGCGGGTTTGAATCTCGCCAGGGAATAAAAAGTTTACTGTGTTCCATGGTCATGGATGTATATTAACCCGTGAGAAGGCGCGCTATGAGCATTTTGCTCACAAAAAAAATTGTTGCAATTTATTTTGATTACTATAAGATCGGGCACTATAAGCTTAACAGTACCTTCCTAATTATTTACACCCTTACGCGACTCGTGCGCCGCTCAGTGCCACTGCGTCCGCGTAGTGAGGTGTTCGTGCGCAGTGCATCGTGAAGCGCGGCATTTTGCTCATTGCGCGCCTACTTGTGCAAGTATTTTTTTAGTAAATGAAAAATATATTTATACTTATTCTCATTTTTCGTATATAAATATTATATATAATAGTCCTACCTCTTAGTTCGTGTAAACTGTGATTTTCCATCCATATTGGAAAAGATAGGTGTACAAAGTGGCTTATGTATAAGCCTCCCCGTAATGTACGCGCCAGGAGTTGTAATATCGTCAAACATTTACCAGGAGTCAAACAAAGAGCTAAAAGTGCTAAAACTCCTTTGGAGTGCATTTATTTGTTTTTAGACGACAAAATGATAAAATGATAAATAAAATGATAGATACAAACCTTCGACAATTAGTCATGAGTTGAAGTTTTAATTTCTTATGTTCTCTTTTAGAGCGTTTCCTTTGATTTTTTTGGTTTGTCATAATTTCGTCGAAGTATTTTTTCGAGCCGAAGCACTCAGTACAGAAGCACAGTTATCTCGTCTCAACACAACTGAATGATGAAACAAAACATGCCCGTCACGCATGCCACGTGAAACAGAACGAGAGTGTTCTACGTGGAATAAAAACGTAGTAAGCACCGAAATAGTTTTATTTTAATAACTCGTAAAATAGGTATACAATATTTTTTTAAACTGCTAATACAGTCACTAGATAATATAATTTTATATTATGTATTACAATATTTACTCGGTAATATTCATAGTTAAGAATATAAATTGATTTTAGTTGAAAATTAGACGTAAGTTTGTGATTTTTTTCTATCGATTAAATATAAAAATTCATGTTTTCACTCAGTCCAGTTTCTTTTGCATATAATGTTATATCTATATTTAAAAAAACAAACAATTTGTGGCTTGGTATCGAGTGTAAAAATCAAATCTTAGATCGACAATTTACCGTTATACGCCCTCTTAAAGAAAGAGGACCAGATAAACACCTACCTACATAGTAAACTTTGCATTTGATTGTATTACAACTGCATATGGTGTGTCCACAATTCTCCTATCGCGTACACGGTAATAGTAGAAAAATCCGGTGAGGATTGTGTGCCGTCGAAGAGACGTCAAAATTTTCAAATTTAGTGTTCGAGTTTTTATGTCATGTGAGATTGAGAATAAGAGTCACACGCATGATCGTACAACAATCGTGTTACAAAGTTCCAAGTCGAAGTGCTCATTTAATATTTTTTCCCTATACAAAGTATCGAATTTTAGAAAATATTGAATTAAAGTTTTAACAAATCATGTCAATGAGAAATATCATGAAATTCCAAACAGATCTGACAACAAACAAAAAAGTTACATAAAAACGTTAATACCCTCCTTTTTACCCCTTTAAGGGGTGAATTTCACAAAATCCCTTCTTGGTGGACTTATACGTCACATAAGGAAGCCACGGTCCAAATATTACATTTCTAGCTTCAGTAGTTTTGCCTCGGCGTTGATGAATCAGTCAGTCAAGACATTTTATTTTATATAATAGATTAAGCTTTGGTTTCGTACCTTACTTAATCCTACAGATCTAATAAGTATCAGATTATTAAAATAATTCAAAATACTCCTCAAATTTTAATTCCGAGAATAAATTTTGTATAGTCTGATGTATTTATTTAGGTACTTTTTATTATAAAAAATGTGCTATAAAAAATGTCCTTTAGATAACTATTTAAATTTATGTTTTGAGGTCAAACAAAATACAATGGTCTTTGAGGGATTGTTTAATAAGTCGTTCGTCACATCGTGAATATCATCTTTTAATCATGGCCGCCGAGACCACTAAGCGACGAAGCATCTCAGAGACTTGAACATAAGGTCCCGATCATCACGAAATGTTCAAAAGAGTAGTGCCGCATCAACTACGGCGGGTTATCGGCTTTATTACTTAGTGCACGCTAACACGAACTTTGTTCATTGCATGATTGACCCCAGATCCATCATCATTTTTATTACGAGTACAATACAGGCTGCTGTAATCGAAAAGTATGTTATTTTGTCAAAAAGAGATAATATAATGTTCTGCTGCCTTGACCACAATATGTAGCACATAGATTCAACCACCACATTTTATGCCAACAAACAAAATAACTACCCAGTAAATTTTGTATTAAACGTCCAATTCAATTTCAAATAACGTCACATTATATGGAGCCTCGCTCCAATAATTCATAGCCGCTATTTTCTTGAAAAACCTACACAAAATAATTCAAAGGCTCCCCCGGGCTGGGCTGAGACAGGCCACTGAATCACGCGGCCAGGCCATTTGTCATAGCCAGGCCAGACCAGGACTTACGTCTGCCGAGCTCCGACGTGTCGTAAATGCTACCTTTTGTATGTGCCACACTTTTATAAGTAGACATTTGATTAGTAGATTGTTTTCAACTTTGCGAAATATTTAAGGTTTTTAATTTTTTCAATTGTTATTATGATTTTGATTTGTTTTAACAACAAAATTAGTATCGGACGCTTCATAGGAATATTTAATTTTCAATACCGTACACGCGAGATGTGTAATGTGATGTGAATGTGTGAATGTGATGATGTAATCTACATTATAACAAATTACCCTGAATAATAATATAATATAAAGATAATAATTAAACGGGTAACAGCTAATACAAAAGAAAAATATAGTTTGGAAAGAATTAGCACATTTTAGTCAGAAATAGTCAGTTCCATTTACTACATTTAAAACGTTTCCGTGGGTTACTGTATTTACGCGGGCGGAGCTGCGGGCAAAAGCTAGTTAGTACAATAATTGGCAATTCCGGTGTACTGCGATATGAATAGATGACACGAATAATTAACATCCCGTGGCCGGTCCATCACAAGTCTCCACGTGCTCGTGAAAGGCAATCTATAAAATTAATGTACAGTAACTAAAGTTATTAACAACTTCTGAATACTTAGGACCTGTTTCACAATCGCCTAGTAAGCGTCAAATAGCTTATTCGAATGTCCTGTCGCTGCTTACTTTACTGAGCGACAGAGATAAAACATGCAAATAAGCTATCTGACGCCTACCAGTAGATTGAAACACCTTTAGTCAATGTAGGATTACCTAAGAAATCTCTAAGGTATCTTGAAGTCTTATCAGTATCGTTAAAACGTTTTTGACAACTTGACTATTTGTACAGAATCTTTACTTAACATTGTTACAAATGCGAACGTAACTCAGTATGTGTGTCTGTTACAAGGGCTACTTTTTATCGCTACGAAATGTTTGGCTTCTACCAGATATACGGAATTAAGCGCTAACAAGGTTGCGGGCAACATCTCGATAAACAGTAATGACTCGCCTTGGCTTTTTTTATCGGGCAATTGGCCCACCACACTTACCCACCACTGCAACTCCTGTGTAGCCAGGATCGACAGTGGTAACCAACCGCAAAAACCCTTTGATATGATCTCAGGGGTGCCCGGGGGACATGCTAAATCTGTCTTGGGACCCGCAACGAAATTAATCAGAAGATTGTAGGAGGAGTAGGAAGTATTCCAGTTTCCCTCCCCAAGCAAAGCGGGAGACAGCAAAAATTGTGATAGCAAAAAGTCAGAATTAAAGGGAAAGCACCACGGGAATAGCATGTTTTTTTTTTATGACTACAAGACAGAATGTAATTAAATGTTTTAATTTATAGTATAACAATTAATTACAATGCAAATTTATTATTTATGAAACAATTTATTAATTAATTATAATGAAAAAAAAGTGTTGCATTGTTTCCAATAGTACTTATGACAAAAACGTTTGAAAGCTCGGAAATTCTTCGCGCAGCCCACGAGATCTTCATAGTACACAACCCTAGAAACACAATGGACGCTGTTCAACATTTCGATTCTTTCGTCATACCAGAGATCACACTCCCAGAGTATGTGATGAGCAGTTTGTTCGTAAGGGCTACCTTCGGTCGAACACTCGCATAGCGGAGACGAGCTAATGTAAATCCAAAAAGTTTCGCTTTAAAGTTTCCGTGTCCTGTCGTTTCGTCAAATTGTGTGACGTTGTGGTCTATTTCTATCCATTGCTTCGAGAGTCGATCGCGTACCGAAGGGAAGAAATTATATAGGTGACGCCCTTTGATAGTGTTGTCCCACCGTTCCTGCCACTCAGAAATTAGGTTCTGTATAGAAATATCTAATGGATCGAATAATCTAGTTATCTTATTACTCTCTTTCGCGCTTAAAAACTCAGGGTTAGTCATCTCGCCTTGGCTATTATATATTGTGTAAATAATATTATAACTATTATAAATTAATATTTTTTTTTTAATATTATTCTAAAGTATATTATTTGTACCTACGCAGCAATTCCTTCGGTGTTGTTTTTAAAGATTACTTCTTAGAAACGAACAATTTAATCAAACAGCGTCAGAAAAATACGGTTATAATCCTAAAAAGACATCAAACTCATCATTCACTTCGATGATGGTATATTTTTTCTTAAAAAGTTACTCTCATAAAGTTTGTTTTTTAAGGAGCTTAGTGATTTTATCGTAAATCATTACATAATAATAAAAAGGTTTGCATTCATTTTAGAGCTAAAATTTGCGGGTTTTTAGGTTATCCGTAGTAACTACAAGGAACCCGTATAGTTTCGGTCTGTCCGTCCGTCTATCTGTCTGTCCACCCTTCTAACTTCTGTAATTAAACATATAGTTAGGTGAAATTCAGTAGTACGTATAGACTTTGTTTTCGGCACTATAAATAACAATTATTTTATTTTTCAGGGGTGGCTCCCGATACATGTGAAGTGGGGATGACTTTTTCTTATTCTACCCCATCGTGTGGGGTATCGTTGAATGAGTCTTTTAAAATTCATGCGAAGTGAACGCCTCCTCAAAACAAATTATAATCTAACCACTTGTAAATCGTCAAAGATAATAAAAACAAAAAGGCGCGTTAACTTAACGCGAATTGATTGCGATAATTATACAGATAAAATAAATAATAGCTTGCACTTTTTTTTTTCTTACTTGTCTTTTCTTTTTCACTGAGCTTACTTTTTTTTGTACTTTTGATACAGAGCACTTACAACTTATTTCTTTGTTCAGACTGAAATTACTTTCTACTATCCAAAAATCTTTTTTCTCAATTGACCTCTCTCTGCTGTTGCCAGCGTGGGCGGCGAAGGAAATTGCTTACCATCAGACAATTCGTAAGAAAACTACAAATTAAATTCTTAATAATGTTAAAATTTAAAATGACTCCAGTAACCAGAAAATACTTGCTATTCCGTATTCACAGAGTAAAGGAACGTATTTTCATAGACTTAAGATGAAAATTATAACAATATTAGATTCAGTATGAGGAATTTCCCAATTATCTGACAAACGTATATAGTATTAATCTGTTTGGCCCATTCATCTCCATTACCCTCTCCCCGGACTCGGGATAAGATACTTAAAGAGTTATGGCCTCATAACACCTTGTTAAAGACTTTTATTGCTTGTTTTCCTATGTTACTAATCGCCCCTCAAACTAATATGATTCCGGCTCTCAAAAAATCTCGATCATGTACTAATGTTTATGTATTATAACTGCACATTGATTGAGAACGGGTCATATGCGTCTCAAAAAATTTGCCTTTTTAATGAGAAAGGTAGATTTGTCTAACTGTGACACTTGTGGATCAGTGCACGATGTACATTCTTTTCTAACATAATACACGCGTTTTCAATCGTTCCATGCGCTAATGCTATCTCTTCAGCACCAATATGATGTTGGATTATTAGATAAATTATTGGCAGAATCTACGTCCTTCTTGGCGGTGAGTTAGAATTAGATTTAATTTAATTTCCTTGATCTTAGAATTAGGCACTAGATATTAAGTACAAATAGAAATTAAAAAGAATTAGGTACCTATTAGACTCTCTTAATAACCGTATCCGTAGCGTCAGTACGCTAGTCTTAGTTTAATTCTTCTTCTTCTTCTTCTTTATAGTAGCCTCTTTAGTTTAATTTACCCCAATCTTTTGTGACAACCCTGACAAAATTTGGATCGTTCTATGAAAGCTGTTCCTCTGTACATGATTATAATATAATGTAACTTATTCTGTGACCACACCGTGCCGTGACTGCGCACCGTCACAGGGGCGACATTCTCTACAAATGACAGCTCGAGCACCAGCTAATGACAGCCATGTTGACGTAAGCCTAAGGTTGACACCAAAAAATATTTAATCGTCGCGTCAGACGAATCCATCATAGATATTATGAAATTATATTGTCAATTATATCAAAGCACAAAACGACCTATAGCCCCGTGAGCCATAGTCCAGGATGGGAAAAGTTCCTCCCCGCCCGCCTCCGCATTCGCCCAGCCACGAACACACAGCCGCGAGCTGTCATTCGTGTAAGTCGGTGGAATGACGATTCTTTACGTTAGTAATAATACATTTTCTTTGACACCGTGCCGTGAGTCGCTCACTGTGCCGCACGACACCGCTGACCGCATCGTGCCGCGACACCGCGCCGTTTCACGTTGACGACGTCGCGCGTCGTGCCGTGGAAATTGGCCCGGCCCTTAGTGGTTGATACTTGATAGCGTCGAAACAATAAAAATATTTGTTTTATTAAAATTTTTTGTCTTATTTGTAACTGAAAAACCCTTTTTCCTTTGAAAACGATGTTTGATTTCCCACAAGTCTGAAAACATTGTGTGATGTCGGTAACTTTTGTAGAATAGATGATAAAGTTTATCGATTTGGCTTTCAAGTCAAATTTATAAATGGAGTACGTTTTTACGAGTATGAGTTCGGATGTGCCTATTATGCACTGCTTTGATATATTTTTTTGTACCTATACAAAAATAAAATCAAAAACTTATGTCGAAGAGTACATCATTATATAAACAAACGCTAGAAACATTATAAATAATCCAAACAGTAAATAAAAATCTACCAAATATGAACCAAGTTAATAAATATTCATAACTAAGGGTCTGGAATTATATAAATTATGTACAATTCTTAGACATTTCAGCAATATCGGCGTCGCAGAACAATTTGAAGGCGTAAATAATGAGAACAATAGGATTATGTGTCAGTTAACCAGTCCACAGCCTCTGTAAACAAGATTATGAAAAGAAAAATCGCTTTTACGTTATTTTTGTTGTTTCTACAGCAAAATTAACGTAAAAGAGATTTACGATGATATGTTCTCATAATTATTTGAATTTATAACAAGTTGGAACTTATGTGATTTTTATACTTTTACAAAACTTTTAATGTTTTAAGTGCATAACACAACTATTTTAATGTAAACAATTAAAAATACATCATATTTCAATATACTCGCCTCAATTGTATATACTTACCTTAGCTATTTATTTTTGAAAAAAAAACGGACTAAGTGCATGTCAGGTTACGCATAGAATAGGGTTCCGTAGTCACTGATTTATGATTTTATTTTCAATGTTTTACACATTTACTTAATATTTCGTTATTTTTGTACGGAGTTTTCCAAGTCAGCGCATTTTACAAGTTAGGCCTCTATAACTCCTGAACTAACAAAGTTGTTTAAGCCATTATAGTTTTTCTTTAAAGTTCATCAGATGGAATACGATCATGTTTTTTCTTGGATTTTTCGAGTCAGCCGTTCAGCTTTTAGAGGTATGTGAATGCGCTTTGTATTTGAAAATCGAATATCGCTTTAGATATCTCTAAATGTTTTTATAAGACCTATCTAATGATATCCTCCATTATGGAGTAGATTCTAGAATAAAAATCATCCCCACTTTTATTTGAACTCTTTGTCGGCGTGGTAAATAGGTAGGTACATATTATATCCAAGCAAAATTTCATCTTTCTAGCACTGCAGCAACATTTGGATGATAAGCCGAGAACGGACAGATGGACGGACATGACGAAACTAATAAGGTTCCAACACGTGAACTACGGAACCCTAAAAAGTGTAAAGTAATAATGTAATGTCCGAATAACCATGAAAATAAGGAACCGTTTTGCTTTGTGGACATCACTTCAAAGGAAATAAGAAAATATTAAAAACGTGTATTTTGTGTGTACGACGGCGGCACTGAAAATTTCGGGTATCAAGGAAGTGACACAACATTACTATTTAAAAATGTATTTATTGCTTTTCGATGTATTCTCCACGAAATTTGACACATTTTTCCATACGATGGAACCAATCATTGAAGCAACCATTCCATTCGGAAGTTGGGGTCTCCAAAATGGCCGTTTTGTAGGCGTCCACAGCTTCTTCAGGTGATGAAAATCTCTGACCACGCAATTTATTCTTTATTTTAGGGAAAGTATAGAAATCATTAGGGCTTAGGTTGGGGCTGTACGGCGGATGGTCTAATAATTCTATGATTTCTTGCTCTTAAAACTCTTTTGTTCTGTGCGCGGTGTGAGAACTCGCATTGTCGTGATGGAGGATGATGCGGCGGTTGCAGTTCTCTTTACGGAGTTCAGAAACGACCTGTGGCAAACAAATGTTAGCATACCATTCTGCATTAACCGTTCTTTGTCCCTCAAGAGGAATAGTCGCAACATGGCCGGTTTTGGAGACAAACGTGGCCACCATTTTTTTTGCAACACTCCGTGAACGAACAATTTTTGTTGGCTTTAACTCATTTTCGAACACCCAAACTCGTGACTGGTTTTTTATTTCGGGTTCGTACGCGTATATCCAGGATTCATCACCTGATACGATGTTGTATACAGCATTTGAGGATCCTGCGTGAAATCTTTCGAGAGTTCTGACGCACCAACTAACGCGAGCCGCTTTTTGCTCTTCACAGAGCAAATGCGGTATCCATCGGGAAACAATTTTTTTACACCTATTTGCTCATGCATGATTATTTGTATTTGACTCATGTCGCGGTATGTGTGACATACCGCGAAATTGTCGATCTTCCTCAATCAGCTTACGCACAGCATTAACGTTTTCTTGGGTGACTGCAGTTTTTGGACGACCTTGACGGGGATCATCACTGAGCTTGACACGTCCACGTTGAAATTCAGCAAACCAGCGATAAATTGTGGTTTTGGATGGGGCTTCATCACCAAATGCAGAAATCATCCGGTCAACACACTGTTTTTGTGTTAAACCACTTCGAAAGTCATAATAAATCATCGCTCTAGAATTTTCTCGAGTCAATTCCATTTTCTCAACGACTTGTGACAAGACCGAGAATCTTTTTTTAAATAAATAAATGGTATTTGATTTTTAAAACCAAGGAGTTTTAAATTAAAAAGATTTTAATATGACAGGAACAGTGGAAATATTCCATTCCCGATACTTTTAGTGCAGCCCTCGTATTCGCCGTTTCGTCGTATAACCAAAACATTGAAGGGCAAAAGGGGAAACGTCTGGATCTGAAAATTAATAATCTGTTTTAATTTGGCCCAAGATCTGATATATTGTATTCTTATATATGTATGTGATGAAACCGCGCTTAGATTTCATTGTTTAATTTAGACGCTTCGAGCTAATTTTACTATCAAAATTATGTAGTTCATATTATTTAGTGTGCCCAGTGAAATCGTTCTGCTTTTTTTTGCTATTTTTTCACTGTTTCATGTTGTTGGCCATAATATCAATATCGTTGTTATAGAACTCTGAAAAAAGTATTTCAACAGCTCTAATATCAAAACATTTCTCCTTTGTTTATGATATTTTACTGACTGTTTTTCTTCACTTGTAACGCTATTACGCCATACTTATATTAAAATCATCCGGCTTCACTTATTCGTACGAACGTGCAAAAGAAAAATAAATATTGAGCTTGCTCTCGTCAGAATTTATGTATTTTAAGGGTTCCATAGTTCTCGTCTCGGAAGTACTACTATAAGTAGTTTCGTCACGTCCGTCCGTCCGTCCTCGGCTTATTTTCCAAACGGTTAGTACTAGAAAGATGAAACTTTGCATGAATTTATGTATTAATGTATTTACCACGCCTACAAAGTGCTAAAATAAATTCACAGAAAATATTTTTCTAGGTATACCCCTGGGGGTGGTTTTTTCCTCGTGTCTACCCTATAACATTGGGAGTTATTAAGGATATTTTTTATATGGGTATCCGTTTGCGAGACATTCAACTATTTTATAAAAATGTGCAGTGTAATTAAAAAAATACAGCGCATTTCTTGGATAAAAATATTAAAATTAGTTACGACTGGCTTGTTAATCTCAAAAAATCATGATGCTATTCCATGTGATGAATTTTGAAAGAAAACTTATATTATAACTTTGTTAGTTCAGTAGTTGTAAAATGCACTTACTTGGAAAACTTAGTTCAAAAATAGCGAAATAATAAGTACCTACATGTAAATTATTGGCTTGCCAATATTTTATGGTACCCTTCGTGCGCGAGACCGGCTCGCACTTAGCCGATTTTTCTATTTCATTTTCACGCACTTGCAGTTCGATCAATCACGCCTATATAGGTTATAGCTAAAATCATTAGGGACATTGATATATTTATTATTTTTATTTACATCATTTCACGTTTAGAACGTGGTAAAGTCTTCCATTTTGGGATATAATTAATCTTGTGAACAAAAAATACATTGGTGACTGGTGACATGAGCATACTGTATTACTGAATTTGGCAGCGGAATAACATGTTGGTGACTAAATTACTAAGCTGGCGAAAGCTCTCAGGCGAAAACAAACACAAAAATTGGCAGATAAAAGGATAAAAGGTGGCAAAATGTAAAGTGCCAAAGTGGCACCGAATTCATAAGTTGGCAACTTAATTTCCGAGTTAGCGACCATTATATTTAAGCTATAAAACCAGATTGGGTTGATAAATTAATGGCAGCTGAAAATTAAATTTACAGGCTACGGAAAATCGCATTTTTGTATACTATTGGAGTTTGTTTTATTTAATACGAAAATTAAATATATTTTGTAACTCCGAAATAGCGCAGATTTTTGTTATTTAAAATTAATATAAACCTCGAAGACGACACCCATATTAATTTTATGAAAAAGAAATATATACCATTTTGAAATTTCAAAATGATGACTTTTTTTAATCTACACCCTCCGCAACCAAGAAAAATAAAAAAGGGAAATTTTGTACGTTTTTCTTATGTGCGCTTGTTTTACTGCTTATTATTTCTTTTTAATAACTTCAATCAGGGAAAATATATGTGCTTATTCTTAAATTAAATGTGTACTCTCAAATTGTTACCAAGATGATTATTTGTTCGTACCGGCCACCGTCACCAAAATCGATGTGGGGAGTTATTATTACTGCTGATTTATCTACATAATATAAATCTTTAGTTTTCATTTAATGTGTGTTTTAGCTGCATACATTTTGTATTTTACTAATTTTCTTTAAAAAGTTGTAAATATAAAGAAAATTAACAAGTCTATTAAATAGATTACAACTAAAACTGTACATAAATTACTAAACATATTCTTAATAAACGATGCGAACGCAAAACCATGGAACATTTACAATGTAAGAAAACGACATTCGCACTTTAGTGGACGCTAATTATTTAAATTTTAGCAACAATAATGATGATGGAGCTTGCGGTTTGTGCCCGGGGGACAATAGCAGGGTGACAACATGGGGACAACGGACAGGGAGCGGGGGACACGGGTGAACAAGGGCCGGCCATTCATGCCGACACGAACAGCGGCTGATGACAAATTATGGCGTGTTCCTCGGCGGACATGGCCTCAAACAATCGCACTAACGAACGGTAATGCACTTGGAATACCTCGCGTATAGCCAGCCGGACATTATAAAGAGGATTATTCTGAAAATCGCCGATATTGATTTTCTTATTAATCGTATAAGATAATGTGCTTCTGAAGGTATTCTTTGCCTACATTCTTAAACACATATTATAAGCATTTTTAAAAGAAAGCTTGTAACATTTTTAATAATGTAGAATATCTTAACAACATTTAAATAAATAAAGAAAAAAGATCACGCTCCATACCAGTTTGAATAAAAAAGACCAATACGTCTTAGTAGCAAAATGTGCAACTACCCTAAACGTTTAATGAGCAATACATGTTACGTCTAACTATTAAAATGTCTAATTCTCATAACGCCTGGACATCTATCTATATATATAGGTATATATGTATATAAAAGGCAAACCTGATTGACTGATGTATGAACGCACAGGCCACACCATTAAGGCTAAAACTTGAAATTTTGCACACGTATTTTTCATATGACGAAAGCGTCAACTAAGGAAGGATTATTCAAAATTTAACCCCCAAGAGGATAAGAGTTTGTATAAATCTTTTTATTCCTTGGACATATTTGCATGAAAGTTTTAAATTATTATAAAAATATCGTAAAACCCAATTTCACGCGAGCGAAGCCGTGGGCAAATGCTAGTTCAGGTATAAAACATTCACATCTGCTTTACCTAATAAGGGTACATTTTTTCATATTTAAGTAGACAAGTAGGTTTTATAGGTTTATTTTTTTTTAATTAGTTTGTTCGATTCCTGGCTAGGCAAAATGATTTATCAAATGTAATGATGCAGTTTTAGTCTCTATCAAAATCGAGCTCATAACTGCTCCTTTCAGCATTTTTCGCTATTTCTTATATCTCGGATTTCGCCTACTATACCCAAAATTCACTCTGTATGCAACACAAAAACATTAAAATAAAACTAAACCGGTGAAAATATAACTAAACTAAAAATATAACTACGTAACTAAGTTAAACTTGCAGAAACCACTTATTTTTGAAAACAAAATACTTCATAACCTTTAAATAACATCTAGGGTAGTGTAAGAAAAATCATAAAACCCATTTTCCAAAGTTAATATTTTACCTAATATTTTTATTTTTATAGTTCAACATTTTGTTAAGATTTTTGACTATTATGTTAAAAAAAATCGTCAAATTAAAAAAAATATATAAAGTCCAAAATCTCGTTAAATAATTATTTTGGAAAATGGGTTTCATAGAATAAAGTATTGTAAATAATAGGAACTACAACCCCATAAAGGATCAACATCGACTTAACCTGAAACCTTTATATATTATAATGTATTAATTTAAAAAATAAAGTAAATATGCAGTTTAATTTCTTATCAAAATCAAACTGAAACTTTTAGTTTTAGACTTTGCCTAATAAGTCCACTCAAAAACTTTCACCACCTTTTGAACCAGTAGTCCTAGAGAATTTTTGCGGTAGTAAAAATATATCCAGTTTGACATCCTTTACTAAGCTATTTTTAGATTTTTTTTCGTTGGCTGGCTACTTGATCTAGTGGCCAAAATAATCCCTCTCCTTTTCGTATGCGACTAAACCTATTGGAGTTTCTCCTCACTAATATCTTAAACCCGTACATTCCATACAGTACAGAGCTTTTTAATCTGTGATTCACGCACCGTGGCGCTAGGAACATCAGGCAACACGAGTGAAACAGTATAAAGCAAATTTACACTGGCGCACTTTTTTCATTATCTAACAAGAGTGATGTGTATAACAGCGCGTGTCTGACATGGGTCTGAGTGAACAACTGAACAGAAATCATTATTGTATAATACGAGTGGCGACGTATAAAGCACAAAGTAATTAATGTATAGGTACGTGGTATAAAGTCCGAATTGAATAATACCCGCTACACACGTAACGATAAAACTACACATTTCGGTTAAAACTATGTAAACCAGGGGTCGGCAACCTTTTGGCAGACATGGGCCACATAGTGAAAAAAAGTAAATAAAGGACCTAGTTATTTACTGTGGGTAGATACTATCATACTACTATTATAAATGTGAAAGTTTGTGAGGATGGATAGATAGCTGGATGGATATAATATGTTAGTTACTTTTTCACGCAAAAACTACTGAACTGATTTTGATGTAATTTAGTTTGGTTGTAGATTCCATCTGGATTAATTCATATGCTACTCTTTATCCCGAAAAGTACAGTGTTCCCGTGGGATACTGTAAATACAGTAAATACGCGAGCGGAGCCGCGGGCCAGAGAAAGTAAGTTATATAAATTCAAAATTATTATTTTTTATTCAAATTAATACTGATGACAAAGGAGCAATGAAGACAAAATGAGGGGAAAACAAAAACTTAATAAAACTTTACTGAACTTAGAAACTATTTTATTAAAAAAATGTTATTTAAAAAAAATGAGTGATGATGGCCCAAGGGCCACGCGTTGCCAACTACTGGTTTAGTCGAACTGTGCAGTTTTATCGTTACGTGTAGCGCGTGTGTCGCTATATATATTAAACTGTTTTTGCAATCTAAAATACTATTTTTAGGTATAAGTAGTTGGAACAATAAATTAAAATCATCATGAAAACATGATCCTAATATGATTCAATCAATTACTAAGGTAGTTTGAAAATTTATCGGCCAGAAGTAATTTCTGAATAAAAAAAGCCAATTTCAGTTCTAAAATTGTGATTTTGTTAAATTATTTCACAAAAAAAATTAATACCCTCTACAAAATGACTCCTTGTGAGCGCCTTCGTTTCGTTGTAATCAGAATCTTCGTCCCTGTTTATTATTTGTTGTTAGATTTAATATGAGTGATAAAATACTGTGGGAATAGTGGATGCCCCAAAGGGAGATATCTCCAACCGAGCGAGGTGCTATGCTCGGTCAGGTCGGACCGTCGACCGTCGGTCGGATCGGTGACTTTTACAAGCGAAAGTCATGACACTAGGGAAAGAAACAAAGAGACAAACAAGATGGTTTAGAGTTTTTAAATTAAGAAAAGTGCAAGTTGAAGGATTATTTCAGATTTGTGGATGTGGATGTAAGCTACGTTTGAGAGAGGAAATGATATAAACAGTTGTTAGATGGAGAACAGATGATGTATTATTATAACAAAGAAGTCAAGAGACAGAAATAAGAGTAAAATTCCAGTTGAATTTAATTCGATATTGGAATTTGACGATGATAGCAAATTGTAATGTTATATAGGCTGGGGGACTCACAGTGTAAAAGTGATTTAAATTGATAATAAAGCATGATATATCCAATATAGGTTTTCTATGTAACAGAAGTTGAAACAAGGCATTCAGGGGGCAAACAGACATCATCATCAGTATATGAAATTAGAAGACAGTATGTCAATTTGGATATTTTACAACAGCTATGGACAATAAGTCCGGTTTCTCAACCACTACCGAATACCAATATAACGACAGGAAGGAATAGTCGGCATCAAGATCAGACAAGAATAAAATATGCACTCTAGTATAAGCTACAACTACACTAAAGTCGAGAACCACCGAACATGCCGGGGGTAGACAGATATTTTGCAGTCGTTAAGGAAATACATCGAAAATAACTGCGTAGTTATAACAAAAAGTAAACGAACATAACTCCTTTCTGCCGTACCCTGTTAGACACAAAAATATCCCAGGTTGAGCGTCAGAATTCACGATAGTTTGAATGTCTCAAGGTCAGCTAAGCTGAAAAGAATATGCAGAGGGAAAAGGGAAAAGCAAAAAAGTGCAATGTAGGACCAAGGGATAAGATCTACCCAATAATCTCAATAAAGAAACCAAGTTAAGCGTAAATTTGGTTCTCGAATCTGGAAAAAATACAAAATGAGATATAGAAGTTTGGAATGATTCAACAGGGAGAAAAGTACCAAAACGAAGTGTAGTTCACTTGGAGAGACATTAGAAGGTTTGAAAAGACAAAGAGAGGAAGGTAGAATACACTTCGGTCGGATAAAGAGTGGAGTGTGGAAATAATTAGGAATGTATTGATTTGAATTGATAGCAGATTAATTGTGCTTACTAATATAATTTATTGATCACTCAATATGATGCTAAGAATTGCTGATAAAATATCGATATACAATAGAGCCAAGCGAGCGGGACGTGTGCGTTAGAAACTAGCCAGTATTAATGCGTGTTAACGTGCGATAGCAGAATACTACACTTTATACCTTCGATATTCATGTTCAGCAATCGCCCTGAATCGCCCATCGAAAGTTTATACAAATTGATATCTCCGAGTAATCTCTCAACCGAACACGCATCAATTGTCTGTTTAACGATTCACTTGTTACTCGTACATTTTCCTTAAATATAAGGCGCGGAACGGACGGTCAGCTTGCAATTGTTTGACGTAATTATTACAAACAAAAGTAACCAGAAAGTAATTGACTCCTTACCTTGTTATTACTAAAACGTAGGTTAATCTATTTACCATAAATCGTTATATGTATTCTAAAAAACAAATATGTCAGATAGTTTAGTAATAGTACTTATAATATAATAATATTATGGCGTAAACACATAGAAAGAGAAACAGAAGGTTTTGATTCCACAACGTAAATTATTAGAATATCTTTATATCTCACACACATTAATTGCTTGCAGGATGTGGGTCTTTTTATATATTGCTAGAAACTCGTATAATATTAAAAAATCTTTGATTCAATAAATTGTTTGTAATGTTATATTATGTTATTTAATATTAAATACATACAACATCATTCTTTCATCATTCTTTCTTCAGAGTAAATAAAAATCATTTCTTTATAAAAAAATCTAGAAAATTTTCAGGAATGCTAAAAATCGATACTCAGAAAATGCCTTAACAATAGAAGCAGGTGCGCGCAACTTGTTCGCATTATTTTTTTACTTATCGCCTAAATATACAGCTGCCAAATCTAATAAATGAATACGATTTTAAAAATTGTCCGTAATTTCGGGAAATAGACGGAGATACAATTTGAGGATAAATTGCGGGAATATTTCTCGTTAGGAAATTGTAAGAGAAATCAAATGGACGCAAGAATACTCGCCTAAATATCTGAATCAATTTCTTGCGAGCTGTTTTTTATATTTTTTTTCTATCTGGTGCCCGTAATTTCGTTTGCAAGGAACTATTAATGGAAACGGAACCCTTTTTTTTTAACGGAACCCTAAGGTGAAGCAGTTACTCCTTATAACATCAGCTATCTGCTAGTGAATGTCCGATCATAATCGGTCCAGCTGTTTCAGAGATAATCCGGAACAAACAAACAGACAGTTAGACGGACGGACAACAAACTTGAAAATTTATTTTTTATTGTAAGTAATATAAGTAATAGTTTTATATGCATTTCGTGAAATAATCTTAATTTAAAATTACATACAGACACTTCAATTTTATTTCATTGTATAGATTTACAGAGATATATGTGCCTATTAATACTAAGTACTTATCAAAATGGCATTCATTGTTCTCCGTTTTTAATTAATAACACGAAACTTGCACTTGAAATCTTGAAAAGTTTATTTTCAGTTAACGTAGAGCAAAGTTAAACACATAAGTTGTAAAACACATGAACCATTAATTAATAATTACCATTAATAAACAAAAATAGATGTCGTTAAATTAAAACTGTCTAGCAGCTCAGTATGCATATCTACTAAATAATATTACCTTTAAAAATATTGTAGTTTTGTTAAGTATTTAGTAAAAGTTGTACTTACCTGGTAAGTGCAATAATATTAGTGTTGCTAAACGTGACTTCTACTGTTTAGAGTTAGGAAGGAGTTAGGAATTTTGACATATTTATGTCATAAAATGAGCGCGAAACCTGCCAACAATCACCTGTCAAGCAGTTTGGAGGGTTTGTGTACCGTAAAACACGTTTATTTGCCAATAAAGAATTTTATTATTATTATTAATATCTCGTATATTACAAATAAAATTTTCTTTATGATTTCTCCACATATTTCCATAACAAAACAGTTCCGTAAGTGTGCCATATATCAGAGGACGGTTTCCCCGGCTGTCTCCATAACGTACAATAAGGTGTATGGCGCGGCGTAACCTCACTGGATAAAGGGCAAATGAATTGACGATTTCACGAGTTACGTAATACTCGTTTAATGTCTTCCATTTATTTAAAAAAACGAATATGAACAATAGTTTCATATCAGCTGGTCTAAAATGGCCACAATATAAAGTGAATCGTATTATGTTTTTCTTTTCACTTTTTTGTTTTGAAATTTCAATAGATGATTTTTCCTAATACGATCCACATAATGTGGCCGTTTAAGACTTGCAGTTTTCACTTATTATTGTTTAATTAATTAACTCCCGGCTTCTGAAAGGCTAATCAACGCGAAATCAAATAATTAACGGCCAAATCTCTTGTGAAGTTAAGAGTTGCAAAAAGCTTGACTAACACGTTTATCAAATCAAACGAAGTCGTTTGATTTGATAAACGTGTTAGTTAACAAAACTAATGTCAAACGAATGGTTAAACAACATGTCAGGCGCTGTTTTCGGTTTCTGGAAAGCTATTTAAGGCTTAAATGTGCTTGTATGTGTCATGTCAATTTGATCAATGATTAGTAAATTTTTCACTAATCAGCTCTTCAGAAACGGAAATTGATTTAGCAAGCCCGTTAACTCAACAACGCGTTAGTTCATCAACTATTTGATTAGCCTTTCAGAAACCGGGTGTAAGTGTTGTGTGCATCTTAATTGCCTACTGTAATTTTGCCTGTGCTACGACAAATAAAAGCAAGAAATTCTTCTAATAATTCAATTTAATACAAATAAAAGTAATCCCCAAATTCTGAAAAGAACTCCAGTAACTCTAATAGGCTATTCGCGTTATGTTAACAAAACTCTAGCCGGGATTAAATAATATTATTATTTGAAATGTAAATGGTATACATTCCGTATATGCTTCGTAAGTACAGTTATATGACAGCTAAGCTGCGATACAAAGCAAAGCATATTATTGAGATACGGTCTTAGGTAAATCTAATCTTGTGAGAGTCGTGACGTGTAGAAAATGAAATGTCTGTAACAGTGTGAGCGGATATGGCAATAGTCAAACATCCCGAGACGGTTTCATGATCCGATTACGAGATAACACGACTTATAAGCTGCCTAGTTATAATAATAATATCTATGGACGCTTTTACACCACTTCAGTGTGGTCCCATGGTAAGTTCTCGAATAACTTGTGTTACGGGTACCAGACAACAGAAATATCCTAATACTATTATAAATGTGAAAGTTTTTGAGGATGGATAGATGTTTGTTACTATTTCACGCTAAAACTACTGAACGGATTTTCATGCAATTTGGTATGGGAGTAGTTTTAGGTCTGGATTAACACATAGGCTACTTTTTATCCTGAAAAAGTACAGTGTTCCTGTGGGATACTGTAGGTATTAACGGGGGCGGAGCCGCGGTCCCCGCGGTTACCGTCACCCAATACGGGCACATTGCTGGATCGAACAGCTTTCCGGTTAGCCACTTCCCTGCGTCTTGGCACCCCCCACGTCATCCCCCATCGCTGCGTTTGTGGCGCAAACGTGGACAGCCTCGGACACCACGGACTGTCCTGTCAACGAAGCGCCGGCCGCATCTCCCGACATCACTGCCTGAACGATCTCATCCGTCGGGCTCTTGTCACCGCCGGAGTGCCAGCTGTGCTAGAACCCTCTGGTATGGCGCGCGACGATGGCAAGAGACCAGACGGTATGACCCTGGTCCCTTGGAGAGTGGGACGGGCTCTTGTATGGGATGCTACTTGCGTCGATACACTTGCTCCGTCCCATGTCCAGGGCACCTCGAGTTCTGCAGGTGCGGCCGCCAATCAGGCGGAAAACCTCAAGCGGCGCAAATATGAAAACCTTAGTGGGGATCTCATATTTGAACCGTTTGGGGTTGAAACCCTAGGTACATGGGGTCTGGGTGCGCACAAACTTTTCAGAGAAATCTCCAAAAAACTCATTGAGGCCACCCGAGACCCCAGAGCCGGCACCTACCTGGCCCAGAGAATAAGTATCGCAATAAAATAAAAATAAAAATAAAAATATCTTTATTAAACACACAAGGGACATGACACAGCCAAATTTTAACAAAAAACAAGTAAATTATACACTAACGCACTATATCATTCAAAGAATACGAAAAGAGACAGTTTTAAAAACACAGCTGATTAAGGCTATGCAATGCCCACACCATGTGTTTAAAGGGATGCCACTCAGGCTTCGACCGCGGCAAGCCGTGGCGCCTGATCTTCCGTGACCCCCTTGTAAGTTCGCGATCTCACGACGGCACACAATCATAATTATTGAGTTACAAAAATAAAAAAGGTACAAAAAAATAAATAAAAATAAAACACAACGCATATATACATATAATAGTATAGATACGATACTAATTACATTGTTATTATCGCTTCAAGCTGTTTATTTCACGGCGCACATAGTCACCGCACACAATCAGTCAGTCGGCGCAGAGACGCGTTCAGCGCTCCTGCCTCGACACGGGCGGCACGACAACGACGCTCGATATAATATAATATTATATAATTGAAAATATCATGATTGCGAGTAATAATAAGATGAAATAATATTTTTAGTAAATATAAACACAATCATATAATATGTAATTCATAAATATACGGGAAGAATAATAAATAAAGAATCCTCTGTTATTTACTACATTTACGCAGTGAGCAGACATTGACGTTGGTGATAAGAATTTACACCGCCATAACTACAGCTTACAACACTTCGGTAAGTATAATGAAAATTATATCACACTTAATGTAATATACGTATATAAGATTGTAGTTATTGTAGTTATAGGGAGAGTATAATATATAGATAGGGTTTGCATTCTGCGATTCGAAATTAAATAATATATTACGGATACTATAATTGATATACGAGTAAGTAATAACGACACAGTTATATATAAATTAAATACTAATTGGTATATTACAATTCAGTTGTCATTAGTTTTGAAGAGACTGGTAAGAAGAAAGTTGTTGCTGCATTATAAAGGCTTTGTATTTTAACTTGAACCCCTGTATTGTTTGCAGAGCTCGGATTGGTGGCGGCAGATTGTTCCAGACCTTACTCGACAAATACCGGAAACTACCTCTGAATGCGGAGGTGTGATGCAGAAGATTAATAAGAAGATAGGATGATCCCCTAGTTGTGATAGTCAGCTGTTTATCTCCTGCCCACTGTAGTTTATTATAGAGATAGGTTGGTAATTTAAATTTTACTATCCCAAACAGCAGCGTGGCAAGTTGCAATCCAGCGAGGAAACTCTCTGAGCCTTCTAGGTACTCTGCCTGGTGGGGACGACCTGGGAGATTTCTTTGTTTTGTAGCATTTTAAGTTTTGGAGTAGTTATTATTGTTTTTTAGTACTTACCTACTTGTACAGTTTGTAAATATTTTATTTCCTGTATGTATTAATATTGCTCTGTATATATTTTTGTGTGTCTGAAATTAAATTAAGAATAATTGTGTTAGATAATTCTCGTTTAGCATCGGAAAGAATAATGGGAATTTTCTTTTAATTTTTTAATTTTTAAAAATTTTTAAGTTCAAGATTTTTATTATCACATATTTGATACCCATCCATGACCCAGGATCATAGAAAGCTTCTCGTTCCTGTGGCAAGATTATAACCCGCGACCTCCAGCTTGGGCACTGACGCGCTCAGCCACTGAGCCGCAGAGGTCGTAGTTGAGTTTAGAAATTGAAACTTAAAAATGAAACTTTGATAATAATTAAAATATTAAACATTATGTATTTTATTATTAGTACCTTCATAACCACATTATAGTAGTCTTAAAAACTAAGAAAAGGGTCGAAGGGTCAATCTGTATTATTGACTCGGTCTTAAATATACCGAGTCAATAATACAGAATGACAGCCCACCAAAAATATCAACATTATTAATTATGTGATTTTTAATAATTTATAAAGGAAACTGAGTAAATAAATAAATAACAAATTTATTGGTATAGTTTTCAAAACATGAAGCAGACCTTCTTCTCTTCTTAGCATAGTTCAGCTATATTTGTACCCAATCAAGCATAGTTACAGAATCAACAGATTTATATGGGCTCCAATTGTACTACTATTTAACTCCTGCGCCGACCTGCAAGAGAGTCATCCTCAAGAGTATTATATTATATTACTAGCTTTTTCCCGCGGCTTTTCCCGCGTGAATCTATTATCCAACGGGAACGCTGTACTTTTTTTGGATAAAAAGTAGCCTATGTTTTAATCTAAAGCCTAAACTACTACCATACCGAATTTCATCAAAATCTGATCAGTTTTTTTTTGCGTGAAAGAGGAAGATCCATCCATCCATACATCCATCCTCACAAACTTTCACATTTATAATATTAAGTCGGACTACATATTATAATAATCTATACATCTATATCTACTAATATTATAAAGAGGAAATGTTTGTTTGTTTGCAATGAATAGGCTCTGAAACTACCGGACCGATTTTGATAATATTTTGCACAGACATAAAGTAGATGACCTAATGTATGACATAAAGTAGATAATAGACCATGGGGAAGGACATAGGCTGCTTTTTATCGCGGGAGAATGTACGGTTGCCGCGAAATTTTCTTTTGCGCGTACGAAGTCGTCAAGTATGTTCTATGTGGGTAACTAGCTGTTATCTATGACTGCCTTCTCCATAACCCATAAATGCTTCAATATTTTAATTTTTCGAATTATACTTTCTAACTTGACTTCATTAGTTTCATACTGTGATTTTTTGCAATATTCTACTAAGCACCCCGTATGCATATTCCACCATTACTTGAAGTCTTTTCAAGAAGAATAAATACATTGAACATGATTAAAGTATGTATACTTTATATGATTAATAATTATAAATAACTAGTGGTCGGCGGTCGCCCAGAGGTCGAAATCCGCCCATCCTACCACTTTGTTTGTGAGGCTGAGTGGATGGATTTTTGTTGCTCTTTCATACAAAAACTACCGAACGGATTTTGAAGAAATTTAGTATGGTAGTAAAACGGTACATTTTAACCCGACCAAGTTCTGCAGTATTTCCGCGGGATACTGTATTTACTGTGTTGTTGTTATTTTTATTAGTTTTATGTATTTCTAAGCATTATTTAAAAAAATCTTAGCTTTCTATACTACTTGATCCACATAAGCTTTAATTTCCGGCCAAATTTCAACCTCCTCCGGTTGCACAATTCTCTTAAAACTATATTAAAAGGGAAAAAAAAAAGCAAAAGCTTCAAGCATTAATATATATTATGATGATGATCCATTTTATAACTATATTTATCCATATATAATCCATAGTATAATTCAAATATGGCTGCCAAATATGGTTGCGAACAATACGGTATTTTCCTGTATTTTTTTATTACATAAATGAACAGTGCTCTGAAAAATATGTTTACAAAAGGAATAGTCTACTAAAAATCAATATTTTCAAAGATATTGCGGATTGTTTGAAGCACTTTTGTGAGTCATGTGTAAACGCCCTATATAAAAATCGTACAAGTAGGTGACGTAAATTCCAATTCTTTTTTCTTTTACTGAGTTGTAATATCTTATTATTTCTTAATTTATTTTGTAAAACTTACATGTACATGTACGTTTTACATGCAGGAAACTACCCAATTATTGACTGACACCTTTAGTTAAACTCCTAACGCGAAGCGCCGTTTGGGCACTAATAATTAGGTGCCAGCCGATATCTAACAAGGTAGCCGAGTTTTAGCTTAATTTATTAACTTTAATCATTTAGCTCGAGTTGCTCCAGTAGGTAATATAATGATAAACAATGAATAGTTTGCCGGCTAAGCGCTACAAGTCGCATCATAGTTGAGTAATTTTTGACGTGATAACGTCATATAATTCGATGGAGCCGACTGCACGCACGAAAAAACATGACTCAATGCGTTACCGGCGTTACCGACGTTACCTCGCTAAACATGACTCATTTCTTATGACGTTGTCACGTTCAACTATCGTCAGTAAACCGACTTTACAGACAACCGATTTTTTTTATCTTGATTTACGGTTTGTTTTTAATTTAACTAAGCAAGACTAATTATGTGCAACTAGATGCAACCTAACTTATTAGTACACGAATTAATTAATTTATAAATTGTGTTTACATACTTATTCGTGTAGAACGGAAATATCTTTATCACGCAGGAACCGTAATTGTTTTTCAATAAGAGTGATTATATCTGTTGTACACTGTGTGTGCGGATTTGCAGATTATAGATAGTTTATGATGAGATCATATCATATTAAAATATCGTTCAAATCCATTCGGATAAATCATTCTGCTTCAGCTTAGCATCAAAATAATGTTGAAAGGTTCAAGCGAAATTCCCCACAAAAAGTCTTAAATAATAAGACTCGTGCAATTAAGGCGTTATTTTCCGACATTAAATGTTGTTTCATGTTGCTAGAGCTACGTGACTTTTCCATCCAGGCATTCCCATTCAATTAAACTTTTAAGTTAAACTACACCTATTAAGCACGCGATTATAACTCTGATTATGTTTTAATGTTTGTTGTTGACGTGTTCCCGCCTTCGGATATGAATATACTTATTTATGCTTAACTTGGACCTATGCTAATTACGAAGCCAACTCCAGTATGCATATTTCACACATAAACATAGAATTAATATTGTTTCATGTTAATTTTCAACGTATACTAAGTGAAGCTCAAGCATTGTTACCCACACGAAAATTACTATTTAAGCCTAAAAATAATAATATATTCTTTATATTATATATTTATAATACATTCTTTTAAATGTAAAGTAATATAGTAGAACTACCTAGTAGAACTCCACAAACACATACAAAATAATTCAAATTATTATTTCCGTGCATCATTCCTGAAACTTTCAAGATTTTCTCATGTCTGGGACAAGCTTAAGACGTCTACATTCTTTGGAAATGTTATTCACATAAGTAATGAAGTTTGCAAGTCGCAGTCTGAAATTCCTAGTTATACATTTACTTTGAAGTGGAAAGATTATTATTTTTAACAAGTATTAAATAAACTATTAGCTTACGGTTTAATTCATTTGTATATTTTTTAAATAATTTCAGCAACAAAGTGATATTAAATGTAAAAATACACTTCGTTATTAATTATTTAACTTAGTTTATATAAAAAGATGAAGCCAAAAATATATTATGCTGAGATTTCGTAGCAAAACACTTAAACAGTACCTACTATTATCGATAAATTTAAGAAGCTTATTGTAGCAAACTTCGCTAACACGGTAGGTGTTACAAAAGGGGGACGCTAAATAGGGAACTTACTTTTTAATGCTATACGAGGGCGGGTCAATAAGTCCGTGACTTTTGGAATAAAACACAGATTTTTTGATAAATAAATCATTTTATTTTTCAACGTAGTCCCCCTTGAGCTCTATACACTTTGTCCAACGCTTCTCCAATTTTTTTATCCCTTCCAAAAAATATGATTTGTCGAGGTCCTCAAAATAGGCCTTTGTTTGCGAGATGACTTCATCATTGCAGTCAAATCTTTATCCACCGAGCCATTTTTTCAGGTTTGGGAACAAGAAGTAGTCACTCGGAGCCAAATCTTGAGAATAGGGTGGATGTGGGAGCAATTCATAGCCCAATTCATGGATTTTTGCCATGGCAACTGCACATGTGTGCACCCTTACATTGTCTTAGTGAAAAAGAACTTTTTTCTTGGCCAAATGAGGTCGGTTTTTTTTTCAAATCCTCATTGAAGCGGTCCAATAAGTTGGCATAATATTCCCCATTAATTGTTCTTCCCTTTTGAAGATAGTCAATGTGGATTATCCCACGTGCATCCCAAAAAACAGTCGCCATAACTTTATTGGCTGACAAACCCACCTTGGCCTTCTTTGGCGCCGATTCACCCTTAGAAACCCACTGTTTTGACTGTTGTTTGGTCTCTGGTGTATTGTGATGGATCCATGTTTCGTCCACGGTTAAAAAACTCCTCCATATTGTGATTAAACAACGCCAAACCTTCCTGTGAAGTTGTTACACGATTGCGTTTGTGGTCGACTGTGAGCAAACGCGGCACCCATCTTGCGGAAAGCTTTCTCATGCCCAAGTAATCATTCAAAATTGAAACCACTGAGCCATGCGAGATGCCTATGGCTTCCACAATCTCTTGCACTTTCAATCTTCGGTCGGCCAACACCATATCGTGAATTTTTTCGATTGTTTCGGGTGTAGAGACCTCAACTGGGCGTCCAGGACGTTCGGCATCTTCAGTGCTTGTAAGGCCACAACGAAATTCAGTAAACCACTTTTTTACCATTGAAATCGATGGTGCAGAGTCCCCATAGTATTTATCAAGCTTAGCCTTGGTCTCGGTAATGGTTTTTTTTCGCAAAAAATAATGCTTAATAAGCACACGAAATTCACTTTTTTCCATTGTTTCCTTAAGTTACTGGATAGTCTGATAAAGATAGCTGTAAAACACAAACTAACTGACGCAGCAAGTTCAAATTTTGATAGGAGTCAACTGACAGATGCCTGTTGACAGGAGTAGTGTTGCTTTTTCAGTAAGGAGGTTAGAAATTCAAAAAGTCACGGACTTATTGACCCGCCTTAGTATTATAACTTTAAGCATTAGTTGCCCGCGACTTCCCCCGCGTGAAATTAGGTTTAAACTTTCATCCCCTATTTTACCTACCTAGGGGCTGAATTTAAGAAAACGCTGAAATACGTAATTCATTATTTTAACCGTACTCAATTCATACAAATATGTCCAAGGAGAAAAAAGTTTCATACAAATTTTTATCACCTATTTTACCACCTTGGGGGTTGAATTATGAAAAATCCTTCCTTAGTGGATACCTACGTCATATAAGAAATACGTGTGCAAAATTTCAAATTTGTAGCCTTAAGGGTTTGGCCTTTGCGTTTATACACCATTCAACCTCTCGGGCACCCCAAGCGATAAACGACATATGACGTCAGGCGCCCCCCTTCAAATCTGACGTATGACCTAGGTTACCTAGGTACGCTAAAATGCAGATTTCGACGAAAATTCGTATGAGTGCACTAGCTTATATTAGTATATTCGGCATCAACATAAAATTTGCTTTAATAAGTATATAATATAATCTAAAATAAAGAACAAGTGGAATTATTCTAATAAGAATATCGCACAAGTTTGTAAAATCACACCTTTGTTGCCGCAAAAAGCATTTAAAAAACAATTTAAGATGATAGACACATTATAAATAGCCTAATTATATTAAAAACAAGTTATTTTATTATTATAAATTAGACACAATATTCTCTGCTTAAGAAAATTGCAAAAAAATATAGTTTAAAGCGAATGCGTTATTTCAAAAATAATCATTGTAAAAGACGCGACTTCAAAAGCCTGTTTGGACCTGATTATCCACATAAAATGTATTTTTTGTGATCTCATATTAAACCTTACCTAATATAGAGTTTCTAGTTAAAAAAATCATGTATATTAAGTGGCCCGATCATAATAAATCTTAAAATACAAAAAAAAAACGGTAAAAATTCCACTGTTACATAACAGGCTGATAACAGTTTAACAGTTTGATGTTTTAACATAATATGAGCTGTTTTGTCAAAAATTACACAAAATATAGAACCAAAATAAATAAATACACATTTCTTAGGCTTTTCTAGAGTTATTAAAAATTGTTTGAAAAATTGATAAAATTTCATAGTTATGTAATAATTTACGAACAACAAATCTTTGGAATCGTCTTTCGTCAAATTTATTTTCATGTTTTTGTAAGACATAAAAATTAACTTAATTTACTATAAAAGTATATATTTTATTTATTTATTGTTATATTTATCATATAGTTTGTATGTTTTAATATGTAAATATTAAAAACGAAAATAGAAAATTGGGTTGTATGTAGAAAATAAAACTGACTTTTAGGCGACTCCGCAGTTATATGTTCATTAGTAATATAAATTTTCGCAGCCATTTTGCTTTGAAAATGCCGGGCGTCCCGACACCGTACAACGGTTACTAGCAAACATCGTATTATTATTTTTTATTTTCTGATTTATTTAAAATACTAAGTAGTTCTTTTATTATAGTAAAACAATCGTTAATAATATTTTCTATTATTAGAGGTTAAATATTACCAGAAATATTCATAGTTTACTATAATACAATACTGTTTTTGTAACGGTTATTATTTAGGTTGGTATATGGACACAACTAAATTATAAAATACAAATTCATAATAGCAAAACTATGATGAAAATTGATATTACCTTTATTTTAGATAAAATTAGCTACTTACCAAAAACATTCTTAACGAAATTGCACTTCACAACACACTGTAATCCAGTCGCGAAGTACACTAAACAATGAAAGCAATTTGATACCACTTAAGTTGTCTTCAAGTGGCTATAGCTTTTTATATTTGTTAGGCTTATAAATGCGTGTATCATAGATTTGTCATCCTTTTCATTAGCTTCAATATTAAATACATTGAAAAGAAACCACCATATATTTTTTGTACGTAATTTAATTTGTTTTTGGTACTATTACCCAACTGACGTAACGTACAACATACAACGGTGGCCGGGCGCTTTGCCGCTAACGCGCTTTTGGGATAGAGCTAATAACCATACAACCATCATGGGACGCCCGAGAGGTCAATCAGCTTTGCCTTATATATATATTAGGTCTTTACCAATGAAATTTCCGTTTTGTATGAAAAATTTAAACGAATTTTTTTCATGTAGTTTTATTTGTTTTAATTGAAGTAATCACCCATGCAATTAATGCATCTTTGCCAGATGTTGTTTGCCTTTAGTTGGCAGTTTATTGATGCCCTTCTTAAAGAAATCAGCTGGACGGGAGGCAACAATTTCTTCAAAGGCATTTAGTACTGCCTCTCGGGTATTGAATTTTTTTCCCGCTAAGAAGTTATCCAAATTCAGGAAAAAGTAGTAGTCTGTAGGCGCAAGGTCTTGTGAGTATGGTGGATGACGGAGAGCTTCCAACCCCAGTTCTTGCAACTTGGAGACCGTCTGCTGTGCAGTGCAGTATGAGGTCGCGCGTTGTCGTGCAGGAGCAGCGGAGACGAGCGATTGACCAATGCTGGTTGGAGATGTGCCAGCTTATCCATCATTGTGTTCAGTTCTTCACAGTACACATCTGCAGTAATGCTCACCCCGTTGATGTGATGAATCACGTGATGAATCACACCGGCGCTAGACCACCAAACAGTGACCATCACTTCTCTAGTGGTAAGTTTTCGTTTAGGGCACTTTAGGGCATTGCTTAGGTGCTGAACCAGGATCCAACCAACTTACTGACCGCTTGCGGTTATCAAACAGAATCCATTTTTCATCGCAGGTAACAATGCGGTTCAAAATTCCTTCATTTGTGTATCTGTTCAGCAGTGCAAGGCACGTCTCGATGCGTACTTCGCGCTGGCGATCATTGAGTTCGTGGGGCACCCATTTGTAAAGCTTTTTTACCTTGTGAATTTAACGCAAATGGACCAATATTGTTTTGACGCCAACGTCGAAAGCTGCTGCTAATTCAGCCGTAGATTGTGTATCATCAGCTTCCACAATCGCCTTTAATTCGTCATTGTTGACCAAAGTCTTCGGACGACCGCGAGGTTCATTTTTCAGGTCGAAATTTCCAGAACGAAAGCGAGTAAATCAATAACAGGTGGTGCGTTGGTTTGTAGTATTAGCTCCGTAAACGTCGTTGATGTTGCGTGCCGCTTGTGCCGCGTTGCTGCCACGACGGTACTCATATTCCATAATTACATGAATTTTTAACGTATCCACGATGACGAAAAAGATTGAAATTAAATTAAACAAATTACTACTTTTGAAAAAAGAATTCCATGTTTTTAAAATAAAATTAATTTGAATTTGAAATGACCAGTACTACAGAACGGCAATTTCATAGGCAAAGACCTATTATATATAGATAGAAGCGTCCTTAAAGCGCCCAGACAAATATTATAGTTTACAATAAAAATATTTTATAATCTATGTTTATTACCTACTCGTATTTTCAAGTACCATTTACATGAAGTTGCGGCGAAAAAGCGTTTTTCCGATACCATTACATTGATGGCTAACTTCACAACAGTCGACATACAAATCACTACCACAACATATGCCTTCGGTCGCGGCATCGTCGCTCTGTGCGTGACGTTAATAGGATAGCTATCCTTCACATCTTGATTTTATTGGACCATTTGTCAGCGAGTATTGTTGAACGACAAATTCGTGATAAATTTGCATCGATATTGATTTGGATCATTTATCAACACGTTAACTGGGCGACCTTTGGTATTCTAATAGATTGTGCCCTAGTTAAATTAATAGCCTTCGTGGTTAAGACCGCTCTGGCCTGCAGTTCATGGAATATCCGAATAATATAAGCTATAATCACCTTCCCGCCAAGCAATAGATGCGTTGAGCCTATCAATTAGCCAACATAAATCACGATGTCTAAGCCATGCATCTTAAATATGTATCACCACTTATAATTAAATAATTTCGTAACTTCTACAAAAGCAGACTGAAAAGAAATTCATCGTAATTATAATACATTATTATTTACCACCATTATGAAGATCGCCTTAAGAACTTATTAATTATAAAATGCTTATTAATCTACTGTGCAGAGCAAGTGTCTAGCAAATTAGCAATTATTGCGCTAAAAATTTTTACAAATTGCACCTCCTCTCCATTATTATTGTCATAACTCAACACAATAATAGGATCAATTCATACCGAAACGAAATGATACGAGACGAGGTACGGCTTTTTAAAATAGCAATTCAAAATTGAACTTTATTCACTACACAAGAAGATACACGTTTCATTATAGAGTTCGAATATCTTAAACATGCAGCGCCGCGCCACGCGTATCGTCGCGGTGTGAACTAGCCTAGAACTTGTATGTTGTATGTTCTCAGACGCTAACTCCTAAATGGGTAAGGCGTCTAGTTATGAAAGTAAATAAAAGCTAATTAAATTCCACAATAGATAATAGAAACCCTTATGGGCCCTCGTCGTAGGAAATGGAAAGCCGCTCTTTTAATTTACAACTTGTTATTCCTATCAGTGACAAGTACATACTGTTTTGTGTATGGACCTTCAAGTGTAAGTATTTTATATCTATTTCTTCATCTCTTTGTGGTAGTATTTTGTACGTATGAGGCCATCGTTTTTATCCCGTCACAACATTATTATTAGGTAGGTACTTTTGTACACGACATAATATCTTGAATAATTGCGGCAGACATGTTAATTTATAGTTATCAGTAAGGATCAGCTCACACTGAAACGATACGATACGCAACGCGACGCTGCATCTTTAGAATAGTGTTTCAAAATTTTAATTTTATTCAGTAGACAAGATACAAGTTTCAATGCAAGAGCGGCGCCACGCTATGCGGTGCAGTTTGACATGAACTCTTGCAATATTATTATTATATAGGTATATTTTTTGTACCTATTACTCTTTCTTGAACCAACAAGAACAAGCTGCATAAAAGTCCTCATATTGTACAAACGTTATAAGTCTAAAGAGCGTCTCAAGGTACCAAACTAAATTAGTTTTAGTTCTTCAGGTAGCACAAAGGCGAAACTTAGCTCTCAGACAATGGAAAATAAGTAGACTTAAGAACTGAACTCTTAATTAGGTAATTCAAGAGCAATGGCATCACTCTTGACATTGTTTCTGAGATGGTTATATTCTAATATTAAATTTATATACAAATGCATTTTGTAGACTATATCCATTGTCCATATTAAAGGCGCGTTTACTTAAAAAAGGCTGCCTCAACCATAAATTCTAAATGATGTAGTATTAATTATGACACATAGAATGGTTTAAGTAATGTTAGATATGTTTTGTCGTTAGTATGGTCGTTGTGTGTTTTTATTTATAACAAACTCTTGAAACCCGCAACACCAGAACATTTACAAGTGCACTGCCGATATTTTCCTTGTGCTGCCGGTGCGCAGTACGTCTTATTTCACGTAATTTTTTTGAGAGACTGTGTTAGTATTTCGGTCGAGGTGGCCCATCATGCCGAATCACAGATATCCCACGATAAAGGGTAAAAAACAATCCAGGGTGTGCTACCATCAGTGATTTTTTATTTATTCGCAAAAAAATAAAACAGGCTTGGAGGCCTGGTATAACAAGCAATTTCACACTGGCCGAATATTCGAATACATTTCCGCCGAGGTAATTATTTTTAATTAGCGCCTTTACAAATTTTCCGCGTAAGCTTTAAATGAAGTAATTACTGTTTTAACGTTACATAACTGTCCGGTAAGGGATTTCTATGTTGCTTTGAGCTATGGCTCAACTATTTCTAAGGGTGAATTCATACTGAGACACGACGCGAATCGACGGTGCTTGAATATGCAGTAGGTAATTATATGCAAAATATGTATCGTTGCGTCGCGCGACGCCGCGCCCACGTGCGATTTCGATTTTGCATCGCTATTAAAAAGTACGCGCCGCGTCGAGTCTTGTTGTAACGAAATTCAAATTAGGTAAGTAATAATTTACACATGCATAAACTTTGAAAAATGAAGATCAAGTCATGCCGGGGCCTTGTAATGGTTAAGGTTAGTTTTTATTATTCCTCTAACATATTTTAGGAATTAAATTAGCCTCGCTCACACCAGTGTCACCAGTGGCGCTTTTGTGGATCATGTCAAATTATGATTGGCGTCTTCAAACTGTTGGCGAGTTCTTTCATATATTTTTTTCCATACAAAAATCGTAAAATGGTAAAATGGCTACATGATTAATCTGATTTGATCATATTATAAAACATCAATTTTGACAGTTTTCAATAGGAATGCGTAAAATGGCGTACATAATATGAGTTTGAAAAAATGGTCTTTTTAGACCCCCTGGAATGCCAGGTAAATAACTCTCCATATTTCTATACTAGCTGTTTCCCGCGGCTCCGCCCACGTAAATACAGTATCCCACGGGAACACTATACTTTTTCAGGATAAAAAGTATCCTATGTTTTAATCCAGAGCTTAAACTACTACCATACAAAATTTAATCGAAATCTGTTATGTAGTTTTTGCGTGAAAGAGTAACAAACATCCATCTATACATCCATCCATCTATGCTCAATATTCCTCACAATTTTCAATATTCCTCACACTTCCACATTTATAATATTAGTAGGATAGTGTAAACATTTAATAAATCTTACCACTGTCGGAGACACCAACATGCACTGATTTCGAAGGTAATAAGTGTATGTTAAGTGCTAACGTGTCTAAGTGAGCGAGGGTAACTCACAAACCTTCTCCGAAGATATGTCATGTCATGAACATAAATATACTCCTACGGTATAAATACAATATAATAAGTCTGCAGTGGCGTCACTGAATGTATAAAATGCCCCACAAAGATACGAGAATCTTTCAAGGTATGTTTTTGTGAAATTATGAGGACAAATTTAACTGGCCTAAAATCTCAGAAATATTCGTCATAGCGACTTTACGTCACAGACAAATATCTTCACGTCAGATTCGCCTGCACCACATCTTTGTTGCATTTTGTAAAGAAAAAAAGTATTATTTTCTATTCATTTTGACGCTTGCTCTTACTTGGATTCAATTCGATCGAAAGCACCCTTAGAATAACCACCGTAGAAATGATTTCTTTCTATTTAATAATAGACAAAATGACAGATCAACAAAGGAAAGCTGTCAGTTTGTCCATATTTACTGTCAGTATGTCTACTCGTCTGTAGACAAAACGTATTTCCATGGTGGACATGCCACAGAGTAAAGAGGAACAGCTACATAGTGAGCTCTCAATTTTATTGCACTACTACAAGCATGTATGTATTTATTTATTTATTTATTCTTTATGTACACAAATTTTACAATTAAACTTAGACAACACAGTGATGAATGTACATAGGTGTGCTTATCTATATAAGAGATCTTTGCCAGCAGACCTACGACAGGACATTATAAGAGATATAAACGGACACATATATAACAATACATACCTATACATACATAAACCTACATATACTAATTATATATTAATATTCATAGATATGACATAATATAGTGTCTCTTCAGCCTTGTTTTGAACGTGCCCACTGTTGGGCTCTGCTGCACGTCTTCAGGCAGAGCATTCCATAGCTGGGCAGCTCTAATGGTGTAAGAGTTACCGTAAAAAATGGTGTTATACCACGGAGTATCTAGCACCTTCCTTGGATTGCATGTATGCGTGTCCACAAATCTTTTATCGCACACGCGGCAATATTGGTAAAGTCCAGTAAAATTTGTGGACCGTCGAAGGGACGTAAAAATTTTCAAATTTCGCATTTGAGCTTTATGTCATGTGAGATTGAGAATTGTGATGTATGCTACTGATTAGTGTTGGCTGTCATGACGACAAGTGACAAATTTTTTGTGTTATTATATTTGTATCTAGTGAATGTTAAGACATTAAAATATTGAATATAAATAATGCTAAACAAAAAAATGGTTATGTATTGTACTGCGTGAATAAAAATTATACCAAGAAAAAAAAATTACCTATCCTAAGTATATAAGTAAGTAAGTAAGTAAATTGAATTTTCTAGTAGGTTTTGCTTTATTATAAGATTCTTCAATTATTATTTGTACCGAAAGTCAAATAATAATTGAAGAATCTTCGGGTAGTTTGAATAACTTCAATAAATAGGACAATTGACACCTCAGTCCTCCCGTGACCACGGATGCTGGAAAGTAGCCGAAACGTCGGGAAAAAGAAAAGTGCACCGCGACACAATCCGTAAGTGTTTAAAACAATAGTAATATTATATTCTTCAATCATCATTATCGATGGAATATTTTTCAAAAACTAGTAACTACTCTCTTATATGAAAATGAACTATTGATATTGTAAAGAGATGACCCTCGTTATACTATAATAGTATCTAAAATTTCTATCACAGTTCTTCTACAAAAATATTACTAGCAAAGCATTACGAAACATTATGGACAAATAAAAATAACCTTTAATAAAACTCTTCAGTACCATTCATTGGAATCCATTAACCAAGTTGATAAATGTATGTTTTCCGAGGCGAAATAAGAAACAAATAATATCGAACTTGAAGAACAAAGATTACAAACAAGTTCGTTCGACAGAGATTATCCCACATATTCCTTAAGAGATCTCGAGGGCTGCAAATCATAAAGCTCGGTAAACTCTCATAAGAAGCGTCTCCGAAAGGATTATTAAGACAATGCTTATTGGAATATTTATATGTAAATACTTGATTTATGATTCGATACACTCGTACATCATATGTATATCTCATAGGTATATCTATTAAAATAACTACTTAGATATCTTTTTAATATACATTATCCATATTACTGTAGGTTCTTGGTTTCACCAAACAGAACATCTTCGCCTAACTTTGACCGGTTTGTTTTTTTTTTCGTTTCATCGTTTCAATTAATCGTCAGGACTGACGATAACTTAGTCAAAACCGGTCGCGTAATATCTATAATAAAAATGTTAAATACCTCATAAAGTGGAAAAAGTGATAGAAGTTCTATTATCACTGTGTAGCTTTTTTATATGTTATATTTTATGTCCCTAATTTTAACGTTCATTTTAAAGCATCTATCAAAATCAAGCAGCATAATTAGTGTAAGTAAAGAAACTATGTAAACTAGAAAATAAGACCTCCTAATAACCCCTATATATGATATACGTTTAGTGATTATGGATTATTTTCTGTCTAAGATAGTTTAATGACGGTTCGTACCTTTAAGACCTACGAAGACCAGTTAGTTACAAGGGTCGCACATCCAACCCTTTTGAAGGTGACAATCAACAAGGAACTCTAATGGTTTAGCTGTGTCCGTTGTCCGACCGTCCGATCTTCGGGTCCCATTTAATGATTAATTAACACCACGTTACTAGGTTAATACGTAAAATTTTAGCACAGGTGTTAAACATTTTATTTTACGATATTTTAATGTACTTAGAACATTTTGTCATCCTATTAAAGAACCTATCTGGACATACAATTGAATGCTGCTGCAGCTGCTGACTATGTCTGATACGTTGGAAAAGCCACTTGACAGATAAAGACAGCAACATGGAGAAAAACCCAATCCCCAGCAGTTTCCCAATGTTATTGGTCGCTGATGATAATGGTGATGAAATATTATACTATTAACGAGCTAATCTTAAATATAATCAGAAAGTCGGAAACGCCTACAAGTATTAGGTACTATGAAATTTTGTATGCAGGGAGTTCTGGGGGAGTAAAATCGATTTAGCTAGGTGTTATCCATGGGAAACTGAGCATTTTTAAGTTATATATGTTTTAACTTTCGTCGTGCAACTATATATCAATAATTTCGACTCTAATATCCGATACTGATTGGCAGTTCGGTGTGCGTAGGTACGTAATATAAACTTCGTGTTTTCCGGAAATTCGGAATGTGGTGGATTCTATTTTAGGCCAGATATTTATTCGTGTTATTTTTGTTAGTTTTTAAATCTACCAGAACTTACGTAGTAACTATTTATTAATCTGTGCTAGAACTCCGAGTAAAGCTCGGTTACTCAGGTACTATAGTCTACAGTTCCTTCCTTTTTTCTAAATCCTATCGGCGTTAAAATAATCAACATGTAATTGTGTAACTATATATCTTAATCCCGTTCTACGGTGAGTTTTAATATCTGTGTTGTGAAGTTTTACATATTTGGTAAATCACGCTTGTAACATATCACTTATTATTTTTCATGTAAATCATCAGATTGTAAAATTAGTTGTCAAAATTGGATAGCCGAACACGTGCTCATTCTTAATTTCATCCTTATTATTTTGCATTGATATTAAGGGTTATGTTTTGCAAATACTGCTTATTTCTGCTTAATCTCTTTATCTGTAATGGACACACTACTCGTGGTTTGGATCGTTAGAGGTTAGAACCATGGTAGCTGTGGTCTACACTTATCACACGCTGATATGGAATATTTCCAGGGAACTACGGTACGAGTTTCAACGCACCGCTAACCACTACCGCACCGCTTTCCGGAGACATCACTCCGCTGACCATATTCGGGAATCAAATCAACCCTTGTTTCCTATGCTTTGGAAGGAGGACGGTCTGGCCTCTGTCATGGACTGCCCGCTTCTAGACGACCTACGTCGTGGCGAGTTCCCGACCCGAACACCAAACCCGAAAGCGCCACCGGAAGTTAAGTTCCCGCGCCACGAGTTGTCACACCTCACGGTCTACAGTTTCAGCTAAATGCCGTGTGGAAATAAAGCTCCTCCGATCCCCAAAGACACTAGAGGCTAAACCAGACTAAATTTTATTTACCTACCTAGTTTTATTAAGATTAATTTTTAGATTGTTAGATGTTAGCCATTCAATTATATGTCCTTGTGATAAATTAATATCACATTCGATTTTATTCACGTCCGATTTTTATATGTAAATAGTATTGATATATCATCTGCAAATAATGTCAATTTATAATTATTCATTATTGGAATGTCATTAATATGAAATAAAATAGCAGTGGACCTAATACAGAGCCTTGTGGTACACCAAATTCATTTAATAAGATTCTGGATTTAGTATTAACTAGTTCTTTATCTGTGTTAATGTTTTCTATTACAGTGTATTGCGTTCTATTTTCGAGAAATTATTTAATCCACTTATAAGCTGGCCCCCATATTCCCATTTTGTTTAATTTTATCAGTAGCAATTCATGTGAAACAAGGTCAAAAGCTTTAGTCATATCAATAAAGACAACTATACTGTGGTCTTTATCATCAATGCAGTTTATAATTTGGTTAGTAACATTAAAGCAAGCTTGTTAAGCTGATTTATTCTTTTGAAAGCCATATTGTTCGTTTTTTTAAATATTAAATTTGTTTATAAATGAAGTTATTCTTTTATGCATTGCTTTTTCAAATATTTTCGATAATATGGGAACTAGAGTAATCGGCCTGTAATTATTTAATTATTTTTTGTGATCCTTTTTTATGTAGCAGTTTAATTATTGAGATTTTTAATTTATTGGGAAAAGAACCCTCCACTTAAGATTTATTTATAAGTTCTGTTATGATGGGGGCTATTATATATTTACATTCTTTAATTATTTTTGTGGATATTTCGTCATAACGAACCGTATTTGTATTTTTTAAAGAAGATATAAGTTGTATTGTTTCGTCACAGGTGCATGGTTCCAAAAAGATACTCATAGGATTGTCCTGGATATGACTTGTGAATTTAGAATTGGAAGATTATATATATTATAGATATATGATAGATTTGCAATGGCTCGTGGCGTATCTATTATGGTATTATTTATATTTATTTCTGTGATAACTTTTTTTTCGTTACCTTTGTTAGAGAATTTTTTAACAATATTCCAAGAGGCTCTGCATTTATTTTTAGCCTTAGCAACATATTTTGTATGTGAATGTATTTCTGCAAGCCTAAAATACTTCCTTAATATTTTACTATATTTTTTGTAATTTTCGTTTTGTTTTGCAACTTTTTTTTAAACCTTTTGTTATCCAGTGAGGTACTGTATGTTTATTTGTTACCTTTAAGCGGACTAAAGGGAAGCAGAGCTTATATAGCATTATGAATAAATCATAAAAGCTGTTAAACGCTTCATGAAAGTTTTTTAACAAAAAACATTCATCAAAAGAAATGTTTGTTAAGTAATCTTTAAATTTTTTATGTTATCATTTTTATATTCTCTTTTGTAGATATAGTGGCATTTATTTAATTTGCGGTTACATGCTTCTATTGCTCCCGAAGTAAATTGTACTGTGTTATGGTCCGAAAGGCCTAAGTGTAATATTTCGGTTTTGGCCTGCAATAAGTTACTTAATATATTATCCATATATGTCAAGTGTCTAGTAGGTTTATTAAAGTGAATTTTTAAATTATAATCACTTGTAAGGTCACGCAGTGCATTTGAGTCCTTATTTATTTTTAGTAAATTAATATTAAAGTCACCAGCAATTATTAGATTTTTATTTGATTTTTTGGTTATGTTATATAACAAAGAAAACTTTTGGAAAAATGTACTACTCACTGAATTTGGAGTTCTGTATAAGCACATGATAACCAGATTTAAGTCAAAAATTTCTATGCCACAACATTCAAAATCATTATCAATTGCAGAACAAGATTCAATATATAATAAGAGAATGTACTATTTTTAATAAGTATGCAAACACCCCCGTTTTTTTTGTTTTTTTTTGACCTACTGTAATATGATGCTAAAGTGTAGTTATTTAAATTAATGTTTGACTCTGTTCCTTTTTCAATAAAAGTTTCAGATAGTCAAATTACGTCAGGTTCCTTATCACATGATTTTAGCTCTGCAAGTGCAATTTCAAGTTGACATCTTTTGGCAGGGAATGCTAGCAATGTTTTGATGTATAATCTTAATTTGTTGCTTTTGGCTTATAACGAAAAAGATCTTTTTGTTTAAAATAGTCAGTCATGTATTTTTGTATTTTATTGTCAGTGTTACATACGAGGGCGGGTCAATAAGTCCGTGACTTTTGGAATAAAACACAGATTTTTTGATAAATAAATCATTTTATTTTTCAACGTAGTCCCCCTTGAGCTCTATACACTTTGTCCAACGCTTCTCCAATTTTTTTATCCCTTCCAAAAAATATGATTTGTCGAGGTCCTCAAAATAGGCCTTTGTTTGCGAGATGACTTCATCATTGGAGTCAAATCTTTTTCCACCGAGCCATTTTTTCAGGTTTGGGAACAAGAAGTAGTCACTCGGAGCCAAATCTTGAGAATAGGGTGGATGTGGGAGCAATTCATAGCCCAATTCATGGATTTTTGCCATGGCAACTGCACATGTGTGCACCCTTGCATTGTCTTGGTGAAAAAGAACTTTTTTCTTGGCCAAATGAGGTCGGTTTTGTTTTCAAATCCTCATTGAAGCGGTCCAATAAGTTGGCATAATATTCCCCATTAATTGTTCTTCCCTTTTGAAGATAGTCAATGTGGATTATCCCACGTGCATCCCAAAAAACAGTCGCCATAACTTTATTGGCTGACAAACCCACCTTGGCCTTCTTTGGCGCCGATTCACCCTTAGAAACACACTGTTTTGACTGTTGTTTGGTCTATGGTGTATTGTGATGGATCTATGTTTCGTCCACGGTTAAAAAACTGCTCCATATTGTGATTAAACAACGCCAAACCTTCCTGTGAAGTTGTTACACGATTGCGTTTGTGGTCGACTGTGAGCAAACGCGGCACCCATCTTGCGGAAAGCTTTCTCATGCCCAAGTGATCATTCAAAATTGAAACCACTGAGCCATGCGAGATGCCTATGGCTTCCACAATCTTTTGCACTTTCAATTATCGGTCGGCCAACACCATATCGTGATTTTTTTCGATTGTTTCGGGTGTAGAGACCTCAACTGGGCGTCCAGGACGTTCGGCATCTTCAGTGCTTGTAAGGCCACAACGAAATTCAGTAAACCACTTTTTTACCGTTGAAATCGATGGTGCAGAGTCCCCATAGTATTTATCAAGCTTAGCTTTGGTCTCGGTAATAGTTTTTTTTCGCAAAAAATAATGCTTAATAAGCACACGAAATTCACTTTTTTCCATTGTTTCCTTAAGTTACTGGATAGTCTGATAAAGATAGCTGTAAAACACAAACTAACTGACGCAGCAAGTTCAAATTTTGATAGGAGTCAACTGACAGATGCCTGTTGACAGGAGTAGTGTTGCTTTTTCAGTAAGGAGGTTAGAAATTCAAAAAGTCACGGACTTATTGACCCGCCTTAGTATTTTATAATAGTTAGGTTTAGTTAGATCTAAGTTATTTTGATTTTCATTTTTATTATAATTTTTATTATGAAATTGATTTTTACGCTTAATATATTACAATAATGTGTGTGTTGTTTTTGATTAGTAAAAGTATTGTATGTATTCATTCTGGATTTTTTACAAATGTTCATTGTGATATCATTTTTGGATTATTCTTTCTAGAGCTTAAACTATAGTTTAAGAATTTATTATCATAGTATATCTGATCAATAGTATAGTTAATTTTATTACAGATGTTTATTTTGTTTATTACATACACAATATTGCTAAGATTTACAAAATGACAGTTAGAATAGTTTTTATATGTTATTTTAATCAAGTTATTTAGTTTCCATTCATTAAGATATACATTTTTTATAACACTAAGAATTAATATAGGACATGTTATTTTTGATGCCTTGAAAAAACCACATAACTCCGATATAATTTTCATGGGATTTTTGTCATGTTTCCTACGCTTAAAATTATTATATCTGAGTGTGTAATATGAAATAAATACGGCATTTTTAAAATTTCTTCAGTGTTTGCACCGGTCTTGATAAAGGATATTATTTCAAAAATTTCGTACGGGTTATGTTGTCTTTGTTTTCTTAACATATTTGCTATACCAGTACATTGGCTTGCTCCAAATATGTATAAAGTTTTCTTTTGGTTGGTTTTCCTTTTTTTTATCAATGTTGCAGTTATTATAATTAGTATTTAAGTTTTCTTTTTGTAAAGTCGATTTTATACTTTCTGTTTGTACCGCCTTTTCATTGGAATTGGAATTTGTATACATAATTTTGCTACTGTTTTGTATTTTTATCTTTTTTGTACATACTAATTTTAAGGTATCCAACTGTTGTCTTAAATTTATTATTTCCTTCTTTAATGTATTATTTTCGATTATGATATTGTCTAATTCATTTTCAGGGCTTTGTAGTAATGTTATCAAGCTTTTTTTTTCATTTCGCTAATATTTTCTGGTTCGATTGTTGATAAATCAAAGCTTCTGTGTTCATGCTTACTGTCAGATGATAAGTCCGTAATACTTAGGCTCGAGTTCACCAAAAGTAACTTCACCATTGATTTTGTAACCGGTCGTTTACATTTTAAGCATGACTTTAAATAAGGAGTCATTTTTTCCTGTTCACCATCACTTCTCTTTCTCTGATTAGTAAATCGAGACAAAACTGGCCGTTTATGAATAAATTAGTGAGAAATTTAATACAACTAAATAAAAATGTAAGGCTACAACATAAAATAACATTTCTGTTTCTGACATTTTGATTTGGTTACGTAAAATTTAACGCTACAAAATTTGAAAGTTGTTGTTTATTGTTTCTTTTGTTTAAAGAGTAATTGATTTTAACTAGGACGTATGTTTACGTAGACCTTATGTCAATATAGTATCGTGTAGACAATTATAGTGAACCAAATTTTGTTGTTTTCTTGTAATAAATATTCATGAAAAAGCGAACAACTAATTTTAACAACAATGAACAGAGTGTGTTATCTGAACTTGTAATGAAATACAAGAATATAATTGAGAATAAACGGACTGACGCCTCTACAAATTCTCAGAAAGTAGCAGGTTTTTTTTTTCTTGTTCCCCCAACCGTTAGCTGGGACAATTGTTTTCTTTATTTATTTGATTACAACTTGTATGTTTATTTACTAATTACAGTTCTTTATTTCTACTAACCGAATTTACAATTTGTAGCTTATCTAGATTTTATTTTACAACTAGCTGTTTCCCGCGGCTCCGCCCGCGTAAATACAGTATCCCTCGGGAACACTTATTTTTCAGGATAAAAAGTAGCCTGTTTTTATTTTTCGTTATTAATCCAGAGTCTAAACTACTACCATACCGAATTTCATCGAAATCCGTTCAGTAGTTTTTGCGTGAAAGAGTAACAAACATCCACGCTTTCACATTTATAATATTATAATATATAGTTAGGATTTCAAACTACCTTTTACGGAACATTTTCGTCAATTGTATTTCCACCTTTTTTGCTTATGCTTGTTCTTATTTACTATATCAATTTTACATTTTGTTTCTTTTACCTTGCTCTTATATGCTATATTTACTTTAATTCCACATTTTGCGTTCTTATTTACATATTTACTATCACAGTTTAAGTCTACTATCTTATTTACTATATCAATTATACATTTTGTTTCTACTATCTTATTTTCATCTACTTATTTTTGCTTTTATTTTATCATCCTTTACTTTTCACTTTACATAATATTTACTTTTTACCCTATAATTATTGAAGTTCATTTTATGCGTATTGGGAAAGTAGCAGGTTGGATACGACTCGCTGAAGAATTTAACTCAAATTCTAATTTATCTTCAATTAATCCAAGAATATGAATTGCACTCGATTTGGATAAGCAAAACCGGGTCTTGAATCAAACTTCATTGTATACTTCACAGAAATTATGGCGACTTTGAAAAATCCGAGGTCTTCTCGTCATCACTTCTAACTCGTCCAAATACTCAACCATGTTGAGATAGTTAACTCCTTCCATTATAACATTAAAAGGCATCAATTTGTCTCAAATAAATAATGTATTTACTCTTTAATAAAACTATTAAATTTAAAGCTACAAAAGTTCTGTCAAATCACTATAATCGACGGTTAAACAAGGGTATCGGGCTTGGTTAAGATAATCGGCCGGTTAACTTCTATAACCAGTGTTTAGGATGTGATGAACAGGATTTTTTACAAAAACGGGTGATTATTTATTTAAACGGTTCATTAAATGTCGGTGAACACGAGCCTTAGATATTCATTGTTTTGACCTAGGGATTCATATGATTTGGATCAAAAATTTTTTTTTTGGTCTAATTGTAACATAAACACACATAACATATTTAGCAAAAACACAACATATTTAGCGGAACACAAAAAAAGGTCCATAATTAAAAAAATATGGTTTTATTTTCGCTCGATATCGCTCGCTCGATATCGTACTGGCCGATCACCGTGCAATTATATTTACCTGCGTACACGACACTCCGCCTAGCGGTATACAGTGTGATCGAAAAGAAAAATACTTCAAATTTAAACATTACTATGAGGAACTTAAAAAGATAAACTGGACTCAGACAAATAATATGAAAAACCCTAACGATATTCTAAATTTTATTAATAACTCTTTCAATAACGCTAAACAGTTTGTAAAAAAATACAACTTAAAACCGCAAAATACAACACGTAAAAATTTTAAAGTCCCATGGATGGATGACAATATAAATAGCCTATGTGCAAAAAGGGATAAATTATATTCACTTTGGAAAAACAGCCTATACGATCCAGCTTTAAGATTAGAATATAATAAAATTAGAAACAGAGTACACAAGGTTATAGAAAATAAAAGAAATACATACTACATTAATCTAATTAATGAGAATTTTAATAATACAAAAAAGATATTTCAGATAATAAACCAAATGATGGGTCGTGTCAAGCGTTCAGTAGACGACGCGATTTTAAGAGCATTCGATGCACAAGGACTTACGTCCAAAGAACTAGCTGAGAACTTTGCTAGCGAATTTGATAAAGCAGTTAAAACAATCGTTCCTAAATGCAAAATAAACCTTTTAAACTCTGCTAGTTACAGTAAACCAGTTGATTGCAGTATTTTATTTAAAAAAGCAAATTCTCATTCCATACATAAAATAATTAAAACACTTAAAACAAACAAAGCCCCAGGAGTCGATAATATTAAGGCATCGGATATTAAAATTGTAGGAGAGGATCTAGCATTAGCAATTTCGAATCTGATAAATAGTAGTGTGGTTTTCGCTGCTTATCCGGATGAACTCAAAGTAGGATGCGTTAGACCTATCTATAAAAAAGGAAAACGAAATGATTATTCTAACTATCGTCCAATTACACTACTCCCTGCAATTAATAAAATAGTTGAAAAATTTTTTTGCAACCAAATTCATAGTTTCTACAAGAAACATGGCGTCTTATATAAAAATCAGTTTGGTTTTCAAAAAGGGAAAGGTACCAACGATCTTCTGTCTCTATTTGCTGATGAGGCCAATGGAAATCTCGATAAGAAGAAAGTTGTTCTCGCTCTTTTTATCGATTTTTCACGGGCATTTGACACCTTAGACCATAAAAAACTTATATGCAAGCTAAGTGATTGCGGTATAAGGGGTCCAATGTTAAAATGGTGCGAAAACTATATGAAAAATCGGTCATTTAATGTTAAAATTGATAACACACTCAGTGATCAAATTACAGTACAAGAGGGCACCGCCCAGGGCTCGGTGCTGGGGCCTACCCATTTTTTATCATACGTCAACGACATGAGTAATTGCCTCAAATACTGTTCATGTTATCAGTTTGCTGACGATACGTGTCTGGTGTCTGCTGACGAGGACCCTAACAAGGCACTTGAGCGCTTACAAACTGACTTTGATATGATTCAACGCTGGTGTCATGATGCTGGCTTAGTACTGAATGCGAATAAAACAAAATTATTATTTATCAGGTCGCCTTACCTTCGGCGTCAATCTCTAAACACTAAATTAATTGCTCATGACCATAGCTGTTTACATCTTACCAGAGTTGATTCGTGTAGATGCCCAGCTATTGAGGAAGTAAGCTCACAAAAATACCTTGGTATAACAATAGATAATAAAATCAACTGGAGTCATCATATTGAAAATATATGCGATAAACTAAGACAGTTTCTGGCTAGTATTACTATTTTAAAACATAAAATTCCCTTTAAAGTGAAACTAATGCTATATAATTCATTTGCTGAGTCGCATATAAATTACGGATTAAGTACTTACGGTCGGACCTATAAAAGTTATTTAAACCAAATCTACAACTTACAACTTAGAATTTTTAAACCAATAGTTTCCCCGAATATAAAACAAAAACTCGTCAACAATGATGATGAATTATTTAAGCACTGTAAAGTTTTACCAGTATTTACTAAATTTAAATTTACCCTGTTAAAAGAACAATATTTTAACGAAAGTTTAAAAGTATTAACTGAACACCCTGTACGCACTCGAGCCGTCGCACAAAACCGGCTAGTGACGACTCGAGCCTGCAACCGATATGGCGAGCGAATGACTAGCTACATAGCTCCTCGTCTTATTAATGATTTACCTACAGATCTAATAAATAATTTAACTGAAAAAAATATAAAATGCAAATTAAAATCATATTACTTAACTATCTTAAAACACTAATGTAGAATGCCTAAAACATGTAAAGAAATTCTATCTGGTTCCAAACTGTTTTAATATTCAAAAAATTATGTTAAAATGTAAGCAACTGTGTATTTAAATAGAATTGCGAATAAGGCTGTATGCAGCATTGGACAAACCTCAGTGGTTTTTTAATGCTGTTTATATTGTAGTAGAATTGTAATTTTTATTTTTGGTAAATAAAAAAAAAAAAAAAAAAAAAAAAATTTAAAATCTACTTACTACACTTCTTTTGTTATTTAAAGTTTCATTTGTTTTAATTAAAATGAGATCACATTAAGAACAGATTTTGCGAGAAAAGATTTTTATCTTTTCATGTAACCGGGAAAAGTGAAAATTAATATTAAAATAACAATTAATTAAATTAGAAAAATTGTGATTAATATCGCGTATTTCCTCCACGTGCTCTTATTAAAGTTTCTACCCGTCTAGGCATACTGAGAATGATGTTATCGATGGTCTCCTGGGATAGTCTCCGCCATTCCTCAACTACGGCGATTCGCAGTTCACCCACGTTGGCAGGAGCTGGAATTCTGGACTTAACTTTTCTTTTCAGCAAGTCCCAAACGTGCTCTATTGGGTTCATATCCGGTGATCTCGCCGGCCACTCCATAACAGTGATATTCACATCATTAAGATAAGCTTGAGTTACCCGAGCGGTATGCGGCCGAGCATTATCCTGCATAAAAACAAAATCGTCACCGATATATGGGGTAAACGGTACGACATTTTCTTCTAAAACTACTCTGACATAGCGGTCTGCAGTCAGACTCCCTCTGTCAATCACTACCAAGTCTGTGCGAGCTCCCAAACAAAGCCCGCCCAAACCATTATTGATCCACCACCGTATGCAACTGTAGTTTCAAAATTTGTCTGAATGTATCGTTCTCCTTTGCGTCTGTATATTCTTTGCCTGCCTTTAATTTGATTTAAGAGAATTCTGCACTCATCACTAAACAATACCTTATTACAATACCTTACTCCATTGGTCCGCGTTCCAAAGTCGATGTTCCTGAGCAAAAGTTAACCTGTTTCTATTATGATTTACCTCCAGCCTTGGAGCCTTGGCGGGCACACATGAACCCAAACCAGCTTCTTCGATCCTTCTTCGTACCGTACGCTCACTTACGGTTACACCCCGCACTGCTTCTAACACATGTCGGGCTTGGACGGCCGTCAAACGGGGGTTCCTACGTACACGAAGCCGAATGAAACGATCATCCCTACTCGAAGTGCGTCTTTTTCTGCCTTGTCCTGCTCTTCTCACATAAGTATCGGTCTCACTGAACCGTTGGATACTGCGATGGATCGACGAAACTGGTCGACGAAGATCTCTGGATATCACTCTGTAGGTTTGACCATTTCTTCGCATTTCGAGTACTCTGGCAATCTCCGTTGGGGCTAAGTCAGGCATAATTCAGTCCTCAACTCCAAAAAGATACGCGATTAAAAAAAAAACTAAAAAAAAACAGTATTTCAATGAAATTTTAAATCAAACTCAGAAGGAAGAAATACTCGAAGTTCACTCCTGATAAGGTGTATTTGAATAAAATTAAAACAATTGCATAAAATGTGATGTTCAGTTGTTTTCTTAATTTGTAAATATTTCTTTTTAAATTAGATGACGTATAAACCAGCCAGCAACCTTATATGATACTGATATCAAATCTTTATTTTATGTTCGGCTAAATATGCCGGTGTGTGTAGTTCAGACTGTCCAGTTTTTGTGTAAATAAAGTGATTAATTAATGTCTTGATTGTAATAATTATAGATTGTTCCCTTCCTTGCCAAATTAATTTTTAATTCATAATTTTATTTCACATTTCATAATTTAATGATGTCAATTTAATATAATTTTTATTTTATCATAATACATATCATACATGTATTGTCATCTATGATTTGTTTGTGCAGTTTCCATTGATTTAAAGCGCCATCTTGAACTATATATAATGTGACATTAGTCTTCTTCTTCTTTATAATGGCATCCCTTGAGGAAAGTCTTGAACTTGTCTTTGGTCTAATTGTCAATTTTGATTTGTTACTTGTCAATTGTCAGATGTCAGTTGTTAACAGATTTTAGAACTTTTGAACGGGAGTTTTGCCGGGGAGTTCAATGGGTGACGTTGTGAATTTCTAATATTTCATAAATTTGTGTTATCTCGGTTCTTAATGTGTAATATTGGTAGAATATTAACCATTAAATATTCGTTAACGTGCACAAGTGTGGGCAAGTGATACAACTTCTAAAAACGTGCTATCTGTGTGTTTCCCGCCAAAACTCCCTAGGAACTTTCAGTAAAGCGTCTACCACTTTACTGAATCGACTGACATGACTCATTGACTGTACTGACTATTTATTTGGACTTTGACTAGACTTTAGACTTGACGATATATGAATACAGTGTTGAAAATTGAAACGAAAGTTCTATTTCTCGCCTTTTTTACTTGACACTGGCAAATGGTTTTAAGATAAGCCGACTCCATATATTTTAAAAAAAAACTTTTGAACACTCCATCACTCTGACGTTGGCAACTCCTATTACAGGGGAGGCTATGCCAAAAGAAGAAGAAGAAGAACTTTCAAACAGATGTTTTTTCCAGTTAAATTTAATAGATAATCCAATCCAAAATATTTTGAATTTTGCTTAACGGTTATAATATAAGATGATCGAAACAAAAGAAATGTGTGAATAGGAAATCGAAGGCTTCTATGTCCATGTATTCTGAGTTTAGAGAATGCTTGTTTAACTATGTTTTTCTTATAAGGTTTGTTATGCTATTTATTACAGTTCTCTAGATTTTTGGATGTTTATATAAATGAATATCTGGGTATGATGTACGATATTCAATTAGTACTCACAACCTTGCTCCTATCGCAGGTTTTTTGTTGCAAACACTTGTGAACACTTTTAAGGTTATATTGTATCTCTTGCTGATCTTTTGAATAGTATTTAATAATTATTTTATTTTAAAATATAAAATTAACGTAGAGCCGATGTTTACTGTATGTTTGACACCTGTCTAATCTTGCCCAACCTTACAGTACATAGGATCAGTACATTTTTCGGGTAACGGTAATTATCGTATGCCTCAAGGTCATACAATAGCGCTAAAAACTTTCGTTAGTTCATTACGAGGATGCTAGCGGTTCGGCGCTCCCGCTTGACCTAATTAGTGTTGTCACTATGATGAGAATTCTTTTTGTTACTTCTTTTGTTCTGCCAACTTTGACTTAATTAATGTACAGGGTTGCCAGCCGTTAGGTATTGTAATGTGTAAAAATGAGTAAAACAAACGTAGATTATTGCCACCGTCGCGCGTCGTTTTGGTTTTTTACTTTTAAATTTTTATTCGCACAAAAATTGGGTAGCATAGCTGGGTTATAAGTAAAGCAAGGATTAAAATAGTATAATTTGTCACTGAATCACATATTTTTAATGTGCCTTCATCATTTTTTATATATAAGGACGCATCACACCACAATAATCTGGCGCCGTGCTAAATACTGAAAAAACTTGTGTTATGGGGACCAGGCAACGGGAAGCACCAACGCGCTCAACCACTGAGCTACAGAGGTCGTCATGGTCATTTTCCTTAGAATTCAGACAGTATTGCCAGGCTTTTTTTCAGAAACTGATTACTCTAGAACTGAATCTTTCACAAGTAGGTACTATAATTTATTATTACGTTGGTATTACAGGATTTAGTACGAGGAAAACGTTCTGGGTCTGCCTACCTCTAACCAACCTTAGTCTAAAAGCAAATTCATTGATGTTTATAAATTACTGTATGTAGAGAATTATTACTATAACTAATACTATTACTTAAATGTTTGTTGCCGGTATATTTATTATGCAATTGATCAGTTTGACTACGATGAGAAATACAATTTTTGTAAACATTCTACTAACAAATCTGTCATTATTTATATCTGTAAAAATTATTCTATGTATAAAAATACTCCACATTTTAAACTACAGGACTCTTTGTCAGTATACCGACTCTGCTACGAAAAGGAACAATGCCGTATTATTTCCCAATGATTGTTAACAAGACCACTACAAATCAGTTTTTTCATCCCTAAAATATTATTTAATAACATAAACATTGATTCAAATAGTTCACCTAATAAATAAACAACTTGCAATAACGCTACAAAAAAGAATCACTAACCATCAGACTCAGACTGTTACATCAAAATATAGCAGGGCTTCTTTCAAAACAAGATCTCATTAATGTGACTATTTCGGAATTGAATGATATAAATTATAAACCAACAACCCGACATTCTCTGCTTCACAGAAACATTTTTAAATTCAACTAACGTGAAAAATGTTAAATTAAATGGGTATCGTACTATCTCTAGCTACTGTAGAATAAGTAACAAAAATAGAGGCGGTGTATAAATATAAAAAATGGAATGCTATTTAAAGAGTTGACTGACATACATAAAAAGTAATTTTGGAATAGATAAAATCTTTGAATGTTGCTGAATAGAAGTTCCTGTCTGCAAATCTATAGTTATTTTTTTGTATAGGGTTCCAAGTTCTGACGTTAATTTTTCTAAAAAAAAAGACTGCTATTTTACCTCACAAAATATCTAAAAAAAAGTGATTGTAGCTGGTGACTTAAACATAGATATACTCAAATCCTCAACATCAACAGACAAATTTAATACCCTTTTGATGAATTATAATCTTTCCTCTCATATAACGGAGCCCACGAGACAACTATCATGTATTGACCACTTTATAAGCAATGTAAATAATGCTTCAGGGTATTTGCATGAATTACAACTCTCGGATCATAACAGGCACAAATGCTGAATATTCCAGCTATGCATAAAGACTATATACCAAGGACCTAAGGATTATTCTCAAGAAAATTTGGAAACGTTCCGCTACTGCCTAAGCTGTTTATCTTTTAATGATGTTTTTATATGCAAAGATAATATAAACACAGCATTACATTATTTTTATGATGAATTTATTCTTTTTTATAATTTATGTTTCCCTGTCAAAAGAATAAAAAAAACGGTAAAGTATAAAAAGCCCACATGGATTACTAACGGTATAAAAACTAGCTGCAAAACAAAAATACATCTTAGATTTACTTATTATGTAAAAAAAAGTTATAAAAACAAATCGAAATATCAAATATATTCTAAAATATTACGTAAAAGCTTAACTTAACATCGCACAAAAATATTTAATAATGACCTACTTACAGCCGCCAAAAATAAATGTATAGCATCGTGGAAGATTATAAACAGTAAATTTAATGATAAATTAGATAATTTTGACCTTATTAATGAAATTAAAAATGAAAATAATGACATAGTATGTAATCCTACTGACATTGCTAATGAATTTAATAATTATTTATGTATATAATAATACCTGTTGAGCGTCGAGCGCTGTACCACAGCGTTGACAGCTACCCCTGCAAGCGTCGCGCGCTGTCACACTGCACGCGAAAGGTCGATTTTTCTGTGTCGTATGATTTAAAGATATAATTATGGTTCATAGTCTCTGGTTTTATTTTTATTCTTGTACAGAAATTAAAGACGGCCATGTAGCTTTTTGTTTTTGACTGAGTACATTAAAAAATAAAAACTAAGGCTTCGAATCTATGAATAAATAATAACGAGATTATTCATGGATTATTCTGACTACAAATGTCATCAGTTGTCATTTGCACTATTTGATGTATAAGTTAATTTTATTTACAGAATTCGAATTTTTTATATAAATAGTTATTTGGGCATATATTTAACTAATTAAATAAAAACTTTGGTATGTGTGTCATAGTATTTCGCCATAATTTAGCTTCAAAAACCGGCACTGAAAATTTCATTCCCGGTGAAATCATATTTGATTTTTTTTGCATTTTAAACGTTATATTTCTTGCAATTTTTTTTCATAAAATGTCTAGAATGTTTATTCTAGTTTCCAAAAATATATAATATACCCAAGTTTTACTCACAGTTCATCAATGAAAATCGAAAAAACAAGCGTGGATGCCTTCTGCCGTATAGTGCCGCGCGACGCTTAAGGGTTTTATAAGGGTTTTTTGTGTTCACATCAAGATTGCTTGTATTCATTTAGTATTTTTAAAATTACAGTCACATATTCATATATGGAATTTATTCTAGTTTTTAAATATATGCATAGGTTTTAGCAACAATTTATCAATATAACCTTGAAAAGATGCGATCTCGAAATTGCACACAGACGATACGATTTTGTATCCGTTCAGGCCGAACTGAAAGAAAACCGGACCGTAAATGGGGACCCTAAAACAGTCCTGATATGTTATTGTAATTACCGACAAATATCTACTCGATTGACATAATATGTTATGTACTGACTAATATTTTGCGAATTTTATTATTAATTTAAATGTGTTGTGTGATTGTCTGCTTTTTTTTGTTATCTAATAAATTTTTAACAGTATTGACGTGTAATTATTAATGTAATGCAAATAAAAATAATTAGAATACAATATAAAATAATGTTAATAATTTAAAATTATTAGACCTTATATTAATATAATAAATATTTGCATGCTATTTATATTAGGTCTTTACCTATGAAATTGTCGTTTTGTATTAAAAAATTTAAACGAATTTTTTTCATGTATTTTTTATTTGTATTAATCGAAGTAATCACCCATGCAATCAATGCATCTTTGCCAACGCAGTAGCAGTTTATTGATGCCCTTCTTAAAGAAATCATCTGGACGGGAGGCAACAAATTCTTCAAAGGCCTTTCGGGTATTGATTTTTTTCCCGCCAAGAAGTTATCCAAATTCTGGAAAAAGTAGTAGTATGTAGGCGCAAGGTCTGGTGAGTAGGGTGGATGACGGAGAGCTTCCAACCCCAGTTCTTGCAACTTGGAGACCGTCTGCTGTGCAGTATGAGGTCGCGCGTTATAGTGCAGGAGCAGCGGAGACGAGCGACTGACCAATGCTGGTTGGAGATGTGCCAGGTTCTCCATCATTGTGTTCAGTTCTTTACAGTACACATCTGCAGTAATGCTCACCCCGTTTTGTAAGAAGCTGTGATGAATCACACCGGCGCTAGACCACCAAATAGTGACCATCACTTTCTAGGGGTAAGTTTTCGTTTAGGGCATTGTTTAGGTGCTAAACCAGGATCCAACCAACTTGCTGAGCGCTTGCAGTTATCAAACGGAATCCATTTTTCATCGCAGGTAACAATGCGGGTCAAAAATCTTTCATTTGTGTGTCTGTTGAGCAGTGCAAGGCACGTCTCGACGCGTACTTCGCGCTGGCGATCATTGAGTTCGTGGGGCACCCATTTGTCAAGCTTTTTTACCTTGCCAATTTGGACCAATATCGTTTTGACGCTAACGTCGAAAGCTGCTGCTAATTCAGCCGTAGATTGTGTATCATCAGCTTCCACAATCGCCTTTAATTCGTCATTGTCGACCAAGACTTCGGACGACCGCGAGAATCATTTTTCAGGTCGAAATTTCCAGAACGGAAGCGAGCAAACCAATAACAGGTGGTGCGTTGGTTTGTAGTGTTAGCTCCGTAAACGACGTTGATGTAGCGTGCCGCTTGTGCCGCGTTGCTGCGACGCCGGTACTCATTTTCCATAATTACTCGAATTTTTAACGTATCCATGACGAAAAAGATTGAAATGCAATGAAAATGTAACACTAATCAATAAACAAATGACTACTTTTGGAAAAAGAATTCCATGCTTTTAAAATAAAATTAATTTGAAATTAGAATTCTAAGCCAAACAAAAATTATTTTGATTTGAAATGGCCAGTACTGCAGGACGGCAATTTAATAGGTAAAGACCTATTATAATAAATAACACACTTTACGAGTAATCGTAAATTGTGTTATTATACAATACACAATATACACACACATATATATATATATATACATATGTATTGTATTGTAGTGTACGTGGTTGCATCAATCAAAGTTATGATTTATTTATATTTGATCTAACAATAAATCTAAAGAGAAACAAAATTGAAATATTTTTCCAACGAACATAAGCGACATCTTCGAGTGCGAGTAGAACAATCACTTGAGGGTTCCGTATGTGATTCATTTTGCTTTAGTGACAATATTTTTATAAAAAGTGTAGGGGCAACTACATTAAGTTGCTATATTCCATTTAAGCATATACTATATCAGTGGCGAAGGCTGGTTCTCTTTCATAGGCAAGCCTAGCCTGTATCAATCTTGATGAGGATGAGGATCTTTGAAAGGTAAGTGATAAGTGAAGCCGATAGAAATGGAGGTATGGGAACCTCACGCCACTGTACTATTTATACCTAATTGTAATTCAATGAGGACCTGAAGACTTTGTAAAGGTTAAACTGTTTAAGTGTGCCTTATCTTAAGGGATTTTCTATTTTCTTTTGAAATACCCTCCCTAAAAACGTAATTTGTTCCCGTATAAATAGTAAACGCAATCTGTACCTACGCATTAAGCCTGTCAGGAGCAGATTCTAATATAAAGGCGGTGTAATATCCGTAAAAATCAAATATAACATGTTTTTCGAACTGAGGTAAGCAGTTATGTAATTTAAATTATTTTTTACGAACCCGTGCGTTTCTTGCGTCTCAGAAATATTTTATTATTTCTGAAGATGGCACTCGTGTCGTAATATATTGAATTTCTTAATAGGAATCAAATTTGCGAGTAAATAATTCTTCATTGTGCTATTTGTGTTACGGCTTGAACGAAATTCCGCTTACAAAAATCTGAAGTCACGTAACCTACTTGAAGTTAAGAATTGTTCTAAAGTTGTCTTCCCTGACTTAGCACGCATTGAAAGTAAACATACTAAGGCGGGTCAATAAGTCCGTGACTTTTTGAATTTCTAACCTCCTTACTGAAAAAGCAACACTACTCCTGTCAACAGGCATCTGTCAGTTGACTCCTATCAAAATTTGAACTTGCTGCGTCAGTTAGTTTGTGTTTTACAGCTATCTTTATCAGACTATCCAGTAACTTAAGGAAACAATGGAAAAAAGTAAATTTCGTGTGCTTATTAAGCATTATTTTTTGCGAAAAAAAACCATTACCGAGACCAAGGCTAAGCTTGATAAATACTATGGGGACTCTGCACCATCGGTTTCAATGGTAAAAAAGTGGTTTACTGAATTTCGTTGTGGCCGTACAAGCACTGAAGATGCCGAACGTCCTGGACGCCCAGTTGAGGTCTCTACACCCGAATCAATCGAAAAAATTCACGATATGGTGTTGGCCGACCGAAGATTGAAAGTGCAAGAGATTGTGGAAGCCATAGGCATCTCGCATGGCTCAGTGGTTTCAATTTTGAATGATCACTTGGGAAAGCTTTCCGCAAGTCGACCACAAACGCAATCGTGTAACAACTTCACAGGAAGGTTTGGCGTTGTTTAATCACAATATGGAGGAGTTTTTGCGCCGTTTTGTAACCGTGGACGAAACATGGATCTATCACAACACACCAGAGACCAAACAATAGTCAAAACAGTGGGTTTCTAAGGGTGAATCGGCGCCAAAGAAGGCCAAGGTGGGTTTGTCAGCCAATAAAGTTATGGCGACTGTTTTTTGGGATGCACGTGGGATAATCCACATTGACTATCTTCAAAAGGGAAGAACAATTAATGGGGAATATTATGCCAACTTATTGGACCGCTTCAATGAGGATTTGAAAAAAAACCGACCTCATTTGTCCAAGAAAAAAGTTATTTTTCACCAAGACAATGCAAGGGTGCACACATGTGCAGTTGCCATGGCAAAAATCCATGAATTGGGCTATGAATTGCTCCCACATCCACCCTATTCTCCAGATTTGGCTCCGAGTGACTACTTCTTGTTCCCAAACCTGAAAAAATGGCTCGGTGGAAAAAGATTTGACTCCAATGATGAAGTCATCTCGCAAACAAAGGCCTATTTTGAGGACCTCGACAAATCATATTTTTTGGAAGGGATAAAAAAATTGGAGAAGCGTTGGACGAAGTGTATAGAGCTCAAGGGGGACTACGTTGAAAAATAAAATGATTTATTTATCAAAAAATCTGTTTTATTCTAAAAGTCACGGACTTATTGACCCGCCCTCGTAAATGACGGGAGAAATGTTGCGTTAAATACCTCGGTAATTAGCATGTTACTCAGCGTAGGATTATTTCCCGCAACTTCGTAAGCGCAAAAGAAAATCCATGCAAAGAAAAACCATGCATTTTGCCTCGATTAAAAGTAGCCTTCCCAGTGGTCAGCTACTTTTATGGTATGGTGGTATCTGTGCCATCTGCGGATGTGTTAATTGAGTTCCCGTAGCCCCTATATTGCGTCGAAGTAGGCCGCCCCGCAGGGGTTTTAGTGGGTAAAAATCCCACGTAACCTACTCTTGCCAATGTCCCCAAGGCTAGTCTAGATGTCTTCCTAAGATTTTCCCAGCGTGAACAAAAAAAAAGGTATACTACTGGACCAGTAGTCGGTCCAGTAGAATCGGAGCCTATTAGATGCAAACAAATAAATATTTGCTCTTTTTAAGATTAGCATAGATTTGATTTCAGTTAGAATAAAATAAAAAAAATTAAAAGTTCGATGTACGAGGTTGATAGAAAAAGTAGAAACAATTCTACTTACCCTGTTAACGCTTTCAATTGCCAAGTAAAATTATGCAGTTATTGAAATTGAATAGTTGATGATTCATTGTACGATACACTTAATGTGGTCATTTGATCTGCTGGTCATTTTTTATATGCCCAGCTAGGAAGCCATAAATAATTATTTTATGTAACCCGAGGAATAACTTTTTTCACTAAAAGTATTTGCTTACGTATCGTTGGATATGGAAATATTTTATATCTTGAACACATCTTAATAACGTTCATGTGTGTCGCCCTGGGGCGGATGCCTCACAAATTTTCAGTTGCGTACAAGCTTTCCTTTAGCTTTACAAGATTATATTACTATGGAGGTCATGTTTACATCATATTATATTTTCAAATTCCTTTGTTTTTTTACCTGTAAAGTTTGATTGTATAATTTTTTATGTGCTTCTGTTTTTTTATTGTTGTACGAACTTTAAGGACTGAGATCCCAGACCCGCCACAGACAACCCTTATATTCTCACTGATAAAATGTATTTCTGAAATATTCTGTTTCATGCTCGGCACGTTGCAACTTTGACACGAATATTGGAATCACAGATCTCTTTAAAACCCGATATATTCGAAGTTATGGTGGCAGATCATAGGAACCTTATCTCGTTAGAAATAAAGTTGAAATTCAAACTTGTTTTTAATAGCCGGCTGGCCAACTAAATAACAATATTATTATTATGATTTGTCCGATGACAGTTCGAAGTAATTAAGGCCTATTTTTCTGTGACATTAACCCGCTGTTTTGTAGCTTTCACCAATAATGAGCCGTTATTAGATAATATAACCGTGACGTAACATTAGACGAATGAATTTCGAAAAGTAGCTATGCGGTACCTTAGTCATGCGTCCTTGGTACTAAAATCATGTTATTACGTTAAAAATAATTATTTTTATAATTATCTTGAGCAGTGAGAAGTGATAAATATAATTCTTCTTAAAGTTTAAACTAATACATACTAATACAACTAATTATATATGGATATTGAATGTGAGACTACTTGTGTTGTGTTTATTGTTGGTGATAAATTGACTTTTACGGTAAGTGGAAAAATGGATACGTTAGGTACGTATCCATTTTTCCACTTACCTATCAATTGTAATTTGTAGTTATCATAATAATAGATGATCATATTATTATATATATTTATTTAATAGGCGGTAGTACCGTGGAAGTGTTTTAATATTATGATTATCTGACAATAGTTAATTAATACACAGAAAAACGTTTTATTAATATGTACTTATTTTGAAATATACCTATATAATAAATTTATATAATATGTATAAATATATCATAATATATAACGACACAACTCTATATGCTTGTAACGACCTTGACCGTCATATTATACATAATATGGTGCTAAATTTCCTTTCAAAAAAAACTTGCACAACTCACGTCTAGCGACTAGGGCTTCCCTCTGAAGTAAGACCACCCTTAGCCACTGGCAGCTACGTAGGACATTGACTTTTTGCATTGTTGACCAATTGGTCTCGGGTTCGTTTATATTTTTTTTTCTTGCACGAACTCCGAGCAATGGTTGTTCTCTTTGGTATAGTATAGTATATTGTTGAAGGCGGCGTACCCTGATATACTTAATTATTTCTTTTATTATAAGTTTATCTAAGTTGTTGTAAATATTAGTGTACAATATAAAAAAAGGTAAAGATAAAATATGAATTTATTGTATTCTATGAAAGTGCCTGGGAAACCGAGTTTTGCTCGGAGTTTTAATATAACGATAACATAACGATAAAATAATTAAAAAATAAATAAAACAAAGTATAAAAGAAAAAAAATTAATAAGAATCACAAAAATATTTATCTTACCGGGTTTCGAACCCATCACATTCAATACCAAGCTTCCAATCAGACTGACGTAAGTGAGTCAAAATTATTTATATTGTTGCATAACGAAAAAACATAAGATTGATATAAGACTTACAACAGAATGAATAATAATATATATAAATATTATTTTGTTTGTTTGTAAAGTGTATTTAATTATATTAATTATTAAAATAAATTCTAATCCTAATACATAAATTCTTAAATACGAGTATTAGGATCATGTGTTCAGCAAATTACGTTTATAATTCACGCGTTGTATTAATTGATTTATTTTTATTAAATAATACAATATTTACAATAAATATTATGTAGCCGAAGATACTATTCGGTTTAAACCACTAATGTCAGAAACTGAAACTAGGTATTTGAAATTGTAATTTTTTGGTATTAGATAACCGAAGATTCATGTGGAAAGCTATTGGATTGATATCCAAAATTTGATAATTTTATTTTGTATTTGTGTATTTTTTTAAATCAGGCGACAAAATTTAGCTTTGTGTTACGCGAACGAAGTCGCGGGCAAAAATAAGTTTAGATTTTGTAACCGCTGAAAAATTATGCGAAATATAAAATTTTGAAATGAAACGTTAATGTGTGTAATGTGTATGTTGTAGTGCGCATATTCCGCAGTACTTCGACCGCATTATAATAATTTTATTTTTGCACTTTATTATTTAAATCATCCATGAAAAAGGCACAAGTTGTATTTATGTCGTAAATAATAGTGCAGATTATGAAAAAAATGTATTACAAAAAAATACGGAGAGCAATAAAGCAAAAATATGAAAATATGTACTGATATATTATTTCCTATTTATTTAAAAAACAAGAAAGATAAGAAATATATTAATTTGTAATGAGATTTGAACCTAGACGCTACGTTTTGCCCCAGGCGGGAAAAAAAATCGCTAGGCTATGAAGCACATTACAAATTAATCCAAATTACGCTTTTCTACATTATGGACTGGGCATGATATGGGACAGTCAAAATAGTCGGTTTCCACAGCAGTATCGGATTAACCATATAGGCGAAGGCAGCAAGAGCCACGGGCCTCACACTCCAACGTCCGTCCGAAACTAGGGAAAAAATTTTGCTCACTCGCGTTTAATATATAGAACATATTATATTATTTAGTACCGACGGTCCGTTTTAGGCTATTGATTTAATTGTATTTTTTAAATTACACAGTCTTTCAGGGTGTAGAGTCTAGTTCAGATAGTAAAATAGAAAAAAAAATTATATACGCTATATATTAAGCTCGCTCGCTTTTCGCTCGGTGGCCCCGCGGCAGAATTTTCAACTCGCTTCGCGCTGGGTTAATCCGGCACTGTTTCCACAAGAGACAAAAAAGTATTTTTTGAAACTGCCCGAACGCGAATCGCTAACAAGAATTTTATCAAGTATAAAATAATTCCCTGTTAAGCCATATTATATTTTATGAAATCTTAAACCGTTCGTCATAAATCCCGATGTGCGGAACAACGCGGTGCCGCTGGACGCTCGCACAAATTTATGAGTCGCACTGCGGAATATAAATTCAGTGCGGACAACCGCTGAGCTAGAAAAACCCACAGTTCAACACGGCGTGTCTTATTTGTTACTAGCTAATTTAATAAACGAGTCACCTAGTTTAGAATCTGATTTATCTGCAAACAATTTATTCAATATTATTTATCTATAGTTACTAATATAAAACGATCCTTACAATATTCGCATAAGATCAGCAAGATCTTACATAACGAACGGTAAATATAAAATAAATAATTGTTCACCTTACTTCCTTTTTTAAATTTCCGTTCCATATAAAAAAAAAAAAACATTTCCACAGTTTCAAGAAAGCAAGACACTCAATTAAAGTACATACAACTAGGTACTACCAATACCGCCTAATATTTTTTATATCTACCACAATATTTATAGGTTATCGTTGGCATGGCATGGCATGAAAGTTTAGCCTATTTTCAACAATTTTTCTGCAAAATTTTCACATAGAAACAAGCCTAAGGGGTATGGAGAATATAAGTAAGGAGTACAATCTCCATACATGAAAAGTGTCCGTAAAATAGAGTTAAATGGGGGGCGCTACAGACGCAAGGGTGTAAAGCGGCAAAATATAAACGGTTAATTAAATCTTGGAATCTTCTTCGGTTTTATATATAAAAATATTTTCGACTATACGAGTAATTAGAATATTCATGATTTACTGAATTAACTACTAAAAACTAGTCATAGTCATCAAAAATTCTAACTTCATAGCACACACCCTTGCCACTCTAGCGCCATTATGGCCAGTTTTGGAACTATTATTTAATTACTTTTGTCGGACACTTTTTAGCTTTTCTGCCTTAGAGAGACGGTACTCCTTACTTCTATTCTCCATGCTAAGGGGTTAAGAACGACACGGGAAAATTGATGATTGTCCTTAATACCTACTCTAAAAACTATCCCTTAAATTCCATAGGGACGTTGTGTGTCTTTTGTTACATCCTTTAATCAAGTCCGTGAAGATTTTTGTCGAGAAAAAACCCGTCGTAACCGTGAACATTATCGTAATACAGCTAGGATAAGGTTTGGAGGCTGAAAATCTTTATTATTTAGTAAGTGCATTACGACTACAACCTTAATGTCTTTCGAACATATTCGTTTTCCATACATTGTCTGACATTTCCATAGAAAAACGAAGATTGCCGATTGGCCATTATCAACATGGTTTTACTATAGGTACCTATCTTCTCTGAACGATTTTTCTTTTCTTTCTACTTAGATATTCGGATTATATATAAAATAATTATAGATTTGTTTATTTTTAGAATAACGTAGGTAGGTACTTCTTCTACTACGTTCTTCTAAAAATAAAGATAACTACAAGTAATAATTATTACTATAGGCAAAGAATATATACCAGTGGCGAAGGCTGATTCTCCTTCATAGGGAAGCCCTAGCCTGTATGAAAGGTTTTGGATGAGGGTCTTCAAAAGGTAAGTGGCAAGGGAAGCCGATAGGAATGGAGTTATTGGAACCCCACGCCGCTGATACATACTATAGGTACATACTGCAGTCGTTTGTTGTTTTCCTATTTAATATTCAAGCTACAATAAAAGTACAATTTTAACGTGGAAGAGACATGCCTCGCCACGAACAGGCCGTCTTAACCGAAGCTACTTCAGCCTTGCTGGAAACGAGCGTGAAATACTACCCGCGTATAACACCTACTAAACCCGCGCGGTGTTTGTTTTCGTTCACCGAGTGACTTTTTAACCTGTAATTGCAACACAAAATTTACAGTCGACCGAAATGTACCGACTCACAGAGCCGAATCAGCAAAACCAGAATGTCTGCCTGCAGTTGTTTCTCTGTTATCAGTAGGTACTTGCTATCTATATAAATAAATAAAATTGAAGCGTCTGTTTGTAATTTTAAATCAATAACTTTTCACTAAATGCACATGAAAGTAAAACCTACGGCACATAGGTACAATAAAAAATCATGTTTCAAATTTTTTTGTTTGACCTGTCTGTCTATCTTTCAGTCTGGCCATCTGTTTGTTTTTGTCTGTCCGTCTGTCTTTCTGTTTGTGCTGGCTAATCTCTAAAACAGCACGACAAATTTTCACTAGCAGATAGCTGATGTTATATGGAGTTACTTGTTACGTGTATAGTTAATAAAAAACAGAAAATTACCAACGTAATAAAATATATTATCTAAAAAAGGGGTCGTGAGCAGAAGGCCGTTAAGTCTCTTCATTTCATTTCATTGATCTATCGGTAAAGGTGGCCGGCACCATACGACAATCTATGTCTCGTGGCCCAGACACAACAACAAAGTTGGCCTCTAGTGCACCAGATAGTCTCACATTATTTTATATCAATGAGCCACGAAAAGGAGTGTGAAATACCTAATGCTTGTGTTACGTTTGGCCGATGGAGGGAGTGTGCTCTTTTTCATAAGTACCTCACTAGAACACCAGTAGATAGTTAAAGACTCGTTAAAGATAATATAATATAATAAGGAAAAGAATTAAGAGTTTATTATATTTTGGATTATCAACGCGCGTAGTTTAACTCCCGAAGAAATTAATTTTGCCCACGGAACAATAGACAATATGACATATTCTAATAATAATAATAATCTGTTTTAAGTAAATTGACTATTCATCGTCTAGGAATGTGGGAGTGACATTATTGTTTTTTGTATTTCTTCCATAAATTTGTGTTATTAACTAAATTAATTAACCATTTAATAATAGTTACCATGCACAAGTGTAGGCAAGTGGTACAACTTCCAAAAATGGTGCTAATTGTATATTGTCGAAAACTCCCTACGAAGTTTCAGTAAAACGACTACCACTTTAGAACCTACTGACTTCAGTCATTGACTGCCCTAACTATTTATTTGAACTTTGACTAGACTTTGGACTTGATGATTTATAAAAACCGTATTAAAACATAAACATATTTTTATTCTCCCGCCTTTTTAACTTGAATTTAGCCGGACCGCCATATTTATATAAAAAATACACGTTCAAAATTATATTTTTTACGCACAGTTTCTTTTTTATTTAAAATGGACAAACACATGGATCGCCGATAGTAAGCTACAACCGCCACACATGGACACTCGTAACATGCTTCCACAGTCCTCAAAATCCAAAACCCCCCTTGGGCCTCCAGTAATCTGTATCCGGTACCCGAATGAGCCGGTCCATTTTTAGCATGAATACATGAAACAATAGTATTGCATATCATGTTTCAGAAATTCCAATTTAGATGGATTCTTAATGTCTGATTTAGATTCTTGGAAAACAAAAACACAATTAACTAAAAAAGTCGAGCCATTTAGGCTTGCTTGTCCGAAACGATTTTTCAAAATTAATTTTATTAACCTGTAAGAAACAATGTTATATTTTCAAAACAGCCAAGCCATAAAACTTTTTACGTCAGCTCTAATTAAGACAACCTTTTTACACAATTTTTAATAAAAAACATTTTAGTTGAAAAAATAGCTGATCTTTTACAGACTTTATTAAGGTCAGTTTCGACTGGTATCGGCTTTTTAGGGTTACGTAGTTCACGTCTATGAACCCATATGGTTTCGTCATGTCCGTCCGTCCGTCTTACCGGCCAAACGGTTAATGCTAGAAAGTTGGAACTTTGCATGGATGTGTATTGTGTGTAAATACACACAATACACATCCATGCAAAGTAACCCTTATGGTGTCGTCATGTCAGTCCGTCCGTCTTCGGTTTACTGTCCCAACGGTTAGTGCTAGAAAGATGAAACTGTGCATAGATATATTGTGTATTTACCACGTCGACAAAGTGGTCATTTACAATTTTTGGGCACCTCCCGTATACGTAAAGTTTTTTACTCGCATCTACGTCTACCCCATAGTGTGGGGTATCATTAGGTACCCAGGTCTTTTAAAAACATTTTTGAGGTTGCTAAGTCGATTTTCTTATTAACGTATCCGTTTGCCTGATCCGCCTATCCGTCTTCTGTCCATTTGTCCGTCTTCTGTCCGTCTGTACGTCTGTCCATCTTCTGTCCTATCCGTCTTCTGTCCGTCTGTTCGTCTTCTGTCGGTCTTCTGTCCGTCTGTCCATCCGGACCGATTTTGAGCGGACTTTTACTGGCAGATAGCCAATGTTATAAGGAGTAACTTAGGCTACTTTTATCTTAGGTTTGCGTTACAAAATTGAGCTTCGTTTCCATTAATTTCGAAAACGCGCAAACGAAGTTAGGGGCACCAGCTTGTTTATAATAAAAACCAATTATATTAAACTGCAAAGCATGCTAAGCTTCCGATATCGTTGTTTATCTTTCATTATAATTATATTATGCCTAAAAGTGAAATGTAAAGTAAAACAAAATAAAGTAAAAACATAAATAAGTTGCGCTCTCGGAGTTTCCAGCTAAATTATAATGAACACATTATTAAGAAAGCACTTTGTAATCCGTTCAAAATCCTAAAACCCATTAAACTCAAAGGTAGCAATTTAAAGAAAGCCCGCGCAAAGTCACCGGGAGCCAGTAATTAATTCGACCCTTTATAGACAATTTTTTTGTGAAAATGTACACTTGTAAAGTTCACCTTACTGAAATATTTTCGCCGTTTACAGGGCATTTTAATTGCCGCCACATCTCCCGTACAATTTTTATAAAATACAAGCTGCCTCGACCGATAAACGTGTTTTGTCCTAATATCTATGAACGTATTAGGACGTACTGACGTTTATACAGTATGGAATAAATACATATAAATAACTACACCTACATCTACACCTACACCTACTATCTACACCTACACCTAATACATACTGTGTTTGCAGACCAACCAAGACCAAGTGACACTATGCAGACCAGAATTTACGCTACCGAATAATTAGTATGGGAAAATTTAATTGAAGTTCTACTATTTTCCTCGTTTTTTTTAAATATTTCACTGTCACTAAGCTTCAAGATCAAAATTAGCCAAATCGGTCGTTCTCGAGTTTTAGCGAGACAATGAAACTGCAAACCATTTTTAGGGTTCCGTGGTACTACAAAGAATCCAAATTATAATTTCGCTCTGACCTAAATTAATAATTCTCTAAATCTGAATTATAATTTCTCACTTCTGTATTTATAAATGTGAAAAATGAATAAAAAATTAAAAATTAATGTGATGAAATGTGAAAAACTATAGACGTAGCTACGTACGTTTAAGATATAACCAGAACCAGATATAACCAATGAACAAAAATATGTAATTTGTGTGGCTCGACTCGCCGCCCGCGCCGATGGACCCGGTGCCGAGAGAGGCCGTATATCAAGGCGACCTCTTTAATCTCCCAGATCCTATTTATTCGCATTTATTCCAAAGAAATTCCCCCAGCAGAGAATCTCCGCACAGCTGATTTGTACTCTCCCTTTATGGAAACAAAGGACCCCAGATATTTCAAGTTTGTCAAAGGACCGACGTTTATAAATTACCAAACCGGTGACAATAATTTTCTAACTTAAAAGATTCTATTTATTCTACCGCAAACAATAAATTGTATTAAATATTTGATCTGTGTGCTTAAATTATTTCGGAGTGGACAGGGATTTAGCTGGAGATAAATTAAGTCCAAAAAACTTATTGCCGTGACCTCTACTGTCAGGAATTTTAGTTACGAGTATAATTATACCCATATTTACAATTATTATTATTATAGCTTTTTAGCCGACTACGCCGAAGCCAAATGCACTGCCAAAATCATTACCGTTATGTTAATGATTTTGGCAGTGTATTTGTTCTACCGTAGCGCCTAAGCTACTGATTTCATTTTAAGGAATGGGGTGTCGAAAGATTCATAATGATGGCCCGTTACAGTCTTTAACTTAAGATTATAATCAGACGTTTTCATATTACCAGGGGTATAAAAAACTGTTGTCCGTTGCACCGCCCGCGTAAATACAGTATCCCACGGGAACACTCTACTTTTCCGGGATAAAAAGTAGCCTATGTTGTAATCCAGATCCTAAACTACTAAGTACCATACCAAATTTCACGGAAACCCGTTCTGTAGTTTTTGCGTGAAAGAGTAACAAACATCCATCCATACATCCATCCACCCACCCATACATCCATCCATACATCCATTCATCCACCCACTTTTCAACAAAAATATTACAGTAGTATATTATAAATGTGAAAGTTTTTGTTGAATTATCCAGTAGGATAAGTCTAGTCACTTTTCTATTTTTAAAATTAATTAACATACTTGTGACGTTATTTTCAAAGTTTAATCACCTACTATTTTGAATACATAGTCAGAAAATAACAAGTTATAAAATAAACATTTATTTAATACATTTGGAAGGGAAGATAATTAAAAGCCTGTTTTCGTTGTCCCATAAAACTCCTTTTATTTTCAATAAAGTATTTTGTGTCATAGGATAATTGAAATTGTTCCAGCTTAATAAAATATAAAGTAAAAGGACTCTATTCACTGAAGACTTGTTTTCTTTCGCCTACGCAATTTTAGATAGGTTTTAATACGTATTTCTTTTAGATTTCATTTAGCCTCTAAATTTAACATTATTACAATTGAAATTTATTTGATTTTGATTAAGTTTTTTTTACGAAATCCACTTCGACGGCGCCTACGTACATTATTGTATCTGTAAAATGCTACTTTTCAGGAGAGCGATTCAAAGTTTATTTTTCGTATAACTTTGTCCATAATGGTTACATACTTATGAAAAATTGCATAAACAGTATTGTTAGGATAATAAATAAGTGAATTGTATCAAAAATCCAAAATGTTGAACAGTTTTCGCGAAAATTGAGTTACGATAGCATATCACGTAAATGAGCTTGCTCTCTTAATCGTAACTGGCACTTCCAATTATTTTCTAGGAACAGCATAAACAAAAATATATCGGATCTGCCGATTCCGATACGTAGTACAACGTAGATTGCGTTGGTATTTATCAGGAATATTTTATTGTAAGTGTCACATTCGATTATGTACTTCGTAGATTGCGATTACTTACGATTAATTTTAATGAAATAACAAGAACAAAATTTAAATAAAATATTCTTACTATCATGGTTATTCACAGTACTTTGCTTGGCGCACTTATTAGTTGTTCTTTACTTATAAACCACTGTATTACAGTAACAGAAAAAACTAAATTATTCGGGAAATAAGTATTTTGTATATAATTTGGTACTGGGGTAACAAACAAATTTTAAGAATTTTCGTTTGTGGCAAGTGTTGCGATAAAAGGACCTTTAAAATAAATTCTTCTCTAAGTTCTGACTTACCCCAAATTTCGTCAAATCAGTTCAGTAGTTTGTGCATGATTGCATTACAGACTGACTTACTTTTGTATTTATAATATTAATAGTATGGATTCTTAGTTATTTTTTGGTTTAATTATGTACAAAGAACAAATATCTCAATCACAGCTTTTTGAACCGATAAAATAGATTTAATGTAAGATTGATGATTTCTCTCATCATCGATATTTTCATTATCGTTGTCAGATTTGAGAGCTTATAACGTCTTAACAAGATTTAGGCACCCATGACTGTTTTCATAGCAGAAATTGGCAATACATGACAGGCACCAATGAAGAGGAAAGAATCAAATTTTAATCCTAGTGTGACAAACATATCTGCCAATATCTGCAAAGGCTAACACAATGTTTGCTACAATTATGACTTCAAGTGCGGAAGAGGAAATCAACAAATCGTTAATTGAGGCCAAATCAGGATTGTTTTACTTCTATTTCTTTTATTTCATTGTTCCAACCTTAATCCTCTTAACGTAAGATCACTTACACTTTAAAAATAAAAGGAAATATCCTGAAATTTAAACTTGACTAAGTAGTAACTTATCTAGAATTTCTAAGGTGATATTCTAAAATAACCACGAAAAAGGCAAAATTATGATAAAAACTTGTGTATAAAAATATAGTTTCTAAATTAGGAAAGCCTTGTGTAGGAGTCATCTCAAACAGCTATGATAATTATAAGTCTTCTTCCATTCTTTTTTTAAGTCTTCAAGAAATAAATTTTGAATTTTTTTACTACTTTTGAACTGAAAAGAGCGTATCCGACTAGTGGGCTTTTATTAACACCCACCAACTCCTTCAAATTATTCCAAAAAGCAGGTAAATCAAATGAATTAATTGAATGTTGATCTCATACAGAAAATCAATTTCGTCCCCAAATTAAACATAAAACTTCATTTTTATATAAGTGCTTATATCGAATCTGTGTAAAAACTGTAAAAAAAATCCTCCACAATAATCGTAAGTGGCACTTTCGATAAATATCAATATAACATTTCCCACCTAAAGTATCGTAATTGTCAGATTAGATATAAATACTATCGAATTGAATCTGAAACAGGCCCTAGCCTATTTCAGAATCAACTGAAAAGTGATAGCTTATTTGCATGTTTTGTCTCTGTCGCTCGATATAAAGTAAGCAGCGATAAAACTTCCGAATAAGCAATTCGACACTTATTTTAAGATTATGAAACAGGCCCTTACAATAATAGAAGACAGCACCTGGGTAACCGAGCTTTGCTCGGAGTTCTGATAAATTTTAAAAAATTAAAAGTATCACAAAAATATTTACGTGACCGAAATTCGAACCCTACACATTCCAAATTTTCTAACACAGCAAATATTACTAAAGTCGAAATTATTGATATATTGTTCCTCAACGAAAGAAAAAAAAAAAATATATATATATATATATATATTTTTTTATTTAGCGTTTGAAATTAGTTGAAAGTATAGTTCATATTAGTTGAAAGTACGTTAGCGTTGAAAATATACAACTAAGTTTCAGCACCTTATGATTAATTGTGTCGGTATCGAGTTATGTGTCAAACGTAGCAGTACAAAGCGACGGCGACGGACGAATTTTTTTCAACGCTAACGCTTACAAAGAACAAGAGATTTATCAACGCCAACAGCGGGAAAGTTTAGAAACGTCGAGAACAACTGTTACTGTGTCACTTCCACCGGCTCTACCTTCGCTTTCAGCTACGATAACACCTATTTTTAGAACACCTTGTATTGTACGAGTATGAACGATTAAAAGCATAGTTTTTAGGGTTCCGTAGTTCACGTGTCGAAACCCTTATGGTTTCGTCACCTCCATCCTTCCGTCTTCGGCTTACCGGTTAGTGCCAGAAATATGAAACTTTGCATGGATATGTGTATATACCACGTCGACAAAGTGCTAAGTAAAATCATGAATAAAATTTATTTTGGGAAACCTCACCTACACGTAAAGTGGGGATGTTTTTTTTTCTTGGTATTACTAGGACGATTTTTCGACTCGCGCTTGGCCGGTTTTATTACTTGTATTGTGTGTATTTAAAAGTTTAGAATTTGCCAGCACGACGGTATTAATATTTACAATTATTGTATATTACCTAGTTTTGAATTTGTATCCATTCGACTTAATTTAGTTAACATAATTTACTTCATTTTCATTCCGTTTGCGAACCTTCCTTTGCATAAAGCTTCGTTATTTTTAGGAAGTAGACATTTTTAATCAACAATTAATAAAAAAAAAGTAAGTGGATTAAATGATACAAGGACATTAGTTGAGTCATTACACAATTTATCATTTCCCAGCAGAGTGCGTCGTGCTCGTCTCATTAATGAAGATTGATGAAAGCGCACTAATACCGCGTTTTATTCATTATATCTCCACTTTAAATAATTCTGGATGAACAATCAAGTGACCAAAGTTTTAATATATTGAAAAAATTACTTGTAACTTATTTAGACAATCAATCTATGTTGCGCGTAGATACGAGGGTCTGTAGTGAAAATTATATACAATCAAGTTTTTCTGCGCTTTATTTTATTATTTTAGAGAAAAAAGTAGGTATCAAGTCTACACTGGGAGAAACAATGTGGAATACAAAGGAGGACTAAAAAATAAACGAGAAACGTGTGATTTCAAATATTCAGACTCAAAAGTGCTTTATCACGATGATACATAACTCAAGGCATTAATATATTATGATACAGTAGAAGAACAGTGCTACTATTAGATAATTAGGTACAATAGATTTTGACGTGACAACGTCTTATAAATCGATGGAGCCGGCTGCACGCACGAAAAAACATGACTCATGCGGCGTTACCTCGCTCTGAGGCGTTCCATTTCTTATAACGTTGTCACGTTCAACTATCGTCAGTAAACCGACTTTACAGACAACCGATTTTTTAATTGTGAAATGATAGTTTTTTGAAATAACCTAAATATGAATATTAAAATATGCACAACCAACTTTGACCACTAAAATAAATTAGTTATCCCAAAAAAAAAATATCGATTTTTAAGCTATTGCATAGCTTCTATCGCGGGCCTTGAGCGCGGGGACCGAATCCAGAAATTCCGTAACGAAAAAACGTCACGCTCGTGCATCGTCTAACGTCGTTTCAGTTCGGCAGTCTTCGACACGGCGTTGTGTGCGTGCGATTAGACGTATTGTACGACTCTACGAAACTCGCACGAATCGAGACGAGCTGCTTCGAAATCGGACGAATACATAAGCAGCTGTTTATGAGAAAGTATATAGGTGTATAGGTATTTATGTACAACAGTGAATAGCTGTACTTGTAAAATTTGTGTATAAAGTGTTTTGAATATGAATGAACAAAGTGCATTTATTATTAATGAAGAAAGTCACGAAAAAATAGTGAAAGAAAATGAGTGAGTACTCTATATACATACATTTTATTATTATCACAAATGCTTGCTATGCAATAGCTTTACCGCGGCAGTCCCCGAGTGCCACACGTCTTTTTTTTATTACATTAATAAATAATACTCTTATATGAGTACGTAAAAGTGAGATCTCAGAAGAAATAGTATTATATGAAAATTAATATTTTTAAAGGTACAAGAGTCGCATTAACGCCTGGGTTAAAGTATAATATGAAATACGAGTAAAGGTCCGCAGGAACATATTTGTAAATATCTCAATATTTCTGAATATATAAATTAAATTAAATATTTGGCATGTGGTCATATCACCTATTATAATATTCAACCGCTTCTTTGCAAAAATAATGATGATGGACGACAGTCAGTCGATGACGACAAAATGCCTCTTAGCCCCAGAACAAATCGCTTTACCGCCGCCATTTCCGTAGGGAATTGTCTTCCAATACGTCCCTACCAGGGACATATTAAGTATCGAGCATATACATACAAGTTGGAGGTATTCCCCCGAGCAATTAGTAGTGGTATTAGTGTCAGCGGTCCCCCGGGGATGACGTCTTCAAGTAACCGCTCCAAACAGCTGGAACTATCTTGTCAACCTGTTTCTGTCGGAATTATACGGGATCATTTCGCATTTAAGTATCTTGTTTTCATTGAATAAAATTATTTGGACAAGGTATTAAAATGTCTACGTTTTAGATGAATGGTCTTACTTTGCTTGTTACGTAATAACCAATTTTGACTTCCAAATTAAATATGATCAGTAATTTTCAGTGATCACCGATTATATTGAGGTGTTCAATTATTACTGAATTAAGAATGAAAAATAATAACTTATCTTATAAGGACGTATAATATTAAAAACTCTAAGTAACTACAAAATAAATATATTTTCAGTATGTCGATATTTTTAAAAAATCTAAAAATAATACGAACTTTTTTGAACTTCAACCAAGTCACATTGATATTTCAAATGTTGTATAATAACTTGATAGTAAACCACAGAATTTGAATTATTTGTGTGTGATTTGATGTTACAGCTGTGAGACACAGATGCCATTCAGGCATCGAAACTTCCAGAAGTGTCTACACCCAGCCACATTTGGTTTCGTGCAGATCCGATAAGTTTAACCCACTTTAAGCCGCCTCTTCTGTGTAATAGTAAAACTTCTATGCCAAGTGCTCAGCAGCTACTACCTAATACAGAAGGGGTATCAAAGAACCCTATCTTAGTTAATACAACACCAAAATTTCGCACAAACCTGCTTCAAGCTTAAGTTACAATAACGATTAACACAATAATTAATTTTGCACTAAATATTGTATTTAATCTACCTGTTCTCTTTTAGATTACCAATTTTAAAAACATAACTATTATTTTCTAAAAAAGGTTTTTAAGCATAACCGTTACTTTTCTTCCGTAACATTCAGACACAGTTTCATCTACTAGAATCTATAGGAATGAAAATATACAAGCTACCTATTATTTATAGCATTTTATTCACGATAAAGCTCGGCCTCCGCAGGCTACATGCGGTAACCAGTAACAGTCTATTGAAACGCTGTTACATTTATATTTTGCCTAGACGCACACATTTTGATATCGCTGCGGCTCGACCAGGATAAAAATCGCTTAACAGCGCTGTTGAATTGTCCGTACTATAAGAGTTGGCCAAAGAAAAACAAACACTATAATATCTTCTGGTACAACTTTTATTCGATTGCCAGTACACTTTTATCCACGAGTACTTCACTCTTCGATGCTCAGTCGGCAATTGCCACAAAATTGACAGGCATCATCTTTTATAGCAGCCGCCATCTCTATTCTTACGTTGCATCGGAAGTGTAGAGATGGCGGCACCGGAAATTATATAAAAATATTTAAATTACAAAATTATAATCCAAATAAATTTATGACTATTACAAACAATTATCGAATGATTTACTTTATCTGTTAAATTACTTTTATTTACACCAATAAATCATAATAACAATCACTAACCGGAAGTTCAGTAATACAAAATGTAATATTTATAATTTTTGCGAAAATAATTATAAATTAATTCATAATCTTATCCAGTATCAATAATTACAATTATAACTAATATAAAATCAATTTATAATTTTATTAAACCTTGGCTGCCAGAGACATTTCCGCCAAATGTTATACGGATCCGGAAACGTATCTAACAGCTCGGCCTTCCTGCGACAGCACGAGTCCCTTCGTGCTTTTTTCTCAATAAAAATCTATAATTTCCTAATAAAAAAAAAGTAATAAAAATAAGAAGAAAAAAAAAATGATAATTAAAAAAAAGAAATGAAAAAATAAGTAAAAGTGTTGCAATAATATTGTTTCTCTTATTTAATTACATTTTTGATCAATTTTCCAAATTTTCGTTTATTTCATTAATACTCATATCATTGCTGGTCTTATTTACATTATTAATTATTGCATTATCTACATTGTTATCTATACTTTCGTTAATATCTTTATGACTATCATCATCATTACTGTCCGAACTATCATCATCAAAGTCTCTATCAAAACTGACCCATGGTTGTATCTTATCAACTGCTACAATTGCCTCATAACGACGACCTTTACGAGACAACGGTGTGTCTTCTATTAAAAACCTATCATTTTGGAGAACTTTAACTATGCGGTACGGCCCTTGGTATTTGACTACTAACTTTTGTGATTGACCGTCATGAGGAACTTGTTTTTCTATACGCACTTAATCTCCTATTTTATAATTTTTACTAGCCTTTCTTTTCTTATTATAGTACTCTCTATCTTTTTCTTGCTGTTCTTTTATTTTCTCAGAAGCTTTATTCCTAACTGACTCTAATTCATTCGAGGGAATAATGTTAAGCGTATCGTTTATTACCGTATTAAGTATTCCTTGCGCTTTGTGGTTTAAGTTAAATCCAAACAAAAGCTCAGAGGGAGATTTTTGTGTAGTTTTATGAACAGTCGTATTGATACCTATCTGTATGTCGTGTATTCGTTCGTCCCAACTTTTTTCGTCAAGTCCGTGATTAGAAGTAGCTAGTGCTTCTGTTATGGTACGGTTAAACCTCTCGACCTGTCCATTAGCCCTTGGAGTGGCGACCGCATTGAGGACATGTTTTATCCCGCACTCTATCATAAAGTATTTAAAAACTTTACTCGTAAAGCTAGATCCTCGGTCACTAATGAGACGTGTCGGAACTCCAAAAAAACTAATGTGATCTTTTAAAACTTTGATCGTGGTAGAAGATTTAGTATTCTTGACCGGTGTGATATTTATAAATTTAGTGAAGCTATCTATAAGTACTAATAAATAGCAGTTTCCCGTCTTACTTTTAACAAATGGCCCTAGGTGGTCTGCGTGTACAGTATGAAAGGGAATGCTTACTTTTTCAATTGGATGCAGTTTACCTTCGCGTTTACCACCGGGTGCTTTATGATGGGCACATTCTAGACACGCAGACACGTATTTTTTTACAAAGCGCCTCATTCGTTTAAACCAATAATTATTTTTAATACGTTCTAGAGTTTTTTCGTAGCCATAATGCCCTACGTCATCATGATTCCTTTTCAAAATCTGCCACCGCGCCCCTTTAGGGACAACCCATTTCATTTCATCTCCTATAACCCGATACAATCTACCATTTTTCAATTTAAAATTTTTAAGTATATCAACTACATCTGCGGCATCAGGATTATTTAAAATATTCTTTATTCTCGCGATATCGTCATCAGCCGTTTGTACCGTAATAATCCAGTCTTGTTCGTTAGTATTTATTGTTAAAACATCAAGCACGTGATTTTCATTCAAAGCCAATCCTACAGGATTGCGACTTAGCGCGTCTACATGGGACATTCGTGATCCCGGTCTATACTCGATTGTACAATCGAATTCTTGTAATTGAATCCACCATCTAGCGATTCGCGGAATTAAGTCTCTTTTAAGAAGGGTTGATCGGACGGCGTTACAGTCTGTCTGTATAGTAAAGGGAATACCTAATAGATAAATTCGAAATCGATTCAGGGAAGTAATTATGGCTAATGTTTCAAGTTCAAAAGAATGATATTTTTGTTCGTCTGCTGTTGTTTTGCGGCTGAAATAAGAAACCGGTTGCATTATGCCTTTCTCATTACGCTGTAGTAGAATACCGGCTAAACCGTGTTTGCTAGCATCCGTATGTAAATGCGTTTCGGCTTGCGGGTCATATAAAGAAAGCAACGGTCGCTCTGAGAGTAATTTACGGATTTGCTGAAAAGATTTTTCTTTCGAAACATCCCAAACCCAGTCGTGATCCTTTTTTAACAGATCTGTCAGCGGGGCAGCTATTATCGCGTAATTTTGAATAAACCGTCTAAAAAAACCTGACAAACCTAAAAATTGGCGTAACTCATGTTGGTTTTTTGGCGTTGGAAATTTCGACACAGCCTCTGTTTTCCTCAATCCAGGCTTTATACCTTTAGCGCTAACTTCAAACCCAAGAAACTCTATTTTATTTAAGAAAAAATAACATTTACTCATTTTAAGCGTCAGTCCACCACTTTTTAATAGTTCAAATACTTCTTTTAATCTGACCAACCCTTCCTGAAAGTCCTTAGATGGGATTAATACGTCATCCATATAAACCAAAGCATATTTAATTTTAGCGTCCGCAAGAATTTTTTTTATTGTTCTTTGGAAAACAGACGGTGCATTCACTAGGCCGAAAGGCATACGATTATATTCAAATTGGCCGTCCGGCGTTACGAATGCCGTTTTATGCCGTGAGTTTTCTTCTATTTGTATCTGGTAGTAACCCGACGCTAAGTCAAGCGAAGTGAACATATTATTACCCGCTAGCAAGTCCAACTGGTCTTCAATACGGGGCAAAGGATAATGTTCCTTTTTTGTTTTTCTATTTAAAGCACGATAATCCACGCATAATCGTTTTTCACCAGTTTTCTTTTTAACAAGGACAATTGGACTTGCGTACGGTGAAGACGATTCCCGAACTATATTGTTATCTAGCATTTCTTTTACCATGTCCCTAACCAGTGATCTTTCGGAATACGACATTCTATATGGACGATACACAATAGGCTCTGAGTCAGTTAATTCAATCTTCATTTCTGTACAATTTGTAAATCCTAAATCACTAAGACCACTCGAGAAACAGCTTTTATATTCCGATAAGAGATTTTGAAGTGCGTGACGATGTTCACGTCTTAGGTCCGGACCACAATTTATTTCGTTATTATCGGATTCGGTTGTACTAATAGTTACCTGACACGTATTTAGAGTTGGTATTTGCAAATGTGCAGCTCTCGTAAGTAAAACATTTTTCTTTATAGTTATGCTGTCATTTGAGATATTATGAACTAATAAAGCGCAATTGTTATTCAAAACTTCATACTGTCCCGGCATAAGGTAATATTCTTGACTCCTATTTCCTCTAATAGACCCGTCAACATAAATAGAACCGTTCTCGAGCTTTTGGCACAAAACAGGTACGGCACGTAATTCATTTTTTGATATCAGAACATCGTCACGAGATATTAAGTGTACTTTTGGATTATCCGATACGCGTTTCAATATTACTTCAAAAGGTGTTTTAGTTATTACTATATCTGGTTTTTCGGTAAACGAATGTCCTATTAAAACTGGATGTCTAAGCACATAATCCTCTACTACATACATATTTACATTTTCTATGATATTTTGTAACTCTACTTTTGCAACAATCATACCTAAAGGGCGCGTAAGATTTGTTCCTATACCCCTAAGTATGGGCAGATCAACATCAGTTATTAAATTTGAGTTTAAGGATTACGCGTTGCTTTCCCTTATCAATGAACATTGACTACCCAAATCTAAGTGACATTGTAATCGGGTCCCGTTTACTAATACGTCCATTATGTACTTATCATTAAGACTATCAGAGGCGCAAAGTTCTGAAACTAATTTCTCATTTTTTTCGGTAGTGATAGTATTAGAGATCCCGCTAGTTTTGTTTCTGTAACAATTAGAAGCTTGATGGCCTATTCTATCACAATTCGTACATTTAATTAGTGGTTTATCGCACTTAAAACTGGGATGTCCGTTTTGATTGCAGTTAAAACATTTTATTGTAAAGTTATTACTTCCTGGCCTGGAATTTACCGATTTGTTATTTACGGAGTTAACATTTCTGTCCACCCTATTCTTCCTATAATTATCATAATTTTCTCGTGTGCCACCTACTTTTACCGATCTGAAATACTTTAAAATCTGTTCAGGTTTTACAAATTGTGCCGCTTGTGCGCCTACTTTTACAGCGCGATCGTCTACGCCATGTAGCAAACAGTCGACCGCCTGTTTACCACTCAGCTTGCATCGATTAAGAAGATTAATTTTAGCATAGTAATAGTTCTCCAAAGACTCTCCATACCTAACTCTTTTAGCTAACATTTCAGTGAGAAGTTCGGCATAATCTTCCCGAGACGGAAAAGATTCTAAAAGTTTTTGCTTCCATTCAGTCCAACTATATAACAATGTTGGCAGAGATTGATACCATGACTTAGCAACTCCACATAATTTTTGAAGAGAATAATGTATAGTTTCTTTCTCATCCCATCCATATATTTCTGAACATTCTTCTACTTTAGTTATCCAGGTTAATACAGTTTGTTCTTTTGCCATGGGATCAAACTCGGGTACAACATTATTATTATAGGACATTTTAGGTTTTTCCGAACTTCTCACATCTTTAATTATTGTCAAAAATTTATCGAGTATGTCGTCTGTAGACCTTTTTTTTGAATTAACAGAACGCTTTGTTTTAGACGGAGCTATATCGGACTCGCTCGATGATAGTTCGGTAAAATAATATCTACGCTTACCTCTATTTTGCCTACTTGATCGACTATTTCTAGCATGCTTTACTCTCCCGTTGTCACCAGAATCTTCAGATGATGACCGCTGCTCTCGTCGTCGCCTCTTTCGCTCCCGGCTACCTTTGTTGCGAGATGTAGTAGGTTCCGGAATTATATTGTCCATTTGGCGCACGCCGCCTTCACCTTGGCTGCGATATTCATGTACATAGACTCCTTGAGGAGCTTGGGATTCATCAGTGCTCGACCCTTGACCTTGGGCCCTATGACGATCTAGCCCTCGACCTCGGGCACGATCATGATCACTATATCCTTCACTTTGATTGTTAGCAGTAACTAGCCCTTGACCTCGGGCATCATTTTCGATGGGCCCTTGACCTCGGGCATCACCTTCAGTAAACCCTTGACCTCGGGTATCATTCTCGGTGGGCCCTTGACCTCGGGCATCATTTCCAGTAAACCCTTGACCTCGGGTATTTCCATTTTCCATGTTTCGGAGCTTAAACAAATTTATAAAAAGCTTAATATATATTTAAAACACACTTCTTATAAAATATACATTTAATAAATCTTTAGTTAACGTTAAAATATTGTTAGAAATTTTATAATTCTTATGGATAATGTATATATTCATCAAATAATGTTTAATTGTTTAACTAAACCAACATAATTACTGTAGTGTAAGCAATCAATAAAATATTAAAATGAAAATATACTTCCTATATTATATTTGCCAAAATAAAATAAAAAGTAAAAATAAAACTAAATATATAATTATAATAAAAGTAAAATTAGTTATAGTAGAATTAAATTAGTTTTAAAAGAATGATAATAACAAGGAAAAAAAAATATCTATGCAATGCAATAAAGGGTAAAGTGAATTATATAAAATTCCAATCTCTTTAGAAATTCATTTAAGATTTCCTTAAATTCATTTTAATAATCTTCTCAATTGTAATGCAATATAATATAAAATATAATAAATAAAAATTCAATCTTAAAAATTACTATGGAAAAATTATTTGCAGTACTTACGCTTAATTTTAGCTCCTTTTCGTGTGGGCGTGCAGGAAATTTTGTGTATCCTGTTCTATCCCACTTCTGAACTATAAGAGTTGGCCAAAGAAAAACAAACACTATATATTATATATAACACTATATTTATTATATCTTCTGGTACAACTTTTATTCGATTGCCAGTACACTTTTATCCACGAGTACTTCACTCTTCGATGCTCAGTCGGCAATTGCCACAAAATTGACAGGCATCATCTTTTATAGCAGCCGCCATCTCTATTCTTACGTTGCATCGGAAGTGTAGAGATGGCGGCACCGGAAATTATATAAAAATATTTAAATTACAAAATTATAATCCAAATAAATTTATGACTATTACAAACAATTATCGAATGATTTACTTTATCTGTTAAATTACTTTTATTTACACCAATAAATCATAATAACAATTACTAACCGGAAGTTCAGTAATACAAAATGTAATATTTATAATCTTTGCGAAAATAATTATAAATTAATTCATAATCTTATCCAGTATCAATAATTACAATTATAACTAATATAAAATCAATTTATAATTTTATTAAACCTTGGCTGCCAGAGACATTTCCGCCAAATGTTATACGGATCCGGAAACGTATCTAACAGTACGCACACATACTCACGTGTAAGTACGTGTTTGAACCACGTCTGTAGTCGTTGCGGTCACTTCCTTTGAGTTTATATATTAAAAGTGTCTAGTCGTCCACTAAGCGGTCGAACAAATATATATTAGTAGTCCGCATAAACATAAACAACATAAACGCATGAATAGTTTGTCGGACGGCTAGCACGTTCCTTAATATTTTGAGGCGTCCTAGCACAACGGAAAATACTTAGAAACTGGTCGAGCAAGAAATGTGTTGATATTGTACGTTACGGCAAAATGTATGTAAATTGTGCAGCGGAAGCGGTAGCGCGACAATTGGTCGCCTCTTTGCGCCGAGCCGACGATTGTTCTAGCACATGATGATTTCGCATTTCCTACACTTATATCCGAGCAATTTGAGTGTTGAAAACGTTCGCCCTCATCAATCTCGTGTAATTAGCGGCCGCTAACGACAGGGCGGGTGCGCGACAACGTATATTTACACCGACAATTCACTTACTACTGCAATTACAAGAATTTACCGCGATAATGTCGCATTAGAGGTCACACTTAAGTACAATCATAAACGTTTGTTGTCAAAGTACAGGGTCATTTACCAAATTGACCAAAATAAATTTATTGAAACTAGAAGTTCTGGTTGAAATTCGCCCATAGTAATTCAGCCAATTTTTAAGTTTGAACTTTATAAGGGTTCTTCTGTCTCTTAGAAAAAAAAAATGTCGTGACAGAGTGACAAACAACAATGTGTAACCAAATTGTATCTAGTATAGTGTATGTAATAATCTGAAGAAGGGTGTTGTCGTTATTTTATTAATTTTATGTATTCCTAAGCATTATTAAAAAAAAATCCTGCACACTAACACAAAATATCATACACCTCCGTTCCCACAATTCTCGTACTTGTAGTTTTTGCTTAACGTATTTGTGTCCTATAATACATATATCACGTATAACAATTGCGTCATCATTGTTAAAAACATGGTTCGATACTAGTTGATATAATATATTTTTATGACGCAATAACTCGTATTTACTCGTGTACTTTCTTACTGCAATGTGCAGGCTTGAAAAGTACAAATCCCTTCACCAAACCATGGCCCTATCAACCGATCGTGGTAATACGTGGTCATACGGGCCGAAACACGGGAATGCGCACCCTACTGTCCTGGGTGCTTCTCTTCAGGTGCGCGGAATTCTTAATTCCTTACAAGTTATTTAATATCTTTCTATTTGTACCTAAGTCCTTCTCTCTTTTTTGAGGCGGACAACACAGATACGGCTTCGGTGTCTTCCAATAGTGCGTACTGGACTTAGGTTTCGCCCTTAAATGCCTCCATTTGCTCTTTCTTCCCTTTCTAGTCCACTTCTAATCCTGTGCCAGGCTTGAGGCTCCGCCAACGTAAAAACAGTATCCCTCAGGAACGCTGTACTCTTTCGGGATAAAAAGTAGCCTATGTTTTAATCCAGAGCCTAAACTACTACTATACCAAATTTCATCGAAATCCGTCTAGTAGTTTTTGTGTGAAAGATTAACTATATGGATGGATGTTTATCCATCTATTCTCCCAAACTTTCACATTTATAATATTATATAGTAAGTTTAACTAACTCCTAATCAGCATTACAATATATTCAAATGTAGGGAGGTGAGGCCCACTCTACATTACAATAGTTCGAAACGCGACCGAGACACGAGAAACCAATTGCCACTCTTGCATAGCGATAATAAACACAACTTCCCGCAATATAGCCATAGCATTATAGTCATAAGCGCATAATAACGTTAACCGTCAGCCTCTAGGAAGCTATTTAAATTTTAAATTGTTATTAATGTACATTACTTTGCGAAATGGAAATCCGCAATGCACTATGGCCACCAATTACGCTAGTACATTTTTACGCATGACCTACTCCATGCTCGATGTTTAATTAGCTATAAACGTCAAGAGTATTATGAACTGTATGTTTATTGAAATAAGTATTTTTTTTATTTATACAAATTGCACTAACAAACTTTATCTAGAGAAAAGATCAAGTAAATGCTTTCTATCATAATAATAATTATTATAGCCTATTCGTAATCTATACATACATTATAAAGAGGAAACATTTGTTGGGTTGTTTGCATTAAATAGGCTCCAAAATGAACAGACCTATTTTAATTACATTTGCCACAGATATATATCTCTCTCTAATTATAGGCTACTTTTTATCGCGGAAAACATACTGTACCCGCGGGGATATTTTTTGCGTATACGAAGTCGCAAGCAGCATCTGGTACAAAAATTGAATAAATAAATTGAAAGTAAATCATTTTGAACCAGCTCTTATTTAAACGCGCATAAAGGAGAAAAAATAACTTTTACCATAGTAAAAGTAGGTGTGTCATATCACACCATACTAGATATATTATAGATATATGTATATAATATTAAATTCTATAAACGAGAACATTAAAAAATAAAAAATATATATAATAATATGATTTCTGGCGACGACGCGGGTTCACATTCTACAACGTAGACGCTCTACGTCGTAGAATGTCTACGGCGTCTAAAAACAGCTAACTGAGGTCAGTTCTCGTATTTAACTAATACTTTCAACTTACTATCAGTTCATTACAAATTAATCATCCAGTTCTCATAAATTGACCGAAAGTCGGTATTCTACTACAATAAAAACTAAAATAAATATTTTAGTACAATAGTACTATTTTAGTACAAAAGTATTTATGCCACCACATAGACAATTGTTGCTTGCCGTTTGTAAAATCCAGTGCTGCCAATTGACAGTTTTATTGATGGCATGCACAGTGCATAGTGTCTTACAACATTATTATTCATTTTAGTTTTTAATAAAATTGCCAAGAGACCAATGACCCTGGTCCCTTGGAGAGTGGGTCGGGCTCTTGTATGGGACGCTACTTGCGTCGATACACTTGATCAGTCCCATATCCAGGGCACCTCGAGTACTGCACGTGCGGCTGCCAATCAGGCGGAGAACCTCAAGCGGCGCAAATATGAGAACCTTAGTGGGGATCTCATATTTTAATCGTTTGGGGTTAATATCTATAGTAGTAACTACTTAAAATATTTACAAAATATAAAAATACTATAAATATAAAAGTACTAAAAATAAAATTAATACTAGAAAAACTTAAAAAGCTACAATAAAAAGGAATCTCCCAGGTCGTCCCCACCAGGCAGAATACCTAGAAGGCTCAAAGAGTTTCCCCGCTGGATTGCGATACTCACTCTTTGGGCCAGATAGGTGCCGGCTCTGGGGTTTCGGGTGGCCTCCATTAGTTTTTTGGAAGTTTTTCTGAAAATTTTGTGAGCATACTTTATGTATATAAGTTATAAACGCCACCGTATGGTATTTTTATAAAATTTTATTTTGACTTGCAAAAAAAGTGATTTGCGCGTAAAGTATATTTTATGTTATGATATCCCCTGTCCCTACATGTCAAAGTGAAAAAAAATCATGTTGACGGTTTCGTCCGAGTCAAATTTATATAAAATATAAGAGAATACCGTTTTGTATGATTAAGTGGCTCGCTCAATCTACAGTCAGGCTTCGATACAATATATTATATTAATTCGTCGTTTGACGTTTGTTTGACGCTTATGAGAAGACCATTAGACTGTATCGAATCTGTATTATTGTTGGGTTAAAATAGCAGAATCGACCCTCTGATCTATGCGACCGCGACGTACTACCGCAACCCGCAACCGAGGCGGGATCGCCACTGCTTAGTGTGAATTTATAAAAGAGCACTAAACAAATGCCGCGACCTCGTCGTGCGAGCGGTGGGCATGGTCAGAGGACCTGATTCACTGGTTTGGTGTACGTGGTCGCGGGTTGTGGTCTCGCATTGCGGTCTGTAAGATCGAAATGCTGCCTTAATGGTCAATTCACCCTGAAACGCGACGCGCACTTTTTAATAGACATAGAAAATAGAAAAAAAGCAGAATAGAGCATTTACGACCTAACACGCAACAGGCTGGTCACTTGAGACACATACGTGCACGCGCTAATGAGCTTTTTGTTATGTTTATTCACATAATAAGCTCAGATACGAAAGGAAAACATTGTAAGAAAATCAGCGTTCCCAAGAAAACTTAAAAACTTTGAAGGCATAAGAAGTCTGTCAAAACATAGAGATGTATACTTTATACAAAGCTTTTTCGTTTCGCAATATTTCTAATAAAAAATAATAACATTTATGCAAAAAACTTGTCCTAGTTCCGTTTGATTGAGAGCCGGCGCGCCCGTAGTGGGTGTAGTCTCGATATCAAGTTAATAACAAGTCGCAGCCATCTAAGAGCTAATTAATGAAGATTGATAGCGAACTAGCATGCTCCACAGCTAATTAACTTTCCAATTAGTGCAAATTATGATTTATTCGATCAATCGTCATATTTTTTTTGTTCAACACTTACATTTAACCTAACTTACATAAACGTATAGTTTTCACCGTCAAGAAAACTCGTGTACAGGGTAGTTAATAATAATTAATAAATACTCCTGTGTCATATTTCGGACAATGTCACACTTAAATGAATACTTTGACCTACAAATCCAAATACTAATTTTAAACATCTAGGTACAATTTTTTGACGTGACAACGTCTTATAATTTGATAGAGCCGGCCGCACGCACGAAAAAACATGACTCATGCATTACCTGTTACCAGCGTTACCTCGCTAAATATGACGCATTGCCGTTACCTCAGCTAGCCGTGCCTTAGGTATGTGAGCGGTGGGACGGAGCCGCCTCTCCGTCCCACGGCGCTTGATGTTATTACTCAGTTCGGCGCCGGACTTCGCGGCGGCAACACGCCTACCTAAGTCGCGGCCAATTAGTTCCGCGCGCACTATAAACATGACGTTGTCACGTTCAACTATCGTCGTAAACCGACTTTACAGCCGATTTTTTTTTTCGATAGAGGGTGTGCTTAGTCAACATGCAGCGTAGACCAAATAATAAACACATTTCCTAAATCATTCGTAAAGCAAAGAAAAGGAGTTCATTATATAGAGGACCCTTTATCATAAGCACTCGTTCAGAATATATTTCAAACGTTTTTTTCTCGAGGTATTGTGAATTGTTACTGCAGCCTGAGACTGAAATTTTGCTGGAAAGAGCAAATTATAATATTCTTATTTGACAAGCTTAAGTTCACGTCACAGGGTAAAAAATATAAAGAAAGCCGTGTAAAAAAAAAGCTCAAAAATTTAATTTCTCTTAAATTTTTTCTCAGAGAGAAAAATATGGAAACATTTTAGAGAAATATTTATTTTTCCCGACCATTTAAGCAAAGATGTATCTCCATTGTGCGTCGTTCTGCAGAAATCCTCACAAATATACAATATTAAACGTCGTCGACGCGAACGAGTTATATTGAAAGTCCCATTTCCTTCCATGAGCAAATTGAAATATTTTCTATTTCCAACTAAATTAAGGTAATAAAAGCTAATCTATACAGACATGCAAATCGAAAAGTATGAAGTCCATTTAACACACAATCGGAAATAAATCGAAGGTAGGTACTTTCGAGATATTTCTCAGTAATCGTTTGTATAAATTGTACCAATATACCTTATACTTCTCTGTAGTACTTCATTTAAGATATCTCCACTAAAAGAAATAAGTAAACTCAAATTTTTCCATCTAGAGACTTAGTTTAACTAAACTTTCATAGTATTATGTAGATAGAAGCCGTTTGGGTAAAATATTAAATAACGTAATTATAATATAAGTAGTAGTCAGTATCCCAAAATATTCAATATTTACTTTATTTACCGCCATTTAAATGATCTCTTATTTATTTTGAGAGTTCAGCTCCCTGCCCGTGAATCGTGAATCTCATGAATCAGTTAGTGTAACTGACCTCTAAAACGTTTGAGAGATCATTCACATTCGTAACCATTTGTTTAAAAAATAGTTAAAAACAGCATTTTTCACGTAAATAATACTTCAAAGGCATAAGATAAACACAAAGTAAAATTTTAACGCAAGACAAATAGAGGGCGAAAACGTAAATCGTGTAGTAGACCGTTTGTTTACGGAACGGGGAAGCATAAGTTATCCGCTAAAAACTTTAGCGTGCCCGATACGATCTTTTATTTATTCGATCTGTAGACGGGTACCGTGCACTTGCGTGCTCGCTGACAGATAGCCATCCGACGCGTTGGCCCTAATTAACGATAGCCGCTCGCGTGGGCGCTCGCCATTCGTCGTCCTGCACGTCGGATGCGCAGAAGGATCGTAAGCGATACAAATATCTTAAGCGAAACGCCGGCCGCGCTGAATACCAGCACAATCTGCAATTATAATAAATGGAACAGATAGTAGCGTAACAGCCGGTTTGTGTTTTAATAATGAATGAATACAGTTAGTGGCAGATTTCATTGCTTCGTACATGATTTGACGGTTTAATTGGATTTTTTATACAAAATACAAATTGAATTCATAAATTCCATTTGTTTTTGTACAATTCTTTTGGTGTTCCGAAATGTGTTGTTTCGCGTTTTATTTGTTTAATATTAATGAACCTTAGTTTAATGTTACAGTTATAATAATTACTTGTACTAATTATTATTATTATTACTGATAATATTAATTCTTTATTTGATCAAAGTAGTTTCATGTTAGTTTATCACTTTACAATTGCACAAAAAAAGCCAAGGATATAATGTTATACAAAACGTAAAACAGGATATCCTGTACTATAAGTACCACCAACCTATATTATTAAACCTCAAATGGTAATGGTGGAATCCTAAAATTTTTCAGAAAGATTGTGATTGCTTGTTAGCTCAGTGAGCTGAACCCATGTTTAGACTATAGGCCACTATAGGGCTTAGTTACGACGTCAGAGAAGAGCCGTGGGATACGTTCAATGTTAATACCTGACTGGGCGTGTAGTTTGATCGCAATCTGAGGGATGTGCTAATTTCCCAGACATCCCTTTAGTATCCTCCCATCTGGGGACCAATGGTTGTGTAGTGAGAGTTCGTGACTATAAATTCTAATCCTAACCCCCAGCATTACATGCCCACGATTCTGAATTATCTACTATTTAATTCTAGCCAGAATCAAAGCTAGTAAAGTAAGTATCTCAATCACCGTAACATTAGACTTGACAAAATTGTACTTGAAAAACCTGATTTCATTGTTCATTTTTTTGTGTCATTTTATTGTTCATTTCAGTTCATTTGCATCTGACCCAAAGAAAACACCTATATATTAGCAAAGACTTTCACTAATAACTCAAGCTCTAATAACTATGAAGATAATTTTATTCACTACAAAAATACTGAGGAAACTAAACAAAATTTTGAAGTATTTGACAAATCCAACCCAATAAATAGTAAAATATTAATGAACGAAATGACAATGGTTCTATCTTCAAATAGGAAATTCAAGTCCAGGACCAGACAATAATAAAACATTTGCCAATAAGTGCCCTTAAATTTTTACTTCATTTGTATCATTTTATTTGGCAAAAGCAGGTTTTCCCAAATAGCTGGAAAGTAGCTTTAGTAGTGCCAATACTAAAACCTGGAAAAAATCCAAATTTACAAACTAGTAGTTATAGACCGATATCTCTACTAACATGTGTATGTATAAAATATTAGAAAAAATTATAAGTAAAAGAATTAGATGGTACATTGAAAAAAATAACTATTTATATCCATTTCAGTATGGATTTCGTAAATTTCGATCAACTACGGACCATTTAATGAATATTGAGAGTGAAGTATTATTTCATAGCAATACTCTTGATATCGAGAAAGCTTATGAAATGGTCTGGAAGCATAAAATTTTAAAATTGCTACAAAATATTAATTAAGGGCAATGCCTTAGCATTTGGTAAAAAAATTCTGATGGCAAGATCAATAAAGTAAGAATTATCTAACTCTGTTTTTATAGAAAACGGTCTTCCACAAGGCTCAGTACTTAGTGTAATATTATTATTATTATTTATTAATGATGTTTTCTCTTGTATTAACATTCCAGTAAAAGGATTTTTATTTGCTGATGACTTAACAATAACATGTATTGAACATTAAAACCAATATTTACATTAATCCATAAAACGTTACATAGTCTTCAACAATGGGCTGATAAATCTGGCTTTAAATTTTCAAAAACTAAATCTGAATTCTTAATTTTAACTACGCAGAATATGATTCCAGACCTAGTCTTCCCCAACCTTTATGAATAATATAATAGCTGCTAAATATCTCGAGGAAGTTAACATTAGAATCCCATCTACCTTAAATAAGAAATTATTGTCATGTGGTCCTTGGGAAAAACATGAATTTCCTATAAATTTGGAACTAGCTAATAACTTAAAAGATATTTTCCCCTCGAGATATTTACATAAACTTATATCATTCATTAAATAATAGATATAAAAATTGTAAGCTTTTCTTTACTGATGGGTCAGTTATGAATGAAAGATCAGGATTTTTAGTTGTCACAAGTAATAGTAGTTATCGATACAGACTTGGCGACTACCACTCTATTTTTAGTTGTGAATCATTAGCTATACTGAAAGTCTTAGAAATTATATGTAATGAACATAATTCGATAATGTATTTAATTTATCCGAACTCAAAATCATGTCTTACAGCTTTGTAAAATACAAATAATACAAATCCCTTAATTATTGAAATCAAACAAAAAATGTTAAACCTTCTAAATAATAATTATAACTTTCAAATCGTATGGATCCCAAGTCATCACAGGATATGTGGAAATGAAAAAGCAGATCTAGAAGCTAGAAATTCAATTTATGAAAATATTTAACAACAATAAAATCACCTCCTTCAGAAATTCAAAAATATTGGAAACTTAAAATTAAAAGTTTATGGGATCAATATTGGAAGACAGGTAATGCAAGTAAATTAATTAATGTAAAAAATTCTATTTTCGGTAAATCCCCTATTTCATTCAGCAACAGAAAAGATCAAGTTATAATAACGAGACTACGCATTGGACACACTAACTTATCACACATACATTTGATAACTAAAACTCCAAAAAATAAATGCAAGTGTGGGCAGGATATGAGTGTATCTCATCTTTAATAGAATGCACAGCATATAATAATGAAAAACAATCATGTAAATTACCCAATTGTCTTAAAGATTGTTGAAATGAATATGGTTGTAACCAAACTTTAAATTTCCTAAAAATGATTATGTTTATAAATTAGTTTAAATCATTATTAAATCGAACAAAAAAATGGTATGTGCGTAGGTTTTTTCCTCCAATTAAGTAAATATTTCAACAATAAATTATTCCTGGGAATTAAATAAATTATTTTTTATATATAAATACTTAAGTCAAGAAAGTTTAGTTTTTTACATACTCTTGGCTTAAATCAATATAGTGTTTTTTAGGATACTGCTTTTTTGAAATTTGTACCCTATTTTTTAGTCATCCTATTATACATTGCATTTTCTAAATTGTTCACCGTCTCATTTTTAAAGTCACTTCCTATACAGCATCAGTATCCAGTGTAGAGCACTCACCTTGATATTCCAAAAAACGAAAGCTATTTCTACTAAGGCGGGTCAATAAGTCCGTGACTTTTTGAATTTCTAACCTCCTTATTGAAAAAGCAACACTACTCGTGTCAACAGGCATCTGTCAGTTGACTTCTATCAAAATTTGAACTTGCTGCGTCAGTTAGTTTGTGTTTTACAGCTATCTTTATCAGACTATCCAGTAATTTAAGGAAACAATGGAAAAAAGTGAATTTCGTGTGCTTATTAAGCATTATTTTTTGCGAAAAAAAACCATTACCGAGACCAAGGCTAAGCTTGATAAATACTATGGGGACTCTGCACCATCGATTTCAATGGTAAAAAAGTGGTTTACTGAATTTCGTTGTGGCCTTACAAGCACTGAAGATGCCGAACGTCCTGGACGCCCAGTTGAGGTCTCTACACCCGAAACAATCGAAAAAATTCACGATATGGTGTTGGCCGACCGAAGATTGAAAGTGCAAGAGATTTTGGAAGCCATAGGCATCTCGCTGGCTCAGTGGTTTCAATTTTGAATGATCACTTGGGCATGAGAAAGCTTTCCGCAAGATGGGTGCCGCGTTTGCTCACAGTCGACCACAAACGCAATCGTGTAACAACTTCACAGGAAGGTTTGGCGTTGTTTAATCACAATATGGAGGAGTTTTTTAACCGTGGACGAAACATGGATCCATCACAATACACCAGAGACCAAACAACAGTCAAAACAGTGTGTTTCTAAGGGTGAATCGGCGCCAAAGAAGGCCAAGGTGGGTTTGTCAGCCAATAAAGTTATGGCGACTGTTTTTTGGGATGCACGTGGGATAATCCACATTGACTATCTTCAAAAGGGAAGAACAATTAATGGGGAATATTATGCCAACTTATTGGACCGCTTCAATGAGGATTTGAAAAAAAACCGACCTCATTTGGCCAAGAAAAAAGTTCTTTTTCACTAAGACAATGCAAGGGTGCACACATGTGCAGTTGCCATGGCAAAAATCCATGAATTGGGCTATGAATTGCTCCCACATCCACCCTATTCTCAAGATTTGGCTCCGAGTGACTACTTCTTGTTCCCAAACTTGAAAAAATGGCTCGGTGGAAAAAGATTTGACTCCAATGATGAAGTCATCTCGCAAACAAAGGCCTATTTTGAGGACCTCGACAAATCATATTTTTTGGAAGGGATAAAAAAATTGGAGAAGCGTTGGACAAAGTGTATAGAGCTCAAGGGGGACTACGTTGAAAAATAAAATGATTTATTTATCAAAAAATCTGTGTTTTATTCCAAAAGTCACGCACTTATTGACCCGCCCTCGTATTTACATTTAATTGTCAAGAAGACAATATCATACGTTCATTCCTACATATAAACAATAGTTTCAAAAATAATGCAAAATACAAAAGATATTGTAAAGAAATCAAAATCTTAAATCGTATTGACAAATCGCAAAAGTTACACCAAGCCTAATCATACGTCGAATCGACGTTCATCATTACTGTTAAGACAAAATTAGGGTACTTATCGAAGTGACGCATATACCTTTCAGTACATCTCGGTGATAACAGAGTTGCCCCGAAAACTTACGGCGATCATCGTGCAATAGAAAGATATAGCGTTTCTCGTCAGAGTTTACGTCGAAACGACGTACTTACACTACGCTTCTAGGGTTAAACATCTATTTTATATCTATACTAATGTTATAAAGAGGAAAGGTTTGTTTGTTTGTATGTTTGTCGGTTTGGATTAAATAGGCTCCGAAACAACTGGACCCATTTTGATGAAATTTGGCACAGAAAATTACACGATTCCCGTGAGATTTTCGCGTAGCGGGCAACATCTAGTATAAAATACAATAAAACTTACGGATTAAATTAAAATATTTGCATTGATTTATTCCACCATAACTCTCACCATAATTAACGAGCACGAATTTACATAATGACGTAGGATTCGAGTTTAATAAGCTTGATGACATGATGTTACCTGCGGCAAGTAGCTGCCTGACACACTTCCCGCCCTCGAGTAATACACGAATTTTTAATTAGCATTAGCATTTAAACATATGTACTTCAACTTCAAGGTACTTGTTACATTTTTAATTCTTGAAAACGAAATGTAAAACTTGACAAGTTTTTTTTTTCCATTTCTGAATAGAGACGGATACTTTACAAGGCAGTATTGAAATAGCCCCTTTGAGTAGTCAGCAAAAAAACTAAGTAAGACTCGAACTGAATATTCTTTTAATAAACTATGAGTATATTCTATTATGCATATTACCTATGTGTGTATAGGAGTGTATATAAATGCAAATGTGTGCATGTCTAATACTTTCGTTTAATTTAACGACTTACTCACAACTACTTGTTTCAAAATTAAATTTATTTTTAAGGAAAAAGCTGGGTCTCCAAACACATATTTATACTCAAAAGGAGACCCTAGCCACTAGTAATGTAACTATTGTAAAAGATATTGAATAAAGATTTTATCATTCATTTTCAATTGGTTCGCCTCATGAAATTAAAATTAATACGAAAAAGTCATAAGTGTATGACTATGTAGTTGGGAATAAAACATTAATGGGGTACTTATATGGTACATATAAAAGTTTTTTTACGTTAAGATAACTACTCGCAATCAATTAGCCATAAAATAAGACATTTTATCACTTATGACAATTATATTCGAAGACGTTTTATGTTGTTTGAGTGATAAATAACAATATTTAATAATTATATTATAGATTCTACAATCTTTTAAAGTCTCAATTTTTAAATCCTAGGTCTTGTTCATATTAAAGAATTTATAATATTTCATAAGTTGCTTAAATAAACGAGCGTAGCTTAAACGAGCCTCTGTGGTCCAGTTGTTTAGAACTTGGCCCTCGACTCGCAGGCACGGCCAACGAGTCGAGGTGTTCGATTCCCGCGTTGGAACAACAAAAGATTATGTTTCCAAGTTTGGTTAGGACAATGCAGGCTGATTGTCTGACAAGAAATATGATCCATGCGTTGGATGGGCATGTAGAAACTCGGACCTGCGCCTGATCTCTCACCAGTCGGTCATCCATCCCACTGGGTTTCGAGAGTAACGGAAGCAAGATTGCTCTTGTGTACACACTTGGGCACTATAAAATAACTGAAACAGAAACTATGATACTAATGGCCGGTTTCAATAACCTCGTCATCTGTCGACCATTTGCCGGTATTTGCGATACAAATTTGACGTTTCTACCAAATAGTTATTGGTACATAGGTTATTGAAACAGGCCGTAAGTCAGTTCGAGTCTGACAAAATTGCTTGCTCCCATGTAAGACTCCTGCAAAGATTTTACACACAAACTTAATTATACTCATGCTTCATCGTTGGCGCTTCACACGCTGTTGTGTCGTGGAAATTGTTCGCAACAAAATTTAACTTTTAAAATTCCTATAGAGCCTTTAAGTTTTATTTATACAATCCCTCTTTTTGGTTGCAAAATAAATATATAAATTTGCAGTATGATTTTGAAAATAAAACTTTATAAAGTTACTTATTGTTTTAAAACCTTAATTTAAAAATTGAAACTGCAAATGCAATAGAAATTTTAAGGGTTCCTTGAGTATTATGGAACCTTAAAAATATGTTTCAGTATTCTAAAGTCTAAGCCACTTTTTGACGTTTAGAATAACTCAACGAGGGCAAAGAATACCTATACAAGGGGGCGACTAGGTAACATAATATGCATTATCAAAATAAAATAATTTAAAATGAAATGAAGTTCGTATATTTTATATGAACTTCACTTTATGCACATATATTTTATAATTTAATGCACCTATATTTGCCACTTATATATTATGCACATATAATTTTTTATTCACATGAGTATAATATAAATTGTAGCCTTGATGATGTTTAAGCAATTATGACGTCGTAATAAATCGCAATCCGATTAGCGTTTTTTTTTTAATAACTGGCCCGTGTGTATAGTACACACGTGTATAGTTAACACCGACGATGCCTTTCATAAAATTGCCGTTTTTCTCAATTTTCAGTCGATCGATAGTTTAAAATACGTAATTTAATTGTTTTAACAATTTAACAACAGGTTATAAATCATGGATACGCAAAAGCAACACAAAAACATAAATAGTTAGCTTGACTCTTAAATCTTAATGTGACTAATTGAATTCTGTTCTACAAGTTAAAACTTTTATACTTACTAGCTTTTACTCGCGGCTCCGCCTGCGTAAATACAGTATCTCATAGGAACACTGTCCTACTCTTTCGGAATGAAAAGTAGCCTATTTGCTAATTCAGAGCTTAAACTACTAGAGTCTGGCTAGCGAAAGATGAGACTGGAAAAATTGGCAAATTAAAAAAAAATTGAGTAAACAACAACAATAAACTTCATTTTCTTGAAATCAGTTGTCCCTAACAAAATATAATATTATTATCCTAAATAATCAAGTATTAAAACTATAATTCCGACTATAGACAAGGTTGCCAAACGTAGATTTTTTGAATTTGCCGCCTTTTTCCAGTCTCATCTTTCGCTAGCCAGACTCTACTATATCAAATTTCATCTAAATCCGTTCAGTAGTTCTGTGTGAAAGAGTAACCAACATCCATCCATCCATCCTCACAACTTTCACATTTATAATAATAATAATAATAATAATCTTAATATATAATAATAAATAATAATAATTATTATTATTATTTTTATTATTATATTAATATTATAATTATTATTATCACATCACTACATCTTGGCCAAAGCATTCAATTCAATTCAGCCCTTAAGGATCCCAAAATTAGTGCCGCTATTTATGATGCAAGGAATAACATATCTAAAGCCTAAAGATAAAAACGATACTAAAAATCCGACTAAATACCGTCCAATCACCTGCCTTCCAACTCTTTACCAATTACTTACGTCAATAATCACACAAAAACTAAATACTCACATTACTGATAATAAAATAATCCCTGAAGAACAAAAAGGCTGCGCTTAAGGATCAATGGCTGTAAAGAACAACTTATCATCGACGCCCAAATACATAATCAAACTAAAAAAGATCATAAGAACCTTTATTACGCATACATAGATTACCAAAAAGCCTTTGATAGTGTCCCGCATTCTTGGTTGATACATGTACTAAAAATATATAAGATTCATAATACTTTAATTCACTTTCTACAATATATAATGCATAACTGGTCTACTAAACTCAATCTAAGAACAGTCAGTACCACCGTCAGTACCTCACCAATCAAAATTAAGCGTGGCATTTTCCAAGGCGACTCACTTAGCCCCTTATGGTTTTGCTTAGCTTTAAACACTCTATCTAAAACTCTTAATAGATCAACCTTAGGATATATTATAGATAAAGATAATAAAATCAAAATCACTCACCTTCTTTACATGGACGACATAAAACTCTTCGCACCTGACAGGCAACAACTGGAACAACTATTAAAATTAACGGAAAAATTTAGCGCTGATATTTACATGACATTCGGAACTGATAAATGTAAAATTAATTGCATTCTTAAGGGCAAACATACACATACAGAACCACTCAACATAGAACTACAAGAAGGAACAATAGACAGCATGCAAGCGAAAGACACATATAAGTACCTAGGTTATATACAAAATACAGCTATAGATCATAAAGAAATAAAAATACATTAAAAAATAAATACAAACAGACTAAATAAAATTTTGAAAACGCAATTGTCAGGCCAAAACAAAATTAAAGCTGTAAATACCTATGTGATCCCTATATTAACGTATTCATTTGGAATTATCAGGTGGTCTGACACTGATTTGGAAACCATCAACACCGCAACCAGAACCGCTTGTTACAAACACAATATTCACCACATCCATTCAGCAGTTGAAAGATTTACAATAAAGAGGAAGCAGGGAGGGCGTGGTTTTATAGACATAAAAAATCTATATTACACCCAAATAGATAACCTCCGAAATTATTTCAAGACAAAAGCTAACACAAGCCCACTTCATAAAGCCATTGTAAATTAACCTTATTCTGGAACACCGCTACAGTTAAATAATGACAAATTTAACCCTAAAAATAAAATAATTAATGATGAAAACAAAATAGAAAAATGGAAAAGTAAGGCTCTACATGGTAAATTTCCGTACCAGTTAAGTCAGGACCATATCGATCAAGCCGCGTCATTCAGTTGGATAACTAAGGGCAACATTTATAGTGAAACAGAATGGTTCTGTTATAATTGTAAATGGACCAAATTATCAAAACTCGCAATTACTCAAAATTTATCCTCAAAGAAGCCATAGAAACTGATAAGTGTATGCCACCAAACCACTGAGACAATAGACCATATTACCGGAGGATGCAGTGCACTAGCAAATAAAGAATATACTCACCGTCACGATAACGTAGCCAAACATATACATCAATTAATAGCAATCAAGTTTAACCTTATAGATACACATACACCGTACTACAAATACAAACCATCTAACGTTCTAGAAAATGACTCCGTAAAACTCTACTGGGATCGCGATATCGTCACAGACCGTACCATCCTAAGCAATAGACCAGACATAACCCTCACAATTAAATCTCAAAAAACCACTTACCTTATAGACATCGCCGTTCCAAACACCAACAACCTGAAACAGGAACACACAGAAAAAATCCAAAAATACATACCGCTTGCAGATGAGATCAAACAAATGTGGCATCAAAACACAGTAAAAATAATCCCGATAGTCATCTCCTCAACGGGCGTTATTCCAAAAACGCTTGCAGTTGCACTTAAATCCCTTAACCTTCACAAAAACACATATATACAGTAACAAAAGTCAATCGTTATAGATGCCTGCTCTATAGTCCGCCGCTTCCTTAATTCATCTTCATCCTTCCCTACAACTCACACCAATTAAACTTCTTTCACGCTACATGAACAGAATACTTGGCAATCGCCCGTACCTGCTTCATTCTACCGGTTAAGCCGAGACAAATATGTGTTAAATAATAATAATAATAATAATAATAATAATAAGGGGGTGAAGCCGGTACCTCCTAGTTGGTGTCCCCGAGCAACACTTGGGTGCGCCACCCCACTCTCTTTGGGGTGAGGTACTCACGTGGCTGATCATCGTTTCTTTCTTTCTTTTACTATCTTTTCAACGTCTTTTTATTGGTCATTTCTTGTTTGTGCGTTGATTCTGTTTAAATTTTTTTATCTACCTTCACCACCTTTTTTTCGTCTTTTTCTGTCTTTCCCGTTTAGTTAACTCTTCCATTAAGGTAATAACCATATGTGATGCGTCTAAGAAGCAGAATTATACCCCGGAGCGGATAGCAATGGAGAATCCCGCCCCGGGCCCTCGAGTCCGGGCTGCCCTACGTATTCTGGGGTGGGCACCGTATCGCACAATGATAATGTTACACATCCTAGAGAAACCTCGTCATTTTGTTTCTCCCCAATATCATCTTTTTTTTCATCACCACCATCTTCTCCAGCTTCATATCTTACTGCCAATCAATCCATTTCATCAAATTCATCAATATCACCGTCATTAGAATCTACTGTGGATGTTGTGCGGGAGGCTATTCCAGCCAGAGTTACTGCACCCATTCATAGTTCTAAGTGCAAACGTAAAAAATGGTCCAAAGAAATGAACATTTTCATAATACACAAATATTTTATCATCACCAAAATAGAAACTGACACTAAATCATACTTAACACAGCTACATTCATTATTTTCAACACAATACCCAGAAATGGAAGCATCGAAACAAAGAGTAGGTGATCAGCGACGAGCAATCGTTCAAAGGCGCCTTTTAAGCCACCAGGAGATTTTAAGTATAAAAAACGACGTAAAAACTTTATTACAAAATCAAAACGAACAATTGACTGACGAACAAGACATGACACAACTAGGTAATTCTGATACAAACTGCACACTTCAAAGAATGAGATGGACAACGGAAATTAATGAGACGATAATGAGAGCTTATTACAGAATAACCAAACTAGAGATTGACCTAACCACCTATAGACCGATATTACACCAAGAAATCATCGCCACATGCCCGTCAATAGCACACCTTTCAATACAAAGGATAGCAGACCAACGGAGATCTATTGTTAGTAATTGTCTTCTATCAAGCGAACAACTTAAAAAGATACGCGAAGAAGTACAGACTGAGCTTGATGAAATATCGGTTGAAAACATACAACACCAACCGGATGAAAACGTTACTCAACCTGGCTTAGACGTAACACAAGTCCTGCTAGGGGATCATTCTTCCATACCAAACCAACAAAACGACATGGTCAACTTAGTCCCAATCCAAAATCGCGTACCTGTTTTGTCAATAGAATTAGAAACAGAGTTAAAAGAAATGTTTCTAGAGTCTTTTAACATATTTAAAGAGATACATCCAACAGCACGTCCATCTTTACCCAAATTAAAACCATCTAAAAAATTGTTTCAGATAGTTAATTGCCTTAACACTAACATAATTCCAAACATGATTCGTGAGGGTACCGACTTTAAAACTCTTCATACTTACATTTACACTGCAGCATACACCTCAACCAAATTTAGCGGAGTAAGAATAAATATTAATAATAATACAACCAATGTAAACAAACGCAGGTGATACCCTGGTGGCAGAAACGGCTCGAGGGAAGAATAGGTGACCTTAGAGCGAACATAGGAAGGCTCACTGAGTTTATACGGGGCACTCGTTTGCCATACCTAGAAAAACAGATACAGAAAATAAAGCATCAGTACAAAATACATGCACAACACGAGTCTGAAAATTCTGACGCAATACATTTTTTGGACACTTTAAAGCAGAAATTAAACATACTAACCAATAGATTAAAAAGATATAAAGATTGTAGTAGTAGAAAAACACAAAACAAGGAATTTTATTTTAACGAAAAACTATTTTATAGAAAACTTGCTCAAAAAGATACTTCTCAACACAATCACCCCAATAATAGCCTTTCACCCACTCCTGAATCTATGCATACATACTGGTCAAATATATGGTCCCATCCAAAACAGCATGAAAATAGTCCATGGATTGAAGAAGATAGAGCTAGATTTGCAGACATACTGGAAATGGAATTCGATCAGATTCAGTTAGAACAACTGAAATCTGTTATAGCTAAAACACACAACTGGAAAGCAAGTGGATCGGATAACATACACAACTTCTGGTACAAAAAGCTTACATGCATACATAGTTTACTACTCAAACACATCAATTCATTTATCCGTTCCCCAGACCTAATGCCACATTTCATCACACAGGGCATAACATACATGCTACCAAAGGATAATTCTGATACTACAAACCCGGAAAAATATAGGCCCACAACTTGTCTTCAAAACATTTACAAGATAATCATAGCATGCATTAGCAATTTAATATACACACATATAGAAAAACACAACATCCTAGCCGAAGAACAGAAGGGATGCCGCAAATACAGTCAAGGCTGCAAAGAGCAACTAATCATAGACTCTGTAATATCAAATCAGGCACGTAAACAGAAACGCAGCATATATACCATGTATATCGATTACAAAAAGGCGTTTGATTCTGTACCTCACTCATGGCTTATCTATATATTAAAACATTATAAAATCAGTCCAATAATTATTAACTGCCTCGAAAAAATAATGCCAAACTGGCAAACTAGTCTAAAAATTTGTGATTCTACAAAAACAATTGAAACTGACTTAATACCCATAAAAAGGGGTATATTTCAAGGGGACTCTTTAAGTCCTCTTTGGTTCTGCCTAGCACTAAATCCATTATCGTATATCCTTAATGAAAGTAAGCGGGGATTTAAAATTAAACACAACACACAACATACATTACTCTCACACCTCATGTATATGGACGACATCAAAATCTTTGCGAACACATTAAACAACATTCACACTTTAGCTGACCTTACACAAATATTTTCTAATACAATACACATGGAGTTCGGAATAGATAAATGCAAAATACAAGCAATAAAGAAAGTTAATATAGAAGACACACAATATAAACTTAATAACGATGATATAATTGAGTCTGTAGACCCGTTAGAAGGATACAAATACCTGGGATATTATCAGTCACAACAGCTACACTACAAACAAATTAAAACACAACTCAAACACAAACTCAGAGCCAGACTACACAAAATTCTAGTTACACAGTTAAATTCAAAAAACACAATTAAAGCTATTAACACATACGCAATACCCATACTTACATATTCCTTTGGTGTAATCCGCTGGAACCAAACCGAACTTAAATCTCTACAGAGGATAATAAACACCACAATGACGAAGCACAGGAAACACCACCCAAGAGCTTGTATCCAACAATTAATCCTGGCTAAAGCCGAAGGCGGAAGAGGACTCATAGATATAGTTAATCTACATAATAGACAAATAGATCTACTCCGAAAATTCTTTTATAATCGAGCAAAAACAGTAACTCTACATCAAGCCATTTGCCAAACTGATACCCACACACCGCTTACTCTCGCCGATAACACAAAAAGAATAAACATCTACACAAATCAACAAAAAATTGAAGCATGGACAAATAAAACCTTACATGGCAGGCACCGCCTGGATCTAAATAATAACGCCGTAGATAAAATAGCGTCAAACGCATGGCTAAAACACGGAGAATTGTTCCCTGAAACGGAAGGGTTTATGCTGGCAATTCAAGACCAAGTAATAGACACCAAAAATTATAGGAAACATATAATAAGAGATCGTAACCTTGGTAGTGACCATTGTCGTCACTGCCACAAGCAACCGGAAACTATACAGCACATCACAGGCGCCTGCTCATCCATCACACAAACAGACTACAAACACAGACATGACCAGGTAGCATCAATCATACATCAGATGCTTGCACACAAACACAACCTCATCACAGAGAAGTCCCCATACTACAAATACACACCACAAATCATACTAGACTCACCTGATTATAAACTTTACTGGGACAGAACAATACTTACAGACAAGACGGTACATCATAACAGACCTGACAAAACGCTCCATGACAAAAGTAATAGAACTGTTTACCTGATAGATGTTGCCATACTTAATACACACAACCTCACATCCACGCACACAACCAAACTCGCAAAATACACTGACTTGACAATAGAGATAAAATCACAATGGAAAGTTACCACAGTCAAAACTATACCCATAATAATTTCAACAACTGGCGTCATTCCTAAAACACTCCATACATCTCTCAAAACACTCAACATACATCCACTCACATTCATCACTCTATAAAAAGCAGTTATCTTCAACACATGCCGCATCGTCCGGAAGTTTTTATCAATTAATAATTAGCAATCACGTTGCCTGAAGTTGTTTGGCCACAAGCCCGCAATATAATAATAATAATAATAATAATAATTATTATAATAATAATAATTTGTTCACAAGAATGCAGTACAAAGTAGTAGTTGTAGGACATAATTATTATTAAACTTTTTTAAACTTTTACATAATTATTATTAAATAACTAGGACGCTCCAACTACTTAAATAGGAAGCTTATAGTTTTTGAAAGGAAATTAGGACTTTTTTATATTTATTAATTTAGGGTTGTTCAAAATGTATTACGAATATTTTTAGACATAGGATCTACTGCTTAAGTCAAGACGTTTAGGCAGACAAATTATTAAATATTTCGAAATAAAAAATTATACTATATAAAATTACATTACGCTATTTACGGCGCTGTAATCATTGACCTCACGCAGCTGTTTGTATTGATGTTTTTAGACAAAGTTTTTGCTTCACCATTCATAACCTTTTTCTGTGAGGTTAATGACATTTTTTTTTCGAAGTTTTTAATTATTATTCTGCATAAACGTCTTTACATAAGCATTAGATAATATGCCAAAAATATCCGTAATTGATTTTGGACAACAATAATGCCCCGTAGATAGACCATCTGATACCTAAATCAAACACTACTATTATATAGTTACTTCATGTCTCGTATGCTACAGGTTTGAAGTTTCTCATTCCAATTGTGCGGGCGTATTCTGTGTAGTTGATTGAGTAATAACGAATTCCTGTACAGTCCGGCACAAAGCTTTGGTATTGCCCAGTCGGTACCCGCTGCTGATCCTTTCAATCTAATTAGTCGAATGGATGATCACCATTGTTCAATCTGATTGATCGGCTGTTTCCATTGTCAATATACAATAAGCACCTTATTCTAATAGAATCATCAGCTGTTGACCTGGGTCCCAATTCTCTGGCTCATACGCATAGGCGCCAAATCATGCGCGCGCGAGCGAGACAGACTGACAACCGAACCGATATTCGAAGAACGAGAATTGGGGCCCTGATGGTAACTCGAAGTTTACTCGAACTATTCGAGTATTCTCATGCGCGTACCCAGGGGGAAGGGAGGCGAATTGTATGTTTTACAATATATAATTACGCCCCGCTTACATTGTAACTAATTAAAGTGTGAACGGGATAAAGTTGAGTTCAACAATCAAAGAAAGATTAAATGGAGTTTGTATGCTCAGTTTACATAAAAACTTGTTAACTGTATGGGCTATTCTTTCATGGAAGACGTCATAAACCGTTTTGCTACAGATCCGTGAAAGTTACTTTAAAGTATATGGCGAATTAAGCAATTTAATATAAAAATGTATATTTAAATTTAAGTTTATTTAATTAACTACCTATAAAGCAAGATTTTTTGCGGGTGCCTGCCCTACGGCTTGTCCAAACGTCGACGTCACGACGTCGTGTCGTCAAAGTAAAACGGTGCGGTGTCGTGGCAAATAATTTGTAAAAATACACGTCACGACCCCGGATTGCCGTGTCATGTAAAATTCGGGTACATTTGGCGGCGACGCGATGTTGTCGTGCCACGACCACACTCCCGGGTCAACACACTACGGTATAATAATATTGTTACGGGTAATTTAAATAAAACGAAGAATTACCAACGTGACAAATACATTTTAAAAAAGGGGACGTGGGCAGAAGGCACGTGGGAAAGGCACCCGAGAGATCTGGTGTAGCCTCTTGGTGTCTGTGGGAATCGGAGGGGCTTTAACCACGTGGGTACTTAGCTGGATCTAGTCAGCACCTGGCGCGAGCGAGTTGGGCTCCAACTTCCGGTAGCGTCTCTCTATTCACCGCGACGTAGATCGTCCAAGGGGCGGTGCAGACTGGTTCCAAAACCAGTCAGTTTAGTCCGGAATAACTAGCGGCACTCAGAAATCCGGATGTGTGAAAACCAGCCATAAGTCCATGAAAAACGGTACCTTGAACTCTGAGTATAGGTCCCTGGAAAATCCATAAAATGTGTGGAGCTGGAGTCTTACAGCCGACATGATCTTAACCCAAACGATCAAAATCACGGGCTGTGTGACCATCACAAAAAAAAAATCGGTTGTCTGTAAAGTCGGTTTACTGACGATAGTTGAACGTGACAACGTCATGTTTATAGTGCGCGCGGAACTAATTGGCCGCGCCTTAGGTAGGCGTGTTGCCGCCGTGAAGACCGGCACCGAACTGAGTAATAACATCAAGCGCCCCCGCCTCTCCGTCCCACCGCTCACATACCTAAGGCGCGGCTAGCTGAGGTAACGGCAATGCGTCATATTTAGCGAGGTAACGCTGGTAACAGGTAACGCATGAGTCGTTTTTTCGTGCCTGCAGCTGGCTCCATAAAATTATAAGACGTTATCACGTCAAAAAGGTAAGCAAAATAAAATATGATATAAAAAACAATTAAAGTATGGATACAAACATCCTAATATTATAACAATGCAAGAACAGAAAGAATGAGCACGCGGTTTGGTTACAAGCTTAATTTGCCGAATAAAACTTCACAACACAGATCTAAAACTCACCGTAAAAACGGGATTAAGAATATAACGACTACATCTTGAATCTATAGAAAATTTTATTCTAAAAGAGAAACGTCATTCGACGAAGTGCGTTATATACCCTTCTCCGTCTTCTTTTTTATAACTTTTGACAACCAAAAAACTAAAGCGTAAAGAGAAAAAGTCCACAAATCAAAATAAAATAAATTATATTAATAATCAATATATTATGTAATATAATAATACAATTCTACTGTATTTTAATCATTATTCAAAATTAAATAATTATTTTTTAAGATATTAAAATTTAGAAAATCGATCTACGAACAAAATATTAAAGCAAGGCTAACGCCGTTTTAGTAAGGACGTGCGCCGATTGATTGCGCTAAAGCCTCTGAATGACTAAAATAATTAAGTATACAAATCATAGATGAAGTGAGTAACGCCGAAATAATTGATTTTACGGAGAGGAAATGTAACTACGTTACAATATTGAATAGGTACCTTTTGGAACGAAGTTCCTTATCGCGCGTTGCAAAAGGGGGCTAGACGGAAATAATTAAGACTGTAACGACACTTTTTGCTATAGTTGTAAGCCGTGCGGCGTGCTGGTGTTTCTCTGTCTGTCTCTCCTTCTCTCTCTCTGAATTATTACTAAAATTGAGCCTACTGATTAAGTTTATATTACATTATATTTGTTAATAATAAAAAAATATATTTTTATAACAAAAAAAATAAAATTTTATTACAATTCCTTCACTAATTAGGTAATCAAAAGGAACCTCGTTCCATCCGGGTGTCCCTTGACACCTCTCAAGTTTTTTTGTTTCAAGTGTCTTTGTGTAGTGTAGTGTGACCAAACAAGCGCGGACGCTCTGATCTTTTAAAATCTGACTTGAAATTAGGTGTGTTTTACACTTCTAAGGGTCAATTTACACCGACACGAAAATCGATCGTCGAAAATCTATAAAATGCAAAATGTCGCGTCGATACGCGATAGCTATTCAAATTTGATTTTTATTCACTACACAAGAAGATATACGCTTCATTGTACGAGTTCGAATGTCAGGTTGCACAGCGCTGCACAGCGCATGTGCAGTGTCTATGTGATGTCATAAGAAACGTGTATCTTTTTGTGTAGTGAATAAAAGCTATAATAGTGAATAATACCTATCTTCAAAATGCAGCGTCGCGTATCGTCACGGTTTGATCTGACCCTTAAACGATTTGGCACGTGTAACGTACAACATTCTTCCATTTGTCAATAGATAGGCTTATTTTGAATTATTCACGAAAACGGAACGTTTGTTGATCACGTATTTCATTACCGGCCTCACAGAGCGGCGATTATGCAAATCCGACAGCACATGCGCCGAATCATACAAATTGTTTCATATCTCATCAAATTTTTACGAAATTCGCATGCATTAATCAAAAAGTATTCGGATGAAATTTTAAAATTTTCGATTTTTCCTCTATGTATGTAATGATCGAGCCACATGCGGTTCATTATTTATTTCATCGTGGTCCAGGGGTTAAGAGCTTGGCTCTCGTCTCGAAGGTCGTGGGTTTGATTTCCGCGTTGCTACTACAAAAAATGTTGATTCCAAGTTTGCTTAGGACAATACAGGCTGCTCTCCTGATTGTCTGACTAGAAAGATGATCCATGCGTCGTATAAGAATGTAAAAAGTCGGACCTGCGTCTGATCTCTCGCCATCGGTTATCAGTCCCACTAGGTTTCGAGAGTAAAGGAAGAGAGGGTGCTCGTGTGTACTCCGCATACACTTGGGACTATAAAATAACTCCTGCGTAGCTGTACTGGTTTCAATGAAACCGGCCACCGTCACCGAAATCAGCGAGGGTAGCTATTAGTATCCCACTGTTCGTCCAATTAATCCCAAATGTTAATTTTATTGACATACTTTCTGAACGGACGAACGGTTTTGGTCGAAAATAAAACGAGTCGAGCACACTGTACGAATACAATTATGATAACAGGGTGACGAAATCCTGTGCTCGTCGCCCGCTGGACCCTAATCGGCTAATCAGCATGGAATTGTGCTGGAACAATTCGGTGGCCAAATGATATTCCCGTGCCGTCAGTCATGAGTCACGAGCGTATCAACAATTATTAATGTAGCTGACCCCTACTTCAATTTGTATTACCTAGTTAATATTACATAAGAGAATGTAGACTACTATATAGTAAACCTATATAGTATATGTAAACATGTATGTACTCGTATTAGATTTATGATTTTATAGAGTTTAATTGATATTAATTATGCCCTTATGAGCAGATTGAACTCGAAGGGAAAAATCTCAAATCATCCTGATTTTGTATAGGTTTACTGTCTACCAAAAAAAGCGCGAAAGCACAGTTTATACAATTAAAATCCACCAACTAAATGAAATAGTTACTAAGTTTTAATTACTATCTACAATTCTTCGTTCCTCATAAATTTCGCGAAATTATTTGAAATTTGTGAAATTAAGAATACTTATTTAAGAACCCTTTGAAAATACAATTAAGTGTAGTTAGGAGAGCCGCAGTCTCTATCGCAAGTAATTACATGGCCCGAGTAATTATTATAATTGCTTTTGGCGACATATTAACGTGTCCACTTAAGGGGAAACTGTTTTAAAATCCGTGAGAGATTTAATGTATGATTTATGGAGCTGTTGCATAACATTAATTAGTTTTTAAATAAATTTTATTTATAATAAACGTTCTTCAGATGGGAAAAATTCATAACAAAATTATATTTTAATTCATCTACTAAAACTGATATAGGAAAATTTTTGCACGTTTATGCAAAGCAAAGAAAATAACGAAGCCATTTACTGACTTGAAAGAATTCTCTTTATAGTGAGTCGCGAATTACGTCTTGCTGTTACACAAAATGAACTACCAAAGCTACAGACATTTCCCACTTTTATTAATAAGTGAATAATGTGAATTTGCTTCTAGTTAGTTGGCGAAACACAACATTATAATGTACAAGAAACCTCGTACAAAGCGAAAAATTAATTAAGTTGTTATACGTGAAACAATTATTTAGCTAAAAAAGGAAATTATATTTTAGTTTCCGTTTTGCGACGTAATTTTTTTACATTTTTAAATTATTATCGTTAGCAGCAATTGAAATTCAAAACGTGTATGTTCTCGGTAAAAACACGAATGCACGAATGGACAGAAATAAAAGCTAGCTTAATTATACGTGCGAAAGAAATTAATAAGTGCAATAAGCCTAAATGAAAATTGTATGTGTAATGAAATATTGCAAAAACGCCAGCCAGTGAAATAGAAAATAAAACGAACGCGGCCCGCGGCACGACAGATGTTGCTATTATGAAACTTTTGACAAACTCCTAGGTATATTCACGGCTTTAGCGTTCAATTTACAGATATTATATGCATATGCTAGTTACTTAGAAAAGATACCTAAATTCAATGGCATTTCATCAATGGAATGGAAATCAATACAGATATTACTGTAGTGACGACATTAAGATTTTAAACTTTCTGGACTCGAAAAAAATAACTTTCACAAAAAAAAATGCAATCATGTCAAGCCACTGGCACATTACGCAGGCAAATTAGTGCTAGGCGTAACACAGAATTATTTGCCATTTAATTTACTTTTGAAACTAAATTTAAATTACTAAAAGCCTTTGACATTTTAAAATCTTTATTCATCCTCAAGCTTTTTGATTTCAAACTGAGACAGGCTTAAAACTAAATTAGTAAAATAATTTAATTAACTTAGAAACTTGATTAAATATTTCTATTTATTTAAAGACGCAACGAAGTCTATTATAAAATTAATGAGTAAACCAGCAAACCTTTTTACTTTGGAAAAAATCATAAGGCACACAATCGATTTAAAAAAGGCGTTAGATGTAGTTAGTATTTTACTACCCAGTATAGGTTATAGAGGATGTGTTTATGCGTGCATTAGCAAAAGTAGGTTTTGTTTATCGAATAATTATGTAGAACGCTTCCCCTTAACGATAATGTTGCTGGAATAATGTATAATGTTTAATATGGCTCTCGTTATACGACAGCAACACAACACATAAAAACATTCTAGAACAAACCGTCCCGCACTCGACTCATAAAATGAAACTCATAGTTGGTAATATTAAAGAGAAATTGTCTGTCTTCAAACGTTACGTACCGTACGGCACCTTCGAGTCCTGGGATGATTTAGACCCGAGACTATATCACGCGGTGCACATTTTCTGGCTGAAGTTTTACGGGTTGTGGTACTACGATTTTTCACCAAAGAAATTTACCTTCTGGCTGCGATTGATATACACATTAACCGTGTTATGGCTGGTGTGTTTTTTACCCGGGATCGGTGAAGTCGAATATTTATTGCGACAAGGTGGTAATGTCGGTAATATATCGGAAGGGTAATTTTTATTTGTAATTTATTAATTTTATCTTATAAAATAGTATTTTTTCATGTAGGTATGTAAGTACTGTTAATGCAAAATTCCCAAGAAAAAACCCAACCTACAACCAACTTAAAGCAAACGCGGTCAAAAAGTTTATTTTGCTACATTTGCTTTTCTGTTTCAAAAATCATGCATATAAGGATATAACATAAAATTTGAGACAAATTATTCTATGTAAATTCAAAATTGTACAGCCGAGATACAGATAAAATTAATGGTTTTCTGCCCCGCGCCCGGTCGTTACTCTAAAATCTAAAGCATTTCACAGAAAGTATAATAGATACTTGGAAATTAAATTAAACTAGCAATAAAATAAGGAATTGCGGTAGAGACATAAAAAATACATGTATCAAATTAGGACGCATTACAAAATATCCTTGGGGACGTTTGAATCTTTTGCGCTATGAGTCAAGGCTGAATATATTTTCACAGGTTTTCATGTATCATTTACGTAATATTGTGTGTTTATTTTTTCTATAGTCATAATGTTTTATTTTAAAACTAATAATAACTTTTCTCTTTGATTCGGATGTGAATACCATAGTCAGAGCCTTACAAAATAGATCTGTTATTTTAGAGGTCTCCTTCCGTAATGTCATTCACGGGCTGAGCCGTAAACTTTTACCCATTACTCATTAGCAAAGTAATTTTAGGCATTTTCAACCCCAATCTGCGGAAAAATTCCTAGTGATCTGAATTTTTGTACACACCTTTATTACGGGATTGTAATGAAGATGTGAAAAACCGACATTGATATCGTGCCCGCTAAAAAAGTAATAAATGGTCACGAATATAAGTTTTTCGCAAATATTGTGTGAGTTGTTGCTCGGAAGTCAAAAGTGGTCATTATAAAAATTGTTTGTCGTAAAATTATCTATAAAAAAATGATCGTGAATTTTTCTCTAAAATTAACCGTTTTCGAAGTACAGCGCTGTGAAATCGACTAACTACGAGGGCGGGTCAATAAGTCCGTGACTTTTGGAATAAAACACAGATTTTTTTATAAATAAATCATTTTATTTTTCAACGTAGTCCCCCTTGAGCTCTATACACTTTGTCCAACGCTTCTCCAATTTTTTATCCCTTCCAAAAAATATGATTTGTCGAGGTCCTCAAAATAGGCCTTTGTTTGCGAGATGACTTCATCATTGGAGTCAAATCTTTTTCCATCGAGCCATTTTTTCAGGTTTGGGAACAAGAAATAGTCACTCGGAGCTAAATCTGGAGAATAGGGTGGATGTGGGAGCAATTCATAGCCCAATTCATGGATTTTTGCCATGTAAACTGCACATGTGTGCACCCTTGCATTGTCTTGGTGAAAAAGAACTTGTTTCTTGGCCAAATGAGGTCGGTTTTTTTTCAAATCCTCATTGAAGCGGTTCAATAAGTTGGCATAATATTCCCCATTAATTGTTCTTCCCTTTTGAAGATAGTCAATGTGGATTATCCCACGTGCATCCCAAAAAACAGTCGCCATAACTTTATTGGCTGACAAACCCACCTTGGCCTTCTTTGGCGCCGATTCACCCTTAGAAACCCACTGTTTTGACTGTTGTTTGGTCTCTGGTGTGTTGTGATGGATCTATGTTTCGTCCACGGTTACAAAACGGCGCAAAAACTCCTCCATATTGTGATTAAACAACGCCAAACCTTCCTGTGAAGTTGTTACACGATTGCGTTTGTGGTCGACTTGCGGAAAGCTTTCTCATGCCCAAGTGATCATTCAAAATTGAAACCACTGAGCCATGCGAGATGCCTATGGCTTCCACAATCTCTTGCACTTTCAATCTTCGGTCGGCCAACACCATATCGTGAATTTTTTCGATTGTTTCGGGTGTAGAGACCTCAACTGGGCGTCCAGGACGTTCGGCATCTTCAGTGCTTGTACGGCCACAACGAAATTCAGTAAACCACTTTTTTACCATTGAAATCGATGGTGCAGAGTCCCCATAGTATTTATCAAGCTTAGCCTTGGTCTCGGTAATGGTTTTTTTTCGCAAAAAATAATGCTTAATAAGCACACGAAATTCACTTTTTTCCATTGTTTCCTTAAGTTACTGGATAGTCTGATAAAGATAGCTGTAAAACACAAACTAACTGACGCAGCAAGTTCAAATTTTGATAGGAGTCAACTGACAGATGCCTGTTGACAGGAGTAGTGTTGCTTTTTCAGTAAGGAGGTTATAAATTCAAAAAGTCACGGACTTATTGACCCGCCTTAGTAGTACACTCACATACGGTATTGTATTATGTATGTATATTGTACACGCGTCGTAAACTCTATTGCTTTTTTATTTATGTTTGTGTCTTAAAAACTTACGTAAAAATATTATTCGGCAATGTAATCTCCCTTTAAAAAAACCCTTACAGCTTTAAGGTCCAGCGGGAGCTTCTCAATTAGGCAGTAAAATACCTCTGAGCAGATCCATATAACAAGAGCAACGTTTGTTTCAGACTGTACCTTTTCCTGAGTGAAATGTACACGTATTTTAAAATTGCAGTATTTTGGCTAAATAAGAAGAAAATTTTAAATCTTTTAAAGTATTTGCATCGCGTGGAATTCAGACCGGAAGAGCACGAGCACCGGGAGATTTTGTGGAGGAGCATAAAAACCGCGCGCTTTGTCATGACCTACTACACTAGCATGTGCGTCGGAGCTGTCTCGGGTAAATTATAAGATACTAGCTTTTTGCCCGCCGCTCCGACCGCGTAAGTCCAGTATACCGCGGAAACATTGTACTTTTTGACGTGATAACGTCATATAAATCAATGAACGACGGCTGGACGCACGAAAAATTGTCACGTTTCACCTGATTGTCACGTTCCCCCTGAGCCGAGCGTGCAAGCGAGAGCGCGGAACAAGCGACAGAGAGGCACGATCGGCCTAAGCGTTCGGCCTGTGATGACGTTATCACATAAAATTATCACGTTCGCGGAACTTCTCGATTATCTTTTAGCGAAACACAAAAGTCAAGAACACAGTTTATTACTCTTGAAATTACAATGGAAAAATTACTCACGGCACTTCACTTTCCCGGTTTCAACTCTCAAACTCAATTGCCTAACGTCGTGATTAGGAAGGATTATATACTTTTACTAGAGTCTAAATCATCAATTTTATCTAAGTTATACGTGTCTATAAATTACTCCATTTATCTAGTCCGAACATGATTTATGGCCGTTTCAATAACTTATCTACCAATAACTATTTATAAATAACGTCGTCATTCAATTATTTGCCGGTTTTTTGCAATACAAATTTGACGTTCCTAACAAATAGTTATCGGTAGATAGGTTATTGAAACGGGCCGTTAGAAGACAACCTTTTTTTGGGATAAAAAAGTTTTAAAATGTTTTATATGTTTGTTTGTGTTATATGTTTTAATCCAGAGGCTAACTACCTAACTACCATACCGAATTTCATCCAAATCCGTCAGTTTTTGCGTGAAAGAGTAACAAACATCCATCCATCCATCCATTTATACATTTATCCTTACGAACTTACACATTTATAATAGTAGTAGGATTCATAATTTCGATACAGCTGTAGATACCTACAGCCTAGGTAATAAATCAAAAACTTGACATCCAACCTTCATTATACAATCTATATTACAAAAATTATAGTGGTTTTGGCCAAAATTCCGAATTTATGCTTTAAGTCAGCGAGTTTCATTCCCATCACGTCTTTTGATTTTACAAGTTGTTAGTATCGCCTTTATATAACTCGGGTATTATGTTCTCGAGGGGAATTTGAAATATTTTATTTCATTACATTTCATAATTTATATAAATAGAATTTATGAAACTTTATATTCGTTATTGCCCATTGTTTTTAAATGTTTTTTGTTCTTCACTGAACTACCGGAATAACCATCTTCCTTAATGTGATGATATAAAACAATAAGCGTAACTTAGAATCATTATTTTTTAATTTTCTTGCTTTGAAAATAAATATGAAGAGACATTTAAAATATGGAAAAATTAAAGGACTCCACAGATTAAAAAATATAATATTTGTGTCAACGTTTTCCAATCAAAGTAATTAAAATACAATAAATTTTCTACGAAAATTTCAGAGAGAGAGTCATTAAAATTTATTTAAGATGATCTAAGATGTGATTAATTGGGACAGATTAATTAATAGAAGTGTTTGTTGCGTACTTATTTTTGATTTAGGTGTATTTTTAAGGATTTGTTAGGAAATGAGAAATTAAGAGCTTTATATATTACTAGCTGTTGCCCGCGGCTCCGCCCACGTAAGTACAGTATTCCAAAGGAACACTGTACTTTTTCGGGATAAAAATATAATGCTTATAGAAATCCAGCACCACTTGACGTAATATATAATAAATATGATGTAAAAAATCAACCCCTAATCACCAGCTTTGCTTTACAAAGGTAACCATATCATTATTTTCAGTCGGGATCATAATGCCGCTTACGGAAAATTTTGACATATTACCTACAAATGTGGAGTACACATCCTTTGATGTGTACAAAGCGCCCGCTTACGGCATCGTTTACCTACATCACGTGAGTACATAACATCAATGATTATATATAAGTATGTTTAGCAAAAAACCCGCAGAGAGAGTAATTAATTTGGCATGTATTTAACTGGTGACTTTAAAACAATTTAATTGCAAATTGTTATAGATAGTCGACTCAATTGAAAACATCATATAGAGTTTGTGTGCAATGAATTTCAAGGGCATGTTGGCCAAATTTTCCATTATAAAGTATAATATCCCATAAAGATTTTTATTACAATTATATAAAACCCTAGTCGAATCAAAAACTTTCATATGGCTTGTTTTGTTATGGGCAAACGTGCAAAACACACTTAGATAATATCTACTTACTGCAGTTGCGCATATTAAAAACGATAGTCCCAAGAAAATACAAGAAAAAGATTACAATAACTTATTTGGCCGCTGTAAGATCATATCCCATACATAAAAAGTAGAATATACCATATTCTTAGAAGAATATTTTAGCGAAATCTTTAAAAAAATATAACTTATCTACCTACATATTATGCTAAAACTCGTAGTTCAGCCACACCTAAACTAGTGAAACCAAAATATAATAATCTATATGGAAAACGCAGACTAGAATACATGGTGCGAAATATAATTAACCAACTAACGACCGACTGACGAAAATAAATTACCCATAAAAATATAAATTATCATCTTACAAAATTAAAAAAAAATTTAAAAACAAACAACCATCAAAAAATTGAAAACCATTTTATTCCAAATGAAAATATAAGCTAAAAAAATATTAAAATATAATGACCAACAATTCGTATACGCGACCCTGGGCCTTTAGTCAAGATACATTCCATGTTATGTCAAGACGGCGAACTTCGAATACAAAATGGGTGACTCATGTCAAATCCCATACATTTTTCATTTCGAACTTCGCCGACTTTGGTATTGTAAAATCAAAACAATTATTTTTCTTTCTTAATATCTATCCATTTTAATGATTGATCATCTTTTCTGAGCCTGAAAATAAATCATGTCGGTCATTATTTAATCTATTTGGCCCACAAACATAAATATTTTTTTGTCATTTTTGTTGAGCCTCAATCAGATCAGGAATGATCATTATAATTATAATTGCAATTGGATATTACCTAATACTAGCTGGTGCCTGCAACTTCGTTTGCATGGGGATTACGGAACCCATTTTTTAAACGAATTGAAACGAACGGACCTTAAGATAAAGTAGCCTATGTTACACCTTATAAAAAATAATTTAAAAAATTTATTTTCTATTGTAATTATATATGTATGAGTGTGCCAAATAGCATAGGTAGCTCCTTCGTTCGCACAATTCTCGTAAAACTCTACTGATACTTTTTGCTTTACGTATTAATATTATATACGATGATGATGATGATGATGACGATAACTTATTTTCAGGTGTACTACAAGCCAGCAACTTGTATAATAGATGGGGTTATTGACACGATCCTAGCAGCTTTCATATCCTCAGCTAGTAAGTGTAGCGCTATCTGAAAAGAATCTCATTTTTGAGCGTTAACAAGAAAAGAAATAAAATTAATAGCAACTTTAAAAAAAATAAACGCTTATGATAGTAGCGGAAATTTCTGCAACTACTTAGCTTTTATGATTTTAGCAAGTTTTTCTATTTCTTTTGTTCTGATTATCATTATTTAATCCTACGAAGTACTCTACTGCAATTATTCAACATTGAACAACATTGCAACATTACTTAGCGTTTTGACGAGATTAAAGTAAAATGTCAAAAGTTTAAAAGCTAAAAGCTACAAAAAGCTACATCCAAGAATCAATACTTCTGATCGACTCCAATAAAGTAAATTTTATTTGGCTTTATAATAAAATTTTATTCCATCTTTTAATACTTAAATATTTTAAATTTTTTTTTTTTCGATTCGATTTTAAATTTTTCGATCAGAAGTATTGATTCTTTTAATACTTAAATATATATATATATATATATATATATATATATATATGTATATAAGGCGCATTAACACTGTCACTATTCAACTAGCCAGGAGGGCCCTTAAGGCCACTAATAAGGGCCTCGCTCCAAAGGGTTCCTTACAAGGCCACCTGCCTTTTCTCTGTAAATGCAATACTAAGCGTATTTTTGATGAGTTAGTCTGAGTGCTGTCTGATGAACTCATCTTTAATAACCAACTAAATTACATGGTCTTTTTCTCTTAGTTTTAATAGACATCAAAGGAGAATTCACAATTTATTTTGCATTGAACTTGTTAACATGCTTACTTGTTGTTGTGTGCTACAAAGACGGACATATTATATTCATTTCAGAATATAACTTTGATTCATTATTATTTTATTTTATTTTATTGAAGTTTACTCCATAAGAAACGATTTTCATATATAAGCCAGGGGTATGAAAATCTATGTGAGTTAAATCGAATTCACGATGTCTGACGGTCACACGGTACGATGTCACACGATGTTAGCCGAATATGTCACACTTTTAAGTTCTCCTTTCAATATCAAAAAACATAATAAAAATTTACAACCTTCAAAAAGTAAACAAATCAAAAATTATTTAAAAAAAAACATAAAGTACAGAGAACAAAATATAAATAAAACCTAACCAAGAGCATGTCAGTACATGTCTAAGGAGGGTTCCGTAACTATAAGCACGTAATAGGTTTTTTTCAAATTACTTCAAAAGTTACTGTCCGATTTCGTCCAAAATAATATAAAATATTTTTAATACATCTATAACCTAATAGTTAGCACCGTCGAACCCAACATGGGTTCGCCCCGATGCTATGTTAATATTAAACCGTATAAGAAGCTATAATATCTTTACCTATAGTATAATATTATAAACATTCCAAGTTAGTTGTGATAGCCATTGATGCTGGTCGTAAAGTCTTACAATTTACATAATATTTTAAAGTCCATCTCATCAGTGCAGATGTAACTTTAATACATGCCGTAATCTGTAACAATTGGAATATAATTATAGGTAATAATGAATAAATTTTAACCAGAACCGTAACTGCAGCTAGGCAATAATAGTTCTGACAAGGCATTACTGGTATTAAACTGAGTAACTACCATCCATACTATTCAATAATCCATATCCTTATTAAGTTTTCATATCCAATTCATCTCACATAAATTTTTGGTCTCTTTCACTCCGATAGAGGGAAACTGGTTTTGTCTATGGTTATTTTATGAGAAAACGGGAAAATTGGATTAATTGTGAGTGACAAGACTGCCATGGACGCCAGAAACAAACTATACGTCACATGAAAGTAAAATGAGAACGGTCTCCGTAATAAATTAAAAAATCACATTACTATCATTCAATTTTCTAAGCTATGAAATGTTGAGTGAGTTTGATTATTCTCGTAACAGCGGGCTCTGCTAGATACGTAGAACCAGGAACGAGGCAGTAACTGACGTGTCATTTGCTGACAATACTTGACTTATTTTTAAAGTAAAGCGACAGCAATCGGACTATGACGAGGCTAATAATGCTCTCTCTGAAATAGTAAATTGGTTAAGTACTTATAATCTGCTTCTTAATGTATATAAAACAAAAAGATTACCTTACCAAATGTGAGGCATGTACAAATCAACGGACTATTGAATGATGCTAAACTTGACCTAGTGGACTCAACTGGATTTCTAGGTATAACATTAGATTCTAAGTTACAGTGGGGTCCACATATTGCTAACCTAGCGAATAGTCTCAGTTCTGCAGCATTTGCAGTCAGAAAAATAAGACAAATTTATGACGAAGCATCGGCAAGGTTAGCTATTTATTTATTTCCATACATAGATGTTCTATATTAGGTCCACTTTGATCTCAAATATATCTTCTTTGGTTAGGAATTCTAATTTACCGTTATCTACTCATGCATTTGTGTTTCGAAAACCGTAATTCATTTGTATTTTCCTCTTTTGGTTTTTTCTTTGCGTCACTCTGTTTACAAAATGGATCGGATCGGAGAATGGATATCGTATTAATTACGAGTACGAGTTCCACCGTGGTACCAGTGATGCAGAAACGGCTCGAAGGATTATTGATATGTATGGCGGTGGTGTCGCAAAATAAAACACAGTGTGTTTTTGGTTCCGACGATTTCGTTCTGGAAATTTCGACCTGCAGAACAAGTCTCGTAGACGGCTGGAGACCACACTTGATAATGAAGAATTGAAGGCTATTGTGGAGGCAGATCCATCTCAAACTACGTGCGAGTTTGCTGCAGGCTGCGGTGTTAGTGATAAAACTGTTTTAATCCACTTGGGAAGGTGAAAAAGCTTGAAAGGTGGGTACCTCATGAATCGAGTGCAGCAAACCGACAAACGCGCGTCGACTGCTGCGTTACATTAATCAACCGGCACAATAATGAAGGGATTTTAAATCGAATCATTACTTATAATGAGAAGTGGATCCTGTACGATAATCGGAAATCCTCATCGCAATGGCTAAACCTTGGCGAACCAGCCAAAGCCTGCTCCAAGCGAAAATTGACACAAAAAAAGTTACGTGTGAGCGTTTGGTAAACTAGTGCCGGTGTCGTTCACTACAGCTTTCTTAAATCTGGCCAGACGATTACGGCAGATGTCTATTGCCAGCAACTGCAAATCATGATGTAAAACCTAGCTGCTAAACAACTGCTGCAACAATTGGTCATTCGCTCTAGGCCACTGCTGCTTCAGGATAACGCTAGACCACACATTGCACAACATACGGCTACCAAATTAGAGGAGCTTCAATTGGAATATCTAAGAAATCCACCGTACTCCCCGGATCTTGCCAACCAACAGATTAACTTTGACGTGATAACGTCTTATAATTTGATGGAGCCGGCTGCACGCACGAAAAAACATGACTCATGCGTTACCTGTTACCAGCGTTACCTCGCTAAATATGACGCATTGCCGTTACCTCAGCTAGCCGCGCCTTAGGTATGTGAGCGATGGGACGGAGAGGCGGGGGCGCTTGATGTTATTACTGAGTTCGGCGCCGGACTTCGCGGCGGCAACACGCCTACTTAAGGCGCGGCCAATTGTTCCGCGCGCACTAAAAACATGACGTTGTCACGTTCAACTATCGTCAGTAAACCGACTTTACAGACAACCGATTTTTTTTTTTAAATTTGGATAACTTCTTGCAAGGAAAAAAATTCAACTCCGATAGGGCAGTCCAAAGCGCCTTCAAATATTTTATTGATTCCTGTCCGAATGGTTTTTTTTAGTAAAGGAATCAATGAACTACCTACTATATGGCAAAAGTGCATAGATAGCAATATACTTTGATTAAAAAAATATATTATGTTTTTAAAAAATCGATTTTATGTTCCTCCTTTACAAAACACCAATTTCATATGTAATGACCTAATATTAAAAAGAGGTAGATATGGTATTTAGTATGCGACGAGCCGGTCGACGAGTAGCACGCACAAAATGCCATCGTGTGTCTATAAAAGCTGTAAAAAACATGTCAATAAAGTGAATAAAAGTCAATTCATTTCATTCCACATATAACTGTACATTTATTACTATCAGTCAAGTGTTTTCATAAAAATATTATTTTTAACATTAAATAATTGCAAGAATATACTTGACAGTTCATGACGTAAGAAAAAAGGAAAGAAATGTCAATACATACTTTTTTGTGAATCTAATAGGTTAGCCCCACGCACACACGCAATGTTATTGCCACAATAGATTTGTCAATTTCTTCAACATTACCGACCTTTCGACATTTTTGAAGTGAAAACTTTTTTAGCGGCGCTGTGTACTATTTTTGGAATGGGTAAAAATTTCTAAACTCGCGTCAGGACACGTGACCTGATCGAAAATTCGTAAGACGGATGGAGCGAGGACAGGCGGCGCAGGGCGCTTGCGCGAATGTTCGTGTGTGTTAATGTTACAGCGTGCCACGCGCATCCATGGATGAGATTAATATTATTAATTTATTTTGTTTATTTTATTATTTATTATTATTATGTAAAATAATTTTAATAGTTCTGAAGTGTTAAATTTTTTATGTAATATAAATTGTCATGTTTGTGTACGATAGCGCAATAAATGAATATTTTATTCCACCACATAAATAATAGTACTTTTATACTCATAATGAAAGCAATTCGTACAAAATTATTCTCTAACCATTCCAAAATATCAAAAATGCACAACGTTAATATTCAAGTTTTCACTTCTGCCGGCACTCTCGGAGTGCAACCCGTCGATTTTTTTTTTATATAGGCTCAGTCAAATACATTTTTTCTAATTGCTCGGAAATTTAAATAGGAATCAGAATGATAAGAAGCATGGACAAAAGGAAACAATGTTGTATTGTGTAAGGAAATTAGTTTATTAAATAAAAAAGCAAAACAAAAACAAAAGAATGGTACAAACGTCGACAGACAAAGTACGCGGAGCCATCATGTCCTTTCTTCCGGGTTCAGCTGGTGGCCTCAACGGTCTCACCCCTCAGCATCTGAAGGACCTCACCAGCGGTTGCTGCGGGGAGACCGGCGAGAAGCTCCTGCATGAACTTACAAATCTGTGTAACCTGATGCTACGTGGAGAGGTCGCATCAGATATCGTGGACATTCTGTATGGAGCTAACCTCTGCGCCTTGAGGAAGAGAGATGGTGGCATTCGTCCGATTGCTGTCGGCTCCATATACCGGCGCCTTACAGCCAAACTAGCTTGCAAATCGGTCACTTCCTTCGCGTCATACTTCCAGCCAAAACAGCTCGGTTTTGCCTGCAAAGGGGGTTGTGAGGCCGCCGTTCACTCTTTCAGGACAGCTATTCACAATCAAGGCGATGATATGTTTCTGAAGGTCGATGTCAAAAACGCTTTTAACTCAGTTGACCGAGGCGCCATGTTGGCCCAAATTAAATCTAAAGTACCTGCCATTTTACCATTTTTGCTCCAGTGTTACAACGACCCCACCAAACTCATTTACAAAGACCACCTCATCTCATCCGAAGTGGGCTGCCAACAGGGCGACCCTCTAGGTCCAGCAATTTTCAGCCTTGCTATACACCCGGTCATCGAGCTTCTAAATTCAAAATTTAATGTTTGGTATTTGGATGATGGGACCCTTGGAAGCGATGCACCCACTGTATTATCAGACTTCCGCACTCTGATCTGCGAGTTCCAAGAAATAGGTCTGCAGCTGAACCTAGGTAAGTGCGAACTTTTTGTGCCAGACAGTTGTGGGGATAGAAACGCGATTATATCCAGCTTTAAAGAAATAGCTCCACAACTGTCTGTCATTAACAAGGATTCGCTCTTCCTTTTGGGTTCACCTATTTTAGACGAATCTCTCCCGGACTTCATAGATAACAAATTACAAAATTTTAGTGAAACTTTAGACCGCCTCCTCCAAATTAACTGTCACATGGCCTTTATTTTAATCCGTTTTTGCATTTTCGTACCTAAATTGACATATGTGTTACGGTGTTGTCAACTGTGGAAGTTCCCTCAACTTCTCAAACAGTTGGATGATACCATAAGACTAACGCTCTCCAATATTTTGAACACAAATTTCGATGACCGCGCATGGACTCAAGCAACGCTTCCAGTTAGGTTCGGTGGCCTGGGTGTTCGAAAGCCCTCTGACATATCGCTTCCGGCCTTCTTGTCCTCAGTCCATGCGAACAATAGTCTTATCTCCAAAATACTACATTACCCATCCTACTCCAATACAGTTCCCTTTCTGGACGAGGCCAAGGACGCCTGGAGCGCAACTAGTGCTTGTAGCGAATTGCCTGACAATACTTTTTCACAAAGGCTCTGGGACGAGCCACTCTGCAGACTGGTACGGAATAATCTTCTTAATACGTCCTCCAGTCCTGTGGAGCAGGCTCGCCTGTTAGCTGCGGAGAAGTGGGAGTCGGGCCTTTGGCTACAAGCATTACCGTCACCCAATACGGGCACATTGCTGGATCGAACAGCTTTCCGGTTAGCCACTTCCCTGCGTCTTGGCACCCCCCACGTCGTCCCCCATCGCTGTGTTTGTGGCACAAACGTGGACAGCCTCGGACACCACGGACTGTCCTGTCAACGAAGCGCCGGCCGCATCTCCCGACATCACTGCCTGAACGATCTCATCCGTCGGGCTCTTGTCACCGCCGGAGTGCCAGCTGTGCTGGAACCCTCTGGTTTGGCGCGCGACGATGGCAAGAGACCAGACGGTATGACCCTGGTCCCTTGGAGAGTGGGACGGGCTCTTGTATGGGACGCTACTTGCGTCGATACACTTGCTCCGTCCCATGTCCAGGGCACCTCGAGTTCTGCAGGTGCCGCCGCCAATCAGGCGGAAAACCTCAAGCGGCGCAAATATGAAAACCTTAGTGGGGATCTCATATTTGAACCGTTTGGGGTTGAAACCCTAGGTACATGGGGTCTAGGTGCGCACAAACTTTTCAGAGAAATCTCCAAAAAACTCATTGAGGCCACCCGAGACCCCAGAGCCGGCACCTACCTGGCCCAGAGAATAAGTATCGCAATCCAGCGAGGAAACTCTCTGAGCCTTCTAGGTACTCTGCCTGGTGGGGACGACCTGGGAGATTTCTTTGTTTTGTAGCATTTTATGTTTTGGAGTAGTTATTATTGTTTTTTAGTACTTACCTACTTGTACAGTTTGTAAATATTTTATTTCCTGTATGTATTAATATTGCTCTGTATATATTTTTGTGTGAAAGAATGGTTAAGATGTGTAATTTATAGGTTATGTGTATGTAATTTTGTATATTGTCATTTTGTAATGTAATGTTTGGAGCGTTCTTCTACTTCATAAGGTAGCGGTTTCTGTCGATTATTTAATATCTTTATATGTCAAAATGTATACGACTAAAGGACTTTGTTACAACTATAGCAAAAAGTGTCGTCACAGTTTTAATTTTTTCCGTCTAGCCCCCTTTCGCAACGCGCGTTAAAAAACTTCGTTCCAAAAATCGACTTTATACTCCTCCTTTACAAAACGCCAATTTCATATGTAATGACCTAATAGATACAATTTTGATACACGTTGACGTTCGACAATCTGTCACAACTAGAGCATGCAATATCGAATCTCGGAATCTCGTAATATCCAAACCTCGGAGCGTTTTGTCCGATATTACAATGTATGAGGGGAGGGAGCCATTATAATTATATCGGAATCAGGTTTCATTTTATTTGAGATTTTAAATGATGCTTTTAATCACGATTACTGTTAATGCTATAACTTTATTCGTGAGCCTAAAGCTGCGAAACACCCAATCGAGCCCCTAGCCCTCCAAAATACAAGTCGTTAATGTCTCTCACTCTTATTTTTATAGATCTTTAATAATAACTGTAAGAGGTTTTATTAATATATATTGTTAAAAACACAGGGGACAAATTAGACTTTTTTGTTGAATGTAATTTTGTGACTTTTTAAAACTAATTTAAGGGCGTGGATTTCAAATACGTGTTAATTTTTTTTTATTATTATTACAATCGAAGGCATATCATATCCGAGCCTTAAAGTTACTACGCGACCTAAGTGGATCTATTGTGACTCCTTCGCGTTGTAGTACCATCCCCAGCCCTATGCTACTCATAAACTGAACGATATGGCTGGGGTTAATGCTGAGAGTTTCCTCTGTGGCAGAGTATTCGTGCTGCACAAGGTACCTGTTTCTATTATGTTGAAGTGCTGGACAGTCAAAGAGAAGGTGGAGTGGCGTCTCTCCTTTTCCTCGCAGAATCTGCAAGTCGTTGTATCACCAACGCCTATTTTGTTGAGGTGTTTGTGGAGCTTGCAGTTCCCAATTAGGGTTTTGGTGAGGATACTTAGCTGATTCCTACTCATTGAAAGTGCCAATTCTGCAAGCCATTTGTTAAACCCCGGAATTAACGCGTTGGAATGCTCAAGCTCTGGTTGTTCTGTGAAATATTCTACAGACCGGTTCTGAGCTGGACTCGGCCCCCGGCGTAGCCAGCTCATCCGCGGTTTCAATGCCTGGGATGTTGCTGTGGCCCGGAACCCATACCAGATGGATACTGTTGTCACGTCCTAGCGTGTTTAGCGTATCAACACAGTCCAAAACTAATTAAGATGAAATTTATACTGCAGTCAATGCTTTCAGCGCAGCCTGACTGTCAAAGAAGATTAGGATGTTTTTATGGACTAGGGTTATCTCTCTAGTGAACAACCGATAACAGAGTAGATCTCAGCCTGAAACATGGTTACAAATTCTCCTAAGCAAGCAAATTTTTCTGCATTTGGCATGACTCCGTAGAATCCACCACCCGCCCGGTTGTCTTTCCTAGATCCGTCCGTGAACCAGACTATGTCATTAGGGTCCATAAAAACCACTTCTTCTGAAAAAACGTTTTTAATGAATTTACCTAAATCTTATGTACATTATTGAAACCGAATCAGATGGCAATTTTTTTCTATTCATTATTCTCACATTTCGAAAAATAATTCATGGGTAATCCAATAAAAAAAAAAAATATTTTCTTTATATTCTCTGCAGTTTTATGACTGTAATAATAAAAAAAAAACAAGTTTTCAAACCAATTATACTCTTCCTAAGTAATTCGATTTTTGTATATTCGAAAAATTTTATTTAACAGCGCCACTGGAGCCTCATGTCATGATAATTAATAAAAATTTTTGTTACTCGTGAAAAGTTTGTGCGTGATATGAGTTTTTTTTTTCTAGGATCTTGTTGCTAAATTACAAATCAATTAGTAAAGGTTATTGATTTTTTTTGGACTGTGTAATTGTAAAGTCTGTAAATGTGAAATATTAATTACATATGTTGACTTTGAAATCTTAGCTACATAAATTAGTTAATTTTGCCTAAGAAAACGAAAATTTCAAGTTATAATATAGTACTACTTAGTATAATATAATACTACTTAGTTTAGTACCAAGTTGAAATAATTTGATTTTTAAATATGTAGGCATAGGCAATACACATTTATGACACATATTGGCTTTGTAAATGTTTTGTTCACTTCCGATATTAATATCAGAATTCCGATATTGACATCCAATATCGGAATTAAAAACCGGAATTAAAAACAACATTTAATATATTTTATAATAATTAAATATTTATTTTTTTCTATCGAGTCAAAAGAACTCTTATATAATGCAAACTTAAAAATTATAATACGAATTATTATGGGCGGATTTGGTCGACCACAGGGCGATCTCTAATCCAAATAAATGGGCTAACGCTTGAACTAAAATAATATTGTTATAAATAGAGATAGAAGAATTGAAGTTTATATTAACTTTTTTCTGAAATTTAGGACATTGATTACTGGGTGCCCATGGGCACTCGCAACATCAGAGGAGTCACACTTGTAACTCCTCAGTTTCGCGCACTTGCGTTTCAGGTCCTGAAAATCCCCAACCCCCTTGGGCCTCCAGTAACCTCAAACACTCGGTGAAACACAACGCTAGCGTAATTTTACGCCGGTTTTCTGTAAGCTATAGAAGATACTGTTAATATTTAATAAACATTAAAGAATTAGTTGTAAATTTATACACCATGTACCTATAGCAGTGCATCTTTAGGTAAATTAATTTGTTTGAGTGATCATTAAGTTTATTAAAGTGCCCGACAGCAGAAAAAACGACGTTGAAAAACATTTCCATCGTCGATTTTACTACGTTTTACCTTTAATCTTTTCGTCGGAAAGTAAATAAAAGCCAACAATAATGGATTTAAAAGGGCCTTTTAATTTTTCTTCATTCCTAATTTTATTTCCAGTTGGGCAAATAGAAATATTGGCGTTCAATTTGAGAAACTTCAAAATGCTCGCAAACAGACGACGGGAGAGAGACCTGAGAGAACAGAAAATTGTTTCCGAGGACAAGGACTACTACATACACGTCGTCTTGAAGAATTGTATGATACACTATAACGCTATTATTCGGTAAGCTATAATATAACCATTAGTATTGTATAAAATACACGTAACCAAGAGCATGTCACGACATGTCTAAGAAGGGTTCCAACGCGCAATAGTTATTCCTTAAATTACTTCAAAACTTATTGTCCGATTTCGCTCAAAATAATTTTCCTAAAAGGTTTTTAGCAAGACCTTTTAGCATCGAAATTACAAGTTTCTATCTTCTAAAGTCTAAGAGCATTATATTTTAGAAACACTAGAGGGTTAAACACTAACACTAAACACAACTTTTAACCAAGTTATAAAACATTTTGGAGGCCCTTTATTCGAAAATGGTTGACTTTATAAAAAGTCATGTATGAAACCTTAAATTTATTTAAAAAGACCTATTCGACGACACTTCACACGATGAGATAGAAAAAAAATATGTTTAATCACCACTTCAGATGATTGGGCACTGGACAGACCCCTAAAATATAAAAATATTAATATTTTATGATGCGCTGATGCCAAAACAGAAACATAACTATTACACAATCCATAGCTATACCAAATTTCATCTATTTTTATTCACAATTACAGAAGCTATAAGGGCGGATAGACAGACAGACGGACGGACAAAGCGAAACTATAAGGGTTCCGTGAGTAGATTTTTTCGTTGATAGATTATTTAGTACCTATGCTACAATGGCTAGCTTTAAAACTTTTATCATGATAGATAAAACTTAAAATAGAACAATATACTAGTATACAAAATAAATTGTATAGATCGAAGCTAACTGGACAGACATATCAATACCTCGCGCTGTTTGCCGACACCTAACTTCAGGCCTTATCATAGAACAGGAGAACAGTATTAAGTACATTATGTATATTGTATATAATATTAATACGTGAAGCAAAAACTTTCAGTACTGTTTTACGAGAATTGTGTGAACTGAGGAGTATGATATTTGGCACAGTTAAAGTGTATGTTGGGGAAGGTGTCCATAAAGTTAATATTTTACGTTATAAGTATTTACATGATAATAAATCGTGTTTTATAAATCGATTAACACCGGCTGCACGCACGAAAAATTGACACATTTCACCTGATTGTCACATTCCCCCTGAGCCGAGCGTGGCAGTGAGAGCGCGGAACAAGCGACAGAGAGGCACGATCGGCCTAAGCGTTCGGCTTATGATGACGTTATCACGTAAAATTATCGTCCGTGAACCGACTTAACAGACAACATTTTTTTTTAATAATGCTTCGAAATACATTTAGAAATTTATGAAAATAACACCAACACACACTAGCTCAGATTATTGACACACACTACCGTGCTCTTGATGTATACCACGGAAGAAGGATTATTAATATTCTGAGATGTATACAATTATGTTACACGTTGCCGTTCGTCAATCTGTCACAAAAATTATCATTACGCATCGATAAAAGTATAACGGAAAACGCGATTAAACATAGTGCGGAGTACCTAGTTAATTTTAGTTAGAGAACACTCCGCTGATCACAATTCACATAATTATAATATGTTTAACTAAAACATCTACAACGATATTTTATTTCCTTAATATTGTATAACCTTATTTAAAGAAAATTCGTTTCATTACATTTTTAAAAACTTAATTCAAATCACTTCCTCATTAATAGGTACAAAGGACAAAAACCTAGCGTCGGCAGCAATGAAATGTTTTTCAATGAATTTCAAATTTGATGAATATTACTGAATAAGAAACTACTCAAGTGGTACATTACTCGTAGTATGTTGCAAGCTTTTTTTATCGCAGGCTCTTCGGCTATAATCTGTATTTGTTCAAAATTACTTCTGATTAAGCCTTCTAAGCGTAAACAGTGTCAGACATTTCGTTATATAAAATTTTATTTATTTTACTATATTTATTTAAGTTAGGTTGGCCTACACCGATCAGCTAAACGAATTAAAGTTTTAATTCTTTATAAAGAAAAGCATTTCTATATATTTAAGTTAGGTTGGCCTACACCGATCTGCTAAACGAATTAAAGTTTTAATTCTTTATAAAGAAAAGCATTTCTATATATTTTACTCCTGTCGAGCGCGCCCAATTAAAAAGACAATAAGGTTCAAATTGATTTTGTAACAGTATTACAAAATTATGATACCGACAGCGGTCAATAGGTAAAACTATGCGATCGGAACTGTCTAGAAACTGTCTAGAAAAAGCCATGAGTTTTTTTTATTCTGTGGTGCTTTGTGTTGAAAGTAGTCCGCTTTTAAATCAAATTTAATTACCATAAAATCAGAAATAATATTATATTAATCGTTCAGTGGGAAATAAAGGCATATTATTGATAATGAAGTATGAATGTACCTATTTTAACTATAATATCGCAAACTCTAAAGTATCGATTGCGATTTGCTCGTAAACGACAGATACACATCTTAGGATAGACATACTAACTACTACACCATGCAATTGATACAACTGGCTGAATCAAAATTCAAAATGTTTTATCAAATATTTGTATACTCCGACCCTAATCTAAATGTTAACAAAAAAAATGTAAGAAATGAATGTATCATTGTATTTCTTTACTGCGCGGTGAATAAGTAACTTTTAAATTGGTAGCATTATAGTTTTGTTTACATTAAAATTACACTGAATCGCAACCTATATCAGGCCCCATTAATGCGTTGCGTTCTGTTGCGTCGCGTCGTCGCAACGGATTAACGCATCGACGCACAACATCACGAAGAGGGAGGGTGATAGTGCAGCGCATCATCCACCCTCCCTCTTCGTCTCCTGTCCGTCGTTCCGTTAAAATGTCACGCTCGACGACGCAACACATCATTGTCATAAAAATCTTTGCAAAACGACGCAGCGATGACGCTGCGACAACGCAACGCACTAATGGATCTCATATGGCAAAAATTTAGCTACAAATGCATTGATCAACTTAGTTATTATTCTATATTGCACGAAGCTGCCATAACTGCGTGCAAGTAACTAAATTGTAGATCATCATCTAATGATGCTTATACTCCTATAGGAAATAGTTGTGAGATGGTACTTACATAAAACGTAAAGATATGTATATTGTGGGTTATATTTTATTATTAAAAGCATAATTTTTAGTCCAGTCAACAGAAAGCTCAGTGGGCTAACGGAGTAAGTATTTATATAAGATTATTTTAAAAGAGTAATCTTTTCTCGGCAGCTTACAAATAGACATTAAATTCTCTCTAGAGACTCAACCCATAAAATACTTTGATGTCATTTTTATTTTATCGAGTTAAACATTAATCACCCAAGAATTTTTAAAGTATTTTATTTGTAATAATATTAACGGAAGCGTTCATTTTTATTTTTGTGAGGATTTGCTTTATGGTACAGTTCAGGTACAAGACGTGTGAGCCGATTTTCATGATTTCGTCTGTAGTATTTAAAACTAATATATGCTTGTTCGTAAATCGTTACGATAAGAGACATCACAGACTGCGAAGATACTATAATATTTTATGTTAAGATAAAATATCGCTTGCTATAGGTACTGTATACAGTTTGTATGAACTATTACAGACGACTAAGATACTATCTATATACAGAGTGTTTTTTCATCAGTGTCCAAACTTTCAGGAGTGAATATACTCTTGAATATAAGCAACTTTTTCTATGTGATTAACTTTCCTACCTGAAAAAAAATCAGCTGTTTCCTACAAAAGGGCTACGGCATACATAGTATTTTGTAGGAAACAGCTGTTTTTTTTTTCAAGTAAGAATGTTGATCCCAAAGTAAAAGTTGCTTATATTTAAGTATTGAAATACTCCTGAAAGTTTGGACACTGACTGAAAAACACCAAGTATATATTTTTTTCATATCACGTAATAAATATGAAATGTATCCAGGCATATTACGATAAAATACTATAGTATCTGCGCCGTCTGTGACGCCCTTAAAACTGTAACGAAAATACAGTGAAAACCTTATAAAACGACATCATTTATAGCGATGAACAGAAAATTACGAGTTTTAGAGGACTGTCAGGGTACAATATAATGGTTTTAACTGTGTGCATTATTCTATTTTCTAGTTCATAATAATTCTACAGCGTCACTAGACCAAATTAACTTGGTGTTAGTAACACAAAAATATTTAAGTATCTGGGTATAGTCCAAAATAAGAGTCAGAACTGTTGTAGCACTTATCCGTACATCAAACTTAAAAGTATTTTAACCTTTCCGATAAAATAAATAAATCATTAGAGATAAGATCAAAACAAGGTTTATCCGTTGTTTTTGTGTATAATTAAGTCGGTTAATTAAGGGTTTTGTTCCAGATACGTATCAATAATTGAAAGCGCTTTCAGTTTGGCTTCGGCGCTGCAGATCATGTTGAGTGTCATGGTATTGTGTCTGGTGGGTGTGCAGTTTTTATCGGTACGTAGTCATTAGTACCGCTCTCCCCTCGAGGATCTTTGGATCCCCATTCTCCCAATGGGGATCCAAAGGGGAGAACGGGGATTCATTATCATTAACACCTCGTTATGTTCTTTATTAAGATTGTCTTGATCTACTAGATTGCAGACGTGTTTCTTACGGAATTAGACATTCACAGACTTTAGTCTCGATTGCAAAGTTATCCTGTTAATACATTGATTAAAGTTTAAATTTGCAACGATTTCTCAACATCTCATGCATATAAATACATGGTTGTTTAAAATATACAGAGATGTATACATGTTTTTTTTTGTATCCGAATGATATTTATTTAACCCAATATTAAGTAAAGACAGTATGCATAACTACAAAAATTCGTAATTTACAGAAGAAAATTTACAGAAGAAAGAAAAAGAATTTAGAAGAAATAAGCTTTTGGTGTTGTATTTTAAAGAACGATGCTATCTTTGCAAGTTTATGATTTAGAAGTTGTTTATGTACCTGATAGGTATTTTATCAAGAGCCTTACTTAGTGATACATACATACCACAATATGAACAAGATTTGCAATATCATGTCATATCGGGAAGTATCATTACAAATACCCTAATAAATAAAATTTTGGGGTAAAAGAGCAAGATTTAAAACTATTTGCAAAATAAGAAAAAAATTAAGAAAGAAAATCTTTTTTTTTTTACATTCAGATGTATTATTTTAAGCAAATAATGAAATAAATGATCAATAATGTATAAAAATATTATGAGGAATCTAATGAGACACTTGTGATGTGTGTAGATCATAAATAAAATTGTTATGGTAGTAACCAAAAATTAAATATTCAATTGCTTGTAGCTCGGCGGGGTGACGGTTGTAACACCCAAAAAGGGGTTGTTTTGTCGATAAATGTAAATCTAATACAATACAATATCGACATAATAATAATAAAACCTGCTGTTAAAATATCTAGCCCTCGAGACAAAACACACTAGACATATTTTCGGAACGAGAATCGATCACTGATCATGTTCCTTGTATATCTATTTTAGTTTTTAATGCACCCTGTATTGTTTCTCGTATACATAATAATATTATTACCTGTTATTTCAAATAACAAAAGCAATCAAAGCGTTTTATAGTGTGTTTCGTCTCGTTAACTTCGTATTTTGGTACAGAACACATAAATGTAATTCATACTAACTTGTGCGCATTTCTTGAATATGGAGTTTAAAAACTTTCCCATATTTCCTTACTGCATATAAAATATGTTGCGGTACGTATCGATGCGGCTCTGCAAATCGAACTTTCTAGACACGTTGTCTTATACGAATTTGGCAGCTGTCTATTTGTCTAAAAAAGATTGTTGCACTCAACAGCACACTAGCTAAGGAATGTTTTACACTCATAATATGTTAAGAGAATTGAGAGTTCATTGAATTAATTAAGAGTTTATCGCAAACAGACAAAAGCGACGGAGCACTTAATTTTACAATATGTAGTGATTAACCAAAATAGGCCTAACCTATCTAGAAAAATAAATGAGATCCCACAAAAGCCATTAAATGTAAAAGAGCCAATTCTGTTTTACGTAAAAAGTTTTGAGATATCGTAGAAACCAAGTCTAATTTAGGTTAGTCCCTAATAATAATTTATTCGTTAAAAGTTTGTGACTGCATGTGGATAATTTTATTTTTTTATATTTATTATAGTGACTTGGCAATGAGCACTATAAATTTATCATATAATTTTTACCAGTGGTTACCAGTGACTACTTACGTCAAAATGTGCTGTTAAAATGCAATGAGCACAGATGAAAAGAAATACCATAATATTGGATAGAGTTAATCCTCATGTGTTGTTTTATATGCATTGTTGAGAAATTGCAAAACAAACATGTTCAATTCAGTCGCTACGAGAAAATTTTGGCCTACTCTCAAAAAAAAATAGGCTAGACGACTGAATTTTTATTGCATAAATGAATATCACTCTTAAATATGAGTAAATTTTCACAGGAAACAGTGTATAAAAATTATATATTTTCAAAAACGAAATTTCGCAAGTCTCGTGAAAACGCTCTACACAAAAGCCGTACCCTAAGTGTGACGTCACGATGAGGTAAAAGTGGATGAAATAAAATACCGCAGGAACATATTTGTAATTAATATTTTCATTCGTTCATACTGATTTTTTTCATTCGACATACTTCAAAAGTTCATACTGATGAATGTTTTAAGATATTCCATAGCTTCTATCGCGGGCCTTGAGCGCGGGACCGAATCCAGAAATTCCGTAACGAAAAAACCTCACGCTCCCCACTCCGACGGGCACGGAGGTGTGGCTTGAAGGCCGTGCATCGTCTAACGTCGTTTCAGTTCGGCAGTCTACGACACGGCGTTGTGTGCGTGCGACTAGACGTATGCGTGTAGACTTACTATGCAATAGCTTTACCGCGGCATTCCCCGAGTGCCACACGTATTTTTTTTTAATATTGTTATATTATGTAGGTATGTTTATAATAATAGCATAATGAATGTTTTGTATATTATGGAAGTAAACTAATGATGTAGGTATTATCGTCTCAAACTTTTTCGTCTGTGTGTTGCGTGTCGCGTGACGGTCGGCCGCGGAGTAGGGATAAAGTGAAAGGCGCTCGTCAGAGCAGCCGAGGCCAATATGGCGGCGCCTATAGTTCGCATCAGCTGACCGTGTAGTGTATAGACTAGTACTCATTTGTGCCAGTGCTATAAAATTAAGATTGATGAAGCGATTTTTATACTCTTAATGGAATATTATTCCGAAAATTTTTAGTTAAATGTCTATAATGTGAAAAAAAAATTCACTTTTACCGTGGTTTCATAAAACCACACAATCCTTTTATTTACTAATTAAGCAAAAAATGTTTAAACTTTTCTTGTTTCTAGATGTCTAAGTACGTACGTACGTATCTACTGTCTACGTGATTACTAAACTACAGATAATATATTATATTTTTTTACGTTTATCATGTGTTTAATACCTCAGTATATAAATTAAACTAAATATTTTACATGTAGCCGTCTCCCAAATTCTGGAAGCGCTTAATAATATTTGTAAATTATATTTTTTTGTTTAAAGTGATTTGCTGAAAATCAAGTAGAGAAAGTCAATCAAGTAGTTCTAACAAAATTAGAAAATAGAAAAAAAATGTTTTATCATTTTACGCACGTATTTCATTACATATTTCATTTAATATACTTTTAGAAGGCTTCTATTTGATTGCTTAGTTTCAAATAAAGTATCTTCCAATAGCACTTGTCTCAAAATCTTCTGTCTTCAAATTGCCAATAACTCAATTATTAGCTAAGATTTTCCTATCTTTAATTTTTATTTTGATATCTAAGTAAGTACAAATCTTTAAAAGTTTAATATTTAAAGAACAGTAGTATCTAGGTAGTTATTAGGAATTTCAAAATCTTAATTACATAACTTTAATTGAGTTTTATACAGCAGTTTTCCTAGCTAGAATCGAACTCATATTTTATGTTGACTTTGTCCAATGCGATTAGGCTGACAAATTAAGGAGTCATCGAATATATCACAATATCTTCATACGTTCGCAGGCGCGTTAACTAATTCTCAATTTGGCTTCCAGATCGAAAACCCCAAAAGTCATCCAATGCAAATCGTGTGGATGGCCATTTACTTAACGTGTATGTTGATAGAGGTGTTCATACTGTGCTGGTTCGGCAACGAGCTTATATTGAAGGTAATCTCGATTCTCGAACAGGGTATATTCAGCCTATATAAAGTTATGTAAGTCTTGTTGGGCAATTTGTGGTACAAAATATGCTTTTAAATTATCGTGTTTGCTTGGTGCAGTCGGTTTTTTGGCCTAGGGAAACCACCGCGCCACACGAGGGCGAGCTACGAGGGCGGGTCAATAAGTCCGTGACTTTTGGAATAAAACACAGATTTTTTGATAAATAAATCATTTTATTTTTCAACATAGTCCTCCTTGAGCTCTATACACTTTGTCCAACGCTTCTCCAATTTTTTTATCCCTTCCAAAAAATATGATTTGCCGAGGTCCTCAAAATAGGCCTTTGTTTGCGAGATGACTTCATCATTGGAGTCAAATCTTTTTCCACCGAGCCATTTTTTCAGGTTTGGGAACAAGAAGTAGTCACTCGGAGCCAAATCTGGAGAATAGGGTGGATGTGGGAGCAATTCATAGCCCAATTCATGGATTTTTGCCATGGCAACTGCACATGTGTGCACCCTTGCATTGTCTTGGTGAAAAAGACCTTTTTCTTGGCCAAATGAGGTCGTTTTTTTTTCAAATCCTCATTGAAGCGGTCCAATAAGTTGGCATAATATTCCCCATTAATTGTTCTTCCCTTTTGAAGATGGTCAATGTGGATTATCCCACGTGCATCCCAAAAAACAGTCGCCATAACTTTATTGGCTGACAAACCCACCTTGGCCTTCTTTGGCGCCGATTCACCCTTAGAAACCCACTGTTTTGACTGTTGTTTGGTCTCTGGTGTGTTGTGATAGATCCATGTTTCGTCCACGGTTACAAAACGGCGCAAAAACTCCTCCATATTGTGATTAAACAACGCCAAACCTTCCTGTGAAGTTGTTACACGATTGCGTTTGTGGTCGACTGTGAGCAAACGCGGCACCCATCTTGCGGAAAGCTTTCTCATGCCAAAGTGATCATTCAAAATTGAAACCACTGAGCCATGCGAGATGCCTATGGCTTCCACAATCTCTTGCACTTTCAATCTTCGGTCGGCCAACACCATATCGTGAATTTTTTCGATTGTTTCGGGTGTAGAGACCTCAACTGGGCGTCCAGGACGTTCGGCATCTTCAGTGCTTGTACGGCCACAACGAAATTCAGTAAACCACTTTTTTACCATTGAAATCGATGGTGCAGAGTCCCTATAGTATTTATCAAGCTTAGCCTTGGTTTCGGTAATGGTTTTTTTTCGCAAAAAATAATGCTTAATAAGCACACGAAATTCACTTTTTTCCATTGTTTCCTTAAGTTACTGGATAGTCTGATAAAGATAACTGTAAAACACAAACTAACTGACGCAGCAAGTTCAAATTTTGATAGGAGTCAACTGACAGATGCCTGTTGACAGGAGTAGTGTTGCTTTTTCAGTAAGGAGGTTAGAAATTCAAAAAGTCACGGACTTATTGACCCGCCTTAGTATTTTGGCGTTACCGCGTGGCGCGGTTGCAGTGTGTCCTCTTATAGAAATATAATGAGTAATAACTATAATAACATTGTATTTTGAGATTTTACATACGGGCCTTGCTATTTTATTAACGAATAAAAGAGACTTTTTACTGCATTCTCGATTACTAAACAATTAACAAATTATAAAGCTACCGTTCATTGAATTTATTAGAAGTTTAGTATTGTTATTATTACTACTTACGTTTTGCGGCTATTATTTTATTATCATAGCAATAATATCCGAATAATATTGCCTATTATTACGAGTCGTAAAGGAATAATACTGGTCATTAGTGTGCAATTTAATTTCCTGTGGCCATATTATGTGCTCGTGTTCATAATACATCAATAGGCTATTCTACATTTTTTTATCAAATATATTTTAAAATGTTCGTATCGATTCGATGGTCAACTAGTATTTTTATTTCCTGGAAATAATATCTCTTTATGCAAAGAAAAAATTATTAAAATTTAAACGACAATTAATGTTTGCGCCAAAACGACAGGCACCATTACCGTGACGTCATAGTTCTTATGACGTCACTTACAAGAAAAATATGGTAGCTGGCGTTATAGAAGCGGTATAGAAACTATATAAATAACAAATTTATATCATTTGATTTTGATAGATGAAACTAGCCTATTGCTTTCAAATACTTGTTAATATATCAAATGCTTTACTGAATTAAACCGGCCAGGTGACGCATAATGTCCTAGATCCTTTCGCGTTGTAAACCAAAATATACGTCAGTGCCTAAACTAAATTTGTAAAACACTACATGTATAAAATTCACATGCCGCTGTGTAAAAAATATGTTGCCATTTTACGTAAATAAAAAAAATAATCTAGTTACATTGGCATTGTTTAATTACAGCTACTGGCCTCGTAATCAGACAAATGGACACAATCCTCTAAGAGTTTTCTACTTGAAATTTCAATTTCTTAGGTAACCTGCACTTTAATTAATTACATTATTACCTCGGCAAAGGGAATTTGTAATGGGCACGTAAAGAACCCCGCCCTACCCTCATGATACTACATAACAAATAACGTGAACAAGAATAAATATTAATCTTAAGCACCATTTCCATGACAATAGTGCTAACATTATCGCACTATTTTAATTAAAAGGCAAGTCAACTTATAGTAACTATAGCCATAGTTATAGTAACAGAACAGTCGCATGGCTATAGTTCTGCTTTAAACTATACCTACCTAATACCTGCGTTAGTAAGCCCGAATGTAGGTTTCAATCGATACTATTACTTAGGATTACTATTTAAAGCGAGAATCGATGACGCGACGAAGAAATATTTAAAGCCGGAACTTTTCTAGCCAATAGACCAAAATGGCGTTACTTTTAATAGAGTGGTATTTATCGCACGCAACACATTCCTTCGCCAATCGGCGAGGCAATTTATGGCTGTTGTTTGGCTAGATAGAATGCAGATCAATAAATTCAATTTACTAGAACATTTTCGACGGCTCAAGCCCGTTGGACATTTGTATAGAGCTGTGTTTTGACAGAATTAACACGGAAAACTGACATATTTGGAGCTTTCGAAACGCTTTTAAATAAAATTATTATCGCATATGAAAATCAAAGAATTTTCGCAAAATAGATTTTACGAAAATATAATTTATATAACGCTTTTATTATACGATATTATCAACTGATCCCTTGATATCCCAAAATCGTAGGTATGCAAAATTATTAAGCACCTACACACTCCTTAATGTTACTAATCATATATAACTTTTTGGACTTGTTTCGCCGAACATAATAATCTACTAATATAATCCTACAGTGCTGATTCTCTAACAGATTAGCAGTTTGGGAGTTTGGAGTCTAGAACTTATGTTATCATATAGCGTTTAACTAAGATACAAACTCGAAGATAAATTGTGTGATTCGTGGGGTAAGCCTGTTTACAGTTTGCTCACTTAAAATCTGTCCAAGTAATTGATGTATTGCGGTGCTCGAAAACTGTTTCATACTTTCATACTTAGGACATAAATTATATTAAATCGACCTTCGACCCTTGTTCACAAGAACGTTGTGTAACGCGAATTTAAACTCGCGTTATTAATTGTTAATAGAGCCTATTATATTGCGCGAACGTAAAACCTTTCGAGAATTGTTTGTTTATATGAGTATCCTACTAATCTTATAAATGTGAAAGTTGTGAGGATGGATGGATGAATGAGTGTTTGTTACTGTTTCACGCAAAAACAACTAAACGGATTTTGATGAAATTTGATGTGGTAGTAGTCTGAGCTCCAGATTAACACATAGACTACTTTTTACTCCGAAAAAGTACAGTATTCCGTGTGCTAAAGCTAGTACTAATATAACTTACAACGTTGTAACCTACGTAGATTCATGTTTGATTATTGCAGAGTTTGCAGCTGAGAGAAGCGGCGTACGATGGCACATGGCTGGAGTTGGACTCGAAAACGGCAATGTACTTGGTAATTTTTCTGGAACGTTCCAAGAACCCGCTGAGGGTTACCGCAGGCAAAATATTTACCCTGTCCCTCGATACTTATACTTATGTAAGTAAATATCTGAATTAGTAAAGTTTGCTCGGATGTTCTTGCATCCGCAGGCATTCTTTTTCATTTTGCTCCATTCCTGGACGTTATTATGCCTTCCAGGAAAGTTTTAAGGGTAGTGCCGACTTCATTACTAACTAACTTTTCCACTTTTATTTGATGCATCAAAATATTATGTTTCTTTCCCATTATATCAAACTCATGGTACTCATATTTCGAATTCACTTAGGTACTACTTAATAATATTTTATGTTTTTGGCGTTATGTAGGTAAATTTTATTTTTTTTTTAGATTATCAACTGGTCGTATAAAGCATTTGCTGTCATGAGTAACGTGAAAAACTAAAATAATATACAAAGAGATATATAAGTAGATTTTAGTTTTGTTTTGTTAGAGACTACCTACAATTAGAAGATTACAAATAAAGAATTAATAAATAATTTTGTTTTTTTCTTATATTTTTAATATAATTGGTAAATAATATATATTGATGTCCATAAAGTGATTACTTTATTAGTAGTATACATTGAATATAATTCACACGCAGAACAATTTTGTTATTATTAGTAGATATAATAAAAATTCTAAGGTCAAATGCAGACAATACTTACATCACTTAAAAATGCTAAAATATAAATATTTTTAAATGGAAATATAAAAAAAACTAGATTCCGATAAATAGAGACATTATCGCACATTAAATTAAGTACAACCAAATAATGAACATATACAATAGAGAATATGCATGTATTTTTTTAAACGTTTCTACTGGTTATAAAATTACCAAATATATATATTAGGTCTATATTATTATGAAATTGGCGTTTTGTAAAGGAGGGACATAAAGTCGATTTTTGGTGTGGCAGTGGCCTAGAGCGAATGACCAACCTCGGTTGTTTAGCAGCTAGCTTCGCCATCATGATTTGCAGTTGCTGGCAATAGACATCTGCCGTAATCGTCTGGCCAGATTAAAGAAAGCTGTAGTGAACGACACCGGCACTAGTCCACCATACGCTCACAAGTAACTTTTTTTGAGTCAATTTTCGCTTGGCGCAGGCTTTGGCTGGTTCGCCAGGGTTCAGCCATTGCGATGAGCATTTCCGATTGTCGTACAGGATCCACTTTTCATCACAGGTAATGATTCGATTTAAAATCCCTTCATTATTGTGCCGGTTGATTAATGTAACGCAGCAGTCGACGCGCGTTTGTCCATGTCCGTCCATTTTTTTCGAAATTTTGATAACTTCTTGCAAGGGAAAAATTTCAACTACGATGGGGCAGTCCAAAGCGCCTTCAAAGATTTTATTGATTTCTGTCCGAATGTTTTTTTTAGTAAAGAAATCAATGAACTACCTATGAGATGGCAAAAGTGCTTAGATAGTAATGGTATATACTTTGATTAAATAGTTATATTATGTTTAAAAAAATCGAATATATGTTCCTCCTTTACAAAACGCCAATTTCATATGTAGGGAACTAATATAACACATCTTAAATATTATCCATTAGGCTGGAAAAAATGTTTTAAAATCGCAATAATTTTTGGGCGACTTAAACACGCCATTTTTGCGCGCTTGATGACGTTGCGCACCTAAAATAGACAGTTGACAGTCAAAATCATTGTTTGACTTTGATATACGGTCATACACAAGTTCGATGTAAGCCATAGACGTATATATTATAGACGAGGCGTGTGGAGGCAAAAATTGTTTCCAGTTAAATTGCCCCAATATTGAGATTTTTGGGGCCATTTGACATATGGTAAAAAAAAGACGGCTGACATTGATGAAAACTAAGATGGCGTAACTTTTTCTTGTATGAAGATTTGTTCTGTCAATGTATACGTCATAGCCTATCTTGAGTTTTGAAATCTTTGATGTAAACAAACAACGAAGTGTATAGTTACAAAGTTATAAAAATAAGTGATAAAATCGACTTATTCATGGTAATAAAAGAAAGCACAGCATCCCATGTTATAAATATTGTGTAGTCCCCTGTGTTCAAATATAACCAAAAACTGCACCTGACAAAGTTTATTTTCGTATTCTGAAAGGTGCAAGTATGTAAAAAAAAGTGGTACAAGGCGATGAGAAGAGACAGTGTATCTTGTTTGAACACTTTATACTGTTGTGAAGATCAGTCAGTACATGGGAATAGATTTCCTACGCATACTTGTTTTATTTACAAACCTCGACAAAAACAACCTCGTTAACGAAATGTTCGTAAATTTATTTAATTCATTCATTTTTATGTAACATCCTAGTGTAAGTACTAAATACATCTTATAAATAAATATTCATATTTTGAAAACAACAAACCATAGAAAACACGAATTAACTTCTTCTTTTATTTATGGCAATGGCTATGGCGGTTGCAAAGGTTTTAGTGTCGAGAATTCATAGTTTTTTTCATCATTGTACGAATTATAAAAAACGGCAATGATTTAATACCTTCCGCTTTAAATATTAAAAAAATGAGTTTTGAAAGTTGATACACGTCCATCTGTACGCAGACGTCACGATTTGTTCCGCCAATACATAACCTTTTTTAAAATTTTCGCGGGATTTTAAAATAAATACTTTTTGATGATTAAATTTTAATATTAGTTCACGATAAATATTATGTTTTTTAGCGATAAAGATAACAAATAAAAATATTTTATCCATTTTGATGTCACATGCATATTCAATATTCATCATAATATGGAAAATGTGTCATATTTTAAATCAAAATGTGACATATTTAATACATTAAACAACATTTAATAGTTACATTAAAAAGCAATTGCTTTACAGTATTTACTTTGAACTGTTACGAAACATTACGATTTTCATTTCATAGAAGCCTTACACGATTTCATCTTTATGACTATAAGAAGGCATTTAATATAATTAAACTGCTATTACAAGTTCGGAAGTTCCGTAGAGCCCGTACAAATAGGACCGGGAATTGTGTTTCCCTATTAAGCAAAAAAAGAAAAGTTTTGGAACGACCGCCAACTCTGTTAATATAGAATCTATAGATAGGCACTAATAATAATGCATGTATACATATACATTTTTCTTATTAACGGATATAATATAAGACTACGAAATAATTACTGTAAAAATAGTTTTTTCTTTTGTTAAGACGAATTTAGAATGGGTCTTAATTTTATGAAAAATTGCGATTTACTCGTAGGTACTCGAAAAAAGATTTGTTTGAGTTCGTAGAAACTAAAGTTTAACTAAAATAGTGAATGGAATGCGAGACCAACACTATTATATATAATCCAGTACGAAATAATTGAATATCAAACACAGAAAACGAGAGTTTTTAGGGAAAAAATACGGCACGTTTGGTTGGCACAAGAAAGCCACAATAGATCAGATTTCCATACAAATTGATGGTAGGATAGACAACGGAACACCTAATAAATATTATTAGCTTCAAATAAAATTCCGATAACATGGTTATGGCTCTCTTTAAAAATGCTGGCTAATTGAATTCTTCTATATTAAAATGCCTGCCTTGTCATGTGCCATCGTTTAGAGTTTGTCGGACCCCAGAAGTTATAAAATATGCGAAAATTGTCGTCCTTATTTTTGTTTTTATTAAGTAATACATGACTAGTAGGTAGACACCACATCTGATTTTGGTAATTAAAATATTACTGGGCTGAAATTCTACTAGAAACAAATAGACAATAATTAGATGGACGCCAAGCTTCCTTATATGGACTGCGAAAAGAAAACTGCCGAAAGCGACCCAAGCTCTAATTCAACATTGATATCAATTTGATAATATTTATATCATCAACAAATAAATAAAATTGAATTGTGTGTTTGTAATTTAAATTTTTACTGCTTTTTACTAAATTCATATGAAAGTATATACGGTGCTTAAAATAGAAAAAAAATATTTTTTTTAATTTTTGCCTATCCGTCTGTCTTCCAGCAAATCTATGATTCGGCTGGACCGATTTTCAAGGGATTTTGCTGGCAGATAGCTGATGTTATTAGAAGTAACTTAGGCTACTTTTTTCTTAGGGTCCCATTAAAAAATTGGGTTCAATTTCCGTTATTTCTACGCAAACGAATCGTAATACGTATCAAAAATAGATACGACCAGTTTCTGGATATTACGATCTTACATTAAAATAAATAAGTTCCGGACTGCCCACTAACGCTTAGTTTATCGCTATTCGCGATATAATATATATAAAACTAATCTACAACTATTATTATTGGAACGAAGTTATAATATATATATTATAACTTCTAATATAAATATATAGTTGATAATGAAGAATTGAAGCCTATTTTGGAATATATATATATATATATATATATATATATATATATATATATATATATATACAGAGATTAGCCGGAAGAAACACACAGACTGACAGACGAACAGAAAAATGTTAACAATTTATATTTTATTGTAAGTACATACCGATCATGCGTCTTTTAAATGCATTAAGTGAAAATAAAAGCTGTTAATTTGAAATTACAAACAGACACTTCAATTTTGTTTATCTGTATAGATATAATATATTATATTAACAAAACAAATAGTTGAACTAAGTATATATTATAGTGCGCGCGGAACTAGTTGGTCGCGCCTTAGGTAGGGACAGGGGTGATGGGGCGGGGCGGGTTGCTTGCCGCTCGCAGTGTTGCCGCCGCGAAGTCTGGTTCCGTACTGAGTAATAACATCAAGCGCCCTTCCGTCCCATCGCTCGCATACCTAAGGCCCGGCTAGTCACAATATGTAACAGTCATAACAGTCACAATGTGTAATTGCAAAATTCTACATTATTGTCAAGGTGATAAGGTCATTTTTTGTATAATTCTTAATAGTCGTTATTACATTGTGATTTCGAGTGGCAAAAAGTGTCGTGCCTATAATCCGTCCAACCCCAATACAATTCGCAATGCGCCATAAGGAACTTCGTTCCAAAAATATTCTATTTTTATTACGCTTTTTCAATTGAATATTATATAAACGCACTAGCACATTTTTAGATACAAAGAACAATTGAAGTACCTAATTTAAAAACAATATTTTTGCTGATTCGTTGAAATGAAAAGATAGAATCAATCAGCGAGGGATAACAGTTTCTGCGAGCCAGCAGGGCTCAATCCCTATTGAGCTTTGGTCATACAAAACGAAGTTCCCAACTTTCATCGTATTCGGGATTGAGTTTTAGTTTACATTGCAGATCAGAGAAGATCTGAAATATTCATTATTTTTGTAATAAGCAACATAGGCTAGTATCATGATTTCCCATGAATTTAACCGGCATAACAATATACGAGTAGTAATGAGAATATGCATGTGACACCAAAATGGATAAAATCTTTTTTTGTAATCTTTATCGCTAAAAAAACATACCTGTACAAATGTTTTTGAAATTTATCGTGAATTAATAGTGAAATTTAATCATCAAAAAGTGATCTTTTTTAATTCCTGCTCTAATTACAAAAAAGGATATGTACTGGCAGAACAAAACGTGACGTCATCATATAGACGAACGTGTATCAACTTTCAAAACTATTTTTTTTTATATTTATGGCGGAAGGTATTAAACAGAATTTTCGTATAAGGCTGAGACTATAATATTATTATGATCCGGAATCCGGAAGGCCGAAAAAAATTCTGAGCATTGAAAATAAAACTCTGTGCTAATACAATAGATTTGAAAATCGAACACATGAGTGTTGAGACAAATGTCAATGTCATATTGACAATGGCAGCTCGACACTCGTAACTTCCATTTTCAACTCTATTGTATTAGCGCAGAGTTCTATTTTCCGTGAATATGAATTTTCCAGGGCCAGGCGGATTCCAGCTGATATAGTCCCAGCGTAATAAGTCTTAGGCCCGTATTAATGAAGCGTTCTTATCTCTAAGACAATTCTCAAGAAAGTACTTAAGATGTTGTTTTATTTAATAGACCGTACTTAAGTACAGCTGTAGGTACGGCGTATCAAGTGAGTGCGAACGTATTAATAAACGAGACTCATTACTCAAGTACGCTGTCATTGCTGTCAAACTGTTACTTGAGACGCGGTTTCGTGGGTACAATCAAACCTTGACTTGAGAACGGCTTGCTTGGGAATTGGGATACAGTACATTATTATTTGTGGTGTTTTTGGGTGTGTTACAATTATGTAAATTAAAATCTAAATACTTATGACTAAATAAACTCAGAATTTACACTACATACTCAATACAAAATAAAGTTATAAAAAAAGACGCTTATGGATACTTATTCTTCTTTTTTTTTGGTAATCGCAGTTGCAAAGGTTTTGCACCATTCTGCCAGTGTCGAGTATTTGTAGAAATATTTTCGATTTTATTTATTTGTTTATAATTAAAAATTAAATAAAACATTTATTTATTTACTTATATTAAACGAATTATCTATTTGATAATTAATTGACTTGATTTGACACTTGACAGCAGAACTTTTTTTCGCTGCCCAAAAAACAATCCTTATTATATGAGCCCTCCCTCCTACAATTCCTCGCCCTATCAACCTTAAATCTGTTCTGTGTTTTGTAAATACTCCTTTTACTGAAACTTTATGTACATACTGTGGTACTGGACCTAAATTTGTCTGTTCTAGGTTTTAGATTATTCAACAGACCTCCTTCCTGTACACCGTGCCCTTGTTTATTCATAAAACCCACTCAATAACAAATAAATCAGTTTTTTCAATATAAAAAATACAGACTAAACTTTTTTTGCTATTTATATTATTAAATATTACATTTTTAAAAAGAAATATTGTAGGAATGTATAATCAATAAATCCGTTTTTTTCATAAGTGTAAACGAAACGTTATTTTGTTCGTTCTTTGTCGTGTAGATGACGCTTAAAAGTTGAATAAGTGATCTCAATAACGTTATCAACTGAGACGGTCTTGAGATCATACTATGTATTAAAGACCGTCTTGAGAAGCTAATCGTTATTTGAGACTGTCTCAGCCAAGAAAGGTATTGAGAACGAGTTTGAGAACGGTTTATTAATACGGGCCTAAGTGTAAGAGGCATAGGCACAGAGGGACAGGAGATGCGAAGTAGGAGGGACGGCCGGAGTTACGAAGCTCTTCTTCCCAAGCGCTGCTGCTGCATATAAGATAGTTAAAAAGATAGACATAACACACCACACCACACAGATCCTGACCGGACATGGCGGATTCGCCTTCTACTTGCATAGATTCAAGCTGAAGGAGGATCCGTCGTGCCTGTGTCAGCCAGGAGTTGAGGAGACAGTTCCTCACCTGTTATTCGAGTGCCCCATTTTTGCTAGCAATAGATACGATATTGAGCAAAAATTGGGCACATCGGTGACGGGTGAGAATCTGCCTGCCATCCTGGGGGGAAAGAAGAGGGATATCTTCCTCTCGTTCTGTAAGAGGATTGTGGGTGTAATTAATAAGAATAATTGTGATATCTTAAACTGTGATAATAATTAGTGTTAGGTTCCTTTAGCGGTAGGTTTTTATTGTGATATTAGGTTAGTTGAACGTTGTACTGTATTTTTATTTTTATCTTATTTTGTTTTATTGACATTTTTTTAATTTGTAATTTTAATTTAAAAAAAAATAATTATTGGAATATTATTGAATGCTATTAATTATTATTGAAATTTTAAAGTGGAATTTATATAACTGGGATTTATATTGGAATTATTTTAATGTATATTTTAAATTGGACATCTATCTTATTGCTAAGTAATGTAGGTACTACATGTAAAAACTTGACGAAATGATTGTATCATTGAAAATTGTAAAACTGAAAATAAACCTGGACATGTACGTAGCAATAAGAAATGATAAAACAAAGAAATAAAAAAGAAAAAAGAATTAAGGAGACAAAGAAAAAATACGAAAACAATAAGCACTGATCATGTTAGGGGTAGGAAAAAAAAAAGTGTAAGAGGCAGAATGGTGCAAAATCTTTGCAACCGCCATTGCCATAAACAAAAGAAGATGTTAATTCGTGTTTTCTATGGTTTCTTGTTTTCAAAATATGAATATTTATTTATTAGATGTATTTAGTACTTATCACTAGGATATTACATAAAATTAAATTAATTAAATATGTTTACGAACTTTTCGTTACCTAGGTTGTTTTCGTCGAGGTTTGTAAATAAAACAAGTATGCGTAGGAAATTTATTTCAATGTACTGACTGATCTTCACAACAGTATAAAGTGCTCAAACAAGATACACTGTCTCTTCTCATCGCCTTGCACCACTTTTTCTTACATACTTGCACCTTTCAGCATACAAAAATAAACTTTGTCAGGTGCAGTTTTTGGTTATATTTGCACACAGGGACTACACAATATTTATAGCATGGGTTGCTGTGCTTTTCATGGTAATAAGTTGATTTTATCACTTATTTTTATAACTTTGTGAACTAATCACTTCGTTGTTAAATTACATCGAACTTTTATGTGACAGTATGTCAAAGTCAAACAACGATTTTAACTGTCAACTGTCTTTTTTTTTTAATATACGGCGTCGGCTTATCTTAAAACCATTTGCCAGTTTCAAGAAAAAAACAGGCGGGAAATAGAACTTTCGCTTCAATTTTCAACACTGTGTTCATATATCGTCAAGTCTAAAGTCTAGTCAAAGTCCAAATAAATAGTCAGTACAGTCAATGAGTCATGTCAGTCGATTCAGTAAAGTGGTAGACGCTTTACTGAAAGTTCCTAGGGAGTTTTGGCGGGAAACACACAGATAGCACGTTTTTAGAAGTTGTACCATTTGCCCACACTTGTGCACCTTAACGAATATTTAATGGTTAATATTCTACCAATATTACACATTAAGAACTGAGATAACACAAATTTATGAAATATTACAAATTCACAACGACACCCATTAAACTCCCCGGCAAAACTCCAACTGTCTATTTTAGGTACGATGACGTTCATCGCACACAACTCAAGCGCGCGAAAATGGCGCGTTTAAATTGCCCAAAAATTAGTGTGATTTTAAAATATTTTTTTCAGCGTAATGGATAATATTTTGTATGTGTTATACATATATATTTGGTAATATTATAACCAGTAGAAACGTATAAACAAAAATAAAAAATATATATGCATATTCCCTATTACATTAAAAACAATCTGTACCTACGATGGGACGCGACGTACCTGAAATATATAGTGAAATGAAGCAACCTACTCATATCTCATAAATCTAAAATAGTAGTTTAATTACTCAAAAACAATCAAACAATTATGGTGAAAGTTGTATAATTAACCTTTATAACGTGTAGAATTTCAGTTGAACTTCGTGAAATTGGTCATAAATGAAGAGTTCCCAACTAATTGGCGAACACACCGCAACGACAACACTACTTAAAACTATCTTCTCCAACTGTTACCAACCAATAAACCGAATAATTGGAACAAGTTTATGCAAAACAATGCTTTGATGTTTGACAATATTGGGGCAAGCAGTGAGAACCCACTAAGTTTGTCCGCAACCGAACTAGTCATACTCGCATTACTGTTCAACAATGTTTTAAATACAAATTAGCTTTGGTTTGGATATTTGAACGCTAAATTTTATAATCATCTTCTTCTTCTTCTTTTGGCATAGCCACCCCTGTAATAGGAGTTGCCAACGTCAGAGTGATTGTAAATTTTATAATCAGTCAATCGTAATTCATTGACCGAATTTTCGATTGTTTTTCTGTCAACAGGCGGCGCTTGGAAGCACGACGGTACTTGTCGTGTCAAAAAGCCATCAGATGTCACAAATTTAAAAACCCTCATTATAATCAATTTTATAAAAATCATCACATACCTATTATGTGTGCAGTAATATTATTATTTTAGGTATTGTGTAATTAATTAATAAAAGACACCCTTTATGATTAACCATTGAAAAATTATATTATAAATCTGATTTAGGTATTGAGAGCCATAAAATGACAAAAAAATGCATAACAATATTATAAATAGAATGGACATAAATATGGACTGAAAATGGACAGAATAGTATTTATAAGTAAGACATTTTGTCTACTATCTAGATCATATTAATAAAGTTAACGACAAGAGAGATAGGAGCTGTTTCGCATATTATTACTTAACACTAATTAATGAGAAACTTGACGGTTTTCACTCAACGATGGTGCTCTTTGTGACTAATGAAATTGCAGCGACCGACCGAGAGCAGTCATTTTAAGGTGATGACGTAAAAACGTAAACGTTACGCCGCGCAGTCATGGTGCTATTTCAAGGAAATTAATCTTGCAATTTACAATTGCATTTTATATTGTCATGTACTCGTGTCATATCTCGAAAATTCATGCGGTGTTTACCTTCATCTAAGCCGCAATATCTAAGTAATATCAAACGTTAATCAAAGATCATATCTGGTGGTAGGCTTTCAAGAGCCTATTTAGGACAAAGCAATATATCTATTAAGATTTTAGAGAGAGAATGTAACTACTAGACATTGGTCATAAAAAATGTATACACCACCCCACGAAATGTTTCACTATCAAAACTTTAACTAGACAATATCGGGATGCCAAGTCAAAAATATTGCCATTAAATTTGCATGTACCGCGTTCGATTGTAAATTAACAGGCAGGTTGGCTCGGGGCCAGCAGTAGCCGTATCGGGGAGCTCTCCAAAGGATCGCACGTGACTTTCGCAAGGTTCTTGTGGACAAGGGTAGAGCTTTAATTTCTTAATGCGGCATTATGCGTTCCAATTACGATTAGGAGAGGGGATTAATTAGTGATTTCATGTTATACTTTTTCATGTGAATTTCGGATTTCCTACCAGTCTTATGTTCAGTTTCAGTTATCTCAAAGGCGGCGACCGACAAGGCTTATTATAAATCTTAAAACCTTAAACATTCACATTAAAATGGATTTTCTATACAAAAAAATTCAATTGAAGTTCTGTTTGTAATTTTAAATTAACAGCTTTCCACTTAATGCATATCATGAAAGTTTAAACGGTACTTCCAATAAAAAATCAATTTTTAAAATATATGTATGTCTGTATGTCTGTTTGTTCCGGCTAATCTCTTTAAATTTTTCACTGGCAGATAGATGAGGATAGGTGTCACTGAGGCTACTTTTATCTTATGGTGGTGACGTTTAAAAAAATGGGCTCTATTTCCGTTAGTCCTGCGCAAAGTTGCGGGTTCCAGCTAGTTTTAGAATAAAAACGTTTGTTTATTTTTATTTATTGGGTCTCCATTACACCCCTCAGTTTCAGTTACTCAAAAGTTAAGGTGCGAAGTGGAAACTTCTTGTCTCTGTTACCAAAGACATCCACAGACGTATCAGTAGATACTATCGGCGTAGGGTTCTTATAACTCCATTCCTATCGGCTCCACTTACCACTTACCTTTTGATGACCCTCATCCAAATCCCTACCTATTACACAGGCTACGGCTTCCCTATGAAGGAGTATCAGCCTTCGCCACTGGTAGGTACCCTGATCTATTTCACATACCTCAGTACAGATAAAACTAAAAACCGCAGCTGGATTTATTCTTTAATCTATCACAAAAATCAATGGCGCTATATAATACCGCTTAGCACGTCTTTGTATTTAAGAAGCGTTAAAATTTATCTAGTCGAATAATCGCAGCCAAACGACGAAGTCGGGCCATTATGTCTGGCTACCAGCCAACGGTGGGTTCCTCTAGCGCACCAGCTAACTAACAACTATCCTGCTATACTTATTAACGGTGGATACCATAATATGTAATTGGCATAAACCATATAATAGTATTAGTTTACCTTTCTAAGGCAAAACAATAAATGTGTCGGATATTTATGGCCACAAGCAATGCATTCTTGCAGTTAAATAAATTCAAGTAACTTATAACATGACATTAATTTATTATTAAACACTTGCCTACCTAAATCAATTTTTTCCTTATAATTACCAAAAACTGGGCAAGTGCGAGTCGGACTCGCACACGAAGGGTTCGGTACTAGACGTTTGTTGTATGGGAGCCCTTTTTATATTTTTTTTTTCAGATTTTTAGTATATATTGTTATAGCAGCAAAAGAAATACATAATCTGTGACAATTTTAACTGTCTAACTATCATAGTTCATGAGATGCAGCCTAGTGACAGACGGACAGACAGACTTAGTAATAAGGTCCCATTTTACCCTTTGGGTACAGAATCCATTTATTGAAATAGGCTTGCTTTACATGACGAACAAGTACGTTACTAAAGGTACATTGACGCAAGCCTTACCTCACCAACTTTTGATTACGATCCTCTATGTAAGCGATGATAGTTGTAAACGAAATAGATTGCATTGCTTACGTCTTCGATCTGTGATTTATGTCCGGTTCTGTACGGTTCTAGAACGTTCCTGAACATCCCCGCCGAAGATAAATGGCGTACGTGAAGCTTGTTTAGATCCAATTTATAGACGGTAAAGGTGATATCCCATTTAGTGACCAATTGATAACATACGGCACACAGTTTTCGAAAATCAAGGAAAAATCAACTTTAAGATTAGGTAGGACAAGAGGAGCAAACAATTCTTCATTCTGTGTTTAGACTTAAGAGGAAACTTACTTCTTGTAAGGCACAGGTCATATTACCCATAGGCTATCTTGCTCCATTTAATAATAATAATATCTATGGACGCGTCACACCACGTCAATCTGGTCCCGTGGTAAGGTCTCGAAGAACTTGTGTTACCTGTGTACCTGTAATGAGCTGGCAGATTGCTATCAGACTCCATTTGCTTTTGCGGCATAACGATAGTGTGTTTGTATTTTTTTTTAAATTATGATTACGAAACAGGTTAACTATCAGTAAGTTCAAAACGTCGTCATTCAATCATTTGACGGTTTTTTGCGATACAAAAATATAACCTATCTACCAATAAATAGTTATTGGTAGATAGGTTATTTAATCGAGTTGACTAAAGCGTCAACTTGCGTAATACTTGTTTGTACCAGTTCTATAGTATACCTAACAACTATACCTACCTTACTAACAGGCTCAATTCACACCGGCGCAGAGTCGAAGCGACACGACGCGCTACGTTTTTCATCTAAGTATATCATAATATTCTCTATTTCGGTGGTTCTTCAAAATTTGGTTAACTTGGTATTAGCAGCAATTTCTACACATTTATATCTATTTTATCCAATATTTGAAACTATTAAGCGATAATATAAAGTTCATGTAATTTGGTCACTCACATTAATTTGTGTCAGAATTTTTTTTTATTTTCAAAAATCACTACTTCTTACTCCAAATATCAGTCCCTAGCCATGTAAGATCTCCCAAATTTAGCAAACATTTCATTGTTATTCTAATTCTTTAAAAAATATTTTGATTTAACTCGACTTAAACACGCTTATTATTACATCACTAACCTAGTCATTGCGATTTATTTGTTTAATAACAATACGTTTTATCATATAATTTTAAGTTAAAAAGTATAAGCGTTAAAAAATATCAGAGTGCTAAGTGTGAGTTATTCTTTTCGCGTTCGATCGTGAGCGCGTTTGGCGTTTACTAGGAATTTGTATGTGATTTGTACAGCGCCATCTAGTTGTAAACGCTACTACTAGGTCAAATCACATACAAACTCCTAGTAAACGCCAAACGCGCTCACGATCGAATGCGAAAAGAAAAACTCACACTTAGCACTTAGTTTGTGAAATTCAAAAATACACGGCATCTAAGCTTATGGCGTTTTTCATAACTTGCTCAAGCGAAAGCATCGATGTGAAGTTAATTGTAAACACGACCAATGCCGCGTCAGCCATTTCGTATTTAGTGCGGTTGCCGACTTTTTTTACGGAAGCACGTGCTGTGACAGTCAAACTCTCAGTCCCCAGGTAAGTCGTTACAAAGATAGTTAATGAATAAATGTTCTCATTACATACTTATACTAAATTTGAGCTTTGTTTGCCTTGTTATTTTGAACTCCTGCTGGTTTTTTTGTTTATTTTAAATAATAGGCTATGTTTGATTTTGCTTTGATTCTTCAGCCCCTAGACCGTCAGGCCCTCGTCGTAAAAGTGATAATAAAGGCCCGATGCCATACCTAGGCTACAAAGCAACGCTTATGGTAATGTGATCCATGATTTTAAAAATAAAATATGTCTATTTATTATAGAATATGGCACCTAAAATGAAAACTTTACTGTCTAAAGAAGAACTCGCCAAAAAAGTCTGAACCGGCCAATAGACTGGAAATAGTGGGAGCCCCAAAGGAAGATCTCTGACCGAGCAAGGTAGTATGCGCGGGTCAGGCCGAAGCCCGCTTGTAAGCGTTTCAGATATTGTATATATAGCGCCGAACTGTGAAAACTTGGATAGTGCAATTCAGGATCGTGGCGCTTATTGGTCCGCCAAATCACTTCCCCCGAAGACCGGTCGAAATTTTGAGTCATCTGCTTAAATCCCCAGTGCCAGGGAAACCTAGTGAGTCGGAACTGTGCTGCTGCTGCATGAGCTCCAGTAAGTCGGAGTGCTGCCGTCGCGGGGCCGATGCTACGTGCTGACCAGAAGAGATTTGATCTGCTTGCTGACCGGTCGTTGTAGTAAGAGTGCCCGTTGAAGCCGATGAGGGTTCGACCAGGCGGCGGTGCGTTGAGGCTGATGGTCGATGTACCCGATGAGGCTGAGTACTGGCTGGCGTGGTGCAGAGGGGCGGGGAGTAATGAAGATGATATCCATAAGAAGGCGTGTCTGTTGAGGGTCACCAATGTGAGAATAGTGGGAGCCCCAAAGGGAGCGAGGTGGTATGCTCGGTCAGGCCGAAAACCACTTGTAAGCGTTTCAGATATTGTACAAATATGTAGCGCCGAACTGTGAAAACTTCGATAGCGCGATTGAGGCTCGTGGCGCTAATTGGTCCGCCACAAGACGTTTGGAAAAAAATTAAAAACGACCCTGTTTTGCTAGCAGAGCACAAAGAAATAGAGCGACAGAAATATCTAAATAAAAAGGACAAAGGAAATGTGTCGAAGACATGACACCACGTAAGCCAGAAGAGCTCGAAAAAAATGGGTAGCCTACTCATCAGATTATAGAAAAAAACAAAAGATTCGTGGAAATGGTATAAAATACATGGACCAAAATACGCCGCTGTCATCGGACGAGGACAATATTCCTAAAGATCCTATCATAAGATAGAAGAGCTAAAGCTCAAAGGAGTATGGTTCAACGGAAGAAAGGAAATAGTATAACGAAAAGGAACCACTAATGAGTACATTAATAATATTTTAAAGAAAAATTTGCCAGCGAACAACAAAGAAACAGAGGACTGAAACGTATAATGAAAAATAAGAAAGCACTTACCTACACCCAAAAAGTAAAAATTGAAGCCATGGTAAACGACCCGTTACTCAAAAAGCAGAATTGATAAAAAAACATTATTTGGCGAGATTTTCCAGACGTGACTGTTTGTTACAATAATTAATAATAATATGCAAGTCATTTTGTTTTGTTAAAGTTAATTTTGAAATAAAAATGTGATTAAACACATTAACGTCTTTGGCGTCAGTCCCTATCATGTCTCGTCAGTCCCTAGATCACTAATTCAAAAAAAACTTTAATTTCTCTTAAAATACTTAGTAAAGGCCCTTTTAGATGCAACAAAGTAGACATTATTATACCCACAGTATAGAATTAGAAATTTACTGATAACCTTCCAAAAAGGCCTTGTCAAATTAGGCCATAAGTTAACTAACTAAATTTTGAAGAACCCTCCATTTTTCATTATAAAGGTAGATAAGTGTTATAGAAATATGGTAGCGCGCGACATCGCGAAAGTCGGTCTAGTAGTTTCGGAACCTATTCAATGCAAACAAACAAATATTTCCACATTTTAATATTAGTATAGATTATCGGAGTGTAGGTGAGCCTGTATGTGACGTGTCTCCAAAAGATGTATGTTTTTTTTGGTTTATGGATGATGATGATTGCTAAAGATGTTTTTCAAACCACGTTATGTCACTGCAAATGCAAAAAGCTGTAAGTACGTACCTAATATTTATTCTCGTTCTTAAGGTTTTTTAATTAGTAGGTTTTCAGGTAACCGTATTATACCTGTTTACTAACTTAGGAGCTACGATACTACATACAGATACACAGACAAAGTATACGTCAAATAGGTATAAACGTCACACTTATTTTTATTTCGTCGGGGTTTAGACTAAATTGCAACTAGAAGTTGCAATTTATTGCTACGAAAACTCTTGTCGATAAATGAAAACATATTTGTAATATGCATCGAATATTCACAATCTTAAGCAATTATGTTCGCATCCGAACCACCTTAAATGTCAATTAAAAAGTGGAACAAGTTGTTATGAAAAATCTTTTAACAATTTTCAATTGTTTTAAAAATTATCCAATTTCACAAATCAATTGTCCCACAAGAGGTTGGAGTTATTATTGACGATCAAAATTGCGAAGCGGTGCTAATGCTTTCAATCGTGTAGAAAATTTTATTGCATTCAATGGATGTGCTGAGAATTCGCCTCATGACTCCGGCGTATACTATTTATAGTATACGCCGGAGTATACTTCACACCAACTTAATAACTGCCGCAAACATAATGTTTTGTTGTCTCGATCCTTTCTCGATCATATTTACAGGCAGTTACATTTTCGTATATATTTTTTTAATGTAAATTACAGTATGCGCCACTACAATTTAAATAATTTATAGACCTTTAATAGAAACAATTTATTTTAGCCAAATGAATTGTTTTTGGGATTTTTTCTTCGAATCTGATTTTGTGTTAAAACATGACCATTTCTTATATTTGTTTCGGACTGATACTAAAAAATAAAATTACAAGAAACCATTTTTATAGTCATTTTCATAATGTTTTTCTTAAGTCTTGTTAATTATAATTATGAGCGTAACTTGTGTAATTACGTGTTTAATATCTTTTTGAAATTGTATCTGTTGTCACAGAAACAAGAACGAAAATAAACAAAGCAATTAATTATGAAGTAAACAACCTTGGCTATAACAAAACCTTCTAGATCCTATTAAACCTACTTTCATTTCATTTTGGCTATTACTTTCAGTTGTATCGCTTATATATATATAAAAGAAAACTAAATAAAAAGTATCATAAATATATTCGTCTGATCGGGATTCGAACCCGGACACCAATTTGTCAATAACGCAAAAAGCCTGACGCTAACCAAAACGCCAACTGGATTTAACAAAATCAAAATCACTCGTGTCTTATTACGCGATGAAAGAAATAAATCATATATAACCTAAAATGCGCAGCTTTCCAGGGGTAAGGCCTGCATACTAAATTTCAAGGAAATACTTGCAGCCGTTTCCAAGATACCGATTATATACAAGGTGTTTTTCCAGTCAGTGTCTAAACTTTCAGGAATGAATATACTCTTGAATATAAGCAGCTTTTACTGTGAGATCAACTTTCCTACTTGAAAATAAAAACAGCTGTTTCCTACAAAACGGCTACGTCATATTGATTTTTTTTATCAAGTAGGAAAGTTGATCCCATAATAGAAGTTATAGTAAGTAAGTATAATATTCACTCCTGAAAGTTTGGACACTGGCTGAAAAAGCACCCTGTATATACAAGATTTGCTTATTTAAAGTATTTAAACATAAATTTAACATGAGTCACGAATTTGTACAACCTAATGCTTCATGGGGAGATTGCATCAAAAGTCGGTGACTTTTTTTATGGAGCAAACCTCTGCGCCTTGAGGAAGAGGGATGGAAGGTATCCGGCCAATCGCTGTCGGCTCGACATACCAGCGCCTCACAGCCAAAATAGCCTGCAAGTCCATTAATTCACTAGCTTCTTACTTCCAACCGAAGCAGATTGGTTTTGCCTGCAAAGGTGGTTGTGAGGCAGCCGTTCACTCTTTTCGCACATTTATTAAAAACCAAAATGACGTTAAAAACTTATTCATGTTCAAACGTCGCCATGTTGGCCCAAATAAAAGCCAAAGCGCCTGCCATTTTGCCGTTTATGCTTCAATGTTATAAGGAGCCCACCATCCTTATTTATAAGATCATCTCATCTCATCAAAAGTTGGCTGCCAACAGGACCACCATACTTATTTATAAAAATCATCTCATCTCATCAAAAGTTGGCTGCCAACAGGGTGACCCTTTAGGTCCAGCAATTTTCACATTTTCAGTCTTGTCATACATCCGGCTACCGAACTTCTAAATTCAAAATTAAACGTTTGATATTCGGATGATGGGGCCCTTGGAAGCGATGCATCTACTGTACTCTCTGAATTTCGTTCACTAATCCTTACGTTCCAAAACATCGGCCTAGAATTGAACTTTGGGACATGTGAACATTTTTGTCTCTGATAGCTATTGTCAGGACAGAGAAGCCATTATATCCAGGTTCAAAGAAGTAGTAATTATCCGTTATCGAGAAAGGTTCACTTCTTCTCTTAGGTTCCCATATTCTAGATGATTCCCTTCCGGATTTTATAAACAATAAATTACAAAATTTTAGTGAAACTTTACACAGTCTTCTCCAAATTAACTGTCACATGGCTTTTACCTTAATTCGATATTGCTTATTTGTTCCAAAATTTACGTGTATCTTGCGGTGTTGCCAACTTCTGAAGTTCCCCCAATTCCTCAAACGTTAAGACGACACCATAAAATATACGCTTTCTTCCATTCTTAATATAAATTTGTTCGGTGGCCTGGGCATTCGAGAGACGTCTGACGTAGCCTTACCGGCGTTCTTGTCCTCAGTCCACGCAAACCACGCAGTGATTTTGAAAATATTAGAGCGCTCATCCCGCCCCTTAATTATTCCTTTTGCGGACGAGGCCAAGGACGTCTGGGACATTGCTAGTGCCGACAGCAATGTGCCCGAGAACACATTTTCCCAAAGGCTTTGGGACGAGCCCATGTGCAGACTGGTACGGAATAGACTTTTTAATACGTCTTCTAGTCCTACAGAGCGGTCTCGTCTTTTTGCTGTGGAGAAGTGGGAGTCGGGCGTTTGGCTGCAGGCACTACCATCACCCAATACTGGAACATTGATGGGCTGCAATACTTCGGCTAGCTACTGCCCTGCGTCTTAACGGCGCGAACGTAGACAGCCACGGTCATCATGGGATGTGCTGCTCACACACAGCCTGAATAGCCTCATTCGTTGGGCTCTTGTCACCGCCGGTGTGCCAGCTATACTGAAGCCCTCCGGTCTGGCGCGCGGCGACGGCAAGAGACCTGATGGAATGAGCCTGGTTTTTCTTTTATTTTTACACTTTCGTTTTTTACAGTTCAATAATTTTTAACATAGTTTAATAATTTTTCTTATATAAATACCGTTCCATTACATATATGTCAGTAAAATCATAATTCAATAATAATAATAACAATTCCAATAAAATAATAATTCAATAAAATATTAATTCTACATAATAATTCCAGTCAATAAAATACAATTAAAATGTCAAAATAAAACGATGGCACAAAAAATACAAAGACTATCCTAATATCTCAGCTAACATTTAGAACATAACTATTATCACACAATTTATCACAGTTTTTCTTATTAACTACTCCCACTATCTTCTTACAAAAAACGAGGAAGATGTCCCTCTTTTTGCCCCCCAGGATGGAAGGCAGATTCTCACCCGTCACCCGTTGGGATGTGCCCAATTTCTGCTCAATATCATATGATATATAATAGATATCTATTGCTAGCAAAAAATGGGCACTCCAGTAACAGGTGAGGAACCGTCTCCTCAACTCCCGGCTGACACAGACACGATGGATCCTCCTTCAGCTTGAATCTGTTCAAGTAGAAGGCGAATCCGCCGTGTCCGGTCAGAATCTGTGTGGTGTAGTGTGTGATGTCTATTTTATTGACTATCTTGTATGCAGCAGCAGCGCTTGGGAAAAAGAGCTTCGTGACTCCGGCCGTCCCTCCCACTTCGTATCTCCTGTCCCATTCCTCAACCGTATCCTCTCTTAAGATACGCTTGACGAATGAAACAGGACACAGATCGTAGTCAGGTTTCCTTTCCAATCGCAGCGCGGCCTCCTTGGCTAATTCGTCAACCCTCTCATTCCCTCTCAACCCTGCGTGCGCCTGAATCCGAAACAGGGAGACCTCCCGCCTCTGCGATGCAGCTTTTCGGAGGGCCGCCCTTGTTTGCACTGCCAGGGGATGAGGGGAACTAAGTGTGACTGCCTGGAGAGCCGATCTGGAATCGCTAAGGATACCAACCTTCGCCATTCCACTCTTGCCGGCTATACTTACTGCTCTCTGGAGCGCTAGAAGCTCGGCTTGGTAGATGGTGCAATACGGCGGCAGTGCAAGCTTGACGGCCTTCATCTCGGCCTCACCCTTCCATACGGAGTGTGCGGCTCCGACTCGACCCTCAATCTTGCTGCCGTCCGTATAGATCCTATGGACGTGGCTGTTAACCACGTCTGCATACGAGTCCTCGTCTACCAACCCGAACCTCAGCTCTTCCTGCTCTGCCGGATGTGGGTCCTCAATCGCAGGAGCCATTCGCTCCACCTCCCTGTCTCTCAACACCGGGTGCGGTACCCCCTTCTTGATCTCATAGAGCCTCGAAGCTTAGAGTATCCTGAGATCAAGAGGGAGTATCCCAGCCAGCAGCATCGCAGAGTTCAGGGAGACAGTTCGATATGCTCTGCAGATCTTCTGGGCAAAACCCCGTTGAACGGAGTTGAGCCTTTTTTGGACCCCCATCTTTTCCACGGTGAGTGCCCACGCTGCTGATGCATACAAAATAGTCGGCTCTATAACTGCTGTATATATAGTCTTAATTATTTGGGGGTTAAACCCCCAGCCTACTCTGGCTGCTCTAGCTAACTGTTTATATCTTGTTATGGCCTTCTTGCAAACTTCTCCTACATGTTCATTAAAAGTGAGGCCTCTGTCTATGGTGAGCCCTAATATTTTTATTGACTTAGAGTATTTTACCTCGACACCCCCCATCGAGAGTCGAGGCACATCATACTTTAATTTTCTGGTAGACAATAAGGCATAGGTTTGTGGGGGGCGAAATTCAGCTTATTTGCTTTCCCCCATTCCCTTATTCTGTCCAATGCCCTGTTTACCTTCTGTTCGATCTCTAAGGCCGTATCTCCATCCACAAATGTCGTCGGCAAACGCCTGATTCCATACATTCATATCTTCTAACATCCATAGCAGGGGGTCCAACAAGAGGTCCCACAGGATTGGTCCACCTATGGATCCCTGCACGAACCCCTTGTTGGTTTCCCTGCTCACTTCCATACCTTACATTCACTCTTCTTTCACTCAGGTAACATTTCATATGTAATGACCTAATACATAAATGTAATAAAAATATATTATTCTCTAATGTCATGTTTATAACTAAATAACAGTGTCAAGTGTCGTGGCAAAATGCAGCGTACCTCATTCTAAACGTTGTATCCAACCAAAACCATTGTTCAGAGTTTGAGATAAATTCCGTTTCGTCCGTGTATCGGGTCGGATAATTTTACGATACCTATACCATTAGGCATGATGAAGTCGTCGGCATTAGGCTGCGCCGCTGGATCGCCGCCAACCGACATTACTTATCCGACAAATTCCCGGTTAAGTATGACTCTGGCACCTGTCGCTAAATTAGCCTTACATACAACCTTAGGCATATTTGGCTTATGGGAGTTTCCACTTTATAACTTTGTTTCGACGTGAACTTTATATTGAAATTTATTTGCGATATGTTACGTGATGCTTACATTCTTTTCATTTAAAATATTTTCTATGTATATTGTATGTATATGTGAGACTTTCCAAACGTATTGTTTGTAGGTAAATATTCACGAATTATACTACATAACCGTACGATGCTTTGCAGTTCTTTTAAAAAAAAGACATCCGTTGTCTGTAAAGTCGGTTTACTGACGATAATTGAACGTGACAACGTCAACGTCAACAACAACAACAACAACGACAACAACAACAACGACAACAACAACAAAAACCAACAACAATAATAATAATAATAAGGTACCGGCAATGCGAGGTAACGCTGGTACTTGGTAACGATAACGGGTTACAGGTAACGATAACGGGTAACAGGTAACGCATGAGTCATATTTTTTCGTGCGTGAAGCCGGCTCCATCGATTTATAAGACGTTATCACGTCAAAAAACGAATCACAAAAATATTCATCAGGCCGGGATTCGAACCCAAACATTCATTCACATTCCAAATTTTAGAATAAAGAATAAAATATAAAATTATACATACGCATACCAAACTGATAATCGGACTGACATAATAGTCGGAATTATTGATATATTCTTGTATGACGAAAGAAAAAATATATACAGCTTAAAATGCACAGTTTCCTGGGATAAGATCTAGCTTGATAGATTTTTCACCCCCAAAACATGTAACCAAATTTCATGGCAACACTTGCAACAGTTTTCGAGAAAAAGATTATAAATATACAAGATTGTCTCGTTTAAAGTCTTTTAAAGACTCTCGTTTAAAGATTATATGGTATATTCTAACCTGGTAGTAGACCTACGCCGTAGCGACATTAGCTACGCCGTAGCGATAAGAGCTACGCCGTATCAGAGACAAGATATATTTCTCTTTAATCTGTGGCCGTAGTACGACCAACGTCCATCTCGTTAGTTCCAGTTAGGCCACTCATCGTATTAAAATAGTTTTAAATGTTCAGTCAATACTTGCTGAAGACTTCTATGTTTTCAATTACATATTCCATTATACATTTTATTCACCCGTAACATACGTAAGAACCGAACAAAACTTTTCCAATTAGGCGTTGAAAATCCAAATACCGCACGACTGCGTTAGCTTTCTATAGAAATAAAATTTGAATATACTTTTATGGCGGCTTACTGACGATCTGGAGGCCTGCCAGGCTGCAGACCATGCTACACACCTGCCGCGGTATAAACACTACGTCAACTCTTTGGGATGTCCGATACTACGAGTAATTTGATACTACGCCATTTTCATGGCCTTCAATTTTGACGTGAATTTATTACATTAAGGATTTATACTTACAGAATAACTACGTCTTTAATAATGCCTTGCGGGAAATAATAGAACGTTAGGATTACGTTGATCGCCGAGGGATATTAGTAGAGTAACTAGAAAGTACTGTACTTACATTTCTATAATTTGATATTATGATCTAGCGTTTGAAATATTGACTTCAATATTTACTGAGTATGATAAGCTTAACGTACTGAAGAACTGACATAATATATTTCATATTAAGTCGTTTTACTCTGGTTTATTTTTCCGTAAATTAATTCGATGAATTTGTCGCTTTTCGCGTGCTTACACGAGCGACATGTGCCTATGAAACCGTGACGGATATAATAAAACGGTATAAAAGTTCTTGTAATAGAAAAAAATATTTCGATTTGGAAAGATAACTTTACATTCGCCTATATAAACAGTTCGAGAATACTACCCTTTTATATGCCTTAGTATAAAGTTTATAGGGGAACATTTATGAGGACTCAAGACTCGTCCATCAAAATTCATGCGACATGGTCATTACGACACCTTTATACCATTCTCTTTACTCACGCACCATTACACGGGACTTGCTCCTTGCAATTATTTTATTTATTTTAACACTAGCACTGCAATGTACCTTTATCACTAAAAATATTGTACTTACCTAAGACAATTTAAGTTTCAATAATCTCTTTAAAGCTGACTTTCTTTAAAGAAATCTTACATTTTTAATCAAAAAAATTCAGCTTTTGTTAAAGTAATCACACGAAATTCACATAATTATTTATTATGTAAATTATTTATTATGAAAAAGTTCGGCACAAAATCATTTTTAATAAAATTATATAAATATATTGTACTAGTAAATAGTAGAAAAACCGCCTATGGGATATTTCCTTACCTTTATTCCGACAACAAAACAAATGTACCCATGTCCCAAAATCCCTTCAGGACATATTCTGCACCAATAACCATTTTTAAGTGAATGTTGGCTATATCTCTTTGTCTGGTGAAATGGTCCATCCTATTTTTCATGCAGTTATCTTCCCTTTCTACCCAACTATCGGTTTTATTCTATTCGCAAAAAAATTTATCGGAGGCGAGTAACATTATTTTATAAGGTCGGTGAAATTTATTTATCGTTTATAAATTTATATTTTCATTGGCACCCAGCGTTTAATAAGTCTGCAAAGCAATGTCTAATAAGCTTTAGTTCCCGGAAGTGAATAAGAAAAATGTGATAACATTGATAACAGGACTACGACAATTACTATACAATCAACAAAAGTTGGACCATTAGACTCTCATGGTCAGGTCAACCTTTTGGCGACTGTATAGAGTACTTAAATAATCTCTTATATGTATATGTAAATAATAAACTAAGTTTTTATTTAAGGTAGTGTTATGTGCTAGATATTTTAATATTTTTAGAAGAAATTATTTTGAAGTCTGATTGAGATTGTAAAATTTTATTAAAATGGAAAAATGTTAAAAGCAAAGAACATAAAGATGTACAAAAGATTTTAATTTAATACCATACTGGAGGAATAACAATAAACATAATTGTCGTTTCTCATATTTACAGGTATGATAATATGTTATTTAATGTAGTTTTTAGTTTGTTTAAATGTAATGTTTTTTATATCAACTTATAATAAACTCATATGTACAGAGAAACAAAATAGTTTATTTTCCTCCAAGATATTATCTTATATATATCTCGCGCACGTAGGGTTTCGTACCATTATACCAATATTTTACATGTTTTTTTACCCTGTATAGTGTATACCCTGGATGCAAAAGCAATGAACAGAACTCCTCAGTCTTTTAAGATCGTGTACCTTCAAAGACTGAGCAGTTCTGTTCAGAGCTTTGGAAGTTGCGGCATTCTTAATATTATATTAAGGCATTATATAAAGAATTTCAAGCATATGCCATTATGTCACTTACAGTAATCATCATCATCTTCATCACCATCTTCAACTTAATAATATAATATTATAATAATATCTATAGACGCTTTCACACCACGTCAATCTGGTCCCGTGGTAAGTTCTCGAAGAATTTGTGTTACGTGTACCAGACTACGGAAATATATTTAATGATTTTATACTATACATATATTTAAGATTTTTATTAAATAATACAATAATATTTAATACACATGCAGGACCCAGGAATACAGAAAACTTTTTGTTCTTTCGATGGGATTCGATCCCACGACCTCTGACTTGAGCGCCGACGCTCTAAGCACTGAGCTACAGAGGTCGTCCTACTTAACTTAACTATACACCTAACTCCTTGTGATGATGGATGGTGGAAGTGATAATGTCAGTTAAGTCAGATATAAATAATTTAAACTGACATATAAATAGTATTCACAACTACAAATTTAAGGGCTTTGCTCTTAGTCTTCGGGTTTCCACTATCAGATTCAGACTTCTTTGTCACAACCCTTAAATAAAATATACATTATACACTTTCTGATAACAAAGGTTCATCAAAATTGACTCATGAACAAAAAAGTTAAGGCCGATCATAGCAGCAGAGATGCTAACACATGGCTTACCGAGTGGCCTGTCTTAGTCTCCTGAGATCTTCATCAATACTTGAAACATTATACTTACTGCAATAACCTTCCCTAATAAAGGTGCTATTCAATGGTGAAAACCCCGTCCAAATAACATAAGTAGTTTTTTGGGAAATTTGCGGACGAAAATACATCCATACCTACAACATACAGGTTAAACTGACAACCTCCTTTTTTGAAGTCGGTTAAAACGGTTCGGACTTTCCAGTCCACACCTCGAACACAGGGGGGAATTCGCTATAATTGCAGTTCCTGGATGCAGTTTTTACTGTAATCAACCTAATAACATCTTTTGCTGTAGGAACTAAGAAATGTAAGCTATTTATGATCCAATTCAAAAGAGATTGACGAAGAATTTTACTAAAGAATAAATAATAATATTATATAATCAGTTGGGGCAAGATGGGTGACTTGATTGACATTTAGCAATTAATAATCAAAAATTAAGCATTACCCTATTTCTGGCTTTGCCGTAGTCGGATAAAAACTACAACCCGGCTATTATATAGCCTATGTTACACGGCCTATGTTACACGGGTCATTATTATGGATCTATTAACACCTCATTCATTAAACTTGGATCAGTAGTTTAGGCGCTCCGGTTGAACAAACATACATATATACAAAGATTACCAAAATCATTACCCTTATTTTTGCTGCGCCGTAATCGCTTAAAAATTATTGTCACTCTTTACCCGGTAGGTAAAGACTCTTCCCCTCAGAAATTGTATAGGTAATTTAATAACGTGTCTTTAAAGATGCTATGTTCTTTTTCTTTATGTTCACAGTCCTGAAAGTCCCCATAAAAAAAACTCATATTAAACCTGATCTGAAGTGATCTCGCAATAAATATATTATGATGTCGCGTTAAACAGGCTTTACGACGGCTCTAACGAGGAATTCCTACACCTCGTTTACCTTCCTATCATTAGGGAATAAAGCTTGACGTAACATCCACATACCCCGATTAAGCGCCGTCAATCTCAAATCGCTCTTAGCCGCTACTGATACGGTTTAAATTTATGTGTCGCACTCGAATTTATGGTTTAAAATTAAATACTGCTAGTATAACAAATAGGTTTGTTTTATAGAGATTCCCATTCACATTAGTCTTTGCTGTTTTGTTCTAAATATCAATTATATCAAAAATAAACGACGCTTTTGTCTCTCATAACAAAAGTAGGTAACACGTGTAATGTGGAATGTGACATGGTAGCATTCCGCGAAAAATGAAGATGGAGAAAGAAATCTTTGGAGGAATCTGAGGCTACATTTTACAATATTTGGATTCAGGTAAATAATAAGTACATTAAATAAATCATACTTACCTGAATCTACATCCATTTTATTTTCAACAACGTTGCCTCAATTTCCTTAAAATTTAATATTTCAACATTTTTAATTATAATAATTGCCATATTAAAATATGTCCAACGTATAAAGTCGGATATCGTGTGTTTGCTGTGGCGGTCTGATTTATGTCATGTAATTAATTTTTGTGCGATAAGCGATATTTATGGCTATCAAAATTAATTGCGATAGATTCCGTATTTATAAACATATTTAACTTTCGATTGTAACGACATTATTCGTGTAATTGTACACAATAGACAGGTTGACAGTGTTGCAGTAACAGTCTCAATGCGTGTACAATGTGCAAATTATTATTACCGTGCCACAGAAAAACTACTTTTTCTAAGATTACCCGAACTGCTGTAAGTTCTAAACGCCTACTGTAACAGCCTACCGTATATCCTCATTCTTGTCTCCTTACAGTCCCCTTGACTCTTGACGTAATTCACGAAAAACAAACATTTATTAATTTACCCATTTTCCAACATTTAGGGCCTATTTCACAATCTACCGATGTATGTGTCAGATAGCTTATATTATGCATTTTGTGTCTCTGTCGCTCGATATAATATAAGCTCTTTATTAGTTATAGAGGATTGTGAAACAGGCCGAGGTGTATAAGATTTGACACAAGTCATCGCTAAGTGACATGTCGCTTGCGATTCCTTATGTCAAATTCCATACATTTTGTTTTCGAACTTCGCCGTCGAATGCATCTTGACTAAAGACCCTGGTCAAAATCCATACAAAAAAACAGAGTCGACAGTAATGATATGTTGACAATGTCTTCTCTTGAAATCCTATTTAATGTCACCAAAGTAGTTAATGATGTAAGTGTAGATGTATTTAATGGTGTAATGAGTATGTTGTTAGGTTGCTGTTGTAGGTGAGTAGACGTAGGTATAGACTAGAGTTGTAACGGGGCTTCGTCTCTGCCTCCGCAATTACGGAAGTTCCGCAAGAAATCGTACCTCCGTGTATTGGAATTCAAGGCTTTTATCCGAGTACACCTACAATTTCAACAGGGAACACCAAAAATCGCACCTACTACCTACCACCTACGTAATACATTATAGCTTTAACGTCATTCGGGAAACGTCGTTTTTCATACATCGTCTCACGTCAGTCATTAATATAGAAAAACTGATTGAATTTGCATTTTATTCTTGTTTATAACTTCTATACTCGTCGTATGTCGGGATTCCCCTTTTGGCAATATTTTGGCAACCATTTCATTGCTGTCGACTCTGGGTAAATTTTTGACTATCTCCTTTGTTCAGTTCGCGTTGCCACACTAACTCATACATTTCAAAGCTTATTGATTAAGGAGGTACCATCCAATAAGCTCATGAAGATACTCTTCTATACGTCGGAGTTATCTATAGCGAAACTTTAACGAGAAATTACTTCCCGCCAATATTAAATTTTCCTTGTCCTTCGTAATTTATGGTAACTTTTGTAAAGATTATTAACAGCTTTACATAGTCATTGATTTATGTATTTAGTCAATTATTCCACGGTTTAATATTCGCGTAATAAAACAATTTATTTTGCAAAGTCACTGTTGGAAATTGGAATTAATTTCTATATTTTAAACAATTTGTTTATGAAATAGGTCAGGAATATTAGGTTGTTAAGATATTATGTTTTAATAACGACTTTAGTCCAACATTTATTTGAATAAATTAAATTTTATTATGTATTTTCTCGCATTTAAGTTTTTAAGTAGTTTTTACTACATAATTTAGATTTGGATCTGAAACTAATCTAGCTTACTACTGAATCTGATCGGACCAGAAGGGTTGGACATCTATGAGGCTTTTCAATTTAAAGATGATTCAGAGAGAGATGATGTCAAAATTTTGATGAAAAAGTATGATAAATATTTCGGCGTTAAACAAAACATTATTTTATTGAGATACAAAATTTTCAGTAGAAATCAACAATCAGGCGAATACATCGAGCAATACGTCACTGCTTTAAGGCTATTATGTAAAGCTTTCGAGTTCAAAAATCTTGAAGACTCATACTTGTCTTAAGAAAATGTGCAATGTCCAAATGTAAATATAAAATGCGTTGTGTTGGAAATGATGTGATAGTATCTAGTATTAAATAGTTATGAACGATTTTGAGAAATTTCTAAAATAATTTTATTTTATGTAATTTTTTATGTAAAATTTAGAGTAATGTGTTTTTATTAATATTTTACAGAATAAGTTTTTTTTTTGTGAAGGTAAAGATGTTGTATTATTATAAAGTAGTTTTGTACAGAGTGCTAAGTGCAAGTTTTTCTTTCCGCATTCGATCGTGAGCGCGTTTGGTGTTTACTAGGAATTCGTATGTGATTTATACAGCGCCACCTAGTTGTAAACGCCACAGCTAGGTCAAATCGTATACAAATTCCTAGTAAGCGCCAAACGCGCTAACGACCGAATGCGAAAAGAATAACTCACACTTAGCACTCAGTTAGAGACAAATAATAAAGTGACAGTTGTCAACGAGTCCGGCCTTTTATTACATTACAATGTGTAGACTACATACACACTACATATAAATCTGTACTAATATTCTAAAGGGGAAAGACTTGTTTGTTTGTATGTTTATTTGTTTGCATTAAGTAAGCTCTGAATCTGCTTTTTTGATACTTCGAACTGGCCCGATTTTGATTAAATTTGGCACAGTTATAAAGGAGAGTGATCGCAAGGTTGTTGTTGTATTGGTAGTTGTATTTGATTGGTTGTTGTACATAAACTACTTCTTATCGCATAAAAATATACGGCTACCGTGAGACTTCCTTTTGAGTGCACGATGTCACGGGCTATCATCTATATGTAATAATTCTGTAGGATAATTTTGATTAACAAACCCAAAAAAAAATTGCAGCTTCAAAACATATATACAAACAAGGTGGTGTCAAATTAAAAAAACATTTTCTAGTGTCAGTAACTCTAGAAAATGTTATTCCAAGATCCTAAAACCAATATCCTTAGTTAAAAGAAAACACAAAATCCGTAGCACACTTTATTAAAGAAAAATGCTAATGATATTTCTTAGCTCCAATATATTTTCTCATAGTAAAACTACTCGCGTCTCTGATAAAATACAGCAAAGATTGAATACGTCATTCTTGCCACCTGAAAGGAAACAAAGTTATCTCGGTTTGTGCAGGTTTCATCCGGTCTTGTGACGAGCTTTTTATTTATATTTCCCTTTTATATAACATCAAAGAATCTAAGCTGTGGTTGAATATTTTTATTTCCTGACTTTTCTCTGCAAAATAAGTTATTACAGATTCTCTGAACTCTAAATATAAGTATATTACTTTTGACGTTTGACGGTATCCAATGAGTGTTTGTGACAGGTCGTATTTGTGAAGATTTTGGTAAATACTTTCTACTAAATCTAGTGTTGAATTATTATTAAGAGATATTGTCAGATTTCGATCAAAATAATTTTCCTAGAGTTTTTAGCACTATCTATCAGCATGGAAACTTACATGTTTTTATCTCATATGTTCAAAATTAAAAACCACTTTGGAGACCGATTCCTCGAAAATGGTTGACTTTGTAAAAAAAGTAATGTATGAAACCTAGCCTTTATTTTAAAAGACCATTGATACCCCACACAATGGGGTAGAATGAAAAATATCTTTCATCCCCACTTCACATGTATGGAGAGCCACAAGCTAAGACTGTGTTTCTTGCTAAATGCACGTAATATGTAAACAATATCTCACAAAAAACGTTTTCATGTAAAATAATGCCAAGACCAAATGACTCGCACTGTTAAAAATGTTATCGGATCTCATCTAGAGGCCAACCTTCTAACTCTACACGCCCTAACTCTACAAGGCCTAACTTCACAAACTCTACATCCTAGTCAGAATATGTGACTTTTCCATTTTGCTACTAAAACAAAAAAATATTTATACTAATTGTTTACACACATTTTGACAAATATGTAGAGTTTGTAAAGTAAGGCCTTGAAGAGTCAGGGTCAGTTCATATCACAACGATATGCGACGCGACGTGGCGCTGCATTTTTAAGATATTTTGAACTTTCTTCACTACTCAAAAATATATTATATCAGTCATATACTGCACAGTGCACATGCGTTATGCAGCGCGGTGCAACTTGATATTCGAACTCTTACAAGTTATGAGTGTTAAAAAATCGACGAAGCGCTCCTAGAAAAGATGATTAGGTAGTGCCCTTGCACTTCGCTTGGCATACCTTGGCAGGGGCACTGCCGTGCCACCAGATGTATCGGATACCATTCAACATGCGACAAACTCCATTAGGCCGCGTAAATCAGGTCGTCTACAATCAAAACTTTGTACATTACCGAAACGAATGTGCTGTAAGACAAGTCTTGTATCCCGAAGGCTTTCAGTATAAGTGGTTTCTGGGCTTGGGTGCACCCTACCAATATGAGACGACGTATGTCCTCGTGGGGTTTTGGGTGCATCGCGCATAAATGCCAGCCGCAGTTAAACATCGAATCGGATAAAAGAGAGGCCTGTAAGGAATAAGGTGTTTTATGGCGAAAGTTATGGAAATGTAATAAAATAATAATATCTATGAATGCTTTCACACCCCGTCAATCTGGTCCCGTGGTATGTTCTCGAAGAACTTATGTTACGGTTACCAGAAAACGGAAATAAATTTAATACTTTTATACTATACACATATTTAAGATTTTTTATTAAATAATACACATATTTTAATACACATCCATGTCCCAGGAACACAGAAAACTTTTTGTCCCTGGCTGGATTCGAACCCACGACCTCCTGCTTGGGTAACGACTGAGGTTTATCCTACGAGCTAATCATCAAATTCATACAATAAGTAGGTGTGACGTTCATTTTAATGACTTCTTTCATGAGCTTAATAAATTAATTTCTCTTTCATGAACCTTTAGGGTATATGCACACTGCATTACGACGACGCTGCAGTGGACTGTTAAAAATAATAATTAGCCGCGGGACATAATCAAGGCATAATTAGCAACACTGTTTTTTTTTTTTTTTTTTATAAAGGTCTTTAGGAAAACTAAAACATTAAGCAGAGATTTAGTATTTTCCACCTGGAGCAGAACAAAGCTATTTAATTAGAAACAAAGTCTCACTTGGTACGTAATTTCGCCCGCGTTCCACAAATTGAGCGCGAGCAGGAAAAACAATGAGCCGACGAATGTGTACGTCATTAGAGCGTTTGTGAAGTTCATGTATGGCGCGAGCTGAAATTCGGGATAACATTTAGGTTAAGTATTAATACAAGTAAACTAGATTATACATATATTAAGGTATTTTGAGGTATATTTGTTGTTGAAATGGAGCTGTTATATCTATATCTATAACTAATCTAAGGCGCAGTTGCCTGGGTGAAAATATCATGCCTTCTCATTCATAAATACGAAGAACGAGAGAGATAACATGATATTTAACCCAGTATTAACTTTAACCCAAATCTGCGCGAGCGGGCCTTAATAATCGTGTAACAAAGCAGCATTGATTTAGTAGCTAGTTGTCAAGTTCCTCGAATGGATGTGATAATTATAGTAATAATTATTTTGATAAGCGATAAAAACTCAACTAGGCTAAAATTTAAAACCTAGTTGTTTGCACTAAGTAGGTACTCGTGATTCAGCTATTTCATACCTTAACCAGAAACAATAGATACAGTTAAACCATGTTGCTAATAACCCTCGGCAATCTTTGTTTTTCTATGGAAATGGCAGACGATGTATGAAAAACGACGATTGCCGAAAGTCACCGAGGTCGTGGGCGTGCTGTGCCTACCTGGCTATAAATTAAAAACTTAATAGTATAGAAACCATCAGTAAACACAAAACAAAGCTGTTTTCTGTTAAATAACAGTAAAATAATTCAACTCTCTGCATTAAAACTTTTCATTTACCGCTAAACGGAGCAAAAGCAAAACTGCGACTGCCGAACTTTCGCAAACTTGTAAGGACATTATGACTCCGAAAACACGGTGTATTTCATCTGCAAAACTGAAATAAGATATAGAACAAACATTTCAACTTCATATTTTTAAGGTGCGTATTGCTGGTATTGTTATAATGTAGTCTCTCAGTAAATAATATTGACAAATGACTGCTGGTAAATCTGGTACCTATCTATTAAAAGTAGCGAATAAATATATACGAGTAATATTGGTGCATTATCTGCATTATAGTAATTTGCGAAATGAAACATGTATTTCATATTGACTTGAATTTTATTTTTGGCAATACATTTTTAATATGATTGAAGTTTAAACTTTTTTAACTAAAACAATATTGTCTTTTTTTGCACAATTAAGTATATTTTAATTTGAATATTAGGTGACCTGGAAGACCAAGCTTTGCTCGGATTTGTACATAGTAATGATTGCAATAGACAACAATTATACATACGCATACCAAACTGCCGTTCGGACTGACATTAACAAAGTCGAAATAATTGACATATTGTTGCACGACGGTAGTAAAAACATATAATAGCTTAAAATTGCGTGGAGGGAACAGTCCTAGCTAAGCTCCATGCATAGGTACTATATTTCATGGAAATACTCAAAGCGGTTTCCGAGATTCTGACTGTATATACAGGATTATAGGCACCTATAACCCTGTATAAATATACATACAAGAATTATTATTTCAGTTATTTATGCTATTTCGGGAAGCCTTTAAGCAGTAAGGCTGTCAGTATATATTTCGTTGGTGTTTGTTTATAGCTGATACTATATTTAGTATTCACCTCAATGCAGATATCAAGTGTCACATATAGCGGACGGCATTTGCAACTATCTGGTAATCCAAATATACAAAACTCATAATAATATTAAATAAAATGAGACTGACATTAAATCCATTAACAAGATATCTTCGTGTTATGAGACTATCCTGCTTTAGTTTCTATGTTAACATTTAAACGTACGCTTTTTTCAATCATTTTTACTGAGGTAGGTATAATAGTGATATTTTCATGTCATGAAATGAATGTTTTGCAAAGAATCGAAAAAATATTATATTCGCCTTCAACCATATATTAATGAAATATTGAGCACAAGGGTAGCTCGGTCATCAATACAATATACTCACAACATAAGCTCCTGATGCATCTTTATGCCCTGTAAACATCCATACTTCAATATTTTACGAGCGTCCTCGCTCCCCCGCACGCTCCTGTCAAACTCCCACCTTATTCTCTCAAAATGGCGGCACAAAGTTATGAATTTATAAGTCATCGTAATGAGATGGATGATCGGCATGCAGTCGGCCGATATCATGGGCAGCATCATGTACAACCAGGTTATGTAGAAGAAAACACGCCATATATTAGCCATCGTCGAGGCGTCGTCGTAGTAAGGTAAATATGTGACGACCGTATAAAAGGGCGCTCCTACAACAAATGACTAGGTACATAATCTAATTAAGTAAAGCAAACAATTCATTATGTATTGCGTAAAGACGTATGTACTAGTTAGTGCCATACGTATTTTGACTATTTGGATTATTCGTTACATAACATTATAGTGCAACAGTATTCATGTGATTCTCTCGTGGGTTCGATCGGTTGTTTTGATTTCCACTGGGTTGGAAAAACTATCATGGTTTAGTATAAGCTGAGAAAGAAAGAAAAGCTGTTTCGTAACTGCTTAAGCTTCTTTAAGGCAAAACACGCTTATGAGAGTAGAAGAATTATTATTCTTTTAATATCATAAGCGTGTTTTGAAATTATAATGATGGTTATTAGTCTAAGCAAATGCCTTACAATTTGAAATGCTTAATTTACGTAAACAACGCTTTTCCCACTCGAATTCGACATAATTTTTCCCGTCTAAATAAGGTGCAATAAATTCTCAAATCTGACAAGCTGTTCTGTAGATTACTCCTTACAAAAACAGATTAGTCATTTTTAATTTTTTCGGTACCTTAATTATAATATTTTTTATAATTGGGGGCTCAATATATTGTATGACTAGTACCTGAGAGACCGAGCCTTTCTCGGAGTTTTAGTAAAACGGTAAAATAATAAAAATAAATATAAAGAAAACTTAATAAAAAAATCACAAAAATATTCGTCTGATCGGGATTCTGAACCCGAGACACCAATTTGCCAACAATGCAAAAAACCCAACGCTAACCAAAACACCAACTGGATTTGACATTTAGAAATCGAAATCGTACTCATATCTCGTACTTGATGAAAGAAAAATATAATTTGAAAATGGACAGTTGCCCATAAGAATAATAATAAGATAAGACCTAGCTTGATCGATTTTTCTCATCCAAAAATCCCTGCATACTGTTTTTAATGGAAATATATATAAATATATAAACAATATTTTCTCGTTTAAAGTATAAGATTACTGAACCGGTAATGGGCTTTTCTGGACGAAGTTTTGTGCTAGTAACTACTATCAGCTAGCTAATTTTGCCAACATAAATTTACCTTCAACTAGAACTTTCCTGAAACTCTCGATACCGAATGCAAGTAACGATAAATAGACCGTTATGGTATAAAATATTATCCCCCACTTGACTTTCCTGTATTGTTGTTTCATGATCGACTCCTCCTCGATGTCTTCCATGAGCGTCGCCATTCTGTTGTTCAATTTCCGTATGGAGTCCTTATAGTACAGGAACATGAAAGTTTTGATGAGGATAATATCGTGAATGGCGGCGAACATGAGTGCCGACTGCTTCTCGACTTCGGGAAATCTGCCGAACAACGTCGCCAGATTCTCGAGCAGAATCATCGTGAAGTAGGTCGAGAAGGATACGACGTGGTAAATTCTGTATCCAATTGACTCCCGGTAAATATCTTCGAACCAAAAGTTCCCCGCCCCCGCATAATATACGTACTTACAATACGTTCGCAGCAAGTGCTTTGTACTCACTGACATTTTAATTAAAAAAAAACGAAATGCTGCAACGTGTCACTTCTAAGAGAGCAATTTTGGAAATGAAAGTGATAAATTGTATAATAATGGGTAGAGTAATATCAAAAAATATATTATATTACTAATCAATATATAAATGTGAAACAAAATTTCTTTTGGAACTAATTTTTTTATTTTCGTGATAATTACATAGGTAGGTATTGAAAGTTGAAGTAAAGTGGAAATTAACAAAAGTTATAACTGTATTTATTTCTTTTACTTCGCGATTGTGTATGACACATTGACACAATATTTTCTTATAAAAAATATAATTAATAGGTACTCATTACTGACGACGCCTATAGCTCAGTGGTTAGCGTGTCGGCGCATAAGCCGGAGGTCGCGGGGTCGACATATTATAACACTGCTGTTTTTGCGTCGGGGGTTAAAAAGAATCACAAAAATATTTGTCTGACCGGGATTTGAATCCGAGACCAATTCGTAAACAAAGCACAAATTACCATACTACCATACAGCTGAGTCGAAATTATTGAAGTATTGTTGTATGACGAAAGAAAAACTTAAAAATGTGTGATTTCTCAGGGATAAGACCTAGCTTTGTAAGAAGATGTCTAACATTGCAGACCTTTCACATACATCTTCACGACAGTTATTTAAACAATTTCAAAACTTCCAAACGTCTATCTTTAAAGACTGACGAGTTCCATTCAGTGCTTTCGGAACCAGGGTGTACCTTGACATAATGTCACTTCTTGTTAGCATATGCTTAGGTTACCTAAAAAACAGTTGACACACAATATATTATGTACCTATAATAATGATGATGATGGGACTAGCGAATGTTCAATGGTATCAAAAAGACTAAGAGAGGTACCTATTTCACCATATTATGATTATGTATGGTGTGATGATGGTGGTGGCCATGAAGATTATTTAATAGTAACATTTGCAGTGCTTTACAGTTCTTTAAACAATGCTCAAATTTCCAAATGTGTATCTTTAAAGACTGAGGAGTTCTGTTCAGTCCTTTTGGATTCAGGGTATAGTACCGTACCTTGGCAGTTGGCAGAACATTTCAATTTATGGTAGCTGTAAATGTTCAAAGAAATCGATATCGGTGTAAAAGAGTATGAGAAATACCTATATCAACATAATATCATTATGTATGGTGTGATGATGATTATTTAATAGTGGCATATGCTTGCAGTTTTATAAACAATTCTAAAATTTCCAAACATATATCTTCAAATGCTGAGGAGTGCCGTTCGGTGCTTTTGGGTCCAGGGTATACCTTGCACATTATTTCACTTTTTGGTAGCATATGCTTGATTTACTTCAGAAAAGGCCAAAATCACTATAGATGTCACAATGAATTTTGAGGATTTGTCTCGATTTCTCATGGATTTCATCAGCAGGTCAACCATTTGGTAACAATGGGACCAATTTGGAAGTCAACCCTTTAAAATAATTTCGAAAATTGGTCCACAAACGGCGGAGTAATCGCGTAACATGCATACAAAAAAAACCATTCAAAAAACATACGAGGGCGGGTCAATAAGTCCGTGACTTTTGGAATAAAACACAGATTTTTTGATAAATAAATCATTTTATTTTTCAACGTAGTCCCCCTTGAGCTCTAAACACTTTGTCCAACGCTTCTCCAATTTTTTTATCCCTTCCAAAAAATATGACTTGTTGAGGTCCTCAAAATAGGCCTTTGTTTGCGAGATGACTTCATCATTGGAGTCAAATCTTTTTCCACCGAGCCATTTTTTCAGGTTTGGGAACAAAAAGTAGTCACTCGGAGCCAAATCTTGAGAATAGGGTGGATGTGAGAGCAATTCATAGCCTAATTCATGGATTTTTGCCATGGCAACTGCACATGTGTGCACCCTTGCATTGTCTTAGTGAAAAAGAACTTTTTTCTTGGCCAAATGAGGTCGGTTTTTTTTCAAATCCTCATTGAAGCGGTCCAATAAGCTGGCATAATATTCCCCATTAATTGTTCTTCCCTTTTGAAGATAGTCAATGTGGATTATCCCACGTGCATCCCAAAAAACAGTCGCCATAACTTTATTGGCTGACAAACCCACCTTGGCCTTCTTTGGCGCCGATTCACCCTTGGAAACACACTGTTTTGACTGTTGTTTGGTCTCTGGTGTATTGTGATGAATCCATGTTTCGTCCACGGTTAAAAAACTCCTCCATATTGTGATTAAACAACGCCAAACCTTCCTGTGAAGTTGTTACACGATTGCGTTTGTGGTCGACTGTGAGCAAACGCGGCACCCATCTTGCGGAAAGCTTTCTCATGCCCAAGTGATCATTCAAAATTGAAACCACTGAGCCATACGAGATGCCTATGGCTTCCACAATCTCTTGCACTGTCAATCTTCGGTCGGCCAACACCATATCGTGAATTTTTTCGATTGTTTCGGGTGTAGAGACCTCAACTGGGCGTCCAGGACGTTCGGCATCTTCAGTGCTTGTAAGGCCACAACGAAATTCAGTAAACCACTTTTTTACCATTGAAATCGATGGTGCAGAGTCCCTATAGTATTTATCAAGCTTAGCCTTGGTCTCGGTAATGGTTTTTTTTCGCAAAAAATAATGCTTAATAAGCACACGAAATTCACTTTTTTCCATTGTTTCCTTAAGTTACTGGATAGTCTGATAAAGATAGCTGTAAAACACAAACTAACTGACGCAGCAAGTTCAAATTTTGATAGGAGTCAACTGACAGATGCCTGTTGACAGGTGTAGTGTTGCTTTTTCAGTAAGGAGGTTAGAAATTCAAAAAGTCACGGACTTATTGACCCGCCTTAGTACACACGAATTGATAACTGTTGCATAATATAGCAGTAATGAGAAGTAGAAGTGTCAATGTCATATTGACAGATGTCACAAGCACAGCCTATCTAGTTATAGTGTAGACGTATCTGTGTTAAGCTCTCATATGTACCAATAAAGGCGAATATAACTGTTGCTGTATTATTATTATCACCACTCAAGCGTACTCGTAAGAAGGATCTGTAAGAACCAAGACGTCGCAGCTCACAACAATAACCTCCTCATGTGTTTTAAAAGTCGGTTGAAAAATAATGATATAGGCGTTGACTTGAGAACTTCCTCTATCTTTTTCGTCGGTTAATTAACAGTAATATGGATGGTTAATGGTTTATGAGGATGGATGGATGTTATTCTTTCACGCAAAAATTACTTAACGGATTTCGATGAAATTTGATACGGTAGTAGTTTAGACTCTGGATTAAAACAGGCTACTTTAACGGAGCCGCGTAATACAGCTTAGTATACAATATACCTAGAGATATACCTCTTATTTTGGGCTTATGCCAGTTTCAGAGTAGAGGTAGAGAATACTTACCACCATATTTTGTTGTTTGCGATTCTGACAGACAACACACGCTACATTCATTCAATAATCATCTTCTTCTTATATTATATTATATAAAATGGATTTCAATTCCAATTTCTCGCTAAAACTCGACAACGGCTGGACCGATTTGGCTAATTTTGGTCTTGAAATAACTGTGGAAGTTCAGGAAAGGTTTAAACGATGAGAAATATTCGAGGTGTAGGTGTAGTTATTTATTTTTTCCAGTTCATAGTTAAGACGGAACAACGTGTGTCGGGACGGGAGTCATTAATATTAATAAATTGTATCACTCAACATTATATTACATTTCGTAATATTCGCTTGAAACATTAAACTCGCGAGATTATGCCAACTGTCGCATACTGACTGACTCTGAGGGAATGTTGAAGCTAGGCTTCACCTTCTAGTATGAGCATAAAGCCTTTGTCGTTAGTTCCTCGCCTTTGCCACACGAATACAGAGAAATATGGAGAATTGTAACATTTCAATTAATATTGCACTTACAAACTTAATTACACTTGGATTCAAAAGTTGTTATTTATATTATGACGCACAAAAAAAATCGTTTAAATTAAAACCGAATTTTGTTTGTTATAAAATAAAATATATTTTTGCTTCAGTAACAAAATAATTACACACCATAAATAATTAGAATGTGTAAAAGGAATATTTATACAATCTATCAATCAATCAATCAAATCGTTTATTTTCTAGGAATATGGTGTTAGCATTTTACATTTCCACTAAACTAAAATGTTCTTATTTGCACACTATGCATGTAGTAACATGCATAGTGTGCAAATAAGAACATTTTAGTTATTTTAATTACTCGTGAACTTTTAAAGATTCCATATAATTATAAAATTGTCAAGAAAATAAAAAATAGTAACAAATGTCAATACAAAATGATTACAAATCAATAATTAATACATTTCCAAATTATGACGAGGTAAATAGTGCTCTCTCAAAAATGTTATGTTAATAATTTACTTTTAAATTCCAATTAAACAAAATGTTTAAAGTTTAGCCTGCCAAATGTTAGGCAGACACATACCAATGTACTGTTAAACGATGAGAAAATGAACTTAGTGGACATCACTGTATTTCTAGGAATAACACTAGATTGTAAATTACAGTGCATATCCCCATATTGCAAATCTGGCAGATAGGCTCAGCTCTGAAGCATATGCAGTCAAAAAAATTAGAGAAATTTCCGAAGAGGACACAGCGTGACTAGTTTATTTTAGTTAGGAAACACTGCGGACATTAATACAACATATTTTGTGCTGCAGAAGCGAGCTATACGTTCTATTTATAAGATGTCATGTTTTGAATCTCTGAGAGATAAGTTTAAAGAAATAGGTATTCTGACCGTCGCTTCTCAATACATTTTGGACAGTATGTTGTAAGTCAGAAAGAATCTAAATAATTTTAAAAAGAAAAACCATTGTAGGAATATTAGAAATAAGAACAAGTTAGAAATACCGGTGATCAGACTTAGCATAGTAAGTAAATCGTTTAAAGGATCATGTATACGCCTTTACAATAGAATCCCAGAAAACGTTCAAAATCTTACCATTAATGAATTTAAAAAAGTTGTTAAAGAACGTTTGTGTGCTAAAGCTTATTATAAAGTGATTTCATTAATGATTGCACACCATGGGAATAAGATGGCCCCCTGCAAGGCTGCTTTTATGTAATTAAGTATGTTCTATGTACTTATTACTTCTCTTATATAGATTAAATTACAACATTGTAAAAATATTTTTTTGAAAAGAATAATTTTCCCATCTTTTTGCTAAAAGGTGGCCCGGCCCCGTGCTAGTTTCTTACGCCGGTTCTTCTCGCCGGGCTAGTTTCCGAACCGGTGGCAGGCATCATGTCGACCGACGTTCAAAAAATGGATAAAAATACCAATTTTGAATAAAATAATTTGACAAAGCCAAATTATTTTATTCAAAAGTCATTACAAACAGTGGATACAAAAAATTGTATAACGATCAAAAACAAAATGACAAATAGAATCAATTCATATAAGTCAGGAAAATAATATAGTTTAATGTCAAATTTCAAAACATATTCATTACAATATCACATTACTTTTAATATACAATGGTTAGGTACAAGCACAATGATTATTATCAATGAAATAAGTTATGTCATGTTTATCATTCAGTATTTTTGTCATCGAAGAATTCATTAATTGATTAATATATTTTGTTGAGGAGCCAGGTGTTTAGTTCACTTTTGTCTCTTTGTGTTGGTAGTCCTTGAAAATAGTTCGGTAGTTTGTTATAGATGCGCACTCCCGTACAGTACGCATTTCTGCTGCAAGTGGTAAGGAATAACAAGTTTATGTTCATCTCTGCTGCTCTTAATAGCTAAGCTACACTTTTTAAATAGGTATATGCGATCAAAACATCATTATTCTGGTACATCTATATGGCCAATATAGAATATAATATTATAATACTCGATTATTCCTTTCTATACATATTTCGGGTTAGGTTTAAATGAAATTTAAATTCTCCGTTATCTGAGTGTTGAAATTAATTTAGATACTGCTACGAGTGTTCCCAGTTTCGTTCTCGCGGGAATGGAACTCCAACTTGATACAAATGTTATTATTTTAAGGAATGAGTTTCAGTGAATATTATTTTAACACAATTTTAATAAAATATAGTACATATAGACGCATATTTCAGGTTAGTAACACTTTAACTGAGAAGATTGTATAGCTCAAATTAACTATCTAAACTAATATTATAAAGAGGAAAAGTTTGTTTGTTTGTTTGTTTGCATGGAATAGGCTCCGAAACCACTGGACCGATTTTGATGAAATTCGGCACAGATATACATTAGACCACGGGGAAGGATATAGGCTACTTTTTATTGCAGAAATATGTACGGTTTCCGCTGGATTAACTTCTGCGCGCACGAAGTCGCGGGTAACATCTTGTAGATAATAATTCAACACAAAACTAGGTACATACTTATTTAAATTAGTCGTCCTTATCTTTAGTCTCAAAATGTTGTGTAAAACGGTGTGAAATAATATTCACACCATTTTACATTCAAATACTTAAGATATAGTTGAAAAGTTGCGTATTTAGAGTAAGAATACCTCAAAGCTTTAATTGAATAATGACAAAAATAAGGTAACCACTAAACACCACAAATGCCAGATTAAATCAAAATTATTCACACTCAGTACCTACTCCTCCTCCTCCAGTCCTGTGTAACTAAGCAATAACCATCATCCATGCAAACTTTAGGTATCAAATGCTTAGTTTCACGTATTTTATTTTACACGTATGTTTTATTTTTATTCTACGTACATGACACACGGCAATTTATTTTGAATGCCAGTGTCGGTTTACAAAATAAATTGGCGCGAAAGTTGCCGATAGATATTTGAGCGGTGACACGCCTAATCGCGTGGCGGTAAACCGATAGGTTTGATGTTTGCTTGTTTGTGATTTGATATCCCATAGAAACGAACCCCCCGGAGACCGACGACGTCATATAGATAATTACGTCACTGTAATATTAAATCAAATTCTACGCGACTGTACCACGCCATTGTATTAATAGAGCTGCTCGATTATTCATAGGATTGTTATCATCAGCTTACATTGGAGCCCTTTCTAGACAAATCCTACTACTATTATAAATCTGAAAGTTTGTGAAGAGAGAAGGATGGATGTTTGGATGGATGGATGTTTGTTACTCTTTCAAGCAAAAACTACTGACAAAACGGATTTTGATACACTTTGGCATGGTAGTAGTTGAAGCTCTAGATACATAGGCTACTTTTTATCCCGAAAAAGTTACGGTATTCTCGTAGGATACCAGATACTTAATTTACGCAGGCGGAGCCGCGGGAAAAAGCTAGTAATATAATATTATAAATGTGAAAGTGAGTTTGTTTGTTTGGTTGTTACGCTTTCACGTAAAAACTTAACTGATCATCATGAAATTTGGCACAGATATAGAGTAGACCACGGGGAAGGACATAGGCATCTTTGAATGTAATAAAATGTATTTTTTTCTAACCATTTAATTCTTATCTTTTAGATTAGAAATGTGTAATAAGATCGCGGGATAGTATAGGTACGTTCTCGTGCGATGCTGTATTTACGCGGGCGAAGCCGCGGACGAGAGCTAGTTCAATTATAAAATATGTCGTACAAGAACGCGATATGTTTCGTAATGAATTGGAAGCGAACTGCCTCTTGTTTCGCGTTTCATAATTTAATAAATCTGTACCACAAAATGGAAGGAAAATGCAATTTACTCTTACCAGGCGCCGTGTAAATACACCGCCGTCATATAAATTCGCCTAAGACCTCATCTGGTATTCAAGATTTGCCAAACGTTAAAACTTTTGAATGGGATAATTCCGCGCGCGGTGAACTAATAATTACGAATGTTGGAATTATAACGGACATTTTCATTTTGCCAAATGCGTTCTACATTTTAATTGCCGAGCACTTACCTACCTGCTTTAAATATATTAGAACGCTCTAATCCAGGGGTCTCCAAACTACGGCCCGAGGGCCACATCCGGCCCGCGGACAGAGTTTGTCCGGCCCGCGGAGAGCTAGCATACTTGAAAACTCCTTTTAGAGCATATTTTTTATAGCAAATTAAATTTAGTTTCCTGAAGTATTCTAATTTTATGTTGAATAATTATTAATATGACATCTACATTGATATGGCCATGGGCTAACTACTCATAATATTGTTGTAGGCTTATTGTTATTTTTGTGATAAGTTGAATAAAGAAACACAGAATTGTAATGACTAAAGACATGTATAATATGCAAAAAATTTAACTTCAGTATATAATAACTAACAAATTATTGAAATAAATCCAACTAACATTTTATACATTTTAAATAAAAACATAACTTATAACAAGCATAATGACATATGAAATACTAATGAGATTTATGTAATTGAGATTTTCCACTGACAAAAGTTTGTAGTTGTGGACTAATTTTACTTGTACCAATTATTAAAAGAGATTTAAGATGCTCATCAGTTAATTTAGATCGGTAAACATTTTTTGTGTACTTCATTTTGGAGAAGGTCTCCTCACACAAATAAGTAGTACCAAAAACAGAAAACAGCCCACGAGCAAATTTATGCAAATTATCAAATTGTGTCAGTGGAAGACCCTTATAAAATTCCAACAAAGATTAGTTTTGATATTTGTTCTTAATTATATCACTGCACTGTAGATCAATCATTTCCATTTGAAGTTCCGGGGCTAGGGATTCAATGTCAGTATCAAAAGGATTCTGAAAAATCTTAATTTGATTCGCAATGGCATCAAAGTCCGAGAAACGAGTATCAAAATTTATTTTCAAAGCACTCAAAGATTGCAAAATCGATAGGAAACTCAGTATCAGTGGTGTGGCTGAATATTTCACATGTTTTAAAATGTGAAAAACATTTACTTCGTAGTTGTGATTGAAACAGTATCAATTTCATCCGGAATGATTTGATATTAGTGTAAAAATCAAGAAGATGCTGGTTTTCTCCTTGCAATCTCAAATTCAGTTCGTTCACATGTTTTGTCAAATCAACATAGAATGCTAACTTCCACAGCCATGCGTTGTTTTGTAATACAGTCAGAGGGCGATGCTTTTCATTCAAAAAAATTTCGATCACTGCTCGAAGTTCAAAAAAGCGCTGAAGGACTTTCCCACAACTAAGCCAACGTACGGCAGTATGATAAGGTAAGTCATTTTCTCCAATCTCTTCAATAAATTGTCGGAATTGTCGGTGATTCAGCCCAAAATATCTGATAAAATTAACAGTTGATATGACTGGTTTCAGAACTTCAGACATATCCAAACATTTTCCGCACAAAGACTGTTGATGAATGATACAATGTAAGACTAATGGTTTTGAACCACCGTCATTTTCTACAGCCTTTGACACAAGAGCGACCACTCCTTTATCTTTCCCACTCATTTTTTTCCTTAATCAGTTGTAATACATTTCAAGTTTTTCCATCGAAGATTCTTTGATTAATGGCCATTTCAACTCCTTTAAAAATATATGTACCAGTAGTTGTGCCATGAATACTATACATATCAAGACAATTCTTCATGCACTTCATAGCTTTTATCTACTCCTCGATTATAAATCAACACCTGAGCAGTATTTGACACATCCGTTGACTCATCCAAGGCCAAAGAAAACCACTCAACATGTCCATTTTTGTCGAATAGTTGAGAGGATATATTTTCAGCTATGTTTTATACCCTTCGAGCCACAGTGTTTGCTGACATACTGACCGTTTTTAATAAATTTACCTTTTCAGGGCACATTTCTTCGGCTACTGCAATTATGCATTCTTTGATCATTTTTCCATCGGTGAATGGTTTTCCACGTTTTGCAATTTCAAGAGCCACACGAAAGCTGGCACGAGTTGCAGCTACAGCCTCTTGTTCAGTTTTGAGTTTTGTAAATGAAGATTGCCGCGATTTCAATCCGCGATCCATAGCTTCGAATTTTTCTGTCCGCAAACTTCCTGTATATTTTGAGTAATTTTGAAAATGTTTTGTTTCATAATGACGTTAAATGTTATATTCCTTGATAACGGCTATGCTTTCATTGCAAATCAAACATAGCGCCTTGTTACTGGACTCCATTTCGAAATACTGAATGTTCCACTGATCTTTGAATTTTCTGCATTTACTATCAATTTTTCGCTTCTTTTCCATACATAGGCTGCACTAAAAGTATCGGGAATGGAATATTTCCACTGTTCCTGTCATATTAAAATCTTTTTAATTTAAAACTCCTTAGTTTTAAAAATCGAATACCGTTTATTTATTTAAAAAAAGATTCTCGGTCTTGTCACAAGGTCTTGTCAAACTTGTTTAGTCGTTGAGAAAATGGAATTGACTCGAGAAAATTCTGGAGCGATGATTTATTATGACTTTCGAAGTGGTTTAACACAAAAACAGTGTGTTGACCGGATGATTTCTGCATTTGGTGATGAAGCCTCATCCAAAACCACAATTTATCGCTGGTTTGCTGAATTTCAACGTGGACGTGTCAAGCTCAGTGATGATACCCGTCAAGGTCGTCCAAAAACTGCAGTCACCCAAGAAAACGTTGATGCTGTGCGTAAGCTGATTGAGGAAGATCGACATGTGACATACCGCGAAATTCAGACAACTTTAGACATTGGCATGAGTCTAATACAAATAATCTTGTAAAAAAGTTGTTTTGCCGATGGATACCGCATTTGCTCTGTGAAGAGCAAAAAGCGGCTCGCGTTACTTGGTGCGTCAGAACTCTCGAAAGATTCCACGCAGGATCCTCAAATGCTGTATACAACATGACGTGACGTGACGTGACGAATCCTGGATATACGCGTACGAACCCGAAATGTTACGTTGGCATGTCACGTTACTCCTTATGGATCGTACTCTACGACTAATATAGAAATTACAGATAATGACAGGAAAATTAACAATATGCAGTGTTGCCGTTTTGCGGACTTTAGTCCGATTTGCAGCCTTTTTTAAACGTTGCGTACTTTTTCGGACTTTTTTTTTCATCAGTGGACTATTTCACTTTTTACCACCGGCAACAATGATAATATGGTTTTGGCCCTCGGCACTTACTCGAGTAATCAGTATGGCCCTAAGGCTGGAAAGTTTGGAGACCCCTGCTCTAATCTAACGCATGTGGTGTGGATTGGTGTGAATGTTAGCAAGAAGGTGGGTCCACAGTGAGAATGTTTTCTGTAAGAAATCCAAGTTAATTAAAATTGGCCTACTTGGCCCAGAGAATAAGTATCGCAATCCAGCGAGGAAACTCTTTGAGCCTTCTAGGTACTCTGCCTGGTGGGGACGACCTGGGAGATTTCTTTGTTTTGTAGTATTTTAAGTTTTGGAGTAGTTATTATTTTTTTAGTACTTACGTACTTTAATAGTTTGTAAATATTTTAAATAGATTTTAGTTAATTTTAGTTTTTAACATTTACAATTATAAATTCCACATATATTCGTTGTCAAGCACGATAAAAATTGCATCTTTACAAACACGAACACATACGAGTACCTATAGTATGGATACACGACAACTCTTTAGTAAAATGCACAAGACACAATGGGTTACTATTACACAAAAATTATTTGCTTAGGTACCTATATGTGCAGACAGCGAACATGACGCGTGACGCTTGTGGATTGAAATACCGGGCTCGCCCAATAGACTAGATGACTGAATTTTTTTTATTGCATAAATGAATTATAATGCTCTTAAATATAAGTAACTTTTCAGATGAAACAGTATATCAAAAGTCAATATTTTCAAAGGTACAGCGATTTGTTTACAAGTCTCGTGAAAACGCTCCATACTAACTGTGACGTCACGCCTAGTTACAAGTGTATGAAGTATACGGCCGCAGGAACACATTTGTAAATATCTCCGGATATTTGTGCGTTTAAGTTCATACTATAATTAATGTTTTTGTATATGATGTAAGTAAATTAATGATGTTGGTTTTGTTTTCAGCAAAAAAACATTAATATTTTTTTTCTCCTTTTTAGACGTCTCTAATTACTAAACTAGACATAAAATATTATATTTTTTACATTTATCAAGTTGTAATACCTCAATGTTTCTGAATATATCAATTCAACTCAATATTTTAAATGTAGTCATCATCCCCATGGAATCCCGTGCATTAACATTCCTTTACTTTTATACCACATCTATGTCCTCGTAAACACCAGTATCTTTACCTACTTAATCGTTTAAATATCTTGCAATTATATTTTTTGTAAACCAACATCAAATAAACGCAAATGGTCCCAATTAGGTACGCTAAGGTCAGAAATTATGAGAAGGATGAATATTTAATAGGAACACCCCAGAGATTCTAGTCTAGTGACTACCGAATAGCTTAGGACATAAATCATACCAGCACTCCGGTAAACTGCGGATTTGTCAGCGGTTCCTATTGGGAAGCGATGCCGTAAATCACGTTACATGCAAGTTCATAGTAATTGTTTGTCGGGAATGAATTATGTTAAAACTTTTTACTATAATAAAGACGATAGAGTAATCGTCTACTTTGGTATTTAGATAATTTGTTCTTACGTCATAATTTGTAACCGACGCACAGAGACGAACGACGACGACAGCAGAGACCTTTATTTAAACAGCTCTCATATTGTATTTAGCACACCTAGTGTGTTTGTGAAGAAGTTAATTATTCATATGTAATGTAAAATAATAATTATTATATGAAGAAGTTAATTATTCATATAATAATTATTTTTTGCTATTAACGAGTTGAAGTAGAGTAGTAACTAATAAGAAATGATAATAGAAGCTATGTAAAAGAATCATTAATATACACAATAATCTTTGCCTAGATCGTAAATTTACGGCCATTTGTTTTGGCCAAGTGTCTCAATAATTACCGAAACCACTTTAAATTACTTCATCTGGGCCGTAATAGAGATAATTCCGGCCATTACAGAGATTTATAAACTGAGTAGAAAAGGTTAGCACGGAATAAAGTACATCTCACAATAATATATCAATGGAGTCCCGGGGGATAGGTGCGATCACGTACTAGAATTGTTTTTCGACAAACCCAACACTGAACTAAAAGGGCAACCTCTTAAGATATTATCTACCATGATGTGTTAACGGTTTTGTGCTAGTTTTCGTTTGTATAATACTTTTATTGTGCTTGTATTTTGTAACCTTTGACCACCTTAACTATCGCGTTAGGCAGAAGCTCTATTAAATGTTTTCGATATGGGAATTATTTTTTAAAGTAAATTATTTGTATTATGTATTATGACGACATAAGATTTTGTATTTCTTAAAGTATTTTTTAAAATATAAGTATAAGCCAGTTCGAAGTAGTTCCATTGTGTAGCTAAACACCAATACAGACGATATAGGTAGTAGCGGAGTTTTTCAGTTTAGGGGGTAGTAAAAATCCCAGGGACTAAAATCAAGTCAACACATGACCAAATCTACATGAATGTCTTTTGAGGTCAAAAATTCTGTCACGGAGAGCGCAGTCAAAGTCCTCCCTTAACAGTGTATATTTGCTGTTGTGTGGCGTGGCGTGTTTGCTGCCAACCAAAAATCATCTGTGCCATCTGTGTATTTGTAATGCTATCGAATCTTATACTTTGAACGAGATAATCTTGTAAGTTGTATACGTATATTCGCAATCTCGGCAAAGGCTGCAAGTATTTACATGGAATTTTGTATGCAGGCGGTTTTGGGAGAGAAAAATCGGTCTAGCTAGGTTTTATCCATGTGAAACTGCGCATTTTTAAGTTATATCTGTTTTTTCTTTCGTCGTGCAACAGTATATCAATAATTTCGACTCTATAATGTCAGTGCGATTGGCAGTTTGGTTAATTTTTGCGTTGTTCGGAAATACGGAATGTGGTGGCTTCGAACCCCCGTAAAATGTTTTTGTGATTGTTTTTTTTTGTCTTAAATCTACTAGAGCTCCGATTAAAGCTCGGTTACCCAGGTACTGTCAATTATATGGGCGCCTTCATAACTTAATACAATTCTTTTTCGGTAACGTTACGAATACGTACTTACACTTACATTTGGGTACCTAAATGACGACTAAATCATGCGTTGAATGAGTTGAACTCACGATAGCGTTTATTTATGACGTCAGGCACTAAAAAGATTCAGTAATACTAGTTCCTAGATTCTAACAATTCAATTTCACTTCGTTGAGAACATTGATGTACTATACTATACCAATCTTGGGATATCACATCCCTCAAAAGTCAAAAGTATGATAAACGGCAAATAGCCATAATAATATTGTAAAGCGTTATATCGAAAATTATGTAAAGTTTTAGGATATAACTTCTTCCTACTATTTCAATCTTCACCGTATGGCCTATGTTCACTTAAATCCTTAAGACTGCGCAACGGATTTAGAATTTTCAGCAACAGACAGAATTTATAAAACACTCAACGTGAGCGGAGCTGCGGGTCAAAGTTAGTTTTGTATAATAATGCGACGTCCATTCATATATAGTACGTCAATGGTAGAGAATATTTTATTATATCTCATTCTGTCTCCGTGAAGTGGTTCTTGAGATGCATTTAACCTTAGTTGAACATCAAATAGACGACTCCGTGGAGTTAATTTGCCTGACAGACTAAATTGTCGTGCACATTACTTATAAAGCTATTGTCATGCATATTTACCGGACAATATTCGCGTAAACTAAACTTGGACAAAATAGGGTTAGGTACCTACATAGGGCAAGAGGTAGATGGTTTTTCTTTCCAGGTCGAGAGAGAATTGTATTTGCACTGGCCATCCAAATACCCAGGGTACATCTTGCCTCATCTGGCAATAATTTAGCGGCAGCGTCATGCCGATTGGACCGTAGTATGTCTACCCTTTGATCGACGTTGAGTGAGTTCAAATATGTTTATAATCACAATAAGCGAAATATCACTAAGCACTGTAGATTTAAAATTACAAAGACTATCTGCCTTTATAATAAAAGTTTATAAAAATACAAGTAGCCGTAATTTGTAAAAATGAGACGAAACCCTCCACGAGGCAAATATTTGTAGTTACGTTAAATAAGTGCGCATAAGTCACTTTTGTCATATCCTAAACATACGAAATGGCAAAAGGAATCCCTTAAAGGGTCGTAAAATTCCTTTCAAGATAAAACCGTGGAGTTATATAGGTCAACATAATATTACATTTGGGTCGTATAATAATCAAAGGTTTTTCTAGAATGGATAAAAACATAAAAAAATATTTTTATATCGAGATAATATTGTAGTATGAATGAAAACTTTGTTCCCCTTGCAATTATCACATATCAATCCGTTTTTAGGTAGGTATAAAGTTTGTCGTGGCCTGGGTCAACCTAAGCCAGCTAGGATATACCTTAAGTTTTACGAGCAGCCGTGTCGCTTTTCGCCTTAACTGGGGCTATATCAGTTTACTGTAGCATTGAAATCTCTATGTACGCTGCATTAACAAAACTTTACTACCCACATAATCTTTGGCTGTTTCTTTTCGAAAATTGCAAGCAATTTTACGTAAGTTTGTAATTTAATGTTTAAATTGTCAATTCCACAGAAAAAAATTAATGCCTAAAACACTATATAATTTATATATGGTTAGGAGTCACCACTAGTTAAGTCTTAGATTTTACACTGCTTCTTAAAAGTGGGTAACATCCAGCCTAAGAAAAAAGCCTCGAAAGATAGGCATCTAGAAAGTTCTCGCGGAGTGACGGCGACACGGCTTATCACTCCGCGCCGGCACGTGCCGCATACATAATAAATTGTTGGCAAAAATATTACTTCATACTCTGTAGCTACTAGCTATGTAGATACGATACGCTACGAGCTAGATACAGGGTCCAAAAAATTTGAATTGCATCATTGGTAAGTGAAACATTTGTTACAAAATTAAGACATTATTTAATTGTACTTAAAAACCTAATTTTACAAAATAGGGTATTTTCAAAATTTTTGAAAACTGCTTATATTTAAAGATTGGGACGAACGATTTTACAGAAAAATAAAAGTAAATTAATTTATTATTTTGCAATTAATTTACTTTTATTAATAGGCCATTATTTACTTTTATTAAATGGCCTATTAATCAATGTATTAATTGATTAATAGGCTATTTTGCATATGGTTACTGTCTGAAACACTACTCACAACTAAATTCCTAGTAAGGAAGGAATAAAATACTTAATTTAGTAGTAAAACTTTGTAAATTCACTAAGTTGGCAACATTAATTCTGGACTGAACGGATGGAGTGAACGGACCATGTGTGACAAATCGCTTCTGTTCTCGCCACAGAGTACATTGTTACATAGTGAAATAGACACTAGAGTTGAACTTGAGCCCAAAATTTGGCATAGCAAGCTAGCGCCGCCTGAATTTAAGGCGCAGAACAAAAAGCGGTTGTCTGCGAAAAAAGTGTGAAGTAGGTACTATATGGCAAACCTTACATAATGAACGTTATTTGGCATCTTTTTTGCAACATTATTGCAAAATTACAAAATAATTCTATTTTCATAATATTTTAGGATATAAAGTAAAAAAAAAGAACAGATTTAATCTTTTAAATAGGAAAAAAAAATTTGCCCGCTCGCGTTTAATATAAACAACATAATATTACACTGGCGGACACATAAATTGCATCATAGTGCAAGAACACATTTAATTAAATTTTATTACGAAATATGCAAACTTTTTACATTTATTGGTATTGGATAATAAAGGCTGGTTTATAAACACAAAAAAAAAATCAAATTTAAATATGGTACTGTCACAAAAGGAAGAAAATATCGCATTTAGCGCATTTATAGGCGAAAACTTCATTCTGATGCAGGATAATGCTCGTCCGCACGCAGCGAGACAAGTTGAGCAATACTTTACTCAGGTTGAGATTCGTTCCATGCCAGCACGTAGCCCGGACCTCAATCCGATAGAACACGTGTGAGACAACCTAAAAGGAGCTGTATTTACAAGAAATCCGGTCCCAACAACGGTTGCGGAGCTCAGAGTTGCATTGTCACAAGAATGGGACAATACTCCGCAAGATCTTTTAAAAACACTGATCAGGTCGATGCGAAACCAACTTGAATCAGTTATTAGGATAATATTGTAAAATTTTCAAAATAAAGCCGTTTTTGTTATATTCACTGTTTCATTCCAAAAAACTGCAAAAGGAGTAATTTGATTCTTTTAGTGAGAAAAGTTGACCTATACACACATGAATTTATTTTTTTATGATATTAAGAAACAGTCTTACTTAGTATTATCATTGAAATAAATCAAAATAGTTTGCACTTTCACTAATTATATTTCATTGAAAGTTATCTTACCACTATGATGCAGTTTATATGTCTGCCAGTGTATATTTTTTAGTACCGATGTTCTGTTATAGCCGGTTGTTTTTCCGAACTTCACTGTTTTTAGGTGTTTTAGTGTGAACAGATTTTAACTGAAAAATGGGAACGAAAAATTGCTCGCTCGCTCCGCTCACTCGTGTTTGACTTAAAGAACATATTATAATTTTCACTGCGTTCAGTTTAAGGCGATAGCCTAAAATAGTATTTCGAAAAAATACAATTAAATCAATAGATTTAATTGTATTTATCCGAAGTACGCAGTCTGTTAGAGTTTAAAGTTTAAACAGGTAAAACAGAAAAAAAATAGATCGCTCGCGCTAACATATTAAATTAATTAGTATCGACATTCGGTTTTAGGCTATTTATTTATATGTAGTATATTAGTTTAGTAGGTAAGAATTAAGTAGTTACTGATGCCAAAGAGTTTTGAGCTACTTGTAAGATTTTTAATTTAGACGGATTATCATAACTGGCACGCATTTAATGCGCAGAAGCTATCCGGCATATAATACGAAAAAAAAAAAAATTTAATCACATGTACAGAGAGTAATTTCTATACCAATTGACTTAGAATCATAATCTGTCAAAAGTGCTCAGTAAAATGTTCTAATATTCAACCCCCTGGTTCTCGCCAGAGCCACGGACAAAGATAATGTAACTATACTACGTAATAAGAGGTGGCACTTTGAATAAAAAATAAAAGTGTTCGAAATTCAAAAGTTCACCGTAACGATTAAACGTTTTATCGTCTAAAAGTGCAAAAGATTCAAGGCTAAAATGTTAAATTAAAAAAAAATTAAAAACTATAAGTAGGTACGTAAGTTATTATTATCGATTTTTTATTTTAAGACTCAATTATTAGGATAAAAAGGTAAAAAAACAACAAAACAACTATAATTTGCACTATGAATAGAGAAATAGATAGAATATAATGTAACTCTACGCTAATACCTACAACACAGCTTAAAATCGTGTACAGCTGTCAAATCCGACATTTTATACTTGACACTTTGATTTTCAACTCTATTGTAGGTTACCTGCAGAGTTCTATTTACAGTGCAGTTTTTTCTGTCACGATTCGCGACCACAAACAAAACTTTCGTGGGTACGAGGCCTAAAGGTTTGTAGCCAAAATATTTTAGGTTATCACATACGGCAAAGCATGATTATCTTCAGCGGTTATCCGTTGATGCAAAATAGGTACACTTCTGTGGGCCTACCAGGAACATTTGACTGCGGCGTAACCACGTAACGCAACGTTATCGAACGAGAATTCTTGAAATATGTTCATGTTGTCCATATTATTACGGGCCCTTGAAATTGGAATCCAATAGCTGCAAATTATGAAATTATATAAAATGTAGTATTTTACTTATTCACAATACTGACAAAGGTTCAACTAAATGTAAAAATATCATTAAGTATATGGTAAAACTGTACAATAGTATATTAAAATTAAAGTATAAATATTATTATGCACCTATTTAAAACTATAAAGATATTACTGACGGGTGGAACTTAGAAGAAAACGTACTTTGTCTGTATTTTTATAAATAATATATCAAGTATAACCAATATTAGGTAAGCAATAATATGACTTTGTTTTAAACATATTGCAAGCATATTGCGTATTGAACATTCGATTCTTATATTAATAATGGGAAACTTTACAATCTTGAATCTTAGCGTGGACATTGAAATCCCTACACAAAATACTTCATTTATTGAAACAAATGTAATCTTATGTCTCTTTTCATTAAATCGAGAAGTTAAGGAAAAATGTTATACAAATACTCACCGATATTCCTTGAGTTCAAGCATGTTTATATAGTGCTTATATGTATGTATACATGAATTTATTTTATCAAAATCATTGTTTCAAAATAATAAATATTGATTTCGAGTTCACTTCACTAAAAATTACAGTTTTTTGCATATTACAGAATTTATGTAATAGTTGAAATAAATTTTTTACACATAAAAAATTTTCAATTTTGAAATTTAAAAAGAATCTTCTTCTTCTATTTCTGCATCACTAGTCATAGGCGATGTGTGAAAGAGTACACATGTTATAAGAGCGAGCCAGTTATATGGTTTTTACAGACGATATTTAGGTATAATTTTGAATTTCGAACGACCATACTTACGATCGCCAGTTGCGACACCCTGGCCGCGGTGGTGCGGGCGTGTATTGTGTACAAGTGTGTTGAGTTTTTGAGGTGTATTATGAATTATCTAATGAAATTCGAGTGCAATAAAAATACAATTAATAAACACGACCGTAACTCGTCTAAACAAATCAGATCGAACTGATGCGATTGTTGCGTGCGTGCGTGTATGTGCTCGAATCCGTTCAGGCCGAACTGACATCAGTTCTAACTGAAACGATCGGCCTCTCGTCTGTGGGGGCCTTTAGTCTGTAATCTAAGCTCTAATCGGTCATGTCAAAAATTTTTTGTCAGCACAAAAACGTTTAAATAAGTGTTTTCTTGTAAAAATATTTAAATACGGTTTTAATAAATAACAAATAATTTATGTGCGTCGCGCCACGCTCGGAGGAAATTATAAATCACTTACGCAGTGCCCGAAACCCGGGATCGCGGGTTTACAACGAATATGTACATTCTTGGAAGAAACAATAAAAACACGTTTTTGTGTAAAGAAAATATTTTATTTTTACGTACGTACTTAGGTAATATATTCTTTTAAAGTTTTGTTTTTCAATTACATTAACCGAATTGAAACTGATTCTGTAATTTTTTGCAATAGATCAACTTATTTCTACTAGATCCCCAATTCTCGTATTAAAATAAACTTTCAATTTATTTTCAATTTTCAATGAAATATAAATTTAAACCTTGATATTATAAACTGATTTTCACCAATCAAAATGCGTTTGTCGTTTATGAGAATACCATTTTGTTTGAATACTAGTTTTATCACATCGAGACTGCATCGAATCTGTATTATTGTAAGATTTAATAGGAGAATCGAACTACTATGTTTTACATCGATAGATATAAAACTTACCACAAAAGTTAAGCATTTTACATAAAAACCCTTTACCTACAAACAGACCCTGAATGTATATTTTTCTTAGGTTTAAAATATTTTTCTTGTCACACTTTGTCGACTTTAGAAAAGCCATTTTAAAGTTAAATGAGTTCAAAGTTTGCACGTTCGGAATGCTTGCCATCATCAGGGCGAATATTTCATACATCTTATATGTATTTTAAATGTATCATTTCACAATACATATTTACGAAACTACAACGTGTACCTAATAATATATTATGTTATACCGAAATTTTGCATTGCATATTTCACAAACATTATTTGTTAATAGACGGACAGATATTTTGTATTTAATTATTTGTAAACCAAGCTGTTAATTTAAAATTACAAACAGACACTTCAATCTGATAGCGTGGCCAGCGCTATCGCCAAGTATTTAGCGGTTAACTATCTCGAATAATATATAATCTTTTCTGGGAAGCATTTCCGGCTTTTTTGTGCCCCCATATTTTCGTTTGTAATAAAGCTGGTGGTCTGAATTTTTGTCGTGGAGAAGTCGTTGGCGGCACAAATTAATTTTAATTTTAATTTCATAAAAATCGTGTGTATAGTTTAGAAGACATTACGCGGCAAAAAACGATATTTTGAAAGATATGGATGTATGGAGGTAGGGAGAGTAAGCATACTTCTAGCACTTAGAAATTTCAAATTTGCTGTCAGGCTAGGTTATTATTAGCTATATATAAAGGGAAAATGTATAAAAAGTAAAAATTCTGAAAAAAGTAATTTTTGAATTTTTAATTTTACGGATTCACAGAAACAAAATGTATGAATACAAGTTCACTGATAATTTTGTATTCCTTATTTATACAAACCTCGTAAATAAGAAGTGATAGGTTAATTTAGGTTCCAGTAGATGCTTCGGGACGAATACCCATTCGACATTACACTCGACCGGATAAATAAGACGAATAGTGATTGATTCGAGAACGCACTTGTAGCTCCTCTAGTGGTGCGGGTGTCCACGGCCAGTAATCCTAGATTTCTAGATCTATTCCAATATAAAAATATTGGAATAGATCTAGAAACAAGCAAATGGACCGCCTGACCCGCAATTAAAATCCCGCATTATATTTTAAGATATCCGCGACACCGGAGCAATTAAAAGTGCGTTCACGGTCTTGAAAAACCTAAATTCCTTGGTCTTCGGGTATCCTACAAAAAGAAATGAGATCCCACAAAAACATTCAATGAAAAAAGTATTTCCTTCGCAAAAAGTTATGAGATGTTGTAGAGACCAAGTCCAATTAAGGATAGTCCATTTAATTAGTTACTCATAAAAAATTTGTTACCGTATGTGGGAAATTTTATTTTTATAAATTATTATAATATTAAAGTGACTTGCATCTCTACTAATAGGTATCACGGCGTAGCTACTCTACGAGCTACTGTACGCGCGGCTACGCCATTCCTACACATTATTTTGGGTAGTAGTAGTAGTATATTGTTCTGTCAATTAAGTCAAATTCAAAGTCAATTTTTGACGTGACAACGTCTTATAATTCGATCGAGCCGGCTGCACGCATGAAAAAACATGACTCATGCGGCGTTACCTCGCTCTGAGGCGTTCCATTTATTATTACGACGTTGTCACGTTCAACTATCGTCAGTAAACCGACTTTACAGACAACCGATTTTTTAAATCAAAATAGGTATTTTTATACACTTTCTGAACGTCGGTCTACATGATGCCTACCACCGGTTCGGGAACTAGCCCGGCGAGAAGAACCGGCGTAAGAAACCTTCCGCGGGGCCATCTTTTATCAAAAAGATGGAAATTTGTTCTTTTAAAAATATAAAAAAGGTATATATAACAATGCTATGACTAAAACTACATAACAAGAGTACAATATATGTAATTTTGAAGTAGCCTTGCAGGGGGCCACTTCATTCCCAAGGTGTGCTATCATTCATAAAACCATTAACTTTATAATAGGCTTTAGCACACAAACGTTCTTTAACTACTTTTTCAAATTTATTGTTTGAAAAATTTTGAACACTTTCTGAGATCTTATTGTATAGGCGTATACATTGGCATTTAAACGAATTCTTTACTTTTCTAAGTCTAGTCACTGGTACATCAAGCTTATGCTTATTTCGGGTATTTCTATTGTGGTTGTCACTTTTCTTTTTGAATAGGTTTAAATTTTTTTTAACATATAATACATTTTATAGAACATACTGAGAAGCTACAGTTAAGATTCCAGTTTCTTTAAACTTCTCTCTTAATGACGTGTTGGGGGCCAGCTTATAGATTGCCCGAACAGCTCGCTTCTGCAGCACAAATATAGTATTAATATCGGCAGCATTTTCCCACAGTATAATCCAAAAAAAAAAAGGATCCCTTTTAGGACCCTTTCTTTTTCTGGTCTATATAAATAACCTACCATACCTTATTAATGGAAAAAACGGGATAGTCTTATTTGCCGATGTCACGTCGCTTGATGGATCCGACTTACTACCAGACTTAAACAGGGGTAAAACTTTACTATATTTCATTAGATCAGGAAATACGCCACTTTTTATACAATCGTTAAAAATAGTTGCTAAGTAAGGTGCGATAATCGATTATAGATTTAATAACTTTCATTGATAGGCCCCATAAATCTGCAGTATTCTTAATATGTAATAAATTAAAAGTTTTAATAATGTCTTGCGGTCCTATTTCTTTAAATCTAAATTTGATTTCACCCTCTTTTACATTATCTTTAAGAAGTAATTCAGCATCAGCAGGAGAGGCATACAAATTTTTGGTGGTTGAAACGGAAATGTCAGCAAAGAATTTCTCAAAAGCAGTTGTAACTTCACTGTCGGAAATAATTATTTTACTATCTATATTCAATTTAAAATATGTGGCGTGGCTGGTGACTCTTCCAGTTTCATTTGCAATGATTTGCCAAGTTGTTTTAATCTTATTCTTCGAATTCTTAATTTTATTTCTAATGTGAAGAGATTTTGCTGCAGAGCAAACTTGCTGAAATGTTGTTGAATATAACCTTACATAATTTTTAAATTCTTCACTTTGATTCGTTGTTCTTTCATTATAAAGTTCATACAATTTGAATCTACTTTTGAAAATACCTGCCGTTGCCCATTCACTGAATTTACTTTTATTGTTTGTTCTCACTGTCTTAGAGGTGAAAATAGTATCATATTTAATTAATTTAAACATTTTACCAAACGACATAATCCGGGCTACTATGATACTCTAAATGTCCAATATCAGCTATAACTTCACCTCTAAACTTCTCAATATGTTTGACATTTATTGGTATACAAGTGTTCTGTCCTTGTGTAATTGTTTGCAATTATTATCTATAGGGAAAATGGCCCGCTGCCCACAGTGATCAGAGCTTAATATAGACTTATTTATTTAATGGATATATATTGGTAAAAATGTTATCAATGCATGTAGCAGAGCTGTCACTAATTCTTGTTGGTTTGTTGTTAAAAATGTAACGAACATTATACATATTAAATTGAATATTTAATATGTTTAATATATTATGTAAATTAACGCATAAAACAATTGAAGCAAAGAGAATATAACACTTTTTGGATGTGACCAAACAGAAATACGTAAAACATCAAACGCTATCAGTAAAATGAATATTATATTATAGTTAGGTAAATTTAACGAGAAGTGCGCCTCAGCCAGGTGCCTAGTTATCTGTCAACCTGTATATCACTTTGTTAATTCGGCATCGGTAATTCGCCCCATAAATATTCAACATTTCAAACATTTGTTTTCAATTTGGCACAAATTACTTTTAATCTTTATATTCGGCTCAGTTATCATATTGTAACATAATCCGAATTATGTCATATACATATACATATGTCATAATCCCACTATTCCATGTGATTCGAAAATAATTTATTGAATTAAGTAACATTTAATTGAAATTTAATAAATAGTGAGTGTTTTTCTCAATACTCGTCTTAAACTTCGATTTGAAATATTATGTTATCATTCCTACCATTTTGCAGAATATGAGGTGTGCTCTTTAGATAATCTTGGAAGATGCTAAAATAAGTTACACGTAGTCAAAAGAATTACCTACAATTTTTTTAATAAAATTGCGTATTAACTCAACATTCCGTCCTCGCTTCAAGATGACGTTTTTAAACCGGCGTTATTATAAGAGGCTCGATTGAATATACATTCAGCTGTGTTTTGCATACAGAATTGTTTTTCAAATGATTCAATTTATTTTTCAAACGTATTGTGTTTTTTGAATAACTGATTTTCATTCTAGCCGTGGTAATAATATAACCCTTATGATTTTTTGGCCGAAATTCTAAGTTTCTTAATTATTACTATACATTATATTTAGTCTAACTTCAAAACTGAACTACATGACGCCTAAGTATTTTTCATATAATTATCGTTTTATTAGAATGTTTTGCTTAACATCTAATTTAATTACAGTAGATTCAACAATTATATTATCAGAATAGATCTAACCTTTACCCAGAGAATTCATAGCTTCAGTCGAATTTCTCGGGACCATTTTAACTATGACCACTGGATGTCATCAACTCATCACTCATCTAAACGAACCCCCGCTCTCCCGGGTCTCGTTACACATGACTTTTGTATCCTCTAAGTTGTACAAAAGTCGAATCTATAGCAGGGTTAACAACCTCTTCTGATAAAGTGACCAAGTTAAAAATGCGGACTGAAAAAAAACTTTAAGTACCTACCTATTACTGAAACTATGAATCTAATTCGTTTGTATGTCAATAATGAATGGGTAATAAATGAAAAGAAGTGTCTTTGAAGCAATTCTTCCTATCGTTAGTCGTAACATACTAAAATAACGGTTTATTAAGCAGAAATTAAAGAAGTAGTGAATATAAGCAATCAGACTAAATCAATGTATATCACGGTTGCACTAAGTATGATACATGAAAACGTTACTAACTCGTATAATAAATATTTTGAAAACTTGAAGATGTTACGCCTCTATTAGAATCTTATTCTAAAAGACGCAATGGATTGTATCGTGGGCCAATTTTTGGTACATGGCGCTAAAGTTGCGAAAAAATTGTACTCACTTTACTTACATTCTGATAAAGTATCAGTTTTATTTCTTGGCTTGAGTATAAAGTAAGGAACAAAACATGTTAAAGTCATTTTTCTCTAAACTTAGTATGAACAGAGATATAAAGAGTAAAGTTTGATGATTTTTGATGATGATTTTCCATTTTCTTATTTTTATGAAAACTACAACATAAAAATAAGCAATCCGTGTAAATTTCACTTGATAATAATATTCAAATGTCATTATTCTACTAATATACATTATTGGCCCATCGCACAATCTGGCGGATATTACGTTATTAACGTTCATTGTACACAATTAATACTAAAATATGACATATATTCTATAAGTAAGTACTTAGTCTGGCCATAAATAATGTTACAATTAAAAATAAACAAAATATTACATTTGAATTTGTAATCTGTCATTTTTATATGATTGTTCATTGGGTTTTCTCATTCTGGCGCCAATACATTGTACAATATTTTGCGATATTAAAATGGAGTGGGGTGATAATGAGAGCCGAATCGCTGTGATTGCATTACATAAAGTAGGTATGGAGCCAAATGCAATTTTTAAAACTCTCCATACGCTTGGTATTAGTAAAATGTTTGTGTACCGGGCTATTAATAGGTACAATGAGACCTCCTCTGTTTGTGACAGAAAAAGATCTGGCCGTCCACGTAGTGTTCGTACGAAAAAGGTGGTCAATGCAGTAAGGGAAAGAATTCAAAGAAACCCTGTCCGAAAGCAAAAGATTTTATCTCGGGAGATGAAGATAGCACCTACAACCATGTCGCGTATTTTAAAAGATGACTTAGGACTTGCAGCCTATAAGAGACGTACTGGTCATTTCTTGACTGATAATTTAAAAAAGAATAGGGTGGTAAAATCGAAACTATTGAAGCGGTACGCAAAAGGAGGTCACAGAAAAATTTTATTGTTAAAACGGATGAGAAATTTTTTACAATTGAGCAACATTTTAACAAACAAATTGACCGTATTTATGCTCAAAGCTCTAAGGAAGTTTCCCAATTAGACGACAGAATGCAACGTGGGCACTATCCGACTTCAGTGATGGTTTGGTGGGGTAGGTATTAGCTATGAAGGAGTGACTGAGCCATACTTTTGTGAAAAAGGTATCAAAACATCGGCACAAGTGTATCAAGATACCATTCTTGAGATAGTAGTGAAGCCCCTTAACAACACCATTTTCAATAACCAATAATGGTCCTTCCAGCAAGACTCGGCGCCGGGTCATAAAGCTCGGTCTACGCAGTCTTGGTTGGAAACGGACGTTTCGGACTTCTTCAGAGCTGAAGACTAGCTGTCTTCTAGTCCCGATCTTAATCCGCGGGATTCATAATTTATGGTCAGTTTAAGAGAGAACGGCTTGCTCTAAACGGCATGATAATTTGGAGTCCCTAAAACAATCTGTACGATACGGCAATGAATAATTTTCCCATGGAAAGAGTGCGTGCTTCTATTGATAACTGGCCTCAACGTTTAAAGGACTGTATTGCAGCCAATGGAGACCACTTCGAATAAGCTTTTTATATTTTAAATTGTTAAATAATTTATGTATTAAACTAACACACACTGTTAAAGTAATAAAATATGTTATTTGGAATAGAAAAATTTTTTTTTCTTTGTTTCAGTATTTATGGCAAGACTAGGTATATAAGGGGAGTCTGGCGGGGCTGGATCTAAATCTATAGACTCTTAAAAGACATAAATCAAACGACCCTCGTATTTTTCTGCTCTAAATAAATTTCAAAATAGACTTGCAAAGTTGTAAATAAAATAGTTTCGTGTTGGTGTAAAAGCTTTTAGACGTTATTCGACTTTCATGTGACATTTTAGCTTTTCATACATATATTAAACAAAGATTGGAAAGTACCTAATGCAATAAAACAGATTGGAAAGTTTAAAACACTCCGCTTCCAAATGAAGTGAATTCAAAACAAATTGTTCTAATTCCGTGAAATTCCTGCCCACAATCTTTTTTTGCGAACAAGGACAGATAAAACTTTGAAAATTAAATGTTGGACACTTATTTAACTTGTTCTTTTGTTAGACAATGTTGGCCTTGTTTTGAATACTCTTTTTGTACATTATCCACAAAAACAAAGATATCATTGTTCCTCGTGTAATTGCTTATATATTATGAGTTTTTACCAAACAATAAACATTTTTTAAACCAGTATACCAGCTTGTAACTATATATATGAATTTAATGAAACATAGTAATATAATAGTAATAGTGTACCTACTTGCAATAATGATAACATTAGTAACGGAGCGAGCGTGTCCCGCAGGAATACACGACCGTGATTATTCAGTTATGTTAAAGCCTACAGGGTAACTTTAAACAAAACAATTAGAAAATAACTCGAATCGTGGCGAGATTCGTAACCAAAAACACATTTTTATGTTATCTCTCTTGTTCTTCATATTTATGAAACAGAAGGCATGATATTTTAACCCAGGGTTACCTTTAACCCAGATATGTGCCAGTTGTCCTAAGTAACATAATATCCATAGGACTTTTTCGAATAAAACGAAAATATAGTGTGTCTATAACAGATTCACAATGAAAGATGTTTTCAAATTGAACCATTCCTGTAATACGCGCGTTCAAACAAACACACGCCATAAATCAGTATAAATTTAATTATCTCGAATTAGAATTGATCTTTAACACGTAACAAATTTATTAGCGGGTTCTATGAAGGTATTACAACCGCATCTCCGTTTAATACTAGTTCAGGTAACATATTGGTATAACGGGGCATTAGTATGGAAATATCTTGATCATTACTCATTGTCGAAGTTCAGCGGTCGTTCGTCTTGATTTACGTAGATTCAATCTCCGGTCCCAGAGCGAACCACCTCGTTACCTCACGTTCTACATAGTGATATGTAATTCTACAATGATTTTCTTCTATATCTTAACTCTTTACATAATGTGCAGATAGTACAAAAACCATGCGAACGGAGAAGTATGAAATTTGGAATATTACTGCAACTCGCTTCTCCTCCATAAAAACTTTAACTTTTCCAATGCTTAAAAATACATTAAATTAATTTTAAAAAAGTTACACACGACGTTGACGTTTGTTAATAATATATTACCTTACACACATACAGGGATTATAGGTTGAGTCGTTGATCCTTTAAGGGGTGTTGATCCTTTACGGGGTAGAAGTTTTCATTATTTCAAATAATTTCTTCAATTAAACTCATTTTCCAAAATTATTTAGTATGATATTCTGGTTTTTTTAAAATTACGATTTTTTCCCTCTTCTTTTATTGTCTTTTAGTTTTTATGTACCTAATGAGCTGCTTTCATAGACGTACATCTATTATAGGCATGATGAGGAAAAAAAACTATACCCACTTAAATGGCCCAGTTTTGGGGTTGTTTGGGGCCATTTTTACATTTCAGGTATGGTGAAATCAAGATGGCTGACATTTGAGGTATGGTGAAATCCAGATGGTGTAACTTTTTCTTGTATGAAGATTTGTTCTCTCAAATGTACGTCATAGCCTATCTTTAGTTTTGAAATCTTTGGCTGATTTCTTATTAGTAATATCATATTTAATGCCGCTTACTATGAAAACTAAGTCGTAGTAGAAGATTGAAAAATAATAAATCAATTTTCTTAATTTTTTGTATTTTCTTTGAACCATAGGAAGTTTACTGAAAAAATAATATACGAAAGCTACTCTGCAGATATGTAGAAAAACATCTAAGTTTAAACAGCTATTTAATTAGGTTACAAATCAACAATCAAGGATTTCAACTGAACGAATGGTAAAAAACTTACCGAATTCACTCCACACGAGGTCGCCTAATATAATATTTAGTGTAAATCATCAAACACACGGTCCCACGTAACACGACACTTATTACCTCAATACCTACACTCAAAACCAGTTTTACAATTAATTATATCCTAATTATTAAATCGCGGCGAATGTAGCTACTGAACAAGCTAAATCGACCTTGGCTGCTACTCACAGATATTCAAAAAAAGCAAGTCTCCGAACACTAATCGCTCGCGATCACTCGGAAGGACGCAAATACTAATGGGAGACGACTCAACGCTCCGGCTTGGTCGCTCGGAAACAAATTATAATCTACCCACTTGTAAAATTATTACAAACTAGCTTTTTCCCAGGGCTTCGCTCGCGTAAATACAGTATCCTACGGGAAGATTGTACTTTTTCATGATAAAAAGTAGCCTATGTGTTAATCGGAAGCTCAAACCACTACCATACCAAATTTCAATTCCGTTCAGTAGTTGTCCCGTGAAAGAGTAACAAACATCTATCCATCCATACATACATCCTTCTATCCATCCTCACAAACTTTCATACTCATAATAGTAGCAGGATATAAGCGCGCATTAATTCAATCGCGTATTCTGAACACAAAGTTACATGACTAATATTATTTTTATTACCAGCGAAAGCAAGTTTAAAAAAAAATCACACCCATCATTTATAATCTGTTATGTTACTTTATGGTGCTAGACTGATAACTTTTGCTTACCGAAATCGGTTATTTTAAACAACGCATTTGCTAAAAGTTTGAAAATTAAATCAAAATTACCTGAAACTGCCTTAAGCGAACTAAAATCAAAGCACACAAATCTTAACCCAATCGGAATTAGTTCGTGTACGGGGTAGGTAGGTATTGCTGAATATGTATAAGATTCAGACGAATAGGTAAGAAACGATCCAACGCTCGGAAAGCGATAGTTGTGCTAGTTACGATAATAAATAGGGGCTTAACGCTTCCAAATGGTCGATTAGGGCATTCTTGACTACACCGGCATTCTGATAAAGTTCGCGTTTGTTTGCAACGAGTCCCGCGGGCTTTATGGGCAACAAATGTATTGCTCCCCTGCTAAATCACATTTCCATAACTTTAAAGTGAATATAAAGGTAATATGGCTGCGGTTTGTACCGCAGCCATATTACCTTTACCTTTGTAAATACGAGGAATGATTGAATCCAACAATTTTATAACAGTCACCGCCGTTTAACAGTCCGTTTCAATAACCTATCTACCAATAACTATTAGTTACAAACGTCAAATTGGTATCGCAAAAAACCGACAAATGATCGAATGACGACGTCTTTTACAAATAGCTGTTGGTAGATAGGTTATTGAAACCGCCCGGCGGCCGTCAGTGTGCTTACGGCAAATTTTAAGGTAGGTAGGTAGGTGCTTTATGCGCGACTGTACTACGATAACGCATACGAGTAGCCTAGTAGGTATAGTAAACTATACGGTAATAGAAAATATCGATAACTTTTATTAATTTAAAATGCTATCCCTTAATACACATAAAATTTATTTAAATATTACTCTGTTTCCTGGCAAATTACTGCCGCCGCCCCATGTTGTTTTTGGTTCGTAAAAGCGGTTTTGCGGTACAAGCGGTGCACCATATAATATGATTTTCCAGCTATTTCTTCTGGCACGTTCGTTGAACGTTGTTGATAGCTTTTTCTACAAATTATAGTTGTCTGGTTTTAAATTAATTAAACTGTGATAATTATTAGATCATACTTATTATTTTACTATAGCCTGTAGCCTGTAGGTGATTATGTTATTCAATAGCTTTTTTATTGTGTGTCAGTTAGGAACACCTAATGGTCGAAAATGCTCTCACATAATAATTTATGTTGAAGTTACATGTAAATAAGTCTATTGGAACAAACCTACAAATAGGTATCACGTCAAATAGGCAACCTTGACGAATTACATAAGGTAGAATTTTATTTCAACTACGCTTATTCACCTTCATTAGATTTTCATCACTCGTAGAGTTGGTAATCTTGACAATTCTTTGATTTGTACAATGGGCGAGGAAAAATCAAATCTAGATTTTATCTATTTTATATAGGGCGGTTTCTTTTTAGAGCATTTCAGAGTAGGTTTATTTAGACACCTCAAAAGATTGATAAATATATTATGTAGGTAACCAATAAGTAGGTGTTCCTACTTTTAGTATCTTCTAACTCGGATGTAACCAATCGACTAATTTATAATATATTTTTGCCTATCCTATAACGGTAAAAATGAACAGTGTAGTAATTTAATACGAAAAAATAGCTTGACAGTAATTTACCACGTAGGCACAAAGCGTTGCGCTCCATCAAAATATTTGAAAAGGCTTATTGTTACAGGAGAAAAGCGTCATTATAGGAATATAATAGCGTATGTACAATAATAACAAATAAAAAAATAACAGCCGGTACAAATAAAATGTGTGGAGTCTACCTAAACAGTTTTTTTCTTTAATTTAATGTCGTAATTAGTGATATTTTCCAGCTATTGGAAGGAGTTTTGGTATAAGTTATAGGTACTATCGAAGTAGGTTTGTACCAAGTACCTACGCAAGAAGTACCTAAGGTCACGAAGTTACGAGTTACTAAAATTTACTTTCTGTATTTTTTGTAAGTACACGTTAATTATTTATTATTTAAAGCTAAAAAAATTATAAGTAATTTTGTAGAATGCCTATGCAAATCGTAAATTTTAAGATGAATGCATGTACCCATGTATCAAGAGTTCCTTGTTTCAACAATAATGTTTCTTGTTTCACTAGTTTTCAAAAGAAATAACGCATTGTCTTAGAACAAAACAAATTTTTATTGCGAAAATTTTTGAAACGCCTCCACATATTCATGAAACACTAATTGATTTTGACTTTAGCTTAAATAATTTAGTACCTTTACAACCCTTGTTGAACATAATTTCATGTTTTGTATGCATGAGTTCGTTCTACTATTGCTCATTCAAAGTTTAGATTGCTTCTTAGCCAGTAAAGGATGGCAAAGTATAAAGAAAAAGGTAAAATTAAAAAACGGGAAAACATACGAAAATTAAGAACCGGGAAAAAATGTCGTAATATGAAGACAAATGTTTATCTGTGTTTACAAAAAGAACTGATACACTCTAACTCACATGCCATACCTTACTTGGTAGATGATAGAATTAATTATATGGAAAGGTAAGTAAGAAATAGAACCTTTTAGCACTGGATCTCAGGTAACTTGAAAATTACTCTGTAGGTCTAATAGGTCTATTACGCGAAGACCCCGAGCTTCCTAAATATGAAATTCCTCAGTAATCGTTTTAACCCTGTTTAACGCTGATTAAATAACAAACAAACTGGCAAAGTTCCGTGCGAAATTAGGTTGTACAACGGGACAAATATGGCATCATTATAAATATGATCCTTAATAATAAAAATATTTATACAGTGTATAAGCTATACAATGTTTTGTCCTTGTCAGTCAAGCGACTTTTTCAACGTTTAAGACAAGGACAAAACACTGTAAATATTTTTATAAGTAAGAGGGTAAGTATTTGAATTTATTACAGTTTTTTAACCGACTTCCAAAAAAGTTGGCGGTTACACGTTCGGCTGTATATATTTTAAATTTTTTGTATGTTAACGATTACTCCGCCGTCTGTGGACCGATTTTCAAAATTATTTTTTTGCTGTACATGGTATAATCCCAATTTGGTCCTTTTGATACCAAGGTCTCGAAGGAACTCCTACAAAATAATATGGACACATATAGTGATTTCGACTTTTTCTGAAGATATCCAAGCATATGCTACCAAAAAGTAAGATTTTGCACCAAGGTATACCCTGGATAAAAAGTACTGAACAGAACTCGTGAATTGTTATAGATACATGTTTGGGGATTTCAGCGTTGTTGCTTAAAGAGCAACATAATATGCTGAAACAAGCATATGCCACTATTTCAATTACAGTAATCATCATCATCATCACATTATGATGATAATAATAGGTACTTTTCATAGTATTTTACATCGATACATATCCTTGAATATAACTCTGCCGTTTGTGGACCCATTTGGAAAATTCTTTTGTTGTTGTAAAAGTTATAATTCGAAATTGGTCCTTTAGTCACCAAAGTGGATACCTGATGATGGTATCTATCAGGAATCGAGGAAACTCAAAACTAATAGGGACATCTATAGGGATTTGACTTTTGTGAAGTAAATCAAGCATATGCTACCAGAAAGTAAAATTTTGTGCCAAGTGGTGTACCCTGGATCCAAAAGCACTGAACAGAACTCCTCAGTCTTTAAAGGTACACGTTTGTAAATTTCGGCATTATTTTAAGAATTGCAAGCATACAGGCACATACATTTAGGTACCAGCCAACTTAAATGTGAGTTCTATAAGATATTGTTTTATCAGGATATTGTTTTGGCTGATACCGACTTCAAAATCATGAAGATTCAGTAGAGAAAAAGTTAAAATTGTAGCCGAATTTCAAACGGGGAATTATTTAGAAAATAAGATTTATTTCATACTTTTTTGTGGATTTTTACTTTGGAAGTTAGTTTAATTTTATTTCAATAATCTGTTATATTTTATTCGAAATAAAAGTCCTACTGATTATTAATTCAACAAAAGTACTAAATAATCGAACGATTCGTTTCCATATATGCAGCATATTTTGATAATTTAACTTGAATTAACATTCCAGGTTATTCTGGCTAATCAGTTTCGTGTGCTGTATCGTGTTCGCTGTTTTTCTACTCAGTACTCAGTACTGGAGATATGTTGTGAGTACATAAACTGATAAGTATAAAAGGTTTTATTATTTCATAGAACCGTAACAATATTTTTAAAATTAAGTTGTTAAGTTAAATTCCTTTTTAGAGATTTGACTACATATGAATAGACTAATATGCTTCTATGCCTACTTTAAGACTTCAGTCTATTATACATTCTAATATTCTCTGAGAAATAAATCTGAAATTAGATTAAAATTATATTGTCTCAAAACATTAATTAAATCCACTTCTCAAACAATCACCTAGGTATTTTGAGCAAAGGTTCAAGTGACGGAGCCCGGAGCGTTCTCTTTGTTAATTTTCAACTGACTTCCAAAATACAGGAGGAGCTCATCAATTCGTGTGTATGTTTTTTTTTGTGTGTATGTTACGCGATTACTCCGCCATTTTGTGGACCGATTTTCAAAATTCTTTTTTTATTGTAAAGAGTTGACTGCTGAATTGGTCCTATTGTCACCAAATGGTAGACCTGGTGATGGGATCCATGAGGAATCGAGAGAAGTCCTCAAAATTTATAGGGACATATGCAAAAAAAAGTGAAATGTGCTAAGGTATACCCTGGATCCAAAAGCACTGAACGGCATTTCTCAGTCTTTGAAGATACATATTTGGAAATTTTAGCATTGCTTATAAAACTGCAAGCAAATGTCACTATTAGATTATCATCATCACCACCACCATCATCACACCATACACCATAACATTATGTTGATATAGGTATTTCTCGTAGTATTTTATACCGATATCAAATTCTTTGAACATTCACAGGTATCAAAAAGTGAAATATCCCAAGGTATACCCTGGATCCAAAAATACTGAACTTCTCAGTCTTTAAAGATACACGTTTGGAAATTTCAACATTGTTTAAAGAACTGCAAGCATATTTCACCATTAAATAATAATCATCATCACCACAACCATCATCACACCATACATCATGATATTATGTTGATATAGGTATTTCTAATAGTATTTTATACCAATATCGATTTCTTTGAACATTCACAGCTAAAAAGTGAAATATTGTGCCAAGCTTGATAACCCTAACAACGATGATGATGGGACCCAATAGGAATCGAGGAAACTCTTATTAGAAAAGTTTATGATCGTTAAGTTTTCTAACACATTTTTAATTTCCCCGCAACTTTTTCTGTCAACACAACACCACAAAAAAGATTTATGAAAATTGGTCTAGCAGTTCATGCAATGAATGACCAAGAGAAAAGGGGATTTTTTTTTAAATATAAAAGATGATCACTAACTATGAACTAACTATGAAAAATAGTAACATTTTATCAGAATTTAATTAATAGGTGAAATATTTCGACAATAAGAATTATTTCATACTTTTTAGTGATTTTAAGAATGTTATTGCTTTTACTTTGAAAGTCGGTTTCTATATTTTTTTATATATTTTTTTATTATATCCACATTCCACGCTTAGCTGTATAGCCTACAAGTGGATATTAAAATTAGTAAAGGATCATATTTGCAGTGCTTGCAACAATAGTCCTGCCATACATGATCATGTATGATCATGTATGATCATGTATGATCTAGATTGTGGGTACCTACGTACTAAATATGATGAGTTTTTTATGGTAACGTAAATTGTCAATTTTAAGTTAAGTAACTCTTACCAACACCACTAACAAAATTTAATGAATCATAATGCATTTTTTCAGACAGCACCAACGGTAGTGAGTGTGGAAATGAACTACTTTGACTGGAACATATCCTACCCAGCCATAACGATATGCCCATTGTTCAGACCGGATGTCAACTACATCAGTCTTGTCGTCAAGTAATTTTTATTTTATCTCGAGCTAATTGCTTTATGATCAGGCTACACTGTAGGTAACCGTTGACGTAGAATGTGTCGGCGAAAGATTATATACAATACAAATTACAAAGGACAAATTGTAACCACAATCCATCTTTCATTGGAAAAAACAAACACAATTTTCCCTTTAGTGTCGCACCAGTACAAAAACTCGAAATTCTGGATCACTATATTTTCCCCTTGGACGTGATTTATTTTAGACTTTGAGGTGGTAAATATTCCACAACTTCGATATATCACAGGCTTTTGGTTCTAAACTAACATAAAGTTTGGTAATAGAATTTTCCAACTGACTGAACTAAATAGTTTAACTTCAAATTTGCAAACGTGTAGTTTCAATTGAGATAAATCCCACTATGACTCGAAATCCCGCGAAACGAAGTAACCTAAGTGTAAATTAATTAAGATTTAATAAGAAATTAACTAGCACTTTCACAAGAAGTTTTAGTAGGTACACAATGCGTAAAAGTTTTGGTGCAATCATTCTACCTTCGGTAACTTTGGTATGTTCATTTTCATTCTGCTTATTTAAACTGTAAGTAATCAATAACTATAAAATTACTCATAAAACAGAAAGAGTATTTCTATGGTTATTCTCAATTTATTGATTTATTTATTATTTATTTATTTATTATTATTTATTTATTATTTATTATTTATTATTTATTTAATCATTTATTTATTATTCCCAATCCATCTTTCATTGGAAAAAAACAAACACAATTTTCCCTTTAGTGTCGCACCAGGCATGTATTAGGTTAAATACTTTCTGGAATCAACGAAAACTATTACGCAAAAAATATACTCGGAAACTAAATTATATTACCTACTTCCTACTTTTGTTTTCGATTTCACAAAAAGCTTCAATGTTTAAAACAACAATAGTTAATAAACCTCGCAGCGAACTACGAAACGAAGAGTCCGCGTGTGTTAAACAAGGTTTCATAACGAACTTTTGTTTCAACAAACATTCGATTTCTTCGAGACTTTGACAAAACTTGGACGCCCGCTTACTATTTACATTTGAGTTTCATGATTATATAATCCGATTCGCGATACGTATACTTTGTATTTTGTATTAACTTTGGCGTTTGTTTCAGTGAAACATTTGAGAAAACCGGTTTAAACTTTGAGAGTTATTTGTGGGCAGTTTCACAGAGCGCTATGGATACCTTGGAATACTTTGATTTAAAAGTACCGAAGGAACTTTTACCGGTGAAATTTTTATTGCTCGAAAGGTTTTTAGTAGCTTTATAGATTTTATAACTGTCCTGATGTATATTTGTTACCTACTGCTATTTGTAATTTCGCACTTGTATTAGCTCTACCAACCAAGATATTGAGCAAAATGTCGACTAACCAATTTGGGCACACTTTGTGTACTTAATTAAGATTAAATTTTTCCTATGTTATGAAATCTAAAGTTTAATTTCCTATTTTTTTAGATTATTCACCCGAGAGAATATGCGTTAGTTGCAGCGAAAATGTTTAGATTAATGGGAAATAGTTTACACACAAATCGAAGATCACCTATCTCGGTAGATGCAGCCATGACGGAAATGGGAATGTGTCATATAATTAACTCGAATGTTGCAATATTCGATAAACCGGAGTAAGCTATTTCATCAAAGAATATTTAATTGGTAGCTAATGGAAATTTGTTATTTTAAGCTTGTTAATGCTGACATAACGTAGGTGTCATAGCCGTATAAAGGGGGTTGGCCGGGTGGGCCGTGCCCACTCCAGAACGATCTGGTGCTCACCCCAGGACCAATAAATTTACACTAAAAAATTCGTAACTGCATTCTTCAATAAAAAACCCATGTTTTACTTACCTACTAGTAGAGATGCTAAGAGTTTGGCTGCACTTATTTTTTATTTCCTTAATAAATATGGTTTCAATAATGTACCTACTTGCTCAAACATATGATGGAGCGAGTTGTTGTCCGGAAAACACAATAAATAGTCTGCAAGACCAATCATCAAGAAAATGTGTTTTCATACTAACTATTTACGTTCAAAGCGATCAAAAGAAAACAAAATCCAGTTGGTGGAAGAAGCGGAGACAGAGACTTTTATATTGATTCTTTTATATATTTGAGACAAAATTAAACCAGTAAAATTAGAAAATACAAGGGCGGGTCAATAAGTCTGTGACTTTTTGAATTTCTAACCTCCTTACTGAAAAAGCAACACTACTCCTGTCAACAGGCATCTGTCAGTTGACTCCTATCAAAATTTGAACTTGCTGCGTCAGTTAGTTTGTGTTTTACAGCTATCTTTATCAGACTATCCAGTAACTTAAGGAAACAATGGAAAAAAGTGAATTTCGTGTGCTTATTAAGCATTATTTTTTGCGAAAAAAAACCATTACCGAGACCAAGGCTAAGCTTGATAAATACTATAGGGACTCTGCACCATCGATTTCAATGGTAAAAAAGTGGTTTACTGAATTTCGTTGTGGCCGTACAAGCACTGAAGATGCCGAACGTCCTGGACGCCCAGTTGAGGTCTCTACACCCGAAACAATCGAAAAAATTCACGATATGGTGTTGGCCGACCGAAGATTGAAAGTGCAAGAGATTGTGGAAGCCATAGGCATCTCGCATGGCTCAGTGGTTTCAATTTTGAATGATCTCTTGGGCATGAGAAAGCTTTCCGCAAGATGGGTGCCGCGTTTGCTCACAGTCGACCACAAACGCAATCGTGTAACAACTTCACAGGAAGGTTTGGCGTTGTTTAATCACAATATGGAGGAGATTTTGCGCCGTTTTGTAACCGTGGACGAAACATGGATCCATCACAACACACCAGAGACCAAACAACAGTCAAAACAGTGGGTTTCTAAGGGTGAATCGGCGCCAAAGAAGGCCAAGGTGGGTTTGTCAGCCAATAAAGTTATGGCGACTGTTTTTTGGGATGCACGTGGGATAATCCACATTGACTATCTTCAAAAGGGAAGAACAATTAATGGGGAATATTATGCCAACTTATTGGACCGCTTCAATGAGGATTTGAAAAAAAACCGACCTCATTTGGCCAAGAAAAAAGTTCTTTTTCACCAAGACAGTGCAAGGGTGCACACATGTGCAGTTGCCATGGCAAAAATCTTTGAATTGGGCTATGAATTGCTCCCACATCCACCCTATACTCCAGATTTGGCTCCGAGTGACTACTTCTTGTTCCCAAACCTGAAAAAATGGTTCGGTGGAAAAAGATTTGACTCCAATGAAACAAAGGCCTATTTTGAGGACCTCGACCTTTTTGGAAGGTATAAAAAAATTGGAGAAGCGTTGGACAAAGTGTATAGAGCTCAAGGGGGACTACGTTGAAAAATAAAATGATTTATTTATCAAAAAATCTGTGTTTTATTCAAAAAATTCCCGGACTTATTGACCCGCCCTCGTATGTTGCTCGCTCGCATTTCACTAAAATATATTCTACACGTAAAGTTAAAGAGCTACCTAGATTATTTGTAAAGGGAGATCATTTTTTTTTTGGTAGTTCCGATTTATATACTCAAATCCCGATTTCTTTTGTCTTCCCAGATTTTAAACAAATCGCACCTGATAACACTAGTGTTACCTAGGTACATAGGTACATTATTTATTAAGAAAATCAAAAATAATCTCAATTCGCAGCCAACTTAACACTTTTAGCATCTCTACTACTGCAACAATCAATAGGTTCCTTATTAAATGACTCTTTGTCAAACCACAAAGTTAATTAGGTATTTACTTTATGGGCAAAACTCAATTTATTCTCTGAATTTCCAGCTTCACTGTACATTGGGCTTCATAGCCTCGGCTTCATCAGCCATCGTATTTTTTTTTTGATTAAAGGATTTATATAATTGTTTGGGCTGGTACCGACTTCAAAAATAAGATTGAGTAGAAAAATAGTTAAATTTTAGCAGAATTATTTTTTTGATGTAAAGGGTATAATCCCAAGTTGGTCCCGTTTTCACCAAAGTGGTGACCAAATCGGTTTTAATTTTTTGTTTAATTGGTAACATAATATGCCGAGTTACTTCAAAAAAAGTAAAATCACTATAGGTACATATACATACCCTATACATAATACCCTATACATTTTGAGGATTTCTCTCGATTCCTCTGGGATCCTATCACCAGGTCTACCATTTGGTGACAATAAGACCAACTTGGGAGTCAACTCTTTAAAAAAAAAAATAATATCGAAAATCCGACCACAAACGGCGTAGTAATCGCGTAACATACATACAAAAATTAATTAATAACCTCCTCCTGTTTTGGAAGTCGGTTTGAAGGTTTGAAGTCGGTGAAAATTTAAATGAGAATTTGTTTTTCAGACATTGGAATGATTCGTTGTTATATGAAAAGAAAAACATTGATTTATCCATATACGACAAAGATTTCTTCGTTGAGTTGAACAATTACGCAAAAGTTTATAAGGCTTGTATTTAATTCGAATACCTATAATATTCCTGACTGTATTTTTAAGATAAATGTAAGTACTTATTTCTGGCTTAGATAACGTAATTTTTTACATTTGTCGTTTAGCAGGTTTTCATCCACAGTCCAGACGAAGCTCCTATAAGAACAACGCCGTCTTTTATTTTTGACTTTGAGGGGGTCATGTCATTTGGTCTATCTGTATGGAGTACCAGAATATCAGAAGAATTGCGACATCAATCACTTCGTATTAGAAAATGCAGGTATGCGATGAGCTACCCATCCAAATTTACGTCTTTGGGTTATGAGTAACGTGACTATACAGTCCCGCAAAAAATAAATTAAAAATACACGTGAGCCTCTTATACAAACGCCTGGTGTTTTCGATACCACGATGTAGAGGCCGTTGAGCGACATATTTCCGACTCGTTCCCTTGTCCTAGGATGTCGCTGAATATTCTACGTGCTAATAGAATTAAAAATATAAAAAATCAATTCCTATTCCCCCCCCCCCCTCGCCCAAAATAACACCTGTTTTTAGGGCGTGATTACGCAGATGTTCCGCTTTGGCAAGAAAAATAAATGGTCACGTTAGTTATGAGCTATACACAAACTAGAGTCTTTTGTGTATTTTTATAGATTTGTTAACAATAAGTATATAACTTTATTTATTTTCAGGTTTACCGCTGAACCTCGCGGGAATAGATATCCAGTATATTCGTACAATCATTGCATATTGGAGTGCCGAATAAAAATGATAAAAAAATTATGCGGATGCGTTCCACATTTTTATAAGCCTTTAGGTATGTAGGACAAAAATAACAGTTTATCTTCAACTAGCAATTACCCGCGGCTTCCCCTATTTTACCCTCTTAGGAGTTGAAAATTATAAAACGCTGAAATACGTAACTCATTATTTTCCCGTTCTCAATTTAAACAAAATTTCATGCAAATATGTCTAAGGAATAAAAAGATTCATACAAACTTTTATCCCCTATTTCACCACCTTGGAGGTTGAATTTTGAAAAATCCTTACTTAGTGGATGCCTACATCATAATATGAGGAATACGTGTGCAAATTTTCATATTTATAGCCTTAAGAGTTTGGCCTGTGCCTTGATACATCAATCAATCAGCTTTGCCTTTTATATATACTGGTGGACACATAAACTGCATCATAGTGCAAGAACACGTTCAATCAAATTTATAAAATAATAAACGAAATATGCAAACTTTTTACATTTATTGGTATTGGATAATAAAGGCTGGTTTATGAACACAAAAACAAAATCAAATTTAAATATGGTACTGTCACAAAAGAAAGAAAATATTGTATAGAAGAAATCTTGTCAATTTACTAAAGATTAACTCGTTGTTACGTTAATGTTGTCATTGATGGTTATTTTTTTTTTGTTTTGTTACACGTTGAATTATCGTTACTAATAGTATAATTGCTAGTGTGTTTTCATTTTAAACACGTTTTTCTCTCACGAATATGAGCGTATCGTCCGAAAAAGTCTCACAAATTTAAATGTAAACCAGTCTACGGTTTCCTGAGTTTACAGAAGGTTTATGGAGACAGGTTCATTCAAAAGAAGACGTGGAACCGGCAGAACTCGGGTGACAACGTCTCGTGACGACAGGTTTATTGTGACAACTTCCTTGCGAAAACGGTTTTTAACGTCTATAAGCATTAAAAATGAGCTCCGCCAGGTACATGACGTAGCAGTTAGTGCACGAACCATAAGAAGAAGGCTAAAAGAGCGTGATATCACACCTTTCAGACCCGCAAATGGATCAAAATCGTCTGCAGCTCACAGGCAAGCTCGACTAATATTTGCTCGTGAACACTTAAATTGGACTGAAGAGCAATGGGCTTCCGTATTATTCACTGATGAGTGTAGGCCTTGTTTGTACGGTGCTGATGGTCGCAGACTAGTCTACCGTAGACGAGGAGAGCGATATGTTCAAAATTGCATTGAGGAGAGGGTTCCGTTTGGAAGCGGGTCTTGTATGGTTTGGGGCGGCATATCGATGGATGCTCGAACTGAACTTGTGTTTATTGACGCAGATACACATGGCCGTGGTAACCGTGGTTTAACATCACATCGCTATATAACGGAGATATTGGAACCTCATGTGGTACCTTTTAGCGGATTTATAGGCGAAAACTTCAATCTGATGCAGTATAATGCTCGTCCGCACGCAGCGAGACAATTTTAGCAATACTTTACTCAGGTTGAGATTCGTTCCATGCCAGCACGTAGCCTGGACCTCAATCCGATAGTGGGACAACCTAAAAAGAGCTGTATTTACAAGAAATCCGGTCCCAACAACGGTTGCGCAGCTCAGAGTTGCATTGTCACGAGAATGGGACAATACTCCGCAAGATCTTTTAAAAATACTGATCAGGTCGATTCGAAACCGACTTGAATCAGTTATTAGGGCAAGAGGAGGTAATAATATTAAAAACAAAAAAAAACTTTTTATTTTCTTAGTATTGTAAAATTTTCATAATAAAGCCGTTTTTATTCTATTCATTGTTTCATTCCAAAAGCTGCAAAAGGAGTAATTTGATTCTTTTAGTGAGAAAAGTTGACCTATACACACATGAATTGATTTTTTTATCAGATTAAGAAACAGTCTTAGCATTATCTTTGAAATAAATCAAAATAGTTTGCACTTTCACTAATTATATTTCATTGAAATATAATTAGTGAAAGTGCCTGTCCAGTCCAGGAGAATGTCCGCCAGTGTATATTTATTATGTTCAATTACGTGATTATGAAAATATCTCCGAAATCGTATTAGTAATTTCAATAGTTGCTGTAATTTTAGGCCATGAACAAGTATGTTATGTCCAAGAACTCCTGTGCGTGTTGCAATATCGACGTGAAATAGTTACATTAGCTGCGACCGAACAGACGCGGAAAAAGTTCCAGTATTCCAAAGACATACCAACTCATTCCAGAGACTGTAAATGCATCAACTCTTGCGAATTCGACCAATACTATAAAGATCGCGAAGAATACGAACCTATAGGAGGAGTAAATAAATTGAGCATTAACATTACTTCTTTTCCGAAAGTGAGGATTGTAAGAGACATAATTTTTAGCGTCTATGATATTGTTTGTAAGTATTTGAAAATAACAACCATACTTACTTAATAAATTGCAGTAATCGTTAAATGTTGAATAGATTATTTTAGCCGCTTCATGTACAGGTTCTGCCATAACTTAAGGTTGTATCCTTACAAGCAATTTTCAGACGTTCCTTTTCTCTCGTCTTTCTCATGGCACTTTTCCTTTAAGTTATACGTTTGCGTTATGTAAAACATAAACAATAGTTATAGAAAAGTATTAAGCAATTAACAAATAGCATGAGGCAATAAGACATTGGAAGCTTACTTTGAAGGTGAAGTTAATTATAAAAGCAATGAAATCATTTTTAATTAATCAAACATTCTTTTAGTGCGAAGCGGTGGTGTAATCAATTTATGCATCGGAAGCTCAATATTATCAGTAGTAGAATTTATTGTAGTAATTCTGAAGACAGCTTTTTTCATGATTATAGAAACTTCGAGAATATTAGCATATTCAATCGTAAGACCAAGGAAATCTTAACTGGACAGAAAACAGCACCGAAAATAAACTAAGTCTCCAGAGCAATTGTCTTGTTCGTGTACAAGAACTTTGTTAGCATTTAATTCATCATTAAATTTATGTCAGTCATAAGAATCGATATAGCTAAGTAATTTGATTTAAGTATTTAAGCATTACAATTTAAAGATTTATTTTAATAAAACGATTGTATTAAAATGTATAATAAACGTTTATTGATAATAAAAAAGTCGTTTCTGTTTACCGAGTTTTTCTGTCGCCTGTCGCTACCTATATGTAAAAAAAAAACTTTAATTAGTAGTGGCAGATAGTAACTAGCAAATAAAGTTTAACAAAATAATTTTTTATGAAATATAATTAAAATATTCTCATGTTTAGAATACCTAAAATGTTTACGACATGGTACTTACCAAATAAATAAATAAAAAATCTATATTTTAGAACTAAACACACCGGCATATTTAGCGGAACACAAAAAAAGGTCCATAATTAAAAAAATATGGTTTTATTTTAAGCTCTACTTACTACACTTCTTTTGTTATTTAAAGTTTCATTTGTTTTACTTAAAATGAGACCACATTAAGAACAGATTTTGCGAGTAAAGGCTATTTGTGAAAAATGGTACATTTTTAAACTTTCCATGTAAGCGGGATAGTGAAAATTAATATTAAAATAACAATTAATTCAATTAGAAAAATGGTGATTAATATCGCGTATTACCTCCACGTGCTCTCATTAAAGTTTCTACCCGTCTAGGCATACTGAGAGTGATGTTATCGATGGTCTCCTGGGATAGTCTCCGCCATTCCTCAACTACGGCGATTCGCAATTCACCCACGTTGGCAGGAGCTGGAATTCTGGACTTAACTTTTCTTTTCAGGAAGTCCCAAACGTGCTCTATTGGGTTCATATCCGGTGATCTCGCCGGCCACTCCATAACAGTGATATTCATATCATTAAGATAAGCTTGAGTTACCCGAGCGGTATGTGGCCGAGCATTATCCTGCATAAAAACAAAATCGTCACCGATATATGGGGCAAACGGTACGACATTTTCTTCTAAAACTTCTCTGATATAGCGGTCTGCAGTCAGACTCCCTCTGTCAATCACTACCAAGTCTGTGCGAGCTCCCAAACAAATGCCCGCCCAAACCATTATTGATCCACCACCGCATGCAACTGTAGTTTCAAAATTTGTCTGAATGTATCGTTCTCCGTTGCGTCTGTATATTCTTTGCCTGCCGTCAATTTGATTTAAGAGAATTCTGCACTCATCACTAAACTCCTTACTCCATTGGTCCGCGTTTCAAAGTCGATGTTCCTGAGCAAAAGTTAACCTGTTTCTACGATGATTTACCTCGAGCCTTGGAGCCTTGGCGGGCACAAATGAACCCAAACCAGCTTTTTCGAACCTTCTTCGTACCGTACGCTCACTTACGGTTACATCTCGCACTGCTTCTAACTCATGTCGGGCTTGGACGGCCGTCAAACGGGGATTCCTACGTACACGAAGCTGAATGAAACGATCATCCCTACTCGAAGTGCGTCTTTTTCTGCTTTGTACTGCTCTTCTCACATAAGTACCGGTCTCCCTGAACCGTTGGATACTGCGACGGATCGTTGAAACTGGTCGACGAAGATCTCTGGATATCACTCTGTAGGTTTGACCATTTCTTCGCATTTCGAATGCCCTGGCAATCTCCGTTGGGGCTACGTCAGGCATAATTCAGTCCTCAACTCCAAAAAGATACGCGATTAAAAAAAACTAACAAAAAACAGTATTTCAATGAAATTTTAAATTAAACTCAGAAGGAAGAAATACTCGAAGTTCGCTCCAGATAAGGTGTATTTGAATAAAATTAAAACAATTGTATAAAATGTGATGTTCAGTTGTTTTCTTAATTTGAAAATATTTCTTTTTAAATTAAATGACGTATAAACCAGCCAGCAACCTTATATGATACTGATATCAAACCTTTATTTTATGTTCTGCTAAATATGCCGGTGTGTGTAGTAACTTGTATTCGACTTTTAGTCCTTTCAAAATGAGACACTATACATAATATTAATATTATCAAGTTACCTCTAACCTCGTATCACACATCTTCCTTTCTCGACGAATCGGTCGCAATATAGCTCGGCACCCGAAACCTCGTTGAAGTCTGCAAAGAAAGTTACGTGTTTTATTAAAAAAACCGGTCAAGAGCGAATCGGATTCCCCACCGAAGATTCCATACGAACATCATACAACAACATACAACAACATAGTTCAGGAATTGTAACGTAGTTACATTTCATCTTCGTAAAATTAATTATTTCGGCGTTACTCGCGTCATCTATAATTTGTATACTTAATCATTTTAGTCATTCGGAGGCTTTAGCGCCACCTATCGGCGCACGTCCTTACTAAAACGGCGTTTGCCTTGCTTTAATATTTGATTCATAGATCGATTTCACTTCAGTCTTAAATCTTAAAAAAAAAAAAATCTTGAATAATAATGAAAATACAGTAGATTTGTATTATTATATAACATAATGTATTGATTATTATTATAATATCCTTTTATTTTGATTTCTGTACTTTTTCTCTTTCCGCTTTAGTTTTTTTAGTTGTCAAAAGTTTAAAAAAAGAAGACGGAGAAGGGTATATAACGCACTTCTTCGAATGACGTTTCCCTTTTAGAATAAAATTTTCTATAGACTCAAGATGGAGTCGTTATATTTCTTAATCCCGTTTTCACGGTGAGTTTTTTTTATATCTGTGTTGTGAAGTTTTATTTCGTAAATCACGCTTGTATTGAAACACATTAGTTTCTCATGTAAATTAGCACCTTGTAAAATTAGTTGTCAAATTTGATTGGCCAAATCACGTGCTCATTCCTTCCGTTTTGCATTGATATTTTAGGATATTTTTATCCATACTTTAATTGCTCTTTATATCATCTTTTATTTTGCTTACCCTTTATTTTGTGATGGTCACACAGCCCGTGATTTTGATTCGTTTGGGGTTAAGATCACGCCAGCTGTGGGACTCCTACTCGTTTTTTTATGGATTTTTCAGGGATCTATACTCAGGTTCAAGGCACCGTTTTTCATGGACTTGTGGGTGGTTTTCACACATCCGGATTTCTGAGTGCCGCTAGTTATTCCGGACTGAACTGACTGGTTTTCGAACCAGTCTGCACCGCCCCTTGGACGATCTACGTCGCGGTGAACAGAGAGACGCTACCGGAAGTTGGAGCCCAACTCGTTCGCGCCACGTGCTGACTACACTCCTGGACCCAGCTAAGTGCCGCGTGGTTAAAGCCCCTCCGATTCCCACAGACACCAAGAGGCTAAACCAGATCAGATTTGTCACGGTAATTCCTAGTTTCATTTAAATTACCCGTAACAATTGGCGCCCATAAACGTGATTTTATCTGGTTTGGCATCTGGTGTTTCTTCCTGGGTCTGTGTGTCCAGTGTTTGGTGTTTGTCTTGTGCTGTCTTTAGTACCCAACTCTCCCAGTACTCTTACCCGTCTGGGCCCGGGGTAGAATTAGTTCAGGTTACGTAACGGACACGTGTAAGAGGCAGGTAACGTTACAAGCACATACCCACTGTTTTGATTTTAGGGTTCCGTGATACATAAGGAACCCTGTTATTTTTTTACAGTGGACATCATATTAAATTTATACAAACGATTAAATATATTCTTTATTATTAAATATATTTATTATATTTTTTTTCTTTTTTGTTGTGATGTTTTTTTTTGCAGGATATTAGTAATTATTTTTTATGTTGTAAGTTATTTATTAAAATATACATTTTATTTATTTTATACACACACACACACACATACACACTATTAATGCACACACATCAACATCATCTTAAATGATGTTTATGTGATTTTTGGTTTAACTTTGTTTAACTTAAATTTTAATTTATTTTTTTACTTGTTCAGCATAGATATTTACATTAAACTTTAAATTCTTATTCTAAATTATTTTGCTATTAACTTATCAATTTAACTTAACTATATTTTAATCTTAACTTACTATGAGGATTGGATATACTGTGTAGTAACTAGTAACCTTATTGTTGTAGTGTAAAGTTTAAAATTGTTAATAAACTTTATACTGTTTTTTTTCATCTTGTTGTATATGGTCTGTACTGTATAGTCTGTAGAACTTGTTGTTTTGTAGTTATCTTATATTGTACTGATTACAAATTATAATTTTTATTGTGTATTTTTTAGAGAATACACCTGATTATTTTTGTATTTTCTCAACAGAGATATATTCACCGTTAGGTTTGTGAATATTTTTTTTAATTTACTTTGTTTAACTTTTAATTTAATTAAATTTTAATTTAATTAAAAATTATATAATTACATAATTTAACTTTTAAAATTGAATTTAACTTCTGAGAAATTAATTAATTGACTTATTTTGGAAAAACTTAATTTCTTTTTAAACTTTTGAATAACCTTTTGAATAACTTCTTAATAAATTTTACTTTTGACAACTTACTTAACTTTGGAAAAATCTTTAATTTTTTTTTTTTTTTTCAATGTCTGGAAAATTAGAATTTGTTTTGCTTTAAATTACTGAATTGGAGTATGGAGTTTTGATTAGGAATTAGGAATACCAGCTGTTAATACCCACTGTTGAGGAGTTGTGTAGGTGTATACTTTAGTTTGGCAGCACTTTATCCATCTCGGGATATTTATTTGGATTCTTTCTATTAAAAAGGGTCTTTCTTTTGCTGCCAATACTATTATGGTACTTTAGATTGGCTGCGCTCTATCCACCTAGGATATTTTTTTGGATTCTTTTCTTTTATAAGGGGTCTTTCTTATGCAGCCAATACTATTAAAGGAGTTTGTTACTTTGTTGGAAGGCTAGTAGTTTCGCTTTTTTTTTTGCTGTTCGTTATCTCTATTAACGTTTTAGCTTCGACTTGTGTTGTTCACCTCTGTTACGGAGAACAATACTCGAGTGTTAGGGCGTCTCGAGTCACACTGATTATGACCAGATGCAATATAAAAGTTGAAGTATGTATGTGATGTGCAATTTGTATGTATGATGACGTATGAATATAGGTGAATGTGGTATGGTGTGAAAAGGTTGTCGGTTTTATGCGTGTAGACACTAGACTAGCACTATCTTCCAGTTCTAAATTTTTTATTTTCCTAATTCTTCATTTTGATAATTTGGTGAATTTTATTTTTCCAAAGGCCTAAAGTATTTTGTTTATATAGCTTAATAGCTATTTCAGGATTTTTCCTTAGAGCACTCAAAATCCTTCGGTAATAGTGAGGGATATGTAACGTAGTTACATTTCCTCTCCGTAAAATCAATTTTTTCGGCGTTAATCGCGTCATCTATGATTTGTATACTTAATTATTTTAGTCATTCAGAGGCTTTAGCGCCACCTATCGGCGCACGTCCTAACTAAAACGGCGTTAGCCTTGCTTTAATATTTGATTCATAGATCGATTTTACTTCAGTCTTAAATCTTAAAAAAATATTAATTGCTCTTTATATCATCTTTTATTTTGCTTACCCTTTATTTTGTGATGGTCACACAGCTCGTGATTTTGATTCGTTTGGGGTTAAGATCACGCCAGCTGTGGGACTCCGTTTTTTATGGATTTTCCAGGGAATCCTATCGGATACGGAACTCCGGGTTCAAGGCACCGTTTTTCATGGACTTGTTGCTGGTTTTCACACATCCGGATTTCTGAGTGCCGCCAGTTATTCCGGACTGAACTGACTGGATTTGGAACCAGTCTGCACCGCCCCTTGGACAATCTACGTCGCGGTGAACAGAGAGACGCTACCGGAAGTTGGAGCCCAACTCGTTCGCGCCACGTGCTGACTACACTCCTGCACCCAGCTAAGTGCCGCGTGGTTAAAGCCCCTCCGATTCCCACAGACAACAAGAGGCTAAACCAGATCGTTCGGCCTTCTGCCCCTTTTAAATATATTTGTCACGGTAATTCCTAGTTTCATTTAAATTACCCGTAACAGAATGAATCTCGCAGTTATTGTCGAGCCTGGAAATGGGTGATGAAAGTTTGCATGAAGAAGCTATTTTTTTTAAATTTTATGTCATTTTTTGTTTCCAATAAAAATGTATGCGCCGTAAAAATAACCAAGTTTTTCGCACATCAAGCCCTTTCATATGATATATCATACCCTATTTGAATAAGTAAATTAGCTTCAACATGAAATTTCGACTCTCGACCCCCTCTTTAACTTTCGACCCCCCATTACTTATGATTTAATTACAAATAATATAAATTTATTTTATATTATTTGTAATTACAAATAATAATAATCTTGAGTCTTGACAGACAGAGACAGACGGGCTGACAGACGGACAACAAAGTGATCTTATAAGGGCTCCGATTTTTTTTCCTTTTGAGGTACGGAACCCTATAAATTTAAAGTAACAAACAAAGACACGCTGAGGATAGTATAATTTTAGAAAATATCCTATAAAATATATATATTAGGTCCTTGCATATGAAATTGGCGTTTTGTAAAGTAGGAACATAAAGTCGTTTTTTTAAACATAATATAACTATTTAATCAAAGTAACATACCATTGCTATCTAAGCACTTTTGCCATCTCATAGGTTGTTCATTGATTTCTTTACTAAAAAAATCATTCGGACAGGAAACAATAAAATCTTTGAAGGCGCTTTGGACTGCCCCATCGGAGTTGAAATTTTTCCCTTGCAAGAAGTTATCCAAACTTCAAAAAAATTGTAATCTGTTGGAGCAGGGTCCGGGGAGTACGGTGGATGTCTTAGACATTCCAATTGAAGCTCCTCTAATTTGGTAGCCGTCTGTTGTGCAGTGTATGGTCTAGCGGTCCTGAAGCAGCAGTGGCCTAGAGCGAATGACCAACCTGTTTAGCAGCTAGCTTTTCCATCATGGTTTGCAGTTGCTGGCAATAGACATCTGCCGTAATCGTCTGGCCAGATTTAAGAAAGCTGTAGTGAACGACACCGGCACTAGTCCACCAAACGCTCACAAGTCACTTTTTTTGAGTCAATTTTCGCTTGGGGCAGGTTTAGTCTGGTTCGCCAGGGTTCAGCCATTGCGATAAGCGTTTCCGATTATCGTACAGGATCCACTTTTCATCACAGGTAATGGATTCGATTGAAAATCCCTTCATTATTATGCCGATTGAGTAATGTAACGCAGCAGTCGACGCGCGTTTGTCGGTTTGCTGCACTCAATTCATGAGGTACGGTACCTTTCAAGCTTTTTCACCTTCCTAATTTGCTTCAAGTGGATTAAAACAGTTTTATCACTAATACCGCAGCCTGCAGCTAACTCGGACGTGGTTTGCGATGGATCCGCTTCCACAATAGCCTTCAATTCTTCATTATCAACTTTGGTATCCGGCCATCCACGGGGCTTGTTCTGCAGGTCGAAATTTCCAGAACGAAAACGTTGGAACCAACGTAACCACGAACTGTGTTTTCTTTTGCGACACCGGCGGCATACACATCATTAATCCTTCGAGCCGTTTCTGCAGGACTGGTGCCACGGTGGAACTCGTACTCGAAAATAATACGATATTTCAAGTTTTCCATTTGGTAAACAGAGTGACGCAAAGAAAAAACCAAATGAGGAAAAAACAAATGAATTACGGTTTCCGAAACACAAATGCATGAGTAAATAGCGGTATAAATTTGTTAAATTGGAATTCCTAAGCAAAGAAGATATATTTGAGATCAAAGTAGCCAGTACGACATAAACTAACCTAACAATAATAATTAATTGATACATTACATTACATAAATATTATACTGGTTGATTTTTATTCCGTTTAAAGAGAAATGGTATAATAGTTACATGAAAATTGAAATTACAAATAATTGTCACCCTATTGACCCCTATAATTCAGCCCCATGAAGTTGCGCGTGATTGGCTTGTACAACGGCGCGGGAGGCGCACAGTGACCTAATACTTGCGCTTTGACACAAATACTTTTGAATATATTATACTCTTTGATATAGAACATTTCTTTCGAAACGAAATAAAATTCACCCAGCTTATAAAATTCTCGTGTCATGGTTACAGAACTCCTCCGAAACGGCTTAACCGATTTTATTAATTTTTGCAGGCGTATTCGGAAAGTATGAGAATAGGTTGTAAACTGTTTTTCACACCCTTAAGTGATAAGGGTGGTACCACCCCAAAAATATTTATTTATAAATTATACATAACCCTCAATTTTCACTCCCAACACCAACATATTCAACTCTCAGTCTTCGATACTTCTTATGTGTTGTATTTTGTTGACTCTTTGACAAATTACCGGTGGGTTGCAGGTTCCGGTTGCAGGTCGTATGTTGTAGGTATATGCAGTAGGTGTACGAAGTAGGTGTAAGTAGTACGTGTAAGTTGGTATAGGTAATGTGTGAATGTGTTGGTGTTGGAGTAGTAGGTAGGTACAGAACGTCTGTTGGGTCAGCTAGTATAACATAAAATCTAAATAAAGGCAACATTTTTTAACAAAACAAATTTATACCTTTTGTGATTTTCGGCCTTAACTCTGCGGTACTTGCAGTGAGGTCATCACTTTAAAGATAAATCCATTGTAAACATTTTTATCATCTGAAATATATCAATAATAATTAAAAGTTTGTTAAATGTGCCATTAAGAGTACCTATAGGATATTGTAATAGTCGAACACTAAAAGTTTGGATTAAAGATTAGGCAATTTAATTAAAAAGAAATTAACAAGACGTATTTGTATGTTAGTACCATTTTGTCAACAAAATAATATTTATTAGGAATCTAAGTATTGTTAATGCACGTCAAAAGTCACGCCACTGTGAATCTTAAAATTCTGCTTTCAACTAATGCGTACATACGATTTGAGAATAATTACTGGAGGATAATGAAAACATAACGAATGGGAAGTTTAAGAGTCGAAGTAATTTAAGATTTGATTAATTAAATAAGAAATATATCAACAAAAGAAAGGAACTCTTAGGGTTCGACTAAAACACAGATGTTGCAATGGGTAACATAATAGAAACCCAAGATGCTTGTAACTTCAGGTATGCTAGAAGGTCAACAAGTTTCAAACATTTAAAATCCAAATACAAGAAACGTTGCAGACAATTCGACCTACACCTTGCTCTTTGATCTAATATAATTTGTAAGGTTTTGTGAGACCCAAAGACGTACCATGCACACCCAAGTAAGTCGATATGCGATGACAAAAACTTACCATAAAACTAAATAGATCCGAGCGAAGTGGGTAGTGTTCTTCGACGGACTCATCGTGACGGACCCAACAATGATGAAAAAATGCATTCTTCATAAACGACGCCAAATCCAAAAGGTGATTCGGTAGCAATCATGGTAGAGACTGTTAAATGTACTATATTCTGACAGTGATAGAAAAAAAATGGGAATGATTTCCTTTTTAACATCTATAGACTTATACTTCAACTTGTCTTAGAGAAGGAAATCTTCCTAGGGGTTCAATATCTTCTCACATGAAGTATCATCTTCCTCCAAAAGACAATATCGTCTCACACTCACTAAAAGGGCGACATACAGTGACAGACTGATCTGCTAGGATTGGAGTCTACTAAAATGCATGCAAAATCCCCTTAAACTTATCTGGCCCGTAAGCCCGTAATCAAAACTTGCACCACGCAAAGGACTCCGTAAACATTTTAAAAATACTTCTTTCGGTTCGTGTGAGGCCCATCAAGCTAGATAAGTTTTCTTAATTTAATAAAAATTTGTATAAAATAAATAATCCAAAGATCTTCCAAGCCATAAATTGTCACTAAAATAAAATTCCAATACAAACGACCAAGTAGTCTCACATGTAAAGTAAAACCGAGACCAATGTTTTGCAAATATCAGATCAAAAATCCGTATTTCGTGCACTTACTACATAAGCTTAAGAGATCAATTGCAAAATGACTTGGAGGATACTGCTTTTTAGCCCAAAAACTGTTCTTTTGGAACTCACTGCTTCGAAGAGTAGGTATAGACACGTCCATGGCGAAAACCAGATGCAATTGTACACGGAATATATTATGTAAGGCATCTCTTCATAGTGAGTCGCGTGTTATAGCAGTTTCAAGAAACACCATCACTTAAAATCTTCCATAGCCGCAACACTTTGCAGAATATGCTCATGAAATTCTTATTGAATGCATAGATAAAAAAACCAAAAATAATTTTGGATTTTGAGACTGCCGATTTTACAGACAGGATCATTTAATAAATAGTAGATAATGTATATTAAAATAAAAACGAACAAACGCCAAACTCACTTTCATATTACTTTATTCATATTTATTGAGATAATATTAGCATAAAATGTGTCTCTCTATATTCCTATATGTCTGCAATAATTTATATAAGATTGTAATAAAACTATCTTTCTTTATATTGATACGGAAAACAATCACATGAAAAACGAGAAAGGGAGACCGGCATTAAGAAAATATAAACAACTTCCAACATTCTACACTGCATCAAATCTACCTAGTGGATACAAAATGTTTTACCGACAAGTGAATTAAAAACTTAAATTAAACCTAACCTAAATACAATCTTTGTCAAAGTTAAAAGTCAAAGAAGTACGATATTAAAAATACATTACGCCGCAGTTGTGACAAATACGATGAATAGCTTCCGACCAATAACCGACTTCGATACAATCCTGCAAACACAAAAACATTTCAATTGTACTAACATTTAATGTGGGGAATATTTCCACCGAGTCAGATCAATCAATAGACCGATATAACTAATGATAATATTATGTCTTATACTGGATATTTTAGATGTTACAGCAAATCGACACATCGGCATCGAGCCTCTTGGTATATACCAATATAGGACCCAACCCACGATTTATCAGATATTTTAAAACGCATTTTAGACCTACTCCTACATGTACAGTCGATCCGCGGGCAGATTACCACGTGTCAACTGTCATAAAACTACATAGGACTCGAGCTGACACCACCGAGTTCAAAAATAAATCAAGACGACACATTAATATTTAAACAGTACCTAGTGAAGTACTTGGAGTGAAATATGACTGATGAACATTTTCTATATCCTGTAAGCCCAGCAAAGAGTTGTTCTCAGTGACAATTTTTGAAAAATAAAAAACTTGATTGGTCCTTTTTCCATATGTATATGCATGTACATATATGTAGTAGGATAATTGGAGAATTAGGATCCTAGGATTATTGCAAAGAGCCGGATTATTTGATTCTGAGATAAAACTTTGGCATCTTCCTAACAATTTTTAGGATCTTCGCAAAAAACCCGACTGTACTAGGAATATGGATAACTTGAGTACTGATTGGCTGTTGCAAAGAGTGCGTTTAGAAGCACCTTGGTAAAAAAACAACAAGGTATAGTAAGATATAGTTTGACGACCTCTGTGACTCAGTGGTTCAACGCGTTGGTGCTCAAGCCGGGGGTCGCGGGTTCGAATCCCGCCGAAGGAACAAAAAAGTTTTTCTGTGTTCCTGGGTCATGGATGTGTATTAAATATGTATATAATATAATAAAAATCTTAAATATATGTATAGTATAAAAGTATTAAATATACTTCCCTTTTTCTGGTACCTGTAACACAAGTTCTTCGGATACTTAGCACGGGGCCAGATTGACGTGGTGTGAAGCGTCCATAGATATTATTATATTATTATTATATAAACTTTAGCCAGCCAATTAGCGCGCACGACATATAAATCGTCAGAAGTTATAGTTATTAACTTTTGATGATTCGCTATTATCCTAGTACAGTCGGGTTTTTTGCGCGAAGGTCCTGAAAATTGTTAGGAAGATGGCGAAATTTATTCTCAGAATCAAATAATCCGGCTCTTTGCAATGGATCCTAGGATTTTCGAAAAGATCCTAATTTTCCAATTATCCGACACATAAATATCTTAGAGCGACATCACGAATAGTTATAAAAACGTCGTATTTTAGGAATACCCGTAAAACTTTCATTTTTAACCTAGCGTCTAAAACGAAACCATATTCGATCGGCCTTGAAGAATCTCTCCAGATTTTAATCCACCAATCATCTATGCAGAATCTTATAAGGCTTAATATATGTCTACTTTAATTAAAGCTAGCCAATTAAACCGACAAATTAATTTGCTATCTTTTCTAATGATATTGACATCATCATTCATAAAGATGTATGGTCGCTGGTGCCTAGACTTATATTATGATATTCCTATAATATAATTTACTAAAAATATCAACTTCTCATTTACTCCTCGATATTGATTATCTGAAGGGACCTTAATTAGACAACGCTGTAAAAAATCTATTCCAACGGAATATCGGCCACCTAATACAAAAAATATTTTTAATTTGAAATCCAACTCTAGCTGATTCCTTATTAATTGTTCAGAAATACCGTTTATATTTTTTCACTCCTCTTTGAAATTGTCTTACTAAAATCTAATCTAAAGATAATATACTGAGTGCCAACTCACAACCTAACATTGAAATTGTATGAAATGTACAATATAATTTTCTATCTATTTATCATGAACAGTTGTAAGTTTTAGACATGGGTAAGGTTTTTGACATTACAATATTATAAATAATGAACTTACCACTTCATATGCTTAGAAATAACGCACGTCGATGGTTCTACCGTCAATGCGAGTCCTGTCAAACATTTCTGAACAAAAATTAAGGAAATTAAGTTTAAAATATGTACTAATAAAACACGGGAAAAATTCATACAGAAAATAATAATATTAATTGAATAAAACGATTACTTGTTCACTTCATAATACAAAACTTTTAGGATGTTTTTTTTGTCATGTATGTAATACCAAAAAATAAAATAACAGGGTGACTTGCTACTTCTACTGTGATTGTAAAGTTCTATTTATAAATATAGCATATTAATTTTTTGTAATGATTTTTTAGGGCCTGTTTTACAGTCTACTGATAAGTGTTAGATAGCTTACTGGGATGTTTTGTCTCTGTCGCTCGATATAAAGTATGCAGCGACAAAACTTCCCAATAAGCTAACCAACACTTATTAGAAGACTAGCTGTTGCCCGAGGCTCCGCGCGCGTAAATACAGTATACAGTACAAATTTCATCAATATCCATTCAGTAGTTTTTGCGTGAAAGTGTAACAAACATCCTCACAAACATTCACATTTATAATAGTAGTAGAATTGTGAAACATGTCCTTAGAATAACTAGTTCATTTAAGAGGTAAACAAATGATATTTTAGCAAAGGATACTGATAGCCCGTTCTGCGTCCCACTCCTTGTGGAATCGCACCACTGCAGTGTCCGGGGCTGTCACCTCGGCATACTTCACATCTCCACACTCGCTAAACTTCTCGCGGATCAACTGCCAAGTCACTGTTGAAGGCAGCTGCGAAAATTTCACATTGTTAGGGTTCTGTACCCAAAGGGTAGAAACGGGACCCTATTGTCTGTCTGTCTATCACCAGGCTGTAACTCCTTTACAGTGATAGCTGGACAGATGAAATTATCAGATGATATATTTCTGTTGCAGCTATGACAACAATACTAAAATCAGAATAAAATAAGTATACAACAATTGTAATATTTTTGCCATTTCAAGTACGGAAACCTTCGTGTGCGAGTCCGAGAGCACTTGGATAGTTTTTTATTCAATTATTATGTATGTTCATGTCTCTGCCCTTAGCATAATTTAGCGCGGTAAACGTTAGTGAAGGTATAAAAAACCGATACACCTGACCATACTGAGTCCATTGTATCAAGCTTTGGAAGCTCTCACAAAAAAATTGGGGTGGATATGAGTAAATGTATTTAAAAGAAACTTTATTACTAACTTATTAGAAGTTACAAATACTCACATTGGTAATTATGACCATATCTGAAGCCTTTTCCCTGGAACTAGGCTGGACGGCTTGTTCGCGGCCATAAGACTGATTTGAAAGGGCACCACCCATTTGACGATTTGAATCTGTAACAACCCACAATTTCCACTTTGAAAATTACATAATATTGTTTCCTGAGTGACTGTCTTGTTTGATTTAGAATTTTTAGGACAGGTGATTTTTTGTTGAGATAATAATAAATTCAGAAAAGTTGATCACAAATACATTAACCCCCTTACTAATAAAAAATATTTACCATGTTTCGTCCTTGTCTGATACTTTGATAAAGTTGCTTCAGAGACAAGGACAAAACATTGTAAATATTTTTTATTAGTAAGGGGGTTAATGTATTTGTGATCAACTTTTCTGAATTTATTATTATTATCCAATGTGTGCATATTTTTATTAATAAGGGGTAAATGTAAAACAGAGACAAAATTAAGATGTTAGCAAGTAGAATATCTTACTTGAGAGTGGCCCACTATTCATGTTGTTTAATGAAGAGCTGCCCATAACATTACTGCCCATTCCACTGTTTCCGAGCATAGACGAGCTCAAGTCATTGGTGTTTAGGGCTAGATTATTTGATGTGACATTGGCTGCTTGAGCTTGTGTCAGCATGGTCGCCAGATCATTTGCAGTCAAACCTTGCTGCAGCAGTTGATTTTGTAATGCTCCCAAGCCGGTCAAACCGAGTGCCTGAAAATAACGGTACTTCTGTTAAAATCCTTAGAGATTCATACTTTTGTCTGTCAGTTAAGTTTGAAAACAAGTTTTGCTATAATTGCTTTAATAATATTTAAACATTACAGTACCTGTAATCCCAAACTTCCTCCGAGACCAGTGTTGGCTGTTAATGGATTTGTAGCTAGTGTAGTACCGAGTCCATTGAGTGCAACACTAGCCGTAGGCATTGCACCTAAAACTCCAGCTCCCAAAGCAGGAGCCGTATTTGCGAGACTAATATTATTCTGCGTTGTGTTCTGCGGCAAATTCCTAGCCACATCTCTCAAAGGTTCGCCATTTGGGCCCAATCCTACACCAATACACTTCAATCCTTCTGGAAGTCTCAATTCAAACTTGTCTGAACTTCCTCTATCCATACGGACAGTCATTCTACGTTCATACAGCATTTGTTTATCAAACATAGAAATTGCCTGAAATAATTAGAAATTTAATACTGCATAGAAAACATAAGTATTGTTATTCTAAAGAATTGTTATTTTTAAGTTAGACAACAAAATATGTTAATACCTGTACAGCTTCAACAGGATGATCATACTCTATCACAGCAAACCCTCTGCTGTTTCCATCTTTGTCCACAGCCAAGTCAACATGGTGGATTTTTCCCGCCATTTTGAACACTTCCTTTATTTTGGCACGATCTGCCTTGTAATCAAGCTAAAATCGTAAAATAAAAGCAAAAAAAATTTTAAAAAATTCTTAACCATAATATGCATTATCAAAGATACTTTTCATAAGATACATAATTATTGTATATCTTTGATAATATTGTTTTTAGCTCTTTTTAAATGACTCGTACTTACATTTGCCACAAACACTTTATTTACTAAGGGTGGCTGGACATTGATAGACTCCAAAAATGCAAGACTTAATCCATAAGTGTTAAAATTCTCTGGTTCTCTTGGTTTAGTCATATTCCACCTGAAAGATAAATACATATAATATTATTAAAATGAATGTATACTTTTAAAGGGAGAAGTTATGTCTTGCCCCTCTAGCACTACTAGTAGGAACACTGATTTATAATCTCTGTCAGCAAAATGACATTTTTATTTACTTTTCCCATTCTGTATTTTGTTTTGTATAGTAGAGCATTATTTTATTTATTTATTTGTTTGTTTATTTTAGATGTAACTTAACTTATTGAGATTTGGAGTATAAGTACATTTTTAGAACTATTTTCTAAGTACTAAGTGTTAGTTAAAAATTGTCCTTACAAAACATAGGTTTAAGAACAGCATTATATGTTAATATTACCCCATTTCTTTCTCATCCCTCATGTTCCTGCCCCCACCGCCTCCAGCACCACCTGTTCTTGGTTGGTGAAACTTCATTTTCTCATTTCCTATGCAACATTCAAACATTAAATTCAATAAAGAAAAAATATACAGAATTGGACTAGAAGTGCTGCTGGTGCTATAGGTGATGTTGATGATGTTTAAATAAAACTAAGTTGCTAGATGGATTGCTTGATATAATAAACGCTAAGATAGATATTTGCTAAGATACAATAATTGCTAATGAGTTATACTAGTCTGCAATGCGCAACGGTTTTGCGAGAACTGACTTAAAACTAAAATTATATCTCAAATGAGCATGCACGTGAAATATACAAAACTAATTATGATGGGTTAGTATTTTGTACTTTGTACGGTTGCACCATACAACCCAGTTGTAAGTTGTGACTAAGCTCTAGCCAAAGGTTCAATTTGATTTTACAATTTCTAAGACCAAAAATATATTTTTAAACTTATTTTGATACAAACTAGATAGTAATGTTAACCATATATAACATACCAGTTACTTCTTTCAAAACTAATTTTCTTCCGCTTAGCTGATACCTATGCATAACATGCAAAGCTTTCTTTGTAGCTTCAGTATTCGTAAACTCCACAATACCACAACCTCTTGGCTTTCCATTTTCATCGTTGAATAATTCTACAAATGCTACATCTCCAACCTATAAAAAGTGAGGAAGTTGTACAATATGTTATTTGTCAAATGTGTAAATCTTATGACAAATTACTGCAACGTAAATTACTACATAAATAACACCACACTTAAGTTTACTGATAAAGATTCACATAATATTTCAGTTCTTTGATCGACCAGTTGTTTACCTTTTCCTTGAATAAATCTTTTAGCTCGGTCCAACGGAACTCGTAAGGAATGTTTGAAACGAATAACCTTTTTCCTTCAGACCTGTCGCCTCGTTCATTCGACCGATCTCTGGTAGCATCGGAGAACCTAGAAGGCCGGTCGCCGCGCTTCGAGCGATCTCGTTCCTTTTCCATTTGATTATCCATCATCCTTAAAAGTTAAAAGCATCACTAATGTTGAAACGAGCCGGTAGGTAAATAAATCAATGGACACGCTTGGTGATAGAAATTAGAACTAGTTCACTATACAGATCATATTATTGTTAAATAATAGAAAATAATAATGCAAAATACTTACATTTTATAGAACAGGACTTAATTTTTCAGTAGACGTATAGTTTAGGGTTATAATAATTTTTTATCTACTCCGTGAGGAAATAGAAATTATTATTTTACAAAATGGCGCTAAGTTGAAACTCGTCACAAGTCAAATTTCATTTTGACAAAATCAAATTTCAAGATTTTCAAGTTTGGCAGTTGGCACTTACGAATGTTGCCATTTACATAGATTTTCAAAATAACAGCTAATAATCAGAGATAATGGCTAGCTCTGTTTGCATACCGCAGTTTAAGGCAGAGGTTTTAAACACTGTAGTTTGTTGTTGCAAGCAAAAATTCAATTGACCTTGATGGCTTTGCTGAAAAAAAAAATCCTAAAGGTCTACAAATCTATCTAAGGAAAGTCAAAGCCTTACTTTCGTTACAAACCACTGGCAGGAGCTTTGGTTTTAAACGTGTCTGACAACGGTCCGGGTTAAAACCACGCGTACACTAGGGTGATAACTGATCACCACAAAACAATAATACTTATACACGGAAATTATTACAGACGCTCGCAACGACGTACGCACAAAATTGGCACAAGAAGCGAATTCAGAACGTGAAGTTTTAAAGTAAATTCTCGAATTATACTTTAGACTTTTCCTGCCCTTGAGCCTTATCATAGGCCAGAATATAATGGAAACTCTTTATATGCACACTCATAATTAAAAACATGTGGTGGACCAATTAACATCACGATGCAGAATCGAAGTCGAAGTTTTCACAGTTCGAAGCTATATATACAACATCTGAAATGCTTACAAGTGGGTTTATGCCTGACCGAGCATACCACCTCGCTTGCTCGGAGATCTCTCTTTGGGGCTTGTCACCCTGTTCCCACATAGTTACAAAAGTATAGGAACTGTACAAATAGGCGATCTTACTGCTTACACCAATTTCTTCCAGACAACCTAACAAATATAATAAAATTAACGTTATATGACTAAATACTACATACACCTTACAGATATTATAATATAAGTACCTGAGTAACAAAGCTTTGCTTGGAGTTCTTATAAATAAAAAAATAATAAAAAAAAGGGATTCGAACCCATTCTGAATTTTCCAACAAAGCATATAATTTTTGCATACGCATACCAAACTGCTAATCAGACTGACATTCTGACACTGACGTCATGCAACAATATATCAAATTATTAATATATTGTTGCACAACGACAAAAAACACATAAATAGCATAAAAATGCGTAGTTGATAAAAAGGAGACCTAACTGGATCGATTTTGCTCCCCCAAAACTCCCTGCATACCAAATTTTATGGTATTACTTGCACGATTTCCGAGAAACCGATTATTTATATACAAGATTGTCTCGTTTAAAATATAAGATATAAAATAAATAAATTATTTTCACAAATATAATCAAATATTAGTTTAATAGGCAAATATTAGTATAAAATAGTAGGCAAGTACTATCAAACAAATTGCTGCTCGACCATAAAATGAATAGGCATAAGATGAATCAGCGTAACATCGTGTGCACGCATGCATACTTACGTGTTAATGCATAGTTCAACCACGTCTGCAGTGTTGCAGTCACTTCCATTGTGTTTAAATATTTTGAGGTGTCCTAAAGCAAAGGACAATGTTGAGAAACTGGTCGTGCAGAAACTTTAACTCCTTAACACGTTTTTTGAAAATATAAATTATTATTAGTAATTTTATGAATAACGTCAGGTAAAGCATTCCATAGGCTTATACCTGAAATAGTGAAAGAAGAGTAGGTGCTTTTTCATGAGAAGGAAACGCAAGAGTTTCTTTTATTTTCTGTAGAACGAAGAACAGGAATTTTTCGACCAAGAAAGCAAAATTTATCTTATTAGATAATGAGGAGTTTTAGATAATGATCGTTTTTCCTATGACGAAATATAGACCGGATACATAAGATCTACAGACGTTTGATAGAGGACAGAAGTTGTTCACTAAGGTCACAGTAGCTTACGTCAGCAAAGTCTAAAAATTAGAAATTATAAGTTTTGTGCAAGTGTGATTTTAGTTGGGATAGGAAGGAAATTCCTAAATCTGAGGGAGGCAATTGCTGATAGTTTTTTGTGGAGTGTTTGGACTTGGATGTTATATCCATATAAATCACAAAATTCTTAACGGAGGACCTGAAATGGACGATTACTCCATCAATAATGATGTTCGACATTTGGTTGAAGTCAACTTCAGCAATCACTATAGGCTAGGCTATAATTAAAACTAGAAATAATATGGATCCTGCTAATACTAAAATAATCTGCCTGAAATTGTAAAAAAATATTGCTATAAATTTATTTAATCGCATGTAAACTATTGATGATATAATGAAATAATATTCTACAACATTATAAAAACATATTAATATCTACTCAAAAGTTCACGACATTATAATATAACCAACTGCTATAGTAAGTGCTCGTTTAAATGAACTCAACAATCACCAAACAGCCGCAAATTGAGCTTTATTGACTATACCATAACGTACAGATTCTAAATTACAATATAACCACGAGGCTGCAGCTCGGTTGGGTGATTGCCATTAGGTTGTAAACGAAAACTTATTAAAATTTTTAACAGTTTGGTATAAAATTAAATAACATGATTATTAAAAGCAAAGTGTAAATTCTGTTTAAAAAATGTGTTTTTCTATATATATATGAGGTGTTGGCACACGCCACTATCTTTTCGTGTATGCAAAAAAAAGCATATCTTGAAATGAATTGAATGAAAATAAATTAAATAAATTATTTTATCCTTGTTATAAAACTAAAATGTCAGCAAGGTTTTCAATTTGCTTTTGAATCAGCTAAAAAATTACTTTCTATTGACTAAATCAAAAGCCATTTTATTATTTTTAAATACTAGCAACACAAAATACTGCAATCTTTTATTCAATAGGGATGGGGTACCATTCATCGCAAATCGATTATTTTTCATCAATGTCTATTAAAGCCTTAGATCATATTAGAGCACATGGTAGGACCTGAACTATTATTATCAAATAGTTTAACCTGGAGTCTTAATAATAATCCATTATTAAAATTATCTATTCAAGTAAAATGTTTAAATTAAAAAAATTAAATTGACCAACAACTCTTAAGCCGTCTTCACAATTATACAGTAAGCCATTTTGGCATATTATTATGTACGCGTCATTTGTTGACATTTAACTGTCTTCTTAACGCGAATAGACCAGGGGTCGGCAACCTGCGGCTCGCAAGCCACATGAGGATGTATATGCTCTTTAGTACTATACGCAAATATTATTTATTTTATATAAAAAACATAATTTAAAATAGTTCAGAATCGATTAATCAAGGATAAGGCACCATTTGAAATCGTTTTTCCCCACAACCAAAGGCGGCGTTAGTATAGTATATTATATATATTTTATTAAATCATATCGTTTCTAAAGTCATAATAATATACGTTTTGAAGCTGTCGTACAATTTGTACAACCCAGTTATCCAACTTTTGAATATTACGTAATATCAAAACCGAGATCTATACACATTTTAAAACTATAAATTTTATCCATTTATATTCATAATTACAGGAGCTAGGAGAGCGGACAGACAGACAGACGGACGGAGAGAGCGAAACTATAAGGGTTCCTTAAGTATTACGGAACCCTAAAATGGATTGCAATTTCAATGTTTTGCTAAAACTCGAGAACGGCTGGACCGATTTCGCTAATTTTGGTCTTGAAATAATTGTGGATGTTCAGGAAAGGTTTAAACGGTGAGAAATATTGGAAAAATTGCGGAGAAAATACTGTAGATGTAGGTGTACATGTATGTGTAGGTGTGTAGATGTTGGAGTAGGATGTAGGTGTATGTCTAGTTATTTATTTATTCCAGTTCATAATTGAGACAGAACAACGTGTGTCGGGACAGCTAGTAAGACTATAAATATATAATTTATATATTAATATATATTATTGTTCCTTATCTTTTCTTCTTACATATTTCTGAATCGTAGTATCGTTATGTTTGATCTGAGGATATAATATTCGACTACATAATATTATACGGTCACAACTAGGTACAGCCACCGTGGTCTAGTGACCGCACACAGTGCCCGCATCGCTGACACGCTCGTGGAACGCGCACACCTAATGTGGGGTCAACCTTAGAGCTTGGCTCTAAGGCTATCTCTGAGGAGTCGATTCAGAGGTCGTGGGTTCGATTACCGCATTGGAACAACAAAAAATTTTGCTTCCAAGTTTGGTTAGGACAATGCAAGCTGATCACCTGATTGTCTCACATGAAAGATCCGTGCGTCGGATGGGCATGTAAAAAGTCGGACCGGCGCCTGATCTCTCGCCAGTCGTGTCAGTTATCCGTCCCACTGGGTTATGAGAGTAAAGGAAGAAAGATTGCTCTTGTGTACTGCGCACACACTTGCGCACTATAAAATTTCTCTTGAGTAACTGGCCTGGTTGCAATGAAACCAGCCACCGACACCGAAATCGTTGTGGGGGAGTTATTATTATTATGTTATTTATTCGGTACATAATTACTAATAAGTGAAATGGTGTTGCCTGTTGAACGAGCTCTATTGCATTTCTTCATTATTATAATATTATAAATTCCATTATTATCGTTCTTTAAATCTAGAAAAAAAATTGATACGCTCCGCGCTGGTGAAGAAGATATTTTTAATTTCAAATGTTTTGATTACTTATTATTTACTAATATTAGGTCCTTACATAATATAAAATTGGCGTTTTGTCGTACTGGCCACTTTGATCTCAAATATCTTCGTTGGTTAGGAATTCCAATTTCAAATTTATATCGGTATTTACTCATGCATTTGTGTTTCTTTTGGTTTTTTCTTTGCGTTACTCTGTTTACAGAATGGAAAACTTGAAATATCGTATTATTTTCGAGTACGAGTTCCACCGTGGCACCAGTGCTGCAGGAACGGCTCGAAGGATTAATGATGTGTATGGCGGCGGTGTCGCAAAAGAAAACACAACGTTTTCGTTCTAGAAATTTTGATCTGCAGAACAAGCCCCGTGGACAGCCGGAGACCAAAGTTAATAATAAAGAATTGAAGGCTATTATGGAAGCGGATCGCAAACCACGTCCGAGTAAGCTGCAAGCTGCGGTGTTAGTGATAAAACTGTAAAAAAAAAAAAAAAAAGGAGAAAAAGCTTGAAAGGTGGGTGGGTGGTTGGTTCACCTCATGAATTTAGTGCAGCAAACCGACAAACGCGCGTCGATTGCTGCGTTACATTACTCAACCGGCAGAATAATGAAGGGATTTTAAATCTAATCATTACCTCACGAAACGCTCATCGCAATGGCTGAACCCTGGCGAACCAGCCAAAGCCTACCCCAAGTGAAAATTGACTCAAAAAAAGTTACTTTTGAACGTTTGGTGGACTAGTGAAAATCTGGCCAGCCAATTACGGCAGATGTATATTGCAAACTGCAAAAATTTTGCAGCAACTGCAAATCATGGAAAAGCTAGCTGCTAAACAACCGAGGTTGGTCATTCGCTCTAGGCCACTTCTGCTTCAGGACAACGCTAGACCACACACTGCACAACAGACGGCTACCAAATTAGAGGAGCTTCAATTGGAACGTTAGACTTAGACTAAGACGTACTTCCCAGACCTTGCTCCAACAGTTTACCATTTTTTTTCGAAATTTGGATAACTTCTTGCAAGGCAAAAAATTCAACTCCGATGGGGCAGTCCAAAGCGCCTTCAAAGATTTTATTGATTCCTGTCCGAATGGTTTTTTTAGTAAAGGAATCAATGAACTACCTATGAGATGGCAAAAGTGCATAGATAGCAATGGTATATACTTTGATTAAATAAATATATTATGTTTACAAAAATCGACTTTATGTTCCTCCTTTACAAAACGCGAATTTCATATGTAATACGCATTGTCAAGAAACTTAGGGTCAGCTCACTCCTAGACACGAAGCATCTCGGTGTGAACTGATGATTTGTTACCATTAGTAGGTACTACATTTATTATTAACTGAAAATTTTAATATAACTTTTTCTTTGAAAGTTTTTCAGCCTGTGAGTTTATCTATCTTTCCTCAGCATGGTACATATTTCTTTTGAGGTTTCGGCTATTCTCTGTCTTGTTTCTTTACTTTTGTTTTTGATACTGATCAATTTCGCTCTTTTATCTTGGAGTTTTGAAGTCTCTTTTGGTACTGTTTCTTTTTTTCTAGTTTTTGTATTCGTTTTTTCAGGTATTTATTGGCATAGTACGTTTTGAAGTTCATCATATCTCGATTGTAGTTCTGGTTGGTTTGTCTGTGTTGATTTTGTTTCTAATTGTTGTTGGATTATTGATGTCAGTTGTTTCAAATCTTGTTCGGACATCTTGGGTAGTAGATATTATTTGTAAGTATTTGTTGAAATATTATACAATAGACTTGTAGACAGATTTTATTTTAGTACTCTAAAATTTAAGTAAGTTGTCAAAGATTATATTAGTATATGAAATTCGGTATACAATATAGATTATGTATATATTTTGGTTTTGGCATCATAAAATAATATTTTTTTTATTTTAGGGGTGGCTCTCCATACATGTAAAGTGCTGATGATAGGAAAGTTAGGTTTTTTGCTCTATATTAATAACTGCAATAGGTAGATGCTTGAAATATTCACTGAATATTGAGTTGTATATTCTGTTTAAATATAAATACTAAAATAAAAACCAAAAAATATTTTAGGGAAAAAGTTATATTACTTATACTGAAAAAGTTTATATTCATGGACACCGTGTTGAGGGATATATTATTCATTATTTTAACTGATTTTTGGTTTTGAATTTAAAGTAAAAATAATTATTGACAAATAAAGAAAAGAATCATTATAGGAAATTATAATATTATATAAGTTTATCCGGAGAAATTGGGTATTTTCCAACATGTGTTAGTTTTGTTAAATAAATTAAGAAATTATTAAATTAAAACTTTATAACATTAAAAGAATCAAGATTTTATGTGTAGTTTTGTAATTATATTCATTTCGAAGTCACAAAAAATTGTAATATTTTTTACAACATAAGTGTAAAAAACCTACATTAGTTTACTTACATGAAATACAAAAAGGTTTAGTATGGTATGTATGAACATAAACGCGTAAACTTCGGAGATATTAGAAATTTTGTGCATATGGCCATAAATTTCGTAGCAATTTTAGTAGCGTAGACATCACCTACTTGTACGACTTACTCATATGGGGCGTTTTTCCAAGACTCACAAAAGTACTTCAAACAATCCGCAATATCTTTGAAATCAATTTTAGTATTCTATTCCTTTTGTAAATTTTGTTTTGTCTTATTTTTGACATCACTATTCATTTGTGTAATAAAAAAAAATACAGGAAAGTACCGTATTACAATAAAGCAAGAGTATGCAACGCATTATGTCTATTTAGCTACAAAAACACAATTCTATTGTAATATTCATTCTAATGTATCACTCGTCTAAAAGCAAACGATACTACACGACTTAAATGTATAATTTTTCGATAGCATTCGATTAAAATCAAATCGATTATGATCTTAAAGCTGCGATTTAAGTATGTGCATCACTATTCGCAACATAGATGCTAACGACAAGCAAGTGTCAACGTACGCACACACCTATATACATATATATATTATTTTATCTGCGATTGTATTGCATATTATGTATATTTTTCACCTAAGATAGCCATGCAGGCAAATTTTGCGAAAATATTGTTCAAATAAGTAGTTAAAAAAAATAATAGTTATGGAGCAAGCTAAATCTAATTCACCTAGACTTTTTGTGTGTACTGCGATCGAAAATAAGGATGAATTAGAGGAGGTAGAGTGTATTATTTAGCACTTTCTAACAAAGAATCATTGAGTCGGCCATGTATAGTCGTATTTCATATCGTGACATTAGAGGCGCTAGTGTGGCGTGGCGCGAAAATTTAATTGTTAGACGCGCAAAAGTTTCAAGTTTCTTGTTGTATTCCTTTTCCTAAAGATTTAACTCCTTTTTCAGAGATACGAGAGGGCTTTCACCTTCTTCCAATCTCTGGTGGCAGATTGCAGTGAAAAGGAAGCTCACGACGCATTAAATAATGCTGTATGCAAAAACCATGAAGATGTATCACTTGGAATGCTTATGTCGATACTCACAGAACCACATAATGCAACGAAATGCTACAGGGATCTCACCCTCGTTACAAGGGATGGTTGGACATGTGTTCTTAACAATTTGTCAAATTTGATCCTTGAAAGGTACTTAAAGTTCCATGATATTACTCGAAACCAATTACTATGGCTCATAAAAGAAATGATAAGGAATGCCGTTATGGGAGTGGATAGTGTGTGTTGGAACTTAATGCGATACGCCTCAGGTGGAGACGTCACACCGAAAAATATATTTTTAGTAGAATCTCTTTTAGATATTTACATTGAAAATAGAGCATGGCTTGATAAGTTTCCAGTTTTAGTTTGTATGGTAGTTTATACATATTTAAGATTAATTGAGGATCACAATATACCTCACCTGCAGGTGTTAAGGCAGAAGGAAGTGGTATTTGTTATTGCGCTTATAAGAGAACATTTTACTGAGATTTTAACGCTCGGTAGAGATCTTGTGCGTTTGTTGCAAAATGTTGCAAGGATTCCCGAATTCAATCAACTATGGCAAGATATCTTACTGAATCCTAAAACACTGTCGCCTACATTTAACAGTGTGATGCAACTTCTGCAAACGAGAACTTCAAGAAGATATTTGCAATCACGTCTAACACCAGACATGGAAAGAAAATTGGTGTTTTTGACATCTCAAGTGAGATTTGGCCACCATAAGAAATATCAAGAATGGTTTCAGAGGCAGTACCTAGCGACTCCTGAATCGCAAACACTTCGCAGTGATATGATAAGATTTATAGTAGGCGTGATACATCCCACAAATGAGTTACTGTGCTCTGATATAATACCAAGATGGGCAGTTATAGGATGGCTTTTGACAACGTGTACTTCCAATGTAGCAGCATCAAATGCTAAACTTGCCTTATTTTATGATTGGCTTTTTTATGAACCCGACAAAGATAACATTATGAACATAGAACCTGCCATTCTTGTTATGCATCACTCAATGAGATCACACCCTGCAGTAACAGCCACACTTTTAGATTTTCTGTGTAGAATCATACCCAACTTTTATCCACAATATGTGGATAAAGTCAGACAAGGTATATTCAACTCACTTCAACAGATCATAGAAAAAAGAGTGTTACCAAATCTTCAACCACTATTTGATTCTCCTAAACTAGACCGAGAACTGAGGACAACAGTAAGGGAAACATTTAAAGAATTTTGTAGCAATGGAAATGGAGAAGGAGCTTCTGGAATCAAAGAGGATGGTCATGATGAATTACCGAGAGTAGGACCAGACGAACCAGTTTTCTCAGATGACGAGGATGATCCTCTGCCAATAATAGCAGAAGATACAGATGATGATGACTTACCTTTATCTGAAATGAGAGCAAGAGAGCGTCCCGAGTTAGCAGCAGCATTACCTTTACTCTTAAGACCATATGCAGAAACACTTTTAGACGAAAGAAATCTAAGTGCAGCAAATGCTTTACTAAACGCATGTAGCTCTCCGATGCCTACACCTGTTGCTCTTGCAGACTTGTTTGCAGCCATGTTACAAGATGCCCCACCACTGCGTATTAGCCTGAACCCGACCCAAGAAGAATTGGATGTTATTCTCAACTTGCCTATTTTCTGTATGTTTAACTATCTCAACTCTCATAAAGATTTGGGAGATAGTAAACGTCAACTAATTTTTGAAACATTGAAAGAACTACAGATTTCGCTCCATAGTGTAGGGTACTGTTTGTTATTTTTCCTTAAAGTTTGTTACGAGAAGGAAAGAAAATTGGAAAAAGATCCAGGAAAGAAGAGAAATGTTAAATTTAAATCAGATTTATACAGAGAGTATTGTAGCGCTTTAGAATTAAAAATTGCTGAGAGCTTAGCAAATGATTTTGAGAAATGTCAAGAATGTGATTCAAATATTCTTGTTTGGTTAATACCCGACGTGTATCGGGAGTTCAAAGACCAAGTCCAAAATCATATCAGATTACTACATGTCATAGTCTCAACTCTGGATGCTGGACAGTTGCAGCTGCTGGTTTGCTTGACTTTACAAGGAAATTTGATGATGTTCAAATCAGATGATATTACTACAATGTTGTCCACAAGTTTGGGTTGGGAAACATTTGAACAGTATTGCCTTTGGCAACTTTTGACTGCACATGAGATCTCCGTTGAAGATGTACTACCTATAATTCCAAAATTGTCATACAAGGATCATGCTGAAGCATTGACATCAGTTCTTTTGATGTTGAAACAAGAGAGGCCTACTGCAGATGTATTACGACAATTGTTCTGCCGAACAGTCAATGATGAAGACACATTTGTGCTGTCCACTGTGATGTATTGGTGTCAAGATTACGAGGATAAAGTTGCAGACTTGTTGGCCGTACTGCTGAGCACTCGATATCCTGGAACAAGTCCAAATAAGCGAAAACGATCCAGTAAACACAGTATTCCATCTAACGCACCACCTTCTGCAGAACAAGTAAGTTTTAAGTTCTAAAGTGTTTACATAATTTTTATGCCTGGTGCACCAAATATCGACTTTATTACCATAGCAATATGCTCCAAAAGTGGTTTACACTGTGTGTGTCCGCGACTGTCCCTCAATTATTTCCGGGGGATAGTGGACACAATCTAAAAGAAAAAACACATGAAAGAATCACATGTAAAAGTTAGATCTTAGACAATGAAAACCTTAGCTTTGTATCTTTATCAATATTTATTAACAAACAATTTCCATCAGGTTTTAGGTCACTTAGAACAAATAAGGATATGTTGTGTGGACCAGGATGATATGTCAATTTTCAACATGGAATGTATGCAGAAGGCCTTACAGCAGTCACAATCAAATAGTAGTGATAGTTTAAAGGTAACACATTCTTCCATATTCAGCACTTTACTAAATAATATTTATGGTACCTAATAAGCAAATGATGATTAGGTAAAATTAAAATTTAGTTACTTATTACATAGTAAGACTTATCAATCTACTCCTGTATTTTTACACCTAAATTTTTTTTACAGAGACAATACAGTGATCTTTTTTCCTTGGCTTGGGAAGATGAATTACCAATTTCAAGGCGAGCTAGAAAATTAGTATCTAATTCATTAGCAATCAGTCCAAACTTACATTCATCAAATGACGACAGTGAGGTAAGTAATTATTATTTTTACTTATTGAAATATATAATTATAAATTAACAAACATTTTGTTACAATTGTTTTTAAATATTAGCAACTAGCTGTCCCATGCTCACTTAGTTCCAGGGCGTAAAACATTTTTACTTGTGATGAAATTATATGTGTGGTTCGATTAGTAGGTACTGATTTATTTCCTGACTGCCAAAACGAAGGTTATATTTTTATGTTAAGTTTTATATACTTGAGGCGATAAATTAACTTATTTTGATATGAATTTATAATTGTTGAGATTGCGACCAATTAAAATCTGCTTTTCAGACTTAATATAAAAATTATAATAATACTATATGACCCGACAGACGTTGTCGTTGTACTATGAAGTATGAACTGGAATAAAAAAAATACAAATAACTACCTATAATCTACATATTCCAACTACACCTACACCTACACCTAAAACCGATACCTACAGCCTACACTTACAACCTTCACCTACACCTACCGAATATGCAAAAAAAATCATAAGAATCGGTCAAGCCGTTTCAGAGGTGTGTGTCCCCGAACACTATGACACGAGAATTTTATACATATATTAGATAAAAAAGATTGTAGGCATTAGGTATCAAGCTCTAAAACTTTTCTCTAGAACTCAATCATAATATATCTCTCATTGTTAAGGCAGCGTTCGTCAAAAACGTTACTGTTCAACCGGTTTTTCTCTGATTTATATTGTTGTAAATCCGACTTCCACTGACAAGTCTTTTCATTTTTCGGGGTAATACAGGTATAGCCTATGACATTTACAAATAATGAGGTCCTCTATTGGTAAAAGAATTTTTAAAATCGGTTTAGTAGATCCAGAGATTACTCCTTACAATCTCATAAAGTCACAGACTCACAAAGAAACAGCTTTACCTCTATATAATATTAGTATAGATAAAAAATTAAACAAGAAATTACCTAAATTATAACTATGGTAATTTGTGTAATCATATATACTTGCTGGCAGTTTTACCACAGTAATGGCTATCAGTAACTGTAATGTGGTGAATGATAAACATAATTTACCACACAATAGCCACTTGCATACATTTGGATTTTCATCGTGCAACCTTCAGGCATGAGTTATTGTTTTGAATTATGTTTTATTTACAAATTTTATTCAAATTACAGGAAGAAGAAATTGTGAAACCCAAACAGGCTAAACGACGAAAGAAAGCTATCTCTGACAGCGATTGACATATCTTCTTTAAAAAGTATGGTAATTTGAAACACCAAAGTGCAACTCCACAATACAATAAATATAAATATGATTAAATAATTATAAGGGTTGGTTACCTTCTGTTATTACATTGTAACAATGCTTAGTATAATTTGTATATTAATTGTAATTTGATATCAATGTTTGTGAAATTATAAATATTACTATGTAATATTGCATTTCGTTAAGACTACTTTTCCAAATGTTGAGATTTCTTTATAATGATACATGTTAATACTTAGCTGAATGCAACCAGTTTTAGGCCACATTGACGTCTTATATGCTTATGATAATTTAAAACTTTGACAAAAACATTATCAAGTCAAATTTTTAAATTAATCTCTTGGATAACATTAATTTTTGTTCAGTATAATACATCCGTAGATAATTCGGATTTGTCATCTAAAACTGAATTCAAAATCATTGAGAACAAATTGAAAAACGTCATGGTGTATAAAATAAATGTATCATAATGGTTGCACAGCATCATTCAGTGACTAGTGGGAACTGTGAGCAATTTATGATATGTAGCGTGTGAAATAAATGGCGTAAAAGACATTGCAGGCAAAGATCATGGTTCGTGCCGGTTCGGTACATATAAATGTTAACATTAGAAAATGTCAAGTACCATTTTTTTGTAAATTTTCGTTATACTTGTAAAATACCATAAATGTTATAGATTTTTTTAATTATTAACATTCTTACTGTGTTGGATTTATTTTAGAATAAGGTAAGACCAAGAATTTTATTAAAAAGATATATTGTATTGATTCAATTTTCGAAATACAATTTACACTAGAATCAATAAAGTATTTCCTCTTAAATTGACATTTTATTAATCCATAAAAATTCTTAGCACACATTACAACTTACAGATACAACAATCAATATAGAACATCACTATCCACCCAAAATAAACATTCTAAATTACTCAGAGAAACACTTGAAAATTAAAAAAACATTAAATAAATGTTTTAGTCTCAGATTAAACAGATTGAGCACACCGAACATTTAGGTGTCACCACTATAGCAAATACAAAAGCAAATATAATTTGACTTTAGTGCTAAAATTCAATATCATTTCATAGGTAACTTGATTATTTTGTTAGTTTCTTTATTACAATATACCTAAGTTTGCGGTTCTCTCGGAAAATGCCAACACCTTTTTTTTTATTAAGGCCTATAAATGCTAACATAAAGCTGTCAGTGTTGCAAGTTTTTAGACGAATTTATTTCCCTCCATTTGGGGAACCTACTTGGTGGTTCAATGTTAGCACTGTTATAATTAATTTCAATAAATGCAGTTATAATAACAATAATAAACGGTTTATCATAATTATAATAAAAATTACAATAGAATTGCCAATTTGAGTACGTAAAAAGCGAGTTTACTTTGCTTATATTACATAGATAAATTATTGGTCTCGGCGTTCGACTAGATACCGCTGGCATACTTGAATAATGCGGCAACGAATTATTCCTCGTAGGTGCACCTTCCTCGTAGATATACTTTTGAAAAAAGTTCGCCTATATCCACTTTTTAAAAACCAATGTAGCGTTTCTTAATAGACACACTTTTGCGTACAGTTGTGTAAACAAAAGTGTAATTAATAAATTCACTGCTGGTCGTGCCGGCAACGCATGTAATTATGCGTTAAATTAAGAAATGCGTTAAAACGATGTAGAAATAAGATATTTACTCTAATTATTTAAGGAGATAATTTTTATCTTCTTTTTTTTAAATAAACAAACATTTTTTTGTCAACACAATAATGAGTTGCCGCATTCACAGAGCTGTTGTTGATAGATAGCACGATATCTTGTCGATTTTATCGAGCGACGAGACCAATCATTTATCTATGGCTTATAATAAATATGAGCTTATAATACGTACAAAGATGCAGGGAGATTTGCTTCTCAAATGCCTTACGCACACATGATTAAAAGGTGGTTTCACTCTTCGTTGCGTGCGTTGTATTTGTCTTTTGTTTTATAATCTGAGTATGTTGTGTTAAAAATCTAATATAAATCTTTATACAATAAATACGACTTTTTATCAATAAAAAAAAACAAAACATGATTTTAATCTATCAATTGTTTTGACTAGACTAATATTAACCCATTAGTAATAAAATTAACCCATAAACAATTATTAACTCCGACCAATTAAATACCCAATAAAATGTAATTCAAGACTCTCGAAAAGATAGAAGTCAATAGTGTTGTTCTTCACAATTCGTAATATTTTTTTTATGAAGCGTGGCAATGTGACTAGGCATTCTACAGTACAAATTTTTAAAACAGTTCCAATATACGACTAACGTAACAAATTAAGGCATGTTTTTAGTAGTTTAATTGGCGGTCTTCCATTACTTTAAATATAAAAATATTGAATGCGGGTAATTTAAATGTAATATTGTACTGCCACATAATGCATTTACATTTGCTAGTTGGACGGACACAAAATATTTTTAGCTCGTACAAAAGTTAGATGTGACAGTTGGAAATTCGAATTAGTGTTTGTATTTTTTATATTTGATAGGTTAGTAACAGTAGGTTAACAATCTATCGTGTCTTGATAAAATTATTAAACATAATTTTTTACCTAGAGCAAATGTCAATTCCGGCTAAGTAATTCCGGTAATATTAATTATCAAAAAAACTTTTTTTTAATTAAAATTAAAAATGAAAGGGTACAGTTTTGTATCACATAAAAATCGAACTCAAGACTACTTAAGGGATCTTAGCATTTATCCTTATTTGGATTCGGACTTCACATAATACATAATATAATTAAATTATTGGCTGTTTCTGACCAGCTACAGGTTTAAAAATTTTAGTACAATAATAATTCCTCTCAGTCCTGACAGGTTTTGAAGTTTGAAAGTTGTTTGTTTGTAAAGTACAATTTTTTATAAAAGAAAAAGAGCAAATGACAATTAACTAATAAGAATGAAGTGGATTACAGTATTTATACAATTCTTAATACTGTGGAACACTGAATAGTTTTTTTTCCTTTACACAGCTTTAGCGCAATTTCGCGTAGACGTAGGGCTATGTGACCAATTTCGCTGTGCGTTGGCACACAAATCTATTGATATGTTGCGTCTACACCTGATTGTGTGTGAAAGGGAGGGGCAGTTCACACCATAATACAATTTTGAACATGGATATTATAAAACACGAGTTTGGTGGAAAATTTCTTAGCCATTATTATTACTATACTGGCTACATAGCCTGTGTTATTAAAAAACTAAGAAAAGAGTCAATTTGGGATCTCAGTCTAACTATAATCCATAACCTCTAAGAAATTGCTCCATATAACCATTAACAAATAAAGTAGTTTTAACGCCCAACTTACACACTAAACAGAGTTACCTATCAATAATATATAACAAACACAATAACGACTATAGCTGTTTTCCCTGTTTGTACCTTTGTCTTGCTTGAGCTTTACTGTATTTAGCTTTCCTTTCTGGCATAGCTGTTTCTTCTTCATTGGAGCTGCTCCCAGCTAGAAAAAGTTTAAATGTTATTAGTTTTTTAATGCCTTTTTAAGTCTTTCACAATAGAACACACAAAGACACAATAATATATTTTTTATACAATATATTATTTTTAAAACATGCACCAAGAAAACTTTCCATAAAAATAACTTAAACAAATTACAAACCTAACTCTGCTGGTGGAAGAATAGATTTCCCATCACTCCATGCACTCATTAATGTTGCAGTTTTGCCGATAGCAAACCCCACTCCTGACAGCGCTATTGCAAATGCCACCATACTTAAAGGATTCTGTAAACATAAGTTACAAATAAATTAAACTACCTATAAAATCTATTAAAATTGTTGTTCTTTCAAGATTCTGATTAAGTTAACAAAAGGTAGAGATACTATTGTTAAGTATATTAAACAAGCATATTATTATCATTTCAAAAAATATGATATAAAATATTTAAATGACATGATTTTTTTTTGATGAGATTATTTATATAGATCAATCAGTATGACGACCTCTGCGGCTCAGTGGTTGAGCGTGTTGGTGCTCAAGCCGGGGGTCGCGGGTTCGAATCCCGTCAAAGGAACAAAAAGTTTTTCTGTTCCTGGGTCATGGATGTGTATTAAATATAGTAAAAATCTTAAATATATGTATAGTATAAAAAGTATTAAATATTTTTCTCTTGTCTGGTACCCGTAACACAAGTTCGTCGAGAACTTACACGGGACCAGATTGACGTGGGGTGAAGAGTCCATATATATTATATTATTATATAATATATAATAATATAATCGATAATCAAGAATTTTATAGTTATTTGATAAACTACTAGATCATACAAGTATAAAAACCGGCCATGTGCGAGTCAGACTCGGTCATGAAGGGTTCCATAACATTATCTATTATATATTTTAGTACTCATATCAAACGCTAAAGTACGGTCGCGGAGCACGTAAAATTTCGTACATTGACTCATCGCAACTTGTCTACTACGCGCACAAATATATTGCTATCGCGCTCGCATACGGTCTGTGTAATCGCGATAGCAATATATTCTCGGGCAATTAAAAGAGACAAGTAGAGCGAGCCAAAAACAAAACATTCAGGTTTTTTGTATAGGGGCTCCTTAAAATATTTATTTAGTTTTATATTTTACTAGCTTTTTCGCGCGACTTCGTCCGCGTGAATCCCCATTGCACCCCCCTGGGGTATGTATTTTGAGAAACCATTTTTAAAGGATTTCTACGTCATAATAACTGCGTGACAAAATTCAACGTAATCCGACCAGCTGTTGATATTTTTCTATACAAAGGAGCAAACCGGCAACTCGCCATACATTTACTGCCTGCTAATTAAAATACGTGGCCACAATTTTTTTTATTGTAAACTGTACTTTATGAACATTGTTAACTTAAAGTGTGTCATTTTATTGTATGATGAAAAATCTCTAACTTATTAATGAGGGTTAAAGGTTAAAAAATCACCATTTCATAGTTGCTAGTAAGGAAAAATTTTTGGGAAGTAATGGCATACTGCAAACTTCAGAAAAGTATTATATTTTGATAAACTGCCTCATATTTTGAAGAAATGTATGGAAGAATAATAAAATGCCAAAAATAAGGTCTTTCCTCAATTTTTTCGCACATAATTACTTTCTGTAAATTGTTTCTTACTAGCCACGCTATCGAATGGTGCAATAATACAGAATGTATTTTTTTCCTAATCTGTGGGTTCGAATCCTGGCCTGGAAAATTGGTTAATGTAAAATCTTATGATGCAGATAAAACAATTACATTAAAATACATACCATTAAATGGAGAAAATAATTTTAAAACGATATTTATGTATAGAAAAAAAGTAAAAAAGATATAGTACATGGTGAGTTATTCTTCTGGGCGTTGTAATAGAACTCTAAAAAAATAGGAATAGCAATTTAGTCCAATGTAACGTCGAGTCCGACTTGATGAAAACTTAAACTGCATCATTAGATTTTTGATTACTCAATTTTCCTAGCCAGGATTCAAACCCATAGATTGTGAAAAAAATACATTCTGTATTATTGCACCATTCGATAGCGTGGCTAGTAAGAAACAATTTACAGAAAGTAATTATGTGCGAAAAAACTGAGGAAAGACCTTATTTTTAGCATTTTATTATTCTTCCATACATTTCTTCAAAATATTAGGCAGTTTATCAAAATATAATACTTTTCTGTAGTTTGCACTAAGAAGAGATTTTGAAAAATTATATATATTTAATTAAATATGTGTTTCAGGGTTTGTCAGAACTTAGAAGTCATCCACTGAGGGTAAAGGGTTAAAAGTTTGTATGGAAAAAATAACTGACCCTATTTCCATGATAGAATAGAAGGGGCATTTTTGTATGGAGCCCGTCCCCACTACTGTATCTCTACAAGATATCATATCAAATGAAAGAGCTTGAAAGTGTGTTATTTTATTATATGACAAAATATCTCTAAACCATGGGAGAAAAAAGTTAATGAGGGTTAAAAAAAAGTAAAAAAAATATCCTGTATTATTACACCATTTCATAGTGTTGCTGGTAAGGAACAATATCTGGGAAGTAATGGTATATGGTAAACTTCAGGAAAATGTTGTATTTCCATAAAATACCTCATATTTTTAAGAAATGTATGGGAAAATAATAAAATTATAAAAATAAGCTCTATTCTCAAGTTTTTCGCTTACAATTAGTTCCCAGCGGGCTTAGCATGGCGATCCGAAGAAATATTCTATCCAAAACAATTTGTTGCAAAATAATTCTTAATCCATGGTAAGAAGGTCGTCAATAGAAGACAACATTTCCATATTTTTAAAATGGCTGCCGGGAAATCTGTCAAATATATATAAGTAGTTTTTGTTTCCATACAAACTTTCAACCCTTCATATTACACCCTCAGTGGGTGACTTGTATGTTCTGACAAACCCTGAAACATATTTAATTAAATGTATTCAAGAGCATGAAGCAATTTTCTTCAAAATAGCTTTTCCATAATTTTTCAAAATCTCTTCTTAGTGCCTTCTAATTTAAAACTACTGTCCAAATTTCACGTTTCTACTTAGATGAGCGATTACAGCTGTACAAGTGTCTATATAATATGTAAGTGAGTCATTCAGTGGGGACATCTCCTTTTATACATGCATATACAGGGTGGTCCAATTACTGACGTCAACAAATTTTTTTTAGATTCCTCGCACCTTGGGGTATCCGAAAATACCCTATGTATGTTCAGCGATTTTGCTTAGTTTTCGAGTTATGATTTTTTTTGTGTATTTTTAATGATTTCTGCCAGCGAGGTTTCAAAAATTCATATCTTTTTTCGTAGTAGGTATTTTGCAGTCTTTTTGTGACATGATTTGTCTTGAATGCTGTTTTAATTTTAAAAAAATAACTCAGCTTCCTGAAATCACTTAAAGTTACTCAAAAAAAGGCTTGAAAGTCAGAAGTTTAGTTTTTAGTAGGATTTACTCAAACCTTCAACTTCAATTTAAAAATACAAAAAGTAGTTTCCATAGCTTCTGGCTAAGTTTAAAAACTCCGCATGCTTCTAAACTATAAAAATCGTAAAAAAAAAATTATACTTTATGGGCCTATTTTTGTTGTAATTGGCCTTCGAAGGCGGATAGGCTAAAAATCTTTGAAACAAGATTAAAGCATTAAAAATTATTTTATCTATTTTTTATCGTTGTTATGGTAAATTAAACTTAAAAATGTAATTTTAAATTAAATTTCATTGAAGTTCCTGTAAAATAACTGTAGCATGACGTGTAATTTAACAATTTTAGTTCACCACTATGATTTAAAATGTAAGCAAGAATAAAAATGCTAGTTGGGAAATTACCTGTTTTTTTGATAACAAATAAAAGCACAAATTACAAAAAAATAACTATTTATTACAGTACATTTTCAAAACTCCTTCCTCCAACCTGAATACATAATCGACAACGTCTTAAAAAGTTATGTTTTAATTGTCTGAAGCTACTTGAATATTCTTGCTTTATTTTTGTTTCCGCTTCTGTAAGTCTTTGCCTCAATTCTTGTTCGCTGTTGCTTTCCTTCGCGTACACCAGCTCTTTGTAAAATCCCCAAATAAAAAAATCGATGGGGTTGAGGTCTGGCGAACGCGCAGGCCATTCGATCGGCCCTGCACGCCCGATCCATCTTTCGGGATATGTGGAGTTCAAATGCTCTCTTACTCGTGCCGCATAGTGACAGGGCGCGCCATCTTGTTGAAAAATCATCCTTTGTCGGGTCTGGAGATTGACATTTTCTAACAATCCAATGAGATTATTTTGTAAAAAATTTAAGTAACTGTTTCCATCCAACCTGGCCGGCAATTCAAAGGGGCCAATTAATTCTCCATTTAGGACCCCAGACCAAAGGTTGACACTAAAGCGTGTTTGAAAATTTGACGCCCTTGCCAAATGTGGGTTTTCTATGGCCCAGGTATGGTAATTATGCATATTGAATACTCCAGTCCTTTCAAATCAGGACTCGTCGGTCCACAGTATTTTGTTAAAAAAATCAGGGTCTTCTTCAGATCGTTGCAACATTGTTTGACAAAAAGCCACTCTTCTCGGGTAATCACTTTCTTGGAGCTGCTGGACGCGCTGGATGTGGTATGCATGGTACCCTTCTGGAAACAAAAATCATTGTTAAGTTACTTAACTTACTTGGGTACTTACCCAACACAGGTTAATTGGTTACAGCGCGGTCTGTACAAAATGGGTTTGGGAGAAAGAGACTTTTATCTAGATCAGAGATAGGCTTACTACGACGACGCCTACATAAAAACAATCTAAATTAAACCTTCCTTTTTTTTGCAACACAATTAAAAGTTTTATGACTATAGGTGAGTGTCACCTTCCTTAAGAATTCTCAAAACCGCAGTCCGTGGAATCCCGGTTCGCCTAGTTATTTTCCTCGAACTTGTAGACGGGTCTCTTTGAATTTCTTCCAAGACTTCATCCACTCGATCGGGATCCTGAGGTACAGCTCCGTGAGGTTGATTTCGCCCGGGGATACGTCCAGCCATCAGGGTATTATGCGTATTAATAAAAACCCTGTGGTCCGGGAAATGCTCCATTACTTCTCCTCGCCTCACCAATGCCTCTCGATAAAGCCTCGCAGCTTCACTACCGTTGCCTTGGGCCACGCCATAATAATAATGCATCTCTGCGTACTGACTTAGAGAATAACTCATGATACTGCACAAGACCAATCCAAATCACTGAGTAACAAGCACAGGTTGTTCGTTAGGTAAACGAAGGTCCAAATCTCAAGCACAAGTAGTTCGTAAGGCAAATCAGGGTCCGAAACACAAGCAAAGGTAATCGTGAGGTAAATCAGAGTCCAGTTAACACAGCGTAAGTAGTTCAAGGCAGAGAAAATAACGTAAACGAGAGCAGTCTTAACACGCGCGATGGCAAGAAATGACTAAATTAATACGACGTCACAGTAGACTAATTTCTCGATGCAAGGGCCAAGGAGTATTGCGCGCTCACTCGCACTTGGAGTTCTAACCGACCTGGGCGGGTTATGGAGCAGGTAAAAACCAGTCTCCTTGTTACCTGGCCTTGAAATTTAGTGGCGTGTCAGCAGACAGAAACCCTTTTCTCAAAGATCACATTTTGAAAGATTAGTGATGAAACCAAAATTAATGTAAAATTAAATTACACATGCTAAAATTATTTTACAGGAACTTCAATGAAATTCAAATTAAAATTACATTTTTAAGTTTAATTTACCATAACAATGATAAAAAGTAGATAAAATAATTTTTAATGCTCTAATCGTGTTTCAATGATTTTTAGCCTATCCGCCTTCGAAGGCCAATTACAACAAAAATAGGCCCATAAAGTATAATTTTTTTTTTACGATTTTTATAGTTTAGAAGCATGCGGAGTTTTTAAACTTAGCCAGAAGCTATGGAAACTACTTTTTGTATTTTTAAATTGAAGTTGAAGGTTTGAGTAAATCCTACTAAAAACTAAACTTCTGACTTTCAAGCCTTTTTTGAGTAACTTTAAGTGATTTCAGGAAGCTGAGTTATTTTTTTAAAATTAAAACAGCATTCAAGACAAATCATGTCACAAAAAAGACTGCAAAATACCTACTACGAAAAAAGATATGAATTTTTGAAACCTCGCTGGCAGAAATCATTAAAAATACACAAAAAAAATCATAACTCGAAAACTAAGCAAAATCGCTGAACATACATAGGGTATTTTCGGATACCCCAAGGTGCGAGGAATCTAAAAAAAATTTGTTGACGTCACTAATTGGACCACCCTGTATTTTAAAAGAAAATATATACAACTCAATATTCAGTGAATATTTCAAGAGGTCTACCTGTTCCCTTTATTAAAAAACCACGTTCGTTGTATGGATTAAATAAATTAATAAAATATTTATTGGAACGAAGTTCCTTATCGCGCGTTGTGAAACGGGGCTAGACGGAAAAAATTAAGACTAAAAGTTGTAACGACACTTTTTGCTATAGTTGCCGTGCGGCGTGCGAGTGTTTCTCTGTCTGTCTCTCTCTCTCTCTCAATTATTACTAAAATTGAGCCTACTGATTAAATTTATATTACATTATATTTGTTAATAATAAAAAAAATATTATTATAACTTTAAAAAAATAAAATTTTATTACAATTCCTTTACTAATTAATCGAAAGGAACTTCGTTCCATCCGGGTGTCCCTTGACACCTCTCAAGTTTTTTATTCTGTTTTTAGTAGGTAGTTGTTATAAGTGGCAATAGAAGTACGTAATCTGTGAAAATGTAATCTTTCGAGCTATCATGGTTATCGAGATGAAGCCTGGTGACTGACAGATGGGCGGATTGACAGTGAAGTCTCAATAATATGGTCTCGTTTTTATACTTTTGGTAGGAAAACCCTAAAAATAACATAATATTAATAACACATAACCTCTAAGGTTTATGGAATTGTATAGGTTTGTAGTAGACATAATGTGCTAATAAACAGTAGTCAAAGTCTATACTCAAAAGTTAAACCAAAAAAAAATCATATTCTTTATCTGAACTATTTTTTCATCTATTTTACTATGATGGGATGACCCTGGTCCCTTGGAGACTAGGATGGGCTCTTGTATGGGATGCTACTTGCGTTGATACATTTGCTCCGTCCCATGTCCAGGGAACCTGCAGGTGCAGCCCCAAATCAAGCGGTGAACAGCGAACAGCAGCAGTGCAAATATGAGCGCCTTAATGGGGATTTCATATTTGAACCATTTAGGGTTAAAGAAAACATTTAAACTGTTTTGTACTTTAAGATGTATCTTATTACTAAACAACACAAAATATTCTATTTTTTACATTTACCAAGTAGTAATGCATCAATATTTCTGAGTATATTAATGAAACTAAATATTTTAGATGTAGTCATCATCCCTATTAAATAACAATTATAATGTTAATATCTATACCTAACTACTTAAAATATTTACAAACTATAAAAGAACTAAAAAGAAAATGAATACTAGAAAAACTTAAAAGCTATAAAAAAAGAAATCTCCTAGGTCATCCCTACCAGGCAGAGTACCTAGAAGGCTCAATGAGTTTCCTCGCTGGATGGCAATCCTAACTCTTTGAGCCAGACAGGTGACAGGTACGTGGGGTCCGGGTGGTCAAACTATTCAGAGAAATCGAAAAGACTCGTAGTGGCCACCCCAACCTATCTGGCTCAAATAGTATATAGGGTAAGTTAAACTTTAACTAGTTTAAAGTGTATGAAGTATACGGCCCGTCACAGTTATGTGCGACTTTAGTATGGAGCGTTTTCACAAGACTTGCGAATTTTTGTATACAATTCGCTGTACCTTTGAAAATATTGACTTTTGATATACTGTTTCTTCTGTGAAGTTACTCATATTTACGAGTAATATACATTTGTGCTATAAAAAAAAATTTAGCTATCTAGCCTATTGTCTAGAATAAAATAAATAGTTTTTTCTCTTAAAATAAAAATTTATATAAAAAATTAATATATTGTGAGGAACTCACCGTCAGTGTTGGAGAGGATGTCAGTGTGTAATCCAATATGACTATAACAATACCCACAATTAAACCAACACAAGTGCAAATCCAAATTGTATTTTTATGACCTGAAACATTTGCAAAATTCATCATTTTGAAATTGATTAATAATATTAATCAATTGCATAATGATGATGAATATGAATGATGATATTAATAATATCCTTAGATAATGGCTAAGTATCTGATTTTATTTAAGTTAAAATATGTTCAGTTTAAGGTTATCACAAATTCTTATAATTCAAATACCACCTAAGTACGTAACCAAAATAGGTTTAACAAATAAGAATGAGAATAAGACCAAAGTTTAAAACAGCATAATTTAAAACTTACTTTCCATTTTCTTCTTTTGAGTCTCTGTGACATTTTTTATTGATTCTATTATTTTATGATTATGTGGATCCAATTGTAACGCCTTCGTGTAAGATATAAATGCTTCATCAAATAGACCACTGGCTGTTTCAACTTCTGCGCGTCGAAAATAGCCCTATACAAATAAATTATAACTAGTTGCTGGTTAGTAGTTACAAGTGATTTTGAAACGATGCATACATTTTAAAGCTTTATTATATACCTTAGCCCATTGTGGTTGTAATTTTATGGTCTCATTAGCATCCTGGAGAGACAAAAAGTGCTGATCAAGCTTTAAAAATGCAAATGATCTATTACTGTAGAGGACATAGTTTGTTGGGTCCATTTTAATTGCGTGAGTGTAATGTAACACTGCCTCAATATACTTTTCTTCTTTAACACAATCATTTCCTTTTATTTTAAGATCTTCAACACTAAGGGTTTTAGTTTCGTCACCCATTTTTATGACAAAAGTGATAAAATAATTTTGAGAGAGACTAAAAATTTCAATGGGCTGATATTGTCAAAATTTTAGATTTTGACAATCGACGTTTGTATGACAAATTATATACCTTTTTTATTCTTTTAAGGCAGTATAGCACAAATTATTGCCAGTATCAAGTTAAATATATGATGAAAGAAGGGCATACAAAGTTATGCTTTAATAAAATTATTAATCTGAGAAAAAGACGAAAGAATAAAATTTGCGAAATGCATTTTTTTTAAATCGTCGTTTATAGAAGAAATTTTACAAAAACAACAACGTCGCACTTTCACATCCGCCAAAACTTAATGTAGGTACGTTAGTAATCTATATTCCTTGATGTAGGTACGTTAAGGCTAAAATTGGGTAGTAAATAGTATTTCTAATATCTGCTCCAGTGCCCACCTCAGACACGTATAACATTAGAAGAGACATGTTGCTGCTCATAAAACAATATAAAATAATCAAATAATTACCTATTTGGAGCAATTATTTATTTTTGTAATCAACATATACAATGAATTGTATATAAAATTATTAAAGTTAAAAGACCACCAAACTTATTAACTAAATATAATATAATCAGCTCCTTCTGCAAGATTCAGAGATTCAAGGTTTTTTTCAAATTCACCATTTGTCAGATCTAGCTTAACACATATTACAAAGGGTGATTTTGCTTCTGTAAAATGCAACACTGGTAACTTTTTTATTACTTTTCTTTTTACATGACAATACAATTCAACTGTGCGACCTATTTTATTAATGTCAACATCACAAAACGCTGTAACTTTACTAAGAATTCTAGGACTTAGCATACGAACAAAACGTCTTCCAGCTTTACCAGCATTCCAAACTGTGAACTTTTTCCAATAGGGAAGAACTCTAGTCTCAAGTCTATTTAGCTGAATCTCTTGTATTCTGTTTATTTTAACTGAGAAAGTTGTAGCATTTTTGTGGTATCTATAAATTAGCAATTCCTGATTAAGTCTAATGAGTTCTCCACCTGTGTCAATATGAGCATAAAAAAATATAAGATCTTCAGGAGTTCCTCGGCCAGATTCATCAAACCCTCCAATTTTTTCAAAAACAGATCTGTGACAAAACCATGTAGGCATGAGAATTGTGGGACCATAAGACAGGTATATTTGCTTTGATAATTGGTCAGGTTTGATATTATTGACCCATTTTACAAATCGCGGGGTAGAGTTCTCTGGATCTCTTTTAATTTGACAACCAATTATGGCATTTTTATTTAATTTAGCTGCTTCCCATTGTAATAATATTCTGTCTGGTTTCATAACATCATCAATGTCTTGAAAACACAGATAATGACCATTGCTTTCGTTAACTGCACCATTTTTAGCTCTACCTACACCCTTTGAACTTGAAGATCCCGTTTTTACAAATGAGATTCCTCGACGACAAAAATGTTCTTCCCACACTTCTATGAGCTCTTGGGAACAATCAGTGCTTCCATCGTTGAACACAACAATCTCAATTTTAGCTTTTGTTTCAAATATTGATTGGCTCGCAATAGACTCCATACACTTTGATATCCATTCTTCTCCATTAAAAATTGGAATTATAACAGAAATATCTACCATTCTTTAATTAAAACATAACAGACACTCAAATAACACTAAATTGATTAACAGATTGTGCGATATGCGTTACTTTGTATTATTACGAGGGGTAGGACACTTCAATAAGTAATGTTAAGGACACTTCTTATAAACGTAGGTTCCACACTCACACATATGTACCGAGGAATTACCGCACTATTAATCCTTCTTTTTATTTACTTTTTTACCTCCTAAACAATGCTGGAAAGTTTTTAGTTGAGTACGTAAAAAAAAAAATAAAGCTCCGTCCCTGCAGACTAAATTTGATATCCTTAAACTAAGATTGCCCCTCAGAATACAGAGTTGTTCTGTATTCTGAGGATTGCCCCAAAGAAAGGCCATGTTTCTAAACAAAATGCAGTCTACACATACATACTGGAATATAGAAACAAAAATAGAGCGAATTAATAATATATTTTGGACACTTTATGGCAATACACAGTGGTCAATTTGACCGACATCGTCGCATAAGTTCTAATTCCACGTAAGTAATTTTTTTTGGCGGTTTTGACTTTTTGATACCACTCACACTCGGCTGAATGCTGAATCCCCTAGATTCAGCATTCAGCCGATCAGAAACAAATGAAAAGTAACTCCATATTAATCACCAATCGGTCGAAATCTCTCGGAAACAGTACGTAAATCAACAGGGCTATTACCTAACTTCGTTATTCTCCCAGCCAATTGATGTCGGGGTATTACGCAACTATGTACTTACCTATGAAACTATGTTGGTTATGAAGAGTAAACTATTGTTGTATTGAAATTTGCGTTTTGTTATCTATTTAAATTTTAAGCTATTAATTAATTATAAAAACAAAGGACTTTAAAAAAGAGCATTTCAAATAAATTGTGTACTTTAAAACGCCGCCGTTTTAATTTCATATTTAAAACAATTTATAAAATTTTCGAAAAAGGCCATTATGGATAATATCGAAAAGCAATATTGTCACTTTACTTCAAAATTATAAACCATGCCAAACAATAACTTATCCTTAAATATGTTACGCATTTTCGCATTTATAAATAAGTTTAACCAATTTAGATTTTATAGTAAGTTTTGATACTATTGGATTTTTTTCGATGTTCGGACCTATGAGATTCCATGATTAAATTGTTTTGTAAACTCACAGGCCACAATATTTATTAGGACTCAAAAGAACGAATAAATCAAGAGACAAGAATATTTGCGACCGACGTGGCTCACAGAGGTACCTTTCTATGAAGCACAGATTATTAATTACCTCGTAAAATGAAGTCTACATAGGTAACCGCCTCCTTTTATGGAAGTCGATTAAAAATGTCGAATCCGGGAGCACATTAGATCCCTGCTTCGTTTGACAGTTCTCATTTCATGGCTTATGTCAAAATGCACTCCATTACACGATTTGATTGGTCTAAAGGGTGTTTCATTCGTTCTCTGAAGCACAAAATGGCGGACTATTTAATTGGACATGCCTGTAGGCTTGTAATCTCTTTTAACATTTTGACATTTTAAATTGTGGTTTTAAAAGGTTGTAATGTCAAAATGTGACCATGACAAACCAAAGTTAAAGTTCATAATAGCCCCGCTGTTTAGTTCTCTATAGAACTAAACTGACTTACGTAATTTGTTGACCCAACGGCCACTTGCTACTGGCAATTAATAGAAAAAAGGTAAGAAAAACTTTAAAACTATAAAAAACATATTGTTTTGTTAATTTGTAGACATTCTTACTCTTTAAATTTGACATTTTTTTAATGAAATAAATGTATTTTGGTTAGTTAATCGTATTAAAAGTGTATGCGAGACTTACGTTATTGAGTCTATCACACGTTGGGAGTTACGTAGTGTTGTGGAGTACCTAACTAGGGCATCAATAACCGGATATACGCAAGATATTATTGCTTGCCTTTGCCATGCTTAGATAATCCCACGCATTAGTATCATAGTAGAATATTTAGTACCATAGACAACATACATATGCTGCACCAGATTATAGAGAAAACCGATGAGTACAATCAACCACTAGCTTGGCGTTCGTTTACGATGGCCTGGCCCGTCACAGCCTCTTCAGAGATGCCGCCTCGACTACCGTTACATCAAAGTGTTGATAGGTGACGATACGTTGTGTTAATGATAAAGCAGTGGCTTTGACGTATCAACACTTTGATGTAACGTAAAATGTGACATAGTGATGTCAGTCCGACTTCCGAGTACACGAGCATAGCAAAAAGGTGATTTCATTGTACCGAGGGGTGGTGTGAGACAAGGAGACGTCATCACTCTGAAACTGTTTTCGGTTACGTTGGAGGATGCCTTTAAACTCCTTGACTGGCGAGGACTTGACATCAATATAAATAGCGACTCACCTTCAATTTACCGATGAGATCGTGAGACGAGACAAACTCTGGAAGACCTTAACACCATGTTTATGACCTTCGTAGGGTTTCGCTACTTCTACGTTCAAAGTTACAGTCCGGTTAGGTAGGTTTTCTTAATTTAATCGTAACTAAAAAAAACTCGAAAGAAGCCCAAAAACCGGTTCTTAATATTCTGAGAACCGGTTCTTCATATAGCTCCAAAACAGGATTTTTCGGTTTCGGGTAAAACTGGTTTCGATTCCCTAATTAGTATGGATCTCAGTAAATAATAAGTTTGATTAAATACTTTAAAAAGTGTAATTGAACGTCAAGTATTGACTGTTAAGGATAAATATTGATGAGGAAAGAAAACGAAGGAAGAAGAGTGTTATTTAATAAATAAATAAAGGATAAAAACTTTTTATAATTTTTCAATTTTGCGTAAAAAAAGACGTAAGTCAGCCTGAACGGATATTAAAATAGGAAAACACAACGCATGTCACAAAAAATTGTTTAAATTACCAATTTTTATAAAAAAACTAATGATTTTTTAAAATTAAATCTATTATGAGGTGTATACAAAATACAAAATAGTACTGTATACGTTATATACGAACGTATACGTATACGTTCAAATTATTCGGCTTTTTTCTCTTCAAAGTGACTATCTTTGATATACGTAGTGTTAGAACTTAAACGATGATATTATTAAAAGTGGCCAATCTTTAATGTACATACTAAAATATAAGAATAAAAAAAAACATAAAAAATGGCTGCTAATTTTTGCTTTGCACATTTTGTTGGTTTTTCGTGTTTAATTTAAATAATAAAGTCGAGAAAAGAAATCACCATGAGCTTTAAATGCATTTTTGGCTGCCCACCAGCAAAAAGTAAGTAAATATATATAATATATTTACTTACTTTTTGCTGGTGGTATATATAACATATTAAGTATATAATATATAATATATTGAACATTACCTAAAAATAGTAAGTCGACGAAAAATGGTTAGATTTTATTTTTGTTTAAGTATATTATGTCAAATTAAAGTAGTAAAAAACACAACAGTAACAAAGCATTTTAATACAATCCAAAAAATATGACATGAGGTGTACAGTTAAGACTTAAGTTGGAATTTTTTTATCATTTGCAATCGGTAATTAAAATACAATATAGATTTTATCTTTACAGTTCAGTCTATTTATTATTCGATCCTATTTTAATATTAATATTTTCTTTTAGGGTCAGGTTCATCGTTTCCCTAATCGACTTCGAGAAAAAAAATATTTGACTATTCCAAGTGCAGGGTATGTGATCGATATTTTAAAGAAAATGACAGGTACACATGGTATAGGCGTATTAATAGGCTTGCAATTCCAAAATTGCACTATCCTGGTCAGATTGGTAAGGCTTTATAATTTATATAGCAGTCCAGAGATGGCAGCTATAATTTATATCATTACATCCTGGGATGTATGGCTTTACATAGTAATTTAAAGTATCACACACACACACACAAAAGATAATGTAATGCATCTTTGCCTTCATACTGACTTACTACAACAATAAAATCTGTGGATGCTTCCACGCCACGTCAATCTGGTCCTGTACCAAGTAACCAAAGAACTTGTGTCACAGGTACCAGACAACGGAAATATATTTAATGCTTTTTATACAATATACATATTTAAGATTTTTATTATACTATACATATATTTAATAATAATACACATCCAATACCCAGGAACACAAAAAAACTTTTTGTTCCTTCAGTGGGATTCAAACCCGCGACCTCCAGCTAAAGTATTGACGCTATAACCACTGAGCCACAGAGGTCGTCAAGTTACTGAATGTACTCTGTTTATCACAGAAGAGATGTATTGTAGCGAATATTATAATATTGCTGATACAAATATGTAGAAATATAAATTTATAATGATATAAGTAATATATAAATATTATATATAAAGAAAACGTATATAAATAATTTCAAAATCAAAGTTATTATAAGTGACATATAAGTATTGAGTGGATAATAAAAAGATTATATATTTTAAAACCAAATATTTTTCTATCAGGTACTTGGGGTAGGCTTGTATATTATATATCTATACCACACAGCGGAGAAGTTTATTATGCTTCTGGTAAGAATCTTTACTACTAGGAACCCTTATAATTTTACTCTGTCCATAAAACTATACATTGTGTATGTATACAATTGAATTTTTGGAATCATAACATAATAATTTTATTTTAGTGGTGGCTTGTAAAGTGGGGATGTTTTGTCATTCTACCCCATTATGTGGGGTATTGTCGAATAGGCTTAGATTTAAATTAAGGCGAGGTTTATTAGATGTGACGATTTTTATTAAAGATTCCTTTTTTATCCCACTAGCATAAGAGGTACTAGTTTGTAACTTTCATGCTTATATAATATCATGCTTAAAACTCTTGAGGAGGAGGATTTGAAGAATTTTAAAAGCATATTCTATGTTCAAATTTATGAAACAATATTTATGAGAGTCCATATGTGCTTTAAATTTCTATCTACATATGTACAATCCAGAATGAAATTATTCTCTTGTGATTAGATTTTTTTTAATACTTCATTTTTTCAGACTGTATTGGAGAAACACCTCTATTTTACATTCACCTAGACCAGTGTGTATTGTATAATCTTTTGATGGGACTGAGGAATTGCTTCGACATGTATTGTATGCCCTTAGGCTGGGGCTATATGATCCGGATTATAGAAGACCAGTACAATTTAGGGTTTTGGAAATAGAACTTTGGACCAATACAACAAGAGTTAAAAGGTAGTCTAATTGTAATTTCCATACAACCTCCGTATCGACTAAAGGTTTTGATTACTAAGATACCACAATATATTATACATATATATAGATGGTGCATTTGAGATTATATTTTGTTCTAGGTATTCATATTTTTCCTATCAATTCTTATGACGTTACAACAAGCGTTGAGCTCGGGATACATCGACTCGGTGATCACGACCATCGAGAAGCGTTTCAAGATTCCCTCCAGCCTGTCGGGGCTCATAGCCAGCAGCTACGAGTTAGGCAACATCATCTTCGTCTTTTACCTCGGCAGTCGGAGGCATATTCCCGTATGGATTGCAGTCGGTAAGAAAAAAAGAATGCTTTTAAAACAAACGTTCCTTTTTATTGATTTTTACAATAATTTTTGGGTTCCGTACCCAAATGTTAAAAACGGAACCCTATTACCGCTACTTTGCTGTCTGTCCGTCTGTCACCAGGCTGTATCTCCTTAACCGCGATAGCTAGACAGATGTATTTCTGTTGCCGCTATAGCAACAAATCTATACATAATATAATAAAATCATAACTGGTCGCTGTCTGTTGAAGATGAAGATATGACATAAGAAAAGATTTATGAACGACATAGAACCCAAAACAATGATTTTTAGAATTTTTGTCTCTCTGTTTATCTGTTTGTCTGTACGTTTGTATGCGCTAATCTCAGAATCTACTGAACGGATTTTGATGTAATTTGGTATGATAGTAGTTTAGACTCTGGATTAACTACAAAGGCTACTTTTATTGCGGAAAAATGTATGGTTTTCGCGATATTTGTTTTTGCGGAAGGTTTAGGAGAGAAGTTAAAAGAGTTTAGGTTAAGGAGGCGGTTGTACATCCGGCTGTTCATAATATATATATATATATATATATATATATATATATATATATATATATATATATATATATATATATATATATATATATATATATATATATATATATATATATATATATATATATATATATATATATATATATATATATTTATATTTATATATATTTATATATATAAGTTCTATATTAAATATTTTTTGGCTGGTACCGACTTCAAAATATTGAAGATTGAGTAGGGAAATACTTAAAATTTTAGACAAACTTAAAAGGGGAACTAGAAAATAAGTTTTATTTCATACGTTTTTGTACATTTTTACTTTGGAAGTCGGTTTAATTTTTTGTTTAAAAATATTTTTTTATTGGTTTTTCAAAAAGCACATAAGCTGGGAAATATTGTCCTTGCAATGATCAATCGTTTACGAAATACAATCATATAAGTGAGATTGCTGGTAACATAAAAAAATTTTATGTTGCCAGCAATCTCACCAATTTAACCAATTATTGGGGGAGGCCCAATGACCTCGTTCCCGCGCCATCTCCAGCCTGATTGTAGTGCATCTTACACAACGCGATATCTCTTTCTAGGGGCGGCCACGGCGTCTTCGTCCATTCTCCCAAGCAATGCTTATTTTTGTCTCATATTCAGGATCCAATTCTTACTTTCGCTCTGTTGATGCTTGTTTTAGTACTCAGAATTTCATAGATTGATTGACATGTTAAATTCATAATACTGAAAAATAAAAAGCAGTGGTTTAGTGTAGGAACTATTAAGTAACTTTATGGTTTTATAATGATATGATTTAAAAAATTGCATGGTGCTAAAAAGAAAAAAGATATCTAAATCTTGACCCTTGTCCAGGGCTTCTCAAACCTATTCTAACTGTTTAAACCCAGCCTAAACTAATATAGGTATTACCTATAAAGTAGTTTTAGTAGCCATAGCCATTTAGTATACAGGTGTATGCAGAGCAGTCCCGATAACTTCGTGGGCTTATAATAGGGCATGAGATATATCCAAGTTAATGGTCATTTGCGTTTAATCGATTGTTATTTAAATTTATTTTTTTTAGAATTTTGAAGGAAAAAAATATTTTTTTACATTTCTGTAATGTGAAAAGGTAGTATTATCAGAGCACAGCTTCTAAGTCAAGGTTTTAGTTTAGAAATGCTACTGTGTCTCTTATCTCTAAATCGCCTCACGACGCCCCTGGATTATCCTGCAACGTCCCAGGGCGTCGCGACGCACAGTTTGGGAAACCCCGTCCTAGGTGATAGTTACTGCACTTGATAAAAATTAAATATGCTGCTTACCTTTTTATTTTATTTTCAATATTATGATGACTGTTCAGTCACAACTCACACGTAAAAAGGGATATTTCTTCTTTGACACTAAAAAATTAAAAATTAAACGTTAGGAAAAGATTATGTATTTAAAAGATTATTATTTATTTTTATAATAATTTCAAAAATTAGGGCTCCGATTGTTTTACCCAAACGAATTGTAGGCAACAGCTAATCTTTACTAGGTAACTTTAAAAGGCCAATTAGAACTAATAAGTACTTATATTAAATTACACTAATAAATAATTAAACAATACCGTTAGGATTAGCACAGTAGGTGTAGACTCTCGATTCCACGAAGAAAGGTTGCACCACGATGAATCTATATGAAGCGCCAACAACTATCCGCTCGATGCTGAAAATAATAATTATTAATTATTTTTTACTCTCTGATTATTTATTTATTATTCTCTGATTATAATCAGAAAGTTAAATTACACCAAAGTTAAAAGTCAGATAAGTTTCTTGCGCTGTCAGTCAAAACAGTCAGATAAGTCCAACTGCACAAATTTTGTTAACACAATATGTTAGAAAGAGTATGTAAAATATTTTTGTATGTTAAACACAACAACACAAAATAGCACAATAATGAAAAGAAAACTATAAAATTACTCTGTAAATTTTTCATTTTCACTATTGTATTGACGAAACAGCTTTTGAATTTGAAGAATTCGATTTATTTTTCTGTACCAAGTTTGAATAAATAAATTTAAAGTATGTCAATAAAAATATCGGTATTTATTAGGTATCTAGTGCTAAACAGGTTAAGTTATTAAACAATAAAAAGCAAAAGGAAATGGCTCAGTGATGTTTGTTCGTAAACGCCTGAACAAAAGTTAGAAAATAAAAAATGAAGCACGCTGAGAGCAGGTTTTTATTTTTCTGGTTAGGCCGTAAAAACATTGTATTGATTTGTATTTTAGATAGAGAAATAAAACGGAATTCTTCTTCCTTTTGTGAAACTAATGTTCTTTATACATGGTGTGATTCTTCTTTTTCCAAGGGGTTCTAAAACGCATAGTTTTAAAGATAATAATAGATATCTTAAATTATTAAGTATAATGGTGATGATATTATGTGGCGCTCCATATATTGATACATAATTCGATTTAGATTTAATGGTAAACATTGAATGTTTTCATAATATAGTCCTAATATTTATCTTAAGTTAAATATGGGAAATCAAAAGGAACACGTTGTATATATTAATAATTAGTGATAATTTTATATGAAATTATATCTGGCAAGATTTATTCAATATTAAATATATTATCAACTCTTTATGTAACTTCTTAGTAACATGTTACAGGAATTTGACATTGGTCGCATGGCTTTAGTATGTTTATGAATTAAACTTGGAGTGTATTCAAAAATTATATAAAATTGAAATATTTACTACAAAACCTAAATCTTTATTCATTGTAATGATGTTCTCATGTTTAACTTATGTTTTTTTTTAATTCTCAGCAGTAAAATGCCATCTTTATTTACTGATAACACAAAATGATTTACGGATTAATTTATTTTATTGCATATCATTTATTCAATGGTGTTAAGAATGTAAAGTTGTAAACTCAGTTCACACCCCATTTAAATTCCACCAAATAATTGTGTGTATTTCTGTATTACACGGAAAATAAGTGACATTTGAATAAGTAGCTTTATAAGTATTCGCTTACGTTTAAATTAAATTGGATCTAAATAGAGTATAAGTAGTATAAAGGCCGGCAACGCACCTGCAGCTCTTCTGATGTTGCGAGTGTCCATGGGCGACGGTAGTTGCTTGCTAGGTGACCCGTTTGCTCGTTTGCCCCCTTATTTAATAATAATAATTAAAAAAAACGTGTTTAAATTATAATAATTTTCGATTATCATATGTAAAAATAAAATATTTTACCTTTTTGGTTAAGTTTTGTTTCGTTTTGTTTTATTTTTATGTTTCAAAGGTTTTATTTTTGTGAGAATTGTGTATATGTTAAGGAAACTTAACAAATAAACACTGTTCTTATGAAAATCAAGGTCTTTGAAATATAAAATTCTGACATACAAATCCTGTAGTTTTAGGTAGGTAGGTAGGTAGGCTACGTAGGTATTATATATATATATATATAGATTGCACTGCATAGCTATATATATATAGCTATGTAGTGCAATTGCATCTTTACCAGATGGCGCTAGGAGCTACATCAAACCATTTTGGAACCGTCAAACAGGGGAATTCAAATATCTATTTCTGTAAAAGTACTTATCATCTATGCATGTGCGCTCTTCTCTGACACGCAAGTGATGTCAGCCTTCAGGGACACTACCTACTTTCAGCAGTAGTACTTAACATCTATGCATAGATGGTATTATTACTGTCGGAGCGGGCATTCGTGTGTTTTTGTGATTATTTCAAATGCCGTGCGTAGTTTATAACATCTAGTATAAAATAAATATAGAAAATTGTTATCCAATTACCATGGGAATAAAAGAAGCGGCTATATATTTCGATAATCAATGGAATACGTACTATGCTGGACAAACTATACACGGAAGAGTAGAATACGTTTTTGATAGTCCTAAAAAAGTTAGAGGTGAGCCGATTGCTATTTAAAAATTATTACATGCTCCTATGAGTCACGCAAACCATAATGATGCAATTATGTCATTATTCCATTGCCATATCACTGTGTTAACTATGTATTGTTGTTTGTTTGTGCTCATAGAACAGTTATATTTTATTTTAAGGCATTCATGTCAAGATAAAGGGTGAAGCGCACACAGAATGGAGTGAAAGTAAGCAGGAGGAGGATTCTGAGGGACGAACCCAGTCTGTGGACTCATTGCATACAGGAAATGAAGAGTATTTTCAAATATCATACTACCTATTAGGGAGCAGCACAGGTACTTAGGGCAAAAGAAGGATAAAGACTTTTATTACTACTTTGTAATGTAGAGGCTATATCTAAAGTTTTACAATGATTATTATCACAGTTGTTTTGGACACTTTACATCTATAAAAACGAGTCACTTTATTTCAAAATTGTTTAAATTGCAATTAATAATTATTATTTATGAAACAGGAAGTGAAATAGAAATACCAGCTGGAAAACAAGTGTACAACTTCACATGCACATTACCACCGGCCCTCCCATCATCTTTTGAGGGTCAATACGGCTATGTGAGGTATACTGTTAAAGTGACCTTAGATAGACCTTGGAAATTTGACCAAGACACCAAAGCTGCGTTCACAGTTATCAACGCGCTGGATCTGAATATTAATCCTTCATATAGAGTAAGTTTTTCTACATATTATATGTCACTAATACCTACATAATTAATAGAGCTATCATACACCGTTAAAAAATGAGGCCATTACGTACAGGACTAGGGTGGATTGCCTTCATCTTTATTATTATTAACCCCCTTACCTATGACAGTTTGATCTTATATTTAGTACATACTTTTAGTTTGTTTGCCTTGTACTAAATTTTTATATTTAGTATTTGGTATATTTAATATGATTGTAAATTCAAAATGACTACAGTCATAAATTGTGAGTCTTAATATTTATTTACAAAGTCCTCGATATAGTTATTATTTACAAAAGGAATAAAATTCTTTAGATATTTTCACAAGGAATTGCTAATTTTTTACCTAACAGAGTCTTGTAAAGATGATGTGTTATTACACGGTACACCACACTTAAGTTCTACAAATGTGTGCAAGTTCCTCAATGTAACAGCACAAAGAGAATTGTTTGCGCTTATTATTGACTCATGTAGTCAATTCTTGTGTATCAGATTGTGATATTGTAGTTCTATTGACTTTTATTATCTAATGAATGATGATTAATACAAGTCTCACTTATCCTTATAACATATGTAAGTCATGAAATTAGTTTCAGGAAAAATAGTACATGACTACCTTTTTCTTTACTAGATTCCCCTGTTAATAAATATTTAAATGTTCAAGTTAGATCTTTATTAAATCTATTATACACTCGCGATTTTTTAGTTTAGTCACTATTGTACTTTGATAGTTTGGTTGTTCGATTATTAATCATCTAATGTGTGTACTGCCATATAACTTCATACTGACTACCAGAACGATCAAACTATCACAAATATGCGACTGACGACCGCGACTGGTGGTTGTTGTTCATATTTTCCTGCTCTCGTTACAGTCAGCACATTCTCGTAGAAATTCGAAATGTATGCAAAGTGTAATGTAAAAAAATGTAAACAATTAACAAAATTTTGTATCTATTTCAAAGAGGTGTCCCTCTTGTCCTAACTAATGTTATATTATCTATTTGTTACAGGAACCTATACATTTTCAATTAGAGAAGACATTCCGTTGTTTCTGTTGTGTCTCTCAACCGTTATCTGTGGATGTTAGAGCACCAGTGTCTGGGTACTGTCCAGGGCAAACTATACCACTTATTATAGACATTGAAAACAAAAGCGATGTACAATTGCATTTGGTGAAAATATTTTTAAGAAAGGTAACACTTTTTTATTAATTTTACAACACAGTAACAAATTACATGTAGCCACAATAATTAGCATAAATAGGTATCTGTTTGAATGTATTGTAGAAGTTTTGTAGCATTGTTCAAAGTGACACAACCATTTACACAGGTCAAAATACTGAACGGATTCTGAAATTTTGCAGCTATATTGCTGTTATGATGTTGGCATCAGCTATGCAAGAAATATAGTTATATTCCTTCCATAGCACTTCACACACATATTCACTCTCTGAAGTCTAATGGGATGAAACTGGGACATACGTTTTTTGCGGGCGAAAGTTCATCATCTTCACTTTCAGGTGGTAAACTATAGAGCAACATCACCATCTAACGTAAACAAGAAGACCAAGGATGTGGTGCTCACAGTACAAGAGGGGCCCGCGCCGGCCGGCACCACCAAACACTGGACTCTCAACATGGAAATACCACCCGTACCTCCATCCAACCTTGTCAACTGCAACATCATTGATCTTGATTATGACTTGAAGGTATTTCTAATTCTGTTTTTTTTTATGTTCTATGATCCTGAGATGAACCTAGATCAATGAAGGGTTTAAGTGTTATTCATAATTTAGAGTCAATTGATTAAAACTTTTAGATATAAATAGCCACTATACTAACTAATAATAATTATACTCTGATTTATTATCGCAGTCTATAATTTTTTTTCTTACTTAATCTATAAAGATAGTAAGAATAGAGTAATGTTTTTGCTGTCATATCATGTATTTTTTTTTAATTAAAAAATTGTCTGGTTATAAAATATGTGATGGTCATTAGCCATACTTTGAGCTTAAATATATATTTAGATATGAACAGTTCTTCATACAATTTTGAATATATTTTTGTATTATTACAGGTTGAGTGTGTTGTCTCGGGCATGCATTTCAATATGAAAGACAGGAAGTATGTGACAATAGGCACAGTGCCTCTAGTGGGTTTAGTTGGCCAACCTTCTGCGCCGCCCGCGCCGTCTACGCCAACTCAGCCGGCTGTGCTGCCTGTGGGCCCGGGACAGCCTAATGTGAGTTTAACAAATGTAAAGTAATAATAATAATAATTTTATAGTGGCCAAGTATGTGTGCAGTACACAAGAGCACTCTCTCTCTTCCTTCACACTCATAAACCAGTGGGACGGCTGACCGACACGATTGGCGAGAGATCTGAGACATCAAGACCGACTTTTTACATCCGCATGGATCATCTTTCTTGTCAGACAATTAGGTGATCAGCCTGCATTGCCATAACAAAACTTGGAAACAACATCATTTGTTATTCCAACACGGGAATCGAACCCACGACCTCCGAGTCGAGAGCGAAGCTCTAAACCACTGGACCAAAATGCATAGTAACTACTTATTTAAATAACACTTTTTCAGTATAACTCCCGAGCAAAGTTCCTTATGACGATAAAAGTATGACTGTGATGACTGCTCTTGGAAATATAATATTAATAAAAATATATTTTTATAGGGACCTCCTGGCGGCGATGCGGCCGGCGGATGGGTTATGCCGGTACAGCCTTACCAGAACTTGTATCCAACACTCAGTAAGTCAATTACATTTTGTTTACTAGAACTACTTGCTATAAGTTATAACCAATATTAAAATACAATTATTGAATCTAAAAGTAGCTGGTTTAAATCCTGCCGAGGTTTGTGCACTGTAAAGTCTCCGACAAGCAGTAAGATAGAAAAGTGGTGAACAGGGTCTGTCGCCGACTGTACATTATATAATTTATAATGCAACCAATTTGTAGCTTATACACTTCACATACGAATTTTTCATCGGTTAAATTATTTTATAACAAATACGCTTAATGAAAGAGTGTATTAAAATGTATACTAATATTATAAAGGGGAAAGATTTGATTGTATTGAATAGGCTCCGAAACCACTGGACCGATTTTGATAAAATTTGGTACAGAATTAGACCACGGGGAAGGGCATAGGCTACTTTTTTCTCGGAAAAAATTAGGGTTCACGAAGTCGCGTGCAACATCTATTCATAATAAAAAAAGTTTTTTTTTTTTTTTTTTCATTTCAGCGTCCCCGGTGTACAAGGAGTCGACATACACGGCGCGCACGATACAGGACCGCGGCGACAACACGCACACTGCCATGCCCCAAGGACCTAAGTTTGCACCCTATTATCCGACGTATGCGCAGCCGCCGCCGTTGCCGCAGTAGAGTTTAAAGGATTAAGTTAGACGACCTCTGTGGCTTAGTGGTTAAGCGTCGGTGCGCAAGCCAGATAGCGGATTCGAAGCGAGGGATCCGCCGAGGGATCTAAAGTTGTCTGTGTTCCTGGACCATGGATGTATTTAATGTAATCAAAATCTTGAATATATGTATTGTAAAAAAGTATTAAATATACTTCTCGTCGTCTGTTCTCTTGTTACACAAGTTCTCGCGCACGGGGCTAGACTGACGTGGTGTGAAGCGTGCACAGATAATAAAAAATAAGAAGGGTTATTCCGACCTGTTACCCCAAATAATCCCCTTTACGCTTCGTATACTTAATGGCTTATTCAAAAAACGACTAACTCGCATTATGCCTAAATCAAATTGCGAAGTAAACAACACGAGAAAGCTTTATTAACCATGTAGGCCACCCGTGAGATAGGCTGAATAAAACACATTAGACATACTGAGTGTTACTGCGTAGTTGGTAATCCCTCTTCCTTGTATTTTGTACCAAAAGAATAAAAGAGCTGTTGCTTGTGACAAGTTTATTGTAAAAGTATCTAATGGCGTCCACCGACGCCAATAATTGGCTATTTTTCTAGCGACCTCTTGCGTTAGCCCGGCACAATTCGTAGGTATAGCATATAGCTCAGGCAATCGATACTGTAATAGGCGGTACCACGAGAGGCCGCCAGATGGCACTTCAATATTACTCTGGTGGCGCTGGTGGTAACACTGAGATTGAGTCTCAAAGGCACTTTTTACAAACCTTCCTATCAGATGGGACTGAGAATCTATCAATTGGCACGGGACATTAATATTTAGTCCACCACTCGAATGGACTTAGATTTTTTTTAATGAAATAGACCAGAAAACGGACCGTCTGATGGTAAGAGATTACCGCCGCCCATGGACACTCGCAACACGAGAGTAGTTAAGTGTAACTCCTCTGGTATTACGTGTCGTCGTTTATGTCAAACTTTATTTATATATGAGTTTATTATATTTGAGTAAATGTCACGCTCGTAGTGTAAAAATTAGTTTTTTGAGATTTTTAGATATTACAAATATATTTGAAATTATAATTTATAACGAACATTATAATTAACTCGTACATAATATGTTTTCTCTAATATTACTTTTCGTTTTTCCGTCCAATGGTTTTATAAAATGATAAGAAATAAAGCTTGTAACAATAAGCTCAAATGTTCGCACAAGGACGCTTTAGATATACTATGATAAGTGATTAATACCTTTATACGAGGCTACATAATTTTAATAAGATCTGATAGATATTTATAAAAATGTGCTTGACTGTACCTACCTAAAAAAATGTAAGCAGCACTTTATATTTTGCAATCAATATAATATAAACTACTGTTATTAATTATAATGAAATGTACACTTTTGTAACCAATTTATACTATCGCATTTCAATTTTATACATGATGTTTTTCAGTCAGTGTGCAAACTTTTTTTAAAACAAAAAAAATTGGCTGTTTCCTACAAAATGCTATCTATGCCTTTTGTATGAAACAGCTGATTTTTTTTTTCAAGTAGGAAAGTTGATCCAATAGTAAAAGTATAGTGCTTATATTCAAGAGTATATATTCAATCCTGAAAGATTGGACACTGACTGAAAAAACATTCTGTATAATATTATTATTAATACTAATAATTTTCATATTATTTGAATAATATCAGAATAAATAAATCCAATTTTCTCAAACTTCTTGGGCAAAGGAAAATATAATACATAAAAGATATTTACATTTTTTTTTTTGGTGTATGGACTGTTCTTTTTGTATACCGTAATGTATTCACTATTCGTAAGCTCATGTAACATGATATGTATAACAAGTTTTTGGTAATAAAGGATTTTATTACATTTAATTTTATTGTAGAAGGTAAATAGAAACATACGTGTACGTGTGGACTGAGGGACCTACCTGAATTTCCCCAAAATAAGTATAGCAAATTTTAGTAGAAGTCTAAAAATGTCAGTGGTTTAGCCGGGGGTCGCGGATTCTAATCCCGCCGAAGGAACGAAAAGTTTTTTTGTGTTCCTGGGTCATGGAGTGTATTAAATATACTTCCCGTTTTTTGGTACCTGTAACACAAGTTCTTCGGATACTTAGCATGGGGCCAGATTTTTTTTTTTTTATTAAATAAGGGGGCAAACGAGCAAACGGATCACCTGATGGTAAGCAACTACCGTCGCCCATGGACACTCGCAACATCAGAAGAGCTGCAGGTGCGTTGCCGGCCTTTTAAGAGGGAATACGCTCTCTTCTTGAAGGTTTGCAGGTCGTATAGGTCCGGAAATACTGCTGGTGACAGTTCGTTCCAGAGTTTTACAGTGCGCGGCAGAAAGCTACGCGAAAAGCGCACGGTGGAAGACTGCCACTCATCAAGGTGATGAGGATGGTATGTTTTTCGCGTGGGACGATGGCGAAAAGTTGCAGGTGGTATGATTCCGAACAATTCCTCAGAGCACTCCCCGTGATACAACCGATAGAGGATGCAGAGTGAAGCTACATCTCGGCGTAATTCCAAGGGGTCCAAGCTGTTTGAAACACTGGCACTCAACAACTCGAGCGGCCCTTCGTTGGATACGATCCAGAGGGAGCAGTTGGTATTTTGGCGCCCCTGCCCAGAGATGAGAACAATATTCCATATGAGGCCGAACCTGCGCCTTGTAGAGTTGTAGGCGTTGGTCCGGACTGAAGTACTGTCTCGCTCTGTTAAGAACACCAAGCTTCTTCGAGGCTAATTTGGCCTTACCCTCTAGATGATATCGGAACTGGACTTCGCTCGATATGTTGACGCCAAGTATCTCAATGCTAGGGGAGATGGTTAAAGATGTGCCCTCGAAACGAGGATATACGACCATTGGTGACTTTTTAGATTGACGTGGTGTGAAGCGTCCATTGATATTATTATTATACAGTGAGCCAATATTCAATATACAACGAAGGCTGAGTTCATGACGTATACAACAGAGGCTGATTTCATGGCTGTGTGGTACTACAGTGCCTCTGAACGCACTGTAGTATCTTAACTCTGATGTTAATTTACCCCTAAAAGGACCTTTATGCCAATGACACAAGGGTCACTCCCATAGAATCTGCAAGGTGAAATAACTCTGAATAGACTATACCAAGAAACAAAGCAGATCATACACTTGTATATATGTCACAAGGTACATCATATTCAACATGCCTTCCCACGGATTTAGTGTAATAATCTCAGTGTATTAACAAATATTAACTTTCATCAACAATGTAATATTTAAATGTTAAATACTTCTTGTACAAATATCTTTAATACCGATTTGGGGATATGCAAATTTTAACATTATTACACTGAAACTATTTATTATTATTTAGAAACATTGTTTTTTAAAGTAGATATTAAGTAATAACAACAACAATTATACAATGGTTAGTTTTGAAATCTAATTTTTTAGCTAAGATTCGCATGATGTCCACATGTTTTTGCAGAAAGAATTTTACAAAATTAGTAAAGATAAGGTATTCAGGTACAGTATTCTTCTTAAAAACTAATATCAATTTATTTTTATGAACAATACTGTATAAAATTTGAAGTAAAGTGACTTTTTGATATTTTTATCGTTTAATAGATAGAGTTTTTCTTATACACCAGTATGTGAACTGAGGGACCCAACTTAATGGTTGATATCTTCCAATTGCGCCGATAGATTTTTCTGAAATTTTGGCCAAATATTCTACAAATTGCTACAAAAATTCTACGTAGAAAAATAATTAAAAAAGTCAGTAATATATCGCGAAATGAATATGCCACTTTTGTGTGAACTTCGGTGGTTATAGATTGTTTATTTGTGATTAATATTCTATAAATTTGTAAAAACTTTTACAAAGGTTCTACTAAAATTCTGTAGTGAAAAAACCACAATTTTCCACTTCGAGATCTGGAAAATAGCGGTGTGTGAACTGAGGGACCACACTTTGAGGGCTGTAGTTCTTAAACAATCTGTGTACAAATACCCAGATTTGTTCTACAAATTTTTTTAGATTTCTACTAAAATTTGCTATACTTATTTTGGGGAAATTCAAATAGGTTCCATAGTCCACACGTACACAAACATATATACTTTTATTCTCAAACACATCATGAAACTATAAGACCGCTGCCTCTTAATTTCGCGGTGAGCGGCGCGCGCGGCGGCGGGCAGGGTCACCTCTTGACAGGAGTGCATTTCTGAAAAGCGGCGACTATGGCGTCCGCCAGCGCGTCGCTGCTGCTGTCACTCCTCGCCGCCGCGCCGATCACCTTCGCGGTTCGTCGATCGAATCACCTTCGTTAGAGGCAGCGGCCTAAAAAGCTGATTTAAAATAAATAATTTAATAATTTATTATTATTTGTTGTTGTTAAAATAAAACAAAAGTTTATGATCAAAAATATTTATTGATTTTCCCCCACAAAAGTTTTGCAGTTTAACCCCAAGTTTTGTAAAAAATAAAGCGTAAAATAGTTACAACCAATTTCATGTATAGTATTTATTTAATACGATAATACTGACACATTTAAAATGATAAGTAAGTATATGTAATAATTTTTTAATTTTGTCCTGTTATGTTGCTTCGAATTCTGCCTTTTGTTTAGCCAAAGAACAAACGAATTCAGTTTAGAAAGACAGATAAATTATAGACAGGATTTTATAAAAAAAAAAAAGTTGTAAGGAGTAGAGGAAGGAATGTAATGAAGGCGAATTTTTGCGAAGGAAAAACAATAAATAGTAATGCTGTTATGATACCTACTAATACAGAGCATTGATTTCTAATTCTCTTCGCCTATGTCGATGATATGAAATTAACAAAACCACAATGATACTGCCCTAATAAAATCGTACTATTATGCTTATGTTTTATGTATTTTTAAATTAAGGAAACAAAGTACTAAAAAGCATAAGACAATGATTGACCCTAAATTTTGTCTAGTACTACTCCATGAGTTAACGTATGTCGTCGCGACTGACGACGCGTTTGTGCTCAACGCTCGTATGAATGAATGCTTAGTGAAGCACAGCTATTGGTTAGATGTTTATATTATCATCAATCTAGTTTCCCCGAATATTTGCGTTTAAATGTTTTCCGGTAAGAGTTATTATTCATTTTAACGTGAGAACGATCCGTGTCCGTCAAGGATTCCTTGACGCATGAATCTCTTCTGTGAGGTCGATGGGCGAGGAACTAGCTAGTGTCCTTTCGCCGGCGCAACAGAGTCTTCGAGTGGTCTCCTTCGTCTGCTCTGCACCCGATACGTCGGGCGTGCGGTGCGCGCCGGCTGTCGTCGATACCGTGTCTGCCTCCTGCGGAGCGGCCGGTGGTCGCCGCGTCCCTCAGTACTGGCCGCGCCGGAACCCACCCTGGTACGTGGAGTCCTGCGACAGGAGCCCGTCGGGCTGCGACGGGCAGTCCGGCGCTGCCGACTCCTGGCTGAAGTCCGGCTGCGAGGCGCCCTGCGACAGCGACAACGGCGGCTGCTGCGACAGTGGCTCCTGGGACAGACGCGGTGGGCGCTTTCGTCCGCTTCGCTGGTTATTATTGAGCGGCAGGCGCTGGAGGCCTCGCGAAAACGCGGCGGGCGGGACGGGTGCGTGGAGCATGGCCGCCCGCTCCGGTCCCACGTAGGCTAATGGATCGCGCAGCGGCCGCGCGCGGTCGTAGATCGATCCAGGCACAATCGCTTCTCGCGCGTCAAACATCGACGTAGACATGAAGTGCGAGCCGGGATTTTGTGCGTTCACCAGTTTCTTGGGCTTGGCAAATTGTATCGCGGACTCCTTGAGGTTTGAGAGCGGACCCTCGGTGAGCACGCGGCGCTCCTTGTAGAAGGCCAGTAGGTGGTTCCATAAAGGCTGCTTGCTCAGTACTTTCGGGTTGCCGACCACGATGAGGCCGTATTTCGCGCGAGTCAGCGCCACGTTCAATCGGCGCGGATCGCTCAGAAATCCGATGCCCTGGTGTTCGTTGGAGCGCACACACGACATTATGATTATATCCTTCTCCCTCCCCTGAAATGCGTCTACGCTGGCGACTTCGATCTCCTGATACAGTTTAGCGTGGAGACTGCCCTGGTATTGCATGTGTTGAACGAGGTAGCTCCTCTGTCCCTCGTAGGGAGTAATAATACCGATCTGCTCGGGGCGAACGCCCGCCTTCAAGAAGCGCGTAGTAAGTTTTTCGACATTGGCTGCTTCCGTTCGATTGAGGTAAGAGGTTCCCGACCCCGCAATTTCCTCCTGTCCCTGTGTAACATAAAAGAACATGGGTCGGTCTAGTCTGGGCCACGGGAAATCGATTTTGTGTAGACGTCTCTCCTCAGCGCTGACTCCATTTTGGAGGGACCCTTCATAGAAGAAATCCGATGGGAATCTGGAGAGCTCCGGGTGCATACGGTACTGAACTTCCAAACGGAATGGGCGTATGCCGAGAACGACAAGTCTCTCGAATAAGCTTTGGCTAAGGCCAGCTTTGGCGGCTTTCTTGCACATTACCACGGGTCCCAATTGGCAATGGTCGCCGACGAGGATCAGTTGTCTCGCGCCGAGGACCACTGGCACCATACACTCCGGCTCGGTGGACTGCATGCCTTCGTCGATGAGGATGGATTGGAATCTCATACGAGCCACGCGTGGGTCGCCGGCACCTACACACGTAGTACAGACGACATCAGCCGCGTCTAGCAAACGTCTTTCTGCTGCTCTGCGGAGCGCGCGATATCTTCTCTCGTCCGCTGCCGATAATTCTCCAGCCTCTTCCTTCAAACGCGTTAATTTTCGCAGCTCACTGTCAGCTGAACCCAAAGCCCGCGCTTGTTCGTGCAAAGCTAAAAACGATACTGACGACTCCATCGCTTCTCTCGATTTGGCGCAAAGACGGACTACTTTCAGGCCGGTTCTATGGATTTTCTCAGTCAGCTGATCTACTGCAGTGTTGGAAGGAGCACACACTAGGACGGGACCACCATTTTGACGTACGAGCTGGTATACAATTGTAGCTGATGTAACAGTTTTTCCAGTACCTGGTGGCCCTTGAATCAGGGACAATGGTCGCTGCAGGGCATGTTTAACCGCATATACCTGTAAATAGAATTTTTAAGGTTATGAATTGAAAAGTATAACTACAATCTCATCATCTATCGGCAATCGTCGTTTTCCGTACATCATCTGTCATTTCTAAGAAAAACAAGATTTGGTTCAACTTTATGTACAGTTACTGCAACATAGGCATTAGCTTAAAAAAAATTATCCATAATTAATCACCTGATATCGGGAATAAAACGGGATACGAAACTCTGTATGGAGAAACAAGATTTGAGCAAAAGTACTAAAAGTTGATGTAATTTAAATGAAACATAAGTTTTTCGATATTAATACTTATGGCACCTACCTGTGATCTGTTAAGGTCGGGCAAGTTGGGTGCGCTAAAGTGTTTGGGCAGGTGCACACGGAACAGCACCTCTTCGACTTCGTGGCCGAGCAGGCGGCGGTAGATGTAACCAGACACTGATGTGTCGTCCACGGCGAACTTACGTAGGGCCAGCTGCATCCTGAAATAGGTTTTTCCATGTTGTTAATGTGTAAAAGTCAAAATAAATACACTATTAGTTTGGTGTTTACACCTGTCACGCTCGGACACGCTCTTGTTACAGTCTCTATAACGCCAATATTCGTTTTCTATTTACGTGTGTTTATGGTTTGCGAATTGTAATTATTGTTACTTATAACTTTATCGATGATATTTCACTATTAAAGTGAATAGTAATAATAAAAGGTTTTTAATCACAATTCTTTTTTGAACTACTTACAAGTGTTGTAATTATGAGTGAATCTGAGGGAAAAGCTGTGTTGAAGCCCATTTGTAACGAGCAGATGTTTTATCTAACCATTACAGTAGTAGTAGTAGTAGATTTAAGTAACGATTTTGAAGTTTCTGTACTCTCTAAGTATTACCGAAGCAGTTGGCTTTTGCAAAACCTTAAGAACCTTTTGATTCCTTGGACACATTTGCATGATATTTCGTATGAATTGAGTACAGAAAAAATTATGAGTTATGTATTTCAGCGTTTTCTAAAATTCAGCCCCTAGGTGGGTAAAATAGGGGATGAAATTTTAAAACCTAACTACACGCGGGCGAAGCCAAGCGTAGCAGTGATATATCAATGCTACATTAAAAAACCTTACTTTTTCAAAGTACTTGAGTACCTGTCAAATGATGTGCTCTTCCAAATGAAGTCCACAACAAAATTAGATGTGCAGTCAAGCGGAGCCCCTGCGCCGCTCTTCAGCTCCAGTCCTACGTCATCCCCATAATTATCAGGGACCTTGATCACATGTCCTACTCCGGACCAGGCCTTGTGTAGTTCTCCCACATACCTGAAAAAAGTTTCGTTATTGTGTAAAAGTTAATTTTAAACTACACACACCGGCATATTTAGCGGAACATAAAATAAAGGTTTGATATCAGTATCATATAAGGTTGCTGGCTGGTTTATACGTCATTTAATTTAAAAAGAAATATTTTCAAATTAAGAAAACAACTGAACATCACATTTTATGCAATTGTTTTAATTTTATTAAAATACACCTTATCTGGAGCGAACTTCGAATAGAAATTTTAAATCAAACTCAGAAGGAAGAAATCCTTCTGAGTTTGATTTAAAATTTCATTGAAATACTGTTTTTTGTTAGTTTTTTTTAACTCTTTTTGGAGTTGAGGACTGAATTATGCCTGACTTAGCCCCAACGGAGATTGCCAGGGCACTCGAAATGCGAAGAAATGGTCAAACCTACAGAGTGATATCCAGAGATCTTCGTCGACCATTTTCAACGATCCATCGCAGTATCCAACGGTTCAGGGAGACCGGCACTTATGTGAGAAGAGCAGGACAAGGCAGAAAAAGACGCACTTCGATTAGGGATGATCGTTTCATTCGGCTTCGTGTACGTAGGAACCCCCGTTTGACGGCCGTCCAAGCCCGACATGAGTTAGAAGCAGTGCAGGGTGTAACCGTAAGTGAGCGCACGGTACGAAGAAGGTTCGAAGAAGCTGGTTTGGGTTCATTTGTGCCCGCCAAGGCTCCAAAGCTCGAGGTAAATCATCGTAGAAACAGGTTATCTTTTGCTCAGGAACATCGACTTTGGAATGCGGACCAATGGAGTAAGGTATTGTTTAGTGATGAGTGCAGAATTCTCTTAAATAAAATTGACGGCAAGCAAAGAATATACAGACGCAAAGGAGAACGATACATTCAGACAAATTTTGAAACTACAGTTGCATACGGTGGTGGATCAATAATGGTTTGGTCGGGCATTTGTTTGGGAGCTCACACAGAATTGTAAGTGATTGACAGAGGGAGTCTGACTGCAGACCGCTATATCAGAGAAGTTTTAGAAGAAAATGTCGTACCGTTTGCCCTATATATCGGTGACGATTTTGTTATTATGCAGGATAATGCTCGGCCGCATACCGCTCGGGTAACTCAAGTTTATCTTAATTATATGAATATCACTGTTATGGAGCGGCCGGCGAGATCAACGGATATGAACCCAAAAGAGCATGTTTGGGACTTGCTGAAAAGAAAAGTTAAGTCCAGAATACCAGCTCCTGCCAACGTGGGTGAACTGCGAATCGCCGTAGTTGAGGAATGGCGGAGACTATCCCAGAAGACCATCGATAACATCATTCTCAGTATGCCTAGACGGGTAGAAACTTTAATATGAGCACGTGGAGGAAATACGCGATATTAATCACCATTTTTCTAATTTAATTATTTGTTATTTTAATATTGATTTTCACTTTTCCCGGTTACATGAAAAGTTCAAAAATGTACCATTTTTCACAAATAGCCTTTACTCGCAAAATCTGTTCTTAATGTGATCTCATTTTAAGTAAAACAAATGAAACTTTAAATACAAAAGAAGTGTGGTAAGTAGATTTTAAAATAAAACCATATTTTTTTAATTATGGACCTTTTTTTTGTGTTCCGCTAAATATGCCAGTGTGTTTATATTATGTCGCCCACAACAAAGTAAAAATGTGTTACATTCTAAACCAATGTAAGGAGAAATTCTATTCTGTATCCCAAACAATGACGGTTCCCGCGCGATATACGACTCCTGCGCGAACTTTTGGGATAAAATATAGCCTTTTTCCTTACAGTTTAGTACGTACAGGTTTAGTATGTATTTTATAAATCTCAGTTCAGATCCAATTGAATCTAAGAGTTTAAACAAAAAGATTCAACTAAATTATCCTTTTCAAGGCCACGGTCGGATATAGCCGAGAAAGGAAAACGCGCCAAACACGCCACCGTCGCGCGTCGATTACAGCCGACAAGAAAACGACATTTTTTAAGTTTAAAATTATTATATACTAAATTAAATTTCTGTGTTTCTTTTGCCTATTATTGAAAACTACAGTGAAACATTGTAAAATGGCACTTTATATATATATATATATATATATATTCATTACTTACATTTCACTAGAAAAAACAATTGTCAAAAATTGCTACTCAAAATCCGTAAAAAAGTGTTTTTCCTCATAGCACAGTTGTTAAGACACGATATCTATTGATGGTTAAGTAAGTTTAAACCATATGGGTTTCAAATTTATGAAATATTTTATTAAAAGTAACTTACTATTACTTCGACAATTATTTTTTAATGACAACTATTCGTATCTGAATATTCTTAATGCACAATATTTATAAAATTGTGGAAAAAACTTATAAATTATATCCAAAGATCGACAGCAAAAGGACTTGAATGACATAAGTTTGCCAAGTTACGCTTACGCTTACGTTTGCGCTGAATTTGTGGGTGCCGTGGAAGGGGCGCCGATGCATTTACGCTCTGGCGTTTAAAAGGTTAATTGTAAGTAATTATTTGTTGCGCGGTAAATAAGTGACATTTAAATTGGTAGCATCGTAGGGAACTCATGTTTCTTTGTTTACGTTTAGACTTTAAATTGGATCTGAACGGAGTTTAAGGGTCAGCTCACACCGAAGAGCGACGAGGCGCTGTATTTTTAAGATAGCGATTCAAAATTGAACTTTATTCGGTAGGTACTCAAGAAATTACATGTTTCATTGCAAGAGCGGCGCCGCGATACCCAGCTCGGTGTACTTCGAAATTAGAACCCTTGCAATGAAACGTGTATCTTCTTGTGATTTAAAATGTAAAGCCGCGTCTCGTCTCGGTGTGGACTGACGCTTTTCACATGTATATTGAAGGATGTATTTTTAACCGAAATAAATATTTTACCTAACATTAGCACAATAATATTAGGTCGATGTAATATTGTGTGCATATATGCATAACTAAAAAAAAAATAGTAATTTACAAAAATGTTACATAATTTATATTTCCGTACGCCGCGCTGGCGTTGAAGGTCACGCGACCGCCGCGCAGAATCGGTCGCGCGGTTATGAATCGACGTTATTTTAAACGATAATCTAATTAAAAGTTAAGATAACATGTAATATATTATTTTTCATACGACTTACGAGAATCGAATACTGATCTTGCTCCTTGAATATCTATTTTTATTTTTAATACACCCCTGTGTATAAATACGTAAGGAAAAAAGGATTAAACTGCTTTAGAAAATAAATTTGTAAAATCTTTCCAAAAATAAATTACCTCAATCGCAACTCATCACCGTGCATCAACTTCATGTCACTGTCAGTCTTGGCCAGTGTGAAATATGCGATTGTCTTCTTATTGAGGCCAACATCCCAACGAACCTCAATGCCTTCCTGCGTTTGTGATTCCTTCAGTCTTTTATCATAGTCTGCTTCTAATTTTACAAGTGGGCCAAATATATTCTGGTACTGGTATCCATCTTCATATCTTAAAATGATATTGATATTAGATATTTAATTAAGTTCAGGAAGATCTATTGCCTTCTGGTCACGCAAATAATTAAAGTTTATTATGAGAAAATATGAATAAATTTTATTTATTGTATTTAACTAGAAAGTTCTAACCTCAATAGAACTTGGTGTGGCTCTTCATCCACTCCTGGCTTCTCTAAATCTTGAAATGTAGCATCTACATTATCTCGCCAAAGTTCTTCAAGGCGACCAATTTGTTGTGGAGTAACCTAAAAAGTTTTTACAATTCATTTACTCCATGATTCATTTACGATTATTATATCACATAAATATGAGTACATTTTAAATATTTAAAACGGCATATGACTCATCAACTCATCTATAATATTATCTATTCTCATTCATAGACAAACAAAAATATACACTTATAAGTTTAAAAAGGTAGGATAAGTATCTGAGATACTCACTTGACGAGCTCTCATTTGCTCTGCTTCAGATGGCATTTTCACAAGCCAGGATAAAAAGGCTCTGTCAGCTAAAAATTAAATTATTTATTTTAATTTAAAATTTATCACAAAAATTATCCTTATACCCATTTACAAATTGGCATAAATAGGCCGTTATTCAGTAGATTGGGCGATCAAACGAAACCGACTCCTACAAAACTAACAATTGTCACAAATAGAGTCCTTCTTTATCTATAAAATTGGTTAAAAATATTATAAAAAAAAATTTTATTTATGTATAGCAAAAACAATTTTCCAGAACATCTTCACCCAAAATTTACAAAACAAGGTTTTGTTGTTGTGTAGCTTATTTTGTTTGTTTAAAAATACCCAGACACTGGATATAATCACCTTGAATTCGTTTAAAAAATAATCCAATATTAAAAATAGTTTTCACATCTTTTGCTATTATGCATGAATGCATGGCAATAAGGTTTATTTTATTTGGTCACTGTCTGAATTTATTGAACAAAAAATATTTCTAAAGAAGAGTCGGTCCATACTCATTACATGTTAAAACAACATATTTTGTATACACATCCATATAACTTTTTATTTTAATATATTTACCTAAATTGAATTTGAGGAAATAATTATTTTTCCTACTTATTATAATACATTCTGTTAGGTTAGTAAATAAATAAATCACAATTTTGTTACTCACAAATCAAAGGCTTCCATTGTTCCTGATCCCAGTTCATGTCTTTTAGTGAGCTCTGTGCAGCACAAGGTTGTCTGAAAAAAAAAAGACATCACTTTTTTTTTATGATAAAAATTTAATTAAATGCATAAAAAATTTAATATTTCTAAAACTAAAATAATAATTTTTCATTTAGTTCAATTTAAATTAATTAATTAATAAATTAATACTGTTAACTCTAAAAATAAATTACTTACCGACACAACAGCACAACAACAGAATCAGCCTTGGCAGGTATGAAGCCAAGCACAAATACGTTCCGGGCACCGCAAGAGTAGCATTCCAACAGGGTTTCACCCAGCGGCCCATCCCTGTGCAGTGCAGCTTCCTTGTGTTTAGCTCGTACAAGGTGATTGATGATGTGGGAACCCGAAGTGTTTCCACGCCCATTGCAAAACCTGTTTAAAAATATTCATAGTTATATAAATTAAATTTTGTAAGTCAGCATGAAAATTATGACAGATTTTTCAATTTGTATAGCTAACTTTCCTCGTGTGGGCCCAAGATAATATTTACAAAGTCATTTTCTACATTTATAAATTTACTACATTAAGCTAGTACTTTTAAAACTAATTATAAAACTTATGGCAATATATGTTTATATTTAGGAGCTTTAAAATTAAAATAAAAAAACATGATCTAAATGACTTTTGGCAATCGTTTTTTTTTATACATAGTAAACAATGATTGCCGAGGGCAAATAGTAATAAGGTTTTACTGTACGGTGGATTGATTTCCCTAAAAAGTTAAAAAGGTTATTTCTTTAAAAATCAATCACAACAACTTTTAGTGTATAAATGGTATGCCCTATAGGTATTAAGTAAGTTTATGCTGTGTATATGCTGTATATAAAGTATCTGCTACTTTCTAGGCTTACCATTTGTTGCATATGTTACACATGACAACAGTAGAGGGATCATGTATTCCACAGTATTTACACGCATGATCTGGCAATTCCTTGCTACTGTAAAGTGCCTCATCTTCCTCTTCAAATTGCAACTCTGCAATTGTATTGGTGACACTTGACACTTTGGCATTAAGATCATTTCGTCCGATACCGTTGACCTAGAATACATGAATAACAATTTACATTCGTCATTAGGTTATGCAAATAAGAATTAGTCAGAATGCTGGTGCTTACTTGGTTTGAAGATGTTATTCCGTGATCATGTTGTGATGCTTGCGTCTGGCTTTGGGATGGAAGCGTGAAATCCGTGAATTCGAATTCGGATCCTTGAGTATCAGCTCCGATAAGATCTGCTTCCTCAGTATCAAGGAAAGTCAGCGTTTGAGAGCTAGGCCCATAGGCATCAACACTCATGTTTTCAAATTGCAGTTGTTATCAAAACTAGTAAATTTTTTCAAAAAGTAAAAAATTTGCTCTTTCAAAGGAAAATTCCATAACATTTACACTTTAGACATACGTCTTGATGTAAATGATTTTAGTGATCAAGAAAATTCGCCATATTAACACAGCACAGCACATGTTATATTTCCGTTTAAATTTTTAATGTTGATTGGTATTTCGCGATAAAATAGATATAAGCGCCAATTAGAAAACTGTAATAAACTGATATGACCAATGGGGTTTGAAGAAAACAGACGGCCATAGACAGTTGACAACTCTTTTTGACGTTTGACGTCACTAACCTCACCATAGACTGTAGATTTTTTTTTATTTTCTGTTCTGCGAAAGTCTATCGGTCTGTCTGAAGATGTCATCTGACTTAGCCTTTTTATATAGGGGACCTGCAAATCCAGTGCCAGTACATAAGGTCGTCATTAGTGTAAATTATTGTGTCATTCATTTTTAATTTTTGCCTACAAGGTCCGCTTCAATTTGACACTAATGACAGGCTGGATGTTCAGTATGGCCCTATAAGGGCCGTCATTTATATGTCAATATAAGTGTCAATCATTTTGATTTTTACTTAAAAACGCCACCATACTCACCGTCCAGCGTCCAAATCCAATATCCTAATCCCTTGAAGCGGACTTGTAGCCAAAAATTATAAATGATTGACACTTTTGACACTAATGACGGCTATTTGTACCGTTGCTGAATTTGCAAGCTGGACAGTGAGTATGGCGCTTTATTCACGGTCCAGCCTGTAAATCAAGTGACAGCTATTGACGGTGAATTGATACAATTGACAGGCTGTTGGATTTGCAAGCTGGAAAACTGTGAGAAAAGCGCTATACTTTAGTGACATCTAGCAGCCAGGTGCTAATGTCAATTGGCGGTCAATAGTGACAATTAAATAAATTTCAAGTTGCCAAAACATAAGAGAAAATAAATAAATTTATTTTTGCCTACTACTCCGCATCAATTTGACAGGCTGCTGGATTTGGGGGCTGGATCGTGATGATGGCCATTACTTGTTTCAAGGCCGCAGCGCTCTATTTGAAGGCTGGACCGTTAATATGGTCCTTTGGCCTTTTAGTTAACAATAACAATATTTACATAATTCTTGTATAAATAAAAGTGTGGTGATATTAATAATTTATATAATAAATTTACAACCACCTTAAGTATCACCTTGGCTAGTTACCTACCGTACGGCCACGGTACAACTTATAATACTCACATTTCTTTACACTTTAGTTACAGATTTGATAAGTTCCATGAAACAACGAGAATTTGTTGTTTTCAGACCAAATTAAAAAGGCAATTCTTGAGTCCCAGGCAATCCTAATTAATACTTTTCATTCGTGCACTCGTTAAATTAAAAAGATCAGAACGTTTATAAAATAAAATATAAGTACTTATGTAAGTGCCTAGAGATATGCCAACTATAAATAACCTAACCGACAACATGACATATTGTCTATAGAAGGATCTTGGAGGGTTCCGTTAACCGTAATCATATCAACGCGCTGAACAAAATTACTATTTATATTATTAATAGTGTACTTGTCTCCAATTTGTATCATAATTACAGAATGTAGCAGAGGTGGACAGACAGACGCGGACGGACAGACGGTCGGACAGACGGGCGGATATAAAGCGAAACTAAGTTTATGGGTTCCTTGTAGTACTACTGATTACGGAACCCTAAAAAGTGAGTTAGACTGGCGGTGGCAAGCCGCAAAAGTATCTAGTAGAAATCATAAAAGAGTAATAAACGACACTTGTTGCATTCGCAATAAATCTTCTTAAAATTATCTTTATCTCTTTTGGCCCATATCCAAAATACTGTAAAATATAGCTCTATAGCAATAACTTTATATTTAGGAAGTCAAAATGCGCTTATAAAATAAATGGTGGTTAGTAGCTATGGAGCTAGGTAAGATTCAATAGATACTTAAACCTGTAGGACTTCTTTAGATTACAAGGGAACCAAAAACATATTGTGGCGCGCTTCGAGTTATTAAAAAACAAATGTTGCGCCTACAACAAAACTGTTCTAATCGCTAAATTGGAGTTTTGCTTTAAAGAGGCATATTACATCTCGACTGTTTTGCGTAAAATGGCCAATTATGGCGTTCTTGATCTTAAAAAACAAAGATACATTAACAATTTTGACATATTGAATAGTGCAGAATAGCTATTGGCCTAGTTCGTAGCGGTTTCGCTTTTTGTAAATTTTGCTTAACTTTTTAATTATACCGAAAATTGTAGAGAAAGATTTTCATAAAATGCGAGAAGGCACTTTTTTGAGCTCCTGGATTGAACTACTGTTCTCAGCAAATGAAATAATAAAATGAGAATGTTATCTCCTATATAGTCGTATAGTTCGTTGCAGCCATAGAATTTTGAAATATCTTTGATTTAATATAGAAAAAATTATATTCTAAGCCAAAAAAACTTCTAAAATAGCTTTAAGTTAAATGTAAATTTCTCCTATATACGATAATATTATTAAGCAAATTTTATACCAGAACAATTGTTACTTCATGAGGAATAAAGATTTTATAATGTTAAAGCATGAATTTATTAACCTATTTCAATAAAAAACGATAAATACAACTGCAAAATTACTACAAATTGCGAAATGTCGGGAACGCTTCAAATACCTAATCTCGCAGAGTGCAGAATTGTAATAGGGCTCTTAAAATGTTTTATGTAGTGTATATCTATTTAATACAGTACACACTACATGCTATAGTCTACAATCTACATCACACTGTATAAAAGTAAAGATTTGCTTAATAAGTAGGTAAATACTAGGTAAGTACCTACAGACTCAATAAAGGCAGTACTCTGAACAATTAAGGGCTATGTCATATCAGATTTCGTCGCATTTGACTCTTTAAAATGTATATTAATTGATGTTAATGCTTCGATTCAAGAGAACAATGCCCTTTCGTCAGTTTTATTAGTCTCGTCTTAATATAAGTTCTGGCGTCGTCGTCGCGAAATGTAAACTCAACATTATATTACGCGTACATTAGATTTCATATATTATACCTACCGCAACAGTTAAGTATTTTAGATCTAGGTTTAGGACTCGGAGATTCTAAATTCATATATTTGATAATATGTCGTCAAGGCAATCACTATGAACCAGGGAGCAATTTCAGTTCATTTGGAAATTAAATGCTCGGTAATAATTAGTGATAAGTAGTTACCTACTTTCAGATTTTCAGAGTTATTGTTTGACACGGTTCCATAAATATAATGTTGTATGTTTCTCAGGTTACCAGCATATCTAAGAGGAGACTTTTGATGCAGAGACTTGCAACAGAGTACCTAAAACATTCGTTATTCTAAATAAAAATTTGATAAACGTGACTTAACCTTTACGTTTTTGCGCTGTGAAGACTATCAACTGCTTGCAATTTTTTTTTTTAATTCAAAATGTTTATAGCAGTTGAAAACAATGAAATTATTGTGTAATTAAATTATCAACAGGGAACATGTTACATGTTGTACACGAGACAATTGCCAGCAATTGGTGCGGAGCGGCGCCAGGCTGATGTCATTAAGTAGCTACAACTAGACCTGATTCTGTTTTATGAGCGTCAAATTTACTCGTTTTGTTTATCCAATTTCAACGTAATTTATACTTTGTTGCTAGTATTGTGCAGTACGCAGATAAGATAAGCGCTGGATATGTCTACATTATTTTTCAGTGCTTTAGAGCATCGTTGCTCAAGCGGGGGTCGCAGTCTGTTGAAAAATAATAAATACATAAGTACTACATATATGAACAAAAGACTCGCTTTTCGAACTAATCTTTTGTATAGAACGTCGAAAAAACCGTTCGAACGTTCGAACCAGTAAAGGCTAATATAACGGTATAGCTGATAAAAATAGCGCGCTATGTACATATTGTTATAATATAGTGACGGGGTGGCAAAACTTTTTACTTATCTTTATGGATTTTTCGTGGGTCGCGACATAAAAATGGTTGAGAAACGATGCTTTAGAGTCTTAGACAAGCTGCTTAGAAATACGTAGGTATTTGGATTTACGTAGAATCATACATATGTCAAATACTTTATTTAAATAAGTAAACCTTACTTTGCTTAAGTAACTGATAACTTCTACATTTAAAAGACGGTGTTTTATTACTACGGAATCCAAAGTGACTGCTAGAAGTTCGTACACGTGTAGGATGTGTGTAGGTAACTGTGTGACCAAAACCATTAAGAACTAATACTACTTTGTATTTATTTTATAAAATAAAATAAATCTCAGACTAAAGCTCAATTCTAAAAAGTCGATTGGCTCGCTTTGTTGTTTTTTCAAAAATTATGTTCGGATGAATCTCAAAGTTAAATCCCTAATGTTGCCAAAAAATGTTTAATTACTTTGATGTCAATGTCAATCTTGACAGCAGATTTCGTACATTTTCAACCTTATTTTAACTTAGCACAGGCCATCAAGATGGTTAAATTACAATACAGCAGACATAGAGCAGCAAAAATAAGCGCTAGTTTACACCGAAAGAAGACGATACGCGACGCGATTTTTAAGATAGCGATTAATTATTCTTTATTCACTACACAAGAAGATATACACGTTGCATTGCAAGTGATCCAATGTCATGCTGCACCTCTCTTCATAGCGCGGTGCCGCTCTTATAATGAAACGTGTGTCTTCTTATCTACTGAATAAAGTTCAATTTTGAATCACTCTTTTAAAAAATTGGTGCCGTGTCGCGTATCGTCTTGTTTCGGTGTGGGCTGACCCTAAACCAACGTGTCTCTAAATCACGGGCATTTTTGTATATTAAATGAAAAGGAATGCGATATTCTTTTATCTCTTTAATGCTTTTTGGAATTTCATATATAACGTATCAAGCGGTTAATCTGTACCTACCTTCCTGGAATTGTGCCTGGACGATTGATTTTGTAGGTAGGTATAGGTGCATACCACAGGTTACGTGGTCAGTTAGGCTGATCATCTTTGTTGTTTTCTCTTTAACTCGATCTCGATAGATTCAAATGATTAAGTATTAACGGGAATCGGATTAAAAATTCAACATCGAGGCGTCGACGACGACGAGTTACTGTACATTCTCCACTTGGTAAATAAATGCAAAGTTTCTTCTTTCTATCACTAACCGTTTTGAAGGTAAGCCTTGGTCGGACGGACTGACAGACATGACGAAACTATAAGTTCCGAGACGTGAACTACGGAACCCTAAAAAGCCAGGCAATTTGCTAGGGCAAAGGTTCCGCTATTTGCTAAAGCTCTCTGACATACTCCAAAGGATAATGTCACAGATGACAGATGAGTTAATATGATCAATATAGCATTGAATGGACTGACTATGGAATGGAGTGGCGGGCGCCACGTCTGATAGTTATTCGCGGCGCGTGCGCATGTGTATAGTGTACGTTATAATACGCACAAGGGGACAACCTCCCGTTCACACGACTTCTGACTCATTATTAATTAGACACAGAACATTTTGTGACCTTGATTATACTGATAGACAATTTTCAGCACCGTTAGTTATTATTCGTATTCATAAACATACCTCTAGGCTACTTTATTACCTTTATACATTTATTTATGTATGATCACTTAAGCTATGTAATATGACTTAAAATAATATACTTATCCATTTGACCGCAAGACCCTTTTTACGGGTTATCCAACTTCCTATTGCATAGGTGGCTACTGAAGATTTACATTCCTGTTCGATAAACAAGTGAAAATGAGTAAATTAATTATTCTCAATATAATGATGGTCTTCACTTTAGTATGGTTTTAAAGGCATTTAAGGTCTGGATATCAAACTACATTTCATTTGCGTTATTCAAATTTCGAAAGTCAAATAATTTTCTTACATCTATACTAATATAATAAAGAGGAAATATTTGTTTTTTTGCATTGATCCGATTGACCGATTTTGATAAAATTTTGCACTGATATGGTAAGACCACGGGGAAGGACATAGGCAACTTTTAATTGCGGCAAAATGTACGTTTTTCGCGCTACGCGCTATGCGCACGAAGTCGCGGGCAGCATCTAGCAAATAATAATCCGATAGAGTCATCTTTTGAACTTAAGTAATCGACTTAATAGGTGTAAAAAGGGTGCAAACAAAGTTGCTGGATATATCATACATTTATGAGTCACAGAGGTCTTGGCTAAAAGTGTTGGCAAATAGATACTAACAAGCCTAGATGTCCGATCTAGACTAAGGCTACGTTCCCACGAGAGTTTTTTAGTGGTCTGGGCGGAAAAACAGCACTGTAATAAGAAACAGGCACCAGTAAAATAAGAGCTGAAAATCGAAATGTCAAGTATCAAATGTCAGATTTGACAACTCTACACGATTTTCAGCTCTATTGTATCAGCGCACAGTTCTATTCACAACGCTGTTTTATCTGTCGCGACCATTCAAACGCTTGTGGGAACGAGGGCTAAGTAGGTCTACAACTAGTGTTTACCCAAAGTTAATTGAAAACAATTTGCCATATGAGCGCTTGTTTTAGGCGTCAGTTTGATATGTAGCATCAGACTTTATTTTATGTAGGTTTGTTGCTAGAGTAGAGTGCAGGGTCTCCATTGCATGTTTTAAGAAAGGATTGATTTCAAATTTGATTTATGTCTACCACGGCTTTCATACGTATGGCATAGCTAAGTATTAGTATAGTTATAACTTATAACTCCTTAAATACCTGACTACTATAACTTATAACTTATAAGTTATAGTATAATTTATAACTTATAGTAGTTAGGTATTTAAGGACTTCTAATAAAGGTTTAAAATAAAATATAGAGCTGTAGGCTGCATCCTCTCTTACGAGTGTGCTATTAGACTAGTTTTAATATGTTACTTTAGTGGTAGAGCACAGCAGAAGAACATTTTACTTTGCAAAATAAATACATACTAGCGTAGTATATTCTAACAGTTATGTATTGAGATTTGAGTTCAAGAGCAAACACACGCAACGATACTAAATCTTCAACTCAATATCAGAAATAAAGAAAATAAAACTGCATAAAGTTTGTTTATAGAACTCGATACCTAGTCATTATTACGGCTATAAATATGTCAAAAATAATAATCCTTATCGTTAAAATGATTCATTAACTATACTTTAACGGATAACCATGCTTTGAAAGTATTATGAATTTGATTATTGGTATATAAGCAACAAGAAAAACATATCAAAATACACAATATTTTTTGTTTACGGGATACAGTGCCGGATAAGCCAGCGCGGGGCCCGTAGCAAATTCTGTCGCGGAGCTCACACCTCTGGCTTGCTTTCGGTTCTCAAGTTTAGGGTATAAAATAAAAATGAAAATTATTTTACTTATACTTATTATATTAATTTATAATCAGACAATGTATTTTTATGTAAACTGTTTGATTGCATTACTATTGTTTGATTTACTATTTAATATGATTTTTTAACTATGCATTATTGTTAAAAAATCATATTAAAAAGTAAAAAAATTATATGCGATCTTGATTTCTATTTCGTAATATATTTTAAAATTATCTGGAATCTACTTACCACGAAAATGAAATATATAATACTTAATACAATTCGCCAACAAAAATATTTACTGTTTACACAACTATATGAGTCGATAGCAAGGAATATATAAGGAGCGAGCGTAGCCAGCAAGCAATTTTTTTTTATTTTACTTCCGGAACTAAACTTTACACCTTCAAAGACTGTGTACTATAGAAAATATAATTAAATCAATAACCTAAAACTGATCGTTTTTTAAATTATTTTTCTGCCTAAACGTCTTTAAATAACCAGTAGATCATATGATTAAAATATACGTAATTGATTTTACCAATCCTTGTTTATGATTATGGTAAGTTTACATTTTTTATTGTTTACGAACTATGACTTCGTGAAATATTTTTAAGTTGAGAATTAATTCTTATGTTTTTATTATAAGAAAAATCTAATGGCGTGGACTTTGGATTTTTCATTCTTTTTTTTTTTTTAATCGGCTGTGGGGTGCAACGCCCCATAGACTGCGAGTGGGCTGTCGCCACACCGCCCATGCCTTGTGCCGCCTCTACCAATTATAATAACCTAACTAAGAGCATGTCACGACATCTAAGGAGGACGTCTAAGGAGGGTTCCGTAAATATCAACGCGCAATAGGTTTTTATTGAATTACTTCAAAAGTTATTGTCCAATTTCATACGAAATAATTTTTATAAAGAGTTTTTAGCATGATTTATCAGAAGCGAAACTTACAAGTTTATATCTCTTATAGTTTAGAAATGCCAGGGGGGGCATACCAACTTACAAACCACTTCGGAGGGCGATTACTCGAAAATAGATAATTTTATAAAAAAGTCATGTATGAAACCTCGTCTTCATTTTAAATTACCTATCCAAATGAAAAAATATTTTTCATCCCCACTTCACATGTATCTCCATACATGTGAAGTATACAATAGTTAATATGAAACCATGTCTTCATTTTAAAATACCTATTTAAATGAAAAAATATTTTGATGAAGTAGGGAACTTCACATGTATCTTATGGAAATGTGTGAGAGATTTCATGTGAAGTATACAATAATTTTATATTTTAGGGGTGGCTCTCTAGCCATAATATAAAATATTCCAAAACCGAGATATATTCACAATCTATAACTATATTAAAGCGCTAGGGCAGCTTCCCATAGACGAATTTAGTTCATAAATAAAGTAAGCATCTATGAATAAAATATACCTTGCTTTAAAGAGCATTTACTGATTCTTAATAAAAAAATCGTGATTTTAGAAAGCCACGTTTTTCAGTTATCATACTTAGAAGTTTTGAAGGTTTTGTAATTATTTAGCTTATTATTTAATGCATGTACCATGAAACAATAATGTATTCATTATTTAATTATCAAGAAACTGATGGGGAAATGAAGGTTACGATTGCTAGGCAAAATAATTAATGAAAACACAAGTTAAGCAACCTGGGATGTGGATCCCACTTAGATTGGTGATAACTTTATAAATAACTTGAACTTTATGAATAGTGAGAGGGAGAAATATGGATGTTGAGGGAAGATATAGAGACACCAGTCATCAAAATGTGTCACATGCTTTTATAGCTTGAAATATATAACAGAATAATTAATTCATGTTTTCACTTATTAAAACAAATAAGAAAAGAAGTTAGTCATGCCAGGGCTACCAAAGGCTTCTTAGTGTATTATAATATGTCGAAAAAAGATTTTAGGAAGGTTTCTTATGAGGATTCATTAAGTCCAGTGCTGCCCCCATTTAAGTAAAATTATTTGAATTTATCTGAATGCAGTCTTGAATTTATTTTCCTTCAAAATTGCATCACATTCATAATACTTTACTACAAATAGCAGTGCATAAAATGAATTGTAAAGTAAAAATAACTGATTAGGTAATAGGTAATATCATGTAATGGCAGAAGTAAATACATTTCACGTGTTGTGATATTTTTTTGTTATTCATAAAAAAGTTAATGATAAAATCGGTTGGTTTATTTTGTAAAGAAGAAATTGAATCACTGATTTTAGCCCTAGGTTACAACAGTTAAAAATACTTTCAACATGAGATTAGAAGGATAAAAATTAATTGTAACAGGTACTTACTTCTTGAAGATAGAGCCAATTTGCGAGCAAAGCAACGACTCGGCGATCCAAATCTATGGCTCGATAACGGCGTAATGTGTTAACGCATATGTTGCAGTTAACACACAATATGCGTGTGCTCAGAAAGGATCGGCCGTGGTCACAACTGCGACCACTCATTTTGGCCCGGTAACACAACAATATCCAAAAAAACAGGGCAGAATCGGAATCCTTAAGCACGCAAAAGTCACAAAGAGGCAATATCACAGTCCATAAATAGTCCGAGTCGTATAAATAGAAGCGTAACAAGAGTCCAAAGGCAAGCCGGGTCAAAAACAACACAGAGAATAGGAGAAAAGCAGCGAAAACACACAGAACACAAACAAGCGCGGGCGCAAGTGAGCTGTGAGTGTTGTGAAACAAACAAAATAAAACGTCATGTATTGTTTTTTTTTACAGTTGACAGCTCTGGATGAAAGACTTTTAGCCGGCGCCTATTTCTATTTTATTGTCAAAATATACAAATAATGGAATAAATTACATTAATCATAATTATAAACACTATAAATATGATTACAAATAGAAAACTTTTTTGATTTTAAATTGGAAAAAATAATTATTTAGTCTGGCAATATCGGATGGCAGAAAATGGCCATTTTGGAAAAGGAAATCACTTTGGCTATTTTTAAATATTATTTTTTTATCCTTGCTTTAGATCAATGTAACAAAATCGAACATCATTAACGAATATCTCTTATCCTTTAGTTGCTATGCGTTGCTAAGACGCTTTAAAAGCTTTTAACTAAAAATCTGCCCTAGCTCTTTAATCCATTTATATTCATAATTACAGAAGCTAGAAGCGCGGATAGACAGACAGACAGATAGGCAGACGGACGGACAGAGCGAAACTATAAGGGTTCCTTATGTATAACGGAACCCTAAAAACGGAACGGTAAAAAGTTAGTACGATAGTTTTTGTATTCAGAACGTGTTACTCGATAGACTAAAAAAATATCGAAAAGCAAATCTGCTAATAAATTATTTTCTTTCTAATAAATAGATATCTATATTTTGAATACCATAATATATAAAATTGACAAAGTGACAAAAACGATTGACAGACGTTGGAGCGCGGGGCCCGAAGCAATTGCTACTTTCGCTAATCCGGCACTGACGGGACACGATTTTTCGGGAATGGTTTGTATTATTTGTTTTTGGGTACTACAAATACCTAACAGTTGGCAAGGTTATAATTTATCTACGTCTTTTCTGCCTCTAAAGTTCAAAAAGACACACAAAATTCAAAAAGGTTCTGAATAATAGTATTATGTAACCTAAATAGGCACCAGCGTCGCGGGAGAAAATAGATAAGAATATGAACCCACACATTTATTTCTAAATATTTAAAATGTACTTAATGAAATAAAAGTTTTTTTGTTATTTATTTAGAACACATACAGTATTTTTATTTTAAATATTATATATAGAAACATTTAGTTAACAATAGATCTAAAGGTTCATACATAAGTTGCTGTCCAAAAATTCTCCACCTTATTAATAAATTCGAGATCCTCCTCTACTTATATCAGTCAATAATATAACATCTAAACATACTGATGCACCCCCTAAAAGTATCTTTGTGGATTAAGTACAGTCTAACCCTCATCACAAAGCAGAGAATTATTGGGTACGTTTAAGTGGTTGATACTTGATTGTAATGATACGTCAGAAAAAAATAAGTAAATAAAAATTTGTAGACATTTACCTCCTAAGGAATGCAATATAAATTATTTCAAAGCTTGCTTGACTATGAGATCCACATCTAACAAGATATGGGTCTCATAGTCACGGGGAATTTAAATGGGCAGTTATAATATTTAGACCTAGATAGACATCGACAATAAACCTAAATGTTTACTACTTTCAATTCAGGGCAAGGTTTTAGTCTTAATAGACGATTCATCCTCCCGAAATTGTCAGCATGTATAGCAGGAATAATTACCACAGGGTAACGTGAGTAGCCAGATTTAAAACTATTCCGGTCATACATATCATATTCCTTATAGGTAAAAATTGTTAAGGAACATTTAAACTAGTTCTGCTTCTGAATATCTATAGGGAAATTCATTAAGCACTACAAATATCGACTTTGTAATGTGTGTAAGTCTCTATGTGTCACAAAAAAGATATACCTTACCTACAAATACTAAAAAAATGATATGTGTATTTAAGTGCTTCATAAGAAAACTTTTCAACAAAACTTTTTGCATTGTGCTTGAAACTTTTCGTCAAAGATAGCATTTTAGAAAATTGGTAATCGGGAAAACTTTCTTACGACAGTTCTGCCTTGTAAACATCTTGTAAGAAAATATCACTTATTATAAAAATATATTCTTACTTTCTGTAACCCTTCTCGGGCAAATAAATTTATATGTTATCGCATAAGATATTATTAAGTATGTACTTATGTTTTTTAGGGTCGTGTGTAATAAATTTCTGTGAAGCGCAGTGATTTTGTTATATTGGTTCCCGCATGTTTTATTTTAGTTTTATTTTTGGTTAAATTTAACCACAGCCAGTAGGTACCTATTGTCTGCTACGCAATAAAAAATTTCGACCTTCAGAACCAAAAAGGTTGTTGCGTAGTAGTTTTATGTCGAGGGTTACTAAGAATTTTTTACAGATTATTATTAATTTCAAAGAAGTAAAAAATATTAAATATAAGCTAAAAGCACTTTTACTCAGACAGGATCTCAGATGAATGGGAATGTTTTTTTTTGTTAATTGTTTTTGTATTTGTTTTATGTTGGAATCTATATTTTTTGTTATATTTTTTTATAATTTATAAATAACTTTGCTAAGCTACCTTGCATATGATGTTTACACTGCAGACAAACCTTAGTGGGCTATGGAGTTTTGATTAAAATATATTAAAATTAAAATAAATTAAAATTTTATGAGAGACAATTTCATTAACTGCATGTTTCTTTATGAAAATAAAGATACATATATAAAATATAAAAAAAGAACGCTACAACACAAGTACAATTATTGTCAACAGTTTTTTAGCGACGAACATGAAAATGAGAGGAAGCTTTCTTTCTAAAAAGTCCTTTATATATTTATGCTGAATCTATCATATGAAAAATTGAATCTAGGGTTAAACTTACCATCTTCATAAAATTCTTTAAATACCTACATAATATTATGTAATTGTAATTATGGCGGGGCTTCGTAACTTTTCGAATCCTAGGTACTAATATTATAAATGTGAAAAGTCAGGACTGAGGATGGATGAATGGATAGATGTATGTATGGATAGATGTTTGTTACTCTTTTACGCAAAAACTTCTGAAAGGATTCTGAAAGGATTATGATGAAATTCGGTATGGTAGTAGTTTGAGCCACATTGGCTACTTTTTATCCCGAAAAAGTACAGTGTTCCCGTGGGATAAAGGTTCGGCGGAGCCGCGGGGAATAGCTAGTATTTTATATTTGTGGTGACCTATGGCGCTTGGCTCTTCTATCCTATGGCTGATGAGGAGCAGGCTATAGCCTGCGATCAAATATACGCTAGAAGTTATCAAGATCTTACTACTCGTAGCATATCATAGTCTTTCATTGAATTGTCAGTCAAACAAATTGGAATTGAAAACAATCTAATAGATGGTAATAAAAAAGACCCTATTAATTCGTCTATGTCACTCGGTGTAGGTATGTATCGAGTTATTTAATAATTATTATTAATGGAGGTCTCTGGGTTTGTAGGTTTTTGTGGTAGTAGCTTTTGCTTGTAACTATGTCTGTGTGCTCACTGCTCAGTGCTGTATCGTGATTCGTGCGCCAACTATATATACTTCAGTAGGTATATTGACTTTGTATATTTAACTCTAGTGTAAACCTAAAACTAGCTAAACATATGATAAAAAAAGCGTACAATCGGAATGATTGTATGCTTTTTTATGCTTTACGAAGCATTTCTCTTAAATTACTTTCGCATTGTTGAAAGCGCATGAAAATTCATTGGGTAGTTTCATGTCACGGTTAAATTTTTAGACGAATTGAAGACTTTTGATGGACATTCGCCGAATACTGAAACGCTACTTGAACTAAGAGGCTCTCAAGGCACATGCTGACCTTGTCATTTTGCCGATCCTGAGATTTAGGGGCCCATAATTTTAAGAAGTAAATCAGCATTCGGCCGTTCGATTTATAAATAACTAGATGTTGCCCGCTTATTACTACCCGCGATAAAAGGTATCCTATATCCCTTCCCGTGGTCTACTCTATGTCTGTGCCAAAGTTCATCCAAATAGGTCCAGCAGTTTCGGAGCCTATTCAATGCAAACAAACAAGCGAATATACAAAGTAAAAAATCTTTGCTCTTTATTGCATAGCGTTTAAAATGTTGGGATATTTTTTCTATACTTATGTTGTAGCTTGTAGATGATAGCATGTGGCACACACCTAATGCCTATATTAATTGCGTTTTAATGTTTCGCCGTGACCAACAGGCATGAGGCAACAGGTCGCAGTTCCACATTTTTTTCTGCTCAAGTCTCTAAGCCGTATAAGGACAAGTTCAATTCCTTTTGCGAAACGGCCTCGACTGTCCTTATAGGATTAATTGTATGTACTTCATTATTCGTGACGTGGGAATGGTCCGAATTTATCCCGATGACGTCATACAACTATTTTTCATTTGGAATAGAACAGATTCAACTTTCGATTTAAGATGATTTGAATACATATTGTGATTTTATTGCATTAGGTACCTACACAGGAGTTCCGAATTGCATGGAGCTAATTGTTGCATTTATCGCTCATTGTTAAATTATAACATTATCTTCCTGATCTAGAATCGGAAATTATATAGAAATTATTTCGTAGAGTATTTGAACAGTTGTACTTTCAGCATTCAGCTATGGTTTTTAGTATTTGTTGATAAAGCAGCAACAGAAATACATCATCTGTGAACATTTCAACCACCGGGGTTGAAATCACGAGATACATCAGCCTGGTGAGTGGTTCAATGTAGTGGTTAAGGTACCTAAGTCTTATTAACCGACTTCCAAAAAAAGGAGGCGGTTATATGTATTACGATTACTCCGCCGTCGGTGGACAGTAGATGGTTTTCACTGGTTCTAGCTCAAGAGCTAGAACCTGAAACCTGCGCTTGCCCCAGATTTTCAAAAAAGTTTGGTGTCAAATTGGGGGTTTTCGCCCATGCCCGATCGATTGCGCTAATCCATTTTTCAATATCTCTAACGGTTACAAAGATAGACTTTTGCAATTACTAGGCTCATTAGGCTCTATTCATTAGTAATTACATCATGCAGTGGTAGATAATGGACTTCGATAAGCTAAGGGCCATTAGTGGTTAAGTGTACCACAAAAGAATTGTATATGAGTAATTTTATTGGTAAAATAATACTCAAATAAACTACGTAATTTCAAATCGTTGTGTAAGGTATTCGCACCAAAATGTACCAGGAAATGATTCAGTGACTTATTCTTATAAATATAATACAGATACATTGGTAGTTTTCCAATTATAGAGCATTATGCGACTCAGTGGCGCACAATGCCGAATTGTGCTGATGTTTAATTGAAACGTGAATTAGTTTTCACATGCACCAGCAGAGTTCGCTAAGTTCAGTGTTCAAAAAAAATGTGGAATACGTAGATGTATTATTAGTTATCAATGGTGGAATATAAAAAAATAGTCAATGTTTGTACTCATGTAATATTGTTTGTATCCATACTTATATTTATTCTTTTAACACAGTATGAATTAACTTTTATTCTTTCCAAAAAAACTACGACGAAACGAAAGTTATAGTATTATTAAGTTATATAGTATAAATAATATTTTGATCAATGCCAACTTAAAGAAAAAACAAATGAGTTGGTATCGATTGCACGCATCATGCGAAAGCAGTACTTTGGTGTGGAGTGCTCGATTGTGCGAAGCGTTGCTGTAGTTAAAACATTCAACGCTGAGCATTATGCCGCATAATGCGCTTTCGTGCTGCAATTGGAAAACTACCAATATACAGTATTCTCTACAAACCATGGTATAATAATTTTATACTCTAGCTATATTATGTAACCATATTATTGATGTATAGGGCATAATCCCAAATTGGTCCTTTTGAACATCAAGGTGGTGACCTGATGATGGGATCCATGAGGAATCGCGGGAACTCCTCGAAATTTATATAGATACATAGTGATTTTTATTTTTTCTGAAGTAATCCAAGCATATGCTACCAAAAAGTAAGATTTTTATCAAAGGTAAGTATACCCTGGATCCAAAAGTACTGAACAGAACTATGACTGCTTTTAGATACATGTTTGGGGATTTCGGCATTGTTTAAAGAACTGCAAGCATAAGCCAGTATGTCAATTAGAGTAATCATCATTATCACCACCATCACCACACCATACATCATCACAATATGATATAAAAGGTCTCATAGTATTTTCCACCCACACGGATATATTTGAACATTACTCTGCCGTTTATGGACGTATTAGCAAAATTATGTTGTTGTTGTAAAGGGTATAATTCGAAATTGGTCCGTTAGTCATTAAAATGGAAACCTGATAATGGGATCCATTAGGAATCGAGGGAACTTCTCGAAATTTATATGGACACAGTAATTTTGACTTTTTCTGAAGTAACACAAGCATATGCTACCAAAACATAAGATTTTGCACCCAGGTTTACCCTATATCCAAAAGCACTGAACATAACTCCTCAGTATTTAAAAATACGCGTTTGGAAATTTCGGCATTGTTTAAAAAACTGCAAGTATATGCCACTATGTAACTTACAGTAATCATCATCATCATCTTATTTATAATACCTAATGGAAGCTTGGTGCGTTTTCAATTATACATTCGATCGTTTATTTTAATCGTTTTTAAAATGTATTAATAATAATTTGACAAATATCACTAAAAAGGAAAAATGTATTGATTTTTAACAAAAAATTAAACCGACTTCCATAGTAAAAATACACAAAAGGTATGAAATAAATCTTATTTTCTAAATAATTCCCCTTTTAAATTCGGCTAAAATTTTAACTATATCTCTACTCAATATTCTCAATTTTAAGTCGGTACCAGCCCAAATAATATCCTACAATATTTTATAGAACTCAAGTTCAAATTTGCTGGTACCGACTTCAAAATTAAGAAGAATGAGTAGAGAAATACGTAGTTAAAATTTTAGCCGAATTTAAAAGGGGTATGTATTATTTAGAAAATAAGATTTATTTCATACTGTTTTGTGTATTTTTACTAACATTTTTAATAACAAAAAATTAAACCGACTTCCAAAGTCGGTTTAATTTTTTGTTTAAAAATAATTTTAACAAAACACGATTATGCAAGGTGGTCGGAAGGTTAATTGAAAATATATTTAAATTTAATTTATTTAAAAATAACTACAAAAATAAAATAGTAAAGTTTTTAAATGTGCAATTATTATGATTTTGTTAAACTAACTTTTATTTTTTTAAGCTAAACTTTTTTTTTAAATTATTTTTAAAACAATAATTACTGTCTTCGATAATTCCTTTTTTTCCTTTCCAAGATCAAGTTATAAATTTGAAAACAATCCGTTTAAATTTTTTATCTACGGCCATAAAGTGATCGAGCCTAGCCGCAGTGAAATTTTAATCATGACGAAAAAATCGGTAATCATTTTGTTATTAAATGCTTTCATCTGAACTGGATTCTTCTTTGTGGGAGTCTGCTCCTTCTTTTGTTTGTTCATGTGTTTTTTTTTAAATATTTCATCATAAACGTAGAACAGGTAGTCACTATAATAATAATTTATGGTCTCCACAAGGATGAATGATAATATTTATGATAAGCAGTTATATAATATCCGACTGTTGGAATTAATGTTCCTTCTTCGATAGCCTTTATGTAAACATTACCATACAGCATCACTAGGGCTGATACTATATTTTTATAATATCAGACCCAAATTTTTTTTCACTAATAATAATTTAATGTAATATATAAAATTCTCATATTCGGGGACACACTCCTCGGATTTTTTTTTTTCATATTCGATAGGTCTGAGAATCAGTCGTAATATATTTATATATTATACTAACTGTTTCCCGCGGCTCCGCTCGAGAGTAACAAACATCCATTAATCCATCCATACATACATCCTTCCTCACAAACTTTCACATTTTTAATATTAGTAGGATTTAATTTTATTACAATTTCGGAACGTTTTTAGAGTTTCGTCATACTCAAGGAACCCTTATAGTTTCACTCTGTCCGTCCGTCTGTTTGTCCGCTTTTCTTGCTTCTGTAATTATACATAATTGATATAAATTGATGAAATTTGTTATAGTTCTATATTGTGTCTAGATCTCGGATTAAATAATAATAATACATCCATAATAACGCCTCTCGGTCCCACCGCTCACATACCTAAGGCGCGGTTAGCTGAGGTAACGGCAATGCGAGGTAACGTTGGTGCTTGGTAACAGTAACAGGTAACGCATGAGTAATGTTTTTTCGTGCGTGCAGCCAACTCCATCAAATTATAAGACGTTGTCACGTCAAAAAATTCATACAGACCGTCAATAACACAAGCGTTCAATACCGATATCCCCTGGCCCTATCCTATAGCACTATAGAAGTGTCTATTTAGTTACAAGGACTATCTTTCGTAACAATTTTTCGTTACTACCTTTTCGTTAAGTACATACATTAAATATATTTATGCTGTCGCAGATTCTTGCGCCAATTATTTCAAATAGGACCCATAGGACCTATTTTGATGACCGCCACAGAAGTGGCTAGCGCGTCGGGGGTCGTGGATTTTAATCCCGCTGAAGGATCAAAAAGTTATTTGTGTTCCTGGGTCATGGATATGTAATAAATATGTGTTTAATCTAACAAAAATCTTAAATATATGTATAGTATAAAAGCATTAAATATATTTCCATTGTCTGGCACCCGTAACACAAGTTCTTCGAGATCTTACCGCGAGTCCAGATTGACGTGGTGTGAAAGCGTCCATAGATATTATAATTACATTATGTAGGAAATAAGGATTTTAGAAAATTGGGCGATCAAGTGTCCCCCGTTTCCCCTAGAATCTAGATACTTACGTCTTGCACATTTTAGAAAACGTTTCTGAATGACCTTTATAAATTCTTATTAAATGCACAGAAAATACCAAATGTTCTATTAGCATATTCTTTGTACAACCTATTTATAGAGCTCGGTTACTTATGCTGTGCATAATTTACTGCAATATATTATATTAGCTGGCATCAGTTACCGTCACTGAACTACAGAAATAATTAAAAAACCTGCTCGCAGGCACTTTGAATTTATATTTCATTGTACTTGCAATGGTAATACCTCAGTACAGTATTATTTGGCTGAATAGGTTTCAAAACTTAAATAAACATTTGCCTCTTAAAAGAAAAAGGTTACTTTCAGGTATAGATATAATTCCATATAAAGAGATTATGATTTTCTAACACGAGTAATCCTATGTTTCCGGCATGGTAGAGTTAAGGGGCCCATACATGGTCCGGTCTGCCTTCAGTTCGGCCTGAACGGATGCAAAATCGTGTCGTGTGTGTGCTCGAATCCGTTCAGGCCGAACTGACGTCAGTTGGGTCGGATGCGATTTTTTCCGTGTATGGGCTCGAATCCGTTCAGGCGTCAGTTCTAACTGAAACGATCGGCCTCTCGTCTGTGGCTGCCTTAAGGTTCGATTCACACCGAAACGAAACGATACGCGACATGGCGCAGCTTATCAAAATTGAACTTTATTCATTACACAAGAAGATATACGTTTCATTGTAAGAGTTCGTATGTCGAGTTGCACGTTGCTAAACAGCGCATGTGCAGTGTAGGACTGATGTCATATGAAACGTGTTTCTTTTTGTGTAGTGAATAAAGTTCAATTTTGAATTGCTATGTTAAGAATGCAGCGCCGCATAGTGTCGCCTATCGTCGCGGTGTGATCACCGCGTAAGAGTTCGTATAATCACCGCGTTATGTTACACCAATTTTCGGTTCGGCCGTGGGATACCACTGCCGAACCTGGTCAAACCAGCCCTTCGTGTCGAAGCATACATCTGCTACTTAAAACTTTCATTATAAAATATACAGTTTCGATTATTACAGTTGATAACATTCAAAAATAAAGATGGGCTATGACGTAGGTACATTTGACAGAACAAATCTTCATAAAGAAAAAGTACCGCCGCGCCATCTTGATTTTCACCATACCTCAAATGTCAGCCATCTTGATTTCACCATACCTCAAATATCAAAATAGCCCGAAAACCCCCATAAGTGGGGGCATTTAACTGGAGACAGTTTTTGCTTCATGCCTCGGTAGGATAGACCTACTTATATTGTAAATGTGAAAGTTTGTGAGGGTGGATGGATAGATGGATGGATGGATGGATGTTTGTTACTCTTTCACGTAAAAACTACTGAACGGATTTTGATGAAATTTGGTATGGTAGTAGTTTAGGCTCTGGATTAAAATATAGGCTACTTTTTATTCCGAAAAAGTACAGTGTTCCTTTGGAATACTTTATTTACACGGGTGGAGCCGTGAGCAACAGCTAGTAATATATACGTGTGTGGTTGCGAAGCATCAGCCCTACTATGGACAATGCGATATGAGCGGCTCAGCGGAGTATGAAGCTCCCGCAGTCCCAGCCCACACCCAGCCCCTATTACACGCTCGATTACTTTCCAATTACCTATTTATACATTTTGATTTTTATATAAATACTAGCTGGTTCCCTCAAACTTTCCTTGCATAGAATTATTGGAAACGGATCCTTACTTTTTTTACATAAAGGTAGCCTAATTTGCTCCTTATAATACAGCTGCCAGCCAGTAAAAGTCCCGTGAAAGTTGGTACAGCCGTTTCAGAGAGTAGCCGGAACAATCAGACAGACAGACGGAGAGACAAAAAATTAAAAAACGGTTAATATTAAGTATCGCTATTACCGTATAAACTTTTTGTCATATGCATTTAATTCAATCATTTGTTTGTAATTTTAAATTAACAGTTTTTAATTTACACACTTCAATTTCATTTATTTATAAAAATATTAGATATATATACTTCATTCAAGAAATGGCTGCAAAATTATTTAGTACTAGCTTGGGCCCGTAACTTCATTTACGTAGAACTAACGGAAGCGGAACCCTAATATAAAAGTACAGTAAGTGACGTCTTAAAAGTCCTGTGCAAATCGGTCCAGCCGTTTTAGAGATTAGCCAGAAATAAACATAAAGACAGACAGACAGACGGACCGACAAAAATTAAAAAATTGACTTTTTATTGTAAGTACCGTAAAATATACTTTCATTTGCATTTAGTCAAAAGCTGTTAATTTAATATTACCAATAGTCACTTCGATTTTTGGAGTTTACTCCTTAAGAATCGATTTTCATATAAGGCCCCCGGTATGATAAAAATATGAGGTGTAAAAGCTACTGAACGAATGACCTCGTTACGTTTTCGTGCGCAACCTATTCTGCGCACCTGTCACTTTTTTTCACATGGCGCGAATTTTTGAACTCAAATCTATCGCTAAAGTTTTTGTTCCTTCTGAGGGACGTGTTTTAATTTTTAGAGTAAACTCCAGTCGTGCGTCGGAGCTGATACACACTTTTTTATTTTTATTTGTATAGACTAGATGTTGCCCGCGACTTGGTGCACGCAAAAGGACATACCGCGAAAACCGTACATTTTGCCGCAATAGTTCTATATCTGTGACAAATTTCGTCAAAAAAAACAAACAAACAAATCTTTATTATTTTTTGTTTTGTTAAGTATATTAGTAAGTATAGACTAGATATTGCCCGCGACTTCGGGCGCGCAAAAGAAAATCACGCGGGAACCGTACATCTTTCGCGATAAAAGTGCCTATGTCCCTCTCCGTGGTCTACTCTATACCTATCTGTGCCGAATTTCGTCAAAATCGTTCCAGTAGCTTCGGAGCCTATTCAATGTGAACAAACAAATCTTTCCTCTTTATAATGTTATAATACCTATAGACTAATTTTTGATGGGTCGCCGGCAACCAAGTTATAGCTGGCTGCTGGACGCAAGTGGTAGATAAAATAATGATAGTAATATTTTTTTAAATGGAAGTTGCATGAATTATTTTAAAAATTAAAAATTAAAAGACTGGTCTGGACTAGGTCCATTTCACTAGCAGCTATTAGGCTGGCACTATTATTGTTATTCGTAGGCTGGACTGTGACTTTCATGAGGTTTCTCTGTGACTTTCATGAGGTTTCTATGTGACTTTCATGAGGTTTTATATGTTGCCCTACTCATTAACAAAAAGTATGCACGCCTCAAGGCGTTTACACATTGATCCGATCTGCGTGTTCGAATGTCAGTCACATAATTAACTCAGAGTACAATGGATGATTGACGTTTATCGCGATATCTTCAACTGGGTACAATCACGTCCAACTACGAGAAGTGGGTGTCTGTAGTTGTACCACATTACGTCTCGTTGGCAACACGTCGGAGGAAGCTGACTCACAATAAACAGTTCCCAAGCTATAAATTTTAATCTAGAAGCCTTTTAATATTTTTGAAGCTCTCTGTATAGTTTAAATAATAGATAGTAGATTAGTTAAAGACTTAAGCACTTAGGTACAGTTTGCTCGATATAAATCATTATTTGTCTGAATAAATCATAAGGTTATATACCTATTGTTACAGTTTCATAACAGCCATGACATCATATTATTAAATACGAAGGACTACCAGAGTCTAGCGATGAGAGGTTCGTTATTTTTAGGCGCCCCGTGATGAAATGGATTACAAACAAAATGGTTTTACCAGGACGATTCCAATCAATTATTACTTATGACATCATTTTTACGGTTCCGTAATACTCGAGAAACCCTTTTAGTTCCTATGAGAAATGAAAATAAAATATTTACCTTTCATACAGCATCAAAAAGTCTCGAGAGATATCCCTGTGCGAGAGAACGAAACGCAGAAGGAAAGACTTTCTCGGGACGTTATGTTCACATGATTTGCCTTCACTAATATACTAAAAAGGGAGAGATTTAATTGATTGCTTGTTGCTTTGCATTGAATAAGCTCCGAAGCTACTGGACTGATTTTAGTGTCAATTCGTACAGACATAGAGTAGATTACAGAGTAGGACAAATATTACTTTTTATCGCAGAAAATATACGATTCCGCAGGATTTCCTTTTGCGCGCATGAAGTCGCAGGCAACAAGTCTAAGTAGTGCTTAATATTTTGTTGACCTTGCTAACGTTTTTGCTGTCGACTGTACGGTAGGGGTTATTCTTTATTCAGCACAACGGAAGGACATCCTAAGGAAGGTCCAGCGATAAAAGTTCTATCAAGACGTGAATCATTTCACTTATAAATCTTAAAAAGAATGGTGTGTACAAGTACCTACGTTTCAACGTTGAGAACATACAGAAAATGATTTTCCTTCACCTTTATAACTCACTCCCCCACACGGTGACGGTGGCCGGTTTCATTGAAACCAGGCCAGTTAAGCAGGAGTAATTTGCCCAAGTGTGTGCGTAGTACACAAGAGCACTCTATCTTCCTTTACTCTCATAACCCAGTGGGACGGATAACCGACAAAACTGGCGGGAGATCAGGCATAGGTCCGACTTTTGATATGCCCATCCGACGCATGGATCATCTTTCTTGTCAGGTCAACCATCAATCAGGTGATCAACCTGCATTGTCCCAACCAAACTTGGAAACAAAATTTTTTGTTTTTCCAATGCGGGAATCGTGCCCACGACCTCCGAGTTGAGAGCCAAGCTCTAACCACTAGACCACGGCTACGGTATACCTTCACACTCGATGTTGCGCGCGGTGTCGTGTGCGCAAAAGGAAATCACGCAGAAACTGTACCATTTGCGGTGATCAAAAGTAGCTTATGTCCTTCCCCGTGATCCACCCAATAACTGTGCCTAATTTCAACGAAATCTTTCCAGTAGTTTGGGAGCCTATTCAATGCAAACAAACAAATCTTTCCTCTTTATTAAATTGGTGTAGACAAACACGTTTTACTGACATCCAATTATGTCCTTATAAATGTTATAAATCGTCTTTGTAATAGATACAAAAATGTATTCTAAATAAAAAAAAGCTTGCAAGTTTAATTTGTATCTTCGTATAGTTGGTGTACATTGTACAGATTTTAATAAATTTCATAGAAAAGTGCGTAGTCAATTTCGTCATTAGCGCCCGTCACACGTTACAGTTCGGACCGCGGATCGGGCGGTTTGGACTGTGGATGTTACATATATACAACGTCAAATTTGTCCATGGTTTGGACTGCCGGCCTCTTACATAATACGTCAATATTTATCATAGTGAGAGGTTAGTTACAACTGTGTAAAATGTGCTGTCATCGACATGCCAGATTGGACTGTCAGCCCCGCGCATACACGTTCGTTGGTAATAAGTTGGTAAGGCACGCTATTTCTCGCGGTCCGAACTGTACTTGTTAGGGCGCTATTCTGTCTTACGATAGTGGGATTTACTGTGAACTCATTTTATTAATCTCCGACGACCGTGGTTCAGAGTTTATTGAGAAGTTTTAAGGACAGGATATGCAAATATATTTCATACATGTAAATAAAATTATATGCCGGCCTTGGTTTTAGTTACATTTTGGACATAAACCATGCCCTTCAGAGCTACATGTGGGTAACTGTGTCACTTGTATATTAAGATGGACATAGAGAATTAACTGAACGAGCTTATCGTATTGGGAAATATATGGAATGAACGTTGAAAAGTATCAGAATGAGCAAAGTGCTTTATTAGGGTTCCGTAGTACTACAAGGAACCCTTATAGTTTCTCTCTGTCCGGAGTAAAAACTTGTAACTTTCCATACTGATAGACAGAGCTAAATATGCTTTAGAAAAAATATTTTGAGTGAAATCAGACAATAACTTTTGAAGTATTTTGAGAAAACCTAATTTACACGGGTCGGTTTTCGCCGTGCGGTAGCCGTCTCACAAGTCGCCTCACCTCGCCACATCGCAAGCCCATTTACACATTTTTAGTCATAAAATAGCATGCGGCTTTAGGGTTAAATCACGCTGGCGCATGATTTTCTCGTAGAGGATATAACGAATGATTACAAAACTATGGATGGGCTATGACGTACATTTGACAGAAGAAAATTTCATACAAGAAAATAAAAACTTACGCCATCTTGATTTCAGAAGATTTTGTTAATTACAATAATCGGACTGAATATACTGCGGAATGTCGAACATCGACTGCACCAAATAACCCCAAAAGTAGGCCAGTTTCTGCGTGGACACTTTTTGTTTCGACATGCCTCTCGTCTATAGAATAAAGAGTAAAGATTTGTTAGTTTGTATGTTGGTTTGTATTGAATAAGTTTCGACACTAGTGGATTGATTTGGATGAAAGGATTTGCCCAGACATGGAATAGAACACGGGGCTACTTTTTATCGCAGGAAAATGTACCTTATGGGATTACTTTTTACGCGCACGAACGGCAATAACTAGTCTTTAGGATAAATGTATAGGTATAGGTCTATTGTCTATATTTTTATTATGATAATAAGGCAGCGCTCGACGTCGCGCGTCGGCATCGGCGTGCGTATTCGCGTGACGTGTCAGACTTTAACTGTACAGCGTGTTCAATGTTTTGTGCTGTCAATGTTTTGTCAGAATACATTTTTTAAGAATATGTTTGAAACACATAAATAATATCGATAAATTCGTCACCCTTTATATTAGGTCATTACATATGAAATTGGCGTTTTGTAAAGGAGGAACATAAAGTCGATTTTTTAAAAACAATATATATTTATTTATTCAAAGTATATACCATTGCTATCTAAGCACTTTTGTCATCTCATAGGTAGTTCATTGATTCCTTTACTAAAAGACCCATTCAGACAGGAATTAATAATATCTTTGAAGGCGCTTTGGACTGCCCCATCGGAGTTTTTTTTCTGATTATCGTACAGGATCCACTTTTTATCATAGGTAATGATTCGATTTAAAACTCTTCATTATTGTGCCGGTTCAGTAATATAACGCAGCAGTCGACACGCGTTTGTCGGTTTGCTGCACTCAATTCATGAGGACCTTTCAAGCTTTTTGACCTTCCCAATTTGCTTCAAGTGGATTAAAACAGTTTTATCACTGACACCGCAGCCTGCAGATAACTTGGACGTGGTTCGCGATGGATTCGCTTCCACAATAGCCTTCAATTCTTCATTATCAACTTTGGTCTTCGGCTGTCCACGGGTCTTGTTCTGCAGGTCGAAAACCAAAACCACACTGTGTTTTCTTTTGCGACACCGCCGCCATACACATCATTAATCCTTCGAGCCGTTTCTGCAGCACTGGTGCCACGGTGGAACTCGTACTCGAAAATAATACGATATTTCAAGTTTTCCATCGTGTAAACAGAGTGACGCAAAGAAAAACAACCAAAACAGGAAAAAAACAAATGAATAACGGTTTTCGAAACACAAATGCATGAGTAAATAGCGGTATAAAATTGAAATTCGTAACCAAAGAAGATATATTTGAGATACAAGTGGCCAGTACGACAAAACGCCAATTTCATATGTAAGGACCTAATATTATGCATATATACAACAATGTCTATTGCATTTTTATAAATTAAATTCTATTTTATTCATGTAGTCTTGGTTTTGGGTTACTAGGTCACTTTCCAAACATTAAACTAGCCATTTATATAAATAACGAAGTCGTTATTAATTTTCGTTACTCGAATAAATGAATAAAATGCCAATTTCAAAAGTAAGGACCTAATATTAAGATAGCGCAGATAGTAAAAACGCGCGAGAACGATCGTGTTACCAAATCTCAAAAAATATGTCCTAAAAATTAATAGTACGGTTCCCGCGAGATTTGTGCGCCAGTGTGAGTTAAACGTTAGTGACCTTTCTTCAAAAATAAATTGTACAAACTTCTTTGTCATTGTTTTAAACACTTACGGATTGTGTCGCGGTGCACTTTTCTTTTTCCCGTTTCGTTTCGGCTACTTTCCAGCAGCCGTGGTCACGGGAGGACTCTGCCGTGCGATTTTTAAAATTCTCCTAAAAATTGCAAATTTTTCAGATATGCGATACAATCTACAAAACTAATCCGCTAAAATCGCAAATTTAAACCATTCTGTTAAACCTGGCCACACTGCCGGGCGCCGTGGCCGCCGTGCTGAAAGTCGAATGCTAGGCTACTTTGAGACTTACGGTTTTTAGTCACTTGCGGCCTGGCCGCACTGCCATTTACACGGTCGATTTTCGCCATGCTGTGGAATTCGTCTGGCTAGTCACCCGTATAAATGCTATAAAAGTTGGGGCTTGCTGCTTCAGTCACTCGCGGCCTCGCCGAATTTGCATTTACACAGTCGATTTTCGCAGTGCGGCTGAAATCGTGCGGCCTTTAGGCTTAGGCACCCGTGTAAATCCCCCATAAGTGACGCGTCTTGGCTGCAACATTTTTAAAAATAATACAAATCTTCAAGGTCCTTTCTGATCGCTTTAAAAATCCTTATTCATAAAAAAAATTATTCAAAGAAATTAAGTGTTATTTCTTATTTTATTAGTAGTTTTATAAAATAAATGTTAAGAGGGTAATAATAATAATGGCGCATTTTATTTTCCTAACTTTTGTGTAAATACACGGTTCTGCAGATTTGAAATAAGGATTAAAAAGCTGGTATATTTAACTGGTTTGCGTCATAAGTTGGTGCAATCGCCAACATTAGTGCAGTGATTACATAGCCCGCACTATTTTACTAACAGGCTAATTATAAAGGGTACTTCGTCTGTTCGTCCCACAAGTTTCATCCTAATAGGACGAAAAGGCGATTTTCAATTTTTAATTACTTTTTACATTCGTCACGTCGTCCAATGTGAATCCTTTTTATGACTTTTCAGTTTTATTAAGTACGGTTTGCAAATTACTGGTAGTTTTCAAAACAAAAGAAAATTTGTAGTTTTGTATGATAATATTATCTTATACTTTAAACGAGACGATGTTGTATAATATACCTAGTCTTGCCATAAATACTGAAACAAAGAAAAAAAATTCTATTGCAAATAACATTTATTACTTTTACAGTGTGTTAGTTTAATACATAAATATAAAACAATTTAAAATATAAAAAGCTTTTTTGAAGTGGTCTCAATTGGCTGCAATACAGTCCTTTAAACGTTGAGGCCAGTTATCAATAGAAGTACGAACTCTTTCCATGGGAAAATTCTTTACTGCCAATCGTACGGATTGTTTTAGGGACTCCAAATTATGACCTGACCTGACTGTCATAATTTAGCGGATTAAGATCGGGACTAGACGACGCCCAGTCTTCAGTTATGATGAAGTCCGAAACGTTCGTTTCCAACCAAGACTGCGTAGACCGAGCTTTATGACCCGGCACCGAGTCTTGTTGCAAGAACCATTATTGGTTATTAAACATGGTGTTGTTAAGGGGCTTCACTACCTTCTCAAAAATGGTATCTTGATACACTTGTGCCGATGTTTTAATATCTTTTTCACAAAGGTATGGCTCAGTCACTTCTTCATAGCTAATACCCCACCAAGCCATCACTGATGTCCGATAATGCCCACGTTGCACTCTGTCGACTAATTGTGAAGCTACCTTAGAGCTTTGAGCATAAATACAGTCATTTTGTTTGTTAAAATGTTGCTCAATTGTAAAATTTTTCTCATCCCTAAACAAAATTTTTCTGTGACCTCCCTTTGCGTACCGCTTCAGTAGTTGTTTCGGTTTTACCACCCTATTCTTTTTTATATTATCAGTTAAGAAATGACCAGTACGTCTCTTATAGCTTGCAAGTCCTAAGTCATCTTTTAAAATACGCGACATGGTTCTAGGTGCTATCTTCATCTCCCGAGATAAAATCTTTTGCTTTCGGACAGGATTTCTTCGAATTCTTTCCCTTGCTGCTTTGACCAACTTTTTCGTACGAACACTATGTGGATGGCCAGATCTTTTTCTGTCACTAACAGAGGAAGTCTCATTGTACCTATTAATAGCCCGGTACATAAACATTTTACTAATACCAAGCGTATGGAGAGTTTTAAAAATTGAATTTGGCTCCATACCTACTTTGTGTAATGCAATCGCAGCGATTCGGTCCTCTTTATCACCCCACTCCATTTTAATATCGCAAAATATTGTACAATTTATTGGCGCCAAAATGAGAAAATCAATGAACAATTATATAGAAATGACAGATTCCAAATTCAAATGTAATATTTTGTTTATTTTTAATTGTAACATTATTTATGGCCAGACTAAGTATATCGTCGCTATCTCGACAACGGCTACAAATATTACCATGAAATTTAGTATATATATTTAGTCTTATCCCTTTAAAACTGCGAAATTTTAAGCAATATATGTTTTATTATTTTGTCGTGCAATACAACACAATAAACAATATATCAATATCTTCGACTCTGTTACCCCTTCCTTCTGATTGGCAGCTTGATATGCGTACCTACATATAATTTTGGCATTATTTAGAAATTCGGTATGTGGTGGGTTCGAATCCCGGTAAGATAATTATTTTTGTGATTCTTATTATTTCTTTTTCTTGTATATATTTTTTATTTATTTTTAATAATTTTGTCGTTCTACTAAGAGTAAAGCTCGGTCTCCCAGGTACTTAACATTAAAGGAGCCATTCAGGAATTCGTATGTTTGACGTTTGAGTAGGTCTATTATATTACATTATTATTAATATTTTTATACAATTTACTTTAAACCTATTTCATTTTTAAAATCACGCTCATTACCACAAAATTATTAAATAATACTGCTAAAAACCAACAAAAATAAATAAATAAGTATTTAATCAGTAACATAATTAAATGAAATAAAAGTTGTGACATTATTAGTTTGATTTTATTAAAATATATTATAATAACAAGAACATAACCTCACATTTTTTTTGTATTCTTACGACTTTCGATTCCAGGCAATTACCTAGAATTATTTCGTCCAAATATACTATTTAATAACTTTGACAATGTTTTTTAGATATGTATTAAATCCCAGTTTTTATCTCATAATCAACATCCTAAATGTCATATCAGTAGGCCATAATATTATAATAAACGAAATAGTTTTGTTTTTTTTTTTGGTTTATATTTAACAGTAGGTCGTATTATAATTTTTTTATATATTTTAAATATTTCAATGTTTCTGTATTACTTATTTTAAGTCAATAATAATAAATAATAATTAAAGCAAGTATTAAAAAATGCTAAATATCAGTCTTGTAAAGTTATAATTACCAAAATCAATCTCAAATAAAGGGTTATAGGTTAAGTCGAAGTTGATAATTGAAGGGGTTGTAGTTAGCATCATTTCCAATATTTTCTTCAACGAAACTCATATACCAAAATTATTAATTATACCTACAAGATTATGGACTTTTTAGTTTATTAAAAAAATAAGGATTTTTTCTCTTCTCTATTTTTTTTAAATTTGTGCTTTAATTTTTTTTTTTTTTAGCTAACGAGCTGTTTTATTATTATTAACACAAATAATGCCGCTAACTACGAAAACAATATTAATACGAAAACGATAATAATATTATTATAAGTAAATTAAGATTATTAAACTACAAGATACAGCTGTTTTTTTTTGCTGATATTACCTCATATGTTTTTAGTTAGAGAACAATATATTATAAAATGAGACTGACGAATGAAAAAATCAGACAAAATGAAATTCGTCTTTTCGTCCTATTAGGACAAAACTTTATAGGACGAACAGACGAACGACTCATTATAAAATACCTTTGACATTAAGAAAATCGCTATTATAATTACTTGTACGGGCGAATAACTTAAATGTCTCGTCCTAAATGCTTTCTTAATTAATAAAGAGCTTGGAAGATATTTTGTGTCCATTTATGTGAAATTGTTTTCATTTCTGTCAACAGTGATGACTGATGTGACATCTACGAAATTACCTAAAGATCCTTCTACAAGATCTTTTCAAGGCCAGGGTCGAACAATTATGTCGTAAATACGGCTTTTGATGGTGCAAAAGTTTATATGGTTTGCAATATAATGAAAACGAAAAAAAATCTAAATGAAACATTTAGTCAGAAAGTCAACAGAAAAAGCTACCACCGGTTCAATGCATAACGCACGCACGGGCCATCTTTTAGCAAAAATATCGAAAATTATTCTTTTAAAAGAAATATATTTTACATTGTAAACCTAATCTATGTTAGATATTACAAAAGTCAAAAGTACACAAGTACTATCTAATAAGCGGATAATGGATATCTACGCTCTGTCTGAAGACATTCACATAGATATTATTTACATTTATATACTAATGTCTTTATATTATTAACCTATTAAACATTAACTCTTTTTTGTTGCTCCATCGTGCCTAAAGCGGAGAGGCACTTGAAGAAGAATAATCTTGTCAAACTTTAAAAGCTAGTAGAGAACTTAATATCAGGTAGGTATATTGGTTTAGTTTGTAAGCGATAATATGTAGTATATCGCTATGAATTCGAAAGAAAATGCCTCGACTCACAGGCCCTCCTCAACTTTAAGGTTTAGTATAAAAATAATCCGCAGAAAAATGGCTCATACACAGGCCTTTAAAAATAATAAAAAGTGAAAAAAAATAATAGTAGGATAAAACCCATTAGAAAAGGAGGAGAATATTATAAAAATGAAAGGAAAAATTATTTACGGGCGATTTGAGGTCGGGAAGGGGATGGGGGTGAGTTTTTAAGGGTAAACAACGGTTTATCTCCATTTTCGGCAAAACTAAAAGACCTATGGAAAAAAGTCAAATGGCAAAGTTGTAGGTAATAAAAAGATCTAAAACTTTTGTATTTACACTTTTTTCACATAACCTCAAAATTTATGTGAAAAATTCAAAAAACCAAGTTTTTGGTTTTTTATTTTTATCTTTTACATAAATTTTTATTTTTTCACGAGATTTGGTGAAAACTTACCTTTTTGTGTCTCAAATATGCTGTAATTTATTTGATTAGAAATATTAATTTTTTCACCTTCTTTTGAATTAATATCGAAAAAGCACCCTAATTTTCAATCGAAAATTCACCCGTCAAAATATCAGCTTTTTTCAAAAAGTTGGTATGCTTTCTGTTCATTAAAATCTCTACTTTCCGAAGGTGAAAAAAAAAATGTTACTATAGTAAATCTTCTCAGAAAATGCAAAGAATCGAAAAAAACTCGAATTCGAATTTTTTTTTTAATTATTATATACAATTTAGACCTATTTATTAAAGTTTTCACTTTAATTACTCGAAAAACGTAAGATTACATGTTACATTGATAAAAAAAAATGCAAAATATACTACTATAATTAACAAACAAATAAGTTAATAAAATTAATATTTAATAAGACATCTACAATATTTGGAGGAAGTTGTCGAATCTTCTTTAAATGTGCGTAGATGCCTATTTAAACTTTTTTAACATAACTTATATACCTGAGTGACCTACAAAAAATTTTAGCCCATCAAAAGGTATTTCATAGAGTAGTGGGGAAGGGGCTAGGCGGGTCTGGGTCTTACTACATACATACCTACTATTTCGTAGCAGCTGTAACAACCGTTAGCCTAGCCAGTATTCAAAATACAGTACAGTATACAATATCGTATATAAAAATACACGTGCACGCTGAGTTTCTTTAAGATAATTGTGACAAGTTTACTTAAAAAAAAACTTTTCGAATCTGCATAGGAAGGTAATTCCTATGCAGATTCGAAATACATAGCAAGTAAATTCTATTTATATTTCTATTTCTAAAGATTAAAATTGAGATTTTGATTTTAATCTTTAGAAATAGAGAGATTGAGATTATTGATTAAATATATTTTAGATACATTCAAAATATATCTTAAAAGACATAAAAAACATAGCTAATAATATAAAAAAAATATCATAAAGAAACTCAGCGTGCACGTGTATTTTTATAAACGATATTGTATACTGTACTGTATTTTGAATACTGGCTAGGCTAACGGTTGTTACAGCTGCTACGAAATAGTAGGTATGTATGTAGTAAGACCCAGACCCGCCTAGCCCCTTCCCCACTACTCTATGAAATACCTTTTGATGGGCTAAAATTTTTTGTAGGTCACTCAGGTATATAAGTTATGTTAAAATAGTTATAAATAGGCATCTACGCACATTTAAAGAAGATTCGACAACTTCCTCCAAATATTGTAGATAGATGTCTTATTAAATATTAATTTTATTAACTTATTTGTTTGTTAAATATAGTAGTATATTTTGATTTGCAATTTTTTTTTTATCAATGTAACATGTAATCTTACGTTTTTCGAGTAATTAAAGTGAAAACTTTAATAAATAGCTCTAAATTGTATATAATAATTTAAAAAAATTTCGAATTCGAGTTTTTTTCGATTCTTTGCATTTTCTGAGAAGATTTACTATAGTAACATTTTTTTTTTTCACCTTCGGAAAGTAGAGATTTTAATGAACAGAAAGCATACCAACTTTTTGAAAAAAGCTGATATTTTGACGGGTGAATTTTCGATTGAAAATTAGGGTGCTTTTTCCATATTAATTCAAAATAAGGTGAAAAAATAAATATTTCTAATCAAATAAATTACAGCGTATTTGGGACACAAAAAGGTAAGTTTTCACCAAATCTCGTGAAAAAATAAAAAAATTTGTAAAAGATAAAAATAAAAAACCAAAAACTTGGTTTTTTCAATTTTTCACATACATTTTGAGGTTATGTGAAAAAAGTGTAAATACAAAAGTTTTAGATGTTTTTATTACCTACAACAATTTTAGTTTTGCCGAAAATGGAGATAAACCGTTTTTTACCCTTAAAAACTCACCCCCATCCCCTTCCCGACCTCAGATCGCCCGTAAATTATTTTTCCATTCATTTTTATAATATTTTCCTCCTTTTCTAATGGGTTTTATCCTACTATTATTATTTTTGGTTTTTTAAAACTATCGACCCTGGTCTATCAACTACACAGGCCCTTTCAATATACAAATGTGGAATTTGATTAATGACTGAAGATATATCATTAACGTTACTGTAACGGTATACGCTAAACGTGTTGCACTTCGCAGAAGTACACAGAGGTCTGTTTCAGAAACCCACACCGCTTCTCGATCATTCCACGAACTTGACCTCTAGCAAATTTGTAATTAGTGTATTTGCTTTAATTGCATTTTCCCATGTTTGTTTTGATTGTAATTTGTTCTACAGTCTCATCATCAATATCATCACCGATTACTAAAGACATGGCTGGGACTGGCTTCTCAAATCTTATCAGTGTAAGGAGGGTTAGGGTGTAGTTGGTGTGCCAGGCTAGCCTACGAGTGCCACTTAGGGCCTTTTTTAGATAATCCGGTAGGTTAGTGAAAATTTAGAGCATTGCAAATAAAACTCTGCGCTAATACAATAGATCTGAAAATCGAACACACAAGCGAGTCAAATGTCAATGCCGTATATGACAGCATGACACTCGATAATTCGATTTTGAATTGTCTGTGAACTATCCAAAATGTATTATGACATGAATGATTACTTTACTGACAATATAATTTTAAAATGAAATTGTTTTGGTATATAATAAAAATATGCTAATTTATGTACCTGATATGCTTATCTACGCTATTTCAAATTAATGTTATTGTGATATTACTTATTTATAAAATGAATACTATTGACGCATAAAAATTATGTAGATATGACGGATAATGACTTTATACTATTTAAGCGTGTTTTAAATATCTGGTTAATTTAATTTTAATTGTACAATAATTTGTCTTTAAATGATAAAAATCTGATGTTTTGAAAATTTGCACGTCGAGATAAATCCGACAGAATATGTGTGACAATCAATATTGTACCATCTTAATGCGCCATATTTTTGCAAATAAAGATTTCTATTCTATACAACTCTATTTGAAGTAGCGCAGAGTTCTATTAGTCCGCCGGATTCCGGTTCATATAGCTTAAGAGTCGTATAGCAGACGTCTCTATGCTTTTCTTCGACTTTTTTCGTAAGCCTTAGTCATGTTCACTATTAGAAGTAGTTTATAAATGTTAGATACTTAACTCTTCAGAATAAGGAATTTAAACGAAAAACTACTAACTACATAAGCTCTCCTGTTCTAGCTTCAGGAAGCGAGCTATATGATAATATATCACCGGCAAATGAAGATTGTAATACCTATTGTATAATAGTTTATTAGTGAGATATTTGTTTCCACATAGTGTTGCCAGGACTTGGCCTCTGACCCTCTATCAGCCACGAGATTGTAATGTAAAGTAATAAGGCAACATTAATTCCCATCTCTGTATGGACTATTATTAACATTATTAACTTGTACTGTAATGTATTAAGGTGCTGCTATTGTGTACGTTGTGGGTGTTCTTTGCACTGTGTTTGGAATTTGACAGCTTTTTACACTTTGGTAAAAGTTGTGAAAAGCTTGTATGACAACTCAAAATTTAGAAGGCTCTATGTTGATGACTTAACAAAAATTGTTTGGTTTTTGTAATGTAAATCTAATGATTTTTTACAAACACATTACATTACATGAGCTGTTCAAAAGCTCAATTTACAACAATTTATTATAGTTAAAGGTTATTTTAAAATAATTCACACTAGATTTTAGTGGTTACGCACTAACGCACGCGCGTTGCGTGCTCGCTGAGTAAACACACATGACAAAACACTGAAATTTTACTGAGGCACAAATCAATTGGTCCTCTGGCACTTTGAATTTTCCGTAAGTTTTTCGGAAATAATGAGAATTTTTAATTAATTGGATACTTTACAAACAATACGCTTTTTCTATATGAGAGTGTCCGGGTTTTTCAGCAGGTATGTAAGATGACTTTGAAGCGTTTCAAATTTTCCAACAAATCGAGCGAACAATCGCAGATATCTCAAGCCCAAGTCAGTCCCCAGCGAGCTGGGTGGTACCTAAAATATAATCTCGATTTTTTTGGCTCTTCAGGAGCCCTTATAATATTTAAATTTAGTCATCAAATTGACAAGATACAAATAAATTAAATTGAAGTGTATGTTTGTAATTTAAAATAACAGCCTTTAAATCAATGCATTTTTTTTTATAATCCGAGTCAATGCATATGAAAGTATACAAAGTACTTGCATTAAAATAAAATAATTTTTAATTTTTGTCTGTCCGTCTGTTACTTTTGGCTAATCTCTGAAAGGACTGGACCGATTTTAAACGGGACTTTCACTGGCAGATGGCTGATGTTATAAGGTGTAACATAGGCTACTTAATCTTACGGTCCCGTTTACAAATATAGGGTTCCGTATCCGTTAGTTCTAGGCAAACGAAGTTGCGGGCACCAGCTAGGTAGTAATATAAATGCGTCCTTTACAGTTATCTTATATGGGTTAGCATACAGTAGTGACTTTAGTTCAATAAAATCATATTTCCGTTTTCGAAGCAATAGAACGTATTCAGTTCATCGATGTGTTCATACAACAGTCAATAATTTAAGAAGTCGTTTATCGACGGGCCGTTAACACGGAATTTAGGCTATAAATACAAACCACTTATCGTTTATACGTACAATTTAAAAATTACTATGAAAGTTCTTCCATACTTTAGCATTCCAGTGGTATATTTGAATTTTGGACGGAGATGATCCGTACCTGTATTACTACGTATCGCTCGATTTTGTTATAATTAATTTATTTGACCTTCTCCCACTGTGGAAAAGTTTAAGACGTATTTACGTTAGCAATTGCTAAACTTTAACAAGCATTGATAAAAAAATTACAAGGGATATTTTATGTCTAATTAAGTAATAAGAGAAATTTTAACAGCCTCCATGGTCTAGTGGTTAGGCCCTCGACTCGGAGGTCGTGGGTTCGATTCCTGCATTGGAACAACAGAATTGTTGGTTCCAAGTTTGTTTAGGACAATGCAGGCTGATCACCTGATTGTCTGACAAGAAAGACGATCCATGCGTCGGATGGGAATGTAAAAAGTCGGACCTGCGCCTGATCTCTCGCCAGTCGTGTCGGTTATCCGTCCCACTGGGTGACGAGAGTAAAGAAAGAGAGAGAGTGTGCTCTTTTGTACTGCGCACACACTTGGGCACTGTAAAATTACTCCTGCGTAACTGGCCTGGTTTCAATGAAACCGGCCACCGTCACCAAAATTAGTATGGGGGAGTTATTTATTTAAGAGAAATAAGATGGCTATTTAATTTATTATGACACTAACTAACAGAATAACTTAAACATTTAGGTACTGTTGTCACAAATTACCTGCATCGCAGATATACGAGTGAAATAGACTAGATGTGTCAAGATTTTTCGTCGCGAAATATTGCTGCAGGTGCAGCACCTAAACTATTAAGATAACGGAACGCCAAACAAATACCTTTTTTTTAATGGGAGGGGATTCCCAGTCAGGACTATCCCACCTAGGTTCCGCGGTACCCATTTAGGAATCCCTGGACTATAGGATTTTTGAGAGTGCAATAACAGTATTCATATTTCTTTACACTTAACGGTACTAGAACTAAACGTGGACTTTAATAGCAGCCGGTAACTTTTGTCGCCTTAATTATACTAATACTCACGGAGCATGACTTCGGCAATGAGGAATATGACGTGATGAATACGAATAGGAGACTCACTACAATAAGTCTGGCTAAAAGTCGTATTTTTCATGATAACACGCTATGCGAGACCGTGAAGAGTCGCCCTCTTCTGTCTGTCTGTCCACGACAACTTTTAATATAAGTGGGGTTCTCGGCGAGAGTCAAGATGGGTCTTTATTAATCATTTATTTATTCATAAGTTGCCGTATCCCTCAAAATTTGATCGTTGTTCGCGACGTTAGAAGCAACGTTATTTGTTATGTTCATTATACCCTCACTTTCAATGATAAAACATTACGTCCTCACTCCTCATGACGTAAACGACTTGAGCATCGTAGGCTTTCATAGTTCTGCTTTTCACATATTGAACAAAGGTCTCAGTTACATAGATGCCACTTTCCTGGTTCTTTGTAGTTAGAAATAGAATGTGAACACGCTGCACGTCTAAAGTGTAACGTTACGTTAACGATATTTTCTGCCCTAATTAAAAAAAAAAAACAAATACACAGAATGGTACAATCAACTACCAGTGGCAAAGGCTGGGAAGGGAAGCCCTAGCCTATATAATAGGTAGGGTTTTGGATGAGGATCTTCAAAAGGTAAGTGGTAAGTGAAACCGGTAGGAATGGAGTTATAGGAACCCCATGACGCTGTTAGCTAATATATACTTATTTATACCTTTAGCTATTTTACCTTCTGTAGTCAAAAAATCTATAAAGGATCTTTTAGAAAAGTAAGGGATTTTTGTGGACTGCGACGTCATGGTTCTTACAGATCCTTCTTACGCTTGAGTGGTGATAATATTAAAACAGCAACAATAGTTATATTCGCCTTTATTGGTACATATGAGAGAGATTATTAACACAGATACATCTGCACTATATATAGCCTTTTGACTAACTAAAATAATCTAACTAGATAGGCTGTGCTTGTGACATCTGTCAATAAGACATTGATATTTCTACTTTTCATTACTACTATATTATGCAACAGGGATGTGAGAATATGATGGTACATCCTTATGTTAAGTTTAATTTTGTAGACATCCTAAGTCAGTATTCTTGACTACTCACTATGTTCGGAAGTCACAGCGATTTATAATCACCGCCTTTAAATCACAGAATAATAAAAACAGTCGATTAAAAATATAGACACCGCGTTTTTAAACGACAAATTGAATAGCTAGTAGTTTTTATTAGGAGCACCCACAGTTAACTTAAACATCCTTATTCCATAATGCTAGTCTTCAATGAACTAAAGACATAAAACAACGCACGCGGTAGGTATTATAAATGTTAATATAATTTATGGTGATTCTAGCAGTCTGTAATTTTTATCTTGTGACATAAAACTTCTATATATATCTTTTAATTTTGCCAGGATAAATCACTATTAATACAGGTGGTAAATGGTATGAACATATTAACCTAACAGAAGAAAATGGCTGAAAAAAGAGAATGAATTCGCAGGCAAAAGCTAGAACAACATAGGCTTTCTAGTTAAATGTGAAGGCCATGTGATGGCCGTTGAACTCAAAAGGCCCAGAGAAGCTGCAGCCACTGGCTTTTTGACCGACAGTGAAAAGCTTAAAGTTAAAGCTGTTTGGAGTTAGTATAAGTTAATAATTACATAATGTTATAAAGACTACTAAGTTTACATGATAGCCCTTGGACTTATGCTATGATTTTTATCTATGAAAACGATTGCTTAAATTGTAAATGGAATTTAGATGCCTACCGCTGTGATAATGATGTTAGACTACTTAATTTTGAAATTCTTGCATTGGAGGGCTTCTAATCTATGATTGCTAATTATTACGAATCAAATTCTATTTCATATTTATTAGAATTAATAAACATTTATTTCCTTTAGCTGTAGCAATTTCAAATATTATCAAAACACATGAAATGTTTATTTGATCCAGACCTAACAGCCTAACCCGAAGCACTTTTTCATTACGTACCGATACGAGTACATTAATATATAAATATAATATATATATATCACTACATAGTATAAAACAAAGTCGCTTTCTCTGTCCCTATATCCCTATGTATGCTTCAATCATTAAAACTACGCAACGGATTTTGATGCGGTTTTTTTAATAGATAGAGTGATTGAAGAGGAAGGTTTATATGTATAATAACATTCATTAAATAGTGGAGAAATACTGTTATTTTTGAGGTTTCTAATGTGATGTTGTAAATAATTACTTTTTTTCCGCTTACATTGCAAACGGTGGCTGAACCCTACGAGATAGATCAAAATAATGTACTACAGTTTTGTTCATCATAAAAAAGCCTACAAAAAAGTCCGCGATAGCATATATCTATCTCTTAGGGATAACCCACAATAACCATTTTTTATCCTTTACTTTGATTTAAATTTAATAGCTTATTTACGAAGCGATTTTAAGCAATACAGAATTAATCCTTATCCAATTTAGTACCTTAAATACATTGTGCATTTAATATAGATCAATATGGCCCTGTATAGCATGTAATTTAAATGAATATTTTCGAAGATATTACAGATTTAAAATGCAAGGACATGTCTCGGCGGCACTCGCGAGTCGCGACTCGGTGCTCGCTCGACGAATATTCTGTTCTGCAGTTCTTATGGAATATCCATAGAGGTAGTTGGCCAGTTTTGTTGAAATGGCAAATTAAATGATTATTCACTACGTAGTATAAAACAAGTCGCTTTATCTGTCTGTCCCTATGTACCTATATTGTATGCTTAGATCTTTAAATCTACGCAACGGATTTTGATGCGGTTTTTTAATAGTCTTCTTATACTCAAGCGCGATAGATATAATAATATAATGTATAGGTATCAAGCGGTCGCGCATGTCGCGTCGAGGTGATAGGGTCCCATTTTTAACCATTTACATTGGGTAAACCTATAAACATTTTCAATATTGTATCAGAAGTAGGTATATTGCTGTAAATAGAGAGTTATTCGCCGAAGTAGTTTTTTCTCCAAGAACATTATACTTACTACGCGGGCGAAGCCGCGGGCAAAAGCTGGTATAGTATAACGATAGATAATAGGCCTACAAGTTGCAATTTACAAACGTACATACGACGTATGACTGATGTCAAATGAAACGTGTATCTTTTTGTGTCTTGAAAATGTAGTGACGTTTAGCGGCGCGTATCGTCGCGGTGTGAACTGACCCTAATATTATTTTTTGCATAAATTACGCGCAGGTGACCAATTCAAAAGATTTAGTCTTCTCTTTTGTACTTAATTTTAGGTAATTTTATCTTTGGAACTTTGCAAATTACCTAATTAGCACGGAATAGTTTGAGCCTATGTTCAACCGACTTCCAAAACACAGGAGGAGCTTATCAATTTGTGTGTATGTTTTTTTTATCATGACCTTTTGGGTAAATTAATTAAAAAGTAAAGTTCAAAAAGCTTGATTGGCTTTGCTCCAAATTGGTTATGGACTTGTAACGACTGGGCTTGGATAAAGTTTCCAATAAAACTCAGATGCCTCTTTATGACGAAAACCAATGCTGGCGAGTGCTGTGAGAATGCTTTGCAAAGGCGTGTTTTCATGAAACCACATTATACTGTAAGGGTGTTTATTGTTTTGGATAAAGTATAGCAACTCGGTGGCCATGGAATACTCCTTAGCTAGGGCAGTAGACATGGGAGATAACTGTGTATATTTGCAGCAAGAAGCCTCTTGCTAATTTTCCATAAGCTTTCTAAATTTAAGCCTTCCCGATCGATATTTTTAAGCTCAATTCAAAAACATTAAGTAGATTTTACACGCATTCAAAAAATGATGAAAGTAAATTAGACCTAACATCTATTTATTCATATATTTTTCATGATCAGTAACGATGAAAATATTACACTTTTCCCTGGCAAAGAGAGAGGCAAGGAAGTGTAGATCTAAATTTTAGATTATTATTGATCCTAAACATTGAAGATATTATCCACAATGAACCCTCGTCCACAAATACCATATAATAGGTAATTGTTCATTATACCCTACCATGGTAATAGGTAATGATTTCAAATTTATTAGCTCGTATAAAATTGAAAAGTTTTTTTATGATCCCACAATATTATTATTAATACACAACAGAGTTAAATAATATTAATGTTGAAGAATAGAAAAATCTTTTGGCCCACGTCTACAAAGTACCAACAATCTAGAACGTACCCACAAAAACTAAAGATATTTTAACGCGCCTAAAGCGTACTTTGTTACAGTAATGAACCTAATAAATCAGTACTGACAGATTCTTATATTAAATTAATGAGGGTTTTCGCTATATATTTCTGCCGTTAGGGGGCGGACCCAACTCACATAAAGCGTCATCTGGTGGCGTTAGTGGTATCAAAAATAATTTTAGATTCTTTTTCTGTCACCAGGCGGCGCCTGGTAGCCCGACGGTCCTTGTCGTGTCAAAAATCAGTCACGAATTAAAAAGCCCTCATTGGTTCACGTCACGACCGCGGCACTAAGCTGTTTATACATAATGTAGACCAGCTCGTATCGGCGGGTGAGTATCGACAACTCGACATGTTTGGGGATTTCGGCGTTGTTGAAAGAACTGCATGCATATGCCACTATGTCAATTACGGTAATCATCATCATCGACATCATCGTCCCACCATACATCATCACATTATGATGATATTATAATAGGTACTTCTCATAGTATTTTACATCGACACGGATATCTTTGAACTAATGTTCAATATCATTACTTTGCCGTATGTAAACCTATTTGCAAAATTGTTTTGTTGTTGTAAAGGTAATAATTCGAAATTTACTGTACACATGTACTGATTTCGACTTTTTCTGAAGTATTTCAAGCATATGCTACAAAAAAGTAAGCTTTTGTTTGGTACAAAACTATCGGTATACCCTGGATCCTGAACTGATCCTGGAGTACTGAACAGAACTCTGCGTCCTTATACATGTTTGGGGATTCCGGCGTTGCTTAAAGAACTGCAAGCATGTGCCATCATACCATTTACTGTAATCATCATTATCATCATCACCACCATCTTCACAAGAAACACCAACATATAATATTATTATGACGACATAGGTACTCACTACTCATCTGAGTTTTGTGCACCGATATCAATGTGTCCATAATAATATAGATGATAAATTAAACTAAAAAGAAAAAAAAATAATTTTTTAAACAAAAAATTAAAACCGACTTACAAAGTAAAAATGCACAAAAATGTATGAAATAAAACTTATTTTCTAAATAATTCCCCTTTTAAATTCGTCTAAGATTTTAACTATTTCTCTACTCAATATTTATAATTTTGAAGTGGGTACCAGCCCGAACAACATCCTGATAAAACAATATTTTATAGAACCCACGTTCAAGTTGGCTGGTACCAACTTCAAAATTATGTAGATTGAGTATAGAAATAGTTAAAATTTTAGACGAATTTAATTATATGATCCTATTCTTATGGCACTACAGCTGCTGATTATATAAATGTATGTTGCCAGGAGGCAACTTGGGTCAATAGTGTTGAAATTCCTTTTTTAACTGCACGGAATCGTTAATGATTGATTGGACTTTTAAGAAGAGGCTTATTTTAGAAGAAGAGGCTTAATTCTTGGTGCAAATGTACACATGCATCTCCCTGCCTACTGCCCAAGCTAGGAGTATTCCGTGGCCACCGAGTTGCTAGACTTACGGCCGAATACTGAAACGATAGTTCAATTATGTGACGTTCTAAAGTACGATTTAGAAAAGTACTATTCAATAATTTTTTTTTCAAAGCTGGCTCAAAATCACCAAGGTGCAGAATTGGCTTCGCTAGCAATTGAATTGCATAAATCTTGACTTTAATAAGAAAATAATATTAATAAAATATTACAACTAACCTGTTTTGTGTGCACATCAAACAATACAATTAATTAAATAAGTAAATTTTAAATTAAATCATGCAAGTTTTGCAGAGAAAGTCAGGTCGGGAACGCGTCCAAATGTACAATCTTCAACAACAAGTCCAATTATTAATAAGAAATCTAAGGTATATTTAACACCTGTCATTACTTAATATACCGTATTTTTAAATACTATCTTGTTTTAAAAATGATACAAAAATATTATTTATTGTTAATTTAAAAAAATTAAAAAATAATTTATCTCATAACACACAATTCAATTCAGTGAACACATCGAGAATATCAAAAAAATAAATTAAATTAACGCAGCCATTTGGTGTCAAACGTCAGTAGAAGAAGAACACAATAACAAAGCTAGCTGTCAGTGTAATTATCGTCAAATAAATTAAATTTAAGTGTTAAGTACCTGTCAATTCCTTATTCGTAGAGCGTACATAAATAGTCCGTCAGTTCGTGAACGCATTTATTACAATTAATTATTGATGAAATTCTTTTTTACAACTCGAAATAACGAAGCAATCTAAAATATTTTACTATTGACAAAGTCGGTCGCATTTATTTGATATAGTGAAATATAGAGGTATAAATAAAATAATCAATAAAATATCAGTACTTACTTATGAAGCAAACTTACTTAATGTTGCTCAGTAATAAAATACACAAGTCGGATGTTAATTTAAATAAAACATATCATTGTTTCCTCCTCAGTCCTCCCGTGACCACGGCTGCTGGAGAGTAGCCGAAACGTCGGGAAAAAGAAAAGTGCACCGCGACACAATCCGTAAGTGTTTAAAACAATGAACAATATTCGCGTAAACCTAAGAAATCAATATGTAAAACATATCAATTGGTTTCGTTAGTTCCGTTAAGAATCAACTCATTAAATTTTATATTTTACACTTTTAATATTGATATACTATAACCTAATCTATCACATTCAAGATGCCTGCTGTATAATCAAAGTGCGCGTTTATTTGAAATTGTCATTTCCCGGAATGATAATTACTGTTTGCAAGGACCATTTTTTTTAGTAACAGCGTAATGTCCTGACAAAGAAAAAATTATTATCAAAATAAAGCTTCAAGAGGAATTAATCCTTTTTAAGCTTTTTACCCGACAACGGCGTGCTAAAAGGAAGGTAATTTTGGTAGTTTATGTACGTATATATGTATGTTTGTTCCACCGTAGCGCCTAAATTACAGATCTAATTTTAACGAATGGGGTGTCAATAGATTTGTAATAATGTCCCAGGGACCATGACCCGAAGATTCTTTAATTATTATTTGTGTTTCGATCCACGCACACCATACTAAAAATGAAGAGTCTTCGGGTAGTGTGAAAAACAAATTGGACAATTGACACCTTAGTCCTTCCGTGACCACGGCTGCTGGAAAGTAGCCGAAACGTCGGGAAAAAGAAAAGTGCACCGCGACGCAATCCGTAAGTGTTTAAAACAATTAACGTTAATTGTTATCGAGATCACTCCTATCACCATTTTATTTGATTTTCTATAAAGAATAATAAAAAACAATGTCCGGTTAGAAATTAACGATTCCGTGCAATTAAAAAAATGCTGTTGGCAACATGCACTTATATAATCAGTAGAACCATATAAATCGGATCATATAAAAAAGATTGAGGTGGAATAGTTTTCGCTACTCACTCGGCGATACGAGCTGATGTGCAAAAATTAGTTTCACACCTATTGTGAACAGTTTTCCTTGAAGCAAAAAAAATGTTAGTAAACGTTATATGACGGCTTTGTCTTGGCTTACTGGGGTAGTTTTTCATTTTAATTGGTGGTCGCTCAGAGACTAAAATTGAATATTTAAAAATTCCAAAAGTCATTGGCATTTGGCATACGGTAACCCCAAACCAGTCCTGTGTTCCAAAGAAAACCATGTTCCTAAGCACGGGTTGATCGTTATCTTGGGAGTCAATCGTTACTAGTATTATAGCACGTATTTGGGAATAAGAACGATATTTGCCAAGCGAAAAGTGTCATATTTTCATCATTACTTATCACGAAAAATAGATGATGTTAGGTCAAATTTTCTTTCATCATTTTTAATGCGTGTAATATCTATTTAATGTTTTTGAATATAACAAGAACAACAAGTATTTTTGAATAAAACAAGAAGAAAAAAAGAAGAAGTGTATCCGTATACATAATAACTGTTACAAAGTTACAACAATTGGTTTTACATACGTCACTAGTAACATTCTCTAATGTAATATAAAATTTATTTCCAAATACCTCTTTCACAATGCACAATAAAAATCCATGACAAAGTCTTAGTCCAGTACAAAAAATCAATTATGAGAAATGTTTGTGAGCTATTCACAAACATTTCTCATAATTGATTTTTGGTAGTTCAGACGAAAGTATAATGGCCGATAACCAAAACTAAAGTAGGGCGTCTAGTTTTCGCCCGAGAAAGCGTATTCAATTGATCTACAGTTTTATTCTGGGGCGATGAGATCATTAGGTAAACGACCGGGATTGGGCCGGGACTCTGACATTGGCGCTGTGCATACGAATGTTTGACATGTTGTTGCACACCGATCGCCTTGGGATGTCGCAACGTCTACGCACATAACATAATTGCTTGACGGACAACTTAATAGTTAGTGTATTTCACTGCAAATGTACAGATATACCTACACAAATCTAGTCAAAGATTTCAAAACGAGAGATGGGCTATGGCGTATATATGACGTATATTTGACAGAACAAATCATACAAGAAAAAGTTACGCCATCTTGATTTCACCATAAATCGAATGTCAGAATGCCAAAACAATTTTTGAGATAACAGGTAACAACAGGGACAGTTTTTGTTTCGACATGTCTCGTCTCGTCTATGAATCTAGGACAAAAGTATGTTATTTATAAGCGTTACTTAGCAGCATGTATGTACTTTTTACGTGTGTTGATAGAAATAATTTTTGTTAATTGTTGTGTTGTGTTATTGGTTTGATTATAATCAGCTTCCTTAAATTACCGTCTTTATTTATTAAAATTAATGACCTATTTTACTATCAGTTTTCTTAAGGTTTTGAAAATCTTGTTTATTTATGTATTGACAGTCTATAAATCCACAAGCTTACCTAATTTGGAGTCAAACAAATTATTCTTAATAATATACTGCACATGTGTCGATAGTAATTCATGAATTAAATCACTTTATCAATGTCCTATTTCGTTAAGATTACGTAACATACGTGACGTGATATAAGTCTTTTATAATGTTACTGGCTGCACCCAACACACGTTGCTCTATGCTTACATCTACGACTACCTACACCAACCTACACCTACTACACACCTCAAAGTTACTCCTACAAGTTACACCTACAACCTACAAGTGATGTATGAAAGAGTTATCGAGTATATAGCTATTAAACTATGGGGGTTAGGGTTAGATGGGGTTATATGTATTTTTAGTGCCAAATCATAAAATAATATAAATAAAAAACTGTCATGAAAATAAAAATAATTTTGGGTGAGGCTTCTTTATTACTTAGGGGTATGAAAAATAGCTTAAAACCTTCATACCTATCAAATACACCTGTAAAATTTCATAAAAATCGGTCAAGGAGTTTTGGAGTAGTTCTGTAACAAACATTGTGACTCAAGAATTTTATATCTAAGACTAGCTGACCCGACAGACGTTGTTTTGACTTATTAAGTAATAATGAAAATAAAGAAAATGGGGGTGGGTCACCCTTATCATTTAGGGGTTGAAAAAATAGATTTTACGCCCGATTCTCAGACCTACCAAATATGCAAAAAAATTTTAATAAGAATTGGTTAAGCCGTTTCGGAGGAGTGTGTCCCAGAACACTATGACACGAGAATTTTATATAGGTTTTTTTTATAAAATCTGGGGGAAAATGAGCAAACAGATCACCTGATGGAAAGCGATTACCGTCGCCCATCAGAGGAGTTGGAAGTGCGTTGCCGGCCTTGGATTATGATATATTAGATTATGTCTTTAATAAACGTGTAGGTTGTGACATTTGTAAAAATAAAAGTTAGTAAAATATTTTTTCAGATTATCCTCATTCAAAGAAATCTTTCTAGGAAATGGAATAAAATATGAAACAACCGCACATACACCAAAATACTAAAACACATCCGACGAATGTTTTTTATTAAATATCATAAATTTTAACCGGATTCGTGCTCTGATTGTGGTTGGTAATTAATAAATAATAATATAAGAAAATATCAAACGAATGTCGTGTCGGTTATTGACTTGTATGCTAGTAGTCACCTAGTCGACTCGATTCGAAAATTCATTTAACTTTGAACTTTATTATGGTTTAGTCAAAGGCTATCCTCTTAGATATGCAATAAAACATATTATGTGTGAAATGTGAAAGAAATATTGACAAAATTTATGATTGATAAAATGTGTCAAACCCGTGGTCAAACCATCAAACCAACAACTATTGTTATTACACAGACGCATGTTAGTGTGAGTTATTAATCTGAGATAGTGTATGTTACGTTATTTTTATCATATTTTTATAGATTTAATGCGGAATGCATTAAAGTATTAATATAAAATAAAATATTAGTGTTGTTCACTCTTCCTCCATATACACTTTAACTGTGCCAAATTTTATTCTCATTCGTTCGCATAATTTACGTAAAAAGGAGTAAGTACAAAATTTTGCTTCACGTATTATATGATATTGCTGTGTATAATATGATATTGCTGTGCAATGACATGTCTACCCGTAAAATGTCACCACCATGAGTGCCCCAATGGGATCTCCTATGGTCCACAAAATTCGAGAAATATTTTTCGCAACATCGTCATGACAAATGTCACTGTAGCTGTTTTATAAAGGTTTATGTAAAATTCTTATTTCTAGGGTGGTTTCAGTAGGGTTTCAATTAGGTATGTTGCCTAAAATTTTTTTTTTCGTGTATTCGATGTTAGACAACGCATTAATGAACAATCTGGAACCCATTTTCGTATATCTTAAAAAATAACGAAGATACAAACAATTTAAATTTACAATGTGAAAGAGAGCGATATATCGGTCTGTGACGTCACGAGTTGCATCTGCCATACATTTGTCATTACAAAATGTATGGCGGTAGCAACTTTGTGACGTAACAAATCGTTTTGCGAGAGAGAGATGGGCAATATTTTTTATTTGCTTTCTTTTTTTAATTGCGTCAATCTATATTATATATATCTCTGTATCTTTAATATATATGTATCTTAAACCTTTATATAGATTTATGTATCTTTAATCAACAATTTTAAAATTTAATTATAAAAATGTGATATTCCACACTAGACAACTTTCCTATTAGGTGTTGCTTAGGTTTTGCAATGATCTGGACTGTCTGGGCTAGTCAGACAGCTTCGTGTCACACCAGATGTGTATCTGACTAATCTATTGGGTCAATAAACTGGTTATCAGTTGGTAATTGGCATTGCTGTTGTACTACTAATTTCGAGAACAATTTTGGGTTTAATGGTGCAGCGTTTGAAACAAGCTAAGGCGTCTACCATAGCAAGTAGTCAATGTGCACACATAACTCGGATCAAATAAAAAATATTTGATCTGAGACACATAATGTGAATATTTAATCATTGCAGTCAATAGAATACAAGTTTCAAACAAGCTACGGCGTCTACCATAGCAAGTAGTCAATGTGTACACATAACTCGTATAAGATAAAAAAAAAATTGATCTGAGACACATAATGTGAATATTTTATCATTGCAGTCAATAGAATACAAGTTTGAAACAAGCTACGGCGTTTACCATAGCAAGTAGTCAATGTATACACATAACTCGGATCAAATAAAAAAATATTTGATCAGAGACACATAATGTGAATATTTTATCATTGCAGTCAATAGAATACAAGTTTGAAACAAGCTACGGCGTCTACCATAGCAAGTAGTCAATGTATACACATAACTCGGATCAAATAAAAAAATATTTGATCTGAGACACATAATGTGAATATTTTAACATTGCAGTCAATAGAATACAAGTTTCAAACAAGCTACGGCGTCTACCATAGCAAGTAGTCAATGTATACACATAACTCGGATCAAATAAAAAAATATTTGATCTGAGACACATAATGTGAATATTTTAACATTGCAGTCAATAGAATACAAGTTTCAAACAAGCTACGGCGTCTACCATAGCAAGTAGTCAATGTATACACATAACTCGGATCAAATAAAAAAATATTTGATCTGAGACACATAATGTGAATATTTTAACATTGCAGTCAATAGAATACAAGTTTCAAACAAGCTACGGCGTCTACCATAGCAAGTAGTCAATGTATACACATAACTCGGATCAAATAAAAAAATATTTGATCTGAGACACATAATGTGAATATTTTAACATTGCAGTCAATAGAATACAAGTTTCAAACAAGCTACGGCGTCTACCATAGCAAGTATACACATAACTGAAATAAAAAAATATTTGATCTGAGACACATAATGTGAATATTTTATCATTGCACCAATTACACCTTTTTTTTGCGTCTTCGTATATATTACTCTGTTACTAGATATTACTATGTTCTTTGTTTTGTGTGATACATTTTGTTATCCAGCGATAAACAAAAGTATAGTATATTCCCAAACAAAAAATGTTTCCCAGAATTTACGTAACAATAATAAATTATTAGCCCTTCTTACATTGTTATGTAAAAAAATCGAAGATTTATTGTTTAAAATTATGCAATATCTTTAAAGTTATTATAAAATAATGCATTATAATAATATAATATAAATTTGAACATAAATTTGACAATTTAAACCTTACAAAAAATATTTTGTAATTATATTTACGCAGTTTTATAATCGGGATCTAACAAACCTATAATAACGAATCATCAACGAGTATTACCTAATTATATTAGATAATACTCGTTTAAGATAAAAATCTAAAAAGATAAGGGTCGATGAGGATCTACGTCTACCGACCAACCCTTTTTTTATACGCTACGACAATGCTACGGAGATGCTACGAAGATGCTACGAAATAATATTTCTAAAATACTAACTTAAATGTTTTTTTTATTTTACTATTTATCTAAAATAAGTATTATCTTATTTGCATAAGATTAGTAGTTGCCTACATTTTGTATTTGCCTATTAGCACAAAACATGTTCAACAATCACCTTATTTCTGTATTCGTTTAGGGTTTACTTTTGCAGCGTCTGATTTGGGACAGAAAATACGTAGGTAGTTTAATAGCACTTAAGGCGCGTCTCATGCGCGTGTTTTTTTTTTGAAGAATTATACAAAACATCGAAACATTGAGGCGTGGCTATACACATTTGTGTAGGAATACACAATGTGTTTGTTTCATGTTTTCTGTGTAATGTTTCGAAAAAACATGAGCAGGAGACGCGCTTTTACTTAGCTTAACTTTATAAATATTTAGGTAACTACAAAAAAAAACTGTTACTTTACTGAAATGTACCGTCCAGTTGAAAAAATACATCATTTTGAATTCCAAATTTCGATTATGACTTTTAGACATTATGTATATTCGATTCGAGACACACGTTACATTGCGATGGTACCAATAATATTGTGATGTATGGTCGCCGACAGATCCGGTGGACCAAAATTCTATCTTAACACTAGGGCAATAAGGTCGACAAGTGTTACAGTGGGTTTGTCGTCGACTGTACTCTCCGATATCTGCGGTACGGCAGTAAACACTAAATCTGAACTCATAAAGATGTTATTATTAAAGTGTTAATGTCTGTTTGCGAGTATTTTAATTTGTGCTCTAGTTATTTTGCTTTCTAGTTATTCAATATCAAAAACAATAAATTACGTTCGCGTATTATTTCTATTATACTTTGGACGAGACAATCTTATTGGTTTAAAAACTTTAAAGGTTTCTTGAAAACGGCTGCAAGTAATACCATGAAATTTAGTATGCAGGGAGTTTTGGGGGAGAAAAATCGATCTAGCTAGGTGTTATCACTGAGGAACTGGGAATTTTCTAAGCTATATATGTTTTTTTTTCGTCGTGCTTTATTATGACAGTCCGATTAGCAGTTTGGTATACGTATGTATAATTTTTGCTTTGTTTGAAAATTCGGAATGTGGTGTGTTCGAATCCCGGTCAGATAAATATTTTTGTGATTCCTTTTCCTTTATTTATCAGCCGAGCAAAGCTCGGTTACCCAGGTGAATGACTGCCAAGAAAAGCCGGGAAAATGAATGGAAGGGAACGAATTGTTATGATTTTTTACAACGTTTTCGGCTCCATCGTTATGATTAAACTTTTGACTTTTACATTAAAGAGGTTGAAAAAAGCAAATGAATTGTCTGATTTCCGATTCTGAACGAACTATTCTAAAAGTTCATTTAAAAAACCTTAAGTGCAAAACTAACCAAATTCCTGGCTTGAAAGTGCGAGTGGGACTCGAGCACGAAGGGTTCTATACCATTATCTATACAAATATTAGTAGGTACTATCGTAGTATCTATATTAGTAGGATTAATATCGAGCAAAACAACAGCGATAAAATCTAACATTTTTTTGTATGGGAGCATGAATATAAATTGATGAAATTTGGCGTCATTGTAGATTGTGTGTAGAATTCGGTTTTGGCATCATAAAAGAATAATATTTTATATTTTAGGGGTGGTAGGGGTCGCCACTTCATACATGTGAAGTGGCGATAAAAATATTTTTTCATTCTTCTCCATCATGTGGTATCGTCGAATAGGTCTTTACAAATAAAGTCAAGGTCCCATACATGACTATTTTTATAAAGTCAACCATTTTCGGGCATAATTTAACACATCAAAATTTAACCCTGGCATTTCGAAACTAAAAGAGATAGACACTTGTAAGTGTCCTTGCCGATAGATAGGTCATGCTAAAAACTCTTTCGGAAAACATTTTAATTGAAATCGGACAATAACTTTTGATGTGATTTAACACCCCCCTTAGACATGTCCTGACTCCTGACATGTTCTCGGTTAGGTGAGTATTATTATAGCAGCGACAGAAATACATCATCTGTGAAACTGTCAACTGTATAGCTATCACGGTTTACGAGATACAGCCTGGTGACAGACAGACGGACAGCAAATTCCCAGTAATAGTCCCATTTTTACCCTTTAGATACGGAATCCTAAAAAAGACAAGACAAATTTTGAAATTAGAACAGTTAAGCACTTTATAAAAACATCATGTCATCCTCGAGGACCCCGTGATCTTGCGTTGATAGATCGACTCATTGTTGGAATTGGTAGGCGCCGTCTGCTCTCCAAATGCATTCGGAATACATAAACTATCTATTGGTGAATCACACGTAACGTCCTATGTTGCAATATGCATTGTTTATTGAACAACTGCATCTGTTTTTATTGCTGTATATTCATTTTTTGATATGTAACATTTCTCCTCTCGCTTTCTTGCATTTTGTGGGAATGATTTCGTGAAATGGGACGTGTGTAAAAGGAAGTCGCGGAAGCGCGCGCTATTTGATTTGAAGAATGAGCGCGCGGTGGTTGAGTTGACCGTCAGATTCGTATAAAAAATTTCAGCATTTAGTTTTTTTAAATTTTGACTTTGATTTCTGTCACTGCTTAATGGAAAAGTTTTCGTATTTTTTAATCATATTAGAAAAATAAGCATTGTATTTACCATTTAACATTATAATTTTTTCAGAATATAATTACTAAGGTGAGTTATCAAATGTTACACATAATATGCGATTACTGTAAGGCTCATTTTTTTCTATACATTAGGATATTTCATAGTTTACACTTTACAGCAACCATGGTTATTGTTATCTACATACACTACAATTATAATGAGGAAAGATTTGTTATCTAGTAATTAGATAGCTAGTAACTAATAAGTTATCAGAATTGCAATACCTTCAACCATTTAAATATCTTAATAATGCCTAAGTTCCAAATTCTGATCCACATGAAACATGTAGCTTGAATGAAGTAGAGTTATTTTCAACTTTGTTTTTTTTTCCTTTTTTTTCAGTGGGTCCGTTTCAGTGCGTCCTAAAAATATGTTATCAATGCTAAAATGAATACCTCATAAGAGTTATGAGGTATGAGCCCAAATATCTTAAATAAGATGAGCGAAAAATTGACTGTTTCAGAAATATCTTATTTAACCAAATTTAATTTAAATCCACGAGATGAATTAAACCTCTTGAAATTAGCCCCTCATTAATTACTGTATGTAAAATATGAATGATAAAATTTAAGTACGCGTATTTCGGTCCAAGATGTGTGGTAAGAAGATATTTGTCATAAAATAATTATGCTGCAAAGTTTGAGTTGTGTTATCGTTTATGGTTTTATGAGGTACGGTTGCCGACAGATTCAGTGTGGGCGGTACCTACACCGATTTCGATGTTATTACTATGGCAATAAGGTTCAAAAGCGATACACCGCCTTGTCTGCGGCCGTACGCCATGGCGCCTAGCGTCGTCTACTACTATGTAGTCGTATCATACGACTTGGCTCAGTGCCGGACAAAGATTAAGTGGAAGCAGGACGATAGACTCTGAAAACTGCATGACAACTCTTTTCAGTTAAAATTTTAACTGTGTTTTTTGTGTTAATTATTGTGAGGGAATTATGTAATGAGGCACCAAAAATTAACCCATGTACTAAAATTAATACATGTATATGTATTCAAAATATAATATTACAGTGAAAAACCGATGACAAAATGTTCATACAGTTACATGACGTAATATACTGTTTGACGTAATAAGTGATGTCGTTATAAAAGGTTTTCACTGTATAACCACAATGGATTTTTAGTAAAGATTAGGTATAGAATCGTGCCGGCTCTATGGGTAGCTTATATTACTTAGATACTTTACTTTTAGTTTAGTTAATTAAATTATACCCTTAATTAAAAAAAACCAGACTGCGCCTAATAATTTTGATATACCCAGTTTTACTCTCATTACTAACGACGCATCTAATGATACCTCTCAAACTCAAATACGACAAGCCGTTTAGGCTCTAGAGCAGGAGTCTCCAAACTTTCCAGCCTTAGGGCCATACTGATTACTCCAGTAAGTTCCGAGGGCCAAAACCATATTATCATTGTTGCCGGTGGTAAAAAGTGAAATAGTCCACTGATGAAAAAAAAGTCCGAAAAAGTACGCAACGTTTAAAAAAGGCTGCAAATCGGAGTAAAGTCCGCAAAACGGCAACACTGCATATTATTAATTTTCCTGTCATTATCTGTAATTTCTAGATTAGTCGTAGAGTACGAGCCATGAGGAGTAACGTGACACGACATCTGGTGGACACAAGCGGAAATAGGTAGTACCTTCTATCGCTAACAGATGGCGCTAATAGCACGTACAGAATAATCTCGTTGGTTCGAGAAAGTTCTGGTGTCTTCCACTCACTTCTATATGGCAGTAATTGGAATATATAAGAAGGCTAGTGGCGCAACCACAAGTCAGTTCCTATGACACTGTTGTGAAATAAAATAGTGCGTACCTCCTTAAAACGTGTTTGTGCGTGTTTAAGTTTCAGACATCTTTGTAACAGTATTTTGATTTGTATTGTTGCTTTTGTGTGTGATTTAGTAGTATGGAAAAGAAAAATTGATAGTGAATGCAGAAAATTCAAAGATCAGTGGAACATTCAGTATTTCGTAATGGAGTCCAGTTACAAGGCGCTATGTTTGATTTGCAATGAAAGTATAGCCGTTCTCAAGGAATATAACATTAAACGTCATTATGAAACAAAACATTTTCAAAATTATTCAAAATATACAGGAAGTTTGCGGACAGAAAAATTTGAAGCTATGAAGCGCGGATTGAAATCGCAGCAATCTTCATTTACAAAACTCAAAACTGAACAAGAGGCTGCAACTCGTGCCAGCTTTCGTGTGGCTCTTGAAATTGCAAAACGTGGAAAACCATTCACCGATGGAGAAATGATCAAAGAATGCATAATTGCAGTAGTCGAAGAAATGTGCCCTGAAAAGGTAAATTTATTAAAAACTGTCAGTATGTCAGCAAACACTGTGGCTCGAAGGGTAGAAAACATCGCTGAAAATATATCCTCTCAACTGTTCGACAAAAATGGACATGTTGAGTGGTTTTCTTTGGCCTTGGAAGAGTCAACGGATGTGTCAGATACTGCTCAGGTGTTGTAAATCAACAGGAGTAGATAAAAGCTATGAAGTGCATGAAGAACTTCTTGATATGTAAAATATTCATGGCACAACTACTGATTCAGATATTTTTAAAGGAGTTGAAATGGCCATTAATCAAAAGAACCTTCGATGGAAAAACTTGAAATGTATTACAACTGATGGAGGCAAAAACATGAGTGGGAAAGATATAGGAGTGGTCGCTCTTGTGTCAAAGGCTGTAGAAAATGACGGTGGTTCAAAACCATTAGTCTTACATTGTATCATTCATCAACAGTCTTTGTGCGGAAAATGTTTGGATATGTCCGAAGTTCTGAAACCAGTCATATCTACTGTTAACTTTATCAGATCTTTTGGGCTGAATCACCGACAATTCCGACAATTTATTGAAGAGATTGGAGAAAATGACTTACCTTATCATACTGCCGTACGTTGGCTTAGTTGTGGAAAAGTCCTACGGCGCTTCTTTGAACTTCGAGCAGTGATCGAAATTTTTTTGAATGAAAAGCATCGCCCTCTTACTGAATTACAAAACAACGCATGGCTGTGGAAGTTAGCATTCTATGTTGATTTGACAAAACATATGAACGAACTGAATTTCAGATTGCATGGAGAAAACCAGCATCTTCCTGATTTATACACTAATATCAAATCATTCCGGAAGAAATTGATACTGTTTCAATCACAACTACGAAGTAAATGTTTTTCACATTTTAAAACATGTGAAATATTCAGCCACACCACTGAGACTGAGTTTCCTATCGATTTTCCAATCGAAACTTTGAGTGCTTTGAAAATAAATTTTGATACTCGTTTCTCGGACTTTGATGCCATTGCGAATCAAATTAAGATTTTTCAGAATCCTTTGATACTGACATTGAAACCCTAGCCCCGGAACTTTAAATGGAAATGATTGATCTACAGTGCAGTGATATAATTAAGAACATATTTTAATAATTGGTACAAGTAAAATTAGTCCACAACTACAAACTATTGCCAGTGGAAAATCTCAATTACATAAATCTCATTAGTATTTCATATGTCATTATGCTTCTTATAAGTTATGTTTTTATTTAAAACTAGCTGTCTCGTCCCGAAACACGTTGTTCTGTCGCACCTATAAATATAGTCTTAATATTTTCTCCGAAACTTTTCCAATATTTCTCACCGTTTAAATTTCAAGACCAAAATCAGCCAAATCGGTCCAGCCGTTCTCAAGTTTTAGCGAGACATCGGAATTGAAACCCATTTTTATTATATATAAGATAATATTTTCAATTACTTTGTAATTTTCCATATCAAATCACACATTTTATAAACTTTATGTCACGTTCCACGGGAACGGGATAAAAAGTAAAAATATCCTATGTCCGTCTCCTGGTTCTAAGCTAATAGTGTAACTAACACGATTTTATTTTATATATTATATAGATGTATAAAATGTTAGTTGGATTCATTTCAATAATTTGTTAGTTATTATATACTGAAGTTAAATTTTCTGCATATTATACATGTCTTTACTCATTACAATTCTGTGTTTCTTTATCCAACTTATCACAAAAACAATAACAATAAGCCTACAACAATGTTATGAGTAGTTAGCCCATGACCATATCAATTAAGATGTCATATTAATAATTATTCAACATAAAATTAGAATACTTCAGTAAACTAAATTTAATTTGCTATAAAAAATATGTTCACTAAAAGGAGTTTCAAGTATGCTAGCTCTCCGCGGGCCGGACAAAATCTGTCCGCGGGCCGGATGTGGCCCTCGGGCCGTAGTTTGGAGACCCCTTTTGGAGCGTGCCAAAGAAACATCCATACACTCGAAAAACATAACCCTCCTTCTGTCAATCGGTTAAAAAGTACCCACGCTCCTCAGTTCTCTTGCCTCAACTAATTTCGTGGGAATATCGAACTCGACTGGATACATTTTAATGCATTTGCTAGTTGATTGGCTTTATTAGGCTCACAATGCGGAAGCCAGCGATAAATGATTTGCTTATTGAGAACAGTTTTCGATTTGATATCCCTGACTTGCGAGATTAAACCCCTATATAACTGTTTTATAACACTTTAGCTACTTATTTAACTTTACAATTTCAGATGTCTACTTAAAATATTTTGCCGTGTTTTGGTGGTTCATTTACGCATGCATAAAATGCATATTGTAAATTGTTAGTAAAGAAAAGTATTGTAGACGTTACAGATCACTGATTAAAATTGATTGTGATTATTTTCAGTGTTTTTAAATATAAGCCTTTATATACGGTACTAGTTAATGCTTTGTTTGTTTTTCTATAGTCAGTGTAGGTACTAGGAAACGTTAGACATCTGCCTAGCTCTAGCTGGCTGCCGTCCAAACATGTAGATAGCTGGAGCCTTATGGAAAAAGCTAAATTGTCATATTATAACGCCCTTAGTCGCGGTGTTTTAAGGCTTAGGAGCATGTTTCACAATCTTCTAATAAGTGTCAAGCAGCTTATTCGTCGCTCACTTTATATCGAGCGACAGAGACAAAATATGTAAATAAGCTATCTGACATACATAAATTCTAAAACATGCCCTGAAGATTGCAAAAGTAAACTTGTAAGACGGCTGAAAATGAATTTCAAATGCCAAATGCTCCGCAGATATGGGTTAAAGTTAACTCTAGACAAAATATCATGCCTTCTCTTTTATAAATATAAAGAACGAGAGAGATAACATGATAACCCACGGTTAACTTTCAACAGTCCAAGCTATACAGTATATGCACACACGTATAGTGATTTTGACTTTTTCTGATGTATCAGAAAAAGTCAAATACACTATACGTGTCATATATATATATATATATATATATATATATATATATATAAATTAGTACACAATGATTTAAAATTGTAGAAGTGCGATATTGTAAAAGAAATTTTCACCAAGTTAGAAAAAAGTACCCTACTAAACCTACTAATATTATAAAGAGGATAGATTTGTTTGTTTGTTTGCATTGAATAGGTTCGGAAAGTACTAGGACCAATTTTGATGAAATTAAGCTCAGATATAGTATAGACCACGAAGAAGGATATATGCTACTTTTTTATCGCAGAAAATTTAAGGTTCCTGCTAAATATAGTTTTGCGTGTAAAAAACACTTACCACCAGAATCATATATATATTATAAGACTTGCTGTACTCAATGTTGTTCTGTCTTATAATAAATAAGTACCAACAACTACACCTACAACCTACACCTACTGTCTACTCCTACACCTACTACCCACACCTACGCCTAATACAACCTACAGGTGATGTGTGAAAGAGTTATCGACAACAAAGGGTTGAAGATTGTTACAGTACTAGTATCGCAAACAAACAATCGGAGTTGGTGAAAATTTTTAATGCCAAATCTATATACATATATATATAGTCATTACAATATTTGCCAATATTCTAGCCTCTAGACAGATTTCTAGCCTTTAGGTATATACCTGTGAGTTGATGAGTGAGGTGTATCAGAAATTTGAAATTTTGCACACGCATTTCTCATATGACGTAGGCATCCACTAAGGAAGGATTTTTCAAAATTTAACATCCAAGGTGGTGAAACAAGTGCTAAAAGTTTGTATGAAACTTTTCATTCCTTGGAATGCATAGCAATTCCAATATTTGCATGAAATTTCGTGTAAATTGAGTATGGAAAAATAATGAGTTACGTATTTCAGGGTTTTCTAATATTCAACCCCTAAGAGGGTAAAATAGGGGACGAAAGTTTTAAATTATTATGAAGATTTTGTTTGAAAACCAATTACAGGCGGGCGGAGCCAATAGAGCGGATAAATGCTAGTTGTAAAATAATAAAAATAAAACATAGGTCAAAAAAATTAAATAATTGTAGGTTACTTAGGGCTATAAAAATAGTTTGCAATCTATTCTCATTCCTAGTACCCACCAAATACACCTGCAAAATTATATAAAAATCGTTCGATCCGTTTCGGAGGAGATCTGTCTGACAAACACCACACACGAGAATTTTATAAGATTAATTATTATTTTAATTATTACAATAGTCAAAATAATTAGAACTTTAAGTACCTTAAGAGACTTCAAAGGAATCCACTGGCTTGAAACTTTCACATACCTATCATTGCTTTTTTTGGCGTTAGAGTAACTTTTAACCTTTACTAACTTTTCATTCAGGGATGGTAAAAGTAAATACATAAATTTATTTATGCTTTAAGTTATTTCGAAAATGCAAATAGGTAATAACACCGTCTTATTAATCTGACATTGGATGTCTTGTCCAAATTCTAAAACTACAGAGGCACAAAGTTCAGCACATTTCCTTAACTTATGGTACCTAACTATCTACTTAATTCGATGTGACAAATATTTTTAACCTCTGTAACAAATTCTATATGACAAGTACAAATTTATATTACACAGTATGGGGCCCTAATCCTTGTAGAAGCGCGGTCTGATTGGTGACATCACCGTCTGCCGGCCTTCTATTTAATGGCATCATACATTTTCATGGTGCCCAACTGGGGCGAACGAGTGTGAACATGACATATAAACATGGACCGCGCTATCCTGTCAGGATATTGAATGGGGAGGAAATATTGAGTCTGCCAGTCCGTATTTATATAATTTCTTTTCATAATCATGATATTTAGTGGAATTAAGTTTAGCCTGTCTTTATACAGTCTTTAACTTTACCAAATTTCATCAATTTATATTCATAATTACAGAAGCTAGAAGCGCAGACAGATAGACAGACAGACAGATGGACGGTCAGAGTGAAACTATAAGTGTTCCTTGAGTATTACGGAACCCTAAAAATTGTAATTTTACTTTATAAAAAAAGTAATATATGAAACCTTACTTTCATTTCTATTCAAAGATCTATACGACGATTGGGTAGAATGAAAAAAAAAAACATAATAACTTCACATTATTGGAGAGCCACCCCTTAAATATAAAATTATTATTATTTTATAATAAAAAAACATCTATACACAATCTCTAACTATAACAAATTCCATCGATTTGTAGTTGCTGGTAATAGACATCTGCCGTAATCGTCTGGCCAGATTTAAGAAACCTGTAGTGAACGACACCAGCACTAGTCCACCAAACACTCACAAGTAATTTTTTTGAGTCAATTTTCGCTTGGGGCAGCCTTTCGCTGGTTCACCAGGGTTCAGCCATTGCGATGAGCGATGAGATGAGCCGATGCGATTATCGTACAGGATTCACTTTTCATCACAGGTAACGATTCGATTTAAAGTCCCTTCATTATTGTGCCGGTTGAGTAATGTAACGTAGCAGTCGACGCGCGTTTGTCGGTTTGCTGCACTCAATTCACCTTCCCAATTTGTATCAAGTGGATTAAAACAGTTTTATCACTAACACCGCAGCCTGCAGCTAACTCGGACGTGGTTTGCGATGGATCCGCTTCCACAATAGCCTTCAATTCTTCATTATCAACTTTGGTCTCCGGCCGTCCACGGGGCTTGTTCTGCAGGTCGAAATTTCCAGAGCGAAAACGTTGGAACCAAAAATGCACTGTTTTCTTTTGCGACACCGCCGCCATACACATCATCAATCCTTCGAGTCGTTTCTGCAGCACTACACACAACACCACAGCACGGTGGACTTCGTACTCGAAAATAATACGATATTTCAAGTTTTCCATTTTGTAAACAGAGTGACGCAAAGAAAAAACCAAACAAATAAAATACGGTTATCGAAACACAATTGAATAAGTAAATAGCGGTATAAATTGGAATTCCTAATCAAAGAAGATATATTTGAGATCAAAGTGGCCAGTACGACCAAACGCCAATTTCATATATAAGGACCTAATATATATTTTTCTGACCTATTCGTCTAGATATCAGGATAATCAATTTAGGATAGTTTTGGATCAGTCAGTGAGATCAGAGTGAGTCAGATCAGTGCATTCTCTATGTCTATGATGAACACTGACAATGGTGTTAATTAACTAAATAATTATTACACACTTTTTATCAATCCTTTACAGATTGACCGACGCAGTGACGTCACGTCGTCTAAAACTATCCAGATCACCCCAACACTGCAAAAACTTGGACATGTCTCGGGAAAACAGGACGGTTGGCAACCCTAGGCAGGGCCTGAGGGCAAGAGGGGAATACTTCCTTATAATTTCTGCGTCAATAGGAACATGCTTTGCATATATGTTATAAGCCCGTGGTATGAAAATTTATAGGAGTAAAATCGAATTCACGATCTCTGATTATCACACAGCGATGTCACACGATGTTAGCCAAAGATGTCACACTTTTAAGTTCACCGTTTAAAAATTGACAAACCTTTAAAAGTAAAATTATTTTCTACAAACATTTTTATATTCTATTCTTTAGTATAGAGTATAAAGCATAAATAACCTAACCTAACAATGAGCATGTCAGGACATGTCTAAGGAGGGTTCCATAACTATAAACGAGTAATTTTTTTTTCAAATTACTTCAAAAATTACTGTCCGATTTTGTTCAAAATAATTTTACTAAAGAGTTTTAACATGATCTATAAGCATAGAAAATTACAAGTTTTTAAGTTATATTTTAGTCTAAAAGCCAAACTTATAAACAAACTACTTTGGAGGTCGATTACTCGAAAATGGTTGACTGTAAAAAAGTCACGTATGTAATATTGCCTTTATTTAAAAAGGCCTATACAAGGATACGTCATATATAAGTAGAATGAAAAAAATAATAATTCCCACTTCACATGTATGGAAAGCCACCCCTAACATATAAAACGATTATTATTTTATGATACCAAAACCGAGATCTATACACATTACATAGTCTATAACTGTACCAAATTTCATCCATTTATATTCATACTTACAGAAACTAGAAGCGCGGACAGACAGACAGACAGACAGTCAGAGATAGGCAGACAGACAGATAGACGGACGGACAGAGCCAAACTATTAGGGTTCTTTATGTATTACGTAACCCTAACGTTACAAAACTACGCTATGTACTTACACACTACAGAGTATTTTCTTTTTGAGTGCATTTTATTTTTCTTTGCATTGCACACCAAATTTTACTTTTTAGAGTATACTCCAGTCGTGTGTCGATGCTGACGCACACACTTTTTTTTATAGCAGGAAGTAAATGTTAAAACCTTTAGCATTTATATGTCTATCTATTTTATAACAATAGTTAATCTCTTTGACCCATTTTGTTTGAATGAGTACCATACGTATACCATGCCGTACCATATACGGTAAGTAATACCATATGTATTACAGGGAAAATATTGAGGTATTTAAGCTACATGCAGTGACAATTTGATTAATTACAAATCGGAAAAGCGCGCCCTGCGTATCGAATATTAAAATTGGAATCGAAGCGGCGCGCGCGCAGTGGTAGAGACTACTGCAAGGAGTCAGTGGTACGCAAGTCGCCGCGTCGTGCGCTCCACTCTCCGAGCCACTCTACCTAACACCGTCGCACATTTTCCGAACGCATTTACGATTTATTTTTAGTTTACTCGCCGCAAAAATATTTTAGCTCCACGAAATAAATTTTATGAACTGGATTTTTAATTTATTATTAACAGTAATTTTATCAGACACGTGTTTATATAAACATATCGGTATCGGCCGCTCCACGTTTTTCACTGCGAGTGAATAAATTAGCAGGCGGAGCGTCGCGTGACATTTTACTTTTTACCGCCAAAGGACTCATCATGTTGAATATCGACAGGCGCCGAGAAATATGGACCTTTGAATGCAGTGAGTATGAAATTAACGTTTCATTTATTACCATAAAATATTTTTAAATATTATACGAGTTATGAAAATTGCCATTATCCTAATGTTATTATAACCATCACGATATAATAACGAATATATAATCATTCACAGTTTAGCGATGAAACTTAATAAACAATTATTTTTAAACAAAAAATTAAAATCGACTTCCAAAGTAAAAATGCACAAAAAAGTATGAAATAAAACTAATTTTCTAAATAATTCCCCTTTTAAATTCGGCTATTTATTTTACTATTTCTCTACTCAATCTTCCTAATTTGACGTAGGTACCAGCAAATTTGAACGTGAGTTTTTTTTAAATATTACAGGATATTGTTCGGTCTGGTAGCGACTTCAAAATTAGGAAGATTGAGTAGAGAAATAGTAAAAGATTTAGCTGAATTAAAAGGGAAATTTCATACTTTTTTATGTAGTTTTACTTTGGAAGTCGGTTTTAATTTTTTGTTTAAAAATAATTGTTTAAAAATAATAATTTTTCTCTTTTTAGTAAGTATATTAATATATTATTATTAACGCATTTTAAGAAAGATATAAATACAAACAAGCCTCCGCTATTCTCACTCTCTCGGCAAAACAAACTCCAGCGTTATTTTGTGCCAGTTTTCTGAGAGGCCGTGGTATTTCCCCTAATAAGCATTACCGATCTGTGGACCTTCTAAACAATCACCAGTGATGATAATGATTACAAACTATATTATTAAATAATTATTATCTATTTTATTAGTCGACGGAAAAAATGTAGCTGGTAAGCATTAAATAAATATATTATAGTGATATATGTATATGCTGATCACGAATATAATTTTAGCAATAGAAAAATTTCAAAGACATTGATATCGGTTCACAAACACAACTCTGATGAGTAGTGAGTACCTATGTCATCATAATAATATGTTGGTGTTTCTTGTGAAGATGGTGGTGATATAATTATGATGATTAATGTAAGTGGTATGATGGCATATGCTTGCAGTTCTTTAAACAACGCCGAAATCCCTAAACATGTATCTATAAGGAATCAGTAGTTGTGTTCATTACTTTTGGGTCCAGGGTTACTTTAGGAAAAGTCAAAATCATCATAGGTGTCCATATTATAAATTTCGAGGAGTTTCCACGCTTTCTCATGGATCCCATCATCAGGTTTTTTTTTTGCTTTGGTGAAAACGAGACCAACTTGGGATTATACCCTTTACATCAAAAAAATATAAACATACAAAAAAAAAAATTTATACAGCCGAATGTATAACCGCCTCCTTTTTTTGAAAGTCTTTTAAAAATAGCATACAAAGGCCCCAAATAATTAAAGGCCATTTACAGAGCTTTGGCATATTCTCGTTAAAGGAAAGCTTAAGTTTTCGTCTTTTTTGTTTTTAGTTTTATTTATTTAAATTATAGTTACATACATATTAATAAAGGAAAATCATGTTCACGACACATTATTCCAACTCTACATTATAATGTGCTGTACCTATAGTAATGTAAAGTTTGAATGATGTGTCTTCTGTAGCTCCTTTGACTTTCGCTTGTTCGCTAAAACCGTACTCTAGTAACAGATGTCAGCTGATCAAACCTGGGGCGTTAATTCAATATTTACTTTTTAATTATTAATCGTATCATTGATGTAGAGTTCATTAGGTTTTAACCCAAATTAAGCCCCTTAGTGACAAGGCATTTGTGAGCTCGACCTAATGTTTGCGATGATTTTTGTGCAGGTAATTTTGATATTGATGTGATTTTATATAGTAGTTAGCAGTGGCGTGAGGTTCCTATAACTCCATTCCTATCGGCTTCACTTACCACTTACCTTTCGAAGACCCTCATCCAAATCCCTACCTTTTATACAGGCTAGGGCTTCCCAATGAAGGAGAACCAGCCTTCGCCACCGGTAGTTAGTTGGGACTTGGGTTAGTATGCGTAGGATATGTTACTTGCTTACAAAGCTTTTTCAGATTTCAGTAATTCATAATGCGCCCTAATAAAATTAGTTAAATATTAGAGATTTAAGAAACTAAGTAGTTAAAATATAATATTACTTTTTATGTTTATTATCTCTTGAAATTATTTTTTTTGTCATTATGCCGTCTAATAAAGTCACGAAAATGTTTGTATTTTATTACAATGTCTATTCTTTATTTAAACTTGAAACACAATATCTTGTGTTATCATCGTTTACGTATCATACGCTATTATCGTATAATATGATAATATCGTAAACGATGTAGCCAATTTTTTTCATTTGTAATATTCAAGTTTAATAATTTCAAGTTTATGATTGAAATGTTTCATAAATATTCAAGTTTGAAAATTCAAATAGAAAAAATCGTATTGTTTTAGTTAGCACTTGCCATTTTTTGTTTTCCATGCGCTTAGGTGAATAGGGTGAATGACTGATGTTTCATACATGCTAATTTACGTTTTTGTCACTGGTTAGCGGAATACTCGGCTGTTACGAGACCTTGCAAACTCGACTTGTAAATTATTTTGTTAGCATATTAATTTGAAAAGCATTTGCATAGAACTATAGTTTTACTAACTACATAGGACGGTACCTATTTATATCGGAGGCAACTATAAAGTAATGTAGAGATTTGTAGAGAGCGTACGTTACGTTAGCGTAAATGAGATTTTAGCCAAGTTGCCATCGCTAATTACAAATACGAAGATGGAAAACAAAAATGTATGGGATTTGACGTTAGCATGACATACGCATTTTTTTGACATAAGCATGCATTTTTTATTTCAAATCCTATACAAATTTGTTCTCGAACTTCGTCGGCGTAATTAGCGATGGCAACTTGGCTAATGGCTCTGATCTCCTTCCACCGCGAAGATAGATAGCTAGAATAAAAGCAACCTAGTAGTCACAGGTTGTGCTGTATAAGGTGGTAAGATAGTATCGGCCTTGTAGTAGCTGTGTCAAATGATACGATGAATGTGACACGCAGGCATGACCGCTATAATTGTACTAAACTACATATAATTGTACTATACCTAACCTACATATTTGCGCAAAACGCATTAAAAAACCTTAATGTTGCGAAAACGCTCTAAAAAGACAAATATTGCGAATTAAAAAATATTGAGTCAGCGACAGGAGTTCTACACAATATACAGCTAAGGTGCGGATTAAAAATCGGTTGTCTGTAAAGTCAGTTTACTGACGATAGTTGAACGTGACAACGTTATAATAAATGGAACGCCTCAGAGCGAGGTAACGCCGCATGAGTCATGTTTTTTCGTGCGTGCAGCCGGCTCCATCGAATTATAAGACGTTGTCACGTCAAAATGTTTTATTGATTTATTTATCAAACATGGATATTTTTCTTAGATTACAAGTTAAGATCTAGAAGTTGTTAAGATCAGATCAAGAATAGTTGCATTAAGACATATTGGCAAAGCTTAAGCTGGCCCCAACGATTATGTAATAGCCAATAGATAAGTAATATAGAATCTGACTCTAGAATGTTATAAGAAAGGTCTCGGTCCCTCTAAATATGTATCAATTTACGTTTAGTTTTCGAAAAAAAAGTTTGCTTAAACCTAATGGCGGAGTAAATATCTAAACTTTTGTTATCATCTTGAGGTCTTTAAAAATTCAAACTTATCAGTTTTCGCTAAAGCGTGTTATAAAATTAAAGTTATTGTAGCGGGAAAAAATATTTCTTGGATAACAAAATGTCGATAAAGTAATACGAATATTGTAGAATTAATATGTTCAGTTTTATCAATGAATGTTTTTTATGTATTTGTGAATGTAACAATGATTATGATGACCGCCACACGATAAGTTCATTCGTATAGGCGCCGTAGGGTCAGTTAAAACGGATGGAGTGTCATTAATGTGACTAGACTGATAACCGTCCTGCCCTGTCGCGAAGTCTTCGCGAAGTGATAGATTATATAAAAATAATACAGTAATTTCTACTTAACAAATAATAAAAATATATATATATATATATATATATATATATATATATATATATATATATATATATATATATATATATATATATATATAAATAACTTTTTCCTGAACGATTTTAAAACAGTTTAGAAAAAACTGAATCTCAAGGTTTTGAAGTCGTCATAACAGATCGTCAGTGCACACAGTAATTTATATTTTGTTGTATGTCATCTTTCCATTAATTAAATGAGACCAATTCTCTAAAAGTGTAGTTAAGTAACTAACTATTTATATAAGTATTACGCATAATAAACTTTTATTTTATTGCATTTTTATAAATTTAATTATATTTTATTCGTGTAGTCTAGGTTTGGGGTTACGATGTCACTTCTCAAACATTAAACTAGCCATTTATATCAATAAAGAAGTCGTTATTAATTTTCGTTACTCGAATAAATTCTGACTCGTTATTCATAATTATTTCTGTGAGTTTTTATTATACTACAATCAGCCTGAATCGTAACACTGCTAAAACTGATAGTTATCACTTGTGTGCAGGATTAAGGGTACAGTAGACGATTCCAAGTGGGGCATCTCGTGTTCTTTAAAAATGCTTAATAAATGTCCTAATTCCTAATCATCATTATCACCGACCACTTAAGTCCCTATTGCTGGGGCTCGGTCCCTCCTAACTAATGGGCTTATATTTTTTTTATTTTAACATAAGGTAGCTTTACTGGAACAATATAAAGTAGGACAAAAACCTACACGATAGTACAAATTATATATATTTATGAATTTGTATGTCACGGTTAATGACGATGCACCGCCCACTTTGTATGATTTTTTTTCGTAACATTATACAAATTGCTTCTACTTATATGGCCATATCAGTAGGCTGGATTACCAATCAGGCACAATTAATTTCACTCATTACTGTTATTACAAAAATATTATATAATTTCATAAACATATATTGAAAATTGTCATAAAATGGATTCGCCTTTAAATTTAGGTATTTTATAACCTACAGATTAATTTTTGAAAACAATTAAATTCTTGAGATTTCTCGTTGAAAGCAAGCTGAAAGATTCAAGATATTAGCTATAATAATAGTATAATATTAGCTCCCACACCGATTTCGGTGACGGTGGCCTGTTTCATTGAAACCCGGCCAGCTACGCAGGAGTTATGTTATAGTGCCCAAGTGTGTGCGCAGTACACAAGAGCACTCTCTCCTCCTTTTACTCTCATAACCCAGTGGGACGGATAACCGACACGACTGGCGAGAGATTAGGCGCAGGTCCGACTTTTTACATGCCCATCCGACGCATGGATCATCTTTCTTGTCAGACAATCAGGTGATCAGCCTGAATTGTCCTAACCAAACTTGGAAACAACATTTTTTTTGTTCCAATGCGGGAATCGAACCCACGACCTCCGAGTCGAGAGCCAAGCTCTAACCACTGGACCACGGAGGCTGTCAATATTAGCTATACACTAACCATCGAATCGCGAATTGATAATATGCACTCTATACCATAGATAAAAGCAGCTGGCTTACGTCAAACACCGCCGGGCAATAAAAATGGCCCTAGCCGTGAACTCGGCCAAACGCGACTCCGCGGCCTCACGAAGGTCATCCGATATCACAGTTGTTACACGCTCTACTACACAGATGTAACATGTCTAAGTATATAGAGATGAGCTTTTGCTGCGGTTTCGTTCGCGGTAATATTGGACCATTTCCTCTAGGTTGGACCACGTCATATTAACTATTTGTGTGCCCAATCACAAGTTACCCGTTCTGTGGTTTGTTCTATGGATTGATAGAAATTCTTGTAACGGATTCGATGGATTAAATTACTATCATCTTTTGGCAACATATGTATGTGTAACATTAGGCACAGTAGGTGCTAGATACCCAAAACTAACAATACTATTTAGGTTTGAGACTCGTTTGCCCGTCAGCACGATTTTTAATCTAACAGTATTTTGTAGTAGTGATTTCAGTGTTGATTTGATAACGGAGATTTTAATTAAGATAAACCTCGGCGCAGAAAAAGAAAGTGGGAACATGACATTAGGTTTGCAAAATTTCGCAATAAATCTTACTAACGATGCCACTAATAAACTGTGTTTTAAATTCTTGAATATATTTAGATATTCTTTAATCAATTTATGATCTCAAAAGCTGTAGGTATTTAGTGGTCTCGGAGTGAAAAAAAGCACACAATATGACTACAAATCATTCTCCCAATCAAACTTATAATATTATTATTAAAAATCTTTAACAATATTCTTTATAATTCCTAGTTTCAGATAGTTCTAATATTTCATATCATAATTTTGGGCGGGTTATGAAAAGCTTAAGTACAAAAGTAGATTATAATGTACTTCAAAATGAAGTTTTAAATACATTATAATAAACTATAATTGTAATATACTAAAATCTAATGGTAGTTATAATTTAAGGTGCAAAAAATCAAATATTTGTATCATAATCTTATTGTTTTATATTCATCTTATTGTTTTATATTATAATGTAAAAACAATGGTTGGGTGTAAGGTGATAGGTGATAAGAGCGGTCGATGAACGAGCGATCGTGAACTTGGCTGTAGCCTTCGCTGCATAACATTGTTTACGAACTGTTTGGTAACTTCATTATAATATTAAGCTAATTCCGTGATAAGGGAAACATCCCTTAATAATTCATTGGTGAATGATGTAGGTAGAGTGCAAATTATGGAAAAATACTCATTAAAAGTTGTTCATCGGGTAAATACTATTTATATGTTTTGAAATAAGATTTACAGAAATCTTTAAAAAAATGTTAAGAGAAAAATGAAAAGTAGAGTTAGGAAAGAACACAAACACTTGACGCAGCAACTGAAAATCCAGCTAATAACATTGTATGATATATGTTAACCGCGATTTCTTACGCGCTGGTCTACTCTTACGTGGTCTACTCTATATCTGTGCCAAATTTCTATACTAAAAAAATATCTAAATAGTACTACAAATCATTCCTGTTTATAATATTAGTGTAGATTATTAACATAGTACATAGCTGTAGGTATACAATGTATGTACATGGAGCCCAACAACAGCGATCTTTTCATATGAATTATGGTAATTAATGAAAATGTATTCGTACTTTTTAACTTCGAGCGAACTCATCGAGAAATAGTATAAGAGGATAATTGGAGTCAAGTGTGTTTTAAAGGAATACTTTTTTCAAGTTTAAATAATAATAACGAATTAGTTTATTATTTAGGTACCTATATTTTAGTTGCCCCGTTGAGCATTTCTTTAAACAGTATTTTAAACTCATATAGGTACCTACAACATGTTTTTCGAACCATGTTTCATATTCTTAATATAGGCAGTTAGTAAATAGGCAGGCAGTAAAGTCTGTACGTTTTGTTGTTTTCCTAGTTAGCGGTCGCAAAAAATTGTCAACTCATTTGCTAACATACAGTTAATTCCTATTGCGAATTTAAACATTGCCAGTATGTTTTAATTAAATGATAAAGAGAAGGAAGGATAAACGAGGAAGTGTTTAATATCAGAGACTTCGAACGCAAGATGGATGGGAAGTGAATTGGCCAGATATGCATTTATAGTAGGTGATAAATTCTTAAGGGCAAAAGCACACATTTTAAAAAGGACATTGATGAACAATCTTATTGAATAATAGTAGTCAATATAGTTCTCATAACAATGAGCGGATAACGTCCGCTGATAATAATTACTATGCAGTTAGTTTTTGATGTAAAACATAGACTTTTTTGTTGTATGATTTATTAATAAAAAAGGATGAAAAGTTTTGAATGAAATTGGTTTCAAAAAGCTACTACGTAATTAGTTTAGTCTCACATACATGTGACTAGTAAAATTAGGTAGTATGTAAGATTGACGTGACGTTCCTCGTCAAAAATAAGCCAATTATTTCCTGTTTCTGTATTCGGGGCACATAAAACAATATTAGCAAGAACGTTCAACTTTAACCTAAAATCGGTAACGCTCGATTTTTATGGTGAAATTCAGTGGCCTAAAACATGGTACGTATAAAAATTTTTGGCGATCTTCCATTGCGAAATTACTTTAATGTAAAGGCTTATTAATTATTAGCCGAGTGCGAGTTGCGAGTGCCAAAAATATGATAATCCTTTAATTAGGGTTTTTGATATTTCTTCTGCCGTTAGGGGGCAGACCTAACTCACACAAAGCGTCACCTGGTGGCGTAAGTGGTATCAAAAACGGTCAATAATAATATGCGATTCTTTTTCTGTCGCGAGGCGGCGCTCGCACGACGGTCCTTGTTTGTTTCAAAAAGCCGTCAGATGTCACCAACTTAAAAACCCTCATTATCAAGGATCTGGTTTGATGTTTACAGCCAAAAAATATGGCGGATAAAAAAGTTATTACCACTTTAATGTAGACAGTAAAATTTTGAACGAGACCTACAATTGTTATATCCCTGTTTTAATATATTATTATTCATATTAAATAATTTTATTATCTTAACTCCTTATAGGATTTAAAAGTCACTCTTAAAGATCAAGTAAAAAAATATATAAAACTCTTTACCAGTTTTTAGTGTTAATGCTTAAAGAAATGGATAATGTTGAATTGAATAATTTTTAATATATTTTAAAATACCTAAATAACGTACGGTATTTGATATGAACATTTCAAAGATTATTTGTATTAATTGAAAACAAAATAAGATATTTTCAATATTTGATTCACTAATCACGTATCTCGGCTCTACATTCTCGTAAAAACAGATATTCATTTTAGAAAAATACAAGACAGAGGTCATCGCTACTTACTAGACGCCCTAAAATATTGTGTGAGTCAGTAGGCAGTATCAAAACATCTATCTTCACTATAATAATATCAGAGACGTTAATTTTCGCCTATTTTCTTTTTTTATTAGTTAAATAACAGTTAAACGACTTTTATTATGACAAATTACCGAAGACATTTAAGTCTAAACGCCTAGGTATAGATGGTATATTCGCTTGACCCAAAAAATATTCTTCTATAAACTTTCTTGACAGATTCTTTCAACTTGTAATTCATGTCCCTAATTCCAGAGCATCTAATATATAATGAAATGTATGGGTAAAAATATATTTATTGAGACACATTGGAATTTCCGGCAACATCGTGGCTAGGTTAGTAGTCCATCTGCCGTCGGTTCAATAGAACTGTTTCCCTGAACTTGCTCGCTCAGTAATAAGATACAGGATATTTATAGCCCGCGTTACATGGTTAAAAATAATATCTCGCGGCTGCCCCAATTTTTCTCGAACATTGTATTGCACACTTGTACCTTGTAGATTTTCCTTGTACATCATATTTTTTAGGATTCTATAACAGCTGCTACTTTTCGTTTCTTAACAGCCGAATACTGAAACGCTAATCAAAATTAGGAGCTATTCACAGGCTGTCGCTGTCTCTGCTAGCCGAAATGACGAGGACAGAATGTGTCTTGAGCGTCACTTAATTTAACTATCGTTTCAGTACTCGGCTGTCGGACTCTCAGAGCCCTATTTGGAAAATCGTAATTTTGCCAACTATCATTGGCGATATCACAACTTTTCTATAAAAATAAAAAGTATCCCACACTCAAATAAAAGGAATGCAGAAGTGTACGAGTTAAAAACCTATTATAGAGGGCACTTTTGCTTACAATGCTGATCAATCAGCGCATCGTATAAACACATTAAGCGTATGATAATGGAAAAGAGAGGAGTAAACATATCGGAAATAGTCTGAGAGAGATCGTGACTCGCAGAGCTTTGAATGCCAGCTTCAATCAGCGTGGCAACTTTCCCGTTTACCATATTTTTTAAGGTTCGCTCCTAGTAGCTCGTTATACTTGTACCGAGTATTGGCCGTGCATTTTCTAAATACCAACATGATTGCTATGATGGAAAGAAAATAATAATGATTCTCTGTGTGTTTCAACTTAATAAGTTTGTTAGGTACTAGGTACTTATACCAGGTCCCTACTCGTGAGTACAATATAATGATGCTACGTTAGAACATACGCAGTTCGTAAATGTTATAAAATTTATCTTGTAACTCAGACCAAATAAAAATGTCGAAGACAGAGCTTTGTGAAACAAAAACTGAGACCGGTTTTTCATTTGGGGCTACGCGCAACATGCACAAATTCACACACCGCGATAGCCCGCCTTATAAGGTAAGGCGTAGTTTCGTTACTTGTTTGTGCGTGACACTGCGTAATTAATCGGTGAGGCGTAGTTTATACCGGTCTCACTATGTGGTTCGCAGTACTCTGTCTTCATTTTTTTAATTGGCCTGAGGCTCGTTAGACAAGATTGTTGAAGTAATCGAAAAGTTTCATCACAACTTGCATCATTGTACGATAATATATTTTAACGCATCTTATGCTAGCAAATAGCAATGGTTACCTACCTCAACCTCAATTTAACCACATTATTTCTTCATTTTATAACGATAGAATTATCATGACGCTACAAAAACATTAACTCGATAAACCTACTCCTAAATTAATTAAAGATCCTAATAGCGGAAAGATAAGTTCTCAAGATATTACTCGTAATGCAATAGCATTTGGTACGATTATAATAGAGAATACGTATTTGTTTTAAGTCAGCAAAAGTCGTATATTTTTCGAAAGGAAACATGAACATGGACCGGAAAAATGCAAAAAGTGAAGTAATCATTTAAATATTAAAAACATAAAGTACAAAAAAAAACGATTTTTTTTGCCAAAATTGAATAACGATACCGTTTAAATGCTTATGTTATTTGTGATATTTTTGAAGTGAAAACTTCTTTAGCGGCGCTGTGTACTTTTTTTGGAATGGGTAAAAATTTCTAAACTCGCGTCAGGACACGTGACCTGATCGAAAATTCGTAAGACGGATGGAGCGAGGACAGGCGGCGCAGGGCGCTTGCGCGAATGTTCGTGTGTGTTAATGTTACAGCGTGCCACGCGCATCCATGGATGAGATTAATATTATTAATTTATTTTGTTTATTTTATTATTTATTATTATTATGTAAAATAATTGTAATAGTTCTGAAGTGTTAAATTTTTAATGTAATATAAATTGTCATGTTTGTGTACTATAGCGCAATAAATGAATATTGTATTCCACCACATAAATAATAGTACTTTTATACTGATAATGAAAGCAATTCGTACAAAATTATTCTCTAACCATGCCAAAATATCAAAAATGCAAAACGTTAATATTCAAGTTTTCACTTCTGCCGGCGCTCCCGGAGTGCAACCCGTCGATTTTTTTCTTAAAACTATCATATACCCAGTAAGTAAGTAGTCAATTTTGTATTTTTAGGTTAATAAAGTAATCAGTTAATAAAATAATATGCATACATTTTCAACTGCGGTTGTGACCAGTTAAATCGGCGTTTTTAATATTCTTTTAAAATTTTCTAACGATCTCACTTTTGTGATGACTGCATTTCGTCGACGGTTGATCGTAGATATGCCATCGCAAGGACTATATTTCCCAGCTTATTATGTACTTTTCGAAAAGCCAATAAAAAAACTATGCATGTTCCCTATTATTATTTAGGATGCAATAGACTAGCGTGGTTAATTACAGCCATCTATTCCTTAGGGCCTCTACCAGTGTTAAAACTGTAATGATGATAATAAAGCAAGACATCCTACAGACCTATGCTATGGACACAGCCTATATTGGAGACCTACAAACGAAAGTATTGAGAGATTTTCACCCGTAACACAGGCCCCGACAGTGAAAATAGCTAGTTAAGTATTACCGTTTAGGCAATACACAGTTGTACAGTTAGGTTTAGACCTAGTTAGCCACCAACATATTGTTTTGAATTTCTCTCTGTGATAAAACAAAGTGGTAAGTAATACCTACAAGGTGAATATATTGCCACCTTCGGTTCAAGTTAGGTTATGGTCGGTTAGTTTTGACATTTGATATGCAAGCAAAGCAAGAAAGAAAATTTGCGACAAAGAATTACTGAAAAAACCGGCAAATTTCGTGTCAAGCCACGAATAGAGTATTATTATTAGTATATTTGTGTCTTATAAGACTTACTGCTGTAAATAAATTCACAGCTTACATAAAAGTTTTAGTTCTATAGGTGCCTTTCCCCAATCTATCCAGTCAATATTAAGATTAGTATAAAATATCCAGATGTAAAATGAAGATAAATACTGTCCATCTTCTCCGATATAATTAATTCAAATTTATCATATTAAATTCCTATATTTAAAAGTGTTAAATTCTGAGTATCAAATTTTTTGTGCCTAAGTACTTTTAAGAATTTCATATGGACGTAGGCTGCGTGCTCAGTAACAATTCAGTCTTTTATAGTCACTCATATCAATTATTAAAATATATAGGGAAAATATTTCGCTTATATTATGATTATTAATCTATACTAATAATATAAAGAGGTAAAGTTTGTAAGGTTGTAAGGGTGAAATCTTTGGATCTACTGAACCGATTTTGAAAATTCTATTACGAATAGAAAGCTACGTTTTTTGCAAGTGACATAGGCTATATGTATGGATGGATGTTTGTTACTCGTTTACGCAAAAACTACCGAACGGATTTCGGTGAATTGATTGTCTTACGATGGTATGGTAGTAATTTAAGCTCTGGATTATAACATAGGATAATTTTTTTCCCGAAAAAGTATAGTTTTCCCGTAGGATACTATTTGTACGCAGGCGGAGCCTCGGGCAACAGCTAGTTTTAAATATAGTCGTAACAATACGAACTATTTTTATGACACGTAGTAATTATGTTCAACTATTGATATTAAAGTAAGTTTTTTTTTAAAGTGCAAAGTTTATCAGAGTGTTATCACATAAGGAGCATAACAGTGTATTATTACCAATTTATTTTAATAAGAAAGGTATTTTAACAGCGAAATATTTTTCGTAGAGAATAATGCTGTATCTTATACTTTAATCTTATACTTTAAACGAGACAATCTCGTATATATATATATAATCGTAATATCGGCAACGGCTACAGTTTGCTGCTGCAAAAGTATTTACATGAAATTTTGTTTTCGGGAGATTTTGTTGCAGGGAGTTTTCGGGGACAAAAATCGGTCTAGCCAGGATTTACCCCTGAGAAACTGCGCATTTTTAAGTTATTTGTTTTTTTTTTTGTCGTGCAACAATATATCAATAATTTCGACTCTATAATGTTAGTCCGTTTGGAAATTTGGTTAATTTTTACATTGTTCGGTACTTCGGAATGTGGTGGGTTTGAACCCAGGTAAAATATTTTTGTTTTTTTTTTATCCACTGGAGCTCCGAGCAAAGCTTGGTTACCCAGATACTTATTGCTATGTGAGCATAACTATGTTAATGTGTATTGGATTCTATAGATTACCGTACTTCCCGATTGGAGCATTCAACAAACTCGAATCACGATGTAAGTTTTTTTACATGTAGGGTCTATCTATTTTTATCACCTATCTTATTAAGTTGCGAAATTCATTTGGCACCTTATATTGGCCAATTCATATGTGGCACTTTGCGGAGGTGTAGGTCGTTAAACGGAGTTTGCAACATTCGCACTGATGGGCAAACGGACAATGTTACGCCATACACTTAAGTGATTTTGAACCGTATTATTTCAATCAACGGTGTGAACAATGTTTTGCTAGATAAAGTAGTTTGTTGTTTAGGCTTTTAGCTTGCATAATTTTAAAGCCGAGTCATAATTGAATAGATATGCAGATTATGACTGGATACATGATAATAGCCGCAACAAAATATACGAGTTTATGGTAGAGCGAGCCTCGCTATTCATAATTGGCAACTGTAAAAATATGTATAATGTAATCTACTAGGTAATTTATATAATAGAAAAAAAATTTATCAATATTTTCATGCTCCTGTAGGTATTTGCAGGCATTCAAGTAATCATTATGCGCTTAGTAAATAGAACTCTACTTTTACAGTTTATTTTGTAGTGGATATTTTATGACATTGATTATATTATTTATATCAATAGCTTTTTAATTTATTCCAACTGTCTTAGTATTTACAATCTTTTTATTTAATTAAATGTCTCATTACTATTTACTAAGTAACTTATATCAGCGTTGAAGTGAAATAACTCTGGCCGCCTACAGCCTCTCAAACAGCATAGAGAGTTTTCTCCCGACAATCAAGGATAGATTTATGTATCCACAGGTCATCCCACGCGCCACGATAATCACAAATTTAAATTATACCTAATATCTACGTATAAATAACAGATACGAAGTTACCTGCAGCTAGCAACTAATACAAAAATCTGGATTTCATTGTAGAGTCACGCGAATGGAGGGAAAATTTTTTTCTTAGTTCGAATCTAAAATAATAGTTTTGCATGGAAAGAGTACTAAGTTAACAATAGGCTAACACCTTTATACTCAAATATGTATCTGGTATATGAAATAGTTATAAAGTCAGGCGCTATTTTACAGTTTTTAGTCATTTGAATCTTGTTGGTATTGTCCAATTTTGCCTATATTGTCCATCCAGCTTTAAAATTACTAAATAATAGTTTGCTATGTAAAATGTGCTAAGTGTGTCGAATGTTTAGACACGCTTCACATTTACAACGTTTGTGTCTATATTATAAATAACAATATTAGGATAATATGTAGGTTATTTATCATTATCTATACCTAGTTAGGTAATTCTTTAGTACTCATATTATATTGGTAAAATTTGTTAATTATTTTAATGTACTGCCTATTGTAATAAAATAAATGAAAAAAGGAGATAGACAAAGTAAATACTAGTTACCACTTACTTGTTACTGATAACTAAACATATGTAGTGAAAAGTGTGACGTCACTGATACGGCATTGCGTAATTTTGTTAATTTATACATTACTTAAAACCAAAGACATATCCTCTGAACAGCTTGACCTACTTTAAAAAAAGATTTCAATTTTTTTGTGTATTTCCGGTAGGCCTGAGAATATATTGTAATCTATCTAAATAGAGGACTGCAACAGCAATTGGGGATTGAAATTTTATTATTAATTGTCAAAAAAAAGTTCACCCAACAAAAGCGGGGGCCGCATTGCGACCCTGTAAAAATATCGAAATAATTTCGTGTACTGCACACGGCAAAGAGTTTTAAGCAATGGTTTCAGCAAATTTTTTTTTTTACTTTCCGAATTCATCATCACGACTTAAGGAATAATGAAAAATAATACGACAATTTAAAATCATCAAGACATAATAAAAACGTTGACACATGCCGTTAATAAAGTGTTTATATGGCCATGTGAAATAACGTCTCTCGCCCATGTGCATTATCGACATAAAGGGGATTTCAAGTGCAGTATAATACGTGTTCTACTTACGAGAGTACATGTTCGACCTCAGAGCTAAACGTGTATCTAGTATTGTAAGCCTTTACTAAATATAGGGTTTAACTTCGGCGGGATTCGTACCCGCAACCCCCGGCTTGAGCACCAAAATGCTCAACCACTGAGCCACAGAGGTCGTCAGCCACTGAGCCACATATTGGTTGAAAGTTTGAATTCACCCCTGAGGGTAAAAATAATGGTTGAAAGTTTGTTTGAAAAAAAATTAATATTTGTCCCGTTTTTCATGAAATTTAATATCCGAGGAAATAAATAGATTTTTTTTCAAATTGGTGAAACGAAGTCGCATGCAAAAGCTAGTATAATATATGTATTATGGCGACTCTATCACTAATTATCACTCTACAATTGAGTTTTTTCGTTTTCACTTTTAATTCAGCTATTTTGTTTTATCTCAATGCTTTTGCTCTCGAGTCTAGAACGTTCTTGCCTACGTTTCAGTGGGTTTATAATAAAATGCAAATCCTGGCTTAACAGTGATCACTTTGTTAAAGATTCCAACGAGTATTTGGTGGCTGCCTAATCTCGATGCCCAAGGACTGGGACTATTTATACTCCTAGAAACTGTTCACGGCTTAGTGGATTTTAATAAATTGATCAAAGGCAGAGTGCAATACAATAATGACGCAAAATGGCTAGACGTGTGACGCGTAAAAACAGCTGCTGTCATTAATTTGTATATGCTGATTGCTGACAAATAAAAATGTAATAGTTAAAAGTAGATTTGTTACATGTACAATAATAACTGAGACAAGCAAACCTACTTGGGTTATTTTTGACTGTTCCATATAAAATCGTAAAGCTCCTATCACTCAATAACGAGAATTCTAAAGTATGTAGTCTGATGGGACATAGGGAGTAGCGTAACAATTTTACTATTCATTTTAAAAAGATTGTCCCAAACAGTTACAATAGGACTACGATGTCAATGTCTTTTCGTATATTATTATACAATAATTTCCATTAAAAAAAGAATAATCGCCGAGGGCCGTTAGCAACACAATATGTACAATAAAACATAAATTATGTTTTTAAATACCTAAATAATATGTACAGTAAAACAAATTGTGTTTTTAAATAAAAATTATTGACTAAATTAATGTCTGAAGGTTTATAAAAATAAATGCCGTCCTTGACTCGTTTTAGACCATAACACTGCAGTAATGATGTTACGTAACGCATTCAGATTCGCCTGATGCAAATAAAATAAACAGCTCAATTATTTTATATCTATGGAGATCAGAGCGTGATTCATTTCAACTTTTAGAATATCGCCCCTTTTGTGGTGTGTCGGATTGCAAGCTTTGGATGAATAGGAGACATAAATTAGCTTGTGTACCTACAACTTACCTACATTAAGAACTTTATTTATAGGATCTGCAGATGTAGAAGAGAACAGAATTTTCCATGATGACGATGATTGTATCAGAAGCCTTACAATAGGTAGCCATACTCGTAAAGGTATACCTCTCAGGTAAACTTGTACTAAGTAGTGTGGAAACATGCATAGTTGTGCAACATACAGGCTTTTTTACCTGTAAAACTCAATAACCTTGCAGTATGCATTATAGTGTTTCTGAAAATTCAATAAGCAAAGAAATTCGGACTTGCAATAAATACGTTAGAATCTAGAATTATTGAGATTTAGTTCTCAGATACCGAATACGAAATTTGCAAGCGACGTTCGTCCAACAATGGCGGGACCTACATTTTGGTACCTATTTACATTTTTACCGAGAAAACTAGTTGTTGTATGTGATTCTATGCAATGTGCATACTTTCTTATTTCAAATTGCAATGCTTCAAGCTTGTACATACTCGAACACAAGATTTAAAATTCTAAAAGTACCTAGTACTCTGCTAATGAAATCCTGCAATATTACAATCAAGATCCAGTCCCGACATCTTAAAACTGCAAAATAGTATTCTCATAAACGTCAAACCAAATCCAACCCGCATTGATTGGTGCAAACTCCAATTCATTTAATGATATCAAGACGATTCATTTATAATAATTCAATTAAATTAAAATAAAAGTGTCAGTTACTTACGAGAATTAGGGTTATTATTGTTATTATAATTGTTACCAGTATGAGAATGCGCATAAATATCGCGACTAGTGATTTTGTGCTGTAATATGAGTGTTTCATTTATAGCATGTGCCAGGATTGAGTTTCGCAACGGTTTATTTAGGTAGGATGCGTTAAATGCGAGACCGTTAGATGGATTCGCGTCAAAATACTTGACGAGTGACACAGACTCGATTTTGTGTATTCATGATACACACGCCACGAAAATTAGGACGATTCCAGTGACCTGTTGGGCGGCTTACAGTGGTATTTATTCCTTAGGTTGTTTCTGTTAAATCGTAAATTGATTTTGATAATTAGTGTTATTATGTAAGTTCGTTTTTTTATAAATGTTTTGTGTTAACTGTTAAGAGTACAATAGGATTGGCATAGTCATTTCATGTACTAAAATCCTTAAGATAAAGAACTAAAAAAAAAAAAAGATTTGATCGATAAACTTTTGTTTAATTATAATTACATTTATCAGCCTCGTTAATATACTAATTTATTTACCATGTCATCAATTTTTATCCCCTGAGATCATGTCAAAGGGTTTCAGCGGTTGGTAGTCGCTGTCGATCCTGGCTACACATGAGTTGCAGTGGTCCCACCACGTGTGGTGGGCCATTTGCCCGTTAAAAAATATATCATGTCATTTTGAGTTTGTGTTATTTATAACATAACATGATAAAGAGATTGAATATGAAAATCCCTCCTTATCTTTGCAAAACTAAGGTAAGTGGGAAGGCCCACTTACCTTAGTTTTGCAAAGATTTTGGAACGAAAAGTACTTATAAACTTTTCTTTATACAATACCGCAATCATAAAAATATTTAGGTGTGAACTAATCATACCGATTGGTAACGTAAATAGGATCTTGACGAAAACTATTGTACGTCACCATTGACAGTTAGTTACAAACTGTCAATAGGCGTTACATGACTGTGATTTCTAGATGACAACACGACAACACGTTAGGTACACTACAAGCCTGATAGTTTACCTTGTATATCTAGCTGTAGGAAAAACATTAAAACTTTATATTTTTTCTAAGCATAAAGTTTTGTTTTATTATAGTAGTATTAAGTAACTATTAATGTTAATTAACATGATTTAATCTTACGAACTACGACCTCGCGAAATAAAGACGAAGCCAACTGATAGGGAAAAAATAGTTTGGTTCTATTTGTGAATTAATAGATAATGCGTATATTTATTCGTAAATAATTGCTTTATTATCTATAATATGGAGTTTGTATGATGAAACACCGAGACTCTACAGGTTATGTTTTAAGAGGGTTAAAAAAAATATATCTTTGTAGTTTATGAAGAAACTAGCCTTTGCCCGAGGCACCGCTCGTGTCAATAAAGTATCCCACGGGAACACTCTACTTTTTCGGGATTTAAAGTAGCCTTTGTTTTAATCCAGATCCTAACCCTATAACCATACCAAATTTGATCAAAATCTGTAGTAGTTTTTGCGTGAAAAAGTAACAAACATCCATCCGACCATCGATCCGTCTATACAGCATGTCTATAGATGGATATCCATCTCCACAAATTTTCACATTTATAATAATAGTACGAGGATAGGATAGTAGAACTAGTTGCTATAATGCAAACATTAAAGTTTTAATCATTCATACAATCAGTCTTCTAGAACAAACCCTAGCCTTGTAAGTACAACTGATTTCGAATGTTTATAAAATCAGAATAAATGAACAGATAAAAAGTTGTAGTGCTCGATTTGCCTTGCTCTGTATGAAAATAATTTTATTTGCTTGTTTTCTGACTTTAGTTTGCAGTAGCTACATCACATAGTAATTGAAGTGACGATACAGTCGTAAAACAGTGACGAAGGGATGATCCTCATGACTAAATTCAAACAGGATGTTATTACTAGATGTAAGGCCTAAAGGAGTGACGAATTGTGTAACAATAATCGTTTTCTAAACAAATACGTGTAGTATCTGATAACGAGATTCGATTCACGTGTTCATCTAATGTGATGATAATTTATTTTATGTTTTTATATCATTCATTATTTGCTACTTCTCTTACTTGTTTTAATGTGTTAAGATTCACTCGCCGTAGCAAGGTCATCCAAAGTAAGTGTTTTACCGTTCATTTTAAAAATCTACAAGTCTTTCGAATGATTATGATGATGAGCGAATTATAAACAACTGTGTGGATTAAACAATATTTTATTATCGAACTTTGGTGTGCGATATCGTTACTCTGTGAATTCGATGTAGGTTGCTGGAATTTGAGGAATTTAGAATTGAATTTGAATTGAATGAATTGAATTGAATTGAATGAATTGAAAAAAAAATGAATTGAATATAATTGAATTTTGAATTGAATTTGAATTGAAAATTGAAAAATGAATTGAATTTGGAATTGAAATTGAATTGAATTTGAATTGAATTGAATTTGTAATTGAATTGAATTTGTAATTGAATTTTTGAATTGAATGAATTGAAATTGAATTTGAAATTTTAATTTCGAAATTGAATTGAATTTTTGTTAATTAATTAAATTTAATTAATTAATTTATTATTTTTTTTGCATTTTTAATTTCGTTTCATTATATGCGACGCAACGCTACAAAACCGATTTCGGTTAGGAGGTAGCGACTTTTGTTTACATTCATGTTTACGCGTAGTGTTCGTAGTCTCGTAGTATACGATGTATGACTAACGCGGCAAGGTGTAAGACGTAAGTGTCTACTTACGTCTTACACCTTGTCAGGTTAGTGTACTTACTAGTAGGACTCCTACTAGTAAGAACACTAGCCTGATCATCGAAAATAGAGAGATTGTTGCTGTAGTTTAACAATAAAATAATAATATCTATGGACGCTTTCACACCACGTCAATCTGGTCCCGTGGTAAATTCTCGAAGAACTCGTGTTACAGGTATCAGACAACGGAAATATTATATTTTTATACTATACATAGGTATATTTAAGATTTTTATTATATTACACACATATTTTATACACATCCATGATCCAGGAACACAGAGAACTTTTGTTCCCTGGCGGAATTCGAACTCCGGCTTGAGCGCCTCAGAACCGTCTTTATGAAAAGAGGTTAAAGTAAATTGTATTACATAATATGTAGGTAATTGAGCATTGCTCGGAGCTCTAGTAGTTTAAAAAAAAACACAAATATTTTACCGGGGTTCGAACCCACCACATTACGAGTTTTTAACCAACGCAAAAATGATACATACCAAACTGCCAATCGGACTGACATAATAGTGTCGAAATTATTGATATTATACATATGTAAATACCTGCAGCCGTTGCCGAGATTACGATTATATATATACAAGATTGTCTCTTTTTTTTATTTATTAAGACAAAAAATAACATATTCTACAGTCATCACACTGTGGAGCAGTTTGTTGGCGGTTGAAGTATTCTAAATAAAATAATTACAATTCTATTTAAAAAAAAAATCATCAAACAAAATAAAATATATAACAAAATAATAAATATTATTTCTAACATCTAAATATATTTTTCAATAATTTTGTACTGACATGTTATACCTCTCTTATACTTATACTGATTTTCCTTCTTTACTTCTTTATTGACATTTATTACAAAATAGTACTACTATTTTCTAATAAATAATAGTATTTTCCAATAAATAACTTTTCCGCCTTTTTTTTTTAAATTGACAAGTTGAATTTTTATTACTTAAAAAAATCTATTTTATTGTATATTAATGGTGTCAAATATCGTCTCTCTCTCATACCATAATAATTTTTAATATTTGACATTACATATTACATATAAGTAATTAATATATAATGAATATATAACAGTTTAAAGTATAAGATTTTAGCGTCGTCATCACTTAGCAAGTGATGTTGCTAAGTTTAAACCGACCGAACCGGAGGAGGCTTGGCTTGACAAATTCCTCTTCCCACACGTCAACGCTTTATTAATTACACAATATCGGGCTCACGATTATGATAATGATTATCCTGCGTTACGAGCCGGAACCGATCGAACGAACGTCTTTATGTGTACAATAAAAATCAGCCTTTTTACATTTTCTCGGTCTAGTTGTGTACGATACCTAACCTTGAATAACCTGATTTGACGTGTGTATAGGTGAATGGATTCTGTATTAACTTCCCAGTGTATGCTGAGACAAAAACTCGACGGCCGGTAATATTTTAATTTATTTTGAACTAATGTCGCGATTCTAATATGGCTTAGAGAGTGTCGATTTCGTCTAGACTCTAGTAGGTGTCGTAATTTTTTGTTGAAATTTTAGATTTTTTAGGCTCGATTGTTCTAGTTTCGCTGATAGAGCTTTTAATCCTTTAAGGTGTCAAGTTTCATTACCCAGAATTTAACATCTGTAAGCAACTCTATTCCTCATATTAACATCAAGTAGTTACGATCGTCAAGGTGATCATTACACAGAAATGTGATGCTACCAGCATATAAAATATATATAATAGCAGTATAAAATAAAAATTAAATCGAAAGACCTTGAGGTTTTAATGGAATATGCAATATTTAGTTGTTTAAAAATTAAAATGTAGGAAATAGTTACTATTGATGGTACTATAAGACGTCATGTAACGATATAAATAAAGCAATATTGGTTATTGTTTATTGTTATTTATCGATTCTGTCAAACAAATCGACGCATAGACAAAAAGAAACATACTAAAAACCAGTCTGTGAGTGCGTAGGGGTTCCCTTGGCGGACTCGGGACTGGTTTGTTTGTTTAAAAAACTCTGATCTGTGGTCTCTGGTCAGTGGTCACCGGTGTTTTATTATATTGAAACATATTTTGTGTTAATTTCAAATATACTGGTTAATTTTTATTCCGTTTCGGGAGAAACAGGGCATATAATGTGTTGTACTAACAATAGAATATATTTACAAAAACATTTATATCGAAGCTCAAGTATGAAAGTTGGCAAATCTTAAAAATATAATAATAGAGCCTAGGCCCCTGTAGGGTCTACAGGGATCAATATAGTGGCAATTATTTGAAATTTCAATCAATATTTACAAAAAAACTTGAGAGGTGTCTAGGGACACCCTGATGGAACGAAATTCCTTTCGATTAATTAGTGAAGGAATTGTAATAAAATTTTATTTTTTTTAATTTATAATAATATTTTTTTATTATTAACAAATATAATGTAATATAAACTTAATCAGTAGGCTCAATTTTAGTAATAATTGAGAGAGAGAGAGACAGACAGAGAAACACGCGCACGCCGCACGGCTAACAAATATAGCAAAAAGTGTCGTTACAACTTTTAGTCTTTTTTTTTTCCGTCTAGCCCCCTTTCGCAACGCGCGATAAGGAACTTCGTTCCAAAAATAGTTTTAACATTTTTTATAAAATATTTCTTAGATTTTAAATTAGTTTTAGCAGTGAACTACTATTATGTTGTAAGATAAATTTTCACGAAGTTAGATAAAAAGAAAAAAGTAGACTACCTATGCCATAGTGCCTACTCTATTTTATGTATCCATTATAACCTGTTTCTCATGAATAAAATGAAAATCCCCACCATATAAATGTTTTCAGAAGGAATACAAAAATTGTTTAGCTTGTTTTAAAGTAGCGTATTCGAAACAGGCAACGCACCTGCAGCTCTTCTGATGTTGCGAGTGTCCATGGGTGACGGTAGTTGCTTACCATCAGGTGACCCGTTTGCTCGTTTGCCCCCTTATTTAATAAAAAAAAAAGAAACGATACGATACACGACATCGCGCTGCATTTATTAATTACACAAGAAGACACATGTTTCATTGTAACAGTTCGAACGTCAGGTTGCACCGCGCTGCACATGTCATGTGAAACGTGTACTTTTTGTGTAGTATACAAAATTCAATTTTGAATAGCTATCTTAAAAATGTAGCGCCGTAGCTTCGCGTATCGTTGCCGTGTAAACTGAGGATATGCGACGAGAACCTAAGAGTCAACTAATAAGAAATTACGCTAAGGTAACCTCAATATTCAAAATACAAACGCCACGTACATTGTGTAAATACCTAAACATACAATTGTGATGCAGACTAATGTTGATATTATATTAAAATATAGCCTACTGATAACTTCTGCAAAATAGAAATCTTATGGATGCTCGTATCTCTGAATATATTTTTGCCTTTGATCTCTATTGATTGCATGAAAAGTTTAGCACACACCGCCTGGCAGCTCAATTATTATGATTGCATTACGTATTGTAATTAGACAATTTTCACATCCAACTACTATTATAAATGTGAAAGTTTGTGCGGATGGATATTTGTTACTCTTTCACGCAAAAACTACTGAACGGATTTCAGTGAAATTTAAGCTCTGGATTAACATATAGCCTACATTTTATCCCGAAAAAGTGCAGTGTTTTCGTGGGATGCTGTATTTACGCGGGCGGAGCCGCAGGCAAAAGCTAGATATATAAACATTTGCTCACGCCAGCTTCCCATCGGGGTAGGCAGAAACCACAGTCCTTCAATTCACCTCCACTCTTTACTCAGTAGAATGCCAATTTTAGTTCATAAAAAATAATAAATTTCTTCGTTGGTAAATAAAACAATATCATGACTCCATCTAGGTAGATTTAAATCATATGCATATAAATCCTACTACTATTATAAATGTGAAAGTTTGTGCGGATGGATATTTGTTACTCTTTCACGCAAAAACTACTGAACGGATTTCAGTGAAATTTTAGCTCTGGATTAACATATAGGCTACAATTAATCCCGAAAAAGTGCAGTGTTTTCGTGGGATACTGTATTTACGCGGGCGGAGCCGCAGGCAAAAGCTAGATATATAAACATTTGCTCACGCCAGCTTCCCATAGGGGTAGGCAGAAACCACAGTCCTCCAATTCACCTCCACTCTTTACTCAGTAGAATGCCAGTTTAAGTTCATAAAAAATAATAAATTTCTTCGTTGGTAAATAAAACAATATCATGACTCCATCTAGGTAGATTTAAATCATGTGCATATAAATCCTACTACTATTATAAATGTCAAACTTTGTGAGGATGGATGGATGGACTGTTACTCTTTCACGCAAAAAGTACTGAATGGATTTTGAGAAATTTGGTATGGTGGTAGTTAAAGCTCTGGATTAACACATAGGCTACATTTTATCCCAAAAAAGTACAGTTTTCCCGTGCAATACTGTATTTACGCGGGCGGAGCAGCGGGCAAAAGCTAGTAATGTATATGACGTGTATATAAAATTGTCTAAATACATTATTAAATGTAATGTTAAACTACTCAAAAGGAAAAATGTAACCTTTTATATATTAAGATTTATTTGTTATACATTGTTAAATGTAATGTTAAACTACCGTTTTCTGGGTTCCGTACCTCAAAAGGAAAAACGGAACCCTTATATTTTCAAGATGTCTTTGTTATGCGGCCGTCCGTCTGTCTGTCAAGACCCTTTATTTTGGGAACGCGTGGAGGTATCAAATCGTATAATCAGGTCTAGCTACGGTCCTTTGAAGCTGTGAAAAAATCTAATTTCTAAGTTTTTGCCACAAAAAACGCATGTTTCGACACTCTCAAGGGAATCAAAATTCATTGGGCGTTGACCCAGAACTACAAAAACATACTAGAAGTACAAGAAAACATGTGAACACTGCACAATTTGTAAAAATAGGGGTGTAAACTCTAAAATGGGGTCGAAATCTCTAGTTCAAATCGATTGTTGTGAACAAAAATGCAAAAAATCAAAGCTTACCAACTTTTTACCTCGACATGCCTCGTCTATAATATATATACGTCTATGTTGTAAACACTGAAAAGCATCGCTTGTGCGACTCTACCTAGAGTTTGCTGCTAATAGTATTAACTGTAAGCTGACTTCATAATAATAATATTTACTATGAAAACCCCATCTCAACATAGAATAAAATCGACAAGCAATGTAATTTCCAGAAAATGCAAGATTATATTTAGGGTCAGCTCACACTGAAACGAGGCGCGACGCGACGTGGTGCTACATTTTTTAGATAGCGATTCAAAATTGAACTTTATTCACTACACACGAAGATACATATCGCAAGAGAGGCGCCCCGCTACGCAGCCCGGTGCAGCTCGAAAATCGAACTCTTGCAATGAGACGTGTATCTTCTTGTGTAGTGAATAAAGTTCAATTTTGAATCGCTACCATAGAAATGCAGTCCCACGTCGCGTCTTGGTGTGAACTGACGCTTAGCTTTAAGAACATAGAGTAGAGATCGTCTAGTATAATAATAGATGCGTCGTTGTGTTACCATGTTTTCAAACACGTTAGCGAGAAATAGGTCATAGTTAAGAGAGTCAGGAATAGCTTATAGTGATATAAGTTTATTTACTATAGACGTTGTCCGTTGTTGTTGCGACTTCGTGCGCGCAAAAGGATATTCCGCAGAAACCGTACATTTTGCCGCAATAAAAAGTAGCCTATGTCCTTTCCCGTTGTCTACTCTGTATCTGTGCCATTTCATCGAAATTGGTCAGTAGTTTTGGGAGCCCATTCAATTCAAACGATCAAACATACAAACAAGCAAATCTTTCCTCTTTATTATTGGTAAAGCTATAGATAATCTGTGGCTAATGATTTGAATAAAGTATGCGCGGTAATTGTTAGTTACTACTTTCAGTACTTTTTGGTGATCATAATGATACAGCTAATAGTAGAAGCCTAGAAGGTCAATAATACTGATAATAATTAAATTAATGAGTCAGATTTTTCCCGATGTTTTCTAATATAGTGTAAATCGACCGTCTAAATGGCAATTCGCAAGTGACTAAACGGCAGGCGATCGATTTACAACGTTCGGCAAAAATCAAGCGACTTTAATCACCCGAGTAAATCTCGCATAAGCTTTTTCTGCGTAGAGGAGAGTGATCTGATCTACCAAAATTCCTCAGTCACAGAACTGATGCTCAACTGCAGCATTACTGGTCACGGTAACAGCTGTCCTCATGCCCGTTTGCTTAAATCGTACAGGAATGTTGATGATGCTGGTCATTAAAGCTATGGAAAACGAAGATCATTCCCTCAACAATGGCGGGAGACGGTGACGGATGTTCCTTCACAGAGTCCTTGTTCTAAGTATAGCTGCACTGTAAATATTTACAGTGTATAATAAATGTAGTATAATAACACGTACAGTTTACATTGTAATGTTTATGTTATGCAGTTCAACTTTTTAAAAGTAAAAAAAATAGTTTCTGCCATCGAACAATTTGACTACTTTTTAGTAAATCTTATGGAACGTTGTACTGGGCGAGGGGAGCGTATTTTTTTTTTCTAGGCTTTAATAAAACATACAATTATTAGAGATTCGAGATTGTTTATTTAACATATGTCTAACAATGAATAGGCGAAAAAAAAATGTATAAGCAACATGATGTCCCAATATAATCAGCCTCATAAATCATGGCTCTGGCCATTTTAACTTCACGCACGGGTTTGGCGCCATAGTTATGAAGATTTATCTTATTATTCAGCAATAATAACAATACACTATCGGAAGACTAATTCTAATATACTTGCGTCTAGCTAAATAGAGGGAAACATATAATTTTCCAATCGCATTAAATGCATTTTATATAATTTATATTGCTTGGGAACCGATGCAAAAACTGACGCCGCCTTATGAACGCAAGATGACTCCAAATACGACTAGCGTGAGACCGGCAAGGGACAGTACATTAAAATTCAACCGTCTGCAGCAAACTATCTACGATTTATTTTTTATGGGCCCTTAATAAATACTAAATGCATAGAAACGATATATTTTGTTAAATATCACTTCCAAAAATAAAATCAATTGTCATTTAAGGAGACGGCATAGAAATCATGATATTAATGAAATGATATATTTAATAATCAGGTCCTGTTTAAAAATATTGCGTCAGCTATTTGATAAATATAGTTTTTATGTATAGTTTTTAAAAGCTTTTTTGACCTTTTATCATTAAAAAAATTGAAACGGACTTTCTAGATTACTTAGTTTTTCTAAGTTATATTATCTTTAGTAAATAAGGTAATTATGATTCTCATATTCTAAGAAGTGTAATTTATAATTATTTTTTTTATAATTTCTGTTGTGATATTTAAAATGACTAGTGTAAATTAAATCGTTGGGAGATAAGAAAAACGTTAATTCAGGGTGAAAATTAAAGGTAAAACCATGCTGCTAATAGCCCTCGGCAACCTTCCTTTTTCTATGGAAATGTACGAAAATGACGTTTGCCGAAAGACATTGAGCTTGTGGTTGGACTGTACCTGCTACTACTATTGAGTCAACATAGCCTTTTTCTAGTTGGACGAAGTTCCCACTCATCGCCTACAATCATGATTATGCTCATTTCGCTATATACAGAGTGTAGTTTTACCCAAACCATTTTAACCAAACACTAAACTTCAATATTACAAAACAGTGTAAGTAGGTACCTATGCATTACTAAAAATTTGCGTAATTTACAGAGCATGATTAACATATCCTGACAACTGTAACTACCCATACGCTCCTACTGCCGTACAACGCGCCGGCTTTATAGGTCACGCACCCGCCGTGCTGTATAGGCCTCGGTTATGAATCTGATCAAAATTTAAGGTCACATGTTATACATTTTTGAATCGAGAATCGAATACTAATTATGCCCCTCGAATATCTATTTTTATTTTGAAGTCATTATGTATTACTACATCAGATCTTTTGACGAAGCCAAGCTGAAAGGAGATTTTGGGTACATACGTCATTATTCTATCTAGACGCGATTCGCCTACATTATGTACACCTGATATCATGTATACCATTATGTACACCAGATAAGAATACTGCAAAATGGGCAGTAATTAACAATCTATCACACAAGGCTGTGGCATAAGGTTAGATAGGACAAGAGTAAACTTTTAACCCTCGTGTGTGTGTTTTTAATGTAGTTTTTCTTGTTTAAAATCTTACATGATCGACAGTTTTCTTAGCATTTATTCATCATCATCAGCTCGCTGCTTGACAATTCGAAGATTAGTTAAAATTTTAAATTTTATTTATTTTCATTGAAGAGGAACGTATTTTTAGAGCACTTTACCCATAATATATTAACGTGAAATAATTTTAATAATAGATAATATAGACGCCACTTAAAACAATAATCACGTCGGCTTATTTCGTGTTTAAACTTTCGATTTTCAACCATTATCGGTTTATTCCGAGTTCAACCGCTAGATTTTCAACCCGCGTCCTACGTTTCGTCATAATGAGAATGGGGTAAAAATCTAGTAGTTGATTATGGAATAAACCATCATGTCTAATAATGATGCTGAGAGGGCAATCGGGTGATAGGTCCTACACCTTAAATGTAATTGGAGGTTAATAAAGTATAATTACATATTTTTTATTCATATAATCACCTATATTATTAGTTATTTAGCTCCAGCTTAGACGAAAAGTTCATATCATTGTTATGTGAGAATACAAAACTAAAAAGTATCCCTACTAATATTATAAATGTGAATGTAAGTTTGTTTGTTACGCTTTCACGCGAAAACTACTGAACGGATTTTGATGAAATTTGCTATGGTAGTAGTTTAGACTCTGGATTAAAACATAGGCTGCTTTTTATCCCGATAGTATATTTACGCGGGCGGAGCCGCGGGAATCAGCTAGTATTTTATACAAATTATTTTAAACGTTCTACGTTTTGTAAACTAATTGATAATAATCTACCCACTTATGCGTCAACACTACGTAGGTGTAAAAATACAACAATTTTATGTTCCCTCAAAAGGCTAATCGAATGAATTATTAGCTGTAAAAGCTCTTAACTTTGTAATAAAAAGAAAGGATTGTGTGGTTTTATGAAACCACGGTAAAAGTGAAACTTTTTTTCACATTATAGACATTTAACTAAAAATTTTCGGAATAATATTCCATTAAGGGTATAAAAATCGCTTCATCAATCTTAATTTTATAGCACTGGCACAAATGAGTACTAGTCTATACACTACACGGTCAGCTGATGCGAACTATAGGCGCCGCCATATTGGCCTCGGCTGCTCTGACGAGCGCCTTTCACTTTATCCCTATTTCGCGGCCGACCGTCACGCGACATGCAACACACAGACGAAAAAGTTTGAGACGATGAAGTATGAAGTGTCTTAATAATAATTATAACAGTCGTTTACGCTTTATATGGACGAACTGGATGTTAGTCGTGGCTTCGTATGCGCAGAAATAAATCCAGCGAGAAACGTACATTTCGCTGCGATAAAAAGGAGGCTACGTGTCAAATGTCAATCCAGAGTCTAAACTACCATACCAAAATTTCGCTTGAGTGTCGAGTAAAAGGTACCCCTTTTTAAACATTTTGCTAATTGATATGCATTATTTATTACTGTCTCGATTCTAGATAATAATATTATTGCATTCAAATTAAAATTTACATTACACATATTATCGAGCCTTAAGTATAGTAAAGAACCGGTCAGCTGTTGTATGGTTCCGTAGTTTCAAACAAATGTAAAGCAATATGGTAGTCCTCCTTTGTCTATACTTAAAATCCTCTACATAGGTGAAACAAAGAAAAATTATTTTAGCATTTCAATGCTATAAAATGAATATTCTTTATGTAAAATGTCATCTAAGCAGAACACACAAAACTTGTTGTTTCGATCATATTTATTCATATCAAATATTTATCATTGTATTAATATAAAATAAATTTATTAGTGTGTTAAAAAAGCTGACAGAGACATTTCATGTTTTTTATTGCAATACACTTTAAATATTTAAATTGGTACAAAAATAGCCAATTGTCAAGACTGCAGTGCGTGTATTTTATAATGGAAAATCATTCACACAATCATTGAAAACATTGATCACGTCGCAGAACATGCGTTTGTTACTGCGATACTCAACAATGCATCTCACGACAGACGATAGTGGGAAGCAATTCCTCTCGTAAGAATTACGAAGCCATAAACACAAACATTTATCAATCGTGGCGCCAAGCCTACACCAACATCTTCCAATAAAAAAGAAAAATAAACAGACGGAGCCACGGATCCCGGCGCCTAATCTGTCGCTCGGCACGTGGACCTAGTCCCTTATTTACTTTTTTTTCTTGGAACGCATTCCTACTTTTTTGTGTAGAAGGGTTCACTTATCCCAGACTCCCTTTCTATTTACGGAATGACTCATATTGTTTGTTTAAACGTCTGTACTGGCCGTTCAAACATCTCGTTTTGAATCGTGTATTTGAAAGCGTTAACATGTCTTGGATGTTTTCCTACTGGCTTAAAGAATTTGACGCCGGTCGGTTCGTGGTTTAAAATAAATTAAGAATGTAGAAACGCTGTTCAAATGTTATTTTTAGGACCTGTTTTTGTATTATAAATAGAGGAAATATTTGTTTGTTTGTTTGCATTGAATAGGTTCCTAAAACAGTGGGCCGATTTTGATGAAATTAGGCACTGATATAGAGTAGACCACAGGGAAGGGCATAGGTCACATTATAATTGCAGCAAAGTGTACGCTTTCTGCAGGATTACTATTTGCACGCACGAAGTCGCGGGCAATATCTAGTTAGTTATATTTTAGTATACTGGATTGTCAGATTAATTCTGCATATTTGAAAGCTTGCATGTAGGTTTAAATCGCGAGTTTAACTCTAGGCATCAACTTGCGACAATGTTACTACCGTACAGTATATTTACCGTGTAGTCTTAATTTTCGCAACTTTTCGGCATTCGAAATTAAATCCTACGACCCATAAATTATGCAGAAGCTCTGTAAACGTTTGTTTATGGTAAAACATGCACGACTGTCAATCACACCCGTTATGGTGTTGCCCCATCGAAATCACTACCATCTATAGAATGCAAAGGAGCCCGCAGCTTTTTTCTGCCGCCAAAATTAATGTCACCTCATTATCTTTGATTTATGCCTGCATTGTATTCCGCAATTTCGATTTTTGATTACTGTGAACCGTTATTAAGGCTTATTTGTTAACTCGTCACAGAACAAACACGTTTTCATGTAAATATACTTGTATGAGTCGCCACGGTGAGCGATAAAATTATCTACCTAAAGACGAAAATTATATAATACATGTTACCATTCGGTGATAGCGAGTTTACATGTCGGGCGGGCATATCGTGCGAATAATTTCGCGATTAGGCCCCGGCGTCAGTGACAGTTAATTTTCAATTTAAGAACTAATTAAAAAATCAACCAATTAAAGAAAGCTGTTACTTAAAAAAATATAGACTTGATACGTGTGCACTGTGCTTTTTAAGCTGTTGTTATAAAATTATTAAAATTATTTCCAAAGCTCTTGTACGAATTTTAAATTATGTGAAAACATTTTAAATGCTTATGTTGATCTAGAATAATCAATTAGTCGTTTTCTCATCTTTTCAGGTCCATTATAATGCAAGATAAGCCGAACATATCGATTTCGAATTATAAACACAAAGTTGTATAGTGTATGAGCAGTGTTGTGATGTGCCGGTAGCGTCAGCCAATATGAGTGCTAGTGTCTGCAGAGCCAGCAACATGGATGTGCTGTGGTCCATATTCAAGCTGCTGCTGTTTCAAATGATGGTGATGAGGTGCAGTGGCAAGCAGCTGCCGGTGAGGGTGGAGTTGAACCACGTGGATGAGGTTCAAGATAGCATAAGACAGTTTGTACATACCGGTAAGTTGCCCTTATAATTGTAGATTACAGTAATATGTCTAACGACCGCGCTCAGAGACATTTAATGCTTACTTGAGGAGCTACTTAGTACAGACTTTGACATAAATATTTTATACTTATGTACCATATTATAGTTTCTGTCAATATCTCGAATATAGACTCCTTATTCCTTAAATAAACATTAAATGTCTCTGAGTGCGGCCGTAAGTAGGTATACTTTTCGTAAATTCCTTGAAGTTAGCAAACAGTTCCTTTGTAAACATTCGACCTCATTTGAATGAAAATAATTTTCCAAATAGTTATCGTAAGAAACTTTGTAAATTGTGGCCTAGTTTTAATGCTGTAAAACAAATTTTGGTAAGATTAGTCATAATTTATCATTTAAAATATCATATGATAAAAAATATTTATATTACATAATTGAACTTTCTTGAAATATCAAACCAGTACCTAACTCTTTTGGGTTAAGTCGCTCTACCGTCACTCGACTGCATTTACCGCAAGCAATTAAAGGAAATGATAAATAAAGGCAAAATAAACTTGTAATAGCTAATCATACAAGTCGTTTTGTATGTCGTGTTGTTTGAAATGTAGATAAGTGGCCGCCCGGACTCCCGGCTGACGCGACGGGAGATTACTTTGAAGGATGATTCTGTGCGCGTGTGTCGATTAAGAAAAAAAGTCAATGTCAGTTGGAATTCCTGGATTCTTTTTATTACTTGATGCTGAGGTTTGATGCGGTACATCCGTGTTATCAGTAGGTACATTGAATTTCATTTTTTTATTTTTTTATTATAGCTAGACACAGTTTTCGTAAGGTAATTAATTTGTTTCCCGAAGTGTAAACAAAGTAGTGAAGTTAGTTTTTCCACTTACCATCTTATACTTTAAACGAGACAATCTTGTATATATATATATATATTCGGTTTCTCGAAAACGGCTGTAAATATTGCCATGAAACGTAGTATATAAGGAGTTTAGGGGAGAAAATTAGATGTAGCTAGATCGTATCTCTGGGAATCTGCGCATTTTAAGCTATATGTATGTTTTCTTTCGTCGTGCAACAATATATCAATAATTTCGACACTATAGAGTCAGTCCGATTGGCAGAATGGTATGCGGATGAATAATTTTTGCTTTGTTCGTTCGGATTTTGATGGGTTCGAATCCCAATCATATAAAATTTTTCTCATTTTTTTTTCTCAGAACTCCGAGCAAAGCCCGGTTACTCAGGTACTTTTAATAAAATAAGCTAATTTTAATTTTGTTTTGCTCTAATTTATTTTCAATTTCTTATCACTATGCAATTTTGTTAAAAAAAATCAATTTTCGTGGTATTGGTTATCACTTGTTATAGCAAAGTCACCTGATATTGCAAAGGTCATTTATCACCACTCAATGATCTCGTGAAAGTCAGTTAAAAATTTAAGTAACCCTCAGATTGTCAAGCTGTGAGCGAGCTGATGATGATTAATCATAGCTTAGAACACTTTCGATCGTGTCAACTTTTAAACAATAGAAAACTAGATTAAAATCGGTTTGTTCATACGGAGCTACGATATCACGGACACAGAGACACAAACACGTCCAACTTATAACATCGAGGGGTGTTTTCGTCTTGGGTTGGCGATGTTTAACTTTATTATCTGCATGAGTGGGACTACAAAGGCGGTGTAAAAGTACCTGAAGGTCGCCGCGTTCGCTTTAACGATTCGTATAGTGTTACGATAGTTTCCAATTACTCGTATAAAAGTTATTGGGCCTTGTATTTTATTTTTTACGTGAAAGCGTGAAAGGATTAAACAGATAGGCTTTTTACTATAATATAATGCAATAGTAAATATGCATTATATTAATGTAAATAACTACATTATTTATAATACCTAACTTTCTTTTTAACAAAAATTATAATCTATTGGCACCTCATTAATTAAAATCGGACTAGTAGTTTACGCGCTACGGTAGAAAAATATACAAAGATACATACAATATATACATAGACTGCCAAAATCTACCCTTCCTTTGGGCTTCGCCGTAGTTGGGTAAAAAGCTCCAATTCTTGTCAAAATATTTGTAGACACCACCCTTGATGATGATGGTGATAATTCTGAATAAAAATTACCTAATTATCATAGCGAGAGTAAAGTATAACGATCTGAATCTGTTATCTCCATTATTGCTTATCACCGTTGTCAATATTTGTGGAGCGAATCTTATCTGAGTGCAGAAAAGGCGCGAATCTACGTGACGTGACGCAGTATGACGCGTGACGTCACTTCTGTCATACGAGGATCACTGATTATTATTTTTGATCGTAACAGGTACAATCTCAGGTTAATAGCTATAACGTTTTATCTGTGATCGTAACAGGTTGTGATTTATTTTATTATTTTTAAGGCGAGTACTTTTTAATCAATTTCCAAAAAAAGGAGGCGGTTAACGTTCGGCTGTATATATATTTTTTTTATATTCATCTATTACTCCGCCGTCTGTTGACCGATTTTCAAAATTCTTTTTTGATGTATAGAGTATAATCCCAAATTGGTCCTTTTGATCTTAAAGTGGTGGCTATCTTTGAACATTACTCTGCCGTTTATGGACGTATTTGCAAAATTATTTTGTTGTTGTAAAGGGTATAATTCGAAATTGATCCTTTAGTCACTAAAGCGGAAACCTGATGATGGGATGGAATCGAGGGAACTCCTCGAAACTTATATGGACACATATATGATTGATTGAAAGAGTGATTTTGACTCTTTGTGAAGCATATGCTCCCAAAAAAAAAATATTTTGCACCAAGGCTTACCGTAGATCCAAAAGCACTGAACAGAACTCCTCAGTCTTTAATGGTACGCATTTGAAAATTTCGGCATTGTTTAAAGAACTGCAAGCATATACCACTGTGTAACTTACAGTAATTATGATCATCATCTTATTTACAATACCTAATGGAAGCTTGGCGTGTATTCAATTATACATTCAATCGTTTATTTTAAACGTTCTTAAAATGTATTAATAATAATTAAACAAATATCACTAAAAAGGGAATACTTATTATTTTTTAACAAAAAATTAAACCGACTTCCAAAGTAGAAATACACAAAACAGTATGAAATAAATCTTATTTTCTAAATAATTCCCCTATAAATTCGGCTAAAATTTTAACTATTTCTCTTCTCAATCTTCTTAATTATGAAGTCGGTACCAGTAAATTTGAACGTGAGTTCTATAAAATATTGTAGGATATTTATTGTTATTTTTTAAAATTCCTTACCCAAAGGGTAAAAACGAAACACTATTACTAATACTCCGCTGTCCGTCCATCTGTCACCAGGCTGTATCTCATGAACCGTGAAAGCTAGACAGTTGAAATTTTAACAGATGATGTATATTCTGTTGCCGGTATAACAACAAACACGTCTTATATGCGCTCTTTGAAACAACCAATCAGTTCTCAAGGTTCCAATATTTCCAGTACAGTCGGGTTTTTTGCGAAGCACCTGAAAATTGTGAGGAAGATGTCGAAATTTTATCTCAGAATCAAATAATCCGGGCTCTTTGTAATAATCTTATGATCTTCGCAAATATCCTAATTTTCCAATTTTCTTACGACATATTAAAAAGAGAACAATCAAAAGCTATTATAATAATGTTAGTTAAATATATTTTTATCGATATATAACATGGTGTCATAATATAAATATACAGTAACGCGTCGTTTCCTCTGTACAATTCTACAACGCTCTTATCACATCATGCATAATACCTGTTTGCTTATTCCGATTATACTATTAAAGATGATGTAACTTTCTTTATCGCTACAAACAAAATTAGTCTCTCTCACGTAGTAACTTCTTAATTTTCCATGCAAAAGTTTGCATTTATATGTCAACCGCAGGTATGCTTTTCTCTATTTTTATTAATAATAATAATGTCTATGGACGCTTCACACCACGTCAATCTGGTCCCGTGCTAAGTATCCGAAGAACTTGTGTTACATGTACCAGACAACGAGAAGTACATTTAATACTTTTATACTATACATATTATATTTAAGGTTTTTATTATACTATACAAGTATTAAATACTCATCCTGGGTCATCCCAGGAAAACAGAAACTATTTTTACCATGAAGAGATTCGAACCCGCGACCTCCGACGACGCCAACGCGCTAACTGAGCCTAGAGGTCGTCAAAGAAGGATTTATACGGGTAAATATCTTTAATTAAATAGAAGTTTTTAAACGACTAATAAACTTAAAATAATACATGAATACACTAGTCACTATTTAATAAATGCGATATAGTTTAAAACTAATTTTCAAACATCTTCTTATATAATCTAAATAAATTTATGGGCATAATCTCATTTATAAAGGTTATTCTATACTCTGTATTATCTAATCTTAAAAATCTCAAAACAGACTCGTTGTGTATTATATCATTTGTCTTTTAAAACGTTTAAGAGTGTTTTTCTAGTATGTTTCCTTTGTAAATTGTCCACCTACGCGAGGAGGTCGCTGCTCTGTGGAACAAGTCGCTTGTAGGGGCGGGTACTGTACCGCCAATTTTATAACACGGTCATTACACAGTATAATCTTATATAGTAAACCATCATGAGGCCTATGTTATAATGATACAATTAAACTCAGCGTTGTGTGTGAATAAGGGATATTTACGAATACTTATTTCGTAGGAGTCTTATCAAAAAGGTTAAAGTTTAACTTAAGCCTACGCAGCTAGTGTCACGGTTAAACACTAGTGACATACACAAATTAGTCACAAAAACGTCATTAGAGCAGATTCTTATATGGTGCTCGTAACTCTATTGAATGTAGAGTCCAAAAGTACTATCAGGGAATCTAATTTATTCAATGTTCTCCTAATTTATTTGTATTATAATGACGGCATGCAGTCACAATACAATATATATATATATATATATATATATATATCTATATATATATATATATATATATATATATATATATATATATATATATATATATATATGTCATAATACGAACAAATTATGACAACGGTCAACCTGCTTATGGATTAGATTCCCTGATAGTACTTTTGTGTATATACAAATTGACACCCACATTAGTCGCAAATCATTTATTATAGGATTATTGGGATTTGGAAATCTAAATTAAATGTAGCCAATGTTTATAACAAATCACAATGTCCCACGCATATACAAGAAAACCCTGCGCTAATCACAATATAATCTACATAATTATACATATAAAATTACTTTTATTACACAAATGTATTATTTAAAATTACTCTCGTTAATCTTACATTTTTATCTGAGCATTGTGGGTTTATATTGTGTATAGCCTGTCGATAACCTCCTTGTAGCTCGTTTGTAACAAAACCACATTTCCTTTATATTATAACTTATTATTGTTGTTTGTATCTTCAACAGCAGGATCGATTTATTACGCTATAAATTTATATTAATAATAACTCCCCACACCGATTTCTGTGACGGTGGCCGGTTTCATTGAAACCAGGCCAGCTACGCAGGAGTAACTTTACTCTAATAACCCAGTGGGACGGATGACCGACACCATGGCACTGGCGAGAGTTCCGACTTTTTACATGCCCATCCGACGCATGGATCATATTTCTTGTCAGACAATCAGGTGATCAGCCTGCATTGTCCTAACCAAACTTGGAAACGACATTTTTTGTTGTTCCAATGCGGGGATCGAACCCACGACCTCCAAGTCGAAAGCCAATCTCTGACCACTACACCACGGAGGCTCTCATTATATAAATTTATATTATCACAATTATATAATGCACACACTAATAGAGGCGGTTTTGAATAATTACGCTGTAGGCAGTTATTAAAATCCATAACAATAAATAAAAATACCAAGAACACTTGTAACAAATTATGCTTGATGTGTGTATATGGAAAAAATGTAAAATGTGCTCTTAAACACTGTCATTATGCTTTGAAATTATTTACTACAGGGAGTGGTTACTAGTTAGCCCTAAATTAGTTTTACTGATAAAGTCTCAAGTACCAAAACATGACGTGTACTGAATAAAGTTAATTTTGAATATTTATAAGTGTCAGATAGCTGTCAGATTTTTAGTAAATAATATAGATATAAAGTAAGCAGCAACAGAACTTTCGAATAATATTTCCGACACTTATTAGACTAGCTTTTGCGCTTGATTGGTCCACGTCCGCTTGATCCCCATTGCACCCCCGTGAAGGATGAATTTCCTTCCATCCTTTTTTAACGGATGTAGACACGTCATAATAACTCTCTGCGTGCGAAAATTCAGCACAATCCGTTCAGTAGTTGATATTTTTTATACATACTTACTTCAAGCCTTTAGATCACGAACTTCAAAAAACGAAAACGTATTTTATGATAAAATGTAAAATTAGTGCAAATTAAAAGATTTTCCATACAAACTTTCAACCCCTATTTTGCCCCTTGAGGGATAGAATTTCTCAAAATCCTATCTTAGTATTCGTCTACGTTGTAAATTAAAACTACTGTCCAAATTTCACATTTCTACCATTAGCGGCGTGTGTGTGATGTTAGTGAATCAGTGGGGACATTTCCTTTTTATATATATAGCTGATAGTCAAACTGGCCCTAAGTATCGTAAAATCGCACAGCACTTAGACGATTTTTTATTAAAATAAGCGGCGAACAAAGCCTGTGCAGACGCCATAGCTGGTATCGCGTGTACAACGTGACTCGCAGCTGACTGTGCAAGCCTACTTCATAGGAAATTGATCATATGATCACTGATAACTTTGGGATCCTTATTGCATCGCATAAAACGCACTATTCAACAACTTTGAATGCTACTAGATACCCTTATGTGCAGTTCTTAAGCCGAAGTTGCTACAGTATGTGTTTATTTACATCAAGAATCTAAGGTACCATAGAACAACTTGCCTCTCGACCAGAGTGCTTAGTGTGAGTTTTTCTTTTCGCATTCGATCATGAGCGCGTTTGGCGCCTTTGACCTAGTTGTCGCGTTTACAACTAGGTGGCGCTGTACAAATAACATACAAATTCCTAGTAAACGCCAAACGCGCTCACGATCGAATGCGCAAAGAACTCACACTTATAAGACGTAGTTCAACTACGTCTGCAGTCGTCGCGGTCACTTCTTTTATGTTTAAATATTTTGAGGCAGCCTAGAGGCGTCAAGCAGGATCATTGTCGATATTGTACTTAAAAACATGAGCTTTATAATAAAGCTTTGTTTATAATATCGTTTTTTCGTAATAAAATTATATTATATTATTATCCGGCGTCGGATCGCATCGCTGATGTTCCGCACGCGTGGGGCGCCCCAACACCATCCTGAACATGCTCAGCGCCAAGCTGGACAGCCTTCTGTGGCACTAGGTCCAAGCACACGTTCAAATTTCATTTATATACTTACGATATTATAGGCTACGCCTGAAATAAACATATTTTTTGGAACGAAGTTCGTTATCGCGCGTTCGCGCGTTGCGAATGGGAGCTAGACGGAAAAAATTAAGACTGTAACGACACTTTTTGCTATAGTTGTAAGCCGTGCGGCGTGCGAGTGTTTCTCTGTCTGTCTCTCTCTCTCTCTCTCTCTCAACTATTCGTTCCATCCGGGTGTCCCTTGACACCTCTCAAGTTTTCGTTATTTCGTTATTACTATATATATATATATATATATATATATATATATATATATATATATATATATATATATATATATATATATATAAATAAAATAATCTTAAAATATGGAATCTCTATTCGTTTATAGATATTTTTATCAAAACAAATAGGTAAGCGTATAAATAATATTTCTAGATATCTACTCAATGTTTAGTACAAATCATCACGTAGGACAGAGAACCAATACCAAGTGTATTTTCGTCTAACGCCTAAAAATAACAAAAAAATCATAAAAGTTTGCGGGGCTTTAGAGATACATATCATGTTTTATGTGCTGAGATCAAACGAAAATGTTTATCTTAACACTTCATATGTACTTCATACGGTTTACTACATAGTTGTAAAATATACAAATAATATATAGGTATACAATAATAATATAGGTCACTGAAAACTTGGTGATCGGTTTGTGTTCTGAACAAATATAAAACCAATTTTTATAGTGAATACTTCTTAAGAAACTCGACGAAAGTAAAAACAACTACGAAAAGAAACAACTTCGACTAGAGGATAAAACATGCTGTGAGTGTGAGAGTACAAGAGTGCAAGAGAAGATGTATTTTCGAAGGTTTCACCTCATATCGCGCGTACTACTGACACTTGTTTTTTTATTCACCTTGAAGCCTAAACACTCGATCCACACACACCTAAATAACGACTAATGCTCCGAGTGTTAACTAAAAGATCTATTGAGAGACGGACTATCAACACTTGGATGTCAACACCTCGATAATTGAATTTCATTGATGATACGTTACCTCGAAATAACCAAACATCAGATTCGCTTTCGATCTGTTGCCACTTCAACACTACATCAATCACACACAAAATTACAACTTCATTTGAATATGATTATACTTGCATACTGTATTTGTTATAATTATTGAGACATAGTTTTCGAAACATCCTTTTTTAGAAACGAGCAGATGGATGGCAGGCGATTACTGGCACTTATGGACACTCGCAACACTAGAGGTGCTGAGTTGCGCACTTGTGTTCCTGGTCCTTAAAATTCCAAACCCGATGGGCCTCCGATAAACTAACTCACTCGGCGAAACAAAATACATGCGTATTTCACGTCGGTTTTCTGTGAGGCAGTGGTATTTACCCAGTCGAGCCGGCCCATTCGTGCCCAAGAATGGCTCTCCCACGTTTTGTTTATTATGATCACTACTGTACATTGAGTAATGTAGAAAATCTAAAAATATCATAAATCATAAAAATTACAGGTACCAGACAACTGGAAGGATATTTAATACTTTTATACTATACTACCATTTAAGATTTTTATTATGTTATACACATATTTAATACACATCCATGACCCAGGAACACAGAAAACTTTTTTGTTCCCTCGGCGAGATTCGAACCGGCGACCTCCGGCTTGAGCGCCGACACACTAACCACTGAGCCACAGAGGTCGTCGAACGAACGATGATGAAATGCCTCTGGCTCCAATGAGTCTGAGAGAGAGAGTCTGAAGTCTGAACTGAGCCAACTCTCAGCTTGAGTGGTCGATAGATAAAAACTTCTCATAAGAGTCATAAGACTAGCGACGTGATAAATTGCAGGCAGTAAAGTTTTGAATATATCAACGAAAATCACATAAAACTGCCTAGTGGAGTCGAATTACTAGTGAGGTGGCCTGCGTCATCGTTAATAAACACGAGCCAAACAGCACAGACCATGTTATCTTCCCCAGTCAGCCATTTTTGTGCTGAGCCTGTGACTTTTTTTATAGTTTCCGTCTTTCCAGGAAAGCGCGATCATCTAAACACTATTGACCCTATTTTACAACACGCACTTCTCTATATAAATAAAACTAGTAAGGTTTATGTTTGTGCGTCTCGATGTGTAGTTAGGTTTGAAATCAATAACGTTGCATAATATAGAAGTAATAAAAAGTCTTATTGACAGATGTCACAAGCACAGCCTATCTGGTTAGCCAAAAGGCTATATATAGTGTAGACGTATCTGTGTTAAGCATCTCTCTCATATGTACCAATAAAGGAGAATATAACTATTGTTGCTGTATTATTATTATCACCAGTCAAGCGTAAGAAGGATCTGTAAGAACCATGACGTCGCAGCCCCCAACACTTTATGTATTAATATAGTCATATCTCACTATCTTCAGTACACTTACCATATTTTCATAATTTTCTACTGAACAATTGATTATATTTATTAAAAATACTCCAAAAAATAATAAATTAACAACATTTTTCAGGCACATTATAATAAAGTAGTGTCCGGGAAAATAGTTCTCTTGAATAGTAGATAGAAAAGTTACCAACGTAGATAAAGTCGCGTGTATTTTCCTAGTAGTGTTTTAAAAGTGATAGTGCTTGGTCAACTTTAAATTATTTTGTTCAAGAAACAAAATTATGTAATTGGGACAATGTTATTTATCTTAATAATTAATTGTATAAAATATTATAATTATAAATATTAAATACGAAAATTGGATGGTGAGTGGTGACTGATAACCAGCTCACAAATTGAAATATGCTACCATTGCTACCAACTGTTTAACCCACGGATAAGATAAATGAGGTTGGATTGACAACCGTGATACTTTTACTTGAAAACCAGCGTCGCCGCCTGTCTCCCACCAATGCACTCCACTACATAAGAAATAATAATACATACACGAATTACGCACACTAATTAACAAACCACACCTAGAACAGAGGGCTGCGATTTGGTACTCACACTACGTTGAGTCGGTAACGTTACGACACAACCACATGCTCAAAATTCACACGCACGCTAGGGCTTGCTATGATCGATAGGAATTTTCGATAATGAAAATGGTCAAACTTGAATCTCGAAATCATCTTAGTTTCAGTTAGATTTACGATTTATGAGCCCTAACTTTTGAATGCGGCGGGGGGAGTAGCGGGGCAAGTATGGTTGCGCGTGTACAATATGTGCATCCCCACTATTTTTGCCGAGGGCTCATCGTAAATCGTAAACCGTCCTGTAGCTATTGGTAATTGAATGAAAAATTTTAATAACGGGAGCACTAGTAATTTTATATTTTATATATGTAACTAAAACATTGTGTCAATGGCGAATTTAATTGGTATTGGGATAGAAAATGAAAAAAAATATCAACATTTATTACCTTTATTTGTAATCAAAAATATTAGAAAATCAAAGCAAAAAAAGAAGTCGATGGTCGATAAATATTATGTAACAAAAAAAAGACTAGCAAAATTTTACTACCGAGAACAGTAGTAACCCATTCTGAAGAAAAATAATTTGTCGATAAATCATCGATCACTGACTGCACTATCCAGGCGACCGAAGCGGACGTGACGCGAACGAGTCGAAAGGCGCAGTAATTTGGCTCGCTTCGCAACTCATTGCGCGTCAGATGTGTCTTCTCGCGAAATATTTGCGTGCTTCACCAGCAATGTATATTTTCCGTGATTCTTGGATTAATTGTCGTTTCTACTTAGAATTTCATAATTCGAACTAGTTTTTTGGGAAAAAAATTAAAAAACTAAGGTTTTTATGCTTACCGATGAAAAGAAATTCCTCCTTGTTTCATATTTGATGTCCGACTCTTTAATTTGCACATAATAATCACACAACACGGCATTTTCAAAAGATATTAGCGCTGCTCCGTACTGCGAGGCAATCAACAAGCGACTAAAAAGTATGAACGCGTGGTTCGGTTGAAGTATGATTGTCCAATCACACTTGTGGCGCGTCTGCCCCGCGCACATTGCCAATCCAACCTCATTTATCTTATCCGTGGTTTAACCCGAGTGACTTGCTCTACATAAAATATTTCCAGTATAGTGTTGCTTTAATATTTCGAATACCCATGCTTACAAGTAATATTTATTACACAATATCTTCTGTTAGTCTGACCATAGTCATATAAATAACCATAATAATATTAATAAATATGTGTAGCAATAACTTTTTGTACAGTATTACGAGAATTGTGCGAACGGAGGAGTATGATATTTTGTACAGTTATTTTTTATGTGGAGGAAGGTAGGTACACTTAAAGCTAATATTTTGTATTAATGCTTAGAAATTGAATAAAAAAGAAGAAAATAATAATAAAAATAATAAACACACACACACACACCACCACGATAATAATTAGCAAGATTAGCACATTTAGTTAATATTTGACGTTTGTCAATCTGTCATAAACATTTTATTAATTATTGTGGGCGAATTTCGACCTCAAGGCGACCTGTAGTTTTGTTAATTACCACAGTGTCATAGACGTCACTTCAATTGTTTTACACAACAAGTCAAACAAACTGCCATCCATTTAGAAAATTAAAAGATGTCATGATGTCAAGACATGTGATCATGATATCTGACATGTGTCAGATACAAGTTTACACACTAAATTATGAAACCCTTTTGTCCGCAGGAATGTATTCACATAGAGACCTGGACCCGTCGCAGGTTCAGGTCGTCACACCGGTGAAGGTGTCGCACGACGGCGCGTTCCTGTCGCACGACGTGCAACACGCGCACGACCATGGGCATGCGCGTGCGCGACGCGATCTACACGGGGTCGAACACCATCTGCCGCATATGCTCCACTACAATCTGACCGTCGATGGTCGGGACCTTAGGCTGGATCTAAGGTAAACATAAAATCACACTTGACATTTTTAATTAAAAAACTTACAGCGGACAGCTGAGAACTATCTAGAACTACGCCAGTCATACGGGCGTCGAATTTTGAATTAAAAAACTTGTTTATTTGTTTTTGCATTAGAGATATCTGACAGCGGACAGCTGAGAACTATCTATAACTACGCCAGACGTACGGGCGCCGAATTTTGAATTAAAAACTTGATTAGTTACTTTTGCATTAGAGATATCTGACAGCGGACAGCTGAGAACTATCTAGAACTACGCCAGTCGTACGGGCGCCGAATATTCCACACATATTCACCATATCATGCCACTCGAACAGATCGAAGATAAGACGTGTTTACTTAAATGAAAATCAGACCCTGACCGTGAATATCAAAGTTCATTATATAGATGTTCCTTATCAGATATCTCGCTATCTTACACGAATAAAAGAGAGGAAAAATATTCGTAATTTTCTCCTTTAAAAAAACTACAAATAATAAAAATAGAAAAACCAGCCAGATATATATCATTAACCGACTTTTTTGATGCTTAATATTAGGCCCTTACAAATGAAGTTGGCGTTTTGTCGTACTAGCCACTTTGATCTCAAATATCAACTTCTTTGGTTAGGAATTTCAATTTCAAATTTATACCGCTATTTACTCATGCATTTGTGTTTCGAAAATCGTAATTAATTTTTTTTCCTCTTTTGGTATTTTCTTTGCGTCACTTTGTTTACACTTGAAAACTTGAAATATCGTATTATTTTCGAGTACGAGTTCCACCGTGACACCAGTACTACAGAAACGGCTCGAAGGATTAATGATGTGTATGGCGGCGGTGTCGCAAAAGAAAACACAGCGCGGTTTTGGTTCCGACGTTTTCGTTCTGGAAACTTCGACCTGCAGAACAAGCCCAGCGGATCCATCGCGAACCACGTCCGAGTTAGCTAGGTGTTAGTGATAAAATTGTTTTAATCCACTTGAAGCAAATTGGAAAGGTGAAAAAGCTTGAAAGGTTCTTCATGAATTGAGTGCAGAAAACCCACAAACACGCGTAGACTGCTGCTGCGTTAACTCGCCGTACTCAACCGGCACAATAATTAAGAGATTTTAAATCGAATCATTACCTGTGATGAAAAGTCCATCCTGTACGATAATTGGAAATACTCATCGCAATGGCTGAACCCTGGCGAACCAGCCAAAGCCTGCTCCAAGCGAAAATTTACTCAAAAAAGTTACTTGTGAGCGTTTGGTAGACTAGTGTCGGTGTCGTTCACTACAGCTTTCTTAAATCTAGCCAGACGATTACAGCAGATGTCTATTGCCAGCAACTGCAAATCATGATGGAAAAGCTAGCAGCTAAACAACCGAGGTCATTCGCTCTAGGCCACTGCTGCTTCAGGACAACGCTAGACCACACACTGCACAACAGACGGCTACAAAATTAGAAGAGCTTCAATTGGAATGTCTAAGACATCCACCGAACTCCCCGCACCCTGCTCCAACAGATTACCAGATAACCTTTTTTTTAGAAATTTGGATAACTTCTTGCAAGGGAAAAAATACAATTCCGATGTGGCAGTCCAAAGCGCCTTCAAAGATTTTATTGATTCCTGTCCAAATGGTTTTTTTAGTAAAAGAATCGATGAACAACCTATGAGATGGCTATAGTGCATAGATAGCAATGGTATATACTTTAAATATGTATATTATGTTTAAAAAAATCGACTTTATGTTCCTCCTTTACAAAACGCCAATTTCATATGTAATGACCATTATCATTACTTACCGCTTGTGTGAGTAGTAATCGATTCGGTGCTGCGGGCTGCATATGTGATAAGTTACGCATAATATTATGTACAATCACCATAGGTGAGCCATTCGCTCAACTAGTATCTTATCAAGATAATAGAGCACTAGACAACTTATTGACCTACTTCAGATATCTCAATCTTCAAATATTCAAATAGGTGAATAATGAGGCCTTATTAAGATTATGTAACACAGTTTTGTTTATTAATTAAATAGATGTAGAAGACATATTTTTGGCATAGTATAATTATTACTTTTTCTGCATTTTTGGGTTCCGTTTTTTCGCCGTACAACGAGGTCACAACACTACGTTGTGACGACATCGCACAAACGACGTCGTACATTAACGGAGATGAATACATCTAAAATATTTAGTTTCATTAATATACTCAGAAATATTACTACTTGGTATATGTAATAAAATATAACATTTTATGTGTAGTTTATTAATTAGATACATCCAAAAAGTACAAAAAAGTTTTTTTTTGCTAAATTAGTAAACAAAACCTACATCATTATAAGTTTACTTCCATTATATAATATACAAAAACTTTCTTTATGGTAAGTATGAACTTAAACGCACAAATATGTTCCTGCGGCCTTATACTTCATACACTTTAACCTAGGCGTGACGTCACAGCTAGATACGACTTTAGTATGGAACGATTTCACGAGACTTTTTTTATACAAATCGCTGTACCTTTGAAAGTATTGACTTTTGATATACTGTTTCTTCTGATAAGTTACTCATATTTAAGATTACTATTTATTTATGCAATAAAAAAACAGTCATCTATGCAATTGTTGTAGAATGTATTGCAATGCTATTGGCGTTTTAGGCGACGCGTCGTCACAGCGCAGTGTTGTAGCCTCATCCTTATAAGAGGAACCCTCGGAGGGCGCTCGCTCTTGTCCGATTTTATAAACAATATGATGATGATAACATAGATATATATATTAGGTATATCTAGGTTTAGATTTTTATTTGAAATGTCCAGTACTGCAGAACGGCAATTACCTATTATAAAAAGAGGGATCATAATATATAAAATCAAACGTTATTACGTTGACAACTGACATGTCAACTGTTGTAGTTGAACATTGAAGGACAACAATTATTTAGTCCATAGAATAGAGTTCCTTTAGACCTCTTTAAAAATGAATGTCAAACAAAAGGTTCAACGGGCCAAGTATACAATGGAGTGTATAATATACCTACTAAACTAGTCGTACGAGAGTGTAAGATAACACATCGTGAAGTGTAACACGATCGCTGCACTGAATCGGTCTCTAGCTCCGACGAGTCTGAAATATATTCTCCGACCTTCTTGTTTGAACTTGGCTGCTATCACGCAGTTATCACTGTTTGTTTAGTTTTTGTATCGTACATACGGAACATCCAATTCATTCATAGCAATCGTTAGACAACTTTTACTTAATATAATTCTGTAAAGTAATAGAGGGTATATTTTTATTTGTCGTTCAGGCAGTAAAGTGTTTGTGAAAAATCAATCTTTGACCACATTTAGCTTATTCAATTATTTCCCATCAATCATTTTATGATAACAATCATACCAGAAGTTTAAATCAATTATTTAATAATTTAACCTTTAAAAGAGCATATTGTTTACTGAAAATAGAAGACAAGATTTCAATCTCAACATCATTCGCACACATGAAGAGATTTTATTTAATTCATAAGAATTTTAATGATTGCGATAAGATCAAGAATAAAAGTAATGTCAGCCCCATCGAACGGTAACAGGATTTGAAAAGTAAGACCAAAGATGAAAAAGACCACAAGACAGATTGAAATTTCAGTGTGACCTCGAGACGATCGCTAACACTGAACAGGCGGTTTCCGAGAACAGCACACATAAATCTTTATAAATCCGTCCGTCGTAACATGGACTTGATAATGTCGTCATGTCGACCGCGCTAAAACTACACTTCGCATTTTGTGCGAACGCCTACTTTGTTGCTATAGTAACGCCGCGCGTTTGATTGTGGGATCATTTTATGCAGACTAATGGTCAGTTCACACCGAAACGAGACGATACTCGACGTGATGCTGCAATTTTAAGACAGTGATTTAAATTTTTAACAAGAGTTCGAATGTCAAACTAGACCCCTCTGCATAGCGCAGCACCGCTCCTGCAATGAAACGTGTATCTTCGTGTATAGTAAATAAAGTTCAATTTTGAATCACTATACTTAAAATACAGCGCTACGTTGCGTATTGTCTAGTTTCACGGTGTGAGCTGACACTAAAGGGCGTCACAGACGGGAAAGATACTATATAATATAATAATATAATATTTTATCTTAAGATACAGAACATAATATGAAAATATATACCTAGTATCTTAGCCGTCTGTGATACTTCTGAAAACAAACTGTGTAGAAAGTGATATTTTATCTTAATATAATATTAGTACCTGGGAGACCGAGCTTGCTCGGAGTTTTAGTACAACGATAAAATAATTAAAAATAAATTAAAAAATATAAAAGAAAATATAATAATACAAATCAAAAAAATATTTATCTTACCGGGATTCGAATCCACCACATTCCGAATTTCCGAAGCTGCCAATCAGACTGACTTAAGAGAGTCGAAATTACTGATATAATGTTGCACAACGAAAGAGAAAAACATAAAATATGCTTTAAAAATGCGCAGAAATAAGGCTTCTCAAGAATAAGACCTAGTTAGATAGATTTTTCCTCCTCAAAACTCCCTACATACTAAATTTCATGGTAATACGTCTTTAAGCCGTCGCGTTGCCGAGATACTGATTATATAAGTCGATTTTGTATATACCTATATACAAAATCGACTCGTTTAAAGTATAAGATAGTACCCCCGTTATCATTTATTTTGATACAGTAGGACACACGGCCCGCTCAGCCATTGCTTATAATTTACAAGTCTTCATGCCAAAACTCTTAAAAATTTGAGCAAACTTTGTAAAAGTTTACATTGCTAAATTGTTTTACTTCTGCGTAGGAACTGTCGTATGTAAAATACTTTATTGTGTTTATTTACAATTTAAATTGCACTGATTTGTACACTCATATGTTTTACAAGACTCTGGCACGCCTCCTAATGCAGTACACTTTACACGGCCCCTGCAATAAATTGTCCGTACTATTTTCGTACATTTTTACATCCGAACTTATCACTTTAACCGCCGGTCTTAGACGTACATTACATTTACGACTGTTCTTCAAATATTATTTAACGTTGCATAACATTATTTAAATATAGAACGTGTGCTCTTATCGAAACAGAAAGTGTTATCTGTTGCGTTTTTATATGTCTGGCATTACGCTGATGCTTATTCATTTTTACCGGACAGTCGGACGATAGTTTATAACCATAAGAGATTTTGTCATAAATTAAACTATCATTTATCAAATTAAAGGGAACGTACTGACGTCGCAGCATTAAAATGTAGCAGCTGTCTCAGGAATGGCGCTACAAGGAGTTAACAAGCGAAAACGATTTATATGTAAACTGAAGTTGCACAATTTTACGAATAACTAAAACCTCGTTATCTCATGTCAGATATAATGAATGCCTAATCTAGACCCGCGCAACATTCTTGGAGTGAATAATGTAGTAAATGAAAAGATACGATCTTTTATCTGTTTACGATTAAAATAGCGGTTTCATATTATTAATGCACGCTGACAGTCTTCACAGATTCGCTTCTCAGAAGTACAGTCGACTACAGAACTATTACAAGATGAGCTTATGTCCAAGGAACGCTAAGCGCCAAGAGTTGATTGTAACAGTGAGAAAAGTTATCAAGTCAGAATTACTTTTTCGAGACGATTTCGATTCGATATTCTATGGAATAGCCCTGTAGTTATGAAAATCTCCTGAGTGTTTCGAGTTAACTTGATAGGTTAACTTTGATAAACAGAGCAAAAAGATCACGATAAAGGCAGGTTTGAAGCAACAATTTATTGAGTTTTTAAGGTAGGTATATATCTATTTGGGTACTAATAGCTCGTAAAGGAAAATGGTGTTATATTTGAAAGACTGTAGCCACACAAGAAGCTCCGACACGCTAATTAGTCTCAACATCAACAGGTGCGGAACTGAAGCAAATATAGAATATTATAACTAGATAATTAGCAACTATAATTATCTAGTTATAAGATAAGATTACACTAAGACTAAAATTGCCAAGTGTGAGGTATATATATACATAATACTGTGACTTAGAAGATTGTGCTTATTATATCAAATTCAATAAATATAATATCCTCACACCTTTTAAGCCGATCGTAGAAAGGCTATGAATCGAATTGCCCTATTTGAGAAGTATCAAGATGCTAGAACGCGCCGAAGATCATTATTGCCGATTGATTGACCTTTTCTGTATTTGGTTTACGGCCAACTAGTCTCTATAATAGTTATTTCATGCTAACCCCATAGAAATTCTTTGAATTATCCTCATACCTAGTTTTTTCCATCGACATACATAGGAAGTAGGCCAACAGGAACTAAAATAAGATATTGGAGTTAAATAACTTGAAGCTATGAAGGTTTACGTGTTTTGTAGGTTATTTTAGTAATTGCAAGTATTTTCATAACTATCAATGCCTAAAGTTCATTTCTTATTAAAGGACTAATTAAAAGAGGTCAACGCATATCACCTTCCTCTTCTGGCTGATTTTGGAACGACTTCTCCGTGCTGGTTCTCTTGTCATAAAAAAATCTCAAATACATAAATTAGCTTAATTTAAATTATTAATATTCGGTTATGTAAATAAGACATAGGTAATAATTAAAATTGTTACCGTTCGTCCTTTATTTTGTTCAAGATTGCCACTTTCTTATTTCTTGTAAAGTGACAGAGCCTTATGAATACGCTGACATTTATCAGAAAATTGTGAACCAGGCCTTAAGCAATAAGGTTAAATAGAAATATTTTCTTAATTAATGGGAAGGCAGATGCGTTTATATCAGATATATCAATGTGCAGATGAAGGTTCTCAGTACGTCGCGTGTTCGCTACCGACTAGTGATAGCGGCTTCTGCGAAGTGCACGCGAATTTCCGCGGGCCTGTTTGATCGCCGATGCATCATTCAGTAACTGTAGACTTGCTGAAAACGATTCGAACGGAATTAAACGCTCCGTACTTAGATTAAAGTTTATATTCGCGATATCAAAGATTTAGGATTGGTGCGATTGAACTTGCAAGTGTTAACTTTAGTTACTGTTGAGACGGTTCAATATTGTGTGCAGTTTTCAGTAATAATAGCTTCATTTCTTATCCCAGCGTCCAATTACATGATTGGTGAAATTGCTAATGTTACAGCTGGTAGTTCGACCTCCAATTTCTCTTAATTAGTATCATAAAAACGAAGGACATCGATGAAAGATGTCGACTGTTTGATGAGCCTTAATTATACTTTCATTGATGGAGATTTTAACTTGTCTGAAAGATAAAAAATTAGGTCAAATGCCGCACGCAGTCATTTTAAAACATGATGCTATCTTTTTAAGGATGCTAATTAGGATATTAAAGAAAAAAGTGTGGAAATAAAAATCAGATGCAAAAAATCGTACTTGAAGATACATCAATACAGTGATACTTTCAGTGCATTTTAAGTGAATTGCCGTCGGTCGAAAGAAAATTCGGGGTATTTAAAGTTGTTCATATTAACATAACTTTTGTAATATACCATTGCTTTTTGTTACCGAAAATATTATCATGTATTTATGGAAATGTTGTAAAAGGTTTTAAATGATAATTCAATATGTCGAAGAACAATCTACATAATGTTGAGGTAACCGAGACACAGATCTCATGCATTTTTAATGGCAGCGGCAAAAACTCGACAGCTCGAAAGTCACCGTATGGTCGTCGGGGATCATGTATATTTATAATTGCAATACAAACAACAAATGTAAACTTATGCGACATATGCAACCCAAATAATGCGCATTCAAATTGTACTTCCTCGGTTTCGAATGCGTGTTTCGACGGAATATATATTATTATGTGTGAATGGCAGCCCATATTATGCACGAACAAAAGGTCAATATCAAACTGTTTTGCAATTCGTAGACTGATCTGAATGTGCGTGATTTATGTATGTATGGGATAAAGTTTTATTTATTTTCTGGAAAAAACATGTTGTAAAAAATTTGTGTTATTTAGACTACGTCATGCTATGTAGCCTATTTCAGTGTTACAATTATCAGTTATGTCGCTATTTGATATAGATATTTTGTTTTTATATATTGTTTGGGAATTGAATTTCAATGCTTATAAATAAACGCTTTTATCCGAGCTTCACGATGGTGCTAAATGTTACCCTGTCGATACCATGTAAAAAAAGTAGAGCCTAAATTAAGGTTTAGGTCTGTAATATTCCGAAAATTGTAAGTTAGTAAAACTAATGGCGGCTAAATTGGCGCCATCGATAATAAATTTTCGCAACGGCAACACCGAGCGGGACGTAGTACGCCAGACAGGCTATTTGTGCCAAGTCGCTAGGCCCGAAATAATTTGCATAACAATCCATTTCTAAGTACTTCATTTACATAGTTATAACGTTATCGAATTATGATACAAAAATTATGAGGAAGATAAAAAAAATAATCAAAAAAGGCGTTACATGCAAGAAAATAATTTATTAATTATGTTTTAAATAAAACAATTAAAATTATTCATTCAAGTCATTCTCTAATCGATAATTTTTAAAAGGGAACCTTTTATGTACTGCAAAACATCAGATTTTATCCAGGGATATCCAGATTTACGTGCACAATTTAATGTTCGAAATAAATTATGAAATAATAAAATTTATATTGCAACGAAAATACACCTATTGCTGAAAGTTCAAGACCCTTGTAAAAAAGATAATAAAACGTTTTGCGCAACAAGGAATCAGCCACTAGCGGTACTTAAGGGGTTTATACTTTATTTTATGCCTTACGTTACATACATTTTGGTCGACAGAGATCATAAGGCATACTAAAAACATCCACGGTTTATGTTGAGGGCGAATGAAATACGCATCTGAGATGTAACATTAAAACTTAAAGCGAAGGGGTCAGCTTTCATTGGCAGGCAACTTTGAAATACGGCATGATAAATTTAGTATATTAAATAGTATTAAATAAGTGTATTAAATCTGTCCATCAATCGACAACAATATGGAACCGCATAATACGAGGGCGGGTCAATAAGTCCGTGACTTTTGGAATAAAACACAGATTTTTTGATAAATAAATCATTTTATTTTTCAACGTAGTCCCCCTTGAGCTCTATACACTTTGTCCAACGCTTCTCCAATTTTTTTATCCCTTCCAAAAAATATGATTTGTCGAGGTCCTCAAAATAGGCCTTTGTTTGCGAGATGACTTCATCATTGGAGTCAAATCTTTTTCCACCGAGCCATTTTTTCAGGTTTGGGAACAAGAAGTAGTCACTCGGAGCCAAATCTGGAGAATAGGTTGGATGTGGGAGCAATTCATAGCCCAATTCATGGATTTTTGCCATGGCAACTGCACATGTGTGCACCCTTGCATTGTCTTGGTGAAAAATAACTTTTTTCTTGGCCAAATGAGGTCGGTTTTTTTTCAAATCCTCATTGAAGCGGTCCAATATGTTGGCATAATATTCCCCATTAATTGTTCTTCCCTTTTGAAGATAGTCAATGTGGATTATCCCACGTGCATCCCAAAAAACAGTCGCCATAACTTTATTGGCTGACAAACCCACCTTGGCCTTCTTTGGCGCCGATCCACCCTTAGAAACCCACTGTTTTGACTGTTGTTTGGTCTCTGGTGTGTTGTGATGGATCCATGTTTCGTCCACGGTTACAAAACGGCGCAAAAACTCCTCCATATTGTGATTAAACAACGCCAAACCTTCCTGTGAAGTTGTTACACGATTGCGTTTGTGGTCGACTTGCGGAAAGCTTTCTCATGCCCAAGTGATCATTCAAAATTGAAACCACTGAGCCATGCGAGATGCCTATGGCTTCCACAATCTCTTGTACTTTCAATATTCGGTCGGCCAACACCATATCGTGAATTTTTTCGATTGTTTCGGGTGTAGAGACCTCAACTGGGCGTCCAGGACGTTTGGCATCTTCAGTGCTTGTAGGGCCACAACGAAATTCAGTAAACCACTTTTTTACCATTGAAATCGATGGTGCAGAGTCCCCATAGTATTTATCAAGCTTAGCCTTGGTCTCGGTAATGGTATTTTTCGCAAAAAATAATGCTTAATAAGCACACGAAATTCACTTTTTTCCATTGTTTCCTTAAGTTACTGGATAGTCTGATAAAGATAGCTGTAAAACACAAACTAACTGACGCAGCAAGTTCAAATTTTGATAGGAGTCAACTGACAGATGCCTGTTGACAGGAGTAATGTTGCTTTTTCAGTAAGGAGGTTAGAAATTCAAAAAGTCACGGACTTATTGACCCGCCTTAGTACCAAGCACTGTGGTGTTACGCCGCAGTGATACGCCAGAGCGGTCTCCTTTTTGACAGTTAGGCATTACACTACCTACCTTCCTATCCATAATAGTATCTCTTGCGTACCTACTCCTACTCATGGTACGTAGTTTTTATGTTTTGAGTTGTTTTTTTGTCCTGTTTTTATGACTTTTGTATGTAAATATTTGTTTTATTTGTGGTGTAATGTCTCATTGTGTCAAATAAATGTTTATTATTATTATTATTATGATTATAAAGGTCTTGGCCGAAACACTACCGAGGCCCTAGACAATATTAATTGTAACCTATCCTAAAAACCCAACTAAGCTTTCATACGTTAACCTGCTAAATTCTTGTAAAAATGTCGTTAAGATGCTAATGACTTAGTAGTTAGTAGTCGGTAATATTGACGCACGCTAATCGCTAATGAGAGTTAGTGTCAATTCACACAGAAGCGGAACGATACCCCACGCGGCATCCAATGCTTAAAGTTTTACAACAGGTTCGATTAGTAGACTTGCTCAAATATTTCAAAAAGTTCACAAAACCTATTCTTTTTATGCTTATTTTGTTGTCAAAATAATATCTCTCGGGAGAGACCTACCTAATATTTGTTTCTGATTTCTTTTAGAAATAAAATTAGAAATAAAAATAAATTAAAGCCTAGTTTATTCAAAACATAACATTATGAAGGTCAATTCATTATCAAGGGCTTTCTCAATACTTAATATTTTTTCAACAAAATGAATATGAAGCAAATCCGTGTTCGATAATAATCGTTTCGGCCGTCAACAATATATCAGTACAAACAACAATCAGATTACCATTATGAATAAATATTGATTCGGACAAACGCCCAAAAAATGTTAATGAGCGCTGCTAAATCACGTCGCGGTAGTAGATTCCTTCGACGATAATAATCTGAGGATTTATGAACTAATCACAGGTGCAGTAGCGGACTAAAAAATTGTCAATAATTACAGTTTTAAGCTATAAACAGTTCTTAATTGATATAAAGTAATTGTCGACCAACTTTGCTAAGTTTTAGCCATTGTAATTCTCCATTTATGTTTTATTTTTCGTTTATTTCACATTGCTTGTTAAGTTATTGATTAAGTGTTGTTTTAAACACTTACGGATTGTGTCGCGGTGCACTTTTATTTTTTCTTTTTTCGACGTTTCGGCTACATTCCAACAGCCGTGGTCACGGGAGGACTGAGGTGTCAATTGTCCTATTTGTCGAAGTTGTTCAAACTACCCGAAGATTCTTCAATTATTATTTGTGTTCCGATCCACGCAAAACATACTAACAGTATCTTGAAGCCGCGGTGAAAACATATTTCAAGCCACCCAAAAAGATAAGTCAATTTTTACCACCAGTGAAATGTAACATTCCCCTTCAAGATGCAGGAGTCTACAAGCTCGACTGTGACTGCGGTCTCTCCTATATAGGGCAAACTAAAAGATCCATCAACACCCGCGTAAAGGAACACATCGCAGATGTTAAATACCGTCGCAACAATAAATCTGCAATTTGCGAACACACACTGGATCAACCTCGCCATTACATAAGATGTGATAAGCCACAAGTACTGGCAAATGTACTGGCAATTGTATGTAATGTACACCGTTATCGCCCAAGAATGATACGCGAGGCTATAGAAATTAAAAAGTACCCTAATTTTAACCGAGAAGATGCCTGGGTGCTGCCATCTAGTTGGGATCCAATAATTAACTAAATAAAATGTAATTTAAAATCACCGCGGCTTCAAGATACTTTTAGTATGTTTTGCGTGGATCGGAACACAAATAATAATTGAAGAATCTTCGGGTAGTTTTAACAACTTCGACAAATAGGAAAATTGACACCTCAGTCCTCCCGTGACCACGGCTGCTGGAAAGTAGCCGAAACGTCGGAAAAAAGAAAAAAGAAAAGTGCACCGCGACACAATCCGTAAGTGTTTAAAACAATGAACAATATTCGCGTAAACCTAAGAAATCATTATTGATTAAGTTTTTGTCTAATTTGTAAATTATATTAATTCATATTATATAATCTCTCTGAAATTATGTAAGTACTTATAAAAGATGCAAGCTGTATTACATCTATAATTAAGGCAGCATTTAGATATAAACAACATGAATAAGCAATTTAAGCTTTTAACAATGTTTGTTCCTTGTTGGTGTATCTATTATATAAATAAATAAATCATGGCTAAATACATATTGTTGTCTCTACTCTGTTCGAGCTTAGAAGTTTTGTTTCGTTTGTCGTAGAATAGGTGGCAATAACTAGTTAAGTAAGTTATTGAAGACGCTATGAACTTTACTCCATATATGGTAATATATAATAATATTCTAACATAAATTTTCCTTATACGTAATACGCAAATAATATTATTATTATTTTTTATTTATTTATTCGTGCTGTTAGGGTGTTAACACATTACGCTTCTTAACGTGTGTTTGATACGCGATTTGTAAAGAGGTACTAAATAGCTCTAGAAAAAGGTATCCTACCCCTTTAAAAATTATTCTATGAAATTCTATGAAAAATCTTCATTACATGCAACTTTGTCCCCAGGCCTTCCGTGACGTTCATCACGCCAGCGATGATAGTGGAGCGACACACGGCGACAGGCCGCACGCGCGAGCGGCCGCGCGCCGCCACCACCGCCTGTCACTACACCGGCTCCGTGCGCGGCCAGCCCGCCTCCAGCGTAGCCATATCCGCCTGTGACGGACTTGTAAGTACCTAGTAGATACATAAGGAGTATGTACGGACTTGTATAGTACTACATACCTAGAAGCTAATCTACGCTAATATTATAAGGAGAAAAGATTTGTTTGTTTGTATTGAAGAGGCTCCGAAAATACTGGACCAATTTTGAAGAAATTTGGCACAGACACAGACCACGGGGTCACACAAAGCCTACTTTTTATCTCAAAAAATGTACGGTTCCGGTGATTTATTTCTGCGCATACGAATTCGCCGGAAAATCTAGTAACTAGGTATATAAAAGCAGCGTCTGGCTGACTTGTAAGAACTTCTTACGAGCTAATTCTTAGTTACTGTCTCCAGGCTGCCATTGCATCTAAGCGTACTAAGCTCTTACACAGTATCACGTAATGTCAAAATTATTGCACGCGAACTGAGAAATGAATAGCTGCCCCGCCTCTGCCGCGTTCCCTGGTGTGTATGGTCCTAGCTCCACGATGTTCAGCGTTTTAGAACTAAGAAGAATAAATCTTTAGGTATTAGGCACAATTTCAAGGACATAATGACACAATTTCTAATATCTACATCATACATAACACTACTGTAATACATTCGTGGGTGATTCGTAATCCGTAAACCGATTTGAGACATAATAATATACCAAATCTAAAGTTTTCTCAGAAAAACAACACGTTTAAAGATTTTTTCTTAATGACTTAATCAATTTTTGTTATGTAACAGTTGTAGTACCTATTATTTATTATTAGAAGACATCACCCCGGAGGTCTTGGGTTTGATCTCCGCGTTGGAACAACAAAAAAATTGTTTTCAAGTCTGGTTAGGACAATGCAGGCTGATGACCTGAAATTGAGAGATTTCCATGCGTCGGATGGGCAAGTCAAAAGTCGGTCTCGATATCTCGTCAGTCACGTCGTCATACGTCCCGCTGGGTTACGAGATAAAGAAAGAGATAGTGCTCTCGTGTATTGCGCACACACTTCAGCACTATAAAATAACTCCTGCATAGCGGGCCGTGTTTCAATGAAACCGGCCACCGTCACCGAAATCGGCGTTGGAGGCTATTATTATTATTTGCTTTATTAGAGGAAAATTAATCGTAAAACTCTACAATTTATTAATTTATCATGTTTCAATTCTACGCTTATATAGTGGTGACATTTATTAATTTAGCTCGCCTTTTTACTGACTTTATTAATCACATCAAAGAGGCCGCGAACAAAGTATAGCTTTTTGTTTAATTTAATATTCTACGTTTAATTTAATTAAATTATCTACGGAGCAAAAACTTACATAATAGCTTCCCAGATTATTACGATGATTATATTATTGTACCACACTATTTTTTTTATTAAATAATCTTCTTGTTTCTCCAAAACTTTAGCTTTTAAAACTTTAGGGCCCGAAATTAACAATTTTATTATTGTTTTAACATCTTTTTAGCGGAAATATTTGAGTGGGCGTTGTCACTAGTTTTATCAGGAACGAGGTAGGTTCTTGTTATAAAAAATAAAAAGCAATTTAAATTAATAGATAATAATATGTAAGTAAATAAATTTTAAATTAGCATCATCATTATTTTTCAATAACAATAAAAGAGACATAAAATTCTATTTACGACCAAATATAATAATAAAAAGTGAACATAATATTATATATTCTAGTGGAGAATCAGGTAGAATCAGGATTTGAATGTCAATGATCAAGTTTTCATTCATGTCTGGATTACACCTTTTTGTTTTGCAGAAAGTTACCAAAAATATTTGGACCTACGTTTTAAGAGTTATGTGTAAACTTCATAATGACTTTATCAGCCAGCCGGAATGAAACCGCACGTCTGTTATATTGTACTCTCAATATAATTCTTGTTTTTTAACGTTGTGCAAACAGCAAACTCACCTGAAAATGAATGAACTTGCGCCAAAACTATTAACTTTACTTTACCAGAATACTTTCAGGTGCGTCGCCGGCCTAATCAAAGCATTCACACAAACTGCAATTACTAGATACGGTTTGATTAATTTATTTAATATCTGCAGAACGGATGCATGTAATTGCTCCTTAACAAGTAAGGTCACATGATAAGCGGTTTGAGGTTGTGTCCATCCGAGTGATGTATTAGTGTTCACTTAATTAATGAGTGGGCGGGAGCAGAACTCTACACCAGGGTTGCCAAAAGCGCATCTTTCTTGAAATGTTTGTCTAAAGACCTTTCATTTTTGGCAGCCCTCGCCAGTAGTCGTATATTGAAATAGAATAGGTAGATGAATCCCTAAAACACGCAAACACAAAAATATTATGCTAATGCAAAACGTGCCTAGGATTTAAAAGATTTTTTTATTAAGCTAATAATATTTTTTAAAAAACTAGATGGACGTGTATCCGCATTGTTCTTTTGTTACAATGACATAATACTATTTAGAATATAATATAGTATATAATTATATACCACCCAGAGCGTTTTCCCGCACAATACCTACAATAGACCTTAAACAACATTTATTTGAACACTTTCATTATGATTTCATAATAATGAAAGTGAGAGAACACCTCCCTAGGAGGCAAACCACAAATTCAACATAACCTATTTTTAATCACAAATTATGATGGACTCCTCGTCAATCGCTATGAGATAGGTTTCGGCAAGTTACAATATTTATTTATTTATTATATTATATTAGTATGGATGAAAATGTCACATGGTATTATTATAATATATCTTATTGAAACTCTGCCTTGAAGTATCCGTCCGTTTAACAAGTAATAGATGTTGCCGAAGAAGCGTACATTTTGCCACGATAAAATGTAGACTTTGTCCTAATTCCCGTGGTCTACTCTATACTGTAAATTTCATCAAAATCATTACTTAGTAGAGTTTGAGAGCACAGGCTCTGAAACTACACAAGTGCATGAACAGTCAATGCAAACAAACAAACGTACAAACAAATCTTTCCTCTTTATTATATTAATATAGATATATATCTACTGTATAGATAAACATAGTATAAATAACATTTGCATATAGTTGGTAGGTCACAGTCAAGCTGGCTATTAGAATATCAATTCACAAGAGATATAAACAAGAATCGCTTTATCGATCTCATCAATATATCTACTGCACAAAATATTTATTGCGATCCATCTCGACACTTCACTCTCAAAACTTCAAGACTTCAAAGAAATTTACTAATTCTTAATACCTACTGACAGTTTAGACCAAATAAAAAGTGAAGACTGAGTTCAGTGAACCATACAGTGAGGCAGTGGCGAAACCTCCTCGAAAGCTTCTCCATCATGGGGACGCCCTAGCCTGTATAATAAGTAGGGATTTAGATGAGGGTCTTCAAAAGGTAATTGAAGACGATAGGAACGGAGTTATGGGAACAGCACGGCACGGCACTGAGGCCGGTCTTAACTACGCCTTGCCGTGTAATTAGACACACAGTATCACGCACAAACAATATGTATCGAAACTAAGTCTTACCTTGTAAGGCGAGCTTTCGCGGTAAAAAAAATACATACTTACATAAAAAACCGGCCCCAGTTTTAGTTTGACAAAGCTTCACTTTTTTATTTGAAACCCCAAGCCCAAGCACGAACTGACAACAAAGTATTCGTACCGTTATCGAATTTTCATTCAATAATGTTACGGATACTTTGTTGTAAATTTTTCGTGCTTGGGATACAGTATCTCAAATTGCTGAATAGCTAAAGGGTCCCATAAATTCTTACGTTTTGCATAGTGCAGGATTTACACGGGTGACTAAAGCTGCACGGCGAAAATCGACCGTCTAAATGTCCTTTCGGCTAGGTCGCTAGGCATTTTCGCCAAACATCCAACATCCTGGTAGAACAATTTTTGAAATAGAACTCACGTTCAAGTTGGCTGGTATCGACTTCAAAATTATGAAGTCTGACATACTTAAAATTTTAGCCAAATTTAAAAGGGGAATATTTAGAAAGTAAGATTTATTTCATACTTTTTTTGTGTATTTTTACTTTGTAAGTCGGTTTGATTTTATGTTTCAAAATAATGTTTTTTCCCTTTTTGTGATATTTGTTAAACTTAATTAATACATTTTCATAACGTTTAAAATAAACGATCGAATGTATAATTTAACACGCGCCAAGCTTCCATTAGATATTATAAATAAGATGATAATGATGATTACTGTAAGTTACATAGTGGCATATGCTTGCAGTTCTTTAAACAATGCCGAAATTTCCAAACGCGTATATTGAACTTAAGACTGAGGAGTTTTATTTAGTGCTTTTGGATCTAGGGTATACCTTGGTGCAAAATCTTATTTTTTGGTAGCATATGCTTGTTTTCTTGCAAAAGTCAAAATCCTATAAATATGTGTCCATATAAATTTCGAGGAGTTCCCTGGATTCCTCATGGATCCCATCATCAGGTTTCCGCTTTAGTAACTAAAGGACCAATTTCGAATTATACCCTTTACAACAATAAAATAATTTTGCAATTGCGTTTATAAAGTTTTTTTTTTTTTAATTTAAACGGCAGAGTAATGTTAAAAAATAATGTGTCGGTGTAAAATACTATGACAAGTACCTTTTATATCATCATAATGTGATGATGTATGGTGTGATATATGCTTGCAGTCCTTTAAACAACGCTGAAATCCCCAAACACGTACATCTATAAGGAGTCAGGAGTTCTGTTCAGTACTTTTGGATTCAGGGTATACCCTGGAGCAAATTGTTACTTTTTGGTAGCATGGTAGCATATGCTTGGACTACTTCATAAAAAGATGAAATCACCATATGTGTCCATATAAATTTCGAGGTGTTCTCTCGATTCCTCATGGATTCAATCATCAGGTCACCACTTTGATATCAAAAGGACCAATTTGTGATTATACCCTATACATCCAAAAAAGAATTTTGAAAATCGATCCACAGACGGCGGAGTAATCGTTGAACATACAAATATATACACAGCCGAACGTATACCCGCCTCCTTTTTTGGGAAGTCGGTTAAAAATGACAAGACAATTTGCCAAGCGACTCGCTAGTCGCTGCACAGCGAAAATCGACCCACGTAAGACTCGGACTACATAGTCCGGAATCTGGTAGGCTACCCGCATAGTTACTAATTTAGAGAGTACAGTGCGACCATGTTTCTAATGGTTTTCGACAGTTGTCATTTATCATTTGCTGTGTCTGTCAATTTCTATTGAAACACGAAGATTGACAAAACAATTAGCGAATTAGTTTTACTGTACCACACAGTGTCAACTGTCATCGCTTAGGGAAGGTAGTTACTACATTTTATTTTTTTTATAGTGCCCAAGTGTGTGCGCAGTACACAAGTGCACTCTCTCCTCCTTTACTCTCGTAACCCAGTGGGACGGATGACTGACACGACTGGTGAGTAATCAGGCGCAGGACCGACTTTTTACATGTCCATCCGACGCATGGATCATCTTTCTTGTCAGACAATCAGGTGATCAGCCTGCATTGTCCTAACCAAACTTGGAAATAACATTTTTTGTTGTTCCCACGTGGAAATCGAATTCACGACCTCCGAGTCGAGAGCCAACTCTAAACCTCGACCACGGAGGCTGTAATACCAATTATGTAATATTGAACAGATCATAGATATGCTTATCCTGTATGGGCATTAAATACATTATTTAACTTCTGCGCACTAATATCGTACACATGTTTGCAATGACACGTGGTTCTACATAACTAATATATATCGACGTGAATGACTTGAATATTTTATTAGAGCCACTCCTAAGCAATTAAATCGCAAAATAAGTATATGTCATTCATATTATCAAAATGACTTTTTCAAACATAGGTATTTTATGCTGAAAAATGTAACTTGCAATAAAATGATCAAGGCAAAGGATATATATTATATTACTAACGTAACCTTGGGGGAGGCATTTGCCCAGCAGTGGGACAGCATAGGCTACTAAAAAACGTAATCAAGGTACATTTAAGCTATCTGACGCATATCAGTAGATTATGCCTGTTTCACAAGTGTGAAGTGCCCTTATTTGTGATTATTGATATTTTTAGAAAACAATGTCAAAGCAATAGGTAACGTTTTAAATACATTTCACCGATACGGTTTAAGTTTTGGTTTTATATTTTACGTTAGCACTATTTTTTTTCTTTTTGTAAAGTAGATTTAGAGTAGGTAGATAATAAAATCGATGATGATGATGCTAAAACAATTTCTGAATCTTAATAAGGTACATTTGTATCATTAAAGCTAGGCATGTTTTCCGTCAGTCCCTTATCAAATATGAATCACTCTGTGATCATGCGCGATCTACACTTACTACCAGATGCAATAGTTTCTATTAACTTCTACACCGCGTCGGCTTCTTTATCTGTCGATTTATCTGCGCAATTTCTTAACCCACTGCAAGACTGGTTCAGGTGACGATGCGTAGAAACTGCGTCTGTCATCTCAAGTGGCCCCTTAACTGTGATTAAGATATTTTGCAATTTCTAATTCGATTTAAAAGTATGCGATTGCGGTTTCTGCGTGCTTATGTTTTACGAAATAACTTAAGTTGTCGTTAACTAAGTTTATTCAACAGCATCTTCTCCTGATTAGAAAAAATTTTAATACTGTACAATTAGTTGTAAACAACCTACAAATTGTTTTTAATACCTATGTGATGTTTGTTACAGGCAGGTCTTTTGCTTACGGAGAACGGAGAATATTATATAGAGCCCTCGACTCGGGAGCCCACCGATAAATCATCAGGACGACCTCACATTGTATTTAGAAGATCGGCCGTCGACAAAGTTGAGGCATTCCATAGACGGAAAAGAGAAGTGAATAGCAGATCAAATACGTACAACCCCGTCAGTAAAAATAGTAATAGAGATCGCAATATGAACAGGAATTCGAATAGGAATGTAGATTTTCGAAGAAAGCAGAAAGAAGCTAATCATAGACGAAGACTGGCATTCCTAGAAGAGCGCCACAGACGGTTGGAAGCGATGAGAAAGGACCCCGCTGCTTACAGACGGCAAACGAAAAATCAAACGAGACTAAGAATGGAGCAAAGAAGAATGCAAGCAGCAAGGGGCAGACCTGCTGCAAACAGCAGTTCATTCGAAAGAAGGCAACGACCAAACAGACCACAGAACAGAGCTAGGGGTCATCAAGCATTACAGAGAGAGGAATCGAGGCGACGGAGACACAAACGTTCCAAAAACTGTGCCACAAAACAACCGCCCTACCAATGGAAAGAAAAAAATTCGGAAAGCTTCGAAACTAAGGAGTCAAGTCATTACAGGGTATTTAAGACTTAATATCTATCATTCAAGCCTAATATTTTATTACTTTTTTTATAAAATTGATTTTCTTTTCTAGAATAACTACCGAAGCAACCGGTGGAATACAAATACGAGGCGGAATACTCGGTCTGTGAGTAAACCACGCCACGTCGAGGTACTCCTAGTCGCCGACAAGTCTATGGCCGACTTCCACACACAGCACAAGTTGGAAACCTATTTACTCACTATCATGAACATGGCAAGTGTTTTTCTACCGGTATCGTTAGGACAAAAACTGGAATGATTGACCTCTCGCAGTATCTAGTTTGAAGACCTAATCATAATTCAAATCATATAACCGTGTAGCGAAAGAGAACCCTATAAAATGGCGCGATGATAAATCGGTCAATCTTATCATAAAAATTTCTCATATTCACACGAAGATTGGAAGATATCTTGCAAGGAAAAACTTAAGACGTTTTGAAAAGTATTGTTTACAAGCTGTTTCCCGCGGCTGCGCCCGCGTAAATATACTATCGGGTATCCCGCGGGAATACTGGACTTTTCCGGGATAAAAAGAAGCTTATGTTTTAATCCAGAGCCTAAACTACTACCATACCAAATTTAATTAAAATCCGTTCAGTAGTTTCTGCGTGAAAGACTAACAAACGTCCATCCATCCTCACAAACTTTCACATTTATAATATTAGTAGGATTTATATGTTTATTACAACAGTAAATATATTTTATTATAGCAAAGTTTGTGCCTTGTTTATTGTAGATTTTTGAATTGAAAATATAACTCATTTTGCGGAAGGATTTTTTATAAACATTCAGATATTTTTAAGGAAAATATACCTACTTAGATAAAAACTTTCTCGCATGTATGTTAAATAATGAAAGCAGTATAACAAAGTCATATATTTATACCGGACGTAAAATATTATGTCTGTCTACTTATTTATAGGCCTTCCAACGCCCTTTAAATTTATTTTCGCCGACTAGACTCACACGATTTACTTCGAGTTCTTATGATCTATTTCTCTCAGGTTTCCAAGTTGTACAACGACCCTTCGATCGGAAACTACATAAAGGTGGTGGTGGTGAAGATAATTCTGGTAGAGGAAATGTCCACGGCTTTGGAGTTGAACGTGACCAGCAACGCCGACGAGACCCTGGCCTCGTTCTGCCGCTGGCAACTCCAGCTAAATCCCAACAACGACGAGGACCCCCATCACCACGATGTCGCCATACTCGTCACCAGGCAAGACATCTGCAGCGTGCACGACACGCCTTGTAGGTAAGAAATTATCCGTCTCTAATATCAATCATTATTATTTGATTACCTCTGCGGCTCAGTAGTTGAGCGCGTTGCTGCTCAAGCCGGGGGTCGCGGGATTAAATACCGCCGAAAGAACAAAAAGTTCCTGGGTCATGGATGTGTAATAAATTTGTGTAAAATATAAAAAAATCTTAAATATATGTATAGTATAAAAGTATGTAATAAACTTCCCGTTGTCTGGTCACTGTAACACAAGTTATTCGGATACTTAGAACGGAGCGACGTGGTGTGAAACATCCATGCATATTATTATTATTATAGAAGAGCACGGCAGCGCTTTTGTCAAGTAAGCGGTCGTTACTATCTTTCGCGGCTCTTTCGTGCTCTTCGTTTTCTATGGCGTAAATCGTGGTACAGGAGGTTAATGTAAAACATTAGGTGTTTATCATAAACGTCACTTTCATTCGCAAAATAAAGGTAAAATAGTGAATAAAACGTCCTTGGCGAAAACCTATTAATAAAACGAATCATCAATGATGTGATTGAAAATAAATTGATTGATGTAATCGCGCGTATAAATCGAAATCTAAGCGTAAAATATATCAATGTTTTGTATGCTCCATGGTGCTAAAATTGTAATGCGTAAAAATAGTTTCGTTTTCAAATAAACATAATACTTATTTAGATAATATCGAGATGCATCTTGCGGCCCCATCAGTCAGTCCATCCATCACGCTAGCGGAAGTGTTTATCTCGGATCGGGTCGGGTCGGTGGGCAGACTTATCCTCTATTACTAACACGTCAGACAACCTAAAACAAACTAGAATATTTAGTTTAAATTTAACTTTTAGATACAGCAAGACTGAAAGAATAGCCGCCGGAAAATTATGTCAATTAAATATCGTTTCTTTGATTTGCAGAAGCTTATTGTGTATGATTAAAACGTGACCGAAGCATTGACCTTAATGATGATGATATCAATAAAAAAATTTATTCAATTTAATATACCCCAAAAATATATCCGAAAAGGCTAAGCGTATAATTTAAAATCACTTAATTTGATTAAAAATGACAACTGCAAATTTTGTATCACCCTAATTATATTTCGTTGATATAATCAAAGTAATCATGGACCGCCAAATTGTGCTGGCATTTAGATACAAATATGGCAGAATGCAATAATTACATTCGTCATTCCTTAATTATGATTGATTATGCTTTATATTGCTAAACATTTTTGCAACCAGTGTTCCTGTGCTATATTGTTTAAAAAACATAACCTTTTGACTCATAGTTTTATGTAGTCCTGAGTTTATCACATATTTGACATAATATGCAATGTAATAAACAAAAAAAATCAAGATTTAAAAAATCAGAAGCTATTTTATGACACGGGATATTTTAAATGTATTTTTTTATTACAGGCAAAACATAGAGATAATTCTCAATTAAGATAACGCTGTATTTAAAAACCCTTTATATTAATTTTCGATAATATCCATATCAATACATTATACTCGTACATGTCGTTTAAGAACACAATAATCATAGTTATATAACTCAATACTAATGAATGTTTTACGCTGAAAAAACTCATGAACGAATACAAAAAAATGTAGGCCAACATTATCGAAAACATTGTAATTAGGGTATTGAAATAGCAGGCGAGCTCGCTAATCTGGTCTGCGATTTTTTTCGTAAAAGCACTCGAGACAAGGTCAATGGCAGCCGGCATCTGCTCAGTCAATATGGTGATTGGTGAGTAACTCGCGCGGAAATAGAACACTTTCGTTGTACACCTGCACGCAGCACGGGTAGGCCGGGAGCCCGCTGTTAAATTATAATACATTTTCACTAGTTACGGATAGTCTAGGTGCTGGCGATAAAATATCGTATCTCAAATATTAACTTGATAGATGCTTAAAATCTTAAAATTTCCGAAATTAGTTATTACAATAGAAAAATCATTTTCCAATGATTTATTAACCAACTAAACCTACCAAATCCTTAGACTAGATAAAAAAGTTTTTATTTTGTTAAGGATTTATTATTCCAATTTAATGTTTCAAAAGCTCCCTTTTAAACTTTTTACAATCTTATCAATAAAGCACTTAACGGCACAAGTAATTGTAAATATTTAAGTTTTAAAGTAAATATTTAGGGGAAATAACCAAAAATTTTATAATGTTGTAAAGCATATTCGATGATATTATGTATTTGCTGAAAATACCGCCACGTAGACTAGAGAGAGTTGCGTTAATTCACACGATTTCTGTGGCCAGTTGAAGTCGCCACCACGCGATATGACGACGGCCTCTAACTTTTCATTCAATTCATGTAATTTTCCACGTGCTCTATGGTTAGTAGCGCAGTCTTGTTGGAGTCACATGTCTGAGATCCGTACGATATATCCACGACCACAATACCTTTATTAAAAATACAATGAATTCAACCCAACGCACTGAGCGCTAGGCAAATAGCGCACTGATTTGAATAACAAATTTGAACCATTTTTAGGCATTGTTGAAGCGTGCAGATTTCCAGGGTACATTTTCATGACTAAATAAGTGTTCGTGGCAAATTTTGCATGCCATAAGATAGCCGCTATGTAGAGTCAAATACAATAAACCAAGTCCCTTTCCGACTCGCGCACGAAAAGTTGAAGACTAGACGGCAATAAAAAATCGGTTGTCTGTAAAGTCGTCACGTCACAATATTAAATGGAACGCCTCAGAGCGAGGTAACGCCGCATGAGTCATGTTTTTTCGTGCGTGCAGCCGGCTCCATCGCATTATAAGACGTTGTCACGTCATAAATCACGTTTGCTGTATGGGATCCGGAGATGAAATAATACGCTATGAAGCGGCAACAGAAATACATATTCTGTGAAAATTACAACTGCCTAGCTATCATGATTAAGGAGATACAGCCTGGTGACAGACAGACGTACAGGCAGCAAAGTCGCAGTAATAGGGTTCCGTTTTTACACTTTTCGTACGGAACCCTAACAATAAAATGCTATAAAGAAGTAACGCTGTTAACGGCGAGTATTAATTTTTGCGATAAAAAGCAAATTGATGGAGGTGAATGGTTTTATAATAGCACGAGAACAATAATAATAATTAAAGTATACTCGAAATTAATTTAACACTTCGGCTAACACGTTGATAGCATTTGTCAAGTCATATAAATCTTAATCGAAATATTAGTTACTATGCAGGCAGGCGATAAAACAAAACGCAAAAAAGTCAACGAAAAAAATGATCGATGAATGTTACATAATAGATTTTAATTGTATACAGATTGTATAATCCACGCCCACGAGCCCAAACAAATGAGCAAGCGGGCTAATTCTAGCCTCTATTATAATTATTTACATTGAGTTACCAATGCGCACCGCGAGTAGGCACTTCGAGCGGTTTCACACTACCCGATCCGATATAGGTATCGGTCGGTACGATATCGGGATATGTAAAATGTATGAAAATGTGCCTTTTAAATCGTTGGGCCCCTATCCCTATATCCGTTATTAGGTATCGGCATCATGCCAATTATCTCTCATACATACATTACATGCCCCGATATCGTATCGGCGACCGATATCGGACCGGATAGTGTGAAATCGCTCTAACACTTGGATAGCTGATAGGATACAGATGGATCATTATGCAACAGAAAAAGCTTTCGTAAAACAAACAGTCTGCTAAGTCTTATTCAATGGCTAAATATTATGACTGGTTGAGAAACTACACGATGAACCAGAGTAACCTCAATAACGATTCACCAGACCATGTCTCCTCAATTTCGCTATAGCATTGGTTGTCACGGTTTTAATGTATTTTTTTAAGTTAAGTAAAATACTTCGTGCTATAAAAACAGTAAGGGGCGTCACAGACGGCGAAGATACACTAATATTAAAATATCGTTAGCTATACATTTTGTATGAACTGTCACAGACGGCTAAGATACTAAGCACAAAAAATATACATTACTAACGTAAAGAACCGTCATTCGATAGACTTACACGATTGACAGCTCGCAGCTATGTGTGCATGGCTAGAAGTTTTTCCAGCCAGGACTTTCGTTCACGGAGCTGGCCGCTGGTCGTTTCGTGCTTTGACATAATTGACAATATTTTTATTTCGGTGTCAACATTAGGCTTACGTCAACATGACTGATATTCGCCGATGCTCTAGCTGTCATTTGTAGTGAGTGTCGCCCCTGTCCTAGGGGCCATTTAAAATCGCCTAATAAGTGATGAATAGCTTTTCCGGCAGTTTTGTCGCTGCCATTATATTATCCAGTGACAGAGACGAAACATGCAGTTAAGCTATCTGACACGTCTTATTAGAAGATTGTAAAACAGGCCCTAAATATCTATATATTTTTTATAATTATCACAAACGGCTAATTATACAAATCAAAATAAATTAAAAAAAGATACGGCGTCAGCTCTGATAACCCTTACTTTATAAGTCTTCCTTAACTTCCTAATTTAAATTTAAGTTCCTGATTACAAGGTACGTACGTATCGAACCAAGCATAATATTTTACTCATCTTGCGACTACGATTTGTATTTTTACAGAACAAATTTTAAGTTGTTTTAGGTAACTCGTCTGAACTGAAAAATAGATAAATGGTAAATGAATCAAACCATAACTCAAAGATTTATTATGCATAGCAGCCACGGGCAAATCTTACGCCCAGTCGTAGAGGTGTGGTTGTGAAAAATGGTGATAAATGTTAGAAGCGGGTTGCGCAAATCTACTAACACTGCGATATATTGCCAACTCTCGAACCATAAGAACATGGTATAAAGTATCTGTAATGACAACAATATCTTTTACTTACATGAAACGAACAAATCTTGTAGGTATATATATATATAATCAGAATCTCGGAAAGGGCTCCAAGTATTTCCGTGAAATTTAATATACAGGGAGTTTTGAGGAAGAGGAATTGTTCGGATTTTATTAATAATTAATATTAATTCGTTATCCCTGAGAAACTGCGCATTTTTTAATTATGTATGTCTTTTCTTACATCGCGTAATAAGATTTCGATTTATAAATTTCAAATCCGTTTGGCGTTTTGTTTAGCGTTGTTGGAATTCTTACGTTGTTGGCAAATTAGTGTGTCGGGTTCAAATCCCGGAATTTTAAATTATTTTATTAAAACTCTTTGCTCGGTCTCCCAGGTACTTTACTAAAGTACCTGGGAGACCGAGCAAAGAGTAGTAGTAAAAATATGAACAATACAAACTTCATTATCTATATAATTTTCTACCTACCTTCAATGCGATAGTCCCGGGCAATGGGGACGGGGTGAAGATCCCTTCAGGATCTCCTTACACACTACCACATGCTGCTCACGAGCTGAGCGCCACGTCCACCAACAGCAAGTATGACGTAACATAGTCACTAGGTATCTTACTGTCTTAGGCTGGAACTATATGATCCAGAATCCCGCGGGCCCGGGAAAATTCAGAGCAGTAAAATTAGAACTCTGCACTAATACAGTAGAGCTGAAAATCGTACACACAAGTGTCGAGCCAAATGTCAATGTTGTATATGACAGCTCGACTTTTAGCTCTATTGTATTGGAATTAGGAGCAAAGTTCTATTTTCAATGCTCAAAATTTTCCCCGGCCTACCGGATTTCGGACAATATAGTCCCAGGGTTAGTTCCTCCGCAAAATCTCTACATCTTTGCATAATTTATAGTACATAATTAAAACTTGCGTTGTCGATTTTCGGGAATACTTCAAAGTAAGCCCACCGTATATTATCGCATGATCTTATAGGCGTTTTGTGAATATAATAAGGAAATTTACGAACGGTACAAACGAGGTTTCTCGGAACGGCAGAATAACAATAAGTGTTAACGGTGCCAGAGCCCAAGGCGGGCCTTTCATGCATTATGCGCAAAAAATCGCTGTCCACAATATTAAAGCGATCATTAATTATTATTGAAGACGCATCGCGTCCGCATCGAGTTTTTTCAGACATCGATATGAGTCTGCCTATTTATTACTCTTTAGTTTGTACTTGCTTTGTAGGAAGTCGGAAATCATGTCTTATTAACAATAGTACCTGGTTGACTGAGCTTTGCTCGGTGTTTTAGTAGAACGATAAAATAATTAAAAATAAATAAAACAAATAAAAAGAAATAATAAGAATCTCATAAAATATTTATCTTACCGGGATTCGAACCCACCACATTCCGAATTTCCAAAAAATACAAAAATCATACATAGGTAAGCATACCAAGCTGATAATCAGACTGACGTAAGAGTCGAAATTATTGCACGACGAAATAAAAAAACAGATATTGCTTAAAAATGCGCAGTTTTTAACGGATAAGACCTAGGCTAGATCGATTTTTCTCCTCCAAAACTACCTACATATTAAATTTCATGGTAATACTTGTAGCCGATGTCGAGGTACCGATTATATATTATATACAAGATCGTCTCGTTTAAAGTATAAGATTATGTAAATTTTTAAACAACAAAAAATAGATGAACCAATAATTATTTTAGACTAGCAGTCCCGACACACGTTGTTCTGTCTTAACTAAAAAACTACAAAACTACACCTGAACTTTACAACCTACATCTACACCTACAACTACACCTACTATCTACACCTACAACCTATTGAGTCCGAACTATGTTTCTAAAACAGAACTGTTTTTCAGTCCGACTTAACATAAACTGAACGCACCTTTAAATATTTTACAATCAAGTGACACTAGAGACTCGAATTTCACACATAATTCTTTCAATATTTTTCACCGTTTAAACCTTCCCTGAACCTTCATAAAACTATTTTAAGATCAAAATTATCCAAATCGGTCCAGGCGTTCTTCTTCTAGCTTTAGCATGACATTAGAATTTAGGCCTGCACATTTTTATATTACGACGGCTCTGTGGCTCAGCGGTTAGCGCGACGGTGCTTAAGCAGGAGGTCACAGGTTCGAATCCCGCCGAAGGGACAAAAGTTTTTCTGTATTCCTCTGGTCATCCAAATGTGTAATATGGTATAATAAAAACTTTAAATATGTGTATAGTATAAAAGCATTAAATATATTTCCGTTGTCTGGTACCTGTGATACAAGTTCTTCAGATACTTAGTACAGGACTAGATTGACGTGGTGCGGTAGCGTCCATAGATATTATTATTATATATGAGAACATTAAATGGCGCAAAAAAAAAAGTAAGATCCAATATGTACTGGTATTCGTACTAGCTATTCTAAGAACAACAATAGGTAGTCATGAATTATCGTGACAGTATATTTAAGACGAAAAAACGATCGGATTTGAGTCGCGACGCGACGCCAGGCTGTCTGAGTCGGTTCTCTCACCTCTACGTGCCAAATCATTACGCAATGTGACAAGTGTCCGCGTTATGTATGTGTTACATAATGCTAATTAACTGATATAACATTTGATAACTCTCATATTTCGAGGTTCGAGGGAATAACAAATAAATGTTGGTGAGAAGTAAAGTTCTGGATTATTTGGCACATATTAAAGAAAGACGAACAGATAAACAGCTTTCGATTTAATTGCTTTACTACAAGCATACGGTGTGTCCATTGTGTATTATTGTGTGTGTATGATTGTGAGGAAAAATTGTGGACCGTTGAAGGGGACGTCAAAATTTTCAAATTTGGATCGATTTGGATCTTTCTATGAAAGCTGTTTCTCTGCACAAATGTATATATTATATTTTCTACTCTGTGCCTAAAGTAAGAATTTTTCGTCCACTTTTTAGGTCAGTTATTCGTCTCACAGTAGAATATTTTTTTATTTTGTAAAACTTTAAAAAAAAAAACGAATTACAATTACATACAAGAGATTAGACAAATCCATTGCAATGTTTGCTTTACACAAAACTCTAAATATTGAGTCTCTCCATTATGTGTAATGTAGAGCAGTGGGTAAGCAAAGTACGAAATGAGGAAAACGTGAGATTTGTGTAAATTGAATTATGTGAAGTGTAAACATTACTGGCCGCTTCGTAAACTCCGCTCAGATTCGATGTAATTTAAATGTAAACAAAAAAAATTAAATACGACGAAATTTATGCGTAGTATTTGTTTGATTCGCGGTGAATAAGTGACATTTAAATTTAAAGCATTATCTATATAGACGCCCATATCAAAGAATATATTACATCCTTACATATGAAATTGGCGTTTTGTCGTACTGGTCACTTTGATCTCAAATATATCTTCTTTGGTTAGGAATTCTAATTTTAAATTTATACCGCTATTTACTCATGCATTTGTGTTTCGAAAATCGTAATTCATTAGCTTTTTCCTCTTTTGGTTTTTTCTTTGCGTCACTCTGTTTACTAAATGGAAAACTTGAAATATCGTATTATTTTCAAGTACGAGATCCACCGTGGCACCAGTGCTGCAGAAACAGCTCGAAGGATTAATAATGTGTATGGCGGCGGTGTCGCAAAAGAAAACATAGTGTGATTTTGGTTCCAACGTTTTCGTTCTGGAAATTTCGCAGAACAAGCCCCGTGGACGGCCGGAGACCAAAGTTGATAATGAAGAATTGAAGGCTATTGTGGAAGCGGATCCATCACAAATCACATACGAGTTAGCTGCAGGCTGCGGTGTTAGTGATAAAACTGTTTTAATCCACTTGAAGCAAATTGGGAAGGTGAAAAAGCTTGAATGGTGGCTACCTCATGAATTGAGTGCAGCAAACCGACAAACGCGCGTCGACTGCTGCATTACATTACTCAACCGGCACAATAATGACGGGATTTTAAACCGAATCATTACCTGTGATAAAAAGTGAATCCTGTACGATAATCGAAAACGCTCAACGCAATGGCTGAACCTTGGCGAACCAGCCAAAGCCTGCCCCAAAAATTGACTCAAAAAAGTTTCTTGTGAGCATTTGGTGGACTAGTGCCGGTATCGTTCACTATAGCTTTCTTAACTTTGGCCAGACGATTACGGCAGGCAACCGAGGTTGGTCATTTGCTCTAGCTAGGCCACTGCTGCTTCAGGACAACGCTAGATCACACACTGCAAAAGAGACGGCTACCAAATTAGAGGATCTTCAATTAGAATGTCTAAGACATCCACCGTACTCCCCATACCTTTCCATATATTTCCCGCCTTTTTAGCTTGACACTGGCAAATGGTTATAAGCCGATGCCATATATAAATTAAAAAAATTAAAAAAAAAAATTAAAAGAAAAGATTTGTCTGACGCGACGTTTAAAATTGTTTCGGTGTCAACCTTAGGCCTACCTCAACATGGCTGACATTCGCCAGCCTCGAGCTGTCATTTGTAAAGAGTGTCGCCCCTGTGCCAATGCTGAGATTTGTTTACATTTACATTACATTGAATCGGGACGAGTAATAATAGTCAGTGGGTAAATAAATTGTTAACAGTTAAATGGATAATTTCTTAACCAAAATTTCCTTCGCTTGGAAACAAGATATTAATTAATGAATTTGATTCAATTATTTTCATTCTATTTTATCGCAAGTCGCAACGCAATTAAAATTTAAAACTAACGCCAAAAGGTTGCGTGTTTAAAAAGAGATCGAATTTCTTACATGGAACATCCTTTAAGTCAAGCGATGCTATCCCGACACGTCGCTTAGAATGCGTCGGGAACATTTTTAAACAATCGCCATTTATTCCGCGTGTTATCAGATTATCGGGTGTCGACACGTGGGACCGAACAATGGGATTTGTAATTGCGAAGAATTCTTTCCGTAATTGTATAGCACTGATACCTACAATATATTGTTTAAAATCCTTGTTTTTTTCTGTAGGGTGTTGAAATTTGGTAAGGTTTCAGACATCAGTATGACCCATTGTATTTTAATTTACAGAAACACAAAGGTGCGTCAACTGTTAATGTTAATGTGACGTAGAGAAGTAACGCGTCGTCACGCCAATGCGCACAACTATTTTAGTATTCAAACAACATTCCAGGTGCTCAGCTCATACTTTTGCAAAATTTCAAATAACATAAATATTGTAATAACCTAAAAAACTTTGTAATGAAATGCACTTAAATAAATAAATTTGAATATGCATTTAAATTTTAAGTCTCACGAAGTTAAATTAATTACAAGTTACACAGACCACCTAGAGAGCTGACGCTTTACGACCGGCGATGATTTGTGCAGTTCCTGCGATTAATCAAATATTCTGATTAGATTTCATTAAATTTGATTAGTACCTTATGATTAAAATAAAGTAAATGAAATATTGAGATATCATATTGCTACTGACTGCCTAATATTTACATGATTTAAAAAAACTTGAGAGGTGTCAAGGGACACCCGGATAGAACGAAGTTTCAATTAATTAGTGAAGTAATTGTAATATAATTTTATTATTTTAAGTTATAATATTTTTTTTTTATCATTAACAAATATAATGTAATATAAACTTAATCAGTAGGCTCAATTTTAGTAATAATTGGCTTGTGGTAAAAAATTGAAGGGAATTTATAATTTATTCTACGCCGCACGGCTTACAATATAGCAAAAAGTGTCGTTAGAACTTTTGGTCTTAATTTTTCCCCCTTTCGCAACGCGCGATAAGGAACTTCGTTCCAATAAATAATAAAATGTGATACCTAATGGGTATACAATTATGGAGAAACAGATGATGATGATAATGGTGCTCATATTGATGAGATATAACATTCTACATTTGCGACTATAATATATTCTGTGGTCCACGGCCAAAGATAACAAATAACATAGTTGTGTATAATAGACTTCAACGCGTTCGTAGTGGACATAACTGATCATTTCCTCTTGCCTATGATATTCAGCTTATTGAAACATAGGGTCAGTTCACTTAACAATGATACGCGGCGCGACGTGACTCTGCATTTTTAAGATACCTATTCAAAATTGAACTTTATCCAACTACACCAAACTTCGCCACACCAAAAGAAACGTCATGTTTCATCAGTCGCGCAAATGCGTATCTTCTTATGTAATGAATAAAGTTCAATTTTAAATAGCTACCTTAAAAGTGCAACGCCGCGTCGCGTATCGTTTCGTTTCGGTGTGAATTGACCCATAAACATTTATTTACAACAAATTTATTATATACATAGATAATATAACATAGGTACTAGAAATGCACATTATATTTTTGTGGCAAATAAGAGTTTCATTTAAGCAAAAAAACAATCACATGAAATAGAATACGAATGCTTCACAAAATTCGGTAGTAGTATTAAATTTAATATGTACAGTAGTAGAATTTGCTTTCATCGCTTCCGCATGAGTCAGCGCGGTATAACTGGCGGCGCGGCGGCGGGCTATTCCCGTCCGCGTCGTCCGCCTCGATTCACGACCTTACTGCCTTGTACGTTCTTATGGGGCTGTACCCGCCTCATATGGAGCTTCAGTTGTGGGGCTATACCCGCCTCGTATGGGGCATTAGTTATGGGGTCACCCCGGCCCCATATAACCCGATAGGTGACGTGGTTATGGGTCACACACCCATTGTCTTGTATGATCTTATATGATACTTTTCGATAGATTATTGTGGGAGGGCTACGCTTCGTCATGATTGGACCGGCTCGACCACGGCCTCACAGAAAACCGGCGTGAAATAACGCTTGCGTTGTGTTTCGCCGAGTGACTGAGGTTATCGGAGGCCCAAGGGGGTTTGGGGATTTTAAGGACTGGGAAAGCAAGTTGCACCTGGAGTTGCGAGTGTCCATGGATGGGGCGGCGTTAATCGTTTACCATCAGGCGATCCGTCTGCTCGTTTCCTGGTTCATTTCATAAAAAAAATAGAGTTCGGGATCGAATACCCATGGAATTTTATAATCTAACCTAAATCTATTGTATGTTGTCGCGGAAAAATTGCAAAAATCATCGTGCGCTTAAATAACTACAAGAAAAAGCTTATAATATATTACTAATAAAAAAGACACTAATCGAATAGTTTTTAGATTTTTTCGATTAGATAGTTTTTCTGTTAAATTTAAAAGCGTTTAGATAGTTTTACTTACAATTCTGCAAGTTAACAATTTTTAACGACATATTACTTTTTTTTAACACAACCAAATTGTCCCAAACGACATTACAAGATTCCTTTAAAATTACTGATGGCCCAATTTTTTTTTTGCGTGTTAAGTGCAATAAGTGTAACTTTTTTCGGCCGGCAGCGACGGTTTAAATGATTGATTGAATGTTGAACGACGCCATACTTCTGTGTACTGATCACGCCCAATTGGTGGATCCACGTACTCGTATGTGTGATTATGTGGACGATCAATATGTAAAGTGGTTTAAAATTGTTTCCGCAGTCTCTCCGAAAGATACTCCAAGTTAAAATAGTTAAGTCGAAGTGATACGTATGTCTCCAGACAACTTGGCCAAGATGCCTTCGCTAATTACATTGACGAAGTTCGAAAACAAAAATGTATTGGATATGTTACCGTAAAATTGCGAACCCGAACATTCTGCTTACAATTTTACGCATTATTTTTCGTTAGATTATAATATATCGCAAAGACATATCGACATATTTTTACAATCTCGCTAGTATTACGGTGACAGTCGACAGATATACATAAGGTTCGATAAGTGACAACGCGCGATACGTCAACACCATACGTTTTTGATTTCTATCTTCACCTTCGTAATAAGCAGTGGCATGTTGGCTAAGCCATCTGTTTCCTTATTTCGGAGCTAAGTTATTTCGTTACAGTCTATAATACTCTAAAGTGTTTTATAGAAAGATCTGTACTTAGCAGTATTTTTAAAACATTACACATAAAATAATAGCTCAAGAATTTTTTTTGAAAATAAGACCTCAAACAATATAACGTCGTCCACTATTTATATCGAATAAGGAATAGTAAATTGAACAATGTGTATAAATTATTCCAATTTAATTATCTTGTTACCAATAAATAGCTTTGCTAGCGTTTACGAAACGAATTGAAGCAGATATAATATTATGAACATAAACAATATTCACGTATTACCAGAGATTTAGTCAATTCAAATATCTAAATAGTATTGGCGCCATAGCGATTTGTAGATCTAGTTCGTTATTTCGCAATGGGTTGTACCTAATACTTAGGCAATGTTATTAAACGCTGCAAAAGATATTTTGTATATTTCTCATAATATTATAAAAACCAATAGACCTTCGTAAGACTGCTGACAGGTGAGAAATGTAGAAATTGATTTGTACACATCATTATTAATAGCATGATAAAGCGTTGCTCGCCACATCAAAAGTCCGTTTTTCGTTAGATGGTGCACATTAGCCAAGTAAGTGTATATGTACCATCTACCAGAAACACCGATGAAAGGATCTGGCATATGAAACAATTAATACGAGTCTCTACTCTCTACATATGACATCATCATGTCACATGTGAATTTAATTTAAAAAATTAAATCCTATAATATATTTATTCCCAGAAATAATATGACAAATTCTAATAATCGTAGTAAACTAGATGCTAAATCGATTTCGTCTGTTCTCAGAGATTACGTAAACAAACCGAAATACAAGGGCAGGAAAGATTTATAGGATTTTAAAACCGAGACATTGATTTATTTAAGCACATGTGAATTGTGGAAACACCATGGACCTATTCTTGTTATATGTAAAACATCTTGGTTTTAGAGTTTGGACACTGAATTACTCATTAGGTCCTTATAGAGCTTAGGTTACAAAAATTCAACAGAATTAAATAATGGATTGATGTGTCAAAAATATGGTTTTATGCAAAATCTATAATCATGGTTGTGTCTGTAGGAGTGTAATGACGTATACCAACCATCCAAGCGTTTATATGGGTAAAAGTCGGCGTTCTGTCGACTGTCAAGTGCCCAGTATTTATGTGGTACAAATGTAGATTTTTGTACGCTTCAGTAACGTATAGGTTATATGTACGTATTGTTGCAGTACCCTAGGCGTGGCGCACGTGGCCGGCATGTGCAAGCCGGACCGCAGCTGCTCCGTCAACGAGGACAACGGCATCGCCCTGGCGCACACCATCACGCATGAGCTGGGGCACAAGTGAGTATATACTTCATACCTTAAGTGTACCTACCTACACAGACAGATAGTACTTGTAGAGATCACACTTCATAGACTTCCATTTTGGCGCCTCTTCACTTTAGCGTAGGCATTGGAGTTACTGCAGAAAAATGCCGCTGATGTACGCGCTTTTGCTGGAAAAACGTTACTTTTAGACATTGTCCTTATCCTTTTATGAATGACATTATGCGTAATAGAATTCATGACAGAATCTAGGCATAAAATCTTGTTTCGCATAGTTATGTAAGACATAATAAATTTCTATAAATAATTGTATCTTAATAATTTGTCGACTATGTCAACATATTACAAAGTATTTTTTAACCAAAAACAAATGATCCGATACGTCTATTTTTACTAGACGCCAGCTAATCCTGTAATATGGGACAAGAATCTCTCGTACACTATGTGTAAGAATTCGAAAATAGACGACAGATGATTAATACTAAATACCGCCTCCAAAAAGTAATGTGCGTGGATCGAATTTTTTGTGGCGTTAAAAGACATATTGTATAAGCCATAAACAATATTTTATTCCTCCGACATGTGTTATTATCACAAAGATTAAGTTTTGGAAAATATTTTTAAGCGCCACTTGTTTGCCACCATTAAATTAAATACACTAAAGGTACAAAATAAAAATCTAGAGTTGCTTCCTTAGAAGTCGACTTTAAATTAAAGTTCGACAAATCGTATGTGCGATAAAAACCTAGTTTATAGAAATAAACTAAGATTTCGTACCTATATGTACGTTGTGTGTAGGTAGCTTATCTCTGTCATACGAAGTGAATATTAGGTAGAGAACACTTAAAAGCTACAGTGTAGACGTAGTCCCAATTAAGAGCGTTTCATATGGGAGAGTAAATGTGTGATTTATGTAGAATAATTGGCGCGGCTCGCTCGACTCGGCACGCTCGACTCGCTCACCGCAATTAGGGTTGCCACAAGCTCGTAATTAAATAATTATTTATAGACGACGCAGGAGCGGTCAAACACACCAACACTATGTTGGGTTAAAAAAAATCGACATGAAAATACAAATTCACCATGCAAATATGAAATATATTATATGATATCTAAAAATAAAAAAAATAAAACAAATTTTCAATTATATAATATATCGTTATCAGGATAATAACGATAGCAAATTGTAAAGTGCCTATCAAATAGAAATGAACATTGTTTATAATTGAAGAACACTGAAACCTCATTTATTTTCGCTCTTCATAAAGGGGTGCATAAATTTTGCCCATAGGTACCATTTTTGACTATCAAAATATATGGCCATCCTTGTATGTAACAATGGGTAATATGAGCATTATCTACGAGCTCATTACTGTGTGGGGTCCCTCGTAAACCTCAATTAACGTGAATTTGACTCCACATTTACATAATGGTAGCCCTCAACCCGCGGGTCAGCCCACGAAGCATGTTGTAATGTAAGGGTTTACGAGTTAAGACTCATTGTTTCAAATTATCAAAACATACGTGTGATAAGATTTTAAATTTTACTAGTAATGTTCACTGCGCCATCGCTGTCGTATTTTTTTTTTTGCATACAAACTTTTACCCCTCATTCCAGAGATTGTTGAAGGGTAAATTTTCAAAAATCATTTCTATGCGGACATCTACTAACTATAAACTACCTCCATGCCACACCTCATAGTTGTAGCCCAAGCGTTTTTCGATATTCTATGATGACTGACTGATGAGTGACCTTCGTTTTTATATTTTACATATACATAATACAAAAACCAATAATACAATAATTGAAACGAAGTTCTTTATGGCGCGTTGTGATATTGGGGCTAGGCGGATTATATTGGCACGACACTTCATGCCACTCGAAATAACAATGTAATAACGACTATTAAGAATGATACAAAAAACGACCTTATCACCTTGACAATAATATAGAATTTTGCAATTACACATTGTGACTGTTATGACTGTTACATATTGTGACTAGCTAGCCGAGCGCTTGATGTTATTACTCAGTACGGAGCCGGACTTCGCGGCGGCAACACTTTCGGCAAATTTTGATAATTTGTTAGGTAATGTATAATATTATCGTCTTGACAGTATGCTGGCTATCTTGTTGTCCTTTTCTCCTAAACCTTGACGGATACAGATCACACTCGACCAAAAAGTTATCTAGCCAAATTGATTTTGTAATCATTGTTGATATAAACATCTGTTCCGGTCAAATATCTGTGCCTCAAACTGAGTGCCTAAATCTTTGTTCTTTCCATGGTCTTCTTTCAGCCCATACACTTCCTACAAAACTTGGAAAAACATGTATTGATCATGTGATGTTAAAAACTATTCACTCTGCTGCTACCTGCGTACTACAAACAACCATCACTGATCACCAGGTGGTTTTTCTATGTCTTAAATACATATAACACATTATAAACTTCGCCTTCACTACACATAAAAAATTTGATAAAATAAATATTTCCTGCCAATTAGCTAATATAGATTGGGACTCAATATATAGTACAAATGACCTCAATACAGCAATGGAATACTTTATTGAAATTGTCCAACAAACCATAAAACATAACTCTAAAAATAGTGTTTCCTGTTACGAAATGTTTCTGGACAATCACCACCTAAAATTAATGTTAGTACTTTTATCAGATTAGTAGTACTTTTATTACATTTATTTACCAATTAATAGTATATATTTTAATATACCCATCAATATATTATATATGTTTAGTTATTATAATTTAAGTTATTATATCAAGAAATTCATAAAGTTATTATTATGGAATATAAGTATTAGAAGCAATTGGTATATAAGAAATGATCCTGACCTGGGGATTTGATAAATTTCACATGAGTGCAATCTATAGCACCAATAACATATGGAAATCGGGCACTCTTATAAAATTCTATTTGGGTCTGGCGAATCTCATCTGGTGACTCGGGAAAGTAAATGTGCCGTAGTCGGAGACTAGCAATAGCAGCACTGACTCTATGTACAATTCTGTTTGCAGTAGAAGTACTAAATCCACATAAATCTGCGGCAGTCATTTGATAGCAACCAGTTGCATAGAAACGTAGAGCACATAACAACTCGTTGATAGGAGATATACTGTGATTTCTAAAATAAAATAATAATTATATACAAATAAAACAAATCTATAGAAATCTGTACCAACAAGCCAAAATCAAACGGTACCTACTTTATTAGTGAACAAGACTCGAGACTTACATATTTGTAGGATATTCTAATTTATCCTCAATAGATTCCAAAACAGACAGAACCGTTGGTTTTGTAAGTCGAAATCTTATTACAAAGTCTTTGTCGTCTAGGGTATCAAAGTGTTCTTCTCTATCGCGTATCCATCTTGGACGTCGAATTACCACCTCTTCATCATAGCTTTCGTCAAAAGCTAAAGCTATTGCTCTTTTCATTCTAGATATAGGCAAATTCTAACTACAACTTTATTAAAATTTATTAGGAAATAAAAGTAAAATTGTAAAGAAAATAATGTTATAATGACAGTGACAGCTCATAAGCGGGTTTAGTAAAGTTAAACCCTCGAACATTGGGCGTTCAGAATATAAACTCGGCTTAGCTATAAACGCGTTTAGTTTATGTTGGTGAAATGCAATTCGGAGTAATAAGCGCGTTTAAACGCGCAAAGCGAGTTTAGGGTATACTGAGCGCGTTCAATTTCATTGGTGAAATCAGCTCTAAGACTGTTAGATTATCTACAAAAAATAGAATCATTAAACCGTGGGCCACCGCTGGTTTATTGCGTTGTATGAGGCACCGGGACAATATCCACAAAAGGTGCGACAGTTTCCTGAAAATAAGAATAATAAATTAATTTACATAAGATACAGAAGCTACTGTAATAAAATACTTAAAAAACTTAAATTTGCACATGAGACGAACCTTATAAAATAGCGGGAAACGACAATAAAAATCTTTTGAATGCAATAAAAAATATAAGTAATACTAATAAAACAAAATATATTCCAACGGAATTAATAAATAGAGCTTTTCCAATAATATCTATTGACAGTGTTAACAAGTTTTTTGTTTCGGTTGGTAAGACATTGGCTGAGGAAACTAAAGCATGTGAAAACCCATCACATCACAAAGTTCCTTCAAATAATAAAAAGTCCTTAAAGTCTTTTGTATTATTGGCTACAGACGAGGCTGAAGTTGAGTACCGGATTATGAGCCTAAAAAGTGTATTTACAGGTATGGAATTCTATCCCTACTCTCTCCTAAAGGAGAATAAGAAAGTGTTAGTCCCAGTTTTAACTCGCATTTTCAACCTCTGCTTCTATGAAGGAACTTTTCCTACCGCCTTCAAGAAATCTGTGATCTTGCCTATCTTAAAATCAGACGATAAAAAGCAGGTAACAAACTACAGGCGAATCTCTATAATAAATAGTAGAATTATAAAATTTTTAGAAACAAAACAATTACTTTCTAATAACCAGTTTGGTTTTAGAGCTCAGAACTCAACCTCTGATGCAGTCCACGAGCTTGTTGATCATGTAGTTAAGAATCTTCATTACGGTAAAAAAACAATTTGCATATTTATAGACCTATCAAAGTCATTTGATAAGGACTAGGTGCCTCTGCTTCTTAAAAAACTAGACAGGTTGGGTATTCATGGTAACAACTAAAACTGATCGATGATTACCTCTCGAATCGATTTCAATCAACTAAGATTAGCGACATTATTAGTGGTGATCTACCTGTAAGCTATGGTGTGCGGTAAGGCCACATCCTGGGACCAAATCTCTTCTTAATTTACATAAATGATCTTTGCAATCTTCTTTTAAAAAAGAGCAAGATCATCTCTTATGCGGATGACACAGCGCTCTTGTTTTCAGCTGATAACTGGGAAGATGTTTATAGAACATCACAGGACGGTTTTGATGCTGTGTGTCATTGGTTAAAATGCAATTTTCTAACTCTAAACGCAAAGAAAACTGTATTTATACCTTTCTCTATACCTAATACTCCAATCACAAATCCCTCGTTTTCTTTGTATGCACATGACTGCTGCAATGTTGACTTATGCCAATGTCCTTCGCTGCTGGCCATCAAAACAGTTAAATATCTTGGTGATATTATTGATGACAATCTCACTTTTAAAGACCATGTTAATTTAATTACTTCGAGATTGCGAAAGCTAATTTATGTCTTTAAAAATATAAGAAATTCGGCAGACCAAAAATTAATCAAACAATGCAACAATGGGTAGGTGCTGCAAAAACTGTCATTAAACCGCTTGAAAGAGCTCAAAGTCTGCACTTTTCGCCCCTTTTTGTTCCCGACTCACCTACTCTATCAAACTTTTGAAATCCTATCAGTCTGTCAACTGTTTATTTTACAAGTGTGCCTCGGAATCTAAACGTCGTCACAATGATATAACCTTCCCCAATAGACCAACATTTAAAAATAATTTTGTCAATAGATTATTTCCTTTCTTGGGTCCATATCTGTATACAAAAATTACCAAAACTATAAACCTACACAATTTAAACATTAAAGATGGAAAAAAGGAATTATTTACTTAAACTACTAATCACATTCTGTCCTCCCTCACATACACTCACACTCACATATATACTACACAAGGAGACTCTCAGACGCTCTACAACTCCGTCTGTATCGTTTTATTCCATGTATTATTTGAAGTGTTTTATTTTATATAATAAATAAATACCATGCACTTACATGATGTAAAATTGTAAAATAAAGAGCGCTGCTGTCTGAAATACAGATATTCAGTTATCTAGACTCAGACTCTGATGCTCACTTTGTATATTATGTAGTTAAGATATTCTTATATTACTCTATATTATTGTGTCTTAGATAATAATGCACTAAATCTATAATATAAAACTAAGTAAATAAATAAAGTAAAAACATATATAATAATAATAAAAGCTATGGTCAAGTGATAAAAACAAGTCGTAAAATATAAGAAGACTTGATTACCACATTTATGTCGTAGGATAATTGGAAAATTAGGATCTTTGCGAAAATCCTAGGACTATTTTGCATAATTTCCTAACAATTTAACGGATCTTCGCAAAAAACCCGCCTGTCCGAGGAATATGGGAAACTTGAGTAAATCAGTACTCAGGCTGTTGCAAAGAATGCGTTCAGAGATCCTTAAGGCTGCACTAGTCGGTTTTTTCTCCATACAAACGCTATTGGTGGTTTACTCTAAAATCAAACATTGTAGACCCAAATTTTAGCGTAATATCGATTTTTATTACACTTATCTAGGTCGGTACGAATAATAAAAATAAAAAGCAAGCACATACTGACACATTTTAATTATTCAGCAATTGAGATAACTTCACTTCAGACAAAAATATAATTTATTTTTTTCATAAAACACCAACAGCAGTGTCGATTTTTCTTAATTTGAGGACGCCTCTTCCAAAATACTTTACAATGCAGTATAAATGCGTGCACTGTAGCTTCTCTTCTAAGTATAGATTACTATTTTATTGGTATATCCTTTTTCCCCGCGCGCCGCGCCGTTGACTAGCGCACTCTTAATTCAGATTGGTCAAAAATCAGCAAGATATGCTTAGTTCTATAGACTTTAGACAGCCAATTAGCGCGCACGACATAAAGCGTCAGAGATTTTTCGCAATTACCCTATCGTTGAAGAATGTAGAGAACAGCATTTCTATGATAATAATATTATTACAATAAAAAAACATAAATGCGTGAAGTTTACTTACACTAGAAACTGTAAAAATGGCAAAATAAAATGTTAAACTTATGACTTATGGAGAGCAATTGTTTGTTTAATCTAGATTTGGAATATTCTCGAGCATCTTTTAACAAATATTTTAAAAGCATTGCAATATTTCATTTGTGTTAGTTGGAAAATAATCCAATCGGTTGCCGAGCAGTTTGGTTATACTCTGTCTGACTCACGTTTCTAAGTTGAGCGAACTACAAGGACGCTAGTTTCCGAGAAGGAAGCCCATGGAAATTATGTGTGTACTATGTAAACTTTAAAAATCATTATCGATGTTATTGATGTTTAATGATTTAGTGTTTGTTTATCGTGTTTGAGGCGTTCTCAATCGGAGTTTGCCTAACACAGAGGAGCAAAATTACTTGTCTACATAACGAATGGACAAAATTAGGAAAGATTAGGTATTGTATTTATACAATAATTATTATTTAGTTTGATCAATTGTAATACATTACCTTCTTCTTCTTATCGTTAACAAATTAATCATAGCTTTGTATCGAAATCTAGGTATCTTGATTTTTACATTATACTCCCACGTGGTATTCATTCTCTTTATGATCCTACACATTATCTTGCTCACTAAAACCCTATTCGAGTAAAATCGTGAATAATAAATTACTGAAATTTATAACCCAATATATATTTGTGTAATCAATATATTAATAAATCAATATGTTCTTACTTATCTTATAAGAAACGATTTATTGTTAGCCCCATTCATAAAGTTTTTGAAAAAATATGCTAATTGTTGCTGAGAATGTTTAGCTTTAAATGTCATCATAAATTAATAATATAATAACTTTATTTTAATGAAATTTCTTCTTTATGAAATTCCTAAGTTTTTATGGTGAGTATTACACTATTCGTAGGTATTATGAGTATAAGTAGGTAGTAGGTACCAACTACTGTAGTTATCGAAGTTGGTGGTCTTCCATATAATATTTAGCTATTAGTCGAATATTGCTTGCATTGTGTATGCAAGATCATTAAGGCTCCCACAGACGAGAGGCCGATCGTTTCAGTTAGAATTGACGGCAGTTCGGCCTGAACGGATTCGAGCACATACACGAAAAAAATTGCATCCGACCCAACTGACGTCATTTCGGCCTTAACGGATTCGACACACACAGAAAATCGCATCAGTTCGTTCTGCTTTGCGCCAGCTACGGTCGTGTTTATTAATTGTAAACTCACCACGCTTGTTCTTGATACACGCCCGCACAGCCGCGGCTCTGGCGAGAACTGAAGCGATTTGTCACACATGGTCTGTTCAGTCCAGAATTAATGTTGCCAACTTAATTATTTTATAAAGTTTTACGACTAAATGAAGTATTTTATTCCCTACTTAGTGGGAATTTAGTTGTTAGTATTGTTTTAGTAGGAAAGAGCCAGACAGTAATCATATATATGCAAAATGGCCTAGTGTAGGCACAAAAAAAAATTGGCACCTTCTTGTACTATTACGTATTATGTGCCTTATCATAATGATAAATCGTAGCATTCGTCCGTTTTTTTTAAACTACCCGTTTAATTACTATATACGTAATATTAGGTCTTTACCTATGAAATTGCCGTTTTGTATGAAAAAATTTAAACGAATTTTTTTCATGTATTTTTTATTTGTATTAATCGAAGTAATCACCCATGCAATTGCCAACGCAGTGGCAAAGATGCAAGCTGGACGGGATGGCTGCAACAAATTCTTCAAAGGCATTTTGTACTGCCTCTCGGGTATTGAATTTTTTTCCCGCCAAGAAGTTATCCAAATTCTGGATAAAGTAGTAGTCAGTAGGCGCAAGGCCTGGTGAATAGGGCGGATGACGGAGACCAATGCTGGTTGGAGATGTGCCAGCTTCTCCATCATTGTGTTCAGTTCTTCACAGTACACATCTGCAGTAATGCTCACCCCGTTTGGTAAGAAGCTGTGATGAATCACACCGGCGCTAGACCACCAAACAGTGACCATCACTTTCCTATGGGTAAGTTTTCGTTTAGGGCATTGTGTAGATGCTGAACCATGATCCAGCCAACTTGCTGAGCGCTTGCGGTTATCAAACAGAATCCATTTTTCATCGCGGGTAACAATGCGGTTCAAAATTCCTTCATTTGTGTGTATGTTGAGTAGTGCAAGGCACGTCTCGACGCGTACTTCGCGCTGGCGATCATTGAGTTCGTGGGGCACCCATTTGTCAAGCTTTTTTACCTTGCCAATTTGACGCAAATGGACCAATATTGTTTTGACGCTAACGTCGGAAGCTGCTGCTAATTTAGCCGTAGATTGTGTATCATCAGCTTCCACAATCGCCTTTAATTCGTTATTGTCGACCAAAGTCTTCGGACGACCGCGATGTTCATTTTTCAGGTCGAAACGGAGCGTTCCAGAACGGAAGCGAGCAAACCAATAACAGGCGGTGCGTTAGTTTGTACTGTTAGCTCTGTAAACGTCGTTGATGTTGCGTGCCGCTTGTGCCGCGTTGCTGCCACGACGGTACTCATATTCCATAATTACTCGAATTTTTAACGTATCCATGATGACGAAAAAGATTGAAATGCGATGAAAATGTAACACTAATCAATAAACTTTTATAAAAGAGAATTCCATGTTTTTAAAATAAAATTTTAAATACGATGAATAATTTGAAATTAGAATTCTTAGCCAAACAACAATTATTTTGATTTGAAATGGCCAGTACTGCAGAACGACAATTTCATAGGTAAAGACCTATTATTTCCTTGCATATTTTAATTTAAATAATATAATTAAATAAATAATAAAATTTTAATATAACAAAACCTAAAACACGGTGGTTTTTTGGGGGCTCTAGGGATTCCTAAGTTGAGTAGCTTTTTTATGGTTTTGAGTATGTTTTAATAGTTTTTAGTAGAAATCGACGCGAGTTTAGTACTTTCGCAAAAACAGAGCTGGAAACACTGTAACGAATCGCTTCAGTCCATTCGGCCGACTGATGCGATCTCGAAATTATACAAAGACGATATAATTTTGCATCCGTTCAGGCCGAACTGAAGGAAAACCGGACCGTATATGGGGCCCCTTAGAAATAAGACCTATGTAATAATGGACTGGAAACACTTTGTCTATTCGCCTTTTCCTTATTTCCATTCATGAAAAAAAAAACCTTAACCCCGTTATTAATAAAAATATTTACACCACCCAATACGGATACGCAATCCATGTTGCTGTCTTTGTCTGTCAAGTGACTTTTACAACGACTTAGCTTATCCGTGGTGTAATTATTTTTATTAAGAGGCAGCATCTTGTTGTGTAATTAATAAATTTCAACTTTGCATATCTATTATCTATTGTGTTATATGTTTCGGTGTGAATTGACCATAATAAGGGGGATATACTACTATACTAAGAGTATAGCAGAAAATCGACACCTCAGTTATCCCTTTATTATGTCAATAACTTAGTATCTACTCTAGTCTCTTGATATTGTCTCCTATGAATTATTCCCGTGAAATCTGATACCACGTTATCGTACAATGTAACAGGTACATTAGTATGGCCACGGCACCACTTGGTACGCTAATATTTGTACCCAGGCGAAACTACCAAGTACCAAGTATTGTCTCTATTCTTCCCACGCAGCTTTCGGAGAAGCTAGATACGTCATACCGCATACGACATAACTAAGGAGCAATCTATCAGGAAATGCACCACATTATCTACACGTGCTGAATTACAATGTCTCCCATAATATTTTCATTCATTATTATTATTCTCAAGCCAACCTGATGTTAGAAAAATGTAACTTTGTAAACATCTTTGTATATAAGACATGGCAAACGTGTTTTACGAATTTTAATCACAAGTTACCTACGTACTATCAGGGCATCTGATCCATAAGCAGGTAGAGTCTTCTCGTAATTTATTTGTATTGTACGGTATACCTAGTGACGGCATGATACGAACAAATTAAGACAACAGTCAACCTGCTTATGAATTAGATTCCCTGATAGTACATTGAATAGAGATAACTCTATACTATGATAGTTAAAAACTTCGATAAGTTAGATTATTGATACGATTGATACTTTACACTTTACAGCAACAGTAATTGTAAGTTTTTTGGCATTTGTCACTTTATTTGTACCAGCTACTTATTTCACGCGTAGAGAAATTAGCAACGGAAGGGATTAGCATTATGCGCGGGCGCAAAACAAACACGAGTTATGTAAGTGCAAACAGCCAATGACCTTCTTGTAGACAATGCATCAGAACGTTCAAGCGAGTAAGCGGGTAATGCTCCCGGTGCACCGAGCCGCTATCGGCCCACACAAGTTTTTTCTCTTTCAATTCACTATCTCAAACAATAAGGTCGTACAGGCGACCACACAATTGTAAAATATTGCTTTACGACGTTCAGGAATGCAGCTCTACTGTAATGTTTTTTTCTTACGATTTCAGTGGTAAAAGCGTGGGATACAATATTATGAAAATGGAAATAATACGGCCTAATTATTCTGATCTTTGGCGACTGGAGTGTTCTAAATTATATTTTTTGTACTCAATTTTGTATATATTTTAAATATGCAGCGACTTATCAGGAAATGCACTATATTAATACAGCCGAGCTACATGTATTAGATACTATGCCACACCGGTTCTATACACGTATTAACCCCTTCACACGTTAAGTTCGGACCATGGTAAACAGCACGCGCGGGGCTGTCCGCTGACAGTCCGATCTGCAGGCCAATCGCGTTAATATTTATCGGTTAAATTCAGGTTCGACTCTGCTATAGTTATGATGCAGTTTCGGTTCGATTCCGGTGCGGCTGAACAAATTTCAGTATCGCACTATCCTTTCAATCGTAATTCAATTTTCTTTTATTTTTAGTTGATAAGTCATTTTTTCCTCATATCCTCAACAGTTTAACACGCCAAAACAGGAAGCGTTTTAGAAACGTGCGCGAAACAGTAGCATCGTATACACTTTTTGTTTTGACAGCTTTTGCTGGCTGCGGTGCGGCTGCGTTCCAACTCACTGTCAAAACATTAGCGCGATACCGCTCGTTCGTTTACGATTCAACTGAAACAACTTAGCGCGATTGCTCTGCTGGTCGAATGCTGATGCGAGCGCATTTTGCGTAGTTTTATCCGCGCATCACGTATGAACGCAAAATATAACATGTCGGTTTGGAACATCGACTTATTAGGTACTGACAGCAAAACTTCTAACATTTCAAACGCGCCAGTCTGAACTGCAGTATAAACGCACAGCTTGGAACTTTCAACTGAATATGTCAGATCCGTCCACGGTCCAAACCGTTGGCGCATTTTTTATCGTTATTAGTTCAGCAGTTTTATCCGCAGTCCAAACAGCACATATCCATCCGCGGTTTGGAACGCAGGCACAGATGCGCGGTCCGAACTTTACCGTGTGAAGGGCACTATTGTCCGTGTCAACTACGCGTAAGAGTATGTAATCAATGAACATTATACATTTCATTCATCCTTTTATGAATGGAAAAGTGAAACAATGCCCTATAGAATGTAGATGTATTAAAATCATTGCAAGTAAGTTTTGGCATAATTGTACTCAGTTGAGTACCTAAATAAGTACAATTTTGCCAACAATTACTTTTCAACGCTAATGATAAGAATACATAAATAATTGAAGCAATTCGAGTACCTAAATAAATAACTGTTAGACGTTATTTCAGCTGGGTGGTAAAGTCGGAGCCAATGGTAATAAAGTCAATTTTTAATGGCCAGTTTGATTTATCGTCTGACTTTTGACACGATGAGTACAGGCTGCCGGACGGTCGATGTAACGGAGCTTTATACTTTATGCGAGGCCTTAGTAGGACATTTTTGAATCCTTAATTACAAATAATATCACGTTATAGATATTATATTATACACGAATATATTTGCGGGAAGCAGCTCTTAGCCACTAGACCACAGAGACGTCAATCACAAAGTCTTGATAATAATAGACTACTAACCATCATTATATTGCAGTTTTGGTCTATACCACGACACAGAGAAAATCGGCTGTCATCGGCGAGAGGGAGCCACTCTGCACATCATGACGCCGATCTTCGAGTCCGACACCGTGCAGGTGGCGTGGTCGCGCTGCAGCAAGCGGGATGTCACCAACTTCTTGGAGTAAGTTACTTTATTGCGTTGGCAATTACTAGAATGGGTTACCAAGTTACATTAATTGTCAGATATAGAATACTTACTTAGTTTAATGCAACTTGATGAAGAAATATTCAGTAAAATACGGATTACAAAGTTTTATTTTGAGGAAAATGTAGAGCGAGCTATATAGATATAGCTTATACATAAGACAAACACCACTAATAGGTATGGAATACCTTATAAGTGGTAATTTATAATTAATACCTAAAATGAAAAGAAATTTGTCTCATAATAATCATGTTTTCTTATAGCGCGGGTCTGGGCGAATGTTTGAGTGACATACCATCGCAAGAGGAAACACCCTATGTATATCCTGAAGAACCGGCTGGTAAGTTCAACAATTTGAATTAAGGGAACAGTCTCTTAATTCATAAACCATCAGAAGTTAGCAATTTTCTTCGCTGTTATAACATCTCTTACGCACACCCGACAATGCCGGAAGTCAGAACTCTAGAAAGTAGAGATAATACCTAATACTTTTTGCGCGGATTCCAATATTTGCTTTACCATTGTCGCCAGTAGGTCAACATTGACTATTAAAACGGATAAAAAACCAACAATAAACCACTTTCGATTACGTTGACTCAATGAAGTGAAATCTAGTTTTTGCCTAATTCTCACCCAGGTGTGACATACGACGCGGCGGAACAATGCCACCTACAGTTCGGCGCGGAGGCGATAGTGTGTGCCCGGCCTGACGAGCTGTGCCAACATCTGTGGTGCCTCGTCAACAACAGCTGTAAGACCATCCTACGACCGGCGGCCCCTGGCACCACGTGTGGGGAAAACATGGTTGGTACACTGTCCTTATTTTCCAAAGGAAAAATACTTTTGATTGTACTATTTGGCAATCTAATTCATAAGCAGGTAGAGTGTTCTCATAATTTATTTGTATTATTATTGTTTATTTACAAATTCTAACAACACCCTGCTTATGAATTAGATTCCCTGGTAGTAATTTTGTGTATATTTTCCATCTCAGTTCTGTAGTTAGCTTTGGCTTTTTGGCTTTTTTGGCTGGCTTTTCAGTTAGCTGTTAGGAAGTAAGAGCTCCCGACGCAAGTCTTCACTTATCTTCCATCAGTGGCATCAGAAACTGCCAATAAATGCCGATCTCTCCTTATTATTAATCCCTCTTCTTCTATCTATAGTGGTGTCAGAACCAGACCTGCGTGGCACGCACCGTGTCCCCTGCGCCGCGGGACGGCAGCTGGGGCCCGTGGTCGGAGTGGAGCGAGTGCTCGAGGACCTGCGGCGCGGGAGTGTCTACCCAGTCGAGGGAATGCAACAACCCCGCGCCAGAGAACAACGGCGCCTACTGTATTGGGGATAGGAGCAGGTATGAACAATCTTTAGAAAAAGTTTTCAAAAATATAAATATTATAACTATATTGCATGTACCAGTGATAAGAGCACGTATGACTCACGAAAACACTATTAAGTCTGTTGCAAAATGGATACTCGTGATATTTTTCACTCAATTACATCCCGTATCCCACAGGATCTCCTTCCACATTGAGGTTTAACCCCTTTCTTTGACTGAAGTCATCTGATTATAGCGAGTCCAGTTCGTGTGGTACCCTCTCAATACCAACTCTGGAATGCAATTTAATAGGGTAGTTTCAAGCCCCAGGAGCCGGGCTGCTCGTTCAGCATCAGACTCCAGCTACCACGCCAGAAGACCGTACAAGATGTGGCCTGGACGTCCCAGTTTACGGAGAACTTTCTCAAATAGCTCCTTGTGCATCCCGTATCTACTTACTACGTTTGGCTCAGTGTATCGTCATGAGGTCGCTGACCTGGAACTATCCGGATGTTCTAGATCACTCCATCTCATCCTTTATATATCAGGCATTCGAACCCCTCAGTCAGGTCGCCTCGGTTCAACCTCCACATTACACACTGAACTCCTGACAAGCGGTGACAAGGCGCTAACCTGCGCGCGCCGCTGCTGCGCCGTGGTCGAGGCAGCGGAATAACACTCGCGTCATCGTTTCAGGTACAAGACGTGCAACACGGAGCCGTGCCCCATCAACGAGCCCACATTCCGCGATGTGCAGTGCTCGCGGTACAACAACAACACCTACAGGAACGAAACCATTGAGGAGTGGATACCGTACATCGACCAAGGTAACTGTCAACACGATAGTATAAGCCAGTCCAAAAAATATATATTTTTCTAAAGTAGCCCGGCCATAAAGAATGCATGTTCATGGAAGAAAAATATACATGATAGGAACATTATTATAGTAATATTAATTTGAGTGCACGATGACCTTCGAAAAGAGATATTCAGTTGTGAGTTGTGACACCACCAATGTGACATTTTATAAGAGAAAACGCTGTAGGTAGGTTACCTTTAACATCTCTACAATGGTGATACTAAGCGAATATCTCTTCAAACGTCCATGTGCATTCTTTATGGCCGGGAAATGTAATACCTAATTGTGAAAAATAAGCAGATGAATATAGTTTCTTAGTACTTACAGCGAACAGCGATGAGACTCGGGTACCTAAGAACATCAAATTGAAGTTGATATATCCCTATTATCTAGGTACATAAGTATTCATATCCGGTGGCTTAGATATAAATATACCTACGTGGAGATAACTTAGCTAGCTTTAAACGAGCTTATAGTTTTTACTTAAACAAATTAGCTGTATCGTAAAATTTATAAGTAAGTTTAATATCTTTTAACTTTACACTTAACTTTACGCGCATTTCCTGTTGTCCATTCGTCTCCAAAGATCACTGCATACGCAAGTGATCAATAAACTTTTAAACGTCTGCCGCAACTTACTTCCTGATCGATGACGCCAGCAGGAAACTCTTATATGAATCACCTTCCCAAAACAAAAAGGCAACTAAGCAAACGGATTTGGGACCCCGAAAAAACATAGGTACACTAAGGCATATAAAAATATATACCTAAGGGAGAAAAGGCTTTAGTGTAATAAAGGAAGGAAGGGTCATCTGAGCTTGAAAGAATGATCCAGGGTTGAAAAGTAACTCTTTTCTAGCGGTCCAAGGGCGAAGTTAATTGCTTTCCATCCGGCGGTCTGCTATGCCATAAAATATTAGGCTGAATTTTCTTTTTCTCTTTTTTTTAGATAGGCCATGCGAACTACAATGCGTGCCGCGCAATGGCGCAGATTTCGAGATAAACGCCGGTTTTGTAGCTGATGGTACTCCGTGCAGACAAACCCTGGGCGCCAGGGACATGTGTATTTCAGGTAATATAACTATGCTTATTTATTAAAAGTAATGTTATATACTTAAATTCGTGAGCTATGGCATTATACAACCATTACAAGTTCTTATACCATTTTAAGTCTTTTTCTCGGTCATTTAAGTGGTTAACCGCCAAACGAAGGAACTTTATCCAATATCTAATCATATACTTTAAACGAGACGATCTTGTATATAATATACGAGGGCGGGTCAATAAGTCCGTGACTTTTGGAATCAATCATTGGAGTCAAATCTTTTTCCACCGAGCCATTTTTCAGGTTTGGGAACAAGAAGTAGTCACTCGGAGCCAAATCTTGAGAATAGGGTGGATGTGGGAGCAATTCATAGCCCAATTCATGGATTTTTGCCATGGCAACTGCACATGTGTGCACCCTTGCATTGTCTTAGTGAAAAAGAACTTTTTTCTTGGCCAAATGAGGTTGGTTTTTTTTCAAATCCTCATTGAAGCGGTCCAATAAGTTGGCATAATATTCCCCATTAATTGTTATTACCTTTTGAAGATAGTCAATGTGGATTATCCCACGTGCATCCCAAAAAACAGTCGCCATAACTTTATTGGCTGACAAACCCACCTTGGCCTTCTTTGGCGCCGATTAGAAACACACTGTTTTGACTGTTGTTTGGTCTCTGGTGTATTGTGATGGATCCATGTTTCGTCCACGGTTAAAAAACTCCTCCATATTGTGATTAAACAACGCCAAACCTTCCTGTGAAGTTGTTACACGATTGCGTTTGTGGTCGACTATGAGCAAACGCGGCACCCATCTTGCGGAAAGCTTTCTCATGCCCAAGTGATCATTCAAAATTGAAACCACTGAGCCATGCGAGATGCCTATGGCTTCCACAATCTCTTGCACTTTCAATCTTCGGTCGGCCAACACCATATCGTGAATTTTTTCGATTGTTTCGGGTGTAGAGACCTCAACTGGGCGTCCAGGACGTTCGGCATCTTCAGTGCTTGTAAGGCCACAACGAAATTCAGTAAACCACTTTTTTACCATTGAAATCGATGGTGCAGAGTCCCCATAGTATTTATCAAGCTTAGCCTTGGTCTCGGTAATGGTTTTTTTTCGCAAAAAAATAATGCTTAATAAGCACACGAAATTCACTTTTTTCCATTGTTTCCTTAAGTTACTGGATAGTCTGATAAAGATAGCTGTAAAACACAAACTAACTGACGCAGCAAGTTCAAATTTTGATAGGAGTCAACTGACAGATGCCTGTTGACAGGAGTAGTGTTGATTTTTCAGTAAGGAGGTTAGAAATTCAAAAAGTCACGGACTTATTGACCCGCCTTAGTATAATCGATATCTCGACAACGGCTACAAGTATTACTACGAAATTTAGGGAGTGAAAGGCAGGGAGTTTTAGGGGGGAACAATCGATCTAGCTAGGTCTTATCCCTTAGAAACTGCGCATTTTTAAGCAATATATATTTTTTATATATATTACAAGGTAGGTTAGGTTAGTAACCTATAAGAGAACATTTGTATCGCTACAGTAGCAATGTCTTCTGACAAATGTCTCTCAGCCACTCGACATAAAGTAATAAGAAAGGGACAAAACATTCGAATAAGCTGACCGACACTTATGAGATTGTGAAACAGGCTTTACTATAACCAGCCTACGTTCACAGGGGTGTGCTACAAGGTGGGCTGCGACTGGATAGTGGGGTCGGACATGGCGGAGGACGCGTGCGGCGTGTGCGGCGGCACCGGCTCCGCATGCAAGACCGTGCAGGGCATCTACAATAAGGACACCACGAGAGTCTCCGGCGATACTTTGGTGAGTGACAATAAATAAACCGTTGCTGAACGCCAGGCAGATGTAAAAAGTCGAAAGTAAAAGGTGCAAAGTGCATCATGGACTCGGAAATGCTATCACGGCATACCAGCGATGGACGGCATTCAAATTATGATATATATTTATTTATTTTTTTACTATTTTCAGATAATATTATACATTTTATCGCCATTTTGTAACTTCGTATTAATTCTATCTTTTATATATGTAGGTATATCCCATATTGTTATTGTGTGTGACTTATATGATGCTGATACACACTAGGTGTATCTGTCGGTCGCCTGACAACAACTAGGATCCACAGAATACCAGGGATTGCGGTATAGTTGAGTACTATGCCGCGATCGTACACCTGAGTGGAGTCATTTTCGACAGCCGTTCGCATTGCACTGCCTTATACCTGTTCTTTTTTGTTATGATCTGTTATTTTGCTATTATTTGTTGTTTGTCAATATTATGTATAATCTATGTTTCTCTTTTTTTATGTGGTTAGACAAATTTCCGTTTTATTCCTGTTATTTGTAATTTGATCGTGATTGTTTATGCTTAATGTCGGTTCTTTGTTGATAATGTAGTGTAGTGTGAGCGTGTTTGTTCAATAAATGTTATTATTATTATTGTTATTATTATTAAATTATAGGTAGGTAGTAGGTACTGCCAAGGTTCGCCAATAAGTTGATGAGATTTCATATCAGTTTTTAAAATCAACGGACTTACATTTGTATTATACAATTTGAAATACAATCATAGAAATTGAGCTAAATAATTTAATTAATACTTAATTTTTTGTTTTAGGTTGCCGTGATCCCGGCTGGCTCTAGGAACGTGAAGGTTCAGGAGAAAGTCAGCCCCGGAAACTTTATTTCAATCAGAAGCGCTAGAAACTCTAGGAGAATTTATCTAAGTGGAGCAAAGTAAGCTATTTATTATCTTCGTAAGTAACTAATACATTCGAGACATAATAATATGTGCACCACAAAACTTAAACTAATCATATGTATGCTCCAAGAATATGTCAGAAAGTTATTAGGACGAATGCATAATTAATACAATTTATATTAAGAGCGCGCTAGTCAACGGCTCGAACTCGATGTTGCGCGCGGGGAAAATGCTTGTTATTTCAACTAACATCGGGGAAAAAAGTATATAGTTACCCATAAAATAGTACCTAATCTATACTTATAAGAGTGCACACATTTATACTGCTTTGTATTTTAGAAAAGGTGTCCTCAAATTACGCAATTCGACACTCAGCTTTGTTTTATGAAAAAAACTGTATAATATTTTTGTCTGAAGTAAAGTTATCTCAATTGCTGAATAATCAAACTGTATCGATATGTGATTGCTTTTTTATTTTCATTCTTCGTTTGTTTTTTATTTACGGTCAAAGTTAAGCTAAAAATCCAATGTTTGGAGGCTCTTATCTTCTAAACTAAGTTAAATTTTAGAAATATAAGCACATACCGACCTAGATAAGTGTAATAATAGATCAAAAAATCGATATTACGCTAAAATTTGGGTCTACAATGTTTGACTTTGGAGTAAATCACCAACAGCGTTTGTATGGAGAAAAAAAACCGACCAGTGCAGCCTTAAGAAAAGATAATATAACCTTCAAATTAACTCCCAAAACATTAAATCCCTCCCCTATCTGATAGCGCGAAGGAGCCAGGGGTAAAAGCTAGTTCCTCTTAAGGTTTTGACAATTTTAAATGCAATCGTTTTCTACAGGAACGCTACTTTGACGGAGTACTTCGTGGCCGGAGCCCCAGCGGTCTACGAGAGAGATCGCGATTGGGAGAAAGTGCACATCAACGGACCGCTCGCTGAGGACATCAAAGTTTTTGTAAGACTCATTTAGTATTTGCTGATATATAAGGTCCGGTAAAATTAATTACGGATATTTTGGGCATATGATATACTGCTTATTTAGAGACGTTTAGGCAGAAAAAGAATTGTCATATTTGAAAAAAAAAACTTGAGAGGTGTCAAAGGACACCCGAATGGAACGAAGTTTCGATTAATTAGTGAAGGAATTGTAATATATATATTTTTTTATGTTATAATAATATTTTTTTTATTATTAACAAATATAATGTAATATAAACTTAATCAGTAGGCTCAATTTTAGTAATAATTGGCTTGGGGTAAAAAATTGAAGGGAATTTATAATTTATTTCATGCCGCACGGCTTACAACTATAGCAAAAAGTGTCACAACTTTTGGTCTTAATTTTTTCCGTCTAGCCCCCTTTCGCAACGCGCGATAAGGAATTTCGTTCCAAAACTTCCTTTATATGGGCGAGTTTGTGTTCAGCGGAGAGTCAATACACGAGATGATTTTTTTCTACTTTGAGCATGACTATTCATATAGTTATACTCAAAGTAAAAAATATACTCAAAATATCCGTAATTGATTTTACCAAACCTTATATTTAAATACCTACATAGATCCACGTTGGGATCACGAGGATCTATGTAGGTATTCAAAAAATTTAAAATCGGTCCTCTATTACAGACACGATGGATCTTCTTTGTAAGGTCCTCATCACGCATCATAAACCCGTTGAGAATGTTCAAGAACTTCTAGATGTTTCCTCTCCTAACCACGAAAAATCATAGGTCCTTGATGTTATCCTTTCACAGCAACGCATCTTGAACTCACACCACAACCGGAGCGTGACGGGTTTTGCTTTTATGACCTCACGCATCATCATGCAATCCTTAGGATGATGATCGAAGGTTCTAAATCTTTCTCCTTCCACAGCAACGCATCTTCAGCGGGTCGCACCGCAACCCGGGCGTGACATACCAGTACACTGTGGATAGACCGCGCGCACGCTTCTCCTACCGCCTGTCCGACTGGTCGGCCTGTTCCGTCTCTTGCGGCGACGGCTACATGCAGAGACACTACCAGTGCTTCGACGAGCATAACCGTAAGTAATCAGCAAGTCCGATTATTGTCTAAGCAATAAGAGATACAACAAAAGTGCAAGCATAGTCCATGGACAACACTAGAAACTAGGGAGAATATAAAATCTTTCTTAAATTCGCCAACAGCAAATCCACTCAGATTTTGCGTTATTCATCAAAATGGCGGAATTCACTCGTTGTCAAGGCTATTGATATTGTTTATTAACCCTAGGGCAAGTGGACCTGTCATCGTGCTACCACATGGAGGCCCCGCGGCACGAGGCGCTGCGGCAGAAGTGCATGGCGCCGGACTGTGCCGCGCACTGGTGGGTCGGGCCCTGGAAGCCCTGCAGGCCCTGCCACATGCCGGTACGTACCCAAAAATGGGCCCTCGACCATTATGGGTCACCATTTACGCATGACGACCAATTACATAACGACGCGCGTCGGCGTGCAAGCCGAAGGTCGGGGGTTCGAATCCCGCCTAGGAAAGAAAGTTACAACCATGGATTTACAGAAGTATTTCTAGGTCTTGTAACTCACATAAATCTTCTTAACACATTACGTTGACGAGTTTCGAAAACAGCTTCCCAAATAATTGCGTATTAATTAAAAGAATTAAGTAAATGATGAATCCGAATTTTTCGCAGGGCGAGAAGGCAACCAGAGAAAGGAACGTGCACTGCGTGAACAAAGTATCCAACAAAGTGGTTGACGATAACTACTGCGACTTGACCGTCAAACCCAAGAGCAGTATTATATGCTCCGATGCACCGGCGTGCTAAAATAATAAAAACAAAAAGAAAGGTTAGAGTAAGATTTTGCCAAGGTCGATAGACTGCGAAATTTTTTTAAAAAAGTGCACCAGCATTTTATAGACGTCTAACAAAATCGATTCGACCAGAAGAAAGTTTATTTCGACGATAGAACTCAACGAGTTACTTCGAAACGAGAATTGAAGTGTTGAGTGTAGTGAGTGTGTTGACTGTATGAACAGTACAATAGGGTTGTGCGTTAAACCCATCGAATAGACAATAATATTCGTTTTGTGTACTCGAATCATTTGCTGAGCATCGAATCTCGCAGGCTGAGTCGCTCTGAACAACTGCCATATTATAGATAACTAGATATAAATAGTCTTCGCTTAGTTGTAACATCTACATAACGTGTAACAGTATTATAATGATGAGTGTATTTTATACCGTGGAGTGATTAGATACTATAAAATTTCGGACCAAAAATATATTAGAAAAACCAATTCGCGTTGCCATAATTGTATTTACTGCCAATATGACACTGTAATTATAAGTTCCCCCCTACATCTTAGGCACATCCGATTCATACTAGATATATTAGCGAGTATGTATTTCATTTACATAGTGTAAAATAGCTAGTCAGACCTTGATCAAAGTAGCCAGTGAAAGCAATGGTTTATTTGCCTTAAGACTTGTATGTTTTATGTATTTTGTTATCTGTTTCTAGGATAAACTGTTAATAACGTTAGTTTTAAGTGTATCGTATTTGTTTTATCACAATGTTCACATAAAACAAATATCATTTATGGTTGCTGCAGATGTTTTAACTTGGGAAGTATCTGGGGCATAGCCTAAATTCAATTATGGTAATTATTTATTTCTATGTTGGCAACATTGGGTATTTATTTTAACTGTGAAGAGTTAAAAAACCTATTCCTCATAATATATGCTTAAAAAAAATAACAGACTTCCTAAGCTATAACATAGACGTTTGACTCGTTTCTACTTAAAGTGAATGCATAATTTGTATCCCTATAATACATATTTATCATAATATACCTCTTTTGGTATTTTCTTGTATGTTCGTTTTCAGACGTTTCAGTTCTAAGACTCGTCAGGAAACATTGCCTATGGATTAATACACAATTTTAATTTCCTTTCAGACACTACCCCTATACTTAGTATTACACCGAGAAATTTACACTGTAAAATTTAACTGACTTATATAATTACAATTGTGTATTTAATTAAAATGGCAATAAATTCGTGCATTGTTTACTTATTTGTTTTATTTCACGCCTTTTTTAATTAAATAGGAACTGATCCATAGCTAAGTTTGAAAAAAAAAAAAAACTTTAGGCATACAAAAATTATGCTTACATAAAGAGAGTTCTCTTAAATTAGAACATAAATAAAAAAGTTTTTATTATTAAAATTTTAATAAGTACAGAATGAAGATTGTAATATGCAATCAAAATTCGATTTACGTAATCGAAAAAAAATTTAAGGCTTTGCTAACATAAAAATATCAAAATAATCACAGATTGTACATAAATTGGGATAAACGAATATCAGTTAGTATTACTTTTAATATGTCATTATAATCATTTTCATATCCTAAGTTTTGATGCACAGCAAAAAAAATTATATGAATTAAACTTAAATATCGGGCAGTTCTGTTTACCAAATAAAATACGAACCCTGGAAACCCTTAGAAATTCTAATTAATATGAAAAAATAACTAGGCAAACAATATTAATAACTTATTTACCCAGTTACATATTTTTGACTTACTTTAAACCAGATTTACAATAATGGAACACTAATGCTCGGTTTGCATTGTCATCCAATCACAAGCGCTATTGAATAGATAAACTACCGACAAAAACCCTAAGAAACCAGGCATAAATGGGAATTTTAGTTCACTTTCAAAATGTCCAGAAAAACTGTAAAGCTTAAACATTTGCATAATAATTGATTAATACACAATTAATAGCAAGAATGATATTTGAAAATGACCGAGATCCCAGGACCACCTGACTGACACTTATATTCTTACTGATAAAATGTACATCATACTACGTATTAGTGATTAAACATTGAACTAACTAGCGGGTATGCACATAATATGCATACGCGCTAGTTAGTGCTCTGGGCCAATTCTTAGGCCCACTTATTAGAATGTAAGTTAAGCGGAAACTATAATATGCATTTTATCAGTAAGAATATATGGGTAGTCAGGCGGGTCTGGGATCTCAGTCCATAAGAAAACATACTTCTTGTAACTTTCAAGAGGCATTTGAGCTTAGCATATCAAGTAAATGCCAATTGTAGTAGTATTCACTTTGGGCTTCAGTTACTAATAACAAAAATGTATGTTAAATCTACTACAAAATAATAAAGATTCAAAAACCAAATCAAACTTATTCTAGCCTGAGATCTCCACTATCCTGCAAAAGAAAGTACTACACTTTTAAAATTTCAATTTTTCAAAACAATGGAAGTTACACATTTGAAATAAAAAAACGTATAGGTAGCTAACTTATTTTATCAGCTTTCTGAAACAAGTAGGAAGCCAATACATTTTTCCTTTAAACGTTTTCATTAAAAATTTCAATTTTTCAAAACAATGGAAGTTACACATTTGAAATAAAAAAACGTATAGGTAGCTAACTTATTTTATCAGCTTTCTGAAACAAGTAGGAAGCCAATACATTTTTCCTTTAAACGTTTTCATTAAAAATTTCTAACTTCTATAGTTTTTAAATTTTTCACTTTTAAAAAATGTTTTACTTTCTTTTGCAGATCAGTATATTTAATATTCGAAAATAAAATTGTTCCAATTGCATCTCTTCATAATGTTACCTTTAAAAATATAATCTTATTTTGTTTTTAAACATAATGGAATAAATTCTTGGAAACACCTGGTGTACAATACAATCTTTTAAAAGAATTACACTTCTCAATATAAGTTATGTCATTCTTCTTAAATTGACCATATAATTACTTTGAGAAAATACCTTATGTGCTATAGTTGTGATAAATATAGTATATCTAATATCTACAGATAAACACTATTTTTCTTTTTCATAATTTCCTCCTCTTTTTTTCTGAAAAGAAGAAAATGGAATTACTTAATAAAAATAAACTTTACAAAATATTTCTAAATATATTTTATTCTATAATTGACATAATTTATATTTATTCTGAATATTTCATAGAGAGCTGGCACTGGTTTCAGTTGAGACATCAAAGCGGACATTTTTCTTTTTGCAAACATTTCTCTGAAAGATATTTCAAAAATTCTTTGACCATATTTAACAATTGACCTAGCAAGAAGTATCCATAAAGTAGTTAAAATATTTACAAAGTCTACAAAATTTTATCATAAAATAATTAATCTTACTTTGTCTTTAGTCCTTGGGTCGGCGTTTTTTGATCGTTCTTTTTCAAGATCGGTATGTAATGTTGCTAACTCTCCAGTAAGCTCGGCCTGCACTGCCCTGAGTTTTTCAACTTCTACCAGAACTTCAGCTTTGTCTTTCACTGAAATTTACAAGTTATAGAAATTAAAAACATAATTATTATAAATTATATTACACCTAAATTAAAATTAAGATATATTTATTGATCTGTTTTCAATGTATGTTTACTCTCGAGTTTTAGAGGATTCTACTACTAAATATCATGTTTAAAATCAAGCCATCTAATGATTTTATAGTTGTTGTATCTGTTTTAAAATAAAACTTTACTTACTTTCTCCCTGTCCAAGGATATTGCATAATTTTTTATTTCTAGATTTCACTGTCAACAGTTCATTTTTTAGGCCTAGAATTTCCTCTTTGAGTGCCGCTATCTCTTGATCCTTTCTCTCTAAAGCATCCATAAATTGGGCTCTTGTAACAATTTCGTCTGTTATCGTTGGCTGTCGAACTCTTGTTAGAATTTTGTCCCTCAGAATCTCATTTTTAGTTTCATCCTGTACCCTATCAAAGAATCGTGTATCTTTCCCTGAGGCTTTCTTTTCCTCCTGTGAGGGTATTTCCTCTACCAGATTGTTTACTGCAAGGATAATATTAAATATTAAAAATTAGGTTCATAATTTTTGCAATTTGGAATAATAAGTTTACGATTATCATTGCATAAAAGATTATGAAATATGAAATGTACCATATATGGGTAAATCTTCATTATTCACCATATCATTGAATTGTTCCAAACTCATTACATTCTTCTTTTTATTCTTTTTGTTTTCCTTTTTTGTTGATTCTACTTTTTTCTCTACTTCTGCTTCTTTTTTTAGTGCATTGTACACATCCTTCTTTTCTTCATAATCAAGCTTAGACAGTAAAATAGCCTAAAATATAAGGCAAACATTTTAATAAATTTACAAAACAATATTATATACAATATTATATATATATATATATATATATATATATATATATATATATATATATATATATATATTAAATTACTAAAAAATTTACCTCTTGAAGTTCAGATTCAAAGTTACCATCAACAATTTCTTCATCTTTTTGTTTCCATTCCTCCCATTGCTCCTTAGTTGGTTCAGTTGGTTTTTGTTTACGCTTTTTAGGAGCAGCCTTGGTAAATTATAAAATAAGAACATTGTAATTACTAATTAAACTAGTAAAGTATTAGAATCAAAAGGGCCTTTCACAATCTACAAGTGTCAGATAGCTTATTTAGACGTTTTGACTCTGTCACTCAGCATTAAGTAAGCAGCGACAAAACTTCTGAATAAGCTATTCGACACTTAATTGTGAAATAGGCACTAATACTATTGTGTATAAAGGTATTAGTTTATGTGATCAAATATTGGGAAACTCAAATACCTGCGATTTGTTATTGTTGCTCTTCGACTTTTTTGGAGGCTCTACTTTTTTGGTCGTATTAGCCTTCGCTTTTTTAGATTTTTGATTATCACCCGGCATATTATCATCATCTTCAATCTTTAGACCGGCAAAGCGAGATTGGACAAAGAGAGTGGCCATTTTCTTTCCAATAAAAGTTATGAAAATTGTTAAATAAACCTGCAAACTCTTTAAAAGTTTCATAATATGGAGAACGTTTTGAGAAATTGCTGTAAACGTTTGTTTTATTGTTTATTTCGGTTAAATTTCATTTTCGACAAAATCGGTTAGTGATATTACGAAGGTATTCAATCAGTTTCAAAATTACATTCGTAAAAAAATTTCTCACCTCAACGAATTTACAGTAAGCTTTCTTAAGTTTTGGTTTTGAATTGTTATGAAATAACAAACATTAGTTTTATAAAATGATACCCGATTTTTTCTTGCTTTCTTGTTGTCGTTCGTAAATCGTAAGAATAGATTTTTTTTTTTCATATAAAATTAAACCCAAGAGTCAAGATTACACAGTCTGTGTTTTTACTTTTATTTATTGTACCTGTGTTACGTAATAATGTTTGTATAAAATATTGTAGGTACATTCATTTCATAAATATTGTGATTTTTTTGAGAACCTTTTAGTCTAAATAATAATCCTAAAAATGATTGGAGAAGGTTGTATTCTGATTAACATATTTTGCTCTAAATAAAATTAAAAACAAAAATTTGACATAATATTTTTTTTTAATTGTTACCTTAGTTACCAGAAGCAAACTAGCTAATAAATACCTTTTGAGATCGGTAGCTTGTAGATCGGTTGTATATTATGTAGAGCTTAATAAAAAATAAAAAAAAGGCTAAGAAACATTCGCTTTGTCTATTATTCTGTTTTTATACTAGTAATTATAACTTGTATCTGCATGAGGTACCCATGAAGTCATTGCATGAGTCATTTCCTGCACTGTACGCCATCAGCTTTTCACTGAACATCTGCTCCATCACTCTGACGTTGGCAATTCTTATTACAGGGGAGACTATGCTAAAAGAAGAAGATCGGTAGCTTGCGACCGTGACAAGCCGCTTCAAATAAAACATTAAAATTTAACAGGCCAGCCAGCCTTCAAGGCATGTGTAATCCAAAAATGTTATTTAAGAGTAAGAAAGATATAAAAACTCTCTTTCTTACTCTTACATAATATACCTAATTCAAAAAATACCTTTGTGCTAAAGCTATCATAATACAAACAATAGCTACAATAATTTAAAAGTAGGTACATACTAAGTAAGTAAGGTATTTTACAGTTGTGGCAATTTTTTTAAATTTTAACGCATTAGTTCTATTGTTTTTTACAAGTAGGCCTAAAATGTAATCTAGTTCAGGCACTACTATCGACTAAAATATGTAGATTAAGTATAAATTTTTGATAAATGCTACCTAATCTCTTTTGAACTTGTATTTTAACTATGTATTTTATTTCATTTAATCACAGTGAAAACCGTTTATTAGACGAAGATGACATCAGAACGATTAAAGAATATTGCGACGAAATTTTGATGACAGCTGACATGTAATATTAACATTTGAATAATTGTAAGAACGACTATCGGCTATTAGGCTCATAATTAATCGGTCTCTTCTATGTACTATTAGATTTTCATTGTATTATTAGATATAATTATTATTTAAATAGAAAAAAATCCGTTACTTTTCACATGAATTGGACCAAAAGTTATATTTTGATTACTACCTTAAGGGTAATAATAATGTGTAATAATAAAAATACGTCTTTAAAGACGTATATATTAGGTCTTTATATATGAAATTGGCGTTTTGTAAAGGAGGAAACTTAAAGTCGATTTTTTAAAAACATAATACATTTATTTAATCAAAGTATATATCATTGCCATCTATGCACTTTTGCCATCTTATAGATAGCTCATTGATTCCTTTACTAAAAAAAGCGGGTGGGGCTGTGTCGGGGCACACGGCCGTTGGTTTTAACGTGAAACGTCTATGTTAGCGAATCGCTTTTAAAGTAAAAGATTGAAATGAAAACAAGATGGACGCTGTTTTAAGTATTTTAATAAAAAAGAACTCGATCACAAACGCTGCAAGATAAACCAAACGGATTGGCTTCAAATACCGTTTTGAAGCGTTTGTCCGCTGAACGCCAATGATTTTGCATTGTTTCACTTCTACTGATATTGACATCTCTCAGTTCCGTGGCAGATCCAATAGATATATCGATTGTCTGTTCATTCGTTATGTCCATAATTATAGGTATTCCAGTAGTACTCGCGAGGTCGGCTTTGCGACGTTCCCGAAACCGTCTCGCTCGCTCGGCGCCGGATATTGGGGTACCTGTACGTGGCCCATAGCCCCCTCTTTGTAACGCTAGCCTTAATTTATATTTCTGGCTGGCTCTTGCACGCGCTGAGGCCGACATAGCAAATGTTTATATATTTATTGTCACTTTCTGGTTATTTTAAATATAAATACTGTCCAAATTACACTTATTTTTGTATAAATCAATCGGTTCAAATAAACTTGACAAACACACGAAAGAATCACCACGCTATAAAGTCGGAGTCACGAGTTACACTGAATAGAAACAAGCGTGAGCGCCGGTTTCGCACAGTTATCGCAGTATCCCTCCCCCGCCGCCCCGCTTGACCCCGACACGAACTCAATGTCATAACAGCGAGCTGACTATATAAGTGAAATATTTACACCACATTTTTGTTTCTAAGACTAATAGTTTTTTAATTATTGAGGTACGATGATATAGACCTTTTCGTTACGGTCCAGTTTTTAAACCTGGTACCCGTATGTTTCGGCGCGATTTTAAAGTCGTTTCACGTCAAAAAATCATTCGGATAGGAATCAATAAAATCTTTGAAGGCACTTTGGACTGCCCCGTCGGAGTTAAATTTTTTCCCTTGCAAGAAGTTATCCAAATTTCGAAAAAAATGCTAATCTGTTGGAGCTAGGTCCGGGGAGTACGGTGGATGTCTTAGACATCCAATTGAAGCTCCTCTAATTTGATAGCCGTCTGTTGTGCAGTGTGTGGTCCTAGCGTTGTCCTGAAGCAGCAATGGCCTAGAGCGAATGACCAACCTCGGTTGTTTAGCAGCTAGCTTTTCCATCATAATTTGCAGTTGCTGGCAATAGACATCTGCCGTAATCGTCTGGCCAAATTTAAGAAATCTGTAGTGAACGACACCGGCATTAGTCCACCATACTATCAAAAGTAACTTTCTTTGAGTCAATTTTAGCTTGGGGCAGGCTTTGACTGGTTCGCCAGGGTTCAGCCATCGCGATGAGCGTTTCCGATTATCGTACAGGATCCACTTTTCATCACAGGTAATGATTCGATTTAAAATCCCTTCATTATTGTGCCGCTTGAGTAATGTAACGCAGCAGTTGACAAGTGTTTGTCGGTTTGCTGCACTTAATTCATGAGGTACCCTTACCTTACCTTTCAAGCTTTTTCACCTTCCCAATTTTCTTCAAGTTGATTAAATCAGTCTTATCACTAACACCGCAGCCTGCTGCTAACGTGGGTTGCGATGGATCCGCTTCCACAATAGCCTTCAATTCTTCATTATAAACTTTGGTCTCCGGCCGTCCACGAATCTTGTTCTGCAGGTCGAAATTTCCAAAACAAAAACGTTGGAACCAAAGACGCACTGTGTTTTCTTTTGTGACACCGCCGCTATACACATCATTAATCCTTCGAGCCATTTCTGGAGCACTGGTGCCACGGCGGAACTCGAACTCGAAAATAATACGATATTTCAAGTTTTTCCATTTTGTAAACAGAGTGACGCAAAGAAAAACCAAAAGAGGAAAAAACAAACGAATTACGCTTTTCGAAACACAAATGCATAAGTAAATAGCGGTATAAATTTGAAATTGGAATTTGTAACCAAATAAGATATATTTGAGGTCAAAGTGGCCAGTACGACAAAAAGCCAATGTCATATGTAAGGACCTACTATAAGGCATGTCGAGGTAAAACTGTCCCCACTTAAATGGTCCCATTTTTATTACTTTCGTTTTGTAATCTTCTTGCAATACAGTTGCCGCTGCAGAACATCTCTCATTTATTTATTTATTTATTTTAACAAATTTTAAAAGCAAGGTACAATACAAACTCGGTGTCACAAAAACCTAGAAGGTTTGTCCATACACCGGTGCATCTATCATCAAATGCTCAATTTAGATATTATAACTTTACTTATTAACTATGAACAAAATGTTAGTTTAATAGCAAAGTAAGGCACAGGGGAAAATAGTTAGGAGGTTTTATAATTTTTATTTTGATATTTTTATTTGTTTGATCCTTTTTCTTCATTAATTTAGTATCTATTTATTTAATGAATTGTAAAAGTATGTTTTTAGTTTACTTTTTATATTTTTATCATTAATGTTTTGTTTTAGCTCCAAAGGTAATGTATTTAATAGTGTAGGTACCAAATATTCAAGAGATTGTTTTCCGTATAGATTGTTGAAGTGAGTGACAGTGAATTTTACATTAGTCACGCTACGCGTTGTGATATGGTGTTTTGTCGGTATTTGATCCAAGTTAAAAAAGTTTTCTTTTAGGATGGTATATTTAATCATATCTTGTATGGGCATGATCTTACAGAACGAGAAAACTTCATGATAATTATTCTTATTTTTTAGATCATTTCTTATCTTATAGGGTATTATAGTTTTAAGTATTCTTAATTGAAGCTGGTATATGGAATTTAGATGCGTATGATATAGTAGATTCTACTAGAGTTGTATAAAGTAAGATACGTGTGGCAAAGGGAATATTATTCTTGACTATAGTAAATTTAGCTAGCAACGCACGCATTTCATCGCACACGTAGTTTATATGCTCGGTCCACTTGAAACGGTCATCTATCACGAGCCCTAGGTATTTATATGTACTGACTACTTCGACAACGCTATAGTTACATGACCGCGAGTTCAAATGTAGGCATTCATGTTCGTGAGCAACTAGTTTCGGTAACGTATTATACCACTCTTGTTTTGGCTCGAGCTTATATACATAAGCTTAGTCTTGCTGTTATTGACCACAAGTCGAGCGTCGTGAGACCATTTAGCTAACAAGGTAAAGTCTTCTTGTAAACGTAAAAGGGCTATGTGTATATCATCGTGGGCTGAGACGAGACATGTGTCGTCGGAGAATTGAAAAATATTACAGTTTTTAATTAAATAAACGACATCGTTTACGTAGGTAATAAAGTGGCATGGTCCTAGCACCGAACCCTGCTCTGTTCCTTCTGTCACATCAACTTCCATGCTTAGCTCGTCGCTAATCTTTACTACATATGTCCTATTAGTTAAATAATTTTTACACCACTTTAGTAATGGGCCTCGTATACTATTTTCTTCTAATTTATTTATCAAAAGGTTATTTTGAAGTGTATCGAACGCCTTACTCTAGTCGATAAAAACTATCAATACATGTTTTCGGGCATTTAAATAGTTATAAATAGTGTTAGTAAATTTAGACAAAAGTTGTGTTGTGCTTTTCATACTTAGAAATCCATACTGGTTACAGCTTATTATGTGGTTATCTAAGAAGAATGTATACATTTGTTTACAAATAAATTTTTCGATAATTTTGTCAATAGTGGGCAGTATGTTTATAGGACGATAATTATCATAATCTTTATGGCTTCCTTTTTTATGAATTGGCCTCACTATACCCTTTTTAAGATCAGAGGGGTATTCCCCAGTTGCAACAGACGTGTTTATTAACTGGGCCAAGACTGGTGCTACATTTTGGGTTATTATTGCAAGGTCTGATGCACGTATTTTATCTAGTCTGGAGCTTTATTAGGATTTAGATTTTTGATAATATTTATGACGGTCTCAGACGTTGCTTTACGAAAACATAATGACATATTAGTAGAGCGTGCGTACAGGGATCTATCAATTAGTTTGCTAGTACAGTTTAGTAAAATATTTTTCACATTGTCTTGAAAGGTTGTCGCAAATTTATTACATATATCTGAAATTGTATAATATGTTGAGTCATGTAATGCATTAACAATAGTATCATCCAGAGCATCTTTTAGTCTGCCAGTTAATTCATTAAATAAAAGCCAGAGCTTTTTCGGATTATCTTTGTTGGTAATAATATTTGAATAATCATAGCTGTTTTTACATTGTCTTATTAATTTATTAGTATCATTTCTAATTTTGTTATATTTTTGTTTTAATATCTTGTTACTTGGATCTTTAGTCCATTCCATGAAAAGTCTGTCCCTATAATTACATGCATTTATTACTTTTTTATTTACCCATTTGCTATTGTTCATTCTTTTTAGATTTTTTGATATTTTAATTTTATTTTCTGATTTTGTATAACAGTTATGAATAGATTTTACCATTTCATTGTATATTTTGTGCGGGCAATCACTGCTCTTAGAAGGATTCCAGTCAATTTCTTTTAGAGAGTTATAAAGATAACTAGAATTATATTTAATTTTAAAAGATGAATTCTCCTGTGTCTGTACATTGAGCGATCCAATACACGCTAAAGCGACCATTCGATGGTCGGCTAGTGTAATTCCGAGAGCCGATGTGAACAAGTCTTGCGAGTGGGATCTCGCGTATATGTGATCAATACACGTTTTACTTAGTGTATTATTTCTAGATTCCAATCTGGTATATTCTGTAATCCCACACACAAGGCCGTATTCGTACATAACAGTGTTATATTTATGCTTTACAGGATTGTTAACCTTTAAATCAATGTTAATATCACCTAAAACAAACAAATCTTTGCAAAGTTCGGTTTTTGATATAAATTTGGCTAGCTCATTTATAAATAAGTGCTTACTAGTGTTAGGTGGTCTATATATGGTACATAAAACAGCGGAGTAACCCTAAGTTTAAAATCTTTATTTGAACAGTCATTAATTTCTAAAATATTATCGTTAGGATGTACAGCCATATAAGAATGTATTAGTTACACTTTTTAATTTACTGTTATTTATTTATATTAGGTATAGTTCATTTTAGTTTATTTATATCTTCTTTAGAGCGTATAATTGTAGGTTTTTCTTTTTCGCCTTCCTTCCGAACACGAATTACTCCTTTTTTGATCCAAATGTATTTATATATGCTATTTAGTTCTTTTTTGGTATACCATAAGAGGTGTTTGTTATAAGGTGTAAGGGATTCACGGACATATATAAGTTCTTCTTTGTTTATAGTATAATCGGTGCCTGATAGTGATGACATTATATCGGATGGTGTAATTTTTATGCGTTTTGATTTGAAGCTTGACAACCATGTGTCTTGGGTTTGTTGTGAGTTTAGTTTAACCTGTATTGGTCCATGTCGTTCGTTTTTTCCGGATAGTCTAGTCGCAGAGATTATTTCACTGCTTGGCTGGTTAATTTTAGCGGCCATCTTACTTGCAATGGTTGCAGGGTTTTCATCTTTTGCAACTGGCACGTTACAAATATCTATGAAATTACACATGTTGCGTTGTTCCATCTCCTGCATCCGTTGCTCCACAGCACTAAGTCTAGTTTCTAAATTGTTATTTTTATTTGTAAGCTCAATATTTTTTCGTTTTAGCTCTTTGAGTGTGTTTTTACACGCTTCAAGACTCATAATGACTTCGTCCATTTTATTCGCATGGAAATCTGGTGACTGGTGAACGTCTCTAAGCTCTCTCTTCAGGTTCTTTTCTAGCTCTTTAGTAGACCTGAGTAGTTCCGACAACAAGTGTTTATCATCAATTTTTAGACTTTAAGTCTCATAATACATTTTGTCGTCATCTTCTTCATCGGGTACGATAATCGCGCGACGTTTGGGTGAATGTTCGTGACACTCTTGACAAGTCCAGTCTATTTTTTCGGTAGCTCGGGCTGCTGCTAGCTGTTTGTTGGTAAGACCCGAGCATGAGGTGTTGAGATGCACTATTTTTTCACAGCGAATACACTCCAATCCAGGTTTAGTTTTAGTTATATTCTTAACACATTTATAACATTTATTCATTTTGAGGGTATTAATCAATTTATTTATCGATTTGACGTACGTGTTGCGCACGAATATTTTAGTAGTAATAATAGATCTCTTTTCTACATTATATCGAGAAAAAACTCGCATGTAATGGTATTCGTGGTAATCTCTGGAGGTGGTTCAAATTTTATGTTACAAATAGGACACAAAAAGTTGTTATCAATGGGTACGAATCAAAAACAGATACGGTTGTTATAACGTCTGGAGTTCCCCAGGTGTCTGTCCTGGGCCTCCTGCTGTTCATAGTTTACATAAATTATATTTATAAATGCTTCCTAAATAGTAAATTTTTGTTATATGCAGATGACTTAAAAAATTATTGAACTATTAACAACGCTGATGACCAGGAGGACCTAATTAGATTTGCCAACTACTGTAATGCCAATAAACTACAGCTAAGTCTAAATAAATCTAAAATAATCACGTATACAAGAAAACGACTGCCCTCAATACATGCTTATTTCTTAGACGTACACAATTTAGAAAGAGTACAGACTATTCGTGACCTTGGAGTTGTGTTGGATACAAAATTATAACTGTTGAAACTATATGCGGTAAAGCTTTTAAAATGTATGGTTTTGTGTTGCGAGCTAGTAACGACATCATACGTCCTAGCACATACCTATATCTATATAAAATTTTAATCCGTTCGCAGTTAGAACATGCTGCATGTATTTAGGACCCAATATACATTAAATACTCACATTGCCTTGAAAGAGTGCACAAAAAAAAATCCTACGTTGTGAGCAATACAAATGCTGCTACAATTGCTTACCGTATCCTAAGCTGCTAGAAAATTATTAACTCTTAAATCTGAAGTGTAGGAGAATTCAATTACAGATAATGTTTTTGTATGATATCTGCCATAACAAATATGGCTGCATTGATATTGTCAATAGTATTAGTTACAGAGTGCCCCTCAGAATGCAAACGAGAGCTTGTCGTACTACTCCAGTCTTTGCTACACGATTATCACGCACTAATGCAGGTCTTCGTGCGCCCATTTATCGTGTACTTACTTTATATAATTGTAACTTCAGTGACATTGATATTCACGCCAATAGTGCTAGTGCTTATAAAAAACTAATAACAGAAAAGCTTTCAAAAATGAATATGTTATGTATGTCAAGCACTACCCGTTACTGAAAATATTGTGTACTGTATTCTACTTTTTTTTTTGCTAACAAAAAAAATCTCATATTTGTAACATTATTATTATAGATAACTACTGGCAATTATCGGCTACTGCTCTCAACTTGATTAAGATTATTTGTATATCTGCGGTAAGCGGTGTGGATGTCGCAATTAGTTGTATTGTTAGATGTTAGGTTGTTTAATCATATTTTATTGTTATATTGTTTGTTTATCCAATAAACGATAAAAAAATAGACAGTAAATTCATTAATTAAATATAAGTAGAGGTAATACCCACGGAATAAGAGTATATTAGCGGTCGATGTTGGTACAGTCTATTCTCTCACTCGCTATCAGTAATAATTACAATAAAAGTATATTAAAATGTAATTAATAAGTAGGAACGTAGGTAAAGCGTGACCAGAAAAATAAAAAACCTGCACTGGAGGCGCTTCATTTTTTAATTGCAGCAACACTAAGAATGGCTGGGATGTGATTGGCTAAATCTCAAACATTTGACATTTCGTTTTAGTGCCGTGATTTCCCGCAACATGGCGAGATTTATTATTTTTCCGGTCATGCTTTAATTAATTTTTGAAATTATTGGTATATTTTATTTATTTTACCTGATCACACTGATTTAACGTCAAAATTTTTGAAAGAGCGATTTTGTTCTGAATCTGTGGTTGATTTTAAATTTTTATCGCAATGAGCTTAGATTCAGTAGTATTTCAGTAGTAGTAGTACATAATATCTATGCAGTAGTAATACACATTTATCATTGGTTTAGACTTTAGACGTATAAATTGAATTAATAATTATCTTAGAATGAAACTACAGTGTCAAGTGGACGTTGTTAATAGGCTGCATTTAAATTTGAATGTTAAATCTAACACAAAGTACTTGAAATCCACGTTAGCCCTAGGCAAGGAACCAAAAAATGACCGCGAATATTTTATATTACATTTTTCATCAGTTAACAAAAAGGGGACAAAATATAACGTAAAGGGTATAAAGAAGGCTTTCGTAAAATGCATTAGCGAGGGCAAAGTTACTCTGAGGTTCGAGGAACCGCCACATGATTTGTGTATAAAGTCAAACGAGAGTGAGTTGAAAAAATTTATGAAGTTGTTACAATCTTGTATTACGGGTGACACCAAAAATGTGAAACTTGGCGAATTATGCTCACTCGGAGTAGTTAAAGAGAAGATGCCAACTAAACTAGTGATTCTTGACCGTTCAGAATTTCCAACATGTGGTTTGCCTAGGTCCTTAGAGTGTCTCTACGTGAATGGTATTAAACTGTGTAATTTTAGGAGGGAAATATTGTCACTTAATCACCTACGACTATTGGATCTAAGTGATAATGAGATAGAAAAGCTTCCTCCTGAAATTGGTAAGTCTTGCTTACACAAGATATATTAATTATTACAATTAGGTATTGCTTTAGGCCATTCCTAACTTTAACATAGGCTTTTAAATGTTTATGGTACATATTACCTCAGATAAATAATTTTAAAGAGCATTTTGCCTATACTTAGTGATACTTAAAATAATAAATTCATTGCCCATTTCATAAAAATTGTGACATCAAATCAGATTGAGATATGTATTTTATATTTATGAGTCTCTTTAAATAACATTATCTTTTACAGGAAGGTTACCCAATCTTTCTGAACTGTACATGGCAAATAATAATCTTGGAAGTAAAAATACTGACTGGAAATGGCTTTTTGGGCCACGGGTATGTTTATTTGTATATTTTGTTTAATAATTGTTTTGTTGCACTAACTTATAATATTATAAAGAGGAAAGATTTGTTTGTTTGCTAAATGAGTTCCGAAACTACTGGACTGATTTTGATGAAATTTGGCACAGATATAGAGTACAACAGGGGGAGACATATGCTCATTTTTTACATACAAAGTTGTGAGAAACATCTTTTGTTAATAAATAACAAAGGCAATCCTCACAGTAATAAGAACAAAATATTTCTTTACACATTTTTCCTACTACACCAAATAAGAATCACACAAATACTTTAAGTGTGCATCTTTTCATTAAGTTAAGCTATTGCATTCATGTAACTCAATATCTTTCTTTAAAATATTTTAATTTCCGTTTTCTTGCAGCTAATGGCTAATTTAAGATTACTTGATCTCAGTGGAAATAAACTTAAAGAACTACCAAAGTCAATTTGGAAGTTACAAAACTTAGTATCATTAAAAGTGAATAATAATGTATTAGCGAGGCTACCTGCAGCATTGGGTCGGATTAGTAGTTTAAGGTATTTAATTGATATTTTGTTTGGTATACCAATGTGTTATTCAATTGACATAACACATTTATCTATACTATATTATATTAATATAATAAAGAGGAAATATTTGTTTGTTTGACACAGATAAAGAGTAGAGCACAGAGAAGACATAGGCTACTTTTTATCGAGGGAAAATGTACGGTTCCTGTGGGACATCTTTTTGCACGTACGAAGTTGCGAGAAACATCTAGTTAAACATAAAATAATTAACCGTTGTTATTATTTGTAAATGATAACAATGGTTAAAAGGTAATTTTTTTCAGATATCTTACAGTGTCACAGAATCAATTACAGGCATTACCATGTAGTCTTATGCAGTGCCGCTTGGAATATATTGATCTCTCATGTAATTTATTTAATATAGAAACAAATTTACTAGTGCAAGAGCAACACACACAGTGGGACTTGTATGTGACAAGCCTTCTTTACATTGCAAGCAAAACTGTGATGAAACAAAAGATATACTATGCTTCAAACATAATTCCGTGGACTCTAGTCGAGTTTTTAGATAATGCTAATCTATGTGTATGCGGAAGACCAGTATTAAATGATAAATTCTACGTTATTAAGGAATATGAGCTGAAAGACTTTTTTAGAATTGTTGTATTTAATAATAATAGAAATTGCAGTGTTAAATTTGAATGTTATTTTTGTTCTTCAAAATGTATTTCAATAAAATAAATTCTTTTTTGATTATATGTCAGCAAATTTTTTGATTTGTTAAGTTTTTATTCCCTCAGTGTGAGGTACCTAAAACTTACGTGAACTGTTAGAACAGGGGATTCTATCTTTTTTTTACAAACACAAATTAATATTAGGTCTTTACCTATGAAATTGCCGTTTTGTATGAAAAAATTTAAATCAATGTTTTTTATGTATTTTTTATTTGTATTAATCGAAGTAATCACCCATGCAATCAATGCATCTTTGCCAACGCAGTGGCAGTTTATTGATGCCCTTCTTAAAGAAATCAGCTGGACGGGAGGCAACAAATTCTTCAAATGCATTTTGTACTGCCTCTCGCGTATTGAATTTTTTTCCCACCAAGAAGTTATCCAAATTCTGGATAAAGTAGTAGTCTGTAGGCGCAAGGTCTGGTGAGTAGGGCGGATGACGGAGAGCTTCCAACCCCAGTTCTTGCAACTTGGAGACCTTCTGCTGTGCAGTATGAGGTCGCGCGTTATCGTGCAGGAGCAGCGGAGACAAGCGATTGACCAATGCTGGTTGGAGATGTGCCAGCTTCTTTATCATTGTGTTCAGTTCTTCACAGTACACATCTGCAGTAATGCTCACCCCGTTTGGTAAGAAGCTGTGATGAATGACACCGGCGCTAGACCACCAAATAGTGACCATCACTTTTCTAGGGGTAAGTTTTCGTTTAGGGCATTGTTTAGGTGCTGACTGCTGAACCAGGATCCAACCAACTTGCTGAGCGCTTGCGGTTATCAAACAGAATCCATTTTTCATCGCAGGTAACAATGCGGTTCAAAATTCCTTAATTTGTGTGTCTGTTGAGCAGTGCAAGGCACGTCTCGACGCGTACTTCGCGCTGGCGATCATTGAGTTCGTGGGGCACCCATTTGTCAAGCTTTTTTACCTTTCCAATTTGACGCAAATGGACCAATATTGTTTTGACGCTAACGTCGAAAGCTGCTGCTAATTCAGTCGTAGATTGTGTATCATCAGCTTCCACAATCGCCTTTAATTCGTCATTGTCACCAAAGTCTTCGGACGACCGCGAGGTTCATTTTTCAGGTCGAACCCTTTTTTTCGACCCCGACTACTGTACAGAGCAGACGTGTGTTTGGTTACTCAGAACCTTTGTTCAACGAAAATAAGCATTACACTGTAATAAACTAAGTTGACTTTTCGTTAAATAGTGAAATGTACTGGCGACACTATTGGCAGTGGATTGATTGGCGAAGTACGAAGGATACAGCTGAAGCAGCCCCGCACTCCACGTCGGGTAAAAGAGACCTCCTCTGATTTTTTGTCTCGCTCAAAGCTGTCGATACAGCAAAAGCGCACACACACGTGTTGAATATCACACACACACACCTACGCTGAGCCTTATTGTTGTATGGTCCAAAGTATGAGCGTTCAGCGATCACCACCAAACGCTCGAAGCAGCTCACTACATGACTTACCGATATCGATGGAACATCAAAACACCATACCGGCATCAATGGAACATCAGGAAACGTAAGCAACCCCCGGAATGCTGCAATTGTGCCGAACAAATACAAGGTTTTCGCAGAGATCTTACCAGCTTATTGGACAAATTTACAAGCCCAATTTACCCAAGAAGCAACTTTGAAATTCATGTGTGAAAATATCGCCGAACTGAAAAGTCAGTTGAATGATATAAAGACTTCAATTGACACTCTCAATAACGAACAGGTATCTATGAATACTCAAATATCGGATCTGGTGATTAAGAATAGTGCCACTGAAAAGAAAGTCGAAAATCTTGAATCAGGATTTGCCAAATTTAAACAGTACGTACCCAATTATAATAAGCTTAACTTGATAATGATGAAAACATCATACGCGAATTGCAAGAAAGTACAATAAGAAAAAAAAATATAATAATAGTAGGAATACCTGAGTGCGTCTCCAAAATCATTAGTAAGCTTATTGATGATTGCCCAGATTCTGTTAAGATATTTAGACTTGGAAAATATACGAAACATCGTAAAATAAAGGTGTGTTTCGAATCTTCACAAACGGCAAAAATATTTCTACGCAATAAAGACAAGCTCCCAAGTGACATCAAAATAAATTCGGATCTCACCCCTACACAGTAGAACTATCTAAAAAAAACTAAAAGATGAAACTAGAATGTAGAATAAAAAACGGAGAAGACAATATAACGATAAAATACATTAAGGGAATACCAAAAATTGTGACCAAGAAATATACAAAAAACTAACCTATACTCAACCTACACCTATCGATTCTGCCAAAATAAGTTATCAAGTACTAAATATTTACCAAAACATACTCGCTACAAAGTAATAATTTTAACTTTTTAATGTTAATATATTCTCATGTAAGTGACAATGTCTTTTTGAGAATAAAGATCTTTAAACCGTAAATTTCCAGAACGGAAGCGAGCAAACCAATAACAGGTGGTGCGTTGGTTTGTAGTGTTAGCTCCGTAAACGTCGTTGATGTTGCGTGCCGGTTGTGCCGCGTTGCTGCCACGACGGTACTCATATTCCATAATTATTACTCGAAAAAGAATTCCATGTTTTTAAAATAAAATTAATTTGAAATTAGAATTCTTAGCCAAACAAAAATTATTTTGATTTGAAATGGCCAGTACTGCAGAACGGCAATTTCATAGGTTTTAAGACCTTTTATTTTACATGTGTACCTAGGGGGACATCCTATTTTAACAAAAAAAATGCGCTTTAAATTTGAATATCTCGCAAACGGACACCTAAATCAAAAAATCGTTTTAGCAATCTTTCAATGTTTTTAAGGGCGTTCGCTGCGTTAAGCGTGCGCCCGGCGCGGCCACCCGCGAGGTGTGCTTGTTTCATGTCATCCCATAGAGCAGCGCTGCGTTGAGGCGGGTCAGCCGTCGCACGCGGCGTGTGCAGCGATGCCCGCCCCGCGGGCGACGGGTCACCGCGCGATGGTGCACGCGAGCGGAGCTGTTTCTAGAAAATCAGTGAGCGCCGCTACGTTATCCGTGTCGCACGCGACGTGCTTGTACAGTGAGCATAATAAAAGTATACAGCATAATAAGTTATGAATTTTATTGATACGGAACGTGTCATTTTAGAGGTACAATGTCGCCCCGTTTTATGGGATATGTGGAATGAGTTATATATATCAAGTTTCGAAAACAGTTCGTCAAATGTAGACGTTGACATTTTAAAATAAATAAAAAAAAGTTTCTCATTTTCTCTCAATAACGAAAACTTGGTTACAAATTCTCCACACAACAATCTAGACGTGACAAATGGGCTGATTAGCTGACGCCTTTGTACACGTCGGCGTCGTCGTCTGTTGGCTAGGTAATATAACAATAAAAAATCCATAGTATCGACTGTACACCCGCGCTATCGAAATTATACTGGCCGCCTGCGAGACGGGAGACCGTCGCGGCCGCCCGCGACGACGCAGGCGGGCGCCCGCGCCGGGCAGCCACGCCGGGCACACGCTCAACGCAGCGAACGCCCTAAAAGATCTATCTACTGATACCCCACAGCCCCACACTATGGGGTAGATGCGAGAAAAAAACATCCCCACTGTACGTGTAGGGCAGGTACCACAAAAAAAATGTTGTGATTATATTTTAGCACTGTCGACGTGGTAAAAACACATATCCATGCAAAGTTTCATCTTTCTAGCACTACTATTACTAGACGTAAACTACGGAATCCTAAAATGACAAAAAATAGACAGAGCCACTTTGTGCCTCATCAACCTTTTTCAAACAAGACAAACAGTAACTCATGTTTGCAATATAAGTTACAAATAGCAGCCTCAGTGGTTATGGTATGGTAAATAAAAATAATCTTTTACAATTTAATAGTATATACTTTTTTCAAACATCAGTACATACAAACATGATTATTTTATTTTACAAAAATAATATTCAGTAAAGATCTTCCAATTTCCATTTCATATCTTGTATAACCGGTGCTATTCTTATGTGTGGTGCTGAAAAAAGAAGAAAATACCATAACCATTATAAAATATGTCTCAAATGGGTAGGTACTTGACTCAACATTTAAACATTCACCTTTTTAAGATGAACAGTTAAAATGTTTCATAGATAGTATTCGAAAGTAATAATAACATTTACCTAAACTAGCCATGCCCTGTGGTACCACACTGACGCCTTCTGGAACATTTTCTGCCGCTATAGTTGCATTGGTAGCTTCTATAACAAGCTCATGAGTCCAGATCTGTTTCAAACTGTCCTTCATTTCTTTGAGTAAAGTTTCTAGATTAGCCTGTAAACAAATGAGGCTTCTGTTAAAATCGGTACCATTGATTCTAAATGTGCAAACTCTATTTCTCAGGTTCTTGGTATCTTAAGTGAAATGAGGGACTTAATTAAATGACATTGTGTCAAAGACAATCCAAAAGAACTATACACTCTGAATGCGAATAAGCACCTAAGAGGACATTCTCTAAAATTATGCCAAAATCCTAGCAAGAAGTTACCTAGAAGGCACTTTTTACCTAACCGAGTGGAAGTGACCTGGAACAGACTTCCTGAAAGCGTTGTAATGGCAACCTCCGTGAACTGCTTTAAAAACAAACTGGACCAATTGGGAGACGAAATCTTCAAACGATTTGACACACACGCATCAGCTTAATGGCTGCTAGTGTGGTTACACAAATAATAATAATAATAAAAACAAAATTATTTTTTGAGTAAACCTGAAGTAGTCCAGCTTCCTTTTCTTTGTTACAAGAACATAAGGCAATATTCAACTCTCTGGCTTGTGGCCTTAGTTCAAATGTGGATGTCACTAAGGTATGTAACGCCATCACTAATGCAGTGTCCTCGTACTGTGACCCCTCTTTCAATGATGCAACCTTTCGCTCGTGCTTTCTTCTATTCTTGCTTGACCGATAAGATCGCCTGCAAAAATCAAAATTACTTATATATAAATTATGGATTATTTATTCAAAATGACCGATAAATGGGCAGACTGCCCTGGTTGATGGTAAGTGATTACCGCCGCCCAAAATACATGAGTAATAATATTGTAATTATTAGAGGACTTATTACATTACAGCTCATTTTAATCACACTGCTAAATAATTCACTTTTAGGTGTATGTTATTTGATTTAAAACTTTATTTTAATATAAAATACTCTAACAAAAACTTACCCTGACCCAGATGACGAAGCTATGGTACTTCCAGCATCAGAGTACAAATCTATGTCTCGGTTGGCAAAAGTGTAACCTTCACTATCTTTTTTGGTCTTATTTTCACGTACAAATTGAAGACGATTTTTGTACTGTACATAGAGTCTTCTATTTTTATCAACGTACTCTTTTATGTTTGTATACTCTTCCAATAAATTTGGTATTAGATGTGTGACTGAAAATAAGCAAATATGGTAAATCCAAGCAGTTCAGTGCATGTGTCACCGTTAATTCTAAATACCGTTAAATTGTAATGCAACTAGCGAGATTATAAAATGTCGACTGATTCTGAAATAAACATTATGATTACAATTTTACGCATTTCTTTCGTTATATTATACCGAATACCGAACTGTAACTCGATAAAATGTAAAACGGAACGCAACTCTCGCGCTGATTGGTTGAACGGCATATGCCCGCACCGCCATATTTGTTTCCTTATTCATTTGTTATCCAATGTTGTTACCTACTATTATAACATCAAAATCATATAGTTTAAATAACATAAAAATATTAGAACACGGGAAATATATACAATTTAGGTAATGTTTGGTGACTAACACTAACTAATTTAATATTCAAACTGCACTTCTTTAGCTAATCACAGATTTAATTTACTTCCAAGATATTAATTTAAATACCTAATTCTAAACTCGGAGATATTTTCTCGAACACGACACGAAATCAAATAAAAATCACTAAAACTGTTTGTTTAGATTCGATAACAAATGAATAAAGAAACAAATATGGCGGCGCGGGGCATATGTCGTTCAAACAATCAGCGCGCGAGTTGCGATCCGTTTTACAATTAAACTAGTTTCAGTTCGTTATATTATAACGAAAAATAATGAGTAAAATCGTGAGCAGAATGTTTATTTCACAATCTGTCGACATTTTATAATCTCGCTAGTTATATTACAATCTAACGGTATTTACAATTTTACGGTGACACATAATTAATGCTAAGTTACATCTTTAATTGCGTACAAATCTCTGTATTTACCTATTAAAGCATGTTTATCATGGCTAGCACAGAGTCTCATTGCAGTTTTGAATTTTCTGCATTCAATTGCACATTTTATTGTATCTTCTACATTGTTCCCATACTGTTCTAGAATGTTCAATGCTTCTAAATACCTCTTTTCATCTTTTAATGATTGCACTAGTTCACTGAAATCATTATGATATTAATAAGTATAAGTACTATAAAATAATTTAGGAATATTTAAAATATCAGTCTAACAACAAAAATATTTTTAGGATCAAAATCAAAAATGTGCTATTTTATAAATACCTTACTAATGTATCCAAAACATCTCTATTTTTATTCTTAGCTAATTTGAAAACTAGTTCCCATTCCAAAGCTTCTTTGTAGCATTCAATTGCTTTGTTATCTCTACCAGCTTTCTCAAATACAAGACCAGCTTCCACAAATTGTTTTTTCAGCTTCAAATATAAACCATAATCATCTGATATTTGTTTAAAAATTTCATCCTCCTTTGAAAATAGTGTTAATGCTTCCCTGTACAAACTGTGATATTTAACAAATGTCCTCAAATCTACATAGCGAGATTCACCACACTTTGTCAGACATTCCACTGCTTTCTTAAACCTTTTTAAGTGCTTATTTATATTGAACTGCCTATAATTTTCATCCATTTCATTGAGCTCGTTGAGCATAGGTATATATTCCTTTGGATCTTTTTGGGACTTGTTTGCCACTAATAAAACAATATCAAAGTCATACATTCCAAGAGCCACATCAAAAAGATTATCTACATTTACTAAGTATAGCAAATATTTTAGGGCTTCGTCTGAAGAGACTGGGAGTTTTATGTCATTTGTTTCCTTAAATTTTAGGTCTTTTATAACTTGTAATGCTTGTTCCAAATCTTCCACAGTGTTCTTTTTTACATAAGTAGTCAATAGCGGTAAAATGCGCTCAGAATTATTTTCAAATTTTTGTAAGTTACTTCTGATGACATCACAAATATTGCTTATTTTAGAACAATCATGAGAGATAATATTATTTTCCTTACCCGAGTAACTACTAGAGTACATAGATTTGGTGACATCAACATTTTCTAAGTCAGCTAAGAAAAGACTAAGCCAAGAGTTGTTACTAATGGAGTTTAAGAATACATCCACATTAGACAGAAAAAGTTTTGGATTGTGATCATAAATCAAGTTGAGATTTATCCTCTGTTTCCTCATTAAATCGAATGCTTCATAATATTTAAGTGAGTTCAGATAGTCACCAATGATTTTCAATGACAATGGTCTTGGTTGTATAGTTTCTAAGTTTCCTCTAGGCATTTGGAAAATAGTTCTTGTGTCATTTGGAACAGCAATAACTAGTTTCGAACCTCTTTCTACTTTCCTTTTGTAGACTGAGCTTGATGTTTCATTCTTTTCATACGCTTCTAAATCACATAAACCAGATTTAGAAAGTTCAACACAAATTAATAGATGTTTTAGTGTAGTGATCAGCAAGTATTGTGTATGAACATAGTATGAATTAACATTAGTCATCACTAGTTTGTGGTTAATATAAAGGCATCCTTTATGTGACAATCCAATAATAGTTATTTCTCCGTCTATTAATACCACATTAAAATCGGGACAAGGTACTGGTAAAGTATCATAATAGCTTTCTAATGATGCTCCCTTGTCATCAAATTTATAAACTGCTATTTCACCAGATGTATATTGCAATATTACACTACATGAGTCTGTTGGATGATTTTTAATTTTTGCTATAGACAATGGTGATTTTATACTCCATTTTAAGACTAATGTATTACCATTTATATTATACTGGTTCAGTTTGTAATCATTTTGCCTATCGACAGATATAGATAATAAAATTTCACTATTAAGCCAATGCCAATTGTAATGTTCAAAAGGATATTGATACTCATTGAGTTTTAATTCTTTACGGACAACATATTCTAAAGGCCTTTTTTGTTTTTGTTCTACAATGGCTAGTTGGTTGCCATGTGATACTATGAATGAATTTGTATCTGTATCATTGTCAGAAATGAAGTGTATAGAATTAACATTATTTTCAAACTCTAGTTCAATATTAGACATAGGTGGTGGCACTACTGTTTGTCTGAACCCTGTGACTAGAACTTTTCTCCCATCTATCACTGTAACAACAGCATCATCATTGGATGACTTGCCCACACTGTGGTCAACGTCCCAATTCCATGCATAGGAGTAGCATTTGCTATTTTGACATAGCACATGAATTCTCTTCTCATTGACAGTATCAAAGTCACTTTCACACAAAATTTCATTTATCTTTTGGTTCTCCTTAAAACATAAAGTCTGTTTTAGATACCACTGATAATTTCTTCTTGTATACAGAAATACTATGTCAGAATTTGCCGCCTTGTCCTTGCATTGGACTATAAGCACTTCAGAATCAGTGGTCCACAAAAGTTCTTTAACTGTTGTTGTAGAATTGACAGGTAATGTAAATTCTCCATGTTTTAATCCATTCTTTTCAAAGAAAGAAACTGTATATTTATCTGGAAATTTTTGTGTTGTGGCAATCAAGCTGCCACTGGGCCTCCAGCTAAGATTTGATTCAAGACCTTGAACTTTTTCACTCGTACTCTGTAAATTGCCATCTCTATCAAATACTTTGAACTTCCGTCTACCATTTGCATTGTATCCAACACAAAACAAGTTCCCATCACCTCTCCATGATATTTTAACTCTCTCATCAGTAACGGGTGTAACTGAAAATATTTTTATTAATAAATAAATGCCTCCTCTACAGTGGCGAAGGGTTCTTCCAGGCTTTCCCTTCAGATAACCTCATGAAGACCTCCAGCCAAAACTAGTATATATGGAAAACAAGTCAGGTCGGACAAGCAAAGGCGCGATGTAGGCAGACTCGAGCAATATCTATGCGCTGCACGTTGCAACTTTGACACAAATATTGGAATCACAGATCTCTTTAAAACCCGATATATTCAGAGTTATTGTGGGAGATCATAGGAACCTTGTCTCGTTAGAAAGAAAGTTGAAATTCAATCTTGTTTTTAATAGCCGGCTGGCCAACTAGAGAAGAATATTATTAATACGATTTGTCTGATGACAGAAGTAATTAAGGGTTATTTTTCTGTGACTTTAACCCGCTATTTTGTAGATTTCACCAATAAGAAGCCGTTATAAGATAATATCACGTGCATCATGAGACAAATAAATTTTATTAAAGTAGCTCAGTACCTAGCCGGCGCATCCTTGGATGTAAAATAATTTTATTACAACTTATTACGTTAGTAATATTTATTGTTGCAACTATTATTTTTGAAATTTTTGTCTTAGTTTAAAATACGTGTTTATGTACTTATATGTGAATATTGAATGTGAGACTACTTAGTACTTGTGTTGTGTTTATTATTGGTGATAAATTGTTTGTATAAAATATAGACTTTTACGGTATACGAAAAGTTGTATCAATTGTAATTTGTAGTTCTCATATTAATAGACAATCATAATATTATATAATATTTAATAGGCGGTAGTGCTGTGGAACTATTTTAATATTATGATTATCTTACAATAGTTAATTATTAATAAGTACCAATTTTATATTTTGAAATATACTTAATTGTAGGTATAAGAATACAGTATATATAACTATAGAATAGTTACCTAAGTATTTACAATTTCTCTCGGACACAACACAACTCTACACTCTTGTAACAACCTTGACCATCATACAGAATATGGTGCTAAATTTCCTTTCAAAACAACTTGCACAACTCACGTCAAGCGACCAAGGCTTCCCTCTGAAGTAAAACCACCCTTAGCCACTGTTCCTCTATGAATATTTGATAAAAATATGCATTTAAAAGACTATGTTTATCATGCATCTTCAAAAGTCATCTATCATTTAGTATTTGAATCAATAATTGTAAAAAAAATTATTATTGACATAGTTTATTGTTTGTTTTTAATTTATATGCATATAAAATTACAGATTACCTTCCATGTCGATAGTTTTAGCTTTGGCTGCCTGCTTTCCTTCTGATCCATGAAATTGAGTTTCTTTCTTACCCCATCCTACATTGATGAACTCTTTTTCTCCAAATTCATCACTGAGTAGATAAGTTTCACTTATTGGGTCAAAAGTGCAGGACATCACTATTACTTTTAATGTTTTAGTCACTAATATTAATATCTCTTGATCAGGGCTCCACTCCATGGCCTTTAATCAAAGGAATAAATTAAAAACTATAAATTCGTCAACTTTTCTCAGTTGTGTGAAATAAACGAATAAACACTTGATAAAATATGTTAGGATAGCACAAAAAACATTCACAAAATATTATGCGAGAAGTAATCATTATGCTGCAACGGTTTTTTTTTTAATCAGTTTAAAATCTAAATCGTAAAAACTTACCAGTAATCCATCTTCACAAACGCCTACTACATCACAATTGGTTCCAAAGTCTGCAACTGTTATTAGCTCACCACTGACAAGTCCAACATTTAGTGAATTCGATAGTGATAGAAACGATATATTTATAGGTTTAGTTTCTATCGGCACAATCTCCGAAAGATTTGTAGTCCACTTTACGATGCCTTTGTCGTCGAAATTAAAAACAGATAGGTTAGACGTACACACGTACAATTCACCTTTAGCACAGTCATCGTAATGTCCATAACAGGAAGAAAACTGTTCCACAGCGTTTATGTTTATATTTTTCACCGAAACCTGCCACAAGTTTATGTTTCTCATATTTATAAAATTCTAAACATTAAAATAATGTTATCACAACAACCATGTGATGTTAGAAAATAAAAAAGGAATTAATTGTCACTTTGACATTTGCCAGCTTTTTTTTTTAAATCGTGGCGGTGCAGCATAAACTGTTGCCAGTTTCATGTTTAGAAAGCGGGAAAATACAATTTTGCCGTAAATGTCAATGCTAATCAGCGACGTTATTTTATTTGTATTTCTTTAATAAATTGTGTTATTTGGGTTTTTAATGTGTAATATAAGTAGAATATTAACCATTAGATATTCGTTGATGTGCACAATTTTTTTTGAGGGCCAACATTTTGGGAGTTTTGCCGGGATTCAATGGGTGACGTTGTGGATTTTGTATTTCCATCATAAATTTGTATTATTTCGGTTCCTAATGTGTAATATTGGTAGAATATTAAACATTAAAAATTCGTTAACGTCCACAAGTATGGGAAAGTGGTACAACTACAAAAAGCGTGCTATTTTGTATTTTCTCCAAAACTCTTTAGTAACTTTCAGTAAAGCTTCTACCACTTTACTGAATTGACAGACTTGACTAATTGACTGCACTGACTATTTAATTGGACTTTGGCCTTGTGGTGTGGTGGACTTGGTGACGTGGTGATTCCTCAGGAAATTTCAGTCTACTGTCACCACGTCATACTCTGTTTTGCCAAGCTGTAAACTATTTTACGAAGACTGATATCGAAACGAATGTGTCGTGCCGCGTGCGGCGTCCAAGTGTCGAATATCACATTATTACAAATTAAATTTAAAATTGTTGAATGAATATACATAAATCTAAAAGAAATAGTTTAGGTTGACGCGATTAAAAATTATAAGCAATTTAAAAATATTGCCCATCTCTTTCTCTCAAAACGATTCGTTACTTCTTTTTATACTCTATTTAATCTGAGTTTTTATAGTTATAAATCTTAGCTTTGGATAGATATCATTTTCTATTAAAATATGGTCATTTGATTTAACAATGGACCATAGTCCATACATTTTTATAAGATTGTCAGGTACATTAGGTAAAGATTAAATAAACAGAGATTTTGATAATAATTGTTATATTGACCATAACAAATTATGAATAGCTATACCTAATTTATAAATAATTTTGTATCCACTTTTACACTTTAGGATAATAGGTTGTTTCAAACTTCTTTTTGCTTCTCGGGTATGGCCTCAAAACTTTGGGTATGTATGTTGGCAAATGTTCATCTAGTCTTCTTTGCATTGGGTTGATATCTAATTCAAACGGTCGGCGCCTGGCTTCAAAGAATCTGGTCTTGTGCTGTATTTTGTAAATATGCTCCCACATGTAAACCTCAGGTACCAGGTAATGTCTGGCTTTATTAGCGACTAATTGCTTGTATCGGTTTTCTAACCAGATTCTTTTTTGGTCATCTTCAATGTCAGATACAATTTGTTCCTCCTTTCCTAAGTATGGTTTCATTTCATGATTACGCTTCTCAGGTTCGTTTAAATATAATTGTACTAGCTTTTTTAGGACTTCTTCATTCAATCCTTTGACTTTTCCTTCTTCTATTGTGTCGTATAATTTTGTTGGCTTCATTCCAAGACATATGTTATGTTTTGGACTGTCTATTTCATCAATATTCATAGCAATTGTGTTTAATTGATACAAATAGAAAGAAAAGTCTTGTCCGTTTGTTAGTATAGTTTGTGTGACAAGAGGGTATGTTATGTCATTATATGTGGTAAAACCTTGATAGTTAGCTTGAGCCATCAGCCACCCAAAGCTAGCTTTGATAGCTTGGCAATGCAATGCATTAAGGTTGTCCTCTTCTCCAAATGATGGCAGTCTATCGCAAATGTGGCCACTACCATGGTAAGATAGAAGTCCAAACTCGTCTAAATCTCCAGGCCAATACCCTGTAAGAAAAATATTGTAATATAAATAAATAATACAAATAAAAAACAAAACTAATGAAAAAATCATAACAAGCTACTTGGATTGTATGTATACTTATTTTAAATAAATTACCTGGAACATTGGTGCCATGTCTATGTGCATATGTGTATCCAACATTTTCTGGGAGGTATGAGAAAATAGGCACTTTGAATTCAGGGTTTTCAGATTCACTGTATGGAACAATAGGTTTTAGTGGATACTGGTGCCTCAGTGTTATCAGTGGAGTACCTGAAAAATAATAAAATAATAAATACATACAGTGCAACTACTTTCTAAACTGTATTAAACACTTACGGATTGTGTTGCGATCAAGTCGATTATATGCGAAGTCGTCGATTTAAAAACTAAAGATAGGCTATGACATATATTTTGGTATTCACCGTAGGTACTTCAAATGTCAGCCATCTTGTTTTTACCATACTTCAAATGTCAAAATGGCCCCAAAAATATAAAAGATGGGGCCATGTAACTAGAGAGACTTTTTGTCTCAACGTCTATAATATTAGGTCCTTACATATGAAATTGGCGTTTTGTCTTACTAGCCACTTTGATCTCAAATATATCTTCTTTGGTTAGGAATTCCAATTTCAAATATATACCGCTATTTACTCATGCATTTGTGTTTCGAAAACTGTAATTCATTTGTTTTTTCCTCTTTTGGTTTTTTTTGCGACAATCTATTTACAGAATGAAAAACTTGAAATATCGTATTATTTTACGAGTTCCACCGTGGCACCTGTGCTGCAGAAACGGCTCGGAGGATTAATGATGTGTATCGCGGCGGAGTCGCTAAGAAAACACAGTGCGTTTTTGGTTCCAACGTTTTCGTTCTGGAAATTTCGACCTGCAGAACAAGCCCCATGGACGGCCGGAGACGAAAGTAGATAATGAAAAATTGAAGGCTATTGTGGAAGCGGATGATGGCAAACCACGTCCGAGTTAGCTGTAGGCTGCGGTGTTAGTGATAAACCTGTTTTAATCCACTTGAAGCAAATTGGGAAGGTGAAAAAGCTAGAAAGGTGGGTCATGAATTGAGTGCAGCAAACCGACAAACGCGCGTCGACTGCTGCGTTACATTGCTCACCCGGCACAATAATGAAGGGATTTTAAATCGAAACCTGTGATGAAAAGTGGATCCTGTACGATAATCGGAAATGCTCATCGCAATGGCTGAACACTGGCGAAACAGCCAAAGCCTGCCCCAAGCGAAATTAACTCAAAAAAAGTTACTTGTGAGCGTTTGGTGGACTATTGCCGGTGTCGTTCACTACAGCTTTCTTAAATCTGGCCAGACGATTACGGCAGATGTCTATTGCCAGCAACTGCAAATCGTGATAGAAAAGCTAGCAGCTAAACAACCGAGGTCATTCGCTCTAGGCCACTGCTGCTTCAGGACAACGCTAGACCACACACTGCATAATAGACGGCTACCAAATTAGAGGAGCTTCAATTGGCATGTCTAAGACATCCAACGTACTCCCCGGACCTTGCTCCAACAGATTACCATTTTTTTCGAAATTTGGATAACTTCTTGAAAGGGAACAAATTAAACTCCGATGGGGCAGTCCAAAGTGCCAAATTTTATTGCTTCCTGTCTTGTCGAATGGTTTTTTTAGTAAAGGAATCAATGGACTACCTATGTTATGCTATCTATGCAATAGCAATGGTATATACTTTGATTAAATAAACATATTATATTTTTAAAAAATCGACTTCATGTTCCTCCTTTGCAAAACGCCAATTTCAGATGTAATGACCTAAATACGTCTATGGTTGCGATTCACTTGTGTTTTTTCGATGTTTCGACTACTTTCCAGCAGCTGTGATCATGGAAAGACTCAATCCATAAGTGTTTAATACAATGAATAATATTCGCGTAAACATAAGAAATCAATATACTTTGTATGGCAGAATCATAATATTTCTATGGCAGAGATAGATGATGTATGACTAACGTGATCATTTATTTTTCTTGCCAAAGCGGGAGATCTGGGGAATCACGCTTTAAAAAAACCCACACGGGGTGAGGGGGTGTCAGACTCCGCACACTTCTGTTTTTCTCATCTACCGGTCAATAGCAAAACTGGGTGCTGTTTGAAAATAGAAATCTCTAACTAGATGTTACATCGCCAAACGCAATTTTTAATTCCTGCAATCAAAACGCCATCTATTAGCACGTACAATATTACCTTAAAAACGCGGTGTTTTACTAAATAATTCTCTTATAGAGAACAGCGACATCCTAGGACAGGGATGGCGAACCTTTTATGTTAATTTTAACCTGCCATTTTTGTAAAGAAATGTTTAATGAGGCCATAGACGTGCAATGAAATTTTCATTAAATTTTTCTTTGTGATTTAGAGGCGTTTTTAAAGATTTGTCGCCACGGGTTAACTAAATATTTTGCCGCAAATTAAGCAGTTTAAATCTAATTACTCTTGAAATCTAACTGAGGGACTGTATGCTTCGGAAGAATACATAAAAATCAATAGCCTAAAACAGGATGTTGATAATTATTAATTTAATATGTTAGCGCGAGCGAGCAAATTTTTTGTTTTACCCGTTTAAACTTTAAACCATGAAAGGTCAATAGCCTCAAACTGAACGTCAGTACTAAACAATATTATAATATTATGTTCTTTAAGCCAAATACGAGTGATCAGAGCGAGCAAGCAAATTTTTTTTCCATTTTACAGGTATATTACAATTACAAACAACGGTAGAAACATCACATAAAACTATATTTTTGACAGGGGACTTCAACAGCTATGGGACAAATAGGAGATAGACGAATAAATGAGGACAATATACTGGGACTGTATAGTACAGGAAAACGAAATAATAACGGACAACGACTAGTAGACTTATCACAAAGAAACAATATAAAGATAATGAATAGTTTTTTCAAAAAGTCAACAAACAAGAAATTGACGAGGATTGTTGAAATTGATGTATAGGACGAATACATACTTAGGTCAAATAATTGCACTAGAAGATCACATACAGAAAGAAATAGATGCAAGAATAAACAACTTGTGGAAAAGATACTGGTCACTGAAAGAGATCATGAAAAACCCCCAGTTCTCGATGACAAAAAGAAATTATTCAACACTTGCATATTGCCATATATGTCATATGGCTGCCAGACATGGGCATTAACGGAAAAACAACGAAAATCACTACAAATATCTCAGAACAGGATGGAAAGGAGTATGTTCAAACTAAATAAAAAAATCAAACTGACTGAGATAAGAGATAAAACTGGGGTGGACAGATGTGACATATACAGTGAAGAGATTGAAGTGGAAATGGACAGGACTTACATTAAGAAACAGGAAAATTAAATGGACCAAAGACATCACTGTATGATACCCACGAGATGGAAAAAAGGAGGCGAGGAAGACAAAAGAAAAGATGGGAGGATGAGATAAAAGCAATGGCAGGAACAACATGGAGCAAGAAGGTCATGGACAAACAACTTTGGAAGAGCTTAGGGGAGGCCTTTGCCAAAAGGCAAGATGTAATAAGTTAAGAAAAATAATGTAAAAAGAAAAAATTATAATGTAAATGTTTCTGAATAAAGGCTTATTTTATTTATTTGGATTTAAACAGAATAATATACAGTACAACTAATTCCTAATAGTACTTGGCAATCTTCATTTTTTCTATAGTAGTGTGGTGGTCGGAGATCTCCCTTTGGGGCTTTCCACAATATCCCACAGTAGTCACAGATGATGAAAAACTACTATGTATTCTCAAAAGACATTAAGAATTTTGTTTTACTGAAATACAATGTTTTTACAATATATATATATATATATATATATATATATATATATATATATATATTAATGGTTACCTGTATACTGTACAGGTCTGTCTACAGGATCATCCAACCTGTCCTTCATCCACTTGATTTTCTTCCTCCACTTTTTCACTGTGGGTGGAACTTCCACACCTCCAACAAACCAGAATGCCTCATGTCTCGGATCAAAATCAACCTGAATTTTTAAAAAAAAAAATATATTTATTATGAATCATCCGCAACTAGTATGTATGTGAACTGCTGACTCATTTTACTTATTATTTTATATCTATTTACTTGGATTTTTTTAGTTAAATAAATAGTTTTTAAATAAGTATAGTTTGGGATGTTTTATTCATTCATTGAGAGCAAAAATATCAATGTGTATCTGAGTTTTGTTGAATAACAATATTAGTATAGTAGGATTAGTAGGTACCTCTTTGTATCTGGGTTATTTTATAAATTTTGCAGAACTTATTTCTGATCTAGTTCTTAATTATATACCTGAGCTTGTAAATCTGCTTTTTGATATTAAAAAATGAATCGTAACAATATTCATCTGACCAAAATTCAAACCAGAGATATTTTGAGAGAGAAACAAAGTTGTTTTTTCAAATTACTAAGTTTATTTTTAATACTAGAAAATAAATACCTGGGCAGACAATATATGTGAGACTCTATCTGTCAAATTATTGCAAATAATCCTGTTTATCTGTTTTACAATATTTTGAGCAAAAGCATTAACTTTTTGCATTTCTACTGGTTTATCCACTGATGTAACAACATTACGCCTGAAAGAAAAATAGCTCAGATTTAACTTTGTAATAGAAACAATAATAATTAAATAACATATTCAACCTTCTGTGTGTTGTTACAATTATGAATGGGAGGTTCTGACTCGTAAACAAATCATATCAAAAAAAAATATTATATGTGGAGGTATTACATAAATCAACTCTAAATACTTACTCAACACCTTCATTTTCAATTAAAATACTATCTTCAACAAGTGATTTAATGTCTTGTACAACTGAGTCTGCAACTAGGTTTGTTTCGTTATAAATGTCAGGAAGTTTATCGACTATCTTTAAGTGTGATTGAGTAAAATGCTGTACTAGGGGCAGTGCATTATATGGTACTTTACTTTCATTCAGAGAAACACATTTAAAACCATAATAACGAGGCATATTCAATGCTATTTGTTTTTCTTCAACGGTGTTTAGTGCTTTGATATTATCATAGGTTTTTTGTCTGTCTCTCCTTTTTCTAGCTTCGAGAGACACGTCCAAAATAGGTGGATAATTTGGTTTTTCAGTGTATTCATTCTCGTCTAATAATGGTGCTTGTGCGTTGCTATAATTGAGCCTTGTTATAACTTGTTTTAGTCTCGGAAATGTTCTATGAGCTTTGATCAAATGCATAGTTAAATGCTCGTTAATCTATCATCAGTTTTAATCTAAAATTGCAATTTTATCAAAATATTTTTTTTAACCTAGTTTTAGCAAAATTTAATACGCGCTGTCACGTGTCAAAAAACTTATTTTTTTTTTATTTAAATATATGGCGTCGGCTTGAAACCATTTACCAGTTAAAAAGGCGGGAATAGAATTTTCGTTTCAATTTTCAACACAATATCGTCAAGTCTAAAGTCTAGTCAAAGTCCAAATAGATGGTGCAGTCAATGAGTCAAGTCAGTCGATTCAGCAAAGTGGTAAAAGCTTTACTGAAAGTTTCTCGGGAGTTTTAGAGGGTTATTTTTGAAGTTGTACCACTTGCCCACACTTGTGCACGTTAACAAATATTTAATGGTTAATATTCTACCAATATTACACATTAGGAACCGAAATAACACAAATTTATGAAGGAAATATAAAATCCACAACGTCACCCATTGAGTTCCCTGGCAAAACTCACAAAAATCTAATTTAAGTTAGTTTTTTTAAATATTGGAGTTTACTCCTTAAAGCCGCGTTGACACTATCAAAGTATGCTTTGACAAAGTAGATTTGACAAAGTAGCTTTGTTCAAAGTTCACTTTGATACCTATTGACACTAACATAGTTCACTTTGATCATTTTCTTCATTCTTCAAGATCGAAAGATGTCGGACCAGACAGATTTATTGCTAAATGGTGTCGAAATTGTAGCAGACTTGTTAATAGAAGAGCTAAGACGGGAAAAATAAAGAAAATGTCGCAGAACAAGAAGTGTTTGGACGCGCCCTTGGATTCTACGCCGCAATGGACAGGGAGCATCTAACAACTTTCTTCGAGAAGTAGAACAGGAAGACCCCGCTACGTATAAAAATCATTTTAGGCTGAATAGCGAACAATTTGACTACCTCCTAATTAAAGTCGAGACGAACATACAAAAAGAAGATACTATTTTAAGACCAGCATTACCTGCAAAACTTAAATTACAAATAGTCATGAGATATTTGGCAACTGGTGATAGTTTCTCGTCCCTTGAAAGTAGTTTCCGTGTTCCTAAGAGCAGTATATCTAAATTTTTGCCGTCAGTCTTAGATGCCATCTATGAAGCGTTAGAGGAATACATTCAGGTAAATTAAAAAGAAAAACATTAAATTTTTTATCATTTATTTAAAAAATACAAATTAAAGTAGAAGCTGTGAAACATCAAACCGCTTAAAAACCCATCACATCATCATACATTACAGTAAAAGTATCTTGGACGTTTTGGTTGGCTACGGCTGGCTCTTTAAATCTTAAATCTATAATCATTCTTCATAAAAACATCCGATGCTTCTTATTGCTTCGCCTAATGGATCGTTACGTGGCTGTGATGCCGGTGCCTGGGATGTAAGAATTGATGACGACTCTTCTTGATTCTCTTGAGATAGCAGTATTGATGGTGATTCTTCTTGATTCATTTGAGATATCAGTATTGATGGTGATTCTTCTTGATTGTCCTGTGACCAAATACTTTTCAAAATATGCTCCGGTATTTCAATGGTGTAGTCGCCATCGCCAGTATTTGTAGAAGACTCTTGTTCTAATCGCTGTTCATAAACGGATTTCCTCTTTCGTTTTATTAACTCCAAAATATCTGATTCTAAACCTAGAGCATCCATGATAGGAAGTTGCCTTAGCTGACTAGCAATATTCTTTCCAAAGTAAGAAAATTCATCTTTTGTTTCCTTATTATTAGACAACACTTGGTCTTTTATACTCTGAAGTTTATCAATTGACTTTTCAATGCGGTCTACATTACTTCGTTTCTTGGTCTTAATATTCTGAGGCTTTACGAATGGGTCAAGTGAAATTGAAGCTGCTGAGGATGAAGCTGCTGAGGGTGAAGCTGGTGAGGGTGAAGCTGATGAGGGTACTTGTGCTGTTGCCGGTGAGCCTATTTCTTCTATTGCAGGAGAAGTTGGTATATCTGGAGATGGACTTGTTGGTATATCCGGAGAGCTTATCTCATTCCGATCAGAGTCCGAATTGATCTGTAAAAAAAGATAAGTAGGTGCTTTTATTGACCTTTTTAATGTATTTTTCAGATTCCAAAAACAACAACAGAATGGGAGACTATTGAAAGGGGATATAACCATCGATGGAACTTTCCTGGTTGTTGTGGTTCATTGGATGGTAAACACGTCAATATTCAACAACCAGAACACACTGGAAGTGATTTTTTTAACTACAAAGGTTACTTTAGTACTGTACTTCTAGCCCTTGTGGATAGCAATTACTGTTTTATATATATTGATGTGTTTACTTTATTGATTTGATTAGACGCCGTCATCCAAGTGCGCTTTGATAAGTGTTGCCATGATCAAAGTAGCGTCCAAAAAGCCGTCAAATCTACTTTGTCCAAGCATACTTTGATAGTGTCAACGCGGCTTAAGAATCGATTTTCATATAAGGCCCCCGGTATGCGCACCTTTCCCTTTTTTTACATGGCGCGAATTATTGAACTCAAATCGATCGCTAGGTGCTTTGCATTGCACACAAAATTTTACTTTTTAGTGTAAACTCCAGTCGTGCGTCGGAGCTGACACACACTTTTTTTTTTATAATGGCAGTATAGTAATATACCATTAACATACTAAGTTAAAAATGCGGGAAAATGAATTTTCTTATGTTGTAGTTTTGCAACACCGTTTATTACGTAGGTACATAATATAGTTACATTCTCTTTGCACCGTTATATTATATCATTGACAATATTAACACTAATGACGGCTATTAGTACCGGTATTGCGCTTAAATCGTCAATGCAGTCAATGAGTCTAGTAAGTTGATTCAGTAAAGTGTTGAATGCTTTACTAAAACTTCCGGTATATAGAGAGTTTTATAGAAAATACAAAAAGCATGCTTTTTGAAGTGATACCATGTCTCGCTTATATTAATAGCGCACGTTAGTAAATATTGAATTGTTAATATTAGGTCTTTACCTATGAAATTGCCGTTTTGTATGAAAAAATTTAAACGAATTTTTTCATGTATTAATCGAAGTAATCACCCATGCAATCTATGCATCTTTGCCAACGCAGTGGCAGTTTATTGATGCCCTTCTTAAAGAAATCAGTTGGACGGGAGGCAACAAATTCTTCAAAGGCATTTTGTACTGCCTCTCGGGTATTGAATTTTTTCCCGCCAAGAAGTTATCCAAATTCTGGAAAAAGAAGTAGTCTATAGGCGCAAGGTCTGGTGAGTAGGGCGGATGACGGAGAGCTTCCAACACCAGTTCTTGCAACTTGGAGACCGTCTGCTGTGCATTATGAGGTCGCGCGTTGTCGTGCAGGAGCAGCGGAGACGAGCGATTGACCAATGCTGGATGGAGATGTGCCAGCTTCTCCATCATTGTGTTCTTCACAGTACACATCTGCAGTAATACTCACCCCGTTTGGTAAGAAGCTGTGATGAATCACACCGGCGCTAGACCACCAAACAGTGACCATCACTTTTATAGGGGTTAGTTTTCGTTTAGGGCATTGTTTAGGTGCTGACTGCTGAACCAGGATCCAAGCAACTTGCTGAGCGCTTGCGGTTATCAAACAGAATCCATTTTTCATCGCAGGTAACAATGCGGTTCAAAATTCCTTCATTTGTGTGTCTGTTGAGCAGTGCAAGGCACGTCTTGACGCGTACTTCGCGCTAGCGATCATTGAGTTGGTGAGGCACCTATTTGTCAAGCATTTTTACCTTGCCAATTTGACGCAAATGGATCAATATTGTTTTGACGCTAACGTCAAAAGCTGCTGTTAATTCAGCCGTAGATTGTGCATTATCAGCTTCCACAATCGCCTTTAATTCGTCATTGTCGAATAAAGTCTTCGGACGACCGCGAGGTTCATTTTTCAGGTCGTAATTTCCAGAATGGAAGCAAGCAAACGAATAACAGGTGGTGCGTTGGTTTGTAGTGTTAGCTCCGTAAACGTCGTTGATGTTGCGTGCCGCTTGTGCCTCGTTGCTGCCACGACGGTACTCATATTCCATAAAAAATTTAAATGCAATGAAAATGTAACACTTATCAATAAACAGATGACTACTTATGGAAAAAGAATTCCATGTTTTTAAAATAAAATTAACTTGAAATTAGAATTCTTAGCCAAACAAAAAATATTTTGATTTGAAGTGGGCAGTAACTGCAGAACGGTAATTTCATAGGTAAATACCTATAACCTATATATTATTCTACCAATACCTATTTATTATTCTACCAATATTACACACCGAACCAAAAACCGAATAAATACATAAACAACGACGTCAAAGTTCACACATTGACATCTCCGCCAAAGCTTGTGATCGTGCATGTCATAAAAATCCAAATCACGAATGTTTACTTTAGTTACCAAGCATTTACATTTTACGTACCTCCCGCTACCGTACGTAACTTGTATGGCCAAAAATAATATTGGAACGAAGTTCCTTAACGCGCGTTGCGAAAGGGGGCTAGACGGGAAAAATTAAGACTAAAAGTTGTAACGACACTTTTTGTTATAGTTGTAAGCCGTGCGGCGTGCGCGTTTCTCTGTCTGTCTCTCTTTCTCTCTCAATTATAACTAAAATTGAGCCTACTGATTAAGTTTATATTACATTATATTTGTTATTAATAAAAAAAAAGTGTGTGTCAGCTCCGACGCACGACTGGAGTTTACTCTAAAAAGTAAAACTTTGTGTGCAATGCAAAGCGACTAGCGATCGATTTGAGTTCAAAAATTCGCGCCATGTAAAAAAAAGTGAAAGGTACGCAGAATAAGTTGCGCACGAAAACGTAACGAGGTCATTCGTTCAGTAGTTTTACTCCTCATATTTTTTTCATACCGGGGGCCTTATATGAAAATCGATTCTTAAGGAGTAAACTCCAATATTATCATAACATAAAAAAAATGAAATTTTATCACAATATCGTGATATAACATAGTTCACGGCCCACGGGTACATCACTATTCACTAATCGTACTATAATCTGTGAGTTGTGTCAGTTTATTTGTAAGTTTTCTTTCGAAGTGTAATAAAACAAAACTAAAATTATTGTATCAATTATCAATGACTCCCTTTGGTTAATTAGTAACAATAATAACAAATGTTTCAGAAAATAACACGGCGTATACAATTCTAACAAATATGTGTTTGAAGGTTAGGTTCTATTTGTTTATTTAAAAAGAGTTCGTGTTGTAGTTTTATAGAAATAAAGGAATGTTTTTTTCGATTATTTCAGCTAGTAGCTGCCTAAAAATATTATCTTGCAATGGATGAGCGCCGCGTAGCAGATTATTTTGTAGTAGCTGGATTACCGGATCGACCTGAGCTACTTGATGATTCTGATTCTGGACATCTAAAGGGATACAGTGCTAAAGCGCCCATAACTGATATAGGTATGTAGTTTTGAGTATTAACAACATTGTTTACGGATATTGGAGTTAGACATAGCCCAACTATATACCAATTATTAAAAAGGCTTAGTTACATATTTTACTATTTATATAGAAATATATACATTTTAGTATTCTAATAATCATAGCTTTTCATAACTTTTTCAATGCAGCTGTACAATAAAGTGATACTGGCTTTCTTGCGGCGGTATATGTGTGTACACTATGTACATAGTTTGGCCTTCCAGCAGTTAGCAATCTGCTACAATAAGAACTCACATCATATACCAATGCTTGCTATTACTTTACATACAGCAATTTTGTACTTAATTTTGATTGCAATTTTCAAATAAACCCATTTGAGCAATAAGATACATTTCTGTGGCCAATTTTATTAATTATTAAAACTCATTTAATACAAGCAAACATGCTTTCTGCTGCTCTTAATATTTAAAAACACTTTATTATCTGACATTCCTGAGATTTATGAAAAACTTTGTTTGTTTTTGGTTTATATTATACCTTCACTATGAGATCATTAGTGAACAAGTTCAATTAGGGAACTTGTTCTTATCTCTTTAGTTTGTCAATGGTATGATTCAAATTTAAAAAATTGATAGTTAATGCCTTCACAATACTGAAACACAATGCATTTTCGTCTTAGTGTTTAGGGAACATTTTTTACTACATAGGCATGTAAAAAGTTGGACCTGCGCTTGTTCTCTCGCCAGTCGTGTCGGTTACCCGTCCCACTGGATTTCGAGAGTAAAGGAAGAGAGAGTTCTCTTGTGTTCTGTACACACACTTGGGAACTATAAAATTACTCCTGTGTAACTGGACTGGTTTCAATGAAACCGGCCACCATCACCAAAATCGGTGTGGGAGTTATTTATATTATATGTTTAATAAAATAAATAGTAAAAATGTTTCTGATCTCATCTCTTCTCAAACTTTAACAACATAAAATTATTTATATTCATGTAAAATTATTTTTCTACAATCCTCACATGCACTATGTGTCCTTTGGAAATAATATTGCATTGACTTTTTTGCATAAAAACAAGGTGTGAAATGTTGATATATTCAAAATAAAAAAAACAGAATGCAATGTAGACTACACTGCATTCTGTTTTCTTATTTTGAATATTGGATACAGAGGAAACAAAATGAGTAATTAAAAAGTTGTTCATCCAGTTCTCTTAACATCTTTAGTACAGAGGGTCAATTCTGCTAAATAAAACCTGCAATAATACAATTACAATCAAGTCCCGACATGCTAAAACTGTCAAACCGGTATTCTAGTAAAAGTTAAAGCAGCGTCTAACGTCATTGGTCCAAATGTCACAAAATCAGTTTATGATAACAAGTCGCTTCACCTACACTACACAAAGTAAAATGAAAGTCTACTTTAAATATGAGAATCGAAGTTCTGATGTTCACAACATAATATTTTGTTACTTGCAAGTGTTTCTTGCATATTTTTTTTTCTATTTCATATATTTCACATTTTAAAGTTACAAATATATACATTATACAGGCCTATAGTTTAAAGTCGATGTTGATCCTTTAAGGATTGTAGTTCCCATCATTTCCAATATTTTCTACACATAAACCCATATTCCAGAATTAATATTACTGTAAAATAACTTCCGTGTAGCTGATCTGGTTTCAATGAAACTAGCTATCGTCACCATAATTGTATGAAAAAGTTAGTGATTACATGACAAAATAAACAATTATGTTTGTTATTATGAATAATTAAGGTCATTAAAATTATAATTTTGATTTTTTTAATAATTATTTTGAACAAAAAATGAAAACTGACATCCAAAGTAAAAATGCATAAAAAATATGAAATAATTTATTCATTTATTCTGTAAATAATTCCCCTTCTAAATTCGGCTAAAATTTTAACTATTTCTCTACTCAATGTTCATTATTTTGAAGTCGGTACCAGCCAACTTGAACTTTTGTTTCATCAAGATATTGTTTGGGCTGTATATCAAATGATGATGATGATCACTGTAAGTTACATAATGGCATATGATTGCAGTTCTTCAAAGACAGAGAAATTCCGTTCAGTGCTTTAGGATCCAGGGTATACCTTGGCACATTTCACTTTTTGGTAGCATATGCTTGAGTTACTTCAAAAGAAGTCAAAATCACTATCGGTGTCCCTAAAAATTTTGAAGACTTCTCTCGATTCCTCACGGATCCCATCACCAGGTTTACTATTTGGTGACAATGGGACCAATTCAGGAGTTAACTCTTTACAATACAAAAAGAATTTTGAAAATCGTCCTACAAATGGCGGAGTAATCGCGTAACATACACAAAAAAAACACGAATTGATAACCTCATCTGTGTTTTGGAAGTCGGTTGAAAATAGGGGATAGACTAAGGGGTTGAATTTCGAAATTTTATGTTGAAGCTACTAGGTCAAATGGGGTATCATATAAGGCCTGGATGTGCGCATTCCAAAACATATTTAAATTATTTTTTACGTTGTATAATTAAATATATATATATACTAGCTTTTGCCCGCAGCTTCGCCCGCGTGGGAGAGCGTTCGTGGCAAAAAACTTCTTTAGCAAATATACCTACTGCAATATAGTAATAGCACAGAGTAAAAATATATACTTATAATAAATTTTCACAGGTTCTTTTTGATTTTAATATATCTCCTAGATAAGGATTAGGTAATATTGTATCCGTCTATATAGCTTCTGAAAATACCAAATTATTTGTGATCGTTTTTTAAACTAAGAATGGGTATAGTAACCTATCCTTTAAAAATATGAAGATTGAGTAGAGAAATAGTTAACATTTTTTCCGATTTTAAAAGGGGAATTATTTGGAAAATAAGTTTCATTTTATAAATTTTTTTGTGCATTTTTACTTTGGAAGTCGGTTTTCATTTTTTGTTTAAAAATAATAATTTTTCCCTTTTTAGTTATATTTATTATTATTAATTCCTTTTAAAGAAAGTTATTAATACAAGAAAAGACTCCGATTTTATGCCGATTTTCTGAGAGGCCGTGGTATTTCTTCAAATAAGCATTACCTATCTGTGGACCAAATAAACAATCACCAGTGATGATAATGATTACACACTATATTATTAAACAATTATTATTATCTATTGTAGTAGTCGGCTCAAAAAATTTAGCAGTCAGCATTAAATATAATTAAGTTTAATATAATTTTGGCCATTGCAAAACTAGGAATAAACTATGAGGAGTACCTATGTCACCATAATAATATGTTGGTGTATCGTAAGAAGATGGTGGTGATGATGATGATGATGATTACTGTAAGTAGCATATGCTTGCAGTTCCTTAAACAATGCCGAAATTTCTAAACGTGTGACTTTAAAGACTGAGGAGTTCTGTTCAGTGCTTTTGGATCTAGGGTACGTACACCTTGGCACAAAATTTTACTTACTATAAAAGTCGAAATTACTATAAATGTCCTTATAATTTGGTGGAGTTATCTCGATTTGTCAATCGAAATCGATCTGATGATGGATGCCATCATCAGATCTGGGTGACTAAGGGACCAATTTCGAATTATATTCTTTACAACAATAAAAGAATTTTGAAAATACTTCGACAAACGGCAGAGTAATGTTCAAAGATATAAGTGTCGGTGTAAAAGAGTAATAAAGTATATAAGAGAAGTACATATTATTATCATTATAATGTGATATGGTGTATGGTGTGATGAAGGCGGTGATGATGATGATTACTTTCATTGACATAGTGGATTATGCTTTCAGTTCTTTAAACAACTCCGAAATCCCCAAACATATATCTATAACGACTCGGGGGTTCTGTTCAGTACTTTTGGATCCAGGTATACCTTGGTACAAAATCTTTATTTTTGATAGCATATACCTGGACTTCTTCATAAAAAGTCAAAATCACTGTCTGTTTCCCCCTCAATTCCTCATGGATCCCAACATTAGGTCACCACTTTGGAGTCAAAAATACCAATTGGGGATTATACCCTTTACAGCAAAAAAACATTTTTGAAAATAGGTCCACAGGCGGCGGAGTAATCGTTGAACATACAAAAAAATGTATATAAACAGCCGAATGTATAACCGTCTCCTTTTTTGGAAGTCGGTTAATTAATTTTTTATCGGAGAGGAGTAACCAAAACGCATTAGTGAAAACCGCATTCAAAGCCGTTGACTTCGAAAACAAAAACGAATAGCGCAGGAACCGTACATTTTTTCGCAATAAAAAGTAGCGTATGTGTTTAGACTTAATCCAGAGTCTAAACTACTACCATACCAAATTTCATCAAAATCCGTTCAGTACATTCTGAGATTAGCGCGTACAAACGCACAGACAAACAGACAAAAATTCTAAAAATCATTGTTTTGGGTTTTATTTCGTTCATAAAGTCCCCCTGTAATAGTTTTTCTTATATATCTTCCATGTACAGACAGCGACCAGTTACGATTTTATTATATGTGTAGATATAGGTAGCCAAAATTACATGGAAATACTCACACAGTAAAAATATAACCCTCCTTTTAGCAGTCTGGAACTAAATCATAGCAGCCATAGCATAGTATGTTTACTAGGTACTAGTACAACCACACTCATAACTTCATTCAAATTAAAATGTTTAACTTCCAATAAAGTGGGGACGGAACAGCTAATGTATTTTTAATATAAGAAGGGTTTCACTGATTTTGACATTATTTTAGGTGTTGTATTCCCTGGACTTTTGGAGACACTGCCAAATGGATATGAGCTTATAGAATCGACACCGACGGGGCTGCCAGCAGATTTAAACCATGGGTCGATGCGGTCACCCGAATGCTTTCTGTGCATACGGAGGGGACGGGATCGGCCACCTCTCGTTGATATTGGTAAGTGTACACAAATATGCGATCAGGCAAGCAATTAGTGGTTTCCATAAAGGGTAGACAAGAGACCTCGATTGCCATACGAATTGGTTGAAGCCATTTCGGTAAAATGTGAGGCATAATTTGGTATATATTTTAGGTGTCCATAACAACTGAAAAGAGTACGAACTTACTAACTGTAGGTACAGGTCACTAAAGATGTGTACTTAATTTGGACACAAGGAAAAGGTCGGATTTTCTCAGATTAATTTGGATGTATTTTATATTCGATCAAGATTTTGGATAGTATTAATTATAATTAATACTAAATTGCGCTGAATAGCAATCACATTTTGTAGTGCGTAGTGTACCTAGTAGTAATTCACTTCGTATTCATCGGTTGTACATTATGCTATAGTATTATGACGTAGACCCAGGCGAGTTCTGTAAATAACTTCCCGAGAGAATATGTACACATATTTTCAACTCAGTTGTTTATTTCTCGAAGTTGCGATTTGAATTACCGTCCGTAAAATATAGATATTATCTAAAATATATAAAATATACGTAATATATATATAAATATAGTATAAAATATAAATACAATTTTTGATAATAAGTTATTAGCATGTTGTTAGTATATTATAAAGATAGTACTTGCTTCATATTTCTATGCAATATCAATTACTGAGGTACAAATGATACCTTTTACGTGCAAGTCCGTGTTCTAGAAAGTTATTGCTGCGGCGGAAGTAAACTGATCTAGAGATTTATTTTTGCCTTGATAATTAAGTTTTTAATAACACCGTTTACGGTGGTAGCTTTTTCTGTTGATTTTCCGAAAAAAGCTTGTTTAGTTTTATTTGAAAATAAAAATTATTAATTTCATTAGGCTAACTTAACATATTGTGTTACTGTTACGGGTCTACCTAGTAACTACCATATTAAATACCTTTGCTTAAAAAAATAGTTTAATGTACTGTTATAGTGTATATATGTTCTATATACGTCCGTTGGCGGGATTAGAACCCGCGATCGGTATTTTTACTCGTTTGTATACTGCGCCAGTACATGAACCAGTAATTCGTGGTATGAGGAATGAGGATGTCTGCGGTATATTGCCATAGGCAATAATTGCGATCTTGCGATGCGACCCATTAGCTTGATTTAAATGGAGATGTTCCACTGACTACATTTCGTCTCTTTCCATTAAGGTTGATGTTAGCGAGGAAACTGAAAGGAAATTCATGCCGATCTAAATGTGCTGCCTATAATATCACCTGCTAACATTTTTAAAAGTAGGTGACCTAATTATATCTACCTACAACTCGGCGAACAAAATTTTCCTTTAAATGGCAAAAGTTACCGTTTGAAGTGATGTTTGTGTGATATTCATTTTGTCAATATTAAAGATGCCGTTTTTGTTTTTGTTCCGTAACTTGTCCTACGGTAATGAGTACGGTAATAGTATTATTTACCTACGTCCCAAACAGGCAAATGGCAATGCCTTACGTGAATGTATGAATCAATTATGCGACCCAATTTTCTCTATTGACTTGACATAATATCGATCCTGTGACTCCATTGGGCCAGGGTCAATTTAATAAATAAGGTCTCACCTTAAGCGCCTACTTGTAACACTGTGTGGTAGAGTATACTCCCGTTCGTAAAATAATGTTAATAATCGTTGGAAAAGTCACCTGACAGATAAAAACAGCAACATTGAATTGCTAACCAATTGTGTAAATATTTCTCTTAGCCCGAAAGCTACTGCCAATTTTAGAGAAGGTCCTCGGGGCAACCTTCGAACTTGTCCTGTAACATTCCAATTATACCCCAACAGGGACAAGCAGACCTGGCTGGTCAGTAGCGGGGCTAATAAGCGGCGATACCTACATTTTTAAAGTGTATATTTTTTCCAAAATCGTTGTTTGAGGCAATTTGAAATTTTTATATGTTGTTGTAGTTTATTGTTTAAAGAGTTGGAATAAAGTAAGTCATATGATTCGGCCCGGGCTTTGACCTTTACTAGGGTCCCATTTTCACCTTATGGGTCCCATTTTTGAATTTTTAAATACCATTCTCAAATACCCAATTAACTTAAGTATAAGTAACAATTATGGACAATGACGTTAGAATTTAAGGTAATCCGACATACGCAATACAAGTTAGAAAATACTAAACAGATTTCTTATGGCTTCTTGGGAAAGTACTTCGTAATATAATCCCGTCTGAAGTTATGAAAATCTACCGCATTGTCTATTAAAATACGTTTATTAGGTAGCTACTTTACCTACACTTTCTCTGTAAATAATTTGGACTTAATAGTGTGTAGGTATACAAGCTTGACAGAATAAGTATTATGTATGTATATTATTACTTAATCTATGTCTATAAAAGGAGTAAATAAGTGAGACCTCATCACCCATTTGTAAACACAAGCGGTCTCAAGGTGACATAATTTGTATTCAAGTGCAATCAATCACAGGAAAGTTGTAAATGTAGCTGTTACGTTTGAGACCAATGCCTCAATAAATCTGCCGGTTTGTCCCTGTTTTCATCGTCAAAAGTATATAGAGCAGAGCTATCAAGTATCAACTCCTAGCGAACCTTTTTCAGTTCGTCTGACAACAGTATACTACGCTTAGCATGATCACCGTAGAAGAGATATTTGTCTACTGTATATTGTGTAGACAAAATAACGGATTTTCTTTATCAATCTGTTATTTATTTTTCCGTAGACAAACACATTTCTACGGTGGACATAGAGCTTGCCACGCGTGCTGTCATTTTCTTTGTAAATTTGGCATACTTGATACTACGTATTCTGTTGAAGGCGTCATGTACGAAGGGCGCGAGCGGCTCATGGCGGATGCTGAGATGGTTCTCAGCTCGGTGGGCGGTCGCGTGGCCAACGTCAATAACTCCACCGCCAAGACCTTCATCACATACAGGCGCGCGCACCCCAGCGCCCCCTGCAACGCGCTCGTCGTGGTCGACATATGCGTCATCGTGGCCAGCAGGGGAGAGACCCCGCCGCACGCGTTCTGTATGATCTCTAAGAATTTAAATAAAGGTAACTAAAGATGTCTTAAACGGGCCCACGGCCTAAACCTTCACCTATAGACTTGCTCAAGAGTATCTTTTATGTAAGAATCATAACAGAAGGCGCTCATAATCACAGAGCAAATACAGAGAGGAGGTATTGTAATTAGATTTTAGTATAAAACAATGCGTCATATTTTGCGGGGTGAGGGGGTGTCAGCTCCGCACGCTTTTGTGTTTTTCATTTCTCGATCAAAACTATGCACTTAGTTCTTTGTCGATCTTACATGTAGTTAAACTTAGATCCCGCTAGATATCAGCAAACGGAAATTTACATTACTTTACGAACTAAAAAGTCTTGCTACGCATGATTTTTAAAATAATAAATTAATGCTAAGCTCTATATCTTATGTAGTATAGTTTTAATCCCCGTGAACAAAACGCAAAAAAATATTAGCAAGCAGTCGACGCTAAGAGACTATTCTAGAATAATCAAATAATTTTCGTTTTTAAATAACATACACATGAAATGTAATGCCCTCCATAACATCAAAACGCCTTTCCGAGTAATCTTTACATGATATCACACAACGCTTCATTCTTTTCACATTTGATTATGCCACCTCTCTGTATTTGTTTTGTGCTCATAATCAGTTATCGAAAACTGACAAACTCTTCAATTTTTATGGCGCCCGATAAGTAAACTAGTTAGTAGTTCATCATGATGTCATGGGACCCATAACAAAATAAATCAGAACATTTAAAAGGTTGAAATATGTAATTCCCTTTCCCATGCTATTACGAAGACAGAACAGTTTACACTAACAAAAAATTTAAAAATAATTCTTAAAAAATCAAAACCTAATCGCCAGTTAGAACTGATGCTGTAATATTGGTCAGTCAAACAAAGCAGTTTTATCATTTATCGGCATGTGCCATTTGATACTAAAAATGCCCCGCTTATTCATATCGTGCCTTTTCTTAATAATTAATGATTTACAATAGGCCGTTCGGAGTTCCTTCCGGTGACAATTACAATAATCCTCGGCGGGCCTTGAATGTTAATGATTGCATTAAAGAAGTTCTTTCCCCGTGACTCATGTTCATATTGTATTGCCTTTGCTTTTGTAAATAAGTTTTTGCAGGTCGCATTTAAATTTGTATTTTGGGTTTACAATAAATAAATTACAACAAAATGTTGAAATAACTTTTATTATAAGATTATCATAATTATTACAAGAATATTTAAGATGGTGCCACTAATAATAATAATTATTATTACGAAACCTTATTGTGTTAGCCTTGTGCCTTCCTAGTGCCTAACTGGCGCCTAACTTTGCTCTTAAAATGTATGTTTGTATAAAATACTAACTTTTGCCTGCGGCTCCGCCCGCGTAAATACAGTATCCCACAGGATCACTGTGCTTTCTCGAGATAAAAAGTATCCCTTTGTTTTAATCCAGAGCCCAAACTACTACCATACCGAACTTCATCAAAATCCATTCAGTAGTTTTTGCGTGAAATAGTCAAAAACATCAGTCCGTCCATCTATCCACCCATCCATCCACACAAACTTTCACACTTAAAATAGTAGTAGGATAGGTACTATTGCCAAGGGCAGGCACTGTTGTTGTCTGATATTAACTGCAATTACAGTTCAATGTTCATACAGCACCTCGTTAAGTATGCATTAATGATTAAAATGACTTTGATCTTTTGTGCATAAAATTTTGCATTCAAACAATAAACCTTTTTTGCACCATGATTGTTATCGTAAATTTTAAAGTTATTGATGGTGTATGCATGTAAAGACCATTAAATGTTACGGGCTACTGATTTTTAAATATATAAATAAAAAAAAAGGAATGTGTGCTGGGTCACATAGTAGAAGTAAAACTTAAGCAGCAATATTTAACAAATAGGCTACTTTTTATCCCGAAAAAGTAGTGTTTCCGTGGGATAATATACGTATTTACGCGGGCGGAGCGGCGGGCAAAAGCTAGTTTTTATTATAAGCCTATTTTAGGCTCTACATTGGCCGTAACGCTTTTTCGTGTCAGAGAAAATCGTACCTAATCCCCCCCCCCCCCCTATATAGAAGTTTCACATAAAAAAAAACAATAAAAACATATTTCGAATATAAAACTACCTCGACTATTATTTTATGATGAAAAGTGTATTGATTGCAGGTCTAATGGGCAGTGACGTATTCCTGTGCTACAAGAAGTCGATGAACCGGCCGCCGCTCATTGCGTACAAACCAGAAGTTCTGTTTAGGTATGTAGGTACCTACTACTTTGTAATTTGTATGCATCTATTTGTATATAACATCATCATCACCATCGGTCATCGATCAAGTTCCCACGGCGTCTTGCGTCCCTCCTCAGTAGCCCAAGCAGGAACAATTGCCAACTACGTATTCGTAAGGTTATTGAATGCCAAATGTATGGGCGCTGTCATAATTTTCATACAATACTCTTTATATAGGGACGATTTCACACCACGTCAATCTGGTACCGTGGTAAGTTCTTGAAGAACTTGTGTTACGGGTACCAGACAACGGTAATATATTTAATACTTTTTATACTATACATATATTTAAGATTTTTATTGCATAATACACATATTTAATACAGATCGATGACCCAGGAATATAGAAAACTTGTTTCCCGACGGGTCGAACCCGCGACCTCCGGCTTGATCGCCAATGCGCTAACCACTGAGCCTCAGAGCTCGTCAAATAAAAATATATACTAACAATGCTGGTATTTTTACAATGTGTAGCGCGCGATTGAGGTTTTTTTCAGGGTTGCTATTTTTATTAAGCGTTGGAATTTATTCACGAATACAGTTATTTTCATTCAAGGTTTTGGTTAGAACCAAAGTCCTTAACATGTTTTATTAGTCCTTATATTTTTATTTTAATGAGTGCTCTGTACATATAGCTTCAATTTTAAACATTACATAAAAGAAATGACAGCCAACTGTAGAAAATATTCAAATTTTAACGTAAACATGAATAATTTTATTCATAAAAAGTAGAATGTTCAATATCCACTTGAGATCATATTACAACCGTTATAATATCTATCCGTTATCTTTGTAGTTACATATTAAGCTACTTATACTATTATTTAAAAATTATGTGTTGTTAAAAACAACGAACAATATTTATAAAAAATATTTGTGATAAAGTAAAAATGGAATGGTTCATTCATTTTAGAGATATAATCGATGCGTCATAACAATTAAAATGCGTGTTATTTATAAACCATGACGAATGTGATTTGAAATAAGTAAATTCATAAAATATAACAATTATCTTTTTTGATGCATATTGTATTAGGGTGTTTGATATTTTTTCTGCCGCTCGGGGGCAGACCCAACGCACACGAAGCGTCATATGGTGCCAGTAAGTGGTATCAAAAACGGTCAATAAGAATTTTTGATTATGTTTCTGTCCCCAGGCGGCGCTTGGTAGCCCGACGGTTCTTGTCGTGTCAAAAAGCTGTCAGATGTCACGAATTTAAAAACCCTCATTGTTTTATAATGATTTCCTTTGTAATAAATGACATTATTTCATTGCCTATATGAGAAATCTTAAAATCTTTCGGTCTGGCATGAACATCCAAACTGTCTGTAAGCACTTTCAGGAAGGCTTGGATGGATGGCTAACGGATAGCCTAACCGCAAGTAGGTAGGTGTCACCGCAAAATGTATTACACCTCGCCACACTAAAATCTTCATTTACACGTTACTAAATATGCGTACCAATCAATAGAAGTCTGTGGCACCAATAGTAAGTAGAGATCGCCGTGTGGTCGAAATTCGCCCATAATAATTCATATTTTATTTATGTTTGAACTTTATAAGGGTGAAGGCCTCGTAGATAGAAAAAAAATGTAAATGTTGTAACAAAATTGTATATATCGAACGCACGGTAGGTAGTATGTGTTAATAATGTGAGGTAGTGTGTGTTGTTGTTATTTTAATTAATGTTATGTATTTCTAAGCATTATTTAAATAAATATCAGCTTTCTGCCCACCTTCCTTTACGTAAACTTTCGCACAATTCTCGTAAAACTGTACTGAAAATATTTGCTTTAATTTTGCTTAAATGAAGTAATTACAGATGGGAATGTCAAGAATTTCTGTTGTTAGCTTTGACTTGTAAATAGCATAAAATAGATGTCTTCTAAACTAAAAGTAAATATTTCATTCCAATGCACTTCGTTGTATGAAGGCTGTAGTAAAACCGAAGAATTTTTAAGGAATTATGATCGTGCTAAGTAACTTTCACTCAGGGCAGCCTAATTAACGCGCGATGTTACGGCCGTAAGAAGCCCTGTACAAAGCGCATCCTTATGTGTGTACTCAGTAGTTAGTACAATGTAAGTACATTCATAAATCGGCACCGGCGCTCAAGCCAGAGGTCGCGGCTTTAAATCCCGCCGAAGAAGCAAAAAAGTTTTCAATGTTCCTGGGTCATGGTTCAAAGATGTGTATTAAATATGTTTATAATATAATAAATAGTACCTGGGCGACCGAGCTTTGCTCAAAAATAAAAAAATAAAAGTAAGTCACCGAGCGGGGTTCGAACCCATAATACTCGTTTCTTGATGTCCGCGTCTTAACCCGCTGGACCAGACGGATAGTGGCGGGTAATACGAAATTAGCGACCATATTCTGCGTGGACAGAAAAACCCATGAAAACTCGAAAACACGCGTTTTCCCAAACGTAAGACTAATCTAGATCGATTGTTTATTGATAACCCCCATATACCAAATTTCAGCGAAATCGTTAGAGCCGTTTCCGAGATCACAGAAACATATTAATAAATAAATATACAAGAATTGCTCGTTTAAAGGTATAAGATATTAGATATATGTATAGTATCATAGTATTAAATATATATTTCCCGTTGTCTGGTGCCCGTAACACAAGTTCTTCGGATACTTACTACGGGGCCAGATTGACGAGGTGTGACCATAGATATTATTATTATAGTATGCGAATGATCGTTGTTGAAATATATTATTATTTACTTAATTAACAGTAAATAAATGTTAACTCCTACTGTGTATATTTAAACGTGGGAGAGCCATGCTTCTGCACGAATGGGCTGGCATAAGCGGATAAATACTAGTGCCTCACAGAAAACCGGCGCGAAATAACGCTTGCGGTGTGTTTCGCCGAGTGAGTGAGGTTACCGGAGGCCCAAGGGGGCATGGGGATTTTAAGGACCAGGAACGCAAAGAGGAGTTACAAATGTAACTGGTCCTATGTGTTTCCTGGTCCAATTCATTAAAAAAATATGAAAATATACCATGTAAGGTTGTTGCTGTACCACTGATATAATTTATCTTTCAGGTACCCATCAGTAGACCGTCGAAGTTTAGTGTTCCCGACGTCCGTGCCGCTGTTCTGCTTGCCCATGGGCGCCACGCTAGAGCTCTGGCCCAACAATGCTATGTCACCGAAACCGATATTCTCTACGTTCGTGTTGACGGTTGCCGACGCGACTGATAAGGTATGGTTATTATTAACATTCGGTATGGTAGGTAGTTAATTTTATAGTGTAAAGTAGTATAAAGTAGTATCACGAACAGACGAATCGCATGACGATTCGAGATCACTGCCTCCCATAGACACGAGCAAAACGAAGGAATAGGTGCGTTACTTGCTCCACTTCTACTGAGTCTTCGGTATCTTCACTTACTCTGTGAAACAGATGCTTTTCTATTGATTGATATTGAGTACCATGAAGACGAGCCACCTGGCTCGACTAAAGTGCTATCATGGCACACCATTAAAATGTAAAAAAAAAATTATTTTCAATATTAAATTTTGACTCGCACAGTATTAATTTTTTAACCTTTCATTGCCCACCAGGTGTACGGTTCAGCGGTGACGTTCTACGAGCGCTACCCATCCTCCTCGCTCACGGAGTCGCAGGCGGAGGCGCTGGGCTGGCGCGTGGGCGTGTCGCACCGCACGCACGGCACGCACGTCTCCAAGTGTCTCTGTCTGCTGTCGCGCTGGCCCTTCAGCGACTCGTTCGAGCGCTGGCTGCTGTACGTGCTGGTGAGTGTGCTATACATAAAGTAGGAAGCGGTCTTAAAACATAAAAACATCCATTTGTGTTGCACCTAATATATTTTATAAAGTTCAAACAATACATATTATTTTTGAATTGAAACTATTTCAGTGATATTGAGAGCAAAATTTCACGTGACGCGTCACGACATGATTGTGGATATATATATATATCTGTCGGAAGCCACCTATATTTCTTACGTAACAACTTCATTTTCTAAATACTAGTTATGCTCAATACACAGATGGCGCTAGGAGTATAATTTTATTTTAAATTATATTTGATTATATTAATTATAGATGATATTTTTGGATTTTAAATGATGAATGAAGTTTCACTTTACTCTGTACAGTGAGTGTACACGTCATGTTTTTTTTCAAATTGCAGGAAATGTCTCGGAGTAAGGAGCCTTTGAATATACCCATTGAGAGATATATTATCCACCTGCTGGAGGAGGTACCTTTTCCGGAGCCGCGAATATTATTACAGGTGAGCTTATAATCGCTTACTTATCATAAATGTTAACAAATACACAAAAGAAACATTATTTGACGAAAAAGGTAGTTATTAAAATAACTTGCTTTTAGTTCCATATTATAATTTATAATATTCCATATCAATTATAAAGAAGAAGATACATAGAGTACACCCTAAAATATCCCTTATTTTATGTAGTATCTGATTATACCTGTCAAATTTACGGATTACGGATACGGATCAAATTTTAAATTTTCTTCCACTAGTTACTAGTTTAACTTAGAGATAACTAAAGAGATCTGCTCTTTAAAAATTACCATCATTGCCAATCTATATTTTAATTTAACTTTTAATTTATTTTTGCCTTATTTTTGAAATTAAACTAAATTAGCGGCGTTGAGAGTGAAATTTCAAGGTCGCGTTACGCGATACGACACGATTTTGGATATGACACCATTGATACAACGACATCAGTCGAAAGCTACTTATACTTCTTACATAACAACTTTCTAAAGTACGACTCAATACATAGATGGTGCTAGGTGTACAAATTTTTATTTTTCTATTCTTTTTTGAGGTTATGTTCTTTAGGCACGATGAGAGATGAATAAAGTTTCGCTTCTGCAATGTGTATTGTGTACTTGGTACACGTCATGTTTATTTTTTATTTCTCGTCGATAGTTATCAGGCGGTGGGCGCGTGTTAATTACGCGTCACGACGAACAGCCGCTCACCCGCAGTGGCGCGGGCTTCAGACAGCTGCTGCTCAACCTCGGCCCTGACCACTGCCTGCTGCTGCTGGCGCTCGCTGTTACTGAACAGAAGATACTCATACATTCGCTCAGGTATGTTCTAGATTTACGGTTTATACCATATACGGTACGATACTGACGCAACACTCGCGTCTCGCACGTAACACGCGTGTACCCTTTCCTGCAAATAGGGATGTTATCTAGTGTCGTGTATCACATTTTTATAAATCAAATTTTAAAATTGTTGAATAGAGATAAATAAATGGCAAATAAAAAATGTTGCCCATCTATCTCTTTCTCGCAAAACGATTTGTGACGTCACAATCTGCTACATTGTTTAATGACAAATGTATGGCGGTAGCACGTCGTGACGACACAGGCCGATGTATTGCTCTCTAATTGTAAAGAACACTGGCGATATATATATATATTTAGGCCTTGGGAATAAAAAGTTATGAGTCTCCGAATATCGTTGGTAATCGTTGTTATCATATCTGTATACTGTATAGTTTATGGTTATCATGCTGTAAATTGTCAACTTAAGGCGTAGAAGCTCAAAAAAGTAATTTTTTTTTCTATATTTATACTAAGAAAAATAATTATTATGTTCTTGGTTTTCGTAACGTGAAAGCGACATCTTTCATTTATCTGTTAGCATATTGCGTTTCCAAACAAAGTAGTTGTTAATTTCATTACGTAATTGAATTTATTGAACTATAAAAATATATATTTAATCAATTATCTTTTATCCCCCGAGTTTGATGTATAATATTATTGCTTATTTTGTTCCTATGTTCACAACTTACAATAAATATTTTTTGTGGACACGTATTTTAATTACCAGGCAGTAAATGTATGGCGACTTGCCGGTCTCCTTTAAATTGTTTGTCTATCCCTTATTATAAAGATTTACAAAAATGGTGTTTTTGATTTTTTATCATCTTGTATTAGGTCCTTACATATGAAATTGGCGTTTTGTCGTACTTGCCACTTCGATCTCAAATATATCTTCTTTGGTTAGGAATTCCAATTTCAAATTTTTATTATTTTTTTCTTCTTATTTACTTCTACTTGTGTTTCTAAAACCGTAATTCAATTGTTTTTTCCTCTTTTGGTTTTTTCTTTGCGTCACTCTGTTTACAAATTAAATTAAATTAAATTCCCTTTATTTCGGGCTGCATAGGCCCATATTAAAAATACCTTATAGACTAAAATACATATTACTATATTTAATATTTAATAAACTAACACGAAAACTAACACTAAACACGTATTGTCTGCGACGTGGGGCGCTTAACAACAAAGGAACTAAAATTCACTTTATGACGAGATTCCAAACGCTCGACCCTCAAGGCGATGTTGGTTCTGCTCCTGATGTAGTCCACGACCTGCTCGACCGTCGTAGACCAATGCAGCCTGGACACGTACAGCGGTGTCGCGGGAGTCTCACACCGCAACAGCTGCTCGGGTCCTCCAGGTGCGGTGCCACGATGATTGCGGACGACGAGTTTCTTCTTCTTCCTCTCGACTTTAATGAACCCATCATCATCGCACGTTCGGTCCTTTTTATAAAGAGGACGCTCTTTTGTAGTGGCCTCCTTCTTTCCTTTTCGAACGCGGGGGAGGTGGCGGGGGGACGCAAGCGGCGACACTTGCGTAACTCAGCACCGGCTCCTTCGGGCGGGGAGCGGGCGGCAGCGACGATGTTCGTTGACCCGTCGGATAATGCTGACGGGCTAAACGTGACCGCCTGCGCGCCTCGACGACGAGTGACGCTTGCTGCATCAGGTGACCTACATATTGAATTAACACTTTTTAACTGTAATAATTCACTACGTAAATCACTTATGGTCGACTCCGATGCCTGCAATCTACCTCGAACTTCGGCCGTTTCTTCCTTCAGAACCTGGATGTCCTTCAGTAGGCTGACGACGTCTACGCGGTCCAGTGTGTCTGGCGGCAGCATAAGCAGTTCTTTCGCTACAAAGCTGGCATTTCATCCGGATTCGTTTGCTTCAGCAGGGAGATGATGTCCTGCACGCTTTTTTCCGTTCTATCTCTTCGTCGCGATGGCATGTTTGCGCTCTGGCCAAGCGTCTCGTACAGCAAATGCTTGCCTTTTCTAATCTCCTCGCTGGTGAAGGAAGACTTGCAGATCTGCATTATGCTGACCTCGTCCATGGTGTCGATAGCATGCTGGATAAACGCCAGCAACTCATTGGCCACGAGCGCCATGGTCACGTGCAGCGGCGATCAGCCGCGCGATTCACAAAAATATTAATTAACTAATTATTAATATATTTTTCTGCATGTGTATAACGCGGCGCGCGACCGTTCGCTAGCTCGACACATTACACAATTTATGATTTGTATATAATACACATTACACATTTACAAAATATAAAACTTGAAATATCGTATTATTTTCGAGTACGAGTTTCATCGTGGCACCAGTGCTGCAGAAACGGCTCGAAGGATTATGCTCGAAGTGTATGGCGGCGGTGTCGCAAAAGAAAACACAGTGCGTTTTTGGTTCCAACGTTTTCGTTCTGGAAATTTCGACCTGGAGAACATGGAGAACATGCCCCGTGAACGGCCGGAGACCAAAGTTGATAATGAAGAATTGAAGGCTATTGTAGAAGCGGATCCATTGCAAAACACGTCCGAGTTAGCTGCAGGCTGCGGTGTTAGTGATAAGACTGTTTTAATCCACTTGAAGCAAATTGAGAAGGTAAAAAAGCTTGAAAGGTCCTCATGAATTGAGTGCAGCAAACCGACGAACGCGCGTCGACTGCTGCGTTACATTACTCAACCCGCACAATAATGAAGGGATTTTAAATCGAATCATTACCTGTGATGAAAAGTGGCGTACGATAATCAGACATGCTCAACGCAATGGCTGATCCCTGGCGAACCAGCCAAAGCCAGCTCAAAGCGAAAATTTACTCAAAAAAAGTTACTTGTGAGCGTTTGTTGGACTAGTGCCGGTGTCGTTCACAACAGCTTTCTTTAATCTGGCCAGACGATTACGGCAGATGTCTATTGCCACCAACTGCAAATGGAATGGAAAAGCTAGCTGCTAAACAACCGACTCGGTTGGTCATTCGCTCTAGGCCACTGCTGCTTCAGGACAACTCTAGACCACACACTGCACAACAGACTACCAAATTCTTCAAAGGAGCTTCAATTGGAATGTCTAAGACATCCACCGTACTCCCCGGACATTGCTCCAGCAGATTACCATTTTTTTCGAAATTTGGATAACTTCTTGCTAGGGAAAAAATTCAACTCTGATGGGGCAGTCCAAAGCGCCTTCAAAGATTTTATTGATTCCTGTTCGAGTGGTTTTTTTAGTACAGGAATCAATGAACTACCTATGAGATGGCAAAAGTGCATAGATAGCAATACTTTGATAAAATAAATGTTTTTTTTAATATTTTACGCCAATTTCATATGTACAACCTAATATCATCTTGTCTAACATTTAACAGACGAAAAATGTTTTTATCCAACATGCCTATTCGCCCTTTCTGGACAAGATTTAAACGCCAAAAAATTGTTGCAGACCAGACACACTGACGGCGGTTTCTGAAGCAGTATCGAGTCTTCTGTTCCCGTTCAAGTGGCAGTGCCCGTACATACCGCTCTGCCCATTAGGTAATTTATTATAATTCGCGTAGCATAATTATTGCGTTATATTTAGTATACTGAGTTATTTAAAATTGCTATTTTGGAACATTGAAACTGCTTACACAAAATTATATCTCATTTTGTATGGTTGCAACACATATTAGATGAATAAATATACATATTTTTATTCGGGAATATTTATCTGTTTTTTCAGGTTTAGCGGAAGTACTTCACGCGCCTTTGCCGTATCTAATAGGTGTAGATTCTAGATTTTTCGATTTGTATGAGCCACCACCAGACGTAACATGCGTAGATTTGGACACTAACAATATAACAGTAAGTATCAAATAGCAATGATGAATTTTAAGGATTCCAAATGTATTTTACCTAAAAGAGGAAAAAGTAATTAAATTATGTCATGCAAAGTCAATATGATTTGAAATGTACTAATTAATTGTGTCCTATCGTTTTGGCTAACCCCCTTACTATTTATAGGTATACAACCTTTTGTCTAATACGTTGGAAAAGTCGCTTGACAGACAAGGACATAACATTGTATAGCTTATCCATTGTGTAAACATGTTTATTAGTAAGGGATAATCTATGATATTTCATAAGTCAAGGTTTTTTTAGATATGCGAGTCACAACGACACATTTCGCTAAAACTCTTACCAAAACGGCAAGCGAGGGTACTTCGACAAACTTTAGAGCAATTGTTTGCCAACATTCGGCCTGGTATGCTGGGTATGTAATAACTAAATATCTTGCTGCAATTAATTTAATAATGCGTAGTTTAAATATTATGGCTGTAATTTTTTAGCATCTCCGGTTCATTCTTCAAACGACAGCAAATACAACGGAGAACCTACTACAAGTCTAGATAGAGAGTTCCAGAAGAGACGAAAAGAGGTAAGTAACATACTTAAGGATCTATCACAGGCGAAGCGTGCCACAAGCCGGCTTCCCTTATGAATATTACTTTAAATCTATTATTTAATACATATAAATTTTTAAAATACGGAATTGGTTCGTCACATAGTGTTAGTCATTTTTTTGGGTGCATTGAGCGCAAAATATTGTTTTGGTTTAGTACCGTATTTAAAAAATATATACAGGTGTTTTTTCAGTCAGTGTCCAAACTTTTAGGAGTGAATATATTCTTGAATATAAGCAACTTTTACTATGGGATCAACTTTCCTATTTAAAAAATAAATAAATAATCTGCTGTTTCCTACGAAAGGGCTACGGTATAGATAGCATTTTGTAGGAAACAGCTTTATTTCAAGTAGGAAAGTTGATCTCCTAGTAAAAGTTGCTTATACTCAAGAGTATGTCGCTCCTGAAAGCTTGGACACTGACTGAAAAAACATCCGCCGGTATCATATACGTAAGGGAAGTCGGCTTGTATGCACGCCTCGCCTGTGGGATCTAGTAGTTTCTTGAGTAATCACGTTAGATTTCAGTTCATGCCATGTATTCAATCTTTTGCACGATTAAATATTAAATTACTATTTTAACGAATGCTGCCATTTTTTTTTCTGAGTTAAATATTTCAATTCAGATTAAATATTTACTTTTTATTTTTTCTCTACTTACATAATAATATAATAAAAATATCAAATACTTAATTTTTTATACAAAAATGTATTACAGCAAGCGTTAGAGTTGAAGATACAAGAGGCCTTCCTCCGTTTCATGGCGGTGACGCTGCAGGGGTACCGCAACTACCTCATACCCATCACCAAGGCGCCAACAGTTGGGACCACCGACCCGCACGCGCTCTTCCATATGGAATCGTTCCTCCGGTCTAGGGAAAAGGTACAATATAATATTTTAGAGATTTGTTTGTATGGGACTGAAATTTGTGAGAAGAGAAAATTATAATATTTCGTCTTTATTGACATTGCATTGCTGTCCTTTTAAAGAATTTGGTAGACTTAATATAACTCTGCAGGCGTAGCATGCCACCGCGAAGAAATTAGTCCTTTCTATAGAAGAATATTCAAAAATAATTCGTAGCAAAATAGTTCTTAATTCAAGGTAGCAAGGTCGTCCAGTGTGGCACTACGAATTTGCTACGAACGGTATTAATGTTTTCATAATCTGTCACTACCCGACTACGGCAAATCCAAAAGAACGGGTAATAATTCTGGCAGTCTATGTTTGTATGTATGTATGTTTGTTTCATCGTAGCGCCTAAACTACTGATCCGATTTTACTGAATGAGGTGTCAATATAAATAGATTCGTAGCCCGAGTAACATGGGCTATAATATAATGTCGGGTGTTGTCGGGTTTTTAACTATTGATTATTTTGTCTATTTTTCCTTGGAATAGACTCATTTTTAAGGAGGTCATGCTCCGCCCGTCGGTTTAGCTGGCTTGTTTTCAACATTTAGACTTTTAGAGCTCTTACACAACATAGAAACGATATCTATCTGTGAATTTTTTTCCAAATTATTAATTAGACAAGACATTATTAGGCTACCGGAGGATGCCGGATGGTGTTGAAATAAAATTCCATCATTGCAATTCGTTTTGTTATGCAGTCGCAGCAACGCTTCTACGAGCTGATGATGCGTACACAAATGTTCACGCGGTTCATTGAGGAGCGTTCGTTCGTGTGCGACGCGGAGCAGGGGTTGTCGTTTTTCGACGAGTGCACGGAGAGAGTGAGCGCGGACGAGCCGCTACTGGGCGCGGTCTGCGCCAACAGGGACGCGTCAGAAAGGACCGTGTTCGTGTTGCCGCCGGACCCGCCTGATCCACCCAGCGGTAATATGTTTATATTAGTGGTAAATTCAATTATTTCAATTTAGTGATATAATTCGTTACATTTAAGGGAATTAGATTTAAGTTAATTGTTACCATTGTTAAATTAAGGCTGACATAATCATTTGATGAAGAGCCTTTAAATAAAAAAAATAAAAAAAAAGTAAAGATAGGCTATGACGTAGGTACATTTGACAGAACAAATCTTCATACAAGAAAAAGTTACGCCATCTTGATTTCACCATACCTCAGATGTCAAAATGGCCCCAAACATCCAAAAAGTCGGGCCATTTAAGTAGGGACAGTTTTTGCCTCGACATGCCTCGTCTTTAATATGTATATTTATATTGGTGAATTACGTTCGTTCCTGTGCGAAGTGGAGCAGGGATTGTCGTTCTTTGACGAGTGTACGGAGCTGATGATCGCCCGTGAACCGATATTTGGCTTAATATATTCGAATGTTGTGATGGCTGACTTTTCATCACCACGACTATTTCACTATTTTCTAATAAGTGTCAAATAGCTTATTTGGATGTTTTGTCACTTATATACAGTATAAAAAGTCTATACTATAGTACTTTTGAATACTTATTAAAATATTGTAAAATGGGTATTAATTATTTTATTTCATTACCAGATACCACATACTCATACCCTACGTTCGTGTTGGACGAAGAGCTGGCGGAGTGGTGTCGCGCGACTGCGCGCGGCGGCACGCTGTCCGCGGCGCCGGCGCCCGCGCTCGCGTCCGCTGAGTCGTTAGTGGACGCGTCGCCGATGGCGCGCCGCACGCATCAGGAGATCGCGGCCGCGCAGAGGTCAGTTCATTCTCTGTTATAAATAGTAACTACTTTAAATAAAGAGAGAGACTGAAGCAAACGTAATCTATACTCTGATATTGATATTGAAATTGACAGCAAAATATAATTATGTCTCTACTAACTGACATAGAAGAAATGAGTCAGTTCAGTCAGTCAGAAAGTCAGTCAGTGATTTTTATGTACTTCAAGTATTGATATTGACAGCAAAATATAATTATGTCTCTACTAACTGACATAGAAGAAATGAGTCAGTTCAGTCAGTCAGACAGTCAGTGATTTTTATGCACTTCACTTGAAGTACATAAAAATCACTGACTGATATTAAAAATCAGAGGAAACATAATGTTATGATTACTAGACGTAACCTATACATATATTTCAGGTTAGCGCGCAAAGCTTGTCTTTTACCAGAATCTTGGGCGAAATGTCTATTGGGAGCCTGCTACTCCTTATACTTCCTCGCATTACCGTGTCGAATGATGCTAAACAGAGGAAAAGAACATGCGGCACTCAGGACCGCTTATGAATTACTAGAGAGAGCCACGAAACTACGAGTACCCTGCGATGAGGTGAAAAATGTTAAACGTTACATTTGCTACGTGACACTTACGGCCCGTTTCAATAACCTATCTATAAGTATTTGTTAAAAACGTCATCATGCAATCATTTGACAGTTTTTTGCGATACAAATTTGACGTTTCTAACAAATAGTTATTGGTAGATAGGTTATTGAAGCGGGCCATTAATGCCTACGACTTATTTCGCGTAGATCCAGATATAAAAAAAACAGTAATATGCAAATATCAACTTTTTTACAGGTATGTTATAGAGTTATGATGCAGCTATGCGGTATTCACAAACTACCTGTACTGGCTGTCCAACTGCTATTTCTCATGAAACGCGCTGGCCTTCAACCCAACGCGTTGACGTACGGGTATTACAACCGATGCGTGCTCGATACTATGCCGCAGGACATGCCAAGGTAGGCAAACATTTGTTCGCACCGCTATCAGTATTTAAGTTGATAGTAATGAAAAGATGCGATAACTTTTAAAAATAATTGTCCTTTATTATTAAATTGTTTATTGGCTATTGATAGTAACAAGGAATATCTATATTGTTTGGTTCAACCATTCTAGTGCTATTAATCTATGACAGTTACAAGTTTTTTTTTCCTCCTTATGCATTGATCTAAAATGTACTAAATCTCTGTCCAGTGGTTCCCAATTGCTGTGGAACAAGTTACGTGTAGCGGTGGTAGGCGCGGCGTTGTTTAGACAGGCGGGCGCGCAGCGGGCACGTCGCGCCGCTGGATTGCAGCCCAGTGAGTATGAGTTTATACATATATGCAAATGCGGCCGTTGTGTGCGTGATATGTTCGGGTCTTATGTACGTCCACGTATAAGCAGCGCGCATGTTGTACGTGCACATACACGTAAAGTGAACGTTGTGTTTGTGTGCGTATGTCTTATTTGACATTTTTCACAGGCAGTGGAACTCTACCGCGCGTCCGAACAGTAGCGGGAGATGGCTCGGAATTGTCGGCGTTGGCTTTAGCGGAACCTGCCAAAAGTCATTTGAGTCTCGACTCTGGTATGTATTCTTTTAATATTATTATTGATTACGCAAGCTGTAACTATTATTTTTTAAAATTTATTTTATATTATGAAAATAGAGTAGTGAGTAGTAAAAATTACAGTTTGGTGACTGTAGTTCACACGTAATATTAGTGAAATCTAAAATACAAGTTGTAAGTGAGCAACAAAACACAAACACTTATACATAAGACTATTTTTTAACTAAAATATATTTATGACATAATAGGTCTTTACCTATGAAATTGCCTTTCTACAGTACTGGCCATTTCAAATCAAAATAATTTTTGTTTGGCTAAGAATTCTAATTTCAAATTAATTTTATTTTAAAAACATGGAATTCTTTTTCCAAAAGTAGTCATTTTTTTATTGATTAGTGTTACATTTTCATCGCATTTCAATCTTTTTCGTCATCATGGATACGTTAAAAATTCGAGTAATTATATGAGGAATATGAGTACCGTCGTGGCAGCAACGCGGCACAAGCGGCACGCAACATCAACGACGTTTATTACGGAGCTAACACTACAAACCAACGCACCACCTGTTATTGGTTTGCTCGCTTCCGTTCTGGAAATTTCGACCTGAAAAATGAACCTCGCGGTCGCCCGAAGACTTTGGTCGACATTAACGAATTAAAGGCGATTGTGGAAGCTGATGATACACAATCTACGGCTGAATTAGCAGCAGCTTTCGACGTTAGCGTCAAAACAATATTGGTCCATTTGCGTCAAATTGGCAAGGTAAAAAAGCTTGACAAATGGGTGCCCCACGAACTCAATGATCGCCAGCGCGAAGTACGCGTCGAGACTTGCCTTGCACTGCTAAAGAGACACACAAATGAAGGAATTTTGAACCCCATTGTTACCTGCGATGAAAATTGGATTCTGTTTGATAACAGCAAGCGCTCAGCAAGTTGGTTGGATCCTGGTTCAGCACCTAAACAATGCCCTAAACGAAAACTTACCCCTAGAAAAGTAATGGTCACTGTTTGGTGGTCTAGCGCCGGTGTGATTCATCACAGCTTCTTACCAAACGGAGTGAGCATTACTGCAGATGTGTACTGTGAAGAACTGAACACAATGATGGAGAAGCTGGCACATCTCCAACCAGCATTGGTCAATCGCTCGTCTCCGCTGCATGACAACGCGCGACCTCATACTGCACAGCAGACGGTCTCCAAGTTGCAAGAACTGGGGTTGGAAGCTCTCCGTCATCCGCTCTACTCACCAGACCTTGCTTCTACAGACTACTACTTTTTACAGAATTTGGATAACTTCTTGGCAGGAAAAAAATTCAATACCCGAGAGGCAGTACAAAATGCCTTTGAAGAATTTGTTGCCTCCCGTCCAGCTGATTTGTTTAAGAAGGGCATCAATAAACTGCCACTGCGTTGGCAAAGATGCATTGATTGCATGGGTGATTACTTCGATTAATACAAATAAAAAATACATGAAAAAAAATCGTTTAAATTTTTTCATACAAAACGGTAATTTCATAGGTAAAGACCTAATATAAATTATATATTTATAGTCTTATTATACGTATTGTTTCAAAATTGGACAAATATTGTACGAAAATATTATATGCACTGCAGCTCGAAGGACAGGCTAACCTACCCAAGGAGTGAAGATACAAAAAACGTAACAGTTTTTTGTAATAAAAATTTTGAGATAAGCCCAGAATTAGACAGAGGAGAAGAAGACCAACCAGAAAAGCCCAAACAGGACCCACCTGAGACGTACGGTTCGAGAGATATCGGCCCTTAAAGTTAGACTTTGACAGCTGTCGAACTGTCAAAGGGCCGATAAAAACCGCTATAACTCGGCTTCTGGCGGGCCTAGGAGGCTGGGGTTTTATCTGGGAACAAAAGCCTCATCACAGCCAATTGAAGTTTGAGCAACATCTGAGCACCTCGACCTCTGGGTGCTCAAAACCAGACATAACCCTCACCACCTGGAAGACAAGAAAAAACCAAGTAAAACAAACCCAAACACCGCCACTCTCCGATAAACGGTTTGGAAGCAATAGAGAAAAGAAAATCAAGGCAGGCATTTTGGAAGCCATTTTGAAAATTTTTAACAGTAAATAACTTCCAGACGACCTAGAAGAGCGCGGTTTTCTTCTCTGAAATTGGCAGGAAGAGATATATCCAGACAAGTATAAACTGAAGACTGAAGAAAGAACTGAACACCGCAACACCTGAAAGAAAAAACAGTAACAATCTCGGCACCAAAACATCGTAGCGTGAAGCGGTTTCGGCTACCGGGACCAGGAGACGAAGGCGGACACACAGCTCCTCACTGGACCTGGACTGGACCTGTGAAAAAACCGGAACACCTGGAAAACCGCATCGGCTGCTCATCCGGGAACTGGAGCATCTGGAACCTGAAAAAGAGCTTAAATAACTGGAGGGACATTTGTAAATAATATAACCTGGATCAGTTATATTATTTATCTGTGAATTATTTATACTAGAATTTGCAATGTTACATTTATCGATAAAATATCAATAGTATGAGCGCAAATTAGAAAAAAAATACTGTCACTTAACTAGGACTTCCATAGCTAAGTGTTATCCAGCTTGGTGAAAATGAAATTAGGTAGGTGCCGATTTTAGGAGACCACCTATCCAAAGGGTCACTTACTTATGAGTCGTTTAGGAATCAGTTGGTGAAAACGGGCATAAGTCACCGCACGTTCACCGCCGCTGAAATCGTGTAGGTACTGGGAGAGGAGCACGGTGCGGAGCATGGCGCGGAGCCCAGGCCGGGTCATTGGCCCGCGTGCGTAATGAAGTTAATTACTTTGCGTAATGAAGTAAAAATTTTAGATTTTAATAAAAAATCTACTTCTAAACAGCTTGTTCTTATGATTAAAAGATATAAAAAGTACAAAACTAAATTTAAATAAATGAAATTTACGAAAAAAATATTTAAAAAAATTATATTTTTGTAATGAGAAAAAGTAGTATAATCATATCCCAAAGTTAATGGAAGTGATCTTCTGACACCTATTATAGTCATTTTGACTTTTTTAGAAGTAACCCAAGCATATGCTACCAAAAAGTAAGATTCTGCACCAAGGGTCCGGGAAGTACGGTGGATGTCTTCGACATTCCAATTGAAGCTCCTCTAATTTGGTAGCCGTCTGTTGTGCAGTGTATGGTCTAGCGTTGTCCTGACGCAGCAGTGGCCTAGAGCGAATGACCAAGATCGGTTGTTTACCAGCTAGCTTTTCCATCATGATGTGCAATTGCTGGCAATATACGTCTGCCGTAATCGTCTGGCCAGATTTAGGAAAGCTGTAGTGAACGACACCGGCACTAGTCCACCAAACGCTCACAAGTCACTTTTTGAGTTAATTTTCGCTTGGTGCAGGCTTAGACTGGTTCGCCAGGGTTCAGCCATTGCGATGAGCGTTTCCGATATCGTACAGGATCCAGATTTCATCTCAGATAATATTTCGATTTAAAATCCCTTAATTATTGCGCCGGTGAGTAATGTAATGCAGCAGTCGACGCGAGTGTGTCGGTTTGCTACACTCAATTTATGAGGTACCCACCTTTCAAGCTTTTACACCTTCCCAATTTGCTTCAAGTGGATTAAACCAGTTTTATCACTAACACCGCAGCCTGCAGCTAACTCGGACGTGGTTTGCGATGGATCCGCTTCCACAATAGCCTTCAATTCTTCAGTATCAACTTTGGTCTCCGGCCGTCCACGGGGCTTGTTCTGTAGGTCGAAATTTCCAGAACGAAAACGTTGGAACCAAAAACGCACTGTGTTTTCTTTTGCGACACCGCCGCTATACACATCATTAATCCTTCGAGCCGTTTCTGCAGCACTGGGGCCACGGTGGAACTCGTACTCGAAAATAATACGATATTTCAATTAAAGGCGATTGTGGAAGATGATACACAATCTACGGCTGAATTAGCAGCAGCTTTCGACGTTAGCGTCAAAATAATATTAGTCCATTTGCCTCAAATTGGCAAGGTAAAAAAGCTTGAAAAATTGTGCCCCACGAACTCAATGATCGCCAGCGCGAAGTATGCGTCGAGACGTGCCTTGCACTGCTCAACAGAAACACAAATAATGAAATTCTGTTTGATAACCGCAATCGTTCAGCAAGTTGTTTGGATCCTGGTTCAGCACCTAAACAATGCCCTAAACGAAAACTTACCCCTAGAAAAGTGATGGTCACTGTTTGGTGGTCTAGCGCCGGTTTGATTCATCACAGCTTCTTACCAAACGGGGTAAGCATTACTGCAGATGTGTACTGTGAAGAACTGAACAAAATGTTGGAGAAGCTGGCACATCTCCAACCAGCATTGGTCAATCGCTCGTCTCCGCTGCATGACAATCCGTGACCTCATACTGCACAGCAGACGGTCTCCAAGGTGCAAGAACTGGGGTTGGAAGCTCTCCGTCATCCGCTCTACTCACCAGACCTTGCTCCTACAGACTACTACTTTTTCCAGAATTTGGATAACTTCTTGGCGGGAAAAAAATTCAATACCCGAGAGGCAGTACAAAATGCCTTTGAAGAATTTGTTGCCTCCCGTCCAGTTGATTTCTTTATGAAGGGCATCAATAAACTGCCACTGCGTTAGCAAAGATGCATTGATTGCATGGGTGATTACTTCAAATAATACAAATAAAAAATACATGAAAAAAATTAGTTTAAATTTTTTCATACAAAACGGCTATTTCATATGTAAAGACCTAATATTATATAAAAATGACGGCTTCACTTCGCAATACACTAGATAGTCTAGATACCGTGTTGATACTAATTTAGCTTTTAAAAATATTAGAGAATACTTGTTGACTCGACAGACGTTGTGAATAAATAAATAATAATATACAACCTACACACACCAACAGTATCTACATCTACATTTCTACTAGTTACTACCTACATCTACAACTTACAGTACTGATATCGCTATTTAACAATAGGGGTTGGTTAAAAAAAAGAGGGTTATAACATTATAACCCTCTTTTTTTTTACCACTTTTAACTTTTTTTTTGTTCATGATTTAGCATTATGGATACATATCCATAATGCTAAATCATGAACAAAAAAAATAAAAAAAATTTGATTGCAGCAGGTGGTCGTGACACATGGGAGTCGCGCGAGAGTCGGTCCGAGGCGTCGGCGAACGCGTTCGAGGCGATGTGTCGGCGCGGGAACATCGTGCGTACTCAGCGGCGCCCACGCGCCCCGCACGCACCCTCTGCGGCCGGTATACTCATTTCAGGTAATCCTTGGTTATATTATTATCTACCCGTGACAACACAGTCTATTTTTTATACATATATAATATTTTTATACTATATAAAACAAATATTATGTTGTAAAGAAAACTACATTATACAACACAGTGTCGACGCGTCGTCGGTATGAACTAAAATGAAAATAAAGCGTATTTAAATCTGCAAAAATATATCTAATTCATTGGCAATGAGAAAACATAAGAGACCAAGACGTAATGTTCCCAAATAACATAATTATGAAATAGTATCACGTCTTTATTATTTTCCAGGTTTACCATCAGATCCGGATCTAAGTGTGTCGACGAGACAGCGAAGGCATTCTTTAGGCAGCGAAGAGACTGAACCAAATGTACCTGCATCAGAAAAAAGACAGGTGCGATTTCATTTTAATTTCAAACAATTTATTATTCCGCTACCGTCTGTCCTCCCGCTATTTTGTTAATATTTTGATGGTGTTATGACAGACAATCCACGTGAGTCCAGAGAGTCCGTCTGACCTGCGGATTTTGACGCGCTCCGCGAGTTTCGCCGGTGACGCGCAGATAGTACAAAACTTGCAGCGCCTGTCGTACTCTAGCGGTGAGTGAAACTTTACTATATGTTTTTATATATTGTATGTATCCAATAAAAAATAAGGTTTGAAAGTAGCAACGGGAAACAACGAATATTAATTGCTTTTGACTGTCTTAATACAAATAATTCAATTATGACAACTACATATTTTTGACTATATTATACAATATTTTATTGTTACTAGGAACATCGAACCCAAAATCAAGGTGTTCTCGAGCTCTGAGTTTCCCGGAGGAGCCGGAGCGAGAAGCGGCGGCCGACGCCGAGGAAAACACAAAGTCTTCGCCCCTGAAGTGCGTATTAAATATTGTACACACAAAGTCGCTACTGACGTCTGGAAGTCGAACTTTGCACCTGTAAATATTATCGCACTTATTGACGCGTACGGGAATGAGTCAGCGCGTGGACTGAAACGGGATTATATCGAAAATAGTTAAGAGAATTGGGCTTCAGATCCTATTACTATTATAAGTATGAACATTTGTGAAGATGTATTGATGGATGGATGTTTGTGACTCTTTCACGTAAAAAACTACTCAACGGATTTTGATAAAGTTTGGAATGGTAGTAATTTAGATTCTATTAACACATAACATATGCTTCTTTTTATCCTGAAAAAGTACAATGTGCCCATGGAATACTGTATTTATGTTGGTGTGGTTGATTGAATGAAATTGCTTGGAACGAATGTAAATTAGTACGGATTGGCTTAGGCTTTTGATTTAATACTTTATATTGCGCCAAAATTTATGGTTCCCGCGAGATTTCCTTTCACACGAACGAATTCGTAGGCAACATTTAGTAAATTATATATGTATTTCACCGGATCACGATTTTGACGCCCAAAAGAGTAAATTTATTTTTCTATTAATCACCAACGAATTACAACGAATTAAATCTTTAACTGTCAACTAAATAAACGAGATGCTTCTCTCGATAGTAGCTCACTAAATTAAATCTAATATAATCATAGCTCACATAATTGCTACTTTCCCACCAGGCTCTCGCCCCGGACACCTGTGCTCTGCGACGACCCGCTAGGCGCGCTCTCGCAGCCCGAAGCGGAGCCTGCCCCACCTCCCGTGGAGCCGCCCCCGCCGCCCAAGCACGAGCTCAGCGTCAGTCCCAAGCTGTTCCACCGCCGCAGCAACTCGTTCGACGAGCCAGCTGACGAGCAGCAAGGGTAAACAGCTTCCTTTGTCATAAAGGTCCTTTCACACCAGAGTTTGTATGCGGCGCACATGCGGTCATCAAACAAATATGCACGATAAGCGCATGGGCACTACACATTTACTGTGGAGGAGCAGGAAGACCAAAGGTGCAATTACTGAGGCCTATAAAAGACCGGCGTATAATAAATGTCACGATGTGTTTCGCCGAATATGCGAAGAACCGTTAGCATTAATTTTCATGTAGTGGTAGCAACACCCTACTGTCTTACCCTACCCTATTTCCCAAAACTTCAGGTGCATTAGCAAGAAGCTCTATACTCCTGATTTACGAGGGCGGGTCAATAAGTCCGTGACTTTTGGAATAAAACACAGATTTTTTGATAAATAAATCATTTTATTTTTCAACGTAGTCCCCCTTGAGCTCTATACACTTTGTCCAACGCTTCTCCAATTTTTTTATCCCTTCCAAAAAATATGATTTGTCGAGGTCCTCAAAATAGGCCTTTGTTTGCGAGATGACTTCATCATTGGAGTCAAATCTTTTTCCACCGAGCCATTTTTTCAGGTTTGGGAACAAGAAGTAGTCACTCGGAGCCAAATCTTGAGAATAGGGTGGATGTGGGAGCAATTCATAGCCCAATTCATGGATTTTTGCCATGGCAACTGCACATGTGTGCACCCTTGCATTGTCTTAGTGAAAAAGAACTTTTTTCTTGGCCAAATGAGGTCGGTTTTTTTTCAAATCCTCATTAAAGCGGTCCAATAAGTTGGCATAATATTCCCCATTAATTGTTCTTCCCTTTTGAAGATAGTCAATGTGGATTATCCCACGTGCATCCCAAAAAACAGTCGCCATAACTTTATTGGCTGACAAACCCACCTTGGCCTTCTTTGGCGCCGATTCACCCTTAGAAACACACTGTTTTGATGTTGTTTGGTCTCTGGTGTATTGTGATGGATCCATGTTTCGTCCACGGTTAAAAAACTCCTCCATATTGTGATTAAACAACGCCAAACCTTCCTGTGAAGTTGTTACACGATTGCGTTTGTGGTCGACTGTGAGCAAATGCGGCACCCATCTTGCGGAAAGCTTTCTCATGCCCAAGTGATCATTCAAAATTGAAACCACTGAGCCATGCGAGATGCCTATGGCTTCCACAATCTCTTGCACTTTCAATCTTCGGTCGGCCAACACCATATCGTGAATTTTTTCGATTGTTTCGGGTGTAGAGACCTCAACTGGGCGTCCAGGACGTTCGGCATCTTCAGTGCTTGTAAGGCCACAACGAAATTCAGTAAACCACTTTTTTACCATTGAAATCGATGGTGCAGAGTCCCCATAGTATTTATCAAGCTTAGCCTTGGTCTCGGTAATGGTTTTTTTTCGCAAAAAATAATGCTTAATAAGCACACGAAATTCACTTTTTACCATTGTTTCCTTAAGTTACTGGATAGTCTGATAAAGATAGCTGTAAAACACAAACTAACTGACGCAGCAAGTTCAAATTTTGATAGGAGTCAACTGACAAATGCCTGTTGACAGGAGTAGTGTTGATTTTTCAGTAAGGAGGTTAGAAATTCAAAAAGTCACGGACTTATTGACTCGCCTTAGTATAATCCCAGTTGATGAAATTACATTTTCAATTATTAATTTTATATTTCTTTATATTTTGTAAGTAACTAAGTAGACATAAAATAATTATGTTCCGGATATCATTTCTGACTTGACTGAGATTAAAAACCAGAGTTAATGCACCATAACAGTGTTTCCGCTAACCGCTAGGCGGCTAAGTCCCCACAATGTATCTAGAGCGGGGTAAGCTCGATAGTTTCCTTTTCGCAGGAAACTGCATAGAAGCGAGACGGCGCCGGGTGGCGTGTCTGCGAGTTTGGTCAGTCTCGGTAACTCCTTGAAGAACAGCTTCGGGTGAGTCGAGTATTGAGTAAGGAAAGTTAGGGAATATTTAAAAAGTTAGCTAGGCTAGACCTAGACATAAAGCTACTTAGGTTCTAGGCTAGGTACTTGTCTGTCGAATTAGGTAAGGTCCTGTTATGATAGATTTTGAGTTTTGGAAAAATAAATTAATAAATAAAAAAAAAAACCTAACGATTATGGATATGTATAAAACGTAAACATAAAGAGAAGGCTTGAGGGAATGAATTAATATATGATAACTTAAAGTTTTGTACTGGCATGCAATCCTCTATGTAAACAAGTTACAACTTGCAACTAGTTGGATAGGTTACTTGTTCTAGTGTATTATTGTTTCATTTCAAAAAATATATTTTATGATATACATAGTTAAGACAGGGAAATGTATTTTGAGTTGCTAGTATTCAATTAGGATTTCAATAAATAGTATAAGAAAAAAAAATGGGTTACATTCTTTTATGCATGAGTTTTATTTTAAGGTTATAGCTTGAGTAATTGTGTCCATTACGTTTTATTCTATACAGGTAGTCCTTACATAACATTTATTTATTAGATGTTTGTCATAATTTGCGTCACTCATTTTTATTTAGAAAAACGCATGAAGTTGTAGTAGAGGAATGCTCATGTGTATAATTTTTAACCCAATCATTGTCAAGATGTTAATTATATAAAAATTGTAATTAATTAATATTTAGCAAGCGCCTGAACAAGGCTACTAAGTTTGTCCTGTCAATGTTTCTGATATTGTACCTACTATATATAGTTATGGCTACTAACTTTTTGAAGTTAGAAGACATTATGATAGTTATTTTTAGTAGAAAATGTAAGTGAACTTCGAATATCAATGACATAAATTTATTTTCGATCTAACGTAGCGTCTTGACATTGATTCCTACACAGTTATTTATCATTTGGTCACACATTGCTAGTGCTAGCTTTTTTATTTTCTTAGACGCTATTCACCCGCCAGACTGTCGTTGCGTAAAGAGAACATGAAAATTGGCAAGGCAATGATCGAAAATTACTTCAGGTAATTATTTAGGTATTTGCACCAATTTAAGTTACTTTTAATTATATTTGTCACTTAATAGTTACCTAATGTTTTATTGTTATGTTATAACTGTTATTTTGCAAGTATAATTTATTAATCGCTTGATCAAAATATTATCTTTGTTGCATGTCCAATACTAAACTAGTAACTAGTGGTTAGATCATATTTTCGCGGAAATTATATACTTGGTATATTTTAATAATGATTTGATGACACAGACGACCTCTGTGGCTCAGTGGTTCAGCGCGTTGGTGCTCAAGCCGGGGGTCGCGGGTTCGAATCCCGCCGAAGGAACAAAAAAGTTTTTCTGTGTTCCTGGGTCATGGATGTGTATTAAATATGTGTATAATATAATAAAAATCTTAAATATATGTATGGTATAAAAGTATTAAATATACTTCCCGTTTCTGGTACCTGTAACACAAGTTCTTCGGATACTTAGCACGGGGCCAGATTGACGTGGTGTGAAGCGTCAATAGATATTTATTTATTTATTTATTTATATTAATCTTTGAAGACTTGTAACAAAATACAAATATATCTTTAAAGAACCATCATAAAATTGAAACTTACATCCTTGATTTAGTCCAACGAGTATAGCCGGGAAGAAGTCAAATGAGCTACTACAGAGCGGCCTCAGCAGCCTCAAGTCCGCGGCGACGAGTATGGCGAAAAAGTTCGACGAAATGAAAGAGGTCATCTCGGCCAATTCTACTCCTGTAAAGGGCGCGATAGGTAATGCTACCAGCGCCCTCACGAGTTTCATTACCGAGGAGGATTCTACTGATGGCTCATCGGAAGTAAACCCTGATGGTAAGTGTTTGTAATTTTTAACTGATAAAAGTTATTATCTTCACTTGAATCTGTATTATTTATCAACAAATTAGTTGATACTAATTTGCTGTGTAATTCAGATTGTCAAGTTATAAAAAAACTTAGATACTCAAGAATCTGCTAAGATGCCCCTATATTAGGGAATGTAAGGCTCTTAAGACTTTAAGATTTTTTAAATTAAATAACTAAATAAGATACCGGTTTAAATATTTTTTTGTGATGAATACTGGTATTTTGCCCGTACTATAATAGATAAATTATATTTAATTACTTATTATTTTTTTAAATGTGACTGTTTTTGTAGACCTCTTGTTGGTACCTTAGTTCGTGATAAAATCTGACTCTTCTTTTAAATTCGTGAGTACTTGGCCGCTATTTCGTGATAGTGTTTTTTTATAGAGCGTTATTTATTATTAAAACAAAGAAAATATTGATAGAATTTAATAAATAAGAGAGGATAAAAATGTACTTTAGATAATACCAGTAAGTAGTAACATATTATACCTACTTGAAGACACTATAAAGACCTTCGAAGCCTTGTATGCCGTTATTTCACCGCTCCTTATTGATGCCAAAGTTTGGTCTAAATTTTCGGTACTAATTTTGAACCTTTCTGCTATAGTTATAAGGTCGACAAGTGGTACACTGACTTATCGGTAACCGTATATTAACTACCCTATATATACCATAATATGTATTGGTATATCTATATCAAATATCCAAATCAAAGAAAACACCTAATTGAATACAAAAAGTAAACTATGCTGGTTGCCTATACAAATTAACCTTAAAAATGTTAATTCAGGTATACTTCAAGCTCTTATTATAAGAAAAATATTGAACAAAACATATCCCGAATTTAGGTCATATGAAACTTAATGTTAATACTTTAAGATGTGTCTAGGAGTAGACACTTTATTATTTATTTCACATTTAAATATTTTTAATTAATATATAAATACACAAGCGACCAAAATATGTCTAGAATATACTTCATTCGGTAGCTTTTTTTCTTTCATTCATTCTTGTCGATGAAACTTAGCCAAGCTTTTTTCGGAAAGTCAACAGAAAAAGCTACCACCGGTTCAACCCTAACCCGCTGAGAAGAACCGGCGTAAGAAACTCGCACGGGTACATCTTTTAGCAAAAATATGGAAAATTGTTCTTTTGAAAGAAATATATATTTTATATTGTAAACTTAAATCTATGTTAAATATAAAAAAAAAGTCAAAAGTACACAAGTACATAGAGACATGCTTTGTACGGGAGAATCTTATTCCCAGGAAGAAATTGAACGCTATTTCGTGACTTTAATAATTGCAATTTTAACGGAAATCGATGCCTGTACAAGACTGTTTTATAAATCAAATTGATTGCTGATAAATGCACTCTTAAAAGTTTTTTTCAAATGAACTCTCTTCCCTTCTGTGAGCTTAAGAAGCATGAGCGCTAACCTTACGGTGATAGAGAATATTACGCTCACCGCACAGTTGCGGCCACTGAGACTTTTGACCCTCGTATTGCTGTTATTTTACGCACAAAACTGTTGGTACATGATTTTTTGATAGTTTAATTAATGAAGATTGTGTTTTTATTTAGTTTTAAAATATATATATATTTAAATTTCTTATTATTTTATCAGAACCAAAACTCACGAAGTAACGTTCTAACACGAAATAAGGGGCTCTTACCTTAGATATAAGTAATTCTACATAATATCACTCAATCACGGAATGTTACAGACCATTTAATAGAATTTTATTCTATTAGATTTTATTTAAGACCCAGCATTTAGCCTCCAGATATTTTTTGGCTACATTCAAGAAATATGTCTTGACAAGACAAGATCAGATCCGGTGCATCTGGACACAGTAGCAACTGGACGTAATCTCAAGAGGGCTTATTAGCGAGAAAACAATCACTAATGGACTTCGTAGTCTTCAAAATATTAAGTTCCATAGCTTTTGCACGCGAATTCGCCCTCGTTAAATTGTTTTTTTGGACCCGTTGCCCGTCATAAAATCTTTTTCTACCTGCCACATCTTCATTACTATGACGCACAAAAGGGGGGTGTTTTGTCGATAAAATTAAACCTGTTATGTTGGTGATGATGATATTCTATCCAGAAAACACCCTATTGTTCCAGAATGGTCCGTGGGTACAGGCTTCAGGCGCTCGTCGTCGGACGCGGAGCTCGCGTGCACGATGGAGCGCGGTGGCTCGCTCGCTACGCTGCTCACACATCTACCCGATAATTTGTACCCGCAGCAGAATGTAAGTTGATGTATTTACTTTTATATTTTAAATAAAATGTTGCTTTACCGAACGAATTATTATTATATTATATATTACGAATAAAACCTTTCTATATAAATTTCTTGTTTTATTGTCCTTGGTGATGAATTTTAAAGTCCTTCATTCATTTGGTACTTTAATTAAATGGATCATTATATTATGAATTAAAGTTCACGTTATGTCAACCTTTTACAGTTCAAATAACTCTACTTTTCCACTTGAAATGTAGATAAGGATAGCAGTGGCGTTGGGGTTCCAATAACTCCATTCCTACCGGCTTCACTTACCACTTACCTTTTGAATACCCTCATCTAAATCCCTACCTACTTATTATATAGGCTAGGGCTGCTAGGGCTTCTCTATGAAGAAGAACCGTTTTTAAATAAATTACCGTAAATTCGTTACTGAAGGACAGTATTAACAACTATACCATTCGCCCCACAGGACACTCGGACAGAGAAGGCGTGCGTGGAAGTCCAGATCACGTCGTGCTCGCAGTGCCACCAGTGCGCCGCGCTGCTGTATGACGAGGACATCATGGCGGGCTGGGCGCCCGACGACAACAACCTCAATACGCGTTGCACCGCCTGCGGCCGCCACACCGTGCCGCTGCTCACTGCGCAGGTACCGGGAGTATACGTATCAGGGGCGCGCATAATATTATGTACGCCCCTGATACGTATATACAGATAATATTATGATGCCCCTTTCGCAACATTACACAGGGTGTTTAGGTAATTACGTAGTCAGACAGTGGAGATCCAGGGGGTGGAGACATAGTCCAAGTCCTATTTTTTCGGTTTTATTTAACCACGTCTTGTATTTATTGCAGATAATACGCGAAGGGCAGACACAAGCTGAAACGGTCAGCGTGCCATACCTAAACCCCTTGGTGCTGAGAAAAGAATTCGAATCAATATTAGGTGAGTTACCACAGGTTATTTTATACACATTTAAAGGTTTATAGCTTATTATTTTATTAACACACTATCTTTCGCAGGAAGGGAAGGAGATTCGTGTTTAATAGAGTCGGAGTTTGTGGAGTCCCATCCGATTGTGTACTGGAACTTAGTCTGGTTCCTGGAACGGGCTAACATCGACAATCATTTGCCGGATTTGCTGTGTCCGAACTTCTCCGCCAGATATCAGAGTTCAGATCCCCTGCCAGAAATAGATAAGTCGACAGGTAAACAATAATTTAAAAGACCAAGAAATCCGAGCCCTACGTAATCTGAAACAGTCAGACATGTCTACATGCTTAAATCAAAAGTAGGTAGACACCGATTCTCGGTAACCCACTCCAGGCACATGGAACCCTCACGTGTATTAATTTTCGAATCTAGTGCATACCGAAATTCTTATAGGTTGTAGATTCGCAGTTTTGTTTAAATATTACTCCAACTTGCAGAAGAAATATGACTCGTATAATTTTTAAGTGCTTAAATTATTAGATTAAACTGTTTTTCAAGTTCAGGTTTTTTTGAAAATGACCTACTTATAGTATGTACAAAAAATACACTTGATCTTAGGTGGGGGGGGGGGGAGTACAAGACCTCACCACCAGGGGGGGGGGTCTAAAAAGTTGCTAAAAACATCACGTGATCAATGGACGGCCCCATACATAAACACTGTTGATTGCGGTGTTTATAAAATCCATTTTATTTAGTACTTACCTAATTCGTTTAATCGTTTTTTTTTTTTTTTTTATTAAATAAGGGGGCAAACGAGCAAACGGGTCACCTGATGGTAAGCAACTACCGTTGCCCATGGACACTCGCAACATCAGAAGAGCTACAGGTGCGTTGCCGGCCTTTTAAGAGGGAATACGCTCTCTTCTTGAAGGTTTGCAGGTCGTATAGGTCCGGAAATACTGCTGGTGACAGTTCGTTCCAGAGTTTTACAGTGCGCGGCAGAAAGTTACGCGAAAAGCGCACGGTGGAAGACTGCCACTCATCAAGGTGATGAGGATGGTATGTTTTTCGCGTGGGACGATGGCGAAAAGTTGCAGGTGGTATGATTCCGAACAATTCCTCAGAGCACTCCCCGTGATACAACCGATAGAGGATGCAGAGTGAAGCTACATCTCGGCGTACTTCCAAGGGGTCCAAGCTGTTTGAAACACTATGGCACTCAACAACTCGAGCGGCCCTTCGTTGGATACGATCCAGAGGGAGCAGTTGGTATTTTGGCGCCCCTGCCCAGAGATGAGAACAATATTCCATATGAGGCCGAACCTGCGCCTTGTAGAGTTGTAGGCGTTGGTCCGGACTGAAGTACTGTCTCGCTCTGTTAAGAACACCAAGCTTCTTCGAGGCTAATTTGGCCTTACCCTCTAGATGATATCGGAACTGGACTTCGCTCGATATGTTGACGCCAAGTATCTCAATGCTAGGGGAGATGGTTAAAGATGTGCCCTCGAAACGAGGATATACGACCATTGGTGACTTTTTAGTGGTGAACGCGCAGACTTGTGTCTTGGCGGGGTTGAATTGGACTAAGTTACGTCTACCCCATTCAGAGACTTTCTCCAATGAATTCTCTATTTTAGACACAAGTTCGTTTCGACTCAATGACATTTAGCCGAGAAATATTGGGGGAGCCGGTATATACAGCATCACCTGTACTATCATCCGCATAGCAATGAATGCCGTTGGTCTGTAACATGTCATTGATATGCAGTATGAATAGGGTAGGCGATAGCACACAGCCCTGAGGGACACCAGCATCAACAGACTGAGTTTCCGAGCATTCGCCGTCAACTACGACCTTTATGCTTCTATCTGCTAAGAAACTAGTGACCCACTTACATAATTTCTCGGGCAGCCCGTATGATGGAAGCTTTGATAGCAGCGCTTTATGCCAAACCCGATCAAAGGCCTTCGCAATGTCCAAACTAACAGCCAATGCCTCTCCCTTCGACTCAATTGCCTGAGCCCAACGATGAGTTAGGTACGCCAAGAGATCACCAGCCGAGCGACCCTTACGGAACCCGTATTGTTTGTCGCTTAGTAATCCCTGGCCGTCCAAGTATCGAAGAAGCTGGCTATTGATAATGGATTCCATTATCTTCGAGAAGAGAGAGGTTATAGCGATTGGTCTGTAGTTGGAAGGATTTGAGCGATCACCTTTTTTGGGGATCGGGTGCACCAAGGCTGTCTTCCAAGAAGCCGGGACGATGCCAGAAGAGTAGGAGAACCGAAATAGACGCGTCAAGACCGGAGCCAACTCTGGAGCACACTTTTTCAACACAATAGGAGGGATTCCGTCAGGCCCACTCGACTTTTTGATATCAAGGGAACGGAGGGCTTTTCACACTGAGCGCTGATGAAACCGAATATTCGACATGATGCTCGTGCATCGCGGTATGGTCGGCGGTTTCTGCCCCCCGTCATCCAGGGTCGAGTTTGACGCAAAGAGCTTGCCCAGAAGATCGGCTTTGTCCTTTGCGTCCTGGGCTAACGATCCATTTCCTACGTGTAGGGATGGTAGGGTTGGCTTGCAGAAATTTCCTTCAATAGCTTTGGCCAGAGACCAGAATGCACGGGTTCCCGAGGGGAGGCGCTCAAGTCTCTTACCAATTCTATTGACGTGCTGTTTCTTTGCCCGAGTGATCTCTTTCTTGAGGGACCTAGAGGCAAGGTTGTACTCCTTTTTATATGTGCTGGTATTTAAATCCCGAGCAGACACTGCATTGGCCCAGGATTGGTAAGCCTCCTGCTTCCGGCGAGAAGCTTTTTTGGGGGATGAACTAAACCAGGGACGAAATCTGCCGCCAGTTGGCACTACAGAGGATGGAATGAAAAGTTCCATCCCTTGCATCACCACATCGGCAACAGAGATGGCAGTGTTATCGGGATCATCCGGCGAGAAGCACACGTTCACCCAAGGATAGGATGCAAAAAACGACCGCATCCTATCCCAGTCTGCCGACTTGTAGTGCCACACACGACGGTATTTAACAGCACGCTGTCGTAACACCGTCGTAAGTGGCACAGAACTCCTAACAAGGCAGTGATCCGATGTACCAAGTGGTGCGATTACGGATATTTGGTAGCCGTCAGAATTTGAAGTCAGCAGAAGGTCCAACAAGGAAGGATTCTGACCATCCACATCTGGGATTCGCGTAGGCGTAGTGACCAGTTGTGTCAAGTCGTTCGCAAGGGCAAAATTGCAGACAGATCTCCCCGCATAATCAGTTTTACTGGAATTGAGCCAGTCGGCGTGGTGGGCATTAAAGTCGCCAAGTATTATGATCTCTGCGGATGGGATCTGCCGCTGCACAAAATCTGAAGCAGCTTGCAGGTGTTCCAAGAGTCGGTCCGTCTCGGGGTCACCACTATGGGACCTATATAGGCACGCATAGACGCGAGGGTGGTCGTCGCAATCTATGCGGAGCCATAACGTTGACAGGTCCCTGTCCTCAAGATTGCTGAGGCGGCGAGAGCTGATATCATCTCTGACATACACACACACTCCAGCTTTGGGCAGAAAGGAGTGCTCGAGAGAATAACCTGGGTGGGAAAGGTATGATGTGTCACTCGGAGATGATATCTGCGTCTCGGTTAAAAAGAGCAAAGCCGGCTTTGCCGTCTCAAGGTGGTAATGGACGGCATTAAGGTTGGAGTGTAATCCCCTGATATTACAAAAGTCCATGTTTAATATCGAGGGGGGTGCCTTTGTGCGTTTGCTCTTGCCCCGAGCAGATTGGAGCGCAGTTTTGCCCTCCCCAGAATACGAGGGGCAGCCCGGACGTCCACGTTCAGTTCCAGGGGTTCCTGAGCATGGACGTCCAGAGAGGGATTCTCCAACGCAGTTGGTACCCTCCTGGGGTAACAAATTGCTTTTCAACTGCGGCATTTCTAGGGGGGTAGGGGATTGGGCCTCCGGTAAACTCACTCGGCGAAACACAGCGCAAGCGCTGTTTCACGCCGGTTTTCTGTGAGCCCGTGGTATTTCTCCGGTCGAGCCGGCCCATTCGTGCCGAAGCATGGCTCTCCCACATGACTACTAGTAATGTTGGACTACAGCCTAACTGCTAATGCTGTTAAAATAAGTGATGATGATGATAATGTTACTGCGTGCAGGTTGCCGCGTGACGTGCGTATGGGAGGCGCGAGGCCTCGAGGGTGCGGAGGCGGCGCTGTACCGCTGCTGGCGGGCGCGGTCTGCCGAGCGCTCGCGGCGCCTACGGGCGCTGCTGCTAACCGACCACGACACGCGCGCCAGCCACTCGTGAGTACTTAAGAGTCTTGTCTCTATACAGGTGATTGATAGAACGTAGTCAATCCATTAAATGATAACCCGAGGGGTAAAGACAAATTATTTGAACATACATATACATGGCCGTTATTGGAGCGTTTTTCCCAAACACCTGTACAATTACTATAGTCTGTCGTGTTAATTTTCAAAATGTATTTTGATTATTAATAAAAATATTATTTGTTTTATTTATAGGGTTATGCTGGCGGTCCTTGACGGTCTGGTGAGCAACGACCTCACCGACGCTATCCGCAAATTGGCGGCATGGCGGGAGTCCACGTGCGGGAACAAACGACATTACTCATACTATAGGTATATAATTTTTTATGAGCCATAACATCCCTAATTCTCATACGTTGGTTGCCTTATAGTGATTGTCACCGACCACATATTATGTTTAAATGTTTAGTGCGAGCCGGACATGTATTTCGCGTCAAGAACCCAAACGTATACACACAATGGTGCTCCTCATTTGACCTTTTTCTTATCATATTAAAATAATTTACAGGGATATAGTGTTCTTCGCTATGGAGGCCCTCGGTGAACAGAAGATCGACCTCATAGCTTTACAGCGCGAGTACCGGCGCGCGCTGGAGTCGCTCGGGCCCGACACGCGGCCGCACGACCTGCCGCCGTCAGCCGCCGCGCTCTGCTGCCGACACTACTTTAAGCGCCTGCGCTTGCTGCCGCCAGGTACGGCACATGTATTACCTATTTGACGTGAAACATGTATTTAAGTTGGATAGATCGTCTGTTGTAGTGAGTGTCGCGTCGCGACGCCAATATATATCATATGATTTTTACAACAAAAAAAAAATATGGTGTTACTTCGGGCTGTTAATTTTTTTCATCGCTGTCTGTGTAACCAGTATCATACAAAGTATGTTAAACACAAGAATTAAAGACTAATACATTTTTATATTTCAGAAAAGTAAGAGCAATCGTTTAACTTCGCCGTAGACGCATCAGCGATGTGAAAATGCATCAGTAGCAACGATTCAACGTAACGCTTCGCTGCAACCTGATTTTTAGGCATCAAGCAACGCTTATTTAAGATTAATTTAATACATACATACATATATATATATATATATATATATATATATATATATATATATATATATATATATATATATATATATATATATATATATATATACATATATATATACATACATATATATATATACATATATATATATATATATACATACATATATATATATATATATACATATATATATATATATATATATATATATATCTAGCTCGAATCATTGGCGACGTCACAAACTTTGAGCACAGCGTAAAAATCTTTTAACATGCAAGAGGTCGCTTGTCCAAACAACAAATTAAGTTTGAAATATTTAGTAAAGTTTGAAACGAAAGTCATGATGAGTTCAAAAGGGCTTCTCTACACTTTAAATTAGTTTGCCCAGTTAAACCATTGTGTAAAACCCGCTCCGCACTTCTCACGCGATACTACGAAAAGAATAGAAGGTGTAAGATAAATTAAAAATCAATGTCATTGATTTTCAATTTATCTTTATGACAGCTTATTTGCATTACAATGAATGTATAAAAAAAAATTACTTGTAAAGTTAATTAATTGTGATTTCTTGAGTTGGTCTTGATTATTGTCAAATGTATGTTTTATTAGATGTAATAATATACAAAAATGTAAGAATTATGCAGCAATATTAAATTAGCGTATAAGTGTAAAAATAGTGATGTGATACTTGAAATTAAAATCAATGAACATAATATAAGTTATCACATAACAATACGACTTTGTGTTGTGTAAAATGCATGTTAAATACTTTGCATTGGTTATTTATCTTCAGTAATACGAGTTAAATATTATGTTAATGGTTTATGTACACCTTGTTCTAGTATATTAACTCACGCAGACATTTCTGTATTCTTTCTACTTCTACTTCTAGAGAACGGAATTTAAATCGAATAAAAATTATACAGTGAAAACCTTTATAACGACAAACTCAATATTACGACAGAGTTGGCATGTTAAAATATGAACATTTTACTACCTGTTTTAAAACTATCGGCTATTACGACCACAATTTATCAGTCCCTTCAATGTCGTTATAATCGGTTTTCACTGTAATTACAATACCAGACTTTAAATCTATTCTAAATCTATATATCTTTAAATCTAATCTAAAACTATCACATTTAAATGGTGACCGTCCATTAGAACAACAACTTAATTAAAATAAACAGATTTTGCGTTTACTGCCCAAAATTTCTTCATTACAGCAAAACATTTTGACTAGGCTGGCTACTAAGCACCCTATGAAGTTGTTTTCGAAAATAAAATCGAAAATTAAAGCAATATACTTCAAAGTTATATAATTGGTAATATAAAAATTGTTGCCAAGCATTATTTTGATGTAAAGAATGGAATTGTTATTTTAAGAAGACATGTACATTCCCAATGTCTTTAATAATAAATAATCTATTAATTAGTGACAATACATTTTTACTGTGGCAATTTGTTTTTAAATCTATAAAATTAATTTTCATATTATAGATTAACACCCGAATTTAATAACGTATCTAAAATTATAGATTGACTTCAATCTTCGATTCTCAAACAAAAATTGACGTGAAGTTAATCCTAGGATCGTTAAAATGTATTGAAATCTTGATCTAATATAGCTGAAATGATATTAAGATTGATTAATTATTCATTTCGGGCGTTAGACATTCTTTATTTAAAATTATATGGTTGCTCTCATCTTATAGAAATCACATGTTATCGATATAAATTAAGATACCGTACCAAAACTTTCGAATGTTTATTAGCTTATAAGTACTTGGTGCTAGCGCGAGTTATTTGAGTCGTTAATACAATAATTGTATAAAAAACGCGCTAATAATCACTTTTACGTAGTTGGTAAGGTCGTATTGTGATATATCGGCTTATGTTATTTCAGATTCAATTTGAAAAGTAACATTAAACTTCATTTGATTTCAGAAGCCCTAAGTAAAATTTAAAGTTCTAAACATGTTCTAAATACTGCATTGTAATCTAAAACCCCATTGTAACATACTTATTGTCAAAAAGGCCTAATGCTTGAAATGACTATACCACTAAATACTCGTACCATAACTATTTATAACTAACAGAAATATATTTCAATTATTCTTTTAACATTACATTAATGTAAGCCTCATATTAACAATTATAAATTTAGTATAATAAGCCTATTGGGCAATTTAACAGTTACTGTCCCCTGCCCACATTGACATTTAGACCGGTTTATATTATAAAGTGTACATAACTTCACACTTCATTATTTATTTGTACAATTTTTGTTGCATTATATATAGAGACATGAAGTTGGCAACAAGTGCAATTTTACAGGGGAGATGTATGGTTTCATGTTATAGGCCATAGTGTAATGGAATTGTTTATTTTTATTTCAAATGAAGTTATAATGCCATATGTTATGTTCCATAATAAAGTATATTTTCATATTATAGTTCCCAATATATTTTGAATGCATTAAATATTATAAAGGACAAATGTAAGACAATGTAATCATTTTTATGATTTGGTTTAGATTTTATGTAACAAGACATTTTTAATTCTTGGTGAGATGCATATATAATTTTTGTATAAAAAGAATAAGGCTTCAATTATATTGTTTTATTTACAAACTACTATTTATTTACAGCGCCTCTAAGGCAAAACAATGTATACAACACAAGGTGCTATTTAAAAAGGACCAACTTTGGAGTTTTCCCTATACAACAAAAAAATAATTTGTAAAATTAGTCCACAACCGATAGAATAATTGTTGTACATACAAAAGTAGGCCATGGGCCAAATACATAACCTTCTCCATTTCGGAAGTTAAAAATGCTTTTCGAGTTAAACAAAACTTGAATTTAACAATGCTGGCAATTTATTGATGATCAGTATTGAAACTAGGTACACTTTAATTTAATCACAAATTTAACTTGATTCATTCATAATTCTTTATCTTCACTTTTAATCTGTCAAACTACATACTATCTGTCAAACCTATCACTCTATATAAAAATCTTCCATCAGCATCATAAAAACAGGCGTTCACTTTGTATGTAGCACCTTTCTTGTAAGCTTTCTTTGGTATTCTTATTCTTTCTGCATAAGTAATGTTGTAAACCTGATCTGCTTTTTTAAATTCTGCCAACTGGCTCTCATGTTTTGTCTCCTTTACTAAGTCAAATTCTGTAGAGGCCTTAACACTACTGTTATCTTCTTTTCTATGTATAGTGTCGACAATAATTCTATCAGATAGAGCTACATTACGACCTTCCTCTACACGCTTTTTTATATTAGTTGCTAATTGTTCAAGTGTGATATTGTTGTAATCCTTTTCTTTACTAATTGTTTCATTTATTTTAATATTCTTCTTTGCTTTTGTTGCATTGGATGAAGAATTACTTGTGTTCTTTTCAGCACACCTTCTTATAATTTCTTCAAATTCTCCTATTTTTTCATCTTTTGGGGTAACATCAATTTTGATGGAGCTCTTATTGAGGGGTGGAATATTTCTATCAGAAAACATCAAAAAGTGTTGCCTTAGCCCTTTGGGAATATCTAATGTGCCTTCCTTAAGTTCTTTCCAGTTTCTCATGGCGGAAGCGTCATGTCTTTCAATCCTTTGCTGTGATGCTGGCTTCCATGGAAATTTTAGTAACCTCTGAAAATAAATTATTTGGTAAAACATCTAAAATATGTTGGTAAGATATATTATGTGTTTTAAATAAAACTTTTCAACTGGCTTTGGATGAGAAAGAGCATAGCAAAATTTATATTTCCATAATCTTATATATAAAAATGAATTGCTATTTGCCCTAGCCCGAGAACAGCTGGACCGATTTGGCAAATTTTGGTCTTAAAATAATTGTATCAGTTCAGGGAAGGTTTAAATGGTAAGAAATTTTGGAAAAATTGTAGGGAAAATAATAACACTGTGGGAATAGTGGAAAGTCCCAAAGGGAGATCTCTGACGAGCGAGGTGGTATGCCCGGTCAGGCCTAAGCCCACTTGTAAGCATTTCAGTTGTTATATATATAGCACCAATCTTATAATACTTTGATAGTGCAATTCAGGATTGTGGCACTAATTGGTCCGCCACAACACATAGATTTACAGTTTTTCAGTGGTCGCTTAAGCTGGAAGTTGTGGGTTCGAATTCCTCTGAAGGGACAAAAAGATTTTCTGTGTTCCTGGGTCTTGGATGTGTATTAAATATATGAATGTATAGTATAATAAAAACCTTAAATCTGTGTATAGTATTAAATTACAGCTAGCATTAAATATATTTCCGTTCTCTGGTACCTGTGATACAAGTTCTTCGGATACTTAGTACAGGACCAGTTTAACGTGGTGTGGAAGCGTCCATAGATATTATTATTATTTATTTATAGGTGCAACAGAACAATGTGTGTCGGGACAGCTAGTATTCAATAAATTGTGTTGTGATCTCAATATGAAATGGAATTCTTATACCTTAACAACTTGCTCTGTAACTGGGAAACTCTCTGCTATTCTTTGCGGTGTCCACTCATCAGGTTCTGTTGAAGCAAGGTGTCTAATTTGTTCCTTTTCACTCCAAGTCAATAGATTCGGCATATTTTCCTTAAAGTATTTCTCTTTAACTATGTGATGGCGTAGCTCGTGTTTGCCAATGAGAGTTTCATTAATGTGTTCATTGAGTGCTGCTCCAACCTTTGAATTAGATTATAAATACATAGTTAATTACCATCAATTTATACTTTACATTTATTAATTTTTATCTGCATGTACTTAATCCCGACTACGGTGTAGTTTTCAATTTCATCATCATTAATGGTTAATAAGTTATATAAACTTACGTTAAAGAAATCACTTTCAGATCCTTCAATGTATTCTTCAACATCGTCGTCTTCAAGTGGAATTCGGTCTTCTTTAAACGCTTGTAACCTATTTCTTATTCCAGGTTCACCTAACCTCTTTCCTCTACTTCTAACATTCCTCACTATTAATTTATTAGAAACGATATACAGTTGACGAAGTTTTATGGCAAACATAGTGTTGAAATAAATGATATCAATAAAACAATGCTAATATCAAAGTTTTAATAATAGTAAAATCTAAAACAACCATCAAAACAATCCATAAATTTAGCCAAAAATTTTCAAATTACTGACATTTTTTTTTTCATTTAATTAAAAGGCAGTACAGCTTAAAACTATTGCCAGTATGAAGTTAAAAAGACCAGGAAAATGGAATTATTGTCGTAGTTTCAAAACCATATTTTAATCGTCAAGTCTAGTCAAGGCCTAATGCAGTCAATGAGTCCAGTCAGTCGATTAGGTACAGTGATAGACACTTTATTAAAACTTCCTAGGGAGCTGAAAATCTAGTACAGCTGTCAAATCTTGACCACTTCGATTTTCAGCTCTATTGTAATAGCGCAAACTTCTATTTATAGTGCGGTTCTCTGTCCCGACCACAAAGAAACTCTCGTGGGTACGAGGGCTAAGGTGGTCTTATTTATTCTATCGAAGATTTTTGTCTAATGTGCAGACGAAGATACATTCGGTGTACAAATTTTCGACTTTATTACTTGGCAATAAGGTTCAAAAGCGGTATAGCGGATCTGCCGTCAACTATAGGTACATAAAGTCATCCAAGAAGTTGGATATTATACTTTTTATACTATTCATTAAATGAACAAGGAAAGTAGATGATAGGAACCCCGCTATTGTGGATTTTAACGACTGGGAACGCAAGTCGCAACACCAGAGGAGTTTCAAGTGGTTTCAACTTCTTTGGTGTTGCGAGTATCCATGGGCGGCGGTAATCGCTTACCATCAGGCGATCCGTCTGCTCGTTTCCTGGCTCATTTCATAAAAAAAAAATTGGATGAAGATTTGATCAAAGAACTTGGATGAAATATTGGATATATTTCATGTCTCTTTTTCCTGTTTATTTGACAGAGATATATTATAAGTAGATGAAGTTATCCAATTTCTTTGATCAAATGCATATTATTGGACAGAGGTCTTTGATAGAATAAGTAATATTATCATAACACTTGGAATATATGTTCCGGAATCCGGTAATCCGGGGAAAATTCAGATCATTGAAAATAGAACTCTGCGCTAATACAATACAGCTGAAAATCGAACACACGAGTGTCAAGCCAAATGTCAATGTCTTAAGTATTAGGTCCTTACATATGAAATTGACGTTTTGTCGTACTGGCCACTTTGATCTCAAAATATATATCTTCTTTGGTTAGGAATTCTGATTTCAAATTTATACCGCTATTTACTCATTCACTTGTGTTTCGAAAACCGTTATTCATTTGTTTTTTTCCTCTTTTGGTTTTTTCTTTGCGTCACTGTTTACAAAATGGAAAACTTGAAATATCGTATGGACGAGTACGAGTGGAACTCGTAATCGAAAATAATACGTGGCACCAGTGCTGCAGAAACGGCTCGAAGGATTAAGGTTCCAACGTTTTCGTTCTGAAAATTTCGACCTGCAGAAAAAGCCTCGTGGACGGCCGGAGACCAAAGTTGATAATGAAGAATTGAAGGCTATTGTGGAAACGCATCCATCGCAAACCACATCCGAGTTAGCTGCAGGCTGCGGTGTTAGTGATAAAATTGTTTTAATCCACTCGAAGCAAATTGGGAAGGTGAAAAAGCATGAAAAGTGCCAGTGGGTACCTCATGAATTGAGTGCAGCAAACCGACAAACGCGCGTCGACTGCTGCGTTACTATAGCTGGGCATTAATTCGTTAATCCGTTAATCGTTAATTAACGAAGTTAACATTTTGATTAACGGATTAACTTTTAAGTTGACTTTTAAAAATGTTAACGGACATGTTAACTTCCGTTAATATGCAGAAGTCCGTTAATCGTTACTCCAATGCCTAATAGTTACCGCACGGCACCGACAAGTGCCGGGCGTCGCGTGGCAGCGAGTGAAACAAAAACAAAATTAGATATATTTTGCCAGCGCGTGCGAGTGAGAAAGAAAACTGCGAAGAGATTTGTTTCGTTTGATCATTTCATTACTTAGCGCCGGTGCTTAGAGTGACGAGTGTTTTGTTTGTTTGTTTGTTGTTATTATAAATTACTGTCAGTGATCATTTGCGTGTTTATAATTGATGAATGAATTAGAACCTAAACCAACAGGTTTTATAAGTTCACTAACGCAACGATATAAAGATGCAATTTTACACATATTAACGGATAAACGAATAACGTTTACTTGCGTTAATTCTTCCGAAATGTAACGCTTTAACGTTTAACGAAGCTAACTTTTTTTGTACGGGTTAACGATTAACGAAGTTAACTATTTGATTTACGGTGCCCGGCTATGTGCGTTACATTACTCAACCGGCACAATAATGAAAGGATTTTAAATCTAATCATTACCTCACGAAACGCTCATCGCAATGGCTGAAACCTGGCGAACCAGCCAAAGCCTGCCCCAAGCGAAAATTAACTCAAAAAAAGGTAATTGTGAGCGTTTGGTGGACTAGTGCCGGTGTCGTTCACTATAGCTTTCTTAAATCTTGCCAGCAACTGCAAATCATGATGGAAAAGCTAGCTGCTAAACGAGTTGCTGCCACGACGGTATTCATATTCCATAATTACTCGAATTTTTAACGTATCCATGATGACGAAAAATATTGAAATGCGATGAAAATGTAACACTAATCAATAAACAAATGACTACTTTTGGAAAAAGAATTCCATGTTTTTAAAATAAAATTAATTTGAAATTAGAATTCTTAGTTAAACAAAAATTATTTTGATTTGAAATGGCCAGTACTACAGAACGGCAATTTCATAGGTAAGGGCCACCGGCCACAACCACAAAACGCCGCCACTGGCATATTTCCTGTAGTTTTCATACATTTTATATGGACTCGCCGCACACGGTTGGCGCCGGTGGCGGCCACACGCTACAAATCGTCGCAGCTTGCTTGAGGCCCGCACCGGCCACTAAACGCCGACACAAAAAGCCGCCACACGCCACTCGCGCGGTTCCGCGCCCCTCTCTCCCTTACCTCAGTTTAAAATCGGATCAGCGCGCGGTCTAGGCGTGTAAGCGTAACAGACAGACAGACAAACAGGCCTAGATTTTAATACGCAGTTATATTAATTATAAGTAGTGATTATAGTTCTGTGGAGTTTTATGCTAGTGATTATTTCCACTTACCTTAATGTGATAGCTAGTCTTTCCGCAGGTGCGATGCTTTTCCGCATGTTGGTGTCGTGGTGCTTTAATCCAGCATATAATAGAGCATGTAGTTCCCAAAACGTACCTATACTTAAAACGTAAATGTTTGAAAAACTTTTTTGGATGGTTTAGAAGATTATCGAAATGTTCTTTGCATTTGTGTACATTCGTTAAAATTGGATGTATCCAATAACTACGGTTTCGTTTTCTACGACGACGTCTTTTTATCAAAAGTAGCGCAATTAAACCTTCTTCGTCCGAATCCATTATGATACGGCATGCCTGGGTTAAAAAAAGTAGCAACCACCGACCGCAAGTGTCGACCATCGGCCACAAGTGGCTGTCGCGCGCTTCAGCTACTTTTGTGACCGTTTCTTGCCTCTTGTGGCGGCGTTTGTGGCTGTCGCGTGTGGCCCGTGTGCGGCAACACTAAAGACCTATTACAATAGAGTTGGAAAAATCGTCGAAAAAGTGTCCAGAGTCGAGCTGCCACATATGATATTGACATTTGACTGGATACCGACTTGTGTGTTCGATTTTCAACTCTAATATATTAGGTCAGAGTTCTAACTTTACTGCTCTGAATTTTCACCGGAGTTCCGAATTCCGGAGCATAATACCAGCCTTAGTACGATCTTGTAATCACTTGTTGAGCTGAGATTGATAGATAACTATGTAAAGTTATTTGTAGCCTCAACAAACCAACTGGCTGACCAACTAAACGACCAATTCCTCTGGGCTCGTCATGGAGCTAGTAAAAAGACTAGCTCCATGGGGCTGGTTGCCCAAATAATTATTAACCTAGAACGAGAACCTGACGGACTAGTCAAGTACCTATCTGATTGACTGACCATTAGACCATTTAGAACGAAATATAAAAATATGTATGTTGATACTGATAAGGAATGAATATCTTAAGTTATTTCAAATGGCCAGCGACAACACACATTTTGAATTCACTGATTACAATATTGTTTATCGTTATCGTGAAAGTACAGTTATCGCGGGGAGCCAGTTCAAATCCGTGAGTCGGCGCTAGTGCGCGTGGTATTGAGTCGCCTGAATGAAAGTTTAGTGTCGTTACGTTATGTAAGTAAATATTCAACAGAGGCACGCAACACTTTCCATTTTTAAACATTAAAATATAGGTTTGTAAAATTGTTTTTTATTATAGGTAAACATTAAGTGTAACCCTCAGATTGATAACTATAAATAGTACTAAGTTACTAACCTTAAATTAACTAATAATAATTAGATTAGTCTTCGTTCGTTATAAAAAGCCTCTCTTGCTCTACTTAGGTACTAACTACTAACCTATTATAATTTTTAATATGATTATTGTTTATTAATGTTAATTGTTTATTTAACTAACTATGCCTAGACTCGGTGTCGTTTGTATACGTACATATTATAATAATGTAACTATCGGCAAGCCGAAATAAAAATCTATCTGTAACCGTAACCGATTCGATATAAAAGTTTAATATAATTTTCGAATAAAGTGTGGAGTCTAAATAGGTATTGTATTTTACTTTTCAAATTCTATAAAAAATTAATATCCTTATCCGCAACGTTCCGATAATCCGCAATAACACATCCGTAACGGTATACGTAACCGTTATAATATTATTCTTATATTCGTAACCGTATCTATAAAACTCGGAATTTTAATTCGATTCTGGAATCGAATTTGACAATTTCAGTGTTGTAACGTTATGACAAGTACTAAATAGTGACGTTGCGAAATTATTCGATACGGAAATGGAATATTTCCGGATCGATTCCTCTCGTTTATAGTAGTATATCTAAACAACTAGGTACTACTTTAATAGAAACTAAGTAGGTATATCAGGAAATTAAATATTTCTGAACGGGTTTAGTTATGACGATTAATTTAATTAAGGATCTGAGAGTTTTCTTTAATAATTGTGTGTGAAATAAATAAAAAAATTTGATCATGAAGGAACATGAGAAATATAACAAATATATGTATTATGGTAATATTTTATTTTATAAATCGTCGCCGTCATCGCTATCGCTGTCACTTTCTGTAACATATATTATAAATGTGTCTGTGATGTTGTCATTTAACATATCTAGCCTACTCATTTTTTCCTCTTCTTTGAATGGTCTAAATACGCATTTAGACCATTCGGTAGCCGTAATTTTTTGAATGCCTTCCTCAAATAAATTTCTCACGTCTGTCAATTTGAAGGTTTTGTTATTTTGAGCTACATGCCCCTTTACCTGCGCCCATATCAATTCGATAGGGTTCAGCTCGCAATGGTAAGGGGGCAGTCTTAAAACCGTGATCCCATGTTGTGCTGCCATTTCGTCTACAGCTTACTTATTAAAAGACTCGTTATGTGGAATCAGTTCTCAAAGCGTAGCTTTAACTATATCTGGTTCGTAATGAATATTTTTATTTAAAAGCCAGTCTTGAATGGCAGCTTTTTTCCAGCTCATTTTTGGTGCCGTTTCCAATTTTCGGGAGTGGTAAGGTGCATTATCCATCACCACAATTGAGTTTGGTCTTAATTGTGGTAAGACTCCAGCGAACTACTCCTCAAAACAAACTGCATTCATCTCATCATGGTAATCTTCACAATTTTTCTTTGCTTCAAAAATCATGAGCCCCTCTTCCAGGAAGCCTTCTTCACTACCTATATGGCTAATTATGAGACGTTTGCCTTTTCCAGATGGATTTTTTAATCCAGTGGTCAGTCCCTCCAAAAACGCTTACCGAGATAATGTGACTTTCTTGTCCACCCAAGTTTTTTTTACAGTATGACCTAAAAATAAATATACTACTATATTACTATTAAATTTAATGTAAAATGTGTATAAATTCAAAATGTTAGCGTTACCTGCGTTAACCCAAGTTTCATCTTGATAATAATATATATGTCTCCCTTCTCGTCGAAACTGACATATAAATCGCAAGTAACGCTGGCGCCATGTTATTATATCATTTCGATCAATAAGTGTGCTCTTGCGTGACCGTGCAACAAATTTAAAATTAAGATGCTTCAAAATTTTTCTGAGGGTGTCTTTGGAAACCTTGGCATTTCTGGATCATCGTTAATCACTAATTGTAAAATCTAAAATAGTAAATTGTATAATAAGGTTAGAATCATTACCTATATATAAAAGATGTAGGTATAAAATAATACTGTCTGACTGATTGACTAACCTTTGCAATGGTTGGAGGTTCATTTCGGTAAAAGAACTGATGAACAATTCTTCGTATTGCGGAGAATGTAAATACATCAATTTTATCTTTGAAACTTCGCTTTGATCCAGTTTTTTTAGGAGTCGTTGGCGGCGCACCTTTATTTACTTCCTTCAAAACGTTACAAACAGAGCGTGAGGTTATTCCCAGTATGTCAGCAACTTTGGTCATACATTTATTTTCTTCCACAACTTCAAAGGCCTCCAATTGCGCAGAAGTTTCATTTTTCACGTACTTGTAGGCGTTGCGGATCATTACTTTTCCAGTAACAGTGAAAGCTTTTCGTGAACGTTTTTTTTTTGGGGACAAGAAAACATCCACGTCTTTTTTTGATGTACTTGGCTGAGGATCCATTTTGATGGAAAACCAAAACAAATAGTTTTACTCAAAGTTCACAAAAAACTATAAACGTAACAACAAACACAACGTAACAAAACTTGAACAAAAACCCAACAAAATAACAAAATATCGATTCGCAATGAAACAAGATATTCGTGCAGTCAGACTGGGAGAATGAAGCCGAATGACAAGATAAAGAAAATGGCGATAGCTGCACGAGCGCGCACGGGTTGCCAATACAGAAAACTATCTATCTAGGCTCTTTAGTCTTTTATTATAAGTTTTGTTTTTAATATAGAAAACAAAAATATTAACTTTTTATAAAATAAAGCAGTGGTTACTTATTAATAAATAATTATTATGAATAATTATGTATTTATTTAAATAAAAATCAATAATTTAGTATTTAATTGGCACACCAATATTATGATTACATAAACATAAATCGCGATTGTTTATCGATTTTTGTGTTCATTACTACACTATTATATGTGGTATCATTATTTTACAAAATGACAGTAGCTAATGTCAAATGTGGAATCGAATTATAATTCCGAGTTTAGTTCCGAATTTTCATATCCATTGACCATAACACCCCTGGTGTAAATATGGCGGTAAAATTCAAATGCAAAATCGAGAGTATATTAGAGTCGAGTACTAAATTTTTTTATTACATGTAGCTTATAGTGCCTACCTAGTTTGCATTTAGTTTCTTCTAGATTGCAATTCTGTAAGAATTTGCGAATAAAAAAAGTACAAGTGAGCACATTACGATAAGGTAAACAAATTATCCTAATCGTACAAAAACTACTTTATACGTAATGATAAGCCATCAAGATATTACTTGTTTACGTAGGTAATACTTTAATACTTTTTTAAAGGTACGAAGCTTAAAACTCATTATAAAAATAATTCCAAAAAATTCCTTCTTGTTGGGGCTATGATGTGCATTACGATATTTAGCTAACCATTTTTTTTCTCTATATATCTATACTGCAAGGATACAAAATTAGTAGGAGCTTAACAAAATTAATACATTAGCAATGTCAACCTGGATAGCTGATGAACTGATAAGAGATAATCTCGGTAATTACCCGATCATACAATTTGTGTTGCATTTGCGGATATTTTGTGTCAAGGTAAATACGACAAACTTTTTTAAAATATGTAGTTTCTTAAGCTAAATTATTTTAAATAATGAAATAAATACTAAACAAGGTACTAAGTACCTATAACTAAACACTAGCCTAGAGTAAAAAAACTCAAATAATAGAGTCAATAATATTGTGAAAGGTTCTTATTCTAAAGATCACAGTTTTACAATCCCCTAGTAAGTGTCGAATACCTAATACGGCAGTTTTGTCACTGCTTACTTATTAATGAGCGACAGAGACAAAACATGCAGTTATGCTATCTGACACTTATTAGAAGATTGTGAAACAGGTCCTAAGGCTGGAAGTATATGATCCGGAATCCGGAAGGACTAACAACTTAGGAAATACAATAAAGTTGAAAATCGAAATGTCGAGTCAAGTCGAGTGACGAGCTGTCATAGATGACATTGACATTTGACACTTGTGTTTTCAATTTTCAGCTCTATTGTACTAGCACAGAGTTCTATTTTCAATGCTCTGAATTTTCCCCGACTTTCCGGATTCTGGATCATGTTATAGTCCTAGCCCAGGGGTCGGCCACCTTTTTAGTCGGAAGAGTCAAAAATTACTCTGATCTTAAAAACTCTGAACTTGACTCTGAAAAATTAGTCTGATCCCCACAACCAGCCAGCCGAAGTGGTTGTGAGATAGAAATGGTGCCTTATCTTCGTTCATCGACTCAGAACGATTTTCATTTTTTTTATATAATAAACAATTTTTGCGTAAGTACTAAAGAGCCGCAGCTCCACATTCAAAGAGCCACATGTGGCTCGCGAGCCGCAGATTGCCGACCCCTGTCCTAGCCTAGCCTACTTATGGAAATAAAACTTCTTTCTTCTTTTATTACCTACCTATCAGTTTACATCTACATCTACTGTAATGACAGCGCGGTATGGAGTAAAAAGTTACTCCAAGTACTAACTAACCTACTTGGGTATATTAAACGTCGTTAAATAATTTTCTAAGGGTCCGATGGTTAAAAAAGCATTTTTTAAGCAATATAATAGATCTAGTTAACAGAGATATTTTAATTTGTAGGTACAAACAATGCAGTACAGTTTTTCCTTCGGTAGCGATTATAGGCTACACTGTAACTGTGTGAACATTACACGCCACAAGCTTTTTCATATCATGAAAACATAAGAATAAAAATAATATTATATATATTATATATTATATATATATATATATATATATATATATATATATATATATATATATATATATATATATATATATATATATATATATATATATATATATATATATATATATATATATATATATATATATATATATATATATATATAATTAAATAAAAAATTAAAACATTCCCATAATCCTGGGTATAAATAAGGTTTGGTAAAATCAATTACAGGTATTTTGGTAATATTTTGATCAACTGCTTATGTAAAGACGTTTAGACAGAAAAATTATTAAAAATTTCGAAAAAAATATATAATACCAAATAGAATTACATTACGTTCCTAACGGCGCTGTTCTTTTAACCATTAAAATAACAAAAAATATTTGCTGGTTCGCTCCGCTCGCTCGCTTTTTACATAATCAACATATTAGGTATATTAGGTGTTGAAGAAGGAAAAAAATATTGCTCGCTCGTTTCGCTCGCTCACGTACTTATAGAACATATAATATTATAAAGTACCGTTGTTCTGTTTTAATCTGTTGATTTTATTGTATTTTACCGATGTCTACTGGCGAACTCGAGTCAAAGGCCGAAAAACTTTTATTATTTGGGCTTTAACTAAGATGTCAAGGCAAACAGTATAGACTAGGTATCAGCGCCGGAGCTTCGAGGTTTTACTATAACATATCCACGAATAAATCAATCTTATCACAGCAATAACAATAATAATTCAATTTTCGATAACAATGAATCGTAGGCTATCAATGTACACCCAGTTATAGTGTAGCCTGTAATCGCTACTGAAGGAGGAACTGTTCTGCACTGTTTGTACCTACAAATTAAAATATTTCTGTTAACTACATCTATCATATTATTAATTAAAAATACTTTTTTAACCATTGGACCCTTAGAAAATTATTTAACGACGTTTAAGATACTCAAGTAGGTTAAGTAGTAGTTGGAGTAACATATTACGCCATACCGCGCTGTCATTACCGTAGATATATATTCGGTCTTTACCTATGAAATTGCGTTTTGTATGAAAAAATTTAAACGAATTTTTTTCATGTATTTTTTATTTGTATTAATCGAAGTAATCACCCATGCAATCAATGCATCTTTGCCAACGCAGTGGCAGTTTATTGATGCCCTTCTTAAAGAAATCAGTTGGACGGGAGGCAACAAATTCTTCAAAGGCATTTTATACTGCCTCTCGGGTATTGAATTTTTTTCCCGCCAAGAAGTTATCAAAATTCTGGAAAAAGTAGTAGTCTGTAGGCGCAAGGTCTGGTGAGTAGGGCGGATGACGGAGAGCTTCCAACCCCAGTTCTTGCAACTTGGAGACCGTCTGCTGTGCAGAATGAGGTCGCGCGTTGTCGTGCAGGAGCAGCAGAGACGAGCGATTGACCAATGCTGGTTGGAGATGTGCCAGCTTCTCCAACATTTTGTTCAGTTCTTCACAGTACACATCTGCAGTAATGCTTACCCCGTTTGGTAAGAAGCTGTGATGAATCAAACCGGCGCTAGACCACCAAACAGTGACCATCACTTTTCTAGGGGTAAGTTTTCGTTTAGGGCATTGTTTAGGTGCTGAACCAGGATCCAACCAACTTGCTGAGCGCTTGCGGTTATCAAACAGAATCCATTTTTCATCGCAGGTAACAATGCGGTTCAAAATTCCTTCATTTGTGTGTCTGTTGAGTAGTGCAAGCCACGTCTCGACGCGTACTTCGCGCTGGCGATCATTAAGTTCGTGGGGCACCCATTTGTCAAGCTTTTTTTACCTTGCCAATTTGACGCAAATGGACCAATATTGTTTTGACGCTAACGTCGAAAGCTGCTGCTAATTCAGCCGTAGATTGTGTATCATCAGCTTCCACAATCGCCTTTAATTCGTCATTGTCGACCAAAGTCTTCGGACGACCGCGAGGTTTATTTTTCAGGTCGAAATTTCCAGAACGGAAGCGAGCAAACCAATAACAGGTGGTGCGTTGGTTTGTAGTGTAAGCTCCGTAAACGTCGTTGATGTTGCGTGCCGCTTGTGCCGCGTTGCTGCCACGACGGTACTCATATTCCATAATTACTCGAATTTTTAACGTATCCATGATGACGAAAAAGATTGAAATGCGATGAAAATGTAACACTAATCAATAAACAATGACTACTTTTGGAAAAAGAGTTCCATGTTTTTAAAATAAAATTAATTTGAAATTAGAATTCTTAGCCAAACAAAAGTTATTTTGATTTGAAATGGCCAGTACTGCAGAACGGCAATTTCATAGGTAAAGACCTATTATGTAAACTAATACTACCTATAAACTAACACGGACGATTTTATTTTGTTATTTTACTGGTTTAAAGAACGCCGTTAAGAACGTAAATTCTATTTGGTATATTTTTTTGAAATTTTTAATAATTTTTCTGCCTAAACGTAAAAACATAAGCAGTTGATCAAAATAGCTCCAAAATACCCGTAATTGATTTTACCAAACCTTATTTATACCCAGGATTATGGGAATGTTTTAATTTTTTATTGCTCACGATCTATGAATTCGTGAAATATATATAATTTGAGAAATAATTCTTATGTATTCATTGTAAGAAAAACCTTGTGGCGTGCACTTTTGGATTTTCCGTACTTTTTTTTTTTCGGATGAGAGTGTGGCACTGAGCCACAGAGTTCGTCTGTATTAGCGTAGAGATCAATTTTAACTCTGTTTTTACTATGAAAAATAAATAAATATAAAAATATTTTTACGCTCCCGCAGTCGTCGCAGTCAGACAAACGTTGGAGCGCGGGGCCCCACAAAGCCCCGCATTTGCTACATCCGCTACTAGGCTAATCCGGTACTGCAATTAACATATTATGACAAATACCATTAGTGACATGAGTAAAGAAACTACTTGCGAGCAGTAGAAAACTATTTCTGAACAATTAATTATTGTATTCTGTAGCATGTAGCATGTAATTTTAATCCAATATTTGCAACATTTGCATTACTTAACTACCGGATGTACATAAACCAGTAAATTATAAAATGATAAAAATCAAATTGTCGTAGCAAATCAGTTATTATGCGGTAATTATATGCCCACAATTTATAATCAATGCCGATAAAAATAATATGAGCACGAGACCCCAAATATGTATATGTTACAGTCAATAGGTCGATATGCAGTTTCTTCCCGGAATGAATACTTTTCCCTAGGTTTGACCAAGCAAACCTCGAAAAAAGCCCCAAATTCAATATTTGACCAAAGTATTTTTAAACCGTTAAATTAGTAAAAACCCTTCTATTTCAGAAAAATCGACTGGCCCACAGGGTACGAAGGTTCTAGGCGTAGATAGAAGGTGTAAGTAGTGTAAGTAGGTGGCTTTTGGTGTTCAAATTATAGGTGTACGTGGGTAGGTAGGTGTACGTGGGTACGTAGGTAGGTGTACGTGGATAGGTTGGTAGGTGTACGTAGGTTGGTAGGTGTACGTGGGTAGGTAGGTGTACGTGGGTACGTAGGTAGGTGTACGTAGGTTGGTAGGTGTACGTGGGTAGGTAGGTGTACGTGGGTACGTAGGTAGGTGTACGTGGATAGGTTGGTAGGTGTACGTGGGTAGGTAGGTGTACGTGGGTACGTAGGTAGGTGTACGTGGATAGGTTGGTAGGTGTACGTGGGTAGGTAGGTGTACGTGGGTACGTAGATAGGTGTACGTGGATAGGTTGGTAGGTGTACGTGGGTAGGTAGGTGTACGTGGGTAGGTAGGTGTACGTGGGTACGTAGGTAGGTGTACGTGGATAGGTTGGTAGGCAGGTTACAGATTTAGGTGTAGTTATTTTTTATTTCAGTTCGTAGTTAGGAACTATTCTATAGCTGACCCAACACACGCGGTTGACTAGCTGACTAATTGTACTAACAACTGCGTGTGTCCGGGGGTCAGCTAGTCATTTTATAAATATTTAATTTTTATGTTGAAAGAATGTATCATAGTTATGTAACGTGAGGTTGAAAACAATATAAGAACATTGCGTGCTGCATTTGCTAAATTTCATTTCTTAATATTAGGTTTAGCCCTTCTAAACAGCAATGTGAGGCTCTAATAGCTAGCTACCAGAAGATGCTCATATTAGTGTGCAAGACGTTCCAAGAATTGAAGGTATAGGAACATTACAAAGCGAATTGCTCAGTGGCACACAGAAAGTGAAAGCCAAGGCTGTTGTGTTGGAATTGTCCGTGACCGAACATTACTATGACCCCTTGCGTCAAGAAATTATTCATAACTAGCAACTTCATTTGCGTAGAAGTAACGGAAACGGAACCTTATTTTTTAACGGAACCTTAAGGAAAAAATAGTCTAAGTTACTCCTTATAACATCAGCTATAGATAGCCGGCAGATCTGCCAGTCAAAGTCCCGTCAAAATCTGTCCAGCCGTTTCAGAAATTAGCCAGAGCAAACAAACAGACAGACTGACAGACAGTCAGATAGACGGTCAGACAATTAGATTTTTTATTGTACTTATATAAGTACCATTTAAGCTTTCATATCCATTTAGTGAAAAGCTGTTAATTTACAATTACAAACAGACACTTCAATTTCATTTATTTAATAATAATCTTCTTGACATCTATATTATGATATTGATAAAATTTAATTTCATCAACTGTGTCCATCAATTTTACGTGAAAGATCAAAGAGTAGCAAATCTAATATAATATATATGAGTCCCCAGTCCTCACTTCTGTTCTCTCATCTCTCAAACATTTGCAATCACTTTTAGCGTCCGTCACACGTACTGCGTGTTGTGTGCGAGTTTTTGTCACTAATCGCCGTGAAGAAGTTTACTACAATTTGTATGGCATCGAAACAACGCCTCTAGTGGCAAACGATGGTTAAACTAATTCGATGCCATACAAATTGTAGTTAACTACTTCACGGCGACTAGTGACAAAAACTCCACACAGCACACAGTTTTTGTTTTTTATTTTTCCGACTCGCGTTATGACGTAGGTATTAGTCAGAGACCGGCAGTTCAAACCGTGGACGAATTTGACAGCGTAATTAGCAAGACATTTCGATCCGCAGTCCACAGACGCCCTGCACGGCTTATGCCCGGTTCGTATAATCAACGGATCGTCATGGTATAAAAGTTACTATCCGTTTTTCCACAACCGACTACGATTCGTAAATACTGTTCCACAATTAACTTTCTATACCTGCTATCGACGAGCGTCCGTCGGTCGTTCAAATACCGAGCCATTTTCACTCTTAGTTGTGCGTTTCGTTATACGCAAAATTGAAACCGAAAATGGCACAAAATTCAAGACATAATAAATTAGATTCACATATGATTGATAGTAATTAATTTTTTCTATAGTAATAATATTATTATTATCGTACAATCGCAGGTATCTGCGTGTTATTTTATCTTCTTCTTACCAAATACAGTAGAATGCATACACTTAACAAGAACGGGAACGGAACGTAAGCGCCCTTTTGTTTTGTTTGACTGATGACATCCATCATCTTTGCAAAATAAAAGTACGTATATAATCTCTGTTATTACAACTTTTACAGAAGAAAGTATAATAAAGTTTCTAGTAGTGTTTTACGTACAACTTTTGAAATGGATATTACGCCGGTAAGTGCAGATAACATCTATAATTTGATATTTTTCTAACAAACTGTACCTACATGTTTGCCGCTTAAAATATTGCAACGTTTTTGAAGATTTACTTCATTTAGGTATATTTCTGTTACAGAAAACAAAGAAGCCTATAAGCAAGGATGAGGTTGCCCTGCTTGTGGATCTTATACAAAGCAACTCAATACTTACAACAAAAGAGACCAATGCGGCCACAAACAAACTTAAAGAGGAATGTTGGGCTACTTTGACCAACACATTTAATTCAAAATGTGGTCAAATACCACGGCAGCGAGAGCAACTCAAATTGAAATGGGACAATTTGAAAAAAGCTGCTCGTAAAAGAGCTGCGAATATCAGAGTGAACAATTTGAAACTAATTTTTTATTAAATTAAATAAAATAAATTAAATATCGTTTATTTCAGGCTGCATAGGCCCATATTATACCTTATAGACTAACATACATAATATATAATAAACTAACACTAACACTAAACACGTATTGTCTGCGACGTGGGGCGCGAAGTGTTCGGGAGTCGTCCTCTAAATCTTCTGTAGACGACTCCAATCGGCCAGAACTCCTCCTTCTCGAAGGTCGGTATGTTTTGGGTTTGAACTCTCACCACAAAAGAACTAAAGTTCACTTTATGACGAGATTCCAAACGCTCGACCCTCAAGGCGAAGTTGGTTCTTCTCCCGATGTAGCAACATTGTTATTAAAGCATAGAACCTTAATGTCAACAATATCTGATGTAGTGGAGATATCCCATGATTTCTGAAATAACATCAATAATTTATTTCACTATAATGGAGTTTTTACTCTTATTTTAGGTAGGTATGAGGTTATGTTTTCATAGTATATATTTTGACGGTGTACAAATGCCTCCAACATACTAACCTTCCTCCTGTTACTCTTAAGTGTGGATAAACTTCAAGTAGTAACTGTTCCACAGATTCTTTATCAAGTCGAAATCTCCTTTAAAATTCGTACGAATCCAGCGACGCTAAATAATTCACTCTTTCTTTATATACTTTATCACGCCTATTATCTTCTTCTGAATCAGTCTCACTGGAATCCGTGGTGATAATATCGAACACTTCCCTATCACTGTCTGAACTCAACATATCTTCAAATTTCTTGCAGCTTGCAGCGAAAACAGTGAAATAGACACTAACCGACCGAAATTGACAGGTAACCGTATGGCATTACGAATAGTAATTTTGACAAACTACTGACGTTTAAAATATTTATAGGAACGGCCTAAACTGTCTTCTTCGTACATTACGCTTACCGTCCGTTACTAGTAACCCTCCCTTCCGTTAGTAGCAAGCCGACGGTAAGTTGCTTAACGAGACGTTTTTTATAGGAATGGTTTAAGCTTACGCCTCGTATAATATTCCACCATCGTAACTAGAACGGATCGTTTTTCAAATATAGGAACCGGGCATTAAAGAGGAATGTTGGGCTACTTTGACCAACACATTTAATTTAAAATGTGGTCAAATACCACGGCAGCGAGAGCAACTCAAATTGAAATGGAACAATTTGAAAAAGGCTGCTCGTAAAAGAGCTGCGAATATCAGAGTGAATAATTGGAAACTAATTTTTTATTAAATTAAATTAAATTAAATACCGTTTATTTCAGGCTGCATAGGCCCATATTATACCTTAAAGACTAACATACATAATATATAATAAACTAACACTAACATTAAACACGTATTGTCTGCGACGTGGGGCGCGAAGTGTTCGGGAGTCGTCCTCTAAATTTTCTGTAGACGACTCCAATCGGCCAGAACTCCTCCTTCTCGAAGGTCGGTAAGTGATGGGTTTGAACTCTCACCACAAAAGAACTAAAGTTCAATTTATGAAGAGATTCCAAACGCTCGACCCTCAAGGCGAAGTTGGTTCTTCTCCCGATGTAGCAACATTGTTATAAAAGCATAGAACCTTAATGTCAACAATACCTGATGTAGTGGAGATATCCCATGATTTCTGAAATAACATCAATAATTTATTTCACTATAATGGAGTTTTTACTCTTATTTTAGGTAGGTATGAGGTTATGTTTTCATAGTATATATTTTGACGGTGTACAAATGCCTCCAACATACTAACCTTCCTCCTGTTACTCTTAAGTGTGAATAAACTTCAAGTAACTGTTCAACAGATTCTTTATCAAGTCGAAATCTCCTTTGAAATTAGTACGAATCCAGCGTCGCTAAATAAATTACTCTTTCTTTATATACTCTATCACGCCTATTATCTTCTTCTGAATCAGTCTCACTGGAGTCCGTGGTGATAATATCGCTTCTTCCCCATCGCCACTTCCCTATCACTGTCTGAACTCAACATTTCTTCAATTTTCTTGCAGCTTGCAGCGAAAACAGTGAAATAGACACTAATTGACCGAAATCGACAGGTGACCGTATGGCATTACGCATAGTAATCTTGACAAACTACTGACGTTTAAAATATTTATAGGAACGGCCTAAACTGTCTTTTTCGTACATTACGCTTATCGTCCGTTACTAGTAACCCTCCCTTCCGTTAGTAGCAAGCCGACGGTAAGTTGCTTAACGAGACGTTTTTTATAGGAATGGTTTAAGCTTACGCCTCGTATAATATTCCACCATCGTAACTAGAACGGATCGTTTTTCAAATATAGGAACCGGGCATTAGAACGCAGTCAGGTCCGCGGTATCAACTGTATATTTGATGGGCGCTATTATGTCATACCTATTACTAAAATATAACAACTTAATTCGACCTTTGGTTAAGAGCAAGACACGTTCGGCTTTAGTGTTCCGTGTATATTCTTCTTCCAAGATCAAAGTCATACGAAGGTTGTTGAAAGACGTTTTTATAACAAAAATATTAAATTATTATTATAAAATATTTTCCTTGTCCGGACGATTTTTAGAGTTCCGTGGTTCACGTCTCAGAGCCCTTATACTTTCATCCGTCTTGTCTGTCCGTCCATCCGTCCGTCCGTCTTCGGCTTACTGTCCAAACGGTTAGTGCTAGAAAGATGAAACTTTGCATGGATATCCGTTTTTATGATAATATAAACTTTAAAGCGCATTTTTTTTTTGTTAAAAACAGGCGTCCTTTCCTCTAAAAGCTAAACGATTGGCTCGAAAAATAAATTGGTGATGGTAGTCTATATGATGAACGTTGAAGGAAAACTATAACGGCTTAGAACATTACTTTGTTACTTCGGGAATTATTTCTTTATAAGAGATTAGAGGCCTAACTTGAAAAATTCGCTTACATGGAAAACTTCGTACACATAACGAAAAATATTATGTTTAATTGCTTGTTGTTGACGCACTTGGCCGGTTGTTTTTGTGTGCCTTTGCTTTGTGTCAGTGCCTTTAGCCAAGTTTGACGAGTTGACGAATAAATAAAATACAAAAATTGACATTCTATGGACGAGATCTGGTTGGACGAGCTGACGCATGACTCCTATAAACTTACTCGAGACGCTATACTTTATGATGAGAGTCAAAGATAGGGACTCAACTCTTCTGAAGATAGTAAACCTTCTCTGTTGGACTCCCAGCACGAAATCTAAAAGTTTATAGAGAGCTAAGTTTCACCAAACTAACTTTGGTCTAGGCGTAGCTTAAACCCTTTATAAGCGACTTCAAAAAAAAGGAGGCGGTTTATTATTTTTTTGTATGTTCAACGATTACTCCGCTGTCTGTGGACCGATTTTCAAAATTCTGTTTTTGATTTATAGGGTATAATCCCAAATTAGTCGTTTTGACATCATATTGGTGACTTGATGATGGGATCCATGATAAATCGAGGGAACTCCTCGAAATTTATACGGACACATATGGATTTTGACTTTTTCTGAAGTAGTCCAAGCATATGCTACCAAAAAGTAAAATTTTGCACCAAGGTATACCCTGGATCCAAAGGTACTAGGTAGGTAGGACAGAACTCTGAGTCCTTATAGTTTATAGTTACATGTTTGGGGTTTCCGGCGTTGTTTAAAGAACTGTAAGCATATGCTATCATATCACTTACAGTAATCATCATCACCACCATCTCCACAAGAAACACCAACATATTATTATGATGACATAGGTAGGTACTCACTACTCGTCAGAGTTTTGCGCACTGATATCAATGTCTTTGAAATTTTGCTATTGCCAAAATTGTACTCGTATTCGTGATCATCATCATCATCACTATAGAATACTATTAATTAATGCTTACCGATACATTTTTGCCGCCGACTATAACAATAATTAGTAATAAGTATATTTAATAATATATTATTTAATAATATATTTAATAGTATCTTATCTTTATCATTTCTGGTGATTATTTAGTAGGTCTGCAGATCAGAAATGCTTATTTGGGAAAATACCACGGCTTCTCCGAAAACCGGCATGAAATAGCGCTTGAGTTTGTTTTGCCGAGAGAGTGAGAATAGCGGAGGCTTTTTTGTATTTATAACTTTCTTAAAATGTATTAATAATAATAAAGATAGTAAATTCACTAAAAAGAGAAAAAATATTATTCTTGAACAAAAATAAATCCGACATCCAAAGTAAAAATGCACAAAAAAGTATGAAATAAAACTTATAGTAGTTACATCATAGATGATAAGTACTACTACTGAAAAGTTACATTCTCTTTGTTATGAGTATGGGCCAATTTGGACCACGGAGCGAGTTCTAGTAAATGAAAATTATGTGAAGCAATACTGAGCTACCAGTACTTATGTAGTTATTTTTAAACAAAAAATTAAAACCGATTTCCAAAGTAAAAATGCACAAAAAACTAAAAAAAACTGTGTAAAATTATTACAGCCTCACCAAATCGATACTCTGGCTCAGTCGAATACTTGTGTGTTGAGGTCACCCTACATCACAAAAGAGTCTTGCTCTGTGTGTTCTATAGCCCGTCTATGCGTATAGATTATTTTAACACCTTGGAATCTCTGCTAGCCACACACAGCGCGATCTACGACTACACTTTGCTTGCGGGTGACTTTAATACTTGTCTCATAAAATCTGATTCCCGTGCCTTTAAGCTCCGCTCTTTACTTTCGTCCCTCAACCTCAGCATCCTTCCGCTTTCAGCAACCCACAACGCTCCAAATTGCACTCCTTCTCTCTTAGATTTTCTCGTCACCTCGTCTCCCGATCTCATAGCTTCTCATAGCCAATTCCCCTTTAACCTTTCATATCACGATTTAGTTTTCCTTTTATTTAAAATTAAGCCTCCCCGTCGAAAACCCAAGTATCAATTCCTGCGCAGTTTTAAGAACATAGATTTGGAGGCTCTTAAACGTGATCTGTCTAATACTAACTGGTATCCTGTCTACTCAGTCACGGATATTGACCTTAAGGTGACATTACTAAATAATGTACTAACCAACATTTTTGATAGACATGCCCCTCTTAGAAAAATCAAAGTCAAGCACGTACCGGCACCCTGGCTCTCGGAAGACATTATAACTATGAAGGCCAAGCGCTACCGAGCCATGGGTCGATATAGGAAACGACTAACGGATGAAAATTTAGCGAAGTACAAGTATCTCCGGAATCGCTGCAGTCGTCTGTGTAGAGATGCTAAAAGACACCACATATACTATTCTATAGACCAATCTAACCCCTCCCAGATCAGGAAATTTCTTTCGACACTTGGCATTGGAAAATCTTCAGTCAGTTCTGACAGCACTGTGGACCTAAATGCGCTCAACGCTCACTTCTCTTGTCCACCTGTAATCGTTGACCAGGTAACAAAAGCGCGCACCATTTCCCATCTCTCTTCCTCTTCCCTCCATTCTTGTATCTCGTTTTCATTCGATTCTGTTACTGAGGACGATGTTAGCAAGCATATTAAGGCTATAACATCTACTGCTGTGGGCAATGATAACCTTAGTCCCCGTATGATATCCCTCGCCCTTCCTGAACTCTTGCCAGTTCTCACACATGTCTTCAATTATTATTTGGCAACGAGTTGCTTTCCTTCCGCATGGAAACGTGCTGATGTTATTCCACTACCCAAAACCTCTAATCCCTCTTCTTTATCCCACTACAGACCAATCTCTATATTATCATACCTTTCCAGAGCACTTGAACACATTGAACACATCCACATGCAGCTTTCTCACTTTTTAACCTCTAATAATTTGCTTTCACCTTTTCAATCCGGTTTCCGTTCTGGTCACAGTACTGTTACAGCGCTGCTAAAAGTCACAGATGATCTACGCCTAGCCTTGGAAAATAAGTGTGTCTCCATCCTAGTGTTACTCGACTTTAGCAGTGCTTTCAATTCTGTAGACTTTGACATCTTCCTTTCTGTCCTTCGCTCCCTTAACATATCCTCCTCGGCCATAAACTGGTTTGATTCAAATCTTCGGGGACGTTCGCAGCGAGTTCGCTCTGATGAGGCTACCTCAGACTGGTGTGATCTTGATGCAGGAGTACCCCAGGGTGCTGTTCTTTCTGCACTTCTCTTCTCCATTTTTATAAACACTATCACCTTATTAATCAAAGCTAACTTTCATCTTTACGCAGACGACCTGCAGATCTATCGCCATTCATATATTCATGAATTAAACTCTGCAGTTACCGACATCAACTCTAATCTACAACGAATGCGAACTGGGCAAAATCTTTCGGTCTGTTGGTCAATCTTAGCAAATCGCAAGCTATGATCATAGGTAGCAGATACATGACTCAACGCTTAGATAATGTGCCTAGAGTTATATATGATGGTATCATTATTAATTACACAGATTCTGCTAAAAACTTAGGTATAATTCTAGACAGTAATCTCTCCTAGGTACGTCAGGTGAGTGAAGTGAGCAGAAAGGCTCACTACTCGCTGCACACGTTGAAGTGCCTCCAAAACTTTTTGCCTATAAACACCAAAATTTTCCTTGTCCAGACACTCATCTTCCCTATCCTTGACTATGCCGATTTCTGCTACTTAGACGCTAGCGAGGAGCTGTTAACTAAACTGGAACGTTTACAGAATATCTGTATTCGTTTTGTGTTTGGTCTAAGAAAGTTCGACCATGTTTCAGCCTTTCGATCGAAACTCAAGTGGCTCCATATCCGCCTTCTGCGCAACACCCATATCCTCTGTTTACTCTACAACATTTTGCATAATCCTCGCTCTCCTCGTTATCTTCTTGATCGATTCAATTTTTCTCGACCCCTCGATATTCCATGCAGGTCCACTGTCAGGACAAATCTTTCTCTCCCCTCCCATCGCTCCAACTTCTACTCCTACTCATTCACTGTTTATGCAGTTAGATTGTGGAACTCTCTTCCTCACACCATTCGCGACAGTCCCAACATCGATGTATTTAAAAGACGCTTGAAAGAGCATTACCTCAATCCTGAATCCATATAGATATCGTTATTATGTATACGTTTAGTATTTATATATTATAGTTATATTAATATTATATTAGTATTTATATATATTAACTAGCTATAATTTTTAAATTATTTATTTAGTTTATTTACTATATTTTATTTTATTATAGATATAAATATTTGATGATTGTTTATACAATAATTGTAGAAATAATATTGTGCACGTCCTAACTGCTATATTTCATCCCATTTCTCTCCGTAAGGCTGCTGGGAGAAATTTCTAATTAGAAATAAGCAGTCCTTTGTGTCATCTTTCTTTGTTAATTGTATTGTCATAATTTCTGTGTGTACAATAAATTGTTAAATAAATAAAAAAACTATGAATTAAAACTTATTTTCTAAATAATTCCCCTTTTATTTTCGGCTAAAATGTCAATATTTATCTACTGAATCTTCTTAATATTGAAGTCGGTACCAGCCCAAACAATATCCTATGATATTTTATAGAACTCACGTTCAAATTTGCTGGTACGGACTTCAATATTAAGAAGATTGAGTAGAGAAATAGTTGACATTTTAGCCGAAAATAAAATGGGAATTATTTAGAAAATAAGTTTTATTTTATACTTTTTTGTGCATTTTTACTTTGGCAGGCAGGTTTTAATTTTTTGTTTAATAATAATTTATATTATAAATCAATAATTTAAGTTTTTATCTTCTTACTTCTTATTCAATATGGGAACTATACATCGAATGAAACATTCTAGACTTACTAAAACAACTTGGTAACGGTGATGATAGATTTATGTTCATATTATTTATTGTTGTGAAGATCTCTGATTTTATTCATGGTATGTTTTCCTTATACTAGTCTCAATAATTATAGTAGCCTCGAATCTTGATGCTTCGAAACGCACCAAAATGCACGAATTGTATTTATATTTTAATAACTATTATGATTTTAACATCTTAATTGAGTGTTAATTAAATATGGATAAAGAATCCTGCGGCCGCATGAAACTTTGGAGTGGTCCTTATTTGCAATAAATTAAAACCACATTAACATTGCCATAGCAAATTAATGCCTCCTTGCGCTAGTAGTAATAAATGAAACGCGAGAATTCTCAATCGCGGTATTTACATTCTCATCAAAGCCTGGCTAAAAGAAGAAAAAACTGCACTGTAAATAGAACTCTGTGTGAATACAATTCAGCTGAAAATAAACGTGTCTAATGTCAGATTTGACAGCTATACACGATATTAGCGTAAAGCTCTATTTACAGTGCAGTTTATTCTATAGCCAGTCGCAACCACAAAAAACCTTTTCAGAACAATGCCACAACTGGAGACTGCCGGCTGCCAGGAGATCGCCCCCATCAGGGAGTGGTTGGTCAAGCAACCCCATCTGCCGAACGACATCGGTGAGTTATATAATACAAGTTGCACTAATTGCATAGACGTTATAGAATTTATAGACCAGGTATGTCGAGGCAAAAACTGTCCCCATTTAAATGGCCCCACTTTTTTGCCAAGGGGCCATTTAGACATTTAATATATGGTGAAATCAAGATGGCGTAACTTTTTCTTGTATAAAGATTTGTTCTGTCAAATGTACCTCATAGGCTCATAGCCCATCCTTAGTTTTGAAATCTTTGTTTAATTGTTTCAAAATTTATAAATTCGATAATTTGTGAGGATTTATAATATGTATGTTCCACGCAAAACCACTGAATGGAGACATACAGTTTTAAGACGTACTGTGCTCAAAATTCAGATACAATTTTAAAAATATACTAGGAATTGTGTAAGTTCTTCTATTGTGTAAGTGCAATAGGCACGGTAAATAAGTTACATTTAAATTAGAGCAATATAGCACAGATATTTTATTGACTCCATGTATTTTTATCTTGTTATGTATTTATGTAACTTTCTAAAGTTGCTGAGTGTAAATCTGCACTTTAAATGACAATGCTGATGGAACCACAGGGCACTGTGGTGTTCACGCCCGCGCCGCGGTGAATGGTGATACACCCGAGTGATGTCCTTTTCGGCAATAGCACATTACTACTTTCCTATTCGCACGCATCTTGGCGTCCTCACGCGTTATATTTAGTATTTTTTTTTGTTTAATATTAGGTCATTTCATATGAAATTGGTGTTTTGGTAAAGGAGGAACACAAAGTCGTTTTTTTTAAACATAATATATTTTTATTAAGCTATTGCATAGCTTCTATAGCGGACCTTGAGCACGGGGACCGAATCCAGAAATTCCGTAACGAAAAAACCTCACGCTCCCCACTCCGACGGGCACGGAGGTGTGGCTTGAAGGCCGTGCATCGTCTAACGTCATATCAGTTCGGCAGTCTTCGACACGGCGTTCTGTGCGTGCGATAATGCTATGCAATAGCTTTACCGCGGCAGTCCCCGAGTGCCACACGTCTTTTTTAATCAAAGTATTATTCCATTGCTATCTATGCACTTTTGCCATCTCATCGGTAGTTCATTGATTCCTTTACTAAAAATACTTTCGGACAGAAAGCAATAAAATATTTGAAGGCGCTTTGAACTGCCACATCGAAGTTGAATTTTTCCCTTGCAAGAAGTTATCTAAATTTCTAAAAAAATGGTAATCTGTTGGAGCAAGTAAAGTACGACAAAACGCGAATTTCATTGTAAGGACCTAATAATTTGTATTTCTGTTTTTGTTTCATGTTTAATATCTATGTCTTGTTTTGTTTTGTTTTTTTCTCGTTTTATGTTAATTTTATTTTACGAATCATCTTATTGTGTTTTTATAGCGTAAATCATATGTATGTAATTGTCTTATTTTGTCAAATAAATATCTTATTATTATGTAAATCTGACGTGCATTTTTCTTAAATTAGATTATATATATATATATATATATATATATATATATATATATATATATATATATATATATATATATATATATATATATATATATATATATATATATATATATATCATTATCATTGAAACCAGGCCAGCTACGCAGGAGTTATGTTATAGTGCCCAAGTGTGTGCGCAGTACACAAGAGCACCCTCTCTACTTAATTATAAATTAAGTAAAAATACAAGAAACAAAGTGAAGTGTACCGCACAAACCGTGAAGGTTTATGGTACACATAAAGCTGTATCAAAAGTTGTATAAAAAAAATTATTAAAAAAATTAACTGTTCGTTTCCTCGTTGCACTTTTCCGGTTGCTGGTTGCATTGTCTCACGCTACAGTTAAGCGTCATTATAATTATACTCACTGAATATAGATTAAGTACTAATTACTACTGATATTTTTGTAGCTTAGAAAAAAAAATCTCTGCAACATTTAGCAGTAGCTACCTATACTATTTGTATTACCGGCCAAGAGGTTTCTAGATAAGGACTCTCTTCACTCTCTTAGAAAGCCCAAAACTTTTGTCAAATAAGTTAGCTCTAAAATATAGAGTTTTACTTTTACCTATAATCCTACTAAGATAAATTTTTACTTTTTTTCTTTCTTATAATTTTGTACTTTTTTGTCTACGACGCCTAACTTGTAAAACTAAGTACGAAAATGCAGTTTTGCCGGGGAATTCAATAGGTGACGTTGTGGATTTTGCATTTCTTTCATAAATTTGTGTTATTTCGGTTCTAAATGTGTAATATTGGTAGAATATTAGCCTTTACCTATGAAATTGCCGTTTTGTATGAAAAAATTTAAACGAATTTTTTTCATGTATTTTTTATTTGTATTAATCGAAGTAATCACCCATGCAATCAATGCATCTTTGCCAACGCAGTGACAGTTTATTGATGCCATTCTTAAAGAAATCAGCTGGACGGGAGGCAACAAATTCTTCAAAGGCATTTTGTACTGCCTCTCGGGTCTTGAATTTTTTTCCGACCAAGAAGTTATCCAAATTCTGGAAAAAGTAGTAGTCTGTAGGCGTAAGGTCTGGTGAGTAGGGATGATGACGGAGAGCTTCCAACCCCAGTTCTTGCAACTTGGAGACCGTCTGCTGTGCAGTATGAGGTCGCGCGTTGTCGTGCAGGAGCAGCGGAGACGAGCGATTGACCAATGCTGGTTGGAGATGTGCCAGCTTCTCCATCATTGTGTTCAGTTCTTCACAGTACACATTTGCAGTAATGCTCGACCCGTTTGGTAAGAAGCTGAGATGAATCACACCGGCGCTAGACCACCAAACAGTGACCATCACTTTTCTAGGGGTAAGTTTTCGTTTAGGGCATTGTTTGGTTGCTGAACCAGGATCCAACCAACTTGCTGAGCGCTTGGGGTTATCAAACAGAATCCATTTTTCATCGCAGGTAACAATGCGGTTCAAAATTCCTTCACTTGTGTGTCTGTTGAGCAGTGCAAGGCAAGTCTCGACGCGTACTTCGCGCTGGCGATCATTGAGTTCGTGGTTCGTGGGTGCCCCATTTGTCAAGCTTTTTTACCTTGCCAATTTGACGCAAATGGACCAATATTGTTTTGACGCTAACGTCGAAAGCTGCTGCTAATTCAGCAGTAGTAGTGTAGCTTCCACAATCGCCTTTAATTCATCATTGTCGACCAGTCTTCGGACGACCGCGAGGTTCATTTTTCAGGTCGAAATTTCCAGAACGGAAGCGAGTAAACCAATAACAGGTGGTGCGTTGGTTTGTAGTGTTAGCTTCGTAAACGTCGTTGATGTTGCGTGCCGCTTGTGCCGCGTTGCTGCCACGACGGTACTCATATTCCATAATTACTCGAATTTTTAACGTATCCATGATGACGAAAAAAATTGAAATGCGATGAAAATGTAACACTAATCAATAAACAAATGACAACTTTTGGAAAAAGATAACCATTTTTTTTAAATAAAATTAATTTGGAAAATTAGAATTCTTAGCTAAACAATAAATATTTTGATTTGAATTGACCGAACGGCAATTTCATAGGTAAAGACCTATTATTAACCAATAAATATTCCTTATCGTTCACAAGTGTGGGCAAGTGGTACAACTTCTAAAAACGTGCTATTTTGTGTTTCCCGCCAAAACTCCCTAGGAACTTTCAGTAAAGCTTCTACCACTTTACTCAATCGACTGACATGACTCATGGACTGCACTGACTATTTATTTGGACTTTGACTTTAAATAGACTAGACTTGATGATTTAGGAATACGGTGTTCAAAATTGAAACGAAAGTTCTATTTTCCGCCTTTTTAACTAGACACTGGCAAATGGTTATAAGCCGATGCCATTTATAAATAAATATATAAAAGTACAAAAATACGAAATAATAAGTTAACATGTAAAATATTGGTATCAAAGTAAGGGAACTCTACGTTGACGAGTCCGACTCGCACTTGACCTGTTTTTTATTTATTAAAAAGTTATTATTTTTATTTTTTTATTATGATCAGTGTCTACTAATTTACTATAAAAAAAAGTAAGTCACCGAGCGGGATTCGTCCGCGTCTTAACCCGCTGGACCAGATGGACATTGGCCGGTAAGACGAAATTAGCGACTATATTCTGCGTGAACAGAAAAACGCATTAAAACTCGAAAACACGCGTTTTCCCAAACATAAGACTAATCTAGATCGATTGTTTACCCCCGAAAACCCCCATATACCAAATTTCAGCGAAATCGTTAGAGCCGTTTCCGAGGTCACAGAAACATATAAATATACAAGAATTGCTCGTTTAAAGTATAAGATAAGACATAAAACTACACACTACTTTATTACTTTGTATATTTCCATTACTAATATGATTCTTGCCGAACAAAAAATGAGCTCACGTTTTTACACCTTAACAATCTGCTCATATATAAAATTCTCGTGCTACGGTCCACGGACCACAGTGTTTGTTATGAAACTCCTTCAAAACCACTTGACTGATTTTTATGAAGTTTTGTAGGAGTATTTTATATTAATAAACTTATGAGAATAGGTTGTAAGCTATTTTTCATTCGTGGTCCCTCCTCATTCACTAAGTGATAAGGGTGGCCCATGCCTAAAATTGATTATTTTTCATTTTTATTTTTACCCATCTAACATCAATCTCCATTGTTTAATAGGGATATTATTACTACTGTAATAATCTTAAACACTCCGTTGTCAATAACTCTTTCACACATTGCCTGTAGTTTGTAGGCGTATGTAGTAGGTATAAGGTGTAGGTGTAGATAGTAGGATAGGTGTAGGTTGTTGGTATTGGTAGAAGGTGTAGGTTGGTGTAGGTAGTTGTAGTTAGTATATGTTGTTTGTAGCTTTAGGTAGTAGTTGTAGGAGTAGGTAGTAAGTGTAGGTATAGGTTGTAGGTGTAGTTGTTTGGGTAGAAACTGTAGATGTAGGCCGTAGGTACATATTTATTAATTCCAGTGTCCATAGTAAAGGCAAAACAACGTTTGGTGGGTACAGCTAAAGTGCGGTCGCGGAGCACGTATAATTTCATACATTGATTTATCGTTATTAGTCTCTGTCTGTCTGTAGCACAGTCTATGAGTTTGAAGTGAGTAAGGCGAGTCGCTTTTTTCGTCAGTCTCGCGCTTATCCAGTGGGTCTAGCAGGATTTTTTACTGGCGGCGTAAACGTAACGATATCAAACGTAGTATTATGAGAATTGTATGAAAAACTGTCAAAATCATGACTGCGCCCAAACACATTTCATTCGATAACCTTACGTTTACGCCGTTGTCAAATGTGCCTGCTAGGCCCCTAGGTGATTTGTGCTAGGGATATAGACCGAGAGCGTAAACCCTACGATGTAAAATTAATAGTTTATCACCTATCGTGTCGTCATCGTCATGATCATCATCAACATTCATTGTAACATCACAAATAGAGGGGACGATGTTCACTGTATGCAGCTGAAAAAAAAAAACAATGAACATACTCTTGTGTATAATATGTAAGTACACACACGTCACACGTGGCTCGAACTTGAAGGGCGATGTTCTGTAAGTGCATGCTTGATGTGTGCGTGACTTCTTCTTATATTTATAAATCTATGGTAATAGCAACATATTTATTAATTTTAGATGACATTCTCCTTAAGCGGTTCTACGCGTCCTGTAACAAGAGCACGGAGCGCGCGAAGAAAACTCTGGACCTGTTCTTCACGATCCGCTCCACCGCGCCCGAGCTGTTCAGCCAGCGAGACCCCATGTCGCCGGAGATACAGAGGATATTCGACATCACGTGGGTATTATACCGCGTGCACACGCAATACACGGCATGCAACAACAGATTTCTTAATATTGCAAGCTGTTCGTCAAACGTGTGCACAAGACGTGCTGACAATTAGCTGTTTTATATCACACACAGGGCCTGAACGTTATATCGTATATCGTTGATAGGATGCTAGACTTTTAGCATGCATCTTAATTCTAAAAAAAATACAATCATTGGATCGAATCTCAAGGGTCTTTAACACTCCCCCCGGTCTATTCTACGCTACATTAAACATTACTTTGTATTTTAATAGGACTTCCTGGTAGTTTCTTTTTCCGCACCATTATAATTAGCCTTATAATACGTTCGATAATATAAAGAGTTGTTAGTACATACATCTTTATGACGACCTCTGTGGCTCACGTCATCAGTGGTTAGTGGCGCTCAAGCCCGAGGTCGCGGGTTCGAATCCAGTCAGGGAACAAAAAAGTTTCTGTGTTCCTGGTCATGGATGCGTATTGTATAATAAAAAACTTAAATATAAGTATAGTATAAAATTATTAAATATATTTCCGTTGTCTGGTACCCGTAACACGTACCCGTTACACGTACCCGTAACACGTACCCGTAACACAGCGTCCATAGAAATAAATATTATTATCTTTTGTTTTTTTGAATTATGAAAACATCCACATTTCTAATTTTCAGAGATATGATGCCCCTTCCCAACAAAACGAAGGAGAACTACAGGGTGTTCCTGTACCGCCTCAACAATCCAGACTACGATCTGTTCAACTTTATAGACGGAATCAAAACGTTCTTCATGCTCGCAGACACCAGACTCACGGAGGAGACAGACATACCGTCAGGGGAGATACCCATATTTGACACCATGAATATCAACCTTAAGTTCGTGAGCAAAATAAACATACCTGTGCTAAGAAAATACATGCTGTATACACAAGTAAGGCCATATTTCTTTAGGAGCATTAGTTGGGGTAAAAATTATTTTATGTTGTCTTTAGTAAAATATATTAATAAAATAAAGTCTTCTTAAAATAAAGTGCAAATAAAAATTGGACAGTAGGTACTAGCTTTCGCCCGTGGCTTCGCCCGCGTAAATACAGTATCCCACGGGAACACTGTACTTTTAAAAATTATCTGTTGTTAATCCAGTATGTTCAGTAGTTTTTGAGTAACAGACATCCATCTATCCATGCTCACAAACTTTCCGTTTATAATAGTAGTAGGATTCTTCACAGTTTTTATAACTTGTTATATAGAAAAAAAAATAGAGTGTGAGCTTCAGACCGCTCGGCAGAAGTAAAAACTTCATTGGCAATCGTAATCAATTTATTTGTAAATAAAGTAAATAATATTAGAACCGCTCACCCGATCGAGCCTTTCACCTCAAGAGCGGATCAGCCTCACTTACAACATACGAAAAAATGTGTGTGCAGTGCGCCAAAAGAAATTTTCACTTCAAAAATATCTTCTTGATCTATTTTCAACGACGACGAATCAAAAATGACAGGATAAACTAGCATAATTCTACGTCGTAGCGTGAAACTACGACCCTTCTACAGTCTTGTAGAACAATAATATTATGAATATTTTTTATTGCATTGCAGGAGGCTCTACCTATCAGATTAAAGCAGGTGCACATTATAAACGCCCCCGCGTATGTCCAGAAGATGTACGCGTTATGTAAGCCGTTCATCAAACCTGAAGTCGCTGAAATGGTGAGCATTTGTAAACTGATTATTTCGTTATCTCGCATAGCAATATAATTATCTGTAGACCAGTATAGCGCAGCGAGTAATTATAAAATTGGTTTGTACCTAATGATTATTTTGTAAGCTATGATTTATTATGTTTTGTATAGCGGTATAAAATATTTTATAATTTTTTTAAGCACATAAAACAACAACATAATAACAAGCAGATTTTTAATTTTACTGCTCTAAAGTTGCCCGCCAGATTCCGGCGTTTGTCCTGTTATTGTCTAAAACAGTGTGTATAAAAATTTCAGATAAAATTCCACGAGCCAAACTCTGACACCCTGTATACGGACGTGCCCAAGGAGCTGCTACCCACCGAGTACGGCGGACAGGCCGGCACCGTCGAAGACATCAAGCGGTACTGGATCCAGCGGATTGAGGCTAAGAGGTGAGATTGTTAAGGAATCCGGAACGCTGGTGAAAATTCAGAGCACTGAAAATAGAACTCTGTGCTAATACAATAGAGTTGAAAGTTGTTCAATAGAGTCACCAGAATACGGAAACAGCTTAGCCAAATGACCTATAACTTAGCCCAAGAGGGGATTTTTGAAGTAACTCGAGCGCATCAAATTAAGGTGTCCTAAATATCTCTTGTGATCAAGGTATAAAAATCAGTTTTTTTGTTTGGGGCGTAAAAAATGTTAAGTAGGTCTCAAAGAAGCTCAAACTTAAATTACTGACGATTTGAGTAACAAATATTTTGCAAATGTAACCTTTTTGTTATTTTTATACTTCGGCTTAAAAGCTGAAGTATAAAAGTATAAAATTAAGGTTTTAACCCTAATTGTGAATTTTTATAGAGATTGGTTCCTGCAGAACGACGAGAAATGGACAGTGAACGAGGCTCAGAGGCCTAAGGAGTGTGTGGACGACCGAGCTGACGAGATCAAGGGCCTGCCCGGCTCCTTCAGGTCGCTGGCATTTGATTGATTATGATAATAAATATAATAAAATATACAGGTACAGTAACAAGGAAATGCTATTTAAGCAAAGTATATTATTTAAATTCTACAGGTTTTATATTATCGCAAATATTTTTCGATTAAATTGTATCAGCTCCTATTTCATATCCATTTGTTACTTTATGTACCTACTAGTTTTCTTAAAATTGTTATTGTTAGATTTTGTTTATAAAAGGTGTCGATTAAACTGTGTGTTGATTTAGGGACAGCCTGTGGAATCATAAGTGTAATTATAAACGCAGTTACCGTTACTTGAAATTAGTTGAAATATTTTTAATTTTAATTTTTTTTATAAACTAACTTCTCTATCTCTAATAAATGAATTCACTAGACAACTTTTTGAAATTTTTGTTTTCTGAAAATTGCTGTACCTACCAATAAATTGGTAACAAGTGTGAAATAAAGTTTAGTTTTTTTTTATCTTTTACACGTAATCTTTTAGGTTAATGCGTTGGCCGTAAGAACTAAAGTGTTACATCCTTTTATATTTAATTGCCATTATTAAAAACAATATTTTTTAATTATAGTTTAATTTTTACACCAGAAATACCCTCAGTATTATTTATTTTATTCTTAGAGCATTAAACCAACATTTTATTACTTACTACAATATAACTTTATAAAATATTATTATATATAATTTTTTAAACAATAAAAATAAATTAAACCTAAGATTATTATGATGAAAACTGCATAATGCATTTCTTTTTTACAACAGAGCTATCTATGTACAGATTCCCACAAAGGAACAAATTTTCCTATTCATTATAATCCAAGCATAAAGTATTTCTTTAATTAAACTAGCACCTACGAGGATTTCTTTTAAAAATCTTTACATTGTACTATCATAGAGGCATCTTGGAGGAAGTAAAGGACGGCATGCAGTCAGTGAAGTCACAATACAATTCTCAATGACATGTCAGTTTGTATCTTAATATTATTATAATATAATACCTACGAACAACGGGAAACCGCTTAAGAATTAGACGACAGTACACCGCACACAGTACACACAATCGTAGCTATACCTCCCAGCCTATGAAGTATGAGGAGATCCTAGCCCCTAGGTATCAGTAAATTTTATTGCTTCTAAACTTTAAGATTTAAGATTCAAAGTCTAAACTCTAAAGCAACATTATTATCCATAAGAGTAAATAAATCGCAGTGTATCAATCTATAGACAGGGTCCTGAAGGATCCATTCATTACGTTGACATCTGTCTTCTTTGGTATCTTCGACGCGTCTCCCTTCCATAAATTGTCGTCGAGGAACATTTTTCTAGAACAATAATAATATAATAATAATTTAATGGTGAAATAATTATGATTAATATATTGAGTACTATATTACTGTAGACTATACAGTAGTATTGATAATTCATTCAAGATCTGCACAAAAGTATCTCATTCTAGCCACCAGGCCTATAATACAAGTCTTTCCTCAATACTAATATCTTAATTGATTGTTTTTTTTTTATTGCATAAATCAATAGTAATCCTAAATATTATGAGTAACTTCTTAAAAGAAACAGTATATTAAAAAACAATATTTTCATAGTAACAGCGATTTGTAATACAGAGAAGAAAACTCGTGAAAACGCTCCGTACAAAAGTCTGACGTCACGCCATCCCACAGCTGAATGAAATATATAGGTCGCAGGAACATATTTGCTAATATCTCTACGAAATGATTGCGCTCGAAATCATAATAACTTATCGAATATTTTTGTATTTCATGCAAGTAAACTAATTATGTTGGTTTTTTACACACGAATTAATTATAAAAAAAATATTCCGGCTTTTTTGTAATTTTGAAAAGCACATTACAAAACTACACATACAATTTTATATTATTTTACATGTATCAAGTGGTAATTTCTCAATATATCAGAATATATAAATTAATCTAAATATTTTAGATCGGGCTTACTGCAAGAATGCACATTTCACATGAAAATAATATTTTCTGGGATAGAGATGCATCAAACGGTTTATATGTTATAGAATATATTATAGACATACCGGTTCTTTAAGACTGCCTCCCACATTTCGTATGAGCTGTCTCGTAAATTCAATGCTTCACCTCCGTAGTCTGTGGGAAATGTTTTTGTATCCATAAACTTCTTGATGCTCGCGTCATCTGCGCATATGTCAATCTGAAAGAAACAGTTATTTCAGCGACCTACTATGGTAAAGCATGGATGGAGCGACTAAAATACACATATTAATATTAAAGAAGAAAAATTTGTTTTTTTGTTTGCATTTGAATAGGCTCCGAAACTACTCGACCGATTTTGATGAAATTTGGCACAGATATAGTTAGAGTAGACCACGGGGAAGGACATAGCTACTTTTTATTGCGGTAAAATGTACGGTTACAGCTGAATTTCTTTATGAGCGCACGAAGTCGCGGGGAACATCTAGAAGGTGCATACAAAAACCACTAACAAAGCTTACTACTTCCTTCTAAAGAGGGTTGTAAAACTACTAAGTTTGTAACACTGGCTTGGTCTTTTAGATAGTCATACCTGCTCCTACCAAAATAACTTGGTTAGGGTCAGTTCACACCGATACGAGACGATTCGCGACGCAACGCTGTATTTTTAAGATGGCTACTAAAAAGTAAAAATAAGTACACAAAAAAGTATGAAATAAATCTGATTTTCTAAATAATTCCCATTTTAAATACGGCTAAAATTTTTACTACTTCTCTATTCAATCTTCTTCAAAATATATATATATATATATATATATATATATATATATATATATATATATATATATATATATTTTTCTCTCTCTCTCTCTTATCTTATATAATATTCTATTAATCTTATATAATAAAAATATAATCTCTCTCTCTCTTATATATTATAATTTATACTATTATAAATGGGAAAGTTTGTAAGGATGGATGGAGAGATGGATGGATGTTTGTTACTTTTTCACGCAAAAACTACCAAACGGATTTCGATGACTTTAGGTTTAGGCTCTGGATTAAAACATAGGCTACTTTTAATCCCGAAAAAGTACAGTATTCCCGTTCGATCCTGTATTTACGCGGGTAGAGCCGTGGGAAATAGCTAGTCTTCTTATATAATGAATAAGGTTTAGGTATCGTTTCGTATCGGTGTGAATTGACCCTTATAATAAAATTAATAAAATACCTATTCATACAATACTTACAATTTCAATAACATTTGCGGAGAGTATTGGCTTTATTAAATTGTAAAACATATCCGTAATCGGTGGCGCATTTATCAAGAAAATCTTCTTTATTCTTACTGGCATGCCTTCCTGAAAAATGTTAAAGAAATAAACTTATGTAGGTAATAAATGTATGTGTAATGTAAATAAACAAATCGTGATATCAGAAAGTAATGCAACGAAATTAGGCTATTCGTACCAGTAAATACATTATATAATCCTTCAACAGGACCAGATTTAGTTTTGGTAAGTGTTTAATGGTGACTGTTTTCAAGTCCAACACCACTGCGTGGTTTTCAGCAATATGGTGGATTTCTTTTATAAACCAATCCACTTTCAAAGATAAGGTCTTGCAAACATCTTGCAGGACGAAATTGTCTATATCATCCCCTAGTCTGAAGAAAAATATGTCAAAGTCCCCACAGGTGTAGCACGCTGAGTCGCTGGAAAAAACAAGACTAATCAGATCACACCAAAACGCGACGCAGCGCTACATTTTTAAGATAGCGATTCAAAATTGAACTTTATTCACTACACAAGAAGATACACCATCGATTGCATGAGCGGCGCCGCGCTACGCAGCCCGGTGCAACTCAAAATCTTATAATAAAACGTGTATCATTTTGTCCAGTGAATAAAGTTCCATTTTGAATCGCTATCTTAAAAAATGTAGCGCCGCGTCGCATCACGACACGGTTAAACAATAAAATTACGTTAATATGAGGGCACCTTTTTAAAATGAACGGTACGATACTGTCGAATGACTAGTTTTATTGCAATACATAGATTTTTACAAGGTTGTTGGTTTCCCTTTTACTTATTCACCATTATACCCATGCTTTAAAGTAGGTGGGTGGCATAGCCATGGTGGATAAGTTTGTATTAAATGAGAGCCTTAAGTTGTCGCTCACACTGACACAGACACCCAGTCCACACGAATAGAATAGTGGCGCCCCTGTGGAGACCTAGCGAAGTAGCGAGTGAGGATCCTTAGGGCTTTTGGCACCTATGGCCGACATTTAATTTGTACTTAAATTCTTTCTCATTCGTTAGATCTATCTTACTACAAGTCAGAGATCCGTACTGTAAGTTATGAGCCAGCTCGATATTCCGCGCGATAGGGTCTCTGTCCATGTAAACCTGCGGCATGTTGAGTCTGTCGTTGCAGAACCGCTCGATACACTTCTTCGTCTGCTCCAGGCTGTAGTAAGTACAGTGCAGAAACATGCGAGTTATGCCGTCATCTGAAAATTATCATCATCATCAACGAACATGGTAGGGTATTTTCTTGTGGAGCACAGACGCACACGTACTTAATATTACCAAAAAAGACAAACAAACAAGTACTAGTCTATAATTATCTACACTAATTTTATAAAGAGGAAAGATTTATTTATTTGTCTGTTTATTGGCATTAAATAGGCTCCGAAATTACTGGAGCGATTTTGTTGGGCACAGACAGACATAGAGAAGTATGTGTAGGCTAGTTTTAACGCGGCACAATGTACGATTTCCGCGGGATATTCTTTTGCGCGTATGAAGTCGCAGGAAATATCTAGTATAGAATAGCATAATACAATATTTATTTATACGCACAATTCTCACTGTCTTACCGATTAAGAGCCATTTCACACTTTCGCGCGAATTTCTAAGATTTCGGATTCCCCAATTTCTATTCTATGCAACACCTAGAAATTATTTAATAATTGCAAACAATAGATCAATCTTTCGTCTTGACATTTAATGTAACACATTTACTGAAATGAATTTAATTATTTTTTTTTTAGTGCCCAATCTCCCACAACCATTTTAATGAAAAATTGTCGTAGACTCAATTTCAAAGTCCTATATCTATTAATAATGCTGATATAATTCGCTTAAAAAAATATAGTAATCATCGGACATATATTTTACTCGTCACTTAATGTAACAGATTTTTGAATTTCATGACTATTAGAGAGTAAAAAAATAATTATTTGGCAAATTTTTAAGATTAACGCTTTATTTTATCGTCATTTTTTAGCTTAAATTTACTGTAATTAATAAAACAAAATTAAGCCAGTATAAAAAATGTTCTTTGGAGAATTGATTTGTACAGTTATTTTGAAAATATTTTAAATTAATTAGTCAATATATTGATGTAAACATTAGTACAAATCCAGTCAGTCCGGCGCGAGCGCCCGTCGAGATAGGACCTGTGCAATTTTTCCCCGCATCCCGACTTTCGTACGTCGTATCGTGGATTGGTGACTATAGTGCGACCAAATATTTTTGATCCACTTTGAGTTTTGTTTGTGAGGTAACTTTTGTTTATTATGAAATATGTAGACATTAATTAGTATGATTTATTTTTGTTGTTTGTATAATAATAATAAAGATTAAAGATATATTTTTTTTAGCTATGGGTCGCAAGGATAGTGTATACCGTTGTGTTAAAAAAAGAAAACGCGATAACACTGCTGCCTTGAAAAAAGCAACAGAGGCGAGGTAAATGATTTTATATACATATATAAATACAATCGTAGGAATGTCAAAACTGTAGATTGAATATTCTATAAAAGAATACAAGTTGAGGCGTGATTTACAATCGATATCGAAGCCCGAAATATAGTTTTTGGAATTTTTGTCTGTTTGTATGTATGTTTGTCCGGGCTAATCTCAGAAAGTACTTAATGGATATACTTCAAATTTTGCACGAATATTACTAAGAGGTCGGGACAACATATTTGCTTATTATAACGCTATAGCGACACTAGCATATTAGATATTTTGCCAATCTTAGCATCACGCCTGTATCTCCGATGGGGTAGGCTAATAATAGAAGGGGTGTATAGAGATACACACTACTCTGCGTAAGGTATGATGTAAATGGGGCGAGCCTATTTCCATCAACCGGGTCTTTTTAAACCCCGGGTAAATTAGTCGGAAATTTTCTTAGCTTTGTTTGATAAAAATTTGCCCAAGGTGGCCGCCGCCACAAAATGGCGGAGAACATATTTTTTTCAAGACCCCCTCAATGTAGGTATTAAATGAGAGGTCTTGACTATTAGGATATAAATAAATACACTATGATAAATTTCAAATTCAAGATGGCCGCCACCATAAAATGGAGATTCATATTTTTGTCGGAGATTTTTTTTAATTTATAGTTATAAATGCTTAGGTTTATTTTTATTTTAGGATGAGAAATCGTCTGAATCGCCTAGAAGAGGGTAGCAATTTCAATTCCAACGCAGTGCCCAGTAAAAGCCGTGCAAATGACTTTACAAATTCGGCAACTGAAGTTGTATGTAATATTTTCACAATCCTAGATTAAAATTAAATTTTATTTACTAATTATTAATAAATAATGTCTTTTATAGGAGAATGAACATGTTACAACATATCTAGAAGACCCAGATGAATCAATGACCCTTTCAGACTCAAACGTAAATATATTTTTATAGTTTCATATAATACTTTAAGATGCAATTTAATGAATGAGTCTTCATTGTTACCTTTTTTTAGGGCGACTATTTGGTGGATGGCAGAAGGATAATTGATTTTCAATTCTTTTGGAGCCAATTAATAAATATTAGCCAGCATAGCGAGAAATTTGATTGCAAATTAAGCTTTATCAAAATTGTCCAAGAAAAACAGATGGGGCTCGTATCTAAATTTGACTTAAAGTGTACTACTATGTGTGGAATTATCTTTGTCCTAAATACTACAGACACTGGCACAAGTAAAGCAAGACTGGATATCAATGCAGGAGCTGTATCAGGTTCAATAATTACGGGAATTGGTTTATCAAACCTAAATGAAATTATTGCATCAATGGATTTGCCTACAATGGCATTTCGATTATATAGTAAGAAACACGATGCTGTTTCCAACATGTGGGAAACTGCCGCCGAAGAAACAATGATAAATGCAGCGAAACAAGAAATTGAAGCAGCAAAATCACGTGGTGATATTAATAATGCAGGCATAGCGATGATACCAGTCGAAGCGGATGCGTGTTGGAGCAAACGCTCGTATAAAAATAACTATTCTGCCCTTTCTGGTGTTGCAGCCATAATCGGAGAACACAGTGGTAAAGTGCTACACATTGGAGTTCGCAATAAATATTGTGTAATTTGTGTCCGAGCAAGCAAAAAAGGTGAGCCAGCAAAGGCTCACAAATGCACTAAAAATCATTCAGGCTCTTCAACCAGCATGGAGCAAGCCATATTAGTTGAAGGTTTTAAAAATTCCATTAAAGACAGAAATTTGATTTACAACACCCTAATTGCAGATGGCGATTCAAGTACGTATAAAAGTATATTGGAGAGTCGACCATACCCAGATATCCCTATACAAAAAATTGAATGTACAAATCATTTGCTACGTAATTATAACGGAAAAAATTTGTTACTACAAAAAGATACTGCTGTTCCCCTTGTAGAACGTAAACTTTTAAATACGGAAATACTAAGAAGGCTGCGTACTGCTGTTCGCGCTGCTATTAAAGAGAGACAACAGGACAGTGGATTAAAATTCAGAACCTGCAAAAAGATATTTTAAATAGCACATATCATATTTTTGGAGATCATTCAAATTGCCAAAGTTATTACTGCACCGATGAACGAAAAAAAGAGCCTAATCTAGTTCCACAAATACCAACATTAATGCTGAAGCTGAAAAAAAACGCATCTCAACTCGCCTACCATTCTCGCAGTCTTTTGCATTCTTACACTAATAATCGCGCAGAACAATTTAATAGCATTGTAGCTAAGATGGTAGGTGGGTAACGTGTAAATTTTTCCCTCAAAGATTCCTATACTACAAGATGTTATGCTGCAGTGGTATCATTTAATACCGGTATGCCACAATATACATTTATAAAACAAATTGTCACACTAGTCCAGGAAAATCCTTAAAATTATTAGAAACCAGGAGATATGCAAAAAATAGCCGAGAAGTGACAGCTCGAGCAGGTACTTTTCGAAAAAAATTTATTTTCAATCCTGTTGATGCTCATTATGGAAGTTCATGTGAAAGACCTGATATGGAAGCTGAGGATTATGAGCAAGGAAAACAACTGTTTTTAAGGCGTCGAAACGGGATGAGATTGAGAGAGCTACCGTTTTACAAGCGGAAAGCTCCTTGTGGCTTGAACTGAGAAGGTGCATTCTGACTGCGTCCTCATTTGCTAAAATTTGCAAAAGACGAGCAAATCAAAACTCTGCTCCCCTCGTTAAATCGCTTCTTTATTCGTATAGCCTCGACCACATTACTTCTATAAAACACGGTAGGGATAGTGAAGCAAAGGCCCTTGCACAACTAAGTGTTCAGGAAAACACAAATATAGAAAAATGTGGACTTTTTATCGACGAAGAATATTTTTATTTGGGGGCTACACCAGATGGGTTGTGCAGTGAAGGATTAGTGGAAGTGAAATGTCCAAGTTCACTTTTTGGAATTGATCCTGATACCGCGTTACAATCTAAAAAACCAAAATGTTTTAAGCTGAACAGTGAATCTGAAGTAGAGATGAATAAAAATCACGACTGGTACTACCAGGTACAGGGCCAGTTGCACATAGCCAAAAAAGACGTATGTATATTTGCTGTGTGGACTGGTCCTGATTTTCCTTTAAAAACTGTAAGAGTGGAAAAAGATGATAGTTTTTGGCAGGAAAAAATGTTACCTAAATTGATTCGTTTTTACCAAGACTGCTTATTGCCGGAAATCATAGATCCAAGAAAGGCAAGATCAATGCCTTTACGGCAAATATTTATTTAGTATTTAAAATCTATAGATTAAAAAAAAAGTTTTTGTTGGCAGTTATCAACAGTATTACTTGATTTTATATACTATGTGCCTTTTTTATTTTGCAATTATATGTTTTACATTACATCCACCTATTTGTGTTTTATTATTAGTCGAGACCTTTGCATATATAATTATTAAAATATATTATGATATATTAATTTTTAAATATTTAAAATTCATATCTTGTCTAAGGGCTAGTTTCCTAATTTTTTTTATTGTTTTAATGACAAGTACCCCTAAGTCCGATTAAATTCTCAGAATAAACTGCACATCAAAAATTAATATTTTCGCACATACACCATTAGTGTGTATTAAATGCTTTTAATTAGAACAAAAAGAAACTTATAATATTAAAGTAGGAAACTAGCCTACTCTTATTACGATCACGGCTCAAGATTGTATAGTCCACCTCGATGCGCACTTTACACAGCTTACGTTGCGTAATGTGAGTGTCACACGCACACATAAACAGTAACGGAGTTTTTACCTAACTTTACTTTTACGCGCGAGATTAGTCTCGCGCGTATTATTTTTGTGAAATAGCTCTTAATATATAATAACTAAGAGCATGTCAGCCGTCAGGATTATTATGTCTGGAGAGTTCCGTAACTATCAACACACAATAGGTTTTGTACAAAATTTTATTTAGGTTGCCCTGTGTTGCTTCAAACTCCTTACTTTTATTGCTTATTCTTGCGGACAGTTAGAATTTTAATAACAATTATTTTATAAAATACATTGCTTGATACCAACACACCATATGGGGTACAGTTACTGTGCCTCATATTATTATGGTGTGAACTACTATTAAATACATTGCCTGATACCAACACACCATATGGGGTACAGTTACTGTACCTCATATTATTATGGTGTGTACTACTATTAAATACATTGCCTGATACCAACACACCATATGGGGTACAGTTACTGTGCCTCAATTTATTATGGTGTGAACTACTATTAAATACATTGCCTGATACCAACACACCATATGGGGTACAGTTACTGTGCCTCAATTTATTATGGTGTGTACTACTATTAAATACATTTCCTGATACCAACACACCATATGGGGTACAGTTACTCTGCCTCAATTTATTATGGTGTGAACTACTATTAAATACGTTGCCTGATAGCAACACACCATAAAGGGTAGTTATTGTGCCTCAATTTATTAATTATGTATGTGTATGAGCTCCGTGGCCTAGCGGGTAGACCGCTTGATTCGCACTCGTGAGAGTGTAGGTTCGAATCCCAGGTTTGTAGTGGGTACCATGAGATTTTTTCAGATCTCAAGTACATTATACGGACGCTCTAACGGTGAAGGAAAACATCGTGAAGAAACTCGCACATGGTTGGCCCCAGACGTATAGACCAGTCATTCTGGACCTCTGGACTAGGCTGACTATGTTGTGAGAATGCCATATACTCATATTATTATGGTGTGTACTACTATTAAATACATTGCCTGATGCCAACACACCATATTATTATGGTGTGTTATACTATTAAAAACTTTTTGCAAAATCAGGGCAAATGATTATGTTAAGACGTTTAGGCAGAAAATAATTATTAAAAAACAAGAAAAAAGGGCGGTAAGAAATGTATGGTAAAATTAATCCTAAAACAGCAAATACAATAACAGCAATTTAAGTTTTTATATATTACTAACTTTTGCCCGCGGCTTCGCCCGCGTAGTATAGTGTTCTTGGAGAAAAAACTACTTCGGCGAATAACTCTCTATTTACAGCAATATACCTACTTCTGATACAATATTGAAAATCTTTATAGGTTTACCCAATGCAAATGGTTAAAAATGGGACCCTATCACCTCGACGCGACATGCGCGACCGCTTGATATACATTATATTATTATATCTATCGCGCTTGAGTATAAAAAGACTATTTAAAAAAAACCGCATCAAAATCCGTTGCGTAGATTTAAAGATCTAAGCATATAATATAGGTACATAGGGACAGACAGATAAAGCGACTTGTTTTATACTACGTAGTGAATAATCATTTAATTTGCCATTCAAATATAATTTGACATTCCAACAAAACTGGCCAACTACCTCTATGGATATTCCATAAGAACTGCAGTACAGAATATTCGTTGAGCGAGCACCGAGTCGCGACTCGCGAGTGCCGCCGAGACATGTCCCTGCATTTTAAATCTGTAATATCTTCGAAAATATTCATTTAAATTACATGCTATAAGGGGCCATACTGATCTATATTAAATGCACAATATATTTAAGGTACTAAATTGAATAAGGATTAATGCTGTATTGATTAAAATCGCTTCGTAAATAAGCTATTAAATTTAAATCAAAGTAAAGGATAAAAAAATGGTTATTGTGGGTTATCCCTAAGAGATAGATATATGCTATCGCGGACTTTTTTGTAGGCTTTTTTATGATGAACAAAACTGTAGTACATTATTTTAATCTATCTCGTAGAGTTCAGCCACTGTTTGCAATGTAAGCGGAAAAAATGTATTTATTTACGACATCACATTAGAAACCTCAAAAATAACAGTATTTCTCCACTATTTGATGAATGTTATTATATATATAAACCTTCCTCTTCAATCACTCTGTCTATTAAAAAAAAAACCGCATCAAAATCCGTTGCGTAGTTATAAAGATTAAAGCATACATAGGGATATAGGGACAGAGAAAGCGACTTTGTTTTATACTATGTAGTGATGGGAATAAAATAAGTTTATATCGATGTTTTCTAATTTTTTTATTATCGATGGTTTTTAATTTTTAATCGACTTCTAAAAAAGGAGGCGGTTATGCATTCGACTGTATATATATTTTTTGTATGTTCAACGATAATTCCGCTGTCTGTGGATTAGTTTTCAAAATTATTTTATTGATGTAAAGGGTACAATCCTAACAAAAAATTGGTCCCGTTTTCACCAAAGTGGCGACCTGATGATGGGATCCATGAGGAATCGAGGGAACTCCTCGAAATTAATATGGACACATATGGTGATTTCGACTTTTTCTGAAGTAGGTAGTCCAAGCATATGCTACCAAAAAGTAAGATATTGCACCAAGGTATATCCAAAAATACTGAATAGAACACCTGACTCCTTATAGATACATGTTTGGGGATTTCAACGTTGTCAATTACAGTAATCATCATCATCACCACCATCATCACACCATACACCATCACATTATGATGATAATAGGTACTTCTTATAGTCTTTTACACCGACACGTATATCTTTGAACATTGCTCTGCCGTTTGTCAACGCATTTGCAAATTTTTTTTGTTATTGTAAAGAGTATAATTCGAAATTGGTCCTTATGTCACCATATTGGAAACTTAATGATGGCATCCACGAGGAATCGAGAGAACTCCTCAAAATGTATGAGTACATTTATAGTGATTTCTACTTTTATTGAAGTAACTCAAACATAATATGCTACCAAAAAGTTAAATTTTGTGCCAAGGTATATCCTAGATCCGAAAGCATTGAAGAACTCAGTCTTTAAAGAAATACTTTTAGAAATTTCATCATTGTTTAAAGAACTACATGCATATACCATTATGCCACTTACAGTAATCATCATCACCATCATCTTCTCACGATACACCAACATATTCTTATGGTGACCCGTGACATAGGTACTCCTCATAGTTTTATACACCGATATGAAATGTCTTTGAAATTTTGCTATTGCCAAAGTTTTATTCGAGATCATCATCATCGCTATGAAATTGGCGTTTTGTAAAGGAGGAACACAAAGTCGATTATTTAAAGATAATATATTTATTTAATCAAAGTATATACCATTGCTATCTATGCACTTTTGCCATCTCATAGGTAGTTCATGGATTCCTTTACTAAAAAACCATTCGGACAGGAATCAATAAAATCTTTGAAGGCGCTTTGGACTGCCCCATCGGAGTTGAATTTCTTCCCCGCAAAAAGTTATCCAAATTTCGAAAAAAATGGTAATCTGTTGGAGCAAGGTCCGGGGAGTACTCTAACTTGGTAGACCACACACTGCACAACGCTGTTGTGCAGTGTGTGGTCTAGCGTTGTCCTGAAGGAACAGTGGCCTAGAGCGAATGAATGAATGAAATGAATTTAGAGATACAGCGTCGTGCAGCACTATATTATAAAAATAAAAAAATGACTAACCCTGAGTTTTTAAGCGCGAAAGAGAGTAGTTAATAAGATAAATAGATTATTTGAGCCATTAGATATTTCTATACAGAATCTAATTTCTGAGTGGCAGGAACGGTGGGACAACACTATCAAAGGGCGTCACCTATATAATTTCTTCCCTTCGGTACGCGATCGACTCTCTAAGGAATGGATAGAAATAGATCACTACGTCGCACAATTTTTGACAGGTCACGGAAACTTTAAAGCGAAACTTTTTGGATTTACATTAGTCTCGTCTCCGCTATGCGAGTGTTCGACCGAAGGTAGCCCTTATGAACAAACTGCTCATCACATACTCTGGGAGTGTGATCTCTGGTATGACGAAAGAATCGAAATGTTGAATAGCGTCCATTGTGTTTCTAGGGTTGTGTACTATGAAGATCTCGTGGGCTGCGCGAAGAACTTCCGGGCTTTCAAACATTTTTGTCATAAGTACTATTGGAAACAGTGCAACACTATCTTGTCATTATAAATGCATTGTAACTAATTGTCATATTATAAATTAAAACATTTAATTACATTCTGTCTTGTAGTCATAAAAAACATGTTATTCCCGTGGTGCTTCCCCTTTCATTCTGACTTTTTTGTCATCACAATTTTTGCTGTTTCCCGCTTTGCTTGGGGAGGGAAACTGGAATTCTTCCTACTCCTCCTACAATCTTCTGATTAATTTCGTTGCGGGTTCCAAGACAGATTTAGCATGTCCCCCGGGCACCCCTGAGATCATATCAAAGGGTTTTTGCGGTTGGTTACCACTGTCGATTCTGGCTACACAGGAGTTGCAGTGGTGGGTAAGTTTGGTGGGCCAATTGCCCGTTAAAAAAAAAGCTAGCTTTTCCAATAGCAATAAACTGGTCTGGCCAGATTTAAGAAAGCTGTAGTAAACGACACCGGCACTAGTCCACCGCTTGCACTACCTTGCTAGCGCAAACGCTCACAAGTAAATTTTTTTTAGTAAATTTTCGCTTATTTAATGTATTTAATTAATGCACTATTGTATTTTTCACCTTAGCCTATCCAATCGATATATATACATATCGATACAATCAATATCTAAAATATCCATCAACCGTTGGGTGATCAGTCCAACAGTTACTAGAAATTCCAAACATTTAAGCATCCTGTCTACCTAATAACAGTCCTATTTCAATCGAATACCTTCTTTTGATACTAAAACCCATATTCTTACTTCAAAATAACATTTTCTTTGCATCCCTACACAAAGCTTATAAAAGCTATGTTAAAAAACTAAATATCACATTCCTAATCCTCTTCTCAATAATATTACGTCATCGTCATCTCGTATGAACGTAAATATTTTTTAAGTAAATCCATGTAAGTAATATCCAGTATCAATTCTCAGAAAATGTAGCTAATCAACTTACAAAGTAGTTAAAAAGAATATTTTAATACATTTCTAAGAAATAATTGTCTCATTTTGAGACTTTTGCATACCTAACCATTTCTTTTTACCTATCCCTCTTTTACTTTACTTTTTCTAATAACATTTTATTATATTTATAACTTTAAAAGTAACTATGAAATAAAAACAATTTTGTATTTTATATTTTACCAATACATGTGAACTGTGAAGGGGGCAAAAAAAATATTTTATCATTCTACCCCATCGTATATCGACACTATCGACGAATAGGTCTATTTAAATAAAGTAAATTTTCCATACATTACTTTTTTACAAAGTCAACCATTTTCGTGTAATCGGCCTACAAAGTGATTTCTAAGTTGGTCAGCCTCTGGCATTTCTAAACTATAAGAGATAGATACTTGCTGATAGATCATGCTATAAACTATGGATCCCAAAATCCGGTTTTTCGGATTGTTTCTCACAAAAATCCGGATAATCCGGATAATCCGTATTTTTTTCAAAGTTATATAAAGGTAGTTAATATATTAAATTTTTTGCATATTTTATAAAACTTGATATTTTAGCAAAACCTACACCCATTAATAAAAAAAAATCAGTTACTTTTTTATAATTTAAGTTAAATAAATTCTTATTTTAAGTTGTAAGTATTTAAAAATACAATCTGAATATATAAAAATACAGTTTGATTATATCGAAATTATAAATATAGGTAATATTTATTTTTTCACTTTTAGAACTATTTTTAATTACCTACTTCTTAAATTTTTTCAATGTTCAGTTTTCTAGTTACTATTTTATTTGGAACAAGGTACACACTGGTATCTATTAGAAATATTCATTTAATATGCGTAGCTGATAGAATCTGCTGATGAAATCTAACAAAGTGCGTAAAAAACAATTAATTATGTACTCAGTTATTATTATTTTAAATCTAAAAAATCAACATTATTAGAAATAAGGTACTGTAAATAAGGTACTAGCTTACCATTCTTTAAGAATCGTGATCTTGAAAAACATAAAATCGTCAAGTTCGCTAAGGTGAGATCTTGTTAGATACTAAATGATCCAGCAGTAAAGAAATATAAAAAAGTGGAATAGCCTGTGATCTTTTCAAAGCTTTTTTAAATATCTCCACCACCACCACCATTACCGATTTCGAAACTAACGTAGGCAAATTAGTACAATTTAGTAAAACGTAAGAAGGAAACTGAAAATCCTTTAAATTGAGATCCGGGAGTTGAAGACAAATCATTAGAAGCCCAATACATGGTCGAAATTGGACCACTTTTGAGTTAAGTATCAAAAGTCAAAACCACACCTGTTTGGGTTATAATAAAACACCCAAATGGTGCTTTTAATTCCCTCGTTAATTAACTGTAGTATAATTAACAAATCTGAGCATGATTTAAACTCGATAACTGTTAGGTATAAGATCTTTATTTTAACATTTTACTTCCAAATCAACATTAACATCCTACTCGTCATTGCACTTTGAAGTTTCCGCGACAATAGGATGAAAATTACATACCTAACTAAAATAATTAACATTGGTTTACATAAACCGTTAGTGCTATTTTTGACACCTACAAATGATTTCTATTATAACAAAAAAATAATTACTTCTACGCAAAAACGCGTTGATATGCATTCGGTTTTTCTACTGGCCGGTTAGGTTAGGTTAGTTGAATCGAATTCATTGTATTAAAAAAAAGTATTTTGTTATTACTAAAGGTTTTTTGTTATTAATTCGGCAAAACTCTCTCTAACCAGCCAGTCAGTAATTATTATCGACCCCAGAACTACTTCCCAAATTTTTTAAGGATTTATTCAGATATCATAGAGATAAGGTTCAGGTATTAGGACTTAGGCAAACATTATTTAGAATATTTTTATATAGATGTAGTTAAACCACTACATTTTTTTAAGTTCTCATATTAATTTGGCATTCTATGATTGTAGAAACATAAAAGTGCAATAAATAGTACGTTTAGTAAGATTTCAATAAATAAAAAAAATACAGCTTTAAATTGGGTTTAGATTTCCTTATTGTACTTCTTACTACTTGAGCAATTGAAACCATATACTTACAGTGTTTTTATATAGTGGGTCACATACTACTACAGAACAAATATAAAATGGTGAATATCTTAGAAACAGTCCAATATCGGCCATACATATAGCAGATCTTCATCCCTCGCATCTCCATTTAACGGATTGTCAATTCGTTACGTAACCGTAACTATTAAAGCGCAGTAGGTTCCACCAATAGGTACCCTAACGGGTTGCCAGATTGCTTACATTAACCAAAAAATACGCGATTTCAGTTTTTTATCCGTAACAAAATAAGAACAAAATTAATTAATTAGTGACAAATTTTCTTATTTTTCTGAGGATCCAGCGAGTTTTTGCATTTTTGATTAGTTTTAGGGTGCCCGAGCTCATATTTATCTATATGGGATACTTTTCAGTTTTTAATCCTAGATCGCTCGTTTTACGGGACAGCGCTTGTCCCGGCGGGACGTTTTAATTCTTTTAAATAATACTTAAAATACGGGACGTCCCGGGAATTACGGGACGTCAAGTACGGAACCCTCCTAAGACATGTCCTGACGTGCTCTTGGTTGAGTTATTTGTATATTCTGTAGGTTAGTGAGAAATGGTCGTAAACTATTTTTATACTACCGAGTCATATAACTTAGAATTTAGATAGCAGATCAACGTTTTTGGGTGAACTAAGCAGTAGGTGTATATTACCAAAGGGCTCCGGCAGCTGAGCGTCCTTCTTCATCCATTCCTGAATGTGGACGATGTCGTCCTTCAAATTGCTTCCCATCTGAAATAATTCAAGTTTCTAGTTTAGAATAGGGTTGTGAATTCATGTTTATGCTGTTTAATTAAAATACTATAACCCGACTAGGTAAACAAAGGGGTTTAAAAAGGCCGAAACAAGAAAATAATTCAAATAGAAATCCAGAAATGCATAGTTACAAAAATGGTCAAGGTAGAGCCCCGTGGTTGCACACACTAATGGCGTCATCTAAGAGTCAGTTCATACCGAGATGCGTGACGTCTAGGTATAAACTGAAACTGCGTATATCGTCATGTACACATGCATACCCCAAGATAGTTACAGACGGCTGCGTTTTGACATCGACTGTTCCGAACAGTAGGTGCGACCACGGCTCTACCTTGACCATTTTTGTAACTATGCATTTCTGGATTTCTATTTGAATTATTTTCTTGTTTCGGCCTTTTTAGACCCCTTTTTTACGTAATCGGGTTATAGTATATATTTATTTAATATTTTTCCGTTTCCCAATCTAATCGTTTTTTTACAAATTATTCACAAGCGGGAATTTTTTTTTACATAAATTTTTATAGGTAATAAAGTAACTGAAAAACTGAAATTAAAATGAACTAACCATAGCATACACAGTAAATGACGACTTGTCTCGAACTCGAAGAACGATTTATAAAATATAACTATTTATAATTTATATTCAATAAACGCAATAGAGATCATTCAACATTCATTCATTTCACTAATGCTTTTTTTTATAATTTGCAATTATATCACTTATTCACTTTTAATCGTATTTTTTTATTCGCTGAGGGTCGGGTTAAGACCGCTGTAGCTACGTCGGACTATAACTAGCCTGGTGGCTAGTTGATTAGGTAAGAGACGATGGGAGGATCACCAATCTTATACAATAATTGTAGTGGAAAATATTATGCATAAACTTCTAAACAACGATACCACGATTCAGAAAAATTTACGACTCGTATAGTGACATCTATCGAACGAGTGAGTAATAAAAGTGCTAGTAATTGATTTCATCTTCATTTTCTTATTAAAATCGGATGAACCAATTAACCGATTTTGATATAGTTTTTTTTTTGTTTGAAAGCTGACATAATTAAGAGTGGTCTTAGCTATAATTCATCATCATCAGCTCGTTCACTGTACAATATAGGTGTTATTTAATTTTTTTAGTTTGTTATGTATTTGCCTGTAAAAAATTAAATTTATAAAATAAAATATAATGTTATGAAGGAACATAATATAATAGGTCTTTACATATGAAATTGCCTTTCTGCAGTACTGGCCATTTTAAATCAAAATAATTTTTGTTTGGCTAAGAATTCTAATTTCAAATTAATTTTATTTTAAAAACATGGAATTCTTTTTCCAAAAGTAGTAATTTTTTTATTGATTAGTGTTACATTTTCATCGCATTTCAATCTTTTTCGTCATCATGGATACGTTAAAAATTCGAGTAATTATATGAGGAATATGAGTACCGTCGTGGCAGCAACGCGGCACAAGCGGCACGCAACATCAACGACGTTTATTACGGAGCTAACACTACAAACCAACGCACCACCTGTTATTGGTTTGCTCGCTTCCGTTCTGGAAATTTCGACCTGAAAAATGAACCTCGCGGTCGCCCGAAGACTTTGGTCGACATTAACGAATTAAAGGCGATTGTGGAAGCTGATGATACACAATCTACGGCTGAATTAGCAGCAGCTTTCGACGTTAGCGTCAAAACAATATTGGTCCATTTGCGTCAAATTGGCAAGGTAAAAAAGCTTGACAAATGGGTGCCCCACGAACTCAATGATCGCCAGCGCGAAGTACGCGTCGAGACTTGCCTTGCACTGCTAAAGAGACACACAAATGAAGGAATTTTGAACCCCATTGTTACCTGCGATGAAAATTGGATTCTGTTTGATAACAGCAAGCGCTCAGCAAGTTGGTTGGATCCTGGTTCAGCACCTAAACAATGCCCTAAACGAAAACTTACCCCTAGAAAAGAAATGGTCACTGTTTGGTGGTCTAGCGCCGGTGTGATTCATCACAGCTTCTTACCAAACGGAGTGAGCATTACTGCAGATATGTACTGTGAAGAACTGAACACAATGATGGAGAAGCTGGCACATCTCCAACCAGCATTGGTCAATCGCTCGTCTCCGCTGCATGACAACGCGCGACCTCATACTGCACAGCAGACGGTCTCCAAGTTGCAAGAACTGGGGCTGGAAGCTCTCCGTCATCCGCTCTACTCACCAGACCTTGCTTCTACAGACTACTACTTTTTACAGAATTTGGATAACTTCTTGGCAGGAAAAAAATTCAATACCCGAGAGGCAGTACAAAATGCCTTTGAAGAATTTGTTGCCTCCCGTCCAGCTGATTTGTTTAAGAAGGGCATCAATAAACTGCCACTGCGTTGGCAAAGATGCATTGATTGCATGGGTGATTACTTCGATTAATACAAATAAAAAATACATGAAAAAAAATCGTTTAAATTTTTTCATACAAAACGGTAATTTCATAGGTAAAGACCTAATATAAATTATATATTTATAGTCTTATTATACGTAATGTTTCAAAATTGGACAAATATTGTACGAAAATATTATATGCACTGCAGCTCGAAGGACAGGCTAACCTACCCAAGGAGTGAAGACACAAAAAACGTAACAGTTTTTTGTAATAAAAATTTTGAGATAAACCCAGAATTAGACAGAGGAGAAGAAGACCAACCAGAAAAGCCCAAACAGGACCCACCTGAGACGTACGGTTCGAGAGATATCGGCCCTTAAAGTTAGACTTTGACAGCTGTCGAACTGTCAAAGGGCCGATAAAAACCGCTATAACTCGGCTTCTGGCGGGCCTAGGAGGCTGGGATTTTTTCTGGGAACAAAAGCCTCATCACAGCCAATTGAAGTTTGAGCAACATCTGAGCACCTCGACCTCTGGGTGCTCAAAACCAGACATAACCCTCACCACCTGGAAGACAAGAAAAAACCAAGTAAAACAAACACCGCCACTCTCCGATAAACGGTTTGGAAGCAATAGAGAAAAGAAAATCAAGGCAGGCATTTTGGAAGCCATTTTGAAAATTTTTAACAGTAAATAACTTCCAGACGACCTAGAAGAGCGCGGTTTTCTTCTCTTCTTCTTGGCAGGAAGAGATATATCCAGACAAGTATAAACTGAAGACTGAAGAAAGAACTGAACACCGCAACACCTGAAAGAAAAAACAGTAACAATCTCGGCACCAAAACATCGTAGCGTGAAGCGGTTTCGGCTACCGGGACCAGGAGACGAAGGCGGACACACAGCTCCTCACTGGACCTGGACTGGACCTGTGAAAAAACCGGAACACCTGGAAAACCGCATCGGCTGCTCATCCGGGAACTGGAGCATCTGGAACCTGAAAAAGAGCTTAAATAACTGGAGGGACATTTGTAAATAATATAACCTGGATCAGTTATATTATTTATCTGTGAATTATTTATACTAGAATTTGCAATGTTACATTTATCGATAAAATATCAATAGTATGAGCGCAAATTAGAAAAAAAATACTGTCACTTAACTAGGACTTCCATAGCTAAGTGTTACCCAGCTTGGTGAAAATGAAATTAGGTAGGTGCCGATTTTAGGAGACCACCTATCCAAAGGGTCACTTACTTATGAGTCGTTTAGGAATCAGTTGGTGAAAACGGGCATAAGTCACCGCACGTTCACCGCCGCTGAAATCGTGTAGGTACTGGGAGAGGAGCACGGTGCGGAGCATGGCGCGGAGCCCAGGCCGGGTCATTGGCCCGCGTGCGTAATGAAGTTAATTACTTTGCGTAATGAAGTAAAAATTTTAGATTTTAATAAAAAATCTACTTCTAAACAGCTTGTTCTTATGATTAAAAGATATAAAAAGTACAAAACTAAATTTAAATAAATGAAATTTTCGAAAAAAATATTTAAAAAAATTATATTTTTGTAATGAGAAAAAGTAGTATAATCATATCCCAAAGTTAATGGAAGTGATCTTCTGACACCTATTATAGTCATTTTGACTTTTTCAGAAGTAACCCAAGCATATGCTACCAAAAAGTAAGATTCTGCACCAAGGGTCCGGGAAGTACGGTGGATGTCTTCGACATTCCAATTGAAGCTCCTCTAATTTGGTAGCCGTCTGTTGTGCAGTGTATGGTCTAGCGTTGTCCTGACGCAGCAGTGGCCTAGAGCGAATGACCAAGATCGGTTGTTTACCAGCTAGCTTTTCCATCATGATGTGCAATTGCTGGCAATATACGTCTGCCGTAATCGTCTGGCCAGATTTAGGAAAGCTGTAGTGAACGACACCGGCACTAGTCCACCAAACGCTCACAAGTCACTTTTTGAGTTAATTTTCGCTTGGTGCAGGCTTTGACTGGTTCGCCAGGGTTCAGCCATTGCGATGAGCGTTTCCGATATCGTACAGGATCCAGATTTCATCTCAGATAATATTTCGATTTAAAATCCCTTAATTATTGCGCCGGTGAGTAATGTAATGCAGCAGTCGACGCGAGTGTGTCGGTTTGCTACACTCAATTTATGAGGTACCCACCTTTCAAGCTTTTACACCTTCCCAATTTGCTTCAAGTGGATTAAACCAGTTTTATCACTAACACCGCAGCCTGCAGCTAACTCGGACGTGGTTTGCGATGGATCCGCTTCCACAATAGCCTTCAATTCTTCAGTATCAACTTTGGTCTCCGGCCGTCCACGGGGCTTGTTCTGTAGGTCGAAATTTCCAGAACGAAAACGTTGGAACCAAAAACGCACTGTGTTTTCTTTTGCGACACCGCCGCCATACACACCATTAATCCTTCGAGCCGTTTCTGCAGCACTGGTGCCACGGTGGAACTCGTACTCGAAGTTTTCCAAGTTCCAAGTTTTCCATTTTGTAAACAGGGTGACGCAAAGAAAAAACCGAAAGAGGAAAAAACAAATGAATTATGATTCTCGAAACACAAATGCATGAGTAAATAGCGGTAAAAAGAAATTGGAATTCCTAACCAAAGAAGATATATTTGAGATCATAGTGACCAGTACGACATATTGCCAATTTCATATGTATATCAATTAATTATCAATTTCATTTCAAATTTTCAAAATAGTAAAACCATGGCAAATTTAGTAGATTCTGTCAACAGTTCACTTGTAGTTTACCTATTAATCAAACTTAATTTAGAATAACTTAAAAGCAAGTCTAGTCAAAATACGGAAAAAGTGAACAAATGCACTAATCGTAATTTGTAGAAAACATGCAAAAGTATGTTTTCTACAAATTACGAAGGTACAAATTGCGACACCGCGACATCACACGCGTACGCAATACGACTTGATTCGTTGCTCGAACATACTCGTAACATAGTATATTATATTATGAGGTATCAGAAGTAACGAGTAACGTCACGATACTATAGTAACGAGTACTAATTGTTATAGTAACGAATACATACGGGTAGGTACGATTTTTTTTGTTAAATCTAAATGTGCTAGTGTGCTAGCGGCTAGTGGGCGGCCTGGCGAAATTTAATAGCAAAATACAATATTGTGGAGTTTTAAATCTTATTAACTTTCAGCCGTAACACATTATTTCAAGGCTGATAGTTTAAGATTTAATACTCCAGAAAATTACAATATTGTATTTTGCTATTAAATTTCGCCAGATCTGGAGGTCACTGGCTCTTGGTCTATGTAGTAGCATTACGATAATAATAGTACCTACTACCTACCTATTAAAGTGTTAATCGACGGATACCATAATGATTACATACTCGTGTAATAGATGGATTCTAACGAGTTTCTCTTAAGTGATAATTTTATCATTTACACTTTACAGTAACAGATTACTAATAGCTGCGAGTACCTACATTTAAAACCTTTGCGCTGTAAAATTACTCTTTATATCCTGAATATCAAGTTACAAGTGATAATTACTTGTAACTTGATATTTGCTCCCAACTTGAATAATATTATTTCTTAACATAATATTTTGATATTAAATTGTGCTCTTTATTATATTTCAATAGTCAATGTCAAAGTCAAAGTCAAAAATTTTTATTAAAAATAGGTATTTTTATACACTTTCTGAACGTTGATCTATATGATGCCTACCACCGGTTCGGGAACTAGCCCGGCGAGAAGAACCGGCGTAAGAAACTCGCGCGGGGCCATCTTTATCAAAAAGATGTAAATTGTTCTATTAAAAATATATAAAAGGCATATATAACAATGTTATGACTAAAACTACACAACAAGAGTACAATAATATATGTAATTTAGAAGTAGCCTTGCAGGGGGTCACCTCATTCCCAAGGTGTGCTATCATTCATAAAATCATTAACTTTATAATAGGCTTTAGCACACAAACGTTCTTTAACTACTTTTTTAAATTTATTGATTGAAAAATTTTGAACGCTTTCTGGGATCTTATTGTATAGGCGTATACATAGGCTGCACTAAAAGTATCGGGAATGGAATATTTCCACTGTCCCTGTCATATTAAAATCTTTTTAATTTAAAACTCCTTGGTTTTAAAAATCGAATACCGTTTATTTATTTAAAAAAAGATTCTCGGTCTTGTCACAAGGTCTTGTAAAACTTGTTTAGTCGTTGAGAAAATGGAATTGACTCGAGAAAATTATAGAGCGATGATTTATTATGACTTTCGAAGTGGTTTAACACAAAAACAGTGTGTTGACCGGATGATTCCTGCATTTGGTGATGAAGACCCATCCAAAACCACAATTTATCGCTGGTTTGCTGAATTTCAACGTGGACGTGTCAAGCTCAGTGATGATCCCCGTCAAGGTCGTCCAAAAACTGCAGTCACCCAAGAAAACGTTGATGCTGTGCGTAAGCTGATTGAGGAAGATCGACATGTGATATACCGCGAAATTCAGGCAACTTTAGACATTGGTATGAGTCAAATACAAATAATCTTGCATGAACAATTAGGTGTAAAAAAGTTGTTTTCCCGATGGATACCGCATTTGCTCTGTGAAGAGCAAAAAGCGGCTCGCGTTACTTGGTGCGTCAGAACTCTCGAAAGATTCCACGCAGGATCCTCAAATGCTGTATACAACATCGTATCAGGTAACGAATCCTGGATATACGCGTACGAACCCGAAACAAAAAACCAGTCACGAGTTTGGGTGTTCGAAAATGAGTTAAAGCCAACAAAAATTGTTCGTTCACGGAGTGTTGCAAAAAAAATGGTGGCCACGTTTGTCTCTAAAACCGGCCATGTTGCGACAATACTCGCAATCCTCGCAAGAGGAATACCTCTTGAGGGACAAAGAACAGTTAATGCAGAATGGTATGCTAACATTTGTTTGCCACAGGTCGTTTCTGAACTCCGTAAAGAGAACTGCAACCGCCGCATCATCCTCCATCACGACAATGCGAGTTCTCACACCGCGCACAGAACAAAAGAGTTTTTAGAGCAAGAAATCATAGAATTATTAGACCATCCGCCGTACAGCCCCGACCTAAGCCCTAATGATTTCTATACTTTCCCTAAAATAAAGAATAAATTGCGTGGTCAGAGATTTTCATCACCTGAAGGTTCTGTGGACGCCTACAAAATGGCCATTTTGGAGACCCCAACTTCCGAATGGAATAGTTTCTTCAATGATTGGTTCCATCGTATGGAAAAATGTGTCAAATTTCGCGGAGAATACTTCGAAAAGCAATAAATACATTTTTAAATAGTAATGTTGTGTCACTTCCTTGATTCCCGAAATTTTCAGTGCCGCCCTCGTACACTGGCCTTTAAACGAATTCTTTACTTTATTCAGTCTAGTCACTGGTACATCAAGCTTATGCTTATTTCGGGTATTTCTATTGAGGTTATCACTTTTCTTTTTGAATAGGTTTAAATTTTTTTTTAACATATAATACATTTGATAGAACATACTGAGAAGCTACAGTTAAGATTCCAGTTTCTTTAAACTTCTCTCTTAATGATGTGTTGGGGGCCAGCTTGTAGATTGCCCGAACAGCTCGCTTCTGCAGCACAATATTTATATCGGCAGCATTTCCCCACAGTAGAATGCCATAGGACATTATACTGTGGAAGTAACTAAAATATACAAGTCTTTCTGTGTTTTCGTCTGAAAATTGTCTTATCTTATTTACTGCAAATGCTGCTGAACTGAGTTTGTCGGCCAACCCAGCAATATGACGGCCCCACTGTAGTTTTGCGTCTAAAGTTATACCTAAAAAGATAGCTGTATCTACTAGTTCCATACCTTTTCCATTCAATAGAACATTGGTTTCAGTTTGCCTTACATTTGGCAACGTGAACTTTATACATTTAGTTTTTTTGCTATTTAACAAAAGATTATTAACACTAAACCAGTGTACTATTTTTTAGTTTTACTTCGTCATAGCCTGATTTTTGGCGATTAATATTAAAAGTAAGTGACGTGTCATCGACAAATAAAACTATCCCGTTTTTTTCATTAATAAGGTATGGTAGGTCATTTATATAGACCAGAAAAAGAAAGGGTCCTAAAATGGATCCTTGTTGGGTCCCCCCATCTCAATTTTGGTACCTGTGGATCTTTTTCCATTTATCTCAACCCTCTGAGTCCTATTTGATAAATAAGATTTTAAGAGGACGAGTGCTGGTCCACTTACTCCATAGTGGCATAGTTTCCTGATCAACGTTGTGTGCTGCACGCAATCAAATGCCTTAGAGAGATCGCAAAAAACTTCAAGAGCATCCTGCGACCCCTCCCAAGCATCAAAAATATAACTAATCAGATTAACGCCAGCATCTGTTGTAGAGCGACCCTTCGTAAAACCAAATTGTTTATTATGTAAAATGACTGAGTAAGTAATATTTTTTCATATATTTTACTTAGTGTTGGTAAAATAGATATAGGTCGGAAGTTAGATGGATCCGACTTACTACCAGACTTAAACAGAGGTCAAACTTTACTATGTTTCATTAGATCAGGAAATACGCCACTTTTTATACAATCATTAAAAATAGTTGCTAAGTAAGGTGCGATAATATCGATTATAGATTTAATAACTTTTATTGATAGGCCCCATAAATCTGCAGTATTCTTAATATTTAATAAATTAAAATTTTTAATAATGTTTAGCGGTCCTATTTCTTTAAATCTAAATTCGATTTCATACTCTTTTACATTATCTTTAAGAAGTAATTCAGCGTCAGCAGGAGAAGCATACAAATTTTTGGTAGTTGAAACTGGAATGTCAGCAAAGAATTTCTCAAAAGCAGTTGCAACTTCACTGTCGGATTTAATTATTTTATTATCTATATTCAATTTAAAATATGTGTTGCGGCTGGTGACTCTTCCAGTTTCATTTGCAATGATTTGCCAAGTTGTTTTAATCTTATTTTTCGAATTCTTCGTTTTATTTCTAATGTGAAGAGATTTTGCTGCAGAGCAAACTTGCTTAAATGTTTTTGAATATAACCTTACATAATTTTTAAATTCTTCACTTTGATTCATTGTTCTTTCATTATAAAGTTCATACAATTTTAATCTACTTTTTAAAATACCTGCTGTTGCCCATTCGCTGAATTTACTTTTATTGTTTGTTCTCACTGTCTTAGGGGTGAAAATAGTATCAAATTTATGTTTTATTAATTTAAACAGTTTACCAAACGACATATCCGGGCTACTATGATACTCTAAATGTCCAATATTAGCTATAATTTCACCTCTAAACTTCTCAATATATTTGACGTTTATTGGTATACATGTGTTTCTGTCCTTGTGTAGTTGTTTGCAATTATTATCTATAGGGAAAATGGCCCGCTGTCCACAGTGATCAGAGCTTAGTATGTTAATGACTTCTTTATTTAATGGATCTATGTTGGTAAAAATGTTATCAATGCATGTAGCAGAGCTATCACTGATCCTTGTTGGTTCAAAGAATAAATGAGTTAAGTTATATGATTTTAACAATGAAGTGAATCTAACAGTGGTGGAATTACTTTCTAAAATATTTATATTAAAATCACCACACAATAATATATGTTTGTTAGATACACTTATCTTAGTTAATAACGTTTTCATTATTTTTTCAAATGAATCATATAACCCTAAAGAAGGCCTGTATACGCTAACAATAATAAAGTGTCCCACCTCTATACAGGCTATTTCAGTTGTACGTTCTGTAGAGAGGCTTACTATGTCTTTACGTTCTTTATATTTTAAATTATTCTTAATTAATATAAGTGAGCCGCCACTTATGGCTTTTTCTCTGCAGAAAGAACTAGCCAGCTGGTGCATACCAAGATTTAACAATATTTCATTTTTCTTAAACCAATGTTCGGTTATACATAAAATGTCTAAATTATTGTTTAAAAACAACTCAATTTCTAATTCCTTACCAGACATACCTTGTATGCTTTGATGCACCAGTGTAAGTTTACATAATTTATTATCTTTAATTAAATTATTATTTTCATGATAACTTAAATCTACAATGCTAGACTTCCTCTGTTGTCTTACAGGCTAATTTAAATTATTATTATTTGGAACATTTTCCAAGGTGTATAAGTCATATTATTATGACTACTGCTCAATAGAAGCAGTTGTCTTACTAGCTAAGTACTTGGCTGAGATAAAATATAAAAAAGTTAACAGAGTACTTGCTATAAGTCTTGTAAAATAAAAGGATAGATAATATCTATCTAATGTCAATTTACATAATTTATAATTTAATATATTATTAATGTCAATTATATTTATTTTATTGTCATATTTATTTAATAATATACAACTGTTATTAACAGCAGTATAAAATTGGCTGTTAAGCTTATATCTAATTTTGTTTTCCCGTGGCTATAATAATAAATTATTATTTAACTATTTATTTTATTTTTATTCGTTATATACAAAAGTAACAAACACACATTTCAAAGTTATATTAATACAATGGCGTACTTTTCTCTTTGAGAGATCTCTTCCAGCAAATCACAATAATACGTATAAAAAGGATCCTTGGTGATCGGAATAATACTTCACACTTAGTAAAATCACTTTATATTCATTCACCTTAACACTCAATATAATAATTCAAACACTTAGCATTTAACTACTATAATATACGAGTAAAAAACTCAATATGAATTCACACAACACCTTGGCTGTCCGAAAAACAAATGAGCTCGTCCCAGAACCCCAGCCCGCCTTCAATAAACCCCCAATATTCTTAACTTCCAGTATAAATATTATTAATCAACATTATGGACTTCCGGGACTAAAATAATTATTAATATTATGCATTTTCTGTCTAATCTGTTAAATTATCTATTGTATTTTGTTAAATTATATATCCTAGTGTCCAAATAATGTATATAAATTCTTTATATCTGTAATAATTTTAATAATTGCTCACATACGTGGATGTAGGTTGTGGACCTATGTACTGCTGGCTATGTACACTAAAGACACAGTTAAATAAAAAAAAATACATAAAACATTAAACTTATACTAATTATGACTTAAAACAACTTTTTAATAAACAGCCCTTTTATAACTGAGTTCCTATGACCACCTTCCGGTTCCATCATCAGACCGTGTATAAAAATACCAATTTCGAATAAAAAAATTTGGCTTTGTCTTTGACCGTGTATATAAAATAAAACTATATCTAAATAGAACTATAACCAGTTATTAATAATATTATTATGGAAAAATATCAAATTACAATTTATAAATTCTGAAGAGCCAAAAATATCAATTAAGTACGATTTTTAAGCTTCCATCATTTAAAAGTTAGTGTTTGAAAAGGTGTGGAAATCTTCGTGAAGAAATGAAAACATAGTATGTTTTCATTTTTTCACGAGTTCAAGATAATATTATCTCGGAAAATCCAAAGTTGGAAACGTTCAATATTTTTAATACAAAAATAATGTTTATCATATTCATGTGATTTATAACTTGGTACTTTTCATCACTCCAAATCTTTACGGACGGAATTAATATTAAGTAGTTTTCTTTACCTTTATACAATTTCTCGATTCAATCTTCGCACGCTGATTTTAATTCCACGACTAAAGTAAAAATGTTCACGCGCAGAAGCTCTTCGCAGGAACACTCATTACAGATTGATGTAGTTTCGGATTTGTGGAGTACGGACACTCATTAATCATAACATCCTGATAATCCGGTTGTTCAATAGTTAATATAATAACTTATTATATTGTTACTAGCTGCTTCCCACGGCGCACATACAAGTATTTGTGCGATCTAAGCGACCAAAAGTCCCGTTTTCCAATTAAAAATGACAGTCATAAAACCGGTTTCCCCGAATAAATTACCTGCCTGACAACAATAGCCGCTACCCCCAACCCCGCAATCGCTCACCCCGCACCCGTACCATCAGTCGAAATTGTAACGTTGCATCAATTGTAGGTCTAAATCTCTTCTCGACGCTACTCCAAACTTAGAAACATTAAAGTATTTTTCAAAGTGTTTATATTTATTTTATAATTTTAAAGTGATGGATTCTGTTAGTGCAGGCAAGAAACTTACAAAGTTGAAAGTACATTATTAAAGTTTTAATAAACTTGAAATATATTTTTATACTAACAGAACACCTTTTTCACATAGTGATTTTCTTAATTTTTTTCTTTACTGGGGTTTATGTTTATGTATCGGGATAGATCGGGCTATGATTATTGGTATAGTTAATATATTAAGTATTTTTCTCCTAATTACCATTAAAAATATCTCCGGAAATGTCCGGATGAGTTCATTTTTGGGAGTTCAAACATAAAATATAAAAAATGCATTTTAATGTTAGTGACTCGTTACTTAACGTACGCTTGTTTTAGGCTCACCGGGTGCATCAGGAGTGAGGATTGTGACCCGCAAATACTTGTACGACTTTATGAAGGAAGAAAATTTGCCTAATTTTGATGCAAAATTAAACTATTTAAAAGATGAACTTTTATTGTGTGAAGGATATAATGAAGACCAAATTGCTAAGTTGAAACGTGATTTTGCTGATTTCAAATCAGAAATTAAACAAAGGTGGACCAAATCTCACTATAAAGGGGATGTATTTCTCAAATAGGTACAACCGGTCATGGCTGGATGGTACGTTTGAAATCCCTATTGTTGAGACTTCACAATAACGAACAGGTCGACCATCTAAATCGTTTGAAGAGGCAAGTGAGAGGAGTTAAAGGCGAAATACAGAAGAACTTCGTTCCGGTTTCGTCACGGAGGTCATAATACATGCTGCGCAGGTGGAACTGGGGAAATCTGGAAAAAAGAGATGCATCTAATGTTCTCAAAGATATCACGAGTACTCCGACACGAGCCAGTAAATACAAGAAGGCATTTTATCTAACAAAATCTTCTAAAGAGCACCATGCCTTGACCATGTTTGTAGATGCTGATTTGACACAAGGTCAATATGAAATAATAAGAAAAACGAATAACAGGATTTTCCCTTGTTACAGTGTCTTACAAAAAGCCAAAAAGAAATGCTATCCACCTTAAAGAAACTTGTACAGTGTAGTAGAAACAGTAACGAGTACCAGTGCCGAAGCTCAGTTACAACCTTTAATGAATGTTACCGTTAGGCGTTTATCGGAATACCTAGAAGAGATTTTGTTAACTTTAAAGGAGGAAGAGCGGGAATCCATTACTTTAATAAGTAAATGGGGCTGCGATGGGTCCCAACAGTGAAAATATAAACAAAAAACATGATAATGATTCAAATTCAGACGCAAATCTTTTTCAAAGCTGTTTTGTGCCCCTTCAGATAGCTTGTGGACATAACAACAGAAAAGTATTATGGAAAAATCCAACGCCTTCTTCACCGAGATTTTGTCGACCAATAAGGTTCCGGTTTATAAAGGAAAATAATGACGTCACTGAAAAGGAAATACGATATATTAAGAGCTCTATTAGCTCTTTAGCTCCAACCGAAGTTGACATAGCTGGGTAGAAGTTTTTTACTAAGCACACATTTATGAGAATGGTAGATGGAAAGGTCTGCAATGCAGCCACAGGTACGAAGTTGACAAGTAAGTGCTACATTTGTGGAGCAACGACAAAAGATTTTAATGACTTATGTAACTATACGACTGAAATAAATTTTGCGGCTCTTGAATTCGGTATATCGGTACTTCATGCTAGAATTCGTATATACGAAAGTATTTTACACTTGGCTTACAAACTAGAAGTAATAAAATATAAAAAAAGAAAAATGCAGGAAGAAAAAGACCAAGAAGCACGAAAAAAATAAATATACAAGATAGGTTTAGAACAGAAACTGGTCTTTTGGTTGATATGCCTAAACAAAATTTCGGTAACACTAATGATGGTAATACAAGTAGAAGGTTTTTTGAGAATTCAAGATTAGCCTTTTAGATTAGACAGGAATTGACTATGAATTAATTTATAGGCTAAAAGTTATATTGGAAACAATTTCAAGCAAGTTTCAAATTGATCCTATAAAATATAAAAAGTATGCTTTAGAAACGCACTTTTACCTATCGGGCAACTCTCAGAGGAGGCAGCTGAAGCTCGAAACAAACACTTTAGAAATTACCGCCAAGATTTTGCGAGGAAATTTTCTAGGGAAAGTAGCAATGAAGACATATTCAACCGTCTTCTACTTAGTTCTGACCCATTGTAAAGCACCTCACGCATACTACCCAAGTAGTATGCGTGAGGTCAAAAAAAGAAAATCTAACACATTTATGCCCGAAACGTTGGACATGTTAGTATCTGCAGAACCGAATATATTAGAAAATTCTTCAGAAAGCGAAGAAGACTAAACTTTTAGTCAAACTTATAATTTTTTATTTTTTTAATCTATGTACCAATTTTTTTTATGAATATACGCTCATTTCTTTTTAAACTTGTATTATTTTCTTATTTGTGTTCATTGGAATACAATAAAGCAAAAAAATAATTTTGGCCGCCTAGATCGCACAAATACGTATGTGCGTAATATGTGCGGCGTCGGCGTGAAGGCTGTGCTGTTCTATATTTAATCTACCTCCTATTGATCAAAATAAGTGATAGGCATTTATAAATGGATAATTATTCCAGAAACTAGTAATCATAGTTAGTTTTGAGTCTTTTTGGCAGCGAAGGGAAAGTCAAGCACTAAAATCAGAGAAAGTGAGGTTCTTCCCCAAATCTATCACCTTTGAAGTGGTTTATTTGGGTAGAAAGTAAAATACCTTTAATTTTTAATTTTTAATTTTTATTTTTTTTAATTTTTATTTTACGTTAAATTTATTTGTAACATTTCGTGGGAAACAATAGGTATCATTCTTCGTACATGTAACATTAACTTGTTTGAATTTGCCGTTTAAATTTTAATAAAAATGGTACTTATATCCACCATTATTTCTTTTAATATTATTTTGATTATTCTCGCACGATTCTGTATAATAATTGTTTTTTTGTTTGGAATTATTTTTATATGACTAAGTAATATATATAGATTTATTTTTATTCTGAGATTTTTTGTTTGTTACTGTGACGGCTTTTCAACCGATATCCAAAACAGGAAAACTACCAAAAAGGAAGGCTACCAAAAAAATATATATATATATATATTTGTATGTTCAACGATTACTTCGCCGTCTGTAGACCGATTTTCAATTTTTTTTTTAATGTAAAAAATGTATATAATCCTAAATTGGTCCAAAGTGACCATTTGACTGGTTTTGATTGGTGACCTGATGATGGCTTCCATGATGAATCTAGGGAACTCTTCGAAATTTATATGGACACAGCGATTTTGACTTTTTCTGAAGTAGTCCATACATATGTTACCAAAAAGTAAGCTTTTGTACCAAGGTACAGGTACAAGGATCGAAAAGTACTGAACAGAACTCTTGAGTCCTTATATATACATGTTTGGAGATTCCAGCGTTGTTTAAAGAACTGCAAGCATATGTCATAATACGACTTACAGTAATCATCATCGTCACCACCATCTTCACACGAAACACCAACATATTCTTAAGATGACATAGGTACTCACTACTCGTCAGAGTTTTGTGCACCGATATCAATGTCTTTGAAATTTTGCTATTGCTAAAATTATATTCGTGATCATCACCTAGTGGTGATGATCACGAATGGTGTATTATAGTTAATATCATATATTTAACGCTTAGGTACTGTTACATTATTTCCGCCGTCTACTACAATAGATAATCATAATTATTTAAAAATATATTATCTAATCATTATCATCACTGGTGACTTTTTATTAGGTCCACAGATCGGTAATGCTTATTTGAAGAAATGCCACGGCCTCTCAGAAAACTGGCATAAAATAATGCTTGAGTTTGTTTTGCCGAGAGAGTGAGAATAGTTTTTTTTTGTATTTATAGCTTTCTTAAAATGCGTTAGCAATAATAGAATAAATTTAACTAAAAAGAGAAAATTATTATTTTTAAACAAAAAATTAAAACAGACTTCCAAAATAAAATGCACAAAAAGTATGAAATAAGACTTATTTTCTAAATAATTCCCCTTTTAAATTTGGCTAAAAGTAACTATTTCTCTACTCAATCTTCATAATTTTGAAGTTGGTACCAGTCAACTTAAACGTGAGTTCTATTTTAAATATTGATTTATCAGGATGTTGTTCGGGCTGGTACCGACATCAAAATTATGAAGATTGACTAGACTACACTTTTTATACACTCAGTCCAGTTTTATATACAATCACAAATTTACGTGCTCCGGCTCGAGAAAATACTTCGACGAAATTATGGCAAACCAAAAAAATCGAAGGAAACGCTCTGAAAGAGAACATCTAATATATAAAATTTCCGTTAGTTAGTTAGTTCCGTAGTAAGTTAGTTACCGTACTCCTTCGAAACGGCTTTATTGATTTTTACCAAATTTTATATGCATATTCAGTAGGTCTGAGAATCGGCTACTGGGTATTTTATATATTGATAAGTGCATTTGTTGAATGAAAAATAGTAAATTATTACAACTCGAGACTGACAGCGACCATATTGTTTGTGTGAAGGGATAGCGATCGACGTTGCCATGGTGACATACTTATTTAGTCACTTCAATAAAATAATATGGGCGATTTACTTAATATGGCAAAGCAACGTTTGCCGGGACAGCTAGTAAGAAAATAAAACTTCAACTCATGACTAATTGTTTTAGGTTTATATCGATAATTTTATTGATTATTTTTATTTATGTGTTATCACTAGCGCTGGAGTAATAGCAGCGCGTGTAGTATATGCAAAATAATCGATACTTTGACCATTCGCGTGTTGATGGGAGTAGGTTTTTTTGTTTATAGTATTTAATACAATATACTAACATAATTTGTAAGATTTTGCGAATGTATCGTACTAAATATACGTATAAATTTATCTTACAAACCTCTCTATAATCTATAATCTCTATAATCTATAATCTATAATCGTATATCTAAAATATACGTATAAATTTATCTTACAATTATTATGTATTTCAAAGCGGTTTAGCTCATAATAACAAAGAAGCTGATGAATGTGAACCGGTTGAAGCACTAAGACAGAAATATTTCATCAACTTTGTAAATTTATTGAATTTTTTTGTACAATGAACATAATTTTTTGAATTTACAATTTAAAATCTGGTCTTAATAATCGCACTTTTATAGGTAACTCGTCAAATGCAAGGGCAGCTCAGGGCAAGTATCATCTGGTATGTAAAAATCCAATTTTTGCACTTGTTACTTGTCAAAACATGCCCACTATCTGCGTTTAAAATGCCTATCGAAGAAGCAATAAAAAGAAAAAAAAGAAAATGTTTGGGACATAAGTGTAATTTTTGGGACATCATGGTCGTTTACAAAATTTATTCTTGGAATTATCAAGTACAAGGCTAACTACATATTATAACCAAAAGAAAAATGTATTTTTAGAGTGTAGTCCGGTGGAAACCAATAGTTGACCGCTGTAAGAATCTTACGCGATGACGACTTTTGGAAAAATAAAATGGTTAGTAAACTGACAGAATTTTGTATCGTACAATTACTGCCTGAGTTAATGACCCACGTCACACCAGAACAATGCCACTGAGACAGCCAGCAGGGAGAAAAAAAAAGTCAAAATGAAGTACTAACTGATGCTGGACCCTTATAGTAAAAAGTATATTATTGTTCTAATTACCTTTTCGTTTTATTTACCACTGGCTGCTGTCTGTAACTTTGTGTTTATAAAATAAGTTTTACATCATACTTTTTTGTACATTTTTACTTTGGAAATAGTTTTTCTTTTTTTAAATAATGACTTTCTCTTTCAAAAGCATATGCTACCAAAAAGCAAAATCTTACTTTTTGGTAGCATATGCCTAAGCATAGTAGTCTAAACTACTTCAGAATAAATTACATATAAATTTCGAGGTCATCATCAGGTTATCCTTTTGATGTCAAAATGACCAATTTGGGATTATACCCTAAATACATCAAACTATGTTAAAATCAAAAAAAGAATTTTGAAAATCGGTCCACAGACGGTGGAGTAATCGTTGATAATATATAATATATAAAATAGGATCGTAAAACGTACAAAAAAATATATATTTATATACAGCCAAACGTATAACCACCTCCTTTTTGGAAGTCGGTTAAAATCTGTCCGTAAAAAAGCGTTAAATAGAGGGTGGTGCTATAAGGCTGAAAAATTTAAACGGCGAATTAAATCCTATAATCTTTGATTTTCAAAAGTGATGTCATTTTCGTAATTAGTCTAATAACCTTAGAAATAATACCCATAATATAATTTTTTGTACAAAAATATATTCGCCATCTTGACGTTGCCTTCCCAAATTTTATCTAAATCGAGTAATTTCATCGTACATTGCAAACAAACATACTGTTAATTTTATTTTTCATATTTTTCACTAGTACAAGTGCAGACGCATAATCCGACTTAGTCAAGTTTTATCTGACCTTTTTGCGTCTACTATGTTCGTAGTTCGGCGCGGCGCGGCGCGGCGGTGTGAAGCGCGCGGGTGCAATCAGTTTACTAGCGTTGTGCGCCCTCTATATCGAAACTATTAGTCTCTTCAACCATACTACCTATGATGTAAGTTTGTTCTTTTTTGTATGAGAGTGCCGTTGTTATAAGTAGTCACAAAAGTTATGAATTATTTAAATGTGCAAAAATGCCCATAACATAAAATAGTGTTGAAAACGGAAAAAAAATCAGAATAGTCCCTTTTCACTACTTGTCAGGAAGTTAAGTAGTGAAAATGGAACAAGCCGTTATTATACAGCGCTCGTGACTTAGTGGAACACAGCTTGATTTGCATTCAAAAGGGTGTAGGTTCGATCCTGAGTCTTGGCGAGTACCAATGAGCGCGGACGCTCAAACGGTAAAAGAAAACATCGTAATGAAACCTGCATGAGAAGACAATATTCGTAGAAGGCTCGTAAAGTCTCCAAAACCTGCGGGCCTAGCAGGGCCTTTAGTCAAGATGCATTCGATAATCGACGGCGAAGATCGAAATCAAAAATGTATGACATAAGTCATCGCTAAGTGACGTGTGCACAGGCCAAACCCTAGGCTAGAAATTTGAAATTTCGTACACGTGTTTCTAATATGACAAAGGTCACGAAGGGATCCACTAATGGAATACTTACTTACCTATATGACTATTTGTGTAGCCTGGACATCTATTCTATCAGGGCTTAAAGTTTAGCTCACCACACCTTTTTACGTCCCTCTATCGTTAAAATTGCTGAAACTAGTAAGTAAAAAGAGATCGTGAACTGTGAAGGTAACTCGTACGAATACCTACGGGTATATAATTACATATTATTATGTAATAACAAGTACTTAGATTGTTCGCATCCTAGAGTTTCACCTACCGGGTTAAACAATATCAGAAAGAGTTCATTGCGTTCTTCATTAGATACCAGCCATCATCATTATCAATAATCATCATCATCAGCATCATGAACAATATTATATGGACATTTAGAGTTAATATTCTAAACCCAAGGGAGTTATTTTATGTTAATATATTCTAAACCTAACCCCAACTAGTAAAAAAATTTACACAACGGTTAAGCTATTAAATTTTGCTGTATTTGTCTTTCAAGTGACTTTTCCACGTATCAGACAGCAAAATTGAAGAGCTTAGGTATCAGTTGTGTAAATATTTTTATTAGTGAGAGTGAGCGCGTAAACCTACGCGCGTAGAGATTCTAGAGATCTTATCAAAACAAAATGTCGAGCGGTCTATCTGTGATGCCAACTTGGGACTTTTTCCCTAAATTTAGGGAGAAAAAGTTTCTAAAGGGGTTTTTAGGGGGTTTTATATGCATGTTTTATTTAAATAAATTTATCTAATAAAATAAATAAATAAAATTAATTTTCTTGTCGACAAGTAATAATTAGTTTTTTTAAGTAAATAGACAATAAAATGTATAGTTAAAGCACACAAATTTTTATTGTTTACCTACCTATTATTATTAAATTACAGCTGACATTCTGCTATTTAATCACCAATCACTCATTGGTATAAAAATAGTGAAAGACTTTAGAATATACACAAAAATAGTAGTTTATATCTTCCTTTTGTGGGAAAATGCCGGCCAGGTACTAGCCGGACTCGTGCACGAAGGGTACCGTTACTGTACTATTAGTCTGGGACTATATGCTCCAGAATTTCCGGATTCCGGAGGCCATAGAAAATTCTGAGCATTGAAAATAGAACTCTTTGCTAATATAATTGAGTTGAAAATGTAAGTTTCTAGTGTCTAGCTGGGAGTTTTGCCGGGGAATTCAATAGGTGACGTTGGGGTTTTTGTATTTCCTTCAAAAATTTGTGTTATTCCGGTTCTTAATGTGTAATATTGGTAGAATATTAACCATTAAATATTCGTAAACGCGCACAAGTGTGGGAAAGTGGTACAACTTCAAAAAACGTGCTGTTTTGTGTTCCCCCAAAACTCCCTAAGAACTTTCAGTAAAGCTTCTGCCACTGTACTGAATCGACTGACTTGACTCATTGACTGCACTGACTATTTATTTGGACTCTGACTAGACTTTGGACTTGACGATTTAGGAATACAGTGTTAAAAATTGAAACGAAAATTCTATTTCCCGCCTTTTCAAATTGACACTGGCAAATGGCTTACCGACGCCATATATTTAAATTAAAAAAAAGTGTCTAGCTGTCATACATGACATTGACAACTGACTCGAAACTCATGTGTTCTATTTTCAACTGTATTAAACTATATACAGATTTTAAGCGTCTACCTGTTGCCATTAATGATATTGCCGCAGCGGAATTACGGTGACTTTGTTTGTCGTTTATTTTATAATTATATTATGGTCTCTGGTTTTCATTTTTTATTTTTCTACAGACTTTAAGGAAGGTCTCTAACATTTTTGCTTTTGGGTAGTACACTCAAAAAATAAAAAAAAATATGCTTCGAATCTTAATTATTTGTCATCAGTTGTCATTTCCATTATTTGATGTGTAGGTTAATTTTATTTACAGATCTCAAAACTTTTTATATGAATCGTTATTAAAACGTATATTTAACTAATTTAAAAAAACTTTGGTATGTGTACATAATAGTTATATTTGCGAAACTTCGTACGCGCAAAAACAACAGACAGGAACCATTCTACTTATTTTAGGGAGAAATATTTTTTTAAGCTTGGCAAGACGATCTTACTACACTTTCATCGCATACTCAAAATGTCACCTGCATTTTTGAATATTTCAAATCGATATTAATTATGTGTTTGAAGGTTTTCATATAAACTGTCTTCTGAAAAAATTGGTTTTGACAAAACATAGACTACTGTCAAAAATTTCTGAACACTGTAAAGTAAAATTTCACTAATGTGAGTACTGTGAAAATTCCAAAATGACCAGTTGCCAACAGTGCCAACCGATCTGTATGCTGTACGAATGAACTGAATACTTCTGTCTCACTGAATCATACAATCGAAACGAGAAAACATATTTCTCTCGCACCGTCGCGTCGCGTCGCGTCTCGCGCGAGTTGAGTTGAGAGTACACTTTCAAAGTTAATTAATTTATAATCAAAATAGGTTTAGTAGGTAGTTGTATTGGTATTGTTAGCCTTTTGGTACTTCTTACTTGCTGGTCATTCTTATATAAGTTAACATACATATTTACAGTAGTGGAATTAGTGTAAAGCGGACCTTTAGTCAGGTAGATTGAAAAGAGCGCAAAATTTGTCATCTGTTATATATATATCCTTTCGATGCTATATAATATATATATATATATATATCTCTTAATCTTAGTTGATGTTAATTTGTTAAAGATATATTGAAAGCTTACATTTTTTTACACAGCATAAATCAATTTTTTTTTTGGGGTAGGCGTGCAAAAAGTAAATACATAGTTTTAACTGCTCCCCAGTATAATTAATTATTTAATAGTGTTATAAATAATACCATGTAAGAATTTTTACCTGTGCCTATCAGTGTCACTATTTCCTTTGTTGGCAATATTAAACAACAAGTATTTAAACATATTTCACTTTCACCATCACCATCTGTAAAAATCACATCTCTTTTCTTGGTCATTTATACAAATTACAATGGAGTCCTTGAAGCAACCATCAACCAAATGAACTAATGGTTCAACAACAAAATGACTGAGTTCCAGCAGGAGTTGAAATCTTGCCAAACATCAAGTACCACTTCAGCACTGGCATTGGAATTCAGCAGCAGACGAAGGAAGAAGTTAGTGCTGCTTCACGGAGTTCCTGAAGCCAAAAAGGCTGAGCCTGAATTTGTATCATCATTACTTTCAACACAATTAAGAGTTCCTAGTGTTGACATATCATCTATTAAATATTGTCATCGATTGGGACGTATAAATGAGTCAAAGCCCCGACCAATAATCAAATTCCATGATCTTGCTCTCCATAACAAGGTTTGGACGGCTAAAACCAATCTGAAAAACTCTGGCAACACCCTATCAGAGTTTCTTATAAAGAAGAGGCATGACGTGTTTATGGCGGCCAGACAGCGTTTCGGAGTTTCAAAATGTTGGACACACAATGGCTCAGTAATTGTAATTGCTCCTGATGGCTCCAAAGTCCGTGCCCACACACATGGCTGAACTTGGTGCCATTCCTGGGCATAACAACAGAACATAACAAAACGTTTGCTATCATCATTCATGTAGTCCATGTTGCAACTTTCAACCAATCATACTTTGTATCTAGGTACATGCTGTTTTGTTATTTTTATTTTCTTATGCCTGTGTTTTAACTGCTTGTTTATATTATGCTATGTAGGGTAAATGTAGGTAATTATACCCGCTTATTCAATTATTTTAGAAGTTTATTTGAACAATTTTTTATTATAACCTTTTGATTTAAAATTATGACTTTGACAATGTCACCTGTCGGAGTCGACAATGACAACATGACAGATGCTAGATGTCAGTTAATTTTTTTTTATGTACTTTTTTTTTTTTTTTTTTTTCTGTTTCTCTTTTTGGGTGATGATTTGATCATTTTCGTTTTTGTTTGTTATTTTCTGATTTTTTGTAATAGTGCTTAATGCATAAATAGTGCTTGTTTAAATATATTTGAACTGAAATCATGACACTGTAGGTATAAGGTGTTTTTGAGTAGCTAACTATTTTAATTATTTATTGAATTATTTATAAGTTATAAAATATATTTTATATAGGTATCTTATTTGAGTATATTATATATTTTTGTTGTTATATATACATAATATCATGTTTTCGTCTAGTGACAGCGAGGACAGTTACCTTCCAGGTACAATTATCATTTAATAACAAAGTTCTCTTGGGCGTCTGTTACTGTCCCTCATCTCAAATGGATTACTTTTCAATCCTTGAACATACTCTTGAATTGTATACACCTAATTACCCACACGCTATCATTATGGGTGACTTTAATACCTGCATGGTTAAAAACGATCTTAGATATAGAAAACTTAGTTCTGTTTTGGATGGTTGCAATTTGCACATGCTTCCACTTAATCCTACTCATACTTTTCCCGGTTGCTCACGCCCCCCTAAGGTAAGAAAGAAGGTTGTGATGCAGCGGAATTTCGCAGCCTTAAATATTGATATTTTAAAATTAGATGCGAATAATATCGACTGGTCATTGGTTTCTACTGCTGACCATGTTGATACTAAGTTAAGTATTTTTAATTCTTTTATAACTCAACTCTTTGACACTCATGCACCAATTAGACCAGTTAAAATCAAACAGCTGCCAGCTCCTTGGCATACTGATGATTTAAAATTATTAATTAAACATACAAGCAATCTAATTGTGAAGTCCACTGAGAGAAATGTATAAGAATTAGGAATCGCTGCAATAAAATGTGTAGGGATGCCCAGCGTCGTTACATTCACTCTTCTGTGGAAAATGGCGATCCATGTAAAGTCTGGAAGTTTTTGAGGACACTTGGAGTAGGCAAAAGCTCGGATGATAATTCTTGTTTAATAAATGAAGATTTGTTAAATAAACATTTTACTTCCGTTTCTAACTCATTTGACCATTATATCAAATCTGAAACGCTTAATCATCTTTCTAGGTTACCAATCCTCGATTCCTCGCCTTTCGTTCTTAGCCAAGTTACGGGGGATGATGTCAAAAGATATGTCATGTCCATCTCCTCGAATGCCGTAGGTGAGGATGGAATAAGTCGCAAGATGATAATTTCGATTCTTGACATCATTACGCCTGTACTTGTTCATATCTATAATCATTGTATTGATACCTGTATTTTCCCAAGTGCATGGAAGGATGCCAACGTAATTCCATTACCAAAGACATCGCGGCCTAGGCTGGTGTCTGACTTCCGCCCTATCTCAGTTTTACCTTTTCTCTCTAAAGTTTTAGAACGGCTGATCAGTCATCAGCTTACCAACTACGTAATAGACAATAACCTTCTTAGCTCCTTTCAATCTGGCTTTCGTCGTGGACACAGTACTTCTACCGCACTAATTAGGGTTACCGATGACATTCGTCTTGGTATGGACAATAAGCTAATTACTATTCTAGCCTTGTTAGACTTTAGCAATGCATTTAACACTGTTGATCATGATGTACTACTGAGTGTGCTAAGGTCTATAAATCTTTCTCCCCAACTGATTGGCTTAATCCGTAGTTACCTTGTGGGTCGTCGTCAAAGAGTTAAAGTGGCTGATAGTTTTTCGTGCTGGACCTCTATCACTACCGGCGTCCCTCAGGGTGGCGTCTTGTCCCACTTCTCTTTGCGATTTTTATAAACTCCATTACTAAATCTACTACTTCATTGTTTCATTTGTACGCTGATGACTTCCAAGTCTATACTCAATCTTCCTTGATTAATCTGCGTAATGCTATTGACTCCCTTAACAGAGACTTGGAAACGATCTGTAATTGGAGCAAGCGTCACGGTCTCTTTATTAACCAAGCTAAAACACAGTTGATTGCTATTGGAAGCCCTGGGCTGGTGTCGAGGATTGACTGGAACAGCTTGTCCCCCGTTCTTTTAAATAATGTAAACATTTATTTTAGTAAATGTGTAAAAAATTTGGGTGTTTATTTTGACGACACATTATCATGGTCTCAGCATATTAAAGAAATTAGTAGAAAGATTTTTGCAACTTGGTTATCCCTGTTTCTGTCAATTCTTGATTATGCAGATGCATGTTTTACCAATGTCACCGAAGAACAACTAAATAAGCTCGAGCGAGTACAGAATCTCTCGATAAGGTTTATCTTCGGTCTAAAAAAATTTGACCATGTGTCAGATTTTCGATCAAGACTGAAGTGGTTGCCTATACGTTTTCACCGGGACGCTCGTATTCTCTCTCTTGTTTTCTCTATTATACATGACCCTTGTCTACCCTCATATTTAAAAGATATTTTTATATTTCGACAAGCTACTGTTAAAGAATTACGATCTGCATCCAATTTTCAACTAGAATTACCCATGCATAAAACTAAATATTATGTCTCCTCGTTTGCTGTTACTGGTGTAAAGCTGTGGAATTCGTTACCAAAACATATCAGACTTGCTAAAACGTTAAATGGCCTTAAAACTATGGTTAAGATGCATTATTTGACTATTTGTAGTCAGGTATAAATCAAAAATTTTTTTTTTTCTTTTTTTTTGTTTTTATTATTGTTTATTATTTTCTGTCTTAAGACTATAAAGTTTAATTAAAATTATTTGTGTATCCGTGTAATATATATTATGTATTTATTTATGTATGTACTTATTTAATAAAACTAATTTATAAAAATTTATATATGTATGTTATGTATACGTATATATATTTTGTTTAAACGCATGTATTAATTGTTTTTGTATTTTATTGTGTTCTTTTTAACTGCTCATGCACGCCAAATTCTTTTCTATTATTTCCTCTACCCAAGGTTGCCTGGAAGAGATTGCTTCTTAGTAATAAGGCCGCCATTGTGTTACCTGTGTATATTATTATTTTTTATCTCTTTTCTTTTATATATTTTTTTTATGTTGTGTGCACAATAAAGAATATTTCATTCATTCATTCAATTTTTAATTGCTAATTAAGCGATAACCGTAGCGCGCGGAGTGAGTGAGTTTTTCAAATTTGACGCTCTCTTCAATCTGCCTGACTAAGGGTCCGCTTTACACTAAATACACGTTTAAAATGCGGTCGTACAAACTCAATTGTCCAATTTTCAAACATTACGTAATATAAGTCATTGTTTTAAACACATACGGATTGTGTCGCGGGGTCACTTTATAAAAAAAGAGGAAGAAGAAAACTTCACCGCGACACTACGTTATTGTTTAAAACAATGAACAATATTCGCGTAAGCATAAGAAATCAATATGTAATATAACTCTATAAATATATAATTTATATATTATACATGTTATTTTACCTTCATAAAGTATATTTTATTTTATAAATATTATGATAATATTATTATTATCGTTCTTAAAATCTAGAAAAAAAATTAGCTCGCTCCGCGCTCGTGAAGAAGATATTATTTTTAATTTCAAGTGTTTTGATTGAGTAATTAATATTATTCCAAAAACATGTTCGATTGAGAAACGGAAAATACGAAATTAAAAATAATAAGTTAGAAAAAACTATAACCCGACTACGGAATAAAATTATTATTTTTAAACAAAAAATTAATACCAACTTCCAAGTATGAAAGCTTTATTTCATAATTTTTTGGTCATTTTGTTCCAAGCTTTGGCATTTGGATGTTAATTTTTTGTTTAATAATAATATTTTTCTCTTTTTAGTTAAATTTATTATCTATATTATTATGAACACATTGATATCGATACACAAAACTCTGATGAGTAGTGAGTACTTATGTCATCACATTGTGGGAACTGGGAATGTGGTGGCAAGCCCCAAAGGGAGATCTCCTACCGAGCGAGGTGCTATGCTCGGTCAGCCCGAATTTTTTTTTTTGATCTTGATGAATTTTTTGATCGATCGATTTTCGAAATGGCTCTGTATGGATCAAGTGTGGGCGGATCTCCTCCCGTACTGAATAAGATTTTTTTCATACGAATGGTTTTGGTCACTGTTTAGTGTTTACATATTATTGACATATTGTGAGATAATTTTCTTTTCAGTTTTTCTTCTGCCTCCCTAATCAAAGTTGAGAGTTCGGAAACTGCCGTTGTCCATCGATAGGTCATTGTCCTTCTTACCGATTGCCGCCCAGAGGTCGTCTTTGTATAAAACATCACTGAAAAATAAGGTAAAAGTGTAGAATGAATGCAGGTAAAGTTGTATACCGCCAACCACGTTTATGTGTATACAGTACTTTGAAATTTTGTTTAATGAGCTTTTTTCAAACTTAATGGGCGCGTTTACAAAATGCGTTGTTTGACAGCAACTTAGAAAGGACTGACATTTCTTTAGCAAATATTTTGTACAAATAAATCCAGACAGTGACCAAGTAAGCCTTATTGCCACGGATACGGTACGATTCATGTCAAAACTCTTGAAAATTTTGAGGTGAACTTTTATGCTTTTTTCAAATAAATTTTTTATTATTCATAGACGTAACTATATATTATAGACGAGGCACGTCGAAGCAAAAACTGTCCCCACTTAAATGGCCCCACTTTTGGGGTTGTTTGGGGCCCTTTTAACATATTTTGAGGTATGGTGAAATCAAGAAGGCGTAACATCAAATATACGACATAGCCTATGTTTAGTTTTGAAATCTTTGACATTATTGGATTCTTTTTGAAAAAGTTTTAAGGTGTAATTTTGTATATTATTGTGTATATAATATATAATATATACTATTGTGTACATCTATGGGGATTTTGAAACAAACAAATTACACTACATAAGAGCAGAAAAATGTTCCTAAACACGTTCTTTTTTTAAACATTGGTTAGAGGTTCTGGAAAAATGTTTTTACCATAGTAAAAATAATATTTTTCAAGTATTTTTTAACCAAATTTAGATAAAGATTTATACTATTGGTGACAACTGACAATTGTTAGTTTTTGTGGGATTTCTTTTTTGGTCGCAAACTTGACTGATACGCCTGTTCGACACTCGCTTAAGGAAACGCGTTATTTGCCTACCGCTCGGCGTATCTCATTAGATACAATCGACAAATGGTCGTCGCACGTCGCACGCTCGCCAGAGAACTCGCACCGGACGTTCCCCCGCTTACGTGTCGAAATGCCATGTAATTATTATGGAGTGGATGGCTGCAGTGTAGTAGTTTAACTACTAAGGGAGATCGGCAAGTCGCCATGGCCACAAAAATATTTATTGTAAGTTGTAATTTATGAACATAAGAACAAAAAAAGTAATAATATTATACATCAAACTCGGGGGATAAAAGATAATTAATTAAATATAACCTAACCTAGTGGCGGTTTGCGGAAAAACGACATCTATGAGTGGTGATGTCAATTAAGTAATGAAATAATAACTAGTTTGTTTGAAAATGCAATATGCTAACAGATAAATGATAGATGTTGCTTTCACGTTACGTAAACCAAAAACATATTTTTTATTGGTATAAATATAAATAGTATAGAGAGATCTATTTCACACCCCAAGTAACATTTTTTGTCATAAAAGTAGTACTATTGAACTATGGAAAAAGAAAATAACTTAATACTCCAATAAAAAATAAATCTATCTAATGGGCCAATAGATGAAGCTTTTACGCCTCAAATTGACAAGTAAAAGCATGATAACCATATACCATATAGATAAGATGACAACGATTACCACAGATAAGTGTACCTATTTTGCACATGAATTTCTGATATTCGGAGATTCATAACTTTTTATTCCCAAATACTAAACATAAAATATTTTTTTTACATAAGAACTTTTTAAGTACTATATAACCACATATGTTCGAAATTTGGCCGCTTTTGTTGGAAAACCAGGCGGGATTCACCAGTGTCCTTTAGTAGCTTTCGACATCTTTAGTAGGCATTTAGTTCTTAGTAGTTTTTTTTGTAGAAAATAGCCTCCAGTCAGAAAAATTAGAAAGAGCGTTCTTAAATAAGTATTGCAAATTTTGAAAATGCAATACTTACTTATTTAACAATTTATTTATTTCCCTCGCTTTGCTGTTTTCCTTATTATTGTATAGTCTATTTAAATTATTTACTCGATTCAACTATAAAATTTTAATCGAGAATTCAATGAAGGTAAAAAAAAATATAATTTATTTTATAACATACTAGCCCACATAACATGTTGCCCACGGCTCCGCCCGCGTAATTACTGTATCCCACGGGAATCCTGTACTTTTTCGGGATAAAAAGCCTATGTTTTAATCCAGAACCTAAACTACTACCATACCAAATTTCATCGAAATCCGTTTAGTAGTTTTTGCGTGAAAGAGTAACAAACATCTATCCATCCATCCTCACAAACTTTCACATTTAAAATATAAGTAGGATTTGATTGACAAATAAATTACCTATATACAGGTGTCCCGTAAATCGACGTCAAGCCGTAAACCCGTGATAGGCCAAGTTACAATAGTTATCAGAAAAATTAAAAAATGTAATGTGTCTCAAAAATAATAGCTTTAAATAGCTTTAAAAAAAATCGAAAAATCGACATCTTGTGGTAGTTTTTTAGTTCCCGGCACTATAAATTTCTAGTTTTTTTGTAATTTTTTTTTGTATGTAATCCTGAATAATGCTTTAGTAAACTGGTGCCTAAGATTTAAATCAAACGACTTGAAAGGAAATCAGGCTTTTTGTCCAAAACAATGATTCAAATTAAATAGTTTGCTCGACTTTAACCGACTGTACTGGAAATAAAATGTACTACGCTTGTTCGGCAGATAATTTTAAAAGTTGGCGCAGTTAATAAGGATTCCAAAATAGTATGACACTTGCTAGATTGTTTCTTAAATTTTGGACAATATTGATTTTTGTAAAGGAAGTCAGTTGTCGACAATTTTTTCTTACTTACTTAAAATAATTCAAATGTACCCAGGACTTTCTTCTAAGTGATATTCTGATTTGGATGAGACGGAGAGAAACATTCAATAAGTGTAAGAGAGACAGATATTGACGCCACAAGTACACGAGACGGGTAGACACAATGCTACTAGTGTGAGCGAGACAGATAGTGACGCCACAAGTACGTGAGACGGGTAGATACAATGCTACTAGTGTGAGCGAGACAATGTCGCTATTGTCCATGTTCCCGACGTACAGCACACAAAATACAATAGATCAGTACGTTACTCTACTTCGTTTACTGCGCACACCGTATTCGTTCGTCTTGATTTCGTACATACCACTTTTTGCTTTGTTTATTGGACTCGATTGCTTGTGATTTGGATTTGGACTGTTTAGTTTCTCTTTCAACGACCTTTGCTTTCTCCTGGACTATCGTTGATCGTGTGATTGTGTAGTACCACCATGTCGGTGTACACCGCACAGGAATATGCCAACATGCATCTCATTTATGGTGAATGCCGATGCAATGCTAGTGCTGCAGCTAGGCTTTACCGCCAAAGATACCCAAACGCTGCTCGTCATCCCGATCATCGAGTTTTTATGAATGTGCACCGTTCACTCTCAGAGGGACGATTCCCAAGCCAAGTACACAGTGAAGGAACAAGTCGCTTGCCTTACGATGACATCGTACTACAAGCAGTCGCAGAAGATCCAAGTACTTCAGTACGACAAATCGAAGAAAGCACAGGAGTGACCAAAAGTGTAGCCCATCGAATCATGAAAAGTCATGAGCTCGACCCATACCACGTCACGCGAGTACAAACTTTACTACCCCAAGACTATCTCCCAAGAGTTACGTTTTGTGAAGCGATGTTACAAAGACACCGGGAAGATCCACGATTCATAGACAAAATTTTATGGTCCGATGAGTCCACTTTTAAAAAAGATGGGTACATGAATCTACACAACTTACACGAGTGGCATGTAGATAATCCACATTTGATGAGAGAGGATAGATTCCAGTATCGATTCAAAATAAACATGTGGACCGGGATTCTAAACGGGAGAATCATCGGACCTTTTGAACTGCCAGAGACCTTGAATGGTGACATTTATTTGGACTTTTTAAGAAATAATTTACCAAATTTATTGGAAGACGTACCTCTGCACTTTTAAAGAGATATGTGGTTCCAGCAAGACGGCTGCCCGGCGCACTATGCCCGTTCTGTGCGAGATTATTTAGATAATGAATATCCAGAAAGGTGGATAGGGCGGTCTGGTACCATTTCGTGGCCAGCCCGTTCACCTGATTTAAATCCGCTAGATTTTTTTTTTTACTGGGGAGCTGTGAAAGAAAAAGTGTATACAAAGCCAATTGAAAATGTAGTTGAAACATGACGACAATTAACGCAAGCAGCTGAATTAGTTAATAACGGCAGATTTGCCCGTCTGATAAAGCGGTTTTTTTAAAAAGATGTCGAGCTTGCATTTATGCTGGTAGGAGGCAGTTTGAACATTTGTGATAATGTAATAAAATATTTTAGACTCCAAAAATTTGTTTCAATTAAAAGCTTCCTAAAAACCCTTTCCTAAAGGTAAAAGTAATGAGACACTATGGCCCCCGTAGCCCGTGATATTCTTTTACTTCATGGATTTTGTCTCTCTTACACTAGTTAAATGTTTCTCTCCGTCTCATCCAAATCAGAATATCACTTAGAAGAAAGTCTTGGGTACACTTGAATCCTTTTAAGTAAGTAAGAAAAAATTGTCGAAAACTGACTTCCTTTACAAAAATCAATATTGTCCAAAATTTAAGAATAATCTAGCAAGTGTCATACCATTTTGGAATCCTTATTAGCTGCGCCAAATTTTAAAATTACCTGCCAAACAAGCGTAGTACATTTTTTTTCCGGTACGTTAAAGTCGAGCAAACTATTAAATACGAATCATTCTTTTGGGCAAAAAGCCTCATTTCCTTTCAAGTCGGAGTCGTTTGATTTAAATTTTAGGCACCAGTTTACTAAAGCATTATTCAGGATTACATACAAAAAAATATTCAAAAAAAGTAAAAAATTTGTAGTGCCGGGAACTAAAAAACCACCACAAGATGTCGATTTTTCGATTTTTTTTAAAAGCTTTGTAATTTTTTGAGACACATTACTTGGTTTTCTTTTTTAATTTTTCTGATAACTATTGTAACTTGGCTTATCACGGGTTTACGGCTTGACGTCGATTTACGGGACACCTGTATATTAGCCGTCGCGCGTGACTCACAGTCGCATGCAACGTGAGTCGCACGGCCGGCAACACAATCCCGACTCTTTGTGCGCGTACTTATGGTACTTTTTTTCTCGCTGCGAAAAGCAGATATTATTATTAAGATTTTGTAGGCAATTATAGCATAGGTATTTTCGTATTTTGTATGGGAATGATGTATCTGTTGCGTAGTAACTATTTATTAATCTGTGCTGAAATATATCCAATTTATGTCAAATTTGTAAACGTTAAATAGTAATTAATATGTGTGCATTCAGTTACAACCAAAGAAAATGGCCTCAAACAACCCCAAAAGTCGGGCCACTAAGGTGGGGGCAGTTTTTGCCTCGACATGCCTCGTTTATAATATATGCACGCGTCTATGGTTACCACAATATAGAGATACTAAACCTAGAATATATCTGTTTAATCTATGAACTAGAGTCTAGACTTTGGAAGTTTACGAGTATTACGTGGTAATCACGAGTCAACAAAAAAAAAACTAGGCCGCCCGGCGCGGAGTTTGCTTTGGCGTTCTAAAGCAAATATTTCAAAACTAAGGATCGGTTAATAAGTACATTTGACAGAAAAAATCTTCATACAACAAAAAGTTACGCCATCTTGATTTCACCATACCTCAAATGTCAAAATGGCCCCAAAAGACAGTTTCTGCCTCGACATGCCTCGTCTATAATGTATACGTCTATGTTTTAGTTTGATTTAAAAGGTTATCAAATTACCCATATTTCTTCAAGTTTTCATATACTACATGTTTCATAACATCCACAGATGGCAAGGTGCCACCGTAGTCGGCAGGCAGGTCGTCTTTCTTCAGATAGTTGAACAATGAGTTCGATGATGGTGGGTGTAGTTTGAGCTGTAAAATTAATGAATAAACCTCAGATTAAATAAATAATAGCGATAAATATTGAACGTGTTCAATATTCCTTACTGTTAATTTCTTGTCAACTTAGCGGTGTTAAATTCATATAAAACATTAATACGTACTACTTAGGTACCCTGTGGTCGAAATTTGCCTAAAAAAATAACAAAATAACTTTATTTTTAATAATTTTATGTACCTATTTCTAAGCATTATAAAATATTAGCTTTCTGCACACCTTCCTTCACATAGACTTTAATTTGTCGGCTAAATTTCATACTCCTTCCGTTGCACAATTCTTGTAAAACTGTACTGAATGGTTTTTACTCACATATTAATAAAATAATGATGATGATGTATCAAAATTATAATAATAATAAAAATGCCTACCGCAATAAAAAAAGCAAAATTTATTGATGTACGCATTATTCGCTGTCTATAACGCGAATATTTTATTATTATTATGATTTTAATATATCATTATCATTATTTTATTAATACGTGAGTCAAAAACTTTCAGTACAGTTGTACGAGAATAGTTTTCTCGTAAAACGACGAACGACGAGTCGACGAAAGAAAAACTTAAGATTAAAATTAAATTAAAAATCTGCGGTTTGCCAGGAATGAGACCTAGCTAGATCGATTTTTCTCGATCGCTGCATGCAAAATTTTATGGAAATAGTGCCGTTTCCGAAATTCTGATTGTAGTTATATCTATACAATATACATTTATTATTTATAAGATTAGCTCGTTTAAAGTACAACTAGCTGTTGCCCGCGGCTCCGTTCGCGTTAATACAGTATCCCAAAGGAACACTGTACTTTTTCGAGATATAAATAAATATATAAATAAATAATAAATACTACAAAAAGTAGCCTGTGTTTTAATCCAGAGCCTAGACTACCTATTACCATACCAAATTTCATCGAAATCCATCCTCACAAGCTAGCACATTTATAATATTAGTAGGATAAGTCGAGTTTATGACGCCACCATTGTAGCTAGAAGAACCTACCATCTCCAATATTTCCTTGGGCAGGAACGGCTTAAAGGCGGTGACGATGGTGTCCATGATCGCCGACGCGTTGATCACATGGAGCTGCTGTATCCGCACCGGCAGCGACTCCTGGAATTTGGAAAAGACATTAGAATTTGGATAAGACATTGGACTTTTTTCGTTGTCGTTTCAGCCTGGTGACGTCCACTGCAGGACATAGGTCTCCCCCATACATTTCCAGTGCGACCGGTCGCTCGCGGCCTGTATCCACGGACTTTTTTCTTCCCGCTGTTAAAAAAAGTGGTGACCACAAACCAAAATATTATTATACCTAGAATTTACCTAAATTTAGTTTATTTTTAAACATTCAGGAATAATTACGTATTTAACAGTGACGAAGGGTGGTTTTACTTCAGAAGGAAGCCCTAGTCGCTAGATATGAGTTGTGCAAGTTTTTTTTAAAGGAAATTTAGCACCATATTACCTATGTATTGTGGTCAAGGTTAGGTTAGCGAGTTACAAGTTACAAGCGAGTTGAGTCGTGTCCGAGAGAAATCATAAATACTTAGGTAACTATTCTTATAGTTATACCTACGGTTCCTATTCCTATAGTTATATATACGGTATATATATTTTTCTATATCACTAGGGCCCTAGACGTCGTACCCGGCATATATAAAGTCAATGAACTTTTAAATATTCCGGGAATCATTATCGAAGCCTGGCGGGGCAGCAGCAGCCCAGTACAATGCCACCGATGCCACCAATTTCTGCACTCAAGCCATAACTGCCACCGTATGGTGGCCTGTGTCCGGTGTGCCGAGGAACACTACCTGCCCCTCTACCGAGGCGTCCACCTGCACTAACTGCAGGGGGGGCCACCCTGCCAATAGTAGGCAATGACCCGACTCCCCCTCGCTGCCACCAAGGAGGAAGAAGAAGACGAAGACAAGAAGGAAAGATGCCGCATCCAACACAACCATCACTGAACTCGAGCTGGAGCCACCCACGCTCGCTCCACCACAGCCTGACCCCCTGCAGGCTACTCAGCGCCTACCGCTCCGCCCGCGCTCCCCGCGCGCATCCAGTGCTACTTCCTCGGTCATCACACCCGTGGAAATTGTTACTGCCCCGTAGACCGTCATTCACACGGCTGCCCCGCATACTCAGCCCCCTGTTTCTCCTCCGCCGTTCCAAAACTGGATGCAAAGTTAGGCCCCCACATCCACAGCAGAGCACATGTAGTCTCTCTTCTCTCTGGCTATGAATTTTTTCCACAAAATTCTAGCCGGAGAGGAAATTTTCCCGACCCTCATGCAGGCCCTCTTAGATGGCACCTCCTCCATTGCCGCCTTAATTAAAATATGGCTCCCCAGGCCCTAAGGCCGGCCCCGCGCCTAGATATCTCCAGCATCCAGAAGCTCCTACCAGAAGAGCCGACTGTGACTTCAGGAGATGTACGACGCACGCTCCAGACTTGGGACAAACGCGTGCAGCGCGCACTATCCTCGGCTGGGCTCTCGGTTCGGCCATCGCCTGCCGCATGAGTTACCGCTATATAATCATGTCGATATTCATGAATGTGTGCGTTTGCGAAGTATGAAAATTACACACACATGCGATGATTTTTCCTTTAGAACTTACCGGCATGACTTGCTATTTATAAAATATTAGGCGTTTTTAAGTTATTATATTTTTTTAAATAATTTATTTACTATTAATTAAAGTCATCTAAAACGTACGAACGTTTTATTAAAATATCTGTGAATGACAAGTAAAGCACTGCATTTCTGCCTACAAGGAGCGCACGCCCCTGGTCAACACGGCTTATTGGTCAACTTTACATTTGTACTGATGATTAACTGCATTCTTAACGCGAAGAGACTGTAGTTTAAAATAATAAATTATACAAAAAAATGCGCACGAAGGGTTCAGTACCATTATCTATAAAAACGACAAAATATACGTTTGTTGTATGAGAGCCCCCTCAAATTATTTAATTCTGTTTTTTAGTATTTGTATGTTATACCTGCAACAGAAATACATTACTTTTGACAATTTCAACTGTCTAATCATAACGGATCATGAGATACAGCCTGGTGACAGACGGACGGACAGCGGAGTCTAAGCAATATGGTACCGTTTATTCTTTGGGTACGGAACCCTATAAAAAGGAAGGTATTTTACATAGATAGGTACTAGATCGCTCTTCCGACTCAATTTAGCCTAGAAATAAAATATATAAGCGCTATTGATAAACGATGACCCGTGCCGACTTGCGATTTTAATTTTCCCATACAAGTTACAACCCTATGACCTGCAATCAAATGTTTCATTTGTCGTTTCAGACGTGGATTTTTGAGATTTCTTTGGCAGTCCTATTTTACGCGTATTTTACATTATTTATGAATTCAAACTGACTGCCAGTTAAAAAACGTAATAATAATAAGATAATATTCTTAATAAGATTATAAAACATATTCTGACTACTTGAATAGAATTACAATTGAGGAAGACAAATCATTATCAAAGAAACAAAGAGCAAGGTCACCCAAACCATTGCTCAGGTGGTTTAGACAAAAATTTGCGGAGCCAGAAAAAAACTTATACAATTTCCTTTATTATTTTATATTTTTTGGCTACACCACCTAAACAATGGTTTCGTTCGACCTTTGCATTTTTGAAAATACTTTTTCCCCCTTAATCTTTTGAAGGCATTAGGGTATGTAATATCAAATAATGTTTTACAACAAAGAGTTATTGGTTGTTATTTCTACATTTTCTGTAAATAACATGCAATATTCAAAAGATTCGGTCATATAACAGATTCTGAGTTCTGGACGCAGCATGCCAGACGAGATTTTCTCGTCTATGTACGAATCCAGGGCAGAAGCAATCAAAATGTTATTCAGAACAACTTATCTGAAGTAATCTCAGTCTATCAGAGTAGAAAACTGTTATCTAATTATATTATGTAGAAGTTGAAAAGAAGAAAATATTTTGCCAATTATTGGCGATAGAGAACAGCTCCTTGGACTTAAAAAAAACAGGGAGCTTATCGGAAAAGATCAAGCTTAAGACATCTAAACTGCACTCTTTGATAGGAATCTTTATAAAAAAGTACGTAAATCATGACAAAAAAATATAAAATATGTTCGGGCTGTGTCGTCAACATAGAAACTTGAATCAGGCCTGTAAAAACTAACCTAATGAGAAGATATCCAAACTGGTTCTTATTATTTCATGAGTTTAATAACTGTTCATGTCAGCCTTGTTTTATTTTCATCGTAATTTACCTAATTTTTGCACTTATATTGTTTTTGTATCAGAACAAAATATCAGTACAGAACGAGTTTTTTTTTAGTAATAATAATAATTTATTTATTCACAAGAATGCAGTACAAAGGATAATATTGAAACATTACAAAGGATCTATACATTCTACCATAATAAAATGGTGTGTGAAATTTTTAAAACAGCAATGGATTAAAACTAATACTTGAAAATAATAATAATAATAATATGTTTGTTCAATGTCGAAGTTTCAGTCAAATAATAATCATAACATAATATAATAATCAATAGGTTTAAAATCAATAACACATTACACATTAAACAAATTATTTATCCGTCTCTTAATTCTAATGTTATTACCTGCATAATATTATAATTAAATAATTTTATTTTTTTTGTAAACTTGCAGCCAAGTCGGCACGGGTTACAATAATCTTAAAAGGATAAAAATTCATATTTAGATTTGTTTTAGCTTTTTTAAAAAATGTTGCGTTTCAAATTTCCAAAGAAATTTTTTTTTTAGGTCAATGGGACACCCATAATTAAGATATACCGGATGTTTTTTCATCTGGACAATCTTCATTCGGACATCTTTCATTCGGACACTGACTGGAAAGCACCCGGATATATATTAACTAATACAATTTATTAGTTTTCATACGTTTCATTAGTCGTAGTTTTTATACTCTTATGATATAATTATTAATAATATGTTTAAAGTGTAGTGTTAAAATATTAAATGCATTTTTGTATTATACAATGTAGAGTATTTATGTAGTTAAATAGCTATTTAACACTGATTAATAGTCTTGAAATACGACTAAAAGAAGTTATAATATTACATTACTTGACTCATGTGGTGCATGAGTCATTTTACATTAAAATATAAACAGCGATATATTTTTTATCGGTTAATATCGAGCGATATTAACCGATAAAAAATATATAATATCTAGCTATTACTTACCAGTTGGTATTTTAGGACTTTTTTACACGTGAATAAGTTAAGTGTTCTCATAAACTTGTAGTTAATGTCCTTAGCATCCAGCATAGCCACAACACCGTCCTTTACTTCATTTTCAGACAGTAAATAGACATCAAAAAACAAAGTAAACAGCTTGGAATCTGATACATAGTTGTATATGTCGAAACCTGGGTCGTTTATTTTCCATACTAGTAACTTTCTGTTGTTCGATATGTCATATAAACAGGAATCTCTGAAAATATTATTGTTATTCGTAATATATATTTTTTTATATATATATACATGGAGTATGGACGCTTCACGCCCGCGCCACGCCGAATTGACCGCGTGGTAAGTATCCGAAGAACTCGTGTTACGGGGACCAGACAACGGAAAGTATATATTTTTATACTATAGATACATATTATATTATTTGAGATTTTATTATATTATAAACATATTTAATACACAATACACATTCATGACCCAGGAACATTTTGTTCCCTCGGCGGGATTCGAACCCGCGACCTCTGAGCCAAGAAGCTTAATAGAATAAGAATTAAAAATCACGAAAATATGATCTATAACCATCATCACCTATATGTGTTATTTAAATAATACACGGACAACCACCATACAAGGTGGTGCTAGCTACGAGTACATGACTTAAAACATAGGCCTTTTCATCCGTTATTGGATGATTTATAAAGTATTCGAACGAAGTAACCACTCTTGAAATATTGTAGTGCCTGGGACAGTTGGTTTTTAAATGTCGTATAGTTGCCCAAGCACATACGGCATTCTCACAGCATAGTCAGCCTAGTCCAGAGGAATGACTGGTCAATACGTCTGGGCCCACCCATGTGCGGGTTCCCTCACGATGTTTTCCTTCACCGTTAGAGGTCCGTATAATGTACTTGAGATCTGAAAAAGTCTCATTGGTACACGCCACAACCTGGGAATCGAACCTGCACTCTCTCGAGTGCGAATCAAACGGTCTACCCACTAGGCCACGAAGCTTTTAATAAGTCGGACTATATGTATCCTTACTAATAACATAGACTAATAAAACTATTCCTCCATGCTAATAGTAATAAACCTTATTGTTAATATTATAAACGCGAAAGTTTGTATGTATGGATGTATGGTTGTTTGGATATTTGTTACTCTTTCACACAAAAACTACTGAACGGATTTTGATGAGATTTTGGTTTAGTTTAGTAGATTCTGGATTAACATATACGAGTAGGTACGGATCCCGCGGGATTCCTTTCAGCGAGTACTAAATAAATATATGGCATTTAACTTCGCTTAACAAGATGATAGAGTTTTTTCTATGTAACAGATATTTTGTTACCTACTTAATTATTTATTACTAACTAGCTGTCTCGACACACGTTCTGTCCCAACTATGAACTGGGCAAAATAAATAAATAACTAAACTAGTAAGCTCAACACACGTATACAAATATTATTTGACAGTCAAGTGACAAAATACAGTGAACGATGTTCTCAAGTTTTAGCGAGACTTTGATCTAGATATATATATATATATACCACCCGCGTTAATAAAGTATTCCATGGGGAAACTCTACTTTAGCCTATGTTTTAATCCAGAGCCTAAACAACTATCATACCAAATTTCATCGAAAATCGTTCAGTAGGTTTTGCGTGAAAGAGTAACAAATATCCATCCATCCATTCATCTATCCTCACAAATTTTCATATTTATATATAGTACAATTATTAGATAACGCAGTAACTTACACAATCGAGGCCTGGGCTTTCAGCGGCCCTACTTCTAGACTTCTATTCATGAACAGTTCGGGCGCGTTCGCTCTTATCGTGCTAAACTTCTCTAGAGTAGCTTGTGCTTTCTCCAGGTCGTGGAAGCAGCTGTGAATGAAGCGGTAGAGCATAGAGTCATCTGGAAAGAAATGGTTTAAAGAATACAACCATTGTGAATTTGGAGTATTGAAGGTAGATTTTACATACATAAAAATAGGTTTTGATCGTGGTTTTTAGGGTTCTGTCTGTCCGTATGTCTGTCACTAGGCTGTATCTGATGAACCGCCATAGCTAGACAGTTGAAATTTTCACAGATGATGTATTTCTATTTCACTACAACAAAACATATTAAAAACAGAATAAAATAATTAATGTTTACATGGGGCTCCTATACAACAAGCGTGATTTTTTTGTACGGAAGTGCGTGCTTCGTGCGTTATTCCGACTCGAACTCTTTTTCTTACTTTTTTATTGCCAACTTTTCAGAAACTTCAAAGGGTACGAATGTCATAGGTAAAAAGTCATCCGCAAAATAATGTGAATCCTTTAGATAAACCATTAGATAAACCATTAGATATTAATCTTTTGAAATATTCGAATCCAAAACTACAAAACTTCAAAATCATTATTAGTCTAGTACTAGCCTAACTATAAGTAAAATATTGTAACGGACTTGGGTAAAGTTGTTACTTAAACTCACGGTAAAGTGGTAATGTCATTTTATTAATTTTTTTTCGAAATGGTCTACACTAAGGGTCGGGTTAAGACCGCTGTAGCTACGGCGGACTATAACTAGCCTGGTGGCTAGTTGATTAGGTAAGAGACGATGGGAGGGTTTGACCCTCCCTAACATCACCCGGGTGATGCTCAGACCGGATATTGGGGACAGCTACATGTTGTAAGCTATTATTATGTCGGGAGGGTCTCTCCTGCTAAGGGGTCCGACCCCTTCCTCACTCTCAGAGGAGTGAGGTTGCTCGCGCGGGGTAGCACAAACTAACGGCGTGCGAGTTATCGCGGTAGAGGAGCTCGAGTTTTTAGTGGTTTCTGTACTGAGAGGGCCGTCCCTCTCCCCTTCCGCGTACGGTCGGGATTACTCGCGCGCGTAAGTCCTAATGTCGATGAGGTTCGCGGTATTGGTAGAGCTCTCTATATCAATATCGCGGTCGCGGTTTTTGTAGTGTACCTAGGCTATTAGGATGCGAACTCGAACTCGGGTTCGGGTTCGGTCCCGTGTTAGGGTCGGTTTGTACGTCTGTGCGTGTGATGTAGGCGCCTGCGTCGACCCCGGTGTGATACTGATTTCGCGGGTGCGTGTGATTTGTGTTTACGTAACTGTATACAGTACGTTACGTATTTTTTACCACTCAGCGTGGTGCTCGCAGGCCGGCACGCTGGTCTTGCGGGACGCCTCCATATAACTCCCCGTCAAGAGAAGCATACGTTTCATTTGACGACACGATCGCTTCTCGTTATGTAGGACAGATGCATGGGTGTAGAGTGTGTTGTCGTCTGGTCGCTGCTGCTGGTTACACTGCGCTCTTCAGTTACCATGTAGGCGGGCTTGAGTCGGTCTAATGACACGACGGTAGTTCGTAGCGGCAGCTGAATTTTAATGTATTTGTCGTACCGCTTAAGTACTTCAAATGGACCTTCCGAGGCCCAGCAATACTGTGGGGAGTTCTTCGGTCCAGCTCATTGTTGCGCCTCTAGTCATGAGCGCGGCTTTCATGGTGCGGTGCCATCGTTCGATTTGCCCATTTGACTGTGGATGGTAAGCAGTTGTGCGCAGCCTTGATATGCCGAATATCTTCATGAGCGCGTTGAACAGAGAGGACTCAAATTGACGTCTGTGGTCTGTTGTTATATTCGGTAGAAGTTTATCATACCGAGAAAACGACGTAGCTCTATGATGGTCTTCGGCTTGGAGTATGAAGCGATTGCTTTTATGTGATCTTCGCTGGGTTTAATATCGTCTGTTGATACTTCGTAGCCCAAGAAATTAATGTTTGATTTCCCAAACTAGCACTTGGTCTAGGCACCGTGTTGGTCTAATCGCTGCAGTACTCGATGCAGAATCTTCTTGTGGCTATCTTCGTCTTCCGCGAAGATAAGTAGGTCGTCGATGTATGAAAAACATCCATCTATGCCTCTCAGTACTTGGTGCATAAACCGCTGGAAAGTCTGACTGGCGTTGTCGGATGTGGGGCATCCACTCTTCCCAAATTGGTGACCCTCGACAGAACGCCTCCTTCTGGACATCATCACCGTCACCCCCCACTCCTCCGCACCACGCCAGCCAGACGCACCGCGGCCTGGTCGTACCCTTATAGGCTTCAACGGGCACTCTCACTACAATGACCGGTCAGCAAGCAGAGCACATCTCACCGACTCACTGGAGCCCGTGCAGCAGCAGCACAGTTCCGACTCACTGGGACACTCTCTGGCACTGGCGACTCAAGCAAAAAGATTCAATATTCGATTTCCGGTCTGGGGGGGGGGGGGGGGAAGTTATGTGGCGGACCAATTAGCGCCACGATCCTGAATCGTGCTATCGAAGTTTTCTAGGATCGGTGGTATATATTAGGTTTTTACCTATGAAATTGCCGTTTTGTATGAAAAAATTTAAACTAATTTTATTCATGTATTTTTTATTTGTATTAATCGAAGAAATCACCCATGCAATCAATGCATCTTTGCCAACGCAGTGGCAGTTTATTGATGCCCTTCTTAAAGAAATCAGCTGGACGGGAGGCAACAAATTCTTCATAGGCATTTTTTAATGCCTCTCGGGTATTGAATTTTTTACCCACCAACAAGTTATCCAAATTCTGGAAAAAGTAGTAGTCTGTAGGCGCAAGGTCTGGTGAGTAGGGCGGAAGACGGAGAGCTTCCAACCCCAGTTCTTGCAACTTGGAGACCGTCTGCTGTGCAGAATGAGGTCGCGCGTTGTCGTGCAGGAGCAGCGGAGACGAGCGATTGACCAATGCTGGTTTGAGATGTGCCAGCTTCTCCATCATTGTGTTCAGTTTTTCATAGTACATATCTGCAGTAATGCTCACCCCGTTTGGTAAGAAGCTGTGATGAATCACACCGGCGCTAGACCACCAAACAGTGACCATCACTTTTCTAGGGGTAAGTTTTCGTTTAGGGCATTGTTTAGGTGCTTAACCAGGATCCAACCAACTTGCTGAGTGCTTGCGGTTATCAAACAGAATCCATGTTTCATCGCAGGTAATAATGCGGTTCAAAACTCCTTCATTTGTGTCTGATGAGCAGTGCACGTCTCGACGCGTACTTCGTGCTGGCGATCATTGAGTTCGTGGGGCACCCATTTGTCAAGCTTTTTTACCTTGCCAATTTGACGCAAATGGATCAATATTGTTTTAACGCTAACGTCGAAAGCTGCTACTAATTCAGCCGTAGATTGTGTATCATCAGCTTCCACAATCGCCTTTAATTCGTCATTGTCGATAAAGTCTTCGGACGACCGCGAGGTTCATTTTTCAGGTCGAAATTTCCAGAACGGAAGCGAGCAAACCAATAACAGGTAGTGCGTCGGTTTGTAGTGTTAGCTCCGTAAACGTTCGTTGATGTTGCGTGCCGCTTGTGCCGCGTTGCTGCCACGACGGTACTCATATTCCATAATTACTCGAATTTTTAACGTATCCATGATGACGAATAAGATGAAATGCGATGAAAATGTAACACTAAGCAATAAACAAATGACTACTTTTGGGAAAAGAATTCTATGTTTTTAAAATAAAATTAATTTGAAATTAGAATTCTTAGCCAAACAACAATTATTTTGATTTGAAATGGCCAGTACTGCGAACGGCAATTTCATAGGTAAAGACCTATTATATACAACATCCGAAATGCATACAAGTGGGCTTCGGCCTTACCGAGCATACCATTCGTTCAGTCGCAGATCTCCTTTTGGTGCATCCACCTATTCCCACACAAAACCATTGACAGGTCAAACTTAGTAGCATTGTTCAGGCGCTTACTTAAAAATTAAATAATTATAAAATCTAAATGGTAGGATTATTGCTAAATTGGTATTATGTAAATAATTTTTCAGACATTAGTACCGGTTAAGTAAGTAAAACAATAGAATTATTTTTAAACAATAAATGAAAACCGACTTCCAAATTAAAAATGCACAAAAAAAGTATGAAATAATTCTTATTTTCTAAATGATTCATTTAAATTCGGCTAATATTTTAACTATTTCTCTATCTTCATAATTTTGAAATACCAGCCACGTTGAACGTGAGTTCTATAAAATATTGGTTTACCAGGATATTGTTTGGGCTGGTACAGCCGAACGTATAAACCCTAATTTTTTGGAAGTCGGTTAATTATTTTAGTCAGCTAGTTTTAAATGAACCAGTACATATTCATATTCGAGGACTTCACTCATACACACGGGGTGTGTGTATGAGTGAAGTCCTCGAACTCCTAGAACTCCTAGAGGAGCTGCTCTTCACAAGAAGCTGTAACCATCCCAAGATACTTCGGAGGGCTAGGCTAGGGTCACTGTCACACACACACACACACACACACACAACAGGCTTACATACTAGTTTACCTACCTAAAACAAAGAGCATACGTTCCATAAGAACAGGTTGCATCGGTGACTCAGTTTAGGTATCATCATCATCAATAAAGATTATTATTATTATATATATATTCATTAATCAGTATACAAAGCAAAATGTAATATGTATCATTATAATGATCTCTTTTAAATAAATCTAAATTGTGTTATTTCACGCACCAAAATATTTCCGGCTATTAAATGGAACATTTTGTTATTATTTTTTCAAACAAATAAAATCTTCGTTATGAAAATAGCACGGAAGAATTGTTAATATATACATAAGTATATTAAACATTTCATAATATATTGTTTAAATAATATCCTTAAGTATATCTATAAGTATGTACCTGGTCGCTGTCTGTATATGGAAGACAATATTCAAAAAACTATTATGTACAGGGCTTTATGAACTATATCGATAGAACCCAAAACAATGATTTTTAGAATTTTTGTCTGTCTGTTTCTATGACTGTTTATCTGTACGTTTGTACGCGCTAATCTCAGAATCTACTGAACGGATTTTAATGAAATTTTGTATGGTAGTAGTTTTGACTCTAGATTAACACATAGGCTACTTTTTATTGCGAATAAATGTACGGTTCCCGCATGTAATTGTTTTACGCGTACGAAGTCAACGGCTTAACCGATTTGAATGCGGTTTTCACTAATGCGTTTTGGTTTGCTCTACTAAAAATGTTGTGTTTGTTTCATTTTAATCGGTTCATAAATATAAAAGTTATGTCAGTCTAAAAAATATAACATAGAAAATGCTATAGAATAACAGATTGCTATAGAACAGTTAGACTACTTGCTGAAACTTTACGTTACCTAATAATTGATGTATATTAACACCAGTAGTAATAAGTGAGAAGTTCTATTATGGTCTTAGCGTTAGCTCATGTTATGCAACGCCGGTCATGGATACAACTAGGATGGGTGACCACAATCACAAATATTTTTAAGATCAAAGTCTATACGCCTAACACCTACTGACGTTTTCCTATTCAAGAGATTATTACATTAAAACACGACGACGAACATATCCTTACTTATTATAATCGTGAAAGTTTTATGTATGGATGTATTAATCGTTACTTTTTCACGTAATAACAGCCGAACGGATTTTAATGAAATTTGATATGGTAGTAGTTTAGTCTCTGGATTAACACATAGGCTACTTTTTATGGCAGGAAAAAGTACGGTTCTCCCAAGATTTCTTTTTCGCGTAGGTACAAAGTCGTCGCTAACATCTGAACTATACTAATATTATAAAGAGGTAAAGTTTGGTTCTTTGTGAGTTTGTGACTTACCGAGATTGTAAGGGGTATCTCTGGATCTACTTCAACCTTTTTTAAAAATTCTCTTACCAATAGAAAGCCACATTATTTGTGAGGGTCATATATTATATTAATCCGAAAAGTCTTTTATTGATGAAAATGATAAGTCTTTTCTGTGGTAGTCGGATTTGCAAAATAAATCGAATAAAAACAAACGAACGAAACCGTTTTTGAGAATTCTGTGAACAATTCTGTGTTACACGGGCAAAGTAATTTTCAAAATGCTGAGTTATTATTTATTAGAGAGAATGTTATTGTTTCACTATTGTATTTATTTCTGCCCGTCTCTGTATTTTCATTTCTTTCCATGTTTTCCATGTTTCTTTTATTTTGTTTTTTGATTTTAATATATAATTTCGGATTCTAAGAGATTTAGCTTGAATCGAGCATTTTTTAAAGATTTTAGAGTACAGTCTGACATAATGAATAAATGATTTATCTTTACAATAAGATTTTCTGTTATAAAGTTCATAAAGTGTGTCTCTACTTTTCCTTAGCCCTGTATTAGCCCAGTCATTGAAAACGGGTTTACCTATTGTTATTTGGCGTTTTGTAAATATATGATTAAATTCTTTTAATATATTTTCGAAAAGAGTATTAAGTAATACATCAGGGTAATTATCAGGTGTAATAATATATAGTAGGATGCTATCTATTTTTCCTTTAAATAGCATCATTCTGCTCTCTGTTATATGCCTTACTTGAATCTTTACAGGTCTATTATTTAATTTCCTTTCTAGTTTTATTATTTGTCCCTTATGGTCAGATAGCACACCACTTATAACATTCTTATTTAAAACGTTACAATTTGTCATAAAGTTATCAATACATGTTGCAGATGTAGGAGTGTTCCGTGTTGGTTCTTTAAATAAGTATTCAAGGTTAAAAGACTTAAATAAAGATAAAAATTACTTTTATATGTAGATTCTACTAAAATGTCAACGTTAAAGTCTCCACAGACTACAATTTGTTTTTTACAATCAAATATTTTATTTAAAATGTCCTCCATTATAGTCGAAAATTTATTAAAGTCAGAAGAAGGGGGTCTATAAATACATAAAATTAAGTAGTTATCTATCTCTGCACATGCTATCTCACATACTCGCTCCACCGAAAATTTACTATGTCATTATGTTGTTTATATTTAATTCCATTTTTAATTAAAATTAAACATCCTCCTCTTTCCGCGCGAACCCTATTAAACATATATACTATTATGACTATTATAACCATTATGGATTTTCACGGTGTGCATAGAAGACCACAAACTGTAACAAGAATTATTGTGAAAATAATTTCTCGGCAAACCGCCTGGCCGGGCACTTCGCCCCGGGCGCGGAAAGATTGAAATATAGAGTGAAGTACCTAATGTAAAGACTGTAATTGTAATGGTTATACATGTATTGAATAGAATAGAAATAAACATGTAACGTAAATATGAAATGTAAGAGTAAAATAGCACAATAAATAAAACAACAATATGAATGTAATAGTAAATGTAAATGTAAATGTAGATGTTAACAAAAAAGAAAATGTACAGATAGAGTAGATGGGACTCTATAGATAAGTAAGTAAAGTAGGAACTGTTATAGAAAACAAGGAAATAAATGTAATAATGGTAATATAATGGTAACGGTAATGTACAGAAATGTGTTTTAGAAAATATACTTAAATAATTGAATAGTGAAAAATAAATGTGTAAAAGCAAGAATGTTAATAAATAAATAATAATTATAATAAAATAAAATGTGATAACAAGTAAACAGAAATAAAACATAAAGTAGAAGAAAATAAGATAGTAGAAGAAAAACTGTAATAGTAGATATATAGATTGGAATGTAGAATTGAGGAATTATAATGTAGAACTGAGTAGCAATATAATGTAAAGAAAGTAGAAGGATATTGGGATTGAAAGATAAGTTTAATGTAAAGCATCAAAATGTAACATTCTTTAGTAAATAATAATAAAACGAATGTAAAACAGTACAAGTAGAAAATAAGTATAATAGAAAACATAAAAAATCGTAATTATAAAATAAACAAAATATAAGTACATGTAATAAGTGGATAAAAGTAAAAATTGTCCTGACCTCGCTGTTGGGGGAACAAGTAGGCCCAGAAATGGGGCAGTAAAAAAAAAACTTTTAAACACACTGGCTATCTTGAAACCATTAATTAACATTAAATTGCATTTTACTATGTTTGAGCCAAGTTTCTGTAATACATAATACATCTATTTCATATTTATCTATTAGAAGTTCAATGTCTAGTATTTTGCCAGAGAAGCGGTTAAAATTCTGGTGTACTATTGTTAAACAATTTTTATAGTGCTTCTCTATTGTCTCACTTAACAGTTTAAACTGAATATTTTGCATATTCGTCTTGGTACAAAAATTTTCGTCATTGATAATACCGATTAAAGTCGGTATAACCACAATATTATTTATATTAAATGCTAACAATGTAACTAGCTATGCGTCTTAAATATTTTTTATGTAGATACAAAGTATCTGGTTTCAGTATGAAATTAGTTTTTATTAATTAGTCAAATTTTAAAGTTAGAATTTATTAATAAGTCAAATGTAAATGTCATATATTATGACAGTTTGACACTCGACACATTGATTTTCAGCTTATTAGCGCAGAGTTCTGTTTTCAATGCTCTGAATTTTTCCTGGCCTACCGGATTCCGGACAATATTGTCCCAGCCTAAGGTCGTATTAACTAGCGTGGGCGTAATACGCACACTTTCCACTTTTATCTAAAATTTATCTTAAATTTAAGGCCCTCGCGGAGTCTGTCTGTATAATGTATGTTCGCGATAATTTCAAAAACTATTGAAAGGAGTTTACATTTACCGATAGAGGAAGGTTTAGGTCGATAATAATTAGTTAAGGTTTTGTGGAAATTGTTTGATTTATTATGATAATAGGCTAGATGACTATTTTTTTATTGCATAAATGAATAGTTCTTTTAAATATGAGTAACTTCTCAGAAGAAACAGTACACTGAAAGTCAATATTTTCAAGGGTACAGCGATTTGTATACAAATTTTCGCAAGTCTCGTGAAAACGCTCCATACTAAAGTATTTAGATGCATATAATAATTACTAAACTACACATAAAATATATTTTTTGTACATGTACCAAGTAGTAATGCGTCAATATTTCTGAGTATATTAATGAAACTAAACATTTTAGATGTAGTTGTTGAAGATGTCGAAAAAAACACAATCCATTTGGGAGCTTTTATCGAAAACGCTGCCTAACCTAACCCGTTGGAGATAATTTATAACAAAACAATGCATGGTTGGATTGTTTCTCTTCTAAAGATCTACAGAAAAGTTTGCGACTGCATTTTATTACTATACTATTCTAAGTTTAAAAAAATATCACAAAATATAATGTGGTATTTTCAAAAGCTATTTAAACGGATACAATAATAATCTTGAACTAGGAGATTATATCTCGGGGATATATTATATTTTACTCTGTGCTATTACTACATTGCAGGTAGATCTGCTATAGAAGTTTTTTGCCACGAACACTGTCCCACGCGGGGGAAGCTGCGGGCAAAAGCTAGTGTAGTAATATATTCAAAGATATAAAGGATATTTTTAAAAGAAAACCTGGTAAATCTGTAAAAGTTATACATCGAGCGAGGTGTATGTATCATCATTAAAATGATTATTATTTTTAAACAAAAAATTAAACCGTTTAGAATTTTAAATTTAATTAAAATTAAAAAAAGTGCATAAATAAGCACAAAAAAGTGTGAAATAAAACTTATTTTCTAAATAATTCCCCTTTTAAATTAGGCTGAAATTTTAACTATTTCTCTACTGAATCTTCATAATTTTGAAGTCGGTACCAGCCCGAACAACATCCTTATAGAACAATATTTAAAATAGAACACACGTGTCAGTTGCCTGGTACCGAATTCAAAGCTTTGAAGATTGAGTAGAGAAATAGTTAAAAATTCAGCCAAATTTAAAAGGGGAGTTATTTAGAAAATAAGTTTTATTTGATACTTTTTTGTGTATTTTTACTTTAGACTTCTAAACGACGGTTTAATTTTTGTTAAAAAATAATAATATTTTTTCCCTTTTTAGTGATATTTGTTAAATTATTATTAACACATTTTAAGAACGTTTAAAATAAACAATCGAATGTATAATTCAGGTATATATTAGGTCTTTACCTATGAAATTGCCGTTTTGTATGAAAAAATTTAAACTAATTTTTTTCATCTATTTTTATTTGTATTAATCGAAGTAATTACCCATGCAATCAAAGCATCTTTGTCAACGCAGTGGCAGTTTATTGATACCCTTCATGCATTGCATGATGCAACAAATTCTTCAAAGGCATTTTGTACTGCCTCGGGTATTAAATTTTTTCCCGCCAAGAAGTTATCCAAATTCTGGAAAAAGTAGTAGTCTGTAGGCACAAGGTCTGGTGAGTAGGGCGAATGACAGAGAGCTTCCAACCCAAGTTCTTGCAACTTGGAGACCGTCTGCTGTGCAGTATGAGGTCGCGCGCTGTCGTGCAGGAGCAGCGGAGACGAGCGATTGACCAATGCTGGTTGGAGATGTGCCATCTTCTCCATCATTGTGTTCAGTTCTTCACAGTACACATCTGCAGTAATGCTCACCCCGTTTGGTAAGAAGCTGTGATAAATCACACCGGCGCTAGACCACCAAACAGTGACCATCACTTTTCTAGGGGTAAGTTTTCGTTTAGGGCATTGTTTAGGTGCTGAACCAGGATCCAACCAACTTGCTGAGCGCGTGCGGTTATCAAACAGAATCCTTTTTTCATGCAATCCGTAACAATGCGGTTCAAAATTCCTTCATTTGTGTGTCTGTTGAGCACTGCAAGGCACGTCTCGACGCGTACTTCGCACTGGCGATCATTAAGTTCGTTGGGCACCCATTTGTCAAGCTTTTTTACCTTGCCAATTTGACGCAAATGGACCAATATTGTTTTAACGCTAACGTCGAAAGCTGCTGCTAATTCAGCCGTAGATTGTGTATCATCAGCTTCCACAATCGCCTTTAATTCGTCATTGTCGACCAAAGTCTTTTGACGACCGCGAGGTTCATCTTTCAGGTCGAAATTTCCAGAACGGAAGCGAGCAAACCAATAACAGGTGGTGCGTTGGTTTGTAGTGTTAGCTCCGTAAACGTCGTTGATGTTGCGTGCCGCTTGTACCGCGTTGCTGCCACGACGGTACTCATATTCCATAATTACTCGAATTTTTAAAGTATCCATGATGACGAAAAAGATTGAAATGCGATGAAAATGTAACACTAATCAATAAACAAATGACTACTTTTGGAAAAAGAATTCCATGTTTTTAAAATAAAATTAATTTGAAATTAGAATTCTTAGCCAAACAATTATTTTGATTTGAAATGGCCAGTACTGCAGAATGGCAACTTCATAGGTAAATACCTATTATATAACCTCATTGTTTTTTTAGACTTGACAATGAATGTCAACTGTCAAGGGAATGAGACTTATATTTAATTTCTTATGAATTATTTGTATAAAATATTATTTAAATTGTGAAATATTAGCATTAAATGTTGTTTCTTTAGTTGTAAAGCAACACATTATCTTTTATTTCCGTATTGTTAAATAATCTTATTGTATATATTAGATTTAAAAAAAAATACCGAAAACTAAAAAAACCATGATACTTTTACTAAACATTAATTGTATTTTTCTGATCCGTTATGATATAAATATTATATAAATTATTTATTATACTTATTATATTAATAAAATTGAATACGCGCCAAGCTTCCATTAGTTATTGTATATAAGATAATGATGATGATTACTGTAAGTTACATAATGGCATATGCTTGCAGTTCTTTAAACAATGTCGAAATTTCCAAACGCGTATCTTTAAAAAAAAAAATCCTCAGGAGTTCTGTTCAGTGCTTTTGGATCCAGGGTATACCTTGGTGCCTTTTTAACCGACTTACAAAAAAAGGAGTAATATATCAGTGGAAGATTTACGCAAACGTATATCGGCCGCTGCTCGAGAAATTAAGGAGGCGGGCCACGCGCAACAAATAAAACAATGGTTTATTAGAATGTGGCCTGCATTAGAGTTCGGGGTGGTCATTTTGAAATAAATGGGCTCTATTTTTTATAAATTATGTAAATTCTTTGAAACCGAAGGATCAAATACCGTGTGTTATACCTTTTTACAATCTCAATTGAATAGTCTAATTATTTGTAAGTTGGTCAGTCAAGTCCCTATACATTTATATCATGCGATGCGATCAAACACAAAGAATTAAATTATTTGAACGGAAAAAAATTTTTTTGGTTGCATTTGTAATAATATTAGGCAATAGCACAAAAATTACATGATACATTTGATAATACAACTATTCAAATTTAATAAATAAAAATCTGATGGAGATATTCATGTTTTTGCTACTGCGACAAAAAAATTAGTGAGCAAGATTTGTAATTTTTATAGATTTTAAAAAAATGGCCGAAAACTATAAAACCATGATACTTTTACTAAACATTATTTGTATTTTTCTGATCCGTTATGATATTCTCCAGCTGCAGATGAATGGTAAAGTTCATCCATTAATTACGTCACACCTGTATATGATGATTTGTTATGTCGTGTATGTTATTTATTTTCGAAAATTATTAACACCGAACTTTTTATGCGGATTCTGGACAATATTATAGTCCCAGCCAATGGGTGGGCGCGAGGGCAGGAAGCGGGCTACAGACTTTCGATGTGGCCTCTGCCTGCCGCTATGGGACTCGGTGGTTAGCATAATGTATGTGTGTATGTGTGTGTGTTGCTAAGAAAATTACCAAAATCCTTTGGCAGATGTGACTGTCGGTTAATCCAGTTTCGCATCTGCTCGATGTAGTAACTCCTTTTCATCGACATTTTGTGATCCATTTTTACTGAAAAAAAAAACTTTTTGTGAAGGTATACTACACTGCCACTAGTTACTTGAGGCAAGAGGGACATAGGTATTAGGTATTTTTCTTCAGGGCCAAGGGAATCATACTTCTTGCATGGTACTAGACTACTTATAGAGACCACAAGAAAGTGTACAGTGTTCCTTTGGGATACTGTATTCACGCGGGCGGAGCCGCGGGCAACAGCTAGTTATTTCATAATAGGCTACTTGACTTTGTTTTTATTTATGTTTCAAACGCTTCATAATTGTTTCAGTACACACAAAAAATAATATAACATTATTTTGAAACCTAAAAACCTACAAAAAAAATATTTTAAAAATACACTTTTGAAAAACCGCCGTAAACAGTATTCGCCATGTTAGTTGATAGATTATCTGTGCTGTGACGTCATACTACGTTCCCTTTGACGTTTTGACATAAATTACTTTTTAAGACGTCATGAACTATTTATTTACAGAAAGATCTGTTTCAATATTACATATGTGTTTAGTGTGTTTGTGTCGTCACATCCTTGCCGGAAGTTACTTCGAGGTGTTCATCAGTAGAAATTAAAAAACAAAAATACATATTTTTAAATCAACTTTATACATCAATCTTGAGTTTTCAATTTATGATATCGCTAGAATACGTCTTCCTAAGCCAAGTACTAAAGGAAATACTCCTTTAATGTATGAAATTAAATATGAGTCAAGTAGCCTATCGGGACTCTCTTATTTTGTCCCAATAGATATGTCTATGATATGATGATTATTATATAATGATATGTCCCAACGTTATCGATAACGTAACAACCTCCACATTAAAAACAGCACGTGTGCATCCGAATGTCGTACAACATTCGGATGCACACCTAGTGCTGTTTGTAACTACGAACCTGGAAGCAGTACAATTTTTATACCAATCAAGAGGACTTATGCGCACTTCTTCGTATGTATACTTACTCTCAGATACTTAATTATTGTGGTGTGTTGTACCTAGTGAGTGTAACAACAAGTTTGTCAGTACTTAGTTTACTGCAGGATTAGAGATTGTTTTACGACAGTTTTCTGGTCGCTGTTAATTGGAACGAAGTTCCTTATGACGCGTTGCGAATTGTATGGAGCTGGACGGATTATAGGCACGACACTTTTTGCCACTCGAAATCACAATGTACTAAGGCGGGTCAATAAGTCCGTGACTTTTTGAATTTCTAACCTCCTTACTGAAAAAGCAACACTACTCCTGTCAACAGGCATCTGTCAGTTGACTCCTATCAAAATTTGAACTTGCTGCGTCAGTTAGTTTGTGTTTTACAGCTATCTTTATCAGACTATCCAGTAACTTAAGGAAACAATGGAAAAAAGTGAATTTCGTGTGCTTATTAAGCATTATTTTTTGCGAAAAAAAAAACCATTACCGAGACCAAGGCTAAGCTTGATAAATACTATGGGGACTCTGCACCATCGATTTCAATGGTAAAAAAGTGGTTTACTGAATTTCGTTGTGGCCGTACAAGCACTGAAGATGCCGAACGTCCTGGACGCCCAGTTGAGGTCTCTACACCCGAAACAATCGAAAAAATTCACGATATGGTGTTGGCCGACCGAAGATTGAAAGTGCAAGAGATTGTGGAAGCCATAGGCATCTCGCATGGTTCAGTGGTTTCAATTTTGAATGATCACTTGGGCATGAGAAAGCTTTCCGCAAGTCGACCACAAACGCAATCGTGTAACAACTTCACAAAAAGGTTTGGCGTTGTTTAATCACAATATGGAGGAGTTTTTGCGCCGTTTTGTAACCGTGGACGAAACATGGATCCATCACAATACACCAGAGACCAAACAACAGTCAAAACAGTGGATTTCTAAAGGTGAATCGGCGCCAAAGAAGGCCAAGGTGGGTTTGTCAGCCAATAAAGTTATGGCGACTGTTTTTTGGGATGCACGTGGGATAATCCACATTGACTATCTTCAAAAGGGAAGAACAATTAATGGGGAATATTATGCCAACTTATTGGACCGCTTCAATGAGGATTTGAAAAAAAACCGACCTCATTTGGCCAAGAAAAAAGTTCTTTTTCACCAAGACAATGCAAGGGTGCACACATGTGCAGTTGCCATGGCAAAAATCCATGAATTGGCCTATGAATTGCTCCCACATCCACCCTATTCTCCAGATTTGGCTCCGAGTGACTACTTCTTGTTCCCAAACCTGAAAAAATGGCTCGGTGGAAAAAGATTTGACTCCAATGATGAAGTCATCTCGCAAACAAAGGCCTATTTTGAGGACCTCGACAAATCATATTTTTTGGAAGGGATAAAAAAATTGGAGAAGCGTTGGACAAAGTGTATAGAACTCAAGGGGGACTACGTTGAAAAATAAAATGATTTATTTATCAAAAAATCTGTGTTTTATTCCAAAAGTCACGGACTTATTGACCCGCCCTTGTAATAACGACTATTAAGAATGATACAAAAAACGACCTTAACACCTTGACAATAATGTAGAATTTTGCAATTACACATTGTGACTGTTATGACCGTTACATATTGTGACTAACTAGCCGGGCCTTAGGAGCGCTTGATGTTATTACTTAGTACGGAGCCGGACTTCGCGGCGACAACACTGCGAGCAGCAAGCAACCCTCCCCCTCACCCCTGTCCCTACCTAAGGCGCGGCCAACTAGTTCCGCGCGCACTATATATACTTAGTTCAACTATTTGTTTTGTATAATATAATATATTATATCTATACAGATAAACAAAATTGAAGTGTCTGTTTGTAATTTCAAATTAACAGCTTTTATTTTCACTTAATGCATTTAAAAGTATGATCGGTACTTACAATAAAATATAAATTGTTAACATTTTTCTGTCCGTCTGTTAGTTTGTGTATTTGTTCCGGCCGATCTCTGTGTATATATATACACATATTATAGGTATATATTATAACTTCTTTCCATCCGGGTGTCCCTTGACACCTCTCAAGTTTTTATTATTATTGCGAGTATTTAGTCCATATTATCTTTCAACAATGTATTTTATGTGATAGATATTTATAAAAGTTATATAATCGTGAGACAAAGTTGTTTTCCTTTCAATTTCATTCGATATTCATTGAATAATATATTATGCAAATTTTTATTGCTTTCAAGGATTTTTTATAAGACTAGCAGCCACCGTTTCATGAATCAATGACTAATAATTTCACTTGTAAGATAGATACACTTATGCTAATACACCAATCAAACCCCTGAACTAATTGCGCTGAAATTTAGCAAGCAGATAGTTCTAATAACGCAGACACTTCCTACGATAGAATATCTATTAAAATTCACCCTCGAAGGTAGTGAAACGGTGGTCCCAAACTCATTCTTAAAAAATACTTAAACGCGAGCGAAGCTATACTTACATATAGAAATATATATTTTTGTACTTACCAATGTATAATTATTTTTTCAGATATAAAATATTTTTGTATTTAATCCAATATGATAGTTTAAGTAACAACTCATGAATTCCAATAATAAAGATAAAATCATCAATATTCTATTGTTAACTGAACTGGTACTTATAGTATACACAGCCGTAATGCCCGGAAGATGACACCTCAATGCTCTGCCGAAGAAAATATTACCTTTTTAATATGCAGCTACCGACCAAGTGTGTGCCGGGCTGCGCGGTACCGAGTTCCGTACAAGTTGGTTCTTACAAAGTGTTAGCATTTTATGAGGAGGAAGATATAAATATAATTAAGAAAATAACATAACTAATAAATATAATATGCATATTACATTTGTTTTAAGTCAGCAATTATTATTTTTATTATATATTAATCTATTTTTTATTTGTATTAATCGAAGTAATCACCCATGCAATCAATGCATCTTTGCCAACGCAGTGGCAGTTTATTGATGCCCTTCTCAAAGAAATCAGCTGGACGGGAGGCAACAAATTCTTCAAAAGCATTTTGTACTGCCTCTCGGGTATTGATTTTTTTTCCCGCCAAGAAGTTATCCAAATTCTGGAAAAAGTAGTAGTCTGTAGGCGCAAGGTCTGATGAGTAGGGCGCATGACTGAGAGCTTCCAACCCCAGATCTTGCAACTTGGAGACCGTCTGCCGTGCAGTATGAGGTCGCGCAGTTGTCGTGCAGGAGCAGCGGAGACGAGCGATTGACCAATGCTGGTTGGAGATGTGCCAGCTTCTCCATCATTGTGTTCAGTTCTTCAACTGTACTGACACATCTGCAGTAATGCTCACCCCGTTTGGAAAGAAGCTGTGATGAATCACACCGGCGGCGCTAGACCACCAAACAGTGACCATCACTTTTCTAGGGGTAAGTTTTCGTTTAGGGCATTGTTTAGGTGCTGAACCAGGATACAACCAACTTGCTGAGCGCTTGCGGTTATCACACAGAATCCATTTTTCATCGCAGGTAACAATGCGGTTCAAAATTCGTTCATTTGTATGTCTGTTGAGCACTGCAAGGCACGTCTCGACGCGTACTTCGCGCTGGCGATCATTGAGTTCGTAGGGCACCCATTTGTCAAGCTTTTTTACCTTGCCAATTTGACGCAAACGGACCAATATTGTTTTGACGCTAACGTCGAAAGCTGCTGTTAATTCAACCGTACCTAGATTATGTATCATCAGCTTCCACAATTGCCTTTAATTCGTCATTGTCGACCAAAGTCTTCGGACGACCGCGAGGTTCATTTTTCAGGTCGAAATTTCCAGAACGGAAGCGAGCAAACCAATAACAGGTGGTGCGTTGGTTTGTAGTGTTAGCTCCGTAAACGTCGTTGATGTTGCGTGCCGCTTGTGCCGCGTTGCTGCCACGACGGTACTCATATTCCATAATTACTCGAATTTTTAACGTATCCATGATGACGAAAAAGATTGAAATGCGATGAAAATGTAACACTAATCAATAAACAAATGACTACTTTTGGAAAAAGAATTCCATGTTTTTAAAATAAAATTAATTTGAAATTAGAATTCTTAGCCAAACAAAAATTATTTTTATTTGAAATGGCCAGTACTGCAGAACCGCAATTTCAAATGTTCGTAGTATCGAGGTAGGTACTGGCTATATGCTAATAAAGTGACAAGTTATTTGTTGTCCTTTAATATTGTCAATCCAGTTCATAATTTCCTGTTCGTTTAGGATAAAATTAAACATAATTTAAATTAAAAATATAAAATAAAAATATTATGGCTCCTTCCAAAGAAATTGTGTTTTCGAAAAACCGTAACAATAAAGATCTTCTAATTGTAAAAGGCAAGTGGACACTTACTCAAGACGCTAAGGCGAATCATGATGGTACGACACGGTGGAAGTGCACACATCGTCAAAATGTACAGCTACCGTAACCTTAAGCACGGATAAAACTAAAATAATTCGTGAAAGTAGCCATGATATGATCAAGTGCTTGATCGACCAGAATAAAATTCAAATTACAGGGCTTTTTTATGCAATCAAAGAAGAAGTTTGCACAAATTTAAACCAATACAACAAATTTTTGAAGATATGTCAACTGATTTTCTTGAGCAAACCCATAATGTACCTGCAAACCAATTACCAACATTTTCCTTAGTGAAAAGTTCACTATATAGGGCACGGAAAAGGTTTTTAGGATCAGAAAAAAAATTGAAGATGTCGTAATTCCTAAAGGTTTGCCCGAAACTTTCAAGATAATTGAAGATGGAAACAAGGAAAAAAATATTTCGTTGTGTTCTAAGAAGATGCTAAAATTACTGAAATCTGAGAAAAGTATTTCATATTATGGGGATGGTACTTTACGATCGTGTCCCCGGCCATTCTATCAGTTGTACATAATAACCTTGATGTTTATTCTAATGACAGAAGCATAAAATATATTTGTCCGGTAATTTACGTTTTTTCGCCAAATAACTTGTAATAAAACATATCTAAAATGCTGGACGTTATGGGTAATAAAACTAACATTAAATAAAGATAACTAATAATACTAATTACAAAATATTTATTTTCTATTTAATTAAAATTGACAAAATAAAACGAATGTATTTACATTATTATGATTTGTTCTTAACTTTACTAATCTGAAACCAATGAAATGCCTATTGCATTTGTGTAAAAATCTTAACTAAATTATAACTACATTCATAAAATATTTTACTCATATTAAATTGTAATAGTAATAACAGTGTAGTGTCTATAAAAACTTAAATATGTTTATATATTTCATTTATCCTCAACTTACCATAAAAACTTTGTAGTGTTATTAATTGTAGTGGACTTAAAACTAAAATCTACACTTTATATGACTACGATATCATAATTCTGATCGAGACTTGGCTGAATGACAACATCTCAGATAATGAAATTATTGACAGCCGCTACAGGGTCTTCAGGTATGACAGGAATTTAGGTAAACGTCGTCCAACGGTAAGGATGGCGGTGAAGTATTGGTGGCGGTGCGGCGCGAGCTCTCGGCGCACGCGGGCGTCTCGCCGCCGGGTTCCACGTGCCGCACGCAACCGAAGCTTCTACTGTCTCCTCAGCGTATCACTTGGTGGACCATGTTATGGTTCAAATAAAAATTAAAAATAATAGCTTGATTATTAGAACTTATATACCACCTGCTCACCTCAAGTTTATGAAACACATTTGAACTATTTAGAAAATTGTTTACAATCATCGGATGTCGACTTCTTTATTGCAGTAGGAGACTATAGCCTACCGACGTTAGGCTGGCGTAAAAGTACTATTCATATGGAACCTTTTAGGTATAGCAAATCACAACAACCTCTCTGATTCTCATATCATGATAAATTTCATGTCCTTGTTAAGCTGCGTGCTAGTTACTTAATACGTTTAAAATGAGCGAGACCGAGTATTAGACCTCTTTCTCGCTAACACTTCTGAAACTGGGTCTTCACTCACACCTGTTCCCTTGGTACACGTAGGTCCCACATCACCCACATTTCTATGTAATAGTTCCAGTAAATAACAGGCTGAGACAATTCCTAAGACAATCATTCATTCATTGTATAATTATACAAAAGCTGATTAGGTATAGGTACTATCATCAAAAAAGAAATATATTCAATTGATTGTTTAGTGCTACTTAAACACGTAAGTTCTGCTGAAAATGCAGTTTCATTATTATATGAAAACCTATACTCAACTATTAAGAGAAATGTAGGTACCTACTAACGACCAATAATTCTTTCTTCCCTATATGGTTCACACCTGCTCTAATAGATATTTTTTAAAATAAATGGAATAGCTGGGTGAATGGAAAACGTACAAAAATGTGTCCGACTACAAAGTATTTTTATGTACAGGGAAAGATTTAAGCGTCTGTCACGTAAATGTTATAAGCAATATCTTAAAAATGTTGAATATGGTATTCATAGTAATATGACTCTGTCAAAGCTTTTCGAAAGGCTAGTTCAAAATAATATTTATCCCTCACTACATAAAATAATAATTGAAGAACAACATCGCTTTGTATCTCAACGTTCTAGTTTCTACTACTACAAAACTAGTGTATGTATCAGATTTATTTGAAGCACTGGATAGTAACATTCAAATACTTAGATAGTGTTAACACTGACGTTCGAAAAGCCTTTGACAGAGTAGATCATAAAAAACTCCTTGAAAAACATGCTTATAATGGCTATTAGAGGGAGGTTCCCGCTGGCTATACTCAATCTTTTTATTTTTGAAGTAGGTACCAGCCAATTTGAACGTGAGTTCTTTAAAATATTGTTTGTATGTATAAGGGCGTTGTTGTGTTAAAGTTAATGTTTTTGTTTCATTAAAGGATTTATACAATTGTTTGGGCTGGTACCGACTACAAAATAAGAAGATTGAGTAGAGAAATACTTTAATTTTAGCAGAATTTAAAATGGGAACTACTTATTTCGACAATTATTTCATATTTTAAGAATGTTATTGCTTTTATTTTAGAAGTCGGTTTATATATTTTTTAAATTATTTATTTATTTTCTTTTTTAGCTTTAATAATATTACAATATCACTAAGATATTGTAATATTATTAAAGCTCGGTGTTTAAGTCGGACGATAAAATATTTATATAAAAGAGTAATGTAAGAGAAAGGAGATAAAAGAATCACAAAAATATTAATCTGACCGAGATTCGAACCCGAGACCAATTCGTACACAACGCACAAATTACCATTCTACCATCCAGCTAAGGCACTTTTCATCCCGACAAAATGTACGGTTCCCGCGTGATTTCCTTTTGCACGTCGCGAGCAACGTCTAGTATACCATAAACATGTGTCTTCAACGTCGATCTAAGCACTGACGCACAAAATACCTCCATGAAGTTGGTTGGAGCAAGAGGTCCCACACACACGATTTTAAAAATGAAATCATTAGTCAAAAGTGCCTAATGTTGAATCGGCCGGCTCCGTGTGTCAGATCGTTGTTTTTTTTTGTATTCTTGGAGATGCAGGTGAATAATTCTTAAACTTTCAAGTGACACCATATTTTTGTCCGTTGTCTTGTATTTGCCAGATATTTGACATGCAGCTACTCCTATTAAATATTCTATCTCAACAAATCTAGTATTGAACAACATGTCACCTGTATATGCATAACACCGTTTGATATATTCCACGAGTAATTTCAAGACGATGGACTTTCCACTTCCTGCACCACGGGTGATGAATAACAATGATCGGCTTTCTTGTCCCTGCAAATCAATTTCGACAGCTGCACAAACTTTTTGAAAAAGGTCTCTCCGTTGGACGTTTAGACTTTAAATATTATCGAATACGAAGTTCAAAGTTTCAGAGCATAACATAATTTACGATACGGGACAATGTAAAATTGACAATAATTGACGATTCATCAATATAACTTTCCTTGTAATCTTTGTAAGAATCACGTGCTTCCTTAAACATATACTTTTATGCCAAAAACGGGAAATTTACAAAATTCTGTTATTCGCTACTCGACACAAATATCGTCACAGAATGAAAAAGTGATGAAAAATTCCGTTTTCTTTTCAATCGGTCCGGATTCGTAGAATTGTCAGTAGCGAGACCGTCATTTTATCGGCTTTTATGTATTACTTATTTATACGACCTACCGAATTCCGAACGATATAGTCTCAGCCTAAGGTCGTGTTAACTAGCGTGGGCGGGTCAAACACTTTCCACTTATCTCCAAAATTTATTATAAATTTAAGCTCAGTCTGTCTGTCTGTGTGTTCGCGACAATCTCAAAAACTACTGAAAGGATTTTTATGCAGTTTACATTTACCGACAGAGTGATAGCTCCGTCACGCTGGAAGGTACTTTGAAAAAAATCAACATTTTTTTGAGCCTAAGTACTTTACTAGTGTTTGTTGACACTACAATAAACTACAATCAATGTGTTATTATTTTTTATTATTTTATTATTATTAACTATTTCAAATCTTTTCTACGCATTATTGCTCGTACGTCTCAGTTTAAATAACATCAATGGCGCTTCCTTAGTAACTGATACGACTACAAAAATGAACTCTACTACATTTATTAGTATCGTTTGTAGGTAAAGTAGACTCAAAAAAGGTAGATTTTTTCAAAGCGGGTTCCAGCGTGACGGAGCTCAGAGTGGTTCCTTAGGAAGGTTAGGTCGACAACAATTAGTTAAGGGTTTGTGGAAATTATTTGATTGATGACGATAATTGTTGAAGGTGTCGAAAAAAAATTAAGCCGTCTGGACATTTTTATCAAAACAATGCATAGTGGGATTGTTTCTCTTTTAAAGCTCTACAAAAAAGTACGCGCCGGCATATAATATTAATATGTCTATCTTTTAAGGTTAGTAACCTATACTATACGAATTCTAAGTTAAAAAAAAAACACAAAATATAATGTGGTATTCTCAAAAGCTATGTAGACGGATACAATATAAATCCTTATCTAGGAGATTATATCTAGGGGATTTTACCCAGTGCTATTACTATTTGCATGTATAGAAGTTTTATGCCACGAACACTCTCCCACGCGGGCGAAGCTGCGGGAAAGACATAGTAAATTGTATGTTAATTTGGCACCTCTAATTTTCAACAAATGGATAAAAGGTAGGAAAATGCTATAACAATGCGTATTATCTTGCTAAAAAAATATTTTAATACTTACATAGTAAAAGATATCAATGGAAATACTAATAACCTAGTACAAAAAAATTTAACAACAGAGCGCATTTATCATTTAAATGCTTTTATATTTTGAACTTGGAAAACTGCAATTATTAACATAAGTATATTATGTACCACTATTTTCAATGCTGGATTAAGTCAGTGTGGGGCCCGTAACAATTTCTGCCGCGGGGCCCCCGAGCGAAAAGCGAGTGAGCAAATTTTTTTTCTATTTTACTACCTGAACTAGACTTTACACCCTTATCGACTGTGTACTTTAGAAAATACAATTAAATCAATAGCCTAAAACCGACCGTTGGTATTAAATAATATAATATGTTCCTTATGTTAAACGCGAGCGAGTAAAAACTTTCTCCTAATTTCCTGATTAAAATCTGTTCAACTGTTAAACCTGAAAGATTGCGAACTTCGGAAAGTACAATAAAATCAACGTTTTTTAACGGATATTCCGGACTAAATAATACAATATATTGTTTATGTTAAAAGTGGGCGAGCGAAGCGAGCCAGCAATTTTTTTTCTTCTTGACCAATTAAAATTTATTTAAATTTTAAACCCTGAAAGACTGCACTTGGAAAAACACAATCAAATCGATAGCCTAAAACAGAACGTCAGCTTTAAATATTATAACATATTGATAATATAAAAAGCACGCGAGCGGAGCGAGCGAGCAAATATTTCTTCTTATTTTCCTAGTTTAATGAAAGCCGTAAAGAACGTAATGTAATTTCTATTTTTACTATTGTATATATTTTTTTTGAAATTTTAAACTATTTTTCGGCCTTAACGTCTTTACATATGCAGTAGATCAAATGACCAAAATGTCCGTAACTGATTTTACCAAACCTTACTTTTACACAGGAATGTGAAAAGTTTTAATTTTCTGTTGTTCACGATCTATAACTTCGAGAAATATATTTGTATTTTTAATTCTTATGTTTCCATTGTAAGAAAAACCTTGTAGCGTGTACTTTTGGATTTTCCATACTTTTTAAATTGTTTTTTCGGCTGTTAGGCACGAAGCCTGCTTGGAGGCTTGGACTGCCAGGCCGTGGGCTGCCGCCCACACCACCCACGCCTTGCACCGCCTCTGCTAATTTGGAACTATAAAAATCTAGTTGGGAGTTTTGTTGTGAATTTGTAATATTTCATAAATTTGTGTTATCTCGGTTCTTAATGTGTAATATTGGTAGAATATTAACTATTAAATATTCGTTAACGTGCACAAGTGTGGTCAAGTGGTACAACTTCTAAAAACGTGCTGTCTGTGTGTTTCCCGCCAAAACTCCCTAGGAACTTTCAGTAAAGCGTCTACCACTTTACTGAATCGACTGACATAACTCATTGACTATAATGACTATTTATTTGGACTTTGACCAGACTTTAGACTTGACGATATATGAATACAGTGTTGAAAATTGAAACGAAAGTTCTATTTCCCGCCTTTTTTACTTGACACTGGCAAATGGTTTTAAGATAAGCCGACGCCATATATTTAAAAAAAAAATCTAGTTAAATATTTTTGTTTTGTATTCAGAACCATTTTCAGCTCTATTGGATTAATATTTAATACAATAAACAAGTAGGTGCAGGGGACGCGCGCGCGCCAACATCGGTTCCGCGAAAATTAAATGTTAAAAATGTTTTACTACTAGTTTTTCGCATGTTTGATGATAAAGAGTGTCTTTAAGTGTAAAAATTTTTAGTTGAAGTTGTATTTGATAAATAGTGCGTGGATTAAATTACAAAATGTCCAATTCTAATCCGTGACTTTTGAATGTAAATAACTTGTTATTTGTAAGTGTAAATATAAACTATAACATAGGTAGAGTGCTAGACGCCCAACAAAACATTATTTTGAATAATAATACTTGAACTTTCAATAACAAAGTCAGTGTTTTGTGTAAATAAATAAAATTCTTCGAAAGAGTCATTAGAACAAAATTTAAATGTTTATAATATGATTATTTAACAATATGGCAATAAAAGATAATGTGTTGCTTTACAACTAAAAAAACAACATTTAATGCTAATATTTCACAATTTAAATAATATTTTATACAAATAATTCATAAGAAATTAAATATAAGTCTCATTCCCTTGACAGTTGACATTCATTGTCAAGTCTAAAAAACAATGAGGTTACATCTCCCCCTCCAGATCAGACTCCGACCGCTGCAGCTGTAGGAGCTAGAACCATCTTCGTAATGTGACAGAAATTTGATTCACAATTCTTGTGACCAGTGTCTACTCTGTACATAGAGTCAGATATCTTTTCCAAAACCTCAAAAGGCCCAATCTTTAATTCATCTAACTTTCTTCTATTAAGTTTATTTCCATTTTCAATATATACGAAATCACTAACTTTCAAATCTAGATCTCTCCTCTTTCTATCAAATTTTTGCTCATTGTATAAATGTGATTTCATAGAATTTTCAAATGCCAATTTTCTGTCCCTTTTTAAATCTTCAACTGTAGAATTTTCTTTTAATTCAGCTGGTAGAAGGGTGTAATTTTTGCCTTCCAGAAGATATTGAGGTGTAAACTTTGTAACAGTATGTTCTGTCTCATATCTTTTGATACATTCATGAGCAATAGTTGTCCAGGCTAAGTTATTGTTATTTTCATTTATCTTACATCTTATTTTATTTACAATAGTTTGGTTTAATCTCTCATTTAAACCATTTGAAAACGGCGCATTCACGGCAGTAAAAACTATAGTTATATTTTCTGTATCTAAAAATGATTTAAATTCTTTTGAATTTATACCTGGATATTGATCAGATAAAATAATGCCAATCTTATATTCCTGTGTCACTTTCTGCAATAACTTTATAAAATCATTTGACTTCTGTGTTTTCGAGGTCAAAATGTAAGCACTTGTAAAGTGATCCATTAAAATGTGTAAATATTTTTTTGTAGATCGAGATCCACCAAATCCTCCAATAGTGTCTATTGACATTATTTCATAAGGAAATGAAGCTGTTCCCAACTGAGACAATAACCCATAATTATATTTACCTCTGGACTTATTTCTTATGCACACTTCACATGTGTCACACATATTCTTTATATTTCTCATCAAGTTATTTGCAGTATAAAATGAGCTTATTTTATTCCTTATCTGTAATTCTGCTCCTATGTGACAGTAGAGTTAATGAATATATTTTATTAACTTTTTACTAAATTCTTCCGTTAGTATAATTTTTTCTTTTTTCTTTGACTTTTTATAGTATATTAAATTTTTAAATTTTAATTTATTTTTATTTTGTCTTACGTATTAATTTCTTTGCTGATCACATTGAATATCTTCTATTTTAACAAAATTTAAAATTTTTAAATTATCATCATGATTACAATCTGGTTCCAATACTGGATTTCTACTAAGACTATCAGCTTCCAAGTTATATTTACCCGGCGAATAAATAACTTCAAAATTGTATTGAGATAAATAATATGTAAGATCTCCTAGTTCTTCATCTGGTCGAGATTTAATATTCATTTTTTCTAAAGGCTTATGATCTGTAAAAACTATAAACTTTTTCCCTAATAACCAATGTTGCCCATTCTTAACAGCCTCCTTTATAGCTAAACATTCTAAGTAAATAGCTTTTTTCTTTTTCTGAGTATCATTCAGTTTTCTTGAAAAATATGCACACGGCTTTTCCTCTCCATTAAGCTGTAACTGTTTCATGATAGCGCCAATACCCAGTATGCTGGCGTCAGTATAAATATGTATTGGTAAATCAAGATCAATAATAGTTAATATAGGCTTCTGGCACAAGGAAAATCTTTTATTGCAATTAAATTGTCTTTCAAAGGAGCAATCGTGTTGTTCTTAATTATACTAAGGCGGGTCAATAAGTCCGTGACTTTTTGAATTTATAACCTCCTTACTGCAAAAGCAACACTACTCCTGTCAACAGGCATCTGTCAGTTGACTCCTATCAAAATTTGAACTTGCTGCGTCAGTTAGTTTGTGTTTTACAGCTATCTTTATCAGACTATCCAGTAACTTAAGGAATCAATGGAAAAAAGTGAATTTCGTGTGCTTATTAAGCATTATTTTTTGCGAAAAAAAAACCATTACCGAGACCAAGGCTAAGCTTGATAAATACTATGGGGACTCTGCACCATCGATTTCAATGGTAAAAAAGTGGTGGTGGAACCTGGAAGCAGTACAATTTTTATACCAATCAAGAGGACTTATGCGCACTTCTTCGTATGTATACTTACTCTCAGATACTTAATTATTGTGGTGTGTTGTACCTAGTGAGTGTAACAACAAGTTTGGTCGCCATAATTGGTAATTATACACATGGCTGCAATCTTCGCGCAACGTGCGACATGACAGGTCAGTACTTAGTTTACTGCAGGATTAGAGATTGTTTTACGACAGTTTTCTGTTTTTCGGTCGCTGTTAATTGGAACGAAGTTCCTTATGACGCGTTGCGAATTGTATGGAGCTGGACGGATTATAGGCACGACACTTTTTGCTACTCGAAATCACAATGTACTAAGGCGGGTCAATAAGTCCGTGACTTTTTGAATTTCTAACCTCCTTACTGAAAAAGCAACACTACTCCTGTCAACAGGCATCTGTCAGTTGACTCCTATCAAAATTTGAACTTGCTGCGTCAGTTAGTTTGTGTTTTACAGCTATCGTTATCAGACTATCCAGTAACTTAAGGAAACAATGGAAAAAAGTGAATTTCATGTGCTTATTTATCGATTTCAATGGTAAAAAAGTGGTTTACTGAATTTCGTTGTGGCCGTACAAGAACTGAAGATGCCGAACGTCCTGGACGCCCAGTTGAGGTCTCTACACCCGAAACAATCGAAAAAATTCACGATATGGTGTTGGCCGACCGAAGATTGAAAGTGCAAGAGATTGTGGAAGCCATAGGCATCTCGCATGGCTCAGTGGTTTCAATTTTGAATGATCACTTGGGCATGAGAAAGCTTTCCGCAAGATGGGTGCCGCGTTTGCTCACAGTCGACCACAAACGCAATCGTGTAACAACTTCACAGGAAGGTTTGGCGTTGTTTAATCACAATATGGAGGAGTTTTTGCGCCGTTTTGTAACCGTGGACGAAACATGGATCCATCACAACACACCAGAGACCAAACAACAGTCAAAACAGTGGGTTTCTAAGGGTGAAGCGGCGCCAAAGAAGGCCAAGGTGGGTTTGTCAGCCAATAACGTTATGGCGACTGTTTTTTGGGATGCACGTGGGATAATCCACATTGACTATCTTCAAAAGGGAAGAACAATTAATGGGGAATATTATGCCAACTTATTGGACCGCTTCAATGAGGATTTGAAAAAAAACCGACCTCATTTGGCCAAGAAAAAAGTTCTTTTTCACCAAGACAATGCAAGGGTGCACACATGTGCAGTTGCCATGGCAAAAATCCATGAATTGGGCTATGAATTGCTCCCACATCCACCCTATTCTCCAGATTTGGCTCCGAGTGACTACTTCTTGTTCCCAAACCTGAAAAAATGGCTCGGTGGAAAAAGATTTGACTCCAATGATGAAGTCATCTCGCAAACAAAGGCCTATTTGAGGACCTCGACAAATCATATTTTTTGGAAGGGATAAAAAAATTGGAGAAGCGTTGGACAAAGTGTATAGAGCTCAAGGGGGACTACGTTGAAAAATAAAATGATTTATTTATCAAAAAATCTGTGTTTTATTCCAAAAGTCACGGACTTATTGACCCGCCCTCGTATGACCAAGGTACTTTACTAAATCTTATGCAAAGTTACATTTTGAAAATTTTAATCTGAATCCTTCTTTTGATATTGCTTCCAGTAGTAATGATAAATGTGTAATATGTTCTTGAAACGTCTTAGAAAAAATCAAAATGTCATCAATATAATTTACAGTAAAGTTCGATAGTTTGTGCTTCCTTATTATATTGCTTAATACTCTTTGAAAAATTGCTGGTGAAGTTTTTAATCCAAAGGGTAGGCAGGTCCATTGAAAATGTCCATCTTGAGTTACAAAGGCTGTTTTATGTCTGTCTTCAATTTTGAGCGGGATTGACCAAAATGCCGAATTAACATCAAGTGTTGTAAAGTATTTACAATTTCGAGTTTTCACCACTAAGTCTTCTATTAAGGGTTGTGACTGTGGTATTACAATTTTATTTAAATCTCGGAAATCAATGCATAATCTGGATTTCCGTCCGTTTTCTTTTTTATATGCCAGAGTAACAGGTGCTGCAAAAGGACTATACGATTCTTCAATCAAATTTTCTTCCAATAATTTAGCCTGCATTTCTATCTCTTTTTTATCTTCTATACAACATCTATATGGTCTTTTAGCACAGTACTTATCGACCAATAAATCAATACGGGCTTCGTAATCTTTTACTCTACCAACATCGTACTTGCCTGTTGCGAAAAGTGATTTATATTTTGATATAAGGTTATCAATCTCATTCCGTTGATACACATTAAGGTGATTCACCATAATAGTAAAGTCTTTTTCCTCTAGATGTTCGTTAAAATTAATTACATATTCCTTGTTTGCTTTGTCAAAGTTTTTTGTTCTATAAAATATCTTTGTTTTATAATATGTCTTATTCTCCATAAACGGAATAATTTGTTTTATTTCTAAGTGTTCATCTTGAACAACATGAAATTTTTTATTATGTCTAATCCAATCAAAAAATCGTAATCGAAGTTTTCTTCGTCTACGACAAATACATTGACATTTCTCTCTATAACGAAAATCCTTATTTTGAGTGTTATCGTACCAACACTTTTTAACGCCATTAATCGGCTTGAGATTCGCATTTATACCGTTCTTATTATTTTGACTACCTTTTAATGATAAAATTTTGCAATTTATTAAGGACACATTTGAGCCCGAATCATAGATCCCTTTTATTTTTAAGGAGTCATTTAATTCAACTTCAATTTTGAATAATGGCGGCATATCAAGTTTTTTTGGATCAATTTCATTTAATTCAACTTCTAACTCTGAATTGTTAACGTTTCTTATGGGGTATCTGTTTTCTCCTACTCCTCGTGAGTTTATTGTATTTTTATGTTGTTTTTCTGATTCTTTGTCAGCATTCCTTCTAAAGTTGTTTTCAAAATTCTTTCTGGTAACTAAATATTCTAAACCTCTTATTTGGTTAAATAAATCTTCTGTTGTTCTTAAAATATTTCTATCGATTTTATTTATCACAAACGTAGGTAGTCCCGTTGCAATCAAATCAATCAATGTACAAACATCAATGTTTTTGTTCACTTCCAATAAAAGTCTCTCCTTTTTCAAGGCATAGTCTAATAAATAACCTTGTCTGTATTGAAATAAAATTGCATACTTGACAGGCGATCAACCTTTGTCAGCATAAGTTTCACAGAAACATTCCTTCCATGTTTTCCATTCCGAATTAATTGTATATTTAATCATCATGGAGGTATACCAGTCAAGGTCCTCTAAAAATGCTCTTATAATCTCAATTTTCTTTGCATCTTCAACAATTGATAATCGTGAACATTCCTCTTCAAATCTATTCATCCATTGAGATGCATTAGATGTTCTCCTGTTAAACTTTTCCAATATAAATTTGTCTACTATATTTCTCGAAATTTGTGGTTTATTTATCCATGCATTTATGTAATAATTCTGTCAAATACTCTTCCGAAATTCCTATATGCTGTGGTGCTCTTTCAATTTTTTAAGTTATTTCCTCTAAAAAATATCCATTAAATTGAATGTTTCCATCGTCATCTATATAGGTATCATGTATTTCTTTTGTCATTGTAATCCATACTTGTCTTCTCTCATGCCTTTTCATCAATGTTTTTTCCGGCTGAAGTTCTTGCGGAATCAAGTATATTCTTGTATCAGTATCAGTAATCGAAGTTAAGCAAATAATATTAGATTTTGGATCATCACTTGCCTTTACTACAAATTCAAATCTCAGTTTTTCCATTGTTCATAAGTTATAGCGAAAATGTTGTTTTATAATATGATTATTAAACATTTTATGGAAATAAAAGATAATGTGTTGCTTTACAACTAAAGAAACAACATTTAATCCTAATATTTCACAATTTAAATAATATTTTATACAAATAATTCATAAGAAATTAAATATAAGTCTCATTCCCTTGACAGTTGACATTCATTGTCAAGTCTAAAAAACAATGAGGTTACATGTTTTAAGGAACTTTCAAAACGGAATTAAATACTAATGCTAAATTTCGTAAAAGTAGTATATGGATTCGTAGCTCAGTTAGTTTGTAACTTCTTCCCCGTCCGATTAGCCCTAGATCCTACATCCTAGGGACCAAGTGAATTTATTAAAGTACTTTTTCTGTTTTTCTAACTAATTAAAACTAATAATTGATTCGGGTCTTTCCCCATCTGAAGGCAATCGTCTAATGGCTATATGTGCAGTCTACTTGCCTCCACCTGTAAATAGTTCTGTTCTTTAACATTTTATCAATAATTGTAATTTAGTGGCGGAGCAAACTGCGATGCAGATTTGTATATTTGATGATTTTAATCTTGGCAATATAATCTGGAATGGCTTAGGATGTGCAAATGACTATAAAACCACTCAATCTGCCACTCAACAAATGTTCTTAGACTTTTTAAATTTAAATGCCTGTCGCAAAGTAACAGTATTTTAAACAGAAACAACCGCATTCTAGACCTTTGTCTTATTCCTAAGCCGTTAAGTTGTACTGTTAACACAGTCGCACCTCTTGTACCTATGGATGTGTCGCATCCTGCATTAGACATTATCATTTCATATCGTAAGGAGCGACCACTAAAAAGTTGCTCTACAAATACTTCCTTTAACTATTATAAAGGTAACTATAAAGCATTATGTGCCAAATTAGATGAAATTCAATGGATATATGAATTTAAAATGATGCCCGATGATAATTCAATGCTAGAATTCTTTTATAATAAATTAAAGCATCTGATAGATGAGTTCGTCCCGGAGACAAGACGAAGGGGCAAAAACTATCCGCGTTGGTTCGACAAAAATCTTATAAGAATTTTAAATAAAAAGAATAAAATTAGAAAACGTTTTAAAATTTACCGAAATCCGAGGGACGAAATCGAGCTTCAGCTGCTTAGTGCAAGATGTAAAAGGCAAGCTGTATATTGTTATGAAAACTATATATGTAAACTTGAGGATGGTATAAGCGGAATATGACTTACACTTTATTTTTAGGTTTTCTGTCACTTTTCTAATTTTTATTAGATAAAAAGTAATACGCCAAAATCTTGGTACAAGTCGCTTTATTCAAAAATGTATTCTGTTCAGTGTTGCCAACAAATATATATATATATATATATATATATATATGGTATTTTACAAGTACAACAAGGACAAGGTTCATTATTTTACATCCTGCACACCAGGAAAATTAATATACGAAGGTATATTGTTATTTATAAACACATTTTCGTTAAGGTAAAATTGTTTAAATGTTATCCTATTACAAAATCAAAACATATTTTTAAAACACATTACAAAATGAAACTTAATACACATCAGGTTTTAGTTCAAACAAAAATAAACCATACAAATTGCAACACATAATATCAGGTTTTTTGTTCTAATCTTCCTATATTATTAATAACATTCTGTAGGAACACATCATATTATGAAACATACCATCACACATCAACAATTTCACTTCTACTCTTAACAATTTTATGTTATTTAATCTCCTTTAAGCACAAAAAAATAGCATATGAAATTAAGACATATGAATACCTTAAAATAACACAAGTTATATGTAAATCTTACAGTTATCTTGTAAATGTTTTAACAATCTTAACTGTTTTTATTGGCCACCAAATCAATGTGACAATTAATTAGAAAAGGTTAATGTTATATTATAAATTTACTTGGCATTTTAATAACTCTGCCAGATTTAGTTACCCGAACTGTATTCAGTCTGTTGCTTGACCCCCTGTTTGACTCTGAAGCATCCGTGTTTGTCATGCTGCTGGGATTTAAAACTATGTTGTAATACTGCTTACCCTGAGAACTGTCGTTTTTGCTGACATCTCGTCTCCCTTCCACCTCAGAAGAAGAAAGTTCCAACTGGTACAATCGTTGAAAGGGTGGTAATTTAAATCCAGCTACAGTTTTAACCTTGGCCGTCCTGTACACTCCATCCCTTCCTTGATAAATCTGGACAACCAGACCAAGAGGCCATTTTACTCTCCTTTCTTCAGTCTCTACCAACACTATATCTCCTACCTTAATATCGCTACACTTTTCTCTTCCTCGCTGTACAAGCTCAGTCAAGTACTCGGAGTTAAATCGTGTACGGAGTTCATCCCGTAGCTTTTGCAGGTACCTCAGTCGTTGATTCATGCTTTTGGCATCAAGATATCAAATTCTGTTACCTGTGACTGTGGCAAGGGTTGTAGGAAGCATGACAGTCGCAACGGCTATAGCGAGTCAGAGTTGTCTGCCTCGACATATGTGAGCGGACAGTCATTCACCACAGACTCACAATCGCATAGAAGAGTTTCCATCTCTTCATATGTGACTGTCGACATACCTAAAACTCGTCTTAATAAATTTTTCACATTTTTTATCATGCGTTCAAAAAATCCACCCTACCATGCAGCTGTAGGAGCGTTTAATTTCCATTTTATACGCATTATTGATGACACGCGTTTTACTTCATCCCAATCTAAGCTAGTCAGCAGGTTTTTTGTGCCTGTAAAATTAGTGCCATTATCAGAAATCATAAGATTAGGACGACCTCGCCTGGCAATGAATCTGCGAAATGTTCTGATGAATGCGTCGGTAGACACTGATTGTGTTAGTTCTAAGTGTATTGCTCGATACACAGCACATGTGTATAGCACAATCCAACTTTTTAAATTATCACGCAAGTATATTGGTCCAGCGAGATCTACTCCCGTTACTTCAAATGGTGCAAGAGGTTGAAGTCTTTCAATAGGTAATGGTGCTGTTATTACTTGAGTAGCTTTAGTTCTATGTCTTTTTCATACAATGCATTTATCTATCACTGATTTTAATAGTTTTCTTATTCCTACAATCCAGAATCGTTTTCTCAGGTCTGTTATCATCATATTGTTGCCAGCATGGAGCAGTTGTATATGTTGCTGTTCTACTAATCTTCGTGTTATGACGTTTTTCGCTGGTAACACCGCTGGGGTTTTTGCTTCTTCTGGAAAGTCGGTAAGTACAAGTTTTGTCTTAATTCTCAATATATTATCATTGTCATAGAATGTGGTTAATTTTCCAATATGCTTTTGTATGCATTCTTTGCTTTCTGCTTGTATAATCTTTATTACTTTCTTTTCAGCAGCTTCATATTCTTCAAAACTCAATTCTCCTTTTTTCTTATTATTCTGGTTTTGAGTAATATAAATAAATCGTAATATCCATGCTGTCATTCTGATGATTTTGGAATATTTCGAAAAATATATTAAAACCTGTATCATACCTTCATCACAACATGTGTTGACACACACAGATTTCCGGAGTTCTTTGTAGACTTCTTTCTCATCTACTACGAGGGCGGCACTGAAAATTTCGGGAATCAAGGAAATGACACAACATTACTATTTAACTATGTATTTATTGCTTTTCAAAGTATTCTCCGCGAAATTTGACACATTTTTCCATACGATGGAACCAATCATTGAAGCAACCATTCCATTCGGAAGTTGGGGTCTCCAAAATGGCCGTTTTGTAGGCGTCCACAGCTTCTTCAGGTGATGAAAATCTCTGACCACGCAATTTATTCTTTATTTTAGGGAAAGTATAGAAATCATTAGGGCTTAGGTCGGGGCTGTACGGCGGATGGTCTAATAATTCTATGATTTTTTGCTCTAAAAAATCTTTTGTTCTGTGCGTGGTGTGAGAACTCGCATTGTCGTGATGGAGGATGATGCGGCGGTTGCAGTTCTCTTTACGGAGTTCAGAAACGACCTGTCGCAAACAAATGTTAGCATACCATTCTGCATTAACCGTTCTTTGTCCCTCAAGAGGAATAGTCGCAACATGGCCGGTTTCGGAGACAAACGTGGCCACCATTTTTTTTGCAACACTCCGTGAATGAACAATTTTTTTTGGCTTTAACTCATTTTCGAACACCCAAACTCGTGACTGGTTTTTTGTTTCGGGTTCGTACGCGTATATCCAGGATTCGTCACCTGATACGATGTTGTATATTGAGGATCCTGCGTGGAATCTATCGAGAGTTCTGACGCACCAAGTAACGCGAGCCGCTTTTTGCTCTTCACAGAGCAAACGCGGTATCCATCGGGAAAACAACTTTTTTACACCTAATTGTTCATGCAAGATTATTTGTATTTGACTCATGCCAATGTCTAAAGTTGCCTGAATTTCGCGGTATGTCACATGTCGATCTTCCTCAATCAGCTTACGCACAGCATCAACGTTTTCTTGGGTGACTGCAGTTTTTGGACGACCTTGACGGGGATCATCACTGAGCTTGACACGTCCACGTTGAAGTTCAGCAAACCAGCAATAAATTGTGGTTTTGGATGGGGCTTCATCACCAAATGCAGAAATCATCCGGTCAACACACTGTTTTTGTGTTAAACCACTTCGAAAGTCATAATAAATCATCGCTCTAGAATTTTTTCGAGTCAATTCCATTTTCTCAACGACTAAACAAGTTTGACAAAACTTTGTGACAAGACCGAGAATCTTTTTTTAAATAAATAAACGGTATTCGATTTTTAAAACCAAGGAGTTTTAAATTAAAAAGATTTTAATATGACAGGAACAGTGGAAATATTCCATTCCCGATACTTTTAGTGCAGCCTATGTACTAGTGCAGAACGCGGCCACATCTCAACATATTGACATAGCCATGGCGGGCCTTCCCACCATTTTGTCTCAAGCAGATGGCAACTATTACATCCTCTGGATGGTAAATGCCTGCCCAGTTATCTTGACCTGTAATGTGATGCCAATCATTGATGTTAGTATTTTGACGGATTTCCTTGACATGGTTCCCCACATAATTATTCCAAAGTAATTGTCTTTTTATCCAACATAGCGTCACTCCACTATCACACCAATAATATTCTTTACAATTCTTCAATTTAATTTTCTCTCCCACCCTTTTTATTAAACGTGAGCCTATAAGAGCTGCAAGCAATTCTAATCGTGGTATGGTAATTTTTTCTGGTGTTGATATCTTTGACTTAGCAGATATTAAACGAACATTCACATTACCTTTACTGTCTTCAGTTCTTAAGAAAATGCATGCAGCATACCCGTCTTTACTTGCGTCACAAAATAAATGGATACTTATGATGGTGTAGTCTTGTAACGGCTCAGTTGACAGAGGTCTTGGTATTCTGCAATTTTCCAGTAAATGCACATTATCATACCAATTATAGAATCGAGATATAATGTTAGAGGGCAACTCTTCATCCCATGCCAATTTTTTATATCTATTGTAATAATAACCTTGGAACAAGTGTAATAGGGCATAGTATTCCCACGGGGTCAAAAATTCTTTGTGTTAAAGATAGGATTGTACGCTTAGTTAATCTTCCTATCTGTGATTGCTGAGGCAATACTTTAAGGTTGCAAAAGAGTTTATCAGTTACAGTATCCCACATTATACCTAAAACTGAGATTACATGTTTCCCCGTATCATTAATCCTCAGGGGAGAAATTACCCACTGCCTTAAATTGAACTTTGCTTCTTGCATGATATCTTTTGCATTTCTAATGAAATGTAACGTTCCTCCTTCGGAATCTATGCTTCTTATTAAATTATCTACATAGAAGGAGTTACATAATATATCAGCTGTATTTCTAAACTCACCCTTTATTTTCCCCAGGTGATGTTGTATTGTTGCAGACAGTAAGAATGGGCTAGAAGTCAGGCCAAAAACTAGTCGACAATGCCTGTACTCCATAATCTCACGTCTCTCATAGTTTTTCCACCATAAGAATCTAAGGTTGCCTCTCTCATCAGGGTTTACAGAAATTTGCAAAAAAGCCTTCTCAATATCTGCAGTAATTCCTATTAAACCTTTTCGGAAACCTAATAGTAAATCAGGTATTTTATCAATAAAATTTATACCTTTCTTCAGACAGGCATTTAATGACTTACCATTTTTATCTTTTTCAGATGCATCAAATACTGGGCGCACCTTTGTTGTTAGGCTAGTCTCCTTGAATACCGCTCTATGAGGTAAGTAGTGTACATTACTCTAATTATAGTCTGTTAGGTGTACAGGTTCAATTATGCCTGCATGCTCCCATTGCTGTATAATATCATTATAATCTTTCAACTTACCACATAAATCAAGTTTTTTGGTTGCCCATTGCAGACGGCAAAAAACCATCTCACGATTGTTCAGCAGGTCATCATGGCCATCCTTCCATGGAAGCTGTACTTCATATCTGTTGTCCTCCATTCTTTGGATACTATCTTCAAAATTCTTCAGGACCTCTTCTTCTTTTTCCTGTTTTGATTGTAAGCGGACTGGGTCTTGAATTCCTAAAATTTCAAGATTCCAGAAATCTGGTACACTCTGCAAACATTATACAGAATAAACCATATTTGCATTCATTATGGCATTTTGAGTCTTACCCTGCACTGTCCAACCAAAATTTGTCTTTATTGCAGTTAATCCTGACCCAAGTTGTATGAAAATGTTAGTAAGTAACAATCCAGAATAATCAGCACCTATCAAAAGATCTATATCTGAACTTTCATTTATATCTGTCAATTTGATTTGGTTTTTTATTAACAATTTTGATAATTCTTCGTTACTTATATTGACTTTAGGTACATTGCTACAAATAGTTTCTTGGCCTAAGACCAATAGATCAAGTTTAAACAAGTTACCAATACTTTGTGTTGTTATACAATAACTATTATAATTTTTAAATGACATACTATTACCACCAAATAAAGAATGTGTCAGTTCATCAGTACCCACTGGTGTCACTCCAAGCTTCTTCATCACTTCTTCTTTTATGTATGAACGCTGTGAGCCGCTGTCCAATAATGCTCTGACGGTCACTGACTTTTCTCCTTGGCGGACATTCACCGCTAGTGTCTGAAGAAGAGTAGTTGCAGTCGTGTTAGCTGTGTAATTCTGAACAATGTTTGGCAGTTCTAAAGCTTTCTCTATGGCTGGTTTCTGGCCACTCATGCATAGTATGGGAGAATGCCTTTGTTTGCATATAAAACATTTCAAAAAGCTTTTACATTGCTTAGCATGGTGTCCCATTCGTAAACAAATTAAACAGGCCTTTTTCTTTTTTAAAAACTCTTTTCTCTCTTCCACTGACATGTTTGCAATTTTAAAACATTCTGTGCTTGGATGTCCTTTCTCACAAAATACACATCTAAATTCTAACTGCTTCTTAACTTTACCACCTCACTCACTCACCTCACTTGGTTATTTACCATTAGACATGCAGCTGTCGGTTCGGAGTTCTTAGATGTGACATCAAAATCATTGGCGAGTGTAATGCGTTGGCTAGCCTCTACTTCTTTCTTCAGGAATTCTAACAAGCTGCTGAGCTCATCATCTGTTTTATCAGGCTTCTGACGCTCCCAAATCCTCAAAACATCAGTGGGTAGGGCCGACTCAACAATCGGTAGCAGGAACGGTGAATATTTATCACTGGTGACATTTAGAACTCCTAGTGATCTGAGGTGGCTGCATATATTGTCATACAAAGCAGTTAAATTAAACTCTTTTTTCAGTACAAGGGTTAAAAGCTCTCGGACATAATATTGTATAAGAAGGTCTTCTCTAGCATATCTGGATTTCAATTCTTCCAAACAAATTTTGTAACTATTGATTTCAATTGGGAAATTCTCGACAAATCTTCGGACGTCCGTCCCTGGTTCCATGCTTTGGCAAAGGTACTGCAATTTGTCGCATTCATCTATTGAAGAGTCACTATCTATTTTCCTAAATTGCCCCCAAAATGGTAACCAATTTTTTATATACCCATCGAATTTTTTGACATCTAACATGGGTAATTTAAATCTCCTTATTTCACAGTTATTGTTATCGGCTTGTGATTTTGATAGGTTGGTGTACATAGTGTCGAGTAAAAACCATCTGGCTTGATATTTTCCGGCATCAGCCAATTCGTTTTCTAAACGAGTTTCATCAAAAGGTTCCGACATGCTAATCATAAGTTGAATCTCGCTGTCATAATTTATAAGCTGGGTATAAATTTCACTCACAGATTTGTAGGATGCTTGCATCTCATCAAATTTGGCATTATCTTCGCGGAATGACTTAATTAAAACCTCTAATGCGTTAGCGGACTTTGAGAAATGGCGTCTCGTGACGGTCCTCACCTTGACTTTTATATCCATTGTTTTCTCGGTCATCTTCCGCTGGATTCTGGATTTTTATGCAGGGTCGCCACTTTTGTAAACGAGCGGAATATGACTTACACTTTATTTTTAGGTTTTCTGTCACTTTTCTAATTTTTATTAGATAAAAAGTAATACGCCAAAATCTTGGTACAAGTCGCTTTATTCAAAAATGTATTCTGTTCAGTGTTGCCAACAAAAGAGAATGCAATACTCTTTTTTTTATATATATGGTATTTTACAAGTACAACAAGGACAAGGTTCATTATTTTACAGATGGTCTCTTAAGTAACCTTAAGCTTTTTTGGTCACATGTTAAAACAAAGCGGAGGGGATCGAGTGTTTATCCAAGTACATTTTTAACGGTGTTACTGAGACCTCTAATGGCACGGACATTTGTGACATGTTCGCGTCGTACTTCACGTCTGTATATGAGCCCGCAAGTGACGACCGCTGTGATCATAATTCAGATTATTTGCGCTTATTGAATGCATATGGTAATAAATTGGTAATACCCCAAATGTCAGACGCGGCTATTTTACAAAAGCTTAAGAATTTAGATCTCAACAAGGGGGCAGGTCCAGATGAAATACCACCGATTTTTATAATATCGTCTGCTACCTCTCTAATTGTCCCTCTTAGATTGATATTTAACCATTCTCTTACAACGGGTGTTTTTCCTTATGAATGGAAGAAAGCAAAAATAGTGCCCATACATAAATCTGACGACAATGATGTTATTTCTAATTACCGCCCTATTTCTATTTTATCCGTGTTTGCTAAAGTATTTGAGGCATTGTTGTGTTCCCATTTTTAAAGTCATTTGCAGTTATACATCTCTAGTAGTCAACACGGTTTCGTTTCTGGTAGGTCAGTAATTACAAACTTGGTTACATTTACTGAATTTATAAATAATGCCGTGGATTCTGGTAAACAGTATGATGTTATATACACAGACTTTTCAAAAGCGTTTGATAAAATATCTCATCATAAATTGCTTAGCAAGTTATCTGCATATGGAATTACAGACTCACTTTTAAATTTTGTAAGATCGTACTTAAAAAACAGCCCGTTTTTTGTCGTAGTTAATGGATATCAATCCTGCTATAATTATGCAACATCTGGCGTTCCCCAAGGATCTCATCTAGGACCCACCTTGTTTAATTTTTTTATTAATGATATCGCAGAATGTTTTCACTCATCAGAAGTCTATATGTACGCTGACGACCTAAAATTTTGTAAAATAAGTACGTGCTCAAATGATTGTATTCTTTTACAAAATGACCTTAACAGACTTAACAATAATTAATTTAATGTTCCTAAATATACAAAAATGTTGTTCCGTCAACATTACTAGAAAATATAAAATAATTGAATTTATTTATCATGTAGAAAACCAAATAATAGAGAACGTTGACAAAATCAAGGACCTGGGCATAATTTTTTGATAGAAAGTTGACATTTATCTTGCATATGGAATATGTAATTGCAAAGGCGTAAAAGTTAGTGGGCTTTGTGATATGGACATGTAAGGATTTTCATAATCCTAAAGTAAAAGTTTTGCTTTATTATTCCTTAGTACGGAGTGTTCTTGAATACGGAATACAAATTTGGCGGCCTCACTATGCTACACATACACTCCGGTTAGAGCGAGGCCAAAAGAGGTTTCTTTGGCACTTAGCTTTTTCTCTTGGCAAAAATAAGGAGCTTGATTCGTATAGCAGTAGATTAAAATAATTTTCACAATTTACTCGCTCTGGATTTGATCCGCTAATTCTTCGGGCAAAAATAATAGATGCAACTTTCTTATATAAAGTATTGAGACATAAAATATCGTGCTTCCAATTACTGCAATGTATAGAATATCGCGTTTCAGTTCGTCTCCCGCGGGCTCCTATAACACCTCTTTACTGCCAGCCAAAGAGAACAAATCTTGGCATGAACTCTCCTCTGACTCGAATGTCAAGATTAATCAACGAATGCTGTAATGTCTTGGACTTGCACTTCGATTCTTCGACGTCTTTTTTCCACCATTTGAGAGATCATCTTAAGTCTTACTAAAATTTGAAATCGTTCTCAAAAATCATTGTCATTCTTTCAATATTAATTATTTTGTAATTACAATTAGATTTCTTTTTTTGTCACTATTAATTATTTTGTAATTACAATTAGGTTTCATTTTTTATTTATTTTATCCAATGATTTTATTGGTTTTTTTTTTGTTATTTTAATTATTATTTTTTTTATTTTAAAGAAGGTTTGTATCAATTTTAGTAATATATGTTTTTTTTTTGCGAATTGTAATGCATGATTTTTTATTATTTTAATGTTAATTATTTGTAATGTGTTTTAAATAATTATGCAGGTTGTGTTTGCCTTTAAGAAATTGATATACGTTTCATTGTGATTTTAATTGTATTTTTTAAATGTATTACGTGTAATCAATTGTTGACAAACCTAATAAAATAAAATAAAAAATAAAAAGTGAAGACAATTTGTAATGAACTATGAATTGTTTACTAGAAAATGTAAAAGCTATCATTGCTACAAACATAAAAGAAGTATTGAAAACAAAACTTGACGAATTGAAGGCTACGGTATCGGATTTGGCACTTGAAAGCAATCAACTAAGACGAGAACTAAATATTTCATGCAAGAAATGTATACATATTTTAATTTCATTTTCTAAACTTATAAGTTTAGAAAATGAAATTAAAATACTTAAATATACAAAAAAGAAAGGAATAAATAACAATGTCAATAGTAATAAACAAAATAATGATTTCAATTTCAGAAAATTTACAGGCAGATATAAATATTATTATGAATTCGTTACCGCCGCTACCACCTACCTACTACCTACCTACCTACGGACCGACGACGTCCGCACCTGCGCAGGCGCCGCTCGCGCTGTCTCGCCCGAGCGTGCGTCGTGCGCTGAACCCGCGCGCCCCGTGCCGCTGCACTGCAGTCGCCCGCTACGTACGCGAGTGCGGCCACGAGCGTAGTTAACGCGAAATCTTATGAGGGTTGGACAGAAATAAAAAAGAAAAAATCTGTTGTCTGTAAAGTCGGTTTACTGACGATAGTTCAACGTGACAACGTCATGTTTATAGTGCGCGCGGAACTAATTAACATGAGATTAGACAGTGACGACCAATCTCGAGATATCGTGAACAATAATTATTCAATTATTGAAAAGAATAAATTAAAGACGCATCAGGTTTATATTCTAAGCTTTTGACATCCGTTTTTTAAAAAACATATGCACTTAAATATTATTTCCTTAGATTGTCTTTTTATCGGCGGACTCACCTTGCTATTGCAATCTCTTCTGCGTTTTGTCTAAACTAGCCAGAACTGTCAACGCGTGTTGCCGCCGCGAAGTCCGGCGCCGAACTGAGTAATAACATCAAGCGCCCCCGCCTCTCCGTCCCACCGCTCACATACCTAAGACGCGGCCAGCCGAGGTAACGGCAAATGCGTCATATTTAGCGAGGTAACGGTGTTAACGGTATGAGTCATGTTTTTTCGTGCGTGCAGCCGGCTCCATCAAATTATAAGACGTTATCACGTCAAAAGAAAAAGGAAGGAAAAATACTATTAGGAGAGGTGGAAACAGTGTGTTTATGTCTATAAAAGCAAATGAATGATGTTGGAAAAAATACAAAATAAATTCATTAGATTCCTTTATTTTAAATTATACAAGATACATCCTGGTTACCCCTTACTATATACAACATTGTGTTTGCTTGGCATGGTAGGATATTATAAACTGGAGGTTAGACGAGAAGTAACGCTTGCTACTTTTTTATTTAAAGTTCTCAGAGTAGAAAATATTATATAATCCTAATATACTGGGAGAAGTGAGATTATGCGTCCCGGATAGGTACATGAAACGACGGAGGCGACCGAAGCTGTTAGCGGTTCCGGCAGCACGCACCAACCTCTTACAGCAGGCGCCTCTGACGCGCGCGCTGCGCACGCTTAACGCGGTAGACAAGAAGTCTGATATATTTGATTGTTCATTGAATGACTTTACTAAGGCTGCATATTTTATAGTATGTTTTAATTCATAAGATGTCTGAAGTAAGTCATTGGTCACAGTAGTTGTATGAAATTGTTATATGTTTTTGATGTTTATTGTTTATTATTAGTTACTTGTCTGTCATATTAGGATAAGGTCCTGTAAAGATTTAAGTTTAGAAATAAATAAATATAAATAAAATAGAGCTGAAAATCGAACTTACAAGCGTCAGTTTTTTAATTGATGTCGTTTGTTCGATTTTCAGCATTATTGTATTAGGCATTAACGCGGTGTTCTATTTTCAGCGCTATTATAACGATGTAGGATAATTATTTTTTATGCCCCATGGCGCGGTCGATGCGGCCGGACGTTAGCCGTTGGAGCGCGGGGCCCGCAGCTCTTGCTGCCTCCGCCTATATTATTATATTAGTCTTATCGCACCAGCTCTTTAGGGTTCCGTAGTTCATGTCTCAGAACCCTTAAAGTTTCGTCATGTCCGTCCATTACAATAGTTAGTACTAGAAATATTACCCCCTCCCCTGTAAAAGCGAAACGGCTTTCTCGAAAAATCTGAAAAAGTTCATGATGGTAGTCCATATTGTGGTGAACTTTGAAGTTAATAAGTAAACATGTAAAATATTAGTATAATGGAACGAACCCCTACGTGCGCGAGTCCGACTCGCACTTGGCCGGTTTTCAACACTTATCAACAAATAAATCGAATGGTCCTTAGGTACATTTATTTACTTATCACTAAAACACAGATTGGGTTTCGATCACAATTATTTGTCACAATAAGATATTATATTATTTAATTATATAAATCGTACATAACTCTGGTCCCGTAAAAGTCACCAATGGTAACAATTATTAATTTATAGCTAGGTAATTTATAATTAAAATATGCATAATATAACGTAGATTGTCATATTTTTACAAAACTATAATTACTTACTCAACAGCAGTATAAAAATTATAATATACTAGGTCCTTACATATGAAATTGGCGTTTTGTCGTACTGGTCACTTTGATCTCAAATATTATATCTTTTTTCGTTAGGAATTCCAATTTCAAATTTATACCGCTATTTACTCATGCATTTGTGTTTCGAAAACCGTAATTCATTTGTGTTTTCCAGTTTTGGTTTTGCTTTGCGTCACTCTGTTTACAAAATGGAAAACTTGAAATATCGTATTATTTTCGGGTACAGTTCCACCGTGGCACCAGTGGTGCAGGAACGGCTCGAAGGATTAATGATGTGTATGGCGGCAGTGTCACAAAAGAAAACACAGTGCGTTTTTGGTTCTAACGTTTTCGTTCTGGAAATTTTGACCTGCAGAACAAGCCCCGTGGATGGCCGGAGACCAAAATTGATAACGAAGAATCGAAGGCTATTGTGGAAGCGGATCCATCGCAAACGACGTCCGAGTTAGCTGCAGGCTGCGGTGTTAGTGATAAAACTCTTTTAATCCACTTTGATACTTTGATTAAATAAATATATTGTTTAAAAAAAAACGACTTTATGTTCCTCCTTTGCAAAACGCCAATTTCATATGTAACCTAATATATAAAAAAATAACATAATTATAGTTGACAATCAACAATAACATTTAAAAAAATTGTTGCCAGTGATTTTTTTTCTTACTGGGTAAAAAGTTACAAACGTATATAATAACGTTTGTAACTTTGTAACCAGTCAAAAATATTTAGCGCTTGAGTATCATGCCTATTTTAAGATCTCACAATGTTTATTATTTGTACAATAAATAAACAAATAAACTTAAACCTCCTTATTAATAAAAATATTTACAATTGTTTCTGTCTTTGTCTGTCAAGTGGCTTTTCCAACGTATCAGGCAAAGACAGCAACATGGATTAGCGTATCCGTGGTGTAAATATTTTTATTAATAAGAAGGAAAGTACATAATATTAACACAATACATTTACTAGTAGGTAGTAGAACTAAGTTTAATCTATGGCGAGAGATCGGAAGGAGTCATGTTCTGCGGGCGCCTCGGGTGCAGATTTTTTGTTCTTCTTGGTCTGTGCTACCCAGAGCTTTTCATTGTTTAGTAATTCCCTGTAAAAATACATGATATTATTGATGAGTTTTTATTATAGTTAAATAAGCAGAAGCTTATTTTAAAGTAAATTATTTTGTTAACGATTGTACACCTTGGCGTTTAGGCAAGATGCATTCGATAATTCCGACGGCGAAGGAAAACAAAATGTATGGGATGTGGCTTATGGCATCGCAAGCGACATGTAACATAACGATTACTTATGTCAAATCCCATACATTTTTGATTTCGAAGTTCGCCGTTCGTACAAATTCACGCCTTAAACTTTTGTTCCTCTCGCATTCCATAAGCACGTGATACAGGTCCTCGTATCGGTCACAAACGATGCAATTGGGATAATCTCTTTTGCCCATGAGGAAAGTAAAATTATTGAACGGAATGTGATTGAAACGGATACAGAAGCAGAGAGTTAAATCTCTCTTACTGAGGTTGGCACCTGCGAACCAAGGACGTTTTGGTGGTTTGTCTACCAAATACCCGAGTTTACAGATTTTTGTTGAAAATACTGATCCCACATAACAAAACAACTTATTCTAATGTATCCTAAAAAATCAGTAAAATAAGGAGTTACATTAATAGCTGTACCTTCCGATCGTGCTGCACATGCCAAAGCATCACCAGTCTCATTCCCTGCAATACCTACATGAGAAGGCACCCACTGTAGGCGAACGTTAACCCCATTACGTATTAGACTATAAATACATTTAATAACGAGGAAAACCTCAGTCCCACCCATGTTACCTTTACTGCCAGAGGTTAAGTGTACTTTTAGAATCAGTAATGATGGCAACATTTTGATAATCAGTGGTTTCTATGTATTCTAGTACTGTAAATATCCCTATAATTTCAATGCTCATAATTGGGATGTCATTGTTATTAATTAAACATTGCGATTTAGTTTTAGATCGAGAATCATAATGCACATCCCCGAGACCAAGACTTTGAACCGTCCGTGTAAATATGTACATAATTAAAATACTCACTACAAAGCTGTTCGACGCCAGCTGTTTTAAGTTCAATTGGTGACATATTTTTTTAGACGGGTGTACGAATGGAATATCAGTGAAACATAAGTCTTCAAATGGTATCACAAAATTATGTATATTAAGTTCATATGAAGGCCAAATATCATATTTAGAAATGATTAGCTGCTTAAGATTTTTGTAACTGTCAAATATCATAGGAAAACCATGTTTGTTCCAGTAAAGTACCTACACTTGAAATAATTATATTATCGAAGTCAATAATAAGCTTAATTAAACTGTCATCACATCGCGAAAAAGTTTTTATAAACAATTTGTCTGATAATAATTTTCTTCGAATTTTTAATGGCGGCATGCAAAGCTCATTTTATAAAATATGTACCGGGGTCGATGTGACAAAACCACCACATAGCCGTAAAGACTGGTTTTGAATTAATTCCAATTTTCTGAGAATGTTTTGACTGGCATTGGCAAATACAGCAGACCCGTATTCCAATATACTCCTGATAAGGCTTATATATAATTTTCTTAGGTTTATGGGATGAACCCCTATCTGTAGCTACTGACACAACTTAAAATATTACTGTACTTTAAACATTTTTGGTGCGTCTCATTAATATGATTTTTTTCCAATTAAATCGTTGGTCAAACCAAACACCTAAAAATTTTACAAAAGAAAGAAAGACCATCAAATTCTATCAATTGTATTCGGGTAAATTATTGATTTCTTCTGGGGGTACGTAAGCTTGTCGACGAAAACTGAGAATATGACTAAATCCAGGCTCGGTTATACCGGCTCTAATAAAAGGCACCGGCGAAACTAATTTAATCTTCAATTCTGCTAACTTCGTTTCTATTAGATTATGTGGTATTATCGGACACACATTATATAGAATAATACGTTTGTTTTTCGTTATAAGTGGTCGAATAGGTACTTTAATATTGTTCAAAACAATGCACTGACGTCATGTCGAGCATCAGTCAACTCTTCAGCCACTTCTTTCGTTGACACAAATAAACAAACTCAGTTGTTGGACATTCTGCTAAAAACCTAATTTTTGAGGAGTCAATAATTTTTCCGAAAGCGTAGGCTTAATCCTTAATTTGCATATCATCCACCGCGTCTACAACGACTGCTTGATTACAACGATCTTTAGTGGGAAATAAAAACGTTTGGGTAACAGACGAATAACTTTGTTTTGATTCCATCGTCCCCGTAGTCACAAACGATGATGAGCCGAGCGAGTAAACACTAAACACTCGAACCGATAAGCGCGAGCGCCGCGCGGCGCACTCGTAGGTATCACGCGTGTAATCGATACTGCAATCAATAGGCGCACGTGCAGTTTCAGCGACGTATCGAATACTGATAGATAAGATTTACAATCTACAAATATTTATTGCTTTTCAAAGAACAACTTTCCATTTTTCGCTAAAAGATGGCCCCGTGCGAGTTTCTTAAGCGTATCAAGGACCATCAAAACCTTTCACACATCACATTATTGAGCATTCCAAAACATTTTTTTACGCATTCTTTATTAAAAATGAAAAATGACAAAAATAATAACATCTCCGTACAAACTTTCATCACAAATTTTCAGGTTAGACAAAAACTGCGAGACTCGATTCCTAAACTATTTATGAAGTTCGTACTTTGTACGAAACCTTCTTTAGTTGTAAAAACCGAGTTGCACTTGCTCCTGTCCGGTTATTTACAACTAAGGATGGGACTATATTGTCCGGAATCCGGCGGGCCCGGGAACATTCAGACCAATGAAAATAGAACTCTGCGCTAATACAATAGAGTTGAAAATCGAAGTGTCGAGCTGTCGAGTTGACATTTGACTCGGCACATGTGTGTTCGATTTTCAGCTCTATTGTATTAGCGCAGTGTTCTATTTTCAATGGCCTGAATTTTCCCGGGCCCGCCGAATTCCGGATCATATAGTAACAGCCTAACTGTCCCCTTACCTGTTCGTTTCCAAGTGTTTCATGGTGTCCTCCATGAAAATGCTCATAGCGGGCAACGTGCCGCCATAGTCTTCCGGCAACTCGTCTTTGTTAAAGTACTTCATTAGAGAGACCGAGTTCGGCTGGTGGAAGTGTATCTAGAAAAAAAAAAGATAAAAAAAACCCTAAGATGACTAAGAACACGAAGTCTTATTAGAATGGATCTATATATGAACAGATTGTGGTATGTTTGTTACGCTTTCACTCAAAATCCACATAATATTCGAGTAGAATGAAATTTTGGCACACTGACAGTTGAGTTACTTTTTAACCCCGACGCAAAAAGAGGGGTGTTATAAGTCTGACGTGTATGTCTGTCTGTGTGTCTGTTCGTGGCATCGTAGCTCCTTTATATCTAATATATAAAATTTCCATGTCACAATGATAGTTACCGTACTCCTCCGAAATGGCTTTACCGATTTTTACCAAATTTTATATGCGTATTCAGTAGGTCTGAGAATCGGCTACTGGGTATTTTATATATTGATAAGTGCATTTGTTGAATGAAAAATAGTAAATTATTACAACTCGAGACTGACGGCGACCATATTGTTTGTGTGACGGGATAGCGATCGACGTTGCCATGGTGACATACTTATTTAGTCACTTCAATAAAATAATATGGGCGAAATACTTAATATGGCAAAGCAACGTTTGCCGGGACAGCTAGTAATCTATAGTTTTTTGTATATTTTTTGTTTGAAAGCTGACATGATCGAGTGTGTTCTTAGCTATAATTCATCATCATTAGCTCGCTCACCGCTTGACAATTTGGGGGTTACATATTTTTTTTTATTTTGTTTAGGTATTGCCAGAAAAGTGTAAAATGTAAACTTTGTATTGATAGACTATTTTAATGCGGATAGAAATATTTTAATGCGGCTAAGGAATTCGTCTTACGTGCTCGGCGCTAGTAACAAAATAGCAAAATAGTTGTTTTGTTTTTTATAAATATAATATCTAAGGACGCTTCACAGTTCACACCACGTCAGTCTTGCCCATTGCTAAGTATCCGAAGAATTTGTGTTACGGGTACCAGACAACGGACAGTATAATATTTATACTATACATATACGAGTATTTAAGATTTTTACTGTATTATACACAATATGTTTAATACACATCCACGACCCAGGAACACAGAAAACTTTTTGTTCCCTCGGCGGGATTCGAACCCGTGACCTCCGGTGCGCTCCACCTTGAGCGCTCACCCACGTTGAAAAATGTATTACCAACTCAACGATTTCTTTGTTCAGCAGTGGTTTGAAGACTGTGAACAGTTTGTCCATTATTGACGAGCAGTTCACGATGTGTATGTGTTTCAATCTGATCGGTACAGCTTCCTGTAAATGAAAACAATAAAATTATTTGGAATAATCCGTACAATTTTTTTTGTACCTTTGCCGCCCTGTACCTGAGAATTGACCCGCCGCACAATCTGGCGGGTACACAAACGTTCATCGTACACAACTAGTACTACAATATGACATACATTTTATCGGTAAAAATATAAGGGGAGTCTGGTGGGGCTGGGGTCTCAGTCAGTAGACCAAAGGAAAGGACATAGGCTACATTTTATCGCTTGAAAATGTGCGGTCCCCGTGGGATACTGTATTTACGCTTTCACGTAAAACCTACTTAACCGGTCATGATGAAAAGGTAGTAATAATATAAATGCGAAAGTTTGTGGGCTTGGATAAAATTGTGAATGAATATTGTAGCTGCATAATATTTGAATAGAATTTAGGACACAGATATTTATATTTTCTACCTCCTAACCCAGAGGACGTACGGTTGCTATGGGATAGACCACGGAATATAAAACACAAGAGGAAGGGGCATGGCTAGAATGATTATTGAAAACCGCTGTCGCCAAACTCACACAAAAACATCATTTTATGCACGCAAATTTGCACTTTACGATCATAGATGCAAGGCTTTAATCAGTTTTAATTCAAATTCGTGTGATTGTTTATTTCTAGAATGTTCTGCTACTCAAATAGGGATGTAATCTTTTGTGTTTATGATTTCGATAAAATCGATAGATTCTAAAATCAATCAATATAAATAATATAGTTATATGTAAAAAGGGTTATAATTATTGATCGTGCAAACAAAAATAGTTTGCGACTGCACATAAACATACTGTGAATTTGGCAGAAAATTAATATAATATATTATATCTATACAGATAAACAAAATTTTAGTGTCTGTTTGTAATTTTAAATTAACAGCTTTTATTTTCACTTAATGCATTTAAAAGTATGATCGGTACTTACAATAAAATATAAATTGTTAACTTTTTTCTGTCCGTCTGTCAGTCTGTGTGTTTTTTCCGGCTAATCTCTGAAACGGCTAGACCAATTTTCACGGGACTTTCACTGGCATATATAGCTGATATTATAAGGTATAGCATAGGCTACTTTTATTTTATGGTTCCGTTTAAAAAATAAGGTTCCGTTTCCGTTAGTTCTATGCAAACGAAGTTGCGGGCATCAGCTAGTCAGTATAAAAGTTTAATTGTATATTAAACTTTTATTCCTTGGAGATATTTGTATGATATTTCGTACGAATTGAGTACGGAGAAGATAATGAGAAAAAGGAGGCGGTTATACGTTCGGCTGTATATAATTTCAATGCAGGGTTTTTTTGCTGCTGGCTCTGAACTGGGCCCTGGTTCATCTAGAATACTTTTTTGCAGGAGAGTTTGAAGTCATTGTTACGTTCTGTAATCCTACTAATATTTTAAATGTGACAGTTTGTAAGGATGGATGGATGAATGGATGGATGTTTGTTTCTCTTTCACGCAAAAACTACTAAACGGATTTTGATGAAATTTGGTACGGTATTAGTTTAGGTTCTGGATTGAAACATATGCGGGTATAACCGCCTTTTTTTGGAAGTCGGTTCGGCTGTATATAATATATTTTTTTATGTTCAACGATAACTCCACCGTCTGTTGACCGATTTTCAAAATTCTTTTTTTGATGTAAAGGGTATAATCCCAAATTAGTCGCGTTGTCACTAAAGTGGTGACCTAATGATGGTATCCATGAGGAATCGAGGGAACTTTTCCAAAAATTAGGACAAATGTAGTGATTTTGACTTTTTCATTTATTTATTTCTTTTTATTTATTTAAAATTGATACACCAACAACTTATTGCTACAAAATTACATCATTTCTTTACAGGTATACATATTCTAAAACAAAAGTTAATTACAGGTGTACACAGCATTTACAATTAATATAGTTCTCCGTGCAGTTATCAGAATACCTATTATATGTAATAGCAAAACATTATTTTAATTGATTAATATTAAATACAAAATTACATTAAAATCATTTACAATTAATTGAATTATAGTTTGTTAAAAGTATTATTTTACACGTCAACATAACAAAAATAAGGAAATGTCAATAGAATTCAGTTATTGCTTAAAATCATTAAATAATATACATTAAAATGTCCTTAAATTTAATTATAATGAAAAGATTAACACGCGCATTTAGGGGAAATGTCAAAAATTAAGAATTAAAATACAATGTGAGCTAAAACTAAATTAAACCTAAACAATACACGTTAATTTAATTTAATATTAAATATATGTCAATTACTCATTATATTATCCTTAATTAACAAATATAATTTTTTCTTGAACTTATCTAGATTGTCATGGAAAATATCTATATCGTACGAAGCAAGATTATTGTACGAGTCTGTTAGTCGGTTTAGGGGAGAGTATTTTCCTAGGTTGGTTTTAGCAGGACTGGTTGAAAAAGTTTTTACGGGATTTCTGGGAAGGCATCTAGGTACGTATAGGTTAATAATTTCTAATAGACTCGTTGAGTCAAAGTTATTGTTAACTATTTTGTGCAAGGTGCATAGGTCAGACACCAACCTGCGACACTCAAGGGAGTAGATATTAAAATGCGTAAGACGATTTTCGTAGCTTGCTCTGTAAGGGCACGTCTTATCTTTGAATGAAAGATAACGTGTAAATGAACGTTGGACCCTCTCGATTCTTTGAATGTGTGTTTTGTAGTGGGGGTTCCAGACTACAGAAGCATATTCTAAAGTACTACGGGTTAGGGCATTGAATAAGGTAATAATGCTGATTGCCTTTCTGAAGTCTCTAGTGTTACGTTTAATAAAACCGAGTAACATCCACGCTTTACTTATTATTTGGTCAAGATGCTCAATGAAAGATAATTTACTATCTAGCATGACTCCGAGATCCCTTATGACTTTAACCTCTTGTAGTCGCTGTCCTTGAATAAAGTAGCAGGTGTTTATGGGTTTTCTTTTGCGGCTAAATTTTATGTGAGCACATTTTAAGGCATTTAGGGACATTTTATTGTTGCTACACCATGCCTCGATAGAGTCGAGATCTCGTTGGAGCAAATCGCGGTCTTCAGGTGATTTGATTACCCTATATATTTTTAGATCGTCCGCAAACAGAGAGCATTTACTAAAGATGATTCTGAGGGTTATATCATTTATAAATAACGAAAACAGGATTGGGCCGAGATGGGAACCCTGAGGGACACCAGAAGAGGCGACATACGGGTCTGAACGATGGCCGTTGACTATTACAACCTGAACTCTATCCATGAGGTACGACCGGAACCACGAGAGCAGGGGATCTTGAATTCCATAAGCATATAGCTTGGAAATTAGTATTTTGTGATCAACTTTATCAAATGCACTGCTAAAGTCTGTGTATACTGCGTCTACTTGGTTTTGATTGTCCAGAAACTTAGATACGTCATCGATATAATTCAGAAGATTTGTAACCGTGGAGTGACCGCGACAGAAACCATGCTAATCCTTGGATATTATGAATTTGGCGTGGTGGGTTAGTACTGGGCAGATCAGGCTTTCGAATACCTTAGAGAATGTGCTCAGTATTGATATGGGTCGGTAATTGCTGACATTATTTTTTGAACCCTTTTTATATATAGGAAGTATGTTTGCAGACTTCCAAGTGTCAGGAAAATACGATGTTTGTAATGACTTGTTAAATATAATTTTTAATGGTAGAGTTAAATTTTTATATGATTTTTTTATAAAGATTGGTGGTATCCCATCTGGTCCAGTAGCCTTACTAGGATCAAGTGATTTAAGCGCCTTGGAAATATCAGCTTCAGATATTTGTATCACAGAAAGGGAGCTCTGTGCCGATGTTTGCACGTCAGTCGGTTGTGAGATAGTATTAGACGAAATCGGGGAATACAAAGTGGAGAATTGCTTGGCAAAGAGGTTACATATATCACTTCCAGATTTGGCCACAGAATTGTTAAGTACCATCTCGGAGGGTAAAGAGGATATGGAAGCACGTTTTTCTTTTATATAGGACCAGAATTTCTTAGGGTCGCGGGTTATGGCATTTTCAGTTTCTGATACATACTTTGAGTAACATGATTTAAGCAACGAGTCCACTCTATATTTTGCTAGCTTAAGCTCAAGTCTATCTCTTGGATTTTTATGAATTTTTAGCCGTTTCCTAATTTTTTCTTTTTCTGAGATTAGCTTAAAAAGATTTTTTGTAAACCAAACCGGATAGTTGTTGTTTTTTGGTCGAGTCTTTGGTATACAAGTATCGATTATGTTGTTGATGATTGTATAAAATGTATTCACCATTTCGTTGACGTGTGTGCAATTCTCTAGTTCGCGACGCCAGTCTATTAAACGAAGCTTGTGATTGACTTCGTTATAATCACCCTTTCTAAAGTTGTGTGTGGTGAATAATTTCTTATTCAATAACTGATATTCAGGTTCAACAGGGAGTTCGATATCTAATGAAGGATGGTGAGGATCTAGCTTACTAAGTAACTCAGTAGAGTTACTTACCTTGATGTGAGGGAAATTAGTTAGGACAAGATCTAGTATGCGACCATTCTGGTTAGGTATGCAATTAAACTGTGTAAGATTGTTTAGAGACATGAAGTCAACCAGTGAAAAGCCAAGGGTGTTGTTATAGTTAATCGGAGATAAATGGTTAGTGTCATTACCGTCTGGATGCCCAAATGGATGCCCATTTAATAAAGCCTATGTTAAAGTCGCCCATTGTAAGATTGTAAATTACAGTTAATGTTATCTAATAAAGTGTTCAGAGCATTAGGAGATATAGGAGGAGGTAGGTAGAGTATACAGATCAATAAATACTTTTTTCCTATCTTAACATTAATCCATAAGTCTTCGAAACCACTTTCGTAGTGTTCAACACGATAAGATTCAAGATCTTTGGAAACGGCGAGCAAGACACCTCCCCCAGCCTTCGATGATGAGTCCGTCGAGTGGCGATCTCATCTATATATATTATATTTGTTAGAAAAAAGTTCGCTGTCGAGAATCGTCTGGTCAAGCCAAGTTTCAGTTGCAGCTATTAGTTCGTAATTGCATTGTAGAGTCGCTAGTCTAATATCGCTGAGTTTTGACTTCATTCCACGGAAATTTTGGTAGTAAATGTTGACCATGATGATTTCAGATAAATAACATGTATGTCCGAGATAGGTGGCTTATTAAAAATTAAATATTGTTCAAGGAGTCGTAACACTTTATATGTTTAGCAGGAGATTGATCGTCTCTTCTCACGTATATGCGACCGTTCCTTATCCAGACGTATTTGATGCCCTTTTCTTTAGCTATTTGACGAGTCCGAGCATGGAGAGCCTTGTAAAATGGAGCAAGATGTTCGGAGACATATACGTATGTATGATTTAGTAGTGCCGTAGCCTAAGTGACTCGTGCTCAGTCTGTCATTAGCCTTGTTTTTGTTGAATTTTGGAACTGACGCTATTATTGTGTCTCGAACCTTGGTATTTCTTAATTTTACTATGATGGTGCGCGATCTCTTTGTAGAGTCGTCAAGTTTCCTAACACGAGTACAGGATAAGATGTCAGTTTCCATGATGGGTTGAGAAATAACACTACCCAGTTGATTAATGACGGTGTAGAGATTCTCTGATTTTGATTCTGGGACTCCGTGGATCTCTATGTTGCTTTCACGAGAGTGCTGCTCTATAAGGTTAATCCTGGACGATAACGATTCAACGGTCTTCGAGAGGGTTGAATTTTCTTTTTTTAATTGTTTTATCTGTTCATCTGACTCTTTTAGATTAGATTAAAGGCGGTCATATTCGGCACTGAGGTAGTCTACTGATTCTTTGAGATCATTTAATTTCTTAAGCTCGGATTTAATTTGATTGAACTCTTTGGAAAAGAATGAGTCCATAGCTGACTTTAGCGAGTACTTAATAGCAATTTGTATTTCATGTTTTATTATTTGTAATAGGGCTGGATCCAAGTCAGATTTTAATGTTGGATCGATGTTACTGGATGTTTTGGTACGAAAGGTAATGTTAGAGGACTGATCCATACTCTCGCTGTCGGAGATTGGAGAATTATGCACAGGATTAATGAGTGGGCGAATTGGTGTATTGCTGTTAATAGATTTCGGCTGTTTGCAGCGGCATATTTGACAAATCCAGGATTTTTTTTGTTCTTTGCTCATGATTTTGTAATTTTTCTCGCTTACGTTGGCGCATAGTAAATCAAAATTTAGCTTACATGTAAAGCATGAAAGAAAATCACGGTCCTTTATGTTGTTACCACAGCCTAAACACTTCTTATTTGACATGGTTATATTTTTAGGGTTGTTGCGCCCTCTGCCGGTGATTTATGAGAGTTAACTTAAGAATCGATCGTAGTGAATGAGCTTGTATCGTAGTTCCGTTGTAGTCCGCTAGATGGCAGCAGCGAGGCGGTCCGTTAAAATGATCGTGCAATTCAAAGTTTAATTATTTGGTGATTTTTACTAAACTCTCAATTAACACTGAATATCTTCGTAAAACTGTTAGTCTACTCACTTGTGGTATTGCTGCACTGGTTACTTTGTAGAAACTTTAGGTAGATTATGTTATTTCACCACTGAGAAATCAAGAGTTATAAGTGTCCTTAATTTGAATAATAGGCTGCATTTTTTTTAGAAAACACTTTCACGTAGGGTCCACTCAATATGCAACCGGTTTTGTAACTTTTTCACTGATTTAAACAACTTTTGCTATTTTTGAGGTAATTTTAACACGGAGCTTAATGTTACTTGTTGGCTGTAGCGCCATCTACCGATGACTTTTTCTGAAGTAACCTAGGCATAGGTTACTTTTTTTTCCAACTTTTTAGTCAAAAGCAGATCGATACAGCTTTTTGATTTTTTTATCGATCAACTATCGAGTTGATAGTATGCGCACGTTCTATATTGATATAATCTTATGAAACACAACAAAACAGTTGTTCAACTAAAAGTTACATGTATGCGCTAGCCCTAAAACTGTATTTGTGGTTTAAGAAAAATGTATGAATACTTATGTACTTGATGACACTTTTTTTTTTCGTGGGAACTACATGGTGATCTAAATATCTGTATCCTTGTTATAAGGATCCTTGTTACAAGGATTGCATTTTCTGCAAAATGTTCTGAACAAATGCAACTCGATTTCGTAGGCATCCAGTTGACCCTACCAGTCGCAGTAATCCACTTCTCTTTTGTCTTCGAGGATCTTTAGGAAAACTAAAACGGAAATAATCAATACTTTAGATAACTATTTTGATTTTAGTTAAAATAACAATTATTACCTATATCTAAAATTAATAAATCGATACATCAATGATATCGTAAGTCACAACCCTAATGTTCGTTCCACCTGCGCCTGTGCATCAGATTGTACTTACTACTCGACACCAGATGGCGTATTAAGGCTCATATAATTTTAGACTTTATTTCAATAGCAAAACGTGTCATTCTTAATTTTCACTAATATTTTAAATGGATAGAGGATTTTCTGAACGATTATTTATTAATTATAAATTAAATAATTACTTACCGATGATAAGAAACACCTGATCGTAGTAAGTTCTTCGTACAACTATTGTTTTTCACTCAAGGATGGAACATCGAGTCATTATATGGAGTTTTTTTATAAAACACGCGTATGAAAATCACCGGCAGCACATATCACAATACTTAAGCAACCACAAAGCAAGTGAGTCCAGTTAAGTCTCGCTGTTCTTAACTATGACAAGCGGGCCACGCCCACATGCCCTTTCCTCTTGTGTTTTATATTCCGTGGGATAGACGTTTCTCAAAGTAATTAAAAGCTAAAATAAATATTATATACTATAGCATACACATACCTGTTGATATTTCGCTAACTTCTTCGCAACCGACATATTTAATTTCGTCAGCATCTTAATACCGATGTCTTTGACGTCCATTACCACAATGACGCTCTCATAGAAATGTATCTCTTCGTCCAGCAGCCAGGAGTCGGTAGTGAGAAAGAATAGTTTCGCGTCTGCGAGGTAGTCGTAATGCTCCAAGCCGGGGTCGTTCAACTGCCATATCCAAATTCGCCGGTTGCCAGAAACGTTTATGCTCGCTAGGTTGCTGTAACATAGCAATTATCGATTAAGAAACAGCAGCTCAAACAATATTCTATAATATTTTTTAAGAGAACTCACGTTCAAATCTGCTGGTACCGACTTCAAAATTAGGACGATTGAGTAGAGAAATAGTTACAATTTTAGCCGAATATAAAAGGGGAATTATTTAGAAAACAAGTTTTATTTCATACATTTTTGTGCATTTTACTTTGGAAGAACAGGCGATAGATATTATTTTGGCGAACAAATAACCATCTTGGCAACAATTTGAGAGTACACATTTTATTTAAGAATAGGCACATATATTTTCCCTGATGTAGGTAATTCAAAAAACATATATATAGGCAGGCATAGGCATAGGCATAAACATATACATATAAGCAGCAAAACAAGCGCATATTTTTAATTATTTTCGGTTTAGGGGGGGTGTTGAATACAAAAAAATCATATTTAGTGTTCGTAAAATTGATATGGGTGTCGTTTACCAGGTTTTTGGGGGTGCTGGATACGAAAATGACAATAATTTTCCAAGATGATCAATGAAGATGAAGAAGAAGGACATACCGTAACATCGGGGTACTTTAGCACTAGGGGTCAACTTTGGGCCAAAACGGAAAAAAGTTTAAACTTCCCGCCACGCCGCACGTCAGGGGCTAGCGATGTAGTTCGCGCTACTCAAAAGATGGGGTATGGGGCGGGTGGATAAAATAGTTTAACGTTAACAAAGCTGATTGGTCAATCCATCTTGTCGGTGGAAAGTTGCTACAAGTTACCTACGCGAATTTATAATGTGCAAACTTTTTCACGAAACAAATAAAGCAGCTAAGTTAAAAGTGTTTGATTGTTGTCAATTGTAACAGATATGTAGCTGGGATCCGAATGTGATATAAATCAAAGAGTTTAAGACATTTATGTGAGAAGTATATGATTATTAAAATCACAGTATTCTTTGACAATAGTTTTCGGGTATCTTTGTCCCATATGCCAAAGTAACCCAACGATATTTTTTACAGTTTCCAAATTCTTTATCTTTCAGACGGTCCAAGATGCCTAAAATTTATAAAAGGCACCAGGAAGTCGTCGTTGCATTGATTACACAAACGAACAGTTACAGCAATGTTTTAGTGATGTGAGGTCTAAAACGTTGACTCAACGGAAAGCTTCGATAAAATATAATATTCCTCGCAGCACTATAAAAGTAAACTAAAGAATAAACACTTAAACAAACCTTAACACTTAAATACTAAAAGCGGCATTGGATAATAAGAATGACACCCAAATTAATCTATCAAACGGTTTTAGAAAAACGGATATATATCCTCAAAACATAAACACATTCATGCAAAATCTGACGCAAATACGAAGTAATGATACCCCAACTCAAAATAATTAAGTTAAAAGAAAAAGTTTGATGTTCCTGCTGGTCGTTCCATTCGCGCGGAAGATATTTAAGATAGAGAAGAAGCTGGCCCCTCGGGCATGAGTCAATCAGGCTCCAAGAAAAAAGGGAAGAATTCAGGAAACCCATAGTTCGTAAAAGTTCCTCCACAGACAGCAGTGACGCAAATATAAGTCTCGCTTCATCTACTGAAGATCTCATAACGGCACGAGATCAGAAGACTATTTACCATTGAAATGTTGACCTAGTTGAATAATTTGATAGAAAACCTACCTATTTCTATTATGTTAAATATAGTTACAAATGTTAACTACTTCTTAATGATTATATAAATAAGTTAAAAGAAAAAAAATCTGTTTCATTCAGCAAAATATTAATAAAAAAACTATGTTTAACGGATTTATTTCTTTATGTTGAAGTTTTTTTGTGAAATAAAAACAAATTAATCAAGATACTATGTATTTCTTTGATATATGCAATCAATCTAAACAGCTTAGAAACAAACAAGTTACGTTTTACTAAATAAAAACACCCAGAGCCAAAGAGAACGCGCTTCAAAGTGCAACTTTGGCCCAAATTTCGCAAAAAAAAAATAATACTTAGTGGCTGTTTTTGTTATTTTTCCGTATATGCATGGGTTGCTTATATGCACAACTAAACACAGATTACTATAAAAGAGTTTTAATGCCATTTGAATGGAAGAACTCAAACGAGAAGTAAAAAACATCATAATTTTGGGACAATGTACCCCGATGTTACGGTATTTCATTTTATAAAAATTAATATCCTTGTAGGTGTAGGTGTCCTTTTGTGGGTTTCTGGGGTGCTGATTACAAAAATTCATTCATTTTCAAATTTAAAAATAGTGAATATTTATGTTTTTGTAAAATGGGTGTCGTATTCCAGGATTCTGAATACAAAAATGATATCCATTTTGAATTTCAAAGATAGCGGACTTTTATCTGTCCTTTTCTACATATAAAGGGATGTTAATTACATATTATTCAGCACTCCCAAAATCCATGAAAACGATACCCATAACAAAGGAAAACAAACTCCAACAGTATCCAAAAATGCGATTTTCCGTAGCCTGTAAATTGAATGTTTAGCAGCCATTAATTTATCAACCCAATCTGGTTTATATCTCCTTACATCGTTTAATGGTCACTCGGAAATTATGTCGCCAATTTATAAATTTCGGTTTCAGTTTGGATTAAATTCTGCCACCTTTTATCTGCCGATTTATATATTTTTTGTCGCCTGAGTGCTTTCTTCAGTTTAGTAATTTAGTCGCTAACATATTATTAATTAGCTGCCAAATTCAGTAATACAGTAAACTCATGTGCAGTCGCCAACTATTTTTAGTTCTCAAGATTAATAATTATATCCCAATTAGATTGTTCAATTTTCATTCACATTTCATTTCCTATAATTATTTTAATTCATATCCACGGAGAAGTGGAGATAATCAATATGTTGTTAATGATATAATTATATGAATATTCGTTGAAATCATTATATTAATACGTGAAGCAAAAATTTCAAGTACTGTTTTTTACGTGAGTTATTAATCTGAGGTACTTAGTGTGTAAATTTATTTTTACAAATTTTATGTATTTCTAAGATATTCTAATAAAATATTCTTTCGCGCACCTTCCTCCACATAAACTTTAACTGTGTCAAATTTCATACTTCTCCGTTTGCATAATTTTCGTAAAAGAGTTTCGCTTCACGTATTAGTTTATAAAATGATCTTGATAACTAAAGAAAGACTAAAGTAAACGCTCCGCTGGATAAATTTTAAAAGCAGCACGCGTTGTAGCAACACCTACTGTTAATATACTCTCCGTAGTTAATAAACTTAAAGACATAATTTCAGCTGCACTTCTGAGTACTAGCTATTTAGTCATTGTATTATTAGTGATACTGCACGGGAATATTTTAATATAACTGGTGAATTTGCCACACTACCAAAAAAATATAGTCTCGCAAGATTAAGCCCAATTTCATCAACCTATAGAAACGACGTTTAACTTACGTAGTAACTATTTACTTATTACTTAATAGTTACTACGCTGAGGTTCGGTTTAAGATATGTCTATCCCGTTTCCACTTTGAATGAGAGAGGGAGAAAGAATCCGGGTTTAGCGTTATACGCATTTTCAGAAGTTTGGTGAAATTGAGACTGTGTAAGTTTGAGATAGACGAAGTTTTACCGCAATTTAATAAATGCTTTGGTGACGCGAATATTCCAATAATAGATTTACTCGTTATAATATTTTCCTTTATATTTTTCCATATAATTTCAACTATCAAGAATCGAATGAAATGGCAATGGGCACATTTGTCGAGCAGCCGATGGCCGATGGGGCAGAAAGGTTTTGGAGTGGAGACCGCGAACAACCCGCCCCGTAGAACGACCTCCCGCGAGGTGGACCGACGACCTAAAGAGAGTGGCGGGAAGCGGGTGGATGCGGAAGGCAAAGAACCGGGTATGGTGGCGCGAAATGGGAGAGGCTTATGTCCAGCAGTGGACAACTACGGGCTGACGGTGATGATATCAAGAATCGAAGGCAATTTTAATATTTAGTCAAGGCCGCGGACTCTGCGAGACCCGGATATTATGCTTCCGCGCGCCGCGCCGTCATTAACGACACTGTTGAATCATCAGACTGATAGGTATGTTATTAATTATTATTTATAACTATTTTTATAAATAACAATTATATACAAAATCTTTTGTCTTTGACAATATTGTACCTAATCCTTAAAAGGATTAGGTACAATATTGTTATCCATCAAGCTAGTGACTTGTGAGTAGTCTATTGCAATATTATACTTAATATCAATCCACACACATAAATAAATTGCAGTGTTTGTTTGTAATTTTAAATTAACAGCTTTGCACATAATGTATTATATTATAACAAGCTTTTTCCTGCGGCTCCGACTGCGTAAATATAGTATCAGGTATCCCACGGGAACACTGCACTTTTTCGATATAAAAAGTTTGGTATCAAGCCTATGTTTTAATCCAGATAATGCGGAGCCTTAAAAACTACCATACCAAATTACATCGAAATCCGTTTAGTTGTTTTTGTGGGAAAGAATAACAAACATCCATCCATTCATACATCCATCCCGGTGAGGGTGGCCGGTTTCATTGAAACCATGCCAGTTACGCAGGAGTAATTTTATAGTGCCTAAGTGTGTGCCCAGTACACAAGAGCACTCTCTTTTCCTTTACTCTCATAACTCGGACGGATAACCGACACGACTGGCGAGAGACCAGGCGCAGGTTCGACTTGTTACATGCCCATCCGACGCATGGATCATCTTTCTTGTCAGACAATGCGTTCTAACGCGGGAATCGAACCCACGACCTCCAAGTCGAGAGCCAAGCTCTAACTACTAGACCACAGAGGCACTCCTTATAACATACTCCTTATAACCATCCGTTTCAGATATTCGATTCAATGCAGGCTGATCACCTGATTGTCTGACAAGAAAGATGATCCATGCGTCGGATGGGCATGTAAAAAGTCGGACCTGCACCTGATCTCTCGCCAGTCGTGTCGGTTATCCGTCCCACTGGGTTATGAGAGAGTGGTCTTGTGTACTGCGCACACACTTGGGCACTATAAAAATTACTCCTGCTTAACTGGCATGGTTTCAATGAAACCGGCCACCGTCACCGAAATCGGTGTGGGGAAAGTTAATAATTAATTAATTTAGACTACTTTTAATAAAGGGTTCCATTAAAAAAAAATAAGTTAAAAAACTATAACCCGACTTGGGAATAAAAAAGAGTTCTAAAAAGGCCGAAACAAGAAAATAAATCAGATAATCAAGAAATGCATAGGTACAAAAATGGTCAAGCTAGTGCCGTGGTCGCACCCACTAATGGTATCTAAGCGTCAGTTTAAGGCCCAGAGAAGTTTCTAGAATTTATACCCCAAGATAGATACAGACGGCTGCGATTTGATATCGACTGTGCCGAACCCTATGAAGTAGGTGCGACCACGGCTCTACCTTGACCATTTTTGTACCTATTCATTTCTGGATTTCTATCTGAATTATTTTCTTGTATACCTTTCATTTGATATTAAACATGTAATGATCATCTCTGTTTAATTTTTCTAACATTTTTTGAGGTGTCTGTATGTCTGTTCGTGACATCGCAACTCCTAAACGAAAGGTCCAATTTAGATGCGTATGTCTTTGTTTGAAAGCTGATCGAAGGTGTTCTTAGCTATAATTCATCATCATTAGCTCGCTCATTGCTCGACAATTCGGGGGTTACTTAAAATATTTTATTTTGTTTATTAACTATGTTTTACTTCTCCTGTCTTATTTTATAGCTTATTTAAGTACTAATGTTATTAATTCAAAAGTTTTTGAGGATATGTGGATGTATGTTTGATGCTCTTTCAATCTCTGAACAGATTTATATGAATTTTGGCTTTTGATAGGCTAACATTAAGCCTACTTGCGCAGATCGGAGTTAGAGTTAACCCTGGGTTAAGTATCATGTTAACTGTCTCGTAACTCGTATTTATGAAAGAGAAGCAATGATATTTTAACCCAGGGTCTTTATCAGATATGCGCAAGTTAGCCTTATAAAACTTATTATAGATACCAACACAGTTTTGATGAACTCTGCCATGTGGGGGGAGTAGGGGTCCCTGTTGGTCAGAATATCGGGAGAATTGCCGCGGATGGTGAAGAACAGGTCTGCCGCCTTCTTCGCCTTGTCCATGTTGAAGTAGCAGCTGTGCGCGAACCGGTACAGCAAGTTGTCGGCTACAAAACATAATGTCACTTTATGGTAAGCAATTATGCCATGAAGCTGCAGCACCAGAGGTGCCTTTAGGTTAAGTGGAAAATACGAATTGCAACAGCCTTACCCAGAAGGTCGACTCCGCTAATTAAATACTAGAATAATACAGTTACGCTCCAGTCCCGACATGTTAAAACTTCAAAATAGTATTCTCGTTAATGGTATACGTTTAACGTCAAACCAACGTCAAACGTGTTTTGATTGGGCCAAACTCAATAAATGCGTGTATGATGTCAAGACGATTCATTTATAATTCAATAAAAGTAAAATGAATGTGTAAGTTAATTACCCATGGCCCATTACCTGCGACATGCGACAGATAGGTAGTTCTAACCATCCGTCATTTCGACCTGCGTCGCAAATACTTTTTACAATTTCACGAAATATTAGGTTAATAAACTCTAATGAGCGTTATGGTTGGGTACTAATGATATGACTTTTGTACTGTGTAGAATGCAGTAATATTATACATAAATTATAACATTCAATTATATCTTTAGCAACGTATGACACATTACCGCCTCCTTCTTGGAAATCGGTTAATGAATTCATAAGCAATGCAAAATGCGATAACATGAGTACGTAGTAGGGATTCGTGCGTTTTGGCTCACGGGTCTGACTCAACCCCTCCCATTTTCGCTCTCCATCGGCGGTCCGAGCGGGTTAGCCGACTAAAAAAAAGTTTGGTGTCAAATTGGGGGTTTTCGTCTATGCCCGATCGATTGCGCTAATCCGTTTTTTCAATATCTCTAACGGTTACAAAGATAATTAACCACTAAGGACCGTCGGCTCCGGCTCGGCATCCGTCATTAAGAGTGGTACTTATAACGTAATTAGCAATGAACAGAGCCGTTAGAGATATTGAAAAACGGAATAGCGCAATCGACCGGGCATGGACGAAAACCCCCAATTTGACACCAAACTTTTTTTTTAGTCGGCGAACCCGCTCGGACCTTCGAAGGAGAGCGAAAATGGGACTCGTTGAGTCAGATCCGTGAGCCAAAAGGCACGAATCCCTACTACATGAGTAAGTTTTTTTTTAACAAAAAAATATTTCACTTACAAACATCTTTCGGTAAATGTGCTTGTGAATTGAGCCAATCCCGCATTTCCTTCACATACTGCGCGTAGTCCTCGGAAGGCATTATCTCTGAAAAAAATATAACAAAAATTTTAAAAATGTATACAGTCAGTTATAACGTATGTAGGTAATGATTTTGGCAATCTATATATATAGTATGTATGTATCTATGTTTGTTCATAAAAAGAAAGGTCTTGGCAAGCATACTACAAATATGTAGATATATTATAATAAAACATATCGTTTAAGTCATAATTTACGTTTAAAATGCGGTCGTACAAACCAGTGGTCCAATTTTCGAACATTACGTATTAAAAGACGATATTTAATTTATAATAATTATTTATATATATCATTGTACTTTCATAAAATGTAGTATCTGGGTAACCGACAAATGATAAAAACTCACAAAAAAGTATGAAATAAATCTTATTTTCTAAATAAATCCCCTTTTAAATTCGGCTAAAATTTTAACTATTTCTCTACACTATCTTCACAATTTTGAAGTCGGTACCAGCCCGAAAAACATACTGATAAGACAATATTTTATAGAACTCACGTTCAACTTGGTTGGCCGACTTCAAAATTATGAAGATTGGTTTAAAGAAATGCTTAAAATTTTAGCCGAATTTAAAAAGGGAACTATGTATTTAGGAAATACGTTTTATTTTATACTTTTTTGTGCATTTTTACTTTGGAAGTCGGTTTTAATTTTTTGTTTATTAAGATAGCAATTTAAAATTGAACTTTATTCACCGCACAGAAGATACACGTTTCATTGCTAGAGTTGTAGAGTCAGGGGACGAGTCAGGCGCAGACATTGAAGGTTGGTGCAAAGTTACAGAAATTGTTATTAAAAGTAAACGGTTGGAAGGCGTTAATTTGCTTATGGCTCTTATGGGTGCGCTAAAAGGACGCGCAGCTTCTTATTTGACTAAAATAAATCTAGATGAGTTGACATGGGATATGGTTAAGCAAAGCATAATGGCTAAATTTTTTGAGCCTAAATTAATTCAAGTTTACTTTGACGAAGTGCTTCGTTCCCAAATAGGAGTAAAAGAAACTGCCACAGAAGCTGCCTTACGTTTATGGAACTTTAATTGAGCGTATACCACAAACCCACATGTCCGAAGAAGTAATCACCGGTTTTGTTATTTCGGTACTGTGCCCGAAGGATGGTTTGATTCGCCGAGAGTTAAATGTCCGGTCTATTTCAACTAAAACCCAGTTATTTAGAGTACTTGGAAGTGTTTCACTGACGCGAAGGTTAGACGTCAATGAAGCACCAGAACCAAATTTGAAAAGGTCAAGACTGTCAGAAGCTCGATTTCTTGGAAGTTGTTTTTGGTGAAGATTAACAGGTCATCGAGCATTTGAATGCCGAAAACATCGTGAGGATTCAATCGTTAACTCAAAATCACAAAATTCATCTTCAGCACCTGGATCAACAACTACTACTTGCTCACTGATAAAACAAAGTTTATCTAGTAAATTACCTGGTACTGTACGCAATAGTATTGTTTATCTTGCCGGTATAGGCGGTGACCAAATTGAATGTAGGTCTCAAATTTCTAGTGATATAACAGTAGGAAATATCTCTCTGACTCTAACATTTCACGTAGTCCCGGGCCTGTGTATTAACGATTCCGTTATCATTGGTAGAGACATATTAGAACATAATATAAGTGTTCAGGTTAATAATAATAAGCTTCAATTTTCCGTTCTGGAACGAACTAACGTTTGTTATGTAGAGAGTAAAGTAGAGCATTTTGAAATCGACACAGACTTAACAGGTGACGATAGAGAGGCTTTAATTAAAATACTAAATTATTATTCTGATAGCTTTATAGAGGCTGTTCCTAAAAAACGTGTTACTACGGGAGAGCTAGAAATAGAGTTAGTAGACCCCCATAAAATAGTTCAAAGGCGACCATATAGGCTAGCTCCTATAGAAAAGAAAATCGTTAGGGAAAAGATTCAGGAATTCTTGACGCTGGTGTAATACGGGATAGTTCATCGCCTTTCGCAAGCCCAATTCTTTTGGTTAAAAAGAAGAATGGCGATGACAGAATGTGTGTAGATTTCCGGGAAATCAATCTCAATACAAAGCCTGAGCATTATCCTTTACCGCGGATTGAGGAGCACATAGATCAGCTTGGTGGTGCATATTACTTTTCATCACTTGATATGGCTTCGGGCTTCCACCAAATCCCCATTCACCCGGATTCCGTAGAAAAGACAGCATTTGTGACGCCTGAGGGTCAATACGAGTATCTCGCTATGCTCTTCGGGTTACGCAATGCTCCGTCAGTATATCAGCGGTGCATTACTAAAGCCGTTCATAACTTAAAAGATAAACACTTAATTTATATGGACGACGTTTTATGTTATTCTAGCAGCATTTCAGAAGGTTTAAAACGGCTTGATGAAGTTTTACCGCATTATCTCTAGCTGGATTTTCTCTTAATCTCAGAAAATGTAAATTTATAAACCAGAAAGTCGAGTTTTTAGGTTACTCTATTCAGTGTGGTAAAGTTAGGCCGAATTCGCGTAAAATAAGGCATTAATAGATTCTCCTCAACCTAAAACAGCTACACAAGTCCGACAGTTTCTAGGCCTCTCTTCTTATTTCCGGAAATTCATACCTAATTTTTCTAATATCGCTGGTCCCTTATATCCACTCACAAAACGAAATGGACCTATTCAATGGAGCGAAAAGCACGAGGAGATTCGCAATACCATTATATGTATACTAACATCCGAGCCCGTACTGACCATCTTTGACCCTGATTTACCAGTCGAGTTGCATTGCGATGCCAGTTCTGAAGGATACGGTGCAATCCTGATACAAAAGAAAAATAACCTTCCGCATGTTATAGAGTACTTTAGCAAGCGCACGTCTGAAGCTGAGTCGCGCTACCACTCGTACGAGCTGGAAACACTCGCAGTCGTATGAGCGGTAGAACACTTTCGACATTATTTGTACGGTCGTAAATTCAGAGTTTTTACAGACTGCAACTCTCTTAAAGCATCAAAATCCAAAACTGATCTTACTCCTCGTGTCCATCGTTGGTGGGCTTTCCTCCAAGCCTACGATTTCGATATTGTTTATCGCGAAGGCCGTGGTATGGGACACGCCGACTACCTATCTAGAAATCCAATTCCAGAACCTAAAATAGTTACATTACAGTCTTCTTCGACCCCTATTCCAGAAACCGTTAATTTTGTAGAGCTTCATCGAGGTTGGCTTGCGATAGAGCAAAAACGCGACTCGGAAATCCAAGATTTAATTAGGAAACATATGAACGACGATTTCCCTGATACGGTTGGTCAAACATATGATGTTAGGGCTTGTATACTTTACAGAAAGATAGTGCGAAATGAAATTATTTCATGGCTTCCCGTAGTAGCGCGATCATTGATATGGACCCTTATTACTCACGTTCATAACGAACTGCAACACTTGGGCTATGATAAGATGTTAAGTTGTATGAACAGTACTGGTTTCCTCAAATGTCTAAATGTGTTAAGAAGTTCATGGAATCTTGTATAGTATGTAAAGCGTCAAAGGGACCATCTGGAGCCCAACCTGTCCAACTACATCCTATCCCAAAAGTGTCTGTGCATTGGCACACTATTCATATAGATTTCACCGGAAAATAAAGCAGCAAGAGCGATCGCAAATAATATTGCTCTGTAATAATTGATGCGTTTACTAAATACGTACTATTAGAACATACTCTTCAGATTGATGCGGCTAGCGCAGTTAGGGCGCTTAGAAAAGCTGTATGCCTTTTTGGAGCGCCTAAACGCATTATTGCAGATCAGGGTAGATGCTACATAAGTTCTAACTTTAAAGAATTCTGTGCAGAATATAATATTGAATTACATTACATTGCGACGGGCTCCAGTAGGGCGAACGGCCAGGTAGAGCGCGTTATGCGAACATTAAAAAGTTTAGTAACGATAATTGAAAACGACCCCAATAAAACATGGCCCAATGAATTAGGAAACATCCAACTGGCACTCAACAGTACCAGGTCTAGTGTCACCAAATACACGCCAACGGAGCTTATGTTTGGCATTCAGTCAGAATCCTGAAAAAGAAATGTCAAAGATAAGCTCTTCTGCTCCTGGAGATGTACAAAGAATTGACTTAGACATGGTACGAAATGATGCCTCTGGTAATATACAGAAAGCAGCCACATCTGATGCTTAAAAAGTTTAATAGAGGTCGCGCGGTTATTAGACCATTTTTAAAAGGAGACTTCGTGTTCATAAAAAGTAGCGAACGTAATCAAACTAAGCTAGACAGAAAATTTAAGGGTCCCTTTGTGATAACTTCGGTGTTCGACAACGATCGTTACGAGCTTAAGAGTTTATTCGGATCACATCATACTCTAAAGTTCGCGCACGAGAACTTGCGTCCAGTACCTCAGGGTCATGATGGTTTAGTTGAATTAAGCACTAGTCTACTGGATAAAGAGGAGGCCGAGACGGCGTCGGTAGATGTAAATCTCGATAATGAATGCCCTATTAGTTGTGGTAGTGAAACGCTCTCTGTGGACTCCGATACCCTTACAGCTGAATCGGACACGATGACGGCTGAATCTGAAACGATAAGGGCTGAATCGAATACGTTCACAGCTGGATCGGATACTTTGAGTGTTATATCTGACCATGATATTCTCGATCACGAAAGCCAAGCTGAGCAAGACAGTCAATATTTTTAAGTATGTGAGTACTTTTGAGAATACGTATGTGTGTATTTGATAACTTATTTGTGTGTATGTGTGCGTGTTCTGAGACATTAAGCAAAAAGACATTAAGTAGAGGAATGGGGGACGATGAGTACCTCACCAGGCTCTGCCAGGCTCCGGTCTGGCTGGTTGAAAGGACACATCTTTGGGGAAGACGATGTCGTGCCTGGCCATGTCGGGTTTCGCCCTGGCTGGTTGGAATAACGCATTTGTCCGGCTTAGGATGGGCGATGCTGTGCCGGGCCATGCAGGGCTCTGGCCTGGCTGGTTGGGAGACACATACGTCCAGGAGAGAACGGTGTCGTCCGGGCCACGCCGGGCTGGCTATGCTAGCCTGGGTGGTTGAGGAGACACGAAGTTGAGATCAGGTTTAAGAGTTGAGATATATGAGATAAGAGTTGAGTACATCACTTCGATAATATTGTGAATAAAAGGTCGTCCAGCCTGACATTAAATCTTGTGTAGATTTAATGTCAGGCTGGACGAGCCGATAAATAATTTTACGAGATACAGATGTTCTATAATTGTTACAGATCGGCAACATGAAGCGCCCGAGGACGTTCGCAAGTCAGTCCGGCCGTGACGGCGCACTTCTAGCGTCATCTATAGAACTGCGTTGGGACCAGACCGAAAGTTATAATTTGATTATTTTAATTTAACTACTTCCTGTAACTTAATAATTTGTAAAATTCCGGTCTTGCGAAGCGTTGTGTTAGTGGGGTGAGCTCAGGGGCGTGCGCTCCATATAGGCAGAAATGCAGTGCTTTACTGGTCATTCACAGATATTTTAATAAAACGTTCGTACGTTTTAGATGACTTTAATTAATAGTAAATAAATTAATCACAAAAATATAATAACTTAAAAACGCCTAATATTTTATAAATAGCAACTAATGCCGGTGCGTGCTGCAGGACAAGTCATCGCATGCATGTGTAATTTTCATACTTCGCAAACGCACACACCCATAAATATCGACATGATTATATACCGGTAACTCATGCGGCAGGCTCTCGGGCCTCGGCAATCCGATCGCTCCCAAAACCGCCGAACTGGCTTGTCGGAAATTATTCGTTGCCTATAATCCGACTAAAAACAATATGACTTGAATCTAATGAATTAACAATACACATTATGCATTTTTGTTTAGTAATGTTTTATTTGTTTAAATAGAAGAAATGTTTTGTGTTTGCGGGGGCCATATTGCATATTTCATGTGATAAGCATTGTTTACAATTTAATCGCTCCTGTTTATTTATAGTTTTCCTAAAAGATTTTTCATTTTAACATTTGAAAGTGTGTACATTTAACAGTTTCTTACTGAGTTTCTATAATAATTGTAGTGATTAGCTTTTACGAGTGCGTTTGTTGATTTTTTTAAATGTTATTTGATTGTAAGGGTTTGCGTTGATAATGTGTGTTTATTAAAAATTAAAAATAACAAGTTCTTACAATTGTCATTCAGTGAAAAGATTCAAATTCTGTCTAAGGTAGGTGTGTACCCGAGTTAAAACAATTAAACCAGCAAAAAAATAATGTAACTCGAAAATTACATGTTAAAAGTTATAAAGCGTATAACTGGCTGTGTGGTTGTGTACACACGATCAAATTATATTGTTTTCCTTGCATATTATTAAGTAATTCTAGTACAGTGTGGACTGATTCGGGATATTCAGATTTAAATAATTTCTATTCCGCGGCCTCACTCACTTGGATAAGATATTTGAGGTGGCCGAAATCTTGCGTTTATTTACATCGGGATATAGTAATCTCAAGTAACCGGAACCTTGAATATGTGAAAATTGAAGCTGACTGACTGGTGAGTAGTTATAATATTTTAAAATATACTTATTATTTTACTTATTAGAATTTCTTCCGCCGCGACGATCGATCGCTGTTTTGTCTGCGTTGCCGTAGAAGATGTACATGAATAGTAGTACATCTAAGACTTGCTCTGTTGGCATGGTTTCGACTTAGAGATCCGTCGCTTGGCTAAAAATCTATAAACGAAAAAGTTTTTGTGATCGAGTACTTCGCCGCATACCCAGTGTCATAATCCTGTGCACGCCACTGGGCTTATTATAACCTCAAAATACGGAATCAAGATAAGAAATGGGTGCCTCACTTTGCTTGTGTTAATTGCAAAAATACTTTAGAAGGTAATAAACGCAATTTTAAAACTTACATTATTTGTACCGTATACTTAAATATGAACATTTGAACCTTAATGCATGTGTAATAAAGTCGAAGTCTAGTACACCGCAAATGTCGTCGATGGTATAATTTTGATGTGTAGGTACCTAGTACCTACTTAATGTTTTTATTTTAAAAATATTTAAAATATGCTAAGTCCACCCTTTTTAGGGTTCCGTAATACATAAGGAACCCTTATAGTTTCGCTCTGTCCGTCCATCTGTCTCTCTGTCCGCGATTCTAGCTTCTGTAATTATGAATATAAATTGATGAAATTTTGGTACAGTTATAGATTGTGTGATCTCGGTTATACCATCATAAAATAATAATTATTTTATATTTCAGTATTTTAAGTAAGACAAGACTCAGGGGAAGATCCTTTAGGTTTTGCAAATTTTGACTCAAATATTTATAACGAGTTTTTATCCGATTTCAATACTCTCCGGTCGGCGCGATACGCCCTTGTCGCCTACAAATTAGTATGAGATCGATCAAGGTCACTGGCGTTATACAGAGCCTTAAAAAACGGCCAAGTGCGAGTCGGACTCGCGCACGTAGGGTTCCGTAGCATTATACCAAAATTTTACATGTTTACTTATTATTTAGTTGATTATCTATAACTCCTGAACTAACAAAGTTAGCATCACGAATTTTTACAGAATTTACGAGCAGTTTCATTTTTAACCATCTAAACACGATTTGTAAACATTATTTATATTAAACTGGTATTAAAGAATATATTAAGGATTATCTTAATACTGAAAATACTTTAAATTGATAGTTAAAAAAATCTGAAATTATTTAAAAACTTTGTTTTAGTTGCAACTATTAGTTAGCCATGAAAATTTTGAAATAAATTTCTTAATATTAGTAATATTTTCACAATTCACAATAGGGCAGCAAGATGGCGACAAAATGTGAACAAACGAACCGATATGGCTCAGTATGATTTGCTTCACTTTTCATGCGCGTACCCGTTTTCTAGGCGTTTTAATCTAAGGTTTTATTTATTTTTTAATGTAAGGTTGAACGGATACGAGCACATACACGGAAAATTGCATCAGGTTTGCCACAAGCTTAGATCGTGTTTTTAGGGTTCCGTAATACTTAAGGAACCCTTATAGATTCGGTCTGTCCGTCCGTCTATCTGTCTGTTTGTCCGCTTTCCTAGCTTCAGTAATAACTTTATGACAATAACTTTTGAAGTAATTCAAAGAAAACCTATTGCGCGTTAACAGTTACGGAACCCTCCTTAGAAAAGGCATGCTATTGGTTAGGTTTTTTTTATAATTGTTATAATATATGTAAATTTTAAAAAATTTAATAATTGTTATAGAAATTATTTCTCTTTGTTTTATATATATAGTCTTTAGATTTTATCAACTATAGTGGCTCTAAAGTTTCAAATACTTCAATGAACTCTAATAAAAATATTCTTTAGACAACGTTGCCATTTTAGAGTTCCTTACCCAAAGGGTAAAAACGGGACCCTATTACTAAGACTTTGCTCTTTGTATGTATTTCTATTGCCATAATAACAACAAATACAAAAAACAGAATAAAATAAAAATTTGAGGTTTCCATACAACAAACGTGATTTGTTTCCGTTTTGTACGGAACCCCTCTTGCCGACTTGCACTTGACCGGTTTTATTTTACCCTCGAATTTTATTATCGTTCAGTCCAATTTTATAACCATTCAGTCCATCCGTACAGGTCAGAATTAATGTTGCCAACTTTGTTGTTTTACAAAGTTTTACTACTATTTTTTTTTATTTAATACTTTATGTACACATAGTAAAACATTGACATTGACAACTTATAAAACAGAAAACAGTTTTGCACAAAGGCTCTACTTATTCCAAATTGGAATTTCTTCCAGCAGACCTGATATAGGAATGTTTAGTTATAAAATTAACAATATATGGTGTGTACTACTACAATTTACATATAACAATAATAATAAATGAATGCATATACGAATACTTACAAAGATATATTATAATAAACTAATATATATAATAATCATTACAATTGCAATAAAATATTGGATAAAAATTACATACTTATAAATAATAATAATCAATCATATTATATATAAATACTTTAATTAAAGGCTAAGCTGAGATAGTGCGCAGCCTTTTCTTAAATAGCCCAAGTGTCTTACACTCACGTATCTGAGTTGGTAAGGAGTTCCAGAGCTTAGTAGCGTGGACCGTGAAGGAGTAGGCAAAAAAGTCAGTACGATGGGGAGGGATATTTAGAAGGGTGCGTCTAATGGGAGGAAGTGTTGATTTATTTAGTAGTGCTAACATCCGTTTGCTACTTATTAATAATGCCTTTGTTTTAGCAGGGTTTACAAGTAGACCAAAGGATTGTGCCTATTCGCTTATTCGTCTAAGATCATCATTAATAAGATGTTTTTACATTTTGTATTTTATTCGTAGGAATTTAGTTGTTAGTAGTGGTTTTGTAGAAAATAGCTAGACAGTAATCATAATATGCAAAATGGCCTTCTATGTGCTATATTATGACACCTTATCATAATAGCACATAGTAGCACGCATCCGTATGTCGCTTAAAACTACCGATTTAATTTCTATATACGTTATATTTCCTACTATATTAGTTAAATTTAACGGTTGAATATTAAAACTGAAAATGTATGTATGTTTGTAAACATAAAATCCCTAAAACAACTCTTAGGGATTCCTAAGTTTAGTAGCTTTTTTTTTAAATCGGGCAATTGGCCCACCACACTTACCCACCACTGCAACTCCTGTGTAGCCAGGATCGACAGTGGTAACCAACCGCAAAAACCCTTTGATATGATCTCAGGGGTGCCCGGGGGACATGCTATATCTGTCTTGGAACCCGCAACGAAATTAATCAGAAGATTGTAGGAGGAGTAGGGAAGTATTCCAGTTTCCCTCCCCAAGCAAAGCGGGAGACAGCAAAAATTATGATGACAAAAATTCAGAATTAAAGTTTAGTAGCTTTTTTTATAGTTATCGGTACTCTTTTAGTAGTGTTTAGTAGAAAACGCCGCGAGTTTAGTAGTTTCGCAAAAACAGAATTGGCAACACTGGAGCGAATCGCTTCAGTCCATCCGGCCGACTGATGCGATCTCAAAATTGCACACAGACGATACGATTTTGCATCCGTTCAGGCCGAACTGAAGGAAAACCGGACCGTGTATGGGTCCGCTTAGGGTGAAAGTCTTAAATTTTATATCCAATAAGAACCATCTTATATTTTAATTTGTGGTACTTTTTCCACTGTTATGCAAATTAGGATTATTGTAACTCCACGACGAACGGTGTTGTGTTTTGTGACCCACTTTCTCGTAACATAGAAAATGTTTTTGAACAAGTTATTGAAAATACTACCTACATATCGCATTATATGTCCGAAACATTTTTATAGGGCACCTTTATACCCACTATGTACACTTCAAATTACAATAATGGTACATAATACACATTTTAAGTAATTGCGATACATAATATAATTTGTAATGTTTATTAACAAACAAATCCTGGCATAACATAATAATATTAAGTAGCCAATTTTTTAACCGACTCAGCATTCGGCTGTATATATATATATATATATATATTTTTGTATGTTCAACGATATTACCGCCATCCGTGGACCGATTTTTAAAATTATTTATTTGATGTAAAGGATATAATCCCAAGTTATTCTCGTTTTCATCAAAGTGGTGACCTGATGATGGGATCCAAAAGGAATCGAGGGAACTCCTCGAAATTTATATGGACACATATAGTGATTTCGACTTTTTCTGAAGTAATCCAAGCATATGCTACCAAAAAGTAAGCTTTTGTACCAAGGTATACCCTGGATCCAAAAGTACTGAACAGAACTCCTGCCAGAGTTCTTATAGATACCTACATGTTGGTATTCCACCGTTTTTTTAAAGAACTGCAAGCATATGCCATCATACCACTTACAGTAATCATCATCATCATCACCAAATCTGCACAAGAAACACCAACATATTATTATGATGACATAGGTAGGTACTCACTACTCATCAGAGTTTTGTACACCGATATCAATGTGTTCTTATTAATATATATAATAAATTTAACTAAAAAGAGATTTAAACAAAAAATTAAAACCGACTTCCAATGTATAAATGAACAAAAATATATGAAAAAATATTATTTTCTAAATAATTCCTCTTTTAAATATGCATGTATTTTTTAACGTTTCTACTGGTTATAACATTACCAAATATATAAGTATGTATATAAATATAACACATCCAAAATATTATTCATTAGGCTGGAAAAAATGTTTTAAACTCACAATAATTTTTGGGCTATTTAAAAACGCCATTTTGGCGCGCTTGAGTTGTGTGTGATGACGTCACAACGTCATCGCACCTAAAATAGACAGTTGACAGTTAAAATCATTGTTTGACTTTGACATACAGTCATACACAAGTTCGATGTAAACAAACAACAAAGTGATTAGTTCACAAAGTTATAAAAATCAGTGATAAAATCAACTTATTACCATGGAAAAGCACAGCAACCCATGCAATATTATAAATATTATGTCGTCCCTATATGCGAAAATAACACAAAAACTGCACCTGACAAAGTTTATTTTCGTACCTATGCCGAAAGGTGCAAGTATGTAAGAAAAAGCGGTGCAAGGCGATGAGAAGAGACAGTGTATCTTGTTTGAGCACTTTATACTGTTGTGAAGATTAGTCAGTACATTGATTTCCTAAGCATACTTTTTTTTTTTAATTCATATTTCCTACAAACCTCGACGAAAACAACCAACGAAAAGTTCGTAAATATATTTAATTCTTTCATTTTTATGTAATATCCTAGTGATAAGTACTAAATGAATCTAATAAATAAATATTCATATTTTGAAAACAACAAACTATAGAAAACATGAATTAACTTCTTCTTTTATTTATGGCAATGGCAATGGCGCGGGCGGTTGCAAAGGTCGAGTGTCGAAAATTTATAGTTTTTTTTTCGATTTTATTTATTAACATTAGCATTCTACGAATTATAAAAAAAACATAAATTTTGAGGATCGAGATTTCACTACTCTTAGATTTATTACGCTGGGACTATATCACCCGGAATACGCCTGGCCCTGGAAAATTTATAGAGTTGAAAATGAAAGTTACGAGTGTCAAGCTGTCATTTGTCTCAACACTTATGTGTTCGATTTTCAACTCTACTGTATTAGCGCAGAGTTCTATTTCCAATAATCAGAATTTTCTTCGGCCTTCCGGATTCCGGATCATAATATAGTCCCAGCCTTATGCGAAAATTCTGTTTGACTTGACACAATGAAAATTGACACTGGCAATGGTTTAATACCTTCGCCTTAAATACAAACAAAAAGTTTTGTAAGTTGATACACGTTCGACTGTACGAGTACGATGACGTCACGTTTCGTTTCGCCAGTATATATCCTTTTTTGAAATTTGCGCGGGATATAAAAACAAAACACTTTTTGATGATTAAATTTCATTATGTTGTTTAGCGATAAAGATTACAAATAAAAATATTTTATCCATTTTGGTGTCACATGCATATTCCCTATTCGGCTAACATTTTTACTCTTTCTTTACTCAATCTTCCTAATTTTGAAGTCGGTACCAGCCCAAATAATATCCTACAATATTTTATAGTACTCGCGTTCAAATTTGCTGATACCGACTTTAAAATTAGGTCGATTGAGTAGAGAAATAGTAAATTTTAGCCGATTTTAAAATGGGAATTATTTAGAAAATAAGTTTTATCTCATACTTTTTTGTGCATTTTTACTTTGGAAGTCCGTTTTAATTTTTGTAAAATATGCTAAAACTTTTAAGTTTCCTATAGTATTTTAAACACTTACTACTTACGTCGGAAAAAGAAAAGTGCACCGCGACACAATCCGTAAGTGTTTAAAACAATGAACAATATTCGCGTAAACCTAAGAAATCAATATTTCCTATATTATTTTATGTACAAAATAATATTTTCTTAATTAAGGCATTAACTTTAAAATAACGTTATTTTTAATGACAAACTTAAAAAAACTACAGAATTATTTGACCTTGGTTAGTTCATATTGTCTAATGGTTATGGATGCGTTCCAAATACGAAAGGGGCCACCAGTCGGCCATCTTCGTTCGCATTGCTCTTCGACTTCAGATCAGTGAGTACGTTGGATTAATGTTCTAAGGTGAGTACAGATCGCAAAATAGGAACAAAATATTTACACTTATTTCTTTTCTATAAATCACTAAATTCGAAAAATATGGGTTAGTAAATAAGGTAATGATTTATTATGAAAAATGCTTATTAAAGTAAGCATATTGTTATGACAAATCAAATTAAATTAAAAAGTTTTATTTCGATACAGGTTATTAAATAACACTCACGGAATTATGGACAACAGTTCAGTTAAAAAGATACACGAAAAAATATATATTATGCCAAATTAAATTATAAAAATTATGCGAAAAAAGGGATCTCGTATTGCTCATACGCAGCTACAATACTAATAAGTACCTACTTTATGAAAAAGTTTTTAGAAAAAAGACGTACCTACATAACATGGCAATTGTCAAATGAAAAAGTAAAAAAAATTGGGTACCGGTACTTATATTATTATTATTTTTTTCCTGACGGTATAAACATTTTTACGCTTGAAGTTAGCGACAAACTGCGCAGTATTATTCTCGTTTTAAATCAATAGTACAATACGGCCCCTCTATATAGTACCACGCTCACTCGGAATAACGACAACAATACGGCATTGTTAAACGTTAAACAATACATTCCTAATTTCATAAATTGAAAAGAACTTCTACAGCTGCTACGTTATTTTGTTGATTTATCAACTAACATGTTTTACCTGAATTGACGTAAGTACCGAAGATATTCTACCGAAGAAGATAAGTTAAACTTACTTTTGTGTAAGCTTACCTCATCAAATATCGTTTGTTACGAGTAGTCGTAGTCTTAGTTGCATACAATCATTCGAACAGTAAACATGGCCAGTAAAAGAAACAGGATGGTTATAGAGAAAAAACTTTTATTAATCCGCTCAATAGAGGCAGGCGAAACGATAAGTGATGTTGGAAGGCGCTTTGGAATAAGCTATTCCACTGTGGCTACAATATGGAAGAACAGATATCGACTTCTGAATACAAAGAAGGATAGAACATCTGCTAAAAATTTAAAGAAACCTCAGTACGAAGATCTGGATAAAGCGATGATATCATGGTATAGACAGCACCAGAATAGTACGCCAGTCTCTGGACCAATCATAAAAGATAAAGCAAAAGAGTTTGCTAAAAAACTTGGAATATCTACTTTCAAAGCGTCCGAAGGATGGCTCGGAAGGTTTAAGCAACGTTACAATATTAATTTAGGTAAAATAAATGGAGTCACACGACGAAGTGATATGAACGTGACTCACGACTGGATTGAGAGCGAATGGCCTAACCTAAAGGAAAACTACGATGCACGTAACATCTTTATGGCTGTTGAGGCTGGAATTTTCTACCGATTAACACCGGATGAAGCATTTAAATATAAAGGAGATAATTGTGCTAGAGGAAATCTACCCAATCAGCGTCTCACAGTGCTCGTAGCAGCGAATATGGATGGCACAGAGAAAAGGAGGCTGCTGGTAATAGGCAAATCGAATAATACATGCTGTATGAAATCTCTCCAACAATTGCCAGTTACATACAAATATAATAGATTAGCCTGGATGACGAGTCACATATTTGAAAAGGAATTGCGAATGTGGGACGCAAAATTAGGGGAAAGGAAAATCCTACTTCTCGTTGACAATAGCCCAGCTCACACTCTTGTACCTAATCTTCAAAATATACAGCTGGCGTATTTGCCACGAAACTCTAAAAGTGATTTCCGGTCAATGGAACATACCATAACATGTCTCAAGAGTCACTTTAGAAAAAATATAGTAATGGAACTTGTTGAATCTGAGGGCAAAAGTTCAATTAAAATGTTGGATGCAATATTTTTTTTGTCAAAAGCATGGGAAGAGGTAACAACGACAAATATTCAGCACTCTTTTCATCGTGCCGGTCTTAATGATGTTTTCAGTGTAAAAGTGAAACAAGAACAACAATTTAAAAGTGAAGATGATCTTCCGTCAGTTAAGGAGGAGTTTGAACATGAAGTTGAAATTGATGACTTTGGATTAACAGAGTGGGTTAAACAGTTCGATATGCCAAAGTATCTAACAAAAAATCTACAAACCTATATTGAAGTAGACGACAGTCTAGCTACCACCGCACTGGTAAATGAAGAAAGTTTAGATACCTTGAGTACTTCAGAGGAAGAAGAGGACTATGAAGATCAAATACATGATACTCCGAGCATCAAACAGGCGCTGAATGCAGCCAAGTTATTAGAAAAGTACTTTTTATTTGATCCACTTGATTCCACAGTAGCTCAAGATATGAGTAACATACTTAAGAAAATAAAATGTAAATATTGGGAGAGTCAAAGACAGCAGTCGGAAATAGAAGTGGTGGAATCGCAACAAACCCAGTGATTTGTTGGTAAGCATAAATAAATATTGTATTTTTTTCTCTATATAATAATTTACTTGCTAATAAAGTAATATTTCCTTAATTTTTGTATTTTTACCTACACATAGTAGAACTTAGTATCGTAGTTATTGAAGGAAATATACAACAATAAACTAATGTCATAAAATTATTGTTCTATGAGCAACTGCTACTCAATGATAGAGACCACATGGGATCAATAATATTATAGAACAATATGCAATAAATATTGAAGGTCTACCTGTGACTGTTAAGGAACTGATGTTGGGTTTTTATAGAACCACTAACAAATTATAGATCTCGGTGTAAGGTTTTGGTTTTGCAATTGGAAAGAAAAGGATTAACTAGTAATCATTCTTCCTTCCGTTTACACCTCAACGGCAATGGGAGATTGTTAGGCTTTCGTAGTACTACAATGACCCATTATAGTTTCGTTCTGTTCATCCGTTTGTCTGTCCGCCCTTGCTAACCTTTGGTAAGGCCGCTGCCTTGAAATTCGCGGTGAGCCGCTGAAGCGAAATTCGAGGCAGCGTCCTTAATATTATATTAATGGATGAAATTTGATACAGATATTTACTGTGTGTTGATTGAATGTTTGGCATCATAAAGAAAAATAATATCATATTTTATGAGTAGCTCTCCATACATAAAATCCATAGTAAGAACTGGGAACATTAGATTATTATTTTTTGGGATATAATTAATCTTGCGAATTAAAAATAAATTGGCGACTGCACATGAGCATACTGTATTACTGAATTTGGCAGCGAATTAATATGTTGGCGAGTAAATTACTAAACTTCCGACTGCACCGCCGACCGCACTCAGGTGACAAAAAATACAAAAATCGGCAGATAAAAGGTGGCGAAATTTAATGCAAATTGGCACCGAGATTTATAATAAGTTGACGACTTAATTTCCGAGTTTGTGACCATTATACGATGTAAGCAGCTATAAAGCCAGATTGGGTTGATAAATTAATGACTGCTAAAAATTCAATTTGCAGACTACGGAATATCGCATTTTTGGATACTGTTGGAGTTTGTTTTCTTTTAGTATGGTGACGTTTTCAAGTTTTTTGCGGGTGCAGAATAATATGAAAACTAAATCCATTTTGTAATTCCTAAATGGCATACATTTATTTATTAAAATTAATATGGGTTTCCCTACTAGGTTTCTGGGGGTGCTGATTACAAAATTGTCTTCCAATTTCAATTTCCAAAATGGAGAATTTTCATTCTTCGTAAAAATGACATGAGTGCTAATTTAAAAGTTGTTGGGGATGCTGATTAGGATTGATGATTATTATCACAGTATTATGTAGTTACCAGCTATGTGAGCTATGTATTTTAGGAAACTGACATTCAAAAATCTCTTAACATAAAGAAAATACATGATTACTTGGTTATTGGACGATTATAGAGAAAAAGGAAATGCTCTACCTACGGGATACGAGCGATGTATAAAGCTATAGAAATGTGGAAAAATTCAGGATTTTCAATTTTTTCTCCCATCACGAATAAAATATGTGGTTGCGCAGTTACTAAGGGGGAGGCAATTTTCATTATTTTTCTCAGTAGGATTACCTGTTTCCGAGATAGAAGCAATTATAGAAAAAAATATAGCAATGCTCTACTTTGAGATACGAGCGATGTATAAAGCTATAGATAATATGTTGGAAAAATGATTTTCAAATTTATTTTTCCCCATTATGAAGAAAATAATATGTGGTTGCGGGGTGACTAAGGGGGCTTTTACATGCTGCAAAGGGTCATATTGATCTATATTAAATGCACAATGTATTTAAGATTCTTAGTTGGATAAGGATTAATACTGTATTGGTTAAATCGCACCATAAATAAGCCATTATTTCTCGTAAAAAGTAAAGGATAATAAAAAGGATATAAAATGGTTATTGTGGGTTATCCCTAAGAGATAGACGTATATATTCCGCGGACTTTTTTGTAGACCTTTTTAAGGTGTACAATACTGTAGTACATTATTTTGATCTTTCTCGTAGGGTTCAGCCAGCGTCTGCAATGTCAGCGCAAAAAAATGTGTTTATTTACGACAAAGAGAAACCTCTAAAATTATCAGTGTTTATCTACTATATTATGCATTTTATATACATATAAACCTTTCTCTTAAATCACTCTATCTATTAAAAAACCCGCTTCAAAATCCGTTGCGTAGTTTTAAAGATCTAATCATAGATATCGACAGACAGAAAAAGCGACTTTGTTTTATACTATGTAGTGATGTGAAACTTTGTGAAGATGGATGGATGCGCGGAAGGATATTTGTATACTACTAAACGGATTTAAATCAAATTTGGTAGTAATTAACACATAAGCTACTTTTTATCCCGAAAAAGTACAGAGTTCCCGTATTTACGCGGGCGGAGCTACGGGCAAAATATAGTATAAAAATATAACCCAAAAACTAAAGGAAAAATTTTAAACCGATAAAAACAAAGCGATTGTGGTTTATATAGCGACGACCGGTATAATATAATGTAACGAATTAGTCATAAGTCACTCATACACAGATAATAATTTATACTTAAAACTATATTTTTTTTAGTTTATATTTTATTATTTAGGTTCCTTAAGATTATAAAAAATGAATGAATGAATGAATGAATGAATGAACAATTTTCGAAACGTCACGAGATTATAACATTATTGATATTAAATAATAATGTCATAGATGAATTACACGCACGCACGCACTAACGCACGCACTAACGCACGTACACACTAACGCACGCACGCACTAACACACGCAAAAAGGCACGCTCGCACACACACGCGTGCGAGCACAAATGCATGCACAGAAATTACACGATAAGTAACGGAGTCCGATCCAAGTTCAATTTAATTAATGTTCAAACATAATAATATTGTTAGATAAAGTTCAGCTTCAATAAGTCACAGCCAACATGACAGGACACATCTCGTATAGGTAGTTTTATATTTTATTTATGAGTTTAATTTTGTCAATATTGATACACATAAGGCCTTCCCAGTTCCCACACGTACCATAACCACACCGACCGCGACTCATCACGAGACGCGGACGCGACAAAATGTGGTGAAGCTGTGGCTTCTTGTCGTTGCGTTGTGAACTGTGGTACTGACAAAACGTCGATGCTTGTTCTAAATACTCGGTGTCGCTGGTGGTCGTGGTTGCGATGTGGCTGACTCGTAACCACAGCTTGACCTGTTGTCGGTCGCGCGTCGTGTCCGTGTCGGTGTGGTGTGCTTGTGGTACGTGCGGAAAACCCTAAGTCAGATAACGGGACAATGAACCAACTTTTTAGTCTTACCTATATGTGGTTCTTTCGTTGTTTCGTTTCGTTGGTTCTCTGTTATTTTTACGTTTGTTAATTAATTGCTCTATGTAGTATGTAATAATCTATAACTCTTATCCATAGCTATTAAAGATCTACGACGTACGAATAATATTTACGATTTGACATATTTTTGTAATCATTCAACTTGTTTAAAAAGTATTTTAAATACTTTCAAGTATAATTATACTTAGATATTGATTATTATTTTGTAAGAAAATAGCGCCCATTAACATATTTTAAAGACTCCGAAACAGGAAATATAACTTTTGTAATTTAAAATATATCTTCTTCACAACTGGTTATTATAATTATAATAATATAAAAATAGTACTTAAAAAAACTTGAGTGGGGACGTGGGCTAAGGCTGGTGCCTGGGACTATAGTCCAGTGGCGTGCACAGGATTATGACACTGGGTATGCGGCGAAGTACTCGGTCACAAAAACTTTTTCGTTTATAGATTTTTAGCATAGCTACAGCCAAGCGACGGATCACTAAGTCGAAATCATGCCAACAGAGCAACTCTTAGATGTACTACTATTCATGTACATCTTGTACGGCAACGCAGACAAAACAGCGATCGATCGTCGCGGCGGAAGAAATTCTAATAAGTAAAATAATAAGCATATTTTAAAATATTATAACTACTCACCAGTCAGTCAGCTTCAATTTTCACATATTCAAGGTTCCGGTTACTCGAGATTACTATATCCCGATGTAAATAAACGCAAGATTTCGGCCACCTCAAATATGAAATATGAGTGAGGCCGCGGAATAGAAATTATTTAAATCTGAATATCCCGAATCAGTCCACACTGTACTAGAATTACTAAATAATATGCAAGGAAAACAATATAATTTAATCGTGTGTACACAACCACACAGCCAGTTATACGTTTCATAACTTTTAACATGAAATTTTCGAGTTACATTAATTTTTTGCTGGTTTAATTGTTGTAACTCGGGTACACACCTACCTTTAGACAGAATTTGAATCTTTTCACTGAATGAGAATTGTGATAACTTGTTATTTTTAATTTTTAATAAACACACATTATCAACGCAAACCCTTACAATCAAATAACATTTTAAAAAAATCAACAAACGCACTAGTAAAAGCAAATCACTACAATTATTATAGAAACTCAGTAAGAAACTGTTAAATGTACACACTTTCAAAATATGTTAAAATGAAAAATCTTTTAAGCAAAATATGCAATATGGCCCCCGCGAAACACGAAACGTTTCTTCTATTTAAACAAATAAAACCTTACTAAACAAAAATGCATAATGTGAATACGTGAATTATTAGATTCGCGTCTATTATTTTTACTCGGATTATAGGCAACGAATAATTTCCGACAAGCTAGTTCGGCGATTTTCGGAAGCGATCGGATAGCCGAACCGAAGCCGAATGTCATCGCCTGCCGCGGGAGTTACCGCTATATAATCATGTCGATATTCATGGGTGTGCGTTTGCGAAGTATGAAAATTACACATACATGCGATGATTTGTCCTGTAGAACGCAACGGCATGAGATGAGTTGCTTTTTATAAAATATTAGGCGTTTTTAAGTTATTATATTTTCTAAATTAATTTATTTACTATTAATTAAAGTCGTCTAAAACGCACGAACGTTTTATTAAAATATCTGTGAATGACAAGTAAAGCACTGCATTTCTGCCTACAAGGAGCGCACGCCCCTGCTATAGTCCCAGTTAACCGTCACAGCACCGGCAACCAGTAGGAAACCAGCATTTTTGAAAATATATTATGCCATGTTTTTAGGGTTCCGTACCCAATGGATAAAACCGGGACCCCATAACTAAGACTTCGCTGTTTGACCGTCCGTCTGTCACCAGGTTGTATCCCCTTACCGCTTAGCCCTACCGACAGCTAGACAGTTGAAATTTTCACAGATGATGTGTTTTTGTTGCCGCTATAACAACGAATACTAAAAACAGAATAAAATAAATATTTATGGTGGGCTCCCGTTTAAAGTGAAGGCAGTCTTTTAATCTTTATTTGGTCACTACTTATTATTAAAGATTTAGGCATTTGACACTTAATAGACTGCTTAAAATTAGCTATAAAAATTTACCTTAGGCGGAAAATTGTATTGAGTTCAGATTAATAACACGCGGATTAATAATTCAACGGAACTCTACACTGGTAGGCAACACACACTTGACCGGATTTTGTTTTACAAAATAAAATAAAAAAAAAAAACAAAAAAAAATCCGTCCCCAGAATCGTGTTGAGTGTCACTATGAGCTCGTGATTCACGGTAAACCAGCTTTTTACAGAATTCAAGGTGGACTACGAGAAACTCGCCTGTATTTATTCCTGTATCAGGAATGTTGTGATTTAAATTTCGGTGAATCGATTATTCGTATATAACGTTCAATTAATTCTAACTATATCATTTTAAATGTGAATTTGTTTGTTTGTTACGCTTTTACGTAAAAACTACTTAACCGATCATCACGAAATTTGGCACAGATATAGAGTAGACCACGGGGAAGCGTACTTTTTATCGGTTCCCGTGGGATACTGTACTTACGCGGAAGAAACCGCGGGCAAAAGCTAGTATTTAATATACAGTAGAAGGCACATTTTGCAGGTTTCACTCTCTCGCGTTTTAATTATTGTTCCTTATAAATACAGCCTACGTAGGTAGGTACTACTTACTAAGCACGAGTTATTGATTTCGCTAAATTAAAGGCTTAATAATTGTCTATTGATTTCCAATTTCTTTATGGTTTTGTTTCAGATTAGCGCTGCATGTTTTGGACTTTATACAGATTTAACCTTGAGTTCCCCAGGTATAAGGTATTGCGATTTATGGTTTGAAAAATACATTACCTGTATAATCTGCAATTTAGCAAAAATAGTAGGTACTTGGTTAATAGATTAAATATCCAGGTAACTTCAAATGACTTGAAAATTAATTTTGGATGGATAGCGGACTGATAAAAGATAACTTCGTAATATTATTGCAACTTTAGTAAACAGTAGATATATGGTGTATCTATAATTATATCTATATTAAATCTATTGTTTTTAGGGAATTGTTTTCCACTTTTGCATCACTGCAACTCTTCTGACAGCCAGAAATTACAGGAAGAGCGGTAACTAATGGGTAACTACCTAAAATCCCATTCATATGTATTAGGTGTATCAAGTGTGCGTCCCAGAGCTAGCAGTAACTATAGTTATGAGTACTGACATTAGTAATCTATTCAATAATTATTTTATTAATATGACTAATACAACTGATTTTAAATTTAATATTAATGACATATAAAATACAATGCCTTTAAATGACAACATATCAGAATCAGTATTTTTAAGACCAACAGATCCTTTAGAAATATATAAAATTATAAATAGCTTAAACAACACTAAATCGAAAGAAATAGATGACATTAGCACAAAAACAATAAAAATTGCATTACGGATTTAAACAACTATCGTCCAATCACATTAATACTGATACTTTCCAAAATTTTCGAGAAAGTCATGTTAATCCATCTTGAAAATTATGTATCCCGTAAGAATATTTTAACTCAGAATCAATATGGCTTCCGAAAGAATAACAGTACTGCTTTAGCCTGGTTCAATTTAGTTAAAATAGTGGCAGAATCTTTAAATGACAGAATACCGGTTTCTGCTATATTTCTCGACATAAGCAAGGCGTTCGACCATGTCGATTATGCATTACTACTGTACAAAGTAGAAAAATATGGTATAAAAGGCATTGCCAAAAAATGGATTAAATCCTACCTATCTAATCGGTACCAATGCGTAGAATCTAGTTAAATAATTAATAAAATTAAAGTTTCCGCAAGATCACACTTTAATTTAAACTTATTCGGTATTCCTCAAGGGCGTACCCAGGATTTCAGCCAGCCAGCTCATACTCAGCTCAGTACGTAACACGTTTTTAATTCCCACTTGCCAGGGAAATTGACGTTTATTTTATCTTCTTGGGGGGCAGCTAGTACCATGGCTACGTATCATCGGTCCTGATACGGTCTGTTGTTGTGGGGTCATTCGGTGGAGGTAGAAAAAGCATTTCGTGTACAAAAAAAATGCGTTATAGCTATTTGTGGTGCCTGGTATTTGGAAAGATGCAGACCGTTATTTAAACCAAACTTTATCGCCCTTGGTGTAATTTAAACATATATTATGACTTGAATGAATTTATGCTATGTATTAAACAATGACTTGAATGTTAATAATTTTTTGATTTTTTAAAAATTAATTTTAATTTTAGAAATGTATTTTTTATTTTTTTAATATAAGACGTATTAAAATATTGTTCTAACGTTTTTTTTTACTGTGTATTTTTATTGTTTATTATTATTATGATTTTACATTTTACTATTTGATGATTATAATTGCTGATAATAATTTAATATTATTTAGATAAATGACATTTCTATAACTACCTTGACAACGTAACATTTTGACAAACTGAATCTTTGTATTAACATTAAAATTGACTATTATGTAACTAATTGAACTTGTATTTTCTATATTATACAGGACGTGGCGTAATTAATGGATAATCCTTCACCTGCAGCTGGAGAATATCATAACGGATCAGAAAAATACAATTCATGTTTAGTAAAAGTATCATGGTTTTTTTTATACAGGTGTGGCGTAATTAATGGATAATCCTTCATCTGCAGCTGGAGAATATCATAACGGATCAGAAAAATACAATTCATGTTTAGTAAAAGTATCATGGTTTTTTAGTTATCGGCCATTTTTTCAAAATTATAAAAATGACACCCTTGCTCACTAATTTTGTTGTCACAGTCGCAAAATCATGAATTATCGCTATCAGATTTTTATTTATTATACTTGAATAGTTGTATTATCAAATGTATCATGTCACTTTTGTGCTGTTGCCTAATTTTTTTTTACAAATGCAACCGAAAATATTTTTTTTCTTTCAAATCATTTTTTCTTCTTGTTTGATCGCTCATATCGTAAGAAAAATGTATGGGGACTTGACTGACCAACTTACAAATAATTAGCCTATTCAATTGAGATTTTAAAAAGGTATAACAGATGGTATTTGATCCTTCGGTTTCAAAGAATTTTCATAATTTATAAAAAATGAGCCCATTTATTGTCTTAATGACAGGTTTCATTAAAATTTTATTTTAAAATTATTTTATTCATTTATGAATTAAATTTAAAGAAGTTGAAAGAAAAGAAGGTTATCTTTGCACAGTTTATTATTCACTTTTATAACAAGTGTTCAAAATGACCACCCCAAGCTCTAATGCAGGCCCTGCACCTTCTAATAAACGATTGTTTTATTCGTTGCGCGTGGCCTGCCTGCTTAATTTCTCGAGCAGCGGCAAATATTCTTTCGCGTAAATCTTCCACTGATGTGACTGGTTTTTTGTACACCTTCTCCTTTATAAAACCCCACAAAAAAAAATCCAGAGGGTTAAGGTCTGGTGATCTTGGAGGCCAAAGAAAATATCCCAAACGGCCAATCCATCTTTTGGGGAATGTCGCGTTTAAATATTCGCGAACGTTCCGGGCATAATGTGCAGGACAGCCATCGTGCTGCAGCCACATGTCCCTTCTATTCTCCAAGGTCACGTCCTCCAAAAGTCCAGGGAGATCATTTTGTAAAAAATTTAGATATCTCTCGGCGGTTAACTTGTCTGGCAGCTAGAACGGGCCGATGACTTCACCATTAAGGATACCAGACCACAGATTTATTTTAAATTGGTACTGGGATCTATCTTCTCTAACTAAATGTGGGTTAGTCAGCTGCCAATAGAGCAAATTATGTATATTAAAATAGCCGTCTTTTTTACAAGAAGATTCGTCACTCCATAGTATTTTGTCAAAAAAATTTGGTTCGTTTCTTATTTTTCGTAACATTCTTTGACAAAATGCTAATCTTAAAGGGTAGTCCCTTGGCAGAAGACTTTGTACACGTTTATAATGAAAGGGATGAAGCTTCTCGCGTTTTAAAATCCTGTTTACAGTTCTTGTTGATATGCCTATACGGCTTGATATTTTTCGCACGGAGGTGGTTGGATCAGCTTCAACCTCAGCAAGGACTATGTCGTCATCATGTTGGCGTGGCCTCCCGCCGCTAGTACCACCGACACTAGTTCCAGGAATTCTGCCTTCCTTGTACGCATTATGCACTCTTGGAAATACCCGACAATAAAAATAATTAAAATATTTTCTGAAACGTATGTTTTTAGGAATATAGGCCTTCATCAGTCATTAGGTAATCACTTTGAAATCTAAGTGTTAAATACCATGTGTTATACCTTTTTACAATCTCAATTAAATATTCTAATTATTTGTAAGCTGTTCAGTCAAGTCCCCATACATTTTTTTATGATATGTGCGATCAAACACAAAGAAAAAAAGATTTGAAAGAAAAAAACTTATTTTCGGTAGCATTTGTAAAAATAAAATAGGCAACAGCACAAAAATGACATGATACATTTGATAATACAACTATTCAAGTATAATAAATAAAAACCTGATAGAGATAATTCATGTTTTTGCGACTGTGACAACAAAATTAGTGAGCAAGGGTAACATTTTCATAATTTTTTAAAAATGGCCGATAACTAAAAAACCATGATACTTTTACTAAACATGAATTGTATTTTTCTGATCCGTTATGATATTCTCCAGCTGCAGGTGAAGGATTATCCATTAATTACGCCACACCCTGTATAATAATAATTACTTGTTGACATATTCACACACCATTGTTATGGTAGGATGTGTAAAACTGATATACCTATTGTATCCACCATTGTTTACCACATTCTGTGAAATAAATGATTGATTTGATTTGATTTGAGAAAAGTGTAGGAATAGAAGCTATCAATCTTTCAAGACAGGTTAAAGTAAAACTAGAGATCGCCCTGCGCATGGAGAATAGAGTAAGGAGTACCATCTCCATTCATGAAAAGTGTCCGTAAAATAGCGTTAAATAGGGGGCGCTACAGACGCAAGGGTGTAAAGCGGCAAAATTTAAAGGGATAATTAAATCTTAGGATCTTCTTCGGTTTTTTATATAAAAATATTAACTGACTGAATTAACTACTAAAAACTCAGTCATCAAAAAAATAAATGACTAAACTCAACTAACTTCACTCCATCTCTTATTTCTAATTTCATATCACACACCCTTGCCACTCTAGAGCCATTATGGCCAGTTTTGGAACTATTATTAAATTACTTTTGTCGGACACTTTTTAACTTTTCTGCCTTAGAGAGATGGTCCTCCTTACCTCTATTCTCCATGGCCCTGCGGTTGAAATTCGCCCATAATAACTCAAATAATTTTTATAAATAAAAAAATATCAACCATTAAGTATATCACTTTTAACTGATATCTTAATCGAAACCTGAGAAACTGATAATAAAAATGTATACATCGCGTTGACATAAATATTGTAAATTCAAATGTTTTACAGAGCAAAAAACGCACGTTATTGACCCTACACTTTGGAATTAGTTTTTTTAATTTTTTTTTCAAATGAAAGGACCACTCAATATTACCAGAATATATGGAAATGTTACAAGTTTTAATTTAATCCTTATCATTTATTAAATTATGAAAGAATGTGGAATAATAAGGTCGCAAAAACTTTCCCGGTTTTGTCCCAATTCACCCCCTACTCCCCTATTTCCTATTTCCCACATTTTACTGTAGGTAGTGTGTGTTTTTTATATTTTTATTAATTTTATGTATTTCATTATTAAAAAAAAATATTAGCTTTCTATACAACTTCTTACACATAAACTTTAATTTACCGGCCAAATTTCATACTATAACACAAGTAAAACTGTACTGAAATCTTTGTCAACTTAAATAATAATAATATTATGATGACACTCATTTTCGTCGTGTTTTTGACTCCCGAAACGATATGAAAATTAGGTTTTCAAGTAATATTTCAACATACAAGTTTCTAAATTAAGTAGATACCTAATTAGTATAACTTTCAACCCGCAAACGCTAGTATTTATAGCAACTATACAGCTTTAATGAATATCAAAGCCGGAATTGTTGATTGTTTAGAAGTTAGAAATACACTCATAAAACGCCACTCTATCTGACATTGGCACATTTCATAACAACAACACCATACTCCATAGCGACTTGATAACTGATTAAAAATAAAATGATAACTTCACGATGGTTTCTAAATATTCATCTGTAGTTGGTATATATTACCATCTACCAATGAAAAATAAATATTTTTGGGCTTGTAAGATTTTATATTTGGGTAAGTATTAAGTATGGTTGGGCTCAATATTTTAGATTAACTGTAAAGCGGTAATAAAATTAATATCACACGTAAACAGAACGAGTAACTTATATCATACTAATCTCAGAATAAATAAATTATATAATCTGAGATACTAATATTATATTTTTAGAACGAATGACGCATAATATAATATTAATTTGATTATTTAATAATTATACTTACTGTTTAAAATCCGTATCACAAGTCACAATACGATAAAACTTTTTCACTAGAAACACGTCAAAACTCTATGGCGAGATTGCCGGTACTGAGTACGTCGTGAGTCCTGAGTCGTCGTACGAACCAAAGAGTAAATAATATAAATTACGTACAGAGTAACAGCTTGACACGTTCCAAATGTTTTCAGGGTTGTCATAGAGAAGATGAAGGTAAATATTTACTCGCTATCCTTAGGATTGGTAAAATAAAATATATTTTTGTTTTTTCTATTATTTTTCATGCACTAGTAGGTACAATACAGTCATACATTTTTATTGTTTAATATTACTGATATTAAATATTCTAATATTTTTAAGTTTTAATATTCGTTAGACACAAATAATATAATAACAAAAATTTGTTATTTGTCGGCATGACAACCAACACAAATCAGTAGCACATAACACTCAGTAGCAACAACTTAAACCACGAAATATGTAAGATTCGACGTCTCTGCGACGCGAGACGGTCTACAATTTTTACCCGATATTTCCACTATTTTCGCATACACGATAGAAGATTTGTGAACACGCACACATTCACCGTATGCTTGTAAGTGGAATCAAATTGTGAACTTACAATGTAGGTATTTATCTGTTCCTCTTTAATCTGTGGTAGATACTACTAGACACGAGTCACGTCACTGACGATTGATAATACTTATAGGGTTATGACTCGTACAGCGTACTGTAAAATCTACAAAATTAATATTAATGCTACTTGATTATTATATTAAAGTAAAGGCTTTAAACTCGAATAATATTATTGTCTTGAAATTCTTGTAATAATTAATAGGGACCTGACTACCTGGGTAACCGAGCTTTGCTCGGAGTTGCGATAAATTAAAAAAATAAAAAGAATCACAAAAATATTTATCTAACCGGGATTCGAACCTACCGCAATCCGAATTTAGAACATAACATTTTATTTGGAAAATGCATATGCTGATTTACTACAGCATAATATCTGTTATTAATTATTTTCATTCATTTATTTAAATTCCGAAGCACTTTATTAGTAAACGATTTCCATAATTTTACTTTTCAATGTTTGTTCCTTATAAACAACACTCTGGAAATGCATAATTGGTAATACAGGTCACAGGATATGTATTTCAATATTTCGATAACCAAAATCAGTCGGTTCGATTCCTGGCTACGGAAATTGATTTTAAAAAATCTAATAAAACAGTTTAATTTTTATCAAAACTGGGCCCACAACTTCTATCAGCACTTTCCCCTTTTTCTGAATAAAGTTAAATTTTAAATCACTCTCTTAAAAAGTGCGCCTTGCTTCGCATCTCTAAACGGGGCTGCATTTTTAAGATAGCCATACACTGCACATGCGCTGTGTGGCGCGGTGCATCTTGACATTCGAACTCTTACAATGATTGTATCTTGAGAAAATTAGCGTATCTTCTCCTGTAATTAATAAAGTTCAATTTTGAATACCTATCTTAAAACATGCAGCGGCATGTCGCGTATTGTTTCGTTTCGGTGTGAATTAACCCATTCCTTCAAAGGATAATAATTATCATATAATAATTATTATTTTTTTATCTCAAGCACCTACGTGGAAGGAAGTAGGTTAGCACTTACTTATTTTGAGAGTGAATAACATTGTTACGTTACGGACCGGGCTCGACCGGGAAAAAACCGGCAAATTATGCTTCTTGAATGGAAGCCCCACATAAATAGGTATATATTAGTAGTTAGGGATTCGGTGGTTCTGCCTCACCGCCTCAATGTGGAAAAATGGGTATTTCGATGACCATTCGCCAAAAAAAAAAAAGTTTTGGGGGTCGCTGAATCGATCCCTGTGGTCCGTTTCTTTGTATCTCTTGCGGTTCCAAAGTTAGGTTTTCCATTTACCCCTCATTATCTACTATCTCCAGGCTGTATCGTTCGCAAATTAATGCTCGCCTCGGCGTCCTATTATTCCTAATGAGAGTCCCCTAATCACTACACCTGTACCTGCTTCTCACTTACGTCACCTCACTTTCTTACGACATGAGTAAAAACAAAACAATTTTTCATTACATTTCTTTTATTACATTCATTTAAACATGTATTGAACATACTGTATTTATTGTATACATTATATCATTACATAAAATGTTGCTACTAAATAACTTTTGATACTCTAATGACTAATAAACTTTTCCTATTTAACTTATAATACAAATACATTAAATTATACTCTCCACAAACTGATGTAAAATCATTTTGTAATCTACATGTGTTAAAATCCCACCTTCTGCAGTTTCGCCCCATAAAAGCCTCGCACAAGGGCACGTCCGAAGAAACCAAAGTATTGTCCGAAGCTATTTTCATTGATGTGTATGGCTATCCAGTGGCATCCAGGTTTACTATCAGGGTCTAAGTTGCTAATAATGTATGTAGGGGTTTGAACATAATATATAGGTAGACGATTCGCGGCGTATACGAGTACATTATCTTCTTAACCTTCACAAATTCTTCTCATATAATTACGGATCTCTTTTGTGTTCATACTATATTATCACAGAGGCGATCTGGTTTATGGATCTTGTATTTATGGCACATATCCGTATTATGTATGGTTTATATATTTACTAAGAGGGGTATTACATATGAAAATAATGAATGAATAAATAAAAGAAACATAAATTTGGTACAATAATTTTATTTCATAATACACACACACACACGCACGCACGCACGCACACACACACACACACACAGTTACACATTATAACTTAAATAGATCATACATGTGACTTTTCTTAGCTACTATAGTCTACAGTTACATTACGGTTTTTATCTATTTCTATAACATTATCAAACTCTGCATATACAATACAGTTAATCGTTTGAGAGAGACTAGAATCAAATCGAACCTCTAACCTTACACTACCATGTCTTTTCAGATTCCAATGACTGTTCATGTTTGATGATAAATCAGGGGTTAAATCGAATGCTAATAGACAATAACCATTTGCATATTTTTCTCTTGATATCCCATTTCCTTCATTAAGGAAATATATACCAGTGCCGGAAAATAATATATGATAGACTGAAGTGAATATATTACCATTGAAGAATGGTTGTAGGTTTTTTGAAGGCATTTGTTGTCCATCTATGTATAAACAAAATGAATTCATACCATAATTTTCAAAATTGAAAGGATTCTTACTAATGCTACCATTAATATTGCTGCGTTATTTACAAATCCTATGATACATCTTTTGGGTACTTGCCCCAGGAATATATTATCAAGCGTTTTACCATGTACTGTGATGGTATTGTTAACACTTTTGTTACGGGTGAAATTAAAAATTAAAATCAAAGATTTCCCGTGACAATAATATATTTATTAACAAAAAAATGGGGGTCGTGGGCAGAAGGCCGTACGGTCTGATCTAGCCTCTTGGTGTCAAGGTGGTGGTAAGGGACTTTAAACCACGTGGGAACTTAGCTTAGAATCCAGGTGGATTCTAAGCTAAGCCCTCCTGGAGGCTTCTCCGTCACCGCTGCGTCCGTTCGTCGTAGATAGATCGTCTCAAAAAAAAAATCCCCGTCCAATGTCTATCAGCACTCTGAACTCCAGCTAGTATAAGTCCTTTTTAGATGGTAGGTACCTCGAGTGCTGTAGTTGGCGGAATTTGTGCCCCAAATCAAGTTCCCGTGGAATACGGGATTAAAATATAATTATTATAACTACTACATCTTGAGTATAGAAAATTTTATTCTAAAAAAAAGGAAATGTCATTCGAAGAAGTGCCATATATATACCTTTCCTTCCTCTTTTTTAAACTTTTGACAACTATAAACTAAAGCGTAAAGATAATAAATCCAGAAATAAAAATAAGAAGATATTATATCAATAATCAATATATTATGTAATACGGACTAATTTAACGGACATCTCAACACCATTGATAAGAAATTTTTCTTGATTAAATAATATATCACCATGTAAGTACCAATCATTTCTATTTCTTTACTCTCACTCGCTATTTCTTTACGCTTAATGAATTCCTCATTTTTCTCATCAGTGGAATTAATTTCCTTAGCAGTATCTTCATACCAAAGCCCACAAGAAAGATGAGACTTTTAAGCTGCTGAGGCGTAGTTCAACGGGTTTTCCACATATGCACGATAGGCATATGTATTATTTGGTGGTGACACTAATTTTTGATTTAAATAAACATCAAGCTGGTTGAATAGTGAATGCAACCAATTATTAATTGGCGCCACTACTGTAGATGCACTAAATTTTGTTGAATCTTCATTTAGTACTTTAGCTTTTACATGTATCAATGTATGTGATAGGTCTATGTAATCATCACCTGTTCCTGACACTTGAAACACAATGGGTCCATCATCCGCAAGAGATGAGATTGGTTTATAATGAACCCACATTCCATTTTCTATGCTTGTTTGTGTTGATGGTAAAGCAAATAAATGTAACTCCGACTTAATACACTCACAGGAATCATTATGTAGAAAAGACATTGTATGTTTATGAAAAAATGTCTTTTATTTTATTCGGAGTGATTTTAGATTTTTCAGTGCTCTCACTTTTAAAGTAACAGCTGGACTGAGTGTTGATTGAAGTTTGCGTTTTTTTATATACCCCGAACCAGACATATTAATTTTATCGATTTTAGAATCAGCTTTTCTTTTCAAGTTCGCACTTCTTTGAGGCGGGTTTTAATGGAGTCTTCCATGGCGTGAACTAACCATGTCCGATAGAAGGCCGACACCTGCATAGCTATTCTGAAATAGTCACAAGCGAAGTCGCCTGTGAATTCGCAGTGGAATTAGCGCTACATGAACAATCGGTATTCAGAAACAACGTGAAATCGATACTAGCGCCGCCCGGGCGGAAAAGCAAGTGAAGTGAACTAGACAAAGTGAGAACTTGACAGTTGTTATGAGGGTTTGGTATTGGACTCAACGCTTCTTTACCAATGGCTCGAGCACCACTAGAGAGTAGCGATAAGACTGATCTAAATAACCCACCCAAAAAGCTACCGATACCATGTCCACGTTTATATGGTACTCCTTTATATATAACACCGATTCCTGATCCAGCCTGATGGGAATAATAATGTTCATAAGTGTAATACCCGGTGTTGGTGATGTAAATCACAGGCTTGATCACACACTTAGCACTAATAACTATTACACGTCCACTCTCGTCTACGACTCTCGTGTGTCTGACGTGTGCGATCAGGACAGTGTTATGTCTGTTTGTATGTCTGTTTGTATGTCTGTTTGTATGTATGTATGTACGTGTGTAGTAATTGTTGTACTATGTTTATATTATTTATTTATTGGTAAATCACATACACTACATCCCTTCCTTATTAAGTTTTTTTATTTAACAATTAAATTTATCATTACAATCACTTTCATTAATTTGTAGTCTTATTTATGTTTCTTCTGTTTCCATTTCCTCATTGTTACTTTCGTTGTTTGTTTCAGAAACTGCTCTCCACTCCCCTTGGACCTTCTTTAGGTGTATAATTGTTAGATTTAACTTAAATGTACTATTTGAAATACAAGAACACCTGATTTTAAAGAAAAGAACAATTACTAATTAACACTTTTATTTAATATCTTAAATCATCTACCAACACTTAATACCAATAATTCTTATGTAATTCAAGTGAGTTATGAGTATAATAATCATTACCTTAGATCCACCTCCCTTGAAAGCCGGAACAAAAGTGCTCCACCGAGTGTGTCAACCGAGTCAACGGTTTATGATTTACGGTTTACGTTTTTTTACGGTTTACGGTATTTTGTCATGAACAATGGACCTATAACATCATGCAACTTTTTATTTGTATTATATTCTAACCCAAACACATTTATACTAATGTTGTTTAATTTTTCTGCTTTTGGTATATCACTTAAATTCATGGGGAAAATTAGATTATCAAATTTTAGTTCGTTTGAATGTTGACTGTAAGAACTAACACGATCGGAATTTTTGTGGATCGGATACAAGGCAGAAAGTAATGACCATAACTTATCAGCATTTTTCACATTGATTATAGCTTTCTTTGCTCTTATATCTTGCGGTAAATCGATATATGAAGTACCACATAGGGGGTTAAATTTATTAATGTTCATATCTAAACATTTAATATTCTTAAGACTCCAACCACTATCTTTTTTTCGAAAGCACTAATTTTGTTTGTTAATGTGTCACAAAGCGATGAAAAGAAAATGTTCAAATCATCTGATCTATTAATTATGTAATTGCAAGTTTGAAAATAAAAAGAATTTAAAATTTGTTTCGTCTGTTGAACAAAGTCAGCCTGCAAAACAAAATTTACTTTAAAAGCATTATGTTGTTTTATAGAATTTTCAATCAAAAATAAGCTGATTCGACAACTGACACGTTTTTTAAAATACTATGTAATTTCAAATGGTTTTTCTTATACCGCTTTTTGATGGGAACATGACATGTACTGCAATTAATCTGGTCACCATCATTGTCTTCTGTTACTTGATCTACCTCCACAATTTTCGAAGTAGATGCATTAGAATCTATAATGTACATACAGTATAAAATTACCTATAACTTACATATACTATGATAAAAATATTTATTTCAGTAAACTTACTTGATTGATGTTTCAACCGCAGCACAAATACTGATGAACTCCTCGTCATAGATCGGGTCAAATAGTTCACATTTTTCGACCTCTTCACACAAGTTCCCCAGCTCCACATTCATGTTATCGTTGAAGAAAGCGCTGACACATATTTCGTTGGAGTTCTCCATAATGTTTGCGGTATGAATTCGAAATTCAAGTGATAGATTCGAGTAAATCAAATCTTAATTATGATTCATGGTTTATTATTATAAAATGGACTTTAATAAATCAAATGTAAGAAGTTATCAAGTTAACTAAAAATTAAGACATATCTAATTTTTATAATAATTCATTATTTATTATTATATTGATATTTCCTACAAGTAGTTTTTCCTGCAATTTACTTCGTTATTTTTAAATTGATTCTTTTGTTAATTTATAGATATTATTATTTTCGTTTGTATAGTACTTTCTCACTGAGCATTTTTCCAATGTTCCGATTGAGGAATCTTTTATAATTTTTTGAGATCATATATCTCGTTTTTTATTAAATGGGTTGCTGTCTTTCCATCATCCACATTAGTAGATATGTAACACACTCCACCATCCCCATTGGATCTTGAAACATTTGAGGATTGTTTCTTTTGTTGTTTTTCTGGTGCAGTGTCAAAAAATTCATCAAGACTTTCACCTCGTTTCCTCTTAGTGGCATGTTTTTCGTAACAGTCCATAGAAACTATCAGTTAAAATATTGTAAACACAAAATTAAATCAGACAAAAAAAAATTAATAACTTACCTCCATTGGGATGTACTCAGAAGTTGCACAAAAGTTTAACTACACTAATCACTAGACTGATTTCACCCACTCACTTACTCGCACAGTAATGATATCCACAATGAGAAAACAGAGGGCTTATATAGTAAAAATTTGAATGGTTAGGAATGAGGTTTTGAAATCTTATCTAATGCCCCAACCATTAAGTTATCCTGTTCTGGCAACGACTCACAGGATTAATTAGTAAAGAATGTGAAAGTGTATCTATTTTATGCTTTACCACTAAAATGGATGTTAAGTATGACTCAATGATTGTGAATAATGGTTTATGATATTGCAACATTCCACTGATGAGAAAAAAAAACGCTTAATAATATATTCCTGGGGCAAGTACCCAAAAGATGTATCATAGGATTTGTAAATAATGCAGAATTTAATGGTAGCATTGGTATGAATCCTTTCAATTTTGACAATTATAGTATGAATTCATTTTGTTTATACATAGATGGACAACAAGTGCCTTTAAAAACCCTACAACCATCCTTCAATGGTAATATATTCACTTCAGCCTGTCATACATTATTTTGCGGCACTGGTATACATTTCCCTAATGAAGGAAATGGGATATCAAGAGAAAAATATGCAAATGGTTATTGTCTAATAGCATTTGATTTAACCCCTGATTTATCATGAAACATGAACAGTCATTGGAATCTGATAAGACATGGTAGTGTAAGGTTAGAGGTTCGATTTGATTCTAGTCTCTCTCAAACGATTAACTGTATTGTATATGCAGAGTTTGATAATGTTATAGAAATAGATAAAAACCGTAATGTAACTGTAGACTATAGTAGCTAAGAAAAGTCAAATGTATGATCTATTTAAGTTATAATGTGTAACGTGTGTGTGTGTAAAATACAAGATCCATAAACCAGATCGGCTCTGTGATAATATAGTATGAACACAAAAGAGATCCGTAATTATTTGAGAAGAATTTGTGAAGGTTGAAAAGATAATGTACTCGTATACGCCGCGAATCGTCTACCTTTATGTATATTATGTTCAAACCCCTACATACATTATTAGCAACTTAGACCCTGATAGTAAACCTGGATCCCACTGGATAGCCATACACATCAATGAAAATAGCTTCGGACAATACTTTGGTTTCTTCGGACGTGCCCTTGTGAGAGGCTTTTAACGAAACTGCAGAAGGTGGGATTTTAACACATGTAGATTACAAAATGATTTCACATCAGTTTGTGGAGAGTGTAGTTTAATGTATTTGTATTATAAGTTAAATAGGAAAAGTCTATTAGTCATTAGAGTATCAAAAGTTATTTAGTAGCAACACTTTATGTAATGATATATTATACAGTATGTTCAATACATGTTTAAATGAATGAAATAAAAGAAATGTAATGAAAAATTGTTTTGTTTTACTCATGTCGTAAGAAAGTGAGGTGAAGTCAGGGGCGTGCGCTCCTTGTAGGCAGAAATGCAGTGCTTTACTTGTCATTCACAGATATTTTAATGAAACGTTCGTACGTTTTAGATGACTTTAATTAATAGTAAATAAATTAATTTAAAAAATATAATAATTTAAAAACGCCTAATATTTTATAAATAGCAACTATTGCCGGTAAGTTCTGCAGGAAAAATCATCGCATGTGTGTGTAATTTTCATACTTCGCAAACGCACACATCCAGGAATATCGACATGATTATATAGCGGTAACTCCCGCGGCAGGCGATGGCCTTCGGCTTCGGTTCGGCTATCCGATCGCTTCCGAAAACCACCGAACTGGCTTGTCGGAAATTATTCGTTGCCTATAATCCGACTAAAAATAATACGACGTGAATCTAATGAATCATGTATGCACATTATGCATTTTTGTTTAGTAAGGTTTTATTTATTTAAATAGAAGAAACATTTTGTGTTTCGCGGGGGCCATATTGCATATTTCATGTGATAAGCATTGTTTACAATTTAATCGCTCCTATTTATTTATAATTTTCTTAAAAGATATTTCATTTTAACATTTGAAAGTGTGTACATTTAACAGTTTCTTACTGAGTTTCTATAATAATTGTAGTGATTAGCTTTTACTAGTACGTTTGTTGATTTTTTTTAAATGTTATTTGATTATAAGGGGTTGCGTTGATAATGTGTGTTTATTAAAAATTAAAAATAACAAGTTCTCACAATTGTCATTCAGTGAAAAGATTCAAATTCTGTCTAAAGGTAGGTGTGTACCCGAGTTACAACAATTACACCAGCAAAAAAATAATGTAACTCGAAAATTTCATGTTAAAAGTTATGAAACGTATAACCGGCTGTGCGGTTGTGTACACACGATTAAATTATATTGTTTTCCTTGCATATTATTAAGTAATTCTAGTACAGTGTGGACTGATTCGGGATATTCAGATTTAAATAATTTCTATTCCGCGGCCTCACTCACTTGGATAAGATATTTGAGGTGGCCGAATCTTCGAAAATCTTGCGTTTATTTACATCGGGATATAGTAATCTCAAGTAACCAGAACCTTGAATATGTGAAAATTGAAGCGGACTGACTGGTGAGTAGTTATAATATTTTAAAATATGCTTATTATTTTACTTATTAGAATTTCTTCCGCCGCGACGATCGATCGCTGTTTTGTCTGCGTTGCCGTACAAGATGTACATGAATAGTAGTATATCTAAGACTTGCTCTGTTGGCATGGTTTCGACTTAGAGATCCGTCGCTTGGCTGTAGCTATGCTAAAGATCTATAAACGAAAAAGTTCTTGTGACCGAGTACTTCGCCGCATACCCAGTGTCATAATAATGTGCACGCCACTGAGTGACGTAAGCAGGTAGTGATTAGGGGACCCTCATTAGGAACAATAGGACGCCGAGGCGAGCATTAGATTGCGAACAATAGAGCCTGGAGATAGTAGATAATGAGGGGTAAATGCAAAACCTAACTTTGAAACCGCAAGATATACAAAGAAACGGACCACGGGGATCGATTCAGCGACCCCCAAAACCTTTTTTTTTTTTAGCGAATGGTCATCGAAATACCCATTTTTTCCACATTGAGGCGGTGAGGCAGAACCAGCGAATCCCTAACTACTTATATTTTATTCTGTTTTAGTATTAATTGTTGTTACAGCGGCATCAAAATCATGTGTTGAAATTTCAACTGTCTGGCTATCACGCTTCATGAGATACAGCTTGGTGACAGACAGACAGACGGACGGACAGAGCAAAACTATAAGGGCCCTATTTACGGTCCGGTTTTCCTTTAGTTCGGCTGGAACGGATGCATAATCGTATCGTCTGTGTGCAATTTCAAGGTCGCATTAGTCGGCCGGATGGACTAAAGCTAATCGTTCCAGTGTTACCAGCTCTGTTTCTGCGAAACTACTAAATTCGCGGCGATTTCTACTAAAAACTACTAAAAGAATACTGAAAACTATCAAAAAAGCTACTCAACTTAAGAATCCCTAAAGCTCCCAAAAAACCACTGTATTTTAGGTTTTGTTATATTAAAATTTTATCCTTAAATTAAAATATACTAGGAAATATTACTATGTAGTAAATAAACGGGTAGTTTTAAGCAAATTACGGACGAATGCTACGATGTATTACGGTGTCAATTTTAGTTATTTTTTGTGCCTAACCTAGGCCATTTTGCATAGGATTATTGTCTGGCTCTTTCCTACTAAAACACTACTAACAACTAAATTCCTACTAAGGACGGAATAAAATGCTTAATTTAGTAGTAAAGTTTGTAAAATAACTAAGTTGGCAACATTAATTCTGGACTGAACGGACCATGTGTGACAAATCGCTTCAGTTCGCGCTAGAGCCGCAGCCGGGCGTGTATCTTGTAGAACCGTAGCTCGCGGCAAACCAGAACGAACTGATGTGATATTTCCGGTTCCGTTCAGGCCAAACTGACGTCAGTTATAACTAAAACGATCGGCCTCTCGTCTGTGGGAGCCTTTAGGGTTTCTTGTTGTACAGAACTCAAAAAGGTAAAAATAATCAAAATATTAGTGCCTAGAGATATAGACTATTTAATAACTCCTTTTTATTATAATACTACAAAACACGTATTATATCAATACTAATTTAGCAAATGTATCTCATTATTTTGCTTAATAATTAATGTTACAGGCAATGTAGCAACCGATTAAAAACAGTTGCTGTAACGATACCATGATAAAACTCTACAATCTACTTTATTAAATCAGACCGTACCGTCCGAGTATGGCATAGCTATTTTTATTTCGTTCCATATTCACTGACATAAATTGTAAACTTTGTTGACCGAAAAGTAATAAATCGTTAAATAGCTTTTTTATGGAATTCCTAATGAATAATTTAAAATATAATGATTTTTAGTTTCCACCAAAAACGAGCTTTTAAGTTTTTACTGCTGTTATCATTTTACGCTATTCCTTATAGTTTCGAATGTCCCCCAGTTGGACAATTTACACTGTACACGTTTGAAAATCATAGCCTATATTCATCGTTAGGTATAGGTAAACCGCCGTAAGCTTGACCTTCCTGATAGTTTGCGGGGCGCGGGCCGGGTGATGTGATCGGCTATACACGATACGACGTAATGACTCGTATCTTGAGATTTAACTAACCTTAAGATTAAAGGCACCTATGGTATTTTTTAACAATATATTTATTTTTAGTTTAAGTATTTTTTAAAGTTTATTTTACATTTATTGGAACAAATATTAAACTAATATTAATAAACAATGGTCTTTATTATTTTTATTTATTAATATAATAAAGTAGGATTTAGAAAAATATATAAGTAAGTACATAATATTATTACCATTAATTCGAACTTTCTTCATCACATGAACTTTCTTCGTTTGAAGATTCCGATGATGTATCTTGGGATAGTTCGATAATAAATGGTCTATACATATCATCGTAGGTCTTGTCTATTAGATTGTCTTTTTGCATATATTCATCTTCTATTTTAATCACATGTTCTGGCCTGTCTATTTAATTTTTTATTACGCAGAGTAGGTAGATTATCCTGATACATGTCGCAAGATGAATATTATAGTGTGTAGCAGTCGCTGGAAAAATATCACGCGCAGACTAGCGTTCACGTCAGTCACTGCCGGCGGACAGCGGCAGACTAGTTGATTGGTTGAGAGCGCTCCCGCCCCGCGTCCCGCAGACCATTCGGAGGGTCAAGCTTACGGCTGTTTACCTATAGGTGGCCAATATCGGACTAAATATTGAAAGCTGCAATAATATCGTTCGACCTTGGGGTGTCTGTTGACAATACGAGATGACCGTCGGTTGGATCAAAGTACGACACTTTAATATCAGTAATAACTGGTGATTTCCCCATCACATACACTATTATATATTACACAACCAGCTACTGTATAATCACTGGAAAATTGCTTCTCTTGAATACACCATCATTTTGAACTTGCAAAGTACGAGTATGTATGTTTGTTCGGGTGGAATCTTACAACTCGATTTTGAAGCAGATAATGAGGTCGGCCTAAGGGGTTTTGCGCTCGATAGAACAAATAATTAGAGTTCTTTCAAACCTTATTTCTCAGTCATGATAGTCGTATTGAAAAATCACAAAAAAGTATATTAAGTATGTGAATCTGCATTTTTTTGCCAAGGATCTTTTTATAAATTTAAGTTTTTTAATAAATATTGATTAAAAATATATTCTAAGTCCATCTTTTTTTAAAGTTAATAGGTACCTTTTTTCTCTTCTTCTAATTCTTCTATAGTCACACGAGTATGAAAATAATTTCATTAGGTAGGTACCCCCTTGTCGTCGCCTACAAAATCAGTATAACTTGACGCTCAAGGTCACTGCCGTTAAACAGAGACTGCATTCGCTTTTAGTTTTTATGACTAAGCAAGGATAACTGTTTGACATCATTCTAAATTCAACGTAGCGGCACATCCAAGATGGTAGATAATTAGTTATTTTTAAGCACTCCTACAATATGGGTATCAAATGTAAGGGATAATAATATGTAGGTAAATAATAAAAAATACAGATCCGTAATTTATATACTTAAGTAGGTATATTTTACTGTCTACTTATTTAAAAAACTTTATTTGCTTCAGGTTTTCATTTTTAAATTATTACAAGTCGACAAGCATCTACTTATGCAATTAATCTAAATTGCATATTTAAATAAAAGAAGCATATAAAACCCCCTAAAAATTACTTTAGACACTTATCCTCCCTAAATTTAGGGAAAAAGTCCCAAGTTAGCATCACAGGTAGGCTGCCAGACATTTTGTTTAGAAGCCATATGCATTACGCACTTATTTCGCCTAGCAGGAACATTTGACAGCGGCATAAACATAACGTTAGCGAATGAAATTTGTATGGGCGCTGATTTTTTTGACAGAATGAAATTGAAATGAAACTCATGATGAAAAAACATGAAATTCATGATTTTGACAGATTTTCATACTATTCTTAATCGTTAACTACATCGAATATAACGCTGCTGTCAAATATTCCTGCTACGCCTCCTTGACAAGATCTAAGTTCATAATCTAAAGCCAGCTTTTTTTTTTACTTATATATGGCATCGGCTTATAAGCCAGTATAGCCATAGTAGTAGCCATATAACCAGTGTCAAGTTAAAAAGGCGGGAAATAGAACTTTTGTTTCAATCCAAGTCTAAAGTCTAGTTAAAGTCCAAATATATAGTCAGTACAGTCCATGAGTCATGTCAATCGATTCAGTAAAGTGGTAGAAGCTTTACTGAAAGTTCTTAGGGAGTTTTGGCGGGAAACACAAAATAGCACGTTTTTAGAAGTTGTACCACTTGCTCACACTTGTACACGTTAACGAATATTTAATGATTAATATTCTACCAATATTACACGTTAATGAGACATGGTTTCAATGATAATATTTTAAAATACCAGGATATAATATTTACAACAAAAATTCAAACAATGCACATAATGGAGTTGCAATACTGATAAAACCATACCTTAAATATAATATATTAAATACCAGATTTTATGAAGACATTTAAACAGTTGCTGTATCTGTATCAACAGGACATAGTAGTTTAACAATTCTCTGTGTATACTGTTTACCTTCAAGTGGGCATATACAAATTAATAGACTCCGTTACATTATTAATGATCTACCAAAGCCCATATTTATGAGTGGTGATTTTAATGCTCATCATATTGCATTTGGTTGTCAGTCAACGAAAGGTAGATGTTAGGAGTTATTTAATTTAATCGATGACTTAGATTTGTGTATTTTAAATGATGGTAGACCTACAACTATAAATCGCCCTAGACAAACTGCTTCTGCCATTGATGTAAGCTTCATCAGTGGCAGCCTCGCACCACTATGTGAATGGTCTGTACATGATGATACAATGGGAAGTTACCATGATCCAACAATAACAGAGATTTCATTACATATAGATAAATATCATCTCAATTCCTCTATAGATAGGTTCATATATAAAAAAGCTGACTGGGCAACATACACAGTTCTTTCAAAAACAATATTTAATGATTTGACAATTCAATCACATGATCCTATTTCAACTTATAATAATTTCTGTTTTCATTTAGATACTCTTAAAGAAATGTCAATCCCAAAGCTCACTAAAACGAACACTTTCATAAGCAGACCACCATCTCCCTGGTGGAATGGCATATGTGAACAAAGTGTTATTGCTTCATATAATGCACTAAAACTATATAGAAAAGAGCCTACTATTGAAAATTATATTTATTATAAAAGAAAAGATGCCCAGAAAAAGATAACAATTTCAGAACAGAAAAAAATTGGATGGAATAACTTATGTAACACTTTTAATAGAAATACTCACATAAGTAAAATTTGGAATTTATTGAAAATGTTCAAAGGCATAAGACCTAAGAATAAATCATATACAAATGAGTTTATATCTCCACTCTTGGATAAATTATCAGATAATAACAACTTAATTGAAGTAGATCAACTGAACATTCTTTTTGAAATCAACAATGATAACCCAAATTTTAATTTTTACTGGATTCATTTTCATGGTCTGAATTTTTAGCAAGCTTGCACTCTAGACGAAATACAACTCCGGGCTTAGATGATTATCCTTACATGGTAATTAAAAACTTAGATGTATCTGCCCAAAAGTTGTTTCTTAATTAAAATCCTCAATTTGCTTTGGCATAATAAATCTATTCCACAGTCATGGAAAACACAGTGTGTTGTCCCAATACTTAAGCCCGACAAATCTCCTGAGTTTGCTAGTTCTTATAGACCAATTTCCTTGTCATCCTGTCTTGGTAAAATATTCGAAAATATGGTGAAAGTCTGTCTTGATTGGTATGTTGAATCCAAGTGTTTCATTCCACATATACAATATGGCTTCCGTAGAGGGCGTAGTAGTGCAGACAGTTTCACCTCTTTAATCTCTGACCTAAAAAATGCAAAACATAGAAAATTAAACACTGTTTGCGTATTCCTAGACATTCAAAGTGCTTTTGACAGTGTTGATCCTGGTATACTAGTTCAAATCATGTCTAGGTTGGGTGTGCCCGGGCACTTAATATGTAAGTGGATTTTATATGAAGAAAGAACAATCTATGCTAGGCATAACAATATTTTACATGGACCCAAATGTGCCTTAAGAGGCACAATGCAGGGTGCCACACTATCCCCATTACTGTACAATATATACACAAGTGAAATTTGTAAATATGTAAATAATAGGAATGTAAATATTTTACAATTTGCCTATGACATTGTATTATACATCAGTAATTACAACTTAGATATTGCAATAGATAATATGAACAAATCCTTATTTCAACTATTACAATATTATAATGAATATAAATAATCTTACATTTAAAAATTAACCCCTCTAAAAGTAGTGTTATGTTTTTTGGCAAAGAAGCCCCAAATTCAAATATTATTTACAATAATGAAATTATAAATAGAGTCACTTAAAAGAAATTTTTAGGAATAATACTGGACCCAAAGCTAACTTTTGAAGAACATATTAAATATATATCCAAAAATGCTCACACACGACTAAATGTTATCAGATCACTTTGTGGCGTAACATGGGGTGCAGACCCTAAAATATTGTCAATATTGTATAAAAGTATTGTTAGAAGTCACTTAGACTATAGCTCACTCGTTTATATGAATATTTCTCATGTAAATAAATTAGATATATTGCAGAATAAGGCTTTAAGAATAATATCTGGTGCTATGTGCTCAACTCCCATAAGGGCCATGGAAATTGAGACAAAAGTGATGCCTTTGATTTTGAGGCGAATCTTACTTGCTAAAAGATACTGTCTCAAACTAATAGCATCAAAGAACACTGTACAACTAAACTATTTTACTGTGTGTAAAATACAATGTACTATGTTATCTACACTGATGGGAGCAAAGCAAGTGATTATGTACATGCTGCTCTATATGATCCACAAGCAAAATTCTCTTCAAGTTTTATTTTGCATGAACCCTGCTCTATATTTACGGCAGAGGCATATGCAGTGTATCAGGCATTAATGCGTATTCGCGAAATCAATAACATTAATTATTTTTTAATAATTTCTGATTCCTTGAGTTTGATCACATCTTTAACTACCCTCACAGTTAAATTCAAGTCTAATTATATCCTTTACTTCATTAAACAAATAATTCACCAATACCACAATAAAAATATCCAAATTTTCTTTTAATGGGTGCCTTCCCACAAAGGTATCTCTGGCAATGAAATGGCTGATAAAACTGCATATGAAGGAGTTAATGCTGTTGACGTTAGAAATACAATGAGTGTTCCTATGTCCGATTACTTGCAATGTATTGACCAGAATACTCAAAAGTTGTGGTTAGAAATGTGGAAGAAAGATCAAGATACGAAAGGAAAATGGTATGGAAGCAAACAAGAAAGCTTATCTGCAAGACCTTGGTATCATCGTATGCAAGATGCTACTCGAGACTTTATTACTATCATAAATAGATTGCGTTTTGGTCATAATACTGCACCGTCACACCTTGCTCGACTCGACATTATTGCGAATAAAACCTGTTCACATTGCAATTCAAGTGATGGAACTGTGGAGCACATTATCTTCGATTGTCAAAAATTTTTGATCGACAGACTAGTGTTGGCCAGTGAACTTAGTGATGTGAAAATAAGTGTGATTTATTAACCCGCCCGCCGCCATAAAAACAATTGTTACAAGACGAACTTACTTACAAGCACATCTACAATTACATAAAGAATACAATTAAAACAATTTAATGGAATGTGCTCTTATACGTAATATAAGTCAATGAATAATAAGAGTTGACCTAAAGGTTGTAAGCACCGGGTCATAAAATCCCAAAAAAAAAAAAAAGAGAGTTATAGAAGTCTAAAAAACGAGAAAAAACAAAAAGAAGAGTTTTGCCGGGGAATTCAATGGGTGATGTTGTGAATTCTGTATTTCTTTCATAAATTTGTGTTATTTCGGTTCTTAATGTGTAATATTGGTAGAATATTAACCATTAAATATTCGTTAACGTGCACAAGTGTGGGCAAGTGGTTCAACTTCTAAAAACGTGCTATTTTGAGTTTCCCGCCAAAACTCCCTAGGAACTTTCAGTAAAGCTTCTACCACTTTACTGAATAGACTGACATGACTCATGGACTGTACTGACTATATATTTGGACTTTGACTAGACTTTAGACTTGACGATTTAAGAATACGGTGTTGAAAATTGAAACGAAAGTTCTATTCCCGCCATTTTAACTTGACACTGGCAAATGGTTATAAGCCGATGCCATATATAAATAAATAAAAAAGTTTAGTGTCACTCAAAGACTTGTGTCATTTGTCAAGTACCAGTAACAATTTTTCGAGGCAAACCTGTTAAGTGACAGACCTCAGAAATTGTCATGTAGCGCGATGACAGTCGTTGACAGCCCGCCAAATTTTTTTTGTTAGACATTTTATTACCCACTTATTTCAAGAAAACTACGTAATTATATCTTATGAGTCATATATTACCGTAATCTGTATTAAATTTCCTGTCTAATTTACTAATTTAACCTTCAGAATGCTCAGCCTCCTTCGCAATCAGATCTCGGAGTGCTCAAGGGCTGTTGATGCAATTGAGTCCAGGTCACGCAGGAAGACTAATTTTCTCTGCTATTATTGAACAAAATGGTGAAAATTGCACAGCCACTATTGTGAGTCTAATCAACAGCAAATTAGGTCTTCAGGACATTCCATCAAGCTCATTTAAGGCGTGTCATTGCTTGGGAGCCAACGCCAACGACCAATATGAGTTTTTGACAAGGGCGCGGCAGGCAGTGTTCGGCAAGGCGAGACTGCATTTCGGTGTAAGAGCATGCTGGACACAAGACGGTATTATTGTCATCAAGACTGCAGATGGGAAGCGTCATAAGGTGCTGTGCGTAGAAGAGCTCCAGCCCCTCATGTCGAAATACCCCAAGGCATCTTCGGTAATTCCGTCTATAGCTAAAGATTAACCACTATTGTCTATTTACATGTTTCATCTCGTTAGTCAGTAGTCACTATCCTTTCATCATAACAATAAAGATGTTGTTGATTTTTATATCTTCTCATATTTGTGTTTTATACTTGTTTGTTTTTGTTTAATTCTTTTGGAGGGTAATAGGGTGTTACTTGTCAGTAACGAACAATTTTACTTTTAACCTATTAATTCACAGAACGTGCGGAATTCGTCGGCAACCTTAGCAACAGTATCCTTGGCAGAACCAATTTGTAGCTGGGCATGAAGTTCCTCCATCTTTTTTGTTACAAGTTCCTCAAGACTCTGCTGTGCCTTTACAATTTCATGCAATTGTGACATCGTTGACTGTAGATACTTGCAAATTTTTTGGAGAACACAGGTGTAATCTAATGTAAGATGAGTCAGCCTATGGGTGGTGTCTAGTGTCGGTAATAGCACTTCACATAGGGTTCCACAAACGTTTATTGACTATAAAACTGTATGTATTGTAATCAATTATATAATAATAGGTCATTACCTATGAAATTGCCGTTCTGCAGTAATGGCCATTTCAAATCAAAATAATTTTTGTTTGGCTAAGAATTCTAATTTCAACATGAAACATGAAATTCTTTTTCCAAAAGTATGTAGTCATTTGTTTATTGATTAGTGTTACATTTTCATCGCATTTCAATCCTTTTCGTCATCATGGATATGTTAAAAATTTGAGTAATTATGGAATATGAGTACCGTTCTGGCAGCAATGCGGCACAAGCGGCACGCAACATCAACGACGTTTACGGAGCTAACACTACAAACCAACGCACCACTTGTTATTGGTTTGCTCGCTTCCGTTCTGGAAACTTCGGGCTGAAAAATGAACCTCGCGGTCGTCCGAAGACTTTGGTCGACAATGACGAATTAAAGGCGATTGTGGAAGCTGATAATACACAATTGATGTACTGCGATGAAAAATAGATTCTGTTTGATAACCGGAAGCGCTCAGCAAGTTCGTTGGATCCTGGTTCAGCACCTAAACAATGCCCTAAATGAAAACTTACCCCTAGAAAAGTGATGGTCACTGTTTGGTGGTCTAGCGCCGGTGTGATTCATCACAGCTTCTTGCCAAACGGGGTGAGCATTACTGCAGATGTGTACTGTGCAGAACTGAACACAATGATGGAGAAGCTGGCACATCTCCAAACAGCATTGGTCAATCGCTCGTCTCCGCAAAGAAGCATTGATTGCATGGGTGATTACTTCGATTAATACAAATAAAAAATACATGAAAAAAAATCGTTTAAATTTTCTCATACAAAACGGCAATTTCATAGGTAAAGACCTAATAATATTTTCACTATATTTGTTAAACTATTTAAATAATATAATTAGTTATTATGAATGTTGTGTAGTTTTTTGCACCTACCCGAATCTTTCGAATCAAATAATACGGCGTCGCGTCGGCTTAAAACCATTTGCCAGTGTCAGTTAAAAGGCGGGAAAAATAATTTTCGTTTCAATTTTCAACACCGTATTACTATCAATAGTAAATAGTGTCAAATTGAAGCGGACAATGCAAAAATTTTCACACTAATGGGCATGTTGTTTAAAAAATTGTTTATTAACATGTTAGACAACATGTTAATAAACAATCTAGAATCCATTTTCGTATATCTTAAAAAATTACCAAAGATACAAACAATTATTTAAATTTACTATATGAAAGAGAGCGATGTATCGGCCTGTGACGTCACGAGTTGCACCCGCCATACATTTGTCATTACAAAATGTGGCGGTAGCAAGTTGTGACGCACAAAAATATATACAGAGCAATATTAATACATACAGGAAATAAAATATTTACAAACTGTACAAGTAGGTAAGTACTAAAAAACAATAATAACTACTCCAAAACTTAAAATGCTACAAAACAAAGAAATCTCCCAGGTCGTCCCCACCAGGCAGAGTACCTAGAAGGCTCAGAGAGTTTCCTCGCTGGATTGCGATACTTATTCTCTGGGCCAGGTAGGTGCCGGCTCTGGGGTCTCCGGTGGCCTCAATGAGTTTTTTGGAGATTTCTCTGAAAAGTTTGTGCGCACCCATGTACCTAGGGTTTCAACCCCAAACGGTTCAAATATGAGATCCCCACTAAGGTTTTCATATTTGCGCCGCTTGAGGTTTTCCGCCTGATTGGCGGCCGCACCTGCAGAACTCGAGGTGCCCTGGACATGGGACGGAGCAAGTGTATCGACGCAAGTAGCGTCCCATACAAGAGCCCGTCCCACTCTCCAAGGGACCAGGGTCATACCGTCTGGTCTCTTGCCATCGTCACGCGCCAAACCAGAGGGTTCCAGCACAGCTGGCACTCCGGCGGTGACAAGAGCCCGACGGATGAGATCGTTCAGGCAGTGATGTCTGGAGATGCGGCCGGTGCTTCGTTGACAGGACAGTCCGTGGTGTCCGAGGCTGTCCACGTTTGCGCCACAAACACAGCGATGGGGGACGACGTGGGGGGTGCCAAGACGCAGGGAAGTGGCAGGGAAGTGGTAATGCTTGTAGCCAAAGGCCCGACTCCCACTTCTCTGCAGCTAACAGGCGAGCCTGCTCCACAGGACTGGAGGACGTATTAAGAAGATTATTCCGTACCAGTCTGCAGAGTGGCTCATCCCAGAGCCTTTGTGAAAAAGTATTGTCAGGCAATTCGCTACAAGCACTAGTTGCGCTCCAGGCGTCCTTGGCCTCGTCCAGAAAGGGAACTGTATTGGAGTAGGATGGGTGATGTAGTATTTTGGAGATAAGACTATTGTTCGCATGGACTGAGGACAAGAAGGCCGGAAGCGATATGTCAGAGGGCTTTCGAACACCCAGGCCACCGAACCTAACTGGAAGCGTTGCCTGAGTCCATGCGCGGTCATCGAAATTTGTGTTCAAAATATTGGAGAGCGTTACTCTTATGGTATCATCCAACTGTTTGAGAAGTTGAGGGAACTTCCACAGTTGACAACACCGTAACACATATGTCAATTTAGGTACGAAAATGCAAAAACGGATTAAAGTAAAGGCCATGTGACAGTTAATTTGGAGGAGGCGGTCTAAAGTTTCACTAAAATTTTGTAATTTGTTATCTATGAAGTCCGGGAGAGATTCGTCTAAAATAGGTGAACCCAAAAGGAAGAGCGAATCCTTGTTAATGACAGACAGTTGTGGAGCTATTTCTTTAAAGCTGGATATAATCGCGTTTCTATCCCCACAACTGTCTGGCACAAAAAGTTCGCACTTACCTAGGTTCAGCTGCAGACCTATTTTTTGGAACTCGCAGATCAGAGTGCGGAAGTCTGATAATACAGTGGGTGCATCGCTTCCAAGGGTCCCATCATCCAAATACCAAACATTAAATTTTGAATTTAGAAGCTCGATGACCGGGTGTATAGCAAGGCTGAAAATTGCTGGACCTAGAGGGTCGCCCTGTTGGCAGCCCACTTCGGATGAGATGAGGTGGTCTTTGTAAATGAGTTTGGTGGGGTCGTTGTAACACTGGAGCAAAAATGGTAAAATGGCAGGTACTTTAGATTTAATTTGGGCCAACATGGCGCCTCGGTCAACTGAGTTGAAAGCGTTTTTGACATCGACCTTCAGAAACACATCATCGCCTTGATTGTGAATAGCTGTCCTGAAAGAGTGAACGGCGGCCTCACAACCCCCTTTGCAGGCAAAACCGAGCTGTTTTGGCTGGAAGTATGACGCGAGGGAAGTGACCGATTTGCAAGCTAGTTTGGCTGTAAGGCGCCGGTATGTGGAGCCGACAGCAATCGGACGAATGCCACCATCTCTCTTCCTCAAGGCGCAGAGGTTAGCTCCATACAGAATGTCCACGATATCTGATGTGACCTCTCCACGTAGCATCAGGTTACACAGATTTGTAAGTTCATGCAGGAGCTTCTCGCCGGTCTCCCCGCAGCAACCGCTGGTGAGGTCCTTCAGATGCTGAGGGGTGAGACCGTCGAGGCCGCCAGCTGAACCCGGAAGAAAGGACATGATGGCTCCGCGTACTTTGTCTGTCGAAGTTTGTAGTGGTGGTAATGCGTCATCGGAAACTATGAAAGGATTGGATTGTGATGGATGTTTGTTTTGCAGGGCGATGGGGGTTTCTGGGCAGTCGGGGGCGACCGTGTCATTGGAAAACAGGAGCCGCGCTGCACCCTTAATGTCTCCCTCACGTTAGTTGTGACGTAACAAATCGTTTTGCGAGAAAGAGATGGGCAATATTTTTATTTGCTTAAAATTTTTAATCGCGTCAATCTAAATACCTATTTCTTTTAGATTAATGTACCTTTAATCAACAATTTTAAAATTTATTTAAAAAAATGTGATATTCTACACTAGGAAACATCCCTACAGCGATAAGTACTGGCGCTGGATTTACAGGCTGGATGGTAAGTGCTGCACTTTAAGCACCATCACCGCACACCGTCCAGTCTGTAAATCTAAGGCCGCGGCCTTGAAGCGAACTATTAGGCAAAAATTAAAAGTGATTGACACCGTTGACACTAATGACGGTAATTGGTGCTGGTGTTGGCGCTGGATTTGCAGCCTGGACAGTAAGTATGGCTCTTTAAATAAAAATGCTCTACGACCTCTAAAACGTCCTCCTGACTATCCAACCTGCAAATATAGCGCTAGTACTTATGGCCGTCATTAGTTTCAATGTCAACCGTGTCAATCAATAAAAATTTTTGCCCACTAGTCCGCTTCAATTTGACACTGTTGACAGACTGCTGGATTTGCAAGCGGATGGTCAGGATTCCCAGCTGACATAAAGCTTCTTACTCACGATCCAGCCTGCAAATCCAGCACCGGTACAAATGGCCGTCATTAGTGTGAAAAGTGTCAATCATTATTCATTTATAATTTTTACCCACAAGTCTGCTTCAAGGCCACACTGTTGTATTTGCAGGATGGTCAGTGAGTATGGCCCTTAAGGTGTCATAAACCATTACTAATCTGAGTTTGAACCTCATAATTCTGAAACAACAATATTATTTTTTTAAACTGGCAACATTTACAATAAAAGTTTGCGCATGCGCCGAATGGCGATATTTTAGTGAAATACCTTTGAAATAATATTTTCTAACAATGAAATTTTATCTTATTTCGATATTTCTTTAGGTAACAATAAAAACCATATTTTATTTATTTCATGACTATTTCGAAAATTATTATTTTAAATTAAATTTATTGACAAAAGTGTACCATTGGTGGCCATTACAAAACCTAAACTTTTTATTAGTCAGTAGAAATGTCCATTTGATGTTTCGGCGACGTTGATAATATAATCAAATCAAGAATTACTTATAATTGTGGGAGCTACGCTGAAGCTTCACTGTGAAGTGTTATGTGGATTACAAAATTAATTCAATAATTCTTAGCAAAATTTGTGCCGACAGACAGATAAATTTGCGTTGACTTCCCACTTTGCTAGCTGTCATTTAATAAGATTTTCAAGTCCTCCCTAACATTTAGCTTTTATCAACCAAATTATTAAAATATCTGTTATATTGCTCAACAAATTAGTCATCAAAAATTGTTGAGCATATCCGATTTTCCCGTTCTTTTTCATTAACTTTAGCGAGATAAACATCGGTGCAGCAACGACAAAAATTGGTTTTCGTGGCTCAAACTATATATATATCGGATTATTTATCAGATTACATTCACTAGTCGCTAAAGAGGAGTAATCATTTCGAAAAGGATCATAAAATAGTCGTGTATTTGTCGCATCTCGCCGAAACATGTCGTGTGTGGGTTGCAGTGTTTGAAAAATGATATCGAGATAAATTGTAAACAGTTTTCGTAAAAAGCGTAAATAACTGTAATAAAGTGTCGTGTGTGTGTTGATGGTGTGTGCAGTGCTATGGCGAGATCGCAGTGCAGTGTTCGCAAGCTGTGGTGACATGGACTGCAGTACGGTGACGCCCCGAGTAGCAGCGGGCCCTCACAGTAGACTGGCGTGGTGGGCTAAGTGCCTCCATAGAAACTAGTATTATGAATAAGCGAGACGGCACGAAGGACAAGGAGCGCCAAAACGAAGACAAAAGGACATCCACGTAAGTTAATGATATGTTTACTAGCCTCCATAGTCTCAGACAATGCTAAACCTAACCCTTCTTAGACTGATGAAGACACCTGTGCCTCAGTATTGAGGTGAGGAAGTTAGTCATTAAAATTAAGTAAAATACTTCTCTTGACACTACCCATATTTTGATATATTTAGCTAGTTTAAAGTGTTTAATAAGTACCATATCAATAGAAGACTATTTTCACACCCCTTTCAACCAATAATAAATTATGTCATTAGGCTATGATTTGTCTCCTTTTTACCCGGATATGGCGAAGCTAAAAGGAGTCATGATTAACATAGCATACAAAGTACTGGATTTTGTTTTGTATCGGTGAAATAATTATTAATTAACTGAAAATAATAAACCTATATAATGCAAATGTGGCCAAACCTCTTATGTAAATACAATTGAATATTTGTCAAAACTTATTTATTGTTTATTCTGTTAAAACTGTACCATCACTTCAATAGTTTTAGGTTATTTTAGTTTAATATCACTATAAAATTACTGGTTAAGAATAAATTTTTAAAATATGCATTGATGAACTATTTCTCTAACCTCATTACAGGAAGAGATAACCACAAAGGAAAACTTTTGCTCTAAATTCTTAGTCTGGGCTAGACAAAATACCTCTTTATTGCAATTTAAGTGCCCCAGAATCAAATAAGTCACATGTGTACTCTCATTTCTGTATTTAATATAGCTTTAAAATTAGTCTAGTAATTAAATTATCATCCATGATACTAACCTTGGCTTTAACAGAGAATACTGTACATATACAGGTGACTGCAAACCCAATGTCTTTCGGGATTAATTGTTTTTCATACATTGTCCTTAATTTCCATAGAAAAATGATGATTGCAACATGGTTTTAATTTACCTCCTGTGACTTTTTTTTCATTAGAAAATTATATTTCTAGTTTCTACATTTGAGTATTATACCATAATACATTTAAATTTTTTTGAAGTATTATGATTATTACATTGAGAAGTACAAAATATGCCAGTTACAATATTTTGGCTTCATGTTTGCTATAGGCTATTGCTTGGAAGTAAAACAAGAGAAAGAATAATTATCAAAATGATACATGTCCATTCATTTTAACTGGTATTATTAATATGACGTACATTAATCATAGTAATTGTAAACATCTTGGGGCAACTCACAATGCATGATAACATTTCTCAATAAAAACAGTATAACTTATCTGTTGAGTTCAATTTCTCATAGGTTCAAATGTAGCATTATTATTACAATATTATTTATGAAGAAACTAAGACTTTTGGCATATTGTTGGCTTTGAGTTTGTGATTGTTGTTATGAAGTTTTTTAAAAATCAAGTGTGCCTGATTTTTGACATCTGTGTGTCATTTTGTGATCTAACTAAAATGTGTAAAAAAGTATAATAATTCTAAAAATTACAGTGTAATCATGGAAGAAAAAATAATTAATGCATAAAAAATTGTAAGTTGTAATAAACATGAGATGATTTTCTAATAAAAGTCCAAATATATATATTATAAGTGTTATAACCACATTACTTCAGCTGTTGTATTTTTGTTTATTGTTTGTTGTAACATTTTGTTATTGTCTAGAAATAGTTGTAACTTTTTACTAACTAATATTTATTAGTTACATTAAAATGGGAGCAACTCATTTTATAACACTTTAAACTGAGTTTTATATTATTCAGTTGTTAGGGTTCCATAGTAGTCAAGGAACCTGTCTCGTCTTTCCCTTGTCCGCCCTTCTAACTTCTGTAATTATGAATATAAATGGATGAAATTAGGTATGGTCATAGATTGTGTTACATATAGATTTCTTTCTTGGCATTATTATATTTGAGTGGTGGCTCTTCATACTTATGAAGTGGGGATGAGAATATTTTTCATCTTGTGTGGGGTATCATCAAATAGGTCTTTTTAAAAAAGTCAAGATCGAACATGACTTTTTACATAGTCAACCATTTTCGAGTAATTGGCCTCCAAACTGGTTTATAAGTTAGTCCCTGGTATTTCTGAACTATAAGAGACAGAAACTTGTAAGTTTCCATGCTGATAGGTCATGCTATACATACACTCTTTAGGAAAATTATTTTGAGCAAAATCTGACAATAACCTTTGTAGTAAGTATATTAAATAAAACCAATATGTTGATAGCTATATACATCGGATCCCTTACTTTCCATTAGACATGTCTGACATGCTCTTGGTAAGGTTATTTTATAATGTAACTATGAGATATAGCAATAACCAGAATTTAAATAAAATAATTATCATATTTATCAACATGTAATCACTTTGATACAGACTTTCACTTGCAGTCAATGCTAATAACTGCTATGATTCACTCCTGCCAGGTAGCACAGGTATAACAGTAGTCAGTTGTGTTAAAACTGTTCAGTCAACTACTGGGCATTAAATATATTTATGTCTTCATGTTTATTTACAGAGGTGATTTGAGATGTAAATCTAATTATTTCAGTCACTTTCTTTTTCCTAATTGCCTTATGCCGAATAACCCAAATAGTCATATTATAAAATATGTCTGTAAATTGTTACAAATTTATGTTAGTCAAATGAAAAAGCAAAATATGAAACTACCACAACCTAACCATCTTCTAATTTATAATATTTAAAAAGGTGATTTGATTTTGAATAAGAAATTTTGAGATTATAAAGATCAGTACTATAACATAATATGATCATTATATAACTAAAAATTGTCATAAAAAACACTTTTGCCCTCAGCCTTTTAAACATTAATTTAAATTCTCCATTCAAATTCAAATCCTTCTTCCTTTATGTATATGATATATTATTTTTTTAAATACAGTACCTAACCAAAACAATATTTTGCACACAATGCACCCAAAAAATTGCACTGATACTATGTGATTAACCAATTCCGTATTTTAAAAATTAATATATATTAAATAATAGATTTAAAGTAATATTCATAAGGGAAGCTGGCTTGTTGCACGCCTCGCCTGTGCTAGGTAAATAAATGAGCATTTTAAATAACAATGAATACAATCATGTCAAAAAGGGGACAAAAGTGTTGTTCTTGTAATATTGATTTTATTATTTATGTAATTATCTTTTATTATTAGTAAGCATTATCTTTATATGGTTGCAAAAATGTAACATACTAATATTATGTGCACAAAAAATGTTTCTCTTAACATCCTAATAATTACCATTGTTAAAATATTAATCCTGACCAATAATAATTTGCGTTCATTCATTATGGTTTTAAAACCAACAAAGAGTTACCTTCTATTTGGGACATGGATATTGTATATGTATTTTAATATCTTATGCAATATTTGAAAACATAATATTGTTGTTGTGTTTTAGGATTTTGCCTTTATTTTCAAAAGTTTTTAAATGCTACATCCAAAAACTTTGATTCTAACTGGAAATGGCTTCATGCACTTGTCTGCCTTATAACTTGTATGCCTAATAAAATGCCAAATGAAAAATGCTTTGTAATTAAACTTTCTAAATGCCTGAAACGGGTCTTCATTTACAAAAATATGTGTTTGTTTGCTTTACAGCACTTGCAAATGCACTTTTAAAATATGTAGCAAGTCAATGAGTAGTTAATTCCTACTACCTTGAATGTCTCACCTGCTAGGGCTCGGGTCTCACCTCAATATGAAGGGATTAAACTACAAGTCACCTTGCAATGCTGACCCATCATCCAATATCTCTAGTACAGTCTATTATTGAAGTTGAATGAATGAAAGAATGAAATAGTGGAATAATAACATCAAACTGACTTCTTATTTTTTAAATATATTTAAATATAGATTTTTGTATTTCTTGATTTTGTATTATCTTCTAAATATCCAATGGTATTGTAGGTAGTAAGTAAGTCTATTAAAATTTAAAAAATGTGGGTTGAAGGTTTTTTTCTTTATTTAAGTAAGAATATAATCACTCTACCTATATAATTAGTTGACCCTAAAACCCAATGCTGAGAAAAGATTCTCTATTAATTTAAATGTATGTTACACATAGGTACTTTATGTATTTAACTCTTTTGAAATATTACTAATACTTTAAGGCGGGTCAATAAGTCCGTGACTTTTTGAATTTCTAACCTCCTTACTGAAAAAGCAACACTACTCCTGTCAACAGGCATCTGTCAGTTGACTCCTATCAAAATTTGAACTTGCTGCGTCAGTTAGTTTGTGTTTTACAGCTATCTTTATCAGACTATCCAGTAACTTAAGGAAACAATGGAAAAAAGTGAATTTCGTGTGCTTATTAAGCATTATTTTTTGCGAAAAAAAACCATTACCGAGACCAAGGCTAAGCTTGATAAATACTATGGGGACTCTGCACCATCGATTTCAATGGTAAAAAAGTGGTTTACTGAATTTCGTTGTGGCCTTACAAGCACTGAAGATGCCGAACGTCCTGGACGCCCAGTTGAGGTCTCTACACCCGAAACAATCGAAAAAATTCACGATATGGTGTTGGCCGACCGAAGATTGAAAGTGCAAGAGATTGTGGAAGCCATAGGCATCTCGCATGGCTCAGTGGTTTCAATTTTGAATGATCACTTGGGCATGAGAAAGCTTTCCGCAAGATGGGTGCCGCGTTTGCTCACAGTCGACAACAAACGCAATCGTGTAACAACTTCACAGAAAGGTTTGGCGTCGTTTAATCACAATATGGAGGAGTTTTTTAACCGTGGACGAAACATGGATCCATCACAATACACCAGAGACCAAACAACAGTCAAAACAGTGTGTTTCTAAGGGTGAATCGGCGCCAAAGAAGGCCAAGTGTGGTTTTGTTTGTTTGGCCAATAAAGTTATGGCGACTGTTTTTTGGGATGCACGTGGGATAATCCACATTGACTATCTTCAAAAGGGAAGAACAATTAATGGGGAATATTATGCCAACTTATTGGACCGCTTCAATGAGGATTTGAAAAAAAACCGACCTCATTTGGCCAAGAAAAAAGTTCTTTTTCACTAAGACAATGCAAGGGTGCACACATGTGCAGTTGCCATGGCAAAAATCCATGAATTGGGCTATGAATTGCTCCCACATCCACCCTATTCTCAAGATTTGGCTCCTAGTGACTACTTCTTGTTCCCAAACCTGAAAAAATGGCTCGGTGGAAAAAGATTTGACTCCAATGATGAAGTCATCTTGCAAACAAAGGCCTATTTGAGGACCTCGACAAATCATATTTTTTGGAAGGGATAAAAAAATTGGAGAAGCGTTGGACAAAGTGTATAGAGCTCAAGGGGGAGTACGTTGAAAAATAAAATGATTTATTTATCAAAAAATCTGTGTTTTATTCCAAAAGTCACGGACTTATTGACCCGCCCTCGTATTTAATATATTTTTTCATCAATATATCTAAGTATAGCAAAAATCTATAGTTGTTCAATGCAGCTTTTTTAAATGTTCTCAATTATGGTAATATGTATTCCACTATTTCATTTTTCATTTAATTCTACTTTACCAGGTGGCGCCTTAACCCTGACAAATGAATCCTAAAGAACTGTTATGTTAACAAGTGACCCCAGACCACTGCAAATTACCCTTAACCTGCCACCACCACCTATCCATAACCTATGCCATAACTACCTACCTGTGGTCTGTGAGACCGCAACGCATTTAAAATTCAAATATTTATTTATGTATGTATCATAGCATATTGTGCGTCCATATACCTTTTCTACACGTCCATCAGCATCGCCCTGGCGCTTGGCGAGTTTACACGAGCACACATTTGGGCAGGGTAGATAAAAATATTTTGCCAGCGGTCTGTGGCTGTGGTCTGTCCGCTGTTAGGGGGTAACATTATTTTTTTGCACTCACACAATTTAGTTTGTTTCTATGAAAAATTAAATATACCTAATAAAATCTAGAAATATGGTTGATGCAATGATAACAGATGATAAGACTAACTTTATCCTAAGTCAGTCTTGGTTTGTAGTTATGTAGAATCCCATAAAACTAAGGATGTAATTCAGGTTTAATATTTTCATAGTCGTCTGTAATATATAAGTCATAAGTCTGTTATTTAGGCCAATAATTATGCCAATTTAGTACTAAGTAGGTGTGCTTTTTTTTTTTCAGGAAAATCAAAAACAATCTTTTTAACATCAATATTGCCATTAGAGTGCTAATTTCTTTGGAATATGAGAAAAAAATATGCTGAAATTGTGGTGGAAAATTATTAATGTTTGGTGGTTGCAATTTTGTTGAAGTTTTTGTATAATTCTTTGATAAATTTCATAATTAATATTCTGAGTTTTAAGTAACTTTTAAGAAAACAATCCAAAGTGGTCGATATTTTTAGTTTCTTAATTATTAGGTCCACATAAACTAAGAAGAGTATAATTTTGTGTTAAAATTACTTCTCTTCAAAAGATTGAAGTAAAATATCTAAGTTAATATTTTTACTTAGTTTATTGAAGCTGTACTATTAGTTTTTAAATTATAAATAAGTATTTTTCGCATTTAAATCCTTTGTTAACACCGTTCACGCACGTGGTGGTTACGTGACAAAAATAGGTGGTAGGTGGACGGTTAAGGTTAAGGGTTAAAACCATTACATTAATGTAACCCTTGGGAACATTTATTTTGTTAAGTTAACCCTAAATCACTTTCAATTTTGCAGCGCAACAGGTGCGGCGGGCGGGCGCGGCGTGGGCGGCAGCGCGATGCACACCTCCCGCCACTCGGTCAACTCGAGCTCCGGCGTGCTCATGGTCGGGCCCAACTTCCGCGTCGGCAAGAAAATCGGCTGTGGCAACTTCGGCGAACTGAGACTCGGTGAGTGCTTGATGTTTATGCGCTAACTCGGGGATAATACGGAAGCTTTGTGAGGCTGTTGTGTTCAGTCGGTGTGTATAGGTTACTTCCATAAGCTAGTTAGTAGTAGGATTAGGCTGTAGTCTATCATGATACCCTACTGGGCATAAGCCACACTGAACCTCCGGAGGCTAAAAAAGAGTGGGCTACTCGTTTATAGCGTGAGCGGAGAGTAAGACTTATCTGTAGAGGGCTCGCGTCAAATATAGCCTAATCCTCCTCACATTAAGTAGATACTCTAGCCCCAGCAGCGGAGACCTTAATCGTGGTCGGTGATGATGAGTTCATATTCTGTTTTTATTGGTTCGATCGAGGTTAGAAAAAACATTTTCACCTTGTGGTTATTGTCACAATTTAGATCAGTAAACTGTAGTTGGGTACCTAATTTCTTCGCAAACATTCGGGAGAAAATAACAAGCAGCCAATGATTCACCCATGTAGTTTGCGTTTGAGTTGTAATTTTTTTTAAATCTTCACCAACCTTGGCCATTTCAATGAATTGAAATTAAATTAGGCACTTCCTTTCATGATTTTTTTTCGTCCGTTATGTCCGTTACTTTGTATTTTTGTTGTAAAATTGATTGAATATCTGCACCCTCGGGTATTGTATAACTCTGTTCAATTTAATCTAAACGTGCACAAACAAACAAAAGGCTACTAATTTAAGTGTCACTTATTTACAGTGAAATTCAAGCATATGAAGTAGAAAGGCAGTTGATATAGATATGACAGCGTCATATTAGTAGCACTAGCGAAAGCCTCTTCCTAACATTTCATAAGCTTATTCCTAAATGTGTTACTTCCTGGCCGATATTCTTAGCTTCATTAGGAATAACTTCGATTTCGGTAACGATTGACTCCCTAGAAAACAATCACCCCGTGGTTCATATCATTCATGGTTTTATTTTGGAAACCAGGGTAGGGCTAGTTTGACGGTAGGTACCAAGTCTGCTATCGCTGCCAAGTGTCAGGTCCTTTTGAATGTTGATAGAGGACTAAAAGGTCCATGGGCGATAAGGCATTGGCCGCAACCGTCGCGTCTGTGAGTACCTTTTCCACAAAAAGTTTTAAAAGACTAATAAAAAACGAAAGTTATATAATGCAGGCTATATTAAGTAAGAGTAGGTCAATACCTACTTTACTACCTACTACTATACCAATAAATGCCTAGAGTAGGACAATTCCTACTCTAGGCATTTACTGGTTTTAGTTTTACACCAAGAAAAATAAATAAAACGTATCTTTAATTTTTACTCGCGCATGTTTATAATATTCAACTTTTAGGTCCTTATCATTAGTTTTCATTTATTTACCTACTAGTGGCTAAGGCTGGTTCTCCTTTTGGGAAGAACTAGCCTGTATAATAGGTAGGGATTTGAATGAGGGTCTTCAAAAGCTAAGTGGTAAGTGAAGCCGACAGGAATGTAACTATAGGAATTCCACGCCACTGTAACCTGCTCAAAATGTTGTGACTAAAGAGTAGAAAATTTTCAAAGAACAAGACCTTAATTTGATTATGATATAAATCAGACACAATATCATCCGTTAAGATTTAATAAACTTCGATAAAACTTCGATTAAAAACTTATAGTTGCGTCAACTTTTAAACTTGAATCTCGATACTTGTTTATCGAAGAACAGAACGTAGAGTTAAACTGTCTTTGGAGTTTGAACACGACCACACCAACAAAAATCTTCGTATATCGGTCGAGAAACTTTCCTTTGAATTTCGACTGATGAGTGATGACTCACTTACCGGTTTCGGCCCGTCACAAACCTGCGAGGCAACGATTAGTATCGGTTCTAAACACGTACTAATTGTCCTAGGTATTAGGTGTCCGTACAATGTAATGTAGGTATAATGTTATGTCGGGTGCTTAAACCGCTGAACGTTCTGTAGGTCGTTGACTTGCGAATTATAAGGATCTAGACGCAACCGGCAAAAATATTACGTAAATCTATGTTTATGAACAATTAGAGCCTGACTAATATAGATGTAGTTATCAGTCAATTTATTAACTCTACTTTTTTTTAACGAGTAAATGGCCCATCGCACATTCCCACAACTGCACCTCCTGTGTAGCCAGGGTCGACAGCGGTAACCAACAACAAAAAACCTTTGATAATATTATGATCTCAGGGTTGCCCGAGGGACATGCTAAATCTGTCTTGGGACCCGTCACCCGCAACGAAATGAAACGAAATTAAAAACGAAAAAAAAAAAGAAGAAAGGTAGGTCAACTATACCTAGAACATTATTTTTTTTATTTTATCGATTTATAATTAAAAATTAGAATGAGGGATTTAATTAAATACGTTAAAACTTAAAAGTCATGGCAGTCACCGGCTGACAATTTCGTACCGAAAACAGTCAAGTAAAATTATACTAGCTCACGGAAGTTTACTTGTTAATTCGTGAATCGTGACTATTCATTGGTAGAAGTAGGTTTAGTTGATTATGTATTAAAAGTAAAACTTTGCTACAAATAGTAACTAGTGAGTACACATACGATCGTAAATCGCAGTTCAAACCTGACCAGTCATAAAAAAAATCTGCACTGAGGGTGCTTAATTTCGTTTATTGCAGCGCAACACTATGAAAAGTTTGCTAAAACTAGGGTGTGATTGGTTAAAATCTTGAAGTTTTAACACGAATCACATTTTAATTTAGTTTCATGATTTTTCTGCAACATGGCGAGGTTTTTTATATTTCTGGTCAGGCTGTAAATAGGTAATAATTAAGCTTTTGCGACTCTGAGAAACTCAAGTGCCTTCCGGAACTTCCTTGTCACATTTGGCATTCTATCTTAATTCTCGCGATAAACTTATGCATGACGTGCATAAGTTTAGAGGCACATAAAATGATTTAAGTTAGAGTAACGAATTTATAATGGAATTTCAGTGTACTTGAACAGTGAAACTAATATTGTTTGTTCATTGTGTATTTGAATAACGTCAAAAAAATTATAATCGGCAGTCGGATAAAAAGTTTTAGTAACAGGAGAAAAACCTAAAACCACAATAACAGAATTCGTAGTTAATCTATTCAGACTTCGGACAAAGGTAGTTTAGCGCTTACAACAAGGATGCAAAAATATTGCAAAACAGAACGGATCGATTTGCCTAAACTCGGTTAAGGTTGTTACTAGGGCTTTACTCATAAGTCATAACAGATTAGGTTACCTAGTTTGATTTTATCGGCGAGCTAAAGGTTTTTTTAATCCGTTATTTGTTTCCCTCTAATGTTGTTAGTCGGCTTATGATTTGCATTACTCATCTTATTATTATTATTAGAGGTCGCCCTGTTGTCGAAAATCATCCATAATCTATATACACTGGCGGACACATAAACTGCATCATAGTGCAAGATAACTTTTAATGAAATATAATTAGTGAAAGTGCAAACTATTTTGATTTATTTATATAATAGGTCTTTACCTATGATAAATAAATTGCCGTTCTGCAGTACTGGCCATTTCAAATCAAAATATTTTTTGTTTGGCTAAGAATTCTAATTTCAAATTAATTTTATTTTAAAAATATGGAATTATTTTTCCTAAAGTAGTCATTTGTTTATTGATTATTGTTATATTTTCATCGCATTTCAATCTTTTTCGTCATCTTGGATACGTTAAAAATTCGAGTAATTATGGAATATGAGTACCGTCGTGGCAGCATCGCGGCACAAGCGGCACGCAACATCAACGTCGTTTACGGAGCTAACACTACAAACTAACGCACCACCTGTTATTGGTTTGCTCGCTTCCGTTCTGGAAATTTCGACCTGAAAAATGAACCTCGCGGTCGTCCGAAGACTTTGGTCGACAATGACGAATTAAAGGCGATTGTGGAAGCTGATGATACACAATCTACGGCTGAATTAGCAGCAGCTTTCGACGTTAGCGTTAAAACAATATTGGTCCATTTGCGTCAAATTGGCAAGGTAAAAAAGCTTGACAAATGGGTGCCCCACGAACTCAATGATCGCCAGCGCGAAGTACGCGTCGAGACGTGCCTTGCACTGCTCAACAGACATACAAATGGAGGAATTTTGAACCGCATTATTACCTGCGATGAAAAATAGATTCTGTTTGATAACCGCAAGCGCTCAGCAAGTTGATTGGATCCTGGTTCAGCACCTAAACAATGCCCTAAGCGAAAACTTACCCCTAGAAAAGTGATGGTCTCTGTTTGGTGGTCTAGCGCCGATGTGATTCATCACAGATTCTTACCAAACGGGGTGAGCATTACTGCAGATGTGTACTGTGAAGAACTGAACACAATGATGGAGAAGCTAGCACATCTCCAACCAGCATTGGTCAATCGCTCGTCTCCGCTGCTCCTGCACGACAACGCGCGACGTCATACTGCACAGCAGACGGTCTCCAAGTTGCAAGAACTGGGGTTGGAAGCTCTCCATCATCCGCCCTACTCACCAGACCTTGCGCCTACAGACTACTACTTTTTCCAGAATTTGGATAACTTCTTGGCGGGAAAAAAATTCAATACCCGAGAGGCAGTACAAAATGCCTTTGAAGAATTTGTTGCCTCCCGTCCAGCTGATTTCTTTAAGAAGGGCACCAATAAACTGCCACTGCGTGAAAGCATGTGCGGCAGGTGCGGCAAAGATGCATTGATTGCATGGGTGATTACTTCGATTAATACAAATAAAAAATACATGAAAAAACTTTGTTTCAATTTTTTCATACAAAACGGCAATTTCATAGGTAAAGACCTAATATAATGATAATGCTAAGACTGGTTCTTAATCTAATAAAAAATCAATTCAAGTGTGTATAGGTCAACTTTTCGCACTAAAAGAATCAAATTACTCCTTTTGCAGATTTTTGGAATTGGACAGTGAATAGAACAAAAACTGCTTTATTATGAAAATTTTACAATACTAAGAAAAGAAAAAGTTTTTTTTGTTTTTAATGAGGTGTATTACGGGGTAATACTAATAACTGATTCAAGTCGGTTTCGCGTCGACCTGGGCCCCGATTCTCGTACTTCGAATATCGGTTCGATTGTCAGTATCTCCCTCTCGCTCGCGCATGATTTGACGCATATGCGTATGAGTCAGCGCGATAATCGAATCGAGATTCGATGTACGAGAATTGGGACCCTGATCAGTGTTTTTAAAGGATCTTGCGGAGTATTGTCCCATTCTTGTGACAATGCAACTCTGAGCTCCGCAACCGTTGTTGGGACCGGATTTCTTGTAAATACAGCTCTTTTTAGGTTGTCCCACACTTGTTCTATCGGATTGAGGTCCGGGCTACGAGCTGGCCAATCCATGGGACGAATCTCAACCTGAGTAAAGTATTGCTCAACTTTGTCTCGCTGCGTGCGGACGAGCATTATCCTGCATCAGAATGAAGTTTTCGCCTATAAATCTGCTAAGAGGTAACACATGAGGGTCCAATATTTCCGTTATACAACGATGTGATGTTAAACTACAGTTACCACGGCCATGTGTGTCTGCGTTAATAAACACAAGTTCAGTTCGAGTATCCATCGATATGCCGCCTCAAACCATACAAGACCCGCCTCCAAATGGAACCCTCTCCTCAATGCAATTTTGAGCATATCGCTCTCTTCGTCTACGGTAGATTAGTCTGCGACCATCAGCACCGTACAAACAAGTCCTACACTCATCAGTGAATAATACGGAAGCCCATTGCTCTTCAGTCCAATTTAAGTGTTAACGAGCAAATCTTAGTCGTGCTTGCCTGTGAGCTGCAGACAATTTTGGTCCACTTGCGGGTCTGAAAGGTGTGATATCACGCTCTTTTAGCCTTCTTCTTATGGTTCGTGCACTAACTGCTACGTCATGTACCTGATTTTTAATGCTTATCTAGACGTTAAAAACCGATTTCGCAAGGAAGTTGTCACAATAAACCTGTCGTCACAAGACGTTGCCACCCGAACCCCCACATTCGTGTTAGTTACACTATTTATACCTAACTCAAAAACGGCTTAACCGATTTGACTGAAAATTGGTCGGGAGGTAGCTTAAAACCAGGAGATTGACATACTTAAGTGCCTGTATATTTGCGATAATCTCAAAAAATATTGAAATGATTTTCATGCCGTTTACATTTACCGATAGAGTGGTTCCTTAGGAAGGTTTAGGTCGATAATAAGGAAATTGTTTGATTTATGACGATAATTGTTGAAGGTGTCGGAAAAAATCAAGCTGTCTTGGAACTTTTATCGAAAACGCTGCCTAACCATACTTGTTTCTCTTTTGATCTAGATATGTCTATCTCTTAAGGATAGGTTACTATACCCATTCTGGGTTTAAAAAAATGATCAGATATAATGCGGTATTTTCAAAAGCTATTTAGACGTATTCAATTTAATTATCCTTATCTAGGAGATATCTTAAAATTAAAAAGTACGTGTGAAAATTTATTATAGAGTATATATTTTTACTGTGCTATTGCCTATTACTATATTGCAAACATATTTGCTAAAGAAGTTTTTTGTCACGAACACGCGGGCGAAGCTGCGGACAAAACGCTAGCTGTAATTTATATAATTTTTTAAATTTGAACTTTGTCTTTGAATTATTTCTTTTGTCTCTTAGATTGAAAAAAAAAAAAGTAAATGTTGTGACAGAATAACAAACGTCAACACGTAACAAAATTGTATCTCACACACGCACGGTGGTGTGTGTTAATAATCTGAGGCAGTGTATGTTGTTGTTATTTTGTTATTAATTTTACGTTTTTCTAAGGATTATTTAAAAATATTTGCTTACCGCACACCTTCCTCTACTTAAACTATGCCAAATATCATACGCCTCCGGTTGCACAGTTGAGCGTACGCGAATACCGAGCAAATCGCTCTCTCAGGTACTAAATTAAAAAATAGGTTATTTTTGGGTTTGTTTTATACGACTAGTGTGGAGTTATAATTAACACATTTTAAGTAATTATGTACTTTGTAGCATTGTAGCTACTTTATTTAATGATAAAAATATATATTGGATAAGTTTAGATGATAATGCTAATGCTACAATGATGATATCTTGGAGGTGATAGTCGACGATAGAAACTCTTATCTGTAGGTCCCTCGCCGTATCGACTATCGGCACTTATTCACAGTATTAAGGTCGAACGCTAGGCGGCTGTAGGTCAACGTGTAACCCTTAATCGCGGACCTTGTATGCCTATTTATAGCGCCATTCATAATATGTTACCTCTAACTAAATTGTTTTCGCTGAAAGAAAAGGACCAAAAACGCCCGATTTACCCCAGAAATCAGTATTGAGCCGATTTTAGCTATCTAAGATTTAAACATTTCTATCCATTTATGAAAAACTAATTGTCAATAATCGACCCAAGGTATAACTTATCATAAAAGATAGGATTTGGTGGTGGATTGCAGATTTGTTAATTTCGACAAATAGCAGGCATCTATGATCAATCGATTCTCTATATTTGCTATAAGTATAGTGATTGTAATTCAGCGTCTTGTTTTTATTTTCTTTAAGTAATTAATATTCTAAAAGTAAAATAAGAGGCTTACAAAATTTAAAAATATTTTAAATGCATACTAATAAGTAGTATTATAAAAAGGGTATGTATTAATATATTATTATTTATTATACACATTTAATAAACATGATTGACCCAGGAACGCAGAACTTTTTTGTTCCTTCGGCGGGATTCGAACCCGCGACCTCCGGCTTGAGCGCCAACGCGCCAACCACTGAGCCACAAAGCTCAAAAATGTTTATAAACAAACTGAAAAGTAAACCCACCAACTTTGAAGTAGGTACCTACTACGTTCGTTTTAACGTTCTCGCTTCGCGCGACCTAATATTTTATTCAGGTGGATGTGGAGTTACGTTCGTTTGAAAAACTAGACGATGGTTGTTGGTATGTCCAGAAAACCGAAAGATTTTACGTAGCTACTACCAGAGAGATTAGAGATTGCACAATTTATTTATTCTATATATTGAGCAGCGAGCAAGAACTTTAAGCTTGATTGGATTATGAAAGATGTAAAGCTATCATAACCTTTATTATTGTTTCCGAAAGTAGTTTATATTTTCGACTTTATGAGGTAGGTAATTGATATAATAATCTGTATTTTGAAGTAATTATTCAACACTATTACTCATACTACGTATAAATAGTAGAAACACGCAATTAAATAATGTTCGTTGGAACTTGGAACCTAAACAAGGAGGTTGTAAACATCCTAACTGAGTTACTCTTATACTAATGGCCCGTTTCAATAATCTTTCTACCAATAACTATTTGCTAGAAACGTCAAATTTGTATTGCAAAAAACCGTCAAATGGTTGAATGACGATGCTTTTAATAAATAGTTATAGATAGATAGGTTATTGAAACTGGCCGGGGTTGTGCCCCTAATTTTAAAAACTAGGATTTGAAGGTAGGATTTGATTTGGAAAATTCAACTTCAAATGAGACCGGCAAGTCGCCATACATTTACTGCCTGGTAATTAAAATACGAGGCTACAAAAAGTACTTATTGTAAGTTGTACTTTATGATCATAGGAACAAAAAAAGCAACAATATTATACATCATACTTGGGGGTAAAAGATAATTGTTTAATATTACCTAACCTATTGTTCAAAATATTGCTCTAGTGGCGGGTTGCGGAAAAGCGACATCAAATTAATAACTAGTTTGTTTGGAAACGCAATATGCTAACAGATAAGTGATAGATGTCGCTTTCGCGTTATGAAAACCAAAAACTTAATAATTATTTTTCTTAGTATATAAATAGTACAGAGGGATCTATTTTACACCCCAAGTAACATTGTATCTATCTAGATGGAGCTTTTACGCCTCAAATTGACAATTGATAGCATGATACACCATAGACTATAATAATAGATATGATAACGATTACCACAGTTAAGTACATATTTTGTACATCAATTCTCTGATATTCGAAGATTCCTAACTTTTTATTCCCAAGTAAAAATAATATTAAATCTTTTTTTATATAATAACTTTTTAAGTACTATAAAACCATATAATATGTTCGAAACTTGTACGTACGCTCTTGATGGAAAATCAGGCAGGATTCGCACCAGTGTCCTTTCAGACAATTCAGTTTAAAAACCGGACGCAGTAATAGAGTTGCAACAGTTAAATTAATATGTAGTGAAAATATATTCTTCTTTAATATTTTATTTATTTTAATAAAACTAAATTAGAAAGAAAAAAATTCAAGGCGCTTTAAAAACCCAGGACGCTGCTTTAAAACTATCCAGGACACACCATGATACTGTAAAAACTAGGACAAGTCCTTGAAAAATAGGGCGGTTGGCAAATATTTTGAGATGTCCTAGTGCTAAGGAAAATGTTTAGAAACTGGTCGAGCGGGAACTTTGTCGATATTGTGCCTTGTAAGTTGTTTTGTGTTTTTGTTTGCTCTTTTAGGGCTGGATTGCAGAGAAGTATTTTATGAGATTAGAGTTGTCAAATGAACCAATAAGCAAGTGTCTTTTCATAGTTTATTTAGCCAAAAGTGTTTCTGTTCGACCCGCGGCATCTGTAGTTTTCGAAATACACAGATAAGAGTGATCGATGCTTGAGTAAGAACAAGCTAAACTTATATGTATTATTATTATTATTACTATCAACTGGTATACCTAATCAGCCAGAAGACTCGTGAATCATTTTTATCGTTACAATTTTTCTTTGAAATGTCGCTTCTTTTGTTTATTGGATCGAGGTTAAAATAATAATTAAACAATGCCTGCTATTCCAAAACATAGCAATTAGGTTATTTGTATTCGAAATTTTTGCACGCGATTCGAGTATATCACTACTGTAGTATATACTACAGTAGTACTGTAGTATATAACAAAGGCTATAATTGTTTGTATTAAAATAACTCGCCTCTTGTAGGTTTATTAAGTATAGAAATAATATTTATTGCTGAAGGACAGCTGACTTTAAATTTGTAACTGACTTAGGCTGAGTTCTCAGATTTATAATATGAGTTTCTAATCTCTCAGATCCATCAAAGTAATACCATCTTCTATTGAATGTTTCTTGTAGATCGTATATTTATCTGATGGCGCGGTCGCGCCTTCGCCAAGTCTTTAGTAATTAAGCGGCCGTACTATCTTTTCTCAAAGCGTTTAGCCCCTATATTACTTTTGTTTGTAAAAAAGCTATCTCAAAACTTTTTGCGAAGGAAGGACTTGGCTTTTTTCATTTAATGTTTTTATAGAATAAGGGCACCCATAGACGGTCCGGTTTACCTTCAGTTCGTCCTGAACGGATGCTTAATCGTATTGTCTGTGGGCAATTTCGAGATCGCATCAGTCGGCTGGATGGACTGAAGCGATTTGTTCCAACTCTGTTTATGCAAAACTACTAAACTGGAGTCGATTTCTACTAAAAACTACTAAAAAAATACTGAAAACTATAAAAAAAGCCACTAAACTTAGGAAACAACTAAAAGCCCCCAAAAACCACTGCATTTCGGGTTTTGTTATATTAAAATTTTATTATTTATTGAATATTGAATGAGTTTTATTATAAATTGTACCGTTAAATTAAAATATACTTGGACATTTTACGTATATAATATAGTAATTAAACGGGTAGTTTTAAGCAAATTACAGACGAATGCTACGATGTATTATTATGATAAGGTGTCAATTTTTTTGTTGTTTTTGTGCCTTTTTTTTTTTTTTTTTTTTAATGTATTTATTCAAGGATTTTACATAATTGTTTTCTTATTCTAAAAACCGCCAAACTGCATATCAGTTTGTTGGCGATATTTGTAACACACATATATATATATATACACATATATATATATATATATATATATATATATATATATATATATATATATATATATATATCTAATTAAACAATATAACATACAATAATAAACTATTAATAAACAAAAAATTCAATAACAAAATATTTCTCTTCTTTTATAAAACAAAACAAAACCTTATAGTGTAGTATAATAATTTTAACATAATATAAAGTAAGCTTAAAATTAATAACAACAATCAATGATTAATTATGTGCTCTTATAAAAGAAAATTTATTACCATTTAAGTATACTATATACAGCCTTTTTCCAAAAAATAACTTTTCAATTTTTGCTTTAACTTAGTTTTACTTAGTTTTTTACTGTCACCCCTTATAAAATCAATTTTATTGTATATACTAGGAGTCAAATATCTCCTAGTTCTTTTGCCATAGTAGTTTATTATTGCCGGTATTATATATTTACCCTGTGTAATATTTCTTGTGTTATGTTGGTGATGATCTATTAATTTCTTATGAGTTTCTATGTTGTATTGTTCTAATGCTATTAAATATTCTACTTTTGCGTGAACTGGCAAAATTTCGTATTTATTGAATAATTTGTCATAATTATCTTTGCACGTTAATTTAACTTTTTTACTTGCAAAATATTTAATTAGTCTAACCTAACCTAGGCCATTTTGCATATGATTACTGTCTGGCTATTTCCTACTAAAACACTTTTAACAACTAAATTCCTATTAAGGAGGGAATAAAATACTTAATTTAGCAATAAAACTATGTAAAATAAGTAAGCTGGCAACATTAATTTTGGACTGAACGGACCATGTGTGACTAATCGCTTCAGTTCTCGCCACAGCCGCGGCCGTCCGGGCGTGTATCGTGTACAAAGCGTATTGAGTTTACAATTAATAAACACGACCGTAGCTCGTGGCAAACCAGAACGAACTGATGCGATTTTTCCATGTGTGTGCTCGAATCCTTTCTGGCCGAACTGACGTCAGTTCTAACTGAAATGATCGGCCTCTCGTCTGCGGGAGGCTTATGACTGTTTTGTTTATATTTTGATTTTACTTATCTACTTACATAACATACTTAAAATGTCCGTTCTAGATTTCATTGAACTTTCTTCCTCGGAGTATGTTACACATGTCTCCAGTTATGACAAGTTATCAGGGATGAGTGGGTACATGAATAAATGTAATACATGGACGCCACATGTCCTATAGTCCGCTCAGAGTTACTTTACCTCGCAGTTATTATGAGACTGGTCCTTATGTCGTCGACATAAAAGTCCCGTCAGAGGTAAAATAACTATGAATGCACTGTATCTGTAATGTGCATTAGTTTAATGGCACGATGCGCGGCCCGGTCGTAAATGTTACAAGCATGATTTCGTTATAGCGCATCCATGAGGGCTTTATGCGAAATTTTAACTTTATCACTCTGTATACTGTCGGAGAGGCCAAGATGGTCTAAGTAAAGGTGGCCAGTGACATACGATAATTGTATGTACGCTTCAACCCAGGAAGTTTTTCTTAAGCTCCTCTTGCCCATCTATAAATATCTCTCTCTCACTATATCAATAATATAATGAACGCGGAAAACGTAAATTTCTCCGCGATAAAAAGTAGCATATGTCCTTCCCCGTTGTCTAATCACGTCTGTGCCAAATTTAATTAAAATCGGTCTAGTAGTTTCGGAACCTATTATTGAATAGGACACAAACGTAGACGCAAAGAAACAAATAAACAAACAAACATTTCCTTTTTATAATATTAGTATAGACAATATTTAGTTGAAATGTCTGTTTGTAATATCAAATTAACATCTTTGCACTAAATGCATAATATTATGATTGTAAAAAAATATTTTTTTAATTTTTGTCTGTCGGTCTGTTTGTAAGGGCTTAATACTGAAACGGCTGGACCGATTTTCACGGAACTTTCACAGGCATGCTGCTGCAAGCTGATGTTATATGGAGTGACTCGGGCTTTTATCTTAGGGTTCCGTTTCTGTTAGTTCTACGCGCACGAAGTTGCGGACCCGAGCTAGTCTATTAATACATACCTAATGGGTATATTCTCTTGTGATTGCCTTGCCTAGACATTTTCGTTTACACTTTACACAACCCCTTATCTGGTCATGAAAAAGAAACAATTTTTCCAATATATTGTATCAAGAATCCAAAACCATGCATCAATCAGATCTAGAGATAATTTTTTCAATCAACTCAGATCGAGATCACTGATCTTGTGTCCAGAGATTCCCGAATCAAGATTGAGTGTTTATTGTGCAACAGTTTACTTATTAAGGTTATTGAGTAGGTGAACAGCTGTACAAAATATTATTGCGTTCAACTCGTTAATGTGACTAAGGTTCGCGCCGCGACGCTACGTGGTCCTGCATTTTTAAAATAGCTATTAAAAATTGAACTTTATTTACTACAAAAACACGTTTCATATGACATCAGTCATACACTGCACATGCGCAATGCGGCGCGTTGCAACTTGACTTCAGAACTCTTACAATGAAACGTGTATCTTCTTGTGTACTGAATACAGTTCAATTTTGAATAGCCATCTGCAGCGTCGCGTCGCGTATCATTTCCTTTCGGAATGCGTTGACTCTAAGGAAGTAGCTCTTTGAATCGGCTACATTATTAAATATTATTAACATTTCTGTTGTATTACTCACATTTCTACTGTTGTGATGGTTATTAGATAATTAGAATGCGGCTTGTAAAAAAAAAGACGATAATTATAGTAATATCCCTAATGTACATATTAGTAAGTAAATAGTTGACGTTGTTCTATTGTTTGAACACAAGAGAATGTGCCTACTTGCTTGTTGGCTTTTGCTTTTACGATTTGCGCACAATAATAACCGCCGTCTTTTAGAAGTCGGCTAAAAATAGGCCTTAGAATTTACATTGAATGTAGTAAAATAAATACTAATTAATGGTACGGTTTTACTTCCTGTGGTTGCGGTGAATTCTTTTATACTGATTTTATCGCAGTTATTGTTATCTATAAGTTAATGTCATTATTAAGGGCCTGATGCACAATCTACTGATAGGTGTCATGTAGCTATTTTGCATATTTTGTCTCTGTTGCTCGTTATAAAGTGAGTAGCCACAAAACTTCCGAATAAACTATCCGACACTTATTACGAGGGCGGCACTGAAAATTTCGGGAATCAAGGAAGTGACACAACATTACTATTTAAAAATGTATTTATTGCTTTTCGAAGTATTCTTCGCGAAATTTGACACATTTTTCCACACGACGGAACCTATCATTGAAGCAACCATTCCATTCGGAAGTTGGGGTCTCCAAAATGGCCGTTTTGTAGGCGTCCACAGCTTCTTCAGGTGATGAAAATCTCTGACCACTCAATTTATTCTTTATTTTTAGGGAAAGTATAGAAATCATTAGGGCTTAGGTCGGGGCTGTACAGCGGATGGTCTAATAATTTTGATTTCTTGCTCTAAAAACTCTTTTGATCTGTGCGCGGTGTGAGAACTCGCATTGTCGTGATGGAGGATGATGCGGCGGTTGCAGTTCTTTTACGGAGTTCAGAAACGACCTGTGGCAAACAAATGTTAGCATACCATTCTGCATTAACCGTTCTTTGTCCCTCAAGAGGAATAGTCGCAACATGGCCGGTTTTGGAGACAAACGTGGACACCATTTTTTTTGCAACACTCCGTGAACGAATAATTTTTGTTGGCTTTAACTCATTTTCGAACACCGAAACTCGTGACTGGTTTTTTGTTTCGGGTTCGTACGCGTATATCCAGGATTCGTCACCTGATACGATGTTGCATACAGCATTTGAGGATCCTGCGTGGAATCTTTCGAGAGTTCTGACGCACCAAGTAACGCGAGCCGCTTTTTGCTCTTCACAGAGCAAATGCGGTATCCATCGGGAAAACAACTTTTTTACACCTAATTGTTCATGCAAGATTATTTGTATTTCACTAATGCCAATGTCTAAAGTTGCCTGAATTTCGCGGTATGTCACATGTCGATCTTCCTCAATCAGCTTACGCACAGCATCAACGTTTTCTTGGGTGACTGCAATTTTTGGACGACCTTGACGGGGATCATAAAAATAAATTGTGGTTTTGGATGGGGCTTCATCACCAAATGCAGAAATCATCCGGTCAACACACTGTTTTTGTGTTAAACCACTTCGAAAGTCATAATAAATCATCGCTCTAGAATTTTCTCTAGTCAATTCCATTTTCTCAACGACTAAACAAGTTTGACAAGACCTTGTGACAAGACCGAGAATCTTTTTTTTAAATAAATAAACGGTATTCGATTTTTAAAACCAAGGAGTTTTAAATTAAAAAGATTTTAATATGACAGGAACAGTGGAAATATTCCATTCCCGATACTTTTAGTGCAGCCCTCGTATAAGATTGTAAAACAGGCTCTTAGTTCATATTATGTCGTGGTATGTACAGCTGCACTTCTCGTGTACCACTTTTAAACCTTATTGCCAAGAAATTAGGTCCAAAAGTGATTTGCTTAAAAGTTGAAATTTATTGTACATATACATATGTACAATAAATAATAATAATAGTATGTTCTAATAATAATAAATAATATACATAATATATGTATTAAATTATAATCATCCAAAAAAAATCCCAGACGTTCTTAAACCAACTTCCAAAAGGAAGTATTTTTAACATTTTATTTAATCGAATCACTCCAAGCTAATTGTATTAACCGAACATATCAAAGTAAATGAATAACTATTTTCCACCGCGAACATTGTCATTTGCCGGCGTACAGTCGCCGACAAACCCACTGAGCCACTTTTGGACCTTATTTTCATAGTCATAAGATCGAAATTTGGAACACCGGGTCCGACGGCGACCGTACAATAGTCCATACGTGGTTCGCCTTGAGTATCCCCACATTCGTCGAATAAAAACACAATTTAACTAATATAAAATATGTCCAAACAATAATTCGATTTCACTTTGTGAGTAAATCCATGTGTGTTTATTTATACAGACACTGTAAAGTAAATCACAGTATCTTTTTCTTTTCTTTAAAATGGCCTTCCTTGAGGAATAGTCAGTGTCAGACGAGATAAAAAAAAGACTTTGTTGTCAGTGACCTTAAACTTTGCGCAAAAGTAGGGCTTAGTGAAAAGTACAAGAGAAAAATAGTTAAAATCTAGTAGTTAAATAAATTTACATCATATCATAATCTCCTTATTACCTGGAACAACAAGACAAAAACAAAGTACCTATTAGTTAGTTAGTAGAGACACACAAATCTATAATCTAATGTTATTATGGTTATAAAAATTTCACAGAACATCAACAAAGGGGGTATGGACTAAAGACAAAAGGGATTGGAAATCAGAAGGACGAGGGATAATAGGGGGAAGTGAATCGTAAAATGAAGAGACGATTTGGGCGGCTGAAAAAATCACAGTATTTCTGTGGGGTTAGCAGGAACAATTGACAACTACGTATTCGTAACGTTATCGAATATCAATAGGCTACTTGACCATGTTTTTATGTATATCCTAAACGCTTCATAATTGTTCCATTACACAAAAAAACATAACATTATTTTGGAAACTAAAAACCAACGAAAAATATATTTAAAAATTACACTTTTTAAAAACCGCCGAAAACACTATTCGCCATGTTGGTTGATAGATTATCTGTGCTGTGACGTCATACTAATACTCTAATACTATATTTTGTAATCAGTGCTATAGTCCTCTCAGACAAAATGGCGGTATGACGTTCCGTTTGACGTTTTGACATAAGTAACTTTAAAAGACGTCATGAACTATTTATTTTGAGAAACACGTTCCATTTCACTACTACGAGGGCTGCACTAAAAGTATCGGGAATGGGATATTTCCACTGTTACTGTCATATTAAATTCTTTTTAATTTAAAACTCCTTGGTTTTAAAAATCGAATACCGTTTATTTATTTAAAAAAAGATTATCGGTCTTCTCACAAGGTCTTGTCAAACTTGTTTAGTCGTTGAGAAAATGGAATTGACTCGAGAAAATTCTAGAGCGATGATTTATTATGACTTTCGAAGTGGTTTAACACAAAAACAGTGTGTTGACCGGATGATTTCTGCATTTGGTGATGAAGCCCCATCCAAAACCACAATTTATTTTTATGATCCCCGTCAAGGTCGTCCAAAAATTGCAGTCACCCAAGAAAACGTTGATGCTGTGCGTAAGCTGATTGAGGAAGATCGACATGTGACATACCGCGAAATTCAGGCAACTTTAGACATTGGCATTAGTGAAATACAAATAATCTTTCATGAACAATTAGGTGTAAAAAAGTTGTTTTCCCGATGGATACCGCATTTGCTCTGTGAAGAGCAAAAAGCGGCTCGCGTTACTTGGTGCGTCAGAACTCTCGAAAGATTCCACGCAGGATCCTCAAATGCTGTATGCAACATCGTATCAGGTGACGAATCCTGGATATACGCGTACGAACCCGAAACAAAAAACCAGTCACGAGTTTCGGTGTTCGAAAATGAGTTAAAGCCAACAAAAATTATTCGTTCACGGAGTGTTGCAAAAAAAATGGTGTCCACGTTTGTCTCCAAAACCGGCCATGTTGCGACTATTCCTCTTGAGGGACAAAGAACGGTTAATGCAGAATGGTATGCTAACATTTGTTTGCCACAGGTCGTTTCTGAACTCCGTAAAGAGAACTGCAACCGCCGCATCATCCTCCATCACGACAATGCGAGTTCTCACACCGCGCACAGAGCAAAAGAGTTTTTAGAGCAAGAAATCATAGAATTATTATTTATTAGACCATCCGCCGTACAGCCCCGACCTAAGCCCTAATGATTTCTATACTTTCCCTAAAATAAAGAATAAATTGCGTGGTCAAAGATTTTCATCACCTGAAGAAGCTGTGGACGCCTACAGAACGGCCATTTTGGAGACCCCAACTTTCGAATGGAATGGTTGCTTCAATGATTGGTTCCATCGTATGGAAAAATGTGTCAAATTTCGCGGAGAATACTTCGAAAAGCAATAAATACATTTTTAAATAGTAATGTTGTGTCACTTCCTTGATTCCGGAAATTTTCAGTGCCGCCCTCGTATGTAGTATGTGTTTAGTGTGTTTGTGACGCATCATCCTTGCCGGAAGTTACTACGAGGTGTTTTCATCAGTAGTAATTAAAAAACAAAAGTACATATTTTTAAATCAACTTTATTTATCAATCTTAAGCTTTTAATTTATGATATCGCTAGAATACATCTTCCTAAGCTAAGTACTTAAGGAAATACTCCTTCAGTGTATGAAATTAAATATGAGTCAAGTAGCCTTTTGTATGGGCGCTGTGAGCTTTCATAATGTTCATACAATTCTCTTTCGATAAAGTTGCGAATACGTGGTTGTAATTTTTTCCTGCTAACCCTACTGATTACGTAATGCAATATAGTAGGTATAATTCTATTCTATCTATTCCTTGGCGGGTTCGAACGTTACACTATTGACCGCGTATAGTGGCTGATTAAAAAATATGAAATTCGACCTTTATGTGTCATTGTATTTCTTAATAATACACGGTAAATAAAGTGACGTTTTAATTGGTAGCATTTTAGGGTTCTGTTGTCTATTTGTTTACGTTTTGATTTTTGATCTAGGGGTATAAAAAGGCTACTTTAGGTGTTTCATATATTTTTTTCAACTCATATTATGTGCGTCATTTACGCACTATTTTCAGTTGAAAACTGTCAAAATTGATGATTTCTAATATAATGAAATCAGATGAATCATGTAGCCATTTTACCATTTCACGATTTTTGTATGGAAAAATATATATGAGACATAATATGAAACACCTAAAGTGGCCTTTTTAGACCCCCTGTATAACACAGTGATTATAATTTACTTGTTCAATACCAGCCTTCAAGCCGAGTGAACCTTCATGTCGGAGCCATGTCTTTGACCCTACGCATGTAATATTCGACAATTGTCTTGTTTGACCCTTGCCTTAACAGCATCTAATACGGTGCCTCTTTATTAAATATAGGCGATAGGCGATTTTAAGCCTAAATACTAAGGTTTCGTTCCGTATTCAGGTGACATTTGTACGGCTGCAGACACAGATATGAGATTGATTTCGTCATTAGCGATATTAAATCCGCACGTGTCCCATGACGTCATAATACGGACATTCCATTTTCAAAACGCGATAAAGCTATGCTTTGTAGGTTTTAGATCGATGATACATTTTGTTGGAAAACTTTTGAATTTGTACTGGCTATGAGTGATAAACTACTCTAAAGAGTTTAGAGTTGACACCACAGACTAAATAATATATAACTAGCTGTTGCCCGCGGCTCTGCCCGCGTAAATACAGTATCCCACAGAAACTCTACTTTATCAGGATAAGAAGTAGCCTATGCTTGAATCCAGAGTTCAAGCTACTACCATACCAAATTTCATCAAAATCCGTTCAGTAGTTTTCGCGTGAAAGAGTAACAAACATCCATCCAAACTCTCACATTTATAACATTAGTAGGATTACGTAAAGAGAAACAGCTTTCATAAAATCTTCTTAATCGATCCAAATTTACTTAATCTTAATTAGATAATCTTAATTATATAATATATATATATAATATGTTTGAGGATATATATATATATATATATATATATATATATATATATATATATATATATCCTCAAACATATTATATAAACAGTATAAACAGTATATCCTCTTATATATATATAAGAGGATATACTGTTAGTTAAATGTTTAAGTAGTTGGGGAAAAATAAAGCCAGAACATTTAGTCGGGGCTTTAACTTTTACCGACTGGGAATTGAAAAGGCTGGAAAACTAGTTTTTTTATTCAAATACTATAAGAATGATATTGATTTCTCAGATTTAAACGTATATTTCGTAGTTTGCAAATTAATTATTTTTCATGTTTATTTCTGTAAAAGAAAGTGAAATTCACATTTTTGATTAAATCATTGATTTTTATTGAAAACATCATTTGATTAAAATCGTTAATTAAATCAAAATGTTTTATTCACGCCAACCCTGTCACATGACACAAAATGTCAAACACGAAGGGGCATTTTTGTATGGAGCTCGTCCCCGCCACTGTGTCACTACAAAACATATTTCAAATGTAAGGACTTGAAAACTGAAAAGTGTAGATATCAAATGACAAATCTCTTAACCATGGGAGAAAAAAGATAACGAGAGTTAAAGGTTACAAAAAGTTTTAAAAAATCATCATTGTGTAGCTTTGTGAGTACCTAAGGAACAATTTCTGGGAAGTAATGGTATACGGCAAACTTCAGGAAAGTGTTCTATTTTGATTAAATGCCTCATATTTTTTTGAAATGTATGGAATACTGATAAAATGCTTAAAATATCCCATCCTCCATTTTTTCGCATACAATTAGGTACTTTCCAGAAATTGTTTCGACTGTCCACTATTTTTACCGGATTTGCTCCACTCCTAGATAGGAGGTTAGTAGACACCCATACGTTCATCGTATGCTTGTAGTATGCACAATCAAATCGCAAGCTTACTATGTAGCTAATTACCTCCTGTTCCTCTTTAATCTATCGATGATACTATTTCATTATGTTAGTTTCCTAACTAAAGTTATTGACTTCTTATTGTTCTCGTTCTATTACATTTTGATCTGGAAATGCCACTAAATTTAGAGCCAAAATGAATACGTTTCAACTCTATGTTTGGTCTGGGAATAGTTGTGTAGAGGAGATAGTTTTATATTTTTAAAAGATCTGAAAGCTGACCCAGTGCGGTTGTTTAGATAAACAAGTCTTGTTCACTCGCCTCGGCCACCAGTCGAAACGGACAGATGTTGACACAGCGGGAACGGTGTGAAATATCTCAGATATATAAGTGTTTACTTACTTTCTTAGTATTGGACATTTGTGACTATTTGTAACTTAGGATTTACCCAATAAACGACTGTGTATTCGATATAATATTACATTCGAAAGAATAATATTGTTATTGCCAATTTACCTATAACTGTTGATCGACTGATCTCTTAAAACTAGCGATCATTCGTAATAGCCTTACTAATTAAATAAAACTCAACGTTTGTATGTATAGATGTTTTTTACTCTTTCCGGCTACAACTACTGAACAATTTTTGGATGGTATGTATGGTAATAGTTTAGGCTCTAGATTAACTCATTAGCTACTTTTTATCGCAGCAAAGTGTACGGTTCTAGTGGGCAAAGCGTACGAAGACGCGGGCAACATCTAGTCTGTTTAATAAAACTTAAAGTATTGGCACAAAATTATGTGAAACCTTGGAAATATGGCACGCACCTATACGGTAAAGCACGGTCACAAAAAGTGGCATCTTTTGAGTATCCGCGACAGCTGGTTATATTAGTAGATGAGTTGACTATATTATTTTGTTGTCTTCTTGTGGGTGACTCATGACTCATGAGCGCTAGAATGTACGCACATACGCATCAAAGTTTCATTGACATGTATAGTACAGTCTACAACCGATATGTTCCAACTTCCATTCAAAAGTATTCAAATGCCCACATAGTCGGTGAATAACCCACAAATATTTGGCGTTTTGTGTACTCGTTATTGCAATAGCACCTTGTTTGTGAAAGGAATGTTGTTTTATAGAAAATCAGCTTTGTTGAAAACGTTAAAAGACGTTTTACAAAATTGGTTAGTCTACGCGTCTACGACTTTTATGTCTAAAACGTAATTAAAAATCAATAAAAGGCTAGCCAAACACTTATCACTTACATCTAATCTGTTTTCGGTTCTATTTCGGGAAAAGCGGTCAAGTGCGTGTTCCGCACGGACGTCACAGAGTGCTTTATTGTAACCGAATTTGGTGGAAACTTCTTCATAATATAATTAATAAGATATAATAAGAGAAGTAACTGTTTAAATAACTTACACAACTATATGATAAAAATTAACATGACGTAATAGAGTCACCAAAATATTCCTATAGAACAATTTTAAATAACGGTCGGTAAAGAGTAAAGACAGAGTTATCTATGTTTCGGCTATCATTTTACTGACTAGGAAAAAACTGAGTAATTTGTATAATATTAATACAAACTAAGATACCCTTATTTCATAGTTTTAGCAAGATGGTAAGTATATGGGCCAAAATTCTTTTTGATGCCTAATCCGAGCATAAAATTTTCGTTATTTTCTTTTAATTAAAGTAATCAATTTTTTATTATTTTATGTAGATATAGATTCGTTGTATCATATATATCGTCGATTTATAATATACACACTTCTACAGCGATAGTTTTAATGAGTTAACTATATTTGTGGCAAATAATATATCAAGGTGTCGAAAAATTTGACAACAGCGTTACTTTTTTACAAATTTAAGATTCTTAATTATAATTCTTCATTACGAGTCACTAACATGTCAGTTTTAAACTGTAACACTAATATTAACCTCTTATAAAATTAAATCGAAGAAAAACTTAGTTTCATAGAATATTCTTCTTAATTTAGATTACTGAGTTACCAAAGCCCAATTTTAAAAGTTCAATTATTCTATTAGTAACAATAAAACTTTAAATGCCAACTGACGACATATTATCTTTTGCTTTTGATGAATAATACGTACGTGTGAAATCAATTAATTATAAATGAAATAGAGCCCTATGTATAACTGAAAATACTATAATAATCTAATATTCAGAGGGACACACATTTTCTACAGGGTAGGCCCTGAAAAAAAAAATTGCTAGTTTTAATTTTAGCCTGTAGCGACGTTGTTTTTCGGCGTTTGTTAACGCCATTAAGTGCAGACGTCGTTTATTTCAGTTTTAATAACGTATTAATAACATTAAAACTTCATTAACAACAACTGTGTTACCGATGCAACAACTACGTTACTGAAAAGTATATCAGTGTAGCAGTTACGCAGTTGTAAATATTTGACTATGTTGTAAATTATCACTAAATAAAATAACAAAATGCAAATATTCTAACACTTGCAGAACATATACATGACTGATTGCCTATAAAAATAATGATAATGTAAATATCGTCAGTATCATTTACCTTTCGACAGCGGTAACTCAGCGGCCACGCAATAAATACACGTACCTCTATCACCAATTGTGATGCTAACGATTCGGCTAGCTTAATCCCCCCGCGCAGCTGCTATAATTCGTTGCTTGAGTTACAACAAGTCGAACCGAATGAAGCATGAAAAGGTGTTATCCACTTACTTTAAGGTTTATTTTCATATAGCAACGTAAGGTAGTAACGAAATTTTTCCTTGTTGGGGACACAGCCAAAATCATTGCATTAAATGATTAACGTAAATAATGTCTGTTGACATAGTAATAAGGTTCAAAACTTACATTTTTTTATAAAGGTATTCAAGATAATCGCCGTTTAAGGAATTATTGTGACAAATGTATAACTTGAGACACGTGCTCAGGGACTGCAGTATTTTGTATGCAAAGATACTTGGTTACTAAGAATGACAACGTTGTTACCGTGATTTTCGAATAAATAACATATTTTTGTGGACATATATTGTTTCCAGTTAAGACAATAATGTTATATATTATTGAAATTAGTATAATTTTTTCACAGTTTTGTACAAATTTTCCTTAAAATCTAATTTTAATTCCAAGAGACCAGTTTTTAGGCATCGAAAAGTATTTTGGCCCATATGCCTCTTATTGGTTAATTACAGTGACATATTATAACGTTTTGTAAAATCAATTACAAAAAATTTGGGCACATGATTTACAAAAAGAAAAAACGAAAAGACGTTTAAATACAGAAAACAAATTAGAAAGTTGAAATAAAAAAAATATCATAATGAAAAAATAATAATCAAAAGGAATCTTCGTAGCTGAGGCCCTTGATCTCACCCTGTCAGTCGATGGACCTCACAGCTGATTTTAAAACTCGAGTTTTTTGGAATAAAAGATATTTAAAATCAGCTGTGAGGTGAATCATCTGATAGTGTGAGTTCAATGGCCTCAGCGGCAAAGATTCTATTCATTATTAAATATACCTACAGGGTTGAAGGTTGAGTCGATGTTGATCCTTTAAAGTTTAAGGGGTTGTAGTTCCCATCATTTCCAATATTTTCTACAATAAAGTTCTACCTCTTTAAGGACCAATATCGACTTAACCTATAACCCTGTATTATACATTTTTCTCTCGGGTTTCAATTTTTTTTCTGCCTAAAGGTCATAACCAGGAAATCATGTGCCCAAATTTTCTGTTATTGATTTAAAAACACGTTATATTATAAAAGTATAATATAACGGGAACTCTTGCCTCGACTAACCATATTCAAATATGAAACCACTATGATTCCTAATTTTTGGAATTATGCACGAGCGATGATTGCCTGTGAATGATTTCGCATGTAGGTTAGTTGATTCAATTGTGACACCTTTATGCAGTCCTCAACGTGAACGCTAGATGAATAGTTCTTTATTGATTTTGTGACTAATTGCCCTTTCAGTTTAGTTGATATCTGAAAAGTTTTCCAACTGATATTAGCATAGTTTATCGCATGTTTTACTGGCACTTGACTCGTCGTCCTATATAAAGGAAGCTTGTAAGACCAACCGATAACCAATAGAAATGGTAAAGGAGCAATTGTTAGAGTAGAGTCAGACTCGCGCACGAAGGGTTCCGTACAAAACGACGAAAAAACAACAGAAATATAGCATCTGTGAAAATTTAAACTGTCTAGCTATCACAGTTAAGGAGATAAAGCCTGATGCGAAAGAGATATTTCGCTAGTGTTGTAGAGAGTCTCTACAATGAACAATCTGAATATTTCTACTGAAAGGGCGATGCGCCTTCTTTATGGCCGGGCACTGTTGGCCGTTAGATATTATGATTATCTAGGTACTTGTACTAAGTAGGTATTGTGTAGAGGAACACCTTACAGGACATCGGTATATTATTGTACAACTTTCATTACATTGAGAAATCTTCAGAAACGTTTACCGCTAAAACAAGCTGTCGATGAATTTCCTTGATAAGAGATAATAGAAGACCTAAAAAGACTAGCGTTGCGACTAGCTAGCGAGTCACGTGTATTATGTGACGTCATTATTATATTAAATTTAACTTATAAAGTATTTACTTATTATGTTTTCCGTTTTAGGACACGTTTAAGACGAATATTTTCCCCATTATTCTAAATCGGCGATAAATCGATGCAGTTTAATATTATTACATGAAATTTTTCGTGTAAGGTAAAATGTAATAATTTAAGATTCAATTCTGTTAATTTAGTCTAGTCAATAAAGTAGTTGTAGAGTGCGTGAGCCTAAGCGATTTCTTCAGAAACTTATTCAGAGTGCTTAGGGAGAAAATATACTAAAAAAGGCTTTTTTATATGCTTTTATTTCATCACATATTTTTTTTTGACACAATGTTGTATTTCCGTTTTTGAGATACTAACCTAACCTAAAATTGAAACCTGTATGGGCCCCTCCTCCTCCCGGCCCATCTCCTAGACGTCAGGACTTTTAGTATGTTTTCTCCCTGAGCACCCTCAATAAGTTTCTGAAGAAATCACTTAGGTTCCCGCTCACGCACTCTATATACCCACTTTTGAGTCCTTCATTGACTGTACTAATTTTATACCTTATTTTTGACGTGATAACGTCTTATAATTCGATGGAGCCGGCTGCACGCACGAAAAAACATGACTCATGCGTTACCAAGTACCGTTACCTGTTACCGTTACCAAGTACCAGCGTTACCTCGCATTTTATTATTATTATTGTCGTTGTTGTTGTTGTTGTTGACGTTGTCACGTTCAACTATCGTCAGTAAACCGACTTTACAGATAACCGATAATTTTTCTTTCTAGTTCAAGTCATACTTTTTTATGGCACTGGTCTATGGCACTGGTCTATCTGGGGCCAGATGCCCCATCTGACAATACTGTAAACCTACAGATTACTTAACACAACGTACAGCAACTGTGGTCTGGTTGCAGTATGAATGCACGTTGGCGGTTAATGACTGAATGAACATAATTTTCTCCTATACAAATAATAGACATAATTAGATAAATGTATTTAGAAATAACAATTGGTCGAATATTTACTCGAGTAAATAAAGCTGTTTTCTCAAATCTATATATCAAGCCATCTGTTTTCATGGCTATAGTCTTTTTCATGCGCAATCAAAGTTTACGATGTGTAGCGTCTACTTCCCCGGGGCTCCGAAAGCGTCGATGACAATACTGTTTTGCCAGACAGAATGATTAGTTCCACTATAAAATTAAGATTGTAGATATGAAAATAAGAAAATTGTGAGGCACGAATGAAACGAAAAAATGTACTAATGGCGTAACGTAGCGGATATATTTTATGGCAACAATATAAGCTAAATCTATGCAGTTTTTGTATACATACCTCAAATACAATTGAAGAATGTATGTAACATCAAATTCATGGTATATATATTTTTCTTTGTTTCAGGCAAAAACCTTTACAACAATGAGCACGTCGCGATCAAAATGGAGCCGATGAAATCAAAGGCTCCACAATTACATCTAGAGTACCGATTTTACAAGCTACTTGGAACGCACGGTGAGTTGATAAAAAACCTTCTTAATTATACGTAATATACTTAGCTATAGGTATTAGGTACCTCGTCGGTAAATCCCTGCTTAGTGTCTAAAGAATTACTGGGCAAAAAAAACAAAAGTCGGTGGGTTAAAAACAGCTTTCAGAGCCAACCTGACGTGAAATTTTTCTCCCATATCGCAAGTCGATATCGAGCAATCATAGGAGCTTCGGAGTTATTGAGGCTTTCAGCGCATTTCTCGAAGTGTCTCCCTCTAAGGGGATTCCCAATTGAATAGTGTTAGTCATCCACCGTCGCCACTTGACATTTTCATTTATCTCCGTGAATGGAATTCAAGGGATTTATGGAATATATAATAAGCCTAATTAGCTCATCTTCTTTTAAGCATCATTTGCTAATATACTCTATATTATTATAGAATTATTATATGGAATGAAAAAAAGGTGAAATTTATTAATTGTAATAAATATTATAACGTTAGAATACGGAAAATAAAATAGGAAAAGGTACATAGGTATATTATAACCTTATAAACGGTTTCCATGATAATCTCTATAGATTGCAACACTATTATAATCTTATATCTAACTATCGCTCACTGATAAAAACATAACTCAAAATGGACCTATTTTACTACATTTAGCATATTTCAGTCGATCATAAAGTATTATGTAGGTACATAAATAACACCGGTTAACAATTTTTTTTTGCGCATGGGTTTTACTCGATTTATTCTGATTATATAAGTATATATATAATCGGATTTGATATAGTAGATTATATCAAATAATATGTAAAAGTGCGATTAAAAATCGAAAATATTTGCTTTTAAGAAGTTATAGCGATTTGACCATTTTTTGATTTTTTGCACCCAATTAAACTCGGTCTTTGCGCTCTATTGCTGGTGAAAGAGAGGCAAGAGGGCATGGGGGTTGTGTTTCATGCACCGCTCGTTGTGTACGACGGTATGTGTGTATGCATATATTATAGAGAAATAACGTGTTTCATTTTTTTTTGCTGTATTAACTTGTGCAAAATGGTTTGGAGAAGTTGTAAACGAGACGCTGACTTGTTTTGCTATATTTGCGGCGAGGCATAACAAGCTTACATCTACCTGTTAAAATCAAGACAAAAATTGAGCTTATGAAATAAATGTATGAATAAATAATAATATGACTACGATTGATGACATGATTTTTCCATCATCGGATGTAGAATGTCTCTAAAGATGCACATGTTACATTCTGATTTTGATAAAAAAGATAATATGGGAGCTTATTCGGAAGAACAAGGGGAACGCTTCTATCAAGATACAATTGGAATTTGAGAGACGATATAATAATATAAGGCCAGTATACTGAAAGCGTGACGAGGGACTATATTGGGTGGTTAATAAGAGAAACTTCTACTGAACACGACAAGAAAAGTAAAAACTGTTATTTTTTAAACATTTTGACTCTATTTTAAAACTTTAATTGTAAGAATAAATCATAAATGGATGCTCGGTATCTTTTAACAAATCATCTCTATGTCAATTTTTCATGTATTTACATTGATTTAAATTTTTGTTCTTATTCTTATTTCTAAGTATAAAAGCAATAAAAATATAGTATGTATAACCCGTGCGCAAAAATGCTTTTGACCAGTGTAATTCGTATTGTCAATATCAGTAATGCTACTTCCTTGCTGGCAAACCCGAATACTTATGGCGTGCCACGTTACCACGTAACGGCCCGGCTATTAATAAAATAATTACCTACATAGTAATTTATCACGTCATATTTTGTATGAAATTTTGTTAGTTTTGTCGGTTGGTGGATTGGAATTTAAATGTATGCAAATTGAGTGCCCTTGTTTTAAAATATGTGGACCGGTTTTTATAGGGGGTTTCCCCCTATAAAAACTTTCCTTTGGGCGTCGTTGCTTATGTTTTTCTTTCGTGTTTCCAAATTACTTACCAGTAATCTGCCCATTCTAGCTCGTAGTTAGAAGAAGTTACTATAACGATACTGATAGCTACATTGATGATTAGAGGGCATTCCTAAAGTGTACCACTTGGGAACGTGCGGGGGCCGCTACAACGCCATGGTCATGGAACTGTTAGGGCCCTCCCTTGAGGACCTCTTCGTGTACTGCAACCGAAAGTTCAGGCTGAAGACTGTGCTCACGATCGCTATACAACTAGTAAGTGAGGATACTCTGAAACGGGCAACTCGCAACTGATATTTAACGCAAACGTTACGTTCGCGGGGCCAAGCGCCGTGCCCATGACGTTGTAGGTCCGCCGTTGGTTAACCTTTCTGTTATCAAAGCATTGCCACATCAAAAATTGGCGCAACTTTAAATGTATGAGCAATTGTTTTGAGGCGTTCAAAAATTTGGCCTCCATGTCATGATGATGATGGCAGAAGGAAATGTAACCAAACATTTGACATATTGCGTTGAAGTATTTGATTATGGCGCCCGATTAATGGCAGTATATAGTAGTAATGACTAGGCAATAGGCATGGTATCTACTCGACACGACTACTAAGTTGTATTACTGCCCTATAGTCTTAAGTACTGTGGCATTGCTCTCGCGAATGGCGACCCCTTTGCTTTTAATATCAGATTGTGACGTCACTTATTAGTAAATTTTGAAGTCGATGCGGTGAGCCACAGCAATGCTCGTGTATGTAAGTACTAATCATTACTCTTGTTTTCCCTTCCTCTATCCTCACCCTGGTTCCCGTAGCCCCCTCAACAGCGGAAGGCATACCCGAGGTGTACTACTTCGGGCCCTGCGGTAAATACAATGCATTGGTTATGGAGCTCCTTGGTCCGTCGCTGGAGGATCTATTCGACCTGTGCGGCAGGCGCTTTTCTCTAAAGACTGTTCTGATGATCGCTATGCAATTGGTAAGTGAATAAAACTTTTACGACCGAATTCTATTAAAATTAAGGTCTTAATTAATATGACTTGATGCCACTTCACTTAAGCGGTGTTTCAGTATTCGGCAGTCATTCACCTGAAATCTGAATGAAGCGTGAAGATTCGAAAGTCGAATTTCATGTGGTGATTTGGAAATCAAAAGTGAATGACTGCATCAAAACTGCAGCAGAGTCATGTCCAAATCTTTGAGTCAAACTTCACGCGTGGGATTTGCATTTGGACAACAATTAACATAGTATTACAAAATTGGTTAATAGCTGGAGCCGAGATTATTATTAATGTAGAAATTTGTGTATTAAAATAAATATTTCGAAGTTTTTATGATCACCAACTACCTGCTCTATGTCGTATTAGAAGCAGACGCAACTAAGTGCCAAGCAGTTCATTTAGAAATCCATTTATGTTAATGGTGAATTAAAATAATAGTTTATTCATATAATAAATATGTTTTTAAATATTTAGATAATCTAACAATAGCAGGTCATAAGCGTTATTTAGTGAGCACTGAGAGCCATACATATTTAATACGGTACCATTGTCTGCGATAGCCGTGCGAAACGAATGGGAAAGTCTTGCGTTTTTTTCACGAATTATGAAATCTTATTCACTCCGGCATGTGTTTCGTTATATAGTGCAAATTTTCATTTTCCATATGCTTCTTTATGCTTTTTAGACTTGTTTAAGACGACTACACTGTTAAACAATACTCAAAGCTCAAACCCCCTTATTAATAAAATATTTACACACTGATACGCTAACCCATGTTGCTGTCTATGATACGTTGGAACTTGGAAAAGCCACTTGCGACTTGACAGACAATGATATTAACATAAATAAGCGTCCGTGGTGTAAATTGTTTATTCATTTGGGGGAAAAAGTGAAAAACTATACCCGTCGGAAAAAGTGAAAAACTATACCGCAAATATTATAGCCTGTTGATGTTACCGGGGCCGTTATAATTACAAATGTATTGATACCTCATTCATTGAAATCAGATCAATAAATTTTTTTTTTTATCGTGGACAGAGCTCGTTTTTAGGTCTGTAAAACGCAAAAATTTGTTGTTTTTTGTTGCTAATTAGTTGCCAAAAAAAACGATTTTGTTGCTCGAACCGATCCAGAAAAATCGTCAACAGATCTAGCTTAAAGTTAAGTTAGCGTGAAAAAATTAATAATGATGTGATATATTGCGTAAATGCGAGTTAATTTGTTGTATTAAAAAAATTTGGAAAAATAATAATTTCCATTTATGTGTAATTTTATATTGTCCGCGCCAGCTTAACTCCCAATTTTTCCGAGTAAAATTTATTTAAAAAATTTGTTGCTGCTTACGGCATCACACATCAACGCGTGTAGAGTCAGCAACAAAATATAAACCGGAAATCGGAAAAGTGTGGAGACCAGTTAACTAACAAACCGGTCACGCTAGCTTAACTTCCGATTTTTCCGAGAAAAATTTATTTAAATAATTTGTTGCTGCTCACGGGATGACTTGTCAGTTTGTATAGAGTCAGCAACAAAATATAAACTGGAAATCGGAAAACTTTGGAGACCATTTACCTAACAAACCGGTCACGCTAGCTTAACTCCCGATTTTTCCGAGTAAATTTACTTTAATAATTTGTTGCTGCTCATGGGATGACTTGTCTGTTTGTATAGAGTCAGCAACAAAATGTAGCCATTTTACCATTTCACGATTTTTGTATCGAGAAAAAATAGATATATGAAAAATAATATGAAACACCTAAAGTTCACCTCCCTCCTCCACCTCTTCAACCCTAGAGCGTCCTCCTTGGCTAATTGGTCTACTCTTTCATTCCCCCTAAGCTTACTTTTGCAGGTCAATGTAATTCTTTCAAATGAAAAAATAACAAGACGCGGAACGTGATGAAGCAGTTTTCTTTTTTATTGGAGCTAATTGTAACAATACAATTTACAATTGTGTTAAGTCTTAAGATGTAACTGTCATTATGATTATCGTGTCACAGACATAAGAATAAATAGAATTGTACTCGACGTGTTCAATTGATATAATTATCTTCATTGTACGCAGGCTTATTGCTCAAGTTCGAGGTTACGAAGCCCTGCTAAGTGCCAGGGATTTCAATGACATAGGCGCTACATACATCCGTACAGCATAGTCCGGTATCCAAGGACTTTACTTTTCGTTGGTTTACAGCGCATCTTAATGTCGAGTATGCAAGTTAAATTGATAGATGCCGTTTAGACTGAAAAATCGGCCATTGACATATTTATTGTCCTTTTTGTTCGTGTGTTAAATATAGTGCCGTCGAAGGCTTGCGTGTCTGTAAAGGACGTAAAATTATGCAGAAATGACAGAGACACATAATAATAGGTTAATGACTCATATTATTACTTCTCAGCGACCTCGCTATACTTCACACTATCATTGGCTAACCCAATTTAGTTCAAAGTGCATAGAATTACGACATTATATATTGATACATACCATTTAATTGAATTTCTTCGTCTATCTCCCTTACATCCAACAGACCTAGTGACCTTGTGATGGATGATTCGCCAATTGACCGGCAGGTCACCTCGCCTACTTATTAATTAAATACTAGTTATCGCTCACGGATCCGCCCGCGTTAAGGCAGTATTCAATAGTATACAATATGCATATTGTAGTTTGTACCTGCATAAAAACCTTCCTCTTATATTTCTCTGTATATTGATAAGAACCGTAGGTACTAAAATCTGTTGTATACCTAGCTGTGATGATATGATACTATGATAGTGACGATCGCTGAAGCTATATGCCACGCCATGAGAGTTAAGCAATTTTTTAACAATATAATAAATTTTAGTAGATGAAAATGTAAATTTATGTAAATTTTTATGATCTATTTTGATTACAAATAATTTATTTTAATTGATTTTTTTTATAATTTTTACAATTATTTTTTGTTACTTCTTTTTCATCAAACTTTTCTCTTTTGATTCCAATTATCACATAAACAAAAACAAAATACATAATTACATAATAATCTGAGAATGGGAATATTTTTGACAGTAGTTGGTGATCAAATTCAAACTTTATACCTTTTTAGAAGCGAAAAGAGCTAAGAATTTTATTTTCTCTTGATTTCTACATATTGTATGCGTTCTGGTATCCTTATTTAAGAAAATATCCTGAACCTCCTCATAAATAATTTATGTGAGATTACAACGTAATTGTTTTTTTTTTCAGTTACATCGTATCGAGTACGTGCACACGCGACATCTCATATACCGCGACGTTAAACCAGAAAATTTTTTAATAGGTAGATCAGCAACTAAAAGAGAAAAAATCATACACATCATTGGTAAGTTGATTTGTTTAGTAGATGGCTAGATTTAGCATAATTTTCTACTCAAGATTAGACATTTAGAGCAAACAAATCCATACTTATGATAACCTATGCCAGACACTTCAATTTCGATTAACAAATTATTTTTTTAAGTAACCCCCGAATTGTCAAGCTGGGAGCGAGCTGATAATAATGAGTTATAGCTAAGAACACTCAATAGTGTCAGCTTTCAAACAAAAACACTAAATCAAAATCGGTTCATCAGTTTGGGACCTACGATGTCACGGTCAGACATATACACATCCCTCTGTTTTCGTCCGGGGGTTAAAAATATTGTGCATAGGCGTGGCAGCGCTTCATTACCACATCATGCCACTTAAAACGGTCTTATATGACATTACCTATGTCGCGTTTAATTTCCTATTGCAGACGTCAACTAAAGGAAAAAATATTATTATAATGATAAAAAAATGTGAACAGTCGATAGTTATTCACCTTGCCATAACAAAACAGTCGCTCCGACCGCGACGCGAATCTAATTACTGCACTTTCCCGTCTGCCAGCTGCGCTCGCGACACGAACGACCATCTCCATACAACCACAGAGTAAAAATATATAATTATACTTACGTACAGAGAAACAGCATAGAACGATCCAAATCGATCCAAATTTGAAAATATTAACGTCCCCTTCAACGGCCCACAATTTTTCCACACAGTCGTGGGCACGCCGTATTCTTGTAGTAGTGCAATCAAATCGAAAGCTAACTATGTAGCTGTTTATCCGTTCCTCTTTCTTTAATCTGTGATACAACTTGTGTCCGTAATCCGTATGACATTTTACTCATAACTTTTTCCGGGATTGCTCTTTTGCTGACAAAAAATATTATTTAATGCGAACACATTGGGTCAATTTTGGACACATTAGGTCAATTTTGTACCATCACCTTTGGCGTGTAGCTTACTAGCTATATTAGTGATTGTACGTACTCAACATTTCGCCTTCTAGAGCTCGTTGTGGGGGCATTTTCACGAATCAATACCCCTCTCGGCCTTGGTAATCCCATTATGCACTGCAGACGTTAGCTGTGGCCTTAAACGCTTTGCCACTTTTCCTTCACTTGTTGTTATTATTTGATAACCGTTAAGATTAAATACAAATTATTATTAATGATTTTTATCAATTGAAGAAAACGCTTACTTATTTTTCTTCAGCGTTTCTTCAAAATTCTCCAATTGTTTCCTACAATTAAACTGGTCCGAAATTCGTTATAAAAATTACCAGGAGGTCGGTTAGCAAATTAGAAATGATGCTTTGCACTACTATGAAATAATTACTTTAGTTAAACTACAGTTGGCTTGTGAAAACATATTGCAATAAATTGTTAGGTTAGTCTTTACATTTCGAACATTTAACGATGACGGCTAAAAATAGCTTAAACTGTCTAGAAACATACATCGTTGTGAACAGTAGTCTGGTCCCATAACCCATTATTCATTTGTTTACCTCGATGACAGATTGTTGAAGAGTGGAGGTTAGTTAGACAGAGCCATTGTATGTAAAATTTTCCATTCTCCTTTCTGTTTCAAATGTCCATTATCATGAGCAAGCAATATAAAGAAAAATAAAATGAGTAGGTACTAGGGACTTAAATTTATTTTAAAATGAGATAAATATTTTTATTTTTACTGTAGTTAGATATTATTATATTTTCTCCAGAACTTTGAAACGATATTAAAATTAAGCAATTTACAGCAAAAGATAACTCTACCTACTATGTTATTATAGACTGTTTGAAAAGACGAAAAGATTGTCCAATAACAATAATTATTGTCATTTGTCTCAAAATTTCAGTGAAAATACAGTCCAATTCCAAGCATTCCAGTAACGGTGGGTGACAAAATGCGCGACGCAACTTGCGACTGTCTAACTGGGCCGCGGGCGACACTATCTGAGGTGTCAATCGGTTCCGGTGTTGTGATGTAGTGCAAGGAATATCTAGGCGTTTCATAGATACTAGGGCCGCATAGATAAGGACAATACTTTATTCCAAGGACCCGTTTTCACAATCTTCTAATAAGTGTCGAAAGGCTTATTCGGAAGTTATGCCGCTGCCTACTGTTATGCAAAGAAGCTATCTGATACTCATCAGTGGATGTGCAACAGGCACTAGGATAATTTTAAAGTTAATATTAATTTTGATAGCTTTGAAAATCAATTAGAGGTTGTGAAACGCCATGGCAGATGCGAAACCGCGTTTTTGTTAATTTAGCGTATTGATGCATGATTTCGTCACGTCACGCGAGTAGGAGATAATGTATGCCTAGAAATCTAAATAAAGCAATACGAATTATAACCATAGTAACTGACGAACAATAAGTTAGTCATACGCCGGAAGTTGTCAAGTCGAAACTAAATATTCTGCAATATGAATGCTAATGTGTGCGACTATTTCTCGAAAAATAATTACGCTTGCCCAGCGAGTGTAGTTGGGTAACGTCGCGATTCGTATACGCCAAGTAATTCAATCTTCCAACGAGATTTTGCGGTTGAAATGTAGGAACAAGTTGCCGCTCGACCGGGCATAAGATGAAAATCGCTTAACAACGCCGTTAAATCGTGCGAGTAAAACCACGTCTGCAGTCGTTGCGGTCACTTCCTTTGCGTTTAAATATTTCGAGGGGTCCTAGTGCAAAGGAAATTGTTTAGAAACTGGTCGAACAGAAATTTTGTCGATATTGTACATACAACACTGTTGCAGCGACAGATAGAATAATAATATTATAATGAGTTGAATGTTTCGTCCCAAAACAGCTCGTCCCATTAGAACGACGTGGGACAAAATACTGAAGTGATAGTAAGCGATGACTTATCCTTGTGATTTGTATAAATCGCGGCTATAATCTTATTGATTTATACATTCGATTACAAAATGGATCAGACCCTAAACTAACGTAGATTATGTTGGCTACAGTATACATAAGTATGGATTTGTTTTGTTACATTTGTAGAACATAGTGGTATTTTAATTTGGCTTCATTTTAATATTTAAGCCTTTATTTTAAGAAATGTAATATGAGCTAATGAACTGCAATCACAGATAAAACACAGAGCATATACAGAGAGCTGTTGTACCTAATTAGATTTCAGTATAAATCCTAATAAATTTTGTTGTAAATCACTTACACATGAAATGTAATGCTCTCAATAAAACCAAAACGCCTATCGGATTAACAAACTCACAGAGGTGTGCACAGTTTGAACACTGACAGTACACTAATATCGGCCACGCCCATTGTGATGACGTCAGGACCGACTTCTGCTACCTCCCCTTGCTATGTGTGTGATAAAATTAATTTTGATTTGTTAAAATCTTCTTTTTAATGGTTTTGTCATTGAATTATTATACCACTAATGAAAAGTTAAAAACTACAACCCGACTACGCAAATTAAACAGCCTATGTTACCCAGGCCATTATTACGAATCTACGGATACCTCATTCAATAAAATCGAATCGGTTGTTTAGCCGGTATAGTGGAGCAAACGTACATACATACACTTACATACATAGGCTGCCAAAATCATTACCCGTCCTTTAGGCTTCGCCGCAGTCGGGTAAAATATGTACTTAAATTTACCTTCCCTGTTTCTATCCACCAGTTGTATAATCTGTGGTTGTGCGTTTCAGATTTCGGTTTGGCCAAAGAATATATAGACTTAGAGACAAACAAACATATCCCATATCGGGAGCACAAGTCGCTCACCGGGACTGCAAGATATATGTCAATAAATACACATTTAGGAAAAGGTACGTATTATATATTCCAAGCTATCAATAGAAGTCGATCTGAGCGTTTTTGCCATGTCAACAAATCTCTTGGATCAATATTTTTTATTTATGGTAAAAGTTTAAAGTACGTAGTATATAATAAAGTGTTATAATTTTTTATTTCGCTAGCCGGCTATTTGTGTTTTGGGTTTTGAACAGGATATTTTATAAGTTATTAAAAAATATGTCAAATTGTTCGTTTGCAATTTGAACCATTCTTTGTTTCCTTTTCTTTCCTTGCAAATCAGCGTAAAAGTTTAAATAAATAATAAAGCCGCTAAAATGTGTTGTCTTGACGTCACCTTCTTGTAAACATCTGTTGTCACCTGTCAAGTATCAAATCAAACTAAACATGTCAAATCCTAGAATGCCTGGTGTTAACTTTGGTGAATTTACTATTTTAAATTGCCTTATAAATGGTGCAACACTAATAACGAAGAGAAACGCAGATATTCCGCACAAAACTTGAAAACAACACAAAAACACGTGGTCAAACGTAAAAAATAATTTAATCACACAAATTTATAGTAAAGAGTTTTTACGTAGTAGAGTAGTTAAGTCAAATTGGTTTTATATAATGTTTAGTGATAATTGATAAACTATCAACAGTTTGATTCATTTCATCATAGGATAATTGCCTATTATTGGTGGGTACTTTTATTCGGTGAATTATGAATTTGTTCAATTGCGTGCCCCATTAAAGTTGGTAGGTAACGAATACTGTGGCAGGGGTGAGAGTTGGCACTTGGGACGTTATAACGAGTGAACTTTTAATAGGGCAAGGTGTAATAGGATAACACCAGGCATTGGTTGACTCTATAGCTCTATACATTTTACAGATTTATATTAACCACTAGCTTTTGCCCGCGGCTCCGCTCGCGTAATTTAAGTAACTCACGGGGACACTGTACTTTTGCGGGATAAAAAGTAGCCTATGTTTTAATCCAGAGCCTAAACTACTTGGTACCATACAAAATATCATCAAAATCTGTTCCGTACTTTTTGCGTGAAGGAGTAACAAACGTCCATCCAACCATCCATACATCCTTCCTTACAATCTTTCACATTTATAATAGTACGCAGCAGGATTAGAATTTCAATTGATGCACAGAAACCGAGAATTTTAACTTTGGGGTTTTGAAGGACCAGCTGCCCTATTATAAACTTCAACTGACAAGTGGGAACACACATTTTGACGTTTGAACTTTTTAAATTGTGTTTTTAAAAGGTTAAACGTCAATATGAAGTCCATTCCCACTTGTCAGTTGAAGTTCATAATAGGGCAGCAGGAACGCAAGTGCGCTACACCAGGGGAGTTACAACACGTCTAGTGTAACTCTTCTGGTGTTGCGAGTCTGGTCCATTTCCTAAAAAAAATTAAGTTACCCTACAATTTTAAAGCAGTTAGCGAGCTGATGATGAATTCTATATAGCTCTCGATCATATTTCAAACAAAAAAAACTAGATCCAAATTGGTTCATCCGTTTCGGAGCTTTGATGCCACGGACAGACACACAGACAGACACGTCAAACTTATAACACTACTCTGTTTTCGTCGGAGTTAGTAAATAATTAAGAGGCTCTTAACTCTTAACTAGGGACATGATGTCCTTATCATTATACCAAGCATATACAATGCCAGGCCCAAATTTAAGTAGCGTCTGTGAATACGGCAGTTAGACATCATAATTTATTAAGTTTAAAATAAAAAGTTATATATGGAAAGTAAATAATATTGTATCTTTATTCAAAATCTCACTATGCATAACGGAATATCGCGTGACATACTATAACACGTCATAAAATAAATCCTAATGATAAAGTAGTGTTTTACATATTATAAGACTTGGGTTATGTTTCGCCTGGGTACTGGAGACCCGAGGGAAGGTGGAGCTTTCATCTGCCTCCCCAGGACAAAGCCAGGGCACCAAACAAATCTGTTGGAGCGCGACTGCTTCGTCGACGGCGCGTAACATCTCGCGTCGCGTCTACGCGCTAATGTGCTAGGGGGAGACTAGTCTGCGGAATCCGGCGGTCCCGATAAAATTCAAAGCACTGTAAATATAACTCTGCGTTAATACAATAAAGTTGAAAATCGAAGTGTCGAGCTGTATAAATGACATTGACTTTTGACTCGACACTTGTGTGTTCGATTGTCAGCTCTATTGCCTTAGCACAGAGTTCTAGTTTCAATATTCTGAATTTTCACCGGCGTTCCGGATTCCGGAGCATATAGTATCAGCCTATGGCAGGGGCGTGCGCTCCTTGTAGGCAGAAATGCAGTGCTTTACTTGTCATTCACAGATATTTTAATAAAACGTTCGTACGTTTTAGATGACTTTAATTAATAGTAAATAAATTAATTTAAAAAATATAATAACTTAAAAACGCTTAATATTTTATAAATAGCAAGTCATGCCGGTAAGTTCTGCAGGAAAAATCATCGCATGTGTGTATAATTTTCATACTTCGCAAACGCACACATCCATGAATATCGATATGATTATATAGCGGTAACTCATGCGGCAGGCGATGGCCGAACCGAGAGCCGAGCCGAGCTGGGAGCTCGGTTCGGCTATCCGATCGCTTCCGAAAACCGCCGAACTGGCTTGTCGGAAATTATTCGTTGCCTATAATCCGACTAAAAATAATACGACGCGAACTAATGAATCATGTATGCACATTATGCATTTTTGTTTAGTAAGGTTTTATTTATTTAAATAGCAGAAACATTTTGTGTTTCACGGGGGCCATATTGCATATTTCATGTGATAAGCATTGTTTACAATTTAATCGCTCCTGTTTATTTATAGTTTTCTTAAAAGATTTTTCATTTTAACATTTGAAAGTGTGTACATTTAACAGTTTCTTACTGAGTTTCTATAATAATTGTAGTGATTTGCTTTTACTAGTGCGTTTGTTGATTTTTTTAATGTTATTTGATTGTAAGGGTTTGCGTTGATAATGTGTGTTTATTAAAAATTAAAAATAACAAGTTCTCACAATTGTCATTCAGTGAAAAGATTCAAATTCTGTCTAAAGGTAGGTGTGTACCCGAGTTACAACAATTAAACCAGCAAAAAAATAATGTAACTCGAAAATTTCATGTTAAAAGTTATGAAACGTATAACTGGCTGTGTGGTTGTGTATACACAATTAAATTATATTGTTTTCCTTGATTTATTTAGTAATTCTAGTACAGTATGGACTGATTCGGGATATTCAGATTTAAATAATTTCTATTCCGCGGCCTCACTCACTTGGATAAGATATTTGAGGTGGCCGATATCTTGCGTTTATTTACATCGGGATATAGTAATCTCAAGTAACCGGAACCTTGAATATGTGAAAATTGAAGCTGACTGACTGGTGAGTAGTTATAATATTGTAAAATATGCTTATTATTTTACTTATTAGAATTTCTTTCGCCGCGACGATCGATCGCTGTTTTGTCTGCGTTGCCGTAGAAGATGTACATGAATAGTAGTACATCTAAGACTTGCTCTGTTGGCATGGTTTCGACTTAGAGATCCGTCGCTTGGCTGTAGCTATGCTAAAAATCTATAAACGAAAAAGTTTTTGTGACCGAGTACTTCGCCGCATACCCAGTGTCATAATACTGTGCACGCCACTGGCCTATGGGTGGCGGTAATCGCTTGCATCACGCGATCGGTCAGCTCGTTTCCCGATCTTATTCCATGAGAAATATGTCGTTAATTTGTCCGAAGACGATAAATTGTGGCCAAGATCTAGGCTGTCTAAGGTTGTTCTAAATACGAATCCATTGTGGCCAGTGTTAATTACGTGGGCGTATTATAGATCTTTATCGTGACCTAGTCAGTGATGACATACATCAGGACTTTTGAACTTTGTAAATTAGGGATAAGACTAGAGAAACCTACTACATTATAATGTTGCTGACTTTTAACAAAATATGCCTTTTTTCAAACTTTCCAAGGGGAAAGAAGGCTCACTTTCTAATAGAGCTACGTGTGGATACATCGTTTGTTTGTTAAGAGATAATAAACCCTTATTTAAACAGCAAATCCTATTACCATCATAAATGTGTTATGAATGTATAGGCTACTTTTTATCTCGAAAGCGGGTGGAGCCGCGGTCAAAAGCTAGTAGTTTCTTACATTTCTTCGAAATATAAAGTATTAATAATTTTCTGTATGTCATTACTTTCATGAATTTCTTACTTATGAGCAACACTGTCGAATGGTGAATTAATGTAAATTGAGTATTATTTCCAAAATCAGCCGGTTAGATTCCTGGTTAGGGAAGTTGATTTATTAAAAATCTAGTAATGCAGTTTCAGTTTTTATCAAAATCGGGTTCGCTACACTTTTCAGGGGGTTACGATTTTGACAGATTCTCATTCGATAACGTTACGCCGCTGTCAAATGTTCCTGCTTGACCCACAGCATTTTTCCCTATTCCTTATAGTTTCGCCTTTCACCTACCGTGCCCTGTTAAAAAACATTCTCTATACCGTGTAACTATCTTAACAATTACATTTTTATGTAACTATTCCTAACGAACATTGCAACATTATTACATTAACATAAAAGTCAAGTTCAGTGTCTATCGATTTGAATTAAGCTATTGACGGTCAATAATTGACCACATAACCAGTATATTTGGTAATATGGAGGAAAATATCCTAGTCTAACAATGTAACAAATATGACGTATTAAAGTAATCACGTGGCTCAATCTACGGGTTCAATAGGAATCTGGTTAATTAATGGCTACTTTATAATAATATCTATGGACGCTTAACACCATGTCAATCTGGTCCCGTGGTAAGTTCTCGAAGAACTTGTGTTACGGGTACCAGACAACGGAAATATATTCAATACTTTTAATATTATACACATATTTAATACACATCCAGACTTGATTGTTGGTGCTCAAGCCGGGATTCGAACCCGCGACCCCCGGCTTGAGCACCAACACGCTCAACCACTGAGCCAATATTTTTTGAATAAATAATATTTATTTTCCAGAACAATCTAGACGCGACGACTTAGAAGCGCTCGGACATATGTTTATGTATTTTTTACGCGGCTCCTTACCCTGGCAGGGTTTAAAAGCTGATACCCTCAAAGAGAGATACCAAAAAATCGGCGACACCAAAAGAGCAACTCCGATTGAGGTAAGGAAAATTCCGTTTTTCGATGTCACAACAAGACATTGGTATGTGGTACAAAGTGCCTGCATAGTGAAATACAGTGGATGTATCACGCGAAAAGGACGAAGAAGACCCAAATTGAGCTTTTCGTGGTTTATTTACTACTTAATATTAATTTTATCATTCACACCCACAAAGAGATGTTCTGATTTTTGAGATCAATTTAGCTACCGATAGCGATCCGTCGCTGCCGCCATTCAATTTTCATACATTTTAGACGCTTTGCCGCTTGTCTTGTGCTGCGCTGTGCAGCGCGGAGCAACTTGACATTCGAACTCTTACAATAAAACGTGTGTCATGTCCAATGAAAAAAGTTCAATTTTGAATAGCTATCTTAAAAGTGCAGCACCGTGTCGCGTATAGTTTCGTTTGGTGTGAATTGACCCTTACGATTGCACACGTTAGGGCAGAACCTAAATATTTGCAAACTGTAACGGGAATCGTTGGCAATCGGTTGAGTTCGGCAGCAGGCTACTTTGTGACGAGTCTAAACTCTGTTAAACTTTATGACGTCATAAATAAGGCTACGACTATATGATCCGGAACCCGGCGGGCCCGGGTAGTTTCGAGTGTCGAGCTGTCATATATGACATTGACATTTGACTCGACACTTGTGTGTTCGATTTTCCAGCTCTATATATATATCTAAGCGCAGAGTTCTATTTTCAGTGGTCTGAATTTTCGTCGGCCTCACGGATTCCGGACAATATAGTCCCAGCCTAACTGTACACCGTGACGTTTCCAGGCGCTATGTGAAGGCCACCCCGAGGAGCTGGCCACGTACCTACGCTACGTGCGCCGCCTCGACTTCTTCGAGACACCCGACTACGACCAGCTGCGCCGCATGTTCCGCGACTTGTTCGAGCGGCGCGGCTACGTCGACGACGGCGAGTTCGACTGGAGCGGCAAGACCATGGTAAAGAGATCCGACTGACACGCACATATAAATTATATATCTGTCTCCTTCTAATGTACCCACTAAAAACAATGCGAACACGCCATTGCCGTCGCTTCATCGTTCTCCTTCTAATTTACCAAGCAAAAAGGGATGGAGGAGTTGTAGGGCAGCAAGAAATTGTTTTTCTGATGAGTGACGTCTGACGCGCACACACTGTAATTACCTTGTGCTTTTGTAATTTACGTAAAGAGACAAAACTAGAATGCACATACCTGTCTCTTTCTTGTGTCCTGTATAAAAAGATGCAAAATATTTTTATTACGACTGGTCCATCATAAATTACGATAGCATAAAGTATACATATTATTTTATAAATAAATGCTATTATTTAATTTTACGCTACAATCATATTTTGAAAAATATGCATTCTTTAGGACATTTTTTTTTATCTCTTGCTATAGGGTCAATCTCCAAGAATTTGTTAACGACTAATGACGTTAGGGTTTTTGTGCACTAAACGGAATTTAATCGTCCTGCGGCCAATTTTTTACTCATAATGCCCTTATCCGACCATACTGAGTGAACTTTTGAACTGGCCTCCCAGTTCATTGTCGTGAATTCCGAAACTATAAGGAATAGAGAAAAGTGCCGAAATAAGTTGCGAATGAATCAATGAATCAATTTCTCTATCCAGGAACCGAACCGACTTTATTATATTATACACACCGTATATATTTCTTCTAAAATGGCCATCCACTTGAAATGTTCAGCCTCAACATAGAGGATTATAAGTAAAAATAATATTATAATATTATAAAAATAATAATATTAATATATATCGTCCAGTAGCCAAATTGTTAAAATATTTCTCTTATTCCTATAAACATAAGTATAAAATTGGCTGCCAGACGATAAAATTCCGTGTAGTACACAAAAACCTTAACGTCATTAGTCGTTATAAAATACAGATTCTTGGAGATTGGCCCCACAATTTACGAAAGCGAAAAAGACAGGATGTTTATAATAATATGTCGAACTAAAGTGTATCAAAAGATTCTTCTTTAAAATAAATTTCTCTGAAAATTGAATTTTGAACTTTGTGGCTTAAGATGCGATGTAGATTTTTTAATTCTATAGTTACCTGAATTATTTTTTGTTGCCAAATATTGTTGTTTATACCTACAGCACACACGCTTCTTATAGATTTGCTACGACTAAGACTGAAGTAACAAAATATTTTTTTACTTATGATTTTGCTGCCAATAACCCAAACTAACGTTTCGTTTTCGATTTACCAAATATTTAATCGCAATTTTACCAGCGTCTGTTTGTGTTAATCGTTTGTCTAAATATCATGCCTTCTCTTTAAATAATAATAATAATTAATATTATTATTAACTATTTGTAAATTTAAAAAAACGAGAGAGTTAACATGATATTTTAGCAACTTTGACAGGCGTTGTTGAAATTGGCACTTAATGTATGTACTTCAAAAATTTAATCCATGTAGTTATTTTTGTCACATAATTTTATATTTATATCATTAATAATTATTTATAGTAATACTATAATTAGTCATAAAAAGTTAATTAAAATCGGAAACGTTGCAATAATTTTATTTTTTTAATGAATATAATATTTAGCTTTAATGCAATGGTGGATAATATATTGCTTAATTTTACACTAATTGGTTTGTAAATATAGTTATTTCTCATCATTTATTTGTCTTTTCTTGTAAAATATTTTGTAGCTTTTTTTCTATAGGTTTTTTGCAGCACATTTTTTAATTCTTCTCAATATGATAAATCGGAACAGCAAATTGAATTGATTGAATGGAAAAACATCGACAGTCTGTCTTTTTGTATAATATCTGTAGAAAAAAAATATTTTTTTCGATTGTCTTGCTACTCCTGCAGGTTTTTGATTTACAAGTGCATGACTCTGTGCGAAATTCTTGAGGTTTTGGGTAATATTGTGCTGATCATTTAAGATTTCTTTTTTCTTTTCTTTTAGACATGATTAATTATTATTATTACTTTCTTTTTTATTACTTTATTTTGTTTTGATTAAAGCTTAAAAAGAAGTTATGTTGTGTTACGAAGATGTTGTGAAGATTTGTTTGAAACGACAGGTAAATGATGCTTTATGCTTCGAACCAACGATACTTCCTCTGATAAGGTACTCGTACAAAAGTATGACACCTTTCCGTAGTACAAAAGTATGACACCTTTCCGTAGTACAAAAGTATGATAAAGACTTGAATTATTTAAACATTTACCTACATAATATTATATGTAGGTATATATATTATGCAGGTAAATGTTACTACATAATATATGTAAATGTTATGTTGGTAATGAAGATTTACTATTTCAGCCATTAAAATGTCATTTTTATTAATTTGTCTGATTAATTTGTCAGTTAGAAGAGAAAGAGTTGTTTCAGCTGTCATTTTAGTCACTGAAATTAAAAATCTAAAGTCAGTTTGTGGCCTTATCGTAGTATCGTGTGTTCGTCGCCTTATAGGGGATTTACATGTGTCAATTTACGCCGCACGGCAAAAATCGACCGCGTAAATGATTTTTTACTTTGATTATGAGAAATATTTTTTTGCCTAAACGTCTTAACACACGCTGTGAATCATGTGCCCGAAGTATCCGTAATTGATTTTCGGAGACGTTATATTATAATATACTGACGTACAGCGAAACAGCTTTCATAGAGTGATCCAAATTTGAAAATTTGGACGTTCCCTTCAACGGCTCACAACTTTTCCACACAGTCGTGGACATACCGTATGCTTGTAGTAGTACAATCAAATCGTATGTAACTATGTAGCTGTTTATCCGTTCGTCTTTCTTTTATCTGTGGCACGGCGAACATCGACCCATGTGAACCCCGCATTACCGAGCTTTGCATGTTGCATGCCGCAGCCCGCCAATATGCATGTGATGAGAGTGTTGCGCAACGCGCCCCCGTCCAATATCGTTAAAAATAAATCCGACAAGGTCAGTGGAGTGGAGTATCGGCTAATTGGTAATCCTGTATGACGGCTAATTGGTAATCCTGTATGACGGCTAAATGTAGCTTAGCGCTCATACAAAGACTACGTGAGTCTTCAAACGATTCAACATACACGAACATGAGTTTGTAAAGTTTTCACAGAACGTCAATTTTTCACCCACCATCGTTTTGTAGACGTTGAAATGTAAAATTTGACTAGGTTATAAATTATAATAGTTTGTCGTGTTTAGCATATCATCCATATCACGTTTAGCATTACTTTATCTATTAGGTGTTTTACTTTGGAAAATATGCTTTTGAATTAATTTCATTAATATTAATAATAATTAAATTTTTACCTTCATGCTCTATAAAAATGCAGAAAAACTCTTAAGAGTTAAGTCTATGGGTCATATTCAAAATTTTCACAAAACACTATGTTATTTCATCTAGTAATTAGTAGTTCCATGTTTGTAGTCTCATCGTTATAAGTAGTAATATTTAGTTATTAAACGTTTATTTTTAACATTTTTACCAAATATTTATGAACTCTGTTTTGGTATTTCTAGTCTACACCGGTGGGCTCAATCCAGACTGGCCATGAGGTTATCGTGTCGCCCAATAGAGACAGACACCAACCCTTCCACAAGGTAATTACACTTAATATTTTCCGAATTAGCTTCCGGCTATAGGTAGTTTATGTAAATAAATAAAAAATATATTAATGCTTCTAATAAATGAAAATAAGTTTAGTTCTTGCGATTCTTGTGATTTCTCGTATTGCTAAGATGATTCTCTAATCACCATACTATAATTTAGGTTACTCCAATGGTGTGCACTTAATGTTAAAAAAGAGATTAAAAAATATGATACGCATGTGCGTGCGTACGTATACGAACGAACGCAGCGTGCACGCATTATACTCTAACGTAACGCATACGCATCAAACGTGTACAAGAACGCAAGAACTAGAATAGAATATGTCTAATTGACGTCACTTTTTTGTCGGAACAGGATGATTTGTGTGATTTGATGAGTGGTTTGGGTGAGGACGATGAGGAAGCGCTCATACTGTACCGAGAGGTTTGACCCGCGACCCCGTGTGTTGTTTGTTCTGTTCTCCTAGTACATACGCCATACATACATTTTGCACGCATTCATTCTTGCGTTTCTGAATTACATTTCCGTGTAAATGTAATATTAACAACAATATTTAAATAACATTTATTATATCCTAACAACCTAGTAGCATTATTATATTATTATGATATTAATATTATGTAACAGTGTATTCCTATTTATAATCTATTGTTCTAACTTCTAAGTTTAAAATAATTATGTGACAGAGTCTAGTGACACAGTTGTGTTTCATTCTAATATAATATTAAGAATATTTGTTAAGAATTATATATTATATATTATTATATGTCATATTATTATTTGTTTATTTATATGTTTTTATCCCTGAAAAATAGTCTCAAAAATAAGGGCTAAGAAATTTCTATAATCTGTTCTACTTATTTGAAGTATGTTAAGGTATTTGGGGGTAGCATGCAAATTTTTGTTCTAATAGGTATTTGTACAAATCTGTTCACGGACTGAATACATGAGTAAAGCAAATATTTTTTGGCTACAAAACTCAATTATTCTTCGTGTTATGTAGTGCTACTAGCTAGTGTGTACTGTGCTAGATATTTTCTTCGTGATACATAAAACAATCTTGATTTTAGTCGTAGCTAGCTAGCCTTTAAACCAAAAAAGTGTATGAGCTAAATTTAAGTCCCCTTCTGTGTTGAATTTGAGTTGTTTACATGGGTAAACAACTAATTGAAAATTTTATCAAACATTTGGGTCATTGCTCATGAGTTTATACTTAAACTCACGTATCAAAACTTATATGTAAAGTATCAAAACTAACAATTCCAGGGCGCGGTGAAGGACTCCGGGACAGGCGGCACGGCCAACACGGGCGGCAACTGGCCGCACAGTGGCAAGGCCACGCCGCTCACGACGGGGCACCTCACACCCGCAGACAGGCACGGCTCGGTGCAGGTCAGTACACAACTAATAACAAGTACCTGGCCAACCCAGCTTTGTTCGGAGTTTTAATAAATTTTAAAAAATAAAAGAATCACAAAAATATTTATCTGACCGGACCGGGATTCGAACTCACGGCATTCCGAATTTTCGAACAATGGAAAAATTATACACACGCGTACCAAACTTCCAATCGGACTGCCGTAACAAGGGTCGAAATTATTGATAAATATAGCTTAAAAATACGCAGTTTAGACCTAGTTAGATCGATTTTTCTCCACCAAAACTTCCTGCATATTAAATTGCTCTATATTATGATAATACTTGCAGCCGTTTTCGAGAATCTGATTATATAAATACAAGATTGTCTCGTTTAAAGTATAAGATATACATATTTGGTAAAAAAAAGGTTTAATAAACAAATTTCAAAATTTAAGTAATTCCCGACTCCCGGTAACAGTAAAATAAATAAATAAAAAACATTATACAACAACCCTTGGGAATCTGTCAGTGGAAATAATTTGTTTCATAACTTTCATGTAATGTAACTAAAAAAGCAGAATATTTATACAATACTGTTTAATGGCTGAAAAATATTTTATTTTATAATAAGTCACTGCTCTACGTTATTAAATACAAACAACATAAAGAAATACGTTGTTTCCTACTATTTATATATTTTATGGTCGCGAATTAAAAGAGGAATAAAATCAAATTGCTTATCAATTAATGCCAAAACAGATTAAGTATGATTTAATTCGGCGATGTGCAACCAAAACACCTAAATATCATGTTTGTGATGTAATAATTTAAGTTTTACGTGCCTAAATGTTTTATTATTTCAGTAAATCAGAAAGTAATAAAAAAATTTATACACCTAGCATGAATCCTATTATTATATTTTTATATTTATATTTTTTGTGGAGCATGATTTATTATTTTGTCTGAATGTATATCGTTGTATTTATTTTTTAGCTGTTGAAGAATAAACATTTTCGGTATGTGAAATTCCCCGGATCCGTGTCGACGGTCAGTTTTCAACTTTTGCGCCGTTGTGTGGATGTTTGCATGGCCGTGTATGATGCAGTATTGACTAAACAACTTAAAAAAGTTATCCTATAAGGGTTCCGTTTTTTCTTTTGAGGTACGGAACCCTAAAGAAGTTACAATTTTTATTTATAAAAAAATGCAATTAATTGTCTCCTAACTTTTCTTCTTTCTCTTATCATAGGATTGTACTAATTCTAGACTAACAAAAATCTATCTAGAAAATTCTCAACAGCAAAGCTCGTTAAATAGACCAGTAACCACTAGCTTTAGATTAAAGACTAATGAAACTATCAAGAAAGATGCACTTCAAAAATAAAGTTTAATTAAATAATGTTGCCGTTATAGTAAATATTAAGAAATAAAAGAACTGAAAGAAAGCTAAAACCACTTATGATGGCTACACTACTACTACTATTCGCAACTTTAAAAGTCAATACCGCATTTATTAAAGCTTATTTTTTTATTTACTCTCCGTGAAGCTTTTACGTTTGAATTAGTTTTGCAATATCAAAATCTTGCGAGATTTCAATTTAATATTTAAATTTCGTACCGTTTAGTCTTTCTTCGTACTAAAGTGCGATCGCGGAGCACATAGAATTTCGTACATTGACTCATCACTACATTTCTCTCTCACTCACACACGAATATATTGCTATTGCCCTCGTTTCGCGTAAACGCAGGGTTACGAAATTCTACGTGCCCCGCGACTGCACTTTACAAATATTTCTAAAGTCAGCACAGAACTTACGTCATGTTTAAAAGATCATGATAAATAATTAGCTCAGAATTTTTTTATAAGATCACATAGGTTATTTAATTTGTTAAGATGATATGTTTAGATTTAATCATAATATTTTTGATTACAATACTGCTTACTAAAATTTGCTTAAACGTCCAAAAAACTAATTCGTTTACTAATGCTCTTGTTTCGTTAAGAACACGATTTATGTTGTTGCCCAGCACTTAACTGCTTTTAAAGTTACTGTTTTGTTTTGTCATGAATATTTAAATATATTTCTTTGTCCAGGAGTAGATTCCAAAAACGTTGTATAGCGAAAGACAAAGAATGAACGAAGTCTAATTGACGTCAAGTCAGATGTCGGCCGATGTCAAGTCACAAGGCGTACCTGTCGAGGTACGCCTTGTGTTAGACATCTGCCGTAAATAAGTGTATTATTATTCAATTATATAAAAAATAACAAATTAAGTACATACCTAGTAGTTGCAAAAAACTTTAAAATGTTGCATAGTGCTTCAAGTTGATACTAAACGAATATAAGATAGAGATTTTTTAATACACGATAGTTTATCTGATATGGTAAAAATATGTTAAGAGTACCTAGATAACATAATATCATTTTTGAATAATTTTATATGATATTCCGCAATTAAATATTTATGAATTCTAGCTTAACCATTATAAAACGATTTCTGTTTCTCACTATTGCGACAGTATTTTCAAAAAAAATAAATATGAAATATTATTCAATACTTAATGCTTCAGCTGCTTGTGTAGTAGAAGTAACTTCAACAAATGTTCAAACTGACTGGAAGGAATATCGCTGTTTCATCAAAATATCTTGCCGTCTCGTTATAACGATAAAGATTCCATCTAACATTAGCCATTCACCATCTGCCTATCGTCCGATCGGCATGAAGCTACCGATTGGTACAATTAGAACTGACCGTGTATGGGCGATAATTGCCATGACAGTTTAGACCACCCATTCTCAACCTGCGGCCCGCGCGCCGCATGCCTTAATAAAATTTTATAATAGTGTTCACCATTTGAAGAATAGCATTAAAACATATTTTCAAAAACTATTTTTTTTTTTAATAAAGTAAATTCATCATTAACTTTGGAATTAAGTTGTATTCAAACCTAAATAGTTTTTGCTTGCGGCACTCGACACCATGACTGAAACATATTGTTTGTGGCACCTATAAAAAAGATTGAGTATGGCTGGTTGATACTTATGTCAATATGGACGATTGGATCAAGCCTGCAGCGTCATGCCCATATAACGATAGGTAGTATGGTGTATGGCTACACTAGTCTCATCAAGGTTAAATCACACTACGCGGCAACAGAGCAAAGCGACAAGTAGCGACAAGAGACTTCATATTAAATTGTGTTATGAACACTTTGTCTCTACGTGTAGCGTCGCTCTGCTGCCGCGTAGTGCAGTCGTACTTTAAGTGCGATGACATAAAGATGTCATTATGGCGGCTTAAAAATATTTTCTCTCCAATTCCATGTTTTCTCTGACCCGAATATACTTAATCGTACGATGACATCAGGTGGTGAGTTCAACGAACGGAGAGCTGGGTGCCGATGACCCCACAGCTGGCCACAGCAACACGCCCATCACCCAGCAGCACCACGAGGTCGACGTGGTAGATGACACCAAGTCAGTGTTTCAACTGTATGCATACCTTTTTATTTTTTTATTTTTATTTTCACACTCATTCGTCGCATCCACTGATACGGACTTAAACAGTAGTTTTCTTCATGATCATTGTTAGACTATATAGTCCTTTCAAGTAGAAACTCTATTGTTGGATAGTTAATAGAATCAGGCGTTACTTTGCGGAAATCCATAGCATACAATTTATTTAATATTATATCTAGCAATATCCCGCGAAAAAATATCTTCAACCTGCAAGCAAATGTGTGAGTGCACGCATAAGCATGCGTAAAGCACCTCCCTCCTCCCACACTGCTTATGCGTACACTCAGAAACAGCCCCGAACCCGGAGCATCCTCAGGAAGTGGACCTGCGAACAAAGTTCTAACGAAGAACACGTCTAGTTTTGCAACCTGCATTGTGGCGTGGGGTCTTGCACGATCTTGCTGACATTGTTGCTTGTGTGGTGGTGGTGTTTGCACGATCTTGTTTCTGAGTGTGCATTTATATGCAGTGTGGGAGGGAGCTGTGTTTTACGCATGCTTATGCGTGCACTCACACTTGCTTGCAGGTTCTGGGTATTTTCTCGGGATATTGCTAGATATAATATTAACTAAATTATAAGAAATTCGATTATCCAAATATACCTGTCACCTAATAAACTCATTTTTTTATCATTTAATTGTAAGGTGCAATATCTTATTTCTAGTAACAAAATTACAATCCATGAAGTGATTACAAGCAGACTATGTAAAATCGTCATGCAGGCAATCTGTCTATTCCAGATGCTGTTGTTTCTTCAAACGCAAAAAGAAGAAGTGCGCCACCCGCGCGTACAAGTGACGCGTGTGCCCCACGTGACCGCCCCGCACTCGCCCCGCCCGCCCCTCTCACACCCGCGAGTATTCCGTGCGTGCATGCGTGCGTGCATTGCGTATGCGGACGCGCAACATGCGTGCATCGTGCTACTTGCGTAGGTTTACCTGCGTTCGTGCCTCATATATACGTGCGCGAAACGTGCTTGCGTCTAGGTGTGTGCGTGCGACTTCCTACGTACGTGTTAGCGGCATGCATGCATTTAGATACGTACGTGCGTCCCGCCGCATGCATGAGTTTCGCCACGCAGTAACCTCACGCCCTGCGCGCTCCACTCGTTGCACCAAGTAATACGTTCCTTTACAAACATATTACACTCCGAACTCATCACACGCGCACCGGTCATGCGTCACTATTACCTACAAGTATGTTCATATGGTTCCAAATCTATTAATACAAATAGCACACTAGTTAGTGCTACTTGTGTATTGTCGCAGTAGAATTTCGAACACGGCGCATAACACTCGAATTGTTTGGTTCCATTTACATCAGCTCAAAAAGTGACGTCTTGTAATAACGTACGTAACGTATGACTCAGTGCAGAAATATATTTATCATGCGGTTTCAATAAATCTTTATTTTTGTTAATTTTTCATCAAAAAGATTTGATATATATGAATAGATTATGTGAAGTAAATCAACAAATATATTGTAATTTTTTTTTATCAAACTAGTGAAATTGTGATTAGCGCTATGTGTATGTAGTTATTATAATTTAATTTTTTATATATTAGTCATTATTACTTAATAATATAATATTGTTTCACCAGTGGGATCTGGCTCGCTAGTAATGTACGATTAACATAATTATATGTACTACGAAAAGACTTAGTTGTATGCATACGGACGCAGTGGGATGTAGGCTTAAGTTGTAACACGCTCTATGCCAAAAAGTGCTTGTTTAACTGCACGCATAATAAAAATGTAAAAAAATATTTCATTATATTTTTCTCTCCTGAATAATTAGCATATAATCTCTAATCCGCTAGTAAATCATAAGTCCTCTATAATTAATAACTTCTTAAAGGCCTTCAATCCTATGTGTGTCATCATAATTATATCATATTATGTGCACACTGTCGTCATGTTTTTGTGTCATTTGATTTATCAACACGGACATAGATGATTTTCTGACGCTTCTGTTTGGAAAATATATAAAAAAAGTGTAAAAAATATGCTAATAAAATTAAGCAGCATAACTATTCTTGAAATATAGAATTTTACCATCTATTACAACCATCAGGGTTAATGAAACCACAAATATTTGGGCAAAGCCAGCAAAGCAAGTTGATTGCATTTAAAAGAATAATGCACCACAAAAGCGTAAAACCATTTGCTTGCTGTAAACAGAAGAGTATTATTTTATACATATGGGGAAGATAGTATATCCTTGAAGATATATCCTTGTGGAGTTTCGGAAGTATTTTGATAGACTTATTAATGATACGTAGTACATATAATGTTAACACTATCGAAATATGTACATATTTATATCACACTCGTGCCTCTCGCACATATTTTATGTATAATATAGTCGACATTACCTTTAAAAAACACTTATTTAACTGAATCTGAGAGGCGTAGACATAAACCAAATGTACATGACACATAGCGTCAATATACAGTACGAATCGCAGTATTAATTTATTAATTTTTGTGAAATTAGATTCGGCAGCTTTTTAAATTCGACTAATTCGACCAATTCAGCATTTTCTTATTTCGCAGGCAGTATGACGTCCATTACTAAATTTCACAATAACTAGACATTCACTTTCGTCAATAAGGGTAATTAGAAATCGGAGTCAATTAAAGATTTTGCAAGTCATTTATAATAATTACTTTTGACAAAGACGCAAAGCTTACGTCGCAACGCAAAGCGTTGCGTGCACGCCGTTCGTCTTATATAGCAATATACGGCGAATCAACTTATAATATTTGCTCAATTACTATGAATTAAAATACAATTAATTTTCATTACCGATGTAAAGAGATTGGCAACACTGTTGCTTACGAATTACAGTTTTAATATCCTCGTTTCTTTTACCCATATTGACATACACTTCCTTAAATGTTCTTAGCGCATCATTCATTTTATTCATTCGAAAACACTTTTTAAATAAGATGTAGGAAATATTTTTTGTATCTCCATACATATGTTAAAAATATCGTTGTAGATTGATTTTATTGTATGGTGTTAAACGAAATCAATGCTAGTAAATTTATATTGTTATCAGAACTATTTTAAACTTGTTGAAAATATCAAAAACTTGTAATTTTTTTGTCGACGACACTAGAAAAATCTTGTTTTTTTGGTTTGTGGAAATTAAAAATTCATGTAAGTTATAAGACGTCTATGTGACCATGGGCCTTAATTATACAAATAACATCTTCCGAGAAATTTGACATGCCATTCAAAATACACAACGAGAAATTCTGTAGAACAAGAAAAATCCTAAAGTGATTGCCAATTTTTATGAGCAGGCTATAATAATAATGTATTGTTAAGGTCCGTGTGCTTTAACTTCTGTGTCATAAGTATAATAATCGAGCTATATCTAAGCGCGAACTATCATGTAAATATAGGCGAAGTGCGGTTGGCAAATTTAATGTTTGTGTTCCCGTCCGTAGTGATTTATTTTTCATCCTCACTAAAGAGTATTTATTTGTTTTTGATTTGTCTGTACCACGCGTTAAAGGTCCATTCCATGTGAGAAAACTCAAACAAAAGTCTGTGGATTACACCTCTTTTGCACGTGGGGAAAATTTCGCAGAGATACCAAAATTGCTTCAATTGTTAAAGCGTTAACAGTATTTATAAAAATTGTATTTTTTTTAGCAAATAGTAAAGTTAGTGGGAGTAAAGGCAATAATACTCAGAGCAGTAATAATAAGGGTAGGAAAATTGCGATTTTATCAGTTCTCACGCCCGTGTAAAAAAGGTTTTATCCAGTAATCATCAACAAAGCGTAGAGCAAGTAGTGTCGCTTGTGCCCGTTTAGTGAGTCCATGTACTTCCATGGGAGAGTACTTGTTTGGTACATAATATGTAATGAATTACCATAACATAGTGGATGTACTGAAATTGTGTGATGAATTTCGTCTTTCGTCTGCGGCGTGCTCAATATTGATGTAATATGTTGGTAATTTATTTGTGTGAATATAAATACATTTGTGGTTTTTTTTGTCATATTTGCAATACATAATTATTTATTCGAAATCCTCTTTGGTCGTGTGGATCAATATAAACTCTTGTTTTCGGTAGCGGCTCATTAAATTTAATATAATATGTTTGCAGCTGATGATGTCGAAAGTTTTTGAACCAATTTTTTTACGATTATCAGTATAACAATGTTGAACACGCCGTGCACCCTATGCATATTGTAGGTATAATTTTATTTAGTCATTACGTACTTTAAGTTCAGTTTGTGCGAGAAGTAACATTGTATTGGCTCCGTTCCTATAGTGAGGCCACATACTTCCTTTTATTTATGCATATATATTTATAGTTTAAGTGGAAATTCAGTTCCATATCATACGAAATATGCTCTGAAGTGTCGGTAAAAGTGTGGTGTATGTTTATAAATATGCGTTACAATTTAACTTAAAATCGATACAGCTGTGACACGAACTACTGTAATTATTATTAACTTTTGAAAATGATTTCAAGGCAAGCGTTGTATCAAAAACAGTAGAAGATCGTAGCTCGTTTGTAAAGCGTTAGTTCGTTTCTTAACTGTATTAATAATGTTCATAAATTGTTAGGTATATCGTGCAATAATGTGTGTGGAATAGTTCAAATGTATCAGCTCGGTCTAGCATCATACAAACACTAAATGAAGATGCCAAAGTTGATAATTCATACTGAGATTCTCAGTATTTTTTAATAACTAAGTTAAAAAGTATATTTAATAAATCGTTATTAAATGACCGATTATAAGTAAGACTAAATGTATACATACAACACTATCTACTACCGAAGCATCAACGAGGGTCTCGTTCGATGTCTGTATGTTGCTAGACTGTTGGGTTTCAATCGGCGTGCTGGTCGGGTCTGGCTCGGGACTGGCTTCATATACATACTACAAGACTGATCGGAACATTTCATACCGGATTTCGGCTCAACGTCAATTCGTAGCAGTCCGTATTGGACGACAGCAACGTCGGCCGCGGAGGAGCATTCCAAAGTTTTTATGTACCTTTTATATTATTTGGCGACCGTATCCACGCGGGAGCGCCGGTTCTAGGAACGATATAATACCGATTAACGTGAGTGGCGCCTCTGCGTGAGGAGTCATCGTGTCGCGAGCGATGTACTGATGTCGCGGCCGCAGACCACCAGTGTATAAATTGTACAGCTTAGGCACGTTTGTATATTTTTGTTTTGAGAGGCAATATGATGTAATCGTATATGGCGCCATCTGTCTTTCGCTGGAAGGAAACTTGGCAATTAGTCTGACTCTTTCCAACATTGAGGCTATTGTGATAGCAGCGTGATTCCGTAATATGTGAAGACTCCACGACTCTACGACCGCGTAATGTTTATGTTTGGTGGAATTGATATCCACCTCTATCGTTCGGTTGGCGGTTTTTAAGGTTTAAGACGCTAAGGAGTAGACATCGCGTGAATCGTAACTCGTTTGGCGAGCTTTCGAAGTAACATCTTGTTGTATCGTTTTCATATTTTTAAGCGAGGAAGGATATAGAAATGCGATATGTAGATGTGTGAACGAGACGATTTTTAAAGTTTTTTTGGATAAATTATTGTGACAGAAAAGTTTTTCCCGTCGTTATAAAATTATCGTAAACGTTACAGTATAAAGGATTGTAATTAACTAAGTCTTAAAAATTAATAACATAGTGATTGTACCTAATTGTTACTTTCTATTTGCTAGATAGAATAATCAAATTAGATTGGATATAAAGCATTAAAGTCAAGTGGTTTGATCTCTTCGGAACTAGGTCCATAGACCGTTGACAAATATTGTGGTACATTTTAAATTGTTATTTAGTTTTCTTACGGTGAAAATGGAATTTCTTGTAATTAACAGTCGCGAGTTTGTCGATGGTCTACAGACTTTTGTATTCTATGTGTGCTAAATTTAAATATTTTGGAAAATGTATGGTGTATTCGATTAGTACAACGCTCAAGCGAGGCGGAGCCGGGGCTTGGGCACCACGGGCAGGCGACGAGAAACGAATTTACAAGGGCTTATTGCCCGTTGTTAAAGTAATATATAGTTAGACGATATTAGTTGTTAACGAGCTAGTAAATATCTGCGGGAACGAATCGTATGCCCGGAGCCGGCCCCGGTTGGCCGTGCCGAGGCCAGAAGGCAGCGCTGGCCTAAGGAGTATGCAGCTTGTATATTGTCGAACTTGCACAGGCAATACTTTTCTGTTGAGTAACTTCATCTGCGGTGTGAAGTCAGACCTGTGTAGTTAGTGTAAAATTTAATCGCTTACTGAGTAAGTAAAGTTCGGTCGACTTGGATGCACGAGTAAGGTTTTGAGCTCTACTAACTTGTATTATATAATACATGATGCTTTTGAAACTGAATTGAATTCTTCTATTGTTAAGTATAAAATAAAATATGCATTAAAATAGAAACAGTAAAGTTGTCAGTGTTTATTTTTTTCAGTAACATGTAAATTTATATATGCAGTTTGACTTATACTTCAGTTAAGGTCACAACCTGTTTTCAAAAATACGAAAATATTTGTTAACTCATAATTAAATAAAGCTTATTATAAGATTTTTGTTTTATTTAATTTTATACTCTTTTTACCCGACTACGGCGAAGCCAAGGAAGGATAATATAATATCCTTATGGGTCATGGGTCATGGGTCATGACTCACGTGCGATCGACCGTTACGATCGGCGATCATTTATATACTGGGATCTCCGGTCCGCCTGACAACACTTTCCTTCTAAGTATTCGTGTGTACAATGTATGTAGATACCCGCTAGATTGTGCGGTCGGCCGATTCTTAGGTACAGGGCGCCAAAAGTACGACTAATCCCTGCCAAGTGTTGAGAGCAGTTATTCCTCCTACACTTTAAAGTGAGCGTTGTCCTGGACGAATATAGAGACATTTGATGTTTAGAAAATACCAAAATACTTCAGAAATGTACCTCGATAGTAAGCGAAAAGTCGCGAAAAGAAAGTAAGTGGTCAGACATACTGACGTCAGGATGTCTGCACTACTTCTAGTTTTTCATCCTTGGAGACAACATAACTCATTTTTCTCTTTATAAAATATTTAATATCTTTTTAGTGCCTCCACATTTATTTCACACCGAGATGCGACGATAAGATAGCGATTAAAAAATTTAATTTTATTAATTACACAAGTTTTCATTGATAGTGTTCGAATGTCAAGTTGCATTTGCAGTGCATGACTGATGTCATATGAAACGTGCATCTTTTTGTGTAGAGAATAAAGTTCAATTTTTAATAGCTATCTTAAAAATGCGGCCGCGTCGCGTATCGTTTCGATGTGAACTGACGCTTAACGCTAACGGTCAAATATAAAACGTCTTGGTTTGCTCGACATAATTTTAACGAAAGGTTTTAGTGAAAGTCAGATCGTAAATTCGCCGTTTATTTTAAATAACATTTCATTCTAAATACAACGTCTCTCGATACTGTCTTAATTTAGATTTTAGAGGCATAAAATAGACACGACCGCTGCACGCTCGAATAAGCGTGTACTAAAATAAAATCAAAATTGCACCAAATTTTATCATCTAAATGCTTAATATACTTAACCTACATAAACCGACGACTTAAAAGTATATAATTGCTAGAAATACGAAGCAATATATTATGTTATTTTCAAAATAAATATCCGATTTTTCATTAATGTAAACCTTAAAATAAACATAATGTATATTTAACTTATAAAAAATATAGATACCTAACTGGTAAACAATCCAAAGGAAATGATATAGACTCGACAAGTATTAGCCTAGATACGAAATAGTTTCATCGAAAATAGAAAAAATAAAAATATTATGTATTCGTTATTAAGATTATAAACACAACCTATAAAATAATTCTAACAATAGTAATAAGGAACGGACAAACTTACAATTCATTCAACATACCATTTACGACAAAACTCTTAACTTCAGTGATATTCCTCGAATCGTAATCATTGATCTCTTCCACAAGTATGTCCTCATTTTTGACCGGAATCAGGGGGAACAAATCCAACATTTCGCCGAGTTTCCTGCCGGTCGACAAAAGTGTGTTCGCAAGGAAATTGTTGTCCAATTTTATATCTTCAATTTTGGTGTCCGTCTTGAAGTTTTCGTAGCTCTCCTCCTTGACTATGGGCGGGATATAGTCGTCTCCGTCCTCGTAGTCGAATTCCAGTTTTTTTATCCGTTTCTTGAGGCTGGGCGGCCAGTCCTCGTCTATGGGCAGGTCCACGTAGCCGCCCGGGAGCGGCTTGCCGGAGTCCACGGTCTTGACTACCTGGTAGTCGTGGTCGGAGTGATGCTGACGGTTGAAGGTGATGAGTTCGTCCATGTTGAACTCTCCGTCGTCTATAACGGTTTCGTCGGGCGCCATTTCTGAAAAAATATAGAGGTTTATTAAGGATTTGCATAAAAGTTAAAACATTTATATCAGTACTAGCTCTAACTAGCTAGCGGCACCGCCCGCGTAAATAGAGTATCCCACGGGAACCGTATCGTTCCCGCGATAAAAAGTAGCCTATGTCCTTCATTGTGGTCTACTTTCTATCTGTGCCAAATTTCACTTTCGCTTTCAAGTAATTTTTACTTGGAAGCGTAACAAACAAACTCACATTTACGTTTATAATATTAAGTGAGGATAGGTGCCCTCCTCCCTCCAAAAGCCATGTCTCATGAAAAAGACGTACCGATGACAATAATAATTTTATGTAGTATATTGTGTATCTATTACTATTTCATTACATAATTTTATATAAGTTTTATATAAAATTAATTTGTTGTGAGTGCACTATTGCTAGATACTCAATCGAACGCCACGGTCGACTAGACCGACACTTTTACTTTCGTCCAAACAAAACTAACGCCGTTCGACGTCACTGAGAAAGTATTAATGTAATAAATACTAAAATGTGTATTAAAGCCTGACCAGAAAAATAAAAAACCTGCACTCTTGCTTGCACTTGCACTGCTTTATTTTTATTCGCAGCAACACTACCAATAGCTGGGATGTGATTGGTTAAATCTCAAAGATTTAACATTTCATTTTAGTGCCGTAATTTCCCGTAACATGGCGAGGTTATTTATTTTCCTGGTCACGCTTTAATACTCCCAGTGAGGTTATCAGGTCGCGTGCTATCATGACTATTTTTTGGCCCATTTCTCTATGAAACTGGCTACATTTAACTGTTAGGTGAAACTTTACAAAGTATACTAAGAGCCTGTTGCACAATCCACTGATATATTGTGTTTGATAGCTTATTTATTATATGTAGCAGTAAAATTAAAGGTATTAGGTTGGTGTTCCGCTACCTTTAAAGTTAAGGAACCCATACTTTATAAAGCACTTTATTTTACCCGCAAAACTTGTCCACATTATCCGAAAGTTTCGTCTTCTCGCTGCTCACTTTATACTGAGCAACAGAGACAAAACATGCAAATAATATATCCAACACTTATTAAAAGATTGTGAAACAGGCCCATACTTTAGTAGGTACATACTGTTCTAGAGTAAACAAAGGTAGCACTCACTGGTAGCGGATAGTAGCGCGCGAGTGAGGGCGGGCGCGGGGGAGGGCGCGGCGGCGGTTCGCGGCGCGCGCGACTTGAGCTCGTCGCGCACCGACGGCAGCGCCACTAGCGCAACTGACAGCAGCAGCACCAGCAGGCAGGTGGCCGGCTGGGCCGACTTGCCGCCGCCGCCGCCGGTCACGCTCGACAGCACGCTCTGGAATGAGACAAAAATATGTTAGGACAGAAGTTTCTCAATAGGCATGTTGGGTAAAAAAATATTTTACGTTGTAGCATAGCTACATTTTAACGCATTAATATAACTTATAACGACGCTCCTAGCGTCATCTATTGACTGTTATTGCTAACTTTAATAACTAAATTATGTTAGACGACGCCATCTATTGGCAAAGGTTTTGTAACTAGAGCTTCATCTCCAATATCTCTTTATTGTGGCAGTTGGATTATGCATTACCGCTAGTTGTCAGTTAAAAAAAAACATTGTCAGTAGGAGTATATAAGGGCTGTCGCGAGATGACAGGGCCTTTTTTTCCTCCTGCTAGAAGACGAAGTAGAATTTTTATTGTTGAAGTTTTTCCAGTTTCTTTTAACTCTTAATCCCGTGTATCGCGGTGAGTAATTTAGTGTATCTGTGTTGTGAATATTTAGAAAATCATGCTTGTATTAAAGCGCATTATTCTTTCATGTAAACTATCATCTTGGTAAATTAGTTGTCAATTATTTGATTGGCCATACCACGTGCTCAATTGTAGTTTCGTCTTTCCAATCTAGCACTATTAAAATGTTACGATGTTTGTATCATATTGGGTCCTAAATATCATCTTATCTTTTTTATTTTGCCTACCTTTGTAATGGTCACACAGCCCGTGATTTTTGATCGTATGGGGTTGAAATCGCGCTGGCTGTAGGACCGGACTCCTACCGACACATTACCGTGATTATTCCAGGAACTTGGTTTGGGGCACGAAACACCGCCAACTACAGCAGTCGAGGCACCAATCAAAAGGACTAGCTGGAGTTCAGAGTGCTGATGATCATTGGACGGGGATTTATTTTTTTTATTGAGAGGATCTATCTACGACGTACGGACGCAGCGGTGACGGAGAAGCTTCCAGGAGTGGTAGCCCTAGCTCGCATCCGCCACGTGCTAGACAGCTGGATCCTCAGCTAAGTTCCCACGTGGTTTAAATCCCCTAACCCTACCTTGACACCAAGAGGCTAGATCAGACCATACGGCCTTCTGCCCACGACCCCTATTTGTTCTTTTTTTCTTTTTTAAATATATATTGTCACGGAGAACCCTTTTTTTATTTTTAACAACACCCGTAACAATTGGCGCCCATAAACGTGGTTTTGTCTGGTCTGGCATCTGGTGTCTCTTCCTGGGTCTGTGTGTCCAGTATTGGTGTTTGTTTTGTGCCGTATTATACTTAGTGTAGAAACTAGTAACTTTATTGTTGTTGTGTAAAGTTTAAAATTGTTAATAAACTTTATACTATTTATTTTTTCATCTTATTGTATATGGTCTGTACCATATAGTCTGTAGAACTTGTTGTAGTTAGTTATCTTATATAGCACTGATTACAATTTATATTTTTTGGTGTATTTTTTAGAGAATACATCTGATTATTTTTGTATTTTCTCAACACAGATATACTCACCGTTAGGCTTGTGAATATTTTTCTTGAATTTACTTGGTAATTTAACTTTTAAAATTGAATTTAACTTCTGATAAATTCATTAATTGATTTATTTTGGAAAAACTTAATTTGTTTTTAAACTTTAGAATTTACTTAGTTACTTAACTTCTTAATAAATTTTACTTCTGACAACTTAACTTAACTTTTCATTATGCCGGAGAAAATTAAATTTTTTTCTCTTCAAAAATCAGAATTGGAGTATGAAGTTTTAGTTAGAAATGAAACACCAGCTTCCACCGTTGTGGAGCTAAGAAAGCAAATAGTTAAATTAGCTGAGCTTTACCCGTCTGAGGATATTTTAGACTCTTGTCTTTCTATAAAAGATGATTTGTCGGGTATTGAGGAAACCCTAACAAAAATAAAATTACAATTAGATTCTCACTCCGATGGTAACTCATTGCTTAGAGCTGAGAATAATTTAAACCACATTGAGTATAGGATTAATAGAATTTCTACTAATAATATAGAACCGTTTGCTGTACAATATAATAGTTGCTTACAAAAATTTCAAAATTATTTGGGTTTATTACATCAACTTAAGGGGTCTAGTAGTTGTTCCGTGATGCCAGCTCCTGCTGTAGCACCACCTATGCCTCCTTTAAATATTACAGTTCAATGTGAAAAAAATAATCTAGCTGATTTACAAAAATTTAAATTTGATGGCAAGTCTTGTGTCCGCGCGTTTATTTCTAGAGTGAATGAGTACTGTACACAGCATAACGTTAGCGATTCAAAGATTCTCTCTCACGCTTTTGATCTTTTTACTGGTGATGCCTTACATTGGTATAGAAGTATTTATCAAAACGTTAACAGTTGGTCAGAACTTTTAAATCTTTTGTATTGTGACTTTGACAAACCGAGTTTTGATTATCGGTTTATGTCGGAAATCCGTAATAGAACTCAGGGCGAAAAAGAAACCATTACAATTTATATTGCTATAATGGAAGGAATGTTCAACCGTCTTGTTAAACCTGTCCCAGAGAGTGAGAAGTTGGAAATCTTATTACACAACATTAAACCTTGCTATGCAAACATTTTGGCTTCTTCTCCTACGGTCAACTCTATTGAACAACTAAAGTCTCTTTGTAAGAATTATGAGGATGTACAATCTCGACTAACTTTATATCATGAACCGCCTAGGATAACGTCGGATACCTTAGCACCGGACCTAGCTTATACTTGTAATAGTAATAAAACTGAGAACAAACAAACTATTAATAAAACTTTTAGTAGACCATTTCGGAATAATAATTTTTCTAATAACCCACCTAATAATAATAATAGTTTTGCTTTTAAACATTCACATAATCATGTTAATAGTTTGCATTCGAATATCCCTAAATTTTGTTTACGTTGTAAGGTTAACTCGCACAGCTATTATGAGTGCACAGCTGATAAGTCGAAAATTTTTTGTTTTGGCTGTGGCAATCCTGGCGTGCGCCGGCCCGATTGTACTCGTTGTCTTAGTAAATATCGTTCAAAAAACTAGTTTTATCGGATCGTGTTATACCTAACCATACCGACCTTGATGATCGGAAACAATGGGTTAAAACTGTAGGCACATTTTTTAAATATTACACCATTAATACGGTCCGATGTATTAACAACAATTTAGATTCTCGACCTTATGTCAATATACACATAGACGCTTTTAGCATGCGCGGTCTTTTAGACTCGGGTTCTTGCATTTCTTTGTTAGGTAATAATTCTCATTTAAACATTATTGAGCTAGGCTATCCTATCAATAATGATGATAATAATATTTCAATTTTCGCCGCGGGCGGTCAATGCTTAAAGTCTATAGGTTATATAAATTTACCTATTCGTTTCGAAGATCAATTTCATATTTTAAAATTATACGTAGTACCTCAGGTTACTTCTAACCTCATTTTAGGTATTGACTTCTGGCGTATTTTTAAACTTTGTCCTAAATATTTAAATTCTATTAATTCTAGTACGGCTACCGAACAAATCACTTCTCATCAGGTGACCCAGCCGGCCATTAACGGCTATGAAAATTTGAGTTCGTCTGAGCGCTCGGTAGCCGACGACATAATAAAACAATTTCGTTCTATTTCTTTTGAAGAGAAAGGTTTAGGTTTAACTTCTCTTATCACTCATAAAATTGATACAGGCGATGCGTTGCCTATCCGTCAACGTTATTATAGGATGTCGCCTGAAAAACAACGTATTTTAGTTGAACAAGTTGACGAAATGTTGGCTATGGACGTCATCGAGCCGTGCCAATCTGCTTGGAGCTCTCCTGTATTAGTGGTGCCTAAGAAAAATACTGGCGAATTTAGATTTTGTTTAGATAGTCGTAAGTTAAACTCTGTCACTAAAAAAGACGCTTATAGTTTACCGTACATTTCGGAAATTTTAGACAGCTTACGCGACGCTCGTTACCTAAGTACTATTGACCTTTCTAACAGCTTCTGGCAGACTGCTATTAATGAGTCTGATCGCGATAAGACTGCTTTTTATGTTCCGGGTCGTGGAATGTTTCGTTTTAGACGCATGGCTTTCGGTTTGACGAATGCACCTGCTACGCAGCAGCGTTTAGTAGATGCTTTATTTGGTAACTTTGGTCATAAAACATTTTGTTATTTAGACGATATAGTTATTATTAGTGAGGATTATAATGAACACGTAGCTACTCTTTTGAGGGTTCTTCAAGTCCTCAAGGAAGCTAATTTAACGGTAAAATTTGAAAAGTGTAAATTTTTTCGGCCTCAACTTAAATATTTAGGTTATGTAATCGACGGCAACGGTCTTCGTACTGATCCTGATAAGGTCGCCGCGATCATAAATTTTCCTACACCTACTTGTAGGAAAAGTGTAAAACGTTTTCTTGGTACTGCCACTTGGTACAGAAGGTTTGTGCCTAATTTTAGTACTCTGGCAGGGCCCTTAAATAAACTAACGTCTACACGTAAGAATGCTCCTCCTTTCGAGTGGACTTCTGAGGCGGACTTGGCGTTCAATAAACTTAAGGAGAGCTTGGTCTCCGCACCAGTACTGCGCTGTCCCGATTACAATGAACCCTTTGAGGTTCATACGGACGCCAGTAGCTATGGTATTGGGGCCATGCTCACCCAGAAGTTCGAAGGAAAGGAACACCCTGTCGCGTACATGAGTCGCTCCTTAACTAAACAGGAGAAAGTTTATGGGATTACTGAGCGTGAGACGTTAGCAGTTTTAGTAGCTTTAGAACACTGGCGTTGTTATTTAGAGAACGGTAAAAAGTTTACAGTTTATACTGATCACAGTGCTCTTAAATGGTTCTTGTCTTTGTCCAACCCCACTGGTAGGCTAGCTCGCTGGTGTGTCAGACTTTCCGAATTTAATTTTGAAATTAAACATAGGAAAGGCTGTGATAACGTTATACCAGACGCTTTGTCTCGAGCGGTTAACATCAACGCAATTTCTACTTGGACAAACTATACCGGCGCTGATACCTGGTATCTTAATATTTTTAACGGTTGCAATAACACGCCATCTTCTTTTCCAAATTTTACGATTAAAGATAATAGATTGTTTAGGCTTTCTAAAAATAAACATAACTTAACTTCTGAATTTTCTTGGAAAGAGGTAGTTCCTAAAGATTTTCGCGAAGAAATTATTCGTGCTAACCATGATGAGCCCACTGCTGGTCACATGGGAATTTTTAAAACTTTTAGACGGCTCGCACTTAACTACTTTTGGCCTAATATGTATCGCGATGTCGTCACTTACATTTCTAAGTGTTCTAAATGTCTACAGTATAAGTCTCAATATCATAAAGTTTTAGGTGAAATGGGTCGCCCTAAAGAATGCTCTCGACCATTTCAAGTCATCTCTGTTGACATAATGGGACCATTACCTACTACTAGAAAACGTAATAATTTTATTTTAGTTGTAACTTGTTGCTTTTCAAAATTTTGCCTTATTTTTCCTATGAAACGTGCTACATCTGATATCATAATTAAAATTTTAGAAGATAGTGTTTTCTTGGTGCATGGTGTACCACAAACTATTATAATGGATAATGGCCCTCAGTTCGTTAGTAACGAAACTAATAGGTTTTTTAAAAAATATTATATACCTAAAGTTTACTTAACACCGCGTTATACCCCTCAGGTAAATACGGTCGAACGCTACAATAGGACTATTATCACTTGTATTTCGACCTATGTGGAAGAGGACCATAGGTCATGGGATGTACATATACCCGAAATACAATTCGCCATCAACAACTCGGTGAATGAGGCAACCGGTTTTACACCATCTTTCTTAGTTTATGGTAGGGAACTAGTGTCTTGCGGTACTCACTACCTAGATACCGACAGTATAAAAGACCTCGTGTTTTCGCCTCGTGACGCCTACGCCGAAAATTTGGGATGTATGTCATCTTTGTTTGACAGCGTTCAGATGCGTCTTTGGCAAGCTCATGTTAAGAGCACTGCTCAATATAATTTGAGACGAAAGCCTGCTGAATTTAACGTTGGTGATGTAGTTTTTAAAAGAACTTATTTTCTCAGCGACAAGGAGAAACATTTTAGCAAAAAGTTGGCTCCTAAATTTGTAAAATGTAAAATTGTAGGTAAACGTTCTCCGTTAGTTTACGTTCTGCAAGACATGCAAGGCAAAGATCTTGGTGCCTGGCATTTGAAAGACCTTAAGCTACCAATTTTATCAAAATAGTTGGTTAACTATTGTAGGAAGGCTAGTAGTTTCGCGCTTTATTCAGACGCTGTTCGTTATCTTGTCGTATAACGTTATAGCTGTGTACATCATTATCTTCGACTTGTGTTGTTCTCCTCTTTATGGAAAACAATACTCGCATGTTAGGGCGTCTCGGATCTTATTATTTGGTTCGGGATGCAATAATGAAAGTGGATGTATGTATGGGATGTATGACTATAGTGTGAACCGTAGTATGAAAGGTTGTCGGTTGTTTGCGCGTTAGATACAAGACTAGCATTTAACCTCAATCGTCGTAGTTTTTTTTTCTTTTTTCAATTTTTTTTTAACAAGTTTACTTCTTTTGTAGTTGTTTCTGGATTTTTTCCTGTGATCAGTCAAAATCCTTCGGTAACAGGGGGGGATATGTAGCATAGCTACATTTTAACGCATTAATATAACTTATAACGACGCTCCTAGCGTCATCTATTGACTGTTATTGCTAACTTTAATAACTAAATTATGTTAGACGACGCCATCTATTGGCAAAGGTTTTGTAACTAGAGCTTCATCTCCAATATCTCTTTATTGTGGCAGTTGGATTATGCATTACCGCTAGTTGTCAGTTAAAAAAAAACATTGTCAGTAGGAGTATATAAGGGCTGTCGCGAGATGACAGGGCCTTTTTTTCCTCCTGCTAGAAGACGAAGTAGAATTTTTATTGTTGAAGTTTTTCCAGTTTCTTTTAACTCTTAATCCCGTGTATCGCGGTGAGTAATTTAGTGTATCTGTGTTGTGAATATTTAGAAAATCATGCTTGTATTAAAGCGCATTATTCTTTCATGTAAACTATCATCTTGGTAAATTAGTTGTCAATTATTTGATTGGCCATACCACGTGCTCAATTGTAGTTTCGTCTTTCCAATCTAGCACTATTAAAATGTTACGATGTTTGTATCATATTGGGTCCTAAATATCATCTTATCTTTTTTATTTTGCCTACCTTTGTAATGGTCACACAGCCCGTGATTTTTGATCGTATGGGGTTGAAATCGCGCTGGCTGTAGGACCGGACTCCTACCGACACATTACCGTGATTATTCCAGGAACTTGGTTTGGGGCACGAAACACCGCCAACTACAGCAGTCGAGGCACCAATCAAAAGGACTAGCTGGAGTTCAGAGTGCTGATGATCATTGGACGGGGATTTATTTTTTTTATTGAGAGGATCTATCTACGACGTACGGACGCAGCGGTGACGGAGAAGCTTCCAGGAGTGGTAGCCCTAGCTCGCATCCGCCACGTGCTAGACAGCTGGATCCTCAGCTAAGTTCCCACGTGGTTTAAATCCCCTAACCCTACCTTGACACCAAGAGGCTAGATCAGACCATACGGCCTTCTGCCCACGACCCCTATTTGTTCTTTTTTTCTTTTTTAAATATATATTGTCACGGAGAACCCTTTTTTTATTTTTAACAACACCCGTAACAACGTCTATTAAATGTAATTAAATTACATCTATTCAATACGGAAAATAGGATATGGATAAAAGACAATACGATAATAAATAACCTAAAACCTTAAAAAATATCCTTCCTTGTTGTCCACTCTATATCTGTGCCAAATTTCATCAAAATCGGCCCCGTACTTTCGGAGCCTATTCAATGCAAACATAAACCTTAGACCTTTTCATCCGTTACTGGATGATTTATACAGTATTCTCCGAGCGAAGTAACCACTCTTGAAATACTGTAGTGTAGTGCCTGGGACAAATGCAAACAAACATACATACAATCGATCAATTTTTTCCTCTTTACAATATAATATTAGTATATATTACCTGTAGTCTCTTCAGCTGCTGCGAGAGCGACTGGTTCTGTGACTGCAGGATCTTGATCCTCCTGATGAGGGTCTGGTTCTCGGCCGTGCACTGTTTCACTCTGTTGATAACAATCACAATTTAGTTACTGGACTTTTTTTAAACATATTATTGAACATATTATATAGAATAAATTGCAAAATAAGGAAAGAATTCAGCTTAAAATTAAAATGACAAATATTAATTGGAATCTACCACATACTTAATTAAGAAATTAAATTAATTATTATGTTAGGACATGGCTTCATTTACTTCAATTCCATCAATCCTAAACAGATATTTACTATATCACGCAGCACGCTGTCACAAAAATGAGATACTGTTATCGTTTGGTCCACACAGTTTTCCGTTCCGACTTGATAGTAATATAAAATCCTACGGCAACTTTCTTGAATTCCGAAAACCGCGATTTCATTCTAATAATTATTATGATGTTTTAGTTGATATAATTCGTTGCATTCTGCAGGATTTTAAGTTAATGCATCACGTCCATGTCCTTGACATTTTGTGTTTGCGAAAGAGCGTCTGGTTTAAGAATGGGTGCGGGACAGACGTAAGGTCGGCGGAGCGGCCATTCCGTCGCCTAAAATGGAAAGTCGTCGGACCTTCATTGAGAGGAAAATCCTTCCGGTAATATCACCTGTCACGGTACAATTGAATTGCAAGCTCTTGTATTTGTCGTACATAGCACACCTATACCTATATATCATTATATTATATATGGACGCTTCACACCACGTCAATCTGACCCCGAGCTAAGTATCCGAAGAACTTGTGTTACAGGGACCAGACAACGGGAAGTATATTTAATACTTTTATACTATACTTACATATGTTTGACATTGTGAATTATATTATTGTATACACGTTCATGATCCAAAAATATTGAAAACTTCTACTATTATGGTATGGTAAAATTTTACTATTACGGTTATTTTGAGGTTATTATATTTCATAATTAAATTCTTTTTCGCTTCGCTGCGCTTCGACTCTCAGCTGAGTCTATATTTTTACGAACAGGAGGTACTCATTACAATTGTATAAATATTTCTAAACATGAAGAATGAAGATGTCGGCCAGCCGCGACTTCTCGAGCCGGCGGTGGCCCGGCTGCGAACTGGGGCAGAACATTTCTACGTTTTAACCTTATAAGTTGATTCATACTTTCGTTTGCAATTTCGTCAAATTAAAACATCTTTCAATCTGGGGTTAAAATTGAACGGTTTGCGCTGCAATTTGGCAGCTAGATTAAAGTTTTGACGTCATTGCAAAGATTTCAAAACTAAGATTGGGCAACCACGTACATTTGACAGAACACATCTGCATACAAGAAAAAGTTACGCCATCTTGATTTCACCCAGGGGCCATTTAAGTACAGTTACAGTTTTTGCCTCGACATGCCTCGTCTATAATTATATATAAGGTCCGGTGAAATTAGCTAGGAAATTATGTATTAGGAAGAAAAATTATTATCATACTCGAAAAAAAATGTTCCTTTATAAATGCGAGTTTGCGTTGAGCGGATAGTCCCCCGACACCCATACATGAGACGATTCTTTTACTTTCAAGTGTATACAATACTTTTTTGTCTAAAGGTCTTTATAATAAGCAGTACGTCTTTATAATAAGCAGTTCATATACCCAAAATATCCGTAATTGATTTTACCAAACCTCAAATACGTCTATGCGTCATTAATTTTTACTAACTAACGATTGGAGGACCAGAAAGGTTCGTTAGTTTGGGCGCGACTAGACTGTATCTGAGAGCAAACTTCTAGTCTAGCCTAGCCTATATGAATTTAGAGCCATTTCAAAAGAATAAACCTTCCCGTAAACACATTCAAGATCGTATAGTGTCGGTAAAAACAGCACAAATCCTTCAGTATAGAATGCCATTACTATGGACCGTAGGTATTACAATAAACTTGTTTGTTGGTCATTTGGTAATTAAAAACCTTCTGTTGGAACCCGACATGCAACCTGCAACGGTATTACAACATACAAGTTCCATGTCATATCTGTCGACGTGGCAAACCTGAGTAAGGCTTGTATTTTTTTTTAACCATTAATGACTTCTTTATTATTTTTAGGCAATGAGTCATTTTAGAAATAATATAGATATACGAAAACTGCCAGAAGGTTGCATCAGAAAGTGAGCGCAAGAATGAGTCACACCTCGGTAGGGTTTCCTCGGCTGACGTGGACCAGCGAGGTGCCATTATAACTTAATTGTGATCATCAACTATTCTTACACTAAACATATACATAAACGAGCAAATCTTGTATAGGTATATAATATAATCGGAATCTCGGAAACGGCTGCAAGTGTTTCCATGAAATTAAGTATGCAGAGAGTTTTGGGGGAGAAAAATCGATTTAGGTTATAGTTCTTATCCCTGCGAAACTACTGCGAATTATTAAGTTTAATATGTTTCGATTTCTAAATGTCAAATCCGGTCAGCGCTTTGGTTATCGTAGCACTCTTTGCGTTATAATCTCTCGTTCGAATCCCAGTCAGACGCTTTATTCATTATTGATGTATGTAAACACATCAAATATCTTAAGGGAACCTACATTCATTATTGATGTATGTAAACACATCCAATATCTTAAGGTACCTACATTCATTATTGATGTATGTAAACACATCAAATATCTTAAGGTACTTACATTCATTATTGATGTTTACACACATCAAATATCTTAAGGTACCTACCTACACAGGCTTTTCTCGTGACGGGCAAAACAACTTTCGGGGAATCCCCTGTCAAGTTTTATTGGAGATGGATTTCCCCGCTTCCGACTTCTATTCACATTAGTCCTACATTTAGTCCTTCGCTTGCAGAAATACGAAAAGATGTCATAATAGTTTGTAATCTTTTGAACCGGGTTCGTTGTCCACTTGCAGTGTGATTGCATCACGTACGCAAACACTGTACAATGTCTGACAATTGAACTCTGTGTCATATATATTTGGATTATTTCATAAATTGCTACGTCATTTTATAACGCATTTACTGTAAAGGGATTTTCAATAAGTGCGTTCGAACTTTAAAACGAAATTAAATAACCAGTATAAAAGTGATTTACCATATATTTTTTATAATATTGTAAAGTTTTTACTTAATCAAATCTATCCTACTACTATTATAAATGTGAAAGTGTACGATGAGGTTGGATCGATGTTTGTTACTCTCGCACGCAAAAACTGCTACACGAATTCTGATGAAATTTAATACGGTAGTAGTTTAGGCTCTGAATTAGAACGTAGGCTACCTTTTTATTCTAAAAATTGTTACAGTGAGATACTGTATTCAGGCGTTGTCGCGGGCAATTAAAGCTAGGCTGAAATAATTTCAAGTCTATCCTATATTATATAATCTAAAAAAAGATATCAGCATATTAGTATGACATTACGACCTGCAAGCTCTAATACTTACTGAGCAACTTATGTAATGTATTCAAGTCGCAGATCAGGCTATCAAATGCGACCTTTTGTATCACTTTCGTTTCGCAATTCGCAACATTTGATAAAACGCCAATCCACCGCCAAATTTGATAAGACAGCCTTGACATAAGTCTGAAGGTTACAAGTGTGCTTGTGAAGAAAGTGAGTATCTAAAGATAAATATAAGCCACAATATACATGACTAGCTGTTGCCCGCGACTCCGCCCGCGTAAATACAGTATCCCTAGGGAACACTTTTTCGGGATAAAAAGTAGCCTATGTTTCAAAGCCTTTAAGCTACTACCATACCAAATTTAATCGAAATCCGTTCAGTAGCTTTTGCGTGAAAGAGTAACAAACATCCATCCATCCGTCCAATAAGTTAAACAAATAATGATAAATAAATAATATGGGTACTTAATCGCGCGTCGTACTAGACTAGGAGAACGTTATAGAAACTGTACTGCATGTTCTGAAACAAGAAGTCTCATGTAATATTGAGATAACCGTTTAATCGTTTGCTGCAATGTTTTAGAGATTTTTTTTTCCAAATTTTGATAGTTTGAAAACTACACGCTTCAGAATTTTTTTGCGAGCCAGATGTGTGTTATCAACGTTGTAGGTTTATGATGGTTTGAAAACCATACACCTCATCATATTGTGCTTCTATTAAACCCTGTTTTAGAAACTATTTCAAAAGAGTTTTGGAAGAAGGAAGAGAAAAGGTTTCGGCATATACTACGGATGGTCACCAGGGGGTGGGGAGGGAGGTAAAAAATGGGTAAAAAGTGGTCACGTAGTATGGGTAGTGGGTACGTTCCCTTACCTATCCTCTAGTCCATCAACATATTCCTTCTTGCGTTTCCGGGAGTCCTGTGCGGAGATCTTATTCCTGATCTTGCGGCGGATTCTCTTCAGTTCCCTCTCCTCGTGTTTTGTTAGTGGGTAGCTGGTCGGCAGAGTGATTCCCTCCTTCGCCAGCAGTCGGCGCTCCTCGGAGGTTAGAACGAGACGGGGGTAGCCGTTGCGGCCGTCGTTTATCTGCGTCTCCCTCTGGTCGTCCTCGTCGTCGCTGTGATCGGTGCCCGAGTCGTCTGTAGAGGGCAAAACTGATTAATACTAGCTTTAGTTTATCGACATTTTGTAGAGTAAAATCCGCAAAATGAAGACCATGCAGTCTATACATAAAATGATGCACGAGTGACGTCACAGCAGTGGAAAATGTATGAAGATAAGTACAAAATTGATTTTATTAACATAAATATTGCGTTTATGTATATCATAGCTTTAAATAAAAATATCACAAAATGTAACATAAGGCTTTGAACAGTAATTATCGTTTTTCAATCATAGCAAAACAATCGTCGTTTTGTAAGTCCTTTTTAGTCCTGTAACTATTTTATTTAACAACTGATTACTGTGCTTACTTTTTGCTATTTCCGGTCCATATTTATGTTGACTTTCGGAAGATTTCGCTGATTTAAAACAAACCCATGTTATTTTTACATTCTCAATGTCACTTTCATAATCTATCATACTTTTGGATTTTTCAGTTCATATTTATGTTGCCTTTCAGAAAATACAAGATTTCGCTGATTTAAAACAAACCCATGTTATTTTTACATTCTCAATGTCACTTTCATAATCTATCATACTTTTGGATTTTTCAGTTCATATTTATGTTGCCTTTCAGAAAATACAAGATTTCGCTGATTTAAAACAAACCCATGTTATTTTTACATTCTCAATGTCACTTTCATAATCTATCATACTTTTGGATTTTTCAGTTCATATTTATGTTGCCTTTCAGAAAATACAAGATTTCGCTGATTTAAAACAAACCCATGTTATTTTTACATTCTCAATGTCACTTTCATAATCTATCATACTTTTGGATTTTTCAGTTCATATTTATGTTGCCTTTCAGAAAATACAAGATTTCGCTGATTTAAAACAAACCCATGTTATTTTTACATTCTCAATGTCACTTTCATAATCTATCATACTTTTGGATTTTTCAGTTCATATTTATGTTGCCTTTCAGAAAATACAAGATTTCGCTGATTTAAAACAAACCCATGTTATTTTTACATTCTCAATGTCACTTTCATAATCTATCATACTTTTGGATTTTTCAGTTCATATTTATGTTGCCTTTCAGAAAATACAAGATTTCGCTGATTTAAAACAAACCCATGTTATTTTTACATTCTCAATGTCACTTTCATAATCTATCATACTTTTGGATTTTTCAGTTCATATTTATGTTGCCTTTCAGAAAATACAAGATTTCGCTGATTTAAAACAAACCCATGTTATTTTTACATTCTCAATGTCACTTTCATAATCTATCATACTTTTGGATTTTTCAGTTCATATTTATGTTGCCTTTCAGAAAATACAAGATTTTGATGATTTAAAACAAATGCATACATACATTATTACTGTCATTTTCATAATTCTACTACTATTATAAATGTGAAAGTTTGTGAGGATGGATGAATGCATGAATGGATGTTTGTTACTCTTTCACGTAAAAACTACTAAACGGATTTCGATGAAATTTGGTATGATAGTAGTTAAGCTCTGGATTAAAACATAGGCTACTTTTTATCCCGAAAAAGTACAGTATTCCCGTGGGATACCAGATACTATACTTACGCGGGCGGAGCCGCGGAAAAAAGCTAGTCTATAGATATGTCTATCTTACTGTTCCTAATCTAACTGGAGAAAATACATAATACTTTAGATATCATAGTTCGAACATCCTTAAGTTGGAATGTCGTTCAATATATGTGACATTTCATCATGTTTACATTCAAATTGAACGGCTAGTAACAGATCGCTGTAATTTATACCACATACATTTGCGTTCGCAGTTTGCAATGACATATTATCATTTTTATCATTGAACGTTACATAAAACAGTTCATTGAACCAATCAATTTAAACAGTTACTATTTAGCACTGAGTTTCTAACGGGTCGTTGAAGTTTTGATAAATTATAGGGCGCCCGAATACAATTGATATATTTGTGTTCAATCCACTCTAATGTGTTGAGTGCTTTCAATGAAAACTGTAATGAACGCTAGCCAATAGAACAGGGATTCATTTTAGGTCGACCACATGCATAGCAAGCATAATTTTTTAAGGCAAGGACCAATCTTCTATTCCAATTTAAGGTATACGTAAAATAAACAAATAATATAACAAATAATGCTATAAATTTAAATGTAATTTATGTGCAATAAAGAAATACATTATAATTAATAAAAATATACTATAATATGTATTGAATATAATGAATTATTTTTCAGTTGCGCTACGTAATCGGTATTGTCCTTACGTAACCACCGTGTACGCGATTGCTTAAATGTCGATCTCAATTTTTTGTGCACGTTTATGTAATCGATAAGCTGATCCAAAATGTCACTTTCTATAACAAAGGGATTCATTTTAATTTGCTCTGTCTCTAAAAGTAATTCTACATTTAAATATGAAAGAGAAAGGTTAAAAACTTGTTTCTATGAAACGCCACGTTAACGCTAATAAAGTGAGGCTAATGAGAGTAATAAAGTGAGGCTAAAGAGAGTAGTAAAGTGAGGCAAAAGAGAGTAGTAAAGTGAGGCTAAAAAGAGTAATAAAGTAAGGCGAAAGAGAGTAATAAAGTGAGTCTAAAGAGAGTAGTAAAGCGAGGCAAAAGAGAGTAGTAAAGTGAGGCTAAAGAGAGTAATAAAGTGAGGCGAAAGAGAGTAATAAAGTGAGGCGAAAGAGAGTAGTAAAGTGAGGCTAAAGAGAGTAGTAAAGTGAGGCTAAAGAGAGTAGTAAAGTGAGGCTAAAGTGAGTAGTAAAGTGAGGCTAAAGAGAGTAATAAAGTGAGGCGAAAGAGAGTACTAAAGTGAGGCTAAAGAGAGTAATAAAGTGAGGCTAAGGAGAGTAATAAAGTGAGACTAAAGAGAGTAATAAAGTGAGGCTATGGAGAGTAATAAAGTGAGACTAAAGAGAGTAATAAAGTGAGGCTAAGGAGAGTAATAAAGTGAGACTAAAGAGGGTAATAAAGTTAATATAACACACGAGACGTTGCCCGCGACTTCGTGCGCGCAAAAGGAAATCTCGCTGAAACATTTTGCAGTGCAAATGCAAACAAACAAACAAATCATTCCTCTTTATTATAAGCATAGATTGTCATTTGATTTCAACATTTTTATTGAGAAATGAGACTGAGAAGAAGGAACAGATAAACAGCTACATAGTTAGCTTTTAAATTGATTGCACTACAAGCATATGGTGTGTCCACGATTGTGGAAAAATTTAGGGCCGTTGAAGGGGACGTCAAATATTTAAATTATCTCGTTCTATGAAAGCGGTTTCTCTGTACGTAAGTATGTATAATGTAATATTATGCGTTTACAAATTTAACATATCATTGGCTGTTTTGCGGGATATATTTTGCAACCCAATGATACCAAATCCTACAAAACTAACATTTGTCACAAATAGACTACTTCTTTATCAAAAAATCAGACACCCAAAATTTACAAAAAGAGGTCGTGTAACGAACATTTTTCTACTCTTTATGTAACTTATTTTAGAGGTTTAAAAATACCAAAAATAGCGAATATAATCGCCTTAAATTCGATTTTAAAATAATACAATAGTATTAAAAATTGATTTGGAAAAAACATAAAAATGACTCCTCAGAAATTTCACGTGTTTTGCTATTTTTAATTATAATTTTTATTTTTAATTTATGCATGCAGCATGAATCTTAATGCGTGGCATAAGGTGTTTTTTTTTATTTGGTCACTGTGTGGATTTTTTTAACACTCAACATTTCTAATATCTTTGCTATCCTTACTCTGGGACCTGTTTAAAAACTTTTCGTAATCGCGTCCTTTAAGACAAATTACATTTAGTGAAGGTAAATTTTGTCTGTTTAGCCTACAATATAGACTGTAGACAAAACAAAGGAGACACGGACGAAATGGCACAGACAATTAAAACTTTTACAAGTCTGTGTCCTAATTCCGAATGTGTATGGGCAATAAGATGTCTGTTTGGTAATCAACATACATTATTGCCTATAAAAATCTAGTAAATACTATAAAATATTAAACATTTACTAATTTTATTTTCATCACTATTTTATACCTACAATAATATTTAAAGACAAGATTTTTTCGAGAAACGGTTATGAAAAAATGTGAGTAACAGCTAAAAATTACTCATTTTCATAAAACCATTAAAATATTCAATGTCAATAACAGATTTCTGTTATGGTATGTGCGAAAATGAACCCTAACTGTGATAGCATACTGTCACTTTTGTGACAGACGATACATTGATAAGCAAATGACCTTGCACGATAAAAATACATTAGTTAACAATGATGTTAGGATTAAATAACTAGCTGAATATATTATAAATCCTGAATTGACTAGTGAGGACAGAGAATTATAATGTAAGCTTTATGTCATCGTAAATAAGATTTCATTTCCAACGTTGAGTACTGACATAGAAACTGCTTTTTTTTATGATACATCATATAATCATCTTGTGCACTCTTCATTAGTAGTATAAACTTGCAGTTGGTATTTAAGTTTTTTTTAAATATTTTGTTATACTTAAAAAATTATGTGTTACTCCATAATGTTACCTAATCATGTGTTGATAGTAATAATAATTTTATATCAATATGATTCTAAGAAACGAGATAGAATATGGATAATATTGGTACAGAGGTTATGATTACAATGTTTAATCTTAAAGGTTATTTGTGGCAGTTGCCACTTTGCACTTCACAGTGTTGCCAACTGGCAACCCTGTTCACGTGCTAAGTTTATATTTTAGCTCGTTTACTTAGGGAATCTATCCTAAGGGGCATCACAGACGGCGAAGATACTATACATTTTATGGTAAGATAAACTATTGCTTGTTAAACAGTTTGTAATTTGTATGAACTATCATAGAAGGCTAAGATACTGCCCCCCTTACTAATAAAAATAATTTACACAATGGCTAAGCTATATGTTTTGTTCTTGTCTTATACATTGGAAAAGTTGCTTGACAGACAAGGATAAAACATTGTATAGCTTATCCATTGTGTAAATATTTTTATTAGTAAGGGGGTATATATTTTCATATTAAGATAAAAGAAAAAAAATTGTAGTTTCTTCGTCGTATGGTGATGTCCTTTATATATGCCTCCAAAATTAAAAAGTTATCCGAGAGTGTAAATATCAAACAATACCCACCACAGTTATTGTGTTCATAATCATCGTTGCTGGTGTCTACTTTGAAGTCCTGCAGTTTGCTCTGTGACAAGAGATTGGCGGCCGCGATCTTGATATTCGAGGCGTTCTTCAGGTCTGCGGCGTTGATGATCTTTATCGACTTCAGGTCCTTCATATCCTTGATGGTAACAGGCAGGAGTATAGACCTAGGGTTGCCACCCGACATGGGCGCCACCCTGATAACTCGACGCTGCGGAGCTACACTCTCTACGGGTTTCGAGTAAACCTTAGTCTGCGGGTTGATTACTTGCACGTTGGTCACTTTGACGGATTTCTGCGGTTGCGCCTTGACAACCAGGTGAGGTTTGGTCGTGGTTGTGGTCTGTGGCGGCCTGACAGCCGATTTCGAGACTTTGGACTGTACGACAATCTGTGGTGTCTGCGACAGACGGCGTTTCCTGCCGACTTTACCTGTGAATTCAAGTATGACGTTAAAATGAGTCAATGAAATTTACATTTAATAAAGAAACACATAAGTCACAAAAGCAAACATTTTAGTGAGCTAAAATTAAGTAATAATTTAATACAAGTCGGTACATTTTATGTCCCTGGGGGTGCATATGGGGGTTATAACACCTAAGCTATTTAGTTTTAGGACACTGTTATCTTTGTACCCATTTTCATATAAACACATTTTAATAAAAGAATATGTTAGTTATAAAGTAGGTATTATTATTTGTTAGTACAAGTGTTCAATACATGTCGCAACATTTATATTATAACAAAATATGTTTGTTCTATGTTACACCACGTGTTAGTAATTTTAGTCTTGTATTATTATAACAATAGAAAGGAATATGCATAGTTTTTTATTGGCTTTTTGAATAGTACATAATAAGCTGGGAAATATTGTCCTTGCAATGGCATATCTACGATCAACCGTCGACGAAATGCAGTCATCACAAAACTAAGATCGTTGGAGAACATTCAAAACACCCTACAAAAATTCACTGGTCACATGTTCACAACCGCAATTGAAGATGTATGGAGATTAATACTAAATTGATTTTACTAACTTAACTACTTGGTTTATGTAAATCATTGTCTTAAGATTATTTTTTTTAAAACACATAGTTATTTGAACTGTTTTCAATTATTAGCAATAAAACAAGCAACATAGCAAAAAAAATCGTCGTTTTCTTGGTCCTATAACTTTATACTTTAGCAACTAATTACTGAAGATTTTGCATTTTTTTCGACCCAAAATTTGTTACCTTTCGGAAAATATACGAATTGTTCTGATACAAGTACATATTCCCCTTTTGTATGGAATGATAACAATACTTCGTATAGGTACTGTGTAGCCAACATTCGAAGATTAAGACACAATACAAGATAGAGGACAAAAGTCATACTAGCCGTTGACTCATAGACGACAATGGCCAAAAGTGTGAAGTGACAGGATTCAAATTTGAACAGACATTCCAAGTGATAATAGCATAATATAATTACTAGACAAGTAACACTGACTTAACATAAGTACTTGAAATTAGGGCATGATTCATAAATCGATACCTAGTGAAATTTTGTGCAAGAACATGGAAGTTTTTGCCTGTATCTCGTGGCTTACTCATCATATAGGTATGTGCTTTAAATATTTCTTTGTTTTCCTCATACAAAATATGTTATTATATTGTTTGATATAATCCATTGATATTGATATATTATTATATAATTGCGAACAATACTTTGTTTTATAAATAGAGATACTTTTCTAGAGATTTCCAATTTTTTTTCTATCCAATAATTCATAGGCTACGAGAACCGATATGAAAATAGCCTTTGACCACAGCTTTGAACCCCTTTTAATTCGAATTACGCATAGGACAGGTATTTTATGCCTGTTTCCTTCGTTTAATATAAATATGCTAAGTATTAAGAAGGTACCAACGAAATAATAATATTATTTATAATAATCTATATAGATATTCTATACTTACTAGGCGTTTGGAATGTGTCAGTATTGAGGAAGCCGGGCATGACATTCTGCTCGAAGTCCAGCATGTCGATCTCCTCACTGGAGACGTCGACTGCCGGAGCCGCCTCCAGGGGTTGGGGCTCATCCTCGCAAGCCTGGATGAAGTAGGGGGAGAGTTGCTGCTCGAAATCGCTATAACAAATAAGTCTTGATAGTAGGGGCGAGCTAACGGCGATTTTATATATATATATATATATATATATATATATATATATATATATATATATATATATATATATATATATTTATATCATCTTCGGTCGCGGTCTTATTGCTAGGTAGCAATCTCTCTTCCAGGCAACCTTGGGTAAAAGAGGAAATGTATGTAAATTCCCTTATACCCACATAATCTTCCAAACGGCTGGAAGGATTTCGACAAATAAGGTAACGTTAGATTTGTCTCAAAAACCAAAACCAGGCAACCTTGGGTAGAGGAAATGTATGTAAATTCCCTTATACCCACATAATCTTCCAAACGGCTGGAAGGATTTCGACAAATAAGGTAACGTTAGATTTGTCTCAAAAACCCAAGTGACCTTAAATAGCTAGTTCTAAGAAAAAATACAAAATGGCGGATTTTGGCGCCAAATTGAAAAGTTTATATTTTTAACCAAACCTACCGAGTAGGGTGTCAAAATAAAGGAAATTAAAAGGAGATTTCAAAAATATACATATATGTTCTGTATTTAAATTTAACCAAGAATAATTACGACCATTTTAATTACATCATTCAAATAAATTTGTAATCAATATATTATAGTCGTATTTTTGTAAGTTTTTTATTAAATCGAGTGTGTTAGATAAACTAAAAAATTTAAAATAAAATAAATAATACTTAATAAAAAAAAACTTGATTCAGTCTTTTTAGTGCGTTGCTTAGGTATGTCTTTATCGCAGTCGGATTTTTTTTTTTTTTTTAAATTATTAAACATTTTGGACACATAGGAATTAAAAGCTATGTATTATTTAAAAAAAACGGTGAAGTGCGAGTCAGACTCGCGCACTATATACAACTTAGTGGCGTGGGGTTCCTATAACTCCATTCCTATCGGCTTCACTTATCACTTACCTTTTTAAGAAGGGTCTTTGATGATATGAAGGATGAGGGCATCATCTCTAATCATCAAATCCCTATTCATTATACAGGCTAGGACTTCCTTATATGAAGGAGTACCAGCCTTCGCCACTGATACAACTATTACTATTAATATCGAGGACTAGTACTAAAGCCCTCTTTAAATATATTTTTATTTACCCGACTGCCAAGAAAAGTTATTAAAGACAATATACAGCTCAATCTCAAAAGTCTCCGTTGCCGTTATTGATATCGAGCTAAAAACGGCAAAAAAATACGATTGTTTTGTGGGAACCTCCCCTAAGTAGATTTATCCTGTATTTAGATTTTGTTGATAAAGCGGCAACAGAAATACATCATCTTAGATTTCAACTGTCTACTACCGACTTCTCTGTCTCAGTAGCGACTGTCGAGCTACTTTTCACGAGATACAGCCTGGTGACTGACAGACGGACAGCCTAATCTCAGTAATAATAGGTCTTTACCTATGAAATTGCCGTTTTGCAGTACTGGCCATTTCAAATCAAAATAATTATTGTTTGGCTAAGAATTCTAATTTCAAATTAATTTTATTTTAAAAACTTGGAATTCTTTTTCCTAAAGTAGTCATTTGTTTATTGATTAGTGTTACATTTACATCGCATTTCAATCTTTTTCGTCATCATGGATACGTTAAAAATTCGAGTAATTATGGAATATGCGTACCGTCGTGGCAGCAACGCGGCACAAGCGCGCAACATCAACGACGTTTACGGAGCTAACACTACAAACCAACGCACCACCTGTTATTGGTTTGCTCGCTTCCGTTCTGGAAATGTCGACCTGAAAAATGAACCTCGCGGTCGTCCGAAGAGTTTGGTCGACAATGACGAATTAAAGGCGATTGTGGAAGCTGATGATACACAATCTACAGCTGAATTAGTAGCAGTTTTCGACCTTAGCGTCAAAACAATATTGGTCCATTTGCGACAAATTGGCATGGTAAAAAAGCTTGATAAATGGGTGCCCCACGAACTCAATAATCGCCAGCGCGAAGTACGCGTAGAGATGTCGATGCCTTGCACTGCTCAACAGACACACAAATTAAGGAATTTTGAACCGCATTGTTACGTGTGATGAAAAATGAATTCTGTTTGATAACCGCAAGCGCTCAGCAAGTTGGTTGGATCCTGGTTCAGCGCCTAAACAATGCCCTAAACGAAAACTTACCCCTAGAAAAGTGATGGTCACTGTTTGGTGGTCTAGCGCTGGTGTGATTCATCATAGCTTCTTACCAAACGGGGTGAGCATTACTGCAGATGTGTACTGTGAAGAACTGAACACAATGATGGAGAAGCTGGCACATCTCCAACCAGCATTGGTCAATCGCTCGTCTCCGCTGCTCCTGCACGACAACGCGCGACCTCATACTGCGCAGCAGACGGTCTCCAAGTTGCATGAACTGGGGTTGGAAGCTCTCCGTCATCCGCCCTACTCACCAGACCTTGCGCCTAGAGACTACTACTTTTTCCAGAATTTGGATAACTTCTTGGCGGGAAAAAAGTCAATATCCGAGAGGCAGAACAAAATGCCTTTGAAGAATTTGTTGCCTCCCGTCCAGCTGATTTCTTTTAGAAGGGTATAAATAAACTACCACTGCGTTGGCAAAGATGCATTGATTGCATGGATGATTACTTCGATTAATACATACCTACACATAAAAAAACATGAAAAAAATTAGTTTAAATTTTTTCATACAAAACGGCAATTTCATAAGTAAAGACCTAATATAATCCCGTTTTTACCCTTTGGGTACGGAGCCCTAAAAGCATTTTAATAAGATTTTATGTAAATTATTGTTTTAGTTTACATGAAATTGCGATTTGTGTCATATCTTATATAATGTTAAAATGAAATATGTGAATTGCTAAATAAACGCTACCTACTACAAGTATGTCAGTAGCATTTTATCAAGTAAATAAAATAAACAAATTCAGTACAAATTTATGTTTATACAATACGTCTTCATAACTTACGGCGTCATATAAAATTACATATCCTATGTTACCACGGGCTACGAATCTATTGATTACGAGACGTCATTCAATATGATCGGTAGTTCAGGCGCTACGGCGGAATAAACATACATACATATTTACATACATAGGTTGCCAAAATTACTTCCCTTCCTTTTGAGTTCGCCGTAGTCCGATAATAAAACAGGAAAAATATTATTAGTTCTGTTTAGAAAAACCTTTTAAAAATCTCACTAAACTGGTTACAAATTCAAACGAACGTTAATCGTTAAATATAATATGACTACACAATATTTGTATCAGCTGAATGTATGAAATTAAGTACTTGAAAAAGACATTATTTAAATATTTACAACAACATATTATGTGGTACAAGTTGAAGGCTCATATTAACTAGCCATAGTAAATGACCCGCGAAAAATTTACCTTTGGTCTCTTTTATAGTTATGATCACTTCGCTTCGTTAAATTCTCCGTACGAATTTACTCAAACACTTCATACGTAACGGTGTTTTGGTCACAGTGGGTGGGCACACTTCACGATATTATGCTTTTACTATGACCTACACTCTACAGGCCACTAGCCCTACTGCAGAGTATTTATTACTCATTTATACTACACTCTAAAATGTCTATGTCAGCGTTTCCCAACTAACGGGTAACGACCCGGTACCGACCCATCAAAATAAAATACCGGGTCGCAACAATCCCGCCTTGTTTTGAAAACAATACCTACTGTCAATCGGCTTATCTTAAATATTCGTAAGAGGGAAGCTGATACCAAAATATGTAGCATTAACAGAGAATTTTTACTATTAATATTTTAGCTAATGGAACCAGCTTGGGTTTAAAAGTATTAAGTGGGACACGAAGGGACAGTGCGAAAATTACCGGGCCATGGCAGAACAATGATTGGGAAACTCTGGTCTACGTCATACATACGCATATTAAATCAATTATCCATATCTTACCCGCATAGACGCATGCACAAAATAATTTTGTCTAGCTGTATTTACCGCATAGCCAGGACAAAAAAGTTACCCGCATAGAAGATAGCAGTAGAAAAAAGAAATGGAGGGACTTGGCTAAGCAATTAGTGCTCGTTCAAAATTCATTAACAAATTATACTTTTCTATACCTATGTTGTTCGCGACCTCCTGCGCTGTACATTTTGCAGCCGTAAAAAGTAGCCTATGTTCTTTCCCGTGGTCTACTCTTTATCTATGCCACATTTGATCAAAATCGGTCCAGTAGTTTCGGAGCTTATTCAATGCAAACAGACAAACAAACAATCTTTCTCTCTCTTTCCTCTTTATTATATTAGTAATTAGTTATAATTATATTATACGGTTTTCGTTGCCGCAATTAAAAATAATAATTAATTTGCCACTTTTCTTTTTTTTCATACTTTCTTTCTTTCGGTTGTAACATGAATGAACGTAACATGTTCATCATGATTGATCGATAGATCTGTAACATTTCTAAATCATTTTACTCTTAGACATAATTAAGCGTTACTACATTGAATAATTAATATTGATAGAGCGTGATCTTGATCACGTATTTATTTGTACGTGAGTGCTGAAATAGTGACGAAATATGTCTCTACTCACTACTCCGATCTAATCTACACTCTATCTATACTCTCTATCTTCATACGTAGAGAACTGTATCACACAAGAGTAATTATAATATCACAATAACACATTAACATTTTTAACTGGGACGGACCTTAGTATAATTTTATTTAATGTACGTTTATTTGTTTTGTTTGCAACTTTGTTTGCGTAGAACTAACAGAAACGGAACGGAAAGTAGCCTAAGTCACTCCTTGTAACATCAGCTATCTGTCAGTGAACGTCCTGTGAAAACTGGTTCAGCAGTTTCATAGATTAGCCGGAACAAGCCGACGGACAGACAGACAAAAATTTTAAAATAAGATATTTTATTGTAATTTACTGTACAAATTAATATAATATGCATTCAGGGAAAAAGCTGTTTATTTAAAATTACAAACAAACACGTAATGATAAAGTACATATTATAAATATTCTGCGCGCTAAACTCTTACCACCGAATATATATGGAACGATAGTTAAATAAAGTGACGCTCAACTCTCAAGTCACATAAAATATGTGCAATAAATGAGAATACAGCACACACCTATTGAATGTCTTAGAATAATTGGAAACTGCATTTTATCTGATACTAAAATAAATATTTAAAAACTGAAAAAAATAAATACACCGTAAACAATTACGTAAATATAATATTTTCTTTGGTAAAGGTTAGAAGAAGGCGAGGTTTTAATTCGCTTATGTATAATCTGCAATAAATTTTTCATAACCTAAAAAGATTCGAGCACATGGTATTAAATAAATATTAAAGCCACAACGTCACAAAACAAGTAAACTGGATTTACAAGACGAGAAACTTGACAATATGAATATTAAGTGTGAACTTTAGATACCTACAACTTTTATCGTAAAAACGTTCATACTTTTCTGTCCCGTAGACAGAACTCGTTTGACTGTAGCTGTAGAATATCTACTGCGCATACGAACTTTACTATAATAGGTAGAGAGGTAGACAGACGTCTATTCTCTACAATCTTTATCTAGTAGAGTTCGAGATTGAGAGTCTTTTAAAGGATTTATTCTGAAAAATCCTTACAAATGATGTCTCACAATATATTGAACTTCCACACACGTTCAAGTAACTTGCTCCAACATTAAACTATTCGCTCACACAGAAATACGTACGAAATGTTGTTTCGTCTTATGTTTTCTGGTAGCTGAGTTTACATCCATTATCCTGATAACTTTAGTGACTTTTTTCAAAAATGCTCTACTGATCATGGCAATATATTGCCAATTGTACCTGCATGAAATATTGTTTTGATTGCCTGATTAGCCTGTTAAACAACAAAAGTATTAATAAAACAAGAAATAAAATCGATAGTAAGGATTTAGAATGGCATAAACATTTCCACATCGATAAGTAATTGTATTTCCAGGCAGTCGTGGTAACAACGCAGTTATATATCTACATATTATAAGAGGTATATTATATTATAATATTATATGTTATACATATAAACATCGGCAAGGTTAGGAAGGAGCATATTTTGATAAAAAGTAAAACACGTGGTAACCTGAATATGATAACATCTTATCAATTTCGTATTTACCTACATGTAAGTTTTGTGTAATTATATCTTTGTGTAGAGTATTTTTTATTCGTCTCCATTCTTCCACAATCCACAGATAACAATTTTTAGCAGGTGCTGTCAAATATCATAGACTAGCTGTCCCGGCGAACTTCGTACCGCCTTAAAATTAAATTTGTTGACGTACTGACAGCAGCGCCACCTACCGGGTCTAATTGCAAATCTAAACCATTCTCGAATCCACTTGAACACACAAAAAAAATCATAAAAATTTGTCCAATATGAATAATTTTCCCCGTTTTTGTAAACATTTTTCACTGATGCTTCGCTACTATTGGTCGCAGCGTTATGTTATATAGCTTAAAGCCTTCCTCGACAAATGGACTATCCAACACAAAAATAATTTTTCTATTCGATCTAGCAGTTCCTGACATCAGCGCGTTCAAACAAACAACGGAAGACCTCAAAGATGAATAATTTTCCCCATTTTTTCCAAATTTCTGCTGATTCTTAGCTTCTATTGGTCGCAGCGTGATGTTTTATAGCCTAAAGCCTTCCTCGATAAATGTACTATCCCACACAAAAAGAATTTTTCAATTCGAACCAGTAGTTCCTGAGATTAGCGCGATCAAACAAACAAACTCTTCAGCTTTATAATATTAGTATAGATGCTGTCAAATATAATAGATTCAGAATTTATGAGTTCAGTTTTCAGTTGAGTTCGAGAGATCTAGACAGCTAGATCTCTCGAGTCCTACGAACCTATTTGAGTTATAATTCAATCTTTTGGTGATTGTTAAAGTAAACGGAGTGATTTTTGGCGGTGGTAATATTTTCTCCTATCTGTGCTTTTTAAAACATAGTTAAATACTATACGTAAGCATGATCATCGAATATCGTCCAAGTCCAACTGTGTCGATGACCAAACTCGTCAATATTAGTATACACAGTGGTAAAGGTTTGTTCCCTACGTGGTCACTACTCGGTACTCACACTCACTAAGCCACTAGCAAGTCGCGGGTGTATTGGCTATTGACCGAGGAAATTGGCAAGTGCGATATGCTAGTTGAAGCCCACTTTATATTTGTTTAAGGTTTCCAACTTTTGTAGAAATGAATGAACTAAAACCGCGAAATTCTCTAATTATGTACCTACTAGTTACTACCGATATGGTACTCATAAAAAAATCGATAAAGGTAACTGTAACTTAAGTACAGTCTACAGTTTTATCGGTCGACGAACTAGTCATCAAGCATCATGCTTGGAGTAGCAGGAAAATGTCTTGTCTAACAGGAACATGTCGTATTATATATTATAGAAGAGACATGTGGAGGTAAAAAGTGCACCACTTTTGGCGTGGTATAGGGCAGTCGAGGTTTGACATTTCGACATTTGCTTAGCGCAGTTTAATTAGTCCGTATCTATTTGACAAAATCTTCTGAAATCAAGATAGCGTAACTTTCTCATGTATGAAGATTGTCATAGCCCATCCTCAGTTTGATGTCATTGGCAATAGTACACCTATCATTTATACCTGCTAAACTTAGGGGTAATATGACGACCTCTGTGGCTCAGTGGTTGAGCGTGTTGGAGCTCTAGCCGGGGGTCGCAGGTTCGAATCCCGCCGAAGGAACAAAAAGTTTTTCCGTGCTCCTGGGTGATGGATGTGAATTAAATATGTGTATAATATAATAAAAATCTTAAATATGTGTATAATATTAAATTATCAAATATATTTCCGTTGTCTTCGAGAATTTAGCACGGGACCAGATTGACGTAGTGTTAAGCGTCGATAGATTAAAAAAATATATATATAATTGTACTAATTAATTAATACTAACCAAGTTTCTACGATTTCTTTGCCCACACCCAAGATCTACTGGGTGCGGTCTGGGGCGCAAAATCAGTTAAGCAGGTATCATTCCTATTTCCTACCCTGTGGTTCAACTAAAGGATCTAGTGGTTAAACCACTAACAAAATAACAGTTACATCATTACGTACACGGTACAACCCATATTGTCTAATTGTGATTCCACCGGAGTTGGTATTCGGTCGCTGACCTCAATACAACCTATAAATCATACGTGTCCGGTCTGCAGATAGTTGACAAACTTGCACGTTATTTTGTTGAAACTTTAAATTCGACGACCTCTGTGGTATTCTCAAAATACTAAAACCTATCTAAGAGCGTGTCAGCCTGTCAGGACATGTCTAATGAGGGTTCCGTAACTATCAACCCGTAAGAGGTCTTTTTCAAGTTAATTTGATTTCAAAGTTTCTGTCTGATTCCGCTCGAAGTAAAAAAAAGGGTGGTTACTCTTTAGCGTGACTTATCAACATGGAAATTGCAAAGTTTCTACCTCTTATAGTTTAGAAATGCCATGAGAGGACTAATTCGTGAGTTGTGAACCACTTTTGAAGTCGATTACTTAAAAACGGTTCACTCAATATTGTGGGCGAAAATTATCAAGGCACTTGTCATGATTTCAATACTATATTCTCATTCGATAATGTTACGCATACGTTGCTGTCAATTTTTCGTGCTAAGTCCCCTGGAGAATAATGGCCGCACAGCTAGGGCTCGGGGTCTCCCTTTAATGCTTTATAGGATTACGCTGTAGTCGCATGTACTTCACAATTCACATGTCTTCGAAGATTGTTAGTCTTCTGACGGCCGAATACTGGAACGATAGTTAAATTAAGTGACGCTCAAGTCGCATGCTGTCCTTGTCATTTCGGCTAGCAGAGACAGCGACAGCCTGTGAATAGGAGGGCTTTTAATTTTGATTAAGTTTCAGTATTCGGCCGTTAAACACAGGTCAGGCCATATTTTTCTTCGCTTTTTGTCGTGCGTATGAGTATATTGAAAATAATTTAATATACAATCTGGGATCGAACCTGCATTAGATTTATTTTGGATGAATTTCTGTAAATCGGACAGGTGTGACTGATCTTTATGTGCGTGCCATCCATGTCTACGGATATTTACTTTTGGAATTATGTGTGACAAATAGCATCGTGCAATGACCCCCCCAGCTACATACATATTTGTAAACTTTGATCATATTATGCCGTTAAACTAGGTATATTATCTACAGTTTGCTCCGAAACTACTGGAATGAAATTTGAAAATGAAATAGAAAATTAAACGGAAAATGTACAATAATCGGGCAATATAAGGATAAAATAATATATAATTACGGATTGTATGTTTTAGAATTAGAGAATCTTTTTCAGTCTTAGTTTGGACAAGTGAAGAATTTTGTAATTTTCGAACAATTCTTTTTCGATAACGTTACGAATACATGGTTGTCCGCTTTTTTTTTTAGGAACCTATTAAACTATTCCGAACACAATGTTTATAAATTGAAAGTCTGACGGCCGAATACTGAAACACTAATCAAAATTAAGAGCCTTCCTATTCCTATCCCTGTCTTTGCTAGTCGAAATGACAAGGACAGCGTGCGACTTGAGCGTCGCTTAATTTAAATATCGTACCAGTATTCGGCCGTAAGAGATGAACTAGTTTTACGAAGGAGAACGTGTTTAACATTTATGACATGAAAGTTATCAAGTTTTGTTCGGTAACATTTATAACTACAAGGATATTGTGTCACAACTAGATTCTGACGTGACACTTTCGCGTTGTCACACATGACTCATAAACTGACCAACATCCACTTTTTAAATATCAATGTGACGCAATGTTTAGAAAGGCCTCTTACTATGAAACTGTTAAGAGTTGGTGAGAATTAATTATTATAAGATTGAATAGTTTAGTTAACGCAAACCCGTTTCGAGATTTGTTTTTTTCTTGTGTTCAGTAATGTAAGGTGAATCGGGGATGGTAAATACTTAAAGTCTTAGGTATATAGGTATTTCATAAGCACAGCAAGACTTTTTGAAGGAATCTTTATAAAATCATCCAGCATCAACAATCTTGATAGAATGGCAACTACTTTTCCGTATTTATACGTATTTTTCTTAATTTTTGTCATGGATGATAAACAAAAATAAGTAATGATTAATGTATAGAAAATGTGCAAGGGTTTGTGTACATTTATTATTTTAGCATAGTTTATTATATGAATTAGGATTTGTTAACTAATCCAAATTGACTTTTCCAGGCTTTAAAAATACGACGAAATAAATCTGTTCAGTAAGCTTTACGGGTTGGTTGACCGCCGAATCGCGGTATGACGACCTCCGAGCTCCGGCTAGCGGCCGCTCAAGTTTACCTACCGACGATGGATTTTGGGTACCGAGTAGGTGATTTAAGGCTCGTTTGGTGTAGTAATCGAAAAGAATTTTGTTTGTTGAAATAGTTTTTTTTTTCTTTTTTAAAGTTTTCGTTTGAGTTTTAATAAAGATGACATACCTAATATTATTTGGAGTTCGTTCGTTAATCGTTACTGATTTTCATCATTTCTTCATTCCAATGGTTAGATATAATTAGTCATTTTAAATTGCACATAATACTTTAGCTATTCTATATTTTTTTAGTTTTATTTTCGAAATTATAAATAAATCGCATATTTATAATAACAAAATAGTGTTGTATTCGTATTTTTTGTGATAGAAACTATTTATATAACAAATTTATATCATTTGATTTTGATAGATGAAACTAGCCTACTAACGAATGACAAATAGTATAAGGTGACTAATTAATACTTATATATTAGTTAATAGTTCAAATAGATCACAAATATACTGAGGCCTCAGTCATTACCTTATAATGACAAAATAATAAATACTAAGTAGGTAAATAATGGCAATTATATTAGTTACTGTTAAACTAAACTAAACCGTAACAGAAGGTAGGTAACGAGTAATATTATACCAGTAGGTAGCAACATAGCATTGAAGTATTATTATGAAAGTTTTTACATTATAATAGCTTATTATGACAGATTTTCCTGTTTCACATTGATAAGTTATGCCTAAGGACAAGGAAACTGAATCTGTACAAAACAAATCACTTTCTCATTAAATGTTGGTGTTTCCTAATCTAAAGGACACACACACACACACACACACACACAAATGATGTTAACTAATCTTCGTATTCAACATACCAAAAGTTGATAAAAGTTAAGTTATAATATTGTGACATGACAGCAAATAAACAAAAACTTTTATATATGTATTGCAAAAATGACGAAGAGTTACCAGAATATTTATTACGAATTCTATAGATATTATTATGTAATACACATAAATACACACAAAAAAAGCTACTGAATTTTGACACAGAAAACTAATTTGAGGTGTGTGCGACTGAATTTTATAAAAAAAAAACTCACCATTCAAGAGAACCACTTGAGAGTCCACTATCGGAGCAGGAGCTGCTGAGCCCCTCCGTTTGTGGAACATTTTCGGGTATATTAAAATCTGGCAAAGATTCTTCCAACAAATTCAACGAACCTTCGTCAAGGGAGAAAATATTCTCCAAGAGATCATCGGAAGCCTGCCACGGATCCGACTAAAACAAAAAATTAAATAGTTTACATTTTATATTTATGGGTAGGTACTTAGATAATATTGCATACTGACGTACTGAAGTATATGCTGCATAGAGCAGAGTAAGTTATGGATAATAGCTTAAAATCTTTATTCTTAGTGAAATTTTATGAAACATGATTTTCTAATTAGATAGTATGAGTAAGAGTGATATTCCTTCAAATCCAACATTTCCCTTCCAAGTAAGACAAAAATTATATCTAAAAATGTTCTGTTGATTTGTTTTTTATTTTTATCATTATAATAAATATTAATATGTAAATCAAAAACATTGACTACAAATTTATGAGAATTATGCTTATGGAGGATTATGAAATTTGGCACAGTTGAAGTTTATGTGGAGAATGGTGTGCAGAAAGCAAATTTTTTATAATGCTTAGAAATACATCAAATTAATAAAATAAAGTTACACATACTATATCACTCTCATGATGGTCTGTTTATTAACAGTAGGATTAACACAATTATTGTCAATCTCTTTTTTACATTCCATATACAAAATTGAGATATTTTTACTGCATATTTTACACAATTGTCAATCTCTTTTTCACATTCCAAATACAAAATTGAGATATTTTTACTGCATATTTATTTATTGGGCAAAATAACCCTAGTTAAAAAGGTCGAAATATAAAATTTTAAATACGAATTATGGTCGAATTTTAACCACAGGGGAATCTCTAGTTTTCTTATGTAAAGTTAATCTTTTGAAAATATAAGAATGCTTGTTTTGTAAAATGTCCATAATTTCATGGTTAGTTGGGTACTTTATTAATATTATACACTAAAATGTATACTTTCAGTTAATCAACCTTTTACTTTGTGACTTTCAGAAAACTTTTACTTCTTGAAAGGAGAAAGTATTTATAACTTAGATCATATAATTGTTGCTGTTAAATTATATGTGCCACTAAATTACAACACACTAAATACAATCAAATAATCTTATCTATTATCCCAATCCCTGTTTTCCATCCTTTATGTTTATTATTTATCATAAGAAGATACTATGTTGGAAAAATTAAAACTAGCAATAAAACCTATTTATATATAATGAATAAAGATATTACCTCAAACAGAGAAAGTAGGTCTATTTTTTTATCCATTTTAAGATCTATTATACCTATAATTGCAACATAAGTTCACTGAATCTCCATTAAAATGGGACACAAATACACTGTCACCAGTCACCGCACAACACTATGTTTGTATGAAAGCTGTACTTTAACTTGTTGTTTGTTTGGAGGAAAACTATTGTAACTTTTGTATTAGATATTATTGTAACTATTGTACATATGGCGAGCCGCCGACCGCATGGTGCCTCGCTGGCACAGTAATGAGATTGTTTACGCCGCTCTGAGCCGGGGTCGCGGCAGACGCCGTCACGCAATCCTTGTACCACAGGGGCAGAGCGTAACACTGATCCTAATTGCTTTATACACTTATTAGATTAGGAGCGATTTATTTAGAAGCGGACAAACAACGACCGATCCAAAAACGAAATGAACGGGCAGTCGATAACGGTAAAAGTGGGAGTGTAACTAGTGTAAGCCAAGAAAGCTGCAGAACGGGGTACGCCAGTCACGAATGCACTTCTCGTCTAGCTATACTAGACGACGTTCGGTATCACCCGACGTTTATACTCTTAATTACTCTATCTGCGTTTTGGTTGCAGAGTTAACTGTGTACGCACTGATAACGTATCGATAATTATTGCGACACGCTCGTAAATGTATAGATACCAACCATTAAATTCCCCGTTTGAAACACATCCATTTTATCGGGTTTTAACTTCACTGTATCTAATCCTGTGCATTCTAACATAAAAAATAGTCCTAATTATTCATTTCTTCATTATCGTGACTCATTTTGTTCTACTATGTTTTTGTTTAGTGATATCATTTTGTATATAAATATTTCACTTCATTAATGTTTGGTTTTCACTTATATTTATTTTACAGTTTCACGCTTGTAAATAATTGAATTTATGTAATAAAATTAGGCAAAACATGGCATTTCTTTACAACTTCCAACGTGGAATTAATGACGTCATGAAAGTAAGACACTTTTCGACATTTGATTGGTTCTCAAATTGTTAAAACAGCACCGTAGTCCTGTCATCTATTGGTATTTTTTTGCAACCTATAGATCTTTGACAGCTATACACTGACAATGGACGTTTTAACTTGACAGAAAGTACGTTCCTTTTAACGTAAAGCAGATTTATGATTATGAAGAAGAAGAGTTAGATCGGGAAAATTCAATCTAATATTATATAATACCTATTTAATTTTAAATATTTGTAATTGCATAAATAAACAAAAAAAAATATAGTATAAATATACATACAGAATATTCAAGTAAGCTAGAAGATTTATTATAACTTATACTCCTGATAAAAAATTAGAGCAATATTCATTTGAACTTATTTCTCTTTTTTTCATACATTAAGTAAAGCGCCATACTCACGGCCTATCCAGCAAATCCAGCACTAGTACTAATATCCGTCATTAGTGTCAATAGTGTCAATCATTTTTAATTTTTGCCTAAAACTTCGCTGCCTTAGGCTTGCAGGCTGGATGATCAGTACGGTCCACTATTGTCATCCCTTTAGTTGCAAAGTGATTGTAATAGTCAAAGGTGAAAAGATACTATATTTTTGGACCGAAGTTCCTTATCGCGCGTTGCGAAAGGGGGCTAGACGGAAAAAATTAAGACTAAAAGTTGTAAGGACACTTTTTGCTATAGTAGTAAGACGTGCGGCGTGCGCGTGTTTCTCTATCTGTCTCTCTCTCCCTCTCAATTATTACTAAAATTGAGCCTACTGATTAAGTTCATATTACATTATATTTGTTAATAATAATAAAAAAAATATTATTATAACTTAAAAAATAAAATTTTATTACAATTCCTTCACTAATTAATCGAAAGGAACTTCGTTCCATTCGGGTGTCCCTTGACACCTCTCAAGTTTTTTTTATTTTGTACAAAAAACTACTAGTATTTCGTTATACACCTTACTCACGGTCCAGCCTGCAAATCCAACAATACTTTAAAGCCGTCATTAGTGTTAATAGCATGGAGGTTAGAGAAAAGGAGACCTTAATTTTTATTTTTATTTTTGAATTATAATGTTTACTTACAAGTCCACATCAGGGTTTTTGGCGGGGAATTCAATGGGTGACGTTTGGATTTTGCATTTTTTTCATAAATGTGTGTTATTTCGGTTCTTAATGTGTATGTAATATTGGTAGAATATTAACCATTAAATATTCGTTAACGTGCACAAGTGTAGGCAACGGATACAACTTTTAAAAACGTGCTATTTTGTGTTTCCCGCCAAAACTCACTAGGAACTTTCAGTAAAGCGTCTACCACTTTACTGAATCGACTGACATGACTCATTGACTGTACTGACTATTTATTTGGACTTTGACTAGACTTTAGACTTAAAGGAATACAGTGTTGAAAATTGATACGAAAGTTCTATTTCCCACCTTTTTAATTGACACCTTTTTTACTTGCAAATGGTTTTAAAAGCTGACGCCATATATAAATAAAAAAAAAGTCCAGATCAAGGCCGCGATATTGGATTTGCAGGCTGGACCGTGAGACTCACTGTCCAGCGTTTCTGTTTTAGGCGCTTTAGGTAAGTACTATGTATTTTTTAAGTATGGGCGGTAATGTTCAAGACTAGGAGCAAACGGGAGTATACCTACATTTTATTAGCACTTTTAACCGATTTTCGAAAGGAGGATGTTAAGGTTGGAACTATAATATGATCCGGAATCCCCGCTGGATTCCGGATCGTATTATAGTTCCCCGTCGGGGAACATTCAGAGCACTGAAATGAAAATAGAACTCTACTCTAATATAATTATCAATAGAGCTGAAAATCGAACACATGAGCGTCAAGTCTAATATCAGTGTCAAATCTAAAAACACGCACACATGTGTTTGTTTTTCAACTCTATTGTTCTAGAGTTCTATTTTCAGTGCTCTGAATTTTCCCCGAACTCACTGATTCCGGACAATATATTTTATGTTTCGAGTTGAGGTATATACTATGGAGTATGTATATTGTATGGGCTAACCATAGGTACTTAGAAGCGGTACAGGAGAGCTCATCAAATCTGCAAAAATAAACATTTTTGCACATTTAGGGGGTGAGTGGTTGAATTATAAAAAACAAAAATTTAATCGACCACCACAGCTAAACCACCAGAGACGCGTGGGTTTGGATAAGCGCTAAGCGCGCGGGTTAAAAATAGCTTAATCAGATAGCAGGCAACGAAACGAAACTTTAGACACCTCGCACGAACAGATAGGTGCACTGGAACGGGAGATATAGACGAAAAACAATTGGCGGCCATTTTGTCCGCAATTTTGGCAAAAATAAAAACCTGAATAACTCAGGATCCAGAAGGAGTACGCGAGCGACACCTCCCCTAAAAGGTACTGAGCAGGAGCAGCCAACCAGAGGGTTATCTGGGAAATTTTGGGGGGAATTGAAACCCCCCCAAACTCCCCCATCATTAAAAGCCCTAGGTAGGCTAACCCCGCAGGGAAGGAAACCGCGGTCCGCGCTGATAAAAATTGACGGAGTTACGAGGCGCGGAAACTCAACTCTGACAGTTGGGCGGCCATCTTGTTAAACTTCAAGGTACAATAACTCGGGAATCAAGAGTCCTAGAGAGGTGCGGTTTTCGAGTCCCGGTAGCCTGAGGGTATAACTAGAGGACCCAACCGGAAAACCGGAAGATTTCCCGGAAAAGTGGAATAATTTTTCCATCACAGACAAGCTCAGAAATAGATAGGTGAGAAAAAACCGAGGCGAAAGAATCCAAGAAGTACCCATCTCCGATATACCCTTTACATAATACGGCTGTATAAATGAAGAAGAAAGGAAAAAGGTTAAGGAGAGACTGGGAAAGAATGAGGGATTAGTAGTGGAAGAAGTGAAGAATAAAAACCCCCTTCTGGCTTTCAGGGATGTAATGAAGTGCGACAATGTCGACTTCGTTACCGCGTTCAACAATCAGAACGAGGCCATCCTTGAGGGCTTGAAGGAGGAAGAGAGGAATGTGCAAGTAGTATTTGGGATGAAAGCGAGGAACCCCCTACAGAACCACCTAGTGGTTATAGTGAGCCCACAAGTGTGGAAGAGATTTACGAATGTAGGATATGCCCACATAGGGATGGGCAGAGTAAGAGTGGTGGACCATAGTCCATTGGTGCAGTGCTTCCGCTGCCTCGGGTATGGGCATACGAAGAGAGTATGTAGGGAGGAAACGGAGCGATGCAGCCACTGCGCAGGTCCTCATATGAGGACTGCTTGCGACAAGTGGCTGCGGAGAGAAGTGCCTCAGTGCATCAATTGTACTAAGGCCAAGAGAGGTAGCGTGGAGCACAGTGCCCTTGATAATGAGTGCGTAGAAAGAAAGAGGTGGGACGCTCTAGCCAGATCGGCTGTATCGTATTGCTGAGGTTGTCTCCGGTGAGTACTTCCAGTACCGAATATTGCAGGCCAACCTCCAGTTATTACTCGAGGCCACGAAAGCGTAAGGCTTGCGTTGCCTTGCTGCAGGAGCCCTACATAGCTGGGGCTCGGAGTATGAGGACATACAATGGGGTGAGGGTCTACCAGAGCGATGGGGAAGGGGGAGGTGTTGTGAAGGCGTATGTTGTAGTACTCGACGACACGTTGGATGTCGAACTACACACACGCCTCAGCAATAACAACATTGTGGTGGCCACCCTCCGAACCAAAGCCTGGGAGATGATTGTAGTGACCTTCTACTTCGAGCCCGATAAGCCTGTGGGGCCCTACCTGAATAATCTTATGCGGATAGGAAGAGCTTTTCTTTTTTTTTTTTTATTCTTGTTCCCCCGGCCATTAGCCAGGACAATTTTTTACTTTTTTAATTGTTACATTTACGATTATTTATTATTAATACATTCCTTATATTTTGCCTCTTTTTACATTTCCGATTTGCTATTTTAACTATATTTAACTTTACACTGATTATCATTTATAGTTTTTACTACTTTGTCACATTTTTCTAAATTCTTTCTTTGTCACATTTAACTTTACACTAATTATAATTTACAATTTTTTCTACTTTGTCACATTTTCTAAATTCTTTCTCTTTGTTACATTTAACTTTACACTTATTATAATTTACAATTTTTTCTACTTTCTGTCACTTTTCTTTTCTTTTAGTTACATTTCCTTGCTTACATCTACAACTCTATTTTCTTGCTTACATTTTACATTTACCCCATTTTCATTACCTTTACATTTGTGTTTTGGTTTATATTATGTTTCATTCATTTCCTTATTTCTATCATATTTTTCAATTTTTCCTTATACTTATTTTACTACTTCTACTTATTTCTTTGACTTACAACTTAACCCACACATTCCACTATTACAATTTTCATATACTATTGAATTTTTCTTCTACTTATACTTTATTTATAGTTTGTTTGAGTTCGACGTGTGCCGTACTGGAAGCAATGGGTATGCATATACTCAACATCGGGGACATCCCGACATTCGATACGGTCAGAGGGGGAAAAAGGTACTCCAGCTACGTGGATGTAACAGCGTGCTCCGACGACCTGCTGAACCGAGTGGGCGACTGGAAAGTAGAAGAGAGTCTCACGAGCTCGGACCACAACGGCATATCCTTCGGCATCAGACAACAGAAATCCACAGGCACGAACATAATACGAACTACACGCATATTTAACACACAGAAGGCAAACTGGACTCAGTTTCGTTAGAAACTGACCCAGCTGATGTCGGACAGACAATTAACTATACAATACATGGACACAATACGCAGCACACAACAAATAGAGGATTTAATAGACAGATACACAGGAGCGATCACACAGACATGGTTCCTTGCTCTGCTGAACAAGTGCCTCACTGTCGCCTGCTTCCCCAAACTGTGGAAGCAGGTGACCGTGGTGGTGCTGAGAAAGCCGGGCAAGGAATCATATCGGGTACCAAAAGCCTATCGACCGATCGGCCTCCTGCCTGTTCTCGGCAAAATCTTCGAGAAGATGCTGGTCGCCCGACTCAGGTTCTACCTGCTGCCCAAGATTAGCCCTAACCAGTATGGCTTCATGCCCCAAAGGAGCACCGAAGACGACTACCCTATAGAGGTTAGTGAACCACATCAGAAAACGGAGAGAGGAGAAGAAAATTTCTGTTGTGGTTTCACTGGACATAGGACATAGACACCAAGCACTGTCGAAGGCCCCCTGGCCTTCGACAGTGCTTGGTGGCCGGCCATAAAGGTTGGGCTAGCTGAAATTGGGTGTCCGGGGAACCTGAGGCGGGTGATCAGCAGCTACCTGAGTGAAAGAAGAGTGAATGTAAGGTATGCGGGTATGGAAGTGAGCAGGGAGACCAACAAAGGGTGCGTGCAGGGATCCATAGGCGGACCAATCCTGTGGGACCTCTTGTTGGACCCCCTGCTATGGACGCTAGAAGAAAAGAAGGTGTTCTGTCAGGCATTCGCCGATGACATAGTCCTGGTTTTTGAGGGTGGAACAGCCCTGGAGATAGAGAGGGTCGCAAACAAGGCTCTCGATGAAATAGCCGAATGGGGAAAAATAAATAAGCTTAAATTCGCACCACACAAGACCTGCGCCGTACTGTCCACTAGAAAATTAAAATTTGACAAACCCAGATTGAGAATGGGGGGTGTGGACATAGAATATACACTTAATAATCGATAGCGGGCTGACTTTTAACGCCCACGTCAGCAATGTCTGTCAAAAGGCCATCAGCCGCTATAAGATATTAGCGCGTGCAGCTCGTGTAGGGTGGGGGCTTAACCCCCAAGCAATAAGACTAATTTACACAGCGGTTATAGAACCGACTATTTTGTATGCATCAGCAGCGTGGGCACCCACCGTGGAAAAGATGGGGGTCCAAAAAAGGCTCAACTCCGTCCAACGGGGTTTGGCCCAGAAGATTTGCAGAGCATATCGGACCGTCTCCCTGAACTCTGCGATGCTGTTGGCTGGGATACTCCCTCTTGATCTCAGGATACTCGAAGCTTCGAGGCTCTACGAGATCAAGAAGGTAGAAAAGAGGTAGAAACTTGTAGCTTTCCACACGCGAAGATGGACTATTTGCAGTAATTTGAAAAACAAACTTAGGTAGGTATTGCACGTCGATAGGTTACGGAACCCACTTTAGACATGTTCTCCAGACCAAGCAGGAACAATTGACAACGTCGTAGTCGTAACTTTATCGAAATACTTATACTTATATCGTAAAGTACATGTTTCTTACTAAACCCGTACGTTCGTACTGACATGCTCTTGGTCAGGTTATGTTTAGAGATGGTCCGACTAGTCGGTGAGGCCGACTATCCGGCCACTTTCATAGTCGGCGACGAATCGGAAAAGAGCGCTGACTATTCGGCTTCTTACATTTTATATATTATTATATTTCTCAGTAGTATCTATGTACGAGTATGTCTGATGATAATGAATCAGTTTTCGTTCTTACCAAAATCGGACTCGAGAATCATTTGAACATAATATTTATTTTACTATTCGCTATTTCTTATAGTTTAGGAGTTCTTTTACCACGCCCACATGAACAATTCACTGTGTATTAGGTATATTATTATGTTTACTTTTTTCGATAAAACAATTTTGTTTTAAAATAAAAAATATTGATACATAAATATACAAATTTAATTATGAATATAGTTAAAGGTTTTAATTTTTTTTAAAGGCCAATAGAAAGCGTCATGTTTTTAGCCATGGATTGCTAAAATTTATGCATGTATGTATACATGCATAAATTTTAGCAGTAGCATAGTATGTGGTAGTAGTTTAGGCTCTGAATTAGAACATAGGCTACTATTTATCCCGGAAAAGTACAGTGTTCCCGTGGGATACTCAATAGTATATTTACGCGGGCGGAGCCGCGGAAAACAGCTAGTAAATTATAATAACTACTTAGGTTACGCACTGCTCAACGTCTATCACCGACCCCGTCCACAAGTCTTGTTTAATACATCTAAAAATACTATGAATACGCTTATGTTGCTTAATGGAAAAATATATAATTTACTACTATTAAAATACGAGGGCGGGTCAATAAGTCCGTGACTTTTGGAATAAAACACACATTTTTTAATAAATAAATCATTTTATTTTTCAACGTAGTCCCCCTTGAGCTCTATACACTTTGTCCAACGCTTCTCCAATTTTTTTATCCCTTCCAAAAAATATGATTTGTCGAGGTCCTCAAAATACATCTCGCAAACAAAGGCCTTGTTTGCGAGATGACTTCATCATTGGAGTCAAATCTTTTTCCACCGAGCCATTTTTTCAGGTTTGGGAACAAGAAGTCGTCACTCGGAGCCAAATCTGGAGAATAGGGTGGATGTGGGAGCAATTCATAGCCCAATTCATGGATTTTTGCCATGGCAACTGCACATGTGTGCACCCTTGCATTGTCTTGGTGAAAAAGAACTTTTTTCTTGGCCAAATGAGGTCGGTTTTTTTTCAAATCCTCATTGAAGCGGTCCAATAACTTGGCATAATATTCCCCATTAATTGTTCTACCCTTTTGAAGATAGTCAATGTGGATTATCCCACGTGCATCCCAAAAAACAGTCGCCATAACTTTATTGGCTGACAAACCCACCTTGGCCTTCTTTGGCGCCGATTCACCCTTAGAAACCCACTGTTTTGACTGTTGTTTGGTCTCTGGTGTGTTGTGATGGATCCATGTTTCGTCCACGGTTACAAAACGGCGCAAAAACTCCTCCATATTGTGATTAAACATCGCCAAACCTTCCTGTGAAGTTGTTACACGATTGCGTTTGTGGTCCACTGTGAGCAAACGCGGCACCCATCTTGCGGAAAGCTTTCTCATGCCCAAGTGATCATTCAAAATTGAAACCACTGAGCCATGCGAGATGCCTATGGCTTTCACAATCTCTTGCACTTTCAATCTTCGGTCGGCCAACACCATATCGTGAATTTTTTCGATTGTTTCGGGTGTAGAGACCTCAACTGGGCGTCCAGGACGTTCGGCATCTTCAGTGCTTGTACGGCCACAACGAAATTCAGTAAACCACTTTTTTACCATTGAAATCGATGGTGCAGAGTCCCCATAGTATTTATCAAGCTTAGCCTTGGTCTCGGTAATGGTTTTTTTTCGCAAAAAATAATGCTTAATAAGCACACGAAATTCACTTTTTTCCATTGTTTCCTTAAGTTACTGGATAGTCTGATAAAGATAGCTGTAAAACACAAAGTAACTGACGCAGCAAGTTCAAATTTTGATAGGAGTCAACTGACAGATGCCTGTTGACAGGAGTAGTGTTGCTTTTTCAGTAAGGAGGTTAGAAATTCAAAAAGTCACGGACTTATTGACCCGCCTTAGTATGAAAAGATATAAACAAACAAAATAAAACGAATAGCCTTTTCCTTTACGGTGAGTACTACGTTAAAATTCCGTAAAATATATACGGAAATCCGTATAGGTATTATATGGCCGCACTTGGGGGTATGCTTACTCTTTGATGCAAAAACTACTGAACGGATTTCCCTTTTTTATCCCGAAAAAAACAGTGTTCCCGTGAGATACTGTATTTACGCGGGCGGAGCCGCGGGCAACAGCTAGTATATTATAATATTATGAAAGCAGATCAGATGTCCACACTGATTGACTCCCTTACGTATAGACGCTCGCACAGCCGTAACCACTAATGGTAGAAACGTGAAATATGGGCAGTAGTTTTAATTTACAATGCAGACGCGCACTAAGAAGGGATTTTGAAAAACTCCATCCTGAAGGTGTGAAATAGAAATTGAAAGTTTGTATGTTTCCATATTTTCATCTTCATCATCATCTTTAATTCTGCACCGATTTCGATAAAATTGAGATTCATGAAATACATTTAATGCGTGTTTCAGGAATTCATACTATGAGGGTGTAAAATAAGGGTTGAAAGTTTGGATGAAAAAAAAAAAAATCTGCCCTGATTTCCATGAAATTTATTCTGACCGAATGAATAAAAATTATTGAGTACGTATAGTGTTTTGAAATTTGATCCCTACAGGGGTGAAATGGGAAATGGGGGTCCAAAATCTGATTGCGTTGAATTTCGGCACGCAGATAGTTATTATGACGTAGAATTGGATAAAAAAGGTTTATTTTAAATTCATAGGTGCCCCACGGGGAATCACGGAAGGGAAAGGGAAAATTGTTAACCTTAATTATTTCAACACTTTTTTTTCAGTTCAAATTTTTTTTATCTAAAAATGATTATTTTCCATTGGGAAACGATTCTTTAAAGTGTTTAGAAAATATTCTTTAAAAGATTCTTCTTTATACGTCATATTTATTTTAATTTTTTCAATTAGTATTTACTGCTTTAAAATATATATTTTATGCGCCGTACCCTTTTTTAACGCCGCGCGCGTAACCTAAAAATGATGCGCGTTTTCAGCGTTAAATTAAAGTTAAAACTAATTGAGATAGAGTTCCGATAGTTAGGGGTTTTTTAATTGAAATATCCTGCTCTTATTGAGTATGGTTTTCGAATTTCTTAAATATTAATAGCCTTTTAACTATTAACAAAAAACCAAAAACACTATTTTTGAATTTTTCAATAGCTTATAACTTTTGTAATTATTTATGTGCTAATATGAACTTCTAGCACAATTTTCTAGACGTGATTCCGAATCCAACGAGGTATCAGTTGTAGGACCAGTATCTCTATTTTACACGAAAATCTGTTTGTCGATTAGACTATCAGTTCAAAACCTCGTTTAGGTACCCGAGAACCTACCTACGTAATAAAATTTGTTTTCGTTTAAATTCGTATACAAACACAATAATTATTTACAACTACTTACTTATCTTTTCTTGTACAAAAGCCAACAAACCAATCTGAGATCTGTATGAATCCAAAAGAAATAGGGGCAAGTTTTACTTTCTAGTATTTAGACTGAAATAATGACGAAGATAAGAAAATGCAAGGCATTTTAGAACAGACAGTTACATTTTGTGAATTAGTGTGTTTTGTCATATGAAATTCATGCTTGTGAATATCTAGAACTAGTATAAAAAATAAAAGATTTACTTAGATAAAAACCAACCAAATGCGAGTCGGACTTGCGAACGAAGGGTTCAGTTGAAGGGAATATCAAAAAAATCACGCTTGTTGTATGCCCTTAAATATTTATTTTATTCTCTTTTTATATGTTGTCATAGCGGCAACAGAAATACATCATCTGTGAAAATTTCAACCGTCAAGCTATCACGGTTAAGAAGATACAGCCTGGTGACAGACAGACGGACGGGCAGACAGACAGCGAAGTCTCAGTAATAGTGTCCCGATTTTACACTTTGAGTACGGGAGTGAGGAACCCTGAAAACAAAATGTGTTGGGACATAGATAATAATGATATGTCTTGCCTAGTTTTTTGGGTTCCGTAATCCGTATGTAAATGGTAAAAACGGGACCCCATGACTGAGCCTCCGGTCTTCGCTATTCGTCCGCCCGAACATAACGCATTACGCAAGTGCAATTTTATTTTACGCAGCTTTTCTGTGATGATAATTATCTTTCCAGTCAGGCCGGCTCAGTCCTGCCAAAATTTTAATAGCTTCCTAATAGTTCAAAACTCATAGCTCACAGTCAGTAATTAAGAAGTAATTATAATTTACAATTATAACACTTTTTTAAATCATATGTTCTTCAACAGACATCGGCAAAGCATCTTACCAGAATTAAATATCAAGAAACAGTTGCATACATCATGCATTACTCTTCCTCATGAAGATTAATGGAAGAAAACTGTTCAGAGTCGCAGGTTTTCCTTACGATAAGTAATCTAAGTTGGAACTTTTCAGACAGACCCTGATTTCATATTTAGGCGCCTACGTTGTAAATCATCGGGCGTTGATATGGTCATATTTAGGAGGTATATTTATTCCGATATGCAATGGTTTTTATGGTTCCGTTACCAAGCTGCCAATCGGACTTGACATAGAGTCGAAATTATTGATATATTGTTACACGACGAAAGAAAAAACATACATAACTTAAAATGCACAGTTTCTCAGTGATAAAATCTAGCTAGACCGATTTTTCTCCCCCAAAACTCCCTGCATACTTTCACGTAAGTACTTGTCTATATATATAATACGAGCGGACCCGACAGATGATGTCCTGCCGGTATGATTTGTGAATTTAAACCATCCAGGGCGCCACCCACACGCATACAATACAATTCATTCAAATCGGTCCAGCCGTTTAGGAGGAGTTCAGTGACATATACACTGTTCAGTAGAATTATATATATAAAGATTGTCTCGTTTAAAGTATAAGATGAATGTAATAGACGAGATTCTGTATATATATAGATTCAAGATGACTAAATATGGTACGTTGTTTTTGGCATCATAAAAAAGTAATAATTTTGTATGCTAGGGGTAGCAGGCAGTACATGTAAAGTTGAGATGATTTTTGTTTTGTGTGTAACATGTGTGTGAATAGGTGTTCTTATATTAAGGCGAGGATTTATGCATTACTTTTTATAATATAAATCATTTGCGAGTAGGTAATCGAGCTCCAAAGTTGTTTACACGTTGTCCCTCCCGCCACCTTCTGGCATTTCTAATATCTATGGACGCTTCACACCACGTCAATCTGGTCCCGTGCTAAGTACCCGAAGAACTTGTGTTACAGGTACCAGAAAACGGGAAGTATATTTAATACTTTTATACTATACATATATGTATATATATATAAGATTTTTATTATATTATACACATATTTAATTATTTAATACACATCCATGACCCAGGAACACAGAATAACTTTTTGTTCCTTCGGCGGGATTCGAACCAGCGACCCCCGGCTTGAGCACCAACGCGCTGAACCACTGAGCCACAGAGGTCGTCGACCCATAATACTTCTACGAACTATTTCTAAACTAATAATACTTCGGGCAATAACTTTTGGACTAATTGTAAGAGTATATAGGGAGTCTGACGGGGCTGGGATCTCAGTCCATTTTGAAGTAATTTGAAACAACCCTATTGCGCGTTGATATTTACGGAACCCTCCTTAGATATGTCGTGACAATTAAAATGCTCTTGGTTAGGTTATTTAAAAGGCAGTAAACCAATTTGGTAAATGGTATTTAAGTACTATTTAGTAATATTTGATCGATACGTGTTCGTAGCTACAATTCATTATTATCATCTCGCTCACTCCTTGACAGTTCAAATTCAAATATAAATAATTAATAACAAAAATATAATTAATTAAATTAAAAATTATTATTTTTTTTTTTTTTTATTTAGACTATTTTTTTTTTAATTTTGTTAATTCATGCATCGTCTGTCATTTATATATTATATTTGCCATTAGCAAACCAACCAAAAGGCCTCCCTTGTGGTTGCTTTACTCATGGCCCTCGGCAATCTTCTTTTTTTTAACAAAATTAAAAACTTTAAATAACCCCCGAATTGTGTAGCCACGAACACTCTCAATCAAATATTACTAAATAGTAAATACCATTTACCAAATTGGAATTTTGTTAACTTAATAATAATAGCAAGCAATCGAACTGGTTCAATTGATAAAATTGGCTTCACGGTCAATTAACCCAAATGTTGTGTAAACGTAGATATTGTTACAGCTGTATCGAGTATCAAATGGAAAAATTACATTAAAATACGCACGTCTACATGTCTAGATTGTCTAGCCTCTAGGTGTCTATAATGACTAGCTATAAAATATTATTTACACAGGTACAGTCGCCGACAGATCTGGTGTACCACTTTCGAACTTTTTTGCCAAGTAATAAGGTCGAAAAGTGGTACACCGGGTCTGTATTCGACCGTTCGAAAGCAGACTGCGTGACTGTGCAGACTTAAATACAAAAAGAAACGACTTAAATTATTATCAGAAAATAGAAATTCGGAAACGCTTATACTGCGAAGAATGAAGATGCCTTGTGGCGCTCCTGTGGCGTCTGTGGGCGCTCCTGTAGGCATCTACTACCTAAGTACATACTACATTCCTTTATTTGCACGAAATTTCTCCTATGTCTTTCCAGCGGGCTTAGCATGGCGATCCGAACATAGACGCACATAGGCAAAAAGTGTCTCCAGTTAAATGACCCCACTTTTGAGATTTTTGGGGCATTTTGACATTTAAAGTATGGTGAAAACAAGATGGCTGACATTTGAAGTATGGTGAAAACCAAGATGGCGTAACTTTTTATTGTATGAAGGTTTGTTCTGTCAAATGTACGTCATAGGCTTATCTTGAGTTTTGAAATCTTTGGATCCGAAGAAATAATTAAAAAAATAAATATTCTATCCAAAACAGTTTGTTGCAAAATAGTTCTTACATGGTAAGTATATCTAAATAGCCATAATTTTTTAAATGGCTGCCAGGAAATCTTTTGTCAAAAATAATAAAATTTTCAAGTAAATGACTGAACGTAAAGAAACTATTTGTCTTAAACCGCCATGATGTGGAGCAGTTGACATTATTGTAAGACTATTTGACATTGAAATAAGAAAATGTTTCTACTTTAGCTGTCAAAAGAGGCCATCTTGTGAGCTCATGCTCGGGAAGAAAAGAAATGTTGTTTCTCATAAAGACGCCGACGACCTTGCTGCCTTACAGTAAGAACTATTTGCTCCGAATGGTATTAATGTTTCTTCAATCTGTCATTTTGTCGATACTTCGGTGTTTCTAGGGTGCGCATGCTAAGCCTGCAGGTTTCTTTCGCTTTCTCAGGATACGAAACTTTCTTAAAATTGGCCATAAAAAGGTCCCGTTAAAGGCAAAGAATTTTTTAATCGAATGCCTTATTAACTGTCAGTTGCATAGAATTAAATTGAAAATGGATTAGAACTTAGAAGTATGTATAGCGCGCCGCAAGAATCTTGAGCCTTGACGCCGTCTTAACGAAGAAAACTTCATAAAGAACTGCCTATTATTTATTTTAAAACGTGTTTTGTGATAACACATTAAAAGGAATTGTTAAATATAACTACTATAGGGCATATCAAATTAATGTCAAACTTTTGTGGACTTTTTGGAACAATACTTACAACCTACCAATTTTTGCAACCATAAACTCTGGCACAATGTTTTTTTTTTCGTTTTATCAACAGATTTTCTTACTTGGTGATAGTTGTTGGCCCCGCTAAGTCAACCTTGTTAATCTTTAACACGTACCTTCTTCAATTTAATTTAATTTTCGTATGTTCAGGTGTATCAGGCGGCAGCCGGCAGCCGGGATCCAGTGGTCTTATATTAAAATGTTGAACCTCCGACGAAAACAATGGGGTGTTATAAAGTTTGACGTGTCTGTCTGTGTGTTCGTGTGTCTGTCATCATAGATCCCTAACGGATCGAGAGTATTCTTAGCTTTATAGCTAAGATTATCTGACCAGTAGCATCATCATAAGCTCGCTCACTGCTTGACAATTCGGGTGTTACTTTAATATTTAAATTTGTTTATAAATTATTAATTACAATTTGATAACCCCTTTAACATAATATTTAATTTATCGATATAATATTATCTCACAGTAATCTTTAACTTGTCGGTTATGGTGTCACAAGTAGGTATCTCTGAAGTCTAAATAAACGACAGTGTTGTCGTTTATTCAAAACTAATTTGCCTATGTTGATAAAATTTCCAGTTTAACTTTTCTATCTAGGAATAAGTAAGCTTGAAATAAATAAATATATTTTTTTTACAAATTATATTATGTTCGTATACAGGTGAATCAATCCGTAAATTGTAGATCCAGGGGCTGAAGAAAAGTCATTTGATGGCCGATATTGGACCGTTTTTGAGTTATTCCAAATGTTGTTTTTTTTTAAAAAGTGGATGACCTGCTTGGGTCATAATGATAAACCAAAACAAAATTTCAAAAAATAAGTAATCCCCGAATTGTCAAGCAGTGATGATGAATCATAGCTAAGAATAGCTCTCGATCATGTCAGCTTTCAGACAAAAAATTAGATCAAAATTTATTTGCGAGCTACTTTGCCACGGACAGATACACACACACACAGACAGACGACTTATAACACGCCTCTATTTTCGGGGGTTAAAAATGGCTGGAATCGTCAATGTTTAAATTTCCTCGTAGTAACAGAAGTATAAAAAACTAATCTAAGCACAATTTAGAAATGAAAAATATTCGTATAATATTTATTTACAAACATCTTAACTTGTAATTTGAAATGACCACAAACATAGAATGTAAAATTAATATATATATATATATATATATATATATATATATATATATATATATATTAATTTGCTTAATAACTTTTGCTTAACAATCTTTTTAAATAATGTTTAACACTTAAATCTTATCTCTATGATATCTGAAAAAACTCTTTTAAACAAAAACAGAGGTGTTGTTCTCTCTTAACCACCCGGATCTATACTTCATGGATTGACTACGTATAAATTAACAAACATTCTGTATAATTTTGTATTTACATTTTTAATACGATAATTAATTTAGATTAAAGAGTACAAAAAAGTCTTCGTTTTCATTTGTTGTGAGTAGTTTTTTTTAAATAAATAAATAATAATTTTTTAAAATTCCTAGTTTCAGATCCGTGAAATTTATTGTAAGACTTGTCGAAGACTGTATGTCCAATACGACCACGACGTCAATGGTTTTCGGGAATCGTAATTTTTCATGTATTCTCTGTCATTTCTATATAAAATTGGAGAATGCCATGAAATATTAGCAAATTGATTTTACTGTACTTGAATCTATACATATTTCGCTACATATTAACTGATACTTTAAAAGGTTGTCTTTATGTATCACATTATGTAAAATATATTATAGACTTACAATATTTTAGGGAATATTTGCAAATGTGGCAACACCCGTGTCTTCTCGCTCTCCAATCGTGGCAGCGGCCGGGCGAGAGCAAGTGAAACGAATCAGTCAGCATCACGCGCGCGGACGGGTAGGGTGTATCGTGCGCTCCCTTGACGCTACATTCACGCGCCACTTGACAGCTGTGCCGCGTTCTATAATGACAATAGTGTATAACTGTGGAACCTAGTGGATGTTACTGCAATTTGTACGTGAGGAGTTCATTAGAATCGCTAGATAAGCTCGGAATCGTATCAAAAGTGAGACGGGATGCGAGAGGTGAACGCTCGTCGCAGCGGCGCCGACTCTCACCGGCCACTATTGTCTAAGTGCCACGGAATCTTGGTCCTTCCCATCGGATTCCATCATCGGAACATCCGCTATTCGATGAGCCGCGCCGCATGCGAAATACCTACTTGTGGGCGAATGACGAACACCAAAACGAATTGTTTACTCATAACACCCAATGCAATACAGATAAGATATGACTGTCTTGTGAGTTGTCAGTTGTGGCCTCTTAACTAAGATAATGACTACCTACTGATGCATGGACTATAAACATATTTTCAACGTAACCAAGTTAGTTCGGATACTATGCAAATAATTTTTACGTCAAGTATGAAGAATGGTCAGGCCGAGTTAAACAAAAAAGTAGTACACGCGAATGTGCTACATAACATCACTTGCGCAATTTAATATTTTCTTTTTTGAGTTTACCTTTAGAAATGCGAAATTTTGTGTTGTGATTGTAATTATTAAAAAGGTGATTAAAAAGTCCTTATGGCCAAGGTTCTGAAAACGTAAATCGAGTAGAATAAAACTTATAGTCTAGAGAATAATAAGAGATAATATTCTAAAGTTTCTGAATTTAAACCTTAGTCATGAACTAATGATGATGATGATGATGATGTGCAAACGATGACGGCTTATTCTTATTACGTCAAAAAGAAGTAAAACGTTCGAAAGTGGAACTGTTGAGCTCTGGCACAAATCCGCATTTCATGCAAAGAACCGAACTTCATGCAAACTTCGAAAAGAATTTCCAATAATTAACCTTTATTTGAGAGATCTCCAACTGCAGAATGAAGCAGATTTTAGTTCATGTTCAAAGTTGTAAGCAATCGGATGAACTATTAATTAAACTGGTCGTACTTAATAAAATAATTATGAATAATAAAAGTATAGGTAATTTCCCTGGGCAAGCACTCAAGGCAACGCATACCTATAATGACTACTATCAACAACACTTTTCGCGAGTCACGCATGTAACATTCTTTGTTGTAAATCCGGTTTCTGATTTCGGTGTTTAAATATGTAAATATAAAGACAAACCAAAATCATATTTAAATGACTCGTGTTACATTTAAATATTATATCACTATCGACGATTTACATACTTATGGCATAATCTTACAATGTAAATAACATTTCTGTCATTCTATTGTTAAAACTATACTTACCTTCTAACCACTAATACGCCCAAATACTCAAACGTTCCTTTAATTAAGAAGCAATCAAGTCATCTGCTGTCCTTGTCATTTCGCCAAACAAAAACAGTACTGGCAACTGCATAACAGGCGACAGCATATGATTTAAGAAGCCCACATCAAGAAGCGTTTGAGAATTCGGCTGTTAAGCTCTTAATATCTGAGATAAGTTTTTGACGAATCATCTGTTGATTCATTGGTTCCCTCATCCCTGAATGAAAAAATCCGATGTTTATACCAAGATAATATAAAAATAAGGAGAATAATAACATATTACATATTTCATCATATCACATATTTTGCATGTCGACTTTAATATAATTAAACCATAATCGAACCATAGTATGTTGTGGATATCGACATTAAATATGTCCATTATCTATTGATCATTAGTTATTACGTCTGAATTGATAAACAACATTCCAGGAATGCTTTCTGAAATTCAAGTGTGAACTGACGCTTAGACTCCTATCAAAATCGTTAACCTTAGATTCTATAGCAATCATGGTCTTCATAGATAATATTACATTATTCGTCCAATAACTTTTTATCGTCGAATCCCGTATCGGATCTTAAATTCTTTTAAAACCGAAATTATATATTTTAAACATAGCCTATTATGTTAAATACTAAAATTGTGTATCAAGCGTAGGTACCTAATGCACCTTATTACCTTACTAGATAATCTGATTGATAAGGTTTACAATATGATAAGGAGCAGTATGACACAGCCAGCATTATACTAGGTACTTACTTATATTTGCTGAAAATGAAGTCTAAAAAAAAATCTTTATTGTTTTAAAGGTTTCATAAATATCCTTAAGTATACTCTTAAGTATCTGGTCTCCACACTAGGGATTCCCTGTGTCGTGGAGGTCGAAAGAGACTTTATATTGTGCATGACGAAAGTGACTTCTTTCGTCATAAAGAAAAAAAAAAAACAGAGATCAAGTGAAAAAAGAAGTTAAATTACCAACATAGACAATTTAGTAGTAGTATGCGTAGTAGTAATATGCGTAAGCATATTATATTATGAAATATGACTACTTATACTATTAATTCACAGATTTCAAAACTAAAGACAGGCTTATGACGTACCTACATTTGTCAGAACAAATCTTCATACCTACTTACAAGGAAAAGTTACGCCATCTTGGTTTTTAATTCGTTTTCACCATACCTCAAATGTCAGCCATCTTGAATTCATCATATATTTTAAATGTCAAAATGGCTCCAAAAACTCCATCTCATCTCATCAAAGTGGAGACAGTTTTTGCCTCGTTATGCCTCGTTTATAATATATATGAATTAATTTTTATTAAACCGATCATAAAGTCCATTGCTATGGCGTCCTGTATACTACATGCAGTCATTGTTATTATAGAAAACAAGCGGAGGTAGTGACAGGCTGTGATGAGGCCTGGATTAAGGGCCCATTAATTTAAATGCCCACGCTACGACGTCGCGTCATCAACGTAAAACGGCGCGGAGTCGAGTAGAGTTATAATAAAAAAATAAAAAAAGATGTTTAATGCAAAATAAACTGCCGTCCTCTTACATAATAAATCATAGCGCGCAGTTGAAACTGTGGAAAATGCGCTGTCATCGCAATCGACATGCCAGTTCGTACTGTCGGTACCGCGCATTTGCACGTTCGTTTCGGAGCACGGGTTGGAACTGCGCGTGCTATTTCCCGCGGTCCGAACTATAGGTACGTGTGACGTGTGTACGCTATTCGGGAAATATTTACGTAAACAGTTTTACCTAACACTCATAAAAATGACAAACACATTCCATATGCGGATCGGGGAATTTCGTAATGAACTTCAGAACAAGTCGGATTAATGTTGTGTTAAAGTTTAATATACTTTTATATGCCATAAGCTAACGGAACATGTCCATACAAAATGAGAAATATTTTGAGAAGTTCCTTCCATTGTTAACGAAAGGAACATTGAATTATATGGTGGTTTATTCCAGAATTAAATAAGAGAACTTGTAAAGCGTAATACTTGCCTTCAATATGTAAAGTCTTGACCCATTTCCAGTGGGTATCTTTTCACAAGTTTTAACAAGGGTCGTTTTTCAAAACAAACTCATTCACGAGCAACGCTAATAAGCTATTTCTACTAATAAGGCGAGACAGGATCTCAATTATTCGCTTATTAGGCATTTAATACGAATAGCTTTTTATGAAAGCCTTTTAAGATCCCGGAAAATTAGGCTCCAGGGGAGGCCATGTAAAAAACCTTTTTGTTATGAACTGTTATTGTGCCTTGTATAGCCTATATTGCTCGGAGTCAGCTCGTAACAGAATTTATTAGCTATAGATACACTTTCATTTATTTGAATGTTTCTCGGTGGGGAGAATAAGAGTTACACACTTACTCACTTACACCTATGTAATGTATGTTCCGTCTCCTGCGGGCTTAGCGTGGCGATCCGAAGTAATAATTTTAAATATTCTATCCAAAACAGTTCGTTGCAAAACGGTTCTTAATCCATGGTAACGAGGTCGTCAATAGAAGCCAAAATTTCTAAATAGCTTTTAAAATGGCTGCCGAGAAATCTTCTGCCAAAAATGATCAAATTTTCAAGTAAATGACTGAACGTAAAGAAATTATTTGTCTTAGACCGTCATAATGTGGAATAGTTGACATTATTGTAAGACTATTTGAGATTGAAATAAGAAACGTTTCTACTCTAGCTGTCAAAAGAGGCCATTTCGGGAGCTCATGCTCGGGAAGAAAAGAAATGTCGTTTTTCATAACGACGACACATCGACCTTGCTGCCTTACAATAAGAACTATTTTGCTCCGTACGGTATTAATGTTTCTTCAATCTGTCATTTTGTCGATTCTTTAGTGTTTCTAGGGTACGCATGCTAAGCCTGCTGGGGAGATAGAAAAGTCATGTGGATACACTAAGTTGACTACTTTTATATTATTTTAATCATAATTCTATTCATTGAATTCATTACGTCTAATTCTCATGCTTAGAAGGGCCGTTAATAAAGTTTGAAGCAGACAAACTTATATAGGAAGAAAATCTATAATTAAGTAGCCTCCGGATTGTCAAAAAGTGAGCGAGCTGATGATGATAAATTATAGCTATGTACACTCTCGATCATGTTGGCTTTCAAACAAAAAAACTAGATCAAAATCGCTTCATCCGTTTGGGAGCTACGATGCCACCGACAGACAAGTCAACTTATAACACCGCTCTGTTTTCGTCGGGGGTTAAAAATAATCGTAGTTTAGAAGAGCCGATTACACTATTTTAAAATTTAATATTTCATTAATTAATATTTATAAATAAGTCAGGTATGATCACTTCTCAGCTAGGCTAGGTGCTTTGTCGTTTTATTACTTCTATTTGTTGATGGTATTCTATAAGCCAGGAATTATTTCATCATAAAACTTGTTGACTTTCGTTTCTAAATTACTGAGATATATTTCAAACTCTAAGCTAGCGCCTACGCTTAAAAGAAATGTAATAAGTTCGTCTGTTTAGTAATACCTCTTTTACTAATTAAAAATCTAACTCTAATATATATCTTAACGCTATTCTGCCTTCATAGCACTTGTAACGACAGTTCTTTCGCTTTCGTTTTCTTATTTTTCTACCATATTATCCGTCTGCTCTTTAGCCTCATACAAGTACCATGAATATAATACGTATTTACTCTCTATTTTTACTTGTTTATGTCAAGCCAATTCTATTTATATTTTCCTGATGACACATAGGTGAGATAATAAAATCAATATCATCCAATAACAGTCCCCTGGGCCCACGTATTGTCTGCGAGACCTTCCTTTGTTTATCATATCACACATTGAGTCCCATTTTATATGCCTTTGATCTTAGGTCCGAATTTGTTTCGAACTTAGGGCTAACAATACAGGTGTATTTTTATCCGAATGAAATATTATACCTAACTTCAGGCTACAATATAACGTAAGTAGATAATGACAGAATAACTGAAAATTTTAGTAATTTGCAGAAAAATAATATGATTAACATTTCCTGACAACTCTCACTAAGTATGGACACCCTTGCACTGTCGTACTCTACGCCGGCTTGAAGGTCACGCGACCGCCGCGCAGCATCGGCCACACGGTTATGAATCCACGTTAATTATTTACAGGATAATCTGATCAATATTTAAGGTCATATCTTTTATATTTTTAGAACCGAAAACGCTCGAAAACTAATATTATAACTGTGAAACTTTGTAAGGATGGATGGATGTTTGTTACTCTTTCACGCAAAAACTACTGTATGGATTGTGATGAAATTTGGCATGGTAGTAGTTTGAGCTCTGGATTAACATCTAGGCTCCTGTTCACGGGAACACTGTACTTTTTGTCCCGAAAAAGTATAGTGTTCCCGTGGGGTACTGTTATTACGCAAGCGGAACCGCGGGCAAAAGCCATTTCATGAATAATTATTCTTCAATATTCATTCCATAAATGATGCTATACGACTATCTGCGAAATCAGATGACCATTGAACTGTTTTTATATAAGATCGCTATAGGACCTAGGTTATCTGTAAATTACTAGACAGTAATAAAACCGTTATGTCAGGGTAATGTCCCCAATTCGAGTTCGTTAACATACTATTATGATACTTGGGAGTATCATTACAATAACGAACATCGAATTAAACACTACACAATATGCATTATTACTAACTTAATTATAAAATATAACTTAAAAAATAAAAATATCTAGTTATACTACCGCTTTAGACGGTAAACGGTAAATATAATTATAGAAGTGTAATTTTTAGTCGACTTTTGGCGGCGCGGTTTCTTCGTTACGGTAGAGCGGTTGCAATAATAATTGTTGCAATTTCATGTTAAATGGAAATCTACAGCCAAATTCCCAGCTTATCATAGCTCTGGTCGCCGAAAGGAATATTGCCCGTTGTCACCGAACATTTTACGCATCCGCGACTACTCAAATGCTACTTAAATTAAGAAGCCCCTAAGTAATATCCTTGTTATTCTGAAAAGCAGAGACACCATGTTATTTAGGCATACCTTTAAATAGCGTTTGAGAGTTAAAGAAAAACGAACTGGGAATAGTTCTCGGCGACCGATTCTATTGTACGCCCATTAACATCCACTGTGTCGTCACTAGCTTGTGTGCCATGCTGACAAGTACTAGCTGGTGAGTGAGTGAGATGGCGCTACTGGTGCTGCTCGTGCTGGTGGTGCTGGTGTGTGCGGCGCAGGCGCAGTACTCGCCGACATGGGCGGTGCACGTGCCAGGCGGGAGGGAGGTGGCAGATCGAGTTGCCGCGGATCACGGGTTCATCAATTTGGGAGAGGTAAGTCGTTTTTTTGTCATAGAATCAGGACTCTGTTACTTTCGGCCGTGATGTGTTTAAGCGGTCGTCGTTTAGCCGGACCCTACCATTTTCTAGAGACGCAAAGCGTGGGTTAGGTTAGGGTGTCCTGTAGGAGGTAGGTATGTAAAAGGCGTTTGGGACTCGACTTCTAATGCTAACTGGGACTTGGACGATTTCTAATGCTAGTACGGTTACGGTTATAGGTAGGTAAATATGTGATGTGTTTATTAAGAAACTGTTAGTCCAGGACATAAGCTCTAGTATGTATTGTGCTGATTGCTAATATCTCACCAGATAATATAATGGGTTCGACGACCTCTGTGGCTCAGTGGTTCAGCACGTTGGTGCTCAAGCCAGGGGTCGCGGGTTCGAATCACGCCGAAGGAACTAAAAGTTTTTCTGTGTTCCTGGGTCATGGATGTGTATTAAATATGTGTATAATATAATAAAAATCTTATATATATATATGTATAGTATAAAAGTATTAAATATACTTTCCGTTTTCTGGTACCTGTAACACAAGTTCTTCGGATACTTAGCACGGGGCCAGATTGACTTGGTGTGAAGCGTCCATAGATATTATTATATTATTATTATTATTATTAATGGGTACTTTTAGACCCAAACCCCGAAGAAACAAAACAAAAGTTTATTTCAATTTGATCAATACAAATAAAAATATTTCGTCGAATGAACTTGCCCGCCCGAATAAAATGTAGACCTCTCAGTGGGACTGAGCACGGGCACGCGCTAAAAGCTACACAGCTTCATGTTTTATTTGCAAATTGTAGTTCATTGCTAAATGTTTCTCTTCAAATGGAATGGTTATATATTTCTTTTATTTTTTCCTCCATTATTTTTTATGAACCAAAAAGTAATGGTTAATAAGTAAGGTAAGATGATGAATATAATGATAAATCTATGTACTTACCTCAAAACTAGTTTTTAATATCTTACCTGCTCATAATTTAAATACGACCGTAATTTCAATCGATGCAGCCTAAGTTCATTGAAATTAAATCTCTTATAATACTTCTCTTACAATAATTTCAAATCTACATATAAAAATAGTTAACTAAGAGTCAGTTCATACCGCGACGATACGCGACGCTGCATTTTTATGATAGAGCTATTCAAAATTGAACTTTACTAACTACACAAAAATATACACGTTTCATATGACGTCAGTCATACACTTTGACATTTGAACTCTTACAATGAAACGTATATCTTCTTGTGTAACTAATAAAGTTCAATTTTGAATACTTATCTTAAAAAATTCAGCGCCGCGTCGAGTACCTATCGTTTTTTCGGTGTGAATTGACCCTAATGCACGCATCAAAATAATGCAAAATATGAAATCCTAGTGCGACCGTATCATTGTTGAAAAGTAGTATATTATGTCTGCCAGAATCGAGCCAAATCGCAGCCATAATGTCCAAATCTGAGACAAGTTTATATCATGCATGTAACTGCATAAGTATAACATATATTGTAGCATGTAACTGCATAGCATATGCAGCACGTAACTGGAATATGCACGAGGAAACGTCCTATTTAGTTGTATAATCATCTTCATAAACATTTCTCATGCAAATCGAATAGCTGAGATTTAGGCTGAATGCCGGCGGATAATTTATTCCAAATGTTGCCAGTTAAGCGTTATTTATTGTTACAATCTATCCTAATTTGTTTGAGCCGACGACGTACTAAATCTACTAGCTTTAGCTACTCGCGGTCCTCCATTTATATTGGTGGCAATGGGCTAGCAAAGTTGATGCCCATTGCTAGCAATATAAATGCAAATACTTATTTTTTGCTTTGTTGTATTAAATGATACATATATTTTTTTAAATGAATAATTTTGGCTATCCTTTTTACTAAAAGGTGGCACCCGCGAGTTTCTTACGCCGGGTCTTCCCGCCGGGTTAGGGTTCCAAAACGGTGGTGATTGTAATTGTAACCTATACTTGATATCTAGATAGGTAAGGTAGATAGGACGTATTACATAGTACATACCATATAATAGGGTAGTTGACTACATATTATATAATATTTCGTTTAATTTATTATATTCTAAAACTTGATACATATAACAAAATAAATAAAATTTTATGTGTAGTTTTGTAATTAGCTGCATTTCAAAGTTTCAAAAAAGTTGGAATATTTACATAAGTAGTGTATAAAACCAACATAAAATACTTAAAAAATGTTCATTACGGTAACTACAAAATTAAACGCAATTATTTCGGAGATATTAGCAAATATGTTTTGTTCTTGCGACCTATGTTTCCTACAACTGCAGGAACGGGTGACGTCAGACTTTTGTATAGAGCGTTTTCACGAGACTTGCGAAATTCTGTATTACAAATCGCTGTAGGTACCTTTGAAAATATTGATTTTCAATATACTGTTTCTTCTGAGAAGTACTCATATAACATATTTAAGAGTACTATTAATTTATGTAGTAAAAATAATTCAGTCAACCAGCCTATTCCAATTTTTTATCTAGTGAGTGAATTAATAGGCATGTTGCCTAAAATTTTTTTTTTCGTCAATTCGATGTTATACAACATGTTAATAAGCAATCAACGCATATTTCTTTAAAGATAACGAAGATACAAACAATTTAAATTTAGAATATTAAAGAGAGCGATATATCGGCCTGTGATGTCACGAGTTGCACCCGTCATACATTTGTCATTACAAAATGTATGCGGTTGCAACTTGTGACGTAACAAATCGTTTTGCGAGAAAGAGATGGGCAATATTTTTAATTTGCTTATATTTTTTAATCGCGTCAATCTAAATACCTATTTCTTTCAGATTTATGTATCTTTAATCAACAATTTTAAAATTTAATTTACAAAAATGTGATCTTCCACACTAGGCAACATCTCTATTGTTTGTAATAATCACGAAAAACCCGAAACATTATATTTATATACTATATATGTATAGTATTCTGATTGCTCCTGTGCTATTTCATTACAGAGTTAAATGTTGACTTTTCTAAAAAGTTTAAGATTTATTTTAAGATGCACAGGGGACCGACGTCAGAAATAAACAGGAAATTTCAGTGGGCGGTTATAATTTAATGTGACACCGTGTTTTCGTCTCTTTATAGCACACTATTTTCGTGTTAGCATAATATAGAAATATCAATGTGCTAACTCTATGGAAAATGTAAAAATATAAAGTAAACACAAACAAAACACAACTGCATATGTAAAGGAAGATTTTTTAAAAATCTTATATGTAAAATTCTCGTGTGTGGTGGTTTGTTACTGATCTCTTCGAATCGCCTCGACTGTTTTTTTATGTAATTTTGAAGGTGTGTTTGGTGGGTATTAAGATCTATTATAGTATTAGTAAGTGACCCCAAAATTTTTATTTTAGACCTTTTTTTATTTTTATTATTTTATGACCTTGTCACTAAAAAATACATAATAAAACCCTAAATTGCCACCCTTCTAATACCAACCCCGATTGTTTGTTGGCTATATTAGTACCGTAACTATCTTCAACCCTCAGGTGTCGTTATCTCCTTCACACATCACCTGTAGGTATAGGCGTAGGTGTAGGTAGTATGCTTAGATAGTCTGTATAGGTACAGGTATGTGTAGGCTGTAGATGAAGGTAGCATGCGTAGAAACTGTAGGCGTATGTAGGAGTAGATAGTAGGTGTAGTTATTTATCTATTCCAGCGGGCTTAGCATGGCGATCCGAAGAAATAAATTTAAAGAAGAAATATTCTATCCAAATAGTTCATTGAAAAATAGTTCTTAATTCATGGTAACAAAGTCGTCAATGGAAGTGAACATTTATACCCAGTCATATTAATTTTAAAATGGCTGCCGGGAAATCTTCTGTCAAAAACGAACAAATATTGAAGAAAATGACTGAACGTAAAGGAACTATTTGTCTAGGAGCGCCATGATGTGGAGTAGTTGACATTATTGTAAGACTATTTGACATTGAAATATGAAAACGTTTCTACTTTAGCTGTCAAAAGAGGCCATTTTGTAAGAAGAAAATAAATGTTGTTTCTTATAACGACGATGCGTCGATGCCTTACAATAAGACCTATTTTGCTCCGAATGGTATTAATGTTTGTCGATTCCTCGGTGTTTCTAGGGTACGCATGCTAGGCCTGCTGGTAATAGTTAAGACAGAACGTCTGTCGCGGACAGGTAGTGTTACTATATTATGCTAACTATTACTGTCCTCTATGATAGAAGACCAATAAATAATAATAATAGCCTTACCGAGAAATTCCTTACTTATATTATAAAAGTGAATTTGTTTGTTTGTTACACTTTCAAGTAAAAACTACTTAACCGATCATCATGAAATTTGGCACAGATATAGAGTAGACCACGGGGAAGGTCACAAGCTATTTTTTATCGCGGTAAAATAATCGGTTGTTGTGGGATACTGTATTTACTGATGTGTGTATTTATGGGCGGAGCCGCGGGCAAAAGCTAGTAAACCTATGAAATAGATAAGGTCTCGAAGGTTATCGCTTGTCGTACTTGCTAAGTTGCTACTCTCCATTTTGCTCGTATAATATATTAGTACCTGGGTAACCAAGCTTCGCTAAAAAGAATCACAAAAATATTAATTTGACCGGGATTCAAACCCACCACATTACGAATTTTCTGCCAAAATCCAAACTGCCAATCGGACTGACATATTAAAGTATTAACACACGTACGGATTTGCTCCGGAGCAGACCACGGATTTGTTTGCCAACTTAAGGGTGTCTCCCTAAAATTAGGGAAAAAAATCCTCTAGGGTAAGATTTTTGTGGTTATTTTAAGAGGTTTGCATTTTCTTGTTTTTAATGAAATTAAGCTATTGAACGATATAATATTGACAAGCGATTTGAAAAGTCAACCTCTAGAAAATAAACTTTTGGAAGTATATTTTTATGTAAAAAGGACATAATATATTTTTTTATTATTTATTTAAGTTTGGGAAGTAATATTTTTGAGACTTGGAACACTGCACAAAAATCGGAATGCACCGTAAATAGTACTCTGTGCTAATACAATAGCAATAGAGCTGAAAATCAAACACTCGAGTGTTCTGTTGTCATAATGGTCCGCTCCAGACTAAATCGGTACGTGTGTAAGCAACATTAGAGTCGAAATTATTGATATATTGTTGCACGACAGAAGAAAAAACAAATGTAGCTTAAAATGCGCAGTTTCTCAGGGATAAGACCTACCTAGATCGATTTTTCTCCCCCCAAAAACTCCCTGCATACTAAATTTCATGGTAATACTTGCAGCCGTTTTCGAGAATATATATACATATATACAAAATATTCTCGTTTATAATATAAGTCTAATAATGTAGCTTTTTATAAGAAAGAATGACTGCGTTTTATGCATATTTAATACAAACAATATGTGTATTGTATGCAATGACAAAAGAATAGTATTCAGAAAATTATTCATTTCTATTTTAATTGAAGCCGATAAAAAATGGAGAGCGAAATAGGAAAAACCTATTTTCGCTTTATAACGAAATATACGGTATTCATCGATTAAAGCTGCAGTTCAAAAACAAATACTAAAATCCCTCTACGAATTTCATCTCTGTATAAATTTCCACCAAGTCATAATGTCGACGTATTGCCATAGTGAATTGCAGTTCTTAAGTAAATTCGGAAGTTCTACTGCACTGCAGTGATACCAGGTCTCTAGTATGCGTCTTCAATCTTCATACATTCTTCATAAATAAAACTGTGGTCTTGGCGCCATGGATACTTATTTTTGTAGTGATTTATTATCCTTATTACCTAGTGGAAAATTAACATAATGTTTACATTAACATATATTATAAATGAACATACATTAAACATTGTACACATTAAACGCATAGTCACAGTTCGTTATTCGCTATCTTTTCGCTGTGAAAATAAGCCAATTTTGATAGTTACTTTTCCATTTTTTGGAACGAAGTTCCTTATCGCGCGTTGCGAAAGGGGGCTAGACGGTAAAAATTAAGACTAAAAGTTCTAACGACACTTTTTGCTATAGTTGTAAGCCGTGCGGCGTGCGCGTGTTTCTTTGTCTGTCTCTCCTTTTCTCTCTCTCAATTATTACTAAAATTGAGCCTACTGATTAAATTTATATTACATTATATTTGTTAATAATAATAAAAAAAGTTATTATAACTTAAAAAAAAAAATTACCATTCCTTCACTAATTCGAAAGGAACTTCGTTCCATCCGGGTGTCCCTTGACACCTCTCAAGTTTTTTTTCTTTTTATATTGTATATATACTATACATATAGTTAATCAAGGCGACACACTACACACTATGACAGCTCCAGCTTCAGCGAATGTCATTCGTGTTGACAAAACACTAGCTATGGTCGGCACCGAAATAAGAACCAAATACACAAACAATAAACGTCGCGTCAGACAAGTCTTTATTTAAATAAAAATAAGTCAAAGCACGAAACTTCTAGCCCCGTGAAAACAAGTTGTCGACTATGTAAATCCACGTCCCGCGCACGCCACGCGTCCCCCGTACCAACTATCCGCGACCTATGTGTATGCGACTTTGCGATTTTTCGTGTAAGTCCATTGATTGACGATTCTTTACGTTAGTAATTTAAATATTCTTTGATTGAGTACTCTACAACATAAATTTTCATGAAGATCAAGATCCAAAACAGAATAATTCAATAAAAGCAACTCGATATTCGATTCGATTGTAATAAATACAATACTTTACTCAAGATGGGAGGCGTAACGAGCCCAATTATTTAGCCATGTTGCAAATCTTCGCCTCACTGGCGAGTTATTAATTGCGCAGTTAATTTCAGCGAGTACAGTCGACGAATTTTGTTAATTATTCTAATTGCCTTTTTTATTTGCCAATAATAATGGTTACAAATTAAAATTGGAGAGACCACTACATGTAAAATATGTAGTTTAAATACTCAGAAATATTGAGTTACTACTACTTGATAAACATAAAAATAAAAATGTTTGCTAAATTAGTGAAAAAAATCTACATCATTACTTAACTTACATAATATTACACAAAAACATTAATTATCAGTATGAGCTTAAACGTAAAATTTCCGAGATATTTACAAATATGTTCCTGCGGCCTTATATTTCATACATTTTTAAATAATCGTGACGTCACAGTTAGGTACGACTTTTGTATGGAGCGTTTTCACCAGAATAGCGAAATTTAGCAAACAAATCGCTGTACTTATGAAAATATTGATTTTTATATACTGTTTCCTCTGAGAACCTACTCATATTTAAGAGTGCTATTCAATTATGCAATTTTAAGAAATCAATCGTCTAGCCTATTATAGTTGGTAGGAATAGAGAACTTTGAACTCCAGGGAAAGTAAAGTCCAGTCCACCAAATACGTTGACATACGTAGGTTCACTACGTTATTAATACTAAACATACTAATGCTAATGCTTTATCTGCAAAGGTGTGCCAAGCGCAGCGCGAGCGCACTATCTAACAACCCTTTCTCGAGGCGTTTTGTCGATTTTTTGAACCCTCCTAACTTGGGTTTGGGTCTCGCTGAAACTCGATTATAGCAGAACTGATTTGACTCATTTCGATCTTATAATTTTGGAAATTCAGGGAAGGTCGAAATGTTGGAAAAATTGCTCGGAAAATACTAAAAACGACCATTGATTTTCCCATATTAACTTTTCCTGTATTCAATTTGTCACTTGACTGTCAAATATTTAAAGGTGCATGTCAAATATTTGTAGTTTACCCGTTTGGTTTATTGTAAAAAATCGGGCCCCAGTTGGTTAATAGGTGTAGATGTAGATTGTAGATGATGGTTGTAGTGTGTAGGTGTAGATTGTAGATGATGGTTGTAGTGTGTAGGTGTAGATGTAGGTGTCTAGGTTTGGGTGTAGATGTAGATTGTAGATGATGGTTGTAGTGTGTAGGTGTAGATGTAGGTGTCTAGGTTTGGGTGTAGATGTAGATTGTAGATGATGGTTGTAGTGTGTAGGTGTAGATGTAGGTGTCTAGGTTTGGGTGTAGATGTAGATTATGGTTGTAGTGTGTAGGTGTAGATGTAGGTGTCTAGGTTTGGGTGTAGATGTAGATTGTAGATGATGGTTGTAGTGTGTAGGTGTAGATGTAGGTGTCTAGGTTTGGGTGTAGATGTAGATTATGGTTGTAGTGTGTAGGTGTAGATGTAGGTGTCTAGGTTTGGGTGTAGATGTAGATTGTAGATGATGGTTGTAGTGTGTAGGTGTAGATGTAGGTGTCTAGGTTTGGGTGTAGATGTAGATTTTAGATGATGGTTGTAGTGTGTAGGTGTAGATGTAGGTGTCTAGGTTTGGATGTAGATGATGGTTGTAGGTGTAGGTGTACTTGTAGATGTAGATTGTAGTTGTAGGTGTAGATGTTGGTGTAGGTGTAGTTATTTGTTTATACCAGTTCACAGTTAAGACAACAACGTGTGTCGAACAACGAACAGTTAGTAGGTATCTTAATAATTTGGTACTCATTAAGCACATAATATTGTCTTAGTAAAAACACTGTGGAAAGGCCAGGAGTGATCGATGCTTTAGAATACCTGAGAAAGACACTCAAGACCTTTTATTCCATTGTCTTTGAAGTTTGAACGTACTAAGTACGGCTTCATGTTTTGCATTTATTTGCATTCAACTCTAGAGGTGTTTCTTGTAGTCGTATTTAGCGGCGTGTTCAATAGAAACACTTAGATATGTAAGTGCGTGGTAAATGTTATCGCTATTGCATAGTTATACTTACTACCTAGGTTGTTTGTGTAAAACGGTTTCAGTTTACCCACCAAAATCTTAAAAACCTTAGCTTTTTAAAGATTGTTCTTTGATGATGCAAAATTGCTAAAAGCCGATAGTGATTTAAAAAAAAAATAATGAAATTTGTCGCACCTCGAGACGTTTGGCAGCATGATCACAGATTAGAAAATATATATACAATTACGTACAGAGAAACAGCTTTCATAGAACGACCCAAAACGATCTAAATTTGTATATTTTGACGTCGCCTTCAACGGCCCACAATTTTCCATACAATCTAAAAGAACTCCAAAGGCATGACAACCTTAGAAAAAAACCAAAATCTATGTATATTTGCTTTCTCTTTCACTCTTATGGGTTTTAGTACTTCTTCCATGTCATCTTCTTCTTCCAAGGGTGCGTCCACGTTTGTCAAGTCGCTCACGCGCGTCTACGTTTGTCACCATATTTCCATAATACAAATTTTTACCTTAATAATGCAAAACTAGAGATAAACGTTATGCTATAGGTGAAAACCTGACGCGTCGCGTTGCGTCGCTTCGACTCTGCGCCAGTGTGAGTTGATCCTAACACGCTTCCAGACTCTATTAGAAGTTTATTATTTTTCATCAAAACCTATGACCTATAAAACCTATAACAAACGTGGTACTATAATGATGGCATAAAAATAATGGTTCAAGTAACCGTCAAGTTTTGCCATGCATTTTTGACGGGTTATTCGAATGGATAAGCTTTAGGGTCAGCTAACACCCGACGATACGCGACTCTTGTGTAATGAATAAAGCTATATTTTGAATAGATATCTTAAAATGCAGCGCCATGCCACGTATCGTTTCGTTTCGGTGTGAATTGACCCTAAGTAACTGATTAAATGTTTTACTAAAATATAACAATATTATTTAATACAAACTCTCGGGTAAGGCGCCTGTCAGGTCCAGCTGTTGCCGGACTTTTCGTACAACAGTCCACAGAACGTGTTGCAACTTGCTGCAGTGATGTGTGATTTTTATTACATTGTTGTCCGCCACTTAACGCTCACTGCACACAGGATGTCTAATGCTGTCTGTATTGCGAAAAAGAAGAATACGAAAGAAATTATTGCTTAAGGTGCTAAAGTGCAGGATTATATAGGAAATATAGGATTCAGTTACGTGGACATGATTTCCGTTGCATACGTTTAATTTTAAAAAATTGATCTCTTTATCAAACGCCTAGCTACTATCTTCCGGACTTCGTCCGGTTGGATTCCCATTGCACCCCGTGGGGTAGGTAGGTATTTCGAAAAAACATTTTTTAACAAATTTATGTCCGTTTAATTGTTGATATTTCACTATACATAATTTGAACCCCCATTTCATCCCTTTTAGGGGACGAATTTCAAAAAACGATTAAACACGTACTAAATAATTATTATCAAACGATTCTGTAGATATTCTATACGTTTCAATGCCTGCCTTACACTTTCAAGTGGTTTGGTCTAGCATCAAACATGGAACTATTGAATTAAACACTTTTTTTTATACGACACTTTTAAAACTTTTTCTCTCCGACTATCCTTATTTCCTTAATATTTTAATACGCGATTGTTTGTGAGAATTAATGTCTGGTTGTGTGGATGTCTGTTACCCATTCACGCATAACTGCTGAACGGATTTTGGTATGGTAGAGGCTCTGGTTTAACACATATGCTACTTTTTATCGCCGCAACATGTACGGTTCCCGCGAGATTCCTTTATTCGCGTATGAAGTCGCGGCAAACATCTAGTCTCATATAATATAACGCATTGTAGTAGGCTTGGCCAAACAGTTGGAATGACAGTGGAGTGTGGCGTTATAAGAGATTGAAACTTTAATCCATCCATCACTCCTCACTCCTCACTCCTCAGACAACAAAAGCAAGGCGCGTTTAATTAGCCGCTGACGACTCTGGAGGTGTTTTGTGCAGAATTCTGTGTTGTAAAATAGAGCTCCCAATATTTTTCAGGTAATATTGCACCGAATTAATATATAGTGACAAAAATCCTTACTTCCTTAGTAAATAACATACGTTACGTTAAGGGGTTGTGCGCTCGATAGAACCTTTATTCTCAGTCATGGTCGTGTTGAAAAATCCCAAAAAAATATATTTTTTTGGGATTTTTGATTTTTTGATTGTTAATCTGCATTATATTTAACCATGGACTGTCTTTTTATAAATTGAAAGTTTTATTTAAATATTAATTAAAAAATATGCAAAGTACACCATTTTTTTGTTGTTAAAACCTTTTTTCTCTTCGTCTATAAGTCGCACGACTTACTGGAGTTCGTCGTACGTCGAGGTTACTGGCGTTATACATTGCCTTAATGTTTGTTACGCAACAACGCCTAAAACACTGGACGTATTTTAATGGAATTTGGTTAGAGGGGTAAATCACAGGAAGACATTGGTTACTTTTTATCGCAGCAAAATGCACGGTTCCGCGTGATATACGACTTACTGCGCAAACGAAGCTGTGGGAAACAGCTGATATATTATATGCTTATTGGAAGTAACGGCGTGTCTAAGCTTGTATCTTAGTTGTATCTTAGGTACAACTCATGATGCAGTTATTAAACTTCGGAAAACTGACTAAAACTAGCAAACACAGATTTTTTCTAGATTAAAATGACACGTTATTTTAGATTATGTTTTTGCATTTCAATTAAGGATTATGAGATTTGTCGATTAATTTATCTGGTACTCTGGCGATTGGATTTTACAGGCACACGCGAGATAGCGTGATGTCGGAACGTTAAGAGTCGCTCGTTCACCTTAAAATAAAACAAAAATACTACAAAACTTAGCTCTTTACGGCTTAGCTAGGAATAAACTTGGAAATATAAAAGAAGTTCATAAAACTTTTAAATTTTATCCTTTGTCGAGAACAAAAATGTCACTTAATATGTATCAGAAACATGCATTTTGTACTTTATGAGAGTTGGAATATGATTCTACCTAGATTAGTAAAAAAAATTGATTATTATCTATGTAAATTGTAGTAGTACGCACCATATATTGTTACTTTTATAACTAAACTTTCCTGTATCAGGTCTGCTGGAAGAAATTCCAATTTGGAATAAGTAGAGCCTTTGTGCAAAACTGTTTTCTGTTTTTAAGTTGTGAATGTCAATGTTTTACTATGTGTACATAAATTATTAAATAAATAAAAAACTAAAAAAAATGTATGGCCAAGTGCGAGTCGGATAAGCGCCTGAAACTGGCTTCCCTAACATTATTTATGTAACTATTAGTACTAATATCGAGCACTTGTATGAATATCGAGCAAAAACAGCGAAAAAATTACGTTTGTTGTATGGAAGTCCATATTAAATATTTATTTTATTCAGTTTTTAGTAGGCATTGTTGTTATAGTATATATGGCAACAGAAATACATCATGTGTGGAATTTTTTTTTGGTGACAGACCGACAGCGAAGTTTTAGTTAGCAAAAGGGAAAGCGAAAAATGTAGTGAAGTAGAGTAAAAACGGAGGCCCCGTTTAGATACGGAATCCTAAAAATGCTTTACATGGTATAAGTATTTTGTACAAAATAAAGACGTGAAAATGGAAATTCTTAAACATAATGCTAAAAGAGTGTGCATGTTGATGAGGACATAGACAACCACGGTTGGTCTTGAGACGATAATAACCAGCGCAGGTTACATACAATAGAGAATGAATGGACGAATATGAATATACAGTCACGAATGATCGAGCTAAGGTTCTATTTACTGGTGGATTCGTTCAATTCTGTATTCTTATGTAGGAAAACAGCTAATTGGATTTTCGCTAATACTATTGTCCGGTTATAAAAGGGCAATGTAGATATTATGTCGTAGACATCTAGTTAAACTAGTCATTCAATTCAACGCCTAGACCGTTAATTAAGCCGGAATCTTATGAAATGGGTAGACCGATAGTTATTTTAAGTTGAATCACTCAACGTTTAACTACTTGACGTATTGAAAGTTATATTAGCCTATTGATTTTTGTAAAAGGTTGATAATATTACAAGGGCGGGTCAATAAGTCCGTGACTTTTGGAATAAAACACAGATTTTTTTATAAATAAATCATTTTATTTTTCAACGTAGTCCCCCTTGAGCTCTATACACTTTGTCCAACGCTTCTCCAATTTTTTTATCCCTTCCAAAAAATATGATTTGTCGAGGTCCTCAAAATAGGCCTTTGTTTGCGAGATGACTTCATCATTGGAGTCAAATCTTTTTCCACCGAGCCATTTTGTCAGGTTTGGGAACAAGAAGTAGTCACTCGGAGCCAAATCTTGAGAATAGGGTGGATGTGGGAGCAATTCATAGCCCAATTCATGGATTTTTGCCATGGCAACTGCACATGTGTGCACCCTTGCATTGTCTTGGTGAAAAAGAACTTTTTTCTTGGCCAAATGAGGTCGGTTTTTTTCAAATCCTCATTGAAGCGGTCCAATAAGTTGGCATAATATTCCCCATTAATTGTTCTTCCCTTTTGAAGATAGTCAATGTGGATTATCCCACGTGCATCCCAAAAAACAGTCGCCATAACTTTATTGGCTGACAAACCCACCTTGGCCTTCTTTGGCGCCGATTCACCCTTAGAAACACACTGTTTTGACTGTTGTTTGGTCTCTGGTGTGTTGTGATGGATCCATGTTTCGTCCACGGTTAAAAAACTCCTCCATATTGTGATTAAACAACGCCAAACCTTCCTGTGAAGTTGTTTGCGATTGCGTTTGTGGTCGACTGTGAGCAAACGCGGCACCCATCTTGCGGAAAGCTTTCTCATGCCCAAGTGATCATTCAAAATTGAAACCACTGAGCCATGCGAGATGCCTTTGGCTTCCACAATCTCTTGCACTTTCAATCTTCGGTCGGCCAACACCATATCGTGAATTTTTTCGATTGTTTCGGGTGTAGAGACCTCAACTGGGCGTCCATGACGTTCGGCATCTTCAGTGCTTGTACGGCCACAACGAAATTCAGTAAACCACTTTTTACCATTGAAATCGATGGTGCAGAGTCCCCATAGTATTTATCAAGCTTAGCCTTGGTCTCGGTAATGGTTTTTTTTCGCAAAAAATAATGCTTAATAAGCACACGAAATTCACTTTTTTCCATTGTTTCCTTAAGTTACTGGATAGTCTGATAAAGATAGCTCTAAAACACAAACTAACTGACGCAGCAAGTTCAAACTTTGATAGGAGTCAACTGACAGATGCCTGTTGACAGGAGTAGTGTTGCTTTTTCGGTAAGGAGGTTAGAAATTCAAAAAGTCACGGACTTATTGACCCGCCTTAGTATGTCCCGTGCGAACCCGGACGGATCGCGAGTTATAAATAAAAATGTCCTTAGTCCAGTCCAATCCTTATATTCAATTTCGTATTTTATTTTATTTTCACACATCTCATTAAAACTTATTTATTTCTTTGTAAATACATAATATATCATTAATACTGTCACTTGGTGGTACACATTACGTGACCACCCTGAACCTGACCTTAAGCCTAACCAGACATCGTCAAATCATCAATATGAAATCTAACTAAAAGACAACATGACGTTAAGCCATCTGCGGGCTTAGCATGGCGATCCGAAGAAATAATTTTAAAGAAGAAATATTCTATCCAAAACAGTTCGTTGCAAAATAGTTATTAACCTATGGTAACAAAGTCGTCAATAGAAGTCAACATTTCTAAATAGCCATATTTTTAAAATGGCAGCCGGTAAATCTTCTGTCAAAAATGATCAAATTTTCAACTAAATGACAGAACTTAAAGAAACTATTTGTCTTGGACCGCCATGATGTGGAGAAGTTGACATCATTGTAAGACTATTTGACATTGAAATAAGAAAACGCTTCTACTTTAGCTGTCAAAAGAGGCTATATTGTGAGCTTAAGCTCGGGAAGAAATGTTGTTTCTCATAACGACGATGCATCGACCTTGCTGCCTTACAATAAGATCTATTTTGCTCCGAATGGTATTAACGTTTCTTCAATCTGTAATTTTGTCCATTCTTCGTTTCTAGGGTGTGCATGCTAAGCCTGCTGGTTAAACGTTGCGCTCAATGAATTGGCTAGTTGTTATTCGTTCATTTCATTGGAAGCCGGCCATAATGAACGGACTAAGCGTCCAATTAGCAAGCTTATTCAACAAGATGACTGCGACATATCTATACGAATCGATATTCGTGAAATCGTTATAATCGAATTACATTATAATAGTATAAGCAATTCAGAGGAATAAAAATATTATGAGCATATTTAATATTATCATGATGTTACTTTTATATTTTACGAGAATTTTAAGACATATTTTTGCTGCGATCACGAAACATTCACGCGTCAACACCGATTGAACCTTTTATTGTTACCAGGAACACATAAAATCTTTACGGTTCTTCGTGAGGAATGACAACAAACATGTCGGCCATGTGGATTTGATTCTTCTGTTTGATAGTGGGTTTTGGGAGTTACGATTAAGGAGCCCTAAACTGAGCTTTGTTTAGGATTACTTTCTTAGAATAATTTAATAATAATATCTATGGACGCATCTCACGTTTCGTCAATCTGAACCCCAATTCTCGTATTTAAAGTAGACTTTCATTTTACTTAGATTGTATTCTAAGCGAAGCGACATGTTGTCATAAACTGATTTTGTGAAGATTGAACCAATCAGAACGCGTTTCACGTTTAACGTTTACGAGAATACTGATTTGCAGTTTTAGCGTATCGTGACTTGATTGTCTTGTAGTTTGTATTATTGCAGGTTTTATTTAGTAGAATCGACCCTCAGGTTCAGTTTCAGGTTCAGGTTGCTAAGTACCTACTCCAAGAACTTGTGCTACGGGGACCAGACAACAGGAAGTATATTTAACACTTTTATATTATACATATATTTAAAATTTTTATAATAGTATATTAGTATTTTATTAGATGTATATTAAATACACGTATTTAATATACATCCATGACCCGGGAACACAGAGAAATGTTTTGTTCCTTCGGCGGGATTCGAACCCGCGACCCCCTGCTTGCCCGTGCTTGGGCACCAACGCGCAAATATTGCGCTAATGCAATGCTGTAAAGTCAGAATCGATATTTGTTCTTTCTTTATAAGGTTGGCTTTAATGGTTCAGTTGATATTTAATTTACTTGTAGGTCAGTATGCTATTTAACTATTCAGAATATATTAAGACGCATTACCTCAAGTAAAAGTAACAGATAAAGTTAATTACATTATAAGCGAACCCAAGCGAAATGAAATCAGTAATGACTTCGATTATTATTTATTGATAGCTTAATGCTTCACGGTAATATTGGTATGCGGCCGCACTCAAGAGACATTTAATTCTTACTTAAAGAGCTACTTAGTAGAGGTTTTGACAGAAATTCATACAGTCTCTGTCAAAGTCTGTACTAAGTGACGCCTTAATTAGGCATTAAATGTCTCTAAATGCGGCCGTTAGAGTCTAAATTCTCAACTAAACAAATTGTGTCTTAACTATAGACAGTAAAATATATATTACTAGTCGTTTCCCGCGGTTCCGCCCGCGTCAATGTACTATCGAGTATCACGCGGGAACACTGTAATTTCCCGGGATAAAAAGTATTAATTAAACTATGTTTTAATTCAGAGCCTAAACTACCACTATACCTAATTCATCAAAAATCCGTTAAGTAGCTTTCGGCGTGAAAGAGTAACAAACATCCATCCATCCTCACAAACATTCCCATTTATAATATTAGCAGGATAATAATTAGATACTAGCTGGCATAGCTGTTCTGTCTTATATATAAATTTGAATAAATAATTAACTAATTTACGCTACAGACGGACGATCAAATTGAGTTGTCGTTTTTGGTATTTTCTCGCAAATTTTCCAATATATCTCACCGTTTAAATCACCCATTATAAATAATTAATATAAACCACAATCATTTTAAGACCAAAATTAGCCAAATTGGTCCAGCCGTTCTCGAGATATAGCTATAGCGAGAGATTGGAATTGCTATTCATTTTTATAAAAGGTTGTAAAAAAATCAAATACTATCCGTATTTTGGGCAAATTATCAACCTTAGAGAGAGCAATGTAATTTTATTTAGTAAAATTGTTATTTTTTCGATATTTTTAATTATTTTTCTGGCTAAACGTCTTTACATGAGCAGTAAGTAGATCATTTGCCCAAAATATCCTTTATTGATTTAAACCCTACGTAAGATATTTACTGTGTTGTAGATGCGCTTTACTCCAAGGTGGCACAATCCGCATAGTGCGTACTATATACATACTTAGTCTTCCGCAAAAACCGCTGTGGAACAGGATTCTCTAGACATTGTGAATGTGGAATGAAGCTGGCTTAATGCTCTAGTCAAGAACAGTAGGCTATTCACAGTTGAGAGTTTTTCTTTTCGCATTCGATCGTGAGCACGTTTGGCGTTTACTAGGAATTTGTATGTGATTTGTACAGCGCCACCTAGTTGTAAACGCGACAAGTGGGTCAAATCACATACAAATTCCTAGTAAACCCCAAACGCGCTCACGATCGAATGCGAAAAGAAAAATTCACACTTAGCGTTCAGTTTATACTAGGTGCTAGCTTTTGCCCGCGGCTCCGCCCGCGTAAATTATACTTAGTATTTGGGAACATGGGAACACTGTACTTTTTCGGGATGAAAGTGTGTTAATTCAGTGCTTAAGCTACTACCATACGAAATTTCATCAAAATCCGTTCCGTAGTTTTTGCTTGAAAGAGTAACAAACATCCATCCATCCGTCCTCCCAAACTTTCCCTTTCGTCGGATACTCACCTCGGGGCCAGGCATTTGACGTGGTGTGATTCCATATCATACATCTTATCTTATAATAATAGATATAATAATATCAATTATTATTAGATAAAGGGGCCCATACATTTGCCCGGTCTGCCTTCAGTTCGGCCTGAACGGATGCAAAATCGTGTCGTGTGTGTGCTCGAATCCGTTCAGGCCGAACTGACGTCAGTTGGGTCGGATGCGATTTTTTCCGTGTATGGGCTCGAATCCGTTCAGGCGTCAGTTCTAACTGAAACGATCGGCCTCTCGTCTGTGGCTGCCTTAAGAGTCTTATGTCGAGCACTGCAGGAATTTGAGTTTCTAATTATACATGCTAATTGTAGATTATAACTATGTTGGCAATAAGCTGTCTGTCTGGGTCGAAAGTCTTACGAGCTGCGTTTAGTTGTTTAGCTGCTAACGTCAGTGCCAACTTTAAATTGCTTCCTCATATTTTCCAAGTTTAAAAGCTAAATGGCAAGATAATCATATTATCGGCTTAGTATGAACTATGAGAATCTGTATGAAACTGTTCAGCTGTTCATTGAAATCACGAAATTAGTCATTCAATTTCATGATTATAACTTAAATTTAACCTTAAACTTATAATTTAAAGTTAACCGATATAACTTAAATTCTACACTGTTAACATTCTACCGAATTACAACTGTCTTCTACCAAGTTTCATCGAACTCGAAAATGTGAATGAGGTCATAAACGTTTTTATTACTTGGCACATTTCCAGCGAGTCTGGCCGTAATTTAATGTAAAATATGCACCTGCCAATACCTGGACAAAAGAAAGGCCAGATAACAACAATGCCTGTCTGCCGGAGACGTGTTTCGATATCGAATAGTTGTCGCTGACAGATCTCTTTGTAGGCGAATCGGATAATATTTTGTGTACGGACTAAGGCATACGGATCTGGCGCGCAAGCGTCAGTTCACACCCAAAACGATACGCGACGAGGCGCTGCATTGTTTAGATAGCGATTCAACTTAATTCAATTTAGAGCACCGGGCGTAGCGCGGCGCCACGCGCCACTCTCGTAATGAAACATAATATGTATCTTCTTGTATAGTGAATAAAGTTCAATTTATAACGCTATTTTGAAAATGCAGCGCCGCATCGCGGCGCGTCATGTTTCGGTGTGAGCTGACCCTAAAGCGGAATGTTTAAATTAAATTGTAATGAATAAATATTATATATTGCTAAATTATATTATTGGTGTTTAATTTGAATCTAGTCTAATTACACGGAGGACGAATAACTTTTCTAATTCAGACTAAAATCATTAAATTATTAGCGGAAATATTATTAAAATTTATGCAACATTCGTTTCGTTTGCGAAAATGTTACAAATTCAAATTCTTTATTAAATTTGCAACATTTTCGCAATCGTAAAAGAAATCTAGTTTATTTATAGATATTACGAAATTAAAAAGTTCTATAAATATTATACCTCTGTGACTCAGTGGTTAGCGCGTTGTCGCTTAGGCCGGAGGTCGCGGGTTCGAATCCCGCCGAGGGAACAAAAAGTTTTCTGTATTTCTGGGTCATGGATGTGTATTAAATATGTGTATAATACAATTGAAATCTTAAATAAATGTATAGTATAAAAGTATTATTCAATATACTTTCCGTTGTCCGGTAGGTACCTGTAACATAAGTTCTTCGGATACTTAGCACGGGACCAGATTGACGTGGTGTGAAGCGTTTCAAAAATATATTATGTAGGCGAATTGCTAAAGAATAACTGACCTATAGGTACTATAAATCAATTTATGTATAATACATAAATTTCTACGAGCATTCAAAGAAATAATAAACTTTGGAGTATCATGGCACAGTGGGCTCCGGCGGGGGTTACCTGGGTGTTTATTACTGACAAATGACAGTCGTAAAGTGTCTGGACTTTGGTAGTCTGGGTATAGACTGGCTCACAAAAAATTGCGCCGGATGCGGTCGGGTTAATACGGCTTTTGTCCTGACGTGCCAGACTGTCACGCAACGTTGATGGCTCCTTAAGGCCAGGGGTGTCCAACCTTTTAGGCCGCTGCTGTTATCGCTTAGGCGGGTCCGGTGGCCCAGCAACAAGCGGAGGAGGAGGCACTTTGGGGTTTTAGTGCGATATCTCCGGATGCGTTAACCACGTACCCGGGAGAGTCCCACATACCCCGGCCGATATCTCCAATCCGCCGGGGATCCACAAAGGATTGCCCCAAGCAAAAAAAAAAAGGGTGTCCAAAGTAAATTTGGCTACGGCTGGGACTATATGCTCCGGAATCCGGAACGCCGGTGAATATTCAGAGAACTGAAAATAAACTCTGCGTAAATACAATAGAGTTGAAAATGTAAGTGTCGAGCTGTATACATAAATGACATGGACATTAGACTCGACACTCATCAATATTGTAAAAGTCCACGTCCTCGTTGCTTGAGCTCGGGCCTCTCATTGTGAAGAGAATGGACGCAGAGCACAAACTCCACCACGTCAGTTTACTATAGGTTGGGATCAAAAAATACTGGGTGACATTTTATTCCGTCTGGAAAAAATAGCGTCCAATAAATATAGTACTATGACATACTTAGTTTACTTTATTCCTTTTTTTTCTTTTTTTCTAACATAGTTAAAAATGTTTTACAATAACGCACTACCAATTAAAAATCGTTATTTATTAATTTTAACATTTAAAAAACATACCGGTTGTCTGTAAAGTCGGTTTACTGACTAGTTGAACGTGACGTCAACAACAACAACAACAACAACAAGAATAATAATAATAATGAGGTAAAGGCAATGCGAGCTAACGCTGGTACTTGGTAACGGTACTTGGTAACGATAACGGGTAACAGGTAACGCATGAGTCATGTTTTTTCGTGCGTGTAGCCGGCTCCATCGATTTATAAGACGTTATCACGTCAAAAAGTATGTCAGAAGAAATACTTGAGCTTTGATTAAAATAGATTCCATTGTTAATAAATTACCAACCATTTTCTTTTTTAGACAGAATAAAAAGCCACCAGTATAAAGAATTAAAAGTATAATGTTTTTATAGATTGTTAAACTATCATTACAGGTGTTCTACAATTTCTAAAAATTGTTTCCGAACTAATTTATGTTATATAGCATTATAAATTAGGTTTTAAACTTATCCATCCCCTATTTTATGAAAATTTTAGAAAACGCTGAATTACGTAACTGGCTATTTTTTCCGTACTCAATTCATACGAAATATCATGCAAATATGTCCAAGGAATAAAAAGTTTCATACAAACTTAAATCTCCTATTTTACCCCCTTGGGCCACCCCCAAGGGGGTAAAATAGGAGATTTAAGTTTAGTAAGTTTTGAAAAATCCTCTCTCAGTGGATGCCTACGTCATAATATGAGAAATACGTGTGTAACATTATAAATTTCTAGCCCTAAGGATTTAGCTTCTCAATCAGTCAATCAGCTTTGCCTTATATAGATCTAGAAAGCGTAATGTTTTAAAGACTAAACAGCGAACAGGTGCGGTGTATTAAAACTTTAGTTAGAATATATTACGTGAACGGTTAAAGTCTAACCAAGCGCGACCGCAAACTCATACAAGAATAACATTGAATATTTTTTCATCGAGCATTACCATAATGACTTGCGAAGAATTAAGTTAATGGCCCTTCTCCCTACGCGCCACGGTGTCAGGTTCGGTTTGTTTCCGCAAATTTAATAGCGAGATATTCGCTATTTTTTAACTGTTTTCTAATGCACTTTGGCAGATTCCTTCGTTCAAATAAAATGCAACCTACTGCTGGCGTGGAGTAGACGACCAACACGTCTTATTGTGTCGTCGTCTTTGGGAGTTTGCCGATAATTTGGGCTATTTCTATTTTGAGAACTGGTGATCCAGTGATCTTGTGGTTTTATCAAAGCACTATCACGGGACTACCATGTGCCATGGTAATATTAATAGGTAATAATCTCGTTGGTCGCAAAAGTCTATGTACCCACACGTGTACGACGCGCGACGTAGATACGAGTACGTACAGACCCCAGACGCCCACATATCCGGTGTACAACATTTGAACCTGGCTGAGTAATACGGTCGAAGAGTGATACACGACACGTAGGTACAAATTTCTTTTTATTATCTACATTAGATATCTATACTAATATAATAGTAATAGCTCCCACACCGATTTCGGTGACGGTGGCCTGTTTCATTGAAACCAGGCCAGCTACGCAGGAGTTATGTTATAGTGCCCAAGTGTGTGCGCAGTACACAAGAGCACTCTCTCCTCCTTTACTCTCGTAACCCAGTGGGACGGATAACCGACACGACTGGCGAGAGATTAGGCGCAGGTCCGACTTTTTACATTCCCATCCGACGCATGGATCATCTTTCTTGTCAGACAATCAGGTGATCAGCCTGCATTGTCCTAACCAAACTTGGAAACAACATTTTTTTTATTCCAATGCGGGAATCGAACCCACGACCTCCGACTCGAGAGCCAAGCTCTAACCACTAGACCACGGAGGCTGTTTAAATACTAATATAATAAAGAGGAAAAGTATGTTTGTTTGTTTGCATTGAACAGGCTTAAAAACTACTGGACGGATTATGATGAAATTTGGCAGATATATACAGTAGACCACGGGAATGGACATAGGCTACCTTTCATCGAGAAAAAATGTACGGTTCCGGCGGGATTCCTTTTTGCGCGCACGAAGTCGCGGGCGACATTTAGTAGATTACAAAAATAAATTTTATTCCTACGATTTTGCATGTAGTTGTTTTAGTGTTCGATATAGCTCAGTAAACTTGTGTTGATCAAAACAATATGATCAACTGAGCTTCATCATTTTTCGGTTATTGTATCGAGGAAATTTAATTTTTCAGTAATTTTCATCTGAATGGGTTGTCATTCCAACGTAAAATACAGAAAATCATGTGGTATTTGCATAATAAATCAAAAATATATTGTTAATACGAATCGCGGCTTAAGTTTTCATTCATTCAATATAATTTATAATTCCCCTTTTATTTTATCATTGAATTTCAATTTAAGCTTATCGAATACACTGCATCTTTATAATTTATGTCACGCTTGCGAAAATATGAAATTAATTACTATATTTTCATTAGTATTGCGTACATATTATTATTAAGTTTAACCACCTATCTTTATAAGAAAAAGTTGCGAAATTTTAGTTTGCCATATGAACGTATTTAACGAGTACCTATTTAACCCGTTAATACTCGTACAAGTGGGGTAACTTTCCCCAATATCTAGATTCAAGAATATGCAAAGTATACTTGTATTATAAATAGGAAGATAAGTATATTATAAATAGGGAGATAAGTATATTATAAATAGGGAGATAAGTATATTATAAATAGGGAGGTAAGTATATTATAAATAGGGAGGTAAGTATCGACATAAATGATTAATTAGTTACTACGTATACGCACGTATCGATCGGTGTTTATTATTAAATGCGTGTAAATCGAGGAAAAAAACATATTTGTCGGCAATACCTTGTACGATATTACCCGTATTTGCTAGATTATATTTCACTATAAACTCCTGTATGCGCAGAATCATAGGTAGGTAAATGGCAACTATTCAACGACCCAAGTGGATTTTCTTTTAAGCTACATCGAGTAGAAGCAGGCTGGAGGGTGGTGCATGAATGCCTCCGTCTACAGCTGCAATGAGTCCTTGAAGTATACTTTCAGCGGGACTTTCATACTGGAAATAGAGTAATCACAGTGAAATCTTGTGCATGCTGTAGATTTTATCGTTTGATATGCATGATTTATGCATCTGTGCATCTACCATTTTATCCCCCTTAGTAGTAAAATATTTACATTTTAATCCGTATTGCTGTCGTTGTCTGATACGTCGGAAAAGCCAATTGACATACAAAGACCGCAATATGGATTGGCGTATCGGTGGTGTAAATATTTTTTGGCGGTCTATGTATTATTAATAAGGGCCTGTGCGTAATTAATAATTATATATACCCACTACATTGTACGTGCCCATTGGCAGTACAGTACCTATCATGTGGTAGGTACTAGGTACCAGTAATCTGAAGGTCGATTCTGTTAATTGAAATTCTGCAATGGTACAGTTACGGTCCAGTGCCGGTATGTTAAAACTGCAAAATGGTATTTTAATAAACGTCAAACCAACGTCAAACTCGTTTTGAGTGGTCCAAACTCCAAAAATCATTTTTATGGTATCGAGACGATTCATTTATAATTCAATAAAAGTAAAATGAAAGTGTAAGCTAATTACGAGAATTGGCTAGTTTCATCTATCAAAACCAAATGATATGAATTTGTTATTGATATAGTTTCTATCATAAGAAATATCAATCAACACTATTTTGTTATATATATATGCGATTTATTTGTAATTTCGAAAATAAAACTAGTTTTATTATCTGTATGTCACGTGACCTAAAACGCCAGCCGCCATATTTTTATTGTATAAGAACATAATCAAATCGAATAAACATCAGCTAAAGTTAAATCTAAAGTTCATGCATGCACATACGCACTTATGATATTTGTTTGTTTCTGTTCTTATGACGTCACGGTAATGGTGGCTGACGTTTTGGCGCAAATATTTGTCTTTTAAATTTTAATCATTTTTTCTTTGCATAAAGAGATATTATTTCCAGGAAATAAAAATACTAGTTGACCATCGAATCGATACGAACATTTTAAAAAATATTTGAAAAAAATGTTGAATAGCCTATTGAGGTTCAGCTTAATAATTACGTAATGCATCAGTGGTAGGCTACACTAAATTTATATACTAAATGTTGATTTCGGATTTTAGCTGAATTTTATAATAATATAATCTGCATTAAAAAGCCAAAGACCTAAAGGTTTCTTCCAAAAATCTAGGCAAAGGTTTCATGGCAAACGCTAATAAACAAGGTAATTTTTCTATACAAATATTTTATAGAAAGAAACAAATAAATGTTTGTTTGTTCGTTTGTATGCATTGAATAGGCGCCGAAACTACGGGCCGATTTTGATGAAATTTGGCACGGATATAGAGTAGAGTAGACCACGGGGAGGGACAAAAGCTACATTTTACCTCAGAAAAATGTACGGTTCCCGCGTTAATTTTTGCACGTACGAAGTCGAAGGATACATCTTGTATGTCCATAAAAGTAGAGTTTATTTTTAGCACTACTTTATGTGGTTTCCTTAAAAGTATCGTAATAAATTAATAGATTGAATTACAAGACGATTTCTTATGGTTTCTCGAGAAAATTAAATTACGAAGGTAAGATGCGGTAAGGGACTGTCTTAGACTGTCTTAGACTGTCCTCTAAGATAAAATGATGAAAAGTCTAGTGGCCACTTAAATAAATACTTGTTGCTTCCCTTGTTGGAATAATTTTTTTATAAGGCCTTTGGGGTAAATAGAAGTCCTTCCAGATATTCCAGAAAAGCCTTCCAGATATCGATTTCGCCAATGGAAGCAACATCTGAATATAGCTATCACTAACCAAGAATACAGTTTTGATGAGGGGAAAATATAATGTTTAGTGCAAAATTAATACTTTGGTCAAAAAACAACTTTTATATAATATTTTGATCAGAGTACCTATTTCAAAAACGGTTCAACGTATAAATATAAATATAGTTTTATATAAAACTAGCTGTTGCCTGCGACTCCGCCCGCGTAAATACATTATACCTCGGGAAGACTGTACTTTTTCGGGATAAAAAGTATGTTGTAATCCAGAGCTTAAACTACTACCATACAAAATGTCATTAAAATCCGCTCCGTAGTTTTTGCGTGAAAGAGTAACAAAAATCCATCCATATATCCATCTATCCTCACAAACTTTCACATTTATAATATTAGTACCTAGGATTTCTAGAAAAAATCATTCCCGACAACTGCTCCATACATACAAAGACGATTAGCCATAGAAAACGAGATATGCTTAAACAGCTGATATTTTGTGTGTCTCGGGTTTTATACACGTTGACATTTGCTAGTTTTGAGACAACATTTCAGACGCTAAACTTAAAGTTTGTATAAAATTCAGCTTAATCTGATGCATTCCTAGGTTTTTATCTGACCCTTGGTCCCTTTATCTGACCAACATGACAGCGCTGTAGTGAAAGCCGTGGTAATATTAGTCGGCGTATTGAGGTGCCTCGGACTTGTTTACTACTTATATGAACATTAGATATTGTTTATATATATTATTTAACAGTTAATTTCGTAGATTGAACCTTTAACAGGCCTTAACTGAAAATTTCCACTTTCGCAAGACCCGCATACACACGCTACGGTGCTGTCTTTGTCTGATATGATGGAAAAGCCACTTGACAGACAAAGACAATCCATGTGGTTTATCGTAATCGATCGATCGTATCGATTGTCCGTGGTGTAAATATTTTGATTAATTAGGGGCCAATGAGTACTTGGGTAAAACATAGACACATTAAGTCTTAAGGAGTTGAAACATGTAAATAAGTGAGTTAACCTTTGTTCAGTGACCACTGCCGAAATAGTCAAAACCTACCGAAATATTGCAAGATAGCAGTCATGTAAAAATATAATTAAAGCACACATAAATTCCGCTGAGGGCTTTAAAACGCGCAAAAACTATTAAAAGCTAAGAGTACTTTAATAATATCATTTTCTCCGTTTAAAACATTTTATGTCTGGTTTATGTGGGACATGGGAGTGTCCTTTGACGTGTCTAGGTGGCATAAAAGGCTCGAGATGAAAATAGGACGTGTATATTTTTACACTTTACATACTGAATATGCTCAAAGAGATGTTTGAGAGCAGTAGGTCGTTTCTGCTTATTACATCTTACAATAATACAGTATCGATGCAGATTCGACACAGAGTAGAAAATATATATTATTACGTTCAGAGAAACTGCTTTTATAATATAAATTGTTCTCTTTGTGATAAATGATTATTATGTCTCTTTTATTATTTTAGTAGCCTTTTGAAATCATTGTTATCCTTATACTGCCTTACTAATAAAAATATTTAAACCGTGGATAAGCCATACAATGTTTTGTCCTTATCTGATACGTGGGAAAAGTCGCTTGACAGACAAGGACAAAACATTGTATGGCTTATCCACGGTTTAAATATTTTTATTAGTAAGGGGGTTAGTATTTACGCCATTTGTCAATAAGGTCGTAGAAAATGGGAGACATTTTTTTCCTATGCATATTTTCTTTGTTCTAATTAATTTTTCCCGCAGGCATTTTGGACAAAAAATTAAATCACATTTTGCGGGCATTCGTAGCTAATACAATTCATATGATTTCCGAGGCTTTTATCTTGCGATTGTTTCGAACGAGTTCACTCGGCTGGCCAGGCCTCCGAGTCGGGTAAATAAATACCATAGATTATAAAGATGCAGAAGGTACAATAATATTATGCTTTTGAAATTTCCATATAGATAAAAATATTATACCGCTTGAATTACAAGATGATGGTAGAAAGCTGTTGAAATCGCCGTTGTATTTTCTTGCTACTGCCTATTTTATCGATAGCATCAAGATAAGTGTAGATTGTACTATGCTTATCTACTTGGCGAATACCTACAGTTTGGTAGGTCAATAGTCGACACTACATATTGTAAAATGCCTCCAATTTAACTGTTTTATAATATATACCTAAAAAGTTTATAGGTATGTACGTAATATTATTAAGTAGTAGGTACGTTTTCCGGTTCGGTTGTTTCAAGGCAGCCGCCTTGACACGGCAACAGGACTTGCGTCCGCCGCCGCGCGCAATTTTTACCGCGCTGTCAAGTGGAAAAAAATACTGCATCAACGTAAATTATCCTCAGGTAAGGGGATTAAGACCTCAACACCGTATTAATTCTTCAATGCTCGTTACTTTTATGATTGAAATTGAAAAGAGAACTTCTTTCATCTTTATTCTTTTTCTGCATTATTTATGTTACAACTAAAATTCTGATAATCAATCGATTCCCGAGGGCTCAAATCGATAGCCCAGGAAAACCTCTTGTCTTTATAGATACAGCCAAATACACCTACCCTTACGGTTAGGTGTATTTGGCTTAAGGTTTACCAACAGAATGTCCGACGTACCTACCTAATATATTTAAATACATTATGACTTTTGCAATCTTAGTTGTGTGTGTGTCATATAGTCATAATAGGCAACAAGTGTCGCAAAACAAATCTAAAGCGATTAATTTGTCGGAAATCCTTCTGTTTGGCTGTTTACTCTATGACAATACTCGGTGAGTGGCCGAGGGGCTCATTGTTAACGGATCACGGCGCTCCCGATATCAAGCACCTATTTATCTTATACTTATTTTTATTTATATTATTATTTGAGTTGAGAATTGTTATACTCCAGATTATAGGATTTAATAATATTATAACAATTTCTAAAAGGCACGTTCTACACTAACATAACCTAACTACGTACGTACCTAAAAACAACAGCGTTTATTCTCAATTGAATGGACAGTTTAGTAGGTAGCTCACAATCAACAATCAATTTTTTATTTTATAAGACAATTTTCGTCAGATCCAAATTGTGAAAAACTCAAATTACATCTGCTGTCAAAGCAATTAGTGGCAGAAAGTCTCGCGACATTTTCCTGGTGTTTTAGGTTTTTATATTGAAATGTTTGCGATAGATTCCACAATTGGTGATGCAGGTTCTATCCTAGGACCTATGAATAGGTAGATCATATAGATACCAACTGTAAAAAAAATAAAAAAAATTATACTCGTTATTAATTTTATAGATTGCCCTAAAGATCTTCCAAGTTAAGCGGCAAATACGGGAGACTATACTTTATCTAAACCAACAGTCATACCCTTGAAATAATATTAAAATTAATACTAAAGAAACAAAATTGAAAATTTTAAGTAGTCCCCGTCATTGTCAATTAGAAAGCTGATGATGAATTATAGCTTAGAACACTCGATCGCGGAACACTGAATGGATTTCAATGAAATTTGGTATGGTATTAGTTTAGGCTTTGGATTAAAACATAGGATATAGGATAGGATACATATCCGATATTATATTTAGGCGGTGGAGCCGCGGGAAAAAGCTAGTAAGGAATACATATTCAGTAAGATACATTCTAAACTATGAGCGCAATATTTCACATCAACACTCAGGCCTCACCGCTTTACGCTCACCACTTCACGCTGCATGCGGCCCTCCCAAACGCCTTTGCCGTCCGCGTCCGTTAACGGCTCAAAAAATACGCTTTCTTCATCAAATACATCCAAACATCAAAGGTCTCATCCAAAACAAAAACAAAACTTTCATGCTCCAATATAGGATCGGTTATAAAAACTTTACGACTTCAGAAATTATTTTTGAAAGTTCCGTTTATGAGTTGAATTTATGAGTTGATAATTAAAATCTTGATAAGTACTCTCAACAATAATTAATGTAGGTAATTGATTTCGTGAAAACTGTTTTAATGATTTAAATTTTAATTAAGCTCCAGCGTAATATAAATTCTACCAATCATACATAATATAAGTAGTTTAGAATTTAGGTTCATTAATTTCAACAACAATTCTTTATGATAGCGCAAGAATAAAATAAAAATAAAATAAAGTAAGAATAATAATTATTGCAATAATAATAACTTACAAATATGCGTATGAATCATTTTAAGATTAGCTTTTTCCCACGGCTCCGCCCGCGTAAATCGGGATAAAAATGATCCAGTCATGTTTTTGTGGGGTATGCAGACTTATGGCGACAAAAAAAACAATGAATACTGTAAATTAATTATTGAAATCGGTCCAATAATGACGAAGATACAGAAATTTTAGTGCATCAGTTCCAAAAACTCGCCCGAGAATGAAGCGAGACATTCGACGAGGCTATGACGTCATCTGTCGTCGTCACCTCCCCTCTAAACTCAACTTAAATATTTAACGTAAACAAAAACAATGCACGCGAGGCACAAGCGTCAAGAATGAGAGATTGAATACTAATAGATTATACCCGTACATATAAATACTAGTATAACTTATGAAGTATGCGTACAATCAAGCCGTTGTCGGACGGATCGCGACAGATGACGTCATCGTAACCAATCCAGCGGAAGCGCGCGTTCCAAACTAGCCGTTCAGAAAAACTTAATAAATTTTTCAACCTTATCTTGACAGATTTTGATAATTTAAAAAATAAAATGCTCAGTAAGTTAATACACATACGATTTACTGAGTAAAAGATTTGCTACTAAGCGATTGATTCTTATTGCCTATGTTTTAATCCAGAGCCTAAACTACTACCGTACCAAATTTTATCGAAATCCGTGCAGTAGTTTTTGCGTGAAAGAGTCACATACATCCATCCATCCATTATCACAAACTTTCACAGTTGTAATAGTATAAGTAGGAAACCATAATATTTAAATCGTCAAACAGTACCAAACAAAATCCTCCAAATCGACATAATTTTGTTTCCTTCGACAGTATTTATCACTTCATCGATTTTACATTAATCCTAGAAGATATCTGAGCGAAGAGTTATCTTTGTTGAAAACAACCATTATAGAGACATTTAGCTGTTTATAAATTTTGTCGCTCTTTTATTTATGTTTCTGGCAACTTTTGAGCTAATCTTAATAAAAAAACTGTATACAATAGCATGAATCGAAGATAACTTTGATCATAACAATAAAACAAGTTTGTAATGTTAACGTAGATTTGGATAAACAATTATAACTGTAGAAATGTAAGAAATTATTTCGCTCTGGATAACATCCGCTTCGCAATAAAATACAAAAAACTAATGATCTGTACGAATAAATGGCACTAATAAATAACGATAAAATCCAAAAAAATATACAAATAAACGGTTATGTAGCTCACAAAGGATTTAAATCTATTAGCCTTTATGGTTCCGATACGGAGGGCGCGCTGCCAAAACGCGTTGGCGCGTCGGCGACTGACCTGCGGAACTGTGTCACTGACTCCAATTTACGCTAAGATGCTTGCACATTGGATGTATTAATTCTAAATTTACTGTATCAAAATTATTGTAGGAGGCTTAAGCCGGCTAATTTAGAAACACGGCAGAGATATTGACTAGGAATTAAGAGGAAGTTGCTCTAAGTAAAGCCAACATTACTTGCAGGTAAAGTTTGCATTTCCCGCCTGTTTACTGTTTCACAATGGCCTCATGAGCACTTTTTAAGATAGCGAAAGCGTCTCGATGTTAGCTGTCGCTGACCCTACGTGTCCAATAGCTTATTTGGAAGTTTACTTTATACTGAGCGACAGAGACAAAACATGCAAATAATTTACATCAACTGTTTGTAATAATATTAGATTTTAGATGATGAGTGGGTGAAAGTTCTTCCTAACGTTTACGAATCCATCGTCAAGGTTTATTTCTGTGAGGATATTGCCAAGACTATTTAGGAAATGCGATACTCAATTGCTTAAATGCTGATTTAGCGGGAAACAATTGACAAATCGAACCGAACAATGGGAGGATTGTAAAATATATATATAGCCGTTGCGGAGCCTCAGACAATGAGCGCGGAATGAGATTTCGTTTCTTTTCCATTTTGTGACCCTCTTCTGGGTACTCTATCTTTTGTTAGGCATCTCCTGCCCTGGGGACTGGGGAGTACCTTTGTGCCTTCATCTCACCACAAACCGAACTTAGCTTCTGTAATCGATTCCATTAATTCCACTCCGGCCATTCGCGATTGTTCAGAAGCGATCTTACGTTTAATAGATTTTCATTCATTAATTTGATTTTGGTTGAATTATTAGTAGCTATTGTAATGGTTTATATTGGATTCGGAGAATATTGAGATTCTAATTTAAAATTAATTATTAGGTGTACCTACTACCCATCAGTGGCGAAGGCTGGTTCTCCTTTATAGGGAAGCCCTAGCCTGTATAATAGTTAGGGATTTGGATGAGGGTCTTTAAAAGGTAAATGGTAAGTGAAGCCGATAGGAATTGAGTTATAGGAACTCCACGCCACTGCTACCCATTAAAATTGCGTTTGTATCGTCATAAATCGTCATGATCTTAGTTCACATTATACATATTTAAATGAAAACCACTTATTTGTTCGTCATTTTTTGGAGCACATCTCCCACACGTTTCGAGTTAAAAGCATTGAAATTTTAGATGATTAAAAATAGATTCAAAAGAAATCCCCCGCAAGTTATATTTAGCGCGGCGTGTGACGACCAGAGACAGTACCACAAGCACCTCTTTCATTCCTCGATTATGGCTTTAAATTTAACAAAACAAGCTTTAGTGCCAGACTGTTAGCTTTTTCTAGTCAAGGTCTGAAGGCCAAAGCTTAAGATTAAATGTAAATAAATTAATTATTACCTAGATGAAAAATGACTTAAAATTATTGTAATGTGACTTTCTTAAAAATATCAATTTCGTTTTGTAGATTTTCAAAAATTGTACTTAACACAAAATTTACTAACCCGCTGATTTGTTTACGACAGATTGTTAAATCAATCAACGTCACATTAAATAATAATTTTTTTGATACAATAATGACCATTTTTACATTGGTGTCAGAATGAAAAATTATGTAAAATATTAGACATGACCTCTTGGCTCGAAGCCAAATATTCTTCTGATCGTTTTCTGATTATTCACATTATCTAGTTCAAATATTTGAAGCAATAAAGGCTATGACAAAGAATAACATTTACATTCTACAATGCTTCATGCTATGATTACAATTATATTCTAGGGCTTCATATTTATAATAATAATGATATAATATTTTATTTTAATATTATTTATGTTATTCGAAATTAATTTAGAATAGACCCAGGGATTCGAATTTATATTTACAGGTTTCTTCATAATGTTCATTTTTAATTCGTCAAAATATTATGTCAAAGTCAAAGAACATTTAACTATTGTCTACGTACTATTTTGTGCCTACCTGATTAAACACACTATATCGCCAATTGGCTAATCAGGCTCGAATTGGAATGGACTAAATTGCAATGCAGTATTGTGTGAAGTAATGAAAACCGCATTAGCATGAGAGAAAGTTATAACGGTAGGGCATATCTGACCTCGCCGCCAGGATTTCCACTATACACATCCACAGTTAACTTCTATTTGAATCACTAGTTGTTTTCCTCGACTTTGTAGGTTTCTTAGAAAAAATGTAGGATGTTAAAAGTTGTCTTCTTTGCGCCTACAAGAACATTAATGTAATATTAATACGTAAAGTAAAAACTTTCAGTACCAGTTTAACGAGAATTTTGAAACCGGGGCAAAGAATATATATTACTAACGTAAAGAATCGTCTTTCCATCGATTTACATTTTACACGAATGACAGCTCGCGGCTGTGTGTGCGTGTGTGCGTGGCTGGGCGAATGCGGAGGCGGGCGGGGCGTGAGTTTTTTCCAGCCAGGACTTTCGTTCACGGGGCTGGCCGCTGGTCGTTTCGCGCTTTGATATAATTGTCAATATAATTTCATAATATTTATGATAGATTTGTCTGACGCCACGTTTAATATTATCTCGGTGTCAACCTTCTTACGTTAACATTGCTGATATTCGCCGGTGCTCGAGCTGTCATTTGTAGAGAGTGTCGCTCCTGTGCCAGAGGTGTAATTTGGCCGGTAAATTAAAGTTTATGCGGAGGAAGGTGCACAGACTAATACTATTTTAAATATTGCTTAGAAATACATGTTATTAATAAAAAAAATAACAGCGACACACAAATTTACATAATTAACACACACTACCTTGCGTTTGTTAGATACAATTTTGTTACACGTTGACGATGCGTTGGCAAGACTTTTGCCAAACTGCAACAACATCTTTATTTTTTTTTTTAATTCTTTCAAAAGAACACTTATAAAGTTCAAACTTAAATGGATAATCAGCGGCACAGTAGAGCCTCATAGTAAATATATATAGTTAAAAGATATAATGACTTTAATGATGAATTCAAAATAATTTATTTGTGTTGAATGTTGTAATTCTAAAAATGATTTTACTATAGGTATGTAATATTTATTTTATTTACATATTTCATTTACCAAATTGAGTCTAAAATGAACTCGTAATTTAGCTGAAACAGCATAAGCAATATTTTACTAAATACCCTCAAAGGTTTCATATTTTAAATGTCAGCACAAAGCATGTTTCGGAGTTTCCAACTTATTTTGGGTAATTAAAATCAATTTAACTGTCACATAAGTTTGGAATGGGGCTTACATTTGCAGTTTGGTTAAAGTTATTCTCATTTTGTTATATTCGATATCAATTTAATTATAATATGAAAGCTGGCTTTTTATGTGGCTTCGATCGCGTTTTATTTTATTTCTCCGTACTGGAAGACCTCAGTATCGTTTCCTGAGATGGTGAATTTTGGAAAAATCTAACAACTGCCTAAGTCGATTTTTATTGATTATAGTGCCTATCTGCGTGTAAAATTTTAGTGCAACCTCTGGTTTATTGGTTTAAATTAAACTGTGTCAAAGTTGAGTTAAAATTAATGAGTTATTAATGACCACAGACTTATTTAATTCAATACAAAATTATTGTATTCCTGTGTCCCAGCGAAATATATTTACTTCTGAAAATAAAAGTAAATATATTTTGTTCGGAAATCACCTTTATTGATTACTTTATTTTGTTTTCTTGAAGTACGCATGTGAAACAATATCTCATTGTTATTTTGTTGTCTGATGAGCCAGTGTTGTTTATGATCTTTGTTGTGAAAACTAATAGGTACGATAAACAGTTTTAATTTTCTCTGGCAACATAAATATTTGTTTTATTAAATGTCAGTAGGGAATAGGGATGTCAATAGGTTTACTGTAATAAATGTCAGTAGGGAATAGGGATGTCAATTGGTTTACTGTATTTGAAACCTGATTTTGCCCGGGACTTCGTACGCGCAAAACGAAATCACACGGGAACCGGAAACTTTGCTACGCTAAAAAGTCTATTTGTTAATCCAGGGCCTACAATGCCAAATTTCATCAAAATCCCTTCAGTAGTATTTGCGCGAAGGAGTCGCAAACATTCATCCAACCTTGTTAACTTTCAAATTTTATTTTGAACGCTGGCTGCACGCACGAAGTTTGTCACGTTCCGCCTGAGCCGAGCGTGCAAGCGAGAGCGCGGAACAAGCGATAGAGAGGCACGATCGGCTTAAGCGTTCGGCTTGTGATGACGTTATCACGTAAAATTATCGTCCGTAAACCGACTTAACAGACAACCATTTTTTTCTTTGTTCAATAACCTTGGGACGACACTAGTCATTTTTCTCTGCCGTCTAACACTACAGCCCCATTCATATTTTTGTTCGAATACCTATTCGCGGAGCAAGGCGATGCAGGCGATAAGCGTTAAACTATCTAGGTAGCTTAAAAATAAACTCTACCTTGTGGGCGAAGGTAAACGCAGTCATTTGAAAGTTGGTTAAAATGTTAGCTTTATTCTTTAACGACGAGACTTAGACGTATAAAAACTCTCAATTCCAAATAATTAGCATTTAATGCTAGCATTTTAATAGGCCTATAGGCCTTCTTAATATCATAATAAACGAAAACAAATATTAAGCTATTCCCGGTTAATTTGAATAAAAAACCCATCAGACAAATTATTGTGAAGATCTCAATGCGGCTTCATTATGTCGGCTTGATTATATATTTCAATTTACAAACGGGTTTTATTGTTATAAAAAGACGTTTATGGGTTTTGTGATTAAATATCATTACAAAATATTCTGCTAATACTGGAGAACAATCCAGGTTAAGATGAAACTATGGGCTTGATCTGAGACCAAATAAAAAGTGAATTCACAATCCAAAAAATTCTGCGAACCACACAGTGAGGCCGGCCTAATCATCATCTCGCTAATCACTATGTAATCACAAACACATGTAACAAAACTACGCTATGTAATATATATAACTCCAAACGAACTATAGGAAACTTACTTGGCAGAGTAACAAGCTTATGGCACTGATCAAAAAGTCATTGGAAGTTACGAGCCGACCTAGAAATGATAAGTTTTCGACGTTTGCTGAAGTTTGACAGACCAATACCGCGGCTGTTGAAATCTCGATTCCCAAGAAAAGTTTTAGCAATTTTTCCCTCTCATATCAAAAACCAATTATAAAAACGTCTGACTTTTTTGATAAATAGGTTGTTGTCGGCTAAGGAAATTTTATTTATACACGTGCTATAGTAATTTGGTTATCCTTAAATCAAGAGCTCCGTGGCCTAGTGGGTAGACGGTTTGATTCGCACTCGAGAGAGTGCAGGTTCGATTTCCAGATTGTGGCGTGTACCAATGAGACTTTTTCAGATCTCAAGTAACCCGCACATGGTTGGCCCCAGACGTATTGACCAGTCATTCCTCCTCCTTCTAGGTTGACTATGTTTAGAGAATGCCGTATGTGCTTGGGAAACCATACGACATTTAAAAACGGACTGTCTCCCAGGCACTACAGTATTTCAAGAGTGGTTACTTCGCTCGGAGAATACGCATATAAATCATCCAAGAACGGATGAAAAGGCCTAATTGATCCTTAAATCTTAATTGATTTCGTTCTTACTACTTAGAGATTTTATGAACGGATTTTAAAAATGTTAAGCATTATATTCGAAGGAAGTAAATAATTAAAATATTATGTACCCACATAATTTACATATTTCTGCGTCCTCATTTTTTCCCTTGTTCCAATGACTTAACAAAAACAATTGAATAATAGTCCAAACATAAGTTAATCGTGTTATTGGGTTGTCCGAAAAACGATTACCGAAAGGTGGTCTGTTGTTTTGTGTGGGCCAAAAAAACTTGTACCTGATCTTGCCCTAATGAAGGTCGCTGGGAGCGGGCTCCCATAATCACGTATTTACCCAGACTTCAAAATGGCCGTCATACATTTTAGCCTCACAAAATATCCATACAAATGTATGGAATTAACAAATTATGTGAATCATCGTTTTTGTTGTGCGGACCTTAAAGTGGATTATGCGTTTTTGATTATGAAGAGATTTGATGTGATTAAGGTATTTATTTTTGGGTCTCTTTGTGATAGACATGAAATGGTATGTACCTACTTAGATATGGCCTACAGTTTGTCGATTTTTTAAAATAAGTACAAATTAAAGAGTAGAGATTATTTGTTGTAACATTAAATATTTTGCACTTAGGCACAAAACACGTCAAACTAAATGATAGCCTTTGGACAGCAATTAAACTTCTCATTTGTCTGTTTTAAGATAATAATTATGTAAATTAATGTTAAATTCTTGTAATGTAATATGCAAAACAAGCCCGTGACACATGTTTTTAGGATTCCGTAATACTCAAGGAATCCGTTAGTAGTAGTTAGTATATAGTTCCGCTCTGTCCGTCCGTCTGTCCGTCTGTCTGTCTGTCCGCGCCTCTAGTGTCTGTAATTATGAACATAAATGGATGAAATTTGGCATACTTAAAGACTGTGTATAGGTCTCAGTTTTGGCATCGTAAAATAAAAATAATTTTACATTTTAGGGATGGCTCTCCATACATGTGAAGTGGGGATGAAAAATATTTCAATTTCAACGATACCCCATCGTGTGGGGTATCGTTGAATAGGTCTTTTAAAATAAAGGCAAGGTTTCATACATAACTTTTATACAAAGTCAACCATTTTTGAGTAATCCAAAGTGGTTTATAAGTTGCCCCCCCCCCCCCCCCCCCTGTCATTTCTAAACTATGAGACTTAGAAAATTTAAATTTTTCATGCTGATAGATTATGGTAAATACTCTTTAGGAAAATTCCGCCTGACCGAGCATACCACCTTGCTCCGTCGGAGATCTCCCTTTGGGGCTTCCACTATTCCCACGTTGGTGACCCTCGACATGTTCTGTCGAGGGTCACCAAGCAGAGCACGAAGCATCTCTCCTGGTCAGCACGCGTAGCTACAACGATCGGTTAGTAAGCAGAGCACGAAGCACCTCTCCTGATCAACACACGAAGCTACAGCGATCGGTTAGCAAGAAGAGCACTAAGCACCTCTCCTGGTCAGCACGTAGTATCGGTCCAGCACGGCAGCACAGTTCCGGCTCACTGGGACTCTCCACTGGCACCTGGCGACACAAGCACCTCTCATCACACACCTCTGGTCTTCGGGGGGGGAGTGATGTGGGGAACCAATTAGCGCCACAATCCTGAATCGCGCTATCGTAGTTTACTAAGATCGGCGGTATATATATACAACATCCAAAATACATACAAGTGGGCTTCGGCCTGACCGAGCATACCACCTCGCTCGGTCGGAGATCTATTTGGGGCTTCCACTCTACCCACACATGTATTGACAATTTACCCGTCCTGACATAATGGACCACAAAACATAGGTCGTAACCAAAAATAAGATACACAAATTGTGAGACAACCCATTGAATGATTTACAAATGAACATAATATAACATCAACCCGTTTGAATTAGAATAAAAAATATTGCTGAGAAAAATATATAAAAATTCTCATTCAAATGTAGTAGATAGTAATAGCAATTTCATATTACAAATTGCTACTTTGATATATTAATATAATAACAGGCAATATTGTGATCAATATTGCCTATTATTACATCAATTAAGGGACACATGGTAACATAATTTCTTGGTATTAACAATTTTATATATAAAGTAATTCAATACCTAATAAGGCATAATACCTAATTAATCATGACAAATTACTAGTTCTATTCATATCGTACATTAACACTAAAACTTAACAGTTAATTAATACATACAACTGGTTGAGTTATAAACAAAAAAAAAAAAGAAATCAACCTGCAAAATATAAACAAATGAACGAAATTCACGAAATCTACTGGAAAAATATAAACAAATGAACAGAATTGACGAGATCAACCGGTGAAATATATACAACTCAACAAAATTCAATAACAAGAATAATAAAATGAACAGAGTTCATCCGGAGCGATGCGGATTTCATCCATGTTTCATCCTCAGCAAATTACATCTCAACAGATATTTGCTTTATGGTTAGAAAAAAAAGGGAATCAGCGGGCATGGTTGGGTCTCCGGTTTTATACCTTCCTATTAAGTCGTATTTATTTATTAGTTGAAAACATCTTATTTAAAATTGTACTTCACGACTTACATGATCTTTCTTATTTGTGCGAGTTTTAATTAGAAAATTCGGGCACACAGCACATGTAAAGTCGATTAAGTCAGAAAAAAATTAAACTAGAATAAATATGAGTAAGTATGTATATTATATATAATACAATAATGAAACGAATCTACAGCGCTGACCTCACACTTTCACAGTTTCAAAGCGTCTTTTTGACGTGATAACGTCTTATAAATCGATGGAGCCGGCTGCACGCACGAAAAAACATGACTCATGCGTTACCTGTTACCTGTTACCGTTACCAAGTACCAGCATTACCTCGCATTGCCGTTACCTCATTATTATTATTATTATTATTATTATTATTAATGTTGTTGTTGTTGTTGACGTTGTCACGTTCAACTATCGTCAGTAAACCGACTTTACAGACAACCGATATTTTTTTTTACTTAAACATACATAAGCAGTACCTAATATTTTTAAAAAGCTAACTAGATGACGTAACAATAACGTGTAGGGTTAACAAACAACAAAATCTACTTTTCTCCAAGCCTATTACATCTTATGTACCCAACATAAATACTAGATATATGGGATCGGATTGGGTCTCGCCAGTCTGTAACGAGCCTAATAAACACACGTTTTGCGTAGTGATTTGCATTAACTACTTAACATCAAAGAAGAATCTCTGCAAACAATAGCTAAGCCAGGTATTCGTAGATTGACTCAGAATTTGTCATTAAATCCTAAACGAAAGCGACATTCTGTGTTTTGGGTTAAGATTTGTGGTTGGCGGGATTTTTATGCAAGATTAGAGCGAAAATCGGAGTGCGGCCTTTCGAGAAAAGAGAAAAAATCCAGGCAGCTTGTTGAATAAGAACTAGTTGCTTCTTGCAACGCATTTGCTGCGATTACGATCAGGCCATCTGTCTGCTCGTTTGCTGGGTTGATAGCTGTTGCACGCGGTTGTCTCGTAATTATTCGTTGTAAATTCCGTACAAAAGTTTCGCTCTTTCGTTCAATATTATATTAAATACTATATTTGACCTCCAGAGCGTATATGATCTCGAAGGCTTAGCCGCTATTGCTGTGGTAAGGAGCTCCTCTTACAGCGTCTAGAGATTTATAACCGTATTTCCTGTGTGTATTATTGACTAGCTGTATGCGCTGGTTCTTGTGTATTTTTTTATTCTATATTCTTTACACATATTATGGATATATATATATGGATGCACCAGTTGCATTAGAAACTAAAGGCTTATTACTTTATTTGTTATCTACAAATTAAACCATTGATAGAAAGTAGAGACAGGTAAACCAAAGAGCTGATTCAGGACCCCAATTCTCATAATTAACTTTCATTTTACTTTTATTGATTTATAAATGAATAGTCTTGATATCAGAAACAAAATTTTAGAGTTTGGACCAATTAAAACGGGTTTGACGTTGGTTTGACGTTTATGAGAATACCATTTTGCAATTTTAATATATAATATCGTGTTTGGATTGTCACTGTATTATCGCAGGATTTAATTACCAGAATCGCCTTCTAAAGTCCTCAAAGATATTAATCTCAGGGCAGAATACTGAAACGGTACTTAAAATTAGGTGCATCGTAAATCTCAAGCTGTCGCTGTCTCTGATTAGAGGAATGACAAGGACAGCGTGTGATTTGAGCGTCACACAATTTGAGTAGCGTTTCTGTATTCGGCTGCAAGTTGTTTTTACGTAAGTCTATAAATTGAGCGAGACGTTTTTGAAAGCTTTTTTGACAGCAACGTTTCTACACGTAGCTGCCATAAGAAGACAATAAATGGCTGTCGTGCGAGGTAGTATCTTCATCGTCGCTTCATCGTCGATGGAAGAAAAGAAATATTCTCTTCCCTTATAGGCGATACCTTCTGCCTTACAATATGAACTATTGTGCTACGCGCGGTATTAATGTTTTTACAGTATGTATGTATGTGTATGTACAGTATGTGTATGTGTCATTTTGTCTATTCTCATGTAAGGAGAATAGACTAATTTCTAGGGTGGTCAATTGGTCATGCTAGGTCCGCTGTAGGCCAGCACACCGCCTATTCGTATAATAACAAGTCTTCCATCAAATACGATCTTCTGAAGTCTGAAATATATCGTTCAAGTTACGCGCGGATTTATACTCTATTCCCTACATTATCTGCAATAAGTTCTCTTGATCTGGAACGGGCCCGCCGCGGCCATTAGGACAATGTAAAGCGCACGAAAGCACGTTCTAGAACTTCGTAGCCTGTTCCAGAAGTTGCCAATTTGCAACTACAGTGAATTTGGTCACAAATACATTAATACATTTTATTTGGAGTTATAAGTGACAATATTGTGGTTATTTAGTTGTTATTATCATTATAATTATTACATATTATTTTTATTATCCTTCCTTACTATGTATATTATATTATTATGTGATATCATATTCGTTCGAGTTTCTGAATTTTAGAACACCTAACGTTTAAGTGCTCTAAATTTCGACGTAGACTAGTAAATTAATAATTAGTATGTTTTTATAATAAAATATAAAGGATGATGATTTCTGTGAGTAACATGATATCCTATTATGAAGTCCAGTCGTTTAGTAGATATAATGTGTTTTATTTCATTATTAATCAATGTTTTTGTTTTATTATATTTTAAATTTTCATAGTAATTTATTTAAACTTTTTGATCTATGCCCTAAACGCTTTGTTTAATTTTAATGACTTTTCAGTGGTATGTGTATTAGATATTTTGTGGTTGCGAGTCATCAAAATTATAAAAAGAATATGAGGTCATGTAGGTATGCCATTCTCAACTGTGAACTGAAAACGCGACAAGTCGCACAAAATATTATGACGTTATGAATATTGTCTAATTCCAAAATAATGTTATCATCATAATCACACACATACCACAACACATATCACAACGTCCTCATGATTGGGCTCGGGGCTCTCTTCAATGTAGTTCACCATTTTTTCAATGAAATGGTCCAGAAAAGGAGCAGACGGATCGCCTGATGGTAAGCAATTACCGCCACCATGCACCAGAGGAGTTACACTTGTCTGTCTGTGTCTTGTCAACTCCTCTTGTGCTACGCACGTGTGTTCCAGGTCCTTCAAATCTCAAACCCCCTTGGGCCTCCGGTAACTCCGGTCCGGTAAATCGGCGAAACAAAACGCAAGCTTAATTTCCAATTCACATGTAGGTAGGTATAGTGTGACAAGAAATGTTATACTGCTTAAACTTTTAAATTAAAAAATTAATAAAGTTAAGTTTGTTAATTATTGTCAGATACTAAAACTATATAAAATCACTTACATTTTATCAGTGGAGGCAAATCTTCAGATAAGGCTCCGAACGAGTGTCGTTCTTAGGATCGTCTCCTTCTTAATCCCAACACTCCACATTCAATGCAACAATTACTTCGCTAAAGCCGGCATTATCTCCCTCTAACAATGCTAAGGATTTCAAAATTTACGTCTATACTTAGTCGAATCCTATTTGATTCTAGTTTTCAGTGAAAGGGCTTATCAGATAATAACCATTTTCGTCGCAATTCTTTTAAGTATTAATACATATTTTATCAATTTCAAAACTAAGGATGGGCTATGAGTTATGATTTATGACGTACAATTTGACAGAAAAAATCTTCATACTTGTATGTATTTTGCTTGCAAAAGTTACGCCATTTTGATTCCAGAAGATTTTACCAACATCGGGCTGGGGAAAGCAAATGTCAAAATGCCACACCTCAACTGCCCCGAACAACCCCAAAAGTAGTGCAATTTAAGTGAGGGAGTTTTTGCCTCGACATGCCTCGTCTACAATTTATAGGTCTATGTATTTAAGACTTAGGCCTATGCCTTAATATTATAAAGAGGAAAGATTTGTTTGTTTGTTTGCATTAAACAGGATTCGAAACTACTGGACCTATTTTTATGAAATTATAAATAAAAAATAAATAAAAATAAATAAAATTATAAATAAAAAATAAATAAAAATAAATAAAATTATAAATAAAAAAATATTTTGGCACAGATAGACCACGGGGTAGGCATCTTTTTATCGGGGCAAAATGTTACGGTTCCTCGGGATTTCCTTTTGCACGCACGATGTCGCGGGAAACATCTCGTCTCTTATAAAATGACTTAAACTCTTTGAAAGTAATTAGAGTAATTGGGCTACCCGATTTAAGCTAAGTATCATACTATTGTGTTCTCTTTTATAATAATAATAGCATTTCAATCATAATTCATTAATTAAATATATATATTTAATGAAATGAACCAGGAAACGAGCAGACGGATAGTCTGACGGTAAGCGATTACCGCCGGAGGAGTTACGCAAGTGTAAGCAAGAGGAGAACGCAACTTACAAAACTTGCGTTCCTGGTCCTTAAAATCCCCAATCCCCCCCTTGGGCCTCCGGTAACCTCACTCACTCGGCGAAACACAACGCAAGCGTTATTTCACGCCGATTTTCTGTGAGGTCGTGGTATTTATCCGGTCGAGCCGGCCCATTCGTGCCGAAGCGTGGCTCTCCCCAGTTAAAAGTATAATATATATAAGTGTACGTCTATAGTAATAAAATTTTTCCAGGTGAAAAGAATGTTGTCTGTGAGAACTATTTGGACAATAACTGAGACCTCCAAAGACCCTCGATTCAATTGCCGAAACTTAATTATACTAAAAGACGGGTATAATTGCAATAAAAGAAGGGGCGAATCAATTTTGGGACTTAGAAGGCTTGCACGTACCGCCTATAACTCCACCATAATATATACGGCAGTAGAATTTCGCTTACAGAAATACGAAAAATACGCATTTACGCATACGCTATGAAAATATATTTTTGATGGGTACTCTTTTTTTATGTATGTAGAGATTGCTAAATCGTAAAAACATGCAAGGGTTTTGTTTTGATGACAATTTGAAAAAAAAAAATGTTTACACTTAAAAACTATCATCAGCCGATCATCATGAAATTTGGCGTAGATATAGAGTAGACCACGGGGAAAGACATAGGCTACTATTTATAGCGGGAAAACATACAAACGGGAGCCGCGGGCGAAAGCTAGTAAAAAATAAATAAAATATACTAAGGCGGGTCAATAAGTCCGTGACTTTTTGAATTTCTAACCTCCTTACTGAAAAAGCAACACTACTCCTGTCAACAGGCATCTGTCAGTTGACTCCTATCAAAATTTGAACTTGCTGCGTCAGTTAGTTTGTGTTTTACAGCTATATTTATCAGACTATCCAGTAACTTAAGGAAACAATGGAAAAAAGTGAATTTCGTGTGGTTATTAAGCATTACTTTTTGCGAAAAAAAACCATTACCGAGACCAAGCCTAAGCTTGATAAATACTATGGGGACTCTGCACCATCGATTTCAATGATAAAAAAGTGGTTTACTGAATTTCATTGTGGCCTTACAAGCACTGAAGATGCCGAACGTCCTGGACGCCCAGTTGAGGTCTCTACACCCGAAACAATCGAAAAAATTCACGATATGGTGTTGGCCGACCGAAGATTGAAAGTGCAAGAGATTGTGGAAGCCATAGGAATCTCGCATGGCTCAGTGGTTTCAATTTTGAATGATCACTTGGGCATGAGAAAGCTTTCCGCAAGATGGGTGCCGCGTTTGCTCACAGTCGACCACAAACGCAATCGTGTAACAACTTCACAGGAAGTTTTGGCGTTGTTTAATCACAATATGGAGGAGTTTTTTAACCGTGGACGAAACATGGATCCATCACAATACATCAGAGACCAAACAACAGTCAAAACAGTGTGTTTCTAAGGGTGAATCGGCGCCAAAGAAGGCCAAGGTGGGTTTGTCAGCCAATAAAGTTATGGCGACTGTTTTTTGGGATGCACGTGGGATAATCCACATTGACTATCTTCAAAAGGGAAGAACAATTAATGGGGAATATTATGCCAACTTATTGGACCGCTTCAATGAGGATTTGAAAAAAAAACCGACCTCATTTGGCCAAGAAAAAAGTTCTTTTTCACTAAGACAATGCAAGGGTGCACACATGTGCAGTTGCCATGGCAAAAATCCATGAATTGGGCTATGAATTGCTCCCACATCCACCCTATTCTCAAGATTTGGCTCCGAGTGACTACTTCTTGTTCCCAAACCTGAAAAAATGGCTCGGTGGAAAAAGATTTGACTCCAATGATGAAGTCATCTCGCAAACAAAGGCCTATTTTGAGGACCTCGACAAATCATATTTTTTGGAAGGAATAAAAAAATTGGAGAAGCGTTGGACAAAGTGTATAGAGCTCAAGGGGGACTACGTTGAAAAATAAAATGATTTATTTATCAAAAAATCTGTGTTTTATTCCAAAAGTCACGGACTTATTGACCCGCCCTCGTAGATAGAGTTTAGACACTGGCACATTAAAAAGTTTAATAAAAAACTAATTTCAACGGCTGTACTTTTAGAACGCGCAGATAAAAAGTATGACAAGTTAGTTCACGGAGGCCGCTCCTTAGTTAGGAAGAGCTCATTATTGGCACCGACACTTGGCTCTAAGCAAGTTACAGCTGGCTGACGGCTGAGGATCGGGCGCTCCGGGAGTTTTCAGAATTAAAAGTGGAAATGTAGGGAAATTGGATTCCACGAGGAAATTGTTGAACGATAAAGCCGCGGGTTCGACTTGATTAGTTTCCAATTTTATCACCGCCGTCGAATTTTTGTTCAAGTTATAGTGGCCGCTGTTGATATTGTCTGTGTAAAGTTTAGTTAGAAAATATTTTACATTTTCACTTGGATTGTAGAAGCTCATCACGACGAGTAGATAACAAGGCAAATGCAGGTAAATATGTCAATTTAATTTCAAAATAACTAAACAGAGAGGCCCTCATCCATAGACGGAGGGAGGTATATATTATGACGAGGCATGTCGAGGCAAAAAGTTTCTGCACCTAAATGGCCTCTTGTTTGGGGTTGTTTTGGGCCATTTAGGTTTGACGTCATCTCAACTTTATGACATTCTTTTGTCTTTCCTTACTATACTCTGTCTATGTCTACTGAAATCAAGATGGCGTTACTTTTTTCTGAAAAAAAAAAAAATGTATCCCATCCTTAGTTTTGAAATCTTTGCCCTAATCCTTAATCTAGCAAATCAAGAACACTAACGGATTTTGGCGAGATTACTGCAAAATGTTTTCAAACTAAATTCTCGTCGTGAGTGAAGATCGTGTCTCGGTTGTAAATTTATAACAATAAATTGTTCCGATTTTCTCCCTCGTCTAACGCCACCTTTTAATAATTATTATATATTAATCAAAATAATGTATTATAATTTGTCATGGTTGTTATTTGATATTTAGTCAGGAACATCAATTTGCAAAGAGCTGAGGAATTCCTTTAATGGAAATAACTTGTGTCCTTTCACAGAGGAAGAGGGAGATTATTTTCAAAGAGCATCGTTATTGTTTTTCTTTACGGATATTCGTCTTGATTAGGTTAGGATCTCCTTAAAATAAATTTAAGTAACAAATAATGACGCTTCCGAAAAATGCTCGAAAGCAATAATTGATTTAAATATGAAACGGATGAAAAATATGTAGGCATCTTTGATCATGTAAGATATGTTTGGGGTTCTAATTAAAAACTGGACTAAACCAAAGACTACTTATTGCCCCGAATGTCGTGTCGTAGACATGTGTATGTCATAGACACGACATTCGGGGCAATAAGTTAGTCTTTGGTTTAGTCCACTTTCTAATTACAACCCCCAAACGTTCAATTGACTTTCAATTAATTGTTATAAATTAATCGTCTTGATATCATAAACAATATTTGTAGTTTGGGCAAATTTTAAATGATTTTTTTACAAAGTCAACAATTTTCGAGTAGGTAATGGGCCTCCAAAGTGGTTTATAAGTTGGCCCCCAGCCCTTCGATTACTAAACTATAAGAAAAAGTTTCCATGCTGATAGTTAATTATTAAATCTTTATGGGAAAATTATTTTAAGCGAAATCGGACAATAACTTTTAAAGTGGTTTGAAGCAAAACCTATTACGTGGTGATAGTTGCGGAACCCTCTCCTTACATGTCCTAACATGGTAATCGTTAGGGTTTATAAAAGTATTATTAGTAGGGGTATTATAAAATAATGAAATGTATTGCAATTTTAAATGAAAACTAACAGCTGTTTTTTCGGAAAATGAAAAAAAAAGAATAAATTCTGTCCAAATTAATTTTACCAAGTTTTTCTCGGAATATCAACATATTTTTAAATAACATCTAGGTATGGATTGAGAGTTGAGATTCCCTTTCTCTTTCTTCTCTTTATATCTACAATTACTATTTAAGTATATCATTAAAGATAATTTTAAGATAAAAATTGCATTTTATCTACGCCATTATACACAAAGATCAGACTAGCTCTATCTCCCGACTTCCAGATAAACTAAACAGGAAATTTTCATTTATATGAGATAAGAGAACGCGGCTGAAGTCTCCGGTCTTAGCTGGTACATAATCATGCTAGCTTTGTCAACTACAAAGCTTAATATAGAGAAAATTGCTGTTAAAATTGGTATAAGCTGAACATATTGCTATTATCGAAGTTCCTCCTGTATATTGGACTTTGTATGTGCTTGTATGGAAGCTTGCCAAAGGCAAGGCTACTCAGATTAAACTTATTTTTAGTATCTACTAAATCTTTTTTCCTCTTTATTAAAAGTCCGGCTGTGCTTTTCTTTTTCTTCTGAATTCCGAAAAGGAGACCGACAAGTCGACATAAATTTACTGCCTAGTGATTAAAATACGAGTCCACAGAGAGGAACAAAAAAAATCAATAATCATAAATAAATAAAATACATCAAACTCGGGGGATAAAATGTAATTGATTAAATATAACCTAACCTATTGTTCAATAAATTGCCCTAGTGGCGGTTTGTGGAAAAGCGACATCTATTAGTTGTGATGTCAATTACGCAATTAAATTAATAATTAGTTTGTTTGGAAATGCAATATGCTAACACATAAATGATAGATGTCGCTTTCACGTTACGAAAATCAAGAACATAATAACAATTTTTCTTGGTATAATAAATATATAAATAGTATAGATAGAGGGATCTATTTCACACTCCAAGTAACATTTTTTTTTCATAAAACTAGTACTAAATAAACTGCTGGACTATAGAAAAAGAAAATAACTTTATACTTACTCCAAGTAAAAATAAATTCTCAGATATTCGGAGAATCATAAATTTTGATTCCCAAGTATTTGTTATAAGTATAATATATATATACATTATATATAAGTATTCCTAAAAATATATTTTTCTTATATAATAACTTTAAGTACTATAAAAACACATATGTCGAAACTTGATGGAATCTGCTCTTGATGGAAAATTGGGCTGGATTCGCCAGTGTCTTTTTTAAGTTATGAATACTGTCATTACTTACGTAATATTATAGCCTAATGTTACAAAACGTTTTAATGTTATATTCAATTGTATAAAATAATTACTATCTACATATTTTGTAGATTTTATGTCGATTTTTTAAAAATATTTACCTATTTTACACCTACCAAGCGAACTGAGATAAAAAGTATCCAAAGCTTAAACTACACACATTTTTCAACAATAACGAACTTGCATTTGTTTAAAATCAGAAAAATTCTTATGTTTTCCGAAAGTCAACATAAATGTGCACCGAAAAATGCATAAGGTACAGTAATCAGTTGTTAAATTAAAAAGGTACAGGACTATGATTGAAAAATTACAGTTCAAAGCCGTATGTTGTTTGTGTATTTTTATATAAACGCAGTACCTATTTAAGTTATTAAAATGAATTTTTTTTTTTTTTGTATATATTTTCAACTGCTGTGACGTCACTCGTGCATATTTTTTTGTATTTTTTGCTCTCCAACGATCTCACATTTGTGATGACTGTATTTCGTCAACGGCAGATCGTAGATATGCCATTGCAAAGACAATATTTCGTGGCTTATTATGTACTTTTCGAAAAGGCAATAAAAAGAACTATGCATGTTCCCCATTGTCATCCTACTCCTCTTCACTACTGTGACCACGGTTTCTGTATAGTATCCAAATCCAAAAGTTGGCAAGCTAAATAAGTTTTTGTAAAACATAATACAAGTAAGCATAACAAATTGAATCATGAAAATGAGAGACAAATTCAATACATATTATGGTGTGATTGTTGACTGAGAGAGAAAGAGAGAGATGAACGATGAGTCGAAAATACCTACGCATCATAAAGAAAATATCTAATCGCTTCTCAGTTTTTCAGGGTAGATTTCGCTGTCCGTCTGTCACCACTCACCAGGCTGTGTATCTCATGAACCATGATAGCCTAGAGCTTTGAAATTTTCACAGGTGTATTTCTGTTGGTGCTATAACAACAAATACTAAAAACTAAATAAAATAAATATTTTAGTGGGACTCCCCCATATAACAAACGTACATTTTTAGCCCAATTCGTACCGAAGCCTTGGTGCGCGAGTCAGACTCGCACCTGCCGGTTTATTTTCTTCACTTATCGCTCACCTATTACCCGGCTAACCGAACACTGGCTGAGGCACATGTGTTTTATCTTATACCACTGATCTCATTATATTATTTTACTTTCAGCGTGAAATGCTCATTCCTTGTGTAGAAAAAAAAGAATCTTTAAATTGATTAAACTTTAAATGCGTAGCTATATCTTGTTACTCAAAGAACGTTTTGCTGTAAATTATATGCCCCTGAATCCTGAGTCCCGTCACAAGGCAACTTAGGTGTGGCAAATTACAAACAAAACGATTATGTATTAAGTAAATAGTTATATACCTACTTCATACCTACTTCCTATCTATCATTATATTATATACTGTCGTGATTACATTTGCTATGCAGTTTAATAGTAGTTACTCAGGCTATCAATTACGTATTAAAGAAACGTAAGTACCGAATGTGGTGTAAAATTGTTCACATATTTTTTTTTGCAAATGTAGCCTATGTTTTAATAAAATATTTTTGGTATATATATGAAATTTGGTATATATATATATATATATATATATATATATATATATATATATATATATATATATATATATATATATATATATATATATATATATATATACCAAATTTCATCAAAATCCGTTCTGCAGTTATTTCGTGAAACAAACATAACATCGATCCGTCTATCCATCCATCCATCCTCACAAACTTTCACATATATAATAGTGTAGTAGGATGGGGTAAATGTTTTTTTACTAAAATTTGACCCACCTTGGCGCGGGTGCAACGTATAATATTATAGGTACATGAAAACCTTGAATTACCCTATCTTTTGCTGAAAAGTGCATAAAAAGTTAAAATCCGTTGAGTAGTTTAAAAGATGTAAGCGAAAGGGAAAGGAAGTGACTTTTATACTTCGTTAAGATATGCAAGTCTAAACATTTAAAATTTTTAAGGCGAGACAACTCAAATTATTTAGTGAAATTAAGTTAATTAATAATTCACAATCGAGTTTACACATAAATAATTCAACATCACAAATATACAATCGAAGTTCCTTTGTTTCAAGTTTTGTAAGTCATTTCCGAGTGCAAGTTGTGACGGGAGAGTAATTACAATAACGAGAAAATCGACTTAGTCGACGAACTTAGTCTTTTTATTACCTGGACGGTTTGCACATTGACACCCGATCCGCGACAGACTTCACGCAGTGTGATACAATTTGTAATGGATTTTGTTTGTTCTGGCGGAATCCGCGACGGATTTCGCTTGTTATGGCGGAATCCGCGACTGTTACCGCGCGATCTGGCGCAATCCGTGTCGGATTTGCTTGTTATAGCGGAATCCGCGACTGGTTCTGCGCGGTCTGGCGCAGTCCGTGTCGGATTTGCTTGTTTTAGCGGAATCCGCGACTGTTTTCACGCGGTCTGGCGCAATCCGTGTCTAGCTTGTTTTAGCGGAATCCGCGACTGGTTCTGCGCGGTCTGGCGCAGTCCGTGTCGGATTTGTTTTAACGGAATCCGCGACTGTTTCCGCGCGGTCTGGCGCAATCCGTGTCTAGCTTGTTTTAGCGGAATCCGCGACTGGTTCTGCGCGGTCTGGCGCAATCCGTGTCGGATTTGCTTGTTTTAGCGGAATCCGCGACTGTTTCCGCGCGGTCTGGCGCAATCCGTGTCTAGCTTGTTTTAGCGGAATCCGCGACTGGTTCTGCGCGGCCTGGCGCAATCCGTGTCGGATTTGCTTTAGCGGAATCTGCGACTGTTTCCGCGCGGTCGGGGGCAATCCGTGTCTAGCTTGTTTTAGCGGAATCCGCGACTGGTTCTGCGCGGTCTGGCGCAATCCGTGTCGGATTTGCTTGTGTTAGCGGAATCCGCGACTGGTTCTGCGCGGTCTGGCGCAATCCGTGTCGGATTTGCTTGTATTAGCGGAATCCGCGACTGCTTCTGCGCGGTCTGGCGCAATCCGTGTCGGATTTGCTTGTGTTAGCGGAATCCGCGATTGGTTCTGCGCGGTCTGGCGCAATCCGTGTCGGATTTGCTTGTGTTAGCGAAATCCGCGACTGGTTCTGCGCGTCCTGGCGACATCCGCGCCCACGCACGTTGTGTAGAGAATAGGGGATCGCTTCAAATATTAAATAACGGAGCATATTCTATGACAAGGTGTTGTAATTAGATTTTTCTGTAAGCACTGAACAAATTAATCGTCAGGGCTTAAGTTATAAACCAACTATAGCTAACGCTTTTTTTAAACTTCAAATTTACTTTCTACAGAAATCTTTAAATATTAAGAGTAATCCACTCTTAATATTTTAAGAAGAAAACTAGTAACTATAATGCAATTGCAATAATGGGACGAAAGCTGGATGAGAAATCACCTCGGAGTGCCGAAAGTCGTGGTCTATTCACCAGCACAAAGGCACTTTTTTGCTGATTTCGACGCCACTCCGTGAGTCAGTTTACTTTGTGAAGATAATAGCCGTTCTGTGGCTTATAATATTAAATGGTTTTCGGTATTGTATGTTTCACAAAGAAAAAACTAAGCAGTTATTATTTTCAATGTGCTAACGCCTAATTAAACTTCCTTATACACTTGCTAAGGATAAAAAATAAGAAAAACCTATATTTGAACATAATCTTTGTGTCGAAAATGAAAAACTAATTTGATCCCAAGTTGTAGATCGAGCCGCGCTTAACTATTTAACTCAGCTATGAGTTATCCGTCGTATTCACATGTAAATGACTATAGCTATTAGCTACCGTTGTATAAATAATTTACATAATGCCCTACCTTGACCCCGCCCGGCCGTGACCGAAGACGTGCGGCAAACTATAGTTCATTCGCGTTTAGTGCGCCAATAATTGACCAATAACGCCTAAGCGGTAATTTCACACTGTGACATTTGCACTGATGATCACTGCAAACTTAACGAGAATGGACTTTCTTCCCATCTCCGGGACCGCTGCGCTCCTCAACTTTATAAACTTTTTCATCGCTTTTCAATTAAAAAGTAGTTTTTACTCCGCGAACGAACTAATTAAGTAAAAAACTAAAACAAAGATTAAGGAAATAGAAAGTAAGAAAACTTCAAACTCCATAATGAGAACGAAAATAAAAGGAGGTAGCTTGATAGCTGATACTGTCTAGTGTCTACCAAGCAGTAACTAAAGGATTTTCTAAGATATTTGTATAAAAAATTTAATTCGTTAATTATGGATATAAATTTTGCATAAAAGAGTTTTGGGGGGGGGGGAGAAAAATCGATCTAGCTAGGTCTTATCCCTGGGAAACTGCGCATTTTTTGTTTCGTCGCGTAATAGGTTGAGTGTTAAGTGATTTCAATTTCTAAATGTCAAATCCGGTTGGCGGCTTAGCTAGATTGGACTTTTTGTTGGTAATTTGGTGTCTCGGGTTCGAGTCCGGTCAGACGAATATTTTCGTGATTCTTTTTGACATTGGAAATTTCTTTTCATTCGCTCCGGTGTAGGCTCCGATTTCACGACAAAGTGCAATCTCCTTATATCTCGAAGAGTTATTAAGATATGATATTCAAAAAAAGCTCAAAAGACGCGTGCGTATTCACGAGAGCTGTAAGGTGCACAAGAATTATTCTAGAAAGTAAAAACGACAAAGTTATGGCTGAAATAGGGGGGGGGAAAAAAAACGATTTTTTGATTTTGGCGCTCGATATTTTGGAAACGAAGAATGATATCAAAAATTTTAGAAAAACACCTCTGGACAATTTAGTCAGCTACCATTTGAGCCTAAAACAAATGCAATCGGGTTAAGGAATCTCCCTGTAGCCTAAGCTTTGGGAAAAAAGTCAAGTTTTTTTAGAATTCCGTAGATGCATTTCCAATGTGCTCGATAGTCGTGTAGACACGAAATCTGTGAATTTTACTACCTAGTTCTTCTATAAAGTTATTTATTTAGGTAAATTAATTTTTTTAACGCTCTACTAAAACTCCGAGCAAAGCTGGTCTCCCAGGTACTATGCAACTATCAGTATTGCGGCTGTCTGGGCAGTGGGCACGTCTGTTAAACTGAAGAGAAAACCACAGATAAAGTTAAAACTTTTAAAAAAAAATTATAGTAACATCTAACCACGTGCAAGAACCAAAACGGTGAAATAGTTCTTATGTCACTTTACAGGTCAATGTCCAAGAGATGTTGCTCATTCTCACAAAAACTCGACGATAGTACGGATAATACTACTGAGAAAAAAACAAGACGAATATATTTGTATTTGCTGTAATTACTTATTCAATTTTGTCTGAGAAGTTTAAGAAATAATTATTACAGTTTACAAGACGGCAAAGTATCAGCAATTATTTAACTTCAACATTGCTTACTACACAATAGGCTAGTTTCATCTATCAAAATTAAATGATATACATTTGTTATTTATATAGTTTCTATCATAAGAAGTACAACACTATTTTGTTATATATGCGATTTATTTGTAATTTCGAAAATAAAACTGTAGTTCTATTATCTGTATGTCACGTGACGGAAAACACCAGCCGCCATATTTTTCTTGTAAGTGACGTCATAAGAACTGAATTAAATCAAATATACAACAGCGAAAGTTAAATATAAAGTTCATGCACTACACACGCACATATGATATTTGTTTGTTTCTGTTCTTATGACGTCACGGTAATGGTGGCTGTCGTTTTGGCGCAAACATTTGTTGTTTAAATTTTAATCATTTTTTATAATTAGAAATAAAAATACTAGTTGACTATCGAATTGATACGATTTTTTTTTAAATATATTTGAAAACAAATGTAGGATAGCCTATTGGCGTTCAATTTTCGCTTTATTTCTCAAAATATGATAAGGGCCAGTTCACACCGCGACGATACGTGGCGCTACATTTTTAAGATAGCTATTCAAAATTGAACTTTATTCCCTCGGGTAAAAAGTTATAAAACAAACTCGAACCAAATAAAACAGTGAAGGCCGGTCTAAACTATACTACATTTCATCCATTTATATAAATATAATTACAGACGTTAGAAGGGTGGACAAACAGACAGACGGACATAGCGAAACTATAAGGGTTCCTTGTACGCAACCCTAAAACCGGCCTCAGTTTTGGTTTGACATAGCGCTGTCTTCACTTTGTTATTTGGTCTGAGAAAACTGGTAGATTCGCGTACGATTAGACTAACCTACGTCCTACAAAACTACATTGCAGTTCGTCTGTAGGATGTATGTACGGTTGCTAACATACTCGGTGTACCACTCTCGACCTAATCACTTGGCAACAAGGTTCAAACACACCCACTAACATATTGTGCGTGTACAGTCGCCGACACATCCGATTCTGCTAGTGATGCTGCGTTAGGGCATGTATCAGTGTTGTATTTTTCATTATAATAATACTATTTAAAAGACGGCCTCTGTGGGTCAGTGGTTGGCGCGTCGGCGCTCTAGCCGGAGGTCGCGGATTCGAATCCCGCCGAGGGAGCGAAAAGTTTGCTCAATGTTCAATGGGTTATGGATGTGTACTAAATTCTATGTTTTTTATAATAATAAATTTTTATAATATAATTTGTATGTTATAAAAGTCTTAAATATACTTCTCGTTGTCTGGTAACACTAACACAAGTTCTTCGGATACCACGGGGCCAGATTGACGCGGTTTGAGGCGTCCATAGATATTACATTATATTATTATATAATAGGTTTTTTTTAATAATAACATTAACGTTAGCATGTACATAAATTAAATTTTCATGATAAATTGGGCTTTTATTACGCAGGTTGTTATTTTAAATTACTCCAGTCTGTTTATACTTTTAAATAGCATTCTAGCTCCAGGGGAAAACGTTGATTTAAATTTTAAATTAATTTTTATGGAACACAGATTAGTAATAGACTTTTTTAGACCACGACCCTATGAATCCGATATGAGGAAACAAAATTTTTATTACAACTTTTTGACGTGATTTTATTCGAGCAAAATGTTGTCCTATCTCAATACAAATATGGTGTGTCGATCCTCTTATGACCGCTGCACACCACAACGACAAAACGGCACAGTTCGGTCACAGTAGACGTATACAGTACTATCTCCACACTAGACCGCCCGAATCTCGGCGCACGCATACATCTATCCGTGCATACATACAAATAAATAAAATTGAAGTACCTGTTTGTAATTTAAAATTAACAGCTTTTCATCTAATGTATGCGAAAGTATATACGGTACTTACAATGTAAACAATCAAATTTTAAAATTTGTAACTGTCCGTCTGTCTGACTGTCTGTTTGTTCCGGCTAATCTCTGAAACGGCTGGATCGATTTTCACGGAACTTTCACTGACAAATTAGACAGTTATGAGGGCTAACATAGGCTACTTTATCTTAGGGTTCCGTTTTTAACCGTGTAATTGTCACGGTTCCGTTATTTCTATGCAAACGAAATCGCGGGCACCAGCTAGTGATCGAACTGTGCAGGTTTATCGTTGTGGTCTAAAGCGGGCATAGTTAGGATTTTGAAAAGTAGTAGATATCTGCGTTTTAGTTGAACTATCAGCATGTAAGATTTCAGCGCAACCTATTTAGTAGTTTGTCCTGTGGTGATACATCAATCGGTTTATCCTCGCCTTTTATGTATATATTAACACCGGTTAATGGGCAAATACAATATTACATACGTAAGGCTAAGGGCACCTAATGTCTGTAATTTATGAGGGTCCCTGTAATTTTGTCACTCGAGTCTGGGCGGATCTTGTGGTGTAAAGGTCGAGACCCTATAAGGCTGGGACTATATTATCGGATTATCTCCGACCGGAGAAAATTCAGAGCATTGAAAATAGAACTTTGGACTAATTACAATAGAGTTGAAAACCAAACACACGAGTGTTGAGTCAAATGCCAATGTCAAATGTGACAGTCATTGTCAAATCGTATGTTCGATTTTCAGCTCTAATAAATGTATTCGTCCAGAGTTCCATTTTCAATGCTCTGAATTTTCTCCGGTCGTAGAGATTCCGGTAATATAGTCCCAGCGTCAGGGTCTGGCAGCCCTCGGCCAAATTCTCTGTCGTAATAGTTTACTAGGCTTTTTGGAGTTGGAATCTAATCATGTTCAATGTTACCATGACCATTGCTATTAAAGTCTATACTAATATTAATAACTTACACCCGTATCCTAAGTTGTTTCCTCGAGATTTCCTCCACTCGACTCAGCCTCAATCCACGAAAATTGTGTCACTAGTTATCATTATTTCCCTACGCGAGTCGTGGAATCAACTGTCAAACGTAAGGTACCTCAGGACGTACCTTGAGGCTCTCTCGAGTAGTAATGGAAATTATTGCTATTTTTCATTAATTTCATTAGCATGCTAATTTTCATGTCTTAACATTGCTACGTGCTATTGCTATGCTATTTGCTAAAATCAATATTTAATGATCATAAATAGTTGTGTTTTGTGAAATGCTAATGTTTTTTCATTACGTCGCGTCGCCTATTAAGTACGAGTATTAACATACAATATTTTTTTTTAAGATTAGCGATTTCTGCTAAAGTAAGATGTAAATTGTAAAGCATATTATATTATTTCTTAACACGTTAAAATCAAATTTTATATCTTTATGCACTAAAATATAATCTATATTTACACAAATACATACACACAGTTTCAAATTAAAGTAGGTTGAATTGATCACACGATCGATGTTAATCAACGCAATTATTTCACCTGACTAAAAAACTGACCTACGACCTAAACGACAAAATACGAAAACATTAATTAAAAAAAACATCTATTGAATAATGGACCCTAAACGCATGCAATTAACTTTATTTTGTAAAAATTAGACGGCCGTGCCGGTATTGTATTTTCTCTTTTCACTCGCTCGTATTAATTCGTGGAACATCGCTGCATCGTGAACTCTCGGGTCGCCTCGCTCGTCGAGTCAAAATTATTTCGCATCGAATGATTTTAGCATTAGCTAATAGCAATAGTTTATAGTACGATAGCGCCGCGGTGCGAAGCAGCGCGGTCTCATATTTTTTTCATGAGCGCAGACGATTGGTGCGCACGATAATTTTAGCAATCGTTTTTTTTAGCAACTAAGATTAATTTAATGATTGCTAATAGGCATTTAGCAATTAATTATTATTGCGAATGCTAATTATACCAACACTACTCTCGAGCGTCTATTTTCGACATTTATGTCAATTCTTTTTATAAATAGAGTGGAATTATTTGAAGCAATTACGCAATTACAAAGGGATACTTATTTAAAGAGAAGCATGAAGGATTTTTTGGAGTTTCTGCATTACCTTTACGAAACATAACGGGAAAATATCAACGAAAAGTTCAACATGACAACACATGTAAGGGGTTCACAGGTTCACAGACCACAGTTCACACCTCACATACATCACAATGAGGGTTTTTAAGTTCGTGACATCTGATAGCTTTTTGACACGACAAGGACCGTCGTGCTACCTAGCGCCACCTGGTGACAGAAAAAGAATCGAAAATTCTTATTGACCGTTTTTGATACCACTTACGCCACCAGACGACGCTTTGTGCGAGTTGGGCCTGCCACTTAGAGGCAGAAAAAATATAAAAAAACCTCACTGACAATGACACTGATGTTAAATTTGAAATTTCTTTTTTTTTAAATTAAGTGTTGCTATAGCATCATTCTGTCAAATTCGGATAGAGTTTTAATGGTAACTATCGGTGATGGTATAAAAAAAAAACTATGATAATCTATGACGTCATGCCTCCACTCAACCTTATGGAAGAAGCAAACAGCTGAGGTAGAAAGTACGTTTAAGTATACCAAATTCGAGGAACTTCCTAAGGATAGCTCAGATGAGGTTGAATCGGATCTGAGGAAAAAACCAATGATACGGGTGTCAAATTTTTATAAAAAACTATAAGCCGACTACGCAAATTAGCCTATTACTTACCCGGGCTATTCTTGCGAATCTATTGACACCCCATTTATTAAAATCAGACCAGTAGTTTAGGCGCCACGGCGCAACTTGACATTCGAATTCTTACAATACAACGTGTATCTTCTTGTGTAATGAATAAAGTTCAATGTGAAAAAAATTAGACTAACTATCTTAAAAATTCAGCCCCGGGTCGCGTATCGTTTTATTTCGATGTGAATTGACCCTTAGCTGCAGTATCAAGAATTAGGTACTTGCAGATTGTCCTGTTGTGCATGTAGCGGGCTGCGACCTCTTGATATGTAAGTCCTTCTTACGCTTGAGTGGTGATGATAATAATACAGCAACAACTCTTATATTCTCCTTTATTGGTACTTATCACAGATACGTATTACAAATGATATAAGTATGTCTAACACAAACACGTCAACAGTCTCTACACTGAGAATTGCCTTTTATACAACTGAAATAAACCTATCTAAATAGGTTTTACCTCATGACATCTGTCAATGTCAAAAACGACATTGACACTCGCTTTTGTCATTATGTAACAGTGCATACGAATATTATAAAAATTAAAAGTTTGTATGTTTGTTTGTTAGCATTGAATAGGCTCCGAAACCACTGGATCGATTTTGATTAAATTTGCTACGTGGAAGGACGTAGGCTACTTTTATAGCGGAAAAACGTACGGTTTCCAAGATCAACTGTTGCGCGGACGAAGAAGTTGCGGCCAACGTCTAGTACTAAAATAATTCTAGTATCAAGACCAGTCGTGCAGGTGACTGGTGAATAAAAACAAACTAACAGTTTCCTGCGATCGGAATCTCTAGATAATTTTCTTATTAATTGGCACTGTAAATCTGTTCGTATATAACATTAGCATAGAACGTCGGTACTTGGTAGTAGTTCTTACATAGGTACTTTTAATTACACTAAAAGTATTAGGTACATAAATATTTAATTGATAGAGGATTATAATCCTTCAAGCTTAAATATCAACATCGTAAATAAATAAAGTCTTAATCTTTAATGTTTACTTTGAACTTATAAAGTAGCGGTTGTTTGACTTGTTTTCTGGCTATATCTAATATCTAATAAATATTTAACTTATTTTCAGGTAAATACGAAGTTCTGTTGGAAGTCCTTGCAAATTGACTTTTGCTTATTTTGCTGAGAAAGTAAGTGAGACTAATATATCTATGTATAGAATTAAAACAAGAAGAAAATATTATGATAAAATATAAGATTAAGGCCCTTGTGCTGAGTGCGAGTTTTAAATTAACTACAATTTGTATGGCATCGCATTAGTTACCATTTTTGAGGTTATTTAGAGGGCGTTGATTCGATGCCGTACATTTTTTTTTATAAATATGGCGGTAGGCACAAACATTTCCAATGTCAAGTTAATAAGGTGGGATAATAGAATTTCCGTTCATGTTTTCAACACCGTTTATTTAAACCGTCAAGTACAAAGTCTAGTCAAAGTCCAAATAAATCGTCAGTGCAGTCGATGAGTCAAGTCAGTCGATACAGTAAAGGAGTAGACGCTTTACTGAAACTTCCTAAGGAGTTTTGGAGGGGACACAAAATAGCACGCTTATTGAAGTTGTACCACTTGCCCACACCTGTTCACGTTAACGAATATTTAATAGTGACACAATCTACTGATAAGTGTCAGATAGTTTATTTGCATGTTTTCTTTCTGTTGCTGCTTACTTTATACTCAGCGACACAGAGCGAACATGCAAATAAGCTATCTGACACTTATCAGTAGATTGTGAAACAGACCCAAATATTTAAAAAAAACCACCAAGAAACAATTTTGAAAATTTACTTTATGAATTCCAGTTTCTTACGTACTTACGTCCCGAGTCTAGACTGTGGTTCCCAGTAGACCATTGAGTATAAAGAGGTCGTTAGAGGTGACCTCTTACGACAGACCTACAACTTAACCCAAAGGTCATAAACTTATAACCTCTGTCCATTAACAAAGTAGCCTCGGGGCAGTAAACAAATTAGTTTCTTAGAAATACAGACAGTTACAATTTAAAGGTCTTCCATAATCACTCGAAACGCATTAAATATAATATATAACAGGAAAGAGCCATTAGGTATACCAAGCATTGCCTTGATATTACTTACATAACCATAAAAAGAGTATGCCGATTTTTTATTAGATATATATACGAGGGCGGCACTGAAAATTTCGGGAATCAAGGAAGTTACACAACATTACTATTTAAAAATGTATTTATTGCTTTTCAAAGTATTCTCCGCGAAATTTGACACATTTTTCCATACGATGGAACCAATCATTGAAGCAACCATTCCATTCGGAAGTTGGGGTCTCCAAAATGGCCGTTTTGTAGGCGTCCATAGCTTCTTCAGGTGATGAAAATCGGAAAAAAGGTCGGGGCTGTACGGCGGATGGTCTAATAATTCTATGATTTCTTGCTCTAAAAACTCTTTTGTTCTGTGCGCGGTGTGAGAACTCGCATTGTCGTGATGGAGGATGATGCGGCGGTTGCAGTTCTCTTTACGGAGTTCAGAAACGACCTGTGGCAAACAAATGTTAGCATACCATTCTGCATTAACCGTTCTTTGTCCCTCAAGAGGAATAGTCGCAACATGTCCGGTTTTGAAGACAAACGTGGCCATCATTTTTTTTGCAACACTCCGTGAACGAACAATTTTTGTTGGCTTTAACTCATTTTCGAACACCCAAACTCGTGACTGGTTCTTTGTTTCGGGTTCGTACGCGTATATCCAGGATTCGTCACGTGATACGATGTTGTATACAGTATTTGAGGATCCTGCGTGGAATCTTTCGAGAGTTCTGACGCACCAAGTAACGCGAGCCGCTTTTTGCTCTTCACAGAGCAAATGCGGTATCCATCGGGAAAACAACTTTTTTACACCTAATTGTTCATGCAAGATTATTTGTATTTGACTCATGCCAAGGTCTAAAGTTGCCTGAATTTCGCGGTATGTCACATGTCGATCTTCCTCAATCAGCTTACGCACAGCATCAACGTTTTCTTGGGTGACTGCAGTTTTTGGACGACCTTGACGGGTATCATCACTGAGCTTGACACGTCCACGTTGAAATTCCGCAAACCAGCGATAAATTGTGATTTTTGATGGGGCTTCATCACCAAATGCAGAAATCATCCGGTCAACACACTGTTTTTGTGTTAAACCACTTCGAAAGTCATAATAAATCATCGCTCTAGAATTTTCTCGAGTCAATTCCATTTTCTCAACGACTAAACAAGTTTGACAAGACCTTGTGACAAGACCGAGAATCTTTTTTTAAATAAATAAACGTTATTCGATTTTTAAAACCAAGGAGTTTAAATTAAAAAGATTTTAATATGACAGGAACAGTGGAAATATTCCATTCCCGATACTTTTAGTGCAGCCATGTACTTTCTTATTAGAGTCTAGCTGGGTGCCTACTAGGAACATTTGACAGATTTTGTCAGATTTTCATACAATTCTCATTAGATAACGTTACGTTAACGCCGCTGTCAAATGTTCCTGCTAGGCTTACTGGTCTGAATGAATGTTCTGATACCTTGTTTCTACGATTCAAGTGAATTATGCTGGTGGTACCAGGTACAGCTTCAAGTACTTACCTAGTGACTACTAACAAACGTTCATAGAAATGTTAACATTGTATTGAAACTTGAAAGGCCCTGTTTTTGCGTCGGGGGTTAAAAAGGAAGGCGCGGACCGTAAAACGCCTGACCACATCCAAGAAAAATTAGACGCCCTGCCTACTATAAATGTCTAATCTTATCTATTTTCTAGAAGTGATATAACTTTATTTCACTTCTAGAAAATATATAATTATTATGAACATGAATTTCCACCAAGAAGCAACAGTACAATTAATCAGTTAGATATAATATAATTTAATTAATATTATATCTAGCAATATCCCGCGAAAAAATACCCACAACCTGCAAGCAAATATGTGAGTGCACGCATATACATGCGTAAAGCACAGCTTATGCGTACACTCTCACACTGCTATTGCGTACACTCAGAAATAAGATTGTGCAAACACCACCACCACATAAGCAACAATGTCAGCAAGATCGTGCAAGGCCCCACGCTACCATGCAGGTTGCAAAACTCGACGCGCGTTTCGCCTTGAACTCGTGGTTGGAGAAGGAGACTCTTCTCGACGCCGGGCCCCTGAAAAGGGCCTTACGGCGGAAACCAATACCAGGGGCTAAGCCCCTCTAATTGGGGTGGGATGACGCGCCCAGTACGAGTACTGGACGCATAGAGTCAGTTTTTAGGAAAGACCCCCCGCGGCAGAACGCAGGGGAACCCGTGAGGGAGCAACTGTTCGATAGGAGTGACGATGCCAGTCCAGGCACAACCTGACCGACGGTCGGCTCCAAACGGCACGTGGGGGTCCCGACCCGGGGGTCGGGAAACGTGTGTGGGTCCACTCCCTCACGCGCCGTGTTTTACCGGACCGCGGAACCGAGCGACCTGGGATAGGAAGGGGGGGAAAGGTATTCCCGGGCCCCAGACTTTTTATGTCGGGGGGGAAAGGGCTACCACGGGGCTGACGAGTGGGGCAATAGGGCTGCCCCACGTCATACTCCGGGCGCACAAAAGGGTGGTTGCGTCGGTTTTTGTGACCGACGCGGGGGTTAGGGGGACAACGATCAACGGTGTTGGTCGGGGGGAACTCGTGGTTTGTAAAACCACCACCTTATATACCCTACTGGCTACTAGTACCCCCACCAAATATGTTAATGAGCGGTGACATAGTCAAGCAAGTTTGGTCATCCAATAATGCAAGTCTATTGTTGTTATTTTCTGTAATTATTTATAATTGTTCCAACACGCTCAGTCGAAAGCCTGTCATACCTTATTTTATGTAATACCTTAAAGGAATGGCCATCAGGTACACTATAGTCACTATCTAAAAGGTGTTTAGCAAAATGTGATTTATCACGATGACCATTTCTATAAGTCGCGATGTGTTCTTCGTACCGAGTCTCAAAGTTACGTCCAGTTTGACCCACGTATACACGTTTTAAGTACTATTTGTTCTGAATGCGACATGCTTATCGTTATTTTTCATTATTTTGGATAAACGTGCAGATAGTTCATAGTCATGGTCAAGTCGACCCATGTAGGTCTAACTGGACTTGTATCTAACTATTTCCTTATCAGCCGTCTCTGCGTACATATATAGACTATATATGGACATATATAGTGCGCTGGGTGTATAATATAGTATATTCTAGAAGTCTTATGTTATACCTAGTATGAGTATAGAAATCGTGCAGCTAATGAGCGGATATAATAGGAAGCATTGTATGTAATAGTGATATTGTCATGTAAATACGGGTTGTATGTTAAAACAATATGTTGACACAATTTCGTAATAGTGACGACAAAGGGCATGCACATTTCATCATAATATCCAGCGAATAATTAACCAGAAACATTGTGGGGTTCTGTAGGAACGAAAAAGGTAAATTATTTAAGTGAATCTTTAATTTTTATTTTTTTATTTATTTACTATTACGATATCAAATTAAATCATAGTATATCTAATCAATTTAAGAAAATGTACAGCTTTTTCAGTATTTTTTGTAAACACTTTTTAAAACATTTAGGAAGGTTCCCATTTAAAAGTTCTGTATTACACATTGGACATTCAATAAAAAAGTGCTTAATAGATATTTCACTAAGTGGATCTTGTTATAACAAGATAAGTGCATTTAAAATAAGTGTCATTTATTAAATATTATAATAATTTAGATGTGATTCATGGCTTTAGTTCAGGGAGAAAAGCCATGATCCTTGCGGCTATCCATAGACTGTAATATTCTTGAACAAAAGATTTGCCTAAATTGTGATAAAGTCAAAAAGCAGTTCTTAAAGCTAGTTTAATTTGCAATACGTTTATACTCGTTTATAACAATACCCGTGCCAGCAAACTGTATCCACATTGGATTGGGGTAAAAAAACGAACACACAACCGCCTCCTTTTTGGAAGTCGGTTAAAAACTGGGACGCTATGATATCTGCTATTATGGAATGGGGGACACCTGTTCATCGCAGCAAATGGATTGAGAGTGATTGATACAAAAATGTTGCCAGTTTACAATCGCTTTTGCATTAAGTGTTTACCTGCGATCAGGCTATATTTACTCCTAGCTTTTACCCGCGGCCCCACCCGCGTAAATATAGTATCGAGTATCCCACGGGATTACTGTTTTTTGAGATAAAAGAGCCTATGTTTTAATCCAGAGCCGTAACTACTACCATACCAAGTTTCATCGAAATCCGTTTAGTAGTTTTTGCGTGAAAGAGTAACAAAAATCCATCCATCCATACATTCATCCATCTGTAGGGATCAACTCTTGGTTCCAAGTCATTTCATTATTATATTTCCAATGTTAGTTAGACAGTCTCGTCCTAGTCCCCGATCTAAATGGTATATACCCCGAGGTGATCACGTCGGGGTCGAATGTGGTGGCAATTCCCAAAGGTAGCTCTCCGACCGAGCGAGGTGGTATGCTCGGTCAGGCCGAAGCCTACTTGTAAGCATTATAGGTGTTGTAACTTCGATAGCGCGATTCAGGTCGTGGCGCTCACATCATCATCGACACATCAATCCTCACAAACTTACACAATAGTAAGTAGGATGGTAGTAGGAAATAGGAACTATACATTTGTTTGGAGAATTTTCCACAGGTATCAAATTTGTATTATTATTTATTACCATCAAATCAAAATGGTTATCCATCTCAAGCCTTGTTTTGACCTCTTAAATTACGGACTAATCTGGTGAGATGAATTTAAGTTAGCTTAGGTGAAGCTAACTTAAATTCATTTCAACTGAACTCCTCTTGTTAACTCCCGACGCAAAAAGAGGGGTGTTATAAGTTGACGTCTGTCTGCCTGTCTGTGTCTGTCCGTGGCATCGTAGCTCCGATTAATGTGTTTTTTTTTGTTTGAAAGCTGACGTGATCGAGAGTGTGCTTAGCTACAATTCATCGTCATCAGCTTGCTCACTTCTTGACAATTCTAAGGTTACTATTTTTTTTTATGTTTTTTATATTTATTTACTTTAGGTATGTATATTTTACTTTGGTTATCTCGGTTATTTTGGTAACCTTTCTAATAGATTAGATAATTGTAAGCCAGGCTTTGTAAATTGTAGGGAAATCTCGTCAAGGTAAATGAGAACGTCGGCTCATGTTTGATCTTTGTAATCAGGATAGTATGTCGAATCATGTAGCACATGGAACTATCCATCCCCTGCAGTCAGTGTCTGGTTACTAATAGCATTAATAGTCACTACTCTGTTGCTTTAATAATACCTACCTGGGTAACCGCGCTTTGCTCGGAGTTCTGATAAGTAAAAATTATCTGACCGGTATACGAACCCACCACATTCAGAATTTTCGAACACAGCTAAAATTATACGACGATATACGACGAGAGAAGAAACATAATATATAACTTGAAAATGCGCAATTCAGCTAGATCGATTTATCTCCCCCAAAACTCCCTGGATACTCAATTTCACGGTAATACTTGTAGCCGTTTTTGAGAACCCGATTATATATCAGTTCATATCGATACGCTACGTGGCGAGCACTTTTTAAGATAGCGATTCAAAATTGAGCTTTATTTAATACACGTAAAGATACAAGTTTAAGAGATAACATGGAAATCCTTACTAATATTATAAATGCAAAAGTCATTCTGTCCGTTACGCGATAAAGTCTAAACCACTAAACAGATTTTGTGGAATGTGGTACAACGATAGATTGGAACTTGGGGAAGGACATAGGTTAAGTACGATTGCGTCAAAATGTAGGGTTCCCTCGTAATATATATAATTCGACTCGAAGTTGCGAGCAACACCAGCGATGTCATAATTTTTTTTTTTTTGTATTTTTCATGTTTGTGTGTGTTTTATAAAAGCGTTCATTCATGCGGGTTAGCGTTTGCTCTGTATAATCCAACGGTCATTTCCTGAAATCGCTATAAATACACGAAACCACAGCGAAAACAAATCTGAACAATATTTTATAATACAAAACAAATTTGGCGTAATGCAATTAGGATTATACAATTCTTCAAAAACCTAACCGAGGTCATGTCAGGAGTCAGGACATACGTTACCAGCTGCATCTCGTCCGTAATAACTAGAAATTTTCACACATCAAGTGCCTACCTATTTCTGTTGCCGCTATAACAACAAGTACCTACTCAAAAGTGAATAAAAAAAATATTTAACTTACTTGTGAACCACTTCATTGGAGGCTGTTCGCTCGAAAATGGTTCACTTTATAATAAAAAGTCACGTATGAAACCCAACCTTTATTTAAAAAGACCGATGCAGTGATACTGATACCCAACACTATGGGTTGAAATGAATAAAAATCATCCCCATTGTAAATGTTTGGAGAACCTCGAATATAAAATTATTATTATATTTAATGATCCCAAAACGAAGTCTATAAGGTTGTTCCAAATCTATACCTACGGATATTTTGGGCATATGATCTCCTGCTTACGTAGCGACGTTCAGGCAAGGATTCAAAAATTAAAAATGGGCTATGACGTACATTTGATGGAACAAATCTTCATACAAGAAAAAGTTACGCAATCATGATTTCTCCATACCTCAAATGTCAGCCATCTTGATTTCGTAAATTATCTTTACTTTATCTCGTTAATCGTTTATGTATATATGTAACTGTTTATTTGCTGTTGCTGAGTGTATTAAATCTATCCATCAAACGACAACAATATGGAACCGCATAATACCAGGCACTGTGGTGTTACGTCGCAGTGATACGCCTGAGCGGTCTCCTTTTTGACAGTTAGGCATTACACTACCTACCGTAGGAAGGAAGAAGGGTCCATAATTGTATCTCTTGTGTACCTACTCCTACTCATGGTTCGTAATTTTTATGTTTCAAGTTGTTTTTCTGTCCTGTTTTTATGTCTTTTGTATGTAAGTCTTTGTTTTATTTGTGGTGTAATGTCTCATTGTGTCAAATAAATGTTTATTATTATTATTTCACCATACCTCAAATGGCAAAATGGCTCCAAACAAACCCTAAAAGTAGGACCATTCAAGTGGGGACAATTACGACTGTTTCTCCTTCTTATGAGTTGCGTTTGAACCTCGGCTATTCACCTCGCGACAATCTTCTGAGGTAGCGGGGATCAGAGCAGTCCCCCGCCACGACTGCCATACTGTGTAGAAACGGACTCTCTTCTAGTGGGGACAGTATTTGCCTCTACATGCCTCGTCTATAATATATGTTTATATTTATATTTATATGTTAATGCGTTTAGGCAGAAAAATAATTAAAAACTCGAAAAAAATACACTATATAAGACAGTAAATTTCTGAATTTAAGATACAGTAAATACATAAATGATAGCTTATTGTAAGGTATTTAAGAAAAAAATAAAAAGCATTTCGTGATTTATTCGCAACATACTATTCATGTTGTTTTTTTTTAATTAATTTAACAACGTAGTTGAATTACAATTAGACTTCAATTTTGTCTCGAGCTTGTAAATCAAATATTTTATCTAAACATAAAAACATCATATCGTTAGATGACATTTTATCGCCTTACATCTTTCCTTGCTTCAAATCTTTTGAAGTTCTCTTACAAAGTGACTTTGACGCTTTTATAGTTGTTGTCGTAAATAACAGAAAAACATTTCAAACATAATATAAATATTATGTTTGAAGTGTTTTTACAAATATAACAATATATAACATGGAATAAATTCCATGTTATATTTGGAGTTTGGACATTACAAATATTAATATCGCAATATCGCATTCGATTAATAGTAGAATGTTTTGTTGCTATTTTCAGCGCGATTTCAAAAATATTTTTAAGAGGAAAATGACAAATTGCGGTGTCACAGTCCTCATCACCTGGCCAAATGATTTTGTTCCGCTAACCAGCAGTGTAATTGAGTTTTGTATAGGTGTTAAAGATTATATTATGTACCAGGAACCTTCTATTCCAAACTGTATTGCTCGATTTTGTAAACTTATACTTTAAACAATACAATCTTGTATATAATATATTGTGTCCCATGGGTGTCCCAAATATGGGCAAAATATTTTTTTTTTGGAAATTTGTAACGCATACCCTCCACGTTTTTTATAAATGCTAAAACAAACCTAAATATTATTTTTTATCCTTCTACGATGATTGCAACCCGTGCCGACTGGGCCGCAAAGTTTACAAAAAATCGCGTTCTGTACTGAAATTTTGTTCTACTACAAAACCAATATAAGTACAAAAATTAGGTAAATTAGGATAAAAATAAAACAAGGCTGACATGAATACTTATTTAAACTCATAAATTAATAACAACAAATTTGGATAACTTCTCTTTAGGTCAGCTTTTACAGGCATGATACAAGTTTCTAATTTCTATGTTGACGACACAGCGCAACAAGAACCTTCGCTATTTAATTTTTTTAGCCCTGATTTACGTACTTTTTATGAAGATTTCTGTCAAAGAGTGCAGTTTGGATGTCTTTTCCTTGATCTTTCCAGATAAGCTCCCTGGTTTTTTAATTCCAAGAAGCTGTTCTCCATTGTCAAATGTAGCAATAATATTGGCAAATTTCCTTTTTTTTAATTTCGTCGATACATAATATAATTAGGTAACAGTTTTCCATTCTGATAGACTGAGATTACTTTAGATAAGTTGTATTGAAATATGTTTTGATTGCTTCTGTCCTGGATTCGTACGAGAAAATCTAATCTGGCATGCTGCGTCCAGAACTCAGAATCTGTTATATGACCGAATCTTTTGAATATTCCATGTTATTTACAGAAAATGTAGAAATAACAACTAATAACTCTTTGTAGTAAAACATTATTTGATATTGCACATACCTTCAAAAGATTAAAATTGAGGGGGGGAAAAGTATTTTCGAAGATACAAAGGTTGCCAGGTCGAACAAAACCATTGTTTGGGTGGTGTAGACAAAAAATATAAAATAATAAAGAAAAGGACAAGAAGTAAACTTTCTTTCTTCTTCTTGTAATAAATAGTTTCTGTCTAAGGTTTTTTCTTTCTCCGCAATTTTTTTGTCTAAAACCACCTGAGCAATGGTTTAGGTGACATTGTTCTTTTTGATTCTTTGAAAATGATTTGCCTACCTCAATTGTAATCTTTTCAAGTTACCAGAATATGTTTTATAATCTTATTAAGCATACAATCTGATTATTATTACGTTTCTTTAACTGGCAGTCAGTTTGACTTCATAAATAATGTAAAATACACTTAAAATAGGACTGCCACAACATGACAATTATGTGTTGATTTTGCATCATTTATTTTGTGGCTAGGCAGTATTTTTTTTATCACTCTTGAATGTTACATACATCTTAAAGTACGCAATAAACAAATGCAAACAACAGATCTTAAAAAACCACAACGACAAATGAAACATTTAATTGCAGGTCATAGGGTTGTCCCCTTGTTGTCCACTTGTATGGGAAAATTAAAATCGCAAGTCGGCACGGGTTATCGTTTATATATATATATATATATATATATATATATATATATATATATATATATATATATATATATATATATATATATATATATATATATATATATTTTTTTTTTTTTTTTTCACTTTTCCCGCTTTTCCAAAGCCTGTAACTTTCTTCCTATGAGTTTGAGCAAAAAAATGATAGAGACCTTTTTTGTAGAGAATTTAATTTCCTATAAGATTAACAAAACGGAAATTTGAGAAAATTTTTTTTTCTACAATTTATAGTGAAAATTAAAAAAACATTTTTTTGCAATGTATTTTCAATGGGAAAGGGGCCTCATGAGCCAGCTCAATTTTTGAGATATCGAGCTCACATTTTAGGAGATTTTTTTTTCGTCTATTAAAACAACTTTTTACATGAATACTCAAGAGAAAATTTTTTTTGTTTTTTGACAGTCTAATATATATATAATATAATATAATCGGTTTTTCGAAAACGGCTGCAAGTATTACCATGAAATATAGAATACAGTGAGTTCTGGGGGAAACCAAACTTCGCATTTTAAACTATGTATATATATATATATATATATATATCTTTCGTTGTGAATTTTTTGTGATTCTTTTTATTTTTTAAATTTATTAAAACTCAAAAAAAAAAGCAAAGCTTGGTTACCCAGGTACTCTGTCTTTAATAGCCCTAATTTTTCCTACAGAAGTAGCATCTAATTGGAGTCTAATCTTTACACTACTATGCTCACAATGTTTTTAAATACGAGAATACGAGTTTTATAGTCGCCGTAAACAGTTCAGGAGTTAAACGTCGATTTGCCACAACCGCAAATAGACCGATTTATAGCCGTGTCGACTCCCGGACTATAGAGCTAGTGGTACATAGTGGTAACTGCTAGATATGGCCGTTTTGAACCCTTGTGCGTCGCACGACGGCGCATTAAGTTTATGAGGATAGGCTAGATGACTGTTTTTTTATTGCATAAATGAATAGTTTTAAGAAGAAGCAGTATATTCAAAATCAATTATTTTTGGATACAAAAGTCTCGTGAAAACACTCCACAACTAATTCGCCCTAAATATGACGTCACGTGCTCCTAAAGTTAAATGTATGGGTCGCAGGAAAAGTAAATGCTAATATCTCCGAGTGAGTTTAAGTTCATACGTTTTGTATTTTATGTAATAGTAAACTAATGATGTAGGCTTTTTACTACTATATAGAAAAAATGTTTATTTTTTTAAGTAATTTTTAGATGCATCTCAGTACAAAACTAAACATAAAATGTTATATTGTTTTCAATTATCAAGTAGTAACCTCAATATTGCTGAATTTATGGATTAAACTCAATAGTTCACGCGTAGTCATCTACCCTGTTATTTACTACCTTTTTTTTAGAATTGGTCTACGCTAATGGCCGGAAGGCTGTTTTAACTTAGTCGGGCTGGTGACTGCCGGCTAGTCGTTTTGGTGGAAAGACGATGAAGGAGTTTGACCCCCTCCTACCCTGCAGGTGGTGTGTAATTAGTTATTTCAGAAAAAAAAAACTGATGCAACATCAATGCTTAGCTTAAATACAGTTGGTGATAATTTAAATCAACAACAATTACTTATCTCCGCTGCAGATAAATTAGCTGTAGCCTGCGTCAATAAATCTTCAATGACATATCTGCCACTTTGTAGATCTATCGCAGGACGCGTTTACGGCTTCGACATTTGCGCACATAAATCTAATTTTAGAGTAATTATTTTATTTGCATATGTATGGACTGTGGACAGAACGCGCGAAATGCAGATTGCACACCGAATAAGCCATTCAGAAAATCACAGAGAAATAACCACAAGCGTACTTATCATTAGAGATGTGTTGAGTGTCAACCTGTGTCAAATTTTTGTCACTACTCGCCGTGAACAACGCCCCCTAGTGGCAAATAAATTCGATAACTAATTCGATGCCTTACAAATTTTAGTTAACTTATTCACGGCGAGTAGTGACAGAAACTCCCACACAGCACACAGGTTCGGCTTGGTGTGAGTTATCGGGGTTAAATGGAATGTTAGCGTGACTGATGGTTTTTGAAATTAGTTGAAAATCGAAGTCGTAATCGCTGAATTGTATCATTATTATATTCAGGGTCAATTTGCAGCTGCATTTAGACGCGACGCACGATATAGGTTTTATACAAAAACTGTTGTTCTTAGGCGATAATGTTGGTTTTTTTTTACATTGGTCCTGTAGTTTCCGTGTTTAGTAGACAAAAATGAAGGTAAGTTAGGTACTAGATAATGCGCGCGGCGCCGCCCGCGTAAATACAGTAGGTACCTATCCCACGGGAATACTGTTAATCGTGTTTGTGTTCTAATTTGTATTTTGTAGGTACCTAGTACCTACCCTACCCTTTACTTTAGGAGTTTACAATATAGGTAGGTAATCCTTATTCCTTGTATCCAATATTATATATTTGAATGTAAGTTTGTTTGTTTGTTACGCGCCCAAATGAAATTAGATTTTAAACTTTCATCCTCTATTTTATCTTCTTAGGTAATCGAATTTTAGAAAACGCTAAAATATAATACTTACATAAAAAAAATCCATACTCAATTCATACGAAATACCATGCAAATATGTATATGTACTTTTAAGAGAGACGGCGCGCTGCGCAGGCGAATTGTAAACCTCATTCATTTCAGTCGGTTAAAAAGTACCTACTTATGTTTAAGTAGGCTGTCAGCCTAAGGAATGAGGGATCCAATGGTTACCTATATTATTACAATTGCAATAGGTAGGAATGGATTACGATTGCGATCTGTGTGGCCCATGTTAGACAAGGAAATAATTGTCCCACAACATTAAGTTCCTCCATGGGCCATGGACCACCGCGACGGTGATTAAATATATTTACGATTATGTCGCTAGGAACCAGGCCGTGGACGCACATGGAGTGGTTTGGTGACGCAGCGGTACGCATTTTGTAACTATTTACATGACAATATCAATAATTATTTAGTATACTGAGATTGCCTTTATCTTAAAGCTATTATTCGGATTATTTATAAGTACTAGTGGTCCAAATTCAGTCCTTATTTTATTTAATTTTTAAGTCTTTACTTTATCGTTTCATTGATTTCTTAACGCGCATAGACTATAGTGATTATCAATTTTCCCCAAAATATCACAATTCAGTAGGGCTGTGTCCGTTTATAGTATACACAGGTCCAGACTCTTTACTGGCTGACTAAAGGAGTATGTCTAATGTATCATTTAGTCCAGTAATTCCCAAAGTGGTCCAGGTGGACCCCCAGGGGTCTACGGAGACTCGACAGGGGTTTACGTTGGACGTGACAAAAAATGGGGGTCTACAATCGTAAGCAGGGGTGCATGAAAATTAATTTGGTTTCGATAGTGAAGAACTAAAATGTTGGCTTGTTATTTTAAATAATATGATACCTAAATTAAATCTCTCAATAAGACAATTCATAAATAAATTGAAAATTTGTTTAGTCTACCTATTTTATTATCAAATAATTAACCCTATCAAGCAATTAATTGTAACCTTTTTTTCGAGAACTGTTAATTCGTCGTTGAAACTCAGCCACAACGCAAGTTTCCATAGATAGATAGATCTAATCTTCACTTTTTTTTCGAGATTAAAAAATTGGTAGTAATGTAGAATGTAGATGCAGGGGGTCCACTGGATCCAGCAAAATTTTGAAAGTGGTCTATGAAACAAATGAGTCTGGGAACCACTGATTTAGCCTATCTCGCGGCTGGCTTACATGGTTAATTAGGCTTACTCTCGTTTTGGCTACTTCGTAATTCGATTTAGGCATAAGGCGAGTTAGTCGTGTTGCGAATTAGGTATGCCAAGCGTACAGGAATAAAACTACCCCCAATTTGGCAGTGCCCAGCGATTGTTTACGTTTTAGTAGAACAAATTACGTGTACACTCGTAGAATATTTACACCATATTCAATCCGCGGCTATAATGCACGCATGTCGTGTTTACCCAAACACGGACTTAAAACTCCCAGTTTATAATTAGTCAACTAACTAACTAAGCTGTAAAGTAACAACTTTGCAGCTCTCATTCTCGCCCCTGGCATTTTGCCAGAAATATATTTCAACGTGAATGCACAATTTGCACGATATTCCATACTCCTATTTGTGTTCGTTGCATTTTTTATTTCTTTTAAAATGTTTCACTATCAACGCTCTGTTTAAATGTATCGCTCGGTGGCAAAGTGGTTAGCGCGTCGGCGCTCTAGCCGGAGCGTCGCGGGTTTTCTGTGTTCCTGGGTCATGGATGTTTAATAAATACGTGTATAATAAAAACCTTAAATCTATGTATGTATGAATAGTATAAAAGTATTAAATATTCCTCCCGCTGTCTGGTCTGCGGTGTTTCACATCAACCTTCCCCTGGGCCACCGGTTACCCTCCTCACACGGCAAAACACAATGCAAGAGCTACTTCTTTGACTATAATGAAATAAGGGTTAGGGGATTTGTAAAACGTGACTGCACTTGCAACTCCTCTGGCGCTCTGGCATTGCGGTTATCATCAGGCGATCCGTTAGCTCGTTTCCAGGGCCTTTAGTCAAGATGCATTCGATAATTTCGACGGCGAGGTTCGAAAATAAAATGTATGGGATTTGACATCGATCGAAGTTCGCCGTCGAAATTATCGAATGCATCTTGACTAGAAGCTTTGATCTTTTTCCAGAGCGATTATCGACATTCGCAACACTAGAGGCGTGGCAAGTGCGGTCCCGATCTTAACAACTACCTACCTCACCTGGACGTCCGGTACCTTCCTCACGCGGTAAAACACAGGTTGACGCAAGCGCGATGGCACACCAGTTTTCTGTGAAGCCATGTTATTTATCCGGTCGAGACGGCCTGTTAGTGTCGAAGCATAAACCCAAACCTAACACAACCTACAACTTTTAGATTTATGTAGATTTTTATATAATACATAATAAATTTCAAAGTTAACAGTGCACTCATTTCATACGTCATATTGTTCGTGTGAATTCGTATTGTTTGAAATTTTAAAATAATGTCTGTAATTTATATAAAACAAATAAAAACCAGTGGCACCCGGGAGTGCTGGCAGAAGTGAAAACATTAGCGCACAGGCAAGCATGCAACGCGCGATACACCCGCCCCGCCCTGCACTGCACCGGTGTCGGTAACAGTTTGATAACATTAAGAAAATGCCCAACATGCCTAAAGTAGTTTTCAATTAAAACTCTTCATTTCAATTAAAGTCTTCACTACACTTGTAAGGAAGAAAAACCTAGAGAACTTAATTGTAAATGAGACATTATTAAACAACAACAAAAAAGTCCTTCATGAAAATCATTTACTATAATAACAAATACTAAAAACAGAATAAAATACATATTTAAGGTTGCCGTTTTTTGCTTGATATTAATAACGGCAACAGGTAGACGCAGTAGACGCTTCAAATATTCACTGAATACTGAGTATTGTATTCAGTCTCTAAAAGTATACTCTTTAAAAATGAATAATAAAATTAAAACAAAATAAATATTTCAACAACAAACAAAAAAATCAAGTTTTTTGTATGGGATACAAAAAAAAAGATTTTTGTACTGGAGCCCAATTCCAAAAAACTTGATATTTTCGCTGTTTTTTTTTGCTTGATATTTTATTCCATCCATTTTAGTACTAATAGTTTTATAGATAATAGCACAGAACCCTTCGTGCGCGTCTCGCTATTGGACGGTTGTTTCAACCACGGAAGTATATAATGTTCTTATGTGTTTGAGAAAAATAAGAAAGGAGGATTATGGAAATGACAAAACTTTGTAGGGAGGACAAAAGTGAGCCTTTGTATTTTCTATTCATATGGTAGGTATGGTAACAGCCTCCGTGGTCTAATGGTTAGAGCTTGGCTCTCGACTCGGGTCGTGGGTGTGGTCGAGGTCGTGGGTTCGATTCCCGCGTTGGAACAAAAAAATGTTGTTTCCAAGTTTGGTTAGGACAATTCAGGCTGATCACCTGATTGTCTGACAAGAAAGATGATCCATGCGTCGGATGGGCATGTAAAAAGTCGGACCTGCGCCTAATCTCTCGCCAGTCGTGTCGGTTATCCGTCCCACTGGGTTACGAGAGTAAAAGGAGGAGAGAGTGCTCTTGTGTACTGCGCACACACTTGGGCACTATAACATAACTCCTGCGTAGCTGGCCTGGTTTCAATGAAACAGGCCACCGTCACCGAAATCGGTGTGGGGAGCTATTATTATTATTATTATCATATGGTAGAAGTCTTAGAAAGTTACAAGTACACGGGGTCAAGTGGCTTAGGATAATTTATTATTTTTATCTTCATTTGTTTCGTGTATTCTTACTACTTGTATTCTTACGATAGAAGCTTAAACCTACACCACGCTACATATTTAGCTATCGATTTGATGGCACTACTAAAAGCATACGGTGTGTCCACGATTGTGTGGAAAAATTGTGGGCCGTTGAACGTCAAAATTTTCAAAGGCTCGTTCTATGAAAGCTGTTTCTCGGTACTTAAGAATTTATATTTTCTACTTTAGCGTCAGAACTTAAAGTTTAATCGTTTCGTACTTTGTTGTAGTTGAAAGTAATTGCAGATGAAAAGCTTTCGTACAAAATATTTTTTTTTAGTTCGCGACTTCATAAACTTTGGAATATTTATTTACCCCTCGGAAACCATTATAATGCTAAGTTTAAACAGTTCAATATATCCTAATCCGAGTTTTGGAAACCTAAGTGTTCCAGATATTCGTTAAGTAAAAATGTGACTAACAGACATATGAAATAAAGACAGATTTTCTATTTGTAAAAAGAAATTTGCGAACTAAAAGGTATCTGGTTTAACATAAAATTCAAGTCAATACTCTTTAAATTATGAATCCTCAAGAATCCTCAGTCTACACAGGTAGAACAAACGCAGTATCGTGCGCTTTCTGGAGCGCGTTTAAATACTCTCGCCTATAATTACTAGCTCTACAGTAAAATCTTAGTTATTAAAAATTGAATAAAGAAAAAAACAATAAGAAACATAACGTGAATACTCATACACACAATAGTCGTATTAAGATTTAACCGGGAGCTGGGAGCCGCTGGCAACGGCTCAACTGCGCCAAACCCATGTAGGTCATGTTTTGACTGAAGATAATAATACTTCAACTTTGACATAATAACGTAGTTTATAAAATAAACGCACGCAATTGTAGTTAGCGCAAAAAGAGCAGAATCGTTCCGATTCGTAGTGTGTTTCGTTTCGACAAGTGTCAGACATTTAGTCCCACTTGCGCAGATCTGGGTTAATGTTAACCCTGGGTTAAACATCATGTTATCCCTCTCGTTCTTCATATTTATGAAAAAGAAGGCATGATATATTAACCCAAGGTTAACTTTAACTCAGATCTGCGCAAGTGGGACTTAGAGTCGCAAAAACAAGGCTATGCGCGTAAAAATGCTGTCCTCTAACGGTAAGCGGCAAATGTTTTTTTTTTTATTATGATGGGTTTGTTAATACAAAGTAAGAGTACCTTAGATTAGGGTCTCCCCTTTGTTTCATTATCCACTTTAATCACAGAGTAAAAATATATTATACTTACGTACAGAAGAACACCTTTCATAGAACGAATTAAATTTAATCAGGGTTGTCAAAACGGTATACGGTTATTGAGAAAGTCTAATTCGTACACACCACAACCCGACATCGAACCTGCACTATGACGTGTGTGACTCAATGGGTCTATTCACTATAGGTCATGGACGCTCGTATAATAAAGCAAGACATGTCCTAGAAAATAAAATAAGCAAACTATCTATAATTATTATAAGTGTAATAAGTGAATTTTTTGTTTATTTTATTATTTTTCATACACACATCTTATACTTTAAACGAGACGATCTTATCTCGACAACGGCTACAAGTATTACCTACCATGAAATTTATGCAGGGAGTTTTGGGGGAGAAAAATCTATCTAGCTCTTATCCCTAAGAAATTGCGATTTATTAAGCTATACATATATGGTTTTTTATTTCGTCGTGCAACAATATATCAATAATTTCGACTCTCCTATAGTCCCCAGTCTGATTGGCAGCTTGGTATGCGTGCCTACGTATAATTTTTGTATTGTTTTAAAATTCGGAATGTGGTGGGTTCGAATCCCGGTAAGATAAATGTTTTTGTGATTCTTATTATTTCTTTTTCTTTTATATTTTTTAAATTAATTTTTAATTATTTTATCGTTCTACTGAAACACCGAGCAAAGCTCGGTCTCCCAGGTACCATTACTTATAGTAGTAGTGCAATCATCTCGGAAGCTTACTATGTACCTGTTTATCTGTTCCTCTTTAATCTGTGCTTTAACTTTGTAGACTCTTAGCTGATAGTGCGAACAGAGTTTATGTAAAAGTTGCTATTGCACATACCTGTGTGCAGCGTGCACTTATATACGAATTGCAGATTGTAACCAGAACCTCAATTCTCGTATTTAAAGTAGACTTTCATTTTACTTTGATTGTATTCTAAGTGAAGCGACTTGTTATCATAAACAGACTTGTGAAGTTAGGACCAATCGGGACGCGTTTGACACTAGTTTAACGTTTACGAGAATACCGGTTTGTCAGTTTAAGCGTATCGGGACTTGATTGTAATTGCAGGTTTTATTTAGCAGAATTGACCCTCTGTTTTTTTAAATTTGAAACAAATGTTTTTAATGTATTTGTTCATTAATATTACACGTGGCAATACCACAAGGGATACGATCCGTTTTGGTAGATATAAATGCGATTATTATAGCTATTTGTCCAGTTAACTTCTAGTTAACCACAAGTACCTAGCATTTCCTACGCAGCTAGCTTCGTGCTAATATTTCTCATATTAGCAAAAAGCTAGTTTCGTTGCACAGTTGCTCAGTCTTATAACATTTTAGGGTCAGCTAACTCCGAAAAGAGTCGATACGCCACGCGGAGCTGCATTTTTTAAAATAGTGATTCAAAATTTAAGTTTATTCACTACACAAGATGTTTAAACATTTTATTGTAAGAGCGGCGACGCGCTATGCAGATCGGTGCAATTTGACATTCGAAGTCTTGCAATGAGGATTTTTAAATTCGTGACATCTAACAGCTTTTTTACACGACAAGGACACGACAAGCGCCGCCTGGTGACAGAAAAAGAATCGAACATTCTTATTTACCGTTTTTGATACCACTTACGCCACCAGATGACGCTTTGTGTGCGTTGAGTCTGCCCCCTAGCGACAGAAAAAATATCAAACACCCTTATTAAACGTGTATCTTCTTGTAAAGACGCAGTGAATAAAGTTCAATTTTGAATCGCTATCTTAAAAGTGGAGCGCCGCGTCGCGTAGTCTCGTTTCGGTGTGAATTGATCCTTAACCAGAAATCTTTGAGTAAATAGGCAAGTAGGTATACGTGATACGAGTCACATTCGTGGGGACATCAGGCTAATTTACCGTAATGCTGCACAAAGCCTAAATTGATCCAGTAATATATTCGCTATTCAGCCGGTAAGTACCAGGCTTACATAGATCTGTAGGTAATAACAGGTACGTGACATCACTGATGCCGGACTGATAGTAATCGTCCGCCATTGTGCGTGTCCGGATGCAAACTACACGATCCAATCTCGCGCCCTCACACAAAGGACTACATTATCAGTCTACAGGGTGTATGTAGTCAGTCTGATTGGCGACTTGCTATGCGTACCTACGTATGATTTTTGCTGGTGGACTCGCGGTTGTATATCACATGTTTCCCGTGACTCCGCCTATAGCGGGGAGAGGAGCACCATGGGGTTTAAGTGGGTAACCCCGGCTGCGCCCCTCACCTCGCACCGGGTGAGTCCCACATACCCCGGTGGCCCTCCCCAGTTCGGCGGGGATGCATACAGCATTTCCCCATATAAAAAAGGGTTGGCATGTAGGCCATCTATTTAGATTTTAGACCTGGAAAACAACCATAACAATATCTTGTACGTATATATTAAAGTAATAATAGATTATTTTCGTTAAATATTCAGTGATTCATCTGTGCATATGTTTGAATTGACCAATGTATATGATTCACTGGAAAACTTAGCACTGAGTATATTCGCGACTATAGTAAAAATGAAAAAAAAAAAAAATACAAAAAGCGGAGGAAGTACTCAAGTCAATGCGTATATTCTTTTAGCCGTCAAAAAAACGGAGGAAGTTCTCAAATCAATGCTTATATTCTTTCAACCGACAAAAACACGGAGGAAGTTCTCAAGTCAACGCGTATATTTTTTCAACCGACAAATTAACGGAGTGTGTATTATTTCAACCGACAAAAAAACGGAGAAAGATCTCAAGTCAACGCGTATAATCTTTCAACCGACAAAAAAACGGACGAAGTTCCCAAGTCAATGCGTATATTCCTTCAACCGACAAAAAAACGGAGTAAGTTCTCAAGTCAACGCGTATATTCTTTCAACCTACAAAATAACGAAGGGGATAATATTTCAACCAACAAAAAAACGGAGGACGTTTCAAGTCAATGCGTATATTCTTTTAGCCGTCAAAAAAACGGAGAAAGTTCTCAAATGAATGGTTATATTCTTTCAACCGACAAAAAACGGAGGAAGTTCTCAAGTCAACGCGTATATTCTTTCAACCGACAAATTAACGGAGGGTATATTTTTTCAACCGACAAAAAAACGGAGGAAGTTCCCAAGTCAACGCGTATATTCCTTCAACCGACAAAATAACGGAGTGTGTATTATTTCAACCGACAAAAAAACGGAGGAAGTTCCCAAGTCAACGCGTATATTCTTTTAACCGACAAAAAAACGGAGGAAGATCTCAAGTCAACGCGTATATTTTTTCAACCGACAAAAAAACAGAGGAAGTTCTTAAATCAATGCGTATATTCTTTTAACGGACAAAAAAACGGAGGAAGATCTCAAGTCAATGCGTATATTCTTTCAACCGACATAGAAACGGAGGAAGTTCTCTAATCAATGCGTATATTCTGTTAATAGACAAAATAAACGGAGGAAGTTCCCAAGTCAAAGCGTATATTCTTTCGAAGACAGTGTGGAGGCCTCCTCAACGTATCTGGACCGCAGAACAAGAGGTTAGTGTTCACTGAATCCTTCCAAATATCAAATTTCCCTTATACAGTCCATTAAGCTACCTAGATTCAAGATCTACCAAATATGATACTGTTGTTTTATAAACGACTGAAGTACTTTGTGTTCATGGGCATCCATAATTAAAAAATAAAAAAAGATTCTGCTAATGTATCATTCGTGTATGATTCATCTAATGATCTGCTAAGTGGCCTTTTTAGACCCCCAGGATTTAATGCTGTCTTGTTTATTACGATAACATAAAATTACAACAAAAAACCTCACGACGAATGAGCTTATGCATATAGTAAATAGTAATTAGTAGATTCTGGTAACAAAAAATTATAAAATAATAACTTTTTATATACAAAAAAAAACAACCTAAAACATTAAAAAGAAACTGAATAGCAAACAACAACAAACCTTTTGAGTTTTACGGGGAATTCAATGGGTGACGTTGTGGGTTTTGTAAAATTTCATAAATTTGTGTTATCCCGGTTCTTAATGTGCAATATTGGTAGAATATTAACCATTAAATATTCGTTAACGTACACAAGTGTGGGCAAGTGGTACAATTTCAAAAAACGTGCCATTTTGTGTCCCTCCAAAACTCCCTAGGACTTTCAGTATAGCTTCTACCACTTTACTGAATCGACTGACTTGACTCATTGACTGCACTGACTATTTATTTGGACTTTGACTAGACGTTAGACTTGACGATTTAGGAATACGGTGTTGAAAATTAAAACGAAAATTCTATTTTCCGCCTTTTTAACTTGACACTGGCAAATGGTTTTAAGCCGACGCCATATATTTAAATAAAAAAAAAACCTTTTTTATTTGTTATTATGGTGAAATTATAAAGGTTTGTTGTTTTTGCTTTTCAGTTTTTTCGGCAATGTAATTCTGGGTAAAAAGTTATAATTTGTGAACATCTCTATGTACAAATTATTAATTACATTATTATTATCATGTTTATTGTGTATGATAGGCAAACCATATTGATCCAGAATTTGAAATGCTGCCTTCTGAGTATTCCTGCAAACAAAGCCCGTAGTTTATGTATTCAATAACATTACGGGCCAATTATCATCACCGGTCAAACGAAAGCAGGGAACAGACAAATTGACACATGAATTTATGTCCTTTGAGTATTTAATTGCGAATTCGAAATAGCTATTTGAACTTTATCCAATATTCTCATCAGCTGACAATCCGTTTAAAGCGACTGATATGCGTAGTAGCTTTGTGATCGTGATATATTAACGGATAATTATGACAATTATTATGTACATTTAATTTAGGTACGTAATTAGTAGGTACTATAGTTGACTATAAGTCGAATCGCTTAGGCTGGGACTATATTGTCCGGAATCCGCAAGGCTGTGAAAAATTTAGAGCACTGAAAATAGAACTCTGCTCTAATACAATAGAGCTGAAAATCGAACACACAAGTGTCGAGTCAAATGTCGATATATGATCAACTCGCTGCTCGGCACTTGACACTTCGATTTTCAACTGTATTGTTAGTACAATACAGTGAGAAATAGAACTCTGTGATAGTTCACAGATTTCTATTTTCACCGCTCTGAATTCTCGGGCCCTCATATAGTGCCAGCGTTAGATAAAATAGTTCGGGCCGGCTATAGTTTTGCAAAGATTCGCGGCGTTCACATAGCCATGCCATTAGGTGTTATTCCACTTACGACTCCCAATTGACATGTGTCAGGTGGGAGTCATCGCCGTGCCTTTGCTGGGCTGGCAAGTGAAAAAAAACTACATTAATTAGTTCACTTACGTCATATACAAAAACATTCATTATGGTAAGTATGAACTAAAACGCTCACGGTGATATTTACAAATACCTGTTTCTGCGGCCTTATAAGTATTTCATACAGTTTTACCTAATAGTGACGTCACAGTTAGGTACGACTTTTGTATGGACGCTCCATACACGAAATTTTGCGAAATTTTGCGAACGAATCGCTGTACCTACGAGTATATAGATCTTTAGTATACTGTTTCGTCTGAGAAGATATTCAAATTTAATACTACTGTTCATTTATACAATAGAAAAAAATCCGTCTGTGCGTGTAGGTACGTGACAATATGTGCGTGAAAAACTGAGGTAGGTTTTAAATTTTTTATGTTCTCGGTTTTATGTGGGGTCTAGATAGTAATTGGTCTAGATAGTACTTGCAGGCGAGGCCGCATTACAGCAGTGAATAGTTATAGTTTACCAGTCATTATTGTGCGGAGTTAATAATGAGTTGTGAAACGTATCCGCGAAATATTTGTTTGTTATTGAACCAAAACGTCTGTTTGCGTTGGAGCCGAGTTTTCGGGTTATCTGTTTTGTCGACGCGTGTAATGAAAGATTTACTCTTATTATGACGGTTTAGTACATTTATGTCATAATTAAATATGACTATGGTAGTCTAAGTACTTATTACATTAAAATACATATTATGTCAAAATGGCTTACTATAATTGGTAATTGTGAACGGTGAACACAGCAGCGTCATTCGTCAATTTTGACATTTGTACGTGTGATTCACTGCCATCTAAACGCGAATAGACTTTGGGTACATCTGTCTATGCAGCTCGAAATACTCACATTGTACTCTCTACGCCTGCTAATGTTAACAAATTGTCTCAACCGTAGATTTTAGGGTCAGTTCACAGTGCAGCGAGCTGCCACTTAACGCGTGTCTTTCTTATGTAACGAATAAAGTTCAATTTTGAATAGCTATCTTAAAAATGTAGCGGCATGTCGCGTATCGTTTCGTTTCGGTGTGAATTGACCCTTGTCTCAACACTCAAAATCCAACACACCGTACTTATTACCTCTACCTCGTATTCCACGTACACGTATGTATAAGCATCGCCGCGCTAGTCACTCACGCTGAGACATTTTTCTAATTTCCATTCTGCTATTTTTATAATTATTTTATTCCAATGCGCCTACCCAGCGCTTAGTGTTAAGTTAATACACCAATGAATGGTATTCGCAGCACGCGCCGTCCTCGCATAAGTACTCTGTATTCACTTTATTGCCTCTGTACTCACTATTTGTACCTACTCTGCACAAACTCGATACAACCTTGAACGTCGAATGAACCCAATTTTTTAATTAGGTATACCTTTTCAAAGAATTTAAAATAATATTCTTTATTCTTCTATATAGAGACTCATCTCTGTATTTACTAGGCAAGGATAGTTGGTTAGGGGCATATTTTTGTATGGACGATCTTTACACATAGGCCTTCTTACCCCAACTGACAATACGTAAAAGTATAACCTTTAAGCATATTCGCAGACAGACGACCTTGCAAGATAATATGACTGGTGACTAAGTGTGGGTGTAGGGCAGACACAATACAATGTGAATGCCATGCCAGTTTGATATCACATTGATAACAGTGCCTGGGCGAGTTTTAGAATAATAAAAAATAATATAATTGACAAAAATGTTTATGTGACCGGGGTTCGAACCCACCACATTCCGAATTTCCGAACAACGCAATTAACCAAACTGCCAATCAAAAAAATTTATATACTGTTGAACGACGAAAGAAAAAACATATTTAACTTAAAATGCGCAGTTTCTCAGGGATATAAAACCTAGCTAGATCGATTTTTCTCCCTCAAAACTCCCTACATACAAAATTTCATGGTAATACTTGCAGGCGATGTCGAGAAACCGATTACATATAAACAAGATTGTCTCGTTTAAAGTATAAGATAATACGAACAAATTATGACAACAGTCAACCTGCTTATGAATTACATTCCCTGATAGTACACTGTTGCCTTAGGAAGTAAAGCACGAAATTTATGTCTCCAATAAAATGTAAGACACGAAGTCACAAGATTCGCGAATTTATAAATAATGTATGTATTCAGTTCTTCACAAATCTGTTTACACGTCGGACGCGGAACATTCTTTAACGAAATAAATATGTTAATGCCCCATTTAAAATTTATACAAATTGTACAGAATATTTTTTATGATTTGCAATGCTGTGAGATGTGGTAGCTCGGAGACCCATTGAATTTCAGATTTACTTAGGATATGCGAAATATTGTATTTACGCATATAATATGATTTAAAAAATGATTTAACTATAATAACGCGGGTGGAGCTGCGGAAAAAAGCTAATGGTTAAATGTCACCGAGGAGATTCCAAATACTTGGTCTTGTAAAAGGCATTTTATCAGCGTAGATATCAAAAATTTCTATGAGTAGCCAGTATTCCGAACGCTATTATTGGATTTTATCTTGATAAGTAAATACAGCATTTCATATTAGATTAATAAAAAAAACTTACAAAAACATCCAAAAACCATCAACAATAACCCAAACGCCGAAGCTGATCACTCCTCTATTAAATTCCTTACATGCAATAAATTTTATTGGACAAATAAATCTGACCGAATAAATCCTTACAATAAAAGTTTTACCTCGCGACGGTAAATTATATTGACACTGGCGTATTGACGAGGGACTGAGGGCTGCGGGTGGCATAATGTTTTATACACTGTGACACTTTTCCACTGAATTCGGAATCAAACTTACGACCCGAAGAATCGGTCCTTTTCAAGTGTTTTCAGAATTGATGTTTTTGATAGACAGTCAAAGATTTCAAAACTATAGATGGGCTATAACGTAGGTACATTTGTGATTTGACAGAACAAATCTTCATACAACAACAAAAAATTACGCCATCTTTATTTCACCATAGGTTTCACCTCAAATGTGAAAATGGCCCCAAAAATCCCAAAAGTGGCGCCATTTAAATGGAAGCTGTATATATAGAGACTTATAAATGTGTTTAAAAAGTGGGATCAGGCAAAAGTTACTTTTTTTCCGAGTCAAGAAGGACATGCTTTTTCTATGGTACTGGCCATCTACCCGCCCTTGGGCTGACTTCACCAATGTAAATGAACGCGAACAGTATACCTACGTAAAATTCGCTTTACGCGTTTAAAAATCTAAATAGTTTTCATCAACTTAAACTAAACACGTTTTCAGCTAAGCTGATTTTTTAAGTTCTGAACTCCTGATTTCATCGGTTTAATATCGTTAAACGCGTTCAAGAGCTGAAACGCACATTACACGTATTTGTACATTTATTGTGTAAGATATTACATTAGGTAGCTGTCACAAATCAAAAATTCTAAAAAAAACACATTTCTGCAAATATATTTTATCTGAGTTAAAATAGTATGGATGTAGTCGCGATTAGTTTATATAGTGAAACCCGTTTGATGTAAAACGAGATTAACTTCGACGCCTGAACACTCTTAGTGAGAACTAAGTTTTATAAAACGATGTTGTGAACGGTGCAATCGCCCCTAAGACCATCCTGCGCCACCTTACAATTTAATATCATTACGTTGGTATATGTTTTATTATCATTGTCGAAAACTAACGTCCACTGCTGGGGCTGGGGCACATATTAATAAATAGTTTCTACGTGGCTGGGGTCTATACTACATGTGTGAGAGGGCTAGGCTGTAGAGTGTAGACCACACTAGTTTACTGCAAGTTGGCATGTTTAACATAATATTCCTGTAGTTATGTTTATTTAGTCAACATAGACTCAAGCAGCAAGGATTCTAGCCAGAATATCGAGTGTGCCCTATGCTTATAGAGCACACTGAATGAACTTTTGAAGGTTTTTTTTTTATTTTCTAATAAATCGAAGTGAGAGCTAACGAACTGAGACGCTGACAAAGAAATCTGTAAAATAAAACTCCTTCAATATCGTATAATTCGTGAATTAGGAATCACTTGAGACTCGTGCCACTTCGGCTCCAGATTTCGTCTTGCTTTATATATAAATATGATACTACTTGCTGACCCGGCGAATATCGTACCGCCATATTTTTTATATATTTTTTTTTAATAGTATTTTTTTATACAAACCTTCTGACAATAACTAACACATAAAAGAAAGATTTATGAAATTTGGTGCAGTCGTTTGGAAGGTATGAGTGTACAAAGACTTCGATAATATTTTTATAAAATAAAAATCTCTCGAATCGATCTTATTATATTTTTTCTTATACTTTAAACTTAGAGCACTAAACCAACACTAAACCAGCAATAAATTCCTGTAAATACACATAATCAGAATCTCGGAAACGGCTTCAACATTTTCTATGAAGTTGAGTATGCAAGGGGGTGAAAAATCGATCTAGCTAGGTCTTATCCCAGAGGATACGCTAATTTTGTAGGATTTTTTATATTTTTTCTTTTGTTGCGTTATACTAATACGAGTTATTTCGCTCTCCAATCTCCAATTCTCTCTCCGCTCATGGCTCAGCCAAAGAATATATATATATATATCTCTCTCTCTCGTGGCTGTGTGTGCGTAGCTGGGCGAATGCGGAGGCGGGCGGGGAAGAACTTTTTCCCATCCTGGATTATGGCTCACAGGGCTGGCCGCTGGTCGTTTTGTGATTTGATATAATTGACAATATAATTTCATAATATCTGTGAAAGATTTGTATGACGCGACGTTTAAAATTATTTCGGTGTCAACCTTAGGCTTACGTCAACATGGCTGACATTCGCCGGTACTCGAGCTGTAATTTGTAGAGTGTGTCGCCCCTGTGGCTCAGCTGCGTTTGCGTTGTTGGCAAATTGGTGTCTTGGGTTCGAGACCCGGTCAGAGTAATCTTTTTGTGATATTTTTTTAATGCTTATCGGCTATCGCCATCTGTTAATTCTTTTGTGTACTACTATAACACCTTAGCTAGTTTTAGGTATCGTACTAAAACACTTGTTTTGAATGAACAATAGTTATTTCACATAGGAAATCTTATTCCCAAAACCAAACAGTTTATACTAAGTAGTTATTTCAATGTTCTAACAACTTTTTACCTGACAACGGCGAAGCCAAAAGAGATAGTAAGGATTTTGGCAGTAATATGTATGTATGTTCCAACATAGCGCCTAAATTACTGGTCCGATTTCAATTAATGAGGTATTATTAGATTCGTAATAATAGCCCGTGTAATATAGACTATATAATTTACGTAGTCGGGTTATAGTTTTGTATAAAAATTGTAGTTATTAAACAATAACAAAATCGATCCGTTCCATAGGTACAATTTGGACGAAAATGTAATCACTTTTCAATCATAATCCTCATTCATAGAATCAATTTGCTAGAGCCCGACAGGGATGATCGAATGTCGAACAAAATCCCACGTAATTAGTTTATACTGGGGTAAAACTAATGCACTGGAGCGTGTACAACACCCGTTGACAGAAATATCGAGTCGGATTACTTTACATTTTCATTTTGTTTGGGCATTTCCACTACGTAAAATTGTGTTACCGCGATTTTTGTTTATGGAAATTTGCAAGAATTTATAATAAAATAGATCGATTAAGAAAAATCTTACAAAGGTTTTTGTTTATTTAGCAATGTGCAGAATGTAACTCATTTCAAGTAGGACAAGTTCATTTATTCAATTCATTTATAAAAACTCTTTAATCAAATTTGCAATTAAAAAAGTCTTATCTATTTTAATCGTAGTTTCTGGCTTATACGAGTACCTTAAACGTTTTAGAGCCAATTTCCCCTACGTCTGTCAAAGTTAACCGTTGATTAAATATCATGTTAGCTCTCTCGTTCTTCGAATTGATGAAAGAGAAGGTATGATGTTTAGACAACGATAACTGTACGATAAATGTACCTGACTATAGCACATCATAGTGATTAAACTATTATGCACAATAAAATGAAATTTATCTCTTTCAATAAAATAAATGACTTTTATATACTTAAATATAAATTTTATAAAACTCTACATTATCCTCGTTTTAAACATCCACGATAATTTTGTGTGGACGTAAGTAATTAATTATGTATATTTTAATTTGCTTGTCCTAATTAATTGCCCGCTAGTGTAAATTATAGTTGGATTGTTTTGGGTGTAGGTGTAATGTATTTTTTAATTTAAACGTAATATTGATTTTGGAACCTTTATTTTATTAATGGTGGGCTTTGTTTTCGTTTTGTTTGCCGTTTCGTGAACATGCTATACGAATATGTAAAAACATACGTGTTTTGTTTATAAAAGGTTTGGTTTTTATTTACAATTCAGAACTGATTTTGAATTGGATTAACAGGTTTAATTATGATCATCAGCGTTGAATAAACCGCAACACATTTATTTCTGGTAATGCATAGCTATTCACATTTATTAATTACTCACTTCGTAAAAAATATGGTATATTTAACCTATATATATATAACTTTATATATAACCCTATATTTAACTTTATAATTGAAATATGGCTCAGTCAGATATAAATTACCTACGCTAAAACCTAACGCAGACGAATTCGCAGAAAACTGCTAGTAATTTACAGTTCATTTCATACTAAATAGGGTGTCAACGAGGTAATTCAGATAAATTATGTTAAATGAAGGTGAACTCATGGTATTAATACGACGCCATAAGTTTGGCAAACTTCCAGATATTTGGCCTATTTAATAACAGATGTAGGGAATAAATGTGCGTACATGGTGATGACAATATGGTTAACATAAGCCATGTATATTAAATCGCTGATAGGTAAAGCGATGAGAGAAAATAATAAAACAAAACCCTTAGCTAAGATGCCCTCGTCAATTACAAAGACAAAGTCTGAAAACAAAAGTGTATGGGATCGACATAACGTGCGGGTTGTGACATAGCGCGCGATACGTCAATACCCAACGTTTTTGATTTCTAACTTCGTCATCGTAATTAGCGAAGGCATCTTGGCTTAAGGCCCAGGTGTGTAATGTGACGTAGAATGAAATGAATGACGCGGGACGACGGACGACGCACTGCTACGTCTAATGACGCTCTGCTTCTAAATTATAATTTGCAATTTAACAGACTGTAACTTGTGCAAATGCAAAGATTAAAAAAAAAATACGTGTGGCACTCGGGGACTGCCGCGGTAAAGCTATTGCATAGTAAGTCTACACGCATACGTCTAGTCGCACGCACACAATGCCGCTGCCGAACTGAAACGACGTTAGACGATGCACGGCCTTCAAGCCACACCTCCGTGCCCGTCGGAGTGGGGAGCGTGAGGTTTTTTCGTTACGGACTTTCTGGATTCGGTCCCCGCGCTCAAGGCCCGCGATAGAAGCTATGCAATAGCTTAATAAAAATAGGCTATGATGTACATTTGACAGAACAAATCTTCACACAAGAAAAAGTTACGCCATCTTGATTTCACCATACCTCAAATGTCAGCCATATTGATTTAACTATACCTCAAATGTCAAAATGGCGCCAAACAACCCCCGAAAGTGGGGCATTTTAAGTGGGGGCAGTTTTTGCCACGACATGCCTCGTCTATAATATATACGTCTATGCAAATGGATAAAGTATGAAAATAAGCTTGTGCTGAACGTAGAAACTGTCAACATAGCACTTAAATTGTTAGCACTTTGCAGTTTGATTCCTATATTATTGACCGCAAAGTCGCTTGTACAGAGACTACGGATTTACTCGAATGCGAATACATTATAGTATCCAATTTTATGTGAAGCTGCAAGTCTCTCAGTGTTCATGTCGTGTAAATTAACAAATAGTTTGTTTCCATGTATTATTTACTGCTATTGACGTAACATGGGTATAAATTAATCGATAACATTTGTAATATCCCTTACTGTTAGCTCAAATATCTGCAATATGAGTATTTAATTCCCGATTTAAACTTCGTAATGGATGGACGTATGGATGGATGGATGTTTGTTACTCTTTCACGCAAAAACTACTGAGGGGATTTTAATGAATTTTGGTATGTTAGTAGTTTAAGCTCTGGATTAACACATTGGCAACTTTTTTCCGTGGGGTACTGTATTTACGCGGGCGGAGCCGCGGGCGAAAGCTAGTATAATACAATGCCCCGGGGACTACTTTCACACAAAAGTGCTCGAGCAGTTTTGCAATATATATTTTAGTTTTATGGTATGTTTAGAAAATCAAACTTTGCCCAGAATCGTGATTAATTTTTTAATTAATCAGTGTAGTAGTAGCGGTTAACATATTGGCCTCTCCCCCCCAGTCATTTTAAACTATAAGAGAAACTTGAAACGTTCCATGTTGATAGGTCGTGCTTAATAGTAAATAGTCTTTAGGAAAATTATTTTGAGCGAAATCGGACGATAACTTTTAAAGTAATATGAGAAAAAAAACCTATTGCGCGTTAATAGATACGGAACCCTTCTTAACGATGTCCTGACATGCTCTTGGTTAGGCTATTAATTCCCAATTACCTATAAATGCCCTATAATACATTTTTTGCAGTCTATGTATGTATGTTAGTTCTACATACATAGATTCGATTTTAATAAATGAGGTGTCAATAGATTTGTATTAATAGCCCGAGCAACATAGGCTATATAATTTACGTAGTCGGGTTATAGTTTTTTATAAAACTTGTCTAAAATAGTCATCACTTCATAATTATTGTCTATATATACTAAATGTTGCCCGCAATTGTAAATCCTGCAGGAACCGTACATTTTCCCGCGATAAAAAGTAGACTATGTCCTTCCCCAAAGTCTACTCTATATTTGTGCAAAATTTCATCAATATCGGTCCAGTAGTTACAGAGCCTATTCAATGAAAACAAACATACAAACGAAAAAACTTTTCCTCTTTATAATATTAGTATAGATAAAAGGTTCTAAGTGTTTTTGGAATGAAACGTATTTCGTCGTCGATGCTCGATGGTCGATAGCGCTTGATGCTTGTTGTTTGTCGTGCCATTGTTTTTAAATATTTACATTTCAGCTCGCGTCGCTCTCATGTGAGCGCTTGTGTTAAATATTATTGATTTGTTGTTCATCGATGTTTAATTTTTGCAAGCATTTTTAAATTATATACTTAACTAAGATAAGTTTTATCGCCTAGTTAATCTTATCGCCAATGAATCTTCATTTTATTATGCTAACAAAGATTACTGGGATCTCAGAAGATGGTGTCTTTAGAGGTTTATTATTTACCTGCTCTGTAGACATCTACAGAGCAGGTAAATAATAGATGTAAAGAGTTCCGTGGTCTAGTGGGAAGACCGTTTGATTCGCACTCGAGAGAGTGCAGGTTCGATTCCCAGGTAGCGTATACCAATAATATTTTTTCAGATCTCTAACGGTGAAGGAAAACATCGTGAGGAAACCCGCACATAGTTGGCCCCAGACGTTTTGACCAGTCATTCCTCTGGACTAGGCTAACTATGTTGTAAGAATCTCGTATGTGCTTGGGCAACCATACGATATTTAAGAACCAACTGTCCCAGGCACTAAAGTATTTCAAGAGTGGTTACTTCGCTCGGAGAATACTGTGTGGCGGAACAAAATAAGCGCCACAATCCTGAATCGCGCTATCGAAGTTATCTAAGATCGGCAGTATATATACAACATCTGAAATTCACACAAGAGGGCTTCGGCCTGACCGAGCATAGCACCTCGCTCGGTCGGAGATGGGGATTCGCGGCATCCACTCTTCCCACAACTGTATAAATCATCCAATAACGGATCAAAAAGCCTAAGTTTTAAGATGTCTACATGAAATGGTATCGGATATGTACGATACTAATTGACCGCAGACGTGGTTGAACTACCTATTTACAGGTGAGGATGTGTGCGTGCGCAAAATTAAACGGGGCTGTTAAGCGATTTTCATCTTATACCTGATCGAGCGGAAACTTGTTCGATAGTACCTACCTGATAACATTTCATTGGAAAATTTAGATATCTAAGTGTAATCTACTGTATTAATTTCCATAAGATATTTTAGAAAACATTCTATTTTTATTCTCCTTTACTCAAAATCAAACCAAATTTGGTAAATTAAGCTAAATCGAATTTAAATTTGAATAACTAGATTCTAATCCCGGCTTGTATTTACTTGTGTTTTAACCTAAATTCATTCCGGCTCAAACATGTTTGCTGTTTACATTGTAAATTGTACTTTTACTGAACTGTATTTAAAAAAAATATATCGGTTGTCTGTAAAGTCGGTTTACTGACGATAGTTGAACGTGACAACGTCAACAACAACAACAACAACAACAACAATAACAACAACAATAACAACAACAACAACAACAATAATAATGATAATAATGAGGTAACGGCAATGCGAGGTAACGCCGGTACTTGGTAACGGTAACAGGTAACGCATGAGTCATGTTTTTTCGTGCGTGCAGCCGGCTCCGTCGATTTATAAGACGTTATCACGTCATAAACTCGACCTAATTTTACTCCGTCTTACTTCTCCTAACACCCGATAGCTTCTCGAAATCGATGGATGTTTTCTCGTACCTACATTGTAAATTGTAATTATCCTGACGTAAGATGTAAATAACCTAACCAAGAGCATGTCAGGACATGTCTAAGGAGGGTTCCGTAACTATCAACGCGCAATAGATTATCTTTGAATTACTTTTACAAGTTTCTATGATCTATAGTTTAGAAAATATGCCAGTGGGGAAACCACTTATAAATCACTTTGATGGCCAAAAAGTCATGTATAAAACCTTGCCTTTATTTTAAAATATCTATTCAACGATACCCCACACAATGAGGTAAAAAATATCATAATAATACAGACAGACAGACGGATGGACAGAGAGAAACTATAAGGGTTTCTTGAGTATTACGGAACCTTAAAAACCGATCCCATTTTACCCCCTCTTACTGTTTACTCCCTAGAACTCGTTACTGCTCCTTACACCGATATTTCCGATATGACCATAATCCTAAATATCGTGTCGGGCCGCCAGCCACCGTCTCGGTAATTTATTTGCATCATTTTCGGTGTAATACGTTTACCCTTATCAGAGTTCGAGGCGTGGCGAGAATCGTAATGCTGAGATTTCTTATGAATTAATTACTCTCAGACGGCATATAATTGTACTGGATAGATTATATTGTACCCAAGGAGAGTGCAGAAGATAGACGTAGACATACTGAAACGTGACGTCGAGTACACTAAAACTACGTTGCTAATGGCTTATGGGCCTCGTCAATCTACGTTTTTCTAAGGAAATTAAAAAGATTGTATGTATGAAAAACGACTATTTCCGAAGAACATTATCGTGGCTGCCCTGTACACGTATCGTAGTGTGTTATAATTATGCGATCATGCTGCGTGGTCAAAATTTCAAGTCAAACTTATATCTGGGAAGGTACAACTAGTGGTAATATACTGGCCAGAAAAACAATGTTACTATTCTTTTAAAAATATTTTTTTTTCAAAAGCACAGAAGTTAGAGATTTGAAATAAAAACGTTTTATAGAAGAACATTTTATGACCTTTCTGCTAGTTTCAGAAAGCTTGTAATGAAAGGTTTTTTTATTATAAGTCTCTAACTTGTATAGCTTAGAAAAAATGAATTTTAAAAGTGTAGTAGGTCCTACTTAATTTTACAGGCCATCAGTGGTCAAACGTGAGATTAGCTTAATGGTAAGCCGCATTCCTTTTGGCGCATTGGGCGTAAATTATATTATAGATCAGTAATATTCATAAGGGAAGCCGATGTGATGTCGCGTTGTATGCGCGCCTCGCTGATGCGGCTTGCGTTAGCTTGCAGTGTAGGTTTGTATCGCTTTTACGATGGAATTCATTCTTCAACGTCGGACACAGTGTTATTTCTCATTTAACATATTATCCCTTTAGTCTTTAGCTAATTGGTGTTACTAATATTGAATCACTAGTTAATAAGATCCTTATCCTTAATGGTAAATGAACACGATCTTTGCAACTAATAGTGTGGCATATACTAAATTATGCTTGTACCGGATTATACCACAATTAATACAATATTAATTAATGGACCAATCAGTCCATTGATAGCCGTGGGGTAATCAAGATGTTATAATTATCACGACGTATTGAGACGTCAGTGCATGGTAACGTATTGATTTCAGAACGTCGATTCTGCTATTTTAATCCAACAATAATGCAGCTTCGATACTTGTTCGATACTACTTAACTTCAATTGACGCACGATGAAAAAAATGCGATGCAATTATTATTGTATCGAAGCTTGATTGTAGAAAGAGCGAACCACTTATACATAGAAAACGACATTCTGATATTATATCTAAAAAATATTTATTTTACGCACAAATTACTTTTTTTGCCTCCCCGTGTCTACCCGCGCGGGGAATGTTTTCCGTCAATGCGAGGAATTGTGTATGCGTACACGAATGTGCATAGCCACGCCCCAATTTCGATGATTTTGTGCAGTGGTTAAAAAAAAACAAGAGCAAGAGACGCGCATAAACTGACAATAATTGGCAATTCTGGATCGTACAAACGACAAGCCCCAGCTGTTTTTGTACTCGCTATAATAATTATGAATTGTAGTCAATGTAATTTCAAAATGACTGTGTAAAGATTTTAAATGTACTAAAATAGTGTAGTAGAATACCGACTTTGAATCGATTGAATTGATGGTAAGTTGTTGACCAGAGGCCCGATTCTCGTATTTAACTAAGACAAGTTAAATACGGGCCTCTCGTTATATACCGACTTATCTTAATATATCAAGTAACAAATATGTAGGTTTGTTGCTATATTGAGTTTGAATTCCTACTATACATTAAATAGGTAGGTATGTACGCACTTGGTCACCGGATCGACTGAGGCCTATGTTTTGGTCGCCGCGAGACCGAGTCGACAGCGCGTAATAGCCACCCCGCATGGGCATCAAATGTCGCCGCAGCTGTTTTCCTCTGGTAGGTACAATATCTTCACAAACACAGGAATGTCGTTAATGCAGGTCTATTGAGTCATCGCAGGGTGGAAAAGCCTAACCAACAAAAGTTTTACGGTGATAGCTAACGAATATACTTTGATATTACTTATTTTACTAATATAATATAATAATATCTATGGAAGCTTCACAACACCTCAATCTGGTCCCGTGGAATGATTTTTAGAATTTTTGTCTGTTTGTCTGTACGTTTGTTTGCACTAATCTCAAAATCTACTGAACGGATTTTGATGAAATTTGGTATGGTAGTAGTTTAGACTCTGGATTAACACATAGACTTCTTTTTATCTCGAAAAAGTACAGTGTTCCGGTGGGATACTGTATTTAAGCGGGCGGAGCCTCGGGCAAATGCTAGTTAGATATGAATTTGATTGTAGCGGTCGTTCATTGTAGCGGAGGTGACATGAAATTTAGATATTTCAAATTATCGTTTCAATAGGTATTAGGTATCTATATTTGTGTAATTTAATTTTTTTATCAGGGAAGTTCTGTGTCAAGGTACTTATGTTGTTGACTGTACGGCAGATAACAGAGGTCGGTGGAATTTTTTAAAATGTAATAAATGCTTGTAACCTTTAATTTTGCTATTACCTTCGTAACATTCAAATATCAAATCAGGTTAATCACAAACTAGCCAATAAAATGTATTTAATGGACAATTTACTTCTGTTAATGGTCGTCAAGTGTCGAAGTTTACATAATTTCTATAGAATTTTCTAGAGCTACAAAATTGTTACAGTTATAGTACCGTACGGTATGCATTGTTTCTTAGATAAAGAATACGGATATAGTATCCTACAAAACTTTGTGAGAATGGATGATTGGATGGATGGATGGATGGATGGATGTTTGTTATTCTTTCACGCGAATACCACTAAACGGTTGAAACTTGGTATGGTAGTAGTTTATGCTCTGATTTAACGCATATGCTACTTTTTAGCCCGAAAAACTACAGTCCTCCCGTGGGTTACTGTATTTACGCGGCTGTATTTAGCTAGTAATTCATAAAGTACATTATTTGCGATAAAATGTACCTGCAAAGGCCTAGGCCACATAGCAAGTGTGTACTGCTGACGATTACTTTTCGACTTATACAATTTAGTTTTACATTTAAGTGCCAAAAAACAATGTTCGTATAAATTAAACATGAATTAATGAATATTTTATTTTATTGTTACAGGTAATCAACAAGACTCAAGTCCATCAAGTGGTATTTGTCTTCCGGTCGAACGTTTAATCGATCTGGTTTACATTTCAAAGTGAAAGAGAGCGGCCTTAAATGTCGCTTGGCACTACCGGCCCCGTGGCCTTGCCGAAGGTAGTGCAATATCAAGGTCAGTTTATGCGAATTTAAACTGTGCTTAAACAAGTGTTTGGGGTTCAACTTGCAATTACAGTTTGGATATCCTTTTTTGTAACTCAACGCGAAGTTTTATTATTTACTCCCTTTTCTTAATAAAACTGCCCATAAATAATGATATTTGTCGCCAAAGTAAACAAAAACTTTTTTCATTTTACAAAACTATTTTACTGACTCGATATTTTTGAGCTTACGATTTTCGAATTGTGGCCGCTTTTATTTGTGTGTAAAAAAAGATTGTAACTAACGAACACAACTTGTGTCGAATAGAAAATTCGAGCTGTGACGGACGCAATTCCCCCTCAAGCTGCGTCACTAGAGTGTTTGTGAATCCTGTGTTCTGTTAGTTTGAAAATTCATTGATTGATTATCTCCTGTACAAGTTTTGCAGCTACTAGCTACATGGACGATTATCTCTGAAATTGTCGGCAACTTTTGTAGTTAACCGTACCTGTATGTCTTTCACACTTTGGTATTTTTTTAACACCTCGTCAACTTTGGTCCCTCGGCTAGTCCTCAAAGAACTTGTTTTTGGAGTACCAGACAACAATCCCTTCTATCCCCCCCATCTGGAAATCTTGAAGACATCCTAGAAACACTAAATATTCCAACCAACTGCTGTATGCAGTTTCTATAGTTTTGTAATTGTTGTTGTGTTTTTATTATTTGCAAGTAGTTTTTTATTCTATATCCATAGATAAATGATTGGTGTCGGCGCTCGACCGCCCAGACCAATCATTTATCTGAGTCTATTCAAAGAGAATTATACCTAATCTAGGCATCGTAACGTTTTTTAAATAGTTGCGTATACCAGACATAGGTATAAGGTAGTCAAGGCAAAGGTAGTGCTAACTGAATATCCTCGGGCCTAGCAGGAACCTTTGACAGCGGCGTAAACGTAACGTTAACGAATGAAAGGGGCATGCCAAGTCTCCATAGTAATTTCGGCCCACAGTGCACACCTGTGCTATGTACTGATAATTATAGTAGGCGATGGCAGCAACTAATTCCTAAAAGAAGTGGTTTATAAAAAACTTGGCATTTTTAAGTTATCAATTATTTTTGTATGTTATTAACACAAGTTATATGACATATTATGTGCAATGTCATTTTATAAATTATTTTTATTTATTTGTGAGTATAATGTAATAAAACAATATTATATTTCAGTTTTACACATTTATTCATCATCATTGTATACTACTAATACTTCATCTAAAAATTGAGCCGGTGGTAAAATATTGTTTTGATGCCGTGCTCATCCTAAATACCACAACACAGTCATGACGTGGGCACAGCATCCTACCGTTCGACGGCCTACAATACAATTACAGCAATACTGTTTTATTGCTTCGCAGCCTGTATTAATTGTACTGTATAAAATATACACAAAGTATACTTTGCGACTAACGTGCCGACTAGCAATTCTTGCCCTTAACAGAAAAGAATTAGGTCCAAATATATTACCTTCCATCATCCTGTTTCTAATATTTGTGCATATTTCAATATGATAGCACCCATTAACCTCCTATGCTCGCCATAGTAGGAGCGAGCTTGTTTTAATTGGTAAGTCCCGCAGGCAATCAATGTTAATTCATTTATATTTAATCTAGGGAATTCACTAACATTTTCATTGCTCACAGAAACATTTTGAAAATCTGCTCTTACTCTATTCAGATTGTGATCTCTTACATAATCACACAGATCATTGTATCTACTCATGTTACGGTTCACTATATCCAATATTTGAGCAGCATGCTCTCTAACTTGAACTCTTATATGATATTTATTAATAAGAGCAGCAGCCACGGAAAAATCAATCATGATGTGCTTAGAAGCCCTGTTGAAAAATGTTTGTCTGAATATTTTGAATTTTGTCTTAAAGATGCCATTTACAATCCAGCGACATAATGTTACAGCTCTTGTCTCGTTAGCATCCTGAGTTGAAAGCTAGGTTTCACCTTCTTGAGACAAAGGGACATATACACTATAGCCACAAATACGTAATAATGGCAATCGAGTCCCTAAAGCCTCTATCCAATATGAAAACATCCCCTGGTAGGAAAAAGCGTCGACAAGAGCTGTTTTCATTTGAGAATTCTTATTTAATGATTTCTGCATCACTTGTTGTCGCAGGGTAGGGCCAAGGACATCGATGATATAACCATAGCTGCATACTAGCAAAAATGGTTTTACTAAATTGCGGTACTTGTGAAGAGAGTAAGTAATTTTTTGGTAGAGATAATTTGAGCTTTTCTCTATATAAACATAAGTGCCATCAGCAATTACAATAGGTTTTCTGTCTTCACCCCCAAAAAGGCCATTCGGAATTAAAAGATTTCTTTGAGAGATATCTTCTCTCGAAATATGGTTTAATCCAAGATTTCTCGGGACAAAGTCCTGGTCTAATATTTCATGAGCTGTATTCATTAAAGATTCTAATGTGCTTCTAGGCACTCGTAACAAAGATGCAATGCGCTCATCACTATCTCCTGTTCACAACTTCATTAAGTAGGCTGCAAGTGCAAACGCTCCTCTGTGTTTTCAAAAGCATATATTCTTTTAATAGAGAAAGTACTTCTTCCATTTGTTCTGAGCTAAATGTTTTAATAGGATTACATATAGATTCTAAACGTAATTCCCATGAGTTACTGCTCAAGTAATAAGAACAGATCCTACAATCTGAAGGCACATAATAATTATTGTAGTCGCAAAGTAAACTCGAACTTAGCTATTTCTAAGGTGTGTCTTCGCATCCTAGATACATTCACACAACAGTTTATACACCGTAGATCTCCACGCACAACAGTAGATGAAGACTGTTGAGAAACGCTAGATCCAAAAGGAATGCCAAGGTCGTCTGTCGAAGCACCTATCACCAAATTCAAGTTCAATGTCGTCGTGAGTAGCGGAAGCGGAATCCATTAACAGGCCGTGGTCATCGGGTGTAGAAGAATCGCCAAAGTCAGTATTCATGGTAATAGTCGTCGTAAATTGGTAGGTATTTAAATACAAATCACAGAATACGTCTATAACTCAAACAGCACAAAATATTGAAAACACAAACTACATAGGGATCTTTGTAATTGAAAACAACGTTTTCAGTTTTCCGGCGTCTGACACTTAAAGCTGGTGTTGCCAAGACACAAAAAAGAAACAAAAATAATGAAAATATGAGAAGGATAACAGACGATATTATTATTTTAATGCAATACAATCTTTAAAATATATTATATGTAATTACTTTTATTTTATATAATCGAAATCATTGCAAAAACTAACATTAGGTATAAATATTATATAATTATATTAAGTATTATATTATAAATTGTATTATTTCGATTACCTGACAAAATAATATTTTTAGTAAGGGCAACATTTTTATGTGAGAAAGTCATAGAAAGTACTTGTCTAGGTTCCTGTTCGTTTACTTGTTAAATATTTTTTGTATAAAGTTGCCGAGTTGTACAGATTAATGAATACAAGGAAGGAGTACCCTAAAAATTAATACAATTTTTGAATATAACCAATTATGTGTGCACTTCTGGGCCTAAAACTGGCATTCTCCTTTGCATGGGCTCTGTCATGATTTTGACAGATTTTCATACAATTTTCATTCGATAGCGTTACGTTAAGGAAGTTATGTTACAAGTTGCTTGACCAGAGATGCTCAATATATTTTTTTAGAATCTCCTTTAAATGCATTGTTAGGTTTAGGTACTCGTTATCATTTTATCTATCTATCTACTAATATTATAAAAATGTACAGTTTGCGACTTTGTGAGGTTGTAGGGGCTAACCTCTGGACCAACTGGACCGATTTTTAAAATTCTTTTACTGATAGAAAGCTTTATTTGTGAATGTCAAAGGCTATTATAGCCTTTTTTACCCGAAAAAATGAAATAAGTATAAATATCGTCTCAAGTGTTGAAAAATATAAGACTTATCTGGTTTACTGTCATATAACTTGGACGGATGGTTACCTAAATGATGGACGAGGAAGTTGAAACTTAAAACGTATTTAAATTAACGTAACATCGCTCGATTTCGACTTTTTTATTAAATAGTCAAAATCTAATAGCTACATACGAAAATACACATAATATAGTACAAATATAACCCTCCTTTTGGCAATCAGGAAATAAACGTAGCAGTAATATTATCCTGACGCCTAACAGAACCACACTCGTTACAATTGAAAATGTTTAACGTCAAACGAAGTGAGCACGGGACAGCAATTATATTTACAAAGAGGAAAATACAACAATATACTTTGAAACAATTATATAATGCGAAAAATTAATTTGTTTTCATAGAAAGACCTAAAGTGCACTATCAAACAATATTTAATCATCAGGACACCCTAGTTTGCCGACCGTACATATAGCACGTTGTATGCACACTGTACATATAGCACGTGGCTGCTTGTTTCTGATACGCTGTGCGCTGAATGCGAGCCTGGCCTCGTTAAATCCTTGCTGAGCGATCTTAAGGGCCCTCATACCCGTCTTAACTAAGAATCTGCTCGGGTGACCACGCTAGAGCCTTTTCACGTCTTTTATATTTAAAATATATTTTAAATAATGTGATGCTTGAATAAATATATAATGAATATTATAAATGCGAGGGTATTTGAGAATGGATGCTATTTTACGCAAAAATCTAAACTGTAAAAAATAATTCATTCTCATAAAAAGATTCAATATCCACTTACATGATACCAAGATATTTATTTTATAATTACGTTAAATTCGGACTTATACTAATTATAGAAAGCTATTGCACAGTAGTTTTTTTTATCTTCTTTTTACTTTCTAGATCTGGTTAGTCTTATAACTATGAGACGTCTTTCTACGCTTATAACCTGAATCGCGACTATAACAACCAGTGAATAATATTTGTAAATATAAAATTATGATAAAGTATGTACCTACTTACTTTTATATTTCAAGTCATAAATAAGGTAATCTAAATAAACCTTTAAATTTAAATGTGATAATTTGTGAAGGTACAGACTTAAATGTCAAGGAAAATCTACGAATTAATTCAATGTCTGACAGGCTTTCAAGTGGTAAATAGTTGACTAAGTTATAGAATACTACATGTTACATGTTGCCCGCTAAAGGCAGCCACAGACGAGAGGCCGATCGTTTCAGTAGTTAGAACTGACGCCTGAACGGATTCGAGCCCATACACGGAAAAAATCGCATCCGACCCAACTGACGTCAGTTCGGCCTGAACGGATTCGAGCACACACACGACACGATTTTGCACCCGTTCAGGCCGAACTGAAGGCAGACCGGACCATGTATGGGCCCCTTTATTCGTACGCGCAAAAGGGAATCATGCTGAAACCGAACGTTTTGCCGCTTTAAAAAGGTAGCAAACTTCGGTCCGGTAAAAAAAGGTCCAGTAGTTTCGGAGCCTATTGAGTGCAAACAAACAAACAAATCTTTCCACTTTGTAACAATGAGTATTTAAATTAATAGATTAAAAAAAGATTCAGTAAATAATTTTGAAGTATTTAATTAGCAGGTGCATATTAGATTGCCAGGTATTTTACTATAAAATCTCATGTTTTAATATAAATACTCACATGGGAATGTTCTTCATAGTAAAAATAATAAATAAAGAGAAACTTAATAAAAGTGTCCCGTTTATCCCAGTTTCATGGTCACCGCTCCATATTGAGGTATCCGTCTAGCTTAAATATTGAAAGCACAGGAGCCTCAAGCCTTAAGCTGTATTTATATGGCTATACGTCTTATGTGTTTCACCGCCAGTGTATACAAGACCTATCTGTTTTGGATTAATGTAGAATAAGATTACTCTATGCTTATAATTCTTTCGTCTAGGACTTTTGACACCTTATTGATAAAAATATTTACAACACGGATACGCTAATTCATGTTGCTTTCTTTGTCTGTCAAGTGACTTTTCCAACGTATCAGTATGTAAAGATGTGAACATCCATAAAGTGTGCTCTTCTTACTACTGTAATAAATGTGAATGTTTGTGAGGATGGATGTATGAATGGGTGTTGGTTACTCCTTCACGCAAAAACTACTGAACAGATTTCGATGAATTTTGGTATGGTAGTAGTTTAGGCTGTGGATTAAAATATAGGGTACTTTCCATCCCGAAAAAGTTCATTGTTACCGTGGGATACGGTATTTACGCGAGTGGAGCCGTGGGCAAAAGCTAGTAATTCATATACTGCTGCGAGGTGTGTGATATAAATGCAGGCTGATCCACTATGAAAAGCTAGTCAAAATTATTATTAGATAATGTCAAATGAGGTCATGCACCTCTAGTATAGTAACATTCTCTGTTGAATCTGAAAATGCAACAAGTTTCACAATATAAATTATATTCTTACTAATATGATTAACGCGAAAGTTTGTAGTATATATAAAGATGTATGGATGTTTGTTGCTCTTTTATGCAAAAAATACTGAACGGATTTTGACAAAATTTGGCTTGGTTGTAGTTTAGAGTCTGGATTAACATACTGCCTACTTTTTATCGCCTAGCATGTTAGCAAAATGTAAGGTTCCCGCAAGATTTCATTTCGCGCGCACGGGGTCGTGGGCATCATCTAGTGAGTTATAATTAGACTCAATCAATTTTATTAATTATTAACGTAGGCATAATACTTATTTTATTACCCGTTAAAAACACGAACGAATTAAAATGTAATTGTATCGCGAAATTCTGCGATGGCTTTGTGCAGTTTTGTATAGCATAGTTTCTCAGTACTTTGTCGCGAATAACGTTGTAACTTTCCACTGGTGCGTTCTGTTTAAAAATGCGCTCCACATTAAAAAAGTTTTAATTGAGATGGATTGTCCCGAGACGAAAGAATTCACGAATTTGCTGTAAAAACTACTCGTGGGGAATAAAATAGATATATCTATTTTTTTAACTACTTATAAATATCAGGACATAATATCCTTTTTCTGTATAAAAAATAAATCCTTTAATGGCATGTCAGTATGATTTTAAATGGACGGATTGCATGGGTATAATTTGAAATACTTATAGAACTTCTAGAATCCATAAGATGCGCTTTCGATCGCATTTATGATTGTCGTACCTCTAGTTTATCCACTCTGTTGAAGATTTTTATTGAATTCAGGATACTGCATTCTGAAAATGTAATCATTTGATCTCAACGGCTTTTAGCCATCTTCTGCCATGTATCTCTCTTATGATCATCACTTTCCTAGATTCTCTACATCTTTCTGTTTTACTATGTTAAGTATATCTGTCACACAGACACTTTGCAGTCCGGTAATTGTCTCTGTCAGTATGCGGGTCACATATTAATGAGTCTAATTAGCGTCGATTAATAGGCTAGGTGCTGTGTGCAGGATGTTTGTAATTTCCAGAAATTATTGCCCAACAAACAAAGCCCAGTCATTGGTGGTTTTTTTAATTAGTGGCCTGTTCTATAAATATTATAAATTAGATTTTGAGTGCACTGAAAATTGGTGTTTAATTAGGTGTGGAAAATAATGATATAGTAGGTATGTGGATTAAACAATGACGTCATTAAATATACTCATTAGTAACCGGCTACCACATCTTTTTGACTGTGGGTACAATAATCATATTTACACAATTAATGGTCGCCCTGCGGTCGAAATTCACCTATATTCATTTATACATTATTTTTCCTGAAAATGTTGTAACAGATTGACAAACGGCAACGTGCAATAAAATTGTATCTATCAAACGCACGGTAGTATATGTTAATAATCTGAGATAGCGTGTCTTGTTGTTATTTTTAATGTGAAACTTTTATTACGTCGTCTCAAACTTTTTCGTCTGTGTGTTGCATGTCGCGTGACGGTCGGCCGCGGAGTAGGGATAAAGTGAAAGGCGCTCGTCAGAGCAGCCGAGGTCAATATGGCGGCGCCTATAGTTCGCATCAGCTGACCGTGTAGTGTATGGACTAGTAATCATTTGTGCCAGTGCTCCACGCTATTTTTTTTTTATTAAGTTTCACTTTTACCGTGGTTTCATAAAACCATACAATCCTTTTCTTGATATTGGTTTACAACCCAAAAATACTTCACATTAGTAAGGCCCTCATAAACATCTTATGCAAATAGGTTCGCTTTACCTATAGCGTGATCTAGCGGCAAATCAGCGCCATCTAGTATGCCATATGAGAACCAAAGTTCCTTAAGAAAATTAACTTAAAATCTAACGCATAAACAGTCTGTATATTGATAAAGACCGCATTTAACTCGTTATGTAGTTCACGCGAAGACACAAGAAGCGCATTTTATTGTTATTAAGTTTCACTTTTACCGTGGTTTCTTATGAAACCACACAATCCTTTTTTATTAATTTTATATGTGGAGGAAGGTGTGCAGAAAGCTAATAGTTTTTAAATAATGCTTTTATTTAAAAAATGATTGCTTTCTGGCACACCTTCCTCCACATAAACTTTAACTGCGCTAAATATCATACTCCTCCGTTCGCACAGTTCTCGTAAAACTGTACCGATTTTTTTAAGTTACACGTATTAATAAAATATAATTATATGATATGATGATGATGATAATTCAAATCTAACGCATCAAAATCATTTCTATTGAAACACCCAATCCAGAGATCTTCTTACTATATGTCGCTTACGTTACAAATATGTCGCTTACATTACAGATATGTCGCTTACGTTTGTTTGAAAATTTGCCATTTATCTTTGTCAGAGATTGCACCCCAGTCCGTAAGGTTCTAGTGTAGGCATAATGCACAAACTTCAACTAATAAACCCAAGCTGTAAAGTAAATGAAGTTAGGCGAGAGACTCTCATGTACAGTCGAAAAACACTCCACGTTTCGACCTTATCACTATGGCGATAGGGTTCAAATGTGACTCGAACTGTCTGCCTCGTGTAGTAAATAAGGGTTAATTTGCGAGTTCAACAAGTCCCTTGTTTGTGGAGGCATTGTTGTTTGACCTCTACAACTTTATGGACGCCTGGTATTTTTCACTACTAATTGTTGAAAGTCAAGTGGTGACGGCCAAATTCTTGAACGCTTGTTAAGTTTAGGGACTCTCTAAATAACTGGCTGTCTGTGTCTCTATTTTTTATGAAACTACGAAACGAGCAGACACTTTAACACCAGAGGAGTTACATTTGTAACTCTGGTTGCGCACTTACGATCCTAGTCTTAGAAAGCCCAATCCCGTCTTGGGCATTCAGTAACCTTACTCACTCGGCGAAACATAACGCAAGCGTTATTTTACGCTGGATTTCTGTGAGGCCGTGGTATTTATCCGGTCGCGCCCATTCGTGCCAAAGCATAGCACCCCCTCGTTTAAGGAGCGTTTAAGTATTAGGCCGTTAGGACTTCGAATTAGTTTGTGGTTTTGCACAGGCGATCCTGTCAGTTACTGTAAAGTCGTAAAGTATTATAGCTTAGTGTCAGTTCACACCAAGACGCAACGCGGTGCGCACTTTATAACAGCGATTCATTTTATTTTATTTATTTATTGATTGATCTTTTTATTTTATTTATTAAAGGTCGCTTTTAAAATCTACGGTCATTAGCGACCACAAGTATTAACAGATAACATACTGCGAGTATGTATTTAGTATAGAGTATTTCTAGCCCATTAGCTGTTCCATAGTTTTTTAATATTTAACTTTAGATATTTTTAAGATCAGAAATATTCGAAATCATCAAATTACATTCATTTAAATTTGTGGCTTCCTTAGCTAGAACATCTGCTTTTTCATTTCCCGGGATGCCTTGGTCACTAGGAATCCAAATAATTTTAATAGAAAAGTTATTATCAGTTAGATTTGTTAGATTTTTTTTATAATATTAATTAAGGGATCAATATTTTTATTATTCGATAAAGTAATCAAACATGATAGTGAATCAGAAAAAAAAAAATTTTTTTTGCAGTCGTAGGATTATTATTAATGAACTCCAAACATTTCAAAATGGCTATAGCCTCGCATGTGAATATAGATAGATGTATAGTCACAAAACTTGTTTTCTGAAACAATTGCACAACCCGTTCTATCATTGTAAACAAATCCATCAGTAAAATACAGAGTATAATCCGAAAATTGTTCTGTGAGTTCATAAAAATAATTTCTATAAATATAGTCAGGAGTAGATTCTCGGGGACATTTGCTAGCTATATCTATATTTATTTTATATTTCATTTTATTCCAAGGTAAGGTTCCAATTGCTTATAAGGAAAATGACGACAAAATAATGGAGGTAGATCAAATTTAATTTCTCTCAAATAGTTTTTAACTCTGACTCTAATATGAACAGAAAGAGATCGTAAGCTGTATTATAATATATCAGACAATGATGTTTGTTTTGAAAAGAGAGAATCTATATTATTAACAATATGTTTGGCTGCATACGTAAGGCATAGCTCCTTCCTTCGATATTTTAAAGGTATTTCATCAGACTCAACAAAAATACTGTCAACTAGATTTGTTCGAAAGGCTCCTAAACTTAACCTTAGAGACGTATTATGGATACTTTCTAAAATTTTAAAAATATTATTTGATGCCGAGTCATACAATATCGAACCGTAATCAATTTTTTGCCTTATCTAGGCTTTGTAGGTATTCTTAATACATTTACTATCAGATCCCAAACTATTTTATGACAAAAATTTTATAATATTCATTCTACAATAACAATCAGATTTAAGTTTTTTAATGTGTGAAACCCAATTCAATCTAGGATCAAAGGTAAGTCCCAATATTTTTGTTTCATTCACTTCATTTATCGTAAGTTATTAAGGAATACATTCAATTTATCTTCATTTTTCTTTTTTGACAATACCATGACCTCAGTTTTGGTTTCAGAAATCTTAAATCCTGTTTCTAGACTCCATTTACTTAAATTGACTAAGGTGTCTTGTAATTTTTTTTAAATAATTTTTAGATCATTACCACTACATCCAATTGTTAAATCGTCTGCAAATAAATACCCTTTAATAGATGGTTTTATAATCTCTAAAACGTTATTAATAATTGATCTTTATTTACCAACTACACAAGAAAATACACGTTTCATGGCAAGTAAATCAAAGTCAATGTCGAAGGCGCCGCTATCATCGCGTCGCGATGTGAACTGACCGTAAGACAATACATAACACTAAATAATAAAATGCGCTTGTCTAAATCTTTGATTCATAAAGCCTTCATATTAACCCCATAGGGTTACACATACAATATGTTACTTAGGAGTTCACATTTTACCGCACAATACAGTAACTAATGTTTCCTTTGAAGTTCAATCTCGCAAGTTACACTCAAGTATCGCGAGTTGTACATCTCCCTCAATAAGTTATATTATAAGTCATACTTTATTGGACTAACACCCGGTTTCTGAAAGGCTAATCAAATAGTTGATGAACTAACACGTTGTTGAGTTGACAGGCCTGTTAAGTCAATTTCCGTTTCTGAAACGCTGATTAGTGAAAAATTTACTAATCATTGATCAAATTGACATGACACATACAAGACTTAAATAGCTTTCCAGAAACCGAAAACAGCGCTAGACGTGTTGTTTGACCATTCGTTTGACGTTTTGTTAACTAACACGATGATCAAATCAAACGGCTGATCAAGCTTTTTGCAACTCAATTTACACTTGACAAGAGATTTGACCGCTGATTAGTTAATTTTGGTGTTGATTAGCCTTTCAGAAACCGGGGGTAAATCTGTTAGAGTAAGTCCTTTGAAGTTTAATTATGTATTATAATGCGAATATTATTAATTTAATTATGTATTATAATCTTTGTTCTATTTTCTATATTCTTATTAATATTTAGTTGTAATTAGACATATTTCCTACGCTTATTTCATTTTTAAGTTAAAATCAATTGTACCATTGATATCTATGTGTATAGTACTATGGTGGTGTAATGTCAAAAGTGGCAGAATAAAGATTTATTTATTATTTATTTAATATTAACTAACTAGCTTTTGCCCGCGGCTCTTCCCGCGTAAATACAGTATCCCACAGGAACACTACATTTTTTCGGGATAAAAAACAGTATATGTGTGTATCCCAGAGCTCATCACACATCTATCATCACAGACTTTTACATTAATAATGTAAGAACATAATGTGTATATAAATCAAATATAAGTCTTGTTCTATAGCTTAAAAAATAAAATATAGCTAAGAAATATCGAAAAATAACTTAATCAAGAGCATGCCCGCAGGCCTAGCATGCGCACCCTAGAACACCGAAAAATCGACTAAATGACAGATTGAAGAAACCTTACCTAATACCATTCGGAGCAAAATAGGTCTTTTTGTAAGGCAGCAAGGTCGATGCATCGTCTTTATGAGATACAAACTTTTCTTTTCCTCCCGAGCATGGGCTCCCAAAATAGCATCTTTTGACAGCTAAAGTAGAGTTATTTTATTTCAATGTCAAATAGTCTGACAATAATGTCAACTACTCCACATCTTGGCGCTCCTAGACAAATTGTTTCTTTACGTTCTGTCATTTACTTGAAAATTTGTTCGTTTTTGCCAGAAGATTTCCCGTTAGCCATTTTAAAAATATGGCTGTTTAGAAATATTGAATAGATATATTTTGCAACAACTATTTTGGATAGGATATTTCGACATGTCTAAGGAGGGTTCCGTAACTATCAACGAGCAATGTTTTTTTTTCAAATTACCATTCGTAATTTAAACAATTTTCCTACTGAGTATTTAACCTATCAACACAAAGCTACAAATTGCTACCATTTATAGTTTAAAAATGCCAGGGACAGCCCTCTCCAACTGGTAAACACTTTGGGGGTCGATTACTCGAAAATAGCCTTTATTTAAAAGGCCTATTAATTAAAATTTATTATTATTATTTAAAAAAAAAACCTATTCGCCGATATACCGCACGATGAAAAAAAAATACACCCCCATTTTACACGTATAAATACCGACCCCTTAAATATAAAAATAATATTATTTTATGGTGCCGAAAACAAAATCTATACATAATCTACAACTAAACAAAATTTCATCAATTTAAATTCATTATTACAGAAGCTAGATAGGCGGACAGACAGACAGACAAATGGACAGAGCGAAACTATAAGGGTCCCTTCTAGTGCAACGGTACCCTAAAAACTAAGGATTATGGGGATTTTTTGAAGAATCGGTAGCTGCGTAGCATTCGTAGCACGCTGCGTAGCAAAACGTAGCGCGCTTGAAGCTACGCAGCACGCATAACTTTTTCTTCTTAAAAAAAATGGATTTGGATTACGATTCCCATGTCTTACTAAAAATCGAGAGAGGCTTGACCGATGTGGCTAACTTTGGTCTTTAAATAATTGTGCAAGTTCAGGGAAGGTTTAAACGGTGAGAATGAAAAAATTGCGAGGAAAATCATGCATACTAATGTCAAAATGGTTCACTTTAATTGGTTCATGTGAACACGGCTTATGCGTCATTGGTAAATTTTGACATATGTACGCTTGATAAAATTAAACCTTATTATCTGCTGTTTAAATCTCTTAACGTCGAGACGAATTTGTTTCCCATAAGAATTAAGAAACTTTGTATGATAGTGTCACATTGACCGCTTATCGGCATTATAGCGCAGTTGCAGTTCAAAATGAACTTTATTTATTAATTTCCTAAAGTTTATTTCGTATATTTCGTAAATATTTTCCTCATTCAGACTTTTTGGAATCACAAAAACTTTTTTTATACCATACAACTGTGAGCAGACTTTAATTCTCATTACACGGTCCTTGTTCTAATCACCATCGTTCAGGAAAGGGCGCAATTTCACTCCCCGTTTGATGTGAGGCCCTCATTAGACTTTGTTCTTTCATTTTTGCGGACCGGAAAATTAGCTGTTTCTTGGATGTTTCTAGCGTGTTCCATACAATAGACGATTCTCAACCTTCCTAAAAATACAAACTATTTTCAACGAATGATTTCAAAACTAAGGATAAGGAAGATAAGGTCTGCACAATAATATACACATTGTCAGATTGCATGGACAAGATAGCAGATATCCGTTAGATAGATAGATAAACTCTTTATTGCTCACATTTAAGAATACAATCAGTAGACTACAACTTAACTTATAATCTAAATGTGGGCAAGGGCGGCCCGATATGGCATGGAAGAGATCGCTTATAGCGATAAGCTCTATAAGCGATCTCTTCCAGGCAACCCAGTAGCACAGGAGAGGTAAAATAACTAAATAAGCAGTGTAATACGATAAGTCAAGAAAACTGTCTAGAAAGTTAAGCAATACTTACATAATAAATATAATCTATATGCTTTACAAATAATATACAATTGTTCAAATAATAAATAGGTACTTATAGTTAGTTTAGCGAGCGACTTTGTTCAAAAGATAGTTATGCAGTTTGCATTTGAAGATAGCAAGTGACTTTGACTCTCGAATGTTACGTGGTAGGTCATTCCATATGAGCGCAGCCATTACAATGAAATAACCACTGAAGTAACCTGACTTTGTAAATAGCACATGAAGTTTCCTACTATATCCTGAGCGTAGTGCACGTATTTGGTCAGTGCTCCGATAGTGAAAACACTCCTTCAGATAGGAGGGAGAGCGAGGGTCAAATAGGACATTAAACATAAATATAAGAATATGCTCATCCCAACGGAGCCTGATGGGCAATCAACCAAGTCGCTGTCGAAACTCAGAGACATGGTCGAACTTGCGCAGTCCATACACGAACCTAATGCAAACGTTTTGTAACCTTTCTAATTTATTAAGATATTCCTCATTAAGGTCGATCATACAAACATCCGCATTGTCCAGTATTGGTAGAAGTAAAGACTGCGCAAGCTCGACTTTTGTCTTTATGGGAAGTAGGTTCTTCCAACGCCTAAGCGCCCCACCGCAGCAAAGAACCTACGACTGACTTCAGAGATGTGGTGAGACCATTTAAGGGTCGAATCAAAATACACACCCAAGTTTTCCACTACATCGCTACAAGGTAATGTTACATTGTCAAATGTAATGCTAGTGATAGCACCATAGTTAGGTCGATTGATCAGTTTTGATCCACCGATGACTATAATTTGCGACTTGTTGGGATTGACTATTAAGCCATGACATTGACTCTAATGGAGGATTGTCGCAAGGTCCTTATTTTATATTGTCAAAATAGCGGAATTAAGGTCATCAGCAGAAGCGTGGGTATAAATTTGGAGATCGTCCGCATAGAGGTGAAAGATACAGGAGAGGTGGAGGTAAGGAAATTTGAAATGAAATGAAATGAAAATGGAATAAAGGATAGGGGACAAAATACTACCCGTGGTACGCCAGCAGATATATCACAGAAGCCAGATACGCGATCATTGGCCCGTATGCATTGCTGCCTTCCAAAAAGATAATCCCGAAACCACTCCAGCACTGGATGTGAGAAGTGAAGCGCGTCTAACATTGCAATAAGGACGTCGTAGTCTACGGTGTTGAACGCATTACTAAAATCAAGTAGGGCTAAGACAGTAAGTTGTTGATAAGACATGGCTAGGCGCACATCGTCAGAGACCTTGATTAGAGCAGCAGTAACGGTACTATGCCTAGGGCGAAAACCGGATTGAAGAGGACTAAGCAAACCATTGTAATTAATGAACGTACTAACTTGGTGATAAACAACGCGCTCAAAGACTTTTGATAGGAATGGTAGAATTATCAATCTTACTTTACCTTACTTTGTTTATTCTCCCGTAGAAAGAAATCATGGTTATGCTACGCGTGCAGGTTTTACGAAACGTGCAGATAAAGTGTGGCAGATTATAGAAAATATAGTATATTCAAAATAATAATTACTTCAGCTGCCCAGATGTCGAAAGGCGCAACCTATTCACCGAGAGTGCTTCGCCCGGTCGTTAGCGGTTCTCATTTTTACAAAATACTCGTTTGAAACTTCACTAATACTTTAAATATCACTCTGAAAAACGAATGGGAACAACACTATTACATAAATATTTAAATATTCTTTGCCTTAAATAACGTTAAAAAATATATAAGCCAAAATCTGTTTGATAGATGTCACATTCTATTTCCCTTTTTAGGATTCCGGAGTTCACGTCTCGGAACCCTTATGCTTAAAGGCCAATTTTTGTATCCATTTTTCATTCCGCGCCTCATGTATTTCCGTCATTTCGACTCAATTAATCGATATTCTGATGGCAATTTTATCGCTTTTTAATACGCAATAGCGATGGAAATTTTACCCGATAGTTTGTGGGGTATTATTTTTATATATTTTTTAAATGATTAATAAAAACAAACGACAGGCTAAATGCCCGTACATTTTTTACCCACATATTACAAATCTAATGCTCAGGAAATTTATATATTTACTACAATTATAATTTTTTACGAAGCCCATCACGGTTTTAAACTAAAGTGTAAGTAAAATATACTAAGATCAAGGTCACCTTCTTTCCCGTGCCCTTTTAATAATTTTGTCAGTTAAAGCTTTTTATTCGTCTCGTATGGCCGTTCGATTCGTATCTTTCGATTCTCAATGTACTCTTTCGTTCGATGAATAGATATTTTTGTAACCACCATCAGGGCGTATACGAGTACCACGTCCATGGAACGGCGGTGCAAGACAACTCCTGGCTGATGTTCGTGACCAGGTTTGGTAGGTTGTATCTAAGTTCAAAGACGTTTTCGCGTTCAATGAACGGTAGTTGATTTGTATCTCCAATGAGGATGACGTCGTGTACACCCGTCAGCTTAGCTGCCATTATGATGGAGCCATAAGTTCATAAGTGCCTTGTCCACGATTATGAGACAACTTTGAACCATTTACTAACACCGAGGCCATCGTTCGCACTTTAGTTCTCTCCTCATTGCCAGTGCGCTGCGATAGCCTCAACCTCAGGTCCTTGGCTGCCTCCATAGTCGTGGTTATAACGTCGCCACCCTCATTTAAAGTTTCAACTATCCAAGTTGTCTTGCCACAACCCGGAACCCCGTTTACCCAGGTGAAGTTCGATGGTTTTGCTTACTCCACCAATTCCAATCCAGAGACCAGGTCGCCAGCGATGGCCTCTGTCCATTAACAGTATCCTCTGCTCTAGCATGAGCATAGTGAAATCGCTAACTACCACTATTGGGTCGCCAGGTGGTACGTTGAACCTAGTTTGTCTGGACTCGCACTTGGCCGGTTTTATTTATTTTCACCTCTATCGCATTCGTATTTTCGCAAATTTCAAGTTGTAAAATTCTACACAGAAGAATAAAACGCATTATTTACCAAGATCATGAATCATCTTTTATTAGTCACAAATTCAGCTGCATGCTACAGTACACAACACTCGAAGGCAACTAATTGGTTGCCTTTGAGCCGGATCAAAGCAACCAGCGCATGGGCATGTCCACAGACGTACGATCGGCTATTACACCACGTTAAGAGTGATGATTTTTTATAGGAAAGGAGCAGAATTTGATGAATCTTTTTATGCTAAACAATTATTTACAGCAAATATAACATCATATAATTAAGTTAAATCTAACTGAGTTATCCGAATCTGTTAGATTTACTTACTGTTTCTTTATCTATGTTTAGTGACACTTCCGCAAGTCTAAATCCAAGTTGGTCCAAATTTAGCAGTAGCCAGAAGTGATCTGCGAAATAAATGGAAGTTGTCACGGCGCTGATTCTGATTTATGACTGTATGAAGCGGACGGACGGACGTGATTAAAGAAACTTCGGCCTATACATGGCAAAAACTTAAATATGCCTATACAATATTATGTACATCGCGCTAGCCTACTGGATGAGATAGTTTACATTCATACTACTATGTGTTCACTTTTTTAACATCTGTAACACGAGAAACGTAACTCTGGGACTATAATATAATCCGGAATCCGGCGGGCCAGGGAATATGTTAGATCTTTGAAAATAGGATTCTGCGCCAAAACAATAGAGTTGAAAATCGAAGTGTCGACTGTCGAGCTGTAATGTATGCTATTGACATTTGACTCGACACTTGTGTGTCCGATTTTCAGCTCTATTTTCAGTTTATTTTCACTTTTGGCGCAGAGTTCTATTTTCAGTGCTCTGAATTCTTCCGGACCCGCCGGATTCCGTTCCGGATCATATATGCTCAGCCCAAGTGATCTACCAGAATAATAATTTATGTAATTAATGAAAATCTGTCAAAATGAATATAATTGTTATTTATTCAATATTATATAATGGTGACAGTCATTAACCGACCGGCCGTGAATAGTGACAGTCATTAACTGACTTCCAAAAAAGGAGATGGTTATTTAAATTTTTGCCTTCTAGTCCTTTTTGTTTGTCTCATCGATAACCACGAGATTAAGAACTTGAATACATTAGTGACTAGAGTTAGTATGGTAGAAACCTCTTACAGCCCGTTTCAATAACCTATTTACTAATAACTATTTGTTAAAAACGTCGTAATTCAATCATTTCCCGGTTTCATGCGATACAAATTTGACGTTAGTAACAAATAATTACTGGTAGATAGGTTATCGAAACGGGCCGTTAAGGAAATCCCAATTTAATGTCATTTCCTTCTATCATTTACTATTTTCGCACACTATATAATCTTCGATAATATGTTGACTGTCTGTTTTATTTATAAATGTTATTTTAAAGGAAGATGAATGTGCCTTTAAAAAACTGTCTTTAAAATATATTGAAACGGCTTTCTGATACAAATAAACAATGTGAATCGGCAATAAATACTTGGGAGCGGCGCGTTCGTCACTGCTAATGTAGGCCTATTGACCAGATCAGAAATAAATTAGACTGATACAATTCACTGAGAAAATTGATCAGCCATTTGTAAATATTTTTACATACCTATGCCCATCATCCTGCATTCGATTTTGGTATCTTTGCATACTTTCAACCTTTACGTGTCAAGTAAAAATTTTATCTACTGCGCCGCATTGCGTTGTTTACTATATATTAATACTAGGAGTGAAAACGTATTTTACGAGAATTGTGCAACCGGAGGAGTATGAAATTTAAATATTTTTTTAAATATTTATTTTTAAATAATGCTATTCTTATTAACTTTATATAAAACATATATAAAAAAAACAACGACACTACCTCAAACTATTAACTCACACTACTGTGTATTTGATATATACAATTTTCATTATATCATTGTCAATCTGCCACAACATTTACATTCTCTTTTTTTCTACCTCAAAGGCAAAAGAACCCTTACAAAGTAAAAATTAAAAATTATATTAACTATTATGAGCTAATTTCGACTACAAGGCGATCTATGGTTATTATTAGTATGTCTGCCACTATGTATAATTCCCATGTTCATTTAGTAGTAGGTATACTTTTTTTTACCTTACTAAACTAATAGCTTTAAACTTCTATGTTGAGTTAATCGAATGATCTTATAACACCAACAGTCACAATATAGGTAACTCTACGTTTCATCAAATAGCCCATAAAATATCTGATATAAAAACTTCTGTTTACAAGATGACTCTCAAAAACATCCCAGGTAAGTACGTCTGGGCCGAATATGTTGAAGGAAATTTGCCACCGAGTTATTTCCGCTTAGAAAATACGGGAAATGAAGTGGGAACGGGAATGAACGGGATATTTCGCTTCAGATTAAACTTTGAGATTAATGGACATTCATTTGAATACTTTTGACTGTTTTGGGGCATTCGGGTCCGTTTTAATATGAATTTGCGGGTTTCGTAACGAGCATACCGTGTGATGTCTGTTTAGAAAATATCTGGATGGTTCCATTATACAATATTCATATGGTCGCTTGCACTCGATCAGCCCGCCCGAGCACAATTGACGCGACGCAATACATATAGCACGCTCCATCGAGAAAGCTATCTCGATCACATTTTTTTGTCGTAGTTTCTCGATCGTGATATGAAGATGAAGCGCGACATCAGTCGCGTAGTGTCAGATTGACAAGGGATATAAGAAATAGTTTTATAAACCAAAATAAATATAAGCTGGCATTTAAAAAATTCTAATGATATATCGTTAAGTTACATGGATCAAGTCGGCAACACGTCATAAGCAAACTTTATATACACATAATTATAGTAAATAAACAAAGAAGTTTGACTGTTTATAACACTCTTAGCGCTTCAAATCCATACGGACGGAAAAATAATAAATCAAAGCTTTACTTGGTGTGATTTTATGAATTGAAGGCGAAATTTGTTCAGATTTTTCATCTACATTATTAAAGCTGTGAGATATTAAATATGCAAAACGTTGCAAGTTTTTGTTTTATTCAACATTTAATGTTTGAAGTATTTGGAATTTCTGTAATTTATACTACCTATACTAATATAATAAAGAGGAAAGGTTTGTATGTTTGTTTGCTTGCATCGAATAGGCTCCGAAACTACTGGACCGATTTTGATGAAATTCGGCACAGATATAGAGTAAAGCACGGGGATTGAAATAGGCTACTTTTTTATCGCGGCAAAATGCACGGTCCCCGTGAGATTTTCTTTTGCGCGTACGAAGTCGCGGGAAACATCTAGTTAATTATAATAACAATAAATAACCAACATAATATCATACATTTTCTGAAATATATTTATGATATACATTAAGGAAGTGAAATTACTCGTTAAATTGTCAATTTCAATCAATTAGAGTGTCCCGCAGTCTTCTGAGTTCAAACTGTGGTCTGGGGTCGAGGACTTTACTGTAATAAATTAAATATACCTAAGGGTCTGCTCACATCAAAAGGAGACTATAATATGCAACATTTTTAAAATAGTTATTCAAAATTTAACTTTATTCAGTACACAAGAAAATACACGTTTCATTGCAAGAGCCGGGCTATGTAGAGCGATGCAATGTGAAATTCGAACTCATGCAATTAAGCTTGCAAAATGCAGCGCAGCGTCACGTATCGTCTCGTTTCGGTGTGAATTACCCTTAGTGATGTCACGAACGCTTACTTGTTTTTCGATATGTGGTTATTAAAATATTCGGTACTCGGACGCGGTAGTTCTACTATAGTAACTATTTTGTAATCTGTGGCGGTACTCGTATTTTCGTTTTATAAAATATCATGCTGTTTTGTATTGAGGCATTTGAAACTTAAGCCAAGTTAATAGATACTTTTCAGAACTAATCGCATGTTGTAGGTACATAATATGATGTATTACATACATAATAAGTATTGAGCATCGAAATAAAATTACACTATAATAAACTTGGTGTTAAGTGTATCACTTAAATAGTTTACAATTTTTCTTAACGTAGGTGAGCACAAAAGTTAGTTAAAAAAAAAACAAAAGTTAGTAAGTTAGTTATTATATTAGTATTTTTCATTTCATCTTTGAAGGTTACAAATAAAAAACATCTTAAAAGTCGTGTAATTAATTTAATAGCGAGCGAAGAGTCTCTATTAAAAGCTAAAAGGGTTGACGATTAATTACAGTGAAGGCTTATAATATTATAATTAAATTTATAAGGATCCAATTACTTTTAAACTTTAGTATCTCTGAAATATGCTTATTGTTTTCTTGTATTAACATTTCATCGATATTGGTAAAATTAGTTTTCTTCTTGTTTCGTTAAATTATAAATAAAGAGTGGACTTTTTTTTCTAAGTTCTTAAGTTACCTACTCATTTAATATTTAAGTTTAACAGCCTCCGTGGTAAAGTGGTTTAAATCTTGGCTCTCGACTCGGAGGTCGTGGATTCGATTCCCGTTTCGATTGCAACAACAAAAAATGTTGTTTCCAAGTTTGGTTAGGACAATGCAGGCTGATCACCTGATTGCCTGGCAAGGAAGATGATCCATGCGTCGGATGGGCATGTAGAAAGTTGGACCTGCGCCTGATCTCCCGCCAGTCATGTCGGTTATCCGTCCCACTAGGTTTTGAGAGTAAAGAAGGACAGAGTGATCTTGTGACATACTTAGACACTAAAAAATAACCCCTGCGTCTGACTCTCACCGAAATCGGTGTGGGGAGCTATTATTAAAAAATAAATTTAGGTTTTAGTCTTTAGAGAAGGTACGTGTTAAATCTCAGAACTATCCTACTACTATTATATATGTGAATGTTTGTGAGGATGGATGAATGGATAGATGGATGGATATTTGAGACTCTTTCACGCAAAACTATGGATTTTGGTGAAATTTGGTATGGTTGTAGTCTATGCTCTGGATAGCATAGGCATAGGCACAGGCTACTTTTTATCTCGAAAATGTACATCGCTCCCGTGGTATACTGTGTTTACGCCGGCGGAGTCGCGGAAAAAAGCTAGCTGTCTTCTGCAAATGGTTATGATGTCTTGAATGTGTGACCTAATATGTATTCTATATTTTACATTAAAGAATTTCTATAACATTTCCTTAGCGCACCTTCAGGACCGAATTTAAATGTTCGAAATTTCGAAACCCCTCGAAGCTGCGCAAATCGATATTCCGAAACAGAATCAGGAAACATATCTATGTGTGTCAAAGGGGACAGGGGTGTGTTGGAATACATTTTTAATTTTTGGCGCCTTTTTAATACTGTGCGAAATATGATAATGAAAGGTACACTGAGTGTATTCTTTAAAATAAAATGTCTGTCACACGAAATATTCTTATGTTTAGACCCTTTACACTAAAAATAACAAAAAAGTTGTTCGTGAACACTGAAAAACTACGACGGTAGTTTCCATATTACTTTTCAGCTAACTGTCCATAAAATTTAGATAAAGCGTGTCACCCTACCGCCAGCACGCGTCGACAGCTAACTATTCGTTTTATTATTTTTCAATTCAACGCTTCGCGTTACCATCAATGTATTCATGTATGTTCTAATATTTAGCTTATCTTAATATGAAACATTCTTTATCAATAACAGGGAGGTGTGGATAAAAAGTTTGGGTGAAAAAATGTGTCTATTAAATTTATATTTTTTAATTTAATTATTTTTACAAATCGATATGCGAAGTTCAAGCTTTCATAGAAATTTATGAACCAAAATCATAAAATAAATATTATTTATGATTTTAGGTGTTAAGTTATTATATTAGGTACACTACCTTTTGCCCGCGGCTTTGCCCGTGTAAATACAATATTTAACGGGAACCAAATATTTTCCCGCAATGAAAAGTGGCCTATTTCGTTCCCCGTGGTCTACTTTATATTATTTGTACCAAATTTCATGATGATCGGTTAAGTAGTTTTTACGTGTGTGTCACACACACATACGTAAAAACTACTTAACTCACTCTCACAACTGTTCACGTTTATAATATTAGTAAGGATTGCTTCTTATTATAATTCAGAGAGCTTGTAGGGTTTAAGCCAGGCATGACCAACGTTCGGCCCGCGGGCTTTTGCCATGCGGCCTCTGTGCTAATTTAGCGGTCGATCGGTAATCGAGCGGTCGGCTTCTTTGTCAATTGTAATTGTTTACAAACACTATCTATCGAAAAATCCCGATAATTTCGAGGAAAAACGGTAACCGATCCTATATTTATGGTACGGTCGATATTCACCTGACGGCCGAGTGTATATAGCTTACAGTTTGGAGACGTGCACATGTACAACGTAACATTGAAATTTGAAAAATATCGATATTTGGAGTTTTGTAGACGAATTGTGGATTTTTATAGTTGTGGGCCCGGTAGGGTTTTGCGTCAATAAAAAATGGCACGCAATCTTGAAAAGGTTGGTCATGCCTGCTTTAAGCTATAGTATAATGTGATAATAAAGTGAGGCGTGTTTAGTCGGTAGCTACGAGCCTAACGTGTCGCCGCGCCGCGCCGGCTGGAGTCGAGCGCTCGATTAGTAAAATAAACAACCTCAATCCAGTCCCCCGCACGTGACGCCTACATCATAACAGAATCTAGACTAGAATAATATCTAAGATATAAGAGATAATAAGTATCTAGGTCAGGTTAGGTTATAATTTGATATCTTATATCTAAGGTTATATATTTATTGAGAGATAGTTTTTACTAAAATGAATGAGTGTGGTACCTAGCTCCTAGCAGTGACGAAGGCTAGTTAGCTACTACCTATGATGGATCATAGGGAAGCCCAGTTTTTACTAAAATGAATGAGTGTTGTACTACCTAGCAGTGGCGAAGGCTAGTTAGCTAGGATGAAGGATCATAAGGAAGCCTAGCTTGTATAATAGGCTGGGATTTGGATGAGGGTCTTCAAAAGGTAAGTGGTAAGTGAAGCCGATGGGAATGGAGTTATAGGAAACCCACGCCGCTGGGTCCTAGGTATTCAAAACTTCAAAAATATTTGTATTTTAACCTTTATTAATATTTGAACCTTAAACGCTTTACAAACCTGTAATATTCTTTGGGTTTTATTTACCTTAAACGGTTTTCTTGAATCCTTCGCTTTTGAATCTTATTGCTGAGCGATAAGGTTCAAAAGTGGTGCACCGAACCTATCGGCGTCGGTACCTTGCTAGACGCAAAATGATGGACGCCGTAGTCGTTATACATAACATTAATTTAATGTGTCTGTTCTCAGAATCGGACGTACGCTCTGATTCGCACAAATATTTATAACAAATATTAATATATCGGCGAACTCTAAGCATAATTCTACAATTCAATTTCAGAGCAATTTCGAAAGTTAGCTGGGGGACTAATTCATTAGAAGTAATGAATAGGCTTTGAATTCAATCCATGTAATTAGAAGTTAGATAAAAGATAAAAGTTTTTAATACAACTGTAAAACTAATTTTAATTATTAAGTAATATAAATGACTTGTATTCATTAGTTGATGACCTTTTGGCAGGATCGTTTTTTGGCCTTTGGCCTTTAATATTCCTGGGTAATGGTTAACTGCTTTGCGAAGAGATTTTCTATGAATGTTACAAAAATATTATGGTTATCACTTATCGTGATTTAAAACAACAAATTATTATTTTTTAAATTATTATATTTAAGATCGTTTTTAACATCTAGGTCATTTAACGACCACCTTACATACAAATATTATTAAACTTAAATAAATTTATATACATTAATCAGTTTTAAATATTTTTAAGTACAATAGCAACCATTTCAATTCAAACACTGTTTTAAATTATTAGGTAAGTTACATAATATTCTATTAAAACGACTTCTACGCATTCTATTTAAACGATTTCGACTATACGTTTGGATGTATATATAAACATCCAACATCCCTTGTACGAGTATATGACCAAAACCACAAGAACGCAGAATCATTCTAAGAATTTTATCACCTGGATATCACCGGAGAACTGAACCTATGGCATAATTTATGGGTGAAGAAGGCTTTATCAGATGATCAATTAAGGGACATAGAAGTATATATTCTGTTCAACGAAGCCAACATTTTTTACCCTGCTGTCAGAAGCTGTCAGGTGCTGTGCCCATGCACCACGGCGACGTGAAAACGTGGCTTAGACGCACCACATCAAAAAAAGAATATATATATATATATATATATATTCTTTTTTTGATATATATATATATATATATATATATATAGTTATATATACGAATAGTTCGAAATAGTTCGAAGTTGGTCCCGTTTTCACAGAAGTGATGACGTGATGATGGGATCCATAAGGAATCGAGGGAACTCCTCAAAATTTATATGGACACAGAGTGATTTCTACTTTTTCTGAAGTAACCCAAGCATATATACCAAAAAGTATAGGTATACAACCAAGGTATACCCTGGATCCAAAAGTACTGAACAGAACTCCTGACTCCTTATACATATCCCACTTCTGACACCATGTTGTGGGCTGTGACGTCTTGGTTCTTACAGATCCTTTCTTATGCTTGAGTGGTGATAATAATGATGCTTAACACATATACGTCTACACTATATATAGCCTTTTGACAATAATCTAATCTAACTAATAGGTTGTGCTTGTGACATCTGTCAATATGACATTGACATATCTACTTTTTATTACTACTATATTATGCAACACATATTTGCGAATTTCGGCGTTGCTTAAAAAACTGCAAGCATGGCATATGCCATTGTGAAACTTAGAGTCATCATCATCATCATCATCATCATCATCATCTTATAAACAATACCTAATAGAAGCTTGGCGCGTATTTAATTATACATTCGATCGTTTATTTTAAACGTTCTTAAAATGTATTAATAATAATTTAACAAATATCACTGAAAAGGGAAAAAATATTATTATTTTTAAACAAAAAAATTAAACCGACTTCCAAAGTAAAAATGCACAAAAAAGTATAAAATAAAACTTATTTTCTAAATCATTCCCCATTTAAATTTGGCTAAAATCTTCAAAATTTTTAAGTCGGTACCAGCCAACTTGAACGTGAGTTCTATTTTAAATATTGTTTTATCAGGATGTTGTTCGGGCTGGTACCGAACATTTTTACTTTGGAAGTCGGTTTAATGTTTTGTTTAAAAACAATTTCTAAATTAAATTCTACACAATCTATGAGTAAATGTAAAACTGATAAATCAGATCCACACTTGCACTTATAACGGCCTTTGTTCAGCAATATAAACCGGTGAATGAATAAAACAATTCGTAGGTAGGTACAATATCGACAAAGTTCCTGCTCGACCAGTTTTTAAACATGTTCCTTTGCTCTAGGACGCCTCAAAATATTTAATCACAAAGGAAGTGTCCGCAATGACTGCAGACGTGGATGAACTACCTATTTACACGTGAGCATGTGTGCGTGCGCACGATTCAACGGCGCTATTAAGCGATTTTTATCTTATGCCTGGTCGAGCGGCAACTTGTTCGATAGTACGTACAATAAGCCTGAGGCGTAAGCTCAACTTTTCTAAGCTTTTTCACAGAAACGGCAGTAACATTGACAGTTCTACAGTCGGGAAAAATATTCGGTTACGGCTCGGTAAAGTTCGCGACTCTAGCATCGAAAGCTGCAACTTTTAATTAGATTGCCATGAAGCTTTCTGAAAAGCTCGCCGGAAAGTTTTATTGTTGTTATCCACTTGTGACCTTCTGGAGCTGGCTATTGACTGTTGGATTAAGCATAGATTAGGATGAGGTTCGTTTAACTGTATAGACAGACATATCTCAATAAAGAAAATTTATCATATCGATTACTAACGATTATACGTAGGTAACAAATATAATTAGGATTATTAGAAGTAGGGCAGACTACAACTTTACTCATCTATACTATCAGTGTCCAAAAGATTGAATAAATAAACAAAAAACAGCAAATTAAAAACAAATCAGAAAAAATTTGCACGTCATTTACTTCGAAGTTCGAATACCAAAATCGGTATATCGGATCGGATATATTTCAAATTAATTTTTAAATATTTAACCGGCGCATACCTGATACTAGTGAGATATCGCTAAATAGTGTAAATTCTGTATTAAGTAATTATATAAATTCTGATTAAACAGGTACTGTAAATGCCGGACAATGTTGCGGAGACGGCAAGCGCGTGGTTATCCGCGATGCCGATGTACACACTATGGACGTGTGGGAAGATGGTGGCAAGCCCCAAAGGTAGATCTCCGACCTCGGTCAGGCCGAAGCCCCACTTGTAGGAATTTCAGATGTCGTATATATAGTGCCGATCACAGAAAACTTCGATAGCGTAATTCAGGATTGTGGCGCTAATTGGTCCGCCACATCACTCATCCCCGAGACCTGAGATCGAATCTTGAGTCGCCAGTGCCAGAGAGTCCTAGTGAGTCGGAATTGTGCTGCTGCTGCACGGGCTCCAGTGAGTCGGAGTGCTGCCGTGCGGGGCCGATGCTACGTGCTTACCGGTCGTTGTAGTGAGAGTGCCCGTTGAACCCGATGAGGGTTCGACCAGGCCGCGGTGCGTTGAGGCTGGTGGTCGAGGTACCCGATGAGGCTGAAGCTGGCTGGCGTGGTGCGGAGGGGTGGGGGTGATGATGATGATGTCCACAAGGAGGCGTGTTCTATCGAGGGTCACCGGGAATAGATAGTGGCAAGCCCCAAAGGGAGATCTCCGACCGAGCGAGGTGCTATGCTCGGTCAGGCCGAAGCCCACTTGTATGAATTTCACATGTCGTATATATAGTGCCGATCATAGAAAACTTCGATAGCGCGATTCAGGATTGTGACGCTAATTGGTCCGCCACAGACGTTCATTTAAAATGTACAATTTGAAAATTGTAGGTTGAATATTGTATGTACAATGAAGCGGCGCACATCTCGAGTACAAAGCACGTAATTTTATATGTCTGGCTGTCATGCGTCCTCTGTAGCCAGCAACGATAGCAACGTAATATAGACAGCCGTTACTGTGCATTTTTTATTTTATACTTGAATTGCGAATTTTATAAAAAAACTTTACCGTTGTTAAAATATTGTATACTTAATTTTCGCTTTGAAATAATTTTCCTTTTGCATTCGCAAACATATTCTCCCGACAGGTCTTGCCACTTTTCCTTTTTAAACATTTGTCCGATAAACTAAAAATTGGAAAATTCTTTTGTATTTTAAACGAACGTATCTGGAAATTTATTTCATGTTTCCTTTTCCGATTATAAAACAATGGAGCATATTTTCAAAGTTGCAATTTTATGTTTGGGGGGAAATTTTCATTACTCCAAGCGTTTATGTTTATTTTTCGTTGTTTATAGTCTTAGTATTGTATTGTTGCGGGACGTCTGCCGCTGGCGTCTTACCACGGTAAAGGGGGTGTGTGTTTGGCGTGTTTACGAATATGACGTAAATTGGCGGTTTTTGGTACATTTTGCGACCAAATGAAACGTAATCCTGCAGATCTAACAATTGTCACAAATATAACACACTAACACTTATATAACACTTCTTTATCTAAAAATCAAATTTATTTTAAGTGCCTAATTAAAAGATTTTCTAGAACCTCATCACCCAAAATTTAGTGGTTGTAGTCGGATCATTTTTCTGCTCTTATAAAGCTAATTTTGGTTGTTTAAAAATACCCAAAGGTATCGGATATTATACTACCTTAAATTCGATTAAAAAATAATTCAACAATATAAAAAAATTGATTTGGAAAAATATAAGGCTGGGACGATATTATTACCGGTATCTCTACGACCGGAGAAAATTCAAAGCATTGAAAGTGAGAACAAGAACTCTGTGCTCAATAATAATACAATAGAGTTGAAAATCGAACATACGAGTGTTGAGTCAAATGTCAAAGTCAAATGTGACAGTTGCCAAATCGTGTGTCCGATTTTCAGCTCTTTTGTATTGATCCAGAGTTATATTTTTAATGCTCTGAATATTCTCCGGTCGTAGAGATTCTGGTAACATAGTCCCAGCCTAAAAAGTCTCCTCAAAATTTTCACGTGTTTTGCTATTATGCATGAATCTTAATGCGTGGCAATAATTTTATTTGGTCACTGTTTTATTTTATACTGATGTATTATACTGATTTATTACACAAAACATTTTTAATATCTTTGCTCTCCATACTCGGGAACCTATTGAGAGATATGTCTTACCAGAACTCGTATTGTTATGATTTGGTTTGTGGTGTGTTGTGGCCTCACTTTTCGCTTATAATATTAGTTATTAGAACAGGAAACAATTCATTTTAGAATTACAGTATTTCCGAAGCCTTCAGGAAAACGTTCCGCTAATAAAATTAGCGTTAATTAATGTGCAGGAATATCTTGGATCGTTTGTCGCGTTATGGCGCTTAAACGGGGATTAAGATAATTTATGTCGGAAAAGGGTTTAAGTATGACTTAAAAATAATGGGGTCAAGATGGGATTTGGGAACATTATTATCCTACTGGCATCATCTGGGCACAGTTGATCCAGCTACCTTAGACATTGTTCAATAGAATATCCTAGAATAAAACACCTTCTATTACAATAGTACTTCCTGCTATAATAATTGACTAGTAGATACTGAGATGTAGATCATCTTGTGATCGGATAACAAACGAAATGCTTAGGTATAAAATCAATAATCTATTTTCATTGTCGAGCAGTCGCACTACTTACTCACCAACATATGTTTAGATTTTGTTTTTTTTTCAGCTATCTACTATTTAACCATTCGCTAGTTACCTGCTTATAATAAAATTAATAGCATAAATCGTAGGAAGCATATTATGTAAGAAGTAGATACCTACATATTATTTTTAGTATCTGTTTTATTTTAGCCCATGTTAAATAATAAACACACAATGCCTATATTATTGAAAGTAATTTAAACCATGTCTAAGTCCAAATTTATGGTTGCGAGTGCTAAAATTACCTTGTTGTTCATTTATCGGTCAGTGAGAGAGAAGGGTATGAGCAAATAATGTGGTCCCCGAAATGTTTAACACAATTTTAGGAATACAGAATATTTGCATCATCATTGTTATTTACATAAAGTAAAAACTTTCAGTTCAGTTTGACAACAATTGTGCGAATGGTTGGACTTGATGAAATTTGGAATAATTAAAGTTTATGTGGAGAAATGTATACAGAAAGCAATTTTTATTAAACTGCATAGAAATACTTTTTTTTATATAAAATCAGGGGACAAACGAGCAAACGGATCACTTGATGGAAAGCGATCACCGTCGCCCATGGACACCAGCAATATCAGAGGGGTTGCAAGTGTGTTGCCGGCATTTTGGGAGGGAATACACTCCCCTCTTGAAGGTTTGCAGGTCGTAATGGTCCGGAAATTCCGCTGGCGACAGTTCATTCCAGAGTTTTACTGTGCGCGGCAGAAAGTTTCGAGTAGAGCGCACGGTGGAGAACTGCCACTCATCAAGGTGATGAGGATGATAAATATTTTTTCGCTTGGAACGGTGGCGAAAAGTTGCAGCAGGTATAAGTGCGAACAATTCCTCGGAGCACGATAGCACACAGCCTTGTGGGACACCAGCATCAATCAGACCATTCACTGTCGACCACGACCCTTATGCTTCTGTCTGCTAGGAAACTTGTGACTCACTTGCATAATTTCTCAGGGAGCCCATAGGAAGGAAGCTTCGAAAGAAGCGCTTTGTGCCAAACCCGATCAAAGGCTTTCGCTATGTCCAAACTTACAGCCAATGCCTCTCCTTTAGACTCGATTGACTGTGCCCAACGAGTGGGTCAGGTACGCCAATAGATCACCAGCCGAGCGATCTTTACGGAACCCGTACTGTTTGTCACTTAGCAACTGCTGAACGTCTAAGTATCGAAGGAGCTGGCTATTAATAATGGACTCCATTATCTTCGAGAAGAGAGAGGTTATAGCGATTATACATAACATTAATAAAACGAAAGTTACTCACACTACCGCGTTCGTACAATAACAGTAGGTTAGTTCCATAGACAACAGTTACCTACATTTTGCGATTCTAGGAGGCAAAAGAAAATTTTGGAATTTAAAAATAAAAAGTTAATTTTGGTCGAATTTGAACTAATGGGAGACTTCTTGTACCTATACTATAAAAACGATGTTATTCACTAAATAAAAACGACTAAATGCGTTATATTTTTTTATATAGGAAATCAATATTTTAAGCAAAATTTTGTTCAGATTGAATTGGTGACTTTTTAAATCACTTGTCGCTGTTGCATGTTTTTTCGCTTAAAAAACTAAACTTAGTTAATGATCGAGTTCTAAATTTTCTCAATTGCCCCTTCTATTCGTTTATTTCTTCTACAGCCAGTTTAATTACGTTAGTATCGAGTCAGAATTCAATTTTCACAATTCCACTCAGGAAAAATTTGATCAGGTAGGTAATAGGTATAAAAAGCGTTCACATTTATTAATTTCGACATAAAGTATTCCATCAGGTGTATTTATATCACATTTTGGGCCTGTTTCACAATCTACTGATAAGACGTGTCAGATAGGTTATTTGCAATGACTTCAAAACTAAGGAGGGACTAGTACGGACATGTCCAAAGCTTTTGATCTAGTATGTCACAAAAGGTTATTGACTAAAGTAGTAAAATATGGAATCAGGGGTAAAGGACTTGACTGGATTAACAGTTATCTAAAAGATAGGAAACAAGGAGTAGAAATAATTAAAACAGAAAGTCATCGTGTAAATAGCATTGTTTCGACACATATGAAAAAATAATCCTTATGGCGTACCACAGGGTAGTGTATTAGGGCCTTTGCTATTCTTGCTCTATGTAAATGATTTCCCGGCATGATAATTTTTATAAAACAAAAATGCACTATGTACGTAGATGACAATACGATTGTTTACGTGAACAAGAATAAAGCACTTTTATCTGATAAAATAAATAAAAATTTTAAGAATAGTTTCTAGCTGGCTACAATTAAACAATTTAAAAATAAATGCTGATAAAACAAACATGATACACTTCAAACCATTTAATAGTGCAAACATAAATATAAATTATCAAGGTTCTAATATCGCGCATACTAACGAAATGACATATTTAGGTATTATATTGGACCAACACTTCTCTTGGAAACAACATACTGCGAGATTGTGCACAAAAATTGATAGATTTATATACGTACTGCGTACTTTGTCTCAAAGTGTTAGTGAAAAGGCAGCTCTAATACTAAGGCGGGTCAATAAGTCCGTGACTTTTTGAATTTCTAACCTCCTTACTGAAAAAGCAACACTACTGTCAACAGGCATCTGTCAGTTGACTCCTATCAAAATTTGAACTTTCTGCGTCAGTTAGTTTGTGTTTTACAGCTATCTTTATCAGACTATCCAGTAACTTAAGGAAACAATGGAAAAAAGTGAATTTCGTGTGCTTATTAAGCATTATTTTTTGCGAAAAAAAAACCATTACCGAGACCAAGGCTAAGCTTGATAAATACTATGGGGACTTTGCACCATCGATTTCAATGGTAAAAAAGTGGTTTACTGAATTTCGTTGTGGCCTTACAAGCACTGAAGATGCCGAACGTCCTGGACGCCCAGTTGAGGTCTCTACACCCGAAACAATCGAAAAAATTCACGATAAGGTGTTGGCCGACCGAAGATTGAAAGTGCAAGAGATTGTGGAAGCCATAGGCATCTCGCATGGCTCAGTGGTTACAATTTTGAATGATCACTTGGGCATGAGAAAGCTTTCCGCAAGATGGGTGCCGCGTTTGCTCACAGTCGACCACAAACGCAATCGTGTAACAACTTCACAGTAAGGTTTGGCGTTGTTTAATCACAATATGGAGGAGTTTTTTAACCGTGGACGAAACATGGATCCATCACAATACACCAGAGACCAAACAACAGTCAAAACAGTGCGTTTCTAAGGGTGAATCGGCGCCAAAGTAGGCCAAGGTGGGTTTGTCAGCCAATAAAGTTATGGCGACTGTTTTTTGGGATGCACGTGGGATAATCCACATTGACTATCTTCAAAAGGGAAGAACAATTAATGGGGAATATTATGCCAACTTATTGGACCGCTTCAATGAGGATTTGAAAAAAAACCGACCTCATTTGGCCAAGAAAAAAGTTCTTTTTCACTAAGACAATGCAAGGGTGCACACATGTGCAGTTGCCATGGCAAAAATCCATGAATTGGGCTATGAATTGCTCCCACATCCACCCTATTCTCAAGATTTGGCTCCGAGTGACTACTTCTTGTTCCCAAACCTGAAAAAATGGCTCGGTGGAAAAAGATTTGACTCCAATGATGAAGTCATCTCGCAAACAGAGGCCTATTTTGAGGACCTCGACAAATCATATTTTTTGGAAGGGATAACAAAATTGGAGAAGCGTTGGACAAAGTGTATAGAGCTCAAGGGGGACTACGTTGAAAAATAAAATGATTTATTTATCAAAAAATCTGTGTTTTATTCCAAAAGTCACGGACTTATTGACCCGCTCTCGTAGCCTATCATGGCTATGTATCATCCAACTTAAGATACGGTATTGTGTTATGGGGTAACTCTTACCATAGCCAGAATGTTTTTATAAAACAAAAAGCCAAAAAAGCTGCTCGCAACAGCTTGTGGTGCCCGACAACTTGAGAGCTGTAAGCCAATATTAAAAAAATATAAAATATTGTCACTTCCATGTCTATATATCTTTGAAATACTAAAATTTGTAAAAAACACAGAATTTTTCATTAAAAAAAGGAAGTAAGCCAAATACCACATAGAGGAGACAAGCTACAAATTCCAATTAAAAGATTAAATATTTTTGCTAAAAGTGCATACTGTATGGCTATAACTATATATCATTAATTACCCGAAAATCTAAGACAAGAGAACTTTAACTCATTTAAAAATCGAATATTTAATTGATAAATAATTTTAATTGACAAATGCTATTATAGCATAATAGAAATCATTAATGACGAGAAAATTTCTTTGATTTTTGTAGGTACTAAATGTTAATCAAATTTAAGTATTTTTAGATTAGTAATTAGGTAGGGAATATGTACTAATAATGGACTTTGATAGTTAATTTTACAATATAAACATACACAATTTAATAAGATACACTTTTAAATTTTTAAATTTAAATGTACATAAACTTTTTAATTCAATTTTATTTTATCGAATGGTAATATGATTATTGTTTTTATTTATTCAAACTAATTAAATTTTATTTAAGATAGGTTAGTAAAAATAAAGATCAATTAAGTGTAATCTAGCATAAAATCCTACGAATTTAAATTTAATGTGGTGCATAATATTATGATGGTTTGATGAAATCTGAAGATTTAATATTATTTATCATATTATATAAGTATTAAGATTTTTTTTGTACCTCAATGTAGTGTAATTGTGAAATTAAGTTTCATATATTGAATAATGATTATGAGACTGACAAAATTGATTATGATGGATTAAGTACCTATGCGATGAAATGGTTTCAAATTGTATGACAGTATACTTATTTCAGTTTGTATTTCTTTTAAATTATTGTTAAAAGGACACTTGCACGCTTCTTAAAGCAGAATGCTGTGACACTATATTTAAATATAGTGTATATACTAAATGTAGTGTATGAATGTAGGTTACAAAACTTTTGTAACCTACATTCTATGCAAATAAACGATTGTTATTATTATTATTATTATGACTACATGTCATACTAGCCCATCTTTAGTTTTAAAATCATGTTGATTGTGCGGATTGATTAAATTGCGGAAAGCACATGTCAAGATGACAAATTATGTCAAACCTCGATTGCACCAAACAACACCAGAAGTGGGGCAGTTTAAGTGTGGTTTAAACTACTCTATTTTATACTTTAAATAAGCTAAGATTATTAGTTCATTTAAAGTATAAAATAGGTATAGTCATAGGTCACTAACGAAATACATCGTAGCTCAAGATTTACTTTAATTTATCTACTTAATTTAAAATTGAAACTCCGCCGCTGTACTAGGATTTGCATGTTACTTTTTGTCGGCGTGCCGCGCTGGCGCACTATGGAAAATGGTAGAACATCGGCAGATCAAAAATCGTTTTTACGAATGTCGATACTGGCTTATAGTAATTTTGCTTAAATTCAATTTGGAATATCCTTTTTTATTACAACAAAGTTTCAATTCTAAAAAATGTCTATTTGAGGACTGTTCGCTTCAATAGTATCAATACCTACTTTAAAATTTATTTTTAACAAAAATTTGCGTGAACAGATATAGTGTTATACATTTTTAACAAGCCCATTTTATTTAGATTTTTAAGTAATTATAATAATGTAGGTTTATGATTATATTCTATAAAAAAAACTTCACAATGAGTGAGGGGAAATAAATGCGGTTTTCTATTTTCATCGAGGCTTTTGACGTTACCACCGTGCACACCACAACTCCTGCGGCGGTGAGATCCGGCGGCACCGCTCGCGCCGGAGCAGCGGCGCGTGTGTAAGCTTTTCTACTTTATTAATTCGCTAAGATTTTTTTTATCTAGCAATTAAGGAATTTCAATTTGAAATTAACGGTTAACCTAAATTTATCTACATAGGTAGATAAATTTAGGTGTATCCAAAATCCAGTAACCTTCGGTTACTGGATTTTGTCCAAAAAAATTTGTTGAGACAAAATCCAGTAACCTTCGGTTACTGGATTTTGTCTATTTTTAATATTTTGACGAATTAAAGTTCCGCCAACGATTCGCCTTCATTTATTAAAATCCGTTTTAATTCTAAGCCATTCTCGTGGAAAGCTCAACATATTTTTAGGTTAAAATAATCTGCAAGATTTTAAGGCACTCTTAAAGCCTGGAGATAAAATATTCTGAATATATTGTCTTGATAAAGTAAAAACGTTTTATTTTAAGCCAACGGAAAAAAAGTATAATTGCGAATTACCAGAACGACTCAATTGGATTTTAACTAAATCACATAGGTAGTGTTTTTTTTTAAATTAAATACGGGGGAAAACGAGCAAACGGGTCACCTGTGTATAGGTTGCATTAGTAATTCTACCACAGCATTACTTGTGCTTGAAGAAATTTAAGCTGATAATGTTGGTAGCAATCGGTTTTAATAGGTACAATATCCTTTGTTCTAATAAGCTTTGCGGTCTGCAGAAATAGTTCGGCGAAAAATTGCCGATAAAAGCCGAACAAGTTTCGCAATAAAATGGAAGAATTTTCAATTATTAACTTTATCCTCGAATAGGAATAGTCAATTGTATTATAAGTTTTGCGGACTTCCGCTAAAATTGCCCTTCGAAATTGCGCCCTTATATTTTATTCGTTTTTTCCGTAGCTCTCGATGTTTTCTTCTCATTCTATTTTTGGGGATATTTATAGGCACTTAACTGCTACGGATCATTATCAGTTTTTTACGATTGTGAAATGTGAAAGTTCTGAAAATCAACATAATCTTAATGACTTACCTACCTAAATGATCTTGTATTGATGGTAATCGCCCTACCATCAGGCGGTCCGTCTGCTCATGTCCTGGTCTATTTAATATAAAAGAAAATAAGAATCGGCAGCCACTACTTTTTACATAATCGCCAGTAGATGGTCAATACTTCTGACTAGGTTGGCCATCCACCGGCTGAAGTATGAAGCCGTTGAACCAAAACACGATTTTATATAATGTTTTGTAATAACTTTGTTTTTATAAAAAAACTATAAACCTGTAAATATAACTATGTAGGTAAATTATAGCCTATGTTACTCGCGCTATCATTACGAATCTAATGACACCTCATTAATTAATATCGGACCTGTAGTTTAGGTACTGTGGAACAAACACGATAGATACTTATTTTTAAGTATGTTTTAGTTTTCATAAAAATAAAAAATGGAAAATCATCCACGTAGACTTATCATTAAATTTCTAACCTTTATATCTTTGTCCATACTAAGTTTAGAAAAAAATACTTAAAATAAGTTTTGTTCCTCACGTTTTTCTTAAACAAAAAAATAAGTTTGATACTTTAGCAGAATGAGTAAAAATTTTCGCAACTTTAGCGCCTTGTACCTACGTAAACTTGGTCCACGGGTCACGACACATACTAGCGGCACACAGCAATACTATAATTTATAAAACCCTAGCGGGCCTAGGGTCTCAGTCCAGTAGGCACCAAATCATGCGCTCCAAGGACCAAGAACCAAGTGTCCAAAGTTCATTCTGTAAAACGGTATATTCCACTTTTAGAGGTTAAAGTTTTAATTGAATGTCTTTGATAGTCTAATTATGCATGAATGAATAGGAGGAAAGTAGCTTATATCCACATATTAAATCGTTTTCCACGTTGATAGTATTTATTCGATATTTATACGGAGTTAACGTCTTGTCTCTAATGAGAACTCGCTTCTTGGAATTTCGCATTTTCCTTGTATCCTCCTATGTACGTAAAGATGGCTTTTAAGGCGATATAATAAGGTTTCGTCTCATACACGTAGTACAAACATAATTGATATTACATAATATCAATTACAATCATTACGAGCTTTACCCAACAGACGTTGTTTTAACTATGTTACTTACTTACCGTTTTAACTTTGAACTGGAATAAATATAAAAAGCTACCTACCCCTACAACCTACAGGTGATGTGTAGAAATGTTATCGACCACCGAGTGTGGAAGATTATTACAATTATCCTACTAATATTATAAATGTATCAAGTTTGTGAGGAAGGATGGATGGATGAATTGATGTATGTTTGTTACTTTGACACGCAAAAATTGCTGAACGGATTTAGATGAAATTTAGTATGGTAGTAGATTGAGATCTTTTATTCCGAGAAAGTACAGTGTTCCCGTTGGATACGGTATTTACGCGTGCGGAGCCGCGGGCAACAGCTAGTTTATTATAATAAAATTAGGATTTAAATAATAACCGAATAAATTACTGCATTTTAAAATTTACAAACTCCTGGACTATATGCATTTGTGATGGCAAAACAAACGAGTGGGCTTTTCAAGTTTTGCCGAGAATGTCAATGTGCGACGTTGTTGTTTTTGTATTTCCTCCAAAATTTGTGTTAATTCGGTTCTTAACGTGTAATATTGGTAGAATATTAACCATTAGATATTCATTGATGTGCACAAGTGTGGGCAAGTTGGACAACTACAAAAAGCGTGTTATTTTGTGTTATCTCCAAAACTACCTAGGAACTTTCAGTAAAGCTTCTAACCACTTTACTGAATCAACGACTTTACTTGTTTTTTTAATTTTTTGCATTGACTGGACTGACTAAATATTTGGACTTTGACTAGACTTAAGACTTGACGATTTAGAAAAACGGTATTGAAAATTTAACCAAAAAATCTATTTCCCGCTCTTTTAACTCGACACTGGCAAATGGTTAAAAGCGCCGCCATTTATTTAAATAAATAAAAAAACGCGTGGGCTTATAGAATTCTCGATGTTCTTCAACTTGAATGGGTAAATAAACAGTGTCGAGCGACCATTGTCTTGACTTATCTATAAATTCGGCCATCTTGTTTTTGCCTCGCTGACGTCCAGTAATCGATAAAGAGATTGAAAATATTTACGACGTACCTATTATAGTTTAGTTTTTGGACGAGAATCTACTATACTTAGTGCCTGTTCACACCGAGACGCGTCACGGCGCGCACTTTTTAAGATTGTCCTTCAAAATTGAAATTTATATACATACACATAAGTTACACGTTTCATTATATGAGTTGTGAGCAGCACTGCGGTGCGCAGTGCTCATGTACTATATTTTTTATATAGTGAATAAAGTTTAATTTAGAATCGAAGAATCTTCATCATTAGTTTTTAAGAAAATCGCGAACAAACATACATATTTAAAACACACAGGTCTTTTTTAAAAGTCGGTTAAAAATGGCACACCGCGTCGCGCGACACTTACGTATAGTTTATTTCTCGTTCGCAAACTAAACGTCAATAAGTCGTTAATATTCACACACAAACTTTTTACCATTAATTGTAAACGCAAGCGTAATTTTTCTGTTCCATTCATATAGTTCCGATTATTCCAATTGTGCTTCTGTAATAAGTAACAACAGATGAGCTTGCGCTTCTAAAAATACCCTTAGGGAAATGTTACATTATTTTTAATTATGCGCGGAAACTAATATTACAATTGCTTTTGTTTTATTTCCTTTTAAACCAATAATGCATGATTTAATTTTGCATGGTCCCGTGATAAATGTTTATTAAAGCGAAAATTTTATATAAAAAAAATTCTTAATTTTTCTCGTTCAAAGTGCGGTATTTAGTTTGTACATTTCTGATGTTGTCATTCGTTCCTCCGCTGTAAAATTATATTAAAATTGTGTTGTTTCTTTGTATGTGCAAATGAGGTTTTAAATTATGCAGTCTGGATTAATTTTACTCGGCTCCGACCCAGTTTTGTGCATTGTTAAGTTATATTGTGGAGTACCAGCACATACAGACAACTAATGCACTTATTTAACTTACACCCATTGTTAATTATAGCCCTCCATTTTTAATTCGCTGAGGTTAATTCTCCAGGTTTGGATAGTTTGCGTCACCTGTAGAAGTTAATTAAAACTTGACATGGCCAACTAAAAATTTAAAACTACGACCTGTACATACGTAACTATGTCTACGTCATGTGGATTTTGTTTGTAATCGTAGCCTCTTAGGGTCAGTTCACACTGAAACGACACATTAAGTGACGCAGCGCTGTATTTTTTGAGTTATCTCTTCAATATTGAACTTTATTCACTACACAAAAACGTTTCATAATTATGACATCAGACATGCTCCACACATGCGCTGTGCAGCGCGGTGCAACTTGACATTCGAACTCTTACAATAAAACATCTTATATCTTCTTGTGAAATGAATAAAGTACAACTTTGAATAGAATAATCTTAAAAATGCAGCGCCGTTTCGGGTATCGTCTTGTTTCGATGTGAATTTACCCATACAACTAAATATAGGTCCTAGCTCTCCCTCCAGTCTTCACCCTATTAGAAGTCTAGTAGCATTCATTTTTAAAAGGTACGCGCTCTGATGTGTCCAAAGAATTCATTGAATGAGAAGGTCCATGTCAGTAGGTAATAGGTACATAAAGCAACCCCCACATAATAGGGATCCAATCTAAAGCAATATTTTATATTAAGCGACATTACCCCGTCATACACCAACAACATGGTCTAACGCATTTGGCGTGAAACATGAATATGCAATGGGCGAACATTATCAGATGTTATCCCTGTATACAATACAGGGGTTCAAGTTAAAATACAAAGCCTTTATAATGCAGCAACAACTTTCTTCTTACCAGTCTCTTCAAAACTAATGACAACTGAATTGTAATATACCAATTAGTATTTAATTTATATATAACTGTGTCGTTATTACTTACTCGTATATCAATTATAGTATCCGTAATATATTATTTAATTTCGAATCGCAGAATGCAAACCCTATCTATATATTATACTCTCCCTATAACTACAATAACTACAATCTTATATACGTATATTACATTAAGTGTGATATAATTTTCATTATACTTACCGAAGTGTTGTAAGCTGTAGTTATGGCGGTGTAAATTTTTATCACCAACGTCAATGTCTGCTCACTGCATAAATGTAGTAAATAACAGAGGATTCTTTATTTATTATTCTTCCCGTATATTTATGAATTACATATTATATGATTGTGTTTATATTTACTAAAAATATTATTTCATCTTATTATTACTCGCAATCATGATATTTTCAATTATATAATATTATATTATATCGAGCGTCGTTGTCGTGCCGCCCGTGTCGAGGCAGGAGCGCTGAACGCGTCTCTGCGCCGACCGACTGATTGTGTGCGGTGACTATGTGCGCCGTGAAATAAACAGCTTGAAGCGATAATAACAATGTAATTAGTATCGTATCTATACTATTATATGTATATATGCGTTGTGTTTTATTTTTATTTATTTTTTTGTACCTTTTTTATTTTTGTAACTCAATAATTATGATTGTGTGCCGTCGTGAGATCGCGAACTTACAAGGGGGTCACGGAAGATCAGGCGCCACGGCTTGCCGCGGTCGAAGCCTGAGTGGCATCCCTTTAAACACATGGTGTGGGCATTGCATAGCCTTAATCAGCTGTGTTTTTAAAACTGTCTCTTTTCGTATTCTTTGAATGATATAGTGCGTTAGGGTATAATTTACTTGTTTTTTGTTAAAATTTGGCTGTGTCATGTCCCTTGTGTGTTTAATAAAGATATTTTTATTTTTATTTTTTTTTATTTTTTATCCCGTATACTCTTCGTTCAGAGATATTTTACCTTTGACAGGACCTTTACACCGACGACATACGGTTCGCTCTCATAGAATGACCGAGGTAAAATAACTCTGAACGGACTATAGTGGATATGTTTGCCTGGTAAACATTTGCTTTATCTTCATAATTATGTTTGTTATCTGCGCTATAAATAGCCTCGTAGCCTACAGTCAGAGATTAAGTGCCTTTAATATTAATTATAGTTGAAAAAGCTCTATTATTTTCTTTCGGAGAATTATAAATTTTTTAACGGATTAACACGAGCTTAATATGAGCAAAAGGAACGCAAATTGGTAAAACTACCGTCATAGGTATCTGCAGCACCAGAGAAATAACAAACGCGTTCCCGATTTAATTTCTGAACACTTATGTATTCATTGATTATTCATTAGATGACATCACCATATTTTTGGCCCAATGGTTAAAAAAATGCATTTAGATATTGTTGGGGGCTGCGACGACTTGGTTCTTACAGATCCTTCTTACGACAGCCCCAATGTCACTGATGTCACTGAAACTGAAACTTGAGTGGTGATAACAGCAACAATTTTGATATTCTTCTTTATTGGTACATATGAGAGAGATGCTTAACACAGATACGTCTACACTATATATAGCCTTTTGGCTAACTAAAATAAACTAACTAGATAGGCTGTGCTTGTGACATCTGTCAATAAGACACATTTCTACTTTTTATTACTACTATAATATGCTACATATATTTTCAAATTCTATCCGTATTACCTAATATTATGTGCCCTGAAATTTGCCCAACAGTTTTCTTGTGTTTTATATCTGCTATCAGGAATCTAATTCATAAGCAGATTGACTGTTGTCATTAATTGTTCGTATTATAATAATATCAAATTGACAAGTCATCGACAATTGTATTGTGACTACATGTCGTCATAATAATACAAATAAATTAGGAGAACACTCTACTTGCTTATATATATTCCCTGATAGGACAAGGAGCAGCTGAAAATTTCCAAGCCTTAAGTACTTATGAATGATCTATTACATAACACTTACGTCACCTATAGTGCCACTTATTATTAGCATTGAAACCAAATGTTGTGTAATTTACTTCACAAATAATAAAGTCGTGGAACAAACATTAGCGACACTGTCCACATATATGCGGGAAATCGACGCATTTTCCAACAGCGCGCTGTGATTGTATAAAACGAATAAACTCTTTGTATAATTTTTGACAACTGTTATATAGTAGTATCTGGTAAAGAGAAAAAATAGTCTTTGCAATTCAAAATGCTTTTAAAATACCTATGCGTGCAGGTGATACCTTCCCAAAAAAAAAATTGTCGACGTGGTAATTTATACACATATCCATCCGAAGTTTCAACTTTCTAGCACTTACCGTTTGGACGGTAAAGTGATAAATTAGGCTCAGAAATTTTCAGTCGCCTCTCGTACTTATGTACACTTACGTACCAAATTACTACCCATTTTATTAAGTGTATTCCACTATCAATAGAATTTAGTAAGTGGGCGAGACCGTTAATTATGCAGCGTCCCCGATGCGACCCAATTGGTATCGCAGACCTCAGCACCTGACGTGAAATATTGACAACACTTTATCTATTACTATTCACTAGTTCTAGAACTTACTGTTAAATACTGTGAATAATATAATAAACCAATTATTATGAAGTATCTCTTTATCACAGAAATTCTCAACTCAATAACAGGGAATTCTTGATTCAGTTCTAAATACGAATCTAACGACACCTCTCAAGCTAAAATCCATCGAGTCGTTCAGGCCGCAGAGCATGCCAAACAATTATACATACATACACTCGAAAAACATAACCCTCCTTCTGGTGCAGTCGGGTAAAAACGCAACTCAGCTACGTCGCTTATTATACCGCGGATAGCATTTAAATCACATTTACCGCACTCAAAACTTTGTCGTGGTGTCTCAGAAAACAAATTACTTACCTAACTCGGATAGTCATCCATCTAAGTTTCCTATCTCCGAATTGCAGTCTAAGTTCCGAAGTTCTCATTTGCGTGGAGTGTATCGCTGGCCTGGGCTGATTACAGCTAACTCAAACACTGCAGACATTTAATACCGTGTATATTGGCTATAGTAGAGCTTCGTAGACAGGGCAGTATTAACAAGTTCGGAGCAAAAGAACTACCGCTGCAACTGATCGTCGACGCTACACTCCATCTTAAGGTCAATACGCGCGGCGCTGCAATTTTAAGATAGATACACGTTTCATTGTATTTCGTTTCACGTTTCATTATTTTCAAGATTTGGAATGTGAAGTTGCACCGCGCTGCCCAGCGCATGTGCGGGCTATGACTGATGTCATATAAAGCGTGTATTCTTTTTGTGTAGTTAATAAAGTTCAATTTTGAATAGCTATCCTTAAAATGCAGCCCCGCGTCGCTTATCGTCGCGTTTCAGTGTGAAGTAACCCTTACGAGCGGGTGCGACGACTTATAAAAAATCTGATACTAATAATTATACGTGCTTGTACCTATAGTCGCATCAAACAATATACCGGGTGCCTTTTCAGCCAGTGTCCAGGCTGTTTCAGGAGTGAATATAACTCTTGAATATAAACAACTTTTACTATGGGATCAACTTTCCTACTTGAAAAAAAATTCAGCTGTTTCATAAAAAAGTAGGAAACAGCTGTTTATTTTTTCAAGTAAGACTTCTGAAAGTTTGGACGCTTACTGAAAATGTACCCTGTATATTACTAATGTAAAGAACCGTCATTCGATAGACTTACACGTTTGACAGCTCGCAGCTATGTGTGCGTGGCTATACGTATGCGGAGTGTGCGCGCGGCGAGCGGGGCGTGTGTTTTTTTTAGCCAGGACTTTCGTCCACAGGGCTGGCCGCTGGTCGTTTCGTGCCTAGACATTATTTTGTTTATTTTCATAATATTTGTAAACGATTTATATGACGCGACGCGTTTAAAAGGTTATTTCGGTGTCAACCTTAGGCTAACATCAACATGGCTGACATTCGCCGGTGCTCGAGCTGTCATTTGTAGAGAGTGTCGCCCCTGTGTCGCAGCGGTCAGTAGCCAGTTTGCGCCGAGCCGTTGACATAGTTTATAAATACAAAATCCCTAATTTGAAAATTGCATTGTGCTTTTATTAGGCCTCTTTTTATCTTAAGTGTTTCACGCTTACAGAAACACTACGCTATAAAGTATTATATAATCTCAGTATATTTATATTCTCAGCTACTGAGTCATAGTTCATTATTAATATCTTTTTGTCGCTTGTACAAACGGAAAGAAAATAGGAAAGATTGAAAATGGAGCTCATATTTTCTCCAGCAAGTATCCTTTTTATTGTAAACGATTTCATATTTCTTAGAAAAGTGGCGGCGAGACTCCTCTATGATTGTCCACAACATCAAGTTTAATTTTGTTAAAACTCTGCTCGCTTCTTTGTCACGAGAATCTAGAAAGGTCTTTGAAAAACGACTAAGTGCAAAGCTATTTATGCGTCTTCATTATTATAGATATACTAGTCGATCCCGAGGCCCGACCGACGTCGCGTTGTTCTGTCTTACCTAGGAACTGGAATATACAACTGCCAAACTACAGTTTTCACAACCAAAAACTACACCTACTCTCTACCTTATACTTACAAACTATATATACTACATACATTTACTACCTACAGGAACCTACACCTACACCACACTAGTACTACAAAATTGTTACTACACCTACTACCTACGTCCTTCACCTACCTCTACAACCTCAGGTACAGGTGATGTGTGAAGCAGTGAATATCGACCACTGAGGATTTAAGATTATTACAACTTATTAATATCGCTATTATACAATAGGAATTTGTGTTAGAAGGGTGAAAATTTAGAGTTATAATGTATTTTAATGCCAAATCATAAAATACCACAATAATAATAAAAAATAATAATAATAAGATAGTTTGTAACCTATTTTAATACCTACCGAATACAAATACACCTGCAAAATTTTACTAAAATCGGTCAAGCCGTTTCCGAGGAGTTCTGCCACAAACAATGTGACACGAGAATTTGAGAAGTTTATATAATATCAGTAACACTACACTACTACACTACTACTACAGTTTCAGCCTCTTTCAATAGGTTATTTTAATTGTAAAAACTCTTATGCCCGTTTTCACCAACTGACTCCTAATTTTAAGTGTCCCTTAGCGGCCATTTAGGGCGCCTCTTAAGAAAAATTGTTTTCACCAACGCTTAGGTGTCACCTAAGTCCTTAGGGGGGCCTCTAACTTTAGGGGCCCGATATTTCGCGCCTTAACTGTCCCTAACATTACATTGTGATTGAAAATACGTGAATCCCTTGAAATGGAAGGCGATCTAAGCCAGTTACCTATTGGTAACTCTTAGACGCTGTTGAAGTGCTTGAATTATTTTCTAATGACTTGTTACCAAAAAGACCCCGTTAATATCGCCAAAGAGTGGAACATTTTGATAAATATGATATCGACTTCTTCATCCGATATAGGTTAACAAAACAATAATAATATTTGTATATATGTGTAGGGTAATATTTTTATTAGAAAAAACTGAACATCTTCTTTAGTATAAAGACAGGTAAGTGTATTGTTCCATTACATTTTACATTTAGGTACTTTTCTCGTACTTACCTACATACTCCTTTACCAATGGAATGTATAATTTTCTAATGATACTTGAATATCATGTCGAAATCAAAAGCAGTGATTGTTCTTTTAATATGTATTTACCTGTACCATTACCTACTTGGACGTCTCTGACACAATTTCATACAAATAGGTATGTCACAAGTAGCAGGCAGCGAAACATAGTTAATCGAAAATATTTTTAATTAATCTAATCAAAAATGATATAATAATAAACCACAAAAGAATAAACGAATTTGGAGGTTGTGAGACAGTAAACGTGGTTGTGAATTGTAAATAAACAACGTCAAATGACTCATCTGTCACTCATCAGTAAAACTGACTTTATTACTTTTTAATTTACAGCACAGTACATTTTTAAACATGCTGTATGTCATCGTCTTACTAATTTAGTTTTTATAATTGCTGAATAATTTATCAAAGCATACAAAAGTACACTAACTTGGATTTATTTGTGTTATATTATTTATCTGTGAATTATTTATACTAGAATTTGCGATGTTACATTAATCAATAAAATATCAATAGTATGAGCGCAACTTAGAAAAAAAAATACTGTCACTTAACTAGGAGTACCATAGCTAAGTGTTACCCAGCTTGATGAAAATGAAATTAGGTAGGTGCCGATTTTAGGAGACCACCTATCCAAAGGGTTACTTTCATAAGAGTTGTTTAGGAATCAGTTGGTGAAAAAAAAACGGGCATTATACTTACAGGAATAAATTAACGCGGATTAATCGTTTTAGAAATAAGCTTATATTAAACTTTGTTTGCACATTGTTTTGTCAATTATACGCTTATAATATTAACCGAATTTAATCTAACTTTATTAATTAACAATAGAAACGAGCTAAATAAGCGGCGTGTTATTTCATTCGAAATGCCTTTCAAGTGTCGTGAATTAAAACCATTTTCAATATTTCAGAAAGCCGCAGTCGCGCGGTTCTTGTATAAATAAAATGAGTAGGTATGAGCCGGAGAATTGAAATAAAAGTTTATAGTAGGGGAAACTTAGAACAGTAGATCCCTCCTTTTGTTTTTGACCCTTATTTTTTTTTTTAAAGTCCAATTTTTTTTCCTACAAACCCCCTTACTAATAAAAATAACTACACAACGGATAACACCGTTGCTGTGTTTGTCTCTAAAGTGATTTTTCTAACGTATTAGACAAAGACAGCAAAGTTTTATAAGCCATCCGTTTTATATTTATTTTATTAGTAATGGGGTAAAACTAAAGACAGGGAATTGTACCAAGTACCCCCAAAACAAATGATGATTGATTGATTGATTGTTGATTGATTTGATTGACACTTGATTCCCTATAAATTACTATGGAACTTTAAAAAATGTTTACAAAACGTTGATTTTACCTTCATTTATTTCAACAGTACTAAAATCTTAAATTATTATTACTGTATTTTACCGTAACATTTTCGCCACCATTTTGTGTATGCTTTGGTGTATATCAAACCATAAATATATATATATAAAAACAAGAAAGCTACGCAAGAATACTCATTCCTGTGTACCTTACAGAGGAATGAGTAGATCGTGAAACAGGCCTAACGCCCTAAACGGCGCTGGATCTTGGTGGGATTAAGTATCTCCAAATGAAATGTACCTACCATATATGGGAGTAGTTTTATGCTATATGCAAATTAATCACTAAAGTCGTTAAAGTTATTCATTCTAAATTCATACACATCTTAAATATAGTTTCTAAATAACCGTTATATCAGAGTAAACCTTACAAAATAAGAGTTGATTGCAAGAAAAATAATATTTTGACCACTATTTAAAAAACTGACTAAAGTGAATCTCACGATTCTACTCTTTTGGAAAAGTTTGATGTTATCATCTACTACCGACATAGCCACTGTAAAAGTAGGTAATTCCCATACAGGCTCTGTAAATTGAGTGTAGCTAGTCTCCCTTAAGGAGCAAGCCCCTCTAAAAAAGTATAAAAATAAATTTTGAGCACATTATAAAAATAAGAAAGTTTTTTGGTGGATAGTTTTAGCTAATGAAACCCTTAAACTGTGTAACTAAGATTTGGGGTTGGTAAAGTTAGCATTATATTATACAATATACAGTGTTAAAGTAACCTTTCTTTTTCAGGTAATTATCCATCGCATCACAAAAACAGATAATCAACAAAACGGTAGCTGCCCTTCTTTTTCTATCTAGAGCCTTTAGCCATTGATACATAGCGATGCTTATTTCAAATCTCATATATTTTTGTTTTCGAACTTCGTCGTCGTAATTAGCGATGGCAACTTGGCTGAAGGCTCAGAGGTCTACAAGTTTTTATTTGTGTAGATTTTTCTAGAAACTTAGAACAAATGAAGGACAATTAATAGAGCGGGGAAACTCCGGTCGATACATAGTTGGAGAGCCGCCAGGGGAAGTGCCGAGCCAAATGGGATGGAGCCTGTCAATTGTGTCAGGGTCATGCAATTGCAGAATAGGGTTAGCGCTTAAATACATTTCTGGGGGTATTATTGACTCCCTATTATAGAGGCCATCCATAAATTACGTCACTTAATTAAGTTTCAGTTGCCCAAGCAGGAACAATTGATAACTACGTATTCGTAACTTTATCGAATGAATGAACACCGCCATAATTTTTATACAATTAAGTTACGAATATGCAGTTGTCAATCGTTCCTGCTAACTCCACAGTTCACACCGAGAAGCGTGGCGACGCGACATGGCGCTGTATTTTTAAGATAGCGATTCAAAATTGAACTTTATAGACTACACACGAAGATACACGTTTCAATGTAATTGCATCTCGGTTAAGCTCAAAATACGTACTCTTGCAATGAAAATGAAGCGCCGCATCGCGTCGCGTCCCGGTTTGAGCTGACGCCAAATAGGCAGATATTTTCCTAGCGCTAATAAGTTGACTCTGTGAAAATTGTTTAAATACAATGATTTCAATTAATTTAACAATTACGAATTAACAAGTATGCAATTTGATACCTATTGAAATATCCGTTGACAATACTTAGTTAGGCCTATTGTTGAATGTTCAGTTATGTCACGGTAAACAGAAGAACAGTAGGACAAAGGCCGCCTGGCGAATTATTTCCCTACGCTCGCGTTGGCGCAAGTACTGTCAAATAAATGCTAAAATAATGCAGGCTAACGCGAGCCGTCGATTAATACTCTGTTACGTCGCGTTGCCTAAAATACCATGTATGAACATTGTTTACCGGATACCCTACTATATGTCGAAGCGGCAATGGTCGCCTGGAGACCAACAATTCCAATAACTAGCCAGGTACAGCGAGTGAGAAAAAAATTATACACACGAGAACTGTATGTAGAATTTATACGGCGAATAAATTAATTTCCCCGTATACGCCAGTCAGTTAAATATAAAATAATGACTTTTGTTACTTTTTAACTTTTGTACATCTGCCGAGACAATCTATTGTCAGAAGTTCAAGTTAAAAGTTACATAAAATATCAGACAAGTATCAATTTCTTTCTGAAAAAATCTCAAGAAGCATTGAGTTGAGATACAAATCAGGTATGATTGCAATCAAAGAAGCAATCACAAGTACATAGTAGTATTGCAATATCATTATTCATATTATTCTTTATTATAAGATTTCCAAGAAGTCTCCAATAACTCTTATTGTGGCTTTTTTACATTTTCTTTACGAAGGTTAGATGGATTCCGAAATGTTTTACGACTGATTTTTGAGTAATTTTAAAAAGCAGACGACGATAACCTGATTCTATTTGACGACAAGCCTATACAGTTAACTAATGCATCTAAATACTAGATCTCCCCCGCAACTTCGTGCGCGTTAGTGCGCGCTAGAAATCTCGCGGGAACTGTACATTCTGTCGCGATAAAATACTTTTATCGCGTACGACACGTCACGCGACGGACATAGGGTACCACCTATGTTCGTCCCCGTGGTCTACACCGTCTATATCTGTGCTAAATTTAATCACAATCGGCCCAGTAGTTTTGGAGCCTATTCAATACAAACAAACAAACAAACCTTTCCTTTTTATAATATTAGCATAGATTTATACCTAATCTCTGAAATATAAAGCAACTAAAAACTTTGTTACTGAAATATTCAGACAAGTGCGATTACTACTGCATTTGAAGTGCGGTCGCGGAGCACGTAGAATTTCGTACATTGTTTCGTACATTTATATATTGTACAATATATAGGTATTAGGTATTATATTCGTGCGTGAGTGAAAGAGATAAGTAGCGATAAGTCTATGTTCGAGATTCTACGTGCTCCGCGACCTCACATTATCAGATATATGTGCCTAAAAGTCTTTCCGAAATTAATAATATACTTTCAGTCGTTATTTTTTCAGAACGCGTCACGTCACTGTCATAAAGAATAAGAACTTCCTTGACGCACAACTGACGCCCTAAGTTCTCTGGGGCCCCATTCTCCTCTCGGGGAAAAATCAGGCGTAATAAATTCACACAACGGTGTAAAGATAAGCTCTTACATCCATTTTCTCGTACGACCATACAATATGGCATCTCACACTCGTTAGCTAATGCGTGTGTAGGTCATTAAGTAACAACTCGTAATATGATTAATGAGAAAAATAAAGAGCAAAGTGGGTAGTTTTTGATTTTGTTTAATTTTTTAGTTTAGAACGTAGGAGAGTCATATAAAACTGGCATGACATAACGCTTGTGTTGTGTTTCGCCGGGTCAGGTTACTGGATGTCCAAGGAGTATTGGGTATTTTGAGGACCAGGAATGCAAGTGCGCGCACCAGAGGAGTTACAAGTGTAACTGTTCTGGTGTTGCGAGTATCCATGGGCGGCGGTAATCGCTTACCATCATCGATCCGGCTGCTGGTTTCCTGGTCCTTTTCATTAAAAAAAAAACTCGTTCGCTGTAATAATTGTGCTCTTATTTCAAATCAGTGGTGTATTTCACGTAATTATTTTTGTTAAATTTGCAGTGCATATGTCACTGTACAATCATATATACCGTAAGATTATAATATGACTAGCAAGATTGTAAAATGACGGAAGATTGTGAACCGAAACTTGCTGCTTACAATGTAACGCATAATTTTTTGTAATATTAAAATCCGAAAAGAAACCGTCAAATTGTGGATGCGACGGGGCGCACCTTGCGCACTGATTGGTTGAATGACATATGCACTGCGCCGCCTTATTTGTATAATAATTTGTTTCGTCTAATCACAAATGTAATCATGTATCGATTACATTCGTGATTAGTATTTTGATGTCTGTAAATAATTAATTTAGTGTGGAAAATAACTCACAGCTTTAGGATTAGTTACATAAAATTGTTGTGGAAGTAAAATTAATCTGTGATTAGCCAAAGAAGTGCAGTTATAATGTGCATAATCAGAATAGCAGCAAATCTAATACGCCAACAATACGCCTCACTTTAAGGCCAAACGTCCGCCTAATTTCGAGGCCAGAATTGGACTAATTGCGAATTATACAAACCACTAATTAGGCCAACCCCTTATTAGACTAACTGCTAAGTTCATGAGATTGCACATTTTTTTTGTTTAACAACAAACTGTGTGTTTGTTTTGTTTGACTTTAAACGAAAAGAAGCAAGCCATAGAAAATCGTATTAAATTATCTTATTATATTCCGTGATGAGAGCATTAGATAATATTAATAGGTACTAAGTAGGTGTATGTTTTTTTTCTTAGGCCCACTTGCGTAGATCTGGGTTAAAGTTAACCATGGATTAACATGTTGTCTGTCTCATTCTTGCTATTTATGAAGGAGAAGGAAGACATGATATTTTAACCCCTGGGTTAACTTTAACCCAGATCTGAGCAAGTGGGCCTAAATATCCTTATACCTTTTTTATCGTCCTGATAACCGTACCATTACTTTAAAAAATATGCAATATAAATAATATCCGGTTCAAAGGACCAAATTTGAAATCGCCATCTAAACTGTCAACAAATAGCTGTCAGTCACGAATTTATTTCACTTACGGGTGATAGTGTAGATAATGGACAACGGTTCCTAATGAATATTTATTAGAAGTATCGAATCGATAGCCATTAGCCGCCACCTACAGCTTAAAAGCTCACTGTTTAAACAGCGGCCTGTAGCAGATAATTACTCAGCTCTCTTGCCTTTTCCCTCTAATTGTCTGTGGCGTTCGGAATTCTATTTTGGAATTGTTCAGATTTGAAATTATTTTTTTTTGCCGTCAAAAAAGTTCAAGTTTTACATTTTAGGCCGGCACTATATTGTCCGGAATCCGGTGAGGCCGGGGAAAGATCCGAGAACTGAAAATAGAACTCTGCGTTCTCTCACACGAGTATCAAGTCAAATGTCAATGTCAAATCTGACAAATCGATACGCATGTGTTCGATTTGCTGATGTACTGAAATTTATCCGGCCTTCCGGATTCCGGAAGGCCGGATCCCTAGCCTTAAGTTTATGTAGCTTTTGGCGTGGCTCAGCCCGCGTAAACATCGTATCCCACGGGAACAATGTCCGTTTTCGGGATAAAAGTAGCATTTGTGTTACCTAATCCAGAGCTTAAACTACTAGGTACCATACCAAATTTCATCAAAATCCGTTCAGTATCCATCCTCACAAACTTTCAAATTTATAATAGTAGGAGTAGGATTATTTTCAAAGGCGTAATTGATGTATTTTAGCTGAACACTGTAATAAATTACAGTTCAAACTTATTAAGCTCGTTTGAAAGTTATCAATTATAATTATTGTATATCAATTTCAAAACAAAACAGTCGTAATAAGTTTAAAAGATCCATTATAATGTAGCTATACATAAATTTTAGATTGCTTTATTGTAGTCCAAGAGACAACTCAGATTTGAAAAGGTATTATACTAATAAAATTACTGAAATACATCAAGTATTTCAGTCCCTACTGCTATAAAACAACCTTCTAAGTTCTATAAATAATAATATAAACACAATATTAGTAATTATTAGTACACAGATAATTATTATAATACCAGTTACTCTTATTTTATCTTCATTATTGTGTTTGAATATTGTTATTATTAAAAAAAATCAACTCTACTGGCCAAAGATTTCAAAACTATATGGATAATATATAATAAGAATGGGCTGTGCCGTACATTTGCCAGAACAAATCTTCATACAAGAAAAAGTTACGCCATCTTGATTTCACCATACCTCAAATGTCAACCATCTTGATTTCACTATACCTCAAAAGTCAAAATGGCTCCAAATAACCCCAAATGTAGGGCTATTTAAGTGGGGACAGTTTTTGCCTCGACATGCCTCGTCTATAATATACGAGGCTTGGTAAAATCAATTACGGATAATTTGGGCATATGATCTACTGCTTTTGTAATGACGTTAAGGTAGAAAAATATTTTAAAATTCAAAAAAAAAAATAGTATACTAAAAAAATGACATTGCGCTCTATAAGGCGTTCAGGTCATTAAGCTCACAGACACAACTGACTTTAAAGCGAAAGCAAAGACTTTACCTAAATAATATAAAATCAATCAGCTGTGTGAGGTCAATGACCTCCGTAGCGCCGTAAAGAATGTAATGTAATTTTATTGTTTTTCTTTTCGAAAATTTTAAATTATTTTCTGCCTAAACGTCTTTACATAAGCAGTAGATCATATGCCCAAAATATTCGTAATTGATTTAACCAAAACTTATATACGTCTATGCTACTGGCACATAACTTGCATGATTCATGTCGAGGTTACATGTTCCCAACGGCTTAAAATATTAATCCAAAGCTGCAACTTTCGAAAACACCGGGTTTAATTTCGTAATATATTGCAATTAAAAGAATATATTACTAAAAGAGCTACCCCGTAATAGGTCTCAAATTTTCTTAAAATTAAAATTATCTTACAAAAGAAATAACTTTAAAATTATATACGCAGGCTCCTGGTGTATACCGTCTTTAATTTGTCACAAAGTTTAATCATTTTGAGAGGCGGAATAAATACCATTTGTATGAAACGGGGAAAAATGGAAATTAAATAAATAATTATGTGTCCATTCATTTTGAACAACTTCAGCAAAAAGAAAATCGCAGTAAGCTGTCTCGCGTACCAATATTGTTGTGTACGAAGTTAGTACGTCTTTTATTTTATTCGTTAAGGCAAATGAGGTTTTTTTTAACCCCCGACGAAAACAGAAGAGCGTTATAAGTTCAACGTAGCATCGTGGCATCCAAACGAGCGTTATAAGTTTAACGTGGCATCGTGGCTTCCAAACGAGCGTTATAAGTTTAACGTGGCGTCGTGGCTTCCAAACGAGCGTTGTAAGTTTACCGTGGCATCGTGGCTTCCAAACGGATGAACCGATTTTGATCTAGGTTTTATTTTGCTAGGAAGCTGACTTGATCGAGAGTGTTATTAGCTTCGTCATCATCAATTTTACTTTTGTTTTATCATTTATACCTTGCGCTCTAGGCCGCTCGGCGCTGTGTTCGGGGCTTAGTGCCTTCACGTAAGTTCGCGCCGCAGCTCCCGCGGCGCCGCGAAGAATTTAGAGCCGTGACGTCTCTATACAAATCGGATCCAAATTATCGGATCCGATATATTTCATATATTAATACTTGCACCGACCGCGACATAGTATCGGCGACCGTCACCCATATTGTATCGGATAATGTGAGAACTTACGCCTCTTACGCCAAACTTTCTTTCCGTATTGATTGATTTGGGACAAAACTATTTTGATTTTACTTATTTTCGTCATCGTAGGGTATTATCGATAAATCTTTCAAAATACTTCGTACCTAATATTTTTATAACGCCACAATTGTTAGGTTTGGAAGTTCAGAAGTGGGCGTAGGAGCTACGAGTTATATAGCCAATTATGCACACTAATGTAGCAGTGACGAAGGCTGGTTCTCATTCATAGGGATGCCCAACTTATTATAATAGGTAGGGATTTGAATGAGGTCTTCAAAAGGTAAGTGGTGAGCGAAGCCGATAGAAATGGAGTCAAAGGAAACCCACGCCACTACGTATCTATATTAATAGAATAGTTCTTTTAAGCAATAGTCTCCTTGTTCACGTAACTAAATAATAGTACCTGAATAACATGCTCCTATGATCTATCCATTACAACGTATCTGAAAACTTTTCCGCTATAGTGCGCGCGGAACTAGTTGGCCGCGCATTAGGTAGGGACAGGGGTGAGGGGGTGGGTTGCTTGCTGCTCGCAACGCACATGAGATTAGACAGTGACGACCAATCTCGAGACATCGCTGGTGCGGCCAGCTATTTCCGCGCGCACTATAACCTATGTTTGCTGTGTCACTAGTCTAAAGGTCAGTTCACTAGGTGACGATGCGCGGCGCTGCAATTTTATTAAGATTGCTGTTTAAAATTGACATTTTATTAATATACAAAAAGACACGTTTCACATGACATCAGTCATACATGCGCTGTGCAGCGCGAAGCAACTTGATATTCGAACTCATACAATGAAACGTGTATCTTAAAGTAAATGCAGCGCTATGTCGCGTATCATTTTGTTTTGGTGCGAATTGAGTTTAAATCCAATTTATACCATCTGTTACAACTGTCTAACAAACCTGAGCGACTGTAATCCCCTTCGTTACAAAGTTTGCTAAATATCAATTTTCAGTGGAAACTTTTTCACCTATACATTTTTAATGACACACATAAAAATTACTTTGACGGAAATCAAAATTCCACCTGTTGTTAAGAGCATTTTTACATTATCCGAGCCGATATCCTATATCGGACCGATAATACTTTCTCATTATCGGTCCGATATCAGAAGGTCGATTCTGCTAATTAACTCCTGCAATAATACAGGAAGATCCATTCCCGATATATTAGGTCATTACATATGAAATTGGCGGTTTGTAGTATATTTATTTAATCACAGTTTATACTATTGCTATCTATGCACTTTTGCCATCTCATAGGTAGTTCATTGATTCCTTTACTAAAAAAATCATTCGAACAGGAATCAATAAAATCTTTGAAGGCGCTTTGGACTGCCCCATCGGAGTTGAATTTTTTCTCTTGCCACAAGTTATCCAAATTTCGAAAAAAATGGTAATCTATTTTAGCAAGGTCCGGGGAGTACGGTGGATATCTTAGACATTACAATTGAAGCTCCCCTAATTTGGTAGCCGTCTGTTGTGCAGTGTGTGGTCTAGCGTTATCCTGAAGCAGCAGTGGCCTAGAGCGAATGACCAACCTCGGTTGTTTAGCAGCTAGCTTTTCCATCATGATTTGCAGTTGCTGGCAATAGATATCTGCTGTAATCGTCTGGCCAGATTTAAGAAAACTGTAGTGAACGACACCGGCACTAGTCCACCAAACGCTCACAAGTAACTTTTTTTGAGTAAATTTTTGCTTGGGGCAGGCTTTGGCTGGTTCGCCAGGATTCAGCCATTGCGATAAGCGTTTCCGACTATCGTACAGGATCCACTTTTCATCGCAGGTACTGATTCGATTTAAAATCCCTTCATTATTGTGCCGGTTGAGTAATGTAACGCAGCAGTCGACGCGCGTTTGTCGGTTTGCTGCACTCAATTCATGAGGTACCCACCTTTCAAGCTTTTTCACCTTCCCAATTTGCTTCAAGTGGATTAAAACAATTTTATTACTAACACCGCAGCCTGCAGCTAACTCGGACTTGGTTTGCGATGGATCCGCTTCCACAATAGCCTACAATTCTTCATTATCAACTTTGGTCTCCGGCCGTCCACGGGGCTTGTTCTGTAGGTCGAAATTTCTAGAACGAAAACGTTAGAATCAAAAACGCACTGTGTTTTCTTTTGCGACACCGCCGCCATACATATCATTAATCCTTCGAGCCGTTTCTGCAGCACTAGTGCCAGGGTGGAACTCGTAATCGAAAAGAATACGATATTTTAAGTTTTCCATTTTGTAAACAGAGTGAAGCAAAGGAAAAACCAAAAGAGGAAAAAACAAATGAATTACGGTTTTCGAAACACAAATACATGAGTAAATAGCGGTATAAATTTGATATTGGAATTCCTAATCAAAGAAGATATATTTGAGATCAAAATGGCCTGTACGACAAAACGCCAATTTCATATGTAAGGACCTAATATTAACATTTAAAAATGGTAGTCTCATTAACGTTAAGCTAACGTCAAATCCGTTTTGATTGGTCCATTTGATATCGTGACTATTAATTTATAATTCAATGAAATTCTAAGTTAAATACGAGAATTGGGGTTCTGATATCGGATCGAATAATGTTAGAACGCTCTAGGTCGATGTAAACGACACTCAATAGTGACCAGCCTCACATGAATCCAGGAATTCATTTACGAAGGCAAGGTTTGATCGTTGTAGTTTCATTGAGAACTGTAAACATTTTCCGATCCACGCCCGGATTCTGATATTCTTACATAAACTCTCACCCGGTTTCTAAGGGCAATTTGTCGATAGTTTATCTATTCATTGGTGCGTATGGTTCGAAAACTTATGTAAATGGGAACAAAAAATGAAGTTTAAACTAAGTTAGACATAGCTGACCCATGTGGTCCGTTTGTCGATTCCATAACTCGTTTTTAACGTTGATAGGCTACAAAGGCGAATGCATTTGATGTGTTTATATTCTAATCATTTAAATGTGTGCTGACTATTGTCTTTGTTTGGAAATGGCTGAACCAAATCTATTTTGATATGTGTAACGAAACAATAAAATCACTTTCATTTCGTATTTTAAAACAATTGTAATAGTGAACAAAAGTTGTCAGTCTAAAAACTAAGCGCTACAAACTAGCAGAATGAATATCCCACATCAACGTCAAATAGTTATTTTCAGTTTCTCATAAATTCCTATCCTATCTAAAAGTTTGCTGTTACGTTAAAAATTCCCGCTTAAAAATTCTATTATAACGCTTATGCATTGTATGGTGTTGCTACTTCGGGCTCGAAACTGAATTTCCGGCTATCTCTCATTTAATATCATTATTGTGTCAATTAATAATCTAAAAGGTTTCGAAGAATGTGTTTATGGGGGTTTGAAAATTTTGTGCTAAAATACGACTTGAATATTTTGCATATTATGAACCATTTAGCTATTTTAGGCCTTGTATGAAGAATAAACGTAAACTTATCATTATATTATATTTCCTTTGGGCCTTTACGTACGCGTACTGTAAACACCGCGGCAGTTTTTCAGAGGTGACAAGCAGAAATCATGCTCCGCGAGAGCGCGCTTTCAGCTTGAGGTAGATAGTGTTGAAATTGATATGTCAATTCAAAAACAACGCCCCCGCGCTTATGTTAGGTAGACGCGTGTGTTATCAGTGTGACAGCCGCTAACGGAAGCATACAATATAAATTACTACTTACATAAATATATTTCGTTATCAAATATGCCCTTCCTGAAATATTATTAGGTAATTTGAATATCTCATATCTTTTATGGTCGTAGTTTCATACGTAATGTTATTCCCCGCGCCACATAACTCGTATTGTATAAAAATGTGTTTTTTTTATATTCCTGGCGTTTCCGCCTGTGATGTTTGTAATATATCACATCGAATCAGGCCGAGGTGTCGCCGAGGGTTCGCTATCTAAGGCTCTCTTCACATGTGCGACGTCATACTAACAATGTACGGTACTTATCTACTTATGTGTGCGTCTGCTATGTATACGCGTACTATAAGGTATTTACCTTTATTTCATTTCTTAAGTAGGTAATCAATACTCGTTATCTTGGTGAGATTTAACCCACACTTGTAACCAGGGGCGTGCGCTCCATATAGGTAGAAATGCAGTGCTTTACTTGTCATTCACAGATATTTTAATGAAACGTTCGTACGTTTTAGATGACTTTAATTAATAGTAAATAAATTAATCAAAAAAATATAATAACTAAAAAACGCCTAATATTTTATAAATAGCAACTAATGCCGGTGCGTGTTGCAAGACAAATCATCGCATGTATGTGTAATTTTCATATTTCGCAAACGCACACACCCATAAATATCGACATGATTATATACCGGCAAGTCCCGCGGCAGGCTCTCGGGCCTCGGCTATCCGATCGCTTCCGAAAACGGCCGAACTGGCTTGTCGGAAATTATTCGTTGCCTATAATCCGACTAAAAATAATTCGACTCGAATCTAATGAATCATGTATGCACATTATGCATTTTTGTTTAGTAAGGTTTTATTTATTTAATAGAAGAAACATTTTGTGTTTCGCGGGGGCCATATTGCATATTTCATTTGATAAGCATTGTTTACAATTTAATCGCTCCTGTTTATTTATAGTTTTCTTAAAAGATTTTTCATTTTAACATTTAAAAGTGTGTACACTTGATTGTGAGGTTTGAGTTGATAATGTGTGTTTATTAAAAATAACAAGTTCTCACAATTGTCATTCAGTGAAAAGATTCAAAATCTGTCTAAAGGTAAGGTGTGTACCCGAGTTACAACAATTAAACCAGCAAAAAAATAATGTTACTCGAAAATTTCATGTTAAAAGTTATGAAACGTATAACTGGCTGTGTGGTTGTGTACACACGATTAAATTATATTGTTTTCCTTGCATATTATTTAGTAATTTACATCGGGATATAGTAATCTCAAGTAACCGGGACCTTGAATATGTGAAAATTGAAGCTAACTTACTGGTGAGTAGTTATAATATTTTAAAATATGCTGTAGCTATGCTAAAAATCTATAAACGAAAAAGTTTTTGTGACCGAGTACTTCTTCGCATACCCAGTGCCATAATCCTGTGCACGCCACTGCTTGTTACCATCTTAAATCAAGCATACCTTATGTTTCTAAGCTAATCTAGTTAGGTAAACACCTGTCTCCTTGTGGCACAAAAAAAAAAAACAAATGTTTGACACTAGGTAACAACTAACAACATCCTAATATGCGTATAAGTGTCGAATATCACATTTCTACAAATTATATTTGAAGATTATTAAAGTTAAATAGGTAAATAGTTATAACTTAAATTTATATTGGAACTAGACGGAAAAAATTAAGACTAAATCTTATAACGACACTTTTTGCTATAGTTGTAAGCCGTGCGGCGTTCGCGTGTTTCTCTGTCTGTCTCTCTCACTCTCTCTCAATTATTAATAAAATTGAGCCTATTGATTAAGTTTATATTACATTATATTTGTTAATATTAAAAAATATATATTATAACTTAAAAAAAATATATATTACAATTCTTTCACTAATTAATCGAAAGACTTCGTTTCATCCGGGTGGCCCTTGACACCTCTCAAGTTTTTCTTTTTAAATCTTTGTTATTTTTTAAGATATACAAAAATGAATTGTTTATTATCACGATGACTCAATGATAGAATAGATGAATAATTTTTTTAGGGCAACATGCCTATAATTTTATTGCTATGCTGAAAAAAAAATTCGGACCAATAAAATTTTTTCACAGCGACATAGCATATCTAACGTATGAAACAAGCATTACGAAGCAACATTTTTTGCCTGCGTGAAACATAACGTATATAAATTTGATTGATGTGTCGGAAACAAATAGGTGTCGAGATAAAAATCACGTTTGACTCCACGGTTTGGTGTGGTAATGCCGGCCTCGTGGAAGTAGGGTCGCTTTATTAAGTTATTTTTAATTTTCAAATGTTTTAAAATATCATAAAATTTCCCATTTTGATAAAATATATCTACGTATGGTCATAAAATATTGCAATATATAGTATACACATAAAATAACAGTGAGCGAGCGTAGCGAGCAAGAAAACCCACAACAAAAATGTTCAGAGTTCTAAGTGTGAGTTTTTGTTTTCACATTCGATCGTGAGCGCGTTTGGCGTTTACTAGGAATTTGTATATGATTTGTACAGCGACACCTAGTTGTAAATGCGAGAACTAGGTCGAATACGAAAAGAAAACTCACACTTAGCACTCTGAACATTTTTGTTGTGGGTTTTCTTGCTCGCTACGCTCGCTCACTGTTATTTTATGTGTATACTATATATTACAATATTTTATGACCATACGTTGATATATAGACGATAGAAGAATATATAATTTGACACTGGAATCGTGTCATAGACTTTTATTTGCATTAATCTTAAAAGGGTTAATCTACATAGTAAAAGGACAGAAGGGTTTAATCAGAGGCACCCGGAAAATCATTCGCAGGGAAAATTGACGAAAATGCCCCGCTTCTGTATTCTGGAAGAGATTTATCTCTACAACATTAATCGTATTTTCGTCAGAGAGCGTGGTAAATAAATAAGGTTGAAATCCTGATATAGCGATATTTTCGTGCCGCCCACGCCGCATTTCCTCGTCAATTTTTCTTAGGTTATTAACGATATTAATTTAGTATTATGTCAGGATATAAACCGCTTCATACGTTACGTTCTGCTCTGATCCTTCAGAGGAAGGTTTAACGAGCGTCGAGAGTAAGAAAATAGTAGTTTATAGAACAAGTTCTTTTAGTCAATGTCACTACACTGCTAGGTACGTATTATATCTAATTTAACTAGTCTTGTTTATTTCTAATGTTCCTTTATCTAGCCATCTTTTAGTTTTATCATTTTCATTAGTTATTGTTGGAACAAAATAATAAGTTGACTGTAGTTAACAAAATAATAAGTTGACTGTAGTTGTAAGCGGATGCAGGTGAGAATGCGCTAACTGCAGTTTAAAATAGTTTCGCGAAAAAATTTAATAGTAGCTTTATAATATTTTAAAATGAATAATATAATTTTTATTATTTTATTACGCTTTTGTAGTATCGGGAATCTAATTCATAAGCAGGTAGTGTTCTCATAGTTGACTTGTATTTTAATGACGACATGCGGTCACAATGCAATTGTCAATGACATGTCAGTTTGATATCATAATATTCATTTAATACGAACGAATTATGACGGTCAACCTGCTTAAGAATAAGATTCCCTGATAGTCCATAGGAACGGTGGTTAACTACGTTTAATTCTGAGGAAGTAGCTTCGGGAAAAACGGTTTTGCTCAACACAAAATGAAACAAACTTCAAATTATATTAACATCTACAAAAGCATAAGTTCGAGAATATACGAGAATCGCATTTTAGCAGATCATGTTGTAACTTTTTCATAATCTAATGAGAAATCTCGTTCGAGTTTAATTTATTTCTGTCTGTAAAAAGCGAACTTTATTTTATTCAGCGTAGTCAGCGCTCGCGAGCGTCCCCTGTGCAATTTGTAAAATACCGTTTTGGCACCTTTAATAGCTACTCATTTTTCCGTTTCAACTGTTCTATTTTTCAGCAATGGTAATGTTAGAGATACTGTGTTTAAACGATTGTTTTTTTTTACTCGGAACGTTCGAAAATCAATGGAGTGCTTTTGTCGCAAAGTAAATTTTTATATATGGCGTCTAAAACATTGCTCAAAGAATACTATCTAAGCACTCCTTAAATATGTTGTACTGAAGTGAACTTTAATTTGGGTACCGTTTAGTTTTATCTTTGTTATTTTATGGCCATTAAGTATGTAATATTTTCTATAAAGTAATTGTATTATTAGTATGTAAAGTTTTATGTTGAGTTCTGGTTTTTGTCACTTCTGTGTTGCACTACGTTAACTTTTTATTTCCAAGGGTTGCTTGGAAGAAATCTCTTTATAGCGATAAAGACGCCATTGTGTTCATGCTAAAACTGTTAATAATAATTTAGATCATACTTGTACATTTTTGAACACAATAAAGCATATTATATACATTCATTCATTTTGTGTTTTTGTTTTCGTATATGAAAATAACCTATGCCTTATTTATCTAACTACCTATCGATACTACGCGTACGCGTGGTTTAATATTATATTATTTGGTCCCACAAATATTAAATTTATATTAAATATTCAATTTAAAGGACATTGGGTTTTAGTATGTAACAATTATTATTATCATCGGCCACTAAAGAAACCGGCCAAGTGCGAGTCGGACGCGTGCACGTAGAGTTTTAGGTCTCTTAATGTTTTTAAAAGACCTATCTAATGATACCTCACACTGTGGGGTAGACGCGAGTAACAAAATCCCCACTTTACGTGTAGGGGAGGTACCCCAAGAAAAACGTGATTTTATTTTAGCACTTTGTTGATATATCTAGTAAATACACATAATACATATCCATGCAAAGTTTCATCTTTCTAGCACTAACCGTTTGGTAACCGGTAAGTCGAAGTTGAACTGACGGACGGACGGGCGGACAGACAGACGGACAGACGGGACCGTAAACTACGGAAAACTAATAAAATTATATCATAGACGTAAGCGTAATTACACCAGCGGGCTTAGCATGGCGATCCGAAGAAATAATTTTAAAGAAGAAATATTCTATCCAAAATAGTTCGTACCAAAATAGTTCTTAGTCCATGGTCCAAGGTCAATAGAAAGCAACATTTCTAAACAGTCATATTTTTAAAATGGCTGCCGGGAAAATCTTCCGTCAAAACGATCAAATTTTCAAGTAAAATACAGAACGTAAATAAACTATTTGTTTAAGACCACCATGATGCGGAGCAGTTGACATTATTGTAAAAATATTTGACATTTAAATAAGAAAACGTTAGAAACGTTTTTTAGCTTCAACTTTAGCTGTCAAAAGGGGCCATTTTGTGTGCTCGGGAAAAAAAGACATGTTGTTTCTCATAACGACGATGCATCAACCTTGCTGCCTTACAATAAGACCTATTTTGCTCCGAATGGTATTAATGTTTGTTCAATTGGTCATTTTGTCGATTCTTCGGTGTTTCTAGAGTGCGCATGCTAGGCCTGCTGGATTACAACAGCATAGCTCGCATATCTGCAGGTGATGGGGTAAATACTGTGATGTTTTAACTCGTTTCAACGAATATTCTTGTAAAATATCATTAAATTCATCAAATGTATTAAATATCTCCACTTCGCCATGGATCTAAACTAAAATAATTACAGGAAATGAATTTATGTGAATAAAATTTGCATAATCAGGATTGTAATATTAGGTTTGTGGTCACGATTTTTTTCAAAAGCGGGTTTTAAACTTCTAATGTCTTTTAATTAATTCAACACATTTTATCAGTCGTAGGATCGGATTTGCGGCCACGAGCGCATTCTCCACATTAACGAGCTTACCTTCCACAGGCAGCGGTCAGACACTAGTGTTTGTATTTTCCAGAACCTTCGTTGGTGTTAATGTTTCCAGATTTTTGTATACAGAGCCGAAACCACATAGTAAATCCCACTGATGTAGGTATGTACTATCAGGGAATCTAATTCGTAAGCAGGTAAAGTGTTCTCATAATTTATTTGTATTATAATGATGACATGCAGACACGTTTAGTTAGTTTGGTATTAATATCATTATAATACAAACTTAATTATTAATACAAACTTTGTTTATTTTCACACTACATATAAACGCTCAACACTTAAACCATCTGAAACATAATATGAGAAGGCATAGGAGAAATACATTTTGAGAAGGCCACTGTTGATGATGATTATGTTTAATAAGGGTTTAATAAGGAATCTGAAAAAGTTATAAAATATTAGCTGATCCGCCACTGTCCGAAATGTCTGTCTAGCTATGAACTTAACTGTAACAAATAAATATCAATACCACCGCATATCTATTAACCTATACCTATATCTACACCTACAACCTACATCTACACCTAGCTACCGACCTACCAACCCGGTACCCAAATACCCCTACAATTCCAACACCAAAGGTTTTACAAAGTCAACCATTTTCGAGTACACATTTCGCCTCCATTGCGCATCGATAGTTACGGAAATCCCCTAGGACATATTATTGTTCTGACTTATTTTTGGTTAGATTTTTAATTGAAACCTAATTTATTTCTGTGGTCGAAATTTTAACAACACTAAATGTAGAGGAATAAATAACGAAATTTGGCTGCTTCCCTCCACTCATTAACATATTTCAGCAATATTTCTTTATGCTAATATCTGTACAGTGCATTTTGTTTCCCGCGGCCAACGGATAACAGTCAAAGGTTTTATAAATTACTATTTTGAATACCGTCAGTTGTTTTATACGAAAAGTCTGACAAATTACAGAACTATTTTATACATTATTATTATTATTTGTCTGAATATTATTATATAGTCATAACTAATTGTGAAAGCCAAATTGATGCAACATTTGTCGCAATCCAATATGTAACTTGAGTCTAAAAGGTGGAAGGTCCAAAATTGACCCAAAATCAACAGCAATGATTGGTTGTTCACTTTAAATCATATTTGATGTCACCAAAAGGTGATCCCGAAAAACGCCAACCTATAGAGGTTATGAGCAAGAATAATAACAGTTTTTCTATGAAAATTACAGACGTGAGATGTATGAAAAAAACGATGATTCCTGAAAGACATTAAAAAAGTGGTTGTAATGTATTATATTTTATGTTGGTCGATGTAGGTAGTAGGTGTAGGTGTAGTTTGTTGGTGTTGGAATTTTAGATATACTCGTAAATACGCCTACAACTTTTAATATACAGATGTACGATTTTGGATATGCGGTTTTTTTTTAATTATTAAAATCATTCAAGAAATGGTGGATTTTTTAATAATGTTTTTCTGAATGGCTAGTTTGAAACACGTGCACCCGCTGAATTGGTTACGATGACGTCACGACGCGACAACGGCTTGACTGTACTCATACTTCGTAGGTATTGCATAAGTATTCATTCTCCGATTCTTGACGCTTGTGCTTCGCGTCTATTGTTTTTGTTTATGATAAATATTTTAGTTGTGTTTAGAGGGGAGGTGACGACAACAGATGACGTCACAGCGACTCGCTTCATTCTCGGGCGCATTTTTGGAATTGATGAACTATAGTTGCTGTATATTTTTCATTTTTGGTCCGATGTAAATAATTTATTTACAGTATTTACAGGTTTTATTGTATAAGTCTGCATACCCAACAAAAACATGACTGATCTTATTATAGAGGCGGAAACGAAACTCCGATCAAACTCTAATCTATACCTACACCTATCCACCTACAACAGCAAGCTAACAACATACACAGAGTCTACACCTATATCTCCACCTACTATTTATTTTCTGCTCATAACTTCTATACCCGGCGCATTTAACGGTTATCCTTTTAGTGACATCAGATATGATTTAATGTGAACCAACTAGCAAACATTTCATTGCTATTGACCCTGGGTTTTTTTAGTATGAATTTTGTACCATGACCAGACTTCTACAGCAAAAGAAGTCGGTATATTTTTTAAAAGTATTTAAAAGTTGATTTGTTTGCCTCTCTGTATCTGTAGCCAAAATATTATTCCACAGACTTATTTTAACTTAGTTATTCGAAATATAATTATAGGTACACTCTTGTAACTAAAGAGTAGGCATGCATACTTGGTTCTTGCAGTGTAAGAGCCCCACTAGCCTGGAGGCCGATAAATTTTGCATGTAAGACAGTATTAGCATATGCTAATGAATCGTGCTAACACCTTTGTCTCTGTAAATCTAAAATGTTCAAGAACATTAATTTATCATCATCAACGCCGACTAAAGTTCCCACTTCTGAGTCGCGAGAGAGGGAAGTGATTGTGTTCGCGAGCCACGAGTCACGACGCGTTCTTACGCGTATTATTTTTTTTTTGATTCGTCGAATTTCATTACAATTAGAATACAAAATGTCGCAAGTACTTCATGGGGATTGTTATTATTATGATGTTATAATAACTTTAAGTAACCGGTGAATAACAAATATATGCTATGCAATGCTACAGTACTGTAGAATGTAATTATATACCTATGTATACATACGTCTGAAGTGGGTGATAATTAAATGTCTTCTATACTAAAGAGTGACGACATTTGTTAGCTGCATTTGCTAAGCTAATAGTTCAACTTACGAAAATCCTATGGTTAATAGCTTGCAGTGGCGAAGGCTGGCTTCTCCTTCATAGGGAAGCCCTAGTCTGTATAATAGGTCGGGATTTGGATGACGGTCTTCAAAAGGTAAGTGGTAAGTGAAGCCGATAGGAATGGGGTTATGTGAACCCCACGCTCTAGTTCTCCACTACCAATTAAAGTCTTCTGGTCTACCTTAGTGAATGGTAAGCAATTCCGAATTTCGTAGAACCCAACGACGATTGTGACATGCCGAGTACGATTCGCGACTTTTAAACTTTATTAGAAAAGCAATAAGGACGAAATTTGATTACACCGAGATTGACATTCTGTACTTTAAATATGTCGTGTCTCGCGCTTTGCTAATTAAGTTATCGGGATCCAACTAACCGCCTAACAGTGTTTGTCAAGTTCAATGTACTCTACTAACTAGCCGCTAAAAACTCGCGTGCGTGATGGAATACTTTACTTTTTGCTAGAAGGTGATAAAAATTCTGAGCAAAGTAGATAAAATGGTGAATTTTAAAGTTGATCGATTTTTGGGCTAATTGTTCTTAACACGGCCTTATTTCATCTTAGTCTAAAAGTTTAGTTCTGTCTCTTATTTCTACATAAGTACCTGGGTAACCGAGGTTTGCCGAAGCCTTAGTCGATTTAAAAATAAATAAAAAGTGATAAAATTATTTTACTGGGGGTGTTCGAACTTCGAACCCACCACATTCCGAATTTCCGAATAATGCAAAAATTACATTAACGCATACCAAAATATCAATCGGACTGAAATATTATTAGAGTCGATATTATTGATATATTGCTGCACGACGAAAGAAAAAACATATTATATAACTTAAAAATACGCAGTATCTTATCCCTAATAAGACCTAGATAGTTTTAGAGACAAAACTCCCTGAATACTAAATTTAAATGAAATACTTGCAGCCGTTTCCGAGATTACGATTATATATACAAGATTAGCTCGTTTAAAATATAAGATACTTGCAGCCGTTTCCGAGATAACGATTTTATATATACAAGATTACCTAGTTTAAAATATAAGATAGATTAGCCTAATATTAAAAGGGCCGAGATTACGATTAGGTATACATATACAAGATTAGCTCGTTTAAAGTATAAGGTTATGGATCTAGTAAAAAAACTTCTGACTATTTTCTAGTTTCTTCATCACCATCATGTCACCATAGCTCAAAAACTACGACAGTTACAATAATTTATGTAGGCGTAGCTCCGAATCTTTACATACCTACCTACTATAAAATGAAGTCGCTTCCTTTCCTGTTCGCTCAGATATTTAAACGTAAATCAACGTATTTTAATACAGTTTTTAGCAATAGATAAAGTAATTAATAACATTTTTTACCAATATTGTATTTAATGTTAATATTACATATGTAAGAAGTAAAATATCTTGAGCATTTGATGGTAGATGTACCGGTGTACGGACAAACCCTTCGGGTTTTTGTGTCACCGAGTTTGTTTTAAACTTTGTGAAAAAAAAAAATAGGAAGGCTTATAGTATATTGTACAATACATTGCAATAGTGCGAAGCTGATGTGGTTCGCTAGTATATTTATAACTTTATTAATGTTAGAGATAATTTTACTATAAATCATCAACATTTATAAGCCCCTGTAGGTACTGATGATGACTGCAAACCAAAAAAGTAGTTTTTATTGTTGTATTGGATAATAATTTAAAAAATACCAATCCTTAATAATGAATAACATTTACTAGGCCATTACTGGTATGAGCCAGCGAGGATTCGATTGCACACAGTAAATAGTGTAGAAAATAACAATCTGCATCCGACTTAAGCTTAGCGTTAACCGATTCCCAACGCACATTCGATGCTATTTATATACTGAGTAAAATATTTTTTAACACGTTCAGTGCGAAACCAGGTCTTCAACACCTTGTACGTGTCTCGCTTACAGTGCGGCTAAGAAAAGTATAGACTTCTCTATCTTGCGAAAGGCATAACGTCTATTTGGTTCGGTGCAGGAAAGAGATAAATATATATATAAAACCTCTAATTGAAATATATTCAATTGGTGTACCTTAATACCAAATTTTAGACCTGGTACCGTACAGAATAAATGAAAAAAAATTTCATCACAGTGCGAAACCAGTTTGAATGCTCTTGGTACCCCGCGCACCTGGTACCGCACCCTGCGCAAGCTTCGCGCGGCCAGTGTTGTAACGCATTCGTTAGAAATACATGCGTTGACATGGTGTCAACACAAACGAAAAGAAATTAAATTTAAATTGCGATGATAGGGAAAAAAGTGACGATAATAATAAAGACATATTTATCAAAGATAAGATTAATAAAAGAGATATCGTAAGCCATTAATATTTATTTTATTTACCTTATTACGTTTCGTGTAGGTAGGTAGGTTTTTCTTTTCTGTTTTATTACACAATAAAACTATTAGCAATCCTGAGAGTTAGCGAAAATTTCCTTCAAGACGATGCCCGTAAAGGAATAATTCTGAGCGACTTCACTGCAAACCTTCTGTGATCCACAACTAATCCCTTAGCTGTTAAGATCATACAAAATTATTAAAAAATTAAAAAAACTGTTTAGTCTGTATAACTAAATGAATAGAAAAGAACTTAGATTATGCTGCGTTAAGGCACATGCAGGAATCAAGGGGAATAAAAGAGCTGGCGAAAAAAGGCGCCCTAAAATCCTCCCAACCATCAGTTTATGATAATTTTCCACTCATAATATGTAAGAGGTGTTTTGAGAGCAGAAACCCTTGATAAATATCAAGAAAGATACAGCACATCGAGGACTGGAGAGCTCACTAGGTCTTTTTTCAAATATAAAAAGAGCTTATACAATAATACAGAGTCAACGTTGGTATCGATAACGTAAAAACACTTTTTTTTCGGGACATGGGGGACTTCGGGCTTACCTCTTTCCCTGTCTATGCGCCTCTGCGACAAAACAACACCTGAAACGGTCGCTTATATCCTGGCTGAATGTCCTCGTTTTACAAAAAAGGGATAAGATTGCGAACATGTAATAAACAGCTCTATTACAATAAATAAATTCCGAATGTCTCGTGGATGACAAAGAGAGAAAAAAGCCCTTTTTAACCTTTGCTGAAACGGTTTATAAGATAGCAGCCAAAGCAAATGGCTTGACTATCAAATAATCTTTAGTTTATTCATTTATATACATTTATATTCTTTAATTTTCTTTGCCGTGTGTAATTCTCATTCTCATCAACCTACACATTCACCTATAGGTAACTGTATACAGTAACTGCGAACTCTGCTATAAAAATCTCCGCACTTTCTTGAAAAGTGGCCAACCTGACAAAAAGGTAAGAAAGTTAAAATTAATTGTGTCGAATGTAAAAAAAACTTCTGTTTGAACTGCTTTAATGAGAAACATTAACGCAGTGTAAATTTCTTGTTGATTTTCCTCTTTTTTAACGTTTTTATATGATAATAAATTAAATTGACTTAATTAAAACTATCGATATTTTTATTTCTCATCCCTAAATTATGCACAAAACTTTCTTTCTTGAGTGCGGTACCGGGTGCACAAGACCCTGTATTTTATTTGAGCTTATATAGCTAAACAACACGACCCGATCACTGGCGGCTTCAGGTTGCGTGGTGCGTAATGCTTTGTACCGCAGGAATAGAAATAATGGAAAAATCACTGCTGCAGCGAAGGTGTTAAACACTGTCATATCAATCAAATTTTAACCTCATTACACATATAGACAAGCTGGCAGTGAATATGCATTTTACGGAGACTATTTTTATTCAATATTCATATGAGAATAAAGGGGCTTGATGACATTCTGGCAATGGTAACGACGAAGACATTATAATATTTTATGTTATGGTAAAATATATAGCAAGCGATATTTTTTGCGGCGGTTGATATAATCAATTATAATATATTTTATATTACGTACTTGAAAATGAAGTATATCCAGGCATCATAAGATAAAATATGATGGTATCCTCGCCATCTGTGGCGCCTTTAAAAAAATTATCTCTATGTAAATTATACAAATGCTTGCATCACTGATTTTGTATTAACTTAAATCTATGTTTTCGCTAATCAAGCAATCATAATTTTACATATTAATTACCATAAAATGATAATAGAACCCTTTCCATGCTCTCAGTTTGTTCAATTGTTATTCAATTAAAAAAAGCAATCGCATAATATTATAAATTTGAACTTTACAAATCCAATAACCCGGTTAAATTATGATGCTGTCGGGCTATCTAATTTGAATCGAGATCGTATTTGTATTAAAATTCAAAACAGAACCTCTGTTTTCAATGTACACACACTTAATACCAGATGGGAAAATGTATGACCCGTGTGCGATCCGTAGGAAAATGTTTTGAAATAAACGCATGAAATGTATGTAACCTTTTACGTACCTATCTATTTAATGATATAGTAAAATTCTGGAAGACATTTTTATTTTAACGAGCAATGTAACGAAGTTGATAGATAGTGAAATCAAAAAGCTAGCAAACTTTGAGTATGCTTTCTTTGAAAGAACTCTTTGAAAGTATAGAGCTACAAAATGTGTCCGCGCCACGCTGTCTGTTCAAGACTACTCGAATCGAGAGGGAAGAATAGGGCTGTGAAAAGCTCATAATATGGCATTAGTTAATGAGGTTCGATTAGAAAGCAACAAGTTCATGGAATTTAAAAATAAATATCCTGTAAAGTTGGAATTAACACGGTGTTGGTTAAGTACATTTTTGATTAGATTTTTGGCAATTACATTTATTCTATTTCTCCGTTGGCAACCCTAATGCCAAGGTACAGTGTAGCCGTAAAAGCTTCGCGTTATACAAAAGCGCACGTTTTAAGTACATTGCGTTCGGCTCCTATCTACTCCCAATGAATTCGACACAAAATGATTTCTCATAGAGCCAAGCGCGGATGTCTACGAGATAGCGAATTGTACATCCTGATTATAGCCTTTTTGGTCGATATAAAAACTTTTTAATGCGATCTCAATGTTTTTTTCTTGTGCCAGTGAAATTGAAATTGCAGATTTATTAACGTAAATAATGCAGATTTTAAATTGAGAATAATCTCTATTGATACAATGCGAGTGACGACTGTAACGCATCTTTAAAATATTTTAATACGTCATTCTATTATAATTCCAGAGGATTTCTATGTTATACCTAATGTAAAATAATCATCGCGTCGTTATTTCAACTCGGTATATACCGAGTTTGTGCTAAAATAAGACAAAGTTAGCGATCTAATATCATGATTCAAGTTTAATACTGTTCATTATCGAAAATTTACTGCAGTTTTGGTCGCATTTGTCTGTCATGAAAAACTCAAATATGTTTAATTTTTAACTTTCAAAGTTGAAGTACCCCAGCTTCATTGAGACACTATTTTAACCCACAAGTTGGCTGTTAAATTGTTTCCCCGGATTTCCCAGAGGTCGTATTATTGTAGAGAAGTGCAAACACCGACGGAAGGGATACATTTTTAACAGCAACAGCGGGTTTCCGTCAACGTTCCCTTTATAACCGGTTCCGGTTTTTTTTTCTAAAAATTGTGAGTTAAGAACATTTTTTACACATATGTGGTAAAGGATTTTGCAATATTGTAGTGGTTTTGGAACAAAACCGGAGCTAATTTTGTGACTTATTTTTTGTTTTCGTATGAACCATGAATAAACAACAATTTACTAAACTGATTTTTATTTTTTACGAATTAATTTAATAAAACGATTATGTTTACATGTTACGTAAACCTCGCATATTCAATTACACAAAATAACATGTAGATTTCATGACTATTCATTTAATCCTTTTGCTACAAAGATGTCAAACCTAAAGATAGGCTATGACGTACCTACATTTAACAGAACAAATCTTCATATAAGAAAAAGTAACGCCATCTTGGTTTTCACCATACCTCAAATGTCAGCTATCTTGATTTCACCATGGCCCCAAAAACTCCAAAAGTGTGACCATTTAAGTGTAGACAGTTTTTGCCTCAACATGCCTCGTCTATAAAATATACGTCTATGTTTTACTATAGATGCTATGCAAACAATGAAAAGTTCAATAAGACACCAAACATAGCCGATCCAAACACAGCAACCTTCTGATTCACTAATCTGAAGTTTGCTTTAATTTTCGGCTGTTTGCTTTAAAGAGTTCAGTTTAATGCACTCGCATTAAACTGAACTGTCCCGAAAAAATATTTTTAGAACATCTGCTTTAAATATCCAAACAAAACATTGTCCTGGATAATTGAAAAAACATTTTGGACGAAATAAAACTTTTATGAGACGCCGTTGGGAAGCTGCGTTGCCATGGCAACCGGACTCCCCCTCGTAGCCGGGATAGCCAGGGTAGTATGGCCGGATCGACATCTTGGAATGTTTGCTGGCGTAAAGCAAGAAAGTACCAATAAGAATAATATAGGTAGTAGTTTCCTACATAATTATAATTAAATTAAATATATATTAACTTATTTATAGTATATTTCAGATTTCAGACTACATTATATTTTAAAAATCCTTACTTATAATATTATAAATGTGAAAGCGTGGATGTTTGTTACGCTTTCACGCAAAAACTACTGAACGGATTTCGATGAAATTCGGTATGGTAGTAGTTTAGACTCTGGATTAAAACATAGGCTACTTTTTATCCCGAAAAAGTAGTGTTCCCGAGGGATACTATACTTAAGCGGGCGGAGCCGCGAGCAACAGCTAGTAATAATATAAAATGTAAAAAGAGATGATATCTTTTTCTATTGATATTTTTATAATTTCTTTTTCAACATCATTATTTTTGGAAGATTAATTTTAAATTAATTCGCAGGGTCTCATTATAAAAATCACTAATATTTTATATATTTTTACGAATGAATTTTGGAAAATAACTGTTTGAGTCTATTGGCATGAAAACATTAGATTAGGTAGTCCGAAAAGGTGACTGTTTTGCCGAAACAGTTTTCAGCGCAAGTGTGTTTAATTCAGAAGTTTTTTACTTTTCAGTCCCTTTAATACTCCATTTGAACACTTTATTTTGGTGTGACTTTTTCGATACTTTCATATTTGAATTGGTCACCCAAAATGTTTTAAATTGTTATCGGAAGGTTCTAAAACAGGTACATGTTACTTCAGTTACAATTTAATATTAGAAAATATTTTTACAACATTAAACTCGTAAGATCTTTTTTTCAGGATTAGTGGAATCAAAATAGATATATCTGGAATATATACCAGTAGGTCGATTCTACTAATTAAATCTTTCAATAATACAGTTTCGATGCAGTCTCAATATATAATATAAACAGCAAAATAGTATTCTCATAAACGTCGAACCAACGTCAAACGCGTTTTGATTGGCCCAAACTCCATAATCAGATAATGAAATCAAGACGATCATTTATAATTAATTTAAAGAAAAGTTTGAGGCTTTAAACAAAAATAGGTCAATTTTGGTAGACAAGGCGCAGATATTATCACGTGTGCCAGTAAAAAGGAGGAACTCTCATTACTGTGGAGCAGGTCGCGCTACTGCCGCAGGCGATGACACGTAACACAAATGTGGTACTAAAGACCCTTAACATCTTTTCACGTCTTCAGAAAGCATTACGTTCAGTGAAGTACAGCCGCTGTCCCCGCACAAATGACCGCTCTTACACACATTTTACTAGGAAAAGAGGGTAATTTATGTGGGGACAAGTACTCGGCCGGTGACACTTCAAAGAGCTGATATGATCTATCTCTTGTTGGATGATTTAAAGTGCTCTCGATAAAGATCTATACGCTTTTGCTGTTGAGAAATGAATAAAACATGGCGGAGGCTTGTATGATCTGCATCTGCAATAATAATACCTTCCACTTTTCTTAATTTTTACGCTTCTTATATTGTTTACTGTGGTAAATTTTTGCATAATATGATAGGTTTTGTAGGATGTTCCAAATATAAACATTCGAAAGCTAAAAACTACTAAAGTCTTTATTTCGAAAATTTTACATAATATGTAACTTTTTATCCAGTATTATTTTAAATATATTTTACCCACGTACATATTCCTTTGAAAAAATATATTAATATGGTGGAAAATCCATTGCGCTACATTTATATAATATGAACACATTGTTGAAGTAAAAAAGGCGAGAAATCGAATCATTATTATCAACAATATTAAATATGTGCCAAGCTTCAATTACAGGTATCCTTTTTGCAGGTCACAGAGGTATATAATAAATTCCAGTTATGTAAGCTTTATCCGAAATATTAATAGCGAAAAGTGCTCAAAGAAGTCTCAAGCCTGAAAATGTTGAAAATGAAAATCTTAATTTTGAATTTCTAAAAAAACTTAATCCTTAAATCGCTATGCAATACAAATTATTTTTAAATAAATAGAAGTGACATGCAGCGAAAGTTATGAATTTTAGAAAGTAATTACTAATTACATAGGGCAACTAGAAAATATATCCTCAATAACGTATTAATATAATAGGTCCTTAAGACTTTCGTTATCGGCCCCGGGCCCAGAACCTTTTTCCGCTCCGCTTCATAATACGGACCGCTTTGCCCACGGCTACGTTCCAAAAGCCTTTTTACCTTCCCTTTGTAATGGTTTCGAGCGAGTAGTTTTGTATTTCAGCCAAATGGAAATCCCGTTGTTTTGATGTATTAATGATTATAACAGAGCACTTTTTCATATTTCGGGGTAAAGTTTATGATGCCTGTTTTGGGTCATTTCACAAATACTGAAAACGTAATATAACAATTTCACCCTTATGTCCACAACGTAATGCACATATTCCTTCTGAGACAAGGCAGAGACGCATGAATTCGCGCGTCTTTTATCGCAGATGGAATATGTGCAATTTTTTTAATTTCCCATCGCTGCGCTTCATGTCCGCGCTAGTATGATTAACCTTTACTGTTTTGTTTACGTCATTCTTGTTTTAAGGTTTACGAGTCATGTCATACTATATTATGTAGAATATTGTGTTTGTATTGTGTTCTGTCCTAGTGTATAAGCCTAGCATAATGGGTTTTCTCAGAATTTCATATGAGCATTCAATAGATCAGTCGTATTAAAGCTAAACTACTTAGTTTGGCACCTACTAGATTGCATAAGTCACTTGTCTTGTGCGTGTAAATTATTGCCAATATAGGACATATTGCAGGACATTATTTTCATTGTGAAATAATTTAATTATTAAATAAGGTCAGTTGACCACTTCAGCATATTATATTTAGGTCACCGGACCCGCGGGTCCCGCTTAAAACGGCTATTTAACTCGGGGTGAGTAGATAGGTACAGTTTTCGAACACCAATCTTTAGAAGGGTTGTTCAATATACGACGTTTGTAGGAGGCGTTAACTTTTTGAAAACTTCAAATAGAACAGTGAAAGGTTGAGCGCCGCTGGCTGGATTTATTTATATTTATGAACCTCGGGGGACGAAAAATGCTGCTGCCCCTTGAAAGTAACCTGCACTAGAGGTAGGAACGTGTTCAATACAACCGGGTGAGCATTGACATTGTTTTTAACTTTACTCTTTTTTAATTTAATTTTATGTGGTTTGGATAAAAAGTTTTAGGTACTCAATGCAAATATTATTTCTGTATCTTGTGAAAGCTAAACTACCTTGTTTCTATTTCACTTAAACATTTCTCGCTTTCATTCTGAGTTTAGATGCTTTATAACATGTTCTTTGTAGATGTCTAAGGGCCTGTTGACAATCGACTGATAAGTGTCAGATAGCTTTTTCGGAGGTTTGTCGCTGCTTACTTTAAATCGAGCGACAGAGACAAAACATGCGAATAACCTATCTGACACTTATCCGTAGATTGTGAAACAGGCCGTTAATATTATATTTTTACCCGACTACGGCGAAGCCAACTAAAGGGAGATTATAGGAGTCTATATATATGTATGTTTGTATGAATATATATTTGTTCCACCGTAGATAACTACTGATCCGATTTTAATAATTTAGGTGTAAATATAATCGTATTGATATCCCGGGCTTTTTGTAAAACTATAACCCGTAGTCGGGTTATAGTTTTTATAAAAAGTATAGTTATCACCAACTTAAACTTAAAGAGGATTTTATAGGATGTAAGTTATACGCAACGCATAAGATTTTAAGTTGGTTATAACGTAAGATATATCTGCAATGCGGGTGCCAAGACAAAATTGAATTTTGTTTCAGAATATAGATTGTATTATTACATTTTTCATGCATTTTCAACAGTTGTGTAACGCTGGATTTTTCTAGAATTTTCATTCCTATACCTATCGCCGATAAAAGATATGATCCGATCGAATAATGTGAGAATTGAAAGATATACAGTAAAACCACAGAGTAAATAATATTACTTAAAATACTTATGTACAGAAAAAAATCAACTCATATAGAACCTTCAAAATGGACCGAAATTTTGCCACGGTTATCACAGCAGATAAAGCGTATAAGCGATATGGTTAGTGTTGAGAAAGTCTAATTGGTACACACCTTAACCCGGCATCAAACCTGTACCATCACGTGTGTGACTCAAGGGGTCTATTCACTAGTGACTAGGCCATGGACGCTCTTATAAAAACACCTACCTACTAGAAAATTAAATATTTACTTACAGGACCTACATAATCCTAAGAGTAGTTCAAAAAAGAAATATTTTCATTTATTCTATTTATATTAACCATATTTTTGTTTCATATTTCAATATTATTTGTAATTAAAATTCTAATATTATTTTTATTGCCATCTTAAAAAAAATAATGTCGTTGCGTCTCGGTGTGAGCGACCCTCTAAACTGACTGAATCACTTTCACACAAGCTTTAAAGTGAGAAGGTCCTACTATAATATTATAAATGTGAAAGTTTGTGAGGATGGATGGATGGATGTTTGTTCCTCTTTCAAGCAAAAACTACTAAACGGATTTTGATGAAATTTGGTATGGTAGTAGTTTAAGCTCTGGATACATAGGATACTTCTTATCCAGAAAAAGACGTGTGGCACTCGGGGACTGCCGCGGTAAAGCTATTGCATAGCATTATCGCACGCACACAACGCCGTGTCGAAGACTGCCGAACTAAAACGACGTTAGACGATGCACGGCCTTCAAGCCACACCTCCGTGCCCGTCGGAGTGGGGAGCGTGAGGTTTTTCGTTACGGAATTTCTGGATTCGGTCCCCGCGCTCAAGGCCCGCGATAGAAGCTATGCAATAGCTTAAAAATTACAGTGTTCCCGTGGGATACTGTATTTACGCAAGCAAAGCCGCGGGCAACAGCGACAAGTAAATATTTAGTGAATTGGTCAAATCTTTATTTAAAAGTCAACATGATAAAAAACAACATGTCGATCGTAAAAGCATGAACATCTCAATTCACAGAAATAGAAGCCAATATATTATAATATTTATAATACATGGATGATAGAAATCTATTAGTATTTTATACCACAGTGTATTTTAATATCTGGGTTACGGCCGCTACCTGCATCGGAATTCAAGCCAAATGTGTGGTTTCAGTACTCTCGTTCGGTTTGCACGGCTTATAAACTCCAATAAGTTTTCTATGAATTGGATTAATTTTAATAGTGTTCCAATTCATTTTATTTGTTTAATTGTTTTTTACCATATTCACAATTTTCTGTTGAACTGTGGATTATGATTGAGGCCTAACACAATACAGTGTTATCTCGTGTAATTCTCCTTTTGATGAAAACGTGATGTAAAAAGTGCGATGACATGGAAAAACTAGAACGCGTTTGTTGAAACCTTATACGGGATTGGATTTTTCTTCATTTATGCGTTAAACCTTAATCAAAATTTATTAGATTGGATTTCATTAGGATGCATAAAATGGCTGTGACGATCCAAGCTGTGTCTAACTGATTCTAAGTCTACCAGTAGTCCAAGAAAATGGTCAATGAAATACGAATTTTGAGCTTAAAACTTGAATTTTTGATATAAGTTACTTTGAAGCATCTAAAAACGAACTGTGAAAGGTTTTTTTAAATTCACCCCCGAGAAGGGGTGAAAAAAAATAAAAAATGTGTTTTTTTTGAAATTTTGGGGAAATGGTAAGTGTTAGAAAAAAAAGTTTCGAATAAAAGTTGTAGAGCGTAAAATTTTACATAAAAATGTTCTCATAACTTTTTTTCCTAAAATTGAAATTAACTGAGATAGGGTAGCTAGAAGCTAGGGGATGATAACAGGAACTTTAAAAAATCATAAGTTGTTGAAAAATTGAAAAAACTCATAATTTTTTTTTTTAAATAACTTATATGATTATAAACTTTAATTCTAGAGAAAAAAATTTTTTTTTTAATTGTTTATAAAAAAGTTATAACAATTTAAAATTTTTATTTTCAAATTAAATCAACTTTTACTAATGAAAATAATTTTTTTTTTTTTTAATAGATTAATATTAAAAAAAATTGACCATACGCGTTGAAATTTAATTTTTACCTGTTCTTTTCAAGCAGGTATAAAATAATTTACCTGCTGAAAGATATTGTGTGGCGGCGACTTTGCTTTTACTACCGACTTCGGTACCTCATGCGCATGCGCCAGCTGTTCTCAATGGGCCTCTGTGTGTTTACAATATTCTCCATTTGTTTTGAGTGAATTGTAAACAAAAATTTTAACTCCGTTTTAGAGTTAAATTATATTTTATTATTAAAAATTTTAAGGTGTGATTTTCCAATAGTTATTGGAAATTGATTAGTGCTGTTAATTTGGAAAAGGTAATTATTTAAGTGATGTTCAATTTTATATTGAGAAACCGCATGGTCAAAACATAAACACATGCTTTTTATTTACTTTGTTATAAAAATCACCTGCATTATATATTTTATACATAATAAACATTGAACTGTGTTAAAAATTAAAAAATTAATTTTCAATAAATAATGTACTCAAAATATATCAGTAACTTGACAGGAAATAACAAAATAAAAAGTGGTGAAAATTTTTATAGGTTAAAACTTGCATTTAAAATTTTAAATTAATTTTTCAATTTCGCAATGAAAGTGTTACATTTTTTACCAAATCTTACTCGACATAAATTTTTTTCAAAATAAAATTTCCTACTAATTTTTCTTTATAAATTCATTTTAATTGCTTGTCGGTCATGTATTATTTACATTATAGTGATGTGTAATTATCGTTTCTAATAACTTTAATGTTTAACAATAATTTTCATATATATATTAAATATTTTAATAATTCTATATTTTAAATATTTTTTTTTATTTCATGCATACAATTCCTTGAAAATCGAATATTTGTTAATTTATATCATAAACAAATACTTCATGACATTTAGATTTAAATAATATGAATTAGATAAATCTAAAATTCCACAAAAAATATTTTTGCTTCAGAAATTTATGTACTTGGTATACTCCATGCAATAACGTTTTATATTATTTAATTTTTAAAATACTATTGTTGAAGTATCTACCTAGATTAGTTGATAATGAATTAATTTTGTACTTTTCTTGTTTATATAGGTTGAAATTTCAACATGGATCAACAAGCATTATGCAGTATTTGTGACAGAGTTTTGATCAATGACACCGACACTGTTGTTTCAGTGAAAGAGAGAGGATTAAAAAAGTTGATTGAGAAAAGCATTGAGAAGGAAGACGGAAAAAGCGAGTTATGGCTCGGAAAGATTGAAGTAAGTTTTCATGAAAAATGTAGGAAGTCGTATCCTATGTCTACCTCTTCAATTAAGAGAAAATCAAAATTATCTACTAATCCATCTTCATCACATTTTACATCATCTCTAGTTGGACCAAGTATACGACCAGCGTCAACTTCAACAAATTTGAATTTTGATTTTGTAAATCTATGTTTTTTTTGTAAAATGTCATTGGATCGCATACATAAACGGGTCCATTTGATAGCTAATAAGTACACACAAGACCAGATACTGGATATTGCCAGGAGGCAAAATGATGAATTTAGTACTGAATTGATTAATCGCATTAAAGACATCAACCTAGTTGACTGTAAAGCTAGTTATCATCATAAATGCTACGTGAATTTTAATAAGCCCGTGAAGGAACCAAAAATCTCTACCCTTAAAGAACAAACAGCTAGGATTTTTAATCAAATTTGTAAACACATTGAAGAAAGCTGTCAGTATCAATTTAGTTTGCGGGAACTAAAAGATATAATGGGAGATGATCCCTTGAGTAACTTTGTTTTATTTCGAATGTTGAAAGAAAAATATAAAGATGATATCTTCATATCTCATCATCGAGGTAAGGAACCAATGATATATTATAAAACATTCGACATTTCTAAAATTTGTAGCGATTGGTTCACTGGTGATGGCGATGAAATGGATGATTTACAAAAGCAATGAAGATAGTGAATATGAGACACATACAAAAGCTAACGATAAAGACAAAGAAACACCTACTGAAGAAGAAAACGAAGGAAGCTCAACTGTTAGAGACAGCAGTCCACTTGATGAAATTTATATTAACTTTGAAAAATTTTAATATAATTTATGGAATTGCAAAATCTGTATTTTTTTATTTAATATATAATTATAGAATCAATTACTCTTAGGAAGTTTCTTTAAATTTTTTTTTTTGTAACTAAATTTTGTATTTTTTCGAAATGTAATATTAAAAAAAAACTAGCTTGTATATTTTTAATAAAAACAACTATTTTTAAATAAATAATACGTTAAAGATTTAAATAGAGCACGAAAAACTGCGCTCCTATCCTAAAGTTCAAATGCTTGTCACGCATTCTCTCTTTCTCTTTCGTATTGATTTTCTTATTGATCTATCTCTGTTATTTTCTATCTTTCTTTTATTGACAATCTTTCTTTTTCTTATGAATTTAAATGCTCTCCAATATATTTTGCATCAGTGAAAATCCGTATAGTATCATATTACACTCTACACATAGATACAATTACATGTTTAAGACCACACAGACAGAAGCCCATTGAGAACAGCTGGCGCATGCGCATGAGGTACCGAAGTCGGTAGTAAAAGCAAAGTCGCCGCCACACAATATCTTTCAGCAGGTAAATTATTTTATACCTGCTTGAAAAGAACAGGTAAAAATTAAATTTCAACGCGTATGGTCAATTTTTTTTAATATTAATCTATTAAAAAAAAAAAAAAAATATTTTCATTAGTTAAAGTTGATTTAATTTGAAAATAAAATTTTAAATTGTTATAACTTTTTTATAAACAATTAAAAAAAAAAAAATTTTCTCTAGAATTAAAGTTTATAATCATATAAGTTATTTAAAAAAAAAAAATTATGAGTTTTTTCAATTTTTCAACAACTTATGATTTTTTAAAGTTCCTGTTATCATCCCCTAGCTTCTAGCTACCCTATCTCAGTTAATTTCAATTTTAGGAAAAAAAGTTATGAGAACATTTTTATGTAAAATTTTACGCTCTACAACTTTTATTCGAAACTTTTTTTTCTAACACTTACCATTTCCCCAAAATTTCAAAAAAACCACATTTTTTATTTTTTTTCACCCCTTCTCGGGGGTGAATTTAAAAAAACCTTTCACAGTTCGTTTTTAGATGCTTCAAAGTAACTTATATCAAAAATTCAAGTTTTAAGCTCAAAATTCGTATTTCATTGACCATTTTCTTGGACTACAGTGGCGAAAGGTGGTTTTGCTTCAGAGGAAAGCTCTAGTCGCTAGACGTGAGTTGAGTTGTGTTAGTTTTTTTGAAAGGAAATTTAGCACCATATTATGTATGATGGTCAAGGTCGTTATAAGCGCGGAGAGTTGTGTCGTGTCTGAGAGAAACTGTAAGTATTAAGGTTAATTAGGGTTAATAAGAATACCTACAATTATATTTCGAAATACAAAATTGGTACATAATAATAAAACATTTTTCTGTGTATTAATTAACTATTGTAAGATAATCATAATATTAAAATACTTCTACAGTTCTACCGCCTATTAAATAATAATATATAATATAATGATTGTCTATTAATATGATAACTACAAATTACAATTGATACAACTTTTCGGATACCGTAAAAGTCAATTTATTCAAACAATTTATCACCAATAATAAACACAATACAAGTCTAAGTAGTCTCACATTCAATATTCACATATAAGTACATAAACACGTATTAGTTTAAACTTTAAGACGAATTACAGTTATCACTAATCACTGCATAATATACTTTCAAAAATAATAGTTGAACAATAATTATTATTAACCTAATAATATGATTTTACATCCAAGGACGCGCGATTGAGGTACCGCCGAGTTACTTTTAAAAATTCATTCGTCTCATTGTCCACTTGCTATTATCTAATAACGGCTCCTCATTGGTGAAAGCTACAAAATAGCGGGTTAATAGCACAGAAAAAAAGTCCTTTATTACTTCGAATTGTCATCGGACAAATCATATTAATAATATTGTTCTTTAGTTTGCCAGCCGGCTATTAAAAACAAGTTTGAATTTCAATTTTATTGTTAACAAAATAAGGCTCCTATGATCTACCATAACTCCGATTATTTCGGCATATAAGTTTGAATTTCAACTTTATTTCTAACGAGACAAGGAACACTCTACAGTATACTTTTTCGGGATAAAAAGTAGCCTGTGTGTTAATCCAGAACTTATAGTAGGTACTACCATAAGAAATTTCATCAATATCCGTTTAGTAGATTTTTCGTAAAATATTTAGTTTACCAAAAATTTTTATATATTTTTTTGCGTCTCATAGACTATAGAGTCCCTAAGCGTATACCCCGAACTCGTATACTTCCTGAAACGAATCACTCAGTCCTTACTGCAAGACGCAGGAGTCTCGCAGGCTTAGTCTTGTTCTTGCTCAAATCTTGCACGGTCAGTCTTGGTCTTGGTCTCGGTCATGGTATTGCTAAAATGCAAGAACAAGACCAAGACTGCAATACCAAGACAATTTGGGCAACACCACATCCATCCGTAGATCCTCACAAACTTTCACATTTATAATATTAGTAAGATTTAGCTCCTTCAAGCCACTTAATTCAGTAATGACTTGTAACCAGTGTTAAAAGTTTATGTAGGTACGGGAATTACGTCCACTGTCCAGTAAACGTCAGTTCACACAGAATTTCGAGCTGCGCCGCTCTTGCAATAGAACGTGTATCTTTCTGTGTAGTGAATAAAGATCAATTTTGAATTTGAGCTGGCCAGCAGCAGGCTCACACAGTCACAGGATCATTTAAAGTAGTCACATCGGCAAAACACAGTGTTTCGTTTGGTTTGTCATATTATGATAGTATGAGCCCCAGCTAAAGCTTAAGCTTTGAAGCTACCTCTAAGCTACCTTAAGCTTTAAAGCTATCAAGATGGATTCTTATTTTTGTTTTTTTTTTACTTTCGAGTAGGATAGCGAGATCAAACGAAGAAAGAACTACAACGGAACCCTTTTCATATTTGTTTATGACTCTAGCCTCTTCACGGCATTTTAATGGTCAGTGACAATGATAATAATGATTAGGTTCACGAAATATAAATATTAATACATGGCCTTTTGAAGTTTTAAATCGAATAAAAAAGTTGTGTGTAAAAACCTCAACGAGAACCAAATCCGATTTTCAAAAATCGACCATTAATATTCCATTTACAATAAATAGGTCTATTTGAAAAACACATAAAGCAAGTTAATTTATAATTCTGACATTACTGTCATTGTAACATTACTGTTTGTATTTTTAACAGATCTTACTTTAATAAAGACATAAAAAAAAAGTATGAGTTATGACCGTTTTACTCGCGAAGTTTGTATAAAGTAGGATTTTATGGCTGTAAAGCACTCAATTTCGACGTCTTTTAACTAATGTTGTTTTTTGTTCTTGAAAAGTTTTTAGCAGGACACGTACGGACTACGGAATAAAACACGATTGAGAAATAAGCGCTTTATTACTTTCGTGTCTATAGTAGACATATTAGCGACAGAAAATATTTGATTCACATTTCAAAATCATTATTATTATTAAATATTCATTTCGTAACTATTACTTGGTCATTTCATAATATGTATATTATGATATGACAGACTTCATGATACAGTAATACATATTGCTATACACCAGTATAAGATATATATACCAGTATACCAGTTATAAGATATAGATAAGAATAAGTAACCACCCGGTTTAACGTTCCGAAATGAATGTGACTTAAGTTTCCTCCAATCGTCCCTAAAACTACCGCGTGTGTCGTCTCGAAGTAAAGAGTTTTGACAGCGGATAATGCAGATAATGTTATGTTGAATTTTATCGACAAAATACACACGAGACGTAAATAGACGTAGGAGTAAACACTTGCAACCCTCATCCCCCCGAGAAACAAGAAATCGAATAGGTATTTCATGTTTTGGTTAACACCTTACGTTGAATAAAACTAAATAAATATTTTTTTACCTACAAACATCATAAGGCTGGGATTGTATTGTCCAGAATCCGGATGGCCGGAGAAAATTCAGAGCATTGAAAATAGAACTCTAAACTAATACAATAGAGTTGAAAATCGAACACTGATTGAGAGATTTGGCTTTGACATATGACTTGACACTCGTGCGTTCGATTTTTACTCTATTGTATTAGCGCAGAGATCTATTTGCAGTGCTCTGAATTTTCCCCGGCCTTACGGATTCCGGACAATATAGCCCCGGCCTTAGGGTCCGGTAATAAATTCCGTGGTTCCATGAACCTAATGCAGATTTGCACATATTTACTTGAGGACTTGCCACATAGAGACTACTATTTTCTATTCATTGCAGTCTAATATATTGATTGATCTATGGATTGTGATTGTAATTAAAATATTTTTTTTTGTTACAGATATTCTCGGAGCACTACCACTTCCTGCACCACTCGGTGGCGCGGCGCAGCGTGGAGCCGGCGCACGGGCACCACGGCCGCCTCGAAGGTGACATCCGAGTGCGGTGGGCGCGCCAGCAGAGGATCCTGTCCAGGAAGAAACGGGACTTTCTTCAGACAGGTAAATGGTTTTAATTCAGTTAAAAGTTCCGTACGAACCATTTCACTGTAGGAATCTACAAAGTGCTACTCTTTTGTAGGCTATTTTTTCCCCGAAAATCGAAAAAAAACGTAAAACAAAAAGACAACTGGCGTGCAACTTGTTACTGTGAACAATTTTGACTAAATTTACATGAACAAGACAAGAGGTCTTAGATGGCAAGTAACAACTAACTGATTGCCGCATCAATAGAACCATTAAAATATAAGGGCGCGTTTACGAATTTGACATAAATTTCTTATTTTTCATTTTACATTTTACACATTTTACATTTCGCGACTAAATGAAACCAAATCCTGAATGAACTTTTATCTAAAAATTAGTTGAAATTAATATTATTAAAAAAATATATAATTTTTTGTATAATAAAAACAATTTCCCATACTTCACCACTTCACCCAAAGATTATCTATATTATATCGTGTTTAGGATCATTTCTCTGTTCTTATATAGCTTATTTTATTTGTTTAAAATACCCAAAGATAGCGGATATAATTACCTTCAATTCGATTAAATAAAATCCAATAATATTAAAAATTGATTTGGAAAAAGCATACAGTCTCCTCAAAAGTCCTTCACGTGTTTTACTATTATTCATGAGTCTTAATGCGTGGCATTGAGGTCTGTTTTATTTATCCACTGTCTGGATTTATTGCACAAAACATTTCTAGGATCTTTGCTCTCTGTACTCTGCAACCCGTCAAACAACTTTTCGTAAACGTGTCCTTAACCTATTATTGCGACCTCACTATGTGTAAACTATTACTTAGGGTCTGTTTCTATTTATTTATTGCACACAAGAAACATTTATGAAAAACCGACACAAAGGTTCTGCTTATTTCTAAATTTTTTCCAGCAGCCCTACGGCCTCCCAGCATCTAGTGACAAGTGTGATATAGCTTATTGGCAAGTTTTGTCTCTATCGCTCAGTATAAAGTAAGCAGCGACAAATCTTCTGAATAAGGTATTCGACACTTATTAGGCGATTGTGATTTATGTTCCATTGGGTTCTGTAATTTGAAGTGTATATTATTTTCCTCAAATAAAACTGGGCAGTGAGTATTGACCCAGTAATGATATCTTAATGGCAGAATACAGACCAATAAGTCTTACCTAAGTAGCGTCGTTAGAACGAGCGAGAACTTACACAAGAAGCCAACGTTTAATGGACTACGAGTACGACATAATGGCGAATGTCGAAAAATATCCCCATATAATGTAATGCGAATGTAATCCGAAACGAATTACCTTTTCCATAATTAGAGGACGAGATTATTGTTCAATTATAAGCATATAATTTGCAGAGAAGATATTGGGAACCATCCTACTACAATTGTTAATGTGAATGTTTATGAGGTTGTATAGGATGGATGGATAGATGTTTATGACTTTTGCTCATAAAAAGTATCTACTGGACGGATTTTGAAGAAATTTGGTAAGGTAGTTTTTAGGCTCTGGGTTAACATACTTTTATCCCGAAAGAATACAGTGATCACATATATTTACGCGGGCGGAGCCGCGGGAAAAAGCTAGTTTTTCATAAAAGCAAAGAATCGCTAAGCCCGCAGAACATTTTCTGTAGGACATTTACTTAATTTTTTACTTCTTTGTACCAATTTTAAAACGATTTAATTACGTCCTTATTTTGTGATTCACATTCACATGGCTGGTGTTAGTTCATTGGTATTGATTTTTGTGTTAATAATCAAAAGAAAATAACTATAACCCGACTACGCTGATTATGTAGTAAATGTTACCTGGGCTATTATTATGGATCTATTGAAACGCCATTCATTAAAATCGGATCCATAGTTTAGATGCTGCGATGGAACATACATACATACTTACATACATAGACAGCCAAAATCATTACCATCATTTTACCTTCACTGTAGTCAGGTAAAAATTATACCCTTGATATTCCATATTTAGTTACTGTGTGCTCTAAAACTCTCCATATGTATTGAAAAAATGGCATCGCATTTTTCGAACGATCATAAAATTTTAACATCATAGCAGCCGCTTTTATTAAATTATTTTATAAAAACAACATAGATTTTAGGATCATGTATTTTATGAATAACGGAACTCGGTAAAAATACTGTTCGATCCAATTAAAAATGAGTTTTCAAGCTCGTCCATATTCACATTTTTGAATATCAGAGGATTTGGAAATATTTGAATTGGTAATTGCTATCACAAATATGTATATGCGAATTTAAAAGACAGATATCCTGTAATTCGGACGCAGATTGAACTTTTATCGTGAAAATTCCACGAGTTTGCCGCTTAAACGTGGGAGTTCTACTACAGTATCTACTCCACTACTGACCAATATAATGATTTTAAATAATAATAACAAAAAAATTCTTTATTTCAACTTTTTATTTCATTTACTAATTGTGGAGGCTGAAAAGAAGCTCCGCTACAACTCTAATCTATACCTACACCTACACCTACACACCTTCAACAGCAACCTAACAGTATACTCCTGCAGTCCATACACTACACCTACATCTCTACCTACTATGATTAAAATGTTTATTCTTGCTTATAACTTCTATACCTGGCGTTTTTGGGATTACCCGTTTGGTGGCATCAAATATGTTTTAAAATGAATCCATTGGCAACCATTTCATTGATGTCGATTCTGGTTTTTAGTATGAATTTTGGTCCAAGCCATTTCGAAATAAAATGAAATTTCATTGCGCTCTCTATAGCACTGAGGTCATTAACCTCACAGAAGCAGATGAAATCAATCAAAGCAAAAAATCAATATAAGAAATCAAAAAGTAGGTGATTTAAAGTGGAAGCAAAGGATTTGCCTTAATAACACCAATAGAAAAGGTATGTGACCAATGACCTTAACAGCGCCGTAAAGAGCGCAATGTAAGTTTAAATAGTATAAACGTTTTTTTCGTTTTTTATTATTATTTTAACCTTATATAATCTCGGAAACGGCTGCAAGTATTTCTATGATGAAAACAAATAATAAATAATAATACAAGTACTCGTATTTGCGCAAGTAGCTTTGTTTGTCAGTTATGTAATCACACCTAAGCCACTCAAAGAATTTTGATGAAATTTAGTACGGGGATAGATAATACCTTAATGAAGGTCATAAGCTACTTTTTATCGCGGCAAAATGTACAGTTCATGCATGATATATGGATTTCTACGCGAACAAAGTTGCGGGCAAGGTCTAGTTCATAATAGGCAGTTGTGTTCATACTGCATCATCAATATCTCAAATTTTTTTTTTCTTTCAGCTGAAACCCAGCCGACGTCGTCCACAAAAAGAGAGGCAGGAAGCAAGCGGGACCTGCCGTACTCCAGAGTCAAGGGCCGGCCCAGATCAGCAGACTCCAAGTTCCAATTAAACGACCCCAAGTGGCCACACATGTGGTATCTGGTAGGTTTTGTTGCTCATTAGGTACAACCTGAAATTAATAAAACCAATATTGTGATTTCGATCAGTCTTTTGTGGCTTATGAAACAATGAGCCAATTACTTATATAGATAAGTAATTGGCTCATTGTTTCATAAGCTCTGAATAGAATGAAGAAGCTCACATAGAATAGATTTTATAGGTTCTCGAGAATTTGACATGCTTCTATTACACGACCTCTGTGGCTTAAATAAAATAGCAAGGAGTGGGCAGATTGTTGTGATCACTTCGTAGTTTTCGCGAGTTATGAGGATCGCAATTAAAACATCACTTAAATACTGAAAACTTTCTAAACCGCGAGAAACCCGTTCGAAATTAATAATATCTCTTTAATATTAATTGCGTGAGCCTGTTTTGTATTGCTTTATGTAGATTTTACCAGAAAATGAATTGACAAATCAGAGGGCTTAGCCAAATTGCCATCATAAATTACAAGTACCTGGGAGACCGCTTTGCTCGGTGTTTTAGAAGAACGAAAAAAGTAATAAAATAAATAATTATAGTCACAAAAATATTTATCTTATCGGGATTCGAACCAACCACATTCCGAATTTCCAAACAATGCAAAATTATACGTATCTAGGTACGCATACCCAGCTGCCAATCAGACTTACGTAAGGGACTCGCATTTATTGATATATAGATGCACGATGAAATAAAAAAATAAGACCTAGCTAGATCGATTTTTCTCCCCCAAAACTCTCCGCACGTTGTCGAGATACCGATTACATATATACATTATTACAGGAATCAATAAAATCTTTGAAGGCGCTTTGGAGTGCCCCATCGGAGTTGATTTTTTTCCCTTGCAAGAAGTTATACAAATAATAAAAAAAATAGTAATCTGTTGGAGCAAGGTCCGGGGAGTACGGTGGATGTCTTAGACATTTAAATTGAAGCTCCTCTAATTTGGTAGCCGTCTGTTGTGCAGTGTGTGGTCTAGCGTTGGCCTGAATCAGCAGTGGCCTAGAGCGAATGACCAACCCCGGTTGTTTAGCAGCTAGCTTTTCCATCATGATTTGCAGTTGCTGGCAATATACATTTGCCGTAATCGTCTGGCCAGATTTAAGAAAGCTGTAGTGAACGACACCGGTACTAGTTCACAAAACGCTCACAAGTAACATTTTATGAGTCAATTTTCACTTGGGGCAGGCTTTTGGCAGGCCAGGGTTCAGCCATTGCGATGAGCGTTTCCGATTATCGTACAGGATCCACTTTTCATCACAGGTAATAATTCGATTTAAAATCCCTTCATTATTGTGCCGGTTGAGTAATGTAACGCAGCAGTCGACGCGCGTTTGTCGGTTTGCTGCACTCAATTCATGAGGTACCCACCTTTCAAGCTTTTTCATCTTCCCAATTTGCTTCAAGTGGATTAAAACAGTTTTATCACTAACACCGCAGCCTGCAGCTAAGTCGGACGTGGTTTGCGATGGATCCGCTTCCACAATAGCCTTCAATTCTTCATTATCAACTTTGGTCTCCGGCCGTCCACGGGGCTTGTTCTGCAGGTCGAAATTTCCAGAACGAAAACGTTGGAACCAAAAACGCACTGAGGTTTCTTTTGTGACACCGCCACCATACACATTATTAATCCTTCGAGCCGTTTCTGCAGCACTGGTGCCACGGTGGAACTCGTACTCGAAAATAATACGATATTTCAAGTTTTCCATTTTGTACCCATGAAAAAATCACAAAACAACACACAACACAAAAGAAAAAACCAACAAAGGAAAAAACAAATGAATACGGTTTTTGAAACACAAATGCATGAGTAAATAGCGGTATGAATTTGAAGTTGGAATTTCTAACCAAAGGAGATATTATATTTGAGATCAAAGTGGCCAGTACGACAAAACGCCAATTTCATATGTGAGGAACATAGTGCGCGACACGTCAATAATATACATTTTTGATTTATAACTTCGGCAACGTAATTAGCGAAAACATCTGGAAGGCGTTATATCAGCGCAAGTAATGTCAAAAGTCAAGGGACGATTTTGGTGCTGCTTTGAAAATTTGTAACCCCCAAAATAATAAGGCTCTCGTCCAATTGTTTATACTAGAAGTTGCCCTGTGGTAAAAATTCGCCCATAATAATTCATAAAATTTTATGATTGAACTTTTTAAGGATTCTTTTGCCTCATAGATAGAAAAATTAATAATAAATGTAAAACAGATTAACAAACGTCAAGGTGGAAAATACTTGTATTTATCGAACGCACGTATTTGGTTGTAATAATCTGAGATAGTGCATTATTTATAAAAAGATTGGGCTTTCTGCACGCCCTCCTCCACATAAACTTTAACTGTGCCAAATATCATACGTGTCCGTTCGCACAACTCTCGTGAAACTGTACTTAACGTTTTCGCTTCACATTTTTATACGTATGATTATTTTTATACAATTATTCATGTTACCTTTTTTGCCACGATCGGGGCATGTAAAATTTGCAAGAGCTTACGATATAGCGTCTAGAGTCTAAACTATGAGAGAGAGAGATATATTCAAATATTATGTACTTTATATACTGTGTGTACAACATAGCTGGATTATTATCGACCACCAGTAACGATATTTACATATTATAAGTCAACGCAACTTGCGTGGGTGAATGTTTTAATTTTGAGGAAGTTAACAGCCGATTTTGGAATGTTGATGAACTGAAGTTTAAGAACTACGAAGAAGCACTCGAGAGATTTGTGAAGTCAAAGTGAATTATGTATTTAGTTACGTGTTCACAAGGAGGAGGTTCGGTCAAATAAATTAATTATTTCTTGGAAATTTCAATAGCGTAAAAGTATTTAGTCTATGTATTATGTATATCAATAGAAATAGGAATGTTTAGTGAAAGGAAAATAAAACATTGTTCTTACAAAGTCGGTTTTACATATCATTCTGTATCTAATAAAAGGCAAAGCTTATTGACTGATGTATCAACGCACAGGCCAAACCCTTAAGGGTAGAAATTTGAAATTTTGCACACGTATTTCTCATATTATGACGTAGACATGATTCGTATGAATTGAGTAGGAAAAAAATAATGAGTTATGTATTTCAGCGTTTTCTAAAATTCAGCCCCTAGGTGGGTAAAATAGGGGATGAAAGTTTAAAATCTAATTTCACGCGGGCGAAACCACGGGCAATCAATGCTAGTTATTTTCTAATTCCACAAAGGTATAAATTATATTTCAATCCTTTCACGCGTCTTCTAGAGATATTGTACAAAATGTAACGGGAACAAATTTTGAAAAGAATAAACTCAATCACATAGGTCGGTACAATGTTCTGTGATACACAATCGCTACAGTAATGCAATAGTGATATCCATCTTACACCGGTGACAGCGTTTGGATCTTTTACTTGGTCTTTTACTGTGGTTGCTACGAAATGCAGTTTTACTTTTTGTAAAATCGCTCTTATAAATACTGATGTTATAAAGAGTAACATAGGCTTATAGGAGTAACTTTAATCTTAGAGATCCGTTTAAAAATATAAAGTTCCGTTGCCGTTAGTTCTACGCAAACAAAGTTGCGGCCACCAGCTAGTCAATGAATAAAATCTTGTAATAAAACCATCTTCCGTAGATGGTTTTATTACAAAATTTTATTCATTACTCCTATATACCCTACTACCTCCTTCTGTCTTTTACAAAGTGGAAGATATTGAAAGCGACGTATTTATATTGAAACATCGTTGAGTTCGACTTCCTTATGATGGAGTACACCCTGCTTCCTAGATATACTGCAAGATATTTTTCTTGAAACACATCAATATTATATTTGAATAAGTTGAGATGTTTTCAGTACCTCAAATATTATTCTGAAGTATGAACTGTTTAAGTTGTAACTAGGTAAATAAACAGACTTTTAAGAAACCATATTCAAAACGTTTATATTAAATGATATTCCGTTACGGAAATACCTAGGCTTTGTTACGTTATTTTACAAACAAAACGTTATGCGAAAGTTAGGCTCGAAGAGTATTTTTGTATTTTTACCCGACTACGGCGGAACCAAAGGAAGGGTAATGATTTTGGGAGTCTATGCATACGTATGTTTGCATGTTTGTTCCACCGTAGCGCCTGAACTTCTGGTCCGATTTTAATGAATGGGGTGTCAATAGATTCGTAGTAATGGCTCGGGTGACATAGGCTATATAATTTACGTAGTCGGGTTATAGTTTTTTATAAAAAATTGTAGTTATAGGTGTTAGTGTGTTATTTTTAACGCAAGCCTTATTTGGGGCGAAACCCAAACCTCAGACCATATAAAAAGTGTAGACAGACTTCTGCGCGCCACACCCTGTCTAAACTACGCCTCGCTGTGTAATTACAGTGTCACATACACACATGTAATGAAACTCCTTACCTTATAAGGTGAGCTGTCACGGTGTATGGTTATTTTTATAACTTGTAATGCGTCAGCCACATCATGACCCAGGAACATAGAAAACAACAACTTTTTGTTCCTTCGGTGGGAGTCGAAGCTGCTACTCCCGGATTGAGCACCAACGCGCTCAACCAATGAGCCACAGAAGTCGTCTTAATATCGATATTATAAGTTTTAAGTAACTAACTCATAATTTTTCTCTATTATTTTTTAACAATCAACCTTTGAAATTCTTTTTTTTATAGAACCGTGGTGGCGGTTTGGACATGAACGTGATCCCAGCGTGGCGGGAAGGCATCACGGGCCGCGGCGTGGTCGTCACCATCCTGGACGATGGGCTCGAGACTGACCATCCTGATCTGGTGATGAACTATGTGAGTAACAACATTATAAGCATTTATGATTTCAATGATACCCCTCCCCTATTTATCACACATTTACAAAAGTAATATCTTTGTAAGAGGCTTTGTTAATTTTCCATTATGTACTATTATCAATAGGTGCTGCTCTGCCATATGGAAATAATTTATACTTAAAATATTTTGACTAAACCATTCTGTCTAGTGTCTTATACTCTAGATTTTAGAATCAGATTTATTATAAATATATAATTCAGTTTAATTTGCCTTTTTCAATGTGATTAATTTTTTTTAGGTAGATAGATCTATTTTATGTAGTTAGCTAATCGCTTTACCCATTGCAATATCGCGAGACACTAGTCGACAATTTGAAACTTAATGCCTAATCCACAGCCGCAGTTGTACTTACCCCCATTTTAATCCTACTAATATTATAAATATGAAAGTTTGTAAGGATGGATGGATGTTTGTAACTCTTTCACGCAAAAATTACTGAACGGATTTCGATGAAATTTGCTATGGTAGTAGTTTAGGCTCTGGATATATGCTACTTTTTATCCCGCAAAGTGTTCCCGAGGGATACTATATTTACGCGGGTGGAGCCGTGAGCAAAAGCTAGTAAAATATATTTAAACCGCTGATTAGTTATTGACGTGTCCTCGTCCTTTTCCGTCAAATAACTTTTCCAACATATCAAACAAAGACCGCAACATTAAATAGCTAAACAGTGGTGTAAATATTTTTTATTACATTTAAAAATTGGTTAGAGTTTATATTGGTAGGTTGGGGGGTTACATTTTACCCTTTGCAACTGTTTAAATTAAACTCTAAAAGTAAATGTCATCCAAAAAAATACCGGTCCATTTTCGCAGCACCCGCATTAGGTTCAACGCTGAATCACGCCACAAAAAGCCCAAAGTTTCGGGTACACATGTTTTGAGTGAGCACTTCGGAACTGTTTGAAATCACATCGGCTTTAATCGGAAAACATCGGCTTTAATCTTTCGGTGGAAGTAATTGGGTCGGCGTCGTTAAGTACAATGTTCCCACCATAATCGTCTTTTCATCTTGTAAGGAAGACATTTGATCAAATGACAAGTAATCAACGACTTTTATGCGATCCTAGCCCAAGTATAAAGTTAATGGCATTTTGTTGTAACGTTCTTTTCGCTCAAGTGTTAAAGTTGTGAAGTGCGCTATATTTAGATAGCTAGTTCTATTTTGGAATTGTTATTCCGCCTCACTAAATTCAGACGTCCTAATTGGGATCCTAAAAAGAAAGCTAGTTAGAATTTAGTCAGACAGAAGCGAAACTGCTTCCGATTTAGGACGCTAATTAGGATCCTAACTTGCTAAATGCTATTTCACATGACTGAATTTAGTTACTGAATCATTTAGGACGTCTGAATAGTGCGGTGGAACACGCGCTTAAGCCTAATCCTTCTAGTTTAAGCAATTGCTTAAAACCTCTTATACTTAAATGATAGATAAGTACTACTCGGACGACATAAGTTGACACTTGCATTTTAGCCCCATCTCTCTCACTCTGCGGTCATGACAGAATCGAGTGAAAGAGACGGAGCTAAAATGCAAGTGTCAACTTATGTTGACCGAGTTGTAGTTTAGCTCAATGTAAAATACAAGCTTGTGTGTAATAAAATAAATATTTGCTATATATATATATTGAGCACTGACGAGCTCAACCACTGAGCCACAGTCGTCAAACTAATCATTTAATACAACTTTCTGCCCAGGATCCGATGGCATCATACGACGTGAACTCCCACGATTCAGATCCTCAGCCGCGGTACGACCTCATAGATTCCAACCGGCACGGCACGCGGTGTGCTGGTGAGGTGGCGGCCACTGCCAACAACTCCCTCTGCGCGGTGGGCGTCGCGTTTGGAGCTAGGGTGGGAGGTAGGAGTCTCAAATTTTTATCCAGTTAAGGTTGTATTCAACCTACCTATAGTATGTCGACTATTTCCAACCATATTAATATGTCGTCTTATCATATATTTATGATACTATCTGCGATGTGATAGTCGCGTTTAGAGCTTTTTGGTGGAGATCAGCATCTGAAATGGCCAGCAGAATCGACGTTCAGTTCTAGTATTTACATTGGAGCGATAGTGACCGATGATAATAGAAAATCATTAAGTATATAGTTGATTTGTGGTCGAACCTTTGTGTAGTTTTAATGTTTGGATTCCACTATAAATGTTCATATATTTTATAGTGGAATCTGGGTTATAATCTTCTACAACATCAAGTAATATTTGGATTCCCCTATAAATTTTCATATATTTTATAGTGGAATCTGGGTTATAACTTTCATATATTTTATAGTGTAATCTGGGTTATAATCTTCTACAATCTACAACATCAAGTAATGTTTGGATTCCACTATAAATTTTCATATATTTTATAGTAGAATCTGGGTTATAATCTTCTACAACATCGAGTAATGTTTGGATTCTACTGTAAATGTTCATATATTTTATAGTGGAATCTAGGTTATAATCTTCTAAAATCTACAACATCAAGTAATGTTTGGATTCCACTATAAATTTTCATATATTTTATAGAAGAATCTGGGTTATAAATCTTCTACAACATCGAGTAATGTTTGGATTCCACTATAAATGTTCATATATTTTATAGTAGAATCTGGGTTATAATCTTCTACAACATCAAGTTAAGTGTACGACAAGATAAACAAATTATTAATAATTGTTAATGCACCATCGATTTTCGGAAATATTATCTAATGGTTTGGAAAATAGAGACTGTTGTAAAAGTTATTTTAAAAACACTAACACACATAACACACACAGAGTTATATTTTCAATACTCTGAATCTTCCCCGGTCTACCGGATTCCAGACAGTATATTCCCAGCCTAACTTACTTTAACCCTAGAAGCACAACATAATTTTTAGGCGTCAAAGCCCAAATGGACGAAAGTAAACTCATATTTTCATGCTTCTGAGAATCATTCAAAAATATATATTATTATTATCTTAGCTGATAATAATAATATATATTTTTGAATGATTCTCAGAAGCATGAAAATATGAGTTTACTTTCTTGCTTGCATGCTTTAAACTGTGTTTACCTATGACATACCTTTAGTTTTTTTTCTATGGTCGAGGCTAGTTCTGTGAATATAAAACAGGACAAAACTTTTCTATCTAACTCCCAATTGGACTCGTTCGGACTGATGGCTGGTGGATAATGGAAGTAATTAATTGAACTCATCCAATTAGCACGTTTATTCAATGTTTTACAACTGTATGTACTACACAGACGCTGAAATGTTTAGAGACGAGAGTTTCTGTTTGTTGTCATTGATTGACTCTTAATAAATAGAGCGTAGGCCCTTAGGGATTTTAATGAAGATACTTGTCAGAAATGTTTTTTCAGAGTAAATTTTATAAAGGTCTAAAATTCATATGAGGCAATTTACATGAAAGGAGTTTACTTGTCACATAAAATCTAAATTAAATAAAAAGCGTTTGATGAGTGTTGAGTAGGTTTACACTATTTGTTTTCATTTTGTGTTTATTGTGACAAAGTCCTCCCAAATCCTATCCATTTTAGGGTTGCGTACCACAAAAAGAAAAAAACCCTTATTACGACGAAAAGGGTCAACCCTTGTAAGATCTCATATATTTTTACTCGGAATCTCAATTCTGGTATTTTAATAAATAAAGTAGACTCTCATTTTACTTTGATTGTATTATAAGTGAAGCTACTTGTTATCATAAACTGATTTTGTGACGTTTGGACCAATCAGGAGGCGTTAGACGCTGATTTAACGTTTACGAGAATACCAGTTTGACAGTTTAAGCGTGTCGGAACTTGATTGTAACTATATTATTGTAGGTTTTATTTAGCAGAATTGACCCTCTGGGTCTACGACCCCTTGAAGATGTAAAAAAATTAGACATCTTAATTTTTAACTTTAAAAATTTACCGTCCATTTGTGCCGCAAAAGCCCATATTTCAACTCTCAAGGGAATGTAAATTCATTCCCATTAACCTACAACTATGAAATTGAACGAGTAGGTAACATCGTTATATACATATACCCCCTTAATAATAAAAAGTCTTACACAACGGATAACTTAAATAACGTTGGTGTCTTTGTCTGATGCGTTGGATAAGTCACATAACAGACAAAGACAGCAACCTTGTTTAAGTTATCCATTGTATAAATCGCTTTATTAGTAAGGAGGGGTATATACATAAAAGAAGAAATCTGAAAACTACACATTTGTAATTGAATCACAAAAAATAGGAGCTCTAATGTCTAATAGGGGTTCGAAATTTCCAATCGAAGCTACTACATACACATTTCATTTATTTATTGCGACACTTAATTTCTTATTTATAGTGAAAACTGTCAAAAATAATAACTTCTCCATGCAAACTTTCATCCCCGCGATACTCGATTGCATAACTATTTATAATGTTTTTACTTTGTACGGAACCCTCGGTAGGCGAGTCCGACACAGTGCCCACACTTGCCCGGATTTTTACCTTTACCTATTATCTAAAATATAAAGTATGTCAGTTGTCCTGTGTGTTCGCAGTTCCCTCTCACTGAAATAAATAAATAAATCAATAAATCGTTTATTTCTAAAGTAGATTTACTAACATATGCTGTTTATTCTCTCCCCCAAACTAGGCACAGCTTGTCCTATGGGGGAAGTTAAGGCATTATAGCCATCATCTATGAGAAATGTTAAGAGAAGTTTGTTAGAGCTAAAAACCAATTTGCGATTAATTAAAAGTTAAGTAAATTGATAGAAATACCTCGATGTAGTTCCGCAGAACTTATAGATAAGTTAATTAAGCCTTCATTAGTTCGGAACTAAGAAACTTTTTTTTATTTGTGCTAATAAAATTATTAGACCCTTAGTACACTAATATTAGAGTCTATTGGCGTTAAGAAGGCAATGGATTATGCGTACTAATATAGGAATTGACAAATGACGCATAAGCCGTGTTCACGTTAACCAATTAAAGTAAGCCATTTTTACCCGACTACGGCGAAGCCGGAAGGGTAATGATTTTGGTATTCTATATATGTATGTTTGTTCCACCGAGGCGCCTAAACTACAGATCCGATCTTAAAGAATGAGGTGTCAATAGATTTGTAACAATAGCCCGGATAACATTGGCTACAAAATTAAGGTAGTCGTGATAACACGAAAAAACTATATAGTTTTTTATAAAAATTGTAGTTATGACATAATAATGTGTAGTAGGTATGTACGTATTACCGTCTCTTACGTCTTTATACTTGCTATTATATTTTGCTGGTTTGCTCTGTTTTATAATAATTACCTAGTTCTTATTCACTAACTGTGGAATACTTAAAAGGATTTACACTAAGGGCCAATCTTACCACTTTCTAATTAGTTATATGATTATCTATTAGTTCGATTATATTTAACAAAGGCTTTTTACCATGACGTGGCCGCCAAAACTAATATAATTATAAGCTATGTGAAATAGCTCATTAACAAAGGCTTTAGACTGAATTCTACGAAAATTACTCACAGTGTTTTGCTCTTGAATTGAATTAAAGTAGTAATTACCAACATCTTTTCTATCCTTGTATAATTTCCTACATAAAAGACAACGATATATGTGGAATTTATCTGGCTACAAGGAAAAAATCTAATTTACCTACTAAAACTAAAGACAGGGAATTGTGCCAAGTCTTCCCCATACAAGAGACACTTCGCGATCCCCCATCCCCCAATTACTAATTGCAACTTTAAAAAGTATTTACAAAACTTTGATTTAAACTTCATTTATTGCTTAATAGACCAATAAAAGCTTAAATCACTATTATTATTATTATTCGCATGCGAACTGCGGTGTTTTAATCTTACCATAACATTTTTTACAGTAATTTTCATGGTTTCTCGAATACTATACACGTTCTCTTGTTTTTATATCTTAAGACTATATGGAAATATTCAATAATTAAAAATATTTTAAGGGGCACTTGATCCATTAGGATCGAGTCTCCCCGAATAATTGTACCATGTGTACCCGGGAGTGGTTTTATGCTGTGAACGAATTGATCAAAGAAAAGATTAACACTTTTATTTAACAGAAACGAAAGACATAGGTAAGGATTCGTTTTATGTTTATACACGTTTAAATATATTTTATAAATAACTGTTAAGTTAGTATTCAATCTTCTAAAAAATCTATCAAATTAAATATTGATTGCAACATAAATTATTTGTCGTCCACCATCACTTGGAAAAATATCTCGTGTCGTATACTACCTACATAGCCAGTGTTAAAGTAGGTTTTGGCCGTACAGGCTCCGTAAATTGGGTGTATCTAGTCTCCCATAATAATCAAGTGCCTCTCTCCTCCCGTTTAATAAGAAGCTCTACAAAAACTTTCCTTCGTCCATCTTCTATCTAGATTCTAGTTATATAACCCAGTCACTAACAAGGCTAATTCAGAATATTCTTTCGTATGAAAATCTTTTGACTTCCTCGAGTGGCGGCCTTGAAACGTCTCCGTAACTTTCATTTGTCACTCTGGCCCACTAACCAATTTATTTTTGTATAATATTTGCTGAGAATAGAACCTGACATGCCCTTATAACACGATTTGCAGAGAAACTTTAGTCGTTAAATTTTATTTTATGTAAGGAGTAGTAGGTACTACTTTATTAAAATTAATAACATAAATAAATAGAGACGAAGTATGCCTAAATATTAAATATAGCATACAAATACAGCCATTATTTAACTACAGCATAAATTAATTTAGTTTGCATAATTTAATGTAAAGGTTAGAGGCTGATACCTACCAAGCCTGCAATGTTTAAACAACAGTTACTCTAAGGGTAACAAGAAGATACCCGTTTCATTGTAAGAGTTCGAATGTAGTGTAAGTGGCAGCTCGCTCCACAACGCATGTACTGATATCATTTGAAACGTGTATCTTTTTGTGTAGTGAATAAAGTTGAATTTTGAATAGCTATCTTAAAAATGCAGCGCCGCGTAATATTGTGTATCGTCGGAATTTGAACTGTCCCTAAAACCTATATAAATTGAAGATAGTGTTCGCAATGTAAAAACGATCGGTTTACATTATGTGACGAAGGTTTTAATACCTTTTATAATATTACTAGCTTTTGCCCGCGGCTTTGCTCGCGTAGTATAGTGTTCTTGGAGAAAAAACTACTTCGGCGAATAACTCTCTATTTACAGCAATATACCTACTTCTGATACAATATTCAAAATGTTTATAGGTTTACCCAATGCAAATGGTTAAAAATGGGACCCTATCACCTCGACGCGAAATGCGCGACCGCATGATATACATTATATTATTATATCTATCGCGCTTGAGTATAAAAAGACTATTTAAAAAAACCGCATCAAAACCCGTTGCGTAGATTTAAAGATCTAAGCATACAATATAGGTACATAGGGACAGACAGATAAAGCGACTTGTTTTATACTACGTAGTGAATAATCATTTAATTTGCTATTCAAATATAATTTGACATTCCAACAAAACTGGCCAACTACCTCTATGGATATTCCATAAGAACTGCAGTACAGAATATTCGTTGTGCGAGCACCGAGTCGCGACTCGCGAGTGCCGCCGAGACATGTGCCTGCATTTTAAATCTGTAATATCTTCGAAAATATTCATTTAAATTACATGCTATAAAGGGCCATATTGATCTATATTAAATGCACAATGTATTTAAAGTACTAAATTGGATAAGGATTAATGCTGTATTGCTTAAAATCGCTTCGTAAATAAACTATTAAATTTAAATCAAAGTAAAGGATAAAAAAATGGTTATTGTGGGTTATCCCTAAGAGATAGATATATGCTATTGCGGACTTTTTTGTAGGCTTTTTTATGATGAACAAAACTGTAGTACATTATTTTGATCTATCTCGTAGGGTTCAGCCACCGTTTGCAATTTAAGCGAAAAAAATGTAATTATTTACGACATCACATTAGAAACCTCAAAAATAACAGTATTTATCCACTATTTAATGAATGTTATTATACATATAAACCTTCCTCTTCAATCACTCTATCTATTAAAAAAAACTGTATCAAAATCCGTTGCGTAGTTTTAAAGATTAAAGCATACATATAGGGATATAGGGACAGAGAAAGCGACTTTGTTTTATACTACGAGTATGTAGTGATGTACTTACTGGTAAAATAAAATATCTTAACTTAGCCATTTATTACTTGCCAATTGAATTGGTAACTTATCACCATAATTAATTGTAATTATTATTAACACAACATAAAAATTATACATTTCCAGTTGTCTTTTCAAATTCTTTTCTTTAATGAATCAAATAAAGTATACGTACCATTTAACCTTTGTTTAAGTGTGTGACAATGTTCAGCCGCATATTGATCGAACAGTCGAAATATAATACGGAGTGTGCAAATAGAGGGTGGATATTTTTGGATGCTTAATTTTGGTAACTTATTCCCATTAGCGTTGGCTTTTAGTCAATACTTTGATGTTTAGCTTTTAGACGGAACTTTCCTCATAGTAAAAATAGTACAATTTATGAATTATTAATCACTAAGCGTATAGAAAAATACCATGTTTTGTTTATTTGTATGGATAACAATACGACTGAAGGATAACTGTAGTTTTAGCAACTATATTTGATGTATTATCTTTTAACAAAGTCCGCATTGCTTTTCATAGGAACCAAAGTTAGAGCACTTTCCCTATACCTTCGGAAGAAATTTCACCGGTCGCAACTCTTTTACAAATAGTAATGTACCAAACCAAATTCACAAAACTTCTACTTGACATTTCGTGCAAAAACCAGAAGCCAAACTATTTGAAAAGTTTTTAAATGTAGATAACATTTTTGGAACAGTACAGCCTATATTGTAAATCACTTTTTGCCGCTACGCCTGTTGCGAGTGATTTAGAGAATAGCTCACTTGACTGATATATTTTAGTATTTAAAGAATTTAAAAATTCTCGCATTTTTATCCTGTACAATGAAGGTTTAAAGTTAAAAGGACACCGCACCGCTCGGGGGGGAAGATTTCATAAAATTTACTGCAATTATATTTTCCACCACCGCGCGAGGGCGCATTTTCAGTACAACAGTGAACATAAGTAGTTAGACAAATTTTTCCATACAAATTGAAGTACCCACTTGAATACAATTATTGGAATCTGTTGAATACTCGACTCCGCCCGTGTGTGCAAATTTTCAAAGTGTGAAAATCGCCTAAACAAAAATAAATTCTTGTGACTCAAACGTTAAAAGAAAATAGAAAGCTACGGAAATGGCTTCGCAATTTAAATTAAATGGAAAACATACGAATATAAAATAACCGCAGTTGGCTCTCCGTTTCGGTGGGATTAACTTTCAATTTTGCATGGGTTTACTTGTTGCCTTGGAGCCGGCTTATCCATTTTGAAATGTAGGATCTTACGGAATATGAATAATTGTATTGCACGCTTTTCTGTTTTATGAATGTGAAAATATAAATAATTGTCATAATTCCGATTGTTAACCTGTAAAAATCTAGGTTCGTGAACGGTCTGTAGCATTGATTTATTAACTTTGTTGTCTAATCAATACATTAATTAGCTCTTAATGACCTCATTATGCCTCTTACAATATAATAATAAAAATAATATGTACGGACGCTTCACACCACGTCAATGTGCTCAATGGCCCCGTGCCAAGTATCCGAAGAAGTTGTGTTACGGGGCCCAGACAACGGAAAATACATTTAATACTTTTATACTATACATATATTTAAGGTTTTTATTGTATTATACCCATATTTAATACACATCCATGACCCAGGAACATTGAAAACTTTTTGTTCCCTCGGCGGGATTCGAAACCGCGTCCTCCGGCTTGAACGAGGTCGCTCTAACCACTGAGCCACAGAGGCCGTCAATAATGACTAAAACTGGAACAAACTACAACTTACAACTCATTTTTAATTTTGAACAAATATTGTATCGCAGCGTTTCCGTAAGGATGCCGTACGACCATAATACTATGAAAATAACTAAAATAAACTAGTCGCGCTGTGTCCTCATCGGAAATTTCTCAAATTTTTTTGACTGCATATGCTGCAGAACTGAGCCTATCTGCCAGATTTGCAATATGGGGATATATATGCACTGTAATTTACAATCTAGTGTTATTCATAGATATACAGTGGTGTCCACTAAGTTCATTTTCTCATTGACATTGGTTTGTGCCTGCCCAACATATTTTGGAAGGCTAGGGTAAACTTTAAACATTTTGTTTAATTGGAATTTAAAAGTAAATTATTAACATGAAACCAATGTTTTTGAGAGAGCACTATTTTACTCGTCGTAATTTGACGCCGACGCTGACGCTTCTTCACATTAAAAATGAGTGAAGTGTCATCAGCAAAAAGTACTATCTCATGCTGATCTTTAACTATATAAGGAACGTCATTTATATAGATGAGAAAAAGAAACCGGCCTAAAATGAACCCTTGTGGCACACCTAGTTATATTTGGTCCTAGTACATTTTGTAGAATTTACTTCTAAAATAACCTTGCCTTCCAGATAGCATCAGTATAGCGGACAAACATACAAACATGCAGGCCAAACTGAGAAACTCTATGAATAAATATACGTGGGTTTATTAAAGCCGAGACTTTCATTCACGGGGCTGGCTGGCGTAAGAAGTGTGTTGGTCTATGACCTCTTGATTGTAAGTCCTTCGTGCGCTCGTGTGGTGACGATAATAATACAGCAGCAATTCTTATACTCTCCTTTATTGGTGCTTACCACGAATACGTATTACAATATGTAATGAGATATGCTTAGCACAATATATACGTCTACACTATGTATAGCCTTTTGGCCAACTCAATAAACTAACTCGATAGGCTTTACTTATGACATCTGTCAATGTCAATAATGACATTGACAGTTACATCTTACTGTTGATATATGTAACACCTCCCTTTTCGAGTATAAAAGCAAACTAAAAATATAGGTACATAACTAATAACAAATACATTACTTATCTACTCAAATTTCTCATGCATGTACAATTTAGGACGCTTTACACTTCTACCAGACCTGGTTACGTAACCGGTATTTTCTAGACTCTCCATAGGAACACAGTTCTCATCGTTAATGCAATTTTGAACGGGACCGTTTCCGCGTTGTGTTAAACTCATGGGATCTATACTCTCCTGCATGGGAGGCATATTGATTGTGCTGCCATCGCCATAAAAAGAAGGTGGAGGATTTATTTCTTTTAAATTCTTTTTTCTAGGTCTAATGTGTCCCCTATTCCTCCTATACACAACACCGTTTGGATCCGCAACATAATATGATCTACCACATCCTAATTTCTCTTTAATTATTCCCGGAGACCAAAAGGATTTAGGATTTTTTTTGAAGTAAATGTCATCTCCCGGCTGAAACTCATGAGATGTATGCTTCGCATTCCTGTCAAAATAAAAAGACATTTTGTCTCTGCTCTGTCTATAACATTTTTCAAATGTCGAAAATTTTACAATTTTAGGTTTTAATTTTTTGTTAAGAATTGGTAAATTTACTCGCAAGTTTCTAGACATTAATAATGCGGCCGGACTGGGAAAATCTCCCTTCGCAGCGTTGCGATAGTGTAATAACGCCAAATGTATATCCGAGCCATCTTCCTTGCATTTTCGTAATATGTTTTTGACAATTTTAACACCGGTTTCAGCTTGACCATTAGACCTCGACCAGTACGGACTGGTGGTTATGTGTTCTACATCCCAATCAACAAGAAAAGCCTTGAATTTGCAGGAGTTAAATGGTGGACCATTGTCAGACACCAATGCCTTGGGTATACCATGTCGACCGAAAAACGATTTTAGACTTTTAACAACATTATCGACAGTGTAATTCTTATGCAAAGAAGCTAACTCTATGTACTTGGAATAATAATCCATGCAGACAAGGAAATTTTCTCCATCAAAATATAATAAATCTATACCTACCTTCTCCCATGGAAGATAAGATATCTCATGGCATTTCAACGGTTCACGGGGTGGATTTGATCTGTATTTAGCACAGACGGAACATTGATCAATTAAGTTCTTAATATCCGCGTTTATATTTGGCCAATAAACTGTTTCTCTAGCGATGTTTAGTGTCTTATTAATACCTAAATGACCACAGTGTATTTTATCTAAAATCTGTCTTTGCAAGGACTTTGGAACAATAAGCCTATTGCCTTTAAATATTAAGTCATTCATTATATGTACTTCATTTTGAATGTTCCAATATGGTTTCACAAGAGAGCTTACTTTATTTTTGCTTCTTGGCCAACCATTCTGAATATAAGACTTGAGCAGATTTAAAGATTCATCATTTTTGCTTTCTAATAATATAAATTTTAAATAAGGCTTACTCACTGAGAGATTAGAGAATACTGAATTAACATGATACTGTAAGTCTTGCTCATACTGAGGTATGTATGTATCACTAAGTGAGGCTCTTGACAAAGTATCTGCTATATACATATATTTACCAGGTACATAAACTACTTCTAGGTCATAACCCTGCAACGATAACATCATTCTTTGTAGCCTAGCAGGTACTTCATAAAGAGGTTTTTTAAAAAGGTAAATTAAAGGTTTGTGATCAGTATGAACAGTTGTTTTACTGCCATAAATATATTGGTGAAATTTATTACATCCAAACTGTATGGCAAACAATTCTTTTTCAATCTGGGCGTAGTTTTGTTGAGAGGGGGTAAGTGTTCTTGAACTATATGCAATGGGTCGTTTGTCTTGCATCAAGACCGCTCCCAGTGCATTCTTTGATGAATCTACCGACAAAATCACAGGTAAGTTGCAATTATAATTAGTTAACACAGGTGCTTTAGATATGAGTTCTTTTAATAAATCAAAGCACTTTTGACAATTTTCATCCCATAACCATAACATATCTTTTTTTAACAAATTTCTTAGGGTATTAGTTTTTTCTGCTAGATTTTCTATAAACGGTGCTAAAAAATTTATCATGCCTAAAAATCTCTGCAAATCCTTAATATTTTTAGGTATGGGCATGTTTTTTATCGCTTTAACTTTTTCTGGATCGATTTTTACACCTTCTTTACTGAAAATATAGCCCAAATATGCTATTTCTTCTAGAAGAAACTTGCACTTGGCTTTATTTAATTTTAAATTAACTTGCCTAGCCCTGTCCAAAAATATTTCTAACCTTTTATTGTGTATTTCAATTGTTTCACCGTATATTAAAATGTCATCACACCAAATTATTATACCATCTATGTCTCCGAAAAGATCTATCATGGTTTTATAGAAAATTTCTGTAGCCGTGTTTATTCCAAAAGGTAATCTTAAAAATTTGTATCTGCCAAATGGAGTTTGAAATGTACATAGATCACTACTTTCTTTAGTTAATTTTATGTTATAGAATCCAGAAAACGCATCTAAATGTGAAAAATAAGAGGCTTTGGACAATTTAGACCTGACTTCATCTATATTTTTAATTGGATAATGACATCTCAATAAATTTTTATTTAAATTTCTAGGATCTAAGCAAATTCTCAATCCACCATTCTTTTTCATGGCTATAACTAAACTACTCACCCAGAGAGTAGGTTTGTTCACCTTCCGTATGACTCCCATGTTCTCCATGAGTTGAAGCTCTTTCCTCAACGGTTCAACCAACGCGAAGGGTACCTTTCTAGGGGGATCAACGCATGGAATAGCATCCTTTTTTAGCACGATGCTGTGTTCGTATGGGAGGCAGCCTAGACCCTGAAACACATCATTATATCTGGTCACAATTTTGTCACAAGTTTTTTGATACATATTATATACATTTTGCTCAACATTTTTTTCATTTTCCATTGATAGAGAAAAGTTTTTTGTTATTAAATTTAGCTTTATACAAGTGGGTAAACCAATCACAGTTGGACAATTTAATTTTGTTACAACAAAAGTAATGTTTTCTGGTTTTGTTTTGTTTTCAACTAAACAACAAATGTTTAACACTGAAATTATCGGTATTCTGTGCCCACTGTAGGCAAATATATTATATTTTTTACACATTTCTTTACTCTGCTTGTCAAATTTAAGATTCAATTCTTTAAATACTTGATAAGACATCACATTTATGTCTGCGCCAGTGTCAATTAGGCAATCTACATTTTTGTTGTTTATATTAAGAGAACAGTACCAGGACTTGTCTGTTGTGCTTATCAAATTTGTACTAGCATTCTGTGATTTTATGTTTTTAATGTTAAACAATGCCCCTATTGTAAATCTCTCAGCCTCAGCCTCAGCACTTTTGGGGCTTGATTCATCATCGAGATTTATGCTACCTACCCCAGTAACAACAGTCCTGACACTGTTTTTCTTGAAACATAAATGAGTAAAATGTCCATATTTAAAACATGACCTGCATCTGTGTTTCCAAGCTGGACAGTTGCGGCGACCATGCGATGTGTTGCACTTTACACACGACGTTGTTCTTGATCCAGGCGTAGCTGACCTTGGCATGATGGAGATCTTGCGTTTTTTCTTTTCTGGTATGAGGGGGAACTGGCCCGACGACTTTTGTGTAGCTTGTATATTGTGGCTTCTCTTCCATCTGCTGCATTGATTGATTCTTCACTTTTCTGTGCCATCGTAAGTGTTCTACAGAGGAGTTTGGCTCTTTCTAGGGATAGGTCCTGTTCTTGTAGTAGCTTTTGACGAAATTGCGAGAAGTTTGTGGCCATATTAGCAATGAGAATGTCCTTTACAAGGGACTCACGTAGCGAACCAAACTCACAGGCATGACTTGCGTTTTCTAATTCCATTAGAAAGTTTTCCAAGGATTCGTTCACACGCTGTTTCAACGTAAAGAATTTGTGTCGTGCCACCGTCAAATTCTTTTTGGGTTCAAAATACTCGACGAATTTTGCCTTGACTTCTTGGAAAGTAGCAGTGCTTAGGTCCAAATTGAAGGAATTGTATATGTTTAAACCCTTTTCTCCCATGGAATGCAGCATGATTGCAATTTTTTTTGTCTTCCGTTTTCTCCATGCCCGACGCCAGTAGAAATATCTCGAATGACTGCGTCCATTTCTTGAATTTTTCAGCATTATTGTTGATAATTTCTGTAGAGATCTCAAGCTTCTGTACTCCGTTGCCTGCCATTGTTAAGTTCCCACACTCAGATTGTCTCGAAGCTTCCGGAGTTTTCGACGTACCCTTTTTTTTGTTCATAATTTTCGTTTTCTTTTAAATTTTCACACCTGACACCATGTGTTGGTCTATGACCTCTTGATTGTAAGTCCTTCGTGCGCTCGTGTGGTGACGATAATAATACAGCAGCAATTCTTATACTCTCCTTTATTGGTGCTTACCACGAATACGTATTACAATATGTAATGAGATATGCTTAGCACAATATATACGTCTACACTATGTATAGCCTTTTGGCCAACATTGACAAAGGTCAATAATGACATTGACAGTTACATCTTACTGTTGATATATGTAACAAGAAGGATAATTATCGCTCTGAGGGGCTGGCCGCTGGTCGTTTAATGCTTTGACTTAATTGACAATATAACTTCATAATATTTATGATAGATTTGTCTGACGCGACGTTTGAAATGATTTCGGTGGTATCCTTAGGCTTACGTCAATATAGCTGACATTCGCTGGTGCTCGAGCTGTCATTTGTAGAGAGGATTGCCCCTGTGACAGCTTGGTGCTCTCGGACGCTCAGTAGCGTCGTGATGATGATGATTACGTAACTGCTATTTCATTTCAGGTGTACGCATGCTGGACGGTGACGTCACAGATGCTGTTGAAGCCCGCTCACTCAGCCTCAACCCCCAACACGTGGACATCTACAGCGCGTCGTGGGGGCCTGATGATGATGGGAAGACGGTGGATGGTCCGGGCGAGCTGGCGCAGAGGGCTTTCATTGAGGGGGTTACGAAGGTAAAGACATGACTTACTAAATAAAACAGGCAAGCGAGCAGATTAATCGCCTGATAATAATAAGCGATTACCGCCGCCCATGGACGCCCGCAATGATGGTGGAGTTGCAAGTGAGTTGCAAGTATCTGTTTTAGGTAAACCAATCCTCCACAACGTATAATTTATCTTCACATATATTCAAGACTTGATACGAGTCATAAGTATTAGGTACGGTCGCCGATAAGCCGGTTTACCACTTGGCGACCTTATTATTATTGCTATTTCACAAGTAGTACACCAGCTTGTTGGCAGCACCAACAGTACAGTACAGATCGATTAAGTACAGAAAAGCTTTAAATGTAGGTATAACTAGCCAAGACCCTTATGAGAAATATTTTCAAGGAAAACTTATTTTCACGGTAGTTCAAAGGCAAACAATTCTTTGTTCATTATTTATTAAGGCTATTCAAGAATTCCTCTTTCTTAAGAAGCTTATAATGGAGTTTATTAAGATTTTTCTTAAATTAATGTGTTTAAGTTTTGGCATTATTTAAGGTGGACGTTACTCCTTAATACAGCTTTCGTAAGTTCGTAGCTTTCTATTAAACGGGAAAAACAAGGGCTTTAATTGCGTTTTCAAAGGCGTGAAATTTCGTAATTTTCTTCTTGAAAATTTTAAATAATTACTTGCATAAAGGTCAGTAATGTCTTATGCAAATTGCAGTACAAAATATAGGTATAATTTTAATGTAGTCGTGACTTTAGGCTGTAAATTTTCGATATTATTGTACCTATCTTGTGGCCTCTCACAGTACGATAACCGCTTACAATGGCCTAGCCAAAATACTGACTTACAATGTTCACGTGCCTTACATATTTTACGTGCGTTAGAAAATGGTTCATGTGAATGGAGAATTTTCAATATTTTTTAACAGAAAAAAACAAACACTATCACCATGTACTTTATTTAAACTTAATAATACTCGTATGTAACATCGGAACAAACTATATAGAACGCTTTGGATATGACTAAAATAAAACAAGCGGGCCAGTATAGTGAAAAGACGCCACGATACATAAATATCGAAAGATATTGAACCGTGTTTATAAAAGAATAAAGTGTAATTTGGCTTGGAAATCTTGCTGCAATATTGATTCTAAGTGGATTTGCGTCGACAAGAGTATAATTCCTGTAATGATGCAAATATTTTCACCCGCAAGCGCCAAGACGTGCTGATATAAATATTATGCTGGTGATTAAATTTACCGAAAACCTCATTTATATAATATTCTGATTTCCGTCCTGTTTATCCAAAAGAAATCTAATGTAAAAAGTTCTGAATGATATATAGTAAACCTATGGTTTTTAAATTTAGTCATAGTGCAGTAATTTCGTTTTGAACCCCCCTTTTAAGCTATTGCATAGCTTCTATCGCGGGCCTTGAGCGCGGGGACCGAATCCAGAAATTCCGTAACGAAAAAACCTCACGCTCCCGCATCGTCTAACGTCATTTCAGTTCGGCAGTCTTCGACACGGCGTTGTGTGCGTGCGATAATTTTCTCCAAGAACACTATACTACGCGGGCGAAGCCGCGGGCAAAAGTTAGTTATGAAATATAATAATGCAATTCTACTGTATTTTAAACATTATTCAAAATTAAATTATTATTTTTAAGATTTAAGACGAAAGTAAAATCTATCTCTGAACCAAATATTAAAGCAAGGCTAACGCCGTTTTAGTAAGGACGTGCGCCGATAGATGGCGCTTTAGCGCCATCTATCGGCGCTTTTTGTCATTCAGAGGCTTTAGCCTTTAAAATAATTAAGTATACAAATCATAGATGACGCGAGTAACGCCGAAATAATTGATTTTACGGAGAGAAAATGTAACTACGTTACACGGCGTTGAAAGCCGTGCATCGTCTAACGTCGTTTCAGTCCGGCAGACTTCGGCACGGTGTTTGTGTGCGTGCGACTAGACGTATCGTGTAAACTTACTATGCAATAGCTTTACCGTGGCAGTCCTCGAGTGCCACACGTATTTTTTTTTAGGTTTCTGACGTTCTAGACGTCATTTGTAGTAGGTAAAGTAACCAAGAGCATGCTAGGAAATGTCTAAGGAGGGTTCCGCCTGTTCTCCAACGCGCAACAGGTTTTTTTAAATAACTTCAAAAGTTATTGTCCCATTTCGCTCAAAATTATTCTCCTATAGAGTTTTTACCATGACTTATGAGCATGAAAACTACAAGTTTATATCTCTTATATTTTAAAAATGCCACCAGGGTCCAACTTATAAACCACTTTGGTGGGCGATTACTCGCAAATAATTGACTTTGTAAAAAAGTCATGTATCAAATCTTAACTTTATTTAAAAATAGCTATTCGACCCCACACGATGCGATAAAATGAAAATATTTTTTTCATTCCCATTTCACATGTATGGACAGCCCCTAAAATACAAAAATATATTATTTTATGATGACAAAACCGAAATATATACACAATCTATAACTATACCAAATTTCATCGATTTATATTCATATATGCAGAAGCTAGAAGGGCGAACAGACAGACGGACGGACAGAGTAAAACTATAAGGTTTCATACGGAGCCGGAGCGGATATACTTTATTTTTTTGTAATTGAATCTTAAAGGGAATGGGTCTGTAGTTTAAAGTATGCTAAGAGAAACATAGTTTAAAGCAATTGAAGTAAGTAGTTACGGCTGTAACTATCTATACTAATATAATCAAGAGGAAAAATTGTTTGTATGTTTGTTTGTTTGCATTGAATAGGCTCCGAAACTACTGGACTGATTTTGATGAAATTTGGCACAGATATAGAAAAGACCACGGGGAAGAACATAGGCCACTTTTTATTGAAGCAAAATGTTCTCTCGAGATTTCCTATTGCGCGCACGAAGTCGCGGGCAACATCTATATATTGAATAATTTGTATCCAACCAAGACTGTAACGCAATAATTTTCATGCATAGAGCGTTTTGATTGAAATTTCATTACCTGAAAATACTCGACAACTCAGCTTATTTAAGCCGAGGTTCATTAAATTTTCGCCCGAGTCTTTTGGCGCTTTCTAGAATATTTGAAGCATGAAAATTGTTTATATGTTATCATCATCATTATCAAGACACTCAGATTAAATCTTTAAATTAACACCACAGACCTACTACCTACTAGAAAATAAAATATTTACTTACCCATATCCTTAGGATAGGTAAAATAAAAGATATTTTTTAATTTTTCTATTATTTTTCATGCACGCAGTACAAAACCGTATTTTTGTTTAACATTATTTGTATTTAATATTTAATATTATAAAGTTTTAACATTTATTAGATACAAATTTAATATCAAAAATATGTTATTTGTCGTCATGTCAAACAACACTTAATCAGTAGCACAAATCATAATTCTTAATATCACATGAAATAAAAACTAAAACACGAAATTGGAATATTTTGACGTCCCTTCGACGGTCCACAAACTTTACCGGATTTTTCACTATTGCCGCGTACGCGATAAGAGATTTGTGGACACATTCATTACAGCTGTTTATCTGTTCCTCTTTAATCTGAGCTTAATCTAACGCTTTACTTACTAAAACCCGAAATTAATAATAATCAATCTTAATCTCATTTTAGCTATCTTAGATCAGGATTTCAACACATTTCAACGATCCTAGGATTAACGTCACGTCAATTTACGTCAATTTTTGTTTGAGAATCTAAGATTTTAGATACGTTATTAATTTCGGGCGTAGGGCAATGTTAGCGCCGCTGCGCCGTTCTAAATTATACCCACATAGCCACGAGGCTCCGCTAACATTTAACGTGTAAATCAACGCTTGTGTTAAAGCCTTTTGCAGATTACGCGATACGATATCGCTAATCGCGCGCGATAATGTGAAAAGCTCGCTCTTATGTTGTCGACACATAAGAGCTTTTTCACATTGATTAGGTCCAAAATCCGATATCGCGCCGATATGGTATGTGACGACAAAGATTGGTCATATGTTTCAATGTAAAACATTTAGCTGCCTCACATAATGCGCGGGATAAGCGATTATAACTTATCCTAATTAGGTAATTAGGCCTAATGTTTTTTTTACTTAAGGGTCGCAACGGCAAAGGCTCGATATTCGTGTGGGCCTCCGGCAACGGCGGTCGGGAGCACGACAACTGCAACTGCGATGGCTACACCAACTCCATATGGACGCTGTCGATATCTTCCGCGACGGAGCGCGGGGAAGTCCCGTGGTACTCCGAGATGTGTTCCTCCACACTCGCGGCTACGTACAGCAGTGGGGCTACTAACGAGAAGCAGGTGAGTAAACGAGCACATCGCCTGTTGTTAAGATATCGCCAGCTTCGTTCAAACACTGTTAATACCAGAATAATCAAACGTGTTGTAATAACATATATACTTAGTATGAAAATTATTATTAGGTCTTTACCTATGAAATTGCCGTTTTGTATATAAAAATTTAAACGAATTTTTTTCATGTATTTTTTATTTGTATTAATTGAAGTAATCACCCATGCAATCAATGGATCTTTGCCAACACAGTGGCAGTTTATTAATGCCCTTCTTTGTACTGCCTTTCGGATATTGAATTTTTTTCCCGCAAAGAAGTTATCCAAATTCTGGAAAAAGTAGTAGTCCTTGCGCCTACAGCGCAAGGTCTAGTGAGTAGGGCGGATGACGGAGAGCTTCCAACCCCAGTTCTTGCAACTTGGAGACCGTCTGCTGTGCAGTATAAGGTCGCGCGTTGTCGTGCAGGAGCAGCGGAGACCAGCGATTGACCAATGCTGGTTGGAGATGAGCCAGCTTCTCCATCATTATGTTCAGTTCTTCACAGTACACATCTGCAGTAATGCTCACCCCGTTTGGTAAGAAGCTGTGACGACTGTGTGTGGTCACCAAACAGTGACCATTACTTTCTAGGGGTAAGTTTTCGTTTAGGGCATTGTTTAGGTGCTAAACCAGGATCCAACCAACTTGCTGAGCGCTTGCGGTTATCAAACAGAATCCATTTTTCATCGCAGGTAACAATGCGGTTCAAAATTCCTTCATGTGTGTGTCTATTGAGCAGTGCAAGGCACGTCTCGACGCGTTCTTCGCGCTGACGATCATTGTGTTCGTGGGGCACCCATTTGTCAAGCTTTTTTACTTCGCCAATTTGACGCAAATGGACCAATATTGTTTTGACGCTAACGTCGAAAGCGGCTGCTAATTCAGCCGTAGATTGTGTATCATCAGCTTCCACAATCGCCTTTGATTCGTCATTGTCGACCAGTCTTCGGACGACCGCAAGGTTCATTTTTCAGGTTGAAATTTCCAGAACGGAAGCGAGCAAACCAATAACAGTTGGTGCGTTGGTTTGTAGTGTTAGCTCCGTAAACGTCGTTGATGTTGCGTGCCGCTTGTGCCGCGTTGCTGCCACGGCGCGGCGGTACTCATATTCCATAATTACTCGAATTTTTAACGTATCCATGATGAGGAAAAAGATTGAAATGCGATGAAAATGTAACACTAATCAATAAACAAATGACTACTTTTGGAAAAAGAATTCCATGTTTTTAAAAAAATAATAATTTGAAATTAGAATTCTTAGCCAAACAAAAATTATTTTGATTTGAATTGGTCAGTACTGCAGAACGGCAATTTCATACGTAAAGACCTATTATATATATAAATGTTCTCTTGATATCATAAACTGTTTTTTTTTTGGATTGTTTTTATTAAAACGGGTTTGACGTTGGTTTGACGTTCATGAGAATATTATTTTGCAGTTTTAACAATATCGGGACTGGATTGTAGCTGTATAATTGCAGGATTTAATTAGCAGAATTGACCTTCTAATATATATAGATAGTTTGTCTATTTAGCATTTTTTCTAGTTCATGTGAATGTGTGTCGTTGTCTACATAAAGTCTCAGCATCAACGACGATGAAATCGTATACCTAAATTATCACCAGCTCCCTAGCTATTAAAATGTGGAGATAATCTTAACCCGTTACCTGCAGGTTGTAACAACAGACCTGCACCACTCGTGCACGATCGGGCACACCGGCACCTCCGCATCTGCACCGCTGGCGGCCGGCATCTGCGCGCTGGCGCTGCAGGCCAACAGCGACCTAACGTGGAGGGACATGCAGCATATAGGTAAGGATTGTGTACATATACCTGGGCTGATTGATAACTGGCCGAAACGACGAACTTAAAAAAATGATACGCAAAAAAGGAATATTACATTATATTCTGGCATCTTTTTGAAAATAGAACGCCAAATTTGAATTTAATCGAACTGATGGAATTTGTTTGAGAGGACGTAGAACTTTCTCTGTCGTAAATTTTCTTAACAATGGAAAGAAACGAAATTCGTGCGGTGATAAAGTTTTACGTTTTAAAAGAGAAAACAACAACCTAGATTAAAACCAAGCTAGACAGTGTTTTAGGTAATTCTGCTCCTGCATTGAGTACAATTCACACCTGGGTAACTGATTTTAAACGTGGAAGACAGAGCTGCAAAGGCGCCCACAGGTCTGGCCGTCCAAATGAAGTCACGAATCCGGACATGATCAAAAAAATTCACAAAATTGTATTGAATGATCGGCACTTAAAGTTGTGACAGATAGCAGAGATGGTGAGCATTTCATCTGAACGCGTTTTTAATATTTTGCACCAACATTTGGGAATGAAAAAGCTTTGCGCGCGATGGGTGCCGCGTTTGCTCACTGTATACCAAAAGCAACGTCGAGTGGACGATTCATCGGAGTGTTTGGCGCTGTTTAACCGAGATCCTAATGAGTTTTTGCGGCGTTATGTAACAGTCGATGAAACCTGGATACATCATTATACTCCCGAGACAAAAGAACAATCTAAGCAGTGGACTGAGAGCGGAAAACCTGCGCCGAAGAAAGCAAAAACGGTTTTGTCGGCCGGCAAAGTGATGGCGACTGTTTTTTGGGATGCTCGAGGGATTATTTTAGTGGATTATCTGCAAAAGGAAAAACGATAAATGGAGAGTACTACGCAAGCTTGCTGAAAAAATTAAGTGAAGAAATCCAGAAGAAACGACCACATTTGGCCAAGAAAAACATTTTGTTTCACCATGACAACGCACCTGCACAAACGTCAATGGTTGCAGTCGCCAAACTCCATGAATTGCGGTTCGAATTGCTACCGCATCCACCCTATTCCCCGGATCTGGCCCCGTGCGACTTCCACTTATTCCCAAACCTGAAGAAATGGTTAGGTGGCCAGAGATTTTCATCAAATGAAGAAGTCATTGTTGCCGTGGACGAGTATTTTGAGCGGTTTGAGAAAACATTTTATCAAACTGGTGTAACGGCATTGGAGAAGCGCTGGACTAAATGCATCGAGGTAGAGGAAAACTACGTTGAGAAATAAATTTATTTTAAATAGATTTTTGAAGTTTTTCTTCGTCGTTTCGGAAACTTATCAATCAGCCCTCGTAGTCTATTCGCGTTAAGAAGACAGTGAAATATCAAATATTAAAAATTTACCTATTCAAAAAAAGAATATAATAACCAATTATTATGTATACACAATTTATTTATATTAACCGTCTTATTAAGACATCCATCCTTATTCCTTAAAAATATATAGATATTTAGTATATCGTAAGAAAAACACATAGTAAAATATTATTAAATATTATGTTACATATTAAATACCTACTTTTATTATTTTGTACTGAATGAAATGGACATTAAGAGGCAGGGGATTCTCCCTTTCTTACCAATTTATGTACTCTGTGTGAGTGAAGAGGTTTAGGGGTGCTTATAACAAACATTTATTTTGAAAAATGCTATTATTGCATTCTCTTCGTGTAATTTATTTTTGAGAAAATCGATAAAATCTTTATATAAACATTGATCAAATACCCTGGTCAATGGGTACAAAGTGTATTTAGGAAAAATAACCTAACGAATGTTAAGAAAAACACCTTTAATTAACACAAATTCTCAAAATATGTGTAGTAGTAAAAATATTAGCTATAATATATATAGTATATATAATTATAATAGAATCTAGGGCACGATTATTATGTAATTGAAAAAAGTTCGATTTTTTTTAGAACGAAACGAAGTTTTTGCATTCTCAGATCTTCACAATCGAAATAGTTCGAGCACATGTCACTCGATTTCGATTGTGAAATCTGATCTTTTCTTCATTGCATAAGATCTGTGCTCCTGGGCGTTTAAGCACATATTAGAATTGTTTAGTCAAACGATCAGAGGATTAAATCATGGCTTACTTAATTGGATATACATGAAGCGTGTTATTAGTATTCAGTGCAATTAATTAAACATAAGGCCTTAAAGCCAATAGCAAAGCCAATCGTCAACATGTCAAAGTCAAAGAGAACGTTTATAGTTTGTAGGTGCGTCGAATAATATTCCATACCTCTATTACATTGGGAACAATGAAGTTTCATTGGGAAAAATGAAGGTGCTTCAGGCTAAGCATGACGAAATATAGAAGAGAAGAGAAATTTTTTTTCTACATCATCGATGATCAAGCTCAACTTCGAACGATAGCCATTTGCTGTGTACTTAACAGCTACGTGTAGAAACGGTTCTTCGTTAAATAAATAAATGACAAAATATAGCCTTCATAGGTAATGGCGGTCCAAGAAAATAGAACACCAATTGTCGTTTTTGACATAGACTTTCAATATATTATCAATTAATTATAAATGAATCGTCTTGATACCATTTTGATACTGATTTTTGTAGTTTGGACCAATCAAATCGATATTTAAGATAATTTTAATAAGATAAATATTTGTAAGATCATAAGTTGTTTAGAATTAAGACCTTTCATAAAAAATGAATAATGAAAAAGCCTCCTAAATTTAAGAATAAAAAACTATATTTTATTCTAAAAAAAAATATAAAGTAGGTTACGTAATTGAATCGCATGTAGAAACAAGAATGGAATTTTTGTTTCTACATGCGAAATTTGGCAAGTATTTTTGTAGGCACAAAAGTTGTCAGTATTTTTATGTAGCCACAATAATTCTGTATACGGGGAGTGCATAATATACAATTCACATAAGCCCCCGCAATGCAGGTGCGCCCAAAAATCCAAATCCCATTATTCCCCTTAAATTACTTTTTACCCCAAACCGTTGTAGCCTATTTGGGATTAAAGATAACACGAGGGTCAGGACCCGATATACGGAACCCAGAAGTTCTATTGAGTTTTATCGCGACTTATTTAACGAATTACTACTTTTACACTCACTTTCATGGATTTTCGCTTATTGTTTTGGCAATTTCTTTGTATGGCCATAATGATAATTATTAATATGCGATGTAAAATGTAGAATATTTGGTTATTGGTTGGTGGTTTGGTTTGGTTTTCTTACGCCCTTACTAATAAAAATATTTACACAATGGATAACTTAAACAACGTTGCCTTTGTCTTTGTCTGTCAAGTGACTTCTCCAACTCATCAGACAAAGACAGCAACGTTTAAATTATCCGTTGTGTAAATCTTTTTGTTAGTAAGGGGGCTAGAATATAGCAGTGATATAATTATTTGACTGTGAGGCTTGTCGAAAGGAAAGCTTCTCTTAGAAAGCGGTCTTCGTAGCTGTACTGTGTAGCTTGTGACACAAAAATAAGTCAAAAGCGCGCAAAAGTAAATCGCGAGATTTACTTTTGCGCGCACTTTTGCGCGCGAAACCGTACAGTTTGTCGCAGCAAAAAGCAGCCTATTCCTTTCCTTATTCTATAACTGTGCAAAATTTTATCATAATCTGTTTAGTAGTTTCGCAGCCTATTCATTGCAAACAAACAAATAAATTTTAGTATATTTAGGGTTTTCCTTGCTATTGACAAAGTTTGTAACATGTTACAATTGTGTTTATATTTCCTCAGGAATTTGCCAATTTTATTATTCCATATTAAATTTCGTCAAGCACATAATAAAAAATATAATTGAAATATCAAGCATCTATTATTTTAACACAGAACGCTTAGTAACAATTTACTAATATTTTAACTGTAGTTACATAGTACTAATTTGTTCGAATGGAGATCCCGCTTCGGGTAAAATAATACCAACATAAATTATTTCAACTCCATGTGAAAATGTTGCCGGATTAATTAAATATATTATTAGTATGTAAATGTTGTTATGGCTGATCCAATTGTAGTAAATAAATACGCGAAAATTATCATTTGTTCTACATTTAATTCTTTATGATATTTTTTTTTTATTTATTTATGTGAAAAACAATCCATATTTTTTTATGTTGTTATAAAGCTCAGATTATTGTTTAAAAATTCGATGTGAATAAAGAAATTCTGCAAATGTTATTTTGTATACTAGCTTTTTTCTACATAAAATAACATTCGCAAATTTATTTCATTAACTTTTTTTTTTGGAATTGAGTGTTCCGAGAAACACGTCGTTAAGAAAACAAGGATTAAATAAAATCCCACACACACAGACGAATCCAGTTTTTATTTTTATTAAACTCTATACAAAACAAAGTGTTGAATGTAGTTTCTTAAGTACTAGTCTAGACTAGTCCATATCTAAACTGCGATATCTAAACCCTAAACTCATTGGTCTGGGCAGTGAATGTCGAAAATTTCAAGTACAGTTTTACGAGAATTTTGCATACGGATGAGAGTGAAATTTGGCACGATTAAAGTTTATGCTGAGGAAGTCGTGCGAAAAGCTTTTCGTAATTTTAATGGAACTGGACTGATATTCTTCTAATTATTACATTAATTATAGTTTATAATTATTATCGCTACCATAATTAGATCACACTAGCTACTGTGCTTCTGATTCAATTTTATTTTACGTTGACGTTTGTCATTCTGTCACGACATTTTTTTTTTACTTTTTTCTCTCTAAAAGGCAAAATAATTCTCACACTATCGCGTGCAATAAGCGACATCGTATCGCATAACGTGAAAACTAAAACGTGACGCAAAAATCACGTTTTTACGATTTTGGATATCTATTAAGGACCATCCTCACGGTCCAGTCTGCAAATCCAGCGGCCTGTCAATAATTTGTTTATCTTTTTTCATGTGTTATCTGTAAATAGTACCTACTTAGTAAATATCCAGGCGGATTCACCAGAAGGCTGAGTAGGCTGAAGCATAGGGTGGCAAATTTTACGGGGCGGCCAATGTGGACTAAACATATTAACATTATTATTTGCATACAAAAATATTCTCGAAAATTTATAAAATAATAATATTTTAGTACTTTAAGTACCAGTATACTTTCCACTCTAACATCTGAATACAAAAAATTCTAAACGCTCTGTGAACTATACTTTTGCGGTGTAATACGATGCAAAATATTCCAAAAGCGTTTCAATATTATGAAATACAATTTTAATTCAATAATTTTTAGACGAGAGCGGCGGGCAGTTCTTTTGGTATTGAGAAGATAGGCGGCTCTGCAGATTTTGAAAGTGTGCTACTGTGTGTCATTTGTTAATGACATTTAATGACATGATTAAACATTTTAGTAGTTTCGGTCGACTTACTTTATTTAATACTAAAGTAGTTTCTTGCATAAATATTTTAAATCACATCTAAGTACATTACCAATTATATAATTACTATGTACATTTGTTTAAACAAAACAAATAAAGTCCAAGAGGTGAATGGAGAACGAAAGTTTTCGGTCGGAAGTCGGAACGTGTACCATTCGTTCAGGGTTACGATTCTAATGGAATAGAGAAAAGTCTTCTTTTAGATTTTATAGCACCTAACACGAATTGTGTCCCTTGCGGTTGGTATACCTAATTCACAGAATGACTAACTCGCATTATCGAAGCGTGTCAATTCGTCATTTTCAAATTATTGGACTTACGCGCTGTATGCCTTCCTGTGTGCACACTTCGCATATGAAGTAATTCGCTGTATGCCTTTCTGTGTGCACACTTCGCATATGAACTATTTCGCTGTACACCTAAATCTTTGTTGGCCTAACTCGCGTTATCTCTAAAACTTTGTTCATAGATAAGAATGGTTTCGGCACGACAAGTCTATGTCGCGGGCGGCCTACATGGCTAACTATCATTTTGCCTAATTCGCGATTTGATTTAGGCATAACGCGACTTAGTCGTTTTGTGAATTAGGTATGCCAAACGTAAAGGGTTCGTACATTCTCAGGGCTTCACATCCGAAATAGTCGAACAAACATAGCTCGATTTACGATAGTATTTTACGCAAGTAAAGTATTTCACGCCTATGTTAGGGCTCAGAATTTAAACTAATGAGTGAATATTTTCCAGTGGTGCGGACGGCGCGGCCCGAGCGGCTCAGTCTGGGTGGTGAATGGAGAACGAATGGAGTCGGTCGGAACGTATCTCATTCGTTCGGCTACGGTCTCCTGGACGCGGCGGGCATGGTGCGGCTGGCGAGATCCTGGAGGACGGTGCCGCAGCAGAGGATCTGTACACTGACAGCCCAGAGGCTGCCAAGGTCCGTCCCGCCACGATCGTCTGTCTCTGTTCAGGTATATTGTAATATCACACTTCATACGAGGGCGGGTCAATAAGTCCGTGACTTTTGGAATAAAACACAGATTTTTTGATAAATAAATCATTTTATTTTTCAACGTAGTCCCCCTTGAGCTCTATACACTTTGTCCAACGCTTCTCCAATTTTTTTATCCCTTCCAAAAAATATGATTTGTCGAGGTCCTCAAAATAGGCCTTTGTTTGCGAGATGACTTCATCATTGGAGTCAAATCTTTTTCCACCGAGCCATTTTTTCAGGTTTGGGAACAAGAAGTAGTCACTCGGAGCCAAATCTTGAGAATAGGGTGGATGTGGGAGCAATTCATAGCCCAATTCATGGATTTTTGCCATGGCAACTGCACATGTGTGCACCCTTGCATTGTCTTGGTGAAAAAGAACTTTTTTCTTGGCCAAATGAGGTCGGTTTTTTTTCAAATCCTCATTGAAGCGGTCCAATAAGTTGGCATAATATTCCCCATTAATTGTTCTTCCCTTTTGAAGATAGTCAATGTGGATTATCCCACGTGCATCCCAAAAAACAGTCGCCATAACTTTATTGGCTGACAAACCCACCTTGGCCTTCTTTGGCGCCGATTCACCCTTAGAAACACACTGTTTTGACTGTTGTTTGGTCTCTGGTGTATTGTGATGAATCCATGTTTCGTCCACGATTAAAAAACTCCTCCATATTGTGATTAAACAACGCCAAACCTTCCTGTGAAGTTGTTACACGATTGCGTTTGTGGTCCACTGTGAGCAAACGCGGCACCCATCTTGCGGAAAGCTTTCTCATGCCCAAGTGATTATTCAAAATTGAAACCACTGAGCCATGCGAGATGCCTATGGCTTCCATAATCTCTTGCACTTTCAATCTTCGGTCGGCCAACACCATATCGTGAATTTTTTCGATTGTTTCGGGTGTAGAGACCTCAACTGGGCGTCCAGGACGTTCGGCATCTTCAGTGCTTGTAAAGCCACAACGAAATTCAGTAAACCACTTTTTTACCATTGAAATCGATGGTGCAGAGTCCCCATAGTATTTATCAAGCTTAGCCTTGGTCTCGGTAATGGTTTTTTTTCGCAAAAAATAATGCTTAATAAGCACACGAAATTCACTTTTTTCCATTGTTTCCTTAAGTTACTGGATAGTCTGATAAAGATAGCTGTAAAACACAAACTAACTGACGCAGCAAGTTCAAATTTTGATAGGAGTCAACTGACAGATGCCTGTTGACAGGAGTAGTGTTGCTTTTTCAGTAAGGAGGTTAGAAATTCAAAAAGTCACGGACTTATTGACCCGCCTTAGTACGTTACATATTTAGCAAAGCCGTGCTGGTATTAGTACAATCATGACAGATTAAAGAAATAGGAACAGATAAACGGCTACATAGTTAGATTTGTATTTGATTGCACCACCATAAAGATGCGGTGTGTCCACGATTGTGTGGAAAATTTGTAGGCTGTTGAAGGGGACGTCAAAATTTTCAAATTTGTATCGTATTGGATCGTTAAAGCTGTTTCTCTTAGATAAGTATATAATATATTTTCTACTCTGTGCGAAAATGTCTTAAAATTGATATTATATATATTTTATATATTAATTTTAAAACTTTATTAGAGTGTGTAAAGCAGCGGTAGAGCGATTTCGAAGTGGCACGCAACAACACGCTCTTTTTCTTACGAGAAGGAGAGATAACAAATGATAGTTTTAACAGAAAAAATATATTTAAATCCTCACAACTTGCGCTTTGCTTACGCGCGTTTTAGGAGACTTTAAAAAAGCACGCTAGCAAATCTTGCGTAAAAATCCTAAAAGTTTTAAATTAACCTTTTTTGTATACATAGATCACACCTCTAGCGCATAGAAGAAATATAATATACTCACGTACAGAGGAATAGCTTTCATAGAACGATCCAAATTTTGTGAGGATTGTCACAGAAGATGGAGATAAATTAAACTAAGTCTAGCACCAGTGTATTATGGCTATTGGGAAAGTCTAATTGGCACACATTTGAAAACTTTGACGACCCTTCGACGGGGCACAAACTTTACCGGATTTTGCCACTATTGCCGCGTACGCGATAGTAGATTTGTGTACACGCACACATTCACCGTATACTTGTAGTAGTGTAATCAAATCGAAAGCTTATCTGTTTCTCTTTAATATGTGCCTGTATAGATTTCCAATGAAATCTAATTAAGTGGCAAAAAGTCTGGAAAAGGAAGATGAATGGCTTTTAGTCCTCACGAGTTTTTGCGAACTATTTTATTTCCGAGCTTACTAAAGTTTGTAATACGTGTTTGAAGCTGCGTATATGTGACTTTGAAAATATAGGTTGTATTATAAACTAATATAGTCGCTGCGCGTGCGAACCCGCGTCAGAACAGCTTGTATAGGCCGCGTATTTGCTTTTTGCTGATTTTACAAAAGGGAGAAAAAACCTATTATCTCATCGATTTCAATTCTTATTACCGACTGAACTTTACAGCTAGTTTTTTACAACTTTCTTTAATGGAAAATAACGCAATTTTACTCGTAGTTGGCTTAGATTTTGTGTAGTCACTTACCCGCTTTTGTTTTAACTAATTACTAAATAAGTAGGCTTTCATTAAAGGTTAATAGAAACAATTTAGTAAAGGGTTGTATTTATTATTAGAAAAATCTAATCTGAAACAATATTATGTAACAAAAGTATTATGTATTTATTATAGAAATCAGTTTACAACAATATATTACTGTACATTCATAATTTTTAATAGAGATCTTATTACAAGAGTTCAGACTTCTTATGCAAGAGAGCAAAATAATCATATTAACTAAAAACTTAAACTGAATAACTTCTTATTTATTATTACTTAAACATTATGCTTAGGTACATAACATACATACATACCTAATGAAGAAAAGAAAAATATTTTTATAAGAATTTTATTCTTGGAATAACAAAAATAAAAATAACCTTCTCCTAGGTTCTTCCATAATAACCACAAACCTTCATAACGAAATCTTGTGTCAGGTTTTCAAATAAAGTTTTAATAAACTAATAATAATCATAACAACAATAATCTGTTTTGAATTGTAATTTGCAAATTGTGGCAGGCCACGCTTCTGCATGAATGGGACGGCTCGACCGGGTAAACACCACGGCCTCACATAAAACCGGCGTGAAAAAATGCTTGCGTTGTGTTTCGCCCAGCGAGTGATGCTACCGAAGGTCACATAGTGATTCAAAATTGAACTTTATTTGTTACACAAGAAGATACGTTTTATTGAAAGAGCTGCAACACCGCGGGGGTCGCACGAAATTCGAACTCTTATATAAAAAAGGATTGTGTGGTTTTATGAAACCACGGTAAAAGTGAAACTTAATAACAAAATAGCGTGGAGCACTGGCACAAATGAGTACTAGTCTATACACTACACGGTCAGCTGATGCGAACTATAGGCGCCGCCATATTGGCCTCGGCTGCTCTGACGAGCGCCTTTCACTTTATCCCTACTCCGCGGCCGACCGTCACGCGACATGCAACACACAGACGACAAAGTTTGAGACGATGTAATAAAAGTTTCACTTTAAAAATAAATAAATAAATCTATTCGTTTTCAAAGTGTTTTACAAACATTAACAATCGTTTCCACTGTAAGTATAGAACACGAATACGCACGCTTTAAAAATAAACAAAGGTACTGAGACCAATAAAGTCTACAAGTATAAACTGACATGATCATATTTTATTATAAATATGTATCCATGTATTCATATATTTGTAACCTTTCAATGTATATTGATCTATACTCTCCACGTCAAAATTAAGAAAAGCTTCGTGTAGTAGTTTTCAAACAATCACATACAAATTGTAAGCTTTTAACTATATATATTATAGTTCTATTACTAACATTGTTCGTTCAAGCACAAAAGGATTCAATTAATGTTTTGCTCTCTCTCTTCACGTTCGAGTATAAACTATTGTAAACGTTATTAGGTTTTTCTATGTTATATAAAAAATTCTCGTCTTGTGACCCGGCAGTTGTTGCAGAGCTCCTCGAAAACGGCTCGACCGATAGTATTGAAATTTTGCAGGTGTATTCGGTAGATATGAGAATAGGCTTTAAGATATTTTTCATACCCCTATGTGATAAGGGTGGCCCACTCTATACATTTGTTTTTTGTCTCTTTTTGTTTTTATTATTTTATGATTTGGCATCACTTTTCAACCTTCTAACACGACCCCCCATTGTTTGAGATATATATTAACTACTGTAATAATACTTAACTCTCAATGGTCGATAATTCTTTCACACATCCCCTGTAGGCTGTATTTAGTAGGTGTATGTTACAACCCACACCTACCAAATACAGCCTACACCTACAGGTGTAAGTAGTAGGTGTAGGGCGTAAGTAGTGGGTGTAGGAGTAGGTAGTAGATGTAGGTTATAGCTGGAGCTGTTGGTGTAGAAACTGTAGGTGTATGCAGATAGTTATTTATTTATACCAGTTCATAGTTAAGACAGAACAGAACGTCTGTACAGAGCCTAAGTATATTAATAAAGAATTCTATTATTTTCCGTCTTATTACTTTGTAGTACAATAATAGTTCAATATTCTAGTGTTTCTGAACATGGGAAAAGTATTGTTGATAACTTGAGTTAATGTGTGTTTTGTTTTACTTTTACTTGAGAAAAGTTTAAATATAAAAATTTTAAAGTAATTGTCTAACATTTTCATTTAGTCGCATACGCAGTGCATACTTGACGCATTAAAATAAATAAAGGGAGTGAGACAAATAAAGTCTACAACTATAAACTGACATCATATTAATATTATTTCAATATCTTTGGTCTGAATTTCTCACATAATTAACGACTTATCGTGATAAAGGTAAACCAAAAATGACATATTAATCACCAATACCAAATCGATATGTCAAATCTGATTTTGCGGGTAAATGAACAATGAACAATGTCGGTATATAATTAGGCGCGTGGGCCATGTAGCTGGGCGTTTGAACTTAAATGAACACGCTAACCGCACACAGTTACACTATTGAACCGCGCAGTTATATTCATTTTGATTGTTTTTGCTAATAATGTTTTGTTAATGAAGTGGTTATTTCATGTCGGGTCATCAGCTAATTATTGTAATTAAACTTAAATAGTCGCCTACAAGGTGTATAAAAATATGTAATTAGAAACATTAAATTTAAACTAAGTAATATAAAGAGGAAAGGTTTGTTTGCATTGAATAGAATCGACACTAATGGACCAATTTTGATGAAATTTGACACAGATATAGATTAGACCACGGGGAATGATAATTATCGCTGCAAAATGTACGGTTTTCGCGAAATTTCCTTTTTCAAAGCAGCTGACAAAGCTGTACAAACTACAATATGTATCGTTGTACGCCCTGATTTCCGAGTGTTAAAGCCTTAAGTTAAGGTCAGCATTTTGCGTCCAGTTCTCGTACTGGGCGCGTCACCCAATTGTTACTCCATGTAGAGGGATATAGCCCCTGCCTATGGTTCCCCGCCCAAGGCCCCTTCATGGGCCCGACGTAAAGAATCGAACGTGATTCTTGAACTTAATTCTTGATATGACCTGACGCATAAGCATTTAATCTTATACAAATCGAGTCTTAGCAGCTGAGCAAACACTAACCTAACTCCACAATAACAAAGTTGATTTTTCCACAGCTGGATGTCGGTGCGTGTGCCGGTGTGAACTACTTGGAGCACGTCCAGGCGCGAGTGTCGCTGTCTGCGGCGAGACGAGGGGATCTCCGGATAGCTCTAACGTCGCCTGCCGGGACACGGGTCACGCTGCTCGCGCCCAGGTAACTGTTGACAGCATATGATAGTATAGATAGTATCGGTGGAGAAGCTACGAGCTGCGGATAGCCGGTAAAACAACGAGCTACGTATAGCTGTTACTGCTTTCGCTTTTGTAACTGTTCACAACTTATGTGACTCGGGTGCTTCGTTTTGTCCCACGGGAACTCTTGATGATCACATCAAAGGGTATTTTGGTAGGTACTGTTGTCGTACATAGAAGTCGCAGTGTCAGGAGTTTTGGGGTAGGTACTCCAATGCCATTACAACAAATGGTAAACTGAGTAACTAATTTAGTGGAAGGGTGACGATAATTTGAAAGCTAGGGTGTCGTAGAAGTCAAACAAATGAGCATTTGTCAGAGATTAAGACAACCAGATAAAATAATTATACTTTAAGACATTTAGAAATCTAAATCACTCGTATCTTATTACGAAACGAAAGAAACAACATACATAACTTAAAAATGACCAGTTCCCCAGTGACAAGAGCTACCTCGATTTTACTCCCCCAAAACCCACAAAATTTCATGGAAATACTTTCAGGCGTTTCCTAGACTCCGTTAATATATTACAATATATTAACTCGCGTAAAGTATTAGATAGATATAGCTGCCCGAGTAGCTGTAATTAAATTAGTCCGTTAAATAACTAGAGGGTTATTTCCATGAAGCAAAAACAATAATTGGTCTGAAAGGTATGGGAATATACTACTTGATAACTTGATAAAATACGGACAGCTAAAATTTTACTATGAAATCTTTTAAATAGGAAATTATTGTCCAAAACAGCCGTAATCGCCGTACCTAACAATAGCAAGCATACAATTCTATACTTTTCGTAAATAAAGACATGCGAAATCAATACCAGAATTAATATTATGTAGATTTAAACGCAAATCTGACTGTTGAACGGCCTACGGACTACAATCCGATCGGCACGATTTGTAGGCGATCGTCGTCTGCCCCGGAATATAAAGATATGCCATTTCGTTTGATTTATATCGTTTACAAACATATTTAACAGGTTTACATATCAAATATATATTGTGACCTTTACTATACAAAGAGGTAGAAGTTTTATGAGAATAATAACTATAATGTGATTTATTTATTTTCACTTTTTCTTTACTTTATACCTCAGAAAAAATAAAAAACTGAATACAAAGTTCTGCGAATCACACAGTGAGGCCAGTCTAAACTACGCCTCGCCGTTATTCAGTGTCACGGACACACATTTGCAAATTAGTTGTAGCAAAAGGAACATACATCAATTTTTTGTATGGCACTGGCCACCTATCTGAAATTACTTTATTTGTGTTTATTATATTCAAAAATTATCACATTAGTTTCTATTATACACACAGTAGGTAGTTTTGTAAATAATATTGCGTGGGATTTGGAAAAAACTCCCAATTATATTCATAAAATTAACAAATCACAATAGGTGTATTGGTAATTATTAGGTCATAAAGTCGATTTTTTTAAACATAATATATTTATTTAATCAAAGTATATACCATATTTTCTATCTATGCACTTTTGCCATCTCATAGGTTGTTTATTGATTCCTTTACTAAAAAAATCATTCGGACAGGAATTAATAAAATCTTTGAAGGCGCTTTGGACTGCCCCATCGGAGTTGATTTCTTTCCCTTGCAAGAAGTTATCCAAAAATCGGAAAAAATGGTAATTTGTTAGAGCAAGGTCTGGGGAGTACGGTAAATGTCTTAAACATTCCAATTGAAGCTCCTCTAATTTGGTAACCGTCTGTTGTGCAGTGTGTGGTCTAGCGTTGTCCTGAAGCAGCAGTGGCCCAAAGCTAATGGCCAACCTCGGTTGTTTAGCAGCTAGCTTTTCCATTATGATTTGCAGTTGCTGGCAATAGATATCTGCCGTAATCGTCTGGCCAAATTTAAGAAAGCTGTGAACGACACCGGCACTAGTCCACCAAACGCTCACAAGTAACTTTTTTTGAGTCAATTTTCGCTTGGGGCAGGCTTTGGCTGGTTCGCCAGGGTTAAGCCATTGCGATTAGCGTTTCCCATTATGTACAGGATCCACTTTTCATCACAGGTAATGATTCGATTTAAAATCCCTTCATTATTGTGCCGGTTGAGTAATGTAACGTAGCAGTCGACGCGCGTTTGTCGGTCTGCTGCACTCAATTCATGAGGTACCCACCATTCAAGCTTTTTAACCTTCCTAATTAGCTGCAAATGAATTTAAACAGTTTTGTCACTAACACCGCAGCCTGCAGCTAACTCGGACGTGGTCTGCGATGGATCCGCTTCCACAATAGCCTTCAATTCTTCATTATCAACTTTGGTCTCCGGCCGTTCACGGGGCTTGTTCGGCAGGTCGAAATTTCCAGAACGAAAACGTTCGAAGCAAAAACGCACTGTATTTTCTTTTGCGACACCGCCGCCATACACATCATTAATCCTTCGAGCCGTTTCTGCAGCACTGGTGCCACGGTGGAACTCGTACTCGAAAATAATACGATATTTCAAGTTTTCCATTTTGCAAACAGAGTGACGCAAAGAAAATACAAAAAGAGGAAATAACAAATTAATTACGGTTTTCGAAACACAAATGCATGAGTAAATAGGGATATAAATTTGAAATTTGAATTGGAATTCCTAACCAAAGAAGATATTTGAGATCAATGTGGCCAGTACGACAAAACGCCAATTTCATATGTAAGGACCTAATATAAATATATATATATATATATATATATCCTCCCCCTAACATAATCAGGGCTTCTTTTTGGTTTTATTATATGTTTTATTCTTTTTCTATTTTTTGCATATCTTATCTCTAGTTTATACAATGTTTCTTATACAATATTTCTTTTCCTTTTTTAACTTACAAATTTTCAATACTTTTATCTTACTTCTTATGTCAAATACATCAGTAATAGTCAATATAATTTATGATTTACTTACATAGTAACTTGTCACTTGTAACTATGTACTTGTCGGCTCTTTACATTTGTAAAAGGTCAACAGCTTAACTTAACGCAGTAAATAAAATAAAATCCAATAATTTTTCAATAATATAAAACAATTAAATTTAAAAAGTCAATAAAACAATAATCAATAAATAATAATTCCAATATGTAAAAACAAAATTCAATTAAAATGTCAATAAAAACAACGGCACACACATTCAAATTTAAACCTACTATCACAAATAAACCTAATCTAGAGCCTAACTAATATCACACTAATATATCACAATTTTTCTTACAGACTACACCCACAATTTTCTTACAGTACTCGAGGAAAATGTCCCTCGTTTTTCCCCCCAGGATGGAAGGCAGGCTCTCACCCGTAATCGATATGCCCAATTTTTGCTCAGTATCATATCTACTGCTAGCAAAAATCGGGCATTCGAGTAACAGGTGAGGAACCGTCTCCTCAACTCCTGGCTGACATGAACACGACGGGTCCTCCTTCAACTTGAATCTGTTCAAGTAGAAGGCGAACCCACCGTGTCCAGTCAGTATCTGTGTGGTGTAGTGTGTGATGTCTATCTTGTTGACTACTTTGTATGCAGCAGCAGCGCTTGGGAAAAAGAGCTTCGTGACTCCGGCCGTCCCTCCCACTTCGTATCTCCTGTCCCATTCCTCAACCGTATCCTCTCTTAAGATACGCTTGACGAATGAAACAGGACACAGATCGTAGTCAGGCTTCCTTTTCAATCTCAGCGCGGCCTCCTTGGCTAATTCGTCGACCCTCTCATTCCCTCTCAACCCTGCGTGCGCCTTAATCCAAAACAGGGAGACCTCCCGCCTCTGCGATGCAGTTTTTCGGAGGGCCGCCCTTGTTTGCACTGCCAGGGGATGAGGGGAACTAAGGGTGACAGCCTGGAGGGCCGATCTGGAATCGCTAAGGTTACCGACCTTCGCCATTCCGCTCTTGCAGGCTATGTCTACAGCTCTATGGAGCGCTAGAAGCTCGGCTTGGTAGACGGTACAATACGGCGGCAACGCAAACTTGACGGCCTTCGTTTCGGCCTCACCCTCCCATACGGAGAGTGCGGCTCCGACTCGACCCTCAATCTTGCTGCCGTCTGTATAGATCCTATGGACGTGGCTATCAACCACGTCCGCATAAGAGTCCTCGTCTACCAACCCAAACCTCAGCTCTTCCTGCTCTGCCGGATGTGGGTCCTCGATCGCTGGAGCATTTCGCTCCACCTCCCTGTCCTTCAACACCGGGTGAGGTGGGTACCTACCTTCTTGATCTCATAGAGCCTCGAAGCAATATAAAAAAAAAAAAAATACTAAATATAAAAATATTAGGCTATATATTTTACATGATTATATTAGTACGTGAAGCAAAAACTTTAAATTGTGCAACCAGAGGAGTGTGAAATTTGGGCGTTAAATTATAGCTTATATGGAGGAACAACAACACACACTACCTCAGATTATGAACACACACTACGTTGGTGTTTGTCAATCTATCATAATATTTACTTTTATTTTTGTATGTAAGAGGCATAAAGCCTTTATAAAATTCAAACCTAAAAATGTATGAATAATTATGGGCGAATTTCGACCCCAGGACGATCTCTAGTATTATTTCATTAATATCAATATCAGTTTTCATATCAACGTAATATTCAACATCTATGATTAATTTTGAAAAATATGTCTTATAATCTAGATTATTAGGTATAATATTATAATTGGTATAACTGGTTCCGTAATACACAAGGAACCCGCTCTGTCCGTCCGTCTGTCTGTCTGTCCGCGGTTCTAGCCTCTGTAATTATGAATGTAAATGAATGAAATTTGTTACAATTACAGATTGTGTATAGATCTCAATTTTGGCTACATAAAATAATACTTATTATATATTTTAGGGTTGGCTCTCCATACGTGTGATGTGGGGATGAAAAATATTTTTTCCTTCTACCACATCGTGTGGGGTATCGTTGAATAGGTCTAATGGTTGAATAGGTAGAAGAAGGCAAGGTTTCATACATGATTTTTTTACAAAGTCGACCATTTTAGAGTAATCGGCCTCTAAAGTGGTTTGTAAGTAAAAATTTGCCAAATAATTGGTCCAGCCGTTCTCGAGCTTTAGCGAGACATTTTAACTGCAATATATTTTTACATAGTATAAAATAAAAAATAAAAACTATTATAAAACTATTTGCTGGTACGTTCTAACTATTCTAACTTAGGCCTTTTCATCCGTTATTGGATGATTTATACAGTATTCTCCGAGCGAAGTAACCACTCTTGAAATACTGTAGTGCCTGGGAGAGTTGGTTTTTAAATGTCGCATGGTTGCCCAAGCACATACGGCATTCATGACTGGTGAATACGTCTGGGGCCAACCGTGTGCGGATTTCCTCACGATGTTTTCCTTCACCGTTGGAGCGTCCGTATAATGTACTTGAGATCTGAATAAGTCTTATTGGTACACGCCGCAACCTGGGAATCGAACCTGCAATCTCTCTAGTGCGAATCAAACGGTCTACCCACTAGGCAACGGAGCTCTTTTTCCAACTATTCTATACATCATTTAAAATAGTAGGTACCTAGTCGGGTCACAAATAGGCGCGATTAAATTATAAACTGTAGAAATTCATAAAAATATTAGCAACGCTCAAAGCGATAATACATTGGAGTGTGCCGTATCTACAATTTAAAATCTATGGCACCATTTATAATGACTATACTAGTGCATCATTTAAATAGCTCTGCATAGAACAAAGCTGTGATTCATATGACTTCCAATGTTAATTATTGTACGACGGCCATTGTGGGTTAGGCTATTCGCAATTTGTATAATTGCTATTCCAATTTCTGGCAAATATTAACCTTAAATACCCTTGCTAGTAAATAACTAGAGGCAATGTTTGCGTTGTTCAAACAATCAACAATATTATGTGCGAACATGAGCTGTCTTAATTATTTCATTATTTAATGTTTATTTCATAATTATTATCCTTTCTAATACTATAAACACGAAAGTTTGTGTGTATGGACGTGTAAATGTTTCTTACACTTTCACGCGCAATAAGTACTGAACGGATTTTGACGAAAGGTATTGTAGTAGTTCAGGCTCCGGATTAACGTATAGGCCACTTTTTATCGCAGCAAAATGTACGGTCCCCGTAGGACTTCGTTTTGTGCGTACGAAGTCGCAGGCAACGCCTAGTAAAATAGCTTAAGTACAGAATATTAAAAAATAATTCTGTGCGAAGTGTACGCGCGGGTTCCGAAACATTCGTAGCTGCAGAGCTACGAATGTTTCGGAACCCGCGCGGGTTTATACAAATTAAACTACTAGTTAAATAACACAGTAACAGCGGCAGCGCTGTTACTGTGTTATTTATTATAAGTATGTATAATATTTATATTTAAATACGTGAGGCAAAAACTTTTTACCCCTTTTTACGAAAATTATTTTAACGTAGGAGTATGAAATTTGGCACGGCTAATGTGGTGGAAGGTGTGCTGAGAGGTAATATTTTTTAAATAATGCTTAGGAATACATAAAATTAATAAAACAACGTTACACTTAATAACTCATTACTATGCGTTTGTTTAATAATTACAGTAGGTGTTGGTTTGATATTTGAGACACAACTGACTGTACGAGGGCGGGTCAATAAGTCCGTGACTTTTGGAATAAAACACAGATTTTTTGATAAATAAATCATTTTATTTTTCAACGTAGTCCCCCTTGAGCTCTATACACTTTGTCCAACGCTTCTCCAATTTTTTTATCCCTTCCAAAAAATATGATTTGTCGAGGTCCTCAAAATAGGCCTTTGTTTGCGAGATGACTTCATCATTGGAGTCAAATCTTTTTCCACCGAGCCATTTTTTCAGGTTTGGGAACAAGAAGTAGTCACTCGGAGCCAAATCTTGAGAATAGGGTGGATGTGGGAGCAATTCATAGCCCAATTCATGGATTTTTGCCATGGCAACTGCACATGTGTGCACCCTTGCATTGTTTTAGTGAAAAAGAACTTTTTTATGGGCCAAATGAGGTCGGTTTTTTTTCAAATCCTCATTGAAGCGGTCCAATAAGTTGGCATAATATTCCCCATTAATTGTTCTTCCCTTTTGAAGATAGTCAATGTGGATTATCCCACGTGCATCCCAAAAAACAGTCGCCATAACTTTATTGGCTGACAAACCCACCTTGGCCTTCTTTGGCGCCGATTCACCCTTAGAAACACACTGGTTTGACTGTTGTTTGGTCTCTGGTGTATTGTGATGAATCCATGTTTCGTCCACGGTTAAAAAACTCCTCCATATTGTGATTAAACAACGCTAAACCTTCCTGTGAAGTTGTTACACGATTGCGTTTGTGGTCGACTGTGAGCAAACGCGGCACCCATCTTGCGGAAAGCTTTCTCATGCCCAAGTGATCATTCAAAATTGAAACCACTGAGCCATGCGAGATGCCTATGGCTTCCACAATCTCTTGCACTTTCAATCTTCGGTCGGCCAACACCACATTGTGAATTTTTTCGATTGTTTCGGGTGTAGAGACCTCAACTGGGCGTCCAGGACGTTCGGCATCTTCAGTGCTTGTAAGGCCACAACGAAATTCAGTAAACCACTTTTTTACCATTGAAATCGATGGTGCAGAGTCCCCATAGTATTTATCAAGCTTAGCCTTGGTCTCGGTAATGGTTTTTTTTCGCAAAAAATAATGCTTAATAAGCACACGAAATTCACTTTTTTCCATTGTTTCCTTAAGTTACTGGATAGTCTGATAAAGATAGCTGTAAAACACAAACTAACTGACGCAGCAAGTTCAAATTTTGATAGGAGTCAACTGACAGATGCCTGTTGACAGGAGTAGTGTTGCTTTTTCAGTAAGGAGGTTAGAAATTCAAAAAGTCACGGACTTATTGACCCGCCTTAGTAGTTATAAATATTCTGGCGGACCAATTAGCGCCACAATCCTGAATCGCGCTATCGAAGTCTTCTATTATCGGCACTGTATTTACGACATCTGAAATTCATACGAGTGGGCTTCGGCCTGACCGAGCATAGCACCTCGCTCGGTCGGAGATCTCCCTTTGGGGTATCCACTCTTCCCACAATATTAAATAATTATATATTATATATTAAATTATATATTATTTACTAAGTAGTATTATGTTAAGTACCTAGGTAGCCAAGCTTTGCTCGGAGCTCTAGTAGGAAAAAATTAAAACAATGACAAACATTTTTTACAGGGTTTTAAACCCACCACATTCCGAATTTTCGAACAGCGCCAAAATTAACCAAACTGCCAATCTGACTTACAAATGAGAGTCGAAATTATTGATAAATTGTTGCATGACGAAGGAAAACACATAGATAATTTAAAAATGCGCAGTTTCGCAGGGATAAAACCTCTAGCCAGGTTTTATCCCTGCGAAACTGCGCATCGATTTTCCTCCCCCAAAACTCTCTGCATACTAAATTTCATGGTAATACTTGCGGCCTGTTTAGAGAAACCGATTATAATATATAATATACAAGATTGTCTCGTTTAAAGTATAAGATAGTCGACTTGCTCGCGTGTTAATATTGATTAATACTACCTAGGACTAGTGGATGAAGCTATTAATGATAAAATCAAAGTTCGACCATCTCGCGGATTAGTCGACTTTCCCGCCGGTACTGGGAAAATTCGGCAAAAGTTCCCACATAGTCGGAGAGCCATTGACCTAATTTCATCAGTTATCGTGTAATCTGGCGGGGATTGTGCTCTACGAAGTATATTTTAACATATTAATTTGTGTAAAAACATTTTTGGTGGAGACGCGGCGGTGTTGTAGTAATTTCGGGGGTTTTTATAGCAGCAGTAAAACAGAATGTTTTGTGACAAACATTTTATACACATTGTCTACACTAATGTATAATCTCTAGATAAGAACTAACTAACTAATTTCTAGTAAGAGTTTAGTCCTTATATGGTTGAAAATAACATTAAATGCATTAAAAGTAACGAACATATATTTAGTTATGTTTTAGAACAAACAGCGTAGTATTTAAGCTATAAAAAAGAAAAATGAAAGCTATATTTCTAATTGATTAGGATATTTAATGCTTTTAGAATTATCCTACTTGATGAACTATTAGGTCTTTACCTATGAAATTGCCGTTTTGTATGAAAAAATTTAAACGAATTTTTTTCATGTATTTTTTATTTGTATTAATCGAAGTAATCACCCATGCAATCAATGCATCTTTGCCAACGCAGTGGCAGTTTATTGATGCCCATCTTAAAGAAATCAGCTGGACGGTAGGCAACAAATTCTTCAAAGGCATTTTGTACTGCCTCTCGGGTATTGAATTTTTTTCCCGCTAACAAGTTATCCAAATTCTGGAAAAAGTAGTAGTCTGTAGGCGCAAGGTCTGGTGAGTAGATTGTGTATCATCAGCTTCCACAATCTCCTTTAATTCGTCATTGTCGACCAAAGTCTTCGGACGACCGCGATGTTCATTTTTCAGGTCGAAATTTCCAGAACGGAAGCGAGCAAGCAAACCAATAACAGGTGATGCGTTGGTTTGTAGTGTTAGCTCCGTAAACGTCGTTGATGTTGCGTGCCGCTTGTGCCGCGTTGCTGCCACGACGGTTCTCATATTCCATAATTACTCGAATTTTTAACGTATCCATGATGACAAAAAAGATTGAAATGCGATTAAAATGTTATACTAATGAATAAACAAATGACTACTTTTGGAAAAAGAATTCCATGTTTTTAAAATAAAATTAATTTAAAATAAAAATTCTTAGCCAAACAAAAATTATTTTGATTTGAAATGGCCAGTACTGCAGAACGGCAATTTCATAGGTAAAGACCTATTATTACCGTATTAGTTTACCCTACATTCTTATGGACATGAAGAAATTGAAATATGATAGGCAATTGGTATTCTTTGACGTTAACCCCCGGTTTCTGAAAGGCTAATCAACGCCAAAATTAACTAATCAGCGGTCAAATCTCTTGTCAAGTGTAAATTGAGTTGCATAAAGCTTGATCAGTCGTTTGATTTGATCATCATGTTAGTTAACAAAACTAATGCCAAACCTCATGTCAAACTCTGTTTTCGGTTTCTGGAAAGCTATTTAAGGTTTAAGGCGCAATCATAGATTAAACATATGTCAAATCTATTGTCAACTGATCAATGCATTTCGGCGAATTAACTTTTGAAAAATATTAGTTTTTTCCCATTTTTCCACTGATATCGTTTACAGAAGGTATGTAAAGTGTTTTTACTAAGTTAATTTGGCGCGTGTTATATTTTTATACGGTACCTAGTACTTATTTGTTAGAAGCTGTAAGTAATAATAATTATGGCTATCACTCTTGATATCCAAATTTTTACAAAATTATTATTTGTGTTTCAGATATTATCATGTCATTATCCGATTCATTCATATATATTCATATCAATCTTGATTGATCTCATTGAAGAGTTATGTGTAGGTTATTGGTATTAAGTAATTCATAAAACTTTGTTTACTGTTTACATTGTCATTAGCAACATTCTGCCTGGTGGTTCTCTTAAGATTAAAATATGCCGTATGTAGCTGATTTAGCGTGCGATTACTATTGAATTCTAAAGCAATATACTCCCAAGCTTTACGTTTTTGTACCATGCTCCCCGAGTTGGTACATATTTTGTTTTCAATTATGTGTTTATATCTAAAAAATACAACAGATGCTTCATTATTCAAACAAGTGAATGTAATGTACTTAATACTAAAATCACATAATACTTTTCAGTAGGCACTTACTTGGAAATTATTTCCATAAGCTGACATTTTTCTCTTTCGGTAAAATTTTTACCTCGAGAACTCATTCTGAAATACTTCTATTGTAATATTTGTCAAGAAAAATTCGAAATTCGCGGAATATCGAAAACCTTACTAGGTATTTACTTATTAACGACTTAAGTCGAAAAATACCTCACTCTGGACACTATCTGCTTGACAAATTGTTTTTTTTTTCGAAATGGCATTTGGTAATTTACATTAATTTCACACTTTTCAACGAAATATTGAACGACAAACTGGACGCCACACACTGTGCGATCATGTTAAAAAACAAACTTCGTGTCATGTCAAGATGATCAATGATTACTAAATTTTTCACTAATTAGCGTTTCAGAAACGTAAATTGATTTAACTACTCTGTTAACTCAACATACGTGTTAGTTGATCAACTACTTGATTATCCTTTCAATAACCGGGTGTAAGACTCGGATCGAATAAATTTAACCCTGCAAATTTGTGATCGAAAATTCATTATACACTTTCATCTAATTGGGAATGTGAAGCACCCTTCATACACAGTCCCAGAGTGTTGGGGAACATGCACAGTTTATTTTATTGCCTTTTCGAAAAGTACATAATATGCCAAGAAATATTGTCTTCGTAATTGCATATCTACGATCTGCCGTTGACAAAATACAGTAATCACAAAAGTAGTTATTAACTTAAATACTGCGTTTATGTATATCATTTATTTAACAACAAATGTCAAAAATAACATAAGGATCTGACCAGTAATTTTCGTTTTTCAATCGTAGCAAAAAAACTTCGTTATTTTAGTCCCGTTATTTTAGTACACCCATACCTTTTTAATTTAGCAACTTCTTTCTGTACTTATTACATTTTTCGGTCCATATATCTTAATATGTTGTCATTCGGAAAATATAAGAAATTTTTGTTGATTTAAAACAAATGCATGGTCTTTATTAGATTCCCGTAGACATTCCACATAGCTCATGACACCTTAACGTTCTCTTACAAAGCAATTATATAAGTAGAGCAGTCTGTCACTGTGCAACGCCAGACACAGCAATAAAAGGTACTTTGTACATCGCATTCATTTCACTTTGTACCTAATTATATTTACACGATACCTCGTGTTCAGCAGCTTGAAAATGGTTTCTATTAGTAGAGATCTAAGTGAACAATATAGACTAATATGGTACCTACAATTAGTTTCGAAACTGGATTTAAAAGCTACATGCGACATTGCTTATGTTTGGATGTAAAATGGCGCCCCTTTTCGTGCGTTTCTAAGTTATTTCGTACCCTTATCTAACAACATCGTATTATTTAGAACAAGGAGAAACTGATTTCAGTGCTTCAACTCTGTTAAACGTTGTGCACATTATACCTAAAACGGTTATTACAAAGTTAATTAAGGCGATGTAGTAAATTTAATGGCGGCCCGGCCAGCGCGTAATTAGACAGTTCATTTCCATCCACGTACATGTAAAGCCTGCCCTCCTATTTTCACATGAACACTGAAAACATCATACATTCTTTACGTGCTGAACATTAATTGGTTTAATGCATTTTTTATCTGTAATATTATTTTAGTAGGCATTTTCGAAGTGTTTTAATACAGTTCTCATAATAGAGAGAGTAGAGACAGTCTTAAAAAATTGTATCAACCTAATTTCTTCCCGCGCCGCCCGCGTATATATCTATAGTATCGCGTATCTCACGGGAATACTGTAGTTTTTCGCTATAAAAAGCAGCCTATGTTTAATCCAGAGCCTAAACTACTACCATATCAAATTTCATCGAAATCTGTTTAGTAGTTTTTGTTTGAAAGAGTGACAAATCCATTCATGCATTCATCCATCCTCACAAACTTACATATTTTTACTAGTTTAGTAGGATTTATTTTATGTTTAGACTGTTTATAAACGATCTGTCTAAAGACAAACTGTAGCGACTGCACTAAATACAACCCACTCTCCCCAGGCCCCACGACTCGTCGCGCGCCGGCTTCAATGTGTGGCCGTTCATGTCTGTGCACATGTGGGGCGAGTCTCCCCTGGGCACGTGGCAGCTCGAGGTCTCCAACGAGGGCAGGTATATGGGTAAGTGTTGAATGTACTTGTAACTAATGTCAATAATATTGGATTAGACTGAAGGAGTATGGGCTGAAAGGCAAAGAAAACATTCTTCGTATATAGACATATCTTCAAGTATAAAGACATACAGCTAAAATAATAAATGGGTACCTTTTATATACAGAGTGTATTCAAAACAAAAATAGATATTCAGGGACCGTGATCGGTATCCGATTCTCGTTCCAAAAATATACATAACATTACCTTACGTTGTGACCAGATTGTCCTATAAAATAATTAACGTCGATTCATAATATCGCGCGGCCGATACAGCGCGGCAGTCGCGTGACCTTCGAAGCCGGCGCGGCGTACGGCAGTGCGAGGGTGTTCATGCGTAGTGCGAGTTTTTAGGAAATATTAATCATGTTATTTTTCTTCAAAAACGAGAACTTTTGGTAATGCATACTGTCAATATTACGTAGCATTTTAGCCTAATGTCGTGTAAATCATTCTGTATATTATTCTCTTGGTTATGTGAGTGAATTTGTTGGAACAATTGTTATTATTGTGCTATTAACATTTTTATTCAATTGATAATCATATAACAGTAGGGAAAATGGAAAAGTGAATCAAATTCCTACTTACCTTTGAGTCAGAATTTACGACTTACATATTATATTACGTAATAATATTATGTTGTAGCTTACTTAGGTACTTTCTTAAAATAAAAATAAGCAATAAGCATTGAACACAGTAGAGTAGTTTATTCTTATGTATGTTAGTATAAAAAGTTTGTTATAAAGTATAGAACATCCTATATAAAACGTAGAAACAAAAATTACACATTTCATTGTCAGCAAATACTTACCTGAAGTTATTTATGTTGGGGCACGGATTGTACGTTATTAATATTTTCAGTGCATAGATATAAGAAACTGTAGCAAGTGTACAAAATGTTTCGATACTGTAGGTCGGGCGACGTTGCAAGACTGGTCGTTAACGTTGTACGGGACGAGCACCCCGGCTGCTAAAAACGATCCTGTGCCTTTTAAAAACCCGATACTGCGGAGCCGGAGCAACGCCTCGCGCCCCGTAGTCGTGCAAACGGGGAGGAAAAGCAGCAAGGGAAAACAGATCCCCATCGTCCCCACGTACACGGTCGGACTCGTGAAGAGGAAAAAGAACAAAAACTCCAAGAATCCAAAAAAGCCGAAACAAAGACCGGCGACGAGATCGCCCATAGAGAGCTCCACCGCGCGCGTCACCACGCCAGACCTGAGCCTCAATTTGCGAGCGGACCTCGCGGACCCCCTAGCCGACGTCAGGGGAAGGAAAATGTCGAACCTTTTCGAGCAATACCCGAAAATCCAAAGGATATATCCGGCGCCGCTGCAGGCCCACGGTACACAGTGCATGCGTGTTGCGAGTGTTTCAGTTTCAGCTTGCACGCCAAATTACCATTGTTCCGACCTTTGCATGTCGTGTGCCGCTAGGGCTGCCAACGATTAAAAAATTGAATTAGTTAACTACCACTGGCAAAAGTTCTGATGTTAAACTTTAATGGTAATTATTTGGCATATAATATTCATACACTAAACACTATAAATTAGCTTTGATAATGACGTCATGAAATAGTTTGATGCTGGTTTTAAAATCCCAGTTGGCACCCCTACGTCGCGTTTAATCCGTATTCAGTAGTAACTTTATTTATTAGGAAACTTTCATTTGGACATTGTGTTCAGTTAATTGCTTTTAGACAACGACCATAATTTTGTTTCTGTTCGTGCATAGTTTTAAATAGTATTTTAGTTAGTTTTTGTTTTTCTGTTAAGTTAAGTAAAATCGCAAAATTAATACTGTCTGTGCTTATGTTTTCATTTTCTTTGCACAATAATTGTTATGTCGCACTTTTAGTTTTTATTTTAGTGTCATTTAAGAATACGACAATTTATAATTTGTATTTTAAATAGTTTGATTTTTTATTATATTAACAGCAATGACGTGGAATATGCCTTGTAGAATTAAAGGTGAAAACGTAAAGAAAATTTCTTTACGTTTTCGCCTTTAATGACTAGGTGTCCTAGGTTTTTATGTCCAAGTCCAATGACTTGACATGGTGTTGGGTTCGATTCCCATTTTACATATTAAATATTGGTTGCAATTATTAGAATAAAGTTATCCTAATTGCCTCAAGTTTTTTTCTGTAACTACTTTTTAAACTTTTCATATATTTTCAAATCAGGACTGGCATTAAAAGCCCAAATAAGTACAAAAAAATAATTTTAATATTTCGTCACATCAGATGGTATTATTAAAGATTGTAATACGAATTAATTTAGAATATCATGTATAAAAGATTATAACTTTTTCTTTGTTCACCAGCGGGCCCCATAAAGCTATGGGAGCTCACATTCTATGGCACCGAAACCCCCCCACAAGAGGACGACGTGGTGCCCGAGTCCGGAGCACCCCCAGTACCCCTGGGCTACACCCCTGGGGCTGGCACCACGTGGGAGTCTGGCAAAATGCCAGGGACGTCAGAGGAAACGCGTCAGAACACTATCGACGACGATTTATCGCTGATCTGGCATAGCACGGTAAGCAGTTAGTTTTAGGGTAGGACCATACTACGCGACGCGTCCCTACTAGGAATACCGCAATGGAGTGCTGCGTCGCGTAGTTCCACTGCCGCATAGTGTGTTAAAGAATATTTGACCGTGCCTCGTCGCGTCAGTCCCACCATAAGAGTGACTTAAGACCTCACGCTGACTAGAGCACTACGCTGCCCCACCAGTAGGTGTCCGTTTACATCGCCATTTCTTTTATTTTTCAGTTTAGTATCATAATAATTTTCAATAAAATTTTCTGTTCTATACATATTCAGGAAAGTTTAGGTTTCACTAAATAAAGACAATTTTTTTTAACGTTCCTTATTTTAAGCATTTAAAATGGTTTATTTTGCGTTTAGATGTACTAATATTAGCTGCAATCGAGCCAAGCCTAGAAGCGGTACGAATTTTTATTTACATGTAAAATAAAATAACATGTAATTGTCATAAACGTAATGAAATAACTACAATTTACAAACTATCTATTGTAAACTAAAAGTTAACTTGCAATATTATACTAAATAGTAATTAAAAACTAAATAATATAGTGACTAAATATAATTTTAACATCCTTTAATGTGATAATATTCTTCTTCTTTCTTACATATAAAATAGGATTGCAATAATTCCAATGTCGACTCGCTAAAACTCGAGAACGGCTGGACCGATTTGACTAATATTGGTCTTGAAATAATTGTGGAAGTTCAGGGAAGATTTAAACGGTGAGAAAAATTGGAAAACTAGCGGGGAAAATACTAAAACGACGTTTTAATTTCCCATAGTAAATGTTCACTGTGTTCAATTTGTCACTTGACTGTCAAATGTATAAAACATATGGTAAATATAGCTATAAAAATATAGGTGAATACCTATAAAGGTGTGTTCAGTTTACCTGTTGCGTTATTTACTAATCAAAGTTCATAGTTAAGGCAGAACAACGTGTGTCGGGACAGCTAGTCCGTTATAAAATTTTAATGCCACATAGATTTACCTAAAAGGTAAAATGTTGTCCATGTTATGAAGACATGTCTTAACGTGGAGATTACACCCCACAGCAAATCATAATAAAATACGAGCACACCAGACGTTGATTTATTGTTGCCATTCCATTATATTTTGCACAATAATTAAACATTACGTTTTTTATTAATGTCATTCCATTTTTTTGTTGTTGAAAAATACTTAATACTAAACTTTTCTGCTGTGATAAGTTACGCTGTCCTGGGTCCCGATGTTGCGAAAATAATACAATGACATAACGACAATATTATACAAACAATACATACTAGATGTTGTCCTGTGGTCGAAATTCACCCATGATTATTATATAATTTTTAAGTTTGAACTTTATAAGGGTTATTTTGCATCTTAGATAGAAAAAAAGTAAATGTTGCGACGGATTGACAGACGTCAACGTGTAACCAAATAGTACCTATCAAACGGACGGCAGTGTGTGTATTTAATAGTGTGTGTTGTTGTTGTTTTAATAATTTTCTGTATTTCTAAATCATTAGCTGTCTGCACACCTTCCTCCACATTAACATTAACTGTGCCAAATATCATACTCCTCCGTTTGCCCAATTCTCGTAAAACTGTGCTGAAAGTTTTGCTGTACGTATTAATAATATATTAGGATTACGTACGTATATGCCGTAACAGATATATTATTTAATTTTTTGACAGATACGCGACGAGGCCACAGTGGGCGGCGCACCTCGCGAGGGCACCAGCGGCTGCGCGACGCAAGACACAGCGCACCGCTGCATAGGTTTGTGTCTACTCCTTCTCGTTGTACTCTACTCCGCCGAGGCTTTCGAGAGCCAGCGGCCCCGTGCACTAACTAACGTTAGACTAACCGGTCCATTAACGCGCAGTCCGACTGACGCTAGTGCGCCCAGTACCGCGGGCGTCAGTCCGACTGACGCTGGTGCTAGAGTGACTAACGTCGCTAACGTCAGTCAGGTCAGGCCGCCGCCTGCGCCTAGTCGTACTGTCCTTCTGACATCCTAGTAGTGAGGCTCGTGATTTTAGTTAATTTTATAAGTACAAGCCGATATAGGAATAATTGGATTTTTAATATTTTTTAAGTTTTGGATGGCATTCGACTTAACTAGGGTTAATTTTATTCTGATAATGTAGCTCTTATTTCATGAAAAATGTATTGTTTCTTGGACGGAATTTTTTCATGTAATTGGCCGGATGCTCATTATAACTTTAAGGCGTGCAACCGAATATATATTTCATGTAGAATAGAGCACCAAGACATTTTTTTTCTGCTGATAATTTGAACGTATAGCTAAAAGTGCTGTTTAAAGAAAATATACACTTCTAATCGACTTAAACATAAATATACGTAAAATACGACCGGCCTAGATATTCGACCTATCTTTGTATAATATTTGTGTAATATTCGCTTGCACACCTAAAATGAACTTAAGAACAATATTTTTGAACAAAGTTAACATTTTCGCACAGATTTATTTAAAGTTTTTAACTATGTCTATCTATCCCTAGCCTAATATAAGTCTGTTGGCGTGGCAGTAGATTAATATAATTAACGAAAATATAAATAAGTGTTTCCTTCGATGGTGTTCATAACTATTTGTAATCCCTCCCTGTCAAAGTTAAACCACTGCTACGTTAACAATCGGTTAGAGTTTACCGGCATTTAAAAAGTGGGTAATCGTTTGAATATTCTTCTATTTCTATTGAGCTTATCCTGGTTTACCTGCTGATTAAACGGTGGTCAAACCCGGCCTGATTAAAAAATCCTAACCGTAAGTAAAGTCCAAGATTGATTTGTAGGCTATAACTATACTCTTAGATAAACTAATGCATTGGACATTATTGTTTTTGTATTTCTTTGAAAAAATATGTTATAATTTGAAGTAAATTATAACTTATTTATTAAGTAAATCCAAACGTATAATATATATTATACATACACCATGATAATAAAACATAAATCTGTGAAAGACAATATATCTATATTTTGACATCTATTATCGAATATTTTAGTCATGATGTATCAGGTATTTACATGCGTTAGTTTATTTACGAGTGATATCACGTAAATTTCAAAATTAAAGAGCTAAATAAACTTTTACTAGGTACTTAATGACTTATTGTGTGCAATGTGACAAAATTTACGAACACCGCTTTTAAAAGTTTTAAATACTAACTAATGAGCATTTATATAAAACCAATGAAATCGAAATATTTTTATATCATTTGGTTTATAATATGTAGAACAATTTCATAAATGTTTTTATTAATATTTTAGTTCATTGTTTTAACAAGCTTAAAAATAACAAGTAAAAGCCTAAGAGCATGATGCACAATCTACTGATAAGTAGCTTATTTGCATGTTTTGTCTCGCCGCTCAATATAAAGTAAGCAGCATCAAAACTTCCGAATAAGCTATCCGACACTTATTAGAAGATTGTGAAACAGGCCCCAAGTCATTGGACTTACGAGCTACTTTTTAATAAGAATTTAATAATTTTATGATCCAAACTCAAAAGTTACTATAGAATTTATAATTTTTTTAGTTTTTGTAACTCCAGTAAGTGGACTTAAACAATTTTGTCACATAGTAACTTTGCCTAAAAACGTCCATTTTGCTATTGTGATTGGATTGTAGTGTAAAATGCGTGATTATCGGTCTAGAATAGCTTAGGTGTACTTAAACAGGTCTCCTAATTTGGATTTTATAGTGTACGCCCTAAAGTTTACTTTTGTTTGTAGCCTTCTATATTTTACATTGATTCAAATTGTTATGGAGTACCACGTTAAAAAATTGTACCCATATTTCAATGCTACTGCCCCTTCTTGTGCTTGGGCAACATCAAAAGAAAACGCCTTTGTTTGACATAATATGACGCTTACTACTAGAGATCGTCCTGTGGTCGAAAAACACCCATAATAATTCGTATGAATTTAATTTTGAACTTTAGAACATTTTTAACAACTCTTTTACCTCTTAGATAGAAAAAATAAGAATATGTAAATGTTGTGACAGATTGGCAAACGTCAACCTGTAATAAAATCGTGTCTATCAAACGCACGGTAGTGTGTGTTAATGATATGAGGTAGTGTGTGTTAACGATCTGAGGTAGTGTGTGTAGCTTTATTTTTATTAAAGTAATGTATTTCTAAGCATAATTTAAAAAAAAAGATCAGCTAATTTCACACCTTCCTTTACATAAAATTTAACTGTGTCAAATATCACGTTCGCACAATTTGAAAACAAATTACAACAAAAATTATAAGCGACGCACAAGATGCCAGCCAGCCTACGTGCTAAACTTAAGTGACGCTACAATGTGTCTGTAAATAATCATTGGCATTTTTTTACTGTTGCCCTCGTATCGCAGTAGAATGAGAATTTTACCTAAGGGTCAGTTTACACCGCGACGATACGCGACTGTGACTACAAAAAGACAGCTATTGAAAATTCAACTTTATTCACTACACAAAAAGATACAATTAGTTTCATATGATATCAGTCATACACTGCACATGCGCTGTGCAGCGCGGTGCAACTTGACATTAACTCTTACAATGAAACGTGTATCTTTTTGTGTAATGAAAAAAGTTAAATATTGTATAGCTATTCAATTGAATGACACTTGTAAATTGACCCTGAAAAACGATTGCGTACGCAGCTAATATGTAATCGCAGCTACATTCCATGTTATATCTAACAAGTCATTGGATTTTTTAACATGAGCCACAATGTTGCTTAGCAAAATATATCGAACAATAGTATAAGTAGATAAAAAACATATATCATATTAAGTTTCATGGATAATATTGTATGTTATGTTACTAGCCTAATTTACTGTTACTTTCTCATATAATTATTAACCAAATCCATCTTGTACCAAATGTTACGCATTTACTTGGTTTTTATTTATAAACTTAGATAATTAATTTATAAGGCAGCGTGATGGCGATTTTTATTTGCGGCTTTAGCTATGGGCCCAGTTGATGAAGCGTGCGAAGGCCGAGTACCTGTTTTCATTCATAGCAAATTGAGCTCTATCGACTAGGCTACAACGTACAACCAATTAGGTAATTTTTAGGAATCTGTATGTTGCAGCCTAGTCGATAAAGTTCAATTTGGGGCGGCCGCGTTGTGTATCTTGTGGTCATGCAAACGCGCCCTAAGATGCTTATTTAAAAAATAAAAATACGTTACGCTATGGCGTTTCCATAATACATATCTGTTACAATAAGCCCGGCAGTAAATTGTCGTCTTAAGGATATTTATAGGGACTCTGTCTCCGATTGCGACTGGAGCTGCCGATTATTGTTCGCGCAGATAAAGGCCACAAACAAACGCGACCGATCGTCCTCGCTGAATAATAGGCACGTTGCCTAAAATATTTTTTGAAGTAAAGCCTCCTTACGCACGCTTGACTTAGGGAGTAAGCTGGTGAATACGCTCTACACTTGTTTTTTTGTCTATTCGATGTTAGACAACATGTTAGTAAACAATCTGGAACCTTTTTTTGTAAATCTTTACAAATAACAAAGATATAAACAATTTAAATTTTTATTAGGAAAGAGAGCGATATAGATATCGTCCTGTGACGTAACGAGTTGCTGCCGCCATACATTCGTCATTAAACAATGTATGGCGGTAGCAGCTTGTGACGTAACAAATAATTTTCTATATAAAATAATATTTTATATAGACATGTCACGGAAACTTAAAATGTATTTAGGTATGTTACCTAGGTAATTAATTAGTACTAAACTTAGTAAATATTTATAGACATACCTACATAACATAAATCTACAATAGCTATGTATTTAGGTTGACGACGACGAAAATTATAGGCAAATAAAATATGTTTTTTGAAAAAACGTGTAAACAGGTTGTCGCGTCGCGGTTGCTTGTGGTCCGTCGACGCGAGTCTAAAGTATAGAACGTTACTACCATTATGCGAAAATATTTCGCTTTTAGCATGGGAGTTTCGAATATTAACACCTCTTTATGTAGCGGCGAAACTCGTAATTCGGTTATGTTAAAACATGCACATTAAAGAGCATAAATAGGTTTCCGTTATGACAATATTACAATCGATTCACTTATGTTGAAAAACGTTGAGGTTAAAATGTTTATAAAGAAATTAATCCAGTTTCCCGAAAAGGTGGAATGTTAGGAGTAATTCAGTTTTTCAAATTTTACTAAAAGCATTTTATCTTAAAATTTTTTTCCTATTATCTAAGTACCTAATCATTTTCACAGTCAAATTATTTGTACAATATTATATATTTTATTGAGTTCCTAAAAAGACCTTTGTATAATTGTCTACTAACCTAATTAGATAACTAGCCGTCTTGTAGGTAAACTCAAATACATAAAAAATAAAAAAAACTATTATTAATAGCTATGGGCCGTGATGGGCAAAGATCTTTATGTTGTGACAAGCCCAACATTTTTTTTTTTTGATAAGAAATACTCATAATAAAAGGAGAGCCATTGTGAGAGAAAAAGAAATAGTTTTACTTGAAATATAATACTTTGTGAACAAATCTTTTCATTACAATTTGAGGCTTTTCTGTTAATTTTTTGTTGATGGAATATGCTAATTTAAATTATAATAGAATTACAACTGTATAAGGTTAGGCTGTCATGAGGCATAAAATAGATAGCTTCCTGTGAGTACATCATGTCAAACTAGTGTATCTAATGCATATTGTGGTTGTGATCATAGTGATTACTGATCCAAAAAAACATAGATCGTTGTATATATTGATTAGGTTAACAGTTAAAATAAATTTGGAGACTTGTACAAATTTGCTCATGAACATGTAAATTTTTAAACGACTGAACGATCATGATTTCTCATCGACTGGTAGTTAGTTAGCTTAAGTGTAAACTACCTAGTTAAGTCCCTAAATTACGATATTCGTGTCACTTACTGTAACTATCGCTCGGTGCACTAGAAATCGTAACATTTTTATAACGACTCGGTGTATCCAATCGGCATTGAATAGAAATCGAAATTGTATTTATAACTGTAAATGTTGAATTTGTATATATTGAAACCAATGTGAATGGAAAATTAATAATAATAAAAGGTCTTTTATTACAGAATACATTTTTATTTGTAATGTGAGGACTCTTGTCACTGATCATTGTAATAAGTCTAGGTTAATGTAAACGTTCTAGATTAAAAATTCAAACTGACGTTATTAGTTGCACCAGTTTTCTTTTTATGTTGGATTTTTTGTAATCTGTTATGTTTAATTTTTGTTTTATTGCATGTTCGCTTCGCTTTATTTGTGCTTATTAATTTTAACCTTTCGCTGTCGGCTTCACTCTACTATTTATTTTATGTTTTTCTTTTCTTTGCTCTTCATTTCTGATTTCATTTAATTTTGTGAATGTCCTATTAGCATGCACACTTCGTCTAACGTCGGTTTGTCTACATCGTTTTTGCGTACAAAATTATATGAGATCAGCGACGAGACTCTTACAATCCCTAGAACCTTCTTTCCTCTGTCTGCGTTCTTCGAACCTCGCAATGGATCACTTCACATAGCGCGCTGGCAGGACGCTGCATGGATATGGTACGGTGCTGGGTGGTGTCGGTCTATCTCTGCTAGTCACATTTATTTAAATATCTGTTCTCTCTTTCACTAGAATGCGCGAAGGGTTTGCACTTGTACGACGGTAGGTGCTACCAGCGTTGTCCGGTCGGGACGTACGCGAGCGAGATATTAATGGAGCGGAGCTCGAGACGACGTAACCTAACGTTACTGGAGGCCGGCGCGTCACCGGCTTTGATGAAACGAGGGGACGCTAGACCGACGGCTACTGAGGCCTTAGATATGGAGGTTCCCAGTAATTTCTCTAAGGCCCCTTTGATATGTCTGCCCTGTCACTACTCGTGTGTGACGTGCTCGGGCCCTCACAACAGCCAGTGTACGTCGTGCGCCGACGACGCGGCCTTATTTAATTTAACAGACGTCGAGTCCAAATTCTACTGCTATCCTAACGTAGTTGTGGCGCAGATAAACAACGCCAATTACAACCTATTCACCACGGTAGCGCTCGCCGTCCTTACGGTGCTGGTGATCGCCGGATCTGTGATAACCTGTATCTTCAAACGAATGAGTATATGTTGCTACAGTAACTACTACGATTCAAATATTAATGTAGCATATAATAAGCTATCTACGGACGAGAAACATCAGAGTGCCGTTGAGGTGGAGCAGGAGATACATAAGGCTTTAAAGAGTTATAGCGATTCCGAGTCTGAGGAGGATTATTAGATTTTCTGTACAAAACGATGCAGGGAAATTATTTGTGATAAAAGTCTAATGTCACAATTTTCTTTTACTATGTGAGAGCGTTTACACACGTGCCGCCGTCCTGCGTCGCCGCTGTACACGGGTTAGTATGGTTTTTGTTGCCGCAGCGTCGGCGAGGAAACTCCGCAGCTCCTGCGGCGACACAGAGCACGTGTGTAAACGTTTCGATAGGATAACAAATATTCGCAGTCAGCGTCTGAAAAATTATCAAAATTGTAAGTCAACTTGTAAAATAATTACCTACTCATGTTTAGCTAATTATAATTAGTTAGAAATTTTCCTGAATTATACAAACTGTAACAGATGTTGAAAAATAAATGTAGGTATTAATATAACCCAAAGACCTCTTTTGTAAAATTTTCCCTCTTTTGTACTTCTGGTGAGATTTTTAAACATAGTTAACTTTTTTGATACTATTTTCGTCTGTTACTTTAATATTAATATTAAAACAGATGATTAAGTTTATGTCCAATAATTGTGTTTTGTAACATTACTCGCTTCACACAAAGCGAATTGGTTGAAATGAATTTATTCAAATATTTAAAAACTTACCACATTTAAAATAATTTGAAATCATGTTTTATGGAATCCTTTTTTATTTTTTATCTTTTTTCTTTATTAAGTCAATAAGTAGGTAGGTATTTTTTAATTAATCGATGCATAATATTTTACTTAAGTTTACCTTGCTCAAGATGCCATTATTGTTAGGTAAGTATGAGCTTATTAGTGTAAATAATAAGATTGTAAATAAAACAGTTCCTATTTGTATGTGATATTTTATTTCACGATGTATATTGGTTGAATTGTACCTACCTTAATGAAATTATGTTTTTACTATAAGCACCTCAAAAGAGTGTATAAAGGGTATTGGTGAATAAATTTAATTAAAATTGTTATACCTACGTAATGGATACATTTTGATTTTTTATCTCACAAACTAAAATAGGAATATATAAAAGATATCGAATTAACATCATATTCAAACAATTATTAAAAAGCTGGATTCAACATCGCCTACAAAACTGCTCACTCGACTATCTGACGTGGACCTGACTACCTTTGTGGCTCGGTGGTTAGCGCGTTGGCGCTCAAGTCTGAGGTCAGGTCAAGGAACAGTATTTTTCTGTATTCTTGGGTCATGGATGTGTATTAAATATATTTAATAAAAATCTTAAATATACATAAGTATAGTATTTTTTTTTTTAAAATATATTTCCGATGTTTGGTACCCGTAACACAAGTACTTTAAGAACTTACCACGGGGCCATATTGACGTGGTGTGAAAGCGTCCATAGATATAATATGATTACTATTAATATCAGCAGCTTTATTTCGCGTAGACGCTTAACGCTGTTAGAACTTTTTCAAAATAAATAGTGCTAAGGTCGTTCAAATTTTATGACCAACGTCAATTTAAATTAGAATTGTAGTTTATTTCTTTCACTATATTGTACTATGTGAGTATGTAATGTATGATTCACAATATCTTGTATGCACATTTCACTTATGCGGTGTTGCGTTCTTGCGGGCAGTCCCATTTGTTTTTAATATTTACGTTAAATAGCATTTTAATCAAGTTTTAAGACATATTTAGCTAAAATCGCATTTCTATTAGGTAAATATACGGTTTTATAATGTATTTGTATTCGAAGAATCATTTATTTGACAAATTTGATACTTTTCTTCGAAGTGGACTTTTGAAATATAATCTATTTTAAAGGTTTTCATTTTAATAGGTCACATAATATTTGTATCTCGCTTTTTTGGTAAAGCCGACTCCACAGAAAATACTTAAGGTGCGTTCCCCGAAATCCTCAATAACACTAAAGGGCCCATTATAAGGGATCAAATTGTAAGGAAGCTGCAAAAATATCCCCTTATATCTCGTTATTAATTGGAAAGGGCCCTACCCTACGGATAATCCCAAGTCCAATTTCAAGAACAAGCGTCTACTCAGTACTCTTGTCTTGAGTGATTTAAAAGGTATTAAATTGTTATTATTTAGTGTTATTGTGGGTATGGTGTAACTATTTCTAAAATTAAAGGCACTAACCTTCCTACTGCGTCTTCGCGTCTCGAGCGTTGGACTGTAAAATTAAAAAAAAACCGTTGCGCGTCGGAACGATGTCGGAACGATGTCGGAACGATGTCGGAACGATGTCGGAACGATGTCGGAACGATGTCGGAACGATGTCGGAACGATGTCGGAACGATTATATGTCGTAAGGTTTAATGCCGCGTACAAAACGCGGCATTAAACCTTAGTCTCTAACTTATCAATTTATAACTAAAACTCTTTCAAGATTTTAATTATAAATTGATTCTAAAACCATTACATGTTATATATATTAGGTCATTACATATGAAATTGGCGTTTTGTAAAGGAGAAACATAAATTCGATTTTTTTATAAACATCATTTTTTTTTAATCAAAGTATATACCATTGCTATCTATGCACTTTTGCAATATGCACATTTACTTTCTCATAGGTAGTTGATTGATTCCTTTACTAAAAAAACCATTCGGACAGGAATCAATAAAATCTTTGAAGGCGCTTTGGACTTTGTGCCCCGTCGGAGTTGAATTTTTTCCCTTCCAAGAAGTTATCCAAATGTCGAAAACATTGGTAATCTGTTGGAGCAAGGTCTTCTAATTGGGTCGCCGTCTGTTGTGCAGTGAGTGGTCTAGCGTTATCCTGAAGCAGCAGTGGCCTAGAGCGAATGACCAACCTCGGTTGTTTAGCAGCTAGCTATTCCATCATGATTTGCAGTTGCTGGCAATAGATATCTGCTGTAATCGTCTGGCCAGATTCAAGAAAGCTGTAGTGAACGACAGCGGCAGTAGTCCAAACGCTCACAAATAACTTTTTTTGAGTCAATTTTCGCTTAGGGCAGGCTTCGGCTGGTTCGCCAGGGTTCAGCCATTGCGATGAGCGTTTCCGATTATCGTACAGGATCCACTTTTCATCCTGTGATATATCATTACCTGTGTAATTATTCGATTTAAAAGCCCTTCATTATTGTGCCGGTTGAGTAATGTAACGCAGCAGTCGACGCGCGTTTGTCGCTTTGCTGCACTAAATTCATGAGGTACCCTTTCAAGCTTTTTCACCGTCCCAATTTGCTTCAAGTGGATTAAAACAATTTTATCACTAACTGCGCAGCCTGCAGCTAACTCGGACGTGGTTTGCGATGGATCCGCTTCCACAATAGCCTTCAATTCTTCATTATCAACTTTTGTCTTCGGCCGTCCACGGGGCTTGTTCTGCATATGGAAATTTCCAGAAAGAAAACGTTGGAACCAAAAACGCAGTGTATTTTCTTTTGCGACACAGCCGCCATACACATCATTAATCCTTAGAGCCGTTTCTGCAGTACTGGTGCCACGGTGGAACTCTTACTCGAAAATAATACAATATTTCAGGTTTTCCATTTTGTACAGAGTGACGCAAAGAAAAAACCAAAAGAGGAAAAAACAAATGAATTACGGTTTTCGAAACACAAATGCTTGAGTAAATAGCGGTATAAATTTGAAATTGGAAATCCTAACCAAAGAAGATAATATATTTGATATCAAAGTGGCCAGTACGACAAAGCGCCAATTTCATATGTAAGGACCTAATATTTAGAAACTTGAATAAATTATTTCTATGATGATATTACTAGAATTAAAAAAAAAAACTAAACGGATAAAAGCAATCTTGATGTTAACACCAAAATTTTTTTCCCAATTCTTAGTTTCTAAACTCAATAAAAACCATATTTATGTTTTTATATACTTAAATTTGTGTTAATTACATACTTTATCTATATTATTCATATTATTTTATAACAAAACAGGCCACAGTAAACAAAAAAAAATTGACCCCTTTAAGCGTCGCACGGACGGCATATTTTTAGTGTTGGTTCTTGAAGCTTAAATAAGGCGAAAATCTATATAATGCGCATACCAAAGTTATTATTTAATTAGTTAAATATAATTATTTTAAAAACGATTTATATAAAAAGTTATGAGATTTTTAAATAAAATTAACGTACACGTCAAATAATACAAATAACAACTGATGACATAATTGCCATAGAATCGATTTTTTTAAATTTACTGAGTGTACTTAGGCAAAAACCAAAGGCTACACTATATTTTATTATCATTGTTTAAAAATAAAAAATGTAAATAAAGACTATAAACCAAAGAATTTTAAATGAGACGAAATAAAACCTACCCTACCGTGCTAGCCGGAGGTATGCGACACTTGACGGCGATGTTTTTCCATATCTCCCGCTGGCATGCGACGCTCAAGGGGCTGGGGACTTAAAATAAGTATGAAAACTTCATTCGAAACTGTATTCTGCCATGTGCCACGAATGAACTATGATCACAATTTCATAAAGTTTTAATAAACGTCAAAATGGAAGATCATTAAATAGGGAATTTTTGCTTAATACCAACTTATTTTTTATTTTTTTAGATAGATCAATCTTGTTTGATAAACCGTGTTGTAAAGTCAGTTTTTGGATATCATTGAAAATTAAAAAATATTAAATGTTTAATAGTCTATTAGACAGAGAGATCCGATTTGTAACTTGACGTCACATTGCACGACATCCATAGAAATATCATACTAATTAAATTTTCGTTTTGCTAAAAAGATATTAGATTAAAAAATTTGCTGGCTTATCTTATCATCTTACTCATTCAACAGATTTGTAAGCATTTTTTTTTTGTGTTTAGTATCTTATATATTTTAAGTAAATTTTCCTATTTATATTTTCGATGGATAACTGAATTAAGCTAGCTATGGTAAGTTTATATAATATGTACAATTCTATGTCATTCAATTCAAATAATTATGAATATTAAACTACTGCTAATAGAAGCAGGGAAAGTCGAAACATAGTTTGTGATGCTTTGTACTTACGAGTATATAGGTATAACAGAATCTAGTTATCCGCTATGCCGACCATTGGACTGAGAGACCACCTGTCAACGTCAGTCCTGTGCTCGGAGAACTGTCGTTTGCATCCATCAGCAAATTATCGATAGCCCAAAGTTCCACTGTAAACGAGATTGTTTACGTGTGCAACACTTGAAAGACCTACCGAATCTATCCTGGTAAATGAAAGTCCCGTAGACGCTCCAAATAAAAAGGTAGGTAAGTAAATATGGTAAGTAGTAAAGGAGAAATAAGAATATTGAAAAACCTTTATGGAAATCGGTTCTAACGGTCGGTAAAAAAATTTGACTCTAATGTATCAGTCCGATTGGCAGTTTGGTATGCGTATGTTTAATTATTGCGTTGTTTGGAAACTTGGAATGTGGTTTTTGTTTTGGGTTTGAATCCGGGTCATATAAATATTTTATTCTTTTTATTTTTTTTAAATCTACCTACTAGTACTCCGAGCAAAGCTAATACCCAGTTACTTTAAGTTAAACCCTAAAAAAATATACCTACAAGCTCATAGGACTGAACTGGTCATGAACTAACGACTGAGTGTTTAGTTAATAAGCTATCACTATACCAGTAGGCTCTCTGAGCATTCATGCTATTAGTCATGGTTTAAATTTTTTTACCTATACACATGTGAAATCGTACTAATATTATAAATTGTGAAAGTTTGTAAGGCCGGATGGATGGATGGACGTTTGTTACTCTTTCACAGAAAATCTACGAGGGCGGCACTGAAAATTTCGGGAATCAAGGAAGTGACACAACATTACTATTTAAAAATGTATTTATTTCTTTTCGAAGTATTCTCCGCGAAATTTGACACATTTTTCCATACGATGGAACCAATCATTGAAGCAACCATTCCATTCGGAAGTTGGGGTCTCCAAAATGGCCGTTTTGTAGGCGTCCACAGCTTCTTCAGGTGATGAAAATCTCTGACCACGCAATTTATTCTTTATTTTAGGGAAAGTATAGAAATCATTAGGGCTTAGGTCGGGGCTGTACGGCGGATGGTCTAATAATTCTATGATTTCTTGCTCTAAAAACTCTTTTGTTCTGTGCGCGGTGTGTGAACTCGCATTGTCGTGATGGAGGATGATACGGCGGTTGCAGTTCTCTTTACGGAGTTCAGAAACGACCTGTGGCAAACAAATGTTAGCATACCATTCTGCATTAACCGTTCTTTGTCCCTCAAGAGGAATAGTCGCAACATTGCCGGTTTTGGAGACAAACGTGGCCACCATTTTTTTTGCAACACTCCATGAACGAACAATTTTTGTTGGCTTTAACTCATTTTCGAACACCCAAAATCGTGACTGGTTTTTTGTTTTGGGTTCCTACGCGTATATCCAGGATTCGTCACCTGATACGATGTTGTATACAGCATTTGAAGATCCTGCGTGGAATCTTTCGAGAGTTCTGACGCACCAAGTAACGCGAGCCGCTTTTTGCTCTTCACAGAGCAAATGCGGTATCCATCGGGAAAACAACTTTTTTACACCTAATTGTTCATGCAAGATTATTTGTATTTGACTCCTGCCAATGTCTAAAGTTGCCTGAATTTCGCGGTATGTCACATGTCGATCTTCCTCAATCAGCTTACGCACAGCATCAACGTTTTCTTGGGTGACTGCAGTTTTTGGACGACCTTGACGGGGATCATCACTGAGCTTGACACGTCCACTATGAAATTCAGAAAACCAGCGATAAATTGTGGTTTTGGATGGGGCTTCATCACCAAATGCAGAAATCATCCGGTCAACACACTGTTTTTGTGTTAAACCACTTCGAAAGTCATAATAAATCAACGCTCTAGAATTTTCTCGAGTCAATTCCATTTTCTCAACGACTAAACAAGTTTGACAAGACCTTGTGACAAGACCGAGAATCTTTTTTTAAATAAATAAACGGTATTCGATTTTTAAAACCAAGGAGTTTTAAATTAAAAAGATTTTAATATGACAGGAACAGTGGAAATATTCCATTCCCGATACTTTTAGTGCAGCCTATGTACTGAACGGATTTGATTAAATTTGGTATGGTAGTAGTTTAGGCTCTGGATCAAAACATACGCTACATTTTATCCCGAAAAAGTAGAGTGTTCCCGTGGGATACTGCATTTACGCGGGTCGAGCCGCAGGCAAAAGCTAGTTTTAATAAACCTAGGTAAGTTCAGGTTTAGCTTCTATATTTTAGCTATTCCAGTTTACCTTCAGAATAAGCAGAAGTTAATTTAGTGCGGAGCTGAAACGAACTTGAGAATACGACAAGCTCAGAAGCTCTGAACATTTTTGAAATGGTAAATATTATTATTAATAGTATGAAATGTAACTACAACTTTTAAATATGCATGTATATATATATGTATATATATATATATATATATGTATATATATATATATATATATATATATATATATATATATATATATATATATATATATATATATATATATATATATATATATATATATATATATATATATATATATATATATATATGTATGTATGTATATATATATATATTTGTATATCCTACTTATATAATTTTCTATTTATATAATGCTTTACTAATTGATTTAATTGCTATACTATTAATTATTATTATTTAATGAATTAATTTTTTATTACGCTAATTATGACATCACATATACTACTTACCGTTCGGGTTGTAAGCTGAGTCATGGCGGTTTACAGGTGGACCGTAGTCGCCTTCAAGGTCAGGTACCAATTTTTCAGTAAAATGGTTGAGCTATCAGTTGTACTGCCCACATCATATCTCTTATTACAACACTTTGTTCTATTTTATTTCGTAGCAATTACCTAAATGTATAAATATCTATTTTTATCTTAAGTATATTAATTATGTATAATACTGAATTACCTAAGTATGTTTAAAAATATAACATAAGATCAACATTAAACCTACCTTTCTATACTTGTATTGCGCTAGTATGTAAATAAGTTTATACTTATTTAGCAAATAAGTATTTAATAGATCTTGTTATTTATAATATTATTTATCTCGTGATAGTTGCTATGGACAGGCCTGTGGCTACTGGCTAGCGTTGCGCGCGTCTGCCCCTTGCAACATAGCTGTAGTCACTATGGGAAATGTGTGCGGGGCGTGCGGAGGGCGCGGGTGGCGTGATCGCTGCATTGTCCATAGCAGTGAGACACACTATTAATATACATATATATATATATATATATAGCATCCCATAATATAATTTATCTTTCGCTCGTTTATGTATTTATGTAACTTTCTAATGCGGTTGCTGAGTGTAAATCTGTACTTCAAATGGCAAAGCTAATGGAATCACATAATACCAGGCACTGTGGTGTTCACACCGCGGTGATACGCCTGAGTGATGTCCATTTCGGCAATAGGACATTTCACATTACGCTGCCTACCTTCCTATCCGCACGCATCTTGGCGTGCGTTAAATTTTAGCAGGTACCTACTCATTAAACAAAAAACAAAGCAAAATACTATTATATAATACTTATTTCTGTTTTTGTTATTGCGTTTCATGTTATTGTGTCTTATAGCGTAAATCTATGTATGTAATGTAATGTCTTATTTTGTCGAATAAATGTTTTATTATTATTATTATTATTATTATAATTTTTCGTAGCAGCTTGAGATTTTGGGTACTACAGTTCTAGATATTGTTTTTCTTCACACGGATAGCTAGGAAATCTAGACAATATAAAGTTTGTCAAAATCAATTACGGATACTTCGGGCATATAGATCATATGCTCGAAGTATCCGTAAAAACTCTGCTTTTGTAAAGACGCTTAAGCTGAAATGTAATTGTCATACTCGAAAAAATATTTTTTTCTTTATATGGGCGAGTTTGCGTTTTGGGGAGTTCATAATTGATTTTTGGAGACCTTTGTGGGAATTGTGGAAGCCCCAATGGGACTATCTCCGACTGAGCGAGGTGGTATGCCCGGTCAAGCCGAAGCCCACTTGTATGCGATATGATGATGATGATGTCCAGAAGAAGGCGTGTTCTATCGAAGGTCACCAATGTGGAAATATGGTGGCTAGCCCCAGAGGGAGATCTCCGACCGAGCGAGATAGTATGCTCGGTCAGGCCGAAGCCCACTTGTAGTTATTTCAGATGTTGTATATATAGCGCCTAGCTGTAAAAACTTCGATAGCGTGATTCAGGATCGTGGTGCTAATTGATCCGCAACACATTATATATTAAGCAGCTCCCACACAGTGGTTATAAGACACTGTGTAGCGGGATAACTGCATGGTAACAAAATTGTCTCCTTCCTCCACCATTTGCATTCCGATTATCGACTTTAGCGCACGCGAAATAGAGTCAACTCTCCCGCAAAACAGAAAAGTATAGGAAAAGAATCTTGTTTTTCGGAAAAGATAACTCTATTTTGCGAGCGCTAAAGTTCATAACCGGAATGCAAATGGTGGAGAAAGGAGACAATTTTTTGACCAGTGCACGCACTGGCGCACTGCTTTACAAGTATGATTTTTCCACGTGTTTTATGAGTCTAAAATGCTCTGAAATATCCGATAATTATGTATTTTTATGCTGCAAATAGATCAAACATGTTTTAAAAGTCAGTTAGTAAGACAATAAGGTATTCACGTGGGGCCTGAACTCACTCGATCAATCTTATTAGCGAGGTAGCATGTCAATTTGGGACAAAAAATGGTTCTGAATATTTTGTTTGTGAGGAACAACGATTTCGAGAGGTAGGTAGGTTGAGCCCTAGGAACATTTTGCATAAACCATACAAGTCTACAAGTAAAAAAGTCATACAAGTAAACAGACATCACTTCGTTTTGTAATGTTACTATAGGCGCGTAGCGCACTCGAGACTCGCGGATCGCGGACAATCGCGTTGGTCCCATTAGGACACTCACGTTGGACACGTTTAAACATCTAGACTGGGCCTGTCCATTCCTCAGTCAAATATGTACCGACTAATATTTATTTAATAAGAAAATTCTTATCGACCGTTTTTGATACAACTTACGCCACCAGATGACGCTTTGTGTGCGTTGGGTCTGCCCCCTAGCGGCAGACAAAATATCAAACACCCTAATTACAGAAATAATCATCATCACCACCGTCATCACAACATAAATTTGATCGTGAGTTCTATAAAATATTGTAGGATATTGTTTGGGCTGGTACCGACTTCAAAATTAAATAGATTGACTAGAAGAACGAAACTAGAGAAATAGTTAAAATTTCAGCCGAATTTTAAAGGGGAATTATTTAGAAAATAAGTTTTATTTCATACTGTTTGTGCATTTTTACTTTGGAAGTCGGTTTTATAATGTTCGATTTCGATGAAACGAAGAGTATTTAATTTCTAAAACAATAGTTACTCATCAGTAGTATACTCATGAGACGTCATGAGTAAGCTATTTATTTCGTTAAACATTATTGTTAAATAACTAAAGAAAGCTGTTTTACTATCTTAACTACTATATTGCTACTATAATGTCGCGGACTTTTTTGTACATTTGTTTGCTCTTTAATGTTGTAGAACATTATTTTGTACAATTCTTTTGATGATAGTTTACGCAGTGTTTGCACTGAAAAATATTTTATGGCAATTTTTTTACAACTTGGGTTCACATTTGTGAACTTTTAGCAGAATGTCGATTCTGCTAATTAAATCCTGCGATAATACAGTTCTAATCCAGTCCCGATAAGTTAAAGCTGCAAAACGGTATTATCATAAACGTCAAACCAGCGTTTAACCCGTTTTGATTGGTCCAAACTCCAAAAATCAGTTTATAATTCATATCAAGACGATTCATTTATAATTTAACAAAAGTAAAATGAAAGTTTAAGTTAATAGTGAGAATTGGGGTTCATGTGTCCCAATTTTTTCTAGTAATAAAATATATAATATTTTATAGAGGAAAAGTTTGTTTGTTTGTATGTTTTGTTTGTTTGTATGTTTGTTTCCATTGAATAGGCTCCGAAATTACTGGACCGATTTTGATGAAATTCGGCACAGATATAGAGTGGACTACGGGGAATCACATAGGCTACTTTTAATCGCGGAAATATGTACTGTTTCCGCGATAGTAAATTTTGCGCGCACAAAGTCGCGAGCAACATCCAGTAATAAATATAGCTTATATGTAATGGGAATAATGTAGAATTCTCATGTTGATTTTTTTTAAATCGGTCTAGTAGTTTTTGCGTGAATCGGGAACAAACATACAAAAATATAAAAATACAATCTTTCGACCTCTTTATAATATTAGTATAGATAACTACTCAGTTTGATGTGTCTCCTAACGTACTAAGGCGGGTCAATAAGTCCGTGACTTTTTGAATTTCTAACCTCCTTACTGAAAAAGAAACACTACTCCTGTCAACAGGCATCTGTCAGTTGACTCCTATCAAAATTTGAACTTGCTGCGTCAGTTAGTTTGTGTTTTACAGCTATCTTTATCAGACTATCTAGTAACTTAAGGAAACAATGGAAAAAAGTGAATTTCGTGTGCTTATTAAGCATTATTTTTTGCGAAAAAAAACCATTACCGAGACCAAGGCTAAGCTTGATAAATACTATGGGGACTCTGCACCATCGATTTCAATCGTAAAAAAGTGGTTTACTGAATTTCGTTGTGGCCTTACAAGCACTGAAGATGCCGAACGTCCTGGACGCCCAGGTGAGGTCTCTACACCCGAAACAATCGAAAAAATTCACGATATGGTGTTGGCCGACCGAAGATTGAAAGTGCAAGAGATTGTGGAAGCCATAGGCATCTCGAATGGCTCAGTGGTTTCAATTTTGAATGATCACTTGGGCATGAGAAAGCTTTCCGCAAGATGGGTGCCGCGTTTGCTCACAGTCGACCACAAACGCAATCGTGTAACAACTTCACAGGAAGGTTTGGCGTTGTTTAATCACAATATGGAGGAGATTTTTAACCGTGGACGAAACATGGATCCATCACAACACACCAGAGACCAAACAACAGTCAAAACAGTGTGTTTCTAAGGGTGAATCGGCGCCAAAGAAGGCCAAGGTGGGTTTGTCAGCCAATAAAGTTATGGCGACTGTTTTTTGGGATGCACGTGGGATAATCCACATTGACTATCTTCAAAAGGGAAGAACAATTAATGGGGAATATTATGCCAACTTATTGGACCGCTTCAATGAGGATTTGAAAAAAAACCGACCTCATTTGGCCAAGAAAAAAGTTCTTTTTCACCAAGACAATGCAAGGGTGCACACATGTGCAGTTGCCATGGCAAAAATCCATGAATTGGGCTATGAATTGCTCCCACATCCACCCTATTCTCAAGATTTGGCTCCGAGTGACTACTTCTTGTTCCCAAACCTGAAAAAATGGCTCGGTGGAAAAAGATTTGACTCCAATGATGAAGTCATCTCGCAAACAAAGGCCTATTTTGAGGACCTCGACAAATCATATTTTTTGGAAGGGATAAAAAAATTGGAGAAGCGTTGGACAAAGTGTATAGAGCTCAAGGGGGACTACGTTGAAAAATAAAATGATTTATTTATCAAAAAATCTGTGTTTTATTCCAAAAGTCACGGACTTATTGATCCGCCCTCGTAGTCCAGTATTTTTTCATTTTTTAATCTCTCGACTCTCCTAAAGTTAACTCTTATTCCAGTTACTTAACCCACTAATGAGCGTTTAAATAGGATTCCACTAATAGAGATCTCGGTTTCAACTTAAGCTTTGAATTGCACTTAAATCAATCGGTCTCAGCTTAATAGTTCTCAATCTGCTACCAGAGATTTTGGTTATGTGTGAATGCAACGTTCACGTTCAACGTTCACATATTTTATAATTTGATGCCAGTACACGATATTTTTCCTTGAGTGCTTTTTTTTTAATTTACAAAATTTTTCTGTCTGTCTGACAGGACAAGAAATACTCCTTATTTCATGAACGCGTGTAGGTATCAAGTTAAAATTAAAACCGTATGTATATTCACGTCTAAGGTCGTTTGAAGCTGTATAAAATTCAGACTTCTAAGTTGACGTAAAAAGGATACGGCCGTTTTTATCACAAATATACGCATATTTCCAAGTTCTCGAAGGAACCAAAATTTATTAGATACTTCCGATTGAACTAGAAGTATGTAATTGGCAAGTAACATCGTTAAATACTATCCCCCTTACTAATAAAAATATTTACACAGTGAATAGCTTAAACAACGTTGCTGTCTTTTTCTGTCAAGTGACTCCAACGCATTTAAGTTATCCGTTGTGTACGAGGGCGGCACTGAAAATTTCGGGAATCAAGGAAGTGACACAACATTACTATTGAAAAATGTATTTATTGCTTTTCGAAGTATTCTCCGCGAAATTTTACACATTTTTCCATACGATGGAACCAATCATTGAAGCAACCATTCCATTCGGAAGTTGGGGTCTCCAAAATGGCCGTTTTGTAGGCGTCCACAGCTTCTTCAGGTGATGAAAATCTCTGACCACGCAATTTATTCTTTATTTTAGGGAAAGTATAGAAATCATTAGGGATTAGGTCGGGGCTGTTCGGCGGATGGTCTAATAATTCTATGATTTCTTGCTCTAAAAACTCTTTTGTTCTATGCGCGGTGTGAGAACTCGCATTGTCGTGATGGAGGATGATGCGGCGGTTGCAGTTCTCTTTACGGAGTTCAGAAACGACCTGTGGCAAACAAATGTTAGCATACCATTCTGCATTAACCATTCTTTGTCCCTCAAGAGGAATAGTCGCAACATGGCCAGTTTTGGAGACAAACGTGGCCACCATTTTTTTTGCAACACTCCGTGAACGAACAATTTTTGTTGGCTTTAACTCATTTTCGAACACCCAAACTCGTGACTGGTTTTTTGTTTCGGGTTCGTACGCGTATATCCAGGATTCGTCACCTGATACGATGTTGTATACAGCATTTGAGGATCCTGCGTGGAATCTTTCGAGAGTTCTGACGCACCAAGTAACGCGAGCCGCTTTTTGCTCTTCACAGAGCAAATGCGGTATCCATCGGGAAAATAACTTTTTTACACCTAATTGTTCATGCAAGATTATTTGTATTTGACTCATGCCAATGTCTAAAGTTGCCTGAATTTCGCGGTATGTCACATGTCGATCTTCCTCAATCAGCTTACGCACAGCATCAACGTTTTCTTGGGTGACTGCAGTTTTTGGATGACCTTGACGGGGATCATCACTGAGCTTGACACGTCCACGTTGAAATTCAGCAAACCAGCGATAAATTGTGGTTTTGGATGGGGCTTCATCACCAAATGCAGAAATCATCCGGTCAACACACTGTTTTTGTGTTAAACCACTTCGAAAGTCATAATAAATCATCGCTCTAGAATTTTCTCGAGTCAATTCCATTTTCTCAACGACTAAACAAGTTTGACAAGACCTTGTGACAAGACCGAGAATCTTTTTTTAAATAAATAAACGGTATTCGATTTTTAAAACCAAGGAGTTTTAAATTAAAAAGATTTTAATATGACAGGAACAGTGGAAATATTCCATTTCCGATACTTTTAGTGCAGCCTATGTATATATTTTTCTTAGTATGGGGGTGAAAATACAAGGAAAAATTACAAATGTGGAATTTGTAATTAAATCATAAAAAAATAGGGGCTAAATTAATCTAAGGCATTTCAATATTTCATTTACTTTTTACGACGCATAATTTTTTATTTAAAATGAAAGATACCAAAAATAAAATGTCACCCATTTTCAGGCTCGACAAAACCTTTATGATTTTCCTACTTTGTACGGAACCCTCAGTGGACGTGTCCGACTCGCTATTTTCCGGTTTGTTAATTTCCACAAATCCTCTTAGAAATAAACAAAACCAGCGAAATACGTTTCAGGCCACGTATAGAACAGGGTTTCTGCAGCCACCTATTTATGATTTTAATTGAAATTTTCCCATGTTTACTTATTATTTTGTTATTTTTCTATGAAGTTTTCCATGTAAGTGAATATCACAAGTCAGGCCTCCATAACTCCTGAACTAACAAAGTTATCTAAGCCGTTATAGTTTTTCTTTAAAGTTCAGCAAATGGACAACGTAGCGTCATGAATTTTCTCGAGCCGGATTTTATCAAAATTTGTATCAAAAAATCGTTTAAGCAAACTTTCAATGTTTTTAAAAGAATTAGGTTAGGATAGACGCGAGTAAAAAAATCATCCCCACTTTAAGTGTAAAGGTTAAAAAAAACGTTATTTTATTTTAGAACATTGTCAACACAATATATAAGTTTCATCTATCTAGCACTAACCGTTTGGAAAGTAAGCCGAGGACGAAAGGACGGACGGACTTGAAGAAACTATAAGGCTGACCCCACATTGGGCGTGCGCGTTCCTCGGGCGTGTAAGTGGCGCCCGCATCGCTGATACGCCCGAGGAACGCGCACGCCTAATGTGGGGGAGGCCTAAGAGTTCCGAGACGTGAACTACGGAACCCTAGAAAACCGGATAAGTGCGAGTCGGACTCACGCACTCAGGGTTCCAAACCATTATACCAACATTTACCAAAACCCTAAGATGACAAATGAACGACGATATATAACTTTAAATATTTTTTACCTTTGAATAGGCTTGCTAGGGTTCATGTGTTAATGTTTACTTGGCTACGGTAAACGATGCTTCGTTAAAATTGACTGACATGTCGCAAATATTTTATTAGCTCTTCGAGGCGTGTTTATAATTGCGAAAGCGATGGATAAAGTTACGTTAACGCCACCCCATCTAATTTCAACCCAGAATTCGAGAATCCACCCAAAACGCCAATAATTACGTAGGGGAGAAAAATTTCACCCCACAATTTGTAACCCCGACCCTCAACTCCGTAGCGTTTTGCAAAATTCAATTTACACGCATTCCCTATTGGAGGTAGGTAATTAAAATTATTCGAAATGTATTCATTTCTATATTTTTTTTCAAGATATTGATAATATATTCGTAAAAACGTATTTTTTAAAATTAAAGACCGATCGTTTACCGGTATTAATACCTATTATAAAATTAAATTTAACAGTGTTAATAATAATGAATCCGAATATTTATGGATTGTAAGCACAGAGTAAATAATATTTTTGAAACTTACTGCCGTGACCACGTAAACGTTCATTTTCTTTCAAATGAACCTCCGCCTGCTTTAAATTAGGTAGGTATCACGCATAGTGTATTATTTCTAAGTAGTACGATTTTTATCACGATCCAATTAAATAAAGAAGCAAATCCGAACCGACAAAGAAATACAACTAAATAACTCAAATTTTCTAGTTTCGGGATAATCGCGATTTAGTGTTTTTTTTTCTTGTTTTTTGGTGTCATTTAAAAATAAGAGATAATTTTACCGTCGGTAATTTTATATTCTTTAGATGTATATACTTTTTAATATATGCATAAACAAACGAATCTCTCTCATGAAGTATAAAAAAAAAACTAATTTATCTAATTTTGCCACAACACAATATTGTAAATATGGAGCTACTTTTGAATGGTAGTTATATAGTTTTCCTACACTTCAAATGCATATAATAGTATAAATGAAGGGCAAATAACTCCACTAATTGAATTCATCAACTTCAACATACGTTTGAATATGAATTTAGCTGCTTTGGACCAAATATATTTTTTTGCCCGGTTTTCTGTGGAACCATGGTATTTATCCGATCGTACCGGACCCGGCTCTCGCACGATCTAAACTAAAGTAATCTACAACTTGTGAAATGTAGATTTTACTTATATAGGGATTACAAAAGCACTTCACTTCATAAATGTAGTTAGTGCGAAATCGCGAATTAAAAAATTCTAAAAAAAAATATTTTTTTTTATACTTTTGGCTTTTGATAATTTTCCCTCTAAGCAACTAATAACCTAGTACGAGTATGACATCGAATATGAAGTTTCTAGGTTTGCTAGAAATATGCTTATACTGACGGTGAGCACTCCCATACAAATATCGTTTTTTTGTCACTTAATATCTCGTAAACTATAAACAAGATTATTTTGAAATTTTAGAGTTTTACTCATGTCAATAGTGACTTTTAATAGAGAAAAATTCAGACTTCTAGCTTTACTGACAACAAATCTATGAGAGCATGAAAATCCCGCGAAATGCTTTGAGAAAAGATACGACTGTTAGTTTCTATATTCGCGGAATGAGGGGCTTGGAGGGGGGAATCAGGTTCATTAGGACTCGAATGTAATCTATGACTTATAGTTTGATAAATATAGGGTTTCATTGTTATCCGATGCTCCTAATAATCCTCCTAATCTTTAAATTACAGTCGATCGAAATGTTCGAAGCAAAAAAATCAGCTCCTGCTTATTACCATAAGCAAAATCGAACTTTGCTTATGGATGAAAAAGGAAAATGTGTTTTTATAATCGTTAAAATACCTTTGAATATAAAAATTACTTGCTTTGAACCTAATTATTTTAAACTAGATAACTTTACTCACGTTTATGTTCCCGTTATAGCATTAATAAATAACACAATTTATTTAATTATGCTTGCTAAGTATGTTGTACTTGATTAATATTGTAATACAAAAGAAATCGATAGCTGAAACTATTCATAAATTGAAGTACGAAACATTGGAATACAAGATATGCTAACTAAAGGAATCGAGTTATTTAGTTTTCCTGCAACTTGCTAAATATGATTAGAGAATTAAGAGTCCAAGATCGCAGTTATTGAGTTCTCCATCTACGCCGACGTTATGTATTAATAATGCTTATTCAATATACCTATTTGTGACAGACTAGCTTTTGTCCGCGGCTCCGCCCGCTTAAATACAGTATCCCACGGGAACACTGTACTTTTTTGGGATAAAATGTAGTCTATGTGTTAATTGAGAGCTTAAACTACTACCATCCAAAATTTCACCAAAATACCGTTCAGAAGTTTTTGCGTGATAGAGTAACAAACATCCATTCATGCTCACTAACATTCTTATTTATAATAGGACTTAGTAGGATATAAATATTAGCAAACCAATTTATTATAGTGCCTTACCTTCTGTCGCCATTTCTATTTTCTTACATAAAAAGTTCGAAAGTAAATCGCGCGTAAGTTGTTCCGAGACAGGTTCGAAAAGGTTGACCCTGTATCCTTTTACTTGTTTTAAAAACTTTATTTACGAATACTGAGAAAAACAAAATTAGATATATTTTAGTACGAACGATGATACACTACCGGCCGGTTTCAGTAACCTATCTACCAATAACTATGTGTTAAAAACGTCTCCTTTGTGGTATCATTTGCCGGTTTTTTGCGTTTCAATAAACTTAGAGGAATATTTGTCTGTGACAGCGATACCAAATGTGACGTTTTCAACAAATAGTTATTAGTAGATAGGTTATTGAAACGGGCCGGAACTATTTAAACTTTAAACCCACTCGAAGTTTAATCTGACGGGTCCGGTCTTATACACATTTTTATAGATAACTAGCTGACCCGGCGAACTTCGTACTGCTATATTTTTTGCTATTTTTTTTTTTCATACAAACCTTCTGACAATAACGAACACGTAAATGAAAGATTTACCCAATTTGGTGCAGTCGTTTGGAAGTTACGCGCGTACAAACATTTCGGTAATTCATTTTTATTCGTGATGGAGTCTATTAGTTCGGCTAAGATATGCTTAGGCCGCTTTTGGGGATGACACACTATAATCGTTGTTTTCAGGGTTCTGTAATACTTAAGGAACCCTTATAGTTTCGCTCTGTTCATCCGTCTGTCTGTCTCTCCGCTCTTCTAGCCTCTGTAATTATGAATACAAATTGATGAAATTTATGATAGTTATAGGTTTTATATAGATCTCAGTTTAGGCATCATAAAATAATAATAATTTAATATATTTGTGGCGTGGTGGCTCTCCATACATGTGAGGTGGGGACGAAAAATATTTTTTCATTCTACCACATCGTGTGCGGTATCGTTGAATAGGTCTTTTAAAATAAAGGCAAGATTTCATACATGACATTTTTACAAAGCCAACAATTTTTGAACAATCGGCCTTCAAAGTGATTTATAAGTTGATTCCTCCCTAGCATTTCTAAACTATGAGATTTAGAAACTTGCAATATTGCATGCTGATAGATCATGATAAATACTCTTTAGGAAAATTATTTTAATGAAATTTGAAAAAACCTATTACGGCTATTCCGTGTTGATTGTTTCGAAATCCTTCTTGGATATGTCCTGACATGCTCTTGGTTAGGTTATTAGTATTTTTCCCGGAATATTTCCAATATCTTTCACCGTTTAAAACCTTTTCCTGAACTTTCGCAATTATTTCAAGACCAAAACTAAATAAATCGGTCCAGCCGTTCTCGAGGTTTAGCGAGACATTGGAATTGCAATTTATTTTATATATAAGAAAGATTAAACCATAATTATTTTAGGGATATAACTCATTTGAATACTGAATTAAGAGTGCCCAGGGGACCGCTGGAGGAGATTTCTACCATCAGGTATAGACGGGTGGCATTTTGCTCACTGGGCGCCCACTCTCGTAGGTGAATGTGTAATATCTTATGTAAAATTGGAAATGTGTCTTTATTTCGAGTGTTTTTGTTATAAAAAGTATAAAAACGTTTCTAAATATAGGATTTCAATGTTTTAAGTGATAAATAACAATGAACGATATTATGATTTCGTAGTAAGAAGATATTAAGATATTGCATAGCACTCTTTGTGTATATAATAACTTATTATATACACAAAGAATAATAATTATATACACAAAAATAATAAGCGTCATATCCAACGCACGAGGCCAAATTCAGATCAATATTTTGTCTACCACGGAAAAATAGCATTCGAAAAATGGTGATGCAGATGACCAAAGATACTGTGCATTACATATACCTACCTTTGTGAAGACTTTTTAGCTAAAACATACCCTATGATGAAGGAAAAGTTGAATTTTGTTCATTTTTTACTCACAGAAATATTATAGAGAGTAATGTAGGATAAGAAAAAATTCCATTTTGATGTAACTTTCTTGCAAAATTTCTTTTACAGGTGGTTTTTTCAGTCTGTGCTCAAACTTACAAGAATGATTTTCCACTTACCGGCCTGGCGGTAAGTGGATATACCTATGGCCTGTTTTTTCACTTACCAGCCCGGCAACGGCATGGCGATGACTCCCACCTGTGCTGGTAAGTGGAATAATAACCATTGATTTTAACCATGCATGCGCTGGAAGAAATAAAAACTTTAACAGCCAACGATACATAAAGGCCAAATATCATCGTATCCAACTACTATTAAGATACTAACTTTGTAGTAACACTATTATTCATAGTATGAATGTCAGATCTAAAAGTTGGGGAATGTAATTTAGTGTAACATAAACTTAGATGCAACTTCATGGGTAATGCATTGCCTGGACAGTTTACAAATAGGTACTAGGCAAGTGTCGCAACTCACCCAAGTCATAACGTTCGTAATGCCCGCTACACACCACAACGATAAAACCGCACAGTTTGGTCACAGTAGATGTATACAGTACTACATCTTCATACTAGACCGCCTAAATCGGCGCACGCACACATGCTAAATATTATGTCTACTGTGACCGAACTGTGAAGTTTTATCGTTATGGTATGTAGCGGCCATAACTACTTTTACATGAATATTCAGATTCAATATAATCCCACAAAAACATTATATGAAAAAGTGTTTCCTTCGCAAAAAGTTATTAGATGTCGCCTACGACTACTGTCTCTAGACCAAGTCCAATTCAAGATAGTCCATTTCATTAGTTACTCATAAAAAAATTGTTACCGTATGTGGAAAAAAATATTATTATAATTTATTATATTATAGTGACTTGGCAATGAGCACTTAAAGAGATAAAATAAGTCCGGTACCGCTATAAATATTTTAATATAAATAGGGTAGAATAGATTAGACCCACGCCAGTTACTTACAAACCTGGAAATCATCAAAATCATAGTGGTACAATGCGGATCATCCGCACGTTAATTTCGAAGGCTGTTGACCATTTTGAATACATTTCATAGGTTTAGTTATGTTTTCTAACTTGAAAATCGTTAACACAATCTAGATCACAAATAATGGAATGACTGCAAGTAATAAGATGTTTGCACTAGATTTAAGCCATTAGTAACCATAATGCATATACTTGTAGTAGTGCAATCAAATCTAGCTAACTATGTAGCTGTTTATCTTTTGATTACAGTGCACCAATATCTTTTTGTTTGTACAAAAATATTAAATTGCATCTGAACAGAGTGGAAATATACAATAGTGATTAACCAACATCCACTGCATTGATAGTAGGTACACTTACAATTAAACCTCAAGATTTATCTCCATAATATATAGCGAGAGTATTTGTGACTCAATTTAAAGTTCACTAACTGAATTCTGATTAAATACGAAAGTATTATATTTAGACCCAATAATTTATTTACGAGGAATTTAACACGAAACCTTTGAATACATTTTACCTTTGGATTACCTTTGGAGACCTTTGGATGATGCAATGGATTTTATTCTGGGAACGACTTGGACCACCGAAGCCCAGATATGAAAAACTTTTATTAACATCATTAAAAATTGTGAGTGTCGGATAAGAATAATAACCTTTTGAAGCAAAATATGAAAATATACTTTTTTGGTATTGTTTATTCATGTCATTTTTAGGTAGTAAGTACGCAACAGATTTATTCGGCGCAAAGTTTTTAGAGAATAAGAATGTATGCTTCGTCGTTAGAATAAAAAATCGCCGTTTGTTCGGAGTAATTTTTAAATTAATAAAAGAGTTTGCGGCTGTACTTTTCGGTTCTATGCTAATTTAAGAAAGTACTCACATCGCGCAGTGCGATATCTCATGTCGCACTGATAAGTTACTACGATAGAATAAAATCCGGATAACTGCCTTAGTAGGATTCTTGCCTCGGTTCTGAATTCGCTACGTTAAGAATGTTATTTAAGGTAGACTTAGATTATGATTGGATAGTCCTTTCATTGCAGACAGACATTAATTCCCTAAATATCATTATTGTAGGCGCACCCATATAGACAAAACTATGTGAGCAAAAATCTTTCACGGTGAGACTTGGACGGGCGTTATAATTATACTGGCAAGTCCATTCTACTTCATATTAAAAGATTAAAGACCTACCTTTGGATGAACACGTTGAATTATTCTCAATTTGTATATTTTTACTATGTACAGGGTTTTTTAAGTGGGGCAACTATCCGGCTTTTACGTTATGAGAGAGACAGCGATATGTTTTAATATTATGAAACATAAGAGCGTTTATACATTGCGCGGTGCGATATCGCGTGTCGCACCGATAAATTACGAAGGTATGAGAGAGATAGCGTATATTTCATTGGGAACAATATACCTGTCTTTGTCATTATCGGTTCGACATGCAATAACGGTCAGGATATTGGAAAAACGCACTTATGCCAAAGACATAAGAGCGTACCCTTTAATTTATCGGTGCGACATAGGATATCGCACCGCGCAATTTGTAAACGCTCTTATGTTGTCTTTACCTGTCTTTGTCATTATTGGTGCGACATCGCTGACTCGGATTTCGCGGAGTGCGGCGCGGGCGGCGGGAGTGATAGCAGAAGCGACGCGTGCAGGCGGGCGCCACTGTCACCGCTTGACAGGAGTGCATTTCTGACTACAGTAAATCCTTTTAACATACTTGAGACCGCACTAGGCGGTAGCGGAGCGACGCGACACGACGCGTTTCTACTAGTAATACCTCAATGGAGGTCCGCGGCGCGTAGTTCCGCTGGCGCATAGTTACGCCTTGTGCGGTCCCACCTTTAAACCTAATATTTGTGCTAAAATAATATGTGATTCAAAATGTATCAGCTTAGCTCGAGTGGCGAGAATGGAACTTAAAAAAGCTTATCTGGGATTTGGTGAGTGCACTGAGGTGCATCGGCAATTTCCTTGTTATCTTTCATTCTGCTCTATTGAAGTTTTAGAAGATTGTTAAAATGAAAATAGTGATTTGGTATCGCAGCTTGTGGTTCCGGTAGAAAAAGTGTTTTCAAATCCAGTGCCACCTACCTTTGGAAATGACAAAACAATAATGTTTTGTTATACTTTATTCTACTTACCTAGCCTTTGAGCCACCCTAATGATGCTTTACTTCTTGTAGTAGTATTAGCTAATCTAACTACCTACCTAGGTAGTTAGGTCACCTAAACACACCGGCATATTTAGCGGAACACAAAAAAAGGTCCATAATTAAAAAAATATGGTTTTATTTCAAAATCTACTTACTACACTTCTTTTGTTATTTAAAGTTTCATTTGTTTTACTTAAAATGAGATCACATTAAGAAAAGATTTTGCGAGTAAAGGCTATTTGTGAAAAATGGTACATTTTTTAACTTTTCATGTAACCGGGAAAAGTGAAAATAATATTAAAATAACAATTAATTAAATTATAAAAATGGTGATTAATATTGCGTATTTCCTCCACGTGCTCTTATTAAAGTTTCTACCCGTCTAGGCATACTGAAAATGTCTGATTGTCTCATTTGTCCGATGGTCTCCTGGGATAGTCTCCGCCATTCCTCAACTACGGCGATTCGCAGTTCACCAACGTTGACAGGAGCTGGAATTCTGGACTTAACTTTTCTTTTCAGCAAGTCCCAAACGTGCTCTATTGGGTTCATATCCGGTGACCTCGCCGGCCACTCCATAACAGTGATATTCATATCATTAAGATAAGCTTGAGTTACCCGAGCGGTATGCGGCCGAGCATTTTCCTGCATAAAAACAAAATCGTCACCGATATATGGGGCAAACGGTACGACATTTTGTTCTATAACTTCTCTGATATAGCGGTCTGCAGTCAGACTCCCTCTGTCAATCACTACCAAGTCTGTGCGAGCTCGTTGTATGTATCGCTGAATGTATCGTTCTCCTTTGCGTCTGTATATTCTTTGCCTGCCATCAATTTGATTTAAGGGAATTCTGCACTCATCACTAGTTTAGTGATGAGTGAAGGTACCTTACTCCATTGGTCCGCGTTCCAAAGTCGATGTTCCTGAGCAAATGTTAACCTGTTTCTACGATGATTTACCTCGAACCTTGGAGCCTTGGCGGGCACCAATGAACCCAAACCAGCTTCTTCGAACCTTCTTCGTACCGTACGCTCACTTACGGTTACACCCCGCACTGCTTCTAACTCATGTCGGGCTTGGACGGCCGTCAAACGGGGGTTCCTACGTACACGAAGCCGAATGAAACGATCATCCCTACTCGAAGTGCGTCTTTTTCTGCCTTGTCCTGCTCTTTTCACATAAGTACCGGTCTCCCTGAACCGTTGGATACTGCGATGGATCGTTGAAACTGGTCGACGAAGATCTCTGGATATCATTCTGTAGGTTTGACCATTTCTTCGCATTTTGAGTGCCCTGGCAATCTCCGTTGGGGCTAAGTCAGGCATAATTCAGTTCTCAACACCAAAAAGATACGCGATAAAAAAAAACTAACAAAAAACAGTATTTCAATGAAATTTTAAATCAAACTCAGAAGGAAGAAATTCTCGAAGTTCGCTCCAGATAAGGTGTATTTGAATAAAATTAAAACAATTGCATAAAATGTGATGTTCAGTTGTTTTCTAAATTTGAAAATATTTCTTTTTAAATTAAATGACGTATAAACCAGCCAGCAACCTTATATGATACTGATATCAAACCTTTATTTTACGTTCCGCTAAATATGCCGGTGTGTGTAGTTTACTACTATAGGTACTACTTTTCATGACTATTACTTTTCTTTACAAAAATTTATTTACAGTACACACATTTTACCTTTCAAACTTTGATATTCTTTTCGCAAGCCACAATTAATTTAAGAGGAAAACAATTTCCGAAATTAACATTCTAGGCAAGTCCGCTTATCAGGATAGCCGCAATAGAAAACTTTGTTTGGGAATTTTCTCATTTCTATTTTTAGATGTTTACTATTTTGTGTTAAAAATTGTTACGGGTGAAATTAAAAATTAAAATAAAAGAAGATCTCCGTGACAATAATATATATATTTTAAAAAAAAATAGGGGTCGTGGGCAGAAGGCCGTACGGTCTGGTCTAGCCTCTTGGTGTCTGAAGGGACTTTAAACCACGTGGGAACTTAGCTTAGAATCCAGGTGTCTAGCGCGTGGCGGATGCGAGATAGGGCTCCAACTTCTGGAAGCTTCTCCGTCACCGCTGCGTCCGTTCGTCGTAGATAGATCGTCTCAAAAAAATAAATCCCCGTCCAATGTCTATCAGCACTCTGAACTCCAGCTAGGTATAAGTCCTTTTAATTGGTGCCTCGAATGCTGTAGTTGGCGGTGTTTGCGCCCGTAACCAAGTTCCGTGGAACACGGGATTAAAATATAATAATTATAACGACTACATCTTGAGTCTTAGCGAAAATTTAATTCGAAAAGGGAATGTCATTCGAAGAAGTGACATATATATACCTTTCCTTCCTCTTTTTTAAACTTTTGACAACTATAAACTAAAGCGTAAAGATAAGAAATCCAGAAATCAAAATAAGAAGATATTATATCAATAATCAATATATTATGTAATATAATATTACAAATTTACTGTATTTTCATTATTAAAAACTAAATTATTATTTTTCAAAGATTTAAGACGAAAGTAAAATCGATCTACGAACTAAGTATTAAAGCAAGGCTGACGCCGTTTTAGTAAGGACGTGCGCCGATAGATGGCGCTTTAAGCCTCTAAAAATGAATAAATAATTAATTATACAAATCATAGATGACGCGAGTAACGCCGAAATAATCGATTTTATGGAAAGGGAATGTAACTACGTTACAAAATGATAATGGAAATAGATGTTACGGGTAATATTAAATAAAAGAGGAATTTACCGTGACAATATATATTTAAAATAAGGGTCGTGGGCAGAAGGCCGAAGGATCTGGTTTAGCCTCTTGGTGTCTGTGGGGATCGGAGGGCTTTAACCACGTGGGAACTTAGCTGGGTCCAGGAGTGTGGCACGTGGCGAGAGCGAACTGGTGCTCCAACTTCGGGTAGTTTCCCACTGTTCACCGCGAGGTAGATCATCCAATCGGCGGTGCAGACTGATTCCAAAACCAGTAGTTCAGTCCGGAATATCTAGCGGCACTCAGAACTCCAGATGTGGGAAAATAGCTATAAGTCCTTGTAAATCGGAGCCTTGAACCCGGTGTATAGATCCCTGGAAAATCCATGAAAAACGTGTGGGTCCCGTCACACAGCGTGCTCTTAACCCCAAACGATCAAAATCACTGGCTGTGTGACAATATAAAAGATGATATACAAGAACAATTAAGGTATGGATACAAATATCCTAATATTTTAACAATGCAAGAACGGAAAGATGAAACTACAAATGATACCACGTGGTAATGCCAATCAAATAATTGACAACTATTTTACGATGTGATAATTTTACATGAAAGAATAATGCGTTTTAATACAAGCGTGATTTTCCAAATATTCACAACACAGATATAAAAGAAAACTCACCGTAAAAGGGAGATTAAGAATATAACGACTACATCTTGATTCTATAGAAAATTTTATTCTAAAAAGAAAACGTCAATCAAGGAACTGCCTTAAATACCCTTCTTCGTCTTTTTTTTAAACTTTTGACAACTAAGAAACTAAAGCGTAAAGAGAAAAAATCCAGAAATCAAAATAAAAAGATCATATTAATAATCAGTACGAGGGCGGGTCAATAAGTCCGTGACTTTTGAAATAAAACACAGATTTTTTGATAAATAAATCATTTTATTTTTCAACGTAGTCCCCCTTGAGCTCTATACACTTTGTCCAACGCTTCTCCAATTTTTTTATCCCTTCCAAAAAATATGATTTGTCGAGGTCCTCAAAATAGGCCTTTGTTTGCGAGATGACTTCATCATTGGAGTCAAATCTTTTTCCACCGAGCCATTTTTTCAGGTTTGGGAACAAGAAGTAGTCACTCGGAGCCAAATCTGGAGAATAGGGTGGATGTGGGAGCAATTCATAGCCCAATTAATGGATTTTTGCCATGGCAACTGCACATGTGTGCACCCTTGCATTGTCTTGGTGAAGAACTTTTTTCTTGGCCAAATGAGGTCGGTTTTTTTTCAAATCCTCATTGAGGCGGTCCAATAAGTTGGCATAATATTCCCCATTAATTGTTCTTCCCTTTTGAAGATAGTCAATGTGGATTATCCCACGTGCATCCCAAAAAACAGTCGCCATAACTTTATTGGCTGACAAACCCACCTTGGCCTTCTTTGGCGCCGATTCACCCTTAGAAACCCACTGTTTTGACTGTTGTTTGGTCTCTGGTGTGTTGTGATGGATCCATGTTTCGTCCACGGTTACAAAACGGCGCATAAACTCCTCCATATTGTGATTAAACAACGCCAAACCTTCCTGTGAAGTTGTTACACGATTGCGTTTGTGGTCGACTTGCGGAAAGCTTTCTCATGCCCAAGTGATCATTCAAAGTTGAAACCACTGAGCCATGCGAGATGCCTATGGCTTCCACAATCTCTTGCACTTTCAATCTTCGGTCGGCCAACACCATATCGTGATTTTTTTCGATTGTTTCGGGTGTAGAGACCTCAACTGGGCGTCCAGGACGTTCGGCATCTTCAGTGCTTGTACGGCCACAACGAAATTCAGTAAACCACTTTTTTACCATTGAAATCGATGGTGCAGAGTCCCCGTAGTATTTATCAAGCTTAGCCTTGGTCTCGGTAATGGTTTTTTTTCGCAAAAAATAATGCTTAATAAGCACACGAAATTCAATTTTTTCCATTGTTTCCTTAAGTTACTGGATAGTCTGATAAAGATAGCTGTAAAACACAAACTAACTGATGCAGCAAGATCAAATTTTGATAGGAGTCAACTGACAGATGCCTGTTGACAGGAGTAGTGTTGCTTTTTCAGTAAGGAGGTTAGAAATTCAAAAAGTCACGGACTTATTGACCCGCCTTAGTATATTATGTTATATGATAATACAAATCTACTGTATTTTCATTATTAATTAAAAACAATTTTTTTTTAAGATTTAAGACGCAAGTAAAATCGATCTATGAATCAAATATTAAAGCAAGGCTAACGCCGTTTTAGTAAGGACGTGCGCCGATAGATGGCGCTAAAGCCTCTGAATGAACAGAGGAAATGTAACTATGTTACATAGATTCCTAGGAAAAAAAAAATTGTAGACTAGTCAAGTCTTGAAGTATAACGAGTAAAAGAGAGGGTTTTCCATTTTGAAGTCTTATCGTAATTCGTAAAAATATGGTGGGTGTTTCTTTTAATGTGCAAAAGCCTTATATTATCTCTTATAAAGAGCTTTTCATTAAGAGCGCTGCAACTTTGGAATGAAGTAAAACAATATGAGTAAGCGACATAATCACAATTTTTATAATAATTGTAATTATATCGACAAATAGTAGCCGCGACTTTGCTGTAGACCAATTTTTGACGAATTCTTCGCATAAAATGGTGTACACACTCAGACAGTATTCGAGCCGTGTTAACTCAAACTAAAAAATGCTTTATTTCCATAGAGGTTACATATATTCTTGACATCTGACAGCTTTTTGACACGACAAGGACCGTTGTGCTACCAAGCGCTGCCTGGGGACAGAAAAAGAATCAAAAATTCTAATTGACCGTTATTGATACCACTTGCGCCACCAGATGACGCTTTGTGTGAGTTGAGTCTGCCCCCTAACGGCAGAAAAATATCAAAAACCCTCATTGACCTACATGATGCCTACCACTTCGTACACGTTCGGAAACTAGCCCGGCGTAAGAAACTCACGTGGGGCCACCTTTTAGTAAAAAGAAGGGAAAGTTGTTTTTTAAAATATATATTTTGACGTGATAACGTCTTATAATTCGATGGAGCCGGCTGCACGCACGAAAAAACATGACTCATGCGTTACCTGTTACTGTTACCAAGCGTTACCTCGCTAAATATGACGCATTGCCGTTACCTCAGTTAGCCGCGCCTTAGTTATGTGAGCAGTGGGACGGAGAGGCGGGGGCGCTTGATGTTATTACTCAGTTCGGCGCCGGACTTCGCGGCGGCAACACGCCTACCTAAGGCGCGGCCAATTAGTTCCGCGCGCACTATAAGCATGACGTTGTCACGTTCAACTATCGTCAGTAAACCGACTTTACAGACAACCGATTTTTTTTTACAATGTAGTAACTTAATCTATGTGACAAAGGTCAAGATACATAAATACATAGAAGTAGTCTTGCTTGGATATAAGATGGCCCATCTTATATCCAAGGTGTGCAGTCGTTATTGAAATCATTGACCTTATAATAAGCTTTATACGCAGAAGGTTTGTATGCTATAGCATGTTTATTATATATAATAAACACACAAACATTATGTAACAACTTTTTAAATTTAATAATGCAAAGAATTTGAACGTTTTCTGGGATAAATCACACGGTGCTGGTGGTCAGTTGATGTCATCACCGCGCGACTACGAAGAAGCTCTCGAACATTTTCAATAATGTTAATTTTTGTGTGCTGTACGGCAAGTATCGCCGGCTCGTTTTAACCACATGCTTATGAGACCCATACCATGTATCCTAGGGCGAAATTTCTTTCTTAAAATAAAAAGTCATAATTTGGGCGAAAGCAATGTGTAATGCATGGAACGTCAGGCAAATAGAGCGCTGATTTTGATGACAAAAGACATTGGGCGTTTATGATCCGCTGTTTATAATAGTGTCGACCAAAAACCAAAATATAATACGAGGGCGGGTCAATAAGTCCGTGACTTTTGGAATAAAACACAGATTTTTTGATAAATAAATCATTTTATTTTTCAACGTAGTCCCCCTTGAGCTCTATACACTTTGTCCAACGCTTCTCCAATTTTTTTATCCCTTCCAAAAAATATGATTTGTCGAGGTCCTCAAAATAGGCCTTTGTTTGCGAGATGACTTCATCATTGGAGTCAAATCTTTTTCCACCGAGCCATTTTTTCAGGTTTGGGAACAAGAAGTAGTCACTCGGAGCCAAATCTGGAGAATAGGGTGGATGTGGGAGCAATTCATAGCCCAATTCATGGATTTTTGCCATGGCAACTGCACATGTGTGCACCCTTGCATTGTCTTGGTGAAAAATAACTTTTTTCTTGGCCAAATGAGGTCGGTTTTTTTTTCAAATCCTCATTGAAGCGGTCCAATAAGTTGGCATAATATTCCCCATTAATTGTTCTTCCCTTTTGAAGATAGTCAATGTGGATTATCCCACGTGCATCCCAAAAAACAGTCGCCATAACTTTATTGGCTGACAAACCCACCTTGGCCTTCTTTGGCGCCGATTCACCCTTAGAAACCCACTGTTTTGACTATCGTTTGGTCTCTGGTGTATTGTGATGGATCCATGTTTCGTCCACGGTTACAAAACGGCGCAAAAACTCCTCCATATTGTGATTAAACAACGCCAAACCTTCCTGTGAAGTTGTTACACGATTGCGTTTGTGGTCGACTTGCGGAAAGCTTTCTCATGCCCAAGTGATCATTCAAAATTGAAACCACTGAGCCATGCGAGATGCCTATGGCTTCCACAATCTCTTGCACTTTCAATCTTCGGTCGGCCAACACCATATCGTGAATTTTTTCGATTGTTTCGGGTGTAGAGACCTCAACTGGGCGTCCAGGACGTTCGGCATCTTCAGTGCTTGTACGGCCACAACGAAATTCAGTAAACCACTTTTTTACCATTGAAATCGATGGTGCAGAGTCCCCATAGTATTTATCAAGCTTAGCCTTGGTCTCGGTAATGGTTTTTTTTCGCAAAAAATAATGCTTAATAAGCACACGAAATTCACTTTTTTCCATTGTTTCCTTAAGATACTGGATAGTCTGATAAAGATAGCTGTAAAACACAAACTAACTGACGCAGCAAGTGCAAATTTTGATAGGAGTCAACTGACAGATGCCTGTTGACAGGAGTAGTGTTGCTTTTTCAGTAAGGAGGTTAGAAATTCAAAAAGTCACGGACTTATTGACCCGCCTTAGTACTATTATAGTACAATTTTTATTTCACATTTAAGTTCCTGTAATTATTTTAACATTTAACATTCAGAACCATGGAGAAGTGGAGATAATCAATATATTGATAATCATATTTTATATGAATATTCGTTGAGATGTGTAAAAATGTATGAGAATTTGCCCCACCTGCAGATATGATATGATTAAATGGGCTGGCCCCTGTAGGTTGCAGGAAGTAGGTGTAGGTTGTAAGTGTAGGTAGTAGAAGGACCGCAGTTACTAAACACATGAATGTTATACATATTATGTAGGTATATTATCTACACCCTATGATATACATTTGTATACTTTCACAAGCTTTTAAGTATGTGACCGTAACAAGCAAATGTCACGCTTAAACCTTTTGCTTTTGTCAAAAATTTCCGATACGACATAGGTCAAGAAGGGTTGACATCGAACATGGAGCCGCTCTCTACATCTGTCAGATGTCATGTTGGAAAAATTGTTTGATTATCGAACACGTGACAAACAACAGAAGGTTCTATTGGAGTTATTGACAGAGGTAGTCGATTTTTGGTCATACAAAAAGCGCTCAATTTTAGTAACCTGCTTTAATACAAGCAATGGTATATAATAGATTTCTAAAAATATTGCAACATATTTTAACGTTACTTAATATAATCAAATAAGAATAATATTATTCACAGTAGTGGATAGATACGCAAGTTTAAACCCTATTCTTTGCAGCCTTCACAGTAGAGAATATTTTCTGGTACAAATTATGTAACCGGTGTAAAATCATAGCGTGAATGTCGTTCCAATTGTTCACTGTACATGCCCAAATCAAAATCTTAGGAATTACTAACCGTCAGGAGGGGTTTACAATTCTGCGCTCACTTCGAAGTCAGAACGTTTACGAGAATTAATCAATAAGTGTTCCTCCTCATTGCAAAACAGTATTTTGGAGCAAGTAGTGAATTTTATTAACTAATTTATGAAAATTGTGTTCTTTTCAGGTTTTTGAGGTTTTATATTTCAGGACCATCTTGTCGACACAAGTAGGATTTAAAAATGAAGGCAAACAATTGTCTTACATGTTGCTGTCACCGCAACAAGTGTTACATTCATACATTATCAAAAATATATAAATCAACATGTCAACAGGTTATCCGCGTCGCGAGCTAGCAACCACTTGTGGTCGCTAGCTTTTTTCCGTGAACTAAGTAACCCACGGGAACACTGTACTTTTTGGGATCAAAAGTAGCGTATGTTTTAACCCAGGGCCTAAACTACTACCATAACAAATTTCATCGAAGTCCGTTCAATAGTTTTTGCATGAAAGAGTAGTAGGATTAAAGTACTTACACGTGTGTAAAAATTAAGGATCCTTTATATGCCTTAATATTGTGGTTTGTATTGTGAGGAGAAATATAGAAATATTCTATTTAAATATAATATTATAATAAGCGAGTCACGCAACGGCCATATCGTTAGATATAATGATAACGAATATTTGAGCGTATCATTAATATTTATTATGTTAATAAGCCACCACCATTGCCGCCATTATTGCATCAAAAACATTTGAACGTTTTCACACCAACAATGGTCAATGAAAATTTTTATGAACATATGAAAATTTTCCTTCAAAAAGGGAAGTTGGTCTCTCAAATCTGAAGCCTTTGTCAATTAATGTATATGATGACAATACCCATTTTAAATATCTGTATTTTGAATGTGTGTGTGTTGTGAATAATGTTTTCACGATACATATGCTTTATTTTGACCAGCACACAACAATTACGCAAATAGTACACATTTTATGTTCTGGTCTGGACTTAATGGTCCATAATATCTAGACTGCGCCATCTGTTTACTTTATTGTGGCCTGTAAAAACCCTCGTAAAGTCCAAAGGGTCAGCAAATCCTCTGTAAGCAGGTTATGGTCTTTAAAATTTCATGTCAAACATTTAGCATACTCGTCAATCGGCTGTACATAATCGTTTACGAGTACGACGTCGCGCAAATTTTATTCATATAAACAAAATATTTTTGTAATTATACCGCATAATAACGCATCAAAACAAGCGTGATATCTTAATCTTAGGTAAGCTAAGTATATACTTATTATTGAATACTGAATATACATCTGAAAATCTCTATGCTTAGATATGAATCATGTAGGTGATTGGACCTAATTTTTAAGTGTATCGTTAAAAATAAGGGCAGTCCTCCTTGAGGAGCGATTGTGCGACAATAAAGAGGAACTTCATAGATTTTCGTATTAAACATTATAATTATGTATATAATATTTAATAAACATTTTAGCGGAGATGATGATTGTTATCATCATCCACGATTTCTTGTTAGAAAACTCTAGTTTAAACACATTACGTACAAAGGCTGATAGTTTATCTTGCGTTAACTTTTTAATTGATTTGACGAACAGAAATGGCGAGCCGCGACTTTTGACTGGAATACTAGGTACCGTTATTGATCTTCTAAGCCAAGTTCAAAGATGTTACCATTGAGTGTAATTCAACACCTAACACAATGGCTTCGGAATTGTCAGATGAAATTAAAAATTACTGTCAAATACTTTTACTAGATGTTACTTTATTTTTTTAGGTGACAATTTTTTTAATTACATAAATGAATATATTTCACAATTCACAATAGTATCTAAAATCTATTTAAAATATTTACAAACCATAAAAGTAGGTTAGTACTAAAAAAAAAAATAACTACTCCAAAACTTAAAATGCTACAAAAAAAAGAAATCTCCCAGGTCGTCCTCCCCAGGCAGAGTACCTAGAAGGCTCAAAGAGTTTCCTCGCTGGATTGCGATACTTATTCTTTGGGCCAGGTAGGTTTCTAGGTAGGATTCTCTCGGGTCTCGGGTGGCCTCAATGAGTTTTTTGGAGATTTCTCTGAAAAGTTTGTGCGCACCGACTCCATGTAACCTGGAAACATGGTTCAAATAATAGGTCTTTACCTATGAAATTGCGGTTCTGCAGTACTGGCCATTTCAAATCAAAATAATTTTTGTTTGGCTAAGAATTCTAATTTCAAATTAATTATATTTTAAAAACATGGAATTCTTTTTCCAAAAGTAGTCATTTGTTTATTGATTAGTGTTATATTTTCATCGCATTTCAATCTTTTTCGTCATCATGGATACGTTAAAAATTCGAGTAATTATGGAATATGAGTACCGTCGTGGCAGCAACGCGGCACAAGCGGCACGCAACATCAACGACATTTATGGAGCTAACACTACAAACCAACGCACCACCTGTTATTGGTTTGCTCGCTTCCGTTCTGGAAATTTCGACCTGAAAAATGAACCTAGCGGTCGTCCGAAGACTTTGGTCGACAATGACAAATTAAAGGCGATTGTGGAAGCTGATGATACACAATCCACGGCTGAATTAGCAGCAGCTTTCGACGTTAGCGTCAAAACAAAATTGGTCCATTTGTGTCAAATTGGCAAGGTAAAGAGCTTGACAAATGGGTGCCCCACGAACTCTATGATCGCCAGCGCGAAGTACGCGTCGAGACGTGGCTTGCACTGCTCAACAGACTCACAAATGAAGGAACTTTGAACCGCATTGTTATCTGCGATGAAAAATGGATTCTGTTTGATAACCGCAAGCGCTCAGCATGTTGGTTGGATCCTGGTTCAGCACCTAAACAATGACCTAAACGAAAACTTACGCCTAGAAAAGTGATGGTCACTGTTTGGTGGTCTAGCGCCGGTGTGATTCATCACAGCTTCTTACCAAACGGGGTGAGCATTACTGCAGATGTGTACTGTGAAGAACTGAATACAATGATGGACAAGCTGGCACATCTCCAACCAGCATTGGTCAATCGCTCGTCTCCGCTGCTCCTGCACGACAACGCGCGACCTCATACTGCATAGCAGACGGTCTCCAAGTTGCAAGAACTAGGGTTGGAAGCTTTCCGTCATCCGCCCTACTCACCAGACCTTGCGCCTACAGACTACTACTTTTTCCAGAATTTGGAAAACTTCTTGGCGGGAAAAAAATTCAATACCCGAGAGGCAGTACAAAATACCTTTGAAGAATTTGTTGCCTCCCGTTCAGCTGATTTCTTTAAGAAGGGCATCAATAAACTGCCACTGCGTTGGCAAAGATGCATTGATTGCATGCGTGGTTACTTCGATTAATACAAATAAAAAATACATGAAAAAAATAGTTTTTATTTATATTTAAAATAATTTTTTAATACAAAACGGCAATTTCATAGGTAAAGACCTAATATGAGATCCCCACTAAGGTTCTCATATTTGTGCCGCTTGAGGTTTTCCGCCTGATTGGCGGCCGCACCTGCAGAACTCGAGGTGCCCTGGAGATGCGACGGAGCAAGTCCGTCCCACTATCCAAGGGACCATGGTCATACCGTCTGGTCTCTTGCCATCGTCGCGAGAAACCAGAGGGTTCCAGCACAGCTGGCACTCCAGCGGTGACAAGAGCCCGACGGATAAGATTGTACAGGCAGTGATGTCGGGAGATGCGGCCGGTGCTTCGTTGATAGGACAGCCCGTGGTGTCCGAGGCTGTCCACGTTTGCACCACAAACACAGCGATGGGGGACGACGTGGGGGGTGCCAAGACGCAGGGAAGTGGCTAACCCGAAAGCTGTTCGATCTAGCAATGTGCCCGTATTGGGTGACGGTAATGCTTGTACCCAAAGGCCCCCCTGTTACTTTATTAATTTGCACATGAACTGAGATCCCAGCCCCTTCCCTTATATTCTTTCTGATAAAATGTGTGTCATATTGTAATATTAGGGTGTACAATGAACATTTGCACATGTGTATTGTGTGTCCCGACATACTTAGTTCTGTCCTAATTATGAATTGGAATAAATAAATAATTACAACTGCAGGCTACACCAACAACCACAACCGTTTAGGTAAAATAAACGAAACAGGTAAACTGAACGCAAGTCTATAAATATTTGACAGTCAAGTGACAAATTGAACACAGTGAAAAGTGAGTATAGGGAAATTTAATAGTAGTTTTAGTATTTCCCCGCAATTTTTCCATTTTTTCTTGCCGTTTAAACCTTCCCTGAACTACCACAATCATTTCAAAACCGAAAAAGCCAAATCGGTTCAGCTGTTCTCGAGATTTAGCAAGACATTACAATTGCAATCCACTTTTATGAAGAAGAAGATTCCAAACAAAAATGTTAAAACAACGCGAGTCGCTAAAGACCGTTTCGAAATATATTTTAAATTACGAAATCTCTTAAGATGCAGCGAGATCAAGAATCTCAGTGAAGATTTGAATTTGAAATCGTAAATACTTAAATCCAACATGGCTTTGCATTTTAAACAAGGGAAACTTATTTCGAACGGCGCGCAGGGGACGAAACTAATTAAGTAATAAATAAATAGATACTTAAATAAGTTTGTGCCGCACAATTTAATTTGTAAGTGCTATGATTGTGCTATTGGCGTGGGTGTAGACGGGAATCATGGCCGTCGATTTTCCTAGAAGATATTGACTACGTGAAATAAACCTTAACGATCATACTTCTGGCTAACGGGAGGGCCCCGATACCCAGAAGTATGAACGTTAGAGGTTGGTACTCGCTGATAATGATGAAATATAAATCATCACGTTTCCTTAATATAACGCAAGATTGAATCATACCCGCGATAATATCACATTACAATAAAACTCTGTAGTTTTACGCGTTTTATTACTGCCATAAATAAAAATATAGAATAAACCGAAACATTACCCATATTTTTATTGCAAAGGCCTAGTGATCTTAATAAGAATAGTAATAATTCCTCCATGACAAGAATAATAAAATATAGGAGACACACACATACACACTTAATCACCCCTTTTGTGTTATTGAAAAAAATGTCACTGGAAAACATTAAATTTAACTGGCTACAAGAATATGTGACAACCAACAGCATTGTATTGAAAACCAACCTAATTAACCTACAAAAACTAAAGACAGGGAAATCATATCCAGTGCATATAAGGGACACCATGGTGCCTTAAATAATTACTAGGGAAAATCAACTGTTTTTTAAAACCGTTAAAACTATATAATAGGATATAGAATTGAGTTCTCGAATAAAGTTTTAGAGCTTGATATTGGCTACAAAAAAGTCTCCGACAGCATATATAACGCATAAAATTGTTAGGTGATGTTTATTGGTCATATTATGACGATAATGTTATCAACAAATATGAATACTTAACAAAATCAATAAATTTATCGTCTCGAGTATTTAAAACATTTATTATTTAAACTATGCAATAAACGGTTATTGCATACAATTTGGACGAACAGTAAAAGAAATAAGGTCGTATTAACTAGCGCGGGCAGCTCCTTACCCAGCGGATGTTTTCGAAATTGAAATTTTCGAAACGCATACTTATAATTTTTTAAATAATACAACCAAATGGGCATGCAAATATATACAAACATACCTACATACCTACATATGCAGTAAAAATATGGTCCTCGTTTTGGCAGTCAGGAAATAAATCATAACACTCAATATTAATCAAACCACACTCGTAACTAGGTACAGTTTTACAAAAATTGTAAGTACGGAGTATGATATTTGGGACCATCAAAAGTTTATGTGGAGGAAGGTGGACAGAAGGATTTTTTTTTAATGCTATATACATAAAATTAATAAAAATAACAACACCATGCCTCAGATTATTAACACACATTACCGTGAAGATGACACATACAATTTTGTTACATGATGACGTTTGCCAGTCTGTCACAACATTTATATTGTTTAAGTTCAAACTTTAAAATTATATGAATTATTATGGACGAATTTCTACCACAGGGCGACCCTCTAGTTATTTTTATTAATTATAACAATTTTGACAACATATTTCTTATTTAAAAAAAAAAAACATTAAAATATATGTTTTGATCGTAAAAATATGGCTTCACACAGCTGTGCTCGATATATCAGTAAATTTTGAATTTTATACTTATTTGAGCAAACAAGGCACGTCCTAACGAAATGCACTTTCAAAGCAACACTCGCTGAAATTTCCAAATACAGAGAAATAGAAATAAAAGATGTATATTTCCACGATTTTTCAGTTTAAATTAATTAAGGCTAGACCTTTAATGTTATGGGATCCTAGTCGATATTTTAGTTATAGTATTATTTATTAGAACAATAAATAATACTAAAACTAAAATATATTTAGTTATAATTCCTATATATAGAAATATATAGGAATTATAACCGAAAAAATATAATAAAATTAGAATTATAATCCATTATAAAAGCGCGGCGCGTATCTATGTCGTTTTTTGTCGCAGTGCCACCGCAGCTTCTGAGGCGGCGGCGAGATCCATACAAAATCTGGCGGCACCACCGCATCTGCGGCGCGTGTGTAAAGGAAACGTTGAAATAACAAGCGTTACTCTATGCAATTAAAAACACCAGCAAACACCTACAACATATGAAAGTAGAGATGATCTTGTAAAACAGTAGGTATCTTAGAAAAAACTATTATGAAGATAAGTATAGTATAAATAGATGGGTATTGATCCCGCCATTTTCGTGAAAACCTCATAAACCTAGCCGCTGCATTAAAAGCTATCATTCATCGTTATCTCGATCCCACCAAAATATTTCCATGTAAAACGATGCAAAGGCTAGACTACCGAAGTTGTCACTGCCAAATCATCAGATCATATGTAGACCCAAGCTTCTGGCTCTACACGCCCTAACTCATTAAGGCCATACTTCAAAACTCTGTGATGTCTTTTTGTAGGTTTCAGACAAATTTTTTTATTGTTATTTATAACATGGATCCTTTTATAAATTTTCAGATCTCCTAGTTTTAAGGGTTTGGGGATAAAATTTCCAAGTTGTGCCATTTTTATTGATTGTGTACCAATACTAAACTAAGAATTTTAATGATCATCCGTGAGCCATTCGGGGATTTTCAGCTATAGCTATGTAGTTAGTATAATAGCTATGTTATTAAAATAAATAAAATAAAATAAAATGTTTTTATTTAGAATAAAAAACAAATTTTGTTTTCTGAACGTTAAACAAAGAAAAAATAAAGGATTACAATGCGGAGAAAACTGCCCTTTTCTCCCTCTAGATGTCGCATGAGCGACATAACCCTGTTGCGATGTAAGAACTGTCAAATTGTATAGTTTTTTTGTAAACATTCTAGTTTAGAGGATCGTCCTGACTCCCACAGTGCGTGCGCGTATTAGTTGTTCCGTACCGTTACGTTGAGCGTTGTTCCGTAATCTACGTCGAGCCCTACTACGTGCCGATCCTGAATTAAGTGCAGTGCTTACAAACTCCACATAGCGTTCTTCAATACAAACTTTATTCGTAAGTATAAGGTTTGGATTGTCGACTGGCTGAAGAGTTGCCCTGCCTTTGACCCCCCGTTGGAATTCGTTCCAACGTTGGGTCACAGGGAGCCAGCTCTCTAAGTTTTAACCGTGCAAGTACGTACACTATCGTGATTACTTTGACACTGAATACGTGTTTAGTGATACCTGTGTTTGTGTGTGAGTACTTTTTAATTAACTTTTTCTGTATACATGTACGTTTGTGTCTGTATGTATAAACATATCGTGACTATAAGTGACATTTCCATGTACTTAGTACATAGTGCTTTTACCATGGCCGACCGTGGTTCGCGGCCGTATAACCGCGACCGCCACAGCCATTCTCGCGCCGAACGCACCAAACGTGTCGCCGCCGCCGCCCCCTCTCGCCCCCCGCTGCCCGACACTCATCGTGGAAAAGCTGGAGGATTGGGTAAGGCATTTTAGCGTTGGGAGGGTGGCCTCCCAACGCGAAGCCGCTGGGCCTACGGGTCAAATGTACCCTGAAAGGAGAGACGGAGTACCGCTGCGTCCAAAAATACTTGGACGAGCTGAGTAAAACCGAGCGCGTAAGTTGGTTCTCCTACGCGCTACCGCAGGACCGTGGACTCAAGATAGGTATCCACGGCCTACCGGTCAATACCCCCACGGACGCAATTTCCGCTGCACTCGCCAGGAAGGGATACGAAGTGGAGCACGTGTCCCGGATCCTGGCCAGGAAGGATCGCCCCGGGTATTCGTACATCGTGCTGCTGAAGCGAACCCCGGACCTGGTCTCCGGGATTTACCATATGACTGAACTGCTGAACATGCCAGGCATCAAAGTGGAAGCCTGGCGCGGTAAGGACGGCCCCGCCCAATGTTTGCATTACTGTTCGCCCACCTGCATTAATTGCAAGGGGGCCCACCCAGCCAATAGCAAGCACTGACCGGTCTTCAAACGGGAGGCCCGGAACCGCCGTGCGGGCCCCATTGCCCGCACCAAACGTGCATCCCACCGGGTAAGTCATGACCCAACTATTAATGAGAAGGAGGTCCCCCCACCACCGCCTACGGCCACATCTCTTATGGCCGAGGCTAATGACCCCCCCCTCGTCCTCTACTGTCCCCCCCCCCCCAGTACGGAAACATAGTACTAGAAAGAGGACGAAGAAGAAGGGCCCCAAGTCCGGAGCCACTTCTACGGCAGCAACGGTCTCCGAATATGAGCCCCTTGCACTTCCGCTCCCAAATGTTGATGCCGTTCTGTCGCCCCCCCCCCTTACCCCAGCGCACCCCGCGCCCCCCGCGCACTTCTCGTGCATCGCGCAAGGTTCCGTCGGCTACTACAACTACCGAAGTGGCTGAGGTTGCCACCGAACCTGCTAACCTAGCAGCAGCTGCCGCCACCCTGCCAGCAATCGCCCCACCGCCCTCTCAGCGTCGTTCTAGGAGGGAGGCCCCCGAGGCCCCTGAATCCACCGCTGAGCTGGTTTACGCTCTCTTCTCCCTGGCCATGGATATCTGCTCCAAAATCCAGGCCGGGGAAGATATTTTTAAAACCCTTTTGTCGGCTCTCCCTTAAGGGGCCTCCCTCGCCACAAAACTGATTTCCAAATGGCTTCCCACGCCCCAACCACACTAAAAATCGTCCATTGGAACGTCCGAGGGGTCCGCAGAAAAGTGGCCCCGATCCGTCATCTCCTTAGGGAATACGAGATCGACATCGCTCTCATAAGCGAAACCCATCTCGGACCGTTTTCATGTTCCTGGATACATCACTTACCGCCAGGACTACCTAGGAGGAGAACAGGCGTGCAGAGGCCTCGCTGTCTTGGTCGGCAGGAGGCTCCTCCACCAACTCCTCCCAACCCCCTTGGTGTCTTCCCTTTATGCGCTGGGCATCGAAGTGGTACTTGGCACCCACCACACTCGCATATTCGCGTGCTATAAGCCCCCAGGGTCACATTTAGATATCTCCGACATCCACAGGCTCATATCAGATGAGCCGACAGTGATTGCCGGAGATCTAAATTGTAAGCACCCCGAGTGGGGCTCCCGCACGCCAAATGCGGACGGCAGACGTCTGCTCGCCGACTCCGAGCAAGTAGGATACACGGTGGTGGGAACATACACCCCCACCCATTACCCCGAGAACCCCTCGTACTCGCCAGACGTCTTAGACGTCGACATCACCCATCGCATCGCAGGCGACCTTCACCAGGAGGTACTCGACGTGGCTCATGGCTCAGACCATCTACCGGTCTTGGCCATCATCCGAGCCTCCCCGGTTAGTGTACCCCCCCCTCCCCTCCTCCTACCCAGTCCGCGACTGGGACGCCTTTTCCTTGCAGTTGCATGAGAACACGCCAAATTTCCCGGTGAACTCTGCAGAAACCGTCGAAGCCATGACGGTGCAGCTCACCGGGGCGATTGCAGCTGCAATGGACGCGGCTACCCAGACGCCCACCCGCCGCCAACACAAGCGGCCCCCCCTACCTCGCCACTTAACGGACCTGATCGCCGATAAGAAGCGCCGGCGACAACGATGGCAGCTCACTCGATGCCCAGCAGTAAAGACGCAGCTCAACCGCCTCACCGCAGAGGTAAGATCTCATTTAGAACTCCTCAACGCGGAAAACTGGACCCGACGCATCCAGGAGGCGGGAGAGGACTGGCCCCCTTTCACCGCTTTTGCCGCAGCCTTTCCAAAGCCACTGCCCCCGTTTACGCCCTGCTCCACCCCGACGGGAACCTAAGGTACCGTGCAGAGGACAGAGCAGAAATTCATGCCGAACACCTCGAGTGCCAGTTTTCACCACTGCCAACGACCGCAACGGACCACGCCCGAACGGTCTCCGAGGAAGTAAAGGTGTTCCTACTTTCTCCCTCCTCCCCCCCTTCCTTCTCCTTCTCTCCGAGGGAAGTCCAAAAAACCATCTCCCGCCTTTTAAGGCGGTTTACCGGCGGCTTCGGTTTACCGAAGAAGGCCCCCGGAGCAGATGGCATTCCCAACTCTGCCCTTCGATACCTCCCTTTCAGGACGGTGGCCGCCCTGACTCGCCTGTACAATGGAATCGTCAGGACCGGCCACTTTCCCACTCCCTGGAAGTTGGGGATAATCACAAACATCCCCAAACCCAACAAAAACTTGAGAAGGGCAGAGGGCTACCGCCCCATAACCCCTCCTCTCAACCCTCTCCAAAACATTTGAACTCCTTCTCCTCAAGCACCTTGCCCCCCACCTCCCTCCTGGCAAGGATCAATTCGGGCTTAGGTCGGAACTTAGCACCACTCTCCAGCTGGTAAGAGTAATTCACCATCTGTCCGTTGCGGCGAACAAGAAGGAAGCTTCGGCCGCAGTCTTCCTCGACATGGAAAAGGCGTTCGACTGTGTTTGGCATGAAGATCTGCTCTTCAAGCTCATCCGAGCCAACGTCCCATCCCCTCTGGTACGGCTTTTGGCATCATTTCTCTCCGGACGCACCTTCAAGGTGCGTGTCGACGGTGTCTTCTCCGGAGAGCGCCCCATCACCGCCGGTGTTCCTAAGGGCAGCGTGCTCTCTCCGGGGCTGTATGATTTTTACGCCAGCGACGTCCCCAAAGACCCTGGTACCACCGCAGCGTTATACGCCGACGACACGGCGTTTATAACCAGTTCGCTGACACCCGATCACGCTGCCCTGAACCTTCAGAGGACGCTGGACCTTCTCCCTGACTGGCTGAGCAACTGGACTGTCTATGAACGCAGGTCCCAAGCGCTCGCCGTCACCACGAGAAGGGGGTTTCCAGCTCCTCTGAAGATCGGAGACGCCGAAATACCATGGGGGAGAACGGCGAATTATCTAGGTGTCGTCATAGACCGCCGTCTCTCCATGGTCACCCAGCGCCAGTCAACCGTGGCAATGGCCAAATCGGCCACTGCGCAATTACGCCCCGCCTTCTCTTCTCCTCAGATCCCCCTCAAAATGCGGACGGCCTTGTACAAGACGTACATAAGGCCCCACTTCACCTACGCAGCACCTGCGTGTCACCATCTGCTCTCTGCACCCCAGAAAAGGTCGCTGCAGAGAGCCCAGAACCGGGTGCTGCGCTACATTGCGGGCACCCCCTGGTACGTCCGCAACTCCACCATTGAGAGGGATCTCAGGATGGAGAGCGTGGAGGCCTTTGTGGCCCGGCTCGCCACCAAAATGTTTGCGCGGGCGGATGCCTCGCGCCTGGTCGAGCTGACCGACCTGGCGCCCTGGCACGCCCGACCACCACATTCTGCCGAGGGACGCTGTCCCTCCGGCAGACCCAACGGAGCCCCGCCACACCCGAAGAGGAGGAGCCCTGGCGCTATGATGTGCCACCCCGCCCTCGAAGAGGAGGAGCCCAGGCGCTATGACGCGCCACTCCGCCCTCGATGAGGAGGAGTCCTGGCGCAATGATGTGCGCCCCGCCGAGGCGCAAGTCATAGCGCTTCATCTACCGCTGGATCGCAGACCCCCACCTCCCCCTGCACCGGTAGGAAATTAAAACCTACCGGTGCAACTTTCTAGTATTCACCTGGGGCCTGTCGGAGTGGCAGCCCTCTTGCCACCCCGTCGCCTCCTTGGTGCACCTTCCCCCCCGACACAAAAAGTCGGGGCCCGGAAGTTTATAATTTCTACCCTTTCCCCAGGTCGATTATTTCCACGGTCCGGTAAACGCGGCGCGTGAGGGAGTGGACCCAAACACGCTTCTCAGCCTCCGGGTCAGGACCCCCACGCGTCGCTTGGAGCCGACCGCCGGTCTTGGTCGTGCCTGGTTTTGGCGATCGACACTCCCATTTGTTTGTTTTGCCCCCCCATGGGTTTCCCCCGCGTTCTGCCGCGGGGGGTCTTCCCTTAAAACAAATGACGAAATGCGCCCAGTACTCGTACTGGGCGCGTCATCGCCACCCCAAATAGAAGGGTAATGCCCTTGGTTTTGGCTCCCCGCCCAAGGCCCTTTTCAGGGGCCCGGCGTGAGCAGACGTCTTCTTCTAGTTTAGAGCTATTTTTTGACCATTCAAAAATGCCTCAATGTAAAGGATCCTAAGCGAAAAAAAACTGCAGGTTTTTAATACACAAAGCATTTGTATAAAAACTTTAAAGCTAGTAATTCAGCGCGACTGTGTGCAATGCATTTCAAAGTAAGTGATTATTTTGAGAAAAGTAATTACACAGGTGAGCGATTTGAGTTTCCATAATCTCATATACACCAAATGTATTATGTTATCTCAGGAGTTAACTTGCAAAATACACATTTTTAATTATATATTTTGTTTATGTTATGTTATGTAAAAATGATGGGCGTTGTTATCCCAAATAATATAAAATAAAACCTTAACTCTCTTCTAAATGTCAATGTACTTATTTTCTCTTAAAATTTTCAGGTGTTTATAAACCGTTGGCAAAGTTTCTTTAAAAAACTGCAGTACCATCTATCTTCAGTTTTACTGGATTGAAACCAGTAAATCCGGCTGCTCTTGAACGCCAGCATCTTCTTGAGAAAAGAAGTCAAAGAAAACTGTTTAATGACTTAGATTTACAACCTACAATGAGCAAAGATGTAACTGATTTAGTTCTACCGGTGGCTCATGAAGAAGGAATAGTGTCAGAGATTGTACTTCAAATATCAGACACTAGTACTAATAAAAATAATCTTCAAATTTCATCTAAAAGCACTCATGTCAATCATGAGCATACATATGGATCAATGAAGAGATACATAGAGGATGATAAATCAATTCACTTTTACATGGGATTTGAAAGTTATAAGAAATTATAGTTTGTATTTGTAACTCTTAGTCCAATGGCCCATAAAATTCAATATTATTGTAGTAATGTAATTAATAGATCTACAGAAGATGAATTCTTTTTAACACTAATGAAACTAAGACAAAATAAGTGCAATTTTGAACTCAGCAAGTTTTTCAATATTAGCATAACAACAGTCTCCATCATATTCCTAACTTGGGTGAATTTCATTTATACACTGTGCAGCAGGTTACATATTTGGCCTAGAAAAGAGTTCATTCACTCATTGAGTTCACTGATCATTTTAAAAAGTATGACCAAAATGTCCGAGTGATATTAGATGGAGCTGAAATAAAAGTCCACAAACCTAAAAATCCTACTTCTCAGCAAGATTCTTAGAGTAGTTATAAACATTGTAATACCTTAAAAGTTTTAGTTGGAGCTACACCAGGTAGATTATTGCCATATTGTTCTGAAGCATATGCAGGATCCATAAGTGACCGCCAAATGGTGGAACGAAGTGGACTCGTGGCCAAGTGTCAGAGTGGTGACAGCATACTTGCAGACATAGGATTCACAGTGCAATACATGTTAGCAGATAAAAATATTGCTGTAAAATACCAACTTTTTTAAGGGTAAATCCCAGTTACCTGGCCTAACAATAGTAAAAGACAGAGAATTGGCCAGTAAACATGTACATATCGAGAGAATTATAGGTGTAACAAAAACATAAAAGATACTGAAATCTGAACTAGACCATAGTTATGTTCCAATAGCAAGTAAAATATTTTTTGTATGTTTCATGTATTGTAACTTTAGAGAATCAATCATGAAGAATAAATAAAAAAAAACGCACTTTCTAGTCACTTGTTATTTTTTATTAATGACGAGTAATCCTTCTACAAATACTTATTTATAATTGCTGGCTGTAATTTCATAATTTTATTATTCACAATGTCATGAATACCTAATAACAATACAGCTACATGCTTGCAGTTGGCTGATGTACCACTTTCATATTCACAGTGGCACTCCTCTATTACACCGTCTTGGGTAATTTTAGCATCCACCTGGTAAGCCACTTCATACTGGCTTTACATTGTCCTCTTATATATGTATATGTACCATCAGAAGAGCAACGGGCGGTTAAAAGATGTCGAGGTTCATAAAGGAGTTGTCCTTTTGGATGAGTACTGTATCTATCACAAGGTTAAAAATGCTATAAAAAACCTATTTCACTAGTTAAACTTTATAAAAGCTTAGAACTGTGTTTTAGCGAAGATCTCGACATACCTTTGGAAGTATTCTTGTATTTCATATTTGATGAATGTATCTAATGGTGGATAAACATATATAGGGTCTTCTGGAATGTTCAAATTGCCATTAAAGTTTTGGTTACGATCGTAAGCCTCCAATCTAGAATAAAAAGCTTTTCTTTAGAACATAAAACTATACTCATTACTGGTATTGATCCATTAAATTGATTAATTCCTAATATCCACGATAAAATTAATTGCAAGATCACTTAACCTGTAATTGATTAAATATCTACCTCTATCAGATCCGCTTTTTTCCAGTCGTTGATGCATTTCTCCTTCGAAGCTCAGCTTGTAGCTTGCTCACAGTCATCAATGAATACATGTTTTACTACCTATGTATCGCAAGGAAAATTTAAACGAGTTACAGTCGCCAAGAGCGCCATCTACATCAAGCTGTTAGTTTTCCACCCCATTACCACCGGTTCGGAACCCTAACCCGGCGAGAAGAACCGGCGTAAGAAACTCGCGCGGGTGCCACCTTTTAGTGAAAAGGATAGCCAAAATTGTTCATTTTAAAATAGATATTATGTATAATACAGTACAACAAAAACAAAAAAATTGGAAACAAAACTGAATAAATATTAAATACAATATCTACAATATACAGTACAAAAGTACATTTGTTTAGGCAGTAAATTGAAATTGCCTTATAGGGTCATTTTATTCCCAGGGTGTGCTGTCCTCAATGAAATCTTTAACTTTATAATAACCTTTGGCACACAAATGTCTTCTAACTACTTTTTTTAATTTATTTATTGACAAGTTTTTGACATAAAAATTGAAACAAATAACGCAACGCAACACCACCGCCAAAATTAAAACAATATGTTTAATAAGGTCGCTGCTGGCAACATATCCCGAAAATGTTAATTATCTGGTAATTAATCCAACCCCAAATTATGAGGGTTCAAAATTTAACGAAGCGCTTCGAGAAAACGTAATCTTATAGCGTCCTCGCGCTTCGCTTGGCTGGTCTTGCTGGTCACTACCGTGCCCCCAGATGAGACTCGTGTCTCGGTCAGATTTTCGCTTAGTAAATATATGTTCCTTTTATGATTATTAGTATTATTATTATTATTATTATTATATCTGAAAACGGAAATGATTTGGGAAATAAACAATAACATATTGTTAATGTGGATATCTTATATTAATAAAAGTATTACTTACTTATGTACATAATTATGAAAATTAAAATACATATTTTCCTTCAAAACTAACAGTTTAAGTCGTAAGGAAAGTAATAGGAGTAATAAAAATAATTTTCATAAGATTCGTATTTTCTTTCAAACCTCTGCTTAACCTTTAACTGTTAGTTTAGTCCCTTTTAAGATCAGTGACCTACATAGGGATACAATACAATAGAATACCGAACCTTAAAATGAGGGTTTTGTGCCCTTTTATAGATAAATAATGACTTCTCGGAAAGTTCTTACATCCTCTACAATCTTATTATATTAAATTAAAATCGAAATTTTAGATTGTACAAATTCTACAATCTTAAATTTTGAATTTTCCCTTCTTCAGTGTTTAATATTTTAAAGAAAAACACAGATTGTTTGGTGACCCCCAGATTAACGAGGGAGAGCCATGCTTCGGCACGAATGGGCCGGCTCAACCGGATAAATTATTCTCACAGAAAACTGGCGTGAAACAACGCTTGCGTTATAACTCTTCTAGTGATTGAGCTTACTGGAGGCCCATGTGCGGCGGCAATTGCTTACCATCAGACGATCCGTCTGCGCGTTTCCTGGTGCATTTCATTAAAAAAAAATTTTAACCGACTACTGTTAATTTTTTTATGAAAATGGCAAAATTACCAGGGTAGGTAGATATATTAGTAAAGGAATTATTGAGTTTTTTTTGTTGTGCTAGTCCATTGGTGCCGCCCCACTGTTGGGCAAAGTCGCGGTCCTTCGCAAATCCAGTTTATCTAAGGCCAGTCTTTTTAAAATACATCTAATTGTGTTTTACTATGTAAAAAAACAGAGAACAGCTTCTGGCTTATTTCTTAATTCTGTGTCGTTGTATTTCTCGGTAATCCTTATCTGTCATACCACAAGTATATTTTTAATTTGCCAATTGTCACAAACGTTTCGCCGTTTGCAATAACATAGTAATAAATACACGATATAATATAATATTTTGTTCACAATTCCTGAAAGCGTGTGTACTTATGATAGTTCTACTAACTAATTTATCTATTCACTCTTCTTTAAATAAAAATAAGTCTGTAACAGTAGCCACACGCTATTTTGCCTATCGTCCAATCGGCATGAAAATGCAGGCTTGATCCAATCTGCAGTTCATCCATATTTACACGAATATTATATTATAATCATTCATATCAATCCACGATCAGTTTTAGCTGATCCAATCGACATAACGCTGTCGATTGGACCATAGGCATAGGTGCATGGGTACTACACAAGCAAGGACTTGAGCGGTTGCTTTGTTTCAAGCGTGTGTTTGCTCTACAGCCCGTGTATATTGACATAGCACAGTTAACCCTTTTGCGACTAATTCAGGATAGGAAACCACTTTTAAATCGGTATATACAAGTATAAGATACTCGTAGTTACTAATAAGTAATTTTTCGTTTGATCTAAAATCGAGAACATTTAATAAATACGGAGTGATTTTTTATTCCGTTTCGAGAGATGCAAAATTAAGTTTTGTTTCGTTTAAAAAATGATATATACAAAAGCATTCGTGTCAAGGCTCAAAAATTTTAAAGTTGGAAAATCTAAAACAAACATGAATTTATGTCCCCCTACTGCAGAAGCGATGGGGCGCCGTTTTACGCGCCTCGCGTCGTTTTACAGACACGCGCAAATAAGGGGCAATAGTGACAATTTTACTACTATTGCAAATGTGAAAGTTTGTGAGGATGGATGGATGGATGTTTGTTACTCTTTTACGAAAATATTTTTTTAACGGATTTTGATGAAATTCGGTATGGTAGTATTTTGAGCTCTGGATTAACACATATGATACTTGTTTACCCTAAAAAAGTATAGTTTTCCCGTGGGATACTTTATTTACGAGAGGCGAATGCCCGCTGATCCGCTTGCTGGTTATTTTATATTTTTTTCTGAAATCCTTTTTCTATGTATAAATTAGTAAATAATGATTTTAAATGAGTAGGTAGTGCGACGCGATGTTGTAAAACAAATTTTCACCAAGTAAGAAAAAAAGAAGAAAAAAGTAAACTGAGAATAGTACCTACTTACTCTATTTCATATATCCTTCCCTACACTATTCGAAACGGAATAAAAAATCACCCAGTATATTTTAATGACAATAAAAATATGAGGTCAAACACAAAGACTGGCCGCCATTATAATACTCAGAAAATGAAAAGATGTCATCCGAATTCATTTGTCTCCGTCAAATATTACAATTTGTCTTCGTCTCTTGACTTAATTAATGGCGATCAGATTTTCCACCAAATTATTGTCGTATTATGTCGTACTTTGCGTAATTTGGGTCTGCCCAGTTTTTGGGGCTCCGTTGTCCTTAAGAATCGATTAAATTAAACTCTTAACTAAGGTTTGCAGATTAGTCATAGTTAGGAATGAAAGAACACGAACAATTAGCCATTAATCGTCTCCTTATGCATTCTGTTTACGTTTGACCCCTTGAGAAAGAAGACGTGGAAATCCCCAGTTTTTCTTTCCTCTGCTGCTGGTCTCTTGATCCGACTCCTTTTGGCCACAAAACGACACCAAGCAAGTTTTTTCTACACTAAAATAATAGAGCCTTTTCAATCTGTTTCCTCCTCAAAACGTTTTCGTTACGTGACATTTCGAGTACGAAACGAAGTCACGTATGCGAGCGGTTACGGTCACGGAAAGTAGCGGCTTAATAAATATGCAGAATGCAAATTTCACAGGTATTTGGTGAAAACTTAGCCGCTGTGGCATTTTAAAACGTGGGCGATTCCCGCGGTTATTAAATGGAATAAAAAAAATTAACACTTTGCTCCCAAAGCTCTCATATTTAAAATAAATTTTATTAAAAAATTCAGGGGCTTAAAATATAAACCGACTTCCAATGAAAACACAAACATAATCTTAAAAATGCACTAAAAAGTAAAAAATAATTCTTAATTTAAAAAAGTTCTGCTTTTCGCTTGATCCTAAATTTAATTATTTCTCTACTCAGTCCTCTTATTTTTGAACTCGGTACCGGCCTACCTTTCGTTTACTTCAATAAAGTACAAGATTAGGTAGAATGTTCGTTAAATAGTTTGAGCTCAGGGAGCTCTGATTTTTTAAAATAAATAAACTCGAAATTATAGGTAAAAAAAAAGTTAAAGAACACTAAAGCTGGCAGAAATCAGGTTTTTATAAAAATAACTAATAAGTAATTAAGTAGGTTACTGTAATATTCCATCGTCTCTTTAATAATCATTTTCATGTTTTATGTAGTATTCAAAATGCATTTAATAAGATATAATTGATGACAGAAATTATAATATATTATTTCATTTTTATCCTAAAATTTCGAAGTAATTTATATTAAAAAATCAGAGCTTCCTGAGCTCGCCACTATATTTGCCTAGTTTACATAGTTGCAGACTTAATTACATTACGTCTTAGTATGTTGATACTGAAACGATGAAATCATACCGCTATAATATTGTGTGTATCTAGCTTCGTTCTAGGCATGAGTGTTGGCCTAAATAGAATAGAATAATAAATCTAAACAAACAATATTGTGGCGTTCAGAATTTTCGTTTAAATAAATAACACCTTGTTATTTGTAATTTAAATCGCAATTCATACAAGCCGTTTCGGAGTAAACTCGAATATGTATGTTATGTAAAACAGAACAATGTAAAAGCAAGATATAAAGCTACAAAGAGTTTTCGAAATCAGCTTTTCAGATAAAATCATTTTATGTTGTCCTATTTGAATTAAACAGAAACACATTTAAATACTAGGCACATGATTGATATTAATAATATAATTAATAAAGTAAGATATATTCCTAAAATATTATAATGTGATATTTTATAAGTAATTTGAATTAAGTTATCGACCTAGAAATTGTGCATTTAGTTTGAAACTGTGAGTTTTGTATGTAACATAAAATAATAATACTTAAGACCGTTTTCGTTTTTGACCGTGATGCGGGCTTGAATGAACTACACCCGTCGCGTTGACCAGAAATCCTCCAACTCGAAGGTAGACCGAAGGTGCATCCACAAAGGAACTAAAGTTGGCCTTGTGGCGAGACTAAAGACGCTCGAGCCTTAAGCCGAGGGACGTCTTCCTACGGATGTAGTCCACGACGTCCTCGGCCTCCATGGACCAGTGAAGGCGGGAGGCGTACAGCGGCGTCGCGGGTACATTTGATGACTGTACTACGTACATCAATATTCTATACTATCTTTATACTAATACTAGCGGGCACTTCGTTTGTCCGTGTCTGTCTGTCTGTCCGTGTTAATAAGTCCCGTGAAAATCGATCTAGCCGTTTCAGAGATAAGTCGGAACAAACAGACAGACAGATGGACAGACAAAAATTTAAAAAATTGATTTTTAATTGTAAATTCCGTATATACTTTCAAATGCATTTAGTGCAAAAGTTGTTAATTTAAAATTGCAAACAGACAATTCAATTTCATTTATTTGTATAGATTAAAAATAGGAAATATTGCGTTGAAGAGGGTCCAAAACTACTGTGGCGATTTCGATGAAATTTTGCTGTGCCACTCTTTGTGTTAGATGTAGAGCAGACCACGAGGAATGACGTAGGCTACTTTTTATTCCGAAAAAGCGCGGGAAAAAGCTAGTATTAATTAAAGAGCTCTTGAAAAGCGAATGAAGCCTCATGTCGGTGGTGTAGACACATGCATTATTGTAATTGCCAATAACATCAAATGGAAACTTAGTTATCTGAAAGACCTAATCTATTAATTAGTTCCACGCACCTTTATGTATATATTTTGTGTTGATCACAAAGGTATTTTGATAATGTATTGCAATTAATACAACAGAAATTTTATCGCAAGTGAAGTATTTGGGGGCGCGGCATTGTCCCGCCAAGACGTGCTAAGCGAAACGCAAGGGCACTTCCTGACCACCCTTTCTCGAAGCGCTTCGTCGATTTTTTGAACCCTTATTATTTGGGTTTGGATTATACCAGATGAACGAAATTCTTTTATATATAATTTATTAAGTTATGATTGCATAGCTCTTTTACTTTTTTTATTGATATCTAAAAACCCCTGATTTCGTCATTGACTCGCTGATGATCAAAACCTATAGTACTTAGAATGTCCTTTATAGCTTTGGGAAAGGTGATGTCCAAAATTGACCGAGAATCAACAACAATGAAATGGTTACTGATGCGTTGACTTTAAATCATTTTAGCTGTTGCCCGCGGCCACGCCCGCTCAATTACAGTATCCCACGGGAATACTGTACTTTTTCTGGATAAAAAGTATCCTATGTTTTAATCCAGAGCCTAAACTACTAACATACCAAATTTCATCAAAATCTGTTCAGTTGTCTTTGTGTGAAAGAGTAACGAACATTCATCCATCCATCCATCCTCAGAAACTTTCTCATTTATAATATAAGTAGGATTTGTTGAAACAAACAGAGCAATCGCGAAAAACGACCGTTGAGACCAAGAATAATATTAGTTTTTCTATGGAAATAACAAACGTGAGACAATGAATAAAAAACGACGATTCCCGGAAGACATTAAAATCGTGGTTTTAATGTATTACATAATATGTTGGTCGGTATAGGTGTGTAGGTTGTGCAGTTGCTGGTGTAGAAACTGCAGCTGTATTTATTTAGGTGTAGTTGGACCAGGTGTAGTTATTTATTTATTCCAGTTCATAGTCAAGACAAACGTCTGTCCGGAAAGTCGGGACAGCTAGTAGGTATAATGAAAATTCTACTCGAATATTATTTTGTCATTTAATTAGGGACAAAATAAAAGATCGCCTCTATGGGGAATTTTTTGCCAATGATAAATTAATGAATAAAATGAAAAAAGTTGATGGCGAAATTTTATTACTGCTTCAGGAACCATCCATCCCAATTTGTTACCTGCAGGTGTTTCATAATTAAAGTAGGTTCCTATGCCTCGTTAGATTTTATTAGAAATGAGAAAGTTTTCATGCTTTTTTTAGGGTTCCGTTGTTCACGTCTCGGAACGTTCGTCCGTCCGTGCGTCCGTCCGCCTTCGGCTTACCGTCCAATCGATTAATGCTAGAAAGATGAAACTTTGCATGGATATGTATTATGTGTATTGATTATGTATTATTATGTATTACTTTGACAAAGTGCTAAAATAAAATTACGAATAAATAATTATTTTTGGGGTACATACACGTAAAGTGGGAACGATTTTTTGATTTAGGTATCCGTTTGTGTGATATTCAAGTTAGCGCAATTTTTTGTTAAAATTTCGCGTAAGGAGGCCGATTATTCGAAAATAGTTAACTTTTTATAAATTCAGTAGGTATGCAATGCTCGCCTTTATTTAAAACGATATATTCGACGACACCCCACACGATGGGGTAGGATGAAAAAAACAGCAGTGGCGTGGGGTTCCTATAACTCCATTCCTATCGGCTTCACTTACCACTTACCCTTTGAAGACCCTCGTCCATATCCCTACCTATTATACATGCTAGGGCTTCCCTATGATGTAGAACCAGCCTTCGCCACTGAAAAACAACACCCCTAAAATAGAAAATTATTATAATATTATAATGCCAAAAAAAAAATCTATAACTGTACCAATTTTCATATATTTATAATTCATTATTACAGAAGTTAGAAGGGCGGACAGACAGACAGTCAGAGCGAACTATAATATCTAAGGGTTCCTTCCAATAATACCGAGTCCTAAAACAACTTAAAAGGTAAAGTAAACATCTATTATACAATACGAGTATTGCATTGTACATTTTGCCCAATTAACGTAATAAGATGCTCTGTACATTTAATATAATTATGAAGCAAAACCAACAAGAAGGCAGTAGGTAGGTACTGTATTATTGGTCCATTGTACTAGGTAGGTAAAACAGTTTAGTAAACTCATATTTGAATATAGAATTAGCTATAGAACACGGTTGGGAGTACAATTTTAGCAAAAGTGAGTACATGATATTTAAATACAAAAGTAATATTTTCAATTTTCAAGATTTTTCGCGACCACCACTCTTGCTTAACGGAGTACCTCTAAGTCGTGTCACTAAGTTTAAATATCTAGGCCATGTGGTGACAGACTGTCTAAGTGATGAGGAGGATATTGAGATAGAACGCAGGGCGCTATCGATTCGTGGTAATACGTTGGCACACAGGTTTGTCAGGTGTACGGCGCCTGTCAAAATTACGCTTTTCAAAGCATTTTGTCAGGCGTTCTACACTGGTGGCCTGTGGGCCAACATTACACAGCGGGCCTATGGCGCCTTGCGTGTTCTCTACAATAACATTTTAAGGTCTCTGTTCCGTCTCTCTCGGTACTGTAGTGCATCCTGGATGTTTGCCGATGCAAGAGTAGACGACTTTCACGCGGTAATGCGAAAGAAAGTAGCGTCGATAGTACACCGAGTGCGGGGGAGCCGGAATAGAGTCCTGAGAATGATAGGAGACAGATCAGACACTGCTCTCCTTCGCAGACTCACTGAACTGCATGTCAGGGTAGCGAGTTAAGGAGCGTGCGAATTACTTTAATTATCTTAATTTGTTGTATCCCCCTGTATGTATGTTTTAAGTAGCAACTCTTATTTAAATATTGTATAAGGACTATGATGCCTGAAAATAAATGAATTTTATTTTTTTTATTTACAGCATTACATATTTCCACCTAAGCCATAAAATTAAAAGTACAAATGCAGGAGTTGGCAACAACCATCAAATATATTCAATTAGAGGATTCCCCGAGCTTCGAGGGAAAGTTGTTTTCAACTTTACCCCACTTTTAGTTACAAGTAATTAACATTGTTTTTGAATATTACGCTACCACGTATAATATAGACTGCAGCTAAAAAACAATATCGTAATTCCAAAATGCCATTTTTGTTTTATTGCATTAATGAATAGTACATACAAAGATCTTTCTGTATAAAAAAATATATTTATTTGTTTTTTTTTTCAATTTAACAATATCGAAAGCACAAAAAGTGAAAATATTAAAACATCGGACTTACCGCTTTCGATGTTATTGGTGGTCATAAATACGCGCGCGTGATGCGCTACTTGTTTCGATAGTGTTACGCGAAATCTGAGCATGAATATTTGATTTTAAACAATCGAAAGTGGTAGATTCTATACTGTATCAGTACAAACAGCAATGGTTTTCCATCGAATCAACCACTTTCGATAGTGTTCTCTGCTATTTATTCAAAGAAAATTATTAAAAGTTGTACATTCGATTGTTTTCTCTGCTAAGATTGGCTAAAATATATCGAACTTTTTCGATTCTTTTTCACGTCAAAGTTGCATTTTCGACACTTATTGTAACGTTAAAATTATATTTTTTCCTATTTTGCATCTTAAATGCGATGTCAATCCCTAATAAAGATTGAAGAATGAAGATGTCATATAAATAACAATATATATGAAGAAAATTATACAGTTTATGAAGATTTTATGTAATTTTTTCGAATTTATTATCTCGAAACCTCCTCTGGTCAAGATTTTTGATTCCAACCCCAAAATCTAGTAATATTTCTTTGACATTAATTAACTTTTAAACCAGATTGACCCAACGTCTATATACTATCAGTGGAAAAAGAATTTATATTTTTCTTTTTAAATGAACCAGGAAACGAGCAGACGAATCGCATGATGGTAAGCAATTATCGCCGCCCATGGACACTCGCAACACCCGAGGAGTTACACTTGTATCTCCTCTGGTGTTGCGACCTGCGTTCCCAGTCCTTGAAATCGCCAACTCTCCTTGGACCTCCGGTAACCTCACTCACTCGGCGAAACACAACGCAAGCGTTATTTCACGATGATTTTCTGTGAGGCCGTGGTATTTACCCGATCGAGCCAGCCCATTTATGCCGAAGCGTGGCTCTCCCACGTAATAGCGTGGCTCTCCCACGTTTCTAGCAAGATCTACCTGGATCTTGCCGATTGAAAAGTATAGTTTTATATTTTAAATTTTAAATATAGTCTATCAAAAGCTGATGTCTTTTTAACATAATTGATTTTAATCCCCTTCGAAATGGCTCTTTGAGAGAAGACTCGCAGACGCGTCTCGTTGCTATCCGAATATTTTCGTCCCTGTTGATTATATTTAAAAAAGGTTAACAATAATTGAAAATTAAACCTAGGTTTTAATGTAGATAATTGGATTCTTCGCATCTTTTTTAAAATGAAATGAACCAGAAAACGAGCAGACGGATCGCCTGATGGTAAGCGATTACCGCCGCCCATGGACACTCGCAACACCAGAGGAGTTAAACATGTAACTCCTCTGGTGTTGTGTCTTGCGTTTCTGGTCCATAAAATCCCAAATCCGGGGGGATTGGGTCTCCGGTAACCTCACTCACTCGGCGTAACACGACGCAAGCGTTATTTTACGCCGGTTTTCTGTGTGATCGTGGTATTTATCCGATCGAGCCAGCGCATTCGTGCCAAAGAAAGTAAAGAACAGTAAGCTATTCCACATATGAAACAGTAGTTATATTGAATATTCTAATTAAATGTTTTTAAAATAGCAATTGAAACTCAAAAATCGCTCTTCTGTAAAGTAGTAGATTTGCAGTTACGATATTTTTTGTAGTTGCAGTCGATATGCTACTAATATTATAAATGTGAAAGATTGTGAGGATGGATGGATGGATGTTTGTTAACTCTTTCTCGCAAAAACTACTGAACGGATTTTGATGAAATTTGGTATGGTATAGTTTAGGCTCTGGATTAAAATATAGGCTACAATTTATCCCGGAAAAGTACAGTATTCCCGCGGGATACTCGATAGTATATTTACGCGGGTGGAGCCGCGGGTACAAGCTAGTATTATATAATACTAGGTTTTGTGGCAGACCAATTAGTGCCACAATCCTGAATCGCGCTATCGAAGTTTTCTACATCATCTACATCATCATCATTCCCCACCCCTCCGCACCACGCCAGCCAGCTTCAGCCTCATCGGGTACCTCGACCACCAGCCTCAACGCACCGTGGCCTGGTCGAACCCTCATCGGCTTCAACGGGCACACTCACTACAACGACCGGTCAGCAAGCAGAGCATATCTCTCCTGGTCAGCACGTAGCATCGGCCCCGCACGGCAGCACTCCGACTCACTGGAGCCCGTGCAGCAACAGCACAGTTCCGACTCACTGGGACTCTCTGGCACTGGCTACTCAAGATTTGACCTCAGGTCTTCGGGGGGAAGTGATGTGGCGGACCAATTAGTGCCACAATCCTGAATCGCGCTATCGAAGTATTCTAAGATCGGCAGTATATATACAACACCTGAAATTACTACAACTGACCGAGCATACCACCTCGATCAGTCGGAGATCTCCCACAGTTTATCAAATAATATCAAATAATCGGGTACCCCACGGGAATCTGTACTTTTTCGGTAAAAAAGTAGTCTATGATTTAATCCAGAGCCTAAACTAAAACCATACCAAATTTCATCAAAATCTCTTCAGTAGTTTTTGCGTGAAAGAGTAACAAACATCCAGCCATCCATCCATCTTCACAATCTTTCACATTTAGAATAGTAGTATGATGTACTTTGGCCCTACTGCGAACTGTTCGAATCAAATGTTTTTAGTTTTTACTGGAGAAGGAAAGGTGCTGCAGAAGAATTGGGTATTTTACTACGAGTACATGTAAAAATTTCTGTATTTTAATAAAATTAGGTAATGTTTAGGTATTATAACTTGTTAAAACTAAAAATAATTAAGATTTTATGTTTAGTTTTGTAGGTATATGCATATCTAAGTCGCAAAAATGTAGAAATTTTTTTTACAGCTTTAGTGTAAAAACATACATAATTACTTGAGTTACATCAAATAAAAAAAGATTTACTTTTATATTTTTATATTTAGATATTTGTGCATACATTTCGTAGCAACATCGCTTGCGTGTGACGTCACCTACTTGTACGACTTTTGTATGCGTCGTTTTTACAAGAATCACAAAAGTGCTTCAAACAATCCGCAATATCTTTGAAAATATTGATTTTTAGTGTGCTATTCCTTTTGTAAACTGTTTTATAAAATATGAAAGTAACGTAAATCTAATCCCTTCACAAGGTTTCTAGGTAGGCCTTTACTTATTTCGAGATTAAATTATAATATAATATCTATTGACGCTTCACACCACCTCAGTCTGGCCCCGTGCTAAGTATCCGAAAAGCTTGTGTAACGGGGATCAGACAACCAACGGGAAGTATATATAATACTTTATACTACGCATATATTTAAGATTTTTAACCGACTTCCAAATTTCTCCGCCGTCGATCGTCGATCCGCCGATTTTCAAAATTATTTTTTTGATCTAAAGGGTATAATCCCAAATTGATCCTTTTGACATCGAAGTGGTTGCCTGATTATAGAATCCATGAGGACTCGAGGGTCCTCCTCAAAATTTATATGGTGATTTCAACTTTTTCTGAAGTAGTCCGAGCATATGCTACCTACTAAAAAGTAAGATTTTTCACCGAGGTATACCCTGGATCCAAAAGTACTGAACAGAACCCCTGACTCCTTATAGATACATATTTGGGAAATTCGGCATTGTTTATAGAACTGCAAGCAAATGCCACTATGTCAATTACAGTAATCATCATCATCACCATCATCATCACAACATGCATAATCACATTATGATTGTGTAAGCTAGGACATGCGACTTTGAGCTGAGGGACGTAGGTATAAAGGTTTAAAGGTATAAAGGGTTGGAGACAACTGGGACTGACCTTATCGATGAGCTGGTGGTGGCTGGATCTGGGCGGAGGTTTCTTCTCACTACATTACACAGCTGATAAGCGGATTATCGATAGATTTATCGCGGTTCGCCGGCGAATTTGGTATTATATTAACGAGCACAAATAAATATGCGCACACGCGTTCGCGTTCACTAGGATTCGGGATGAGCTGAATATGCATCCGGCGCGGAAGGGGTTCCAATTGCAAGTGCTACGTCACTCTCTGACAGCGCCCTCGAGCCGGTCGGCCATACTCGGGTCATGATTGGCCGATTTGAATGTCCTGTGTGTTCATTCCATAAGTACGTCGCGCTAGAGTTGGCGCGAACAATGATGATAATATAATAGAAAGAAAAAAGGAAAAATTCTTTTCAGTTCACAAAAGACACAAATATAACATGACATAAAATAAGAAGATATAAAAAATACTTCTCATAGTATTTTACACCGACACGGATATCTTTGAACATTACTTTGCCGTTTGTGAACCTATTTGCAAAATTATTTTGTTGTTGTAAAGGTTATAAATTTGTCCCTTAGTTACCAAAGTGGTGATCTGATGATGGTATCCATGAGGAATCGAGAGAAATCCTCTAAATTTATATGGACACATATTATGGTGATGTTGACATTTTCTGAAGTAGTCCAAGCATATAAGCCACCAAAAATTAAGCTTTTGTACCAAGGTATATCCTGGATCCAAAAGTACTGAACAGAACTCCTGAGTCCTTATTGATACATGTTTGGGGATTCCGGCGTTGTTTAAATAACTGCAAGCATATGCCATCATACCACTTACAGTAATCATCATCATTATCACCACCATCTTCATACGAAACACCAACATATCATTATGATGATAAAGGTAGATCTGATGAATTTTGCGCACCGATATCAATGTCTATGAAATTTTGCTATTGCCAAAATTATATTCGTGATCATCATTATCACTATAATATATTTATTGCTTACTGCCACATTTTTTCCGCCGACTAATAATTATTATTATCTACTGATAATAATTATTATTATTGTCTACTGATAATAATAATTATTTTATAATATATAATCTAATAAATATCACCACTGGTGAATGTTTAGTATATCCACAGATCGGTAATTGGTATCGATCGGTAAAAAAACAGAAAATTGGCATAAAATAACGCTTGAGTTTCCTTTTGCCTTTTTGACCTTTGCCGAGGGAGCGAGAATGGCGGAGGCTTTTTTGTATTTCTAACTTTCTTTAAATGTGTTAGTAATAATAAAATAAATTTAAATAAAAATAGAAAAAATATTATTATTAACAAATAAATAATATTTCGTACATTTTTGTTCATTTTTACTTTGGAAGTAGGTTTTCATTTTTTGGTTAAAAACAATTATAATATTAACGAACGGAATAATATTATAGACTTTTTATACTGTACTTATATTTAAGATATTTATTATAATGTAATACACACTATAGTGTTCCCTGGCCGGATTCGAACCCCGGACCACCGGCTTGAACGCCAACGCGCTAACTGAGCCACAGAGGTAGTCGAATTCAGTGAAGTCATTTATATTCAATTACAGTGCATATTTTAATCTAGCTATTCAATGTTTCAGCAAAGTAAGGGGTTTATGTAATGGTTTTTAAAAGCATAAGCATTTCTCGTTTAAACAATGAAGACTATTATATCAGATAAGTTGCTTTGAGAGGCACTTAACCTTACATAATTAATTCAACCTTGACCTTTATCAACGTCAAACATAAAATACTAAAATTATTACGCCCACCTGAGGTAACACGAAAAAAATATGCCAACATGTTTGCTACTATATGCATCTATCTATTATCATCATCACTGACGTCTCGACCGCTTCTCAAGGCAAGCGACGCGCGACGCGTCACCGCGACCGAAATAAGATCGCGGAGCCGCTGCTTAGTATGAATTTATATGGAGCACTAAACAAGTCTCGCGACCCGCGTGGCGCGACTAGTGAGCGTGGGCATAGAACCCGATACGCTCTCGCGTTACGGTCGCAGAGATAGGAACGCTGTAAACCTAATACCGCTACATAACAGCGAGTCTCCATGAATATTATATGTCTAAAAAGTTGTCCTAAATATAAATAATAAATATACCAGGGCCGCAGCACTTGCGGAGAGATTAAAAACTTGGGCCAACAGTTGGAGTTACAAAAGTAGCTAATCGCAGATTACGTGCTTAAACAATTTTCTCAGATGTGTTGTAATTTTTTTACAGAAATGAAACTTCATTCATCATTTAAAATGTAAAAAAATATTCTAATTGTGTCTAAAGAGCATCATTTCATAAAAGAAAAGAAAAATTTAAATTTGTACACTAAGCAGCAACCATCCGTGTATTGAGCCGTACTAACGTAGTAACTACTTGCTAATCTGTGGCCGTACTTTAGAAAGGTAAGTTGCTATGTATTCAATATAAGTAGCGTTATATCGATGGCGTTATATGCAAAATCGTGTCGTGACTTGTTGAAATTTCACTCTCAACGCCGCTACATGTGTTTCAATTCCAAAAAACATTTGATCATAAAAAGAGATTCAAGACAGTAGATAGTAGAGAATGGTAGGTGTAGTATAATACTGTATTCTCTACCACCTATTCCCGTTCCTTTCATAAAGAAAATCTGCGCGCAACTATCGATACATCAAATTATATAGACCTGAATAATTCACATTGTACTGTAATATTTGATGAATAAGTAATACAAAGTTTACGACCACATTGTATTATAACTCGCTCGGAAGGCAGGTGGTTTCACTCTCAGTTTAATATCTTAGCCGGTGACGAAGTTGTTCAAACTTGAGATTGTTTCACAGGAACGGGACTGACAGATTCAGTTAGTCGCTTTCAATATAGCAACTTGCGCAGTATAAACACGAGTTTGATAATTGTGGTTACATGGAGAAAAGTGGTGGTAGGGTAGGAAGAAAGTAACGGTAACATAGGTGTAGTTAGAGTTGTAAGTACATGTACAGTTTATGTTGTTGTAAATACATTTTAGGACTGACCATTGAACTTGGCACTTCTTTTGTCGTTGAAGTCAAGAACCAAGGCATATATTATCCCCCTAACTAATAAAAATATTTATAAAACGGATATAACGTTGCTATCTTTGTCTGATACGTTGGAAATGTCACTTAACGGACAAAGACAACGACGTTGTCTATGTTACTTTTTAAACTCTTCTCGAAAATAAATATAACTTATTAACTGTAAATTTTCACAGGATTTAATAACAGTTACAAACAAACAGCCAAAGCTAAGAATTGCTCAAACTAACAGACATTAATTAAGCTTGTTGTTGAAATAATAAATATACCAGGGCCGCAGCACTAGCGGAGAGATTAAAAACTTGGGCCAACAGTAGGAGTTACAAAAGTAGCTAATCGCAGATTACGTGCTTAAACAATTTTCTCGGAATATCTTTTATCGTAATACTAATGTATTAAAATAAGAAATGGTATTACAAGTCAGCTTTTATCAGCTTAATATTATACTGATTTTTAGACAGCAGCATAAAGTATTACACTAACATAATAAAAAGAATACATAAGACCCTGAGAGCGTTTTCACATTGCGCGGCGACGCATGTCGCACCGATAAATTACTAAGGTATGAGAGAGATAGCGATATGTTTTCATATGAAACATTATTCTTGTCCTTGTCATTATCGGTGCGTGTCCTTGTCATTATGTGAAAACGCTCTTACTAGTAAGGTTATGTTATTATCATTACCTAATTACTAATTATTTTTATTTATTTTCTTTTTTTTTTTAGCCAACGTTAACGTTCTGACCCTCTAAACACAGCAAAATGTGACCTCAAACTTCAAAGTAGAAAAGAAAAAAAATTCACCGACGCAATTTCATACTGAGCCCCGAGTAAGGCTATCCTATTAGAGTGAGTGCGGCATTGAAATTCAAAACGTCAGATATAAGGACGGGTATAAAGGCTTATGCTGCCGTGGTATAACAAAAATGCCGTTAAGTGACATTTGGTCGATTTTCAAGTTTTGATGGTACATGAATAAGAAAAAAAATCTCTATCAACCTATATAAGCGGTTTTTTGATAAATTGAATAGTTTCAGAAATAATATTAATAAAAATGCCGTTATATTACCTTCTTTTGGGTATGTAATATGCATAAATGACGTTAAGTCATATTGAGAGTCAATATAGCCGCTAAAGTTTAGTAACTTGTATTTTTGTAATATTTTTCTCTTGTGATTGCTTCAGTAGATTGCCGTTATACGGTATTTTGTACACTGTAAAGCGGTTAAAGTACTTTAACTATTTTATTGTTACTCTTTTTTTATACAGGACTTTATGTTTGCTAAGCAATAATGCCGTTAAGTGAAAAAGCTAGACTTAAATGTGACTAACGAATCTTAACGGCATTATAGCTTAGTATTTGGTATACTTATATTTTGACTTTATGAACGTTACCAGCCAGTAACGGCATTTCTAAAGTAAAATAAACAATATTTTAAATGAAATATTAGATTTAAGTGTCGTTATCTCACAATAATACACTATAATGCCGTTAACTAATCTCGCCCGGTGAGATCCTAGTTCCGCGGTCAGGGGTCGGGGGTGAAACTAGTGCGTTGCAGGCGTTTGCCGGCGAAGGACGTGCGTTACTCCGTGACTGTTCCCGCCAATCTTTCAACTATGGCGGACAGTGACTATCGGTAAGTTCATTTCTTCACCAGCATTCATTCAACTAACTTGCCCTGTTTGTTGTGGTTGTTATTTGGGTCGAACTCGACCAATTAAAAATATATTTTGCATGCGTATATTCTGCTCACCTATGTAAATCGTGTGATAATGCAATAAGTATTATTATTTAGTTTTACGGGGAGCTGATCAGATGACGGAACCTATAGACTTATATAAATTTGATAGTTACGAATTTATATTGAATTAATTTAAAAAAAACTCAAATTGAACACAACTATATAATATCATTTTTTATAAACTACTTAATTCATATACACGAATATTAAATATTCTTCTTGTTACAGAAGCTTTACTATCGCCAGCTGGAGAGCTAAAACTATTTTAGATATGGTAAAAGATAAGCCGGAGAAAAAACCTGAAATTTCCATGAGTATTTTAACGCCGAATAATAGCACAAATAAGAAATATAATTATAGTAGCCCTGAATATATTGACGGCTTATATAAAAGGCATTATTCAATGACCAGTAACATTTTTGATACATTCTGCGAGTCACAAACAACATACAACTCGCATTATTTGACAAATTTGGATTTAAATAAGTTAAATAACGCCTTATTTACCGAAAGCACCGATTGTACAAATAATGATAATTTTGTGAACCCAGTCGAAATTAATTTAACGTGCAATGAATTAATGCCAGAAGAATATTCTCCTCTTGATTTTGGAGCGCAACTGAATGCAAAAGTAACTTGTGATAACAGTCCATATGATTTTGATTCCGACGATTCTATTCGTGACAAAGATTACTATCCCTCTGATTCCTCGGTAAGCCCTTTGTCAGATGTATGTGAAAAAATAAATAAAAAAAAGAAGTACAGGCCGCAAACCGTCTTACCAACGAACGTAGCGAAGATTTTTACTGTGACCAATATGCAAACTTTGAAGCGACGACGACGACACTCAGTTGGTACAGCTTGTTGTAATAAAATTATGCCCGAGCGCCGATTCCTCCACAATACCATTGATGGCAACGATTATTGCATGTTGCCTATGGATTGTGAAGCCAATATTATTTCTAACAAAAATCTAGTTTTGGAACGACCTCGTAGAAATTCAATTGGACCTACATGTTGTACAAAAACTTCGCGGCAGCAACAATTTGTTCGTAAGCGTTGAAGTTCCGCTGATGGCAATTATTGTTCCTCGTTACCTGAAATACTTCAACCTCCACGCAAACGAAAAAAATATGGAACTTCTTTAAAACAGAGAAAATTAGATGCTAAAAATGAAAGGAAAATCAAGCATGGTGTAAAGCCTGGCTGCAACGATAAGTGTTATAAAAAATGTATGAGTTTTTTTAATGAAGATGAAAGAAAATCTATAAATAAATCGTACTGGGACATGTCGTGGCAAGAGCAACATGCATTTGTAGAAGCTAACACGCATGTTGTAGTTCCTAAAAGAAAAATTACGAGTCAACCAAAACGCCTACCAAAGAGAGGCTTTGTATTGAAAAAGCAAGACGGAACAAAAATAGATGTATGTAAAATTTTTTTCCTTACCACCTTAGGATACTTAAGGGTAAATGATAGGATCCTACACACAACTTACAGTGATCCTTCAACAGATAAACGAGGCAAACATCAAAAAACGCCACAATTTGATCGCAATCTACTAAATCAACATGTTGAATCGTTTAATCCGTTAGAACCGCACTACAGGCGAGAACATGCACCTTTGCGAAGGTACCTACCAAGTGACATTAGCATAACTCAGATGCATAAACATTTTTGTGAAGCTTACCCAAACAAACATGTTTCGTATAGTTTATATAGATCACATGTGAAAAAAATGAATATATCTTTCACTACTCTGGGGAATGAGGAGTGTGAACTATGCGAAGCATATAATTTTCATAAAAAAGAAACATCACATGATGCCATTTGCCAGCTAATTGAAGAGTGTGCAGTTTGTCTGAACTGGCTTCAACATCACCAAAGATATACAAAGGCACGAGAACTTTACACATCACATAAAGAGGAACCTCAAAATAGTTCACAGTTATTCTATAGTGCTGACCTGGAAAAAGTGATCATGTTGCCTAGATTGGAAACATTCAAAGCAGCAATTTTCTGTCAGCGTCTTGTAGTATACAACCAAACCTTTGCACCACTTGGCAAGATTACTACTGAATGCAAGCCCCTTACTGTTATCTGGCATGATGGCATTGCAGGCAGAAAGCAAGAAGATATAATGTCTGCCTTTTATCATTTTCTTATACGTACGAGAGACATTGAGCAGGTCCATATCTGGCTAGATAATTGCAGTGCTCAAAACAAAAATTGGCTCTTATATGCAATGTTATTTCATATGATTAACAGTGAAACCATTGCTATAAAAAAAATTATTCTTCACTACTTTGAGCCCGGCCACACGTTTATGAGCAGTGATCAAGTTCACCACCAGGTAGAGTTGGCCATGAAAAAAAAAGGCAAACTCTACGATTTCACGGATTTTGAAGAGTGTGTATCTTCAATTAACAATTCAAAAGTAATTGTACAGTCCATGTCACCCGAAAATTTTTTTAACATGCCCAATTTTGTGTCACAAAGAAGGATACAAACATCCAACCCAAGAGCATATTTAAAAAATATGGTAGAGGTATGTTTTACACGTGACTGCTATGATCTTCTGTACAAGAATAATTTCGAAGATACTATGTATATTTCTCTTCGTTTCATGAATGATAAATACCTAAAAAACCCACGTATCATGACATTTCAATTCCGAACTGAACCAAAATGTATTGAACCTAAAAGAAAAGCTGATATACTCGAAAAACTGTCAAACATAATTCCCCCTCACAAATTGGTATTTTGGAAAAATATGCCAACAAAAGAAAATGCACATGCCGGTACAAGTTCTAACATTAACAATAAAGATTAGTAATAATGTAGGTTTCTTGAGACTGATTAAATATTTTAAATTCCTATTAGATGATAATGTTGTTTTTATAGAGTATTGTTTTTATTTGATAAAGCTACTGTTAAGTTTTTGATACCAGATTTTTTGAGATACTTATACTAAGTATTATGAGTAAGTATATTAAGAACATTCAGAAACGAATTTTGTTTTTGGAAACTTTTTATGATTTTATGTTAAGGATAATATTTGACTTGATGTGTAGTTTTATAAAGTTTTATTTTATTGTTTTTATTAATTATATAGAGACACATACTTAAAGACGGTCGTTGATTTTATGTTAAGGATAATATTTGACTTGATGTGTAGTTTTATAAAGTTTTATTTTATTTAGTTTTATTGTTTTTATTATTTATATAGAGACACAGATACTTGAAGACGGTCGTCTCAGTAGTAGTAATGTTATCATGCTAAATTAAGTGCCTCTTACCTACCTAATTAATGTGATATTTGTATTAAGTAGAGAGCTAAAAGATCCATACAAATCTAGTTGTAAGTAAAAAATATCTATCTATGATGCTCAATGATTAAACTTATAAGTAATAAATATTGTGATTATTAACTTGGGTTTTTATTATTTACAAATGATCCTTATTTAAGTGTTTAACTACGAATTTTTAAATATCACATTTCAATATTACTCCCTTTTTTTTCGCTATAATGCCGTTAACTTAAAAAGTAAATAGTGTAACGGCGTTTTAGCGGAACAATATGTTGAGTGTTTCATAAACATTTGTAGTTTACTAGACTAAAATGCGGTAAAACACCAATAACAGCACTAAAGATTAACATGAGTCAGTTCTGTGTCACCTGATGTTAAGCTAAATTAGGGTTATGTACTATAACGACATTTTAACTAAACATATCAGAAATTTTATGTAGTGTTTTGACAGACAACGTTTTTATAAGGAATAGAAAAACTAAAATGCCGTTAAGATATACCTAACGGCATTTAAGTCAATTGATACATAATAAATTAGAAACATTGATGATGAACTAAAACGAAAAAAACGTTTTTCATTTAATTAAATAAATTTTTCAATATCACAAAATAATAGATAATAAGTATTTTTCTTGATGTATGTGCTGGTGCTTTTCGATCTTAAATCTGTTTTGTCATTGAGAAGTTACATAGGTTTAAATTTTTACCGCGTTTTTTGCTCATAACTCAAAACTAGGTTTAGGTAGTTAACGGCATTTTTGTTATACCACGGCAGTATGGCAGTCGTAACAAATTGAGTCATTCTGTGGGTGTGATGCATAGACGTACCATATTAGAGACCTCCCACCCCATAAAACCACCATTATAAATATATTTGAAACAAATGAGTAGGTTTATATCTAATTATCATTTGCATTCTAAATAGCGAGTGATAATTCTAAATAGCGACAGCGTATGAAATTTCTACAAGTGTGATGTATGTTATGAAATCTACGTTCAAGATTTTGACCATACGCATTTACGAAAATTCGACCTATAGTCTGGCAAGCGAAAGTTGAACCTGAAGGTCGATTCTGCTATTTTGATCCAACAATAATGCAGCTTCGATACTTGTTCGATACAGTCCGGATCCTGTCAAACAGGCAAAATGGTATTCCACTAAACTTCAAACAAACATCAAAAGATGAATTTCACCGCGATGCAATTATTATTGTATCGAAGTTTGATTGTAGTTTGAGTGAACCGCTTATCATTAGAAAACAGTATTCTCTTATATTTATAAACTTGACTCCAATTTGACTCGAACCGAAACGTCAACCGGATTTTTTTTCACTTTGACATGTGGGGATGTCATAACATAAAACTTTTTTTGCCTTCCCCCATCTACCCGCGCGGGGAATGTTTTCCATTCGTCTCGGAAGACGAAAACATTGTGTATGCGTGCAACAACGTGCAACAACGTGCGTGCGTAGACAAATGTGCATAGCCACGCCCCAATTCCGATGATTTTGCGTAATATTTCAAAAAAACACGAGCAGGAGACGCGCCGTAACTAATTTAATAATTAAATATAATTAATAATAATTGGCAACACTGGATCGTACAAACGTCAAGCAACAGTTGTCTTTGTACCCGCTTTATGAATTGTAGTCGATGTAATTTCAAAGTGACTGTGTGGGGATTTTAAATATACTAAAAGAGTGTAGTAGAATACCGACTTTCGGTCAATTTATGATAATAGGATGATTAATTTATAATGAATTGATGGTAATTTAAATACGAAAGACTAAATTAATTACGAGAATTGTGCCTCTGAGATATGGCGGCAAATTGAAAAATCTAAGGATGGCAATATTCTAATTCCTATGAAAAATTCAAATAACATGATGAGTTTCTTCGGCGAATGTCAGCCATGTTGACGTAAGGCTAAGGTTGGCAACGACATAATTTTTAGCGTCGTGTCAGACAAATATATTGTCAATTATGTCAAAGCACGAAACGACCACCGGCCAACCCCGTGAACGAAAGTCCTTGCTTGAAAAAACTCAATCCCGCTCGCCGCGCACATCCACCGCATACGTCTAGTCACGCACACATGGCCCAGAGCTGTCATTCGTTTAAGTCTATTGAATGACGGTTATTTACGTTAGTGATATATTATATTATTTGCTACCAGCGCTTCGACACAAAATACATACAAATCCTAGTGCAGCGACGTCACCGTAGCTGCGGCACGTAGAATGCAATATTGCACGTCAATGGTAGCCGACTCGTTACGTAGCCCATATGTAGATGATATGAAATCAGTAAGACGCCTTCTTTATTACCACCATATTTTTTTATAAAGATTTATATTGTGTGGTGGCTGTTGTATGCTAATACATTTTACGGCCGGTTTAAACACCCTATCTACTAGTACCTATTTGTTAAAAACGTCATCATTCAATCATTTTCCCGGTTTTTTGCGATACAAATGTGATGTTTTTAACAAATAGTTACTGGTAGATAGGTTATTGAAACGGGCCGTTAGTAGACAGTCTTTCGATGTTTCGACTTTTTAATCTGTAATAATATTACAATACAAGCTTTTGCCCACGGCTCCGCCCAGTACAGTATCCTACGGGAACACTGTACTTCTTCGGGATGAAAAGTAACATGATATGTATTCGGAGCTAAACTACAACCATACCTAATTTCATCTAAATCCGTTCAGTAGTAAGCTAGTAATAAATAAAAGCAATGTTATAAAGCATGAAAAGCAGCAGTTTTGTTGCAAAATGGAAGCAAAAATTAATTATTGGTTGCCAATAGATAGCAAGCAATCATTTCGTATCGCTTGCACCGTGTCAACTCATCTGTGAACGCGATAAAACTTATTACCCGTGTCCCGGTATAAGATGCCCTTTTCATTCATTATTATTATTGCTGATCGGATGGCAAAGCTGATTTTCGTTTTTGTGAAAAAAAATCATACAGAAAATTTGTCGCATTGCTTTAAGAATAACATTTTGTAGCTATATTATATCAGCGACCGATGTTTTACCATATGTCAGAGTGACTTTGTTCTGACTATTGCAAGTCCGGTGTTTACTATTTTGTTAAGCTCTTGAGCGTGATGATTGATAATAGAAGATTGATTGGACGATAATCAAGATGTCATCGTGTTTGTTTTTTTTTTAAACACGACGTACAGTAGGTACACAACGAAAGAAGACAGAATGTTTAAAAAACGAATGATATATTATCACGCCCTCAGTTTCATACTCTATCACCACAACCAAGATGGTTGGTTTAAAGCTATGTAAACTCCGAGAACCGGCTGCCGATTCTGTGAATTATGAAAGCCTCGTCTGGAACAAATATGTAGCCTTGGCTTTTTATTCCGTGCTATAAAGATCAAACATCGTATGTTGTCTTTGATCTTATAATCTACGCTTTGTCTATGTAGGTAATAGGTTCTTTTTCTGAAAACTTGTGTCTTTGTCAATCGCTTTCATTTTGGGAACACTTATTTATTTGAACTCGATAATTTCATGAATTACCTAATGAGCGTTACATATATTTGTACCTTTTCTTATACATTTTTTAAACAATGTGTGCATAACTTATTTTCAAAAGAAAAAGCGTTTACCAAACGAAGTAAAAAGGTTGCAAGACGCTGACAATAGCGTGCATAAACTTTGCCCACAAAGGAAAGGGCATTTTGTTCCCGTCCGTAATAAAGAACCCAAGTTTATCAAAAACAGAAGACATTTTCTAGGGAAAATGTAGGCATAAAGTCTATTCAGTTTTAATAAAATTGTAGTATTTCAAGGAAGGAAAACTTGAAATTACTTATTTTATTAAGTTGGCGTTTTTATTTTTCTAATTAGGTGCCTACCAATTTTTTTCGTTACATTAGCGTAAATTCATCATTACTAGCTGTGCAATACACCAACATCTACAACCTACATCTACAACCAGACCTACTCCTACACCTGCAACTAAATATCTGAAGTGACAAATTGAACACTCTATGTTGAACACCCTATATTGAACACTCCATGTATTTTATCCGCAATGTTCTCAATATTTCTTACCGTTTAAACTTTCCCCGAACTTCCACAATTATCTCAACACCAAATTATGACAAATCGGTCCAGCCGTTCTTGAGTTTTAGCGAGCATTGGAATTGCAATCCATTTGTAGGGTACCGTAATACTCAACGAACAAAGTTTGTTTTTCAGTCTGTCCGCACTCTCTTAGCGTCTAGCTTCTGTAATTATGAATTTAAATGGATGAAATTTGGTATAGTTATAGATTGTGTATAGATCTCAATTTTGGAATCATAAAATAAGAATAATTTTATATTTTAAGGGTGGCTCTCGATACCTGTGAAGAGGGAATGAAAAATATTTTTTCATTCTACCCCGTCGTGTGGAGTATCGTTGAATAGGTTTTTTAAAATGCAATGTTTTATACATGACTTTTTTACACAGTCGACCATTATCGAGTAATTGACCTCCAATGTCCAAATAAGTTGGTCCCCCCTGGCATTTTTAAACTATACAAGATTGAAACTTTTTAGTTGATGCTGATAGATCATGCTAAAAACTATTTTGAGCGAAATCGGACCATAAGTGTTGAAGTAATTCAATGAAAACCTATTGCGCGTTGATAGTTACGGAACCCTCCGACATGTCCTGACATGCTCTCGGTTAGGTTATTTTATACTCGTTTAGGAGAATATTAGTGAGGCTTTAAGCATTTCCAATACTTAATGACAAGAGTCATTAAGTATTGTTCGTAACCACACAACCGATTTAAAAAATAATAAATATCAGTTATTTCAGATTATCACAAAATTCTTAATGTTAGTAAAAATTTTACGTACAACCTAAGTTAACACACTAAATAGTTATAAAAAATTATAACAAAAAGTAATTCTAGTAAAGAATTACATTGAAGACACAAAACTTTATCTTAATCTAGCTGCAAGATATCTTCGCCATACACAACCCTGCGTTAAGTAGCAGTAATATAAAAGTTCAAGATGCGTGTAATATCATAGCGTAGGGGAAACCTCGCCATAAAGTAAGAAAAAGTATTAGTACAATTTGCCGCCCTAGTAATAACGCCCTTTTGTGACCCTTACATCCCTCTTATATTAGGAAAAGGGATTGTTAGTCTAAAATTCGCACGTGTGCTCTGGCATTATGGCAGAAATAGTTTGAGAGCATCAGTAAAGCAGAGCAGCAGTACATATATCGGATATAGAAAAAGGTAGGTTCTGTATCTGCCATTCCAATTATTTTATTAAATGTAAAATAAATAAATAAATAAATCTTTTATTTTCAAGATATTTTACAAACTATATAATTTAAGTACTACTAATGTAATACTGTAAGTATATTGAATGTAAGTATTATTATGTATTTATATTTAATTGAATTTGAGTTAACTTGTTTATAATTGTTAAAATTCATAGTGCATTACGTACTTTTAATGAGCTAATATTGTATAAATATTATGTTGTAGGAATCTCGGAAATGGCTGCAAGTATTTCCATGAAATTTAGTATACAGGGAGTTATGGGGGAAAAGATCTAGCTAGATCTAATTCCTGGGGAACTACGCATTTTTTAGTTATATATGTTTTTATTTATTGTACAATTTTTAATTTATATTTAATTATTTTAATTTTCTACTAAAATTTCGAGCAAAGCTCGGTCTACCAGCTACTTTTCCTCAATCAACCATGACGATTATAATAAAAACAGAGTTAAAACAGTTTAGAAAATGATATTGTGTAAGGTTTATTCTATATCACCCTTTGAGAAGTTTATATTACTTGCACATAATTGATAATAGTAGGTGTTATTCGCTTGAACCATATTCTCCGAGGAGTATAAATTATTCGGAAATTCGGAAAACAATTTCGGGAATATAGTAAAACCTGACAAACAAAATGATATGGAGTATCCTAATTTGTTAATGGCAGGCAAAAGTTTGCAACAAAAACAATAAAATGGGATCAATATAAAGGCAATATTGTATAGTATTTTGTCCATATACATTTTTCTGTGAATACAGCAATCATACTTGTAAACGATGTAATACAAACGAGCAAAATGTTCCAGGAAAGGATTGTTATTGGTTTTATGTGTTCAGAAATCACAATTGCTATATTAATTGATACAAAAACAATAAAATAACAATAGTATCTTGTTCAAAAGTCTGTAGTATTATGATTTTTATGAATACGTACATAATATATACTTCTTTATTTATGGGCGCAAAAAGGAGCAGGAAAAAGATCGTGAGGAAACCTGCGTGTGTAAGCGTCAGCTCACACCTACATGCATTGCAGCGCGCATTTTAAAAGAGCGTTTCAAAAAGGGAATTTTATTCTCTACACAATAAAACTTACAGTTCACAGCAAGAGCGGCGCCGCACTGCGCAGCGCGGTACAGCTCTTCGAGCTCTTGCAATGAAACGTGTATCTTTTCGTGTAGTAAATATAGTTCTGTTTTGAATTGCTACTTTAAAAAGTGTACGTTGCGTCTCGGTGTGAACTGACGCTAAGAATTAACAAAATCCGTTAAGTCTGCCAACCCTCAGTGGTAACACCTGTGCTCCAGCAGAGATCATGTTAGTTAGTCATGTCATGTCACTAAAAGTATAGCATAACATTATATTCAGTCATAGACGATATTACAGACGAGGTAAAAACTGTCTTCACTTAAATGTGAATACTTTTGGGGTTGTTTCGGGCCATTTTGACATTTAAGGTACAATAAAATCAAGATGGCTGACATTTGAGATATGGTGAAAACCAAGATGGCGTAACTTTTCCTTGTATGAAGATTTGTTTTGTCAAATGTACGTCATAGCCTATCTTGAGTTTTGAAATCGTTGTATTCTGTATAATGTCGTCCGACTTACATTTTCATTCAATTATGATATATAATTTTCAGAATGGTCGTTCGAGGATTGTGCAATGAGCACGTGCCCAGTTAAACATCTAGTCCAAAATTAATTCGCTTCGCAAATACCTTCGACTGTAACTTGAAGCTATACTATCACGTAAACGTGATATATATATTAGATAGTAGATAGTTCCTTTAATTAAGTAAACATAGCGACATGTTTAACGAACGGCTCTTCTCGCCGGGTTAGTTCCCGAAGCGATGGTAGGCATCACGTACAATTCCGTAAGTGTTACTAATAACCTATATGTAAATAAAACTTTGTGAATTTTTTGAAGAAGACAACACCGTTTGAATAAATTTAGTTAGCAAAATTAATATTTATAGGTAGGTATATATAAGGTTTGATAAAATCAATTACGGATATTTTGGGCATAAGATCTATTACTTATGTAAAGATTAGGTATAAAAATAATTTAAAAGGCAGAATTTAAAAAATTTAAAGCAAGTTTTCACGCAACTTTATTACACCTTTACTTTTTTAATTTTTGAATTTGTTTTCTTTATTTATTGAAAGAAAATATATTGAAAGAAAAAAAATTAAATGCGTAATTTAAAATTAATTTGATTATTATAGCATATTTAAAACTATCAGGCTTCTCATTACATATAGTTAAATATATTATTTTTTGTCACCTTATAAAAAAAATAAACGCCGATAAAATCAGACTAGCTTAATGTCGGTTAAAAACTAATTCTATATAAAATGGCCGGTATAGACGTAGCGAACAACCTAAGCATTTGTAATTCAAAAACCCAGGTATACCTAGAAAAAGTCAACAGATGTACAACATATTAAACATCAGAAGTCCAACTGTTACTTTGAACCATTCAAAATTTTACATTTTTTTTATTTAGGCGGCATTTTTTACTTAAAACCATTTGCCAGAGTCAAATTAAAAGGCGGGAAATAGAATTCTCGTTTAAGATTTCAACACCGTATTTATAAATCGTCAAGTCTAAAGTCTAGTCAAAGTCCAATTAAATAGTCAGTGCAGTCAATGAGTCAAGTCAGTCGATTCAGTAAAGTGGTAGAAGCTTTACTAAAAGTTCACCAAATAAAACGAACACAAAATAGCAAGCTTTTTGCAGTTGTAGTACTTGCCCACACTTGTGCACGTTATCGAATATTTAATGGTTAATATTCTACCAATTATACACATCAAGCACCGAAATAATTAATAATTAATTAAAATTAATAATTATTTAAAATAAATTACACAAATTTATGGAAGACATATAAAAACAACAACGTCACACATTGAATTCTCCGGCAAAACTCTTTACAACATTTGCGACATGAAAAATTGTAAGCAGAGCATTCTCTTGATCTTTTCAGCACTCAACACCATGCCACGTTTTCGCTACGCAGAGACGTCCGAGCTTCATTGTTAACAATTTAATAATAATATAAACAATATTATGGACGCTTCAAACCACGTCAATATGGCTCCGTGCTAACAATCCGAAGATCTTGTGTAACGGGTACCAGACAACGGAAATATATTTAATACTTTTATACTACACATAATACATATATTTAAGATTTAAACACATATTTAATACACATTCGTGGTGACGCAGGAATACAGAAACCCTTTTCTTCCATCGGCGGGATTCGAACCCGCGACCTCCGGCTTGAGTGCCAACGCGCTTACCACGGAGCCACAGAGGTCAATATCCTATCCCAGTCATTATGAGTCCTGAAGATCGATTCTGTTCCTAATTAAATCCCGCAATAATAAAGTTACAATCCAGTCCCGGTATGTTAAAACTGCAAAATGGTATTCTCATAAGCGTCAAACCAACGTCAAAAGCCCTTTGATTGGTCCGAACTCCAGAAATCAGTTGGTGATATCAAGACGATTCATTTATAATTAAACAAAAGTAAAATGAAAGTGTAAGTTAATTACGGGAATTGAGGTTGAGGAGATACAATTTCGAGATATAGACTAACAACCCATGAAGTAAACTAGGGCAACTTGGACAGTACGAGAACCTTCCTCCTGATTTTTGTTGCTTAAGCGAAAATAACATTGGCTGCAATCTTCTGTGAGAACATTTACCACAAAAAGTGTACAAAATACACTCGCTTACACATCGAGATTAAGGTAGGCTATAAATTTAGCTATAATTTTCTACCCAAAAAATTACTGGTTATAGTTTAAAACTAAGAATATTTAAAAAAACTGGCTTTCTTTTTTTTTCTTAGAATATAGCTAAAAGTTAACCATTTCGAACTTTACCATTATTTGTATTTATTTACTTAAAATGTTGTGATTAAAATTCGATCGAAGAAACTATTCGTTACTAATTAACTAGCTGTTGCCCGCGGCTCCGCCCGCGTAAATACAGTATCCCACGGGGATACTACTTTTTCGGGAAGAATCCTATGTTTTAATCCAGAGCTTAAACTACTATTATACCAATTTTCATCGAAATCCATTCAGTTGGTTTTGTGTGAGAGAGTAACAAACATCCATCTATCCATCCATCTTCACAGACTTTCACATTTAGAATATTAGTAGGATTACCAAAAGATAAAAGACGTTTTGATAAAAGATAAAAAATTATAATAATATGAAATGAGAGTACCATTATTTTTTAGGGTTCCGTGCCCAAAGGGTAAAACAGGAACCTTTTACTGAGACTCCGTGTCCGTCCATCCGTCTGTCACCAGGCTGTATCTTATGAACCGCGATAGTTAGGTAGACAGTTGAAATTTTCACCGATGATGCATTTCTGTTGCCGCTATAACAACAAATACTAAAAAATAGAATGAAATAAATATTTAACGAGGCTCCTACACAGCAAACGTGATTTTTTTGCCATTTTTATAGATAATTGTATGGAACCCTTCGTGCGCGAGTCCGACTCGCACTTGGCCGGGTTTTACTAACGAGGTATTACAACTGGCATTATATTTATACTCAGTTGCAATCCGTTCAGGATCAGGATTTCGCATAGTTCAAGGAAATCCTCGAAGCCGATCTCATGAACGACCGTACACGAAGGCTGTTGTGGAAATTGAGGCGTGCGCTTCAGCCGCTCGTTCAAACACAATTTACGTGCGCCCTGCAGAGTCCACAGACAAACACAGATGATAGACAACCCATGGACGTGTTACATAACAATAAACTTCGCTTAATAATACATATTAATCGGTAACGATAGTAATTATTATTTACAGCGTTTAATATAACCTACAGTTTTTATGAGGAAGCTGTTAACTTATTTTTAGGCAGTGTCCATACTAAAAACGGAGATACTCATGTCAAATAATTGTATGCCAGCGCAATACCGTATATACTTCAATTTCTAAATACTTAAAATGCATGGTGCCGACTAAAATGAGATGTTAAATTAATTATGCAAGGATAAACTTTAACGTCAATTGTAGGACAGTAAGATTCAATTCACACCGAAACGTGGAGAGACGATGCGCGACGCGGCGATGCAAAAAAGCAGTACAAAATTGAAATGTCAAACGGCGTCACGCTATTTGACATTTCAATTTTGAATTTTGTATTGATTTTTTTGCGTTTTGGTGTAAATTGACCTTAACTGTCGTTAAATAAGTCTGTTATCTTTAGCACAAGGCAGGCTAAGAATAGACTTAATACCAATTAAAACGGTAAGGAAATCAAATATTTTTTTAAGAATCTTAATTAAAATGCCCCAATAGAAGGAAAATATTAACAGGCTCAACTTCACCTTGACTAGCCTCGTGTTTGCATTGTTAAGGCAATTTGTCGGAACCAAAGCCGTACAATTAATCAAATATTTACTAAAAACTTCTTGTAAAGCCTGTTTAGTGTTTAGAGTACCAGCCTCCATGGTCTAGTAGTTAAAGGTTGGCTCTCGACTAGGAGGTCGTGGGTTCGATTCCCGCATTGTAACAACAAAAAAATGTTTCCAAGTTTCGTTAGGACAAGATGATCCATGCCTCGGATGGGCATTTAAAAAAAAAGTCGGACCTGCGCCTGATCTCTCGCCAGTCGTGTTGGTTTTCCGTCCCACTGGGTTACGAGAGTAAAGGAGAGAGTGCTCTTGTGTGCTGCCAACACACTTGGGCACTATAAAATAACTCCTGCGTAGCTGGCCTGGTTTCAATGAAACCGGCCACCGTCGCCGAAACCGCTGTGGGGAGCTATTATTAATATTTCTAGCTGTGTCGGTGTTAAATTCGAAAATACGGTATATTATAGACAAGCAGCCGAGCTTAGCTCGGAGTTCTGATAAATTTAAAAAAATCACAATTTTTTTATCTGACCGGGATGCGAACCCACCAAATTCCGAATTTTCGAACAAACTATACATACGCATACCAAACTGTCAATTCTTGCACGACGAAATAAAAACATATATAGTTTAAAATGTCCAGTTTCGCAGCTTCCCAGACCTAGCTAGATCGATTTTTCTTCCCCAAAACTCCCTGCATACTAAATTTCATAGGAATACTTTCAGGCGTTTTCGTTTTATACATATACAAGATTGTCTCGTTTAAAGTATGGCCACTGTAGATTTAAAATATAAAATCTAAAGTGAAATTAGGATTTACTTTATAGCTATTCCCAGCATTTAGGTCAAAGTTATTAAAGTAACACAGTTCTGACGCGCCATATGCAGGTGACGGAGAAAAAGCTGGAAAATATTCAATCAAGTGAAAAAATGTAATGTACTATGAAATATAGTGAAATACTACGAAATATAGTGAAATACTATGAAATATAGTGAAATACTGTGACGAAAAGTGATGAAATATAGACGTGTACGGACATTCATTGATTCGTATAATATTTATGTATTCGCGCGTTACATCCAGTAAACAGATATAACTGTGTTTTCCATAATATTGTGTTGTGAAAATGAAATCTAATCATAAAAGATTAAGTACGGTTTATAATTTTGTGACTATTTAATACAAATTACAAACAAAATTCTAAAACAAAGAAACAAGACTATGGTAATTATAACACAACATTTAATTTTTTATTAAATTTTGATTATATTAATTGTAAATCTTTTATATAAATTGGTCATTTAATTTTTCTTGGAAATAAAATGAAAAATATATATATTTTTAAAAGGACGGTATTCGATATAATTAACATATATTTTATTTCCTACTATCTGCTTGTGTATCCGTTTTAAAAATTGAATATTCCACTTTGTTTAGTTTATATTCGCATCAGTTATCCAGCTACACAAATATCAGTGTCAGTAAGATGAAATATTTCGAAAAATATTTGAATGTTATCAGCAAACGTAGAAGCTTTCTATGAAATAAATTATATTGTTATATTGTATGGAATTGCGAGGAAAAATATTTTTACAATAGATGAACGAACGAACGAATGAGAAAGAACAAAAAAACTATATCATTATTTTATGATTGGATCAACAAATAGTTTTTTCGAAATATGTAAACGACATGATTTGCTATTTGTAAACGATTGTGTAAAATTGGTTTACAACCAAAACATTAATGACACCTTTTCGTTCACTGACCTTTGAGAAAGCTCATAAACATTTCAGTGCTCCTGTGAAATCCAAGCAATCGAAAATGGAAATTAAAGTAAAAGCAATGATTTTGTCAGGGGTTCCAAACCATCGACACTCGACGCGCGCCGCACTGTGGTGGGCACTTCTGCTACTTGGTGGTATTAGTCCTGTGATTGCAAATGAAAAATCGTCAGTCCTCTTGTTTAAAAAAGGCAATGAGACGTCAGTCCTTTGATTATAAAACTCTCCATCTGTTATACAAATAAAAAGTGCAATCAGTATTTTGTTGTCGTTATTTTTTCCCACATTTGATGTTTCATTAGCCTGTAAATTATGTATTCTTCCATATACGTTGAATATTTTGCTTCTTTTTTTTTCGTATCATGATATAACAAATTTTATCAACTATAAATAACTTTACCATGAAATACGAAATTCTTAGAAGCATCATTTAATTACATAAAGTATTTACATATTAATATAAGTACGTTACTTCACTTACAAGCTACCTTAAGAAAATGTTTCGAATACAAATATAAAGCGAGACATTTTATTTACAAGGGAATTCTAGGAAGGGAACCTATTTTCTTTTGGATAATATTCTTGGGAGTATCAAAGGGAGCATCAGAGGATGTCCTGAAAAAGGATGTGACATTTTAGAGATAATTGAATTTAATTAATTAATGTGCTGCAAACTGTCTCAGCCGTGCTGCAGTGTTGTACTTAATGTCTTCTGCTTCACCGAGTTTTAATAAACTCGGAATATATAATTAAATATTTTCGGAGAAAAGTTATATAATGGGTATCGTTTTGGCCAACTATTAATATTTCTTTGGTTCTATACGAGTCTCGTATAAATCAATGTATTAAGCAATTTAAACGATTAATGATAAATTCAAAATTAAGCAATGTACTGAAAATTAAAATCAACATTGCTTAATCTAGCATGCTGACATAATCCGTAGCAGTTGATGTGGCGCTACGGGGCGTAGCGCTACGGGGCGTAGCGCTAAGCCATGCTACGAGATTACGAGAATTAGGCCGCTTTCATACAGGCGCAGCAAGAAGGCTTATAATATAATAATACGACCGATTTGAACATAGTAAAAATTAGGATGTTACTCACGATTATAAGAATTTTAATTCTATAATTAAACAGTTTTTACCCACATGATATTGTATCCAAAAAGATACAAAGTTAGTGGTATTATTTGTTCATCATGGTTAGAGATTTCATTCCTTAGTTAAGCCGTTTCTGAGAATAGAGCATCTAAACTAACAGTGCTACAGACAGGCAAAATTTTTAAAATCACAAAGTAACAATCATAACTTGTTATTCCACTAGATGTTGCCCGCGACTTCGCACGCGCAAAAGAAAGTCCCGCGGGAATCATGCATTTTGACGCGATAAAAAGTATGCTATGTCCTTCCCCGTAGTCTACTCTATATCTATGCCAAATTTCATCAAAATCGGTCCAGCTGTTTCGGAGCATATTCGATGCAAGCAAACAAACATACAAATAAACAAATATTTCCTCTTTATAATATAAGCACAGATTATGTATTGATATTTACGATTCTCCTTTATATGATCAGTAATTACGTATTGTTTCGAATAAAGTAGGTCATCAGGTCGCGACCTTTCCGTGTCATTTTTCTCTTCCTTGTCGATGCTATACATAACAGGGATCGGCAATCTTTTAGCAGACATGGGTCACATGGTGAAAAAAATAGATAAAGGTGGTTAGGCACTTGTTATCTTATAACTTTGTATCTAATTTATATCTACTTAGTTATCTATTGGAGGTACGCCCCCTCATCGTTACCTCTGAAAAATTGCGTTCACATAACGTAGGCATCGAATTAATATATCTATTTGGTGTTTGCGTATATAAACAAATAAATTAAAAAATTAAAACGAAAACTCCAGCTGCAAGACGCCCTTCTCCGAAGCTAATTCGGTAAGCGTATATCCTTTCCACCTTCCCATTTCATCTAATTATTATATACTGCATATTCACCTGGCGACGCCAGATACCTTCTGAAATACAGTCCACAAAAATATCGAAGAGAGATTATTCGCTAAACGCCAGAGAAAGGTGATCCGCGTGGCCACTAAGAATAATAATAATAGGTAATTAAATATTTCATTTTCTAGTAGGTACCTGTGCGTCGTGGTAACCCAGGCAGGCTTTAAAGTTTACTGACATCTAAATTTAAAGAGTTGAAAATAGTTAGTAATCCAAGTTAAAAGAAAAAGAATATTATTATAGTTCGCAAACTTTTCTACTCCTCCGTTTGCATTATTTTCGTTCAAGTACTAGTATGAGTAAGCAAAAAGGCTTTACGTATATACTCGTTTAGTTACATAATATGTCACTATTGTATACATATGTGTGACGTACAGACATCGCGTAGATTTGTTTCAAAAATTTGGCACTTGTTCATTACAGTGCTCGTGAGTGTACATAAATCATGGCTGTTCAGACTGAAAAATGCATAAAAAATATATAAAAAATGGTGCAGCTCACATGCATGGCGCAAAACAAGAAAATATTATGCCGCCTCTCACGTATTATATCTTTTAGATGTAGATTGTTGTTCTTTTTAATTCCGCTTCTTCATTCAATCGAAAAGAAAATATGCTTTAGAGATTTTTCACTTCATAGCCGCCGTCTATGGACCCGCAACACCACAGGAGTCGCAAAGCGTTGCCGGCTTGAAATTAAAATGACTAAGGGTAAAGTCACACCGAAACGAAATGATACGCTACATGGCGCTGCATTTCTAAGATAGCTATTCAAAATTTTACTTTATTCATTAAACAAGAAGACACGTTTCCTTGTAAGAGTTTGAATATTAAGTTGCACTGCGCTGCACAGCGCATGTGCAGTGAATGACTGATGTCATATGAAACATGTATCTTTTTGTGCAGTGTATAAAGTTCAATTTTGAAGAGCTATCTTAAAAAAGCGTCGCGTATCGTCGCGGTGTGAACTGACCCTAACCGCGAAAAGTGGTAAATTAGTTTGATTTGTAATTAAACTATTCCAGAGATTTCTCAAGTATTCACTATTCTATACTTAACATTGAATCTTTGTGGCATGTAACACAATACACATGTATTGTTTGCCGAGCGTCGAGTGAGGTAGTAAAATTACTTGAGCAATTCGAATCACAAAATCTTATTCAAGTCGCACCACTATAAAGGGGCTTTCAGAATATGCTATAATATAATAGCATATAGTATATAGCTCATAGCACAACTATATCGCGCGCCGCCCTCTTCCTCCTCCCTCACCCCCGGCCGTCCCGCAAGCGAAACGAGCGACACAACCATACTGAGCTTGATATATACTATAAATGCTTGCGATAATATCGCGTAACGTAAAACGCCTGGTGGTACTAAGGAAGCCCGGCAGGGAATCATATTAGATACCAAAAGCCTATCGACCGATTGGCCGCTACTCGGCTCCACCTGTTCTCGGCAAAATCTTCGAAAACATGCTGGTCGCTAGACTCAGATTCTACCTGTTGCCCAAGGTAAGCCTCAACCAGTACGACTTCATGCCCCAAAGGAGCACCGAAGACGCCCTCTATAGGTTAGTGAACCACATCAGAAAGAAGAGGAAGGAGAAGAAAATTTCTGTTGTGATCTCACTGGACATAGACAAGCCTTCCACAGTGCTTGGTGGCAAGCCGTAAAGGTTACGGCTGGCCACTAAGCACCGTAAGCCGTAAAAAAAAAAGTAAAACGCCATGCTATATAGTATAGCATTATGTCCTTCTTTGCTTTTTTTTTTTTGCTTAGCAAAATAGTATAGCGTAGTCCGAAATGAGCTTAACACATTAATTATTTGTCAAAGCGTTCCGTAAAAATAAACTTAGTCTTTTTCACCCATTATTGGATGATTTATGCAGTATTTTACGAGCGAAGTAACTACTCCTGAAATACTGTAGTGCCTGGGACAGTTGGTTTTTAAATTTCGTATGGTTGCCAAAGCATATTCGGCATTATCACAACACAGTCAACCTAGTCCAGAGGAATGACTGGTCAATACGTCTGGGGCCAAACATGTGCGGGTTTCCTCGCGATGTTTTCCTTCACCGTTAGAGCGTCCGTATAATGTACTTGAGATCTGAAAAAGTCTAATTATTGCACGCCACAACCTGGGAATCAAACCCGCATTTTCTCGAGTGCGAACCAAACGGTTTACCCACTAGGCCACGGAGCTCTTATAGTAAAAATAACAATTCACAATACTAGTAGGTAATCACTAAACGATTTCATTATGGTTTTGTGTGAACACAACACAGATTCAACTCATAGACGCCCCAAAACTTGCAGACTCATGTGAAATAATGGGTTCATACAAACGTGTATTATAATTGAACAAACTATTTTCTACTACTTACTAACTTACTATTTTCATACAAAGGTTTTATGCCAACGTTTTGTTATGTGAAAAAAATACGTATTCCAAAAATATATTAGTTCGTGGAAAATACCATTATCAGCGTTCATACGCCATATTTTTTTAAATAGATAGTAGGGTTAAATATTTTATTTGGATAACAAAACGGCATGTATATATACTATAACCAGCAAAAGTCTAAGTATTTGTCTATTTTTTGTCATGACATCGCCTTCCTCAATTTCATCATAATTCATCAGCTCATTCATTGCCTTCGGTTCTGCCTCTCTTTTAACAAATTCCCGGTTATAAAGAAATACATTCTTCATTAACATAGTTTCAGGATTCAAGATTTGCATCATATTGGCAAAAATATATTATTTATAATAATTATAATATCTATGGACGCTTCACACCACGTCAATCTGGTAACAGTTCCCAGACAACGAGAAGTCTATTTAATACTTTTACACTATACATATATTTAACACTAGATATAATATGAATTCTAAGCCTTCCTTGAATCACTTTGTATATTTATAAAATCCCAAAGATTTCAAATATAAACATCTATGTGAAAACCTCAGTGGCGTGCACAGGATTATGGCACTGGGTATGCGGCGAAGTACTCGGTCACAAAAACTTTTTCGTTTATAGATTTTTAACATATCTACAGCCAAGCGACGGATTTCTAAGTCGAAACCATGCCAACAGAGCAAGTCTGATGTACTACTATTCATGTACATCTTCTACGGCAACGCAGACAAAACAGCGATCGATCGTCGCGGCGGAAGAAATTCTAATAGCATATTTTAAAATATTATAACTACTCACCAGTCAGTCAGCTTCAATATTTTTCACATATTCAAGGTTCCGGTTACTTGAGATTACTATATCAGTTCTTGGCCGCGGAATAGAAATTATTTAAATCTGAATATCCCGAATCAGTTCACACTGTACTAGAATTACTAAATAATATGCAAGGAAAACAATATAATTTAATCGTGTGTACACAACCACAAAGCCAGTTATACGTTTCATAACATTTAACATGAAATTTTCGAGTTACATTATTTTTTTGCTGGTTTAATTGTTGTAACTCGGGTACACACCTACCTTTTTTTTCTACAGAATTTGAATATTTTCACTGAATGACAATTGTGAGAACGTTATTTTTAATTTTTAATAAACACACATTATCAACGCAAACCCTTACAATCAAATAACATTTTAAAAAAATCAACAAACGTACTAGTAAAAGCTAATCACTACAATTATTATAGAAACTCAGTAAGAAACTATAAATAAACAGGAACGATTAAATTGTAAACAATGCTTATCACATGAAATATGCAATATGGCCCCGCAAACACAAAACATTTCTTCTATTTAAACAAATAAAACCTTACTAAACAAAAATGCATTTTGTGTATAGATAATTCATTAGATTCAAGTCATATTGTTTTTAGTCGGATTATAGGCAACTAATAATTTCCGACAAGCCAGTTCGGCGGTTTTCGTAAGCGATCGGATAGCCTGCCGCTTGAGTTACCACTATATTATCATGTCGATATTCCTGGATGTGTGCGTTTGCGAAGTATGAAAATTACACACACATGCGATCATTTGTCCTGCAGCACGCACCGGCATTAGTTGCTATTTATAAAATATTTGGCGTTTTTAAGTTATTATATTTTTTTAATTAATTTATTTACTATCAATTAAAGTCATCTAAAACGTATGGACGTTTTATTAAAATATCTGTGAATGACAAGTAAAGCACTGCATTTCTGCCTATATGGAGCGCACGCCCCTGGAAAACCTCATTATAATACGTTCGTTAGTTGAAAAGATCTAAGCGTGCTTATACTTGCTTCAAAGGGCTATTGTTTTTAGTCGCTAATAGTTATATGTTAATAGCTAAATAGCTATTGTTATACTATTTACAATATACAGTTGACAAAAAAGACCTTCAGACACTTTCGACTCATGATAACTGAACAAGTTTTTACCTGATTACGGCAAAGCCAAAAGGAAGGGTAATGATTTTAGCAGTCTATATACGTATGTCTGTATGTTCCACCGTGACACCTAAGCTACTGACCTGCTTTTAATAAATGTAGTGTCAATAGATTCGTAATAACAGCCCGAGTAACACAGGCTACATAATTTACGTAGTCGGATAATAATCTTTATAAAAAATATAGTTATTAATAGCTAACATTATATACAATATCAAAATCTAGTAAGCAATAACATTGAAATAACCTTCAAGTTCCAAAGCTGGTTGATGATGATGATGTCTTGGGTAATTAATGACAAGTTGGGGTTTTAGTCCTTTAAGTCCCGGGCCCAGGTGTGCGGACTGCGGGCCAAACGATGATTGATACGCGATTGATGTGGGCCTAATTGCTGGGACTACTACAACAAGTTACAACCTCCTACATACTGTTTTACTGTCAAGAATACGAGTAGGGACTGAGATCCCAGCCCCTCCAGACTCCCCTTATATTCTTACTTGTAAAATGTATTTCATATTATGTTTATATTATGAGTGTAAGTGTGTACAATGAACGTATGCATACCCGCCAGATTGTGCCGTGGGCCAATTTTTAGGTACAAGGCGCTAAAGTTGCGAAAAAATTGTACTCGCTTTACTTAGATTCTGATAAAGTATCAATCTTATTGAAAATAACGTAAGGAACAAACCTAATAAGGTCATTTTTCTCTAACCTTAGTATGAACAGAGATATAAAGGTTAGAAGTTTAATGATTTTTATTTCTACTTGAATGATTTTCCTTTTTTTAATGAAAAATACAACATAAAAATAAGCAATCCGTGTAAATTTCACATTATAATATTCAAATGTCATTATTCTGCTACATAATATACGTTACAATCATTTCAAAGGCAGTAAGAAAAGTTAGTACATTTTTTTGTACCATTGGCGCCCTGGACCTGAGAATTGGCCCACCGCACAATCTGGCTGGTATACAAACGTTCATCGTACACAGCTAATACTACAATTTTACATACTTTTATCAGTGAAAATAAAAGGGGAAACTGGCGGGGCTGGGATCTCAGTCCATGCGTAAAAAAATAAATTTTTACTTGTAAAGTTTATTAACATTAGAACAAATGGAAGTATATACTGTTACATAATGACAAAAGCAAGTGTCAATGTCATTTTTGACATTGACAGAAGTCATGAAGGTTTATTTCAGTTGTGTAAAAGGCTATTCTCAGTGTAGAGACTGTTGACGTGTGTTAGACATACTTATATCATTTGTAATACGTATCTGTGATAAGCACCAATAAAGGAGAATATAAGAATTGTTGCTGTATTATTATCATCACCACTCAAGCGTAAGAAGGACTTACATATCAAGAGGTCGCAGCCCGCTACGTAAAGACGTAAGTACAGCTTTTAGAAAAAGTTACAATATTAAAAAAACGCCACGCCTTTTTAAAAAAATATTGCGCAGTTACAGACATATACAGGTGGTATAGGAACTCGTAGTCTCTCCATATTCACATAATATTATCAAGTGTAATTTTTTCTAAATTATTTGATATTATTGTTTTCTTATGTGTACTAGGTTATTCCCGCAGCTCAGCCCGAGTGGAATTGTGTTAGTTGCAAAACAGTTTATTTCGGGAAAAAAGTAGCCAAAGTGTTAATCCACAGCCTAAACTACTACCATACCGAATTCCATCAAAATCCGTTCTGTAGTTTTGCGTGAAACAATGATATCCACCCATCCATCCTCACAAACTTTCACATTTTAACAGTAGTTGGATTAATTGTTTTTGTTAAAGTAGCTTTTGTTAGTTTTGTTTAAAACAAAAGTTGTTTGAAACAAAACAAGTTTGACATTTAAACTGTGAGACGTGCCCGTGGCGCTGTGGCCGCGATTATACCCGTCCCGGGGTCCACGGGATTCCCGCCAATCCGCTTACACGCACGCACGCACGTTTCATCAGCCCACACCTTTTCAGGAGGTGAAAAACGATTTAACTGTATAAATTTACTCACTAGTATTATTTTGGTGATTTTTGAATAGTTAGTAAGTCAATCAATATATAATATCCGTCGTACGGTAAACTTGTACAAATGCACAGGTAAAACAGACGGTCGATTATGCTCATTAAATCCTGTAATATACAGTTCAAATCCAGTCCCGGTATGTTAAACTGCAAAATGGTATTCTCATAAACGTCCAAACCAAGTCAAACCAGTTTTGATTGGTACAAACTCCAAAAATCAATTTATTATACCAAGAGAAGATAGCCGTAGATGATATAAAATGATTCCTGGAGACAAGAATTGCGTAGGAAAATGTACAGCGTATATATAAATATTTTCATAAAATAATTTCCAGATGCATTAAATTTTTAACCTACTAAGCTTTCGACTGTAAATGTCCAATATTTCAAACTATCTTATACTACACACGAAGTACTCTCAAAGGATCGCTTCACTTACATCTTGTGGATATGTGCTACTAGCGAGCTTATGCCTAGTCCCGCAGGATGACTCCGCAAACACACGACCCAGTTTTTGCGGAACTTCTTACCCCGTTGGCGTTGGAAGGAATTTAATATTTGTAACAACCTTGACAGCTGGGGATGTAATAACTTTTTCTATTAATTTATTAGTTTTCCTTAGACATTTTTAGTTATCCTGAAGGAAATCGAAGGCTAATAAGAGCCTGAGTATAGTTATATTTACCTGCAGCTATAAGTGGTACACAGTTTTGACAGTTATATTTAATATAATCCTTTTTTTTCTACACTACTTTTTGTCGACCTAAAGGCACTTTAAGGCTAAAAACTAAAAAGACGAGCTTGAGTAATAGTAGTCACCTACTTTGTGATTGGCTTACTATACTATTGTTGATAATGAGAAATACATTATCCTACTACTATTAAAAATGTGAAAGTTTGTTAGGATGGATGGATGTATGTATGGATGGATGGATATTTGATACTCTTTCACGCAAAAACTACTGGACGGATCTTTATTAAATTTGGTATGTTAGTAGTATACGCTCTGGAATAACACATAGGCTACATTTTATCCCGGAAAATGCAGTGTTCCCATGGGATACTGTATTTAAGTGGGCGGAGCAGCAGGCAAAAGCTAGTAAATAGATAATGGGGTATGAACCTAGATGTTTAATGTGTTGAATGGGCCGAGGGTCCATAACTTTTGGGTTAGACGGGTAACACCCCGAAATTACAAGTACTTATCGTTAAAAATTTACTTTGTCTACTGCCTTCTGGGACACTTTTCTACACATTCAATCTTTATACCTAAGGAAATATGAAAGATTAGATCTGCATGTTATAAGCAGAATGGCACTTTAGGAGCGGTGATAAATTACTGCGATGCTCGATCACTGCTGATATATCGCCGGCGATTCGAAAATCTGATACTATTAATCTATTTTAAATCGCTTCACTATGGCTTTAGTCCTAAATAATGTTGTTCTATTTAGTTTCAAATAGCTAAGTGGTTTTTGTTGTAAGGGATCTCAAAATTATAACCCTTATAGTAGTTCCAGAGATTGTGGCGATTAATTAGATAAAAAAAAATCGCTATATAATTTAAGTATAGTTTTAAAAATTACATATTCACCAGGATGGTTATACATCATATTATTATAGCTTAGTTTAAAGAGAGAACGTCAATATTAAAAAACTCCAACACTCAACGTCAAATATCTTGAGAAAATGAAGAATCCAATTTCGAAAATGTAATTTAGAATTAGTTATGAATTTTCACCCACTAGTCTTAATATATTGGAAAGGCAAAAGAGATGCTTGGCTCGAGAATTTCCAATATCTACGAAGACGCGCTAAAATGCTCGCTCGAGCCTCCAATTTTTTTTTATTGTGATTGAGACTTCTAGATATCTGTCAACTTCAACGATTCAAGGCAATATTGAACTCATAGGCAAAGGCTACGATTATTACTTTTTACTACGTCTCCTTATATTGCTTTATGATCATATACTCATTACTGAATGTCTTCCACGACTTCGTGCGCAAAAAATTAAATCTCGCGGGAACCGTACATTCTGCTGCTATTAAAAGTAGCTTATGTCTTTACCCGTGGTCTACCCTATATTTGAGCCAAATTTCATCAAAAACGGTGAAGTTTCGGAGCCTATTCCATGAAGACAAACAATCAAATATTTCCACTTTATATTAGTGTATATAAGTATAGGGCGTGGTTAGCTCTACAGCTTTATCTTTCTTGTATTGAGGTGATACCTGAAACCCCGCAGCAGACCGTACGATAGGGAACCACAACTCTTAGGCGACCTCTGTGACTCAGTGGTTAGCGCGTTTTTGAAAGATCTCACCAATCATCATCGGTGGTCAAATAATATTTAAAAGAGTAAATTATTAAAATAAGAATATAAATAGGAAAGATTTGTTTGTTTATTTTTGTATGTTTCCATAGGGTCCTTTTTGTCGTGGCAAAATTCCCGAAGGATTTTCTATCGCGCGCACGAAGTCGTGGGCAACCTCTAGTACCTATTCTATCAATTTAAGATGTCACTTATTGACTTTGCAATAAAGTCGTAAATCACACGTACTCGAAAAACCACCAATATCACAACCAAAATATCAAAATCTATTGACTTTAGTGTTCCTTGATCCTTCTATGTATACCTATTTATAATCCAAGGTAACAACAGACAATCAGCTACTAATATATACGCGAAGGTTCGAATGTTTTTTCAGAAGAATATTCTTTAATTTTGGGAATGGGTACATCACGCAGACAGCTATCCGGGCTTTGAATTTTGAGAATAACAGCGAGAATAAAAAGGAAAATGCATTTAAGCCTCTCGCCACTTTCACAGTCCGCCTGGAATATCAGATAACACGCGGAAAATATTCAAAACCTCCCGCGTACCACAGAAAAATGTTTGTTTGTTATATGACAGACCGGTAATGGATTTTTGTTGGTATGTGCACTTATATATAGATATATTTTCAGACAAAAACGCGTGCTGTTTTAAAAAATAATAAGTACACATGTAAAATATTGGTATAATAGGAACCCTAGGTGTGCGTGTCCGACTCGCACTTGGCCGGTTTTGTGACTAAGACGACAGTGTTATACGTAAGTTTGGAGACCTTTATTGTATTAAAAACATCATGGAAGACAAAAATAAACATTTCACCTGGGATTTGATATTAGTTTAAAATTCGATAAACCGATGATTGGTCGAAATATATTTCAGTGGTCGGTGCAAACTCCAATCCCATTATTGGAAAATCTACAGCCGTATAGATTCAGTATTGAACACGTATCACCAATTTATTTAAGGCCTTCGGTATGATCGGAGGCTATAGCATGTGACGTCATAAAATCAAATGGCCGATTTAGCTTAAATTCGCATTAATTACTTGGAAGAGGAAAAATGCATGGAAGGAGTACTTAAGTGCAAGCTGTAAGCTAGCTGCTTATGTCTTATAGCTCTGTCTTATAAAACATCAAAGGCAAAAACCCATAAGAGTGAAAGAGAAAGCAAATCCGAGTCTTCATCCGTTTTTTTGTATTTTTATCATCTTTGGTGATCTTTTAGTATCATTTTTCACGACGCCACTTTTAAACTTAATGGCACTCATAATAAGCTATCATATGGGATAAGGAACGATATATGTTTCTTCTCTTACTAATAGTCAAGTATCTATGCTATTATTATTAATCTGAGGAATAATGTGCAATGACACCCGCACCTTTCAATAATTAGCAATTTATATGCCCGGAAATGGGCATCTACTTTACGATTCGTCATCAAGCATAGGACTTTATTGTCGTGATAAATTATTTGCCACATTATGCTGATATTTGGGCAATGAGCGCCAAAACTTCAATGATAGTTGTTGCTACTACTGGGTAGGCATGGATATTTCTGGCCCAGGACAAAAGAGGACTGGGTATAAAAATTGAGAGCTCAGTTTCTTTTATTAAGATCTCGGTGTATTCAGTACTGTGTACATGTGTTTTCTGTATTACGTCAGAAATCTTCGCTTCTTCGAAGCGCCTGCAGGGAACATATTATATTATAACTTACTCGTACGTACCTATATGCATAATTAAAATAAATTAGAAACTTGACAGATTTTACTTTACCACATTCTACGAAGTTCTTCGACGATGTAGAAGACGACTTGGTTTTCAATTTTTTCGGATATTTTGTGATAATAACCCCAAAGTGATCACCACATTACATGTTGGTCCCTCCTCCAATGACATTTCTAAACTATAAGAGCTAGAAACTTGTAACTTTCCATGCTGATGGATCATGCTAAACTAGCTCTTTAGAAAAAATATTTAGTAGTAGGAATAGGGCTGTAATTAAAAAAAAAAACCTATTGCATCTTGATAACTACGGAACCCGCCGTAGACATGTCCTGACATGCTCTTGGTTGGATAATTCTATGTTAGATTACCTAAAGACAGTAAGAACGTGGTTGTTTGGCCCTAATTGGGTCTTTAGTGAGGAGACACGGGATTTTTATATTATAATATCGGTCACATTTCAAACATTACAAAGACGTAAATCCGATTACATGACCCGAACTCGGGCACGAACACTATGGGCCCAAGCCCATAATGATTACAGAGCCCTTTTTAATTGAATAAGTTTGTACAATTTTCAATGTACCTTTTAAACAATAATTATTCTTGTAGAGTAAGGTATATATTTTATTTACAATTTTAATGGTTAAAAAGTTTTTAGAGCTTGTTCTCACTGCTCATTAACATGATGTGCTGATATTGAAGCTAATCTTGGCCTACTAATGCTTTATTAGCAGCCTCCTATGTAACTAAAAAACTATGAAAACAATTTATTATCAGACGATAATAATAAATGGTTTTCATATATATAATTTTATCTCGGACAGTAATAATTTGTTTTCATACATATCATTTTATCTCGGACAGTAATAATTTGTTAACATACATAATATAATTTTATCTTGGTTAATAATAATTTGTCTTCATACATAATATCATTTTATCTCGGACAATAATAATTTTTTTCATACATAATATCATTTTATCTCGGACAGTAATAATTTGTTTTCAAATATAATATCATTTCATCTCGGACAGTAATGATTTGTTTTCATACATAATATCATTTTATCTCGGACTATAATAATTTGTTTTCATACATAATATCATTTTATCTCGGACAATAATAATTCGTTTTCACACATAATATCATTTTATCTCGGACAGTAATTATTTGTTTTCAAACATCATTTCATCTCGGACAGTAATGATTTGTTTTCATACATAATATCATTTTATCTCGCACAATATTATTTTGTTTTCATACATTATATCATTTTATCTCGGACAATAATAATTAGTTTTCATACATAATATCATTTTATGTCGGACAGTAACAATTTGTTTTCAAACATAATATCATTTTATCTCGAACAGTAATGATTTGTTTTCATACATAATATAATTTTATCTCGGACATTAATAATTTATTTTCATACATAATATAATTTTATCTCGGACAGTAATAATTTGTTTTCATACATAATATCATTTTTCTCGGTTAGTTATTATAATTTGTTTTCATACATAATATCATTTTATCTCGGACAATAATAATTTGTTTTCATACATAATATCATTTTATCTCGGACAATAATAATTTTTTTCATACATAATATCATTTTATCTCGGACAGTAATAATTTGTTTTCAAATATAATATCATTTCATCTCGGACAGTAATGATTTGTTTTCATACATAATATTATTTTATCTCGGACATTAATCATTTGTTTTCATACATAATATTATTTTATCTCGGACATTAATTATTTGTTTTCATATATAATATAATTTTATCTCGGACAGTAATAATTTGTTTTCATACATATAATATGAATATTTAACAATATGGAAATAAAAGATAATGTGTTGCTTTATAACTAAAGAAACAACATTTAATGCTAATATTTCACAATTTAAATAATATTTTATACAAATAATACATAAGAAATTAAATATAAGTCTCATTCCCTTGACAGTTGATATTCATTGTCAAGTCTAAAAAACAATGAGGTTACATCTCCCCCTCCAGATCAGACTCCAACCGCTGCAGCTGTAGGAGCTGGAACCATCTTCGTAATGTGATAGAAATTTGATTCACACTTCTTGTGACCAGTGTCTACTCTGTATATAGAGTCAGATATCTTTTCCAAAACCTAAAAAGGCCCTATCTTTAATTCATCTAACTTTCTTCTATTAAGTTTATTTCCATTTTCAATATATACGAAATCACTAACTTTCAAATCTAGATCTCTCCTCTTTCTATAAAATTTTTGCTTATTGTATAAATGTGACTTCATAGAATTTTCAAATGCTAATTTTCTGTCCCTTTTTAAATCTTCATCTGTAGAATTTTCTTTTAATTCAGCTGGTAGAATTAAAATTCTTTATATTTCTCATCAAGTTATTTGCAGTATAAAATGAGCTTATTTTATTCCTTATCTGTTCTGCTCCTATGTGACAGTAGAGGTAATGAATATCTTTTATTAGTTTTTTACTAAATTCTTCCGTTATTATGATTTTTCTTTGACTCTTTATAGTATATTAAATTTTCAAATTTTAATTTATTTTTATTTTGTCTTATGTATTCATTTCTTTGCTGATCACATTGAATATCTTCTATTTTAACAAAATTTACAATTTTTAAATTATCATCATGATTACAATCTGGTTCCAATACTGGATTTCTACTAAGACTATCAGCTTCCATGTTATATTTACCCGGCGAATAAATAACTTCAAAATTGTATTGAGATAAATAATATGTAAGATCTCCTAGTTCTTCATCTGGTCGAGATTTAATATTCATTTTTTCTAAAGGCTTATGATCTGTAAAAACTATAAACTTTTTCCCTAATAACCAATGTTGCCAATACTTAACAGCCTCCTTTATAGCTAAACATTCTAAGTAAATAGCTTTTTTCTTTTTCTGAGTATCATTCAGTTTTCTTGAAAAATATGCACACGGCTTTTCCTCTCCATTAAGCTGTGGCTGTTTCATGACAGCGCCAATACCCAGTATGCTGGCGTCAGTATAAATATGTATTGGTAAATCAGGATCAAAAATAGTTAATATAGGCTTCTGGCACATTAAGGTTCTAATCAACTGAAAAGATTCTTCACACTTTTTTTACCAAACAAATTGTTGCCCTTTTCTCAATAAATTATGTAAAGGGTCTAAAATAATTGATATATTTGGTATGTATTTACTATAAAAATTGATTTTTCCTAAAAATTGACGTATGTTCTTTTGCGTCTTTGGTACAGGAAAATCTTTTATTGCAATTAAATTGTCTTTCAAAGGAGTAATCGTGTTGTTCTTAATTATATGACCAAGGTACTTTACTAAGTCTTGTGCAAAGTTACATTTTGAAAATTTTAATCTGAATCCTTCTTTTGATATTGCCTCCAGTAGTAATGATAAATGTGTAATATGTTCTTGAAACGTCTTAGAAAAAATCAAAATGTCATCAATATAATTTACAGTAAAGTTCGATAGTTTGTGCTTCCTTATTATATTGCTTAATACTCTTTGAAAAATTGCTGGTGAAGTTTTTAATCCAAAGGGTAGGCAGGTCCATTGAAAATGTCCATCTTGAGTTACAAAGGCTGTTTTATGTCTGTCTTCAATTTTGAGCGGGATTGACCAAAATGCCGAATTAACATCAAGTGTTGTAAAGTATTTACAATTTCGAGTTTTCACCACTAAGTCTTCTATTAAGGGAAACGGTTGTGACTGTGGTATTACAATTTTATTTAAATCCCGGAAATCAATGCATAATCTGGATTTCCGTCCGTCTTCTTTTTTATATGCCAGAGTAACAGGTGCTGCAAAAGGACTATATGACTCTTCAATCAAATTTTCTTCCAATAATTTAGCCATCTGCATTTCTATCTCTTTTTTATCTTCTATACAACATCTATATGGTCTTTTAGCACAGTACTTATCGACCAATAAATCAATACGGGCTTCGTAATCTTTTACTCTACCAACATCGTACTTGCCTGTTGCGAAAAGTGATTTATATTTTGATATAAAGTTATCAATCTCATTCCGTTGATACACATTAAGGTGATTCACCATAATAGTAAAGTCTTTTTCCTCTAGATGTTCCTTAAAATTAATTACATATTCCTTGTTTGCTTTGTCAAAGTTTTTTGTTCTATAAAATGTCTTTGTTTTATAATATGTCTTATTCTCCATAAACGGAATACTTTGTTTTATTTCTAAGTGATCATCTTGAACAAGATGATTTTTTTTTATTATGTCTAATCCAATCAAAAAATCGTAATCGAAGTTTTCTTCATCTACGGCAAATACATTGACATTTCTCTCTATATCCAAAATCCTTATTTTGAGTGTTATCATACCAACACTTTTTTTAACGCCATTAATCGTCTTGAGATTCGCATTTATACCGTTCTTATTATTTTCACTACCTTTTAATGATAAAATTTTGGAATTTATTAAGGACACATTCGAGCCCGAATCATAAATCCCTTTTATTTTTAAGGAGTCATTTAATTCAACTTCAATTTTGATTAATGGCGGAATATCAAGTTTTTTGGATCAATTTCATTTAATTCAACTTCTAACTCTGAATTGTTAACGTTTCTTATGGGGTATCTGTTTTCTCCTACTCCTCGTGGGTTTTTTGTATTTTTATTTTGTTTTTCTGATTCTTTGTCAGTTTTCAACATTCTTTCTGGTAACTAAATATTCTAGACCTCTTATTTGGTTAAATAAATCTTCTGTTGTTCTTAAAATATTTCTGTCGATTTTATTTATCACAAACGTAGGTAGTACCGTTGCAATCAAATCAATCAATGTACAAACATCAATGTTTTTGTTCACTTCCAATAAAAGTCTCTCCTTTTTCAAGGCATAGTCTAATAAATAACCTTGTCTGTATTGAAATAAAATTGCATACTTGACAGGTAACCAACCTTTGTCAGCATAAGTTTCACAGAAACATTCCTTCCATGTTTTCCATTCCGAATTAATTGTATATTTAATCATCATGGAGGTATACCAGTCTAGGTCCTCTAAAAATGCTCTTATAATCTCAATTTTCTTTGCATCTTCAACAATTGATAATCGTGAACATTCCTCTTCAAATCTATTCATCCATTGAGATGCATTAGATGTTCTCCTGTTAAACTTTTCCAATATAAATTTGTCTACTATATTTCTCGAAATTTGTGGTTTATTTGATTCCATGCATTTATGTAATAATTCTGTCAAATACTCTTCCGAAATTCCTATATGCTGTGGTGCTCTTTCAATTTTTGAAGTTATTTCCTCTAAAAAATATCCATTAAATTGAATGTTTCCATCGTCATCTATATAGGTATCATGTATTTCTTGTGTCATTGTAATCCATACTTGTCTTCTCTCATGCCTTTTCATCAATGTTTTTTTTTATATTATCATATACTTGCGTCTTAAGAATAGCATCATGTAATTTAGCCGGCTGAAGTTCTTGCGGAATCAAGTATATTCTTTTATCAGTATCAGTAATCGAAGTTAAGCAGATAATATTAGATTTTGGATCATCACTTGCCTTTACTACAAATTCAAATCTCAGTTTTTCCATTGTTCATAAGTTATAGCGAAAATGTTGTTTTATAATATGATTATTTAACAATATGGAAATAAAAGATAATGTGTTGCTTTACAACTAAAGAAACAACATTTAATGCTAATATTTCACAATTTAAATAATATTTTATACAAATAATTCATAAGAAATTAAATACGTCTCATTCCCTTGACAGTTGACATTCATTGTCAAGTCTAAAAAACAATGAGGTTACATACATAATATTATTTTATCTCGGACAATAATAATTTGTTTTCATACATAATATCATTTTATCTCGGACAGTAATAATTTGTTTTCAATCAATCAATCAATTAATCAGTCAATCATTTATTTGCGTTAAAAGTGGTACAATAGATGTTCATATTATATAAGATATATTTCTTAGATCTAGCACTTTTAGCTACACAATAGCATGCAAATACTGTTAAATTGAAGTCTAATTTAAAGTTACATCATTTACTGTTAATTGTTTAAATATAATTACCTAATACAATAATATTAAACATTTCATCATTACTTATAACTACAACTTCATTATTACGTCAATGACAATAATTATGTCTAATAAATATAATTAATAACATAGGGATTTAATGTCAACTTAAAACTTAAAAAAGAATTCATATGAAATTATTTTCTTTAATCTAGTCCATCTAAATTAATCGATGAAATTATTATTATCATTATTCTCGTTTCTTTACAAATAATTCTAGGTTTCTAGCAATTCATTTATGGAATAAAACGTTTTACATTTAAGCCACTTAATAATTTCCTTCTTAAATTTAATATAAAGTAACTCTTTTATCATTTTTGGTATATCATTGTATACTTTAATGCACATAGGATTGTATTGTTTTTGATATAATGTTATTCTTGGAATAATGTCGAGTACCAATCTGTCAGCTTTTCTATTGCTACGCGAGTAAATATCACGTGCTTCTGAGAAATGTTTATAGTTTAGCTTTACAAAATTGGCTAGCTGAAATATATATAAGCTAGGTAATGTAAGTATTCCTAGTTTTTTTAAAAGTGGTCTACATGATTCATAAGGTGGTCTACCACAAATCGCTCTGACACATTTCTTTTGCTCTGTGAACACCTTATTAATTTCTGTGAAGTTTCCCCATAGCATCAGGCCGTATCTAAGTACTGATGCTACATAAGCATGGTACGCCGAGAGAACAGTCGGTAGGGCATACTTGTCTCAGTCTGTAAAGAGCATAGACAAATCTATTAAGTTTGTTACATACTTACTCTACATGTGCCTTCCAATTTAAATTTTCGTCTATATATACTCCCAGGAACTTTGTTTTACGTACTTGTTGTATTACGTCATTTTTGTACTTAATATTAAAATTAATTATCTTATTTCCACGATTTTTAAATTCAATATTTTGAATTTAAAAATCGTTTTGGTCAAAATAATAGTTTTGGTCAGATTAATATTAAGATTATTGTTTTGCATCCATTGTATCATTTACTCTGGACTCCGACCTATGAGTCAAAAGTATGTTTAGATGGTTTATTGAAGTTATTTCAACTAATTGTGTTCTTTGATAGAGATATGATCTGATCCAGTCTAGTGCCTGACCTCTAATACCTACATTTTCAAGTTTTTGTAGTAATAGTTTATGAGATACGAAATCAAACGCCCTAGACATATAAAAAAATATGCCAAAAGTAGGTTTTCTGTCATTTATTTTTTTATTATGGCACGAACAAGAGTAGAAGCTGCTAGAATGTTTTTGTTGTTTTGAAACTCATATTGCTCTTGTTTTAGTATATTATATTTTCCTATAAATGCAGTGATTCGTTTGTGCATACATATTTCAAAAACTTTTGATATCACAGGTATAAGTGTTATAGGTCTATAATTTTCTAACAATTTTTTTATTGCCTTTCTTATGTATCGGTTTCACTAACGATATTTTAAAAATATCTGGATATTGCCCTGTTTCAAAAGACAGATTTATGAGGTAAGTGAGTATGGGTGTTATAACTTTTTTACAATGTTTTAAGACTTTTGTAGAAATACCGTCATATCCTTTTGAATTTGTATTTTTCAATGATTGTACGATACTGCTTATTTCAGAAAAATCGCAGGGTGTTAAGAAGACACTACTGGGTACATTATTTTTATTTGTGTTGGTACATTCTCTGTCGTTATTAGATGTTGTCAAATTTATAAAATAGTTATTAAATTCATTTGAAATGTCAATAGGTTTAAGTATTAGTTCATTATTTTTATTTTGTATTTCTGCTATAAAGTCATTACTATGTGTTTTGTTGCTTATTTCATTGTTTATTATTTCCCAAGTTGCTCTACATTTATTTTTTGCCTGTTTTAAATATTTATCATTGTATATTTTTTGAGAAAGATATAAACTAGTGCGTAATATTTTAGAATACATTCTAAATTAATTTTTATTTTTACGAGTTTTATCTTTATAGTTTGCAATTCGAAGTAATCTTTTTGTTTTACAGCTTATTTTTATACCTCTACTTATCCATATATTACAATTATAAAACTCGTCATAGAAGGATTGCATTGCCGTATTGATGTTATTTTGATTATATACATCGTTAAAAGATATATACATCTGGCCCAAACAATAGTGAAATTTGTTCATATTTTCTATACTGTAATTTTTTTTTTAAATATAGTATGTCATTGGTATTGTGTGTGGTTTACTATTTACAGGTATATCTAAGATTTGAGAAGTGTAGTGATCAGATAGTCCAAGTTCAAAAAGAAAGCCGGATGCATTATGAATATTACTTATAATATGATCAATACATGATTTTTGCCTGGTTGGCTCAATTATGTGGGGACGGTTAGATTGTAGTTTTGTGTAATTGCAATGAAATTTTTAGCAGCATTATAACACTTTAGTGTATCTATATTTAAATCTCCAGCAACAATCAACTTCTTTTTAGAACGCTGTAATAGGTCATAAAGCATTATGTCCAGTTTTTGTAAGAATAAATTAACATCTGAATTAGGTGTTCTATATAAACAAATCACAATTATATTATACTGTGGTATTTCAACTCCACAACATTCGAATACATTATCGACTGCATATTTCTCTTTAATAATAGGCAGATTTTAATATTTTGTATATTTCCTGAGTTCAAGAAAGTTTCAGTGAAGCACAATATGTCAGGTTTTTGAGCCGCACTATTTAATTCAGTAATTGTCACATTTATTAAATCTTGTTTAGTGAATAGACCAGCTATATTTTGGTGCATTAATTTAATATTCTCGGGAGCAATATTACTCATACACAATATCATTTTATCTCGGACAGTAATAATTTTTTTTCATTAATAATATCATTTTATCTCGGACAGTAATGATTTGTTTTCATACATAATATCATTTTATCTCCGACAATAATTATTTGTTTTCATACATAATATTATCATTTTATCTCGGACAATAATAATTTGTTTTCATACATAATATCATTTTATCTCGGACAGTAATAATTTGTTTTCATACATAATATCATTTTTCTCGGACAGTAATAATTTGTTTTCATACATAATATCATTTTATCTCGGACAATAATAATTTGTGTTCATACATAATATCATTTTATCTCGGACAGTAATAATTTGTTTTCAAACGTAATATCATTTTATCTCGGACAGTAATAATTTGTTTTCATACATAATATCATTTTATCTTGGACAATAATAATTTTGTTTTCATACATAATATCATTTTATCTCGGATAATAATAATTTGTTTTCATACATAATATCATTTTATCTCGGACAATAATAATTTGGTTTCATACATAATATCATTTTATCTCAAACAGTAATGATTTGTTTTCATACATAATATCATTTTATCTCGGACAGTAATAATTTGTTTTCATACATAATATCATTTTTCTCGGACAGTAATAATTTGTTTTCATACATAATATCATTTTATCTCGGACAATAATAATTTGTGTTCATACATAATATCATTTTATCTCGGACAGTAATAATTTGTTTTCAAACGTAATATCATTTTATCTCGGACAGTAATAATTTGTTTTCATACATAATATCATTTTATCTTGGACAATAATAATTTTGTTTTCATACATAATATCATTTTATCTCGGATAATAATAATTTGTTTTCATACATAATATCATTTTATCTCGGACAATAATAATTTGGTTTCATACATAATATCATTTTATCTCAAACAGTAATGATTTGTTTTCATACATAATATCATTTTATCTCGGACAATAATTATTTGTTTTCATACATAAAATCATTTTATCTCGGACAATAATACTTTGTTTTCATACATAATAGCATTTTATATCGGGCAATAATAATTTGTTTTCATACATAATATCATTTTATCTCGGACAGTAATAATTTGTTTTCATACATAATATCATTTTATCTCGGACAATAATAATTTGTTTTCATAAATATTATCATTTTATCTCAGACGGTAGTAATTTGTTTTCATTTATATCGTACTCGTACAGCTTTATTTCGAATATAGCAAAAGACCTTATCTTAAAGCCAAGTACGAGTCGAACTCGCGCACGTAGGGTTCAGTACCATTACATCCACAATTACGCCAACATTTTACATGTTTATTTATTATTTCGTTATTTTTTTCGTTTAGTTTAGTTTTCGTAAAGTTTTCCAAGTAAGCAAATTTTACTCGATTAGCGAGCGTACCAAGTAAGCGAGTAAGCGAGTTAAAAAGGCCGTTATAGTTTTTGTTTAAAGTTCATCACATGTTTTACCATCATTATTTTTTTCTTATTTTTTGAGCAAGCCGTTTAGCTTTTAGACGGACGACGCCCTTTTTTAGGGGACGCCCTATTATAACAAAAATAATGCCCTTATAGTTGAATATCTCGTAAATGGATACCTGAATCAAAAAATCGTCCTAGCAACCCTCACTATGAGGTGGATGCGAGAAAAAAATCATCCTTATTTTACGTTCCCAAGTCCGAACTTTTTTTTTTCGTGTTTTTATTTTAGCACTTTGTCGATATAGTATAATATACATATCCATGCAAAATTTCCTATTTCTAGAACTAACCGTCTGGACGGTAGGCTGAAGACTGAGTGACTGATAAGAGTTTCATATTATAGTATTTATTATTATATTTATATATTTTAAAGATACTCAAATGTCAAAATATGTTTTCTTTTAATATTATGCATCTACCTCACACTGTGTCTGCATCACCCACAGGTTAGCTGGTAGAAAATGGCATAAGGCATTAAGCCCGTCTCTGTACCATATTATGCGCATAAAGTATAATTTAAAAAAAACATGACTAAACCATAACATACTAAAAACATTCCAAGTATGGCTTCGCGCATATTCAAAAATATTTTTGATTGACAACGCATGTTACGGGATCTCCAAATACCGGACATATTTGGAGTAGAACACCTGTTTCTTCAGAGGGAGTTTTTCCGGTACCAATTTCTACACTGGCATAGGTCTGGAGGTCTGAAATGGCCCATTAATTCGATCATATTATGAAACATCATCTATTGAAATTGAATAGATGATATGACATAATACGATTCATTTTGTGTGGCCATTCATCTACATGAATGGCCACATAAAGTGAATTGTGTTTAGTGTTTAACCTTCTGGTCTTCGAACATGTCGAAGCACTGCGACACATATTTTAATTATGTAAATTTAAAAAATGACTCATATTTCTCGCTGGTACCATCCCTCAGCGTTATCCGAGTGACATTGACGGTATCGTGATGTCTATCAAAATGGATGCTGCATGTTGCTTTAAATAGTAATGTAATAAGAGTTTTTGTTTTCGCTGACCGACTAGTAAAAGCGTTTTTGCATCATGCGATAGCGATAAAGCTTAACAGACCTTAAACGCTCTTATATTAACAGCAGGTTTTGTCCTTTGTCGTCGGCATAAGAAAATTATAAATTATGTATTGCCAACTAAAGTGAAAACTTGTTATTGGCTATTTGTTTTCTAGTAATTTATGTTATTCCCATTATTTGGTAGCTGTAAAATTTCCAAATTAAATAAATAAATAACGTAAAGAACCGTCATTCAACGATTTGCACGAGCGACAGCTCGCGGCTGTGTGCGCGGCTAGACGTATGCGGGGACAGCGCGGTGCGCCAGTTTCATCCCAGCATTCACTAGCTCCTTTCGTGCTTTGACATAATTGACAATATGATTTTTATAATGTTTAAGAAAGATTTGTCTAACGCGACGATTGAAATTGTTTCGATGTCAACCTTAGGCTTACGTCGACATGGCTGACATTCGCCGGTACTCAAGCTGTCATTTGTAGAAAGTGTCGCCCAAAGACGTGTCGCCCCTGTGACATAACTCATAAGTGCGTTTTCCCATTAACCAATCCGATATCGCGCCGATATTAAAACTTAAGGCTGTCTTTTTCATATCTTCGGTATAATTATTATCAGCGCGATAAGTCATATCGATTCGCGTGATGTATAAACCTTCAGACGCTACATGAACTTAGATATCCTTTTCTTTTCATATGTTGTAATCATGTCACTGTTTACAACTACGTCCCGTACACACGTAACGATAGAACTGCTTAGTTCGGTTAAATTTAATGGTGTAAACGTATGTGTATGTGTATTTAAAAAATAGTAAATAAAAAAAATTGAGTGACGCGGGTGCGCGCTGCCGACCCGCTGGTTTAACTGAACTGTACAGTTTTATCGTAACGTATGTAACGAGCTTATTTAAAAAGAAAATGTACAATGTCTCCAATACTACAAAACTTTAAAATAATGTGTAAAAACTAAAATCCTATCCATTTAACCGTTAGATATCCAGCAGGTATGCCATATTGAATTTTTAAAGTGTAGCCAAAATACAATTTCCCACATTGTGATCTACACCCAATCTATTCCACGTCACTCAAAAACTCAACCGGTATTCCATTGAACGGAATTGCGGAATTCCAACCGCAGATCAGTTCAAAAGTCAGATGAATTATAATATTGAAAATCGTAAAAGCTGTGATCGAAATATATTTTTTTTATACCAGTTTCATATTTATAATAAATTCTCTATAGCAAAATTACAGATTGGCTTTCAGTAACTGTTGATAGAATTTTACTTTAAATAAAATAAAATTGTGATTAAAAAAAACACTTGAAAAAACATGTACTTTTTAATGGAGTTCCTGTGACAATCTTCCAGCTCCAGCATCAGACCGTGGATATCATTATGTTAAAACTATTCATCTTGCCTGGATACAGACAAAGTACTCGTAAATCCTACTAATTTTATAAAAGTGAAAGTTTGTGAGGATGGATGGATGGATGTTTTTCTTTCACGCAAAAACTACTGAACGGATTTCGATCAAATTCAGTATGGTATTGATTTCAGCCCTGGATTAAAACATAGGCTATACTTTTTATCTCGAAAAAGTACAGTGTTCCCGAGGGATATTGTATTTACGCGGGCGGAGCCGCGGGCAACAGCTAGTACAATATAATACGATTCCAAACTCGATGGGGTTGTGTCGTTTTATTGCGGAGTTCCTATGCTCCTTCTAGCTCCAGCATCAGATCAGCTCCATGTAACCGTAATATTCCATTATCACGTGACTATACATGCAACATTTCAGCTCAATCGGACACGGGCAAGTAGGTCACATTTAACTTACAATATTTGGTTACACACAAAGAGACAGGTGAAACTGAATAAAACCTTGTAAAAAATGACTTTCTTTTGAAGCACTTTAGGTAAAATTTTTTTTAAACTTTGTGATTGTATATTAATTGCAGCATATTAAAAAGCCTCTACTCAATTTAAGTCCCGCGGCTCCACACGCGTAAATATACAGTATCCCCCGGGGATACAGTACTTTTACGAGATAAAAAGTATGTTATGTTTTAATCCACAGCTTAAGCTATTACTATACCAAAATTCATTGAAATCCGTTTATTAGTTTTTGCGTGAAAGAGTAATAAACATCCATCCTTCCATCCATACGGAGGTATGGATGGAAGGATGGATGTTTATTACTCTAATGGATGGAGATCCATCCATACATCCTGACAAACTTTCACATTAAGAATAGTAGTAGGATATATAATAGTAGAAGGATGAAAAACCAAACTATATTTTAAAATATGAAACAATTGCAGGCAATATTTTTCTACCACTCAGCATAAAAACCCCGCAGTAGGCTACGACAGTGCCTACAGCCTGAGGAGGCTCACAATGAGGCCAGTGATGATGATAATGAATATGATGACAGCATACAAGCCAACATACTAGGGGTGTCAAGCCAACATACTAATACAACATACACCACTAGTATGTTGGCTAAGGCAAGCCAATATACTAGGGATGTCGCACACGAAGATATTAGACGGCATTGGTACCTATGTTTCGTCATATTGAAATCGTGAGCGCATGTACACGTACATGCTTAACTTGCAAAACGTGACGCGCTTCAGACTAAGAACTTAAACAGCGATTACACCCACAAGTTTTAAAGAAGCTGAGAACTCAGACCAAATAAAACAGTGAAGACGAAGAACAGAGTTCTGCGAACCACACGGTGGGGCCGGTCAGAACTACGGCTCGCCGTACACACATGTCAAGCACACACATGTAATGAAACTACACCTTACCTTGTAATGCGAGCTATAGCGATGTGTGGTTTTTTAAAGGCTTTTATTTACTTGCAATGTATGTTCAAGTGGAATCTTGCAATTCAATTTTGAAGCAGAAATATTCAACCGATGGAGCTTTAATTTTCTATACACTTTCAGCTTGGATGACAATGCATAGAGATAACTATTTGACATCATTCAAAATCCAATATGGCGGCACATCTAAGATGGCAGGTTAGTTTAGTAAGTAAGTAGGCTTGCTAAGAATAACTCAAAAGTCAGTACTTTAAATCCAATATGGCAGACTTCTAAAGCTTGAAACTCAATCTTCAACCGATTGAGCTGAAATTTTGTTTACACGTCTAGTTTAGAATGACAATGCATAGTTAACTGTTTGATTTCATTCTAAATCCAATATGGCGGCACATTCGAGATGGCACATTAGTTCTTTTTAATGCATTTCTAAATTAAGAGTATTAAAGAAACAATCTTTTTGCTAAGAACAAGTCGAAAAATACAGTCACTCTATTGGATTTATGGCGGACTAACTTTTTAATGCTTGCCTTATGCCTACAATATAGATTTGATATCTATATTGTAGGCATAAGAAAGAAAAGGATTTATTGTGAATACGAATGCGAGATAAAAAAAAGTTTAGATGCTAAACTTACTGTTACTCAAATGCGTCTGGAAAATTGGTGTAGGTAATGGAATTTTTAGTCCTCGATTATGACATTGACGTCGAATTGTTCAATTCTGCAGCATCGGTTGATTACTTGGACTTGTGTAATTTGGTGAGATAGGCGTCAATAGGCAAACCTGTCTAGAATTTATTAAAATATTAAAATTTTCAAATTATGTAAAACGAGAACTAAAATCACGCGACAAGCTTTCAAATATTATATAAATTGTGTAATGCCGTCATATGTTAACAGTTAAAGTTTTAAAGTAAAAGCTACTTTTTTCTTTTTAGCGCATTTAAATAAAAAAGTGTTTTAAAAAAGGGTTTTTACTTTTCATTTAGTACATTATAAGTGCATAGCTACACGCGCACTACATACATAAAAACCGGCCTCAGTTTTTATTTGGCAAAGATCTGTCTTCACTTTTTTAATTTGGTCTGACGCTGAGAATTAAACGACCCATAGATTAAAGACTGCAGGTACAAGACGTAGGTATATCTGTTAGTTGAGGAATCTTCTAATTGCAACTATTTCTGTTAAATTATTTCTGTTAATTAAACTATTAATATTATTATTTCTGATAAATGTCAAAATCAGCCTTAAAATATTGGTACTTAATAGATATATTTCTGCACAAAAGTTTTTATAAATGGGTATGTACAATGGTGCAATAATACACTCGAATTCGTCATCCGTTTTTTGGCGACGTAGCGTAGCGAGCAAATTCATTAAAAATATTAAAATGCAAGGAACGGACGCGAATAATGAAGACCGGCAAAATTCGTACGCCTGACGTCCGAACTGAATAAAACTATAAATAAATCAGCTTTTACCGCTATTTTAACACCAATTAAAATTGAAACAAATATATTTGTTATATCGAAAGTCATGGTAAAAAAGTAGAAAGCGAGCGCTCACTAGGGCAACTAGGTGGCCGCGGCAGCCTGTCGAGCATATGACCTTGTATGAGAACCCACGCACTAAGCAGCCACAAATGTTCATATTATGTTTTCTGGCCGCCCCAGCCAGGCTGCCCCAGCAAGGCTGCTCCAGTTAGGCTGCCTGTGTGTCTAGTGCGCGGGGAGCCTAACAGATGTACGCCATTGACTGCATGAAGTCTCGGAAACTTAAGGAGAGATAAGTCTGGACAGACTTTTAGTTATTTTCATAGTAGAATGTCTTATGGCATCCTTTTGTGGAGAAATGCCGCCGATATTATTACAATATTTGTGCTGGGAAGCGAGCAATACGTTCGATTTAGAAAATGTCCTGCTTTGAATGCTCTGAGAGAAAAGTTTAAAGAAATAGGATTTCTGACCGTCGCTTCACAATACATTTTGGACAATGTGTTGTAAGTATGTTAGAAAAAAATTAAGTTTGTTTAAAACGTAAAGCATTAATCACTGTAGGAACACTAGAAATAAACACAAACTAGATATACCGGTGATCAGACTAAGTAAGGTTAGTGAATCTTTTAAAGGTCAATGTATATACAATAGAATTCCAGAAAACGTTCAAAATATTATTAATAAATTTAAGAAAGTAGCTAACGAACGTTTGAGTGCTAAAGCTTATTATAGGGTCAATGATTTTATTGACGATCGTACACTATGGGAAGGCCTCTTCTATGTACTATATTATTTATCCGGCCTTTGTTAATATTATAAGATAGTAAGACTAAGTTTTCAGCGAGTTTCTTACGCCGCGCCGGTTCTTCTCGCCGGGTTAGTTCCCGAACCGGTGGTAGCCATCACGTAGGGACAATTCTGTGAGTGTTATTTAAAAACCTATATAAAAATAAAACTTTTAAAAAATTTAATTTACTGTCTTAAGAAAAGAAGCCTCACGAGAAGTAGCAGAGAAGAGACATGGCACTATCCACATTCAAATTTCACGGTGGTTCCCGGCGGTAGTGTGGCCCACCCACACGTTAAGATTCATATACGTACAGTACAACTACATTCTTATGTGTCCCTCAGGCCTCAGCAATCATCGTTATTCTATGGCAGTCACAGACAATATTGTATTGACAACGAGTTTCCCGAGAGACATAAGAACTTGGTTGTACGGTACAAACCTATTATAGACTAAGTAAACAAAAACTTCATATTTTAAAAACAACACTAGCTTTTTGTAAACACCTTATTTTTTCGGGATAAAAAGTACCTAGCCTATGTGTTAATCCAGAGCTTAAACTACTATCATATAACTATATAACTTTATTCGTTCAGTAGTTTTTGCGTGAAAGAGTAACAAACATCCATCATCTGGATGGAAGTTTGTTACTCCTCCTCACAAACTTTCACATATATAGTTTATGGTTAAACGAATTTACCGGAAGTGATGTTCAACCAAAATTTTGTGAGATGCAGCATCTGAGAAACTTCATAATAACCATGTACTCCGTTTTACGACCTACAATATCGACACACGATTGATAACTATTTAAAAAGATCTAAAAAGTAAATGTTCTTTCACTCACGGCTCGACCGCTCCCGCTCGGCTTCATTCGTTTTAGAGGATTAGTCGAGGCTTTTATTCTGCACCCAGGGGTCCTTGCTCAGCATGCATCACCTGCTTGCTGCGTGCTAGGGTTTGGGAGGGAGTGAAGTCTCTCAGGTGCAGCATTTCACAAAATATTGGTTGAACTTCACTTCCGGTAAGTTCATTTAACCATACATTTTATTTCGATGTTGCATCTGAGAGACTTCATAATAACTATGTAGATGTTCAGCGTTTGTTGCAGAATAAAACAGTAATTGCAATCATAACGTCTGTCTATATTGAAAATAAAAAATTTCCAAGAAAATAATTACTACAATTTGAGAATAATTTATTATTATAATTTTACGGAATCAGTCTTTTAATTATTATCTAATACAGCTTGAACAAAAGCGTTAGCGTTATAAAGTATTATAAAAGCGCGCAAAACAAAGCGAGTTTCCTGACCAGCCTGCCGTTTTCTTAATCAAACCTAATGACACGCCGGCCCTGCCGGTGGCGGAGGTGGCGGCGTGCCGCGTGCTGTGCACCGTGAACACGTTCACGTCCACGCCGCTACTGCTCAGAGTTTGCTTAATCCAGCACTAAAGAATTAATTTATCTGAGTTTTTAAGATTTCGGAAATCACTAGATCTTTCTAAGTATGATAACACAGCGAGTGCAGGACAAATTGAGGGCTTGTCTATAACGGAATAATTAGTCTTGGATTATGCCTATTTGTCCCGTGGACAACGCCATGAGAGTTACCATCTTTTTTGATAACATTTATGTTGTGATTGATTTATACGGATAAAATGTTGACAAATATTCCAAAACTAAATTCCCATATAGAACAATATTTCGGGAAACAGGGCTTACTCCTAAAAACTCCTTGAAGAATCTAAGTATACAATCCTCATTGCAACGTGATTTACCAATGACTAGAGACAAACTAGACCTGTAACAATTTAACGTGCCATAACTTGCATTCTCATTAAATTTTTCAGTCAGAAACCGTAGTATATCGGCTACTGATCCATCGCATAAATCGACATTATTGATTTGGCAAAAATTAAACCATTGTTTTAATCCTACATTATACTTATTAATTGTACCTTTCGATAACGATTTTAAGATTATTTCAATGGACTCCTTCGGTATTCCACGCTTCAAGTAGGCTTGCCGCACAATACTGCACACGCCAGGGTGAGACAGGGCCACAGCAGGCGGCACTCTCTGGAAGGGGACAGTAGAAGATTTGTATTAGGTTTAAAATAAATTACGTCAGATTTGAGTAGCGACCGAAACAGTGGGAATCACGGCCGTGACGGCCAGTACGGGACAACCACTATACCAGTCGCTTCCTCCTCAATATTTTTTCCAAGGTTCTTAAGAATGAGTGCAAATGGCGGGAAAGCGTAGAAAAAGTAACCGCACCATGAAATAGTAAAAGCGTCAATCTCAAAGGCACCTGGGTCTTGTTTCCGAGAAACATATATTCGTCATTTATTATTTAAACGCGAAGCGAATAAATCTATGTTAGGTTGCCCGAAACCAAGTATAATCTGTTGAAAGTTTTTTCCATTTAATTCCCATTCAGTATCGATATTAGTGTAGAAGCTTGGTCAGCGTCTGTGTTATCGCGTGATTTAATATATGAAGCAAAAATGTAAATACGTTGTCTTTCGCACCATTGCCATATTATATCTTTAATGATTTCATTTAGGTGGGGGTATTGAATTCCTCCCATTCTATTAATATAGGATATAGCAGTAGTATTATCTACTCTAAGTAATACATTTATATTAAAATATTTTTTTACAAATCGATTTCAAACCCAAAAAGGCAGCTAATAATTCGAGGTAATTAATATGATTCTGTGCCTCATCCGCTGACCAATGGCCTCTAGTAATGACCCCGTTGCACGAGGCTCCCCAGCCCGTAAGTGAAGAATCTGTGAAGTTTTCCAAATTATACAAACTTCTATTTATACTATTAAAAGCATTGGATACAATATCACACCACCAACTCAAATCATCATATAAATAAGGCTTTAATGACATAATCGAATAAAAATTATTATTACATTTTTGCAAAGCTAAAAACTTTTCTCTCTCAAAATACTTAGTACGTGGCCAGCTGTATGCCACTGCTGGACATGCTGAAATATAAAGTGCCAATGAACTTCGCAAAATCACGTAAGTATAAAAATAAAATATTTTAAGGATTTCGTTTGCTACTTTAGAAATTTTTACAAGTTTTTCAGAAGGTAATTGTAACTGCATTAGCTTGCTATCTATCACAAAGCCGAGGAATCTACAAACTTGTGAAGGCACCATATTACTTTTATCAAAGTTGACAACAAAAACTAGCTGTTCAAGTTTTACCTTTAGTACATTAATAGTATTTTTACATGTAGAATAATCTTTACCAATACATAGTATATTGTCGAGATATGCAACTATTATATGACCCTGCTTTCTTAGCCATGTGAGAAGAGGCTTAAGGAGCTTTGTAAATACAAATGAAGCAGAACTTAAGCCTTAATACTTAATACGGAACTTAAAACTTAATACGGAAGGCAGCTAAATTCATAAAGATATTATTAAATCTTAATCTCAAATATTTTTATGTGATGTATGAATAGGTACTAAGAAGTATGCTTTCTTGAGATCAATTGAGGCCATAAAAGCACCTGTAGAAACTAATTTTGTAGCCGTGCGAATGTCTTCCATTTTAAAATACTGATTATGTACAAAAGTAAGAAATTTTAAGTTCAATATAAACCTAAACCCACCCTTACTTTTCGGTGTTAGAAAAATAGATGAAATAAAATGATCTGGCAAATTTTTATTGCATATTGAAATAGGCCCTATTTTTTTTAGTTTACTTATAGCTTTGCACATTTCGCGTTCTGAAAACAGTGGATTATTTGGTTCCATGTGCTCATAAGTTGGTTTACAAAAAGGTATTTCCTTTAACATACGACAGCACAGTACTGTCAGAAGTAATTAAAACCCAATTATGTAAAAAGAATTGAATGCGCCCTACATGAGGTACCTCTAGTAACGACGTTTCCTCTCGTTGTTGGCTCTGTTGCTCGTGTAGGAACGGCCGCGGCGCTGGTGCTGCAGTGTCCTCCTCGCCGACGTGGATGGCTGCGGCTCGTGCGAGCGGACCGGCGCTGCTGGCGCTGGCCTCACGTACTGTTGACGAGGAGGAGCTCGGGAGTTTCCCGGCGTTGCCTGCTGCTTGCGCTGCGAGAAAGCTTGTTGAAATAAAGGTTTATTTATTTGAAAACCAGATCTTTCTATATCCTTGGTATTTTTTATATTCTCACCAAGCTTTTCACCGAACAAGTATGCGTCCTTTTTTACACCTTGAATTTTATTCCAAAAATTTTTATCTAAATAAGGCAATATAAGCTTCTTTCTGTTAACATTCTTTCTTCAGAATGCAAATCTAGTAGAATCCAATCTGCTGTAGAAATGTGTTTAATTATTTCTAGTTTCGGAAGATCTCCTTTAATGAGTTCCTTTGTAAGATTCGCGAGGCTAGCTATTCCTAGACCTAGCTGATTCTGAGCGTTCTCTAACCGCTTATTCCGGTTTTTTGCCGCTTCTTGCAAAACCGCGGCCACCTCTTGGTTAAGTTTAGGGGCTTGTACCAGTAAAAAGTTATTTCGTATAAGTATCTTCGCTATAAGAGACTCCTTTTACTCCTTTGCCAAACTATCCATGATTATTTTACCCCAACTTTCCGTAGGTATGTCTCCACCTAGTGATTATTATGGTTCATTTGCCTCTCCAAGAATATTTAAGATTTCAGGTGGCAATATAGAGGTAGTTTCTTGATTAGAATCTACCGACACAGGGACATCTGGTTGACTAACCGGTACTGATATCGGCGAAGCGGGAGACTCGACGTAATCAACGTCTACAACGTCGATCAATGACTGTGGATTAGCGCATCGAGATTCTTCATCACGCCTATTGACATCAGGTGAGCGCTCGTTATCTAGGCGGCTTTCCCATGAAGGAAGAAACAAAAGCACGAGTTACTTTCAGAATGGCATCACGTGCCATCACGTTAAGAAACAATTTATTTTTGTAACCAGGGTAATATCTCGTATTACCACATTAAGGTACAAATAAATGACTATCTGGGTAATATTACGTATTAACACGTTAAGATTGTCGTTTTTGTAATATACAGAGACTACACCTTAACTGAGAACAAAGGAAAAAACACGGATATTCGAAAAAATAAATGTGGGTAGTTTGGTACCTTTTCCTTTGTTGCGGCGTAGTTTATTTTCCAATCGCCTTATTTTGAGACGAATATGTTCGTTGTCATCCTTATTCTTCTTCCCATGTTATCCGGCGATGAAAACTGTTAATTACACTATATCACTATTAAAATTAATTATACGTGTTGACGATGTCGTGACGAAAAACGAATGAAGCCGAGTTCGGGAGCGGTCGAGCCGTGAGTGAATGAACATGTTCTTTTTAGATCTTTTTAAATACTTATCTAAAAACCGTGTGGCGATGTTGTAGGTAGGTAAAACGGACTACATGGTTATTGTGAAGTCTCTCAGATGCAACATCGAAATAAAATAGTAGTAGAATAAGCAAATAAAAGAACTCAACAACTATATTTTACAGAAGCTTTAAATGTTATCCAATAAGACAAGTTTATTTGCAGTTAAATACAATGAATGTTTGTATAAAACTTGTATTTGTTAAAGGAATACAGAACTTAATACAATCTGGTCGGAGTATGAAATCTTTTTAAAAGCATTCGTCATTGGAAATGTTTGTTCTTTGTTGTTTGATTTTATTGTACAGTAGCACAAGTTATAGCCGTTTATACTGTATAGTGTAGAAGGTCGATTTCGCTAATCAAATCCAGCAATAATATAGTTACAATCCAGTCCTGATTTATTAAAACTGCAAAATGGTAATTTAATAAACGTCAAACCATAGTCAAACCCGTTTTGATTAGTCCAAACTCCAAAAATCATTTTATGGTATCAAGACGATTCATTCATAATTCAATAAAAGTAAAATGATTTTGTAAGTTAACTACAAGAATTTAGGTTCATGTCTGAGATCAAATAAAAAAGTGAAGATAGAATTTTGCGAACCACACAGTGAGACCGGTCTAAACTACGCCTCTAATTACAGGAATTACACAGTGTCACGCACACACATGTAACGAAATTCTACGCCTAATACGCCTGTAGAGCAAGCTGTCGCTGTATGTGCACTGTGCGTAACACACGCATAATACAAACATAAATAGCCTAACCAAGAGCATGTCGGGACATGTCTAAGGAGGGTTCCGTATCTATCAACGCGTAATAGGTTTTCTTTGAATTACTTATAAATTATTTGTCCGATTTCGCTCAAAATAAAAAATTTCATAAAAATTTTTTAGTATGATCTATCACTACGGAAACTTACAAGTTTCTATCTTCTATTCTCTATAGTTTAGAAACACCAGGGGGGACCAACTTATAAACCACTTTGGAGGTCGATTACTCGAATAGTATAGACTTTGGAAAAAAGTCATGTATGAAACTTAGCCTTTATTTCAAAAGACCTATCCAAAGGTACCACACGACGGGTAGAATGAAAACATATTTTTCATCCCCACTTCATATGTATGGAGAGCCACCCCTAAAAAATAAAATAATTATTATTTTATGATGCCAAAACTGAGCATACAGTATTTAACTACACCAAATTTCATCCATTTACATTCATAATCACAGAAGCTAGAAGCGCGGACAGACAGACCGGACAGTGTGAAACTGTAAGGGTTTCTTCAGTGTTACGGAACCCTAATAATCAGCCTTTTTGTTTGACAAAGCTATGATTTCACTTTATTATTTGGTGTAGGACGTAGGTAAGGTGTAGGTACAAACACAGAAGAATGTAGGTGAATTTGTAGCATTTTCTACAAATCTAAGTCACGGACGCTGACGTTTCATATTTTTTGTACGTTTCCACAAGACAGTTTGAGAAAATATCTAACAAAGTACTTAGCTCTATTTATCATTATATTCCAATAATGACTGGTTAGAATTTTTATCACTCAAAGGCCCATATTTCACTATAGCCCCGGGGTCGGCAACCTTTTGACAGACATGGGTCACATAGTGAAAACAAAGGCGGGCCGCACTTGCAAGATAATTGTGTACCTGATATAGATCTATTGTAGCCTGTAGGTTATATTTGGTAGGTAATATTAAAAATGCAAAATCATTTGCTTATATTCAACTAGCTTTTGCCCGCAGCTTCGCCCGCGTGGGATAGTGCTCGTGGCAAAAAACTTCTTTAGGAAATATACCTGCAATATAGTAAGTAATAGCACAGAGTAAAAAAATATATTTTATAATAAATTTTCACACGTACTTTTTCATTTTATGATATCTCCTAGATAAGGATAATTAAATTGTATCCGTCCAAATAGCTACTGAAAAACCAAAATTATTTATTTTTAGTTCTAAATTTAAACTAATTTTCTTTTTAAAACTTAGAATGGGTATAGGATATATACAGTACAGTACATATACAGTACATATACATACATATACAGTACATATACATACATATACAGTACATATACATACATATTATACAGTACATATACATACATATACAGTACATAGACATACATACACAGTACATATACATACAAATGCAGTACATACACAGTACATATACATGCATATACATACATATACAGTACATATACAGTACATATACAGTACATATACATACATATACATACATATACAGTACATATATATACATATACATACATATACAGTACATATACATACATATACAGTACATATACATACATATACAGTACATATACATACATATACATACATATACAGTACATATACATACATATACAGTTCATATACAGTACATATACAGTACATATACATACATATACAGTTCTAATACAGTACACATGTAGTACATATACAGTACACATACAATACATATACACTACATATACAGTACATATACATACATATACAGTTCATATACAGTACACATGTAGTGCATATACAGTACATATACAGTACATATAGAGTACATATACAGTAGATATACAGTACATATAAAGTACATATACAGTACATATACATACATATACAGTACATATACAGTACATATACAGTACATATACAGTACATATACAGTACATATACAGTACATATACATACATATACAGTACATATACAGTACATTTATAGAACATATACAGTTCATATACAGTACACATGTAGTACATATACAGTACACATACAGTACATATACAGTACATATACATACATATACAGTTCATATACAGTACACATGTAGTACATATACAGTACACATACAATACATATACACTACATATACAGTACATATACATACATATACAGTTCATATACAGTACACATGTAGTGCATATACAGTACATATACTGTACATATAGAGTACATATACAGTAGATATACAGTACATATAAAGTACATATACAGTACATATACATACATATACAGTACATATACATACATATACAGTACATATACAGTACATATACATACATATACATACATATACAGTACATATACAGTATATATACAGTACATATACATACATATACAGTACATTTATAGTACATATACAGTACATATACAGTACATATACATACATATACAGTTCATATACAGTACACATGTAGTACATACACAGTACATATACAGTACATATACAGTGCATATACAGTACATATACAGTACATATACATTACATATACAGTGCATATACAGTACATATCAGTCCATATACAGTATACATACAGCAAATATACAGTACATATAAAGCACATATACAGTACATATACATACATATACAGTACATATACAGTACATATACAGTACATATACAGTACATACACATATACAGTACATATACATACATATACAGTACATATACATACAGATACAGTACATATACATACATATACAGTACATATACATACATATACAGTACATATACATACATATACAGTACATATACATACATATTATACAGTACAGTACTGTAGATGTATGTATACGTACCGTATATGTACTGTATATCTACTGTATATGTATGTATATGTACTGTTTATGTACTGTATATGTACTACATGTGTACTGTATATGTACTGTATATGTACTGTATGTGTACTGTATATGTATGTATATGTACTGTATATGTATGTCTATGTACTGTATATGTAGTGTATATGTACTGTATATGTATGTATATGTACTGTATATGTATGTTTATGTACTGTATATGTACTGCATATGTACTGTATATGTACTGTATATATACTGTATATGTACTTTTTTTTTATCGGGCAATTGGCCCACCACACTTACCCACCACTGCAACTCCTGTGTAGCCAGGATCGACAGTGGTAACCAACCGCAAAAACCCTTTGATATGATCTCAGGGGTGCCCGGGGGACATGCTAAATCTGTCTTGGAACCCGCAACGAAATTAATCAGAAGATTGTAGGAGGAGTAGGAAGTATTCCAGTTTCCCTCCCCAAGCAAAGCGGGAGACAGCAAGAATTGTGATGACAAAAATTCAGAATTAAAGGGGAAGCACCACGGGAATAACATGTTTTTTTTTTTTAAACTGTATATGTACTGTACAAGTACTGTATATGTACTATATATATACTGTATATGTACTGTACATGTACTGTATATGTACTGTATATATACTGTATATGTACTGTATATGTACTGTATATGTATGTAATTGTACTGTATATGTATGTATATGTACTGTATGTGTACTATAAATGTACTGTATATTTACTATATATGTACTGTATATGTATGTATATGTACTGTATATGTACTGTATATGTACTATATATATATATACTGTATATGTACTTTATATGTACTATATATGTACTGTATAAGTACTGTATATGTACTGTATATGTATGTATATGTACTGTATATGTATATATATGTACTCTAATTGTACTGTGTATGTACTATATATGTACTGTATATGTATGTATATGTACATATACAGTACACATACATACATATATAGTACATATACATACATATACAGTACATATACATACATATACAGTATATATACAGTACATATACAGTACAGTACATATTTTTTTTTTTTTTTTTTTTTTTTTTTTTTATTTGGCACAACAAACAATTGCGTACATGCTTAATACTAACACATAAGTAAACAATGAAATTAAGGTAATTACGCAACCAACACCATTATCCACAATATAACTTATTTTATGAACAATATAACAATAAATATTACAAGCAAATTGGTACACCGGTAACGTCTACATCATACGTCGACAGTTTGATTAAATAATGAAACATAATATGAATTTTATGGTATCAACAATCTTTGATTAAATTCAATGAATGTTTTTTAACAGCTGTTCTTTGAACTGAAACAAAGATAATACAAATATATCGATGTTCGTGAAATTATCGTTGTAGCTTTTCATAATTCGCTTTAATGGTGCCCTATCACCAGCATTCGTCCTGCTCGGTGTAGGAGTGTGTACAGCTTATGAGTGTAGTTGTCACGGATTCGTTGTGAGCGACTAGGTATGCGAAGGTAAATTTTGTTTATCAAATCATTACAGTCAATTAGATTGTGACAAATCTTATAGAGAAACATTTGATCAAAGTATATTCGTCTTTGTGTAAGAGTTTGAAGAGAAAATTTTTCCAGAAGTGTGTTGTATGGTAATCGTTTTCGTTCGACTTTATGAATTAAATATTTTAGATATTTACGTTGCACTGATTCGATTTGATAATTATATTTATCATATAAAGGACTCCAAATGCTTGTGGCGTACTCCAGTTGCGATTGGATGAGCGTCTTGTATAACGTTAACATAGTTGCAGGTTTTTTGAACAAAGTACATGTACGTCTCACGAAACCAGAGAGTTTGAAGGCCTTGGCAGTGATATAGACTACATGAGCATCAAAGTGTAGTTTAGAGTCAAAATGAATACCAAGATCTCTAATCAACGAGAGTTTTTCTAATGCAGTACCACAAAGAGAGTATGAAAAATTTATGACATTGATTTTTTTTGTAAATGTGATTGATTTACACTTAGTCAGACTTAAATATAGCTTATGAGCAGCACAATAATCGGATAGTCTATCCAGATCCTCTTGCAATTTTACACTATCTTCAAGCGATCTTATTATTCTAAATATTTTTAAGTCGTCAGCATACAGGAGGAAATAACTGTTTAGAAAACATTTGCTAATGTCGTCAATGAAGAGAACGAAAAGCAGAGGCCCCAAAATAGAGCCCTGAGGCACGTCGGATGTGACGGTGATCGCATCAGAAGAAAACCCCTGAATCACTACTTTTTGGGTCCTATTTGTAACATAGGATGCAAACCAGCGAAGTAAATTACCACGTATACCGTTATATTCTATCTTTTTCAAAAGCATCTCATGGTCAACCTTGTCAAAGGCCTTGCAGAAGTCGGTATAGATTGAGTCAACCTGTATTTTATTGTCCATACATTCAAACAAAAAATTTGAGTACAAGACTAGATTACTTACTGTTGACCGATTTCGAACAAAACCGTGTTGCTCAGGAATCAGTATACTATGTAATGAAGGATAAATCGCATCATGTACCAACCTCTCCAAGACCTTAGACAAGGCTGACAGTAATGAAATTGGCCGATAATTACTAATTTGATTTTTATTGCCAGCTTTAAATACAGGAGTGACATTAGCAGTCTTCCATACGCGAGGCACAGTACCTTCTTTGAGGCTGCGGTTAAATAGCACTGATAATGGAATACTCAATGAATCGGCGGTATGTTTAAGAAAAAGAGGAGAAATCCCGTCCGGACCACATCCCTTAGTTATATCCAGGCTTTTCAGCGTTGAAGCCACTTTATTGCCAGAGAATGTTATGTCATTCAATAATAAGTGACTATTAATTATTGGTGTATCGATGTGTACGTCAGTATTATTGTCATTTGGTTCATAAACTGAGCTGAAAAATTTGGAGAACAGCCTACATATGTCTACTGGGCCACTACACTCCTCTTCATTGTAATACATAGTATTAGGTATACCGGGAGTAGCAGAACGGCTTTTTATGAATGCCCAGAAATATTTAACATCCTTTTTTAGACTGTTTTCGATTGATTGTATATATTTGTTGAAACATTCTACAGACATTGACTTAAATCTTTTTCGATATAAGGAAAATTGATCATAATCAGAACAATTTTTATATTTTTTCCACTTAACCCATGCCTTTTCTTTATTTTTAAAGATGTGTATCAGTGGGCGAGAAAACCAGATAGGATATTCGTTACACTTAACAGGTCTAATTGGAACATGAGTTTTAATTATATTATAGAGAGTTTCATAGAAATAATCCACTGCAGAATCGAGTGAGCTAAAACTCTGAAGCATACTAACCAACCAATCAATCTTACCAATGTCTCTATTGACAGCAGAATAGTCAGCTTCTATAAAACGATATTTTGGTACCGGCAACGTAGCCATGGGCAGATAAGATAATTCGAAGGAGTTAATAATTACAAAAGGAGGATGTAATATGTCAATCGATATTAAAGGCAGTGGCGCAGGCAGACATTCACATAATTTATTTGAAAACAATAAATCTAAAGTACGGTTTAGGTTATTTTTAATATTATTACACTGTTTACAGTTAATTGTTGATAAAAAATGTATTAAAATCATGTTCAGTGAGCTGGTATTATTATATAAATTGGGCATAAGTGCAGGCATATTGTGTCCTACCCAATCAACATGTGGTAGATTAAAATCTCCAAATATATATATGTCAGCTACAGTAGAACAACAGAATTCCTGCTCAAGCGCATCAAATAAAGCTTGATAAGTGATAAGGGATTGATTGGGGGACACGTAAAAACCGCATAATATGTGATATCTATTAAATGATTTAGAGTAAAACTTTAAAATGACATAATCAATGTTGGTTGGCATGCAGCAATCATTAGGAAATAGTGTACTGTTTATGAGTACTCGCGACGCCTGTAAACCGCGGCGCACCGCTATTAACACGCCGCCACCGTCAGATTTGAAACTGAGAACACGATTCCTATCACAACGATACACTGTGTACCTCGTGTCAATAAACTCGCGATCTTCGATTTCAGGTACCAACCATGTCTCCGATAGAATAATAATATCGTGAGAATCTGCCATTATGTTACTGTATAAAGTATTTAACTTTGTTCGTAGCCCGCGGCAATTTTGGTAGTAGAAGGATAGATTATTATTACTCATTTTTCAAAACGAAATCTAAATATTTGTTACCTACCACTACATTATCATGAGAGAAACTCGCCTTTAATCGCAACACGCAAAAAATCGAAGAAAAAGTTGACTGGATACAGTATTTAATTATTATAATTAACGGTGCATTAGGAGTAGTTACTGTGTAATGTTTGCTATTATAATATAATTTATAAAATGTTATGTTTGAACACAGTCGAAAAGCTAGCAGGTATTCCAAAGAATAGGTCACAAAACAACAAATAAATAACATCGTTTGATTGAAGGTAAAAACAAGGACAGTCGCATACCTTGTCGCTGCACAGAGTAGCTTACTAATATTATGATTCAGAGAACACACACTAAACATTATGAAATAAACTATAGTATACACAAAACAACGACATACATCACACTAAAAATATCTTTGTTATAATAGTACAAAATATGAGAACACACACTAAAAACAGCTATAACATAATATTTAATTATATATTTAATTTTTGTGCGCCGTAAGTTTGGACAAGTCTTTTTCTCCACGAATCGCGATAACAGGAGAGGAGACATCACTCCTGGTGAGAATAACGCCATGCTTGATCCATACAAATTCGATTCCATTGTCCCTGGCAATATCCCGGGCTCGGCGAAACAACATCTTGTTTTGCAGAGTTAAATGCTCATTGAGATAAATCTTCTGCGGTGATCCTTGTACTATGTTGATTTGATCAGAGGTAATGCCTTTATTTAGTCGAACAGCTGAGATGAAATTATCCCTGTGTATTTGAGAAGAGAATTTTACGATGACGTTCCTTGGCCGAGAGTTAGTGGGATTAGAATGAGGCACCCTATGGATTGCAGAGACATCGCCAGCAGATAGTGGCTGTTTTATGACTTTTGCTATACACTCTAATATAGTTATTAAATTTTCCCCCCTTTTTTCAGGTAGATTACTTATTTCGAGATTACAGTTACGCGCCCTTTGTTCCATGGCATCAATTTTAGCTTGTAAGGCGGTAAGCTGGGGTTCGAATTTTAAGGAGTTTTGCTCCACTACATGGACACGGCTACTGAGTTTTTGCGTATCTTTCTCAAGGACATCGTATTTATCGCTAAGAAAGTTGATAGTCTTTTTCATGTCTGTAAATTCATCGAGCATCTTAGCAAAATTTGCATCTTGTTTTGTGAACCATGTTTCCATCATGGATAACATATTATCTTGAAATAACTTGAGTTCACGCCGGAATTCTGAGGCCGGATCTTTCCGCATTGTGACATAGTGAGGAGGAGATTCCTTATCAATGAGTGATCCATCTACACTCATATTTCTCTGCTCAGATCCGTCTTCATAATTAAAAGTACTATTAGAAGAAGCCATCCTTGTGTTGCCTCTGATGCGTAACTACTCTGTACACGGCGCAGCGGGAGGGCTCGTACCGACCGATAACACTTACTGCGCGCACGCACACTACGATCGTATACACCTTTAAGTATTGAGACGGCGCGCGCGACAATGCAAAGCGACCGGCCTGCGCAAGCGCTTGCGATGAACTGATATACATACATATACAGTAGTATACATAAGTATACAGACATATACATACATATACGGTACATACACAGTACATATACAGTACATATACATACAAATACAGTACATATACAGTACATATACATTACACATACAGTACATATAGAGTACATATACAGTACATATACATACATATACATACATAAACAGTACAATTACATACATATACAGTACATATACAGTACATATATGGTACATATACATAGATATACAGTTCATATACAGTACATATTCATTACATACATTCATACATATACAGGACATTTGCTATATATGTACTTTATATGAACTGTATATGTACTGTATATGTATGAATATGTACTGTATATGTACTGTATATGTATGTATATGTACTGTATATGTACTGTATATGTACTGTATATGTATGTAATTGTACTGTTTATGTATTTATATGTACTGTATATGTACTGTTTATGTACTGTATATGTACTGTGTATGTATGTATGTGTACTGTATATGTACATATACAGTACATGTACAGTACATATACATACATATACAGTACATATACATACATATACAGTACACATACAGTACATATACAGTACACATGTGGTAAATTTACATTACATATACATACATATAAAGTTCATATACAGTACACATGTAGTACATATACAGTACATAAACAGTACATATACATATATATACAGTAGATATACAGTACATATACGGTACATATACATACATCTACATATGTACTGTATATGTATGTATATGTACTGTTTATGTACTGTATATGTATGTATATGTACTGTATATGTACTGTATGTGTACTGTATATGTACTGTATATGTATGTATATGTACTGTATATCTACTGTATATGTATGTATATGTACTGTATATGTACTTTATGTGTTATGTATATGTACTGTATATGTATGTATATGTACTGTACATGTACTGTATATGTACTGTATATGTACTGTATATGTATGTATATGTACTGTATATGTACTGTATGTCTACTGTATATGTATGTATATGTACTGTATATGTACTGCATATGTACTGTATATGTATGTATATGTACTGTATATGTATGTATATGTACTGTATATGTCTTGTATATGTATGTATATGTACTGTTTATGTACTGTATATGTATGTATATGTATTGTATATGTACTAAATGTAATGTATATGTACTGTATGTATGTAATTGTACTGTATATGTATGTATATGTAATGTATATGTATGTATATGTACTGTATATGTACTTTATATGTACTGTATATGTACTGTATATCTACTGTATATATGTATATGTACTGTTTATGTACTGTATATGTATGTATATGTACTGTATATGTACTGTATATGTATGTATATGTACTGTATATGTATGTATATGTATTGTATATGTACTAATTGTAATGTATATTTACTGTATATGTACTGTATATGTATGTATATGTACTGTATATGTATGTATATGTACTGTATATGTATGTAATTGTACTGTATATGTATGTATATGTAATGTATATGTACTGTATATGTACTTTATATGAACTGTATATGTACTGCATGTGTACTGTATAGGTATGTATATGTACTGTATATGTACTGTATATGTACTGTATATGTATGAATATGTACTGTATATGTACTGTATATGTATGTATATGTACTGTATATGTACTGTATATGTACTGTATGTGTACTGTATATGTATGTATATGTACTGTTCATGTACTGTATATGTACTGTATATATATGTATATGTACTGTATATGTTTGTATATGTATGTATGTGTACTGTATATGTACATATACATACATATGTACTGTATATGTATGTATATGTACTGTATATGTACTGTATATGTATGTATATGTACTGTATATGTATGTATATATACTGTATATGTACTGTATATGTACTATAAATGTACTGTATATTTACTGTATATGTACTGTATATGTATGTATATGTACTTTATATGAACTGTATATGTACTGTATATGTATGAATATGTACTGTATATGTACTGTATATGTATGTATATGTACTGTATATGTACTGTATATGTACTGTATATGTATGTAATTGTACTGTTTATGTATTTATATGTACTGTATATGTACTGTTTATGTACTGCATATGTACTGTGTATGTATGTATGTGTACTGTATATGTACATATACAGTACATATACATACATATACAGTACATATACATAACACATAAAGTACATATACAGTACATATACATACATGTACAGTACATATACATACATATACAGTACACATACAGTACATATACAGTACACATGTGGTAAATTTACATTACATATACATACATATAAAGTTCATATACAGTACACATGTAGTACATATACAGTACATATACAGTACATAAACAGTACATATACATATATATACAGTAGATATACAGTACATATACGGTACATATACATACATCTACATATGTACTGTATATGTATGTATATGTACTGTTTATGTACTGTATATGCAATTTTATGTATATGTATATATATATGTACTCTAAATGTACTGTGTATGTACTATATATGTACTGTATATGTACTGTATATGTATGTATATGTACTGTATATGTACTGTATGTGTACTGTATATGTACTGTATATGTATGTATATGTACTGTATATCTACTGTATATGTATGTATATGTACTGTATATGTACTGTATGTGTACTGTATATTTACTGTATATGTATGTATATGTACTGTATATGTATGTATATGTACTGTATATGTACTGTATATGTATGTATATGTACTGTATATGTACTGTATGTCTACTGTATATGTATGTATATGTACTGTATATGTACTGCATATGTACTGTATATGTATGTATATGTACTGTATATGTATGTATATGTACTGTATATGTCTTGTATATGTATGTATATGTACTGTTTATGTACTGTATATGTATGTATATGTATTGTATATGTACTAAATGTAATGTATATTTACTGTATATGTACTGTATATGTATGTAATTGTACTGTATATGTATGTATATGTAATGTATATATATGTATATGTACTGTATATGTACTTTATATGTACTGTATATGTACTGTATATCTACTGTATATATGTATATGTACTGTTTATGTTCTGTATATGTATGTATATGTACTGTATATGTACTGTATATGTATGTATATGTACTGTATATGTATGTATATGTACTGTATATGTAGGTACTTTATATGTACTGTATATGTATGTATATGTATTGTATATGTACTAATTGTAATGTATATTTACTGTATATGTACTGTATATGTATGTATATGTACTGTATATGTATGTATATGTACTGTATATGTATGTAATTGTACTGTATATGTATGTATATGTAATGTATATGTACTGTATATGTACTTTATATGAACTGTATATGTACTGCATGTGTACTGTATAGGTATGTATATGTACTGTATATGTACTGTATATGTACTGTATATGTACTGTATATGTATGAATATGTACTGTATATGTACTGTATATGTATGTATATGTACTGTATATGTACTGTATGTGTACTGTATATGTATGTATATGTACTGTTCATGTACTCTATATGTACTGTATATATATGTATATGTACTGTATATGTTTGTATATGTATGTATGTGTACTGTATATGTACATATACATACATATGTACTGTATATGTATGTATATGTACTGTATATGTACTGTATATGTATGTATATGTACTGTATATGTATGTATATATACTGTATATGTACTGTATATGTACTATAAATGTACTGTATATTTACTGTATATGTACTGTATATGTATGTATATGTACTGTATATGTATGTATATGTACTGTTTATGTACTGTATATGTATTTTTATGTACTGTATATGTATATATATGTACTGTATATGTACTGTATATGTATGTATATGTATTGTATATGTACTGTATGTGTACTATATATGTACTGTATATGTATGTATATGTTCTGTATGTGTACTGTATATGCATGTATATGTACTATATATTTTTGTATATGTTCTGTATGTGAACTGTATATGTATGTATATGTACTGTATATCTACTGATAATGTACTATATATGTACTGTATATGTACTGTATATGTATGTATATGTACTGTATATGTACTGTATGTGTACTGTATATTTACTGTATATGTATGTATATGTACTGTATATGTATGTATATGTACTGTATATGTACTGTATATGTATGTATATGTACTGTATATGTACTGTATGTCTACTGTATATGTATGTATATGTACTGTATATGTACTGCATATCTACTGTATATGTATGTATATGTACTGTATATGTACTGTATATGTATGTATATGTACTGTATATGTCTTGTATATGTATGTATATGTACTGTTTATGTACTGTATATGTATGTATATGTATTGTATATGTACTAAATGTAATGTATATTTACTGTATATGTACTGTATATGTACTTTATATGTACTGTATATCTACTGTATATCTACTGTATATATGTATATGTACTGTTTATGTACTGTATATGTATGTATATGTACTGTATATGTATGTATATGTACTGTATATGTCCTGTATATGTATGTATATGTACTGTTTATGTACTGTATATGTATGTATATGTATTGTATATGTACTAAATGTAATGTATATTTACTGTATATGTATGTATATGTAATGTATATGTACTGTATATGTACTTTATATGAACTGTATATGTACTGCATGTGTACTGTATAGGTATGTATATGTACTGTATATGTATGAATATGTACTGTATATGTACTGTATATGTATGTATATGTACTGTATATGTACTGTATGTGTACTGTATATGTATGTATGTGTACTGTATATGTACATATACATACATATGTACTGTATATGTATGTATATGTACTGTATATGTACTGTATATGTATGTATATGTACTGTATATGTATGTATATATACTGTATATGTACTGTATATGTACTATAAATGTACTGTATATTTACTGTATATGTACTGTATATGTATGTATATGTACTGTATATGTACTGTATATGTATGTATATGTACTGTATATGTATGTATATGTACTGTTTATGTACTGTATATGTATTTTTATGTACTGTATATGTATTTATATGTACTCTAAATGTACTGTGTATGTACTATATATGTACTGTATATGTACTGTATATGTATGTATATGTACTGTATATGTACTGTATGTGTACTATATATGTACTGTATATGTATGTATATGTTCTGTATGTGTACTGTATATGCATGTATATGTACTATATATTTTTGTATATGTTCTGTATGTGAACTGTATATGTATGTATATGTACTGTATATCTACTGTATATGTACTGTATGTGTACTGTATATGTATGTATATGTACTGTATATCTACTGTATATGTACTGTATATGTATGTATATGTAGTGTATGTGTACTACATGTGTACATATACAGTACATATACATATAATACAGTACATATAATATATCCTTAAAATATAGTCATGTATGCCATCGCGGAGTTTTTTTAGACCTATAAAAGAGAAACAATCCCAACATACATTGTATTGCATGGTGGGATATATATATATATATATATATATATATATATATATATATATATATATATATATATATATATACCAGTATAGCAGGAAATGCTTCTTTAACTTTTGAGGAGTTAACCACTTTGTTTGCACAGATAGAGGCAATCCTCAACTCCCGACCTATATCTGCTTTATCGTCAGATCCTACTGACCTTAATCCTTTAACTCCTGGGCATTTTTTAATTGGCCGCCCGTTGATGTCTGTACCGACAATGCCTACTGCACCCTCGAGACCCAATCGATATCAGCTAATCGAGAGAATCCGTCAACATTTTTGGGACCGATGGAGACGTGATTTCCTTTCGGAGTTGCAAACCCGAACCAAATGGGCAAAGGATCGACCGTCTGTACGAGTAGGAGATCTCGTGCTGCTAAAGGAAGAAAATCTGCCTCCCTTACACTGGAGGATGGGTCGCGTCACCAAACTGTATGAAGGCACAGACAGTATTTGCAGAGTTGCTGACGTTCATACCACAAAGGGCACCGTCAAGAGGGCAGTTCAAAAAATGTGCGTCATTCCCGTGTCAGCAGAAGAAGTGTTGAAGCCCAGTCTCCAACGGCCCCCCAGGATGTCTATGCTTCCGTCTTGTCTATGACATACGGAAGCGGAAAGGGCGCAATGACGCGCTCGCGCCGGCTGCCTGCCAGGCAGACAGCCATTAATAATATATCACCAACTACGTTTACAAGGTTAGCAATCTTTATTTAAGTAAATACGGCAAGTAATTAAATTAAATAACAATAATTGTGCATTTCGGCGTGGACAAAGTTTACTTTACTTTGTCCACGCCGAAATGCACAATTATATGTTATGCACCACGGAATGAACAATACATATAGGACAAGAATACTCGGCGGGGCACTTAAGTATCCGTCCACTATGTCCGTCCTCCTGATTCTAAGCTACCTCCATCCCACTTTTCAGCCAAATCGGTTGAGTCAGGCAGAGGCAGGTGTATTGATATAAGTTAATTTTTATATGGATATTTTATGTGATTGAAATAAATATTTTTAGTTTTAAATTTAATTATAAGACTTTCATTTGTTTCAACAACAAAAACAGTTCCGGGCTGCAAGGAAGGTCACGGGCCGCATGCGGCTCTAAAAATATTAAAAACTAGCTGTTGCCTGCGGCAATACGGGCTATCCCTAAGGAACTCTTTCGGGACAAAAAGTAGCCTATATTTTAATCCAGAGTCTACCACCATACCAAATTTCATCGAAATCAATTCAGTAGTTTTTGCGTGAAAGAGTAACTAACATCCATCCATCCATCATCACAAACTTTCACATTTACAATATTAGTAGGATATTAACGTTGGTGTTTGTTCCGTTGGTGCTGGTGCTTATGATACAAGATCTTTGCATACTTAGTACAGAACCAGACTGACGTCGTGTGGAAGCGTCTATAGATATTATTGATATAATATTGATTGAATAGCGAAACAGCAGTAGTCTCCAATCTCCATGAAAAATACGTTGAACAAGTGCAACGCCTCGAACACTTCCAATAGCACAAACACGAATGATTTCATAGTGAGTTTCTATTGTCGACCGAAGAATCGAGAATTGAAATATGACATTTATTTTTCCACCTCTATAATAGTTATGTCTGTCTGCAAATTTGTTTCGTTTGTTTTTTGGGGTTCCGTAGTAGTCAATGAACCTTTATTAAATAGTCTGTCTATCCGTATGTCTGTCTGTCTGTCCGAACTTCTAGCTTCTTTAATTTTGAATATAAATGGATGAAAGTTAGTAAGCACATGGTTATATTGTGTATAGATTTCGGTTTTGGTATCTCAAAATTTTAATTATTTTATATTTTCGTCTCTTTATGCACGTGACGTGGGGTAGATAAAATATTTTTTCATTCTACCCCGTCGTATCAAGTAGGTCTCTTTAAATAAAATTAAGGTTTCATACATGTATTTTTTACAAAGTCAACCATTTATTGTAATCGGCCTCCAAGGGTCCCTGGCATTTCTAACCTATAAGAGATAGAAACTTGTAAGTTGTCATACTGATAATGATAGGACGTGCTAAAACCTCTTTAGAAAAATTATTTTATTCCAAATCGAACAATAACTTTTGAAGTCATTTAAAGAAAACCTAACTGTATATGAATACCGATTGTAGAGAGGACTTTACATAACCTAAGCGCGTTGATAGTTGCGGAACCCAGGAGGGTTACCACTAACTTACCTTACCACTAACCTAACCAAGAGCATGTCAGGACATGTCTAAGGAAGACATGTCCTGACATGCTCTTGGTTAGGTTATCTAAAAGAAGCTTAATTTCAAGACGTTCAAGTGTTTAGTTTACAGACGTTTTGCCCGGGGATCCGCTAGCGAAAATAAACTATCCGACGGGAACACTGTACTTTTTCGGGATAAACAGTAGCCCATGTGTTAATCCAAAGCTTAAACTACTACCATACCAAATTTCATCAAAATCCGTTCAGTAGTTTTTGCATGAAAGAGTTACAAACATCCATCTATCCTCACAAACTTTCACATTTATAATAGTAGTAGGATTCTTCAAGAGCAGTAACCACTCTGTAAATACTGTTACAGTGCCTAGGACAGACGGTTTTTAAATAACAAATAAACGCATTTCTTATAAAATTATAGGGAAATAGGTACGTATTTAAATCGATCCTTCTGAAGACATATGTTGTACCTTATACTGCACACTAGGTATGTATACAGTAAACACACGCAGAGTTGGGGGAAAAACCGATGTTTGCCCATCAGCTGACACCGACGGAAGTGTTGACGCTGCCAGTTGACTCGCGGAAATGGAGATGTGCTCCGCTTGCGACTGGCGAATACACCCAGTGGAGCAAAATAACGTGGACTATTGTTTTTATTAAAGAAATACCGAATGCTCGGGGTAAACTGGAGACAATAGCTATCGCTGGCTACCGATACACAAATTTTATTATACTATTAGTTATATTATACTATTATACTTTAAGTTGCCGCAACCGGCTACACGCATGTGGTGAATCTATACAAAATAAATACATGATAAAACTACGCCGAGCCTTCTATACGGCGTGTAATTATATAAGAATGATGAGATATTTTACTAAATATTAGGGCACTATATCACTTAATAACACAATGCATAAATAAGACTTACGTAATTTACAGAAAAATAATATTATTAACATATCCGGTCAATTTTCACTGCGTACCCTTGCACTACGTCTATAAAGCTAGCATGACAAAGTGAGCAGAATCGCTTAGAGAAAAGTGCAAAAATTAGTGCTTATTTAGTGCTAATTTAGTGCCAAAAACTTAAATTTGATGCTCTCATAGATTCGCGAAAAATGAGAACACTGCTAGCATGTAATTAAGCTAGCAGTGTATTCCCTAATACGCCTATATTAACGCGGTATAAGACTAAAGCAATGTATAGGGAATTTAGTGCTCGATTAGTGCTGGCAGTATGTGATAAAAAAATTTGAAAAAAAATTTTATTTTTATTTTTTATCAATTAAAACTGCCAGTATGACAGTCTGAACAAGTGACCGCGTTGAATACGTCAATCTGGATTAAAAATCTATGATTGGCAACGGTTAGAAATTTAGTGCTCGATTAGTGCTGGCAGTATGTAATTAGTAATTTGAAAAAAAAATGTTTTTTTATTTTTAGTCAATCAAAACTGCCAGTATGACAGTCTGAGCAAGTGACCGCGTTGAATACGTCAATCTGGATTAAAAATCTATGATTGACAACGGTTAGAAATTTAGTGCTCGATTAGTGCTGGCAGTATGTAATTAGTAATTTGAAAAAAAAATGTTTATTTTTTATTTTTAGTCAATCGAAACTGCCAGTATGACAGTCTGAGCAAGTGACCGCGTTGAATACGTCAATCTGGATTAAAAATCTATGATTGTCAACGGTTAGAAATTTAGTACTCGATTAGTGCTGGCAGTATGTAAATAGTAATTTGAAAAAATGTTTTTTTTATTTTAAGTCAATCCAAACTGCCAGTACGACAGTCTGAGCAAGTGACCGCGTTGAATACGTCAATCTGGATTAAAAATCTATGATTGTCAACGGGTAGAAATTTAGTGCTCGATTAGGGCTGGCAGTATGTGATAAAAAATTTGAAGAAAAAATAGTTTTTTTATTTTTAGTCAATCGAAACTGCCAGTATGACAGTCTGAGCAAGTAACCGCGTTGAATACGTCAATCTGGATTAAAAATCTATGATTGTCAACGGTTAGAAATTTAGTGCTCAATTAGTGCTGGCAGTATGTAATTAGTAATTTGAAAAAAAAATGTTTTTTTTTATTTTTAGTCAATCAAAACTGCCAGTATGACAGTCTGAGCAAGTGACCGCGTTGAATACGTCAATCTGGATTAAAAATCTATGATTGTCAACGGTTAGAAATTAAGTGCTCGATTAGGGCTGACAGTATGTGATAAAAAATTTGAAGAAAAAAATGTTTTTTTTTTATTTTTAGTCAATCGAAACTGCCAGTATGACAGTCTGAACAAGTGACCGCGTTGAATACGTCAATCTGGATTAAAAATCTATGATTGTCAACGGTTAGAAATTTAGTGCTCAATTAGTGCTGGCAGTATGTAATTAGTAATTTGAAAAAAAAATGTTTTTTTTATTTTTAGTCAATCAAAACTGCCAGTATGACAGTCTGAGCAAGTGACCGCGTTGAATACGTCAATCTGGATTAAAAATCTATGATTGTCAACGGTTAGAAATTAAGTGCTCGATTAGGGCTGACAGTATGTGATAAAAAATTAATCCCTAATCGAGCACTAAATTTCTAACCGTTGACAATCATAGATTTTTAATCTAGATTGACGTATTCAACGCGGTCACTTGCTCAGACTGTCATTCTGGCAGTTTCGATTGACTAAAAATAAAAAAAAACATTTTTTTTTCAAATTACTATTTACATACTGCCAGCACTAATCGAGCACTAAATTTCTAACCGTTGACAATCATAGATTTTTAATCCAGATTGACGTATTTAACGCGGTCACTTGCTCAGACTGTCATACTGGCAGTTTCGATTGACTAAAAATAAAAAAAACATTTTTTTTCAAATTACTATTTACATACTGCCAGCACTAATCAAGCACTAAATTTCTAACCGTTGACAATCATAGATTTTTAATCCAGATTGACGTATTCAACGCGGTCACTTGTTCAGACTGTCATACTGGCAGTTTTAATTGATAATTATTTTTTTTTTTCAAATTTTTTATCACATACTGCCAGCACTAATCGAGCACTAAATTCCCTATACATTGCTTTAGTCTTATACCGCGTTAATATAGGCGTAGTAGGGAAGACACTGCTAGCTTAATTACATGCTAGCAGTGTTCTCATTTTTTGCGAATCTATGAGAGCATCAAATTTAAGTTTTTGGCACTAAATTAGCACTAAATAAGCACTAATTTTTACACTTTTCTCTAAGCGATTCTGCTCACTTTGTCATGCTAGCTTTATAGACGTCCTTGCACTGCCGTCCGCCGCGCTGCCCTAGTATATCTGTATTATGGCGCTGCCTTTGAAGGTACGCAGCCGCCGCTTAGTACCTATTAGTTTGTGAATCAACGTTGATCATATTCTATCTATGACATAATCTCGTCAAAATTTAAGGTCACATGCCACTACATAGTATAAAACAAAGTCGCTTTTTTTGTCTGTCCCTATGTATGCTTAGATATTTCAAACTATGCAACGGATTTTGATGCGGGTTTTATAATAGATAGTGATTCAAGAGGAATGTGTATATGTATTATATAACATGTATAATATAGTAGGGAAACACTGATAATTTTAGAGGTTTCTAATGTCGTAAATAAACACATTTTTTGCGCTTACATTGCACGGTTGAACCCAACGAGATAGATCAAATGTACTACAGTATTGTATATCTTAAAAAGGTCTACAAAAAAGCCCGCGATTGTATATGTCTATCTCTTAGGGATAACCCATAATAACCATTTTTATCCTTTACTTTTTACGAGAAATAATGGCTTATTTACGAAGTGATTTTAAGCAATATGGCATTAATCCTTTTCCAATTTAGTACCTTAAATACATTGTGCATTTCATAAAGATCAATATGGCCCGTTACAGCATGTAATTTAAATGAATATTTTCGAAGATTTAAAATGCAGCGACATAGCAGTTCATACTTATTAATATGTATGGTATTTTCAGAAGCTAATTAGACGGATACAGTACGATCCTTATCAAATTAAATACGTTACTCACTTTATGAATTTTATACACATTATAATAGCCCTTTAAACCATACAGCTTAAATGAATATCTTATATTTAGAAGATATCGTAAAATTTATATTCAAGCGTGAAAAATATATATCAAGCGGTCTCGCACGTCGCGTCTAGGTGATAGGGTCCTGTTTTTACCCATCGGGCACAAAACCCTAATAACATTTTCAATATTGTATATTGCAGTGAGTTAAATTATTTGCTGAAGAAGTTTTTTTATCCAAGAACACAATTCCACGAGGGCGAAGCCGCGGGCAAAAGTTAGTTATATGTGTGTGTTAGCTTCGACGCACGACTGAAGTTTACTCTAAAAAGTAAAATTTGGTGTGCAATGCAAAGCAACCGACGCATCTTCGGCTAACATCGTGTGACACCGTACCGTGTGACCGTGTAACCGTGTGACCGTGTGACATTGTGAATTCAATTTTACTCCCATAGATTTTCACACCTCGGGCTTATATATAAAAATCGTTTCATAAGGAGTAAACTCCAAAAGTGGATGTCCTGAACCACGTATATAATATAAAGACAATTATTGGTAAATATCTAAGGCTTTGCTATTTATGCTACCAACTACGATTTACGAAGTACCAGCGTTTTTCCTGGTTCCAAAAGGAACAAACCTCCACTCCAGTGAACGCGTGACGTTTAGCTAACGAGAAAGTGACACAAACAATTATTACAAAATACAGTTTGGGAATATTCGGATTTATATGTTTAAGATCTCAAAAGCTTTCGAGCAAATGAACAATTAAAAGGTACTTACCTTTAAAGCAGTATTTCTCATAGTGGGCGTTATCGCCCACTATGGGAAATACTATAACGCCTCCTTGTGGGCGCTGCAGGTCTATGAGGGGGGCCTAGAAAAAATGTGATTTAAGGGGGCGATGGGTGATTTGTAAGATCAGCTACTTTATATTTTAAAATACACTGAAATTAAAATCCTCCTTCTACACAACATTCATTTATTAGTTTATATTTATATCCTATTTTATGGTATAAATATAAACTAAAAATATGTATATTAAATATTTATTATTTTTAATGCGTTCTCAACGCTATTAATAGTATTAGTTATACTTAAAATAGCGTTTATCAAACACTGAAAAATATTCATGTTTTCAAGTGTCGCAGGTGAGGTCACCACCTCTGAAGACACGTATTAAAATAGATATAACTACTGCTGCGGCCAAGCTGAGCACTTGCCGAATGCGGGATTTTTTATGTACCTGATCTAGTAAAAATAAAATAGAAATTAGAAGGTACAATTATAATTCATCAGGCGTTATTATTGCTCTCTCTGGTGAGAAAAGTCTCGTATAGAATATAGGTTTAATTAAACTCCAGGTGAGACTAATATGTGATTGAGATTTTTAAGAGCCCTATTACAAATCTGCACTCTGCGAGATTGGGTATTTGAAGCGTTCCCGACATTTCGCATTTTGTGGTAATTTTGCAGTTGTATTTATCGTTTTTATTGAAATAGGTTAATAAATTCATGCTTTAAAATTATATAAGCTTTATTCCCCATGAAGTAACGATTGTTTTGGTATAAATTTTGCTTAATAATATTATTGTAGATAGGAGTAATTCACAGTTAACTTAAAGCGATTTTCGAAGTTTTTTTGGCTTAGAATAAGATTTATTCTATATTTATATCATAGATATTTCAAAATTCTAAGGCTGCTACGAACTATACGACTGTATAGGAGATAACATTCTCATTTTATTATTTCATTTGCTTAGAACAGTAACTCAAAAAAGTTCCTTCGCGCATTTTATGAAAACTCTGCAATTTTGGGTTTAATTAAAAAGATAAGCAAAATTTACAAAAAGCGAGGCCTCTGCGAACTAGGCCAATAGCTATTCTGCACTATTCAATATGTCAAAATGGTTAATGTATCTTTGTTTCTGAGGTCAAGAACGCCTATAATTGGCCATTTTTCGCAAAAATCACAGTCGATATGCCTCTTAAGGTAAAAAAAATTGGGGGCGCTACAAAATAACTGATTTTCAAAGTGGGCGTTAGATAAAATAAGTTTGGGTACAAAGTGTGAACACTTTAAAGCAGAGGTTCCTGCATCGTTACGAATCGTTGTCCCATTACCGAGTAATGGAACAATCTTCATTTGTAACAAAACTTCATTTTGGTGCAGATTTGTCATATTGATCATAAAATATAGGTATATTATTTACTTTCACATCTAAAATAGTAGTAGGATAATGAAAGGTTAAAAACTTTATCCCGATTACGCAAATAATATAGCCATTATTACGAATCTACTGACGCCTTATTCATTAAAATCGGGATCCGTAGTTTAGGCGCTACGATGGAACAAACATCCAAGATGCATTAACAGCCAAAATCATTACCCTTCCTTTTGGCTTCGCCGTAGTCGGGTAAAAATAGTAAAACAAATCGCATTTTGCAATCACAATATATCAACGTAAAAATGAAATCATTCATCTCTTCTATGGTCTATAACTCAATACTAAAACTGAACATTCTCTTGCACAGTATTGTGCAATATTCGTGTATTATTATGTAAAGTGAACACATATGCTCTACAAATGTGCACAGATATACTATGCAATTGCCGTTCAAGTTTTGACCTAATCCTGGATAAATGTTTGACTTCGAGCACTGAGCTACATTGCTCTCTACATTAATATGCTTATATAGTATTCAGTTTGAGACCCACTGCACTGGATCATGACTAATTCGATATCAATTACTCAGCTATTTACTTTCCTATGGATAGGCCCACAGTCCAGTTTAAACGTTAAAATGTATATAACGTATACGGTGTACCCCGTTGGACCCAACGCGACATCTACAGAGACATCTTTGAGAAAGCAACGGCACAAGACAAAGTAATATTAGTTTACTTTGAAAAAGGTAAATGAAAAATGTTCCAGGGGTACATCCTTACTTTCGAAATCATATTATATCAGTATATCGAATTATTGAGTGCGGTTGAAGCTTTACGTGAATAATACTCATTGTTAGCTGATAGTTGAAATGAATAATGATAGATAGGATAGAAATTTAATAGTCTTTAACTGTATCAAATTTCTGTCTGACCGTCTGTCTGTTTGTCCGCGCGTCTAGCTTCTGTAATTATGAATATAAATGGATGAAATTTGGTACAGTTAAAGACTGTGTATAGATAGATCCCTAACATCATACAAGGAATTCATCATATAAGGTTTTAATATCATCTCCATACATGTGAAGTGGGGATGAAAAATATTTTTTCATCCTACCACATCGAGTGGGGTAACATTAAATATGTCTTTTAAAAAGGCAAGGTTTCTTACATGACTTTTCTAGAAAGTCAACCATTTTCGAGTAAACGGCCTCCAAAGTGGTTTATAAGTTCGTCCCCCCCCCCCCTGGCATTTCTAAACTATAAAAGATAGAAACATGTAAGTTTCCATGCTGAAAGATCATGCTTAAAACTCTTTAGAAAAATTATTTTGAGCGAAATTGGACAATAACTTTTGAAGTAATTCAAAGAAAACCTGGACATATCGTGACATGCTCTTGGTTAGGTTTTTATCCTAGAGTCTTATACCCAGAGCTTAATGTTTAAGTTTTTAAGTTTATATCGTGTTTTTATTTTTTAACCTTTTTCCAATTTACTTTAACACTGGTCTGGCAAGGTTAAAGCCCCGATTAAATGGCCTGGATTTTTTTCCCCAACTCCTTAAACATTAAACTAACACTATATCAAAATTTCAAATTGCCACAATTATGTTTTTGGGGATTAAAAAATTCACCTTTTCAAAAAGTTTTATATTGACTTAGCCCCGCTTCTGACCAGCCAGTCCTGCAGTCTCGTGTTGAGGTACAATAGGAGACACCTGCTCTAAATTTCCTAGGAGCTCTTCATCTAAAACGAAATCAAATCCTACAAAACTAACAATTGTCACAAATAGAGTACCTACTTACTTCTTTATCTAAAAATCGGTTGAAAATATTACTATAAAAAATTATTTTCGATAAAGCAAAATCAATTTTCCAGAACCTCTTCACCCAAAATTAACAAAAAGAGGTCGTGGTGGGAATCATTTTTCTCCTCTTGTGTAGCTTATCGTGGTTGTTAAAAAATACCCATCGATAGCGGATATCACCTTAATAATCCAACAATATTAAAATTAATTTGGAAAAAGCATAAAATTTTCATGTGTTTTGCTATTATGCATGAATCTTAATACGTGGCAATAAGGTTTATTGTATTTGGTGACTGTCTGGATTTAAAACACAAAATATTTCTAATATATTTGCTCTCCATACTCGGGAACTTGTTAAACAACTTTTCGTAAAAGCGTCCTTAAACCAACCAGTCAATTTTTTTTTTTTAATTTTCTATAATGTGGCAAATAAACAATAAAAATCCTAATTAGACTAATTGGAAAGGCTTCTAAAATTACTTGGAATATTGCAGGCCCAATCGAATCGACAATACTAAAGCGGCATACTCACGGTCCAGCCTGCAAAACCAGCAGCCGGCCAATAGCACAGAGTAAAAATACTTACGTACAGAGGAACACCTTTCATAGAACGTGTCAAATTTTGTCAGGGCATTTTGTTTGGGCGTAAATTAAACTAAGTCTAGCGTCAGTATACGGTTATTCATTAGGTCATGGAAGCTCCTATGATAAAGCAACATATCTCCTAGGACCTAGACAATGAAATATTTGATAGGTAAAATAAGATATATTTTTATTTATTCTATTATTTTACATACACACAGTACAGTACATAACCACTTTCTTGTTTGATATTATTTGTATTAATTATTCTTATATTATAAAGTTTAAACATAATGAAAAAATGTTATTTGTCGTCGTGACTACCAACAACACATGACATAAAAACACAAACTTAATATTTGAAAATGTAGACGTCCTTTCGACGGCGCACAATCTTGACGGATTTTTGACACTATTTCCGTGTACGCGATAGGAGAATTGTGCTCACGTCGTATGCGTGTAGTAGTGTAATCTAATCGAAAGTTGAGTATGTAGCTGTTTATCTGGACTTAACTTTTTTTAATATGTGCCAATAGTACCAAATTGTCCGTCAATGTTAAAAGTGCCAATCATTTTGAATTTTTTCCCTTTAAAGAAGAATAATACAGCAGCTATCTATCTCACAAAAATCAACGGCAAAAACCGATAAGAGTGAAAGAGAATGCAAATCTATGTCTTTTCGTTTTTTTCTCCTTTGATGATCTTTTAGTATACTTTTTTAAGACGTTGGAATTAGGACTTCATGGCACTCATAATAAGTGTTAGCACATGGGATAAAGAACGATATGTTATGTTTCTTCTATCACTGTCTGATTTTTATCCTACCACTCCGCTTCAAGGCTGCGGGGCTCGATTTTCAGACTAGACCGTGAATATGGCCCTTAACAATCGTTAAATTTTGGTCGAACTACTGTTTAACGACATTTGAGTTTTACAAAAATTGGTCCAATTTAAATATCCAATTACCCCTAGAAACAGTCGTGGAAACCTGAATTAGAATAAATACGTAGAAATCTATTGTCATTCAAATGTGCAAGGATTTACCTACATAGCTAGTCAATTACCTACTTTGTTTTATGGTACCCAAACCAAAACCTAAATTGTAACTAAGCAAATATACTACTATCTGTTAAATTAAAACCAAAATCGCCAAATCTTTAATATAGACATAGGTTATTTTCTTTTGTATGCCACATATTATGTGTACGTCAAATTATAATACGTTATAAATTTTCTTAGTAACTTTCTTTGATTGCGGATAAAATATTTCTGTACTTTAGTCTCACTGCTCTCAACTCTGAATTAAAATGTTGTTTTTCAAGTCTGGTTAGGACAATGCAGGCTGATCACATGTTTGTCTGACAAGAAAGTTGACCATTGGATGGACATGTAAAAAGTCGGTCCTGCACCTGGAGGCTATTGGATTTTCAGGCTGTCCCGCTCGCACTAACACACAATAGCCGCCAAAACGCTAAAATGTGTCATGACGTCACCTTCTTGTAAACATCTGTTGTTACCTGTCAAGTATCAAATCACACTAAACATGTCAAATCCTAGAATGCTTGGTGTTAACTTTGGTAGTTTTACTATTATAAAATTACTTATAAATGCTACTATTGTACTACTTCTACTAATAATAACGAAGAGAAACAAACGCTGATATTCCGCACAAAATATGCACTAAACTTCTAAATCTCAAACTACCTAACCTAACACTAAACTTCTAAAAAAAATCTACTCGTTTCTTACTGACACCCTCAACTACCTTACCGATATATACATTAAAGAATCAAAGAATTGGTAAGCTAAAATATCCTATAACTTAAAGTTTAAACTATGTTAAAACTTTGTATGTATTGTGTTCGTTCGAAAGAAACCATATTCCATTTAAGCACTTTGTTGTGAGTTCTAAAGTTATACTCAATGTGTCTATATTAGCACTCACGAGTTTATTTTTAAAAAGTTTTATCGGAAATAGCATAGCGAGGAGAGCTAAAAGGCATTAGAAGTTGGCTCTTGGCTGATGGTAGAACTGTATAGACACGACCGTGATTTTTTTTTTCTACTCAAAACTTGATCATTTTAGAGTAATATTCCAAAAGGTTACAAAACGTAAGTAAATGAAATATTTTAGGACCTTTTAAGACAAGTCAACAAACTCCTTTTATCCTATTACACAACGCGGCCCAAATAACACTGGTCTGAAACTTAATCCTCCTTCTAAAAATTATGTCATAAGTATGAAGATTTTAATGCTCTGCAGGTCAAAATGGCCACATCACATGAATTGTATTATGAAACATCGTCTATTGAAATTGAATAGATGATGTTTCTTGATACGATTCACTTATTGTGGCCATTTTAGACCTGCTGAGTCTATCCCTGTCGACCAATTTTGGCCAGTTGTAAGAGAATTATTGTTGTACTTAAGTGCGCTCGAGTATTCGCTGTAACTTTACACGAAATCTTGTCTTTCAATTGTTTAAAATATTCAATTCAATTGTTCTCTATATCTAAATATTTTCGGAATTTTTGCACAAAGTTCATGTTGTGTATATTTTTGTTTAGGATTTTAGGTGTAGTCTACGTATTTTATATTATGAGAGCAAATAAATTTGTATGGAAATCGATGGAATTGATAAAAAGAAATGGGCATTATTTTAAAAATATAATATGTCATCTATATAAGGTTTGGTAAGATCAATTACGGATATTTTGGGCATATTATGATCTACTTGTGCTTACGTTTGTAAAGAAGTTTATGCAAAAATATAATTTAAAAAGTTTGTAAAATAATATAATAAACTAAATATATATACTTTGCGCTCTCTAAGGCGCTGTAATAAAATATAAAAGTTAAATATAAATGATGGCTACACTTTTATATATTCAACTTTTTTACCTGCTACAAAATTCTCAGAAATTAATTCGCATTGTTCGCTCAAATTCTCTGACAAAAAGCACTGTCACATCAGATGCCCTGAAAATATTAATAAAGTTTCTTTGTATCTCCGTCAAAAATGTAATTAAAATCCCCCAAATAAAAATACATCACAATCTAAATTTAACCTCGTTGTAATAGCGGAAATATTTTGTTTGCAGAGCGATCCATGCTTTATTCGCTGCATGTAGCTTTTTGATTTCCTAACTGTATTGAATTTTTTAACGCCTTTTCATAATTTATTTTGTTGCCACTACATATTTCACCTCTATAATATTGTGATACTATAATCCATGGAAAGGTTTAAAACTGAAATACATAGAAATATTTAAAACATCCAGACAGTATTTTTGTTACAGACCAGTGATTATTTATAACAAGAATACCTTTATTAATTCAAACAAACAAACTTCTCTCCCCTAGTTGGGGTTGGGAAATAAAAGATCCAAGTTTTACAATTTTTTTTTAGTTTGTGTACTAATACTTGCTTATATATCAAATTTCAGCTTTCTAGGACATTAGGAAGTACCCTAAGAATTTTGATGATTATCAGTGAGTTCTGAGTTTTTAGATATTAATAAAACCTAAAGTAAGAGAGTAAGAGCTATGCTATTATAACTTTTAATTTTTCATAAGTCCGCTACTGGCAAATGGCAACATATCCCGAAAATTTCGTTTAACTGGATTAATCAAAAAATCGATGAAGCGCTTCGAGAAAACATTGCCTGGTACACGGACCAGAAAACAAGTACAGATAGTATGGAAGTCGCTGTCGCCAAACTCACACAAATACGCCGATTATCATACACCGCCCTACATACAAATAATTCGTTAGGTTGATTACCTTTATTAAAGGTGTGATTATTTTTACAGTTTTTAAATTTTTATCTAATGTTTGCGGGTTAACAAACGATTCTACTTGTTCCAAACGAGCCTTAGGTATATTTTTTACATGTTTTTATTTACTTAAAAGTATTTTTGTTTATCATGTTCTTTAAACGAGACAATCTTGTATATATAATCGTAATCTAGCCAATGGCTGCAAGTATTTACGTGAAATTTAGTATGTAGGGAGTTTTGGGGAAGAAAAATCGGTCCAGCTAAGTTTTAATCCTGGAAACTACGCATTTTTAAGTTATATGTTATTTTTTCGCTTGTCATACAACAAAATATCAATAATTTCGACTCTTTAACGTCAGTCCGATTTGCAGTTTGGTTAATTTTTGCGTTGTTCGGAAATTCGGAATGTGGTGGGTTCGAACCCTGGTATAATATTTATGTGACACTTTTTTTTTTATACCTTTTAGAGCTCCGAGCAAAGCTCGGTTACTCAGGTACTAATAATTAAATGCCTTCTCTAAAATACAAAAATATCACCATTGTAAACCACTACAATCCTTATTTTAACGGGAATATAATATCGCGCGGAGAGCGCTCAGTAGATAAAGTATCACTATTACCGGAGATTTATTCCACTTAACCTGACGGTGATGGATGTGTTCAGAACAGGCGGGATATCACACGGTAAGCGACGATTACACGCATCCTTCTTGCAGCATGTTAAGCTAGGGAAGCTTGTGTTATTAGCCACAAATTCGCGCTGATTACAATCATCAGTCATGCATGCAACGTGACCATACGTCCCGCTTTCAGTGGGACAGTTACTCTTTTAAGCTGTCTGTCCCACTGTCCCAAGCAAGAGCAATAATGTCCCGTTTTTACAGACAGACAACAATCTCAACAGTGCGAATCTTCGTATGTATATGAATACGATTTATGTCTGCTTGGAAATAATGCACCTGTCCAGAGTGTTTCTCTCATTAATAAGATATGGACAAGTGACTAAACACAGTTAATAATATTTTTAATTATTAAATAAGTTAATAATAATAGCTTTAAGATATTCTTAAAGCTTTTATTATTAACTTATTTCTTACTTATTTAATCATATTTTGGCAAGTTCCATTCCCACTTGAAATCTAGACTCGATTTAAGCTGGGTTCAGATATTATGTTCTTTTGTCCGTACCGTACCTCCTAAATCGCCGCTTATCGCCTAAGCGATCCAAGAACTCTGGACGCGTATTTCGCACACGCAATGTAACGTGCGGCAAAAATCATGCAGCTTTAGTCAACCGTGTAAATCCCACCCGAAAGTGCTGAATGGGGAACATGCATAGTTTTTTTTTATTATTGGCTTTTCGAAAAGAACATAATAATCCAGGAAATATTGTCTTTGCAATGGCATATCTACGATCAACCGTTGACGAAATACAGTCACAAAAGTGAGAACGTCGGAGAGCATTAAAAACGCTCCATACAAAAAATGATGCCGGGGCCCGGGGTTCGCGGGTTCCAATCCCGCCGATGGAACAAAAAGTTTTTCCGTGTTCTGGGGTCTGGGGTAAATATGTGTATAATATAATAAACATCTTAAATTTGTGTATAATATAAAAGTATTAAATATATTTCCGTTCTTTGGTACCCGTAACACAAGCTCTTCGAGAACTTACCACGGGATCAGATTGACGTGGTGTGAAGCGTCCATAGATATTATTATTATATATATCATTTATATATATCATTGTTTATGTATATCATTGTTGTAACAAAAAACGGCACAAGCAACATATGGATTTCAACAGTACGTAATAATATTCGTTTTTCAATCAGTTATTTATGTTTTTAGTCCTGTAATTTTTTAATTTAGCAACCGGTGACTGTTTTTTTAGCATTTTTCGGTCCATATTTATTTATGTTGCCTTTCAGAAAATATAAAAATTTTATGAATTTTTCGTTTTTCGGTCCATATTTATGTTGCCTTTCGGAAAATACAAACTTTTCATGATTTAAAACAAATGCACGTTCCCATTACCAGTTTAAAAATTATAATTATTGCGACATGCCTAACTACTTATCATGTCTTTGGTAATATTCTTCTTTTTTCTGGTTTGTTTCCAACAAACACGCTTATTTCCATTTCAGTGATGTTTGTAGAAGTATAAGGTAAGAATTTTAAACATAATCCTCTATAATTATATTACACGCGTCCAAAAAGGCATTTCAATAAATAAAATTTTATAGCTTTCCAATATTATAAAAAAAAAGTTGAGTGTATTTTATAGCTTTCCAATAATTATATAAAAAAGTTAAGTGTTTTCGTAAGGGTAGGTGAGGGTAAGAATTTTATTTATTCCCGCTCCGTCACACCGCGCGCCGGTGTTCCTAGTGAAATATTGCGGAGTAGTCGACTTGGACTTGGACGGCAACTAATTTATTGAAAGAAGATAATTAAAACGTTAGTTGTGTATGTTCATTATTTATGGAGTGAGCATATTATGTAGGACATACTACACAGAAACGCCTCCGTGGTCCAGTGGCTTCGAGCTCGGTCGTGGGTACGATTCCCGCGTTGGAACTATAAAAAATGATGTTTCCAAGTTTAGTTAGGACGATGCATGCTGATCACCTGATTGTCTGACAAGAAAGATAATTCATGCGTCGGATGGGCATGTAAAAAGTCGGACCTGCGCCTGATCTCTCGCCGGTCGTGTCGGATATCCGCCCCCCTGGGATTTGAGAGTAAACAAGAAAGAGTGCTCTTTTATACTCCCCACACACTTGCACTATAAAATTACTCCTGCGTAACTGGCCTCGTTTCAATGAAACCGGCCACCGTCACCGAAATCAATGTGGGGAGGTATTATTTATTACTACACAGAGTCCCTTAAACATAGTACAATATAGAAATGCTAACGAAGTTAGAAACGAATAGATATTAAGTACGGGACAAACCCCGTGATTTAAGTACGGAATACGTCACATACATTTTATTGTTTACTTAATTCGTTATCGTTTTTATATTGTTACCTTTGTTAAGCCCCCAGACACCCCCAGTGCACTTTATATGACAATCTGTATCACCATGGTTACAATTTGTATCGCATCTGTAAGGTATACTGTATGACCCCAAGACCATATATAAGAAATGTTCCAATTTTTGGACGATAGTGTAAAATCTTTTCGAAATTCTAATATATCATTAAAACTCCCGACGCGAAATACAAAAATTTTTGACTCTTCGTTCACAGCTCGTGCAGTCAGCCTGTGGAACAGATTACCAAACTTTAAGACGCGCTCAGTCCTTGTTTTTATATTTAAAAATGCAGTCAAGGAACATCTTATGTCACAATTGATATTGTGATCTTTACTATAGTCCATAATTTGTATGTATTATTTCTAATTTTATTATTATTATTCATTTATTCTGTAGTACGATATGTAAGTATTTGTGTATGTATTAATAAATATTATTAGGTCACTACTTAAAATAATATTATAAGATACTTAATATATACAATGTAGGTGTAGGTGGTAGGTGGTAGGTGTAATGTACACTTGCCTACATTGTATATATTATCTTATAATAAGTACCTATTATGAAATCTTAAAGTATAATAAGTATATATTAAAATATTTTTCTCTTTGCTTGTCTATAAAGCCACCTACCAGTATATTACATTTGAGTAAACATGTGTCATGATTATGAAGGTTGTCTGAAAAAAATAGCTTGTTGCGATAAGACCGCCTTTTGTGCTTATTTATGTGTAGTTTTTCTATGTTCTTTGTGTCCTTTTTGTTTTTGGTGCAATAAAGAGTTTTTCATTCATTCATTCATAGTACATTACTCCTTCTGGACATCATCATCGTCGCTCCCTACCCCTCCATACCCCGCCAGCCAGTTTCAGCCTCATCGGGTAGGTACCTCGACCACGAGCCTCAACGCACCGCGGCCTGGCCTAACCCTCATCAGCTTCAACGGGCATTCTCACTACAAAGACCGGTCAGCAAGCATAACACATCTCTCCTGGTCAGCACGTAGCATCGGCCCCGCACGGCAGCCCTCCGACTCGCTGGGGCCCGTGCAGCAGCCTCACAGTTCCCACTCACTGGGACTTCACTGCAACAGTTCCGACTGAGACTTTCTAGCACTGGCATCTCAACCAGAAGACTCAAAATTCGACCTCCGGTCTTGGGAGTGATGTGGTGAAACAATTAGGGCCACGATCCTGAATCGCGCTATCGAAGTTTTCACAGTTCGGCGCTATATATTATGCAACATGTGAAATGCTTACTTTAAAAGTGGGCTTCGGCCTGACAAGCATATCACCTTGCCCGGTCGGAGATCTCCCTTCGGGGCTTCCACTTTTCCCACAAGAATCCTACCAAGGCAAGTATCCGGATATTGCCCTATACCTACCTACTATAACACCTTACTTGATTTCTTACATTTACGCGACTATTCTCATTGTTTTAAACACTTACAGATAGTGTCGCGGTGCACTTTTCTTTTCTCCGAAGTTTGGGCTACTTTCCAGCACCCTACTAGTTTTATTACATGCAGTAGAGTCATGCCGTGACCACGGCTGATCTAAAACTATAACAAGAACATCCCTCTGTTTGCCAGGGGGGGTTAAAAATATCGGTATAATATAGTCCCCTAGTTCCTACATCAATTTCCTCGTCTTCTATTATTCAGTATACCTACCGCGAATTTTTGTGTACCATCATTAGTTACTTAAGGTATATAATTTACGGAGATACCATGTTATACATTTTTAAGGTTGCATTAGGGGAAAAACAGGGCTCCCTGCTAATGACGCCGATTTATTTACGCCATTGCCATTTGAGGCGCTGCCGACTGTTTATTGTATGCCGCACGCAAAGATTTGCATGGGATTAATAAAATAAATATTTTGTTTTGTATACCAGAAAAGCTGTAAAAATTGTTTACGCCGACAAAAAAAAACCCCAAAAAAACCGGCCAAGTACGAGTCGGACTCGCGCACGAAGGGTTCCGTACAAAACGGCAAAAAAAACAAGCTTTGAGAGAGCTCCCCTTGAATATTTATTTTTAATTCTGTTTTTAGAATTTTTCTTTATTATAGCGGAAACAGAAATACCTCATCACTCATCAACAGCTATCACGGTAAAGGAGATACAGCCCGATGACATAGGGACAGACAAGATAGACGGACGGACAGTGAAGTCTCAGTAATTGGGTCCCGTTGGGTCCCAAAGGGTAAACCCTTTGGGTACGGAACCCAAAAAAGTTCTTTCATACTTACTGCTGACGCACTACGAACAACGCGACACGTCTCTATTAGACGGGACCATCGAATTACGTGTCGAAGTACATGGTTGCAGCGTAGGTAATATGACATGCCTAAATGAAGCAGTGCCGGTTTTAGCATTACCAACGCCCCCATACAATGAATGATGATTTCATACTGCAAATATTAGATTTAAGTGACGTGAAAGTGGAGTTGTAATTGGAAGTTGTTTCAGTACTCAATTTAGAGAATTTACGAGTGTGTAGGTCTCACGCAGTGAGCGAGGTATAGAATACTTTTTATCGCCGCTACTGAAGACTATATAACATAGATTTAACACAATTTTCGTCTGACGACCTCTGTGGGGCTCAGTGGTTCAGCGCGTTGGTGCTCAGGCCGGGGGTCGCGGGTTCGAATCCCGCCGAAGGAACAAAAAAGTTTTTCTGTGTTCCTGGGTCATGGATGTGTATTAAATATGTGTATAATATAATAAAAATCTTAAATATATGTATAGTATAAAAGTATTAAATATACTTCCCGTTTTCTGGTACCTGTAACACAAGTTCTTCGGATACTTAGCACGGGGCCAGATTGACGTGGTGTGAAGTCAATAGAAGCGTCAATAGAATTTTCAGTGTGTTAAACTGCACCAATAAACAAAGTTTAAAATTGAAGTAGCACCCGAATTGTTCTTTAAAACACATTTAAAACCTATGTACTATTATCGGCCCAAACTTGCCCTACAAATGCGATTATATTAGATCATATAACACGACGTGTTATATAATCTCTAACAAAAAACCACCTTCGTTTATCGTGCTCCAGTCGCCCCGCGTTCATTAATAAACGAAAGCCATCATTTATTTCTGCGAGAAAGGGGATGCTTGGTTTTTGACATTTTTTTTTTGCTTTTATCTTCTGATGCCGTGTTTTTGCCTTTTAAAATCTAAATGTTACCATCTCTGTAAAGGTTTAAAATGTAGGTTTATAATACCTGGACTAATGTATCGGTCGCCAATAGGAATAAAATATTTAAACGAACATTCAAGTGTTCTCAACCTTAGTATGTTCAAAAAACCGTTTTATCAATTGGTCGTTAATTTTAAGACAAATCTTTAAAATGGCGCTGGCGCAAATGTTTGTACGTTCCTCAGCGAGAGCCTCGAGGCCTTGTTTGGAGCCCTGTTCCTTGGAAGGCCATTTGGAAGAGCTTAATAAACAATTATAGATTAATTCGAACACATGAATACGCTTCAAATGACGCTTGATTCTTGGTGTTATTGTTATTTTAATCAGAATCTCGAAGGGATATGGTATATTGATTGACCTACTTATCCCGGCCCACCTTCATGTACACCATCAATTCCATGATTCCATTTAGAATTTAACGAATGTCCCACGGAGCAAATATCAATTGAATGTGATTTGAGAATTGAACAACGTAACGTAACCGTTAGTGTATATAAGGTAATATAAGTTATAATTCAATAGTATATCTAGTGTCCCTATTTCTCTACTCAAGTCTCAATCTTCTTATTTTTGAAGTCGGTACCAGCCCAAACATTTGGGTATTTTCCTACATGTAAACATTTAGTTTTATTAAAATAAATTAAGAAATAATTAGGTATTACAACTTGATAAAAGTAAAAAGAATTAGAATTTTATGTGTAGTTTTGTGTGCATTTTTGACGTGATAACGTCTTATAATTTGATGGAGCCGGCTGCACGCACGAAAAAACATGACTCATGCGTTACCTGTTACCAGCGTTACCTCGCTAAATATGACGCATTGCCGTTGCCTCAGCTAGCCGCGCCTTAGGTATGTGAGCGGTGGGACGGAGAGGCGGGGGCGCTTGATGTTATTACTCAGTTCGGCGCCGGACTTCGCGGCGGCAACACGCCTACCTAAGGCGCGGCCAATTAGTTCCGCGCGCACTATAAACATGACGTTGTCACGTTCAACTATCGTCAGTAAACCGACTTTACAGACAACCGATTTTTTTATGCATTTCGAAGTCACAAAAAATGTGAAATATTTTTTTAAAGCATTAGTGTATAAAACCTACTTAATTACTATATTTACATCAAATACAAAAAGATTTACTATATGTATCAACATAAACGCGCAAAATTACGAAATATCAGAAATTTTGTGCATATGGCCATACATTTCGTAGCAACATTACTAGCGTGTGACGTCAACTGCTAGTACGACTTTTATATGTGGCATTTTCACGAGACTCACAAAAGTGCTTCAAACAATCCGCAATATCTTTGAAAATTTTGATTTTTAGTATAGGTACTACACTATTCATTTATTTAATATAAAAATACAGGAAAACATCATAGGTAGGTATTGTATTCATCCTTTAATTAATTAAAAAAACACTAATATTAATACAACTACGTCCTTATCTACGTTCAAATTGGTTGGTACCGACTTCAAAAATAAGAAAACTGAGTAGATAGTTAAATTTTTGCAGAATTTAAAAGGGGAACTATTTCGACGACTTGGTAGGTTACACCAAGACAGCACTTTTACTTCTGCCTTCAAAAATCTTTTAACTCTGTTTTATCTATCCAGTAACTGTTGCATAATGTCAACAGTAATTTAAAGAAATATAATTGTCAATATCATATTGACAGATGTCACGAGTAAAGCCTATTTAGTTCTATTTCGGTTAGATAAAAGGCTATTCTCAGTGTAGACTGTAGACGTATGTGTGTTAGACATATCTCATATGTAATACGTATTTGTGTTAAGCACCAATAAAGGAAAATATAAAAATTGTTGCTGTATTATAATTATCACCAATCAAGCGTAAGAAGGACATGTAAAATTATTTCACCTAAGTACCTACTCACTAAAAAACAACATCGGGGTCAAACCCATCCAGTTCCTCAAGTCAGTTCAATTCAAGCCTTATGTATTCTAAACATTACAAAAAACTGGGAACACAATCACCCAAAAATCCATTGTTTCGTTATTTTTAAAGTTAAAGATGAAGTGTGAAGACTATAATGAGACATTGTTGCGCTGTCAAATCAGTCCTTTTCATAGGGCACTCGAAATTGTTAGCAATAAATAACAAAGAGTCTGGCACAATACCTAATGAAGCCCCTCAAATTTCTATAGCGATGTAATGTAAAAGATCTTCAACTTTATAAATGACTGAAGAAAATTTGGCGCGACCGTACCGCGTAGGTAATTTCTAAGCAAATTTTACGGAGTTTTATAGCAATAAATTGGGACAAAAATTTAATACAGATTTAGATTACACGTTATAATGACCCGCTTTGTTTTTGATTGAAAATTATTTTCATTTTATACGTTTAATTTATTTACCTACCTTGTTTTCTATGGATTTTGGAATGAATGACCTGCACTTACTGCCGACGAATGACGTAATATCTTATTTATTCGACCAGTTATTGTTTTATTTATTTGATAAACTACAATTAGTTAACTAAATAAATATTAAATAAGATGAAACCTGCAACGATAGATAATATGGCAAATCCATGCACAGAACCTAAATCGCGCTATCAAAGTTTTTTCAATGCGGCGATATAAATACCACCGCTTAGGGCGTCTCAGTGGACTTCAACCTGGCCAAACGACCCGCTCGATCGGAGATAGCTCCCGTTTGCGATATTTCACACATCCATGACCCGCGACAGATTCATCGGGGGCACCTGCCGGCGTCAATCACCGAGTACCTACCTGAGCGAGGCATCCAGCCCCAACGAACCGCAGTGGTCCTCGACTTCCCGGGCAAAAGGAGCAATAATGATGACTTCAGGCAAAATGTGTGTTGGTTGTGATGTTGTGAACCTATAAAATCAAACGACTAGTGATACGGACCGTAGATGTTAAGTAGATACGTTTATTTACTCTGTGACGTTAGTATCAGGTCAATAAAGATTAAAAAAAAACAAAATATAAAATTTTATATAGGTATGTAATATTTTACATGGTTTTTTTGTATGGATTGATTATTTTTTAGTTTGCTTTGACTTGAACCCGCAGCCCACAAGTGTCTCACGGACACAATTTTCTGTTTGTTTGCGCACAAAAACTTAACTATTTATTATTTCTAAGATGTTCCCGTCATCCCGTCGTCAATGTCCCGTGCTAAGTTTCCGAAGGAGTTGTGTTACAGGTAGGTACCAGACAACGAGAAGCGTATTTAAGGTTTTTATTAAAATGATACACATATATTTTCATACATATGACCCAAGAACAATGCAAACTTTTGTTCCCTCGACGCAATTTGAACCCGCGAACTCCAGCTTAAGCGCCAACGCGCTAACCACTGAGCCAAAGAGGACGTCGGATTATTTATTACAATTTTTATTCTGAGTTGTGACTTCTTACGTTTATGTTTAGAAAAAAGATTGAGGTTCTAGGTATTTACCATTTGCTATTAAATCTATCTTTTAATATTGTTTTTAGTCGAAGTTTTCATTATTGCTATGTCATTTTGGGAGAAGAATATTATAAATGGAAGGGTAACTAAAATCGAAGCAGAAAACAGTAATTATTGTCTAGTGTCTAACGTAACATCACACCGAAACGAAGCGAGACATAGCCAAAGAATATATTAATATTATATTAGTCACGTTAAGTACCATCATTCAATAGACTTACACGAATGACAGCTCGCAGCTATGTGTGAGGCTAGACGTATGCGGGAAGTACGCGCGGCGAGCGGGGCGTGAGTGTTTTCTAGCCTGGACTTTCGTTCACGGGGCTGGCCGCTGGTCGTTTCGTGCTTTGACATAATTGACAGTATCATCACTACATACTAGTTTTATTGGTCCATGATACTATGAAACAGAGGCTTTATCTGACTGTCCCTATGTTAGATCTTTAAAACTACGCAACGGATTTAGATGTGGGTTTTTTTTATAGACAGAGTGATTAAAGAAGGTTTATATGTATATAACATGCATAATATAGAGAAAAACTGATAATTTTAGAGTTTTTTAATGCGAATTGTGATGCCGTAAATAAACACATTTTTTGCGCTTACATTGCAAACGCTGGCGGAACCCTACGAGATAGATCAAAATAATGTACTAAAGTATTGTACCTACACCTTTAAAAGGTTTACCTTTAAGGTAAAGGTTTAGTTCGAATGTCAGGTTGCATTGCGCTGCACAACCCATGATGTCAAATGAAACGTGTATCTTTTTATGTAGTGAATGAAGTTAAAATTTGAATAGGTATCTTAATTATTATTTTTAAACAAAAATTAAACCGACTTCTAAAGTAAAAATGCACAAAAAAGTATGTAAAATATTATAAGAAGTACCTATAATATCATCATTATATCATGATTTATGGTGTGATGATGGTGGTGATGATGATGATTACTTTAATTGACATAGTGGCTTATGCTTGCAGTTCTTTAAGCAACGCCAAAATTCCCAAACATATATATATATATATATATATATATATATATATATATATATATATATATATATCTTCAGTTTTATGCAGTACTTTTGGATCCAAAATCTCCATGGATCCCATCATCAGGTTACCACTTTTGTGAAAACGGGACCAACTTCGAAGTCTTATACCAATTACATCAAAAAAAGAAAGAAAAGAAAATCGGTCAACAGACGGCGGAGTCATCGTTGAACATACAAAAAAAAAAGAAAAATAATACATACAGCCGAACGTATAACCGCCTCCTTTTTTTGGAAGTCGGTTAAAAAGCAGCGCCACGTAGCGTCGCGTACCGTCGCGGTCTGAAATTACTCTAATAGTGAAAGATAAAATTAAAGGTTTGGCTGGCGGCATTACTAACGAACTTTGTTCGCAGGTCCACTTCCTGAGGATGTTTTGAGTTCGGGGCGACACGCGCGTCTAATTTTGCACCCTGCATGGTGGTGTGGTGCCTTGCACGATCTTGCTGATATTGTTACTTGTGTGGTCGCGCTGTTTGCACGATCTTGTTTCTGAGTGTACGCATAAGCATTGTGAGAGGGAGCTGTGCTATACGCATGCTTATGCGTGCACTATTTGCTTGCAGGTTGTGAGTATTTTTTCGCGGGATATTATAATATTAATTAAATTGTAAGTGAAAGATAAATCAATGTCTTATCCCTATTTGTACGGTTTTTGTATTTTGGTTGTTTTTTAATACGACGTACAAATTACGACTTTATAGGAATGTAATTAAGTGATATCTTAAATTTATAGCAATATGTCATTTAGCGCTCATTTTTACATTTAAATCATATATATTGTAAAATATCCCACTTACATTGCAACTAAAGTCGTAATAAATGACATGTACTTAATAATAGGTTTCTCGACCAGAGTAGTGCTAGTACCGGTCCCGATATCGCCAATCTCTTTGCATCTCACTTTTCCTCGGTTTACGTCCCCAGTACGGTCTGTGTCCAGCGACCAGTTGTGTGTAATGGGCAATCATTGGGAGGAATTAGCATTACCGACTCACTGGTCCTTAGACAAATTAACAAACTGGACATAAACAAGGGGGCAGGGCCCGATGGCATCCCACCTATTTTTATTTAAAAAAGCAGTAAAAACTTAGCATACCCTCTTGCTTTCATTTTTAACCATTCTTTGAGCACTGGCAAGTTCCCTTCGCTCTGGAAGAGAGCTAGAGTGGTCCCCGTATACAAAAAAGGCGATGAAAGCAACGTTTCCAATTATAGACCAATCTGTATTTTATCCTGCTTTTCAAAGCTCTTTGAATGTCTCGTTTACCCAATTGTTTCGTCTCACTTTGAGCCAATTCTCAACGACTTCCAACACGGTTTCAGAAAGAATAGATCAACAGAGACTAATCTACTCGCATATACGTCATACATTTCGCATGCAGTCGACTCGAGGTTGCAGGTTGACGCAATATATACCGACTTTTCCACCGCATTTGACAGAGTGGATCACGCGTTATTGATTTGTAAACTGGAGACGTGTGGTATCTTCGGTGCCCTACTAGCCTGGTTTACTTCATACCTAAATGGCAGAATACATTTCGTATGTATAGATGGTTTTGAGTCACTGCTCTATCTTGCTCTATCTGGAGTTCCCCAGGGATCCCATCTAGGTCCTTTACTATTCTCAGTATTCATAAATGATGTTGTTCAGGTGATAAAATACTGTATGCGTTCAATGTTCGCAGACGATCTCAAATTGTATGTGATTGTACACTCACCAAGAGAGTCGCTACTTCTGCAAGAGGATCTAGACAGTATTAGCAAATGGTGCTCTGACAATAAAATGACATTGAATCCTAAAAAGTGCTTTCATGTTAAATTTACTAGAAAAAAGTTACCATATCCCTCCAAGTATTTGTTGGATGGGTGTACTCTCGGTGAAGTGAATGAAATACGTAACCTCGGTGTCACTCTGGACACGAAGCTCACCTTCAACTCTCACTTGAATAACATCGTTAAAAAGGCGTCGCAGATGATGGGATTTATAAAACGTAACAGCAAGGATTTCTCTATTAATACAAAGTAGTAGTAGTAATAGTAAGGAGTCATCTCGAATACGCTAGCTCCATCTGGAACCCTGCTACCGCCGTTCTGTCGCAGCGAATTGAAGCAATACAAAGGTCGTTTACAAGGCATTTAGCCTTCAGAAGCAGCGGTATATCTCATAGGGCACGGTATATCCAACGTCTCGGGTTCTTCAAAATCATTTGCCTTAAGATGCGGAGAACTACTCACTGTCTTTTACTTCTCCACAAAATTGTCAATGGCCATACAGGTTGCACCGAACTCCTACATTATTTGTCACTGACCGTACCTTACAACTTACCACGTAAACCTATTACTAAAATCCTACGGGGTCCTGATTCCAAAACCAATCTAGGGTCTAATGCTCCTATCTCCAAAATGTGTAGTGAATATTGTACGATCAACAACGCATTGACCGATATCGATATCTTTCATGATTCTTTTAGCCAGTTCAAAAACAAAATTTGCAAGCACTTCTATGTGGTTAATGACATCGAAAGATGATAATAATGAATGTAATATGTATCACAATAACTCTATCAATAAATTATTATTATTTATTTCTTGTAATGAACTCTATGTCGATTAAGTTACGTAAACTGTGATGTTATTTGCTTTAATTTAAATTTTCGTAGATTTTCCTTTTTTAATAATTATTATTAGTATTAATTTATTAATTATAAATGTTAACTAAAATTTATTAATATTGCCTAAAATTTTAAATAAAATTACAGATATGGCCCATTTCATCTAGTTTTAAAATTGTGTTTTTATCTTCTAATTTTATTTCATTTAAACTGCTCTTAGTTAAGATGTAAATGTTTTGTCGTAGTTTTAAGTTATTTATTATTATGAAATTTAGCTTGTTATTACTGTTATAATTAATTTGCATGAAATTTTAATTTTATTTAATTCAAAATCATATTTTATCGATTTAATTGTGTTGTTAAGAAACCAAATTTTATATTGTATTTGTAGAGCTATAATCGTGAATGCTGTGTCGCCTGTTAAGGTACATGCATCGGTACAAATTACTATTATTGTGTTTAACAAGGTTTTAATGTATGTACTGTTTGGTGTCCTTAATTTAAATAAATAAATAAATAATAATAAAACAAAAATGATATTTTTATTAACATTTATTTGTACATATAAATATCCTAATGAAGCTAACAAAGTAATGTATACCAACTATACGACTTTACATAGTTAATTACCAGATTTACTCTTGATTAAAATTGCAAAATACGTTTTTAAGTGAATATAGCAAATACTTGAATAATTATATAACATTGGGGGATTATAATTGCACTTTGCAGATAAATTATAGTACTAACAATTTTATGTTTTAGGCTGGGTTATCCAGTGGGCCCGGGAAAATTAACAGCACTGAAAATAAAACTCTGCCCTACAACAATAGAGTTGAAAATCGAAGTGTCGAGCTGTCATATATGACATTGACATTTGACCCGACACTTGTGTTCGATTTTCAAATCTGTTGCATTAGCGCAGAGTTCTATTTTCAGTGCTCTGAATTCTTACGGATTCTGGACAATATAGTCCCAGCCTTAGATAAAAAAAAATTTCAAATAGGTAAGTACCAACATTCACACTTCAAATAATTTTGTATTCTACCTACAGCCCAAGCTAGCTCATTTAGAATGCAGTAATTGCAAAATTATAGTATTTATCATACTGTGTATTTAGGGTTTTTATCATTTTGGTGTGTACCGATTTATCTTGCTGCTAATGAGTATAAGAGTATATCAATGAAAAACCTAGATTTTTATATAGTTTCCACTCTAATACACTCATTTGGAATATTTCGTAGTTTTGTCCCTATTGTGTGTATAATATTATGTAAAATTATTTAATGACTATTACAATATGTAAATAACTACGATGATTACAATAATTTGGACAATAATTTAGTTCAACGCCATCTACAAATTGAATTATAAAACATTAAAATAATATGTAAACCACGACTAACAGAAAACAAACTTTTAGGTTTATTCCTTTTATCATAATCCATTAACATACTATATAGAGCCTGAACGTTCGTTCCACTTGACAGTTACCCGACTGCCGAAGAAGGGAAGATAATGTTTATTCAGGAATTTACAAAGAAAAAATAATATTATATTTTCGTAAACCCCCTACAACCTAAACTTATGTGTCGTTAGATAAGTGTTGTAGTCAGTACGTCAAAATTAAAATGGGCACAGGGCTGTCGATTTTTTAGATTGATTTCTGACAACCTATCACAATATGCAAAGAGACGATTGGTTGTTAAAGTTCTTCGTACATTGACAGAACTACTTAATACATTAAAAACACCACTCTGAACGTAGCCACTAATGCATTATACTAATAAAATGTAGCTAACTTCAGATTGGTAATGTGTAAATCTTTTTATAAGGCATTAGCTGTTATAATATGTTTTCAACGCATTTTTTTTGTTTCTAGCGTGAAATTATAAGCGTAATAAAAACAAGTCAAGTATAATATAAATAGATTACATAGTAAAACCTATCTAAATCAATATTATACATCTCACTACATCGTAAATGCACTTATCAGCTTAGTAATATAAACACACTGTCGTTGTTGCGAATTTAATAAATATTATGAAAAAAATTACTAAAATCATTTTTACTAAAAAAAGTTATACAAACTTTATGAGTCTCTAATTTTCAAGAAAAATCGCGTCTCTTTTAGGAAAAATCTTGACTAAATACTGAGTTGGAGGAGATAATCCAATTCAGTATACAGTTAACTCCAAATATCGCAAAATATATGTAAACAGTTTGCAAAATCAATTACAGAAATTTTGGGCACATTTATTGCTGCAAAGACGTTTAGGTATAAAAATATTTATGAAATAAAAAATATATTTTACAAAATAAAATTACATTGCACTCTCTTCGACGCTCAGAAGGGCATTAACCTCACACAGCTGATTACCATTGATTGAAATTTATTTAATTGATATTAAAATTATTTTGGAATCAGCTGTGAGATCAATGACCTCAGTGTTAGAGAGGGGGCAATATTATTTTATTTTGTATGTTTTTTTTTTATTTTGTCATAGCAGTAAATAATGTGCCCAAAATGTATGTACTTGATTTTGCAAAACGTTATACGTACTTATATAATTTTTTCTTGTATATGCTTAATGGACACGTGAACAGAGTTTTCAGGCTGGTGGTTCAGAATAAAAAAGTAGGATTAACCATTTGGAGCAGTCGGTAAGATTTGAACATACGCTGAAGGGTATCAGGGTACCACCAGACATAATAGTAATATCATAAAAGCACATTTTTATAGTATTTTACAAATAAGGAATTAAAAATAATTATTAGATTTGCAACAACGATATTTCATTACAATCAAAACCCAACAATAAAATGAGTTAAACAACATACGCTTCGTGAGAAAGAAGGTATACCTGAAAAAGTATCCGAAAATAACTTACAGTCTACACAATAATAAAATTTTCGTTTGTCTTTCTACTTCGAGTCTATATATAATAGAGGTTTCTATTGCATTACTAGAAACCGATTACACTCTCGCCTCGTGACGTCATAAAGGCGCATCTACTCATGTCATATTCGTGTTTAAATAGTCTTAACTCATCAAGCGAGAGTGTAAGCGTGGTCTTACAATTAACATTTTGTTAAGACACTTACAACGGTCAACCAAAGAGTCCGTCTTATCAGGCACTATGGTAGACAGCTATGTAACTTTACAGTGCCCGGCCATATGAAATGCAATAATATTATCTGTCAATACCAATGTGTCATTTGTAAAGCCGCGTTGACACGAACAAAGTAAGATCAGAGTACTTGGATCGGACGCCGTCATCCAGTTGACACAATACGAGTACCATACAGCAGGGCTTGCATACCTAACTTCGTTGGAATTCATGTAAATGCTTGTATAAATTCTCCCAGCCAATTGATGTCGGGGTATTACACAACTATGTACTTACCTATGAAACTATGTTGGTCATGAAGAGTGAACTATGTTGTATTGAAATTTGCGTTTTGTTGTGTGTATTAGCACCATGTAATCTATTTAAATTTTATGCTATTAATGAATCATAAAAACTAATAAGGACCTTAAAAAGAACATTTCAAATAAATTGTGTACTTTAAAACACCACCGATGTTTTAATATCTTTATCTAAATTTTCGAAAAAGGCCATCGTGTATAATATCGAAACGCAATATTGTAATATCGAATACGCAGTCACTTTACTTCAAAATTTTAAACCACGCCAAACAATAACATAACCTAAAATATGTTAAACATTTTCGCATTTAAAAACAAGTTTAATCAATTTATATTTTTATAGAAAAGAAGTAAGTTTTGATATTATTGGATTCTTTTCGATGTTCAGACCTATGAGATTCCATGAATGAATTGTTTTGTAAACTCACAGGCCACAATATTTATTACGACTGAAAAGAACGAATAAATCAAGAGACAAGAATATTTGCGATCGAAGTGGCTCACAGACTAGGTACCTTTCTACGAAGCACAGATTATTAATTACCTAGTAATATGAAGTCTACGTAGGATAACCGCCTCCTTTTTTGAAAGTCGGTTAAACATGTCGAAGCCGGGAGCACAATAGGTCCCTGCTTCGTTTGACAGTTCTCATTTCATGGCTTATGTCAAAATACACTACGTCACACGATTTGATTGGTCTAAAGGGCGTTTCATTCGTTGTCTGAAGGACAAAATGGTGGACTATTTAGTTGGACATGCCCTACGGAGGCTTGCGCAATCTTCTTAAATTGTGTTTTTAAAAAGTTGAAATGTCTGAATGATGACCATGACCAACGAAAGTTAAAGTTCATAATAGCCCCGCAGATCCAAGTTAACTTTGTCCAAGTGTTCTTAGATTCTTAGATCGTGTCAAGGCGGCTTTAGAGAAAACGCTCTACAATGCCGGCACTAAATGAATGTATCTTTTAAAACGTCATGTGCATTATTTATGGCCGGGAACTGTATATGAATTTCTATTGGATAAATTGATTGTATTCCTGGTTGACCGTTAAACTGCTTATTCCAACACAATAATACTAAAGCGTATGTTTTACCGATACATCCGCGAAATACGTTTCGTTTTTATATGCTTCCCGAAAAGCCAAAACACTTCACAAACTAGCATGCATATATATACATACTAACATTTAGGAAGACTGGGCAAATCATAGCCACCAAGCGAAATTATAGACGAGTACAGGTGCTGAAAATTTATACAGCTGTGTGAAAGCGCTTTAATAGCTCGAGGGTGCTTCTCGTGTTACACTATATTGATTGACAACTTTTATATTTAAAGACTTCAACAATGTTTTGTTGTAGAATGCTAAGAACTGAAAATCAAAGTGTCAAGTGTCAAATGTCAGATTTGACATCTCTGCTCGATTTTCAGCTCTATTGAATTAGTATAATAAGTGCAGTTCTATTTACGGTGCCGTTTTTTCTGTCGCGACCACAAAAAACGCTCGTGGGAACGTAGCCTAATAATCACTGCTGACATTCGGAATAACATTAATTTTATAAATAATAAAAAAAAAAAAATTATTACATTAAAAGTAATAAAAAACCTTAAGGGCAAGCTACAGACCCATTTTGCAAAACATTTTGTATAAGTCGCCAATCAACATAAGTCTAACAGAAGACATAAGTGCCACAGACAACGCATTCATACAATCTGCAATACTAACGTGCGGGGAGGGCGAGTGAGGGACCACTAAAACAAAGCGAACACAACAAACCAAATTCAAAGTGCATCACGTCGAATAGAATAAAAAATAATCTAATTTTTTTTTATTTTTTTTTTTCCTTTTTAGTGTACTCTAAAAAATGCTCTATTTTACATGGGGCAAGTTGCAGAACGCTCAAATGCCAGCCGCTGGCGCCATTTGAGTATTCTGCCGCTCTGGGCCTTGCGGCGGTATAACTTGAATCAGCTGACATGAATTACGCACTTTCAGCAAAGAAAAATATGTCAAAACACTACTAACGTTTGTTCGACTTGCGACTAGTGAAATCAACTCTACTCGACCACGTTGTTGCTAAACTTCGTTCCCGGATGCACTATGTTTTAGTATCACACCCTATATAAATAAAGAAGGCTTCGCACTCTTGCCAAGTCAAAATGAACGTTGAAAATATATATTACGTTTAAGATAGGTTTGTATTATAAAATGTTTAATTCAGCCAAACTGTAACGTTATTACCAGAAAATCAAGTATTTTTCATCTGAGCTTGGCATGGGTACATTTTTTGTTTTGACAAGAGTGTATAGCCATTTTAACACCTCGGTTGACGTTTTTCACATGGTCATATAGCCTGTATATGCCATAGAAAACGTGTCACACTAAATGTGTCTACGAAACTTCTAAATTCGCCAATTTATATAAATCAAATCGTTTTGTATATTCGTTATCGAGTCCCGAGGGATACCGTTCTAAATTTTAATCTAGAGACGTGGCGTCCTATATTTCAAATGTCAAGATGACGGATGTCAAAATCATTCAAGTAACAAATCTATATTACCTACTCTATTTAATTTAAAAGTAATAAAAATATATAACAGTGTAAAGTAAAGGTATAAATATAGCAATTTATACTCACGTCTCTAAGGTTATAATGATAAGGATTTCCTACGGTTTATACAATACATCACCGCACAAAATGACAACAGTAGGCTTGAGAGGTACGTGATGTACTTTCTCTCTCACTCTATTTAGGTATTACTGTAAAACTGAGATGTTAGTAAGTGTAGATTGATAACTTTGACTTCTTGGTAATTATTATAATATTTTATACCTGTTTTATTCATTAGAATAGAGGCAATAATGGAGAATGTTCACTAATTTTAAATGTGGGCTTTCTGTATTCTCCGTGGAAAAAAATACTCGTGAAAAAATCTTGGAAAGTAATTGATATATCGAAATAAGTGGCCCAGATGGTAACTTGCAACTAAGCGGTGCGTAGTACGGCGTGAACTCCGGGCTGTATGGCCGAGGTGTAGCGTGACGTCACTCTACTGTTGCGGGATTCGAACATTTTCGGTGTAAAATCGTAAATCATACTTACTATTTTTGAATTAAACAAAAACTGTAATAAGTGATTTTACATACCTACTAGGTACATTCTCCATTATTGATGTTGATTTTTAATTATATAAATCCTGTACGACTACCATTTCTGTATACATCAGTGAGACAGGTGTATATCATCTATGACTATAACATCTCACCTTACAGTCACACCTATCTATCCTTCACAAACATTAGAGTGAGACAGCAATACCTCATTACATCTCTCTCTATTCTCATACATTAGATCGAGATGGCTCGACCTACTCCTGTGAATGCGGCGACGTCAGCCGACGGCTAGAGTTGACATACTGACCGATCCGATGACTACTCAGCACCAGTATCCTCACTGATCGTATCATTCGCTTTCTCTTGGGAAATGTTTTGACCTGGAAAGTTAAATGCACACCTTACGGCCTGTCCCCATCTCCACGTCACGACGCCGTCAACGTAAAACTGTGCGGTGTCGCGGCACGGTGCGTTGACATAACGTTCACGTCACCGTAAAAATGTAATTTTTCGGTAAAATTTTCCCGTACCAGGCAATTAATAGTAGCCAATTAAATATGGAGCTCACACGATGTATTCTGCTTCTCGTGCCGCGACAACGAAGCGTTTCACATTGACGTCGCGTCTTCGTGACGTGGAGATGTGGACAGACGTTTTGCACTAACAATAATATTTCTAAAAAAAATTCAAGGTAAGTATCTACTTAAATTATTAAGGATATATGAAACAAAAATTATTAAACACAAAATTACATAAGAGAGATCATAGGTGGTGCCACTGGTTTTTAAACGTATTCTAACAATAATATATTGTCATTAGCGAAAGAAAATAAAAGAAACCTTTTAAAGGGTGGATTTATATGATATACATTTTTAGTCAGATTAAACACGAACTAATAAAATTTACGCATCTAGATTGCAAGCAGAACAGATACTTTTTTTAAACATAAATTTAAACATGCGGTTTAGACTTTAGAGGCCAATAATATGATGTTGTGGGAACTGATTTAAGGTTTGTATCTTTCCACAGCAACTATGAGAAAATGCCATGAGCCTACCATGTCTATCTGATATCTATACTTGGTCATAGGAAACTTACCCTTTTTCGCTGATGAAAGTATGCACTTCTTGCAGCTTATGAAGAAAAAGGAGACACATTGGAGTTGGGCGTGGAGGGCATGAGGTCCATCGTCTTGCACACCCAGCCCGCTATGTCCACCGACTCCGCCTCCGCCTGCCGGATCCAACCGTGGTTCTGAGAAAAAAAACAATGCACTAACATATATTGCCTGACCAAGAAGTACAAAACCTGCACTGAAGGCGCTTCATTTTTATTGCAGCAACACTACGAAAAGCTCGGATGTGAATTGTGAAATCTCGGAGATTTCAATGACATTTCAATGCACTTCCGTGATTTTGATACCGCAATATGGCGAGATTTCTTATTTTCTAGTCATGCTTTATTTAACTTCCTCTTAAATATGAGGAAATTAAATTACCACGTGGAAATCCACGTGATAATTGTGCAAAAGTGCAATTTGCGAGTTTTTATTATGCATTCAAAGAGATAGATTCGATCTGTTTATCCACACGAAACAAAAAAAAAAGAAACAACAAACAAAAGAGATTATTAGACAAATGTGAAGACTCTTTAAAAAAATAAGGCCAAAGTTACAAGTAGAAAGAAGACTCATGGTTCTGTCAAGTGAAATAATATGACATAAACAATAAACATGCGAGACTAATGTAAAGGAGAATCCATACGTGAAAAAGTGCCCGTAACAAGGCATTTAAATAGGGGGTGGCGCTACTGTCGCAAGGGTGTAAAGGGGCAAAATTTAAACGTAGAATTAAATCTTAGTAATATCTTCTTCGGTTATATTCATAAAAATATTTTCGACTACTTGGGATTACTAATTGGGATTTTCATGATTTTCTGAATTACCTACTAAAATCATCAAAAATTTCATGCTTCTTTGTGCATTAAAAATGTTTTGGAAGTCGGTTTAATTTTTTGTTTAAAAATAATAATTTTTCCCTTTTTAGTCATATTTGTTATATTGTTATTAACACATTTAAAGAACTTATAAAATTAACTATCGAATGTATAATTGAATACGCGCCAAACTTCTATTAGATGTTGTATATAATAAAATGAAATGTTTTTTTTTATTTCCAAATTAAACTTAACAAGCTTTTCTAATAAGACGATAATTATAATGATTACTGTTACAGGTACAAGTTACAGGTTTAAGCTTGTAGTTCTTTAAACAATGTCTAAATTTCCGAACGCGTATCTTTAAAGACTGAAGAGTTCTGTTCAGTGCTTTTGGATCCAGGGTATACCTTACAAAATCTTACTTTTGGTAGCATATGCTTGAGTTTTTTCAGAAAAAGTCAAAATCACTACACTACACCCTTTACATCAAAAAATATATTTTTTAAATCGGTCCATAAACGGCAAAGTAATATTCAAAGATAGCCATCCGTGTCAGTGTAAACTATGGAAAGTACCTATTATATCATCATTATGTGATGATGGTGGTGATAATGATGATTACTTTAATTGACATAGTGGCTTATGCTTGCAGTTCATTAAATAACACCGAAATCACCAAACATGTATATATATAAGGAGTCAGGAGTTGTGTTCAGTACTTTTGAACAAGGGTATACCTTGGTGCAAAATCTTACATTTTGGTAGCATATGCTTGGGTTACTTCAGAAAAAGTCGAAATCACTATATGTGTTCATATAAATTTCGAGGAGTTCCCTCGATTCCTCATGGATGCCAATTTAATTATTTTCATCAGCCGTAATTTTGTCATGCCAAAAACTCTCACCATAAGCGTCTTAAGGTCTGCCCGTTCGTCGGGATTCTTTTTGAGGCAACGGTCGACGAAGTCCTTGAAGTCGTCGGAGAAGATTCCAGACGGGAGCTTGGGTGGCGGCTCGTTCACTATGTAATCCAGGAGCTCGAATATCGCCATCGGCCGCGGAGAGTTTGGCGCCTAAAAATATTTTAAAAAAATTTAAATATTGATTTCTTATGTTTACGCGAATATTACTTAATTGAAATAAAACTATTTTAATTTCGTTTTTGTATAGCCATTTATTTCAAATGTAAAGTCATTTTGAAACGCGACGATCAGATTCTGTTGGCATGGCAAATGAAGCTATGTAACGCGACATATCTCCAGCTGACGTTACAGAGCATTATAAAAAATATGACATTGCTAGTGATCGATATAGATAATGTTCTACAGACTTAAAATCTCTTTTTACCCGACTACAGCGAAGTCAAAAGGAAGGGTGATGATTTTGGCAAGTATATAAATGTATGTACAAAATACATATATACATGTACAAAAGATTTTGATAAACTTAACTTATCAACTTTTAAAATAAAATTGAATGACTGGCTATTAGATAAATGTTTTTATGACGTAAAGGAATATTATTTGGATACTTATTTCTAAAAAAAAAAAAAAGTTAAAATAATAAGGTAAATGACAGACAGTAATTTTTAAATGAAAATTAATAATTATCATAAATTTTATTACTGACATTTGCATACTATTAATTTAGTTGAGTGACATGAACCTGAAATGTTTAATATTATTATCTAAGACCAAATTGTACATTTACTCTGGCAAATAAACGATTATTATTATTATTATTATTATTAATATATATATATATATATATATATATATATATATATATATATATATATATATGTGTGTGTGTGTGTGTGTGTGTGTGTGTTTGTTCTACCGTAGCGCCTAAATTACTAATGCGATTTTAATAAATTAGGTGTCAAAAGATTCGTAATACAGCCCGGGTAACATTATTTACGTAGTCGGGTTATAGTTTACATATAAAAATGTAGTTATGGACCGTCGATGTGCATTTTTTCGGCATACTACTACGCCTACCTGCCCGGGCGAATGGTCCTCGTTCTGGCCGCCGAAGATGGCCGCCAACGTGTTGGCGTCGGGCGGCGGTATGGGGTACATGCCGATCGCCATCTCCACCAGCGACAGCCCGAGCGACCAGATGTCTGATTGTACGGAGTAGTGCGTCCCCTGGAGGCGCTCCGGCTGAAATAAAGATGAGATATATCAATAATATTAAAATTTGATGTAAGCCCCGACTTCCAACAACTACTAAGAGTGATCTTAAGGTATTATTTTTTTTAATTGTGCTTTAATTTACTTGTTTTTATGTAGCATGTATGTAGTATGTAAATGAGCTTTTTTAGGTTAGGTTTAGGTTAGGTTATATTATTATTAATACCTTAATGGTATTAACTACGAAAACTAATATGTAGTAGATGATTGAACAATAAAAAAATAAAATTCTTAATTTTTGTAGTTTTTTCTTTAAAGCATACCTAAAATGTAATATATGGCAGCTACTCTGCAGATGTGTAGGATAACATCTACGTTTAAACAGCTACTCAACGAGTTGTAATATTCAAAGACATTTTCTGAATTCACAGGATATCTTCAGAGAAATAATTTCAGATAGAAGCAAAAACAATGGGCAATTTGCCCTACACATTAAATAATATAATCAAAAAATATTGAAATACTAAATTTAAATTACTTTTTTTAAGGAAATTCATACTTGCTAAGAACATTCCATTTATTTTATCTGAGGCCTTTTCGTGCACAATTTTTTTTAAAAAATTGTGAATTTTTTGGTAGGCGCAGACAATTAATACATAATATTTATCGAAGAATTGTTACTTTTTACTACTATCTGAAAAAATGTCTCTTAAACTTTTAACCATTCATTCTGATGTTATCCTTATTTTTTATATATTGTTGAAAAACTGTTTAAGCTTAGATGTCTTTCTACATATCTGCAGAGTAGCTGCTATATATATTTTTTTATATTAGGTCCTTACATATGAAATTGGCGTTTTGTCGTACTGGCCACTTTGATCTCAAATATAATATCTTTTTTGGTTAGGAATACCAATTTCAAATTTATACCGCTATTTACTTATAGCTTAATATATTTATTATAATAATTTGTGTTTCGAAAACCGTAATTCATTTGTTTTTTCCTCTTTTGATTTTTTCTTTGCGTCACTCTGTTTACAAAATGGAAACCTTGAAATTTCGTATTATATTCGAGTACGAGTTCTCTCAGTGCTGCAGAAACGGCTCGAAGGATTAATGATGTGTATGGCGGCGGTGTCGCAAAAGAAAACACAGTGCGTTTTTGGTTCCAACGTTTTCGTTTTGGAAATTTCGACCTGCAGAACAAGTCCCGTGGACGGCCGGAGACCAAAGTTGATAATGAAGAATTGAAGGCTATTGTGGAAGCGGATCCATCGCAAACCACGTCCGAGTTAGCTGCAGGCTGCGGTGTTAGTGATAAAACTGTTTTAATCCACTTGAAGCAAATTGGGAAGGTGAAAAAGCTTAAAAGGTGGGTACCTCATGAATTGAGTGCAGCAAACCGACATACGCGCGTTGACTGCTGCGTTATATTACTCAACCGGCACAATAATGAAGGGATTTTAAATCGAATCATCACCTGTAATGAAAAGTGAATCTTGTATGATAATCGGAAACGCTCATCGCAATGGCTGAACCCTGGCGAACCGGCAAAGCCTGCCCCAAGCGAAAGTTGACAACAGACGGCTACCAAATTAGAGGAGCTTCAGTTGGAATGTCTAAGTCATCCACCATGCTCCCCAGACCTTGCTCCAACAGATTACCATTTTTTTCAAAATTTGGATAATTTCTTGCAAGGGAAAAAATTCAACTCCAATGGGGCAGTCCCAAGCACCTTCAAAGATTTTATTGATTCCTGTCCGACTGGTTTTTTTAGTAAAGGAATCATTAACTATCTATGAGATGGCAAAAGTGCATAGATAGCAATGGTATATACTTTGATTAAATAAATGTATTATGTTTAAAAGAAATCAACTCAATGTTCCCCCTTTACAAAACGCTAATTTCATATGTACGAGGGCGGCACTGAAAATTTCGGGAATCAAGGAAGTGACACTACATTACTATTTAAAAATGTATTTATTGCTTTTCGAAGTATTCTCCGCGAAATTTGACATATTTTTCCATACGATGGAACCAATCATTGAAGCAACCATTCCATTCGGAAGTTGGGGTCTCCAAAATGGCCGTTTTGTAGGCGTCCACAGCTTCTTCAGGTGATGAAAATCTCTGACCACGCAATTTATTCTTTATTTTAGGGAAAGTATAGAAATCATTAGGGCTTAGGTCGGGGCTTTACGGCGGATGGTCTAATAATTCTATGATTTCTTGCTCTAAAAACTCTTTTGTTCTGTGCGCGGTGTGAGAATTCGCATTGTCGTGATGGAGGATGATGCGGCGGTTGCAGTTCTCTTTACGGAGTTCAGAAACGACCTGTGCCAAACAAATGTTAGCATACCATTCTGCATTAACCGTTCTTTGTCCCTCAAGAGGACTGTCGCAACATGGCCGGTTTTGGAAACAAACGTGGCCACAATTTTTTTTGCAACACTCCGTGAACGAACAATTTTTGTTGGCTTTAACTCATTTTCGAACACCCAAACTCGGGAATGGTTTTTTGTTACGGGTTCGTACGCGTATATCCAGAATTCGTCACCTGATACGATTTTATTTTTTTTCGAATGGGTCTACGCTAATGGCTTTAAGCCGTCTTAGCTTAGTCGGTCTGGTGACTGCCATTTAGCAGTCGTTTTGGTGGGAAAACAAAGAGGGATTTTGGCCCCCTCTTACATCACCCCCCTGCGGGTGATGTACGTACTGATTTTGGGGAATAACTTCGGATAAGCTATTTTTAGGACTGGAGAGACCGTAGTCCCTCCTGCTGAGGGGTCCGACCCCTTCCTCACTCTCTGACGAGTGTGGTTGCTCGCGCGCGGTAGCACAAACTAACGGCGTATGAGTTTTTGTACTGATAGAGTAGCTCATTTTTATAGATCTGGGAGGGCCGTCCCTCCCCCCTTCCGCGTGCGGTCGGGCGGACTCGCGCGCGAGTGTCCTGATATCGAATAATGCCGCAGTATTTATAGAGCTCTCTATAACAATATCGCGATCGCGGTCTTGATTAGGTGTGGCTAAACTGGTAGGAGTCGAACTCGGACCCGGGTTCGAGTCCGGTGGTCCCGTGTTTGAGTCGGTCCGTATGTCAATACGTCTGTTCGTGTCTGGTGTAAGACTTCGGGGTAGGCGCCGGCGTCGACCCCGGTGCTTTACTATCCACGCGGGTGTATGTATTTTGTGTTTACGTAACTGAATTACGTATTTTGTGATGGAGTCTACTGGGTCGGCTAAGATGTGCTTAGGCCGCTTTAGGGGATGTCTGAACGTCTGTGCGTCGTGTTCGTAGTCCAATGCTCTACGTATAAGGGGATTTTTATGTTTTTTGCCATACTCAAAAAATCTCTCAGCGAGCTCCTTGATATAGGCTTTTATAGTGATAAGGTCGAAGTCGAAGTATGCAAGTCGATGTTGCGTACGTAACGTGGCGCGCCTGTTGCTAAGCGCAAAAAGCGATTTTGAACCCTTTGTAGGCGTTCCATTTTATTATCACTTATGTGTGCGAAAGAGACACACGCATAAGTGAGTATTGTTCTAATACAAGTTTTATATAAAGTGAGTTTATGTCTTAGGGACATTTTACTCCGCGCGTTTAACAACGGATATAATTTGAAAAGTACGAATTTAGCTTTTCTTATTGCTGAAGTTACGTGATTTGTAAACGTCATCGACTTGTTTAGTACTACGCCTAAATATTTTACTTTATTAACCTAATAATAATTATATTAACCTAATAAAGTAAAATATTTAGGCGTAGTACTAAACAAGTCGATGACGTTTACAAATCACGTAACTTCAGCAATAAGAAAAGCTAAATTCGTACTTTCCAAATTATATCCGTTGTTAAACGCGCGGACTAAAATGTCCCTAAGACATAAACTCACTTTATATAAAACTTGTATTAGAACAATACTTTATTAACCTCCGGGATTCGGTTTCCGTGCAGGCTGATGGGACCAATTTTTTGTTGTTTTTGGGTATATTTGAGTCTTTTAAATTGGATGGTTTTACTTTTTTCGGGATTTATTTCGATTCTCCATTTTGAGAACCAGTCGCCGAGAGCGGTGACTGCTTTCTGGAGATTTTTAGTTATAATTTCTGCATTGCGATGAGCATATTACAGGGCTGTGTCATCTGCGAATAATGCCAATTGCACCCTAGGGTGTTTGCGGATATCCCGTGTACAGGTTGTAGAGGGAGGGCGAGAGTACCGAGCCTTGAGGGACTCCGGCCTCAATACCTCTGAGGGAGGATAGTGCGCCTTCGACTCGGAAGCGAAATTTTCGGTCTTTGAGATAGTTACTGATTGTCAGAACTAGACAGTCCGGTACGCCAAGCCGGTACAGTTTGTACAGCAGACCTTGGTGCCAGATTTTGTCGAATGCTTTTGCGATATCGAAGAAAACGGCGCCTGTCGTTTTCCTGTCGTTCTTGCTTTCAAGTATGTACTCCGTTATGCGGTGTACTTGAGCGGGGCAGCTGTGCTGTTCGCCGAAGGCAAACTGCTCGTCCGGTAGGAGCTTTTTCTCTGTTATGACGTCCTAAAGACGCCTCAGTAGAATACGCTCGTCTACCTTACCAAGGGAGCTAATGAGACTGATTGGTCGGTAGCTAGTAGGTTGCACCCGGGATTTGCCCGGTTTGTGAATACCTATGATAATGGCTACTTTCCAAATGTCTGGGAATGTACATCCTACTAAGAGGGCGTTAAAGATGTTCACGAGAAGTTGAATTAATGCGGTCGATAACATTTTGTTTTGTTTTGTTTGAAATGCCATCTAGGCCAGGTGCCTTTTTGGCATTTAAACACGTTATGATATCTTTGACCTCCTCCGATTCCACCGGCCTCATGCTCTCTTCAGGTGGTCTCGAAAGTCGGTTTTCGACCTCGCTATTTACTACCCTAAGGTGCAGGGGGTCTATCGGGAGGGAGCTCAGCCGACACTGTTGTTCGATTGTGTCGGCTAAGCATTCGGCCTTGTCTCCATCCTCCAGTGCAGGAGGGCGATTTGGTCTGACCAACGGAGGCATGTCGCTCTCCGTGTCTTTTTTGAGGGCTTTCGCGAGTGGCCAGTAAGGCCGTGTGTGATGGTTCTAGCTCACTTAGAAATCGATCCCAGTTTTCGGCTTTAAATTCTTTTACTTTGAACTTAACCTCTCTTTCAAGGTGACGAAGGGTCTTACGGCACTCTTCCGACGGGTAGCGATCATAGGTGCGTTTAGCCGCGTTTCGGAGTCTGATGGACTCCTTTATGTCCTCCGGGAGGGGCCTGTGTCTCTCGTGAGCCACAGGCATCTCCCTGGATGACTTTTCTATGGTCGCTACCAGGTGGTCTGTTAGGTTGGAAGCAGCCTCTATTGCTACTTCGCTACTCACTATATTATCTGGAATTTTCTCGAGATAAATCGATTGAAGATTTTGGATATTATCGGCCAGGAGTTTGTAGTCGATAATCTTTTTCTTACTATAGTTAATTCGGTTAGAATTACCGAGAGTAATTTTAACCGGGCGGTGGTCTGAGTTAAGCTCGTGAATAGTCTCGATAGAAATATCGAGAGAAATATTTTTGACAAGCGCTATGTCTAAAACGCTGGGGTTTTGTATAAGGCCACTACTACGTTCGCTGGTGTCGTAGCGAGTGGGGTCCAGAGGGGCCATTATGCCAAATTCGAGAGTGTCGGAGAGTGAGTTTAAAATGATACCATTTGGATTATTTGAAATGTTACCCCATTCGGTGTGTTTACAGATTAGGTCGCCGGCGATTAAGACAGCGTTGCCTGAATTAATTAGCTTTTGTATATCGCTAGAAATTAAGAGTTTGCTACCCGATTGGTAAGCGCTGATGATGATGATTGGCTCGTGACCTGTCATACTGACATGACAAATTGAAATTTCTAATGTCTCTAAGGGTGGTGGTTCTAGAGGGACGCAGTGGAGGGAATTCTTATAATATATAAAAGTGCCTCCTAACCTGGATCGAGTTCTATCATTTCTAATTAATTTGTAATTTGCTATTTTGGGGCTCCTCATGCTAGGTTTAAGGAACGTCTCCTGCACTAGTAGTACGTCTACGTTATGGCTCTTGACGAAATCACGGATTTCGTCAATGTTATTATATATGCCGTTCGTATTGAACGACACGCACGCCGTCCGAGCGCTTCCTCTTTTTGGACTTTCTACTTTTGACGGTTTTGAATCCGTCCTCACCCTCAGAGGCCTCCTGCTCGGAGCAGGACATCACCGACTGGGATGAATTATTGTCATCGCTCTCTGGCGATGATATTGTAGTCGCTGTCGTCGCCGGCGACGACGGCCTGACGAAAAGTTGCCTGAATTTCGCCGTATGTCACATGTCGATCTTCCTCAATCAGCTTACGCACAGCATCAACGTTTTCTTGGGTGACTGCAGTTTTTGGACGACCTTGATGGGGATTATCACTGAGCTTGACACGTCCACGTTGAAATTCAGCAAACCAGCGATAAATTGTGGTTTTGGATGGGGCTTCATCATCAAATGCAGAAATCATCCAGTCAACACACTGTTTTTGTGTTAAACCACTTCGAAAGTCATAATAAATCATCGCTCTAGAATTTTCTCGAGTCAATTCCATTTTCTCAATGACTAAACAAGTTTGACAAGACCGAGAATCTTTTTTTAAATAAATAAACGGTATTCGATTTTTAAAACCAAGGAGTTTTAAATTAAAAAGATTTTAATATGACAGGAACAGTGGAAATATTCCATTCCCGATACTTTTAGTGCAGCCCTAGTAATGACCTAATATTATGTTTAAAAAAATTGACTTTATTACTCCTTTACAAAACGCCAGTTTCATATGTATTCGCCTAATATTTTCCAAGTATATAAAACTACAAAAAATTAAGAAAGTAAATATTTGAATTTTCAATTTTCTACCATTGACAGATGGTATGATTTTCAAGACAAAATTAATATTCACTGTTGTTATTATTAAGTTTGTCTTAAAACTTACAGACATGTAACTCCTTGTACCAACAAACGAGTTGGCCATAGAGTCAATTAGTTGTCCAGACACGCCGAAATCACAGATTTTAATCTCCCCATTGCTATTCACTAGTATGTTGGACGGTTTGACATCACGATGCATGATAGCATGCTTGTCGCGCAAATAGCTCAATCCCTTTAAAACAGCTGATGTTATTGTTCCTTTAAAAGAAAAGAAATGTTTTATACAAACACCACTAAATCTCTTTATTTTAGAAAAGATATCTAAGCATATCATCTCAGTAAATTGAAACATGAAAATTTTTAACCAGCCTTGAAAAATATGGAGGTTTAACATGTATTAATATAAATCATGACACACATATTGGCTTATGACACACATCTTACCAAGAATTGACTCAGGAATTCTGCCAGCTTTCTTAAGAATCAAATCCAAAGACCCACCATCCATGTACTCCATGCATATGGAAATTTCCCCATCACTATAAAATGCTCCATAAAATCCAACAATATGAGCAAAGTTACATTCGTGTAAGACTTTTAATTCCCGGATGATCTGTTTCTTTATGGCTGGCTTCACTTCTAGATGGATGAGTTTTCTAGCCATGATGAGACCAGTTGACTTGTGACGAACTTTCATCACAACTCCACCATTACCCTGGCCTGAAACAGCAAAAAAAATCATCAAGATTTTTATGACATTTTTCAGTTACCTATGATCTATGATTAAAAGCTGTTTTAAAAGATAATAACAATTAAAAGATAAAAAAGTACAGAAACAAAACAAAGTGATAGCATGACATAGATATTTAAATAATTAGCATTTTAGAACATAATAATATAATGTACTATCAGGGAATCTAATTCATAAGCAGTAGTGTTCTCATTATTTTTATTATGACATTGACTGTTGTATGACTGACTATGGTATTATAATGACAACATAGTACATAACTTTGTACTAAAATCTGTTTTCTATCTGTAATACTTCTTATTAATTATAACAAAAAAATAATAACATGTATGTATGTTTTACCCAATTCTCCAAGCTTTTCAAAATCATCATCACTCAGTTCCCCGATTTTCTCTTTTTGACACAGAAACACTTCTATCCTGCGCCGCTGAGTGTCATCCATCTCAATCTGCTCCAATCTCTCTGTCAAAGCTTCAATGCTTGTCTTAGATTTTCCAGCAAGACCCTGCCTCCTACATCAATAATTTAAAATGTTGAATTAATTAAACTATTTTCATTGAGACTGATTTGGCGGTTTTTGCTCGCTAGACAGTCAAACATACACACAGACACAATCTTTCACATATTTTGTAAGATTAGTATGATTAAATAGAATGAATAGAAATACAATGGTTCAACTGAATTCCTCTATAAATCTTCTAAGGTAAGAAGTATTTAATATATTCCCTATTTTAAAGCTAAAACTATTGTTTTAAAGCGGTTTTTGCTTGTAACTAATTAGGATGCAGAACACAGGCCATAATTATTAACAGTATCTTGTGGATTACTCATCACATAGCTCTACACTTCTTTGTTCTCCTTGTACAATATATTATATTAATATTTATTATTATTGATTGATATCATCCATTTATTGATTAAAAATTTTGATTATTTCTAGATAAAGACAATTTTCTAGAGATTTCTTCAATTTTTTCTATCTACTTGTTATGTATTCTTGTCTTGTCCAGATTATTTTCTCATACATTTTAGACAATATGTGTTATGTATGTTGTTGTTTTTTTAATTAAATGTTAAAATTAGACGAATAATATTTAATTAACTACGAATTCCATAAACACCGGAATAAAACTGTGTAAGCCTGTTGATTAAAGGATGTTAAAATATGAATTCAATCCTTAATTTTTACTTACTCAGATGCTGTTGCAGATTTCAGCTGAGGGGTCATATTCGATGGAGTCACGGCTGGTGCCGTGTCAATAGACCCTGGGGGCAGGGTCAAGTTTAATTTGTTCTTCGACATTTTGCTCATTTTCGATGCACATTCGTCACGGCATTTGTCAACGAAATACACTATTGCTATGAAAATTCCAAAATGTCATAGAAAAAGTGGCAATATTGGATAACACGAGCGCATGCAAGGGTACAAGATCCGAGATAGACTTTATTAGATGTATGAAAATAAAAAAATGCTTTTTACGCTAATATAGTACAACACCTCTAGCGAAATTTGTCGGTAGCAAAATTTACGTTATTACCTACGTCGGTTTTGACGTCATAGAATTGATACTCAACTTATCAGTGACATTGACAATACTTTTTTTTTGTAATATATGGCGTCGGCTTATAACCATTTGCCAGTGTCAAGTTAAAAAGGCGGGAATAGAAGTTTCGTTTCAATATTCTACACCGTATTCCTAAATCGTCAAGTCTAAAGTCTAGTCAAAGTCCAAATAAATAGTCAGTGCAGTCAATGAGTCATGTCAGTCGATTCAGTAAAGTGCTAGAAGCTTTACTGAAAGTTCCTAGGGAGTTTTGGAGGGAAACACAAAATAGCACGTTTTTAGAACTTGTACCACTTGCCCACACTAGTGTACGTTAACGAATATTTAATGGTTAATATTCTACCAATATTACACATTAAGAACCGAAATAACACAAATTTATGAAAGATACGAAAACCACAACATCACCCATTGAATTCCCCGGAAAAACTCCTTGACAATATTTCAGCGTCAAAATCAGCGGTTATGATAAAAGATCCTTTGAAAAAGATCCCATAAAAGATCTCCATTCATTAAATTGTCCCAAGTCCGTAAAAAAGCGTTAAATGGGGGTGGCGCTACGGTCGCAAAGGGGGTAAAGCGGCAAAATCTCTCTCGTCTCTTAGTGATAACTTCATATCACAACCTCTTCCGACTTTAGCGCCATTGTGACCAGTTTTGGAACTATTATTAAACTACTTTTGTCGGATACTTTTTATCTTTACTGCCTTTAGAGAGATAGTCCTCCTTTCCTTTGCCCTTCATAGCTTGCATAATTATGTAGGTACCACGTGAATGGAGTTTTGCCGGGAATGTCAATCAGCGACGTTGTTGATTTTGTATAGCCTTCAAAATATGTGTTATTTCGGTTTTTGATGTTTAGTATTGGTAGGATATTAACCATTAGATATTCATTGATTGCATGCACAAGTGGGCAAGTGGTACAACTACAAAAAGCGTGCTATTTTGTGTTATCTCCAAAACTCCCTAGGAGCTCTCTGTAAAGCTTCTACCACTTTACGAATGGGCTGACTTGACTCATTACTGCACGGACTATTTAATTGATCTTTGACTAGACTTGGAAAAATTCACACGCATAGACTCTCTTTCTCTCTCACACCCAATGTGTGGATGGATGGATCGTTTGGTGGATAGTTGGATGTATGATGGGTGGATGAATGATGATGGGTGGGTTGTGGATGGATATTACTCTTTCACGCAAAAATTAATGAAGGGATTTTAAAGAAAATTTGGTAGTAGTTGAAGATCTGAGTTAAAACATAGGTTACTTTTAACCGAGAAAATGTACAGTGTTCCCGTGGGATACTGTAGTTTACGCCGACAGAGCCTACTAATAATTTATGTACAAACCCATCAAAAAGAAGTGAGATCTAAATATCAAATCTTTTATTATTTTAGTTTTCTTCTTTAATACCAGACAAAATATCATGTGTCAATTAGAAGGAGGAAAAATAACATAGTTATTCATTATTATAAGCCTTTATAAATTAAAACAATTACAATATTATATAATCTACTATACAAACTCTATAGGTGTAAGAGATAAAAATCCAGGATTGTTCATTTAACAGATTTACCTGCATATTATTATTTTCAACACCAAGTTTACAGATACTATGTTGGTTATTTTCAAGTTGTAAGAGTGAAACAATTACATAAATGAATTTTTAAATTGTTTGAAACATTAAGAACAATAATAATTGTTAACAATCCAATATGAATTATACTTTTGAAGTAGGAGGCCAAGGCATAAGATAGCACGTGAGCTGAATGCAGAGCTATGGAATGCAATTATACTGAACTGAAAAAAAGAAAAAAAACTGAAGCACTACACTACAGGCGAGGTGTGCGGTCAGCAGGGAACTTTTTACCTTAGGCCTTGACTAAATTCAACTCGCGTTCTATCTTGTGGAAGTCAATTAAATAACACTTTCGAATCCTTAAATAATTTATGAATAAGACACTTAGGGGATTTCAGTACTGTAGTAATTAATCATTACTAAAAAACTTGCAACAATTCTGTTGACAACGTGGTAAGTAGCTCAGCTACGTTGGAAACAAGTTTAAAAATGATAATTTTTAATAGCGTTTGATAGGGTCTAACACTATCAAAAAATTATCATGATATGGGCAACACTCAGGAGTGTTTCTATAGGCCGGTCGCGAGCTTCTTACGCCGGTTCTTCTCGCCGGGCTAGTTTCCGAACCGGTGGTAGGCATCATGCAGGACAATTCTATAAGTGTTATGTAATAACCTATATGGAAATAAAAAAAATTTGAGTATTGAGTTAGTGCCACATGTTTCATTAGGTACATAGTTTGTTTGCACCTTACAAAACAGTGTTTTACGATCTGATTTAATTTTAGTTGCTACACAATTATTACTAACATAATATATAACCTAAACACAAAAATATGATCTAAAAATCCTAAGTAGTATTATTTAGCTTTGTCAAAAATGAATTTATAACCGGTTGATTCTTTTTGGGTTCCTGTGCTTTTTTAACTTCTTTAGGTTTTTTGCCTTCTTTATCATTTTGTTTCACTTTCTTTTTCTTTTCACTTTTTGGACTGTCCTGTTGTTCACCTTCTGTGACAACTTTCTTCTTCTTAACTTTCTTTTTCTCGGTATCATCTTGCTCAGTGGATGGTTGTAATAGAGGTGTAGGATCGTCCATAATCATCGCCAATTTTCCGAAATAATTCCATAATAAATCTGCACAGTTATCTGGCTTACCACCATCTTCAGTTACCCAGAGTAAACCATACATTCGAGGTTTTAGCTTTTCTGTTGGCTTCTTCATTTGTGTTTCAAATTCATCTTCTAGATGTTTAAGCTTAGCCTTCTGTGTTTCTGGTGAAAGTGACATAACATCATCGTCATCCATTGTTGCTTCCTGCAAAGACATTTTTTAGATTATTAAACAGCACAATAAAATTAGAAAAATTAAAATATGAGGCTTTTGCTGTTAACTTCTGTTAGTAGCACTCACAGACTTTCTCTGATGAAGTCTAAATAGTAGTACCATAATATTCATTAGCCATTTTGTGGTCACGTCTCTTAAATATTGAGGCTACTAGTAAGTTACAAACGAATCAATAAAGCTCAAATTTACCTCATCGCTGAGGTACCCATGAGGCACAAACACTTCGTTGTCCACCTCATACTCGTCGGCCTCGGGCTCATCGTCACTGCCAGCAGCGCTGCCGTCTATACTCTCTCCCTCCTGCTCCTCTTCCCACTCCTCGTCGCTGTCCACGTCGTAGTCTAGAAGCTTCTGAAATATTATAGACATATTAATATGAATACTGAACTAGTCGAAACTTTTTCTGCATCACATAAACATTTGCATTTGGCTGTTACAAAATGGCACAGGCATTAAGGCTGCATTTGTACAAAGGAAGTCTATATCTATACTAATATTATAAAGAGGTAAAGTTTGTGAGTTTGTGAGGTTGTAGGGGGTAATCTCTGGATCTACTGGACCGATTTTGAAAATCCTTTTACCAATAGAAGGCTACGTTATTTGTGAGGACATAGGCTATATATTAACCCGAAAAATGAAGACTTTTTCGTGGTAGCCGGATTTGCAAAGTCGGAGAAAAAAACGGTCGAACGAAAAGGTTTCTTACGAACGCTGCCTTACCGATGGGAGATATATTATGATTATGTCCTAGAGAAAAGAGTTGTAGAGCTTGATAATGCCTACAAAAGAGTCAGCGACAGCATATGTCTAAGTGGAGGGACATGTCTCGGCGGCGAGTGCCGCCGAGACATGTCCCTGCATTTTAAATCTGTAATATCTTCGAAAATATTCATTTAAATTATATGCTATAAAGGTCTATATTGATCTATATTAAATGCACAATGTATTTAAGGTACTAAATTGGATAAAGATTAATGCTGTATTGCTTAAAATCGCTTCGTAAATAAGCTATTAAATTTAAATCAAAGTAAAGGATAAAAAAATGGTTAATGTGGGTTATCCCTAAGAGATAGATATATGCTATTGCGGACTTTTTTGTAGGCTTTTTTATGATGAACAAAACTGTAGTACATTATTTTGATCTATCTCGTAGGGTTCAGCCACCGTTGCAATGTAAGCGGAAAAAATGTAATTATTTACGACATCACATTAGAAACCTCAAAAATAACAGTATTTCTCCACTATTTAATGAATGTTATTATACATATAAACCTTCCTCTTCAATCACTCTATCTATTAAAAAAAACCGCATCAAAATCCGTTGCGTAGTTTTAAAGATTAAAGCATACATAGGGATATAGGGACAGAGAAAGCGACTTTGTTTTATACTATGTAGTGAAGTCTAAAAAGTCGTTTTTTTATATTAAAATAACAATTTAAATCGTTACGTCATGGTTATTGGTCAATATTATAAATAATTATGAATTCTTATCAAAATAAGTGAATTTATAGTCTCAAGTGTTTAAATCAATATTTTTCCCTTTACTGCATATAAATTGGTTAAAGAGATAATACAACATAGGTATGGAACCGCGACTGTGCCGTAATATTGAGTGATATTTCTATTAGATGGTTTTTTTGCCATATACACAACACGTCAATTTATTTAGAAATAAATTGCTTTATCAGCAAGAATATTATATTTAGATTGTATGTTTCCATATCTTAGGTTGGAACTCCTGAAAGACAATATATTTTGGTAAGAAATAATAACATTACATCTAATATAGTACCTATAGAGAGAAGTTTTGAATTAAAATAAACATAATTTATTCAATTTTAATGATTTCATTAACTCATTTTAAACCCGTCAATATAGCCAAATTGGCATGCAAATACACACTTAAATATAACCCTTCTTTTGGCAGTCAGGAAATAACCCATAGAACTCAGTATTACCCGAACCACAATAATAATTTCATCACAAGTAAAAATATTTACGGTCCAACGAAGTGGGCACGGGTCAGCTAGTACATACATAAAATTGTAATTATGTTAAATGCATAGTTTTATAAAATAAAAAAAATATTTTTCAAGACAATAGCTGCACCTCTTGCGAACAGCTGACGGACACATAAATTAAACACTTACTCTTATTATATAAATACACTTTTCATTACAAATACGGCACTTTTATTACTTTCCAGAATTAGTTCCTTATTAGCAACACTACTGAATGGTGTATTATTAGTTATTACACAGTGTGCATTTTTGTCAAAATTCGAGTCAAATGTCAGTCGGTTCGATTCCTGGCTAGGAAAATTTATTTATCAAAAATATTATGATGCAGTTTTAGTATTTATCAAAATCAAGCTCGCAACTCGTTTCAACATTTTACGCTATTGCTTAGTTTCGGATTTCGCCGACCATGCCCACTTAAAAAATTCACTTTGTTACAAATATCATTATGCTCTGTTCGAACAGTAACGCGGATGTCAGAATTTATTGAATTTATTGGGACACAAAAGTGACGGATTGAAATTCCCACTTTTGGTGATAAGGTCCTAGGGTAGGTGGATAGCCCAGCGACTACTCTTAAGATATATTTGCTCACGTCTATTTTTTTTTTCGGGGGTTACACGTTTTGCTGTGGCTTTTTTTAATACATACAATAACAAGTATTGTGAAAAAGAATATACTATATAACATTTTACCTGATCCATTTTAAATGGCTGTGTTGGTTTTATGCTTTCACTTTTCTTTCTCCAAGTACCCCAATAAGGTGGCCTGCGGTTTTCGTGGAAAGCCAACAGTTTTGGTCGAAGCTTCTCTCTAGTCGCCGGCTCGCAGGTTTGGATTTCACCTGCTGCGTCTACAGGAGGTAGTTCATCTTCTAAAAATATTATAAAAGTATTAACGAATATAAAATATATGTCTTATGTCACAACACTTTAACATGATATTATTTAAAAGTTAATATATTTATATATAACTAGCTATTTCGGGCGACTTCGTCCGCGTGGATCCCTATTGCACCTCCATGGAGTATGTGTTTCGAAAAACCTTTTTTAAAGGATAAATCCTGAAACACGTATCTAATGAAATGTATTTATCAGCATTAATCTCACTTTCATCGAAATTGGTGCAGATTTAAAGACTTTCCATAAAATTTTTAACCCTATTTCGCCCCTCTTAGGGTGGAATTTTTCTAAATCCCTTCTTAGTGAATGTCTACATTGTAAATTAAAACTACTGTTATGGATACTTCTTTGGTTAGCAGTTATGGCTTTGCGAGCATCTATATGTCAGTCAGTGGGGACATCTCCTTTTATATTTATAGATATTATGTATTTATGTAGTAAATATTTTTATAGTATAATTACAAGATGAGTAAGTATGGGATGTGAAAATATTATAAGTATGCATTACTTAATAACATGAAAATTAAGCATCCTTCTTAAGATAATTCTATTAAGATACTTCTATATCTTAAATTTTGCCAATAGCCTATATAAAGATAATGCCTATAGCCTATACACTATTCGCATTGTTTCCAGTGCAAATGTCGAAAAAGCTAACTCTCATTGGATAGATGTGAACATGGCTTAAGCGTTATTGATCAATTTTGACATTTGCACTGATGATTCACTGCAAACTTAACGCGAATAGACTGTAGTAATAATATTAAACTCAAGTGAAGTACTAACCAACTATAATCACATCATCATCTTTATCACTCAAGGGCCAAGTCTTTCCACTAGTCTGTGGCTTCTTAGTTCCACATCTCAACTCTTGCACATACAGTTTATTTTTATCTGTACTTTGTTTGTTAAGTAAGCTTTCTAGATCGTTCTTTTTATCATCAGACAGTTCAGTTCTTATAGTTGGTGCTAATCTCATATCTGATTTTATAGTAAAACTTGAAAGCCTATCATTTTTGCTAACAGTCGGTTGATCTTTTTCAACTTTTTGCTTCGGTACAAAGAAACTAACAAAAGCTTCTGCGGCTTTTTTCTTCTTTTGTTCCTGTTCTAATTTCTCCTGTTCTAAGGCTTCTTGTTTTTTTCTTTTCTCTTCTTCCTTAGCCTCTTTTTCTTTGCGTTTTTGTTCTTCTTTCTCCTCTCTTTCTTTACGTTTTTGTTCTTCTTTCTCTTCCTTCTCTTTGCGTCTTTGTTCTTCCTTTTCTTCTCTCAATTCTGAAAAATTATAGCAATATGGATTAATAACTTACAGGTGAAATTAGCAAAATAGTTCATTTTATAATTATATAATAATTATCATTAAAGTATAATATTATGTTCAGATCAAAGTTAATCTTTTTGTAAACAAAAATATTATAATATATTATTTTAAAAATTTAAACAAACACTTACTTTTCTCAAGTTCTTTTTGTTTTTCCTTTTCTCCTTTCTCTTTTTTTTTAGCCTCTTCTTTTTCTTCCTTTTCACGTTTTCTTTGCTCTTCCTTTTCCTGTTTCTGCCTAGCTCTCTCTTCTTTCTCTTCTTGTCTCTTCTTTTCTCTTTCTAATCTTTCTTTTTCCCTTTCTTCCTTTTTCTTGGCAGACTCTAATTTCTTTTGATTCTGAAAGAATAAGTGTGAATTAATTATTTTCACAGAAGCTTTAACTGAATTTTTATGTGGAACTAAAAATTAAGAATCATTTGTAATTATCCCCCTAAATCCCCCAGGAATTTCCAACCTCCTTATAACTGTGCCTACTGATTGGGAACTCCTGCCCTAAACTATCAAACTACATTGCTTTACAGGCTATGTAGCACTTGTACACATCCTAGTTTGGTAAAGTCTATATTATATTTAACTAACTTTTGCCCGCGGCTTCACCCGCATAGAATGTGTTCTTGGAGAAAAAACTTCTTCAGCAAATAACTCTACTTAAAGTAAAGTACTAACTTAAAGTACATAAACCAAAAATCAAATTTTAAAATCATTGTTTATCTTTTTGGTCTGACTAATTTCTGAAACGACCAACCGATTTTGAAAGATCTGTATCTGGCAGATAGCCGATGTTATAAGGAGTATCTTAACCAACTTTTATCTTACAGTTCCGTTTAGTAAAATAGTGTTCCATTTCCATTAATAGTTCCACGCAAACCAATTAGCAGGCACCATTTAAAGATCTACGACAATACAACTGTGTGCATCATGTTTTATGTACAGTATCCGAATAACCGCTTATTCGGACCCATGATGGCCAGACTCGAACATGCCTACTCTTCTTCTGAATTTTTTAGGGTTTAGTAACTTTTTAATTTAATTTACAACAAGTCTCTCTACACTTTTAAATTCAACATAAGTTTTTTTCAATTAAATATTCCTGTTTGTCATTAGAGATATAGATATAGTAAATGTTATACTCTATCACAAGCACTTACCTGTTTGGGTGTAAGATTGGTGTTAGATGATTCATTTAATGAGGTGTCCCCATTGCTGTTTGTGACAGATGAACTTCGATTGGACCGTTTTGGAGTGGATGGGATAGAACCAAAAGATTCATTGCACTTGCTTGTTTGTGACGTATTTGAATTCTTTTCATTTGTTCGGCTTCTTGTTTGTCTTTTTGGAGACACTAGTAGAACACTAGAACTTTCTTTTATGTCACTGACACCCTCATTGTCCCTGACATCCTTTTCAGTGTCAGCATCATCCGGTATCAAATCAGCTTCACTATTGCCATTACAGTTAGCGGTTTCCGATGCTTCCTGTTCCTTAGCGGGATCCCCTGTGTTTTGTTCCTCAGCCTGCGTTTCATTTTTATCAACTTCCATAGGAACAACGCTGTCATTGTCCGTGTCTACACTAACAACTTCAGAGTTATTAGCTGTACCATTGTTTTCAGATTTGTTTAAATCAACTGAAGACTTACGTGGTATAGATTTTTTCTTTTTGGATTTAGTTTTCTGTAATTTCTTCTTTCTCGCGATGTCAACTAAATTCACAAACGGATTAACAGTTTTGTTCTGTGTCTTTGAACCATCTTTGCTGTCATCATCACTAATAACAACACACACGTCTAGTTCCTTATATTGATCTTTTATTTTACCAATTTTATTCGCAGTTTCTGTTTCTGTTGATGATAACTTACGTTTTCTCGATCGCGTGGTATTAGATTTAGGCGATACATCACTTATTAATTTAAATGGAAGACGAGCTTGTTTCAAAACTTTTTTAGACGGTGTAACCTCTTCGTTTTTTGGCGATTTAGCAGTTTTCATTTTAATTTATCTGAAGTTAGTACTTTTTACTTTATTAATACGTTTTATTAGTATAAAACGGATTAATTTGACTGTTTTTATTTGATAGTGAGCAGTAATTAATAATTTACATTATTCCGCTACTTTTATTTTGTTTTTGACAGCTGTATGAAAACGCGGGAATTTTCTTTTTAAATTTAAACTGACAAGCATAGATAAAAGTATGGTCGTATTCTCAATGCTGACAAGAGTAAAGCGACTTACTCACGGTCCTGCCTGCAAATCCAGCACCGGTGGTACTAATGACTGTCGTTAGTGTCAAAAGTTTTTATTTTTTGACTACAAGTCCACTTCAAGGCCGCAGCATTGGATTTGCAAGCTGGACGGTGAGTAAAGCGCCTAAATACAATTGGCAAAAGCACCGTACTCACAGTCTATCCTGCAAATCCAAAGCCACGTACTGCTATCAAGTCTGACATTTGGCACTTCGATTTTCAGCTCTATTGTAATATCGCAGAGTTCTATTCTATTTACAGTGCAGTTTTCTGTCGTGACCACAAAGAAACGCTCGTGGGAACGTGGGGTGTATGTTGAATTTTCAGGCTAGACCGTGAGTAAAGCACTTAACAAAAACCCTGCATTAGAGGTTTGCAATTTATAAACTTTTTAGGTAGGTATAAGTCTTGACTTTGTTTTTGAGTTTGGCATCGTTTGACGCTTTCTATAAAAAATCATCTTGAAATTAATATTAAAATTTAAATATTATATATATACGTAACGCCTTAGAGCCTAAAAGCAATAAATATATAAAATGAGCGGGAAAATTAAATTCAGAGACGTGTATTATGGCATACAAAAATTCCGAAATTTTCTATTAGGAAGGAAATACACTTTGCATAATCGCTTTCTTCCCGTCATATCACCACGGTCCATACCTCGGCCAGATATCCCGAAGAGCTGTATTAGTAAATACTCAGACAATTATTATGCACAAAGACATGCTCTTGATTCTGTGAAGCCTCCAGTTATTGCCCCAGTAGCTGAAGCGTTACCGACTAATCAAAAGTGTGCAGAAACTGCTGAGCCTGTGAGTAAACCATGAAACAGGTTAGAATAGAATAGAATACGTTTGTTTGTATTTTTATAGATTACGGATAATCGTTATTACATAGATCAAAATAATATTATAGACGAGGCATGTCGAGGCAAAAAGTGTCACTTAAACTGCTCTACTTTTGGGGTCGTTTGGGGCAGTCGAGGTTTGACAATTGCTTTCCGCAGTTTTATATAGTATATACATAGTATATAGTATAGTCCCAGAGACTATACTACCTACGATCCGGAATCAGGCGGGCCCAGGAAAATTCAAAGCACTTATAATAGAACTCTGCGCATAAACAGTAGAATAGAAAATCAGTGTCGAATATTATGACATTGACATAATATGCCTAGAGGCTTGTTTAATTTGAATTTTCCCCAGCCTTCCCGATTCCGGATTATATAGCCCCGGCCTAATCTTCCGCATTTATTAAGGTAATTTTCATGGTGAACAAAATAGTACGATTTTTGATGAATATATAAACATTTTCACAGAAAGAAACATGAATTTTAATTCATTTAATTCATTTTAAGCTTATATTAAATCAAAATAGCAAAGAGACGGTACGTCCATATATTTGTCAACTGAAAAACGGGCCTAAGGCTGGGATTATATGGTCCGGAATTCAAAACGCCGGTGAAAATTCAGAGCACTGAAAATAGAACTCTGCGTGATGACAATAGAGTTGTAAATGGAAGTGTCAAGTGTCGAGCTTTCATATATTATGACATTGACATTTGACTCGACACTCATGTGTTCGATTTTCAACTCTATTGTATTAGCACAGAGTTCTATTTTCAATGCTCTGAATTCTCATCGGCCCGCCGGTTTCCGGTTCAATTCCGGTTCATAATCCCATAAACAATAAAATACCTAATCTTTTGGCGTAACACGGCCGCTTGTGTCACTCGCCTGCAATTAGGCGACGGGGGACTGCTGGGGAGCGGTACACTCGCTAGAGTCACCATCTTCGCTATTTTGATTTAATCTAAGATTTGAAGTAATATTTTTCGTAATTGCTTAAATAAAATTGAAATTTAAGATAGATGTTTTTATTAAAACACGATGTGTCCAGCTGATGTGATGCTTACATAATTAATTTAAGATGCCATATGTGATTTTTTTTATCTTTATTGTGTTGATTTCTTAGAGCATTAAACCAACGTTGATTTATAGCATGTTATTGATGAAATAGAGTTTTATTTATCGTCGTCTCAGTGCTTATTTGTTCTATCGACCAAATTTCCGAATTAACTTTAAATGCAGTTTTGTTAAGACTTAAATTTCGATCCTGTTGGTGAAGAAAGACTTACAACTTTTTGCTTTTACGAGGGGAGGTCCAAAAGTTCGCGGAATGGAGGGGATGGAGTGGGGATAGGGTAGCTCGCTTAGTGTCATACTAATTGAGCACTCATAATTAGTATATATATAAAATCTCAACCCTATAGCGCCATTCGTTTACGAGTACTCGCCTGCTAAACAAGTCAATCCGGAAGCAAACTGCAACTATGGAGAAAATTGAACATCGCGCTGTGATAAAATTCCTTACCAAGCAAGGAAAAAACGTTCAAACCATTTTAAATGAAATGGAAGCCGTTTATGGAGATCAGTGCCCTGGTAAAACAATGGTTTATAAGTGGCATGGACTTTTCAAACATGGTCGAGATTCAATTGAAGACGACCCTCGCTCTGGGCGGCCAGTTGAGGCCACCACATCAGACATCGTCGAAAAAGTCGAAAAACTTGTACTGGAAGACACACGTTTAAAGAAAAAACAATTATCTGCATTTGTTGGAGTATCAGATACAACCATTTTGCGGATCCTGCACGACCACTTGGGCATGACAAAAGTCAGTGCAAGATGGGTGCCGAGAATGCTCACGCCGCTTCAAAAACAGCAGCGCATCGACGCGTCTAAGCACTTTTTGGAGGTGTGTGGAGACAACCCTGTGCAGATTTTGGAGCGGATTGTTACTGGAGATGAAACATGGGTTCATCACTTTGAACCTGAATCAAAAAAGGAGTCCATGCAATGGCACAAAAAGGGCGCACCACCTCCCAAGAAATTCAAAGTGTCAGAATCGGCTGGAAAGTTGATGGCCACTGTTTTTTGGGATTGTGAGGGAATATTACTGATTGATTATAAACTAAAAGGTACCACTATAACCGGAGAATACTACGCCACAATATTGGAAAAGTTAAAGGAGGCAATTAAAGAAAAACGTCGTGGAAAATTGGCCAAGGGTATGTTGCTTTTGCAAGACAACGCGCCGGTTCACAAGACCGAGTTGCCATGGCTGCTCTTCACACGCATGGATTCGAACCACTTGTTCACCCACCCTACAGTCCAGACCTGGCCCCTAGCGATTTTTATTTGTTTCCAAATTTAAAAAAAGAGCTAAGGGGAAGGAAATTTTCCGACGATAACGAAGTGAAGGAGCCAATTTCAGCGCATTTTGAGGCCAAAGACAAAAAATATTTTTTCGATGGTTTAGAAAAATTAATCCATAGATCAAATAAATGTATTACACTTAAGGGTGATTATATTGAAAAGGAAAAATAAATTTATTGTTATATTTTATTAACAACCCTTTCATTCCGCGAACTTTTGGACCTCCCCTCGTAAAACAACAAAAAAACCTTCTAAATATTATTTGTGACACGACACCGCAATGAAAATTGTGTGCTTATTTGTTCTATGTCCAGTGTTTGTTTGATATCCTACTTCGCAACAGAATTTAAGTGCTTGAGTGTTCTATGTCCACTCAATTGGCCAATCACAGTCAGTGACGCCACGTACGCCATTTTGTGTGATTTATTATTGTGTCAGAGACGTCACGGGTACCACATCGTCGCTCTCGAAAAAAACCAATAAAAAACATTAAATCGTTGTGTGTTTGTGCCTGCATTGTTTCAAACAAGTGATTAAGTATGTCTGAAACTGGCCGCAAAACTAAATACAAGAAGACGCAGCCGGAAACTGAGCAGTGAGTACTTTTTAATTTACACTCGATTCCGTTATGAATTTAAAACAGGGTGTTGCATTTAACAAAATGGTGTCATCCTAGACGCAGAAGGTTTATGATTGATTCCCGTTTTGTCATGTTAAGAAAATTACATATTTCTTAACTCGGAAGGTTCAGGGTGTTACTGTAATTATGATCCCAGTGCACTAGTTTTTTCGGCAACTAAGGGCCGGCATGGTACTGCTTGTTTTATTAGGTACTAATCAAGCTATTTTGAATCTTATTTCAATGACATTAGAATTCATGTTACTTTATTTCGATACCACGATGCCGCGAAATGACGCGACACGCCGTTTCATTCCAAGGGTTGGCGCGGCCCGAAACGTCGTCGTGTTTGGGCTCATCGGATTTGCCTTAACAAGAACTTAAGTCCTACGTGATGTCCAGGGTCTGATGATGAGCCGGAAGGCGGCCATAGGTACACAGTACACTCTTCAAATACACAACATAACCTCTTCAAGTATAGTTTCGTTGAATTTGTCTTGACAAAATCTTTAGTCATAAGTACGTGATGTCGAGGGTCTCATGATATAGCCGGAAGATGGCCACAGGAACTCCTCAAATACACAACATAAACTCGTCGTGTTTGGGCTTGTCGGAATTGTTTTGACAAGATCTTTAGTCCTACGTGATGTCCAAGGTCTCATGATGGATCTGGAAGATGGCCACAGGAACCCCTCAAATACACAACATAACCTAGTCGTGTTTATTCTTTTCAGTGCATTAAAATAAAAGCTTGTTTCCAAAAATACCCTACCTAACCTACCTACCCTACCTACCCTACGTACCCTACCTACCATACCTACCCTATCTTCCCTACCTACCCTACCTACCCTACCTTTTTCCGTTCTCGAGTTTCAGCGAGACAAACGAACAACAATTCATTTTTATATTAGGTATATACTCGTAAATAGATAGATAATTATATTATTTTGTTTCATGTACTTTAAAGAGTTTCAAAAGTCAAGAAAAAGCTTTTTGAAGATGATGAAATTTCTGAAATGGACAACATTGAAGACACTACAAATAAAAACATTGTTAAGATAAACAAGAAACTTTTTAAGCGTCAAAAATATAAGTCGTAAGAAAATACCCGTCTCTAAAAAAGAAAATGATTGTTTGCTCATTTCTTTAAATATGCCTGGTGATGAAATTTTAATACCATCTGGTGAACTTCCCATTTAAAAAGAACGTTCTGATGTCAATGAAAATTCATTTATAGATCCAGCTGAACAACAGATTTCAGAAAAAAATAAAAAGCTAAGTCGAAAGAGAAAACGACAGCCAGAAACCTGGAAAAGAAATGTTAATAAAATTAAAAACAGAAAGAGGAGAAGAGTACACAGGGGCAAAAGGAAAATGCATGCAGGCTAGAATTGTGAAACCTGGGTGTGAAAGTACTTGTAAGCTTATGTGTTCTACAAACTTTCCTTTAGCCATGAGAGAGAGAATAAAATCTGAATTTTACAGCTTGACTGATGCCCAAAAATACAAATTTTACGTAAAATACACTACAAGAACCAAAAAAAGTAGAACACGAACTAAAAAAGAAAAGAGTAAGAGATCGTATACATTTCACTATTATTTTCGTAAAGAAAACGAAATTATTAAAGTCTGCAGGACATTTTTTTGTTCTACGTTGAGTATTTCTGCTCGCCGGATTCACTATTTTCATTTAAAAATGGAAAAAAGTGACACCCTCTTGCCTACGCCGAGAAAGGGGAAACATATCAAAAAACAAACACCGCCTGAAAAAGTAAGCAAAGTGATTAATCACATTAAATCGTTCCCAATAGTAGATTCGCATTACTGTCGATCATCTAGCTTCCGCCAATATCTACAACCGGGATTGAGTGTGTCTAAAATGTACTCCTTATATGTTGAAAAACATAAAGACCCCGTCAAAGAAAACATTTATCGAAAAATATTTTGCAAACAATTTAATCTTGGTTTTCATCGCCCAAAAAAGGATGTCTGCGATTTTTGTTCCGAATATAAAGCATAAAAAAACCCCAGCAGTGATCTTGTAGAAAAATTTGAGAAACACTTAAAAAGAAAAAATGAGGGTGGCGAAGAAAGAGAAGTAGATCGAAAACTAAAAACCAATGAAAACAACGACACAGCCGTTGTGACTTTTGATCTGGAAAACATTTTTTATCTGCCTAAAGCTAATATGTCATGCTTTTATTACACAAGCAAATTGACTGTTTATAATTTAAAAGCGCACTGCGATTTTAATAAAACGCTTACTGCTGTAAACGCTTTGTGGGACGAGACGAGGAATGGAATTACCCAAAAATTTTCCGAACCCGGCCACGGTAATGTTCAGGAAGTAGATGCAGTCCACAGCTTAATGGAAAAAAATTTAAGACACCAAGAAATATACAGACCTTCATCTCTACTTCGTGCTCTACTAAAAATTAAATCAAATAGTCTTAAACTATTTTTCATGCAAATGGAGGACGACGATTTCTTGTCATTTCATTCAGAAGCCATAAAATTTGGTTTTTATCAAATACCTTACAAACGAGTTAAGTCATTAACTTATTCGAAACAAGAATGGTATGTTATAAAATATCAAACTTCATTTTCGGGACCAACAGAAATAATTGACATAAGAAAGAATAAAATTAATGTTTTGAGTGAAATTACCTTAAAAGAAGCAAATAAAACATTGACCAAAAATAAAATTGACGATATTCGAAGCATGTTCAAGTTCAAATTCGACAGAAGACAAAGTTTTTATGGATACTCTTATTAAGAAAGCTGAGCGAAGGAAAGAAAACAATGAAAAACTTAATTTGATTAAACCAGGCGATAAAAAGAAACTAAAAAAGGTAAAAATGTAACGAGGGCACTCACTGAAAGGAAGGAACCTAAGGGAGGTAAAAATGAGAAAATAATTAATGAAGGAAATGAGAATAACAATGAAAAGAAGACAATAAATAAAGTAAATAAAACTAAAAAACAGCAAAATGTGAAAAAGTCGACAGAAAAAAAGGCCATAAGAAAAACAAAAAAATAATAATAATATAATAGATTAATTATTTTTATTAAAAGCAAGGTTTATGGATATATCTTAGTACCTACATACCTATTATGAGTTATTTTTCTAATTTGTGAATTTATTACAGTGGATGATTAAATCTAAAACTGGAAGGTGCCTCCAGTTTTAGATTTAATCATTCACTTTTATAAATCCACAAAATAGAAAAAGAACTTATAATAGGTATACATACCTATTATAAGTTCTTTTTCTATTTTGTACACTACAATTAGTGCCCATCTGTGATTCAGGAACTGTCCAAAGATAGCGATTTAAAATATTAGACTCAAAACTACTAATATTATCTTGTCATAATAAGTACCTAGATCTAGAGTCGTAAATAAATATTAAGAAATAAAATGTGTTTTATTGCAATGTCTATTACAAGTTAGTTACCGGGGCTTCCCTAAAATCAATCAGAGGATACTTCTGATGAGAATGCGAAAAAATTATCCACCAGTATATTAGTTTGGCATATCGAACAAATAAGCACGCAAAAATGGAACAGTCATTTTGGTCTATCTCTAAAGAGGTAATGTTCTAACTCCACTTTCGTAATTATATTTGTGCATGTTTGTTCTAACTCCAAATAAAAATTTAAAAATTAGGTATAATTAATCACTAGACGTAGATCATAATTATAAAAATCAATTTAATGGTTACCGATGTATTATGAAAGACTTTCAAATATTAAAATTATGGCTTCTTTTTGAAAATAGAGAAAAAAACTTGTCTCCTGTAAAAGTTACCAATGGTAGATAGTACAAATAAGCACTGAGGCGACGTTATATTGAAGTTTTATATATATATATATATATATATATATATATATATATATATATATATATATATATATATATATATATATATATATATATATATATATATATATATATATATATATATATTAATTTATTTTTATATATATATATAAAATTTTAATTTTATATATATATATAAAATTAAACCGACTTCCAAAGTAAAAATGCACAAAAAAGTAGATAGTACAAATAAGCACTGAGGCGACGTTATATTGAAGTTTTATATATATATATATATATATATATATATATATATATATATATATATATATATATATATATATATATATATATATATATATATATATATATATATATATAAAACTTCAATATAACGTCGCCTCAGTGCTTATTTGTACTATCTACTTTTTTGTGCATTTTTACTTTGGAAGTCGGTTTAATTTTTTGTTAAAAATTAATGTAATCATCATTAGTCATTACTGATAGTCTGAATAAAACTACCTAACGCCCAAAATTAATAATCAATCCTAATCTCATTTTAGCTATCTGAGATCAAGATTTCAATACATTTCTGATTTCAACGATCCTAGGATTAACTTCACGTCAATTTACGTCAAATTTTGTTTGAGAATCTAAGATTGAAGTCAATCTAAGACTAAAGATACATTATTAATTTCAGGCATACATTATTAAATTAGTAGATAACAGTAATATTTGCTGTTTCAGATTTGCTTCCAAAGTGCGCCAACTCCTGGGCGAGTTTGGTGGTGGGATGGACATAGTTACTATGAGGAGAAGGAAAAGGCCATTCAAGGAAATGAGGAACCTAAATTAGAGCGGCATTAATGATATGTTTGAAAAAATTATTATTGTGTAATTTTTTTAAATGCCTTTTTAAGCCCCGACGAAAACAGACACACAGATATAGTGTGTCTGTCCGTGGCTCGTAGCTCCCAAACGGATGAACCGATTTTGAACTTTTTTTTTGGATTATTAAGCAAAAAAGTAAAAAAGCCATAGAGTCTAGACTCTAGATCATCGAGAATAGAGCCTAGACTTTTAGGCTGGGACTATAAAAATTGTTCCGGAATTCAGAACGGCAGTGAACATTCAGAACACTGAAAATAGAACTCTGCGCTAATAAGTAGGTAGTTACAATCATGTACAATAGAGTTGAAAATGGAAGTGTTGAGTGTCAAGCTGTTATTTATGACATTGACATTTGACTCGACACTTGTGTGTTCGATTTTCAGCCCTATTGTATTTGCGCAGAGTTTCATTTTCAGTACTCTGAATTTACAGATTTCTATTTTTAAAAATAGAACTCTGCTTTATTACAATAGAGCTGAAAATCGAGTGTCAAGTCAAATGTCAAATGTGGCAACTCGACACTCATCCGTTCGATTTTGAACTTGTATTATGTACATAATGTTTACCAGTGAGAGATTGATAATAAAATTTTCTCAGAATACCTACAAAAAATGTTATTATCAATGTCAAAATATGAACATTTATGTGACTGCTGGTTTAAAAAATAAATCAAATATTTGACCGAAGTCCTGATTCACACATTATGATTTACCTACCAAAAATATTTTATGTATTTACACTTGTTATTACTTCATTCTTAAGTATTTCCACAATATCATAATACGGTTCGGATTTAAAAGGACTTTGCCAAGTGTTCAATTTCCTCGTCGTCGTCTGTACATCTTTAGATTAGACCATGGAGCAGATAGAGCTCAATATTTGCTCCATGGATTAGACGCAATGTGTTCAGTGTTGGACTCATTGGACTGTGTAGTGTGTACAATCACTGCTTGATTGATTTGGTTGTGCTGGTACAACACAGTGCCTCTACTTAATCTTTTATTCATGTAATGCAATGTACGTAATGTCAAGGAAAAGTGATTTAAGCTATCTCGCATTCGCATTGAGTCTTATAAATAATGCAGTAGGTGAATATTTGCTTGCTTACAGAAATGAGAATGTAGTTAGGTACCTAAAGTAGGTACAGACGTTTTATTAAGTTGACACCTACGTGGTTCAGTGATTTAGATCTTGGCTCTCAATTTCGGAGTCCAAGTCCGACAGGCACTAGGCCGGTTTTTAGGGTTCCATAGATCACGTCTCGGAACACTTATTAGCCCAGTAATTTTAGGCATTTTAAACTACAATCTGCGGAAAAATTCCTAGTGAGCTTAATGTTTGTATGCACCTTTATTACGGCGCGGGCGTTGTAATGAAGATGGGAAAAATCGACATAGATATCGTGCTAGCTAAAAAACACATAACACATACACCTGAATATGAGCTAAGGCTAATCAAAATATCATGCTGAAACTCGCATGATGTCGGAAAAAGATCAAAAATTTGTCACGAATTAATTTTGATTTTTTTGTACGGGGTAGAAAACTGAATCCCCGTATTTTCTGGATTATATAAACATTTGTCCCTTAAAAGTTGGAAAAAAATCTGGCAACCCTAGTTTTCTCCGGATGGATCCATCATCCACGGAAGAATAATTAATTCTTCCATGGGTCCATCCGCCTGTTGTTTTATAATCTGAGGAACGACATGCAAGTACTAAGCATGTACGTAATTTGCTTTAAATTTGCATAATGCAGCTGAAATTGATACGTAAGACGTTCTTTTAAATAAATTCATAAAACAGAGTAGCTGGGTAGGTAGGTAGATAGGTATGCTAGTACGGTCGCCGAGTGCCGACAGAATCGGTGTACCATTTTTCGACCTTGTCTCTTGGCAATAAGGTTTAAAAGTGTTACACCAGGTCTGTCGGCGACTGCACATCATAGTGCATTTTATAAATGAACACAAATATATTGATTAGGAGATGCTCAGTATTCCCTGTCACTGGTTAGTGATTTATATTAACTTACTAGATAAACCTCACCTTAGGGAAACGATTAAATATCTAAAAGAGTGGACAAATCGAACATAGGCATTAGCCATAGGTATACAGGTGTATTCACAACAAAATTAGGTAATAATATTATAATTTGTAGACTAATGTTGGGTAAAATAATATATCAGTCGGACAAAAATACACACTGAATAACATTGCAACATATTTTGCTCTCAAGATATCAATTTTACTACACTGACTAAACTGTTTCAGTATATATCAGTGGTTCCCAGACTCTTTTGTTTCATAGACCACTTTCAAAATTTTGCTGTATCCGGTGGACCCCCTGCATCTACATTCTACATTACTACCAATTTCTAAATCTCGAAAAAAAGTGAAGATTAGATCTATCTATCTATGGAAACTAGCTTTGTGGCTGAGTTTCAACGACGAAAAAAAAGAAGGTTAGAATTGATTGCTTGATAGGGTTAATTATTTGATAATAAAGTAGGTAGACTAATCAAATTTTAATTAAATTTTAATTCATTGTGTTGTGAGTGGATGTCAAAAAAAACAAAGATGGCCAAAATGACTCCATACAACTTTACTTTTTTGAAATCTACAGTGACTCAGCACAAGGACCAATCAATTGTCACAAATTTTATTTAGAAAACGTCCCATTTGGAGTCGCAAAAAGAAATTAGTATATTTCCTTGTGTTGTAGGTATATATATTATACATTCAAATATATAAATCATTACACTAATAATAATTATTATTGTTTTAACAGTCGCTACATAATCAAAATTAAACACTTATTTATAACGTAATGTAACTTCTACAATGGTAATTACAAAAAAATATATAATTTTAATGAGATGGATGTATTTGATGAAATGACAGCAAATTATCAATATTTGGCTTGAGTTTTGTAAGGAATAAGCGCAAATCTCCCCATTCTGTGATATTCAATATTTTCCCTTTTTTTTTTTAATAAGTTTGTAACGGCACTAAAACTTTTTTCGACGAGATATGACGAGGGAAACGCTATCAGAAGCTTCATAAGCTAAGGATATTTTTCAGGTATTTCTGCCTGCAGCCAAAATTTTTTATACCCACTTTTAAATATCACTTTCAGCTCCTCATTAGTGCTAAGCTCGAGTAGCTCCTCTTGTAATATTACATTCTCCACTTCCGGTTTCATCAAATGGATTTATGATCCATGGTGGTATTTCCATCGACAGAATGTCTTCAAATCTGATTTTAAAATCATCATGCAGGACAATCAAATGTTGAATGTATGTCTGAATATCTTATCACGGCATTCTACCTGCAATAAGTTTGAAATCTGTGAAAATTCGCGCCGACCAATATTTTCCTTCATAAATTTCAATTTACCAATAAAAGCTGAAATTACACTCTTTGTTTTTATTAAATTAAGGCTGTCCCCTTGTAATTGTAAGTTGAGGTCATTAAATTTTTTTAACAAATGTGTCAAAAACGCGATGTCTGCTTTAAAATTGATTAGGTTTTTTTTTAAATCGGGATCTTTACTTTCCAGAAATTTTAAAACTGAGTCAAAAAGTGAATAAAATCTTGATAAACATGCACCTTTCGACAACCAGCGTACTTCGGTATATAACAGCAATCGTTGGCAGTTTTCATCATTTTCATTCATCGCACAATTGTGCAAATAAGCGCGTATTCAATGCATTGCTTCTAATTTTGTTAACTGCATTAATCACAAATTGAAGCGATTGGTGCAATCTATCACTCAAATTTTTCGCTACTAGATGTTGTCGATAAATAAGACAGTGAATTCCAGTTACCTCTGGTATAATTCTTTTAAGATAGCCTACGAGGGCTGCACTAAAAGTATCGGGAATGGAACATTCCACTGTTCCTGTCATATTAAAATCTTTTTAATTTAAAACTCCTTGGTTTTAAAAATCGAATACCGTTTATTTATTTTAAAAAAGATTCTCGGTCTTGTCACAAGGTCTTGTCAAACTTGTTTAGTCGTTGAGAAAATGGAATTGACTCGAGAAAATTCTAGAGCGATGATTTATTATGACTTTCGAAGTGGTTTACCACAAAAACAGTGTGTTGACCGGATGATTTCTGAATTTGGTGATGAAGCCCCATCCAAAACCACAATTTATAGCTGGTTTGCTGAATTTCAACGTGGACGTGTCAAGCTCAGTGATTATCCCCGTCAAGGTCGTCCAAAAACTGCAGTCACCCAAGAAAACGTTGATGCTGTGCGTAAGCTGATTGAGGAAGATCGACATGTGACATACCGCGAAATTCAGGCAACTTTAGACATTGGCATGAGTCAAATACAAATAATCTTGCATGAACAATTAGGTGTAAAAAAGTTGTTTTCGCGATGGATACCGCATTTGCTCTGTGAAGAGCAAAAAGCGGCTCACGTTACTTGGTGCGTCAGAACTCTCGAAAGATTCCACGCAGGATCCTCAAATGCTGTATACAACATCGTATCAGGTGACGAATCCTGGATATACGCGTACGAACCCGAAACAAAAATCCAGTCACGAGTTTGGGTGTTCCAAAATGAGTTAAAGCCAACAAAAATTGTTCGTTCACGGAGTGTTGCAAAAAAAATGGTGGTCACGTTTGTCTCCAAAACCGGCCATGTTGCGACTATTCCTCTTGAGGGACAAAGAACGGTTAATGCAGAATGGTATGCTAACATTTGTTTGCCACAGGTCGTTTCTGAACTCCGTAAAGAGAACTGCAACCGCCGCATCATCCTCCATCACGACAATGCGAGTTCTCGCGCGCACAGAACAAAAGAGTGTTTAGAGCAAGAAATCATAGAATTATTAGACCATCCGCCGTACAGCCCCGACCTAAGCCCTAATGATTTCTATACTTTCCCTAAAATAAAGAATAAATTGCGTGGTCAGAGATTTTCATCATCTGAAGAAGCTGTGGACGCCTACAAAACGGCCATTTTGGAGACCCCAACTTCCGAATGGAATGGTTGTTTCAATGATTGGTTCCATTGTATGGAAAAATGTGTCAAATTTCGCGGAGAATACTTCGAAAAGCAATAAATACATTTTTAAATAGTAATGTTGTGTCACTTCCTTGATTCCCGAAATTTTCAGGGCCGCCCTCGTAGCCTATAAACCCACGATATCGCCCGACCATGGCAGGAGCTCCATCTGTTGCCACCGAAATAACGTTTGTAAATGGAATCGATTTTTCTTTAAAAAATCACTCAAGACATTAAATATTGATTCACCTTTAGTGTCCGTCTTCAAAGTTTTCGCAAATAGTAGCTCTTCATGAATTTCTTCGCCCATAACAAATCGAACATATGCCAATAATAATGCTTCATTGCCAGGTAAAGTTGACTCGTCCAGTTGAATAGAAAAATGAGTTGTTTGCAGATAATCACACAAGAAACTTTCAACATCAGAGCTCATTTCATCAATACGTATTTGTGCAGTGTTGTTACTCAAAGGAATTCTTTTGAGTATGTCAAATGAAAATTTGTGCAGAACAGTTTTTAAAACCTCTTCAATAGCAGGTAAAATTAACTGTTCTCCAATGGTGTGCGGTTTTCCAGATTTTGCTATAAGTAATGAGATATTGTAAGATGCCCGCAAGCCATCATCGTTGCTTTCAGACGTTGAAGCAAACATACTGTGCACGGTGGGTCTCTTCATATTTTTCCTTTAATGTTTGAAAATATTTTAAATCTTTACCTATTATATCAGGATGACACCTTCTTAGGTGGCCTTCCAGCTTTGATGGTTTCATAGAGTCATTTCTCAAAACTTTGTTGCATAAAAGGCATGTGGGCAATCGTTTATCTGACTGTGATGGAAGAAACCTAAATTTTTAATATTCAAAACTGTACTGACAACACTTCTTGTTAGATTCGGTCATGTTTCGTATCAATTACCTACCTGTAAATAATAAATAAAAATTCAAGTTTTAATACAAAATGTTGAAAAATGCGACCTTTTAGTATTAGGCACGCGATATTAATTATATTATATAGGCAGGTAGGTAGGTATACAAATAGGCAGGTAGGTACTTACTTTTCCAGCACTGGTAATCACTAATATCAATTCACTTTTCTTTATGAAATTTCGGAAACAAAAGAGTAACGTTTATCCTTGACATTCGTATTTATATTGGTGAAGAATTAAACACGTTCATACAAGATTGCAAGTACATACACCACAAGTCGTGTTAATTTGCACGTTTGAATATGCATTGCGGACGGGATGGTGGCGGCCGGCGCGGCAACAAGTCTCGACGCGTTGTACTGAATATGGAATATAGCTTCTTAAAATATTATATTATTATAATATTTATATATATTATTTATATTTATTTATATATATTTATTTATATATATTATATATATTTATTATAATATTATATTATTATATTATTATTATTATAATATTCTTAAAATATTATCTGCCTATATTGATAGGAGATAATTGTCTTATTGAGAAGGTTTAATTTAGGTATCATATTATTTAAAATTACAAGCCAACATTTTAGTTCTTCACTACCGAAACATGCACCCCTGCTTACGATTGTAGACCCCCATTTTTTGTCACGTCCAACGTAAACCCCGTCGAGTCTCCGTGGACCCCTGGGGGTCCACCAGGACCACTTTGGGAATTACTGGTGTAGATAATAGGTACACTTGATATTTGAAAATAAATTTAAGGTACCTAGAATGGTAGTTGTGACAAAATTCTAGGTACCTTTTTTATTTTCAAATCTTCATGCATATTAAAAATATCTCGTTTCCTTTTTATTGGTGTTAAGTCTGACCTGCAATGTTTAGGATAAAATATGAGGGTTAGTTAAAAAACAGAAGATATTACCATCGTTGTTTGTTCGGAGATTCGTATCTGCATGCATATTGACTCTCGTGCCTCAAGGCTGCGCGCGTCAATCAGCGCATGAGCGAAATTCACCCAGCTAACACTCAGCACTCAGTACCTCGGGGGACGAAACCATTGATACACGTCTGCCAGCCAGCTTACGGCTATGACTGATGCTAGCTTTAAACCGACGGACCTTTAAACCGTTCACTATAAATACAATGTAAAAATATAACTTGTTTTCAATTCGTGTGACGTGAACGTTAGGATTTACTGTTGAAGTGACTAACGCCACCTGTGACTGAAATAAAGATGAGGCAAGAAAACGAAGAACTAAACGAGAGAGTAGCAGATTTCAAGAATGATCCCGATAAACTAAGACAGGCCTCCGAATTCGTTGACGAACTTATACAGCAGGCTAAGAAAGAGGCCGAGCTAAAACAAAAAGCGAAAGATAGAGGGAAATTTGTAAGTATAAATGTATATTTATCCCCGTAAGGCCGATGTGTGGTGTGGATGAAAGGGTTGGTAAGTGTTACTAGAGAATTAGAGGCTTGAGCTGATGTAGATATAGCTTAGGCTACGACTTACGAGCACAGTTTCGCTACTTATGCATGCCTAGTACATCATCTCACCTCTAATCATGAAGTTGATGGCAAATCGATACATAATCGCTTCTGCGAAACAAAAAATAATGCAGGGTGTACCTATTAGTTTGTTGGTGCTAGTTGTTTAATTCTGTCGTGTTTTCAATCTTTATCGGGCATTGCAACTACCCATATTAGGCAATAGGATTACACTTATCTGATAACGAGTTTTTGATATTATATGACAGGTAGATGGTAACTCGATAACCAAAAGCCTACCAGAACATTAATAAATAGATCATTACAATACATGGTCCAGACTCCACACCAGTATCTCTATGACATGTGTGTAAATATTGAAGACAAGTCTTTAAAATAACTTTTACACATTATGCTCACCTTTTCACCTGTTTGCACTTTATAGTTTATTCTACTTTAAAATCATTACCACTTGATCAAGAAAAAGTCGGTGAAAAATTTTTAAGTAAAAAAAAAGTTTTGAAATTAGCTGTGTGGCAATGTGAGGTCGATGACTTTCACAATGTAGTGGACTCATTCATATCAAGTAGATATTTTTTCCAATTTTAATTTTGTTTCTGCCAAAGCGTCCTTACCTGAGCAGTAACTAATGTGACTGAGATTTCCATAGTTGTAATTTTCCGTACATTGTAATTTTAAATTTTCATATCAAAGTGCCTGCTTTGCAATTAAAATATTGAAATATGCATCTACGTTTTTGTATATTTTTGTTATAAGTAAATACGATATTTTTTTTGTTTCAGGGATCTCAAGATTCGGGAGTAGGTAAGTGAATGCAGAATATACGTATGTAGATGTAGCTACTTTGAAATAAGTAAGCCAGGATTAGGTAAAAGTATGAAAGTATGTTCAGATTTAAAATTTCATTTTAATGAAAGTAAGTGGGACAATCTTGATATTAGGAAGTTAGGGATGCCGGGGCAAATGCTGTCCCGTAAATCGAGCTATCTGGGGTTAAAAAGAACTTAGTACTTAGTTTAGTACTAAATATACAAAATATCATTTTGGCTCGATTGTCACATGTAACTTTGTTCTATGCATAGGTCGATAGTAAGTACATAATAATATGAGCTTCGAGGGAGGTAAAATTAATCAAAATATTATGCTTATAGTGGCTTAAACTCGCTCGACCTTTAGAAAAATATCAAAAAATAAATTTGTTTTTTTTTGTCCCGGGTAAAACTCTGAAATCCCGTAATTTTTGGCGTAGGTAGGTATATAAGTTAAACAGTTGTCAAAAAAAAAAAATCTAGCAACCATAGGTACTAGCAGTAGGTATAGTATCAAGTGTGAAGTTCAGTAGAGTGCCAAAAATTTTATCTATATCTTCAGATTATTCTAGGAAATCCTTTCTGTTTGCCGTTTGGTAAAATATTCGTTGTTAAAGATACCTACTATACGCTGTTAAAAAATGTCCGTATTAAAAGTAGGCACGCTTCAGATGGCCCAGATAAAAATATTAAGGAGATATTATAAAGATTTTTCCGCAAAAACTGGGAATCTCTCGCGTGTTCATTCGGTGTCAAGAAACAATGTCTGTCCTACACTTGACCTAGATGTCCTTGAACTTGACCGACTCGAGAGATATTTGCAGTTTTATGATCGCGTAAAATTGTAAAAACCGTTAGATTGTAATATAACTAATACGCTAGGTACCGACTTCAAAAATAAGAAGTTTGAGTTCAGACATAGTTAAATATTAGCAGAATTTAAAAGGGGAAATGTTTCGACAATATAATTGTTTCATACTTTTTAGTCATCTAAAAGAATGTTGCTTTTACTTTGGAAGTCGGTTTATGTATTTTTTATTTGGAAATCTAGTCGGTTAAAAAGTAAAAATATTGCCTAGTATTTATATTATTATGTACTGACTATCACGGATCACCTATTAATAATAATAATTAATCTAAGCAAAGAGAGGAGAGAAATCCCACTTACCTGTTTAATTAACCATACCGGATATTGGGTAGAGACAAGGCTCACGCGATTTTCTAGCTTGTGGAGGACAAATTAGCGCCACAATCCTGAATTGCGCTATCGAAGTTTTCTATGATCGGCACTATATATTATACGACATCTGAAATTCATACAAGTTCCAGTCCTAAAAATAACTTATCCGTAGTTATTCCCCAAAACCGGTACGTACATGACCCGCAGGGGGGTGATGTAAGAGGGGTCAAACTCTCTCATCGTATTCCCACCAAAATGACTGCTAAATGGCAGTCACCAGACCGATTAAGCTACGACGGCCAAAAGCCATTAGCGTAGACCCATTCGAAAAAAAAAAAAAAACAATTCATACAAGTGAGCTTCGGCCTGACCAAGCACACCATCTCGCTCGGTCGAAGATCTCCCTTTGGGGCATCCACTCATCCCACATTGGTGACCCTCGACAGAACACGACTCCTTCTGGACATCATCTTCATCACTCCCCGTCTCCCCCACCCCTCCGCACCACGCCAGCCAGACTCAGCCTCATCGGGTACATCGACCACCAGCCTCAACGCACCGCGGCCTGGTCGAACCCTCATCGGCTTCAACGGGCACACTCACTACAAACGATCGGTCAGCAAACAGAGCACATTCTCCTGGTCAGCACGTAGCATCGGCCCGCACGGCAGCACTCCGACTCACTGGAGCCCGTGCAGCAGCAGTACAGTTCCGACTCACTGGGACTCTCTGGCACTGGCGACTCAAGCAAGACGACTCAAGATTCGGTCTTCGGGGGCGACCAATTAGCGCCACAATCCTGAATCGCGCTATCGAAGTTTTCTATGATCGGCACTATATATACGACATCTGAAATTCATACAAGTGGGCTTCGGCCTGACCGAGCATAGCACCTCGCTGGGTCGGAGATCTCCCTTTGGGGCATCCACTCTCCCTTTGGGGCATCCACTCTCCCTTTGGGGCATCCACTCTCCCTTTGGAGCATCCACTCTCCCACAAGCTCTTGGGGTAAAAGATGATTTCCTGTAACGTAAACAAGTACAATAAAATATTAGAATTTTTATATAATTACTACACAATATAATTTTGTAAGTAATTAATATTATTTTTAGCCCACGACGCAATAAGAGGGGTGTTGTAAGTTTGACCTGTCTGCGTGCGATCGAGTGTTCTTGGCAATAATTCATCATTATCAGCTCGACAATATTTCGGGGTTTACTTAATCGTTTAATTTGGTTTATAAAAAGTTTAGCTTACGCCAAGTCGGTCAGTACTCAGCATATTGTGTCTCCCAAGCGTTCCCATTCAAACATTCAACCTGCTTACCATAATCTTATACATATAAAATCCTTTGTGCTGAATGACTGACTGACGGATCAACGCACAGCCAAGACCGCTGATCGTAGAGACCTGAAACTTGCAGGCCGTGCTCTTTGTAATGCGTAGGCATCCGATAAGAAGGGATTTTTCAAAATTCGATTCCTAAGGGGGTGAAAGGGGGGGGGGGGGAAGTTTGTATGGGGCAACGTGATTCCTTGGTCCAATCTACTTCATATTTTGCACAAACATTCTGTAATAGAATTGATGGAATATGTGTATTATATAGTTATATTTATATTGGTATTATAATTCGTCCCCTAACGGGGTTAAAAAGGTTGTTTGGGAGCGATTTGCATTAAAGTTGACATCAATACTCCTTAGTGCTTTTGATTTAAAGCTCCCACTCACAAGCGATCGATCGATTTAGTCTTTACAATTTCAACATTTACTGGATTCGTAGTTGCAAGTAAATCGGTTTAGATGAATGATGAATATAGCCTGAGATCCGAGGCCCGCCTAACTAAACTTTTCATATACAAGTAAATTTTTTCGTACTTTTGGCGCCCACCGCAGAAAATAGCGGGTATGAACTATGCATAGGTATATTCATTATACACACTTATACTACAAAATGAAATTTAATTTATCAGTAAGCGTGTAAGTGACAAGTGTAGTCAGGCTGGCGTGACATTTCGGTCTATCAATTATCGTAACAACTAAAACGTTCGTTGTTAACAATTTACCTTTACGAATTAATTTCTCTGGGAACTTTTATCGAAACGCGCTGCTTAACAAAAGTCTTTAGTGATAAATAACAAAACAATGTATGGTGGGATTGTTTCTCTTTTATAGGTCTACAAAAACTCCGCGATGGCATATATGTCTATATTTTAAGGATAGGTACTATACCCATTCTAAGTTTTAAAAAATTATCAGAAATAATGTGGTATTTTCAGAAGCTATTTAGACGGATACAATATTACCTAATCCTTTATGTACTTAGGAGATATCTTAAAATTAAAAAGTGCGTGTGAAAATTTATTAAGCTATTGCATAGCTTTTATCTCGGGCTTTAAGCGCGGCGACCGAATGAAGAGATTCCGTAACGAAAATAAACCTAACACCCCCCACTCCGACCGGCACAGCGGTGCGGCGTTGAAAGCCGTGCATCGTCTAACGCAGCGTTAGCAACTTGAAGCGGACGGACTATCGTACAAGGGGCGTAAAATTATGTAAAATTATCGGACCTACGTGGATCGAAATTATCGTATTTTTTAGGATAATGTTTATCATAAATAAATAAATTTTATTAATTGTAATATTGATATGTATGCAAGTACTCTATAGTTTATCTTTTTTAAACCACCGCTTTCAAATCAACAAAACACTGAAACCCAAATGTTTTACGCGTGGTACAGACAACCGATTCCCTTTCCACTTCAATTCAATAAACGCGCCAAATTTAAAATTCACTCGGACAAAATTTCACTGTTCCATGCATATAACCATAATAATTCATCGAAATTACTCCCAATTTTAAACATATTAAGTATGAACGTATATAACATCGAAATATAGAACTTATACTCGTATTCTCTCGTTCGCATTGGTAGATGCTAACCAATAAGAAAGCGTGTACAGCAGGCGCTGAATAAAGTTACAGTCTCGGCAGTGGTGTAACTTATCAGAGCGGATCCTAAGAACCAATAGGAATAGAGAACTTGCATTTCCCGATATTTTCCCAAGATTTTATTGGACAAAATAAAATAAAGCGATTTAGACTATCAGCGTTCGAGTGAAATAATATAAATTCTCAAATTTTGCATCATGATGGAAATTATCGTACAATCTGCGTACGATAATATACGTACGTACGTAGGCACAAAATTATCGTATGTGTACGATAATTCTTATCGTACGGTTCCGAACGCTGGTTAACGTCGTTGCAGTTCGGCAGGTGTTTGTTGCGTGCGACTAGACGTGTGCGTGCGACTAGACGTATGCGTGTAGACTTACTATGCAATAGCTTCCCGCGGCAGTCCCCGAGTGCCACACGTATTTTTTTATAAAGTATATATTTTTACTCTGTGCTATTACTATATTGCAGGTATGTTTGCTATAGATGTTTTTTGTTACGAACACTCCCACGCGGGCAAAGCTGCGGGCAAAAGCTAGTATTATATTAAAAAAGTTACCAAAGTACACACATGTACTGAAACTATTAGCACTTTTAGCATATTACATGCCTAATGCCTATTAAGCCACGGATACGGCTAATGGCTCTTCACAGTTGGCCGGTCCCAAAGTCCTATGTCGGGGTTATAGGACCGGGATCGATACTGCCCGCCGTCAATAGTTATACCTTTCATAAGGGTGGGACTATATGCTCCGGAATCCGGAACGCCGGGGAAAATTCAGAGTACTTACACGTGTTCGAGGCAAACTGAAACCTTGGCCTCTAGTTAAGATGCATTCGAGAATTTCGACGTTTCTCGGGCGTGAGCGTCGCGATTTGCCGGCGTGTGGCGTGTGTGCAGCGCGCACGTGGCGCGCAGCACCTTACGTTTAACCCCCTTCGCGTGCCCCACCCCACTTCGTAAGCGTCGCTCAAACGCCCGAGAAACACGCACGCCTAATGAGGGGTCAGCCTTATGTCAAATCACATACACTTTATTTTCGAAATTCGCCGTCGAAATTATCGAATGCATCTTGACTAAAGGCCCTTGTCCCATACTTCTCCTATTGTACCTCAACCTGAAGTTTAATGTTAAAGGAGTTGGGGAAAAAAGCCAGGTCATTTAGTCGGGGCTTAACCTTGCCAGACCAGTGTAAAAGTAAATTGGAAAATGTTAAAAAAAGTTATAAAACACGTTATAAACGTGCCCCCTTACTAATAAAAAGATTTATACAATGGATAACTCAGCGTTGCTGTCTTTGTCTGTCAAGTGACTTTTCCAACGCATCCGACAAAGACAGCAACGCTGTCTGAGTTATCCATTGTATAAATCTTTTTATTAGTAAGGGGGCACGTTTATAACGTGTTTTATAACTTTTTTTAACATTTTCCAATTTACTTTTACACTGGTCTGGCAAGGTTTAAGGATCACGTCATGTTTTCTTAGAATTCCTTCAAAAGTCATAGACCGATTTCGCTCAAAATAAACTTCCTAAAGAGTTTTTAACATGATCTATCAGCATGCAATCTTACAAGTTTCTATCTCCTATAGTTAAGAAATACCAGGGGGGAGGGGCCAACTTATAAACCACTTTGGAGGCCGATTACTCGAAAATGTGTAAAAAAGTCATGTATTATAAACCTTGCCTTTATTTTAAAAGACCTATTCAACTTCTTCGTTCGTTCTTCGTTAAAAACCCCAATACCTACCATGTGGTAGAATGAAAAAATATTTTTCTTCCCCACTACACATGTATGGAGAGCCCACCCCTAAAATGTAAAATTATAATTATTCTATGATGCCAAAACTGAGATCTAATACACAGTCTTTAACTGTACCAAATTTCTGTCTGTCTGTCTGTCCGCGCTTCTAGCTTCTGTAATTATGAATATAAATGGATCGATGATCCAGCCAGCCAAACCTGCATTATTGTGTTGAGGTACAGTAGGAGAAGCAGGTGTTTGAGGTACGCTGAAACCTTGTCCTATACAATGTTTCAGCTTGCCTCAAACACCTGCTCTTAATTTCCTAGTAGCTCTCCGTCTATTGCGCACCTCTATTGTGTACATTAAAGGTAGTAAAATAATAGCACAATGGCAGTTTTATCACCTTTCAGTAGTTGCGTGACGCTCCGGATTCCGGAGCATATAGTCCCACCCTTATAAAAGGTATAACTATCGACGGTGGGCAGTATCGATCCCGGTCCTATAACCCCGACAAAGGACTAAGGGACCGGCCAATTGTGAAGAGCCATTAGCCGTAAAACTAGCTGGTGCCCGCAACTTCGTTTGCTTAGAACTAACACAAACGGAACCCTAAGAAAAGTAGCCAAAGTTAGGTACTCCTTATATTATCCTACTACTATTATATATGTGAAAGTTGGTGAGGGTGGATGGATGTTTGCGAATCTTTCACGCAAAAACTACTGAACGAATTTTGATGAAATTTGGTATGGTAGTAGTTTAAGCTCTGGAATAACACATAATATAATTATTGTCCCGAACTAGTACAGTGGTCCTGTGGGATACTCTTAGTAGTAGATAGGGACTAAAAATCTCAGACACGAGTAACAAACTTAGTACCTACTTAGTATGGCTAACTTATTATCCGCCTGTACCTAACACAAAAACATGCTGCATTTTACCAAAAAAATACGCTTGAAAGTTTAATATCATAAATATTATAATCTCTCAATCTTTAACGGATAACCTCTGCCTATTTGTGAGGAAAATTTCGCTTACCCATTTGACTTAATAATAAATAATCTGTACCAGCCAACCTATGTCTAGAATTAGTAACATGACCAAGTAAGTTTAATGGCTCTAATGCTACGGTAAACAGTGCCAGTGTTTTTCTGTAATAAATTCTCATCGCACAAAGTCACGCAACTACTGAAAGGTGATAAAACTGTCATTGTACTATTATTATCAACCTTTAATGTACACAATAGAGGTGCGCAATAGACGGAGAGCTACTAGGAAATTTAGAGCAGGTGTTTAAGGCAAGCTGAAACCTTGTATAGGACAAGCTTTCAGCCAGTGTTGGCATTGGCCGACAGGATTATGTGTTTAGGGCCGTAAAATTATCGTTTTTTTTTCAATTTATCGTACAAACAGAAATTTTTTTTAAAGCCTATTTACTGTGAGCTATGTTAATTTTTAATAAGCAAAATAGTGAATAAACAATATTTAATTACAAAACAATTTTTTTTTTCTAAAATAATTTAATTTCTCAATAAATTAGAAAGGCATAGACGTCTCACTTACAATGACAACAATAACCATGAACTAAGCATTAAAGAGTATCTAAAATATTAAAATTTTTAGTCAGATTGGAACTGTACCTACTTTGTATAAAGTATACACAAAATCCATTGACCTTATATTATTATCAAGTGAAAGTAGATGATTAGAAACTCAGAAAGTTAATACGAGAGGGCAGCATAGTGAAATTTCAATTTTGGTGGGAACATTTGAACAGAAAAAAATTATCGCAAAATTATGTGCATACGTTGGATTATCGTACAATTTCGTCACATAACGACACCTCTATGTTTGATCGTACGAAGTGTTAAATTATGTGATGTGTACGATAATGATGTGACGAATGCTAACGCTGGTTTCAGCTTGCCTCAAAATCCTGCTTCTCCTACAGTACCTCAACACGAGACTGCAGGTCTGGCTGGCTGGATCATCCATCCATTTATATTCATAATTACAGAAGCTGGAAGCGCGGACAGACAGACAAACAGAAGTTTGGTATAGTTAAAGACTGAGTATTAGATCTCAGTTTTGGCATCATACAATTATTATAACTTTACATTTTAGTGGTCGCTCTCCATACATGTGAAGTGGGGATGAAAAATATTTTTTCATTCGACCACATCGTGTGGGGTATTGTTGAATAGGTCTTTTAAAATAAATGCAAGATTTAATCCATGACTTTTTATACAAAGTCCACCACTTTCAAGTAATCGGCCTCCAAATTGGTTCCCTGGCATTTCTAAACTATAGGAAATAGAAACTTCTAAGTTTGCATGCTAAAAACTCTTTAGAAAAATAATTTTGAGAGAAATCGGACAATAACTTTTGAAGTACCTAATTCAAAGAAAACATGACGTGATCCTTAGACATGTCATGACATGCTCTTGGTTAGGTTTTAATCCTAGTCTTATACCCAGAGTTTAATGTTTAAGTTTTTAAGTTTATATCGTGTTTTTATTTTTTTAAACTTTTCCCAATTTAACTTCACACTGGTCTGGCAAGGTTAAAGCCCCGACTAAATAACCTGGTTTTCCCAACTCCTTTAACATTAAACTAACACTATATCCAAATTTCAAATTTCCTCAAACATGTTTCTTGGGGATTAAAAAGTAAATTTTTCAAAAATTTGTATATTGACTTAGCCCCGCTTCTGACCAGCCAGTCCTGCAGTCTTGTGTTGAGGTACAATAGAAGACGTATAGGATAAGGTTTCAGCTTGACTCAAACACCTGCTCTAAATTTCCTAGTAGCTCTTGGGCTAAACTAGAAAGATAAGATATTATGTTTAACCACCTACTTATACCGTTTGATCATGGTGAACCATTTCACTCTTTTAGTTCAGTGGTTCAATTATTAGTCAACTGGGCACCGTCCAATTGGCAATTGCTAAAGTCATATCTCGATGTTCCCCTCCTCGGAATAGTTGGTTTTATTACATCGTCTCAAACTTTTTCGTCTGTGTGTTGCATGTTGCGTGACGGTCGGCCGCGGAGTAGGGATAAAGTGAAAGGCGCTCGTCAGAGCAGCCGAGGCCAATATGGCGGCGCCTATAGTTCGCATCAGCTGAACGTGTATAGACTAGTACTCATTTGTGCCAGTGCTCCACGCTATTTTGTTATTAAGTTTCACTTTTACCGTGGTTTCATAAAACCACACAATCCTTTTCTCGTTCATTTAACAAGTTGTTTGATGTTACTTGCTGCGATTGAGCATAAGTCGCTCGAGCGTGCAGGAACCGTTCGACGTAAACTAAAGATGTCTGTATTGAAACTGAATGAACAACATGACGTAAGTGAACTAGTCCAATTAAACGACTCATTCGCGAACTACACAACTTAGGTACAACGCTCAAGGTTTAAGTTTTTGGGTCGCGGTTATACTAGTCCTAATTCTACAAAAATCACAATCCGAGGGCGGCACTGAAAATTTCGGGAATCAAGGAAGTGACACAACATTACTATTTAAAAATGTATTTATTGCTTTTCGAAGTATTCTTCGCGAAATTTGACACATTTTTCCATACGATGGAACCAATCATTGAAGCAACCATTCCATTCAGAACTTGGGGTCTCCAAAATGGTCGATTTGTAGGCGTCCACAGCTTCTTCAGGTGATGAAAATCTCTGACCACGCAATTTATTCTTTATTTTAGGGAAAGTATAGAAATCCTTAGGGCTTAGGTCGGGGCTGTACGGCGGATGGTCTAATAATTCTATGATTTCATGCTCTAAAAACTCTTTTGTTCTGTGCGCGGTGTGAGAACTCGCATTGTCGTGATGGAGGATGATGCGGCGGTTGCAGTTCTCTTTACGGAGTTCAGAAACGACCTGTGGCAAACAAATGTTAGCATACCATTCTGCATTAACCGTTCTTTGTCCCTCAAGAGGAATAGTCGCAACATGGCCGGTTTTGGAGACAAACGTGACCACCATTTTTTTTGCAACACTCCGTGAACGAACAATTTTTGTTGGCTTTAACTCATTTTCGAACACCCAAACTCGTGACTGGATTTTTGTTTCGGGTTCGTACGCGTATATCCAGGATTCGTCACCTGATACGATGTTGTATACAGCATTTGAGGATCCTGCGTGGAATCTTTCGAGAGTTCTGACGCACCAAGTAACGTGAGCCGCTTTTTGCTCTTCACAGAGCAAATGCGGTATCCATCGGGAAAACAACTTTTTTACACCTAATTGTTCATGCAAGATTATTTGTATTTGACTCATGCCAATGTCTAAAGTTGCCTGAATTTCGCGGTATGTCACATGTCGATCTTCCTCAATCAGCTTACGCACAGCATCAACGTTTTCTTGGGTGACTGCAGTTTTTGGACGACCTTGACGGGGATCATCACTGAGCTTGACACGTCCACGTTGAAATTCAGCAAACCAGCGATAAATTGTGGTTTTGGATGGGGCTTCATCACCAAATGCAGAAATCATCCGGTCAACACACTGTTTTTGTGTTAAACCACTTCGAAAGTCATAATAAATCATCGCTCTAGAATTTTCTCGAGTCAATTCCATTTTCTCAACGAATAAACAAGTTTGACAAGACCTTGTGACAAGACCGATAATCTTTTTTTAAATAAATAAACGGTATACGATTTTTAAAACCAAGGAGTTTTAAATTAATAAGATTTTAATATGACTGGAACAGTGGAAATATTCCATTCCCGATACATTTAGTGCAGCCTATGTAATACTATATGGTAAATAAATCTTATTAATTGTAGATTTTAAACAAACACGCGCATGTAGTGTCGACCAGCGTATCAGCAATACGCTTGAAAACACATCAAATTCTACGTGTGCAAGTGAGATAGCATGCGCCGGCGCCGGCACAGGACTCACGAGTCGTGGCCCATGATGCACATTGAAAGAAATCAGAAATAATTACTTGAATTTGAAAACAAATCGCTGACAAGGATGTTATGCCAATATGTCTATGAATAACATTTCACTTCTGTTTCAGGTAACCTAAAGAGGAGGTTGGGGCGAGCTAGAGGCTTCGTGTTGCGGATGTTCGACACCCTATGCAACTGCACGCAAACCGCAGCCGCCGCCGCGCGTACAACCGCTCGCAACAATCCTTTTATGAAACGCTAAACAAAAGAATATAATGGTCTGTTCGATTTTAATAGAAAAGCACCGGTTAAAAAACAAAAACAAAGATGGCGTCTTTTCATAATATGACACTGTCATATTATGAAAAGACGCTATCTGGGTTGGAGATAAGTGTTATTTTAACCAAAAGAATGTTCTTTTTTAGAAAAATTTGAGTCCACTCAATTTCAAGAAATTTTAGAAAAATATAACCTATGTGAAAATTATAAGTACTTATATTATGTACCTACTTATTACCTTACTTATTCTTCTGTTCTACTACTTGAAACTTAAATGAAGCAGACCTTATTGTATTTGTAAGTAATGTAAAAGACTAATGACTGAGTCATCAGTTATTGACTAATGATTTATGAATTTTTAAACACTCAATTTTCAAACAACAATCCTAACGGAAATATTTTTGTATATATCGCATTGCAATGGCTATTATTGTAATAAGTACCTATATAGTTACATAATATATAATTTTTAATTATACCATATTAGGTCATTAGGTACATATGAAATTGGCGTTTTGAAAAGGAGGAACATAAAGTCGATTTTTTTTAAACATAATATATTTATTTAATCAATGTAGGTATATACTATTGCTATCTATGCACTTTTGCCATCTCATAGGTAGTTCATTGATTCCATTACTAAAAAAAACATTTGGACAGGAATCAATAACATCTTTGAAGGCGCTTTGGACTGCCCCATCGGAGTTGAATTGTTTCCCTTGCAAGAAGTTATCCAAATTTCGAATAAAATAGTAATCTGTTGGTACAAGGTCCGGGGAGTACGGTGGATGTCTTAGACATTCCAATTGAAGCTCCTCTAATTTGGTAGCTGTCTGTTGTGCAGTGTGTGTGGTGTGCGTTGTCCTGAAGCAGCAGTGGCCTAGAGCGAATGACCAATCTCGGTTGTTTAGCAGCTAGTTTTTCCATCATGATTTGCAGTTGCTGGCAATAGACATCTGCCGTAATCGTCTGGCCAGATTTAAGAAAGCTGTAGTGAACGACACCGGCACTAGTCCCAAACGCTCACAAGTAACTTTTTTTGAGTCAATTTTAGCGTGGTGCCCCACGCTAAAATTTACTCAAAAAAAGTTACTTGGCTGGTTCGTCAGGGTTCAGCCATTGCGATGAGCGTTTCCGATTATCGTACAGGATCCACTTTTTATCACAGGTAATGATTCGATTTAAAATCCCTTCATTATTGTGCCGGTTGAGTAATGAAACGCAACAGTCGACGCGTGTTTGTCGGTTTGCTGCACTCAATTCATGAGGTACCTTTCAAGCTTTTTACTTTCCCAATTTGCTTCAAGTGGATTAAAACAGTTTTATCACTAACACCGCAGCCTGCAGCTAACTCGGACGTGGTTTGCGATGGATCCGCTTCCACAATAGTCTTCAATTCTTCATTATCAACTTTGGTCTCCGGCCGTCCACGGGGCTTGTTCTGCAGGTCGAAATTTCCAGAACGAAAACGTTGGAACCAAAACTGTGTTTTCTTTTGCGACACCGCCGTCATACACACCATTAATCCTTCGAGCCGTTTCTGCAGCACTGGTGCCACGGTTGAAACTCGTACTCGAAAATAATATGATATTTTAAGTTTTCCATTTTGTAACCAGACGTTACGGTTTTCGAAACACAAATGCATGAGTAAATAGCGGAATAAATTTGAAATTGGAATTCCTAACCAAAGATATATTTGAGATTAAAGTGGCCAGTACGACAAAACGCCAATTTCATATTTTTAAGGACCTAATATTTATAGCTTTCATAAAATTGATAGTAGGTAACTATTGTTAAACACAGGTGTGTTCTTTTTTAAACAACTAGCTATGGGGCTTTTGATACATAGGAGTTTTGATTTTCTACATTGTATTTTAAATAGTAGGTAACTGCTTACTTTCCAACTAATTATTATTGATGTATTTTTATAAAAATAATCATTTATATAATTTATTTTTATTTTAAAGCTAAGGGTTCCTTTGTAATAGAATAAATATATTGTACTACATACCTAACAGCTAACTTATATGACGTTATAAATTATATTTTATCAAACGCCTAGAGATTTCTGGGGTGTTACATTTTTGAAAAAAATAATTTTGAAAATGAAACTGTATTACCTATTATGTAGGCACAATATATTATTCATAAACAATAATATGGGATTGGCTAAGCAAATGGTAGGTTGCATTTCATTAAAATAAATCGAGATACCCACTGGATGATAAAATTATTGTTACTTCCTGCGCTTTAAATCAAAATTTGTCGTATTACCCTCTTTGCAACCAACATAACATTAGCATGTCTTAGGATGTCTTCCTACTTAATCTTCTAAGTGTATCATCTGGTCGTAGGTGTGAAATGGTGTAACTCAAGATTCCTATAAAATATTTTAAATTAATTTGGCCCACTAAAAACACTATATTAATGTTTCTTTAACATATATTTTGAACTCAAAAGCAATATGGGTTACATCGTTTTTGGATGGACAAAATTAATGATTGTGATTGGTGTTAATGTGAAGACGCTTATATAGATTAACGTTTTATATTCAGTAATATGATTCTAGTTATAATTAAGTGTACAATATGTAACGGGGTACTGAAATTTTAAAAGCATTGCTTATTTGTACGTCGATTTTAAATTCAGTTTCAATTTTTAGGATTATCATTATCATTTAATTATCAATTTAAAAGGGATAGGTTGTTTTATGTTTTTTTTGCAGGTAGGTAGACTTTACAAAATAGACTGCTTGATCTTCTGCTGCCAAAGGCACAAAATCTACTCCTAATCTAACGGTACACATTAAAATATAATCAATATTTTATACTGACACAACCATGAATCTATTATTCAATTCAATATCGTTTATTTCAGACATAGGTACATAAACATAGTCCATATTATTTATAAAAATCAAAATATAAAGTGAATAATAATACCTATATCTAATTATGTACGCATGTGAGCATGCAATTGCGTCCATTTCTTCGTTCATTCGACTCGCAATAAGTTTTAGGTAACTGTTGGAGCTGCGGCGTATTCGGCGCATCAGGGATGCAGATCATTTGCGCAGTATACCCGTAAATATGTCCGCTCGCGCGTCACGTATGTCCGCGAACATACGTGACGCGCTGCTCTTGTCAGTATTGTACCTGAGCCCATGAGTGTCCGCATCACGCACGCAAATTTTTATTAGACGCCTAAGGGCACTTGACAGAAGGGCTCTCCATGTCATCAGCGTAACTTATGTTATGCACCCATATACCATCAATAGAACAACCCAACTCGGTACTGCTATGCTCTCGGATTAAAATAACCATATACAAGTCGAAAAGTTTGGGTAAAGTCAGGCCGCCCTGTCTTGCACCACACTTCAACCTATATACATCAGACAGCGCCCCTGGCCAACTATTATAAATCAATTCATTTATTTTTAGGCCCATGGACAGAACTTTGACACTATTTTTATACATATCAGCTCTGTATTTTATAATTTGTATACCTATAACATTGTTGTTTTTTTATGTACGTATATACCTAAGTCTTAACACAACAGTAATAAAATCTGTGTTTTTATTACAATGCATTAAAAATGCAAAAAAGGGACCTTACTCCTTGGTAATGAAACTAAAAACCTATAATGTAAACAAAAAATATTGTTATAACGACATCGGCTGGTGTATTTATATACTAACGCCTGAAATTAATAACGTATCTAAAACCTTACATTGTCTTCAATCAGATTCTCAAACAAAAATTGACGTGAAGTCAATCCTAAGTCGTTGAAATGTATTGAAATCTTGATCTCAGATAGCTAAAATGAGATTAAGATTGATTATTAATTTCGGGCGTAAGTGAGTTACGAACTAGGTACTCTTTAGTCATTAGGTCCTAAGCCACAAAATTTACATTTTTCAATATATTGAAAATGCACAAATCCTGCAAATCAATTTCTATAAATATACAAATAATGCTAGATTATTATTTACGTTTTACATCGTATTTTGATAAAATATTATTAGGTTTAATGGTATTTTTTTTTGTGGGATAATTTTAATGTAATTTTATTTATAATTATTGGATACTTATACTAGAAGTGTTAGATCGAATTGTGTTCAAAATTCCAATAAATGTACCTATTTATTATATTTTCTTATTAATACAATGAAGCCCAGTGTTTTTCAACTAGTGGATTTTACAAAACTAAGCAATTATGTCGCAAGATATGATTTGTAAGCTTTACTGTCTTGTACTTATGTAGTAAGTCACTAATACAATTTTAGAACAATAACTAAAAAACTCTTAAAGAATTTATTACACAAAGTTTTAAAATGATAAGTCGTCGTCATAACTAGTGAAAATGAATATTCAGCAGTTTAATCATCGTCGTATTTTATTCGTATTACAGTGGTGGTGTTTACAAAACAACAAAGGATTTAGTAATCTGTGGTGGTTTTTAGGGTTCTGTACCCCAAAGGGTAAAAATTTATCACTGAGACTTCGCAGTCTGTTTGCCCGTCCGTCAGTCTGTCACCAGGCTGTATCTCCTTAATTGTGATAGCTAGACAGTTGAGACTTTTAAAGATAATGTGTTTCTGTTGCCGCTATAACAAAAGCTACTAAAAATAGAATTAAATAAAAAAATAATAATACAACAAACTTGAGTTACTTGCCGATTGTGCGCGAATACGAGTAGCACTTGGCCGGTTTTTATTTTAGTCGCTTACCTACATACAGGAAATAGGAGAATCAACTTGCTGGACCGTATTCAATTTCCTGGACCGTACACTACATAATGAAAAACACTGGTTTAGCATAGGATTAACATAAGTAAATGTACCGAGTAACAAGATATTATATATGTGTAATAGAATGTTTCTATGTGATAACCTGCCTGTCTGAACCCTTCTTGTGATCCGAAATGCTAATCTTGATATCTTCCGAATATTATAAAGGTTTTGTGACTGATTTGTGCATTATTTTTTTATTGCCCTCTTAATTAATAAATAGTTTTAGTTAAATAAAAAAAATAAAGACAGAGTTAACAAATTATTATATTTAAACAAAAAATTAAAACAGATTTCAAAAGTAAACACGCACAAAAGTATGAAATAAATCCTATTTTCGAAATAATTCCCCTTTTAAATTTAGCTAAAATTTTAACTATTTCTCTACACAATCTTCATTATTTTGAAGTCGGTACCAGCCGATACAATATCCTGATAAAACAATATTTTATAGAAGTTACGCTTAAGTCCTCCATTACTTAAAGATTGGATCCTGGAACAAGACTATTGCAAGTAATAGGCGATATAATATTTATTATGGCGTCTTTACAATATGTAAGCATATTGCCTTTTTAATGTGCCTGCTCTTCAAAAATAGTCGATAGTGGGACAGAAGGAAACGAAAAAAAACGCTAACATACATAGCCAAGAGTCTTTTTTTCGTATTGTATTGCCATCTACCGATTCAATAATGTAAGCTCTTAGGAACTAAACTCTGGATGGCGTCACTGTGCTACATTGTAAGGTTCGAGTCTGAAACACTCACATTTTTAGCAAGACTTTAATAGATGACGTTTTTAAGTCAAAATGTATTTTTGAGGCTTTATAATAGGTCTTTACCTATGAAATTGCCGTTCTGCAGTACTAGCCATTTCAAATCAAAATAAATTTTGTTTGGCTAAGAATTCTAATTCCAAATTAATTTTATTTTAAAAACATGGAATTCTTTTTCCAAAAGTAGTCATTTGTTTATTGATTAGTGTTACATTTTCATCGAATTTCAATCTTTTTTTTGTCATCATGGATACGTTAAAAATTCGCTACCTACGCATAAGGGCTACCTTCGGTCGAACACTCGCATAGCGGAGACGAGACTAATGTAAATCCAAATAGTTTCGCTTTAAAGTTTCCGTGTCCTGTCAAAAATTGTGCGACGTAGTGGTCTATTATATGGATATTGCTTCGAGAGTCGATCGCGTACCGAAGGGAAGAAATTATATATGTGACGCCCTTTGATAGTGTTGTCCCACCGTTCCTGCCACTCAGAAATTAGGTTCTGTATAGAAATATCTAATGGCTCGAATAATCTAGTTATCTTATTACTCTCTTTCGCGCTTAAAAACTCAGGGTTAGTCATTTTTTTATTTTTATAATATAGCGCTGCACGACGCTGTATCTCTAAATCTACTGGTAGGACTCCGGCTAAGACTGGGAGTGCTTCAGTACTTACGGTACGGTATGCCTTACATAAAAATATTAAGGCGAGACGTTGGCTTTGCAAAAGTTTACGACGGGCCGCTCCTATTGTAGCCCTATCTGCCCAAGCCGGTGCGCCAAAGCAAATGCTGCCGAGGTACGTCGCATTATAAATTATTTTTAATGTTTTAAATGAAAGGCCCCATATCGACGTTGATATTTTTGTGAAACAATAGAAATTCCTTTTAGCTTTCTCACCGGTCTGTATTATATGTTCGAGGAATGTAAATTTATTTTCTAAAATAAGTCCTAGGTAACAAAGTGACTGTTTACGTTTCACATTGATGTTGTTCAGTTTAATGCAAGGAATTATGGAATATGAGTACCGTCGTGGCAGCAACGCGGCACAAGCGGCACGCAACATCAACGACGTTTACGGAGCTAACACTACAAACCAACGCACCACCTGTTACTGGTTTGCTCGCTTCCGTTCTGGAAATTTCGACCTGAAAAATGAACCTCGCGGTCGTCCAAAGACTTTGGTCGACAATGACGAATTAAAGGCGATTGTGGAAGCTGAGGATACACAATCTACGGCTGAATTAGCAGCAGCTTTCGACGTTAGCGTCAAAACAATATTGGTCCATTTGCGTCAAATTGGCAAGGTAAAAAAGCTTGACAAATGGGTGCCCCACGAACTCAATGATCGCCAGCGCGAAGTACGCGTCGAGACGTGCCGTGCACTGCTAAACAGACACACAAATGAAGGAATTTTGAACCGCATTGTTACTTGCGATGAAAAATGGATTCTGTTTGATAACCGCAAGCGCTCAGCAAGTTGGTTGGATCCTGGTTCAGCACCTAAACAATGCCCTAAACGAAAACTTACCCCTAGAGAAGTGAGCGCCGCCAGCGCCGGTGTGATTCATCACAGCTTCTTACCAAACGGGGTGAGCATTACTGCATATATGTACTGTGAAGAACTGAACACAATGATGGAGAAGCTGGCACATCTCCAACCAGCATTGGTCAATCGCTCGTCTCCGCTGCTCCTGCACGACAACGCGCGACCTCATACTGCACAGCAGACGGTCTCCAAGTTGCAAGAACTGGGGTTGGAAGCTCTCCGTCATCCGCCCTACTCACCGACCTTGCGCCTACAGACTACTACTTTTTCCGGAATTTGGATAGCTTCTTGGCGGGAAAAAAATTCAATACCCGAGGCAGTACAAAATGCCTTTGAAGAATTTGTTGCCTCCCGTCCAGCTGATTTCTTTAAGAAGGGCATCAATAAACTGCCACTGCGTTGGCAAAGATGCATTGATTGCATGGGTGATTACTTCGATTATACAAATAAAAAATACATTAAAAAAATTCGTTTACATTTTTTCATACAAAACGGCAATTTCGTAGGTAGACCTAATATTAAAATCTCTAAATTAATAAAATAATAAAATAATACATTGCAAATTGCAATAATATCATATGAAATGTAAAATTTTATTTACAAAAAGTATTTACATTTATTTCCTATGTTTCTTATAGTTTGGCGAGCGATCTCTGTCCCTCTTTTTCTTTTTTCCTTTTCTCTTTTTGTCAATATCTCTCTTCTCCTTTGAACTCTTACTTTTACTTTTATACTTCCTTCTATCATCAGAATTGGAAGAGTCGCTGCTATATCGTCTTCTGTTCTTATGTCGTTCTAAGTCTGTACTACTCAAAGATTCGTTACTACTATAATATTTCTTCTTTTCTTTCTTTCTATGTCTACTCCTATCTTCTTCACTAGAGTATGAATCTCGCCTTCGTCTATTCTCTCTACTTCTGCTCCGTCTATTACCGTTAGAATGACGTTCAGGTTCATTAATTTTACTTTCCTCCTGTCTATTTACATTTTTACTTGAAGAACATTTTTCTTTTTTTACTTCAGAGCTTTTTTGCATATTTTCTTTTCGCTTGTATTCTTCATAAGATTCAGTGTCTGTAAACACAAGATACTTAATTTAAATAGTTTATGTAGCATCAAGCAGAAGTAGAAGGATATGTAGCATCTTTTATACAAGAACTAGCAAATGCCTGCGGCTTCTCCAGAGGTAAATTGGGTTATAAACGATATCTTTATAATTATTATTTATACTTATTAAGCGACTTGCAAAAAAGGCGGTTTTACATATGGATGTGTACACATATATATTTTTTTAAATTCCGCCGCCTGAGGACCGATTTTCAAAATTCTTTTTTTGATGTAAAGGGTATAATCCCAAGTTGGTCCCGTTTTCACCAAAGTGGTGAAATTCACCACTTTAGTGAAAACGGGTTCTATAAGATATTTATATACAATAAACATATATAAATATAATATATGTAATATATAATATACAAAAAACCGGTTCTATAAGATATTCACCGAAGTGGTGAATATTTTATAGAACTCACGTTCATATTAGCTGATACCGACTTCAAAATTAGGAAGATTGAGTAGAGAAATAGTTAAAATTTTAGCCGAATTTAAAAGGGGACTTAATAGGAAAATAACTTTTATTTCATACTTTTTTGTGCATTTTTACATTGGAGGTCGGTTTTAATTTTTTGTTTAAAAATAAGTAGCCTATGGGCTATGACACTCACAAATAATGTGGCTTACTATTGATAAAAGAATTTAAAAATCTGTTCAGCAGATCCAGAGATTACCTTACGAACTTTACCTTTATATAATATTAGTATAGATACAGATAAAGTTTTAGTTTACAAGCAGTATTTTAAATACACATTTTGAACATTAATGTAAATCTAAAAACTTAACTTACTTATAACTTTAGACTCCTTGTCGAAGACAGATTTAGGAACGGCGTGCACCATGAACTCGCTTAAACTGACAGTTTCTTTCTTAATAGCCAGTTCCACTACAACACGACCATTGTCTTCATCTAAGCTTATAACCTGAAATGGTTGAAAAGTATAAAATGTAGCCATATAATATGTATGGTTAAGCTACCTTCACATAATATATGCAGCAGCTTCTTGACTTGCATACATTTTAAATCACGAAAGGCGGTCCCTTGCCCCATTACAGTAGTGTGAAGGCTCTTTATATTTATAACTAGCTTTTGCCCGCGGCTTCGCCCGCGTGGTGTAGTGGTCTTGGAGAAAAAACTTCTTCAGCATATAACTCTATTCACTGTATATACTTCTGTACACAATATTGAAAATGTTTTTAGGGTTTCGTACCCAATGGGTAAAAACAGGACCCTATCACCTCGACGCGACGTGCGAGACCGCTTGATATATATTTTTCGCGCTTGAATATAAGTTTTACGATATCTTCTAAATATAAGATATAATGCTTAAAGTGAGTAACGTTTAATTTGATAAGGATCATACTGTATCCGTCTAAACAGCTTCTGAAAATACCTTACATAATAATAAGTATGAACTGGGCACGGGCAGCCAGTTTTATTTCGTAAACCGCTATGTCCCTGCATTTTAAACCTGTAATATCTTCGAAAATATTAATTTAAATTACATGCTGTAAAGGGCCATATTGATCTATATTAAATGCACAATGTATTTAAGGTACTTAATTGGATAAGAATTAATGCTGTATTGCTTAAAATCGCTTCGTAAATAAGCCATTATTTCTCGTAAAAAGTAAAGGAAAAAAAATGGTTATTGTGAGTTATCCCTAACAGATAGACATATACCATCGCAGACTTTTTTGTAGACCTTTTTAAGGTGTTAAATGCTTATTTTATTTAGATCTATCTCGTAGGGTAGTAGTAGTACATCCAGCACTTGCAATGTAAGCGCAAAAATGTGTTTATATATATATATATATATATATATATATATATGTCACCGTAAAATTGTAAAAACCGTTAGATAATATAACTAAAGAGACTATAATATGTCAACAGATTGTCAAATAAAATTCTCCTTACAATTTTACGCATTATTTTTCGTTATATTATAATGTAACAAACTGGAATTCGTCAAATTGTCAACTGTCAGTAGGTGCTCCCTGATTGGTCGTTCTTACAGTAGGTAGGCGGTTTTATGTCCATAGAGTTAAGAATGGGATACAGCAGATCTAAAAAAACCACTTTGGGTATTTCATATTATTATGGCCACTGTGATATTTTTGTAACTATGGTAAATTCATCTCGGTTAAGTATCAGGAATTTCCGCGTTTTGTTGAGGTACATTCTCAATATCTGACATGGCTAAACTTTAGAATATCCCACATTTGTTCTATTAATTGGTTTATTGTAATTTTACCGCTTAAAGGTCTTTTATATTCGAAGTAATTTCGCAAGTTTTTTAAATTATATGATCTGTAGTTAGTCCCGAGGCAAAAAATAATAAAATTTTGAAAATTGTATAGAAATTCGGCCACGTTGACATTTCTGTGACATTTGACATTTCGTTTTCCATAACTTTGTGTCAAAAAACTTTGCAGAACTCTATTTTACGTAAAAGTTGTAACACGGCCTCACAACAACCTGGCGGAAAATAACGTTGTCACAACTCTCCTTAACTACGGAATTCTAAAAATGGGTTAGGTTAGAACATTTTTATTGCGTTCAAATCGTCTTTAAACATGAAAAAACAGAAGGTGATAAATCATTACTTTTCATAGATCAACTTGAAACTAAGGGTTCCTTCTATTTACTACGGAATTCTCAAAGTAGGTTAGGTTAGAATATTTTTATTTCATCCAAAAAGTCTTTAAATATGAAAAAAACAGATCGCGATAAATCATTACTTTTCATAGATCAACTGGAAACTATTAAGGGTTCCTTATAGTTACTACGGAATTTAAAAAATGGGTTAAGTAAGATCATTTCAATTACGTTTAAAATGTCTTTGAATATATAAAAAAAGAAGGTAGATAGTATTACTCCCAACTACTTAACTATATTTACCCCCCAAATTACTAACAAGGGTCGAAATTATCAAATAAACAACTACATAACCTCAAAACTTCAACAATAATTATTATCTCTGTAACCAGGGGTATCCTGATGCCGGGAGTGGTAAGGGGGGTTCGCCCCCCACACAGTCCTCCCCCCCCCAAATCGTAGGATATTATACTAAATTTTTACCTCCGTCATTGTATTATAAAATCAAAATCACTTTTGTTAAAATATCACAAAAATATTCAAACGGGAAATATAATATTAAAATTTAGGCTATGTTCGGTGACTAACACTAACTAAATTATCGTTCAAACCGCACTTCTTTGGCTGATCACATATTTAATTTACTTCCACGACAATTTTATATACCTACCTAATTCTAAAACTGTGAGTTATTTTAAACACGAAATCAATTTAAATTCTCCAAAGCACTGTTCGTTTACATTCGATAACAAGTGAATAAACAAACGAATAAGGCGGCGCGGGTCATATTATGTTATATGGTCATATTGGCCGTTTACGGTTCAACCAATCAGCGCGCGAGTGTGTTCCGTTTTACAATTTGACGAATGCATTTCGTTATATTATAATATAATACGTATTAATATAATTGTAAGGAGAATTTTTATTTCACAATCTGTCGACATATTATATATTCTCTAGTTATATTACAATCTAATGGTTTTTACAATTTTACGGTGACATATACATATAAACCTTCCTCTTGAATCTCTCTATCTATTAAAAACTCACATCAAAATCCGTTGCGTAGTTTTAAAGATTTAATTATACATAGGAACAGACAGATAATGCGACTTAGTTTTATAGTATGTAGTGATATACTAAAATGTAATGTATTATATTCAGATTCTTTTCCTTATGAATGATGAATTGATTCCTTATGAAGGATGATAATAGCTAAATAGTTTGTTCGAAGAAAAAATGTGTTTTGTTTTAAAACAAACTTTTTAAGGGTTCCATAGTACAACAAGGAACCTTATAGTTTCGCTCTGTCTGTCCTTCGGCCTGCCCTGCCCACCCTTGCTAACTTCTGTAATTATGAATATTAATTCATGAAATTTATAGCCCAGGAGCTACTAGGAAATATTTTAGAGCAAGTGTTTGAGGCGAACTGAATACTTGCCCTAGACATCAATTGTACCCCAACACGAGACTATATTATGTCAATATAATACATTTTTTTTTATTATTTATAATGGCATCGGCTTATATCCATTTGCCAGTGACAAGTTAAAAAGGCGGGAAATAGAACTTTCGTTTCAATTTTCAACACCGTATTCCTATATCGTCAAGTCTAAAGTCTAGTCAAAGTCCAAATATATAGTCAGTACAGTCCATGAGTGATGTCAGTCGATTCAGTAAAGCGGTAGAAGCTTTACTGAAAGTTCCTAGGGAGTTTTGGCGGGAAACACAAAATAGCACGTTTTTAGAAGTTGTACCACTTGCCCACACTTGTGCACGTTAACGAATATTTAATGGTTAATATTCTACCAATATTACACATTAAGAACCGAGATAACACAAATTTATGAAATATTACAAATTCCACAAAGTCACCCATTGAACTCCCCGGAAAAACTCCTACAAAGTTTTGAAAAGTGTTTTTTTTTCAAAATTTGGATATGTTGTAGTTTAATGTTTAAGGAGTTGGGGAAAAAAAGCCATGCTATTTAGTCACGGCTTTAACCTCCAGTGTGAAAGTAAATTGAAAATATGCTGGCATCTATTGTATATTATATATCATGATTTGACATCTATTGGTCATTTTATGAACTACTATTATGATACGTTGATATGAAGAGCGTAGTTCATAAAATTACCGGTAGATGTCAGAAAACCGTGAATTGATAGCCAGAATATTTTCAATTTACTTTCCTTAAAAATGTGCAGGTTTATAGCAATGTTTTGTAATTCAACAAGCATAACAAGATTCACACAACTTTATTTTAAATAACGTTGCCCGCGCTAGGTAATCCCGTTTGAACCGTACATTTTGCCGCGGTGAAAAGTATGCTCTTCCATAACCATATATATTTTGGTGAAGTCTATTGAATGCAAACAAACAATCAAATCATTTATAGATTATTAGAATAGAATAGATTAAGAATATTAGAGTAGAATAGACAGTAAAATATACCTTGCCATAATATCCAGAATGTTTTCCAGTGGTAACTTTGACATAAGAATTTTTTACTATTTGTAGTTCTTCCTCCTTGTCTTTTGTATTGTTTTTCTTTTTGTCTGTAATAACCTTATCAGCTCCTAAGCCCAAGCCTTTTGGTCTCAATTGTGGTTGTTTGTATGTGGATCTGAAAATTGAAATAGTAAATGAAGTTTGAAAATAATTTATTGCTCATAATTTGACAGTTAAACCATTTAAAAAATCATCTAAAGATTTGCGCTACACAAGAGATGTAACTTAAATGACACTATCTGAATTAAAGAGACACAATATGCAAAACTATTTAACCAACTTCCAAAAAGAGGATTATTTAAGCAAAAAATCAACCCCCAAATTGTCAAGCAGTGAGCAAGCTGGTGATGACAAATTATAACTAAGAACCATCTCGATCACCTCAGCTTTCAAATAAAAAAAACTAAACAAAATGGTACCTTTTGTTTGTATTGTAGATCCTACTACAATGCTACAGATAGACACACAGACAGAATTGTTTGCATCAGGGGTTAAGTCTCGCTTGTTTTTGCTTTAATAATTTTAAGCAAAAAAAAATCTTGTGAGACTTTATAATAATAAAGAAATAATAATTAGATAAATAAGCTTACTCTTTTCTCTGAGTCCAACCCATGCCACGCAGCATAGCCAGTCCAAATTCTTGAACTGGTACTGATTCATAATCATCAAGTGTGGACTGAAATTGGAAAATACAATATTTATTCATTTTGCATTGAATTTTAGTATTTTTTGTATCTCCAAAAGTACATCTTTAACATGGTATTGTAATACACACAAATTAATTAATTTACAATAATATTTTTAATAATATAGCAAAAGATAGCAAATGACCAGCATTAAACTAAATAATAATATAATAAGTAATCTGGTCATGTGGTAAGTTTTTGAAGAACTTATGTTACAGGTACCAGATAATGTAGATATATTTAATACTTTTATACTATACATATATTTAAGATTTTTATTATTTAATACACATCCATGACCCAGGAACACAGAAAACTTTTTTGTCATGCCACAGAGGTTGTCATGTAGATTCATAATTTGGAAAATTAGTTACAACTAGCTTTTTCCCGTGGTTCCACTCTCGGCAATATAGTATCCCACGGTAAATCTGTACTTTTTCAGAATAAAAAGTAGCCTATGTTTTTATTCAGAGCCTTAACTACTACCATACCAAATTTCATTGAAAGAGTAAGAAACATCCATCCATCCATCCATTCACACACTTTCAAACAAACTTTCACATTTATAATATTAGTAGGATATATTTACCTCAGTCTGCCCATCGAGGGTTGGATTAGTATTAACAGGCACAACTAGTTTTGATTCATCAACAACAATTTCTTTCTTAGCTTCTTCCAACAACTCCCTAGAGGCCATTTGCTCCAAAGTCTCATTTTCCGGAACCAAGTTAACTTTACTTTCTTGCTCTTCAGTTTTAATTTTAACATCGTCAAAATTTTCTGCCTTCTCTGCTATTTCTCTAAGTTTTTCCGCTGTGATTAACGTGTTTGGTTTCATAGGTATGACTAGAGGCTTATCCTCTGTAGCCTCCTCGCCCCTGAAATTAAATTTTGTATTAAAGATTAATAAGAAAAGTGTATTTGAAACATTAACAAAGCCAACAAAACAATATTAATAAAGTGGATTTGTTTGTCACACATTTAAAAGCATATCACACATTTTGCCTCTTTCATACTAAAAAGGGAAGTTTATATTAGTAAGTATTTTAAAGGCTAAAATTGTATGTTTTGCCAGATGATTCAAATCACTCAACAAAGCAAAATACCCTTACCCTATTACTTTGATAGATTTTTCTTCAACACATTCTATGTAATCTTTCTTTTCTACCACTGCTGGTTTATCTGCTTTTTTTGTTTTCATAAACCCAAAAGATATCTTTTTTGCCTCCATATTACTCCTATACCAAAATTATTCCTTGAATACAACAATATGAAGTGGGAAATTATGTACTAGGACAGATTCATATCGTAGGACAATTATAGTGAACTAATCTGAACCAATCTAAATTTTAAAACACACAACGTGCACTTTTTATTTCTCCTAAAGTCATAACTTTATTTATTTCTTCAGTTTATATTTATAAAAATATCACGATTATTACGATTCACGTCTTTTCACGAACGCCGCGTTGTTGTTCTTCTTCTTTTAATAATAGCTCCTTAGTGAATTGCCAATGTCAAAATGAGTTGGCGGGACTCTGCCTTAAGAGTAGGTTTTATGAACAAACAAGGGTACGGTGAACTGAAGGAAGTTTGTTGAAAGATCTGTAACCTAGAACAAGCACAAACATTTAGGGTTAGTACCACATAATTTCAAATCACACAATTTCAATAAAAGAAGTATTTACAAAACATAGAGCAGATTTAAAATTGATAGGGCGGAGAAATATAGGAGGGAGGTTATCATACATTGACATTTGGTTATTTGGACAAGAGAAGAAGATATGGTCTAGAGTGCCTTCATCTAGGCCACACTCGCACAAAGAGCTATCCCTTACTCTAATCTCAGCAAGAAAAACAGGTGAGCAGCAATGACCCAGTCTCATTCGGCAAATAGTTGAACACACTGTTTTACTTGCTTGTTTAAATTTAAAAAACCATGGTCTAACAGGGATGCCATTTTGAATATCAAAATAGTGTTTTCCCTTGTTTGTACTAGTTTTGGCCCACTCATTGTGCCACCTAATATTCATGTGATTCCTAGCTAGGGGAATTAAGTCCTGACAATAAACCTTATATTGACTAGTCACACCTGATGATATAGCGTCTTTACTCTTTAGCATAGGCATCCACACTCTCGTTGCCAGTGATTCTACTATGTCCTGGTATCCAAGCCAAAACTACTTGGATACTTTTAGTGTGACACTCAAAGAGAAGCTGTCTTATTTTCAGGATTAAGGGAAATTTACATTTGGTGCGGAACTGATTAGAGTTAATGGCCTCCAGGGTACATCTCGAGTCCGAAAGTATGATGGATTTGTTGAGGCGATGGGACTCAACCAGTGTAAGTGCCTCCAAGATAGCCAGAGTAAATACTGATGAATCTAGAGGTAATTTGAAGTTTAAAATCACATTAACTTTCGGAATCCATACGGCCACTCCAACACAGCTACTCTCCAAAAGCTTAGAGGCATCCGTAAAAATAAGCAACCAATCCTTAAAATGTTGATTAATGATATGTTGAAACTGAGTGTTAGCCGCAGCAGAGCCCTTATTAATTGCAAAATTTAGAAGCACTTTTGGAAAGAAGGTAAGTGCATTATAGGAAGTGGAAAAGGAGGACTGAGTCTACACTGGAAAATAGGGCAAGAAAGACGGGTAATTGTATCGTAGCTGATCAACAGACAAGGCAGTTCCTTATGTAACCAGTAGCTTGAAGAGCTAGCTAGCTTGCGAAAGGGTGTGGAGTTTTTCAATGAGTGGATGGGAGGAATTTTGAAACAGTTTAAACATAAACCTATCAGACAAATACTGCCTCCTGGTGTTAAATGGTGGATCCCCACACTCAACTTGGAGCGCATTAATTGGTGACGATCTCATGGCCCCAATAGTAATTTTCAAGGACTTTGACTGAATTTTGTCCAGTCTTCAGTAGTAATTTATTGCAGGGTTCCAAAAGAAAAGAGCCCTAATCAAGGTCACTACGAACCAGCGAATTGTACATCAGCTTCTGCGTGTAAGGATGTGAACCCCACCAGAGAGTGATCGGAGAATGTTAATATTTTTCTTGCATTTCTTCGCCACATGGCTTATGTGATGGACGACAGTTAGTCTGGAATCCAAATATACACCTAGAAACTTCACCTTATCCTTAACCGGGAAAACCTGTTCATTGGATTGAATGGTGATGGTTGGTATAATTTTGAAACGAGTGAAAACAACAACGGTGCTTTTGGCGATAGAGATGGACCACCCATGTCTATCCATCCAGTCATTAAGATGATAATGAAGATGATGAAGAGCCAATGGCAGAGTTGAAGCGGGCTGAGTATTCCGCTATATCTTTTGAAGCAATGTACATAGCTAAATCATCTGCCTACTGGAGGACCTCACAAAAGCTATTGACAGTAAGATCAAGGTCAGAGGTATATATATTGTAGAGGAGTGGACTGAGGACATTACCTTGAGGGAGGCCTTTGTAAATAATTCTAGGGGATAGTTGGGAATTTTGGGAAGAGATGATAAGAGAACGGAAGGTAAGGGAATTGAAAATATAGTTTGTCATCCTCGTTGGGACACTCAGCTGTTGCAGTTTTTGCCTGAGTACCGGAAGACTGACATTGTCGTACGCAGATGATACTTTTAGGAACCAGAAGTGGATTTAAATAAAAAAATACAAACGAAGCCGACAAACGACTTTTATTTAAAACTAAAAAATAATAAATTAGAAAAATAACAGCTTATAAATTTAAAATTACTATTTACACTATTAGAAAACTTAATACAAACTACAAAGAGCTGATTTAGTAAAAACAATCGTAAAAACAAGAGGACAAATAAAAAAAATAATTAGATACCAAAGTTAACAAGGAAAGATCTCACCAAGCAGGGTTACACTCCTTTCGGTCTCTCGTTTGTTTTGTAAAACAAAACATTCAATTTATTTCATAAAATATCATTCTATCACACACTCCACATATAACCCACATAAGAACATCGGAATTATAAATATTCATGGTAGCAACACAAACGAACAACAGACAGTACGCCTCGAATACGCATGACAGTGTTAAATCGTAAGACAGGGGCCACTATCACCCGTGCCTCACCAACCTTTCATCATCCTACAAGCCATCGAAAAATGCTGCACATGTTTCAGGGCACCATTCCACAGTATCATATGTTGAGCCGCAGCTTGAGTCGACTTCCCGTAAGCTCCCGTCAACAGCTTCAGCTCGTATCTTTTGTTCGGTAGCACGCGTATAACGCGATACGGGCCGCGCATGCCGGAGTCCAATTTGCTAGTGGACTGCGCAACTTTCATGACATGGTCCGCCGTTGTTGATTGGCGTACTCGTCCTGGCCCCTCTGGTTCCACCGCAACAATTCGGTAGCTCTGTTGCGACAAAGTTCGCGCCATGCCTCGCGATTTGGAGCCTGTCCTTGGACAGCTACATCGCGCACGAGCGAACGTATGAGAGGAGTAGCAGCATTGATATCTGTCAACAGATTCAGAGCAGATGTTTGTGTGGTTTTGTGTTTTGTCATATTCAGGCCCAGTTGCAGCTTTCAGAGAGAACTCGACCACTCGGCTTTCTTGTGGTTAGTTTCGATGCGTATCATGTTCAGCACTGTACGGACGTAACGCTCGACTTGGCCGTTAGCATGGTGCATTTCCGGGGTTATGTAGTGCACATCTATTGACAATTCTTTGGCCAGTTTGACAAATTCGGCCGACTCAAACATTCTCACACGATCACACACGAGTAATTGCGGAGCACCGAAAAGAGAGACCACACTAAGGAAACCGCGTTTGAGTTCATTGACGTCTTGTTTATAAATAGCACATAAAAAACAAAATTTCGAGAAAGCATCTACTATAACTAGAACAAATTTAAAACCATTCGATTCAGGCAAAGGGCCTAGCGTATCCACATGAATGTATGGAAAATCAAATCGGGTTTGTTCCATGACTGAATAATTTGTAAAGGAGCTCTTGGCACCCTCTTTTTAGATATACAAACTAAACAGTGAGCTATATACTTTCTAACAAACTGTCGTAAGTGAAGAAACCAGAAGTGCTTTAAAATTAAGTAGTTTTATCAGAATTAATATGACCGTGCTCATCGTGAAATATTCTCAAAAGGCTCAAACGGTGTCCTTTTGGGATAAAACATAGCAATCTAGCTTCCTTACCCACAGCAGTGTACCTGTAGTACAAAATATCATTTTGGTTAACATAGCGCTGAGCATCTAGCTCATCATCATTTAATTTTTTCAAAAGCTGCTGCGTTTCTTTATCAGCAGCTTGTGCAATTTGGACCCAATTACGTGGCCTTCCTATTTGATTAACACTCTTAACAGGAGGGTTTCGGCTTAAGTAATCAGCATGTGCCATCATAATGCCTTTGCGATAAACAAGTTCAAATGTAAAATCTTGTTAATACACCCACCAGCGAGCAACGCGGGGGAGCAGATCCTTCTTACGTTCTGTGGACTTTAATGCGTTGCAGTCCGTAAAGATCTTAAAATTTAAACCAATTAAATATTGTCGAAAGTGTTGCAACGCTCGGACTACAGCTAGCGTCTCCAGCTCGTAAGAGTTGTATCATGGTGCTTTTTGCTCCCTGTGTAAGTTTACTAAAGTATGCAACAACTTTCTTTTTATTCTCGCGAGTTACTTGCATTAAAACCGCGCCGTACCCTACACTACTGGCGTCAGTGTGGAGTTCCGTCGATAACTTTGGATCGAAGATCGCAAGAATCGGTTCACTTGAGAGGGCTTTAACTATCTCGCAACGGGAATTCTCCTGAGCCTCACCCTTTTCAACTTGACATCCTTTTTAGTTAAATGAGCGATACATGCGGTCTTCGATGCATAGTTCCGGATGTACCTGATGTCTGAAGTACCCCGCTAGACCGAGGAACTGTCGAACTTGCTTGACAGTTTGAGGGATCGGAGCATTAACTAAAGCATCTATCTTACGAGGGCTCGGCTTTACCTGACCCTGACCTACAACTCGTCCTAAGTATTCGATTTCCTCAGTTAGAAACGAACACTTGAAAATCCCGCGCTCGTTAATGTTAACAATACTTCACGCAACAATCGTATACCAGCTTCCACAGAATCACTTAAAACTAGAACATCATCCACGTAAACGATAACATTGCCCGCATCGATGTGTTTGCGTAAAGTACCATTAATAATTCGTTGGTAAACAATAGGGGAATTCGTCAGGCCATAACGCATCTTAAGGTACTCATAATGACCTTCTGGTGTGACGAATCCTGTCATGTGAATAGCCGACTCATCCAAGGGGATCTGATGGAAGCCTGATGCCATGTCTAAACTACTGAAAAATTTACAACTTCCAAGCCGATCGATGCAGTCATCTATTAAAGGCAGAGGGTACCTTTCTTTAACAGTTACTCGGTTCAAAGCTCGAAAATCGACGCACATACGATCACTACCATCTTTCTTCTTAACTAGGATAATTGGGCTCGAGTACGTCGATTCTGACTCCCTAATTATTCGCTTTTCTAATAAGTCATTTATTATCTCTCGCATTTTTAATTTTTCATGATACGACAGTTTATAGGGAAGATAAACGATAGGGGTTTCGTCAGTTAGTCGAATACGCATAGTACCAGTCTTAACAGTAGTAGTCGCGGTGCCAGCAATAAAATATTCCTTAAACTCGTCAATAACAACCTTTAAGTCACGTAAATGGCTCCCGGTTAAAGGCGTATTAATATCACTATGCCCAGTCGTCATTACTGACGAAATTGTTTTTAATGAATGTGTAAGGTACTGACGGTCTCGGGTACGTACGAAAATAATTCCTTCCCTGTTTAGCACATCAGTGCCGATTATAATGGGCGCATTCATACAAGATGCTGGAACAACTAAAAGATCTACCTCAACGCTTATGTCACAAAATTCTATAGTTAGCGTAACGTAAGACGTAACAATTATTTCGCTCTGACTAATTCCTTTGATACACAAGTAAGTGGGCTTAAGACAACAAGAAAAATACTTGAGGTAGTTCGCTGAAATTAAAGACACGTCTAACGCGCCGCTATCGATAAGGACGTCTATAGCTACCTTGTACTACTGCAGACGTAATATCACTATTTCGGTCAAGTGTACTAGGTTTACACAAATTAACTTTTCGAGAATCAGTCCGGGCTTTGGCAAAACATTTTTCCTCCGAGTGTCCTAGCTTTTTGCTGAAGGCACAGGGTTTATTTTTATCGCTAGGTAATATTTTGTTATTTTTAGGGCAATCGAAAGCTTTGTGACCGCGCTTGTTACACGTATGACTAATCGGTTTAAACGCGGGCCGTTTATTGTTTCGATTTGAACTATTGAAATTTTTGTGTTTTAATAACTTATTCGGCGGTGGCTTACTGTGAATTGACAAAAAGGAAACTATATCCGTAGTTGTAAGGTTTGCGTTTGCTGCTGCGACACGCACCTGGGGGTCAGTAATACCTCTTATAATAATCTGTACTATGAACTCCTCACTGAGACCTTTTACTATTCGTAGACGCAAAAGAGTTCGTCGTGCATATTCCGCGTAGGTAAGGTACTTATCGGACGTAGTTTGCATGGTATCAAATAGTATAGACGCATAATCTAACCGTTTAGGACACAAGGACTTAAAGTCATTTTTGAAATTTGACCACGACCTGTCGTTCGTTGACCATTCGTTTAACCATGCTTTTGCGTCGCCTTTTAGAAAACCCGACACGCGAGACAAACACTCCTTATCGTCCCAATGACTAAGCAACAGCGCACGGTCTACCTCCTCGAACCAGACTTCGATGTCATGTAGGGCCGGTCAAAATTAGACATGTAGTAGCTTTGCGGTTTAGTCGTTACGATCTTATTGAAGGCATCAACAAAATTCTTTGTCGAATCCATTTCAGTCTTGGAATTATCGTTACACACATTCGAAACTGGGGTAGTAGAAGAAAAGTTTTTGTCTTCTAAATTACTTACACGGGTTAAAATACTACTCAAAGTTTCGTGCAAACCGTTATCTCTGCATCGTTCTGATTCACGCGGGGATCGAGAACGATCGCGACTAATACGCACAAGAGGACCCGAACGAAAACGCGATTTTGTTTGTCTCGGGCTGCGATACCGTTTGCGAGAACGTTGATATTTTAAGTGACACGAACGTACATTATTATCATTAGGCACTGTTCTAGACGGAGACCGAGACCGCGACCGTCTCGGCGGCGTCCCACTGTTCCTATCGCGCGGCATTGTTATCATATGCGATTGCAATAAACCAGCTCATTAGTTACTAAGTGGATGGCGATAACTAGTACAAAATGAATCTAGGTTCATATCCCACTTCTGATTTTAGGAACCAGAAGTGGATTTAAATAAAAAAATACAAACGAAGCCGACAAACGGCTTTTATTTAAAACTAAAAAAATAATAAATTACAAAAATAACAGCTTATAAATTTAAAATTACTATTTACACTATTAGAAAACTTAATACAAACTACAAAGAGCTGATTTAGTAAAAACAATCGTAAAAACAAGAATACAAATAAAAAAATAATTAGATACCAAAGTTAACAAGGAAAGATCTCACCAAGCAGGGTTACACCCCTTTCGGTCCCAAGTCACGAGCGAAATAGGCCCGTAACTCAAAACCGACCGGTTTATATACCCAGCGTGGTGGAATGTTGCCTTACAAAAAAAAAAAAAAACTTTTCAACTAATAATACATCCATCCAACACCACTACCACATGTTCCATTTTCGAAATAGCTATGCGAATATCAATTACCAGGGTTCCTATACTGTCCATAGTACAAAACCCTTTTCGAAAACTGAACTGTGTTTTAGATAACACACCCCGACTCTCCATTAGCCATTCCAACCTGTTTTTGATCAGGTGTTCTAGAATTTTTCCTAGTGTAGCCGAAAGAGCAATGGGTCTATAACTAGATGGGTTATTAGCAGGTTTTCCCGGTTTAAGGATAGGTAAAATAATTTGAGAACGCCACTCCTCTGGAGGAACCTCCGACTGGAAGTTGTCATTTAAAACTTTCGGACATAGGAGTTGTGTGTCTTGACCACTATTGACAATGAAGGAGTATGGAAATCCATCTGCACCAGGAGCGGTATCCTTTAATGACCCTAAAACCAGACGAAATTCCTCCAGAGAAAATGGGCAGTCTACACATAATTTGAAGAGGATCCTACAGAAGTGACAACGCAAAGATCATCGAGGGATGGAGCTGTCGGAGGTGCCAACTTTCGCGAACAACGCGTCAATCCATTCAGTAGGATCATTGGACTGACGGTAATCGCTTGACGATAAGGAACCACGAAATTTTTAATATCATTACAAACGATCGAGGGCTTAGACGAAGGCGAGAGACTTAAACAGAACTGTCGCCATCCTTCTCTCTTTTTTTCGAAAATAATTTTGAAACCTCAGCTGAATTTTTTTGTAATTTAGAAAATTTGCCATTGTCATGGCCCTTGCGTAAAGTTTTTCAGAATCCTTACGACGCTTACAGGCTGAAGTACATTTGTCATCCCACCAAGGAGGGGATAATCTACGATCTCCTGTGTTCTTAAGGGGGATCGACCTATCCGCAGCTTGAAGAAGGATGTTCTTTAAATTTTGATACTGAGTGTGAGGATACAGAACATAAATATGTTTGTATTATCAGAAACAAGACTAGCTTCAGAGTCTGTAGCTATTGCGAATTCGGCCCAATTCGCCTTTGCGAGCTTATACTCGTATTTTGTCTTGGTGGATTAGGCGCTATTGTCATTTAGTCGAGTAAGTTATCGTTATATGAATAGGGAAATGATCACTATCATAGGAGCTGGAAAGGACCAGACCATGAACACAAAGAAGAAATAGACGGTGAGCACAATGATCAAATGAATGGTAGATCTCTTACCACACTCCTCGGGTTTTGCAAAGGCGAGACCCTATGAGTGGGACATCCATCATTAAGCACAACCAGGTTATTATAATCTAAAATGTCCATGAATAGTGACGAGTTGGTGTCATTGAAAAAGGAGCCCCAGGTAGTGTGGTGAATCTTAATATCACTCAATACAACCCGGGGAAGAGAAATGGAGGAAACAATAGATGAAAGTTCGGAAAGGATAGAAGGATTAGGACTGGGGATATATACAGACATATACACAATATTTAAAACACGGACAACCACAATATTAAACAAACTACTATGTATAGGAAAAGGGAATAAAGAATATGTACATTGACTAGAGACCAAAATGGCTACTGCAGCCTTACCATCAACTCTGTCATCCCGGAAACATGAGTAGCCCGGGACACGAAACCGAGAACCGGGCTTTAAGCACGTCTCCTGGACGGCAATAATTAATGGATTAACTATGTTGCAAATGTCCTGCTTTTTATTTCTGATGCTACGACAGTTCCACTGGATCATTGAGAACTGATCCATTGTTGAGTACAGTATTAAGAAGCTGAGTCAGGTTAGCACGAGTTTTGTTCGGTAGCCCGGAGTCACTAAACCGGGAGACTAATTGGACGAGGGTCTTGATGAGGGAGTCAATAAAGTTGTCGTTAGGGGAGATATATGTACTCTGGGGAAATCCACTCCCATTCGGCAATAGAGACGCGGGTTCCTCAATGATGTTTCTGTGTGCCTGGTGATTATAGCCAGGGGTCACAGGGGTAATAGGACGGCGGGGAGTACTCGTATATACGGTTTTTCGATACGATGTTGTGGCAGGGGATTTCGTTTATGATCTAGTGTTCAAAGTGGCAATTACTGAGGGAAAAGTCTTGGCCGAGTCTGCAAAATAACGTCTCACATGGGGAAATCGAGCCGAAGCTTCCATGTATGAGATGCTCTCTTGCGACATGACAAGTTTGATTTCCTTTTGCCTAGCATACTCTGGACAGGATGAATTATTAATTGTATGTGATCCAAAGCAGAAAAAACAAGTTGAATTTGACACCACACAAGTTTCACCCTCATGCGACTGTCCACATTTATAACACCTGGGCTGTGACCTGCATTGGGATTTAATGCGCCCAAAATGACAACACTTATTGCATTGGATGGTTTGATGTAAAATAACAATATACACGAGGAGGGAGTTTTTGTCCTGAGAAAGTCAGGACAACTGATTGGGTTCGAGAATCACGATTCTTTTTCTTCTTCCTTGACAAATGACATCCTATACTTTTTTTTATATATAAAAATAAATGCCGTCGACATAACTTTTTGCCAGTGTCAACTTAAAAAGGCGGGAAATAGAATTTTCGTTTCAATTTTCAACACCGTATTCCTAAATCGTCAAGTCTAAAGTCTAGACAAAGTCCAAATAAATAGTCAGTGCAGTCAATGAGTCAAGTCAGTCGATTCAGTATAGTGGTAGAAGCTTTACTGAAAGTTCCTAAGGTGTTTTGGAGGGGACTAAAAAAAACTAAATTTTTTGAAGTTGTACCACTTACCCACACTTGTGCACGTTAAAGAATATTTAATGGTTAATATTCTACCAATATTACATATTAGGAACCGAAATAACACACATTTTTGTAAGAAATATAAAAATCACAACATCACCCATTGAATTCCCCGGACTCCGGCAAAACTCTACATGTCTATGGAGGGTTCCGTAACTATAAACGCGTAATAGGTTTTTTTCAAATCACTTCAAAAGTATTGTGCGAATTCGTTCAAAATAATTTTCCTAAACAGTATTTCGCATAATCTATCGAATATATTTTCGCACGAAAAATTGTAATTTTCTAAGTATCATAGTTTAGAAATGCCCCCCCCCCCCCCCCCCCAACCAACTTATATATTGAAGGCCGATTACTCGAAAATTGTTGACTTTGTAAAAAAGTAGTGTATGAAACCTTGCTCGTATTTTATAATACCTTTTCAACTATACCCTACACGATGAGGTATAATGAAAAAATGTTTTTCATCAAATTTACAATATGAAAGAGAGCGATATATCGGCCTATGACGTTACGAGTTACACTTGCCATACATTTGTCATTACAAAATGTATGGCGGTGGCAACTTGTGATCGTTTTTCGTTTTGCGATCGCAAATCGTTTTGCGAGAAAGAGATGGGCAATATTTTTTATTTGTTTATAATTTTTAATCGCTTTAATTCCACACAAGGCAACATCCCTTTTGAAGAGAAGGCTAAGGTATAAAAAAGACGGTATAAAAGGCTACCAAAGGTGATTCTTTCTTCCATAAGATACGGTAAAAACAGGGTATTATAATAAGTATATGAGATTATTATATTTCATGGCATAAGTACATAGTTTACATAATGTTTGACTTTTTTGTAACAGCTATCTCAATCTTTTTCCTCGTGGACCATTTTTATACTAGTATCAGGGTACCCTCAGCAACTTTTCTATCATATTTCCGTTAAAATTAAATAAAAAATTTAAAGTTTTCAAAGAGATTATATTGGGTTGGCCCCTTTGCACGTCTCTTAGCAAGCGTTGGAGGGCGCGGGCTCACCAACGGCTTTTAAAAATATCTAAACGCGTACAAAACGCGTAATATTGTTTATAATTGGTAATTAATAACTACAACTAAGTACTAATAAATTAAATAAAAAAATATTTTTATGTTAAACGGTTTTATTACAATAAAAATAATGTAGGTAATAGAGTTAATATGATAGTTTCACGCGCCCAACGATTTTATTATTTGTCTGATCAATTCCTCAGATTGATGAGAAGGTTGGTGCGATCTGGTAGCTAGGACTTACCGAATTATTTTTTAGCTTTTAGTACATTACCTACATTATTTTTATTGTAATAAAACCGTTTAACATAAAAATATTTTTTTATTTAATTTATTAGTACTTAGTTGTAGTTATTCCTATATTGAGGTAGTTGTAGAGGAAAATATGTAATCCACCATTTTGTGGCGGCGGCCATTTTGAATTTTATTTTTTTATAGTGAGCTCTATTCTACCAATATAGCCCTTTCATTTGATACCCATATAGAGGTTGATGTGAAGTAATATGTAATCCGCCATTTTGTTTCGGCGGCCATTTTAGATTTACAGTCATAAAATTTTTTATTATTGTATTATCATCAAGATTAAGAGTGGGTACCAAATGTCAGATCGATCTGGTGTCAGAAAGGGGGTAAAATTCCAATTACTAAATTTGACCCAAACAAATAAATAAATAAACTGGCCAAGCTAAATAAAACCGTTTAAAACTACTTTATTTATTTATTTGCAAAATGTGTGTTATTACAGATGTTAAATACATTAAGACAACAATAGAATCAGCACATTTGCCCAATGCAATGCAGCAAATGTCTAACTTAATATATAAATCTAAACATTAATCAAATTATTACAATTATTATTACATACTTACTAAGCACATTATGTTATTTATTACTAAGGTCAAAGTAAAATAAAATAATATTTAATACAGTCTAACAATGTCGAACTAGCATAAGACAAGCACATAATTTACATGATTAAGTTATAATTTATATCCAAATTAGTCATAACAAAATCCTTTATTATTAATCTCTTTAATACTACTTAAACTACCAACTACTAATGATTTATAGAGAATCCCGATGTTTTTTTTTTTTTTTTGCATCCAATGATACAAAAAGTAAATCCAAGTCATAATTATTTTATTATTCTATTCAGTACTATCGATACCAGATATTTTTTTTGGAGGTGGTCTGCGCGAAGTACCTACTTACTTACTTATTTTCAGTTTTTGGTGCCACGAACCCAAAACGAGGCTCCACGATCCAAAGGTGGTCCACCTGGACCACTTTGAGAAAGAAAAGAAGCTGCTGTTGACAGTAAAATTAATATAATATCCTTACTTTATTTACGGTAGAGATGAACTAGTTTTTAATTATTTTTTAATTAAAAACGTGGATGGCTTTCACAATTTTGCCATTGCAAAGTCTATTATATCTGGACATATGTAGGTAGATTTATTAATGACTTTGTAATGATGTTTTCAATAGATCTATACATATTATAATAAACTTGTAACTGGTCGCTGTCTATAGTACATGGAACATAAATAAGAAAAACTACTCGTATTACACTTCTTGAACGACATACAATCCAAAACAATGATTTTTGGAATTTTTGTCCGTTTTTCTGTACGTTTGTACGCGCTAATCTCAGAATCTACAGAACGGATTTTGATGAAATAATTTGGTAGTTTAGACTCTGTATAACACATAGGCGGAAAAATGTACGGTTCCCGCGATATTTGTTTTTGCGCGTACGAAGTCAACGGCTTAAGCGATTTGCGATTTTCACAAATGCATTTTGGTTAATCCTCTCCACTTTAAATTTAATTAACCGACTTCCAAAAAAGGAGGCGGTTATACATTCGGCTGTTTATATTTTTTTTTGTTTGTTCAAAGATTACTCCGCCGCCTGTGGACCTATTTTCAAAATTCTTTTTTGCTGTAAAGGATAATCCCCAAATCATATAAAACATTTTTATAAAACAACTGCCCCAGCAAACTTAGTTCCGTCATCTAAGCTATCACTAGGTACTCGTATTAAGATAGTTTACGACCTCTTCACATACCTATCAAATATACCAGAAATTTTTATAAAATTATATTTTTTTATTAAAATTATATTAATAATAGCAGAAGTGCGTGACACTACTACTGCTATTTAAGGTTTCGTTAGCGGCCGTGTTAATGACACGTATAATTGAGTGCGCCGATTCGGGCCGCCTAGTTTGAAGATGGTCTACTTACTGTACATTATTTATATTGTGCTTGAAACGTTGCGTTTGACGACGCAACGCATTAATGGAGCATGTCATAGAAAATCGGTGAAAAACGATGCAGCGTCGACGCTGCGACAACGCAGCGCAACGTCATCGTATTGTGAAAGTATTTTCACGCAAAAGCGCACCTAATTAGCGGAATGTGAGATCTGCATCTCAATTTGTATTCCAAGTAAGTTTCTAATTTAGTGCACAAATAAACTAGTTTTCCCAGCTGAAATTACCTAATCCATTAGACATTAGAATGTGCTGTGTGTACAGGTGTACGGGAGAATCGCACTCATTAGCAGCTTTGCTTTGCTTCAAAAGTTGCATGTACTATGAATTTCATTTTACGTTTAGGACCAATTTATTTTAGTTAGTTTGTGCAAACAATCGAATAATAGTGAAACCATTTGTTTGATATTATTATGTTCTCATGGTCTTAAATAAGAACTTACCTACATAATATTTTAAAGCTTTCACTGTTTTCTGCTTATTAGATATTGCTGACTAATCTTTTGCAGTAGAGCTTTTCGTTACTCGTAGGTTCCTCATGTATTTACCTACTATTGTTATGACACACATTTAATAAAAATACGTAACAGGCATCGCAGACGGCGAAGATATTGTAATATTTTATCTATCACTACATAGTATAAAACAAAGTCGCTTTTTCTGTCTGTTCCTATGAATGCCTAAATCTTTAAAACTACGCAACAGATTTTGATGCGGGTTTTCTTAATAGATAGAGTGATTCAAGAGGAAGGTTTATATAAATATAAAATAAATAGTATAGTAGAGAAACACTGATAATTTTAAAGGTTTCTAATGTCGTAAATAAACATATTTTTTTGCGCTGACATTGCAAACGCTGGCTAAACCCTACGAGATTGATCAAAATAATGTACTACAGTATTGTATACCTTAAATAGGTGTACAAAAAATCCGCGATGGTATATGTATCTTAAGGATACTCCACAATAACCATTTTTTATCCTTTACCTTTTACGAGACATAATGGCTTATTTACGAAGCGATTTTAAGCAATACAGCATTAATTATTATCCAATTAAGTACTTTAAATACATTGTGCATTTCATATACATCAATACGGCTCTGTATAGCATGTAATTTTAATGAATATTTTCGAAGATACGAGGGCGGGTCAATAAGTCCGTGACTTTTGGAATAAAACACAGATTTTTTGAAAAATAAATCATTTTATTTTTCAACGTAGTCCCCCTTGAGCTCTATACACTTTGTTCAACGCTTCTCCAATTTTTTATCCCTTCCAAAAAATATGATTTGTCGAGGTCCTCAAAATAGGCCTTTGTTTGCGAGATGACTTCATTATTGGAGTCAAATCTTTTTCCACCGAGCCATTTTTTCAGGTTTGGGAACAAGAAGTAGTCACTCGGAGCCAAATCTGGAGAATAGGGTGGATGTGGGAGCAATTCATAGCCCAATTCATGGATTTTTGCCATGGAAACTGCACATGTGTGCACCCTTGCATTGTCTTGGTGAAAAAGAACTTTTTTCTTGGACAAATGAGGTCGGTTTTTTTTCAAATCCTCATTGAAGCGGTCCAATAAGTTGGCATAATATTCCTCATTAATTGTTCTTCCCTTTTGAAGATAGTCAATATGGATTATCCCACGTGCATCCCAAAAAACAGTCGCCATAACTTTATTGGCTGACAAACCCACCTTGGCCTTCTTTGGCGCCGATTCACCCTTAGAAACCCACTGTTTTGACTGTTGTTTGATCTCTGGTGTGTTGTGATGGATCCATGTTTCGTCCACGGTTACAAAACTGCGCAAAAACCCCTCCATATTGTGATTAAACAACGCCAAACCTTCCTGTGAAGTTGTTACACGATTGCGTTTGTGGTCGACTTGCGGAAAGCTTTCTCATGCCCAAGTGATCATTCGAAATTGAAACCACTAAGCCATGCGAGATGCCTATGGCTTCCACAATCTCTTGCACTTTCAATCTTCGGTCGGCCAACACCATATCGTGAATTATTTCGATTGTTTCGGGTGTAGAGACCTCAACTGGGCGTCCAGGACGTTCGGCATCTTCAGTGCTTGTACGGCCACAACGAAATTCAGTAAACCACTTTTTTACCATTGAAATCGATGGTGCAGAATCCCCATAGTATTTATCAAGCTTAGCCTTGGTCTCGGTAATGGTTTTTTTTCGCAAAAAATAATGCTTAATAAGCACACGAAACTCACTTTTTTCCATTGTTTCCTTAAGTTACTGGATAGTCTGATAAAGATAGCTGTAAAACACAAACTAACTGACGCAGCAAGTTCAAATTTTGATAGGAGTCAACTGACAGATGCCTGTTGACAGGAGTAGTGTTGCTTTTTTCAGTAAGGAGGTTAGAAATTCAAAAAGTCACGGACTTATTGACCCGCCCTAGTATTTACATATTTAAAATGTAGGAGCGGTTGCGGCGCGGCGGTACCGGCCAGTAGAAAACCCGTTTCAATATTGTATCCAAAAGTATATTGCAGTGAGTAGGGTTATTGCTGAAGAAGTTTCTCCTCCAAGAACACTATTCCACGCGGGCGAAGTATATATATATATATATATACTTCGCCATATATATATATATATATATATATACATTTCAGAATATCCGCTTAGAAATTCTAGCTAAGTTACTACTTAGCTGTCAAGTTCAGATTTCAAAGTATTTCCTTTTATTTTTTCAAGTCTAAGTGATCTTACTTTATGACGATTAAGGTTTGAATAATGAAATAAAAGAAATAGAGAAATAAAACAATCAATCCTGATTTGGTCTCAATTAACGATTTGTTAATTACTTCTTTCGCACTTGAAGTCTTAATTGTAGCAAAAATTTTGTTGGCCTTATCAGATTCACAAAACACAAGATCTGTAATCTTGTATTTTGTGCAGTAAAAGGTTGTAAAGTTTGTCACACTAGGAATAAATTAGACTCTTTCCTCTTCATTGGTGCCTCTTATATATTGACAATTTCTGCTATGAAAACGGTCATGGGTGCCTAAATCTTGTTAAGATGTTAGCTCTCTCATCTGTCAAGGATAATGAAGCTCTCTCATCTGTCAACGATAGTGAAAATATCGATGATGAAAGAAAACATAATTCTTACATTCAATCTATTTTATGAGTTCAAAAAGCTATGATTAAGATAGTTCATTATACCTAATTATATAAAAAAGAACACTACTACTAACTGACAAAATTTGGGGTAAGTCAGAACTTAGACAAGGATATAGGTTACTTTAATCGCAACACGTGCTACAAACGAAGACTTTTAAATTTGTTTGTTATCCCAGTACCAAATTATACACAAAATACGTATTTCCCGAATCATTTAAGTTTTTTCTGTTAATCTTAAAAGTTCTGTTTTCTGTAATACAGTAGTTTATAAATAAAGAACAACAAATAAGTGCGCCAAGCAAAGTGCTGTGAATGACCACGATAGTAAAGATATTTTATGTACATTTTCTTCTTGTTATTCCATTAAAATGAATCGTAAGTACAAGCAATCTACGAAGTACATAAATGTGGCACTTAAAATAAATATATTCCTGATAAATACCAACGTAGATTATCGGAATCGGCAAATCCGATAAATATTGTTTACGTAGTTCCTAGAAATTAATTGGAAGTGCCAGAGTGCCCATTAAGAGAGCAAGCTAATTTACGTAATATACAATCGTAACTCAATTTTCGCAAAAACTTCAACATTTTAGATTTTTGATACAATGTACTAATTTGTTATCCTAACAGAAACCTGTTTATGCAAATTTTCATAAGGATCTAACCATTAAGGACAAAGTTATACGAAAAATAAACTTTAAATCGCTCTCCTGAAAAATAGCACTTTTCAGATACAATAATGTACATAGGCGCCGTCGATATATAAGGGAAGGGCAGGCTAGCTTTTATCACGAGAAAATGAACGGTGCTTTATCAAAATCGTTTCAGTAGTTTCAGAGTCTATTCAATGCAAAGAAACAAACAACAAAATCTTTCCACTTGAAAATAGTGTATTATAATATTATGTAGATAATAATATCATTATCATTATTAGCCTATCGTTAATCGTTATCAATTACTAAACGAAAGGCCCCAGTGAAAACCATCCTTTTCACCTTATTATTTCCTAGTTTACTTTCACATTCTTCTTATAAGTGTCGGATAGCTTATTCGGAAGTTTCGTCACGCCATATCTAGAGACAAAAAATGCAAATAAGCTATCTGACACATATCAGTAGATTGTGAAACAGGTCCTTAAAGACAGGCACTGCATTTTTAAAACAGTGATTCATAATTAAGTTTATTCAGTACCTACATACACAAGGAGATACGCGTTTCATTGCAAGAGCGGCGCCGGGCTATGCAGAGCGGAGCAGTTTGACATTCGAACTCTTGCAATTAAACGTGTATCTTCTTGTGTAGTGAATAAAGTTCAATTTTGAATCGCTATCTTCAAAATGTAGCATCGCGTCGCGTATCGGTCTCGATTCGGTGTGAACTGACGCTTACGAATACTGGAAAGATAGTTAAATCAAGTCACACGCTGTCTCTGTCATTTCGGCTAGCAGAGACTGCGACAACCTGTGAATAAACCTCATAATTCCGATTAGCGTTTCAGTAGGTATTCGGCCGTTAGTCTTGTAATTATATTTTTCCATTGCAACAGAAACATTATTATTTTGCCAAGCAATGTCTCAGAAATGAGTATAAACGGTTTAAGCACGAGTGGTTTTATCTCTGAAGAACACATAAAAGTAGGTTAGTGTAAGCGTCGCCGAGGTCCATTACTCGCCACGTCAACGGAATTCTAGTGCTTTGTAAGTGCCAAGTGTTTAATTTCCTAAACCGAATGTACTTTATCGCGTTCAGCTTGGCTTATATAGCAATATTGTTGCAGTTTTTACTATAAAAATACGGACTTTTACTATAACTTTTACTATAAAAAACGGATACAACGAATTGTTTATTGATAATGTTGTGATTAAATTAGTTTGTGTTGCAGGCAAAGATTTCAAAACTAAAGATATGGCTATGACAAACATTTCACAGAGCAAATCTTCAGAGACGAAAAAGTTACGCCAACTTAATTTCACCATACCTCAAATGTCAAAATGTCAAATACACAATCCTAAAATTGGAGCCTTTTAAGTGGGGACATTTTGTTGCCTCAACATGCCTCGTCTATTATACGTATATACGTCTATGGCCGCAATGTTTTTTTTTAGAGAACATCAACTAGTGTCTTATGTAAATATTCGTAAGGAGCTGCCGGTAAGAGGCAGGTTGCGTACCTTGGTGGCGGGAGAGCTCTTTTAATATCTATGGACCCCTCACACCACGTCAGTCTAACCCCGGGCTAAGTATCTCAAGAGTTTTGAAGTATATTTAATACTTTTATACTATAGATACATCCTTACTAATATTATAAATGTGAAAGCGTGGATGTTTGTTACTCTTTCACGCAAAAACTACTGAACGGATTTCGATGAAATTCGGTATGGTAGTAGTTTAGACACTGGATTAAAACAAAGGCTACTTTTTATCCCGAAAAAGTAGTGCTCCCGAGGGATACTGTATTTACGCGGGCGGAGCCGCGGGAAACAGCTAGTTGGTCTATAATTAGAAAGCAAGTGCCGAGATACAGATTTATGTAATGGAACTATAGCATTGTTTATTGGAATTATTAAAATACCTAAAATATGAAACTGTAATTATTTGGTTTCACATGTCCGTGACCTCATTCGATTGTGTCCGTGCCCGAGACACATCATGTTACAAGCTAGTAATACATATATTTAAGATTGTTTTTATATGTAATATATTTGTACATTTGGCGGGATTCGAACCCGCCGTCTCAGAAGAGAACAAAGCCGCCGCAGAAGGAACAAAAACTAGCCATCGATTTGAGTTCAAAAATTCGCGCCATGTGAAAAAAAGTGACAGGTGCGCAGAATAGGTTGCGCACGAAAACGTAACGAGGTCATTCGTTCAGTAGTTGTTACTGCTCATATTTTTTTCATACCGGGGGCCTTATATGAAAATCGATTCTTAAGGAGTAAACTCCAAAAATATTTTTATTGTAAGAATCTTAAATATACTTTTATATGCATTTAGTGAAAAGCTGTTAATTTTAAAGTAGAAAAAGACACTTCAATTTTATTTATTCGTATAGATGTACGTATTGATTAATTATTACTAAATGGGTTGCAGACGTACGCATCCCGCGTATAGAGGAGGCTACAGAGTATTTAATACATAAATCGCAAATATCTAAGTAGGTGATCTAAGAGATTTCCAAGGAAAATCAAGGTAGGTAAGTTTTTCATCAAATGTCCAAGAACAAATAAAATTTAAATTTCAAACTCTAATTAGATTTATTTCCAACACAAAATAAAAATTATGGGCCCCACTCACAAGTCACAGGCAATAGATTGTAAAGAATTCAATCACATAGCAAATTAATTTTTAGTTGAAGGTAACGACGAACGATTTGCTTGTAATTATATATAATTTATAAGCTGAGAGCCACGCTTCGGCACGAATGGACCGGTTCGACCGGATAAATACCTCACAGAAAACCGGCGTGAAATAACGCTTGCGTTGTGTTTCGCCGAGGGTTTAAAGGTTACCGGAGGCCCATTGGGGATTTTAAGGACCAGGAACGCAAGTCGCAACGCCAGAGGAGTTATAACTATAACTCCTCTGGCGTTGCGAGTGTCCATGGACGGCGGTAATCGCTTACCATCAGGCGATCCGTCTGCTCGTTTCCTAGTTAATTTCATTTAAAAAAGAAACTGAGATCCCACGCCCCCCTGACTACACTTGTCACTTATACTCTTACTGGTAAATAAAAAATCATATTGTAATATTAGCACAGATTACTAAATATTAGGTTATTATGTTGTTTTTTTTTTAACATAATATATTTATTTAATCAAAGTATATACCATAGCTATCTATGCACTTTTGCCATCTCATAGGTAGTTCTTTGATTCCTTTACTAAAAAAAACCATTCGGGGAGGAATCAATAAAATCTTTAAAGGCGCTTTGGACTGCCCCATCGGAGTTGAATTTTTTCCTTGCAAGAAGTTATACAAATTTCGAAAAAAATGGTAATCTGTTGGTACAAGGTCCGGGGAGTACGGTGGATGTCTTAGACATTCCAATTGAAGCTCCTCTAATTTGGTAGCTGTCTGTTGTGCAGTGTGTGTGGTGTGCGTTGTCCTGAAGCAGCAGTGGCCTAGAGCGAATGACCAATCTCGGTTGTTTAGCAGCTAGTTTTTCCATCATGATTTGCAGTTGCTGGCAATAGACATTTGCCGTAATCGTCTGGCCAGATTTAATCAAGCTGTAGTGAACGACACCGGCACTAGTCCACCAAACGCTCGCATGTAACTTTTTTGAGTAAATTTTCGCTTGGGGCAGGCTTTGGCTGGTTCGTCAGGGTTCAGCCATTGCGATGAGCGTTTCCGATTATCGTACAGGATCCACTTCCAATCGTCGTAATTTCCAGAAACGAAAACGTTGGAACCAAAAGCGCACTGTGTTTTCTTTTGCGACACCGCCGCCATACACATCATTAATCTTTCGAGCCGTTTCTGCAGCACTGGTGCCACGGTGGAACTCGTACTCGAAAATAATACGATATTACAAGTTTTCCATTTTGTAAACAGAGTGGCGCAAAGAAAAAAACAAAAGAGGAAAAAACAAATGAATTAGGGTTTTCAAAACACAAATGCATGAAATGCAATGAAATGAAAATGTAAATAGCAGTATAAATTTGAAATCGGAATTCTTAACCAAAAGATTTTAGAAGAGAGAAAGAGAAGAATATTTGAGATCAAAGTGGCCAGTACGACAAAACGCCAATTTCATATGTAAGGACCTAATAATTGGTATTAGTGTGTACAATGAATGTAAATCCGCTAGTTTCTGCGGTAGGCGCCAAAAGTACGAAAAAATTGTACTCGTATGTGAGAAGTGTAATTAGGCGGGCTTCGGATATTGTTTGCTTATAGCTAAAACCATAAAGAGAAATCGATAGTAAAATGACGTATCATAATGGTATTGCTGGAGCCTACCAAGAAGGACCTTAATAAATCCTGTATATATAGGTTTTAACCGAAAGAATTCGGCGGCGATGAATTTCTTGATACTCACTAAAATGTCAGAATCGAAAAAAACATTAAAATATATTTGCGGTCGTTTCGCGGGCCGACAATTTTTGTTGTTCGATCAAAATAAATAACGTTAGGGTACCAATGTGTAATGGAAAAATATTATTTATAGCGCAACAAAGTTGTCGACAACAAATGTAAGTTTATTACGGCTTTTTTTTCTTTGAAGGTTCCATATTTTACTAGGGGAACGTGATTTGTTTCATTTCTTAGGCCCAAATAATTTTGACACAAATAAAATTGCTCGAGTGACTTTTTCAAATCGTTTGTCTTATTAGCTGTGGGCCTAGCTGGAATATTTGTCAGCGGTGTAAACGTAACGTTATCGAATGAGAAATGTATGAAAATCTGTCAAAAACATGACAGCGCCCATACAAATTTCATTCGATAACGTTAGGGGTCCCATGTACGGTCCGGTTTTCCTTCAGTTCGGCCTGAACGGATGCAAAATCGTATCGTCTGTGTGCAATTTCAAGATCGCATCAGTCGGCCGGATGGACTGAAGCGAATCGTTCCAGTGTTGCCAGCTCTGGTTTTGCGAAACTACTGAACTCGAGTCGATTTCTACTAAAAAATACTAAAATAATATTGAAAACTATCAAAAAAGGTACTCAACTTAGGAATCCCTAAAGCTCCCAAAAATAATGCATTTCAGGTTTTGTTATATTAAAATTTTATCCTTAAATTTAAATATACTAGGAAATATTACGTATATACTAATTAAACGGGTAGTTTTAAGTAAATTACGGATGAATGCTATGATGTATTATTATGCCAACAACCAACCAAATTCCTAATAAGGAATAAAATACTTAATTTAGTAGTAAACTTTATAAAATAACTAAGTTGGCAACATTAATTCTGGACTGAACGGATGGACTGAACGGACCGTGTGTGACAAATCGCTTCAGTTCTCGCCAGAGCCGCGGCCGTGCAGGCGTGTATCGTGTATAAGCGTAGTGAGTTTACAATTAATAAACACGACCGAAGCTCGCGGCAAACCAGAACGAACTGATGCGATTTTTCCGTGTGTGTGCTCGAATCCGTTCAGGCCGAAATGATGTCAGTTAGGTAGGTCGGATACGATTTTTTACCGTGTATGATGTGCTCGAATCAGTTCAGGCCGAACTGACGTCAGTTCTAACTGAAACAATCGGCCTCTCGTCTGTGGGAGCCTTAAGTTTACGCCACGCCGCTGTTAAATGTTTCTGCTAGGCCCTCAGGTGGCATGTCTATGTCTGGTCTGCAACTATGTGAACTAGAGAAAAATGGTGGCGAGCTCAGGTAAGTTGGTGTTTTGTTTTAAATAATACTATCGTGTCTGCCATCAATCATATGAATTTTTTTTGTTCTATCTATGGACGCTTCACACCACGTCAGTCTGGCCTCGTGGCAAGTATCCGAAGAACTTGTGTTACGGGTAATATTTAATACTTTTTATACTTTACATATATTACCTATATAAGATTTTTATTATATTATACACATCCATGTGGGTCATGGGAAGACAGATTTTTTTTTATTGCCTGGCCAGATTCGAAACCGCGGTCTCCGGCTGGATCGCCAATGCGCTAACCATTGAGCCACTGAGGTCGTCAATCTTATTAAATATATTTTATTGATAGTGAAATAGCTGGCAGTTGGCTGTTTTAGTAATTCATAAAATGATTAGGTACAGTGTAAAAAAAAAAAGTACTACTACATAATTTCAAAGTATTTTTAATAATTATTTTTATGTTTTATAAAGTATTTAGAATGTATAGCAATCTAATCAAATCGCAGTTGGGTTCCAGTGTCAGAGCATGATGTCGCTCTCGTGAATACTCGATTTAATGTTTGTGTGAGTGCGACAACATGTGCTGACACTGAAAGCTGCGAATTGATCAGAAATAATTACGTGAATTTGGCTACTGGATTTTAAAAGGACTTGACTTAAGTGCAAGTCGGACTCGCGCACGAAGGATTCCGTACAAAACGGCAAACAATTCACGTTTGTTGTTAACTATTTATTTAATTCTGTTTTTTTAGTAATATTTGTTATAGCGGCAACAGAAATACATCACCTGCGAAAATTTCAACTGTCTAACTGTCATTGTTCATAAGATACAGCCTGGTGACAGACGGACAGACAGCGGATTCTTAGTATTAGGGTCCCGTTTTACCCTTTCCGGAATCCGGAAACACTAAAAAATACCTTCTCGGGATAGTTTTCAAAGGATTAAAGACTTCTTCAGCCAGCTTTTTGTGTAACAAAACAGTGTCTAGTACGGCGCGCGGCGGTCGGCGAGTAAGCACGTTCCCTGCTATTACGTGGCGAAACTACAAAATGAGAAAAACAGATATTTTTATAGTCCATGCGGTTTCCGTGGCGCAGTAGTCGAAAAAACGAAAAACGAAAAGCTTTACCAAGAATACATCTTGCGATGCAATCCCTACTATTATAAATGTGAAATTTGTGCGTTTTTATCTTTAGAACATTGAATCGTTGAACTTTATAGTATAGGAACTAGATGTTGCACCGACTTCGTGCGCGAAAAAGATTATCTCACGGAAACCGTACATTTTTCGCGGTACAAAGGCTATATCCTTTTCCGTTGTCTACTCTATATTTAATCAAAATCGATATAAACATACAAACAAACTTTTCCTCTTTCTAACAACACAATTTTTATATATTTTTTCATACAAAATTAGGGAGTTTTCGTCATTTTAATGCGACGGGGCGCATTTTTAGACCTAGGACGAAATCTAGACTGACAGATGCGCCGTGATTACGCCATTAAAACTTTGACAGTAAGTATAGACAAAAGATAGACCCATTTTCTGTTTCTGTTATCTGTTTGATTAAAAATTAAAGTTTACTAATACTTAGTTTTTCTTTGAGTTTATTAAGCTGCTATTTTATTAAAAATAATCACCAGCACTGAGGTAAAAAAAATTGAAAAGTTTTGATATGTCTTAGGACGGTTAAATAATTGACAAAGAGTTTGTAGCATGACTTATCACTATCGGCTTGGAATCTCTTATATTTCTTTTCTTAAATCTCTCATAGTTTAGAAATACCAACTTATATACTAATTTCTAGGCTGATTACTTAAAAATGGTTGACTTTGTAAACAGTCATTTAAATAAAGTCAATGTAGTATACATTGACTTTATTTTAAAAGACCCATATTCGATGATTGGTGCAAAAAAATGTTTTTCATCCCCACTTCACATGTATAAGAATATTATTATTTGATGATGACAAAACCGAAATTATATATACACAATTTATAACTGTACCAAATTTTATCCATTTATATTAATAATTACAGGACAGAGCGAAACTAAGGGTTCCTTGAGTACTACGGAACCCTAAAATGTAACTTAAGTTCATCTCGCGTTTCACTTCAGTAGGAATAGTTCCCTGATAAGTCTACGATTTCACTAATCAGGAGGTAATATCAATGCAAATTTCCTGCTCTGTCCCGGGGGAAATTCAAAATTTAGGTGATCCGTGCCGTTTCCAATCAAGACTGCTTTGTAGCTAATCAGAATTCGGGTGTGAAAATCATGTAAGGAAATTACGTGTGGTGTGGCCTTAATACCTAGGCTGAAAATGTTGATTGGGTCTAGGCAACATACGAGTCTGCTAGATATAATGCCAGATATGCTGAATATGCAATGTTTACGAACTGAATTGTTAATTTTCACACCTATTCCGTTAAGCGTTTCTGCACACGACCTATTAATATAAAGTTGTTCAAAATAAATGAGGATGTTTGATATTTTTTCTGCCGCTAGGGGGCAGACTCAACGCACACAAAGCGTCATCTTGTGGCGTAAGTGGTATCAAAAACTGTCAATAAGAATTTTTGATTCTTTTTCTGTCTAGAGGCGGCGCTTGGTAGCCCGACGGTCCTTGTCATGTTAAAAAGCTGTCAGATGTCACCAATTTAAAAACCCTCATTACGGATATTTTGGGCATATGATCTACTGCTTACGTAATGACGCTCAGGCAGAAAAATAATTTAAATTAAAAAAAAATAGTTATCTATAAAAATTCAAATTAATAATTATCTATATCTATACAGATATCTATATTTATATATGTCTATATATAGATAAATACAATTGAAGTGTCTGTTTGTAATTTAAAATTATCAGCTTGTCACTTAATTAATGTGAAACTATATACGGTACTTGCAATAAAAATCAATTTTCAAACTTTTTGTCTGTCCGTCTGACTGTCTGTTTATTCCGGCTTATCTCTGAAACAGCTGGACCGAATTTCACGGGACTTTCACTGGCAGATAGCTGACGTTATAAGATCTAACATACGCTACTTTATCTAAGGGTTCCGTTTAGAAAAGGGGTTCCGTTACTGGTAGTTCCATGCAATGGAAGTTGCGGGCACCAGCTAGTACTAAATAAATTTACATTGCGCTCTCTAAGGCGCTGAGGTCACTAACCTCACAGAAACAGGCGATTTAAAAAGGAAGCAAAGACTTTGCTTAAATAACATGAATACAATAATACCTCATGCAGATCTGAGATCTGAGATCAGAGTCTGAGTCAATTTTGTTAAAATCGTGAATTTATCTAGTAGTAAGTAGTAACTCGGATGTTTGGTACGGAGTGGCTAATTTTGGTTCCATTATTACCAATATGGATGAAGATGCTTTCAAGTCCAAAGTGGAACGCAATTAGCTCGAAACTTAGCCGGAAAGGGCAGAACTGAGGATTATGGACGTATATCTGGTAGATACCGCATCACAAGAAGATAAAATAAATAGTCTCAAATAAAGATGCTAACAATTTAACGTCTTTTGAATAGTTGGCCGATATCTATTCCATAGATAATGTTAGTATATAAATAGATGATACATCGGTTAAATAAGGGGGTACCTTACCAGTGGCGTATACTGGCACAGATATATGCTGGGAGCTGGTGGACGCGTGCTTGGGCGGGCAGGGCGGCGGGCTCAGCTCCTCATCTACTACGCGCGGGCGTGTTGTGGTGGTGGTCTTGGACTTAGATAGTGGGCCTCGCTTGAGCAGGCTGCGGGCGCGGGCTTGGCCTCCTTCTGTGGCCTGGCCATTGCACAGCTCAGGCAGGCGATGAGTACGATCCTGGAAAAGTAGGCCTCGGTGTTAAATTCGCAACTTTATGTAGTAAAGAATCCAGAAACGACACTTAAAAAAACAGTTTCATACCAAATGTACAAATTGGTTGACTTTCGGAAGGATGGAGCCAAATCACTCGTTTTATTACCGAATGTAATATTCTGTTAAGTGTCATAAGCCGATAAATTAAGCATTATTGAGCCTAAGTTTTTTTTACCGCACTACTCGCGCAGTTTGGTTTTACCAGTATTAACAGTTTTTCAAAATATTGGTACGAATTTAGACGTGCTTCGTTTTAGCTGTTTCTTAGTTAGCCCGGTCTTATAAAATATATCTCTGTGGGCCAGACTTAGGTCGGATGATGTAATATTGCGGCTGCTGAAATTTGTTCAATCGCTTAGCTTGTTAAGTGCATAACCGATATCATATTTATGACTTTATTTACTCTATCGCTTCTAGTTTTAAATTATGTTTGCGATTTTATAGCTTTTCGACAGTTTTGAGTTACTTGTATTTTTGAAGCGCGGCGTAAGAAAAGCAAACAACAACAAAAACTAAATATAATAATAATAATAGCTCCCCACTCCGATTTCAGTGACGGTGTTAGAAGTTATTTTATAGTGGCCAATTGCATGCGCAGTACACAAGAACACTCTTCCTTTACTCTCGAAGCCCAGTGGGACGGATGACCAACACGACTGGCGAGAGGTCAGGCGCAAAACCGACTTTTTTACATGCCCATCAATGCACGGTTCATCTTTCTTGTCAGACAATCATGTGATCAGCCTGCATAGTCCTAACCGAACTTGGAAACAATATTTTTTTGTTGTTCCAAAGCGGGAATCGCACCTACGACCCCCAAGTCGAGAGCCAAGCTCTTAACCACTGGACCACGAAGGCCATTTTGAACAAAGTTCAAGCCCAAAGGCTTGTATACGTCGCATCGCTAAAATGACATCACACAGCCATATAAACTACGTACAACGAGCACTACTGATTTCAGTCCGTTAAGGCTGGGTCTTTATTATGATCCCGAATCCGGCGGTCCCAGGAAAATACAGAGCACTGAAAATAGAACTTTGCACTAATACAATAGAGCTGTCATAAATGACATTGACATTTACTTTGACACTTGTGTGTTCGATTTTCAGGTCTATTGTATTATTGCAGAGTTCTATTTTCAACGCTGTGAATTCCCCGGAATCCCGGATTCCTGACAAAAATAGAAGACAAGACAGAAATAAAGTCTTAAAGTTATTTTACCTCGGAGGTTCCATGAAAGTGGTCCTTATATCGTCGGCAGAAAGGTCCTGTCGGAGGTACTCTCTGAACCCTCTGTAACGTCTACATGCGTGAAACTTTCAATGACATATCACATAATATATAGTACTGTACAATCAACATTGTCGACAACGCACGATATTATATGTATTTCACCTATCATTAGAACTCATCTTCTATATGTATAAAAGGCAAAGCTGATTGTCTGATGAATCAACGAACAGGCCAAACCCTTAAGGTTAGGAATTTAAAATTTTGAACACGATTTCTCATACTGTGACGTACTATCATTAGGAAAGGTTTTTTATTTTTAGCATCCACTAAGGAATGGATTTTTCACAATTCAACTCCAAAGGGGATGAAAGTTTGTATGAAGCTTTTGATTCCTTGGACATATTTGCTTGAAATTTCGCATGAAATGAGTACGAAATAAATAATGAGTTACGTATTTCAGCGTTTTCAAAAATTCAACCCCTAAGTAAAATAGGGGATGAAAGTTTTTTATTATGAAGATAGCGTTTAAAAACCAATTTCACGCGGGCGAAGCCACGGGCAAATTATGCTAGTGTTATCTATAAAATTACAATTATTTGTATTATTATACTATACTGTACCAAATGTTCTGTTGGTGAAACAATAAATAAAAAAAAAATGACACGACAAATAAAAAAAACTCGACACTTTCTCATATGCAGTTACGCGTTTGATTTTATTCTAGTCGTGCAGGAACCTTAGCGTAAATAAGTTCAGTAAAGAGAAAAATTATATTCATTACATGGCGTCATTAAACTTTTGACGACAGCTGAGTGGCCTTATCACGGCTGTAAACGGTTTACGATCGCTGTTTGTGTCGTTGGACACTTTTAGGAATCCGGCCAAGACCCAGTTCTTTCGTATTTTTGCGCACAAACAAGAACTGATATGCAAATTGTAACTTTAAACACGTAATTGAAACAGACACATTTTTGTGTTACAGTAACAGGAATAACAGATATCGTGTTTGTTATTTTTGATCTACGTAACACCTTTCCTCTCGCTTGCTTGCAATTCGCGGGAGTGAATTCTTGAAATGGGACGGAAGTGTGTAACAGGACGTTACGGAAGCGCACGCGCGAAGATTTCATTTGACGAATGAGCGCGCGGTGGTAGAGTTGCCCGTCAAATTCTAATAAAATATTTAATTATTTAGCTATTTTTGTCACTGCTTAGTGGAAAAGTTTCCGTATTTTTTTATCATAATAGAAAATCGTACTAAGAATTGTATTTTTTTTATATTATAATAAAATGTTACACATCATATGAGACTACTGTAAGTGGCCCCATGCACGGTCCGATTTTCCTTCAGTTAGGCCTGAACGGATGCAAAATCGTATTGTCTGTGTGCAATTTCGAGATCGCATCAGTCGGCCGTATGGACTGAAGCGATTCGTTCCAGTGTTGCCAACTCTGTTTTTGCGAAACTACTAAACTCGCGTCGTTTTCTACAAAAAACTACTAAAAGAGTACCGATAACTATAAAAAAGCTACTAAACTTAGGAATCCCTAAAAGTCTTTTTAGGGATTTTGTGTTTACAAACATACATACATTTTCAGGTTTTATATTTAACCGTTAAATTAAAAAAATATAATAGGAAATATTGCATAGAAATTAAATCGGTAGTTTTAAGCGACTTACGAATGCGTGCTACTATGTGCTATTATTATAAAGTCATAATAGCACATAGAAGCAAGCCATTATGCATATTATGATTACTGTCTAGCTATTTTCTACAAAACCACTACTCACAACTAAATTCCTACTAACTACCTACTAAAATACAAAATTTAGTGGTAAAACTTTTTTAAAAAACTATGTTGGCAACATTAATTCTGACCTGTACGGATGGACTGAACGGCAATAAAATTGGACTGAACGGCAATAAAATTGGACTGAACGGTAATAAAATTAGAGTGTAAAATAAAACCGGTCAAGTGCGAGTCGGCAAGATGAGTTCCGTACAAAACAGAAAAAATTACGTTGTTGTATGTGAGCCTCAAATTTTTATTTTATTCTGTTTTTAGTATCTGTTGTTATAACGGCAATAGAAATACCTACATCATACATTTGTGAAAATTTTAACTGTCGAGCTATCACGGTATAAGAAGGTTAAGGTACTGCCTGGTGACAGACGGACGAACAGCAAAGTCTCAGTAATAGGGGTTCCGCTTTTACCCTTTGGGTACGGAACCCTAAAAATGGCACGTGGTCATAGAAATTGACATATTACTGGAAAAATGTATGAAACAATAATTCGGTTTCGTGGATAGCGTGATTAAAATTGCAGCAAAATACATTAAATAAATAAAATATATTATTTGTTTACGCTAAATTATCTAAAGTTTTTTTCATTTTTTTTTTCTTTTTTTTGCCGACAAATTTTCATGGGAGATCGAAAAAAAAAATAAAAATAGTCGGTTTTTTTGGGCCACTCTAATATATATATATATATATATATATATATATATATATTCACTTCTATTTGTTTAAAACAATCAAAATTTTCACAAGTGGGAAGGAATTATTCATTTTATGATTATTATTCATTTTATATTTGACATTCGAAGAATCGTTGTAAAAGCATGTGCCATGTGAACTTTACACTGTAGAGAGTTTTTACGCACACACTGACATCAGTAACTTAACTGCCAGGTATAAAGTCAGCCCAATATTTATCCTTAGGACAAAAATATTCGGGGGTTATTTCTTAAACTGGTGTAAAGAAAACGAAATCTCCAGTTAACTCACGTTAACTAACGGATAACTCTAATCGTAGGATAACTATGAGTGAAGAAATTGGCCATTAGACATTCCAATTGAAGCTCCTCTAATTTGGTAGCCGTCTATTGTGCAGTGTGTGGTCTAGCGTTGTCCTGAAGCAGCAGTGGCCAAGAGCGATTGACCAACCTCGGTTGTTGAGCAACTAGCTTTTCCATCATGATTTGCAGTTGCTGGCAATAGATATCTGCCGTAATCGTCTGGCCAGATTTAAGAAAGCTGTAGTGAACGACACCGGCACTAGTCCACCAAACGCTTACAAGTAACTTTTTTAAGTCAATTTTCGCTTGGCATTGGCTGGTTCGCCAGAGTTCAGCCATTGCGATGAGCATTTCCGATTATCGTACAGGATCCACTTTTCATCAAAGGTAATGATTCGATTTTAAATCCCTTCATTATTGTGCCGGTTGAGTAATGTAACTCAGCAGTCGACGCGCGTTTGTCGGTTGGCTACACTCAATTCATGACCTTTCATGCTTTTTCACCTTCCCAATTTGCTTCAAGTGGAATAAAACAGTTTTATCACTAACACCGCAGCCTGCAGCTAACTCGGACGTGGTTTGCGATGGATCCGCTTCCACAATAGCCATCAATTCTTCATTATCAACTTTGGTCTCCGGCCGTCCACGGGTCTTGTTCTGCAGTTCAAATTTTCCATAACGAAAACTTTGGAACTAAACACGCAGTGTGTTTTCTTTTGCGACACCGCCGCCAAACACATCATTAACCCTTCGAGCCGTTTCTGCAGCACTGGTGCCACGGTGGAACTCGTACTCGAAAATAATAGGATATTTCAGGTATTTAATTTCACATTTTGCAAACAGAGTAACGCAAAGAAAAAACCAAAAGAGAAAAAAAACCAATTGAATTACAGTTTTCGAAACACAAATGCATGAGTAAATAGCGGCATAAATTTTAAATTGGAATTCCTAACCAAAGATTATATATTTGAGATCAATGTGGCCAGTACGACAAAACGCCAATTTCATATGTAAGGACCTAATATTAAACCTAGTGCAGCGGCACCGCGGGAGCTGCGGCGCGTGTGTAATGATAGCCATACACCAAACAGTATAAGTAAGTAACAGTAAGTATCATCCAATTGACTTGATCATCATCAGTTTATGTCAATAAGAAACTGATCCAATCGAACTTATCAAGTTGATTGGTCGATAGACTGTGTGGTGTATGGCTATCTGGCGTACTAAGCTCTTTTGCAGTTACTAGGCCTATTATGATTTTTAGGGTACCGTATCCAGAGGGTAAAAACGGACCCCTTTTACCACAGTTAGCACACACACACACACACAGTTTATTTAAATTTTAGTGACATTTCTTATTTTTAGTGAAAATAATGACCTTTTTTTCTCTTTTGGTAAATTTTTATTATATTATATATTTTTTTGAACCATGAAATTAGCCTAATATTATTTAAATTATAATATCATTATTTCTTATTATATTAATTATATTATGAAATTATTTTTGTTATTATTTACAAGAATTTTCTAATTTAATCGGTAAACGGCACAGATTTTTTTTTCTTCTCTTTTAATATTGATTTAATAAAACTAAGCGTGATTACTACTGTACGTAGCTACTTATAAAAATTTCAGAATTATTAGTAAATTTGCATGCTATAAATGTACCTACTCGTACTAGCGAATTGTGATGGTACCTACAACTGCGATTTGTCATCTCTACACCCACATTTCTTGCAAATAAAGATTATTATGATTATGATTAACATATTTGTTTATTGTGGTAGTACTAAACTAAGACTTCACTATCCGTCCGTCTGTCTCTCTGTCAGTCTGTCACCAGGATGTCTCTCATGAATATATTTCTGTTGCTGCAAAAGTAACAAATACTAAAAAATTAATAAAAATAAATACTTAAGTGGGTACTCCCAAACAGAAACGTTCCGTACAAAACGGTAAAGAAATCTGCTGTTTCGTACGGAACGCTTAGCGAGTCCGACTCGCACTCGCTGATTTTTATTCGGAATAAGACAATAATTTTTTAAACGAAGCTGTTTTTTATGGGCATAATCTGTGAAAATTGCAACTGTCTAACTAATACGTTTCATGAGGCCTGGTGACATACGGACAGACAGACGGACGGACAGGGGAGTCTTAGTAGTAGGGTCCCGTTTTATCCTTTATACCCTTAAAAAAGGAATGTAGAGGAATGACCGTTGGATCCCTTATAACAAGACCTTTTCCTACTAGTCTTCTACGGCTAATTATAGCCCAGGAGACTAGTAACAAAAAATTCAAGTCACTTTTACAACTAACAAATCGCAACAATTCGTTAATCGATTCTGTTTTAAATGCAAAGGAATTTGAAAGTGTTGTTATAAAACTAAAGAGATCGGTCTCAGGACATCTTAGATTGTCTCAAATAAATGTCCCGAGGGATAACTTGTATGTGGATAAAATGGATGCAAACACAGCTGCATCCAGCGATATTACTTGTTGGCTAAATTGCCTTACTACAAATAAATCTAGTTTAAATAAATTAAAATGTTTGTACGACGAATAATATGCATTTTGCAGGTGTATTTATGACATTGAAAAATAACTACAATTATTATAGAAGAACTATAACCCGACTACGTAAATTATATAGCCAATGCTAGCCGGGCTATTATTACGAATCTATTGACACCTTATTTATTAAAATCATACCAGTGGTTTATGCGCTATGGTGGAACAAATAAACATACATACATACATTACAAGACTTAAAACAAACCATAGTATTATATTTTATGTTTGATTTAGAGACAAGGTGAAATCACTTTACTTGGAAAATTTGTCGATATTCCGAAAAGAGAAAAAAGAAAAAAGTATCTAGGTACCTACCTCTTATGCTGGTAAGCAGATATTATAAAAAAATACTTCTGTTATTAAACTAGCTCCATTTGTCACTACTATCCCGATATTTCACAAAGGGCAATATTTAACGAGCCCCGTAACAGTGTGCATCTTTACCTATTTAATATTTAACGCGTGAAACATTTATAAACGAAATTTCGAGATTTATTAATTATTCTTTATTTCCTGGTAGCTGGCTCTCCGACCACAGTAGGGGTCAGGGGAATATTCAGCAATAAATGAATATTTATATATTCAGCTCCAAACATTCAACCTTTCATTATTCTTCGGCGCTGCTGTGTATATAGACGTAAAGTTATTAAAATTTACCTTTTTATGAATATTTAATTTATTTATCCTCTTTGCGTACCCACGCAGTGACGCTTCAGACGAGTAGATACAGCCCTAGTTATTAAAACAATAAAAAAATCCATTCTTTGTTATCCTTACTATCCTTACTTCATTACATAGACGCGTGAGTTAGTTTGTATCTTATGTATGGATATGTTTGTTACTCTTTCGTGGAACTACTGAACGGATTTTGATGATATTTAGTATGGTAGTAGTTAAGACTCTGGATCAACACATAGGCTTCCTTTTGTCGCAGCTAAATGTTCGGTTCCTGCGGGATTTATTTTTGCGGGTACGAAGTAGTCTGTAACATTTAGTTTTAGATAATAGGATGTTTTTAGATGAGGTGATGAGCTTATATATCTGTCTATCTTCTAATATATAAAATTCCTCCGAAATTTCCTCCGAAACGGCTTTACCGATTTTTACCAAATTTTATATGCATATTCAGTAGGTCTGAGAATCGGCTACTGGGTATTTTATATATTGATAAGTGCATTTGTTGAATGAAAAATAGTAAATTATTACAACTCGAGACTGACGGCGACCATATTGTTTGTGTGACGGGATAGCGATCGACGTTGCCATGGTGACATACTTATTTAGTCACTTCAATAAAATAATATGGGCGAAATACATAATATGGCAAAGCAACGTTTGCCGGGACAGCTAGTATATATATAAAAGGCAAAACTGATTGACCGATGTATCAACGCACAGGCCAAACCCTTATGGCTAGAAATTTGAAATTTCGCACACGTGTTTCTCATATGACGTAGCCATCCACTAAGGATTTTTCAAAATTCAACCCCCATTTCCCAACCCATTCAAGGGTAAAATAGGTGATAAAAAGTTTGTACGAAACTTTTTACTAATTGGACATATTTGCATGATATTTCGTATGAATTGAGTACGGAAAAAAATAATGAGTTACGTATTTCAGACATTTCTAAAACTCAGCCCCTAGGTGGTTTAAATAGGGGGTGAAAGTTTAAAACCCAATTTCACGCGGGCGAAGCCGCGGGCTAGTTAAGCTAATTAAATGCTAGTTAAGATATAACCTAAAAAACTGCGCCATCGTGGGTAGGGCTAACCAACCAGCAAAGTAATCCTGGAATGCGATATTATAATGCTATTTTGAATTATATAGCTCCGATTATGGTTTTGATATTTGCTACTGCGCTTTTATCAGCATTAATGAAAGCTGTTTTTACTGCAGTACGTTTAATCCTATAATTTGAGCCTATATCGGTATATAGGATCATATTTCGTGGCCACTACTGGATTAAGACTCCTGTAAAAGCTAGGAACGAAACTAAATGCACTCAGGAGTAATTAATCCAATAACTCAGACTTATATCCGCCTATAAGATAACATCTTAGGAGCATTTAAATCCTAAGACTCCTCCAGGAGCATCTACTAGGAATAGGTATATACACCGCGCAATCCCTCTTGTTATTTATACTTATAACCTCATATAAGCTTATATTTTATGACCAATATGAGTAAATTCAAGTTAAAGTACCGAAAAACATTTATATCTCTTGTCTGGTTTTACATTACCTTAAAAGTGATTTTATATCATTTTATTATAATATTATATATTTATTTTATTATGATAAAACAACACTAAGATTATAACAGCATGCAATAGGATAAAATGTTCTCTATACAGATTTATCGCATGCCGTTATAAGCTTAGACACACTTATATAGGCATTACATAGTAGTGTTATAGACTAATTAGTAATCTCGAACAATTCTGTTCAAAACTCTTATAGGCGAAAAAATGCTTTAAGTATATAGTTTTGCATATTCTATTATAGGCTTAGACATCAGCTTTTAAGATTGCAATTATTTATGTCTAGATATTGAACATGGATTTAAATAAGTGGAAGCGGTTAAAAAAAGGGGTTCTTATAAAAGAAAAGTAAAAAAAAACTATCAAAATATTTTAACCATAGTCAGCACTGATGTATTAAATTTAACTGGTGAAGATAGTATCGCGAATTCTGGCGAGGGTTCCGGACAAGATAATTGTAGTACTACTTTAGAAGAGGTTCGAACTGCAAAAGTAATAATGAAAAATCATTGAGCGATTCTAAAAGCGATAATGAGAAAGAACTTTCAGATTACAACAAAAATGTAGAACTGCGTTATTCTATTAAAAAATGGGCTTTAAAGTTCAATATTTCTCATGCAGCATTAAACTCTTTACTTGAAGTTATAAATATGAGAATAAACGGTGTTAATAAAAACGATAAAATTAAATCTCACAAAAAACCTTTCAGGTAAGTTGGCAGGCGGCAGGCGCGCTCTGTGCACTTACTCGTACATATAAACAATGTTTAAAGTAATTTGTAACGTAGCACGCACAAGTCACAACAAACACTTATATCTAATATTCCTGTAACTTGCTAATCTATATCCAAATATCAATAGAGTTGGTTTTTATCTGGGCAATGTGGAACCCTAATTGGTAACGATATGGCGAATCTATAGAACCAATATTACTTATAATGGCCCTAAGTCGCACTTGGCAATGCTCACCGAAAAGGCGACTGTTCATGATATTTTCATAATAAAATATTAAATATTAATATGTAAATAAGTGAATTACACGAGGCGCTTTAAAATTTTAATTAAAACCATGATAGCATTTTTAGAAAATTCACATTCCCCTTCGTATATATATATATATATATATATATATATATATATATATATATATATATATATATATATATATATATGTTTGACATTTATTATTATAAAATTAAAATAAAGTATACTTTATACTCTTCAAGCAGTTTCGAAAATTCCTTTCGACACAATACGATTGTTCACAAAATGTGAGCTTATACAAGCATTGCGAGGCTTGTATTCATCTCACTTTTTCCTATAATTTACTTATATTGGCATATGCAGGACTAATTGCACTTACGTAATTCTATTATAGGAGAAATATAGGCGTAAACGTCATTGAAGCGGTCTATATTATAAACGATATAAGTAAAAGTTTACTTATAAAGTGGGCCCTTTTCCGGACTTATATGTGGATATCAGTCTCATATAGTCCTATGGAAATGTACTCCTGGAGATACTTTAAAAACCACTTTTTGCTGGTTGGGTAGTTATCTTATACTTTATATGAGATAATATTGCATTATATATAAGCGTTTTCTCGAAAATGACTGCAACTACATAACCACAGTTTACTAACTAGTGAATGCGTAAGTGTTATAATAAAATTTATTATGCAGGGAATTTTGGGGGAGAAAAAATTGATAGTTCTGCATACATGTAAAAATGTACAAATACAAAATTATAATTATTCTGTGACGCCGAAAATAAAGTCTATATACAATCTAGAACTATACAAAATATTGTCTATTTATATTCATAATTAACGAAGTTATCAAGGGAGGACAGACGGACGTATACATCTATATATTAATAATCAAAACTCCTATGTATGTTAACAATTTGAATCCCGCACGACTAAAACTTTACTGATAGCCTATATATCAGAATAACACATACCGTATAGATAAAGTAAACCAATAAATTCAATTCGAACCTGTGGGAACCACGTACATAAATGTAACGAAGCGTTAACTTAAGAGAAAATTTAAAATTCGTGTTCGATGTTTGCTCTCAGGAACACTTCACACAATTTGAAGCCGGTGTTTGCAGATTTGATTGCGTACCCTTCTGTACTTTACCCTGACCTCTGTAATTGAATATGTGCCGCCTCGAAGCCTTATTTCGAGTTTTCTTTCCATCCGATACGCGTTCTCCGACGCGTCGTTTGAACTAATAGAGAAAATATTTTCACCATATTTTGTAAAGGTGCTCCCACACATGACACAACAGCTGTTTTACAGATTTTGTAGACCTAACTAACACGTTGCATAACGAACGAAAATGTTATATATACCGATATTTAACTGATGTGAGGAAGCACTCTATGAAACGAATCGCATCTGTATGAAACTTTTCATGAAAAACTTCGATCAACATTCAAATTATTTGATTCATTTTCTTTATTAAACATAAATATAATACAATATAATAAAGATGTAATGTACATCTCGTCAATCTAAACCCATACTAAGTTAAGACTTGTGTTACGGCAATCAGACAACGGATGCACATTTAACAATTTTATACTATACTAGCTTTTACCCGCGGCTCCGTCCGCTTAAATATAGTATCGGATATCCCACGGGAATACTGTACTTTTTCGGGATAAAAAGTAGCCTGTGTGTTAATCCAGAGCTTAAAGAACTACAATACCAAATTTCATGATAATCCGTTCAGTAGTTTTTGCATGAAAGTGTAACAAACATCTATCCATACATCCATCTATCCATCCATTTATAATATACTACTATTTATGGAATGGATAAGTCGAATTTACGCTAGTGCTCTAATAAGAAAAGTTGCTAAAAATAGATATAGTTTGGAGTCAAATCAATTTATTATGTTTTAAAGCACATTTAAAGTTATAGTTTGTGTAGTCAGACAAATTTCATAACAACTTTTTTTAAAAGTGTCATGAATGTACAAGTTATAAAAGATAACGTTATTTTCCATAGGTAACATTTTTAAACATTTCAGTCGTACTATTTTTGTTTGCTCGCAGCTGAAGTTTTATTTACAGAACATAATTAACGTTACTGTTTATTCTGTACTTCATAAATACAAACAAAAACTGTACCGACTTTTACGACTTTCTTTTAAATACAGGAAGTATTCTGATTTTTTTACGCGTTGACATTAGAAATGTCTTTTCGTTCGCTCCAGTATAGAGGCCGATTTCACGAAAAAGTGCGATCCCCTTATATCTTGGACAGTTGTGAAGATACAATATACAAAAAAGGCTCAAAAAACGCGTATTCACGAAAAAAGAGTTATTCGAGAAAGTAAAAAACGAAAAAAGTTATGGCCGAAATAGTAAAAAAAAAAGTATTTTATTTCCAAATTTTCGATTTTGCCGCTCGATAAAAATATCGTTTCCAAAAGGAAACGAAGAATGATATCAAAAATTTGAGTAAATCTCCTCTGGACAGTTTAGTCAGCTACAATTTGAGCCTTAAACAAATACGATCGGGTTAAGGGTTTGCCCTGTAGCCTAACCTTTTGAAAAAAAAAAATACTTTAAACGAGACTATCTTATATGTATAAAATCAGAATCTCGATACCGGCTACAAGTATTTACATGAAATTTAGTACTATGTCAATTACAGTAATCATCATCATCACAACCACTATCTCACTACTCGTCAGAGTTTTGTGCACCGATATCAATGTCTTTCAAATTTTGCTATTGCCAAAATTATATTCGTGATCTGGCGATCACGCACACTACAATATAATAAATCACTACAATAATCACACATCACTATAATATTATATTTAATGCTTATTGCTACGTTTTTCTGCCGACTACTACAATAGATAATAATAATAATTTAATATTATAGTGTCTAATGATTATATCATCACTGGTGATTGTTTATTACCTCTCAGAACAGTGGCATAAAATAACGCTTGAGTTTGTTTTGCCGAGAGAGTGAGAATAGCGGAGGCTTTTTCATATTTATAACTTTCTTAAAATGTGTTAATAATACTATAATAAATATAACTAAGAGAAAAAATATTATTCTTAAACAAAAAATGAAAACCGATTTCAAAAGTAAAAATGTACAAAAAAGTAAAAAATAAGTTTTTTTTTTATAATTAATTCCCCTTTCACATTAGGCTAAAATTTTAACTTTGGAAGTCGGTTTTCATTTTTTAAAATATAATTGTAGTAGTTAGATTATATTATTATATAGTAACATGTCCTGACTGACTGATTCATCAACGACGAGGCAAAACTACTGAAGCTAGAAACGTGATACTTATTTGGACCGTGGCTTCCTTTTGTGACTATAGGTCCACAAGGGATTTTATGAAACTCACCCCCTAAAGGGGTAAAACGAGGTATCAACGTTTGAATGTAACTTTTTTGTTTGTGGTAAAATCTGTTTGAAATTTGACGTGATATAGCTCTTTGACATGATCTACTAAAACTCTAATTCAATTTTTTCTAAACTAAACTAAACTTGGAACTTGGAACTTTGTAAATGTAGTCCTAAAAGAAAATAAGTAAACATAATATATTTCACATTTTTTTCAGAGTCAGACTGATGCTTGATTATATTGTTATACTATATTTTTTGTATACTTTTGGAATGTTCTCTTCAAGTTCTTTATTTTGATACCCGTAGTACCCAGGAGCTCACGAGCGGATGAGGTAAAATCATCATATATTTGGAGTCACACACAAAAGCTCGCTTTAACAATAAACATAAGAATCCATTTGAGAGGTGGATAGTCTGATGAATAGTTTAAGAATATATGCTCAAAATAGGAAATGGCGATTTCCCTACAATTAATAGTAAAATTACTATTCCGCAAAGTTTGGCAACAGTGGTGACATCACTTGCAGAACTCACTAACGCAGTTTACCCTGATGTCACCAATCTCATGACAAAGCCCATAGAAAGGTTTTGGGAACGTGCCATTTTGACTCCCAAAAATTAAAACTCAGCCACAATAAATGAACTTTTACTTAAGTCATTTGAAGTAGACGAAGTACAATATAAGTCAGTGGATTCAGTAGTACAAACTGATGATGCAGTAAACTATCCCGTGGAGTTCCATAATACTCTAAAGCCAACAGGGCTTCCACCACATAATCTCCGTTTAAATATTGGAGCTCCAGTTATGTTATTAAGAAATATTAAGCCTCCAATATTGTGCAATGGCACCAGACTCCATATAAAAGTTCATAATTCATAATTCATTTATTGCCAGAATGAAGTTAAAATATTATGGTCCTATTCTATAAATATAATTTGAAATTTCATACTACCACTTGATAATAAAATTAAATCTAATACATTATAATTGTATGAATGTATTAGAATTTTAATTTTATGTTGCACACCATCAATATAAAATTATTTATAAGTAGTATATAATTTTAAACATTCGCAAATAACATTAAATATTATATACGTCAATTGAAACACAGAAAATTTTACAGAATTAATAATAATGCATAATAATAATTATATAATAAGATTTTACAATAAATGATATATATATATATATATATATATATATATATATATATATATATATATATATATATATATATATATATATATATATATATATATATATATTGTAAATGTAGTCCTAAAAGAAAATAAGTAAACATATATTTCTTATATATATATATATATATATATATATATATATATATATATATATATATATATATATATATATATATATATATATATATATATATATATATATTTACGACGGTACGAATTCTATTACACTATAGTAAGTCTTGTTTGCTAGCATTTTTTTAGCCCTCTTACAGATCGATTGTATGTTAAATCGACCTGTAAGAGAGTTACAAAAATGAACATACAAAAAAATATATATATTTATTATAAACAGTCGAATGTATAACCACCTCGGTTTTTGGAAGTCTGTTAATTAAATTCGTTAATTAAAGTCAAATCGGTTAAGCCGTTGACCTCGTACGCACAAATTAAAATATCGCGGGAACCGTACATTTTTCCGTAATAAAAAGTAGCCTATGTGTTAATTCAGAGTCTTAACTACTACCATACCATACAAATTTCATCAAAATCCGTTCGGTAGATACTGAGATTAGCGCGTACAAACGTACAGACAAACAGACAAAAATTCTAAAAATCATTGTTTTGGGTTCTATGTCGTTCATAATACACCCTGTAATAGTTTTTCTTACATATCTTCCATGCACAGACGGCGACCAGTTACGATTTTATTATATGTATTATATATATTGTCATATTATATTATCTCAGTCATAAGAGTTCAATAACTGTCATACTATTTTTCATGATCAAATACATGACTGAAAATAAAAGTGGATCCTACCGTTTTCTCAAGTCTAGTCGACAGCTCGTTCGTTATAATTCTTTTCTTATGCAACTTTAGTAACATTGATAGTTGATACACACAACTTACCCGAGACTCCTGATACGCTAACGGCTGACTCCACAGTCTTGACTCTTGAGTAACTAGATTCAAACTGTTACCGAAGTCTGAGCTATGCTAATTGGTGCATATGAGAGAATTGCAGTTGTCAAAGTGTGTTTGCATCCGAATCATACGTTTCGCTATTCATCTACATTCCAGATCCGAGGATGTCCATTATATGTATATGCAGTGTGTTCGGTATGAAGCCCTTAGATTAGAATTGTTTAAGTTTTTTAAACTTAGTTTGTGTGATGTAGGTTTAATGTTTAATTTTATAAGATTCCCGCATACTGATTTTCAGACCATAGTTACATTTGTTTTTTTTTTTTAATTAAGAGCTCAATAGAATATTATAATAAGAGCTCAGTAGTTAATATAGTGAATGTACGATGAGGCTGGTATAGCCCAAAGGTTAGAAGTTTCTTTAAAATAAATGAAAAAAAAAAAAACTACATTCTAGATTCTAGATAGAAACCTGTCTATCTTTTTCTTCTATATCTAAATAAAACTTTAATTATTTTTTTGCCTTTGTTTTATTTAGGTATATATGTATGAGCAATTGATCATTAACGGGCTGAACAGATCTTGATAGTTAAGTGTTATTTGTTAGATTAATTTCGTCGTAATATTGAAATACGCAGGCATATTTTTTTAAAATAACATAATTTGCAGACGTTTAGGCAATTTTACAGACTCACTTTTGTACGCCAATTCATTCGTGACTTTCCCAATCTTAGCCGAACCGCCGGAAATAACACGCGCCGTTTCAACCCACGCTCCTAACCGAAGGTATAAATGCACGGGACCGACAGTCTGATCTGGCATGTCGATGACAGCACTATGACGTATATAACGTGGACGAATTTGACGTCGAAATTAGCACGTCGAAACGCAGCCCAAGCTGCACAGATCCCACCGTGGCTTGGAACACAGTCCGATCCACGGTCCGAACTGTACGTGTGACCGGCCCTAATGAAATGTATGACTCAGAAGAAATTTAACAAATGTAACCTGCAGAGTCTGAGATTAGCGCGTACTATCAAACTAACTTTTTACACTTATATAATATGTCACAGAATAGCCAGCACTAACATTTTTTGTTACTGTTTACAGTAAAAAGAAAAAAGATTAATTAATTTCTTCTTTTTACTGTACACAGTAAGGTTAATAGTCGTCCACAATATCTGAACGAAAGAAGATTCAATCACAATTTTGCATATTAATTAATACATACACACACACACACGTACGCACGCTCGACGCTTGCACACGCACGCACGCATGCACACAAACATGCAGGAACACACGCACGCATACACGCACAGAGCTATACTATATGGGTATACCGTATTACAAAGTTTGTGTAGTTTAAGTTAAATAGCATTTATTTAACATTATTTTAATATTTTGTTAGTCTTTGCAATATTGTAATGTTTAATTTAGTAACACTTCTTAGCATAACTTAAGTTTCTCAATGTTGTTAAGTTACCGAGGGAATGAGCGAGACAGCCCCAACACAAGATAGTAATATCTTACTTAATAGATCTGGGGATGCCTCACGATTATGATGCAATTGATAATTTGAAAAATAAAGATTTTTATTTACTATTCTACTTAATTGTAAAACAGTAAATAAATATCATTACTTTGCCTTACATTACACATTTGCTGCCAAACCTGGCTTGCCACATTTAGATCCTATTACTAGAACAATAAGGTTCAAAAGTAGAACACGGACTTATCTTAATTGTACACGAAGTGTGGCGACACCGATTATTCGGAGGTTCTTTCCACCTAGGTTCACGTTAATAGCGAGTTTAATTTCCGCCCCCACTCGGCAGTAGAAAACAGCCGATTCATGGGGAATTTGAAAATTGCTTTCCATTGTTGACGAAATTGCTCGAATGTCTCGCTATTTCTGCAGCGTTTTGGAGGTTTTGTGTAGCATTAATGAACTAACACGCTTGTTAAAAATAAGTTGTTAATGACTTATGTAGGAAACTATAAATTGTCTTTTAATTTCAAAGATGAATATAATAATCTTTTAACCAAAGTTCTAAAAGGAAAGATGAACATTTCGTCGGGATATAATTATTATACTTTTTACCCGACTACGGCGAAGCCAAAATAAATAAATAAATAAAATTAAAAAAACTTTTATTTCAGGCTGCATACTTAGACCCATATAATATACCTTACAAGCAAGCCCACCTCCACTTTTGCTGGTCAATTTTGGTACGGATATCTGTCACCCTTGTTCTGGCCCCCCTTTTATCCCTTTTGCATATCGTACTTAGTTCCATGGACCTTTGACGATATTGCAGTTTGTTTCGTTGCTGTTATGATAAAGCCCATGTTTCACATCCATACGTTAAGCAAGATAGATACACATGTTGTAAGCTCTTCTTTTGACTGAGATACTTAATTCTCTAGATTTCATAAAATAATTTTCATCAAGGTAGTTTTATTATAATCATTATTTTCGTATCGGTTAAATTATAAACACATGTAAAACATTACAATGTTTAACCAAAAATTATAAGCAAAATTTCACCTCTTACCATTGTATCAATACAATAAAACCGACGAAGTGAGAATCGAACTATCGCACGAAGGGTTCCGTACAAAACTGTAAAATACACCAAATGTGTTTTACGTTTGGTGTATGGGGGGGCTCCCTTAATTAAATATTTATTATTATTCTCTTTTTAGTATTTGTTGTAATAGCAGCAACAGAAATACATAATCTGTGAAAATGTCAACTGTCTAGATGTCACGTTTCATGAGATACAGCCTGGTGACAGATAGACAGACAGACGGACGGACGGACAACGGAGTTTAGTAATAGGTTATGTTCTTACCCTTTGGGTACGCAATCATAAAAAGTAGCTATGTAACCGGAAACCTCAAAGTTGAAACCCAATTCCTTATTGGGAATGTTCAAAGTATTTGAGATTGCGTCTGAGTATTTTCGGAGCAGGTATTAGATCTCGTAAATTACAGTTCCCGGGCTCGTTTGCTTCGGCAATTATCTCAGTATTACATGCTCGTAATTCGCTCGGTGTATACTCGTATTTTCTCGGGCATTTCACGAAAAACTCTATGAGGAAATATAATTTTCTTTTCAATTTACTTTTTTTTTTGTATTTTGGTTTGATTTGAAATACCAATACTTTCATTCTCACCGGCATCTAAAACTTGATCCTGATTTGCTGCAAAAATGTTGTTATTGGTTTCTGCCACTTTGGAGTTTCTCTGGGACAAACGGGACTACCACCTGAACTACTTCTCGATGATTTCTCTCTGCCTGCAGATGACCTAAAGTTGACTGTTTTTGGTGCTCTTTTCAGATGAGCAAACAAAAATTCAATATAACAAAATTCTAGCCATACTTCAGAACGCCATAAAATATTATCATAGACTTAATAAAATTAATATTTATTGCAACTTAAATTTCTAATTCAAATCTTTTAACTGACTTGAAACATCATGTGTTTTATTAGTACGAACAATGTTGTAGGATTTTTATTATAGAAATTCAAAGTTTTCAACAAAAGCAAACTCCAAAAAAAGTGTTGTGTTACTCTAGCATGCTCTGTAGTACTTGGGAAAGTTAAGTTTATTATTATATTTCGCTAGTAAGGTACGCATAAAATACAAATAGACAGATGTATCTGAGTGTTCGAAAGGACTCGTAGTTTTTGCCGACTGTACCGTGTGAAATTCGACAAATCCGAATCGAATGAGCGAACATTAATGCCTCGTTTGTTTCGAACGTAGCTAAATATATGAGTAATGTATTTTTTACGCTGTTTGAACTCAAAATTGTACATTCAATTTGGTCTCGCTTTATTCTGAATGTTATATATGAAAATGATTTATTTACTACTAGCTTTTGCCCGCGGCTTCGCCTGCGGTAAATTGGGTTTTACACGATATCCTTATAATTTATAGTCTATGGGCTATGACACTCACAAATAATGTGTCTTTCTATTGGAAAAGAATTAGTAGAACTAAGCGTTGCTTTGCGGATATCTATATCTATATTATCTATCCATGTATGGACGCTTCACACCACGTCAATCTGGTCCCGTGGTAAGTTCTCGAAGAACTTGTGTTAAGACAACGGAAATATATTTAATACTTTTATATTATACACATATTTAAGATTTTTATTATATTATACACATATTTAATACACATCCATGACCCAGGAATACGGAAAAACCTTTATGTTCCTTCGGCAGGATTCGAACCCGCGACCCCCGGCTTGAGCACCAACACGCTCAACCACAGAGCCACAGTGGTCGTCCTGGATCGTCATGGATCTCCATGGCATACAATTTACTTAGGCAATATTATATCTAGCATTATCTCGCTAGGATGTTTCTGGATAGAATATAAATTTCTAGATATAACAAATTCGCCGTATATTGCTAGATATAATATTAAAAAGAATTTTTAAAACCGATTCAGAGATTACCCCTTACAACCTCACAAACCGACATCCTTTATAATATACTACAAAGCCTTTAAGGGAGAGCGGAAATACAGATGTTTTAGGGAAATCTAAAAAAATAAAAAAAAATATTTCATAGTTTTTTGTGTGTTGCACAATGAGCTAAACAAATATGAGCTTTTCTGCTAAAACACACTAGCTACGCCACTGAACGAGATACGCCACTGAACTTCAGCGTTATAGCCTGGAGAATGTTGTTTTATTCAGAACAGACTTTTCAATAGTCAGATAACTTTTATCTGAGGAATAAATAAGTGACTTTGACAGATTTTGTATGAAAATTTTTTGATACAGTGCAATCTAAACCTAAATAAAATATAATGTATGCCCAAATTATATATTAATTATTATAATTATGCCCAATATTTTGAACACAAATTTCGATGACCGCGCATGGACTCAGGCAACGCTTCCAGTTAGGTTCGGTGGCCTGGGTGTTCGAAAGCCCTCTGACATATCGCTTCCGGCCTTCTTGTCCTCAGTCCATGCGAACAATAGTCTTATCTCCAAAATACTACATCACCCATCCTACTCCAATACAGTTCCCTTTCTGGACGAGGCCAAGGACGCCTGGAGCGCAACTAGTGCTTGTAGCGAATTGCCTGACAATACTTTTTCACAAAGGCTCTGGGACGAGCCACTCTGCAGACTGGTACGGAATAATCTTCTTAATACGTCCTCCAGTCCTGTGGAGCAGGCTCGCCTGTTAGCTGCGGAGAAGTGGGAGTCGGGCCTTTGGCTACAAGCATTACCGTCACCCAATACGGGCACATTGCTGGATCGAACAGCTTTCCGGTTAGCCACTTCCCTGCGTCTTCGCACCCCACACGTCGTCCCCCATAGCTGTGTTTGTGGCGCAAACGTGGACAGCCTCGGACACCACGGACTGTCCTGTCAACGAAGCGCCGGCCGCATCTCCCGACATCACTGCCTGAACGATCTCATCCGTCGGGCTCTTGTCACCGCCGGAGTGCCTGCTGTGCTGGAACCCTCTGGTTTGGCGCGCGACGATGGCAAGAGACCAGACGGTATGACCCTGGTCCCTTGGAGAGTGGGACGGGCTCTTGTATGGGACGCTACTTGCGTCGATACACTTGCTCCGTCCCATGTCCAGGGCACCTCGAGTTCTGCAGGTGCGGCCGCCAATCAGGCGGAAAACCTCAAGCAGCGCAAATATGAAAACCTTAGTGGGGATCTCATATTTGAACCGTTTGGGGTTGAAACCCTAGGTACATGGGGTCTGGGTGCGCACAAACTTTTCAGAGATATCTCCAAAAAACTCATTGAGGCCACCCGAGACCCCAGAGCCGGCACCTACCTGGCCCAGGGAATAAGTATCGCAATCCAGCGAGGAAACTGTCTGAGCCTTCTAGGTACTCTGCCTGGTGGGGACGACCTGGGAAATTTCTTTGTTTTGTAGCATTTTAAGTTTTGGAGTAGTTATTATTGTTTTTTAGTACTTACCTACTTGTACAGTTTGTAAATATTTTATTTCCTGTATGTATTAATATTGCTCTGTATATATTTTTGTATGCCCAAATAAAAAGATGAAATTCGACCCAGTTAATGTGTCACACCAACGTCACACTCATGGTGTTTATTTATTGCACGTGGCGGTATGTATGTGACATTAAACTACATCACTTTTTGTGTCTTTATTTACGTTTAGATTCCGTAAACGTAAATAGAATTTCAGCTTCGTGATTCCCGAATCAAATGCCATATCAGCGGAATACTGAAAAGTCACTTAATATATATTATTAATGGATCCTCAAATGTTTGAGTAGTACCAATAGCACAAAATGTGTCGCAGGTATTAAAGAATATGTTAACATACTAGCTTTTTCCCGCGGCTTCGCCGGCGTAAATATGGTAATGGGTATCCCACGAGAAAACTGTACATTTTCGGCATAACAAGTAGCCTGTGTTTTAATCCAGAGCCTAAACTACTAGATTTCATCGAAATCCGTTCAGTAGTTTTTGCGAGAAAGAGTAACAAATATCCATCCATCCATCCTTCCTCACAAACTTTCACATTTATAATAGTAATAGGATTTTGATCAAAAAGTATAAAAAGTAAAAATAAATTACAAAAACAATTACTACTTTACTGGAGCGAACCGGATCATGGGGATAACAAGTAAACATAAAAGTGCCTTCATCGAGAAAAGGGAATCGTAAAAGGGCCCGCGCAATATCTCAGGGAACACTCCGCTAGTGATCTAGCTAACCTTATTAAGTCAGCGTTCGACCCTTTTTCTTACGCCCTAGAAATGTTTATGAAAGTGAAAATGTCCTTAAATGCACCTGTTAGCCCGATTACAGGCGATTCGCTCGAATTTCAGCGTAAAAACGTAATAAATGTCCTCGAAACGTACAGAGAGGTTAATGAAAAACAATGTTATGTTCGCAAAAACATTATAGTTGTTGAGTTTACGGCCATTTAGTAATTGAGAATTATTTTATAAGTTATGAAGAAAGTATAAAGAACAGCTCACACCTAAACGAGACGATATGCGACGCGGCGCTACATTAATAAGATAGCTATTCAAAATTGGACTTTATTCACTACTATTACTACTACTACTTTATTCGCGCGCCTGAGCGACCGCCCGTGGCGCCAGATAAAAAGGGGCGCCGCAGGCGTACTTTTATATCCCTCGCTCACTGAGTGAGCTACACACTCGTAGATTCTGTAAATTGAGTACTCAAACAACTTCCAATTACAAAAAAACACTGAATACTATTAAAATTATCCACTTTCGTCACTTTAATCGCCCAGGCCGCTGGTAATGCTAAAACAGGCACTGACAAAAAGATACAAATTTCGTATGACATTAGTCATACACTGCACATACGCTAAGCAGCGCGGTGCAGCCTGACATTCGAACTCTTACAATGATGAAACGTGTATCTTAAAGTTCAATTTTGAATTGCTATCTTAAAAAAATAATAATACGTGTGGCACTCGGGGACTGCCGCGGTAAAGCTATTGCACAGTAAGTCTACACGCATACGTCTAGTCGCACGCACACAACGCCGTGTCGAAGACTGCCGAACTGAAACGACGTTAGACGATGCACGGCCTTCAAGCCACACCTCCGTGCCCGTCGGAGTGGGGAGCGTGAGGTTTTTCGTTACGGAATTTCTGGATTCGGTCCTCGCGCTCAAGGCCCGCGATAGAAGCTATGCAATAGCTTAAAAATGATATATACAGCCGAACGTATAACCGCCTCCTTTATTTGGAAGTCGGTTAAAAATACAGCGCCGCGTCGTGTAAGGCCTCGTTTCAGTGTGAACTGATGTTATGTTATTGGCATATAGTACGTCGATATTAACACTATTACACTTCAGAATAACGTTTATGATTTCGATATTTTATATATAGTAATAATAATGATTATTATTATTTTAATAGTTCTTATTTTCGTATTTATTACAAGTTCCAATAATTTTAGTTGTTTTACAATAAAGTTACGAGGATGATAAATGGCCAGTTTCCCACGACTTATCTACCAATATCTATTTGTTAATAACGTCGCCATTCAATAATTTGCCGGTTTTTTGCGATACAAATTTGACGTTTCTAAAAAATAGCTATCGGTAGATAGGTTATTGAAACGGTCGGGAAGTGACATGACAAAACCATTTCAAGTTAAGTATGCGTATAATAAAGCCTTCAGTCGGCCTTATGATGTTTGTAGGCCAGTCCTTAAAACTGGGTGACGAGGCTATTACAGAGTATTATACCGTAATGCGGCTTTCAGCCTCAAATTTCGTTTGTGCAAATACAACCTGTTTTACTCTTGATTATGACATGAGAGCGAGAGAGGAGCAAAAACTAAGATGCAATGTTCCAGTAGCGAAGGCTGGTTTTCCATCAAAGGAAAGCCCCAGCCTGTTAGAACAGTTACGGAACTTATTTTAATACCTATATTAAGAAATATAGTCTCCTCAGATAAAAAAAATGTCGTGTCTGTAAATAAGTACAAATAGGTATTCATGACTTGAAAGGTACGTAGTTGTAGGTTAGAGAGCCGTGGTAATACCATTAACAGCCTCCATGGTCCAGTGGTTTAGAGCTTGGCTCTCGACTCGGAGGTCGTGGGTTCGGTTCCCGCATTGGAACAACAAAAAATAGCGTTTCCAAGTTTGGTTAGGACAATGCAGGCTGATCACCTGATTGTCTGACAAGAAAGATGATCCATGCGTCGGATGGGCATGTAAAAAGTCGGACCTGCGCCTGATCTCTCGCCAGTCGTGTCGGTTATCCGTCCCACTGGGTTATGAGAGTAAAGGAAGAGAGTTCTCTTGTGTACTGCGCACACACTTGGGCACTATAAAGCTACTCCTGCGTAGCTGGCCTGGTTTCAATGAAACCGGCCACCGTCACCGAAATCGGTGTAGGAAGCTATTATATTATTAGTTGTAGGCTACGAAGTTTCAAACTGTACCCCGATATTTGATTGTATCGTATACTCTAAACGAGACAATCTTGTATATATGAAATTTGGTGAGTGTTAGGGTAGAAAAATCGGTCTAGCTAGGTTTTGCCCCTGTGAAACCGCGCTGAAGGTTATTTTATAATGGTTTTTCTGTCGTCTTGCAACAAAATTTAAATAATTTCCACACTCAGTTCAAGTCAAAGTTCAAGTTTGTCAGTTCAAGTGGCAGTTTGGTTTGGTATTTGGCATGTCTTCGGCTCGATTCCTGATCAGATGAATTTTCATCGTTCTTTTTATATACTTAAATATCATAAAAAGAAGATTTTCAAAGTTAGTAATGTCTTTTGGAACTAAATCAGAATAAAGTCCTGCAAAATTTATAAAATAACCCAGATACAATAATATGTAGATACTTCAATCCTTTTTTTCTGTAGTATTTAGTAGAACACTGATCAAAGCTCGGTCTCCCAGGTACCAGCGACGTGTACATGTAATACGATTCACAGCGGATTCACTTTTCATTATGATACAATAACTATGACAGTACAGTTTTTAGGTGTGAAGGGTGAAAATAAGTGTAACACACTGGGTGGGGAGTGATGATGATGTGTCAAGAAGGACGCGTGTTCTGTCAATACTCAAGGGTCACTAAAATGTGTTGTGGATGTGTTGGCAAGCCCCAAAGGGAGGTCTCCGACCGAGCGAGATGATATGCTCGGTCAGGCCGAAGCCCACATGTAGAAATTTCAGCTCAGTACTTAAAGCGCCGAACTACAAAGACTTTGATAGCGCGATTCAGGACTGTGGCGATAATTGGTCCGCCACAGTTTGATACTGGACTCGTAATGGACACGACAATTTTATTTGGCTAGGATACAACATTTCTTAAAGTATTAAAATAAGTTCTGCATTTGTTCTTACATCTACAGGCTAGGGCTTCCCTTTGATGGAGATTCAGCATTCGCTTCTTAAAGTACCTACATTATATTAATATGCATAATAATATATTATCAAAAGTACATTACGTTCTTTACGGCGCTGTTAAGGTCATTGACCTTATTGATCTAAATGTATTAATGTTATTTAGACTAAGTGTTTATTTACCCGTTAAATTAGCTGTTTCTGTGACGTTAATGGCCTTAACTTCTGTGATAGCGCAATTTAATTTTATTCAGTTTTTTTTTAATTATTATTTTGTACCTAAACTTTTTACACAAGCAGTAGATTATATGGCGAAAAAATCCGTTATTGTTTTTAAACAACCCTATATACGGTAAAACTATGTTTGTTGTTTTTCGCGAATCGTCGTTTCTCAAACATATTCTGTCATTTTCATGGAAAAACGAAGATTGCCGAGGGCAACATGGTCCTACCATACAAAGTTTTGTTGTCATGTCATGCCACCGGTCTTATCACTTATCCCGAAAGTTGTGAAGTTGTCAAGCTTACTTAATTGCGCCATCAAACTTCATTAATTTAACTTCACACAATTTATGTATAATGTTTTCAAATTGAAATTTCACTGAAATACTTACTTTGGGATTTGTATATAACTTTAAATCCCGAAGTAAATAACATTTTTCTAAGCCCTTATTCGTACGAGCGCTTTTTCATAGCACGTAAAAAGCGTTAAAATTAAACAATGCTCAAAACAGAGTTTGGAAATTGCTGAAAATCGAACACAGGACAGCGCTCTTAAGCGCGACGCAAATTAATGTATATTTTGTTATTCTTATTTTGAGAATGAGGGTTAATACCCAAAGTAGGCTAGAAGGGTTTTAAGTCCGCCGTTTTGTTTATGATGATATAGTGTTGTGTAGGTATACTAGTGTTGACCGACTTGTACCTTAGTAATATTTTATACTTATGAGTTCGAATATTTGTAGATAAACTATTAAAGTTATTAAAAGTTTGTTGTTTGTTTTTAAACATACAAAAGAATTCTATAATTTATATGCCGATTTTGTAAACTTCGTTAAATATGTCGCCAGTGACAACAAAGATGAGATTTAAAAAATGTCGATTCATTTTTTGTTTCCAAAAAATGTAAGCGGTTTTAGATATTGCATGCTTTGAGTTTAAAATTAGCCCTGAACCTACAGCCACCGTGGTCTAGTGATTAGAGCTTCGCTCTCGACTTGGAGGTCGAGGGTTCGATTCCCGATTTTTATTAGTAAGGGGGTAAATGTAAATGTATATGTGCAGTATGATCACCTTTGTTCATGTCTCTCGGCAATCTTCGAGTTTCTTTGGAAGTGACAGATGTATAAAAAACGACCTTACTCGAAAGACTAATCGAGAGAGATTAGCAACGGGCTTGTAATGTAAATGCATCGCATTAATGTATCATTAAAATGTTTACATTTATATAAAACAAATGTCACGTATGTATATTATTGTTAAAACAATAAACTTATTCAATATTTATACAAAAAGTATTAATCAAATTATGAAACGTGATATTTTTGATGAAAATCACAAAGAGACATGGTTAAAAATGGTTCCAAATATATTGTAAATTAACCCTTTGATCAAATAAAATCTGCACGTACGATAACGTATATTGAAAAGGCTTTTTTATGTTGGCAGTTAAGAGTTTCATTCAGTTTCAGAGTGAAAAATAACGCCATTTTGAAAATTTTACGAAGTCTTGTTTAATTCATTTAGACAGGTTCGTCAAAATTGAATGGAAGCTTAACTAACTTACAACCTACTAACTTACTTGTACCTAGTTTTTAACGAGAATTTTTGTACCCAAATTATTACATTTGAATTTGAAATAGTACATAATAGATTGTTATAAAATCCTACTAATATTATAAATTTGAAAGTTTGTAAGGATGGATGGATGTTTGTTACTCTTTCACGCAAAAACTACTGAACGGATTTCGATGAAATTTGGTATGGTAGTAGTTTAGGCTCTGGATTAATACATAGGCAACTTTTTATTACGGAAAGTGTTCCCGAGGGATACTATACTTACGCGGGCGGAGCCGCGAGCAACAGCTAGTGTATTATAAAGTAAAAACCTACTAGTAGGTTACTATCAACCCAAATTGATTTTTCTCAAAACTTCTAAAGTTATTGTCCAAATTAACCCAAAACAATTTTCCTAAAGAGCCTGACCTATCAACATGGACCTATTTCATGTTTTTGGAGCCATCCCAAAATTACAAAATAATAATTATTTTATGAAGCCAAAAATCAAGTAAGCAATCTACAATTATACAGAATTTTGTGTATTGATATTCATAATTAGGCAATTTTGCAATGGAGGGCAGACGAACGGACCACACACCCATAATAAAAGGTTGCCGTGTGATATTCGTTATATATTTTTTTAATTTACAACAATTGCTAGGTAAAGAAACATTTTTTATTATTTTAATAACATTAAGTCACGGGTCTAACTACCTACTAACGACTGTATTCAGTTATTTTAAATTTATAATAATTTCCTTTGCACATCGAGAACTATCCGACAAAATAAGAGTGTCATGTATAGATACTAAGCCTGGTGCCTTCACATTACTCACACATATGCAATTTCATATTATACAGTGCATTAGAATTTATCTCCAAAAATGAGGCTTCTATGCATTTTATAAAGTTAGGTGTGTTCATATATTGATTCTCAACTTTTCCTATCAATGTTTTGCCGGAACCAATTATTTCAGAAGTTATTTGTACATATATTGTAAATAATGGATAAAAGGTAACTAATGGTATTATGTGTATCGTTTTGACTTATCGTTGATGGACTAATTTACAAAAATCACCATACTGTATTTGTAAGCCATATTAACTTTCAATAATAAGTTAATAAAATAGTAATGGCACGACAAAATAGTTAAAGCAAGTGCAATACGAAAAGGCAAAAATTTTTACTTCGCTACTCAGTCCGCAACCGATTGTCATAAGCTCTGTTTAATTAAATAACAGTAAAAAATAATTATTTATCCTTTATAATCAAAAGCTTGAACAGGCCTCACCTGCCACGTCACGTAATGCTTATTCACAGACAGCACACAACGTAACATGACGTATATATATGTTGCAGGCGCCAGCTTAAGCATATTTTACTTTTTATCAACAGCCTAGTAGATAGATATAGAATGCTTAATAATTATTACTTCCAGTGGTCGCCTATTCATTGAAATTCGGCCATAATTCAATTAATTTTTCAGTTTGAACTATAATTTTTTGGCTCTTGGATACGAAAAAAAATATAGACGTTGTCTTTGATGTGAAAGACAGACTGACAAAATTGATACTTCATATCGCTTTTGACAAAAGAACCCTATTAAATATGAAACTTAAAAAATTTAATGAATTTTGGTCAAATGTTGACTACTTGGCGACCACTATTATTTATATTACTAAGTTCAATGCCCTACAGAATTGAAAATGAATAAGGTTTGGTAATTTTGATTCATCTATTTACTTATTGCACCAACATTTCACTTTGCATAAAAATAAAATTTGTGAAAAAAAAAATGAAATTTCCGATCATTCCAGAAGCTTTTAAGGGCTCTCAAATGCTTCAGAGTAAATGTAATTGAACCATTAAATGTTCTTGCGTACCAAATCTTGAGTGTAAAGTTAATTTTTACGCCGTTTTATCAAAAATTCCCGCCAAAATCGTATAATCAGAATTCATGTATACTTGTACATATCCAATAACGTTTTAGTGGTTTTTCGTTTATACGACAAAGTTTTACGGCCAATAAAATAAAGAGTAGGTCGGGGCACTCGAAAACAACGACTTTGCAAGAAAAAAATGAAATTCATATTAACGTAAAAGACACAAAGGGATTTTCATAAGAAAAATAATAATAAAATAGAATAGTAGGTATGCTTTTCGTGGATTCAGTTTCATACATATATACAACAAAATGTTGTTATGAGTTGGAAAAAGCAATATAATTTAGGTAAAAACAGGGAAGCCTGTTGTAGGTACCTTGGCCATATTTTCAGCTGTCCGTTGTTTTTCATTAAATTCATTCTGCCTCTTTCATGCACTTGAGAGCTAACTGGCCAAGGTACAACAAACCCAATGCCAATACCACCTTGGAGTTCGGGTTGAGAAGGTAAATAATGAAAAAAGTATTAAATCTCCAAAATTATGATTTTTACTAAATAATTCTTTGACATTTTTGAAATCTCATCTTTTTAACTTCGTTAAATATGTCAATGGCGATGTCTTCAGTTCTGTGTCCAGTTTTTCACACGACTTAAATATTTATCAGTGCGTTCAGAACTCCAATTCTCGTAATTAACTTACACTTTCATTTTACTTTAATTGAATTATAAATGAATCGTGTTGATATCATAAGCTGATTTTTGGAGTTTAGACCAATGTAAACGGGTTTGTTTATGATAATACCATTTTACAGTTTAACATAATATCGGATTGGATCGTAACTGTATCATTGCAGAATTTAATTAGCAGAATCAACCCTTACTGTATCTGTCTGTTTATTTTTTTGAAATCGGACAGCCTCAGTAGGTTGGAAAGGTGTAGATGTAGGTTTAGGTGTAGGTGTAGGTTGTGGTTGTAGATATTAATGTAGGTTTTAGGTGTCGTTGTAGGTGTTGGTGTAGGTTGTAGGAGTAGTTATTTGCTTATTCCAATTCATACTTAGGACAGAACAACTTGTGTCGGGACAGCTAGAATATAATATTTATAATCTAACATATATATTGTCTGGTGTACTATTAGGGAATTTAATTTATAAGCAGGTTTACCGTTGTCAAAATTTGTTCGTATTCTAATATCTAAAGACTGAATGATATGTCACTTTACTGCATGTAATGTAGTGTAATTGTATTGTGACTGCATGTTGATATTATAATACAAATAAATTATTATAAAACCACTGCTTATGAATTAAATTCCCTGATAGTACAAGATGGTGCCTTCCAAAAAGTATTTTATTCCTCTTGAAAACTATTCCCCCTCTTGTCCTATATAATTTTACTTATAGTTATTTAAATACAGAATTTACACCGCTTACATTTTTCTATGCAAAGATTTAGAATGGCTGTAAATATTTTGTTGTTAAGGACTTGAATGCACCGCCGTAGGCTAAAGGATTACCTTAACCTACTTTCCTTGACCTTTTGCTCTAGAAAATATGAAAAGTTTCGTTTAATTATTTTTAAATGTGCTACGAAAATCTGAAGTGCTTACTGCTGAATTTTCATACGCTTTTTAAAGAAAATCCAGCCAAAAAGGTTAAAGCTTTCTGGTTTCTGGCGATACACAAAAAATAAACGTATTACTAACTGAGTTATATCCCCGCCCGCGTAAATATAGTACATATCCCACGTGAACACAGTACTTTTTAAGGATAAAAAGTCTACTATTTAATCCAGAATTTAAACTACTGCCATGCCAAATTTCATCGAAATCAGATCAGTAGTTTTTGCGTACAAAAGTAACAAACATCCATCCGGTCCATCCATCCTCACAAACTTTTACATTTATAATAGCAGTAGGATACTCTCCATTCATCTTTAAACCGCATCCTACAGTTATCTCTGCTTAGCAAAAGGACAAGGACATCTTGTGAGCTGGAAATTTTGACTTTAGTGAATTTTAATGAATTTAATATTGTTGAAAGATATTTTGCATCTAGATTCTAGACAGATCTAGTTTAGTGGGAGGTAACGGCACTAATGATGGTCAATAGTACGAGCACAGAGTAAAAATGTTGCTGGATTTGCAGGCTGGACAGTGAGTATTTCACTATAAATATAAATTATGATTGAATTTCGACCACTAGTGCTTATTGCTCAAAAGCTTGAACAATTTCACTAATAGCTGGGAACGTGCGAACAAGGACTACTTTCTTAAGCGATCGTATTGTCAAAAGTGTACCTAAGGCGTGTAGCAGACGAACTTTATTATTCTTTTTGTGTGGTAGGTAGGAGAAATAGAAAGGTAGGTAAAAAAGTTTTTGACTGGGAACCAAAATTATGGTAAACGTTTCTTAAAGTGCTAACACACGTACGGATTCGTGTGTATTGTGTGTGTACGGATTGTGTGTACGGATTGTGTGTGTATTCGTGAGATGATACCAAATCCGTGGTCCGCTCCGTACCAAATCCGAGCGTGTGTAGAGTATTCCGCCGAACATAATTATTATTAATTGCCGCGGTCTGCATCGGATATGGTTCGCTCCGTACCAAATCCATACGTGTGTAGGAGTAGTCAGGCGATTGGGCCGGACGGATTTATTTCAAAGTACTTTTAAATGAATACAGTAATTTTAAATAAATAAATCAACATTTCACACATAATATTTTTGTCTACTTGGTAAACGTAAAGCAAAAACTTTGAGTATCTACAGTTTTACGAGAATTATGCGAGGGAGTATGAAATTTGACACAGATAATTATTATGTGGAGGAAGGTGTGCAGAAAGCAAATTATTTGATACTGCTTACAAACACATCAAATTAATGAAAATAAAGTTACGCACACCACCTCACAACCATGCGTTTTTATAAGAACAGCAGATTTGACACAATTGTCAATCTTTCTTTTACATATACCATAGACAACAATTAAATTTTCATTGCGTATCTAAGTGGCAAAAGAACCATAAAAAGGTGAAATTTAAAAATTAAAATATGAATTAGGTATATTCGAATTTCGACGGCATGGCAAGGTCTAGTTTGAATAAATACATATACGAATTACGAATTTAGCGCCCCAATTCTCAAACGATTTTTAAAGTTACGAGGCTTATGAGTTAAGTCACAACTCACAATTCACGTCATGCTGTCCTTGTCACGCAAAGTACACGGAGACAGTGTGTTACAGTCTGTTATTTAACGCGGGAAGCGCACAGTGAAAAATTTAATAAGGCGTATAGGGTTGGGTGTAAAATACCCGTATAAAAAATCACCATAATTTCAATACTTAAAAGATATTCAGTAACATACTATAATTATTAGTTAAAACTACTATTTAAAAGATATTGAGTAAAAGAAGCAACCAGATAAGAAACTATCTTTTTAGTCACATTTTAATAAAAGTATTCCAAAAAAATTACCAAATCGTCAAGAATTATCTTACAGTAATAACATTTTAACAAAACAATTTTTTTTAATGTTATTACTGCGACGGTGGTTGATTTCGTTGGAACTGGTCCAGCTACGCTATTTTATCATTTATTTATTTATTGAAACTAAATGCACAAACATGTACAAAGGCGGACTTAATGCCTTATGGCATTATCTACCAGTCAACCTTTGGGCGTTACAGGAGCAAAATTATATAGGTGCCGGTAAAGTGAGAAAAAAATATATAATTCCCAAATGTATGCGCAATACAAAAGAACACTTTTTTACTCTATAACCGAGTGGGACGGATAACAGACACGACTGGCATGAAGTCTATCGCAAAACAGACTGTACATGCTCATACGACGCAAGGATCATCTTTCATATCAAACAATCAGGTGATTAGCCTGCATTGTCCTTACCAGACTTGAAAACAACATTTTTTGTTGTTCCAATGTGGGGATTGATCCCACGACCTCTGGAGTCAAGCTCTAAACCACAGGACCTCGGAGGCGTCATAAAATAAATCAAACATAATTTTTTCCTAAGAATGTCGCCAAATTATGACACGAAGTGTATGGTTGGGTATTTTTTACCCTTGAGATTTCGACAGTAATCAATATCTCGTATGACCGGAGCCTAACATTTCCTAGTAAACATTTCGTTAGCACTTCATTACACTCCAAACTTTCTAAAAAGTAGCACTCACGGAAACTTTATTTTAAGGAACGGCGGAGTTTAAAAACTTCTTTAACAAGCTCCCAACTTGAACATAATGCACTGAATGCGATATTTGTTAGTGGTGAACGTGACGATCATATTGAGGTTTTTTTCGATTTTTGGCCTATCATTATATTTATTATACAAATGCATTATTTTTCAATGTGTGTAGTGGCAATTCCTTGTTATGTTAGGTTTCGGGTAGAGGAATTCCAAGCTACTATTAAAAGTACAGATAAGCGCTTATGGTAGATATTCTTAGTAGGCTGGTTGGCAACTGGATCTTACGTACTTACGACTTACTACGATCTTACTTCACACGTGTTAAAACAAATTAACCATATTAAGTATATTTAACATAATTCGCAGCCAAAGCTTAGTATACTAAATAAATAATATTTTTTGTTGAGTTCATTTCAAAAGACGATTTCCGGTGTCAATCGGTTTAAAACTCTAAAATAATTTTTCACTGATTAGATTCGAAGGAAAACAGCAATAATAATTGAAGTCAATTATTACACACGTTGATGTTCGTCAATCTGTCTTTTACATTGTAATTTGAATAGACAACATTCACATTTTTATAACGTGTCTAAGATCAAAAGAATCCCAATAAAGTTCAAAGTTAAGAACAAATTAAGTTTCTAATTTCGACCGCCTAGTACTGGTCGACCACTAGTAATATCAATTTGACCCCGCCTGCTCCTAGAGCCACTGCACCTCTGAGAGATACTTTGACGACCTTTGTTGTCACTGAAAGTTGTTCATCAACTCGCCACAAACTTCACCAGAAAAGACGTAACAAATTGAATAGAGCAAATTCGCAAATTCGCAAATTCAATCATCAAACTTTTCGTCCCTCACATCTTTAACGGCTCGAAGCAACAGGGGTTAATGTACTTTCAAAACTTATGACGCGTCGAAAGACCACCAATCGTGGACCAACTTTAAAGTAGTTCTCAGTAAGCACTTACAGCGTTCAACCGTTTTCGTTTCGTACTTTATATGGCCTCAACTTTGTGGGAGTTCCTCAGGTTTAAATGTAGCTAGCAACAAGATGAGATATTTCTCACAAAAAATACTACAAGATTTTAAAAAAAATACACACAAAGAGATTCTGTTAAATAAAGTATCGGCATGCTGAAATCCTGTACCTTTTAGTCATTGAATTGTAAATCGAAAGGCACAAAAACTTTGTGAACTGTTAATGGAATAAATTCGGTTGAGTCGCTCAATTTTTTTTTAATTTCGCTCGGCGCGAGTTTCGTTTAAGCCGCGCCTTCACCTAAGACTTTCAATTTGCGTTTTAGCGTGTAATTTCTTCTTTCGTTGTTTCGAGACGAGCAAACTCACAAAGCTTATGTTTAAATGAAACAATTTATTCATTTCATCCGATATTTTGTGAGCGTTATAAGAGTTTTTTGGATGAGATTATCTTTTCGTGTTATTTTTAGATACAATAACGTTATTCGTAACTCGAGTATCCCGGTTAGTTCCCGGTATGAATCTTCAATTTGAATATCTCATTTGTCATGTCTTTATTGTGTTTACATTGTTGGCCTTGTTAGGGATATATCTGTGTACTTCTGTACTATTTAATTATTTTTATATACAATTTGTGTGTAATATATTTTTGATATTGCTATTTTATTTAAATTTAATACAATATATCTTTACATAGTGACAGGAAAGAAATTTGCACGATATATAAAAAATACTCATGAGGCAATCAATACCAAGGGCTTTGAAATTCACATTCAGATATAAAAAGCTTGTAAACGTATGGCTGAAAAAATTGAGTCACGTCTTGTTCAAATCTTAATACTGTTTTATTTTACGTGCTCGGGTGATATCTTAACCTTCCCCCATTGTTCACACATGACCTGGGTCATATACCGAAATTTTAAGATCTATAAGTTTGCATAGAGAGATACATTATACGTAATATTTTTACAACGAAATATTATGAATTATTAACATAAAAATTTTTTTATTTTATGAATGGATGGTACTTCAAAGAGTATCTTTCATCATTTGATCAAAAATATCTTTAGATTAAATCGTCTCATTACGAGATACTACGATTAAAGTATTAAAATATAAATTAAAGGCACGGTTAAGCTGATATATTATTAATACAACGGATGCGTCAGTCGGTCGATGGAAAAACGTATATTGATTTATAATGCTGCAAACAATCTGACGTTTTCAGCGAAAAACATCGTGTTTTCTGCCGGAAATTAAACTTGGTGAATGGTGTGACCAGCCGGAGCAATAATTTTAGGCAATAATTTTTAAATACGGATTGGTGTACAAATGAAGCATCATCCGCGTGAGCTTCTGCGGATGGCAACTTTTAGGCTGGTTTAGGATTAGTACGTTGCGAATTGCGTCGTCGTAAGGGCCAAACCACAACACTGAGATGCGGCGTCGCATCGCAAAAACGACGGCGTTACTGGGTGCACCCATTTCTGACCATTATAAATAGTGATGGAAACCACTCCAAAAGGAAATATGAGGCGTTAAAAGTGGACGATGTAAAATTTTTCGATTACTTTAGGATGAGTATAGCAAGTTTTGAAGAACTTCTTAGTTTGATATCGCCTCATTTACGAAAGAAATACATATATTATTCAGAAAACCCAAGGAACCAACCTCTGGAGATGGTGGGATTAACCATAAGGTAAGAAAAAAAAAACTATTTTTACCATAATCATATTGTTTAATAAATTTCATAATTTAATGTTACAATGCGTTAATCCGTTGCGACGAAGTGACGCAATGTAAAAAGGGCCTCAGCCTTAAAGTAGTAGAACTGGAAAGCGCGTGTCCTACTGGCGAAGAAGCCTTGGGAAACGTGATTGTAGACAGAAGAAGACTATACTAGTAAATTATTCTCACTCCGACGCAGTTTTCTCACTAGACAGATAACGTGTATGTGTGGATAACGTTTGACGCATTCGTATTACATAAATGTAGGTTTAAGTCACAGTTTTTTTTCTGAATAAACCAAGTCGGAAACGTGGGATTTACTTCTAGCTGCTATTGTTTCTCAAAAAACAAAAGTATAAAGGACTAGAAAATGCACTGTAACTTACCTTAGAGAAAAGTAACCGTACAATGAATGCATTAAAATGTAAATTTTCCACCGTGAACCGCCGGATAGAAGACCTCGTTTATGATTATTTTTATGAAAAAGATCGAAAAAGCAATTTTTAAATAGAAACAAACTTTTTTGGTTGGTTTGGTTTGGAGTTTGGTTATTCATAACGCTTAAAAACCTAATTCCTGTTTTATTACATTCTATCTTTTTGGTTCTCAAAGAAAGATATAGTAAAAAAACCGGCCAAGTGCGAGTCGGACTCGCGCACGACGGGTTCCGTACAGAACGGCTAAAAAATAACATCACATAATTGGGAGCCCCTCTTAAATAGGTATTTATTTTATTCTGTTTTTAGTATTTGCAACAGCAATATTATATCATCTGTGAAAATTTCAACTGTTCAACTATTACGGTTAAGAAGATACAGCCGTTTGACAGCCGGACGGACCGATAGCGAGTCTTAGTAATAGGATCCCGTTTCTACCCTTTGGGTACGGAACCCTAAAAAAACTTTTGTTTCATTCGTCATTTTGTACAAAGTCGGGCGGTTCGCTACTTTACATTAGGTTTTCTTACTTGCGGATTTTTAATTACTCGTATAAGCCCCGTGATTTCCTCTTTGTTAATTCACGAATCACGAACATTGAAACTCGTGACGAAGTTTTATTGAGAATACTTATTTTCATTTGCATTTCAATTTTTTAATTTCGTTTACTGTGTCATTATTTACTCTGAAATAGATCCACGTTATGTTCTGATTCCAAAATAAAGAAATCTAAATTTAATTTTCATTACATATAAGTACTATTTTTCCACAGTTAAATTAACACTTTAATTTTAAACTTTAAACTTTAAATTATACATACATCCTTACGTATTGAAATAAAATATTACCGTGGCAGAAAATAATTTAAAATGTCATTTTATCTGGTATCACATTTAAAGTACCATTATAAAATAAAGTATACCACAATTTTTAAACGCGCGCCACACTTAACGTGATTAAAAAGGTATTACTATTACTTGTATTACGTTATTAAAGGTACAAAGTTCCGTTTTAAAATCACTTTATGTTCTTTTCTAACTTTGTTGTCGCTTAGATATTATACTAATATTATTCAGAGTAGTTACCAAGCCTCCTGAATAGTTACTAGAAACGATAGGATAGATTTAAATCAAAAGGTAAGGAACAATTTTGTGCTGTATTTTCGTACTTGAAGTTATACATAACCATGTTGTAATCACAATAGTCAAGGTGTTGAACAGTACAATTACGTGCTTGAAAGGACTCCGACAATACAGTTTGAGCGTCGAGTGATGAGTCTACCGTACAATAGTACCGAATGTAATTACTGTTGGCGAGATTTCCGGAAACACTCACGTCTTACACCTACAAGAAGTGATTGAATGTTCATTTTTTTGTCATGTTAGTCGTGTTTAGTGTGACACTAAGGGTCTGTTTCACAATTGCCTAGTAAGTGTCGAATAGCTTATCCGGAAGTTTTACTTTGCTTACTTTATACCCAGCGACAGAGACAAAACTAGCCAATAAGCTATACGGCACTTATCAGTAGATTGTGAATACATGCCCTGAATACTATCCTTACTTACTACACTACATACATACACTATGGATGTGTGGATGCATGTGTGTTTGTTACTCTTTTACGCAATAATTAGTGAACGGATACTGATAAAATTTGAGCCTAATCTACCACCATAGTAGCTTAGGCTCTGGATTAACACATAGGCTACATTTTATCGCAACCAAATTTACGGTTCCCGCAATGTTTCAAGTCGCGGCCAACTTATAGTAGTACGATATTTGGCCAAATATTGGGCTAAATATTTGTCCATTTGAAGATTCGGCAAACTACCTCTGCACAAAGGGTACATCTATGCAAGTCCTTAAAAAAGAGCATATTTTTTGCAAAAGACTCAATGTTTATGATATTCTAGGTACTGGACCTGTGAAAGACAGACGAATAAATGAATAGACTGTTTGTATTTTCTTTTACTTAATATTTTTTTAGCAAACTTAAAAATAACTAGGTAAAGAGGTTTCCTAGAAGCCTTTTAGGCTTTGGTCTAAAATAATACAGCAATAAACCTTGTTTACCTTAGTTCTGGGGAACGGACTGGATACAAAAATTGTTTCATACTAGAATAAGGGTCAGTTTACACCGAAACTATGCGACGATATGCGACGAAGCGCTGAATTTGTAAGATAGTTATTTCAAATTGAACTTTATTCACTACACAAAAAGATACATATTTCGGAAGTTCAGCAGACTTTAAAAATAAATATTGTTTTAAAAATTGTATGTTTATAAACATAATTTTTTTTACACAATTTATTTATAAATTCACATATTACTAATACGTGAAATTTTTAAAAAAATCTGATGGAAATGCACATATTACGAGTATAAAGTTGAAGAAGCGGATGCAAACTTATACTTCACTTGTTTTTAAGCAGGTCAAAAACCCGTGTTCATGAGTTTTAGGTGTATTTAAAAAAAACTTGCTCTATGAAGAGATAAGCTTTACACCTTAAATATTACACTCTAAAATAAAATTCTCTCGAGACATCTTTACTACAACAATTTCATATTTCTGATTAAAAACTGCAACTCATATGATATATCTTTAGCTGCGTTCTAAAACACTACGTGTTTAGGATTAAAATTAGAAGTGCCCTCAAGGACTCTCACACACCTTACAAGTTGAGTCTGATACTTCGTCTAAGAGTAAACTCTTCCTTTGAGAAAAACATAAGCATTCTCTAACCACAAAAATTTCTACTAGCGTAAAAGAAATACAAGCCATTTAATTGAACTAGCGTCCTTAGATTCTAAATAGTAGGCAGACTAGTAGGGGACTAGAAGCAGACGTTGCCACTATAAAGCGTATTCTGAAAAATCTCTCAATGTTAAACATTGCCTAATGAAAAATATTATTGTATATTCAATACCGTAGCATCAAAGAGTAGAAAATGTATAAACTTACGTACAGAAAAACATCTTTCATAGAACGATCCTAATCGATACAGATTTAAAAATTTTGACGTTCCCTTCAATGGCCCACAATTTTTCCACACAATCGTGAATATACCGTATGCTTGTAGTAGTGCAATCAATTCGAAAGCTAACTATGTAGCTGTTTATCTCCTCGTCTTTCTTCAATCTGTGGTAGCATTCTACAGAATATTATGTTGTGAGTTGCGAATCTTTTTGTGTTGCGTCTTGTGATTCGTCGTAGAATGCTACAGATATGCTACGACGTAGCAGACGGCGCAGCGCTACGGCGTAGCACGTTACATAGTTTGCATCGCATTATTCACACTCTAATCACATACATAATATTAAATTGTATTTTCTAATACGCGGTTTTCTGCTTATCAACGGAATTTTACATCTCATTGAAATTAATTTCAAAAGCATTTGGAGATAAAACAAATTTTAAGTATTTTGATAAAGAAGAAGACAAAGTGTTATTTATTCAATGTTGGATTTATGCTTTATATTACATATGAATATATCTTATACTTTAAACGTGTAATTTTTGTATAGATGGGTAATTCTCACGAAATTCCGAAATTCTTGTCCTTGGAGTTTATATAAAAATCCAACAAGGAAATGGATGTTACTAATATTTCTATACAATCCACATGACTATACCTAACAGTTTCACATTAGATTTTAGAGCCGTATAAATAAATAAATAAAAGGCATAACCATAATTATATTCCTAAAATCATTTCCTCACTCTGTCCCAAGTACCAATTTTATTTACTTTTATTTACCAAAAATCATTCTAATAATATTCAAGTGGATTGGATTATTTAAAAATATTATAAATTAAATGGAAAAAAACAAAACCAGCGTTATAAAGTAAAAAAAGCGATAAAAATTTTAATATTTATGTATGTCCCACAAAAATAAATCATTCCCTCACACTATTACTGGCAGATGAATTATGAACGCATTTTAAATAAAATACGAACGCTAACATTGGTTTTGTAAAGTTGGCACTAATGTCAATTTATCAAAATGGCGAATTTTCTGTGATTGTATTCGAGTGTGTGCTGCGAAAAGATTTTATTAATTTTTTGGTTAAATAAAATTTTTCATCGTCATTTCATCACATTCTAAAAAAACAAAAGGTATGTTCTTTAACTTTTTTAATGTTTGCTTTTTACTAACTCTTGCTGCAATGTTGTTGTAGGTTACAAAAATGTCAAGAAAAAAGAAGATAAGCAAAAAAGAAGCTAAATTTAAAAGCAAGAGTATGACCGAAAGGGTAGGGAAAAAATCCTCTTCGCCCGTGGCACTGTTTGCGAGCAGACGTGTAGTTGGTTTCAAATCAAAAAAATAATAAGAATGTGTTTGCAATTATAATCGCTAATTGTTGTAGTTGAAAGTGCATTTTGCGTCAAGTATTAACTAGTAGCATCAACTCGAGTGACAACGATCCGCGCTAGCTCCGCCTCCGTGCTAGACAAGGACGATTGACATAATTGCTCTCCTGCTTTCGCTCACGGCTCACCTGCGCTCGCGCGGCTCAACGGGTTTTATCGGCTGCTGCGTTCGAGATACGGTATATTTTTCCTCACACATACCTACAAGATGAGCTTGCAAAGAACTCCGCCATCTACGACGGCATCCAGTGCTACGCTCTCAGCCGCTGCTACGATCACTCAAGTAAGATCCGATTCAGCTTCGCTATCTCTTGCGAGCAGTCCATTCGACTATGCGAACGTTAATGCTTCTACTAGGTACAAACGCCCGCGCTCAGATTTTTCCCCAAACAATACTTTTCAAGAATTAAATACGGAAATAATGCAAATGCTAGTTAAGTGGAAGGACGAACAGGACTCACGCTTTGCGAAATTCTGCAGTGAACAATCGGCTACTATGGCAAAACTTATGGCTGAAATTACGGAAGTTAAACAACAAAATTTCGCTATACAAAAATCTAACACTGAAATAGAAAAAAATCTAAATTTCATAAACAAAAAATATGATGATCTATTACTCCAAGTCAATACTTTATCAAAAGAAAAACAAAAATACAAAGAGAGCATTTTGGCCTTAGGAATTAAAATCCAAGACATAAAAAATGTATCCCGTTCATCCTCTATTGAGATTCGCAACGTATTGCCTGTGAGAGAAAATGAGTCGTCCTTGGAACTGGTTGAGATAGTTAACAAAGTGGGATCAGCTGTGGATTTACCTGTTACCGCACAAAATATTCGAGATGTATACCGGCTCCCGGGGAAAAAGGGGGATACTAGGCCGATTGTTACGGAATTTGTCAATGTCCAGATGAAAATGCAGTTTCTGCAAGCTGTTCGAAATTTCAATAAAAAACATCCGAAAGAACGCTTGAGCTCCCTATACATTGGTGCCACTAACGAACGACGCCCAATCTATGTAGCAGAATTTCTACCAGCTGACTCTAGAAAACTATTCTTCAAAGCAAGAGAATTTGCCAAGTTAAATCCGTACCAGTTCTGTTGGACCACTAATGGGAACGTATTTTTAAGGAAGACTGAAGGTGACAGGCATGTATTAGTTAAAACAGAGCAGATCCTGTATGATCTACAATTACAACAATGACTATTAATAGTGCTTACATATTTTGTTTATTTTGGTATGACTGTCTTTTTCTCTTTTTATAGATTTTATTTAGTTTTAGTTTGTTTGTTTTTAATTAAAATGCATGCTTTATACAACCACATTTGCACATACACTCACAAATGTTATCTATCATACTCACACTATACAAATAAATATGTAAAAAACACTTATTTGGGTATTTATAGTAATATTATGTACAACGCAGCTGTAAAAAAATTGAGAACAGATTTTATAGTATGGTCTGGTAAACTAGTATTTCAGATTTCTATAAAGTTATATGGATTGACTTTGTTATGTTTGGATGATTTAATAGTTGGTGTGCTCATCAATATTGTTATGCTAAAATGCTACACTCGTAGTAAATATATGTGGTATCTACGTGGCTTCGGTAGGTACTTTCTCTAGACTGTGTCCCAGCTTAATATATAAAATTCGATTTATGTAATAATAATATAATAAACGAGGTTGACAATTTTGGGCAATTAACCGAATGTGTTCTCTTGAGCGATACTAAACTATGTTCCCGAATTAGAAATTATATTGAAGATGAGATGGGATCGCTCTCTATCTTGACAATAAATATTAGAAGTATCCACTGCAAACTAGATTTATTTCTGGCATTCACATCAGCCTTAAGCTTTCCTGTGGACATACTAGTACTTACGGAGTGTTGGACAAATGAGGATAATCCACCACCTACTATCGAAAAGTATAATATGTTTTGGACCAAAAATAGTATTAATCAAAATGATGGTCTGGTTGCTTATGCACGCCAGGATAGATTCTGGCGTGCATAAGCCAGAGTGTCCGCACTTGAACCTAAATTTTCAGAAGGTAACTGCTTAGTTCTAAATATTTACCCGGATTTCACAATTGTTTGTTCATATCGCCCACCTTGTTTTAGAAACACGTCCAATTACTTTAACTCTCTGGATCATGTACTATCAAATAAACGTACATCTAATATTGTATTGACAGGCGACATTAATATTAATACACTTGATAACACGACCGCGACAGTACAGGACTATCTTAATCTAATAGCCATGCACGGACTTACATTAGGTATTACTCACCCTACTAGGTATGAAAATTGCTTGGATCATTTTATGATTAAAACTGCCTACCGATGGAAAACCGTGATCTTTGAACAACAACTTACGGATCATTCTCCAATTCTTCTCAGCATCAAAAGTACCTTATCATGTAAAAAGAAACTCATAAATAAAAATGTGTCAATCAACTACGAAAAAATTAAGAATATACTTACAGATGAGTCATGGGAGGACATCTACATATTAAACGATGCTGACCTGGCTGCTGAAATATTAACAAATAAATTATTAAGAATCATAGATGACAATAGTGAAACTAGACAAATACAGAGACGATACAAACCTATCAAACCGTGGATCACCGTAGGAGTTGTTAAATGTATCACTAAGAGAGATAAACTACATAAAAGGCTCAAAATGCTGCTATTAGATGAATCTTTAAAAAATAAATATTTAAATTACATAAACACATGCAGCAAAATCATTAAAGACCTTAAAAAACAATATTACCACAATCAATTGCAAAAAAAAATATAAGAATATAAAGAATACTTGGAAAATAATTAAGGAAGTGTGCAACTTTGGCTCTAAAAAAGGTAAATCACACGAATTATTAAACATTAATGACAATCCCATTAACTCACTTAATGTGGTAAATACTTGTTTCACAACTGTTGGTGAAGGATTAGCAAAGAATATTCTGATGAAATTGGGCAAAAGTGAACATGAACTAGCCGCATCCGCCAAGTCAGCAACAACACCAGCTAATTCCATGGCCTTTTTGCCCACTGACCCCCAAGAGATATTGTCTATACTTCTCAGCCTGCAGTCGCATAGTGCGCCTGGATGGGACAAGATCTCTTCCAATTTACTGAAGCAAAATATTAATTCTGTGGTTTATCCTCTGACTTATTTATGTAACCTAAGTCTCCAAACTGGTGTCTTTCCTAGGATTTTCAAAAGGGCAGTAGTGTGTCCTATTTATAAGTCAGGAAATAAAGATAATCCCACCAATTACAGACCCATCTCTTTACTTACAACTTTAGCAAAAGTTCTTGAAAAAGTAGTTAATAAACGACTTGTCTCTTACCTGGAGAAGAACAATTACATTAATCCTAACCAGTTTGGGTTCAGGGCTGGGATTTCTACTGAGGATGCTGTTTTGAAGTTTACGACAGCTTTAGCGACTTCTATGGATAGTGGAGAAAGGTGTATTGGTGTTTTTCTAGATCTCCAGAAAGCGTTTGATACGGTTTCACCCAACATCCTTTTGACTAGACTGGAGAATCTTGGTATAAGGGGCACTGTTTTGGACTGGTTTCAGAATTACTTGTCTAATCGACTTCAGAGTGTGAGAGTCGGTGATGTGGAAAGTGACAAGCTTCCTTGCACATTTGGTGTTCCACAGGGAAGTACTTTAGGACCTACACTGTTTCCAGTTTACATTAATGACATGTTCAATGTTGTACATGGCAATGTGGAACTCCAAATATTTGCCGACGATACAGTCCTACTAGTGCACGAAAAAACGTGGACAGAAGCGCTACAGGTAGCCGAATCTAATATGGCTAGGATTACGTATTGGCTCGAATCCAACCTTCTCACTCTTAACACTTCGAAAACTAAATACTTATGTTTTCATAAATCCCAAAGAAGCGGCCCAGATGACAGTATTAAATTAACATCTCACACATATCCATGTAACATTGCTTTAGATCATTAAAAGTGTTCTTGTGCCGTTTTGTCGAGGAGTGAATCCATCAAATATTTAGGAATATATATAGACGAGCGACTAGATTGGCGTAACCATACTCATGCTATGGTCGCTAGAATTAGAAAAATGGTATACATCTTTAAGAATTTAAGACAAGTCGCAAATGAAAAGCTTCTAATACAAACTTATAAAGCATTATGCGAGTGTCTGATTAGATATTGCATATGTGCATGGGGAGGAGTATGCAAAACCCTTCTAATAAAAGTTGAAAGAGCCCAGCGAGCAATCTTAAAGGTCCTTCTTAAATTGCCCCTCAGACATTCAACGACTGACGTATACGCCAAAGCGGATGTCCTGTCGGTGAGAAAAATATTCGTTCTGGAAATGCTTAGGAGATACCATAAAATAAGTGTACCATACCTACCTCCTTCATCAAAGAGACTTGATCGGTGTCCGGTTCCTTTTGCACGTACGACATTCGCGCGTCAACAATATAATGTCTTGGCACCATTTATATATAATAAAGTGCTAAAATTAAAATTAATAGATAAACACTATACAAAGCACACCTTTAAAAAAGTAATAATTAAATGGCTTAAAGAAAATACTTATGATGAAATAGAAAAGTTGTTCTTGCCTGCTATTTGTTAAATAACATAACATACCCAAGTTGTACCTATTTACCTATCCAAGATTTACACATAACCACACACAGCCACACACACACACAACTACACACACACACAACCAAACACACACACACAACCACACACACACACACACATCACACACTAAAATTACTACAATATGTCAATAATTGATGTCATTTGTCTTCTCTTTTCTATTTCTTTTAAATTGTTTATATCTCTATTGGCATAACATGTATCTTCATGGGCGAGGACACTGGCCTCTGCAATACAGTTTACACAAGTGCAGGGGTCAGGGACTTCAGATATGTAAAACTCTTCTGTGTCAATAAAGAATTTATTTATTTATTATTTATTTAAAATTAAAGCTGATCCTGAAACACTTGAAATACTTCGCAGAAAAGAAAGAATTAAATATCTAAAAAAAAAAGAAAAAGGTCAAGTAAAACCTATATCCGTAATGAGTTCCCGAGAAAGAAGGCAAAAAAGAAAAAACTGGAAGAAAAATAGCCAAACATATAGAGACAAAACAGTGAAAGTGCGAAAGAATTTAGTAAGACACCACCTCCTAGCCCAGGACCTATGCAAAATAATGATGAATTAAGAAATCTGGCAGTTACTCGGAGGAGGCAGCAACTCAGAAGACGTAGCGGAATACTTTATGCAAAAATATCAAGATTACAGGAAAGACTGAAACAAGAAATAAGAAGAAGAGAGATTTCGTAAGAGATGTCAAAGACAAAACAAAATTATCAGACTTCACCGGAAGCTAAAGTATAAGCTCTCTTAAAACCAAAGTCCTTTGAAATTAAAACGCGAAACAAATCTTATGATGATGGACATACGTCAAATGATGTTATTTGTACGGACAGTAATATCACTTATAATATTGGTGATTATGAACTTATCAAGTGGGATGATAATGTTAACCCAGGAGAAATAATTGCAGTTTCTGAGGAACGGGCTTTAGTAAAGTGTATGAATAAAGGAACTAAATCTTGGAAATGGCCTAAAATCAAAGATGAACAGTTATATGCCTGGCATGACATTCTGAGGAAGATTGACCCTCCAAAATCAGTAGGGGTTGTTATTTTATAAAAGACTTAAACTAATTTAAATATCTGATTAAGAATTTAATTGTAACTTTGTGATTTGGTGAAATTACTTATTGATCTTACTTATTGTTTAAGTTGTTAAAAATTTATGATAAATATTATAATGATGATGATGATGATGATTGTTTAAGAACAAAATTTCAGTTATTAAACATATTACTTTGAAAGAAAACGAATTTTAATTAAAAAGCTTCATGACTCGTCTGTAATAATCATTCCCTCGCCTTAATTGTCATTCCCTCACTTTATTTTTTTTTTAATCCTCATAACTTTCATAAAACGCGTTAGTTTTTGGGACCACTATATATTTATGTATAAGTAACTATAGTACTATCAAATTCACATAAAATAAACATCAAATAATTTCAATATTTTTTGTCATTTTAACATTTTCCGAATTTTTTTCCGAATTTCGGAATTTTAGTGAAAATTACCCAGATATAGGATGTTTGGTAGAACGTAGTCAATCCGGCAAACGCCACCAGACTACCAGGTTGTGCGGTGGGCCAATTCTCACGTTTATTGTCCACAATAATACTTCAATATGATATAATATATTTTATCAGCAAAATATAAGGATAGTCTGATGCGCTTAGGATCTCGGTCCATTAGGAAAACTATTTTGAACGTAATCCGACAGTAACTATTGAAGTAATTAAAAAAAACACGCGTTGATAGTTACTGAACCCTCCTTAGACATGTCCTGATATGCTCTTGGTTAGGATATTTTCCATATTATGTACTAGAACTCCTGGCAAAGCCCGGTCTCACAGGTACTTAAAGTTATAATATCATGCTCTCTTATGCGTGGTCACCTACACCTTTTTACTGCAGTCATCTTATACTGTAAACGAGACAATCTTGTATATAATATATAATCGGTATCACGAAAACGGCTAAATTTTACGGTAATACTTGCGTAATACCATGTAATTTAGTATCCAGGGAGTTTCGGGGGAAAAAAATCGATCTAGTCAGGTCCTATCCTTGAGAAACTGCGCATTTTTAAACTATACATGTTTTTTCTTTCATGTAACAATGTTTATTGTATTAAATTATGTAAGTCTGATTGGCAGTTCGGTATGCGTATGCGTTTGCTTTGTTCGAAAATTCGGAATGCGGTTGGTGGGTTCAAATCCCGGTAAGATTGATATTTTTGTGATTCTTTTTATTTTTTAAATTCATCAGAACTCCGAGCAACGCTCGGTTACCCAGTTAGTCTTTTGAAACCGCAGATGATGATCGTGGTCGATACGCAACCAAACAAGGCACTAATCGAATTTCATAACGATATAAAATATCATGTTCTGCAGCTTGTTTTAATCATAAGAATGCTGGTCGAGGCACGTACGGAAGTATCTTAAATATATTTCTCTTTTAAAATCTTAGCTATTGCGCTGAGACATGACTTAACAATGCTACTTTATTTTCAGTCACTTTATATTTTTATTTCGTACTTTTTTTTTTCGTATTATGACGTACATACTTGTGTACGTCATAATACGAAATAGTGGGCGTAAGTAAGGACTACGCCCACTATAAAAATATTTACACAGTGGATAATAGCTATACAATGTTTTGTCATGGTCTGATACGTTGGAAAAGTCGCTTGACATAGCTTATCATGGCTATAGCTTATCCACTGTGAAAATATTTTTATTAGTAAGGGGGATAGAATTTTATCCATGTCAAAATTTTTAATATGAAATTTGGCACATATATAGAGTTAGAGAACGACACAGGCTACTTTTCACTTTATATATTTGTAAACATGGAACCAAGAGGGACAAGTAAGCATGTTTTGTTAACAAAAGCGTCCGTGGAAGTAATAGTCATTTATGTTCTCAGGAAATATTTCTTGGAAAACTATCTTCTTGCGTCTGGATTTAAACGTAAAGACTATTTGACTGAGCCAGTCTTATATATGTGATAAGTTTTTTTTTAATATTTTTTAATATTCTATGTTAGCTATATGAATTTCATATTCTATGTTAGCAAAACATATTGAATGAAAAAAACTGTTTTTTAATGGATCTATTTTTTTATCGACATTGTTTATCCAAACTATATCTTTAGAATAATATCTTCGAAGTTTAGCACGATAATATTTCATAACAGTACGTTTTAACAACGCACTTTAATAATCAAAAAAATATGTTCTACATCTGTTGTTATGTAATTATTTATTAACCTCCGACGAAAACAGAAGGGTTTTATAAGTTTGAAGTGGTTGTCTGTCTATGTCTCTGTCTGTCCGTGGCATGCTACGTGGAAGCTACTCTTAAACAGATGAACCGATTTTGATGTAGTTTTTTTTAAGCTGACATGATCGAGAGTGTTCTCAGACGTAATTCATCATCAACAGCGCATGACATGATCGAGAGTGTTCTCAGACGGAATTCATCATCAACAGCGCACTCACCGCTTTTCGATAGTTACTTAAAAAAATATTTTGTTTTTCACTGTTACCTAACTTATGTGTGAAAGCACCCTAAACCAGCTCGTCAGCACTAGTGTAATTATTAGCTAAACCTAGAACAATCGATAAAATTATATCACAGCCTGAATAATTATGTAAAACGTAATCAGCGCAGTCAATATTGTCTCGCAAACACGGTTAGTGCGGTGCAGCGCATCGAATGTATCGCGTTTTCAGCTGATTACTATTTACCTGACGATACTAATGTTATACAGGCATTAGCTGATGATAGTGATACTTTACAGGCATTATAAGCAGTTGCTTCGGTGTGTTGTGCGTTTTTGATAGGTTTTAAAAATAATAAAGATAATGGACCGTGTTGTGATGTCTTAGCGAAGAAAGTTTAGTAGCTTTGTATTTCATATTTGAAATGAATATTTTCTATATATAGTATTTCAAATTGTATTAGTTTTGATGATTCAATAAATCTTTCAAGTCCATCGGATGTTTATATTATTAGTACTTGCTGCTAATTCATAATTTATTTAGTCACAAGACTGCAGTACAAAAGATATAAATGAACATTAAATTGGATCTGTGCATTCTAACATAACATAATGGTGTGTAAAATTTAAAACATACGATTGAGAGAACTTAAACCTATAATATTTAAAACAAATTAGATCAAATTAACTAAATTCATAATTATTATTTTCAACGTCAAAGTTTTAGTCAAGAAATAAAATAATGCGATGCGTTGCTGCTAATGCGACCCACACTATGGACACAAAGTAAATAAAAATATCAACATTTTCCTCTGTGCTATAGATAAACCCGTTTATAAATATATTCGCGCTATTAAAACGTTCATATCAAAATTCCAAAAATAGCTATGTAATATGTATGATACTAAATTCTTACTAATAAGTACGTACAAGTAAATTTTACGCAATTTACTTGTAGGTACTTATTAAAATATCACATATTTTCAGTACAGTTTAACGAGAATAGTTAAAAAAGAGGAGTATGAAATTTGGCACAGATAAAGTTATGTTGAGGAAGATGCGCAGAAAGCTAATAAAAGCGCTTAAAGCAATAATGCTAAGAAATACGTCAAATTGAAAAAAATAAAGATACACACATTACCTTCCTACACTACAATGCGTTTGTACAACGAGGATCAGTCACGGTTTTTGTGGGGTATGCAGACTTATGGCGACAAAAAAAAAACCAGTAAATACTGTAAAGAAATTATTTAAATCAGACGAAAAAAGATGAAGATACACCAAATTTTAGTGCATTCTTTCCAAAAACCCGTCCGAGAATGAAGCGAGTCGATGTGCGTCATCTGTCGTCGTCACCTCCCCTCTAAATACAACTAAAATATTTATAGTAAACAAAAACAATGCACGTGAGGCACAATCGTCAAGAATCTGATAATGAATACATATGCAATACCTATGAAGTATGAGTACAATAAAGCCGTTGTCGCACGGATCCCGACAGATGACGTCATAGGAAACAATTCAGCGGAAGCGCGCGTTTCAAACTATCTGTTCAAGAAAATTTTACTAAATCAACCATTTCTTGACGGATTTTAAAAAAATTTAAAAATAAAATGCTCAGTAATTTAATACACATACGATGTACTTAGTACAAATCAGATTTGATACTAAGTGATTGATCCTCGTTACAGAGGGTTTAACACAATTGTCAATCTTTTTTACATTCCATATACAAACTTTACACATTTTTTATTGCGTATCTAAAAGAGGCAAAAAAACAATAGTGAAAACAGACGAGTATGAAATTTTGGCTGAAAAACTTCTTTTGAAAAGTTCAAAAAGTTGAAACTTAAAAAATAATTATGATTAATGGTCGAATTTTGACCACAGGGTCGACCTCTAGTAAAAAATGATTTGGCAAAACAGAAGTAGGAAATAGTAATAAAAACTTCTGCACTTTTCAAGACAAGACAAAAGGCCTAAAAAATGTTTGCTGGTTTCGCTTCTGTTCGAGGTATATTGTTTTTTTACAAGGCTTTCCCGATATATAGTTCATTTCGGGAATATCTGACGCGTCATGTCAGGAGCTCAGTGAGCCGAAACGTCAACCGTCAGATTAGTCGATGTGTCGCCGAATAAAAATATAAGCCACTACGGGAAGCGTGTTGCGGCGTGTTGGGAAATTGGATTACCAAAAAAATGGATTACCCTTTAGCTAATTGCGTTTTAATGTCAGAATGGGTAAATCCTCTTCAAAGGATCTCTTTCTTGGCAAGATTAAGCGTTTATTCATTTTACGGTGGTCAAAACAGGCCAACATATAATATTATAATGTTGTTACATGAAAAATATTCATCAACTTTTCTTGTCTGCCACCATTCTTGTAAAGTTCTTACTATTTTTAAACTAAGATACTAAAGGTTAGGGTCAGCTCAGACCGCAACGCCGCGCGGCGCTGCGCGGAGATACATTTTAAATTTTCCATTCAAAATTGAACTTTATTCATTACACGAAAAGATACATATGTCATTGTGACAATCAAGAATACATTGTATCACGTAGCGCTCTGCAGCTCGGCGTAGAGTGGTGCATCTCGACGCAGTTGTATACGCGCGCCGTCACCCGCGTGATGAGCGGCGCGGCGCTCGACGCCGCTAGACGCTGCCTGAGGTCGCCGTCCGCCATCAAAGAAACGTCATAACGAAACCAAAAGGAAGTTTTGACATTGGAAATGTCTTTTCATTCGCTCCAGTATATGCCCCGATTTCACGAAAATTGCGAAATCCTTATCTCTCGGAAAGTTTTGAAGATATGATATTCAAAAAAAGCTTAAAAAACGCGTATTTACAAGAGTCGTAAGGTGCAAGAAGAATTATTCGAGAAAGTCAAAAACAAAAAAGTTATGGCCGAAATAAGGAAAAAAAATCATGTTTTGCCGAATTTTTTATTATGGTGCTCGATATTTTGGAAACGAAGAATGATATCAAAAATTTGAGAAAAAATCCTCTGGATAACAGACTTGTCAGCTACAATTTGAGCCTAAAGCAATGATTTAAGCAATATGTGTTTTTTTTTCTTTCGCCGGGTATGGTAAGTATTGGTATGCATAATTTTTGCGTTGTTTGAAATTTGGAATGTGGTGGGTTCGAATTCCGGTCAGATAAATATTTTTGTGATTCTTGTTATTTCTTTTATGTTTTTTACTAGCTGGGGCACTTCGTTTGCGCAGAACTAACGGAAGCGGAACCCAATTTTTTTAAAAGGAACCCTGAGATAAAAGTAGTTTAAGTTACGCCTTCTAACATCAGCTATCTGCCAGTCAAAGTTCCGTGAATATTGGTCCAGCCGTTTCAGAGATTAGCCGGAACAAACAGACAGACAGTCGGATGGACGGACGGACGGAGACAAACATTTTTAAAATTTGTTATTTTGTTGTAAGTATATACTTTAATGTGCATTTAGTGAAAAGCTGAAAATTTCAAATTATAAATAGACACTTCAATTTTATTTATTTGTATAGATATTTATTTTTAACTCGTATTTTGTAGTTCTACTAAAACTCCGAGCAAAGCTCGGTCTCCCAGATTATCTTATACGTTAAACGAGAATCTTATATATTATATTATATAATCGTAATATCGGCAACGGCTGAAGGTTTTATCCCTCGGAAACTGCGCATCTTAATTTATATATTATTGTATTTTCTTTCGTCGTGCAACAATATATTAATAATTTCGACTCTATAATGTCAGTCGGATTGGCAACTTGGTAATTTTTCGTGTTGTTTGGAAATTCGGAATGTGGTGGGTTCGAACCACGGTAAATTTTTTATGTGATTCTTTTTTTTTAAATCTACTATAGCTCCGAGCAAAGCTCGTCTATCCTGGTACTCTCCTATTATATAAACTAACATGTCCTGCGCGATTCATCAACGCCAAGGCAAAACTACTGAAGCTAGAAACGTAATATTTGGACCGTGGCTTACTTTTGTGACGTATAGGTTAGTAGTACTAAGAAGGTATTTTGCAAAACTCACTCCCTAAAGGGGTTAAAAGGGGTATCAACGTTTGTATGTAACTTTTTTGTTTGTCGTCAGATCTGTTTGAAATTTCGTGATATTGCTCTTTGACATGATCTACTTAAACTTATTACTAATTCAATATTTTCTCAAATTCGATCGATTAATTGGTAAAAAGGTGTATTAAACTTTTTATGGGGAGAAATATTAAATGAGCATTTCAGATTGGAACTTTGTGAATGTAGTCCTAAAGGAAAATAAGCAAACACGTATTTCACGATTTTTCGATATTCAAATAGTAAAGGGGTGATCAGGGGTATAAATGTATTTTTTTCAGAGTCAGACTTATGCTTGACCATTTTACTATATTTGTTGTATATTTTTGGAATGTGTTTAAAGTCATCATACATGTAGAGTCACATACAAGAGCTCGCTTTAAAAAACTTAAGAGTCCATTTGAGAGGTGATCAGTCTGCTGAACAGTTTTATGAATTGTTGATTAAAATAGGAAACGACGGTTACCCCATAATTTGTAGTAAAATTACTATTCCGCTTTGGCAACAGTAGTGACATCACTTAAAGTACACGTGCGGATTCGGTACAGAGCGGACTACGGATATAGTCCGCTCCGTACCAAATCCGACCGTGTGTAGAGTAATCCGGTGAACATAATTATTATTAATTGAGTCCGCCGCTGTTCGCATCGGATATGGTTCGATCAGTACTAAATCCGTACGTGTGTAGAGCAGTCGGGCGTTCGGGCCGGACAACGATCTTTGGAGTCCAAATAAAAGTTCGCCATCGCAACATTGTCGAGGCTACTGTACTCACTAGATGTGCTCAAGGGGAAACTATTCATACCTTAAATACCATTGATCCCATCAAAGTATTCATTTGTATTTAAAATACTGCAGTTTCCCCTAAAAGTATGCTTAGCCATCAATAAAGCTCAGGGGCAGCCATTGAAAGTGGGTGGAATAGACCTGTGTCGCTCAGCGACAATATTTTTTCGAATTCCGTCGATTAATTTCCAATGTTCTGCACGCGCGGCACCTTGCGGCTGCTATCAAATGCGCTTTGCGGCTATGCGCTGCGCAGCGAGCAGTCACTGGTTTCTTCATGTACCGTTGCGTCGCGTCGCGCCGCGTCGCGTTGCGGTCTGAGCCGACCCTTAGATGCCAGCCTCACGGCCCGGCCTGCAAATCCATCGCCGCGGCCATAGCGGAGTAGTAGGCAAAAATGTTTTAATGATTGACACTCATTGACACATATTATTACGGCTTTAAGTACTGGCGGTGGCGACTTTTTAGGGTTCCGTAGTACTACAAGGAACCTTTATAGTTTCACTCAGTCGGTCCGTACGTCCGTTCGTCCGTCCATCTGTCTGTCTGTCTGTCTGCCCTTCAAAGGAGACCGGCAAGTCGCCAAACATTTACTGCCTGGTAATTAAAATACGAGGCTACAAAAAGTATTTATTGTAAGTTGTACTTTATGAACATTGGAACAAAAGAGAAATAATATTATACATCAAACTCGAGGAATAAAAAATAATTGATTAAACACAACCTAACTTATAATATATTAAATATTGATCTAGTGGCGGGTTGAGGAAAAGCGACATCTTTTATTTGCGGTGTCAATTACGTAATGAAATTAATAACTAGTTTGTTTGGAAACGAAATATGCTAACAGATAAATGATAGATGTTGCTTTCACATTGGTTTTCAACCAAAAACATAAAAATTATTTTTCTTAGTATATAAATAGTATAATAAGTAAGCTGTACCACTTAACATCCTACGAGCTGAGGTGGACGCACTGGCAAGAGGCCTTGACCGTGTGGAGACACGCTCTCGTCGCAAAATGTTATTAGTACATGGTGTCCGTGAGGCGAAGGACGAGAATACCGCTGGTGTTGTTGTGGCATCATTGTCAAGCAAGTGCAATCTTACAGATATAACACCCGATAGAATCCGTGCTTGCCATCGTATGGGGAAGCCTGAAAATAATAAGGTTAATCATAAGCCGAGGTCTATCCTTATAAAGTTTACCGACTTATCACTCCGTGACCGGGTATGGAACTCTAAGAAGACACTTAAAGGAACAAAAATCACACTCTCAGAGTTTCTCACAAAACTGCGACATAACACCTTCATGGCGGCTAGAGAGTATTTTGGTGTTTCTATGCATGTATGTAAAAGTCCTGATGGCGCTAGGCATAACATTGAGACATTGGCCGAGCTTCATAATTTACAGACAATGCATACCAAATCGTAGTTATACAATTAATTATTTTATAAGTAGTTTTAGTGTAATGGGTGAAAATAGGTGTCGCGCACAGAACAGTCAGTGGAATAAAAGTTCTACTCACATTAGGTACGGTATTTATTAGTACACCAGTTATGCACACACGATTTGTAAGTCAGAAGGAACAGAAGGAATGTTTTATACGAACACAGTAAAGCACAGCACTAAAGTATATAAACGGAACGATAACAATTAGCAAACATAAAATTATTTAGCGAAAGCGATAAATCGAATGTACAATATACGTATCGCGTCAAGGTATGATATCGACTGGCACGGCGCACGAGTGCATTATAGGTATCGCGAGCACTCTGCGCAGGCGCACACCAAAGAACCGGTCCCGCACTATAGTGCGAGACTCATATCGATAACTATTGTCGATATGTCCAACTGATATAAATATAAAATTATTGTAAATGTGTAATTGTATTAATACACTATAATAAGTAGGTAAGTAGCCTACACCACCAGAGTCCAGAGACCGTCAAGGGTGATAAAAACGAGTCCAAAACGAGTAACATATTTTTTTTGACATCTGGTAAATACTCAGGTGTTGTATGGTCGGACAGTACGTACGTACGACAGTATGACCGGCTTAATACGGTCTATAGATACCGTGACCTCTTTACCCTTGAGAAGTATTTTAAATACTTTGTCGTCCCTCGACAAAACTTTATGGGGGCCTGAATATGCCGGTTGGCGGGAACCACGTGATGCGTCTTCTCGGAGGAATACGTGATCAGTGGTTGCTAGCTCCTTGTAAATGAACACTTTAGGGCTAGAGTGACGGGAGGCAGCTGTGGGTTGTAACCTTATAGCAATCTGCCTAAGGCGAGCCGAAAACTCAGACGTGTCAGTGGTACCACCGCCTGCTGGTTCGAATAATTCACCTGGCAACCTTAAGGGCTCTCCATATACCAGCTCCGCAGAAGAACACTGGAGATCTTCTTTAAAGGCAGTTCGTATGCCCAGAAGGACCCAAGGTAATGACTCTGTCCATCTGTCATTTGCATGGCAAACAATGGCAGCTTTGAGTTGCCGGTGGAATCTTTCCACCATGCCATTGCATGCAGGATGGTAAGCCGTCGTTTGCCTATGCTCAAAGCCGGTGACTTTTGAGAGGCACTGAAATAGCGCCGACTCAAATTGCCGACCACAGTCAGTTGTGATTTGAGTGGGGCAACCAAATCGAGCGATCCATGTAGACAGGAGTGCTTGGGCAACTGTCTTTGCAGTCATGTCCTGGATCGGTACTGCTTCCGGCCACCGCGTAAATCGGTCTATGGCGGTAAGGTAGTAGCGATATCCTTGTGACAGCGGCAAGGGACCCACGAGGTCTATATGGATCTGCTGGAAGCGCATTCGAGGCAAGGTGTATGTACTGAGGGGCGCGGTTACGTGGCGGCTGACCTTGGCTTTCTGGCAAGCTATACAGGTGCGAGCCCATTCACGGCAGTCACGGCGTATGCCTGGCTAGACAAAGCGTTCTGCAACCAATTTGGCAGATGCACTGACGCCAGGATGGCTGAGAGAATGCAGACTTTCAAATACCTGCTTGCGGTGAAATTTAGGTACGAAAGGTCTAGAGGTCGGTGTACTGACGTCGCAGTACAGAGGGAATCGACTTCCAGGTACTGTCAGCTTATCCAAACGCAGAGACGTACCTTCTGCTAGAAGCTGCTGCAGTTCAGGGTCGTTAGCCTGACTTTGGGCTATGGTTTCGAGGGTCACCGGCGCACACAGTTCCTCGATTCTTGACAGCGTATCGGCAACTACATTATCCTTGCCAGATATGTGTCGGATATCGGACGTGAACTGGGCAATAATGTCGAGATATCTATACTGCCTAGGCGAACAGTTCTTTTTCCGTACATGGAATGCGAAACTGATCGGCTTATGGTCAGTATAGATGACGAAGTGCCGGGCCTCGAGCATATGCCTAAACTATTTGATAGCCTAGTAAATCTCAAGCAGCTCTCTGTCATATGGCGAATATTTCACCTGCGATGAGCTGAGCTTGCGCGAAAAGAAGGCCAGTGGCTGCCATGCGCCGTCCTTAAACTGCTGCAGGACAGCACCGATAGCTTTGTCGGATGCATCCGTAACCAAAGCGAGCTCAGCGGTACAGTCAGGATGGGCAAGTAAGGCTGCGTCTGCTAGGTTGCGTTTGCATGCGTTAAAGGCTTTAAGGGCCTCTTGTGTCAGGTTGATGGGCTGTGAACCCTTAACAGAACCCTTAAGAAGCGCATGTAAGGGAGCCTGGACTTCAGCTGCGCGAGGAAGGAATCTCCTATAAAAGTTCAGCATACCTAAAAATGCCTTTAGTTGACGCACTGTGCACGCCACAGGAAAATCGTTAATCGCCTGCACCTTGGAGTCCAATGGTTTGGAGCCAGTTTCCGAAATAGCGTAACCTAGAAATGTTACCTCAGGCACACCGAAGACGCACTTTGCAGTGTTTACCAGCATGCCATACTCCTTGAGTCTGGTGAAAAGTTGGCGAAGGTGCTGCTCGTGCTGTTGCTCATCCTGTGAGTAAACCAAAATGTCATCTAGATAGACAAAGATGAAGTCTAGCCCCCTGGTGATCTCATCCATAAACCTTTGAAAGGTTTGGCCCGCATTCCGAAATCCGAATATCATAAAAGGGAACTCGAAAAGTCCAAAAGGAGTTGTGATCGCGGTCTTCGGAATAACTGCAACACTGACAGGTATCTGGTTATACGCCTTTAATAAATCAAGGGTGCTTAAAACTTTGCAACCAACAATATTATGTGCAAAATCATGAATGTGTTTAATCGGATATCTGTCAGGCACAGTGCGGGCGTTTAACATGCGATAGTCACCGCAGGGACGTTGTCCTTCTTGGGTGCTAGATGAAGAGGGGACGCCCAGGGGCTCTGCGAAGGTCGGACTGTTCCGTTGGCAATCATGGCCTAGAACTCGTGTTGGGCAATTTTAAGTTTCTCGGGTGCTAAACGACGTGGAGTGCAAGATACTGGCGGGCCTGGTGTCGTGCAAATGTGGTGGACAGTGTTGTGTGTAATTATGCGGTGTATGCCAGTTGGACGGGTGAGCTCGAGAAATTCCTTAAGGATTTTGTGATATCGAGTCTCGCCTGTTAAAATTTTAACTGAGCTATGTCGGAATCCTTTACAAATTTAGCAATAGCTGAGATAGATGTTATGCTATCTAATAACCTTTTATTTCGGCAATCTACGATAAGACCATAAAAATTTAAAAAGTCTACGCCTATAATAGGCTTGGTTACGTCAGCTACAACAAGTCTCCAAGAAAATACCCTACGTAAACAAAAATCTAAATTTAAATGTCATAGCCATAAGTTGAAATACAAGTACCATTCGCCGCACACAAATTATAGTCAGTCTTTGCACGACGATCACGCAGCAGGGACCGGGGGATAACACAGAAGTCGCTTGCTGTTTCGACCAGAAACTGCATCTTCGACTCGCGGTCCGTCACGAACAGGCGACCAGTGGAGTGAGGGCAGTCAGCAGTCGCCATTATCGACCACCCTTGGCATTTCCCGCCTTGTAGTCGCAGGGTTTCACGCATCTGCTGGCTTTCTCTGCAAACTTGGCATGATACCAGCAAAGCGGGAACTTTCTATAATTCGAGTCGGAGCGCTTCGACCTGGATGCTGCTCCTCTGCGCACAGGTCCTGAGGATCTACAGCGTGGTCGGCTTCTTCTGTCCGTCGAGAGTCGCTGGAACTGTCTCCTCAGTTCGGCAACCTCCCTGGCTAATGCGTCAAATGCCGATCCAGGCACAGCTTGGCTGGTGGATGCTACAGCTGGCATAGGAGTGGCCAGTTCGTGGATACGATCGGCCAAATCCGCGAGGTCCTCGATGGATGACGAAGAGGGTTTAACAGCGAGCACAGTTTGGATCCCGTGCGAAAGTCGGCTAGTCCAAATGGTCTTCAAAATTTTTTCAGAAACGTCGACACCGGCGAGGCCTTTGAGGTGACGCAAAAATTGCGAGGGCTTACGGTCTCCAAGCTCCTCATGCATCAAAAGCTGCTTGATCTGCTTCTCCCTCGACGCCGTCAGCCTTCCTGCAGGTGGGCTAATGATGATATCTTTTATCTCCCTTGAATGCTGTACGTCCAGGTGGCCAATGACGTAATTAAATTTTGTGAGATCATTAGTAATCCCGGAAATAGCGAACTGTCCCTCCACCTGCGCAAACCAAATCTCTGGCTCTTCTGGCCAGAATGGAGGGACTCGAACTCCAACCTTAAAAATATCGATATTGGGTATCGACTGTGTCCCCTCACTAGCTGCATCGTTCGATCGCGAGGCAGGGCCTGCAGGAATGGCGCGTGCATCGTGATATTCCTTCTCCATCGCTCAAATACGGGGTCACCAGTTTAGTGTAATGGGTGAAAATAGGTGTCGCGCACAGAACAGTCAGTGGAATAAAAGTTCTACTCACATTAGGTACGGTATTTATTAGTACACCAGTTATACACACACGATTTGTAAGTCAGAAGGAACAGAAGGAATGTTTTATACCAACACAGTAAAGCACAGCACTAAAGTACATAAACGGAACGATAACAATTAGCAAACATAAAATTATTTAGCGAAAGCGATAAATCGAATGTACAATATACGTATCGCGTCAAGGTATGATATCGACTGGCACGGCGCACGAGTGCATTATAGGTATCGCGAGCACTCTGCGCAGGCGCACACCAAAGAACCGGTCCCGCACTATAGTGCGAGCCTCATATCGATAACTATTGTCGATATGTCCAACTGACAATATAAATATAAAATTATTGTAAATGTGTAATTGTATTAATACACTATAATAAGTAGGTAAGTAGCCTACATAGTAATTAACTAGTACCCGCATACAAATGTACTCTTGTATTTACATTTTATATTGTGTGGGTCTAAGCTATTTTCAATAATTTGTTACACATGTTTACCTCCAAGAAAAACATAAAAATTATCTGGTCACTGCCACTTGACACTTGACGTATGCGTTTAGAAATTGAGGGAATTCCATTGTTTTTTTTAAAGATATCTCTTGAATATTTTTTATTTTATTTTATAGTCTGTAAGCTTTTTTGTTTAAGTTTTTTTCTTTTTATTACTCTGGAGCTGGCATAATGTATGTATTAATTTTGTGCTTTTAGTTGTGATGAAATATAGTTTATTTGTATCTCTTACCGTTATAATGCACAACATAAGCATTGTAGGCAGGCAGAGTAAAAATATTACTAGTTACATTTATTATGTTTATTTATCTATATATTAGTGGTACATAAGTATACAATCATAATTATTATATTTATTAGTATATTATAGTAGTAATGCAACTTAAAACTAGCGATGATGATTTGGCGGATGATGGTGCTGACTCTCTCCTTCTTCTTCTTGTGACTTCCACTTCACATATTTCACACTCACACACATCTTCACATAGCTTTCACAGTCTTTATGTGTCTTTTGATGTTTCTGTGGCGACAGCATTCGTATCGTTTCCTCGAAACTTTAATGCAGTGCACCTCAATGCCCAGAGCATCCCAGCACACTATCCTGACCTCCTTGCCACTTTTTCGAACAACCGTAATGTCCATGCAATACTCATCTCTGAATCTTTCCTAATGCCTTGTCTCCCTTCTACCTTCTTACTTCTTACCTGATTTTGTCCTTATCCGTAATGATAGAATGGGCAAAGGTGGTGGCGGTGTGGCTGTTTATCTTAGAAATTACTTTTACAATATCCTTAATAAATCTCTCTCTGATTACTCCGAATCCTCTGAACACCTACTCTTAGAAGTGTTATTTGGGCATTTAAAACTTTTACTTGGTGTGTTCTACTCCCCTTATCTAAATATTGACTACTTCCATAAGTTTCAAGTCTGGTTAGAAAAAAATGACACTACTGTAGACCACACAATGATTATGGGTGACTGTAACAACTGTTTAGTGAACAAAGTTAATAAACTCCGTTAATCTTAATATCCTTCCCCTTAATCCAACATATTTCTTTCCTAACTGCACACCATTTTTCTTGATCTGATAATAGTTTCCTCGTCTGATCACGTAAGCGCACATGGGCAATTTACTGCCGAAGCCTTCTCCTACCATGACCTTATCTTCCTATCCCACAGAATTCGATCTGCTAAGCCCAAACCCCGTATTGTTATGCAGCGTAACTTCAACACAATTGACACCGATAAGCTTAAGGCCGATCTATGTATTCATAACTGGGATACGGTTTATAGTGCTCCCACTGTGGACGAGAAGATGGAAGTTTTTAACACACTTTTAATGCAAGTTTTTAATTCACTCCTCTGCGACCTACTAGGTTAAAACACCTGCCTGAACCGTGGCTAACTCACGAGATTAAAAGTGCTATAGCCAAAAGAAACTTAGCTAAAGTTAAATTTAGAAAGAACCCCACCGATTTGAACCATAAAATATATAAAGAGCTCAGAAATAGGTGCAGCAGACTATGCAGAGATGCACAGCGTCGCCACATTCATTCTTCAGCTAAGGTACCACACCTTAGCTGAAGAATGAATGTGGCGACGCCTTAACGAGTTCCTTAACTCCTTAGGTATTGGCAAATCAAGGTCCTCCCTTTCTCCCAATCTTGACCTTGATCCTCCGTTTTCTTTTTTGGTTTTTAAAGCCATCAGCCATCAAAGGAAGCTATGCCAGAGGTTGAGAAAACTATTTTAGCCATTAAGTTAAATGCTGAGGGTGTTGATGGTATTAGGAGGAGAATGATTACTCTTAGCCTTCCTATCGTACTCGCTGCCCTCTGCCACATTTTCAATTTCTCGCTTAGCTCCAGTACATTCTCCAGTTGTTGGCGAAAAACTGCAGTAATCCCTATACCCAAAGTGAAATGTCCTACGTTACCCTCTCATTTCCAACCTATATCCATACTTCCATTCCTATCAAAAGTCCTTGAGCGCCTTGTCTATCAAGAATTAAGTACTTTAATTCATTACAATGGTTTGCTCAGTCCTCTCCAATCTTGTTTTAGTCCCGCGCATAGTACGAATACAGCTCCAACCAAGGTTTCTGACGATGTGCGCCTGGCCATGTCTAATCAGCAACTTAATGTTTTAGATTTACTCGATTTCAGTAATGCCTTCAATATGTAGACCTTGACATCCTTATTGCAATGTTAGGCGCACTTCACTTCTCTGATGCTGTGCTGAAGTGGTTTCGCAGTTATCTTTTTGGGAGGCAGCAATGTATCATTTGGTTGGATAATTGGTTAATCATCAATGATCGGGTATCTAGGTTCTGTGATATATCTGCCGGTGTGCCTCAGGGTGGGGTTTATCCCCCTCTCCTTTTTCCATTTTTATCAATTTCCTTACTCCCCTCCTTTCCTGCTTCTTCCACCTTTATGCAGATGATCTTCAAATTTACACCCACGCTTCTGCTTGACCTTGCTTTGCTTTGCTTGAACGACCTTAGTTCGGCTTTTGCGGCAATTAATAAAGATCTTGCGACAATCCTCCATTGGAGTCAGTGCCATGGCTTAAGGGTCAACCCCAACAAGTCGCAAATTATAATCTTCGGCGGATCGAAGGAAATAAAGCGGCCTAACTATGACTCCTTGCCTAGTATAACTTTTGACAAAGTAACTTTACCTTGCAGTGGGGTAGTTAAGAACTTGGATATTTACTTCGACTCAACTTAGGTGGTCTCACCACATTTCAGAGGTAAGTCGTAAGCTTGTGGCGACTGTGTCGCAACTTTATTAGAATTATTATAATTTCTAAATAGCAACACTAAAATTATTACTTAAATGTTGGTCATCTGACAATTCAGATATTTATGTTGGCAGCCATTTTTTCACACACTTGGCGTTAGATATTTTCAAAGAATAACAACGATGTGAACAACTTGTGGGTTATGTTTGTGATATGAACGGAACTGTTGCGTGGAATGCATTATTGAACACTCAAATAAACTTCGTGGTGTGAACAAATAGTGAAGAAGCCTTTTCTTTTATCCTTTCATCCCAAAGTAGTGACCGCCTTCGTTAGTCAAGCCTACTTTTTCCGGTGCTGGAACTTCTGGCTCAATTGCTACACGACGCTTCCATTCGGACTTCGGGAACAAGAACTAAACCTGCTCGCTACACTCCGTGACTCGGCGTTCTCTTTCTGCATTTCAATCTGACGATTCTAAAAACGTATACACATTTTTTTATTTTTTATTTTATTATTGACTTTTTATCACCCCGCTATTTATCTATTTGATTTACCTCTCCTGTCCTGCAGGGTTGCCTGGAAGAGATCGCTTGTAGCGATAAGGCCGCCCTTGCCCACATTTAGATTATAAATTTAAGTAATTTTTGTAATTTGATTATACGTACTTTATAATGTGAGCAATAAAGTGTTTATCTATCTATCTATCTATCTAGCATAGAGGGATCTATATACCCCAAGTAACATTTTTTTCATAAAACTAGTATGAAACTGCTGAGTTATAGAAAAATAAAATAACTTTATACTCCAATTAAAATAAATCTATCTACTGGGCCACTTGATGGAGATTTTACGCCTCAAATTGACAATTTACAGCATGATAACCATAGACTATATAGATATGATGACAACGATTACCACAGATAAGTATTTTGTACATAAATTCTCTGATATTCGGAGATTCATAACTTTTTATTCCCAAGCCCTAAAAATATAATATTTTTTTTATATGATAACTTTTTCAGTACTATAATATGTTCGAAACTTGGCCGCTCTTGATGGAAAATCAGGCAGGATTCGCCAGTGTGCTTTGGCATAGTTATAGATTGTGTATAGATTTCGTTTTTAGCCTCATAAAATTATAATAATTTTATAATTTAGGGGTGGCAATCTAGATTATGTGAAGTGTTTTTTTTTTTAAATTTTATTTAACCCATCGTTCATTTTTTCATTTATCGTATCAATATTAGGTCTTTTCAAATGATGGCAATATTTGATACATGACTTTTTCACAAGATCAACCATATTAAATATAATATATTATAAGATATTTGATACATTATTTGCGAGTAATCGGCCTCCAAAGTGGTTTATAAGTTGCTCCTGACATTTCTATACCATAAGAGATAGAAACTTGTGGATTTCCATTCTGATAGGTCCTGTTAAAAATCAGTATGAAAAATATTTTAATTATAATTGCGCGTTGATACTTTGATAGTTACGGAACCCTCCTTAGACATGGTTAATCGAAATTTCCAAAAACAGAAGCTTAGCTTTGCTGTTAAAATAATATTATATTAAAATAGCTGTTGCCCGCGGCTCCGCCCGCGTAAATATATCCATCGGCAACACTGTGTTTTTTCGGGATAAACAGTATCCTTTGTTTTAATCCAGAGCTTGCACTACTACCATACCAAATTTAATCAAAATCTATTCAGTAGTTTTTGCGTGAAATCCATCCATCCATCCTCACAAACTTTCACATTTATAATGTTAGTAGGATAACATTCAACTCGACAAAATACAAGAAGATGTAATAAAGAAATACGGTGGGTTTTATTGTTACAAAGTTTAAAGTTTCGTTTCGATTCCGGATTCCTCGTTCAATTATTTTTGAGCGGAAACATTATTTTGCTTCATTACTGAGAAGTTAATTAGAACAGTTCATTCACGAGACGAGATATAGTTTTCTCGTTATAATAGTGAACGAAAATTCAATCTTGTTTAAGTTAGATATTGTTCAAGGTTTTAGTTTTTTTATTTTTTTATTTTGGGGATGTAGTTTGTTGATAGAGACAAAGAAGGTACAAATCGTCCCCACCCTTGTAGCACTACAAGACATATATTAAATAAAAGGGCGAAAAGCGTGTCATTTTATTGTATGAAAAAAAAATCTAAACTAAGGGAGAAAAAAGTTAATGAGGGTTAAAGGTTAAAAAAAAGTTTAAAAATCCTGTATTATTGCACCATTTCACAGTGTTGCTAATAGGGAATTTTTTTGGGAAGTAATGGTATTATACTGCAAACTTCAGAAAAGTGTTATATTTTGATAAACTGCCTCATATTTTGAAGAAATATATAGAAGAATAATAAAATGCTAAAAATAAGGTATTTCCTCAAATTTTTCGCACATAATGGGCACTGTCCAAAATCACATGTACTTTTTATTTTTTTTTCGTTGAAATAGGGTATTTTAAGAATATAAATTAAATATTTTTTAAATTCATTGGCTAGTTTTTTTTTTTAATTTTTTTAAAGTTTTCGGTTCTATGACGTTATCATCAGCGGCCAATTGATCAGCATTGAATACATAAAAATTTAAAAAAAAAAGAGAATTGTCAAATGTCAACAGGGTGTTAAATGTCATAAGAAATATTAACCTCAAAACCCTACGTCTCCTCCTCGTGTTTAAATTCTGGAGTAAAGAATTGATAGTAACGAGTGAGGCCAATGTTTTGGCCAAACAATAACAACAATAACAAAATTTTTGACATTCATCTGGGCGTTGTAAGAGAAGTCTAAAACAAATTAGGAATAGAAAATTAGCCTAACGGAATGTCGAGTCCGACTTCATGAAAACTTAAAATGCATCATTAGAATTTTGATAACTCAATTTTTCTAGCCAAGATTCGAATTTCGAACCCATAGATTGTGAAAAAAAAATACATCGTGTATTATTGCACCATTCGACAGTATCTCTAGTAAGAAACAATTTCTGGAAAGTAATTGTGAGCGAAAAACTTGCGTATAGAGCTTATTTTTAGCATTTTATTATTTTCACATATATTTCTCAAAGGAATTTTATGGAAATACAATATTTTCCTGAAGTTTGCCGTATACCATTACTTCCTAGATATTGTTCCTTACTGTGATGTACATAGCAATAAACCTTTTTACGTGTTATATTTTTTATATTGGTATTCCTTATGTCATTTTTTCGTTATGTCATTCTGTAAATAAATGGATTCAATGCAGCATGTTATAGCGAGTATTATTTTACTATACGCGTACATTTCAGTGGTGACGAGGTAAATTCAATCTAAAACAAGAAATATGTCTGTAGGTAAGTTGACAGAATACAATTTGGAGAGAGATTGCTGGGAATCGTACATCGATAGGCTAGAGCAATACTTCATATGTAAATTATAAAATAATATAAAAGAAGAGCTTAAGGTTGCAACGTTGATCACAGCTATAGGCGCCGAAACGTACGAATTGGTGACGAATTTATGTACTCCTCATAAACCAGCTACCGTAAACTGGGGTGGCATTGATTAGTTTTAATATTAAAATGTGTGCTGTAGATGTTACTCAAAAAGAACTGAAAAAAAAAACATTTAGGGATGGACACTGTATACACTTTTGAACAATAACTGGCAAAGATATTTTTAGTTTTCGAGAAAATAAATAAAAACACCGCTATCAAAGTTTTATTGAAGACGGGAATGCTTTGATACCACGAGATTTTTGTGGAGATATTGAAAGACGGGGTGTCTTTCAATATCTCAACAAAGTCTTTAGAAGTAAAAAAAACATAAAAAAATGTTTTTTGCTTTTGTAGTTTTCTAGATAAACTGCTTCAAACATTTTTGGGGTTACTTTGATTTCAGGGGTAACATTGATAATTTCAGTTAATAAATAGTGTTCAGTAGTTTTAATATTTGAGATAAAAAAAAAACAAATAGGTAGTCTTTAGTTTTTATTATTATCAAGCCTAAGGTGCATACAAAGAGTTTAGTACTTAAATTAAACTTCAGTCTTTAATTATTCACCTGAGATCAAAAATTACTTCTTAACTTACACATAATAATATTATTTTTTCAAAATCAAAACTTTTTATAAATATAAAGTAAAACTTTAAAAATAGTAGTTTACTTATAAATTAGGGTAACATCAGTCATAATAATAGAGATCTGAATTGCGCGAAAATAACAAAATACTTAACCAAAAATCTTTTAAAGTTCTTTGATCATTACTTCAGTAGGAAATTTTTATGATTCATTTTCCAATGTCGGCTTTGGAAGATACCTATGCAATAATGTCACTTTCTTCAATTATTGACACATCATTAGGGACCTCTCGAAAAATTAACTTAGATTTCTTGTAAGATTTATAGCCTTGGACAACTAGTTTCTTCTCATTTATGTCTGCAATGGAGCATACGTAGTGATAAGATTTTTTACCCTTTTGAGAACTAAACCTTGCGAGAATAAATTGTCCTATTTCCGGTTTTTGAGGGCCAGGATTGTCTTCCAATTCCTTCTCAATTTCAGACTCACAGTCAGTTTCATCGTCATAACCACCAAATGACGCAAATAAAGGACGTGCAGGTACCTCGAAAATACTTTCTGATTCAACTGGTAAAGGTGACCTCGAAATAGAGTTATTATCCAATGCAAGTGCCCCTTCAGGTACACCATTATTCTGATTTGATCCGGAGGTAGACGGGCATCAAGCGTTGCGCTACTTTTCCCTGGTGTAACATTCACTCTCTTCTTCCTTCTAGCTGGCTCTGATGTTTGTCCATAACGTTGTTCCCTCAAAAATTGTGTCAGGGAATCTCCAATGACGGTATTTATTTCAGGAGATGCATCATTGGAATCCGATGGCAGTTTTCACAAGACTCGTTCTCTGTCAAACGAAAATACCTGTGGCTTTGAAACTTGAAATCAAATCTCGTTTTACAGCAGACTGTTGAGGAACATCATCACTGTGGTCCTTTTTTGGTGGCTTTTTGTCCATTTTCAATATGGCTTGTCTGAGCAGAGATGGAAAGGACTCTTTAGGTATTGATGTTGCAACAACGTGCTTCAGTTTCCATTCTTCAAGGGTTTGTCTCCACGCAGTCTTCATTGGCCGAAAGAATCCAACATAAAGGGGCTGAAATCAGTGGCGTGCACAGAATTATGACACTGGGTATGCGGCGAAGTACTCGGTCACAAAAACTTTTTCGTTTATAGATTTTTAGCATAGCTACAGCCAAGCGACGGATCTCTAAGTCGAAACCATGCCAACAGAGCAAGTCTTAGATGTACTACTATTCATGTACATCTTCTACGGCAACGCAGACAAAACAGCAATCGATCGTCGCGGCGGAAGAAATTCTAATAAGTAAAATAATAAGCATATTTTAAAATATTATAACTACTCACCAGTCAGTCAGCTTCAATTTTCACATATTCAAGGTTCCGGTTACTTGTTCCGGTTACTATATCCCGATGTAAATAAACGCAAGATTTCAGCATCATTATCCAAGTGAGTGAGGCTGCGGAATAGAAATTATTTAAATCTGAATATCCCGAATCAGTCCACACTGTACTAGAATAACTTAATAATATGCAAGGAAAACAATATAATTTAATCGTGTGTACACAACCACACAGCCAGTTATACGTTTCATAACTTTCAACATGAAATTATCGAGTTACATTATTTTTTTGCTGGTTTAATTGTTATAACTCGGATACACACCTACCTTTAGACAGAATTTGAATCTTTTCACTGAATGACAATTGTGAGAACTTGTTATTTTTAATTTTTAATAAACACACATTATCAACGCAAACCCTTACAATCAAATAACATTTAAAAAAAAATCAACAAACGTACTAGTAAAAGCTTATCACTCCAATTATTATAGAAACTCAGTAAGAAACTGTTAAATTTATGTAATATAATAATGTAAAATTTCAAATGTTAAAATGAAAAATCTTTTAAGAAAACTATAAATAAACAGGAGCGATTAAATTGTAAACAATGCTTATTACATGAAATATGCAATATGGCCCCCGCAAAACACAAAATGTTTCTTCTATTTAAATAAATAAAACCTTACTAAACAAAAATGCATAATGTTGAACATGATTCATTAGATTCACGTCGTATTATTTTTAGTCGGATTATAGGCAACGAATAATTTCCGACAAGCCAGTTCGGCGGTGCCTGCCGCGGGAGTTACCGGTATATAATCATGTCGATATTCCTGGATATGTGCGTTTGCGAAGTATGAAAATAACACACACATGCGATGATTTTTCCTGCAGAACTTACCGGAATTAGTTGCTATTTATAAAATATTAGGCGTTTTTAAGTTATTATATTTTTTCAATTAATTTTTTTACTATTAATTAAAGCCATCTAAAACGTACGAACGTTTCATTAAAATATCTGTGAATGACAAGTAAAGCACTGCATTTCTGTCTACAAGGAGCGCACGCCCCTGGCTGACATAGATGAGTAGAGTTTGGTACAAGACATACAAAGCTGATATTATTAGACTCGCATTCCTTAATCACGTCACTATCAAGATTCAATGACAAATTGTCACCTATTAATACTTTTCGCCCTTCGAGTCTTTTAGCATGAGGCAAAAAAGAAGTCATAAACCAGTCTCTGATCAATTCAGAAGATTTCTTCTTCAAGAGTTTCCTCTGTGTAGTTTTTGTAGTTGCGAGTCCCGGCAGTTTTCTTATACGTCCGCACCATAGTGAAACTATAAAAACAATATAAATGTGATTAGATCGATAATACGTATTACAAAGTGTTTTATTAACTTTCGTTACAAAATGGGGTGAAATTGATTGCTATATCAATCTAGCCCCACATAGGCTATCAATTTAGCCCCCTATTGGAAAATCAATCAAAGAATCTAAAATGGCGACCTTATCCAGAAGTTGAAAAAGTATTTTTCTTCACAAATAAGTGTACAATTACGTAAACTAAATACAATAACCAATACATACATATCCATGGTTGCACATGTGAAGTTTTTCGAGTTCGTTTTTTAAGTACATTTCAATATTAGGTTTAAATCAATATTTTCATAACTTTTACTCACCTCCATGCGCCAGCGCTTCGAGAAAAATGGCCGAGATGTCACTCTTGTCATCAGAAAAAAACTCACATTCACTGCGTTTCGTTTCAAGCAAATAAATTGAATAAACCATAAATTTTGAGTAATCATCAAATTCGCCCCAGATCTCAAAGACACCCCGTTTTACGGTACCAAACATTATTCAGAGCTCATCGAAATTGTCAGAAAACATCCTAATCCTAAGCCATCAATATTAGCTGAATGATACAATTTTCGGAAACGAGTACAAAAACCCGCAGAAAACATTACAGATTTTATAGTCGATTTAAAGAGATTGTCTAAAAATTGTAAATTTATTAATGATTCTCTAATGGAAAACTTAAGAGACCAATTTGTATGTGGGGTAAAAAACGAAGGTATCAGACAGAGGCTATTCACAGAAGAGGACGTTACTTTTGATCGAGCTTATAACATAGCATTAGCTATAGAAATGGCAGAATCGAATGCAGCTCTTGTAGTTAGCAGTCATGAGATACCTCATACGGCCTTTATGTACTCTACAAGTAAACTTCGCAACGTTGGATCCCATGGAAATCGAGTTAAAAATTATGCTTAGGTCTTTTATAGAAAAGATGCTAAAGCTTCTAGATTTATGAATAATAATAATTGTTATATTTGTGGTTATCAACATAACCCGGAATTTCGCAAATTTAAATCTTATGTTTGCAAAATATGTAATAAGGAAGGTCACCTCAAACGAATGTGTCCGCGCTAGAGAGCTGCTACTAACTTTAATAATTTGGATGGAACAATAAGAGACAACAGCACTACTAGTAGTGACAGTGAGGAGGTATAAAATTATTCAATTAGAGCTCGTTTAAAGGATTTTCCTCCCTATACAATTTGTGTTACAATTAATGATAAACCTTTTAGTCTGGGAATTGATACAGGGAGCCTTACCTTATACCTTAATACATTAGGTGGTCCATATCAGAAACCACCTGTTTAGGTAATCCAAAACGCGCAAACGTTTCCCTCAATACCTTAATCCCTCTTCTTTAATTCCTTAAGTCCTCTGCATGTGAAACACTTCTAGCCACTTGCTGGTCGCGTCAATACCTACTAGAAACGTTTTACCATTTAACGGCCCCAAGAAGTCAACATGTAATCTAGACCACGGCTTAATCACCGCGATTAAGGTGTTGAGGGAAACGTTTGCGCGTTTTGGATTACCTAAACAGGTTGTTTCGGATAACGGACCACCTTTTTCTAGTAAAGAATATCTTGATTTTATTACGGCTAACAGTATTAAGGTTACATTTACGGCGATTTATCATCCCGCGTCCAATGGTGCCACCGAGGGTACAGTCAAGATATGCAAGCGAGCGTTGAGGAAATCGGCTCGTGATGGCTGCGATTTAGATGCAGCGTTACAGGCGTACTTGCTTGCATATCGGAACGTGGAGCACAGGCGCGTCGCCTGCAATATTGTTGCAACGTAGGTCGTTACGCTCCAGGTTAGACCTTTTGAGGCGAGATAGGTTTATCGAGGATAAAGTCCAGGGAGCAAATTACAATTATAATTACAAAGCAAATTACTGTCGCTGGCGGTAAAGCGTACGTAATTACGCGAAAGGTCAAAAATGGGTGCAAGGCAGAGTAGGAGAAGAAGTTCTCGGCACTACGTGGTTGATACCTGTTTTCGGTTTTTTATTAAAGGTTTGAAAAATAATGAACGAATTGTAATAAATGTAATGTACATTGTACATCACCTCTTAACACAAAAAGTAACACAGATTTTGGATTATCCCATTTATTCGCGAAACATATTACTTTATCCCGTTTAGAGCATTTCAATGCAGATCAAAAATATTTATTTCCAGTATATTTTTATTTTTGTGACTATTAAAAAATATATTTTACGTGATCTACTATTGGCCTAAAAACTAAATATTACAATTTACATATCATAATACAATTTCCTTTTTTTCTAAACTGTATAAGTTAGAAATTATTAAATAAAAAAGTTTTAAATAGCAAATTTTATAAGCTTTCTGAAACTAGTAGAGATATGATAAAAGCTGCTATAAAACGTTTTCTATTTAGAATCTCGAACTTCCATCGTATATTAAGTTCTTATTAAAATAAAGCCTCTCCCTAAGTTCACTCATTAAGTGGCAAAACTATGAAAAGATAGCTATTTAGTAAACTACCTTTACGTTTGTAGAGCATGTAATTCCTGGGGCTCAAATTGATATTTTGTACTGTCGAAGTTGAAGTAAATTCTAGAAGTTCGGGGCCGGTATATTTAGAGTTAGCGAAACTCGACCCCGGCGCAGTGAGTAGTCAAAGCACTTGTACCCCTGCAAATTTACCTGCCCGCCCCTTTGAGGATATGAATGCTGGAAGTGCAACGGACAAACATAGGAGACAATACGGAAACTTGTATACCATAATTATTATCTAACTTCTATACTAATATTATAAAGAGGAAAGGTTTGTTTTTGCATTGAATAGGCTCCGAAACTACTAGACCTATTTTGATGAAATTTGAAAGATATAAATTAGTTCGCGGAGAAGAACATAGGCTAGTTTTTATCTCGTCAAAGTGTACTATTCCCACGGGATTTCCTTTAGCGCGCACGAAGCAGCCGGCAACATCTTGTCGTATGTTAAAAATATGTGTGCGGTTCACGGGTGATTGAAACATTAAAAATATGACTTCTATGCTCTTTTATATGTAATAAAAGTACCCGCAGGCTTAGCATGCGCACCCTAGAAATACCGAAGAATCGACAAAATGACAGATTGAAGAAACATTCTTCAAGAGCAAATAGTTCTTATTGTAATGCAGCAATTAAGAACTATTTTGCAACGAACTGTTTTGGATAGAATATTTTCTTTAAAATTATTTATTCGGATCGCCATGCTAAGCCCGCAGAGTAACTTTGAGTTTAGCTCGGAGTTCATACTTGCGGCTTTGTTTTCGAGAAACCGATTATATATTATATACAAGATTGTCTCGTTTAAAGATGCTTTAGATAAATAATGATACGTCACTTAGCGATGCCTATGTCAAATCTCAAACATTTTTGTTTTCGAACTTTGTTTTTTTGTAATTATCAACTTGGCAACTTTGCTAAAGGCTCAGGAGGTCTACCAGCAGCCGGTATACTGCTTGAATCTCGTAAACTTGTACTAAATCTTGTAAAGGCAAAGATTTCAAAACTCAAGATAGGCTATGACGTACATTTGACAGAACAAATCTTCATACAAGGAAAAGTTACGCCATTTTGGGTTTCATCATACTTCAAATGTAAAAATGGCCCCAAAAATGTAAAAAGTGGGGCCATTTAACTGGAGACACTTTTTGCCTAAACATGCCTCGTCTATAATATATACATCTATGTGTAAAGGATGTTGTAAGATGTTGGTCTTCATCTTCGAAGATCACTACGTGTTCCAGCTTCGCCATGTGGCAAATGCGGTCCCGGCTTTCGTAGACCCAGGAGCATTTACCATGGTATGACGAACAACGTCTGTAGCACGCTCTCCTGATGGTGCTACAGACGGCTAACTCTGCATGGAGTTCACCAAACGTGTGTTTTAAGTAAATCCGTATGAAACACAAACTAAGACTCATCGATGAAAAGAACCAAGGACTATCAAAAATTTCGTAGATCTTCCATTAAAGTTTGTTTTAAAGAAAAGAAATAAAATAATTTCGCAAGGAACGAAACATTTTTATCACTACCTCACCAAGTTGTGAAAATTAAGAAACAACAGAGTAAAATAATTATAAATTGAACTTTCAGCGTCATTCGATTAAAATAATCATTACAGTCATTATCACAGGCATTAGCCTTGAAGAATATTTCGTATTGTATTAATAAAATGGTTCTTTCACCCCGGAGACCTTCTTAATAGAAGCGGAAATTAAATTTGTTGAACACTTGTGAAGGAATATTTTATAAGTTTAAATATTTATATAGTGGGTTTTGTGTTTGTTCATTATGTTTTTGACCAAAAAGGAATAAATCATATTTATTTTTTGATTTCACTCGTGTACTTTAGACAAGCTGTTTCGTTACTGGAATCAAATAAACACTAATTCATTTTAGATATTTTTTTACAATAAAGCTGTGTGAAATCCTACGATCCCATTTGTAATTTTGCTGTCTCGGCTTGAGCAGAATTTTTTTTTGTTAATATTGCCGTGACTTAATTAAAATTTGGACAATTAACAAAACCATCACGTAAACTAAAACGTGAATATTTGAATACAAATGCTTCATAAAGTTATAAACCGAACTGGCGCGGACGTGACTGATCCTCCCTTTACTCTATTTACACTTCTCCGTTACACTACTTCATGAATAATGAATTGGTATCGGAAGTTCGCACTTCTTTTGCCAAAACTTTTCTTCCTCTCAATATAATTGTTGTAAAACCCTATTTTGTTACGTGTAAAATATTATGTATAGTATCAGTCGATATAGAAACCTCGCACCTAGGCTTAGTTAGCCAGAAGTCTAAACTTCAGTAGTAGTGATAAAAACATCTACAGTTCACAAGTCACGAGTATTGGCCAATTTTTTTCCTCTTATACATAAAATTGGATTGCAATTCCAATGTCTCGCTAAAAGTCGAGAAAACCTGGACCGATTGGCTAATTTTGGTCTTGAAATGGTTGTGGTAGTTCAGGGAAGGTTGAAACGGTGAGAAATTTTGGAAATAAAATCGGGGAAATTAATAAAAACGACGTATTAATTTTCTCATACTCACCGTTCGCTGTGTTTAATTTGTCACTTGCCTGTCAAATATTTAAAAAAAAATCGGCCGGCCACAGTAAGTTGGTAAGTGTAGCTGTAGATGTAGATCTGTGTAGGTTTAGATGTCGGTATTGGGGTAGTCGTTTATTTATTCCATTTCATAGTAATAACAGAACAACGTGTGTCGGGTAGGGCTAGTAGGTATTATATAAAAACAAGGTGCGTAACGTAAGCATTATCGTATGAGGTAATGTAACGTTACAGAGTCTTACTGCAACTTTGAAGTACGTTTATAGAGGGTAGCCACATAATAGCCTCCGTAGTCTAGTGGTTAAAGCTTGGCTCTCGACTCGGAGGTCGTGGGTTCGATTCCAAACAACACACAATGTTGGAACAACAGAAACTGTTATTTCCACACACAAGACAGATGATCCATGCGTCGGATGAGCATGGAAAAAGTCGGACCTGCGCCTGATCTCTCGCCAGTTGTGTCGGTTATCCGTCCCACTGGGTTATGAGAGTAAAGGAAGAGAGAAAGCTCTTGTGTACTGCGCTCACACTTGGGCACTATAAAATTACTCCAGCTTGATTGGGTTTCAATGAAACCGGCCGCCGTCACCAAAATCGGGGGGAGTTATTAAAGGGAGTAGAACCGAGCATTATGTAGTGTGCTGGCAAGTGCAAATGATATTTTGCAAAAACACTGTCGGTTGTGATGTATTTTGGTTTCTTTTCCTGAGAGTATCAATTTAATTTAATTCCTGAGAGTTTTTTTTAAGTATATGTCACCGTATAATTGTAAATACCGGAAGATTATAATATGACTAGCGAGGTTATAAACTGTCAGAAGATTGTGAACCTGAACATACTGCTTACAATTTAACGCATTATTCTTCGTTAGATTATAATAATAAGTATATCGAATAAAATCCGTATTTGATTATTGATTGGTTGAACGGCATATGTCCCGCGCCGCTACATTTGTTTGTTATTCGTTTGATATCAAATGTTCTGGTGATTGTTAATTAATTTGATAAAGGTTCATAGCTTTATAATTATTTATATACAGTTTTTATGTAAGTAAAATTAATTGAATGATAAATTAGTCAAGAGTCAATACAGACCAATCAGGAATAGCCTTCGGATAGTTGACAATTTGACGGGCGACTGATTGTAATATAACACTTTCAGTTCACCAGATTTTAATATAACAAAAAATAATTCGTTAAATTGTTACAAGTATGTTCGGGTTTACAATCTTTTGACATTTTACAATCTCGCTAGTAATGGCTTTACGGTGACATAAACATTAAATTGGAACGAATACTTTAAGTGAAAAAACCTTTAAGTACTTACATAAAACATCGCAACCGACAGTATTTTTCATTGCAAAATATAATTTGCACTTTCCAGCATATACATACAGGCAAGAACAAACAATGAAACAAATTCCGAAAGCCATTGACACATTTACCCTATTCCCGAGACCTCCGTTTAAAACACGAATATATTTGCCTCCCGCTGAGCTGACACTGCCCTACGATATGACTTCTCCAATATTGAGGAGCTTCATACTGCGGTTGGAGATTTCGGTTTAACCTATTTTCCTATAAATATTCATGACGATTTTTGTGAAAACAATATGAACCAGCCAATTTTAAATAGTTCACAATTTGTGCCATAATAGTAAATTCGGCTTACGTAATGCGAATTAGCTCCAGCTTTGTGTTTACGAACGATTCGTACTTCGTACAGATTCACTTTAATTCCCCGTCTTAATAATCTGCTGATCTTATAGAAAATCAGTACGTGTCCTTGAAACATTTAATATAAACGCAACGCAACGTAAAAAATCGTAACGTTATATTCGGTGTGAGGAGCGCCTTAAGGCCTGGGGGCACGCAATACGATTGCTAAGTCATAATGTCAATATAATATACTTTGTACTCATAAATCTGGCTGCGATAGTTCGGGTACCATAGAAAAAAGATTACAGAATTATTTTCAAAGAGAATATTATGAGGCTACAATATTTTACTCAGACAAAAAGTATTAATCATAGAAACCGTTGAAAAAATCATAAGTGATGTGTATATTATGTTAAATAATCATCTATGCATATGCAGGCTGAAATAAAAGTTATTTTTATTAGATTGTAATAGTTATGATTCCGAAAGACAATTGTTTAGCTTTACCAATGACATATATGTATTATTAACTGATCCTGATACGTGTGATAATGTTCTAAAATTCCTCAAATATTGTAATTTATATGGTTTAATTAAAACAATGTATTAATTAAAATAATAGTGGTCGCTGATAACCTATGTACTTCCAAGCGACCTTAAATAAAAAGAAATAAAAAAGTTATTTAATTTCAATTTAATTTTAATAATATATAATGAAGAGTATTGTCAATTGGGGCCAGATGGTCAATGATTAAACATTGGCAGTTACCCCAACTAACATTATGTAACTTTGATGACTCTGTATTTTACATACATACTTTGTGTAACTTGTAATTACACAAAAATTGTGCACATTTAGCGCCGTATTTAATTTGTGACCGCTTACGTGTAGTGGCAGGTTTTCATTACCGCTTTTATTCGACCTACCCTCATCAGCCTTTGAACTCGAGACATAATTTGCATGTTGGGTTTACATAGGTTGGATTCGTTTAAATTATATTTTATTCCAAGTGCAATATTTCGGGTTCGTTCTAAAATAAAGTAACCGAGAGCACAGATTAAAGAAAGAGGAACAGAAAAACAGCTACTTAGTTGGCTTTCGATTTGATTGCACTACTACACAAGAATACGGTGTGTCCGTGACTGTGTGAAAAAATTGTGGGCCGTTGAAAGGGACGTCAAAATTTTGAAATTTGGATCTATTTGGCTCATTCTATGAAAGCTCTCTGTACGTATATTTTCTACTCTGTGCCGAGAGCCAGTCAGGGAACGGTTTGTAGAAACGAACCCTCGTTTCGTGTCAATACGAAATAGGTTTTTTTTTAAACTGCTTCCAAAGGTCTCGTTCAATTTCGTTGAAATATATTGTGTTGGAAAGTCGTCTCCAATTCTATAGGATAGGGATTTCCCTATCCTATAGAATTGGAGGTCATCTATTATTTTAGGCACGCTAAATATCAAACTTATAGATATAATAATATAATCTAATCTAATTTAGATTTTCATGTAATATAATGTGAATTGTGATTTCTATATCTGTATATCTTATACTTTAAATTAAACTGCAAGCTAAAAGTTAAAGCTGCAAGTATTTACCTACATTAAAGTTGTTTTTCAGGGAGTTTTGGCGTAGACAAATCGGCCTAGATATATTTTATCCCTGGGAAACTGCGCATTTTTAAGTTAAATATATTTTTTCTTTCGACGTGCAACAATATATCAATAATTTTGACTCTATAATGTCAGTCCGATTAGCAGTTTGGTTAATTTTTGCGTTGTTCGGAAATCCGGAATGTGGTGAGTTTAAACCCTAGTAAAATATAAAAGCTCAACTCATAAGCCATTGAAGGCTTTTGATTCGGCAAAATTGTGTGCTACCTCGCGTGATTCAGATAGTATTATAACTCAATAACATGCCCCATTTTCTAAAATACGGCGAAGTGCTATTAAAGCAAACATGAATTATCTTTCAAAGTTTCCATGAAGGTACATTTTCAATCTGCGCAAAAGTAGCGTGATACGTAAAATATTTTCCTCGAGCGTATTTTTGATATCGCTACACTAATATCAATAAATTTCGCTCTGGGGCAATTTAAATAAGAGCATAGAGAAGACTTATTGCTCCTTTGAATATTTTGATGGGAAACTTTGCGAGATTCCGTTGCGTTTCCATTGTCGGTTTGTCGGAAATATTTCAACAGCTTCCGTTAATGCTACTTTTACACTTACAACTAGCTTTTGTGTATCTACTGAGCAAATTTACTCATAGGAATACTATTCTATTATTAGCTATGTGCACAGCTAAAATACATCAATCGCTACATGTGCATTAATAGAATGAAATATTATTTCATTGCTTTCCACACGTTACACTCTGTATGAAAATAAAGGCTTTGTGGTAACAACACAATACAATAACGAATTTTCATAAAGAGCTGGTGAAGGAGGATGGCCATTCTGGTCTACCTACTCAATATACACAAGCGATATGTTATTAGAAATGTCTTTTAATACTTTTATGGCCGTCAATGCGTGACTATTGGAATTTTTGTACAGACGTCAAAGCAAAAAAAACTCAGTTTTAAGTCCTTTTGCTTGAGTATATATAGTTTATATAGTTTGGACTGGGGAGCGTAGAAAAGTTGTTTTTCATCATAGAAAAGCCATGATGCAGCACGAATGGGCTGGCCTGACCGGAAAAATAACACGAGTTCATAGAAAATTCGCGTATTAAGGGGCAAATAAAAAAAAATATTTACCTGGTTTACAAAAAAATAAGTATTGGTTGGTAGGGACAAATTCTGGAAAGTAATAAACATCGCGGCAAACTTAAGGATAACGTAGTATTTTAATAAATTGCTACATTGTTTGAAGAAAAGTCCTGGAATAATTGATATAATATGTTTTAATTTCTCATAACAGGCAAAGAAGTTATACGTCAAGTGTCTAACCTACCCCAACGATATAATAACTCACGTTCAGAAACTTCAATCTATACAAATAAATATAATTGAAGTATCCGTTTGTAATTTCTGATGAACAGCTTTTCACCAAACGCACAATATGAAAGTATAAACGGTACTTACAAGCAGCCTCGTATCTAAGCGGGGGCAAACCGGGCCACTTGCACCGGGCGGCATTTTCATGGGGCGCCAAATCCTTAAGACAAGAATTCGGAATGTCGATTTCGAAACATAATAGTCAGTGCTACACACGCCAAGTGATTTATGAACGTGATAGATTGACCTGTAGAATATCAAAATTACAAGTGTATAATATAGAATTTAAGGATTCTATAACCAGGAATTTATTTACTGATATTTCAATTCGAACATGTAATTGTTATAGCAAATACATTTATCTCAACCTACCAAAGCAATTAAAGGTAGCTATAATATTATATCATACATACCATTTTTATATTTATAAAAAAATTAAAACTAATCAACACAAAAGAAAAGGAATTTATTAAAATTACTACAAACTTAACAAAGAAAAAGGCAACATGGACAGAGTTTTAAACGTAACGAGCACGCGAAAATGTGAGGAGAAAATGGACGAGTCGACGGGCGCGTTCGGCTTATATAGCCCGATCGTCTCGTGACGGGAATCTGGCGTCTTCTTTGTCTTGATCGGTAGAGGGCGCAGGCGGCGCAGCTAACACGGCCTCTCCTGACGGGCCGGCGTCCTCGCTGGCTTCAGACGAGACCCTCTCGACGATGGCGGTGACTTCGATAACCCGTGTGGCAGGTGTCTCCGGGGGACCAGTGTCGGAGATGGCTGGTGTTATAGGTTGAGGCTCATCGTGGTCATCATCTGTAACAGTTAACACAAACAATTGAGTCTCTCAGTCTTGGTCCACGGGTCACGGTCACGAATCACATAAATAAGTGTTGAACCAGTCAAAGCAATGCTTTTGAGATGCAAATCAAAAACTTATTTTATTGTTCTCACTGTCTACACTAATAGTTCCCTGTGGAACTTACACGACACGCTAGGATTTATATAGGTCTTTTCTTGATGTGCTGCAGCTTGCAAGTCAACCTCAATACCTTCATCTGAGATTCAGGGTTTACGATGGTCTTTTCTTGTGAGTCAACCAAATACCTTTATGAGCGTACGTGCAGGTTTTACAGGGGTCTTTTCTTTCGCAAGTCAACCCTTTACCTTTGCTCACACTTTCGACCAGGATAAGAACAATAAATAAATAAACAGATCTCAACAGGCAAAGCGTCTGAACTTAAAATTACAATTAACATTAAAAATATTACTAATAAAAATCTTACTCTCGAAAAACGCTGAGCACGTCTCGGGTGTCCACTCGCCTCGCCATGGAACCATGTACTCGGCAGCGGCCTGAGTGGTTTTTCCGTACGAACCAGCGATAAGCCTAAGTTCGTATCGTCCATTTGGCAAGATTTTTATTACGCGATATGGACCCCGCATACCACTAGCAAGTTTCCCTGCACACTGAGAACGTTTGATTACGAAAACCGAGTCGTTCAGTGCAAATGTCTTAGGTGGCGTGCGATTTTGATTAACTCGCGCGTCTTGGGTCGCTGGATTTTGCGTGAGTAAGTACTCAGCGCGCTGGCGACGCAGCTCACGGCGAGCCTCACGGTTGGAGCTGCTACCGGTCGAGGCTAAGTCCCTGACGAGAGACTGTATGACCGGCGTGGTTGAATCGGTTCCGATCAACAGGTTGAGGGCGGACGCCTGTGTTGTCTTTTGTTTTGTTATATTAAGTGCTAATTGTAATTTCCACAGCACGTTGGACCATAACTCAGACCTGTGATTTACTTCTACCCGTATCATATTCAAGACTGTCCGACAGTAGCGCTCGATTTGTCCGTTCGACTGATGCATTTCGGGGGTGATAAAATGCAATTCTATGCCAAAGTTTGATGTCCAGCTAGCGAACTCGTTACTCTCAAACATCCGTCCGCGGTCACATACTAAGGTACGTGGTGTGCCAAAAATTGAAATAGCGTTAGTAATTACACGTACAAGTTCGGCACTATCTTGCCTATAAATTGGATAAAGAAGACAATATTTTGAAAAAGAATCTATTAACATCAAAATAAACTTATACCCGTTGGATTCGGGAAGAGGGCCAAGTACGTCAGTATGTACTGTTTCAAAGGAAGTGGACGGCTTTGTCCATGATACGATTGGTTGTGATGGGGCACGAGGCACTTTTTTATGGGTAATACAAATTATACAATGTGATATATACTTTCTTACAAATTGACGTATGCCAGGAAACCAAAAGTGTTTCAAAATCAGATCTAAAGTTTTGTCGGTACCGATATGTTGGTGTTCGTCGTAGAACGCGCGCAGTAAACTTAGTCGATAAGCTTTAGGGACATAAAGTAGTCGAGAAGCTTCGTCGACCGGACTATACTTGTAATAAAGAATGTCGTCCTTCCTAACATAGCGTGAACTGTCTAACAGTCCCGCCTGTAGTTTATTTATTAATAAAAGTGTCTCCTCGTCTGCGGATTGGGCTAATTGTGCCCAATTAAGGGGTTTTCTGGCAGTGACAACGTTCACGGCATTACGACTGAGATAGTCCGCGTGTGGTAGCATAGCAACCTTCCTATACTCAAGGACAAAATCGAAGTCCTGGAGGTACATCCACCAGCGTGCCATTCTAGGTTGGAGATCCTTTTTACGCTGTGTTATTTTTAAAGCGTTACAGTCTGTTATAACTTTGAAGGTCTGGAACGTTTGAGGTTTGAGGTCTCCAACTCTTAAGAGTGGTACCTTGGTTCTGCGCCAGTCGTTACTTTACTAAAATACGCTACCGCGTGCTTTCTGCCGTTGGAGTGTGTTTGTAATAAAACCGCGCCGTAACCTAACGAGCTCGCATCGGTGTGAACCTTGGTCTCGAGACTCGGGTCGAATATTATCAGAACGGGTGCGCTAGTGAGATGGTCAATAATTTCGCGCCTAGCACGTTCCTGTTCATCACCCCAATGAAATTTTATATTCTTGCGGATTAAGATTGCTATAGGAGCAGTTTTTGCAGCGTATCCCGGGACGTACCTTCTAAAGTAGCCGGCCAGGCCAAGAAACTGTCTTAACTTGTTTTACATTTTGAGGCTTAGAAGATTTAGTCAAGGCCTCGACCTTATGGGTGCTCGGCCTTACCTGACCGTCACTTATAGTCCTCCCGAGATACTCCACTTCATTGGTCAAAAACGAGCACTTTTGTAAATTAATTGAAAATCCGGACTCCGTTAATAATTTAAGTACGGCATCTAATAATGACAGGCCTTCATCAATGGTGTTACTAAGCAACAAAACATCGTCGATATACACTAAAACTTGTCCCGATTCAATGAAAGGTCGTAAGGTATTAGAAATAATTCTCTGATAGACAACGGGTGCGTTCGCAAGGCGGTATGGCATTTTTAGATATTCAAAGTGACCTTCGGGCGTCACGAACGCAGTTTTGTCCACAGAGTCCTCACTGACCTTGATCTGATGAAACCCTGTCACCATATCCAACGCAGTAAACAATTCGCACTTCCCGAGTCTATCTATATGGTCATCGATCAGTGGAAGCGGGAATCTATCCTTTATCGTGATGTTATTTAGTGCCCTGTAATCAACGACCATTCTATCCTCGCCATTCTTTTTCTTTACTAAAAGAACTGGGCTCGAGTACGCGGATTTAGACTCACGAATTATACCTTTCTGTTTGAGATCGCTAACAATGGCTCGTACTCGTAACTTTTCATCGTGGGACATTTTATAAGGACGGTAATTAACGGGCACGTCACTCGTAAGACGAATATGCATGTTCCCAGTTTTTACCGTAGTAGTAGCCGTCCCACTCAAAAAGAAGTCTGAATATTTCCGTAATACATTGTTTAACCGTTCCTTATCTTTACGACACAAAGGGGTGCTTAAACTATTTAAGTCGTCATTATTAAAAATCGTTACATTATTAACAGAGCCGCTATCTCTCATAATACGCTGTGAATTACCCGTACGAATGTAGGCGATTCCCGGCCGGTTCAACACATCGGTGCCGATTAGCACCGGCGTGCTTAAACAACCAGCGGGGACTACATGAAAATCAATCTCTAAAGTAACTTCATCGAACTCGATTGGTAACGTAACATAAAAGTCGGATCGTACTTCCGTACCGTTCAACCCGTATAATATTTGTGTATTACGATTCAGCCGGCAAGAAAAATGTTTTAGTAAATCTTTTGAAATAAGCGATATGCACGAGCCACTGTCGATCAAAACATCTGTGGGTACTCCGCACAAAACCGCACTAATTACTTCCCGATTGTTACATTTGTTTACTATTTCGCGGCAAAAATTAACGTTCGCTTTATTACGCGAAAGTGACCTTTGTTTAGTAAAACATTCTTCCTCCGAATGACCTATTTTTTTACAAAAGTTACAATGGGGATTATCTAGAAACGATCGGGGGGCGTCTTGATTTGAATTATTTACGTTAGTCGCGATATCGGAATCTGAAGATAATTTCAAACGCTTGCTACAATTAATACTTTTATGTCCAAATTGTTTACAGGTGTAACATTTTAATAATCTAGCACTGTCGCTCGAGCTTGCATTGCGCTTCCTATCTTTCTTATCGCGGACAAGCGTACCGAAACGGGAATGACTATTGCGCGCACTATTATAATTATTATTTGCACTTGAATGACTCAGCGGCATAACATATTATGTCGATAAAAACTCCACAATAGATTCGGGCGTCAGCTTTGCGTTCGTAGCTGAAGCGCGAATTTGAGGATCTTTGATCCTAGGTACGATAATTGCACACAATAAGTCGTCGCTTAAACCATTAACAATACGCAAACGTAACAGGGACTTACGTGCATAGTCCGCGTATGTGGAGTATTAATCAGATTCGGTACACATAACATCAAACAGTATATTCGCAATGTCAACTCGTCGGGGACAGAGGGCCTTTAATTCGGATTTAAAATTAACCCAATTTCGATCTGTACAACCCCAATCGCGCAGCCATGCACGTGCATCACCCCTTAAACAAGAACCGACGCGAGCTAAACACTTTTTCGTCCCAATTATTTTGAGCACGTGCACGGTCAACCTCGTCACACCACGCGTTGACATCGTGAATACTCGGATCGAAATCAGACACATAATAATGGGTAGATCTCACCGGATTTAAGTTTCTTAGCGCCTCGATGAGACGCTCCGTTGTCGGCTCCTGGCTCGACGAAGGCGTGGCGGTGGTGCAGCGTGGCGAAGTGAACAGCTCGCTCGGTGCCACGGAGCTCGCACGTGCCTCGGTCGGCCGAGGCGTCGAGCTGGCCTCGGTGCCAACGATAGCGCTCGTACTGGGACCGGGCGCCGGTGCGGACGCCTGCTCGACGGGGCGCGCCGCTGCATCGGGAGGCGCCTCGGGGCTCGTGCGCCGCTCCAGCGCAGTGAGCCGGCTGAGGATAGCTTCCATCGTAGCGCCCAGACGATCTATTCCTATAGGAGGAGGCGTGCGCTCTCGTTGACGTTTTTTACGCGAACCACTTGACATTCTAAAAACTTGAACTACGAAAATTTAACTACGCAAAATCAGAAATGACACTTGGCGGTATTGGGACCTCCGAATCTCACTTCTGATTTTATATTTATAAAAGAAAATTAAAACTAATCAACACAAAAGAAAAGGAATTTATTAAAATTACTACAAACTTAACAAAGAAAAAGGCAATACGGACAGAGCCATAAACGTAACGAACACGCGAAAATGTGAGGAGAAAATGGACGAGTCGACGGGCGCGTTCGGCTTATATAGCCCGATCGTCTCGTGACGGGAATCTGGCGTCTTCTTTGTCTTGATCGGTACAGGGCGCAGGCGGCGCAGCTAACACCATTTTCTAAAAATATCTTTAACATTGTCACAGTTTAAAACATAAAACAAAGAGATTAGTCAAAATTATTTATTAATTCGGAAATAATATAAAACAACATGTGGGTAGCTATGAGATTTAGTAAAAGACTCACTTTCTATTTGCAGAACACAATCTAACAACACAATTACTAATGACATTATATCCCTTGATATTATTATATTACATAAGGTTTAAAGTAATTACAGATAATTTAAACATTAAAACCGTTTGTGACTTATCATAGCTTTTACATTTAGTGCCGCCTTTAACGATTCAAATCATATAGCAATATGCATAACAGCTGAAAATAAAAATAAAACCCAGACGATATCATACTTTGTAAAATAGCAACGTTCCACATTTATTTCCAATTATAATTACATTATTTTTCTTTCAATTATTTAAAATTATAAGACAAAAGTAATAACCATCAAATATCAGGGAATATATAAACTAATTAAAATTAAAGAAATAGCAAACAAGTACGTCACCTGAGTATATCAGCTTTAGTGAGAGAGAGCCCCTAACCTTTTTTGTTTTGTTTTTTTTTTTCGAAAGGGTCTACGCTAAGGGTCGGGTTTAAACCGCTGTTGCAACGTCGGACTATAACTAGCCTGGTGGAAAAAAATTATGGAAAGGATGCTTCTTCCATGTGAAGGCATCATAAATTTCATAGATTATATCGTCGTGTTTGGTTGTAATGAAACAGATCATAATGCTTTGTTGAAAAATGTTTTACAGGTCCTAAAGGAAAATAATGTATTGTTGAATGATAAAAAATGTATATTTAATCAGTCCATAATTTAATTTCTTGGCCATGAATTATCAACAGAAGGCATAAAACCATTAGAAAAATACAATAAAGCTATATCAACTTTCAGAGCACCAAAGACTGTAGAGGAAGTACAAAGCTTTCTTGGTCTCGTAAATTACATTGGGAAATGGATCCCTAATTTAGCTACAGTAACAGAACCAATTCGTGAAATTTTAAGACTTAAGCTATCCAAACACGCCAATATTGCCGAATTTTGGAACAAAATGCAAGCACTTGCGTTTGCGGAACTGAAACAAAGTTTAAGTAATTTTCTTACTCTAGAATTTTATGATCCTCATGACAAAACGAAAGTGATTGCAGATGCAAGTCCTGTAGGACTAGAAGCAGTTCTTATTCAGCATGACACACGTGGACCTCGGGCCATTGCATATGGCCATAAACGTTTAACGGACGTCGAAAAACGATACTGCCAGACAGAGAAGGAGGCTTTGGGACTGGTTTGGGCCATAGAACACTTCAGCATTTACTTACATGGTTTGAAAGAATTTGATTTGGTTACAGATCATAAACCGCTTAAAGTGATATTTGGCCCTCGATGCAAATCTTGTGCACGCACACGATGAACGATGGGTTTTACGGTTGCAATCTTATAATTATATATAGTATATTATTCTGGGAAAAACAATATAGCTGATTCTCTCTCCAGATTATGTTCAATGCAAAATTCAGACCCTTTTGACAATAAACATCATGTAAATCAAATTGTACAATTTGCAAGGCCCACGGCAGTATCTATGGAAAGCATAGTTAACGAGATTACAAAAGATGAGGAATTACAATTAGTAAAAGTAATATCGAGCAAATCTTAGGACCCTAAAGTAATTAATTATAAACTTTTTGAGACTGAGCTTTGGGTCGATGAAGACGTCTTGCTACGTGGTAACAAAATTGAGATTCCCGTCGTGCTACGTCAACAAGTGCTATAATCGGCACATGAGGGTCATCCGGGTATTGTGGCCATGAAAGGCAGATTACGGGCTAAAGTGTGGTGGTCAAAATAGACAAAGATGCTGAAAACATCGTTAAAAGTTGCAAGAGCTGCACCTTAGTCTCGGGAGCTAACCCTCCTGTGCTGATTGTTTTAAACACTTACGGATTGTGTCGCGGTGCACTTTTCTTTTTCCGACGTTTCGGCTACTTTCCAGCAGCCGTGGTCACGGGAGGACTGAGGTGTCAATTGTCCTATTTGTTGAAGTTATTCAAACTACCCGAAGATTCTTCAATTATTATTTGTGTTCCGATCCACGCAAAACATACTAACAGTATCTTGAAGCCGCGGTGATTTTAAATTACATTTTATTTTGTTAATTATTGGATCCCAACTAGATGGCAGTACCCAGCCATCTTCTCGGTTAAAATTAGGGTACTTTTTAATTTCTATAGCCTCGCGTATCATTCTTGGGCGATAACGGTGTTCCTTTGCCAGTACTTGTGGCTTATCAAATCTTATGTAATCCTCCTGTGCTGATGAAGAGACGTGAATTGCCATCTCAGCCTTGGGTAGATATAGCGGTAGATTTTATAGGTCCACTTCGCAGTGGACATTATTTGTTTGTAGCTATAGATTACATATGTGGATAATAAATATATCAATAATAAAGGACTGTGTCATCCACGAACATAGCTAATTGCACCTTAGCGTGTTTAGGGATGTCACTAGTGTACAGGTTATATAGGGAGGGCCAGAGGACCGAGCCCTGCGGTACTCCCGCCTCCATATATCTTGGCGACGACTGTGCGCCTTCTACGCGGAAATGAAATTTACGATTTTTTAGGAAGTTACTAATTAGTAAAACAAGATAATCGGGTATGCCCATTTGATAGAGTTTGTATAACAGTCCGTTATGCCAAATTTTATCAAAAGCTTCTGCAAAAGCTTCTGCAAAGAATACAGCGCATGTCGTCTTCCTGTCGTTTTTGCTAGTATTTATTTACTTCGTTAAGCGGTGTACTTGAGCGGGACAGCTGTGCATTTTGCGGAAGGCAAACTGCTCGTCTGGAAGGAGTTTTTTGTCGGTTATAACGTCATTGAGGCGTCTTTTAATTACTCTTTCATAGACTTTACTAAGGGAGCTAATGAGACTTATTGGATGGTAGCTACCAGGCACCTTCCGGGGTTTCCCCGGTTTGTGGATAGCTATGACAATAGCTACTTTCCAAATGTCTGGAAATGAACATCCTAATAAGAGGGCGTTAAAGATGTTCACTAGGAGTTGAATAAGCTCGGACAGTAACATTTTAAGTATTTTATTTGAAATACCGTCAAGGCCTGGGGCCTTTTTGGCATTCATACTCTTAATAATGTCGTTGACCTCCTCCGAGTCGACCATCCTCACCCTATCTACATCAGGTGGCCTCGAGAGTCGGCTGTCGACCTCGCTATTCACTAAGTTAAGGTGCACGGGATCAATCGGGAGAGTACTCGGCCGGCACTGTTGTTCGAAATTATCAGCTAGGCATTCGGCCTTGTTTATGTCTTCGAATGCAGGAGGACGATTTGGTCTTTCTAACGGAGGCATGTCTCTCTCCGTGTTATTTTTGAGGGCCTTCGCGAGTGGCCAGTACGTCACGTGTGACGATTTTAAATCGCTTAGAAGTCGATCCCAACTCTCGGCTTTGTGCTGTTTGATCCTAAACTTTACTTCCCTCTCGTAGTGACGGAGGGCTTTCCTCCACTCTTCCGACGGGTAGCGATCATATGTGCGTTTGGCCGCATTCCGGAGTCTGATGGATTCCTTTATGTCCTCATCTCCCTAGATGAGTTCTCTATGGTCGCTACCAGGTGATCGGTCAAGTTGAAGGCGGCCTCTATGGCTGTCTCTTTACTATCTATACAATCGGGAATTTTATCGAGGTGACTAGATTGGAGGAGTTTGATGTTCTCCGCTAATAATTTATAGTCTACTATCTTCCTAGTACTAGAATTGTTGGGGTTAAGACTACCAAGTGTAATCGTAACCGGTCTGTGGTCTGAGTTAAGCTCGTGGAGAGTCTCAATATAGATATTGAGAGAAACATTTTTGACTAGAGCTATGTCTATCGTACTAGGATCGCGTATGACACCGTTGATGTTTTCATTGGTGTCATAGCGAGTGGGGTCAATGGGAGCTAAAAGAGCAAAATTTAGAGTATCGGTTAAACTACAAAGAATGATGCCGTTTCTATTGTTTCATACGTTGCCCCACTCAGCGTGTTTGCAATTTAGGTCGCCGGAAATGATGACGGCGTTGCCTAAGTTAAATAGCGATTGCAGGTCGCTAGAATGTAGTTCTTTGAGCCCCTAACCAGGTATGTCGTCCTTTTTATAGACTACCACCACCCCCGTCTTGGGGTTGCCATAGTTTATGCATAGACTATAATTATTATAGGTTTAAACGACAAATACTTTTATACATTTCGTCTTCACAATTACACAATTGTATTGTAATAATATTAATCATTACATCATCGACTCATAACCAACTAAGGTTTAATATTTACCATAGTCGGTATTATTATATAGTATATTGGCTACACCAATATTAATGCCGTTTGAATACGGCATTAATATTGGTGTAGCCAAATATTTAACGGAACTAACGAAACGAATTGATATGTTTTATTTAAATTGATATCCGACTTGTGTATTTTATTACCGAGAAATATAAAGTATGTTTGCTTCATGTTTGTACGAACGTACGAATATTTTATCGATATCTATACCTCTACATATAACCATATCTAATAAACGCATCTTAATAGATCAAGTAATTTTTTTTATTCGCGTGCGTAGTAGGTATTTGAAAACAAAACTACCTATGCGACAGACTTTGAGGAGCTCATAGATTCTTTCGCATAAAAGATAGCACGCCGTAGTAGAAGCTGTAGTCTTTTCTGGTCATATATTTTTCTGTGTTTCTGTGTCACAAATAAAGTTATTTAAGATAGATTATATTTATTATATCAACAAACACACAGAAAAATGGAACCTATTTGTGAGTTTAACAGTTTTTTTCAAACACTAAAGGGATAGAGCGCTATTACCAAACTTTTGCCCCGGTTCGAAAAAATCGTGGATCCGGACTGTACAAGTTACAATAAAAAAACAATTTTTAATTTTTTTGTCTGTACGTCTTGTACGTCTGTCTGCCTGTTCTATATCTATAGAAATAAATAAAATTGTATTGCCTGTTTGTAATTTTAAAATAACAGCTTTTCATAAATACATATGAAAGTATATATACGGTAGGTACTTCCAATAAAAATAAACAAGTTTTTTTTATTATTTTTTTGTCTGTCTGTTTGCTAATCTCTGGAACTACTGGACTGATTTTCACGGGACTTTCATTTGCAGATAGCTGATGTTATAAGGAGTAACTACTTTCTACCTTAGGGTTCCATTTTTAAAAATAGGTTTCCGTTCCTAATGGAAAAGAAGTTGCGGGCACCAGCTGGTTTTTAACTAAAATTGCTCTATTCATTTTGACGTGTAATACAAAAACCCCATTATTTCCATTTTTTGGGCTTATGAAAGAAATAATGTACAAGAAATACCCTACCAGCGACATATTACGGCTTGTTCGTATCGAGTAGGTAGACGAGCGTTCATACATTTCTGCCCATCCTCCTTTAAAACCTAAATTGACGTGATTATCTTATAGAAGGGACAATAGAGCAAGGCCTGACCTAGAATCCACCAAATTCCATGACGCAAGGAATTTAATTAAATGTAATAAAATACCTAAATAGCCCGTTATAACAATTTCAGACTGAAAGTATTGGGGAAAATCTAATTTAAACATTGCTTAATCCGAGCTCAGCGGGCTGGACACTTATTGAGGTAACTTGTCATATAACGTAACATAACATTCTTATTTAAAAGATTTAATAACCTATTTTGAGTAAAGGTCTTTAGTTAATAGATGATGCACGCGATTTCGTGCGCGCTAAAGGAAATCTCGCGAACGTACATTTAACATAAAAACCGTACATTTTGCCGGGATAAAAAGTAGCCTATGTCCTTAATCCGCATGGTCTAAACTATATATGTGCGAAATTGAATTGTGGGAAGAGTAGATGCCCCAAAGGGAGATCTCCGACCAAACGAGGTGCTATGCTCGGTCAGGCCGAAGCTCACTGTAGGCATTTCAGGTGTTGTATATATACCGCCGATCTCAGAAAACTTCGATAGCGCGATTCAGGATTGTGGCGCTAATTGGTCCGCCACATCACTCCCCCCCGAAGATCTGAGGTCGAATCTTGAGTCGTCTTGCATGAGTCGCCAGTGCCAGAGTCCCAGTGAGTCGGAACTGTGCTGCTGCTGCACGGGCTCCAGTGAGTCAGAGTGCTGCCGTGCGGGCCGATGCTACGTGCTGACCAGGAGAGATGTGCTCTGCTTGCTGACCGGTCGTTGTAGTGAGTGTGCCCGTTGAAGCCGATGAGGGTTCGACCAGGCCGCGGTGCGTTGAGGCTGGTGGTTGACGTACCCGATGAGGCTGAAGCTGGCTGGCGTGGTGCGGAGGGTTGGGGGGGTGGGGTGATGATGATGATGTCCAAAATCGGTCCAGTAGTATTCCTATTCAATGCAAACAAATAAACATACAAACAAACCATTCTTCTTTAAAATATTAGTATAGATATAATGCTGGTTACCCACTCTGATTACGCTATACGCATGAATCATGATGGTCTTTTGTATTTTTGTCTTACCTACTATAATATTTAAAAAAATTACATGGCTAATAGGTATAGGTTATAAAAAAGGTCGGCAGGTATTGGACGACTATCTTATTAGGTAGTTATCCAATACCCCGTCATAAGGTATTCATTTAGTGTTCATACCCAATACCTTTTTCCGGGTCCGGTGGTATCAATAAGAGGGAAATTCGAAGGCTACGAACATTGAGTGGAGGGAATTCTTTGATGACGAATATTTGGTGCGTAGGAGGGTGAAGATGTCTCATTCTGTATATAGCTTTTGCGTGCGACTTTCATCCGCGTGGAGTTCACCATTGCACCCCGTGTATTTCGAAAAACCCTTTTTTTAACGAAAATAAATAAATAGTGCTCGGAAAAATAAGACGAATAATTATAATTATAATTTAAAAAAGGAATAGAATCAAAACTTTCAATCATTAATCAAGAGCTAGAACTACTACGATATAATATAACAAATTTCGTCGAAATCCTTTCAGTAGTTTTTGCGTGAAAGAGTAACAAACATCCATCCTTACCAACTGTCACAGTTTATCGTTTGCCAGCAGCTCCGCCCGCGTAAATACAGTGTCCCACGGGCACACTGTACTTTTTCGTGACAAGTAGCCTGTGTAAATGCAGAGCTCAATCTACTATCATACCAAATTTCATCAAAATCCGTTCAGTAGTTTTTGCGTGATAGGGTAAAAAACATCCATTCATCCGTACATCCGTCCATCCTCACAAACTTCCACATTTATAATATTATTAGGAAGTAGTTGTGGGATTAATTTCTTTAAATCAGGAAATATTTTTTGCCTTCAACATAATATTGTGTTTTAAAAGTTTTCTCATATTATAGTTTACAGTAGTTTTTTTGTATATATTTAAATGTGGCAGTACCGCCATCTTTTTAACTGACTTCCAAAAAAGGAGGCGGTTATACGTTCGGCTGTATGTATGTTTCTTTTTCATTTTTGTTTTGTATGTTCAACTATAACTCCGCCGTCTGTTGACCAATTTTCAAAATTCTTGTTTTGATGTAAATGGTATAATTCGAAGTTGGTCCCGTTTTCACAAAAATGGTGACTGTGATGAAGTGATGATGGGATCTATGAGGAATCGAGGAAATTCTTCAAAATTTATATGGACACATATGGTGATTTTGACTTTTCTGAATGGGTTACTTCAGTACCTAGCATATGCTACCAAAAAGTGAGATTTTTTACCAGTGTATTTTCGTACCGACTTAAAAGTTATGATTTACTCCATACTTTTTTGTGTATTTTTATAAGCTTGGATTTGATTGAATGCGATCGAAAATCAAAAAAATCTCTTATATATTGGTAATGTAAAACATAAGCTTGTGAAACGAATGAACCTAGCACGTGATTAAATGGGGCGTGTGAACACATCAGGAGTATAACACATACACACACACAGGCCTATTTCCTAATAAGAAGGCAGATAGAGATTAGAGTAGCTAGAAGACGTATATTTTTAGCTACTTTTTTATATATCAGGGCTGGAGCTCGGGTATGTTATCTTTGTGAGTGTTACATAATGACAAAAGCAAGTGTCAATGTCATTTTTGACATTGACAGATGTCATGAAGTAAAGCCTATTTAGATAGGTTTATTAAATCAGTTGTGTAAAATGCTATTCTCAGTGTAGAGACTGTTGACGTGTTTGTGTTAGACATACTTATATCATTTGTAATACGTATCTGTGATAAGCACCAATAAAGGAGAATATAAGAATGTTGCTGTATTATTATCATCACCACTCAAGCGTAAGAAGGACTTACATATCAAGAGGTCGCAGCCCGCTACAGTGAGACTGATCAATCACGCTCCCCTACTGCAGGGCGACAGACTTCTGAGTTTGTGAGTCTTTTCAGACACACACGTTTCCTCACGATGCACTCATCATTTGAGCTTCCGTGTTAGGTAACATACTAATAAAAATATTCACACAACTTATTAGCTATTTATTGTTTCTGTCTTTGTCTGATGGGCGTTTTTCAAAAAAAATGGCACGCCGAAAATGAGCTGTCCACCAACTTTGATAGTTAATATAAATATTTCTAATAGATAAAGCATTAATTATTATAATTAAATATAATAAAATTTTAAAGTTCCTTGTTATAATAAAATATTGGCAAAAATGTATCAAAGGTACACGCAAATTTAAATGTCCACCTAACACTTTGCTATCTTTACAGTGAATTATAATGTCCCAATAATACCTTTGAATATAATTTATGGTTTTCAGTCCAAAGAAAATTGTATCTTCTTTTAATTATTAATTAATAATATGTTTTAATAAATAATTGAATATAAATAAAATGAGTTTAAAGTTTGCCCACTAAAACAGGAGTGGCGGAATTTCCCGCTTAGTAACGATAAAAAATTGACAATAAAAATTAAAGGACGTGGCTTAAAAACGCACTGTTATTGCTGTTTTTTAGCCATGGCAACATTGATTATATTTCAAATTAACCCGCCGTCTTGTTCTGGCTTGTTTCATGACGCATTTCGTTACGTTGTTTCTTGGGTTACATAGTGCCAAAAAATTGTCCCATTAATTTTATTGGTAAGTAATGAATTTAGTTGTGTGTATTTATCATTTACTTACAGTTTAGTTATCCTCGATTATATTTTAAATAAGTAAGTAGGAATCTTTTGCTATTTAATTGTCAATTAATAACTAGTAATAGTTTAAGGTCAGGATTCGTAACATCCATTAAGGATAGTTACATATAAGCGGACCGTCGTCGTTACTTAATGGAATGATAAGGACGTGTCTGCAAGGTTTTTTTTAATGGGGTAGATGCAATATTTTTATTTTTGTTTTTATTTTTAAAAAATCCATGTAGAATAGACCGTAAGTGTATTAGAAAATTTAAATACTGCAATTTATTGCAAAAAATTTAATTTTTTAAGATTGACTTTTAAATTGACAATTTTAATGTACATTTATTTGCAATAAATTATGCAATAATCTGCAATTGTCTATTCAACATGGATTTCTTTAAAAAAACCCAAAAATAAAATATTGCATCTTCCCTATTACCCAACTGCTGACGGAAAACGTGTTATGCATCTACGATCGGTATTGAATAAAAAATATTTTAGTGGAGTATTTAGATTTTTAGAATATTTATTTTATTAAGATGCAATGTTTCTGTTTTAGTATATTTATGATGAATAAACTTTTTTCATGTAAGTGTATGTGTGAATGTGTGAGTGTGTGAATGAAATGAACTTTTTGTTTTTTATGATCTTGATTTATGTATTGTGTTCTTTTTGTTTCAGTCAATATTATTATTTATAATATATTTTAAGAAAAAATGCCACTCACAGGAGCAGAACGTGCAAAACGATTTAGAGAGAATCTCAAAAAAGATCCAGAAAAATATAATGCATATAAGAAAAAACAAGTAGAAAGAGTAAAAATATGTTAAAAAAAATTAATGATTTCACTGACGAAGAGAAAGAAAAGAAAAGGAAACAGTGGAGAAACCAAAAAACAGCTCAAAAAAAGAAAAAAAAAACGAAGCCAAACAGAAGCCAAAGAAAGATATAGATGAAAAACGAAAATTAAAAATAAGTAATAATTTAAGAAAGAAATTAAAACATGCAAGTAATTCACTAATAAAGTCTGAATCACGAGAAAAACATCTATCGTTGATAATAGGAAGATTAAGGAAAAGATTACATAGAAACAAAACAGCTTTAGAATGCCAAGAAAAGGATCTCACAGTACTGAAAGAGAAGGTTAAACTCATAGAAGAAGACAGAAAAAAGCTAGAAAAATCTCTTAAAGACACGCATAAGAACCATTGTAAGACTCATGAAAGGAAAAATCTAGTTAAAAAAATTTACAAAACTACACAGAAAAGTAATTTAAAATGTGAAACTCATAAAATATTGGGGCTCAAAAGAGGGATTGCTATTAAATCACGTAAGGTCAACACAAAAGTGAGAGAAGAAATTTAATCTTTTTATCTTCGTGACGATGTGACTAGGTGTACTGCAGGAAAAAGAGAATGCAGAACAAAAGGTAAATATAAAATGCAAATAAGATACATGGTTGACACTTTATATAATCATTACCAAATTTACAAAAGAGAAGGTGGTAAACATAGCTTTTCAACGTTTTACAGAAGTAAACCTTTTTACGTTTTATCTCCAACTATAGGCTCTAGAGATACTTATATGTGAATCAAACACAGCAATATTGATTTCATGTTGCAGGCTCTAAAATCGAATAAAATACTTTTTTACAAAAATATTGATGAAATGGTAAACTACTTTTCTTGCAATACAACATGTTTTGATTGTATGTATGGTAATTGCGTAAACTGTAAAACTCCACATATTAAAAATAACGTAGAAAAAACTAGTGAAGAAATTCAATGGTGGAAATGGATACGAACAGATCATAGATATGAAAAAGCAGGTCGGGAAATTATGACAAAAAAAACTATAAAAGAAAGAAAAAACGGGACTGTTAGTAGTTTAATAACTGAATTGGAGGGTGCCTTAGTACTTTTTAATATACACTTTTTTAACTGGAAGGAACAACAAAGACAGCACAGAAATTGCGTTACTAATTTAAAGGACGACGAAGTTATCATTTTGTGTGATTTTTCAGAAAATTTCGATTGTAAGTATGCGAACGAAATACAATCAATGCACTTCGGTGCCTCAAAAAACTATTACTATACACACTGGGATAATCATTTTTAAAGAAAAATGACAAAAAAAGAACTTTTATTTGTTAAACTTATTCACAGAGAAACTTAAATTAAAATTCTCCACATGGTCATGTTCCGAAAGCGGGCATGGCAAAAGTGTTGCCGATGGTGTTGGTGGGTCAGTCAAAAGACAGCTTGATAGTCTACTATCAAGCTGTCTTTTGACTGACCCACCAACAGCGTACTCTAGTACGCTACGGAATAGACGTTACTAATGCGACAGATGCCTACAATGTTTTAAATAAGTTTATGAAATCTGTAAAGTGTTTTTACATCAACGAGGGCGATATTAAAAATATTCGTAAGCTTATACCACTAAATATCAAACCCGTTCCGGAAACAATGAAATTGCACCAAATAATATCGTTAGAAAGAAATATGGTAAATTACAGGCTACTTAGTTGCTTTTGTGGTGATAGAGGAGGTATGTGCGATTGTCATTGTGATAAAACACATCTGTTAATTCCATTTGATTGTGACAATATTAAAATATTAATGACGGCAAATATCAGCAAAAATGCTACGTTAAGCAATAAAATTTACAGTGAGTATGTTACGGATGATACAGTAAATATTAATGATTAATTAGTTGTTTTTCTGTCCTGTTTTTATGACTTTTGTATGTAAGTATTTGTTTTATTTGTGGTGTAATGATCTAATTGTATCAAATAAATGTTTATTATTATAATTATTATTATTATTATTAATGACACTATTACGGCTAATAGCACAAAGACTATTATTAGCAATGATGATACATTACTTCCATTGAGTGCTGCTGATAACTTAACTCTTTCGGAATCGTTTTTACAGGATATAAATTTTATTATTGGTGAAGACATATTTTTAGATCAATCTCATGCAAATGAGTCACCATCAATTTTAGCAGCAGAAAACGCAACTACTTGTCTGGCTACTACCTATACCTACTACCAATAACGAGAATATTTTTAGTTCTGATAACATACTTATAGCTAATGTATCTGCAGTTGACGTAACTTGCACACAAATAGCTTCACAAAATGATTAACAGTATCAAATTCCCATAAAAAAAGCTCGCGTTTTGTTGCCTGGAGATTCAGGACCACCTGCTAAGAAAAATAGAGTTGAAATAGGCGAGAAAGGAAATCACAGCAAAATAAAAGTATTGTTACCAATTCCAAAAAACATTTGTTGCTATTTCTGCCACCTTTGTAAGAGTGACAACTTAAACTTAAGAAATATGGTTAAATGTATGGTGTGTAAAAATTGGAGTTGCCTCACTTGTGCCTTCAATGATATTTAAAGGCAATGAAAAGAGAAGACTGATTCTAATGACTGACTATGATTGTTATCTTATTATATAATTTTATAAAAAATTATGTACATTGTACACGTAGCCTTATATATTTCTATTAGTAACATTGTGTTCCACCTAAGTAACTGTCCTATTAAAATGTGATTTAAAATGTAAGTTTTCTTCAAATTATATTAGTTTATAGCAGGCTAAGCGCTACAATATTGTTAAAACTATAAAAAAAATTACTTTTTGTTACCTTAAAACTTTGTTAATTTGGCTACGAGGGCGGGTCAATAAGTCCGTGACTTTTGGAATAAAACACAGATTTTTTGATAAATAAATCATTTTATTTTTCAACGTAGTCCCCCTTGAGCTCTATACACTTTGTCCAACGTTTCTCCAATTTTTTTATCCCTTCCAAAAAATATGATTTGTCGAGGTCCTCAAAATAGGCCTTTGTTTGCGAGATGACTTCATCTTTGGAGTCAAATCTTTTTCCACCGAGCCATTTTTTCAGGTTTGGGAACAAGAAGTAGTCACTCGGAGCCAAATCTGGAGAATAGGGTGGATGTGGGAGCAATTCATAGCCCAATTCATGGATTTTTGCCATGGCAACTGCACATGTGTGCACCCTTGCATTGTCTTGGTGAAAAAGAACTTTTTTCTTGGCCAAATGAGGTCGGTTTTTTTTCAAATCCTCATTGAAGCGGTCCAATAAGTTGGCATAATATTCCCCATTAATTGTTCTTCCCTTTTGAAGATAGTCAATGTGGATTATCCCACGTGCATCCCAAAAAACAGTCGCCATAACTTTATTGGCTGACAAACCCACCTTGGCCTTCTTTGGCGCCGATTCACCCTTAGAAACCCACTGTTTTGACTGTTGTTTGGTCTCTGGTGTGTTGTGATGGATCCATGTTTCGTCCACGGTTACAAAACGGCGCAAAAACTCCTCCATATTGTGATTAAACAACGCCAAACCTTCCTGTGAAGTTGTTACACGATTGCGTTTGTGGTCGACTATGAGCAAACGCGGCACCCATCTTGCGGAAAGCTTTCTCATGCCCAAGTGATCATTCAAAATTGAAACCACTGAGCCATGCGAGATGCCTATGGCTTCCACAATCTCTTGCACTTTCAATCTTCGGTCGGCCAACACCATATCGTGAATTTTTTCGATTGTTTCGGGTGTAGAGGCCTCAACTGGGCGTGCAGGACGTTCGGCATCTTCAGTGCTTGTACGGCCACAACGAAATTCAGTAAACCACTTTTTTACCATTGAAATCGATGGTGCAGAGTCCCCATAGTATTTATCAAGCTTAGCCTTGGTCTCGGTAATGTTTTTTTTTCGCAAAAAATAATGCTTAATAAGCACACGAAATTAACTTTTTTCCATTGTTTCCTTAAGTTACTGGATAGTCTGATAAAGATAGCTGTAAAACACAAACTAACTGACGCAGCAAGTTCAAATTTTGATAGGAGTCAACTGACAGATGCCTGTTGACAGGAGTAGTGTTGCTTTCAGTAAGGAGGTTAGAAATTCAAAAAGTCACGGACTTATTGACCCGCCTTAGTATTAAAATCATAATAAGATATTTTGTGTACTGTTACTCGCATAAAAGTGATGTAACGGATGTTTCACCTAAAATTATCGACAATGTTTGTGATATTATCTTAAGATTCAATGTTTTTTTAAAAAAATGTTTGATTACTTTGATAAAAAAATAAATTATTATAAAATAAACAATGTATTCTTTGTATAAAACCCAAGTCAAAAAGTTACTTAATGGAAATAATCAGTTACCACTTTTGAAAATAAATACATTTTTTCGTTTTATTTTACTATATTTGCATATTTTACTTATTAAATTCAGTTAATATTTTTAATTATCTTCAGGATTATCATCAATATTGTGCAGATTTCGTGTATCGTAATTTTTGCTTCCACATAAGTAACGTGACATTTTATTTGAAAAAACGCCCTGATACGTTGGAAAAGACAATTGACAGATGAAGGCAGCACCATTAAATTAAGTATTTTCCTACATGTAAAAATTTAGTTATTTTTTTAAATAAGAAATAATTGTAATACGTACCTATTACAACTCGATATAAGTAAAATTTAATTAAATGGATTTTATGTGTAGTTTTGTAATTATATGCATTCCGAAGTCACAAAAAAGTTTAAATATTTATGAAAAACCTACATAATTAGTTTACTTACATCCAAAACAAAAAGATTAACTATGGTTACATACCATAATTAACATAAACGCGCAAAATTACGAGATATCAGAAATGTTGTGCATTCAGTAGCAACATTACTAGCGTGTGACGTCACTTACTTGTACGACTTTTATATGCGGCGTTTTCACGATACTCACAAAAGTTCTTCAAGCAATCCGTAATATCTTTGATTTTTATATATATGATAATTTTGATTTTTAGTATATTATTCCTTTTTTAATCTGTCTTATTTTTCAAAGCACTATTTCTGTTATAAAAAAAGTACAGGAAAATACCGTATTGCTAAACAGTTGTGTTGAACTTTATTCATTAAACAAGAAGATAAACGTATCTTTTTGTGTAGTGAAGAGAGTTCAATTTTGATATCTATCTTAAAAACGCAGAACTGCTTAACGTCGCCTATCATCGCAGTGTGAACAGACCCTAAGTGTATTTAAGTAATTAGAAAAAATGCCAAGAGTCAGACTCTAATCTATTTTATTAACCTAATTTTTTTGCTAAGCATCGTCACATAATAATATTTGATGTACTAGTTACACATATTTGGATCATTACTAACCTTTTAATGTGTCAAGTTTATCTGTGTGGTTTCCCTAGGCAGTTTAATTATTAATGGTGGAATAAGGTTTGCGTAGTAAAAACGAGGCATAGGAGATTAATAAATAAGCATATTTGGTATGTAACATTTATATACTTACCATGTAAACACTAAATACCATTGCAAAATAATATAGTGCCCAATCTGTAGATTGTAGGTGGATAACTAATTTCTTAATTTAGTGATCTGATACACTTTTCTGGTCGAGGCGCGAAGTAGGCTCAAAGGTCCGGTTCGAGCAACGAATGGGCGAAGCTAGCGAAAAATGTTTTCTTTATTAAGGAAACATTTTCAATTATTAGTTTTTTGAGAAATTTCTCTAATCTGAAAGCCTGTGTACTTGAAAAAAAAAACTATACACATGTAGAAAACCTATTACAGTTCTAAGCCTTTATTTGTTTTTTAATTTAAAAATACATATTTGACAATAAATAGCGCCCAGAGCATACCGCGAGGGCTGGCTACGCATGGCCTGCCAGCCATGCTGCCCCGGGCCATGCCCCTTTGGCCCTAGGGCCCCTAGGTTGAATACGCCGCCGCCGCAGTTTGACGACCAATTTTATATATCTTATTAAAACGATGTTTAGAATATTTATTTCCTATCATTATGAAATGTACTTACGTTTTTCATTTCTCACGATTTAGAATAAATTTGGCGTATCTACTGATAGTTCATAGCCTGGACCTATACCTCAGAACCATACAGTGTTCTCATGGAATAGATAGATGTGCGTTCTAAGTCGAAGGCAACATATAATGGTGTGGTTTCCTGCTAAGCTCACAACATTCTGGGCTTATCACATGTTTATCTCTAAATTGCACAGCGCCCCGGGCAACTTAAATTACGTACATTACACTTCCTATATCTCTCCTCTACATTACTTTTGTATTATAACTATAGACGTATATATTATTATAGACGAGGCATGTCAAGGCAAAAAGTGTCCCCACCTAAATGGCACCATTTTTTTTTGTGTTTTTGGGGCCATTTTGACATTTAAGGTACGGTGAAATCAAGATGGCGTAACTTTTTTTGTATGAAGAGTTTTTCTATCAAATGTACCTACGTCATAGCCGGTAGCCCATCCTTAGTTTTGAAATCATTGATTAAATGCTTATTTTGACCTACTGGCTGTTTTCGTGAGAGATTAGAATATAACATTCTTAGTATTGTTTTAATCTTTGATTAATGTATGATCATTTATTAAATAAGTTATTTTTACTGGTTATGTAAAACACAGTTTACCAAAACATTAGAAACAAAATTTTTATCTCAACCCAATTTTATATGGGCCAACATTTTTAGCTTATAAATCTGCGCTGGAGTCCGTGAACACGTCTTCTTTACAAAGTATTAAAAATCAGTAATCTCATTTAATAATAACTAGAGTCTAGTCGAAATTCGCTTATAATAATTAATATGAAATTTAAATTTGAACTTCAAAATGGTTCTTTTGCTTAATAGATTGAAAAAAAAGTGTAAATGTTGTGACATATTAACAAACGTCAACGTGTGACAAAATTGTATCTGGGAGTTTTGTCGGGGAATTCCATGTGTGACATTGTTGGTTTTGTATTTCTTTTATAAATTTGTGTTATCTCGGTTCTTAATGTGTAATATTTGTAGAATATTAACTATTCAATATTCGTTAACGTGCACAAGTGTGGGCAAGTGGTACAACATCAAAAACGTGCTATTTTGTGTGATTTTGTGTCCCTCCAAAACTCCCTAGGAACTTTCAGTAAAGTTTCTACTAGGTTCTGAATCGAATGACTTGACTCATTGGCTACACTGACTATATATTTGGACTTTGACTAGACTTCGGACATGACGATTTAGAAATACAGTGTTGAAAATTGAAACGAATTCTATTTCCCGCCTCTTTAACTTGACACTACCAATTTTTTATAAGCCGACGCCATTTATTAAAAAAAAAAAAAAAACATTGTATCTATCAAGCGCACGGTAGTCACTTAGTAGAGATTTTGACAGAAACTGTATGGACTTTATGTCAAAGTCTGTACTAAGTAGCTCCATAAGCAAGCATTAAATATCTCTGAGCGCGGCCGTAAGCATTACTAAAAAAAGATTTTTGCACACCTTCCTCCAGGTAAATCTTAACTGTGCCAAATATCATACTTCTCCATTCGCACAATTTATCGTATTCTATCTGTACTGAAAGTATTTGTTTCACATATTAATTTATGATTCATTGACTTCTGAATGGAACGTGGAACAGTGCATTTGTTAATCCGATATTTGAAATACGAATATAGTTCGAGGCATAGCTTCGAAAACGTTTTCGTATGTCGTCGAAATAGCAATCATATTGTTCAACGTGGAAATCGGAATTCTTTGCATATGTAAGCAAGAACAGGTGTACAACTGCAGGTATGAAAACTGTTCACCGAACATGCACATAATAATGCAGAAACAGTTTATTGTGAAATATTTTAAAGTCGAGCGTTTGCATAAGATGTTCGATATCAATATGTGTTCTTTCGTAGGTTTGATGACTTTTAAATATAATATTCATCATGATCGTCACCGGATATAACGTCTCACTTCTATAGAAATCCGCACTCGGCCGCTGTCAAACAACACAACAAACAATTCCTTAAACGTACATATTATGCATAGTATATTGTTATACACATGATAATGTGTAGAAAATGTTTCTGTTATATAATTTTATTTTGCAAGGAGTTCGAAATTTTTCTTGAGTAATTTTTGCACACATTTTTTATCTATACTTATATCTATATATGGGGAGGTAGCTTAGAACCAGGAGACGCAGATAGGTACATAAGTGCCCAGCCCAGTCTGTCTGTCTATGTTCACGATAATCTCAAAAACTACTGAAAGAATTTTCATACTATTTACATTTTCCGACGGAGTGGTTCCTTAGGAAGGTTTAAGTCGATAATAATTTGTTAAGATTTTGTGGAAATTGTTTGATTTATGACGATAATTGTGGAAGGTGTCGGAAAAAATCAAGCCATCTGGGAACTTTTATCGAAAACGCTGCCTAACCTAACCCGTTGGAGATAAATAACAAAACAATGTATGGTGGGATTGTTTCTCTTTTATATGTCTACAAAAAAGTCCGCGATGGCTAAGATATGTCTATATTTTAAGGATAGGTTACTTATACCCATTCTAGGTTTAAAAAAATGATCAGAATATATAATGTGGTATTTTCAAAAGCTATTTAGACGTATTCAATTTAATTATCCTTATCTAGAGATATCTTAAAATTAAAAAGTACGTGTGAAAATTTATTATAAAGTAAATATTTTTACTCTATACTACTACTATATTGCAGGTATATTTACTATAGAAGTTTTTTGCCACGCGAGCGAAGCTGCGGGCAAAAGCTAGTACTTAATGTAATAAAGAGGTAGACCTAATTTTCAAAATCGGTTTAGTAGACTGAACTGATTTTGAAAATTATTTTACAAGGCTACTTTATTTGTGAGTGATAAATGCTATATAATAACCCGAAAAATGAAAATACTTTTTCGTGGTAGCCAGATTTGCAAAGTATGTCAAAAGCAAAAAAGGCAAAAAAATGGTCGAACGAAAACGTTTCTTACGAACGCTGCCTCACCGATGGGAGATATAATATGATTAAGTCCTAAAGAAAAGTTGTAGAGCTTGATAATGCCTACGAAAAAGTCAGCGACAGCATATGTTAGTCTAACTTTTATTATTATTTAAAAGGCAAAGCTGATTGGCCGATGGATTGGCCAAACTCTAAAGGCTAGAAATTTGAAATTTTCCACACGTATTTCTCATATGACGTAGGCATCTACTAAGGAAGGATTTTTCAAAACGCAATTTCACTCGGGCGAAGCCGCGAGCAAACGCTAGTAATTTATAATCATCATCAATGCAGACGATATTATAACGAGTGACTGACAACGGGTTATTTTTCAATGCGCACGAAGGGTTCCGTACAAAACGTCATAGATAAAAACACGTTTGTAGTATGGAAGCACACCTTTAATTTTTATTTTATTCTGTTTTTAGTATTTGTTGTTATAGCGGAAACAGAAATACATAATCTGTGAAAATTTCTAGCTATCACGGTCAAGGAAATACGGCCTGGTGACAAGACAGATAGACAGCAAAGTCTCAATAATAGGGTCCGTTTTAAACCTTCGTGTACTCAACCCGAATAAATGAACATCTAAAATCTTTTAATCCCTACAGTAATTTGAATTTCTATTGAACATTCATGACAAATATTGCCTAAGCAATAATTGAAAAATGAGCCGATAAAAATCTCCGTAATTTGTGCGTCCTTAAATATTTCATATTGCCGTGTCACTCCGTCAATGCCTTCCTTGAGAATTGGGTTATATAAATATGAAAAATGAATTTTATGAAACAGATTTTTTCACATCCGCTTGACATCTGCTTCCATAAAAACGTGCCAATATATAGGTACGGTTTTATTTTATACCCGCAGTCTCATACAAGCGCTCGCGGATTAGGACTTCAAGCACGGCTGCACAAAGCGGCCTCGAATGAATCGTAACAATAATGTTACCCCCCCCCACGTCTAGGGGCTGATGTTGATAAAACATGAGCCCCTAGACGTGGGAAATTCGTCACTAAGGCTGCTCTCACACAGTAATATATTAACAGAGAATGTTACATTTGCCATTAATGCCCGGTTTTTGAAGTTTTAACACAAACTATAGATAAAATAAGTTCAACTCGCGCAAAGATTTCGAATCCCAAAGGTGTTTTTTTCAAATTCGAGGATAAAGTTATTTTGTTTTGATTTAATTAGGCATCATGTAATTAGTTTAATGAAAAACATTTCTTTACTTTGGAAGTGAAATAATTTTTTTCTTCATTTCTGAGAAAAAGAATCTTTTTCTGTAAAGATTTTAATTCCTTTTTGTATCAGCACTATCTATCAGTGGTAATGTAAATTACGAGCTATGGAATCGATAAACAGACCTCAGTGGTCAGTTAAGTTAAACTCTGTATATTATTATTGTAACTTTTTTCTTCAGAAACCCGTTATCGAACCAATACCGCTAATGAATGAATGAATAAACTGCCAACACATTTACCTCAGAAACCGGGCGTAACACACGTAATAAAACGAACTGTTATCAAATGTTATCGTGATGAAAATTGAAAAAACAAAACAAAAAAATATATAAGTATATATAACGTTATATAACTGCTACGTGGGAGCACCCTGACGGTATAATATTATATTCATAAGAAATGAATTTAAATTATGCATAGCTACCTTACCCTGTCTCCACACCACTCTAAGGTTGGATGGGAGAAATTGCCACAAGACATTAAGTCCGCCTCTGTAGCAGGTTGAGTGCATTAAGTACTATTTAAAAAAATATACGGTCACTGACAGATCCAGTGTAGATACCACTTTTTGACCTATTCGATTACTTGGCAATATGTTTCAAAAGCGATACACTGGATCTGTCCGCGACTGTACATGACAAAATATAGGAAGACCCTAATATATTTAATAAATTAGAAATTGTATTAATATTATTATTTAATACTTGAAGAAAAACAATTAAAGAAACATGAAATTATTTACTCGAATAAGTATTGTAAATATTATAAAACTGAATATCAATTTTTAGAATAAAAGGCAGCAGCAATATCGGTAATTGTTAATTGCTTAACGAATATGTTAAAGTATATCCAATTTGTATAGTTAAATATAATGAAACCGAACGGTTACTGTTGGCCTTAACGAGTGTTTATGGACAACGTCGTTTACATAATTTCAATTAAAATATACTTCCCTTTATACCGCGTGTATTTTAACATTTTATAATTACCTTTTTCTACAATGATGTATTTTCGTAAATAGAGTTTGCTCGGTAGGTAGAATATCCATTTTATCGCTAACAATACAAGTACGTCAGGTCATACGAAAAAATAAATCAGTGCTAGGCGAAAATTGCGAAAAACACGCAGTGCACAGGATGTAACCGGCTCAAAATATTATGTAAAAATCAAAATGTACAAAACGAAAAGTGTGAGAAAAATTTTTAACTGCGTTATCTAGTACTAAGCCGAGAGCTACTAACAATTCTAAAGCTGGTGTTTGAGGCAACCTGGCAACTTGTTTTATAGTTTACTTATCCCAATACCGCAGACCTGGTCAGTAGCAAGGCTAAGTCAATACCAAATTTTTCTAAAAAGTTTTTTTGTTTTTAAAAACTGAGTTTGAGGTAATTTAAAAATGTTGTATGTTGTAGTATAATGTTTAAAGACTTGGAAAAACGCCACATCATTTGGTCGGGGCTTGACTTTGGCAGGCGCGTGCGAAACTCCCGATTTCGTATTTAGTACAATATACTTTTGATTTTAGTGCCACTAAAAGTTGGTTTACTCAATGTGATTGTAAATTCAAAATGGCTGCCGTCATAAATGGGCTTGAAAAATAGAATATCAATAATACAACTAAAATGTCCATCTAAGATTTTGCAGCGCTAAAACTGTCAAATTGAAACACAAATGAATCATAGCATAATTTATAAAAAAATATTCTACAAAATTGAACTAAGCAGATCCAATTCTTCAAAGCCTCTATACTGACCAGTCTTGTCTTGTCTTGTCTTGTCTTGTCTTGTCTTGTCTTGCAAGTCACATGTTGCCAGGTTGCCTCAAATACCTGCTATATAGGGATGTTGCCTAGTGTGGAATATCATATTTTTAAAATTAAATTTTAAAATTGATGATATATATATATATATATATATATAAGAAATAGGTATTTAGATTGACGCGATTAAAAATTATAAGGAAATAAAAAATATTGCCCATCTTTCTCTCGCAAAACGATTTGTTATCTACGTCACAAGTCGCCACCGCTATACATTTTGTAATGACAAATGTATGGCGGGTGCAACCCGTGACGTCACAGGCCGATACATCGCTCTCTTTCGTATTGTAAATTTAAATTGTTTGTATCATCGTTATTTTTTAAGATATACGAAAATGGGTCCTAGATTGTTTATTAACATGTTGTCTAACATCGAATACACGAAAAAAAATTTACTAAGCAACATGCCTATTAAACACCAACCACATATATACCCTTCAATTTATGGAACCCTATATCAACTAATGATTAAAAATCGACACTGAATCATAAAAGAACATTTTTTCTTTTTTTATATGACGAATATCCATAGTCCGGTCTGTATTCTTGCTAACTACCATTACCTACCTAAAAATGCTACATAAAAAATGGTTACCTTAGTTGGTTATGAGTCGTTGATGTTATAATTAATATTATTACAAAAGAATTGTGTAATTGTGAAGACTGAAGAAATGTATAAACGTATTTGTCGTTAAAACCTATAATTATTATAGTCTATGGCAACTGTGGCAACCCCAAACACTGCAGTGGGGGTAGTCTATAAAAAGGACGACACATCTGGTTAGGGCCTCTCTTTAATTCCCAGGTCGGTAGTGTCCGTGGTCGGCAAAAGCGGCGCGTGCGGGAGTGGACCCATACACGCTTCCTGGTCCCCGGACCAGGACTCCACGCGTCGCCGGTGTCGACCGCAGGTCGTGGCCGTCCGCGGCCCCTCGCCACCATCGTCATTCCCTTGACACCTCGGGTTTCCCCTGCGTTCTGCTGCGGGGGGTCTTCCCTTAAAACTATGACAAAATGCGTCAGTATTAATACTGGGCGCGTCATCCCACCCCAAGTAGAGGGGCTCTGCCCCTGGTTTTGGTTCCCCGCCCAAGGCCCTTTTCAGGGGCCCGGCGCGAGAAGACGTCTCCGGTTAGGGCCTCTCTCTTACTAAAGCTGATGTAGTCAGATGACGTACTTGTTTGCTATTTCTGTAATTTTAATTAGTTTAAATATTCCCTGATGATATTTTATGGTTATTACTTCTGTTTTATAATTTTAAATAATTGAAAGAAAAATAATGTACCTATAATTGGGAATAAATGTGGAAAGCTACTATTGTATACTATTCTATTAAAACCCAGACGATATTATACTTTGATAATATCGTCTGGGTTTTCTTTCTAGCTCTTAAGCATATTGCTTTATGACTTGAATCGTTATAGGCGGCACTAAGTGTAAAAGTCGCAAATGGTTTTAATGTTTAAAGTATCTAAAGTATCTGTTACTACTTTAAACCTTATGTAATATAATAATATCAAGGGATATAATGTCGTTAGTAATTGTGTTGTTAGATTAATCGTGTTCTGCAAATAGAAAATGAGACTTTTACTAAATCTCATAGCCTACCCACATGTTGTTTTATGTTATTTCCGAATTAATAAACAATTTTGACAAATCTCTTTGTTTTATGTTTTAAACTGTGATAATGTTAAAGATATTTTTAGAAAATGGTATATTTATATCTACCTACCTTGAATTGCTTGGGAAGGTTGAGATAAATATATTTGCTATAACAATTACATGTTCGAATTGAAATATTAGTAAATAAATTCCTGGTAGTTAAGTTATTAACTAAATATTACTATAAGTCAATAAAATTATGTCGGTATCCTGATCTGACAATATATTATTTGTACACTGTTTTACTAGGTTGACTTTTGAAGAGTCAACCGTTTGATAATCAATCATTAAATTCTATATTATACACTTTTAATTTTGATATTCTATAGCCTAATCTATCACTTGCGGGACTAGGCGTGCAGCTCCTTGGCGAGGGCGGATGGTTCCGCCCTTGCGCCTTTAATCTTTTTTAACCATTTAAAAATCTTATGGGTTCGCGTCACCGACATGCTCATGACTGACTTGTTGAATGTCCGTTTAAAATAATTTTACCTACAACTTAACCTTTATGCCGACGACATAAGGATTTTAGTTTGTCATGTTTTTCTTTCGTCGTGTAATATAAATTAGATATTAGTAATTTCAAATATTAATGGCAGATACGCGTAACACAGTTACGATGGCGCTTGGATTTTGCGTTGTTGACCAATTGGTCTCGAGTTCGAATCTCGGTCAGATGAAATATTTTTGTTTATTTCTTTTTCTTTTATAATTTTTGTTGTTCACTTCTATCGGCAGCTCCTATAGCTGCAATTTTTTTATTGTTTAATCTATGGCTATATAAACACGATTCAGAAAGGTCATTAGTTATTTAGTATACATAGGCTGCACTAAAAGTATCGGGAATGGAATATTTCCACTGTTCCTGTCATATTAAAATCTTTTTAATTTAAAACTCCTTGGTTTTAAAAATCGAATATCGTTTATTTATTTAAAAAAAGATTCTCGGTCTTGTCACAAGATCTTGTCAAACTTGTTTAGTCGTTGAGAAAATGGAATTGACTCGAGAAAATTCTAGAGCGATGATTTATTATGACTTTCGAAGTGGTTTAACACAAAAACAGAGTGTTAACCGGATTATTTCTGCATTTGTTGATGAAGCCCCATCCAAAACCACAATTTATCGCTGGTTTGCTGATTTTCAACGTGGACGTGTCAAGCTCAGTGATGATCCCCGTCAAGGTCGTCCAAAAACTGCAGTCACCCAAGAAAACGTTGATGCTGTACGTAAGCTGATTGAGGAAGATCGACATGTGACATACCGCGAAATTTAGGCAACTTTAGACATTGGCATGAGTTAAATACAAATAATATTGCATGAACAATTAGGTGTAAAAAAGTTGTTTTCCCGATGGATACCGCATTTGCTCTGTGAAGAGCAAAAAGCGGCTCGCGTTACTTGGTGCGTCAGAACTCTCGAAAGATTCCACGCAGGATCCTCAAATGCTGTATACAACATCGTATCAGGTGACGAATCCGGGATGTACGCGTACGAACCCGAAACAAAAAACCAGTCACGAGTTTGGGTGTTCGAAAATGAGTTAAAGCCAACAAAAATTGTTCGTTCACGGAGTGTTGCAAAAAATATGGTGGCCACGTTTGTCTCCAAAACCAGCCATGTTGCGACTACTCCTCTTGAGGGACAAAGAACGGTTAATGCAGAATGGTATGCTAACATTTGTTTGCCACAGGTCGTTTCTGAACTCCGTAAAGAGAACTGCAACCGCCGCATCATCCTCCATCGCGACAATGCGAGTTCTCACACCGCGCACAGAACAAAAGAGTTTTTAGAGCAAGAAATCATAGAATTATTAGACCATCCGCCGTACAGCCCCGACCTAAGCCCTAATGATTTCTATACTTTCCCTAAAATAAAGAATAAATTGCGTGGTCAGAGATTTTCATCACCTGAAGAAGCTGTGGACGCCTACAAAACGGCCATTTTGGAGACCCCAACTTCCGAATGGAATGGTTGCTTCAATGATTGGTTCCATCGTATGGAAAAATGTGTCAAATTTCGCGGAGAATACTTCGAAAAGCAATAAATACATTTTTAAATAGTAATGTTGTGTCACTTCCTTGATTCCCGAAATTTTCAGTGCCGCCCTCGTAGGTAGGTATTCTAATATTAAAGAGGCACGCGTGACATTTCAGTAAGTAATATATTTATTTTTTTCTTCTCCTAAATACTTCACGGTGGCTGTAAACCATCGCATTGAATTTACAGCAAGTTTTTCCAATACGAATAAGCCGTGAAAACCTCGTGAACGCCATTAACTTTTGCGTTCGCACGCCTGTTCGCGGTGCTTCACGGCACAAATGTAAAGCCAAAGTGAAAATCTGTATGATAACAATAAAAATGTTTATTTAACAATTCATCAAGATATTGTTATAATGTTCATCAAGCTAATTCATAATTAATAGCCATTTTTGTGGGCTTCAAGTATTCCTCAAGTTTTATCGTCAGCAAAATGTTAAACATCACGATTAACTGAAGTAGCTCAACAACTTAAACTACAATTCCGTTATATCGTGCTGAATTCAATTAGTTAATTACAGGATAAAATAAGCTAATATTTATCATCCCTTTTGCATATTAATATGAAACATAATTCAACCCGGGGGAAATGTTGAAGACAATAATGCAGGAATCGGTAATATATCGAATTTGCATACACGACATTGCCGGCAGTACAGGCACTTCATATTGTTTGACAGATCTGAGCTAGAATTTCATAAGCTTGTCGTTGTAAAATCTCCAGTTATGTATATGAGGCACACGTATCATACTTCTGCTGGAAGTTCCTGTTGATTAGTAGTTACAATAGACGTATGCTGGTTTTTAGGGTTCCGCGGTAGCTATAATAACTTTTATAGTTTCACTCTGTCCGTCCGTCCCTCTGTCCTCCCTTGCTAGCCTATGTAATTTGGGTATTCTTATACTTTCAATCGATTGTCAGTAGAAGGAATAAGGCTTTTGGTGTTGTATTCTACGTCATATTGTAGGCAGTAGAATCAGAAACACTGACAAACAATAAAATTTTGGGGTAAACGGGCTATATTAAAAAGTTTTCATAAAATAAAAAAATGAGAGAAATTGTCTCTCTTGAGATTCAAATGTATTTTTTAGATTTTTTTCTCTGTGAGTAATAAAATAAATCATTTAATAATGTAAAAAATATTCTTAGGAAAAAAATGAGATTATTTTGATATCACTATTATCTCTGTTAAAGTCTCTCAACCTCGAGAAGACACACACTGTATATAACTAGCGTACATACAATAGACTTACACGAATGATCGCAGCTATGTGTGTATGGCTAGAGGTCTGCGGGGCCGCGCATGTGAGTTTCTAAGCATTTACAAGGTAGTTTCGTGCTTTGACATAATTAATTTCATATTTTAATATGAAATTAATTATTTCAAAATCTCGCGTCTTTTGTCAAAATATTAAAATATGAAATTTATGTTTGACGCGAGATTTTTCGATTTGAGATTTGTCTGACGCAACGAATGAACTAATGATTATATGATGTTTATTTCGTTGTCAACCCTAGGCTTACTTCGACACAGTTGAAGTTCGCCGATTCTCGAGCTGTCATTTGTAGGACACTCTCTGCAAATTACAGGTGTGACTCTATAGTCACAGCTAAAAATTTCCTTTATCACACTAATTATTATAGTACTATTACGATAATAGCTCCCCACACCGATTTCGGTGACGGTGACCGGTTTCATTGAAACCAGGCCATGTACGCAGAAGTTATTTAATGGTACCCAAGTGTGTACACAAGAGCATTATCTGTTAATTCTTTCTCACGAAACCCAGTGGGACGGATGAGCGACACGACTGGCGAGAGATCAGGCGCAGGACCGACTAAACGTGCCCATCCGACGCATAGATCATCTTTCTTGTCATACATTTTTATCTTGTCTTGTGAATTTGACTGTAGATCATAAGGGTCAATTCACACTGAAATGAAACGATACCAGATATGGCGCTGCATTTTTAAGATAGCTATTTAAAATTTAACTTTATTAACTACACAAGGAAATACACTATTCATTTTAAGAGTTAGAATGTCAGGTTACACCGCGCTGCACACCGCATTTGCAGTGATTACTCATGTCATATGATCTTTTTTTATAGTGAATAAAGCTCAATTTTGAATAGTTATCTTAAAAACGCAGCGCCGCGTAGCATCGTGTATCGTCGCGGTGTGAACTGACCCTTACTCGTACCACGCCTGTTACATTTCAATTACCTAAGAATATATTATATGTTCTAAACTGTCTTGCAACTAAGCTGATAATATTTTAAAAAATCTTCTTTATAAAAATGACCAGATAGACAGCTATCAAGACTTGTCGTAGGGCTAGGGTTCTAAACAGATACACACACCCACACACACACACACCACATACTACACACCGCTCACATACTCCCCACACCAAACTGGAATCAGCGCTCCGGTATCCCAACTATGTATCTTAGTAGGTATGTAAGTTATTTATGAACCTCTAGGTCTATTTTACTGCATGACTGCAAGTATTCTAAATAAATAAAATAAAAACAAAACTTTCGGATATTTTTGGGTCGTGTTCAGGGTACTTGTTTTGTTCAGTGGCAGTGTTACTCAACATCCAGACTTTACATTTTTCATGCCTTCCTAAACATTTTAATTACAAAAACCTCACATAACTTTTCGTACATTTTTAGGCTTGAATCAAAAATTATTCACCTCAACGAACATGAATCTTTTTCGGGGTTTTTTAGGTTAATTTATGCATAATTTATTTTTATTTTTAAATGCAAATTACGGCTATTTTGTCAAGTCTCTATGGCCTTTTGGGCTTGTCTCACCTGTGGGGAATTTTGGTTGGGAAATAATTTATTAGTGTGGTTTTTGTTGGAGAGTTTATTACGAGGAAAATTCTTATAAATGATTCACGCTTAGTGAAAAAATCGATCTATATATAAATGTAAAAGGCAAAGCTGATTGACCGATGTATCAACGCATAGACATTTCTCATATGACGTAGGCATCTACTAAGAAATTCAGCCCCTAGGTGGGTAAAATAGGGGATGAAAGTTTAAAACCTAATTACACGCGGGCGAAGCCGCGGGCAATGCTAGTTACATATAACTAAGATATAATAAAACTTAATCATAAAAAGATGGTCATAATTGTGTACGGTCTATACGTAGTAAATATAGATATTTTATTAAGGCCTATGCAGCCTGAAATAAACGGTATTTAATTTAATTTTGTTTGATTGAGCAATTTTTTCCATGTTTTCACCGATATTGAAAAAAAACCTTCCGGCTGTTTTAAAAAAAGAAGCACATAAAGTTATAATCTTTTCTGGTGTAACATTTTCACCAAACAAACAACTGTACTTGTTTTAAAACATTTACCAACATGTACCTACTATGAAAACATTTACCAACATGTATCTACTATGAAAACATTTACCAACATGTACCTACTTTGAAAATATTTACCAAAATGTACCTACTATGAAAACATTTACCAACATTTACCCACTATGAAAACATTTACCAACATGTACCTACTATGAAAACATTTACCAAAATGTACCTACTATGAAAACATTTACCAACATGTACCCACTATGAAAAAATTTACCAACATGTACCTACTATGAAGACAATTTATCTTTTCAATAGTTTGTCAAACAATTTTTCGTATAAATGCCAGGAGACGAAAATTCTTGAGCTGGGTTTAATTTAAGAGAGATAATAAAATATAATGTCCGTCTGCTTGATGTATTATAGTTTTATTTAAAATGTCATTTTGTATTTTGGTTTCCTTAAAAATTATTGCACTTAAAATTGTGCAATCGTATTTTTTAATCTTCTACTTATGAAATGAAAACATTTCGATGTGTCAAAATTATCATCCGTTTTAAAATTTCAGAAATGATGGCAAATACAAACTTCGGTGCCTCGGTAGCCTTCCGGTACAGGCGACGCGCGACACGAGATCGCGACCTGAGACCGAAATAGGATTTTGGAACCACTGCTTACTATGAATTTATATGGAGCACTAAACAATCACCGCGACCCGTGAGCGTGGCCTGAGAACCTGATTGGCTGGTTTGCTGGTCGCGGTCGCATGTCGCGGTCTCGCGTCGCGGTCGCATAGATCGGAAGGCTGTGAAATTCGAGGCATCGGCCTAAAGGTTTAGGCCGATGCCTCGAATTTCTCAGTGACTAGCGCGGCGGCGGCGCGGCGGCGGCGCGGCGGCGGGCAATGATAGCAGCGGCAACACGTATAGGCGGGTGCCATAGTCACCGCTTGTCAGAAATGTACCAACTCATGTCAAGTGGTCCCACCTGAGCGCGTCGCCGCTCACCGCGAAATTCTAGACAGTGTTTGTTTAGGCCTACCTACATGTCCACGGCATGACGCGACGTCGTCAATTTAAAATGGTGCGGTGTCGCGGCATGATGCGTTGATATAGCGCCGAAACACAACCGCGTTGCGGCATAGCATCGCTAAAATCGGCAATAAAACTAATAAGCAAATGGTTGCCCTGCAGCACGGCGGGCACTGCATATCGCAATACGAACTCTAGCAATGAAACGTGTGTTTTACCTTAAACAAAGCGCGCCTCGTCGTATCTCGGTGTAAACTGCCCCTTAAAAGATATAGTTACAGTACGACACCTCAGTGTCTTTCGGCAATCGTCGTTTTTCATACATCGTATGTCATTTCCATATTATATAACCAAAGTTTGCCGAGGACCATTAGCAACATGGTTTTTGTGTACAATATACATATCTTTGGTGGTAAAATATCCGTCAAGATTTGTGTAAGCAGAAAGGATTCTAAGTTAGTGAATCCAACGTAAATAGTCTAACTCAAGTCTACATCAACCAGTGACTTGTAGATAATTCATAACATCGTTAGGCTTACTGGCTTCATCCACCAGACAATCGTCTACATAAACATGAGTTTTCGAATAATTAGTGTGGACAGAGCCCCGTGTGCATGAACCGGCTAACTGGCGATGACACAGAAATGGAAAATGGAACACAATTAGTCTTCTGTAATTAGTATTTACAGACGCATACTTTTAATAAAAGGCTTCTACCGTAGGTAAGTCTAAAAATAAAATGAAAAGGGTGTAAAAGGTTTTTCCCATAGTGTTTTATCTAAACGCTTACGAGAGTTATTGAATCGACAACCGATCGATGAATAGACATCTGATCTGATTCACTTTGTAATAATAAATATAAAGAATTTTTAAAGGTAAAACATTTGATAACAGCAATATAAAGATGAGAGTAAGAAACATTTCCTTACAATCATACTATACAGTACTTTACTGGCAATCCAAACAAATGTAGGCGTGTCGTGGGTGGGTGTTGGTTTCAAAATGAAAATACCAGACTCAACATTACTTCACCTTTATTCTCCTTCTCAATAGTAATAAAACTTAATACTTCACCCTATTTTAACCAGTTTTCACTGTCTATTATAAATTATAACGACTTATTTCACTACTTTGCACTTATTTTCAACTATCACTTTTTAACAAGACCTTTTTTTGAACTGTCGGTGCAGTTCAAAATCTACCCCCACCAAACCGACCGCGCAAGCCCGTCAGACCGGACACCGTCAGCGCCATCAACATGGCGCTAGTGTTTCCGCCAATTATACTTCCGTACTATTGACTTGTTACTCAATTCAGCAACCAAAGTATTGACCGCTCTGACAACTATAATAAGGTTAAACGAATACAAGTTAAAACACCTTAAGTTACTTTTAAATCAGCCAAGTGTAATACAAAGGCTTCGATGTTTGTGGTTTCGAAGTAGGTATTTTAGGTGGCTCGGGCAGAAAGCTTAGCCGGTTTTCCAATCTTATTTCGCCACAAAAGCTATATTATTACCCAACTGTGCCAGTAGGAGGGCTATGTTTTTCGAGTGTATATATATAAGGCCATTACATATGAAATTGGCGTTTTGTAAATGAGGAACATAAAGTCGATTTTTTTTAACATAATATATTTATTTAATCAAAGTATATACCATTGCTATCTATGCACTTTTGCCATCTCAAAGGTAGTTCATTGGTTCCCTTAGTAAAAAAACTATTCGGACAAAACCATTGCCAGCAACTGCAAATCATGATGGAAAAGCTAGCTCCTAAACAACCGAGGTTGGTCATGCGCTCTAGGCCACTGCTGCTTCAGGACAACGCTAGACCACGCACTGCACAACAGACGGCTACCAAATTAGAGGAGCTTCAATTGAAATGTCTAAGACATCCACTGTACTCTTCGGACGTTGCTCTAACAGATTACCATTTTTTTTTTTAAATTTGGATAACTTCTTACAAGGGAAAAAATTCAACACATTCAACAAACAACAAAAAATATCACACAACAACAACATTCAACAAATGGGGCAGTACAAAGCGCATTCAAAGATTTTATTGATTCCTGTCCGAATGGTTTTTTTAATAAAGGAATCAATGAACTACCTATGATATGGCAAAAGTGCATAGATAGCAATAGTATATACTTTGATTAAATAAATATATTATGTTTTAAAAAATCGAATTTATATTCCTCCTTTACAAAACTTCAATTTCATATGTAATGGCCTAATATACGAGTATATACATATATATTATGTATGTATATTGTATGTATATTTCTGTGGCATGCTCTAGAGCCTAAGCGGCTCGTCGCATTTGAGCTTGAGAGGTATCATTAGATTTGTCTCGTGAGAGTGACACTGGTTACATCAAAATTACTCGACGCTGTCAAGTAACGAGTGACTGACAACGGGTTATTTTTCAATGCGCACGAAGGGTTCCGTACAAAACGTCAAAGATAAAAACAGGTTTGTAGTATGGAAGCACACCTTTAATTTTTATTTTATTCTGTTTTTAGTATTTGTTGTTATAGCGGAAACAGAAATACATAATCTGTGAAAATTTCTAGCTATCACGGTCAAGGAAATACGGCCTGGTGACAAGACAGATAGACAGCAAAGTCTCAATAATAGGGTCCTTTTTTAACCTTCGTGTACTCAACCCTAATAAATGAACATCTAAAATCTTTTAATCCCAACATTAATTTCAATTTCTATTGAACATTCATGACAAATATTGCCTAAGCAATAATCGAAAAATGATCCGATAAAAATCTCCGTAATTTGTACGCCCTTAAACATTTCATATTGCCGTGTCACTCCATCAATTTCTTTTTTAATAATTATATTAATGCACGAAAAAACTTAGCAAATTGCAATTCTCTGTCTACGTAGTTGTAGCTTTGTAAAGTGTTTAATTTCCGCTCCAAAGCAAAATATCCCTGTAGTAAAATCTACATTAAAAATTATTTGTGAGCATTTTTCTTCGGGCTCGGATATCTCCACAGTGTGAGGTATCATTCAGCAAGTTAGCTTCGGCAAGTAGTCTATATGACGACAATTTAAGTTTCAAAAGATTAAAACTGATGAGTGAAGTTCAGGCCGCAACGACAGAGTTGGCGCTCATTTGCACTCTGAACCGTGTTGTGCATTACTACTTATTACGTACTGAATATTCACCAAGTAAGAGTTTAAGCACACATAATTTAATATAATATATCTTGTTTACGCGAATATTGTTCATTGTTTTACACACTTACGGATTTTGTCTATAAAATTAAACCTTATATTATCTGCTCTTAAAATATTATATCTGAATCTCGAAACGAAAAACACTATATAGACTAATATAATGATTGTTGTTCGTATGCTTGTACGTACGCATATACTTCAGTTATAAGTACTATTAAACATGGTTAAGAATCAGTTTATCTAATACCTACTATAAAAATATTGTTTGTTAATAACTGTCGTTCCAGGCAATGAATGTTTCGGGTTGAAGCTTGTGCCAGATTTTAACTTGAGTAAAAATGCAAAATTCCAACACTACGTTTCGACCCGTTCACTATTTTTTGGGTAGTGCATCCTACTAATATTATAAATGTGAAAGTTTGTGAGGATGGATGGATGTATGAATGGATGGATGTTAGTTACTCGCTCACGCAAAAACTACTGAACGGATATTGGTGAAAATAGGTATGGTAGTAGTTTAGTCTCTGGATCAAAACAGGCTACTTTTTATCCCGGAAAAGTAGGTACAATATTATCGCGGGATATTCGATTGTATATTTACGCGGGCGGAGCCGTGGGAAACAGCTAGTAAGCGCTACAATGCTACACAAGTGGTGCTGTAGCGTTTAATTAATATAGTATTTCACGTTCTTTATTAAATTGGTTCATAATATGACATTATCGTCAATAACCACATACATTTTCTTAGAAAGAAATTAAACCCATTTCTGTTAATGTTCAGGGTCACGATATCAGCTGTGTCAATACCACTTTGATTAGTATTAATGTTGTCTCAATATTGGGTTTCGGTAATATTATCTTATCAACTGGTTAAACTAAGATCAATATTCTGTTCCCACTTCTCGGTAGAGTGAGTCGAGTCTAAAGACTAATACAACATTTATAACTCAGAAACTTTTGTTTGCGAACATTTTCATTTTATTCAGTGATCACTGTCTACACTAAGCGCCCATACACACGTGTTGCAGCTCCGGCGGCGCTGTTGCACTAGGGTTTGTATGGATTTTGTGCCGCCGCGCGACGCGCGAAGCGACGCGGCGTTACATTTTTTATGATGGTTATTAAAAATTTAACTTTATTAATTACACAAAGAGATACAAGTTTCATTGCAAGAGTGGTTCCTTCTATATTGACTCTGATTGACTTGACGTCGCGAGCTGTCGCGGTGTGAGCTGACCTTTAGGCTTAAGTTTCGTTACCAAGCATAAAAAGACTTGGTAGAAAATGCTCCAATATTATTATAACACAATTGTCCGGGAGGTCATTGCCCTTTAGACTATAAGTATCCTTGGTGTTATTTGAATGGAATCGTAACGTTAATTATAATTTCATCGTGCGTAAGTATGGCAGAATGAAACTGTTTCTTTTTGTGTCAGGTCATTAGTTACCCACGAGCTCGCCCGCTCGCCCTTGAGGTGTGCGTAGGCACTACGCGACTGAAAAACAATGTCGCAGCAATGTCACAGAGTAAATAAAATCTTACGCATAGAGAGCTTACATAGAAGCTTCGAAGTTGTCTCAGAATATTAGGGTAAATAAATCTTTAATAAAATGATGAATTATTCTACGTTGCATTATGTTATGCTCTCATGAGCAATAAGTACACTGAACAACCATTTTATATTTATTATTATACTAGCTGTTGCCCGCGGCTCCGCCCGCGTAAATGCAGTAACCCACGGGAATACGGGAAAAAGTAGCCTATGTCCTTCCCCGTAGTCTACTTTATATCTGTGTCAATTTTCACGATTATCTGTTTAGTAGTTTTTACGTGAAAGCGTTCAGGACTTTCAACGTAAGCCACAGTAAAAAAGCACACACATTTATACATTATTCCACGGGAACATTGAACTTTTTCGGGTCCTTTCTCGGGACTCAAAGTATGTCTATACCTAATTTCATCAAAATCGGTTCAGCGGTTACCAGGTATAGACCAGTATTACAGATTAACTCATATTTTTTACATACTAAGGCGGGTCAATAAGTCCGTGACTTTTTGAATTTCTAACCTCCTTACTGAAAAAGCAACACTACTCCTGTCAACAGGCATCTGTCAGTTGACTCCTATCAAAATTTGAACTTGCTGCGTCAGTTAGTTTGTGTTTTACAGCTATCTATATCATACTATCCAGTAACTTAAGGAAACAATGGAAAAAAGTGAATTTCGTGTGCTTATTAAGCATTATTTTTTGCGAAAAAAAACCATTACCGCGACCAAGGCTAAGCTTGATAAATACTATGGGGACTCTGCACCATCGATTTCAATGGTAAAAAAGTGGTTTACTGAATTTCGTTGTGGCCTTACAAGCACTGAAGATGCCGAACGTCCTGGACGCCCAGTTGAGGTCTCTACACCCGAAACAATCGAAAAAATTCACGATATGGTGTTGGCCGACCGAAGATTGAAAGTGCAAGAGATTGTGGAAGCCATAGGCATCTCGCATGGCTCAGTGGTTTCAATTTTGAATGATCACTTGGGCATGAGAAAGCTTTCCGCAAGATGGGTGCCGCGTTTGCTCACAGTCGACCACAAACGCAATCGTGTAACAACTTCACAGGAAGGTTTGGCGTTGTTTGATCACAATATGGAGGAGTTTTTTAACCGTGGACGAAACATGGATCCATCACAATACACCAGAGACCAAACAACAGTCAAAACAGTGTGTTTCTAAGGGTGAATCGGCGCACAAAGAAGGCCAAGGTGGGTTTGTCAGCCAATAAAGTTATAGCGACTGTTTTTTGGGATGCACGTGGGGTAATCCACATTGACTATCTTCAAAAGGGAAGAACAATTAATGGGGAATATTATGCCAACTTATTGGACCGCTTCAATGAGGATTTGAAAAAAAACCGACCTCATTTGACCAAGAAATAAGTTCTTTTTCACTAGGACAATGCAAGGTTGCACACATGAGCAGTTGCCATGGCAAAAATCTATGAATTGGGCTATGAATTGCTCCCACATCCACCCTATTCTCAAGATTTGGCTCCGAGTGACTACTTCTTGTTCCCAAACCTGAAAAAATGGCTCGGTGGAAAAAGATTTGACTCCAATGATGAAGTCATCTCGCAAACAAAGGCCTATTTTGAGGACCTCGACAAATCATATTTTTTGGAAGGTATAAAAAAATTGGAGAAGCGTTGGACAAAGTGTATAGAGCTCAAGGGGGACTACGTTGAAAAATAAAATGATTTATTTATCAAAAAATCTGTGTTTTATTCCAAAAGTCACGGACTTATTGACCCGCCCTCGTATCTAGGGGCACGGCAGTGTCCCCGCCAAGACTACCACTACCACTACTAGATTACCTTTTCTCGAAGCGTTCCGTCGATTTTTTTAACACTCATAACTTGGATTTGGATTATACCAGATAAATGAAATTTCAGAATATGTTCCCAGTAGCGGTTTTATTAAACTTGTAAAGTTTTGATTGCATAGATCTTATACTTAAGATTTTATTGATATCTAAATAAAAAACCCTTGATTTCGTCACTGACTCACTGATGATCAACAAAATTATACGGTCATGATATAGCCATAGATAGCGCTTTCAACAAAACTTAAAAAATATTATGATTTATCATAAAAATAATTATTAATTAATTAAAGTACATATGAATATCAAAAAACAATTAGTTATAATACTCGTATTAGACCATAAAACATGCTTTTTAATTTTTGAAAATCAAATATTTACAGTATTCATTTAGCTTAAAAGATAATAAAATCTGGTAAAGAGCGGCATCTAGGAAATCACATAGTGTAACACTCCTATATTGAACAATAATATTAGTTTTTCCAACCAACCTTGATGCAGGGGCATCGCACTATCGCAGCACTGACAGTGGTCATATAAGTAACTCTCATGATACTCGAGATTTTTTACCTAATCAACTAGCCACCAAGCTAGTTATAGTCCGACGTAGCTACAGCGGTATTAACCCGACCCTTAGCGTAGACCCTTTTCGAAAAAAAAAAACGAGATTTTTATGCTTCCAAAACGACTAGCCCATTCGCTCAGTGCGAAGCCATGGTAGGGAGAGTCAGATCGATCTCAGCGCTCGCAGTGGATGATTTAGGCGTTAAAGGGGGCTGTTTAATATTTCTGAGCAATCAAAATGCAGCAATATGTTTGCATTTTTTACTTTGGTTGTAAACACAATTACATTGCACGTCTGTCACGTGTCGAGCTGCATTTATCTGAAATAATAAATTAAGTTTCATTAATATATTGATTCAGTTACTGTAATTTAATAAAATATAATTATTTATGACATTTTTTACATTTAAAGATGTACTGTAGGGTGTTGCATGGACTGATGCCTGATTAATTATACGAGATTTTATTAAATAACTTTCATTATTTTTACGGAACTCTTGAACTTCTCGTACGTGGTCAGCTAATACAAGCTTTTTTCCTTTAATTTTTGTTTGTGGTTGAAATTCAATTGTATGTGTGATTGATTGAAAGCCTGTTTTAATAATGATGTCCATGATTTTTTACCACCTTTAGTTCATTCATGCCGTGGCGCTGCAGTCACGCACAGAGCGAATAGCCCACTGCCCAACTGGCAGTCATAGCACCACGAAGCTAAAACGGCCTTCCGGCCATTAGTATGTCTTGGCCACATATTTTGACTGAGGTATAGAGTTTTTAAAGTTAGTCTTATAGAGTTAGGGCGTGTAGAGTCAGGGGCTTGGTTTTACATGAGATCTGATAACTTTTTGACAGTGCGAGTCATATTATCGTGTCGTCGTCTTGGCAATATTTTAACATGAATATGTGTTTGGTGGGATAATTATTACACATAAAGTTTACTACATACCTGTCCACAACAACATGTGTCTTCAAGGTGCAAAGTCGGTTGCCGTAACGCGGCGTTGCTTCGCGCCGGATCGCCGTTCTATAATTCAGTACACTTTGCGCCGTTGCCGTGTCGTAATAAATCACGACGCGACACCGTCTCGTCTGCCGTTTAGTACGCCGTAACGCAGGCCTTACGTTTGATATAAAGTATTATAAGCAGTTACAAAAATTTGTTCTTCGTCGTTATGGCAACCGACATCAATTAGTATGACAAATTACGTTAATTAAAATACATAAATAATTAAGAACGCCTCCGCATACGTCTAGCCGCGGATAAACCGCCGCAAGCTGTTATTCGTCTGAATCGTTGAATGATAGTTGTTTATGTTAGTTATTTGTTACATATTCTTTGGCTGTTTTGGTTAAGCTATAGTCCCCACGCTAGGCTACTGCGGTTTCTTGCGAGACCTTGGACATGATACATTTGGGTAAAAGCATGTATCATGATTTTTGTCGAGTCTCATCGTCAGTCAACCAGTGCGTACCTACTCAGTACTCACCTTTAATGCTATGATACACTTTCGTAAAACACTTATTTTTTTACATATCTACTTAGAGAAAAATTATTAGGTAGTAAAAACATCAAAAGAAATTTTTTTTTTTACCTCTTTTAATTACCCATAGTTATTAGTTACTTATTTAATAGTAGGTATATTAGCCAAGTGTTAAAATATGAAAGCTCTTCTAAGGATACCTGTGCCAAAAGCCACTTTATTTAATCATACTGAACGTTATCGATGTTTAGAGCATAGCTGGGGGGAACCTTTATCTGATACAATAACTTCGATACGGCGTGGGAGTAGGGTTGTGAGAAACTTAAAAAGTATACCCTAAATAAAACATTCTTTTAAGGTAAAAAAAATAACCTCCTTACTAAAATAAAATATTATATTTCTTGGAATTAATCTTGCATCTTCGTAGGTGTAGGAAGTAGAAGTAGGTTGTACGTGTGGCTGGTAGGTAGTAGGTGTAGGTTGAAATTAGTAGGCGTAGGACATCTGCCTAGTAAAAATAGATACCTAAATAATTTTATTTAATATTCAAAAGCTCTCTTTAGGTAGGATAAATGTAAAGTAAAATATTTTACAAAGAAACACCAACGGATGCTCAAACTGAGATGGAAAATATCATGAGAAAACCTGTTAGTATGAAGAGATATACACACGTTACTGGTATCTGGTCGGTGATAATGATAATGATTTTTTTATAAAGGTAGAAGAATAATTTAATTCGATTAAGATCACTCTATAATTCATGGCAAACCCAAAACATTCCATTTTTAAAATTAAAATCATCTAAAATATAGCGCAGTGGCAACCCTAGTAAGGAAAACTGATAATGAAATATGTACTCTATTATTACTTGTTAAACACAATATCACCTAATCAATTTAATCAAAGGCTTCCGTTTAATTACGAAAACTAGTTGTTTACCGTAACGTAACGTTTGTCGAATTTAGGACACATAAAAAGCTTGGGGATCATGCGGAAAGCCACGCAAATAGTTACACGAACTAGACACAGTAATAAATGAAACTAGTAGGAACTAAGGGTTGCCCTGTGGTGGAAATTCGTTCATAATAATTCATTAAATGTTTAATTTTGAACTTTATAAGAGACCAGCTTTTGCTCGTAGCTCCGCCCGCATAAATAATCCATGCCACGGGAACACTGTACTTTTTCGGGATAAATAGTAGCCTTTGTGTTAATCCCGAGCATAAACTACTACCATACTAGATTTTAATCAAAATCAGTTTAGTATATTTTGCGTGAAAGGGTAACAAACATCCATCCATCCTCACAAACTTTCACATTTATAATAGTAGTAGGATTTTGCCATATAAATAGAATTAAAAAAATAAAATATTGTGACAGATTGACAAACGTCAAAGTGTAAGCTGTATCAAAATTGAATCGATCAAACGCATGGTGGTGTGTGTTGTTGTTATTTTAATTAATTTAATGTATTTCTAAGCATTATTTTATGAAATATTAGCCTTCCTCCATATAAACTTTAATTGTGCCAAATTTCACACTGATCCGTTCGCACAATTCTCTTGAAACTGTACCTAAAATATTTGCTTTACGTATTTAATATATTAGTACCTGGGTAACTGAGCTTTGCTCGGAGCTCTAGTAGATTAAAAATAAAAATAATAAATTATTTTACCGGGGTTCGAACCCACCACATTCCGAATCTCCGAACTACGCAAAATTATACATACCAAAATGCCAATCGAATTGACATATTAGTGTCGAAATTATTGATATATCGAAAGTGTATAAATATACCTATTTTGAATAAAAAATTTTGACTTTGACTTTTGACTTTGTTGCACGACGCATGAAAAACCATAATTTACTTAAAAACACGCAATTTCGCAGGGAATACATACAAAAAATTCTGCCTGCATACAAAATTTCAAGGAAATACTTGCAGCCGTTAGCGAGATTAAAATTATATATATATATATATATATATATATATATATATATATATATATATATATATATATATATATATATAGATATAGATATATATAGAACAAGTATGAGATACGATGATGATGTTTTGAAGCTTTTATTTTGTAACACAAATATTTCTCGAAAGTCCAAATCCAACATGTGATAGGATAAAAGTTTAAATAAACTAAAAGCTACAGAAAATCCTCATTTTCGCGACTTACTTGCAATCTGACTGCCAAAACATAGTAATGGTAAAGTAGCTTTCGGAACGTTCCACTTTTGAAATCCCTCACAGGGCTTATAAAGTACATTCGCGTGATGTCGTCTACACACCACCGTCGAATACAGTTGCATGTGCAAAAGTTTGTGGTACAACCGTGTGCACATGTGAGTGTATACTCTCGTAGTAGTATGTCCTAGTCGCGTCCGATTGTACAGTCGTATGCATGTACAGTCGCGTACACGAGATTTAAGTGAGCACGCCTGTACTTTCCTGAGTCGTTATTTTAATAAGTCCGCTCATGTAAGCAACTTGTGTCTCACGAGCAGAGCTTCAATTTGTCTTAATGAATATTACATCTTAGGATGTCTGGAGCTACATTCTGAGCTCACTTATTACTTCTTAATTCGAACCGAGGCTGCGTTTTCAAAAATGTAGGTTCTTTTAAATGTAGGTTACAGGTACATTTCAGAATTTGTTTCCATCCATTTGATAATTGGGTATTTGCTTACGTGTAAAAATTTACCTAGTTTTTTCTATACATTAAGAAATAATTAGGTATTACAAAATATAAGACATTAAAATCTTTTTAGAAGTGACAAAAATTGAGATTTTATGTATAGTTTTGTAATAGGGATGTTGCCTAGTGTGGAATATGACATTTTTATAAATTCAATTTTAAAATTGTTGATTAAAGATACATATTTCTGAAAGAAATAGGTATTTAAATTGACGCGATTGAAAATTATAAGCAAATAAGAAATATTGCCCGTCTCTTCCTCGTAAAACGTTTTGTTACGTCACTAGTTGCTACCGCCATACATTTTGTAATGACAAATGTATGGCGGGTGCAACTTGTGACGTCACAAACCGATATATCGCTCTCTTTCTTATTGCAAATTTAAATTGTTTGTATCTTCATTATTTATTAAAATATACGAAAATGGGTTCTAGATTGTTTATTAACATGTTGTCTAACATCGAATAGACGAAAAAATTTTTTAGTTAACATGCCAATAATTGCAAATAGATGCATTTCAAAGTCACTAAAAAGTAGGAATATTTTTTGTAACATTGGTTTAAAAAACTTACATAGTTTACTTACATCAAATACAAAACAGTTACTATATGAATATTAACGCGCTAACTTCGGAGATATCCGAGAATTTTGTCCATACAGCCACATTTCGTAGCTACTTACATGAGGCCTGTGACGTCACCTGCTTGTACGACTTTTGTTATGGTGCGTTTAAACACGACTGACAAAAGCGCTTTAAACAATCCATAGTTTCTTTGAAAATATTTATCTTTAGCATGCTTGTCCTTTTGTAAGCTGTCGTATTTTTCAGAACACTATTCATTTATGTACCTACACAAAAAATTACAGGAACACCGTATTAAGCAGTTTTTCTGGCTACGAAATACAGATATTATGATTTATCAAGAATGTAATGATGCAGTTAGTAGCAAAATTGGGCCTCGTAATTCCCTAATTTCGTATTCTTTGTTTAAAATTTCGTCTACCATGCCCAGTTAAAAAATTATATTATAGGCATTAAAACGCGCATAGCGTAACTTGAAATGCGCGATCAAAGAGCGCCTCATGCAAAGGTTTCTAATCACTAACTTCAAAGGACAATTTGCACCAAAACTTTCTGAAACGGGTGCTGAAATCTGACATAAGGGCTCAGTCCCCATTGGTCCCCATCCCTTATGATCACGAAAAACTATTTTCATTAAAAGCAGCATTAAACTCTTTTAATTGTGCCATCGAAAATACATTTTACCCCCGTATCGGAATTTAAGTAATAACTGATAAATATAAGGCATCGTTTGGATGTTATTAATTTAATACTTAGCTTTGGCCAAAAAACAAAGAGCCCTTTGCCCAGAAGTAGGACACAACAGGCTAGCATAATCATTATATTAATACGTGACGCAAAAATTTCAAGTACGGTTTGACGAGAATTGTGCATACGGATCAGTGTGAATTTTGGCACATTTAAACTCTAAGTGGAGGAAGGCCTGCCGAAAGCTAATATTTTTAAAAATAACGCTTATAAATACATTAAATTTATAAAAATAACAACACACACTACCTCACTCATACTAGCATGTTTGTATATATTACAGTAGGCTTGATACTATTATCAATGAGTGTCAATCTTTCTTTCACAATCCATAAACAATATTTACATATTTTTTATGCGTATCTAAGAGGCAAAAGAATCCCAAAAAAGTTGAAACTTTAACATGAAGTAAGGCCGACCACACCACAGGTAACTTCTAGTAATAATAATTTGGCCAACTGCAATACTGAGTGTATTGCAGTTTATGACATAGCTATAAGAGAAGAAAGCTAAGAACAGTAACTTTGGTTGATTAGGGTCGATTCACACCGAAACGAAACGATACATGACATGGCGCTGCATTTTAAGATAGCAATTCAAAATTGAACTTTATTGAGTACACAAGAAGATATACGTTTGATTGTAAGAGTTCGAAAGTCAAGTTGCACCGCGCAACTTTGTGTGTAGGCAGTGAATAGAGTTAATTTTTGAATAGCTTTTTAAAAAATGCAGCGCCGTGTCCGTATTGTCGCGTTTCGTTGTAAGCTGACCCTTGCGTGGTTACTTCAAGAAGGAAGAATAAAAATGAAGCAAAATTTGCGGATATACCGGCAACAGGAGCTATACAACAACAGTTGCGAACTGTAATGTTGATGTTAATGATGATGAGATGATGAAAACTTGTTTTGTAATACAAGAAGACGGAGCTGAGGTATCAACCTGTAAATCTAAATTCACCCACAGAGAGGTACTATAGATAACCGCAGCTGGAGCTATATCTATCTATACTAATGTTATAAAGAGGAAAGATTTGTTAGTTTGATTGCATTGCATAGCCTCCGAAACTATTGGACCGATTTTAATGAAATTTGGCACAGCTATAGAGTAAACCGCGGGGAATGACATATGTTACTTTTTATGGTTTTACGTGTTACTTAAAATGATAATTTATAAAAATCGGATCAGTAGTTCAGGCGCTGCAATGGAACAAACATACATACATCCTACTATATCCTACTAATATTATAAATTTGAAAGTTAGTGAGATGGATGGATAGATGGACGTTTGTTACTCTTTCACGGAAGACCTACTGAACGGGTTTTGATGAAATTTGGTATGGTAGTAGTTTAGGCTTTGAATTAAAATATAGGCTTACTTATAACTTTTTATCCCGGAAAATTTATTCCCGCGGGATACCCGATAATATATTTAAGCGGGCTGAGCCGCGGGAAACAGCTATCACACACATACGAGTACGTATATACACTGTCAAAATCAATACCCTTCCTTTTGGCTTCGCTGTAGTCGGGTAAAAAGGTTAAAATGTGATATACCGGAAAATATGTTGTTATAGACCATACCTCTATAACAACAAATATTACCAACTATGTTAAGATTAACAGAGATTAAAATTGAACAGTGCAAAATATATAGGTATTAAAAGTTGAATTTTAATACGCTAGGAATTGAGAATCTAGAAACAAACCTTGCATCCGAGCATCATGGTTCGAGACTCAACATTTTTGTTTTCTTCCAAAGAAAAGTTTCAGTCATGTTACTTCTGTGTAATTAGATTTTAATTAAAATTATCCTTAAATTTTCGCATCGTTACGTGCCCTTTTGTGTCTTTAACCCTTTGGCCGCCATCGGCTCTTATCTTTACGCAAATTAGACCAGAGCGAAATAAAATACCCCAACTCGTCTGATTACGGTGAGGTGACTAATTATTTTGTTTTCGTGTAAATTTTGTGTTTTTTTGTTTCAGATCTACTTTTGTTTTTCAACGTTAGAAATTTAAAAGAAATGAACATAATATCTTGTGTAATTCGGCCATAGTTTTGATATTAGGCTAGTTTCATCTAGCAAAATTAAATTATGTACATTTGTTATTTACACAGATTCTATTACAAGAAATACGAATACAACATTATTTTGTTATAAAAATAAGCGATTGCTTATATTTTCAAAAATACAACCATAGTTTTATTATCTGTATGTCTCGTGACCGAAAACACCAGCGCCATATTTTTGTTGTAAGTGACGTCATAAGAACATAATCAAATCGAATAAACAACAGCTAAAGTTCATGCACATAATATGACATAATTTTTTTTCTGTTCTTATGGCGTCACGAATTCTTATGACGTTACGTCACGATAATGGTGGCTGTCGTTTTGGCGCGAACATTTATCGTTTTGTTTGCATAAAAAGATATTATTTCCAGGAAATAAAAATACTAGTTGACCATCGAATCGATACGAACATTATATAATATATTAATTAAATAATAGAAAAAAATGTAGAATAGCCTATTTGGCCTTTAAAGAGCTGCACTTACTATGTACAAAGTAACGAGTACTAAGATATTAATTGGTTGTGCGTATGTCAAAAAGCACAACGCCTCCATAATAATAATTTGAACATGTGGACAGACATTATGTATTTCAAATTGCAATTATTGCTGCAATGCACCGTTTACAACAGAGGATTCAAAGTGTATTTACAAAAGTGTTGTGGGATTTCGTAACTTTGGCAATATTTACTAGGAATTTAGCATTATTTAATATTTTATCCTGTCGGCATAACAGAATACGGCTTCAACAAAGTTCGAGGTTAATTGTTTTACTTCAAGGACGTCATAATTCAATATATTTATCAGACTGAGGACGAGGACGATTTATTTATAGGAAGGATTTGATTGTTTGGACTGATTTTGATGAATATAGGATATGGTGCGGAAAAGGATATGGTGTACTTTTTATTGCGGCAAAATATATGGTTCCCGCAGGAAGTCACGGGAAACATTTATTTAGGTCGAAATTAATAATTTTAGTGTTGTCGAGGATAAAATGCACTTTTGTTTTAAAGGAATTTTCCTGGCATAAGTTAAGTCCCACGTTTTAATTCATAAATCTATTTTTTTTTATACCAAAAAAGTAATATTTACCCTCTCTTTTTACACTGTAAATCCTATGTCATGGTGCCCGAGTCGCATTTTGGATTTATAAAATCACCAAACAAATATAAAGTGTCTCGGAATCGGAGGTTCTGCCAAGTTGTCAAAGCAAATTGTATTTTTTTTTGGTAGACTGCCAATTAAAATCCTCTGAAACCCAGTTTAGTTAGTATTTATTTTGTTACTTGCACCCTTATACCTTGCAGGTAGGTAACTACCTTACTTTTTTACTTACGCGTTGAATCTATTTGTATCGAAAACAAATAGATTCAACGCGTTTCTAAGTTTTATTACTTAAATATTTAGTTTTTAGGATAAAATATAGAATTAGAAAAAAAGGTATATTTGAAAATTTTGTATGTTGATTTGAGTTTGAATTACGATTTGATGCAATAAAACATGTAGGTACAGGAGTCGTAGGTGAGCTTGTGGTAATATTTCTACAGTAAAAATATAGTAGATTAATGTAGAGCTCCGTGATAGTTTAAAGTATGTTTTCTACATTTAAAATTTATTACCAGAGTAAAAGTTTAAATCTACTTAAGTTTTTTAAGTGCAGAAAAAATTATATTAACTCGTATGAGCCAAAAATGTTCTAAAATTTTCGTATATGTAGTATATGTATTTTCGTATATGTATAGAGTAGTCGTCGCCGTCGTCGAGTCACGCATTACCCAAATTATGTCAAAATTAATTAGCCGTATTCGTTTGCTCTTTTTGTGAATATTAGATGAACGATTTGCACGTTATGCGCAATTAAACAGTAGACCATTTTGGTTCGACAATTTGTTTGTTTGATTTGACAAAATTGTCAATCTGCCTTTCACATTCGTATGATCAATTTTATTATTTGCGTATGTGCAAATCGTGCACATGCGCAATTAAGCAATAGAACTTGTTGGTTTGACAATTTGTTTGATTTGACACAATTGTTTCTATGTCTTCAATTGTAGTATTACGCATGTGAAAATGATGAAGAAAGGGTGTTTGATATTTTTTTTGCAGCTAGGGAGCAGACCCAATACAAAGCGTCATCTTGTGGCGTAAGTGGTATCAAAAACTGCCAATAAGAATAATTGTCGATTCTTTTTCTGTCACCAGGCGGCGCTTTGAAGCCCGACGGTCCTTGTCATGTCTAAAAGCTTTCAGATGTCACGAATTTAAAAACCCTCATTAAATTGTATAAAAAAAATCGTGCACATACGCACAAAAAAGCAAACTAACACGACTATAATATAAGAATTAGGTTATTTAAGACAATATTCTTTTTAAAATTCCCATTTTTTAATGAAATTTAAATATGAGAAATGGAATGTAAAAAAATACATAATATAAGTACTCATGTGTAAACTTCACATTAAAAAAAATGATTAAAAATATTCATAACTAGCTTTTGCCCGCAGCTTCGCACGCGTGGAAGAGTGTTCGTGGACAAACAACTTCTTTAGCAAATATACCTGCAATATAGTAATAGCACAGAGTAAAAATATATACTATGTAATAAATTTTCGCACGTACTTTTTAATTTTAACATCTCTCCTAGATATAATCTCCTAGATAAGGATAATTAGATCGTATCCGTCTAAATAGCTTCTGGAAATACCACATTATTTCTGGTCATTTTTTTAAACATAGAATGGGTAAGGTAACCTATTATTAAAAGATAGACATATCTAATATGCCATCGCGGACTTTTTTGTATATCTATAAAAGAGAAATCCCAAGAAATCCCACTATACATTGTTTTGTTATTTATCTCTAACGGGGAAGTTAGGCAGCGTTTTCGATAAAAGTTCCCTTAAGTTAAAAAACGGCTTGATTTTTTCCGATACCTTTAACAATTATCGTCATAAATCAAATAATTTCCACAAAACCTTAATAAATTATTATCAATCTAAACCTTCCTAAGGAACCACTCGGTCGCTAAATGTAAACTGCATGAAAATCCTTTCAATAGTTTTTGAGATGAGAGAGCTTTTATCAAAAACGCTGCCTAACCTAACCCGTTGGAGATAATTCATAACAAAAGAATGTATGGTGGGATTTTTTCTCTTGAGGTCTTTCCTCCTCCCTTAGGAAGGAAGAAGAAGGAAGGACACAATACCTAATTTATTTCATTTAGGCATCCTTAGGTATTTAACAAGACACAGTATGGGCTGTGGCCGGTATGTCCAATAGAGTTCTAACGTCTGTGGGCTTATTGCTTATACCTTACAGTTACCGAAACGTAATACTTTATCTTATGAATCGAATGGATATGTATAGTAGGCGAAAGTATCGTCAAATAGGCGACAGTATGTACTTATAGTTTTGTTCAATATCTACCTACATCAGTTACCGGGCGAAGTAGGCGCGTGCACGATGTTATGTACAATAAACATGTTTACCATCGCATCTCTTTTCCCTGTAATTGTTGACTGTGTAAAATCGCATCAGTTAAGATGACAGGAGTGCATTTTTTACAAGCGGTAGCTATGACTCCCGCCTGCGCGCGTCGCCGCTATTGTCACTGCCCGCCACCGCCGCTCACCGCGTTATTCGAGGCAGCGGCCTTAAATAAGCTACTTATATACCTTCTTGGCTCCAATTAAAAAGTATCAGTATCATTAGTTTTTTTAAAATTATTTATTAGCAAGAAAAAAAGACAACGACTCTAGATGAATAATAATCACTCCACTGAAAAAGTATAACTGTGTAAACGCGTAGTGTATCAAAAGCTAAAATTAATTTTGTTCATTGCTCAGGTCGTTGACTGTCTGCTGTCTCCCCATTACACTGAAAGCACAAACAATTTCATAACTGCCGATTTCAATAAATCATCGAAGTGGTAAAAGAATAAAAGCATTCAAGTGTGACCCGGACATAGAATGTTGGGTTCCGTATTGCTCGACTATTTAGGTTTTTTTTTTTTATTAAATAAGGGGACAAACGAGCAAACGGGTCACCTGATGGTAAGCAACTACCGTCGCCCATGGACACTCGCAACATCAGAAGAGCTGCAGGTGCGTTGCCGGCCTAAAGGTAGGCATATCTTTTTTTATGAAATGGAAACGATTAGACGGATCGCCTGATGAAGCGATTATCGCCGCTCATGGAGTCTCGCAACGTTGTAACTCCTCTGGTGTAGCGCACTTGCGCTCCTGGTCCTTAAAATTCCCCAACCCCCCCCCTTTTCTCTTTCAGTTAACCATGAAATATTATTATCTACTTTTACATACAACCACTCAGAACAAAATTAACCCATATCAATTAACCACAAAATTTAATAATAATGAAATATTTATTCGACAGAATGAGACATTACGATTTACATACAAAGAGTTACGCTACATAAAACACAATAACATAAGATAAAAAATTAACATAACAAATATATAAACACAATAAACAAAACATAGATATAACACAATAAACAAAACATAGATATAACACAATGAACAAAACATAGATATAACACAATAAACAAAACATAGATATAACACAATAAACAAAACATAGATATAACACAATAAGCAAAACATAGATATAACACAATGAACAAAACATAGATATAACACAATAAACAAAACATAGATATAACACAATAAACAAAACATAGATATAACACAATAAGCAAAACATAGATATAACACAATGAACAAAACATAGATATATCACAATAAACAAAAACAAAAATAGGTATTGAAAAAAAAAGGGAAATTTAATGCAGGTCAGAACGTCGATTCTGTTAATTAAATCTTGCAATAGTACAGTTACGATCTAGTCCCAATATGTTAAAACTGCAAAATGGTATTCACATAAATGTCAAACCAACTTGTAACGCGTTTTGATTGGTCCAATCTCCAAAAATCAGTTTATGATATCAACGGCTGAATTCTGAACGATAGTTAAATTAAGTGACGCTCAAGTCGCATGCTGTCCTTGTCATTTCGGCTAGCAGAGACAGCGACAGCCTGTGAATAGGAGGGCTCTTAATTTTGATTATCGTTCCAGTATTCGGCCGCAAGTCGATTCATTTATAATTCAATAAAAGTGAAATGAATATGTAAGTTAACGAGAATTGGGGTGCAGGATGCGTGAGGAATGCGGATCGGAAGGTAAGGTGATGTCAGATATTGCCGAAAAGAACTCAGGCGTATCACCGCGGCGCGGCGTGAACAACACAGTCCATGGTATTATATGGTTCCATTATTTTGTCATTTGAATTACAGATTTACACTCAGAAAATTTAGAAAGTTACATAATTACATAATAAACACGATAAATGTTAATTACTAGTTTTAGCCCGAGGCTTCGCCCGCGTTAATCCTACGGAAACACTGTACCCTTTCGCGATAATGTAGCCTATGTTTTCATCCAGAGTATAAACTACTACCACACCAAATCTAATTAAAATCCGTTAAGTAATTTTTGCGTGAATGAGATACAAACATCCGTCCATCCAGATGGATAGATCTATCCATCCTCACAAACTTTCACATTTATAATAGTAGCAAGATATTACTGGATACTATAGATGTAGATGTGAGTCAATATATTTTCACTGTCAATTTTCACTCACAATCACTCAGAATAAGGGAAAAAGACGCACATAACACGTAAAACATTATTTATTTATTTACAAAATTACATTATATTATAACATAATGAAATCTTATCGCATGAGTGGTCTTAGGAGTAAAATCAGATTAGTGTGCATCAACCTTTAAACGGCAGATTGACTTTTAGTTAAACATGGATAAATTTTTTTGATAGTAATTAAGTTAACAATCAATCTTTTCAAAGGTTTTTGCATACTAACCCGAAAATAAATTATAGCTACTTATATTAAACGGAGTAATATTTTACAATTTTGTAAATATTTACAATAGTGGACTTATTAAGAATAGTATCTAATGGGAAAAAGAATAAGTATTATCTATAAGTATAATATCTTTTTCCAAATCGTTAAATTAAATTTAACGACTTTTAATATTTAACAAATATAAGGTCGAGCTACACATGAAACTAATGCTGCTAAACTGGTATCTAAATACATTATAGACGAGGCATGTCGAGGAAAACGCTGTCCCCACTTAAATGTCCCCACTTTTGGGGTTGTTAGAGGCAATTTTGACATTTGAGTGAAATGGTGAAATCAAGATGGCGTAACTTTTTCTTGTATGAAGATTTTTTCTGTCAAATGTACGTAATAACTCATCATAGCCCATCCTCAGTTTCGGAACAATAAGGTTCAAGAGTGCTAAACCGGACGCATTGTCAGTGACTGAACATATTTAAAAGTATTCTGTATGCATTTTTCATATTTACAATGGCGTACGTGTTTGCGGTATTTCGAATGCGGGTTACATAATGGTAATAAAATTTCGGCTTCGTTGAAATTAATTAATTAATTAAATTGTCACTTACACATTATGTTTTTATTAGTGGTCAAAATAAACGGTGTGCTATGATAATGTCATTAATTTAATTTTTATTTTGTAACCCAATCGTGCTGATTAATATGAATTATAATCGTAAATATTTCATAAAATCAACTTTGCGATATGACAGCTGATTTGAATATGACTTATGTTCTTCTTCAAACTTAATTCTTCGTACATTTTTGCATTTTATAATATATTAGGATTAGCCCGCGGCTTCGCCCACGTGAAATTGGTATTTAAACGATATCTTTTTAATAATTAAGAACATTCATATTTTACCCTCCTAGGAGCTGAATTTTAGAAAACGCTGAAATAGGGGATAGAAGTTTGTATGAAATTTTTTATAGCTTAGATATATACCTATGCATGCTATTTCGTATGAAGTTACTCCTTTTTTGCTTCTTCAACAACCCACTACTAGGCTTTAAAAAGTTAGCTAAAAGGGAACATGCATTTCTTTTAAATAATAAAAATTCTTATGTTTTCCGAAAGGTAAGTAATCATTTGCTACATAAAAAAACAGGACTTAAAAACCAAAAAAACGACTATTTTTTGCTATGAATGAAAAATTAAAATTTGCTGTTCAAATCCTTGTTACTTGTGATATATTTTTTTTATTTAAACAATGATATACATAAACGCAGTATTTAAGTTAATAAAACCAATTTTGTATTTATCTTCATTCTTCATACATATTCAAATCTTGTTTTTTTTGTATGCCATTGCAAAGAGAATATTTCCTGGCTTATTATGTACTTTTCAAAAAGCTTCAATAGTTCCCCGTTGAGATTTGAATAATATTTGAAGCAAAAATTAATTTGAAATTGCAACTAATTACTCGAAGGGTCAGTTCACACGTCATAATGAAACGAAACGAAATGAGACAAGGCGCTGCATTTATAAATAGCTATTCAAAATTGAACTTACAAAATTCAAAATTCAAGAGTTACCAATTTACGCATGCGCAGTGTATGAATGATGTCATATGAAACGTGTATCTTTTTGCGTAGCGTATTAAGTTAAATTTTGAATAGGTATGTTAAAAATGCAGCGCTGCGTATTGCCGCGCTGTACTTTAAGCAATAATGCGGATACCTACTCATACTAATCATAATAAATTCCTGCGATTTCCCGACAATGTCGCTACTTTATGCAGAGAAAGTTTCCATATTTTAAGCGACATACTTTGGATACTCAGTGCAACTACAAGTTTAAAAACTTTTAATACTTGCGAACTAAAGATTTATATAGTAAATCATGTGGGAAGTTTTAATAAGATTTTGTTTTATAAGGCCTCGGATACAAGTTGAGTTGACGAGGTATGGAATTGTTCTGGAGTTTGAAGTTAGTAAAAGCCCTATTCTAGGAAAGTGTGCTCGAACAGAGCAGGTCTTACATTCCAATTACTTTAATGAGGACGCTCATTCACTAGTATCTCGTCAGTGTCGTTATTACCTACTGTATTTGTGTATTTCAAAAATACTTGGTATATTGAAGGTGTTTTTCTTTTGTTACAGTTTCTTAAGGAGATAGCACATATAATATAAAAGTTTTTTGAAGTAGAAATCTATACGACTATAAATTTAAAGAAGTTTGCAAAAGTCTAAATTAAATTGATATTTAAATAAGAAACGTAAATGTAAAACAGGTATTAAGTACAAATTGGGTTTTAGAATTCATCATCAAAACATCAATGTTTGTTTGTTTCACATTCGACATGGTAGAACTCGACATCAAGATACCAAATCACTGTTCTGTTAAAAAATTGTAAGAATGTATTTTATACTTGGTTTGATTAACATTTAATTAAAAATCAGGGACTTCACTATCTTAATGTACCGCGCAGACAATTTTTCACGTAACACAATCTTGTCCGTGATCCGCTAACAAACTCTTTAACAGCTTCTAATCGGCAATAATTTACAACGACACGACATTTATAGCTTTTTGCCGGTCACGGCTTACATTGTTACACTCACTAACGTCTCGGTCGGCGAGGTGCAGAAACTTACATTTTTAGCCTCCGACGAAAACAGAGGGGTGCTTACAAGTTTGTGTCTGTCCGTGGCATCGTAGCTCCCAAACGGATGAACCAATTTTGGTCTAGTTTTTTTGTTTGAAAGCCGACAATCGACAAGATCGAGAGTGGTATTAGGTATAATTCCTCATCATCAGCTCGCTCACTGCTCGACAATACGGAATGATACTGGTTGCAATGTAGTTTTACAGTTTCAGCGTTGCGATTCTTAGAATTTGTTACTGAAAATTAATCTATGTATGTAGTGAATGTAGGCATGTATATAATAATTATACATACAATTGTTTGAAATTGTAACTAGTGTCTAAATGTCACATAGGTATTCTTTAAAGGAACTTCTACGGGTACATGTTATAAGTATTCAAAAAAAGATATTATTTTTCATCAAAAAAAAATAAAAATAAAGAAAGATAAATATTGATGAGGATATTTTATTCATGCTTTCCTAAAGTATGTTGGCGTTTTCACTAAGCGTGCCCTTTTTAAATATTTAATATAAATACTGACTTTGTCGTTTATGAATTATGATATCGATTTAAGCCCGACAAATAGCTTTGTCGTAGCTGAGTTGAAATTAAATTATAAGTTATAAATTGTGAAGTTAATCACTCGAATGGCTGAATTCTCAAACGCTTTTTAAAATATTGGTTTCGTAGGATTTCATATATTAATTCATTTTTTACAATTATTCACAATTAAACATAATAATTCAATAGGTTTTAGAAAAAAAAAAAGACTTTCGGAACGCTAAATTTCCAAATGCTACTTACTACTGGCACAGAATAGATAATAGTACAAGGTACAGAAGTCTCTCTGTTTTGATCTTCACAAATGCCGCCTTTTTATGTGCCTATATAATTATTATTAACAAACGGACTGCACGCGAGCAGCCGAAATTAAGCTCTCTGGCGCCGCGCGAAGGTCGACATTATTCCACACCTTGTCAGATATTCCGAAAATAGGGTTGTCACTTGTCAATACTTTAATTAAATATCTTAGATTATACTATCAGATTTATACTCGACGACGATATAATATATAATAATAATAATGATATAATACATATTATATAGATACCATACAACATACCGACCGAACATAAATACCACGCAAGGTATACAAGCGGAAACTGTTATACCTATGTACCTATTAGGTAAATGAATACCGAACATATAAATCAGTTTACACAGACACGACACGTGATTTTGTTTTGATGTAGGTATGGATTATATGTATGTATATGCAGCTACCTACTACCTATTTTAAATAAGCATATAATATAAAACTTTTGTGTGTATATTTAATAATTATTGTTATAGACTTAGGTACCATGACAGTAGATATAAATGAGTAATGATTATCGTACCATACGCTATCTATCTCACTTGCCTGAACCGGGAAAAACTGACAATTGCTTTTTTTTTTCATTGTTCCGACAATCGGCTGCAATACAGTATTTTTTTGGATACATATTTTTCCCAATTGAAATATAACACGTGTTTGCGACGTAAAGTGAGTCGTACTGCGTAAGAGGCGCGCGCGCGCGCCACGGCGCGGCCGGTCAGTGCGTGGCAAGTGGCAACCATTGAATCGCCCCAACGTTGGGGAGTCTCGGTATGTACTTGTAGCTCGGCGGCGGAACGGCGTAGTGACACCCCCCTGCTACTGGTCAAACAACCAACAAAATGGCGCGGTTTTGTAGAGAGCGTAATTGTCACCGTTGTTTAGAAAGACGTTCATTCGCCGCTGTGTTACGGCCGCTGTATGATGGCAACACTATCCTAGGAAAACCGAGCTTTAGAGCCCCTGAATCACAAGCGATCACTGTCACTGTTTTGCAGAATGACAAGGATAATCAGTGATTTAAGAAAATCAAAACTTTAAGTAGCATTTGAAAATTTTGCGTTCCGAAAGTCTTGTATTTTTCTAAAACATATTGAATTATTATGTTAACAAGAACATTATTCATCGTTTTGAACACTTTGACGATCTCTGTGGCTCAGTGGTTGAGCGCGTTGGTGCAAGCCGGGGGTCACGGGTTCGAATTCCGTCGAAGGAACAAATACTTTTTCTGTGTTCCTGGGTCATGGATGTGCGTTAAATATGTGTATATAATTATGTATAATATAATAAAAACAATTAAATACTTATATTGATTATGTATGGTTTAAAATATATAAGGTCTTCCCGTCGTCTGGTCACCGTAACACAAGTTTTTCGATTACTTAGCACGGGGCCAGATTGACGTGATGTGAAGCATCCATAGATATTATTATTATTCCTCACGGATAGTGTCGCGGTGAACACATCTTATTCTCGACGTTTCGGCTACTTTCCAGCAGACGTGGTCACGGGAGGACTGAGGTGACAGTTGTCCTATTTGTTGAAGCTGTTCAGACTACCCGAAGATTCTTCAACAATTATTTGTGTTCCGATCCACCGAAAACATACTAACAGTATCTTAAAGCCGCGGTGTTTTTGACTTAATTAACCAAGAAGGCTGGCTAGGTGCTGCTATCTACTTGCAATACATTAAATAATAATTAAATCAAAGACCACGCTGCTTGCAAGATACTGTTAGTATGTTTTGCGTGGATCGGATCACAAATAATAATTGAAGAATTTTCGGTAGTTTGAACAACTATAACAAATAGGACAACCTGTCCTCGGTCCTTCCGTGACCACGGCTGCCGGAAAGTAGCTGAAACGTCGGGAAAAATAAAAGTGCACCGCGATACTCCGTAGGTGTTTATAGCAAATTTCTAAAATAATTTTGTATACAAATGACTTACTTCATACAGTTAATTAAATGAGATTTAGTATAATTATTATGCATGTTTTATAAACATATTTATATACGTTTTAATAATTAATTACGTAATAGACGTATAAATTATATTATAATTTAAGTATTATTAAACTATTTTAATAATTCACAACTCACATGATTATGAATTTTATTCATAACTATATTCTGAAAAAGCATGAAACAAAATAATAATATTAATATCATTATTAGGTGTAATATTTATTTCGTAACAATTATTTAAAATCGCTTTTTAATTGCAATTTCTGTTATTATTGACAATTTGGTTTTAACCGTTAGCTTCACTTACATCCTAAACAATAAAAAGTAGGGTATTACTAATAGTTTTCGATGATATATTCTTAAATAGCACATTACAGGGAAATAATTTTTAATGCATCAACCCAGACGCCATTTAATTTTTATTCAGTTTGAAAATTGAACAAGGATTTAAAAATATATATTTAATGTTATCGTGTAGGTATTTGAAATGTCACGAGCGCTAACATGTTGTATGCGAAACATTTCGAAGGTATGTAAGCATTTGGTTGAAAAAAAACCTCTGTTCGTAACTTAAACAGGTATCTTACTAAATAAACAAGAGCCTAACACGGCTAGTATAAGGATTCCGTACGTATAAACAAGTCATAGATTTTTCAGAACCAAAAGTTATTATCTAATTTCGCTGAAAAAAGCTAGAAGGGCGGAGAGACGGGAAATAGGCAAAAGGACGGACGGACGGACAGAGCGAAACTATAAGAGTTCCTTGTAGTTACTACGGGACCCTAAAAAGGTCATAACTCATAACATGTTATTGTCATCTTATGTTAAATTCAAAATGGCGCCCGGGATTAATCGACTTATGGAAAAACATCAATTACCCCACTATAGTTATAATTCGTTCAATCCTATTCATGTCTTAATCATAGATATTCACGTCATCTCGTTATATATTTTGATAGATTTATGTCTAATCTAGGAAGGAAAGTGTGGATAGCGCAGAGGGTTTCGGCGAGTAAGTTTCTACTTTGATTGAAGATAATGGTCAGTATGAGAGTCAGTGGCAGCGCGGGAGTCGTTTTGAGGGCGTTGCTCTGCATGGCCGCCGGTCGCTCGCCGCTTACTACATGGACCACAACTGAGGCCGAATCTAGGAACAAATACGCATATTAAATCTAGTGTCTACATTATTGAAGGATTATTTTTAAAAAAATGCACATTATGGTATAAGGAGCGTCTTCCAGCCCAATTAAAATAACAGGAAAAAATGTAAAATACTTTATTGGCACATGTAACGTTAACCTGTGAAGCTTTTATCTGTTTCGAACTTGGACTCGGCTCATGATGTTACTAAAAATACGTCAGTAAATTAAGTAGTAGAGGTCGCCCTGCGGTCGAAATTCGACCGTAATATTTTCGACCATGATTTTGGCACTTAGATACGCAATAAAAATATAACAATGATGCTTATGGAATATCTAAGAAAGATTTTTAATTGTGACAAACCTACTGTTATTATAGAAACGTATGGTAAAGTGTGCCGAGTAGTGTATGTATTTCTAACCATTATTGAATAAAGATTAGCTTTCTGCACACATCTTCCACATAAACTTTATCTGTGCCAAATTTCATACTCCTCTGTTAAAAAACGGTACCTAGTCAAAGTTTTTGCTTTGCGTATTAATATTTATGATATCTGCGGATTTCTCTACGACAAATTTCATAAGGGTCCATTTACACTATACAAGGAGGGGCGATTACAGTGCGGCAGCCACGGAACTGGCATACGAGCGATGTAACACTGTCTGTACCTGAGCTGCTAGGCGCGCAGGTGTAGTTGCCGGAGTCCCGAGGCGAAGCCCGGGCTATGAGCAGGCGGCTGGTTCGGGTCCGCTGCTCGGTCTCCACGCTGATGCCACCGCGCTGCGCATAGTTTACCACGTTGGTGCCTCGGTACCAGTAGATGAAGCTATTGGATGAAAAGAACGATTGAACGAACAAAACTATCGACAATCTCTTTACAGTTAAGTTAAGAACAATTGGGTATTTTCCTTCATGTAAATTTTTTAAAAATAAATTATGAAATAATTAGGTATTACAGCTTGATAAAAGTAAAGAGAATAAGGATTTTATGTGTAGTTTTGTAACTATATGCATATCTAAGTCACAAAAAGAAATATTTTTTTACAGCATTAGTATAAAAAACCTACATAATTACTTTACTTACATCAAATACAAAAATATTCACATGGTTTGAACATAAACGCGCAAACCTCGGAGATATCAGAAATTTTGTGCATACATTTCGTAGCAACATCGCTTGCGTGTGACGTCACCTACTTGTACGACTTTTACATGACGCCCCATGTAAAAATCATACACGTAGGTGACGTCACTCGCTAGTTTGACGAGACTAACAAAAGTGCTCCAAAGAATCCAATGCGGATTCTTTGATGCACTTTTGAGCAGATCGGAGCACAAGCAGATCTTTGAAAATATTGATTTTTAGTATACCATTCCTATTGCAATCTGTCTTATTTTTCAGAGCACTATTCATTAATGTAATAAAAAAATACAGGAAAATACCGTATTGAAATGACGAAACTATTGAAACTCTTTTAGTCCTTGCAGTGGCGAAGGGTCTAAAAAACTCCATTCTTATCGGCTTCCCTTTCAAAATACCTCATGAAGACCTCCAGTTAAAACTGGAGTAAGCTATAGTATATGTTTTTTTTTTTTCGAAAGGGTCTACGCTATGGGTCGGGTTAAGACCGCTGTAGCTACATCGGACTATAACTAGCCTGGTGGCTAGTTTCTTAGGTAATAGTATATGGAAAACAATAATATCTTAAGCAAGTCACGCAAAATGTAACATTATTTAATACACAAAAAGATTCACATTTCATATGATATCAGTCACTGCAAGTCATGCGGTGTGCAGCGCGGTGCAACCTCACAACCGAACTCTTACAATGAATTAACGTGTACTATCCTCTTGTCTAATGAATAAAGTTAATTTTGAATAGCTACCGGGTATCGTCTCGGTGTGAATTGACACACGTGACATCAAGTGATTGAACGGACAAATGAATGGTTGATTGAACGATCGTTACCTGGGCGGATCCGGCGCGTGGCGTGCGATGCAGGTGAGGTTGATGTCGGATCCGGCGCGCACGAACAGCTCCGGTCCGGATAAGATCTCCGCCTTCGATACTGTTGACAATTTACAATATATAATTGATATTGCCAATAGGGCTGCAATGAATCACTAGATGTTATATAGAAGTTTGCGAGGTTGGATTAATGTTTGTGAACGCAAAAAGTACAGAACGGAATTTGATCGACACTGGTATATTAGTAGTTTAGGCTCCTGATTAACACATATGCTACTTTTATCGTGATAAAATAATAATAATATATATAGATGCTTTCGCACCACGTCAATGGTGTTACGGGTACCAGAAAACGGAAATTTATACAAGACTTTTTATATTATACTTATATTTAAGGTTTTGACGTGACAACGTCTTATAATCCGATGGAGCCGGCTGCACGCATGAAAAAACATGACTCATGCGGCGTTACCTCGCTCTGAGGCGTTCCATTTAAGGCTTGAAGTGCTAGCGAAAGCGCGGAACGAGCGACAAAGAGGTACAATCGGCCTCTGCGTTCGGCAGCGTTCGACATCTGTCTCTCTCCTACTTGAGTGAGCGATCCATCAGTATTTTCTTATGACGTTGTCACGTTCAACTATCGTCAGTAAACCGACTTTATAGACCACCGATTATTTGTCATATAATACACATATTTATAATACATCCATGACACAAGAACACAGAAAACTTTTTGTTTCCTTGGTGGCATTCGAATTCGCGACCTCCGGCTTGACCGTCAATGCGCTAACCACGGTCCTTCTTTTTTTGCAAGCGAAGTTGCGGGCTACATCTAGTATGGTTAAGAATCAGAAGATCTTTGTAGTAAAATATTCAGGGCGTCGGCGACGGTCGGATAACCCGAGGGATCTAAAATAGGTCCTCAAAAACTGATACATTCCCGACGATCTCACATCACTTACTTATGCATGAACGGATTTACTAGGTATCAATTTTTCAATAGTCGTGGACTTGAAATAAATAACACATTTTAACCTGAAATCAAATTGGTAATTGAAAAAAAAAACCTGTAACTGTATAAATTACTGTCGTGAAAATTGTAGAGCGGTTCAAGTTGTTATCAATACTTTATCATTGTTATTATTGTCGGTAAGTTCTAAACTCTTATACAAAATTAAAGTTATAAAGAGACAGAACCTAAAAGGTAAACATTTAAAGGCTGAAAGTTTAAAATGAAGACAAACATAAGCATACTAAACTTTCACAAGTTCTAGTTGAGACACTTACAACTTACAAGAAATAAACTATTTTTACCAACACACCAGCTAGTTTAATATTCACTCACCCGATTAATTATTATTAAAACATAGGCAATTCCAACAAAGTAATTGCATGTTTAAAATTACAAGCGTATATTAAATTCTGAACTTTGTATATTGTGATATGAATAATAATAGTCAGGTGTTCTAAAGTGCTGAACGCGAAGCTTTAGAGATTAAGAAAACTTTAAGTTCTAGAGAAGACAGCTCAGACTGAGCAGCTGCATTAAACTTTATGAGACCTCTGAACATATTATACTTGGCTTCCGCGAAAATAAGAAAACTTTAATTTGTTTACACGCGCTCAAATATGCATTTTATGATGTAATTTACTAACCTGGTAGCTCGCCTTGATTGCTTTGGCTAAGTTTTATAGCAAACTCAGGTTACGAGAGGCCCAGAGGTTACAGAGAAACTTAACTATGAATCTCCTTTCTCTCAACCAATTACACCTTTGGTTATTGGGGTATACAGGGGCGGTAAGTAAGTACAATATGCATAGAACAGAAAATTTACTTAAAACATTTTAGTAGGTATGATGATACTAGCATTAAATAATAGCTAAAAAATAAAAGAAATGGCGAAATAATCGCCAATATCTGTTGAACAATGAGAAGTTATGGGCGGTTAAAGTTTTTATGTATTTCTTTCTAGCAAAATTAAATTTAGTATGAATTTTCTATAATACAAGTCCTGTAATGTGACGTCAAGTTACACATCTGATCTCTCTGTTTAATTGACTACTTTAAACGTTCATATCTTTGTTATTTTCAATTACGTCCAAAACCGAATTATGCTAAACGGTTTATCAAATAAGATTTAAATATCTGAAAAAATACGTGCAGACTCCCTATTTCTGAGGTCACAGATCGTTCGCATGTCTGCCACTTATGCCTTAAAATCTTATTTAGGGCAATAATATATTATAACTATACAGCTACGAATAACAATACTACAGAATATGACGTACACTTTAATTATTATCTTTAGTATAATATAATTTTATGAACCTTTATTATTTTATGTATGTCCGCGCCGATACGCCGATTGTCATGTCACGGGGATATGACCTTGGCGCGACCAATCCCAATGCTGCTTGCATTGAGTGAGTGTAGGTGTTTCGATGTAATTTCTATTTGTTTGTGTGCGTAAATGAAATCAAAGCAGTAAATGTATGAGAGTTACGTTTCTGTAGTATTGTTATTTGTAGCTGTAAAGTGATGGAGTGGAGTGATGCAATGGTTTGTGAAAAATACATGTTAAATGAGAGGTAGGGTAGGGTAAATTGACTTCACTTTGCTCAGTGCAATCGTTCTCTGTAATCCTTCCTATGGATATCGTACATTACTTATTACTTAGACTTACATATCTATACAACACACTAGCTGTCCCGACTCCCGTCACACGTTGTTCTGTTAAATCTATGAATATAAATGAATAAACAAACATGTAAACTGAACGAATAAATAAATATTTGACATTCAAGTGACAAATTGAACAGTCAACAGTTAGTATGGAGGAATTCAATGAGTTTTTTAATTTTTTCTCCACAATTGTTCCAATATTTATCAAAGTTTAAACCTTCTATAAACTACCAAAATCATTTCAAGACCAAAATTAGCTAAATGACCCCGCCGTTCTCAAGTTTCAGCGAGTCATTGGAATTGGAATCCATTTTTATAAATAAGAAGAAGAAGACAGGAAAATAATAATTCTATATAGACTAGGAATGTTGTGGAAAAAATTGTCTCCACATAAATGTTCCGATTTTTGAGTTTTTGGGGCCATTTTGACATTTGAAATATGGTGAAATGAAGATGGCTGACATTTGAGGCATGGTAAAACCAATATGGCGTAACTTTTTCTTGTATGAAGATTTGTTCTGTCAAATGTACATCATAGCCTATCTTTAGTTTAGAAATCTTTGCACGTTAAGCAAATTACAAAGTTTGTACACCTTTTTACAAACATTTTTTTGCGAAAGAAGGAAAATAGGAACAGTTAGGTATAGTTTATGTAGTAGAGTTTTAAGCACATTTTTTATTAAGCTTAAAAATAGGTTATGTATGTACCTATGAATTAGAAAAAAAAACTTTCCACGCACTACCTTATTATGCTTAATATCTTCGTTTTTTCATTTTCATTCAGCTTATTTTATCTAGTATACTTAATTTTTTAAAGAATAAATGCTCAAAACCAAAAATTAAAATCAAAAAAAAGGTTAGGCTCCAGCTTAAGAACACTGTTTTAAGATGTGGAAGGAGCATTTTGACATGAGATTAGTAGAAAAAGGTATGTGGTGCAGGACGATGCAGGCTGAGCCATGGAAAATTCCATTGTTTGATAATTTCAATTCAAGTCAGAGTACACTTGTTACAGCGTTTAGGCTTCGTTCCGGTTACATTCCAATCAATAAGTTTGTCCATATGATGAGAAGAGCTCCGACACCGCTTTGCATAGAGTGTGGAGTAATCGAGGACGTAATTCATATTGTGTTGGAATGTGTCCGAAACGAGGACTATAGATTTGAATTAATGAGGAATATTTCTGATTTGAAATGCACTGGTATATGTAACGCTATATTTTCTCACCCTATGTCTGAAAAGTTGGCATACCACGACGGAGATGTTTTCAGTAATGTTGGTGTTTATTTCTTAGATTAATAACTATAAATAGAAGTTTATTATTGTATAAATATGTTGTAATACTTAGTGATAAGTCTAATGGAGCGACATTATCATGCTTCTAAATAAAGAAAAAAAAACTCACACAACCATGCGCTTCACACAATTTTGTCACACGTCTGACAATCTATGTCTTTCACATTCAATAAATAACACTTAAAATTTTTTTTTTCGTATCTAACAAGTAAATTTAGTTCATTGACAAAAGAACCCTAGGAAATTTCAAATTTCATTATGGTCGTATTTTGACTACTGGTCCCACCACTAGTCACTTTTAAAATATGTAAAATATAATTTTTTGACAAAACCTTTATATATTTTAAGTCTTTTAGGTATAGCAATCTCGCCAAAGTCAAGAGTAAAAGTATTATAACGTTTTTTGTCAGCCATGAATAAAATATGGCCACTCGCGGAGACGCCTGTTTCATGACAAGTGGTGAAAAACTTTTTAAATTTTAGCGCTAAATTGTTTCATTGTTTTTGTTGTTTGGTTTTTATACACTTTCGTTTTCGTTCATAATAATTGTTGGAGCTTTGTTTGATCTTTCTGGAATATTTTGCCCTTGATTGTTTTGTCATGGCGTTGTTGCCGCCTCAGAGTTTTATATAGAGCATATTTATTTAGAGTATTTACTTCATACATATTTTGAGACTGAAACATTCGATGTTCATATCAGGCAGTTTATTTGAAAATGTAATCGAAGATCATCTTTCGGTAAAATTTTTGAGTAGAAAAATTTATTTCTCATGTAATACAAATAATGATCTTGTGGCGGAATAATTAGCGCCACGATCCTGAATCGCGCTATCGAAGTTTTCACAGTTCGACGCTATATACAACATCTGAACTGGTTATAAAGCCCACCAAAACGACTGCTAAATGGCTGTCACCAGACCGATTAAGCTAAGACGGCCAAAAGCCATTAGCGTAGGCCCATTCGAAAAAAAAATGGTTATAAGTGGGCTTCGGCCTGACCGAGCATACCGAGCATCGCTCTGAGATCTCCCCTTGGAGCCTCCACCACTTTCACACAATCTAAGTACGTATATATAATATTTATTACTTTAATGTAATTTAATCGTTAACGTGTTCCCAATATGCCATAATAATGAACACAAAGGATCATCTAGGACATTCATTAGACATAATTGTCTACACAATATCCAGGTAATAGTAAACGTCAATTGTATCGTAATTGATGATGCAATCAAACACCGAAATGTGGCCAGTGATGATTTGGGACACGTTAGTAAAAATATGTCTTACTAATGATAACTACCATTATAATATAAACGTACGAAAAATGAAATGCAATAAATTAACGTATTTTTTTAAAGTTTTTAACAAGTACATTAATTATAATGTACTTGCACATTATAATTAATGTACTTGTTACATTAAACAAGTATATGAATAATAGTAAATAAAAAGTAGATCGCGGAAAAATAGAATTTAGTCACATTACAAAAATTTGATGTTACAGTACCAATTAATTACTAATGTTTTTTCACATTGAATCTACCTACTGACGATGTTTTTATAATACTCGGACCCACTATATAGAAAATAATTAAATGGTCTTCCCCGAAAACCTCATAATTCATACGTCGTATTGTTCTCTGAAACAAATTCGAGAAGCCTTCAAAGACAAGCCAATGTTTGTAGCCACCAGCGAGTGATTTGCTATCGCAGCTTAGCTTTGATGTAGCGCCTTAACACCTGCGTTATTGTAAGCTATGTCTGAAAGCTGCTTTGAGCTTAATTTATAGAAGTACCCCGCAGCTTACCAGCTGAGCTTTGTTGCTTTTTGAAGCACAAGCACCTAACGGGCTTACTTTACCTCCATTTTCATAAATTATATCCATAAAGAAGATATTATGCCTAATATCTTCGCTTACATTTTAATTTAGCTTATTTTACTTAGTATGCTGTAACAATTCAGAGTTTTCAGCATCTTTCAAGTAACGATTTTTTGAATAACATAAGATTACATTATAATATGGAACAAAATACCGTTGTTTATTTCGAATGTTAGTAAAGAATCGAGCGAACAAAACATTATTACTTATATTAAGGAAAAAACTAATGAAACAGTGTCAGCTAAAATGATAAATATTAAATCTTCTAGGAATGACATTCCGCTATTGGCGTCTGTCTGACGATTTTGAGCACACCAGTAAGTCTTCTGTAGACACATCAGCGGGTATTCTGAGGGGGAGACCATACGGTAGAGTAGCTATTCTCTAGAGAAAAGGTATGTTCAAGAGCGATATATCAATTATATAATGTTATAGTAAGCGTCTAGCAGCTATCAAAGGTACAATATTTCATGCTCACTAAATCCCATGAAAACTTGCCTATTTTCACAGAAATTTTAAGTGAGATAAGTGCAATTGAAGCGAGTAATAGCGTGAAGAATTCGTTTATTTTAGAAGACTATAATGTATAGAAAAACCATCTAGGTGTGACCCAGATGGTTTTTCTATACCGAACTAAGTCGTTTCTGTATGGATTAGTCGTGGGTATGTGCCGATGTGCAAATCTTAGGACTGGGTACATATACTTTGACGGATCAATATCGTAGTAGTAGGAGTTGGCTAGATAACTATGTGGTCTCCATATCAGCCTGGCATACTGTTTCTAGTGTAGGTACCTATGGAAGATGCATTTAGTTCAGATCATCTGCCTATATACCTAGGTTTTATTTTAGAGGCTAGAAGGCCTAAGCGGGTGATGCATGATATACAACGAAATTTGGTAGCATGGGGAGAAAGAGACGAATCTCAAATAAAGAAATACCATGATTTATGTCACAGGGTTACGTGACATCAACTTTCCTCCCGAACCCAATGGTTGTGGGCACGGGTTATGCGATAACCCGGATCACAAAAAACTTAGTAGATAGATATGAACAAAATTGTTAGTGTATTGAGAATGGCGGCTATAAAAACAAAACATTGTGTACGTACTAAACCTCGTAGACATAAGATTCATTACGGGTGGAATAAACATGTAAAAGATGCTCATCGAGAGGCTTAAATTTAAAACGTCGGTCTTACATAATATACCTGCTGCTGGTAATATTTTTGAGTAGATGCGTGAGTTACGTAAGATTTTTAAGAGAAGAAGAAGAAGTTGTGTATAAATAATCAGGAGCAAATTAAAATGAATAACTTAGCGCAGCTACGAGTAGACAAAAAAGTAAAGTTTTGGAAGTGAAGGAGTAAATTGGATGGATAAAGCTGGCCTGCCGACTAGTGTGAATGCTAGAAGTAACCCAGAGGGCATTGCAAATAAGTTCATGGAACATTTAAGAGTACGGTCTCCGCTTGGTTATGCTGAAGGGATACCTGACCCTGGGCCTGGCTTGCGGGTAGATGAGTCCATGATCACGTTTACTGCTAGGGAGGTAAGATATATAATTAAGCGCATGAGCAGGGGCAAGTCTCCTGGGCACGACGAGCTCAGTAAAGAGCAACAAAAATACGCGGGTGCACACTTACTGAGAGTCTTATCTCTGTGGCCTAATACAGTAGTTACATAATATGTAAGTCAGTATACACAGCTATATACAAATTTTTAGTAACACAAATCATTTAAATAACAATTTAAACATATAAAGTATTTACATAACAACTAATAAATTATTTTACACTTTTAGTAAAAATAGATTAAAATTATTAAGACACTAAATCTATATTAACTATTGCTAGTACAGGTAGTAGTATAGGTAACATGTTACGCATCCGGAGTGCCGCACTCCGCGCGCCGAGCCTTAAGTACCTAGTTCCTAACAAATAACAATACATAATAACAGGAATTCTTATCGTTAGGTATGCGAGCACTCGTCGGCTTGCAAATCGTTTTCAGAACGAAATTCACTTCCATGCGCTGAACCTACAGGTTCAGCGCATTGTCAGCTGCCTTGTCGCGACATACGTTTATTACGCGATGTATTGTTTTTAGGCTTTAATATTATATTTAAGTAATATCTAATTACTATCCTTTAAGTTCTCCTTCTTAAACTGGTATTACTTAAATATGGTAATTTAAGGTGTGGTGTCTATATGCGCCGGTTTACTGTAAAAAAATAAACTATAGCTAAGAGTGCTTTGTGTTAAGTTATTTATTCAACTTAACACTCATATGACACCTCAACCACCTACATCTCTGTTTTTCACTGTGTGTATTAAACATGCTTATTTGCCAATGAACCTTATGATGATTGTGGTGGTTTCCATTGTCAAAAATAGAGTGGGCGATATTTCGGACAAAGGAAATTACTGTCCTATCTCTCTTGTTACTGTGGTGGCCAATATATTGGACAGTTTGCTTGATTCACGCTTACAAAAACATCTAAAATCACATGATGCGCAGTTTTGATTTAGGACCAGACTATCAACTGAAAGCGTAATATTAAGCCTCAAGCATACTATGTGTGTATATGCTGTCCAATATTATAATATATCCCGTAAGAAGCAGGTGTACGCATGTTTTTTGGATTTATCCAAAGCATTTGACTTAGTTTCATATGACCGTGATCTGTACCTCCTCTAGAATACGTCCGCGCGGAGTTCTATTATAGGTGCATGACAATAGAGAGGAATAAGATTAAGAATAGAGACAAACCCAAAAGTTTTTAAGTTTTAAATATGTAATACTAACACATGGACCATGTTAGTCTGAAATAAAGACATTTGAATTTGAATTTGAAACCTGTTCCCACCTAATTTTCTGCCCCAATTCTGTTCTCACACCCAACTGGCTGAGATGTATTTAATCTTAAATTTAACTGTATTAGTGTTTCAATATTTCATTACCTATAATATTTCGCTTAAATTTTGTGTATTAATAATACGCATGCTTATAAAATAAAATTATGAGTATCAGAACGATAATTTAATAAGTATCAGCTTCATACTAAGGCGGGTCAATAAGTCCGTGACTTTTTGAATTTCTAACCTCCTTACTGAAAAAGCAACACTACTCCTGTCAACAAGCATCTGTCAGTTGACTCCTATCAAAATTTGAACTTGCTGCGTCAGTTAGTTTGTGTTTTACAGCTATCTTTATCAGACTATCCAGTAACTTAAGGAAACAATGGAAAAAAGTGAATTTCGTGTGCTTATTAAGCATTATTTTTTTGCCAAAAAAAACTATTACCGAGACCAAGGCTAAGCTTGATAAATACTATGGGGACTCTGCACCATCGAGTTAAATGGTAAAATAGTGGTTTACTGAATTTCGTTGTGGCCTTACAAGCACTGAAGATGCCGAACGTCCTGGACGCCCAGTTGAGGTCTCTACACCCGAAACAATCGAAAAAAATCACGATATGGTGTTGGCCGACCGAAGATTGAAAGTGCAAGAGATTGTGGAAGCCATAGGCATCTCGCATGGCTCAGTGGTTTCAATTTTGAATGATCACTTGGGCATGAGAAAGCTTTCCGCAAGATGGGTGCCGCGTTTGCTCACTGTCGACCACAAACGCAATCGTGTAACAACTTCACAGGAAGGTTTGGCGTTGTTTAATCACAATATGGAGGAGTTTTTTAACCGTGGATGAAACATGGATCCATCACAATACACCAGAGACCAAGCAACAGTCGAAACAGTGTGTTTCTAAGGGTGAATCGGCGCCAAAGAAGGCCAAGGTGGGTTTGTCAGCCAATAAAGTTATGGCGACTGTTTTTTGGGATGCACGTGGGATAATCCACATTGACTATCTTCAAAAGGGAAGAACAATTAATGGGGAATATTATGCCAACTTATTGGACTGCTTCAATGAGGATTTGAAAAAAAACCGACCTCATTTGGCCAAGAAAAAAGTTCTTTTTCACTAAGACAATGCAAGGGTGCACACATGTGCCGTTACCATGGCAAAAATCCATGAATTGGGCTATGAATTGCTCCCACATCCACCCTATTCTCAAGATTTGGCTCCGAGTGACTACTTCTTGTTCCTAAACCTGAAAAAATGGCTCGGTGGAAAAAGATTTGACTCCAATGATGAAGTCATCTCGCAAACAAAGGCCTATTTTGAGGACCTCGACAAATCATATTTTTTGGAAGGGATAAAAAAATTGGAGAAGCGTTGGACAAAGTGTATAGAGCTCAAGGGGGACTACGTTGAAAAATAAAATGATTTATTTATCAAAAAATCTGTGTTTTATTCCAAAAGTCACGGACTTATTGACCCGCCCTCGTATTTAATTAGCTATGGAGTTACCATATGACTTATTATAAATATCTATTTCAATATCTAATATTTGGTAATGAACTATACAGTTGATAACTAAGATACCTGCGTTTTAGTGAAATTCGAAACTTTTGAACGCAATCAATTCGTTTGATCCGTATGTTGTAATTAATCCATTCGCTGCTGTGCCCAAGGAGGCGATTTAAGTATTTAAATTGATCTACTCACCTACTACAGTGAGCCAGAAGGACTGGCTGATCTTAGGCTCAGTGGACACTTGGCACTCATAGCCGCCTGAGTCACGCGGCTGCGCGTGCGCAACCCGCAGCGTCCATTCGTCCGAACCGTCTGTATGCAGCGCCGCGAACCGTGCGTCGCTACTGTACGTGTGAACCCCTACAGTGAGGATGTGGAGGTCCCGTTTGCGGATCCAGGATACCTGTAACAAGTATTTAAAGCCTAAAATAAAATAAATAGTACCCGGCAGTACAAGCTTAGCTCGGAGTTCTTGTAGTACGGAAAAAATGTCGGACTCAAATCCGAGACACTTATTTGCCAACAACGTATTAGAACGATGAAATCATTAAACATAAATACAAAATTATTAAAGAAAAAGAAATAAAAAGAATCACAAAAATATTTGTCTGACAGAGACACCAATTAGCCTACAACGTAAATGGTACCACGCTTACCAAGACACCGACCGGATTTGGCATTTAGAACTCGAAATCACTTATATTACGCGACTGTAGAACATGATGAACTACGCGACTGTAAAACAGATGTTACATTACTTGGAAATGCGCAATTTCCCAGGGATAAGACCTAGCTAGACCGATTTTTTAATTATATATATATATATATATCTAGGCGACCGCGACGCGAGACCGCGAGTCGCGGCTAGAAAACCAGCAAATCAGGTTCTCTGCCCACGCCCACCGGTCGCGCTACGCGGGTCGCGGGGTTTGTTTAGTGCTTCATAAATGATTCATACTAAGCAGTGGCTCCGCGATCCTATTTCGGTCTCGCGTCGCGGTCACGAGTCTAGCGTCGCGTGCATCAGAAGGCTACCTTAACACGTTATGTAGTTAGTAACTATGTTAACTAGAGTTTTTTTTGTTAGTAAATAAGTTCGTATTTTAGGTAAAAAAATTATAAAATATATAGTATCGTACTCTGCCATCAATTATTTCTTATTACATCAATATTAAATACATTAAGTACAAAATACAATATACATATACAAGTATGTCAAACTAATTTGACATATAGAATTTTAAAAAATTCTTTCATTTTCGAAAAATAATAAATTAACGAAAACTAATACTATGACTATGTAAAAAAACCACATAATAATGGATTAGTTTAGTTCAAAACCTTGCGAATTTTTTTCTGAAGTAGTTTAAGAAGTCTAGAATTTATTTTTATTAATAAACATTAGACAAACAGTTTGATTTTGTTTGTTCCTTTTCTTAATTAACGAATTTTCTTACAAATCATTTACAAATTACAAATCATTAAAATTAATGGTACCTAACAAAACAATTTATTTCTCTTCAAAACAAAACACTAATAAATTAAGGTATTCTTCGCCAAACAACAACCTTTTAATTCTTAAGTAAATGTTTCGTATTTTATTTACTGATCTAGTTAGTGTTGATAGTTGAAATGTTTTGGCGTAATATCATGTTCGTTTTAATTACGTAGACCTATGTAAACATCACTGTTCCAGTTATTTAAAGTCGGAGTTTCTTAATGAATTAAGTAAATAAGATCACTGTTTTTTATTGAACTAACTATGTTGGTTGAGTAGTCTCGTAATATTTTATTTGAATTATATTAAATATGTACAGTGTTTATATAATATAAAAATTAACCTACTTCCTTCCTAACGGAAAGTATAATATTATTATATTATATATATAAATAGTAAAGGTAGCAATCCGATCTTAGCAACCACGACTCGCAACTGCGAACCGCGACTGAGACCAGCAAGGCCGCACATTCAGGTTATCTTGCCACGCCCACAGCACAGGTTAAAGAGGAATACAAACAGCTACATGCTATGTAAGCTTGCGATTTGAATGCACTACTATAAGCATACGGTGAATGTATGCGTGTGCACAAATCTCCTATCGCGTACGCGGCAAAACTGAACAAAAGAAACCGGTAAATTTCGTGCGCCGTCGAAGAGACGTCAAAATTCTCAAATTTCGTGTTTGAGTTTTAATGTCATGTGAGACTGAAAATTGCAGGAGAATAATTATTGTATGTGTGCAACTGAGTAGTGTTGGTTGTCATAACGACAACAAACAAATTTTTAAATTATAATATTTGTGTCTAATGAATGTCAAACAAAAAAGCGGTTATGTATTGTACTGTGTATAGAAAAAATTATAGAATAAATAAAAAATATCTCCTATTTTACTAATTACAAGGTCAGTAAATATTTCATTCTCTAGAAGGTGTTTTGATTTATTATATGAGCGTCCATATAGTGAATAGACTCCTTGAGTCACACACGTGATGGTGCAGGTTCGATGCTGGTTTGGTGTGTGACGCCTGACGCTTAGACTTAGTTTAATTAACCCCATCTTCTGTGACAACCCTGTTTTATTTTGATTCGTTCTATGAAAGCTGTTCCTCTGTACGTAAGTATATATTATATTAGATCGCGCGACGCAGACGCGGGATTTGTTTAGTGCTCTATGTAATTTCATACTAAGCATACTAAGCGCGATCCTGTCTCGGTCGCCGTTCGCGGTCGCTATGATCGGATAGCGGTAGAAGTACCTATCTACGCAACCAATTTCAGAAGTATATCTATCTGACAAAACTTTAATTTTGACGCTACGAGTGGGTACTATATATAGGTATATAGGTATATCTCCTACTTAGAATTTAATTTACACCTACACCATCTCTTATTTTTACTTATCCTTAAATATCAAAACGGTCGTTAAAAAAGGTAAACGGTGACGAATAAACCGTAACACTCATTTTCCAATAAAAAGAGTCCGAAATATAAAACGACACGCGTTCACAGTATAAGCGATTGATAAAAATAACCTTAAAATAACGCGGTCGGGTAATAAAACAGAATTCACATAATAGATTTCATCGTAAAACATTTATTTGTAAAGGTGCGTATACACTTGGCCACGCAAGGGTCAGTTCACGCGCACTTTTTAGTAGCGATACAAATTCGAATTTGTGCCCGCCGTTGCGTGACGCATAACTGCATATTATTACAACATCTTCAAGCAACGTAGCGTAGCATTCGTATCGCGTGTCGGTAAGAACTGACCCTTAAGTGACAGGTAAATGGCTTTAGTAGGCAAGAGGCTGTATTTTGTTTGACAATTAAAAACATACCGAGTATTTCATGCAATGACTACGAAATTACAATGCAAAGTTGTACTAGCTACATTATGTTCTTTGAACAACGGCTACAAAAAGTATATTAAATGTTGCCTTGTGTCCGAGTATCACATTAATACAAATTAAATTTTAAAATTGTTGAAAAGAGATACATAAATCTAAAAGAAAAGGTTACTTAGGTTGCGACATTGAAAATTATACGCAAATAAAAATATTGCCTATCTCTTTTTTGCAAATTGATTTGTGGCGTCATAATTTGCTACTGCTATACATTGTATAATTACAAATCTATGACGGTAGCACATCGTGACGTCACAGGCTGATGTATCGCTCATTTTCTTATTGTAAATTTAATTTATATTTTTAATCACATATCTTCGTTATTGGAACGTAGTTCCTTATGGCGCGTTGCGAATTGTATGGAAACTAGGCGATTGACTAGGCACGACACTCTTTGCCACTCGAAATGTAATAACGACTATTAAGAATGATACAAAAAACGACCTTATCACCTTGACAATAATGTAGAATTTTGCAATTACACATTGTGACTGTTATGACTGTTACATATTGTGACTAGCTAGCCGAGCGCTTAATGTTATTACTCAGTACGGAGCCGGACTTCGCGGCGGCAACACTGCGAGCAGCAAGCAACCCGCCCCCTCACCCCTGTCCCTACCTAAGGCGCGGCCAACTAGTTCCGCGCGCACTATATATACTTAGTTCAACTATTTGTCTTGTATAATATAATATATTATATCTATACAGATAAACAAAATTGTAAGTACCGAATTGTTAACATTTTTCTGTCCATTTTTCAGTCTGTGTGTTAAATGTAAAAATGTGTGTGTCTGTGTAAAATAAAAGTTGTTAATTTGAAATTACAAACAGATACTTCAATTTTGTTTATCTGTATAGATATAATATATGCTGCTGCTGGAGGTATCGCGCGCGCGCACCAACCTGCTGCGGATGGCCCCGCTCACGCGGGCGCTGCGGACGCTGAACACGGTCGCAAACACCGTCGATTTATTTACGTGCTCATTGAACGAGTTCACTAAGGTCACCTATTGTGTAGCAAGTAAGATAGATTTAAGTACCTACTAGTAACACTCTATTGTATTAGGTTTAAACCTGTAATGATGGAAGTTGTAAGTTGTAAATAAATAAATAAATATTATATTATACAAGATTTAACAAAAATGGGTATTTTGTTTATATTGTTTATTATAATGTTGTCTAACATTGAATAGACAAAACATATTTTTTATTATCATATTGCCTATTGGTCAATGATTTAAAAAAGACAATAGTACGATCCGGGGGAATCAATTTAGTTGGAAGCTACCAGCCCTAGCTAAACAGATTTCAGATTTTCTATATCAGATTTTGTGTAATAAATGTTGTAAAAATGTGTGTCTGTGTAAAATAAAAGTTGTTAATTTGAAATTACAAACAGATACTTCAATTTTGTTTATCTGTATAGATATAATATATTATATTATACAAGATTTAACAAAAATGGGTATTTTATTTATATTGTTTATTATAATGTTGTCTAACATTGAATAGACAAAACATATTTTTTATTATCATATTGCCTATTGGTCAATGATTTAAAAAAGACAATAGTATGATCCGGGGGAATCAGTTTAGCTGGAAGCTACCAGCCCCTAGCTAAACAGATTTCAGATTTTCTATATCAGATTTTATGTAATAAATGTTGTATTAATCTCTTGTCAAGCTAAGATTTCATTTAAAATAAGTTAGATTAAGTCCCGATTTCACAAAAGCCTGTTTGTGTCAAGCGTTTGTCTAAATAATATAATACCTTTTCTTTAATTCATACGAAGAACAAGAGAGAAAACATGATATTTAATCAACGATAAACTTTAACAGGCGTTGGTGAAATTGGCACTAAGTGATAATGGTTCTCAATTTGTTAGGGATCTTTATATATATATAGGCAATCGCAGAAGGCATCTCAGGACTAACTGCTAGTGTAAATGGATTAATATTTGAAATGTTATCCTATCGACAATACCCTTACAAGTACCCTACCAATTTAAATAAATATTCCTAAATTGTTTCAAAATTGAAAACGAAAAGTTTTCGTATGCAATCAAATACAATTCGAAAAAGGGTTAATATACAATTAACGGCCCTTATTCTGGAAGTAGAATTTCGAATTTATATTTGTATTTGGTACAACAGAGTTTTTTTTTTCGTATTTTGTTTTCGTTCATATTTTTGTGCCGTTCGCATCGGGAGTTTGGTAAACTGGTATTTTCCATTTTGGGTACCGCTTATTAAAATAATTGTTCACTTTTACCTGACTACGGCGAAGCCCTTAGGTAATGATTTTGTCAGTATATGTATGTATGTATCTTTGTTACGCCGCAGAGCCTAAACAACTGATCCGATTTTAATGAATGAGATATCAATAGATTTGTGATAATGTCCCGGGTAACATAGGCTATATATTTTACGTTTTCGGGCTATATTTTGTAACTTTTCATTGTTTGAAATGCTTGCTTTGCTCGTTATAGTCACATTCACTGGCTGAAAATCAAAAGCTGTTCGTTTAGAAATGTTACTACGTAAATTATTACAATACGGTGTAAATAACAACACCGATACAGTATTATCGTTAAACTATTTTGCTCACTTTGCACTAAACTTCGCTTCAAATTGCATTTTACGAACACAGTAAAGGCGTCGTTTGTGTCAAGTGTCACAGCGAACAATGTAGACAGAACAATTAATTAACTTGACACAAAAATAACTTGAACTCTATTATATATTACAGTGGCGTGCACAGGATTATGACACTGGGTATGCGGCGAAGTACTCGGTCACAAAAACTTTTTCGTTTATAGATTTTTAGCATAGCTACAGCCAAGCGACGGATCTCTAAGTCGAAACCATGCCAACAGAGCAAGTCTTAGATGTACTACTATTCATGTACATCTTCTACGGCAACGCAGACAAAACAGCGATCGATCGTCGCGGCGGAAGAAATTCTAATAAGTAAAATAATAAGCATATTTTAAAATATCACACTGTACTAGAATTACTAAATAATATGCAAGAAAAACAATATAATTTAATCGTGTGTACACAACCACACAGCCCGTTATATGTTTCATAACTTTTAACATGAAATTTTCGAGTTACATTATTTTTTTGCTGGTTTAATTGTTGTAACTCGGGTACACACCTACCTTTAGACAGAATTTGAATCTTTTCACTGAATGACAATTGTGAGAACTTGTTATTTTTAATTTTTAATAAACACACATTTTCAACACAAACCTCACAATCAAATAACATTTTAAAAAAATCAGCAAACGCACTAGTAAAAGCAAATCACTACAATTATTATAGAAACTCAGTAATAAACTGTTAAATGTACACACCTTCAAATGTTAAAATGAAAAATCTTTTAAGAAAACTATAAATAAACTGGAGCGATTAAATTGTAAACAATGCTTATTACATGAAATATGCAATATGGCCCCCGCTAAACACAAAACGTTTCTTCTATTTAAACAAATAAAACCGTACTAAACAAAAATGCATAATTTGCATACGTGATTTATTAGATTTCCGTCTATTATTTTTACTCGGGTCATAGGCAACGAATAATTTCCGACAAGCCAGTTCGTTGATTTCCGGAAGCGATTGGATAGCCGAGAGCCATCGCCTGCCGCGGGAGTTGTCGCTATATAATCATGTCGATATTCATGGGTGTGTGCGTTTGCGAAGTATGAAAATTACACATACATGCGATGATATGTCCTGCAGAACGCAACGGCATGAGATGAGTTGCTATATATAGAGAGATATTAGGCGTTTTTAGGTTATTATATTTTTTCATTAATTTATTTACTATTAATTAAAGTCATCTAAAACGTACGAACATTTTATTAAAATATCTGTGAATGACAAGTAAAGCACTGTATTTTTGCCTACAAGGAGCGCACGCCCCTGATATATTACTGCATGTTGCCCACGACTTCCTTCGAGTGAAACGTAACTTCTTCGCTGATCCAGTGTCGTGGCTACCAAACAAAACATTCATTGGTTCAGTTTCTGACATTTTAAGCACAATATTACAGAGACGTATTAAAATATAATTATGAAATATTGTTCAACGGGAGACAGGAGAGATAAACCTAACATAACCAAGAGCATGTCAGGATATGTCTAAGGAAGGTTCCGTCCCTATCAACGCGCAAGAGGTTTTCTTTGAATCACTTCAAAAGGTGTAGTCCGATTTCGCCCAAAGTAATTTTCCTTCAGAGTTTTTAGTATGATCTATCAGCATCGAAGCTTCGAAACATTGAAACAAGTTCCTATTTCCTATAGTTTAGAAATGCCAGGCCTGGCATTTCAGAACCAACATATAAACCACTTTGGAAGCCGATTACTCGAAAATGGTTGACTTTGTAAAAAGTCATGTATGAAACCTTACCTTCATTTAAAATGACCTATTTGACGATACCCCACACGATGGGGTACAACGGAAAAATATTTTTCATCCCCACTTAGATGTATGAAAATGTAAAATTATTATTATTTTATGATTTCAAAACCGAGATCTATACACAGTCTTTAACTTTCCGTTTATAGCAATTATTACAGAAGCTAGAAGCGCGGACAAATAGAAAGACAGACAGACTGACGGACGGACATTACGAAACTATAAGGGTTCCTTGAGTATTACGGAACCCTATTAAAAGTAACTAAGCGAGTTTTATTCACCTCGGTAAGCTCAAGAATTTCCCGGAACGTACATACGTAGAATCCTAGATAACTTTTTATTCCTGACACGCGTACATTTTGTTTGTGTTTCAATTGCAAGAAGCTCCTGAGGCCAGTTGAATTTGTTAACAAGCTATTGGATTATTGGCCGTTTGGTTTGCCTTTAGAAACAATGGTATATCTAACGATGTTTTTAAACCTCAACTCTGTTTTGTGCTGTGGCATAAATAACGCTTATATCTTAGTAATTGTACATCACATTGTGTATTGATATGCAACTAATATAATTACAATATAATTTTTCATGATCTTCCGACGATATATATATCGATATCGACGATAAGATATACGAGATTTTGTTATTTCGACAAATACCATTTATTGTAGATCATCCGATTAAACAAGGAAGTGTTCAAAAGCCATTTAATTTATAAAGGTGCAAAGGTTTTACGTCTGGAATAACAAACCACCTATTTGTACAGCAGAGCGATCCCCCATAAAAATCAGTTATCCGACCCGTCCGTCTGTCTGTCCGTGACAGCCTTATAACTTCTTCATTGTTTGGTCTTTTGTCAACGACTTTTGTAGACGCACAAAGACTTGTATCACTTAGATGAATTGAAAACGATAAATAAAATTCCCATTTTCCCTTTTTAGTTTGGAAAATGTCAATAATGTGTTATGGAAATGACAGAACTCTTATCATCAATAGAGACGTTGGAAGAACCTTCAAATCAATCCACAGTACGATTTGCTTGGAAAGAAATTGCTCTGAGGTCTATTATATTAATCAAATATTCATATTTTTTACTTTAGCAACTTCTATGGTTTTTGTGAAGTCAAAATTTATCTAAAAGTATATTATTTTTTAGACGCGCATTAGTCTTAGCTGACAGTCATGGTGTATTTTGGCCAAAAAGAAAAACACCTGATTTTATTTTCTCATTCCATTTCATCACGTCGCAATAAAATGTTTATGGGACTTCCCTCGCAATATATCGAACCAAAAAAACACATGCTATAAATAATGGAAATATCGAGTACATTCAACAAAAATATATATGCATTGAAAAAAAAGTTGTAATTCAATTATTGATATTCAATATCCTCGACTTGCATTCTACGTTCAAAATCCTAACCCGTCACTACACAGTAGATTTGTTATACGGGGATGGTTCGTTACAATAATAGATGTTCAAGGATCGTAATCAGTGTTAGTTTCTCGGTCCAAAAGAATGAAACATGTGAGATAAAATTTTGACCAGATTATTATATTATATATTTAAATTCTATTCATAACGGAGTGCCCGCAGTGCTGCGCGACGCTCGCGTGACCTTAAAGCCAGGGTGATTATGTCCATGCGTTGTGCTAGTGTTCAGGAAATGTTAATCATATTGTTACTTTCTCTGTAAACAACGAACATTTTTAGTTACGCATACAGTCAATTTTTTTGTAATATTGAAACCTAATGTTGGGTTAAATATTTCATTCGGATAACAAAACACCCTGTAAAGGTAAATTGGGGAGACTAGGGAATACTAATTCCTGATGAATAGCCCAACTATTGCGAGCTTGACCAGGTTACAGTCGCCCCTCGAGGATACTTGTGCTCAGTGAATGGTTTATGAGTATTTAGCACAATTGCCTCGTTCAGCGTACATGCTGCAAGACCATACTTGTCAGGTGAATAAAGGTGTGTTATATGATACGGTGACACATTGTGTGGACCGGTCACAATATAATCTTACTCTTATTGTAAATTTAGTCATTAAAATATTTTGTGAAGATCTTTCACAATTCCTGTTAGCCTAAGTGTTAGCTCATTTTAATGACTAATTACACTCGCCTCGCTTATCATCTCGTTTCGGTGTGAGCTGACCCTAAATCTAAATGCTCAATTTTTAGACGCACTCCTTAGTTTTAAAACCAAGATTCTGTTTTCCTTTGTACTTGATTTTACACGGAAAATTCAAAAAACCTCGGAAAAATGCTCTAGAAAAATTCTATGTAAAGCCAAAGATTGTTCTCGAAGCATGCCTATTTTATATGAATGCACGTTGGAGCAACGAATTTGCATAGTAGTTTTATCTAACGCTCTGTCGTGCAGCGTACCTGTCGTCACTAATGCTCGCTTCAAAATACTTTTTTGGCATTCACAAATACTTTGTTTTATAAAGTCCTACATTTTACTGAAGAATGAATGAATGAATGAATGAATGAATGAATTTACGTTGACGACGTCATGCCGTGGACATGTGGACAGGCCGTTAGTCAGGATGTTGTTGCGTTGGCAGTTTTTGTATTATGTTGGCTCATAGCAATACATTGATAACAGATGTTCCTGCTCGAGTTTCTTGCGCCCGCACCGCGCCGAATATTCTCCACCGGGCTAGTTCCTGAACCGTTGGTAGGCATCGTGTGTGTACCGACGTTCAGAAAGTGTATAAATATACCAACTTTGAAAAAAAAAAATCGGTTGTCTGTAAAGTCGGTTTACTGACGATAGTTGAAAGTGACAACAGCAACAATAACAATAACATCAACAACAACAACAACAACAACAACAATAATAATAATAATAATAAAATGCGAAGTAACGCTGGTACTTGGTAAGGGTAACAGGTAACGGTACTTGGTAACGCATGCGTCATGTTTTTTCGTGCGTGCAGCCGGCTCCATCGAATTATAAGACGTTATCACGTCAAAAATTTAATTTGACTATCGTCGGCGACTGCTAGGGCACTACTAAATGTCAGGACAAAGGCTGTAGACCACCAAGCTAATCGACTGTGTTTTAGAATATTTACTAGCACTGACTAGTTTCATAAAAAACCAACTAAAACGATAAGTAATTTTTCCCTAACAGTAGAAGTAGTTAAAAATAATATTTCATTCACGGTAGAGAAAAGATTCAAATAAAATTAAGTAAGTAGACATAACATACAACAACAGTTAAACTAATATTTTTGTTTCTGCCAAATCTATTTTAATTCCTTGTCTTCGTCGAATCATCACTTTTCTCAAAAGCTTCAGTCACATGGTGGACATAAGAAAACAATTCGCTAAATAAACCCTGGGGAAATCTACCTCAGAAGGTATTGTGTAGGGATGATTTTTCAGGCGGATCCTTGACATATTATATTCAATAATTTATGCGATCCTTGTCACTGAGAGAGTAAATAACCTCCTTTTAGTAGAGGATGATATAATATATGATATATATCACGTTCTAGAAACTATTGTTTGTAGACTGTGCCCTGTTTAACAATTACATAAGTGTTTTAAGTTTTAAATGTTACATTTAACTGCTCTTAAAATTTGCCAAAATTTGTCCCTTAGAAAGTGAAAGAGAAATACTCGGCAAAATGTACTTTGTATGTGTCTTTGCCAGTATGTACGTTGTACATAATAGTAAATAACAAGTAAGATAATGAATATCTAATATAATTAAAGTAAATAAGAATATTGTCAGTTACGGTAAGATGGTATGGGTAGAGATTCCGATGAACCTTACCATATATAAGTATTAAGTAGATATGTAATTGTTCTTGTAAACGCAAATGAAAGAAATATTCCGTGCTTGTCACTATGTGCACTGGTCATTCTCTAAAGTAAATCAATCCACAGGTCAGCTCTAAAGCAGAAATTCCAAGCACACATAGAACCGAAGGTAACTTCAACAAAGGAAGCCAAACGCTCTTAAATCGTACAAAATCCTGACGTATCTACAACTATAAATATAGCTTCAGGCTCTGTGCAAACCGGCGATCGACGACCGCAGCCAGTCGCCGCTACACAATTGTCAATAATTTTTATCGAATCGCTTTGTTGGCAACACGTTTTCCGTTCATAGCAACACTTTTTTGCAACAAACGGTCTGACTGACTGCTGCTGTTAATATACCAGTGTATAACTTTTAAGCGAAATAAGTTATGTTCAGAAATTGTGTAGCGGTAGGCGGCGACAGCAAACGGTCGCCTGTTTGCGCCGAGCCGTCTGTAAGCTTTATCTGATGTAGAGCACCGCAGTGCCAGTGGAAACAATTATCTTGATCACTGAAAATAAATCGCGTGTGACGATTTATGGCCTAACCAAAATTGGATCGCCTTTTGTGCTTTAATTGTGACCACTAATAGGAGGGACATATTTATAAAAAATTGAGTGTTTGATGGTTACTGGTTAACCTCCACTTGACGTCCATACGTTTAACCACTAATATGTAAGCCACATTCAATTTAATAATTATGTTATAATTTTACAGGTAACAAGCTTTTGCCCTTGGCTTCGTTAGCGTTAAACAAATACATTACAATCCCTCGTCTTAAAACATTTGATGTTACAATCATGAGCGCAGTTTATAAGATCTAAGGGTTCAGCGGCAAGAATCGTTTGTTTTATACTAGGTATAGTAAGTAGATTAATTATGTAAAGTAAAAACTTTGTACCCCCTTTTACGAAAATTATACAAAACGAAGGAGTATAAAATTTGGTACAGCCATAGTTTAAATGGAGGTGGAGTGTTCTGTACTAATATTTTTATAGTGATCCTTAAAAATACATTAAATTAATAAAAATAGCATTCCACACACCACTTTAGTTTTATAAGCGACACTAGCATGCGTTTGATAACATTTTGTCACACGTTTGTCCGGGTGACAAGGACAAAATACCCTAGTGAACTTAAAAATTAAATGAATAATGGTTCAATTTCGACCACTGGGCGTCCACCAGTATTAAAATGATTATAGGTATAAGCAGCATACTTACTATTGGCTAAATCTTGTATGTAAAATGTTTTGGGCACATTTTTTTTAGTGGTTCACAAAGCAATTATTACACAAATAATTACACAATAATTTAATATACTAGCTGTTGCCCGCGGCTCCTCCCGCGTAAATACAGTATCCCAAAGGAACACTGTACTTTTTCGGGATAAAAAGTAGCCTAAGTTTTAAACCAGAGCATAAACTACTGCCATACCAAATTTCATCGAAATCCGTTCAGTAGTTTTTGCGTGAAAGAGTAACAAACATCCATCTATCCTCACAAACTTTCACATTTAGAATATTAAGTAGGATTATCTAATGTGTCTGAACGCTTCACACCACGTCTATCTGGCACTGTGCTAAGTACTCGAAGAACTTGTGTTACGGGGACCAGACAACGGGTAGTTCATTTAATACTTTAGTATTCTACATATATTTAAGATTTTTACTATATTATACACATATTTAATACACATCCATGACCCAGGATCAGAATAAACTTTTTGTTCCTTCGGCGGGATTTGAATCCGCAACCCCTGGCTTGTGCACCAACGCGCTCAACCACTGAGCCACAGAGGTCGTCACAATAAAGGCGATGACGTAGTCATCTGTGCTGTCTTCACCAGTTTACCAGTCTCGTTGCCATTTCGCTCACACTTATTGTTCTGATGATGCGGAATTTACACGTTGTTTGCTACGCAAATATTCCAATCCAAAGAGCAACAAATCATTTTGCAGTCAATTTTAAAAATAACAGAATTTTTATGAACGAATTGTAACCAAAATTCTAAATTCTTAAATTCTAAACAAATACCTAGCCTCCTTCTTTTTGGAAGTCGGTTAAAGAAGAACAAAGTAATATTAGATCGATGGTGAAGATAAAGAATAATATTTAATACCTATTATATGAATAGCATGTTAAGTTTTAAAATGTTTTTGCCGTGATAACATCCTATAAATCGTTGAACGCCGGGTGCACGTACGAAAAACTATCCGCCTGATTGTCACGTTCCGGTCACGTTCCGCCTGAGCCGATCGTGCAAGCGAGAGCGCGGAACAAGTGATAGAGAGGCACGATCGGCCTGAGCGTTCGGCTTGTGATGACGTTATCACGTAAAATTATCGTCCGTAAACCAACTTAACAGACAACTATTTTTTTACAATAGGTTATGTAAAAAATATTTTCTTAACATTGTATCTAATGTCTAAACGAATAAATTTAAATATCAACAGAGTTGACTGCGCGGCGTGCGTGCGGTAGTATCCAATAACATAGTTCGCATTTGTCATAAACAGAACAGTATTGAACGGGAGAAATCGCCAAATATTTTTACAAAATAAAAGTAAACAAATCGCCACGGCTTCGGTTGGCTTTGTTCCAAATGTACTATTCCGCGAGGCTCGACCCAATTCGCCATACTTTATTCTCGTCGAGCTCTGGCGAACGTTCATGCGACATTTCCTATAGCACTTGCACAGAATCAAATCCCCACACAAACTATAACGACCGGCCGATACTTTCGATAAATCGACGGTGGCTAATAGAATTTTCCATATCATTTGCCTCATTATTTACGATTTGATCTTTTCATATATCGTTTTTACATAACCTGAAACTCACAAAAAGTGGGGTCCGGCTTTTGTTAATGGGACTTTCGCTCGAATACCGGCGATTTATTAAAATATATGAAAAAGTTTTAACGGGTTTCGACGAAATAGGAGTTTTTCGATGAGAAGCAATGTTCCAAATAATAGGGCGATCAGATAAGGAAAGCGAGTGAAAACAACGAACACAAACGAATGAAGAAATTTGATAAAGCCCACTTTTGTAGCAATTTATTTCGGTTCAAAAAGAAGATAATCCCCGAGGAAGCCTGTCCGAGATTTCCTTTTAATAGATCGAGATGAAACATAAAAGAAACAGTCAAAACGGAGAACTAAATAGCTAAAACTTAAAAGCGCTTCCGATGAAAGGATTAATTTTGTAAGAAATAAAAGGGATTTATATTTTCTCCGCATACTCCCAGATGATTGTGTACTAAAGGAAAACCAATATTAAGTCGATAAACCTCCGCTACTTCCTTTAATTCCCCTAAATTCAGATTAAGTAGCATTTTGGAGCGTCATCAAATACATTTATACGTAAAGCGAACACTTTCAGTACTTTCAGTACGGGAATTATGCAACCGGCGGAGTATGAAATTTAGCCGCTAAATTAAAATTTATGTGGAGGAAGGTGTGCAGAAAGCCTATATTGTTTTTATAATCTCTACTTGTCACAATATTTAGTTTTTTTTCTATCTAAGAGGCAAAAGAACCTTTGTAATGTTCAAACTTAAAAATTATATGAATTATTAAGGGTGAATAACGACCACAGGACGACCTCTAGTAATATTAAAAAGCTCTGTACTTACATTAACTTAAATTACTAACATTAGGTAATTATACCTACGTTATTTAATTTTTGACACACCTCTGAATTAAAATCTTATGTGACATTCTCGCTGATTTCTCCCATTCTGTAAAAAAGGGACTACGAAAATATTACACCATTTCCTTTCGTATATTATTTACCACGTTAACTTACAATAACACAACAACATAGCTTCGCAAGTCTTACGGCCGAATACTGAAACGCAAATCTAAATTGAGAGCCCTCCTATTCACAGGCTGTCGCTGTCTCTGCTAGCCGAAACGACAAGGACAGAATACGACTTGAGCGTCACTTAATTTTACTAACATTTCAGTATTTCGGCCGTTGGTTGGACAATATCCTCATGTAAAAATCTCCATCGATTCTATCAACTCAATTTTTATTCGTGGAGACGAAAAAACGAATTTATTACATCCTATTTATCAGGGGTAACCATTCGGCGAAAGGAAAACGAATGTTCGATCTCAGGCGGAATATATGTTGCAATGTATGCGTTTATGCCAGCATGTGTTTTATGTCGTCATATGTCGTCGTATGCCGTGATGTTGACAAATAGTCTTCGCCTTCACACAATTTTACGGCATGTCTGAAAGTTATGACGCTGTTTGCGCGCGACTTGCTCTAGAATTATTTCATTTATTCTATTATAGCGAATTATATGTGTTTCGGGAGTTTCTTGTTTCAGGTTTCATTATTATTTAAGTATTGTGTCTACTACTAGTTTATTATTCAAAATTGAATCGTTTTCACCCGTTGATTCATATGATTGCGCTCATTATGTTGGGTGCTAAAGAAACCCCTTTGTCCCATACCTGCTTAATTAAAACAAAAGGTATTTCAATAAAACTTTCTACACAAAAGCTAAATATTAGTGAAGTTAAATATTAAGTACCTGGGTATCTCTTCGGAGCTTTACTCGGAGTTTTAATTAATTTGAAAAAATAAAAAGAATCACAAAAATATTTATCAGACCGGGATTCGAACCCTCTGATATAATATCTTAGAAATTATTGATATATTGTGGCACGACGGAAGGAAAAACATATATTATAGCCCTAAATGCACGGTTTCCTAGGTATGAGACTTAGCTAGGTGGATTTTTCTCCCCAAAACTCCCTGCATACTAAATTTTATGGTAATACTGGCAGCCGTTTTCGAGAAACAGATTATATTAACAAGATTGTCTCGTTTAAAATTATAAGATGTCAATGATAGATTAAATTCCTAATTGATACAACAAAAATAATTCTATTTCAAAATTACCTTAAGAAAAAATCACATTATAGGATACTCTCTAGACGTATATTATATATAAATTACATAAAATATTATATAACAGAAACGTTATAATTTCCGGGGCTATGAAATGTATGGATGTAAGTAATTCGTTTCTGGAATTGACAGCCTCTTCCTCATCTACAAACCGCATATTTATTCCCGAAAGTAAAACTTATCGTTTCTTAAGGACAGCATAGATTTACAATTTAAATACACCATCATATTATATTATGATGGTGTCAAGTATTTCTTTATATAGAAATTTACTATTTAGTATATTTTATCAGTCAAAGTAATTTTATTTACTTATTAAATATCGAGAGATATATCTTTATTTTCAATATAATATTTCATTTATTGTATGTTTAATAAATTATTACGTCTTCATCTCGAACCTATAATTCTTATTAACTTGCTTTCATAATATTATTGTGCCTACCAGAATAGATCAATATTTTATTTATTTATTTATTTATAACATACATAAACCGAACAAGAGCTAGTCAGACTCGCCAACCGAGGGTTCCGTATAAAGTAGAAACATCATAAATAGTTCAGGAATCTAGTCTAGCAGCTTTTTACCCGACTACGGCGAAGTCAAAAGGAAGGGTAGTGATTTTGGCAGTCTATGTACATACACACATATCTATGTACGTATGTATGTATGTATGTTCCATTGTAGCGCCTAAACTACTGATCCGATTTTAATTAATGAGTTGGCAATAACAAAGGCTATATAATTTGCGTAGTCGGTTTATAGTTTTTAATTTTTCATTATGTCGAACCTGAAAATGGGCGATGAAAGTTTGTATGGAGAAAATATGCAGTATTACTTGCCAGTATTACTTTTGTGGCAAAAACGACCGTTTTTTTTTTACGTAAATTGAGAAGTCACAGCTTTACAGTAGCTAAGTATACATACGGTTTTAATTTCAACTTGATACCTCCACGGGCTCCCGAAATAAAAGGTCTTGACACACAGACGGACAAAGTGATATTTTTTACCTTTAGAGGTACGGAACCCTAAAAAGTAACTATTATACACTTTCCATCGCTTAAGGATAATCTTTTTGAAGCAGTGTCAGTAATTTATTAATGAGGACAGAAAGAACATGCATTATTAGCTTTAAGTGATTAAAAAGTTTTCAACTTCACTATTACTTCGCACTAAGGCCGAACGCATTCGACCTATTTAAAAATGGGTAATGGAATTTCTTCACAACCGGAGTGGGATTACAGAAAGTGTTGAGGGCTTCGTGAAATTATTTTCACGTACAAGAGCCTTTTGAAATGCGGCGCGTTTAAACACCCTTTCAACGAAAAAATATTAGCGAATAAAACGAAAAATTATTGGTTTCGTAACAAGTGTGTAATGAATCGTGCTGGTAAATTCTCAGGTTTTTGCGCGCTAAATTTTTGTATGAAATTCGGTGTACTTATAAATGATAACATTATTATGATTGAAAGGTAGAGCTAACAGAGAGGCAACCTAACAATATAATATCAGTTAGTTGTTCAAGATCGTCTATGGGTAAATATTGATAATGCCCTGCGATATACAAAAAGTATATCTATAATCCTACTAAAATTATAAATGTGAAAGTTTGTGAGGATGGATGGATGGATGGATGGATGGATGTTTGTTACCCTTTCACGCAAAAACTACTGAATGGATTTCGATGAAATTTGGTATAGTAGTGGTTTAAGCTCTGGATTAAAACAGGATACTTTTTATTCCGAAAAAGTACATTGTTCCCGTGGGATACTTTATTTACGCGGGCGGAGCCGCAGTCAACAGCTAGAAATAATATAATAATATCTATGAACCCTTTACACCACCACGTTGTGGTATGTAATGTATACCTCTGTATAACTATAAGTTCTCGAAGAACCTGTGTTATGGGTACTAAACAACGGAAATATCTTACTATCCAACTATACTTTTTTAATAATTTTTTTTATACTATCCTCGTATTTAAGATTTTTATTATATTCTAATGCACATATTTAATACACATTTTTCCCTGGCAGGATTCGAACCCGCAACTTCCGGCTTGAGCGCCAATGCGCTAACCACTGAGCCACAGGATCTATTGATCCGGAAAGAAAAATAAAGTATGCCTCTCTTGGCCCAACTAACCTTCGATCGCATTAAGAAGGAACACAAATGTAGGTCAATCTATACTAATAATAATACACACCGATTTCGGTGACGATGACCGGTTTCATTGAAACCAGGCCAGCTACGCAGGAGTTGTTTTATAGGACCCAAGTGTGTGTGCAGTACACAAGAGCACTCTTTACTCTTATAACCCCGTGGGGCGGATGACCGACACGACTGGCGAGAGATTAGGCGCAGTACTGACTTTTTACATGCCAATCCGACAATCAGGTCACCCTTTTTCTTTTTTATCTCGCGGGGGAAAGGTTCTCGGGTGGCCCGGGGGTATTTGGGACTCCCAGCGGTATTTTGATCTGTCGCCGATACTTTACCCACTAAAACCACCTGCGGATTGCCATCAGCCGCTGTGTAGGGGAGTGTCCCGGATCTGTCTAGCACAAGACACTCCCCACGCCGGTCTTCCTCATAAGGGACCGGACTTTCAACTAGAATAGGGGGCACTCCGACCACCTGAAGTGCCCCCCTCGACGCCGGGACTGGCTAAGCCAGGCAGGTTCACATCATCTCCCGGAGCCCCGTTAGACAGGAGGAAGGAGGTTCGCGTAGCGATTCCTCCGCACTCCTGTCCTACGCTGGCGGAGCAGAACAGAGGATGGAGCGATGACTCTGTTCCGAGGCCGCTTTCAGCGAAATGACGTATCTCAGTCCCTCTCAAGCGTGCAGCGTACCACACTCGAGAACAAGAAGTCCCGACCAAGCACTGCCAAGAGATCGTGGCGCTGCACGGCCACTCGGGCGCACACCTCTACGGTGTGCTGGGCCGTGTCCTCCGCAGCGACACATTCGTGGCAGGCTGACGTAGGCTCCCTGATCAGGTGATCAGCCTGCATTGTCCTAACCAAACTTGGAAACAACATTTTTTTGTTGTTCCAACGCGGGAATTGATCCCATGATCTCCGAGTCGAGAGCCAAGCTCTAAGCCACTGGACCACGGAGGCTGTTATATATTGTAAAAAACGCAGATGTCCCCACAGACTGACTCACTGACGTATAGACGCTCGCACAGCCGTAACCGCTAATAGTAGAAACGTGAAATTTGGACAGTAGTTTTAATTTAGAATGAAGACGCGCACTAAGGGATTTAGAAAAATTCCACCCTACGTTAAAAAGGATTTTTCGAAATATATACCACGGAGGTGCAATGGGTATCCACGCGGACGAGTTGCGCGTATATATATATATACGAGGGTGGCACTGAAAATTTCGGGAATCAAGGAAGTGACACAACATTACTATTTAAAAATGTATTTATTGCTTTTCGAAGTATTCTCCGCGAAATTTGACACATTTTTCCATACGATGGAACCAATCATTGAAGCAACCATTCCATTCGGAAGTTGGGGTCCCCAAAATGGCCGTTTTGTAGGCGTCCACAGCTTCTTCAGGTGATGAAAATCTCTGACCACGCAATTTATTCTTTATTTTAGGGAAAGTATAGAAATCATTAGGGCTTAGGTCGGGGCTGTACGGCGGATGGTCTAATAATTCTATGATTTCTTGCTCTAAAAACTCTTTTTTTCTGTGCGCGGTGTGAGAACTCGCATTGTCGTGATGGAGGATGATGCGGCGGTTGCAGTTCTCTTTACGGAGTTCAGAAACGACCTGTGGCAAACAAATATTAGCATACCATTCTGCATTAACCGTTCTTTGTCCCTTAAGAGGAATAGTCGCAATATGGCCGGTTTTGGAGACAAACGTGGCCACCATTTTTTTGCAACACTCCGTGAACGAACAATTTTTGTTGACTTTAACTCATTTTCGAACACCCAAACTCGTGACTGGTTTTTTGTTTCGGGTTCGTACGTGTATATCCAGGATTCGTCACCTGATACGATGTTGTATCCAGCATTTGAGGATCCTGCGTGGAATCTTTCGAGAGTTCTGACGCACCAAGTAACGCGAGCCGCTTTTTGCTCTTCACAGAGCAAATGCGGTATCCATCGGGAAAACAAATTTTTTACACCTAATTGTTCATGCAAGATTATTTTTATTCGACTCATGCCAATGTCTAAAGTTGCCTGAATTTCGCGGTATGTCACATGTCGATCTTCCTCAATCAGCTTACGCACAGCATCAACGTTTTCTTGGGTGACTGCAGTTTTTGGACGACCTTGACGGGGATCAACACTGAGCTTGACACGTCCACGTTGAAATTCAGAAAACCAGCGATAAATTGTGGTTTTGGATGGGGCTTCATCACCAAATGCAGAAATCATCCGGTCAACACACTGTTTTTGTGTTAAACCACTTCGAATTTGAATTTTCTCGAGTCAATTCCATTTTCTCAACGACTAAACAAGTTTGACAAGACCTTGTGACAAGACCGAGAAACTTTTTTTAAATAAATAAACGGTAGTCGATTTTTAAAACCCTTGGTTTTAAATTAAAAAGATTTTAATATTACAGGAACAGTGGAAATATTCCATTCCCGATACTTTTAGTGCAGCCTATGTATATATATATATATATACATACATTACATGAAACAATCTTGTATATAATATATAATCGGCAACGGCTGCTAGTATTACCATGAAATTTAGTATACGGGGAGTTTTGGGAGACAAAAATCGCTTATCCCTTGGAAACTGCGCATTTTTAAGCTATATATGTTATTTTTTCTTTCGTTGTGCATCAATATAATTGCCAATAATTTCTACTGTATTATATCAGTCTGATTGGCAGTTTGGTATGCGTATCTATGTAAGTATAATTTTTGCTTTGTTCGGAATTTGGAATGTGGTGGGTTCGAATCCCAGTCAAATAAATATTTTTGTGATTATATTTATTTTATTTATTAGAACTCCGAGCAAAGCTCAGTCCACGGTACTTTAAATTTACAACAAGAAATAGAGCGATATATTGTCCTGTTACGCCACGACGTGCGCCATAAATTTGTTATTAAACAAAGTATGGCAGTAGCAGAACAATCTGGCGTCACAAATCGTTTTGCGAGAAAGAGATAAGCAATATTTTGTATTTGCTTATAATTTTTAATCGTAAAAAAAGATTTTTTTCCTTTTTTATGTATCTCTATGCAACATCTTAAAAATTAATTTAAAAAAAATGTAATATTCAACACCAGACAACATCTCTGTCCGTGGGGTTACAACAGTTAACAACTACGTATTCGTAACGTTATGGAAAGAGAATTGTATGATATTTAAGACAGCGCCCATACAATTAATATTCGATAACGTTACTAATGCGTTGTTATCAATTGTTCCTGCTTGGGTTGCAGTTTTGATCTCGACGTTACAGTAAGCTTGACGCGTACCCAAGTGAATTCGTTTTTTTATTATAATTACTTCGCTAATAGCCAATTAAGTAAGCTTATGGCTACAAGCTGCATTAAACATGACCTATTTTCATTGTGTCTTGGGATGGAAAGAGTTGGCGACATTTCACTTCGAAATCTGGCTCGATTACTTGAAAGTTACTTACTTTAAAAAAAACAAAAGTTTTTCTTTAACAATTATTTATCCACAGTTTTATGTAGCGTTTGCATTCTTTATATAATAATAAGTTATGTATTTAATTACACAAATTTAACCTCTAACACACCTCAAGCGCAATACTATTGTGAGTCCATGGCCTTAGAGATACAAGAAAGTACCAAACGACAACTTAATATCAGGTATACCTCCACAACATAATTGTGGTAATACCTGAGTTGAATGATAAAAATGGTGTAAAAAGACAACATTATGATATAAAGCAGGCGTATAACTTGATTCAAACAATCTATAAAGTCTGTCCAAACCCTGTAAAATGTATGCGATTGGGAAAATATAACCATGACCGACCTCGAGATACCCAAAGGTTTGTTTTCAACATCAAGACATAGTTATTCGCATTCTACGTAGTAAATTAAAGCTCACAAATGACAAAGTACGCATATTTCCCGATCACACGCCTATGCAAATAAATTATATGAAGTCACAACGTGACGAACTCTTGCGGCGTACGTGAAATGAATCTCACGATTGAATCTATAAATGGTTCTCCGAAAATAATAAATAATGGAGCAAAACACATCACGCAAAATACAGTGATCAACAACTTCGATATCTCAGAATTAAATAACGTCACCTACCAACATGTAGATACCTATCAGAATATATGTACGTCACCTACCTCTTTGAGATTGTTTTATGCTAATATTCGTAGTTTCGTAAAGCCGGGTAAACACGATGAATTAAAATGCATACTAAAAGTTTCGCCATACTATACAATATGTTGTATTATTAACTGAAACCTGGATAACATTTGAAGCTGATATAATATTAGGTCATTACATATTAAATTGGCGTTTTGTAAAGGAGGAAAATATAGTCGACTTTTTTAACATAATATATTTATTTAATCATTAATTTACCATTAGCAATTATACCATTGCTTTCAAGAACTTATGCGATATCATAGCTACTTCATTGATTCCTTTATTAAAAAAACCATTCGGACAGGAATCAATAAAATCTTTGAAGGCGCTTTGGACTGCCCCATCGGAGTTGAATTTTTTCCCTTGCAAGAAGTTACTGAAATTTCGAAAAAAAATGGTAATCTGTTGGAGCAAGGTCCGGGGAGTACTGTGGATGTCTTAGACATTTTGATTGAGAGTCCTCTAATTTGGTAGCCGTCTGTTGTGCAGTGTGTGGTCAAGTGTTGTCCTGAATCATCCTCAATCATCATCAATCGTCCTGAATGTGCCTAGAGTGAATGACCAACCTCGGTTTTTTAACAGCTAGCTTTTCCATCATGATTCGCAGTTGCTGGCAATAGACATCTGCCGTAATCGTCTGGCCATATTTAAGAAAGCTGTAGTGAACGATACAGGCACTAGACCACCAAACATCGCAAGTAACTTTTTTTGAGTCAATTTTCGCTTGGGACAGGTTTTGGCTGGTTCGCCAGGGTTCAGCCATTGCGATGAGCGTTTCCGATTATCGTACAGGATCCACTTTTCATCACAGGTAATGATTCGATTTAAAATCCCTTCACTATTGTGCCGGTTGAGTAATGTAACGCAGCAGTCGGCGCGCGTTTGTCGGTTTCCTGCTTAATTCATGAGGTACCCACCTTTCAAGCTTTTTCACCTTCCCAATTTGCTTCAAGTGAATTAAAACAGTTTTATCACTAGCACCGCAGCCTGCAGCTAACTCGGACGTGGTTTTCGCTTCCACAATAGCGTTCAATTCTTCATTATCAACTTTGGTCTCCGGCCGTCCACGGGCTTGTTCTGCAGGTCGAAATTTCCAGAACGAAAACGTTGGAACCAAAAACGCACTGTGTTTTCTTTTACGACACCGCCGCCATACAAATTATTCATTCTTCGAGCCGCTCTGCAACACTGGTGCCACGGTGGAACTCCTACTCGAAAATAATACGATATTTCAAGTTTTCCATTCTGTAAACAAAGTTACGCAAAAAACCAAAAGACGAAAAAACAAATGAATTACGGTTTCCGAAACACAAATGCATGAGTAAATAAAATGCCCTCAACACTCACTTCTCTTGTCCACCTATAATCGTTGACCAGGTAACAAAAGCGCGCACCATTTCCTATCTCTCTTCCGCTTCCTCTCCCTTCTTGTACCTCGTTTTCATTCGATCCTGTTACTGAGGACGATGTTAACAAGCATATTAAGGCTATAACATCTACTGCTGTGGACGATGATAACCTTAGTCCCCGTATGATATCCCTCGCCCTTTCTGAACTTTCGCCATTTCTCACACATGTCTTTAATTATTCTTTGGCAACGAGTTGCTTTCCTTCAGCATGGAAACGTGCTGATGTTATTCCATTACCCAAAACCTCTAATCCCTCTTCTTTATCCCACTACAGACCAATCTCCATATTATCATACCTTTCCAAAGTACTTGAACATATTGTCCACATGCAGCTTTCTCATTTTTTAACCTCTAATAATTCCGCCGGTCCCAGTGTGAGGGGTTAAAAGCAGGAAGTATAGCATGCTGTATTAATTGTCAAGCAGGGAAACAAGATAGGACTGACAATAATGCGTTTAGCGCGGAGTGCCCGGTAAGGCGTCGGTGGGACGCAATGGCACGGTCGACTGTCGCATACAGAGACGAAGAAAATATAGATTGCCCCTAACAGCAGCAGTAAAATATGAATGAGTATGTTATGTATATGTGTATGTAATAAAAATTAGTATTTGGCAATTTATTAAAATGATTTTTAATAAACCCAAACTCGGAATGTAACCTTGCTTAGCATATATGGCTATGGCGATGGCATAGCACAGCATATATACCTACAGCAAAGTAAATGTATGAATGGATGGATTAATGAGTGTAAAATGTGAATGAAAAATGTAAAATGTTAAATGTAAGCTGCTGCTGTTATGGGAAATTAGAAAGTAGGACGGTTTGCTTTGCAGACCGCCGACATTTGAGACGGAATTTATTATGTGATAATTTTTTTGCAAAAAGGTCCGCCGGACGCTTCGCGCTCAGCGCGAGGGGAACATGTAAACACCAAATCGTAATGTAAAATGTAGTTATAAATTAAAATTGAGAAATTGGGGCCGAAATTGTAAAGAAGACAAATGCAAATGAAATTAGGGAAAGGAAATGTAAAACATAAAAGACAATGTAATACGGAATAGGGAAAATAGAAAACAAATAATTAATGTAAAAGATATGTAAAGGGAATGTATAAAAGGGAATGTAAACTTAGTGTATAATTCAAAGGAAATTAATAAATGTAAGCAAGAAGTAGAGTTGTAGAAGTAAGTAAGAAATGTAATAAAGATAGCAAAATTAAAATAAATAATAAATGTAAAGTTAAATATAGACTAAAATAGAGAAAAGGAAATGTAATAGAATAGCTAAAAGATGGAAATGTAATAATAGGATATAGAATAAAAGTGATGTAAGAACAAGATGTAAAGAAAATGTATAAATAATAAATAATTATAATAGGGAAAATAGAATACAAATAACTAATGTAAAGGATATGTAAAGGGAATGTAAATTTAGTGAATAATGCAAAGGAAATGAGTAAATGTAAGCAAGAAGTAGAGTTGTAGAAGTAAGTAAGAAATGTAATAAAGATAGCAAAAATTAAAATAAATAATTAAGGTGAAGTTAAATATAGACTGAAATAGAGAAAAGGAAATGTAATAGAATAGCAAAATGATGGAAATGTAATAATAGGAAATAGAATAAAAGTGATGTAAGAACAAGATGTAAAGGAAATGTAAAAATAATAAATAATAATTGTAAATGTAAAAAATTGAAAAAGTAAAAAATTGTCCTGGCTAATGGCCGGGTGAACAAGTATATTAAAAAAAAAAAAAAAACTAATAATTTGCTTTCACCTTTTCAATCCGGTTTCTGTTCTGGTCACAGTACTGTTACAGCGCTGCTAAAAGTCACAGATGATCTACGCCTAGCCTTGGAAAATAAGTGTGTCTCCATCCTAGTGCTACTCGACTTTAGCAGTGCTTTTATTTCTGTAGACTTTGACATCTTCCTTTCTGTCAGTTTCTCCTTTAACATATCCTCCTCGGCCATAAACTGGTTCGATTCATATCTTCGGGGACGTTCGCAGCGACTTCGCTCTGATGAGGCTACCTCAGACTAGTGTGATCTTAATGCGGGGGTACCCCAGGGTGGTGTTCTTTCTCCATTTCTCTTCTCAATTTTTATAAACACTTATCACCTTAACAATCAAATCTAACTTCCATCTTTACGCAGACGACCTGCAGATCTATCGCCATTCATATATTCATGAATTAAATTCTGCAGTTACCGATATCAACTCTGATCTACAACGGATAGTGAACTGGGCAAAATCTTTCGGTCTGTTGGTCAATCCTAGCAAAGCGCAAGCTATGATCATAGGTAGCAGATACATGTCTCAACGCTTAGATAATGTGCCTAGAGTTATATATTATGATAGTACCATTATTAACTACACAGACTCTGCTAAAAACTTAGGTATAGTTCTAGACAGTAATCTCTCCTGGGTATGCAGGTGAGTGAAGTGAGCAGAAAGTTTCATTACTCGCTGCACACGTTGAAGTGCCTCCAAAACTTTTTGCCTATAAACACCAAAATTTTCCTTGTCCAGACACTCATCTTCCCTATCCTTGACTATGCCAATTCCTGCTACTTAGATGCTACCGAGGAGCTGTTAACTAAACTGAAATGTTTACAGAATATCTGTAATCGTTTTGTGTTTGGTCTAAGAAAGTTCGACCATGTTTCAGCTTTTCGATCGAAACTCAAGTGGCTCCCTATCCGCCTTCGGCGCAACTCCCATATCCTCTGTTTACTCTACAACATTTTGCATAATCCTCGCTCTCCTCGTTATCTTCTTGATCGATGCAATTTTTCTCGACCCCTCGATATTCCTTGCAGGTCCACTGTCAGGACAAATCTTTCTCTCCCCTCCCATCGCTCCAACTTCTACTTCCTACTCATTCACTGTTCATGCAGTTAGATTGTGGAATTCTCTTCCTCACACCATTCGCGACAATCCCAACATCGATGTATTTAAAAGACGCTTGAAAGAGCATTACCTCAAATCTGAATCCATATAGATACCGTTATTATGTATACATATAGCATTTATATATTATAGTTATAATAATATATTAGTATTTATATATTTTAAGTAGCTATAATTTTTAATTTATTTATTTAGATTATTTACTATATTTTATTTTATTATAGATATAAATATTTGAATTTTTATTTCTACAATAATTGTAGAAATAATATTGTGCACGTTCTAACTGCTTTATTTTTTTTCATCCCATTTCTCCCCGTAGGGCTGCTGGAAGAAATTTCTAATTAGAAATAAGCAGTCCTTTGTGTCATCTTTCTTTGTTAGTTGTATTGTCATAATTTTCTGTGTGTACAATAAATTGTTAAATAAATAAATAAAATAAATAAATAGCGGTATAAATTTAAAATTGGAATTCGTAAGCAAAGAAGATATTTGAGATTGAGATCAAAGTGGCCAGTACGACAAAACGCCAATTTCATATGTAAGCACCTAATATTACAAATACCCAATTAAAAGCATATATATATAACATAAGGAAGGACGGAATTGGAGGTCGATGTGAGAGAGGAGCGTCACGAATGTGGTAATAATTTTTTTTTAAGTTACAGTGTGTAACCAGTCTCCGAGCGAGCGGAAGCCACGTGCCCGGTCCAAATGCCGACCCGCTGCCGTGGCACACCTGCTCGCCAAATGGCATCCGCCCACGCAGACACCAGACGCAGGGAGCATCGCGGAGCCACGCTGCCGAGACGCGCCCATGCGCGGTGCGCCCCGACAAGCACCGTTGGATCGATGCCCCCTCTCCCCTACCCCGCGCCGGCTACCAAACTGGCAATAGCCCTTTACGTCAACTTCGTGGCAACCTTCCCCCCCCCCCCCCCCGACATTAAAAGTCTAGGGTTCGGGGAACACACTTCCCCCTCCTTTCCTTTCCCAGGTTGGTTGTGTCGGTCAGTCGGCAAAAGCGGCGCGTGCGGGAGTGGACTCATACACGCTTCCTGGTCCCCGGACCAGTCCGTCCAGGCCGTCCTCGGCCGTCGTCTTATTTTCCCATCGAAGCCTCGGGTTTCCCCCGCGTTCTGCCGCGGGGGGTCTTCCCTTAAAACAGGAGACTTTTGCGCCCAGTACTCGTACTGGGCGCGTCCATCCCAAAATAAGGAACTTCACATGTAGAGGGGCATAGCCCCTGGGCAAAGTCCCTGGGCATGTTTCCCCGCCCAAGGCCCCTTTCAAGGGCCCGGCGTGAGAAGACGTAAAGTAAAAAAAACTACAAGTAGGCTTCGTCCTGACCGAGCATACCATTTCGCTCGGTCGGAAATCTCCCTTTAGGGCAATCACTACTCCCACAAACCCAAAATAAAATATTTAGCTGCAAAAGTAAGGGTAGAAAATAGATTAAAGAAGAAAAAATACTATTATGACGCCTTTGACAAATGTCGTAAAAATTCTATGAAAATGTGGAAGCTACTAAATACTCTCGCAAGTAATAAAATAATCGACTATTATAATGATTTTATAATGATTAATTATAATCGACGAAATAATAAAATAATTAACAAATTAGATAATAATACCAGTAGTGGAATTGATGAAATCACAACAAAATCTATTAAATGTATTAAAAATATTATTATCACTAACCTTACTAACTGCAACACAAATGTCTTGCATGTGGTGTGTTTCCAGACAGTCTTAAAATAGCGAAAGTTACATTAGTATACACAAAGCTGGGATTAAGACTGATTCTGGGAACTGTCGGCCTATTTCTGTACTGCGTTATCTCCAAAAATTTTGAAAAGGTTTTATATACTCGGTCTATTCAAGCACCTAAATAATATAGATTTTTCTACATATTATATCAATGCAGATTTCGACCACAATCTAATACACTTACAGCTTCGAGGGGAGGTCCAAAAGTTCGCGGAATGAAAGAGTTGTTAATAAAATATAACAATAAATTTATTTTACCTTTTCAATATAATCACCCTTAAGTGTAATACATTTATTTGATCTATGGATTAATTTTTCTAAACCATCGAAAAAATATTTTTTGTCTTTGGCCTCAAAATGCGCCGAAATTGCCTCCTTCACTTCGTTATCGTCGGAAAATTTCCTTCCCCTTAGCTCTTTTTTTAAATTTGGAAACAAATAAAAATCGCTAGGGGCCAGGTCTGGACTGTAGGGTGGGTGAACAAGTGGTTCGAATCCATGCGTGTGAAGAGCAGCCATGGCAACTCGGCTCTTGTGAACCGGCGCGTTGTCTTGCAAAAGCAACACACCCTTGGCCAATTTTCCACGACGTTTTTCTTTAATTGCCTCCTTTAACTTTTCCAATATTGTGGCGTAGTATTCTCCGGTTATAGTGGTACCTTTTTCTTTATAATCAATCAGTAATATTCCCTCACAATCCCAAAAAACAGTGGCCATCAACTTTCCAGCCGATTCTGACACTTTGAATTTCTTGGGAGGTGGTGTACCCTTTTTGTGCCATTGCATGGACTCCTGTTTTGATTCAGGTTCAAAGTGATGAACCCATGTTTCATCTCCAGTAACAATCCGCTCCAAAATCTGCACAGGGTTGTCTCCACACACCTCCAAAAAGTGCTTAGACGCGTCGATGCGCTGCTGTTTTTGAAGCGGCGTGAGCATTCTCGGCACCCATCTTTTGGCAGACTTTTGTCATGCCCAAGTGGTCGTGCAGGATCCGCAAAATGGTTGTATCTGATACTCCAACAAATGCAGATAATTGTTTTTTCTTTAAACGTGTGTCTTCCAGTACAAGTTTTTCGACTTTTTCGACGATGTCTGATGTGGTGACCTCAACTGGCCGCCCAGAGCGAGGGTCGTCTTCAATTGAATCTCGACCATGTTTGAAAAGTCCATGCCACTTATAAACCATTGTTTTACCAGGGCACTGATCTCCATAAACGGCTTCCATTTCATTTAAAATGGTTTGAACGTTTTTTCCTTGCTTGGTAAGGAATTTTATCACAGCGCGATGTTCAATTTTCTCCATAGTTGCAGTTTGCTTCCGGATTGACTTGTTTAGCAGGCGAGTACTCGTAAACGAATGGCGCTATAGGGTTGAGATTTTATATATATACTAATTATGAGTGCTCAATGAGTATGACACTAAGCGAGCTACCCTATCCCCACTCCATCCCCTCCATTCCGCGAACTTTTGGACCTCCCCTCGTACATAAGACCTACGAGGGCGGGTCAATAAGTCCGTGACTTTTGGAATAAAACACAGATTTTTTGATAAATAAATCATTTTATTTTTCAACGTAGTCCCCCTTGAGCTCTATACACTTTGTCCAACGCTTCTCCAATTTTTTTATCCCTTCCAAAAAATATGATTTGTCGAGGTCCTCAAAATAGGCCTTTGTTTGCGAGATGACTTCATCATTGGAGTCAAATCTTTTTCCACCGAGCCATTTTTTCAGGTTTGGGAACAAGAAGTAGTCACTCGGAGCCAAATCTTGAGAATAGGGTGGATGTGGGAGCAATTCATAGCCTAATCCATGGATTTTTGCCATGGCAACTGCACATGTGTGCACCCTTGCATTGTCTTAGTGAAAAAGAACTTTTTTCTTGGCCAAATGAGGTCGGTTTTTTTTCAAATCCTCATTGAAGCGGTCCAATAAGTTGGCATAATATTCCCCATTAATTGTTCTTCCCTTTTGAAGATAGTCAATGTGGATTATCCCACGTGCATCCCAAAAAATAGTCGCCATAACTTTATTGGCTGACAAACCCACCTTGGCCTTCTTTGGCGCCGATTCACCCTTAGAAACACACTGTTTTCACTGTTGTTTGGTCTCTGGTGTATTGTGATGGATCCATGTTTCGTCCACGGTTAAAAAACTCCTCCATATTGTGATTAAACAACGCCAAACCTTCCTGTGAAGTTGTTACACGATTGCGTTTGTGGTCGACTGTGAGCAAACGCGGCACCCATCTTGCGGAAAGCTTTCTCATGCCCAAGTGATCATTCAAAATTGAAACCACTGAGCCATGCGAGATGCCTATGGCTTCCACAATCTCTTGCACTTTCAATCTTCGGTCGGCCAACACCATATCGTGAATTTTTTCGATTGTTTCGGGTGTAGAGACCTCAACTGGGCGTCCAGGACGTTCGGCATCTTCAGTGCTTGTAAGGCCACAACGAAATTCAGTAAACCACTTTTTTACCATTGAAATCGATGGTGCAGAGTCCCCATAGTATTTATCAAGCTTAGCCTTGGTCTCGGTAATGGTTTTTTTTCGCAAAAAATAATGCTTAATAAGCACACGAAATTCACTTTTTTCCATTGTTTCCTTAAGTTACTGGAACAACAAATAATAGTCTGATAAAGATAGCTGTAAAACACAAACTAACTGACGCAGCAAGTTCAAATTTTGATAGGAGTCAACTGACAGATGCCTGTTGACAGGAGTAGTGTTGCTTTTTCAGTAAGGAGGTTTGAAATTCAAAAAGTCACGGACTTATTGACCCGCCTTAGTATTAACTAAAATAAAGGATAGTTAGTATAGACAAAAGGCAAGTTGTCCTGGGTATATTTATAGATCTCAAGAAAGAATTTGATACAATTATTAATTCTATCTTACTGGAGAAACTCAAAATCATAGGTTGCACAAATGCTCATAAAATGTTTAAATCTCTCAAAAATACTTCACCAACCAGCAGCAAATAGTAAACCTTGGTAACTTTGAGAGTTAAACGGCAAATATATCATGTGGTGTGCTCCAGGGCCCTAGGCCCATTGCTCTTTCTAATATATATCAATGACATAGGAACTGCTAGACTGTGTGGAAAAATCTTCATACCGATCTCTTTCTACCGATGACACGTCTTTTTTATTTTGGTAATTCTATCACTGACATTATCGCAAAAGCGCAGAATTATCTCAACATATTAAATATGTGAATAAAACAAAATTTGCTGACTATAAATATCAATAAAACATCTTACATGATTTTTTATTAACGAATAAAAAAAAAATACCAAATTTACCAAACCTAACAATAAATAATAAAAAACTTTAACGATTTAAGCAAGAAAATTATTTAGGTCTCATTCTAGATTCTAAACTGACATTCACACCACATATTGAAAACGTGAGATCTAAAATAGTTCTCCGAATAGGAGCGCTATGGAGCATTGCAAAATGTGTACCATTTAATATAAGGCACACTACCTATATTACGTTGGTCAATACGCACTTGGAATATTTACTCCAAGTGTACCGCACACTTGCTGCCACACAAGCTGCTAAAAGCAATAAATTACGTCCTCAACGAACTCAATAGCCTAAACGCCTTGTAAAATATTAGGTCTTTACAATTTTTGAAATTGCCGTTTTGTATGAAAAAATTTAAACGAATTTTTTTCATGTATTTTTTATTTGTATTAATCGAAGTAATCACACATGCAATCAATGCATCTTTGCCAACGCAGTGGCAGTTTATTGATGCCCTTCTTAAAGAAATCAGCTGGACGGGAGGCAACAAATTCTTCAAAGGCATTTTGTACTGCCTCTCGGATATTGAATTTTTTTCCCGCCAAGAAGTTATCCAAATTCTGGAAAAAGTAGTAGTCTGTAGGCGCAAGGTCTGGTGGTGAGTAGGGCGGATGACGGAGAGCTTTCAACCCAGTTCTTGCAACTGTTGACCAATGCTGGTTGGAGATGTGCCAGCTTCTCCATAATTGTGTTCAGTTCTTCACAGTACACATCTGCGGTAATGCTCACCCCGTTTGGTAAGAAGCTGTGATGAATCACACCGGCGCTAGACCATCAAACAGTGACCATCACTTTTCTAGGGGTATGTTTTCGTTTAGGGCATTATTTAGGTGCTGAACCAGGATCCAACCAACTTGCTGAGCGCTTGCGGTTATCAAACAGAATCCATTTTTCATCGCAAGTAACAATGCGGTTCAAAATTCCTTCACTTGTGTGTCTGTTGAGCAGTGCAAGGCACGTCTCGACGCGTACTTCGCGCTGGCGATCATTGAGTTCGTGGGGCACCCATTTGTCAAGCTTTTTTACCTTGCCAATTGGACGCAAATGGACCAATATTGTTTTGACGCTAACTTCGAAAGCTGCTGCTAATTCAGCCGTAGATTGTGTATCATCAGCTTCCACAATCGCTTTTAATTCGTCATTGTCGACCAAAGCATTCGGACGACCGCGAGGTTCATTTTTCAGGTCGAAATTTCCAGAACTGAAGCGAGCAAACCAATAACAGGTGGTGCGTTGGTTTGTAGTGTTAGCTCCGTAAACGTCGTTGATGTTGCGTGCCGCTTGTGCCTTGTTGCTGCCACGACGGTACTCATATTCCGTAATTACTCGAATTTTTAACGTATCCATGATGACGAAAAAGATTGAAATGCGATCAAATTAAACACTAATCAATAAACAAATGACTACTTCTCTATACGGCATTGGCATGAGCTAGGATAGCTAATCGATTTTTGTACACAAGAATCTCCTCAATCAGTGTTTTATTTTTATACGCCTCGTTCTGCCTACATCGGTGTAACCTTGCTATCTTTGAGTCCCATCTGAGCCGGCGTTAGAAAAATCCTATGGAAAATTACTGTCCCCCACCGTATTTATAGGAATAACACTAGATAGTAAATTATAGTGGGGCCCTCATATTACAAATATGGTAGATAGGCTTCTGCAGCATATGCAGTCAAAAAAAATTGAGAAATTTGCGATGAGGACACAGTGCGACTAGTTTATTTCAGTTATTTTCATACTATAATGTCGTACGGCATCCTTCTATGGGAAAACGCTGCGGACACTCGTAATACAATATTTGTGTTAGGCGTATAAATGTTATCTTTTAAATCTCTGACATAAATGTTTAAAGAAAAAGATATTTTGACCGTCGCTTCTCAATATATTTTGGACAATGTGTTGTATGTGAGAAAGAATCTAATAATTTCAAAATTAAAAGCGACAATATTTGTTGGAATACTTGAAATAAAAACAATTACTTACCTGTGATCTGACTTAGCAAAGTAAGTTAAAGGTCTATATTATAGAATCCCGGAAAACATTCAAAATCTTTCCGATAAAAAAAAATAAAAAAGTTGTTAAATATGTAAGCCTATTATAAGGTCAATGCTTTTAATTAACGATTGCACAACTTGGAAAAAGATGTCATAAAATACAAGGCTGCTTTTGTACTTTTGTCGTAAAATTTAAGTTACTAAATTGTAAAAAAAAATTACTCCTTAACAAACGATTTCCATATATAAGCCAGGTGTATGAAAATCGAAGTAAAATCGAATTCACGATGTAACACGGTCACACGGTACGTACGGTGTCACACGATGTTAGCCGAAGATACGTCGGTCGCTTTGCATTGCACATCAAACTTTTTTCGATTTTCATTGATGAATTGTTAGTAAAACCTTGGCATGTCATATATTTTTTAAAACTAGAATACACATTCTACACATTTAATAAAAAAATTGCAAGATATAAAGTATATCATGCAAACCATCAAATATGATTTCACTGGCAATTAAATTAGTGTTCGTTTTTAAAGCTAAATTATGGCGAAAATCTACGACACACATACCAAAATTTTTATTTACTGAGTTAAATATATGTTTAAATAACGATTTATATACAAAGTTTCGAGATCTGTAAATAAAAATAACCTACACATCAAATACTGATGACAAATAATTAGTCATAGATAAGGTAAAGAATTTATTCTCATAAAAGATACAATATTCACTTACATGAGAATAAGATAATTGTTTTATGCTTAAGATAATACAATTCGAAATTATACAAATTACAGATAGCTTTTGCAAGAAATATATATTTTTTTTACTCGAACTAAGGGAAAGCTAAAAGGGAAGATAATGATTTTAGCAGTATCTGCGTATGTATTTATGTTTGTATGTATGTAGGTATGTATATTTGTTCCATCATAGCTATTAAACTGCTGATCAGATTTTAATGAATGAGGTGTCTGATGTCAATTGAAGTCGGGTTTAAGGTTTAAGGTTTCTAACTTTTGATTATAGTAGATTTAAATTAAAAATACCTACCTATGAAAATAATAATTAACAAGAACAGTCTTAGGTTTGTATGAAACAATTTTGTATAACATAGTTAAATAATTGGCGTTTGAAGCTATTAAATGAGTTTATATTTTTAATATGGTCGGGTAAACTATTATAAAGTTGTGCTCCTTCAAAAGTTATGCTTTTTTGGCATAGTTAGTACGTATTCTAGGTAAAACTAATAAATTTGGCCGGCGATTGCTTCGAGTACTTACTTGTTGGTTTTACAACAAAAGATAATTCACTTTTAATTTTACCGTCTATTATTTTTCTAATTTTGACACAAGTGTTATAGGTATAAAGTTGATTAATATTCATAATTTTCGTATCATTATAAATTTTGGCTGTTGGTGTTAAGTATCGGTATCGACAACAAAATAATAAAAATAATTTTGTTTTGTAATCTTTGTAGTTTGTTCAATTTAGTTTTATTTTCCCCAAACCTCAGTAAGATATAGTAGGTGTGACTTGACGAGGGAGTTATAAATATTAAAGCGTAGTTTTGTTGGCATACATTGGTTGTTCTCTTAACAATAGTAGATAAACCATTAGTATATTTAATAGTGATGTCGTTCTCACCATTTTTGATTCTCTGTGTGAGCTCAGTTTTTATGTTTTGAAAGTATTTTTGCTGAGAAGGTTTGAGGTTTGGTTCGAGTATATTTTAATATTAGAAGGGAAATTTTCTTTCTTCGGTAGTAGGTAGGTGAAAAACTGATTCTGGTGTACCGAAACACACTTTTACGCTTCTTATTTTGGTAGGACTCTATTTACCAATGCGGAAAACTTTGTGCGGTGTCGAAATAGAATCGCTAATACTTAAAAAACCTTTAGAACCACGCATTCATCTTTTTTGGCCTTTTCTTGGATGTTGGTTGACGTTGGTTCTGGCAATCCAGATATAATTAAATTATTTTGCCCTTTCTTACGCTTCTATATTACACGAATGACTTGCTCATTAGTGCTAAATTGGTCTGTATTTGTGGTCAGTTGAGATCTTTCATATTACTTTCGATTGAGCATAATTTATTTTCACCGTCGGATATTTTTGATTCCAAGTTATCCTCAACTGTAGTTTTATATTAGAATTTTCTAACATGGTCTTTGAAAATTCCGATTTAATTTCCTGAATTTGTGTGCTAATCTTAGTTATATTTAATGTTAGTAGGTTTTTAATTTGTTCGTGTGTTTCCCTTAAGGTAGTAATTTCGGTTTTTATGTCGACTATGGTATCGCTCATTTGACTTATGAAGTGTTTGTTGGAAACAATGCAAGTCTCTAATAATGAAGACATGCGCGATATCTCTTCTCGCATTAACTTAATGTCATCGGAACATTGAAAATCCTGTTCAGGTTGTTTTCGTTTGTTTCGGAAGGTTTTCTGGAAATCAGAATCAACAACCACTTTTGATGGATCGGGTTGGGATCCTCCCCCGGTTACAGTTGGCGGAGATCGCATTATATTCATACTTAGCGCAAATACCTTTATTTGACCCAGGTATTGTTAGTAATTAGTTTTAATGTGTTGATACGCGTAGGTACTACGTAAACTTCTATTCCAAGCGTGCAAAGTCCAAAACTCACGCGCAGCGGTAAACACGGCGAACGTAGGGTCTGTGTGCGAAGGAGATCAAAAATGCAACTGCGCTCTTCCCGCGGGGGTGGGCGCGACGTCCCGATCGCTTCAGCCGTCGGCATAATGTTTCACTGCACGGTGTAACTGGTTTTATTTATGTAAGTCTTTTCGATAAAATCTATTCAGTCCACTTTAAAATAAGGATTCTTTTCAATGAGCATATGTTTTATATTTTGCAAAATAATTTGTAACACGTCCACTCTGTTAGGCATTTCGAATCGCTCCCTAGATTCGAAGCTTTTTTTAAGCTATTACGTAGCTTTTATCGCGGGCTTTGAGCGCGGCGACCGAATCAAGAAATTCCGTAACGAAACGTTTCCCTAAATTCCCTAACACCCCCCACTCCTACCGGCACAGCGGTGCGGCGATGACAGCCATGCATCGTCTAACGTCGTTTCAGTTCGGCAGACTTCGGCACGGTATTTCATATTTATTTTTTTATTTGATATTTAGACGTATGCGTGTAGACTTAATATGCAATAGCTTTACCGCGTCAGTCCCCGAGTGCCACACGTATTTTTTAATTTTTTTAGTTTACTTACGCAAAATCAAAAAGCTACACGGTGCGGTGTCACACGATGTTAGCCGAAGATGCGTCGGTCGCTTTGTATTGCACGTCAAATATTACTTTTTTAGAGTAAATCCCAGTCGTGCGTCGGAGCTGACATACACACTTTTTTTTTTAGAAAATATCAATTTTTTTTACTCGAAAGTGGACCCGCTCGAGGTTCGTACGCCGCGCCGATCCTTCTAGTAGTAGGTAGTAGGCATTATATAGGACAATTATATCAAGTGTTATTTAATAACCTACCTTTATGAAAATTAAAAAAAATTGAGTTTAAGTTTATGATAGTGGTGTCTCTAATCCAGCCTTATTTATTATTAAGCATAAAGTTTCGTCACTTTACCTCCGTCGCTCTTTGATAAAATATTACGTATCTATTAAATATTAAGATTACACTTCTTGTGAATCTAAATGAAGATTATATATTATGATGGTTACCTGTAATCATCAATAATACGTCAAGCAAAAACTTTCTACTCCGTTTTTACAAAAAAAAATATGTGAAATTGCGCACAGTTAAAGATTATATAGGAGGAGAAGCGAGCTCCACTAATATTTTTTTTTTATAAAAATGCTTAAAAATAAATTAGATTAATAAAATAACGTCACACACACTACCAAAAGTTAATTACTCACACCACTATGCGTATTATACAATTTTGTCACACGTTGACGTTTGACAAAATGTCTTTCACATTCAATAGACAACATTTACATTTTTTATTTCGTATCTATGAGGCAAAAAACCCTTATAGGTTTATACTTAAAAATTAAAATCACTATCCTACTAATATTATAAATATGAAAGTTTGTGAGGATGGATGTATGGATGGATGGATGGATGTTTGTTACTCTTTCACGCAAAAACTACTGAACGGATTTTGATGAAATTTGGTATAGTAGTAGCTTGAGCTCTGTATTAAAAGAAAGGCTACTATTTATCCCGAAAAAATACAGTGTTCCCGTGGGATACTGTACTTACGCGGGCGGAGCCGCGGGCAAAAGCTAGATATTTATATTTGATTTTTGCTTGTAAACAATAATGAATTATTTAGAATGAAATTAAAAAAGTTCTGAATTATAAAATATTTATTTTATTATTTATTTAAGTTTCTATACTTTTGTAGTTTTGTAAGTGTAGCTAAAAAAGTTTATTCTTTGGAATGTAAATAAACTGAAACTAAAAGATATTGAGAAAACAAATTTATTATTATTAATTACAAATATTATTCTATTCAGTAGTAATATCTTATTACTACTGTGTCCAGGGGGCCTAGCAGGAACATTTGACAGTGGTGTAAACGTAACGATATCGAATGAAATTTGTCATGATTTTGACAGAATATCATACAATTATCATTCGATAATGTTACGTTTACGTCGCTGTCAAATGTTCCTGCTAGGCCCACAGATGAGCACAATTGTCGCAAATATATTATATTTTGCATGCAAAGATTAACATATAATTATGCTAACAAATTATGTACACTACAGTGATCAGGGACTTTAGCCAAGATGTCTACACTAATTACGTTGACGAAGTTAGAAATCAAAAATGTATGGTATTGACGTATCGCTCTATGTCACTTAGTGAACTCTTGAAAGACTCATCTCACTTTTGAAGATCGTCATTGTAATAAATAGGGGCATATTGGCCCTCAGTTTCTTGGTCAACACTCCGTGGCCTAGTGGGTAGACCGTTTGATTCGCACTCGAGAGAGTGCAGGTTCGATTCCCAGGTTGTGGGACTTTTACCAATGAGACTTTTTCAGTTCTCAAGTATCAGGAAAATATCGTGAGGAAACCCGCACATGGTTGGCCCTAGATGTATTTACCAGTCATTCCTCTGGACTATGCTGATTATGTATATTGAGAATGCCGTATGTGCTTGGGCAACCATACGACATTTAAAAACCAACCGTCCCAGGCACTACAGTATTTCAAGAGTGGGTACTTCGCTCGGAGAATACTGTATAAACCATCCAATATCGGATGAAAAGGCCTAAGTTTCTTGGTCTGAACTAGATTCACCTTGCAGTTTTCGCAAAGATCACTTGCTTTTGAAAATATAAAAACTCATAACTTCCAAAATAAAATGAAATTTATATTAGAAATTGCAATTTCATATGTAAATTATAATACCGTTAAATAAAATTCAAAGAATGTATGTTACGATCGTTAAGTTTTTGAAACTATCAAGAATAAAGTTTTCCGCTTTGTTCATGATTGAGAAACTTTAGTGTTTCTGCGCCGCTGTAAAAAACCTTATTGTTCCATTTTAATACAAATGCTTCATCAAGAATCTGATCAAGATTGAGTACAAGCCCGAACATTTTTACAATTTAAATAAGGATCAGCTCACATCGAGTCGCGATGCGGCGCGGCAATGTTAAGATTGTGATCTTTTTTCACTACTCAAAAATACTAAGGCGGGTCAATAAGTCCGTGACTTTTTGAATTTCTAACCTCCTTACTGAAAAAGCAACACTACTCCTGTCAACAGGCATCTGTCAGCTGACTCCTATCAAAATTTGAACTTGGTGCGTCAGTTAGTTTGTGTTTTACAGCTATCTTTATCAGACTATCCAGTAACTTAAGGAAACAATGGAAAAAAATGAATTTCGTGTGCTTATTAAGCATTATTTTTTGCGAAAAAAAACCATTACCGAGACCAAGGCTAAGCTTGATAAATACTATGGGGACTCTGCACCATCGATTTCAATGGTAAAAAAGTGGTTTATTGAATTTCATTGTGGCCGTACAAGCACTGAAGATGCCGAACGTCCTGGACGCCCAGTTGAGGTCTCTACACCCGAAACAATCGAAAAAATTCACGATATGGTGTTGGCCGACCGAAGATTGAATGTGCAAGAGATTGTGGAAGCCATAGGCATCTCGCATGGCTCAGTGGTTTCAATTTTGAATGATCACTTGGGCATGAGAAAGCTTTCCGCAAGATGGGTGCCGCGTTTGCTCACAGTCGACTACAAACGCAATCGTGTAACAACTTCACAGGAAGGTTTGGCGTTGTTTAATCACAATATGGAGGAGTTTTTTAACCGTGGACGAAACATAGATCCATCACAACACACCAGAGACCAAACAACAGTCAAAACAGTGTGTTTCTAAGGGTGAATCGGCGCCAAAGAAGGCCAAGGTGGGTTTGTCAGCCAATAAAGTTATGGCGACTGTTTTTTGGGATGCACATAATCCACATTGACTATCTTCAAAAGGGAAGAACAATTAATGGGGAATATTATGCCAACTTATTGGACCGCTTCAATGAGGATTTGAAAACAAAACCGACCTCATTTGGCCAAGAAAAAAGTTCTTTTTCACCAAGACAATGCAAGGGTGCACACATGTGCAGTTGCCATGGCAAAAATCCATGAATTGGGCTATGAATTGCTCCCACATCCACCCTATTCTCAAGATTTGGCTCCGAGTGACTACTTCTTGTTCCCAAACCTGAAAAAATGGCTCGGTGGAAAAAGATTTGACTCCAATGATGAAGTCATCTCGCAAACAAAGGCCTATTTTGAGGACCTCGACAAATCATATTTTTTGGAAGGGATAAAAAAATTGGAGAAGCGTTGGACAAAGTGTATAGAGCTCAAGGGGAACTACGTTGAAAAATAAAATACGGTTTAAGATCATTTATTTCCTCAAAAAAGAATACAATTCACTTACATTGAGGGAGAATACATTTTTAAAACTTATTTGACAGCGGCGCGGCGACACACAACAGTTATTATTTAGTATTTTTAAAACAATTAAATTCACAATAGCTCAAAAAATGATTTATTTTATTATTATTATTCCAAAAGTCACGGACTTATTGACCCGCCCTCGTATCATTGCAAGAGTAGCGCCGCGCTGCGCAGCGTAGTGCACCTCGATATCGAGACGACGTGTGCAGTTTACTGGCGCTATACCCTTGATTAAGTGTATCGTCCAATCGTGATGCTGCCGATTGGATCTGTTAGAACTGGCCGTGTATGGGCGTGGATTGTCATGACAGTTATAATATACTGTTTAGGTTCACATATTATGGACGAACTGCAGATCATGATCATTGATCATCAACTGGATCAAGCTTGCAGCATCATGCCAATTGATTATGGTGTATGGCTAAGCGAGATAACTATCATACCAACGCGTAAAATAATGATTCTCAAAGAAGGCGTCGTCGTGGACCTCGTAGCTTCCAAATTAATGGACAGATTTAGATGCAACAAAAAACGATTGACAGGTTTTGTACCATATCAAGACGCGATTGCTTGTCATAAAATAATGCCGCTTTTTTGTTTAATTTAATTTAAAAATCAATAATGCTAAAGAAGTTTTCGCACAGTTATGGCGCGCACATAAAGTAGTTCGTTCCTTTGAATTGTCGACTTGAAGGTGGATTTTGCGATCGAAAAGCCATTTTTTACGTAGTATCTGGATCGCCGTGAAATTGGACCGCGCCGTCTGCAAACGTAATGAGGTCAGTCGTAACAATTCGTTTCACTTTTGCACCGGTATGGTTTATATTTAGTTTTTAATTTCGTTTACTGTAGTTTCCTACACTAGGAATTCAACGGCTGTAGATGGTCTAAATCAGGTATGGGCAACCTTTGACATGTTGAGGGCCAAACTTTAGCGTGCAAATACGTTCGCGGGCCGCGTTCAAAAGTACTTAGTGGATTTTAAAGTAGGTATTGATAAGCCCTCCCTCCGCGATCTTCGTACGGCTAACACCGTCTGACGTGCGCTCCGGGTAATAAATTGTTTTCAGTGGTTTAAAATCAACAAATACGTGCTGAGTGTGGGTAATAAGCTAGGTAAAGGTGCGAGCAACGTTTACTGTAAGTGTTTGAAACACATTTGTCCGTAGTTTGTTGGATTTAATTCGGTAAGTTGATTTCCTTGTTCACTTTTATTGCTGTCAACAAGTAGGTAGGCAAAAAATTTTTACTGTCGGTAGCTCTCGCGCAGCGCCGGCCGCTCTGTTCGAACAGCTGTTAGTTATGTACCTATTCAATCTTTATTTTGGCCATTGTTTTTCTATTGCATATTGAAGTGTAGTATTTAAATCTTTTTCGTAAGTACCTAGCCAGAATGTCGAGTCATAATATGCCACCGGATAAAGATACTAATCCGTTTTCGAAAAATGACAAAATTCCCCGCTCACCGCCAACTTCTTCAGGTACTAAACGTTTATTGTCACAATTATCGCCCTCTTCTCTGTCACCTGATGAAAAGCGCCACCAGCCCACAAGGGACGATCAACCGCCCCCTGTAATTTCGTTATTGGATACAAGCCGTGGCCCCGACGATACGTGCAATTATTACGAGCTAGTTCGCGAGGCCTCTTCATACTTATCTAAAATAAATGAGTTCGCTAACGACACAGTATCTCGTCGCAATAACTTCGCAAACAAAGCAGAAATAATGAACATGACACAAAAATTAACGGCCATCGTCTCCCTTCTGGCACTTAAAAATTCGTCATTAGAAACTAAAGTCGCTAATTTGGAAAAGGATTTGCTGACCGCCAAAACTACTACTCAGGTTGAGCAACCGGCCGCCTCAGGGCCGCCATTTTCTTATTCTGACGCGCTCAAACTCAGACTCGCGAAGTCGGTGCCACCTATTGAAACGCGTAGACCGCTCCCGTGCGTAATAGCTTATCCGACGCAAGACAAATCGGCGGAATTAAAATCCTCAGACGAGACCAAACAGGCATTAATGAAAGCGATCAACCCATCTGACGGCTTTCAAATCCACGGCGTCAAAAAGACATCTAATTCGGGCGTGATCCTGCGCTTAACAAGCGAGTCACAAGTCAGGAGATTAAAATCCGTTGAAGGTTTAAAATCAGCCGGTCTGCGTCTAGAAACACCGAGAGGGCGTAACCCGCGTATTCTAATTAAAGATGTCCCGCAAAATATTACGGACGAAAATTTCCTTTTATCGCTTTATAACCAAAATATTAAGGGCGAAATTAATATGACACAAGAACAATTTATGAACTCGACAAAAATTATTAGACGGCGCATAAATAAAAACTACAATCGAAAATGGATGGGCCTAGAGGTAGACCCAAAGATTCGGAAACATCTCATTGAAACTAAACAAAAACTTTTTATTGACTGGGCAATGTGTCGGTTCATCGATGACGTCGAACTTGTACGCTGCGCTTATTGTCAACAATACGGTCACATTGCTAAATTCTGCCGCGATTCAGACCCGTGCTGTTGTCACTGCGCCGATAAACATACCTCAATTAACTGTCCCAAAAAAGACACGGGTTCCCCTGACTGCCCAACATACAAGGCAAAAATGGAGCAATTAATTTTAACAACTCGCTATGGATAAGTTAGTTATAGGACAGTTGAACCTACATAACAATAAGCACGCGACGATTGAATTAGAAAAATTGGTGTCGGATTATAATTTAGACTTAGTTCTCATACAAGAGCAATATCAATCCGCGTCGCTAAGGTCGAAAGTCGTACAAGTTAACAACCTAGCGCACGCCGGCATTTACACACCTCAGTCTAAATTTTCAATTACGGCCCTTACAAATCTGTCAACGTCTCACTGTGCGGTAGCGGAGGTTTCGTGTCTTCACTTTAGATTGTACGTAGTTAGTTGTTATTTTCAATACTCCGATCCTGTAGGTCCTCACTTACACCAACTACGTCATGTCCTACAATGTCTTGCGGGGAATAAAATTGTTATTGGTGCCGACGTAAATGCTTCTTCACCCTTATGGCATGGGGAACTTAGATACACTGACCGCGACCATCGTAGCTCAGTGGAAGACTTCATAGCAGAGTTCAACCTGCAATTTCATAACACTCCCAATGCACCACCTACATTTAGCAGCCCCTCTGGTGAATCTTCCATCGACGTCACGCTTTCCAGCGCGTACGTCCATAGTAACATTATAATAAATTGGCGCGTCATTCCTGATGCGTCATGCAGCGACCATCGTTTAATTGTCTTTGAGTTTATTCGCGCACCCTCGAGTTGTCCCGTGATTGAGTCGAAAGATTATAAATATAATGTTAAAAATGGTAATTGGAATTTATTCCGGTCTCTTACGAGGGCGGGTCAATAAGTCCGTGACTTTTGGAATAAAACACAGATTTTTTGATAAATAAATCATTTTATTTTTCAACGTAGTCCCCCTTGAGCTCTATACACTTTGTCCAACGCTTCTCCAATTTTTTTAACCCTTCCAAAAAATATGATTTGTCGAGGTCCTCAAAATAGGCCTTTGTTTGCGAGATGACTTCATCATTGGAGTCAAATCTTTTTCCACCGAGCCATTTTTTCAGGTTTGGGAACAAGAAGTAGTCACTCGGAGCCAAATCTTGAGAATAGGGTGGATGTGGGAGCAATTCATAGCCCAATTCATGGATTTTTGCCATGGCAACTGCACATGTGTGCACCCTTGCATTGTCTTGGTGAAAAAGAATTTTTTTCTTGGCCAAATGAGGTCAGTTTTTTTTCAAATCCTCATTGAAGCGGTCCAATAAGTTGGCATAATATTCCCCATTAATTGTTCTTCCCTTTTGAAGATAGTCAATGTGGACTATGTGCATCCCAAAAAACAGTCGCCATAACTTTATTGGCTGACAAACCCACCTTGGCCTTCTTTGGCGCCGATTCACCCTTAGAAACACACTGTTTTGACTGTTGTTTGGTCTCTGGTGTGTTGTGATGGATCCATGTTTCGTCCACGGTTAAAAAACTGCTCCATATTGTGATTAAACAACGCCAAACCATCCTGTGAAGTTGTTACACGATTGCGTTTGTGGTCGACTGTGAGCAAACGCGGCACCCATCTTGCGGAAAGCTTTCTCATGCCCAAGTGATCATTCAAAATTGAAACCACTGAGCCATGCGAGATGCCTATGGCTTCCACAATCTCTTGCACTTTCGATCTTCGGTCGGCCAACACCATATCGTGAATTTTTTCGATTGTTTCGGGTGTAGAGACCTCAACTGGGCGTCCAGGACGTTCGGCATCTTCAGTGCTTGTACGGCCACAACGAAATTCAATAAACCACTATTTTACCATTGAAATCGATGGTGCAGAGTCCCCATAGTATTTATCAAGCTTAGCCTTGGTCTCGGTAATGGTTTTTTTTCGCAAAAAATAATGCTTAATAAGCACACGAAATTCACTTTTTTCCATTGTTTCCTTAAATTACTGGATAGTCTGATAAAGATAGCTGTAAAACACAAACTAACTGACGCAGCAAGTTCAAATTTTGATAGGAGTCAACTGACAGATGCCTGTTGACAGGAGTAGTGTTGCTTTTTCAGTAAGGAGGTTAGAAATTCAAAAAGTCACGGACTTATTGACCCGCCTTAGTATGTTCGCTCATTCCAGAGATTTCACTCGTCCAGACTTAAACTCAAATGATAGTGCGGAAATAATGACCAACACCTTTGTCTACTGTGCCGACACCGCCCTGGGCCGTAGGCCGCTTAAAACAGAAAATAAGTGTAATTGGTGGCACGATAATTTATATAACTTGCGTCGGGAGTTTAGGAGAGCCAGACGGAAAATTAATTATGCACGTAGACAGGGACTCAGTCTATTGGACGATAATTACGTATCGTACCTAACTGACCTTAGGGCTTCAAGGTCGCGTTATCGCGCCGCCGTCACCTTAACAAAAATAATATGTTGAGAAATGCAGCCGTTAGACTGGATAAGGAGGGACCATGGTCTTCTTTATACCATGAACTCAAACCAAATAATACCACTGCTCCACAGTATTTTTCAAATATCAAGATTAATAATTCGTATACTCATAGTTTAAGAGACACGGCGAAGGCGTACCTCGACGTACTAATTCCAGACGACAAGCCGGACCTGGACAATGATTTTCACCGCGAGATAAGGTTCAGAATGTTAGACCCCAGCAATACGCCGGTATCTGACTTACCTACACTTGATGAGTTCACTTCAACAGTTAATTTGTTACCTACGAAAAAGTCAGCAGGCGAGGATAAAATATCTAATATTATGATTAAGCAGGCGTGTCTAGCGGTAGGCTCATCTATATTACAGGTTTTTAATAAATGTATTTTTGGCACTTTAAATGACACTTTAAATGGCACTTTTCAAAAATCTGGCGAATCGGCACAATAAAATTAATTCCAAAAGCCGATGATAAACCACCAGACGATCCAAAATCCTACCGTCCTATAACGCTATTATCATGCTTAGGTAAATTATTAGAACGTCTTATTGTTCCCCGCTTGCTACCCGGTGGCCCGAAATTTAATAATCAGCAATTTGGATTTACCGCCGGGAAGTCAACAGTGGATGCAGCAATCGAGGTTAGAAAAACAGTAAATCTATCGGAGTGTAAATATGTAGTAGGTATATCTCTGGATATCGCGGGTGCCTTCGATAATGCCTGGTGGCCAATGCTACTACTGAAGTTAAGAAACAGAGGCTGCTATCGTAATATTTATTATTTAATTTACTCGTATTTTTGCAACGGCGTAACAAAACTCCAACTCGGCCATTACACACATTCCAAAAACTTAACGCGCGGCTGCCCTCAAGGATCAGTACTATCGCCGCACTTGTGGAATATAAGTTTTGATGATTTATTATGTGTTCCCTTGCCTCCTCTGTGCTCTCTGATAGGTTATGCTGACGATGGTTTTCTTATTATTCAAGCCAATTCGCGATCTGAAATTGAAAACAAGGCCAACAAGTGCCTCAACGTAATATCGAGTTGGGGCCACAGAAATCGATTAGAATTTGCAGCACATAAAACCTTTCAAGTACTTTTAAAAGGTTCATTAATATCAACTCCTTGCATTAAACTGAACAACATCAATGTGAAACGTAAACAGTCACTTTGTTACCTAGGACTTATTTTAGAAAATAAATTTACATTCCTCGAACATATAATACAGACCGGTGAGAAAGCTAAAAGGAATTTCTATTGTTTCACAAAAATATCAACGTCGATATGGGGCCTTTCATTTAAAACATTAAAAATAATTTATAATGCGACGTACCTCGGCAGCATTTGCTTTGGCGCACCGGCTTGGGCAGATAGGGCTACAATAGGAGCGGCCCGTCGTAAACTTTTGCAAAGCCAACGTCTCGCCTTAATATTTTTATGTAAGGCATACCGTACCGTAAGTACTGAAGCACTCCCAGTCTTAGCCGGAGTCCTACCAGTAGATTTAGAGATACAGCGTCGTGCAGCGCTATATTATAAAAATAAAAAAATGACTAACCCTGAGTTTTTAAGCGCGAAAGAGAGTAATAAGATAACTAGATTATTCGAGCCATTAGATATTTCTATACAGAACCTAATTTCTGAGTGGCAGGAACGGTGGGACAACACTATCAAAGGGCGTCACCTATATAATTTCTTCCCTTCGGTACGCGATCGACTCTCGAAGCAATGGATAGAAATAGACCACTACGTCGCACAATTTTTGACAGGACACGGAAACTTTAAAGCGATACTATTTGGATTTACATTAGTCTCGTCTCCGCTATGCGAGTGTTCGACCGAAGGTAGCCCTTATGAACAAACTGCTCATCACATACTCTGGGAGTGTGATCTCTGGTATGACGAAAGAATCGAAATGTTGAACAGCGTCTATTGTATTTCTAGGGTTGTGTACTATGAAGATCTCGTGGGCTGCGCGAAGAACTTCCGAGCTTTCAAACGTTTTTGTCATAAGTACTATTAGAAACAATGCAACACTTTTTTGTCATTATAAATGCACTGTAATCAATTGTCATATTATAAATTAAAACATTTAATTACATTCTGTCTTGTAGACATAAAAAAAAAAAAATGTTTTTTGCGATAGACGTTAGACATGTAATAAAACGACAATTTTACTATAGTACAATTTATTATAATAACAAAATGAAATTAAAAAAAAAAGGTACATTATAATTTAATCGTTAAATTTGCAATTGTTACAAACTATTAGTACGAAAGTTAAATACACCGAAATCAATGAGACACTTGAGCTTGAATTTGGGAAACTAATCCATCGATATTTGGATTAATTCCACTGATACAAAGACATAAAGAATTTTCCAAATTATCGTCAGTCAGTCTTGTACGATGTGTTGATTGTGACATTGATGACTTTCATCAATGAAAAGAACTGTTCACATTTATAAGTACTGCCAAACGCACAAATCAATCTTTTTGCGAATTTTATAAGCTGCGGAAAATTGTCTTTTTCTAAGTATTTTTTGTAGGTATCGCACAACTACGTCTTCAAATTTGGATTTTAGGAGTGAGTTTTCTTGATTCTCGATCAACTCCATTTGTAAGTGTATTGGAGTATTTTGTACATTACATTTTGTAGGAGTAGCAAATAAACTGGAAAAGTCTTCCATGTTTTTAAAGTCGCTAAATCTGTTCGAAAATTGTTCCGACAGTAACTTGAGTTCTTCAGTATATTGAGCATAAGCAATATTTTCATACGCAGAGAGCGTGTTGAAATGGTAACTGTTACCAGACAGCATCTGTGATTCCCACAAGCGTAGTTTGATCTTAAACGCTTTCAAATGGCTGTACAAATCATTTACTACTGTCCTTGTTTTTGAAGTTTCAAATTTAAATCATTCATAGACTGTAAGATCGACCAGAAATGCTAAGTCGCATATCCATTTTGGGTCACTTAATTCAGATAGTGGTTTATCTTTTATTTTCATAAAGTCTGCTATCTCATTTATAAGCTCGTATAACCGTTTCAACATTTTTCTTTTGCTCAGCCATCTGACTTCACAATAATATGTTACGTTCATTCAGCTGGTATTTCATCCAAAAGCGCCTTGAACTGACGATAGTTAAGCCCTCGAGATCGAATAAAGTTGATGGTTTTTACTACCACATTCATAACATTCTGGATTCGAATGGAATATAGAACACAAATTCTGTTGGTGGATAATGCAATGAAGGACTATCAAATCATCTTTTTGCACATTTAATTATGTTTTTTTACTTTTTTACTTTTACTTTTTCATTCAAAATTCCGATGAAACCTTTACGTAAGCCGACCAGCAAGGTGCACCATCAGTGCATACTCCAATTAATTTTGACCATAGCAAGCCAAAACTTGTGAATACCTTTTGAACTTCAATAAAAATATCCTCTCCTGTAGTGGTTCCTTTTAGCGGCTGTAAAGCAAGCAATTCCTCAGTAACAGTGAACTCCTTCTCAACACCTCGAATAGAGATAGTCTGTAACTGTGTCAGAAAAATTGGTGCTCTCGTCTAATGCTGTGGAAAATGATTCAAAACCAGCCACACGGTCAGTCAATGTTCTTTTAATATCATTAGCCATCATTTCTATACGTCGAAGGACAGTTCGTCTTGACAAACTAATTTTTCAAATTCATTTTTCTTTTCAGGACACAAAATATCGCTTCTAACATACACTCCTTGATAAATTCTCCTTCGTCAAATGGTTTTAATGCCTTTACGAATTTTGAGCTCACTATAAATCTAGCTTTCACAACATTATCAAGTTGTGTTCTTTGTTTATGAAACATTTGTTGCTGTTTTTCCAAATTTGCGGTAAGCTTCTGGATTTTGTCTGTTCTTAATTATCCTGTCAGTGAGTGCAGCGTAGCATGCTTAGTTGAGTAATGCCTCTTTATATTGAATTCTTATATTACCGAGATGGATTCATTACACAGCAAACAAATAGGCTTACCATTGTGCAAGATATAAAAGAATTCTTCAGTCCATTTTTCTTGAAATTGGCGAGCCTCTGTATCTACTTTTCGTTACTTTCCACCAGACATCATTTTTGTTTACTTTTCGTTCAATAAACTTAATAACAAACTATAGTTAGTAACCACTCAAGATGCACACAAAGTCACAAAGCAAGTTGACGGCTCGAGCAGTTCGCTAGGATATCGCTTGTCCAAGTTATCACCTCGGTAGCTCAAATAGAACTAAACTAACGTTCGGGCCATCCACCCGCTTATATAGGCAAAATGAAGGAATAATCTGGAATAAAATAGTTTAGAATAATTGAGAAGCAATAAATCTTTTGATGTGTCGCCCGTGAGGCGGCAAAGCTCAAAGAATTTGATCGAGCAAGCCGAGTGGCGGCGATTATCAAACACTGTCTCTCCCGTGAGTTAATTGGGTTTTTTCAAAATGTCTCGCGGGCCGGATCATATCTTACAGCGGGCCCAATCCGACCAGCGGGCCGATTGTTGCCCATATATGGTCTAGATGAACCCGTTGAGGTTCAAATGAACGTTTTTAATATAAATTGTAATTTTATAAAGGTTAGATTAGAGTTTGCTGGTAATTGAATATAGGAATTTTAACAATTAACTATTTATATTACATCTTTAGTTTTATTTGTATATACACGAGAAATTCAAAAGGCGAAATAACTTTTCAGGAAATGAAATGTGCGTAAAATTTCAGGCTTGTTTTCAATTATTTATGTATTTTTAATTGCCAACGCCTGACGTTTATAATGAACAATCGGATGACTTCATTAAAATGATTTAATATTCCCAATAACTCCACTGCTTCAGCGTAATTAAAACTAAATAGCTTTGCTCAGTATTATAATTTTAAAAAATTGAGATAAGAAAGTTTAATTTTACAACTAGATCTTACGACCGTTTGTTGTATGTCATCTTCCTCTTAAAATGTGAGGAATACTAAGTTAGGAACCAAAAAGCGACAAATAAATTTATTTTATGTTCAAGATTTTAATCATAATAATTACATACATACAACGAACAAATATTTTGTCTTTAGACCAATATTTTTATGACTGACCATCATCCATGCCAATAAGCTGATAACTTTAAGCATAGAATTACATTTTGAACATATACTTATTTAATATTGCAGAAAGTGAACAATAAAAAAAACTTTGTCTTTTAGTTAAAAAAAAAATGATCGTAGTTGTTAAGGTCGAAAATTTTCAAAATTTCACAAAGAACTGTAAAAAATCGTAGAACATACATGGGGTGATTTTAATGACAAGGGTACTTTCTGGGACACCCTATATAAAAGAAGAAGATTGAATTTGTGGAGGTAACGACAAATTATATTATATTATTACCTGTATAGGTAGGAAAGGCGGTAGCGACGGAATATGGTAAAGCGTTTATCGCATTAAGATTATTTTCCGATCTCAATACCGACAACATCTGCAGGCAGTGTAGCAGACGTCTGAGTTGTACAATTTAAATACTGTCTCAGATGGGCCACTTATTCATTTTGGACCTTTCTATAATAATGTTAGTCTGATCCAGCAGTTGTAGCTTCAAAAGTCCTTTAAAGGTACTTTTTATTTTATTCATAATATAGAATATATCCGACATCATAACGGTTAAACGGAGCGCCAGCCAGGTCCAAAAACGAAATTTAAATAGAAAAACCGCAGATGGTACGTAAACATTTCTATCGGAAATTCCCGACTGAAATCCAGCCGATCCGATTGGAATATTTGCTTAATACTTGGCGTCAAATGACGGCGTGTATGTGCAAACATTGACGTCTAACGTACAAAGGCAGCGTAGACGTGCGACCAATTATTATTAATTTTCGACAAGTAGCCGCTAAACGTCGCTCGCGCTAGTAGTATGTGAGCGGTGTGGCATCTTGAAATTTATAAACATTATGTAACGATGGCAACTGTTCGTGCTCGTTTGTGGTCTGATTCCGCCGTTTAGTGAGCCTTAAATTTTTATAAATTTGCGATCTCTACGTAGCGTAGGGATAGGCTCTACGGCATATGGCTTGGCGGGTAGTGGCGAGCCGTCAACGGCGGTGTCGCGGGAATGCGCGTCACCGTGTCAGTCACTCGTTTGCACTGACATGTTAAATCACTTAAGCCGTACGTGACCGGACATGTTGATTTTATTTTAATATTATGCTTAGATGGAATATGTGGATTGAATCCGAAATTAGTCTTACGACTTAATTGCCAATTACACCAGGATTTAACTTGAGATTGTTTACTTACTGGACTAGCAGGCCCATACGTTGCTATGGTAATGTCGAATGGTGAAAGCGAATTAGTCGGCGTAAAATAAATCTTAGGAATTTGTAACGCCACATTTTTCTAAGCAGTAATGGACTGATTATAGTGTTTATTAGTTTCGTAGCTAAAACTATATTTTTTTCAGAAAATCAGCAGTTGATGACAGACGACGAAATACATCCATGTAATATAATACCCTAGAATTAAGATTGTAACATTTCGGAGCCTTACCTTCAGCAACACCAGACTTGCCTTTTGACATTTAACTTGTTTATTTTGATTGAAACTCCAGTAATTTTAATAACATTTATTTATAGGATAACTGAAATGATTATAATCCATTTTGCAACATTTAGAATCACTTTTACACTTAAAACACGAAACATTACTAAACTTTGATACTTTAAGCAGTAATAATAATAAAGAAATATAATGATTCTGACGAGCTATTTTTAATAACAATTTTAATAACGAGATGTTGCTTGGACCGACGTCCCCGTAATAATGATCTTCCTCCCAAGCACGCTGTACTCCCCACTTCATAGGGTGGGGCGAATCCCCATTATCCCTTGCGGATTCATGGTTATCAATAGCGGTTCGATGAGTAACATTGCAAGTGGGTATGCCAAACAACAGCAGGTGAATTAACACCTGCGCCGACAATCATGCCATCCTATGTAAAATAAAAAACAAAATAAAACAATGTTGAGTGTCTTTTGTCAGTGTGTATGTCTTTCTTGATGCAAATATAAAATATTACAAGGTATTTAGTACTTACTCACATATTACTAAATAGTTAGTTATTATTAATCTACTACTATTATTAATGCGAAAGTTTGTAAGGATGGATGGATGGATATTTATTACTCTTTCATGCGAAATCTATTGAACAGATTTTGACGAAATTAAGTATGATAGTAGTTTAAGCTCTGGATTAACACATGGGCTACTGTTTATCCCGAAAAAAAAATTTTCTCGTGGGATACTGTATTTGCGCAGGCGGAGCCGCGGGCTGAAGCTAGTATTGAAATAAATTTAATTAAATTTAATATAATTTAACTATTTACGTAGTAAATATACAAAAAACTAGCCCATACCGATACTGATCATTAGCCGTATTAGCTATAAAAAAAAATGAAAAAGTCCATTTGCTCCATTCATTGTCTTGAAATCGCCAACTCAGTATAATATAGAAAAAAGGCCAGCGTGCGTCAGCGGCTTCCATATTTTAACCAAATTGCCAACCAGACGGATGAGTGTGGCAATTGTATTAGGGAGATTTAAAAGCGGCGTACTAATTCGCAACCAGACGAGTTGTAACCTAGTTTGTGGTTTAGTTTGTTTCACTTAGGTTATAATATACTGGCGAAAACAACTAGTAGAGCGTTTTGAATTGACATCTCCAAAACAGTAACCAATGCTAGCTATATTTTTTATATAGCAGTTTAATTGTTTTGTATAGGTAGAAACTGCATTATTTTCTATAAGTTCTTCCCAATAGCTTACTTATTGGGAAATGCAGCACCGCGTCGCATATCGTCTCGTTTCGGAGTGAACTGACGCTAAAGGTCTTTTAAAATAAGTGTGATGTTCTTTTAATGTTAGTCACAGATCTATGACCTATATTATTAATGTACTTTGGTCATAGGCCCTTATGTAGGTCTCAAGCCACACTGAATTGGCAGCGACGAAATAATCAGCTTAAATAACAGGAAATTATAAACTTTATGTAAAACTAGGTGGTGCCCGTCCGAAAGTCCGGTCAAAACTGGTCGGCCGTTTCAGAGACTAGCCGGAACAAATAGACAGACAGTAATAAAATTTAAAAACTAATGTTTTGGCGTAAGTATTTCCTATCATATTATATAAGCATTCAGTGCAAAGCTGTTAATTCGAAATTACAAACAGACACTTACATTTTATTTATTTATATGTATATGTATACATATAAGGAAAGATTTGTATCAAGGTGTATATAAATGTTATATAATAAAGAAACGCTTGCTTCAAGCTCGCAGAAACGCTCGAAATAAGTTTCACTTACCGATCGGTCTCCCAAATTCTTAACCCTGCAGTGCAGGTACGCCGGTTGTCCGACTGCTGCAGTATACTCCCGCTTGGTGGTGTTGTCGAAGGTCGGCTGGACGGTCGTGTCCGCGTCCGTCACATTGTTCACCGCGAACACCGCGTCGGAGTCATACACGTCATTTCCGGCTGACAGCACTGGAAAATATTTTGTAGTTTTTAATTGCGATCTTAAAATATTCTGGGGCAAGACAGCCGAATGGATACGGACATTGCCGAATATAAATATCAATGTCGGTGCTATATCATTGTCAAATATATAAGAAGAAGGAATATAAAACCTGACGCTGTAGCTTAGTGGTTAAGCGGGTCGATGCTCAAGACGGGGGTCGCGTGTTTAAATCCCGCCGAGGAAACAAAACGTTTTCTGTGTTCCTGAGTGATGGATGTGTTTTAAATATGTGTAATAACATACTAAAAATCCTAAATATAATGTGTATAGTATAAAAGTATTAAATATACTTCCCGTTGTCCCGTTGTAAAGATTTGTCGGTCCGGGCATTTTTCTTTTTTGAAAATCAGAAAAATATATTAAAATATTATGTAGTAATGAAATAAGACTCCACCGCTGAGGCCATTGACCACACACTGTCACCTCACAGCTGATTTTAAAACGTTAATTTTTAGTAAAAAAAGACGTCTGTTGTAAGCAGTAAATTATGTGTCCAAATTTTTTGTAATTGATTTTACCAAACGTCATACTTCTTTGGATATAAATTATCCGCGCACATGATGGCGATAATTTTATTTAAATTTATGAATTTCCCTCAAATAGGTTGTCCATCTAATAAGGGACTTTCAAAGCCATTTAAGAGTGACAGTTTTCAAAATTAATCAGGCGAAATTATTGCGTCTTTAACCCTAAAACTTCATTAGGGTTGTCGCAGACCATATTGCTGTTACTAGTGAATATATGCAAGCAGTTTTTAAGCAGTATACTTAAATGAAAGGCTTATTTAGAACATCCACTTACATTTATATTTTCAATATTTTTATAATATTTTTTTGCGTGGAGCCGGCTGCACGCATGAAAAAACCTAACTTATGCGTTACCTGTTACCAGCGTTACCTCGCTAAATATGACGCATTGCCGTTACCTCAGCTAGCCGCGCCTTAGGTATGTGAGCGGTGGGACGGAGAGGCGGGGCGCTTGATGTTATTCATTCAACTCAGTTCGGCGCCGGACTTCGCGGCGGCAACACGCCTACCTAAGGCGCGGCCAATTAGTTCCGCGCGCACTATAAGCATGACGTTGTCACGTTCAACTATCGTCAGTAAACCGACTTTACAGACAACCAATTTTTTCATAAAATTTTAACATCGATACTTCGTGAATAGCTCACGATTTAACTAGTGTATTTGCTTGACCAGCACAATTTACAAGCACGAGATAAACCTCAAAAAAGTTGAGATTACTGTTTTTAATGTTTCTATTTTAATTGCCATCATCTTGGTACTTCATTAAACCTATTGAAAGTCTTCAACCCATTGAAAGTCAAGAAACCCGTCTGTCACAAATTCAATTATGAAAAACACATAACGTATTTTCAGAGAATCAATGTTTACATCCCATTACCAAAGTAATATAATTATGGAGTCATATCGGAAAACCATTCGCGTTGAATTATTTTCGTGTATATCATCTCTAGAGCCCTGGAAGTGAGTTTTAAATTTAATATATGTGAGTGACTTTTTAATAAACGTACGTTAAATTTATGAAAGTCGTTTGTGTAATTAAGATCTCGATGTATGTTTTTAATTAAATTCCATTAAGACAATTACAGTGTTTCCGATGTTTTAGTAAGATTTCTAACTAGCGGATGTGTGTTTAAATACCTAGGTTCCCCTTTCTTTACGAATTCCCTCACGATATCTTGTCTATATAATACGAGTAATATTATGTTTTGACAGTGCACACAAATGTTTAGATCCTACTTAGGTTGTAACTTACCTTCATAATTAGCATTTTCTAAATGTAGGCTAATGGAGCATTTGAGATGTAGAAAAAAAAGTTTTAATTTTTTTATCTGAGCCATACTTATAGGATAGATAGGTAGGATATAGGATAGGTAGGTTAGGTTAGGTTAGCCTTACCATTTAAATGTTAAATGTTATCACAAGAGTAATTCAATGGCCTGCCAAAGTTTCATCACAACAGGATAACTACTAATTAATTATACTAATAACTAACAATATTTTTATAAAGAAACAATTCAACATTTTTAATAATTTGTGTAAACTAGATAAGAATTAATTTATTTATATTAAATAGTCTTTCGAACTAGCTTTTGCCCGCGGCTCCGCTCGCATAAATAAAGTTTTCCATCGAGAACACTGTACTTTTTCGGGATAAAAAGTAGCCTATGTTTCAATACAAAGCCTAAACCACTACCATACCAAATTTCATCAAAATATGTTCGGTAGTTTTTACGTGAAAGAGTAACAAGCATCCACCCATCCATACATACATCCATCCTCACAAACTTTCATATGTATAAATATAATAAAAGGATACCTACTTTAGGTCTAGACTTGCGAGTGGTGAGACAGACAGGTTCCATAAAAAGAAGGGCGAGGGGATTATCTCAAGTTTCAGTATGTAGGTTTTATAATACGCTGACGTCATTAATTTCGACCATTTATCGCGAAAGCAAAGTAACGATTATAGATAATTACTGATAACAAAAAATATTATACCGAACAACTTAACGAAATGTTAAGTAGGTAGCCCCTGTCATTTTCAAGCAGTAAGCGAGCTGATGATGATAAATCATAGCAATGAGAATATTCTTATCACGTCAGCTTTCAAACAAAAAAAAGTAGATCAAAATCGGTTCATTCGTTTAAGACCATCGACAATGCTATACACACACACACACACACACACGCAAAGACAGTCAAACTTTTAACGCCCTCTGTTTTCTTCAGGGATTAATAACTTATACATTATATTTGAAAAAGGAAGCAAAGCAATTTAACTATTATTCTAACTATACTATTATTATAAAAAGGAAAGAGTTATTTGTTTTCATTTAATAAGCTCTGAAACTATTAGACTGATATTGATAAAATTTGGCACATATATAGAGTAGACCATGGGAAATGACATAGGCTACTTTTTATCTCTGCAATGGTACGATACCTTTTGCGCGCTTGAAGTCGCGGGCAAGATTCAATATTAATACCAGTGTCTTAGGAATCCTACTAATCCTATTTTATAAATGTGAAAGTTTGTGAGCATGGATAGATGGATGGATGGATGTTCGCTACTCTTTCACGCAAAAACTACTGAACGGATTTCCATGAAATTTGGCATGATAGTAGTTTTTTAGATTCTGGATTAAAACATAGGCTTAGAGATTTTTTATATCGCAAAAGTACAGTTTTCAGTTACAGAGCCGCGAGAAAAAGCTAGTATTTTATATATTTTATATATTTATTCCCTTTTGACTGTTTCAAGACAGAGCGGTCCAAATTTGAGCGTTAATCTTATTTAGAGGCGCACAACCATTCATCATCTTGACGTCTGCCAATAACATTTACTTTTTTTATAAAAGATTTCTCAAGCGACGCGGCTATTAAATTCAAATATGGAATAAGTATTTCTAGAGAACTCCGAAGAGTGGGAGTAATGACTGTGATAAACTGTCGTCGGTAGGTACTCTGAACTGAAAATGTTTTGAACAATATTTAAAAAAAAATCTTGTTTTAAATTCAAGTCGAAATGTGAAGTAGGTACCTACATTTTTCGCAAGATAGGTTCTTGCAAGATAGTTTCGCAGATATTTTGTTACCTTACAAATACATTTGACCTTGATTTATCTATAATTTTATATTGATTATCAAACTTGATGTTTCGTATTATTAAATTACAAACAGGGGCTAACAACCATAGATGTAATATAGACGAGGCACGTTGAGGCAAAAACTGTCACCACTTAAATGACCGCACTGTTGGAGTTTTTGGGGCCATTTTGACATTTGTAGTATAGTGAAGTCAAGATGGCTGACATTTGAGGTATGGTGAAAACCAAGATGGCGTAACTTTTTCTTGTATGAAGATTTGTTCTGTCAAAGGTACGTGATAGCCTGTCTTTAGTTTTGAAATCTTTGCTAACAACACAATAATCGATAAGGGATGGCCACGGCAGCGTGGTAACTTAATAAATTTTAAGTTCTTTGTTACAATTGACAACCTCTGTGGCTCAGTGGTTGATCGCGTCAGTGCTCAAGCCGAAGCTCGCAGATTCGAATCCCGCCAAAGGAACAAAAAAGGTTTCCATGTTCCAGGGTCGTGGATGTGTATTAAATATATGTCTAGTATAGTAAAAATCTTAAATATGTGTATAGTATAAAATAATATAAATAATTATATTTCTGTTGTCTGGTACCAGTAACACAAGTTCTTCAAGAACTTAGCACGGGACCAGATTGACATGGTGTGGATACATTCATAAATATTACATATTATTAATTAAATGACACAAATATTTTGCACCTTCAAAAAGTTACAACATGAAAATTATCAAAAAACCTTATTACTAAAAAAAATTATAAACATCATACCAACCCATTATATTTCATAGCAAACTTTTTAGTGGTCGGGCCGTGGTTGCGGGAACAGTAAAAGTTTCACTCCCGCGGGAACGACTCAGGCGGCGGCAGAACTTGCAATAATATCACAAATTTATGCTTTCACATAAAAATATAGCGTAACTAGGTTTTGCATTTTGGTTCTGCACGGATTTCTCGCCAGCTTTAAAATCTTTAGCTCTCTAGCTTGGCAAACTGCACAATTTTCGTATACTATAAATATAATATATACTTTGAGTTGCTGTCTATGGGTAGGTACTAGGTACTGCACTACAAAAATATACAACTTTGCAACAATCTTAGCAAAGGTTGTTTATTTTTATGAAAAAGTTTAAATAAACCTCTATACTAATATTATAATTTATAATACATATTTTATATAATCAATTTGTTCACACGATGATCGTTTCTACGCAGAACCCACGACCTCCAGAGTAGAGAGCCAGTCTCCCTACTCCGCTAAACCACTGGACCACGGAGGCAATGATGGTATAGGGAAAAACCTGTCCCCTTATGCCGCAGCCTTTTTATTACATCCTTATAAAACTTGCACAATTGCTTTAAAATGTTAGTAATATAATCTATCTTCTATATCTTATACTTTAAAGGAGACAATCTTGTATAATATATATTATAATCGTAACTTCGGCAACGGCTGCAAGTATTTACATAAAATTTAGTATGCAGGGAGTTTTGGGAGAGCAGGAAACTGCGCATTTTTAAGTTAATATATGTTTTTCTTTCGTCGTGCAAATATATATCAATAATTTTGACATAAATAATGTCAGTCTAATTGGCAGTTTGGTTAATTTTTTACGTAGTTCGGAAATTTTGAATGGGGTGGGTTCGAACCCGGTAAAATATTTTTGTAATTCTTTTTTTAATCTACTAGAACTCCGAGCAAAGCTCGGTTACCCAGGTACTATTATACAAAAGGCAAAGCTGATTGACTAATGTATCAACGCACAGGCCCAACCCTTAAGGCTAGAAATTTGAAATATTGCACACGTATTTCTCATATAACGTAGGCATGGATGCCTAAGTGGCCCCATACACGGTCCGGTTTTCATTCAGTTCGGCCTGAACGGATGCAAAATCGTATCATCTGTGTGCAATTTCGAGATCGCATCAGTCGGCCGTATGGACTGAAGCGATTCATTCCTGTGTTGCCAACTCTGTTTTTGCGAAACTACTAAACTCGCGTCGTTTTCTACTAAAAACTTCTAAAAGAGTACCGATAACTATAAAAAAGGTACTAAACTTAGGAATCCCTAAGAGTTTTTTTAGGGATTTTGTGTTTACAAACAAACATTCATTTTCAGTTTTAACATTTAACCGTTAAATTTAAAAAAATATAGTAGGAAATATTATGTAAATAGAAACAAAGAAAACCTTTATTTTTATTATATATTATATATAATTATATATAGTTACCCAACTATCAACGCACAATAGGTTTTCTTTGAATTACTACAAAAGTTATTGTCATAAAGTTATAACATAAGATCTCCTATCTTATGGTATAACTTTATGACAATAACAGCGGCGGACAGACAGACGGACGGGCAGAGTGAAATTATAAGGGTTCCTTAAGCATTACGTAACCCTAAAAATACGACCGAAGCTTGCGGCAATTTGCCGTGTATGTGCTCGAATCCGTTCAGGCCGAACCTTAGATTAAAACGCCTAGAAACCGGCTACGCGCGTGAAAAATGAAGTAAATCATTTTGAGCCATATCGGCTCAGTTTGCTTGAACGACCCGTCAGTTGTCAAGGTCAAGGGCTAGTGCATACATCTCCGACTATTAAAAACATTATGACGGTTTGTGTCGTTATTAGGTGTCACAATGCATCGGAAAATAATTAAAAAAGCTTCGGACATAACATTTCATATGTAAGTATGAAATGTTATGTCCGAACAATTTTACTTGTATTAAGTCAAATATTTAAAACATTTTAAAATAAAATCTATCGCCATCTTGCTACCCTATTGTGAATTGTGGAAGTGTTAGTAGTAAAAATAAATTTATTTCAAAATTTTCATGGCTAACTAATAGTTGCAACTTAGACAAAGTTTTATAATATTTTCTGTTTTTTTAATTATCAATTTAAAGTATTGTCCGTATTAAGATAATCCTTAATATATTTCTTAATATCAGATTAATATAAAGTTCACAAATTGTGTTTAGATGGTTCAAAATGAAATATAAGTTATATTTTTACATCTCGTCTCTCATCTCGTCAAAAAAAAGTAAAAATAAATTTATTTAAAAAAATTCATGGCTAACTAATAGTTGCAACTAAGACAAAGTTTTTTAATATTTTCTGATTTTTTTAATTATGAATTTAAAGTATTGCCCGTATTAAGATAATCCTTAATATATTCCTTAATACCAGTTTAATATAAATAAAGTTCACAAATTGTGTTTAAATGATTTAAAGTGACATTTAATTTGTTTATTCGACACACAAAAATATATACAGAGCAATATTAATACATACAGGAAATAAAATATTTACAAACTGTACAAGTAGGTAAGTACTAAAAAACAATAATAACTACTCCAAAACTTAAAATGCTACAAAACAAAGAAATCTCCCAGGTCGTCCCCACCGGGCAGAGTACCTAGAAGGCTCAGAGAGTTTCCTCGCTGGATTGCTTATTCTCTGGGCCAGGTAGGTGCCGGCTCTGGGGTCTCGGGTGGCCTCAATGAGTTTTTTGGAGATATCTCTGAAAAGTTTGTGCGCACCCAGACCCCATGTACCTAGGGTTTTAACCCCAAACGGTTCAAATATGAGATCCCCACTAAGGTTTTCATATTTTCGCCGCTTGAGGTTTTCCGCCTGATTGGCGGCCACACCTGCAGAACTCGAGGTGCCCTGGACATGGGACGGAGCAAGTGTATCGACGCAAGTAGCGTCCCATACAAGAGCCCGTCCCACTCTCCAAGGGACCAGGGTCATACCGTCTGGTCTCTTGCCATCGTCGCGCGCCAAACCAGAGGGTTCCAGCACAGCTGGCACTCCGGCGGTGACAAGAGCCCGACGGATGAGATCGTTCAGGCAGTGATGTCGGGAGATGCGGCCGGCGCTTCGTTGACAGGACAGTCCGTGGTGTCCGAGGCTGTCCACGTTTGCGCCACAAACACAGCGATGGGGGACGACGTGTGGGATGCCAAGACGCAGGGAAGTGGCTAACCGGAAAGCTGTTCGATCCAGCAATGTGCCCGTATTGGGTGACGGTAATGCTTGTAGCCAAAGGCCCGACTCCCACTTCTTCGCAGCTAACAGGCGAGCCTGCTCCACAGGACTGGAGGACGTATTAAGAAGATTATTCCGTACCAGTCTGCAGAGTGGCTCGTCCCAGAGCCTTTGTGAAAAAGTATTGTCAGGATAATATAAGTTAAATTTTTACATCTCACGATATTAAGAAAAGCAAATACAATAATACCAATTTTAAGAGTACACACTACACAACTTTAAAGTTTTTTTTGTGTGCGTGTCGGTATGTAAAGCTTACGCCTACATCTATCTGTTGCTGGTTTCACTTTGTACGATACGTTTGTTTGAAGACTATCTAGGCGTTATTAATCTAAGGGCCGAACTGACGTCAGTTCGGTCGGATGCGATTTTCTCCGTGTATGTGCTCGAATTCGTTCAGGCCGAACTGACGTCAGCTCTAACTGAAACGATCGGCCTCTCGTCTGTGCAGGCCTTAAGGAAGGATTTTTCAAAATTCAACCCCCAAGGTGGTGAAATAGGGGATAAAAGTTTGTATGAAACTTTTTATTCCTTGAACATATTTGCGTGATATTTCGTATGAATTGAGCACGAAAAAAATTATAAGTCACGTATTTCAGCGTTCTCTAAAATTCAGCCCCTAGGTAATAGGGGAAATAGGGGATAAAAGTTTAAAACCTAATTTCACGAGGGCGAAGCCGCGGTCAATTAATGCTAGTATAAGGTAAAGATATCGTACAATTACTTTAGTCAATGTTACTATTGAGATTCACCTACAACTTACATAGATGGGTTACGAGCCCCGCAGCCTGTGCCGAAAACATCGAAACTCAATCAACGGCTTTCACTAATTACACTTATGTACCATGTACCTGTCTTCAATTGACATGTAAGTGCTATTTATTATGTTATTGATTGTACTGTGGGTTCTTGGTGGAAATTCATGTTTCACAGTAATAACACACAGGACTTCTTGTACTATTTCCACTTTAATAAGTATTTTACATTCATTTTAATATACCGGTCGTGTAATATATTCAAATTTAAGTAAAATACCTATTAAAGTGGAAATAGTGCAAGAAGTCCTGTGTGTTATTACTGTGCTATTTATTAGTGAACTAACTTATCCCCGAAACTCCATCCTCATCAATGCAGTATTCCACGAGAACCTATGTGTTGTGTATGCCTATGTGTTAACCAAAAGCTTAAAAGACTACCATACTAAACTTCATCAAAGTCCATTCAATTGTTAGTGCGTTAAAAAGTAACAAACATCCATCCATCTATGGATGAATGTTGGATGCATACATCCATCCATCCTCACAAACTTCAATAGTAGTAGGATGAATAAATACCTAAATTGTTTTAGAAATTGTATGTTTGATATTTTCCTAAGTTTTATGTGCCTAAATTATTTTATATGAAATATTAAATTAGGTTCACAATCAAAACACAAAATGTATATTTTTGGTTCTACTGCAGGTTTTGAAAGGTTTTCTTAAAATATATTTAAAACTAAGCTGCTTACGTTACAGTCACAATAAAGAACACTCAATAAGAGTATAGGGTAACTTATGTCCAAAGCCTTTTTTACCGTTAGTACTCCCATACTAATATTATAAACGCGAAAGTTTGTACGTTCGTTACACATTCATGCAATAACTTCTGAACGGATTCTGATAAAATTTGGTACGGTAGTAGTTTAGACTGTATTGATGCACATGCTACTTTTTATCGCAGCAAAATGTACGGTTACTGCGTGGAGTCGCGTACAACGTTTAGTATTAAAAAATAGTAATGAAACGCACTTACTAGTTTATCAAACTCTAGACTTTATAGTAAAATATTTTTATTTTATATTTATTATAGCACTAAAATAAATTGCGCGAAGAAAATGTTCCATTATATTCTGGAACTATCAAAAGTTTGCCACAAAATATGAAGGTCCCTCAAGAATGCCAGCTGCGAAACTCTTGTTCCCTTGATTGATGATGTGCCGTGGAATATGGCGCGAAGTGTGGCAAGATTTCACAAAATAAACAATTACGTGACTGAAGTTGGATGCGGATTATATTTACAAAATTTTGAATAGGTACGGCTCGATTTTAAAAAAAATGGTTGTTAAGTCGGTTGACGGATGATAATTGTATGTGATAACGTCATTACAAGCCGAAGGCTTAGGCCGATCGTGCATCTCTATCGCTTATTCCGCGCTCTCACTTGCACGCCCAGCTCAGGCGGAACGTGACAATCAGGCGGAACGTGACAATTTTTCGTGCGTGCAGCCGGCGCGGCGTTCATCGATTTATAACACGTTATCACTTCAAAATAATAATACGCTTGGAAGAAAAGTGTTTCGCGTTTGTTTTGGTTTCTTTGAGAAAACATTTTTAGGCAATAATTAAAAATACTTTAGTCACATAGTGAGAGTATACTTATTAGTATATTTGTATTAATAATTATCTTATGACTGTAACAAGCAGTTCTTGTATAAATAAATTTTTAATTTGAATCTCAGTTTCATGGAAATTGTTGAAGCCAATGTAAAAATCGTAAGTGCGCGCGATGTTACGCTTTACATTATTACAACATCTTCATGACGTGACGCGATTCGACACAACGTAGTTTACGCCTCCTTTAAGCCTCTGTATAACGCCAGTGATCCTGATATTTTAAAATTTATTTTTAATTATATAATTTAAATAAAAATTTTAATTATTAAAAAGCGTCCTCGGCTTAATATAATGCAGGTTAACATATTTTCAGTTCTATCGAGCGCACAACCCTTAACATGTCAGTAAGCATCTAGATACATAAATTAGGCGTGTCTAGACGAGCAATAAGTAGGTACCTACTTCACGCATATGAAATACTTTGAAACAATTTTGTACATTAACACATTAGAGATGCTTCATTCAAATCACACATGTGAAAAAATTACTACTTTTTTGTAAATTCCCAATCCTCCTTTTCTCTTCGAAATTATTCAATCAGATTCCTTCCGATTCTTGATTTTTATTTTGCGCTGGTAAATTCTGTGTGTCGGTAAACTGCTGATTGTACAATCGGATCGGGATAGGATATAAAACATGTGACCACTGCGACCGCAGCGGGGAATCGTTTGCTGGCTTTTTATTGGCTTAAATTGCATTTGATTTATGTGGAACTCTTGGGTGAAAAAGAGGAAAATTGCAGAGTAGTACAGAAAGCTACGGTTCATTTTTGATGTGTTATAGATTTCATTCAAACAATATAGTATAAAGTACTTCAGTGACTATATTCTAGAAAAAATCTAAATCGTGGTGATTATCGTATTATGTGTAGCAGATGTGGACAACTTATATACCACTTTGGGGGTCGTTTACTTGAAGATGGTTTTAATTATAAAAAAAAAACATGTATGAAACCTCGATTCTTTCAAAAATATATTCGACAATACCCCATACGATGGTAGTATGAAAAAAAAAATATCCCTCTTTACATGTACAAAAGCCACCCCTAAAATACAAAATTATAATTATTTTATGAAAAAAATTAAGGTATATATGTAATCTATAACTGTACCAATATTCTTAATTACCAAGTTAGCACGCATGAGGACGGACGGACGGACAGAGCGTAACTATTAGGGTTGCAGTTACTACGGAACCCTAAAAAGGCTTCTTATTGCGGCGTTAGTATTTACATCCGATCTACAAAATATATTAAAGCAGCGGTCTTTTACAAGCGTCACCTCCCTCGTGAGATCGATCTGTCCTCGTCCCTGACGCAGCATTACGTAACTTCTCAATTCGGCCTCTATTGGGGATGACATAAAACCGAGACATATTTTATCGGCTCCTATCAATGCCCTATCAAACTATTAAGGTTAATTTACTTATAACGCCCCATCCACGTGACTGCCAGGAATCAGAAAACCTACAAAATATTTACGTAATAACCTCAGGATGTTTTTTCGTTTTGTAGGAAACCATGAAACATTTTTCTGAAAAGAGATACGACCGGATATGTTGTTCCACTTAATAAATTACAGATTATACCGATATCATTTCAGTTTCAGACATGAAATGCTTAAAAACTATAAAAAACCAAAATGGATTCTCAAAAAAGAATCTAAAGAAGTTTTGAGAACTTAAAACATTTATCTACATGTCTAGTCTGTGCACACTCAATTGATATGGTATATATGGGCAAAACTCAAAATAAAAGTAATTTTCCGGCCAAACAACACCAAGTGAAAATACTTAGCGCTATGTTTGCGGGGCTTGTACGCCGAAACTATTGAAAATTGATAAGATAATATGAACTGTGGGATTTTTCTCTTGTTACATGGGAGCACACGCGCCTTTGAAAGTTGTCATGACCATGACCATGACCATAACCATTGACCATGGTCACACGCGCATACAGCATTTCGCTCACTGCTCGCTAAGCTGGCAAATAGTGCACAGGACATAACTGATTATATATTTAATGACTTTATTATAATTAAACAATCATATATAATCAAATAAAATGCTTATTTAAAGTTTGCAACGTCTTTTACACTTTTAATTTTTAAAAACAAACGTAGTAAATCAATTTCGAAACATTACACGTAATTATTTAACTTCAATATATATAAAAACAAAACAAGGTATATGTTATCACTCTTCATCATATGCTTGAGCTTAACATATTTTATACAAAGTAAAAGCATGTTCCGTGCATAAAAATTTTTTGGAGGTACCTATTGCATGTCTTTTACATAGGCTGCACTAAAAGTATCGGGAATGGAATATTTCCACTGTTCCTGTCATATTAAAATCTTTTAATTTAAAACTCCTTGGTTTTAAAAATCGAATACCGTTTATTTATTTAAAAAAAGATTCTCGGTCTTATAACAAGGTCTTGTCAAACTTTAAACAAGTCGTTGAGAAAATGGAATTGACTCGAGAAAATTCTAGAGCGATGATTTAATATGACTTTCGAAGTGGTTTAACACAAAAACAGTGTGTTGACCGGATGATTTCTGCATTTGGTGATGAAGCCCCATCCAAAACCACAATTTATCGCTAGTTTGCTGAATTTCAACGTGGACGTGTCAAACTCAGTGATGATCCCCGTCAAGGTCGCCCAAAAACTGCAGTCACCCAAGAAAACGTTGATGCTGTGCGTAATCTGATTGAGGAAGATCGACATGTGACATACCGCGAAATTCAGGCAACTTTAGACATTGGCATGAGTCAAATACAAATAATCTTGCATGAACAATTAGGTGTAAAAAAGTTGTTTTCCCGATGGATACCGCATTTGCCCTGTGAAGAGCAAAAAGCGGCTCGCGTTACTTGGTGCGTCAGAACTCTCGAAAGATTTCACGCAGGATCCTCAAATGCTGTATACAACATCGTATCAGGTGACGAATCCTGGATATACGCGTACGAACCCGAAACAAAAAACCAGTCACGAGTTTGGGTGTTCGAAAATGAGTTAAAGCCAACAAAAATTGTTCGTTCACGGAGTGTTGCAAAAAAATGGTGGCCACGTTTGTCTCCAAAACCGGCCATGTTGCGACTATTCCTCTTGAGGGACAAAGAACGGTTCATGCAGAATGGTATGCTAACATTTGCTTGCCACAGGTCGTTTCTGAACTCCGTAAAGAGAACTGCAACCGCCGCATCATCCTCCATCACGACAATGCGAGTTCTCACACCGCGCACAGAACAAAAGAGTTTTTAGAGCAAGAAATCATAGAATTATTAGACCATCTGCCGTACAGCCTCGACCTAAGCCCTAATGATTTCTATACTTTCCCTAAAATAAAGAATAAATTGCGTGGTCAGAGATTTTCATCACCTAAAGAAGCTGTGGACGCCTACAAAACGGCCATTTTGGAGACCCCAACTCCCGAATGGAATGGTTGCTTCAATGATTAGTTCCATCGTATGGAAAAATGTGTCAAATTTCGCGGAGAATACTTCGAAAAGCAATAAATATATTTTTAAATAGTAATGTTGTGTCACTTCCTTGATTCCCGAAATTTTCAGTGCCGCCCTCGTAGTCTTGCGATTTTTGACGTCTTGGACAGATTGCGCAAATTCCCTAAAAGGTTTTTAAGAAACTAAAACCCCAGGTTCGTTTGTAAATCTGTTGAGTATAGCTTTGTCACTTTTTTGGTCGTTTTTTACAATAACGACCCTAAAAGATAGCTCGACTAACCACGTCAAAATTTGTTGCTGAAGTCTATCCATATGGGAAAATGTTAAATTGTATAAATTAACAGCGTACTACAATAATAAGTAATATTTATTTACTTGAATATATCCGTAATATAGAACCGTTATATCATTTTATTTTTTCAATTTAAGTAAAGGCACAATAAAAAACATCAACACCTACTTACACCTTTACTCGCGCGATAAGCAAAATGCCGCGTCACACGACTTTGCCGAACAAACCCCCTCCCCTGATGGACTAGGACACACTGCACCGATGAAACGACTATGCGAAGGTCGGGGGGCGTACAAAACTCAGCTATTATAGCGTGGGCGAGATGCATACGCTCATTTTTGACGAAATGTCGCGAGTTTTGAATTCGCCGTGAGGGAAATGCTCATAGCGCGAGTGGTCGCGGGTTAATAATGTAATACAATAATATGTTTTATCATAAAATAAGTAGTAAATAAGTAATAAAACTGCTTCTGATTGCATTTTTTAAGATGGCGGCGATATCGACCAAGTTACGAGGTGGCAAAGATGAAATTAAAAAAAAAACAATTAATCTATGAAATTACCACTGTTGTAGCGCCAGGTAAATTTATATATGGCCTCCGGAAGGCGAATCCGCCCGCCATCCCGGTATCGCGCCATATTTTCACCTATTCCCCGCTAGACGGTGACGGAAGAGTAGAGAGCGCGGACGCAATCGGCAATGGTGGCTGGGTTTGCGTCTCCCGTAGTTTTAATTAGTTTTTAGTGTGAGTTTGTTCCCAAAAGTCATGTAAAAGACCGTAATAAATACAGTTTCAATCTATAAACGTGAGTGTTATAATTTGTGGTGTGTAAATCACGTATCTTCGCTAAAATTGGCGCCCAACGTGGGGCCGGACTAACTAGTATAAACCGGTTTTCTTCTTTCAAAAGAAAAGTGAACATAAATAGTTACAGTGCAAACCAGTGAACAATTTACTGCGTTACCGTGATAAGAACTGTGTCTACGAGCTTTATTTCACGTGGAGTGGTTCTAGGAACTTTGTTTTCATCCTAGTTGTGAAGCGTACCTACTCTAATAGGTTACCTAGGCTTGCCGAAATCTCACTTCTAGCGACAAAATTCTAGAATAGTGTGTGCCCGCGTAGTGCTTTTAGACTGTCTTCGGTTCTTTTCTTGTATCCGGTAATTTAGGACTGTAATTACACCACAAAAGACGTTTTGTTTATATACCTATCGGGTTTCGTATTCAGTTGAACTGTACTTGGTGTTAAAACTTTTGGGAACGTTACTATAAAAACTCACTTAATTTTCTCACTTGTAAAACTAACTCGAAAACAAGTGCTTTTCGGTAATCAGTAGTGTTATTACAAACGGTTTCGTAAATAATCTAGATTATTCGTTATCTTGCGATTACAAGGACTAGTTTTATGTTTTAAACGAACATTCTCGGGAACACTTGAAGTGCCTAAAATCGTAAAAGTAAATTCGTGAGTGACTATAGTGAGAATAAGTGGGAATAATAACTCGCTTATGTTTTGACGATTGCAACGACGTAATAAGTTTAAGTTGTATCGAGTGTCGTCGGCGCCGTGTGTTCGCCGAAACGCTGTTTACTTTGCCGCCTCGCCGCCCGACGACGCCTAGGTTATTAGATACCTACCTAGGGCCGTTGGTGGGCGCACTTCGAGTAGTGTTTATGTTATAACTGCTTAAAGGGAAGTAGAACTTTTGTTTTTATTTGCGTGCCATTCCTAAAGATGCACCATCTTTAGTGTTTAAATTTGTGGACAAATTTTAAATTTGGACTTATTATGGCCATTTTATTAGGGTATGAACACACTAGCGACTTGTGTTGGTATATACATATATATATATATATATATATATATATATATATATATATATATATATATATTGAACATTTCGTTGCGTAAGGAACATTATAGTGTTATGTTTTACTACTTACGTGAACTTTATTATGGTGGACTATAAAGTTTAACGCACAGAGATTAAGGTAGCCTACCGTATTTTGTCAAAATGGTGTTAACGAGAAGTTCTCGCGCGAGTAGTCTTGGACAGCTTTCCGCCGCGGCGTCTGCTGACGCCGAAGCTGCCCGTGGTGGTGATGCGACACCACCCGTGACTCAACATACTGTGTCCCCCCCGGTGCAAGGTGCACACACACAGATGTTTACGCCGCACTCGAGTACCTCGACTATGTTGCCGCCTGTGGGCGCGACTTCCGCATCTATAACTATGACGGATCAGCATCTACAACTACTAATCTCTGCTCTGCGTACTACTGGTCCGCCGCCGTCCACTACTAGTGTGATGGGGAGCCAGAGCAACTTCGCGAGATGTTCTGCAAGATTTGACGGAGCTCAAGGCACCGACGTCATCGTTTTCATAGACTCCATAGAGGTCTATAAAGAATGTGTCACCATGGATGATAGCATCGCGCTTCGTGGTCTCCCTATGTTATTGACGGGGATGGCTGGCACATGGTGGCAAGGCGTGAAACATTCCGTGTCGACTTGGCCTGACGCCATTCAGCTCCTGCGGCAGACATTTGGTCCTCGCCTCCCACCGCATAAGATTTATCGCGAACTTTTTAGGAAAGAGCAAACTGATGAGAAGACAGACGTTTTCGTGTGTAGGGCAAGAGCCTTGATTGCACAGCTGCCACCAAACACATTACCCGAAAACCCTGTTCAGCTGGATATGTAATACGGCTTACTCCATCGACAACTGCGTGAGAGAATGTCTCGAAAATCCCAGCTGTGGTAGTTCCGCATCACGTCGCTTCAGTGCCTGCTGTGATTTCACCGCCTGTACCTAGTACCTCGAGTGGTAGTTCTACTCCCAAAGCCAGACCCCGTTGCGGATACTGCAAGAAGTTTGGCCATGAGAAGGATGTTTGTCATAAACTACAACCACGCAGGGTAACGACGGGCTCAAGTGAATCGAGACCAGAGGCAAAGCCTTCGCCTATAGTATGTTTCGGATGTGGTACTCCAGGAGTGATTCGAGCAAAATGTACGAACTGCAAAAAGAAGGATGAGCTGCCTACGACATCGGCTCCTCTCCAGTCGCTCTCCGTTTCTGCGGTCGGCACAGCGCCAATCGATGCGCGCGCTCGACCTAAAATAAAAATTAAGATTTTTGGTGTTAGTGGTTGTTTTCTCGTGGATACCGCCGCAAAAATCTCTATCGGGAGTGAATCTATGAAAGATGTACTAGTGAAAAACAATGTTAAGTGTAAGGATGTCAATGTTGACATAAAACTAGCTGACGGCTCTATTTGTAACAAAAATGTTAAATCTGCTGTTATCAATGAAGTATACAATGTTGTTATACCTACTGTCTTTGTGATCTTACCTGGTGCTCTCTCCTGACCTGAGACTCTCTCCTGGGTATGAATTTTATACGCGACGCTGGTATGGTGCTTGACTTTAAGTCAAATCGGTTTACTTTGAATGCGGTAAATCAAGGTCGTACTTCCTTTTCTTTAGATTTCGAGAGCGAAGTCACTTCTCTTGTTTGTTCTTCCATGGTGCTCCGCGAGAATGAGGGAACGTTATTGACTGCTCCTGAAAGGGAAGTTATTTCATCAGTGCTCGTAGGTAACGAAGATATCTTTTCGCCAGAGGGAGCGCCGACTCCAATGGCAGTACATCACATCGATACGGGTGATAGCCTTCCAGTAGCAGTTCCGCTGTAACGCTTGACTCCTGCGAAGAATGAGATTGTGTGAGCTGAAATAGATAGGATGTTACAGGATGAGTTTATCGAGGAAGCCGAATCGGAGTGGGCTTCCCCGGTCGTGTTGATTCCTAAAAAGAATGGACAAACACGCTTCTGTGTCGATTATCGCCTCTTGAATGCGGTGACCCGGACGGATAAATATCCGCTGCCGGCGATCGACGACATCTTGTCCTCAACTAAAGCCGATTGTGTGATGTCCACTATTGATCTCAAGGCCGGCTATTGGTAAGTCGAAGTCGCACCTGAAGACCGTCACAAAACTGCGTTCACAACACCTTTCGGGACGTTCCAGTTTCGCCGGATGCCGTTCGGATTAATGAATGCTCCAGCAACGTTTCAGCGCTTGATGGATTGGTTTCGATCAGGGCTCAAAGATGTCTGTGTTGTTGCGTATTTAGACGATATTTTAGTGGTGTCCGAGAACATGGAATCACACATGAAAGACTTACAGAAAGTCTTTGATAGACTCCGATTGTTCAAATTGAAAGCAAATCGTGACAAATGTGCGTTTGCTCGTGATAAAGTAACTTACCTCGGTCACGTGATTTCAGCAAATGGAATACAGACTGACCCAGAGAAGGTTCGAGCTATCTTGGAGATGGTGCCACCGGCTAATCTGAAGCAGCTGAGAACATTTATACAGACGTGTGCTTGGTTCAGGAAATTTATGCCTAATTTCTCAGATATAGCCCGGCCTCTGACAGAGCTGACTAAGAAGAACGCGAGCTGGATATGGAATGCTGTTCAAGCTCAAGCTTTCACATCCCTTAAGGAGAAGCTTACTTCTGCGCCCATTCTTCGCCAGCCGGACTTCAATGCTCCGTTCATTCTCCGAACCGACGCAAGTGCTTACGCGCTTGGGGCTGTCTTGCTGCAAGGAAATGACGTGCACGACGAGAGACCTATCGAATATGCGAGTAGGTTATTGTCGCCGGTGGAGCGCAATTATAATACGACCGAAAGAGAGGCGCTGGCTGTTGTATGGGCCCTCGACAAAATTTCGAGGATATGTTGAAGGCGCTCAAATCAGGGTATGTACAGATCACCAGCCTTTGCGGTGGCTATTGTCGCTCAAGACCCCTAAAGGTCGCCTCGCTCGGTGGGCAATTAAGTTGCAGTCTTATAACCTAGACCTCGAGTATACTCCAGGGAAAAGTAACATCATCGCCGATTCGTTGAGTCGTCCTGCTTTTCCAGATGCCCCTGAAATAGAAGAATCGTGTGATTTATGTCCTGTGTCAGTCGACTTACCTCACCGTGGACCCGCTGAGATCCGCGCTGCGCAGCTCGAAGATCCGGAGACTCAGAAAATCTTGAAGGACTTCGAAGACGATCACGATTATAAAAGGTGGACAGATAGAGGCTACTACGTATCCCAGGGTGTTCTTTTCCGTGTAGATTCTGATAGCGAGACTGAGGAGCCTCATTTGGTAATTCCGCTATCCCTCAGAGATGAACTGATGAAGGAGCTCCACGACGCTTCTACAGCTGGACACCTCGGTGTCGAGCGAACTCTGAAAAAGATCAAGGAACGGTATTATTTTCCCCAGATGCGTCAGTACGTAACTCAATATCTCAGGTCCTGTGATTTGTGTCAGGCTTTCAAGCCTACTAATTTGAAGCCAGCCGGTTTGTTACAAACACCGGCCATATACCAGCGTTTCGAAGTTCTGGCTATGGACTTATTCGGGCCCCTACCTGAAGGTACTCAGGGTGAAAAATGGATATTCTTGATAGAAGACACTGCCACGAGGTGGGGAGCTTTTCGCCCTTGATGAAGCTACCTATGAGAAATGCGCCAAGGTCCTGATTGAAGAATTCTTCCTGCGTTACGGGTTACCCAGACGTGTCGTGAGTGATAACAGCACTCAGTTTGTTTCCGCGGTCATGCAGAAGACCATGTTGGCATTAGGGATCGATCAAGCCCTTAACCCGGTGTATCACCCGGAAGCAAATCCCGCAGAGCGTAAGAACCGCGACATGAAAGCCATGTTGGCGATCTTGGTCAATAGCAGTCATCAAGACTGGCCGAAGACTCTTCCTGCGGTGAGATTTGCGCTTAATACGGCCTATAACCAAGGAACTGGTCATACCGCCGCCTATTTGAACTTCGCTCGTGAGCTTCGGTCTCCTATTCATGTGCTTAATGACATACGTGCTATTGTCGAGCAAGAAAATTTTGTACCCCAGATCACCCCTTATCTCAAGAACTTTGTAGACAACTTACAAGAGGTTCGTTGGAGGCATGAGCATCAGCAAGATCTTCGAAAAAAGGTTGCCGATCGGAGCACAAGATAAGGACTCTCTTTTCAGGAGGAGGACCTGGTGTGGGTCACCAATAACGCCCTCAGCCAAGCAGCTAAAGGTGCTACGAAGAAATTCGCTCCGCGTCGCATAGGTCCCTTTAAGGTTAGCCGCGTCGTATCGTCTACCACGTACGAGGTCGTGGATAGTCAGAACATGGTGAAAGGCAAGTACCATGTCAGCCAGCTCACTCCCTACGTCGGAGAATCCAAACCTATTGCCGCTAAGTCGAGGGGTAGACCCAAGTCACAACCGGGACGGTCTAGTGACTTGGAGGGGGAGGATGTAGCGCCAGGTAAATTTAAATTGCCACGCAATACGGCCTCCGGAAGGCGAATCCGCTCGCAATCCCGGTATTGCGCCATATTTTCACCTATTCCCCGCTAGACGGTGACGGAAGAGTAGAGAGCGCGGACGCAATCGGCAATAGTGGCTGGGTTTGCGTCTCCCGTAGTTTTAATTAGTTTTTAGTGTGAGTTTGTTCCCAAAAGTCATGTAAAAGACCGTAATAAATACAGTTTCAATCTATAAACGTGAGTGTTATAATTTGTGGTGTGTAAATCACGTATCTTCGCTAAACTGTTCAAAACTCCCACAAAACTCCTTTTTCTCGATCAAATGACCGAATGATACAAATTATTAGGGAGATGTCAGACGAGATATTTGATCGCAATCACAATAGTTATTAAACATTAAAGTAAAACTATATTCATAAATAGATAGGTACTTGATTTTCACCACATAAAAGAAATCCTAAGGCTCTTAATACAATGAGGGTTTTAAATTTCGTGACATCTGATAGCTTTTTGACACGACAAGGACCGTCGTGCTACCAAGCGCCGCCTGGTGACAGAAAAATAATCAAAAATTCTTATTGACCGTTTTTGATACCACTTACGCCACCAGATGACGCATTGTGTGAGTTGGGTTTGCGGCAGTAAAATATCAAAAACCCTTATTGCCTTACATTTTTAATAATATGATGTAAAGTCCATCAGCATTATCTGTTGTAGCAATTAGCAAGCTTTTAAGCATAATAGTTGATTCTCCGAGGTTTATATGTCGCTATGCTCAGTGAAATTGTACATGCATGAAAGTTTCACTCCCCCGGTCACCAGAATGTGTCTCATTAACCGTGGTAGCTAGTCAGTAGAAATTTTCACTGATGTATTTCTGTTCCCGCTGTAATACCTAAATATACTACATAAACTGAATAAAATAAATATTTAAGTACAACTTCCTAATATTTTGCCGTTTCGTACGGAACCCTTCGTGCGTCAGTCCGTCTCGCGCTTAGCCGAATTTTTTATTCTTCAGACTTCGGCTCTCGCTGTTGAAACTACAATAAATAATCTAGTTATAAAAGAAAAGGATTTGATCCTGCTATAAAGCTGTAGCAGATACCAGATAACAGTTACAAAGCTCGTTAACGTTACGACTCGGCCATTTCGTGGCCTCAAATTAATTGGGATGACTTAGTTAGACCTACATTGAATACTAACTTTAGTGTTTACACAATCACGACTTCGTACAGACTAGGTCATTCGTTCGTCTCATGCTAATGAATTGTTTGGTTTGATGGGTATGGTTTTAACAGGCAGACATAGTGTAGTACATACTTATATTAGGTGTTTACCTATGAAATTGCCGTTTTGTATGAAAAAATGTTAAGGAATTTTTTCAATGTATTTTTTATTTGTATTAATCGAAGTAATCACCCATGCAATCAATAAATCTTTGCCAACGCAGTGGCAGCTTATTAATGCCCTTCTTAAACAAATCAGTTGGACAGGAGGCAACAAATTCTTCAAAGGTATTTTGTACTGCTTCTCGGGTATTGAGTTTTTTACCCGCCAAGAAGTTATCCAAATTCTGGAAAAAGTAGTAGTTTGTAGGCGCAAGGTCTGGTGAGTAGGGCAGATGATGGAGAGCTTCCAACCCCAGTTCTTGGAGTAACTTGGAGACCGTCTGCTGTGCAGTATGAGGTCACGCGTTGTCGTGCAGGAGCAGCAGAGACGAGCGATTGACCAATGCTGGTTGGAGATGTGCCAGCTTCTCCATCATTGTGTTCAGTTCTTCACAGTACACATCTGCAGTAATTCTCACCCCGTTTGGTATGAAGCTGTGATGAATCACACCGGCGCTAGACCACCAAACAGTGACCATCACTTTTTTAGGGGTAAGTTTTCGTTTAGGGCATTGTTTAGGTGCTGAACCAGGATGCAACCAACTTGCTGAGCGCTTGCGGTTATCAAACAGAATCGTTTTTTCATCACAGGTAACAATGCGGTTCAAAATTCCTTCATTTGTGTGTCTGTTGAGCAGTGCAAGGCACGTCTCGACGCGTACTTCGCGCTGGCGATCATTGAGTTCGTGGGGCACCCATTTGTCAAGCTTTTTTACCTTTCCAATTTGACGCAAATGGACCAATATTGTTTTGACGCTAACGTCGAAAGCTGCTGCTAATTCAGCCGTAGATTGTGTATTATCAGATTCCACAATCGCCTTTAATTCGTCATTGTTGAACAAAGTCTTCGGAAGACCGCGAGGTTCATTTTCCAGAACGGAAATTTCCAGAACGGAAGCGAGCAAACCAATAACAGGTGGTGCGTTGGTTTGTAGTGTTAGCTCCGTAAACGTCGTTAATGTTGCGTGCCGCTTGTGCCGCGTTGCTGCCACGACGGTACTCATATTCCATAATTACTCGAATTTTTAACGTATCCATGATGACGAAAAAGATTGAAATGCGATGAAAATGTAACACTCATCAATAAACAAATGACTACTTTTGGAAAAAGAATTCCATGTTTTTAAAATAAAATTAATTTGAAATTAGAATTCTTAGCCAAACAAAAATTATTTTGATTTGAAATGGCCAGTACTGCAGAAGCGCAATTTCATAGGTAAAGACCTATTATATGGCTAAATGCAACATAATTTTAATAATTAAATAAGTATTTTAGAAGTTGTTACCAAATATATTCTCCCGTATATCTATGGCATCAAGATGGGATCTGAAAAACCGAATTTCCAACAATATTGATAAGCCACACGATCCAATAGGGTATTTGAATAAACAAACAGACCGCAAACGCTAATCTAAACGGGACAATAGCACTAAACAGGACAATGGTTGTATTATAAAGGAATTTGTACAAAACATTAATATATAAAACGTTAAGGCTTATTTGATAAAATAATTATAATTTTTTATGCTTGCTGCAAACAAATAGCCCGTACGACGTACGTATCCGATAGAGTTAATATACAGGACATAACTTGAGACTTGGAAATATAGATAATATTACCAAATCGATAATATTGCCAAGTCACCTCATGGCATGTAATTTAATTAAGTTTGCAATCAACTTGGCTAATATTTTTTGAAAAACCGTAATGATACGTAAGTACTAAAACGATTTTCAGAAATATACCATTCAGAAATTTATATTAAATAAAAAAACTCAAATTTGTACCTATTTAATAATATTAAAGAAATATACAAATATGCAGACAAATAGGAGAAGAAGCAACTGGGATTAGACACAGCAAAAAAAATTAGCATCTCAACAAACCGATGACGAATTTAAAAGAAAAACGGAACTGATTACAACTAATTGGAAATAAATGAACCTTGTAACCCAAATTACCATGGGAGGGATTAAACTTTTCATTGAATCGTTTTATTATATTCTAAAATCTTCTGAAGTGGACTTAAAACGTTAAATGGGATTATTTTATTATAAGGAACATCCGGAGAGGGGCTTTCTTGGAACAGATTACGGAGTTTATTAAAATTTCATTAAAAGCATGTTTAGTATATAAACAGTTAAGCTACCTCTTGAAAATCCCAACAGTTTTAAAACATTTTTTACGTAATATTATGTTTGTATCTGTTGTTGTTGAATACGTTTGTTTTACGTCATGTCAATGATGTTTTGGCATTCAGATAGTTTATAGCTTGGATTAAAATTAAATCGTACAGTGTTCCCGTGGGATACTGTAATAATGTAACTATTTTTAACCGATTTCCAAAAAAAGGAGGCGGTTACACGTTCGGCTGTATGTATTTTTTTTGTATGTTCAACGATAACTCCGCCGTTCATGGACCGATTTTCAAAATAATTCTTTTGATGTACTGGGTATAATTTTAAATTCGTTTCGTTGACATCAAAGCGGTGACCTGATGATGGCATCCATGAGGAATCGAGGGAACTCCTCGAAGTTTATATGGACTTATAAAGTGATTTTGACTTTTTCAGAAGTAACCCAAGCATATGCTACCAAAAAGTAAGATTCTGCACCAAGGTATACCCTGGATCCAAAAGCACTGAACATAGCTCCTCAGTCTTTAAAGATACGCGTTTGGAAATTTCGACATTGTTTAAAGAACTGCAAGCATATGCCATTATGTAATACTTACTGTAATCATCATTATTATTTTATATACAATACGTAATGCAAGCTTGGCACGTATTCAATTATACATTCGATTGTTTATTTTAATCGTTCTTAAAATGTGTTAATATTTATTTAACAAATATCACTAAAAAGGAAAAAATTATTATTATTTTTAAACAAAAAATTAAACCGACTTCCAAAGTAAAAATGCACGAAAAAGTATGAAATAAAACTTATTTTCTAAATAACTCCCCTTTTAAATTTAGATTGAAATTTCAAGTATTTCTCTACTCAATCTTCATAATTTTGAAGTCGGTATACGTGTTTTTTCGCGCACGGCGAAACCCTACAAGCACAAGTCTGACTCGCACTTGGCCAGTTTTTTATCTTGTCCCCTAAACTTGACTATATTTAAATGAATTTGATATGTGCGCGTGCGTCACAACAGTCAGCAACCTGGAATAAAAGTGTGTGAGTGTGTAATGAGTATTTCATCAACAGTTTATTAAACCGTAACATGCCACTGTAACGTAATTCTCACGTTAAATATGTTAAGCATTCTGCGTACTTTGTAATAGCTTCGTGCTCAAACTTAATTACGAGCTAATAAATAACGGGGAGCGTTCAGGTTCGCTATAAACACGACAAAAAACCTGGCGAGGAAAATGTAATAACTAGCTTTTAAATTATGGCCCTAGGAATAATGGTCGAGGTGGTTTTTAACGCGAAAATATTCGTAGCATTCGCGTGGTAAGATGCGTTACAATCTTCATTATGTAAAAGAATTTCTCTAGAGTAGATTACTAAAGGAAAGGATTTATCATATATTTTAATTTCTTATTATCAAAGCTCAAAGACTCAGGCAACTTTAAATGCTCGAATGCTACGGCTATATTACGTTTCGTCTAAAATGTAACCTACTACAAGCACAGATTGAAGTTGAACAGATAAACAGCTACATAGTTAGCTATCGATTTGATTGCACTACACTGCACTGCACTACAAGCATACGGTGTGTGTGGTGTGGAAATATCGTTGGTCGTTAATGGGGACATCAAAATTTTCAAATTTGGATCGATTTGGATTATTCTAGGTAAGCTATTTATCTGTACGTAAGTATGTATTAAATTTTCTACTCTGTGCTACAAGTGCAAAAACTTGTAAGTAAATTATATGCTACAATGATAATATGGTTGTAGCACCTAACTTTTGAATGAACATGAATCAGCACTTAACAGTTGAATGTGACATTGACTTTTGACAACTGACATTTTACAGTATTCTTCTTTTTATAGCTCCATTATGAGTCGCCCATCGCCTGGGCCCCAAGTGAGATTCTATAGGTATGACATCTACGAAAGTGTAGACTTTTTTAGGGCCCATAGACAATACAAATTTCAGAGTATAAATCACCTCTGGCATTATAGACCTGTATATTAAAGACAAAGCATGTCGAGGCAAGAAGTGTCCATACTTAAACTATTACTTTACATCCCAAACATTACTTTGGGCTTATCATCATTTAATTGTCAAAGTCTAAAGAAATCAAGATGGTGTAACTTTTTCTTGTATGATCATTTTTTCTGGCATATGTATCCTTGTTTTGAAATCACTGTCTGACATGTAGATATATCATTATTCCTGAAAGCTCTTTTTATTTTTTTATATTATAGACGCCTCATGCCTACCATGAGTGCGACTGACACTGTGAACAGCATTTGTTGTATGTATTTACATTTTACTTTGCTATTAAACTAACATTTTGTACATAGTTAATAAGTAAAGTTATAATATATAAATTGAGCATTTGATGATAGATGCACCGGTGTACGGACAAACCTAGGTTTTTGTGACACCGAGTTTGTATTGTACCTTGCTTTTAAAATTTGTTAAAAAAAAAAAAAACTCGTCCTGCGCACAGAGCGTGGGCCTTATCTTTTTTTTATTATTATTATTTTATTTCATAAAGGCCATACATCGTAAAATTAAGCCGGCCTAGTGGGCCTTATCTTAATAAGATTACACATACAACATATCGTCTTTTAGACACAATATTTTCGAAATTATAAATTCTGGCAGCAACATAATGTAGATATTTTAAAGATATTTACATAAATGAATATTATTAGGCGTCTGCGAACTTACAGTAAAAATATCTTATAAATACTCGTTCTTGAAAAACAAACCATAAATCTATCGATACTAAGCCCCTTAATACACAAGTTACTGTTTACTGGTTAGTGCTAAGGATTTTCCTCATTTATAAAGGTATTCGGGTATTTCAAAACAAGGAATATTTAATACGAAAATGATGTTATGGATATTAAATTTTATCATATTACTGAAGGTTCTAAATATTCTATTATTTTAAGTAAAGGGAAAAAAACTATTGAATTTGTGGATATATCTATAATTCTATATGTAGCTGGATATTATAAATATTATATTCATACCTAAGGTCCGTATAATCCCATACAATTTTCCAAAAGAGTTTAACAAACCTAAGTACCTAAATAACGTACAAATTTAATAAAATATTAAATAACTGAAACTCGTGATGAAGTTCCACCGTTGCTTAATAATGTATAATGATCATAAAACTCAACACTTTTAATATTTACAGTGTTTTCACACTGTTTGCGAGAAAAGTTTTTCCGATAAAATACATAAAAGAGTATTATTTAATACTCTGCGAAAGTATTATTTCTTTTAAAAATGAAATAAATTCAGCGTAATATGCGCGAGGAGAGAAAACAAAGAATTAATTGTTGTGTCTGTCGTTGTCGTTGTCGGGGTTGTTGTTTTTATTTACATTGTTGTCGTCGTTGTAAATTATAGGCAACATAATGTGGCCTATAAACTATTTTATGTTAAAGCCTTTCGTTTGCGAGATTTCAGTGTCCTATATTCCCATAGCTTTTCGATATTCCAATAATAATAATTATGCGGAAATGTTTTTGTTTTATTATTTGTAAATAGAATGTAAATGTATCTTGTAATGTTACACATTGTGTGATATTTTTCACACACTATCATAAAAAGTAGGTGCTATTAACGTCCGGAGAACAAGCAATAAACTTGCCAAGTTATATCGGTAAACGACGAACGATATGAAGAAAGTTTAACACTGATATACTATCTAGCACATTTCTGTATTTCTCATCTATATAGAAATGTTCCTGATATTACTAGGTACATCCTATCCTATCCTATTACTATTATTATTGTGAAAGTTTGTGATGACGGATGAATGTTTGTGACTCCTTCACGTAAAAAACACTGTGAATTTTGACAAAATTTGATGCGGTAGTAGTTTAGGTTCTACAAAGGTGTTCCAAAAATGGTGGCAAAATATACGGCTTTGCATGTACAAAGTAATACTTTATACACATCCAAACTAGCATAGAATAGAACATAAAAGAATACACTCGAAAACTTTTATTTGCACACTCATTAAAAACACACACACATTACAATAATTACTGAAATAAAGGAACTGCACAAAAAGGGGGTCTTACTGCTTGCCTACAGCAGTTTCTTCCAGACTAACTAACAAATAAAATAATTAGCGCGAATATGAGCTTAATAATATTAAGAGAAATAACGTTTAGTACCACATAATATTACCTAAACGTAAACTCTACGAAATGAAACGATACTCAAATACTCATGCAAATGCGGTTCGTGTGTCATCATCAGCTTAATAGATTCGTCAAAATGTATGCTTTTTTTACTTTATTCATTATACAAGAAGATACACTTTTCATTGTAAGAGTTCGAATGTCAGATTGCACCGCGCTGCGCAGCGCATGTGCAGTGTATGGCTGATGTCATACGAAACGTGTATATTTTTGTGTAGTGCTTATAGTTTACCTTTGAATAGCTATCTTTAAAATGCAGAGCCGCGTATCGTGGCGTGTCGTCGCTGTGTAACCCTTAGTTCTATTCATAATAACAACGAAGGCTTTATTTTTCATCCCAGAAACAAAAAGTTTTTTAACTCATTGAAATAAAATCCTATTTGGTTAGATTTTGGTCGTAATTTTTGACGAATCTATCGTGCTGATGATGACATACGAACCGCATTTGCATGAACCAAAACAAGGACGTAAATTTTGAGTAAATATACTAAAAACCCGAGGACGCCGAGATAAAAAAGACAGATTTAGCATTATATACGTTTGCGAGCGTATCGTAAACGTATCGGGGCAAACCATTCTGGACTTTGTGCGGCAAAAAATTGGGGTCAATTCGGAATGATGAGTCGTGGTTTATGTGAAGGAAGCATCACTAATCCCTTTCAGGGAACAGCTAAAGATCCATTTGCTGTTATTACTAGGCCGCTATCAGCTGGCGATGGCCGGATAGCTCGCAACAATAGCGGTCGGTCTGCGGAAAAAATACGTCTGTGTTACTTAGCCGCACCAATTTATTACGTTAGTGGCCGCGTCATTGCCTGATTTCGGGGGTCATCTTTTTTTGGTCAAGTGCGCCGTACTTGATTTTCACTTAGTTGTTGTAGGAAAAAGCGAGCGAGCCTAGCCGAGCGCATATGATGTGTATCATTTTATGAAAACTTAAAAAAACAATGCTTAGTACGATTTTCTAATATGATTAAAAAAATACGGAAACTTACCCGATAAGCAGTGACAGAAATCAACCTCAAAATTTAAAAAAAGCTAAATACTGAAATATTTTATTCGAATCTGACGGCCAACTCTACCACCGCGCGCTCATTCTTCAAATCAAATAGCGCGCGCTTTCGAGACTCCCTGTTTTACACACTTCCGTCCTATTTCACGAAAGCAAGAGGAAAGGTGTACTTACACATCAATAAAATAACTTGTTTTATCACGGCTTGTTTTCAGTTTCAGGTATTGAGCGGTAGCCACGGACATGGTAAGTGATAGGTACCAACTCGCGTTACAAGTATAAATAAGCCTACATTTTCTAAAACTGTTATAATATTCGGTAACAAAAGTCTCGATTACTGGACTTTCTTGATTTTTAAATACCCATTCCCCACTACCACACCCCACTTGATATAGTTCCTCAATTTTAATTTTAAAGTGAAAACTACTTTAGCCGTGTTGGGCACTTTTTGGTAGGGGAAAATCTTATAGGTTCACTTCACTGATGATGACTGGCGCGTACGCAGCGGCCGTCGTGCGTTCGCGTCACCGCATGCTTTTAATTTAAACATTATGAAATTTCAAATTTTAATACTAAAAGTTCTTACTTCTATCGGCAGTCCCTATAACTACTAATATTTTTTTTTCAATTTCGTTCACAACATCCAAAATCGACAATTTTGATTATTTAAATTTGCTTTCTATTCGCGTCCCTATGACAATTCAAACGACGCATCATTTAACAAAATTGGTCCACGCATATGGTCTAAATAAGAATAAATTATAGTTTAAAAAAAAACTAAAAAAACACGCTTTTATAGAAAATCTAACTAAAAAATAAAAAATTAAATTTAATAAATTTGGATTATTAATAGTGTAAATGAAAAATAAATGTTTATATTATTGTTAAAAAGCGTGAGGTGCAGTCTCTTCACCTGTACGTTTGTTTGTATGTAACCGACTCCAGTGGATTTGATTTTGATCCAATTCAAACGGTCAGATTTCGTTTAAAGTGATTTTTAAGATATTATCAAAGTGAAGATCCTTCTCATATCTGCCAATAAAATGTTTATAACTATTGACACTATGCACCCCACGATTTTTTACAATAATAAACATTTATTTTTCATTTACAACTATTCTTAATCCAAATTTATTACATTTTATTTTTTATTTTTGAGTTAGATTTTCTATAAAAGCGCGTTTTTTTAGTTTTTTTAAACTATAATTTATTTTTTGCTTTTTAGTACCATTTGCTATCTATTAACCGGGGGACCAAAGAGTAAGCCTGGAACTGTACACATGCGTAGTTCGCGCACTAGTTCTATCTCTCTTACTTTCATGCAAAGGATGCGGAAAGAAATTGATGAATCCTGGCGAATTTAATCAGGATAATCGGATATTTTAATCGAATTATTGCATTGTCATAGGTCTTTGACAGGTGTGCAAAGTTTGAATTAAATCTGATCGTTCAAAGTAGGACAAAATCGAGCCCAAAGGATTCGGTTACAAACAAACAAACAAGCAAGCAAGCAAGAAAACATACAGGTGAAACTAATATATATATTTATAATATATATATTAGTTTCACCTGTAATATATAAATAAAAATATAAATAAATAAAAAAAAGATAAGAAAATAATAAAGAAAAAGGTACAAACATAGGCTGATAAACAAATTATTATCACTCCTTTGGGTCGCGCAGTCGGTTAAAAAGGAACATAGGAGTAAAAAAATTAAATAAATTCCATTTTGTATTTAATTTTCAGTTTTCATTTTTTCCTATCAGTTACGCAGAATTTCCTCAAGATGTTTTCCTTCACCATCGTTCGTAGCTATATTATGCCACCACTCAAGTGCCATTAGACAAATAGCTCTAGTATATTATGTACTCAATGTTCTTGACAAAAGTCTTATTGCTACACGTCAACACCCGGATCGAAACTGCATCCCCCGAGTGCAGCATCTAAGGTTGCGAATACTTTATGGGCGTGTTTATATGTCCACAAGAATCATAATGCAGTCACCGCAAATTGTGCTTTATTGACTAGGCCACATGGTACTGATTTTTTTACAATCACTCAAGCGCGCGGTTAGGTGATAACCATTAGGTTGTTCTTAGTGACTTAGGGTCAGTTCCCACCGCAAAGTGGTGCGGCGCTGCGCGGCGATTCATTTTTAAAATATCCATTCAAAATTGAACTGTTTTCACTACACGAAAATGTACATATTTCATTGTGACAATTCATAATAATGTATTCTGAATTGTCACGTAGCGCTGCATCTCTCAGCGTAAAGCGGTGCATTGCGTCGCAGCGGTATATGCGCGCCGTCACCAGCGTGATGAGCGGCGCGACATAGCTCGACGTCGCGACACGCAGCCTGAGGACGCCGCGAGACGCAGCCTGAGGTCGCCGCCCGCCGTCAAAGAAACGTCGTAACGAAACCAAAGAGGAGGTTTATTATTGTCGCCACATAGATATACGTTCGGCTGTACGCGCGGCATCTCGCGCTGTACTGCTATCAAATGCGCTTTGCAGCGAACAGTCTCAGGTTTCTTCAAGTATCGTTGCGTCGCATCCCTCGCGCCGCGTTGTGGTGTGAACTGACGCTTAGTCAATAAATATCAAATCGCAGCGACCGCGCGGCGAATGCGCGCCACTTTCAACTAGGCTCTTAGTATAAAAGTGTAATTTATGCAACGTTTATCTACATTTGTGAAACAAAGACATGCATTTCAATACCGCTATCATATTATCATATATCATTATATCATATATCATATATCATATACATATATCATATTAGCCGCGGTGAGGTAAGTAGTCGCTGTTCGCTGTTCGGTAATGAGAAGTTTGCCTGGACGCTGTGACGTTATATAACGTTGTGTTATATCTATTCAGTAAGGATTTTATCACTACCTTTGTTTTATATTATAATAGCTGCGAGTCGTATTATTGAGTTTTGAATGTATTTAATGGGAAATAAAATTTAGTTTATAACTCTCTCTGATGCGTATTTCAATAACAAATTTATTGAATTTAGCGTGAGGAAATAATATTTTTTTAAGACGTGAATGTATAAATGTAAAATGTTAGGTAATCTTTCTAAGATTTAAAATATTACATAAATGATTATGATACATTATATCAAAAAATAAAAATATTTTAGTATGTAATAAAAATACTTTTTAGTTTGAATTTAAACTACATAAATTAATTAATAAGGTTACATGACATGATGTACATCATTAAAAGGGCTATATAGCTTCGGAATAAACATTTGAGTGTAATAGTGATTAGCACAGAACGTGTATCGAATACTTGATTCAGAACCAATTGCAACTAAGCACACGCTGAGGCCATAAATAAAATTCCCTCCGATCTGGGATAAAAGCGATGCCAATTTGCAGACGATTTAATAAAACTTTCAACGAAGAATTTTAGTTAAAAATATTCCCAGAGCTGTGCGAAACATAAGATAAGAAGAGTTGAACAAAATTAAAAGTGTAATATGGGATATGGGAGTTTAACAAAAAAAAATCATACCTTAACTTTCATAAATACGAAGAACGAGAGAGACTACATGATATTTAACCTAGGGTTAACTTTAGCCTCGATCTGCGCAAGTGGGCCTTATAGAATTTAAAACAAATGAACACAAAACTCGCAACCACAATAATTCCTCGTAGACGCGGCGCGATGCGACTTAGATTTGTCTACAAAACTATAATTGGTATTGGCGCATGTTGTGTCTCATCTACTCGCAATTTTCCTGGGAAGCAGAAAAAAGAGTATAACCAAGAAAGACACATTATAGATAAGTAAGTACCTGGGAGACAGAATGCGGGAAGTTTAAGTAGAACGATAAAATAATTAAAAAGGAAATAAAAATATTAAAGAAGGAGAAATAAAATAATCACAAAAATATTCGTCTAACCAGGATCCGAACCCAAGACACCAATTTGCTAACATCGCTTAAAATCCGATACAAACAAAGCTGTTAACCGGATTTTACATTTAGAAATCAAAAACACTCGTATCTTAATACACAAAAAAAGAAGAAAAATATATTACGTGAAATGCGCAATTTCTCAGTGATAAGACCTAGGACCTCCCCAAAAACGTAGGTACTTTAATGAAAATACTTGCAGCCGTTTCCGAGATTCCGCTTACATATTATATACAAGATTTGCTCGTTTAAAGTATAAGATACATAGCATAGATAAATATTTATTAGTGACTGTATAACCAATCAATCAATCAAATCGTTCATTTGCCAGAATATGGTACAAATGGTATTATAATCATTGTAATATCACAAACAGTAGTCAATAATGAAGGAATAAACAATTACACGTTTCCGAGTTCTACTAGTATACAATACCCACATTTGAGTTGAGGTCGCCATTCAAAAGTTTTTGCTCGCTCTGTGGACAGATTACCCGAATGAAGAATTTGACTCAGGATAAGTGGGCCTCATGAAAGGAAACACAAAAGATAAACATTCCTGATGAGGGTTCTTGTTTCTGTTATTAATATAACTTTCCCAATGAGTTGTCTGAAGATTTAAAGCACGTTTATATATTGCAAAGATAATTTTAAAAGTACCCGGGAGTTGTTCGGAGTTCTAGTATTACGACAAAAAAAAAACAATTCACAAGCATAATTATTAATATAATTAGTCTGACCGGAACTCGAACCCGATACACTAATTCGCCAACAACGCAATGAGTCCAGTGCGTTCGTAACTAAGCCACGCGCTTTAACAATTAAAAATAACTTATAACCTATTACGCAACGAAATATAAAACATACAAAAACTCAAAAATTCCTAGTATAGGTACAAAATTTCATGGAAATTGTTGCCGCCGTTTCCAAGATTCTGATTATCAGTATTTTAAATATAAGAATTTGTCGCTCAAATTATTATAATATTATTAAGCCGTGATGAACTAACTATATCGGGAAAAGGCATCTCGACTTAATTATTATAATAACCTAAAATAGGTATCCATCGAGATTTTTAAATTAAACATTCGTAAAGTTCCGTTTTTAATTATCTATCTAGAATTAATATCGGATGAAAATTTTATGATTTTGGTTGTGTAATATTATTATGAATATTTTCTTTTTAGGAAGCCTAGAAGAACTGTCAGGAGTAAGACCGAATTTTTGTAGTTTCTGTATTTTAGTTATGATTGTGGTGTTCAGTTGTCGACGAACCCGGTGTACCACTTTTTAACGTTTGCCTTAGTAATAAGATCGGAATTTGGTAAATCGTGCGGCGGCCGTATATTGTATACGTCAAAAGTTTCCTATCAGTCTATCTCACATCTATATATACTGTGACTTATTAATCTTCTTTAGTTCACAAAACAAAAAGAGGCAACCATCCGTTGGCAACACCAATATATTTTAGTCTTACCAGTCTCGTTAAAGTATTTTGAGTTAGAAAGCATTTTGTAAGTCTTATACTTTAAACGAGCTAATCTTGTATATATATATATATGGCTGCAATTAGTACCATGAAATAGTATACAATTTTTTTTGGGGGAGAAAAATTTATGTAGGTCTTGCCCCTTGGAAACTGCGCATTTCTAAGCTATATAATATATATTTTTTTCATTTGTCGTGCAACAATAAATCAATAATTTCGCCTCTATTATGTCAGTCTGAATGGCAGTTTGGTATGCGTATGTATATCATTTTTGAGTTGTTCGGTAATTTGGAATGTGATGGGTTCGAATCCCGATCAGATAAATATTTTTGTGATCCTTTTTATTTTTTTAATTTACTAGAAGTCCGAGCAAAGTTACCCAGGTCTAAATAAGATTTTATATCTTTAGAATATGTACAGCCACGAGGAGTCTCATTACACTTTCCACCCGGATTATCCTGTTATGACTAAACTTAAACTAAGCTTCGAATAAGTAAGCTAAGCGAATAAATTATAATATAATTTGTGTTTTGTTTTAGGAGTATATTTTTGGAATTTTGTAGGTAAATTCTAATCAAAAAAATAATGGCACTCCGGGAGTGCCGACAAAAGTGAAAACAATAGCGCACAAGCCGCCCCCGCCTATAGGTCTTCTTTCGCGCAATACGTTTTCTTTGAAGAAATTCAATGAAAATCGCGCGTTGATAGTTACGGAACCCCCCTAGACATGTCCTGACATGCTCTTGGTTAGGTTATTTACGGAATTATAAATAAGAAAGTAATATTACCAAATCTCATATTCGGATATTTTATTTCAACGTTCACGTTAGTAAAGCCGCCGTATGTGAACTTAATAAATTATCACGGTGGATACCTTATGCAATGACTCGGAGAATCGCAGGAGAGCTTTCATAAAATCTGCGCCGTAACACGTAAATGGAAGAGCGTTTTGGATTAAAAGTGAGTAGATAATATATTAATACTAGCCTTCTTCCGCAGCTCCGGTTGCGCCAAATAAACGTAGACTTTACTTAGGAATGTCTTCGTCTAGAATGCAATGCGGTTATTTGGAGTCCAAATGAAGCCTAGTACAAAACAATGTTGGAAAGATTTTCAAAATAAATTTGTAAGATTTTTATACTTTAAATTATACAAAGTATATCCGGGATATCCTTAAATTATATCCAACATTGTTTGTGCTTGGCATGGTAGGATACCATAAACTGGAAGCTAGAAGCGAAGCGGAAAAGTTAATAATCCAGATGTTCTTGGAGAAATTAACTTGTGTGTGCCGGATAAATACATGAGGCGACGGCGGCAGCCGCAGCTGTTAGCAGTGCCGGCAGCGCGCACCAACCTCCCGCAGCAGACGCCACTGACGCGCGCGCTTCGCACGCTCAACGCGGTAGCCGAGCTGGTTGACGTGATTAACTGTACATTGAACGACTAGACAAAGGCAGCCTATTATATTGTATGTTATAAGTTAAAAGCGTGATAATTCAAATATTTGAGTTTGTTAATAGACAATATGTAAGAAATAAGAAAAGTTATTTATTTTTGTTATTATGTTTTTAAGATGTAAAATGTTAATAATTAATAATATAGATACTTGTCTATCGCAATAGAATAAGGCCTGTTATGGTAGAGTTACGGTTGAATAAATAAATAAATAAATAAATAAATAAATGAATGATAATAATAATAATAAGGGCAGCTCAGGTTTCACCTAAAATCGTAATTTTTGAAACCTATGACGTAGGAAGTAATCGCCTACATATTTTGAATGAAATATTAAGTTCTCAATGTAACGGTAATTATTTTCTGCATTGTTGAATACATCGTACTTTAGTAGTTTGTAAGACATTGCAGGCTGATCACCTGATTGTCTGACAAGAAAGATGATCCATGCGTCGGATGGGCATGCAAAAAGTCGGACCTGTGCCTGATCTCTAGCCAGTCGTGTTGGTTATCCGTCCCACTGAGTTACGAGAGTAACGGAAGAGAGAGTGCTCTTGTGTACTGCGCATACACTTGGGCACTATAAAATAACTCCTGCGTAGCTGGCCTGGTTTCAATGAAACCGGCCACCGTCACCGAAAAGGTGTGGGGGAGCTAACAGATATTACCTAAAAAGTTAAGTTTTTGTCAAAGTATTTTAATTGGGTGTTTGCCTGCGTGTAAAAATTTAGTTTTTTTGAAACATTAAGAAATAATTAGGTAGTAGAATTTGATAAATGTATTTACTACGGTAGTTATGAACATAAACGCGCAAACTTAGGAGATAATAATATCAGAAATTTTGTGCATATTATGGCCATACATTTCGTACCAACTTACAAGCGTGTGACGTCACCTGCTTGTACGACTTTTGTATGGGGCGTTTTCACAAGACTCACAAAAGTTCTTCATGCAATCCGCAGTTTCTTTAAAAATATTTGATTTTTAGTATACTATTAATTTTGTCAACTGTCATATTTTTCAGGGCATTCCTCATATATGTTATAAAGAGGATTGTGTGGTTTTATGAAACCACGGTAAAAGTGAAACTTAATAACAAAATAGCGTGGAGCACTGGCACAAATGAGTACTAGTCTATACACTACACGGTCAGCTGATGCGAACTATAGGCGCCGCCATATTGGCCTCGGCTGCTCTGACGAGCGCCTTTCACTTTATCCCTACTCCGCGGCCGACCGTCACGCGACATGCAACACACAGACGAAAAAGTTTGAGACAATGTAATAAAAGTTTCACTTTAAAAATTGCAGGAAAATACCGTACTCAATACTCAAATCAGCAAATTACGGGCAAATACGCGGTGACACGAAGTAAAGATATAAAAGGGCTAGATCGATGACGTCATACGTAAAACTCGACGACGCAATATTATGCGAAGGGAGGCTGGGGCTGACAAGTTCCGTGAAAATAAAAATAAACCCCAAACAAATGAGATACACACTTCTATCTAGAGGTAATTCATTTTTCACGAGCTCCTCGCGCTATTTACAAAGAAATATATAAATTATGTGCGGTTTATCCACAAGTAATTCTGGAGAAGAGGGTTTTTAGCAAGTTTTTTAGGTGGAAATAGAGTGATTGAAAGTGAGAAAGTGCGTAAAGGGATCGGTACTTTTTGTTAATATTTTTTATGTTCTCTCATTCTGTTTTGAATGCTTTTTAGGGTTCCGTAGTTCACGTCTTGTAACTTTTATAGTTTCTTCATGTCCATCTGTCCGTCTACCTTTTCGTCCGTCTTCAGCTTACCGTCAAAACGTAACCGTTAGTTAACGTGCTAGAAATATGAAACTTTGTATGGAACACCACACCGAAAAAGTGCTAAAATAAAATCACGACAAATATATTTTTTGGGGCACCTCCCATAAACGTAAAGTGGGGATGATTTTTTGGAGTTTACTCCTTAAGAATCGATTTTCATATAAGGCCCCCGGTATGAAAAAAATATGAGATGTAAAACTACTGAACGAATGACCTCGTTACGTTTTCGTGCGCAACCGATTCTGCGCACGTGTCACTTTTTTTCACATGGCACAAATTTTTGAACTCAAATCGATCGCTAAAGTTTTTGTTCCTTCTGAGGGACGTGTTTTACTTTTTAGAGTAAACTCCAGTCGGGCGTCGGAGCTGACACACACTTTTTTCTCGTGTCTATACCATAGTATGGGGTGTCATTCGTAGGTCTTTAAAATACATTGGGATGACAAAGACATTTTTTTGAATTAGGTATCCGTTTGTAACATACTCAAGCTTAAAGCGCATTTTTTGTTAAAATAGCTGACGTTAAAAAGCTAAACGGCTAATTCGAAAAATCTGAAAAAATTCTTAATGGTATTCCATGTGATGAACTTTGAAGGACTATAATGGCTTTTATATAACTTTGTTAGTTCAGGAGTTATAGAAACCTAACTTTTAAAAAGCGCTTACTGGAAAAACTCCGTACAAAAATAACGAAATAGTAAGTTAACTTGTAAAAAATTGTTATACCTAATGGTATGAAACCCTTCGTGCGCTAGTCCGACACGTACTTAGCCGGTGTCCTATTTACCACCACAGCTTATTGTATGTCTTAAATGATGGCATATGGAGCTAGAAGCTTGATTTAAAAAAAAATACGTCATAAATGTATATACTCGTACAAACGAAAAAACTGTGTCTAAAAGTATACATATTTATCAAGTAATAAGTAGATCTTTTGAACGAAATTGGTTTTCGAAATTGCATACCAAATCAGTTCATTATTTTTGAAATTAAGAAACAATGAGACTTCGAAATAAATTTCGAAATTTGAGCCCAATAAATAACTTCAAAATGTTGATAAGTTGAGACTATAAAGTTGGAAAACATCCGTCTTGTACACAAAATCTGGAAAACATCCAACAGGGGCTTAGAGTTTGATCGCTAGCCACTCCACTTTAAAGGGAACTCTTGTTTTAGTATTTATTTACTTCGAACACCACTTGTCTGCTCGTGTCTAAGGAGTAATGAAGTTGGAAATATAATGCAATATTGTCTGTTATATACTTTAGAAACTGATATTATATACCCAATGCTGTTACTCGTGCCAACGTGTATATGAAACGAGTTTGTTTTTGCATTCCCACGAAAGTATGTTTGTTTCACCCCATAACGTAGTTTGTATAGAGAAGCTAGTAGCTTCAGTAAGTAGCATACAAAAAGAACTTATTATAAAATAAATTACGTCATTTTATCTTTTACTTTAAACGAGGCAATCTTGTATATATATAATCGGTATCTCGATAACGGCTACAAGTATTACCATGAAATTTAGTATGCAGGGAGTTTAGAAACTGCGCATTGAAGCAATATTTTTTTTTTACTTCGTCGTGCAAGAATTTATCAATAATTTCGACTCTCTTACGTCAGTCTGATTGGCAGCTTGGTTTGTGTGCCTATTATGTTTGCATTGTTTGGAAATTCGGTATATGGTGGGTTCGAATCCTCGTAAGATAAATATTTTTGTAGTTCTTATTATTTCTTTTTCTTGCATATTTTTTGTTATTTCATGGTTCTACTAAAACACCGAGCAAAGCTCGGCCTCCCAGGTACTAATTTTATATGTACAAATAAATAAAATGTCTGTTTGTACTTTTAAGTTAACAGCTTTTCACTAAATGCATATGAAAGTAATATTAATATATTATGGTACATACTTGAAACATAAATTTTAAAATTTTATGTCCCCGCCTTTCTGTCTGTCTGTTTGTCTTGGTTGATCTCTAAAACGGTTGGATCGATTTTCACGGGACTTACACTGGCAGATAGCTGATGTTATAAGGAGTAACTAAGGCTACTTTTATCTTAGAGTTCCATTAAAAAATATAGGGTGCCGTTTACGTTAGGCTACGCAAACGAAGTTGCAGGCATCAGCTGGTTAACAATAAGCATTCGAATTATGTCTCTTCTCCCCCCAAGTCAAGATAATTAAACTGATCTTTTTGGGGAAGATGTAACCGAAAATACGTATTATACGACGCGGCCAATTCTCCGAGATAGCCCGCATGACCCGTAGAATTGATGTGTCGTGACCCGACGCGATGCGACGTGATAAACACGGACAAGGTTTCGGCACAGATTAATAATAGCATTTGTATATATAAGAATAAAATTACAATTAATTTGGAAGCAGCTGTAGGGAATGGAATATTTACGTCGAAATTACTTTCGGAAGTTTTATTGGATGATTAAGATTTTTCTATTAGCAAGATATGCAATATTATGTTGGACACAAAAATTTAATTTAGGATAAAAAAAATTACAGAAGAGACAAGAACATTTATGGGTAAGGTGCCTCGCCTCATACCTCGAAAAACATAATAATATAAAAACACTCTTGTCACATCTAACCTTCAAAATGTACTTTTCTATCGACTACATACCTAACTAAGTCGATGATAAAATGTAGTAAGTGATGAAAAATATTTATTTATTTATATCATTAGTAACTTTATATTGTTGAAGTTTTTAGGGCTCCGTAATTCACGTCTCGGAACACTTATAGTTTCGTCATGTCTATTATTGATTTATTGATTTAATTATAATTATTTAATAAAACTTAACACAAAGTATAAAATATAGATCTACAAAACAGCTCTTCAGTTTGTTTTGTAGGCACAGGGGCGATACTCTCTACAAATGACAGCTCGAGCACCGGCGAATATCAGCCATGTTGACGTAAGCCTAAGGTTGACACCGAAATTATTTTGTACGTCACGTCAGACAAATTTATCATAAATATTATGAAATGATATTGTCAATTATGTCAAAGCACGTAACGTACCGCGGCCAGCACTGTGAATGAAAGTCCTGGCTGGAAAAAAGTCACGGCCCGCTCGCCGCGCGCACCCCCGGCATACGTCCAGCCACGCACACATATCTGCGAGCTGTCAATCGTGTAAGTCTATGAAATGACGGTTCTTTACGTTAGTAATATATAATATTATTCTTTGTCCATCCGTCATGTCATGGACATGGATTTTTTTCTCGCGGCTACCACATTGTGCAGGGTATCATTAAATAGGTATCTTAAAAACATTGGAATATTGCACATACAAATTTTTTGAATTATCAACTTTAAAACGCATTTATTGTAAAAATAGGGCTCTCTAAAAGCTAAACAACTGGCTCGAAAAATCTTTAAAAAAAATCATGATGGTAGTCCATGTGTGTACCTTCTAATATTTTATTATTGTAATAAACATGACTCTTATAAAATACTATTTACTATTTTTCTTTTAAGGTCTAAAATACGTGGTAATGTAATACAAGCCTTTCGTATGGTAATGGCGGAAATAAAAAGTTTTATTTCAGCGAGCCTAGTAATGAGCACGTAAAATTTCACATAAAAGTAAACGCGAAACTCTATCGTAAAAATATATTTTTTGTTTAACAATTATTATATTAAATGTCTTTACTGAGGATGGAAAATAGTTGTACCTCCTTTTTATATGTTTTATTATTATTTATAATATTAAATATGGTGATAGACATATATCTGTGGTTATGTCACAATTGTTAGTTTATTTTAGATGTTATGGACGTTAATTTTTGGTAGAAAGCTAGACAAAAAAATTACCTTTAGCTGCTAAGTGAGTAACGACCAAATACTGGAAAGCTTATCAAAATTAAGAGCCCTCGTATTTACAGTCTGTCGCTGTCTCTGCTAGCCGAAATGAGAAGGAAAGCATGTGACTTGAGCATTACTTAATTTAACAATCGTTCCAGTATTCGGTGGTAAGATTTACCACATTACGTGGTAATGTGTTAACTATGCTGTTAAGAATTTTTGTTTTCAATGTGAATTTATTATGTGCTTTATATTAAAAATGTTGGAACAACAAAAAATGTTGTTTCCAAGTTTTGTTATGCCGATGCGGACTGATCACCTGATTGTCTGACAAGAAAGATATCCATGATGATGATGCGCATTGGGCATGTAAAAGTTGAGCCTGCGCTTGATCTCTCGCCAGTCTTGTCAGTTATCCGTCCCACTAGGTTTCGAGAGAAAAGGAAGGGAGAGTGTTCTTGTGTACTACGCACACACTTGGACACTACAAAATAACTCCTGCGTAGCTGACCTGGTGTCAATGAAACCGGTCGCCGTCACCGAAATCGGTATGGGGGAGCTATTAAAATATTTTCAAGCATGATATTCATTTTTTTGTTGAAATAGTGTTACATACAGCTAAGTAGTACATACCGTTACCCTGCTAGATAATAAATACTGAAGCTGTACAGTTTGTGATCCGAATGAAATATTCAACCCACCATTAGGCTAAAATATTACATATGTAATGACATAATGCATAACATAACTATGAAATTGCGTAATTTACAGAAGAAAACATGAATAACAATTCCTAACAACTCGCACTACGGCTGGTCACCCTCACACTGCTGTGCAACGCGTCAGCTTTGAAGGTCAGGCGCGCTATGACCGAATTTTAAGTATTTTATAGGATAATCTATAGTCAAAAGTCAAGATCACATGATATTTATTTATGGGACGAGAATCGATTACTGATTACACTCTATTCACATATCACATAAATTACTCTAAATTTTTATTAACTAGCTTTGGTCCGCAGCTTCGCCCGCGCGGGAGAGTGTTCGTAGCAAAAAACTTCTTTAGCAAATATACCTACTGCAATATAGTAATAGCACAGAGTAAAAATATATACTTATAATAAATTTTCACACGCACTTTTTAATTTTAAGATGTCTCCTAGACAAGGATTAGGTAATATTGTATCCGTCTAAATAGCTTCTGCAAATACCACATTATTCGTTTTTTTTTAAATTAGAATGGGTATAACCTATCCTTAAAAGATAGACATATCTATGCCATCGCGAACTTTTTTCTAGAAACCATGGTACCGACTTCAAAAATATGAAGATTTAATAGAGAAATAGTAACAATTTTAGCTGAATTTAAAAGGGAAATTATTTGGAAAATAAGTTTTATTTCATACTTTTTTGTGCAAAACAATATTTTTTCCGTTTTTACATATATTTATTATTATAAGCACATTTTAAGAAAGTTGTTAATACAAAAAAAGCCTCCGGTATTCTCACTCTCTCGAATAAACAAACTCAAGCGATTTTATGCCGGTTTTCTGAGAGGCCGTGGTATTTATCCAAATAAGCATTACCGATCTGTGGACCAAATAAACAATCACCAGTGATGATAATGATTTCAGACTATATTATTAAATAATTAGTATTATCTATGGTAGTAATCGGCTGAAAAAAATGTAGCAGTCAGCATTAAATATAATTAAGTGTAACATAATTTTGGCTATTGCAAAATTTCAAATACATTGATATCGGTGCACTATGAGGAGTACCTACCTATGTCACTATAATAATATGTCGGTGCATCGTAAGAAGATGGTGCTGATGATGATGATGATGATTCCTGTAAGTGGCATATGCTTGCAGTTCCTTAAACAATGCCGAAATTTCTAAACGTGTATCCTTAAAGACTGAGGAGTTCTGTTCAGTGCTTTAGGATCTAGGGTACACCTTGGCACAAAACTTTACTTACTATAAAAGTCGAAATTACTATAAATGTCCTTATAGTTTTGTGGAGTTATCTCGATTTCTCATGGATGCCATCATCAGACCTTGGTGATTAAGGGACCAATTACGAATTATATTCTTTAGAAGAACAAAAGAATTTTGAAAATGCTTCGACAAACGGCAGAGTAATGTTCAAAGTTATACGTGTCGGTGTAAAAGACTATGAGAAGTACACATTATTATCATCATAATGTGATGGTGTATGGTGTGATGTAGGCGGCGATGATAATGATTACTTTGATTGGCATATTGGCATATGCTTTCAGTTCTTTAAACAACGCCGAAATCCCCAAACATATTCTGTTCAGTACTTTTGGATCCAAGTATACCTTGGTGCAAAAACTTTATAAAATCAAAATCACTTTATATGTCCATATATTATATTTATAGGAGTTCCCTCGATTCCTCATGGATCCCATCATAAGGTCACCACTTTGGTCTCAAAAAGACCAATAGGGGATTATTCTCTTTACAGCAAAAAAATTTTTTTGTCAAATAGCCACAGGCGGCGAAGATACAAAAAAATAATCGTTGAACATACAAAAAAGATAAACAACCGAATGTATAACCGTCTCCTTTTTTGGGAGTCGGTTAATTAAATTTTAAGTGGCAAGGAGTAACAAAAACGCATTAGTGAAAACCGCATTCAAATCGGTTAAGCCGTTGACTTCGTACGCGCTAAAACGAATATCACGGGACCCGTACATTTTTCCGCAATCAAAAGCCTATATGTTAATCCAGAGTCTAAACTACTACCATACGAAATTTCATCAAAATCCGTTCAGTAGATTCTGAGATTAGCGCGTACAAGCGTACAGACAAACAGATATACAAACACACGAAAATTATAAAAATCATTGTTTTGGGTTCTATGTCGTTCATAAAGTCCCCCTGTGGGTTCAGTTGCGATTTTTTTATATGTATTGCTTGATATAACATTCTGTTAAAAAATTGTAGCAATACGAGTATTTTCTGTTTCTTTATAATTAAATAGCTTCATACAGATCCGGAATGAAACGGCAAACGAGTCACGTAGTCGATATTGTTCACTTTATGAAGTTACACGCTCCAGTAGGTTTTAAACAAAATCCTATTTTAAGACTTACTTTTAAGGCTGTCATTACCAAATGGCGCTTTTTATAAGTTTTTGAGCGCTCGGGAAATTCATCAACCGCAGGATTTATTCAATTCTTAGGCCATAAATACTTAACTGAGAATCGGTGCGATGCGAATTCCCAACGCAGGCAACTGTGACGAGATTGGCTGCGATACCATTTCATACGACAAGGAGATCGTATAATAATAATCAACTGACGTTTTCACACCAAGTCAATCTGGTTCCGTGGTAAGTTCTCGAAGAACTTGTGTTACGGGTACCAAACAACGGAAATATAATTAATACGTTTATACTACACTTAAATATAAGATTTTTTTATATTAGGTCTTTACCTATGAAATTGCCGTTTTGTATGAAAAAATTTAAACGATTTTTTTCATGTATTTTTTATTTGTATTAATCGAAGTAATCACCCATGCAATCATTGCATCTTTGCCAACGCAGTGGCAGTTTATTGATATCCTTCTTAAAGAAATAAGCTGGATGGGTGGCAACAAATTCTTCAAAGGCATTTTGTACTGCCTCTCGGGTATTGAATTTTTTTTCCCGTCAAGAAGTTATCCAAATTCTGGAAAAAGTAGTAGTCTGTAGGCGCAAAGTCTGTTGAGTAGGGCGGATGACGGAAAGCTTCCAACCCCAGTTCTTGCAACTTGGAGACCGTCTGCTGTGCAGTATGAGGTCGCGCGTTGTCGTGCAGGAGCAGCGGAGACGACCCATTGACCAATGCTGGTTGGAGATGTGCCAGATTCTCCATCATTGTGTTCAGTTCTTCACAGTACACATCTGCAGTAATGCTCACCCCGTTTGAGACCACCAAACAGTGACCATCACTTTTCTAGGGGTAAGTTTTCGTTTAGGGCATTGTTTAGGTGCTGAACCAGGATCCAACGAACTTGCTGAGCGCTTGCGGTTATCAAACAGAATCCATTTTTCATCGCAGGTAACAATGCGGTTCAAAATTCCTTCATTTGTGAATCTGTTGAGCAGAGCAAGGCACGTCTCGACGCGTACTTCGCGCTTGCGATCATTGAGTTCGTGGGGCACCCATTTGTCAAGCTTTTTTACCTTGCCAATTTGACGCAAATGGACCAATATTGTTTTGACGTTAACGTCGAAAGCTGCTGCTAATTCAGCCGTAGATTGTGTATCAGCTTCAGCAGCATCAGCTTCCACAATCGCCTTTAATTCGTCATTGTCGACCAAAGTCTTCGGACGACCGCGAGGTTAATTTTTCTTAGCCAAACAAAAATTATTTTGATTTTAAATAGCCAGTACTGCAGAATGGTAATTTCATAGGTAAATACCTATTATTATACACATATTTAATAGAAATCCATGACCCAGGAACACAGAAAACTTTTTGTTCCCTAGCGGGGTCCCGCCTTGAGCGCCAACGCGTTAACCACTGAGCCACAGAGGTTGTCGAATTGGTTAGAAGATGGTTTTCGACTTCTTCTTCTTCTGTTCTTAACTTTCTCTATAAACTGAGTAGTGATTAGGGTCCTGATAACAATAGTTGCAAACGTCAGCGCGACAATGCGGCTATGAGCTAGCGTCATGGGAACATTTGAGCCCGGCCGCGGCGGGGTGGGTTTTCTCCTAAGCCTCGCTTCGTAGGTACTGTATAGTGTATACTATATATATATTCCATTGTTTTATTTAATTTTTTAACCTTAGCTTATTAATTTTTTTTAGTTAAGTTTTTGTAATATGAAAATCATAAATGTTATATAATTTTAAAATAATATTATTAACACATTTTAAGAAAGTTATTACTACAAACAAGACTCCGGTGTTCTCACTATCTCGGCAAAAGAAACTCAATCGTTATTTTATGTTGGTTTTCTGATAAGCCCCGAATAAGTATTACCGATCTGTGAACCTCAACAAAACAATCACCAGTGACAATAATGATTAGACACTTTATTACAAAATAATTATTGTTATCTATTGTCAGTGGCGTGCACAGGATTATGACACTGGGTATGCGGCGAAGTACTCGGTCACAAAAACTTTTTCGTTTATAGATTTTTAGCATAGCTACAGCCAAGCGACGGATCTCCAAGTCGAAACCATGCCAACAGAGCAAGTCTTAGATGTACTACTATTCATGTACATCTTCTACGGCAACGCAGACAAAACAGCGATCGATCGTCGCGGTGGAAGAAATTCTAATAAGTAAAATAATAAGCATATTTTAAAATATTATAACTACTCATCAGTCAGTCAGCTTCAATTTTCACATATTCAAGGTTCCGGTTACTTGAGATTACTATATCCCGATGAAAATAAACGCAAGATTTCGGCCACCTCAAATATCTTATCCAAGTGAGTGAGGCCGCGGAATAGAAATTATTTAAATCTGAATATCCCGAATCAGTCCACAATGTACTAGAATTACTTAATAATATGCAAGGAAAACAATATAATTTAATCGTGTGTACACAACCACACAGCCAGTTATACGTTTCATAACTTTTAACATGAAATTTTCGAGTTTCATTATTTTTTTGCTGATTTAATTGTTGTAACTCGGGTACACACCTACCTTTAGACAGAATGTGAATCTTTTCACTGAATGACAATTCTGAGAACTTGTTATTTTTAATTTTTAATAAACACACATTATCAACGCAAACCTCACAATCAAATAACATTTTAAAAAGATCAACAAACGCACTAGTAAAAGCAAATCACTACAATTATTATAGAAACTCAGTAAGAAACTGTTATATGTACACACTTTCAAATGTTAAAATGAAAAATCTTTTAAGAAAACTATAAATAAACTGGAGCTTATTAGCAATGCTTATCACATGAAATATGCAATATGGCCCCCGCGAAACACAAAACGTTTCTTCTATTTAAACAAATAAAACCTTACTAAACAAAAATGCATAATGTGCATACGCGAATCATTAGATTCGCGTCGTATTATTTTTACTCGGATTATCGGCTACGAATAATTTCCGACAAGCCAGTTCGGTGGTTTGCGGAAGCGATCGGATAGCCGAACCTAAGCTCTCGGCTCGGCTCTCGGTTCGGCCACCGCCTGTCGCATGAGTTACCGCTATATAATCATGTCGATATTCATGGGTGTGTGCGTTTGCGAAGTATGAAAATTACACACACATGCGATGATTTTTCCTGCAGAACTTACCGGCATTAGTTGCTATTTATAAAATATTAGGCGTTTTTAAGTTATTATATTTTTTTAATTAATTTATTTACTATTAATTAAAGTCATCTAAAACGTACGAACGTTTTATTAAAATATCTGTGAATGACAAGTAAAGCATTGCATTTCTGCCTACAAGGAGCGCACGCCCCTGTCTATTGTTGCATACGTCTATTATTTATGAGAAAATAAAGCAAGAAGAAACAAACATGATTATGGGTTATCTGGAAAGCGCATTGCGATGAGTTGTATGTGTTCATATTTTTTTTACGATGCCACGTCGCAGTTTTTTGTGAAAGACTTTAAAGCCCAAATGGACTGAGCCAACGTCTTGTAATTATTCGACTCATTTTTTTTTTCAACTCAAAGAAAAATGTTTTTACTTTTTATATATATTTTGCCCTCTGGCGTGGCCTCGTTGTCTATGAAATGTATTTAGTAAGATATAATTTATAAGAGAAATGATAATATAATTTATATCCATATTTTTTTTTAATTTAGCAATTGTTGAGTTGAGCTCGAGACTTCGTTTTTCTAGTTCACATAGTTTCAGACTACATTACTAGTATAAACGGCCATGAAATCACGTACCTAAATTGCCACCAGTTCCTAGCTATACGATCTGTTCAGTTAGTCACTTCATAGTACTACTATTATGGTTAGTTCCTGTTATATTACTGTAACATTACAGTGATATTACTGCAGTCATAATTCCATTATTACATGCCCGAAGCTACGGCTATAAAAAGTTTTAAACACATCCAATCACCGGACGACCAGACGAATCAACAGACCGGGACTGTTCCTTCAAATTATTACGTCGTACATATTTGTTGTATCACTGTAATATATAATATATGTATGTATACACCGATGTGTTACCGGTGACGATATATGAAGCCGAAATAATTTACTTTTAAATACAAATAAAACAAAATGTTTAAAGTTTAGCTTGTACAAACCAATTTACTACTCAATGATGAGAAAATGAACTTGGTAGACTTTACTGTATTCCTAGGCATTACCCTAGATTGTAAATTACAGTGGGGTCCTCATATTGCTAACCTAGCAAATAGACTCAGTTCTGCAGCATATGCAGTCAAAAAAATTGAGATTTTTCAGATAAAGAAACGGCACGCCTGGTTTATTTCAGCTACTATCATAGTAGAATGTCTTATGACATATTTTTGTGGGTAAATGCTGCCGACATAAATTCAATATCTGTGCTGCATAATTCGTGCTATTTATAAAATGTCCCCTTTTGAATCTCGGAGAGAAAAGTTTAACGAAATAGGTGTACTGACGTCGCCTCTCAATATATTTTGGATAATATACGTTACAAAAAACTTAAGCAATATCAAGAAGAAAAGTGATTATCATTGTATAAACACTAGAAATAAGTATAAGCTAGATGTCAGTGATAAGACTTTGCAAAGTAAGTAAATATTTTAACGGCAAATGTACACGCCTATACAATAGGATCCCAGAAAACGTTCAAAACCTTTCCATTAATACATTTAAAAAATAGTCAAAGAACGTTTGTGTGCTAAAGCTTATTATAAAGTAAATGATTTTGTTAACGATTGCACACCTTGGGAACAAGATAAATGATGCTCCCGTCCAAGGCTGTCTCTATGTACTTGTGTACTTTTGACTTTTGTTATATTTAACATAGATTTAAGTTTACAATGTAAAATATAATCATATTTCTTTCAAAAGAACATTTTTCCATCTTTTTGCTAATGATGACCCCGTGCGAGTTTTTTTACGCCGATTCTTTTCTGCGAGTTAGGATTGAACCGGTGGTAGCTTTTTCTGTTGACATTCCGAAAAAAGCTTGTTAAGATTCATTTAGATTTTTTTTATTATTTCATTTCATTTCAAACGCGGTCGTTCACAATGGGCCTTGTCCATAAGATCCGTGTCGCTCAATGGGGCTATGCTCGAAGTCTCTCAGAGTCTGAGAGAGAAATAGAAATGAGGAAATCCGTAGCAGAACCTAACGTAATCTAAAGTTACCCGTAAAACAAGTTCTTAAAGAACTTACCACGGTACCAGACTAACATGGTGTGAAAGCGTCCATAGATATTATTATAATATCACTATATAACAAGTAACATACCCAGAACACTGGAGACGGAGAGGAGCGTCTGGAGCCACATCACGGCAACTGTTCACATCATCACATCACGTTACTGTATCACCGACACTGACATATTACGCCGAGAAACCTGAAACAAATAAAAAAAGGAATAGTTATAGTAAAAATATTATGTGTCGAAGCTAATTATACTCGTATTAACCTATTTTAACTGCTGAATTGACTGACAGTCCAGAATAGGAGTATAAGTAAGTATATTTGGCGAGAACACCAGCGCCATCTTGATTGGTGTTGATAGAGTCCAGTCTGACAAGCTTGCGCGTTCGGTTTGGTGAGGGTGGGGATCTCGTTTTCCCTCCAAGGAACGATCACGGAACACTAAACTACTAGCCGTCGTGGCGAGAGGTTCGGTTCGGGAACTATCGTTGTTCATGTTAAAAAGTGACAGTGAAAATAAGTGCAAAGTCGTTATCATTTCAATAGACAGTGAAAAGTGATTAAAATGGTGTGAAGTGTTTAGTTTTATTACTATTGAGAATAAAAGTGAAGTAATGTTGTTTCTTGTCTTTTCATTTTAATCTTTTCATCAAACCAACACTACCCATGTTATGGCCATATTAAGCCCACATTTGAGTTTGAGAGCCAGTACTTACCACCAGTACGTACCAGTACGATGTTGGAGGTGTGTTAATTCCCCTGTCTTCGTGATATAATTATAATACAAGTAAAATTGACGATTACCAAATGTTATATACCAATGCTAGCCATACATGGAAGTGCATGAGTACACGGAAGTGCATGCGCGCACTGACATATAAATTGTGTTGACTCTTTTATGTGTGCCCTAAAATCGATAACCTGCATGCAAATGGTGGAGGAAGAAGGTGCCAGTGCACGCAATGCTTAAAGATATACCAGACAAGTTTGGCGTACTGGTAAACCGGGGCGTGTATGTTACACAACTGTGCAGGTTTCCATGCAGTATCAGCTTAAGCTTACAGATATAACTGTGCATGCAAACCTGTCAGTAAAACATACATGTATGGCTAGCTTAATGGATGATAAACAGTTAAAAGTTATAAATGGATATCAAAATATGGAATAAGAATAAGAATAGTTCAACTCGCACTTGGTCGGTTTTAGAAATATACGCGACAAGCTGTCTAAAATTATATCAACGATAAAAAATGACGTTTAAAAATGTTAATCTTTTAATATACTTATTATGCGTTTAAAAAAGTGTACCTACTGTACAATATTTATAATTAGTTATTAATTTTGCCCAAGACTTCGTGCGAGCTAAAGGAAACCACGTAAAAACCGTACATTTTGCAACCATAAAAAGTAGGCTGTCCTTCCCCGTAGTCTACTATAGCACAGATTAAAGAAAGAGGCACAGATAAACAGCTACATAATTAAATTTGGATTGATTGCACTACTACAAGCATACGGTGTATCCAATATTGTGTGGAAAAATTGTGGGCTGTTGAAGGGGACATCAAAATTTTCAAATTTGGATCGATTTGAACGTTCTATGAAAGCTGTTTCTCTGTACGTTAGTTTAAATATTTTCTACTCTGTGACTAAAGAGTAATTCTGTGCCTCAATAAAGTTCAAAAAATTTCATCAAAAACAGTGCAGTAGTTTCGGAGCATATTCAATGCAAATAAACAAACAAACAAATCTTTCCTTTTTATAATATTAGTATAGATGATGATGGTGTTCATTACATTTCTATTGGCTGGGCATATTTATTAGTGCTGGAGTATTTTATAGGTCATTCTCTTCGATAAAGCATACTAAGCTAGTTTAATTAATATTCATTGGGAGAGCGGAGCAGTAAAAGTGCCAAAGCGGTCCGTAAGACTTTCGAGTTCCACTGTACTCCGGAGATTCCTTTGATTCATTTTACATTCAAGTAAGCGCTTGGAGCGTGCGAATCGGAAGATGTGTCGGAGCTCATGCTAGTAGGTACAAAATTATGTTATACTAGCTTGTTTCGCGTAGTAAGAGTTCATAAGTTTTAGCATGAAAGAGTAACAAACGTCCATCTCTCCATCCATCCTCACAAACTTTCTCGTTTATAATAGTAGTAGGACAAGCTGTCCCGACACACGTTATTCTGTATCAACTTTGAACAGGAATAAATAAATAACTAATATAACAACTACAACCTACACCTACAACTACATCTACACTCATAACTACACCTTATCCTACACCTACAACCCACACTTATAGCTTTTTCAACATTTCTCACCATTCAAACATTCCTTGTACCTCCACAATTATTTCATATATAAATAAATAACTAATATAACAACTACAACCTACACCTACAACTACATCTACACTCATAACTACACCTTATCCTACACCTACAACCTACACATATAGCTTTTTCAACATTTCTCACCATTCAAACCTTCCTTGTACCTCCACAATTATTTCAAGACCAAAATAAGCTAAATAGGTCCTGCCGTTCTCGAGTTTAGCGAGACATTGGAATTGCAATCAAATTTTATTTATAAGAAAGAAGAAGAAGCTTATTTTTTAAAGAAGACGTTTTTTGTAATGAAAAATACTTTAGGCGTGTTGGACATTTTTTGAGATGGTATAAGACCAATGAACCTACGACACTGCTACCGCCATCGGTACGGTATGAGATAGGGTGTGGCGGGCGGGTCGCGCACCGCATGCTTGCATGTGCGCTTTTATCAGAGTTTAATTTTGTGGCTGTGGGATTACATATTTTATTAAGGAATTTTTTGTCTGATTTTAAATTATGCATGGGATGCCACTTAAATGATATCGAATAAAACCACATAAGCCTTGAACTCTGGGAGTGTGATCTCTGGTATGACGAAAGAATCGAATTGTTGAACAGCGTCCATTGTGTTTCTAGGGTTGTGTACTATAAAGATCTCGTGGGCTGCGCGAAGAACTTCTGGGTTTTCAAACGTTTTTGTCATAAGTACTATTGGAAATAATGCAACACTTTTTTGTCATTATAAATGCATTGTAATTAATTGTCATATTATAAATTAAAACATTTAATTACATTCTGTCTTGTAGTCATCAAAAAAAAATCATCTTATTCCAGTGCTGCTTCCCCTTTAATTCTGACTTTTTGTCATCACAAATTTTGCTGTGTCCCGTTTTGCTTGGGGAGGGAAACTGGAATACTTCCTACTCCTCCTACAATCTTCTGATTAATTTCGTTTCGGGTTCCAAGACAGATTTAGCATGTCCCCCGGGCACCCCTGAGATCATATCAAGTTTTTTTGCGGTTGGTTACCACTGTCGATCCTGGTTACACAGGAGTTGCAGTGGTGGGTAAGTGTGGTGGGCTAATTGCCCGTTTAAAAAAAAAGCCTTGAAATCGACATGTCTAATGTATATTGTCTATTCTGTAGCTAACAAGCTACGAGTTAGCTACGAGCCGCTACGGTCTACGGGCTACGAGCTACGCGCTACAGATAACTAGACGTCCAATAGTTTTCGTTTGATACAATCAACGTGTCGTCCAATTTACTTTGCTGAAATAACTCTACTGTTAGGTTTTGGCTGCAACTAATCGATTGCTTTGATCGTCTGAACATCTCAATAAAACTGGTCTTTGCTGTAGGAAAATGTAGAACATAATGTTTTGAAAGCTACGTACGTGTACAAAAATGTTTTTAATAATATCATACCACTTTTTTTACACTTTTCCACATTATATAGCTTTTCACAATAATTTGTATATAAAGACGTCCGGTTTCGATTAACTCATCATAAAATGTTTTTTTTGGCTTGATTTTGGTTTGATTATATTTGTGATTGATTTTGCAAAGCGTTACACGTAGTGTTTATGTAAAGACGTTCAGGTAAAAATGATATATCTAGAAATAAAAAGGATTTTTATATTAGCAGTAAATTATGTGCCAAAATTTTCTGTATTTGATTTGAGAAAATGATATAACATTTACGTACGTTACGTATTGGATAGGAACAACGAAGAATGAAACCTACGTATCTTTCATTCTTCGTTTTTCCTATCCAATAACTTGCATCAAGACAAATTTTCGATCGCAAAAGCACTATCTATAGAATTTACACCTAGATAATTAATTAAAGAATGCCCGTGCTAAGTCGGCGACCTGTAATGTATTACCACTCGAAGTTTAAAGCCACTAATGTCCCCGGTTTCCCCGCCGTCCATTATCCGGGGGACAGGGCACACTTAAGCGTAATTTTATATTCTCTTTGGTTACCTGAGAACTCTTGTTTAATGGGATAAGGTTCTATATTCATCACGTCACGTGCTATGGAGTTGTATTGGAAAGTTTATATTTGAAAATTACATTATAATAATCCACCACAATGCTACAGGGAAAAGTACTAAAAATGTTTTTGAGAAATTACAGAAAAACATTTGAATAAAAATTGCTCATTATTTTTAAATAATATGTATTTGGCTAATATTGAGAGCGCATAACGCACCTAATAAAATAAATAAAACTTGAACTCCTAGCTTTTTCGCGTAGCCACTACATAAAATAATAGTATATAGCAAGTGCTATGTACGTAGTGTATAACGGGCGAGAAAACTCAGAAAAGTAAGCACTTTTCTGAGTTTTCTCGCCTCGTTTTCTTAGCTTTGATAGATTTAATACAACACGAATGAAGCTATGGTCAAATGTAGTGCCCTGTGACATTTCGTCAAAAGGCCACGGGTCAGCAGGTAATAAACTTTTTATCGCATCCCATGACACTCATGTAAATACATTAACATAATATTTAACTGTTCATTTATTCGTCATTAAAATCTTTATTACTCATAAAATACATGCGATTGTATATTTTGTGAATGATCTTATATTAGCTGACCGTATAACAGAATTTAAAGTGAATGCTGCAGGTCTAAGATAGCCACATTAAGTGAATCGTATTATGAAACATCGTATTTTCAATAATTTGGCTTAAATAAGAAAGAGAGTAGTTTGAGATTGAGGATGGAAGATCTAGTGATTAGCTTCAGATCTAGAATTGCCTATGAATGTAGCCATTTTAGACCTGGCCCTTATAATTATCTGGCCGCGCCGAAGTTGCTGCAGAAACTTTATCGTTTACTAAAGGTAGCATTCAGTTCTTAGCGACTTCCACTTGCGACTGCAATGCGCGACTGCGATCGGCAACCGCAACTAGCGAACCAGTAAATTCTCTGGCCACATCATGTGTCGCGCGACGCGGTCGCGGGATTTGTTTTGTGCTCCATATATAGTCATACTAAACATTGTGTCTCACGACTCGGATAAATTAAACTAAGTCTAGTGTCAGTATACGGTTATTGAGAAAGTCTAATTCGTACACACTACAACCCGACATCGAACCTGCACTATGACGTGTGTGACTCAGGGGGTATATTCACTATAGGTCATGGACGCTCTTATAATAAAACAAGACATGTCCTAGAAAATAAAATATTTGATTAATAAAAGGTAAAATAAGAGAGTGTTTTAATTATTCTTTTATTTTTCATAAACAGAGTACCTACAATACATAACCACTTTTTTGTTTGATGACATTCTTATACTAAGGCGGGTCAATAAGTCCGTGACTTTTTGAATTTCTAACCTCCTTACTGAAAAAGCAACAATACTCCTGTCAACAGGCATCTGTCAGTTGACTCCTATCAAAATTTGAACTTGCTGCGTCAGTTAGTTTGTGTTTTACAGCTATCTTTATCAGACTATCCAGTAACTTAAGGAAACAATGGAAAAAAGTGAATTTCGTGTGCTTATTAAGCATTATTTTTTGCAAAAAAAAACCATTACCGAGACCAAGGCTAAGCTTGATAAATACTATAAGGACTCTGCACCATCGATTTCAATGGTAAAAAAGTGGTTTACTAAATTTCGTTGTGGCCGTACAAGCACTGAAGATGCCGAACGTCCTGGACGCCCAGTTGAGGTCTCTACACCCGAAACAATCGAAAAAATTCACGATATGGTGTTGGCCGACCGAAGATTGAAAGTGCAAGAGATTGTGGAAGCCATAGGCATCTCGCATGGCTCAGTGATTTCAATTTTGAATGATCACTTGGGCATGAGAAAGCTTTCCGCAAGTCGACCACAAACGCAATCGTGTAACAACTTCACAGGAAGGTTTGGCGTTGTTTAATCACAATATGGAGGAGTTTTTGCGCCGTTTTGTAACCGTGGACGAAACATGGATCCATCACAACACACCAGAGACCAAACAACAGTCAAAACAGTGGGTTTCTAAGGGTGAATCGGCGCCAAAGAAGGCCAAGGTGGGTTTGTCAGCCAATAAAGTTATGGCGACTGTTTTTTGGGATGCACGTGGGATAATCCACATTGACTATCTTCAAAAGGGAAGAACAATTAATGGGGAATATTATGCCAACTTATTGGACCGCTTCAATGAGGATTTGAAAAAAAACCGACCTCATTTGGCCAAGAAAAAAGTTCTTTTTCACCAAGACAATGCAAGGGTGCACACACGTGCAGTTGCCATGGCAAAAATCCATGAATTGGGCTATGAATTGCTCCCACATCCACCCTATTCTCCAGATTTGGCTCCGAGTGACTACTTCTTGTTCCCAAACCTGAAAAAATGGCTCGGTGGAAAAAGATTTGACTCCAATGATGAAGTCATCTCGCAAACGAAGGCCTATTTTGAGGACCTCGACAAATCATATTTTTTGGAAGGGAAAAAAAAATTGGAGAAACGTTGGACAAAGTGTTTAGAGCTCAAGGGGGATTACGTTGAAAAATAAAATGATTTATTTATCGAAAAATCTGTTTTATTCCAAAAGTCACGGACTTATTGACCCGCCCTCGTATTATAAAGCATAAATATTCATTGATCACAAATTTAATATTATTAATAATTTTTTATTTGTCGTCATGACAACGAACATCACATCACAATTTTTGATCTCACATGACATACTCGTAAAAAGTCAAACACGAAATTCGAAAATTCAGACGTCCCGTCGACGTCACACAATTTTCCACTATTGTCGTACGCGATTGGAGAATTGTGGAAACACCGTATGCTTGTAGTAGTGCAACCAATTCGAGATTTAGTATGTAGCTGATTATCTTTCTTTAATCTGTGTCATGGTTGCGCGTCACGGTTGCTAGAAACTAAATGATACTTTTACTTTCGCTTCAGGCACTGAAGCGAGGGTAGGTATAAGTAGGCGGTGTAGAGAAGATATAAAAAAACCGAATGCGGCAACTGCGGCGCCTGTGGAACGACCAGATCTGCGTTTCCCGTTTACCCTTAGTATGTTAAATTCTGTCAATCCGTTTGTCATCGGATCGGATCAATGTATACGGATAGCTCTGTGAGAATAGCTCGGTGTGGATAGTTTGATTTTCCTTGTTATTCAAAACCTGTCCAATCTTTGATTAAATTTCCTTCGATCGAAAAATCTGGTGTAAGTGATATCTGAAAGTTGATATTGAGGTGGTTATATTTTGTGAGTCTTTTAGCCAGCTTTTGGTGTAGCTCCTCACTTTTCTATCGTCTATCACGGCTCTCATCTATAATACATATAATAAGTGACTACCACATACAATAAAGAATATAAATTGTAAATTCAACTAAGCTGATAGGCCCGCGGCGGCGCGGCAGGTAAATGAAAAAAATATGTTAACAATTTTTTAACGTTCTAAATACTTAGTTCATATAAATTTGTTTATTAAATAATAATAAAATACAATGCATAATAAATGTTAATAATTTACGAAACCTTTAGTTATCGTTTGATTTTTATTACATAATATGAACAGTTGGTATCGACCCCTGTTCATAACCGAAGGTAACACATGAGCCAATATCGAGAAATATTGCGTTACCGCCGCAGCTGTTGCTATGGTAACAGTTTATTTGACAGCATCACGTTAACGCAATAGAGGCTATGGTCGTATAGGTACATATGAGATTTGTTAAGGTTTTGCTTCGCAAATCTATATTTTGTTAATTTTACGAATATTAGAAATCCTAATACCTATTATCAATACTAATAAAATATATACTTATATTTTAAACAAGCAAGATTTGATCGTTTGTTTTTTTACATTAAATAGACTCTTAAACTACTGGACCGATTTGCTGACATTTGGCACGTATATATAATAAACCACGGGTAGGATATTATAGGCTACTTTTGACTGGGGAAAAATGTACGGTTCCCGCAGTTTTACCTTTTGCGCGCACGAAGTCCCGGAAACACCCAGTTTATAGATATTTAAGGACATGGCTAACAGCAGGCAGGTTATAATTCGAAATATTATTAATGTGTACTTGTAATACATCATAAAACTTCATAATAATATGAAAACTAATAACATGAATAAAATACCACCCAGATAATTCCAAACAGGTGATATCACAAGTATTATTTATTCTAAGAGAATGGTCATAGCTAATGTAAATTTTAATCTCACAAATAAATGTTTGTTTGTGCTGTCGTATCGTTTCGCAAATAATTCTATTAAATCTGCTGTTTTGAGGACTTAAGTGGTAACAACTATCTTAATTTTCGTCAGGTTGACAGGTAACACGGGTTTCGAAACTTAGTGATAATAAATTCGCTCAAATGTTTTGTATTACCTTTAGGTCGACTTGACAGTAAGCGACGATTTTTTTAAACTCAATGATTCAGTCGTGCATCCGAATCTGATACAACATTATGATTAGGCATTCTCAACAATAATTATTACAGTATTCGCTGAGCGAAGTAACCATTATTTAAATACTAAAAGCGTATATATAACGTATGCTTACTCAGCTTATAGGGCGAGGCCACAACAGTGCGTAGCGACGACGCATCGCCGAAAACGACGTCACATTGCAATACAATTAACATGAATTGTATGACGTCGTTGTACAATGGCGTATGAGCAAGGCCACAACGCATCGTGGCAACGCAACGCCATTCTTATAACATACTCTTAGACAATGTATTAGGTAGTGTCTGGGTGATATGTAAGCGGCCTTAACAAAACTTCTTCTTCGTTTCGTGGCACAAAGTTTCATTGCCGCGTAATCTATTTTATTTTTTCGACAATATTTTTATTTTTATTTTAATATGATGCGGTTTAAAAAAATACATACAAAAGCAAAACAACGTTTGCCGGGTCAGCTAGTATCTAATATAGCTGGTGCTTTTTAAGTCAGTGTCCAAACTTTCAGAAGTGAATTTCAAAAGTTTAGAGTATTCTTGAATATAAGCAACTTTTACTATGGGATCAACTTTCCTACTTGAAAATAAATCAGCTGTTTCATACAAAGGGCTACGACAAAGATAGCATTTTGTAGGAAATAGCTGATTATTTTAACTGATATTCAACAGTATATTCACTCCTGAAAGTTTGGACACTGAGTGAAAAAACCCCCTGTATATATATATATATATATATATATATATATATATATATATATATATATATATATATATATATATGTAAAGAAAAATGTGATTTTCTTTTGAATATTCCCGCGCATCAAGCGCCATCGAGGCAGAATTGTGAATTTATACTCTATAGTCTAGAGTGACGGATCTGGCCTATTATGAGAAAGCATTAGTGTCAAAGTACCTTTTCATTTAAATTTTATTTGTAATAAGTTAATAATTGTGTTTTAGGATCGATATTGTAATTAATAACATTAAATGTCGTTTCTTTTCTTACAGAGAAACTCAGTTTGTTTTGATTAACCTTGTCGTCCTAATCACTACAAATAAAAACCACATCATCTTATAAAACGAAATTTATTGTCAAAATGAAAATGGAAAAATTAAAATTTACTTTTCAAGTTAAATCATTGATAGACGGTAAGACAAACTACATTGCCATAACCTCAATTACCACACAAGACGACAAAGTCTTTTTAATCCCGGAGGAATATCAAGCAGTATCACAGTATCACAAACATATCCAGACCTCTAAAGCTTTCGCTACAGTGAAAAATACATTGAAGAAAAGATATCAAAGCAGAAGCGTATGGATAAAAATGACAAATGATCTGTTACAAACATACTGTGATGAAGATGAAAACATGATTTTCCAAGACCAATTCCTTGAGGATATCACCGAGGAACAGTCAGCTACTGTCAATAAGAAGAATTTAGATGAACATATAGTAAAATTTCTGGAAAAATTGATTGAAAGTCAACAAAACAAAGAAAAACAAAGTATAAAAAAATTTGCCGATAGGTTTGTGATTGAAAAATTTGATGGAAAAAGTGTAAATGCATATAACTGGATGGAAACATTTGAAAAAGAATGTACAAGGTTTGACGTAGTAAAAGAGGAAGAAAAAATTGAAATTTTCAGATTATTTCTTAAGAAATCCTGCACTGATTGGTACTCTTCCATGATGATCAAACATAGCTTACAATCGGAGTGGGCTGAATGGAAATCAAACTTTTTGCAAACCTATGCCAGTAAAGGTTGGTCTACAAGCAAGTATGCTTTATTTTTCAAATACCAATCAGGGTCTCTTTTAGAATATGCCATCAAAAAAGAAAAACTTCTACTAGAAGTAAGAAAAACAGTAGATCAAGGGACTCTTATTGACATAATTGCCGCTGGCGTACCGGACTTTATAACAGATAGAATTAACAAAGATGAAATTGCAGAAACAAAAGACTTATTTAATGAACTTGGCAAGTTAGAACATTTAGTTGCAAAGAAGAAATTTATTTAAAAAAAAGATGATAAGCCAACGAAGGAAAAATGTAGTATTTATGAAAGTTTACAAAAAGGTGTGCGATATCATTCAGAAGATGCCTGTTGGTTCAAAACAAAAATTAATAATGGAAAAGACAGAAATTATAAACAAATAAAGCACATTAATAATTCAGAATTGGAATGTGAACTACAATATGAAGAACCAAAAAACTAATAGCGCCGCCATTAATTAAAGTAAAATTATTATTAAATAAGAGTATAAACATATATGGAATCTATGACTCTGGCTCAAATGTGTCATTGATAAACTCAAAGTTATTGAGGATAAACAACAAAGAATTAAGTTACTCAAGCAATACTAATTTAAAAACAATTAATGGCGTTAGAAAGGCAAATGGCTTAATATCACTAGATATAACCATATTTAATGTGGAGAAAAAAATGAATGTTTTTGTAATAGACAAAAATAATTTTGATTGCGATTTTTTAATCGGATTAGACTGTATAAAAGAATTTTTCTTAGTTCAAAATGAAAACTTGAAAATCTTTCAAAAAATTCCTATACAAAAAACTGAAGTTGTTTCTAAGGAAACAAATAAATCGAGTATTAACATTTCTAAGGAAATAAAGTCAGACAATTTGGTAAATTTCAACACGAACTTCAATAGAGAAAATTTTAAAAAGTGGGTAAATCATCTAGATTATCAACAACAAGCAGTAATTGACGACCTAATTTCAAAAAATAAATCTGCATTTGCAAAGGACAAATATGACATTGGAATGGTTACAGATTATGAAGCACACATAGAAAAATATTGCAGTAAAAGGCCATATCGTTGCACAATAGAAGATAAAAAATAAAATTGAGAACCAAATTGGAAAATTATTAGAAAAAAAAAAAAATAGAAGAATCATATAGCCCGTTTGCAGCTCCAGTTATGATGGCTTACAAAAGAGACAAAAATAAAAAGTCAAGATTGTGCATAGATTTTCGAGACCTAAATAAGATTGTTGTTCCACAATCACAACCGTTTCCCCTCATTGAGGACCTAATCGTAAAAACTAGAGATTGCAAGTATTTCTCTACACTGGACCTGAATTTAGCGTTTTGGTCAATACCTTTGCGTGTCACAGACAGATACAAGACTGCATTCATCACCCAAGATGGTCATTTTCAATGGACCTGTTTGCCATTCGGCTTAAAGACATCCCCAGCTATATTTCAAAGAATAATGTGTAATATAATACGAAAACACAAGCTTGGAGATTTCAAAGTATGTTACATCGATGACATCTTAATATTCTCAAAATCATTCTCAGAACATATCAGGTATCTGGAGCAGCTGTTTCAAGCAATTAAAAGTGAAGGTTTAAGACTAAAATTTTCTATATTTAAATTTGCATCGGACTCAGTTAAGTACTTAGGTCACATAATATAGAATAATTCAATTAGACCTCTGAAAGACAACTTAATATCAATAAAAAATTTCCCTATTCCAAAAACACAAAAAAATGTGAGACAATTTTTAGGAAAAATAAACTTTTATCATAAGTATGTGCCAGGAATCGCAATAAAATTGGAACCACTACATAACCTATTAAGGAAAGGACAAATTTTTAACTGGACTAAAACATACCAAGAATCATTCAATGAAATGAAACAAATATTATGTTCTCACCCAATATTGACCATTTTTGATCCAAACTTACCTATCCACATATACACAGATGCCAGTATTCTAGGAGTAGGAGCAGTCCTCAAACAGCCACAAGAAAACAATGAAGAGAGACCAGTGGCATACTTCTCGAAAAAACTGAATGAAGTTCAAAAAAGGAAGAAAGCTATATACCTTGAATGCCTAGCAATTAAAGAATGTGTGAAGTATTGGCAACATCTGTTGATAGGTAGGAAGTTTACTGTTTTTTCAGATCATAAGCCCTTAGAGAATATGAACATAAAATCAAGAACAGATGAAGAACTAGGAGATCTGACATACTACTTATCACAATATGATTTCCAAATTAAATATGCTCCAGGAAAATACAACAACGGCTGTCTAAGCAGAAACCCAGTCCTAGAAGCAAATGAAAACCTGGATAAACAATTGAAAATAGTCAATATAATAACATTAGAGGATATCTTAAAAGACCAAGGTAAAAATGATACGATACAGTGTAATAAAGACAAGTTAATAACAAAAAATAATGTTTATTACAAAATAGTTAAGAAAAATGAAAAGATAATCCTATCAGAGAAATTCAGTATAAAATTTATTAAAGATGTACATGCAGATCTGGGTCATATCGGAATTAAACAAATGCAAATAATGATTAGCTCATGGTACACAGCAAAAAATTTGACAAAAAACATAAAAAGAATCTGTGAAAGTTGTATAGTATGTATTAAGAACAAATCAAGAGGACAAAACAAATATGGATTGATGTCCCATTTGGGTCCCGCCACAAAACCTTTTCAGATATGTTCTATTGATACAATTGGAGGATTTGGGAGCTCAAGATCAACAAAGAGATACTTGCACTTACTGTCGGACCATTTCACAAGGTATGCATACATTTTGACATCAAGCACACAAAATGCAAATGATTTCACGAAACTTGTGAGGAACTGTGCGGAAACTAACGACATTGGCATGATTCTCGCAGACCAATATCCAGGTATCAATTCTAAAGAATTCAAAAATTATTTGAAAGAACAGAATATTCCGATAATTTTTACTGCTGTAGACTCGCCCTTCTCAAATGGATTAAATGAAAGACTAAATCAGACGTTAGTCAATAAAATCAGATGCAAGATAAATGAAACCAACGCTAAGATAGCATGGACAACTATAGCACGAAATTGTGTAAAGAGCTATAATAAAACTGAACATACTGTTACTGGATATGCTCCAGACCTTCTAAATGGTACAGATGTCACAATTTTACCAAATGAACTGAAACTTAAAAGGACCGAGTATGATTTGATCCAAGATAGGAAAAAAGCTTTGGAAAATTATATATATATATATATATATATATATATATATATATATATATATATATATATATATATATATATATATATATGAATTAGACGAAAAAATGTTTTAATTGTTATTATCGTATCGCATTCTATCGCTTTGTGCGCTGTTAGGACGCACAAGGAAATTGTCTTTTTAAAAAAAGAAAAATATTGACTTTTATGCACACGTCTAGCACGGTTGGAACTTGGATGGAGTCTGATGGGAATGGGAATGCAACCGAAGCTGCTAGACAAGGGTAATACTGGATAGATAGGAAAAGGGCTGGCGAAGGGATAAGGCATACATACTACAGTTACAACAGTACGTAACTTGAATTTGATAATATTCGAGGCCACAAATTAAAATGATATGTTTGGGTCCTTTTGGCCGCCATTCTTCACGCTACATTGGTTTTTTCCCAACCCGTTCCCGAATGTACACAATGCAAACAACGTCCCAGAGCTTAGTATTGATATAAAAGTACACAGAATATATGAAAATGTGATGGATCATTTATTTGGAATACAGTATATTTGCGATTCAAACACGTGACGTATATATATATATATATATATATATATATATATATATATATATATGTATATATATATATATATATATATATATATATATATATATATATATATATATATATATATATATATATATATATATATATAATTTTTTTTGTTTAGTACATATTTATCTCTTATCTAAGTCAACGGACATTATTTATGAAATGGATCAGGAAACGACTAGACCAATGTCCTGTTGGTAAGAGATTACTGTCGTCCATGGACACTTGTAATACTAGAGAAGTTACATAACGTTAACTTCTCTGGTGTTGCGCACTTTCGTTCCTAGTTCTCAAAATCCCCAACCCTCCTTGGGCCTGCGCTAACCTCACTCACACGGCGAAACACAACGTATGCGTTATTTCACGCCACTTTTTTGTGAGGCTATGATTTTTATCCGGTCAAATCGGCCCACTCGTACTAAAGCATGTCTATCCCATGCCAAGGGCATTGGTGTTATTGCCCATAGTAATTAGATCGGAGGTGTTACGCCGCATCTGTCGGTGCTTACACTAGGTGCTAAAGCCTTCGCATTTAACACCTAGTGTAGCCGTAATGTAGCTATATTATATAGTGTAAGTCACTTAACACCAGTTGGGCTGTACCTATACCGATCCACTGGTGTTACGTGGCTTACTTTATTAATACACGGCGGGGACGCGACGGTTTAGTCGTTATTTATGCCCTGTAATGAAATAGCGGTGTGTGTGAAGTTCACTATTTAGTAAATGTTGCTCAAAGCTTCAGTTAGCTCTATTCGTCTATTTAATTTACTTTGTAGATATTTCAATATTTTTACTATATGTTAATTGAAAACCAAAAATATAACTCTCTCTTATTTATAAAAATATTGCACAAAGATAATGAAATTAAAACCTGTATCTCATTATTAATAAAAAAAATAACCACGGATCCGCTGATCAATGTTGCTGTCCAGGTCTGTCAAGTGGTTTTTCCAACGGACAAAGACAGCAACACGGATTAGCATATCCGTGGTGTATATTTTTTTTGTTTAATAAGGAGATACAGGTTTTAATTTCATTGTCCTTCTATTTAGAAATTTATATATATTTTAAACTTTAAACTAGCTAATATTGTTTCTATAATCGGAACCTCTAAATCGGGCGGCAAGTATTTCCATGATATGTAATAAATCGATCTAGCTAGGTCAAGCCCTGAAAAACTGTGCATTTTAAGGTTACATATTATGCTTTTCTTTTCGACGTACAACAATATGTCAACAATTTCGATACTAATTTATGTCAGTCAGATTGGCAGTTCGGTACGCGTGTGCATAATTTTTGCGTTGTTCGTAAATTCGGAATGTGGTGGTTTTGAATCCCGGTCAGATAAATATTTTTGTGATTCTTTTATTTTAGTTACTTTACTTAAGTTTAAACTCATCGCAATGTTCGATCTCCCAGGTATTAACTGTATTATTATGTTAACTGAATACGTTTGATAAGTAGAAATTAACGATGCATTACAGCGGCAACCCATAATCGGACCGAAATAAATATAGAGAGATAAAATTAAATTCACGCACTGAAAGACCACTAGCTGTATGAGGGTTTCAGCCCACACAAACATAATCTTACTCCTAAACTATACGTTTGTTTTCGGTTCTTATCGGAACAAAATAGGGGGAATTTTCGTAGGTTTTAGTATAATTTACGTAGCGGAATCAATGTAATAATTTCATGGAAAATATGTTCGTCAACGATTTTGTTACTTAGTTTTCATATTATTTTAGAATTATTTACATATCTTTTTTTTTGTAGCATTTTAAGTTTTGGAGTAGTTATTATTTTTTATTTTTTTTAGTACTTACCTACTTTTATATTTTGTAAATATTTTATTTCCTGTATGTATTAATATTGTTATGTATATATTTTTGTGTGTCTTAATAAATTTACATATCAGGATATCTATACTATAAAATTATTAAGAGAACGATTTGTTTGATTGTTTGCATTGAATAGGCTCCGAAACTACTGGACCGATTTTGATGAAATTTGGCACAGATATAGAGCAGACCACGAGAAAGTACATAGGCTACTTTTTATTACGGAAAAATGTACGGTTTCTGCGAGATTTTCTTTTACGCGCACGAAGTAGCGGGCAACAACTGGTATGAATATAAATAAAAACCTTATAATATTGTGAAGTATTTTGGTCCCCCTTCAGATCAACCATTTTAATCATAACTACAAACAACAACTGCAAATACAGAAACAAAACAAATTACACATACAATACATTATGGAAACTAATATAAGCTGCCGTTCCGATTTATACCCAAACAGCGACGGAGCACGCAATAAGCCGAGCCGATATAAATTTGCAAGGAGATTTAAAAGTAAAGTTATTTCGCCAAGACGTTTTGCGCGCCAATAAAACCCTGAATAGTGCTATCGAGAGGCTTTGAGGCAATAAATATTCTCAGGCTCGCAATTCTTTTGATCAACCGTCGCTTTCACCTGCATAAAATCACGTTGAGCTCCTCAATAGTTCATAATGAGGAATTAATATTTATGGGACATATTTCCATTGCTTTTGAGGAATTTAAGGCTCCTTTGAAATGTTTTAATGGGTCAATGAATAGTGGAATAAATTCTCTACTCTCTAGATACGAGTATGTAACATCTCGGTAGTTACGATTGGCGCTATATCTCTTCTTCGAAATTTGTCTCAAAACCTTTGAGGCCCTATGAGAAAAACGAAACCTGAACCTATGCGTATAATTGCAAGGCACGCATAGACATAGGGATTTACGGGTAGGACGTTTTATATAATGTACAACATTGTATATAATGTAATCATCGATTGATATTTGACTATTTTAAAACTATATAAATGCGACCACATTGTTCATGTAAAAAATTTACTTGGACGCTATTTCGTATCTAAGCACTATAACAATCTAACCAACAACATGTCAGGAGATGTCTAAGGAGGGTTCCGTTACTATCAACGCGTAATAGGTTTTTTCAAATTACTTCAAAACTTAGTGTCCGATTTCGTTCAAAATAATTTTTCTATAGAGTTTTTAGCATGATCTATCAGCATGGATACTTAGAAGCTTCTATTTCCTATAGTTAAGAAATGCTAGGCCCCCCCCCCTACCATCTTACAAACTACTTTGGAGGCCGGTCGAAAATGGTCGACTTTGTAAAAAAAGGATTGTGTGGTTTTATGAAACCACGGTAAAAGTGAAACTTAATAACAAAATAGCGTGGAGCACTGGCACAAATGAGTACTAGTCTATACACTACACGGTCAGCTGATGCGAACTATAGGCGCCGCCATATTGGCCTCGCCTGCTCTGACGAGCGCCTTTCACTTTATCCCTACTCCGCGGACGACCGTCACGCGACATGCAACACACAGACGAAAAAGTTTGAGACGATGTAATAAAAAGTTTCACTTTAAAAGGTATGTATAAAACCATTGCCTTTATTTTGAAATACCTATTCAACGACATCCCCACACGGTGGGGTAGAGTGAAATAATATTTTCTTCCCCACCCCTAAAATATAAAATTATTATTATTTTATGATGCCAAAACCGAGATCTATACACAATCTATAACTTATATTGTAACTATATACAATTTCATTCATTTAAATTCATAATTACAAAAGCTAGAAGCGCGAACAGACAAACAGACAGACAGACGGACGGACATAGCGAAACTAAGTGTTACTTGTATATTACGGAACCCTAAAAAGTAAGTGAAAATGTATATGACGCCCTCGTTTGTTGTTCTTGGAACAGGAACAGTGATGGTAAATTCAAACTGAGACCAACATTAGGCCAACAAGCTGCATAAACCAGCTAACTGGTAAAGGCAACACCTAAACTAGAAAACTTTCTTGAATCTGACAAACCGAATATTCGTCTATTCGATATGAGAAATTCAATTTTAGAAGTTTGAAGCTTGGAATTTATGGTGCGACGAAACAGCTGTGAGTGATTTGAAATAGCTGGGTGACAGATGTATTTCATAGTGACGCTGATATACGAACGTAAGAAACCCACTCATATGAGTGTATCCACTCGTATCGAAGGGTGAAAATTTAAAATTTAAAATAAATGATGTTCCCTTTTCAGCCGACTGCGAGGGTTAAGTATCTCACGTAACTGATTACAGGAGAAAATATGTTTTTTTTGTTACTTAATGCCAATTAAAATTTTGTACTGAATGAAGATAAAACGAATAAAATAAAAATAGCTCCGACTAGTAACGGACATGTCCGTCGGATACGGCTGTCGGACGCAACGTATCTGCATAATTTATGTACAGTTACGAGTAAATATATCTATATAATATTCACATTATGCGATTTATTAGTGTGAATTAAATTTTTGCGTCACATGAAAATATAAAAACTTCAATAAAAAAATGTGTAAAACTAAATAAACGTATCGTGTCGATTTATTGATAATGGGGCACGTGTCTTTGTGAAACTTATTATCCTGCGCAGGGCTACAGATTTTATACAATTTACTAAAAGACATTTTAAGTGAGCAATATTTGTAAAAGCTGTGTAAAAGCTTGTTTTTCACCTAATATCTATTTTTCGTTCGTCAATCGTCAGTGAAGAATCTGTCATCTACTAAGGCGGGTCAATAAGTCCGTGACTTTTTGAATTTCTAACCTCTTTACTGAAAAAGCAACACTACTCCTGTCAACAGGCATCTGTCAGTTGACTCCTATCAAAATTTGAACTTGCTGCGTCAGTTAGTTTGTGTTTTACAGCTATCTTTATCAGACTATCCAGCAACTTAAGGAAACAATGGAAAAAAAGTGAATTTCGTGTGCTTATTAAGCATTATTTTTTGCGAAAAAAAACCATTACCGAGACCAAGGCTAAGCTTGATAAATACTATGGGGACTCTGCACCATCGATTTCAATGGTAAAAAAGTGGTTTACTGAATTTCGTTGTGGCCTTACAAGCACTGAAGATGCCGAACGTCCTGGACGCCCAGTTGAGGTCTCTACACCCGAAACAATCGAAAAAATTCACGATATGGTGTTGGCCGACCGAAGATTGAAAGTGCAAGAGATTGTGGAAGCCATAGGCATCTCGCATGGCTCAGTAGTTTCAATTTTGAATGATCACTTGGGCATGAGAAAGCTTTCCGCAAGATGGGTGCCGCATTTGCTCACAGTCGACCACAAACGCAATCGTGTAACAACTTCACAGGAAGGTTTGGCGTTGTTTAATCACAATATGGAGGAGTTTTTTAACCGTGGACGAAACATGGATCCATCACAATACACCAGAGACCAAACAACAGTCAAAACAGTGTGTTTCTAAGGGTGAATCGCTCTCTCCAATGAAAGCTCTCCTGAGAGAGAGGTGCGATTAGCAGCTGACAGAGCGAGACATGCTACATCACGGGCGTCTCAAAGCTTTTCTTAGCGAGAGCTGAGTCTTACCAATGACCGAGAACAACATGTGTTATCCCGAGAAGCTGAAACTGCTGCACAACGAGAATTGCGTCTCACAGCTGATCGCGAACGACATACATTTTCTCGCGAGTCAGAAACCTTTACTGAGAGGGAATTGCGTCTCACAGCTGACCGCGAACGTCATACATTGTCTCGCGAGTCCGAAACCTTCACTGAGAGGGAATTGCGTCTCACAGCTGACCGCGAACGTCATACATTTTCTCGCGAGTCAGAAACTTTTACTGAGAGGACATTGCGTCTAACAGCTGACCGCGAACGGCATATTTTATCTCGCGAGTCAGAAACTTTTACTGAGAGGGAATTGCGTCTCACAGCTGACCGCGATCGGCATACATTGTCTCGCGAGTCAGAAACTTTTACTGAGAGGGAATTGCGCCTCACAGCTGACCGCGAACGGCATATTTTATCTCGAGAATCTGAAACTTTTACTCAATATGAAGACCGTTTAACAAATGATAGGGTGCACCATAATATTATTCGATCTCTCGAAGCATGAACATGAGCATGAACAACGACTAGAGTCGGTACGCGAACATTACAATTCTTTGAGACACGAACGATCAATAAGTCTGTCTAATGAGAGATTAAGAATCGAAAATATTCGGTCTCTTGAAACGGACGAACAGCGAGAGGCACGTCTTACTGCAGATAGATTTCGACATAGCCTTAATAACTTAGATGTATACATAGAAGATCAATTATTTAGAAATTCGGTGGCGTGGTCCGACAAATATAAAAGTGGGTTTGCTTATAACCTCACAATTGATTACAGATCATCTTCTGTAATAGGCGATATGAACGTGGTATGTTCTTTTTGTAATGCTTCAAAGTGGAGTAAGGAGTCGGCTGGTTTCTGTTGTTCTGGAGGTAAAATAAATTTGCCTTTATTCGAAGACCCACCGGAACCTTTAAAATCACTACTTTTAGGTGAACATGTGCAATCGAAACAGTTTTTAGACAATATTCGCACTTATAATAGTGCGTTTCAAATGACATCCTTTGGTGCTCAACAAATCTCAGAAGGTCCTTTCATGCCTACTTTTAAGATACAAGGTCAGGTTTACCATTTGATAGGATCCCTTTTGCCTGAAGAACAACCTAAATTTCTTCAAATATATTTTGTATCCGACTACAACGAACAGTCGAATATAAGAAATCAATATTTCCCGAATTTAAATACTGAACTCATTTCACAACTTCAGAACATGTTGCATCAGGTTAATTCGTATGTATGCAGTTTTAAATCGGCTTTAGAAGCTCTTCCTCGAAAAGATGATAACAATTATAAAATTGTTATAAATGCCGATAGGCGTCCAACTCAGGAACACCTAATGCTCCATCCACGAATGAAGTTGCTGTGGTATTGGTCGACCAGGAATGTGATAGGCGTGATGTCGTTATCCGTTCCAGAGACAATCGCTTGCAACGTATTTACGAAACCCACAGGGCTTACGACAGTTTGCAATATCCTTTGATATACTGTCGAGGAGAAGATGGTTACAATTTTGCTTTATACCAAACTGATCCGCGTACAGGCGCACCTACTTATAATAAAAATATTTCATGCCTTCAATTTTACTGTTACCACTTGCAAGTAAGACGGAATAGGTTTGTATACTTTCAACGTTTTCGTGGCTTATTCAATCAGTTTATTGTAGATATGTACGCAAAAATTGAAACCGAAAGATTAGTTTATATATGATCTAATCAAAGGCAGCTGCGCGCTGAAGAATACGTGCACCTTCGCGACGCCATGCAGCAAGATAATGATACGGTGAATATGGGCCGTTTAGTTATTTTGCCCTCTTCTTTTACTGGTGGTCCGCGCTACATGCACGAACGTACTCAAGATGCTTTTTGTTACGTAAGAAAATATGGACGTCCCGACTTATTTATTACTGTGACTACCAATCCTAAGTGGGATGAAATCACTCGGGATCTTCTTGAGGGTCAAGCACCGCATGACCGCCATGATATCATCGCAAGAGTTTTTCATTTAAAATTAAAATCAATGATAGATCTACTTACCAAATATAACATTTTTGGAGAAGTATTGTGTTATATGTATAGTGTTGAATGGCAAAAATGCAGCTTACCTCACGCACATTTCCTGCTTTGGTTAAAAGATAAGGTTCGACCTAATGAAGTAGACAGTTTAATCAGTGCTGAAATTCCAAGTCCGATTGCAGATCCCGTGTTATACGACATTGTTAAAACTCATATGATACATGGTCCATGTGGTGTATTTAACGGGAATTCTCCTTGCATGCAAGACGGTCGTTGCACTAAAAGATATCCAAAAGCCTTAGTGGATGAAACTGTAACAGGACTCGATGGATACCCATTATATCGTCGCCGTTCGAGAGACAATGGTGGTTTTACTGTTGAAAAGCGAGTGTCTGGACAACAGGTTACTTTAGATAATAGGTGGGTCGTTCCGCATTCTCCTGTGTTGTCCAGAGCATTTCAAGCTCACATAAATGTTGAAATGTGTAATAGTGTAGAGTCAATAAAATATATTTGTAAGTACATCAATAAGGGCAGTGACCAAGCTACATTTGCTTTGAAAAATGAACATGATGAAGTTACACGTTTTCAGTCAGGCAGATATATAAGTTCTTCAGAAGCTGTATGGCAGATCTTAAATTTCAACATTCACGGAAGATATCCACCTGTGACTCATCTGGATGTTCATCTTGAAGGCGGTCAACGGATATATTTCAACGCCGAAAATGTCACAGAACGGTTAGAGAACCCTAGACAAACAACTTTATTAGCATTCTTTCGACTTTGCCAAACTGATGATTTTGCAAAATCTCTTTTGTATGAGGAAGTTCCATTGTTTTATACCTTCGATAAGCAACGAGGTGTCTTTAATCGAAGACGCCGTGGCAGGCCTGTAGATGGCGAGTCAGGTATTTTCAAAGAACATGTCCTTGGTAGAGTGTACACAGTTCATCCTAACAACGCTGAGTGTTTCTATTTGCGATTATTATTACATACCGTGCGAGGACCAACCTCATTTAGAGATTTAAGAAAAGTGGACGATGTTGTTTATCCCTCTTATCATGCAGCTTGCCAAGCGCGTCATTTGCTTGAAAATGATCAGCATTGGGATGACGCTTTAGCAGAATCCTGTGTTAGTGATAATCCACGACGGTTACGCCATTTATTTGTAACATTACTCACATTTTGTAATTTATCAGATGCTGTACAGTTATGGGAAAAATATAAAGAAAAATTTGCAGAAGACTTTCTTAGAAATATTTCTAACAATGATGAAGGCACTACTACTGACCATTTCCGTGATCTTGCCATAAATCAGTGCTTATTACCTCTTCAGGATGATTTAACAGCAGTAGGCGGTAAATCACTCTGTGAATATGGTTTGCCAACACCAACCTCAGTCGGAGAGGTAACTAATAGGGAATATTCCGCAGAAATTGGTTACAACTTAATGGAACTGCAGACAACATTAGAAAACGGTGTCCTAATGATGACTGCAGAACAACGTTCAGTTTATGATCGCGTGTGCGAAAGTGTTCAAAATAATTTGGGAACAATATGGTTTTTAGATGCACCTGGAGGAACAGGGAAAACCTTTTTGACTAAATTAATATTGGCTTTTGTTCGAAATCAGCGTAAAATAGCTCTTGCCGTAGCTTCATCAGGGATAGCTGCAACATTACTACCAGGAGGTAAAACTGCTCATACTACGTTTAAAATACCAATTGATTTAGATCGCACGGAAAGTCCAACCTGTAGTATTTCAAGAAATAGCGACAAAGCTAAGGTATTACGCGAGTGTAATTTAATCATATGGGATGAATGTACGATGGCCCATCGAAAAGGAGTAGAAGCGGTAGACAGAACATTAAGGGATATAAGGCAAAATGATCGACCAATGGGCGGTATCACGGTTTTATTTTGTGGTGATTTCCGACAAACCTTACCGGTAATACCACGGGGAACCCGAGCTGATGAGGTTAGGGCTTGCCTGAAAAGCTCTTATTTGTGGCGTGATATACAATTGGTGCATTTGACTATTAACATGCGAGTGAGAACTGGAAATAACCCGGATGATAGTCAATTTTCTGATATATTATTAAAGATTGGTGAAGGTACCTATCCACAACTACACCAAGGAAAACTTATTCTGACGCCTGAATTATGTTGTATAGTGCAATCTCAACCACATCTTATATCGTCGGTTTACGGTGACGTAACAAATATATTAAATAGGGACAATTCTTGGCTATGCGAAAGATCTATTTTAACTCCTCGCAATGACCTGGCATCTGAGATTAATAACAAAATACTGTCGAATATACAGGGGGAAAGCAAAGTTTATAGATCGATAAATAGAATGGTCGATGAACAAGAAGCCACTAATTACCCGATAGAATTTTTAAATTCTTTAAATATGCCCGGACTTCCTTCTCATGAAATTTGTTTAAAAATTGGCATTCCGATTATTCTGCTCCGAAATTTAAGACCACCACAACTTTGCAATGGAACTCGACTCAAAGTAACCCAGTTGCAACAAAATATAATCGAGGCTCAAATTTTAACAGGTTGCGGTGCAGGAGAAACCGTTTTTATTCCCAGAATACCCTTAATACCAAATAATTTTCCATTCCAATTTAAAAGGACGCAATTCCCAGTATCGGTGTGTTATGCAATGACAATTAATAAGGCTCAAGGGCAGACTTTTCGTGTTGCCGGAGTAGATCTCGGTGTCAGTTGTTTCTCGCACGGTCAGTTATACGTTGCTCTTTCCCGTGTTAGCAGTTCTAGAAATCTTTATGTTCACGTGCCGGACGGGTCAACTTTCAATATAGTTTACCCGGAAGCTTTGCGCTAAAGTATTTTCGTTCTATAGGTACTTTAGCCTCATGTGAATGTGAATACATTAACTTAATCTAAACAATATTACCAATACATTAACTTATTCTCAGCTATCTATACTTTTCTGCCAGAAGTCACTATTCCACGCGGACGAAGTCGCGGGCAAAAGCTAGTGTATAATATATTTGTTTGCCTTTAAATCATCTGTGAGCAGCTGAATTTTGTGCTCAACATAGGGAAGTTGAAATACCAAACGAATTGATTAGGTAACTCGCAACCTAAAGACAAATTGCGGTGCTTATTTTCCTCGAATCGAAAAATTTCTCACCAACTACCCATGTTTTTCGTACGAAAACAGGCAATCAATTTAAAAAGAATTTTAAAAATACCTACTTAAACATTTAAATAGACAAAAAACTGTCGATAAAAGTATTTTTACCCCGACTACGGCGAAGCCAAAAGAAAGGGTAATTATTTTTTAATTAACATATTTTAAATAATATTAGGTAAATTACCTATGAAATTGCCGTTTTGTATGAAAAAATTTAAGCGATTTTTTTTCATGTATTTTTTATTTGTATTAATCGAAGTAATCGCCCATGCAATCAATGCATCTTTACCAACGTGGCAGTTTATTGATGCCCTTCGTAAAGAAATCAGCTGGACGGGAGGCAACAAATTCTTCAAAGGCATTTTGTACTGCCTCTCGGGTATTGAATTTTTTTCCCGCCAAGAAGTTACCCAAGTTCTGGAAAAAGTAGTAGTCTGTAGGCGTAAGGTCTGGTGAGTAGGGCGGATGACGGAGAGCTTCCAACCCCAGTTATTGCAACTTGGAGACCGTCTGCTGTGCAGTATGAGATCGCGCGTTGTCGTGCAGATGGTTGGAGATGTGCCAGCTTCTCCATCATTGTGTTCAGTTCTTCACAATTGCCATGCTTCATGCCAATTTGACGCAAAAGGACCAATATTGTTTTGACGCTAACGAAAGCTGCTGCTAATTCAGGCGTAGTTTGTGTATCATCAGCTTCCATATCACCTTTAATTCGTCATTGTCGACCAAAGTCTTCGGATGACCGCGAGGTTCATTTTTCAGGTCGAAATTTCCAGAACGGAAGCGAGCAAACCAATAACAGGTGGTGCGTTGGTTTGTAGTGTTAGCTCCGTAAACGTCGTTGATGTTGCGTGCCGCTTGTGCCACGTTGCTGCCATTACGGTACTCATATTCCATAATTACTCGAATTTTTAATGTATCCATGATGACGAAAAAGATTGAAATGCGACGAAAATGTAACACTAATCAGTAAACAAATGACTACTTTTGTAAAAATAATTCCATATTTTTAAAATAAAATTAATTTGAAATTAGAATGCTTAGCCAAACAAAAATTATTTTATTTGAAATGGCCAGTACTGCAGAACGGCAATTTCGTAGGTAAAGACCTATTATATTGTATATAATGATGATGCATATTTTCCGCTGTCAATACTAATATTAAAGTATTTATTATCATCACTGATTGTTCTTTATTAGATGTATACAGATTTGTAACGCTTATTTGGAGAACAGCCACGGTCTCACAGAAAACCGGTATAAAATATAAGAATATCTATAACAAATTATATAGAATAAAAATTTTACACAGTTTAGTTGCTGATTATCGAGACTTTACAATATATGCAATCTGCACGCGGTAGACATCGCTATATCTCAAATTACGTTACTGTATATTATATATACATTCTTTGCAGCTTGAATATTAATAATATTATTATTCAAGCTGGTAGGAAAAAGTGCGTAAAGATAAAAAAAAGTTATTAAAACGATTGTATGTCTCGTTAAAATAAGGAGCGTATAAATGCAGCGAGTGTGAGTTTTAAAACGCTCCCAACTCAGCTGGGGCGTAGACGCAGAAAATTTTTACATCCCAGGAAAGCGTTTGTGCAATCAGCCCGGATTGTCCCGGAAATCCGAGCTGAGCCGTTAAGCAACGGAGAAAACATTCGCCGTAAAATCCTATTAAAGGTTTTTAAAGTTTGTCGACTCTCAATATTTATAAAACTGTAACTAAGTCAACTGTAATAGTAATTCCGACTGCAAGCGGAAATCTTATTATTCTTTCGTTTAAGTTTTTTTATCTTCTACTAGATGTTGCACGCGACTTCGGGCGCGCAAAACATAATGTGTGATAAAAACGTGATGAAAAGTAGTCTATGCCCTTCCGCGTGGTTTAATCTATATCTCTACCGAATTTCATTCAAATCGGTCTACTAGTTTCGGAGCCTATTCAATGCAAACCAGAAATAAACTTTTTTACTTTATAATATTAGTATATACTAACAAAGTTTGCTCAAGTAATAATAATAATATGATAAGGGTAAATACTTTTGTTATTTTACAGATAACACTTTACGATAAAAATATAAAGAGAAAATACTGCTACTACACTTACATTTTTTAATGAAATCACATTTTCTTTCATTTATTACGATCTGTAAAAGTGTGGCGGACCTTTATCATAAAATACAATTTCTATGGGCTTGGTGTAATAGATATTCTATTTTATCAACATAGGAGATTCAGTGCGAAAAAAGAACTTCCGACTTACTAGAACAGGAACTTCCGAATTGGAAGTTCCTTTCGTCTATCGGAAATTTGACAAAAGTGAGTTTTGCTTCTTAACGAAGCCGTTTGGTGAAAACGTGTTGTGTGTACCTGAATAAAGAATTTAAATATTTCATTAAATCAGCAACACTTCTACATAATATAATAATGTTAATAGCACAAATGCATCAGTAAATAGCAGTATACATTTGAAATTGGAATTCCTAACCAACGAAAGATATATTTGAGATCAAAGTGGCCAGTACGACAAAACGCCAATTTCAAATGTAGGTAAGGACCAAATGTAAGGACCTAATATAATATAAGCGTTACACATCTGTATACATCTATATACATCTGTATACACATGTGTAACGCTTATTTGGAGAAATGCCACGGTCTCACAGAAAACCGGCATAAAATATATCTCAAACAAATTATGTAGAATAAATATTTTACAAAGTTTATTGCTGATGATCGTGACTTTACAATTTAATATAACTGCTACACTTCTACATTATATGATAATAATAATATTTATTGGACGCTTTAGCACCACGTCAATCTGATCCCGTGGTAAGTTCACAAAAAAAAATGTGTTACGGGTACCAGATAACGGAAATATATTTAATATTTTTATACTATACATATATTTAAGATTTTTATTAAATAATACACATATTTAATATACATCCATGACCCAGGAACACAGAACATAGAAAATATTTGCGTCCCGTCATCAAAGATCTGTTATAATCTCTCGATATTGACAATATAATAATATAATGAAAAGGAAAAATAATAATTAGGTCGCACGTTCCAATGAAAATCCGAGCCCTTAAGGCTATTGGGCTCATCTTATGCGGCAGTTACACTCGCCAGACTTTCAGATCATAATTAGCTATTTTGAAAGTGTTCTTGCAATTTTGATTATAAAAGGACCTTCTGCAATTCTGCATGCTTGACATAGATTTAGTAGTGGTTCATTGAGCCGGTTGTTATTAAAACTTATACTTTTGGAACGAAGTTCCTTAAGGTGCGATGCGGAGCGGTACCCTAGCCGGGAAAAAACGTCCGTAACGTAAGATTTTTATGTATAGTCTTTATTATTTTCTTTATACCTCGAATAGAACTTAAAATTAATGATTTTATAATAAGGAACTTCGTTCCTATCCGGTGTCCCACGACACCACACGGCTTTTTTAATTTTAAAATAAAAATATAATAATATCTATGAGCACTTCACACCACGTCAATCTGGCCCCGTGCTCCTTAAAACCATTCCTGCCAAAATATCCGAAGAAATTGTGATACGGGGGCCACACAACGGGAAGTACCTATATTTATTACATTCATTTTAAATACATATACAAAATTTTATTACATAAAACACATATTTATTACACATACAAGACCCAAAAACACTGAAAAACTATTTTATTATGTTCGAAAAAGTTCGAAGTTAAGAGTTCGAGTGTAAGATATTATACGTTTTTACTTACGTACGCGATTTTATTTAAGAAAATGGTCTTCTTATCTATAAAAAATTTTTAGCAAATTGAACGAGTGTTAGCCACAAGTTAGATGAAACGTGTTATCCTGTTCGTGTCTCGATGCGCTAATCTCGGCGGGCGTTAATCACCGCGCCAAGACAATCTCATTACGGGGCTTTTTCATAAATTAAAACCATTGCCGCCAAAATATTTGCCGCGAGAATATCATTCCACCTCATTTGCCAAGGATTATCCAACCGCTTTCACGGTTTAATGTAATTAAATATACAAATATGCAGCTGCGGTCTAAATATATATTTGTGTTGTATATATTCATTTTAGGTATCGGGAACGCACTTGTAGCCTCTGGTGCTGCAGTTTTCAATGGGCGGCAGTGACTTTTTTACCATTAACCCTTAAAAGGGTAGCGGCCTTTATTGAGACGTATAATAGAATGAAAAATATTTATTTCAGCTAATGAGCGTTTTACGAGATTGATTTTCTATAACTTTTAATTAAAAAATGTTGGTAAACTTTTTTAAGGTTTTCAGTTTTTTAGTATTTACTTATAATTTTTCTACGGGTCTTCGGGTCAAAAACGACTTTAACGACGCTACTCCTAGTAACTATTTTTTTTAGTAAAATTGATGGCTAATTGCTTGTGAATCATCGTATTTGTTGAATTTTACATTATTTTCTTACGTCATAGTTCTTAGTTATTTTTAACCGACTTCCAAAAAAGGAGGCCGTTATACATTCGGCTGTACTGTACATATATTTTTTTTTGTATGTTCAACTATTACTCCGCCGTCTGTGGACCGATTTTCAAAATTATTTTTTTGATGTATAGGGTATAATCCCAAATTGGTATTTTTGACATCAAAGTGGTGACCCTGAATGATGAGATCCATGAGGAATCGAGGCAACTCCTCGAAATTTATATGGACACATATGGTGATTTCAACTTAGTAGACGAGAAAAATTTTGCACCAAGATATGCCCTGGATCCAAAAAATACTGAACAGATCTCCTGACTCCTTATAGATACATGTTTGGGGATTTCGGCGTTGATTAAAAAACTGAAAGCATATGCCACTATGTCAATTACAGTAATCATCCTCATAACCACCATCATCACAACATACACCATCACATTATGGTGATTTAATAGGTACTTCTCATAGTATTTTACACCGACATGGATATCTTTGAACATTACTTTGCCGTTTGTGAACCTATTTGTAAAATTATTTTGTTGTTGTAAAGGCTATAATTCGAAATTTGTCACTTGGTCACCAAAGTGGTGACCTGATGATGGGATTCATGATAAATCGTGGAAACTCTTCGAAATTTATATGGACACATACCTATAGTGATTTCGACTTTGTCTGAAGTAGTCCTGAAGTTTTAAATCTTCATAATTTTGAAGTCGGTACCAGCCCAAACAATATTTTATAGATCTCACGTTCGAATTTCCTGGTACCGACTTCAAAATTAAGGAGAATGAGTAGAGAAATAGGTAGTTAAAATTTGAATTTAGAAAATTAGTTTTATTTCATACTTTTTTGTGCATTTTTACTTTGGAAGTCGGTTTTAATTTGTTGTTTATTTTCTTTTTGATTTGAGATATGCCATCTTTTGGGGATGACAGGAATTATTTTTACGAAAAATTAGATTTGTTGCATGTATAGAATAACTTGAATTGAATTCTCGTTGTAAACCATGGAAAGAAAAACCAATTTTTCTCATTTTTTGAGTATTTATGCCACTAAAAACTTTTAAAAATGATGTATTCTTGACCAACCAATAGCCAGTGATGATGGTGATGAAACTTAATCAGCACGACTATTTTTGGGTATAGTTTATTAAATAAAGGCCTTTTATAATCAGTAGAAATGCCTTATACCTAAATTTTACTATCCTTCTGAAGTCAGATAAGCGTGTAATTCAGAGCAAAATGACAATCCTGTGTTGTTTTAACAAAAGAACATGTTGTTTTAACCAGCTGAATATGACTAAATATACAACTTTGGTTTTGATAAAAGATACATATAGTCTTAAATAATTTAATGAGAATAATATTTTCGTATTTTTTTATCACTTTTTTTATATTCCCTAATACTGGGTCTTATATGACCCGAGGAACGGACACGTCAGTAATTTTGAGGACCGCATGAAGGTTAAGTGCTCGTTTCCTGGTCTATTACATAAAAAATGTTTTGCTATATAAAGCAAACGCGCAGAATTTTTATAGTTAATATACAGGACAATTGTTTTCAAACCGACAATTTTAGTAAAACATACTTGTGACATAGACATACTATGTATCGTATCATGGTAAGAGCCCCTTAGATCACTTTGAGCAATTTCAACGTTATACATCCATTAGGGCTCTTCCAATATTACTAAAATGCCTATTAGTTTTCTTAGTCTTTCAAATACTCATAATACCTATTTAAAAAAAAAAATGTAATTTTGGGCACAAGCTAAGGGCTTGTGCCCAAATTGTGAGCTACGTAATCATACACTGTCACCTGCAATAAACATCCACAAAATTAAAACATTGCAAATGAAATAAAAGCTTTTAAGAAGTCACGTGATATTAGTATGTTGCCCTGGATTTCATGCGTGCAGAATGAAATGCCACTAGTATCATACATTTTGTCGTAATAGAAAGTAGCCTCTGTCCTTCCCCGTGGTCGACTCTATATCCGTCTGAATCGGTCCTGTAGTTTCGGAGTCTACTCAATGAAAACAAACACACAAACATACAATTGAAAACTTTTCTCTTATAATATGAGTGTAGATTAAAGACATTAACGATACAACCATAACTACTTAAGCGTCATGTAAAACCGAGACCAACGCGGCGTTAAAATTGAACTCTATTTACTAGGTACACAACAAGCGTCAGCGTTACGTCTGTCGGTGTGAGCTGTCCCTAAGACTTACCAAAATAATATATCTATTTCAATATAAAAAGGTTACGTTCACAAAATAGCGAATTCAGCCATTTTTGTACCTTGTTTTTCCTACAAAGGTAATGTTTATTACGTTTCAATTGGAACGACAATGATATTGCTTTGTTTCATAACTTGTCTTTTGTTTATTTTCTCCTACTTCCTGGAAAGCTTCAACTATTAGCTCTTTAATATATTGGAAGGGAACTGTTATTTCAAGATTTTTTTTCGACTACTTGATTCATACGGCATACCTATATATTTATTTATTATTTATAGGATATATTATAATGTATTTATCCCGACTACGTTAATTATGTAGCCTACATTACGCGGGCCATTATTACGAATTGATTGACACATATTATTATAGTTTACTAAAATCGGACCAGTAGTTTCGGCGCTACGGTGGAACAAACAAACATACATAGACTGCCAAATTCATTACCCTCCCTTTTGGCTTCGCCGTAGTTGGGTAAAAAGAAAATATGCCTTGTTAAGAAAATACTAGACAATTTATACTTAAACATGTCTTCATGTTATTATTAACTAGTTTATATTTAAAATATTGTGTCACAATGTTTTCAGCTGAACTATAAATCTTATATTCCTATTTTATTTACCAATACCTACTTGTGTCCTGATTCAAAAGCCGTTGCAATGATGAGGTGGATTGGTGATGTTTGCTTGTGTGCTGTGTTACTGGCGTCAACGTCAAAACAGCAAAAGCTGAATAATAACTAAAAACGACTTTGCAAAACATAAATAAAAAAAATAGTTTGTCCTTATCTTTACTGTCAAAAAATAAAATAATTATAATTCATTTTAAAAAATATCATGAACACGACTGGATCAAATTATTTTGATGTGCACAGGAGTCACTCTCACGACAAAAACGAATCCTATGATACCTCTCAAGCTAAAATGCGACAAGCTATGTAGGCTACATGTTAAGGCTAGATAACATACACTCGAAAAACATAACCCTCCTTCTGGTGGAGTCGGGTAATTAAATAAGATTGAGCTCAGTATCATGTTGGTAAAGCAAAGATTTTCCAATGTCTTCTTTTGAGTTCAGTCTACATTATCTCTATCTGCTAAGAGATAAAGTACGTAAGGCAATACGTAAGAGATTAAATTTTTTCCATTAAATTGTACAAATATCTTTGTGCTATTTTATTATTCTGCCCCGGATAGCCAGACCTTTCATTTTCAATTCTGAATCCTTCAATTCACATTTATTCCAGTGCGATCTTTGAATATATTCGTTTTTTTTATATTTTAAACTGTAATATAATACTGTACTGTACTGTAATGTAATATAATACAGTTACAGTATATTTACAGTTATAGTACATATACAGTTGAAAATTTTAACGCTTTTTACCTAATCGTAACGTCACCGTTACGTTCGCCATTTTATTTATTTATTTATTTATTTATTTACTATGAATAACCAACAAAAGTTGCAATGATACAAATTTAAACATACATTAGAATAAGTAAAGAGCTTATTGTACTTCAAATTATTGGTTATTTCATCATTATTTCATCAAAGTAAAAACCATAAACAAAGAGAAAATTAAAATTAAAATTACTAAAATAAGTTTACAAAATACAAAATAATAATAAGTACTAAATTTACAATAATAATAATAATAATAACTAATTAATTAATCACAAAAATTTAAGTAGAGAAAAAACGCTTTGCACAGAAAAACAGCAGCATATAGGTTTAATATACAAAACACGAAATTTAGTCATAAAATTTAAACAGATTAAAATTAGATCAAATAAAATATGTCAGATCAAATAAATGTCAAAGGTGCGATAAATTAATGTTAACAATGATAATAATATAATTAATGATGTCGAGATTAATAATAAAATATTTAAATTTAGGAGGAGGAGTTACAGAATCTACAGGACAGATGACCGACAATTTTTTGTTGAACATTTTCAATTCGATCAATGTGCACTTTGTAATATGGATTCTAGCGGTAGAACAGTATTCTAGTTTACTTCTTACGTAACTATTATACAAGGTAAATATTGTAGAGGCTTTGCGAAATTCTCTAGAGTTTCTGATCACGAAACCAAGAGATCTTAAGGCAGAGCTGACTGATTCCTCTTTGTGTGGAATAAAACTCAACTTTGAATCAAGCACAACTCCAAGATCCCTAATAGTTTGTACTTGAGATATAGTTGTATTTGATATCGTGTAGTCGCTGATAGTAGCTACCCTTAATATGATATGAATATGAGCCAACAATGCCGAAAGACTTTATCTTCTGTAAAAGAATGTTATGATTAACTTTGTCGAAGGCCTTTGAAAAATCAGTATATATAGCGTCAAGTTCATTACCATTATCAATTGCATTGATTAGGTAAGTTGCGTAAGATGGAGGTTAGTATTACCTGATCTACCGGATAAGAAACCGTGTTGGTTATTATTAAGAAACTGATTTACATGTTTGGAGAGATTTTGGTGAACCAATGACTCAAAAACCTTTGACATCTTCGACACAATAGATATAGGTCTATAATTGTTAATAAGTTTGGGATCATCTCCTTTAGGAATGGGGACTATACGGGCTTTTTTACATGCAGTGGGAAAACGCCAGTTCTAAGCGATATATTAAAAATAAAGTGAAGAGGCTGAGATAACTCGAGAGCACACTTATGCAATAATATTGGAGGAATTTTATCCGGTCCCGGTCCCTTAGTGCAGTCAAGTTTCAATAATTTCATATGTACATCACGTTGAGAAATAAGAAAGGTGCTCATGTAGGTTTTAGGTTCTATTACTGTATAGTGAGATTGACTATTGGTATCAATTTCATACACCGAAGAGAAATTCCTAGCGAAGAGGTTGCATATATCAGGGCCATTATTTACCTTAGTATCTCCCAGTTCCATGGACGATGGGTATGAGCTGCTTTTCATTCTCATATTCTTTATATGCGTCCAAAAGAATTTAGGAGTGCCAGGAATAGTAGCTTCAATAGTGGAAATATAATCTTGATAACACTGCCTAATCATTTTACTACAGTCCTTTCTAAGAAAGTTAAATTCAATTTTATCAAGTGGGTTCTTATATTTTTTAAATCTTTTATGACAGTTATGCTTCTTTTTCAATATTTTGATTAAAGTTTTTGAAAACGATATAGGAAATTTTGAATTTGATTTCCTTTGTGATTTAGGAACATGGTGTGTAATGACATCATCGAGAGTTTTATAAAGGTGATCAGTCATTTTATTAACATCGTCATCATATTGATTAAATTGCTGTACCCAGTCAATTGAATTGAGTGAAGTTTAAATTTTTGATAGTCAGCTTTATAAAAATTTAATTTGTAAAAACTTTGGGTTCCTTTTAGTTTAGAATGTTGCAATTGAGCTTCAATTATTATACCCAGTGCAGGATGATATGCATCCACAGTTCGTATAGGGAAATGCGATTCAGAAACTTTACAGAAACATTACTTAAAACAAGATCGAGTAGACGTTCTTTATTATTTAGAACGTTATTTAATTGATTTAAGGAGTTTAAATCAAGAAAATCATACAGAATATCCTTCAGTGGATTATAGTTTCGTTGAGGATTGGACGGCGTCTGCGTGACATAATAAGGTTCTTTTAAGTCTGTAATGTTAAAGTCTCCTAATATTAGTATTTAAAATCAATAATATTGTTAATAGTAAGAATATTATTAGCCTTTTCTATAAAAGTAGCAAGTATGTCGCGAGTCAAAGGTGGAGGAAGATAAACTGCGCATAAGTAAAGAGTAAGCGGTTTCATTCCTGATATTAAATCTATAGAAACCCAGAGATCCTCACAGTCGCTTTCCAGGAATTACAGCGCATCGTATTAAGTTTTTTAGATACTGCGATAAGGATCCCACCGCCTCTGTTCTTATGACATGAAAATTTAGATGATTCTCTATCGCGTCTATAAAATATTCGCGTAAACCTAAGAAATCAATGCGTCTATAAATAATATACCTATCATCGAGAATTTCGGAGTCAAATACGTTACTTTTGAGCTTTGTCTCAACTAACACAATTATGTCATAATTATTATTTAATATTTCTTGTCTGACTTGGGACATACATGTATTCAGGCCTCTAACATTTTGATAGTAGTAGCTTAAGGTAGTGAATTTATTGACTAAAACGCAAATGCTTGCATATAATTACTTAACTAAATGGTAGAGAAATTCAGTAAATCATTTGATGCTTTTAAGAACATCCAAATTTTTTACATAGACTTATTCACTCTTATCATTCTTACGCATAAAAACTCGTCCATTCTTAACCCAAACATAATGATAATTAAGACATTTTGCTTTTCCTCGAGCTTTTGCGTGCAAGGCCTTGATCAACGGATCACCGAATATATGTCTGTGAACACGGAACACTTATCAAGGTGTTTACAGACATATATTGGTTTCTTAGAACCGCTCATACCAATATGACTTGTATTTAGTTTATCTTCGTTTGTGGCTGCTTTTTTGTTGAAAGTTATAGTTGACGCTAAGAAGTTATCACGTACACTTGGATTGCAGAATTTAACTAAAACAGTGCGGGGTCGGGGACTTTCTTTATTTAGTTTCATTATTCTACTGCAACTTAGTATATCACTATCGTTAATAGGGCACTGGACACTTGTAGCTATCTGTTTCACCGTTTTTATAATGTTCTCTGATTTGTGTTCAGGTATACATTGTATTTCTAGATTATTAGCTCTTAAATGTTATTCTATAGCAGAAAGTCTACCTTTGATGTCAATCAGATCCTGCTTCAGTAATTTGTTTTAATTTTCTAGTGTTTTTGTAATTTCATTTTTCTGTATTATGTCCTCTTTAATATCTTCGTATTTATGTTCTAGAAAATTAATAGCTGAGCTTATATCCGCCACCTTGGTAAGTACTTCCGTCATTTTAACGTTTAATTCTTGAATTATGCTCTCTTTGTGAATGTTCATCATTAATTTCATTTCCTCTATAATAATATCGTGCACTTCCTTTAAACATTCAGGACTAAGCATGCTGTATTTAGAATCAGTGTCTTTGCGTCTTAAGGTGATATTTATATCGTCAACACAATTGTCCATAGAGTTGTTGCTGCTGCTGCTAGATGGAGCGTTTCTAATCGGCGTATTAGTATTGTCTGCTTTGGGTCTTGAACAAGCAGGACAGAGCCAAGATACCTTGTATTGATCTGTGAGATCTTTCAATGACCATAGCACTGACACTGACACATGAGTAATGGTATTTTTTGTTGCATGTTTGACATTTTAATATTTCATTCGATTGTATTATTTTTTGACAACTTTCAAATTTTATCTTTGGCGGAGGAGCCATATTTTATTTTAATAATAATTATTAGGTTACTAATTCCAGTACGCGTATAAAAGTTGAAAATAGTTTTAAAAAACTCCCGCGAAGTCAGCTGGGGTTCGAATTCACGTCCGCCTCCAGTAGATGAACAGCCATACCACTTGACCATCCGGACCGTTACGTTCTTTCGTGAAAATAAATAAGTAGATTTATTTCGGAATAGTGTTTATTCGTTACAATGTGAATGTAGTTTAAAAATATATCAGACTACCGACATATAATAAATTATTAAAAATTGTTCATGTTATTAGTTGTAAGATTATTATTTCACTATACTTTTTATATAAATGCATAGCGCATTTTTTATTCATATATTAACACAATATAGTTTGTACAATTACATTTTAAAGAAGTATATACTGTTATTGTAACGGGCGAGGGCTTTCGTACAGAACTTCTTGTAGCACTTAGTTCGCTGTCACTGAGTCATTTTGTATTTAATGTTTTTATTTTTAAATCGTCCTTTTAACAATGAGATAACACTTCCAGTCGATTATTGTCCAATTTCAAACGTTTTTTTCACTTTTCAATGTAATAAAATGAGAATTTATAATTTTAAGTAATTAAAAACACGGAGCTTGTTTGTACTGTAGCCAGGGTAACCCTGGCTACAGCGCTTATGGAGCTTATGGAGCGCTTAGAAAGATTCTGCAGATTACCAAAATCATTACATTACGTATGTAACTTCTGTAATAATTTTGGTAATCTAATCTAAGTAATGGCAGAATCTTTGAAAAAAATAATAAATTATATCAACAGCTTCAAACTTGGTTTAGTTTATTTATTTAACCCAAATAACAAACATTATTTATCACCGGAAACAATTTTCGTATTAATTTTTTGATAAGTATCCTCCCACTACTGTTTGTGTTGTGAAAGTTTCTGAAGATAGACGCATGTATGGATAGATGTTTGTTACTCTTTCACGCAAAAACTACTAAACAGATTTTGATGAAAATTGGTATGGTACTAGTTAAGGCTCTGGATTAAAACATAGACAATTTATTGCAGTGTTCCTGTGGGATACTTTATTTACGCGAGTGGATCCGCGGCCAAAAGTTAGTATTAAATATATAATACTAACTTTTGCCTTAATACAGACCTATTATATATATTTTACACTTTTGACACTACGTGTACGTGCACGTTAAATGAATAACTGTAAAATATAGCCCTTTTTATACATTATAATTGCCTTTCATTTTTTATCAGACCCGCTCCCTTATAAATCCTGCACAATAGAACGTCACATCGTATTTTACGGACCCAACATGACATTATAATCACTTTATTTCATCTCCCCGTTTCCCTTTCAAAATTTAAAGACTTTTTTATATTTTAGCATAATTCAATTCGATCAAAATGAAAAATCCATAAAGGTTGGTTGACGTGAATGTTAAGAGAATTGAATTCACTAAATGTGAGATTGTATTTATAGTCCGTTCGAACGATTCTACTTTGAATTTTTAATGATTCGGGAGACTTAGAAGCGGCGCCCTACTAGCCATGTCTAACGATTCATTGAAGCAGTCTTTGTAATTTAAGAAGGTCACATTAAGGTTTGATGATACTTTATCATGCCTTGTGCTCACCTTGACTAATGTGCTACGCTACGTGATTCTCGTAGCTCGTAGCGTAGCGCTACGTGAGTGAACTGTAACCGATTAATGTTTCTTTGGTTCTGCTGACATAATAGTATTATGGTACAGTTTAGAAATGTTACTACTGACATGTCACTAAAAATGTTACTAAACGGATTACGCTTAGTTACATTTTTTATTTATTTTCATTCATACTTTAAATAGTAATAGTTGCATTTGAAGCAATTAGGGAGACGACTGCATGTTGAATATTTAGTTTAATTTATATAGGTACTCAGACTTATTGATGTATTACTACTTGATAAACGTGAAAAAAATGTACTATTTATTTATGTGTAGCTTAGTAATTAGATACATCTGAAAAATACAAAAAGAGTTTCAATTTTTTTTTTGCAACATTAGTGAAAAAACCAATCACAGTAAGTATGAACTTCAACTATATTCCTGCGGTCTTATATTTGATACACTTTTTTCCTAATTGTAAGGTACGACTTTTATATGGAGCGTTTACACAAGACTTAGCCTAGTTTTGTTAATAAATCGCTGTATCTACCTATGAAGATATTGATTTTAATACACTGTTTCTTCTGAGAACTTACTCATTTTTTAAATTAATATTCATTTATGTTATAAAAAAATAGCCTATTGAACAACAAGCTATATATAATTCCAATACGGTAGAAAATTGTCTGCCTTGTAAGTTTTTGATGTGATAACGTCTTATAAATCGATGAAGCCGGCTGCACGCACGAAAAAACATGACTCATGCGTTACCTGTTACCCGTTATCGTTACCAAGTACCGTTACCAAGTACCAGCGTTTGCCTTTGCGTTTGCCATTGCCTTTACCTCATTATTATTATTATTATTGTTGTTGTTGTTGTTGTTGTTGTTGTTGTTGACGTTGTCACGTTCAACTATCGTCAGTAAACCAACTTTACAGACAACCGGTATGTTTTTTTTAATGCTTTTATGTTATGCTATACATATTGTATGCTATACATATGTATATATGATAGCTTAACATCCAAACGTTTTTCTCTACGTTATACTTCACCATGTCATTGAGCTGAAGGTCGATTCTTCTAATTCAATTCTGCAATAATACAGTTATGATCCAGTCCCGATATGTTAAAAACTGAAAAGTTACATTCTCATAAACGTCAAACCATCGTCAAACCAGTTTTGATCGGTCCAAGCTCCAAAAATCAGTTTATGATAGACTAGCTGTTTCCCGCGGTTCCGCCCGCGTAAATACAGTATCCCTCGGGAACACTACTTTTTCGGGATAAAAAGTAGCCTATGTTTTAATCCAGAGTCTAAACTACTACCATACCGAATTTCATCGAAATCCGTTCTGTAGTTTTTGCGTGAAAGAGTAACAAACATCCACGCTTTCACATTTATAATATTAGTAAGGAAGTAAGGATATCATTGTGATTCATATTTAATTCAATAAAAGTAAAATAAAAGTGTAAATTAATTACGGGAATTATGGTTCTGCATTTGTCATCACACCAAATATAATGACGAGTATTAACCAATAGACTCATTGTCCATCAGCTGAACTCACATTAAACGAAGTAATGAATGCGCAGGAAACGAGGTATGTAAATGTAGTGCAAATAAAATATGGCGATAGATAGATCCGGCCCAATCAGTTGGAACACAGCAGTTTAATTACTCCACTACCGTACACAGTGTGATAGTAGATACCTTACCTATTGATTTATTATATAATATTAAACGTTGAAGATAGAAGCTATTTGAGCAGAAATAGGCACATCATTAGTTTACTTACTTCTAACATTATCAATTTCGGAGACATTATCAATTACGTTCCTGCGACCCTTATAATATTTTACTAATATTGTAAATGTGAAAGTTTGTGAGGATAGATGGATGGATGTTTGTTACTCTTTAACGCAAAAAAACTACTGAACAGGATTTTTATGAAATTTGGTACAGTAGTAGTTTAGGTTCTGGATTAAAACATAGGCTACTTTTTATTCCGGAAAAGTACAGTATTCCCGCGGAATACTCGTTAGTATATTTACGCGGGCGGAGCCGTGAGATACAGCTAGTAAAAATAAATAGAACTCACGTTCATTTTGGCCCGTACTGACTTCAAATATAAGAAGATTGAGTACAGTAATAATTAATTTTTAGCTGATTTTAGAGTACTTTCTATTTATGAAAAAAATGAGTCAACAGGCCAACAGCTTGTTTCCAAATTCGAAGTTTTCAATTTCAAAAGTTTTAAAGTTACCGAATATTTTATGAAATCTAACGCAAAACTCAATAAATACTGCCAAATTTATAAGAATTTTCAATAGAAAATAACAATAAAATCTTACTGTCGATAAGCCACCAGACTGAAATTTACGACAGACGCCTGAGAAATTTTAGTGCATTTCGCTTTACACTCACCTCCGTTCATATCTCGTGAAATATTTGTCACGATGAAAATGCATTACCTTTTGTTTATCAACACTCTATGACAATGGACTAAATCGTTATGGTTTATGGGACTTTTTGTTGAGCCCCTGAACAATGTATTTGGAACCCCTTGTATATAATTTTAGCTACCTTAATTCGGGGCTTATTTTGTATCTGTTGAATGTTTGTGAAAAATTGCATATAATGTTTTAGGCTACCGTATACTGGAAGCCGTATATAAAAATTAGGTACGTGACCTCTATGGCTCAGTGGTTAAACGCGTTGATGCTCAAGCCGGGGGTCGCAGGTTCGAATCCCGCCGAAGGAACAATAAAAGTTCTTCTTTGCTCCTGGGTCATGGATGATGGGGATTTCTTATTCTAAACTTATATGTAATACACATGTATTACATATGAGTTTAGAATAACTTACGTTTAATATGTATAGTATAAAAGTAACACAAGTTCTTTGTGTACTTAGCACGAGGCTAGATTGACGTGGTGTAAAGCATTCGCAGGTGTTATTGTTATTATTTAGTCTTGTAATTTAGAATCTGTGCCACGGGTACCACTATATCGTAACGGGCAACCGTTACCACATTACCGTTAACAAATAGTTGTACCCGTGAGTAAAAAAAGATTATTATGTAATGTAAATATAATAACTAGGAGTATATAAGTTAATAATATAATTGTATGTGGTAAGTTACGAAGAGCTTGTGTTATGGGTGCCAGACAACGGAAATATATTGAATACTTTTTATAATTAATTTATTTGATAAATAAATAAATTTGATAAATAAATTTGATTTGATAAAGGATTTTGATGAAATTGGGTATGGTAGTAGCTCCGGATTAAAGAAAAAATACAGTATACCCGTGGGATATTTACGCGGGCGAGCGCTGTGCTCTGTGTCATTTTTGGCTAGAAAAAAAAATCCACGTCCACTGTGCTGCTTTTGAAACCACCAGACGGAACCGGCGCGGCGTAACAAATGCAGGGAAATATTATCCTGTAAATGACACATTCTTTTTCATACAGATTCATTAGCATTAGATAACTTATTATACTTACTATATTTTATAATTAAATATAAAATTAATAAACTTATTATATTTTATAATTAATTTATATTAAGGATTTTTATTATAAATATAATACACATATTTAATAAACATCCATAACCCAGAAATACAACGAAAACTATTTGTTCCTTCGGCGGCATCCGAACCCTGACCTCCGACTTGAGCGCCAACGCGCTAACCATTGAGACACAGACACAGAAGTCGTTAAAAGGTATAAAATGTTGTCCGTGTTTTTGCAGTAGCATAATTGCAAAAAATAAAGATACGAATATCAAAATAACATAATTAGTGATACCAAAATCTCTTAAATGTTACAGTCAGTCTAATTGCGCGAGGGGAAAAAATGGTGGGCAATTAAAGAATTCTTCAGACCGAGAGCGGCATTCATTTGAACTCCTATTTAGCGTCTATATTTTTCTATAATGTGGTCATTTAATATCGAAAAAGATAGACATTAGATACCTTCAGACGGTAAAGAGCAGAGAACCTTAAAAGAGAATTTAAAGAAATTTTCATTTTACTTCCAATCACGAATATTATAAACGCGCATTTTTCCGTGAAATTTACGCGAAATGCTAATGTCACTAATTACTTTTTCCTGTTTTAAAATCTACAACTCATATCATTCGCATCATTTGTTTTCGTTTTTTCGAGGATCAATAGGTCTAAATATACCGACGATATTACAAATGAAAGCAGATTTAAAATTGTACGAACATTTCTAAACTAAGTTCAATGAAAATGAATAGGCTTTATTAAAAGTAATTCGAAACCGCCTCGGTTTTGTATTAAGAACGCTTGACATCTTTTCATAATCATGGAATTCAGAGCCTAAGAATCTTGAAGAATTTATGCACAACAAATAATGAAGCAGCAATATCGCTTCAACATGTGAAAGCCTGCTAGGAATCTTGATATTATACAGTTCCCAAACTGATTCAAATCAATCATGGCGCTTAGAGTTCATTTGGGTATTTTCCTACCCTAAAAAGTTTTCCTAAAAGGTGTCAATGTTCTCTGTTCATGGATGTGTATTAAATATATTGTGTATCCGTACTGTGTATAACATCCTAAACACTTAAAATTATTATGTACAGTAAAAATGTATTAAATATTCTTCCCGTTGTTTGGTTCCCTTGATACAAATTCTTCGGATACTTAGCACAGGGCCGGAGTGACGTGGTTGAAGCGTCTTGAGATAGCCTATACATATTATTATATAAATTAAAGCTCAGCGCAGATGGTCACAAGCGACCCCTCGCCCGCGCTAAACATCCTACTTATATTATAAATATGAAAGTTTGTGATGCTAGATGGATGTATGGATGGATAGATGGATGTTTGTTACCATTTCACGCAAAAACTACTAAACGGATTTTGATGAAATTGGGTATGGTAGTAGCTCTGGATTAAAGAAAAAATACAGTATTCCCGTGGGATATTTACGCGGGCGAGCGCTATGCTCTGTGTCATTTTTGGCTAGAAAAAAAAATCCACGTCCACTGTGCTGCTTTTGAAACCACCAGACGGAACCGGCGCGGCGTAACAAATGCAGGGAAATATTATCCTGTAAATGACACATTCTTTTTCATACAGATTCATTAGCATTAGATAACTTATTATTTTAAACTAATAAACAAACTTATTATTGGTTGAGATAAGCAGCAGTCTAAATTTAGATCTGAAAAGGTAATTTTCATCGATTTACGTGAAAGCCTTAAATTTTAAACCGTTAAATATTCATTAATCATATTTAATTATGTTCTATTATAATACTTGTAATACTACAATATCTACATACTAGCTTTCGCCTGCGGCTCAGCCCGCGGTACAGACGAGAACGGTATCCCACGAGAACATTCTTCTTTTTCGGAATAAAAGAAGAATGTGTGTTATTGTGTTAATCCAGAGCGTAAACTATTACCATGGCAAATTTCATCAAAATCCGTTCTCAGTAGTTTTTCTATGAAAGAGTATCCATCCATTTCCATCCATCCTCACAAACTTACATATTTATAATAGTTGTATGATTTTGTTACGATGGCCAAAAATGATAACAATGACCAAAAACTTTTTGATTGTTTGTCTTTTCGCAGATATTAATATGAGTAACACGTTGTGTTTTTTTTTTCAGATGGTAAAATACTATTTTAAACAATATGGCGCTCCAAGTCTTGAAATAAAACTACTTATCATTTTAGGTCCTCGTTTGTTTTATATTGTTTACCTTTTTACATTATCATAATAACAACATACCTATAAAAGATTATTGGCTATCACAATAATTTGCACCGTCTAGGTCTTATTGACTTCTCTGAATTTATAGGTCATAGTATATCTCCCGTAAGTGGCTCCCACAAGCCACAAAATTTCAGATTGTCGTATTGACAGCCTTGGCTCGGAGCCAAGTAAGTGTCATATCTATCGTATGTACGCTTATTTTAACAGCAAATTCTGATATATCAAATTACATTAATATTTCAGAAGACGGTGACTTCGCTGGCATTTATTGAATAGCAAACTCTACGTCTCCAGGCGCGAATCGATAAATATTATAATATAGCGATACCTGTCTTTTGAATATTTAATTTCGTCAAAAGCCTAAATATTGAAGGAGATAATCCTAATAGAATAGCTTTCAATACAGTTAAGCATCGAAGAGTGAAGGAGTGAAACACTATAATTTTCATACAAGATGTTGCCCGCGCCCTTGTCTAAAAGGAAATACCGCTAAAACTGTACATTTTATATAATAAAAAGTAGCCTATGACCTTTTACGTAGACTCTATATATCTGTGCCAAATTTCGTCAAAATCGGTCCAGTAATTTCGGAGCTTATTCAATGTAAACAAATAAGCAATCAAATTTTTCCTCTTTATAATGTTTGCGTAGAAAAGAAATGGTGTAATATTTTTAATTAACCGCGAAATTTTAAGTTTAGTCATGGTGGTGTTTTTTTATTCAAGATTCCTAAAATGAATTTGTAAGTTTTTTAGTAGTGCCTTTGAATGCATTTATAAAACACAGACTAGATAAAACAGAATCAGATACAATATATCAATAGAAAAACTAATTAGATATATTGATATAAGATTCCATTACATATATTACTAGGAAATGGACGTCTTGTGGTCAATAATATTAATCTAAAACGAATGAAAACAAGTCAGCATGAGCTTCCTCATTTATCGACAGAATATCAACTAAAAGAAAATATTCTTAGAATAATAATTGTTGAATAATAAATCTCAGCCTACGTAAAACGAAAATAAAGTGATTCCTAAGAATATCTTTGAATTTTGACAAACAATAATACAAATTGTGGGATATACAAGCTCACGGCCTCACCGAAACCTGACGTGACACAGGCAGCCGTTTTGATTTATCGAGAGAAACCGGCGACCCAAATCAAGAGGACACTTGTATCTCCTCTGGTTTTGTAATCCATGGCCAACGATAATTGCTTGCTATTAGGCAGTGAGTCTACTTGTTTGACCTATTATTCCATAAAAAAAGAAAATTTGTTTTCAAAAAAATTGGCGATATCAAAGTTCAGCAATAAATAATTTAAGTAATAACAAAGCATTACATTGTGACGGAAATGTTCCTTGGCAACCGTTTACTGCGCAGCGTCCAGACTCCACGGCAAAACAGTGTCACCCAAATTATGTAAAACGTAGTTTTGGATTTATGTAATGGAACTTGTACCTAATATACGCATTTATTTAGTGTGCCTCAGTACACGGGCAAAGAATATATATCACTTACGTAAAGAATCGTCATTCCACCGATTTCCGATTTGAACGAATGACAGCTCGCGGCTGTGTGTGCGTGGCTCGGCGGATGGGGAGGGAGGCGGTGCGTGAGTTTTTTCCAGCCAGGACTTTCGTTCACGGAGCTGGCCGCTGGTCGTTTTGTGCTTTGACATAATTGACAGTATAAATTCATAATATTTATGATATATTTGTCTGACGTGGCGTATAAAATTATTTTGGTGTCAACCTCAGGCCTACGTCAACATGGCTGACATTCGCCGGTGCTCGAGCCGTCATTTGTAGAGAGTGTCGCCCCTGTCACACGGGCACAGAAGCATCGTTCGAAATAAAAACCCGGAACGTCTGACATATGAGCAACATGTATTTATCTATTATAGCATGGCAACGAAGTCACACGCCATCAAACCATAATTTACATTGAAAATTGAACCCATCACTTATAGCAATTATTACATCTCTAGAGAGTTACCCTTAAATCTCAACTAATAATTATTGTTTTCGTGCGAAATTACTTTTGTTTGTTAACGAGCTAGTAGATATCTATTTTAATTTAATACATAACAAGCTCAGAGGTAAGACTACAGTGTGTTATTTATGCATGGATAATAACTTTGGTTTTCGACTTTTTAATAAAACGTAAAAAACACAATGCTTTAGACATTAAGGATAAGGGAATAGTGGCTACTAAGTAACTAGATGTTCCCTTGGTGGACTTGGTGCGTGCAAAAGAGAATTCGGCATAAACAGTTCAATTTACTTCGATTAAAAGTAGCCTACGTCCGTGATCGTGATCTACTCTATATCTGTGCCATTTCATTGAACTGGGTAGCTTTTATTTTGGAGCCTATTTAATGTAAGCAAACATACAAACAAGCAAATCTTTCCTCTTTAAGCCCGCTCCACACGATACTACAAAAAGAGGGCGCGAAGTATGGAGCCGATTCACACATTTTTGCGGACCTTTCACTGTGTCTCATGCGATTCGCTCGCGAAGTGTGAAACGGTCATTATAATATCAGTATGGAAGTATAGATAACTAACACACTCGTAGGCTTATCGCCGAATTATGAAGTCAATCTATCACGGCTGAGAATTATTACATGTTCACAACTGAGTGGCAAACAGGTTAAGTCACCGTAATGGAAATGTTAATAACAGATCCGTCCCAAAATGCAACGGACCTGAATATCAATTATAACTCGTTATCGGTGATATGCCATGTAAATGATTAAACGAGCGCGTCCTGCAGGTAGTTGGTGAAGTAACTAGAAGTTAACATTACATTACGGATTTTCAATACTAAATAAAGAGGAGTAGAAAGGAGTTAATAACGGGAAACATTTATAGTTTATTTTAATTTGATTTTCGAAAAGTATATAATAAGCCAGGAAATATTGTGTTTGCAATGGCATATCTACGATTAACCGTTGACGAAATACAGTCATCAATAAGTGAGATCGAGTGAGAGAGAGTGAGATAGCAGAATCGCTGAATACAAAAAATGATGCACGAATCACGGCAGTTAAAAATGTATGAAGATAAATATAAAATTGATTTTACTAACTTAAATACTGTAATTATGTTTATCTTTGTTTATAAAATAATATTACGAATAACAGTGATTTTCGTTTATCAATCATAGCAAAAAAATCGTCGTTTTTTTGCCCTTTTTAGTCCTGTATCTTTTTAATTTAGCAATTAATTAGTGTAATTTTTGCATTATAAACTTTCCGACAGGCAACATAAATATGGAACGACCATATTTATGTCGCCTTTCAGAAAGTTTAAGAATTGTGCTGATTTAAAACAAATGCAGGTTTTCTTACCTATGTTGGTTATTCTATTTACTTCACGAGTACTATATACCTCATTATTATAGGTCATACAATAAGTTTGCGACCATGTAAGCATCATATATTATTTTTGTTTTGGCACATTTCTATACTTTTTTTTAACGGGCAATTGGCCCACCACACTTACCCACCACTGCAACTCCTGTGTAGCCAGGATCGACAGTGGTAACCAACCGCAAAAACGCTTTGATATGATCTCAGGGGTGCCCGGGGGACATGCTAAATCTGTCTTGGAACCCGCAACGAAATTAATCAGAAGATTGTAGGAGGAGTAGGAAGTATTCCAATTTCCCTCCCCAAGCAAAGCGGGAGACGGCAAAAATTGTGATGACAAAAAGTCAGAATTAAAGGGGAAGCACCACGGGAATAACATTTTTTTCATTTTCATTTTTTTTGACCACAAGACAGAATGTAATTAAATGTTTTAATTTATAACATGGCAATTAATTACAATGCATTTATAATGACAAAAAAGTGTTGCATTGTTTCCAATAGTACCTATGACAAAAACGTTTGAAAGCCCGGAAGCGTTTCTATACTTGTGCTCGCTATGATTCTATACCTGTACCTAATGCTATTTGTAATAAATCCAAATAATAATTTAATGACTGTAAACACCACAGATTCCTATCCCACAATAAATAACATAAGGCCCGTTTCACAATATTCTAACAAGTGTCGGATAGCTTATTCGGAAGTTTTGTCGCTGCTTACTTTATATCGAGAGACAGAGACAGAACATGCAAATATTACATCTGACATATCATCAGTAAATTGTGAAACAGACTCTTAATCTCTAATATGTAAATAAATTGTTAAATGACGCGAATAGACAAGTTAATTGCTTTGAAATATTTTACGAAATGCGTTTCAAAGCATCATGAAACTTTTTTGAAAAAAAAAAAAAAAAACTGAATATTAGCAATGATTGTATCATAATATTATTTAATCAAGGCTTAAATCCATGTATTTATAACACAATACCAAAGTATAAGTATTTCTATATTAAAACATGGAGTAAATTAAAATACTATAAATCCGAGTAAGTTAGAAAATTACTAATTTTGGTCCTGCCACTTTATGATATATATTTTATTTGATCTCTTGAATTTTGTAAATTAATTACCCTCATAAAATTTCAGCCAATGTTTTGTCGTAAAAGTTGGTATCTTTCTACCGTACATAATTACTGGTTGTAGATTAAAAGTAAGAAAATAACTGGCCTTCTTTTTTTCTTAGTACCGTATAGGTATTCGTACTAAGAAAAAAAGTTAATACGTTACGTAAGTTAATTAATACGTTAATAACAATCGAGCATAACAATCTTTTTTATTTATTTACATAATATAAATTTATAGTAAAATTTATTGAAACCATTACTTACTAAATAATTTACAATAACCAGAAGATAAAATTACTTTAAATTATAATATACTAGATGTTGCCCACAACTTCGTGCACGTAAAACAAAATCCCGCGAGAATTATACATTTTAACGCGATAAAAAGTAGCCTATGTCCATAGCCGTAGTTTACTCTATATCTGTGTCAAATTTCATCTAAATCGGTCCAGTAGTTTCGGAGCTTATTCAATGCACAAACACAAACATACAAACAAATAAATATTTCTCTTTATAATATTAGTATACAAAATGACCGAACCATTATAAACGGGCACCTAAACAAAAATTTATTTGTTTAGGTGCCCGTTTTTTTGCAACCGAGTGTATGTCAAGTAAAATTTACACTAATTTTATGGGCAGTATTACTGTAATAAAATTGCAGAGTAACATTAAAAGTAATTCCCCAGCGAATATAGAAAGAAAATAGCACCTCTACAAGCAAAATATACCTGTAGTAGTGTGTAAGCGCTTCCAACTTAATTTTATTCACACACACAGTAAGATATCTAAATATACACGCCTGAAATGTATAAAGAGAAAAAAAGGACTCCTCTATTATTATCCCTATTTAAATTTAAATATAAATAACAGAAAAATGCATACCAATCATAGATAATCCATAAAAAAACACTGTACACAGTAGTTTTACCACTTTACAAGTACATACACAACTGTAGTATTATAGTTTTATTTACATGCACTCAAGACAGTTTACTTCGTAGTTCCGATACATTCAGCGTCTCGATAGTCAGATACGGCCGTCTATAGAAGTTCGCGTATAGCACTGGACTCAGCTTCGCGACGCAGCACGCATGCGCATGGAAACTCATATTTAAATGATATCACATCGCCGCCTTCGCTCCGTTCTATCATCAAATCAACTAAGCTTAACATATTCAATATATTATATATTTAAATCATTTTCATGCAATGTGGAACTATTTGAAAGTAGCGAACATGCGTTAAAATTATGCTTCGACCCAAATACCATTTAATATTTATAATTCATGAACATTTTAAAAATTGTAATGGTAGATCGCAAATTTACAAAAAATGTTTAATAGAACAATTAATATTAATCAACAATAAATCGGGTATACAAATTAACATTTGCATTTTATTACTATATTAGACTCTGTAATTGGTTCCCGACAAGGGCATAAGTTCAATCCATGAACCTGAAAAAACATGTTTGACGGGAGACAATGCAACAACAAAAACAACGCAACAATGTTACTTTTACGTCGGACAATGCAGTCTAATTACCCGATTGTGTGTAAACGAAAGATGATCCTTCATCAGATTGGCTCTTAAAAGGCCCTGTAACTGACCTTTCGGTATCGACACGCTCGCATCCAAAGTAATCAGGCTGGTTAGAAAATATAACGTTTTGCAAAATCTATCCCATAAACTTTGGAGAAATGATCTTTATAAATATAAATGAATAAAATTCATTGATAAAATTAGAATAAAATTACATTTCACTCGTAAAGAATGCAATGTACTTTTATTTTCAATAAACAAAAGGCGTTTTTTTTTTCTCAATCGTTGTCCCAAAAGTTTCTGTGATTGATTATGCAAAACGATATAATTTATTGTTAGCAAACAAAATTCCAGTATCAATAATGCCTAATTATATAGTAATATGTTCTCTAGTACCTACATCGTCTTTTAGGAAATTAAACTTAGATAGAGAATGGAATCATTATGATATTGCAGACCGCAATAAATGTGATCATAATTTTATTCTTATTAATATGTGTGAAGCTTTGAGTTCAGCTTTAGGGGAACGGAGGATTATAAAATTTTGCACAGTTTATATGGAGGAAGGTGTGCAAAAAGCGAATATATATTTTTAAATAATGCTTAGAAATACATAGAATAATAAAAATAACAACAACAAACATCTCAGAGGATCAATTCTGCTAAATAAAACCTGCAAAAAGAAAACTTAGGCCTTTTCATTAGTTATTGGATGATTTATACAGTATTCTTCGAGCGAAGTAAATACTCTTGAAATACTGTAGTGCCTGGGACAGTTGGTTTTCAAATATCGTATGGTTACCCAAGCACATACGGCATTCTCACAACATAGTCAGCCTAGTCCAGAGGAATGACTGGTCAATACGTCTGGGGCCAACCATGCGCGGTCACATCTCCTCACGATGTTTTCCGTCACCGTCAGAGCGTCCGTATAATGTACTTGCGATCTGAAAAAGTCTCATTGGTACACGCCACAACCTGGGAATCGAACCTGCACTCTCTCGAGTGCCCACTATGCCACGGAGCTCTTTTGCAATACTACAATTACAATCAAGTCCCGATACGCTAAAACTGTCAAACTGGTATTCTCGTAAACGTTAAACTAGTGTCTAACGCGTCCTGGTCGTTTCAAACTTCACAAAGGCAGTTGGCAAATGATAACAAGTCGCTTCACTTAATTATAATACAATCGAAGTAAAATGAAAGTCTACTTTAAATACGAGATTTGAGCTTCAGATTATATATCAGCTCAACCGTGTGTTTGATATCCCTTGTATTGTTACACGTTAACGTGTGTCAATTTGTCTCTACAACCCTTTGAAATAAAGTTCAAAGTTAAAAAATATATTATGAATTATTGCGGGCGAATTTCGACTATAGTACATCTTCTACTTAGAATAAATATAACAAAACTAAGTATTATAAACTTTAAAAGAATATGCTAGGTACCGTTAAATCGCATAATGGCCTCTAACATCTTACATTACTAGCAGTTCGCACAACCTGAACTCCAATTCTCGTAGTTAACATACACTTTTAATTAACTTTCAATGAATTATAAATGCATCGTCTTGTTATCACAAACTGACCCGGTGTTGGTGTTCTACTATATTTTGTTTAGTATAATTAATATCTCAATTCAGTCGTCTTGAAATTACATTGACTATATTTAAAATATTATATAATACTATATAAAATATGTAAGTATTTTTTTATGCATAAAACACAAATATACAGTCTAAATAATATAGCTTTGAAGTAAATATTTGTGTACGCGAATGTTAATTCATTTGTATAGCTATGATATATTTCGAGTCAAATATTAACAGAATTCCGTTTCACCGGTTTAATATTATACGTTGGTAGTAACGTAATAATATATTCTTTGGTTAGGCATCGATGCAATGATGTGAATCATGGTATACTTCAGAGTTTAACGATTGTTTGACGTATGTGAATGCTACTTTGATGTTAGATGAGATCGCGTCGGTATCGAAACTGTATTATTGTAAGATTTAAATAGCAGTAGCGACCTTCTGTTCTTGTGATCACCATTGAAGAAAGCCTTCTATTATTATCATCAAATTTTGCTTGGTTTTATTTCAATACTCTCGGGTTACGGTTTTGAATCAGAGTACAGATTTTATAAGATAGCAAACAGTGTGAAGGAAAGTTAGATTGTTTTTGGCTTCGCGCCCACACCGCTGGATATCCTATCTACTTCAGAATATGTCTGTCATAAATTTTTTTATCCTATAACTGGCTTTAAAGGTGAACTTGTTACGGAAAATTGCAAGTTTTATTATGAAAACTCTGCATTATTAACATAAGGCGTTTGTGTTAATTTGCAATATTTCTTACAATGACAATCCACAGTAACATAAAATTTAGTATTTGCGATACGATTAAATATATTTATCTTTTACCAGTTTATTTTGCATTGTGACTGATATGCAAGGAAAAAAATTAAACTTCATGTTGATCAACGTTACAAGTTGCATAATAACTTAACCAAGAGCATGTATAAGGAGGGGTTTTTTATTCAAATCTTATCAATGGAGGACAGACGTCCGTCGGACGTCGACGGACAGACAGAGGAACTATAAGGGTTCCTTGTAGTTACTATCGAACCCCAAAATTGTGCAATCTGTGTTTAAAAGTGATAGACACCGAAACTTCTTTGGAGGTGCATAAAATATTATCAATTATTTTTCCTCTTACGACTTGCTGAGCTGTGTAAAATTATCCCTCCCAATAATGTTGTGCGTCCCAATAAACTGTTTCTTTTTTGACAATAAACTATTTACAAATGGGAACGAGAGATCAAACCGGCAAATCTTTCAACTGTAACTGTCATATTTCAAAGAAACTTCTTACGGAGCCCAAAAGTTTGTGACGCTTGATCTCCAAAGATGTGTTTCTTTTTATAGTTCTCATAACATAATTGGATACTTGTCAGTAGAAAAAATGAAATAAACTTTCTTTGTTATTATTTTTTCATGTTGATAAAAAAATCAATAAATAAACTAACTGAACGAAATGCGCTGTAAAAATGTAAAAGAAATAAGATCTTTCGTAATCCTCACCTTGTATTTAAATAAAAGTTCCCGAATGCCTAGAAACTAACATTACAACAAATGAATGTGAAATGTGTAAAAGAAATGAATGTGAAGTTCCCACAACGCTTAGCTGCAAAACGCAAAATTACACTTATTAGCGGAAAGTAGCGGAAAACTAAAATTACTAACACGGTGAGTGAGGGAATTAAGTTGGTAATGCATCCGTAAACTTTCAACGTGTACAGTCGCGGACAGACCTAGTATACCACTTCTGAACCTTATTGCCAAGAGGTAAGGTCGAAAAATGGTACACTGGATTTGTCGGCGACCGAACATACAACTTCTGTAGTGTATACATACAAAATCTCTATATCTCTCTTAGGTACATACATATTCGCGCCTCCCATAAAGAGAACTTGGGGACTAGACATCCTTCAAGTGCAAGCTCTACATGACTTTTGCCTGCATTTATAACCACTCAGTTTCATAAGCCTTGATCATTTAGCTCAGCGTAAACGAGCCACAATCGTGGGCCACCGGTCGCCTTCACTCATCCTCGATACACAACTGTCATACATTTTGTGTCGCGACTGGCTAATACGAGTGCGGCGCGTCTATAAAAAATGGGTAAACAGTTGGCTTCGACACAATCGTTTGTGGCTCGTCTGAACTTAACCTTACAAAATAGATATGTTCGATAAACTTACTCCATTTTCTTAAATTTTCAGTCAATAATAACCTTGATTCAAAATTTCTCAAACTTGAATAATGTCTATAAAAATGCTATTTCCTCGGTGTAAAATTTGAACAACGTCAATTTATTATTGACATCGATTTTCTCAATCGAGTTTCGGGGAGCCCCAGATGACATACATTAACATAAAACGTTCTGTTTAAGTGCTTAAAGTACCTAATTTGCGTGAGATTTTCCAGTTCCATCTAGTTTTTTGTTGGGGGCTGCGACGTCTTGGTTCTTACAGATCCTTCTTACGCTTGAGAGGTGATAATAATAATACAGCAACAATTGTGATATTCTTCTTTATTGGTACTTATGAGAGAGATGCTTAACACAGATACGTATCACATATGAGAGATGCCTAACACAGATACGTCTACACTATATATAGCCTTTTGGCTAACTAAAATAATCTAACTAGATAGGCTGTGCTTGTGACATCTGTCAATATGACATTGACATTTCTACTTTTTATTACTACTATATTATGCAACATTTTCTCTTATGTATTTTATAAGTTTTAAGAATTTTTAAGGGTGAGATGTCAGCATAGTTGTAAGTTCAAGTTCTTTGAAGATTATTCTTATTGTAAACTAGCTGTCCCGACACACGTTGTTCTGTCTTAGCTTTGAACAGGAATAAACCTAACAGTTAAGCTGAACGTACCTCTAAATATTTGACAGTTACGTGACAAACCGAACACAGTGAACAGTTAGCATACTAGAATGGACGAAATCATTCGTCGTTTTTACTATTTTCTCCACAATAGTACTAATATCTCTCACCTTCCCTGATCTAATACAATCATTTCAAGACCAAAATTAACCAAATCGGTCCATCCGTTCTGGAATTTTAGCGAGACATTCAAATTGCAATCCATTTTTATATACCTATATATTTAAAAGTATAAGAAGATAGTGATTTCTAATCAAATCCCAAAAAAAGAAAAAAAATATACAAACACATTCATTTAATAATGTCGGCAATGTATTAACCAAAACAATAGCTTATGGGTTAAACTATTTATGACTACTAGCTTTTGCCCGCGGCCCCGCCCGCATAAATACGGAATCCTAGGACACTGTACTTTTGCGGGATAAAATGTAGCCTATATTTAATCCAGAGCCCAAACTATTATTTTGCCAAATTTAATTGAAATCCGTTCAATAGTTTTTGCGTGAAAGAGTCTCAAACAGCCATACATCCATCCATCATCACAAACTTTCACATTTACAATAGTAGTAAGATCAGGCCTTTGTTAAATAATACAAATACTATTGATTTTAACTGAACAATTTGAGTGTTGTACTCAATTGTAGTAAACAGACACGATACCATGGCACAGGGGCGACACTCTCAACAAATCAGACAGCTCGAGCACCGGCGAATGTCAGCCATGTTGACGTAGGCCTGAGGTTGACACCAGTGAAAAGTTGCGTCAGGCAAATCTATCATAAATATTATGAAATAGCATTTGCCCGCCGCTTCGCCCGCATGAAATTGATTATCGGTTAACGCTATCTTTACAATAATCTAATACTTTCATCCCCTACCTTCTAAGGGGTTTAATATTAAAAAACGCTAAAATTCGTAACTCATTATTTTTCCGTACTCAATTCAAACGCAATTTCATACAAATATATCCAAGGAATGAAAAGTTTCATATAAACTTTTATCCCCTATTTTACCCGCTTGGGGGTTGAACTTGGAAAAATCCGTCCTTAGCGGATGCCTAGGTCACATGAGAAATACGTGTGCAAAAAGTTCAAATTTGTAGCCTTAAGTGTTCGGCCTGTGCGTTGATACATCAGTCAATCAGCTTTGCCGTTTATAAATATAATATAGAAGATTATATATTGTCAATTATGTCAAAGCACGAAACGACCAGCGGCCAGCCCCGTGAATGAAAGTCCTGGCTGGAAAAAACCCACGTTCCGCTCGCCGCGCGCACATCCCGCATACGTCTAGCCTATAACATAGCTGCGAGCTGTCAATCGTGTAAATCTATCGAATGACGGTTCGAATATAATATATTCTTTGACCACGGAGACGTATCGACTTGAAATATTGCCGACGAGCGAATAAATCCATTGTCGAGGATTTAATTAAGCTTATAAACTACGTTTGTTTGTTCATCGTCAAAACTTACATACTCAGAAGATCCGACCTAACTACGAGTACTATTATAAATGTGAATATTTGTTAGTATGGATGGATAGATGTTTGTAACTCTTTCACGCAAAAACTACTGAACGTATTTCATTCATATTAAAATACCACCGCGTAAATACAGTCAAATCTAAATCAGAACTATCACGCCTCTAGCTTCTGTAATTATGTATATAAATGGATGAAATTTGGTATAGTTATAAATAATAAAAATAATAATAATTTTACATTTTAGGGGTGTATGGAGACAAACATGTGGGGTAGAACTAACTAACCAACTAGAAGGGTGGTAAAAAACTATTTTTTGGTCATTACATCGTGTGGGGTATCGTTGAATAGGTCTTACGAAATAAAGGCAAGGTTTCATACATGACTTTTTTTTACAAAGTCAACTATTTATGTAATGTCTAATAAATGCCATTTATATGTCGTTTATAATGTCATTTAGCCGCGCTCGCTCTCCTCGTCATCATCAATACCACATAGAGGGAACACCACTGAAACGCGTCACTGAGATTAAGGATCTAGGAGTTAACTTCACACCCGATTTAAACTTCAGAAAACACATAGTTGACGTATGTAAAAAGGCTTATTGCAATCTAGGGTTTCTGCTACGACAAGCTCATCAGTTTGATAATATCGCAGCTTTGAAAGCACTCTACGAAGCTCTCGTGAAAAGCCACTTAGAAAGCAATGCCGTGATTTGGTCCCCACACGAGGACAAATACATAAATATGCTAGAACGTATCCAGAACAAATTTGTGCGCTTCATACATCTCAAAAGGTACGGCGTGTACCCAGGTTATCCGTTGCTGTATCCAACGCTATTTGTTCTGGGTATGGTCGGCTACTATAAATTAGAAGTTAGGAGGGAAGTGGCCCTGGCCACATATGTAGTGAAAGTTTTGCGCGGTGTAACGCACAATCCAGCTGTGTTACAAGCGGCCAGGCTGTGTGTGCCGGACGGGTACGCGGAGCGGCGGCGTCGACCGCCGCTGCTGGAGGTGTCGCGCGCGCGCACCAACCTGCTGCGGATGGCCCCGCTCACGCGGGCGCTGCGGACGCTGATCACGGTCGCAAACACCGTCGATTTATTTACGTGCTCATTGAACGAGTTCACTAAGGTCACCTATTGTGTAGCAAGTAAGATAGATTTAAGTACCTACTAGTAACACTCTATTGTATTAGGTTTAAACCTGTAATGACAGAAGTTGTAAGTTGTAAATAAATAAATAAATAAATAAAATTTTCGAGTAATCGGCCTCCAAAGTGGTTTAGGAGTTGGTCCTCCCCTGGCATTTCTAAACTAGGAGAAAAAATATTTTGTTTATTCTGATAGATTATGATAAATACTCTTTAGAAAAATGATTTTGAACTAAATCGGACGGTAGCTTTTGAAGTAATTTGAAAATTACGCGTTTATAGTTACGGATCCCACCATGTCTTGACATGCTCTTGGTGAGGTTATTTTTAAAGAAATTAATCAGGAAACGAGCAGTCGGAGCGCCTGATGGTAAGCGATTACCGCCGCCCATGAACACTCGCAATACACTATTATTGCGCACTTGCGTTCCTGGTCCTTAAAATCCCCAAGCCCCTTGGGCCTCCAGTTACCTCACTCACTTGGCGAAACACCGGTTTTCTGTAAGGCCGTAGTATTTATCCCGTCGAGCCGGGATTTTCGTGCCAAAGCATGGCTCTCCCACGTCCTAAACATACACACATCCGGGCCTGCTTGATTGCCAGTCCGTCTCTGGGAAAATTTGGGGTCGACCCAAATTTACTATGAAACAAGCGACACATTGTGTTCATTTAGCACTATATTATGTTGGCCGCGACTTCGTGCTCGCAAAGGGAAATCGCGCGGGAATCGTATATATGTCCTTCTCCGTGGTCTTCTATATAACTGTTATAAATTCATTCAAAATTGGTCCAGTAGTTACGGAATCTATTTAATGCAAACAAAGAAACAAATCCTAACCTCTCTCTATTAAATTATATAGGCAGTAAATTATATAGTAACATCCTTTTTATAGTTTTCAAAGTAATATTTAATAATGAACATACTTGTATTATTTATGTAATAATATTTGCGGCTTAACAAATAATATTTCACTAACGTTTAGACGAGAAAACATGCGATTTGAACAAAAACATAACCCTTAACATTGTGTAAAATTACAGCAATAAAGCGGCGTGCTCGACAGCCGTACAACATAGTGAATTGTACGTACACTGTCACTACCTTACCTTTCGCCCTTGAGCGACCTTTGCCGTTGCTAGGGATCCATTATATCGTGGGATATATTCTCAGGTATTATTATCATTAACATTAAAATAATCGTCAGCAATTCACTCGTGTAACGTTTTAGAATTTATGTAACTGTCTTTTGTGTGAGTAGCTTTTGCGGCTTTCGCTCTGTCCGTCCGTCCGTCTGGATTGAAGGGGGAGGACTGAAAATTAGATATTGAATATAAACTTTTAAGCGTGATTTCATGCATAAACATGAATAAGAATTAAAAAATAATAGTATAGTTCGTGTAAATTGTAAAAGATAGCTTTTACACCAAAAAAACTTAAGAACTTAAAAACTTAAACCTAGTATAGTATTTGAATGTATAGTGAAGTTGTCAGTGGCAAATGTTGCTGGGATTACAATAAAGTGGCGAGAACGCCATTAAATCGCGATAGTCGACGGCAACTGCGGTGCTTCTAAGTTTATCTTAACTTCGTAAAGCTTAGAAAATGGATTTTTTAAATCACAAGGTGTGTAAACTTTAGGTAACATTATTAATATTGAAAATGTTAGCTTAACGCAGGTAGTGGGTTGGTTAAAAAACCAACAATAAGATGATTTTTTTATTACATAAATGAATAGTACTGTTATGTTCTCAGAAGAAACAGGAGGATATTCAAAGTCTATATTTTCAAAGGTACAGCGATTTGCTTACAGAATTTCGCAAGCCTCGTGAAAACGCTCCATATATAGAAATGACGTCACGCGTTCCTAAGTTGTAGTAAATGTCGCAGGTCGCAGGAACATAATTGCTAATATCTCAGAAATTTGCAAGTTTAAATTCACAATTACATGTAAGTTTTTTACCAATATAGCAACACAGTTGACACAGACAACACAGTAACAAGTTGTAATACCGCGATATTTCTGAATATATAGATTAAAAAACTTGAGAGGTGTCAAGGGACACCCGGATGGAACGAAGTTATAATATATATAAGTTTGTTCCGGCTAATCTCTCTCTATATATATATATATATATATATACAAACAATTTATATTTTATTGTAAGTACCGATCATACTTTTAAATGCATTAAGTGAAAATAAAAGCTGTTAATTTGAAATTACAAACAGACACTTCAATTTTGTTTATCTGTATAGAATATATAATATATTATATTATACAAAATAGTTGAACTAAGTATATATAGTGCGCGCGGAACTAGCGCCTTAGGTAGGGACAGGGGTGATGGGGCGGGTTGCTTGCTGCTCGCAGTGTTGCCGCCGCGAAGTCCGGCTCCGTACTGAGTAATAACATCAAGCGCTCGGCTAGCTAGACACAATATGTAACAGTCATAACAGTCACAATGTGTAATTGCAAAATTCTACATTATTGTCAAGGTAATAAGGTCGGTTATATTATTCTTAATAGTCGTTATTACATTGTGATTTCGAGTGGCAAAAAGTGTCGTGCCAATTTTAATCCGCCTAGCCTCCAATTCGCAACGCGCCATAAGGAACTACGTTCCAATAAACATTTTGCATGTAGTCATCTATACTATTCTCAAAAATGTTTTGTTGCTGCATTTTTAATATTATGACCCTTCTGTGAATAAGTAGTTAAATATGCAAAAGTATTATTTTTATAATCAACTGTAAGCCTTTGATCAAACGTTGATCAAAATATTATGAAAATCGAACTTGTTCCGTGAGGCAACGCTGACAAAAGCTTTAATATTCGTAATTCAAGCTAGTCAGGGTAAATCTTTTACATGCAGTTCATGGCATAGTAAAGTACTTAGTGTAATATTCTCGCATTAGGTCGGCTTATACTCAAACTACATAATATTATATGTTATATTACAAAGAAAGTGATGTAGGAACAGCCATTTCGCTATAGTCTAAGTTATATCTATATTTCACACTATACCATAAAAACAAGATAATATTATTTTCCGTCTATTTTATTTCTTGGCATTTGAGCCAAAATATTTACGTCCGTTTTTGCGACGATTTTAATGTCAGAGGCAAAATTAGCTAGCAAAGATTTATTCACTTACGTTTACGCAATACCACTATTGCGGCTTTCAATATTTCTTTTTACATTTTGTTTATTTTATCACAATGTAGCTAGGTCAGATTCAAAGCCCTTTTCGTTTGTAAAATATTTTTAGTACTTATATTTTATTGAATACGAACAATAAAAGACTCTTTGATATTCAGACCATATTACATTTTTATATCACATATACTATTTTTTTAACAAAACAAAACCAATTACAAAAGCATAAGCTTCCATTTGACGGTAAATTTTGTTTCCAAATTTTGTTTCCAACAATTATAATTCATGCAAATCCAAAGGCTTGCAAATCATATTATATTGTATTGATTGTTTTTAGCGACCGTTTGCGACACTATGTAGAAGGCGAGTCAAGTAGGTATTGCCTCGCGGTCGCTGTGGCCCGTCTGCGCCGAGCCTTAATATTACGAACTAAAAGCCCTAGATGAAGGGTCCGTACTTATTGTTCAGTGTTCTGTAAACTTGGTGAGTATACAAGACGATATTTATTACTCTATCGAGGTACTCGGGACTACTATAACAGTAAAATTTCGTTAACTAATTCGAGATATAACGAATTTTATGAAATACTCACTGTCCCAACACACTGTTGTTCTGTCTTTACTATGAACTGGAATAAATAACCCACACCTACAACTGCACCTACATCTACAACCTTACACCTACTTACACCTACCAACCTACTGGGGCGGCTTAATTTTTTTTTTAAATAAACCAAATAGGACTTAAAAAAATATTTGTCAGTCAAATTAAACACAGTGAACAGTCAGTACGGAAAAATTAAGCACGCAGCAGCATTCAGCCGGTTTTAGTTTTTTTCCGCAATTATTCCAATATTTCTCACTGTTTCAACATTCTCTGAACCTCCACAATTATTTCAAGACCAAAATTAGCCAAATCAGTCCAGGCGTTTTCGAGTTTTAACGAGACATTGAAACTGCAATCCGTTTTTTTTATTAGAAGATTCTTTGACAACTATTAGTTTGTTAGAAGGAAGAATATTATTAGAATATTAATTTTATTATTAAAATGGAATCTTAATGATATATTTTGTGTAAACGTTTTTGAGTGAGAACAAAACATTTTCAATATCTAAAGCAAAGTACAATATTAGAGACAAAACCTCTGCTTAAAACATATTTGAATATAATATTTACCAAAATTAGAATATTTTCCATTCATAACTAGCTACCATTGATAAAGGATTTAACCTTCTTAGTCTCATTTCTTGTAGGTACTATAATATGCCCTAAATCATTTATTTTCTGAATTGAAAAGAGGTCGTCGTACAAAGTACTAGAAATTATAGTTAAATAAAATTCATCATACACCGTACCGAATGTTTTTCGATTTTTACGTAGTTATTTTATATATACATATATTACGAATAAATGGATTTTCTGATGGTAAGCGGTGGTACCACCGATGGATAAATTACCCAAGCATAGCCCGCACTTAAATTTCTTAAGAAATTTTGCACTGCATAATTTTTCTTTTTTCTTTTACAACACTTCAAAAATCTCATGCATTTTCATTAAAAGCACAATTGTATAATGGAGTGAAACCAGTGGTGTAAGCCCTGCGGATTAATAAACCACGCCAATAAGGGCTGAGGGACCGTTAAAACAACATAATTTGAACAACGTTGATGTCGAATTACACATTTTTATCATTACGGCCATAAACCTATCAACTGAGTGTTATTTTTCGTCATTGCTTGAGCTACATTTGTTTAAGGCTTAGCGTCGCCGGGCCACATGCGACCGCGACCAGTCAACCTCACTAAACAACGTCATATATTTTGAGTTGCCTAGACCGGTAACAAGTGTGCGGCGATATATAGCTCCCCACACCGAGTTTCGGTGACGGTGGCCGGTTTCATTGAAACCAGGCCAGCTACGCACAAAAACACTCTTTCTTTCTGTACTCTCGAAACCCAGTGGGACGGACGAACCGACACGACTGGCGAGAGATCAGGCGCAGGACCGACTTTTTACATGCCCATTCGACGCATGGATCATCTCTCTTGTCAGACAATCAGGTGGTCAGTTCTGCATTGTCCTAACCTAACTTGGAACCAACATCTTTTGTTGTTCCAATGCGAGAATCGAACCCACGACCTCCGAGTCGAGAGCTAAACTCTCAACCACTGGACCACGCAGGCTGAATATAAAAATGGAGCGGGGCGAGAATATATAAAATGGATGATAAAGCTTGTCCCGTCGCGGTTGCATGTGGCTCGTCTACGCCATCCTTAATCACAATAGAATGTTATCCAATATTGTCAATCGACTACCTATTATCGAATATAACTCGACGACAAGCAAAACGATTTCCAAAATTCATCAGTTCCAATTCCCTTTGTTTGTTCACAATTAATAATGTCAATAGTAACTCACAAATCGCGATTATAAATTAAACCAAACACCAGCGAGTTTGAACACTGGATATGTTACAATTTGAAGTATCCACTGCGCTACAATTAGAGAGAAATGAGGGTAGCCGTCCGAAACACGCGGGACATATGGCACTTCCCCCACCCCCGTGGGATATAACATGGCACTCCCCTCTCCCCTAGTGGGATATGTCCATCTCACCCGTCCCCCCAGACGATTGAATTTGCGGCGTCAACCCGTCAAATGTATCGTCTATACCTCGATACAATACAAAGATCACTAATGCATTAGTGTTAAGCATTAGTGATCTTTGACATACATACATACAGTTGATTGATATCAATCAACTGTGTACCTACTATAATACTAATTCCTAGTAATCATATAAATATTTTTATATGATTAGTATATTTAAACATACATTTTGCCCGCGGCTCCACCCGCGTAAATACAGTATCCCACGGGAAAACTGTACTTTTTCAGGATAAAAAGTAGCCTATGTATTAATTCAGAGTTTAAACTACTACCATACCAAATTTCATAATCTGTTCAGTGGTTATTGCGTCAAAGTTTAATTACCAACATCCATCTATCCATCCTTACAAACTCTAATGTTGTAATTAGTAGGATTCCTTTCAGTGAAGGATTCATTTTTATAATATGTTTGATTTATACGCCGTAATCGCAGAACAGAGTTATGGCATAATATGTCAGTATCACTGAAATATGATTATTTCTCGTTTGCGTAGTATATATTTTCTTATTACTACAAACAAAGTCGTGGGAAATGTCCACTAAAAGCATAACCTTAGCATCATAAGGTAGATTTAGGATCGATTTACATTTTTTAATAGCTATCTTAAAAATTCAGTACCGCGTATCGTCACGATGTGAACTGTTTTAAGAGACAGGTCTGTCTTAGGTTATTCTCAAAACTTTCGTCTAAAGGCTGAGGCGTGTTTATTTGACCTTTACGCAAGATCGTCTATGGGATTTCGTGGAACTAAGGCACGCGTAGAATTAGTCTTCAAGTATGGTAGTTTTTTAGTAAATATTATGGTGTTAAAGAGAACGAAGAGATTTTAAATAAAGATTAGAAGGCTCGGCACAAACGGGCGACTCCACGATGTGGCAATCTGTTGACCACGCTTCTTCATACATTTTATATAGACTCGCCGTACACATGTAGCCGTTCGTGGTATCTCAAAATTTATAACAATTATTAAACGAGGGCGAACATTGCGGTTTCTTGTAGCCCTTGTGTGTGCCGAGCCTTAAAGTCAAGTAAGGAAAACAACTTTGAGGTATGAGAGTTGTGATGACATGTTGTGATGTTGTACACGTTTAAAGATCGGTCAGTAATAACATTTTTCTCTCTTCTTTATATTCTGTAAAAAAATTACCATCGCCTTCATTCAGCCTTTCGTCCGCAGCCGTCTAGTGCTAGACTTAGGCATTCGCCAATTTACGCTAATCATCACTTGGGCTCATCATCATCCTTCCGCCGTTAGCCACCTCTTTCAAATCTTCAGTCCATCCTACACTTTCACTAAAACTACATGCGATCAAAAAATATTCCTAACATATTTTGTCTACAAAAAATTGGCTGACCTAGTTTTAATTCTGTAACGAACACGGCAGTACATACCTAGGTACAGTTAAGGAATAGCGAATCGTGTACCTCGTTTGGACCTTATTGCTATGACAATATGGGTCAAAAAAGTGCACTGTAAGTGTCCGTGTCATATCTCATATCATATCATATCCCATATCTATAGGATAATCAACCTTTCCCACACATCATGGTTAACACGATCGCAGTAATTATAACCTAATCTCTGCAAACGAACAGATTAAACTGGATGTTTATTGGGGTGTACTGACCCTTCAAAAGGGCTTCAAAAAAAAGATTGAACAATGTACGCACACCCAATTAAATAGATTGTTAATAATCTTTGTTAGACGAAAAAAAATATACTGAATGATGCAGGGCAGCGCAGCGGATTAAAAAAAAAATCTCGCACCACCACGTAGGCACAGTAGACATATAAATAAAACAAGCTTTTTCCCGCAGCTCCGCCCACGTAAATATAACACTGTACTTATTCGGGATAAAAAGTGACCTATGCTTTAATCCAGAGCCTAAACTACTACAATACCAAATTTCATCGAAATTCAGTAGTTTTTGCGTGAAAGAGTAACAAACATCCATCCATCCATTCTCATAAACTTTCACATATATAATAGTAGTAGGATATAGATTTATTAATAAATCTCATTATTTTTTATGAAAATAAGTACATTATATACGTCCACGTCTCTACTAATCAATGTCAATATTCAAAACCTAACATTATACACATACAACGGAAGTTTCCTAAATTTTTCCTCCCCGAAAACTGCCATATTTATCACGAGTCCTAATCAAATTACAAAGGACTCACAAAAGTTAAAGATAAGAACACAACTAAGTTACCAACTTCCCTAACTACATATATAAATATATATGATGGAATAAGTTTGGAGAACAGAGGTTCAGTGATTAATATGATCATACGCTGCTATATTGGAATAAAGGAAATAAAGGAACAACTAGCATACCTTTTTTCAGTATACAATATAATAAGCTTTTGCGCGTTACTTCATCCGCGTGGATGAAGATCAGACAGAAGAAGATCCCATATTAAAACCCTGTGGGCGGTGAATTTGAAAAACCCTTTTTAATTGATCTACGCGATAATAACTATAGGCATGCCAAAAATAAACGCAACCCGCCCAGTTGTTGATATTTCACTATTCAAACTTTGGAACCCCATTTCTACCCTGTAGGATACGAATTAAAAAACCTATAAATATGTACTCAACTATTTATATTTATTTTATACGGACACAAAGTTATTTAGTTAGTTGATTCAATAAAATATTGTTGCACTTATTTTTGGCCAAGTAATGGAAGGATACCGTTTACCAACAAAAATAGTGCCAGAAAACTTGACGAGATAAATGCGTACCTACCTAGATTTTTTAGAAACATTATTTTGTAAAGTAACCACCTTGCTAATAAAAATATTAACACAACGGATTAGCTATTCAATGTTTGGTGTCTTTCAAGTAACGTTTTCAACGTATCAGACAAAGAGAGGAATATTTCGAAGCTTATTAGTGATATAAATATTTTTTTAGTAAAGGGTTTATTGTCTAAGGGTCTTCCATACGTACCACAACTAAACCACACCGAGACGACAAAAAGTGGTCAGTAACAGTCCATCTGTGGTTAAATGTAAACCAGATCGCAACACCAACGCATATCATAACAAACATCGTCATTTTATCGGTACCACAACGCAACGAGAAGCCACGCTTGACCACATTTTGTAGCGTCGGTGTGGTATGGTCGTGATACGTGTGGGAAAGACCTGAGGCTACATTCCCACGAGCGTTTTTTTTGTGGTCGTGCCAGAAAAAACTGTACTGTAAATAGATCTGCGCTAATACAATAGAGCTGAAAATCGTGTACACCTGTCAAATCTGAAATTTGACAAGACACTTAGATTTTCAGGTCTATTGTACTAGCGCAGAGTTCTGTTTACAGTGTAGTTTTTTCTGTCGCGACCACAAAGAAACCCTCGTAGGTGCGAGGGCTAAGCTGTCGTCTCTAAAATAAAGTTATCTCAAACAACAGTCCCGGGATCGTAGGTCGAAATTCAAGAATTTAATCATATCACTGTCAATCCCGCTCTTGGATTTTTATCGGGTTAGTATAATGAAATTTCTACTGTTCAGTCGCTCTGGAGTTTCAACTTGTTAGAGGTGAACCTAAAAATTGGTATGTGAAAGTAATTTTAAACGTTCGGTTTCGATTCAGTTAGTGAATAGTTTTTCGGTGTTCTGTAACTGTGTTTAGTAACAGTTGCTGAAAGTTACTCGGCGCAAAGGTCGTTCACACGAATCGAATCGCATACCTCGGATTGTTTTCCTTATTACTTGAATTAGTTTTCGTTCAACTTATAAGTTGGTACAGGATTTGCGAAACAACGACACAATTTCTGAAAATATTTACTACGAAACCTATATTTATGGAAAGTAAACTTATGTTTTCTTTGCTCGCGCTATCTTTAGAAAACGGGTACAAAAATATTAAGTTTCACCTGGCAAACATTTTATAGAAATTCTTTGCTATTTGGTAATCTTTTCCGTGAGGGACTTACTAGGAAATCATGGTTTTATTCAATATGGTATGTCAATATCTGGTAAGGTATCTGAATATTTTCTATGTAAACTTTCTTTCTTGCGGTCTTTTCAGTTGGTTGATTTTTTCTTTATTCCATCTATAAAGAAGCACCTGCCACCTGGAAATTCTACTACTATTATAAATTAGAAGGTTTGTGAGGGCGGATCATTGGATGGATGGATTGATAGATGTTTGTTAACTACAAAGTAGACTTTAATGAAATTTGATACGGTAGTAGTTTAGATCCTGGATTAAAAAAAAAAACACCCGAAAGTATACAGTGTTCCCGTGGGATACTTCATTTATGCGAGGGGAGTCGCGGGCAAAAGCTAGTAGAGAGATAATTGGGTCGTACATGTATTTTCAAACAGTCTTTAAAATTATATTAACGAGGTAACGAAAAAATATATTAAGAAGTAGATAAAAGTTCACGTAGATATATCTATCTTAATATAACACCGTCGCGTCGCTTTTACGCTTACGTTGCGCACGAAAACGTAACGAGGTCATTCGTTCAGTAGATTTTACACCTTATATACCGGTGGCCTTATATGAAAATCGATTCTTAAGGAGTAAACTCCAAAAATTATGACAACGGTCAACCTGCTTATGAAACAGATTCCCTGATAGTGCATAGTTATATGACACTTTAGGCAGTTTTTCTTTTATTTTGACTTAGGGAGCTAAAGGTCCCATCTTCTTTCAAATAATGTCATTGAACCCAAGGCATCTGCAGGCGTCCTTTAATTAATCGATCCATAAATGTGTCCTTCATTAGACTTTGGGCGAGGAAATCGCCCGACCAATCAGATAACTCTCCGTAAGGTCAGCTGAGTAATGCACGCGATTTGTCAATTTTCGAGGTAGCACGAAGCCTCGGTAGTTGGATCGTGAAATATTATGACATGTCACGCCGCCGTAAAGATTACCACCAGACACCTTTGCTACTCGTGTTAGTTTAAAGTTTTAAGCTTATCTATGCATTCGTTTGTTTTGGTGCGTGTTTGTGTCGTAAAATTAGTTTTTATTTCATATAATTAGCTAAAATATACTTAGTAAAATATTAAGTATAAATTTAATATCTATATAAATAGGTATTAGAAGGACTTAATTGCAATTACCTGTAGGTAGGCCGTAGCCTGGAAGCATACGTTTTTCAAAACCGGTGACATCAAATTAATAAGGGCCAACTCACACCGAAACGAAACGATACGCGACTACGTCACGTGCATTTGCAAGATAGCGATTCAAACTTGAACTTTATTCATTACACAAGAAGATACACGTTTCATTGTAAATTTCGGATGTCAGGTTGCACCACGCTCCACAGCGCATATGCAGTATATGGCTGATATTATATGAAACGTGTATCTTTTTTGTGTATTGAATAAAGTTCAATTTTTTATAGCTATCTTAAAAATGCAGCGCCGCACGACGTCGCTTATCGCCGCGGTGTGAACTGACCCTTAGGCTCCAAAATATTATGTACCATTAAAATATTCAAGGGCTTTACGTACTCTGAGCCCGGTACCACATGTCAACATTTCAATTAAAAAATATTACTTCTAAAATTTAAACGCCATTCGATATGCTATCGATATAAACCGCCCGAAAAATCAAAGTTCTCGAATTTCCATTATACGAGAAATCAATATTTGTGAAAGTTATTAAGTTATTAAACACATTATTTTCTCATCTATAGAGAAGAGATAAAGTGAGGAACCAAAATATACCAGTATTTTGGTTTTATAATATCGATTGACTGATTGGTACTATTTTATGAAACAATATTGACAGCGCAAGTTATGAAGTTGATAAATAAATGATGAAAAAAAATTGATGAGCCATTATTTGTTTTTGCACGAATGGCTTAAGCGGGAAAATTCCACGGCCACACAAAAAGCTCAAAAAACGTTGTCTCGTCGAGTGAGAGAGGGTATTGGCTGCTTGCGGGGGGATCGGGTGGTACTCTGGTGTTGTGTCTATTGACAGCAATCGCTTCTCATCAGGCGAACCGTATGCACATTTCTAGTTTTGTTTAGGAAATAAATTGCACGCTATAAAGTAAAATGAGCAGTGTCAGCACAAAATCCTCCATTAATCTTAATATCAGAAAATATCTTTGTCCGTTATTGGCTTGATCGTTTGCATATTATAATATACTTGTTTACGAGACCATTAATAACGATCAAGAACAGAAGCGGGCCGAGCACGGATCCCTGGAATACCTCGTTTGTTTGAGTATTTTTTTATGTTAGGTATTGTATACTTACGAACATGAACATAGATATAGGCCGACATTTTGAAGCTGGAACGTACATCGGATTGACGTGTTTCATTGTGTGCTGTGTGAATAGGAGTGTTACATGACGTAGCGCTGTATTTTGAATTATCCGTCATAATGTCCCTATCACTCTCTCTCTCTCTCTCGTCTGGTCAAGCTTTTGATTATGAAGGAGACAATAATTGTTTTGCTATTGCTATAATCCGCAAAAAATTTAAAGTAAGGTTAGTTGTGAATGGCTTGGTCATCTTTACCCAGAGCACAGATTAAAGAAACATAGGACCAGATAATAACCTACATAGTAATCTTTCGATTTGATTCTACTACTGCAAGTATACGATGTGTCCACAATTCTCCAATCATGAACACGACAATAGTGGAAAAATTCGGTTAAGATTGTGTGCCATCGAAGGGATGTCTAAAATTTCAAATTTCGTGTTTGAGTTTTTATATCACGTGAGATTGAGAATTGTGATGTGAGTTTGTGTTTGGTTTGTCTCATTTAACTCTCACAAATACCAATTTAAAAAAATATATATTTGAATCCAATGAACGTTTATACTCCATAATATAAGAATATTAAATATAAATAATACCAAACAAAAAAGTGGTCATGTATTGTACTGTGTGTACTTTAATAGAATAAACAAAAATATATCTTATTATACCTATAAGGTGAATATTAAATAAGCAAATATTTCATTTTCCAGGAGATGTCTTGCTTTATTATAAAAGCGTCCATGACCTAGTAAATAGACCCCCGGAGGAGACGATACCGGGTTCTGGTGTGTACCAATTAGACTTCCTACTAATATTACCGACTTATCACTGCGTGACCGGGTATGTTAAAAATATCATGTCACTGCCATTTGACACTTGACCTATGCGTTTAGAAATTGAGGAAATTTAATTGTTTTTGACGTGATAACGTCTTATAAATCGATGGAGCCGGCTGCACGCACGAAAAAACATGACTCATGCGTTACCTGTTACCCGTTATCGTTACCAAGTACCGTTACCAAGTACCAGCGTTAGCTCGCATTGCCTTTACCTCATTGTTGTTGTTGCTGTTGTTGTTGTTGTTGTTGTTGACGTTGTCACGTTCAACTATCGTCAGTAAACCGATTTTACAGACAACCGGTATGTTTTTTTCTCTTTTACACATTTTTTATTTTATTTCATAGTTTGTAAGCTTTTTTATTTGTTTTTTTCTTTTTATTACTCTGGAGCTGGCATAATGTATGTATTAATTTCGTGCTTTTAGTTATGATGAAATATAGTTTGTTTGTATCTCATACCGTTATAAGGCACAACATAAGCACTGTAGGCAGGCAGAGTAAAAATATGAGTAGTTACATTTAAGTTTATTTATCTATATGTATATTAGTGGTACATAAGTATACAATCATAATTATTATATTTATTAGTATATTATAGTAGTAATGCAACTTAATACTAGCGATGATGATTTGGCGGATGATGGTGCTGACTCTCTCTCGGTGACTTTCTCTTCAAATTCCTCTAGTGATAGTTTTCACAGTCTTCCTGTGCCTCTTGATGTTTCTGTGGAGACAGCATACGTATCGTTTCCTCGAAACTTCAATACAGTGCACATCAATGCCCAGAGCATCTGAGCACACTATCCTGACCTCCTTGCCACTTTTTCGAACAACCGTAATGTCTACCCAATACTCGTCTCTGAATCTTGCCTAAAGCCTTGTCTCCCTTCTACTTCTTACTCCTTACCTGATTTTGCCTTTATCCGTAATGATAGAACGGGCAAAGGTGGTGGCGGTGTGGCTATTTATCTTAGAAATCACTTTTCCTACAATATCCTTGATAAATCTCCCTCGGATTTCTCGGATTACTCGGAATCCTCTGAACACATCTACTCATCATCTTAGAAGTGTTATCCAAATAACACTTAAATGCCCAAGCATTTAAAACTTTTACTTGGTGTGTTCTACTCCCCTTCTCTAAATATTGCCTACTTCCATAAGTTTGAAATCTTGTTAGAAAAATATGTCACTACTGTAGACCACACAATTATTATGGGTGACTTTAACACAATGGCGTGCACAGGATTATGACACTGGGTATGCGGCGAAGTACTCGGTCACAAAAACTTTTTCGTTTATAGATTTTTAGCATAGCTACAGCCAAGCGACGGATCTCTAAGTCGAAACCATGCCAACAGAGCAAGTCTGAGATGTACTACTATTCATATACATCTTCTACGGCAACGCAGACAAAACAGCGATCGATCGTCGCGGCGGAAGAAATTCTAATAAGTAAAATAATAAGCATATTTTAAAATATTATAACTACTCACCCGTCAGTCAGCTTCAATTTTCACATATTCAAGGTTCCGATTCCGACAAGGTTCCGGTTGAGATTACTCTATCCCGATGTAAATTAATAAATAATATGCAAGGAAAACAATATAATTTAATCGTGTGTACACAACCACACAGCCAGTTATACGTTTCATAACTTTTAACATAAAATTTTCGGTTTACATTATTTTTTTGCTGGTTTAATTGTCGTAAGTCGGGTACTCACCTACCTTTAGACAGAATTTGAATCTTTTCACTAAATGACAATTGTGAGAACTTGTTATTTTAACTTTTAAATAAACACACATTTTCAACACAAACCTCACAATCAAATAACATTTTAAAAAAATCAACAAACGCACTAGTAAAAGCAAATCACTACAATTATTATAGAAACTCTGTAATAGCTAGTAATGAAACTAGTAAAAGCAAATCACTACAATTATTATAGAAACTGTAATAAACTGTTAAATGTACTGTTAATGTATTTGTGTCAATGTTTATGATACTTTGTGTCTGGTAATCCACTTAACGTTTGGCTTATCATTACTTTCGACATGCGGAAACCGTTAGATTACCTATAATATTTCTGTTTATCTAGTATACATCGTTTTTTTTTTTTAATTTGGTCCTTAGGTTACGCTTAAATCGTCAGATTAGCAAAATGGACACTTGTTAGTTGGAAATGGACTACACCTTTCTTAATCTGATGCGCTCGAGTATGACAAGATAACGATTTTTTTACATTTTCAAAAACTCGCTGCGAGCTTGCGGCACTTCCAAATCGTCAAATTAAGAAATTGGAGCATGTTTGGGGTTCATTGAACACACCGTATGAAAATCTGATGCGCTCGAGTAAATATTTTTTTTTTATTTTCACTCCTTCCACATAGCTACAACGCAGATCGTCAGATTAATATGTATTTTATATCACAGACTTGTTGTCTCATGAACATTGAACAATACTATAACCTGACGTGAAGCGCCTCAGTGTCCATGTCATTGTTTTTCTTTACAACTTTAGAAACCATGTGGACGCTTCCTCGACGCCAAACATAGAAACACTAAAGTATTTTTTATTTAGTTTTTTTTTATTTATTTTCCATTTAGTATTTTTATAATCTAATCAACCAATTCTAAGTTTCCGCGACGCTCGAGCATGTTCACAAACAGTATTCTGGCCTCCCAAACCAATAATTGGTATTGTTGCTATCTATATTGATACGTGAACCAACAACTTTATACTCCGTTTTTTTACGAAAATTACACTAATGGAGAAGTTTAAAATTTGGCACAGTTAAAGTTTTCATGGAGGAGGAGATGAACTGCTTTAATATTTTTACAATAATCCTTTAAATACATTTAATTAATAAAAATGACGTTACACCACTACCTGAGATTAATAATTCACACTACCATGTGTTTTACACGACCTCATGTTAATAATCATAAATAGCATAGACACCTGGCTATTAGTAAGAGGGACAACCTCTACAATTTGGTCACTAGTTGACGTTAGACAATCTGTCTTTAACATTGAATAGACAATATTATTTACATTTTTTTCAACAGATAACACCTACATTTACATTTTACCTATGACGCCATTTACATTTTTATTTTTTTACATCTATAAGGCAAAAGAACCTTTATAAAGTTCAAACTTAAAAAATCGATACAAGCAATATTGTTATGAAGTTAAAATATTAAGTGCGGATAACCGAAAAACTGAAACTATTTGCACAATAAGTTAATAATTGATATCTTGAATATTTATGAAAATATGAACTTGGGAATGACGACAATAACAGTTATGTAAAACAACAGAGGTGTTTGCCAACTGAAGCAATTTCAAATATTTTTATACGAAAATTTCAATCAGAGTTATAAACCGATCCAAAACATATAGGTAGCACGAAGCCTCGGTAGTTGGATCGTGAAATATTATGACATGTCACGCCGCCGTAAAGATTACCACCAGACACCTTTGCTACTCGTGTTAGTTTAAAGTTTTAAGCTTATCTATGCATTCGTTTGTTTTGGTGCGTGTTTGTGTCGTAAAATTAGTTTTTATTTCATATAATTAGCTAAAATATACTTAGTAAAATATTAAGTATAAATTTAATATCTATATAAATAGGTATTAGAAGGACTTAATTGCAATTACCTGTAGGTAGGCCGTAGCCTGGAAGCATACGTTTTTCAAAACCGGTGACATCAAATTAATAAGGGCCAACTCACACCGAAACGAAACGATACGCGACTATGTCACGTGCATTTGCAAGATAGCGATTCAAACTTGAACTTTATTCATTACACAAGAAGATACACGTTTCATTGTAAATTTCGGATGTCAGGTTGCACCACGCTCCACAGCGCATATGCAGTATATGGCTGATATTATATGAAACGTGTATCTTTTTTGTGTATTGAATAAAGTTCAATTTTTTATAGCTATCTTAAAAATGCAGCGCCGCACGACGTCGCTTATCGCCGCGGTGTGAACTGACCCTTAGGCTCCAAAATATTATGTACCATTAAAATATTCAAGGGCTTTACGTACTCTGAGCCCGGTACCACATGTCAACATTTCAATTAAAAAATATTACTTCTAAAATTTAAACGCCATTCGATATGCTATCGATATAAACCGCCCGAAAAATCAAAGTTCTCGAATTTCCATTATACGAGAAATCAATATTTGTGAAAGTTATTAAGTTATTAAACACATTATTTTCTCATCTATAGAGAAGAGATAAAGTGAGGAACCAAAATATACCAGTATTTTGGTTTTATAATATCGATTGACTGATTGGTACTATTTTATGAAACAATATTGACAGCGCAAGTTATGAAGTTGATAAATAAATGATGAAAAAAAATTGATGAGCCATTATTTGTTTTTGCACGAATGGCTTAAGCGGGAAAATTCCACGGCCACACAAAAAGCTCAAAAAACGTTGTCTCGTCGAGTGAGAGAGGGTATTGGCTGCTTGCGGGGGGATCGGGTGGTACTCTGGTGTTGTGTCTATTGACAGCAATCGCTTCTCATCAGGCGAACCGTATGCACATTTCTAGTTTTGTTTAGGAAATAAATTGCACGCTATAAAGTAAAATGAGCAGTGTCAGCACAAAATCCTCCATTAATCTTAATATCAGAAAATATCTTTGTCCGTTATTGGCTTGATCGTTTGCATATTATAATATACTTGTTTACGAGACCATTAATAACGATCAAGAACAGAAGCGGGCCGAGCACGGATCCCTGGAATACCTCGTTTGTTTGAGTATTTTTTTATGTTAGGTATTGTATACTTACGAACATGAACATAGATATAGGCCGACATTTTGAAGCTGGAACGTACATCGGATTGACGTGTTTCATTGTGTGCTGTGTGAATAGGAGTGTTACATGACGTAGCGCTGTATTTTGAATTATCCGTCATAATGTCCCTATCACTCTCTCTCTCTCTCTCGTCTGGTCAAGCTTTTGATTATGAAGGAGACAATAATTGTTTTGCTATTGCTATAATCCGCAAAAAATTTAAAGTAAGGTTAGTTGTGAATGGCTTGGTCATCTTTACCCAGAGCACAGATTAAAGAAACATAGGACCAGATAATAACCTACATAGTAATCTTTCGATTTGATTCTACTACTGCAAGTATACGATGTGTCCACAATTCTCCAATCATGAACACGACAATAGTGGAAAAATTCGGTTAAGATTGTGTGCCATCGAAGGGATGTCTAAAATTTCAAATTTCGTGTTTGAGTTTTTATATCACGTGAGATTGAGAATTGTGATGTGAGTTTGTGTTTGGTTTGTCTCATTTAACTCTCACAAATACCAATTTAAAAAAATATATATTTGAATCCAATGAACGTTTATACTCCATAATATAAGAATATTAAATATAAATAATACCAAACAAAAAAGTGGTCATGTATTGTACTGTGTGTACTTTAATAGAATAAACAAAAATATATCTTATTATACCTATAAGGTGAATATTAAATAAGCAAATATTTCATTTTCCAGGAGATGTCTTGCTTTATTATAAAAGCGTCCATGACCTAGTAAATAGACCCCCGGAGGAGACGATACCGGGTTCTGGTGTGTACCAATTAGACTTCCTACTAATATTACCGACTTATCACTGCGTGACCGGGTATGTTAAAAATATCATGTCACTGCCATTTGACACTTGACCTATGCGTTTAGAAATTGAGGAAATTTAATTGTTTTTGACGTGATAACGTCTTATAAATCGATGGAGCCGGCTGCACGCACGAAAAAACATGACTCATGCGTTACCTGTTACCCGTTATCGTTACCAAGTACCGTTACCAAGTACCAGCGTTAGCTCGCATTGCCTTTACCTCATTGTTGTTGTTGCTGTTGTTGTTGTTGTTGTTGTTGACGTTGTCACGTTCAACTATCGTCAGTAAACCGATTTTACAGACAACCGGTATGTTTTTTTCTCTTTTACACATTTTTTATTTTATTTCATAGTTTGTAAGCTTTTTTATTTGTTTTTTTCTTTTTATTACTCTGGAGCTGGCATAATGTATGTATTAATTTCGTGCTTTTAGTTATGATGAAATATAGTTTGTTTGTATCTCATACCGTTATAAGGCACAACATAAGCACTGTAGGCAGGCAGAGTAAAAATATGAGTAGTTACATTTAAGTTTATTTATCTATATGTATATTAGTGGTACATAAGTATACAATCATAATTATTATATTTATTAGTATATTATAGTAGTAATGCAACTTAATACTAGCGATGATGATTTGGCGGATGATGGTGCTGACTCTCTCTCGGTGACTTTCTCTTCAAATTCCTCTAGTGATAGTTTTCACAGTCTTCCTGTGCCTCTTGATGTTTCTGTGGAGACAGCATACGTATCGTTTCCTCGAAACTTCAATACAGTGCACATCAATGCCCAGAGCATCTGAGCACACTATCCTGACCTCCTTGCCACTTTTTCGAACAACCGTAATGTCTACCCAATACTCGTCTCTGAATCTTGCCTAAAGCCTTGTCTCCCTTCTACTTCTTACTCCTTACCTGATTTTGCCTTTATCCGTAATGATAGAACGGGCAAAGGTGGTGGCGGTGTGGCTATTTATCTTAGAAATCACTTTTCCTACAATATCCTTGATAAATCTCCCTCGGATTTCTCGGATTACTCGGAATCCTCTGAACACATCTACTCATCATCTTAGAAGTGTTATCCAAATAACACTTAAATGCCCAAGCATTTAAAACTTTTACTTGGTGTGTTCTACTCCCCTTCTCTAAATATTGCCTACTTCCATAAGTTTGAAATCTTGTTAGAAAAATATGTCACTACTGTAGACCACACAATTATTATGGGTGACTTTAACACAATGGCGTGCACAGGATTATGACACTGGGTATGCGGCGAAGTACTCGGTCACAAAAACTTTTTCGTTTATAGATTTTTAGCATAGCTACAGCCAAGCGACGGATCTCTAAGTCGAAACCATGCCAACAGAGCAAGTCTGAGATGTACTACTATTCATATACATCTTCTACGGCAACGCAGACAAAACAGCGATCGATCGTCGCGGCGGAAGAAATTCTAATAAGTAAAATAATAAGCATATTTTAAAATATTATAACTACTCACCCGTCAGTCAGCTTCAATTTTCACATATTCAAGGTTCCGATTCCGACAAGGTTCCGGTTGAGATTACTCTATCCCGATGTAAATTAATAAATAATATGCAAGGAAAACAATATAATTTAATCGTGTGTACACAACCACACAGCCAGTTATACGTTTCATAACTTTTAACATAAAATTTTCGGTTTACATTATTTTTTTGCTGGTTTAATTGTCGTAAGTCGGGTACTCACCTACCTTTAGACAGAATTTGAATCTTTTCACTAAATGACAATTGTGAGAACTTGTTATTTTAACTTTTAAATAAACACACATTTTCAACACAAACCTCACAATCAAATAACATTTTAAAAAAATCAACAAACGCACTAGTAAAAGCAAATCACTACAATTATTATAGAAACTCTGTAATAGCTAGTAATGAAACTAGTAAAAGCAAATCACTACAATTATTATAGAAACTGTAATAAACTGTTAAATGTACTGTTAATGTATTTGTGTCAATGTTTATGATACTTTGTGTCTGGTAATCCACTTAACGTTTGGCTTATCATTACTTTCGACATGCGGAAACCGTTAGATTACCTATAATATTTCTGTTTATCTAGTATACATCGTTTTTTTTTTTTAATTTGGTCCTTAGGTTACGCTTAAATCGTCAGATTAGCAAAATGGACACTTGTTAGTTGGAAATGGACTACACCTTTCTTAATCTGATGCGCTCGAGTATGACAAGATAACGATTTTTTTACATTTTCAAAAACTCGCTGCGAGCTTGCGGCACTTCCAAATCGTCAAATTAAGAAATTGGAGCATGTTTGGGGTTCATTGAACACACCGTATGAAAATCTGATGCGCTCGAGTAAATATTTTTTTTTTATTTTCACTCCTTCCACATAGCTACAACGCAGATCGTCAGATTAATATGTATTTTATATCACAGACTTGTTGTCTCATGAACATTGAACAATACTATAACCTGACGTGAAGCGCCTCAGTGTCCATGTCATTGTTTTTCTTTACAACTTTAGAAACCATGTGGACGCTTCCTCGACGCCAAACATAGAAACACTAAAGTATTTTTTATTTAGTTTTTTTTTATTTATTTTCCATTTAGTATTTTTATAATCTAATCAACCAATTCTAAGTTTCCGCGACGCTCGAGCATGTTCACAAACAGTATTCTGGCCTCCCAAACCAATAATTGGTATTGTTGCTATCTATATTGATACGTGAACCAACAACTTTATACTCCGTTTTTTTACGAAAATTACACTAATGGAGAAGTTTAAAATTTGGCACAGTTAAAGTTTTCATGGAGGAGGAGATGAACTGCTTTAATATTTTTACAATAATCCTTTAAATACATTTAATTAATAAAAATGACGTTACACCACTACCTGAGATTAATAATTCACACTACCATGTTATGTATGTTTTACACGACCTCATGTTAATAATCATAAATAGCATAGACACCTGGCTATTAGTAAGAGGGACAACCTCTACAATTTGGTCACTAGTTGACGTTAGACAATCTGTCTTTAACATTGAATAGACAATATTATTTACATTTTTTTCAACAGATAACACCTACATTTACATTTTACCTATGACGCCATTTACATTTTTATTTTTTTACATCTATAAGGCAAAAGAACCTTTATAAAGTTCAAACTTAAAAAATCGATACAAGCAATATTGTTATGAAGTTAAAATATTAAGTGCGGATAACCGAAAAACTGAAACTATTTGCACAATAAGTTAATAATTGATATCTTGAATATTTATGAAAATATGAACTTGGGAATGACGACAATAACAGTTATGTAAAACAACAGAGGTGTTTGCCAACTGAAGCAATTTCAAATATTTTTATACGAAAATTTCAATCAGAGTTATAAACCGATCCAAAACATATAGGTAGCACGAAGCCTCGGTAGTTGGATCGTGAAATATTATGACATGTCACGCCGCCGTAAAGATTACCACCAGACACCTTTGCTACTCGTGTTAGTTTAAAGTTTTAAGCTTATCTATGCATTCGTTTGTTTTGGTGCGTGTTTGTGTCGTAAAATTAGTTTTTATTTCATATAATTAGCTAAAATATACTTAGTAAAATATTAAGTATAAATTTAATATCTATATAAATAGGTATTAGAAGGACTTAATTGCAATTACCTGTAGGTAGGCCGTAGCCTGGAAGCATACGTTTTTCAAAACCGGTGACATCAAATTAATAAGGGCCAACTCACACCGAAACGAAACGATACGCGACTATGTCACGTGCATTTGCAAGATAGCGATTCAAACTTGAACTTTATTCATTACACAAGAAGATACACGTTTCATTGTAAATTTCGGATGTCAGGTTGCACCACGCTCCACAGCGCATATGCAGTATATGGCTGATATTATATGAAACGTGTATCTTTTTTGTGTATTGAATAAAGTTCAATTTTTTATAGCTATCTTAAAAATGCAGCGCCGCACGACGTCGCTTATCGCCGCGGTGTGAACTGACCCTTAGGCTCCAAAATATTATGTACCATTAAAATATTCAAGGGCTTTACGTACTCTGAGCCCGGTACCACATGTCAACATTTCAATTAAAAAATATTACTTCTAAAATTTAAACGCCATTCGATATGCTATCGATATAAACCGCCCGAAAAATCAAAGTTCTCGAATTTCCATTATACGAGAAATCAATATTTGTGAAAGTTATTAAGTTATTAAACACATTATTTTCTCATCTATAGAGAAGAGATAAAGTGAGGAACCAAAATATACCAGTATTTTGGTTTTATAATATCGATTGACTGATTGGTACTATTTTATGAAACAATATTGACAGCGCAAGTTATGAAGTTGATAAATAAATGATGAAAAAAAATTGATGAGCCATTATTTGTTTTTGCACGAATGGCTTAAGCGGGAAAATTCCACGGCCACACAAAAAGCTCAAAAAACGTTGTCTCGTCGAGAGAGAGAGGGTATTGGCTGCTTGCGGGGGGATCGGGTGGTACTCTGGTGTTGTGTCTATTGACAGCAATCGCTTCTCATCAGGCGAACCGTATGCACATTTCTAGTTTTGTTTAGGAAATAAATTGCACGCTATAAAGTAAAATGAGCAGTGTCAGCACAAAATCCTCCATTAATCTTAATATCAGAAAATATCTTTGTCCGTTATTGGCTTGATCGTTTGCATATTATAATATACTTGTTTACGAGACCATTAATAACGATCAAGAACAGAAGCGGGCCGAGCACGGATCCCTGGAATACCTCGTTTGTTTGAGTATTTTTTTATGTTAGGTATTGTATACTTACGAACATGAACATAGATATAGGCCGACATTTTGAAGCTGGAACGTACATCGGATTGACGTGTTTCATTGTGTGCTGTGTGAATAGGAGTGTTACATGACGTAGCGCTGTATTTTGAATTATCCGTCATAATGTCCCTATCACTCTCTCTCTCTCTCTCGTCTGGTCAAGCTTTTGATTATGAAGGAGACAATAATTGTTTTGCTATTGCTATAATCCGCAAAAAATTTAAAGTAAGGTTAGTTGTGAATGGCTTGGTCATCTTTACCCAGAGCACAGATTAAAGAAACATAGGACCAGATAATAACCTACATAGTAATCTTTCGATTTGATTCTACTACTGCAAGTATACGATGTGTCCACAATTCTCCAATCATGAACACGACAATAGTGGAAAAATTCGGTTAAGATTGTGTGCCATCGAAGGGATGTCTAAAATTTCAAATTTCGTGTTTGAGTTTTTATATCACGTGAGATTGAGAATTGTGATGTGAGTTTGTGTTTGGTTTGTCTCATTTAACTCTCACAAATACCAATTTAAAAAAATATATATTTGAATCCAATGAACGTTTATACTCCATAATATAAGAATATTAAATATAAATAATACCAAACAAAAAAGTGGTCATGTATTGTACTGTGTGTACTTTAATAGAATAAACAAAAATATATCTTATTATACCTATAAGGTGAATATTAAATAAGCAAATATTTCATTTTCCAGGAGATGTCTTGCTTTATTATAAAAGCGTCCATGACCTAGTAAATAGACCCCCGGAGGAGACGATACCGGGTTCTGGTGTGTACCAATTAGACTTCCTACTAATATTACCGACTTATCACTGCGTGACCGGGTATGTTAAAAATATCATGTCACTGCCATTTGACACTTGACCTATGCGTTTAGAAATTGAGGAAATTTAATTGTTTTTGACGTGATAACGTCTTATAAATCGATGGAGCCGGCTGCACGCACGAAAAAACATGACTCATGCGTTACCTGTTACCCGTTATCGTTACCAAGTACCGTTACCAAGTACCAGCGTTAGCTCGCATTGCCTTTACCTCATTGTTGTTGTTGCTGTTGTTGTTGTTGTTGTTGTTGACGTTGTCACGTTCAACTATCGTCAGTAAACCGATTTTACAGACAACCGGTATGTTTTTTTCTCTTTTACACATTTTTTATTTTATTTCATAGTTTGTAAGCTTTTTTATTTGTTTTTTTCTTTTTATTACTCTGGAGCTGGCATAATGTATGTATTAATTTCGTGCTTTTAGTTATGATGAAATATAGTTTGTTTGTATCTCATACCGTTATAAGGCACAACATAAGCACTGTAGGCAGGCAGAGTAAAAATATGAGTAGTTACATTTAAGTTTATTTATCTATATGTATATTAGTGGTACATAAGTATACAATCATAATTATTATATTTATTAGTATATTATAGTAGTAATGCAACTTAATACTAGCGATGATGATTTGGCGGATGATGGTGCTGACTCTCTCTCGGTGACTTTCTCTTCAAATTCCTCTAGTGATAGTTTTCACAGTCTTCCTGTGCCTCTTGATGTTTCTGTGGAGACAGCATACGTATCGTTTCCTCGAAACTTCAATACAGTGCACATCAATGCCCAGAGCATCTGAGCACACTATCCTGACCTCCTTGCCACTTTTTCGAACAACCGTAATGTCTACCCAATACTCGTCTCTGAATCTTGCCTAAAGCCTTGTCTCCCTTCTACTTCTTACTCCTTACCTGATTTTGCCTTTATCCGTAATGATAGAACGGGCAAAGGTGGTGGCGGTGTGGCTATTTATCTTAGAAATCACTTTTCCTACAATATCCTTGATAAATCTCCCTCGGATTTCTCGGATTACTCGGAATCCTCTGAACACATCTACTCATCATCTTAGAAGTGTTATCCAAATAACACTTAAATGCCCAAGCATTTAAAACTTTTACTTGGTGTGTTCTACTCCCCTTCTCTAAATATTGCCTACTTCCATAAGTTTGAAATCTTGTTAGAAAAATATGTCACTACTGTAGACCACACAATTATTATGGGTGACTTTAACACAATGGCGTGCACAGGATTATGACACTGGGTATGCGGCGAAGTACTCGGTCACAAAAACTTTTTCGTTTATAGATTTTTAGCATAGCTACAGCCAAGCGACGGATCTCTAAGTCGAAACCATGCCAACAGAGCAAGTCTGAGATGTACTACTATTCATATACATCTTCTACGGCAACGCAGACAAAACAGCGATCGATCGTCGCGGCGGAAGAAATTCTAATAAGTAAAATAATAAGCATATTTTAAAATATTATAACTACTCACCCGTCAGTCAGCTTCAATTTTCACATATTCAAGGTTCCGATTCCGACAAGGTTCCGGTTGAGATTACTCTATCCCGATGTAAATTAATAAATAATATGCAAGGAAAACAATATAATTTAATCGTGTGTACACAACCACACAGCCAGTTATACGTTTCATAACTTTTAACATAAAATTTTCGGTTTACATTATTTTTTTGCTGGTTTAATTGTCGTAAGTCGGGTACTCACCTACCTTTAGACAGAATTTGAATCTTTTCACTAAATGACAATTGTGAGAACTTGTTATTTTAACTTTTAAATAAACACACATTTTCAACACAAACCTCACAATCAAATAACATTTTAAAAAAATCAACAAACGCACTAGTAAAAGCAAATCACTACAATTATTATAGAAACTCTGTAATAGCTAGTAATGAAACTAGTAAAAGCAAATCACTACAATTATTATAGAAACTGTAATAAACTGTTAAATGTACTGTTAATGTATTTGTGTCAATGTTTATGATACTTTGTGTCTGGTAATCCACTTAACGTTTGGCTTATCATTACTTTCGACATGCGGAAACCGTTAGATTACCTATAATATTTCTGTTTATCTAGTATACATCGTTTTTTTTTTTTAATTTGGTCCTTAGGTTACGCTTAAATCGTCAGATTAGCAAAATGGACACTTGTTAGTTGGAAATGGACTACACCTTTCTTAATCTGATGCGCTCGAGTATGACAAGATAACGATTTTTTTACATTTTCAAAAACTCGCTGCGAGCTTGCGGCACTTCCAAATCGTCAAATTAAGAAATTGGAGCATGTTTGGGGTTCATTGAACACACCGTATGAAAATCTGATGCGCTCGAGTAAATATTTTTTTTTTATTTTCACTCCTTCCACATAGCTACAACGCAGATCGTCAGATTAATATGTATTTTATATCACAGACTTGTTGTCTCATGAACATTGAACAATACTATAACCTGACGTGAAGCGCCTCAGTGTCCATGTCATTGTTTTTCTTTACAACTTTAGAAACCATGTGGACGCTTCCTCGACGCCAAACATAGAAACACTAAAGTATTTTTTATTTAGTTTTTTTTTATTTATTTTCCATTTAGTATTTTTATAATCTAATCAACCAATTCTAAGTTTCCGCGACGCTCGAGCATGTTCACAAACAGTATTCTGGCCTCCCAAACCAATAATTGGTATTGTTGCTATCTATATTGATACGTGAACCAACAACTTTATACTCCGTTTTTTTACGAAAATTACACTAATGGAGAAGTTTAAAATTTGGCACAGTTAAAGTTTTCATGGAGGAGGAGATGAACTGCTTTAATATTTTTACAATAATCCTTTAAATACATTTAATTAATAAAAATGACGTTACACCACTACCTGAGATTAATAATTCACACTACCATGTGTTTTACACGACCTCATGTTAATAATCATAAATAGCATAGACACCTGGCTATTAGTAAGAGGGACAACCTCTACAATTTGGTCACTAGTTGACGTTAGACAATCTGTCTTTAACATTGAATAGACAATATTATTTACATTTTTTTCAACAGATAACACCTACATTTACATTTTACCTATGACGCCATTTACATTTTTATTTTTTTACATCTATAAGGCAAAAGAACCTTTATAAAGTTCAAACTTAAAAAATCGATACAAGCAATATTGTTATGAAGTTAAAATATTAAGTGCGGATAACCGAAAAACTGAAACTATTTGCACAATAAGTTAATAATTGATATCTTGAATATTTATGAAAATATGAACTTGGGAATGACGACAATAACAGTTATGTAAAACAACAGAGGTGTTTGCCAACTGAAGCAATTTCAAATATTTTTATACGAAAATTTCAATCAGAGTTATAAACCGATCCAAAACATATTTTCTTGCCACTCCTGTTAAAATGCTGGCACAGACACAAAAGTTATAATTAAAAAATGTAAAAAAATATCTCGATCGCAAAATAAGAAAACTCAAGGGTCATATTTTAAGAATCTATTCCAGTAAAAGTTATATCATAACGCGCCCAAAAAAATGAAGCTTTTCATTAAACGTTTTCATACACATTCTATTTTACGTGCACTGTTAGGGCGATTTCACATTTTGTCGCACCGATATCCGTTAACAGACCGAAAATGCTCTAAAGTCTTTGGCATAAGTGTGTTTTTCAAACTCAAGTTCGAAATCAGGGCCTTTAGTCAAGACGCATTCGATAATTTCGACGGCGAAGTTCGAAAACAAGATGTATGGGATTTGACATAAGGTATCGCAAGCGACATGCCACTTAGCGACGACTTGTGTCAAATCCTATACATTTTTGATATCGAACTTCGCCGTCGAAATTATCGAATTCATCTTGAGTAAAGGCTCAGATGAAACATATCCCTCTCTCTCATACCTTTGGAGCTTTGTAATCTATCTGTGCGACATCCGTTAACGTATCGCATAATGGGAAAACGCTCTTATCCTGTAACTTCAATATTTTACTAGTGTTCGTCTAGTGGTCAGAATTTTGCCTCTTAGATTGTATCTAAAAGGCAAAAGAAACATGTTATTGTTGTTTATTGGATCTTAAAGACTGATTGACAAACGTCAACGTGTGACAAAATATCAAAATAAAAAAAGTTTTATTTCCATAAAGGTTACAAAGCAACGCTAACGGAATTGTCCCTACGGTAAAAGTTCGGAAACTAACCCGGCGAGAAGAACCGCCGTAAGAAACTCGCACGGGGCCATCTTTTAGCAAAAAGTTGGAACATTGTTGTTTTAAAATATTATATATTTTATAATATTTAAGTTTAGTCTATGTAATATAAAAGTCAGATACATATAGTACATAGAAGCAGCCGTGCAGGTGGCCACTCTATTCCCATAGTGTGCGATCGTCAATAGAATCGAGAACAAACGTTCTTTAACTACTTTTTCAATTTATTAATAGAAAGATTTTGAACGTTTTCTGGGATTCTTTTGCTTAGGCGTATACATTGACCTATAAAGGATTTGCTTACTTTACTTAGTATGGTCACCGGTATATCTTAGCTTGTGCTTATTTCTAGTGTCTCTACAGTATTGTCGCTTTTAGTTTTAAAATTACTAATATTCTATCTAACATATAATACATTATCCAAATGTATTGAGAGGCGACGGTCAGAATACCTATTTCATTGTATTAAGAACCCTTGGTAGTATGAATTATTAATCTGGGTGTAACTCTATTTTGTGGAAATGTCTTTGTTATTTGCTAATTTGTATTTTGTATTATTTTAGTTGAATAATAAATAAATAAATAAATAAATAAAATAAACTAGGTGTGAAACGCTTTCATTTAAAAATGTGTTTAGTCATTTATATAATAAAAAAATTGATTTCAGCTTGCTCCTCCTCTATATTATAATCTATAACTGTGCCAAATTTCATACTCCTCCGTTTGCATAATTTTCGTACATAGGTGTAGGTACAAAGTTATATCTTAATATTATCAATATATAAGTATCAATAATAATGGTGATATCATATGATATAGTAAATTCAAGAAAACGAACATCATTCTCGTCACTATAAACACGTAAACAAACATCATTCTCGTCACTACACGAGTCGAGAGCGTCAACACCCACCCACAGCCTTCCTTATTTCTTCCAAACGAAATCTGTGTGTTACTTTAATCATAGATGAGATTCTGTCTTCAATTTCCTGATCGAATTCACGAAGACATATAAAATATAAAAGCAGTTACCAATTCGAACAAATGACGTAAAATTGAACCTTTTTCGGGATCCCTTTTAACGACTCCATCTAAATCGGAAACACTATTACTGAAGTGTTCTGCGGATCAGTCCTTCGGTAGCGAAAACTTGGTGCAAAACTATTATCCAAAAGTGGATATATTCTTTTCTTTAACTATCAATAATATCAATAAATAGTAAGGAATTTTGGCTTGGCCGGGGGCGGCGACTAAGGGTCAATTCACACTGAAACCAAACGGTACGCGACATCACGCTGCATTTTTAAAATATCCATTCAAAATTGAACTTTATACATTACACAAGTAGATTCACGTTCTATTGTAAGAGTTCGAATATCAAGCTGTCCAGCGCCGCACACCGCATGTGCACTGTGCAGTGTGTCTTTTGTGCAGTGAATAAAGTTCAATTTTGAATAGCTATCTTAAAAATGCAGCGTCGCGATGTGAAATGACCCTAAGAGTAATCTTTTGTTACCTCAGATGTTTTAAATACCTGATTATTTTAGAGACGCACTGGCGACACTGGTCTTAACAGTGGTATGTACATTGTACGCACTTGGTCCGACCCAGCCGACTCGGCCCACGTGTTGGTCGCCGGCAACCCAGCCGACTCGGCCCACGTTTTGGTCGCCGGCAACCCAGCCGACTCGGCCCACGTTTTGGTCCAGTGACCAGTCGTCAGTGCGTAAATCGTAATAACTCATAATCAAAATGTAGTATCAAAATGTAGTACAAAAATAAGTGCCACAGCAAAGAAAAATTTTTGCAAACACAATATACTAAAACTATTTAGCACTCATATGAGAGCAACTGCCCTAACTCAACTCGTTATGAATACTAAAACTATTTAGAAACGATCATGTTTTATACCGGTGTAACATAACATTTAACAGTCTATTCTTTGTCCTATTCTCATAACCACGTAGTTGCGTTTTATGCGTTCGACGTGCAAATGCATCCAATTTGCAGTAAAGTAAAAATTAAGTGTCCCTAATGCACGGTGCGTACGGGCCACAAGCGACCGCGATCAGTCGCCCTTGATCAACAAATGTCGTATACGTGTGTGGCGAGTTTACGTAAGTGCTTTTATAGAGGAACTGCACTCTCGCGGGTTGCAGCCGACGGCAGGCACTGCGACTGTCGGACCTTTCAATTGTGCAACAAAAGGCGGTGTATTGTAGAACACTGACACAATATAAATAATGTAACTTCATGCTAAGCCGTCTGTATCGGCGCACGCGCACATACATCATTTACACGGCCGCTAACGAAACCTCAAAAGCAGAAGTATGTAGAGTCACATCGCGCGCCGTGTAGCGCGCCGCCAAGACTTTTCGCTGCATTGAACAGCTGACGAATGTTAGTTGTGCCGCGATGCTTGCGCACTGTCAACGCCTTCTTTGTAGACGCCCTAGCGCTCCGCTCGGCTTCGCTTAATCGTAGGTAATTTTCGACGACGGCTAGGACGCGGCTAAGTTCCGCTACTGTACATTATTTATACTGTGGCACTGAAATGTACAGCAAAGCATGTCAACAGGTTGTCGCGTCGTGGTCGCATGTGGCCCGTCTGCGCGAGCATTGCCCCTTACACTATAACCATTAGTGGATGCTGACATCCTCATACCCCATGGTATAGTTCACATGAATGTTTTACACCATCAAACAATGTATGGTACTCGAGAACTCGAGAATGGTTGTTTGTGTCAAATATCTATGAGCAATAAAAGAGTTTGATTTGCTCAACTTACTATACTTAATGCGGATTTTATAATATTCAACAGCTAAAGTCATTTTTGATCAGTATTTAAAGTTATACCGTAACAATATTATAACAAATATTGTTTCTGTTCTAATGGGATATATTGCGTATGAATTAGCTGCTAGGGGCGCTTGTGTAGCGTGATGTCTCCGAAATGTCAATTTTGTGTCTGTCGAATATGTCGATTTGGCTACGGGGGTTTTTTTCTATTTATATAAATGTTTCGAATATTTAGCAACACGTTAGATTAATTATGGCAAATATACGTTACGGAATGTGGGTGCTTTAAAAGCAGAGCTAAGAAAAATAATCCGCGTTTTTTCGAGAAAAACGAGACACTGTGCGCTCACTCCAGTGATGCCACCTGGTAAGACAAAAAACGATTGTCCTCATTGCACCAGTTAGGTTATATTTAATTAACAACATAATACTTAGAGTTTAGATATTTTATTTTTCTATACTGCCTATTCCGTAATAGCAAAGAAAATATTTTTTAACTCGGTGATTTTTTTATTACGTTTCGAGAGAAAGCTTGGCAAGCAGTGTTGTCCTCGGTGTTGGTAGCTCGGATGCTCCGGAGAACAGGACCTGATCAATGATCAATGATATTGCAAGCTATCTACCGTCGAACAAATACATTAGATTAATTTAAACATTCCACGATATCAACACACGGAATGTCTAAATTAATATTTCTCTAACAGCACTGGATAGCAAGAAACCATAATGAACATAAAGTTGAACCAATTTAGGTGACCGCCAGGCCAGTAAAACTCCCCGCAAATGCTCGCTAGCTCAACCTACTGCTTATATAATATTATTTAATTACAATTCAATACAATTGTAATTATATAATTACAATTCTCAAATTAAATTATTCAGTCGTCAAATTGACTACGAGCATAAGTATAAGAGTATACTATTTCTCTTATCGCAAATGTTAGATTTTTAATGATCCATACCCATTGGCTAAAAAAACGGCCAAGTGCGAGTCGGACTCGCGCATGAAAGGTTCCGTACCGTCATCTCTAAAAACGGCAAAAAATCACGTTTGTTGTATGGAAGCCCCCTGAAATATTTATTTCATTCCTTTTTTTAGTATTTGTTTTATAGCGGCAACAGAAATACATTATCTGTGCAAATTTCAACTGCCTTATCACGTTTAATGAGATACAGCCTGGTGACAGATGAACAGACAGACGGACGGACAGCGGAGTCTAAGTAGGGGTCCGTTCTACCCTTTAGAAACGGAACCTTAAAAATAGGACCTGAGACTTCGCTGTCCGTCTCTCTGTATGTCTGTCACCAGGCTGTATCTCATGAACCGTGATAGCTGTTATAGACAGTTAACATTTTCACAGATGATGTATTTCCGTTGCCGTAACAAAAAATATTAAAGTTAGAATAAAATAAACATTTTAGGGAGAACCCGTGAACACAACGAGCGTGATTTTCGCCATTTTTTTGCGGGATTGCGGGATTTGCGGGACACATTCATCGAAGTTATTTAATCTTTTTAAAAATAAACAATAAAATGAAATTTAAACAAATAAATATAATGTATATTATATACATATATAACATACTAATTAATAATAAATTTAATAAATAATACAAAATAGCTACCATACAAAAAGCTTGATTTTTTCGCTCGATTTTGATCGATAACAATACTTGTGCTCGATATTAGTACAGAATATAGTTGTACAGATAATAATTGTACGGAACCCATTATTTTACTGAAATTTATTTTAGAAATCCTTATAAAAATAAAAAACAAAATAACTTATTTGAACACAACAAATTTTCCACGGATCAAAATATAATAATATCTTACATTAACATGTATGATTGTGTCATTACGTTACGGACAATCTTCGGTCGCAATTCATTTTTCTTACTTCATATATCTTCGGAACGACCCTTATCAAACTCCTCTGGATTTGAAACACGTTTTGATATGTAAATCACAAAAATTCTCATAAACATAAGGAGTGAAAGGATCGCGAAAGTATTTTTTCGGTTTCTAAATTTTATCTTAAAGAAATAATCTCGTTTGGGTCTCTTTTGAATAGACTTAAAAATAGTTTCATCAAAGATATATATTTTACAATTTTTTTTTTGTACAGATAATATATTGATGTCTGCGCTTTGAGATCCAATCTATTTGAAGTAGGTATTCAATTTCGAAGTAATGGTTTGTTGATTCGGAATATTTTTTATAACGTTCGTGTACCAAAATATTTGGACAAAGGGGCTGAATGAACAATCTCTATATATTATTATAGAGAAGCCTCTACATTTGTCTTAATATAAGAGAGAATTTTAGCGTTCTATATTAAGGGTCAGTTTACACCGCGACGATTCTCGACGCTACGCGCTGCTGTATTTTTAGGGAACCTATTCAAAATTGAATTTTATTCACTATACAAAAAGAGTTCAATTTTGAATAGCTATCTCAAAAATGCAGCGCCATGTCGTGTATCGTTTCGGTGTGAATTGACCCTAATACGCAAGTCTATAAGCTAAGAAAACCAATAGTTATCTGTGGCTTCGCCTGCAAAGGTTGTAAACCATGGAGATATTATAGAGGAGGAAATATAGAATTTTATTTTCTCCATGGTTGTAAAACATTAAAATACCCTTTCCTCATTTAATGATTTTTTTAGGGTTCCGTTGTACTCAAGGAACCCTTATAGTTTCGCTCTGTCCGTCCGTTTGTCTGTCTGTCTGTCTGTCTGTCCGCTCTTCTTGCTTCTGTAATTATGAATATAGATTGATGAAATTAGGTACAGTTACCTAATGTGTATAGATCTCAGTTTTAACATTATAACATAATAAAAAAATTATATTTTAGGGGTGGCTCTCCATACATGTGAAGTGGGGATGAAAAACATTTTTTCATTTTACCCCATCTTGTGGGTTACTGTTGGATAGGCCTTTCAAAATAAAGGCAAGGTTTATACATAACTTTTTTTAAAGTCAACCATTTTCGCTTAATGGTCGATTGTTAAATTGAAACTGATTGTTGATGGTCCAAAGTGATTTGTAAGTTGGTTGGGTTGGTTGGTTGGTTGGTTACATAGAAACTTACAATTTTCTATGCTTATAGATTATGCTAAATACTCTTTAGAAAAAAATATTTTCAACGAAATCGAACAGTAACTTTTGAAGTGATTTGGAAAAACCTATTACGAGTTTATAGTTACGGAACCCTCCTTAGACATGATTTTGGTTAGGTTATTTTCTGATAATTTACTAACTTTAGTAACAAATTAACATGGTAAATATTTAAATATCTAATTCTCAATACTTATATTTCTTCGCAAGTCTGTAATAATTGGTAATATTTTAATGTGTTATATTTTAATATAGGTATGTGGACCCATAAAACTGCTCTTTCATGCAAACGAGTACGAACCTACAGTACGACGACCACGATCTCAATGTCTTTCGGCAATCGTCGTTTTTCATATATATTATGTCATTTTCAAAGGAAAACTAATATTGCCGATGGTCATTAGCAACATGGTTCTAATGTAATGTACACGACACGAGATAGTCGATATTATGCATATTCCTCAATACCAAATATGCATACAAAATCGAATGAAAAGAGACAAATTTTAAAATCGAAAAGACACCGAAGTGGCGTATATTTTCTCAAAACTTTTCTCCAAATGTATTCCAAAGAAAAATTCAATTTAAACTTACTTCAAATGGAACTGTACTTATTTGTAGGGTGTTCGTAAACTCTCTCGTAGATGTAGGTCACGGGGGCAAATGTTAAAATTATTCAGGAAAAGTAGCCTCCATTGCATCTGTACTGAACATTTTTCCACCAATAAAACTACAATTTGCTCTACTTTAGTTTCGTTTAGGATTATATCCATATTCATTTTCGACTCCTATAATAAACACACCGGCATATTTAGCGGAACACAAAAAAATGGTCCATAATTAAAAAATATGATTTTATTTTAAAATTTACTTACTACACTTCTTTTGTTATTTAAAGTTTCATTTGCTTTACTTAAAATGAGATCACATTAAGAACAGATTTTGCGAGTAAAGGCTGTTTGTGAAAAATGGTACATTTTTGAACTTTTCATGTAACTGGGAAAAGTGAAAATTAATATTAAAATAACAATTAATTAAATTAGAAAAATGGTGATTAATATCGAGTATTTCCTCCACGTGCTCTTATTAAAGTTTCTACCCGTCTAGGTATACTGAAAATGTCTGATTGTCTCATTTGTCCGATGGTCTCCTGGGATAGTCTCCGCCATTCCTCAACTACGGCGATTCGCAGTTCACCCACGTTGGCAGGAGCTGGAATTCCGGACTTAACTTTTCTTTTCAGCAAGTCCCAAACGTGCTCTATTGGGTTCATATCCAGTGACTCGCCGGCCACTCCATAACAGTGATATTCATATCATTAAGATAAGCTTGAGTTACCCGAGCGGTATGCGGCCGAGCATTATCCTGCATAAAAACAAAATCGTCACCGATATATGGGGCAAACGGTACGACATTTTCTTCTAAAACTTCTCTGATATAGCGGTCTGCAGTCAGACTCCCTCTGTCAATCACTACCAAGTCTGTGCGAGCTCCCAAACAAATGCCCGCCCAAACCATTATTGATCCACCACCGTATGCAATGGCAGTTTCAAAATTTGTCTGAATGTATCGTTCTCCTTTGCGTCTGTATATTCTTTGCCTGCCGTCAATTTAATTTAAGAGAATTCTGCATTCATCACTAAATAACACCTTACTCTATTGGTCCGCGTTCCAAAGTCGATGTTCCTGAACAAAAGTTAACCTGTTTCTACGATGATTTACCTTACCCAAACCAGCTTCTTCAAACCTTCTTCGTACCGTACGCTCACTTACGGTTACACCCCGCACTGCCGTTAGAGAAGGAGACTCTTCTCTCGACGCCGGGCCCCTGAAAAGGGCCTTACGGCGGAAACCAACATCAGGGGCATAGCCTCTCTAATTGGGATGACGCGCTCAGTACGAGTACTGGGCGCAAAGAGTCAATTTTTAGGGAAGAGCCCCGCGGCAGAACGCGGGGGAAACCCGTGGCGGGGCAACACAAAAGGGAATGTCGTTTTGCCAATCCAGGCCCAACCAAGACCGGCGGTCGGCTCCAAACGGCGCGTGGGGGTCCCGACCCGGGGGCCGTGAAAACGTGTGTGGGTCCACTTCCTCACGCGCCGCGTTTACCGGACCGCGGACACGAACGACCTGGGGGAAGGGTGCGGAGTTGATGAGACTTCCAGGCCCCGACTTTTTGTGTCGGGGGGGAAGGTGCGTCAAGGATGCGACGGGGTGGCAAAAGGGCTGACACTCCGACAGGCCCCAGACGATTTTTAGAAAGTTGCACCGGTAGATTTTGGTTTTCTACCGGTGCAGGGGAAGGAGGGGGGCTGCGATCCAGCGGTGGCAGAGCGCTGTAACATGCGCCTCGGCGTGGCGCACGTCATTGCGCCAGGACTCCTCCTCTTCGAGGGCGGTGGTCGGGCGCGCCGTTGCGCCTAGACTCTTCCTCTTCGAGGGTGGGGGGTGCATCATTGCGCCTGAGCTCCTCCTCTTCTGGGGCGGTGGGGCTCCGATGAGTCTGCCGGGGGGACAGCGTCCCTCGGCAAGATGTAGCGGTCGGGCGGGCGGGCGTGCCACGGCGCCAGGTCGGTCAACTCGACTAGGCACGAGGCATCCGCTCGCGCGAACAAGTTTGTGGCGAGTCGGGCCACAAAGGCCTCCACACTCTCCATCCTAAGATCCCTCTCAATAGTGGAGTTGCGGACGTACCAGGCGGCGCTCGCAATGTGGCGCAGCACCCGGTTCTGGGCTCTCTGCAGCGTCCTTTTCTGGGGTTCAGAGAGCAGATGGTGCCACGCAGGTGCTGCGTAGGTGAGGCGGGGCCTTATGTAGGTTGTGTACAAGGCCGTCCGCATGTTGAGGGGGATCTTTGGAGATGAGAATGTGGGGTGTAGCTGCGCGGTGGCCGCTCTGGCCATTGCCACGGCCGACTGTCGCTGGGCGACCATGGAGAGACGGCGATCTATGACACCTAGATACTTTTCCCCCATGGTATTTCGGCGTCTCCGATCTTCAGAGGAGCTGGGAACCCCCTTATCGTAGTGACGGCGAGCGCTTGGGACTTACCTGGATTGACGGATAGTCGCCAGTTGCTCAGCCAGTCAGGGAGAAGGTCCGGCGTCCTCTGAAGTTTTATTGCAGCGTGGTAAATAGCGCTGCGGTGGTGCCAGGGTCTTTAGGAACGTCGCTGGCATAAAAATTATACAGACCCGGCGAGAGCAAGCTGCCTTGAGGCACACCGGCGGTGATGGTGCTCCCCGGAGAAGACGCCGTCGACGCGCACCTTGAAGGTGCGGCCGGAAAGAAAAGATGCTATAAGCCTTACTAAAGGGGGTGGGACGTTGGCTCGGATGAGCTTGAAGAGCAGACCTTCATGCCAAACACAGTCAAACGCCTTTTCCATACCAAGGAAAACTGCGACCGAAGCTTCCTTCTTGTTCGCCGCAACGGAGAGATGGTGTAAGACTCTTACCAGTTGGAGTGTGGTGCTGAGTTCGGATCTGAACCCGAACTGGTTTCTTGCGAGGAGGGAGGTGGGGGGCAAGGTGCTTGAGAAGAAGGAGTTCAAAGGTTTTGGAGAGGGTTGAGAGGAGGGTTATGGGGCGGTATCCCTCTGCCCTTCTCAAATTTTTGTGGGGTTTGGGGATATTTACAATTAACCCCAACTTCCAGGGAGTGGGAAAATGGCCGGTCCTAACAAATTGTATAGGGTAAGGGCAGCCACCGTCCTGAAAGGGAGATGTCGAAGGGCAAAGTTGGGAATGCCATCTGCTCCGGGGCCTTCTTAGGTTTGAGGCGTGCGATGGTTTTCTATACTTCCCTCGGAGAGAAGGAGAAGGAAGGGGGGGAGGAGGGAGAGAGTAGGAACACCTTTACCTCCTTGGAGACCGTTCGGGCGTGGTCCGTTGCGGTCGTTGGCAGTGGTGAGAACTGGCGCTCGAGGTGTTCAGCATGAATTTCTGCTCTGTCCTCTGCACGGTACCTTAAGTTACCATCAGGGTGAAGCAGGGGGTAAACGGGGGCAGTGGCTCTGGTGAGGCTGCGGCAAAAACGGTGTAAAGAGGGCCAGTCCTCTCCCGCCTCCTGGATGCGTCGGGTCCAGTTTTCCGCACTGAGGAGCTCTAAATGAGATCTTACCTCTGCGGTGAGGCGGTTGAGCTGCGTCTTTATCGCTGGGCATCGGGTGAGCTGCCACCGTCGTCGCAGGCGCCTCTTGTCGGCGATCAGGTCCGTTAAGTGGTGAGGTAGAGGGAGCCGCTTGTATTGGCGGCGGGTGGGCGGCTGGGTAGCCGCATCCATTGCAGCTGCGATCGTCCCGGTGAGCTGCTCCGTCATGGATTCGACGGTTTCAGCAGAGTTCACCGGGAAATTTGGCGTGTTCTCGTGCAGCTGCAAGGACAAGGCGTCCCAGTCACGGACTGGGTAAGAGGGGAGGGGGGGACGCTAACCGGGGAGGCTCGGATGGTGGCCAAGACCGGGAGATGGTCTGAGACATGGGCCACGTCGAGTACCTCCTGGTGAAAGTCGCCTGCGACGCGATGGACGATGGCAACGTCCAAGACGTCTGGGGAGTACGAAGGGCTCTCTGGGTAATGGGTGGGGGTGTATGTACCCACCACCGTGTACCTAACTCGCTCGGAGTCGGCAAGCAGACGTCTGCCGTCCGCATTTGGCGTGCGGGAGCCCCACTTGGGGTGCTTTCAATTTAGATCTCCGGCAATCACAGTCGGCTCATCTGATATGAGCCTGTGGATGTCGGAGATATCTAAATGTGGCCCCCGGGGCTTGTGGCACGCGAATATGCGGGTGCGGTGTGTGCCGAGTGCCACTTCGATGCCCAGCGCATAAAGGGAAGACACCGAGGGGGTTGGGAGGAGTTGGTGGAGGAGCCTCCTGCCGACCAAGACAGCGAGGCCTCTGCACGCTACTTCTTCTCCGAGGTAGTCCTGGCGGTATATAATATACCCAGGAGCATGAAAACGGTCCGAGGGGGAGAGATGGGGTTCACTTAACAGAGCAATGTCAATCTCATATTCCCTACGTCATCTACGTATCGGGGCCACTTTTCTGCGAACCCCTCGGACGTTCTAGTGAACTATCTTTAATGAGGTTGGGGCGTGGGAAGCCATTTAGACAGTAATTTTGTGATAAGGGAGGCCCCTTCAGGGAGGGCCGACAGAAGAGTTTTAAATATGTCTTTCCCGGCCTGGATTTTAGAGAAGATATCCATGGCCAGGGAGAGGAGGGCGTAAATTAGCTCAGCGGTGGATTCAGGGGCCACGGGGGCCTCCTGGGACGACGCTGAGAGGGCGGTGGGGCAATTGCTGGCAAGGTGGCGGCAGCTGCTGCTGGATTCGCCGGTTCGGTGGTAACCTCAGCCACTTCGGTAGTGGTAGTGGCCGACGGGACCTTGCGCGATGCACTAGAAGTGCGTGGGGAGCGCGGGGTGCGCCGGGGTAAGGGGGGAGCCAACAGAACGGCATCAACGTTTGGGAGTTCTCACACAGAGGAACTCATATTCGGAGTTCGTTGCTACCGCAGAGATGGCTCCGGACTTGGGGCCCTTCTTCTATGTCCTCTTTCTTATCCTCTGTTTCCGCACTGAGGGGGCGGGGAAAGTGGAGGACGAAGGACGGGGGGTGGGGTCGTTAGCCTCGGCCATAAGAGATGTGGCAGTAGGCGGTGGTGGGGGGATCTCTTTCTCCGTAATGGGAGGGTCGTGTTTTACCCGGTGGGGTGCGCGATTGGTGTGGGCAATAGGGCCCGCACGGCGGTTACGGGCCTCCCGTTTAAAGACCGGGCAGTGTTTGCTATTGGCCGGGTGGGCCCCCTTGCAGTTGACGCAGGTGGGCTGTTCGGTGGGCGGGCGGGGGCAGTAAGTTGCGAAGTGCTCTTCGCCACACCTGACGCACGCCGGCCTACGGTGGCAGTTCCGGCTTGAGTGCGGAACTGCTAGCAGCGATGGCATTGGGCGGGGCCGTCCTTGCCACGCCAGGCTTCCATTCTAATACCTGGCATGTTTAGTAGCTCCTTCAGCTGGTAGATCCCGGGAACCAGGTCCGGGGTACGCTTCAGCAGCACGAAGTACGAGCACCCGGGGCGATCCTTCCTAGCTAGGATCCGGGACACATGCTCTACTTCGTAGCCCTTCTTATTTAGTGCGGCGGCTATGGCCTCGGTGGTAGTGTTGACCGGCAGGCCATGGATACCTACCTTAAGCACACGGTCCTGCGCGAGCGCATAGGAGAACCAGCTTAGGCGCTCAGTCTTGCTCAGGTCGTCCAGGTATTTTTGGACGACGCGATATTCTTTCTCACCTTTTGGGGTGAATTTGACCCCTTGGCCCAGCGGTTTCGCGTTGGGAGGATGGCCGAGGAGCTCCGCGAGGTTGCTGAAATGCCTTACCAAGTCCTCCAGCTTTTCCACGATGAGTGGCGGGCAGCGGGGGGCGGGGGGAGGCGGTGGCGAAGACAAATTCCGTGTATGTGTCGCGGTAGTTGCCGTGGTAGTGTTCCAAGAAACAAGTTCCAACGGGAGGCCAAGGGCAGGGCAACTCCTCAGCAAGGCGGCAATCCACTCGTTATTCTTACGAATAGTGCTGTTCTTCTTCCTGATAACCCCCGGAGGGAGTTTTCGGGGTTGCCGTTTCGGGACTAAGTCCCCTTCGGCGGTGTCATCCGCTTCCCATTGATATGGGAAGGTCCTTGGGTGCATTTTTTGCCTTCTTTTGTTTGATCATCTTAATATTTCTTCGCAGGCAGTAGCCATCCGTAGGCTCCCCCAGCGGTCTGCCCCTACCGGGTGAGATCACCGGTTGCCCCGGTGAAGTCCCAGCAGATGGCGACCTGCGACAGGGGAGCCTATTTGCCGGACAGCTGTAGCCCGCGATGAGGAGTTCACCCAACAGCTGAGATGTCACCATAGCGGTTCGCTCGCTCGCTCGCACGTCGCCGTCCGAAGCGTTTGCTTGTTTGTTTGTGTGCTGGAATCAGTGCGGAAAGGGCGATCATGGTTAATGTGATAATTATTATTGATTGAGGAAGGAGGTCAGGTGTATATCGGGAACCTTAGTCCTTGGGGGGAATGAGGTCCCGGTGATAGGGCCTGGCGTGGAGTGGGGCGAAGCCCCTAGAGTCGAGTGTCTGGAGTTGTCTGCCCGTAGAAATAGTAGGCGGGCCTGGTTCGCGATGAACGCGTCCAGGGGTTCGACCTTCAGGTCTCGGGCGATGACGTCGTTTTTGACGCACCATGGCGCGTCGACGAGGCATCGGAGGGCTTTAGATTGGGCGGCCCTTATTTTGTTTTTCGACGTCGTGCTGGCCAGATGGAACCAGGCCGGTGCGGCGTAGGTGAATCTGGATCTGAGGTAAAGCTTGTATATTTTATCAGGTTTAACGGGATGAGTGGGGTACGTAGTGCTCTGAGTGTACCGAGGGCTTTTTTTTGGCTGCTACTGTCTTCGCATGTCTTCCCATCGACAGTTTCCTATCCAAGGTGACGCCAAGGTATTTGGCCTCGCCGCACCAGGGGATGGGGACGCCTCGGAGATTCAGTGGTGGGAATGCGTATGATGGGAAGACGATGCCCTGTGACTTGCCTGCGTTTAGCGCTAGCCTCCAGCGGTCCAACCAGTCGGGCAGCAAGTCGAGCGTGCATTGCAGCTTGGTTGCCGCATGCGCGAACGTAAGGGATGAGGCGAGGTAGGCTGTGTCGTCAGGGCCAGGGCAGTGTCCGAGTGGTTCGGGATGTCCTCCGTGTACCTGTTGAAGGGGACAGGCAGCTACCTTGCGGGACTCCGGCTTCTATATGGCGGGGGGAAGATGTCGTGTTCTCGACTTTGACGCGGAAGGAGCGGTTCCGCAGGAAGTTCTTTATTATTACCAGGTATTGACATGGAATTGGAGTTTCGCTGCTTACCAGTTTATAGAGAAGGCCCTCGTGTCAGACCCTATCGAAGGCCTTCTCCATATCTAGGAAGACGGCGGCGGCTTTCTCCTTCTTGTTTAGGGCGTGCATTATTCGAGCTGTGACCCGGATTAGCTTGTGTGTGGTGGCGTGCTCGCTCCGGAATCCAAATTGTTCCGGACGGATCGTGAGGAGTGGCGTGAGGCGGCTAAGGAAGAGTCTCTCGTATACCTTAGAGAGGCACGGGAGGAGTGGTATAGGGCGGTAGCTCGCCGCTCTGGTGACGTCCTTGCCTGGCTTAGGTATCATGACGACCAGGCCCTCTTTCCAGCGCTCGGGAAAGTGACCCGTGCGTAGGATGCCGTTGAAGAGCGTGGTCACCGATGCCACGGCGTTCCTTGGCAGTGCCCGGAGGGCGGCGTTGGTCACGCCGTCGATCCCGGTAGCCTTCTTTGGATTTACCTTTTGTAGGGCTCGTTGGACTGCACCCAGGACGAAGTCCGGGAGCAGTTCCGATTCCGGTGGAGGTCCAATTTGGTTGAAGAAGTCGCTCACCTGCTGCGTGACCGTTTCTACGTGGTTTGTAGCGGGCGTAGGTAAGGGGGTAAATTGGGTCTGTAGGTGTTCGGCGAAAATTTCAGCTCTGTCTTCGGCTCTGTATCTCGGCTGTCCGTCATTGTGCAGGAGCAGGCGGGTCGGCGTCCGTTCTCCTGTGAGGGAGAACGGACGCCGTGCTTGCTTGAAGCTGTGAGCTTGAAGATGGAGTTGGAATTTTCAGCTGCGTTTATTAGCCTCTTTTCCCAGAGGTCGTTGCTTAATGCATCGAGTTCAGCTTTTACCTTCTCGGTGATGCGGTTTAGGCGGCATTTTAAAATTGGACATCTCGTTTGCTGCCAGAGGCGGCGCAGGCAACGCTTTTGGGCGATCATGGCCGCGAGGGGTCTGGGAATTGGTGTCTTACCTCTCGGTGTTGGTGTGCTGTCGGAGGCCTGGGCTAGGGCCACCTTGATAGCCGACTCCAGTTCCTTGGTGAGCCTCTCGACCTCCTCGGCTGTGTCGGCTGGGAGGCAGGGAGCCGTCTCTGACAGCAGGGCGGCGAATTTTTCCTTGTCCACTCTGGGTTTGGGTGGCGGTGGCGGGATCCGGGTGAGTGGGGCTTCTAAAGTGATAAGTACAGGGGCGTGGTCTGACCCGAGGTCGTCATAGAGCACCTCCTGTGTAATCGTGCCGTGGAACTTACTTACCACTGCTATGTCTAGAACATCCGCTCTGCGTCTAGGGGGGTCAGGGAAATGGGTCGGTTCATTGGGTCCGAGGATGTCCAGACCCTGCCGAGCTGCTAGGTTATAAAGTGTTCTGCCGCACCTGTTGGTGGAATGTGAGTTCCAGGCGATATGTTTGGAATTTAAGTCGCCGACGATCACTGTAGGCTCTTCTGATAAAAGCCCGAGGATGTCAGCGGTGTCTAGCTTGGTTTTTGGTGCGAAGGCTTTTAGGCTGCGAAGAGCCTCGTGGGTCGTCCGGCGAGACTTACCTCGATGCCCAGGGTTGTGATGGAGTTGGTGTCGGTGGGGGGAAGCGGCTGGTGGACCACTCCCCTTTTTGTTAGGTTAGGTTAGGTTAGGTTTGCCCTTTGAGGGCGACATCGACTGCATAGTCCCGGAGTACCTGTGCAAGCAGACGTCTCTTACCATGTAACCCACGGGCGTTCCAGTTTAAAATGGCTAGTTTTCCCCTTGCTGGTGTACTATCCATTGCGGGTGACTGTCATGGCGATGGCTTCAGTTAGGAGCATAAGTGCTCGTGGGAGGCAGCTAAGGGCAGCAGTTGGGTCGTTGCCCTCCGCGATTGTACACGCGTGCTCGCCGATAATGACTGCTACTTCACTAAGTAGGCGCCCTAGGTCACCTGGTTGGGAGCGTCCAGACAGCTGTGGGCGGCTGGGCCGGTCCTGCAGTCTTTTGAGGCACGGAACTTACCTGGGGGGCAGTGGCCGTGCTAGAGGGAGGAGTCGAGGTTTTATCTTGCGCTTTTCCCTTTGCGCTTTTCTTCTTCTTCTTTTTGTTCTTCTTCTTGTTTGGCCGCTTCTTCCCCTTAGGCTTCGGGTCGTTGACCTGGGCCATCAGGGAGCAACCTGGAGGTGGAAGAGGTACCTGGCTTGGAGCTGTGGCTGGCTCCGTCTCCACCCGGGTCGTCTTTTTCGGTAGGTTTCGGCTGCGGAGGGCTCTCGCTTCGCGTGTGATGAACTCACACTTGATGCTGTTCGCTGGGTGGGGCCCCTCGCAGTTTGCACATTTGGCTGGGTCTTCTCTTGGTATCGTGCAGTCTTTTGCGGCGTGTTCTCCGCCGCATTGCACGCACGCCTGCCTTCTGTGGCAGTGATGCGAAGAGTGTCTGAATTTTTGGCATCGATGGCATTGCCTCGGCCCCGGGCGCCTCTCCAGGCCTCGATGGCGACGCCATCCATGCCAAGTACGGAGTTTACCGCGTAAATTAGCGGTATTGTGTCTACCGTTCTTTTTAGGATGGCTAAGAAAATACATCCGGGCCTACCTTTACGTGCGTGTATGCTTCGCACGTATTCTGGGAAGTGACCGAGGTTGCGCAGCTCCTCGGCTATTTCCTCTAGCTCGGTGTCGTAGGGGAGTCCTCTGATGCATACTTTAACGCTCTTCTCGGCTGGGAGAGCGTATGTGAACCAGGCGATTCCTTCTGACCTCTCCAGCTCGGTGAGGTATTGCTGCGTCGTTCTAAATTCCTCGATGGAGCGAGGGGTGAAGCGGACGCCTTTTCCGTAGGGGCGGCCGCTGGAGTTGTGGCCGAGGCGCTCGCGGAGAACCCTTAAGTGTCGGGTCCAGTCGGGCAGCTTCTCGACAACTATGGGAGGCAGTTTTACCTGTTTCTCCGGAGTTACAGGAGGAGGAGGAGTTACAGTTACAGGGTGGTCGACATGGTTGCCTATGGTAGCGTGTCGGTTTCTTGCGAATAAGGAGTGAATTGACGATCGCTATGCGGAGTGTATCGGCACTGCACTGGGTCGGGTCGACACGAGCGTGGAGTGAGCGAGACACTTGACACGTTTGGTACGAGACGGCACTAACGCGGAGTGAGCGAGTCACTACTACGCAATCAGAGCGAGACGGCACGAAACGCGAAGTTAACGGGACACTAGCACGCACTGGGAGACAGGACGATCCCCCCGCACTGCTTCTAACTCATGTCGGGCTTGGATGGCCGTCAAACGGGGGTTCCTACGTACACGAAGCCGAATGAAACGATCATCCCTACTCGAAGTGCGTCTTTTTCTGCCTTGTCCTGCTCTTCTCACATAAGTACCGGTCTCCCTGAACCGTTGGATACTGCGATGGATCGTTGAAACTGGTCGACGAAGATCTCTGGATATCACTCAGTAGGTTTGACCATTTCTTCGCATTTCGAGTGCCCTGGCCATCTCCGTTGGGGCTAAGTCAGGAATAATTCAGTCCTCAACTACAAAAAGATACGCGATAAAAAAAAAAAAAAACTAACAAAAAACAGTATTTCAATGAAAATTTAAATCAAACTCCGAAGGAAGAAATACTCGAAGTTCGCTCCAGATAAGGTGTATTTGAATAAAATTAAAACAATTGCATAAAATGTGATATTCAGTAATTGTTTTCTTAATTTGAAAATATTTCTTTTTACATTAAATGACGTATAAACCAGCCAGCAACCTTATATGATACTGATATCAAAGCTTTATTTTATGCCGGTGTGTGTAGTATAGATACATTAAATCTTATTACATTGTATTTTCATGCTTTAATTGATGGATTAAAATTTCAAACATTATAATTTAAAAATAGATTTTGCCCGCGGCTCCGCCCGCACAATCATAGTATCCTACAGGAACACTGTGTGGCGGAACAATTAGCGCCACAATCCTGAATCGCACTATCGAAGTTTTCTATGATCGGCACTATATATACGACATCTGAATTGCATAAAAGTGGGGGGCTAGTAAGCACTGCCCGGTCTGCAAACGGGAGGCTCGGAACCGCCGTGCGGGCCCTATTGCACGCACCAATCGCGCATCCCACCGGGTAAGTCATGACCCATCTATAACGGAAAAAGTGGTCCCCCCACCACCGCCTACGGCCACATCTCTTACGGCCGAGGCTAACGACCCCACCCCCCGTCCCTCTTCATCCATAGTCCCCGCCCCCTCTGTGCGGAAACAGAGGACTAGAAAGAGGACGAAGAAGAAGGGCCCCAAGTCCGGAGCCACCTCTGCGGCAGCAACGGACTCCGAATATGAGCCCCTTGCACTTCCGCTCCCTAAGGTCGATGCCGTTCTGTCGGCCCCCCCTTACCCCAGCGCATCCCGCGCCCCCCGCGTACTTCTCGTGCTTCGCGCAAGGTTCCGGCGGCCACTACAACTACCGAAGTGGCTGAGGTTGCTACCAAGCCTGCCAATCCTGCAGCAGCTGCCGCCACCCTGCCAGCAATCGCTCCACCGCCTTCTCAGCGTCGTTCCAGGAGAGAGGCCCCCGAGGCCCCTGAATCCACCGCTGAGCTAATTTACGCTCTCTTCTCCCTGGCCATGGATATCTTCTCAAAAATCCAGGCTGGGGAAGATATTCTTAAAACCCTTTTGTCGGCTCTCCCTGAAGGGGCCTCCCTCGCCACAAAGCTTATATCCAAATGGCTTCCCACGCCCCAAACGCATTAAAAATTGTCCACTTGAACGTCTGGAAACTTGAACTGGAACGTCCTCGCTATCCTGGTCGGCAGGAGGCTCCTCCATCAACTCCTCCCAACCCCCGCGGTGTCATCCCTTTATGCGCTGGGCATCGAAGTGGCACTCGGCACCCACCGCACTCGCATATTCGCATGCTACAAGCCCCCGGGGTCACATTTAGATATCTCCGACATCCATAGTCTCATATCAGATGAGCCGACTGTGATTGCCGGAGATCTAAATTGTAAGCACCCCGAGTGGGGGTCCCGCACGCCAAATGCGGACGGTAGACGTCTGCTCGCCGACTCCGTGCAGGCTGGGTATACGGTGGTGGGTACTTAGACCCCCACCCATTACCCGGAGCACCACTTGCACTCGCCAGACGTCTTAGACGTCGCCATTACCCATCGCATCGCAGGCGACCTCCACCAGGAGGTACTGGACATGGCCCATGGCTCAGACTATCTCACGGTCCTGGCCATCGTCCGAGCGTCTCCGGTAAGTGTACCCCCTCTTCCCACTAACCCAGTCCGTGACTGGGACGCTTACTTCTTGCAGCTGCACGAAAATACGCCAAATTTCCCGGTGAACTCTGCAGAAACCGTCCAATCTATGACGGTGCAGCTCACCGGGGCGATTGCAGCTGCAATGGACGCGGCTACCCAGCCGCCCACCCACCGCCAACACAAGCGGCCCCCTCTACCCCGCCACTTAACGGACTTGATCGCCGACAAGAGGCGCCTGCGACGACGATGGCAGCTTACCCGATGCCCAGCGATAAAGACGCAGCTCAACCGCCTCACCGCAGAGGTAAGATCTCATTTAGAGGTCCTCAATGCGGAAAACTGGATCCGACGCATCCAGGAGGCGGGAGAGGACTGGCCCTCTTTACACCGCTTTTGCCGCAGTCTTACCAGAGCTACGGCCCCCGTTTACCCCCTGCTCCACCCCGACGGGAACCTAAGGTACCGTGCAGAGGACAAAGCAGAAATTCATGCCGAGCACCTCGAGCGCCAGTTTTCACCACTGCCAATGACCGCAACGGACCACGCCCGAACGGTCTCCGAGGAGGTAAAGGTGTTCCTACTCTCTCCCTCCTCCCCCCCTTCCTTCTCCTTCTCTCCGAGGGAAGTACAAAAAACTATCGCCCGCCTTAAACCGAAGAAGGCCCCCGGAGCAGACGGCATTCCCAACTCTGCCCTTCGACACCTCCCTTTTAGGACGGTGGCCGCCCTGACCCGCCTGTATAATGGAATCGTCAGGACCGGCAACTTTTCAACTCCCTGGAAGCTGGGTATAATCACAACTATCGCCAAACCCCATAAAAACCTAAGAAGGGCAGAGGGCTACCGCCCCATAAAGGGTTTTCAACCCTTTCCAAAACTTTTGAAATCCTTCTTCTCAAGCACCTTGCCCCCTACCTCCCTCCTCGTGAGGACCAATTCGGTTTCAGGTCGGAGCTCAGCACTACCCTCCAGCTGGTAAGAGTCATCCACCAGCTGTCCGTTGCGGCGAACAAGAAAGAAACTTCGGTCGCAGTCTTCCTCGATATGGAAAAGGCGTTCGACTGTGTTTGGCATGAAGGTCTGTTCTTCAAGCTCATCCGAGCCAACGTTCCCCCCTCCTCTGGTAAGGCTTATGGCATTCTTTCTCTCCGGCCGCACCTTTAAGGTACGAGTCGACGGCATCCTCTCCGGAGAGCGCCCCATCACCGCCGGCGCCCCTCAGGGCAGCGTGCTCTCCCCGGAGCTGTATAACTCCTACGCCAACGACGTCCCCAAAGACCCTGGCACCACCGCAGCGTCAGCGTCAGCGCCGACGACACGGTGTTCATAACCAGCTCGCTGACACCAGACCACGCCGCCCTGAAGCTTCAGAGGACGCTGGACCTTCTCCCTGACTGGCTAAGCAACTGGCGACTGTCTTTAAACGCAGGTAAGTCCCAGGCGCTCGCCGTCACCGTGAGAAGGGGGTTCCCAGCTCCTCTGAAAATCGGAGACGCCGAAATACCATGGGGGAGAACGGCGAAGTATCTAGGCGTCGTCATAGACCGCCGTCTCTCCATGGTCGCCCAGCGCCAGACAATCGTGGCAAAGGCCAAAGCGGCTACCGCGCAATTGCGCCCCGCCTTCTCATCTCCTCAGATCCCCCTCAACATGCGGACGGCCTTGTACCAAACCTACATTAGGTCCCGCCTCACCTACGCAGCACCTGCGTGGCACCACGTGCTCTCTGCACCCCAGAAAAGGTCGCTGCAGAGAGCCCAGAACCGGGTGCTGCGCTACATTGTGGGTGCACCCTGCTACGTCCGCAACTCTACCATTGAGAGGGATCTCAGGATGGAGAACGTGGAGGCCTTTGTGGCCCGGCTCTCCACAAACCTGTTTGCGCTAGCAGATGCCTCGCGCCTGGTCGAGCTGACTGACCTGGCGCCCTGGCACGCCCGCCCGCCTGACCACCACATTCTGCCGAGGGACGCTGTCCCTCCGGTAGACCCAGCGGAGCCCCGCCACCCCCGAAGAGGAGGAGCCCTGGCACAATGATGCGCCATTCCGCCTTCGAAGAGGAGGAGCCTAGGCGCAATGACGCGCCGCCACGCCCCCGAAGAGGAGGAGTCCTGGTGCATTGATGTGCGCCCCACCGAGGCGCATGTTACAGCGCTCCATTCACCGCTGGATCGCTGCCCCCCCCCCCTCCTCCCCCTGCACTGGTAGGAAATAAAACCTACCGGTATAACCTAACTTCACTTCACCCGGGACCTATCGGAGTGGCAGCCCTCTTGCCACCCCGTTGCCCCCTTGGTGCACCTTCCCCCCCGACACACAAAGTCGAGGCCCGGAAGTTTTATTATCCCACCCTTTCCCCAGGTCGTTCGTGTCCACGGTCCGGTAAACGCGGCGCGTGAGGGAGTGGACCCACACACGTTTCCCGGCCCCCGGGTCGGGACCCCCACGCGCCGTTTGGAGCCGATCGCCGGTCTTGGTTGGGCCTGGATTGGCAAATCAACATTCCCTTGGAGAATTGTGTTGCCCCCTCACGGGTTTCCCCCGCGTTCTGCCGCGGGGGTTCCCTAAAAATTGACTCTTTGCGCCCAGTACTGGTACTGGGCGCGTCGTCCCAATTAGAGGGGCTATGCCCCTGATGTTGGTTTCCGCCGTAAGGCCCTTTTCAGGGGCCCGGCGTCGAGAGAAGAGTCTCCTTCTCTAACATAAAAATGGGCTTCGGCCTGACCGAGCATAGCACCTCGCTCGGTCGGAGATCTCCCTTTGGGGCTTGCCACCATATTCCCACAACTGTACTTGAAGAAGTAATAGTTACTATTTTACTGAAGAAGATACTTTATAAAACATAATATTAAATTTTAAAGAAGAGCGAAGCTTACGGTCCTCGTGTGATCGGTTACACACCATAATATGCTTCGCCTATTATATTCACCTATTCACCCACCTATTCACCTATTATATTTTATAGAACGGATTAATATCCGTCAAACTGCGGCCCGCGGTCGTAAGTGGTGCGGCCCTCGGCCCTTGCAGCGGCGTATTTACCCTAGGGCCAAAAGGAACACCCGGGGTAGCAGGCTGCGATGGGCGGCAAAGCAGTTCATTTGTTTTTTTCAATAATAACAAAATTTTATTTTGTCCTTTTAATTAGGTATTGGTCGTAATGTACCAAAATTTTAATGGTTATTTTTACAGTGTACAGACTTTTGTTGTGAGCTCGCCGTCTCGGTTCTTGCATGTCCTTCTTATGTTAGGGTATACCAATAATTCAGCAACACTTATATTGAATCTTCTTTATTTAGGTGTTATACTATACATATCAGAGAGACGCTTATCACAGATACGCCTACACTATGCATACTCTTTTGGCTAACTAAATTAGACTATCTTAGGCATCAAAGTGACAGCTGTCATTCAGGCATTGACATTATATCCTTTTCATAACTACTTTAATATGCAACACTTTCAGGTAGGAATTTCTCAAATTTTATCTGCTTTAATTAGAAAAAAAAATTCGCTAGGTCCGCTTTGTTGTTTGAACCAAACCTTTGAACCCGAATATTTTATTTTAAAGCATAGTCTTTTTGAGCCTCAACTTTAAAATGATTTTAATCGGTAGATACAACAGGGAAATAAATTATCGCTAGCCCCGCTCGCTCACGTTTAACATAGAAAGTATTTAATATCAACCAGAATTAACCATGAGCGCTAATCCTCCTCCCCACCTAATAATCTCAAGCTTATCAGTATGCGGCCCAGATTGATACTTCAAATTGTCATTTGTGGCCCTTGACCAGAAAAGTAAGATGATCACTGGTATAGTCTTTATGTCCTTAGGACTAAACAAGTTGGAGTTTTTTATATGCCTATTCCTTCATAATAAGAAATTATTTCAATTGTAATATTTCGAGTAAGTAGATATTACCTTATTCGTACCGGAACAGTAAATTACCATTTTACAGTCGGACTTCGCGGAACTCTGATCTCAAATGTTTTAAATTATAATTCTGAGAATCTGAGAATAACTGTTTTGTTTTTGTGTAAGCGATATTAAAAACTAAATTATATTCACTTTATTTAGTATTTTAGCGAATTCTAGGAAACGAGAGAAGACTCTGTAAACAATTAATTACATTTGGATATTAACTACCACCCACGGGCCTAGCTCACTTTTTTTGCTACAACTGAAATAGGCTTAAGCAAAATTTTAACTGATCACGACGCGAAGTAAGCGTAACCTTTGCATGAAAGTCCTTTATTTAAAAAAAAACAAATACAGGTAGATCCCTAAATATAATATTATAATTTTATACAATTTTTTAAATCGGTTTTAGTGTCAAGTATACATTAAATTCGCAACTTTGGCGCGCTAGTGAGGTCAGGTTAACAAAACAAATTTTTTACAAGACATTTAAAGTTGATACATTATTTTACTATACCTTAATTACTTTATTTTTGAAACAATATTTAAAAAGTAGATAATTACAGTTTTTTACTAGTTTTTGCTCGCGGCTCCGCCCACGTAATTACAGTATTTTTCCAACGTCAACTCGGTTCGGACTCAAAGATAGCATTTACACCGATATAGGCAGAGCGAGGCGTATAATTAAACACGAGTTTGAGGAGAACATTGTACACAAAAATCGGTTTACTATTCTAGCTCATGGCAATGATTCCGTATAGAAAGCCTCTCAGTCACGCCTTCTGTGAGCTGACTTGCCGTCTCACTTTTACTATCATGTACGGCTATTTTCCGCCGTTTTTTCCTATTTACCATGAGCTAGGGATAGTGACACACATTCTGTGAAACTCTTTATTTACTTTTCCACATATACAAAGCATTACAGAAACACACACTTATATACAATCATAAAATATATCCACGTTTAAAGTTAAAATTAGCGATATATAAATACAAATACTTTACATTTGGGTGTACCAAATGCAATGTTTGCAATGCAATGCAAAAAATTTTCATCACTATTTTTGTATTTACATTTTAACCCTTTACTTTACGATCAAGATTTTTATTATTTACTTTACTAATATTACACTTTTGTTTCTATACTGAAAAAAGAAATATATGCTAAAATAGGCCACTGTTTTATATAAATTATCAATTATCTTACATTCAAAAACAACTATTTTACACTGATGCTATAAAATTAACACTTATATTTTTCACTAAATTTTCAATCTTAGAGTTTATAAAAAGTTTTTAAGCACTATATAGCGTTCGTATATACACTCACTATGTGTTATATCACTGCGAGGCCGCTGTCCTTAACAGTATCCTCGGGAAAACTGTACTTTTTCGGAATAAAAAGTAGCTTATGTCCTTCCCCGTGGTTTCTTCTATATTTGTGCCAAATCTCATAAAAATCGGCCTATTAATTTCGGGCCTATTCAATGTAAACACAAAAAATAGGTAATATTAGTAAGATTACTGAAGAAATTACCAGTTCAATTTTATAAACGAACAGTATATTTAAAGTGCCTCTTAAAATCATGCTAAAATATAAACAATCGCTGCTAATGCAATACTCTGGAAAGACATAGTGCACTAAGAAAATGTTACAGTATTTGAAAAAAATATCACACAAAAAAAATTAAAAAAATTCTCCTCTCCCACAATTTTCAAGATATAAATAAAGCAAAAAGATAGAACATATAAATAACTATCAAGAATAGTGAAAGACTGGTCCCGTAACTAATTTGGCCTGTGTTAACAGGTAAAACTATAAAATATTTCAGAAATTATATTTTTTGGTACGTAGTAGTAAAATAGATTACTTGCATGTTTTGTCGCTCAGTATAAATTAAGCAGCGAAAAAACTTCCGGTTAAGCGATTCGACACATAAATAAGACCTCTTTGTAATCTTATACTATAAACGAGCTAATCTTAATATATAATTATAATCGCAATCTCGGAAGCGGCTGTCAGTAATTCCATGAAATTTAGTATGCCGGGACTTTTGGGGGAGAAAAATCGATTTACCTAGGTCTTATAGGGACTTCCGGGGGGGGGGGGGGGGATGCTAATATAATGTTTTTTATTTCGTCGTGCAACACTATATCAATAATTTTGACGCTATTAGGTCAATCCTAATGGCAGTTTGGTATGCGTATGTAAAATAATTTTTGCTTTCTTCGGTTGTGATTCTTTTTATTTTTTTTTGTAATATATCAGAACTCTGAGCGTAGCTCGGTTACCCAGGTATTATTTACTTACTTATTTGATAGTTGGGTATCGTAACGAGTATCGGACGTACGGTACCTAACAAGCGCTAAAACGGTGACAAGTATACGACAAAAACAACCAAAAACAAATAAATAAAACGCCTATTATATTATTTTTTACGATTACTTTGTAAATCAGTGGCATCTTGTGGTGTCAACAAATTATTGTAACATAGTACTCGTAACTGAAGTACCCCCAAGTATATAACTGAGGAGTAAACTAGGAATACATTTCCTTCGTTTACTGTGTTCGCAAAGCCGGAAAACGTGCCATGTTTTTTTGGCCTCAAAGGACAATGCTATTTGATGCTTAGCTTAAAACTGGAGCAGTAGTAGTAGCGCGTCTCTAAACAAGTTTATTTGGTTTTGTAGCCTTATTTGGGTTTGTTTGGTCATTCATTTTGGTAGTACGATTATATATGTCTCAAAACTATTAGGTTATATATATATTATAAAAATATAGTTTTCTACGCTAATTTTAATTTTAATTTTAAAATAACTGAAATACTTTTGACAATAATTTCTCGGTACTTGCATTTTACATTAGTGTGTAGATATAAATAAGGGACAGAGAGGCTTGCAAAGCATAATTATTGACAAAAGTAATTTAAGGTAATGACTTAGCCAATATCTCAAATGTGACTACTTAAATAGCTAAGGCCTACTTGCGCCAAAACCTGAGTTAAATTGCGAAACTCCGAGTTTGTTAACTCTGGGTTACAATTTTCAATATTTAACTCTTATATTAGGTCTTTACCTATGAAATTGCCGTTTTGTATGAAAAAATTTAAATGAATTTTTTTAATGTATTTTTTATTTGTATTAATCGAAGTAATCACCCATGCAATCAATGCATCTTTGACAACGCAGTGGCAGTTTATTGATGCCCTTCTTAAAGAAATTAGCTGGACGGAAGGCAACAAATTCTTCAAAGGCATTTTGTACTGCCTCTCGGGTATTGAATTTTTTTCCCGCCAAGAAGTTATCCAAATTCTGGAAAAAGTAGTAGTCTGTAGGTGCAAGGTCTGGTGAGTAGGGTGGATGACGGAGAGCTTCCAACCCCAGTTCTTGCAACTTGGAGACCGTCTGCTGTGCAGGACGACCGCGAGGTTCAAATTTCAGGTCGAAATTTCCAGAACGTTGTGCGTTGGTTTGTAGTGCTAGCTCCATAAACGTCGTTGATGTTGCGTGCCGCTTGTGCCGCGTTGCTGCCACGACGGTACTCATATTCCATAATTACTCGAATTTTTAACGTATCCATGATGACGAAAAAGATTGAAATGCGAGGAAAATGTAACACTAATCAATAAATAAATGACTACTTTTGGAAAAAGAATTCCATGTTTTTAAAATAAAATTAATTTGAAATTAGAATTCTTAGCCAAACAAAAAATATTTTGATTTGAAATGGCCAGTACTGCAGAACGGCATTTCATAGGTAAAGACCTATTATTGCCTTGTGCCAATAATAACTGGGTTAGTTATCATTGGCACAAGACAATAATGTAATCAGTACAAAACGATATAATTTGAGACAGAGTAATACGTGCTGTCTGTTTTACACTACATCCCGTTGTAATAAAGTACTTTCTCATTATTTTATTTTGACAATGACTTTGCGATTAAACTGTATGATATTTTAAATGACAGTGTCAAGTCAACACTATATAATCCACATTTTTTAGTTTGATTTCGTATGTCTATGATGTACACAAATACATAATTACTGGAACGAAGTTCCATAAGGCGCGTTGCGAAAGACGGAAAAAATTAAGACTGTAACTTTTTGCCTCTCGAAATCACAATGTAATAACGACTTTTAAGAATGATACAAAAACGACCTTATCGTCTTACGATTACGATACGTTATACATATATTTAATACACATACATGACCCAGGAACACAGAAAACTTTTTTGCTCCCTGAGAGGATATATATATATATATATATATATATATATATATATATATATATATATATATATATATATATATATATAATATTATACATATATACATACACGACTATTGAGCACATTGGAAATGAATGTAAGAAATTTGAAAAAACGACTTTTTTTCAAAAAGGTCAGGCTACAGGGCAAACCCTTAACCCGATCGTCTTTGTTTTAGGCTCAAATTGTACCTGACTAAATTGTCCAGTCTCAAATTTTTGATATCATTCTTCGTTTCCAATATATCGAGCGCTGTCTGCGAGCGCGAGCGCGAGCGAGTCTGACGAGCTCGGACCACAACGGCATATCATTTGTCATCAGACAACAGAAATCCACAGGCACAAACATAATGCGTACCACACGCATATTTAACACACAGAAGGCAAACTCGACTCAGTTTCGTGAGAAACTGACCCAGCTAATGTCGGACAGACAATTAACTGTACAGGACATAGACATAATACACAGCACACAACAAATAGAAGAAACAATAGACAGATACACGGAAGTCATAACACAGACATGCAGAGACACCATGCCGACCAAAAAACACACACAGAGATTCACCTTGTCGTGGTGGAATGATGAGCTCGCGCAGATGAAGAAGGAGGTCGCCACGAGGAAACGCAGGATCCGTAACGCTGCGCCTGATCGCAGAAACCGCATAGTTGGACTGTACCTGGAAGAGAAAGAGAAGTATGAAAAGGCAGTTAAGGATGCCCCTTACGAGGGACGGTGAAACCCTCGACGCCCAAAGCTCTGCGGAATGGCTGGCGGAGACCTTCTACCCCGAGGACCAGGAACGGGATAAAAGTGAGGAACATTGGCAAACGCCGGCGGGCGGAGTCCAGATGACCCTCCTTTCATCATGGAGGAGTTGAAGAGAGCCGTAAGGTCCTTCAACCCCAAAAAGGCCCCCGGGGCGGATGGACTCACGTCGGACATCTACCAACACGCTGTAGAATGTGACCCGGAATGGTGGTTCCTTGCTCTGCTGAATAGGTGCCTCACCGTCGCCTGCTTTCCCAAACAGTGGAAGCGGGCGACCGTGGTGGTGCTAAGAAAGCCGGGCAAGGAATCGTACTGGGTACCAAAAGCCTATCGACCGATCGGCCTCCTGCCTGTTCTCGGCAAAATCTTCGAGAAGATGCTGGTCGCCCGACTTAGGTTTTACCTGCTGCCCAAGATTAGCCCTAACCAATATGGCTTCATGCCCCAAAGAAGCACCGAAGACGCCCTCTATAGGTTGGTGAACCACATCAGGAAACAGAGGGAGGAGAAGAAAATTTCTGTTGTGGTTTCACTGGACATAGAGGGGGCCTTCGACAGTGCTTGGTGGCCGGCCATAAAGGTTAGGTAGGCTGAGGTTCGGTGTACGGGGAACCTGAGGCGGGTGATCAGCAGCTACCTGAGTGAAAGAGAAGTGAATGTAAGGTATGCGGGCATGGAAGTGAGCAGGGAGACCAACAAGGGGTGCGTGCAGGGATCCATAGGTGGACCAATCCTGTGGGACCTCTTGTTGGACCCCCTGCTATGGATGTTAGAGGAGATGAATGTTTTTAGCAAGGCTTTCGCCGACGACATTGTGATTGTGGTGGATGGAGACACGGCTCTCGAAATTGAGAGAAAAGCCAATGTAGCTCTAGACAAAATTAGAAAATGGGGGGAGCTGAACAAGCTGAAGTTCGCCCCCCACAAAACATGCGCTTTACTTTCAACACGGAGACTAAAGCACGACGTACCGCGACTTGTTATGGGGGGTGTTGACATTAAATACTATGAAGATATTAAAGTACTAGGCCTAACTATTGATAGCAGCCTCACGTTCAACAAACACGTTGGAGAAGTTTTTTAAAAAGGTGATCTTGCGCTATAAGCAGTTAGGCAGAGCAGCTCGCGTAGGATGGGGGCTTAACCCCCAGATAGTAAAAACCATATATACCGCGGTAGTCGAACCGACTGTCCTGTATGCATCAGCAGCATGGGCACCCACCGTGGAAAAGATGGGGTTCCAAAAAAGGCTCAACTCCGTTCAACGGGGTTTTGCCCAGAAGATCTGCAGAGCATATCGAACTGTCTCCCTGAACTCTGCAATGCTGTTGGCTGGGATAATCCCTCTTGATCTCAGGATACTCGAAGCTTCGAGGCTCTCTGAGATCAAGAAGGGGGTACCGCACCCGGTGTTGAGGGACGGGGAGGTGGAACGAATGGCTCCAGCGATTGAGGACCCACATCCGACTGAGCAGGAAGAGCTGAGGTTTGGGTTGGTAGACGAGGACTCGTATGCAGACGTGGTTAACAGCAACGTCCATAGGATCTATACGGATGGCAGCAAGATTGAGGGTCGAGTCGGAGCCGCACTCTCCGTATGGAATGGTGAGGCCGAGACGAAGGCCGTCAAGCTTGCGTTGCCGCCGTATTGCACCGTCTACCAAGCCGAACTTCTAGCGCTCCAGAGAGCAGTAAGTATAGCCTGCAAGAGTGGAATGGCGAAGGTCGGTATCTTTAGCGATTCCAGATAGGCTCTTCAGGCTGTCACCCTTAGTTCCCCTCATCCCCTGGCAGTGCAAACAAGGGCGGCCCTCCGAAAAACTGCATCGCAGAGGCGGGAGGTCTCCCTGTTTTGGATTAAGGCGCACGCAGGGTTGAGAGGGAATGAGAGGGTTGACGAACTAGCCAAGGAGGCCGCGCTGCGATTGAAAAGGAAACCTGACTACAATCTGTGTCCTGTTTCATTCGTCAAGCGTTTCTTAAGAGAGCATACGGTTGAGGAATGGGACAGGAGATATGAAGTGGAAGGGACTGCCGGAGTCACGAAGCTCTTTTTCCCAAGCGCTGCTGTTGCATACAAGACAGTCAATAAGATAGACATCACACACTACACCACACAGATTCTGACTGGACACGGCGGATTCGCCTTCTACTTGAACAGGTTCAAGTTGAAGGAGGATCCGTCGTGTTCGTGTCAGCCGGAAGTTGAGGAGACAGTTCCTCACCTGTTACTCGAGTGCCCCATTTTTGCTAGCAATAGATACGATATTGAGCTAAAATTAGGCACATCGGTGACGAGTGAGAATCTGCCTACCATCCTGGGGGGAAAGAAGAGGGATATCTTCCTCTCCTTTTGTAAGAGGATTGTGGGTGTAGTTAATAAGAAAAATAGTAATATTTTAAACTGTGATAATAATTAGTTAGGTTCCTTTAGCGGTAGGTTTTTCATTATGATATTAGGTTAGTTGAACGTTGTGCTGTATTTTAATTTTATTTTTATTTTTATCTTATTTATTATTGTTTTATTGACATTTTTAATTTGTAATTTTAATCTGAAAAATTGAACTGAGTTATTTTGGATTGTAAATTTATGATTTTTAAAACAATTGCTTTTATATTTTTGTGACTGTATTACTATTGTAATAGGAAAAAGAAAGTTGTGTAATAAAAGTTTTGTTGTTAAGAAATGAATATGTAAAAAAAAAGGAAAAATTGTTAAAAGTAGGTGTAAGTTTAGTAAAAAAATTGAAAAAGAACTAAAAAAGAAAACAGAATAAAAAAGATTACAACAAGCCCTGATTACGTTAGGGGGACGAAAAAAAAAATATATCGAGCGCCAAAATCAAAAATTCGGATACAATTGATTTTTTTTGCACTATTTCGGCCATAACTTTAACGTTTTTTACTTTCTCGAATAATTCTTTTAGCACCTTAGATCTCTCGTGAATACGCGTCTGTTGAGCCTTTTTTGCATATCATATTATCTTCACAACTCTCCGAGATATCGATATATAGATCGCACTTTTTCGTGAAACCGGAGCCTACATTGGAGCTACAATGTAGGCTCCTCTATGCTATGTCAAACTCCAGTCTACGATGTCATTATCAGAAAACATTTTATTTATTATTTAAAACCATTGTACAAATTTCTCTAATACTAATTTAAAAACACAACACAATTCTGATAGTCCTGTTAACCCGGTGTTAGTAAAATTAACCTGCCAAAAAGGCTGTTTAAAATGTATACTTATACAATATTTAACTATAGGGGTATTTCTTCGAAAATCTGTTCTTCGTCTCACTAGCCTGGTCAAATTTTAATTTTACTTTTAGGTCTGTAACACATGTTTCAATGAAAATAGATACACCAAAAAACATATTATATCTGCATGAGGGACTCGTTTTTATAGAGTAGATAGTTTGGTAATTATAATAATAAGAGCGTGGTTTACCACGCTCTCATTATTATAATTACCAAACCAGTTATGATCGAGAACAACTTGAACCAGGCTAATTATTATTTTACGCCAAACACTTCTTTACTGATTCATAAACACGCTAATTTAGCTACGCCCAATGCGTTTCGCAATTTCTTATACGAGGGAAACTAATGTCCTTTCTTTATAATTATAGTTTACATATATTTATCAAAGACAAAATGCGATATAGACGATTTTGTTGCAGAAAATGTGAAATGGACGCCCATGGGTAATGAGAGTAACGGACTTTAACATTTTTTGTAATACTTAGACTGTAATCATTTAAAAAAAGTTGTACCTAATAAGGGATACAGCCCAACTATATGAATGAAAAATGTCATTGCGTTTCGTTGCCTGGTTACAGAGATAGATCCCCGGACATCGAAAATTTCGTCTCCGGCGAAATGCCCATAGGTTATCTCCTACCTCTCGGTGGTGCAAGGCAAAATTATAATTATACTCGAGAATAGGGTCTTACCTTGGTTGAACCTTGGAGCACTTCACAGTCTGTCACACAAGGGCATTTCTTAAAAGATATTAATATTGGGAATGATGATTGATAATTTGCCTTATAATTTAAATAAATTTGTTTGAGAGATCTCAATATTGCTCAAAGAATTCAATTTCGGGATTTTCATAATAAGTTATTTTGGCCCAATTTGAATCAGGAATTTATTAAATTTAGTATTATGATGGAAATAACTTAATTATGTCGGAATACTCTAGACGTTAATGAGCAGAAGTTATTATAAAACAAAATGAACGTTGAAATAGTTAATTTATTCTATTTCTTTGGGTGAACATTAAAATGGCCGCCTGCGCTTCGGAAGCAATCATTTTATAAATACTTGTTTCCTGTGACTTTTCTCGTGAAATGGGCGGTGGTGGAAGCTTCTTTTTAGGGTTACGTAACCTAAGGGTACAACGGGACCCTATTAATAAGATTCCGCCGTCCGTCCGTCTATCATCAGGCTGTATCACATGAACCGTGATAGAGAGAAAGTTGAAATTTTCACAGATAATGTTTTTCAGTTGCTGCTATAATAACAAACACTAAAAACAGAATAAAATAAATATTTAAGTGGGGCTCCCATACAACAAACGTGTTTTTTTGCCGTTTTATGCGAACCCTTTGTGCGCGAGTCAAACTCGCAATTGGCCAATTTTTACTTTGAGCTCTAATTGATTTGGTAGAACAAATGCCGCCTACACGAGCCATGTTGTCTACTTCAAATAACCTATTAGGTATGGTGCTTACTCCTACTAAGTGTGATTCGCTTTAATCTCAATAGAATAAGAGTTCCACAATGGCCATACGAGACGGGCAAAAAACAATAATTAAGAAAATTATTAAAACGGCAATGGAACGAAGGCATAGATTAATAAATAGTTACTATTAAGTATAGTAAATAACCAGCGGCCTTGATTTTTGTTTACCAAAACCGTAACGGACCTCGTATACAATTCACCCTACTACTAGGTATTAAAAATGCGGAAGTTTGTAAGGATGAATGGATGTTCGACGCGAAAAACTACTAAACGGATTTCAATGAAATTTGCTATGGTTGAAGTTTAAGCTCTGGATTAACATAGGCTACATTTTACCCCGAAAAACTACAGTGTTCACGTGGACTATATTTACGCGGGCGAAGCCGCGGGCAAAAGCTAGTATTATTATAAAGTAAGTATAGGAAAGTCATTAATGTCCTGAGTATAATAATTGTCATATATGTAGTGATCTACGACGTCTTGGTTCTTGCAGATCCCTCTTTCGCTTGAGTGGTGATAATAATAATAATCGTACAGCAACAATGTAGAGTGGGAGCTGAGTAGAGTTGAGTGTGCAAAATATGAGGACCGCATTCTTTAAATAGTTTTGAACTCAGAAAAGCTTGCAGATTAGGATTCTGAATGTTGCCAGGAGATTTATTGGTCCGATTTTTTTCTACCCCACCCCCTTGGATATTGAGCAATAATTGGACGGGACAAATGCTTTACAACAATTTTAATTGTTGTTTTACTGAAAATATCCAATTGTTTTTTATGATTCAAGATACTTATAGCTACTCAATAGAAATAAAAAGCAATAACATTAAAAATGAAACAAGAATTGTTGAAAAAAAGCAATTTTAATAAGTATTACAAAAAATAGGTGAATTAATCAATCTTTTTTATTTTGACAGTCATTATTAATACATTTGCATAACAAAATACAATTTAGTTGTAATTTTTTACAAGAACAAGCCTTTGTTTGACATTTTGATGTACATTTACAGGGCTGAATCAACAATTCGGGCAATGGTGGTTTCGTCAGTTGCCGTGGGTACAATTTATTATCTTTTTTTTCATAGCCTAATAAGGTGTAATCAATAGGCTGTAGTTGTGTTTGGTCAGCATTTATCCATACATATGTTTGTGCTGAAGCTCTTAACAAATGTAAATGTAGAGCATCTGATGTACAAATTACTTTTAATAAATTTAATCCGAAGCCGATATTTTGAGAAATTAATTTATACCGAAGTTGATCAGCAGTTAATTTTTGTTGTGAGAAAAGATAGGTGCAAATGGTTTCTTTGGTTGGTACGAATATGTTCAATAACTTCATCCAGTGGTATGTTGGTCATAATTACCAATGATGATTTCGATCGATCACTGGGATATGAAAATAGAACGTTTTCACCATAGTTATCAATGAGTAATGATTTTATAACTCGGTTTTCTACAACTGCATCTTCTATTTCAGTGAGTTCAGCTAGTCGCTTAGCCAATAATGACACTTCAAAAGAGTGAGATGTTAATTGATGTTTTATTTCATCCATCAGCTTCTTAAATGCCTGTATAAGTATGTCGTGTGGTATTTTATTTGGAGGTCTTCCTGCTGGAGTTTCTGAATTTCTTGGTAGTCGTAGATAATCACGATAACAGTGTTTATGGTACTTCACTTCCATTGCAAATAAATCAACTGGATGTTCGCAAGTGCTAATTTTTGTGAAAACATCATCTTGTTTTTTTCGGGCAGTATTTAAAATTTGTTCCGCCGCCGAAATTTCAGAACACAAATAAAGTGTTTTGTTTTTATTTTTTGTTTGTTTGCCACAGATTAAACAATTGTTTTCTTTGTCAAATTTTAAAGAAGCTCTTGATGACTTACGAACAGATTCAGTACCAGAAACACTTGCTTCTGCTGCAGAAGAGGTGGAAATAGAGACATTCTCTTGCTTATATAATGCCACTTCTCGACGCCTTATTTTCTCTTCACTAATGTAACTTGCCATACAAATTCGATGCCATGAACAATTGTGTTCAGTAAAGTCTATATTATTTTTTATTTTCTCACTAATGTTATCTTTTCTCCGATCTGCTGCTCTTTGAATGCTTATGAACGATTGTGGTTTTGGTTTCCCAACTAAATTATCCGTTTTATCACAAAACAAACACGATAATTCGTTTAGTTTTCGCTTCTTTATATTTATCACTTGCAGTGACATTATTCACGTTTTTGTTTAACTATAACACTAATAAAACACTTGACTACAAGAAAACTTCAATAATTTTGCTTAAAAACAGAAATATAAACCGTTGAACACAAGAATTATTTGCTACTGACTATTACGAGCGCTATGACACATCGACGCGCATAGCGGAGAGAGGGGGGCGGGGCAAAGGGAAAGGGACCAGCACAGCTGCCGGCAACATGTTTTTTTTTGTTGTCTGGGATCTCAGGTAAAAGAATTTGAGCATAGTTGCCGGTCCTCACATTTTGCATACTCAACTTCCTTTGGCGCCTGACCTAATGGTTATATTCTCCTTTATTGGCACATATGAGAGAGATGCTTAACACATACGTATTACATCTGTCAATATGACATTTGTTGGTTCTACTTAATAATACTGTTATGCAACAATATCTGACTAAAAAAGGGTACGGCCATTAAACATATAATTTGTGTTAATTGACTAACACAATAGAATAAGAGTGAAACAGCTGGCTAGACATATAGAAAGTTATATCGACCGTTAGTAAAATGCTTAAATTAGATTATTCATGTTTGAGTAAGCCAATGCCAAATTTCTAAACAGTAATTTTAAACTTAGGTAGTAAAGTAATTACTTTAATCGTCCTATTACCCCTATTAATAATAGTGGCCATTAAAATACTACGGAAACTTTATATTTTACAGTCTTCATAAATTACAAAAGCCAACTTGTTCGATTCTGTTATGTTGATGGACTTATTAATAACTTTACAAGGAACAAAGAGCAACAATTTGTTTTTTATTACGAGTGCATGAAATACTAACATTTAATGGATTATTTCTAACAGTGATTGTTTTATTTTTTCATTGTGGAATAAAATCCACATGGAAATTCAGGTTCGGCAATAAAGAGTAAAACAGAAAAGCTTTTGATAACATTGAATAAACCTATTCAATGCTTTCAATATAATATTATATTGAATTTACTATTATAATATTAAAATTGTTTTATATCCTTTGATTCGATATCGCCTTCATTAAAATCACCAGCCACTTTACTCAGAAGGTCGATTCTGCTAATAAATTCTGCAATAATACTGTTACGGTCCAGTCCCGATATGTGAAAACTGCAAAATGGTATTATAACAAACGTCAACTAACATCAAACCCGTTTTGATTGGTCCAAACTCCAAAAATCAGTTTATGAAAAAAAGACGATTCATTTATAATTTAACTAGCAAAAAAGTTGTGCTTTTGGATGTGTCGCGACGTTTTTTATTACTCTTCAGTAATTTTCTAGGAAATTTTAACTTTTAACGTATGGATTATTATTAGGAAGAAAATTAGAACATGGGCTAAGTAAAATGAAAGTGTTAGTTAATTACGAGAATTGGGGTATGGTGGGGCTTGGGTCATAGTGTAAGGACAGTTGGCTAACGTCCAGCCTACTGCACGTTAGCCTACTGCGAGTTGGACACCACGTCGTTTTCATTCGCCGTATAAGATAATAAAAAAACAAATTTTAAAATTTAAAGTACCTATCCCCCGAATTGTCTCTCTCGATCATGTCCGCTTTCAAACAAAAAACTAGATCAAAATCGGTTCATACGTTTGGGAGCTACGATGTCACGGACACGGACGAAATACAGACAATTAGATATAATTAGATAAGAAATATAGAATACGGACACAAACAGACAGACACTTCACACTTATAAAAGTAAACTTGTTTTAAAATTTTCTGCAAATCTATCAAACTCTAAATATACTTAAGCTTAAATAATAAATGCCTTAAACCGAGGTTGTGTTTAAGGTGCATCTGTCAGATCTTGTGAGCGACATTGTAAACGGATTAGCCGATTGTCGGTGCTGGTTTGTCAGGTCATGGAATTAACTCGTGTTCCGACTTCCGATTAAGAGCAACTCTGATAGTTTCGTTCCAACGTTTATTGGATACGAAAACTTGGAGTTTACATTATTACAATATTATTTTGCTATTAAAGGAGTTCGATTGTGGTCTATTTCAGGGATGTCATCCCGCTCCGTAAACGTAACCGAATTATTAATAAAAGCTTCGGATAATTTCGGATATAGACGAAATCTAATATGACGTCACGTTTATTTAATTTGCTGACGGGCTCAATAGCTTTTTATGTCAAACGATTACCTAAACTTGTAAAATACAAAAAAGTATTTGCATTTTGCTTACATTCGTTATAAACCTAATATCCGTATACTAAACTGTGCGAAGCTAACGGATAAGCCGTAATATTTTAAATATACCTAGAAGTACCTTGTATTTATATTCAGCCCTGGTGAGAACTATTCTAGAATACGGGGTCCCGTATGGTCGCCGAATTATCAGGTACACATAGAGGATACAGCGCATTCAGAGAAAATATCTCAATATTCTTTGCTATCGCCAAAAGTGGTATTCTAAATATGAACGGCCGGGCCGTTCAAATTTAAAATACCACGATAGACTTACATACTTTGAAATACAGACTCTTGAAAGCCGACGCATATATTTCGATTCTACAAAATTATTCATAATTTTATCGTTACTCGTAGAGCTACACGCACAAATATTTTCGCTCTACAAGTTTATAAAAACAACATCTCTTACTCCAACCCATTGACGCGTATGGCCCGCCAATGATGATGATGATGATGTCCTCCACGACGCATCCGTCGACGGAGACCCTTATAGCCTCCTTGCATGAGCCCGTATATGGCTGGAGAAGTTTAGTCTGAAAGACTCGGTCAATAGTCAAAAATGATTTTGAAAAAGATAATACAGAATTAGACATTTTTGATATAACACATTTCCAATCTTATACAAAAATTGTGTAAGACATCCTACATAACATATTTACTTTAAAATATTCTTGTTAACTCATGTAGGACGCTTGTAACTAAAAACCCGTAAAATGTAACTTAAAATTATTTATATCTCATGTAAAACTAATGTTACATAATTATTACTGTTTAGTTGTATGCACATAATTGTTACGTTGCGATCAAGCTCTAATAATAATGTATTACCAATTACTTAAATATGTGATGATTGTGATGTGTATTGCGCATTTTAAATAAATAAATATCCGAAACCGATATAATTTTATTCCAATATCCGTATTCAGATCCGAATTGTCATATTCTTAACATCTCTGGTCTATTTTAGCTTGTTTTCTCGATGTTTTGGATACTTTGCAGGAGCTGCAGCTGCTGCCAGCATGAATATGAACATAAACTAAAACATCTAATAGCTATGGTTTTTTTATTAAGAAGCACCTGGAACACCGAGCTTAGCTCGGAGTTTTAGTAGAACGATAAAATAATTGAAAGAAATAAAAATATATAAAAGAAAAAGAACTAAAAAGAATCACAAAAATATTCTTCTGAACCCGAGACACTAATTTGCTAACAACACAAGATTATTGTCTTATTACGCGACGATAGAAGAAACGTATATTATAACATAATGCGCAGTTTTCCAGGGATAAGGATTATAGCTAGACTATTTTCTTCGCCGAAACTCCCTGCGTAGTAATTTTCATGGAAATACTCGCAGCCATTTCCGAGATTCCGATTTTATATATTCAAAATTTGCTGGTTTATAGTATAATAATAACTTTAAAATGTCGTTAAAACAATTAAATAAGGGTTACTAGCTAAAGTTTAATTTTATCATTTTGATTTGTGTTAAAGAACCTACGTTCATAAAGAAATTAATACAATATAGATATCTCAAAGCTAGGTTATCTCAACCACAATAATATATTTTCAGGTCTATGATTTCTCCATAATATCATCAAAAGCGTACAATTAATGTCCATAGACGTGTATATAACTAAAATAATATAGTTAATCAGTACAATATTTCTTTGATCTAACCTTCATTAATTACAACACAATATCACGGAGATCACCATGGCAATCGAGATTTATTATATTAATATTGTTATGCGACCACGTACTCTATGTCTTTCGGGAAATATCGTTTTTCATACATCGTCTGGCATTTTTATATAAAATCGATGATCGCTGACGGCTACTGTAATAATATTTATTACGATTTCTGACTTATTATGGCAAAAATTCGCCTTATCTGACATCAATAATAATTGCATTTTTTAAAATTTGAATATATATTCTATGGAGGGTAGAGGAAAGGAGGAGTATGTCAAAGTGCTTACATGAAAAAGTGTCCGTAAATAAGCGTTAAATAGGGGTGGCGCTACGGTCGCAAGGGGGTAAAGCGGCAAAATTTAAACATAATTTAATCAAATCATCTTCTTCGGTTATATTTATAAAAATATTTTCAACTTCGCGAGCAATTAGAATTCTTATTATTTTCTAAATGAACCACTAATGTGTACTAAAGTCGGTAAAAAAACTTAACTAACTTCACTCCATCGCTTTTTTTATTATTATTTAAATATATGGCGTCGGCTTAAAACCATTTGCCAGTGTCAAGTTAAAAAGGCGGGAAATAGAATTTTCGTTTCAATTTTCAACACCGTATTCCTAAATCATCAAGTCTAAAGTCTAGTCAAAGTCCAAATAAATAGTCAGTGCAGTCAATGAGTCAAGTCAGTCCATTTAGTAAAGTGGTAGAAGCTTTACTGAAAGTTCCTAGGGAGTTTTGGCCCTCCAAAACACGAACACAAAATAGCACGTTTTTTGAAGTTGTACCACTTTCCCACACTTATGCACGTTAACGTATATTTAATGGTTAATATTCTACCAATATTACACATTAAGAACCGGAATAACACAAATTTTTGAAGGAAATACAAAATCCAAAACGTCACCCATTGGATTCCCCGGCAAAACTTTGCAATCCATCTCTTATTAGTTATTGCTAACTTCAAATCACACCCAATTCTGATTCTAGCGCCATTATGGCCAGTTTTGGAACTATTATTTACCGACTTTTGTCGGGCGCTTTTTAGCTTTTCTGCCTTAGAGAGATAGTCCTCATTTCCTCTACCCACATAATGTTTTCTTAAATGGTGACAATTTTTTTATAAATTTAATCACTTTTGATCCCAGGTAAATATTGAACCGTTAAAATGTATAAAGCTGATAAAACAATAACTCTTACTTTTCTTTAACAAAATGCTTATCGTAGTCCATAATTACCGCACTTACTCTTTAAATTATAATAGTATTTACATTTTGCTATAAATATTAATGTAATTATAATTATATGGATAAATATTACGAGTTATCGCGATGATTAATTGCTCGTACTTTACATGCAACCTTTTCTGTTTATATACATTTAAATTCTTAACATCGTTCATCGTGACAAGAAACTGCATTTAACTATTTAGAGAATTTTATAAAATTCCCTAAACGAATAATACGATCAGGCTTGCAGGAAGAATATATCTTTTTTTAAATTGTTGCGACGATCGAGGATACCGTACAAAGTAGGAACATCATAAATACACACACCGGCATATTTAGCGGAACATAAAATAAAGGTTTGATATATCATATAAGGTTGCTGGCTGGTTTATACGTCATTTAATTTAAAAAGAAATATTTTCAAATTAAGAAAACAACTGAACATCACATTTTATGCAATTGTTTTAATTTTATTCAAATACACCTTATCTGGAGCGAACTTCGAGTATTTCTTCCTTCTGAGTTTGATTTAAAATTTCATTGAAATACTGTTTTTTGCTAGTTTTTTTTTATTTGCGTATCTTTTTGGAGTTGAGGACTGAATTATGCCTGACATAGCCCCAATGGAGATTGCCAGGGGGGCACTCGAAATGCAAAGAAATGGTCAAACTTACAGAGTGATATCCAGAGATCTTCGTCGACCAGTTTCAACGATTCATCGCAGTATCCAACGGGTTTTTTTTTTTTTTTTCGAGACGATGAGGGAGTTTTACTCCCCCCTGCGAACCGGTTTTTTAAAATAACTAATTATCCGTAGAAAGTTATTATTAGGTCTGGAGAGACCGTAGTCCCTCCTACTGAGGGGTCCGACCCCTTCCTCACTCACTGACGAGTGTGGTTGCTCACGCGCGGTAGCACAAACTAACGGCGTATTGGTAGGGATAGAGAAGCTCAGTTTTAAGGACCTGGGGGGGCCGTCCCTCCCCCCTTCCGCGTGCGGTCGGGCGGACTCGCGCGTGAATGTCCTGATGTCGAGTGCTTCTTCAGTATTGATAGAGCTCTCTATAACAATATCGCGGTCGCGGTCATAATTATGTGTGGGTGGTGTACACTAGTGGTGTACACTAGTGGGAGTCGAACTCGGATCCGGGTTCGAGTCCGGTGGTCTCGTGTTTGAGTCGGTCCGTATGTCTTTACGTGTGTTCGTGTCTGGTGTAAGACTTCGGGGTAGGCGCCGGCGTCTACCCCGGTGCTTTTCTAATCACGCGGGTGCATGTTTTTGTGTTTAGGAGAACTCCTTTATTTTATTTATCAAGTGCGTGTGGCTTGCTAGCGCTGACATGCGGTCATCGAAGGAACCTCGCAGTTTTGTGACGAAGATGTTTAGCTCCATCGAATCGATGTCGCCGGGGGAGGGGGGACCTTTGTCGGACTGGCTGGGAGGGCCGTCGACCTTTGATGAGGAGGTCCTTGTTCCACCCTTTTGGGATAACCCAAAAGCAGGTTTGGAGGGAGGAGGGGCAGGGACGTACGATCGTTTCATTCGGCTTCGTGTACGTAGGAACCCCCTGTTGACGGCCGTCCAAGCCCGACATGAGTTAGAAGTAGTGCGGCGGGATCGTCCTGTCTAACACTAACACGCACTAGGGTGCGTGTTAGTGTCCCGCTCACTCCGCGTTTCGTGCCGTCTCGCTCTAATTGTGTCGTAGTGACTCGCTCACTCCACATTAGTGCCGACTCGCTCCAAACGTGTCGCAGTGTCCCGGTCACTCCACGTTCGTGCCGACTCCCTCATTATAGCAGTGCCAAGTGATTCCTAATAGCAATCGTAAATTCACACCTTATTCGTAAGTAGCTGTGAATTTGCGCCTTGCTGGGGAGTTGCCCTGCTCCTGGCCTCCCGTTGAGTTTCGACTCAACGTTGGGTCACGAGGAGACAGCCCCCCTAAGTGTGTGTACCGTCTTCGTGTGCGTACACTTAGTGTTCCCGTTCGTCCACGTTTAGTGTGAGTACTCTTTGTTTTCGTGATACGTACACTTGTTACTTGTTTGTGACTCGTGTGTTTTAATGTAACACAACCTGTGTGTGTAAACATGACGGATTATGATCTGTGGCTACCACGCCACGACCACCTGATCTCTCGTGCGGACTCCGAGATGACGTACAGCCCGGCCTCATCTACGTCCAGCTCACGCTCGATCTCGGACCCCACGCACCATCGCCCGCTCGCCGAGCCTAGCTTGTGCGGACAGGACACCGCCCGCCCCGAGTCGCCCTCGGCATTCTCACGGGGGTGGACTGGTACCCCCCCGCCCCAATGCCTTCCGACGGCGGCCTGCGACGAGTATGGGCCACCGTCCTGCACAGCCGATCAGGGTTCGGCCAAACCGAGGCGCGCATCGCGCCTCACTGCGCATGCGAGCCAACCTCGTCAGCCTGCCGCACACCCTGGACCTGACAACGTCCCCCAAGTGGACACACTCCGCACCACCGCGGGCCCAGCCCGCCCCTCGCCGGCTCCCCAGCCGCGACACCACCGCACCGCGCCGGCTGCTCAGCCGCGCGGCCCACACCAGCCCACCGCGAGCTCTCCGCGCTCGCCAGACGCTTCGCCGGGCCCACAGCCGCGCGGCAACCACCGAGCCGCACCTATTGCGGCCACAGATAGCCGCTCTCCGCCGCGTGAGTATCGTTACCGCGCGCCCACCTTTCCGCCTCCACTCATAAATCTGCACGCACCACTACCGGCCGGGTACGCCGACCGCCAGTGGACCTACGCCGAGGTGAGTGCCACCAGCTCACAAGCAGACATCCAACGACCTCCCGCTCCGGCGTCGGCGCCACCACCTAACAAGTCTCGCTACCCACCCTTGGTCGTCGAGAAGATCGACGACTGGGTGCGCCACTTCCGCCGTCTTCATGACATCCTGGGGCATACACCATTCGCCAAACAAAACGGTCCTGGTATTCGCTTCATGCCCCGAAGCGAACACGAATACAGGACCGTCAAAAAATACCTCACGGACCTGGAGCAGCAGGGACAAGCCTCCTGGTTTTCGTTCTCACTACCACAAGATAGGGCAATCAAGGTAGGTATTAGGGGCCTACCTTCTTCCACAGACACCGAGGAAATCAAGGCCGGACTCTCCGAACTGGAATACGTGGCGGAATACGTGTCCGAAGTTTCGGCGAGGAGGCGGAACCCGGTGGCAGTATTTATTTCGCCCGCATAGTCAGGGCCCCAGAAGTCGTCCCCGGCATATATAAGGTCACCGAACTTTTGTATATGCCGGGAATCTGCATCGAAGCCTAGCAGGGCCGCAACGGCCCGGCCCAATGCTACCGATGCTTTCGCTTCCGGCACTCGAGCCACAACTGTCACCGTAAGGTAGTCTGTGTCAGGTGTGCCGAAGAACACTCCGTGCGGAAGTGCCCCCCCACCGAGACGCCTACCTGCGTTAACTGTAGGGGGGCACATCCTGCAAACAGCAGGAAATGCCCAGCCTTCATAAAGGCAGCTCGGAAAGTGCGAATAGACCACGCCCGCTTCTCCCCCCTGCGCAAACTCTGCCCCGCCTCCCCCCGAGCAGGAGGCCCCACCTCCTCCGCCAACTTCAACTTCACTGATGGCGGAGGCAAACGACTACTCTCCCAAGCAAGTCGCCCCCTCGGCCCCGACTCCTCCGCGCGGAGGATAAAGAAACCGAGAACCAGGAGAGCTGGAGCCGCCCACGCTCGCTCCACTGCAGCCTGACCACACGCGGGACACCCGGCGCCCACAGCGCTCCCCGGTTCTCCCTAGTCATGGACCTTGTTCGGAAGGTTCAGGCCAGGGAGGAAATTCTCCCGAACATTATCCAGGCCCTCCTAAAAGGCGAAAGAGAAATTTTGAGAAATTTTTATTAGGGCTGCGATGGTGGGGGCCCACCATCGCAGCCCTAATAAAAATTTCTCTCCTCAGACCCTAGCTCGGACCCGCGCCTAGATATCTCCGGCATCCAGAAGCTCCTATCAGAGGAGCCGACTGTGACTGCCGGAGATCTACGACGCACGGCCCGGACTCGGGACTTTCGCGTGCTATGCACAGCCCCCACCCGGAATTGAATGTGAATAATTTTTATTCTTTAAGTTTTAGATTACTTCTCTCCGAGCGAGCGGAAGCCATGTGCTCGGTCCAAATGCCGACCCGCTGCCGTGGCATGCCCGCTCGCCAAACGGCACCCGCCCAGCTGACACCAGACGCAGGGAGCATCCCGGAGCCACGCTGCCGAGACGCCCCACGCGCGGTGCGCCCCTTGTACAATGCACCGTTGGATCGATGCCCCCCTCACCTACCCCGCGTCGGTTATAAAAACCGGCGCAATTACTTTTAGTGCGCCCGGAGTATGACGTGGGGCAGCCCTATTGCCCAACACGTCAGCCCCGTGGTAGCTTCTTTCCCCCCCGACATCAAAAGTCTGGGGCCCGGGAATACCCTTCCCCCCTTCCTATCCCAGATCGCTTGCTTCTACGGTCCGGTAAACGCGGCGCGTGAGGGAGTGGACCCATACCCGTTTCTCGGCCTCCGGGTCGGGACCTCCACGCGCCGATTGGAGCCGACCGCCGGTCCTGGTTGTGTCACTCCCATCGTGTACATTTGCTCCCCCACGGGTTTCCCCGCGTACTGCCGCGGGGGGTCTTCCCTAAAACCGACTCTATGCGCCCAGTACTCGTACTGGGCGCGTCATCCCACCTCAATTAGAGGAGCTTATCCCCTGGTATTGGTTCCCTTGGGGCCCTTTTCAGGGGCCCGGCGTGCGAGAAGAGTCTCCTTCTCCGGCAGTACGGGGTGTAACCGTAAGTGAGCGTACGGTACGAAGAAGGTTCGAAGAAGCTGGTTTGGGTTAATTTGTGCCCGTCAAGGCTCCAAGGCTCGAGGTAAATCATCGTAGAAACAGGTTAACTTTTGCTCAGGAACATCGGCTTTGGAAAGTTAAGTCCAGAATTCCAGCTCCTGCCAACGTGAGTGAACTGCGAATCGCCGCCGAGGATTGGCGGAGACTATCCCAGGAGACCATCGATAACATCATTCTCAGTATACCTAGACGGGTAGAAACTTTAATAAGAGCTCGTGGAGGAAATACACGATATTAATCACCATTTTTATAATTTAATTAATTTTAAAGTTAGTTATTTTAAAATTAATTTTCACTTTTTCCGGTAACATGAAAAATGTACAATTTTTCACAAATAGCCTTTACTCGCAAAATCTGATCTCATTTTAAGTAAAACAAATAAAACTTTAAATAACAAAGTAAGTAGATTTTAAAATAAAACCATATTTTTTTAATTATGGACCTTTTTTTTGTGTTCCGCTAAATATGCCTATAATATGTGTGTTTAGTTCAGGGATCGACTCTCGCTGTATTTGTCGTGAAAATGGGTAACGAAAGTTTGTATAGAGAAGCTATTATTTTTTTAATTCTTATTTAAAAAAAAACAATCATCGTAAAAATATATAAAATAATTATGTTTTGGAATGCTCATATCACGTCAAAAATATCTACACCTACACCTGCAATATTTCTCACCGTTTAAACCTTCCCAGAACTCTCACAGTTATTTCAAGACCAAAATGAGCCAAATTGGTCGAGTCGAACTCTAGTTTTAGTGAGACATTGGAATTGCAGTCCATTTTTATAAACTCCTTCCTTGGGGTTCCTTGTGTACGAACCCTAAAAAAACGTTACCCATGTGGCTAACTTGAGACTGTTGTTTTTTAATAACAAAGACGATGAGATTAACAGTTGTGACAGTTACAAATGTTGTACCTGTTAATATTATGGTCTTAGTTATAGCACGGTTGGAACCATTCCTAATTTCGTACCAGTTAATAATATTTTAGGTTACGTACCTACCTACCACTAGACAGTAGGTACCTACAACATTTTAAATAAAGATAAACTTCAGAAAGTGATTTGAGAATCGCTACGCAAGTTTTCAAAACATTTTCAAATATTCCGTATCGAAAAAGTATACTTACTCGATTCAAAAGAAAAATAAATTACTTGTAAGTCACTCTATCGAAACCTCGTATTCCCAAGACTAATCTGTGAGTGATCTATTCGTATGAAGTAGAAACGTAGTGAAGCTTAACCATTAATATTTCTGTCGTAGGACAGGCCCTGCCTATCCGTTATAATACCTCTAACATAAGCGCTCTATTGGGACTAATATCTTTATTCTACGGGCCGCGGGACTGGTGAATGCTGCGCGTATAATACGAGCAGACAAAGTACCTAACATCAGTTTACTTGTACGAATAAGTTTTATGTAAAAGGCCTCATCCTTACTTCCGAAATCATTGAGCTAAACGATTTCAGAAATGAGTCCCCGATGACGACAAATCAGACTGACTTTCATTAAGCACTAGAATCTAGATGCAATCGAGTGTTATGGTACCATATTTAAAGGCACGTTACGTAGACAAGTATAATATTAGGTTTTTACCTATGAAATTGCCGTTTTGTATGAAAAAATTTAAACGAATTTTTTTCATGTATTTTTTATTTGTATTAATCGAAGTAATAACCCATACAATCAATGCATCTTTGCCAACGCAGTGGCAGTTTATTGATGCCCTTCTTAAAGAAATCAGCTGGACGGGAGGCAACAAATTCTTCAAAGGCATTTTGTACTGCCTCACGGGTATTGAATTTTTTTCCCGCCAAGAAGTTATCTAAATTCTGGAAAAAGTAGTAGTCTGTAGTCGCAAGGTCTGGTGAGTAGGGCGGATGACGGAGAGCTTCCAACCCCAGTTCTTGCAACTTGAAGAGTCTGCTGGAGTCTGCTGTGCAGTATGAGGTCGCGCGTTGTCGTGCAGGAGCAGCGGAGACGAGCGATTGACCAATGCTGGTTGGAAATGTGCCAGCTTCTCCATCATTGTGTTCAGTTCTTCACAGTACACATCTGCAGTAATATTCACCCCGTTTGATAAGAAGCTGTGATGAATCACACCGGCGCTAGACCACCAAACAGTGACCATCACTTTTCTAGGGGTAAGTTTTTGTTTAGGGCATTGTTTAGGTGCTTAACTAGGATCCAACCAACTTGCTGAGCGCTTGCGGTTATCAAACAGAATCCATTTTTCATCGCAGGTAACAATGCGGTTCAAAATTCATTCATTTGTGTGTCTGTTGAGCAGTGCAAGGCACGTCTCGACGCGTACTTCGCGCTGGCGATCATTGAGTTCATGGGGCACCCATTTGTCAAACTTTTTTACCTTGGCAATTTGACGCAAATGGACCAATATTGTTTTGACACTAACGTCGAAAGCTGCTGCTAATTCAGCCGTAGATTGTTTATCATCAGCTGCCACAATCGCATTTAATTCGTCATTGTCGATCAAAGTCTTCGGACGACCGCGAGGTTCATTTTTCTGGTTGAAATTTCCAGAACGGAAGCGAGCAAACCAATAACAGGTGGTGCGTTGGTTTGTAGTGTTAGCTCCGTAAACGTCGTTGATGTTGCGTGCCGCTTGTGCCGCGTTGCTGCCACGTCGGTACTCATATTACATAATTACTAGAATTTTTAACGTATCCATGATGACGAAAAAGATTAAAATGCGATGAAAATGTAACACTAATCAATAAACAAATGACTACTTTTGGAAAAAGAATTCCATGTTTTTAAAATAAAATTAATTTGAATTTAGAATTCTTAGCCAAACAAAAATTATTTTGATTTGAAATGGCCAGTACTGCAGAATGGCAATTTTATAGGTAAAGATCCCTCATCATAAGGGGCCCATTGACTTACGATATATCGTTATGATCACACTGGAACAAACTGGCTTCTCATGAAACTGTAACTGTACTTGGTCGTACACGATACGTATCGTAAACTATCTTATGCAAAAACTTTTAGAATATGAGCCAGCGTAAGTATTCGAGAGATCATTTTAGAATTGGTGATCTTACTAGATTACTATTAGGTCCTTACATATGAAATTGGAGTTTTGTCGTACTGGCCACTTTGATCTCTAATATATCTTCTTTGGTTAGGAATTCCAATTTCAAATTTATACCGCTATTTACTCATACATTTGTGTTTTGAAAACCGTAATTCATTTGTTTTATAATCTTTTGGTTTTTTCTTTGTGTCACTCTGTTTACAAAATGGAAAACTTGAAATATAGTATTATTTTTGAGTACGGTTCCACCGTGGCACCAGTGCTGCAGAAACGGCTCGAAGGATTAATTATGTATATGGCGGCGGTGTCGCAAAAGAAAACACAGTGTATTTTTGGTTGGTTTTCATCACATAACTCTAATGCATTTGGTGCGACTGAGGGCTGAATTTAATCCTTTATGTACATTTTCTGCACATACCAATTTTTCCAAACAGTCAAAACACTTGTGGAAGTTCTTAACTTCGTTTCCAGTGCCATTACACATTACACAAAAAGAGTTTTATAGGCACGTGGAGAATCAAACGAGGATCATTTTTAGTGAAAAACCCAAAAATAAAAAAATGCACATATAAAATTTGAAAGGCGCAGCGACGATATTTGAAAATATATTCCAACACGGTTTTTTTTTCTGAAACTTTAATTAATTTATATAATTATTATGTATACCTATCATTTTTTGTGGACAAAGTACCTTGTTACAACTTACCTCATTTTGAGGTAAGTTGTAACTAGTGTGGTGCATTTAACGTCATATTAAAACAACATGTTTCTTTAATTAAGGCTTGTTTTTTAAATCAACAAACAAAATAAAAGAAAATTGTATTTCTTTTAGACTAATGGGCATTACTTATCATTTTCTTTAACAACAATAATTAATACTTTACTCGCATAGTATATACCTACTAGATGTTAATTAAACCTAATCATCGATGAAAACATATTTTAATAATATGCAAGCGAGCAAATTATAAAAAAAATATGTTTTCACCTACCTCAAATTAATATGATCTCGAAATCAAAACGAACTAATATTTCTTTGTTTCTACCAAAAAACAGTACTTTTGCTGAAAACCAGTCGATTTTTTATTGTAAGCACCATAAATACTTTTATATTATTGTGCATTTAGTGAAAAGTTGTTTATTAACAATTACAAAGACAGACACATACATTTTATTTATCTGTATACTAGCTGTCCTGGCAAACGTTGCTTTGCCATATTAAGTATTTCGCCCATATTATTTTATTGAAGTGACTAAATAAGTGTGTCACCATGGCAACGTCGATCGCTATCCCGTCACACAAACAATATGGTCGCCGTCAGTCTCGAGTTGTAATAATTTACTATTTTTCATTCAACAAATGCACTTATCAATATATAAAATACCCAGTAGCCGATTCTCAGACCTACTGAATATGCATATAAAATTTGGTAAAAATCAGTAAAGCCGTTTCGGAGGAGTTCGGTGACTAACATTGTGACACGAGAATTTTATATATAAGATATAGTTCCTCGCTTCAGCTTTATACCACCCCTGTCATAGAAATAAATCGATAAAGTTATTATAATATATAATTCTGCTGTTAAACGCGTTATCCCAATTTTCCCAATGACGAGCTCTGTGGCTCAGTGGTTCAACGCGTTGGTGCTCAAGCCGGGGCTCGCGGGTTCGAATCCCGCCGAAGGAACAAAAAGCTTTTCTGGGTTCCTGGGTTATGGATGTGTATTAAATATGTGTATAATATAATAAAAATCTTAAATATATGTATATTATAAAAGTATTAAATATACTTGCCGTTTTCTGGTACCTGTAACACAAGTTCTTCGTATACTTAGCACGGGGCCAGATTAACGTGGTGTGAAGCGTCCATAGATATTATTATTACTATTATTTTAATTTTAAACTTTGCCTATTGTAATAGATTATTGTTATTAGCGTAACAAAGAAACGTATGCAAAGAAACATTGCTTGTATTAATTGAACATAATTACTATAGTTACGGTTTAATATACGGTTCAACGGTTGATTTACACGAAAGTGCAAATACCTATTACCTTGTCTTAGTCAAGGTGACTTCTATAATTGCAGATGATAAAGTTTGTAAATTAAAAATGTATGAGATTGGCATATTTCATCACCATATTGGCATATTTCATACATTTTATTCTTTACAAATTTCGTTATCGTTACGATATTGCACTTTGTCTAAATCCCCAGAGCCTTTCGTGAAGATCATGGAGCTAGAACAAAACTTGATAACACATATTAATAAAACACATAATAATATTAAAAAAAACAAATCAGCAACTGTTTCGACTTGTTTACAAGTATAGGAAAACAGGGATTATACAAATAAACATACATTAACATTGAATAGTAAATCAAAATAGAAAATAGGTTATGTTGACTAACTCATGTTTAACAGTAGTGGATATTGGTTTATTTATTTACCAAGATAGGCTGTAACAATATAGCTTTGTTGACACCACACCTGTCAAAACAGACAACTGTGCTGTTGTTTTTTCAGTTCCATCAAGATTTATTGGCATTCCGAACAACTTTGATACTTGTATGTAGCGTTATTGATAGTTGTTTTTTTATATCTGAGCTAATAAATTATAAATCACTCAGTGCTTATAGTACTCTTAATTCGTCCCCTAAAGGGTTAATGGGGGTTCAAAGTTTGTATAGTGAAATATCAACAACTGGACGCGTTGTTTTGATTTTTGGCACGCAGATAGTTATTAAGACTTTTACATCCGTTATTTAACAGGATTTTTCAACAACCGGCAAATCTATCATAAACATAATGAAATTATATATGTCAATTGCATAAAATGACTAGCGGCCAGCCCCGTGACCGAAAGTCCTGGCTGAAAAATACTTATGACAATACATAACAATACTTTGGCATAATTGTTTGTTGGCAAAGTTTGGGTAGTAGTTGGTGGTGTAGTTTTGAGTTAGGTTAGCTTAGAACTTTTTTATCACGTTCAAAACGACTTCGGAATAGTAACATGGCCTATAATACTTAAAGTGATGATGTCAAAAATAATTGCCTAAACACTTATGCCAAATTAATATTATGCGTAACTATTATTAGGACAAATTAAACTATGCCAAGTTAAATAAGGACATATCATGATTTTATGCGAAAAAATAGGAAACCGTGTGTCAGGCCACGCATAGAATAGGGTTCCGTAGTCAACTTTGTTATTTTTGTACGAATTTTTCTAAGTAAGCGCGTTTTACAAGTTAGGTCTCTAATACCTGTGGTAACAAAATTATCTAAGCGGTTATAGTTGTCCTTTAAATTTCATTGACAGGGACATGGACATGGATTACCATCGTGTGTTTTTTCCAGTTTTTCTCGAACCAACCGTTTAGCTTTCAGAGGGACGGACATTTTTTTAACAAAAAAATGCGCTTTAAACTTGAATATCACGCAAATAGATACCTAAATAAAAAAATAGTCTTAGCAACCGCTAAATGTTTTTAAAAAGCCTATACGTGTTGGTGAGGTATACAAAAAAATAAATGTTTTCGTGATTTTACCTTTTGGACGGTAAGCCGAAGACGGACGGGACGGACATGACGAAACCGGATTTAGCTTTCCTCCACATAAACTTTAATTTTCACTCCACACTCCACATAAAGGTTGCATAATTCTCGTAAAACTGTACGGAATGTTTTTGCTTCACGTTATTCACGTATTATTATATAAATGCCAATTCCCATAACATGGGAAACAACTATGTTTACTGAGAATTCACAAAAACCGTTTTCATTTCACGGCAATACAATTTGTAGCCATGCCTTACATCAAACATGGAAATTATATTTTTAAAAGAATTTTAGAATTTAAATTTCAGTATAGTTACCTATAATAGTCGGAAAATTGAAATAATAATTGTATACAATAACTTTGACCTTAAATATAGGCAAATTGGTCAAAACCTTAATTTTTGTCAAAACCACTAATTGGCCCATTTCGGATCCTTGTAAAGAAGGTGCCGAAATTATAAATGATATTAATAAGAATTCCGTTTGAAAAATGGACATAGATATTGGGTAGTAAAACCCGAAGTTTGTAATCACAAATCGCCAATTTTAGAAGCAGTAAATAACGAATATTAATGGGCAATCGATTCGAGTTCCTAGTTGTGAGAAATGGCGAGAACTAATTTTGCGAGCGTTCATTAGTTTAGTGAAGAAAATTCCTTTTTTAAATAGGTTTATTTATTTTAGGACATGTTTAAGTAAAAAACCTGTGATTCATGTTACATGTACATGTCTATGGAGGGTTCCGTAACCTTTTTTTTTTTTTTTGTTAAATAAGGGGGCAAACGAGCAAACGGGTCACCTGATGGTAAGCAACTACCGTCGCCCATGGACACTCGCAACATCAGAAGAGCTGCAGGTGCGTTGCCGGCCTTTTAAGAGGGAATACGCTCTCTTCTTGAAGCTTGAACCTTGAAACCCTTGAAAAGTTTTTTCGAATAAGTAAAAAGTTATAGTCCGATTTTACTGAAAACAAATTTAATAGATGCTCTCAGCGTGGAAAGTTCAACCCTCAAACAGCTTTCTACCCCTCATACTTCTGAAATTCTACGACCAAATTTTGGGGAGTACCAACTTGTATACCACTTGTAAGCCGCCGCGCTGGTTAGTCGAAAATGGTTCACTGTGTAAAAAAGTCATGCGAAAACTTAACCTTTATTTTAAAAGGCCTTTTTTATGATAGCCCCTACCTTTGACCATTCAATGAAAAAAAATATCTCATTTCACATATTGTATACCTTTCCTAAAATATAAAATGATTACTTGAAATGATTTATGATGCCGAAAATAAATTCTATACGCAATCTGTATTTGTTCGTCCGTCTGGACTAATAACGAAACTATAAGGGTTTCTTGTGGTACCACAGAACCCTAAAAAAATATTTCAAATAATGTCTTTTAAAATATATAGAAATTATTTTATTGATCACGAAGTTTCCATATCATTTATTATATATTATTATATATAAATATTTCCATTTCAAACTATATGAATTAATTAAAATTGAACATCCTTTATTAGACACAATACAAAAAAGATATTTAAACTCATACATTAGATCACACCCTGTAATTTGTATTTTGAGCGGATCTCGGATAAGTGTGTTTACTGGCCAGTGTAGCCCGCAATTTCCGGCGTGTGACGCGCCCTTACCTTTGCTCTCGCCTCAGATATTATCCGACAATTTACGGCTTACCCAGATACAAACAAGCACATCGATTTTATGTTGCCATATAGCATTTTTATCATTGACTAGCTGACCCGACAGACGTTGTACTGTCTTAACGATGACAATTTAATTCGAATTGGTATAATTATTTAAAAAAAGTGTGTTTATTATTCTAATGCTTTATGATATACAATATTCTTGGTTTTTTTTTTCTTGCGCGTATATAAATAGTTTTGTTGGTATTCTGACACGGGAACCGGCGACATATAACTGGCCATGTGAAAAACATGGATTTTCAAAATTGATGCCGCAAACACTTAGCGACTGCCCTTGAGATTTATTTATCGATATTGCGAATGCTAGCCGCACTGGAAATTGCAACCGTTTAAAGTCGAATTGCATGTCGTTCGGAATCAAAGGAATCCGTGGAATCAAAACGTCTTCGCCTTTGTATTTCCCTTTCAAAATTGTGGCTTCGATGACGTTGTTCATTAATTTATTCACCGCAAGTCGGGTGCCATTACAAAGACGTGGCTGGTTTATATTCCGCAACATAATGATTACTGATCCGATTTTTAATTGCAGATTATGAGGTGGTAATCCAGGCAATTCCAGCGAATTTAAAAACTCAGTTGGATAGTTGACAACATCATCTTGGTTAGTAATGGAATCAATCGATTTGTATGTCATTAATTCGCCAGCTATTTTGTTTTGAATCTGAAAATTAATTTCGTTGACATCAACATTTTTTGCAGCCAATATAACTCTTTCGCTCAACCATACATGATCTGTGTAATTTTAAGCAATGTTTGCGAAAACCTTCTCGATAAGTTCGGTCTTAGTTTCAGTAAAGTAACAAAAATTGGTAGGAAATATGATGTATCCAGACGATGAGTCAACAGGTATTTTGCCATTACCAATATCGAGCAATTGTTTGGAGAAAACTTCTCCAGATTGGTCGTTCTGCAATAATTTGACTCGCATGTTGATATTTAATTCGAGCGTTTTAACGTCTTTCAATCATCTGCCAATAAAATCATCAATTCGGAGATTGAGCGTTGTCATTCCTAATTGTTTTAATCCTTTGTTGGTAAGCATCGAGCACATGTCTACAATTAAAATTAATGCTTCATTGTACATTTCTTCGTTAATTTGCAAATTTGCATTTGATGTTCTAAGACGCTTCTGATGTAATATATCTTCGGCCATGTGATCTTTATATTTGTTCCATAAATCAATCGGTGTTGATGGGAAGCATGTAGATAAAATTATGGAAAACAATGTTTAGCATTTGACAAAATTACAGCATCCTCAAGAGTGTGGTCCCAATGACTGTCATTCTCTAGCAATCCTAAACGTTGACAGGCTTCTCTGTATGTGCCGCACGCAATACACCATCAATAGTTCGCAGATGTTGGAATGATGTTGGGCCACGAACATTGACTAACAGTAAACCCAAATAAAAACACTCATCTTGGCTGGGATGGACTGTGTAAATACGTCCTAGTGCATCGGTGGAAAATACTTGAGGGTAACCTGGAACTGGTTTTCCTTGTTTCCGTCGTTGAAATTTCTAAAGATTGATTTCAGGTATAATATCGTGGCATTTCGGAATAAAGCAGTGTTCTAGCAAACTCATCTTTCTGGCACATTTCAAAGAAGCTGGTCAATGTGGTGGATGGCGGTCTCTCAACTCGTTGTAATACGTTTTCCGTTGTAAAGTACACCCTTTAACCATTTTCCAGATGTGTCGTGATGGCCAAGTGAACTACATTGGGATGTCTTTCATGTATCGGAAACGAAAAAATACGCCACATCGCCTCGTTACTACTGACATAGCGTCCCATTTGAAAATGAGTGATCTCATCGTTTGAATTTTCAGCAGCAACTCCGAACACAGCCACGTCACTACCTTTGTTCACGTACTTGCAGATATATTTTATCGATTTTACGGAATGGCAATATTTAACATTTATGTGTGCTTTGAATGTTTTGGAGAGTAACGGAGAAAACGGAACAACCCAACGATTATCAACTTCAATTTCCAGCTGATTCACTTTGACTATTGTTGACCTTCCGTTGTCATCAGTGGATCGCTGGCGATAAAGTGGATAACCATTATTTCCACTAATAGTTTCTAATATTAATTGTTTTGGAAAGCGTTTTGAACATTTTCCATCAACCATACACGGAGAATTTGGATTTAATATTCCACAGGGACCATGAATCATATTTTTTGTAACAATTTCATGTAACAATGGATTTTTATCATTATCGGGAATTTCCGCAGATATCACATTGTCAATTTCATTCGGTTGTGTCCTCTCTACCAACCAAATGAGGATGTGTGCATGTGGCAATGCGCGTTTTTGCCACTCGACTGAATACATCCAACAGCGCGTCTCGCCGAATACGCGATGCTTAACAATGAAGTCCATGAGTGATTTTAACTTTCTTTTGAACACCCTTGCGGTAATGATTTTAACTTTAAAATTTTAACCTGTTAAATTATACATTTGACCCTGAATCTTGAAAGTTGGCATAAAATTTTCTTGAATAACTTTTGTTGCACCAAATGACGTCATTTGAAAACAATTATTGTATTGCTGAAAGTCTGGCCCATTTCCGGAAATCAATGAATGTAATGGTTCTGGTGGCGATGCCAATGGCGTCAATTTGACTTGACCGCTTGCTCAACACAATCCAGGAGCTTCATTTTTATACTTAAATGCCTTGCAATATTTACTCGATTTCTACGTTATAATTGAATGCAGCTTGATAGGGGTTAAACGCAACATTTCTATGTTGTTGATTTCGATTCCACCAATTCCGTTCAACTTCATTCCGCGCTTCGCGTTGTTCGTCAGTTTGACTTGCTCTTGTATATCTTTGACTCGCAGCATTGCGAGTTCTGCGACTTCAGTTTATACGTCTAATTGCTGGTATTTTCAAAAACGAAAATTCAACTTTAAATCAAATAAAACTATTGTATTCTTCTTTATAACCGAGTATATCACTTGTTATGTTAGTAACGTTCATGTTATTCTATCCAAACTTACCATAACTCCATATTAAATTAAACTTTTAATATTAGGCGTAATAGCTCTGAACTAACCGTGATGTATACTAAGAAATTCAGTTTTCTTACATCCTTTTTGTGGGAACTAATACATTAATTATTTTACATGTATTTTCTATCAATAAAATAACTTCGATCGCCGCATTTATTTTAAACGATATTCAGTTTTGATATTTGAGCACGCATTCTGTCAATTCTGTGTCAAATGTCATAATGTTATATTAAAAAAGTTTACATTGGACAATGCGCTAAAGTTAAATTTGAAATAATATTATATGGTTGTTAAGTAAACTTAAATTCTCTAATTTTCCGCGCAATTTTTAAATATTTTCTCTCATAAGAACCTTCTCCTGATATTATCAAACACAACAAAAAAAAAAGTGAAATCGGTCCAGCCGTTCACGCGTAATGGCGTGACCAAGGGAAGTAGCGATTAATTTTTATATATATAGATGCTTTCGCGACGTTTTTGGTAAATAAGAATTCAATCCGCAAAAATGATGTTATTCTAAATAAACTTACGTGTTACGTTTAGAAAGAACTTAATATTACAATTTTACTAAATCAAAAAAGACTAAATGTATAGAAAAGAAACATTTTTGCATTCCACACGACATTTAAAAAAAATTAACGGTAGGAACTAGGAAGTAAATATTGCCCTCGTTGAACTGTTAGCCTCTCTTCAAAAACATCGTAAGCGCCATTACGATAGAGATTAACCATTTGAGTGAATAGCACACTGGCAATTCATTTGAAACACGTATTAGTGTATCGCGTTCTAAATACTAGGTAAATACAGCCTTAATGTGCACTCGCATTAAATATGTACGTAAGCCGTATCAGATTTTATTAAAATTTCGCCGCTGAGTTTTTCGCAGTTTGAATTCATTTATTGCAGCCTTTTGGCAGGAACAACGCGAAGCGCCTTTTATGTTAATGCCTTTTGCACTTAGGAGTTCGGTTTTGTTTTTAAATCCAGTGCTTGTTTGTCCCTGCATAACGTTGCATTTGTTCTAAAGGAAAAGTTTGTTTTGAAATTTTGCTTTGTAATACTGATAAGTTTTTTTGCAAATAAATGTATTTAACTTTGCAATATCGCATTAAACATTAATTATCTTCTTTTTGCAAATAAGTACCAAGAAATCTTATAAACTATTTTGTAATTTATATAATACAAAAAAAATTTATCTGATTTAGTTGTTTTGTACTATTTTGATGAATCATTTGGACGTAGATACGTGGCAATATCGTAGATTTGATCATTTCATGATAATTAATGTAACTAATTTAAATCCAGATTACTTAAAATAACAATTTTTAACAATATGGAAATAAAAGATAATGTGTTGTTTTACAACTATAGATACAACATTTAAAACTAATATTTTACAAATTAAATAATATTTTGAAACAAATTATTCATATAAAATTAAATATAATGTAACGGAAGGAGCGGAGGAGTGCGGTAGTCAGTTGAGGAGAGGTGCGTCAGAGGCGGCTGGTCTATAAAATAATATAAGGGTATAAAAAGTTTACAGGCATTGTAGCTGCCGACTCTATAAGACCATAGCGCAGTGCCCCACAGTGTAGCGAAACCAGTAGCGATGAGGAAATAGTTGATAAAGATGATCTGATCGATTTATTAGAGAGCTGTTGATTGAGTTGAGTTGAGAATGTTTTTTTTTTCTGTGTCAATTGCGGCGCAAATGTTACAGGATGGCCGACTGTAACGGGAGGAGCGGAGAGGTGCGGTAGTCAGTTGAGGAGAGGTGCGTCAGAGGCAGATGGTCTGGACCGGTAGGGAGGAGTGGAGTGGAGAGGAGAGGAGGGTTGATTAAAAAATGGCATGACTGATAGCGGAGCGTGTATTATTATTCTCAATTTTGTAATAGCAAGTAGTATATGTGATTAAAAGAATATTTTTTACCATTTTTTTTATTTAAAATCTTATAAAGTTGAAATAGCAATTCTAAAATCTTAAAGTTTCAAAGCCTAATTAAACTCCTAATAATTATTTTTAAATAATAAGTAAATGCTTGTAAAAATAATTCTCATTCACTTGACAGTTGACATTCATTTTCAAGTCTAAAAAGTATATTAAAGAGAAGCAATGAGGTTACATATATTCGGTATTTTTATGAAATATTTTATGATATCTTTAAACGATCCGGCCATACGTGGATGACAAAAATTTGAAAAATTGACGGTTTAATACTGGTTTGGCTAGTCCTGATGAAGTTGCCCACATCATGAAATGCGACGATTTCATGACTTTCTCAAGCATTTCATGAGGTGAGCAAATTTAAAATATGACCACGACAGATAATTACAAAATATTTTGTTCGTTTTTGCCAAGTTTCTAGTCAAATTTTGCAAAGCCGTATCGACATATTTTCTAATTATAATATAATAAGTTCAAAGTAAACAAATCTTAATACTTACTTTGATTTCTGAGTACACAGTATTAGCTATATTAGAACACTCCATAAATGGAAAGAAGAGATAAATCTAATCATAGCGCTTGTAACGATTTATTTAATATACAATTATTTGGGTAAGATTAATTAAGATCGAGGGGAGATGGGCCGCATCAATCTGACAGATTTATGGTGGTAGGTATGTTTTTAATATTTCTTCATTTAAGTCTAATAAAACAAAAGCTCATGGCTTGGTTTTTGGGATTGAAGGCATTTTGTATTTATAAAGTTTTAATAAGTATATCTCGTATGGGGCAAGATTAATTGGATAAATGTTTAATGTCTTATAAAATTGCATAGATTATACTCTTCGTTGCCCTAACTAATCTTACTTATTATTAACAATATTTCCCTCATCATAAATAATTAATTAGGTACCTAAATCCAATAATTAACATTCTAATTTATTTTTTAATTGTCTTGTTAATGAATGTAAAGAGCGCCGTGGCCTAGTGGGTAGACCGTTTGATTCGCACTCGAGAGAGTGCAGGTTCAATTCCTAGGTTGTGGCGTGTACCAATGAGACTTTTTCAGATCTCAAGTACATTATACGGACGCTCTAACGGTGAAGGAAACATTGTGAGGAAACCCGCACATGGTTGGCCCCAGACTTATTGACCAGTCATTCCTCTGGACTAGGCTGACTATGTTGTGAGAATGCCGTATGTGCTTGGGCAACTATACGACATTTAAAAACCAACTGTCCCAGGCACTACAGTATTTCAAGAGTGGTTATTTCGCTCGGAGAATACTGTATAAATCATCCAATAACGGATGAAAAGGTCTAAGTTTTTAATTAATGTAAAATAAAATTATGTAAACTAAATTTAAATTAATGTATATATAAAATTTATTTATAATAGTAATATTGCTTTGACACAAAATTTTGGCCATTTTTGACTTAATAATTATTATTATCATAAGGTAAAATGTGTCGCGTACAGGTATTCTACGGGCAAATGTTTCATTTTGCACATTCGTAAATTTCGTAGAATCCGTGCCCTTTACAAAGGGTTGCGTTAGACAAGATAATTAAACCGTTGCGTTGGTGCGTTACCCAGACCTTTGCACGCGTTAGCCAAACCTTTGCGTTGCAAATCGCCCGGCTTACCGTTAAACTCACAAAGAGTACGTTCAGCCGCTTTGTACATAAAGGCAATAAACTTGAGAGCTCACATCCTGAATTTATAGCAACTATCATCCTACTGTTACATATATCAACAGTAAGATGTAACTGTCAATGTCATTATTGACATTGGCAGATGTTATGAAGTAAAAAGCCTATCGAGTTAGTTTATTTTAGTTGGCCAAAAGGCTATACATAGTGTAGACGTATATATTGTGTTAAGCATATCTCATTACATATTGTAATACGTATTTGTGGTAAGCACCAATAAAGGAGAGTATAAGAATTGCTGCTGTATTATTATCATCACCACACGAGCGCAAGAAGGACTTACAATCAAGAGGTCATAGCTCGATACACCTACTACTGTTAAAAATGTGAAATTTTCTGAAGAATGGAGGGATAGATGGATGAATGGATGTTTTTACTCTCTAACGCAAAAAACTACTAAACGGATTGTGATGAAATTAGGTAACTGGATTAACACAAAGGCTTTTTATCCTGAAAAAGTACAGTGTTTCCGTGGGATACTATATTTATGAGGGGGAAGCCGCGAGTAAAAGCTAGTCTACGATGTTCGTAGTTTTATAAGGAAAATATCTAGTAATAATATTAAGAGAGAACTTTTTGTGGGCCGTGTGTGTTGCTTTATTGCAATCATTAGGTGAGTTTTTATCCATTTTTTATCTACAAATAATTTATTCCCGATTATTATCGATCGTGTGACAAATTCTAAATACGATACGCTGGGTGATGTGGTATTTTTTTATCAATAAAAACAAACTATATATTTAATGCCAGTCCCCTCTTTACCCAGATATGACAATTATTAGGTATGTTCATGACATTTATAAATTTCCTACCAATATTTTATAATAATATCTTATTATAATTGCTTACGAAGTCCATTACGCTTTTGGTAAACTAAAATCAAGGTCGCTGGTCACCTCCATTACCTCGCCCTTTTGAATATTTTGCTTATTATTGTTTTTGGCTCAACTCGTACGGCCGTGCTAACGTTATGGTTAAATACTTCTTTGACTGACGCTTCCATCGTTCGCTTGATGATATTGGTGGTGCGTTTGCTTTCATAAGATTGCTATGTGTGTGTGTGTATTTAGAAATAGATTTAAGAAAAAAAGTCACTTTCTCAATACATCATTAATGAGAACTATACTTAGGTTAATTTACACTAAGGTCTGCTAGATCCAATTACTAAGACGCAAGATACTACAAGTCTACTACTGCTTTGATCAATGATGTAGCATAAAAACCTTTTGTACTGCAAGCATCAACTTAACGTCTTTATTCTGTAAAAAATCGACTTATAAGAGCTGGATTTTAATTAAAAATCCTCGTCGACATCATCCTTCAGTTTAACCGAAGATTTTGCCTTTATTAAGTTTCAAAACTTGTAGCCACCAGTCTTTCCACAATATTCTACATTAAACTGGTTTGAAAACTATTATATTTTGTTTTTCACAGTGTCTACTTAATTCGAATATAAATTTTTTGGTGATAATAAGTGATAGGGTTTTATGTTAAAAATCAATACCTGGGAGACCGAGCTTTGCTTGGACTTCGAAGTACTAAACTTAACTAAGTATAACTATGAAATATTTAAAATATATATTTAAAAGAAATAAATAGAATCACAATATAAATAGTCGTATTACCGAGATTCGAACCCGAGAAACCATTTCACCAACCAACAACGCAAAAAGTCCGATGCCAACCAAGCGGCCAACCGGATTTCACATTTAGAAATCGAAATCTCTCGAATCTTATTACGCGACGACGGGAAAAACATTTATATATAGCTTAAAATGTGCAGTTTCTCAGGGATAAGACCTAGCTAGATCGATTTTTGTCCCCAAAACTTCCTGCATACTAACTTCATACTACGGAAATACTTGCAACCGTAAAACGTACATACTTTAAGTTTAAATAAGTTTAATATTTAACTGACTTCCAAAAAAGGAGACCGTTATACATTCGGCTGTACTGTATATATATTTATTTTTGTATGTTCAACGATTACTCCGCCGTCTGCGGACCAGTTTTCAAAATTATTTTTTTGGTACATAGGGTATAATTCCAAATTGGTCCTTATGATATCAAAATGGTGACCTGATGATGGGATCCATGAGGAATCGGGGGAACTCCTCGAAATTTATATGGACACATATAGTGATTTCGAGTTTTTCTGAAGTAGTCCAAACATATTATGCTACGAACAAGTGAGCTTTTGTACCAAGGTATATTCTGAATTCAAAAGTACTGAACAGAGCTCCTCCCTAATAGATACACGTTTGATGATTCGAACTGAAAGCTTATGGCATCATACCTACATACATCATACAGTAATCATCATCATCATCACCACCATCTTCAAACGAAATACTAACATATTGTTATGATGACATAGGATTCATCTTTGAAATTTTGCTCTTGCCAAAATTATATTCATGATCATCATCATCACTATAATAATATATTTAATGCCCACTGGTAAATTTTTTCCGCCGACTATAACTACAATAGATAATAATAATGGTGATTGTTTAGTAGGTCCACCGATCAGTAATGCTTATTTGGGGAAATACCACGGCCTCTCAGAAAACTGGCATAAAATAACGCTCGAGTTTGTTTTTCCGAGAGAGTGGGAATAGCGGAGGCTTTTTTGTATTTATATTTTCTTAAAATGTGTTAATAATAATATAATAAATATAACTAAAAATAGAAATCAATTATTTTAAACAAAAAATAAAAACCCACTTCCAAAGTAAAAATGTACAAAAAAGTATGAAATAAAACTTTTTTCTAAATAATTCCCCTTTTAAATTCGGCTTAAAAAAATTAACTATTTCTCTACTCAATCTTCATAATTTTGAAGTCGGTACCAGCCAACTTGAACGCGAGTTCTATAAAATATTGTTTTATCAGGATGTTATTCGGGCTTATACCGACTTCGATATTATGAAGACTGAGTAGAGAAGTAGTTAAAATTTTAGCCAAATTTAAAAGGGGAATTATTTAGAAAATAAGTTTTATTTCATACTTCTTGTGCATTTTCGTTTTTCATTTTTTGCTTAAAAATAATAATTAAAATCAAAGAATTGTTTTCCGATAGTTTATTGCAAAAACTTTGTAAACAAGGAAGTCGGTTAAAAACAGATACTAGGTGGTATACCTATAGGTATATAGAGGCTGTTGGCCGTTAGCGGCTTGGGAGTTAGACCAGACAAACCTGCCATATGTCAGAGATTTGACGTTTGACAACTTCCACACCCTAGGGGATATTTAGACGAACGTTCTATGAACATATCAGATGTCCAACTTTACCAATACTTATGGTTAGGGAAAAATTCCAACACAACCATTTTTTTACAGTTGACAGGGCAGATAGAAAATAAGCCTAATACTGGCATGTAATTTGGCAGAATATTATTATGATACCTATTAAACAGGGTGTATTTTTATCCGAATGAGGTATTTAAGATACTTTAAGTAATGATGGTATGCATAACTAAAAAATTTCATACTCCAACTCACAGAAAAATAACATGCATAGATAGACACACATACACTCACACTGCTGTATAACAATTGGCCGATGAATAGAATTGAAGTATTTTATGGGATAAATCTAGTCAAAATATAAGGTTACATGTTAAATTATACCGGGAAAACAGCCTGTATATATTTTTGGGTCGAGGATAGAATACCTATTATGCTCATTGAATGTCTATTTTTGTTTTAAAACCATTCTGTATAATATAAGTATCTTCGTCTATCTTCAAGGGATATGAGCGATCGAGACTGAAAGGAAAAAAGAACAGGAAAATTATATTTGCGAACATAGATTAATGATAGAGTCCTCTCCCAGACCAGCCATCCATCTACGTCTTAGAACTAACGAAATTTAACGACTGTTCAACAAACTAAGCCTAAGCATCAGTACACACCGAGATGCGACGTGGCGCTGCATTTTTAAGAGAGCGGTTCAAAATTGACCTTTATTCACTGCACAAGAAGACACCTACTACGTTTCATTGCAAGAGTTCGAATTTTGATCTGCATTGCGTTGCGCAGCGCGGCGCCGCTCTTGCAATGAAACATGTATCTTCTTGTGTAGTAAATACAGTTCAATTTTAAATCACTTTCTTAAAAATGCAGCGCGGCGCTGCGTCTCGTGTGAGCTGATTTGAGTGTGTAGTTCATATTAGATATAAATAAATAAATAACTAAACATTAAAAAAAGCTGTTGCATATTTTTAACGATATTATTAAAACGTCATGTTAATATAGAATAATAACAAACAACAACATAGATACCCGACTACTAGCAGGAAATGAATAAATAATATTATAATATCGTTCCTTATTGTCTTTACGACACATGCTAATGGGGAAGAAAGAGACATAATATAAAATTAGTCAATCCATCCACTCCAACTTTAGTCGAAACTTTCCGTACATAAATGACATTTGAATTATATTAATTTAAGATAAAATTTGTATGTCGTACTATAAAACCACCAAAGTACCAAAACGTATTGACTTTAGTGTTGCTTCCATGTATATTAGTAATTATCCAAGTGTCAGACAGACCAAGTCTCAATTTCACCAACGTCTGTTAAAGTTAATTAAATATATATATATTATGATATTAGACAAACGATTTACACAAACACGTTTTGGTATTATGTGTGTTTTAATTATTTATAAACATTAATGAATTCATGGACAGCTCTTGTTAAAGGTACCTATCATTTTGCAGTTTATTGTGAACAACTGAAGTCAATTATTAGTTGTAAAACAGAAATGGTAGATCACTTTTAATGGGGTAGTTTTCATTTCCACAACACATCTTTTGACATACACATTTAATCACCACAGTACTAACAGAACGGGATATTTAAGGGACCCGGATTATCTCAAACAGAACAATATCTACACAGTATCGTATCCGCAGGGTGAGAGCTTACAGTAGATTAAGGTTATCATGTCGTTTGAGTGCAATCCTCTAACAAATCTATAGTTATTGTAAGTATGCAAGTTTTTTTAATCTCTTTTTTTTATATAAGGACTTGGATCTTCGATAGATTTTGGACACGTTAATCCCATTGTACCTTATTATTTATATTTTACACTATACGATCTTCGATACTGGCAAAAATTCTATACAACATAATTGCTTGTTCCGAAGCTGTGTCAAAAAGGATTGTCTCTATAAGCCTTATATATTTGAAACAGTAATTGTCTTTTATTTCGATACTTGACAAATTTCATCGACTTGATGTACAGTATATACTGTACATCAAGTCGACAAGAGATCGCATCAGTCGGCCGGATGGACTGAAGCGATTCCTCAGGCGGAACGACCTTTTCTGGGGTGCAGAGAGGAAATGGTGCCACTCAGGTGCTGCGTAGGTGAGGCGGGACCTTATGTACGTCTTGTACAAGGCCATCCGCATGTTGAGGGGGATCTGAGGAGATGAAAAGGCGAGCGTAATTGCGCAGTAGCCGATTTGGCCTTTGCCATTCCAGGGGGTGGGAAAGTGGCCTGTCCTGACAATTCCGTTATACAGGCGGATAAGGGCGGCCACCGTCCTGAACGGGAGGTGTCGAAGGACGGAGCCCCACTCGGGGTGTTTACAATTTAGATCTCCGGCAATCACAGATCGCATCTGATATGAGCCTGTGGATGTCGAAGATATCTAAATGTGACCCCGGGGGCTTATAGCACGCAAATATGCGAGTGAGGTGGGTGCCGACGGTGGGTACTTGATGCATACTTCGATGCTCAGCGCATAAAGGAATGATACCGAAGGGATTGGGAGGAGTTGGTGGAGGAGCCTCCTGCCGACCAAGACAGCGAGGCCTCTGCACACTTGTTCTCATCCTAGATAGTCCTGGTCTTCCCCGGCCTGGATTTTAAAATAGGTATCCATGGCCAGGGAGAAGAGTGCTTGGATAAGCTGAGCAGTGGATTAGGGGCCTCGGGGGCCTCCCTCCTAGAACGACGCTGAGAGGGCGCTGGAGCGATTGCTGGAAAGGTGGCGGCAGCTGCTGCTGGATTTGCAGGCTCGGTGGCAACCTCGGCCACGGTGGCCAACGGAACATTGTGCGATACACGTGAAGTGCGCGGGGGGCGCGGGGTGCGCTGGGATAAAGGGGGGGCTGACAGAACGGCTTCGACATTTGGGAGCGGGAGTGCAAGGGGCTCGAATTGGGAGTCCGTTGCTGCCGTGGAAGTGGCTCCGGACTTGGGGCCCCTTCTTCTTCGTTCTCTTCCTTATTTTCTGTTTGCGCACTGTGGGGGCGGGGACAGTCGAAGACAAGGGACGAGGGGTGGGGTCATTAGCCTCGGCCATAAGGGATGTGGCCGTAGGCGGTGGTGGGCCTGGATTGGTCAATCGCTCATCTCCGCTGCTCCTGCACGACAACGCGCGACCTCATACTGCACAGCAGACGGTCTCCAAGTTGCAAGAACTAGGGTTGGAAGCTCTCCGTCATCCGCCCCACTCACCAGACCTTGCGCCTACAGACTACTACTTTTTCCAGAATTTGGATAACTTCTTGGCGGGAAAAAAATTCAATACCCGAGAGGCAATACAAAATGCCTTTGAAGAATTTGTTGCCTCCCGTCCAGCTGATTTCTTTAAGAAGGGCATCAATAAACTGCCACTGCGTCGGCAAAGATGCATTGATTGCATGGGTGATTACTTCAATTAATACAAATAAAAAATGCATGAAAAAAATTTGTTTCAATTTTTTCATACAAAACGGCAATTTCATAGGTAAAGACCTAATATTCAAACGGCATTAATAATGGTGTTGCCAAATATTTAACGGAACTAACGAAACCAATTGATATGTTTTATTTTAATTTATATCCGATCTGTGTATTTTATTACCGAGCAACATTAAACGAGCAACAACGTTTGCTTCACAATTATGTAAGAATATTTTATCGATATCTATACCTCTATATATAACCATATCTGATACGTTCATAGTTACGGAACCCTCCTAAGACATGTCCTGACATACTCTTGGTTAGGTTTCTTCGCTTAATTTAATGTGGCACACCACAAGAGTCATAATAATACTTTTTCATACTTGTTTCTTGGCATACTATCATTAGGCATTATCATTTAGACTAATGTTTTTTGTCCTTATTTAATGTGGCATAACTCGTCAGGCATATTTTTTTTATCATTACAATACTTTGGCATAATTGTTTTTGGCATAACTCGTTCAAAACGTTTTCGGATTGGTAACACGGCCTCATAAAAACCCGGCGTAAAATAACGTTTGTGTAGTTTTGGGTTAGGTTAGAACTATTTATCACGTTTAAAACGTCTTCGGAGTAGTAACATGGCCTCACAAAAACCCGGCGTGAAATAACGTTTGTGTAGTTTTGGGTTAGGTTAGGTTAAAACTTTTTATCGCGTTTAAAACGACTTTAACTATTTTATATCATTAATAGCTTTAGCCCGCAGCTTCGCCCGCGTGGGAGAGTGTTCGTGGCAAAAAACTACTTTAGTAAATATACCTACTGCACTATAGTAATAGCACAGAGTAAAAATATATACTTTTCTAAATATAAATTTTCAAACGTACTTTTTAATTTTAGGATATTTCCTAGATATAATCTCCTAGATAAGGATAATTAAATTATATCAATCTAAATAGCTTCTGAAAATACCACATTATTTCTGATCATTTTTTTAAACTTAGAATGGGTAAGTAACCTATCCTTAAAATATAGACATATCTATGCCATCGCGGAGTTTTTGTAGATCTATAAAAGAGAAACAATCCCACCATACATTGTTTTGTTATTTATCACCAACGGGTTAGGTTAGGCAGCGCTGTCTATAAGAGTTCCCAGACGGCTTGATTTTTTTCGACATCAATCAATTTCCGCAAAACCTTAACAAATTATTATCGACCTTTATTACATATATTCGATATACGATTCGATACGATACCTATATACGATTCGACGAAGATTTACTTCCTAAGGAACCACTCTGTCGGTAAATGTAAACGGCATGAGAATACTTTCAGTAGTTTTTGAGATTATTGTGAACATACAGACTGACAGACTAGGCGGGGCACTTAAGTATTCTTTATCCGTCTCCTAGTTCTAAGCTACCTTCCCACCAATTTTCAGACAAATCGGTTCAGCTGTTCTTGAGTTATAAATAGTGTAACTACGAGGGCGGGTCAATAAGTCCGTGACTTTTGGAATAAAACACAGATTTTTTGATAAATAAATCATTTTATTTTTCAACGTGAGCTCTATACACTTTGTCCAACGCTTCTCCAATTTTTTTATCCCTTCCAAAAAATATGATTTGTCGAGGTCCTCAAAATAGGCCTTTGTTTGCGACATGACTTCATCATTGGAGTCAAATCTTTTTCCACCGAGCCATTTTTTCAGGTTTGGGAACAAGAAGTAGTCACTCGGAGCCAAATCTGGAGAATAGGGTGGATGTGGGAGCAATTCATAGCCCAATTCATGGATTTTTGCCATGGCAACTGCACATGTATGCACCCTATCATTGTCTTGGTGAAAAAGAACTTTTTTCTTGGCCAAATGAGGTCGGTTTTTTTTCAAATCCTCATTGAAGCGGTCCAATAAGTTGGCATAATATTCCCCATTAATTGTTCTTCCCTTTTGAAGATAGTCAATGTGGATTATCCCACGTGCATCCCAAAAAACAGTCGCCATAACTTTATTGGCTGACAAACCCACCTTGGCCTTCTTTGGCGCCGATTCACCCTTAGAAACCCACTGTTTTGACTGTTGTTTGGTCTCTGGTATGTTGTGATGGATCCATGTTTCGTCCACGGTTACAAAACTGCGCAAAAACTCCTCCATATTGTGATTAAACAACGCCAAACCTTCCTGTGAAGTTTTTACACGATTGCGTTTGTGGTCGACTTGCGGAAAGCTTTCTCATGCCCAAGTGATCATTCAAAATTGAAACCACTGAGCCATGCGAGATGCCTATGGCATCCACAATCTCTTGCACTTTCAATCTTCGGTCGGCCAACACCATATCGGGAATTTTTTCGATTGTTTCGGGTGTAGAGACCTCAACTGGGCGTCCAGGACGTTCGGCATCTTCAGTGCTTGTACGGCCACAACGAAATTCAGTAAACCACTTTTTTACCATTGAAATCGATGGTGCAGAATCCCCATAGTATTTATCAAGCTTAGCCTTGGTCTCGGTAATGGTTTTTTTTCGCAAAAAATAATTCTTAATAAGCACACGAAATTCGCTTTTTTCCATTGTTTCCTTAAGTTACTGGATAGTCTGATAAAGATAGCTGTAAAACACAAACTAACTGACGCAGAAAGTTCAAATTTTGATAGGAGTCAACTGACAGATGCCTGTTGACAGGAGTAGTGTTGCTTTTTCAGTAAGGAGGTTAGAAATTCAAAATGTCACGGACTTATTGACCCGCCCTAGTAACACGAGTTTTTAATTTTATATTTTGATGAGTAAATGTTATGTCACGTCTTCCTGCTAAGAAAACTATATTTAAGTAAAAATCCTCTCATAATGTCCTGTGTGAATATTATGCCACCCTTGACTTTTGTAACTGGCCACAGGTGAGTCGTTTGTTTGCCGCAGTATTTTCTCTTTAAAATGTCTTACCTTTGTAGCTATAAGTTTTGTTTATATACTTCAGCTACATGTTGAAATATTATGATTTTAAATAAGTTGTAAATATTTAGATCTAATGATTTTTGCGGTAAATAATACTAAGTAATTATTGCGTTATTAATTGAACAATTGTAACTTAACATTTAACATAATTGTACCTTAACACACTTTATTCTAAAATATCTAAATATATACTGTAGTTAATTATACTCCTACAAGTTTCTAGGAATTAATTTCCTACATTATTATTTAATCTATTTCAGATTGTAGATTAGCAAAATTATTCGCAAGCATTCAAAGCGAGGCCGGAGGATGTTGAACATAAACCCATATAATTTCGCTGTAAATTACACAGTAATCTCATATTAAGTACGTCGACTTGAACGTTTAGTGTAATTCACTTCCCTTTTACCGTGTTTGGTACTTGAATATGATTGCGGTTTGACAGCTCCACTGTATTTGTATACTAAAGAGCGCATTCGTCTTTGTCGCCAAATTACTAAATTCTAAAGCAAACACGGACGAGACGGGCCCCAAGACGGTAACGCGACAATCCTACAGTACGACCACGACCTCAATGTCTTTCGGCAATCGTCATATTTCATACAACGTTTGCATTTCCATAGAAAAACGATGATTGCCGATGACCATTAGCGTCATGGTTTAACTGTACACAGTTATCTATTTATATATAGACAAGGCGGCAGCGTAATAATATTATGTGACAATAATAATTGTTTAGCGAGGTCAACCAAGAAAAGCTTAAGTTAGTTCAAGCTAATCATTATGTATCCAAGAGCTTAATCGGTTAACTTAATAATTACTAGCTGTCCCGACACACATCGTTCTGTCGCACCAATGAATATAGTGTTAATATTTTCCACGGAATTTTTCCAAAATTTCTCACCGTTTTAACTTTCCCTGAACCGATACGATTATTTTATTTTCGTTCTCGAGTGTTAGCGAGACATTCAAAATGCAATCCATTTTCATATTGAATAAGATTTTCCGAAAAATTCTATAAGTACTACCCAATTTTCATAGTATTCATATTATGTATTATTGGAACGAAGTTCCTTATGGCGCGTTGCGAAAGGGGGCTAGACGGAAAAAATTAAGACTAAAAGTTGTAACGACACTTTTTGCTATAGTTGTAAGCGGCGTGCGCGTGTTTCTCTGTCTGTATCTCTCTCTCTCTCAATTATTACTAAAATTGAGCCTACTGATTAAGTTTATATTACATTATATTTGTTAATAATAAAAAAAATATTATTATAACTCAATATATATATATATATATATATATATATATATATATATATATATATATATATATATATATATATATATATATATATATATATATATATATATATATATATATATATATATATATATATATATATATTACAATCCCTTCACTGATTAATCGAAAAGAACTTCGTTCCGTCCGGGTGTCCCTTGACACCTGTCAAATTTTTTTCTTCCGTGTTACGCAACTTCTTCCGTTTGAAATTATATAGATGGACCCTTTTACTCCTTCAATTAAAGGCATTATAGTTGCCTTCTTATAAATTTCTTTCATACCAAGTACCTAATAAAATTTTCCCCTAAATTATTTTCATAATACCTACGTCAAAGTTTAATTTCTATAATAAATAGATACACACAATAATGTTTGTAATTTTGTATATAGTATTTCGCGCGTATCTTGTTTGTTTGTTAATTTAAAATTAAATTTTAAGTTAAATTAAAAGCGCGTGACGTCCAACTCGCAGGAGGCTATAGCCTAAGGCTTCAGCCTAAGGTGAACGCGGTTCAGCTTAAAGCTGCATATAATGAAACCAATTTTCTAATGTACATCGGGATTCCTACATCGCCTGCCATTTTCCTACAAAAACGGCGAAATGCGTTGAACAACACAGATACCAAATAATGGATTTGTTCAATGATAGAACTGAACAAGCTATAACGATGGATTCTCTCTTCACATAAGAGTTTTTTAATAATTCCTCCCTACAATATTGTCGCATATATTGAATTGTGTGAATATAATTTCTTCAATATTTTAATCTTGGAACAAATATAGTTAATGTTGGCAGTCAAATTTTTCACCGTATTCGGAAATGTTTTCCTATAGAATACTTAAAAAAACTTAATAAAAGATTTAGAATTTATCACACAATTAAAAGAAACAATTAAACTATTAAAAACATAAATTATAAAAATAACACAATTAGCATTAGTAATTATTTGTAAAATCTTTTTAGTACCACCACTTTTCGATTTTATTGCTATCACAAAAGGGTCTTAAAGTGGCACACCGGATCTGTCGGCGACCGTACATAATACCTACGAGGAAGATTTTACAAGTTACTAATTATTTTTATTTTATAGGAACTATTCCATCCATCAGCCGATTCGTCTGCTCGTTTTCTCGTTTCCCTTATTTCATAAAAGACATTATGTTACATTATGCTATATTATATTCTTTTTGTTTTGATATTATAATAAACTTGTTAATAATATAATGCTAATTTACCAAAATGTCATATTTATTTTAATTTACCCCCATCTTCTGTGACAACCCTGAGAAAATTTGGATCGTTCTATGAAAGGTGTTTCTCTGTACGTAAGTGTATATTTTTTTAGTCTATACTGAAACAACTGGGCCGTTTTTGATGAAATTTGGCATAAATATAGAGTTAACCTCGGTAAAGGACATAGGCGACTTTTTATCCTAAAAAATACATTGTTCCCTTTGGATTCTGTATTTCACCGGATAGAGTCGGGGCAGCATCTAGTTGCTCACTATTATAATTATTTATATTATGTTTCAATCAAAAGCACTAGCGTTTCTTTGAAATTATTTATTTAATTAGACAACGATATGGGGACCCAGTAAAGACAAAAGACAAAAACTTTAAACTTCGGCCACGTTTGCGATGCTAATACGGCACTTTTATTACCTGGCATTAGAATATTGAGTATTTGCGCTGACTGGGCGCCATTTGCATCTCATCTGCTTTTCAAACGAGTGACGAAACGTTTTGTTTTTTTCACCAAGAACGTTTTTTCCGCCCACACTTCGATACCTCGGCTAAATTAGCTAAATGAAATTTGTATTTGGAATATACGGTATAAATACCGTACTTTTTCTGTATAAAAAGTAGCGTATGCCGACTCTGGGTCTGTGCTAAATTTAATCAAAATAGGCTCAGTAGTTACTTAGCCTATTCTATGCAAACAAGTAAGCAAACAAACAAATCGTTCATCTTTATAATATTTTTAATAATATTAGTATAGTCGGTTGAATAGTCACTCGCTCGATACCTAGTCACGATTTGCATCGAAACTTAAAACCTTCAAGAAAAGAGCGAATTCCTTTTTGAAAGGCAACACGCGCAGTTGTCACTCCTCTAGAGGTGTGGTGCGCATGAGCGATGGAAGTTTCTTCCTATAAGGCGATGTCGTATGGTTGTTTTCTATTCTATAATAATTAACTAAAATGATAAATGATAAAATTACAATGCAATGTACGATTACAATTTTTCTTATGTCATTTAAATATATTTAACATTGAAATAAAAGGTCTTTACCTATGAAATTGCCGTTCTGCAGAACTGGCCATTTCAAATAAAAATATTTTTTGTTTGGCTAAGAATTCTAATTTCTATTTTAAAAACATGGAATTCTTTTTCCAAAAGTAGTCATTTGTTTATTGATTAGTGTTACATTTTCATCGCATTTCAACCCCTACGAACTCAATGATCGCCAGCGCCAAGTACGCGTCGAGACGTGCCTTGCACTGCTCAACAGACACACAAATGAAGGAATTTTGAACCGCATTGTTACCTGCAATGAATAATGGATTCTGTTTGATAACCGCAAGCGCTCAGCAAGTTGGTTGGATCCTGGTTCAGCACCTAAACAATGCCCTAAGCGAAAACTTACCCTTTAGAAAAGTGATGGTCACTGTTTGGTGGTCTAGCGCCGGTGTGATTCATCACAGCTTCTTACCAAACGGGGTTACTGCAGATGTGTACTGTGAAGAACTGAACACAATGATGGAGAAGCTGGCACATTTCCAACCAGCATTGGTCAATCGCTCGTCCCCGCTGCTCCTGTACGACAACGCGCGACCTCATACTGCACAGCAGACGGTCTCCAAGTTGCAAGAACTGGGGTTGGAAGCTCTCCATCATCCGCCCTACACACCAGACCTTGCGCCTACAGACTACTACTTTTTCCAGAATTTGGATAACTTCTTGGCGGGAAAAAAATTCAATACCCAAGAGGCAGTACAAAATGCCTTTGAAGAATTTGTTGCCTCCCGTCCAGCTGATTTCTTTAAGAAAGGCATCAATAAACTGCCACTGTGTTGGCAAAGATGCATTGATTGTATGGGTGATTACTTCGATTAATACAAATATTAAATACATGAAAAAATTCGTTTAAATTTTTTCATACAAAACGGCAATTTCATAGGTACAGACCTAATATAAATAAGCTAAATTGAACACAAAAGGTTAAATTTTAAATAGACATTGGAAAAATAATCATAAGCGGCACTAAAACTAAACTAAAAATCTTTTGTCACGAATTCCAGCCAAATCCGATGTCGGTGTCAAATTGTTATTTATAAAAACGGACTTTCTTTTTCGTATTTCTTTGTATTACAGACTTAATTTTTATTTTGTAATTTGAAATACTATATATAGGTATAAAAAACTAGATATTGCCCGCTACTTCCTTCGCGCAAAAGGTAATCCCGCGTGAATCGAACATTTTTCCTGCCATAAAAAGTAACCTATGTCCATCCTTGCGGTCCACTCTATAACTGTCCCAAATTTCACCAAAATCCGTGCTGCAGTTTTGGAACCTATTCCATGCAAACAAACAAACAAATATACAAACAAACAAACAAATCTTTCCTGTTTATAATATTTGTATAGATAAAAGACGAAAGAGAAATGGAAATGAAACAAATGAAATTAATGTTTGTTTATTTACAGAAATACACCTTAGAAAACTATCCCCAATATTATATGATATTTATAAAAAAAATAACTGTTGCTGATATATTTCACTGCCGTATCTGAGGGTATATAAGCGCTATCATTAAGAATCAAGGGAATCATTCTTAAACTTCCGACGCAAAAAGAAGCGTGTTATAAGTTTGACGTCTCTGTCTGTCCGTCTGTCCGTTTTATTATAGCTCCTAAACGAAAGGTCCGATTAAGATGCGTTTTTTTTATTTGAAAGCTGACTTGATCGAAAGTGTTCTTAGCTATAATTCATCAACATCAGCATCACTGCTTGACAATTCGGGGGTTACTTAAAAGTTTTGATTTTGTTTTTGTGGAATGCAATCATTGAAATAAAAAAAAGCGTATTCAAAAGAGTAACATCAATTAGCAAAATAGCAAACTTCGACGGAACAATATTTTTAATTACATCCCGCAGATTTAGAACTTTATACCCTACCTACTGCGGAATATACGTGAATAAGTAGCAAAACTAAATGTAATCTACTAACTAGTTATAAGTTTTATTTCTGTAACTAACACAATAATAACATTTTATAACATATATTATGTATATTTTTGTCTGATGTTTTCTATTATATTAGCGAAGGTCTTATTCATCCGCCTATGACAATTCATAAGAGTAAAAAGGAAATCTTTCCTTACTAATATTAGGTATAAAGGCGAAAGTTTGTATGTTGGGTATACATATACCCATGCATACATACGTACGATGGATGTATGGATATTTGTTACTCTTTCACGCATTAACTACTGAACGGATTTTGATGAAATTTGGTATGGTAGTAGTTTAGGCCCTGTCTTAGGATTAAAATATCTATAACTGATTTTCCATAAAGTTATAATTTATTCGATAGTTCTTCTTCAAAATATCAAAATACACATTTTTTCAAATCACTGAATGATTTTTTATTATTTTCGGCTAGATATTGTGAGGTACTCAAGACCTTGGTCATTTATTAGTCACCACTGTATAATGTTGTCCAAAAATAGTAATGCAAATCGGTTAGGTGGCCATTACCATAAATGATGGCCAACGTGGCCATATTTTTGCTGACAAATGCAAACAGAGGTCGAAACAAATAACGAGCGATATTCCCGCAATTTATCCACGCTCATGTGCCAGGTGTTTTCTGTTGCTAAATTCATAATAGTTTAATTTTCTGTACGATTTGACTCAAATTAATTCCACCGGTTTAACTGTAATCAAAAACTATAGTAACTTTATTCCTAGAAATATCTATTTTGAATTCACAGCAAAAATAAAAATTGTTTTTGAAATATGAAATATTTTCAACAAATATTTGGAAATCTTTATCAACTACAGTGAAGGTAAAAATTGGTTAGTCGGTTTTCGAATCCTGTGAATTCGATTGTCGACTGGTCCACTGTACGGTTGCTGACAGATCCTTATTATCATAGTAAACAATGAAATGTGTTCAAGTGTACCACACACCGGACTTGTCAGCGACCGTACTTTTGAACTAGACAAAAAATATTAAACAAAATCGCACTGAGAATTAATGTAGTGCAGCTTTCTATATTATAAAGCGACTTAAAAAAAGAAGGTGGTTATACGTTCGGCTGTATATAATACATATATAGATATATTTTTTTGTATGTTCAACGATAACTCCGCCGTCTGTTAACCGATTTTCAAAATTATTTTTTGATGTAAAGGGAATAATCCGAAGTTGGTTCCAACTTTCGTTGTCACCAAAAATTTCAACTATTTCTGTGCCTGCCAACTTAAACGTAAGTTCTATAAATTATTGTTTTATTAGGATATTGTTAGGGCTGGTACCGACTTCAAAATAATGAAGTTTGGGTAGAGAAATAGTTGAAAATTTAACCGAATTTAAAAGGGAAATTGTTTATAAAATAAGATTTATTTCATACTTTTTTGTGTATTTTTACTTTGGAAGTCAGTTTTCATTTAACCTGTGGCGACATGCTTACATCTTTACTACAAATTGTAACTTGGTATGTTGTTCTTCGAGAATTGTGGTCAGACATCACACAACACTATAGTCTGGAATTTTCGGATGGAAGTTATTTTGTAAGTATTAACTTGAATATAATTATTACGAATATGCCCATTATGAAATGAGCGGTCTGCTTAAACAACAATATTCGGATATTTCGGATACCAATTAATGAAGAATTTAATAACTAATAGCTCTAATATCACCATCGACGTTTTACGTTATCAAGAGGATATTATCGTGCATGGTCAAAGGTTCTACGGCATCGAGAGGCTATTCGTCGTGCATTCATGGTGGCTGTATTTTTTGTTTTTCGAATGGGTCTACGCTAATGGCTTTTGGCCGTCTTAGCTTAATCGGTCTGGTGACTGCCATTTAGCAGTCGTTTTGGTGGGAATACGATGAGGGAGTTTGACCCCCTCTTACATCACCCCCCTGCGGGTGATGTACGTACCGGTTTTGGGGAATAACTACGGATAAGCTATTTTTAGGACTAGAGATTTTTAGGACTACTCCCGCTGAGGGGTCCGACCCCTTCCTCACTCTCTGACGAGTGTGGTTGCTCGCGCGCGGTAGCACAGACTAACGGCGTACGAGTTTTTGTACTCATAGAGTAGCTCATTTTTATAGATCTGGGATGGCCGTCCCTCCCCCCTTCCGCGTGCGTTCGGGCGGACTCGCGCGCGAGTGTCCTGATATCGAATAATGCCGCAGTATTGATAGAGCTCTCTATAACAATATCGCGGTCGCGGTCTTGATTATGTGTGGCTACACTGGTAGGAGTCGAACTCGGACCCGGGTTCGGGTCCGGTGGTCCCGTGTTTGAGTCGTCCGTATGTCAATACGTGTGTTCGTGTCTGGTGTAAGACTTCGGGGTAGGCGCCGGCGTCGACCCCGGTGCTTTACTATCCACGCGGGTGCATGTTTTTTGTGTTTACGTAACTGTATTATACGTATTTTGTGATGGAGTCTACTGGGTCGGCTAAGATGTGCTTAGGCCGCTTTAGGGGATGTCTGAACGTCTGTGCGTCGTGTTCGTAGTCCAATGCTCTACGTATAAGGGGATTTTTATGTTTTTTGCCATACTCAAAGAATCTCTCGGCGAGTTCCTTGATATAGGCTTTTATAGCGATAAGGTCGAAGTCTCTATGCAAGTCGATGTTGCGTACGTAACGTGGCGCGCCTGTTGCTAAGCGCAAAAAGCGATTTTAAACCCTTTGTAGGCGTTCCATTTGATTATCACTTATGTGTGCGAAAGAGACACACGCATAAGTGAGTATTGTTCTAATACAAGTTTTATATAAAGTGAGTTTATGTCTTAGGGACATTTTGCTCCGCGCGTTTAATAACGGTTATAATTTGAAAAGTACGAATTTAGCTTTTCTTATTGCTGAAGTTACGTGATCAGTAAATGTCATCGACTTGTTTAGTACTACGCCTAAGTATTTTACTTTATAAACCTCCGGGATTCGCATGAACCTGGCATTTTTAGTGGGCACCTGCCGCCCGTGTAAGGTTGCACCAAAAGTGCAACACCCTTTTGACATCAAAAGCCAGCGATGTGCTTTGCATACATCGAAACGCAATTTCGTGTTGCTGGTATCACCGGAGATCACAAAAAATTCGATTATGTCATTGGCCAACTTGTTACGGGTGTTGTTAAAAATAAAAAAAAGGTTCTCCGTGACAATATATATTTAAAAAAAGAAAAAAAATAGGGGTCGTGGGCAGAAGGCCGTATGGTCTGGACTAGCCTCTTGGTGTCAAGGTAGGGTAAGGGGATTTAAACCACGTGGGAACTTAGCTGAGGATCCAGCTGTCTAGCACGTGGCGGATGCGAGCTAGGGCTACAACTCCTGGAAGCTTCTCCGTCACCGCTGCGTCCGTTCGTCGTAGATCGTCTCAGAAAAAAAAAATCCCCGTCCAACGACTATCAGCACTCTGAACTCCAGCTAGATATAAGTCCTTTTAATTAGTGCCTCGAATGCTGTAGTTGGCGGTGTTTCGTGCCCCAAACCAAGTTCCTGGAATAATCACGGTAATGTGTCGGTAGGAGTCCGGTCCTACAGCCAGCGCGATTTCAACCCCAAACGATCAAAAATCACGGGCTGTGTGACCATTACAAAGGTAGGCAAAATAAAAAAGATAAGATGATATTTAGGACCCAATATGATACAAACATCGTAACATTTTAATAGTGCTAGATTGGAAAGACGAAACTACAATTGAGCACGTGGTATGGCCAATCAAATAGTTGACAACTAATTTACCAAGATGATAGTTTACATGAAAGAATAATGCGTTTTAATACAAGCATGATTTTCTAAATATTCACAACACAGATACACTAAATTACTCACCGTGGAACACGGGATTAAAATAAAATAATTATAACGACTACATCTTGAGTCTTAGTGAAAATTTAATTCGAAAAGGAAATGTCATTCGAAGAAGTGCCATATATATACATTTCCTTCCACTTTTTTAAACCTTTGACAACTATAAACTAAAGCGTAGAGATAAGAAATCCAGAAATCAAAATAAGAAGATATTATATCAATAATCAATATATTATGTAATATAATATTAAAAATTTACTGTATTTTCATTATTAAAAACTAAATTATTATTTTTCAAAGATTTAAGACGAAAGTAAAATCGATCTACGAACTAAGTATTAAAGCAAGGCTGACGCCGTTAGTAAGGACGTTCGCCGATAGATGGCGCTTTAAGCCTCGAAAAATGACTAAATAATTAATTATACAAATCATAGATGACGCGAGTAACGCCGAAATAATCGATTTTATTGAAAGGGAATGTAACTACGTTACAAACTAGATTTTCAAATTACGGCTGAAGTTGAGGACATTGTCATTAATCCACCAGCGACCAACAAATATAAGTATTTAAAAAATGAGTTGATTCGTCGTTTGTTGCAGTCAGAGGAACAGCGCGTACGAAAACTCCTGTCAAAAGAGGAACTAAGTTATCGCACACCTTCCCAGTTTCTCCGTCACTTGCGTTCATTGGTAGGGAGCACTCAAACAGATGATGGCATTTTAAAACAACTTTTTATGCGGCGACTTCCCCAGCATCTTCAGGCAATTATGGCTGCCAGTGCGTCCTTTAGATGTTATTGCGGTTCGTGCTGATAAAATTTTTGAAGTTGCTCCCGGGATATATAGAGCTCTCAAGAGTTAACATGTACGTATCCTCCTGCAAAGGTTTGTTGACTATGGTGTCGTGCTTAATCCAGTAAAGTGCGTGTTAGGGGCTAGCGAAGTAACTTTTTTAGGATATAGGGTGTCGAAGGAAGGCATATACCCTCTACAAGAACGAATTAATGCCTTACATGATTTCCCTCTTCCGCAGACAGTCCAAGGCCTTCGTAGGTTTTTTGGCATGATTAATTATTACAGGCGTTGCTTACCTCGTACAGCAGAGTTACAAGCACTATTAATAAATGTATTATTGCTGATTCCAAGCTAGAAGGTGCTAAGCCTGTGCCATGGACTCCGGAACTAGAACGTGCATTTCATGCTTGTAAAGAAAGTCTCGCACAAGCAACGCTTCTTATTTATCCTATTTCTGGTGCATCATTAGGTCTTTTTACATACGCATCTAGCATTCAAGTGCTTGCTTGCAGCAACGTGTTACAACCGTTGGCGTTTTTTTAGCAAGACAATCTTCTTGGCCGGCATATTATTAAGAGTTATTAGGTATTTATGAGGCTGTGTAGCATTTCCGTCACATATTGGAAGCTCAACATTATACTATCTTCACTGATCACAAGCCTCTTCTTTACGCACTCACCCAACGTCGGAAGAAACTTCCTTCAACTTCAACTTTGATTAAGTTGAACAGGAGGTTAAACTTACTTCTATTTCTCAATACACGACAGTTATCGTTCACATAAAAGGTGTTGATAACCTCGTGGCTGACTCAATGTCAAGAGTCGAAGCGATATGTAGAAGACGACTTTGCATCTTTGGCGGAATCTCAGAGGGATGATAATGAGCTTTTGAGTCTTGTTCGAAATGGCTCATCTTTAAAGTTGGAATATGTCATCTTACCTGGTACTGATATTACCGTTATTTGTGACACGTCAACGGGAAATCCCCGTCCATTTCTCGCCGCTCCATCCCCAGACGGCTTGATTTTTCCGACACCTTCAACAATTATCGTCATACAACCTTAACATATTATTATCGACCTAAACCTGCCTAAGGAACCGCTCGGTCGGTAAATGTAAACGGCATGAATATTCTTTCAGCAGTTTTTAAGATTATCGCCAACATGCAGACAGTCAAACTCGGCGGGGCACTTAAGTATCCATCTCCTGGTTCTAAGCTACCACCACACCAATTTTCAACCAAATCGGTTCGGCCGTTCTTGAGTTATAAATAGTTTAACTTACACGACTTTCTTTTATATTTATCAAACATCATGTTTCTAACAAACGTGTAGATCAAGTACGCTATTTTTAAGTTCCTTTGAAGATTGCCCGCTCTTTCTTTCGTTAGTTACGTATATTATTATATTATTATTATAATAGAAGTATTATATCAATATAATATAATTTACAAACTAATGTGTAGCAATTTATTTGACATTCAATTTCTTTTATCACTATAAATTTGGCCTGAATAACACATAAAAGACTAATTAAAAGTACAATTAGATTTATTATAGATTTCTTTCGACGAAAGTAATTCTGAGAAGTACTAAAGTTCAAGTAGTCCCAACTGTCTGACGAAGGACTAAATTGACATTGGACAAGTTACTCGACGAAAAGAGACGAATATTACATAAATGAATAGCAATCAATTGCTAATGGTTGATAAATGGTTTTACTAGAAAGATATAGATTAAAAATGTTGCCCGCTCATATTATCTTGCTCATTTTTCAGCAGATAATTAGATATTGGCAATTTTTTCACCCTTTCTTTTATTTTTCAGTCTAGTATCATATTATTTTTTATGTGAATGTTCTGTTCTATACATATTATTTTTGTTCTATTGATATTATTTTTATTTTATGTCTAATTATTTAATTAAAAAATTTGATTTGATATTGTTCATTTCCATGAATAGAGTTGAAAACGTGACAATATCAGGCCAATATAAATATATTTAAAACCTTTTGCATGTATATTATGAATAAACTATAGAGTTGTATTATTTTAATTCTAGGAATAGAGTATAATAATACATTAATAGAAGTGAGTTATTTTGACACCGAAGGATTTAGTGCAAGGAATTATTTCACAAGTACCAGATGGATAATAAGGATAATATAAGAAAGTATACATATCCAGTTGACTCCTAGTTGCTTTTCACGTGTATGATTAGAAAACATCTCCCCCGAATTTGGCTGGGTAGTATGAAGTACATTCGGGATGTTTTATAACATTTTTTCAGAAGCGAGATGTTGCCTAACCATAATCTATACGAGTTAGGTAACATGTAATAAAAAATAATACTTTTATTTTTAATAAAAAGCATGTTAAATAAAAATTAAAAACATTTTCATATGAAACATAACAGGTTCTCGGAATGTCATAGAAAAAAGCTTCTACCCATTCAAACATTGCAAATTGTTTTAAACTTATTAGCAATAGACTACGCTCCAATTTCATCAACCTATTAAAACAACGTTTAATGCTTAACTTTGTCTTAAGATCAGCTATCTGTCCCGTTCTTACATTGAATAAGAGAAAAATATCAAATACGAGTTTAGCGATAAGCGCGTTTAAATAAATTTGATGAAATCGGAGCTATGATTATTGGTACTCACCTTCCTACAGAATAGTTAAATGCTTTGATATAAAAGTAAATGATAACCCTGTTATTAAAAATATTTTTATGGCCTGTTGCACAATCTACTGTTAAATGTTAGATAGCTTCATTGCATGTTTTGTCACTGTTGCTCACAAAATTTCTGAATACCTAAGCTATCCGTCACTTGTTAGAACATTGTGAATAGGCCCTTAGCAATACAAAGCAATAGGTACCAATCGGCGTATGTAATAGTTCCAAGGATGATATAAGGGTCAAGAAGTTTGCGGGAAGTGGAGAAGAGACAGCCTGTCACCGCTGATCCTCGTTAGGTGATCGATTACCGCGGGTAGATCCAAGTTTTTGCCCTCGCAGATTACTTCATTTTGTATTTAAATGTATGTGTGTGTGTATTAATTACGCGAATAATTATTACTATTGGACACTTTAGTTATCCTGTGGTACTACGGAACCCTAGAAAAGAAAAATTTGATTGCTTGTTTCTTTGCATTGAATTGGCTCCGAAACTACTGGACCAATTTTAATTAAATTTTCACAGATATTGAGTATCGACCACGGGCCACAATGTCCATAACATAGCCAATGTTATGGACATTGTGGCCCGTGGTCGATAATCGCGAGATTACCTTCTACGCGCAAGAAGTCGCGGGTAACATCGAGTTATTATAATTTAACATACAAATCTTATTTTCAATTTGATCGCAATTGAATCAGTAACAGTAACAGCCCTCGAGACCCATTACAACTGCTAAAGGGTTATTATTTTCCGAATTTTCGTGAATTATCAAACATTGAAAGGACGAAGAAAATATTAAATGGAATTGAATTGCTATTTGTACGTGACGCGAAGACGTTTTAATATTACTAGAATTATTTATCGTTTGCGTAAATTAATATATTTCAAGTGGTGTAAAGGCATAAAAAACACTTGAAACGGGAAGATGTTTGGGCATCTTATTTTATGACATACGATTATTACGATTTTAGAAGGAAAAATAGAACCAAAGAGGGAAAGGAAGGCTGAGGAAAAACTAGATTATTCGAGTGACAGAAAATTTAAATGTCATGTCTTATAGGGAGCTAAATGTCCTTACAGAGAACAGAGAGAAATGACAGAAGCTCCACTGACAAGAGCAAAGCTCTTAAATCAAGAAGAAGAAAGTACTCGTATATTGAAGACAAGTTGAATAATTTCGTCATTGTAAAATTAAACTCTTATATTAATAATGTCATTTATATTGAAAAATGTCATTTGTCATTTGGAAAAAATTCTGGATGTGGATGGATTGACACATTAATAGATATCTCTTTCTTTCCCATTAGCATGTCGTAAGGAGAACAAGTAACGATATATTATTTCATCTTCTCCTGCTAATTAATAGTCGGGTATCTATGCTATTTATAGTTATTAATCTGAATAAAGATTGAGAATTATTGTGTCAAACCAACACCTTCTGTGAGTTATTAATCGAAGGTAGTATGCGTTACTTTATTTTTTATTCATTTTATGTACCTATTTCTAAGCATTATTTAAATAAATATTTGCTTTCTGCACACCTTTCTCCACATTTTAATTTTAACTGTACCAAATTTTATACTCCTACGTTTGCATTATTTGCATAAAAAGGGTGAAAAGTTTTCGGTTCATGAATTACTATAATTTAATATGAATATATATTAGTATTATATGATTTGTTATTTGATAAATAAAACTTAAACCAAGTTTATGGAGCTTAGGCCGCGTTTCCACCTGCAAGCAAACTCGCGGAACTCTTGCATGAGTTCCTTGCAATATTGTTTACATTTCGTACTAATTCCTGCAATTTATTTCTGCAATAAATGTCTTGCGATAAGCTCGCGAATAATACTATCGCAACTTATCGCGGGGGTATGTATTTACACACGAGAGCTTACGAATGTCGCGATAGGAACTATTGCAATTATATATATAATAATAATTATATATATAAATTATGCAGTTTTCGGGATATTTCATTGTAGAGAATTCTTGTGCACAGAGCTTAAGCTTAAGCTTAAGCACAGAGCTTTTTTTAATCCGCATAATTCGGTTTTTATAATCCGCATGCCGGTTGTCCCACAAACAAGGATTGCACTCATAAAATCCTATTAACTTTATAGTTTCTTCACGAGACCATTCACGACTTTGTCGTTGACTCATTATTTTAAACAAAAACACAAGCCGTGCGTGCGATACTTGCTGCGAGATATACGAAACTAGACAGATAAGCAGCGAGATCTGTCGCGAGTCCATGCAGACATGTTTAGACATGCTTTCGCAACTACTCGCAGAAAGCGCTTGACAAACTGTCGCGACAGCACTTGATACGGGGTTTACACTTACAAGCTGCTGTCAGACAGACTGTCAGACACTTCTCGCGGAAGTTGTCTTGCAGGTGGAAACGCGGCCTTAGCGAATGAGACACTTCCATCAAAGTTAAAGGTATTATTCGAATGCAAAATATACAATACTACTAATAGGTATGGTTTCCAGCGGTTGTTTGCGAAGTAATAAAATATAAGCTTTACAATATGCTTGCATTTCATACAATGTTTAATATAAAATAAAGAAATAAAAGTATATTTGTGAAAGTAGGTACACTGCTTACAAAAGTTACAACTACAAATAAAATGACATCAGAAAAGTAATAAATGTAAAACAATGATAAAAAAGAACGGATAAAAAATAAGACTGCCAGCGTATTACACAAAAAGGCTTCCTAACGCTGAGTTTCAGGACCACATTTATTTTGCGTATTATGATATTATATTTAAATTTCTCAAGGTTGTGGTCACCTTCACCTCGCTAAAGACCAATCTCCTTTCAACAATGAACGCATTAAGTTTCATACAATCCCGAAGTTGAAACAACTATATACTTATGGCATGAAATATTACATTGTTCCTTAATAATGGAAAATATAACAAAAGCTCAATAACACGCTTTAAGTTAAAATGCCCACGCACTATATCGAGGTTGACCTCTCCTTTGAGTAAAGTTCTTTATTTTATGCTATTCAAATATTTTACACTAGATTTTTCCCGTGAAATTCGTCGCGCAAAAAGATATACCGAGGGAACCGTACATTTTGCCTATGTTACTTCTCCGTGGTCTACTTTATATCTGTGCCAAATTTCATGATGATCGGTAAAAACTACTTAGTAGTTTTTACGTAAAAGAGAAACAACCAAATAAACAAACTCTTTTTCAGATTAATAATAGTAACAAGGATTGGACGTTTAGTAGGATTGTTGGTTGTTGAAAGTGTTGAAATTGGCTCACATAGTTTGTATTCGCTACAAGGTTCACATTCCTGCGTATTTTTTATTTCGATAAAACGTGTGTTTTGCACAGGCTTTGTGGATCCTGTGTATTTTCGGGACAATATTTCGAGTACATTGTGTATCCACTAGTCTTAATCACAATTAAATAAATTTATTTTACTTAATGCAAAAATATTGAGTCCCAACTAGATCTAAGTTGGCAGAGTAAAGCGTGAGCCGAGTTCCTAGAGAAAAAGTTTAGTGAACTAATAAAACAGCACTTCTGGTTACTATCATTCTGTTGATTGTCAAAGAAAATTTTCTTCATAAATAAACGAGGAAAGAAACTGTTTTAATCTTCTTTAGTTTAGTTGTACTGTGGGGCTAGCACGAACAATTGATAAGTACGTATCCGTAATGTTATTGAAAGAGAATTGTATGGTAATTGTGAAAGCGCCTATACAATTGACATTCGATAACGTTATTAGCTTTAACACAGTACACACGTACAGATTTATTCCGGAGCAGACCACGGATTTGGTTGCCAACTTAGGAGTTTCTCCTTGAAATTTGGAAAAAATCCTGGAGGGGAAGGATTTTTTTAGGGTTATTTTTAGAGTTTTGTATTTCCTTGTTTTATTTAAATTAAAAATAAACTTTTGGAAGTATATTTTAATGTAAAAAGGACAAAATTACAGAGCATTATTTTATTATTATTTGTTTATCAGTTTTTTAAAGTTTGGGGAGAAATATTTTTTAGAGTTAATGCACAAAGCTTAATACTACTAATAGTATAGTACATAGGTAAAGACCTAAGTCTTTAACTATGAAATTGCCGTTTTGTATGAAAAAATTTAAACGAATTTTTTTCATGTATTTTTTATTTTTATTAATCGAAGTAATCACCCATGCAATCAATGCATCTTTGCCAACGCAGTGGCAATTTATTGATGCCCTTCTTAAAGAAATCAGCTGGACGGGAGGCAACAAATTCTTCAAAGGCATTTTGTACTGCCTCTCGGGTATTGAATTTTTTTCCCGCCAAGAAGTTATCAAAATTCTGGAAAAAGTAGTAGTCTGTAAGCGCAAGGTCTGGTGAGTAGGATAGATAGGACTAGAGAGTAGGATGACGGAGAGCTTCCAACCCCAGTTCTTGCAACTTGGAGACCGTCTGCTGTGCAGTATGAGGTCGCGCGTTGTCGTGCAGGAGCAGGGGAGACGAGCGATTGACCATCTCTCTTCTCCATCATTATGTTCAGTTCTTCACAGTACACATCTGCAGTAATGATCACCCCGTTTGGTAAGAAGCTGTGATGAATCACACCGGCGCTAGACCACCAAACAGTGACCATCACTTTTCTAGGGGTAAGTTTTCGTTTAGAGCATTGTTTAGGTGCTGAACCAGGATCCAACCAACTTCCTAAGCGCTTGTGGTTATCAAACAATCCATTTTTCATCGCAGGTAACAATGCGGTTCAAAATTCCTTCATTTGTGTGTTTGTTGAGCAGTGCAAGGCACGGTCAGCTGTAGATTGTGTATCATCAGCTTCCACAATCGCCATTAATTCGTCATTGTCGACCAAAGTCTTCGGACGACCGCGAGGTTCATTTTTCAGGACGAAATTTCGAGAACGGAAGCGAGCAAACCAATAACAGGTGGTGCGTTGGTTTGTAGTGTTAGCTCCGTAAACGTCGTTGATGTTGCGTGCCGCTTGTGCCGCATTGCTGCCACGATGGTACTCATATTCTATAATTACTCGAATTTTTAACGTATCCATGATGACGAAAAAGATTGAAATGCGATGAAAATGTAACATCAATAAACAAATGACTACTTTTGGAAAAAGAATTCCATGTTTTTAAAATAAAATTAATTTGAAATTATAATTCTTAGCCAAACAAAAATTATTTTGATTCGAAATGGCCAGTACTGCAGAACAGCAATTTCATAGCTAAAGACATGTTGTTAAAACAAAAGTGTAAGTTAAAAAAAAAATGACTAACTGTAAATTGAATATGTACAAGAATATATTTATCTAAGCAAATAAATAGCTTTTACTATTAAGTAGATGCTATTTATTAGAGAAGCTATATATTTGATTGCAAGACAACACGATGAAATAAGTTGAAGAATCAACATGACATGGAATAAGATTTGGAGATTCAAAGAAGTGCTATAATCAAACCTTCCTATAAAACTTAAAAAGAGTGACAGAAAGCGAAACTCAGATATCAGAAAAATAACAAATGTAATAGATGCTTTAGGACATTGACAAAAACTCAAATGGAAATAAGCCGGACATGAAGCGCGGATGTACAAACAGAAATGGACATACAAAGTAACGGAGAAGACAAACCAAGAGCAAGATGAACAGATGAAATAATTAAAATCGCTGGTAAAGACTGGATGACCAAAGCTAATGATAGAGTTGTATGGCAAAATATGGAGGAGGTTTTTACTCGTAAATAGGTCGTTAGTATAAATACATATACTTAAATATAATAATTAATATATGTAATATTATTAAATTAATAATAATTATAAGTACTCAATAATATTAAAATATATATTTATATCACAATAAATTGTAAATTATAAATATAAATTTGATTTGTAATAATAATTGTAATATATAAAATGTTGCATGCAATTCAAATAATAAAAATAAAATAATATAGAAATATATCTAAATAAACAATAATTATAAGTACCTACTTAATACTATTAAAAAAGAACTGCTGTGTACATAAATTTAAAATAATAATAATCTGATTAAGTTCGATTTGAAAATATAATTTATAAATACAGAAAATCATGAATGAAAGAATATGATAAAGATAATAATTAATACAATAATAATGTTATTATTAATAAATCGTTGTAATTTGTGTGTATTAAATATGGAATAAATGAGACTATTTATTATTTTTGAGAGTTGCAACACTGCACTAAAATCGGAACGCACTGTAAATAGTACTCTGTGCTTATACAATAGAGCTGAAAATCAAACACACGAGTGGCGTGCTGTCATAATGGTCTCATGCTCCAGACTAAATCGGTACGTGTATAATCATTCTAAGAATACTTACTTGTCAATTGTTGATGCTTACCCCTCTGTTCCTTTTTTTATATTTCAGTAGCGGTGATTTGGCTAGGGTTACAGCCTACATGCGACCGCGACCACACCGCAACGCCAGTGAATGTTGAATGCTTTTTTATACAATTCATGCTCGACCTGACCTGCATGACCTCGTCCAGAAAAGGCGTATTCACCGCGAAACGTTACGTACGTAGGTAACACGCGCGTGACACTAGGCAGTAGACGCCAATCATTACGCTCAGAATCTATGCGCGAACTACGGATAGCTTCGCCTGAATTTGCCCATTCTGAACAAGTCCTTAGACTCCATGAACTCGTGTAGTCGGTCGCGGCAATTAAAATGTATGAAAATACTGTAGCGTTAGCGTGTACAATAGGGTGCCCGTTTGCGCCGAGCCTAAGAGGTTCAAAGGTTACTTAAGTGATATTCCAGATTGCGTGATATTTCATCTTTAAATCTAATCACCAAAAAGGCACAAAGATTTAATCCACACAGTGTCTGAGTTTCATTTATGCAGATGCATTCAAACAGCTGTTATAAGAGAATTTTGCAGAAATGTAATTTGTATGAGAGAACCTGAAATTAAAAATCCCTAAATAAGATTAATAATTAAAAAAAATACGTTTTAATAATCTTTAAGTACCTTGGCACAGGCTTCTTCTTTTTTTTACTAATCCTGTTTTCTACAATAATTGGCTATACATAAAATAGGTATTTAAAATCCTAATATTATAAATGTGAAAGTTTGTAAGGATGGATGAATGTTTGTTACTCTTTCACGCAAAAACTACTAAACAGATTTTGATGAAATTTGATATGGTACTAGTTTAGGCTCTGGATTAAAACATAGGCTACTTTTTATCCTGAAAAAGTACAGTATCACGCGTAAATATAGTATCTGGTATCCCACGATACCAGACACTATATTTACGCGGGCGGAGCCGTGGGAAACAGCTAGTAATAATTAAATCTGAGAAAAAATAATTTGAGGTCGTGGCAGCGATTATAAATCTAATCTTTTCTTTATTCAAAAAAGAAATCAAATAATTATTTTTTAAAAAGCTTCTTAAAAAATATATAATATTAATAGATCAATAAGCTAAAGTGACGTAAGAAAGTATATAAATAAAACTCAAAATATAAAAAATGTACAAAATTTACATAAGTAAAAAAGCCCAAGTAGAAAAGCCCACCCACAGCGTATGAGGCTCGATGGTTTCCCGGTTAGGAATGGCCGCATTGCCGCGCTGTATGGCCAGGGAAACATGCTGAGCCAGGTACGCCACAGTTCCGCAGCCCAGCTCACATAATATAAGACCCTCCACTTATCGTACCAGAGACCCTTCACGTATCGTATCGATTCCTGTCAAGTCTGTCCCCGAAATAAAATACTTTTGGACATAACAATACACAATGAAAAAAGAATCTTAAAATTAAGGGTCAGCTCACATCGACCACTATTCGGTGTGTTCAATTTGTCACTTGACTGTCAAATATTTATACGCGCGTTCAGTTTATCTGTTTGGATTATTTAAAAAAGTCGGCGAGCCCTAGTACTCAGTAGGTTGGTAGGTGTATATTATGTAGGTCTATGTTTTAGGTGTAGGTGTAGTTATTTATTTATTCCAGTTCATAGTTGAGACAGAACAACAACAATATTATAATTAACGTATAAATACTGATAGTTCCCTATAGTCACTGTATTGATAAGTAACTATTTAGTAAATAGCTTGAGTTTGACTTGACTTCTTGGAGATCTCCAAACTTTTTCAAATAAAAGACTTGACCTGCCTTTTGCATTTAATGCTTTTGGCCTCATCTTGTTTTAATTAAACAGAATATGTAGCTAGTAATGACGTTACAGTTACTGGAAATAGTAATTAGTTCTCGTGGTTTTCGCTTTGATTCTATTCAGTTTCTCTTGGCAATATCGCTAAAAACATTAAAAACATCTTTCCTTAATTCTATACAGTTGTGGTTTACATATTATACGGTTTAGACGGTGAATTTTCGGTATAAAATTATACTGCCCTATATTTTAATTTTCTATGCTATCAAAAGGAATTTTAATCCTCTTTTCATTTAATAATTTAAACGTTACTAGAGGTGGGACTGATGTCGAAATTCGCACGTAATAATTCGTTATATAATTTTGAAGTATGGACTTTATAAGGATTCTTGGGGCCGATTCACACCGAAATGGCAGCGGAGCGGCTAGCAGCACAACTGTCATCTTCATAACTATAAAACACAGTTTCGCTTGAGACAACCGCCGCCGCTCACGGTCGCCGATGGCCGCTAGCGACCGCCGGCGGCCGTGAGCGGCGGCGGTTGTCTCAAGCGAAACTGTGTTTTATAGTTATGAAGATGACAGTTGTGCTGCTAGCCGCTGTGTTTTTGTAACTGTGTTTTATAATAATGAAGATAAAGTCTAAAATTATATGACAGTTATGCTGCTGGCCGATCCGCTGCAATTTCGTTGTGAATCGGCCCTCCTAGATTGAAGGCTAGGCTGCCTTCTTAGATTGAAAAGAAATATATTAATATATAGAAATATCATGACAGACTGAAAACATAAACGTGTACCAAAATTGTATCTTCATGGTATCTTCTATCAACACACATTTTGCTTACTCTAGACATTACCCGTGAAATCGTTCGCGCAAAAGAAAATATACTTTATTTTTTGCAGACTATCCGTGTGCCGAATTTCGTTCAAAATACATGAAGACTTTTCAGTGTGAAAGACAGATAAATACACACAAACTTAAAATTTATAGTAATGTGCCAATATGATGGCACATTATTATGTTCATAAATATACTACTTTTAATTTTGGCATAATGTACAAGTTCAATGGGATATGGACGTTACACGTGAATGAAGCGAGGACAAAAGCTATATTGTACATATAATAATATGTTACTAATTAATACTTAATTATTTCGAAAGAGAAAATCATTAACAACTATTAATTCGCAAAATTATAATTGTCTAGTTACAATTTTCTACGTATTTTACTTAGGGCTTGTTTTAAAATTTCCTGATACGTGTCACATAACTTATTTGGATGTTTTGTCTCTGTCGCTCGATAAAAAGTAAGCAGCGACAAAACTTCCGAATAAGCTATCCGACACTTATTAGAATATTGTGAAACAGGCCCTTAAACTAACACAAGCACAAAATGTTCTATTTATATGTAAATTAGTGCTAGTACTAATATTAAATGCTAGTTAGTGTCTTATACTTTGAACAAGCAATTCTTGTAAATATAATATCAGAATCTCGGAAATGGCTTCAATAATTTCCATTAAATATTTTAGTATGCAGAGGGTTTGGGGGAAAAAGTCGATCTAGCTAGGCTTCCAGGAATGCGTATTTTTGAGTTTTTGTATATTTTTTCTTTATTTGCGTAATTAAGATATGAAGCCATTTCGCTCCCTAATTGTCAAAGCGCTTGGCTCATCTACGTATGGACATTTTGCGTTGTTGGCAAATAACACGGGTTCGAGTCCCAGCCAGACTAATATTTTTGTGAATATTTTTTAATAATAAAATTGCAATCTGGTTATTTTTTTCATAGCGTTGAGTAAAGCTTGGTCTTCCAGGTACTATATTATAATTATGCTTATAATCAATGCTAATATTTTAAAGAATACAATTAGATTTTTTGCATTGAATAGGCTCGATACTACCGAACCAATTATTATTTATGAAATTTGGCGCGTAAGAAAAGGACATAGGGTTCTTTTTATCGCGACAAAATGCCTACAGGATTTCTATTTGCCCACACGAAGTCGCATGCAAAAGAGAAAACCACAAACACAAATACACAAAATTATAATAGGCTAGACGACAGATTTTTTTTTATCCCATAAGTGAATGGTAGGCAGGCAGGCGAACAAAAAATATTATATAAAAATTCAATATATTCAAAGATACAACTAGTTGTTTACAAAATTTAGTAAAGCGAGTGAATGCCTTCCATACAAAAATACTAAGTAAACTGTGGTCTGTGACGTCACGATTAGGTAAAATTGTATAAAATATAAGGCCGCAGGAACATATTAATGGTAAATATCTCCGAGTCCGCTTCAGTTCATACTTACTATAATTAATGTTTTTGTATATCTATATACCTGGTGTTTTTTGTGGCTGGCAAAAGGGCTACGACATAGATATAGCATTTTGTAGGAAACAGCAGATTTTTTTTTTCAAGTAGGAAAGTTGACCCCATAGTAAAAGTTCCTTATATTCAAGAGTATATTCACTCCTGAAAGTTTGGACACTGACTTAAAAAAACACCATGTAGGTATATAAAAGAAAGCCGTGTTAGTTACACTATTTATAACTCAAGAACGACTGAACCGATTTGGCTGAACATTGGTGGGGAGGTAGATTAGAACCAGGAGACGGATATAGGATACTTAAGTGCCCCGTTGAGTCTGTCTGTTTGTATGTTCGCGATTATCTCAAAAACTACTGAAAGTATTTTCATACCGTTCACATTTACCGACCGAGTGGTTCTTAAGGAAGGTTTAGACTTTAGGTCGATAATAATTTGTTAAGGTTTTGTATTAATTGTTTGATTTATGACGATAATTGTTGAAGGTATCGGCAAAAGCCGTTTGGGAACTTTTATCGAAAACGCTGCCTAACCTAACCCGTTGGAGATAAATAACAAAACAATGTATGGTGGGATTGTTTCCCTTTTATAGGTCTACAAAAACTCCGTGATGGCATAGACATGTCTATATTTTAAGGATAGGTTACTATACCCATTCTAAGTTTAAAAAAATTATCACAAATAATGTGTTTTTTTCAGAAGCTATTTAGACGGATGCAATTTAATTATCCTTATCTAGGAGATTATATCTAGGAGATATCATAAAATGAAAAAGTACGTGTGAAAATTTATTATAAAATATATTTTTTTACTCTGTGCTACTACTATATTGCAGTAGGTATATTTACTAAAGAAGTTTTTTGCCACGAACACTCCCACGCGGGCGAAGTTGCGGGAAAAAGCTAGTTACTTATGGTGTAAGCTGTAAACTAATGATGTAAGTAGGTTTTTTTACTAATCTTGAAAAAAAATAACGTTTTTATATTTTTACATGTATCAAATTTCTTAAGTACACATAAAATATTATAATTATTTTTTACGTTTTTCAAGTAGTTATACTTTAATATTTCTGAGTATATAAATTAATTATATTCGTAGCGAAACTATCACGAAGAGGAAATTATATACGCACAAATAATGACTATGCGGCAAAACTATCATCAATATTAAATGCAGAACACACATTGAAACTCGCATGATATAAAGTAAACAGTTTGTCAATCCACACCTACTGTAAAATGAGGCACAGATAACTGAACAGAAGCGTCATTTGGAACTTGTGTAAATGTACGTCAACAATGTTGGCTTGTTTTGGTTCGAAATTTCTGTCGACCAAGGTTTAACATTGAATATACCGACCTTCAACGGCGTTTTTTTTTTTTTATAATATATTTTCATTATTATGGAAAAAATCACAAATAGGCTAACTAGCTTTTTATCTCATTATTGCAAATTTCATATAATATTCGCTAAATCGCTAATATTATATTATTCAGATGAGTTTCAAAATGAGTCTAATATTATGTCAAAAACTTTTTTCTCATATACTATTGCAATTGTACAAGTATAATAAAACATACTTTTACGTATTATGTAAGAAAAGTCCATTCTATACGGTTATCGACTCGTATGTTACGACCTCACACAGCTCAGCGGTTAAGCCTCTGGGCTGAGGAAACGAACCGAACGGAAGCGCTTGATGAAAGACCATTTTTGTTCGTGATTTTGAGCACCAAGTAGTTTTCTCTCGTTTTTAAATGTGATTTCGATTTTTCTAGACGTATCTTTGCTCTGTCATCCAATCGTTGCTCACAACATTTGATGACTTTGATTGTGTTTTCGCTTCGAAATTATAGCTTTTTTGTAGGCTTCACATACGTCGAAATTGGAAAAACCCCAAACCAATTTATAGATCCCACTGGATGTTATTTGGGGTTAGGTTTTCAAAATTCCTGTCTTCATTATACATAGATCATAAGTATTCAATATTAGTTCAAGCAAAAGGTTGACACTTAGTAATAAATAAATAGATGAATAATAACCAATTACCCGTATGGACGGCGTACTTATATTGGTGAATATGATCACGGCCTAAGCACAGATTAAATATGAACACATACATAGCCACATAGTTATCGAATTGATTGCTCTACTATTACTAGCATACGGTGTGTCTATGATTGTGTGGAAAAATCGTGGGCCGTTGAAGGGGACGTCAATATTTTCAAATTTGGATTGTGTTGGATCGATCTATGAATGCTGTTTCTCTGTACGTCAGTACATAGATTTTCTAGTCTATGGCCTAATCGTCGTTGGTCCAATGACCAATCGCAAGCGCAATCACTGATGACACACTTCGAACATGGCGAATAGATTAAAACCTCGGTGAAGACGAGCCACAAGTGAGCGCGATGGATCATCGATACGGTTTTCCTTACGGATTATGAAATGGATCAGGAAACGAGCAGCCAGATCGCCTGATGGTAAGCGATTACCGGCGCCCATGGATACTCGTAACCCCAGAGAATCACGAGTGTGTTCCTTCACGGTTGAGTCCTTAAAATCGCCAACCTTCCTAGGGCCTCTGGTAACCTTTCACTCGGTAAAAAACAACGCAAACGTTATTTCACGCCGGCTTTTTGTAAGATCGTGATATTCATCCGGTCGAGCCGGCCCATTTTTACCGAAGCATCCGGTCGCCCATCTGTAGTATAACTGCCATATTGCCGACATATTTTCAAGTGGACCATTAAATTTCGACAATGGCGGGTTATTAAATTTACCGGGTTTGGTTGTTCTATTGATCAATTAATTTCCTGCCAAATCGAGCGCTCAACAATCTATTGTTCATTATTATTTATGATTACTATTAATTAGATTCTGTACAAAATCTATCAATATAATACTTAATGGTAACCTATGAAATATTTGCGATTTGATTGGTGGTTGGAAAAGTGCTTTGTTATAGAAACTGAAATAGAGTTATAGACCACTAAATCCCATTAATTTTTGCAAGGATATATGCATTAACATGATCGCTTAAAATAATTGATAAAGATTTAAAATTAGCCAAGTCTAGCTACACCAACGTGCAAATACTCGTGCCGTGAAACCTCTAAAAACATTCCAACTGTGAGCCGATTCACCAGTTCAGCACATAAACCATTCCAAATTTATTTTGCACGTACATTATTTTATACCACAATACAGTTACGATAAAGTCTTTTATTCTATAAACCAAACTGAAACTTCAGCATTAATTAATGGCGATCGGCGGATAGATTTACGTTCCCAAAAGCCGGTTGTGATCTTAACTAAGTAGTTCTATCCGATTCACTAAAGTTACCTTAGATAGTTCACAGATTTATAACTTTATTGGTCTAAGTCAGGGTTTCTCAAAGTGGGGCTCGCCATTCAACGGTAGGAGGTTCGCGACTAAATTTACGTAACGGCGGCTTGATAACTGGCAGGCGAACTTGATAGATTTTTGGGCAGCTAGACAGAAAGAGTATCTCTAACTTTCTCGCAAAGCGGTGAATTTCCTTTTACCCTTTGCTACAACACAGTTATGTGTAGGTATTGACACCTGATAAAAACAAAATACCTGATTCGATTCGATGTTTTTAATTCCGTCCAATAACCTTATTTTCTTCAACAGTAAATTATATTATTTGGGCCTCCGGGGAGGAGAGAATAATTAGAGATAAGTTGTCATCAAAAAACTTTAACAGGGGTTTGTGAAGTCAAAAGCTTGAGAACCCCTGGTCTAAGTAGGTAAATGGATTTTTACGACTGTAACATAATATTTGTGAAATGAAGACTTAGGTTTTTATGTTATTGTGTTACATAAGTGACCTTGTCAAGAATTAAAGGAGATCGGAAAGTCGCCATACACAAAAAGAAAATAACTTTATACTCCAATAAAAATAAATATATCTATTGGGCCACTAGATGGAGCTTTTACGCATCAAATTGACAACTCACAGCGTACAGCGGCAATTTACAGTTAATAATAGACTATACAGATATGATGACAACGATTACCATGGATAAGTACGTATTTTGCACATAAATTCTCTGATATTCAGAGATTCATAACTTTTTATTCCCGCTACATCTATTAGTTGTAATGTCAATTACGTAATGAAATTAATAACAAGTTTGTTTGGAAACGCAATATGCTATATGATTAATGATAGATGTCGTATTCACGTTACGAAAACCAAAAACAAGAATTATTTTTCTTGGTATAAATATATATAGTATAGAGGGATCCACAACCCAAGTAACATTTTTTTCTCATAAAACTAGTACCTACAAAACTGTTGAACTGTAGAAAAAGAAAATAACTTTATACTCTAATAAAAATAAATCTATCTATTGGGCCACTAGAGATTTTACGCCTCAAATTGACAATTTACAGCATAATAACCATAGACTATACAGATACTCGTATGATGACAACAATTACCACAGATAAGTACGTATTTTGCACATGAATTCTCTGATATTCGGAGATTCATAACTTTTTATTCCTAATTCCTAAATATATAATATAGTTTTTTTTTTTGTAAATAACCTTTTAAGTACCTACTGTAAAACCACATTTGTTCGAAATTTGGCCTCTCTTGATGGAAAATCAGACAGGATTCGCCTTTCCTTTGTGTCCTTTTATTAATGCTAGAATAATGCGTAAATTTTCGCTGGCCGAAAATCGACCGTGTAAATGACAATTCGGCTAGGTCGCAAGGCAAAAAGATCAGCGAGGCTATATTTTGTTAAGCGACACGCCGCACGGCAAAATCGCCCATGTAAGTCCCCCAAAAACAAGTGTTCGATTTTTCGGGCGTATGCATTTTAAATGTTTAATATTATCTTGTATTGCCTTGCTTAGTTATATATTATCGTTTTATGAGAAATTCTACGAAATTGGGCTAGTTAGCAGAGTGAAAATTATAATTATTACATTTTACTACCTGAATTCCATTTCTCGTTACTATTTGTGATCATATCCGCGCGTATATATTATGCGCGGTATCGCATTCACACACGCGTTTATAGCGCGTGAGCGAGTGAGCGCGCGGATAGAAACATTATGTTCACAAATAGTAACTAGAAATGGGATTCAGAAGTTTACAGCACTGTATAATGTAGGTATTTTGATCCGGTGGTTTGCTAACTGAAGGATATAATTTACTAAAGGATTGCCCCTTGTTAATGCCTTCCAAAATTGTTAATTAACTCACTTACAAACGTGTGACCTTTCAAATAAAATTATGTTGCTGTTTGAATATTAAGTTGTTTTTTGTGTTTTGGTTACGTGTAAAAACCACATTGATCATGCTTCTAAAACGTAAAAATCCAATGCAGACATTGAACTACAGTAAATTTATGTATAAAACTTATTTAAAAGCTAAAATTAACTAAAATGTATTTAAAATATTTACAAACTTTAAAAGTAAGTAAGTACTAAAAAAATAATAACTACTCCAAAACTTTAAATGCTACAAAACAAAGAAATCTCGCAGGTCGTCCCCACCAGGCAGAGTATCTAGAAGGCTCAAAGAGTTTCCTCGCTGGATTGCGATACTTATTCTCTGGACCAGGTAGGTGCCGGCTCTGGGGTCTCGGGTGGCCTCAATGAGTTTTTTGGAGATATCTCTGAAAAGTTTGTGCGCACCCAGACCCCATGTACCTAGGGTTTCAACCCCAAACGGTTTAAATGTGAGATCCCCACTAAGGTTCTTATATTTGCGCCGCTTGAGGTTTTCCGCCTGTTTGGCGGCCGCACCTGCAGATCTCGAGGTGCCCTGGACATGGGACGGAGCAAGTGTATCGACACAAGTAGCGTCCCATACAAGAGCCCGTCCCACTCTCCAAGGGACCAGGATCATACCGTCTGGTCTCCTGCCATTGTCGCGCGCCAAACCAGAGGGTTCCAGCACAGCTGGCACTCCGGCAGGGACAAGAGCCCGACGGATGAGATCGTTCAGGCAGTGATGTCGGGAGATGCGGCCGGCGCTTCGTTGACAGGACAGCCCGTGGTGTCCGAGGCTATCCACGTTTGCACCACAAACACAGCGATGGGGGACGACGTGGGGGGTGCCAAGACGCAGGGAAGTAGCTAACCGGAAAGCTGTTCGATCCTGCAATGTGCACGTATTGGGTGACGGTAATGCTTGTAGCCAAAGGCCCGACTCCCACTTCTCCGCAGCTAAGAGGCGAGCCTGCTCCACAGGACTGGAGGACGTATTAAGAAGATTATTCCGTATCAGTCTGCAGAGTGGCTCGTCCCAGAGCCTTTGGGAAAAAGTATTGTCGGGCAATTCGCTACAAGCACTAGTTGCGCTCCAGACGTCCTTGGCCTCGTCCAGAAAGGGAACTGTATTGGATTAGGATGGGTGTTGTAGTATTTTGGAGATAAAATAAAGATTATATAAATAAAAAGAGATAAAATAAGATAAAGTAAATCTAATTGCACACAGATTGCACGTTATTGAGACAGAAAAAAATAAGTTTGTGGCGGACCAATTAGCGCGACAACTCTGAATCGCGCTATCGAAGCTTTCTAAGATCGACACTATAATATATACGACATCTGAATTGCATACAAGTGGGCTTCGGCAGACCGGGCATACCACCTTACCCCGGTCGGAAATCTCCCTTTGGGGCTTCCATTATTCCCACATTGGTGACCCTCGACAGAACATACCACCTTCTGGACATCACCTTCACCCACCAACCCCTCCACACCACGCCAGCCAGACTCAGTCTCGTCGGGTACCTCGACCACCAGCCTCAACGCACCGCAGCCTGGTCGAATCCTCATCGGCTTCAACAGACACTACACGGACCGGTCAGCGAGCAGAGCACGAAGTATCTCTCCTGGTCAGCACACGTAGCTACAACGATCGGTTAGCAAGCAGAGCACAAAGCATCTCTCCTGGTCAGCACACGTAGCTACAACGATCGGTTAGCAAGCAGAGCACGAAGCACCTCTCCTAGTCAGCACCGACCGAGGTCAGTTCCGACTCACTGGGACTCTCCATTGGCACCTGGCGACACAAGCGTAAGACGCATCGAAGATTTCGACCTCTGGTCTTCGAGGGGAGTTGTGTGGTGGACCAATTAGCGCCACAATCCTGAAGCGCGCTATCGAAGTTTTCTAAGATCGACACTATAATATATACGACATCTGAATTGCGTACAAGTGCGCTTCGGCCTGACCGGGCGGGCATACCACCTCGCTCGGTCGGAGATCCCTTTCCATCCCTATGGGGCTTCCATTATTCCCACAAGTTACTACACAAGTAACTGAAGCATAGCAGCTAACCAAATGCAGCTACTAAACTATAGTATACATAAGTATTTGTATTTTGCTTAATCCGACTAAATATAGGCCATGTAAATATTACATTTAAGCTTAATTGAAAACCACACAAAATAATGCTTCCTTGTATTATTTTTGTCTAGATTTATATTTGAAGTTGATTTCTTGGCAAACTTTTAGTACAATCACACTCAAAAATTCCTCGCGCCAATAATGTACCATTTATTATTGTATTATCGAACTCATTGTTTTTGCAATGTTTGTATCCATTTGGCAAGAGGGAACATCTCGGCTATACTTTGTGAACAATTAGTTAAGACAGTAATATCTAGGCGCAAGCTTTTAAATGTTCGGAGATTCGAGAATAAATCGGCTTCTTTGAGAAGTATTCCCCGTACAGTCGCAAACTTAAATGAAAATGTAACATTTATTTATTTTAAAACAATATATATTATTGTCTTTTGAAAATATCACAGAATATTATTTACTGTGTGAATTAATATTTAAAATTAATATTTCCAAGAAACTTTTTTGAATATATCAGCTTTCTAGGAAGAGGAATAAAACATGGAAGGAGTATGAAAATCAAAGCCATAAGCAGCTATCTGTCTCACAAGACATAAATGGCAAAAACCCATTGGAGTGAAAGAGAGAGCAAATCCATGCCTATTCGTTTTTTTAAGGTTGTCACGGCGTTGAAGATCCTTTGGAGTCCATTTTTACGACTTCATTTACACTATCATGTAGGATAGGGAACAATATATGTTTTTCTCTTACTAATAGCAGGGTCTCTATGCTATAGTTATTACTCTGAGACAGCTCCAAAGTTTTAAAATGGATGATTACAGTTCCGTTTTAAAAACGTCACACAAATAAATCAGCAAAGGAATGGATTGTCGGATTTAATTTTCAAACATTCCGAGAAAGTTCCATGTTATTTCCTCCAGTTGATTTATATTTTAAATCTGCGAATGTGAAAATATAAATTTTTATTAAATTCTTCCCGGAACGCGATAAGTATGAATAAGTAATAACTTCTGCGTAACATTTCGTGATATAAGCTGCTTTTGAAGTTTTAATATTTCTATAAACATTCAACAAATGCCAGGAAAAGTATGTAGCGCAAGTAATACATAGAAGTGGTGTAAAGTTGGCTCATTGCCAGATGTGCTACAGTAGTGTTTGATATGCGTACCTACAGAGTACTTCCGGTTGAATGCAAAGGGGTATTAAGATACCATATTACTCTATAAGTCTATACGAGCAAATCTTGTATATATATAAGCTTTGGTAAAATCTATTGCAGAAAATCTGAGCAAACTTAAATGTATAATAAATTTTAGTGAAAAGTCGAAAGAAAACAGAAAAGTCGTATCACGATTCGAAAATTTAAATTTTATCATAATCCTTAGGCTGGGGCTATATTGTCCGGAATCCGGTAGGCCCGGGATAATTCAGAGCACTGTAAATGAAGCCCTGAGCTAATACCAAAGAGCCGAAAATCAAAGTGTCTAGTGTCGAGCTATAATAATATTATACGACATTGACATTTGACTCGGCACTTGTGTGTTCGATTTTCAGCTCTATTGTATTAACGCAAAGTTCTACTTCTAGCGCTCAGAATTTTCTCCGGCCTTCCGGATTCCGGATCGTATAGTCCCAGCCTTATCTCTTTAACATTTACTCCAAATTATGTGCAGTAAAAGGAAAAGATCTCATGTTTTAAACACTAGAGACGATGAAACTTATCTTTTGGAACGAAGTTCCTTATGGCGCGTTGCGAATTGTATTGGGGCTGGACGGATTATAGGCACGACACTTTTTACCACTCGAAATCACAACGTAATAACGACTATTAGGAAAGATACAAAAAACGACCTTATCACCTTGACAATAATGTAGAATTTTGCAATTTCACATTGTGACTGTTATGACTGCTACATATTGTGACTAGCTAGCCGGGCCTTAGGTATGCGAGCGGTGCGACGGAAGAGCGCTTGATGTTATTACTCAGTACGGAGCCGGACTTCGCGGCAACACTGCGAGCAGCAAGCAACTCGCCCTCTCACCCCTGTCCCTACCTAAGGCGCGGCCAACTAGTTCCGCGCGCACTATATATACTTAGTTCAACTATTTGTTTTGTATAATATAATATATAATATCTATACAGATAAACAAAATTGAAGTGTCTGTTTGTAATTTCAAATTAACAGCTTTTATTTTCACTTAATGCATTTAAAAGTATGATCGGTACTTATTATAAAATATAAATTGTTAACATTTTTTTGTCCGTCGGTCAGTCTGTGTGTTTGTTCCGGCGTTCCGGTGTTGTATGTATATATATATATATATATATATATATATATATATATATATATATAGCCTATGACACTCACAAATAATGTGGCTTTCTCTTGGTAAAAGAATTTAAAAAATCAATTCAAGTAGATTCAGAGATTAACGCCTTACAATCTCGGTAAGTCACAAACTCACAAAGAACCAAACTTTACCTCTTTATAATATTAGTATAGTCAAGATGTTAGCCGCGACTTCGTACGCGAAAATGAAATCCTGGAAGAATCGAAAGAGGAATATTTCGGATTGTGGTCACCCATTCTAGTTGAATCCATGACCGGCGTTGCTTAACATGAGTTAGCGCTACGACCATAATAGAACTGCTCATTTATTCCTCCTGGTCTTAATATACATCAATGTATAGGTGGAATTCAACTGATCAGTTATCCTATAGCATTTTATATTTATACTCTTTAGACTGACCTAACTTTTATATTTATGAACCGATTGAAATAAAAAAACATAAAATATTAATTGGAGCAAAAATTTAAATAGACATAAACGCGTCAGTGAAACCGCATTCAAATCGGTTAAGGCATTGACAAACAAATATCGCAGGAACCCTACATTTTTTCGCAATAAAATTAGCCTTTGTGTTAATCCAGATTCTAAACTACTACCATACCAAATTTAATCAAAATCCATCCAGTAGATTCTGAGATTAGCGCGTAGAAACGTACAGATAAACAGACAAACAGACAATAATTCTAAAAATTATTGTCTAGGGTTCTATGTCGTTCATAAAGCCGCACTGTAGTAGTTTTTCTTATATATTTTCCGAGTACAGACAGCGACCATTTACGAATTTATTCCATTATGTATATATAAAGATGTTTAGATATAATCGGACTCTCGAAAACGGCTGCAAGTATTTCCATGAAATTTTGTATTCACGGAGTTTTGGGGAAAAAAAATCTATGGACGCGTCATGCCACGTCAATTTGGTCCCGTGGTAAGTTCTTGAAGAACTTGTGTTACGGGTACCAGACAACGGAAATATATTTAATACTTTTTGTACTATACATATATTTAAGATTTTTATTATAATACATTATATTATATTATCCATGACCCAGGAAAACAGAAAAGCTTTTTGTTCCTTCGGCGAGATTCGAACCCGCGACCCCCGGCTTGAGCACCAACACGCTCAACCACTGACCCACAGAGATCGTCGAAATCTATCTAGCTAGGTCTTATATCTCGGAAACTGCGCATTTTTAAGTTAAGTATGTTTTTGTTTCGTCGCGTAATAAAATATGAGTGATTACGATTTCTGGCAAATTGGTGTCTCGGGTTCCAATTATACATACCTACCTATATTTTTATGATTTTTATTCTGTTATTTTTTTTTATAGATTTTTTTTTTCGCTCTACTAAAACTCCGAGCAAATCTCCTAGATACTTACAATTATAAAACTTTATGTTGCTTAAATAGTGCTTTGATATTCGATACGAGCATAGGTAAAGTTATAGGAGAGTAACTGTTTCTCAAACACACAGCGCCATGATAGGAATGTAACGTGCTATATTGATATATATTGGTATCACACAAGTATACCAAACAAAAAATATGTTTTTAATTAATATTCCCTGGGCAATACTAGATGCGGTTATAACTGCTGAACTAATGTTAAAGCCAGATGCTCGACAATTGCAAAACCATCTCTAGAAAGCTTTTCATGTGGTCTCGCGTTAAGGAAGTAATATTATAACGTTAAAATTAGGTTAAAATAACGTTAACATCTCACACTGAAACGTCACGCGACGCGTCGCGGCGCTGCATTTTATATGTTAAAAAAAAGTTTTATTTCCTTATAGGCTATTAAATAACACTCACGGAAATGTCCCTACGTGATGCCTTCGACTGCGGCACCGGTTCCTGAACATTAATAGATGGAGAGCCACTAGGATAGGGTCTAGGGTCTTTAACTGTACCAAATGTATTTAAGTTTATATTGTGTTTTTTAATTTTTTAACCTTTTTCCAATTTACTTTTGCACTGGTCTGGCAAGGTTAAAGCCCCGACTAAATGACCTGGATTTTTTTCCCCAACTCCTTAAACTAACACTATAACAAAGTTTCAAATTGCCTGAAACATGTTTTTGGGGATTAAAAAATTCACTTTTTCAAAAATGTTTATATAGACTTAGCCCCCCCGCCCCCCGCTTCTGACTAGCCAGACCTACAGTCTCATGCTGGGATACAATAGGAGAAGTATAGGACAAGGTTTCAGCTTGCCTCAAACAGCTGCTCTAAATTTACTAGAAGGTCTTGAGCTATAACCCGGCGAGAAAAACCAGCGTAAGAAACTCGTACGGGGCCATCTTTTAGCAGGATGCGGGAGTAATTGTTTGTCATCAGGCGCTAGGCGGTCCATTTGCTTGTTTCTGGATCTATTCCATAGATAAAATGTTTACTGGCCGTGGATACCCGCAACAATAGAGGAGCTACAAGTGCGTTCTCGAATCAATCACTATCCGTCTTATTTATTCGGTCGAGTCGAGTTTCGGGTCGAGTCGGCCCAATAATTTTTTTTTTTATAATTTTTACTTTTTCTATATTTCTCCTTTATATACAGCTAATAACCTAGCCTGATAGCAAATTTGAAATTTCTAAATCTGCTATAATTATGCTTTGAATTATGCTAATTCTGCCTACCTCTATTAATTCACCTCAATCTTTCAAAATCGCGTTTTTTGCCGCATAATATCTCCTAAACTATACTATACACACGATTTTTATGAAATTCAAAAGATTAGCTTGTGCCGCCAAAGACTTCTCCGCGTCAAACAGACCGCTAGCTTTATTACTAACGAAAATATGGGAGCACAAACAAGCCGCGAAACGCTTCGAGAAAAGATAGTTTCGGCCGCTAAATACTTGGCGACAGCGCGGCCGCGCTATCAGACAATAGAAGTAAGGTTACATATAAATACATAGAAGTAGCCTTGCAGGTGACCATATTCTTATTTCCAGGGTGTGCAGTCATCGATAAAATCATCAACCCTATTTATTATAGATTATTCTTTAGCACACAATTATTCTTTCACAACTTTTTTATATTTATTAATGCATAGATTTTGAACGTTTTCTGGGATTCTATTGTATAGGCGTATGCATTGACCTTTTAACGATTTGCTTACTTTACTTATTCTGATCACCGGGATTCTCGGCCTTAACCAGTACGCATATAATTCACAAAATCTTCTGAAATCAAGATGGCGTAATTTTTTCTTGTATGAATATATTTTATATCAAACGTCCCATCTTTAGTTTTGAAATCATTGCTTTTAGCATTCAAAGTAAAAGATATTATGATAACCTGTATAAATTAACAGTTTTCTAAACGGGTAGGTACCCTTGCATAGACTGGTACCAAAATTCAACGATTTAAAATAGTTTCTCAAGCAGAGCCGCTTTTCTAGAAAAATATAACATGTATTGTGATTGAACTGTATAACTGTAGAGCACTTCAGATCCTGTTTCATCAATTTGAAAAAACATCCACTCGCCATAACGAAGACAACGGATGTAGGACGAGTTTTTTAAAATAACATCCGCAGAAATATATCGTTAAACTTCTCTGAAAATATACTTACAAAAACAACATTTATGTAACGTAAAAACTTATATTTTCTTCTCATATATGGTGCGCTCGATTGAATAAAAAATAAAATAAACCTGATGCTACGAACAGGTCACAAAAAAAATAGGTTGTGAAAATTGTAGCCAATTCCGTAACTAAATTAAACTTCCTTCTTGCCATGTGAGACCTTAATAACATTAAACAGTCTTAGCGAACATATAAGGTATTAAATTATTATTTCTTGATCCATATATTGATCCATATACATATCTTGTCTTATTTTGATCGCTTCACTCCATGTGAAACATTTACTATCAGTCGGAGGAGCGTGTTAACTGCCCAAAATATGTGCTTTAAATTACAATAACTATCATCATCATTACCATCGACAACCATAACTTTGACTACTGAGGCACAGCTGTCCGGGGACACAAGTGATAATTTGGAACACAAGGAGTATTAGAACTTTCGACAAAGCGTTGTATGATTACGTGCAACGCCGATACCACTGAAAATGCCTTCACTAATCCGATTGCAGTGAGGTAGCCGCCTTTGTTAATACAGGGCCTAATCCACTACTATGCCAAATTTGACCAAAATTGATTCAGCCGACGATAGTAACAGACATATTTCGCATTTATTATGATTTATGTTACTAACATTTTCCCGCAGCTTCATCCACGGCAAAATGGGTTAAATACATGATAATTTATATCCTTTGACACTCACAAATAATGTGGCTTTATGGCAAAATAATTGTTGATGTTTTTTTTTTTTAAATCATTTCATTAGATCTAGAGATAACCCTCTACAATCTCGCTAACTAACAAACTCACAAACTTTACCTCTTTATAATATCAGTATAGACTCGTGTGATGTGATATCGATCATAGTTTAATTAATACACAATATATCTATGTTCATTAGGGGATCCACCTCAGCCTAGATACCATCGCGCTAATTAGAGGGCCACTCCAGGGTTACGTGCCGAGAGGGCGTCATCGATTTCCACTTTTTGTAGACACTTCAGTATAATATTGATATCATAGCTACCGCGAGGGTTCAGTTTTAGAAAATCTAAATTTATTTTTGCTTTGTGGTTATTACGTAATACGTAATATTAGAAGCCAAAATATTATGTTGGGTAGAGTTCTAGAGCCATAAAGTTATTGGTATACATTTCTTTATTTATACACATTAATCCATACGGCTACTCACTGGAAATAACCGCTCGAAATAAGTAAAGCTTTAGAATGTTAATGTGGTGATACAAATAAAGGAAAAAGGGCCTACAAAAGAATACAAGAAATTCTATTATTCCGATTCAAACATCACAACTGGTCTGAGCGGCTGCTTCTAATTTGAATTAAATGTATATTAAGCGTACGATGTTATAATAACATTTATTTCTATCCGATATTATTAAAATGTAATCTGTATAATGTGTAGGTTGGCCGTTGTTAGGTATTTGTGTAAAAATATTCTCGTTTAAGAAAGATTCGTTTGGAAGGCTTTTAATTTTTAATTTATACCATTATTACGTCTTATCTTTAGATTTTTTCAATAATAATAGTTACTTTAGTTTCACTGGCAGATAGCTGATGTTATATATGTTAGATTTTGGGTTAAATTGGACGACCTCTCTGGCTTAATGGTTAGACTTTAGCGAGTCGCGGGTTCGAATCCCGAAAGGAAACAAAGAGTTTTCAATGTTCCTGGGTCATGGATGTGTATACTATAATAATAATCTTAAATATAATCCCCCTTACTAATTGTTTTAAACACTGACGGATAGTGTCGTAGTGCGCTTTTCTTTTTCCCGACAGTCCTCTCAGTCAGTCACGGCTGCTGGTTAGTAGCCGAATCGTTGGGAAAAAGAAACTTGCACCGCAACATAATCCGTAAGTGTTTAAAACAATGAACAATATTCACGTAAACATAAGAAATCAATATGTGAAACCCCTTACTAATAAAAATATTTATACAGTGGATGAGCAATACAAATATTTTGTCCTTGTCTTATACGTAGGAAAAGTCGCTTGACAGACAAGGACAAAACATTGTATTGCTTATCCACTGTATAATTTTTTAATTTTAATTATATGTATAGTATAAAAGTATTCAAATATAATATACTTCCCGTTGGCTGGTACCTGTAACACAAGTTCTTCGAATACTTAGCACGGGCCCAGATTGACGTGATGTAAAGCGGCCACAGGTATAAACATTAATCATATACTTTATACGAGACACTCTTGTACAATAATATATATAATCGTTTTCTCGAAAAAGGCATCAATTATTACCATGAAATTTAGTATGCAGGGAGTTTCGGGGAAGGAAAATCGACCTAGCTAGGTCTTAACCCTGGGAAGCTGCGCTTTTTTCAGCTAATATGTGTTTTTCTTTCATCGTGCAACATTATGTCAATAATTTTGACTCTATTATGTCGAGTCCGATTGGCAGTTTGGTGTGCGTATGTATATTTTTTGCTTAAATTCGGAATGTAATACGTACGTAAAACATTTTTGTGTTAGTTTTTATTCTTTAAATTTATCAGAACTCCGCGCAAAGATCGGTAACCCGCGTACTAGTAATTAATATTAAATAGCGAGAGATTTTTTTCTTTGCGAGAAATTATAAGATATTCAATTCGTCCATATCAAAAATAATATGTACGTTGCAAAGGTTTATAGTACAAAACTTACCTATGCTACCATAAAAATGCTACCACAAACTAAGAAATATCAGCTCAAACGATTCGATAATTTCTTTCCTTCCCCAGCTGATGGGACGTACGATACGTGGCGTTCCTTTTGCACAAAATGATCGATTTTATCGCCCACATCGACTGGCATTCGCCATTGTGTTTGACAAAGGAAGTCACTTCAAAATTTAAACTTGAAATATATTTGAGAACTAGCTGATGTCCGCGACTTTGTTCGCGTGGAACTATGAATGGAATCGGAACCCTATTTTTTAACCGGAACCCGGAATAAAAGTAAGGCCTTAGTAAGGAGTAACTAAGGCCTATAACTAAGGCCTTAGTTACTAACATCAGCTATCTGCCAGTGAAACTAAAGTAATTATCATTATTGAAAAAATCCAAAGATAAGACGTAATAATCGCATAAAAGCCTTTCAAACGAATCTTTCTTAAACGAGAATATTTTTACACAAATACCAACGGCCAACCGACACATTATACAGATTACATTTTAATAATATCGGATAGAAATAAATGTTATTATAACATCGTACGCTTTATATACATTTATTAAAATTAGAAGCAGCCGCTAAGACTGTGATATTTGAATCGGAATAATACAATTTCTTGTATTCTTTTGTAGGTCCTTTTTCCTTCGTTTGTATCACCACATTAACATGCTAAAGCTTTACTTATTTCGAGCGGTTATTTCCAGTGAGTAGCCGTATAGATTAATGTGTATAAATAAAGAAATGTATACCAATAACTTTATGGCTCTAGAACTTTACCCAACATAATATTTAGGCTTCTAATATTACGTATCATGTTTTTATCTGTAAAAATAATACCATTTACATTTCCTTTCAACTTTCAATAGGTATGGACTCCCTCTCTCTGCTGTACGCCGTGCCTGCTTTGAAGGTCACGCAACCACCGCGCAGTATCAACCGTGCAGTTATGAATCGACGTCAATAATTTTAAAGGATAATCTGGCCAAAATTTAAGGGGGTATATAATATATTTTCGGAACAAGAATCGAATACTGATCTCGCTCCTTGAATAATTATTATTTATGTTTCATTTGAATACACTCTGTATTTAAAAAAAAAAAACATTAATATTCAAAAACTAATTCTCGTGAAAGGTTTATTATCTACACCTACATCTCTACCTACTATAATTATGGATTTTACTTTTTGTTATAACTTCTATACCCGGCGTCGTTGCCCGTTTGGTGACATCAAATATGATTTAAAGTGAACCTATTGGCAAACACAGGATACATTTCATCCCGAAAAAGGACAGTGTTCCCATGGGATGCCTATTGTATTTCCGCGGGCAAAAGCTTTTTATAATGATTAATAACTATACTTTTTATAAAATCTATAACCTGGCTGCGTCAATTATGTGGTCTATATTACAGGGGCTATTGTTACGAATCTAATAACACATCATTTATTAAAACTGGATCAGTAGCTTAGGCGCCACGATGGAACATACATACATTCATACATAGGCTTCCAAAATCATTACCCTTCCTTTTGGCTTCGCCGTAGTCGAGTAAAAAAGACATGAAATTAATACAAATAACGTTACACACACAACCTCCGACTAATTACTCGCAATACCATGAGTTTTATACAATTTTGTCACACGTTAAAGTTGACGTTTGTCAATCTGTCGTCCATATTTAATACTCAATATTTACATTATTTGTTCACATCTAAGAGGCAAAAGAACCCTTTTAAAGTTTAAACTTTCAAAACTTACCACTGGGCGACCACTAGTAGCTTTAATGCGGCCTTAAACACAACACGTAGTACATTTGCGGGGAGTTCGGTTCTTAAGTCAAACAGCCCTCGAACTGACTCACAACTTGTATCCTACACAAATTTACACTACGCAATGAAACTGAATATTTATGTTTCTAGCACGGCAACACTCTACTAGTGTCCGTATATTGAATGACCGGTCAAGATTTTGCTAATATTAGGAGAAAATTAATTTATATTATTAATAACAAAGGCTCGAAGAAAAAATACGCACTTAAAATTATGCACAAAATATATCCTTGCAACTAATCGTCTTTACAGTCAGAACAAGTCAGACGCATTAAAACAAAATTAGGTAGAACCCAAAAATTAAAAAAAAAACTAAAGATAGGCTATGACGTACATTTGACAGAACAAAACTTTATACAAGAAAAAGTTACGCCATCTTGGTTTTCACCATACCTCAAATGTCAACCATCTTGATTTCATCATACTTCAAGTGTCAAAATGGCCCCAAAAACTCCAAAAGTGGGGTCATTTAAGTGGATACAGTTTTTGGCTCTTCATGCCTCCTCATACCATAGAGGTATGAAAGTGCATCGCATAAATAAAGTATAATAAGATATCCAAGTAAAAATTACATAAAAATTAAATAATTAAAAAACCGGCCAAGTGTGAGACGGACTCGTGCACGTAGGGATCCGTACCATTATACCAATATTTTACATGTTAAACTTAATATTTCGTTAATTTTGTACGAAGTGTTCCAAGTAAGCCCATTTTATAATTTACCATCTATAACTCACAAACTAACAAAGTAGTATGAGCCGTTATAGTTTTCCTTTAAAGTTCATTACATGGACTACCATCATACATTTTTTCAGATTTTTCAAGCCAGCCGTTTAGCTTTTAGAGAGAACGTCCTATTTTAACAAAAAATGTGCTTTAAAGTTGATTATCTCGCAAATGAATACCTTAGTCTAAAAATCGTCTTAGCAACCTTGTAATGTTTTTAAAAGACCTATCTAATGATACCCCAGTCCCCACACTATGTGTAGACGTGAGAAAAAAAATCAAACCGACTTTACGGTACTCCGAAAAAAGTTTTTTGGTAATTTTATTTTAGCACTTTGTAGACGCAGTAAATTCACGACATATCCACACAAAGTTTCATCTTTCTAGCAGTAACCGTTTGGTCGGTAAGCCGAAGACGGACGGACGGACGGACATGACAAAACCATAAGGGTTCGGAGATGTGAACTACGGAACCCTAAAAATATACATTGTGGGAATCTGGAAAGCCCCAAAGGGAGATCTCCATCCGAGCGAGGTGGTATGCATGGTCAGGCCGAAGCTCACTTGTATAAATTTCAGATGTAAGATCTTAGAAAACATTCATTCTGCTCTCGAATTCCGATTCGGGTGGAAGTAAGAAGTGGTAACGCTTGACTGCGAAAGTTATTCTCTGTTAAGATTATATATATATTAAGTGTTGGTTAATATATATGAGTAAAGTGTTTATTATAGTATACAACACAGTGCCAGTGCCTTCTTCTCGGGGCTTCAAGCAGCGACGTGACGCCGGGATTTTCGCGCGATCCGTCACGACCGTTAGGTTTCCCGCCGCGATCGTTAGGTTTCCCGCCGCGACCGTTATTTTTAGACGCGACCGTTTTAACACTTTTCCACCTTCGCGATCGCTTCGCATAGCAATAGTGTAGTGTCGGTGTGTTCCTGCGTCCGAGGAACAAAGAAAGTAAGTAAAGTGTAATTGTACGATTAGGTTACACGCCAGTGGACTCCTCCACGCACACACCTCCCCCACCCCCGGATGCCGGGAGGGGTTGAATCTTTAAACTAAAAATTTCAAATTGAAAGCAGCCCCAAGAGGGTCAGTGTAAACTGCCTTACCATGGAGAACACCACGGTAAAGCTGTTCCTGTCCTTTTTGGATCAAAAATTCCCAGGAGCGTCAAAGGCCTGGGAAGCGTTTATTAAAGAACATCCTATCCCCACTAGCTCGCCGGCTTCTCCGGCAGCTACGTCCGAAGAGTCGCCGTCGTCGCTGTCGTCGCCGGAGACGACGGCGACTACAACGTCATCGCCAGAGAGCGATGACAACGAAGATACATCCCAGTCGGAGATGTCCTGCTCCGAGCAGGAGGCCTCCGAGGGGGAGGACGGTTTTCAAACCGTAAAAGGTAGGAAGACCAAGAAGAGGAAACGCTCGGACGGCGCTTCCTCTGCGGCCTGCTCCTCGCCGACGCCGCCGGCAAAATCCGCGAAAAGCGGAAAGGGATCAATTTATAAGGGATTTAAACCAGCATCCCCACCCCGTGCGGAACCCATGCAGACAGACGGCACAACAGCCCCGGCTCCGAACAGCCCCAAGGCCCCCAAATTGCCGCCTCCTGTTATAGTACAGGAGAAGGCAAAGTGGAACCTCATAAGTGCGGCCATAAATGAGCAGAGTATCAGCTACTCGTCAGCCCGTAACACCGCAAACGGTATCATGATGCAGGTCCTAACCCCAAACGACCATAGGAAACTGACTGCTTTTCTCAGAGAAAAGCAGATCGGATACCACACATATGCCCTGGAGGACCAACGCACTCTGCGAGTCGTCATCAAGGGTGTAGATAAAGAGCTCTTCACGGAATCCGTCCTCGAGGACCTCTGTAGACAGGGGATCCCCGCCAAATTATATTAGTATTTCTTTGCTGGGTGGTACATCCTGTGTACCTCACACAGGATGTACCACCCAGCAAAGAAATACCAGTACAACATGGTACTTGTCGTGCTTCCGCCCTCTCCGGAGGGGAAAGCCATTTTCAACATCAAAGATGTATGCCACATCACAGGCTTATCCATCGCACCCCCCTACAAAAGGGGAATGCCGGGGCATTGTCACCGCTGCCAACTGTACGGCCACTCAGCGCGGAACTGCTTCGCCAGACCGCGCTGCGTCACATGCCTGGGCGACCACGGCACGTCCGAATGTCCGCGTAGGAACCCAGCTGAGGAGACTACTCCCCCAAGCTGCGTCCTATGCAATACTTCTGGCCATCCAGCCAACTACAAAGGGTGCAAACGCGCACCCCAAGCAAAGAGGCGCAAAGTACCACCATTGAGAGGTGCCCCTCCCAAGCAGAGGTACGTCCCTGCCCCTCCTCCCTCCAAACCTGCTTGGGGGTTATCCAAAAAGGGTCCACAAGGACCTCCTCCTCAAAGGTCAACGACCCTCCCAGCCAGTCCGACAAAGGTCCCCCCCCCCCCCGCCAATAGGGCCACAGAAACGGGACCTGCAAAACCGTTCCCGACCTCCAATTTCGGCGCCGACATAGCGTTCGCAGCCAAATTTCTTAGCGACATCGATTCGATGGAGCTAAACATTTTCACAAAACTGCGAGGTTCCTTCGAGGACCGCATGTCAGCACTAGCAAGTCACACGGACTTGATAAACAAAATAAAGGAGTTCTCCTAAACACAAAAACATGCACCCGCGTGATTAGAAAAGCACCGGGGTAGACGCCGGCGCCTACCCCGAAGTCTTACACCAGACACGAACACACGTAAAGACATACGGACCGACTCAAACACGGGACCACCGGACTCGAACCCGGATCCGAGTTCGACTCCCACTAGTGTAGCCACACATAATTATGACCGCGACCGCGATATTGTTATAGAGAGCTCTATCAATACTGCGGAAGCACTCGACATCAAGACATTCGCGCGCGAGTCCACCCGACCGCACGCGGAAGGGGGGAGGGACGGCCCTCCCAGATCCTTAAAACTGAGCTTCTCTATCCCTACAAATACGCCGTTAGTTTGTGCTACCGCGCGTGAGCAACCACACTCGTCAGTGAGTGAGGAAGGGGTCGGACCCCTCAGTAGGAGGGACTATGGTCTCTCCAGACCTATAGTTTTCTACGGATATTTAGCTATTTTAAAAAACCGGTTCGCAGGGGGGAGTAAAACTCCCTCATCGTCTCCCCACCTAACGACAAGCATGGCAGTCACCAGACCGACTAAGCTCAGACGGCTAAAAGCCATTAGCGTAGACCCATTCGAAAAAAAAAAAATCTTAGAAAACTTCGATAGCGCGATTCAGGATTGTGGCGCTATTTGGTCCACCACAATATAAGGGCCTATTTCACAATCTACTAATAAGTGTCAGATAGGTAGCATTGTATGTTTTGGCTCTGTCGCTCGATGTAAAGTAAGTAGCGACCAAACTTCCGAATAAGCTCTCCGACACTTTAAATTAGAAGATTGAGAAACCGGTCCTGAGTATAGTATTTTGATAGGTAATGATATGATATGATAAATATCAATACTGTATATTGGCAATAATATATATCCGCATGTAAATCTCCTTAAAGTGAAACTGTATCTATTGTCGTATTTTTATGCAAAGCTTATCGAAGGCGAGGATGTAGGTGATACTTTATCCTATCGGGTATTCACTCACTCGACTTAGATATTCAAAACCTTGTAAATGTATTCTCAAGTTCGCAAAGGAATATATACTAACGCGAGCAAGATACAGACAAACATTAACTGAATATTTACAATCCTTGGATTTAAAATATTCCTACAATGCTTGGTCAAATAGATATTTTGTTAGGTGTCGTCGAAATTCGTCATTATTATTGCATTACATGTAAGGTTAACTAGGCTTGAAATTATAGTAATCGTCACGTTTTTCGGTAGGTAAAGTGGGATTTACACGGGTGACTATTTTTGGGGTGAGGCTTTAGTCACCCGTGTAAATACCGCATAAGTGAGAGAGCTGGAAATAGGAGACCCTAAAAAGGTCGACAATACACCTGCGTATACTTACACAGATATTACAAGCGGTGGTAAAATTAAATTTAAAAAAAATAAACAAAAAATAATTTTTTAACATTATTTTTTCATTAGAGGAGCAGGGCAACACATTGCGTATTTGTGCGCTTAAATTGTAAATAATGAGGTTTAAATAAAGCAAGAAAGGATAATCAACATTTAAAATGCTTTCATTTGCTTTGTGAGGGCAGGCCTAATCCGCGTTTAACGAGAGGCCTTGGCCTCGAAACGTATCAACTTCGCCTTCACAAAAGAAAGTTTAACACAATTCAATGTTGGACTGTGGAATTTATATTACATTGCAATAATATTTTCGTTAAATACTACGTTATATCCACGTATTATAATATCATTATTAATTCTGTTAACAATAGGTAACACCTGTAGACTGGCTTACGGTCGGTTGCAATAACCTATCTACCAATAACTGTTTGTTAAAAACGTCACCGTTGGTATCATTTGCCGGTTTTTTGCGACATAGCGACAGCGGGTCGCTGTGACGTTTTCAACAAATAGTTATTGGTAGATAGGTTATTGAAACGGGCCGTTTAAGCACCAACATGTATAACCACTGAGCCACAGAGGTTGTCCTCACTTTGATGGCGGTTCTTTCTCAGATTAATAACAACCTATAAGTAGTACAATTTCAATGCGAAAAAGTGAAAAAACGTTTCATAAGTAGTATTTTTGCGTCATTCAATATTCAATATTATTTTATATTTGGCGTTGTTTCACAAACAATAGAATCATGGTGACTACCAATTTGTAGTAGCTTGAAAACAACAATATCATTACTAGAGGTCGAAATTCGCCCATTAAAATTTCAAACTTTGAACTTTATAAAGGTCAGTTCACACCGCGACGATACGCTCTGAATATTTAAAATAGCTATAAAAAATTGAAATTTATTTACTACACAACAAAGGTACATGTTTCATATTATGACACCAGTCATACGCTGCACATGCGCTGTGTAGCGCCGTAAATCATGACATTTGAACTCTTATAATGAAACGTGTATCTTCAGGTGTTATGAATAAAGTTTGATTTTGAATAGCTATCTTAAAAAAATGCAGCGCCGCGTCACGTATCGTTTCGTTTCGGCGTGTTTGTCTCTTCGATAGAAAAAAATTAAGAGACAAATTGACAAACGTTAATGTGCAATAAAATTGTATGTATCAAACGCACGGTAGTGTGTGTTAATAATTTGAGGTAGTGTGTGTTGTTATTTTTTATTAATTTAATGTATTTCTAAGCATTATTTTAAAAAATATTAGCTTTTGCCACACCTCGTTAGGGATCACATAAACTTCAAATGTACCAAATTTCATACTCATCCGTACGCATAATCATCGTAAAACTGTACTTAATTTTTTTTCTTCACGTTTTTAGATATAATTTATGATTATGATGATGATTCTATTGTTTTACTTCAATGAATTCATGTGGGGTCAAAAAACCTCAAAACCCAGACTACATAGAGAGACAATGTGAATTTAAATGACTTTGTAAATTCCATTTGTAAGCTATAACTGTATATAAGTTCATTCTATCGGAAAATTACTTTAATAATTGTCTTCTAAGACTCAGAGGGCGAGACTCTATTTGAACTTTCTCTGTAGCTCTGAAAACCACAATCACGAGTACCTGCCTATTAATTTTCAATATATATATTTTTTATTCTCATAATGTCAATTAACCTACGTGTAATTGAAATCAGGCTCGGCGTAGACGGGCTAGAAGCGCGATCGGTCTCCCTCACATAACATTGATCATAGATTTTCAGTTGCCGCGACCAGCTACACGTGCGCGTCATGTATACCATACACACAGTCTATAAAAAGTGTGCCAATAGATTGTCGCATCACGGTATCCAGTAGCCCGTCTAAAGGCGCTGATAATTAGTATTTTCAGGACTATATCATATTAAGGCACTTATATGAATAGTACCTATCTATATAGTTTTGACAAAATGATCATAATCGATCCTACATTGATCTATATGAATCAATCACTTGCACGTGACAAGTCTGCGTGATTTACATTTTCACTTGATGGGGCGACTAGGCGACAATTGAAGGTGCCGTCAAGTGCACGCCACAGACACCTACCGATCGGCGCCCAAGAAAGGCGTCACAAGCACAACGCAGACATGGCATTCCTTGTAACCATGCCGAAACTTCTCAAGGCTCATCAAGTCGCGGTCAATAAACATTTCAATAGAGATCAAGCCATAGACCGCTTGATAGTAGCGTTAAGTCAACGGTGTAAACTTGTCAAGTGTAAACTAGTCGAGTGCACTACATCGTCCCTGAGACGCATACCGTGTATCCAGCCTTTAAAATTGTTGATTCTAAGGGTGAGACCAAACAATCGTTATTTTTTCCATACTAGAGTATCGCCGCGCGCCTTGTCAATCAAATAGGACTTCTCAATGAAACCAAATGCACCACAATTTCTGCCTACCGACAATCTGCGACTCGCAACTCACAAACGTTCGTTTGGCCTTTTCCTAATAGATTGGATAAATCTCGTTATGGAATGGACGGGCTCCCAGTGGCACAAAGGATGCGCTTTCATCTTATGTGTCCCTTTGTGGCATAATAACTGAAGTAAAACGGCTACTATACGGCTACTGTTCGGCTATCACGTCGCGCGTCGGCATAAAGTACCTTTATATATATACCTTTATTATTTATATACCTTTGGATATAAATATTTTGTGGGAATTTAGCGTTGACAGGAGTCGTATTTGTCGCGTAGATTCTATGAAACTTTTTATCAAGACTCTACTCTTGAATTCGTCTCTTATTCCTATTTAAGACTAGCTTTTTCCCACAACACCGTCCGCGTAAATACAGTATCCCACAGCAACACTGTTTCGAGATAAAAAGTAGCCTAAGGTATCCAGAGCTCAAACGACTACCATACCAAATTTCATTAAAATCCGTTCAGTAGCTTTTGCGTGAAAGACTAACGAAAACATCCGTCCATCCATCCGAAAAAACTTTCACATTTATAATGGTAGTAGGACTAAGTGGAAAAGGTTGTGTAGAACCAGATTCCAGCAGTGGGGTGGTAGTCTCATTTGAGTGATAACACAACTAAATGGTTATTGGTTACCCATCAATGCTGATGTGAGAGAGAAAACAAAAGATGTGCATATTAAACAGAAAAATCTTCATACTTACAAGAAAAAGTTACGCCATCTCGATGAGGACTGATTAAATGCTGCGGAAAGCAAATTTCAAAACATCAAATGTCAAACCTCGCCTGCTCCAAAAAACTTGGACACTTTTTGCCTCGACATACCTCGTCTATAAAATATATATGTCTATGTAACCCATAGTGCCGATATTATAAGAAGAAGTTAACATTAACGTTCATTCGTGTCGTTTTAATTTGTGGAAATATTTTCCAAAGATAAAATCTCGCTAAACACCCAGAAATCAAACTCGCTAAACAACGCATACAAAAGTTCATGTTTAAGCATATATTACGAGCTAACCGTGCAATACACATTATATCGTACAGAAAATTAAGCGCGACATTGCGACAATGGCGCGCCTGCCATAGCCGACTCAATGAAGTGTGCACTGGATAACGTGGATGCCTTCACTTCACAATAAATGCCCAGGGAATTGGGGCGAGTGCATAAGGAAATATTGTGCATATTGTATGTATACCTACTAAAAACCACAACAGAGAATAAGGTATACAGGATAATAGGTTAAGTTGATGTTGATCCTTTAAGGTTGTTGTTTTCATCATTGTCAATATTTTCATTAATAGTATAACCCTGTTTAAAGCGCCCCGAGACGATCAAATGGTTTGACTTAAACACGTAAATTTTGGTCTGAGTCAAACCAATTTGATCGTTTACAAAGCTAGTTTGAACGGTTTGTCGAACATATTATACGGATAAGTAACTCGTTTGATGGAATTACATATTTTTGTTTGTCTGACAGTGAAGTGACAGTGTAACTGAATAGTGCCGTTTGACAAACCGATCAAACCGACGGTTGCATCAAACACGTAAGGTTTGAGTCAAACCGTTTGACCGTCTCGGAGCACGTAAACAATTATCATCTGTCAAGAATGAAAATAGCTCTAAATTCAATCAACCCAAAGTAACATACATGTCTTTCAATACTAATAAGCAATTTCACTTGGTCGGATTATAACACACATGAATTTTCAACCATCGAGACGCTACGGCGCTATTTATATGTATGGGACTTAGCCCAAAATTCATACTAGAAAGCCAGAGTCAACGGCAATGAAAAGTTTACCAATGTGTCTACTTTAAATCATATTATATTATGTCACTTTGAAATACGCCGGGTATAGAAGTTGTGAGCAGGAATAAAATCCAAAATCATCGTAGGTGTAGATGTATATGTTGGTGTAGATACCTACTGTACGAGTATATAAGTATATATATATACCTAATACCTAACTAGGTAGTTAGGTTACTATTATAGGTGGGTAATTTAAATATAGATAAGAGTTTTAAAGTTCGTTCCGCTTCCACAATTGCGCAACTTCCGCAACATATCGTACACGCCTCCGAACATTGAAATTGTAGGCGTAATATGTACGAGTATAACTACACCAATGGGAATGTGGTGGCAAGCCCCAAAGGGAGATCTCCGACCGAGCGAGATGGTATGCTCGGTCAGGCCGAAGCCCACTGTAGGCATTTCAGGTGTTGTATGTATACCGCCGATCTTAGAAAACTTCGATAGTGCGATTCAGGATTTTGGCGCTAATTTGTCCGCCACACCTTCTACCTACACCGACCAATATAGGTATGTAATACATAACAACCACATTTTTAAGGTCGTTCGGGAATCGTCGCTTTTCAGACATAGACGATGACTGAAAAACGACGATTCATTGCCTCTTTAATGACAACAAATATGATTTAAAGTGAATACATTAATAACTATTTCATTACTCTAACTCTCATCGACTCTGGGTCAATTTTGGACAATTTTTATCTTTGACAGATTTGTTATTTGAGCTAATCTGACGATACGAAGTGACGAATCTGTTTTATGAACTTGTTCAAAAGGTTGCCAGCCCCTTATTATTTGTTTAATTATTTTTTTCCGCCATGGCGTCCGTCTTCGGCTTACCGTCGAAACGGTTAGTGCTACTACTGACCCATGCAAGATATTTTGAAAAACTTTACCGCAACTACATAATATTCTACTTTCATTTGCTGTGGACAAAGCTTTACTCGTAAAACGTACGCGAGGACGTCGGTGTTATCAACTAGATAGTCTGTAAACGGTAAATGAAGACTCTGAAGACCGCTAAAACGTCTCGTTGCATATTAAATTAAAACTAAACGAACTGTGGCTAATCAGTTTACGTATTTCGTTAGGTGTATGGTTCCCTTATTTTAGCCAGTACTTGATTTACCTTAATAATTTTAACATTTTCTTTGTGACGAAGAATGGTGCGAAAGTGTTGTTTTAAACCAAAGTAAAAATGGATATTCAAGGAGTGTGATCGGTAGGTACTCGATTCTTGTTTCAAACATATTTTGAACATGTGACCTTAAGTTTCGACCAGATTATCCTATAAAAATTAACTTCGATTCATAACCGCGCTGTCGATATTGCGTGGTGGTCGCGTGACTTTCAAATCCGGTGCGGAGTACAGCACTGCGAGAGTCTCCAATGTGTACTTAGTGAGAATTGTAAGGAAATGTTAATCATGTTATTTTCTCCAAATAACGATTTTTTAACACGCTTTTATTAGCTCGGGTTGTATGTGTCTATGTATGTAACGGAATCTTTGAGCTTAATTTTCACCGGTTTCTAGACGTCTGATCAACTTGAAACTTTGCACACGTCTTAAGGGCCGATGACAATAATTCAATAACCCGATAAAAATTATCTAAGCGTGTTTTTTTTAGTTTTTTTAAACTATTATATTATTTATATTTATGCATAATGTTATTACAAACGTAATATTATAGCCTAATGTTAGGTAAAATATTTCATTTGGATAACAAATGTGCTCTGTAAAATCTTCTCAGAGAGTTTTCATACAAAACATGAAATATAAAATGGTTTACAATTTTACCAGAGTTATTTTACATTTAAGAGTACCATATTATGAGTATTTCGAGTTTTAGCGAATCGTAACCTAATGCAGTTTCCGACAAAAATATGATAAATAATATATTCGATGTTAAAATATGGAATTTTATCAAAACGAAAAAACTTAAAAAATATATTTAAAATATAATATTATAAAGAGGAAGGTTTGTTTGTATGTTTGTTTGCATTGAATACGCTCCGAAACTACTGGACCGATTTCGATGAAACTTGCAACAGATATAGAATAGACAACGGGAAATGACTTAGGCTACTTTTTATCGCGGCAAAATGTACGGTTCTCGCTTTAACATCTAGTTTGAAATAAAATCATTAAAGTAAAAGTTGCAATAAAAATGTTATACTTGAGAATGTTGCCATGTACAATGGCCATTGTCGTATTTTATAATTATATTAACTTTTTAAAATTTCCTTTGAATGCCTTTGTAGAGCCTCTGGAATTCAATGATTCTCAATTATGGCACAGCAAGTTATTTAATTTGGTTCCAGTTTAATTTTTTTTAAGTTTTAGTTTCATTTTAATTTGTGAATGTTTTAAGGTGAATAGATTGTTCTGTCTGTTTATTGTTACATTCATATTTTTATGTTTGTGGAAATATAAATACCACAGCAAATCAATTTATTATTTCAGGTTAACTTTAAATCCTTTCAGGTTAAATTTATAATCATAATAATATTTAGCTAGGCGGTTTAGGTTTAGTTACAAAAATAAAACGTGGAAAAGTCGATGACCAGTAAAACTTTAAACTAAAGATTTCATAACTAAACATAGGCTATGACGTACATTTGACAGAACAAAACTTCATACAAGAAAAAGTTACGCCATCTTGGTTTTCACCATACCTCAAATGTCAGCATGACAAATGGCATGGCCAAATGGGCGCATGTAAAAATGGCCCCAAAATCTCCAAAAAATGGGGCCATTTAAGTGGGGACAGTTTTCACTTCAAAATGCCGCGTCTATAACATAAAATACATCTATGCTTTAAACTTAAATAACTTTAAATATAAATTATTTATTTCAATTGTCACAGACTACTTAGCTGGCTTTACCTAAAGAGTTTACATTTCAGTGCTCATAATGTTATAAATTTAAAATATTCTCCATATTCTTTTTTCATTTCATTTTTAACGTAACAAACTCGCCTGCAAAATACAAAACGAAACTAAAAATGGATCTGATTACTTGTTCACTACGACTTAATTTTATTGCCTTTCTCTTTGTTCGGTTTTTAAATTCTCATTTCTGTGAAGTATAATTACGTTGTTTTTTTTTATTATTATAGAAAATAATAATGACACAAAAATAGCCAAAGCTACATTTTCCTAGCGCTCACACACTAAGTTATGTTAGTAGGACTACACTATTATATATATAATAATATTAAACATCGTACAGTGAAAAAACTAATTAGATTTTTACTGTAATTCTCGGTTTGATTCGAACCAGCCTTATTAATCTAAAAGTTAAAATACTGTGATATTAAAAAGAATACGTTATTTCTATCCGACTTGTTTAACGTAAATCCTTATCAAATCCGTGTCATAGATTTTAGGAACAATAAGAAAACAAACGCAAACTCACACCCGCCTTTAATTTATAAGAAGAAGAAAGAATAACTTTAATTTGACAGAAAAAAAACAAATAAATAAATTATTAGCCAGATGTAACAGACGCAATCATCAATGCATTGATGCTAAACATGTGTGCGTAAGGCACTCGAGAAGCACTGTCGGTACACGTACATCTGTGTGCGTCTAATGATACCAGAAACAGAAAAAAACTCCCATCTTTTTTACCCGCGCGTTGCGGGATGGGGTAAGTCGTTGTTTGTCTCTTATAATGTTATTAAGTATTTACAAAATACTGGTCCAATTTACATACGGTTTACAGTCGTGAGTTTGAACTTTAATTGGAGAATGTTCTTAGATAGGTTTTATGATTATAACTCACCAGGGGTGCAGTTTACTGCAGTAAAATTATCTTCAAAATTACTATCTCGATTTTGATATTATACACAATCAAAAATAGTTTTTATCATAATATACAATGTTATGTCTGCCGAAAATAAAATATTTTTTTTTGTTTTAGTGTCTACAGAAAAAAACCCGCAAATTACACTTTTATGGCTTTACAAAACATTTTTTGATTGTAAATCGTTCGCCTATACGTAAAACCTCTATTTAAGCAAAAAAAAATGTTAGTTACGCCCATCTTCATAAAAATGTATTAAATTATAATAAATATTTTATGATTAATCTGGTGCATCAAAATTTACAAGAAATGGTAGATAAAGAACTTGAATTGAGTTACTTTTTAATGAATTTAATGTTCACATTATTTGTATATCAGAAAGTTCAGGCAACATGAACTCATTTTCAATTTCAATTATCACCAGTTAGCAAGTTCGTTCAGTAGAGAAAATTCCATTAGAGGTGGCTCTTTAATATTAATTAGAAAAAATTAAAATTCAAGGAACGTAAAGATATCGTGAGTCCTCTCAACTGAACGAATTATTGAAATAGCCTGCATAGAGTTGAGTCAACTTTTTATTGTAAGCGTATACAGGTCTCCATCATGAGTTATACGATTCCTTTGTACAAAATATGGAACAAGTATTGTCAAATATGTGGCGATTTTGATATAAATTTATTAGATTCAAACTCCACAACTATTAGATTCACATCTTTGTTAAATTGTATAACCTCTTTAATTTATTCCTTGAACCGACCGGCTACTTGTGTCGATAACATTTTTACTAATCTTACTCCCTGTAAAAAAATAATAATTAATAAGCTCAGTCTGATCACTGTGGATAGACAGTTGGCTTATTTTAATATTAATTGTGACCGTAACCAAAAGGAAGAGCTTGTGTTTGTTCCTGTGAATACAAAACGTATTAAGAAATTTTGAAATAATTTAAGTTTAAATATTAAATTATTGGATGGGTCAAATAGCTCAGATGAAGCTTTTAATAATTTTTTTAAGGTAATAAAAACCTAATTTAATTCAGTATTTACTTCCAAAATGGTTAGAATTAGTAATAAAAAGAGTAACTTTATTGAATGGGCAACTGCAGGAATCAAAATAAGCAGGCAAAGATTATATGAATTATATACTGAAAAAGGTATTAATAATAATGAAACATTTAAAACATATATTAAAAACTATTCAAAAAGCTCCAAAAAAGTATGTAAAGCTGCTAAGGCTCTTTATATAAAAAAATTAAATTAAATATTCTAAAATAAAATTAAAACTACTTGGAAGGTAATAGCTAGTTAGACTGGAAACGTCACATGTCGTAGCTCTGACTTTGTTTGTTTTGAAAATATAAAGATAACTACTGATTAGAAGTTGTGACGGTCTTCGAAAAGTTTTTTGCTGACATTCCGGTCTCAAGTACAAAAAAAATAAATTTCTGCTACTCAAAAACTACTCAGAGAGAATGTAAAGGAATTTGATGACAATTTTAAGTTTAAAGAAATTGACTCCAGAGTTATTTAACACATTTAAGTTGTTGAATATTAAAAATACTGCTGATATCTGGGGCATGTCTACAAAAGTTATTAAATCAATAATTTACATTTTAGCTCCTAGCGATAATATTCAATGAATGTATAAAAAGTGGTGTTTTCCCTGACTTAATGAAGCATAGCAAGGTGTATCCCCTTATTCAAAGCTGGAAATAAACCTGATCCGACAAATTACAGGCCTATATCGATTCTAAAGACCTTAGTAAAACATTTGAAAAAAATATTTTAAGACAATTAGTAACTTTAATTTTAAAAAATTAATACATTATAATCAATACGGTTTTACTAAGAGCTGACCCACAACGGATGCTGGTATAGGTCTTCTTTGTAGTATCTTTGAATCTTGGGAGGGGTTACAGGATGCATTAGGTGTGTTTTGCAACCTCTACAAGGCCTTTTATTGTGTTGAGCATGCTACATTGATCAGAAAATTGAACCACTATGGTGGTCGGGACCCTGCACTCAAACTTTTGAGTTATTTCCTTAAAAATAGAACAGAAAGGGTGGAGCTAGTAAGATAGTAAAAGATCTACTGGGACCAAAATAGAATTAGGTGTCCCACAAGGATCCATTTTAGGCCCTCTATCATCTTTTTATCATGTATATAAATAAATGACTTACCTTATCTTGTTAAAGATAATGATAATGAGATAGTACTTTTTGCCGATGACAATTGACTAATTTTTAATGTGAAGCGACAACAGTTAGATTACGACGAGGTAAAAAGAGCTCTCTCGAAAATAGTACATTGGTAACATTAACAACTTACTTTTAAATTATAAAAAAAATAAACAAAATGTTTAAAGTTTACATTGCCCATTGGCAAGTACAAACCAATGTACAATTAAATGATGAGATTCTCATCAATTAATGACTTATTGGGAGTTTTTCCTGGGAGTTCAATAGGAGACGTTGTGGATTTTGTATTTCCTCATAAATTTGTGTTTTTTTTCGGTTCTTAATGTGTAATATTGGTAGAATATTAACCATTATATTATATTTGTTAACGTGCACAAGTGTGGGCAAGTGGTACAACATCTAAAAACATGCTATTTTCTGTTCCCGCCAAAACTCCCAAGGAACTTTCAGTAAAGCTTCTACCACTTTACTGAATCGACTGACATGACTCATGGACTGTACTGACTATTTATTTGGACTTTGACTTGACGATATAGGAATACGGTGTTGAAAATTTAAACGAAAGTTTTATTTCCCGCCTTTTTAACTTGACACTGGCAAATGGCAAATAAGCCGATGCCACATATAAATAATAATAAAAAAGAATTTTTCTATCTGGCTTATTTTCGGAGATACAAAATCGAACAACGTCTTATTAAATGTAAGCTTCGTGTTAAAATGTACCTAGCGTTCATAGGACGGGGAGAGTGGAGCGCACGCGGCGCGGGCGATCTCAACTCCAGGCGCTGTCGAGCGGAAAGAAGGGTTTTATGCGCCATGTGGATGATTTTTTTCGGTTTGACGATAATTATAAATTTCATAATTATTTTAATAATATTAATTATTTTAATAATTTTCATTATTTTAATAATATTAATTATAATTTTAATAATTATTGCGTACTAAAAGTATTTTTGACATGCCACGCTCACGGAGAATGCTGCATATGCTTAAAGAAGCGGAAACAGAACACCTTAATGTCAACCACTAGGCGATCACTAGTTTATGAAATTTGTTACATAATATTAATTTTGACCTCCGCCTTGAATGATGTCAGACCCGAGGGAATAGACCGTTTATATCGAATATGTAACGCTCCTAAAAGGTTGAAGGCACAGGCGCTCCCCCGGGGCTGCAGATGTCCATAACCCTGATCACTTACCAGTAAATGATCCACTTGCTCCTTCATCCCTTTTTCTTATGAAATTCCACCTGAAATCCTCACGTAATATAGGACACAGGTGTGACATACTTCAAGGTTTTTTCCTAAATAGAGAAATATAGACTATCGGCGGAAATATTAAAATGAAAAATATACTGTATCGCACAAAGCACCTATAAGGTTCTTTGTGAAAATTTGTGTTAGGTTAGGATAGATTTAGGTAATATGTAGAATGTAGATACGTTGATTGGCTATTTTCCAACATGTAATTTTTATACTAACATTCTGGAATAATAAGAATAGTTAACATTGTATGTGTAATTTTGTAATTAGGTGCAATTTAAAAGTCACAAAAAGTTGGAATATTTTTATAACATTAGCGTAAAAAACCTACATAATTAATGTACTTACATCAAATATAAAAAGATTTACTATTATGGTAAGAATAAACATAAGCGCGCAAACTTCTGAAATATCAGAAATTTTCTGTATAATATTATGGTGATTTTTTATGAAGCAACTGACAGGCGTGTGACGTCACCTGCTTGTGCGACTTTTGTATGGGGCGTTTTGATAAGACTCACAATTAAAGTGCTTTTGCTCCTCGTAAGCAACGATTTCATGTATCTTAATTGCAGATACTTTCAAAGACGCTGTTACGCATCAGACGATGTTATCCGGCCAGTAAGTACAGAGTTTAGTCAACATGCCATCGTTAATTACAATTTTCGAAATTAAAAATATAATAATATTGAGATTGGTTTCGCTAAATGATATAGCGCGCGATACGTCAATACCATACATTTTTTATTTATAACTTCGTCTTCGTAATTAACGATGGCATCATAAAGGGTCTGGACCTCTAGCACTCGTATGCAAAATATAATATTATTTTTGTCAGATGTTTGATAAACCGTGATTCTTATTGCTATATATTTTACATTATATTTTTTACTTTATTGCGGTCCTGCAAAAACAGAAATGATACCATTCAGAAAAATTATGATATTTTTGTGTATTTTGCAAGCAAACTTAATAATCTTTGTGCGTGATCCGACGAAAATGAAACATTACACAATTTGCACAGCAGATTTAATACTCGTAGGTACACTGATTTAATACAAAATCTATTTTATATGCCTAAATTATCTCTCAATTTCAACGATTATCCGTTTATCGTTTGGATTTCATTTTGTAAAACAATTTAAACTCCATAGTGATTAAATTCATAGACAAATACTTATTTGTATAAATAAAATTCGACAGCCGTAACACATGCTGATATTATTATTATTTTCATTACACTATGGGATTACTAAATATCTGGGGGCACGGCAGTGCCTCCGCCAAGTCGAGAAAAAAGCGGCACGGGCGTACCATCCTTTTCTCGAAGCTGTTCAAAATGTATTTTCAGGAAAAAAAACTTATCTAATACATATTTAAATGAAATGCAATGTTTGAAAATATCTGGTCTTAATACCCGTGGTCAGGTGAGTCAATGATAGCTACTAACTTTTCAGGGATTTTTACAGGTCAATTTGCAGTTTCTAAACACTCGCAAATATAAACTTTTGTTACGGAACAGAAGGCTGAATATCGTTTGAATTACTTTTCTAAAGGTCCGCCTATTATGGAGCCTCAGATAGTTTTATCGTGGCCAGCTATAAGCCCCTATATCGATATTAATTGGTCATAAATTGAGCCATTAACAGTTAGGTTAGTTATCTTTGGGCCACAGCAACTTGCGTGGAAAAACTTACTCGTCATAACAACATCTTTGTTTAGTTTTTCACTTATGAAGAGAAAACATTTTTAGCAAGTGTTAACAGTGTTATTATGTGTATTAGAATGTGGATAATTAGAAAGCTGGGTATAAACATAATATAAAATCACCCGAAAAAACTAACGGAGGATCCTAATGTATCCATTAAACCTAAAAATAGGAAGTTACTCTCGCAACAGTAGGTACATATACTTAATTAAATAAATTGTACAAAGTGGGGCTCTCTTAGAACGTTTTATTTAATTACATTTTCGACGTAGTCAGACCCTTTTGTACCGATGCACCTTTGTAAAGTCCGTACTACGTGATGGGTTATTCTGTGAACGCCCAGACATTATAATCGCTCGTTATCCAGTTATGTTAACAGAATTATCCGAATATTTCTATGAGAATTGTAGATAATATCTTGAATAAGAATAATTTTGCCAATTTTGTTTTCAAAAGATCAACATATTAAATCTTGCAATAATACAGTAATTACAATCCAGTCCCGATTTGTTAAAACTGCAAAATGACATTCTTATAAACGTCAAACCAACATCAAACCCGTTTTTATTGGTCCAAACTCCAAAAATCAGTTTATGATATCAAGACGATTCATTTATCTATACATATAATAAATTTGTAACTGGTCGCTGTCTGTACATGGAAGATAAATTATAAAAACTATTACAGGGGGGGCTTTAAGAACGGTATAGAACCCAAAACAATGATTTATGTTGAATTTAGAATTTTTGTCTGTTTATCTATTTGTCTGTTTATCTGTTTGTATGTACGTTTGTACGCGCTAATCTCAGAATCTACTGGACGGATTTTGATTAAATTTTGGTATGGTAGTAGTTTCGACTCTGAATTAGCACATAGGCTACTTTTTATTGCGGAAATTTACGGTTCCCGCGATATTTGTTTTTCATTTCAATCGGTTCATAAATATAAAAGTTATGTCAGTCTAAAGAATATAACATATTATATAATGCTATGCTAATGCGATTAACTGATCAGTTGAATTGGCTGAAACTTTACGTAGGTATTACTAATACATTGATGTATATTAATACCAGGAATAATAAGTGAGAAGTTCTATTATAGTCGTAGCGCTGACTCATGTTAAGCAACGCCGATCATGGATACAAGTAGGATGGGTACCAAATATTTTGACGTGACAACGTCTTATAATTCGATGGAGCCGGCTGCACGCACAAAAAAACATGACTCATGCGGCGTTACCGGCGTTACCTCGCTAAACATGACTCATTTCTTATGTCGTTGTCACGTTCAGCTATCGTCAGTAAGCCGACTTTACAGACAACCGATTTTTTTTTAAGATCAAAATCTATACCCCTAATACCTACTAACGTTTTCCTACTCAAGAGATTTTAGAAATCATTAAAACACAACGAGAACATATCCTTACTTATTATTAACGCGAAAGTTTTATGTATGGATTTATGAATGTTCGTTACTCTTCACGGACGGAATGAAATTTGATATGGTAGCAGTTTAGTATCTGGATTAACAGATAGGTTACTTTTTATCGCAGGAGAAAGTTCGGTTCTCCCGAGATTTCTTTTTCGCGTACGAAGTCGCGGCTAACATCTGAACTATACTAATATTATAAAGAGGTAATGTTTGTTTGTTTGTGAGTTTGTGACTTACCGGGATTGTAAGGGGTAACCTCTGGATCTACTTCAATCTAGTTTTAAAATTATTAGACCAATAGAAAGCCACATTATTTGTTAATGTCATAGGCTACAGCCTACAATATATTAACCCGAAAAATGAAAGTATTTTCCGTGGTAGTCGGATTTGCAAAATAAATCCAAAAAAAAAAACGAGCGAACGGAATCGTTATTGAGAAACGATGAGAGATGAGAGATGAGAGATGAACTCAAAAGAGTTCTAGAGAAAAGTTGTAGAGTTTGATAGTGCCTGCAAAAATAGCATTTTTCCGCGGCTTTGCCCGCGCTAAATTGGGTTTTAAACGATATCTTTATAATAATTTAAAACTTTCATCCCTTATTTTACTTTCTAAGGTGTTGAATATCGCTAAAATACGTAATTCATTACATTTCCGTACTCAATTCATACGAAATTTCATGTGAACATGTCCAAGGAATAAAAAAAGTCATACAAACATATATCACCTATTTTTTTAATTTTGAAAAATACTTACTTGGTAGATGCTTTCGTCAAATGAGTTATATAGTTTACACACTTTTCAAAGATTAAAGAGACTATATGATCTATATGAGAGGCTGGGACTATATGATCCGGAATCCGGAAGGTCGGAGAAAATTCAGAACGCTAAAAATACAACTCTGCGTTCGTACAATAGGTAGAGTTGGAAATCGAAAACACAAGTGTCTAGTCAAATGTCAATGTCATATATTATCACAGTTTGACCCTCGACACTTTGATTTTCAGATTATTAACGCAGAGTTCTGTTTTCAATGCTCTGAATTTTTCCTGGTTTACCGGATTCCGGATAATACAGTCCCAGCCTAAGGTCGAGTTAACTAGCGTGGGTGGGTCAATACGCGCACTTTCCACTTTTCTCCAAAATTTATGTCCCCCGCTGATTCTGTCTGTCTGTATGTTCGCGATAATCTCTAAAACGACTGAAAGTATTTTCAGGCAGGTTACGTTTACCGACAGAGTAGTTCCTTAGGAAGGTTGAAAGGTATCGAAAAAAAATCAAGCCATCTGGAAGCTTTTATCGAAAACGCTGGCTAACCTAACCCTTATACCTACCTACCTTTATAATAGAACCCTAATAGATAATTTATAACAAAGCAATGTATGGTGGGGTTGTTTCTCTTCTTAAGGTCTACAAAAAAATTCTCGACGGCATATAATATTATATGCCTTTTTTTCTTTTATGAATTCATTTATGAATTCAAGTTTCAAAAAATCACAAAATATAATGTGGTGTTTTCTAAAGCTATTAAGGCGGAAACAATATTAATCCTTATCTAGGAGATTATATCTAGGGAATATATATTTTACTCTGTGCTACTACTATATTGCAGGTATATTTGCTTAAGAAGTTTTTTGCTACGAACACGTGGGCGAAGCTGCGGGCAAAATCTAGTAATTCAATAAAAGTAAAATCAAAGTGTAATTTAATTACGAGAATTGGGATTCAGGTCAGTTGGTAATCGTGAATGACTAACTTTTTCGTGTTTAACAAGGCTGATCGTCAAAAGCATGTCAAAAGATTAGACCAATTTTAATGGAACTGAGATGAATTTCAACGGCAGTATTTATGTTATATAATTAATAATAACATTATTGCCACTAAGTTAAAGAACCGAAATTTCATAAAGCATGCTTGAAAATGAGTTAAATATTTAAATATGCAAATAACTAACTAAAACCGATTCAAAACTCGTCGTCACAATATTCAAAGTATACTTTCGAATCGAATATGACAATAAATCTAGATTTACGAGCATTCTGCGGCGATGTGTTGTCAGCCCACAATAGAGTGGGACAATTCTCAACATATTTCTTACGACGTGAGTTTCGCGAGATTTGTCACCCCATAATATGTCACGGCAATGAGCCGTTCCAATATTTTCATATCTTTATCCTTGGTGTATTTTATTATTTTGCGTTAAAATAGAGCAACACTTTCTGTTATTTTTTCGCATTGAATAGAGAGGAATTCTCACCTACTTATTTATTTATATTAGGTCTTTACCTATGAAATTGCCGTTTTGTATGAAAAAATTTAAACGAATTTTTTTCATGTGTTTTTTACCCATACAATCAATGCATCTTTGCCAACACAGTGGCAGTTTATTGATGCCCTTCTTAAAGAAATCAGCTGGACGGGAGGCAACAAATTCTTCTAAGGCATTTTGTACTGCCTCTCGGGTATTGAATTTTTTTCCCGCCAAGAAGTTATCCAAATTCTGGAATAAGTAGTAGTCTGTAGGCGCAAGGTCTGGTGTTTAGGGCGGATGACGGAGAGCTTTCAACCCCAGTTCTTGCAACTTGGAGACCGCCTGCTGTGCAGTATGAGGTCGCGCGTTGTCGTGCAGGAGCAGCGGAGACGAGCGATTGACCAATGCTGGTTGGACATGTGCCAGCTTCTCCATAATTGTGTTCAGTTCTTCACAGTACACATCTGCAGTAATGCTCAGCCCGTTTGTTAAGAAGCTGTGATGAATCACACCGGCGCTAGACCACCAAACAGTGACCATCACTTTTCTAGGAGTAAGTTTTCGTTTACGGCATTGTTTAGGTGCTGAACCAGGATCCAACCAACTTGCTAAGCGCTTGCGGTTATAAAACAGAATCCACTTTTTATCGCAGGTAACAATGCGGTTCAAAATTCCTTCATTTGTGTGTCTGTTGAGCAGTGCAAGGCACGTCTCGACGCGTACTATGCGCTGGCGATCATTGAGTTCGTAGGGCACCCATTTGTCAAGCTTTTTTACCTTGCCAATTTGACGCAAATGGACCAATATTGTTTTGACGCTAACGTCGAAAGCTGCTGCTAATTCAGCTGTAGATTGTGTATCATCAGCTTCCACAATCGCCTTTAATTCGTCATTGTCGACCAAAGTCTTCGGACGACCGCGAGGTTCATTTTTCAGGTCGAAATTTCCAGAACGGAAGCGAGGAAACCAATAACAGGTGGTGCGTTGGTTTGTAGTGTTAGCTCCGTAAACGTCGTTTATGTTGCTTGCCGCTTGTGCCGCGTTGCTGCCACGACGGTACTCATATTCCATAATTACTCGAATTTTTAACGTATCCATGATGACGAAAAAGATTGAAATGCGATGAAAATGTAACACTAATCAATAAACAAATGCTACTTTTGGAAAAAGAATTCCATGTTTTTAAAATAAAATTAATTTGAAATTAGAATTCTTAGCCAAACAAAAATTATTTTTATTTGAAATGGCCAGTACTGCACAACGGCAATTTACCGTAATAATTAAATTTTACCGTAAAAATTAAAAAAAAAAACCTATTATAACAATTTATTGCACACAAGAAACATTATTACTTACCCTTATATTGCTAGGCATTTGATAAACCAGAAAAAAATAGAAAAAAATTTGTGAGTGAAAAATATGTCAATTGAGTGAAAATCCAAACTGACTTTTAAATCAATTCAGTAGTTCTATAGTTTGTATTATTTTTCAAAAAGGCGATCGCGTTAATAAAGGCTGAGATTTACATCTGAGCCTCGCTTACTCCACAGAAAGGGATAATTGATCATTGCGGAGCGACCGGCTTTTTCAATTTGATCGCACTTGTTTCAGCGTGTTAATAAAATCTAGTATTCAGTTTGAAACGTTTATGTGGATTATTCAATATTAGTTTTTCAATAACGTTCGTTAGGGGAATAGTTTGACAGTTTTAAATTCGGGACTTTTATCATTGAACTAATATTTTTACGCGTAGTCAAAGCTTGATATAACTCGCACCAGGTGGCATAATTCTACCAATTATTGGTAGCAGTGGCGAAGCGTGAGATCCGCGGAGTAGTAATCTTAGTAAGGAAATAATATTGTAATACAGAACAACGACACTTTGTTTTATTGCGCTTAGCGCCTTTAAACCTTGCCCTCCTTGAAATAATAAAAACCCAATATTCACGTCATTTTTCTTATTTTGTTTTTATCAATATAAGGGTCACTTTTATCCACACAAGCCGAGCACAAGCCACACAATCCACAAATACATAGGTACGTAGATAGTGTTTTTTTTTTTAATAGAAATAAATGTATCGGGTTTGACATAAGGCATCGCAAGCGACATGTCACTTAGCGATGACATAATATGTCAAATCCGTACACTTTAGATTTCGAACATCGCTGTTGAAATTATCGAATGTATTTTGACTAACAATAAACTATAAAGGCCCTGATTGGCCTAAATATCTGGGGCGTATCAGCCATATCAATTATACGTTTACTTTCAATTGGATTTGCACAGAGTATGAAATAAATATTTATTTAATTATGTCCTTATAATTTCACATGTATGACGCAATGTGTAGACGCTTTGTAATATTTTGTTGTACCTGCTACAAAACATACATAGGCTGCACTAAAAGTATCGGGAATGGAATATTTCCACTGTTCCTGTCATATTAAAATCTTTTTAATTTAAAACTCCTTGGCTTTAAAAATCGAATACCGTTTATTTATTTAAAAAAAGATTCTCGGTCTTGTCACAAAGTCTTGTCAAACTTGTTTAGTCGTTGAGAAAATGGAATTGACTCGGGAAAATTCTAGAGCGATGATTTATTATGACTTTCGAAGTGGTTTAACACAAAAACAGTGTGTTGACCGGATGATTTCTGCATTTGGTGATGAAGCCCCATCCAAAACCACAATTTATCGCTGGTTTGCTGAATTTCAACGTGGACGTGTCAAGCTCAGTGATGATCCCCGTCAAGGTCGTCCAAGAACTGCAGTCACCCAAGAAAACGTTGATGCTGTGCATAAGCTGATTGAGGAAGATCGACATGTGACATACCGCGAAATTCAGGCAACTTTAGACATTGGCATGAGTCAAATACAAATAATCTTGCATGAACAATTAGGTGTAAAAAAGTTGTTTTCCCGATGGATACCGCATTTGCTCTGTGAAGAGCAAAAAGCAGCTCGCGTTACTTGGTGCGTCAGAACTCTCGAAAGATTCCACGCAGGATCCTCAAATGCTGTATACAACATTGTATCAGGTGACGAATCCTGGATTTACACGTACGAACCCGAAACAAAAAACCAGTCACGAGTTTGGGTGTTCGAAAATGAGTTAAAGCCAACAAAAATTGTTCGTTCACGGAGTGTTGCAAAAAAAAATGGTGGCCACGTTTGTCTCCAAAACCGGCCATGTTGCAACTATTCCTCTTGAGGGACAAAGAACTGTTAATGCAGAATGGTATGCTAACATTTGTTTGCCACAGGTCGTTTCTGAACTCCGTAAAGAGAACTGCAACCGCCGCATCATTCTCCATCACGACAATGCGAGTTCTCACACCGCGCACAGAACAAAAGAGTTTTTAGAGCAAGAAATCATAGAATTATTAGACCATCCGCCTTACAGCCCCGACCTAAGCCCTAATGATTTCTATACTTTCCCTAAAATAAAGAATAAATTGCGTGGTCAGAGATTTTCATCACCTTAAGAAGCTGTGGACGCCTACAAAACGGCCATTTTGGAGACCCCAACTTCCGAATGGAATGGTTGCTTCAATGATTGGTTCCATCGTATGGAAAAATGTGTCGAATTTCGCGGAGAATACTTCGAAAAGCAATAAATACATTTTTAAATAGTAATGTTGTGTCACTTCCTTGATTCCCGAAATTTTCAGTGCCGCCCTCGTATTACATCACATGAACCAAAGTTATGCAAAAAGGAAGGAAAATCTTACAAGAACCGAAGGAAAATTAGGAACAAGTTGTAAATGCGTAGAAGTACATAGAATAATGTACTCAAAATAGTTGAGTTCATTGCTTCTTTCACAGGAAGGTGTAGCAGGGCAGGTGTGCCTATTGTATTACTGAGTGTAGAGAGCCAATTTTTTGAACGTCGATCATCTGAACACTGCTTTATCCAAACTCATGACGGCCGGTTATTATTTTTTTTTTTTGTTTATAGTAACATTTTAATTGAATTTACTACAGGAATGTCTACGCAATTAAATTTAATAAATTTATTAAATTAAATATTCCTGTTTGTCCTAAAAGATATAAAAGTAGTAAGTATGTATGGTTTTCGTTTGCCTGCAAATAGGACATGTCAAAGTTCATAAAGTTCGATTATCCGAACAAATCCATTATCCGAACACCTATGTGCCCCAATTATTTCAGATAATCGACCTTCCTCCTGTATTGTATAAGAGGCTTCACAGCTCTATAAAGGTTATTTATTATGTTGGCGGAAATTTTAATTATTATTTAATTAAGTAACAAGTATTTGCAATGCTATTTTAGGCTGTTGCTATCTGTGGGAGTTCTCAGAAATTCTCTAAGCGTCAAAATTCGCTAAAATAAAACTAAAACGCTGGCTGAACCCTATGAGATAGATCAAAATAATTTACTACAGTATTGTACTCCTTAAAAAGGTCTACAAAAATGTCTGGGATAGTATATGTCTATCTCTTAGGGATAACCCACAATAACCATTTTTTATCCTTTACTTTTTATGAGAAATTGTGACTTATTGAATGGCTTATTTACTATTTTAAGGAATACAGCATTAATCCTTATCCAATTAAGTACCTTAAATACAATGTGTATTTATCAATCAATATGGCCCTTTACAGTATCTAATTTAAATGAATATTTTCGAAGATGTTACAGCTTTAAAATGCAGGGACATTGCGGTTGGACCGGTCGGGGAGCCGGTGGCGTACACAGTATCATCCTTATTAAATTAAATACAATACTCACCTTAAGCATTTTATACACATTATAGTAGCCCTTTAGGTTAAAAGGGCATGGTTATACAGTTTAAATGAATATCTTATATTTAGAAGATATTGTAAAATTTATATTCAAGCGCGAAAAATATATCAAGCGGTCTCGCACGTCACGTCGAGTTGATAGGGTCCCGTTTTCACCCATTGGATACGAAACCCTAATAACATTTTCAATATTGTATACAGAAGTATATTGATATGAGTAGAGTTATTTGCTGGAGAAGTTTTTTCTCCGAGAACACTATACAACGCGGGCGAAGCCGCGGGCAAAAGCTAGTTGAATTATAAATTATTGTTTGATTTCATAAACTGATTTTCGGAGATTAAAACAATCAAAACGAGTTTGACGTTTATGAGAATATCATGGATTGAATCGTAAATGTATTGTTTCAGGATTGAATCAGCATAATCGACCATCTGTTCACGTGTGAATAAAATGTTTCATGCCAATTTTTAACTAAGTTGGAATATTTTTATTTATCCGTATCCAGAATAGGTTTTATATCGTTACAAAAAGATACCCATACAAACAAAACTAACCCTCGATGAATAAACACTGCCTAGTATTTATTCACGCGGGTCGAACGGACCAGACAAATATCACTTGCGTGTTGAAGGGTTATGGGATTAAGCCTACATGAAATACGTGGCTCCATTAAGTAATGATGGATTATTTTGTTCCATTGTATGAAGTGTGGTTATCATATTTTATTGATTTTTGTTTGTCCACTTGCTAAGAGAAGTTTCTATTTGTTTTTGTAACACGACATTCGCGTAAAATAAAATAAGTTAAACTATTGTATAAGCCCGTAAATAGTTCGTTTCGTAGTTTCGTAGTTCGTAGAATTTATGTAGGTATAATTATAAACAAAACTAGTATACAGTAATTCGGTTTTTTATTTGAAATGGGCACAGCAAACTCCTTTGGAAACTGCGCAAAAAATGTTTCATAACTTTTGCGTATTCAACAGCAAAACTTTTGGTTTTCAAATCGCTAATAAATGGGCTCACTTGAACATGATATTTTAACATATTATAGACATTATTATTATGATGTACTAATAATAATAATGTCTTTGGACGCTTCACACCACGTCTATCTGGCCCCGTGCTAAGTACTCGAAGAACTTGTGTTACGGCGACCAGACAATGGGTTATATAGTACATTTAATACTTTTATATTACACACATATTTAAGGTTTTTATTATATTAGGTCATTACATATGAAATTGACGTTTTGTAAAGGAGGAACATAAAGTCGATTTTATTAAACATAATATATTTATTTAATCAAAGTATATAACCATTGTTATCTATGCACTTTTGCCATCTCATTGATTCCTTTACTAAAAAAAAAACCATTAAGACAGGAATCAATAAAATCTTTGAAGGCGCTTTGGACTGCCCCATCGAAGTTGATGTTTTTCCCTTGCAAGAGGTTATCCAAATTTCGAAAAAAAAATGGTAATCTGTTGGAGCAAGGTCCGGGGAGTACGGTGGATGTCTTAGACATTCCAATTGAAGCTCCTCTAATTTGGTAGCCGTCTGTTGTGCAGTGTGTGGTCTAGCGTTATCCTGAAGCAGCAGTTGCCTAGAGCGAATGACCAACCTCGGTTGTTTAGCAGCTAGCTTCTCCATCATGATATGCAGTTGCTGGCAATAGACATCTGCCGTAATCGTCTGACCAGATTTAAGAAAGCTGTAGTGAACGACACCGGCACTAGTCCACCAAACGCTCACAAGTAACTTTTTTTGAGTCAATTTTCGCTTGGGGCAGGCTTTGGCTGGTTCGCTAGGGTTCAGCCATTGCGATGAGCATTTTCGTTTGTCGTACAGGATCCACTTTTCATCACAGGTAATTTAATTCGATTTAAAATCCCTTCATTATTGTACCGGTTGAATAATGTAACGCAGCAGTCGACGGGCGTTTGTCGGTTTGCTGCACTCAATTCATGAGATACCCACCTTTCAAGCTTTTTCACCTTCCCAATTTGCTTCAAGTGGATTAAAACTATTTTATCACTAACACCGCAGCCTGCACCTGCTTGTTTTGCAGGTCGAAATTTCCAGAACGAAAACGTTGGAACCAAAAACGCACTGTTTTCTTTTGCGACACCGCCGCCATACACATCATTAATCCTTCGAGCCGTTTCTGCAGCACTGGTTCCACGATGGAACTCGTACAAGATAATAATACGATATTTCATGTTGCCCATTTTGTAAACCGAGTGACGCAAAGAAAAAAAAATGCAAGTAAATAGCGGTATAAATTTAAAATTGAAATTCCTAACCAAAGAAAATATATTTGAGATCTAAGTGGCCAGTACGACAAAACGCTCCAGGAACACATGATACAGGAACACAGAAAAAATGTTTGTTTCTTCGGCAGGATTCGAACCCGCGATCCCTGGCTTGAACACCAACACCAACACGCTCCACCACTGAGCCACAAAGGCTAATTTCGTTTCAAACCCTGTTACGTTACGTAGTAAGCGTGGTTTCGGTCCTAACATGTAAATCCAGTGCTCCTAATTACTAGGAGTTTGTGGCGTACTTTCAATCCCAGCTTCTGCCACTGATGTCGTTTTAATTACCTACTAAGCGAAGCAATTAAAATTTGATTAACAAAATCCTTTGATAGGCTTTAGATAATTACAATTTTATTATCTGATTTGTCACTATCTTAACCAGCGATAAGGATATTATATTAGTTGTTTGCCATATTGATATTTTAATTGTTAGAAGCTTTTTATTTGATACTAGCATTTACCTGCGGCTTCATCCGCGTGAAATTGGGTCTTAAACGATATCTTTATAATAATTGAAAACTTTCATCCCGCTGAATTTTGAAAAATCCTTCCTTAGTGGATGTTTACGTCATATGAGAAATACGTGTGCAAGATTTCATATTTATAGCCTTAATAGTTTGTCCTGTTTGTTGATACATCAGTCAATCAGCTTTGCCTTTTATTATTTGAATATTAGGTACCAGCTAGGGAAGCAAAGGACATTGGGTTTTACTATGGAATAATTACCTACGGCGACAAAAGATAAAATTAGTTTAGATGTAAGCGTTTTTTTTCGGGTAGGTGTAAATAAAGTGGATACATGTTTCTACATTTCTCTTAATTAAATTAATTAGTTCTACTAAATTATTTGCATAAGTTATTATTAATTCAAGTGCAATACATACGGTTTTGTGGAGGTTTTATGTTGGTAGAATTACTTTATGTGACAATCTAACCATATAACTAATACACCACCTGTCAGCTGATTATCAACTTATATTTACACTATTTACAAGTTCAAGCACACAAGATAAAATGTCACAACTAGACGACATCCAAAAGGTACAGCAAAGCTTAGAAGAATGTGTAATGAAGAAGATGGAGGAGATTCAGGCACAGTTGCAATGTGGAGCCGCTAAGGAGTAGGAAGTAGTAAGGAGTTCCGCACATTTCGTGAGCTCACTTTTTCCATGCTCAACTTGCTATGAAAGACATAATAGCAAATTCCATTAAGGCATGTCTGATAGCCTTTTCAAGGCATGACTGGGTAGCCTTTTGACACCCAGCAGTCAACACAAAAGCCGGCCTATACTGGTTAAGTTTTCCTCTGCTGTTATCAAGAGCGCTGTCTTTAGAGCTAAAACTAAGCTCAAGGGTACACCTTATTCTCTTAGAGAGTTTTTAACGAAGGCAAGGCAGACCTGCAGCTCTTCTGATGTTGCGAGTGTTCATGGGTGACGGTAGTTGCTTACCATCAGGTGACCCGTTTGCTCAGTTGCCCCCTTATTTAATAAAAAAAAATAAAAAAATGTATGTTTTAGTTTGTGGTGCTTTTCTATTCGCTATCTTCTTTTTTCTACTTTGTTTTCTGTTATTGTTATTGAATATTCAGATTTCCGATTGTTAAAGGGTATACTCTAAATTGTTTATATCTAAAAATTATTAATGCCACCCGGTTTTTGCCATTTTTGCAAACTCACGTCACTTTTGTCATCTGTCACTATAATTTGTTTCGACTTCTGACACTTGTCTTCAAGGTTACTGTAGCGAGCTACGACCTCTTGATATGTAAGTCCTTCTTACGCTTGAGTGGTGATAATAATAATACAGCAACAATTCTTATATTCTCCTTTATTGGTGCTTATCACAGATACGTATTACAAATGATATAAGTATGTCCAACACAAATACGTCACCAGTCTCTACACTGAGAATAGCCTTTTACATAACTGAAATAAACCTAACTAAATAGGCTATACTTCATGACATCTGTCAATATAACATTGACAACTACATCTCATAAACTTACTGTTGACATATGCAACATCTCCCTCTTCGAGAAAAAAGCAAACTAATAATATAAGTACATAACTAATAACAATACATTACTTATCTACTCAAATTTCTCATGCATATACAATTTAGGACGTTTTACACTTCTACCAGACCTGGTTACGTAACCGGTATTTTCTAGACTCTCTATAGGAACACAGTTATCATCGATAATGCAATTTTGAACAGGACCGTTTCCGAGTTGTGCCGAACTCATGGGATCTATACTCTCCTGCATGGGAGGCATATTGTCAGTGCTGCCGTTGCCATAAAAAGAAGGTGGAGGATTTGTTTCTTTTAAATTCTTTTTTCTAGGTCTAATGTGTCCCCTATTCCTCCTATACACAACACCATTTGGATCCACAACATAATAAGATCTACCACATCCTAATTTCTCTTTAATTATTCCCGAAGACCAACAGGATTTAGGATTTTTTTTGAAGTAAATGTCATCCCCAGGTTGAAACTCATAAGATGTATGCTTAGCATTCCTGTCAAAATAAAAAGACATTTTGTCTCTGCTTTGTCTATGACATTTTTCAAACGTCGAAAATTTTACAAGTTTAGGTTTAAGTTTTGTGTTTAGAATTTGTAAATGTACTCGCAAGTTTCTAGACATTAATAATGCGGCCGGACTGGGAAAATCTCCCTTAGCAGCGTTGCGGTAGTGTAATAACGCCAAATGTATATCCGAGGCATCTTCCTTGCATTTTCTTAATATGTTTTTGACAATTTTAACTCCGCTTTCAGCCTGGCCATTAGACCTGGACCAATAAGGACTGGTGGTAATGTGTTCCACATCCCAATCAACAAGAAAAGACTTGAATTTGCAGGAGTTAAATGCCATTGTCAGACACCAATGCTTTTGGTGTCCCATGTCGAGCAAAGAAGGATTTGAGGTTTTTAACAACATTATCGACAGTGTAATTCTTATGCAAAGAAGTATGCTCTATGTATTTGGAATAGTAATCCATGCAGACAAGGAAATTTTCTCCATCAAAATATAATAAATCTATACCTACCTTCTCCCTCTGAGATATCTCATGGCATTTCAACGGTTTATTAGGTGTGTTTGGCCTGAACTTGGCACACACCGAACATTGATCAATTAAGTTTTTAATATCCGCGTTTATATTTGGCCAATAAACTGTTTCTCTAGCGATGTTGAGTGTTTTATTAATACCTAAATGAGCGCAGTGTATTTTATCTAAAATCTGTCTTTGCAAGGACTTTGGATCAATAAGCCTATTTCCTTTAAATATTAGGTCGTTCATTATATTATGTATTTCATTTTGTATGTTCCAATATGGTTTCAGATTTAAAGATTCATCATTTTTACTTTCTAATAATATATATTTTAAATATGGCTTACTCACTGAGAGATTAGATAAGATTGAATTAACATGATACTGTAAGTCTTGTTCATACTGAGGTATATATGTATCAGTAAGTGAGGCTCTTGACAAAGTCTCTGCTATATACATATATTTACCAGGTACATAAACCACTTCTAGGTCGTAACCCTGCAACGATAACATCATTCTTTGTAGTCTAGCAGGCACTTCATGAAGAGGTTTTTAAAAAAGGTAAATTATAGGTTTGTGATCAGTATGAACATATTATGAGATCTCTATGAGATCAAGAAGGGGGTACCACACCCGGTGTTGAGGGACAGGTCGGTGGAACGAATGGCTCCAGCGATCGAGGACCCACATCCGGCAGAGCAGGTAGAGCTGAGGTTCGGGTTGGTGGACGAGGACTCATATGCAGACGTGGTTAACAGCAACCTCCATAGGATCTATACGGACGGAAGCAAGATTGAGGGTCGAGTAGGAGCCGCACTCTCCGTATGGAAGGGTGAGGCCGAGACGAAGGCCGTCAAGCTTGCGTTGCCGCCGTATTGCACCGTCTACCAAGCCGAGCTTCTAGCGCTCCAGAGAGCAGTAAGTATAGCCTGCAAGAGTGGAATGGCGAAGGTCGGTATCCTTAGCAATTCCAGATCGGCTCTCCAGGCAGTCACCCTTAGCTCCCCTCATCCCCTGGCAGTGCAAACAAGGGCGGCCCTCCGAAAAGCTGCATCGCAGAGGCGGGAGGTCTCCCTGTTTTGGATTAAGGCGCACGCAGGGTTGAGAGGGAATGAGAGGGTTGACGAATTAGCCAAGGAGGCCGCGCTGCGATTGAAAAGGAAACCTGACTACGATCTGTGTCCTGTTTCATTCGTCAAGCGTATCTTAAGAGAGGATACGGTTGAGGAATGGGACAGGAGATACGAAGTGGGAGGGACGGCCGGAGTCACGAAGCTCTTTTTCCCAAGCGCTGCTGCTGCATACAAGATAGTCAATAAAATAGACATCACACACTACACCACACAGATTCTGACCGGACACGGCGGATTCGCCTTCTACTTGAACAGATTCAAACTGAAGGAGGATCCGTCGTGTTCGTGTCAACCGGGAGTTGAGGAGACGTTTCCTCACAAGTTACTGGAGTGCCCAATCTTTGCTAGCAATAGATATGATATTGAGCAAAAATTGGGCACATCCATGACGGGTGAGAATCTGCCTTCCATCCTGGGGGGCAAAAAGAGGGACATCTTCCTCGCCTTTTTGTAAGAAGATAGTGGGTGTAGTATGTAACAAAATTTATATATATAAATTTCACCAATATATAAATATATTGGTGAAATTTCACCAAAATTTCACCAATATATAAATATATTGGTGAAATTTATTACATTCAAACTGTATGGCAAACAATTCCTTTTCAATCTGAGCATAGTTTTGTTGACAGGAGGTTAGTGTGCTTGAACTATATGCAATGGGTCGTTTGTTTTGCTTCAAGACCGCTCCCAGTGCATTCTTTGATGAATTTACCGACAAAATCACAGGTAAGTTGCAATTATAATTAGTTAACACAGGTGCTTTAGATACGACTTCTTTTAACAAATCAAAGCACTTTTGACAATTTTCATCCCATAACCATAATATATATTTTTTTTAACAAATTTCTTAAGGTATTAGTTTTCTCTGCTAGATTTTCTATAGATGGTGCTAAAAAATTAATCATGCCTAGAAGTCTCTGCAAATCTTTAATAGTTTTAGGTATGGGCATATCTTTTATGGCTTTAACTTTCTCTGGATCAATTTTTACACCTTCTTTACTAAAAATGTAGCCCAAATATGCTATTTCTTCTAGAAGAAACTTGCACTTGGCTTTATTTAATTTTAAATTAACTTGCCTAGCCCTTTCCAAAAACATTTCTAACCTTTTATTGTGTATTTCAATTGTTTCACCGTATATTAAAATGTCATCACACCAAATTATTATACCTTCAATGTCTCCGAAAAGATCTATCATGGTTTTATAGAAAATTTCTGTTGCCGTGTTTATTCCAAAAGGTAATCTTAAAAATTTATCTGTGTAAATGTATCTGCCAAAGAGAGTTTGAAATGTACACAGATCACTACTTTATTTAGTTAATTTAATATTTAAAATCCAGAAAATGCATCCAAATGTGAAAAATAAGAGGGTTTGGACAATTTAGACCTGACTTCATCTATGTTTTTAATTGGATAATGACATCTCAATAAAGGACATCATTCATTTTGGACCAAAAAATGAAAGTGCCGGCCAGAAAAAAAAACTACGATATTCGGATAGAATACACAATTTCTATCATTTTTTACTATGACGTCCAATCTGTGCGCACAACGGTTACGTCGTAATAACATAAAAAATAAAATATTTTTTTATTAATTCTTTGTTCACAACACATCGAAATCGCACAGTTTGTTATTGAAGATCTACTGGGTCATCAGGTGAGGATTATATTATCGATATAACGAACGAATATGCCTAAGATATTTACTACGAACAAACATCATAACTCTTATGTACATAATGTTATAACATAAGCCGCATTTGCTGCTGTGTTTTTTAACAAACACAAGTTTTCAAATAAAGAGGGCCCCCCGCCCTCCGCAGATATATTATTTTTTTTATTTAATGATATATTACTAAGCTAATAAACTTTTTTTTTTCAGAATGAACCTACAGATGTTATATGCCGACCTTGTTGGCAAAGGGCCGAGCGGCAATATCTCCGACGTCAACGTGAAGTGCAGGAAGAACCTGACAACGAAGAACCTGATGTTGCAGACGAAGAAGTTGACGCTGTGCCTCATTCTACAGTTTTACCTGGATTTGTACGAACTAGTAATACGGCAAACTCTTGTGTATTTCAACACTGTGTAGACTCAACAAGACACAGAATACCAGAAAACATTATTCTACGTGTTCTTTGCTGATACAGTGTATTCATATCAGAAAACAGTCGTGTTTGCAGCGAACACCTCGAGCAAAATGAATGGCATTTACTTGCTATGCAAGACAATTTAATTCAAGATTTTAATTCTGCACAGATCGTTAGTGCGCTAAGGTTGTTAATAAACCACATTAAAACAGAAGTTTTAGATTTTGAGCATTATGAATTGATCAATAACAAAGAGTTCCACGATTGGACTGGTCTTACTGCTGAACAATTCTCTGATTTATTGGCCAACACTCCGAGCTTAAATCAAAGAAGAAACAAAAAAACAATTTTAGCAGCTTTACTTGCAAAGATCCGAACTGGAGACTCAAATGCTAGGCTCGCAACGATATTTAAAACGAGCGAATCCACATTTGCGCGAATGCTTGAGACTGGCCGAGAAGCACTTTTGCGAGACTTTGTTCCAATGCATTTGGGGTTTGACCATATGACTCGGGAAGATGTCACACGTAGGAATCTTCTTATCCCAGAAAGTCTTTTTGGAAATATTGAAAGTCCTCCCGAAGAAAGAAAAGCTATTACAATTGTGGACGGCACATACATCTACATCCAAAAAAGCTCAAACTACTTTTTTCAACGAAAATCTTATAGTAGTCACAAGTTCCGGAACTTAGTAAAACCATTTTTATTTGTCTGCTGCGACGGTCACATAATAGAAGTTTCAGGTGCACACGCTGCTACTTCTTCAGATGCGCAGATAATGCAGAATATTGCTGAAAATGAAAGTGATCATGGCGATGGATTATTCCAATGGTTCTACCAAAGCGGGGACGTATTTATTTTGGACCGTGGGTTCAGAGATGCAGTTCCCATTCTTGAAGGAAATGGTTACACTGTGAAAATGCCGGAGACAAAGCATCCTGGAGCGACGCAACTAACCACGGAACAAGCAAACAAGTCACGCCTTGTTACTATTTGCCGTTGGGTTGTGGAAGTAGTAAATGGCCGATTTAAACGAGATTTCCGCCTGTTGAGAAACGTTCATATTAATATAACATTGCACTATATGTTTGAATATTTTAGAATCGCAGCAGCATTAATAAATGCTTATCACGTGTTGATAGTAGATAATGTCCATGCTTCTGATTTTTTACAAATAATCCGGGAAAGGATAAACATGCCCAATACACTGGCAGATCTTGTCGCCAGACGTAACTTGAACAGAATGAGAGCACAGTTCCAGCCCATGTCTGCAGATATGGCTGAGTTTAATGACTTTCCTACGCTGACCGAAGAAGAATTAATATTATTTAGCCTCTGTATATATCAGCTGAAACAAGCGAGAAGTTACTATGGAGAGCATGTTCAACCAGATGGAGTTTTTAGCATTGAGCTAAGTGGTGGAATTCCTCTAGAGCTTGTAAGGGAATTGGAGGGAGAGGACTTGTGGTTGATTCGAGGGCGAATACAATCCCGACACATCCGATCTAAAACATACTATGTGTATATTGCTCTGGATAGAACAGCAACCGGGCGTCGAGCAATAAAACATTACTATTGCACATGCCATATAGGAATGAGAACCATCGGATGTTGCTCCCATACTATGTGCATAGTCTGGTACATGGGTTATGCTAGACATGACCCTTACCTCAGCCCACCCGCAATAAGTTTAGATGACGTATTTGTAAGACTAGAAAATGTTTAATTGTACGTCATTAACTTATTATTGTTATTAGCCTTTATTCAGAAGAACAATACATTTATTTTATATACATTACAAAATATTCAAATCAATAATTGATTTTTCCGTTGCGCGGTCTCTGCTTCTGAGTGCCTCTTGGCAATGGCCTCCCCCAACAGCTTCCACTCACATCTCTGACATGCCACTCCACATACACTAGGCCTAAAAGGATTATTTTTAAATTATTTTATTACGACGTAACCATTGGGCGCACAGATTGGACGTCATAGTAAAAAATGTTAGGAATTGTGTATTCTATTCGAATATAAATTTTTTTCTTTCTGGCCGGCACTTTCATTTTTTGGTCCAAAAATGTATGAAACGTGAATGATGTCCTTTAATAATTAAAAATAGAAAACAATTTTTTAAATTGGAACGTAGGTTCAGAAAGCAGCCCGAAAATAAATCTACCTACGTTGATTTTATAAATGAGTATGCTAATCTTGGTCATCCTTCAACTTCAGAAATTAACAAACCTGTAAATGGCTATTTTATCCCTCACCACCCGGTTATCCGCGAGAACAGCGAGTCTACTCGACTTCGTGTTGTCTTCGACGGCTCTGCTCGCACGAAAACATCTAACTTATCTATAAATGACATCTTAATGATAGAACCGTCAATACAAGACTCTCTATTTAATATTCTACTTCGGTTTCGTCAATACCGGTTTGTATTATGTAGCGATGTAGAGAAAATATACCGCCAAATATAGTTAGAAGACTCTGATCGTAATTTCCAAATAAACCTTTGGCGTGATGCGGAGGACAAGCCTTTGCAAACTCTGAGACTAAATAAAACTTCACCTGGCTCATGGAAAATAGGGAAAATTATGGAACATAGCCGTATAGAGAGGCAAAAGTGAGACGGCAAATCGGCCCGAAAGAGGTGTACGGCGTACTCTATACGGCATTGCCATGAGTCAGGTAAGCAAGGCAAAATTTTGGAAAATGTTCTCCTCAAAATAAGTCTTTATTATCGCCCCGGCTCTGCCCAAATCGGTGTAACCTTGCTATCTTCGAGTCTAATCTGAGCCGGCGGTTGAAACCCTGTGGATTAATACAGTCCCCTACAGCTGTTGTAATCCAGATGAAATTATTTTTTTAATTTATTTATTATACTTTATGCACACAATATGGTACAGAGGCGGGCTTAATGCCTTGTGGTATTTTCTACCCGCCAACCTATGGGTGATGCAGAGACATTGTAGATGCATAATATTAAAAGTTAACAGATTTATACATTTTGAGTATATATAAAATATATAATAATAATAAATACTACAATATAAATACTATTATAACTAAAATAAACCCACCTAATATTTTATATATATAAACATAATAATATTTATCATAATAAGATATCTAAATAATTTACTTATTTATTCTAGTCTATTTCTAATCTAAAGTTCACGAACTCTGCGTTTGAACACATTTTTTGTCTCAGACATCCTGACTTCTTGGGGTAGTGAATTCCAAAGGAGGATGGACTGAATATGGATGGATAAATGGACAAGGGAGGAGCTATGGGAAGGACAAAGAATGAGCAAATTATTTGTAAAACGATGATTTTTATTATGGCTACTGCACAGATATTTAAAATGAGGAGTTAGGTAGTGAGGAGCAGAGGGGGAGTGAAGAAGGGAATAGAGTGTACACAGAGCCCGTAGAGAGCGACGTTGTCTTATTGTCAACCAATGAAGCTTAGATCGGAAGGAGAAGATGTGGTCGTACTTACGGAGGCCAAAAACAAATCTTATACAATTATTAAGAAGCCAGTCGAGTTTATTGAGGAGGTCTGCATCAAGGTCGAAGTAGCAAATATCACAATAATCCAGTATTGGGAATATAAGGGCTTGAGCTAGAAATGTTTTTATATTGGAAGGCAAGAAATTTTTCAGACGGTAGAGAGATCGCAAGCAACTTGTAACACTATAACCAACATTAGCGATTTGGGTACGCCAGTCAAGATTAGCATCAATATATAAACCGAGATCTTTAACACAAGAGCTGAGAGGAATAATGTTACCGTTATAGCGAATAGGCGGGTGACTTCCTGTGTCAACTCTACTAAATAGTCTTGGACTTCCTAATAAAATCGCCTTACACTTAGTGGCATTCACTGACAGTCCTAACTCAGTGGACCAGGTGTGAATAGCGTTTAGATATCATCGATGGCACTGGACAGATGTTCAATCCTTTCTTGACAGTACACTTGCAAGTCATCATTATGTACAATTTATTGTACAAGCCATGTAGCGAGCTACGACCTCTTGATATGTAAGTCCTTCTTACGCTTGAGTGGTGATGATAATAATACAGCAACAATTCTTATATTCTCCTTTATTGGTGCTTATCACAGATACGTATTACAAATGATATAAGTTAACTCTCTGGATCATGTACTATCAAATATACGTACATCTAATATTGTATTGATAGGCGACATTAATATTAATACACTTGATAACACGACCGCGACAGTACAGGACTATCTTAATCTAATAGCCATGCACGGACTTACATTAGGTATTACTCACCCTACTAGGTATGAAAATTACTTGGATCATTTTATGATTAAAACTGCCCACCGATGGAAAACCGTGGTTTTTGAACAACAACTTACGGATCATTCTCCAATTCTTCTCAGCATCAAAAGTACCTTATCATGTAAAAAGAAACTCATAAATAAAAATGTGTCAATCAACTACGAAAAAATTAAGAAGATACTTACAGATGAGTCATGGGAGGACCTCTACATATTAAACGATGCTGACCTGGCTGCTGAAATATTAACAAATAAATTATTAAGAATCATAGATGACAATAGTGAAACTAGACAAATACAGAGACGATACAAACCTATCAAACCATGGATCACCGTAGGAGTTGTTAAATGTATCACTAAGAGAGATAAACTACATAAAAGGCTCAAAATGCTGCCATTAGATGAATCTTTAAAAAATAAATATTTAAATTACAGAAACACATGCAGCAAAATCATTAAAGACCTTAAAAAACAATATTACCACAATCAATTGCAAAAAAATTATAAGAATATAAAGAATACTTGGAAAATAATTAAGGAAGTGTGCAACTTTGGCTCTAAAAAAGTTAAATCACACGAATTATTAAACATTAATGACAATCCCATTAACTCAATGTGGTAAATACTTGTTTTACAACTATTGGTGAAGGATTAGCAAAGAATATTCTGATGAAATTGGGCAAAAGTGAACATGAACTAACCGTATCCGCCAAGTCAGCAACAACACCAGCTAATTCCATGGCCTTTTTGCCCACTGACCCCCAAGAGATATTGTCCATACTTCTCAGCCTGCAGTCGCATAGTGCGCCTGGATGGGACAAGATCTCTTCCAATTTATTATTAGCAAAATATTAATTCTGTGGTTTATCCTCTGACTTATTTATGTAACCTAAGTCTCCAAACTGGTGTCTTTCCTAGGATTTTTAAAAGGGCAGTAGTGTGTCCTATTTATAAGTCAGGAAATAAAGATAATCCCACCAATTACAGACCCATCTCTTTACTTACAACTTTAGCAAAAGTTCTTGAAAAAGTAGTTAATAAACGACTTGTCTCTTACCTGGAGAAGAATAATTACATTAATCCTAACCAGTTTGGGTTCAGGGCAGGGATTTCTACTGAGGATGCTGTTTTGAAGTTTACTACAGCTTTAGCGACTTCTATGGATAGTGGAGAAAGGTGTATTGGTGTTTTTCTAGATCTCCAGAAAGCGTTTGATACGGTTTCACCTAACATCCTTTAGACTAGACTGGAGAATCTTGGTATAAGGGGCACTATTTTGGACTGGTTTTAGAATTACTTGTCTAATCGACTTCAGAGTGTGAGAGTCGGTGATGTGGAAAGTGACAAGCTTCCTTGCACATTTGGTGTTCCACAGGGAAGTACTTTAGGGCCTACACTGTTTCTAGTTTACATTAATGACATGTTCAATGTTGTACATGGTAATGTGGAACTTCAAATGTTTGCCGACGATACAGTCCTACTAGTGCACGAAAAAACGTGAACAGAAGCGCTACAGGTAGCCGAATCTAATATGGCTAGGATTACGTATTGGCTCGAATCCAACCTTCTCACTCTTAACACTTCGAAAATATAAATACTTATGTTTTCATAAATCCCAAAGAAGCGGCCCAGATGACAGTATTAAATTAACATCTCACACATATCCATGTAACATTGCTTTAGATCATTATAAGTGTTCTTGTGCCGTTTTGTCGAGGAGTGAATCCATCAAATATTTAGGAATATATATAGACGAGCGACTAGATTGGCGTAACCATACTCATGCTATGGTCGCTAGAATTAGAAAAATGGTATACATCTTTAAGAATTTAAGACAAGTCGCAAATGAAAAGCTTCTAATACAAACTTATAAAGCATTATGCGAGTGTCTGAATAGATATTGCATATGTGCATGGGGAGGAGTATACAAAACCCTTCTAATAAAAGTTGAAAGAGCCCAGCGAGCAATCTTAAAGGTCCTTCTTAAATTGCCCCTCAGACATTCAACGACTGACGTATACGCCAAAGCGGATGTCCTGTCGGTGAGAAAAATATTCGTTCTGGAAATGCTTAGGAGATACCATAAAATACTCGTAAGTGTACCATACCTACCTCCTTCATCAAACAGACTTGATCGGTGTCCGGTTCCTTTTGCACGTACGACATTCGCGCGTCAACAATATAATGTCTTGGCACCATTTATATATAATAGAGTGCTAAAATTAAAATTAATAGATAAACACTATACAAAGTACACCTTTAAAAAAGTAATAATTAAATGGCTTAAAGAAAATACTTATGATGAAATAGAAAAATTGTTCTTGCCTGCTATTTGTTAAATAATATAAAATACCCAAGTTGTACCTATTTACCTATCCAAGATTTACACATAACCATACACAGCCACACACACACACAACCACACACACACACACACACAACCACACACACATAACCACACACACACACACACATACACACACACAACCACACACACACAACCAAACACACACACAACCACACACACACACGCATCACACATTAAAATTATTATTTTGTTCATTGTGTAATTGTTGTTTGGTATCATTGTTTTTGCCTACATTCTAAATTAAGCGCACTTCTAAGATCTACATGTTGTTAGTCAAATAATTACATTTCATATGTTAATAATTGATGTCATTTGTCTTCTCTTTTCTATTTCTTTTAAATTATTTATATCTCTATTGGCATAACATGTATCTTCATGGGCGAGGACACTGGCCTCTGCAATACAGTTTACACTAGTGCAGGGGTCAGGGACTTCAGATATGTAAAACTCCTCTGTGTCAATAAAGAATTTATTTAGAATTTATTTTATTTAAAAAAAAAGTATGTCTAACACAAATACGTCAACAGTCTCTACGCTGAGAATAGCCTTTTACATAACTGAAATAAACCTAACTAAATAGGCTTTACTTCATGACATCTGTCAATATGACATTGACAATTACATCTCATAAACTTACTGTTGACATATGTACTAAATAGGCTTTAACTTCATGACATCTGTCAATATAACATTGACAACTACATCTCATAAACTTACTGTTGACATATATTACGTTCAGAAACATAATGAACCTTTTTGAATTATTGATAGTGTAATAAATTAATTTATGAATAAGTATCTCATTACTCAGTGTATTAAGCTTAAAAGTTCATACATATCATAATAAATTTGTCATTTTAAAAAATTGTGCAAAGCGTGTCTTTGACCTTATACTTGTCTTTATTTGTGTTTTTTTGTTATAAAAGTGTAAAATAATTTATTCTGTATTGTTTTTAAGGTCAGCTGGCGGGTGGTTCAGATATTACTTCCAACAAATAGTTTTTTTTTTCTGAAACGGCATACTTATTATCATATTAATATTAATTTTATTTATGTTAGCAAATATTATATATATTATATAATAATATAATGTCTATGTCTGATAGTGATTCATTTTACTCAGCTAATAATACTTCTATCAATTCGTCTGCCGACGATAGTTTTTTTTTCTATTAATGATAGCTCTCTGGGAGAAAAATTTTCTTGCGTAAAAATTTTATTTTACTGAACAGCCAATTACTAAATGTGTGTCATATAAATGCACAAAGTGTGCCTAGCCACTTCAACGATATCTTTGACACTTTTTCGGGAATCAATGTTCACGCGCTCCTAATTTCAGAGATCTATTTAAAACCTAACCTTTTTTCTACAGCTTACAGTCTGCCCGGCTTTATTTTAATACGAAATGATCGTATTGACAGACGTGGTGACGGTGTAGCTATTTACTTACGGAGTGATATGCCTTATAATATAATTGCTCGTTCACCTCCACAATATTCTGCTGCCACTGAATCTCTCTTTCTTACATCTGCATTGGGGCAACGAAATTAGTTCTTGGTGTAGTTTATTGTCCTCCTTCCGTTTATTATTTTAGTCAAATTGAATCAGTGTTGGAGTCTGACTCATGGCAATGCCGTATAGAGAGCCGCGCCCGTACGCCTCTTTCGGGCCGATTTGCCGTCTCACTTTTGCCTCTCTATACGGCTATTTTCCATAACTTTCCCTATTTTCCATGAGCCAGGTGAAGTTTTATTTAGTCTCAGAGTTTGCAAAGGCTTGTCCTCCGCATCACGCCAAAGGATTAATTGTAAATTACGATGAGACTCTTCTAACCATATTTGGCGGTACATTTTCTCTACATCGCTACATAATACAAACCGGTATTGACGAAACCGAAGTAGAATATTAAAAAGAGAGTCTTGTATTGACGGTCCTATCATTAGGATGTCATCCATAGATAAGTTAGACGTTTTCGTACGAGCAGAGCCGTCGAAAACAACACGAAGTCGAAGAGACTCGCTGTTCTCGCGGATAACCGGGTGGTGAGGGATAAAATAGCTATTTACAGGTTTGTTAATTTCTGAAATTGTAGGATGACCAAGATTAGCATACTCATTTATAAAATCAACGTAGGCAAATTTAATTTCGGGCTGCTTTCTGAACCTACGTTCCAATTTAAAAATTGTTTTCTAGCCATAAAATAGCTATCTCCTAAGCACCCAGAAGACCTAGAAAATGGTAACTTAAAGCAAAAAAGCCCGTCTGCAGTACGTTTAGTATTGTGTATAAAATGATTTTCACAATCTCTCTCCCTATCTGTAAGTAAAGATTTTTGTGGCAAACTTTCAAATTCCCAGATTTAAGATCATTGATCATGATCATGATCATGATCAAGATCATTCTGTTCAATTCATCATTACCATTTTCTATTTCAATTTTATTATTACCATTTTCTAGACTAATCTTAGAAAAATTACATTATGTAGTATTACTATTGTTATAGGTGTCATGAGTATAGCGCAATAAGCCAACCTAATTTTGACTGCCGTAAGATGGGATTTCCGATTCCTATTGAGTGCTGATTGGGCAGCAAAATGTCCCAAAAAATATCAACACCGATAATTAGTCCTACGTCAGCGGGCTTGTTAAAAATGGGGTCTGCGAGCTCGAAGGACTTTAAGTTTAGATTTTTAATATTAATATATGATTTAGGTATTTTACCCGTTATTTCAGGGATAACTAAACATGTAATATTAGCTGTAAATGAATTGAAACGTGATTTTAGTGTAATATTGCAACGCTCTGTGTTGATTTGCAAGGAAGTATTACCTATACCTATAACATTGTGGATATTGGAATTTAAGGAATTTAAATTTGTTGTTTTAATTTCGCAAAAATAAACGAACACTGACTACCACAATCAAGAAGTGCTCTAGTAGTTATAGAATTTTTAGTTGTAGGATTGACATCAACCTCCGATGAAGTCATCGCGGACATCGCGATTGGTTCCGTTTGCTCGGAGTCCGTTTTAGACCTACAAAGTGTACTATGCCGATCGCGACATATTTTACATGAACTAATGTAAATTATGTCCAACGCGTAGACAATTTGTACATAGTTTTAATTTAGCTACTAGTGCAGTCCGGTTATCAACCAATTTATCTAAAAATTGTGGACACTCATAAATTCGGTGATTTTTACTACACACAACGCATCTATAACCAATTCAGTTATTTGAATTATTCGTCTTTTCAACAAGAAACTATTTAGTTGATTGCTGTATTTGTGAATTTTTAGAGTTATGAGAGAATTTAGGAGCTGATTTTACGTTTTAATTTTGGCAATCTTGTTTGTTACGAGAAACTGACTCGAGCACATCGGCGCGAGCCTTTAAAAACGGCATAAAATTGTCAATAGACGCCATCTCCGAAGAATTAACGTTAGCATGAATATATTCCTCCCATTTAATTCGAGTGTTGTTGTCTAACTTTACTGAAATTTAATATATAATTAATGTGTCCCAGTGTTCCGTGGGCTGGTTTAAATTATTAAGGGCACGCAAATTTTTTGTGACATGATCAACAATAAATCTAAGTGACTTGTCAGATTAGCTAGCTTGCTCAATATTTTTTTAGTCGGGCAATTGGCCCACCACACTTACCCACCACTGCAACTCCTGTATAGCTAGGATCGACAGTGGTAACCAACTGCAAAAAACCCTTGCAAAAAAGCTTGCTTAATATTTAATAAAAGTTTTAAATGGTTATTTATCAATTGCCTAACATTGTTATACCGTTCGCATAAAAGATTCCAAGCTTCAGGATAATTACTGTTAGTTACTTGTAAATTACTAATGACTCGAGCAGCTTCACCTTCCAAATATGAATTTAAATAATGGAATTTGTGTATGTTTTTAATCCTAGAATTGTTGTGAATGAGCGAGCTTAACGTGTCTCTAAACTCAAGACATTTATAGTAGGTACCATCAAATTTACTAATTTTAATTATAGGCAAACTAAAACCAATGACCCCCTGGTCATCGTCATCTGCGCTTACAAAACTGTTTTGACCTTGATCGTGGTATGATTTTTTAGAAACCGAATTTTGTTCAATAATTTCCTGAGCGGCAGCTATAGAAGTATAAAATGCTAGTTGTATAGATTCCCTGGTATCTAATTCGTTACTTAAATTATCTGCGTCTATTCCCTCTATTTGACTTTGCACACCATTGAATTCAGCGAATAAAGCCTCAATTTTTACTAATTTTTGTGCTAATATGTTGACATCAGTTTGTGTCATTTTAGTATAAGTTTTTAAGTCGTTAATTTGATTAGCGAATTTAGTAACGTGACCTTTTATTGAGGCCCGTTTAACATTTGAAACTTTAAGTGATGCCTCCATGTCACAAAGTAAGCACGCAAAACAAAGATAGGTAAATTAATTATAAAAATAAAATGTATACAATACGGCTTCGCTTCAATGAATAGAACAGCTGGCTATACGGATAACACTGGAATTCAGGATCAGTAGGTACTGCGCTGCAGGCAGCTGGCATCAGTCGATGCACACTCCCAGTTCGTATGCGCTCTCGGATGTGTGAGGTTGCTGTGACGCGCCGCGCTGTGACCCTGGAATGGAATGTTTCGATCTTTTGTATTATCGAGAAACTACACTTGCAGGTATATACCTATAGTGAGGGAATGAAATATGAATATGCAAAGCCTTTGAATCACTAAGAATGTAATTTAGGATGTGAAATATATTGAAATAGTGGAATGAGAAATTATTTTAAATAATATTCTGTATCACTATTAAAGTTGCAAATTGAAATGAAATGTGAAAAGTGATTTTATAATGTAATATAATGAATTGATGCGCGTGCGCAGGTAAGCTTATACAGGATGTTTGGAAGATGGGTGCAAAGCCTTAACGCCTCGTTAGTATAGGCCATTTAGAACCGTATTTGACCATTCTTAGCGTTCGTGATGTAAGATTTTATTTTTTATCGAATTTTTACATTTTTTGTTGCAAAAACCCCAAATTCCGCAATCTGGAATATAATATATAATCTGGAAGATAATCGAATTATTTTTTATTGTATTTGAATTAAATAATGTGTAAATAACCAAATAAGACTTGATGTACACATCTATATCATGAGATAAATTTGTAACAGGGGTTTGAAGTTAATCATTTTTTGTGAATTTCGGAAAAGAACGGTAACTGGTTTTTTTGTTCATACATTTTGGGATACATACGTATTTATTACTCTTTTCGATTGAGGTATCAACTACAAAGATCGCTCACTAATTACTGAAATTATGACCTACAAAACAAAACTAGGCAGAAAATTAAAAAGTTTAGGCCAGTAGATTAAACGACATTTGCACTTTTAATAAATACTTTTTGTGTTGAAAATGATAACAAAGATCAATTTTGAGTATTATCTTGCACATTTTAAATTAAATTTAGGGAGAGATTTCTAGCAAAGGCTGACATGCAAGGCAAAAAAAATGACGCTTCCAGGTAGCGGGCCTACTAGACAAAAAGTAAATTTTCAAGGGCAGGTATCGCAGATTTCCACAACCTACACCAGTGGGCTGATAAAGACGCCAACCCGTACTGGAAAAAGCAAAAGTCTTTCCAGAGGGAATTTTCAGTGAATGTGTGGGCCGGAGTAATTGGCAGAATAGGCCCGCTACCTGGAAGCGTCATTTTTTTTGCCTTGCATGTCAGCCTTTGCTAGAAATCTCTCCCTAAATTTAATTTAAAATGTGCAAGATAATACTCAAAATTGATCTTTGTTATCATTTTCAACACAAAAAGTATTTATTAAAAGTGCAAATGTCGTTTAATCTACTGGCCTAAACTTTTTAATTTTCTGCCTAGTTTTGTTTTGTAGGTCATAATTTCAGTAATTAGTGAGCGATCTTTGTAGTTGATACCTCAATCGAAAAGAGTAATAAATACGTATGTATCCCAAAATGTATGAACAAAAAAACCAGTTACCGTTCTTTTCCGAAATTCACAAAAAATGATTAACTTCAAACCCCTGTTACAAATTTATCTCATGATATAGATGTGTACATCAAGTCTTATTTGGTTATTTACACATTATTTAATTCAAATACAATAAAAAATAATTCGATTATCTTCCAGATTATATATTATATTCCAGATTGCGGAATTTGGGGTTTTTGCAACAAAAAATGTAAAAATTCGATAAAAAATAAAATCTTACATCACGAACGCTAAGAATGGTCAAATACGGTTCTAAATGGCCTATACTAACAAGGCGTTAAGGCTTTGCACCCATCTTCCAAACATCCTGTATAAGCTTACCTGCGCACGCGCATCAATTCATTATATTACATTATAAAATCACTTTTCACATTTCATTTCAATTTGCAACTTTAATAGTGATACAGAATATTATTTAAAATAATTTCTTATTCCACTATTTCAATATATTTCACATCCTAAATTACATTCTTAGTAATTCAAAGGCTTTGCATATTCATATTTCATTCCCTCACTATATGTATATACCTGCAAGTGTAGTTTCTCGATAATACAAAAGATCGAAACAATCCATTCCAGGGTCACAGCGCGGCGCGTCACAGCAACCTCACACATCCGAGAGCGCATACGAACTGGGAGTGTGCATCGACTGATGCCAGCTGCCTGCAGCGCAGTACCTACTGATCCTGAATTCCAGTGTTATCCGTATAGCCAGCTGTTCTATTCATTGAAGCGAAGCCGTATTGTATACATTTTATTTTTATAATTAATTTACCTATCTTTGTTTTGCGTGCTTACTTTGTGACATGGAGGCATCACTTAAAGTTTCAAATGTTAAACGGGCCTCAATAAAAGGTCACGTTACTAAATTCGCTAATCAAATTAACGACTTAAAAACTTATACTAAAATGACACAAACTGATGTCAACATATTAGCACAAAAATTAGTAAAAATTGAGGCTTTATTCGCTGAATTCAATGGTGTGCAAAGTCAAATAGAGGGAATAGACGCAGATAATTTAAGTAACGAATTAGATACCAGGGAATCTATACAACTAGCATTTTATACTTCTATAGCTGCCGCTCAGGAAATTATTGAACAAAATTCGGTTTCTAAAAAATCATACCACGATCAAGGTCAAAACAGTTTTGTAAGCGCAGATGACGATGACCAGGGGGTCATTGGTTTAAGTTTGCCTATAATTAAAATTAGTAAATTTGATGGTACCTACTATAAATGTCTTGAGTTTAGAGACACGTTAAGCTCGCTCATTCACAACAATTCTAGGATTAAAAACATACACAAATTCCATTATTTAAATTCATATTTGGAAGGTGAAGCTGCTCGAGTCATTAGTAATTTACAAGTAACTAACAGTAATTATCCTGAAGCTTGGAATCTTTTATGCGAACGGTATAACAATGTTAGGCAATTGATAAATAACCATTTAAAACTTTTATTAAATATTAAGCAAGCTTTTTTGCAAGGGTTTTTTGCAGTTGGTTACCACTGTCGATCCTAGCTATATAGGAGTTGCAGTGGTGGGTAAGTGTGGTGGGCCAATTGCCCGACTAAAAAAATATTGAGCAAGCTAGCTAATCTGACAAGTCACTTAGATTTATTGTTGATCATGTCACAAAAAATTTGCGTGCCCTTAATAATTTAAACCAGCCCACGGAACACTGGGACACATTAATTATATATTAAATTTCAGCAAAGTTAGACAACAACACTCGAATTAAATGGGAGGAATATATTCATGCTAACGTTAATTCTTCGGAGATGGCGTCTATTGACAATTTTATGCCGTTTTTAAAGGCTCGCGCCGATGTGCTCGAGTCAGTTTCTCGTAACAAACAAGATTGCCAAAATTAAAACGTAAAATCAGCTCCTAAATTCTCTCATAACTCTAAAAATTCACAAATACAGCAATCAACTAAATAGTTTCTTGTTGAAAAGACATAGCATATATTGCTATTTGCAGTAAATAAGATAAGACAATTTTCAAACGAAAACACAGCAAGACTTGTATATTTTAGTTACTTCCACAGTATATGTCCTATGGCATTCTACTGTGGGGAAATGCTGCCGATATAAATACTATATTTGTGCTGCAGAAGCGAGCTGTTCGGGCAATCTACAAGCTGGCTCCCAACACGTCATTAAGAGAGAAGTTTAAAGAAACTAGAATCTTGACTGTAGCTTCTCAGTATGTTCTATCAAATATATTATATGTTAAAAAAAATTTAAACCTATTCAAAAAGAAAATTGACAACTACAATAGAAATACCCGAAATAAGCATAAGCTTGATGTGAGTGACTAGACTTAGTAAAGTAAAGAATTCGTTTAAAGGCCAGTGTATAAGCCTATACAATAAGATCCCAGAAAGCGTTCAAAATTTTTCAATCAATAAATTTAAAAAAGTAGTTAAAGAACGTTTGTGTGCCTATTATAAAGTTAATGATTTTATGAATGATAGCACACCTTGGGAATGAGGTGACCCTCTGCAAGGCTACTTCTAAATTACATATTATATTATTGTACTCTTTTTAAGTAGTTTTAGTCATAACATTGTATATGCCTTTTTTATATTTTAAAAGAACAATTTTCCATCTTTTTGATAAAAGATGGCCCCACGCGAGTTTCTTACGCCGGTTCTTCTCGCCGGGCTAGTTTCCGAACCGGTGGTAGGCATCATGTAGATCGACGTTCAGAAAGTGTATAAAAATACCTATTTTGAATAACATTTTTTGACTTTTGACGGAGAGCAGCGAGTTTCTTCTACGCCTCGTATTGTATACGCGCGACGACACTTGCTGTCGATCGACGCGATCTAATTGAAATAGTCTTCTTTCTGGCTAGGGCTTGTACTTCCGAGGCTGCAGGCGCTTTGCTGGTACCTGGTCTCAGTTTCGAAATAGTTTGAAGCAGATCCGATCCTTCCCTCGGTCGGCGGCGGCTGGCTCGTGGCGGCAGCGGACGGCTCCTCGGCCCCACTCTGACTTCTTGTAATTACCATCTTCAAATGTTAATTTAATCTTCAAATGTTAATCTTCAATGTTAATCTTCTATGTTAATCTTCAAACGTTAAGTCTTCAAACTCCAAAATTCTCTTTCAAGAATCTTCGGTAGGTTTTTCCGACGAAAAATCTGCGAATTCTTGCTTCCGTTCGCAGCGGTGTATCCTTGTATCCTCGAGTCCTTCGAGATCTTCTGAGTCCAATCTAATCCCCGGCGTTGATTCCTGTTGATAAATCTTGATAAAGTTTCCAATGTTCTGACTTGATAAAATTCTTCTATGTTCGGTGTTGAATAAATCTTCTAAGTCCAGTGTTCAGTAAAAATTTCTATCTTGAATCTTCGGAAATTTTTCTATGTCCAAAACAGCTGTTCAAATTTCGAAAAAAGTGTCGTTCGTTATTTTCAAACCGATATGGACTTCGAATATTTCTTCAATCTTCCAATCCGTCTCGCCAAAGGATGTGTAGTGCGTAGGCACTACTGTATTATTTCACAGGGGACTGTATTATTCGAAGATAGCAAGGTTACACCGATTTGGGCAGAGCCGGGGCGATAATAAACACTTATTTTCAGGAGAACATTTTTCACAAATTCAAATTTCATTCAAAAATTTAATCACTCTGTCTATTGCTGAAAACTGTATTAAAATCCGGTTTGTAGTTTAAGAGATCTAAGCGAACAGGAAAGGAAGCGACTTCATTTTATACTATGTATATTGATTATCCACACTTCTCCATGAATCTGGATTAAAATAGTTATGGAAAATTACATTAGAATAAAAATTGTACAATCTAAGGTTTGTGATCGCGACTTTCTTAAATGCGGGTAAAAAGCTCCTAATATCTTTTTCCTACGGAGAACTCTAAAACCAGCTTGATATTATAACTCTTTGGGTTTCGCAGAGTTAGTTTAAATACTATGACCCCGGGAGGGAAAGGCTTAAACGTGAGGTTAAGCAGCGGCAAATGTGTACCATTATTGACATTGATCGATAAGTTATTGGGGAAACGACTAATGACCCGTTTCAATAACCTATCTACCAATAACTATTTGTTCGAAACGTCAAATTTATATCGCAAAAAACCGTCAAATGATTGAATGACAACGTTTTTAACAAATAGTTATAGATATATAGGTTATTGAAATGGGCCGTAAATGTAAAATATATTTTAGTTAAATTTATACACTCAGAAATATCGAGGTATTACTACTTGATAAACGTAAAAATATTATATTTATGTATAATTTACTAATTAGATACATCTAAAAAATACAAAAAAGTTTCAAATTTTATATGGAGCGTTTTCAGGATAATTGGGAAATTTTATAAACAAATCGCTATGCCAATGAAAATATTTATTTTTACTCATTTTGAAGAGACTTTTCAGTTATGCAATTACACGTTGTATCCGTTACATTAATCCGAATATATTCTAGCAAAAACATTAGAAACATCTTAGGATTGTGAAAAAATATAAAGCCCATTCCATGCACCTCAAAATCTCATTAGTACCTACTATTAAACAATAAAACAAGGCTTGCGCAAAAAGAAAAAATAATTTCGTACACAGTAAATCTTGTGGAATTTATGATACAGATCTCTTTATACAGGGTACACTGTACCATATTGTACGCTCACCCTTTGTCATTAGTGCACGTGTGGGGTTACAAAGTGTATATAATATATATTATCAAGCACATCCTTCCTCGTAAGTGGAATTTGAAATTCTGCACTGTAATTTTGCCGAGTTTACTACTCATTTCTAGGAACGTACACGCAGTGGCGTAGCGTCAAATTTGGGCGTTCCTATACTTTCAACAGCTGATTTTCAGTAAAAGAAATAAACTTTGGTAGAACACCAAAGTGTTCAAATTGTAGACAGTATTATAAGAAATACTGACAGTAAATAAAATTTTAGGGTTAACGGGCTAGATTATAAAAACTATTAATAGAAGAAGTAGTAGATTTTTTTTCTTTCAATTTTTGTTTTTTTGATATTCAAATGTATTTATTAAGATTTTTTTTCTGAATAAGTATTAAAATAAATTGTTTAGTAATGTAAAAATATTTTAAGGAATAAAACGAGTCCCTTTTGACTGGTCAGCGAAACAGAGGCCGAACCAAAGAAAAGGTGGCGCGACGAGTTGGACGCATTCGATAAGTAGGGGCCAGAAACAGCTAGGCTTTTTCCGTGAGTCCCGTATGGACTCACGGAAAAAGAGAGGGGGTAGGCCCGTGTCCAGCAGTGTGACACTAATATAATAATAACATTATTAATATACGTTTCCCATAGGTACGTCCAAATTAATTTATCTAATGTAATATTGAAATTAACACCACCCAAAGAAATGAAAATCAGAAGTTGTTTTAACTTTTCATAAACTTAAATGATTCAAACAAAGTATTAAAACATTTATAACATAAAGACTTTAAGACAAGAACTTTGCACGCAACTGAAATGAAACTTTTTCAGTTAGCGGTGAAATTTTGGTTGCAGAATATGTGGCGAACTATTTCAATAATGAAAATAGTTCATGTGACAAAAAGTGCTCGGCGAACAGTTTCAGCCTCAATAAATTTGTTTTACTCGTAAGTGATTAAAACAACTTTGTGACATAGTTTTTTTTTTATTGAGTATCATAGTCACCAAGACCTTTAATGATACAATCTACATACCTTATTTCATAATAATAATTGTCATTCACTAATTTACATGTAGAGTATAGATCGAGTGCCTGCGCAACATTTTACATGTTACAGTGTATTATATAATCATTATTTAATTATTTAACTGCTAAATATTGCTAGGTGCGCTTGAATCTTGTATTTTAAACGAGACAATAATATTGTACTTATATCATCGATTACTCGAAAACGGCTCCAAGTATTACTATGAAAATTAGTGTACAGGGAATTTTTTTGAGGGAGAACAATCGATCTAGCTAGGTCTTATTCCTGGGAAACTGTGCATTGTTAAGCTATATATGTTTTTTCTTTCGTCGTGCAACAATAACAATAATTTCCACTCTATTGTGTCAGCCCGATTGGTAGTTTGGTATGCGTATGTATAATTTTTGCTTTGTTCGAAAATTCGGAATGGGTTCGAATCCCGGTCAGATAAATGTTTTTGTGATTCTTTTTTTTTTAATTTATCAGAGCTCCGTTATCCAGGTACTAGTACATTATACTGTATCCAAATAAGAGCTTATTTGATTGTGCACACACGCACGCATCAGCGCAGGTTGTATTTACAGAAGAAGAAATTGTTATTTTTTCTGTATTACAAGTATACAAGTCAGCACTTCAAAGTATCAGCTAAGTAGCTCACGAAAATTTGATAGATGAATTTCCAGTGAAGTTTTTAATTTGTCGGGCCCTGACATGTTAGCTAAATTAATTTACGGCTTCGTGCATCTGTAAAGGCGTTATCTACGTATTCTAAATGTGCCCGCATTGCGGATTACCGCCATTGTGCCTACTCGTGTCAATACGATTCAATAATTCATCACTTTCGTCGGCATTGGGATAGGATAGGATAGGACATACCAATATTGTGCCAATCAGGGCCGAAATGTCAGGCAATTCGAGCCTTGTATTTCTGTGGGGCATTTCAAATATTTTAATAAGCTCTAGGAATATCTTGCTACTAAATTATTTTGTAATAGACTGTATTATTTGATAATACAGTCTATTACAAAATCTCACATGTAAATATAGAGTTCAACCACGTCTGCAATCGTTGCGGTTACTTCCTGTGTGTTTAAATATTTTGATGCGTCCAACTACAAAGGAAAATGTTTAAAAAACTTTGTCGATATTGTATTTAAATAATAGATCTAAATAAAATGTATTGATTGTTTATTTTGTAAACACACCAGCTACAATGTCATAGCTGATACCTTTTTAAGATCGTAGGTATATTAATGAAATCGTGTTACTCCATCCTACTAATATTATAAATGTAAAATTTTGTGAGGATGGATGGATGGTTGGATGGATGTTACTCTTTCACGCAAAAACTACCGAACGAAATTCGATGAAATTTGGTATAAATTAACACATAGGCTTTTTATCCCGCAAAAGTACAGTGTGCCCTGGGGATACTGTATTTACGCGGGTGGATCTGCGGACAAAAGCTAGTCATTAATAACATCTTCTGGACTTTCTTAATTCAATATACTAACCCACTGAGTACTTCATCATAAATTTTAGAAAATGCTGATCATAAAAGGTAATTTGATGGATACCGTGTCGCGGAAAATGGGTCATTTGCCGTAACCCCTCCCATGCTACAGTCCGTCTCTGGCTAGTCATCAACCTTTGTCATCGTCAGAATCTTTGCAAATAACTTTCAGACGGGCTTTTATTGTTTCCAACTGGACGCATCGTTACAGATTGGAATGTTTGGACCTGAAGATAACAGACTGAAAACGTGTCCGTTTTGTAGTCGGTAAAAGTTAAAACATTCGCTGCTGAATCAAGCGTATTATTCACAAAACTTAAGATAATTATATTATTATTATGTAATGATCCAAGTAGTATAGGAAATCGTTTATTTTCTCGATTTCTTCTTATGGCCGAGGTAGTTCCGGAACTTTCAGAAAACTTTCAGAACAAAATTGTAGGTAACCAATATTTTTCATTTCCATTCGTTTAAAAATGAGAAACATTAAAGTAAATTTCAAAATTGCAATTGCCAACTCAATTGCCGTATACTCATTTAAACTAGCTCTATGTGCCATTATTATTAGTAAGATCACAGGTTTAAATCTCCACACGTTCAGACAATTTACAGCATCCATTTTCTTTATTGCACATTAAATTGCAACCTTGCGTTGTTAATTATAGTTTTGTATCAAATAGCTCGTGTGACCTAGTATTTCTAATATTTAGGTATTGTACGAGCGTTTTAAAGTTTCATATTTTGATACTTCATTTAATTACGACCAGATAAATTATAAATCTCATTTATAATTTATCTGGTCGTAATCCTTTATCCTAGGTATTTTATGATTAACTTATCCTATTAGGATACTTATTGTACTAAACTGTTTTGTTTTTAAATGATAATTAAAAGGCTTATTATAATTATTTACTATTATTTTCTAGTTATAAATATTATGATTAATTTTCCAGTCAGTGGAATGGCAGCCTCAGAAACAAGAATGACTAAAGACAGAAATCTTCGTCTACCAGAAAATATAAAGAAATTAAATGATTTGGTTTCACATTCCATAGATAACATTTCTTTATATCTTGTGAAATGCTTAAAGTGTCATAGAGTAGGTCATAATAATGAAAACTGCAAACTTAAACCGCTGACCCCACGAATTGAACCCAAACAGACTGATAATAACCAAGACCGGAAACACTATAGTTTAATAATTTAGACAACGTGTTTCCGGCCTATGACATACCGGAAACACGCCCTCTAAGACAATCCTCTGATATTTTAAAAATTGGCATTCTTCTTAGTCGATTAATTTAGAATTAATACATTTAACAATAAAATAAAAATGTAAATGTGAAATAGATTTGAGTTTCTAAATATAATTCATTAGAATAAATATTGAATAGTAAAATCACAAATTATTGTAAATGTTATTTAAAATTGCTTAAATATTTCAAAATCATTACACTTATTTTTATTGCGTATCTAAGAGGCAAAATAATAATAAAAAAGTTGAAATTAAAATTAAAAATATGAATAATTATGGTCGAATTTCGATCACTAGCTGACCGCTTGTATAATACAAAGATACCTAAATATGACATTGCCATAGTCGGCGAGGTCAAAGACAAATCAAAGCTTGAATATTAACAGGGCATAAGTGCAAGGTTGTGTAGCCAGAGAGCCTTTGTACCAAACACATCGTCAATAATTCAGGAACAGTGGATAGCGCTTTGTGATGTCATTATCAACATCTTACGTCTATGGCTTACAGAGTAAAATACGGACCACGCTAGCCGTCCACTAAACTAGACTAATAAACGACTAATAAATTGGCAGTTATAGGGATTGCCGATAGAAGTGAAAAATTCACATAATAATCAAACAAAAACACTATTTCAACAATGGACAGTGTTATATACACATTGAACTTTTCACTAAATCCATTTAATTTCACTTATAAGATACACAGCACTTATAAGATACACACAGATATACACAGCACTTATATTCCACAATACGTCAGCTGTAATTTATACTGCTACTCAAATTCAAATCCAAAAATTCTTTATTTTCTTTACAATATAAAGTGTTACATAGAGTGGGGATCTCCCTTTAAGTTAAATACTTGTTTTAGGTTAGGTTAGGTTAGATTAGGTTAGTAATCCCGGGTCTGCCAGTTCCTCCACGTTCGTGCCCCTGGGCTACGCTTGGGTGCGCCACCCCGTCTTTTACGGGGTGAGGTACTCACGCGGCTGAAGGCTGGCTCTATCTTTTTTCTTCTTCTATCTTTCACCACCTTTTAGTTACATTTCTTGTCTTAAACTACTTTTATTTTGTTTTATCTATCTTTCACCATCTTTCACCACCACCATCATCGTAATAAACCGGAGAGGATACAAAGGAGGGATACAAAGGAGGGATACTTGGGGGCGTGTACCTGGAACGCATGCCTGGCGCCCGCCCTCATCTCACCGATCTAGACAGCAAGGACTGTCCCTCGGACACCAGTAGCATGTCTAGCATGTCACTGGACTCCGAGGGGTTGCCCGCAAACCCGGACAGGACTTCCCGTAAGCGGCGCAACACGGACGAGGACATGGCGCCGCCTATCAGTAAGGGGTTGGCGTCCAAACCTAAAAGAGGACGCGGCCAGCCGCCGACGACTGGCCTTTACAAGGCAAAGGCCGAATATAACCGGGAAATGGCGGAGTCCCTTCGAAGAGGAAATCGCCACAGTGGCTCGGGGGGCGAGGAAAGCTGGAGCGTTCATCCGTTCTGGCTCTTCATCCAGCAGACTCCCCGCTACTTCTCCTGCGGGAGAAGAAGCGTCGGAGCGGACGAGCGCTGCGCTGGTCGGAGCAGTGCAGGTTTCGTTGAAGACCATCGCGTTGGCCTTCAACAAGGTACGATGTCGCACCGCGACAGAAGAGGTGGCAAAGCTGGAGGCCCATAACGCGCGCCTCGAAGAGCAAATGGCCAAATTGCGCCAGGAGCTCGACGAGCTGCGCAAACAGGCCTCCCGCCCCATAGATCAAGACATGCGTGAGCTGTTGTAGGTGGTCTCTCGTGCAAATATAGAGACCTTCGGCAACATGCTCAATGCAAGGCTGGCCGGCCTGGAGGACCGTCTCCTGCCGGAGCCAAGAAAGACCCCCGCTGGCGGCGGACGCTGCTGACACCTCTGTCAGCGCCCCGCCGGCGGCCACTGGAGGTAAGAAGGCGCCTAAAAAGACGACGGCGCCCACATACGCGGAGGTAGCAGCACCGAGCGCGTCAGTCCCTAAAGAGGCACCATCTGTGCCGGCACCGCCTAAGGCGGATTGCGGACATGTTATCAATTGTGTTATATTTTTATAGCCTTATTTTATCGTATTAGACTGTTATCAACGTAATTTCCCGCGGTATTGACAGATTTTTCATAGTGACAAAGTAGCAGCCAAGGCGGCAATTCCTTGCTTCATAATTGTTCTTTTTGTATAAGGGCTGATGATGATGAACGCGAAGTATTATTAAGTAGTATATCTAACTAGTTCTCGGATCCCAAAATTTTAACTATCGAACGCCAGCCTCATTTGTCTTGCCAACTACTCTATGAAAATATTTGTAATTACTCTCATATTCATCAGTTACCTATACCACCCGACAACAAAGGTAAACGCGGTATCTAAAATTTAATTAAATTTCGAAGTCAGGTAATACTTATTACCTCAGGCCATATAAACAATGGAAGACAGAATTCTGCTAATCACACAGTGTCACGCACACACATGTAACTACTCCTTACCTTGCAAGGCGCGCTTTTGCGGTGTGTGGTTTTTTAAGGATTTGTATACGGGGTGATGTGGTAATACTTTAGTCGTGGTTAATTTTTATAATACGGGCCAAAGAAGAGTCATAACGGTGATTTGTGAATGTGTTGACGACGTCCGGGTTTGTTGGTCAAAAAACGTCAATTCGTTTCGGAGACCGTAGACCTACTAGTAGACTCGGAACATAATATCAATTTGGGAATAGCCAAATTTCATTGTGAAACGTACACGTATTATGTGTTATGTTTTTGAACTTCAGTTTTTAAGCTCAGTTTAAAATTAAATCGGAACGCCAGTACGGAGCATCGTAATAAACTTTTCGCTCTTTGTTTACTTCATACTAAAACCTTTTTCGCCTTTACTGAGGTTTCAATGAAACTCCATTTGTATACGGAAACGTCGCGAAATAAAATTCAATAGTAAGGGTCAGCTCACACCGAGAAGCGATTAGGCGCGGCATTTTTGGGCGATACAAAACGATACACGTTTCATTGCAAGAACGACGCCGCGCTGTGCAGCGCGGGGCAGCTCTAAATTCGTGTTCTTGCAATGAAACGTGTACATCCTTGAATACTAAACAAAGTTCAAATTTGAATCACTATCTTAAAACTTCCGCGCCGCATCGTGTTTTGGTGTGAACCGTACTGACGCTAATCGGACACTGTCAGTTTGTCACGCTGACGGGACAGGAACATGAAAATGACTTGTGCGATGGATGAGGAATGTGTTACTTAATTGTTTCACGCATTGAAGTGAATTATTTTTACGAATAAGTAAGGAAGTAGCGAATTCTAATGGACTGTTTTTCAAAGCCCGGAATTTTTCCTTATCTTATTCAATAGAATTAAAAAAAAAACAAAGCCATTTCACTGATTAATAAAAAAAATGTAAAACAAATTATATGGAACACTATTATGGAATGTCTGAAATAAAATAAATAATTAATACAACTTGAGCGGAGCGAATGAAATTACTGTCATGTCACATGTCCACCTGATGACAGTTTTGTTCTATGTAGCTAATGGCCGGTTTCAATAACCTATCTATCTATACCTATTTGTTAAAAACGTCGTCATTCAATAATTTGCCGGTTTTTTTGCGATACAAATTTGACGTTTCTAACAAATAGTTATTGGTAGATAGGTTATTTAAACGGGCCATAAGTCTCTTTACTGATATTTATTATCTAATACAAGTTACTGTTAGTATAATTAGTGGTCGCTTAGCGGACGAAATTCGGCCACATTTGATATAATGTTTAGGTTTGAACTTTATTTGGGTTCCTTTTCCTCTTAGTTAAGAAATAAAAAATGTAAATATTGTCTATTTAATGTAAACGACATATTGACAAACGTCAAAATACGGGTGAGGAAATTGTATCATACGCATAGTAGTGTGAGTAATTAATTTGAGGAAGTGTGTGTAACGTTATTTTTGTTAATCTAATGTATTTTAAGCATTATTAAAAAAATGCGCAGCCTTGTCCTCATTAATGGTACCAAATTTCATACTCCTAGCGTTCGTAAATGGAGTACAGAGTTATATATCTTAATAAATATGAGGGCTCAATCAAAATATAACATTGTGTGTATTTTGGCTCAATCATCAATAAATATTTATTTTATCGAAAAATTCGATCTTATATGAATAAAACTTTGTAATATGTCATTCTAGTCGCTTTTTCATACGAAATATTAGGTACCATTTCAGTATAATTGAAAAGTTTCTTGGAGTTACTTAATATTGCAAATTGTTTTGAAGCATTCCACCCCCATACATCAGCAATTAAACGACTCATTATTGCCAACTCCGGTTCAACTTTAACTGATTGTTTAAGATTGGAAGAGGGTGGCAATGAGTTAAGAGTTTCGGCTCAAATCTCGTTGGAAATACAAGAAACTTTTGTTATTATTACTAACTACGACTTACGACTAATTTATAAAAAAAATATATATATATATATATATATATATGAAAAATATTTAAAATCTGTCATGATTTTCATCAAATTCATTATTTGAGCATTTCCGAGGTAATAAATGTATATTTTTTAATTCATCTACTAAAGGGGTTAAGTTTCCATTGTGAAATCCAATGGAATCCCACGGGGGTGGATGAAGTTGCGCGCAATAGCTAGTAATATTATATTACATTCTGTCTGTTCCAATGTGGGCAGATAAACTTCACATATTATCAACAAAGGCTTCTCAAATACTTTACTGCGAGTGACATTGACTGGTAGCTTACTATTCCTCCGTCTGAAAAATTATAAAAATGAAGAGGCTATCTCTTTGTGTGTTCAGGACAGCAAGATAAGGAAAATGTACAAAAGAAAAAAGTTTGTATCCTTCTAGTATTTTGTTATAATGGTTTTTGCACAGATGTGACTGCGTGATAAACTCACATTTCAAATATTATTACTAAACAACTAGCTTTTTCCCGCGGCTCCATCCGCGTAAATGTAGTATCGGGCATCCCACGGGAAAACTGTACTTATTTGGGATGAAAAGTAGCCTATTTTTTAGAGATTAAAAATCCAGAGCCTAAACTACTACCATACCAAAATTTATCGAAATCCGTTCATTAGTTTTTGCGTGAAAGAGTAATTAACATCCATTCATCCATCCATACATCCTCACAAACTTTCACATTTATAATATTAGTAGGATAACCTTTAGGTAATATTAGTTAATATTAGTAGGTACTTTGATTTATAATAATATCGTTCAGTGAAGCAACAGCCTAAACGTACCTTATCTTAGTTTTATCTATTCTTAGTGTTCATAAAAACATTATTTAAACCAAAACAAAATCTAAAATGTAAGTACCTAACCCACAAAATGTTACTGTAGCTCATGTCAACTTTTAAACAAAAAAAAACTACTTAAAAATCAGTTTATCCGCTTGAAACTTTTGGGAGTTATGATACCGCGTACATAGACACAGACACACAGATAGAAGCGTCAAATTTAGAACATCGGGGGTTAAAAGAGAACAATGTCATTTTACTAAGCTTAAAAATCTGAAGATTCAACTAAATGAAAAAATGAAATAGTCATTAAAATAGTTTAATCACATTTTTAATGAAGTTTGAAATTCTAGAGTTTATTCGTAATAAATTACCTTCATCAAGTATCTTTAAGGCCTTGTTACAAATTTAACTTGAAGCAATAACGTCAACGTAATTTATACGGGCAATAATTGCTTCAGGATCGAAATTAAATTGTCCCTTGACGGGGATGAATTTATTAATTAATTATTGATTATTAACTTTTATTTTATGTACCCTACCCAATGTTTGTATAAATCTTTTATTGGGTTGTAAAAACAGATTGAAGCGAAAAATGGTGCTTAAAATATTGAGTGATCGCCTAAAAGAAATATGAAAGTTGTGATATATAATATTAAAATGGCTCTGATATAATTAAGTTATCTTTTAATAATATATTTATGAATATTTTCATTTCGAATTAGTTGTCTTCATCAAAGATTATATATATTTAATTTTATCTCACATGATATAATAATAATAATAATAGTTATTTTTTTCTCTCACAATCACTTAGCACATACAGAAAAGTACAACACAAGGTAAGTAGCTAATAAACATGTGAGAGACGGGTCGATACTAGGTGGGTACCTGTGTTACAGATCCCCTGTAGTTCTCTCCCTGTCATTGCAATTACAAAATACTATGTGTCTGAAGATTTACTAATTCAATAACAAGTGTCTACGCAAAGAAATAAAATGTATTACAGTAATAGCCAGTAGCGATATAAAAAAATTATTAATTTGTGTGTGTGTGTGTGTGTGTGTGTGTTATATGTGTGCAATATATTTAAACTGGTCATCACATGCCTTATATTATGTTATATATACATATAATAATTATGTAAGTTATAAGTAGATAGATAGTTATCTAATAAATGTTATGAACTTTTCCGTGGCCTTATAATCTAATTCCTCTAGCCAGTCCGCAATTATTAACTTACAACGGTAACTACATTTTGGGTATATGTAAGCATATATAGCATAAGCAATAAAATTAATAGTTCACTAAGGTGAACTATTAATTTTATTGCACATATAATAGCCTTTATAATAGAAGAACCTCTGAGCAAATTATGTCTTGACTTTGCTTAGTTGACATATACTGTTTCGTCGTTTACTACCATCGGTCAGCGCTGGGTCAAATACCCGGCGGTGGGTTTTTAAAGTGGAGTGCAGTATATAATTTATATGATTATTATATATTAATATGATATGTTTTTAACGATTTCATCTGAAAGACTTATTTTAATATAATATTATTAAAATTCTTAATTAAGATAACCAAAGTATTAATTAATGAGGCTACGTCTGTTTAAATAATTAAATATATTAAAATTGTCTATGTACATATTTGGTACCTCGTTATGATTATATAACTATAACATGCATACATACATATATACACGTCACGTGGATATTATAACAACTAATATTTTTTGCTCTCATTTGCTGCAGAACAAAATATATATTTTTCGCTAAGTAAAGCAAGTGTTCTGAAGCTCGACTACGAAGTGTAAAATGTAGTTTATGACTTGTAAAATTATGTGCCAGGCCAGGCCAAGACAAGCCAGACAATTCGTAACTGCAGTACGAAGAATTCACAGAGTACTAATACGTGAGTCTGAGGAGTTTCAACTTGGATTACAATTTTCCTTTGAATGAATTAATGTAAAACCTTCTGAATTATGGATGTATGGATAAAAAACTAAACAGTTTACCCAATTTTTTGCCGACTTTTTTTTATTACAATTAAAATATTATAATAAAATATTAAATATTATAATAATAATAATAATTTGTAAACTTCTAATATTTATGACATGTTAAAAAAATATTTTGAAATAGCAGGACAATAACAACCTACTAGCATCCGAAACTCCATCTCAACTCTATCCAAGGAATCTACCACTGACCTATAGACGCTCGTCTTTTGGGTGGATTAGATAGATCACACTTTGAAGAACTATTTCCCATCAACTATCTGCCCATATAAAAGAGGTGAGTGTCCATATCTCAGTGGTAAAATTGCTTGGGATGCATTCTAGAGACTTGAGAATCCAGACCGCAGGTCGATCCAGGGTCTTAGCGTAAGTACACACTGTGACATTCCTGTTGTAAAATAGACAAGACGACTGAATTTTTTTATTGCATAAATGAATAGTACTCTTAAATATGAGTAAGTTATCAGAAGAAATAAATTAAAACTTGAGAGGTGTCAAGGGACACCCGGATGGAACGAATTTCTTTTCGATTAATTGGTGAAGGAATTGTAATAATATATTTTTTTTTTAGTTATAATAATATTTTTTTATTATTAACAAATATAATGTAATGTAAACTTAATCAGTAGGCTCAATTTTAGCAATAATTGAGAGAGAGAGAGAGACAGACAGAGAAACACGCGCACGCCGCTTACAACTATAGCAAAAAGTGTCGTTACAACTTTTAGTCGTTAACGTTAACTTCGTTCCAAAAATAAAATATATTTTAATAGGTACAGCGGTTTGTGTACAAAGTTTCGCAGGTCTCGTGAAAACGCTCCATACAAAAGTCGTACCTAGCTGTGACGTCACGATTGGATAAAAGTGTGAAATGTAAAGCCGCAGGAACATAATTTTTGTAAATATCTTCGAAATTTGTACGTTTAAGTTCATATAATTACTTTAATTAATGTTTTTGTAAAAGATGTAAGTAAACTAGTGATGTAGGTTTTTTAACTATGTAATTTAAATTTGAAACTTTTTTGTATTTTTTAGATGTATCCTATATCTAATTACTAAATTACACATAAAATATTATTATATTTTATTATGTTTATCAATTAGTAATACCTCAATATTTCAGTAGAATATATACGAGGGCGGGTCAATAAGTCCGTGACTTTTGGAATAAAACACAGATTTTTTTGATAAATAAATCATTTTATTTTTCAACGTAGTCCCCCTTGAGCTCTATACACTTTGTCCAACGCTTCTCCAATTTTTTTATCCCTTCCAAAAAATATGATTTGTCGAGGTCCTCAAAATAGACCTTTGTTTGCGAGATGACTTCATCATTGGAGTCAAATCTTTTTCCACCGAGCCATTTTTTCAGGTTTGGGAACAAGAAGTAGTCACTCGGAGCCAAATCTTGAGAATAGGGTGGATGTGGGAGCAATTCATAGCCCAATTCATGGATTTTTGCCATGGCAACTGCACATGTGTGCACCCTTGCATTGTCTTAGTGAAAAAGAACTTTTTTATGGGCCAAATGAGGTCGGTTTTTTTTCAAATCCTCATTGAAGCGGTCCAATAAGTTGGCATAATATTCCCCATTAATTGTTCTTCCCTTTTGAAGATAGTCAATGTGGATTATCCTACGTGCATCCCAAAAAACAGTCGCCATAACTTTATTGGCTGACAAACCCACCTTGGCCTTCTTTGGCGCCGATTCACCCTTAGAAACACACTGTTTTGACTGTTGTTTGGTCTCTGGTGTATTGTGATGGATCCATGTTTCGTCCACGGTTAAAAAACTCCTCCATATTGTGACTAAACAACGCAAAACCTTACTGTGAAGTTGTTACACAATTGCGTTTGTGGTCGACTGTGAGCAAACGCGGCACCCATCTTGCGGAAAGCTTTCTCATGCCCAAGTGATCATTCAAAATTGAAACCACTGAGCCATGCGAGATGCCTATGGCTTCCACAATCTCTTGCACTTTCAATCTTCGGTCGGCCAACACCATATCGTGAATTTTTTCGATTGTTTCGGGTGTAGAGACCTCAACTGGGCGTCCAGGACGTTCGGCATCTTCAGTGCTTGTAAGGCCACAGCGAAATTCAGTAAACCACTTTTTTACCATTGAAATCGATGGTGCAGAGTCCCCATAGTATTTATCAAGCTTAGCCTTGGTCTCGGTAATGGTTTTTTTTCGCAAAAAATAATGCTTAATAAGCACACGAAATTCACTTTTTTCCATTGTTTCCTTAAGTTACTGGATAGTCTGATAAAGATAGCTGTAAAACATAAACTAACTGACGCAGCAAGTTCAAATTTTGATAGGAGTCAACTGACAGATGCCTGTTGACAGGAGTGGTGTTGCTTTTTCAGTAAGGAGGTTAGAAATTCAAAAAGTCACGGACTTATTGACCCGCCTTAGTAAATTAAACTAATGATTTTACAATTTAATTATGCAGTCGTCTCCCCTATAATAACGCTAAAACAGCGATGGAATATCTTAAAGAATCCTGAGTGTCTGCATTATGAGTATTATAGTAGTAACTTATCTATTTACTTTTCGTGCAAAATAATGAATATAATATATTAATACAATTTGATAATGAGGCATACATATAAACAAAATAGGTACCTAGTTATTTACCGAGGTCGTATTAAATAATTTTATGTTCTGGAAAGTAATTACTTTAAACTCTCCTTATATTCAATGTACATCTATTACAAAAAAATAAAATTGAAATGTCTGTTTGAAATTTTAAATTAACAGCTTTTAACTAAATGCATATGAAAGTTTATACGGTACTTACATATACACTATAATTATATTATTGTTTATTTTGGCTGTTCGTCAAACAGACGTTTGTTCTGGGTAATTTCTGAAATGGCTGGACCGATTTTCACAGGAATTTCACTAGCAGATAGCTCATGTTATAAGATCTTACAACTATTTTATCTTAGGGTTCCGTTTAAAAAAAGGATTCCGTTTCCGTTAGATCTATGCAAACGAAGTTGCAGGCACCAGCTGGTGTACATGATGTACAGGTTGGCGGGAGTGCTGTTTAAAACTCGATTAAAGGGATTGTTAAAGAAATGAAAAACAGACGACCTTTTGATTAATTGTAGGACTAAAGATCTGTCGATTAATTTTGATTTATTAATTATACAAAATAATCTAGTTTCAAATATACGGGTTTACGGCAACAACGTGACAGAGTCTCGCTTCGATGTGGGCCAGCCGGAGATATCCGCCGAGTGACCTGAGGCTCGAGGAGGATAGAATAAATTAAGAATACGTTTATTTTATCGTCACACAACACGCATCAAAATGAAATACAAGGAAGTAAACTAAAATTAGGCACATAACCTACTACTTCCTACTAGGTAGTTATAAATGTGAAAGTTTGTGAGGATGGATGGATGAATGGATGTTTGTTATACTTTTCATGCAACAACTACTGAACGGATTTCTAGTTTTGGCTCTGGAAAACATTGGCTATTGTTATCCTGAAAAAGTACAGTATTTCCTTTAGGGAAAGGCTATATATATATATATACGCAGCAAGCCCGCTGCACTGATATTCTGCAAGGTGAACATAACTGTTGATAGGGGTTGAAAACCGGCAAAGCTCTTGTAACTCCTCCGGTGTTGCGGCTGTTCGTGGGCAGTGGTAGCCGTAGTGCCTTCCCTTTGATCGTTTTTCGATCTTTATTTATTTATATTATATTATTGTTGTGAGCTCGCCGTATCGGTTCTTGCATGTCCTTCTTATGTTAGGGTATACCAATAATACAGCAACACTTATATTGAACCTTTTTTATTTAGGTGTTATACTATACATATCAGAGAGACGCTTATCACAGATACGCCTACACTATACATACCCTTTTGGCTAACTAAATTAGACTGTCTTCGGCATCAAAGTGACAGCTGTCATTCAGGCATTGACATTATATACTACTTCACTACTACGCAACAATTATAATATTATCTTATTTTATAAAAAAAAAAACTAGTTGTACCTACCCATCTGACGTTGTTGGGATTTGGGAATCAGAAATTAATATTTCCATTTATCCCAAAGGCGAGGATTGTTTTTATTCCAGTAATGGAAAATTAATATCAAATTTCATTTATTTATTAACGAAATTCCAATATCTGGCGATTCCTCAGAAATGATATCGAATGCGACACACACCGCAATTTGCATAGCATCGGTACAAATTTATCCTATAATTTTTATCCGTAGAACGCATATATAGAAATAAAAAGATATTAATTTTATTCATTCATTTTCAGAAGAGAACCTCAGAGAGTAAAGCCATGTGCTTTCTGCGTCTCTGAAACTAAATGAAATAAGGCTTAAAATTGTCAGATTCTGTATTGTATTTGACAACCTCTGCGGTTCAGTAGTGAGCACGTCGGCGCTCAACCGGCTTGAGGACGAGACTAAACATATATTTAAGATTTTAATTTCATTATACACATATTTAATACACATCCATGACCCTGGAATACCAAAAACTTTTTGTTCTTTCGGCAGGATTTCAACCGGCAACCTCCACACCGACGTGCTCAATCACCAAGCCACAGAGGTCGTCAACCGAAAATATCATTTTCCATACGTAATCCTGCTACGTACGTGCCTGGTAGTCCTGCACAGTTCACATGTTACTTGCGCAAGAATCATGTGTTCAGTAAACTGCACGTAATAATATATCTATTGTCTATTCCCACCCACGCTTATGTACCTGCGCAGGTAAATGGAATCGTCGTAAATAAGTGGCAGGTATTCAGCATACGAGTGTGGCATATACCTAGCGTTGGTATTTATGTCATATTTATGTCCCTCATTATCTGCTTCTAAAGCCGACAATGATTTCCAATCTAAATTACTAGGAATCAATTGAGATAATCTAAACACAGGCTATACAAATTGCTGGATACACTTACGCAGCGGACGCTCAGCCAGTCTCAGTGTTTGCTCACTGAGTCATGGAAGTGCATACGTACAGGAGAGGCAATTTCTAGCGAATTACGCCTGTGGTACAAGAACTTGCACGTGAAACGGTTTTAGTCCATTAAAGTGGAAAAGTGTTTTTAGTCTGATTAATTTAGTTTTATGCGTTCAGTACGCAGGGCTTATGAATTTACAAATGTGGATGTGGTAAAATATATATGACAGGATGGCAATCAAATGGGGGTTTGATTTTTAAAATTCAATAATGAAATTTAGCGCTAATATTATATGGATGGTAGTGGAAAGGGGGACTATGTCCTTACATGACAAAGTGTTCGTAAATAAGCGTTAAATAACAGTTCCAAAACTCGGGGGTCTAAAAAGTCCTCTTTAGGTGTTTAATATTTAATAAGTTTCATATATTTTTTCCATATAAAAATCGTGAAACAGTAAAATGGCTAAATGGTTCATCTGATTTTATCATATTAGGCATGGCGCACATAATGTGAGTTGAAAAAATATATGAATCATAATATGAAACACCTAAAGTGGTCTTTTTAGACCACGTGAAAATTTTTATTGTCTAGTTTACCATGTAAAAACAATTTTTTTTAGTTAAAATGAGCACTTTCCTTAAGTTTGCCATATATTATTACAGATTACTTACCAGGATTATAATGGTGTAATAATACACTATCGAATGGTGTAATAATACAGGGTATGTGCTGTTTTTTTTTTTTTAAAGAGACGCGGCCGGTTCGAATTCCAGCTATTATTAGTTTTAAAAACTAATAATTAATAAGTTTTAGTTTTTATCAATATCGATCTTGCAGTTCTTTTCAGCATTTTTCACTTTTACCTGTAGTTTCGGATTTTGCCTAAAATAGGCATGGTAGGCAAAATCCACAACTTTCGAAACGAAAATCCGATAAACTCGGCTTGTATAGTAATAGGTTCGCAACAACAACATTTTTGCTAATATCTTCAAAATTATTGCGTTTAATTTTATAATTATTATAATGAATATTGTTGTATTTCATGTAAGTAAACTAATTATGTAGGTTTTTACAATAATTATTAAAAAAGAAACAACTTCTTTGTGACTTTGAATGCACGTAATTACAAAACAACACATAGGTAGGTACAATTTTTATATTTTTTCATATTTTTCAAAATAATACCTTAATATTTCAGAATATTTCTTATCTTCTTCTTTATCTTTTTTTGTAGCATTTTAAGTTTTGGAGTAGTTATTATTTTTTTTAGTACTTACCTACTTTTATAGTTTGTAAATATTTTAAATAGATTTTAGTTAATTTTAGCTTTTAACAATATATAGTTACTATTTGTATATAGAATGTTCAATAAAAATATACGTAACTAGCCGTTACCCGCCCGCTTCGCGTGGCATAAAAAACATGCCAAGTGAAAGAAATATTAAATTGTTTTATCTAGATTTTACGAAATTAACACACCCTTAACTACTTAGCGTCTTATCGATTTATATGAGTTAAAATAATAAATAACACAGCTTTCCACATGAATAACACACTTTTCCTCGAATCTCATGTAAGAGAAGACGCATTTGATAACATTCAGTATTTCCGGGATGCACGGTATAAACTCCAGGGGCGTGCGCTCCATATAGGCAGAAATGCAGTGCTTTACTTGTCATTCACAGATATTTTGATAAAACGTTCGTACGTTTTAGATGACTTTAATTAATAGTAAATAAATGAATTTAAAAAATATAATAACTAAAAAACACCTAATATTTTATAAATAGCAACTCATCTCATGCCGTTGCGTTCTGCAGGACATATCATCGCATGTATGTGTAATTTTCATACTTCGCAAACGCACACATCCATGAATATCGACATGATTATTTAATGGCAAGTCCCGCGGCAGGCGATGGCTCTCGGGCCTCGGCTATCCGATCGCTACCGAAAACCGCCGAACTGGCTTGTCGGAAATTATTCGTTGCCTATAATCGGAGTAAAAAGAATAGTCGGAAATCTAATAAATCACGTATGCACATTATGCATTTTTGTTTAGTAAGGTTTTATTTGTTTAAATAGAAGAAACGTTTTGTGTTTTGCGGGGGCCATATTGCATATTTCATGTGATAAGCATTGTTTACAATTTAATCGCTCCAGTTTATTTATAGTTTTCTTAAAAGATTTTTCATTTTAACATTTTGAAAGTGTATACCTTTGACGGTTTTTACTGAGTTTCTATAATAATTGTAGTGATTTGCTTTTATTAATGAGTTAGACTATTTTTTTAAAATGTTATTTGACTGTGAGATTTTGAAAATGTGTGTTTATTAAAAATTAAAAATAACAAGTTCTCACAATTGTCATTCAGTGAAAAGATTCAAATTCTGTCTAAAGGTAGGTGTGTACCCGAGTTACAACAATTAAACCAGCAAAAAAATAATGTAACTCGAAAATTTCATGTTAAAAGTTATGAAACGTATAACTGGCTGTGTGGTTGTGTACACACGATTAAATTATATTGTTTTCCTAGCATATTATTTAGTAATTTACATCGGGATATAGTAATCTCAAGTAACCGGAACCTTGAATATGTGAAAATTGAAGCTGACTGACTGATGAGTAGTTATAATATTTTAAAATATGCTTATTATTTTACTTATTAGAATTTTTTCCGCCGCGACGATCGATCGCTGTTTTGTCTGCGTTGCCGTAGAAGATGTACATGAATAGTAGTACATCTAAGACTTGCTCTGTTGGCATGGTTTCGACTTAGAGATCCGTCGCTTGGCTGTAGCTATGCTAAAAATTTATAAACGAAAAAGTTTTTGTGACCGAGTACTTCGCCGCATACCCAGTGTCATAATCCTGTGCACGCCACTGATAAACTCTACCTAAAACTTGATCTTTCTTGGCTCCTAAATAACCTGAAACAACCTTACCTTTTTTTCTTCTATCAAAGCGGTTATTTTTCAATACTTAATAAGCTATAACTTCAACATACAAAAGAGTTTTTGCAAAGTCATCAACTTGGCAAAACTTTGTCAACCACATCTTGCTCGGTAAAATAAATTCTTTGACCACGATACACGATATATATATATATATATATATATATATATATATATATATATATATATATATATATATATATATATATATATAATTGATTGGTTTCGGCGCTCGACAAGATATGCGCTATCTTACAACAACAGCTTCGTAAATACGGCAACTGATTATTGTAATGTGGGGTTATAATATAATTGTGTATAAGACAATTTCAAATGTAAATCTGACAGATTTCATTGTGACGGGCTCTGGCACGTCGACTTCGGCGCCTATTTGTTGCCGCATTTTTCAAGTACGCCAACGGCATCTAGTCGAGCGCCGAGGCCAATCATTTATCTATGATAGTCAACACTCATATTAGTATCTACAGTTTGTTCATTACATCGAACATTCTAGATTTATTAAACATCAGTTTCGTTTGACTTGCACCATGGGCCAGCCCTCACTGGTCAGCAGTGCTATTGACTTTACCGCCCGCTCCGTGATTGCGTCAGAAATAGTTAATTGAATTTTCACGTTCTAACTTTTTTGACAGCCAGTTTAAACTCGTATATTCTGTACACGTACTTGTTCTGGTTCGATGAGTTCCAGAGTCCGACTACAATTAATAATATTATTTTAAATACAATTAGTAGTAATATGATTAACTTAATATGTAAATAAAATTAACTTATACGAATTTTATTATTTAAAAAATTTAGTTTCATTAATACGAGGGCGGGTCAATAAGTCCGTGACTTTTGGAATAAAACACAGATTTTTTGATAAATAAATCATTTTATTTTTCAACGTAGTCCCCCTTGAGCTCTATACACTTTGTCCAACGCTTCTCCAATTTTTTTATCCCTTCCAAAAAATATGATTTGTCGAGGTCCGCAAAATAGACCTTCGTTTGCGAGATGACTTCATCATTGGAGTCAAATCTTTTTCCACCGAGACATTTTTTCAGGTTTGGGAACAAGAAGTAGTCACTCGGAGCCAAATTTTTGCCATGGCAACTGCACATGTGTGCACCCTTGCATTGTCTTGGTGAAAAAGAACTTTTTTCTTGGTCAAATGAGGTCGGTTTTGTTTTCAAATCCTCATTGAAGCGGTCCAATAAGTTGGCATAATATTCCCCATTAATTGTTCTTCCTTTTTGAAGATAGTCAATGTGGATTATCCCACGTGCATCCCAAAAAACAGTCGCCATAACTTTATTGGCTGACAAACCCACCTTGGCCTTCTTTGGCGCCGATTCACCCTTAGAAACACACTGTTTTGACTGTTGTTTGGTCTCTGGTGTGTTGTGATGGATCCATGTTTCGTCCACGGTTAAAAAACTCCTCCATATTGTGATTAAACAACGCCAAACCTTCCTGTGAAGTTGTTACACGATTGCGTTTGTGGTCGACTGTGAGCAAACGCGGCACCCATCTTGCGGAAAGCTTTCTCATGCCCAAGTGATCATTCAAAATTGAAACCACTGAGCCATGCGAGATGCCTATGGCTTCCACAATCTCTTGCACTTTTAATCTTCGGTCGGCCAACACCATATCGTGAATTTTTTCGATTGTTTCGGGTGTAGAGACCTCAACTGGGCGTCCAGGACGTTCGGCATCTTCAGTGCTTGTACGGCCACAACGAAATTCAGTAACCACTTTTTTACCATTGAAATCGATGGTGCAGAGTCCCCATAGTATTTATCAAGCTTAGCCTTGGTATCGGTAATGGTTTTTTTTCGCAAAAAATAATGCTTAATAAGCACACGAAATTCACTTTTTTCCATTGTTTCCTTAAGTTACTGGATAGTCTGATAAAGATAGCTGTAAAACACAAACTAACTGACGCAGCAAGTTCAAATTTTGATAGGAGTCAACTGACAGATGCCTGTTGACAGGAGTAGTGTTGCTTTTTCAGTAAGGAGGTTAGAAATTCAAAAAGTCACGGACTTATTGACCCGCCTTAGTACTATTATAAATGTAAAAATTTGGAAGGATGTTTGTTACTCTTTCGAGCAAAGCTACTGAATAGATTTTGATAATATTTGGTATAGTAGTAGTTTAGGCTCTGGCCTCTGAATTAAAGCATAGGCTACTTTTTATTTTGAAAAATTGCAGTGTTCCCGTGGGACACTATCTACTCGAGCGGAGCCGCGGGCAAATGCTTTGATTAGCTAGTCAATGTTGCTGTCTTTGTCTGATACGTTGGAGAAGTCGCTTGGCAGACAAATACAGCAACATTGAATAGCTTATACGTTGTGTATATATTTTTATTAGTAAGGGAGTAAGTGTTTATCATGTTAAGCGAAAATGAATTAAAGATTGAATAATTGTTCGATTAGTCCTATTACAATGCGAAAGAAGGAACACAACTTACACAACAGGCATGGTAAAGGAATAACCATAATATTATAAATCTATTTGGGTATTTGCTGAACAATATTGTATTTTTCCGAATCCAGGCCATCGAAGACCTTTAAAAGGAAACCAAAGCACTTAAGAAGCTCCAGCGGTCTTCAATGATACGTGGAACTTGGCGGAGCATGCGACCTGGCAAACTATGACCTAATAACGCATACACTTTTGATCCAACTTCGATAACAAACTAGGCGGGTCAGCCTTAGTATACTCAGAAATATTGAGTCATTACTATTTGTTAAATGTATTGGTTTGTAATGTTAATGTATTGGGTTGTATTTTTTTTTTTTTTGCCAAATTAGTAAACAAAACCTACATCATTAGTTTACTTACACATTCATTATGGTAAAGTATGAACTTAAACGCACAAATATCGGAGATATTCACAAATATGTTCCTGCGGCCTTATAATTCACTACACCTAGGCGTAACGTCACAGCTAGACTTATGGAGCGTTTTCACGATAATTTTGTATACAAATCGCTGTACCTTTGAAAATATTGACTTTTGATATACTGTTTCTTCTGCGAAGTTACTCATATTCAAGAGGACTATTCATTTATGCAATTAAAAAAACTTACTCATCTAGCCTAATCAATTCACACCGAACGAAACGATACCGGACCAGGCTCTGCATTTTAAGATTCAAAATTAGCTATTCAAAATTAAACTGTATATGACTGATGTCTTAAGAAACGTGTTCTTTTTTTGTAGTAAATAAAGTTCAATTTTGAATAGCTATCTTAAAAATGCAGCGCCGCGTAGTGTTGCAGTGTAAACTGACCCTAAGTACTTCCAACAACAGATATTTAATAGTATTACCTAAACAAGAAGAGTTGTCCGAATAATATACCAATTTTGTTATAATATTCTCTTCGTGTTATTCGTGTTTGCATAAATGGCAAACCTAACTTTGAGCATAATATGATATTTAAACGTCACAAATCATCATGTATGCATAACTAACGAAATATCGTTGCAATTCGCAAATTTTACAATGCTTTAAACCATAACGACTTCATTCCTTAATTGATAATTCACAGCAAACTCATCAAAAATTTGGCAACAAACGTGAATATTCCAAAACATTTAGTTTTAATCACCGAATCAATAACCGAATCGGTTACTAATGTGTCGCGAGTCGCGGGATTCAATTAGTTAAGTCTGCCAAAAGATTGTCGCGCCGTCAGCAATTTCTTCAAATTGGTATCTGGCAGAAGTCCAAGCGATTAACAACTTGCAAGCTGTTTAATTTCATGCCTGGTTGGACACGTTTTATCCACGGTTCTTTCCTGGTATGAGCTCATGTCAGTTTGATAAATATGTGTAGTTGGTAGTTACTTCCGTATGCGCCGCTTAGATATAAGCTAGGTATATTATATTAATAGCCCAGACTGTCCCACTCCTGGGCAAAGGCTTCCCCCAATGTCTTCCAGGTATCTCTGTCAACTCGTCGCGCCATCTTGTTCTCGGCCGGTTTTTCATTCGGATAAAATACAATCTGTATAACCTAGCTTATACAGATTGTATTTTTATCCGAATGAAATATTTAACCTAACATGACGCTACAATATTACATAGGTAATGACTGCATAATTAAAAATTTACGTAATTTACAGAAAACTAATATGATTAATGTTTCCTGACAACTCGCACCAGGCATAGACACAAAACTGCCGTACAACGCGTCGGCTTTGAAGGTCACGCACCCGCAGCGTTGTATCGGCCGCGCGGTTATGAATAGAATATAAGTATTATATTGGATCTGGTCAAAATTTAAGGTCGCATGTTATATTTTTGGACCGAGAATCGAATACTCGAATATCTATTTTTGTTTTGAAGACATCATAAAACTCTGGAACGAACTGTCACCAGCAGTATTTCCGGACCTATACGACCTGCAAACCTTCAAGAAGAGAGCGTATTCCCTCTTAAAAGGCCGGCAACGCACTTGCAGCTCTTCTGATGTTGCGAGTGTCCATGGGCGACGGTAGTTGCTTACCATCAGGTGACCCGTTTGCTCGTTTGCCCCCTTATTTAATAAAAAAAAAAAAAAAATCCTGTATTGCCTCTATCTAAGCACAATTTAGATTATTCCTTTCTCGCTATAAATTGTTTGTGTTAATCAGCATAGTATTAAGTTATTGGGAAGAAACTTTGCACGAATGATAATTATTAATTGACCAAATAACTTACCAAAAGAAAACCTCCAAATTCGATACATTTGAATCCATCGTAATATTACTTAGTTCGTATTGACTAAGAAATAGTTTACCACAGTTGCGAGGACGGAATGACGATATATTACAAACCCTACCAGAGAATACGTTAAATTTTCTCCATAAATTCAATAAAACAACCAAAGATTTTCGTGTTCCATTTATCGAAGTTTACAGAGCGATGCCTTAGGAACGCCTGCTCGTAGCGAATTTGTGTAGCGGAACAACCGGATCCCGAGCATACACAGCTCTAAAAGTTTACAACTCCGAGTATTGGGCACGCCACTGTATACACCTATTGTAACGTGAAGGCCCATTCGAGTTTACTAGGTAATAGGCATGGCCTATATGGGAGCCAGCTGTGAGCACTTAAAAGTAAGGGTTATTCGTTGTAAGATAAAATGATTACCTATTGCATGTTGAATAACAGAAGCTTTTGAACGCACATTTGATCAGATTGCCATTATATACTTACTATGGCGAAATAATGTCGTTGGGTAACCCGAGTGTCTAGGAGACAAACCGGCCAAGTATGAGACGGACTCGCGAACGAAGTGTTCCGTACACCGTGTTCCGTAACAAAACCACATCTGGCAAGCCCCACTTAAAAATTAATTTATTTCTGTTTTTAGTATTCGTAGTTGTACCGACACGGACGGTAGCGGTCGAGGATGAATCTAAAATATTGTAATAGTTTATTTGAATTGAGTTTTGCAATGTAAGTACGCTTACACACGCGCCGCAGCTCTCGCGACGCTGCTGCACTAAGATTTAGATGTAATTTTTTGCTGCTGCGCTGGCTGTGCACGCCGCAGCTCCCGCGGCGCCGCTGCACTAGGATTTGTATGTAATTTTTTGCCGCAGCGCCAGCGGTGCACGCAGCAGCTCCCGCGGCGCCGCTGCACTAGTATTTGTATCTAATTTTTTGCCGCAGCTCCCGCGGGGCCGCTGCACTAGGATTTGTAGGTATGTCATTTACTGCCGCAGCTCCCGCGGCGCCGCTGCACTAGGATTTGTAGGTATGTCATTTACGGCCGCAGCTCCCGCGGCGCCGCTGCACTAGGATTTGTAGGTATGTCAATTATTGCGATTCTCATTGCGGCGAACGCTGGAGCTGCGGCGCGTGTGTAAAGGCGCTTTCACATGTATTCTCAGTTTAGTAACTCAATTCCATCTCGAACAGCAAACAAGCACTAAGTGAGCAAACAGTCAGTCATATTACCGAAGTTTAATTATTAAACTGTTCTTTGAATATTTACGAGCGTTATTAGCATATTTAGACTATACCGTGCGTTATACTAATCTAAAGAGCTTAATGGAAACGGATAATTGGTTAAACTGCTACGTTATTATAATTATGCTAATTTAAAGCAATAAAATAGATCACTGTATTGCGGTGGTATTGCCATCATTACACCGTACATTATAAATTCAATATATTCCCCGAATACAGAGCAAAAGGATTTGAGGAAAAACTAGGGTAAGCATGTTTTAAATTTCGTTGGACATTTCGTCTTATACAAGTCAATTATTTTTAACAGAAAGACGTTGTCTGTGAAAGATTTTCTTTTTAAATTGGGAAGGAATAAAATTGGAATGACGATGAGTTGTGAATACCGAACAGTTGAATATGGGATTCAATACAAGCTTTAGTTTATTTTCAATATTGCCTATAATTACGCTTACACACGCACGGCGCTAGGCGGCGTAAAGGCACATAGGTATCTAACAAGTTGCCACTCGACCAGGCATAAGATGAAAGTCGCTTAACAGTGCCGTTAAACCACACACACTCACGTAGTTCAATTACTCGTCTGCAGTCGTTGCGTTTCACTTCCTTTGTGTTTAAATATTTTGACGCGTCCTAGTGCAATGGAAAATGTTTGCAAACTGGTCGTGCAGGAACTCGATTTTATTGTACATCAAAACAAATAAACAATAATATATTATGTTTCTAAACAGAACGTTACCCCACACCGTCTAGTTTGTTATCGAAGTTGGTTCAAAAGTGTATGCGTTATTAGGTCATAGTTTGCCAGGTCGCATGCTCCGCCAAGTTCCACGTATCATTGAAGACCGCTCGAGCCTCTTAGGTGCTTTGGTTTCCTTTTAAAGGTCTTCGATGGCCTGGATTCGGAAAAATACAATATTGTTCAGCAAATACCAAAATAGATTTAAAATATTATGGTTATTCCTTTACCTTGCCTATTGTGTAAGTTGTGTTTCTTCTTTCGCATTGTAATAGGACTAATCGAACAATTAATTATTCAATCTTTAATTCATTGTCGCTTAACATGATAAACACTTACTCCCTTACTAATAAAAATATTTACACAACGTATAAGCAAGCTATTTAATGTTGCTGTATTTGTCTGCCAAGCGACTTCTCCAACGTATCAGACAAAGACAGCAACATTGACTAGCTAATCAAAGCATTTGCCCGCGGCTCCGCTCGAGTAGATAGTGTCCCACGGGAACACTGCAATTTTTCAAAATAAAAAGTAGCCTATGCTCTAATTCAGAGGCCAGAGCCTAAACTACTACTATACCAAATATTATCAAAATCTATTCAGTAGCTTTGCTCGAAAGAGTAACAAACATCCTTCCAAATTTTTACATTTATAATAGTAGTAGGGATACAGAAGTCAGTTTAACATAGAAATATTTCAATACGAAGAAAAACAAAGTTACTATATTTTATATAAATGAAATGTTACTCAACCAATTTTACACATGGAATTTGAAGATAAAACCTATTTTTAAATAACTTCTACACAAAGTAAAAGCTTAAAAAAAAAAAAGGTACTTATGTTAGTAGCGTGCGAGAATCCTTTTTATGCCATAAAAGCCGCGTGAAAAAGCAAAAATAAAATGGCGCTAATAGTTTCAAGTGGCAGACATTTAAAAATAGCTTTTATCTTCGCACGCTTTAAATTAATTAATCGCTACAAAACGGCCATGCATTGTTCAATAACGGTTCAGCGTCGATTCCATTTTGAATGAATTCTTTTTCGCATGGAAAATAGAGAATAATTTGAATAAAAAGTGAAAAGATTTTAAGGGCTCTAGTTTTGCATTGGACCTTTTGATTTTAAACAGTAAAGCTTTTTTTATAGAAATAAAAATTCAAGTACCTAAAGCAACTTTCTTAATATGATAGTGATATTTGGTTTGCATCTTATCAATTTAGTAAAAAAAAAGAAGTCCTTGAAGGCTCTTGAAAGACTACTGCCGTTTTAATTGTAGATTTTTCTAAGAAAATACTTTGACCGTGTCAGACCGTCGTCACCGTCGTCAGCCTTTCGAGCCTTAATTTATTTTTAACCGACTTCCAAACAAAGGAGGCGGTTATGCATTTGGCTGTATATATATTTGTATTTTCAACGATAATTCCGCCGTCTGTGGTCCGATTCTCAAAATTTTAGTTTTATGTAAAGGGTATAATCCCAAGCACCAATATATTATACCCTGGATCCAACTGAACAGAACCCTTGACTCTTTCTTTATAGATACATGTTTGGGGATTTCAGCGTTGTTTAAAGAACTGCAAGCATATGCCACTTTGTCAATTACGGTAATCATCAACATCAACACCATCGTCACAACATACATCATCAAATGTGATCAAATTATATCATCATAATGATGATGATATAATAGGTACTTCTCATAGTATTTTACATCGACACAGATATCTTTGAACATTAGTCATCACTTTGCCGTATGTGAATCTATTTGCAAAATTGTTTTGTTGTTCTAAAGATTATAATTCGAAATTTGTCCCTCAGTCACCAAATTGGAGACCTGATGAGGGGATCCATGATAAATCGAGGGGACTCTTCGAAATTTATATGGACACACATACTGATTTTGACTTTTTCTGAAGTATTCTAAATATATGCTACCAGAAAGTAAGCTTTGGTACCAAGGTTTACCCTGGATTCAAAAGTACTGAACATAACTCCCGAGTCCTTATGGGTGATACATGATAGATAGATAGATAGATACATGTTTGTGGATTCCGGCGTTGATTAAAGAACTGCAAGCATATGACGTCATACCTTATGATGACATAGGTACTCACTACTCATCAGAGTTTTGTGCACCGATATCAATGTGTTCATAATAATATAGATAATAAATTTAAATAAAAAGAGTTTATTTTTTATTTTTAAACGAAAAATTAAAACCGACTTCAAAAGCAAAGTAGAAATGCACAAAAAGTACCAGCAAATTTGAACGTGAGTTCTATAAAATACTAGCTACCCTCATCTATGAACTGGAATAAATAATTAAGTATACATACACCTACAACCTACTCCAACATCTACACCTACAACCTACACCTACATGTACACCTACATCTACAGTATTTTCTCCGCAATTTGCCCAATATTTCTCACCGTTTAAACCTTCCCTGAACTTCCATAATTATTCCAAGACCAAAATTAGCCAAATCAGTCCAGCCGTTCTCGAGTTGTAGCGAGACATAGGAATTGCAATCCATTTTTAGGGTTCCGTAATACTTAAGGGACCCTTATGATTTCGCTCTGTCCGTCCGTCTGTCTATATATCTATCTGTCTATTCGATCGTCTTGGTCGCGGCATTGTTAATGATAATATCGGCACAATAAGTTAATAGAAACTCGAAACAAACACATCAACCGGTCAACTTCAACATTTCTACCTGTCAAATTTTCAACCATACTTAACCATAGACAACATTACGTTTAGCTGTCAGTTGCGTTTTGTTATACCACATTTTATGTCACGTTACACGTCCCACGGGAACGGGATAAAAGTATCCTATGTCCATCTCCAGGCTCCACTCTAAGCTACCTCTCAACCAAGTCAGTTCTGCCGTTCTTGAGTTATAAATAGTGTAACTAACACGACTTTCTTTTATATATTTAGATTGTAGGATATTGTTTAGGCTGGTACCGACTTCAAAATTAGGTAGATTGTGTAGAGAAATAGTTAAGTTTTAAGCCGAATTTAAAAGAGGAATTATTTAGAATTCAAGTTTTATTTCATACTTTTTTGTGAATTTTTACTTTGGAAGTCGGTTTTAATATTTTGTTTTCCTAGAAAATGTTGAATTGTACAGAATTCAGTTTACAAATAATCATCACTACTTATTTTGATAGGGATAACATTAAAAAAGTACCAGGTAAGACAGTTAAAGCGAACCTTGATCGATATTTAATTTTAAAATAAAAGATTTTAAACAAAAATATTTAAATACTAGATGTTTCCCGCGAATTCTCGCGGGAGCCGCACATTTTGCTGCGATAAACAGTAATATACATCCACACATCCATCATACATCCATACTAACAAACTTTCCCGTTTATTTATTATATTAGTAAGGATTATTAATTTTTAGATTGAAAATATTTTTAAATACGACCTTAATCCAGAAAATTAACATTAACGAATCAGATTATATACCTACTTAATACATGTCGTGTGGCTGGGGAAATTTACTTTAAAAAAAAACTAATTAGGTATTACATTTTGTTTAGGGTAACCAGGTGTAGTGAAAAAATCGTGACAAATATCCATTTTTTTTAATTATTGCATACAATGAATAGTATTCTTTAAAAAATAAAGAAATAAATTGAAAGTTCACATTTTGAAAAAAATGTACTAGAGAAAAAAATCTCCATTTTAATTAAAATCTTAAAAGTACAAAATCTTCAAAAAAAAAATTTTTTGTGCATGGGTTTCTTAAACAAAATTAACACAAATTATGGGAATTACAACTTCTTATAGGGTTGATCCTACCCTATTTAAAATCAGTTGGATTACTGATATTGTTCCTAATATTGCAAAAAATACGAAAACTTATATGCAAATAATAAATATTTAATTACATACGTGTATCTTATCACAAAACTGCACATAAAGTGTTATTATAAATAATGTGTTATATATTTTTAGAGTACCTCAACATTTTACATATTGTAGTCAAATACCATAAATATTAAACAGTCTAACCATAAGCATGTGTCTAAGAAGGGTTCCGTATCTATCAAAGCGCAATACGATTTTTTTTGAACTTACTTCAAAAGTCTTTGTACGATGTCGCTCTAAATAATTTTCCATGCTCATAGATTGCCACCTCTAAAATGTTAATATTAAGATTACCTACTCGATATTAGAAGCAACTGGCGGACTCGTGTCAAAGCGCGAAAAACTTTAATTATTTGGACTTTGACTAACGTCAAATAAGACCTGACCTTACTAGTCCAACCTAGGAGAACCAGTGCTTCCAGGTTTGACTATAACATAAACACAATTTCAACTAAACCATATTTCATTCATTTAAACTCGAATATTATAAATTAAATCAATCAATCCTCTATTGCAAGAATGTGGTATACATAAGGTCTTAAAAATATTATAATAGCTAGAATCCAACATTCTGTCATCACAATGGCGCGCAAAATATCCTTAACATGCAAGGCGTTAGGTGTGAGAAGTTAACATTTATAAATTGAAGCAACAGATTGGAATTAAATTAAATATAGAAATACAGTTAATAATTTAGGAACATCAATAATTATTATTCATAAGAAATTAAATAATAATTAAATAAATCACACAATTTTTGTATTAGTTATAGAAATTAAATAAAGATATATCACAGCCCTTAAGCATTATTAAAAAAAAAAAGCACAAAAAAAAGTTGTGTCAAGTGTCAACTGTCATAATTCCAAAGAGGTTAGAAAAGGGTTAGAACTAAAATAAAACGTGGTCTTTACGTGGCATTATTTAAGCAAACATGTGCACCAAATTTTGTTGTGCATTCCGAAACATGGTTTACAAAATATATATAACATAAGTTCTACGAGTAATTAACATTAAACAAGGATTCGTCCTGTAACCCGTTGACCTCATTAACACGAGGTTCATACTCTAAAGGTATTTATTTTAATATCATTTGTTATAGAAATTATAATATGATTATCTTATACTAAACAATTTTTCTTTATTATTTTTAACACCCCAAAAGGTGGAATGGTGAAAATGGTGAAATAATTTTACATTTTTCCCATTTGACATTGATCTCATTAAAACATAAAGGAGTTTTCCAGGCGGCCAGACAGGCGAAACGAAAATATAAGGTTACTTGAGAACCCTAAAAAATGTACCTTACTAACTAACATAAACTTTGGATAAAAATTATTAAAATGACTACTAGCACGAAACTATAAATAACGTCTATTTTCTACTAGAACTTGTAGCAGATTAGTAGTTATGCGATAAGAAGTACAAATTTATGTAAATTGCCTTCGAAATTCTTATCGTGTAATATGCTGAATATTTTTAAACAACCCATATTATTATTACAACCAATATTAGCATTATTTTAACTATAAGTGTTAAAAACAGAATTCTCAGAAATCCTGTTATAACCGTGTTGCATTTTTGTGACTTTAAAATATATATACTCGTACATAAAAGAAAGTCGTGTTAGTTACACTATTTATAACTCAAGAACGGCTGAACCGTTTTGGCTGAAAATTGGTGGGGAGGTAGCTTAGAACCAGGAGACGGACATAGGAAGAAGTGCCCCGCTGAATCTGTCTGCATGAGAGCTCTACCAATACCGTGAACCTCATCGACATTAGGACTTACGCGCGCGAGTCAGCCCGACCGTACGCGGAAGGGGAGAGGGACGGCCCTCTCAATACGGAAACCGATAATAACTCGAGCTCCTCTATGGCGATAACTCGCACGCCGTTAGTTTTTGCTACCGCGCGCGACCAACCTCACTACTCAGAGAGTGAGGAAGGGGTCGGACCCCTTAGCAGGAGAGACCCGCGTCTCTCCCATCATAAAAATAGCTTACAACCCGTAGCTGTCCCCAATATCCGGTCTGAACATCACCCGGGTGATGAAAGGGAGGGTCAAACCCTTCGTCTCTTACCTAATCAACTAGCCACCAGGTTAGTTCTAGTCCGACGTAGCTACAGCGGTCTTAATCCGACCCTTAGCGTAGACCCTTTGAAAAAAAAAAAAAAACTGTCTATATCTATGTTCGCGATAATCTCAAAAAGTACTGAAAGGATTTTCATGTCGTTTACATTTACCGACCCAGTGGTTCCATAGGAAGGTTTAGGTCGATAATAATTTGTTAAGGTTTTGTAGGAATTGTTTGATTTACGACGATAATTGTTGAAGGTGTCGGAAAAAATCAAGCCGTCTGGGAGCTTTTATCGAAAACGCTGCCAAACCTAACCCGTTTGAGATAAATAACAAAACAATCCCATTGTTTCTCTTAGTTTTATCCTTGAGAAATGTGATTTAAATGTGGTGGGACTCTCTAATTTATAAAAATATATAAAAGTTTGAAAAAGTTTGCTTTTGTAGATCCAGGAGAGTGGTAATTAATAATTATTATTGATAATGCGTGCATATACTAAGGCGGGTCAATAAGTCCGTGACTTTTTGAATTTCTAACCTCCTTACTGAAAAAGCAACACTACTCCTGTCAACAGGCATCTGTCAGTTGACTCCTATCAAAATTTGAACTTGCTGCGTCAGTTAGTTTGTGTTTTACAGCTATCTTTATCAGACTGTCCAGTAACTTAAGGAAACAATGGAAAAAAGTGAATTTCGTGTGCTTATTAAGCATTATTTTTTGCGAAAAAAAACCATTACCGAGACCAAGGCTAAGCTTGATAAATACTATGGGGACTCTGCACCATCGATTTCAATGGTAAAAAAGTGGTTTACTGAATTTAGTTGTGGCCGTACAAGCACTGAAGATGCCGAACGTCCTGGACGCCCAGTTGAGGTCTCTACACCCGAAACAATCGAAAAAATTCACGATATGGTGTTGGCCGACCGAAGATTGAAAGTGCAAGATTGTGGAAGCCATAGGCATCTCGCATGGCTCAGTGGTTTCAATTTTGAATGATCACTTGGGCATGAGAAAGCTTTCCGCAAGTCGACCACAAACTCAATCGTGTAACAACTTCACAGGAAGGTTTGGCGTTGTTTAATCACAATATGGAGGAGTTTTTGCGCCGTTTTGTAACCGTGGACGAAACATGGATCCATCACAACACACCAGAGACCAAACAACAGTCAAAACAGTGTGTTTCTAAGGGTGAATCGGCGCCAAAGAAGGCCAAGGTGGGTTTGTCAGGCAATAAAGTTATGGCGACTGTTTTTTGGGATGCACGTGGGATAATCCACATTGACTATCTTCAAAAGGAAAGAACAATTAATGGGGAATATTATGCCAACTTATTGGACCGCTTCAGTGAGGATTTGAAAAAAAACCGACCTCATTTGGCCAAGAAAAAAGTTCTTTTTCACCAAGACAATGCAAGGGTGCACACATGTGCAGTTGCCATGGCAAAAATCCATGAATTGGGCTATGAATTGCTCCCACATCCACTCTATTCTCCAGATTTGGCTCCGAGTGACTACTTCTTGTTCCCAAACCTGAAAAAATGGCTCGGTGGAAAAAGATTTGACTCCAATGATGAAGTCATCTCGCAAACAAAGGCCTATTTTGAGGACCTCGACAAATCATATTTTTTGGAAGGGATAAAAAAATTGGAGAAGCGTTGGACAAAGTGTATAGAGCTCAAGGGGGACTACGTTGAAAAATAAAATGATTTATTTATCAAAAAATCTGTGTTTTATTCCAAAAGTCACGGACTTATTGACCCGCCCTCGTATGTATGGAAATACAATTTTTTTTTGCCCGTGCAAAGTAGATATAAATCTTCCTCTTGAATCACTCTACCTATTGCTGATAACAGGCTAGATGACAAGTACCGTAAAACCGCTCCATACTAAAGTCGTACTTAGCTGTGACGTCACGCCTAGGTTAAAGTGTATGAAGTATACGGCCGCAGGAACATATTAGTAAATATCTCGGATATTTGTGCGTTTAAGTTCATACTTACCATGATAAATGTTTTTGTACATGTAAGTAAACTAATGATGTAGGTTTTGTTTACTAATTTAGCAAAAAAAATTGAAACTTTTTTGTACTTTTTAGATGTATCTAATAACTAAACTATGTACACATCATTTTTTTTTACATTTACCAAGTAGTAATGCCTCAATATATCTGAGTATATTAATGAAACTAAGTGCCTAGTTTAGATGTAGTCATCATCCCTACTGCATTAAAATTCGGCGAGTACTTAGTTATATTGTTTTATATGCAATAAGTGAACAGACAGTGGAAGAAACTTAGTTTTATACTATGTTACTTGATTTTTTCCGACACCTTTCACAATTATCGTCATAAATCAAACAATTGCCAAAAATCTTAACAAATTATTATCGACCTAAACCTTCCTAAGGAACCAGTCTGGCGGAAAATGTAAACGGCATGAAAATCCTTCCAGTAGTTTTTAAGATTGTCGTGAACATACAGACAGACAGACTCAGCGGGGCACTTATAATACTTTTTTCCGTTCATACTTTTTATCACTAAGTCCCAATACATAACAGCCACCCATTTTTTTTGCATTGTGTAATTTCCTTCTTAATAAAAGTGACTGTGCGAAAAAAATAGCTTACCTTTTCAAGTAGCATCTACAACTGAGAAAAAACGTCTGATATTTTTTGACAATTTGAAGTTTCCAGAACAGCAATTTGTGAATCAAATTTACTTGGTATTTCCAGGAATAAATTCTGTAGTGCTCGGTGCAGGAAACTGACACTTTTATTTACGTAGCACCCTTTATCTCATTTAAAGCAGCTTATTAGCCATAAAGTACCTACTAACCGGCAAAATCACTATTTTGATTAATTAATAACTTTTAAACAGAAAATAAACCCACAGGTATTTTAATATGAAAAAAAAGGAAGTTATTTATAACAAGTCTACTGCTACAAACGCCAAGCGTCCATTACTGTATCATTATTATGTAATGTAGTTGTCGTCGGCAGAAAAAATGTAGCAGTAGGCATAAAATATATAATGGTGATGATGATGATGACGAGTTTGATTTTGGGACTAGTGAATGTTAAAAAGCTGACGATGTCGGTTTAAAAGACTATAAGAAGTACCTTTTTCATCCTATCCAATTTCCAAACGTATATTTTTAAAGACTAAGGAATTATGTTCAGTGTTTTTGAATCCTGGGTAGGTATACCTTGGCACAAATGGCACTTAATATGCTCGAGTTACTTCAGAAAAGTCCAAAATAACTATAGATATCCCTATAAATTTAGAGGAGTTCCCTCGAAATTCCTCATGGATTCCATCACCAGGTCTATCGTTTGGTGACAATAGAACTAACTAAGAATTGAAACCATTTGGAATAAAATAACAATTTTGAAAACCGGTTCACAAACGTCGGAGTAATCGCGTGACATACATAAAAAAACATTTATTACAGAATTGTTAACATCCTACTTTTTGGAAGTCGATTAAAAATCAGGCAAATAACGTTTTGAAAGACTGTATTAAAAATTATTTTATTTTATGTAACTTTGACTTCAGTAATAAATAACATAATGTACTTACTTAATATCTAATAATAATACTTAATAATTATTTATTAATGTAAAGTTAGACATTTACATGCCCAATTGTGCAATTGGGCTTATTCTATTGTTGTCATATTAATGTAACACATATAATAGCAAACATAATGCAAATAAATAAATAAATAAAATAAAATAAATTTCGATCTGATTTAGATCAGACATAGCTAGATGCTCTACGAGTAAATATAAACAGTGCCAAAACACAAAGACTGTTCCTCTAGGCTCAGACAGACAATATTTTTCCTTCTTATCCCATCTAGCCATACAATATACATTATTCTATTAAACATTGCTCAGTATGACGACCCTAGTGGTTCATCGCGTTGGTGCTCAAGCCGGGGGTTCGAATCCCGCCGAAGGAACAAAAAGTTTTTCTGTGTTCCTGGGTCATAGATGTGTATTAAATATGTGTATAATATTATATAATAAAAAATCTTAAATATATACGTAAAGTATAAAAGTATTAAATGTAACACAAGTTCTTCGGATACTTGCACGGGGCAGATTGACGTGGTGGGAAGCGTCCATAGATATTATTATTATTATTATAAAGATAATATAGATAATAAAGATAAATTATATAGAAATAATAACATATTATTTTTTCGTACAAGTAGTTGCCCTGTGGTCGAAATTCGCTCATCCTTATTCTCCCTACCTCCATCTATACATATCTTTCAAAATCGCGTTTTTTTCAGCTTAATATCATCTAAACTATGCACTCGATTTTCATGAAATTAAAAACAGTAGCGTGTGTCGCTTAGGAATTTTCTGTGACAAAAATTCAGACCGCAAGTTTTGTTACAAACGAAAATATAGGGGCACAAAAAAGCCGCGAAATGCTTAGAGTAAAGATACGTTACGTATAGTTACGTTCGCTGAGTATTACTTGGCAATACCGCTGCCGCGCTATGAGATCTTAACAGGATTCGAACCCACCACTTTCCGAATTTCCAAACAATGTAAAAATTATACGTGGGTACGCATGCCAAGCGTCCAATCAGGCTGACGTAAGAGAGTCGATATTATTGACATTATATTGTTGCACGACGAAATAAAAAAAACATATTATATTGTTTAAAAGTTAGTACATATTAGTTTGTTCTAAGGGATGAGTCCTAGCTAGATCGATTTTTCTCCCCCAGGGAGTTACTGCATACTAAATTTTATGGTACTTAATACTTGTAACCGTTGTCGAGATACAGATTATATATATTTTAAATACAAGATTGTCTCGTTTAAAGTATAAGATATAGTTTTTAAGTTTAAACTTAAAAGGGTTTTTGGCTCTTAAAAAGAAAAAATGAAAATGTTGTGACAGATTGACAGACGTCAAAGTGCAACAAAATTGTACTTATCAAACGCATGCTTGTGTGTGTGTTGTTGTTAGGTATTTTCTTTCTATTTATGTATTTTTAAGCATTATTTAAAAATATTAGATTTCTGCACACCTTCCTTCACATAAACTTTAACTTTGCCAAATTTTATACTCTTATATTTGCATAATCTTTGAAAGACTATACTCAAAGTTTTGCTTCAAATAATATCAATATAATTTATTATGACATGATTCCTAAGTATCGTTTCGCAGATCTTATTCGTATATATTACACTGCACGATCCAGACTTTCTCTGCAGAATTTTTCCTTCACACCTATTATTCTTCTCACGTTCGTCTGGCACACAATAATTAGCCGCAAGCTCATGCCCACAATAGCTGGTGCCTTAATGCAGGGGCGTAGCTACATTAAGTGTTCTCTTAAAAGTTTTGCAGAATATAAATAATTTAACTGCAGTATATGTTGTTCAACGATTATTTTATATTAAAATCAAAGTGCAAATACTTGTAGTGGGTAAATAACTTTGTTTTTACGCGCATGATATTATTTAGGTTTTTGTGTTATGGAGCGAGTTTTTTAATGTCTACTTTTCTCTAGTATTATTACACTAGAGAAAGATAAATTATAGTACATCACGTTTAGGTACAATCCTACTACTATTATAAATGTGAAAGTTTGTGGCGATCGATGGGTAGGTGGATGGATAGATGTTTGTTACTCTTTCACGCAAAAACTACTAAACGGATTTTGCTGAAATTTGGTATGGTAGTAGTTTAAGCTCTGGATTAAAACATAGGCCGTATATCGCTTATCCCGTTAAAGTAGTGTATTTACGCGGGAGGAGCCGCGGGCAGTATTTACCTAATGTTGTTTTTTGTTAGACATGATTCTGTAAGCCAGTAAGGTATTAACAGTTATTCTGCGATAATACACTCTATTATTCGGCAGTATATTAATGTCTAACAGATTGTATTGGATAGTTCAAACCTCGTGACGTCATAATTACACGATTCACTGCCTAATACCAGCGATAATGGGAATCGCTACATTGAAATCATTTGTTAAACGATGAAAGCGACTTTACACGAAATGTACTGAAGCATATTGAAAAACTTTTTACATTACGGATGATCCATTGAAAAGTTCTTTCGATGTTTTGAATACGGTTTAAATATGACGGTCTCCCCCGGCGCGAGATGGTGTGCACCAGGGTTTACCACCACCCACGGACCTACGCTTCAAACTCCATTACGGCGGAGGCGGGTTGATCCGCCCTTGCGCCTTGGGCTTGCAGCTTTTTGTCCCGGGCCCTGGAGGGAGCCTTTATACGGTATAATTTTAATCTTGACGGTATGAGTTAAATTGTAATTATAGACGAAGTATTGGTAATGATATAAAAGTTATGTCCCTAATTGCTGAATTAAGTATCTACTGTTACTGTACTAACCTAATAATAATAATTTTATTGTGGCGGACCAATTTCAATTCCCACATTATGAATAACTATAATCTTTCCGACAAACTCCTCTGTGGCTCAGTGGTTCAGCACGTTAGTGCTCAAGCCGGGGGTCGCGGGTTCGAATCCCGCCGAAGGAACTAAAAGTTTTTCTGTGTTCCTGGGTCATGGATGTGTATTAAATATGTGTATAATATAATAAAAATATTATATATATGTATAGTATAAAAGTATTAAATATACTTCCCGTTTTCTGGTACCTGTAACACAAGTTCTTCGGATACTTAGCACGGGGCCAGATCTACGTGGTGTGAAGCGTCCATAGATATTATATTATATTATTATATTAAACTTCGTACAATTGCAAATCTAAACCATTCTCGTATCCAGAAGACCACACAAAAATATCACATAAAATCGGTCCAGCCGTTTATAACGCGTTCAATTACAAACACAAACAGAAGATTTATAATTATAAAGATATTATGTCGGAGGCAATCCAAACTAATTGAAATGTCATTATTAATGTCGAATATTCTAAATTTAACCAATCACTATTTTCGTAGTAGGTATTGCTGCAATAAGCAAAATGCGCTCATTGCTTTTATTTTCCGTCAGGCTGATATGACAAAACCAACCAGCACCTTCTTTTAATAAAAAATAATATAATATTAGATAATTTGTTAGAGGAAGATTTAATAAAAATTATTTAATATTATATTTTTCTAATTTGCTTTAAATAATGTTTTCACGACGGGCGTGTTTTATAAAACACCCGCTGTTTGGATTTTGACAATAATAACACAATACCTCCAGGCACGAAGTCATTTTAATTAACACGTGAAGTTCCAAATTTAATTTATTTTTGTCACGCATTGAATTTTAACGCCATTTATGTTGTAATAAAACTTACCGTTTGATTTAAAGCAATTTTAGAATTTTAGTTCAACAAGCTTTTGACTATAACAATCATAGTCACGCGACAGTGTAAGCGAGGCAACAAGTCACGAGTCGCGTCAACTCTCTCACACGAATCTCGCTTATAAAATACTAGCTTTTTCCCCGCGGATTTTCGGGATAAAAGTAGCCTATGTGTTAATCTAGAGCTCAAACTACTACCATACCAAATTCCATCAAATCCGTTTAGTATTTTTCGCATGAAAGACTAAGAAACACCCATCCTTCGGTAACGGTAAACGCTATGTTTTAAACGGATCCCAAAGATAAATGTAGCCTAAGCTACTCCTCATAACATCAGCTGTCTGCCAGTGAAAGTTCCTTGAAAAGCAGTCTAGCTATTTCAGAGATTAATGGGAACAGACGGCAGGACAAAAAAAAATAAAAAATATTGTTTGTAGAGTATGTAATTTTTAATAATATGCATTTAGCGAAAAGCTGTTAATTGAAAATTACAAACAGACACTTCTATTTTATTTATTTGTGTAGAAAACCTATATTTGCCACAATTAATCACAATATCAAACTAACTGATCGGTGTACTTGCGCTGTAGCATGAGACGTCTAAAAACTATCGCGGGGAGCTAAAGTAAGTTCGTTAAGAGATAATCTAACTTGGGGAATGGGAGCCAGTATTAATGATGCCTCGTTGAATATTCATGTGCTGAAAAAGAGTTCCCTTAACTTTATACTTTGTAATTTCGACACTAACGATAAACCTCATTACATGAGCATGTGCGGTTAAATGTTTAGCAGTTAAATACTACACAATAAAAACTTAGGCCTTCTCATCCGTTATTTGATGATTTATGCACTTGTCTTCGGGCGAAGTAACCACTCTTGAAATACTGTAGTGCCTGGGACAGTTGGTTTTTTTAAATGCCGTATGGTTGTCCAAGCACATACGGCAAAAAAAAAACAAAATACAATAATAATTAGTTTAAATGAAACACATACCTACTTATTTCTTATATTATAATAAACGACAAATGAAAACCGACTTCCAAAGTAAAAATGCACAAAAAGTATGAAATACTTCATATTTCCTAAATAATTCCCCTATTCTCTAACTATTTTTCTACTCAATCTTTATAATTTTGAAGTCGGTACCAGCCCACTTGCATGTGAATTATATTAAAAAAGAGAAAGATATGGTATGAGCGTGCAAAAAGTGAAGACTCGAAACTATCCTAGTGGGACAGTTTTTGTATATTATAGTTATATAGTTTTTGTTCAGTAGCACGTACTACGCATCCCGTGCACCTTGCCCAAAATGGTGTGTCTATAAAGATTGTAATAACCATGACAAAAAAGTGAAAAAAAGTCAAGGAATTTCATTCCACGCGTAAGTTTACAACATTTACCGCTATCAGTAAAGTATTTTCTTAAAAATATGTATTTTTAACACCAAATAATTGCAAGAAAATACTTGACAATTTATGACGTAAGAAAAAAGGAAAGCAATGTCAATATATATTTTTTTGTGAATATTGTAGGTAGATAGAGGCCCCCGGTATGAAAAAAATATGAGGAGTAAAATCTACTGAACGAATGTCCTCGTTACGTTTTCGTGCGCAACCTATTCTGCGCACCTTTCACTTTTTTTCACATGGCGCGAATTTTTGAACTCAAATCGATCACTAATCGCTTTGCATTGCACACAAAATTTTACTTTTTGGAGTAAACTCCAGTCGTGCGTCGGAGCTGACACACACTTTTTTTATATCTAGCTTTACAGATATTTTGATAAGATTGACGAAAAGAATTTAATTATATCGTTCAATCAATTAAATAAATATAAACTTCTTAAAATTGTTATGCTACATAAAAGTGAGTTGTGAGATGTTAAATAACTTAGAACGAACTGAGGGCCTTAACATTAAAGTAACTGCTACTTTTATTTGAGTTAAGTTTATCAATCTTATAATTTTTTAGGTTTCCGTAATACTCAAGTTTCGCTCTATCCGTCCGTCTGTCTGCCTGGCCGCACTTCTAGCATTGGTAATTATGAATATAAATGGATGAAATTTAAAAAAGTCATAGATTGTGTATAGATCTCGGATATGGCATTATAAAATAATAACAATTTTATATTTTAGGGGTGGCTCTCCATACATGTGAAGTGGGGATGAAAAATATTTTTTCATTCTATCCCATCGTATCGTTGAATAGATATTTAAAAATAAATATTTTATACTTTATAAAAAAGTAAAAAACAACTTTTTTATAAAGTCAACCATTTTCGAGTAATCGGCCTCCAAAGTGATTTATCAGTTGGTCCCCTCCTGACATTTCAAAACTATGAGACTTGGAAACTTGAAATATTCTATGCTGATAGATCATGCTAAATACTCTTTAGTAAAATTTTTTTAAACGAAATTTTATAGTAAATTTGAAGTAATTTGAAAAAAAACCTATTACGCGATTATAGTTACGGAACCCTCCATAGACATGTCCTGACATGCCTGACATGCTCTTGGTTAGGTTAGGTTATTCTTTAAGGTTTCCAAGACACTCACACAAACTTTCACCTTTATAATATTAGTATGATATACAAAGTGAAAGAGGACTAATAGTAATAATAAAAACTTTTTTTTACAGTGTTGTTACCGTTTATTTCAATTTCTTTGTTTTTTTTTTTTTTTTTGATTGTTAAAATTCCTACGCACTTAGATTTTAAAGCCATGTTTTTTTATTGAGGATTTGTTGATTTTCATGTAAATTACTGTTCGTCAAAAAACATAGCTTTTTTCGAATAGTAGCCCAAAAAATATAGAATAATATCTTCGAATATCAAACTTGTAAGCATGTCGTTATAGGTAAATAACTATCAACGAATAGAATTTATACGCATTTTGTGTCGTCAATGTTCTATGGCAGAGATTCCAAATTTGAATAAACGTGCTTATTTAATACTACGCTTAATTAGCACTTGGTAGTGACAAACCATTATAGTCATCTTGTTTTGCTATTGAATTAAGCATGCCATCCCTTGTGCCACGAATTTTAGCTGTGTGAGTGACTAATGAAAAATGTCAATGTGTGTCGCGGCACATAATTTTTTGTCAGTTTTGTAAGTATATATAACGTATCCAATTCCGTAATTATCAATGCCCCATAAAAATTTAATGAATGAGTGAGAGGATTAGTGTCTAGTATGCCATTGTCTCAAAATGTTATCCACAATACATTTCACCATAGCCAAATTAGAATAATCTTTAAATTTTTGCGACGAAACGTGCTTATAAGCCGTAAAATAAAATGTTAAATATTATTATAATTCGATAAGACGTTATGAGCGCGGCGACGAGTTTAGTATTTCTTTTTTATGTGTGTGTATACAATCTATTTGCTTGGTTAAATTTCTGCTCATTAGTGTTTTCATTTTCAATATGAGATATTGTATTCCATCACCTGTAATGATGGCCCGATTGGGCCTCAAATATTGTGAAGTATACTGGGAAATACACAGCAACTATTCCCGACTTGGATGCAATACCAGGCCTTCAATTGTCACCTAGGGATATGACCAACATGTATATTTGCCCAAGAGGGATTATACCTTATTGCATAGATGACTATTTGTTTGGTAAGGCTTTTTTAAATTAAGGCCGACATTTCGATCTTTAGATAAGTGTCAAATAAGTATTCACATGTTTTGTGTCTGTCAGTTCACATAGAGTAAGAATGTAACAAAACATGTGAATAAGATAACGGATACTTATCTGAAATTGAATATTCGGCTTTTAAATCGTAAGTCTGGCACTATATTATTGTCCGGGGTCTCTCTGGCCGGAGAAAATTCAGAGCGCTGAAAATAGAAAATTTTTACAATAGAGTTGAATATCGAACACACGGTAGCCATTTAAAAACTCGACGGACGTGTGTTCGATTTTCAACTCTATTGTATTAGCCCAGAGTTCTATTTTCAGCGCTCTGATTTTATTCCGGCCGGAGATATTCCGAATAATACAGTTCCAGCCTCATAATATTATAAGTGTCAGATACCTTAGGGAACGTAACTTGTCCACTGTTGCGAGTGTCCATGGGCGGCGGTAATCACTTATGATCAGGCGACCTGCTGCTCGTTTCCTGGTCCATTTCATTAAAAAAACACATGTTTATTTTAGACAAAATACTTAGGGTCGGTCTTTAAGTATTTTATGTATCAGGTCGTTCCTCATGCAGACGAGCGGAGTGACAGGACTTCAGTTTCAGCAGCTTTCTGCAGTGCCCGACGATAGCAGCTTCAGATGGGTGATGTAAGATGTTCCTCAATCGGCGGCAGGCCTTGGACTGTGCAGATTATCCCTTCTCCTACTTCACTAATGTGGGCGTTCAGGTATTTATATTATTATTAATGCAATTTCACTCACACTCAATCAAATTGATAGGACTTATTGATTCGGATGTGACGAGGGCTTACGTGAAGCTCCTGAGGCTCGATGTGTTTTAATAACAATAGTAATGCATTTTTACTAAATAAATAAATGCCCATGAAATAAATGCCCCTGTAAGCTTACAGAGCTGAATTTGAAATTTATGTTTGGAAAATGAAATTTGATATGAGAAAAGCTTCACGAAGCGAAAAGTTTTATCCGCCAATTTTTCAATTTTTTTTATTTACAATGAAGACGAATTTTCTTGACATCATGATCATCAAAACCTATAGAGTACTGTCTAATATCCTAGAAAGCTGAAATTTAGTATTAAAGCTAGTATTAGTACACAAACAACTTTTTTTTTTAAACTGGAACTTTTATCCTCCAGCCCCTTAAACTAGATTTTTAAAATAAATTTTTTCAGAGTTAGTAATAAAATAAATTATAAATTAATGTGTGTAGGAGTCATAAATAAAATCTATAGTATTTTAGTTATATTAAATGTAAGGTAGTAACCAAAATATAAAATATTCAATTGCTCGTAGCACGGGGGGGTGAGTCTCGCAAACCTCACGGCTCACCCCAAAAGTGGGTTGTTTTGTCGATAAAATTAAATCTATTATCTGCTGTTAAAATCTCTTTAGATGTTTAGACGAAACACACTGTATAAATATCTTGAAAGAGAATATAAATTATTTTGCAGCACCTAGTGTTGGGCTACAACTGCCTCGGCTCCGGCCGGCGACTGCCGGCGCTGCTGATGTCGCTTTTAGGCGTGACGCCACAACGCAAAGCCGGGTGCGTTGGGACCAAAGCGTGGCGATAGTGCTGGAGAATGTGATGCCCGGTAATCTATACTGATATTATAAAAAGGTAAAGTTTGTGAGGTAGTAGGGGGTAATCTCCGGATCTACTGAACCGATTTTGAAAATCATTTTACCAATAGCAGGCTACGTTATTTGTCTACGTTATTCACGCAAAAACTACTGAACGGATTTCGATGAAATTTGGTATGGTAGTAGTTTAAAGTCTGTATTAAAACATAGGATACTTTTTATCCCGAAAAAGTACAGTATTCCTTGGGGATACTTTAGGTACGCGGTCGGAGCTGCGGGCAATAGCTAGTAACTTATAAAGACACCAACTTATCTGAAATGCACGCCTTTCCGCCGCGGTCACACCACTACAATACAGTGTAAGCATCAGTCCAAACCGGGACGCGACGCGGCGCTGCATTGTTAAGAAAGTGATTCAAAATTGAACTTAATTCACTACACAAGAATAATAGGCATCTTGCCTAAAAAATTTTTTCGTCTATTCGATGATAGACAATATGTTAATAAACAAACCCATTTGCGTATATCTTAAAAAATCACGAAGATACAAACAATTTAAATTTACAATATGAAAGTGCGATATATCGGGCCCGTGACGTCTTGAGTTGTGCCCGCCATACATTTGTCATTACAAAATGTATGGCGGTTGCAACTTGTGACGTAACTACTCGTTTTTCCCTATTGCAAGAGTTCGCTACACACTACACAGCTCGGTGCAGCTCGAAGCTGCACCGAGCTGTGTAGTGTGTAGCCCGGCGCCGCTCCTGCAATGAAACGTGTATCTTGTGTACTGCAGAATACAGTTCAATTTTAAATCGCTATCTTAAAAATGCAGCACCGACCTAGACCTAGCTGTATAAATTTTGTCCCCCAAAACTCCCTGCATACTGAATTTCATGGAAATACCTGCAGCCGTTACCGAGATTCCAATTATATATAATATACGATATTAGCTTGTTAATAGTATAAGATAAGATAGAATATGCACTACAGGTCTGATTGGTCTTGTTTTTACAGAAAAAATACACTATTTCGATCTCCTACCCCGTGACATGTGGCTATTTGGTGACATGCGGCATGCCGTATGACTTTCCACAGCGCTGGTCACCACGGCCACCACAAATACACCACAAACGGCTTCACAACTGTAAAACCTCTTGTAAGATTCAATCTTTTGTGTGTCGTAGAGAGGATAGCGTAGATAAGGTAGCCTTCTGATGCACGCGACGGGCGACGCGAAATAGGGTCGCGGAGCCACTGCTTTGTATGAATTTATATGGAGCACTAAGCAAACCCCGCGACCCGCGTCGCGCGACCGCTGCGCGTGGCCAGAGAACCTAACTGGCTGGTTTGTGGGTCGTGGTCGCGGGTCACGGTCTCGCGTCGCGGTCGCATATTTTTGTGCCATAATGTTAAAAAAATAACCTTTAGTATTGTTATTTCAGATGAAACTGCTACTTAATACATGTAAAGTTAGGAGATGGTAAGCTTTGTAGCATTGGTGACATTTTGAAGATTGGAATGTTATATAAATATATCACTGAGGATAAGAATAGCGGCGCTAAAGAATCAGGATGTATCAAGCCAGGAGGCAATGTTACAATGTGTTAATCAAAAAGTGACAAAGACAAAGATTTTAAACAATCAACTAGTGAGGAAAGTGAAGAAAACAAAGAAAAGAAGGAAGTTCTAGGGTAAAAAACAAAAAAAATACAGTCGAATTGAGAACCTCCTCCTTTTTGAAGTCGGTTAAAAACCATAAAACGTACCTATAGCCTCCTCAATAATATTTGGCTAATGTTGAGGTTATATTAATTATCGATGCTTTTAGCGAGCTCCGTACGTGCTGCCTCATAATGTGTCGACTTTATACGAGATTACGTGCAAACAACAGCTTCCTTAATAACATAAGCTCGTCAGCATTTCCAATAAATCACATATTTCTTTTCTAGATACTTCGTTATGTCTTTGAGGAACAGAGCGCGAAGTAACAAATAGAGATTAACTTAAGATGTTTCAATACAGAAGTTATATAGCCTTTTATATACAGATAAGTGTCAGATAGCTCATTTGCATGTTTAGTCTCAGTCGCTCGGTATAAGGTAAGCAGCGACAAAACTTTCGGATAAGCTATTCTTAAGCACCGCATTTGATACTGTTTGGGTGCATAAATAAGGTAAAGTATTTAGAACTGGCTTCTTCCCGCGGCTCCGCCCGCGTAAATTGTAGTGTCCCACGGAAACACTACTTTTTCGAGATAAAAAGTAAGTAGCCTATGTTTTAATCCAGAGCTTAAGCTGCTACCATACCAAATTTCATAGAAATCCGTTCAGTATTTTTTGCGTGAAGGAGTAACAAACATCCTCACAAACTTTCACATTTATAACATTAGTAGGATAGTAGGATTTAAGCTGATCTATACAATAGAGTAACGATCACTTACGTACTCCAAATTAAGTTCTACTCAGCATCTCTTTTGTGCTAAGTGAGTAGTTTCACGTGACATGAACTTATCAGCTTCATCGGAAATTAACTTCAAGTGGATTATTATCTGTAGAGCTTAAATATCAATTTTTCATTCCTCATACTCGGAAAGTAGTGTTGTTTTGATCTGATTATTGGGTGGAAGATGCTGCTTTCCTTTCATAGGGAGGGAAAAACTCATACAAATTCATTCCGGCCCGAGGGCCGGAAAAACTTCGAAAATAGAACTGTTGTCAGCTGTGAAGATTTTTTTTTTTTGGGATTTTATGACCCGGTGTTTACAACCTTTAGGTCAACTCTTATTATTTCAGCTGTGAAGAGTTTTATGTAAAAAAAACTATTAAAAAATGACATGACTTTCTAAACAGCCAGTGGGAATTTAGCGCAAACTTCTTTGAGCGGAATAAGCCGCGAGTGCCGCGACAATTACGCGGCGAGCGGCCTGTTCCATATTTAAAATTTAAAAAGTCAACACAAATTGGCGGGATACTAAAATCTGATAAGTATGTATCTGTGACGGACTTTTGTGCTAAGATTTGAATTGAATATTAAAAATGAGTTCAAGCAAAATATTGAAACTATAAATATTCTATACTATAAATATTCCAAACAAAAATGTAACTTTTAATTTCACGAATTGTCCTAATTTGACTATTAATTTTAAATAGGCACTACTAATATATTATTATCAATAAATAGTTTAGATAAACAACTAGTTTTATTTTCCTCATATTCTAAATGAATAGTAGTGTTTGCCACGGCTAAAAGATTAAATTCCTACTCGGACTATAGCCGCCCACGCTGCGCTCGGGCGTCTAACTACATCGGGAATTGATTCTTTTCAACCCTAGGCTAACAATCTACTATTCCGTGCCTCCGTAGTCCTTAATATACAAGTTTAAGGTAAATATGGATTTTACTTTGCGAAGACTACGTTTTCGTTTTACTCGATGGAAAAGTACTAGTTTCTACAATCTTTGGGTATTGGGTTCTCTTCGGGCCCATTGGCCGCATGTGGCCTGTGGTCGTGAATGTTGCAGCCCGTGCAGCCTCATGGCCAAAAGGGCCCTGGCCCCAGGCGGCAGACTCCGAGGCGCGTCGAAGATTTTTTTACTGTACAGTATTCAGTATTTTAGCTTAAAGTTTAATCTGATTTTAATCGGTAAAATAGGAGAAAAATTTTGCTTGCTCCCTCGCGTTTAACATGAAAATGTACGGATGTTTTGGTGTAGACGGTTGATTTCATCGTATATTCCCGAAGAGCACAAACTTTCAGGCTTAAAAGGTAAATCAAATTTGAAGCTGTAAAATAGCTATGAACTAAGAGTGGAGCAAATGAGTGAGTTACACATGGCTCCTCCCCCCTCCCCTTGATAAAATGTGCGGTCTGCGGTGATAGGTCTCATGGTCGTATGTGGCCCTTGACCAGAAAATTGTGAGACCGCTGATATAGATGAATGGAGGCTGTAGTTTTATATCTCGGATATCATCGTTAAAACCACATTTCTCTCTGCGGTAGCGACGCCAGGTGTGCCGAATTTCGCACACATTGAAAAAAGTTTTCAGGCCGAATATATTTCATTTTATACTTATCAATAAATCCATAAGCAAATGGCCGTTTGATTCAAAACAAGGAAATAATTTAAAAAAAAAAAACAGTAATAATCACTAAAGCACGCCATTGTCTTGATCATGGAGGTTGGTCTTGACAAAGTGACTGTTACGAACTCGAACAGGATCATATTGTAAAATTATGCAGCAAACCCGCGACCCTCGTCAATCTAGCTGGACATTTAGAGAATTTCGCGCGAACCAGGTAGTAGTGGGCGGTATGTCGGTATAGGTGCTCATATTATTATAAAATCTATATAAATAAAAATGAATTACCGAAATGTTTGTACGCCCATAACTTCCAAACGACTGCACCAAATTGGATAAATATTTATTTTATGTGTTCGTTACTGTCAGGAGGTGGTTTGTATATTTAAATATTTTAAAAAATATGGCGGTACGAAGTTCGCCGGGTCAGCTAGTAGATAAACTTAATATCTAATTATTCAAATATAATGAAATTAAAAGAACTGTCTATTATTATTTTAGTCAATCTTTTTGAAAATATTAATTAAGAGGCATATGCAGAGGCATCGACTGTGATTTTTGCGTAAAATGGCCAATTATGGCGTTCTAGATCTCAGAAACAAAGATACATTAACAATTTTGACAAATTGAGTAGTGCAGAATAGCTATTCGCCTAGTTCGAAGCGGCGTCGCATTTTGTAAATTTTGCTAAACTTTTTAATTAAACCCAAAATTGCAGAGAAAGATTTTCATAAAATGCGCGAAGGCACTTTTCTGGATTGAACTACTGCTCTAAGAAAATTAAATAATAAAATGAGAATATTATCTCCTATACAGTCGTATAGTTTGTAGCGGCCTTAGAATTTTGAAATATATTTGATTTAATATAGAAAAAAAGCTTATTCTAAGCCAAAAAAACTTCGAAAATAGCTTTAAGTTCACTGTGAATTACTCCTATCTACATTAATATTACTAAGCAAAATTTATACCTGAATAATTGTTACTTCATGAGCAATAAAGATTTTATAACTTTAAAGCATGAATTTATTAATCTATTTCAATAAAAACTATAAATACAACTGCAAAATTACTACAAAATGCGAAATGTCGGGAACGCCTCAAATAGGTACCTAATTTTGCAGTATGCAGATTTGTAATAGGGCTCTTAAAGAAAACCAAAAAAATACCGAGTACCTACCTAGCTTGTAACTAGTTACATAATATTAGACAAAGTTACAAGCTAGGTAACTAGGTACTCGTATGTACCCGAAAAGTTACCTATTAATTTAACGTTTTTCTATTTATGTAGATGCCTTGTGGGACTAAGTGGCCCAAAGTTACGTAGTAGTTATTTATTAATCTGTGCCCAAGGGGAGATCTCCAACCTAGCGAGATGGCATGCTATGTCAGGCCGAACCCCCCCCCCCCCCCCTGAAATAGCGCCGAGCTGAGAAAACTTCGATAGCGCGATTCAGGATCGTGACGCTAATTGGTCCGTCACATACCTAAAATATTCGTAATGAATGGATTTTAGAAGCGGCCTATAGAATAATAAAAATAATAAGAGATTAGCAGGGCCGGATTTAAAATTAGTGCCGCTCTGGACACTGAAGAAAATGCCGCCCTATCACAGAAATTTTACTAAAAATTATAGTTATTTTTTTTTATAAAATCACGTTAAAGTAGACGTACCTACACGTAGATATTCTATGCATAGAATGCCAATCTTTTGAGACTTTTTGCAGTCATTGTGAAATGTAAGTAGTTTTTAACTCGTTTCAAACAAGAAATATAAAATATTAATTAATAGAATGAATTAATTATTATAATCTGCAATTTTGATAATTGTAAAAAAATAATTCTAAAAATATATTTTTTACTTTCCAAATTTCGCCGCCCTACGAAATTTGCCGCCCTGGGCACTAGCTCTGACTGTCCCTAGTGTAAATCCACCACTGGAGATTAGACTTTAAATATCCTAACGATCGTAAACGAAACACACGAACGATAAAAATAATATCTCATATTTTTTTATAACTATAACTAGGTGACCCGATATAAGTTGTTATGTCATTTATCTATGAGCTGAAACAATAAATTATGAATACCAAAAAACACATACCAAAAGTTTCTACACATACTACCTACACCTACTACCTACACCTACTAGCTACTCTATAACCTGTGTAGGTGTAAGTGTAGGTAGTAGGTGTCTACTACCTGCACTTTCACCTACACATACAACCTAGACCTAAAAAATAAAAATAAATTTTTTGGGATGGACCACCCATATCACTTAGGGGTATAAATTATAATCTACAGCCTATTTTCATATTATCTACCAATCAGACCTTCAAAATTTCATAAAAATCGGTAAAATAGTCTCGAGGAGTTTGGTTAAAAACCTATAAAACTTTATGACAATATAAGAAATTTACAAAGGGTGAATTTTTCAAGTCAAAACTCATACACAAAAATGGTAAGTCAAAACCGAAAGTACCTTTACAATACCTAATTATAGTGAAAAATGCTGAAAGAAGATGACTTTGATAAAAACTGATACTGTATCATTAGATTTCCCTAGCCAGGAATCGAATCGAGAATAAGGAAAAAAATCTACAAAGTCACATAATTACTACGGCAAACTTATGAGAATCAGGGAATCTGGATGTTTTGGCGAGGATGTGAAAGTGTACGTTGTTGTTTTCGTCTTTCCTCCTTAAATAATTTGGTATTTCGATTCATAATGTGTAGTAATGGTAGAAATTAACCACCAGAATATTAAGTATATTCTTTAACATGCAAAAGCATGGGCAACTGCAAAAAGCGTACATTTTTCTGTTTACTCCAAAACTTCGTAGGATGTTTTAGTAAACTGTCTTCCTCTTTACTAAATCTACTGACTAGACTGTTGACTCGTTGACTGCATGACGATCAACTTTGACTAGCCTTTGGAGTTTGGACTTGACGATTTATATTAGAAAATCAGTGTTGAAAACATTAAAACGAAAAATCTATTTTCTGCCTCTTTCTTGACACTGGCAATGGTTTAATGCTATACTGCCATAAATAAAAAAATACTGACATCTGCTGTCAATGTCAATATGTTTTGTTGACACTTTCAATGTTATTAATACTGTTCACGTTGTAAATTGTGCAATTTCTTCAATAAAACTTCTTGTTTACTGCAATAATATTCACTTTAATACATTATTGATACTATTTTTACATAAATACGCATAGTTTTGTCGTAAGTCAACATGAGACTCGTTGATTCATCGAAATTAATAGAACTTCAAACTAAACCTTCGAAAATTCGAAATATTTGTATTGTGGCACATGTGGACCATGGGAAAACGACTTTGGCAGACTCCCTGATATCCAGTAATGGCATCATATCTCAGAGGATGACGGGAAAACTCCGTTACATGGATAGCAGACCTGACGAACAGGAGCGAGGGATAACCATGAAAAGCAGCAGTATAGCACTGTATCATGCCCAGGAAGGACAAGAATATCTTGTAAACTTAATAGATTCTCCGGGGCACATTGATTTTTCTAGTGAAGTTTCAACGGCAGTCAGATTATGTGACGGAGCAATTGTTATTGTAAGTTTTATATTATTATAAAATCCCAGTCTGTTTTGTTTCTTAAAATAATATCTGTTCAAGAACAAATAGCAGTTATTATGTTGACCTATGAGCAGCAATAAATATAAATTGTATTTATAATTATTTCTTATTAGACTCTATGTAATTGACTGCTGTTACAAAAATTTTATATTGTTGTGCAATAATGTAAAATATATATTGAGCAATGTTTATAAAGAAACTCCTGAAAGTGCCTGATATAAAAAAGTTTATGAATCTATCCTATAAAACAAAACATGTTTGCAGGTTGATGTTGTAGAAGGTGTATGTCCACAAACACGTCTAGCACTGAAGCAAGCCTATGCGGAAAATATTAAAGCCGTGTTAGTGTTGAACAAAATTGATCGGCTAATTGTTGAAATGAGAATGACAGCTCTTGATGCTTATGTCCATATAATGCAAGTTCTAGAACAAGTTAATGCTGTTATGGGTGAACTGTTTGCATCTGGTGTTTTGGAAACAGAGGGAACTCTTTTAGATAAGAAGGTAACTACCTAAAATACTTTTATTGAGTAAAGAAGTGGTGTAACATAACTTCATTATATTATATTATACAATCATTCAATTTCTTATAAGGTTTATAATATATCTAAACTCTAGAGTAATTTTTGGTTTGAAATAAAAGTAAATCAGTTTAATAATATACTTGAAATATAATGCACCCCCAATTTTTATTATATTTTAAAGTTGATTTTTAGAGTTCCATAGTACTACAAGGAACTTTGCTCTACTGTCCCACTTTGCTTCTGTATTGATGAAATTTAGTACAGTTATTTAATGCAAATATTATTGATTTACCTTTTAATAAACCATATAGAAATACCTTGACACTTTCTTGTAGCTGGAATCACCTAAGCCAAAAGAGGATAAAAACTTTTATGATTGGACCTCGGCTTTAGAAGATGCCGACGATTCCAATTTGTATTTTTCACCAGAACAAGGAAATGTTGTTTTTGCTAGTGCAATTGATGGATGGGGCTTTACGATACAAACATTTGCTAAATTGTTCTCTGATAAACTTGGTAAGATTGAATTATTTTTAAATTTTTCCTAGAAGTATATTTTTTTATTTACTATTTGTTGTACCATCGAGATGGCCATAAAATCTATCATTAGTACCTATGACCCACAAGTAATGTTGTCTATTTTCTTCAACTTCTTCTTATATTTGGCTCTGTAGTGATTCTCCAATGTCAGAGTGAGTGACGGAAACTGCTAATTGAGGAGATCTTATGACAAAACAAAGGTACGGTAAGCTGAATAGCAAGGTCTGTTGAAAAAACCTAAAACAAACACAAACTTTTAGGCGTTAGTAACTAATAGCTATTTTACAGTTTTATGTTGATAGTTGTAATATATGTACATAAGACTTTAATAAATGAAGTACTTACAAAACATAAGCAGATTTAAAATTGATAGGGAGAGGAATAGTAGGAGGGAAGGAGATCATTAAAAGTAAAGTAGTTTTAAAGTCTTTATCTTTAGGTTAGGTTAGGTTGTATAGAATTGCTATATTTCTTTTTATTTAAGGTGTAAAAGAAGAATTGCTCAAAAAAGTACTGTGGGGTGATTTTTATTTAAACACAAAAACAAAACGATTTATGAAAGGTGCACAAGAAAAAGCTAAAAAACCATTATTTGTACAAGTTGTATTTGATAATCTATGGAATATTTATGAAACTATAGTCCTAAGGAACGATAAAGAAAAAGTTCCAGTTATTTGTGAGAAATTGGGAATAAAACTTACAACTAGAGATTTAAGACACACGGATAGTAGAATACAGTTACAATCCCTGATGATGCAGTGGCTACCACTGTCTAATGTAGTTTTAGATATGGTATGTTCGAAACTACCCACGCCAAAAGAAATTCTTCCAGAAAAAGTCGAAAAACTCATGTGCTCCAGGATAAAAGACTTTGAGTCTTATCCTGAGGAGACGAAAAAACTAAAAGATGACTTTTTAGCCTGTGATAGTAGTGAAAATGCAGCTGTGATTATATTTATATCTAAAATGTTTAGTGTTGATAAATCAATATTACCAGAAAATAAGCCTAAAGTGCTGACCCCCGAAGAAATGGCTCTTAGAAGGGAAAAGGCTAGAAAAATGCGTGAAGAAATTAAAGAAAAAAATCTAACACCAGCTCAAGAAACAAAAGAAACTGTTGTGGATGAAACTGAGAAATGTACAGAAGACGAAAAAGAGAAGGAAGAATCTAGTGATACAGCATTTATAGCATTTGCTAGAGTATTTAGTGGGAAAGTAAGGAAAGGCGATAAACTATATGTACTGGGTCCAAAGCACGACCCATCAGATTTACTTGGTAGACTAGATTTTAAAATAGATCCTCATAAAAAGCTTAAAGATTTGCAAAGTAATGAGCATGTGACATGTGCTGAGTAAGTTTTTTTTTTTTGACGTAATATTATGTTGTCTAACATTTTTTTAAGTGGCAGAATTGATTATAGTCTCTTTGAAATTCTGCCCCAAAAAAATGGAAGTTTAAAAGTACACCTTTTAAACTTCCTTTTGTTTAAACTTCCTATGTTAATAGTAAATAAAATTTTAATATCAACATTTTTTGCATACTTTTTAGAACATTATTAAGACAGTGGTGGTATTTCAAGGAAAGCGCCATCTAGTACTGATCGAGTGAAACAATCAATATCTTAAAAGTTTCTTATATATTACTACTAGATGGCTGTCACTAAGAAATTTAGCTTTTTAAAATATTGGTATGTACATTGTACAAATAATATTTTTAGTCCTGACTAAGTAGATACATAGTCAGGACTAAAAATATTTGTAATATAGATATGTTAAGTTGCTAAAATTTTTATTCCTTTTAGGATTAAATCACTGTATACTTTAATGGGAAGAGAACTTGAAAACATGGAAGAAGCGATTGCAGGAAACATTATAGGTAAGTTTTTTGAATCAATTAATTGTGATTCAATTAAAATATGTGTGATGTAATTTTTTGTGATATTTAGCATATTATATCATTTATAGATATGGGTGTTGACTTCAGACGGGTTTTTGAAACGCTATAAAGCATTGTTTTCATTATATACAACATTAATTTGGATATTAATTATTCTTGAGAAATGATCTTATTTTTGTATAACATTATATTTTAGTCACTTTTAATATAAGGTAAGTTATTATATACCTTTTTATTTTCGAATTGAAGTCGCCCCTTATTTCACACAGGCATAGGAGGTCTCGACGACCACATACTCAAGACCGCGACACTCAGCAGTACCATCGCCTGTCCGGCGTTCAGCGAGATCCAGTACGCCGCAGTACCCATACTGAGGGTGGCTGTGGAACCTACGTACCCCTCGCAGCTGTCGCAGTTGGTTAAAGGTTGGTGAACTCTCTGTTGATAATGATAAAAGTATTCATTTTATTTGGAAAGCTGTTACTGTGTAATTTTACTCCTGTATGTTTAAAAAATAAAGATTACAGAACATAATCTTAGTCGCTGCCATCTAGTGATATTATGATAAATAACTTTTAAGTCATTGATTGATTCACTTGAATTAGTCGAGATCATCAGTCAGAAGCATCTCGAGAGGGCGTATTAGCAAAAAGACACAATCGCTAGAGGACAGAGAAGTACAGTCATCAAAATATTAAATTTACTAGCTTTCGCCCACATTAAATTGCATTTCTTTGGACCCATTACCCGTCATAAAACCCGTTATACCCGTTGCGCCGAAGGCAAAGAATATATATTACTAACGTATGTCGTAAGAATCGTCACTCCACCGATTTACACGAATCAGCTCGCGGGTGTGTAGGCGTGGCTGGGCGAATGCAGAAGTGGGCGGGGAGGATATTTTTCCCAGTCTGGACTATGGCTCACGGGGCTGACCGCTGGTCGTTTCGTGCTATGATATAGTTGACAATATAATTCCCTGATATTTATGATAGACTTGTATGACGCGACGAAAATATTTCGGTGTCAACCTTAGGCTTACGTCAACATGGCTGACATTCGCCGGTGCTCGAGCTGTCATTTGTAGTGAGTGTCGCCCCTGTGCCGCATGGGAATTAGTACTAGATGGCGGTATTGTTAAGAAATCTTTAATATAGTTTTCCGTAGCCTTTTATTTACACTTTATCGATGTTTTTTTTTAAAGTGTATTTTAAAGCTGATAGATTTATTTATTAGTAACCTTCGCACGTTTGGTTAGATTAAGGTTATATTGTAAGAAACTGCAACTCCATTTACTTCCAGGTCTAAAACTCCTGAACCAGTCTGACTCATGCGTCCAGGTGTTGCTCCAAGAAACCGGTGAACACGTGTTGGTGACGGCCGGCGAGGTGCATCTGCAGAGGTGTCTAGAGGATTTGAAGTAAGTGGCTTGAGAAATATAGAATTTATGGGCTTTGTAATAACAATATTTTTTTATTAAAACTTTAGCCCGATTACGCACATTATACATATAGCCTGTGTTACCCGAGCTATTATTTCGAATCTATTGACACCTAATTTGTTCAGATCGGATCAGAAGCTTAGGCGCCATGGTAGAACAAACAATACATACATACATACATAGTACATACTAACGGCCCGTTTCAATAACATATCTACCAATAACTATTTGTTAAAAACGTCACATTTGGTATCGCTGGCAGTGATCTCGCTGTCACAGGCGAAGATTGCTCTAAGTTATTTTATTGAAACGCAAAAAACCGGCAAAAGATACCAAAGGTGACGTTTTTAACAAATAGTTATTGGTAGATAGGTTATTGAAACCGGCCGATAGACTGCCAAAATCATTACCTTCCCTTTTGGCTTCGTCGTAGTCGGGTAAAAAAGGCTTTTGACTAACTATGGAATCAATGAGTCTGATGCTGTTTTCATAGCAGTCACTAGTGAATAGTTCATTGTTGAGTAGCATTCGATATATACAGCAATCAGCGCGCACAAAAATAGATCGCCTTATAAAAAACGCCCGTGAACACCCGTAACGACAGAGGTGTCACAAGTGCGTTCCGGCATATATCTCGCGTGTCAGATCGTGGACTGTCTTATGATAATAAGTAGCTCTGCCCAGACTTCTGATAAATAAATAATCAAAAAAACATACCGGTTGTCTGTAAAGTCGGTTTACTGGCGATAGATGAACGTGACAACGTCAACAACAACAACAATAATAATAATAATAATGAGGTAAAGGCAATGCGAGCTGACGCTGGTACTTGGTAACGATAACAGGTAACAGGTAACGCATGAGTCATGTTTTTTCGTGCGTGCAGCCGGCTCCATCGATTTATAAGACGTTATCACCTCAAAAATATTTACTTGACCGCGATCCCAACCCACCACATTCCGAATTTTCGAGAAAAGCAAACATTATACATACGCATACCAAAAGTCATTATAATATTACACTTTAGATCTACCTTCTCAATACTCATAGAACTGAACATACCTAAAGTCTTAACATAATTTTGTTTCCTAGGAATATGTACGCGAAAATACCTATAACAGTATCGGAACCTATTGTACCATTCAGAGAGACAGTGGTGGAGCCGCCGAAAATTGATATGGCGAATGAAGAAATTGATTTTCAGAATATCGACGAGAATAAAGAAGAAGTAGACCCAGTGATTACTGTCACTACGAACAACAAGCAGAGCATAGTCAAAGTTAGAGCGAGACCGCTGCCGAACCAAATAACAGAATTATTAGACAAATCCTCTGACATCCTAAAAGCAATATCGCAGCATATTAAAATACAGCAAGGTCTGAAAAATAATATAGAAAGCAAACTAGAAGATTTAAAAATCAACGAATCCAAACATCAAATATCCGACAGAGTGCAAAAATTAATCGACGACTTCAAAACAAAACTCGAAGACATCTGCTCAAAACTAGGCCCAGAATGGAGGGATACCGTCAGTCAAATATGGTCCGTGGGGCCCAGGAATTGCGGTCCAAATGTGCTTCTCAATCAGACGCGAGATTACAAGACGAAATTTTTACACCACGAGAGAGAACTGAAGGAGGATCCCAGATTTGAGTATGAAAGCAGTTTTGTTAATGGATTTCAAATGGCGTCTTTAGCTGGGCCATTATGCGAGGAGCCGATGATGGGAGTCGCTTTCTGCGTCGAAGAATGGGCTCTCGATAAAAGTGAAGGGGAGGAAGATTCCCACACATTCGGCCCATTGTCAGGTTTGTACTTCAATTATTACAATTCACGATGAAGTGTCATTGTTTTACGAAAATTCGTGTTGTTCTCTAAGTAATTTGCGAGAAAGCTTAACGCTGTTTTCACTGCCCTGTCTTGTTAAGCTACAGATTTTTAGACAATTTCAATTTCTGAAATAATATGTCAACGACGACTTTATGTAATAGTGTATTATTTTCATGTTTGCGGTCACTGTTAGGGTTGCGTAGCAAAGGGTAATATCGGGTCTATAGGACTTCGCTGTCTGTCTGTCTGCCCGTCCGTCTGTCACCAACTCACCAGGGTGTATCTCATGAACCGTGATAGCTAGAGGGTTGAAATTTTCATAGAAGGTGTATCTCTAGAAAAGCAAATACAAAAAACAGAATAAAATAAATTTATGTAACAACAAGCCGTGAATTTTGCCTTTTTGTACGGAATCCGAATCCGACTCGCACTTGGTCGGTTTATTATTTTGAATTTCCTTGGGAACCGTACATTGTCCGCAATGAACAGTAGCCTATGTCCTTCTCCGTGGTCTACACTATGTCTGCGGCAAATTTCATCAAAATTATTCGAGTAGTTTCGGAGTCTACTCAATTCAAATAAAAACACATACAAATAAATAAATAAACAGACCTTTCTTCGACATAATATTATTATAAAAGGAGTAATTTAACTTCAAATTGCCAATAAAATTAGGCTCTTTATTAGTCAACTCGTATAAAACATGAGTAAAAGATTACTAAAAGGAATAATTTTTAGCATCTTCCTCTTAAATAATGCAACTCATATACTGGTTGCATAATTTTCGTCTACAAGGAGTAATTTGACCGGAAAAAGGTCAAAATATAGGTCAATACTCTCAGCTCATTTCCGGTATCATATTTCCTGGGATGCACGTCTAATCCTCCCCCGGGGTGTGCAGTGGAGAAGTACCGTCATTCATGAACGTGAATAATATGTGACATGCCTCATTACATATTCAGTTTTACCGCACTGGACTAATAACGGTTGCGACATACTGAAATCTAATCTAATATCAAGTATGAAGTTACATACTAGTGTTTATACTTGTACCTAGGTTACATACAATTTTGATACCTTTAAGAACATGATAAAATAAAACCCGAAACTTTCTCTTAACCGTACTTGTACCTAACGTATTTCCTTTAAAACAAGATGTTGCCCGTGACTTCGCGCAAAAGTTAATCTCGTGGAAACCGTTCATTTTTCCGCAGTAAAAAGTAGCCCTTATCCTTTCCCGTGGTACTCTAAATCTGTGCCAAATCGATCTAGAAGTTTTGGAGCCTATTCAATGCAAACAAACAAACTCTTCCCTAATCTTACTCTTAAGTCTTACCTAATCGTTGAAATTGGCATACAATATTATACAGGTTGTTCATAAACTTATTATGGAAGTTGACAGCCTTCGTGGTCTAGTGGTTAGAGCTTGGCTCTCGACTCGGAGGTCGTGGGTTCGATTCCCGCATTAGAACAACAAAAAATGTTGGTTCCAAGTTTGGTTAGGGCAATGCAGGCTGATCACTTGATTGTCTGACAAGAAAGATGATCCATGCGTCGGATGGGCATGTAAAAAGTCGGACCTGCGCCTGATCCCCCGCCAGTCGTGTCAGTTATCCGTCCCACTATGGTTTACGAGAGTAAAGGACGAGAGAGTGCTCTTGTGTACTGCGCACAAACTTGGGCACTATAAAATTACTCCTGCGTAACTGGCCTGGTTTCAATGAAACCGGCCAACATCACCGAAATCGGAGTGGTCGAGTAATTTATTTTGTTATGGAAGTTGACGATGTAAGTTGGTTTGTTATGCTCCCACGCCAAAAGTAGGCCCAGAACATGTTCTCATTAAGATAACTAAACCTAGTAATGAAGAATATAAAAATGGAAACGTAGTCCCGCGACTTAATAGATATAATATAATAAAAAGATATGCAAAAGTTTGTTTGTATGTGTTTGTATTTCGCGCTGAAACGCCTCAACGAATTTAAATGGAATTGAACCATAAATAGTTTGTAGCCTGGAGTAACACTAAATACGTTTTATAACGGTAAAGTATATTATGGTTCCCGCGGAATTTTCTTTTGCGCGAACGAAGTCGCGGGTAGAATATTTGTATAACTATATATGTGAAAGTTTGTGATGATGGATGGATGTTTGTTACTCTTTCACGCAAAAACTACTCCACGGATTTCGATAAAATTTGGTATGGTTGTAGATTATTCTCTGGAATATTCGATACTATATTTCCGCGGGCTTAGCCTTAGGGAAATCTAATCTTTGTATAATATGCAGTGTCCCAACGCTCAATTTGTGTGCAGGTCAAATAATGTCCGCTGTAAAGGATGGCTGCCGACGCGCGTTCCAGGCGCAGCCGCAGCGACTCATGGCCGCCATGTACTGCTGCGACATTGTCGTCGATCAGAAGGTGTTAGGTGAGTCACAACCCTTATGATACAGGTGATTTAGAATAGATCTAAGAAAAGTTAGGCTATGTAGAGAAAATGCGACTTTATATAGCTATTTTTTTAATATATCTATAATAATGTCTATGGACACATCTACACCACGTCAACCTAGTCCCGTGGTAAGTTCTCGAAGAACTTGTGTAACGGGTACGAGACAATGGAAAATATATTTAATTCTTTTATACTTTACCACTTAAAATACAGATACTCTTAAACGCGCAACCCCAAAGATTTTAAAACTGACACTGGTGTTAACTTGTTAAACGCTAAAAAGCCGGCACATAATATATGGTATTGATTACTGGTATGTATACTTGTAATGTTGTATAGCGTATTCTATCGGCGTTAGGTGAGTTATTACCTTTATCTTATACAGGCCGACTTAAAATAGTTATTCCCTTTTCTGAGGTAAATTAATTCTAAGGAAAATGAGAATGTAATAGCCGTCTAAGCGATGGCTATTACAGCAAAATTTCAAAGAAGCATGAAACGTTAAATAATTCACCTTGTAGCTTCTGCGATATCGTAGTTAATGGAAAGGTAAGTGATACTAAGTGAGTGTCGACATGACTTTTGAGGGTTCCGTACCCAAAGGGCAAAAACGGGACCCTATTAATAAGACTCCGCTGTCCGTCCGTCTCATGAACCGTGACAGCTAGACAGTTGAAATTTTTACAGATGAGGTAGGTAAAAACAGAATAAAATAAATATTAAGTGATGCCCACAAACAACAAACGTGATTTTAGCCATTTTATACGGGACGCTTTGCCCGCGAGGGCTCGCACTTGGCTGGTTTTCTAGAGTTATCTCTACTTCAATGTAATTAGACGGTTTTGGTATACCAAAAGTTCGCTTAGTATTATTGAAACAAAATATCATTATTTTTAATACTTTTTTATTATTATTCCTACCAGTAAGTATATTTATTACTACTATTTACAAAGCGTTCTAATCAGTTACATGGTTTCATATAAATACCTTACCTAACTTAACCTATAAATGCGTCAATAGCAACATAATTATGTATCACATTATTTTGTGTACGTTTATAACTATCAGAATATTTCGATGGTTCAAACTCCCTAAAGCTACGGACGGATTATCATGTGGCAAAGTATCCTAGTTATACACTAAACTAAATGAAGGTACTTCAGTACAGTCATCGTAGAAATAATGTCCCATATTTTAAATAAAAATATTGAATTGCTTTTTACGCTGACAGTACAAGAAATGTTTGGCGCTCCGCCCACGTCCGATGATAGATAAAAATTATAACTATAATTGGGTACCGATTTTTTTTAATAGAACGATATATGTATTTTTTTCGTCATACACGTACTTCACTTTTACATAACAATCCTACAAATCACAAACATTTTGTTTAAGTTTACGAAATAATTAATAACGTCTTGTGCGAAACATTATAAACTGAAAATTGGTTTAAAAATTCACAACACAATTCCGATCGAAAAAAGTGACATGGGCGAAGCGAAACTATCGGCAGCGGAACGCTAACATAACATTAAATCAATAGTTCTCGTTGGATTCAACGGGGCGCTATTACAAAGGGCCATGCCACACAGGCGTTGCGGCAGCGCTGCGTCGACACTTCCCAGTGATTACAACGCAATGCCACACAAGCTTTGCGTCGACGCATCTATCTCCGACGTTGTCGCAACGACAATAGAAGAGTAAACTGCTAAATTGCATGCTCCATCGTATCGACGCATAACGTTGCGTCGCCGTCCGTCATTTCAACGCGTGTGGCATGTCGTTCAGATTTATATTATGTAGAACGACGGAGCGTCACCGCAGTCGACGCAGCGCCAACGCAACGCACAACGCTCGTGTGACACCACCCGAAGCCGTCTCGAACCCAACCTACTTTTTCCTAACAATACGAGTGTTCTCTATTAATTGATCCAATGTAGCGATCGCGCCATTTCTTTCACTTTGTGCCATGGGAACGGGGGGTTCGGTGACGTCGTTCGTCGAACGCGCGCGGCCCGCGACCGGCGGTTGTAGCGGTTGTAGCTGTGGGTCTGGTAGCGGTTGTAGATGGGCTTGTCCCCGTACGCGTGGGGCTGCGAGTAGTCCACCTTGTACGAGTTGGTTGTGCTCTGCACGGCGCCGGAGAACCGATTCGTGTTGAAACCTGGAATAGAAAACGTATGCCTTGAAAAACAATATATATCAATTATTATATTTCCCCGTATAAAATGAGTGTAAAGCGAGGAAATTAAATTAAAAGATTGATACCCGGTTACTGAGGTTATTGGTCGGTAATATATATACAACAGCGCTTCAGATAGGTCAACGCGGTTGCGTCATCCAATTAAAAGGGCTCTTGAATAGATAAATTATCGAGAAAAAACCTGTGAAACCGGACATTAGCTATGGAAAAAATGCCACCTACAATTAGGTACGAATAAGAAAATACCACACTTTATATTATAAATAACTTACGTAAGTTGCTATTAGGGCGAGAGTTAAGTTGCTATTTGTATAAGTATATAAACTTAAGTCAAAAATTTAACAAGCGGAATTCAACAAGTTGAAACATCTAAGTACATTTTGAATAGATATTAATAACCTTTTATTATCTAAGTCTGAAATGTAAATACGGACATAAATTTACTGAAGACAATTTCCTGGCCATTATAAACGGGATTATTCGCTAAAATCAACATTAATCTTGCGAGTGTAGTCCTTCAAGATAGAGACCTCTTTAGAAAGGTGACTTAACGTGGTGTTGTCTCACGAAGGGATCGTTTTGGCTTATTTTACTCTTTACAATCTAGAATATTGGTTATTCATAAAATAACAAGCGACATTTTTGTATGTAGTCCGTCCCCACCGTTGTAGCACTACCGTCTACTATATAATATATCAAATGGAAGGGCTTGAAAAGTGTATAATTTTATTACATGACGAAAAATCTCTAAACCATGGGAGAAAACAGTTAATGTGGGTTTAAAAAAGTTGAAAAATATCAACTTTTTTAACCCACATTAACTTACACAGTAACACAGGGTTACCACGCCATTTCATAGTGTTGCTATAGTCTATTTCAAGTGCAGGTGGAAAAAAGATAATTGACCCGAAGTATATTATATCTATTACCTACATCATACATTCCTTTACGCGGTGTCAATAAGTTTAGGCAGCATGCCGCGAATTGGACTTTTAAGATTTTAATAAAACATGGCGATTTTTTTGTCAATTTTTGTCATTCGAATGTGAGATTCGTAACAAAAAAACACCTCTCAGTTCCACCTGGTCGAGTTATCCCCAAAAAGCGAGACTTCAGCCTGTCACGGGCGGGACATTTAATTTTCATTTCAAAATTAGGACGTCCAGCCAAAATCGGGACGTATGGCATGTAACAATATACCGATAGAAAATCAGTACAAGAAGTCTTCACAAGGGGACGTTGGGTAAAGTTGATACATACCGTTATACACCGTAGACCGGACGCACACCATGCCGTACACGCGGATGCCGGGGACGGACGCGTACGTCGGCGTGTCGTGAGACATCGGACCTTCTGGAATGTAAAAGAGAAGATTTTTAATGTCATATAGGGTTAAAAAGTAGTGGCAAGATGGCTTATATAAAGTTAAACATGGAATTAGGTATACCTAACCTAACCAAGAGCATGTCAGGACATGTCTAAGGAGGGTTCCGTAACTATAAACGCGTAATATTTTTTTTTAATTACTTCAAAAGTTACCGTCCGATTTAGTTTAAAATATTTTTTTTAAAGAGTTTTTAGCATGATCTATTAGCATGGAAAATTGGTTACTCGAAAATGGTTGACTTTGACCCATACACAGTCAATAACTATAACAAATTTCATTCACTTATATTAATAACTACAGAAGCTAGAAGCGCGGACAGAAAGACGGACGGACAGAGCGAAACTATAAGGGTTCCTTATGTATTATGGAACCCTAAAAATTGGTTTCGAATCATAAAACAAACATCACAATGTCTAAATTTGAAACCTACTCATATAATTTTATGGCAATATAAAACATAACGAGGTGATTCTGAACTTAACAATAATTTTTATGTAAGCAAAGTAAGCAAAACAATACATTCATCAATTCAACGCGTTATCGGAAATATTGATAGATATTATTTCTGATTAAATATCACACGTTTTTATACACTTTCCACTTTATTTAGGTTTTTTCAATAATTTATATATAGGGTTACCTTTTAAGTCGACCTAGATCCTTTATGGGGCTGTAGTTTAGATCATTTCTAATTGATTTGAGTATGAAAAACCATATCCTAAACCCAACGGTTTTCAAGATAATCTAAATTTAAGTATTTTTTAAAAAAAAAATTTTTTTTGTCTTTTGTTGTATCTCTTTTTTGTAATTTGAGCCTCTGGTATGTTCGTTTATACGTTTCTTTTAGAAGATGGATTGCTCTATCCATTTTAACTTAAAAAATCTGTTTCCAGAATAAAATGAGTCGTAGAAGATGATGAATAGTGAGATATGAAACTGCTATTACCCAATACTGTTATACCTTTTTGGAAAGGTGACAAAATGGAGATGTTTTTAAGCATATCTGCAATCTAACTTCCATAGATTTTTTTTGTCATATTCCAGAAATAAAAACTAGTTTTAATATTTTTTTTGTTTCATATCTCACTAATCATCATCTTCTACGACTCATTTTATTCTGGAAACAGATTTTTTAAGTTAAAATGGATAGAGCAATCCATCTTCTAAAAGAAACGTATAAACGAACATACCAGAGGCTCAAATTACAAAAAAGAGATACAACAAAAGACAAAAAAAATGTCCTTTTTAAAAAAAATACTTAAATTTTGATTATCTTGAAAACCGTTGGGCTTAGGATATGGTGTTTCATAGTCAAATCAATTAGAAATGATCTAAACTACAGCCCCATAAAGGATCTAGGTCGACTTAAAAGGTAACCCTGTATAAACAGGACCGGTTTTGATTAACTCATCATCAGATGTAAATTGAAGGTAGATTGAACATAAGTAGGTAGATAAAAAAGTAAAAAAAATAATAAAAATATATTATTTCAGTTTGAGTGAAATTTAAGTTTCCATAAAATCTCCAAGTAATAAAAAATCCGCCGTCGTATCGTAAAATCTGGATGTTTGTGTAACTCCAACTATTAATAGTTACTGGCTCGTCATAAACCCTCCATATTATGTAGTAGATTTAAGGTTTTCATCCCCTTAAAATACTTTTACGCGCTAGGTTACTGCTTTGCAATAAAAATAAAGTGCGAATAAAACAAAATGTAACGTTTATATATAAAAGGCTTCACTTTGTATGATAGTTAGTGTCGGCATGTAATGGTCAATTTTGCCCATTTTTAATTGTACCTTAATCTTGAACGCGAATTAAGATAACTCTTTTGAAAATTATATGTTAATAAAGGACCAAGGCAGGTTATTGTTGAATTCCATATCTATTATAGTCCCAATAGATGCACTCGGGTCGAAATGACGTCAGGGATCAACTATGACCTGCCTTCGGTGTACAAAAAAATACAGGCTGTTTATTCAGTCTGTGGCCGAACTTTCGAAAGTGAATATACTTTTGAATATAAGTAACTTTTACTACGGAATCAACTTTCCTACTTGAAAAAAAAAATCTGCTGTTTCCTTCAAAAGTGCTATGGCATAGATATCACTCATGATTGTTTGGCCACTGACTGAAAAAACATCCTGTAAATTAAAAACAATGATAATTTCGGAAATATAGATACGGTGAAAAATAGAAGTCATTTTAAATAATGGCATGTAGGTGTTTACAGCTACTGCCATAAATTTCGAATTCTAAGGCAGGGACTATATGATCCGGAATCCGGCGGCCCGGGAAAATCCAGAGCACTGAAAATAGAACGCCGCGCTAATACAATAGAGTTGAAAATCGAATTGTCGAGTGTCGAGCTCATATATGACATTGACATGTGACTCGACACTTGGTTGTTCGATTTTCAGCTCTAATGTATTAATCCAGAGTTCTATTTTCAATGCTCTGAAATTTCTCCGGCCTTCCGGATTCCGGACAATATAGTCCCAGGCTGCATTGACGACAATACAACATACCTAATATATGCGACTCCGGGCACCTGCAGATCACCAGGTAATGCGACTTCCCCGTTCGGATGTTCTGCAGCGCCAGCAGCGACCAGTCTCGCGGCGCTCGGCACTCTCTCATCTCCGCCACCGGCTCGCACGTCTTCACTAGGGTTACTGCCTTCTTTGCGTACTGTACATGAAACAAAAAAATATTAGTAACCCTCGAATTATCAGTGGGCGAGCTGATGATGATTTATAGCGATCATGTCACCTTACAACCAAAAAAAACTAGATCAAAATTAGTTAATTCTGTTAGGAGCTACGATTCCACGGACAGACGTCAGACACGCAGACTTTTTATCCCGAAAAGGTACAGTGTTTGTGAAAGTGTACAGTACATTTAAAAAATGGGGGGCAAAAGCTATAGTTTAGTAGGTATCTAGTAAAGATTAAATTCATTGATCATCATTCCTTGAGAAGTAAGTTTTTAGGTGGTGAATTACATTTCAATTCAAACAATTCATTCAAATTAATTTATTATCTTATTGTGATAGAAGAATAGGCATTGTAAATACTTTACAATAATTTAATTGAATAGGAATAAAAGATATATAATTTCTATAACAGCCCCCTATTACGATTCATCATACAAGGGTATGGTTCGTATTGATTCTTAAAGTATGTCAGTGTCATGGGTTAGCTCTATGTGGCTCTATAATGGCCTTTGTAGGGCTTTAAACTGCTGTTAGATGGCGCTATTTTTCGAGTTAAACATCTTTTGCAGCGTTTGGAAAATGGGAGCAGAATTTTATCGATGCGCGCACCTACAGCTAAGAAGCGACAAATAACCTGATAAATTGTCTTTCAAGATTCCGTGAATACTCGAAAAGTATAACTACGTGCGCCCGGCGTCCGGTGTACCACTTTTGTATCTTATTGACATAATAATAAGATCGAAATATGGTACGTAAGATCTGTATAGATAGGTACATAAGAGCACACACACGTTTATTTTATACAGGGTGTATTTTTATTCGAATGATTTATAATACCCAACATTAGGCTTCGATATTATCTACATAAATAATGACAGTAAGCATAAATAAAAATTCACGTAATCTACAGAAAACTAACATGATTATTACTTCCTGACAACTCTCACTAAGTATGAATAAAATTTTGATTTTAATTTTATATAGGATAAAAAAAAATTATATAGGACGTCTATTACAAATATTTTTTGTACGAAAATCAAATACCGATCACGCTTCTTAAATATATATTATTGTTTTGAATACACTCTATATTAGTAACTCTAGATTTAGTATTTAGAGCTCCGTGGCCTAGTGGGTAGACCGTTTGATTCACACTCGAGAGAGTGCAGGTTCGATTCCCAGGTTGTGGCGTGTACCAATGAGACTTTTTCATATTTCAAGTACATTATACGGACGCTCCAACGGTGAAAGAAAACATCGTGAGGAAACCCGCACATGGTTGGCCCCAGACGTATTAACCAGTCATTCCTCTGGACTAAGCTGAATATGTTGTGAGAATGCCGTATGTGCTTGGGCAACCATACGACACTTAAAAACCAACTGTCCCAGGCACTACAGTATTTCAGGAGTGGTTACTTCGCTCGGAGAATACTGTATAAACCATCCAATAACGGATGAAAAAGCCTAAGTTTTATATTTAGTACTTACCTTCTTTTTGGAGTCCGTGGTCAGTCTTGTCGTGTGCAGGTCGTCGGCGTTCAAACTGGCTGAGCATGGGTCCCTGTAGCGCGACGGGCAGGCGCAGAGAGGTTGGGTGTAGTTCAAACGGACGTAGACGGCGTTGCACACCTGGAATAGACTCGAAGTTAGCTAAGTTGATAGTTTGGGACGTGCGAACGTCGTGCTAAACTTAGTGAGACGAACTTCTTAGTTGGCCTCCGTAGTAAGTTCGGGTGTGCACTGTGGTTCTATCTTTTTGCGACTACTCGCAAATATCGTCCTTAGATTGACAGATATAAAACATCCTACTAATACACTAATATGTAAATGTGAAAGTTTGTAAGGATGGATGGATGCATATTTGTGACTATTTCACGCAAAAACTGCTGAACGGATTTCGTAACTTAACTTTACAGTGATATAGCCTAGGCTGGGACTATATTGTCCGGAATCCAGTAGGCCGGGGGAAAATTCAGAGCATTGAAAATATAACTGTGCGCTCATTTAGTAGAGCTAAAAATCCAACAAACATGTCGAGTCAAATGTTAATTTCATATTATATGACAGCTCGATACTAGACACTTCGATTATCAACTCTATTGTATTAGCGCAGAGTTATATTTTCAATGCTCTTAATTTTCACGTGTTTTCAATAGTTCCAGCCTTATATCTACATCTTCTTACTACTAAAGTTTCGCGTAAAATCGGGCAAAAGCTGGTGATCTTATAAATTTTGTTATTACCTACTGTCTACTAGCGTGGTATTCTACCAAAAGTTGAATTGAAACCCATTGGAAAAAACCCACCTAAAACCATCATCGATCTAAAATGTCGCTATTATATGGACATGTTCCAATAGATAGTAGAGATATTTAGACGACCTCTGTGGTTCAGTGGTTAGCGCGCCGGCCCTCGAGCCGGAGATCGCGAGTCCGAATCCCACCCAGGAAATAAAAAGTTTTCAATGTTCGTGGGTCATGGATGTGTAATAAGTATATGTATTATATAATAAAAATCTTAAATATATGTATAGTATAAAAGTATTAAATATTACTTCCCGTTGTCCGGTACCTAATATAAGTTCTTCGGATACTTAGCCTGATTGACGTGGCGTCGACGAGCGTCCATAGATATTATTAATATTTTATTAATGTAGGTCAATAAAGAACCGTATATTTTGATGCGATAAAAAGTAGCTTATGTGTTGATCCGGAGTCTATTTACTACTACCATACCAAATTTCGTTAAAATCCGTTCAGTTGTTAATGCGTGAAAGAGTAACAAACACCCATACACACAAACTTTCGCGTTTATAATATTAGTATGGATAGCGTGTCATAAAATACTTTGATTCTCTTCATGAGGAATACCTAGGAATAGCAAGTAAAGTCAAGGGTTGTAACTATAGTTGAAACGGCCGCCGAAATCTTAATAACGTTCATATTCTGTTACAGTGCTGACCTCAATACGTCTTACCAATTTCAATACACGAACATTGTGCCGTCTTGTACTGGTACTAATGCATTCGATATATTCGTGTAGCCACCGTAATTCAATCGGTATACCTATGCTAGCTTTTAAACCTAGCCTAGTTTGACTTAGAATAATGTCCGTAACTTTCTATATTTATTTCTTCTTTATCTCAACGGCTAGATAAAGTAATGTTGATTATGTAAAATTCCAAAAGAAAGCTTCGTAATCCAGTTTTAATTAAAGAGAGGTCACTGAAATGTAGCTCCTTAAAAACTGCAATTATTATGCATTCAAAGAGCGGTTTTGGGTTCGTGACATCTGACAGCTGTTCGACACGACTAGGACTCGACTTTTATGTAGCAGCGCCTAGTGGCAGAAAAAATGTCGAATCTTTTTATTGTCAGTTTTCGAAATCACTTTCGCCTCCAGATGGCACTTCACACACAAAACCTCCCACAAAGGTGTGAGTCAGGTCTGTCTCACACAGACAAAAATAATGAAAACCCTTATTGCATTACGATCCTATCTTAAACTTCCTAACTATTTGTGAGCTTGGCGAGGACCTACATTTTAATGTTCTTTCCTTTTTCCTTTTCAATTAAAAAAATACCACTTTTCAGTACCTAGCTACACAAAATACTAAAAATATTTGGCATTGCATTCCATCGCCCCATCTAAATCTCCATATCTCTTTGAAAAAAGTGACGTGAAGTTACGACTACGACTCCATACTTAAGGCAACGCAAGTAAAAATACCTTTCAAGACCGACGTAATATTGTTCAAGAGCTTGTTTAAGCCAAAGGGCAATCTTAGTACTTCCGCTGATAACTAAATAAAAAAAAACCGACCACGTAAATTATATAGCCAATGTTACTCGGGCTATTATTGCGAATCTATTGACACCTCATTTATTAAAATCGCACCAGTAGTTTAGGCGCTACGATGGAACAAACATATATACATACATTGACTGCCAAAATAATTACCCCTCCTTTTGGCTTCGCCGTAGTCGGGTAAAAAAGTGCGTCAACTCTTACCTGTTGAATGGCGCACTCCGGCAACAAATAGATGTGCTGGTTATGCGGGTAATAGTGATACTTCGTGGGCTTCGCCAGCACCGACGTGGAGCCGGCGGGCAAAGGCACCGTCTGCAAAGACAATGTTAGGTAAAGTCAGCATACAAATATCAAACAAAGCAAGAACACAATATGGTATATTCCTGTATTTTTTTTTATTACATAAATGAACAGTGCTCTGAAAAATAAGACAGTTTACAAAATGCGTAAGAATCAAAATTTTTAAAGATATTGCGGATTGTTTGAAGCACTTTTGTGAGTCTCGTGAAAACGCCCCATATAAAAGTCGTACTAGTAAGTGACGTCACACGCTAGTAAGTTGCTACGAAATGTATGGCCATACGCACAAAATTTCTGATATCTCGTAATTTAGCGCATTTATGTTGATACATACCGTAGTAAATCTTTTTGTATTTGATGTAAGTAAACTAATCATGTAGGTTTTATACACTAATGTTTCAAAAAACATTTTTTTTGTGACTTCGAATTGCATATATGTAACTACAAAACTACAAATAAAATCCTAATTCTATTTACATTTACCTAATTATTTCTTAATTTATTTAAGGAAACGAAATTTTTACATGTTGTCAAATACCCAATTGTAGTGTCTACTGTATGTAATGTGTAAATATACAACGAGAAAATATACTATATAGTATAGAATAGTAATACGTTCCGAAATCATCCGAAACACGTTCTTTTATATGTTTTTTGACGTGATAACGTCTTATAATTCGATGGAGCCGGCTGCACGCACGAAAAAACATGACTCATGCGTTACCAAGTACTGTTACAAATTACCGCTACCTGTTACCGTTACCAAGTACCAGCGTTACCTCGCATTTTATTATTATTATTGTTGTTGTTGTTGTTGTTGTTGACGTTGTCACGTTCAATTATCGTCAGTAAACCGACTTTACAGACAACCGATATTTTTTTTTAAATTCATTAGAACTGACAACTAAGTGCCACTAGAAATCAAAAGACTGTTTGACGGAGGTTTTTTTTTATTAAAAATATGGAATCGATAAGGCTGGCACTATATGATCCGGAATTCGGCGGGCCCGGGAAAGTTTCGAGTTCTGAAAATATAGTGCTATTACAATACAGTTGAAAATAGAACTGTCGAGTGTGGAGCTGTCGTATATGACAGTGACATTTGACTCGCCATGTTTATTTGCGCAGAGTTCTTTTTTCAAATTTGCTCTAAATTTTTCCCGGAATCCAGCCTAAAAGTTATAGTAAAGGTATTAATAAACAATGCCGTTTGAGTGTATGAGCGCTCGTGCCTGTACTCTGGGGGTCTAAAAAGGCCACTTTAGGTGTTTCATATTGTTTGTTACAATTGTAAAATGGGTACATCATCATCCGATTTCATCATATTAAAAAACATCAATTTTGACAGATTTCAATAGGAATGCGTAAAATGGCGCACATAATATGAGTTGAAACAAATATATTAATCATATTATGAAACATCTAAAGTGACCTTTTTAGACCCCCTATACTCTGTAGTGCCTATATCTATAGCATATCGTACTGAGCCTTCGTACTTGAATTGCATTGCTGCACGATTCGTATTGCGATTATCATATCAAGTGTGAAATATATTTCTGCTTTCTAAGTTATCCTAAGTGTGAGTATGGACCTGAGGGCTTGTTTCACATAAGTGTCAGATTGCTTATCTGCAAGTTTTGTCTTTGTCGCTCAGTATTCAGTTAGCAGCAACAAAACTTCCGGATAAGCTGTTCGACACTTATTAGGTGATTGTGAAACCGGCCTTAAAAGTCCTACTACTATTATAAATGTGAAAGTTTGTGAGGATGGATGTAAGGATGTTTGTTACTCTTTCACGTAAATACTACTGAATTGATTTTGATGAAATTCGGTCTGGTTTGAATGAAATGACCTGAATGGTTGAATTAAAACATAGGCTACTCTTTATCCCGAAAAAGTACAGTGTTCCTGTGGGATACTGTATTTACGCGGGCGGAGCCGCGGGCAACAGCTAGTAATAAATAACTTTTTTGCCGACTCTATACATCGAAGTCGGCGTCTTTAAGTTAAAAATGTGTGGAGTTCGTTAATTGTTGATCTACTATACAATGATGTGAACTAGCTGTTGCCGAGTTCCGTTCTGTCGTCAAATAATTGTTTTATCTGTAATCACAGTGTTGTGTCTCTAATTGGTAGACATCTTGTTGTATCTACGCGTTCGTTAAACATCAGCACGTTATATTTTCTGTAATTTCTTATTATTGTTAAATCTCTGTCGTTGTTATTATTATTAAGGTGAAGAGGTGAAATGTTTTATATGTAGTACGGTGTGCGCGAATGAAGACACTAGTCGCAAACATAATAATGGTATATTTCGAAAAATCACAACGAAAATCAGGACTCTAATAATAATATCCAACTAGAGGTCGGCCAGTGGTCAAATTTCGATTTTAAGATTCGAACCCTCGACCTCCGGCTTTTGCGCCGACGCGCTAACCACTGAGACCCTGAGGTCGTCTATAATAATTCGTCGTCTTATATTACAATATCGTGACTTTAGCTAAGGCATACCTTCCCTTCTTTTGAACATTATAACTGAAAAGGTATTCGACATTCAGCTAATAATATAAATCAAGTTTTTAATTTCCAGATTCAATTTACAAATTCAGTTAAACGCCGATCCGAGCATTTTTGCAATACGATTCTCACTTCTTGGAAATTCATTGACATCAACGGTCAACTGTCGCTTTTGCACGGGTTTGTCGGTTTGTCGGTGCGTTTTCTTCGACTTTCACTACTGTACCTAATTAAATGTTTGACATAGGTACAAAGTTTGTTAGTAATCAAGGTTCTGATAAAAACGAGGGTGTTATGGTTATTCATAACCAATCATTTAGGACACATTTTCCTACGTAGTAAATAGCACTGGTGCGAGAAGAGAAAAATGATGCTAATTTTTTTAAACACAAGTAGAAATAAAGGCACTCAATTTACGGCCCGTTTCAATAACCTATAACTATTTGTTAAAAACGTCGCCATTCACTCATTTGACGGTTTTTCGCGATACAAGTTTGACTATTTAGTAGATGATTGACTATTTGATAGTTGTACTTGATTTGACTATTTGATAGTTTATTGAAACGGGCCACTAGTCAATAATTTAGAACGCTATCATCGAGTAAGGGCCTGTTTCATAATCTTCAAATAAGTGTCGTATAGCTAATTCGAAAGTCTTGTCGCTACTTACCTACTTTAAATCGAGCGACACACACAAAACACACAAATGAGCTATCTGACACTTATCTCTGAAACTTAAGATGCCTGGATGTATATTATATTAAAGTACGTAATATGAAATATATAATATATATCGTATCTTAGCCGTCTATGATGAACACAAACTGTACCTATAGCAAGCGATATTTTATCTTAATTTAAAATTTTAAAGTATCTTCGCCGTCCGTGATGCCCCTTATCAGTAGATTGCGAAACAGGTCCTAAATAAATGAATCATTAATATTTGATAGCCAGCTCCTTATCTTAAATGCTTATGTAAAGAATTTCCACCCTCCTCAATATAGATATTTGAAGAAGATGTAGAATATTACATTAAATATGTTTATAATATAATAAAAATCTTAAATATATGTATAGTATAAAAGTATTAAATATACTACCCGTTTTCTGGTACCTGTAACACAAGTTCTTCGGATACTTAGCACGGAGCCAGATTGACGTGGTGTGAAGCGTCCATAGATATTATTATTATTATTACATATATCTACTTTAACAGCAAAATAATGTAACTAAACATTTCTCTGGTACATTATTAGCGTCGGTTCATCTATAAACACAAGAATTGAGCACAAAATTCCCACTTCGTGACCTCAAAAAAGACACCGTAGTCCCGACAGAGTTGTGACGTCGACAGAGATGAGTGATGTGCCCCTAAATACAACACGATATTGGTTATGTTAAGAACCCTGCACACTGGTTTAGGTACTTAGGCCCACTTGCGCAGATCTATTTAAAGTTAACCCTGGGTAAAAATATCATAAATACAAAGAACGTGATATTTAACCCAGGGTTAACTTTAACCCAGATATGCGCAAGTGGGCCTTAGAGGTTTTTATTTATTTTATACTAGCTGTCCCGAGTCCCGACACACGTTGTTCTGTCTCAACTATGAACTGGAACAAATAAGTAACTACACCTACACTAATATTTCTCACCGTTTAAACCTTCCCTGAACCTTCCACAATTATTTTAAGTTCTCGAGTTTTAGCGAAACATTGGAAATTGGAATTGCAATCCATTTTTTATTTACTAAATAAATATAAAATTCGTGAAAAACCAAGAGCTTATGTAACTAGTACATTAGAAAATAGAGAAACCCATCATAAACTTGAGATTATTAGTTTTCTTTTAAGAGTGAACATTTACGATAGTGGTTGGTGTCTAGCATTTGTAGGTAGCTAAATATCAGCCGAACACTCCAACGCTCCTTAAATTAAGATGTTCTCAAGTCACACGCTGTCATTGTAATTATTCCAAGTAGAAACAGTGAGAGCATGTGATTAAAGGTCTCTTAACTTTTATGACTTTGAGTATTTGACCGTAATCCGGGTATTATGCAGTCTCCCTAAGATAACAAAAGATAAAACCAAGAAGGCTCAATCCTGTAACACCGGACGTCACGTTCTCGACAGGCCCGTGAGTACCTTCGGCCGAATTTTAATCGGAATCGCACCGATTGTTCTTGTTTCGCGGTTGTAATCGATTACCTCGGCCCGTTAAATATCGATATGGGAATGAGGCCGTGTGGTAATGATAAATACCCTTTACTAGTCCGTAAGTTAAATAGCTACGTGTTCAATGTATAATGTATGAAAAAAAAAAAAAAAAAACGGAAAATATTAGGCGTCAGGAAAACTGTTGAAACATTTTTTAACCCTCTGAAAATTGAAAACATCCCAACTATCAAGTTTTTCATAGAATTCAATTTACTTGAGTGTTAATTTTAGACCGTTATTCCGTGATAATAATAAAGGGAAATATTATGTTAGGCCACCTTTGCGCCGGTGGTCTTAAATAAATCGAGTAATAAAACGATTAATCGTTCGTGGTGCAGCTAATCGATTATCTGAAGCCCCGTTACGTAAGGTCAGATCCTTCGATATATATATTATGTGAAAGCATACGTCTGCGTAAAAACTGACGTGCTATAGCAAGACTAAAGGAAGTTTATATGTTTGCTACTCAAGTCATAATTGAATGGTATATTTACCCCCTTAGAAATAATTTTAAAACTAACGATAGGCTATGACGTACATTTGACAGAAAAAATCTTCATACAAAAAAAGTTACGCCATCTCGATTTTACCATACCTCAATTGTCAGCCATCTTGATTTCGCCATGCATCAAATGTCAAACTGGCCTCAAAAACCCCAAAAGTGAGGCCATTTAGGTAGGACAGTTCTTGCCTCGACATGCCTCGTCTATAATATATAAATTCGTCTATGCCCCATAGCCCCCCTTGCGCAGATTTGGGTTAAATATCATGGTATCTCTCTCGTTCTTCGTATTTATAAAAGAGATGGCATAATACTTTAACCCAGGGTTAAGGTCAGATCTGGTAAGTGGGCCTTATTAATAAAAATATTTACACCACGGATACGCTTTTTCTGATACGTTGAAAAAGCAAATTGACAGACAAAGACAACAATATGCTAATTAATTTATTTTAGTGTCAACGAATATGTAATTCGTGTTAGTGTTTATCTCGGAAAAGAAAATATTATAGCTTGGCACGGGCACCGGTTTTTTTTTTTTTTTAATATGTGTGGTAAATTTTATTCGAACTAAAGGTCGCATTGTGGTCGAAAGTTGCCCATAATAATTCATATAATTTTGAAGCTTGAACTTTATAAGGTTTATTTTGGCTGTTAGATAGAAAAAAAATTACCTTCTTCTTTTAGTTATGGCGGCCTCAGTGAGTTGCCAATGTCAGAGTGGCGTTGTGTAGACTTTGCTCTGACTATTGCATTGAGGTGAAACAAGAAGGGTATAATTATTAATTACTTAACAACGTTGTTGAATCATCTAACACACAAACATAATAACGTAACAACAACAACAACAATATATTAATAAAGAAAAAAACACAATTTTATATTGTTAGAATGAATATATTGTGTACATAAAATTTCAATAAAAGGAGTATTTACAAAACAATAATACTGATTTAAAAATTAATAGGGCAAGGAATCGAGGTAGGAAGAGAGTCATAAAGGGAGGGCTGGTTTCTTGGGCAACAGAAAAAAATGTGATCTATGGTAATCTCGTCTCGGTAGGTATTTGTGAGTGACAAAGAGAAAAAAAAGTACATATTGCTATGACAGATTAACAAACGTTAACGTAAAATTGTATCTATCAAACGCACGGTAGTGTGTGTTAATAATCTGAGGTGGTGTGTGTTTTTGTTATTAATTTTATCTATTTCTAAGCATTATTTAAAAAAATATTAGCTTTCTGCACATCCTCCTCCACATCAACTTAAACTGTAAAAAATATCATAATTCTCCGTTCGCACAATTCTCGTAAAACTGTACTGAAGTTTTAGCTTCATGTATTAATTATATGATAATGATTCGCTCAGCGGTAGACGTTCTCAGATTTATTTATCCGTCTATTCTCATTTCTCACAAACTTTCGCAAATATAATCAACATTATATTTGCGAAATGTACGAATATTAGGATTACCTAATAAGATGATTGTTGCCTACAAAGATATTTATTAAAAACATCGAATAACAAAACGATTAATCGGTTATCAGGCCCCGTTACATAAGGTCGGGCAGATCGTCCGATATGTTTACCTAAAACGCTAATCGTGGTTCGCGATCTTGACATGTACTGAACTTCGTGCAACCTGCAATCTCTGGTCGTTGAACCGTGCCGATCGAGTCTATTTGTTTTATTGCATGTAATGAATCTTTAAATATTTTGATCTTGGGAATTCCTCTCGTAACTGGTATTGAACGTTTAGTTGCAAATCTGAGATTTTTCACGTTGGTAAGTAACAAAGAGTAATAATAGGTTAGTAGCCAAAATATAAGGTGTAGTTTGCTGCTGTTTTAATTTACTTTTTTGCCGTCTAACTTATGACGAATATGTATTTAAGGCCATATTTTTTTCTACCAACACAAGCTGTTATAATATTTGCTCATGTAACTTAAGTTTCGTCTTAATCTGCCCGTATTTACTTATTTATTTTCATTTACTCCTTCCCACATTTATAACAAATCGTACTCGTGTCTTATCATAGTTTTCACGGAAGACGTTTGAATTCTCTTCGCTTTTATAATAAACCTAGCTTGTTCCGTCTGGAGTTAAAATATCGTAACTGTACTAACCACTGCATGTTGCTTCAATATGGTATTACCAGCTTTTGCCCGCGGCCCAGCCCGCGTAAATACAGTATCTCATGGAAACACTGTACTTTTTCGGGATAAAAAGTATCCTATGTTTTAACCCAGAGCTTAAACTACTACCATACCAAATTTCATTTAAATCCGTTGAGTAGTTTCTGCGTGAAATAGTTACAAATATCCATCCATCCTCGCAAACTCACATTTATAATATTAGTAAGGATAAGGATTGACTGAAGTAGAGGAGACGCATGATTTTTAAACGCCATTTGATAATTTTCGTCTAAAATTCGAAACAAAAAAAAAAGTTCCATAAAACGGACATAACAGTGCCGTTTTATGGAACTTTTTGAAGCCCGCGAAGTCACTATAAAGCCTGTAGCTGCTTTCTTCGAGTAGAGAGAGAAATAGAATAAAATCCCCTACCCTTATTGGCACGTTGCAACCAAACACACTTCGGGATTTTGTTTTTGTTAATTAGGTTAACTTTGTGTGCATATCGCGCAAAAAGTAGGTCTGCTCGAAATTAAATGCGATTCACGCAATCGTGTAAGTGGAATTACAAAATTTGGTATAGAATATAGATGTTGTTAAGATAAAATCTGTAGTGCATTATATAAAATTTTTAATCTTTACATTTATATTGGTTGAAACTAAGTTACTGAACACATCGAGCCTAATCGGAACGGATGGTAATTCACCGGCACGCAAAAAAAAATTGTCTGTACACCGGGCGCCACCTATCTACGGGCATGTTTTTCGACCCGCTGAATACGAATTTCAAGTCAGTTTAGGCCGTCCAGCCTTCAATTTTTTATGCCAAGATAATCCCAATTTTCTTCGATTTTTGCAATTTTTGATGATTTTTTACAATTTTTTAAGATTTCTCGGGCTTATTATATTAGATTTCTCTATATGTTTAAGCTTAAATAATATATGAATGTGATTTCTGTAAAGAATTCGAAATGCTGTCATTCCACGTAGCCAAATAACAACGGTAGAATAGTAATAAACTCATTTACAATTATCTTAAAGCAACACAATAGTTAATAAGTATTCGCTAACAAACTAAAGAAAACCATAATGGAAGCCAGAACAATTTTCTAACCAGGGAAATAGTTAAATAAGCGTACAACCCGATTACCGAGTACAATTTCATTTTGCTATATCCGTAATGGCACATCCTATTAGGTACAGGTACGTCCCATTAAAGTTCCCTGCCTTTATTAAGTTTATGTACCAAGTAAATTACACTGAAATACACTCCATCTTGAATATGACAGTAAGGTATTATTGCTAACTGGATTTTCATTTATGGAAAAGTCGTTGGGCGTTTATGAACCGCTGTTTAAAAAAGTGTCGACCACAAACCAAAATGCTATTAGACTATACTATATGGAAAGATATATGTTTATTCTCTTACTAAATAGCCGAATCTCTATGCTATAGTTATTACTCTGAGAGATGGTCTATCGGTAATGACAGTGTCATACAAAAAGTATGTTCCTTTGATAGATTAAACGTATCGCCCTATCCCATATATAACGTATCCCTAACTAACCTTATGTCTAGTCAAAGATTATATTAAACTAATTAGCCGTCCCACGATGCCTGGCACATGTAAAACAATGAAATCATATAATCATATATTAGCATGGCGACGCGTTACTCACCACTCTCATCACTTAAGTCTGAACTCTTATCTGATACATCAAATGACTTTACATTGCCGACCTTCAATAAAGTTATCTACAGTTCTTAATAGACAATAGTTATGGAATACCTCCCTTGTTATATTATTCTCTTGTTTTTCTATTTATAATCGCGAACATAAGTTCCCATCTTGTTATAACTTATGGCGTTACTGACGTTTATAGGCGGAATTGTTTCCAATTAAGGCCTCCGTAGAGACCATAAAATGGAGAATGGCCCGCGCGAGATATGAATTATTCACGAAATTAATATTAGTTTTATAGAAACTCAATCGATTCTTAGAGATGGCGGAAGAATTTTGAAATTCCTACCTATAAATTTATCGTATTGCTTTGTTTAAAATTATGTATTTTTAAAATTGTTATTATTCTTCGTGTCATTATATCATCATATGTACACGGCGTTATCGGAGGCGTAGTGGCGATTTACTTGTTTTGTTTCATAATTTATGTTAACCCACTTAGGTAGGTACTTGGGTATTCATTCGTGTGAAATGATATTGGGATATAGTTACAGCTGTGAATAATATTATATGGTTAAGATTTACTTATTGTCAGTAATATCAGTATATCTCCAACAAATTTGTACGTAAATCCCAGCATGCAGTATGCTATAGCAATCGAATAGCAATGAAATAGCTTTATTGGCGTGAATATATTTGTGTAGTATCCTCTAGACATATCCCTACAATGTATCCTGATTGATCCCACAGTAACGACCGCGGCTATAAATTACAAAATTGACCACCCACTCACTTTCAGGTTATCTACTTTGCCGTTTTAGTACCTGCCTAGTGCTCGGAGTTCTGATTAGTTAAAAAAAAAAAAAAGAAATCGCAAAAATAAACCGGGATTCGAATCCACCACATTTCGAATTTTCGAACGAGGCAAAAATCACATACACGAATAGGTACCGAACTGCCTATCGGAGTGGCATAATAAAGTCGAAATTATTGATATTATAATGTTGCACGACGAAAGACAAAACATATATACTCGTAGCTTTGTTGCACAACGAAAGACAAAACATAAAAATGCGCAGATTTTTCTCCCCCAAAACTAGCTGCATACTAAATTTCATGGTAATACTTGCAGCCGTTTACGAGAAATCGATTATATATACAAGATTGTCTCGTATGTAGTATAATATAATCAAACTTAATACAACTTAGTTAAAATGTAATGATAAAAATAATATAAGCCAAATGCCAATATTTCTCTTTTTAATACAAAAGTTTAGGCTATTGAAATTAAAAATGATCAGTAAAATGTGCTCGATATTAATTTAAGATTGTAATACATGTTAGCATTGAGTTTTAACTAGGTACTAACAAGATTCAAGATTATTTCAATTTGTATCTTTTATCTATATATAATTGATTAAAATTAAATAATCTCCGTCTCACACATTATCTTTTACATTCCTTTTCCGTTACCTCGTTTGCTTACATCTGATAAAGATTACAAGCGAATGTGCTTTTCGTTTATCTTTTCTAAGAAGGCAAGTATCTGAGAACCGATATGGAGGTGTGGAGACTGGAGACAAAGCATTATGTTGCAGCATAAACAGTTCCATTCCAAGTAAAGAGCTATTCATTTTAATCTTACTTTTTGTCATTTGTGGCACTAAGAAAAGGTAATAGTTTTTTTTTTTTAAACTAAACATTTAATTTTACAGATAGCCCTTTCGCGCAATTTAATACGCCCACCGGCCACCACACATTCCCACCTTAGCAACTCCTGTGTAAATTGTCCTTCTTTTCTTTTACAGGAAATAAGTTATTCATTTTATTGATGACATATATATATTAAGATATCCATCTACGTTAGTAATTTCATTAATTATTATTTATTCAAGTGTACCTTTTCCTGACAGTAAAACTTAATATTTCTTGTAGCATTATGCAATCGAAATGATTAGTTCAAGTATATGTATGATAATAAGTATTAGCTTACTTATTGACAAGCAATTCAATATAGTTTTTTTTTTGTAAAAATAACGTATCCAGCAAACCGTAAGACACTTTTCCGTTACGATACACATAATTTCGATCGTTGCTACGCCCTATAGTAATCAATTTTGCTTGCATTCCTCTACGCATGTACTGTTTTACTGTTTTATAGTATACCGTTTTCTATAAAGGGTGTATTCAAAACAAAAATAGATATTCAAGGAGTATTGATCAGTATTTGATTCTTGTTTTATTACATTTGAATAATTATATTTAATAATTATAATATAAACTCGAAAGTTCTACGATGTGTGTTTATGATCCCACAAATAAGGCTTAGTTATCTCGAGAATTCTCCTTAATGAAATATTGATACTTGACACTAATTAATTTTGATACTTGCTCGCTCCAATATTCAGGTACTTTATTCGATACTATTTTCATTATATGCTGCTCTTTATCAATTAGTGTTTTGCCAAACATTTTGAGGTACTCGTAGATATAAGTCTTGGTACATTACTACTATGTTTTAATTTAATATAAGAAGAATATAATTTCATTAAAACGCTTTTCGGTTTCTATACGAAGGGATAATAAGTAATAACTACCAGTGCTTTAATAATTGCAAGGTCATAAGCCAAGGTCACGTCAAATTAACAATTATGTCAAAACTTCAAAAGTAATAAAAAGAAACGTAAGGTTTGCATGTCTAGGCGGCAACTACAATGGTACGTATTCCCCTTGCGCTACGAACAATTACATACCGTGTTTTCACGGATTACAATGACATTACTAAAATGTTTTCCTCGGATTCGAATCTTGAACAATGCGGGATTCCTGTGTGAACGCGGCCTTACATAATAAATGCATTCTGCACGCAATGCGGCGCACGATCCACCGCAAGTCAAGGCCTTAGTAATTACTTCCGATATAAATTGATTTATACACAGATACCAGCCCATTAACTGTATCAGAAAATCTACGTGCAATGTGCACACGACTTGACATCAATCCTTAGCTTTTTTTGATATGTATTATGCTTAAAAATACTCGGATATCAGCAATTTTGAGCGTTCGTGACATAGCTTGAGTCTCTTGAGAATCCGAGAGGATTCATATTCGATTCCAAATTGTGGTGTGTTCCAGTAAGATTTTTCTGAAATACATACGGACCCTCGAACAGTGAAGGAAAACATTTTAAGGAAACGTACCGAGTAGTACTCCAGACGTATTGACCAGTCGTTCCTCTAAACCACAAAGTGAAAATATATACATACGTACAGAGATATAACTTTCATAGAACGCTCGAAATTTCGTCAGGGTTGTCACAGAAAATGGGGGTAAATTAAACTAAGTCTAGCGGCAGCGGCAGTATACGGTTATTGAGAAAGTCTGAGTGTTACACACCCCAACCCGGGATCGAATCTGCACGATCACGCGTGTGACTCAAGGGGTGTATTCACTAGCCCATGGACGCTCCTATAATAATAAAGCAAGACATCTAGGAAATTAAATATTTACTTACCTATTATTATCCTTATGATAGGTAAAATAAGATATATTTTCTATATATTTTAGTATTTTTCATACACACAGTAAATACATAACCAGTTTTTTGTTTGACATTATTTGTATTTAATATTATAAAGTTTTAACATTCACAAGACATAATTTTTTAATTAAAAAAATACTAGTTGTCGTCATGACAACCAACAACACAATATCACAAATTTCAATCTCACATGACATAAAAACTCAAACATGAAATTAAACAATTTTGACGTTCCTTTGACGGTGCACAATCTTATCCGGATTTTTGACACTATTGCCGTGTACGTGATAGGAGAATTGTGCGCACGTCGTATGCTTGTAGTAGTGCAATCTAATCGACAGTTTAGTTATGTAGATGTTTATCTAATCCTATGTCTTTAATCTGTGTCTAAACCACGCTGAGTATACCGTGAGTGTGTATGTGTTGACATTGTCTTTTTTTTTTTGAGTTTATTTTTTTTTCTGTCTTAACGTCTATAGATTAGCAGTAAATCTTATGCTAAAAAAATCGTAATTGAGTTTGTACAACCTTGTAGATTAGACCACGAGGACAGGAAGAGGAAGCTACTTTTTATCGCGGCAAAATTGACGGTTCCCGGGACGGGATTTGCTTTTGTGCAGGATGTCGCAGGCAGCGTCTAGAACTGTATAAATGTAAAAAGGCCGAGTTTTATCAGCCTATTATTAACTGTATCGGAAAATCTACGTTCAATGTGCACATGACTTTACACTAATCCCTTGATCATGGTATAAGCTCGACTTAATTAAGAACGTTTAAACACTGTTTAATTATCATAATACAACACTCAATTATTTAACAGATTATTATCCACCGTGAAAAACTCGTTTCCTACAGTAGCCATACACCATAGTGCCTATCGTCCAATCGGCATAACGCTGCAAGCTTGATCCAATCTGCAGTTCGTCCATATACACCACAAACGTATAAACTATAAGCATTAAGTATCAGTTCACGCCGAGACGCGACGTGGCGCGCACTTTTTAAAGTGGCGAAAAGAGCGCGCCGCGTCATGTCTCGGTTGAACTGACTTAACTGTCATGCCAATCCACGCCCATACACGGCCAGTTCTAAGTTCTAACTGATCGACGTGACGCTGCCGATTGGACGATAGGCATTATGGTGTATAGCTGTACACCTACCCTTATACTTTCATTTGTATATTTGCATCGAATAGGCTCCGAAACTACTGGACCGATATGTATGATATATATGATCAGGGGCGTGCGCTCCTTGTAGGCAGAAATGCAGTGCTTTACTTGTCATTCACAGATATTTTAATAAAACGTTCGTACGTTTTAGATGACTTTAATTAATAGTAAATAAATTAATTTAAAAAATATAATAACTTAAAAACGCCTAATATTTTATAAATAGCAACTCATCTCATGCCGTTGCGTTCTGCAGGACATATCATCGCATGTATGTGTCATACTTCGCAAACGCACACACCCATGAATATCGATTTGATTATATAGCGGCAACTCCCGCGGCAGGCGATGGCTCTCGGGCACTCTCTGCTATCCGATCGCTTCCGAAAACCGCCGAACTGGCTTGTCGGAAATTATTCGTTGCCTATAATCCGAGTAAAAATAATAGACGGAAATCTAATAAATCACGTTTGCACATTATGCATTTTTGTTTAGTAAGGTTTTATTTGTTTAAATAGAAGAAACGTTTTGTGTTTCGCGGGGGCCATATTGCATATTTCATGTGATAAGCATTGTTTACAATTTAATCGCTCCAGTTTATTTATAGTTTTCTTAAAAGATTTTTCATTTTAACATTTGAAAGTGTGTAATTTAACAGTTTATTACTGAGTTTCTATAATAATTGTAGTGATTTGCTTTTACTAGTGCGTTTGTTGATTTTTTTAAAATGTTATTTGATTGTGAGGTTTGTGTTGAAAATGTGTGTTTATTAAAAATTAAAAATAACAAGTTCTCATAATTGTCATTCAGTGAAAGATTCAAATTCTGTCTAAAGGTAGGTGTGTACCCGAGTTACAACAATTAAACCAGCAAAAAAATAATGTAACTCGAAAATTTCATGTTAAAAGTTATGAAACGTGTAACTGGCTGTGTGGTTGTGTACACACGATTAAATTATATTGTTTTCCTTGCCTATTATTTAGTAATTCTAGTACAGTGTGGACTAAATAGTAGTACATCTAAGACTTGCTCTGTTGGCATGGTTTTGACTTAGAGATCCGTCGCTTGGCTGTAGCTATGCTAAAAATCTATAAACGAAAAAGTTTTTGTGACCGAGTACTTCGCCACATACCCAGTGTCATAATCCTGTGCACGCCACTGTGTATGATACATACCGAATGAAACTCGGCGCAGATATAGATTAGACCACGGGGAAGGACATAGGCTACTTTTTATTGCTACGGCTCCCGCGTGATTTGCTTTAACGCGCATGAGGTTGCGGGTAACATCTAATGTTTTTATAAATAAAATTCGTCCAAATTAATGAGTCATTGGATTTCATATATTCTACGGTAAGTAGGTGAAATTTAAATTGGTAGCATTAAAATTTCTGCTAAGTAAAACATCAAGTCCCGATACGCTAAAACTGCCAAACTGCTATTCTCGTAAACGTTAAACGAGCCCAAAACGCGTTCTGATTGGTCCAAACTTAAAAAAATCAGTCGCTTCACTTATAATACAATCAAAGTAAAATGAAAGTCTACTATAAATAGGAGAATTGAGGTTCTGGTTTAACTTGATCTGAGTATGAAAAGAAGAAAAAGGCTAATAATTTACTATTAAATAGTTTCATAGACACTTTATTTGCTTGGAGCTTCTTTAAAAGAAGCGGAGATATTGTGTTACCAGTGCTACCATAAACAAAAAAACGCAACATTAGCAAGAACATGGCTTTACTTTCGTCTGTTTTGTTAAAAAGGTATTGCATACCATCACGACGAACCCACAGCCCTATTTGGTAAACCAGCCTCTACTAAAAGTGTATAAAGTTACATACACGCATCCCAGCCTATCGATGCTTTGTATCTAATGGTAGCCTTCCGATGCACGCGACGCGACTGCGACCCGAGACCGCGACCGGAGACCGAATTAGGATCGCGGAGCCGCTGCTTAGTATGAATTTATATGGAGCACTAAAGAATCCCCGCTTCCCGTGACGCGCGACCGTTGAGCGTAGCCACATAACCTGATTGTCTGGTTCTGTTGGTCGGGCTGGTCGCGGTCGCGAGTCGCGGCGGTCGCATAGATCGGAAGGCTACCTTAAAGGTGTACTGTAATGTCACGAACACGAACGGATGTCATGTAGATACTAGATGTAGCTGCGACTTCAAGCGCACAAAATAAAATGCAAGAACTGTACATTTTACCGCGATAAAAATGTGCCTATGTCTAAACTATATCTGTGCCAAATGTCATCAAAATCGGTCCAGTAGTTTCGGAGCCTATTTAATGGAAACAAACAAACAAATCTTTCCTCTTTATTATGTTAGTGTAGAGACATACTTGAGTCGGGAGATGTAATGCAATGCAATTTGCCATAATTGTGAAAAAGACAAAATTAAACATTGCCATGTTTCTGTCTTTATCTGGCAAGCGGCTTTTCCAACGACATCAGACAAAGACAGCAACATGGACTAGTGCTTCCATGGTGTAAATAATTTTATTAATAAGGGGGATAATGTGTGATTTAAGAAAAATGACAATGAATTTTTTGATTTTACAGACTATTTAAATAGCGCAGTAAACAAAACTATCTAATATTATTAAGATTAGTTAAATTTCATTTGTCTAGCTTGTTTCAGGGTTTAAACAATTTTTGTATTACTTATTAACTACACAAAAAAACCTTGAGACAAGAACAATCTAAACTATTTGATTGAATTATTTGATGAGATTTTAAAATCTTAAAACAAGTGTAAACATTTGGATTTTTTTTAATCAATAAATAAAATAAATTGATACCAATTGAAGGAATACCTAGACCACATTTCTCGATACTATCGCCAATTAGTCTGCAAACGGCAAAGGCACTAATTGACATAAGAGTATAAACGCTATCTTCTGGAAAACTAGACGTAGTTAAAATTACTTGCAATACTAAAGATATATCTCTAAAGCAACAACACTTGCCTGCGGCTCCACCGACGTTAAGACATAAGATACCATGGTTATTATAAACCTTCCTCTTGAATCTGGCTATAGATAAAAACCACATTTAAATGCGTTGCGATAAATTACGCGTATGCGTTAATTCGATCTACGCGTATAATATAGGCTAGCACTGTTTTATACTATAGGAAAATAAGACAGACAAACTGCATTTTAAAAACTATTATAACACTAGATGACTACAGGGTGTAATAGAAAAAATGTTACTGAAGGACCGTGGCGAGAATCAAACACTTTTGATTCTCGCCCAAAAAATATAATTGTGACCTTAAATTTTGACTAGATTACATTAAAATATTTAACGTCTAAACATAGACACGCGGTGGACAGTCGATACAGCGGTCGCGTGACCTTTAAAGTCGGCGTGGCGTACGGTAGTGCCGAGTGCGAGCCTGTCCAATGTCCATGGCTTGTCCATGTGTAGTTAGAGTTATCAAAAATGTTAATCATGTTATTTTTCAGTAAATTACAAAAACGTTTAGCTATGTAATATGTATACTGTTATTACTCATTGCCTACTTACGTAATATTGTGGCCAAATGTTGTGTTAAATGTCTCATTCGGGTAAAACACATCTTGTAAACCAAATTATTGCTTTCCTCAACAAATAAACTTCTTTAACAAGGAGTCTGCGGGAAGCGAGCGCATAGTATAGATGTCTCGAAATGTATGCATCACCACCGCCTTGCACGACATTAGGGGAATGTATGAATACTAAGCAGGATTATCTAGATATATATGATCCGAAGCCAGAATTGAAATTAGAACTACTTAATACTAATTTACTTCCTCAAATTCTAATAAATCTAGCGCTAAAGTGTCAAAACCTGGGATGGAATTAATGTGACCAATTCTTGGTTTTATGTAAAATTGAAACGTCGAGTTGAATTCAGTTGTATATTTAATTTGCAGCAAACGATGTCTGCTTCGCCCCCGTTAGAATTAAAGATAGGTTGAACACCCTTCTTATTCCTTTAAATTTCAATTTCATGTTCAAAATTTATATGCAAAATTTAAGCTGCTTCTTCACAGCAGTTTGTGCATCAGTCAATTCGATTTTCTCAATTCTGTTTCTTATTCGTCTAAAAAGGCCACTTCGGGTGTTTCGTATCGTATTACCTTCTTCATTTGTATCATTTAAGATATCAATAGCCTACATATAAGATGAATCATCATCAACAGAATCATATTAGATGTTCATCAATTTTGTCCGTTTTCGATAGAAATGCATACCTAAAATGGCAATAAGGATTTCATAGATTTCTAAGAAGCTACATTACCTGCGCGGAACTTCTAATTAAGTGAAATATAAAAAATACATAGTACGATTCACTTAGTATGACCATTTTATACCCGCAGTAGATTAGGTATACCCGGTTTCTGAAAGGCTAATCAAATCGTTGATGAACTTACACGTTGTTGAGTTAACAGGCTTGTTAAATCAATTTGCGTTTCTGAAACGCGAATTAGTGAAAAATTTGATGATCTTGACATGACACATTTACGCCATAATTAGCTTTCCAGAAACCGAAAACAGCGTTTGACATGTTGTTTGACCATTCGTTTGACACTAGTTTTGTTAACTAACACGTTGCACGCTAACAAATCAAACGACTGATCAAGCTTTTTGCAACTCAATTTACACCTGACAAAAGATTTGACATGTGATTAGTTAATTTTGGCGTTGATTAGCCTTTCAGAAACCGGGGGGTCTGTCTCGTATTCCAAACAAGTCTTTGTTTTAAAGGCGATCGTCGCTCTCCGTTGGTCTATTATCATACGTTTCCTGGTCTATTTTTACCGAGTTTACAATTAACGAGTCATGTAATCGAGAACTCGATATTCCCTTATCGGGCTTTAGACTGCGGCGGCGGACAGGTTTGTTAGCGGTCTGTAATGCAATACGTTACTAGGAACGGGATAGATATTTTAAGGGCCTACTGAACGGAGACTCGAGATTGTTACTTTTGAACTAAGCAATAGGCAGTTACGCTGAATTACCGTAGAACAATTACTGCACTGTAGGTATAGTTCAATGGTTGTATTTGGAAAGTTATGGCATTTATGACCCGCTGTTTAAGAAAGTGGCGACCACAAACTAAAATATCCACAGTGAAATGTCCCATTCCTTTATTTTAATTTTGACCTGTTTGATAATTTATACATTTGTCTTTTGTTACATAACTATATTTTCTCCCAAGTCTAGGAACGTTTTTACTCATATATGAGTTAAATTAAAAATAATTTTATTGTTAATGCTTACGAAATAATAATTAACAGACAGGACATGTGTTTGTAAATAATTCGAAAGTGTTTCGGGGAAAATGATAACAAAATTACTTTATACCGACCGATCTCGGGGTTTATATCGTATATTAAAATAATATTACGGTAGTAGAAAATTTTATCGGCCCTACAGTTAAGGGCCTAGCCGACGCTTACGGCGTACCTACATCGTTGAACAGTATTTACGTTTTTATGAATTATTCATAAAAACACTTCCGACTTCGTATAGAAAATTAGTTCGAAAAACACAGGAATATCAACGATATTCCTGTGTTTTTCTCTACTGAATCCAAAATGAGTCTGTTTGACCTACAATTTAAAAGTTACGATAAACTTAATTTCCTTCATTGTTTAAATGTGTAGATTTCCGGATTAAGTTGAATCTGAACCCCAATTCTCGTATTTGAGTTTCAATTTACTTTCAATGAATTATAAATGAATCGTCTTATCGTCTTATACTGATTTTTTGGAGTTTGGACCATTCAAAACGCGTTATACGTTATATCGAGACGGCATCAAATCTTTATTGCTGTAAGATTTAATTACCAGAATAGACCTACTGGCAACTCGCTGATGTTTCGTAATAATCTTTTCTCTTCAATTTAACAAATGTACTATCGTAATGTGTCTACCACGAATTATGTTTGTATAATATTTATTTTAGAACTGAACAGCAGAGCTGATGATGACGATACATAGAATGTTAAAATGTTGATATTTTGTGTCTCCAGCGACGAGCTAGTTAAATATTTCATATGTCGATCGGACGAGCGTTTCGACAAATTTCGTCCGGACCCTCTCACTTGGGACCGGAATGATTTATGATTAGGTCATTTCGACGTAAAATGTTCGATACGTAATATATTCTTTGGCGTAGTTGTGCCAGCGCCAGGCGTAGGTGTGGCGAGCGGTAATCAAGCGTCCACAGGAGGTAAGTATGTAACATATTGCCTAGACAATAACCACAATTTTAATAAACTTCCCGGGCCATTATTACGAATCTATTGACACTTCATTTATTAAAATCGGACCTGTAGTTCAGGCCCTACCGTGGAACAAACATACATACATACACTGCCAATATCACTACCCTTTCTTTTGGCTTCGCCGTAGTCGGTTAAAAAGCAATTTGAGCGATTAATAAATGTTATTATCTATTAAAACAAAAGATAATAACATTTGTTAATTTTCTTCAACGTGACCTAGAGCTTCTTACGCATTCGACGATTCTTACGCAAAATTTTAATCTAGACTCTTGAGCCTAGGCTCTAGAGTCTAGATAGGTAGATAGGTAGGTAGATAAGATTATTCTAGAATAACTGTAGATGATCGATTTCTCGAAAACGGCTGCCAGTATTAATTACCATGTAATTTAGTATGCAGAGAGCTTTTTTGTGAGAAAAATCGATCAAGCTAGGTCTTATCCCTGAGAAACTGCGCATTTTTAAGCTATATATGTTTTTTTCTTTCTAAGGTAAGGTTCTTTCGTCGAATTTAATCTTAGTGGAATTCCTCGTCGAACTGAACCCTAAAACATTGTATCAATTTCAGCGTTAAAATACAGGAAGCTATGCACTAGAGCTTCGGGGCGGAACGTTTTAAACTGGGTAACAGACAGGTTCTCGCGAACCATAAATTTTTACGCCCTGCCGTAATAACTATGAGATATTGTTGCATACACTTTTATAATCTTTGAGTTATGTTCACTATGATTACATGCTTGTTACTTGTGAGGGGGGGGGGGGGGGTCAAGCCGAATCTCACCAAATCTCACTTCTAGAAGTATATTCTTAGAAAATATCATGTTATATGTTTTCTGGCAAAAATAGTCTCAACATTATTTTTAATATATATTTTTAATTTAAGCGACAAAATTATCTTAAATTAAAAAGTTTGGAAAATCCCTTGTGCACGTTTCCCATGCTTGTCAGAATAATCTCAAATAGTAGACTTTACTTTAGTCTTAATAATAGTAAGTAATTAAACAAATTGAGTGGTCTTTTTTTAATAAATCAACACATTTATTATGCACGATATATTTTTTTTGAAAAATCTCACGTGAGATTAGGGAGTGGGTCGAGTCGAATCTCACGATATCTTACCTAGAGGATATCTCCCCCTCAAAATCGTCTCACGCAATTTATGGACACCCCCTAATGATATGGAAAACTGGAAAAGTGAACTTTCAACCACTTAACATAAAATAGCAGCTTAGTTCTAAGAAAGTTCGTCTCCAGCAATGGAAAATGGCACTGTTTAAATACAATGTGCATTATGATTTATGACGCTGTCACGCCTATAAAGCTGAACAGATTTGAATAAAATCTAACTAACATATTCTTGCAAAATAACTCGTATGCGTGCTGTCTAATTGTGGTACAGTTTTTAGCTATACAAAACTTAATGTTTTTCGTAAGAATGTAACTTCTCACTAATAATTATATTATAAATGTGAAAGTTCTAATAATTATATTATAAATGTGAAAGTTTGTAAGCATGGATGAATGGATGGATCGATAGATGGATGGATGTATGTTTGTTACTCTTTCACGCAAAAACTCGGATTTTGATGAAATTTGGTATGGTAGTAGGTAGTTTAGGCTCTGGATTAACACATAGGCTACTTTTTACCCCGAAAAGGTACAGTGTTACCGTGAGATACCGTATATATTTACGCGGTCGGAGCCGCGGACAAAAGCGAGTTATTTTATAAACAGAATAAGGTTTTACTTGTTTTGTTTGGCTACAGGACAATAACTAAACACATGGGCCACTTTTTATCCCGAATAGGTACAGTGTTCCCGTGAGATATTTACGCGGGCGGAGCCGCGGGAAAAAGCGAGTTATTTCATAAACAACATAGGGTTTTACTTGTTCAGTTTGGCTACAGGACAATAACTACGATTTCATACAGTCTAGTGCCCGTTCAGTAAATTAGGCGTGGGAGGACAGTGAACATTGGCACGTTGATTGCGATTATGGATACACTAGTAAAATATGTTTTTGTATGTAAAATATGTTGTATGTTGTACTTAGAAAAACATTATTTGTCTAGAATTTATGTTATATCTTTATTTTATTGAACTTTGTAATAAACTAGCCGCTAAATTTATTAGCATTGAAGTAATGAGAACGGTATTTTCAGTTAAATCAGATCTATATTGTTGACTAATTCATCAAAATCGTCTCGATTCGTTTATACCGTGAAAATATTATATGATATCTATTATGTCCTGAATCAACTATATAAATAAAATAAAATTTTTTTAGTAACCCCCGAATAATCAAGCAGCGAACGAGCTGATGATGATAAATTACAGCTAAAAACACTCTCGATCATGTCAGCTTTCAAACAAAAGAAAACTACATCAAAATCGGTTCCACCGTTTGGGAGCTACGATGCCATGTACAAACACAGACACACAGACAGACCCGCCAAACTGATGATAACCCCCTGTTTTCGTCGGTGGTTACAAATAACTATTGTGTTGGCAATTTAATGTGACAATATTTATTTGAACCAAGGCGATGATGATGCTTTCCGCCATATTTATTACAACTAGTGGGCACGACGAAATCGCAGCGGCTTTTTACCCTAGAAACATGCCGACGATTTGTCCTAGATTTTATCTCAGTACGCTGATCGTACTAAATATTTTAGAAGGTACTCGAAGGGTCTAGTTTATGGTCCACTTTATGTGCATTAACTAAAGTGTATTAGCACTATTCACTAAGAGGGCTGGACGTTAACTCGCACGGGCATTTACAGCTACATGATACGGACAGTACGGCCACACATAGTAAATCGTACGAACCAGAATTCCTCCATTTGTTCTTATGGTAAAATGTTGGTATCTCTATATGGCATAGAAAATAATTTATTCTTTATGGACAATAGTCCATAGATCCAATAGGATCTAACAGCTTAGATAAATGATCCTGAAAAAATTGCCCGTGATATTAATAAATCTTAAAAAAGAATAGTTAAAGAACGTTTGTGTGCTAAAGCTTATTATAAGATAAATGATTTGCTTAATAATTGCACACCCTGGAAATAAAGTGCCACCTTAAAGGCTGCTCCTATGTACTTATGTACTCATATGATTTGTAATTTATGTTAAGTTATAACTTTGTATAATTTTTTTGAAGAACAATTTTCCCATCTTATTGCTACAAGGTGGCGCGTGAGTTTCTCACGCCGGTTCTTCTCGCCGGGCTAGTTCCCGAACCGGTGCAGTGGTAGGTAAACATGTAGGACAATTCTATGAGTTAGTTTGTAACCTATTTAGAAATAAAACATTTTCCATTTTCATTAAAATAACTATAATTTAATTATAAATTCTAGAAACGGTAAAGACTTGTAGACGTTTCTAAAATTAAAATTTATACAACGAAAGCCTCATGTGTGGTCACGACTTTTAGCCTCCGTTGTAACAAGTTCTGGGCCTTTCATATAGCTATAGTGAATACTATAGTAAATAAAGCTTTTTATTATATCTTACTTTAGTAGGAAAAGTACAGAGTTATTCGATATGCAACAGCTGCCCTTTTTCTCATTCAAAAAGTCTCTCTTTTTTGGTATTTTGGGATTTGTTGGTTGTTATAATATAGACTAGCAGTTATAATTAAAAATGTCAAAAACGTTTGTATTATTGTGGATTTATATAAAAACTACATTCAAAATGCATTCGCTTAGAATTAATATCGTTTGCATTCTATTTCTGTAAGGAGTGTCAAAAAGGCGTTTGTTTAGAGATCTTTATTTACTAAGAGTATAGTTTGCGCTAGCTTTTAATAAGTATAAGTGTTTTAAAGTCTAAGATTCATTGCACGTTGGCGTTGCAGAGTTCACCAAAGCATTTCTAATCCTTTTTCTATTTCCACGTCGTGCTCGCGTGTCTCGAAATTGAATTCCAATTCAGCCCAAGCCCACCTCGGCTAAACATTCTATTATCCTGCGTGCATGGCGCTCGTGACGTTTATATATAGGCCCATACCCCGGCTGTGCCCACTCGCCCGGAACGGCTTACAACACGCTCAAGAATTCTCCTAACAAGGGCTGTCTCAAAAGGATACCCAATTATTATAACCTAGAACCTCTATGAAAAGATTTTGCTTAATTAATGTGAACGTTTAGTAGGCGATTTAATAACAGGGTACGAGTTGCACTCAAATGCTCGTTCAGAAAAAAGCTCCACTTACCTATAAGGCTAATAAAAACTAAAAAGACAATAATGGTATATTAAGTAGTGCGAGCGACTTTAGTAAATTTAAAAAAGTCTAATTTGAACTTTTCACTAGTGTTGTTACTTGTATTTGTTACTGTTATAAAGTTTGGATAAGATATTGTAATTGTAACACCTGAAGTGCAGCGTCGCTAGTATAGTAAAATATCGGATTCTAATTAAAAAAGGTATCGGTGCATGCCCTCTTGTCGTCGGGCCCCGTTGTTACTTATTACTGTGCGGGGGATTTGTGGCGCTACTACCTAACAAGCGAGAGCGCCGAGCGTGAAAAATTATAGATCTTAATAAGAAGGCTGAAAAATGCTTATAAAGGCGACATTTTGTGGTCGTCCGTGCGAGATAATGCCCATCACACACACACGTGCAAGAAGTTTAGGCATATAACTGATGTATCAAAAACAACTGCGAGTGTGTTACTCTCCTATAGTAACAATTTATTTTATTCAATTTACGTATCATCTTGAGGTTCTCAAGCTAAATTTTGTAATATTTATTTAAAACTTTCTTATGAACTACTTATGATTAATGTTTTGCGAGGAATATTTTTTCAACAAAGAAAATATTTTTAATAATTGTTTCATATAACGTTTGATCTTTTCGTGATGTATAATATTGTTACAAACTTCACAGGTATTTAGATTAATTTTTGGAGGTCAGGATACAAAAGTCTTAAATATGAGAACTGTTTGTGAAGTACAAACAGTTTATTGTTTAATTAGAAATTAGAAAACAATTTAAAATTAGCAAGCTTGTACCCACTACGATAAAAACATTCAATGTCCGTGTTTGTCTGTGTTTGTACATGGCATCGTAGCTCCCAAACGGTGGAACCGATTTTGATGTAGTTTTCTTTTGTTTGAAAGCTGACATGATCGAGAGTGTTTTTAGCTGTAATTTATCATCATCAGCTCGTTCGCTGCTTGATTATTCGGGGGTCACTACGATAAAAACATTCAATGTCCGCGTGAACATTTATTTCAACATTTTCTTTTTTCACCAAACCACGGCCTTAGTCACTTGCGACCTCACTGAATCGCCATTTATACAGGCAACTTCCACCGTGCGGCAAAAATTGCGCGGCATTATTCCCCCATGTAAATCCCCCATAAATGGGATTTACATGGGTCGATTTTCGCCGTGCGGCGAGTCGCATGACAAATCGCCTTTGTCATTTTTGTTGGCTAAATTGTGACCTAGCCGAATTGCGAAAATCAACCCATGTAAATCCCGCATGATGGGTGATTTACAGTATTTATTAGTATGTACTAAGAAGCTAATAAATATATATATATATATATATATATATATATATATATATATATATATATATATATATATATATATATATATATATATATATCGAAATAAAAAATAATGAATAAATAAAAAGATGTAGGTACAATATTATGTTTGTGTTACAATTTCTGCCACCAGGTCGTGGAAATATCGTCTATTACTAAAATTATTTAGGTACTGTTAAAATTCAATCACAATTAATAAACGAAACATAAATCGAAGTAACTCAAAAGTCAAAGATTAGTATTATATAAAACTATTAATTATTATAATAATCTACTTAATAACTTAAAGATAATATAAATCTAAATATTCTACAATCGATGTCAAAATAAAATAAATTATTAAAATAAAACAATAAAAAAAAGTCTAAATGTGAATCTTATAACTATACTTTACAATGTCAGTCTAATTATTATTCCATAAGTCAAAATATAAAATAATTAAGTATCATTAATAATAATCATTACTTAATCATTAAATACAATTATTCTACAATTAGTTTTAAAGTATATTATTTATTACGTACGTTAAAAAAGTCCTGGGTTAGCCACGTTAAAAACAACCAGCCAAATAAACTTTTTAATTTATTTGTTATGCATATTATTATTATTTTTTTAAGTCTATCGGGAATATTATTATAGATTTGAATTGTCATGCAATATGCGTTTTTACTGTTTATCACTAGTCTTTGTGTAGATATAACAATTTTATTAATGTTTCTATTATTTCTAGTGCTGCCTTGCGCATTTCTTCTCAAATAAAAATGTTTGTCTCTCCACAAATAGACACGCTTCTAATATGTAAAAAGAGGTTTACAATGTGTTGGATGGTCCACACCAGCTCTTAATCATTTTTTTCGTATTATAAATGCTCTGTTTACGTCCACTGAGTTTCCCCATAGTACAATAAGAGATCATTGTCGGAAAAATATGTAACCACACATCTTACTAACAGTATAAGTATGTAGTTTAATGTAAGTAGAATAATACTAATATAGATACTTACCGTCACTTTAAGACAGTATATTTACACTATATTATTCTGCGGTACCTATTCGCCAGGTATTTTATAAAGCTCCTTAGCAAGATAAACTGCATTGAAATGGGAACGAATTGTGTGATCCCCCCGTATCGCGACGATAAATAATGGTAGCGCTAAATACGGAGATTTGCTGGAGATTACACTTGATGTATTTACTTCGCGACAGACCTCTTATGCATTCAACAGATACACGAGAGAGAAGGTGTTACGATTTTATACCTTTCCTTTTCTTTTTGGTTACTTGATACTCTATTTATTTGGATCGAGATTGGAATCGAAATTGACCTCTATTAAGTATGACACTTAATTAATTTATCGGCAGTGGGCAGTACACTACATGTGCACCTTATTTATAGCGTTTTTGGCATCGAATACTCCCGCGGGACAGGCCAACCCGAATGGGTACGCAAATAGCCGAACAAAAACGATTATTCACGAAGAACGAAATTTCCACTATTATTCTACTTCTTTTTTTAATTGGCATATTATAGCACTGAATAGACATCGACAATTGACGTTCGGCTATTTCCGTATTCATTCGGGTTGCCCTGCCCCGGGGGAGTTTCGATGCCGAAAACTCCATTAGGTTCTGTAGCGACTTTCTTTTCAAAGTTTGTTCATATAGCCCAATAAACAATCATGCGCAAGTAAATAAGCCCACAAAAGCACCGATGAGCCATTGCGGGACACCTATCAAATTAAAATATACAAATAATTTTTCAACTATTTAGTTTATTGTAGAAATAAACACTTCAAAACTAAGGATGGGCTACGACGTAAAAATTGACGTAAACAGCGACATTTAAATGGCCCTAAACATGGCTATGATGATAGATCATGGTAGACACTTTTTGCCTCGACATGCCTCGTCTATATAATATATACGTCTATGTGTACAGTCTTATCGTGCGCCACGTTGAAAGTTTTACATCAGAATACATAGTAAATTATTCCCATCTACCGGACGCTATCCGTTTGACAAATAGCTTTCCACCCAAAGTCTCCAAGTGTTACATCTCGAGATGTACGGAGTGCGTGAAGTAATACATGTACTGTAGCACGTGCGGCGATAACGCGGAACCGGTCGCGAATCTTCTTCACGCCTTTGCCGCATACTTGGCAATGAATAGGAGAGACGTCAAACGACTATATGTAAAATATTTAGTTAAATTTTTATACTCAGAAATATTGACGTATTACTACTTGATAAACGTAAAAAAATTTTTTTGTGTAATTTAGTAAGTAGACACATCTAAAAAAAACAAAATGGGTCAAAAGGTAGTTTAGTTACATCATATGCAAAAACATTAATCCAAGTAAGTATGAACTTAAACGCACAAATTTCGGAGATACTGGCAAAAATGTTCCTGCGGCCTTACCTATATTTCATACACTTTTACCTAATCGTGACGTTGGGTACGACTTTTGTATTGATTGTTTTCACGAGACCTGCGAAATTTTGCTCAGAATAGCTCAAATATGGATATGATATTATAGTCTATATCAAACGTGCAAAAACGAAACCACCATTCATAACCATTTTTAACCATTGGAATTATTAATGCTAGTATCGTATGATTTATGACCACCGACAGTATGCAACCACCTTTATCTCGCCTCGTGTCCAGGACTTTATTCCAAGTCTCTCGCGTCAAAGATTTTCTCGCTATTATTATTATAATAATTGGCTTGCCCGACTTACTCCGGGATTTACCGCACTCACTTGTATTAAATGTCAATAAATTAATGAAAACCGGAATTGGAATACCAAATATTATATTATAATGAAATCTTCTGGTGTGTACGAATAAATTAAAGTCTTTTGATAATATTAATGTTATTTGAATGCAATGTGGCTGTTTGTAATGGCTTTTTACTCGATGGCCGATGGCGCAGTTGTAATTATTATTGGAACAAATTATAATATTATGTACAGTACAGTAAAGATATAGTGACTTGGTCTCTCAGGGATTCCCAAAGTTGGTCCCGTAGAGTAGTCTTCAAGGTTCCACCATAATTATTTATTACTAGCTGTTAGCTGTGAGAAGAACTCATTACTTTTATGTATATAGGTAGGTTACTTGTTAGCAAGAATTCAGCAGATTCGTAATCATTTGATATTATGGGGTTTTTATAAAATAGGTAAAACATGTTTGGTTGGTGTTCCGTAATCCGTAAAGCTTAGGAACCTCAAGCCTTAGGCAAATTTAATTGGTAAAAATATTAGGCTGTATTAATGTTGAGTCTTCATTTCTTCTAAATTATTGGTATCGCAAATGATATAATATAGCCTTTGGTAAAATCAATTTTTTGAGATATGGGTTTTTGGAAGAGAAACTTTTCAAGCATCAGAAACACGATTGTAACCACGAAATAAACGAAAAGCATTTGTACTTAGACCGTAATATTTTACCGCTCGAGAAGACATTAAGCGTTTTTCGAAACATGGATTCGTTGGCCATTTACAAAGCATTTTAAACGGTTGGCCAGGATAACTTTGATGGTTTTTTGCCAGCGTTCAATGGCAACACTAATGAGACTGGCTTGGTCATTAGGTTTTTATCCTCACACACTTTTATTAGACATCCCGTAAACTCATACATCTAATCCCGTTTTAGAGCTTACGGTGTCACACTTCCGATTCATTGCCTACAAAAAGTACGTACGCCTCTTAACTGTATTATGAAATTATCGGCTAAAATATTTAATGATACAGGAGTTTACCGTTAAATGACATAACATCATTATGCATTACTTTATACTTTTTTTTTATTTATATATGGCATCGGCTTATAACCATTTGCCAGTGTCAAGTTAAAAAGGCGGGAAATAGAACTTTCGTTTCAAATTTCAACACCGTATTCCTATATCGTCAAGTCTAAAGTCTAATCAAAGTCCAATTAAATAGTCAGTGCAGTCCATGAGTCATGTCAGTCGATTCAGTAAAGTGGTAGACGCTTTACTGAAAGTTCCTAGGGAGTTTTGGCGGGAAACACAAAATAGCACGTTTTTAGAAGTTGCACCACTTGCCCACACTTGTGCACGTTAACGAATATTTAATGGTTAATATTCTACCAATATTACACATTAAGAACCGAGATAACACAAATTTATGAAATATTACAAATTCCACAACGTCACCCATTGAACTCCCCGGCAAAACTCACTTTATACTTTATAGAATTAACTTCTAAAACACCATCGGACTTGGTGTAATACACCATTGACCATGCGTTATCGCAGATTTTTACAAAAATTGAACGTTTATAAAAATCAACTTCGCAATTTCTGATAACGCAACGCGACGTATGTTAATTCGAAAAAGGACATAACACCTGACTGTCCGATCAGAGACGCATCTACACAATTCGAACACTATAAATTCACTTACAACTTCATACAAAATGTATTTCAGTGTTCCCTGACCACTTGCAACAACTATATTGTTCTAGATGTTTTATTCACGAGGAACTCTCCCGTGTCGGTGATCATTTTTCTTGTTCTCAACTCTTTGTTGCGTATCGAAAGTATGTTAGCTAGAAATTAGTGCATAGTTCTAGTATTATTTAATACATTAAAAAAAATCAGGTAGTAAAATTGCTTTTCACTCACGCAATACCATTTTCCTATTATATTAAATACAGAAGACATTATTATCATTGTTGTTGATGTTCAAACGTTTTGATTCTTTGTCACGGTAACACAACACGATGGTTTTTAATGAAACTTGATCAAGGTATTAGGTACAACCAGCAATGCACTTGTAGCTCCTCCGGTGGCAACAGCTGGCGATAAATCTGCTCAGTTGCTGAGTTATTCCACAAAATAAAATTGGATACACATAGACGTAAAATGTCAAAGTAAGCAGTCCAATAAATATAACTCGAGTGAGTTCTCAAACTCTGAACTCCTCAGAACCGGTAAAACATTTTTATTTTCTTTATAAAACATGAAAAAATTTAATGGCATCATCTGAGACAATGATTGCTTCATCTATATTATATTGGATGCCTTTTTGCAATAATGCATTTTGCCCTCAATATAAATAACATGATATAATCTTATGTAAACTAAAAACAGCATGGCGAATGTACAGTAGATAATTATAGTAATAGTCTCCGCATACAGCAGATAGTTAATACAGTAGGCCAAGCAGGAACAATTGACAAGAAAGTATTCGTAACGTTGTCAAATAAAAATTGTGTTAAAAGCGTGACAGCGCCTATTCAATTTTCATTCGATAACTTAACAAATACTTTGTTGTCAATTGTTTTCGCTTGGGCTACAACTGTGGACCTAACAGAAACATTTTGACAGCGGCGTAAGCGTAACGTTAATAAATGAGAATTGTATGAAAATCTGTCAAAATTATGACAGCGCCCATACAACATTTTTTAGTCCCCCTGGTCTTAGTGCTGGCGGCAGATAAAGTAACTATCACTATGAATATAACATGAACGCATGCAGTCCAGCGCTGATGAATACAACATTATTTAGGTTTCAGACACGTAGTCAATATCTAGGAAAAACTCGCGCGACGGCCGTTAGTACTACATGAAAAGGGGGGAGGGTTTCGGCATGTACTAGATGGTCACCGCGGGGGCCGAAGGGTAAAAAAGTGGGCAATAAGTGTTCACGTTGTATAGGTACCTACGTTCTCTAAGTTAGACATTAAGCCGATTCGGTATCGGCCGATCGGCTAACCTATCCAGCGGATAACTGTGCCTCACCGCAGGCTCGACCTGTGTAGCGTGCGTAATGTGTAATCGTGCGTATCGGCGGCTATCCCGTAAATCTCAGCCTCCAGTCACGTACGATATTTCAGTGTTTTAGCGACAAAGTTGTCGGTCCTTCACCTCGTACTAAATGTTGTTTTCATGGCAAGTTCCCCGAAAAGCTGGGCATACAAAATGGGGCATTATCGTTTTTTTTTTTCCTTCCGAGTCTCCAAAAATAACCAGTGTCGTGTACTGTCCACAACAATAATAGTGTAATTCCCTCAGCGTTAAAAACTTTCCTGCACCAAAAGCTGGAATCTACTCTGACATTAAAATTCACTCTTAAGCAGTCTCAGCACGATCGTTTAATAAAAGTTTGCGAAAACCTGCCTAGGGCTTCATAAAACACTTAAAAGGTAAATTTGTGTGTAAAGATTTAGATAATTGGAAGTTTTAAAGGCGTCTGCTACAGACACGCTTTCATTTAGGTATTTACACAAAGTTTGACATTGAGCTCACTATAAGTCCCTAGTAACTTGTTCGCGTAATAGACTAAAGTATCTACAAGATTAGTCTAAGCCCTATTAAGATTAAAATATTACAGCTAGAGAGTCGATACGCGCGACATGGCCTGTGTAAATTCTTTAAGCTTTATTGGAACGAAGTTCCTTATGGCGCGTTGCGAATTGTATTTGGGCTAGACGGATTGAATTGGCACGACACTTTTTGCCACTCGAAATCACAATGTAATAACGACTACTAAGAATGATACAAAAAACGACCTTATCACCTTGACAATAATGTAGAATTTTGCAATTACACATTGTGACTGTTATGACTGTTACATATTGTGACTAGCTGGCCGGGCCTTAGGTATGCGAGCGGTGGGACGGAAGAGAGCTTGATGTTATTACTCAGTACGGAGCGAGACTTCGCGGCGGCAACGCTGCGAGCAGCAAGCAACCGCCCCCTATATTATTACTTCTCAAGTTCTAATTACTAACTATTGCGCGCGACTTCGTCCGCGTGGATCCCCATTGCACCCCCATGAAGTATGTATTTCGAATTATCTTTTTTTAACGGATTTATTTGTACGTCATAATATCTATCTTCGTGCAAAAATTCAACGCCATCCGTTCAGTTGTTGATATTTCACTATACAAAGTTTCACCCCTTTACGGGACCAATTATAAAAATTTATAAAATAAGTACTCGATAACTTGTATTTATTACCTCGGATATTCAATTTAATGGAAATCGGGACAGATTTATAAATATTTTCCATACAAACACTGAAACACTATGTAATAAATGTATTTAATAAAATGTATTTAAGAGCATGTATCCCAATTTTCATCGAAATAGGTGAGGATTTAAAGATTTTTTATACAAACTTTCTACCCCTATTTCACCCCTGCAAAGATGGAATTTTTCAAAATTCCTTCATACTATGTGTCTACATTGTAAATTAAAAGTAAGTACTGTCCAAATGTCACGTTTCTATTATTATATTTCGTATATGGGTATGGGGGCGTCTATATGTGAGTCAGTCCGTCAGTCAGTGAGGACATCTCCTTTTTTGTCTATAGATTGCTTTATAATATAGCCTAAAGTCAAATACACTTTGACATCTTTGTACAAACATAAGAAAACTATAAACAGACAAAGGGTCTGCAAAGGGTTTTATCAACGTCTTTTTTTACAAATGGCCGAAGCTGCCAAAGCGTGTTTAATAAGTACTAATATTTTAGTATTGCATTTTACCATGGATAATAATAATAGACTTTGTGTCTTCAAAGAGTCTAGCTCTGTAATTATATTGCAGCTGCTTAAACAGTAGCACTATTGCTTAAGGTGTAATTGAGAGACATAAAATAATATTTAATTCGAGCTTGTTCGATTCGGTCTACAAAAATTTGTATTCGCAAACAATTATTAATTTTACTGCGTATGTGTTTTGTTTTAATTCTGCGGCGAATGTTACAATTACCATCTGAGAGTTCTTTATACTTAGTTTGTTCGCTTTAAGTTTGAAATGTGTTATCTAGAATATGGCTTGCTTCAATTGGTGAATATGAACACGCCTAGCGTAATGATTTTGTTGGTGTAAAACATAATGGTTTTTTTTTGTATTGTAATGTAAGTCTGTATATTATACTGTATCGCAATTCCAAATGATTGCCTTCAAAAACTCTACTATACTTCATTGCGGAATAAATCAATGCACAAAATATTCGATTGAATTTCACAAAGGCCTTGCAAAATTATAACGAATTAATAGCTTTTCAAAATCATGTTTCAGTTTTCATACCACAGCCACCAGTATCTCAAACTGAGTATAAAATCAAAACTAAGGCCGCAATATCGAATTAGGATTAATCCTTTAAGGATAATCCTCTCGGCGTTTCCAGCTTAGCCGATATGAAGCTGGATTTCATTTCTTTCACGAGTTCAATTAATCGATTGTATCATTCGAGAATTTATCAAATAGAATAGTTCCTTAAGCACGATTCACACCAGTACTGGTAGCATGACCACTGTAGAAATAGGTATTGTCTACGACAGAATAAAAAAAACCGGCCAAGTGCGAGTCGGACTCGCGCACGAAGGGAAAGCGGCAAAAAAACACATTTGTTGTATGGGAGCCGCACTTAAATATATTCAACTGTCTATCTATCACGGTTAAGGAGATACAACCTGGTGACAGACGGACAGACACACAGCGAAATCTCAGTAACAGGGTCCCGTTTTCACCATTTGGGTATGGAGCCCTAAAAAGTAACGTTTTCTTAATCAATCTGTCATTTTATAAATAAACCTATTTCGATCTCGAGCTCGTGTAATACTAGTATTTTTTATGTCCATAAAGTTTAAAAGTTATTTAACACGAAATCTCAACGCTGCCCTGTTGACCCGAGCTGATCTGTGTGATCGGCCCTTAGATTCCCCGACTACCCGTGACCTCACGTTCACAATAAATTAAGCATTACGGCCCCTGAAGTGATTCAACACAATTTATTTTTATTACACTTCTAAATCTCAGTAGTGTACATAGCTAAATAGCCTATGTTGAAATTTACGGGTGAAGTGATCACGAACTAAAAGCTTTCGCGGAAGCATTATGGCAAAACTTTTGTTTCATAAGCTTTTTATGTTACATTTTCCAGAAAATGTATTTATTATACTGCAACATTGTTAAATGTAAGACAATGTATGTATTAATACTCCGAATCGCAACGTCCTATTTGATATTTTCTATTTGTTCAAGTCGATCCCACGATCCCTTAAGACCAGGGTCTTAAATATGTGATGACATACGGAGCCGAAACGTGGCCACTCATCGTAGGGCTAGTTCACATGTTCAAGGTTTCTCAGCGTGCAATGGGAAGATCAATGCTCAGGTTATTCTCTGGTGTATAAAATTCGTAACGATGTCATTCGCCTGAGAACCAAAGTCACCGACATTGGTCATAGAATTAGCACGATGACACTTCATCGTGCGTCGAAGTCGCATCGAAGTGCGATGGCCACGTCTGCAGACGTGCCAACGTACAGACGGTCGACGGAGCTGATAAGTGTTAGAGGGGAGACCACGCTTAGGTTGCGTAGAGCGATGACTGCGGCACGATGGACCGACGATTTGAAGGTCGCTGGCAGCGGATGGATGCGGGCTGCCCAAGATCGGGATGGTTGGTGCTCATTGGGGGAAGCCTACGTTCAGCAGTGGACGGCGATATATGGTGATTATGGATTTATGACTATCGCAATTTTGGACTCACTATCCAATGTCCTTAAGTTTGGTACGGTATCATTTCCAGTTAAGGTTACCAACTCGAAAGACACACGTGATTCACGAAGAATGACAGATCGCCATTATATTCGTATAATATAATATATAGGGACACTTCCTGTACTAAGTACCCGTAGAACTTGTATCACAGGTACGAGATAACGGAAATATATTTACTTTTATACGATATACATATTTAAGATTTTTATTATATTAGGTCATTACATATGAAATTGGCGTTTTGTGAAGGAGGAACATAAAGTCGATTTTTTTTAAACAGAATATATTTATTTAATCAAAGTATATGTCATTGCTATCTATGCACTTTTGCCATCTCATAGGTAGTTCATTAATTCCTTTACTAAAAAAACCATTCGGACAGGAATCAATAAAATCTTTGAAGGCGCTTTGGACTGCCCCATCGGAGTTGAATTTTTTCCCTTGCAAGAAGTTGTCCAAATTTCAAAAGAAATGGCAATCTGTTAGGGCAAGGGTAAGGTGGATGTTTTAGACATTCCAATTGAAATCCTCTAATTTGGTAGCCGTATGTTGTGCAGTGTGTGGTCTAGCGTTGTCCTGAAGCAGCAGTGGCCTAAAACGAATAACCAACCTCGGTTGTTTAGCAGCTAGCTTTTCCATCATGATTTATAGTTGCTGGCAATAGACATCTGCCGTAATCGTCTGGCCAGATTTAAGAAAGCCGTAGTGAACTATACCGGGACTAGTCCACCAAACGCTCACAAGTAACTTTTTTTTAGTAAATTTTCCCATGAGGCAGGCTTTGACTGGTTCGCCAGGGTTCAGCCATTGCGATGAACGTTTCCGATTATCGTACAGGATCCACTTTTCGTCACAGGTAATGATTCGATTTTAAATCCCTTCCTTATTGTGCCGGTTGAGTAATGTAACGCAGCAGTCGACGCGCGATTGTCGGTTTGCTGCACTCAATTCCTGAGGTACCCACCTTTCAAGCTTTTTCACCTTCTCAATTTGCTTCAAGTGGATTAAAACAGTTTTATCACTAACACCGCAGCCTGCAGCTTACTCGGACGTAGTTTGCAATGGATCCGCTTCTACAATAGCCTTCAATTCTTCATTATCAACTTTGGTCTCCGGCCGTCCACGAGGCTAGTTCTGCAGGTCGAAATTTCCAGAACGAAAACGTTGGAACCAAAAACGCACTGTGTTTTATTTTGCGACACCGCCGCCATACTCATAATTAATCCTTCAAGCCGTTTCTACAGCACTGGTGCCACGGTGGAACTCGTACTCGAAAATAATACGATATTTCAAGTTTTTCATTTTGTAAACAGAGTGACGCAAAGAAAAAACCAAAAGAGGAAAACACAAATGAAATACGGTTTTCGAAACACAAAAGCGGTATAAATTTAAAATTGGAATTCCTAACCAAAGAATACCATATATTTGAGATCAAAGTGGCAAGTACGACAAAACGCCAATTTCATATGTAAGGACTTAATACTATATATATATTCAATACACACCTAAGACCCAGGAACACAGAAAAACTTCGTGTCCCTTCGGCGGGATTCGAAACCGTGACCTCCGGCTTTAGCGCCGACGCGCTAACCACTGAGCCACAGAGGTCGTAAAATTAAAACCGACCCGTGTAAATGGCTCTCAAACGCCGTTTTCCCGTAGTGTTTCCCTAGCATAAAAGGCTATTATTCGATTACAGTAGCACATTCCCACGTCTTGAGGCTCTCCTCGTAACAGACCTGATCTCGCACTTTAACGACGTGGACACACTCAGTGACGACACGGAGTGGCTCCGTTATTATTGTAAACTATATTCCTTAACGCGGAAGACCGACGCAGCATTACCCGTGCAATTGCGATGAGTAATTTCAAAAGGCTATCTCGTCGCGTGGGCTTAAAGAAATTTTATACTAAACTTATTCGCCATTATAGTAATGACTATCACTATATCTAGTGTAATTTCACAGATATGACAAGTAGGACCGTTTCGTTTACTTTGTAGACAACTAAGAAACCACTCGTGGTGCCCACTTTGCGTTATCAAATATTTCTGCGTCAGTTATTAAACTACTGTCAAATTTAAAGTAATCCTTACTTCCTTACTTACAGTACTCAATATTATAAATGTGAATGTGAGTGTTTTTGTTTGTTACGCTTTCACGTGAAAACTACTTAACCGAATAATCGATCATCATGAAATTCGGCAAAGATATAAACTTAGGGTATTTTTTATCGCGGGAAAACACACGGTTCCCGTGGGATATTGTGTTTGCGCGGGCGGAGCCGCTACCAAAATCTAGTTCTGAATAATAAACCTAGAATACGGTTTGTAACCGGTAAAAGATTTTTAAATAGATTTAGTTGCAGAATTATTTAAATACAAAGTCTTGTTCAAAATATTAGTAGACAAACTTTTATCTACTAGCCAAGTCTAGTTAAACATGTATGTACCAGGTTAGTGTAAAAATAAAATTTATGCCTTGGACCATGTTCATTAATTTAGATAGGGCTACACGCTGGTGTAGAAAACAGCTCCTACTAATCAGCGATAGTTACTAACTTACTTTGTGATTATAACAATTAAGGTTAAGGGTCAGTTCACTCCACGACGATACGCGACGCAATGCGGCGCTGCATTTTTAAGACAGCTATTCAAAACTGAACTGTGCGCTGTACAGCACGGTGCAACTTGACATTCGAATTCTCACAATGAAACTTCGTCGTCGGCTGTCGAGTAATGAATATGTGGGAAGAGTGGAAGCCCCAAATGGAGATCTCCGACCGAGCGAGGTGCTATGCTCGGTCAGGTCGAATCCCACTTCTATGAATTTCAGATGTCGTATATATAGTGCCAATCATAAAAAAATTTCGATAGCGCAATTCAGGATTGTGGCGCTAATTAGTCCGCCACATCACTCCCCAAAGACCTGAGGTCGAATCTTGAGTCGCCAGTGCTAGAGAGTCCCAGTGAGTCGCAACTGTGCTGCTGCTGCACGGGCTCCAGTGAGTCGGAGTGCTGCCGTGCGGGGCCGATGCTACGTGCTGACCAGGAGAGATGTGCTCTGCTTGCTGACCGATCGTTGTAGTGAAAGTTGCCCGTTAAAGCCGATGAGGGTTCGACCAGGCCGCGGTGCGTTGAAGCTGGTGGTCGAGGTACCCGATGAGGCTGAAGCTGGCTGGCGTGGTGCGGAGGGGTGGGGAGTGATGATGATGATGTCCAGAAGGTGGCGTGTTCTGTCGAGGGTCACCAATTGGGAAATGTGGTGGCAAGCCCCAAAAGGAAGATCTTCGACCGAGCGAGGTGCTATGCTCGGTCAGGCCGAAGCCCTCTTCTATGAATTTCAGATGTCGTATATATAGTGCCAATCATAGAAAACTTCGATAGCGCGATTCAGGATTGTGGCGCTAATTAGTCCGCCACAAATACATTTCGGTATAACAGTAGAAAACATTAAAATACTATATCAAACGGCAGTCGATAGATAACGCAAGGGCTTTTTATTGAAATTATAAAGATAAAAACTTACTTTAGTAAAAATTTTGTTTGCTTTCCAAAGTCCCTTCTATATTTTACGATAGCACGTAGCTCGGACGTGTGTTTACGAGTTTGCCTTAAAAACGGATCGGCGGTGGATCCACTGCGTCTACTAGCCAGTTCCGTCACGCGTAGGAATTAGATGCTAGGGTAAACGCTGTAGTCACTGCCCACGGCCACGTAAATTATTGGTTCTGTTTTTCTATATGTATTGCTATGTCACTTTATCCCTACCTATATGTATTAAAAGTACTTGTTAAAGTAACTATAGAAAATTTGTACTTACCAAAAATAGATTTTATTATAATTTTTTATGGTGTTAGATGCAAGCAATTGTAATGCATGAATGGTTTTTTTTTTTGGAAAAAAATAATAATTAGGAATGTTTGTGTGTATAATGTTTCTAAGTTCTCTTGTAGAAAATATTATATTAAAATGTTGCATTTTATCAACTATCATATTATAATACATATTTTAATAACCAATAATTCACAACTGTCGACAAGAAAAAGAACCTACATACTTACTCGTAAATTTTTTCTCGTAAGAACTGACAATGGCTGTATAGTGGAAATTCTCTATACCGTTTGCCACGCGCGTTTGCCCTACTATTTTTGTTTTGACAAGTCTGAAACATCATTATGCCGTGTTTCCTTTTCGTTTTTCTCGGTTCAGTTGTTAAGTGAATTAGAAGAAAGTATTTCAGTTAAAAGTTTAAATTACCAATTTTAAAAAGTCAGTGTAAAATAAATGTGCTATTATTGTACTTTTTAGACTTTCGCTTTTCTAATCAAATACAAAATAGTCTAAATTAATACTTTGAATACAGTTGTTTTAACTTAATCATCAGTCTTAATATATTTTAGATAAAGAGGCAGGTATGGTAAAACAAAAAGGTTTTTGGCCTTTATCACGATTTTTTCATGGTCACGTGCTTAAAATTGCTAAGTAAGTTAATACTTACGGTTAATACCGAATGGTTACGATTAAAATCGTTGAGTTTAAAGTCTAAATTATCCGTAATAAAGTCTGTAAATGTAGTTATATTTGTAAACTGTTTAGTTTTTTTATATTATAATTATATTTATTGCAAAATATGATGTGTTTACCCGTGATTTACCAACAAATGCATATAATTATAGCACTTTTAAAGTTCCCTTATCTACTAATGTATACTTTCTACTTTACACGTACAGTAAAAATGAAATATATTGTATCCTTTTATACACAATTTCACTCTCTAATCTCCTTTTAAATACATGGTGTTAGTTTTTATTTGAAATTTTGCATTCACGTTTTCGCATATTTTACTATAATAAGGTGATGTGTTGTTAGCGAAAGCTTGTTTCGCCCACGAAGGCTCTGAATAGCGTGGGTTCCAAGTCTAGGTGCTTTCGAGATGAGATTCATTGTTTTGAATATAAAATATAATGATGATAATAAAGTTATAATTCGACGTTATTAGGTAGTAACTAACGTTCGTTTACGACATGACTCTATCAATCAGTCGAACATATCTGTTTGAAACACTTTTGAAAAATTCCTCTCAGGGAACGCAAATTATTTTAAGTTCATTGGTAGGTCACAGAGAGAATTATGAAATCCTTCCTTTAATTAATTGAACTTTATCTAATAATCAATTTATATATTATATCTATTACTTTCACTATACAATTTATCTATGATTACCACAATAAAAACTATTAATAGAAAGCATAGAGAAAGGGCGCCCCATTAATAAGTGCTTCAAAACAAAACACAAAACGTATAAGCAAGTGTAACAATTCGATTTCACCTCTTGTTAAAATTATGGGCTTACTATATGAAATCGTTAGCATATTTGTGTGATAGTGAAAACGAACATTTCACTATTATAGCTGACACACACGCTCAAATGTTTTAATCTAACGGGCTGTGTCAAACCGTTTTGACAAAACAGCTGGATCTAGTGAGGATACAGAGGACCACGAAAGCGGCGTAATCTCAAGTGTTGAATGTGTATAGTTTTCACGTGGTTTTGTGTGAATTCATGATGGTTATAGAGTCAGAGATGGAATAGTTAGAGAGTCGATTAAAACTAATTAGTATCTAATTTCGTTGATGGTTATTGGTTCTTGAATTTAATTATTGGAAGGTGTATAGTAGGTATTAGGCACGATATGAATTTTATGTGTCAAAATTCCAAACCGAGAAGTTTAACTTGGACGTATTTAATTTCAATAAATGAATACATATTAATAAAATGTATTCTCAATTAATTGTAATTCGGTCATTTAGCTCCAGATAAAAGTCTTTGACACTGGTCTATTTTTCTTTAAAATTTTGTTACGACTTTCGATATTTTTTTTTAATACTACAAGTATGCATAAAGGCCAATATTAGGTACTCGTCCTTATTTTATCATAAACTATGTAGACACTTTACGTCTGTAGAAACTACTCTTAAAGAATCGAATGCCCGAAACAAACACGCATCATGACCGTTCCATCATACAACATAAGTAACTTAACCAAGAGCATGTCATGTCTAAGGAGGGTTCCGTAACTATCAACGCGTAATGGTTTTTTTCTTCAAATGACTTAATTAAAAGTCATAATCCGATTTCGTTCAAAACATTTTAATAAAGAGTAGGTATTCAGTATGATCTTTTGGCATGGAAAGTTACGAATTGCCACCTCTTATAGTTTACCCAACTTGTACACCGCTTTGGTGGCCGATTACTCGAAAATAGTTCACTTCATAAAAATGAAACCTCACCTTTATTTAAAAATACCTATTCGAAGATACCTCACAAATAGTGTAGATTGAGAAAAATTTTTTCATCCCCACTTCACAGGTATGGGGGAGCCACCCCTAAAATATTTTTGCTATATGCAATCTATATATATGAGCGTACTAAAATTCATCAATTTTTAATTACAAAAGTTAGTAGGGGCGGAAAGACGCACGGACACAGCGAAACTATAAGGGTTCCATGTACTACGGAACCCTCATAAAAACGAAAGTTAAGAGAACTAAATTAACCAGTTAATGTTACATCATATTATATCAAAAATCAACACCTGCCTTCACGGTCATCAAAGCACATCATTGCTCCGAGGCCGATGGCCAAAAGCAATCACAACATTAATCAGAGGCGTCAATTACCGCCGTGTTTGACGCCTTTAAGCACAGCGGGCCGATAACGGGCCGAAACGCTCCACGGCGCTCAAGGGGTATTTAGGCTTGCGTATCTATTTATGTTATATCTATGGTAGAGGTCTGGCTAACGAATGGTGAACCTTAGAAATGGCGGAAAGGAGACCGACAAGTCGGTATACATATACAATGGTATTTAAATCCAATGCGTTATATTTCTATGTACGCTAACGGAATATATGTTCGATAATGTCATATTGTATATTTTAAATCTTTATTTTTATGTGTTCTAAGAGGCAAAAATGTATGTGCATGACGCGACGGTTAACGCGTTGTATATCTAGGTATGTATATAGATACAGCAGTATTTGTTTGATATTATGTATATGAATGATGCAATATTATATTAATTTATTTATTTTTTATGAAAAAAGGGCTATATTCTTTTAATTAGCAGAAACCTTTGACGCGAGCTTTGGTGCTTTCATTCAATTCCAAAAAGTTGAAACACTTTTGACACGTCAAAAAACGTCAAACCCAGATTAGGCTCTTGTTGTGTTAATATTACGACGACGGAGCTTTTATATAGCTTAAGATAAAGCTAGAGAAAACATTTCCACTGAAACACAAGAAAATTGAAGATAAACTTTACGGTACGCGGAAATGGCGAATTATATCCAAATGTAGGAGGAAGGAATTTTAAAAAGCTTTTATTAAGCTTCATTTGTATTTTTATTGTTTCAATATTTTCAAATAAAGTTGAGAGGCGAAATGAACCTTATTCTTAGTTTAAGAAATAATAAGGTAAGTACCTATTTCGTGTTGGCAAAATATATATGTATTAAATTAAACAGTTCCCCAGACATACATCTGTATACGGTAAGGTTTTCCTAGATACCCACTAAACCCTAGACGCAAATGAATGACACATATGAATGTAACATACCGTTTTTTTATATATCTATGGAGGGCGGAGGCTTTCACACCGCTTCAATCTAGTCCTGTACTTAGTATCCGACGAACATGTATCACAGGTACCAGACGACGAAAATATATTTAATGCTTTATACTAAACACATATTATGTAAGATTTTTAGTATACTATACATATTTATCTATCACATCCAAGACCCAGGACAGAAGAACTTTTTGTACCTTTGGCGGGATTCGAACCCTCGAACTCCCGCTAAAGCGCCGACTCGTTAACCACTGAGTCACAGAGGTCGTGTATCTTCTATTATTACTAAATAAAAAAATATATATATAGACGTACGTCCACACTGAAGTTCAGCTGATGATGATTAACGGTAAACACCCTTTATTATGATATATACGCCCTTTGTTCTGTATTATGTAATGTATTCTTAATGTTCGTTTCGGACCTCATAAAAATATAATACTTTTAAGGTCGCGCGCCCGTGTTCGAAATTCGCGTTTAAGTTTGAACTTTATAAAGGTTGTTCTGCCTCTTAGATATATATTTTTTATATTTTGACTGATTGACAAACGTGTAACAAATGCACGGTAGTGTGTGTTAATAATCTGAATTTTTCTAATATGAAATTTGGCCGGTAAATTTTTCCTCCAAATTTACCGACCAAATTTCATAATCCTCCAGTTGCACAATTCTCGTTAAACTGAAAGTTTTTGCTTTACGTATTAATATAATAATAATAAACAAAACTATATCTGCTTAGGTTGTAGCGGTAAAGTTCTTTGAATTTTAACAGTTTTTCTGCTTACTTTAAAATTGAAGTGTACTTGCGGTTACGGATTGAAATCACAGAATCCTACTACTAAATGTGAAAGTTTGTGAGGATGGATGGATGGATGTATGGATGGATGTTTGTTACTCCTTCACGCAAAAACTACTGCACGGATTTCGATGAAATTTGGTATGGTAGTAGTTGAGGCTCTGGATTAAAACATAGGCTTTACTTTATAATGAAAAGTACAGTATTACCGTGGGATACCCAATATTATATTTACGCGGGCGAAGCCGCGAGAAAAAGCTAGTAAAATATATGTCGCTATTTTTTGTAACTATTAACGAAGTTCGAAATTCTAGTTACATGGTTTTAGTAAATAACTTCTTCTATTTTATTTTACTAAAACTTTACCAAACCAACCTAAACCAAACCGAACTGAAACGAAAGTACGAACGTAATCTAGCCTTTTCGAAACCCTAACCCTAAAATACTAGCGGGAAAAGGTTAAATAACATTTTCATCCGCAAGGGAAAAGGACTGAATATATTTTGGAAAATTACTCTCTTCCTTAGTAAGTAAAGGTTATAAGAATGAGCGCCTGTGGGTACTTTCATAAATGCCAGTCACCAAATAGGCTTATAATAGCTAATTGAATACGAGAGGTATATAGAGGCATTCGCCGTTTGCGCTCATAAAATGCCCAATTGTGCTATAATAATGTCCAATTTCGTAATGTAAGTAGTAAAAAAGTATATAGTAGAAATTGATTGCCGGCATACATATAAAGAGAGATCATAATTTGTGTAGTGTTCGTAGTAATTTAAATTGCTCATAACTCTTCAGTCTACTTAATTTTTAAAATTGTACATTCATTATTGTATCATTCGTTTCATTGTCTATCTTAATAAGATTTAAGCAAAGGACTCAGAATAGATTAATCCTATAATAATATAATTGTGATACATAATTTTATACATTTTCTTACTTCTACAACGTGCAATTTTACAAACAAACATCGGGAAAAGTATAATGACAATGATCTCATATATCATGATGAACGTCAAAGGGTTAAATGTACCTTTATCCCGTACAAACCCTAGAATATAAATCATGTCCGGAGATACCAATTGTCGGGTTGTGTAATAAGGCCACGACAAAATAGAGCCATTTATTGTACAAGACTTTTCTGTCTAGACTAAGGATGAGTTCACACTTGGCTTCAATATTATACGTCCAGAATTTAAGGATACGAATGCACTAGGCGTCAACATGATAGAATCGCGACGCGAACATGTAACGCTCTACAGCTAAGCTTTTAAGCAAAGACATTTATAATTGTACACTAAACCACGTTGCTATTGGCTCTCGACAATCTTCGTTTTTCTATGGAATAGACAGATGTATGAAAAACGATGATTGCCAAAAGACATTGACATACCACATACCTACAAACATGAAAATAATTGAGTCCCGTCGCTTCTTCAGTAAAACGCCTAATACGCACACTGCATTTATAACTTGTTTCGAGTGTGTGTGCAAGTTATAAATTATAATTATACGACAATTTACATCCAGTTTCAAAATAAAAAATCCCTTACAAGTGTTGCTAAACGTTTTATTATTATGTCGGAGTGGATGTTTTAAATTTAATTGTGATTAAAAGTTTATTAAAGTGAAACTTTTATTACATCGTCTCAAACTTTTTGGTCTGTGTGTTGCATGTCGCGTGACGGCCGGCCGCGGAGTAGGGATAAAGTGAAAAGCGCTCGTCAGAGCAGCCGAGGCCAATATGGCGGCGCCTATAGTTCGCATCAGCTGACCGTGTAGTGAATAGACTAGTACTCATTGGTGCCAGTGCTCCATGCTATTTTGTTATTAAGTTTCACTTTTACCGTGGTTTCATAAAACCACACAATCCTTTTTTCTTTTAGAGTCAGTTTTTATTTAGTTTTTTCGTTCTCGTACAAAAGCTAGCTATTTCTCAACACTAAAAGTTAACAAATTCACGTATCTACGTTGTTTAAATAGTGCCAGAAATCTTTTTGGAATAAATAAACATTTATTTTAAAATTTATTCAGCTTTTAAAAAGCTGAATTGAAAAAAATTTTTTAGCATAATATAAATACCGCCATTTTCACAGCGAAAGTCCTAAACGTTAAGTGACTTCGTGATATTTTCTGAAGGCTCCTGCTCTATTATTTTTAGGTCAAGCATACATTGGAATGGTTCTAGAACCCTAATCGAAAATCGCTTACTGCAAGGGGAGGCATCAAAGGCAGTGAACTGCAATACCCGTTCGTAATATCTTGTATCGTTTTTGTTCACTTTTAAATTATCTGACAACCCTACGTTTTGCTCTTTTTACTGCTAATAACATAATATTATCGTATTTTCAGTTGCAGTGCGCGAATAGGCTCTTGGGCAATTGCACGTCGTTGGCATCGTTATTTCTACCTTATGATCCATATAATTGTATTTTCTGATATTGGTCACGGTAAAAACAATTTTGCTGATATATTTTTTGCTTACGTCATGATTATGGCATAGGGGACTTCGTCTTCATACAGTCACGACACAAGGGAACATTTGCTTTCCATAAATACTAAAACATAATAAACTACTTTATTTCTAGTACGTACATGCATAATATGTGAATTTAAGATCCTAAAAATCATACTTAAATCTAAGAAAACGGACAAAGATTAATGAAAGCAGTTGGCACATTACCAATAACTTATCCACCTGTACTTCATAAACGGATACTTTGTCAGATGTCAACTATGAAAACAAGCTTCATTTAGTTTGCCTATGAATAAAGTGTACTTAAAAAAATAATTTTGTCATGTAATTTGTTTATAGCTCAAACAATTTTCCTACATCCACCGACAAAAAAGTAATAATTTAATTAGCAATATTTTTACAACTTACATGAAAAGAAAAACTTTTATAGCTGTTTATTGAATACGCGTTTTTTCCATTTCGTTTATAACAGAAATTGTTCGTATAACTTGTTAAGTACATGCCGCATATTTTACTTTCTTTTCTGTTGCCATAGCAACAATGAAAGCTTCAAAACTTAAGGCTTAGAATAAGTATACTGTATAAGGCTTAATGGTATATGCAAAATTATGATAATACTCCTCAGATCCAAATAGTACAGAAATTAATGGCTTAGAAAGTATGTATATTATGGTAAGTTCGTAATTCAAATTCCTTCAATTTAATTTTGTCCGCAGTTAAAAAAAAATATTCTAAACTATATTTTTTAAAATTATCCTCGACATGGGCAACAAAATCACTGTTTTATAGATAGAGCAATCACAATTTGTGATTTATTAACTGTGACTATGGGTGCAGTCGGTAGGATAGTAGGGATCAACAAAAATCCGTGTTAGCCTTTTATAATAAATACTAGTTTTAATATAAAACTGGCCACATTGCTCGTAAATTCGCTGTACTGTATCAATGTTAGCACTTTTTTATTTGTTTGCAAAAAGTTGTTAAAAATAACTGCGCGAGTATTCTAACGAGCAACGTGGTTAATCGCGATGTGTTTTTATTGCACTACATGTTGTTAAACTCTTCATACGCTGTACTAAAATGATTATACTCGTTTATTATATTAGTTCTACAACTTCGAAGGCGGGAAAGCTATTCAATTCAATTTAACGGATTCAAAAACTGCAATTCGATTTGATTTTATGTGCTTCTATAATTTGAGCCATAACTAGGCTGTTGTTCGATTTCGATTCTAAACAGTGTAGTAGCACACATTTCACCTCAAAGCTTAAGCCAATTATCAACTTAAAACTTCTATCATAACAATTTCGGATGTTGACGGACACAATATTCCACAATGGAAAGTAAATTTACGCACAAAATAGGTCTTAAACATCTGTAAGTAAACACACTCATTGTCTGTATTTACCTGCGTGACCAACAATTTAGTACGTCGACGCGGTTAAAAACTATTCACTTTTGTTTGTTTTCGTTTCAAACGCTTACTATTTAAATCTCAATTTACTTTTTCATTTGGTTTCATTTAAAATAGATTTTACTTTTATCGAATCAATTTGCTGAGCGGATTCTCGTGCGGCATTGCGTGTCCGTTAGCGTGCAAAGCTCAGTACGGAAACGTTTGCATAATATGACCGTACATGTCATAATGACGAGCAATATTCACAGTTCATGATACACGGAACAACGGAACGCGTTCCGTCGTCGCGTTCACGGCCGCTACATAAAACGGTAGCTGCAGAATGCACGACATTGATTGACGACTGTCCAACAGGTACTTTTGATAAGTCCGATCAGAAGTGTTTTAGATTATTGTCGAGTATACGCTACCTAGGTCTTTTGAATTCCTATCATTACGAGATAGGTAAGAGCAAGACTTTTTAGCGAGTAACGCGTCGCCAATGAATAGCAGATAAGTTGTTCAAAGTAATTACGATATTCCACAACTACCAGGCATCATGGCATGTTAGTTTTTTATAAAACATTGTAAAATCGATCACCTCCTGCTAACTGCAGTTCCTTATGATAACCACATTACCTTGAAGGCTGTTCAGGCATATCAGTATGCTAATTTACATGTCTTAAAAATTGTTATAAACTTTTTTACGCGTCGAATATTGAAATTAATAAGAAACGCAAAACGCAGAGTAAATCAAGTATCAAATTTCATATCGAGCAGTAAATTATTTTGTTGAGCCGAATTCGAAAACCCAATTCATATTCTATCGTCAATATAATCCGAGTGAATTAGTGTAAACGTTGGAAATTTATGGTTTTGTATCTGCAACCAGTAATTTTAGATGTAGGTTGCGACACTGGGTTTCTAGCACGATGCATCTTACACTGCACTTTCTTGTAACCAGCCGCGATAAAATCTCATTTAAACAAACATGATTTTGTTATCGTGGAATCGTATAATAATATTTATATACGGAAACACCGTAGAAAGTGAATTCGGTAGTTAGTTTTGGATGTATTTTACCCAACCCAAAGTACCCAAACCGTACCCAAAAGGATAAAAACGTTAGCCCATTACTAAGACTGTCTGTCCGGCTGTATCTCATGCACCGTGATAGACAAACAGTTGAAATGATGTATTTCTGTCGCCGCTATAACAACAAATACTAAAACCAGAATAAATTTAAGCCCCACTTAAATTAGATATTTAAGTGGGGCTTCCGTACAACAATCGTGTTTTTTTTGTCGTTTAGTGCGTAGCCCATCGTACGCGAGTCCCAGTCGCAGTTGATCTGTTTTTATTCTACCTGTTTTGTTTAAGACTTAGCTTACTTCATAATTTCTTCATTCTTGTGAATAAACTAACGGCGCTTACCTGAAAACAAAGAAAAAAAATTATAATAACTAATTAGCGTAATCTAATATATAAAGTTCTCGTGTCATAGTGGGACACACTCCTCTGAAACGGCAGGACCGATTCTTATGGATTTTTTTTTTCATTTTATCGTTATCTATTTTTTTCAATCCCTAAATGATAAATTAGACCCCACCCCTATATATATATATATATATATTTTTTTTTTTCGACATATTTTAAAATGTTTATATGATGTGGTATTGAAAAAATATACAATGGCAAAACAACGTTTGCCGGATCAGCTAGTATTATATAGTATACAAAGACTTTAGAAGCAAGCTGGCAAAGCAACTTAACTAAGTATGTGTCCGTCTTTGAATATTAATATCTTCGACCACTAACAAATCCCTCCACCAACCCATGGCCCTATCAACCGTCTTGGTTATATGGGCCGAAGCATGGGAATGCGCATCCTATTGTCCTGGGTCCTTCCCTTCAGGTGCGCAATTCTTGATTCCCTACAAGTTCTTTAATCTATTTCTATTTGTCCCTAAGTCCTTCTCCCCTTTCTGGGTTGGTAAACCCACTTCGACCACTAACAGTCGAGTATTTTAGGAAAATGATTAGACCGTAGTTCTTCAAGCTAACTTCCTGCAATATGACGTCATACTGATTTCAATTTTATAGCCATGTATAAATGCGTCGCTATTTCCAATGAAAATAAACAGATATGTATACCATCGCATAACTACTGCATGCCAGGAAAGAAATTGATGTTACCAATTCAGCGTAACGGTAACCGCGAAACCAACTATAAACAAAGATGGAATATAGATTCAAGTGGCTTTCTTTGACTTAACACGTAGTAATTATGAGGCGAAGTCGTGGGAACGAGAGCTGAACTGTTCACATCAGGCATTCGCGATTGCAGATCAAATGGTTATGGCTTTACTGCCGGTAGTAAAATTGAGGATCTCATGCAGATGCCTTATTCGATGGGCTAACATAATCTCTTGATTAGAATGCAGATAATATGATTATAGTCTGCGATACTGCCGATTACAACTAAGACTTAAAAACCGACAGATCCGTACCATTATCTATAGAAACGGTAAAAATCACGTTTGTTGTATGAGAGCATTCCTAAATATTTATGTCACCAGGCCGTGTCTCATGAACCGTGATAGTTAGACACTTGAAATTTTCACGGAAGGTGTATTTTTGTTGCATACTAAAAACAATAAAAACATAATAAAATAAATAAATATTTCCCATAGAACAAACGTTGCGTTGTCGTTTTGTACGGAACCCTTCGCACGCGAGTCCGACTCGCTCTTAGACGGCTTCTATCTTAATTACTGTTTTGTTATTTCTTAAAGATGTAGAGTTCCTACCATGCAGCAGCTCGATACCTTTCTCACCGAGTATCATTGACCGAAACAAAATTCGCGCGTTTCGTATCGGCTGATCTCACAAAAACGTGTTGCAAAAACGATGTGAACTAGTGAAAGTGATAAAAGTTAAAAAATCACCGCAGATTTTAATCTCCAACAATAAACATTACTTGTAATTACAATCGAGTTATTACTTTCAATTAATATCTAAACACTAAGTGGTAGTTCTATGCATATTATTGCAATTGTTTATTATCTATACGCTAGTTAGGGTCCCGCAGTTCACGTCTCGGAACACTAGTGCAAGGAAATATATCATCTATTATTTATTTGTGATAAGAAATAAATGATATATAATATTCTATATATTGCTAATTGAAATTTAAATCGCTAATACGTTGCCTAGTTAAATTACGCCCTAAGGGCCGATTCACCATATTCCTTGTGCCGGATCTTAGACCATTATCGTTTCGTCATGTCCGTCCGTGCGACCGACGTCGTCGGCTTACCTATTTATGAAGTCAAATATTTTACATGTTAAGTGGGAATGATTTTCTTCTCGCGTCTACCCTATAGCGTGGGGCATAACATAGGTATTTTAATGACATTGTGATGTTACGACACGATTTTTTTAGTATGGTGTCCGTTTGCGAGGTATCCAACTTTTTGTTGAAATAGGGCACTCCCCCCCCTCCCCCCCCCCCCCTAAAAGCTAAACGGCTGGCTCGAAAAAAATACCAATGATAATCCATATGACGAACTTTGAAGGAAATTTATAACGACTTAGATAACTTAGTTCAGGACTTATAGAGGCCTAACTTGTAAAAAGTCCTATAAAAATAATAAGTAAACATGTAAAATATTAAAATTATAAATGAATGCCTACGGAACCCTATTCTATACGTGGCCTGACACGCATTTGGCCGGTTTTTTTGCATAATGTTAGATATAATCCTGCCGATATAACTAGTGTTATTACCGTATTAAAGTCATCAATAATGTCTGTTTAAAAAATTCAAAAGAATCAAATTACAAAATATTTATGTATTTATCGTCAAGAAAGCAAAATCAACTAACAAAATAAACAATATTTGAAGTAAGCAAAAAGTAACGTTACACAATTGTATGAAAATCGTGCGACAGACCACCGTTCATTAGTGGCAAACTTTACCTCTACAGATTATCACGATATCCAATTCTTTTGTTGAAGATTTTCTTAACAAAGGTTAGGTCAACTTAAATTATCCAAAGCGTCCTAACCCACATAGATTAATCAACTGAGAAACTACACGGTAATGTATGATAACTATCATTAGATTATTGTTTTCTCGTCAGCGGACCATTTGATTGATAACTTTTTGACTATAATGATACATTATTAAGGTGAACTTACGTTTATATAGCTTTTGAAAGAAAAAAAAAGTTTGTAGAGTTTTATTAATATACTAAGCCTTTGCTCGCGTAAATACGGTAACCCACGGGAATACTGTACTTTTTCGGGATAAACGTAGCCTATGTGTTAATTCAGAGTCTAATCTACTACCATACTAAATTACATCAAAATCCGTTCAGTAGTTTTTGCGTGAAAGAGTCACAAACTTCCATCCATCTATCCTTACAAACTTTCATATTTATAATAGTAGTAGGATTAGTACTAGCTTTTACCCGTGGCTCTGCCCGCGTAAATGTAGTATCGAGTATCCCACGGGAATATTGTACTTTTTCGGGATAAAAAGGTCGTATATGTGTTAATCCAGAGTTTTAAGAACTACAATACCAAAATCCAGAGTCTTATCTGCTACCATACCAAATTTCATCAAAATCCGTTCAGTAGTTTTTGCGTGAAAGATTAACAAACATCTATCCATACATCCGTCCATTTATAATAGTAGTGGCTGGATTAGTCGGGCTGACGCTAGTGCTCTAATACGAAAAGTTGCTAAAAATAACTTAGAGTCAAATTAATTTATCATGTTCTAAGCTATATTTAAGGCAACAAAACAATTTTAAAAAGTGTCACGAATAGTAAGTTATAAAAGATAACGTTATTTTCCATAGGTAACATTTTTAAACATTTCAGTCGTACTATTTTTGTTTGCTCGCAGCTGAAGTTTTATTTACAGAACATAATTAACGTTTCTGTTTATTCTGTACTTCATAAATACAAACAAAAACTGTACCGACTTTTACTACTTTCTTTTAAATACAGGAAATATTCTGATTTCAATCTATTACAACATTTACATTTTTTTTCTATATAAGCGTCAAAAGAACCCTTATAAAGTTCAAACTAAAAATTATATGAATTATTAAGGAATTTCGACCCCAAGGGCGACCTCTGGTCTTCATTAATACGAGATTTTTTTGATGTGTAGCGTCTTATAAATCGATAAACGCCGACTACACGCGCGAAATATTGTCACGTTCCGCCTGAGCCGAGCGTGCAAGCGAGAGCGCGGATATAGAGAGATAGTGAGGCACGATCGGCCTAAGCGTTCGGCATGTGATGACGTTATCACATAAAATTATCGTCCGTCAACCGACTTAACAGACAACCATTTTTTTTACATCAATTAGGTTAGGTGCCTTTACCTACTATTTACGTATCAGGTAATGTGTAGCATCGAAAGCTTTATTATTATCATTAAATATTTTCATTATCTTTCCTGAATATTAATAAAAGTAACGGTATATTTTATGGAAGGAAAGTTATACAATAACGCCCCCTGGGATATCTTCATTACGTTGTTAAGGCCAAGTTATGATGTCAATATTAATGAGTTAATTATTTAATACCGTTAATGTTAATGCTTGTACCTAAAGCAACATAGTCATCATCATTTCTAATGATAACATGAAATAGTTTATGTGTTCAGAAAGGAACTTATCAACTTCAAAAACGATGGCTGGCTTTAATTTTGTTTCTATTACCCCCTTCGATCTGAAACATATAGCTACGTTAGTAATATGTATGTCGTGTCCATATCGTAGATTTGCTCACTTCATGAAATGCTCAAGAATTTCATGAAATGATTGCATTTCATGAAATGTTTCACTGTCTATTGGCCACATCATGATGTGGTTTTGTTTATCTGTATAGATATAATATATTATATTATTCAAAACAAATAGTTGAACTAAGTATATATAGTGCGCGCGGAACTAGTTCGCCGCGCCTTAGGTAGGGACAGGGGTGAGGGGGCGGGTTGCTTGCTGCTCGCAGTGTTGCCGCCGCGAAGTCCGGTTCCGTACTGAGTAATAACATCAAGCGCAATAACATCAAGGCCCGGCTAGCTAGTCCCAATATGTAACAGTCATAACAGTCACAATGTGTAATTGCAAAATTCTACATTATTGTCAAGGTGAAAAGGTCGTTTTTTTTTGTATCATTCTTAATAGTCGTTATTACATTGTGATTTCGAGTGGCAAAAAGTGTCGTGCCTATGATCCGTCCAGCCCCAATACAATTCGCAACGCGCCATAAGGAACTTCGTTCCAAAAACGTTTATCGATATGGCCACCTAACACGCGGCTACTTTATGAAATGGTCAAGATTATTTGACATATATTGTAAAATAATTACATTGATCACTGGAAGAGGCGCTGCATGCGCTTTGTTTATATGTAAGAAGGCGGCCAAAAGTTAATATGTTTGTTGAGTTTTCCTTTTTTTTTTTTAATTTTCGCGCAAGTTACGTTCGTGTCAGTGGGACTGAAATGACAATTATAAACAAGTTCTTTAAATATTTTATGGACACCTTGTTATACGATCCGGCCAAATGTGGATGACAAAATTGTAAAACGTTAACGATTTAATGAACTGATCAAATTATTAAGTTGCCAACATCATGAAATGCGACCATTTCATAAAATTATCGAGCATTTCATGAATTGAGCAAACCTACGATATGCCCATGACATATACGATTCTTTGATAGCTTTTACATCATACCTACGTTTGGAAGGACATTGATTGTATAGCTCTTACATCGTACCTACGTTTAGAAGGGACATTGGGATTTTATCATGGAACAATTATCCACGGCGACCAAAGATAAAATTAGGTTAGACGTAAGCGTAATTGCATCTGGATTACAACGGCATAGGTCGCATAATATCTGCAATATGTAGAGTAAATACGGTAATATTATAACTTATTTCAACAAATATTCATAATATGAATTTATATGATTCACAATTTATTGATTATCTCCACTTCTCCATCAAATCTATAATAATAAAATAACTCCCCACACCGATTTCGGTGATGGTGGCCGGTTTATTTGAAACCAGGCCAGTTACGCAGGAGTAATTTTAAAGTGCCCAAGTGTGTGCGCAGTACACAAGAGCACTCTCTCTTCCTTTACTCTCATAACCCAGTGAGACGGATAACTCACACGACTGCCGAGAGATCAGGTGCAGGTCCGACTTTTTTCATGCCCATCCGACGCATGGATTCTTCAGCCTGCATTGTCCTAACCAAACTTGGAAACAACATTTTTTTATTCCAATGTAGGAATCGAACCCACGACCACCGCCAAGCTCTAACCACTAGACCACGGTGGCTGTTAACTAATAATGATCAAATCAGTATCAACACATCTATATCGAAATAATTACGGAAAATTAATTTTTAGTGAAAATTATACAATATAATATTTTGGTCTGTGATCGCCACACCTTTCGCATCGCATCTTTTTTAAACAGCGGATAAAAAACTCCTAATGTCTTTTACCGCCCTAATAAAACTTTTGAGAACAGACATGTTCATGTAGTTACAATAGCTTTGATTTAGGGAAAAACTCCTACGTTGGCAGTTTTTTTCGATCGGACTGTACTATTCAAGCATTCAGCAAATTTTCCATATTTTGATAGGGTTGCGGGATAAAAAGGTGGCCAGATGGGAAGGAGCCGATAAATCTTATAATTGTCTTAGCTCACTTGTTCCTTACACTTGCTTTTGTTTTTCATTAAATATTGAAACCCCGGGCCCTTAGAAACTGGTCGGTTAGTTTTTATGATTTTTTTTCTAGATGTGTAGTTGGGCGTGACGCGACGATTTGTCGGCTGCTCTTACCGATACGGTCTACATGCTGCCAGCATCCGACTAACCCTTAGTTCTAAAGTTTCTTACTGGTGAAAGTGCTTTCATTCCCGGCATGTACTTTTTTGCTGTCGTGGACTAATTATTATCGAATGATGGTCACAAATTGAATCACTGTTCATAATGAAATACGTCCTGTAGGTCAATTCTGCTAATTAAATGTTACAGTAATACATACAGTTTAGATACAGTCTCGATGTGTTAAAACTGCAAAATAGTATTCTCATAAACGTAAAACCAACGTTTAATGCATTTTCATTGGTCCAAACTCCAAAAATTTCAGTTCTAGTTTATTCTATTGAATTAAATTATAAAATGATTCATTTATAAATCATTGAAAGTTAATTTAAATCTGAGCTAAATACGAGAATATGGGGGGGTTCTGATAATATGCTTGGCCAAGTATAATGGATTCGGCTTGCCAAAATATCTAAAACTCTGTCATAAACATAAAATATAGCTATATCTGTACATCTGATTGGCTTACTCGTAATCAGATAAACGTTAAATAATAAAGAAAAGACAAAGAAAGAAGAAATCCGAGTGATCATCAATAACTAAAATTGAAACAAAATAATTGTAGCGTCTGCGCCAAGTCTCACGACTGACTAGTGAAGGTGAATGGTTCAATAAAGCGCAAAAACTTTTTTAATAAAGAAAATAATGAATAATTTTTCTCAGAGTATACATTTACAAAATTTAAATGTTGATTAAACAGTGATATAAGCATTAATATTCATAGATTTACATGTTTGTACACGGAACTACCAAGGAAATAAAATACATCAAACGTTCTATTCCATTGTTTGAAAATTAAAAATTAAATTCTCAGGAGCTCCAGTTACATTTTATTTATTCCACGCGCACTGAATATGCAATAGATGTTTAGCTAATATTCAAATATTATATCACCATTGTGAAAATAATAAGAGTAATTTTAATGTACACTTTTTGGGTGTCTAATTATGTGAATTTTATGTTTTTGTACCTACCTACTGGCAGAATTTTTTTCAGATTATATGGCGTTACTTATTGTTAATAGCCTCCGTAGTCCAGTGGTTTGGAGCTTGGCTCTAGTCCGGAGTACGTGGGTTCGATCCCCGCATTGGAACAACAAAAAAATCTTGTTTTTCTTGTCTGATTGTCTGACAAGAAAGATGATCCATGCATCAGATGTAAAAAGTCGGTCCTGTGCCTGATCTCTCGCGTCATGTCGGTTAGCCGTTCCACTGGGTAACCAGAGCTCTTTTGATTGCGCGCACACTTGGGTACTATAAAATAACTGCTGCGTAGCTGGTCTGGTTTCAATGAAACAGCCATCGTCACTGAAATCGGCGTGGGGAGCTATTTTATTATTAAAGTAAATTTTATCAACTCACAATACAACACCCGTTGCTTACAAAAATGTCACCACATTAGTATTTGGAATACACAGAACAAAACATCGAAAGCCATCCCGTATTTAAATGTTTCTAAAGACGGAACAGTGGCCATTATGTATTCAACTGAAGTCGAGGAAAAAATCGTGTGATTGAAATATTTCGTCCATTTAAAATAATTATGGCACTTTAAGCGGTACTCCAAACGGTATTATCAATGGCTACGTAATTGATAACTTCAAAATGGGACTCCAGCGACACGACTGAGGTCTAGTTTCAAGGTAAATTGTTCAATTGAAAACGGTTTTATTGTTCCGTAAAGTCACCGTCATGCATCTGAAGGCATTGTTCTTGAGGCAGGTTGTAGGAGGAATTTTTGGTCGCTACGATGCTATCTATTTGTACAAATGAGCCGCGGCCAATTTTGTCGTTAATATTCAATAAAATAGCTAATAATGAGTACATAAGAAAACAAAAGAAATATCTAGAAAGTTAATCTGTTATCCGATTAATAAAGGGTAACGTTTCTAAGAAGTGAAGAATTTCCAAAGTATACAAACGTACATGAAGAAAATGAATTAACAAATGAAGTCTATATACGGTACGCCAACAGGACATACTATGTAGACTTTTCCTTTCTTTATGTAAACGTGTAAGGAAGAAGGAAAAAAAAATACTCGAAGTGAAGATGCGTGAAAGAAAGCATACTAATGATAGGTTCAATAACTACTTTTGTTTTCAACGCGCGAATCATTATAATAAAAATGTATGTGTAAGTTATAATCTACGGCATCTTCGTGACAGTAACAGGAGGTTTCACTAGGTGCGTATCAAATATGCAATTAATTCGCCCGAGATTAGCGAGCGTTTATCATAGCGACAGTAAATTATGTTCAATTTATTCAGAAATCGGAAAATGGAGCGAATTAACTAACAGTGAAATGGACTAAATTTTTTATTGTTTGGAACTAATTTTATGATTAATATAATACAATGGCCAATTTAATGCGTATAATGAATATTGTTATTTGAACTGATAAAGAAAAACTTTGAGTTCAGTTATCATTTCAACACCTATTTATGTTACTACTTTCAATTGTGTATATTTTTTGCTACATTTATTTATATAGCATGTTTAGGTATTTGGTTCTGAATCCAAAAATACAAAAATATTACATCAAATCGTTTGAATGTGTGGGAATATGGCTTCAAAATGCTTGCGGTTTGCTAAACTACAAATGTTCCTTTCGTTAATCATAAACCACAATATCTACTGTAGTGGTATTCTGTAATAACTGTCTGACAGATGATGTCTTCACCTGTCGCATGCCGTTATCGCGAATTACTTCATCTGCATACAAGTGCTATTACATCCGCGACAGATTATACAAATAGACATGCCTTTACGATCTGCATTCTCATTTTAATGGTCTCAACTCTCAACAGTCATTCGGTTGCGACAGGAATTTTGACGTTTCATACCTTCAAAGAAGAATATACATATGAAGAATATACTTGTACAACATGAAAGGAATACTGAAGTTGTCAAAATTCAATAGGTTTTTGTACTGGTTATTTGGTTGTCATGTTTATACAACGCACGAATTACGACTTTATTGCCATGTAAATAAATGACATCTTTATTTGTTAGCAATACAAATGTCAGTTTTATACGGAGGGCTTCAACAAAAAAATAACACCTTAAAAATTTGGCATGTGCCTAACTATTAGACATCTCTTTCTTTCCCATTAGTATCTGTCGTTAGGAGGATAAGGAAGATATCTCCTCCATCTGCTAATAGCCAGGTATGTATGCTATTTATAGTTATTAATCTGAGGTTTCAACAGTCATTCGGTTCCGACAGAAGTTTTAAATTTTCACGTATCTTTCATCTATCTTTTCTTCCAATGTCTCAACACATTATACAAAAAACATGCCTATTTAAGATCTGCATTCTCATTTCAATGGTTTTAACAGCCATTTGATTGCTACAGAAGTTTTGACGTTTCACACATTTCTTCTCTCTTTTATTTTTATTCCTGTTTCACCGGTTATAAATAAACTTTTAGTATTCATTACGTTTGGCTGCAATATTCCTTTATTAGGTGCAGTAAATCCAGATTTCATTCTGCGTAGGCTTAATATGCCGTAGTCAAACATATCTGTGTAACTTTTTCACATATTTGTCTCTATAATAAAAATTTAATTAAAAATTCAGTTGCTTTTATCTCTTATATTATTGTAGTCATTGTATTGTTTATCAAAATACATTTTTAATTTTCCTTCTTTTTCCTACTTATTAATTCATTTTTGTTGTCATGAGATATATCCCCATTTATATGTCTAACGCATCCGCTGCGCGCCGCATGCTAATAACATAGCAACACTTGCAGGAAATCATGCCTATTTAAACTTTTCGTATATGGCTTGCTTACTTTCACGATTATTACGAGTATAATTTCGCTAACAAAGTAACTTTGAATCACTTTGACCTCTTGATCTGCTAATGATCTTATATTTACAGTTTTGGTGATGATTTGTCGGTAATTTTATTGTTTGTGCGTTCGGAATTGAAGGAAATTGAGATCTTTCTAGGTCTTTGAGGTTTTGTGTGTAATTAACCGACATTCACGGACTAATAATTTTAAAAAAATTTGATTAAACTTTGTGCCCATTAATTCTCAAAATGGTATGTTACAAGCAAGGGAAGATGACCTATTGTTGGAATCGCTCCAACTATTGGCCCCAAAGATATAAAGTACATTAATTCATACGCAACCCATACCTTATATGATAAGGGGGTAGCCAATAAATGGGGTAGGGGGCCAACAATTGTCCGTTCGGGGCTAACAACTGGTTGTTTTACCCTAATATTCTTATTTGACATATCCCGTATACCAGATACCAGAAAAGCGTACCTTCTTCTTCTTATTGATTTAAGAGCTTTGCGCTTGTCGATGCAGGTTCCGCCTTATCTCTATGTCCTCTGTAACGGCCTTTAGCTTCCTATGAGACATGACATTTACATTTTCAACCACTTGACCAATATAGTTTTTCCTCGACGGGGAACCTTCACCTCTTCCCTTGTAACATACAACATAGCGTACCTACCAAACATAAAAATAAATATCACAGGCTTTTTTCCATACCACTCAAAATATGCAACAATTTCATATTTAGAACACGACCTGACCTAGTCGATAGTGTGTTTTAATTAATAAAAAGAGTAGACCATTAAAAGTTGTGTCGATTTCCAGTCGATACTCATATCCGTTGTCTGCACAAATAGCTTCTAACTTTTGAGTGCTAGTTACTGAACTTCTTTTGAGATATAATAAATTTAAGTATGATTTCTATTCTATCCTCACTCAGCTTTATTATGTATATATTTTTGAGTTTTTATCGTTCGAGGTAAAAGATGGACGGATCTTTGAACAATTTAATACCTCATGCTGGCCCTAATAAATGATGAGTACCTATTAGGTTTCTCGAAAAGATTTCTTAGATTATTCATCTCGTTTCGTTCCTGTTGTATGTTTTTGTGTTTCGGTTTTTTTAGTTTGTCTTCAATAAGTTGTTCTTGTTTCACTCTTGAGAGTTTTAAATATTTCTGATCTAGCTTCAGCTAGAATGCCCTGGTTTGCATGCAAGCTACTAGCATGTTACAGTGTATGTCCATTAGAATAACGAGTGGAGTCACGTAGATTAGCCGTTGTCCGCCCGACAGTACACCCGGGATATATGGAGGCTGATTGAAAACTCGGTGCGAAATACATGCCTTTCATGTACATACGGGTACATCTTTTCCGTTTCATTGAAGAATACTTTTTGTTTTACTTTATTTTTTTGTTTGCTGGCTTTTTAACGACAAAAAACAGCATTTTAATCCATGATATACATTTATTTCATTAATGAATCAAATCGTTTTCATCTGAATAAATATTTGTATTCATTAATTAAATTTATAAAGTTGCACTTTTGCAAACAAAATAAATTACATGGGAATATAATGTGTGCAATATTATTTTCCTTATTTTATTTTTTTACATTAGCAACATTCAATACACAAATTTTCACGCTTTCTGTCAAAATTAAAACCGTAAAAAGCGAAAATCGTTGATAGTTGGTAAATATCGTATAAAACCACATTTAACATGAAACATGAAATAAATACTTACCTACGAATGACATTCAATACAACTTCAAAACTCACTTACATATTAGGTACCTACTTTAAGCGTTACTTCTACCATCTAAACAAATGCCGTACCAATACTGACATCGGTGACACCCAAATTTCAATCGTCAGTCACATGCATCACGTTGGGAACGGCTGTCAGAATGACACTTTACGATGACCAAGGCCAACTGTCTGATCGAGGTAACTGACCCGTTACTGGAGTGTTTGCTGTATGTATGTATTTAATATGAACTATCTATTGAATATCTAGGACGACCTCTGTGGCTCAGTGGTTGAGCGGGTTGGTGCTAAAGCCGGGGCTCGCGGGTTTGAATCCCGCCGAAGGTAAAAAAGTTTTTCCCTATTCCTGGGTCGTGGATGTGTATTAAATATGTGTATAATATAATAATAATCTTGAATATATGTATAATATAAAAAATATTAAATATATTTCCGTTGTCTGGTACCCATAACACAAGCTCTACGAGAACTTACCACGGGTCCATAGATTTTATTATTATCTAATCTTACCTTTTTTAATAAATATGATACTATTATTGTATGAGTAGGTACACGGTAGGTACTTTAATTTTTTTAAATAATAATAAACAGGTCAAGAAAATGTATTAGCAGAAATTTTGTCTTAAAAGTAGAATTCTTCAATTAAAATGATTAAAAGAGGAGACTTTCGCGAAACTCAACCTAATGCGATGTTGCATACGCATCAACCGCATCATTATAATCATAAATTGTTAGAAATTTAATGCGCATGCACAGACCCCGTGTCGCCGCAACCATATTTCCGTATAAGGTTGTCTATGGTTGTCTCCACTGGTTATCTCACGGCGCGGCGTGAGCCGAGAATAACGGAGCCAGCTCTTACATTACTACAACCTCCTGACATAGTTACAATGATTTCTGAACCAAATTGATTCCTTACGTTGCGAACGGCGGTTACTCGATTATGGTTGCAACGATGTTTACTTTTCCAAATTGGCTTTTTCTTATTGACACGCTTTATTTGTTTTCAATCGTCATAGTTACATCTAGAAACGGTATGTTACATTTTTTTAGTAGTGGTGTACATAATAACTTGTATATTATACTACTTATGATGATTTTTCATTTTTAGCGTGCACCTGTGTATGCACGAAGTTTTTATTTTTGTATTTTGATTGATTGTTTATTTAGTTAGGTATGCCTTCAAAGTAAGAAGTTTAGGTTTAAACGCGTCACGCATACGGCCAATAAAATCATCATGAATAAACAGTTTTTAATTAAAATTACATCTAAATCCATGTCAAAATTGAATTACAATAAATAAAAAACAACAAGAAGTTCATAAAAAAAGCCCACCCAGTATTTTGGACAAGTTCAAGAGCTTCGTTATGTAACTTTCAATAACATTTTACGGGGAATAATTTTGTAAGTCATTCTCTCAAGTTCATATTAAAATCAATAGCCTCAACAAAAAAACTATCCCTTTCAAAAGTTTTAAAAATGAATTAGTTTTTAGGTTTAAAACATATATTAGATCAAAAGGATACATATTATATAATTTATTTAAATTAGGATCTACCGATATCTTATACTTTGAATGAGTAATTGTTGTATATATATAATCAGAATCTCGGAAACAGCTACAAGTATTTCAATGAATATTGTATGCAAGGGGTGTTGAGGGATAAGAATCGATCTAGGGATAAGATCCCTGGATAACCTCGCATTTTTAGGTTCTTACATGTTTTCTATTTCGTCGTGCAAAATTATGTCAATAATTTTCTGCGTCTTTGACAAATTGGTGTCTCGGGTTCGAATCACGGGCAGATGAATATTTTTGTGATTCTTTTTTTTTACTATCACAAAAATAAGTTTTACATGGTCAGTTATATCTTTAAGAAATAAATCAGCAAAAAGTTCTGCAAAATTTATAAAGTAACCCAGATACAATAAAAGTTAGTAGTACTATGTAGAACTCCTAGCAAAGCTTGGTCTCCCAGCTTATTATGCATTGAGAAATGCTTAGCAACAACACGTAAGACTTCTTTACTGGACTTTCGCGATGTTCGTGACCGTGGAGACCTGGGCCGTGGCTGACCCCGGGCGGTTCACATACACGGAACATCTCAACTGTTACTGTCGTGCTGTGATTGAAACTGTGACCTATGGAACAACACGGAGTAGGCTAGCATGGTGAAAATCCTAATCATTTAAATGGGGACGGGGGACATGGGATTTACATGGGTCGATTTTCGCCGCACGATTTCTGCCGCAAAAGTAGTTACTTTTACAACACAACGTTTTTGTGTTTCTTAAACTAACCAATGAATCGTCATTATTTATGTTTGCTCTATCACGCTTAACGCTAATACTAATAAGTCCCGACGGTCATTTGATAGGAAGCTTCTCGCTATCTCGCTCAACTACACCGCAGATGGGAGTTAATCATTCTGACGTTAATAAAGAGATGCTCATGTTCGATAGCGGATACCGAGCTAGCGAAACATAAGAAACATGCAACATAATATAAATCTTTTCATACGCAACGTCAGTGAAGTTTTTGTTTTATTTTTTTGAGCCTGAAGACTTAATTAGGTTTTCATAGCGTTTAAGACAAACAAAATTAAAAAAATTAAGTAACCCCTGAAACGTCAAGCAGTGAGCGAGCTGATGATGAATTACAGCTACCACAGAACACTCTCGACCATCACGACCGTCAAGTCAGCTTTTAAACAAAAAAAACTAGATCAAAATCATAATCGATTTATCCGTTTGGGCGCTGCAACGGTGCAACGGACAGACACACAAACAGACAGACGCGTCAAACTTATAACATTCTTCTGTTTTTGTCGGGGGTTAAAAATTTATGGACATAATAGATATTTAGTAATCTGCCGCTTAAAATAAAGCAAATAATATTTCTATCTACAAGAGGAAAGGGAAAGAGAGGAAAGAGGAAATGTAGATGCTTTTTATAAAACTGAAAACAAAATGCATATAATGTTTTAAAGGAAATAGGAAACGGATACCACATAGAAAGCGCTGAATGTAACACTTCCAGTTTAAGGTGTCTTGCTGAGGAAATCCTAAACAGAGGAAGGCTAAGGCTATAATGGTCATGTATGACCAATATAGTCCTATGAAGTAATGAAAAATAATAACGTTGTAAAGAAGTGATATACGAATCTAAGGTTTCAATGGAAGTCATTATGTGGATAAATGGAATTGATTTTGCCATGAAAAAATGTATACAAGCAAGAGGTTGACACGAGTAGTTTGATTTGACGTTAACAGAACGTAATAATGTTGATTGAAACAATCACAGTATAAGCGGCATTTCACACCGAGCCTCGACGAAACGCGACGCTTCATTTTTACCCGACTACGGCAAAGCCGAAATGATGGCATGAACGTAGGCTATATACCTATATATATATATTTTTTCAAGATTTCGTATTAAAAAATTGAACCTCAGATTCTATATAGATATAGAACGAATTGTTAGTTGTGTGTTAGAAGTTGTGACATATTTATGGAAACATACGACAAATATGTATATATATATATTATATATATATTTATTTATATATATATATATATTATATACATAACGTACGTACAATTCGTTCTATCCCAGTTGTCCAATTTTCATTGAACATGAACATGAACATTATGTAATATAAAACTGTATATATATATATATATATATATATATATATATATATATATATATATATATATATATATATATATATATATATATATATATATATATATATATATATATATATATATATCGAAGAAATAAGTTAAAAAAAACAATAACCCGACTACGTAAAAAAGGGATGTAAAAATGCGGAAACAAGATAATAATTTAGATAGCAATCCAGAAATGCATAGGTAAAAAATTGGTCAAGGTAGAGCCGTGGTCCCACCTACTTTATAAGGTTTGGAACAGTCGATGTCAAATCGCACCCATCTGTATCTATCTTGGGGTATAATTCTAGTAACTACTTTAGGCCTTAGGGTCAGCTCATACCTCTAGGTATGAGCGCGACGCATCTCGGTGTGAACTGACGCTTAAGATGCCATTAATGGGTACGACCACGGCTCTAACTTACCATTTTTTTAAGATAGCGATTTAAAATCAAACTCAATAAATTACAATTGATCATCCAAGGCAAAGTGGTGGTAAAAGGAGACCTAGCCGCAAACGGATATCGTGACTCAAGAATCTTCAACAATGCTTCGGGACAAGCACCAAATCACTTTTTAGAACAACAGTTTCCAAAAAGTAGTCCTAATGATCGCCAACCTCCCAAAGGAGACGGCACAGTAAGAAAAATGATTGTGTGGTTTTATGAAACCACGATAAAAGTGAAACTTAATAACAAAATAGCGTGGAGCACTGGCACAAATGAGTACTAGTCTATACACTACACGGTCAGCTGATGCGAACTATAGGCGCCGCCATATTGGCCTCGGCTGCTCTGACGAGCGCCTTTCACTTTATCCCTACTCCGCGGCCGACCGTCACGCGACATGCAACACACAGACGAAAAAGTTTGAGACGATGTAATAAAAGTTCCACTTTAAAAGAAGTAGATTCACTACACAAGGAGATACATGTTTGCAAGAGTTCTGATTTCGAGCTTCACCTAGCTGCGTAGCGCGGCGCCGCTCTACCAATACAATTTGTATCTTCTTGTGTAGTGAATAAACTTCAATTTTAAGTTGCTATCTCAAAAATACAGCGCCGCGTCGCGTCTCGCTATGAGTTGATCCTAATAATAAGTTTAGTTAATAGTAAATAGACGATTCTACCTATATTTCTTTCGTTGATGTGTTGTTGTTCATGAGTTTTGTGTTACACACTTTATGTGTTACCCACCTAGGTAAAAAATAAAAATAAAAAGTTAAATAATAACCCTTTTTATCGTGCCAAAACTAATTTCCCTTTTTTAAGACTATTAAATTTAAATGCACCAAGTCTTCGAACAAATTGGCTAGGTTTACATAATTTTTTTTTTTTTCGTTTTGCTAATCTTAGAACTACCCATACAACTTGCCGCTTTATGTATAAAAGACAATAGTTTACATATAAAATCGTCTAGAACTCTTTGAGTAGGTATGAGTTTAAAAACCATTTGTTACACTAATAAAAGCTAAGTTCAGTTACGCTCTTGCATAAGTTTCTTTGTAAATAGTGGACGAAACCGTTAGATTTGAATTCCTCGCTTTTTCTAAATTTCAATTTGTCCGCCATGTTTACGTTCGATCGGCTCTTTAGCCCTTCGCCCACAATCAAATTAACCCAAATCGTTCATCAATAGCGTCCAACACCGGCCATTGTTATCGGAATCCAAAGTAACGGAAGATGTTACACTTGTAGAATTTGCATTGTCATGCAGTGTGTAAAACGGCTATGTAACGTCATGTGCGGGCGTGATTTGAAATCTACTATCAGCATTACAATTATTGTCTGTTCCTCATCTGTTGCCATTAATCATCATATTCATAGTGACTTAGGCACAAAAAAATTGCTAGCAATTTGGAAAAGTATCATCCTTCTAAACTAGAAATCACCTGTTGTCTGACAATGATATAAGCAATAAACCTAATAACAGGAATAAATAATAAAATATAATAAACTAGACACATAAAATATGTAATACCAAATACTGTATCTATAAATTGCCCCTTAATTATGTAGATACTGCAACTATCAGTTTTAATGTGTGCTCTATTTTATGTGTGTCTAATGTATTGTAAGTTCTGACATTCAACTTTTACATGCCCGAACGGGCAAACTGTTGATATCATACAATATACTGTAACATCTTAACTATTGTATACAGGTTTAAGCAATAAATAGTTGTTTGTCTTCGTCTTTTGTAAAATCAATAACTTTGGAGCAGGTACTTAACATAGAAAATGCTCAGAACGTTAATAGTTTCTTTGTGCCCTGAACCTAAAAACAAAACTTTTTATTTCACACGAATACTGCTAATGTTTTTCTTATATAACAATTTTCCGCAGATTCTCAGAATTTCTATATTATGGAAATAAGCGTTGAAATAATAGAGAGATTAGATACGAATATAAAGTTCTGGGAAGCGTCATTTGTGTCGGGCTCAGTAGCCCGGTGTCATAGGTGAAGGTTTCGCGGCCGAGAGAGACGTGAAGTATGCAAGCGTGACTTCAACTACCATTACATGTCCTATATTCTATACCGTCTGCTGACATACTAGCACTCGTTACTACGTTCGCATGGAGCTTAAATTTTATTAGGAAAAACCGTATTTGTCCCTTAATTAAGTCTTTAAATGCAGTGTTTTCTGATAAAATCCAACATAAAAAAAATTGACTGGTTTTTTTACACACAGTACTACTATGACAAATTCTTCTGAGAATGTAACACAGTATAGATTAGATTAATCTGTTTAGGCTTAAACGCGTGAAAGTCTATTCACATTTATAATTTTAGTCAGTTTATAAGTTTAGTCACAATCTACATCTCACTTACATTTAACAGATGGTATGATAATATCTTTGATAAGCTTTATTTAACCAAGTGCGATTTCCTGGAGGTATATATTAGCGTTTACAACTTTATTTAATTTCATGATTGCGACTTATCTCTTGTTTCTAGAGTTAATATCATCACTTTTGTGTTGGTTTATGAGAGAGACTTTATGTTTGTTTCTTTTCAAATCGTTAATGAGTCTGAATATATTGTTTGTTAATTTAAACACACATGCGTCGAGTAAATACATTATTTACAAATAAAACAGAAATCTAAATACATATATAAAATGTATTTTCTATACATTTTATATATGTACATAGATTTTTATTCAATACTACTTGAAGGTGTATTCTAAGACTTTGTTCGTCAAAAGTATAAAGAAAATCATATTATCAAATTGATGTAAAAGTTATCACTTTCGCCTTCCGAACCTATTGTTCACGCGTCAGCTTTTGCATAAAACGAAGCGTCATCGACAAAGAAATTTAATTGACAATTGCCACATTAATGAAAGCCGAACGACTAATCCGATCAAAGAAGTCAGCTTAATTATTTTAATATAAAACTGATTACTCACTTAGGCAAATGAGGTAGCGTATTCTTTTACCTGACGAGTCGGGGACCGGAGTTTTCAGACCGGATGATGTGGTGAGCACAATCGGGATAGCTACCATTATCTCTTTACTAGGCATTGAGGTTAACTTATGCAATTATTTTTGACGTATTCGAGCACTCGTGATTTTGGTATATTTTTGTTTTTAAGTGCATTCTATTGCATAATATTATGCGAAAGTTTGTGAGGGTGTATGGATGGATGTATGTTACTCTTTCATGCAAAAACTACTAAACGGATTTTGATTAAATTTGATATGGTAGTAGTTTAAGCTCTGGATTAACACATAGGATACTTTGTTTATCGAAAAAGTATAGCGTTCGCGTTGGATACTGTATTTACGCGGGCGGAGCCGCGTGCAAAAGCTAGCATTGTTAAAAATGTACTAACCTTGATCAGATCGATATGTTACTTCTATACAATTGTGTTTCAGTAACATCCCATAAACCGTCATAGCTCGAGTGTTGAAATGTTCACAGAAGGTGTACTTCGGGTGCCGCTATAATAGCTAATACTAATTACCCTTCCTTTTGGCTTCGCTGTAGTCGGGTAAAAACAGAATAAATATTTACAATAATGTATAATATATAAACAATAAACGTGATTTTATACGGAACCCTTCGTGCGCGAGTCTGAATCGCACTTGGATGGTTTAAAAGAAAACGCAATCTTAAGTTGTATTAAGTCACGGTATGTTTGACTCCTGTGTAAACCGTAAGTAATATAGGTATGCGATAATTTTATAATAATTCTAAATAACGCAAATCTATACTCAACATTTGAAACTGTAGAACCACCTAAACGTATTTACATTTATTGTTTCTATCATCATTTACGTTTATCTGTAATCTAACGATCGCTATTATGTTAATTGTATCTGAAATATCTTTGAGAATCTCCAAAAGTGCCATAATTTTTCTCAACGTTACTTTTCCAGTGTTATCTTAAAAGCGTCCATTAGAGCAACGGCTCCGTGCTGAGTTATTCGGTCGTTTCCACTCGTTCTTTTGTGGTGGGATGACGTATGATCTCACTCCCTCAGCTACAGAGTTCACAGTTCACATATTGTGTTATACAGGTAAAGAGAGTAAGAAAGAAAAGAGAGTAAAAATCAAAACGTCCTACGGCCGAATTCTTTCACGCTTCATAAATTAAAGGGCTCCTTAAATCAAAGGCGGTCTCTGTTTATGCTCGGTTTCTCAAGGGCTCAGCCTCTTTATTTTAAGAAGCCTTTTAGTATTTAGCCGTAAAAGATCTGAAAAACAGATTAGCTAATCTGTCTTTACCTACCAGTCATTATCTATCTATCGCTAGTATTTACGTTAAAGACACACCAAAAATCTACCAGGAAACTTCGTAATTCAACATCAGTGCATGCCAGTAATCTAAGTAATTGCACATTTACAGCTTAAAACATTTAATGAATCCTCGCAATTTTATCAATACAGTTGTTATCAACTGTATTGATAAAATTGCGAGGATTCATTGCCGATTTATATCGGAAATCCTAATGATTGCTCCTATCAACGACTCGGTTTATCTTAAGAAGGAAGTTATTAATAAGTTTAATCTACGCGGTAACTGTCCAAGTTCTGGCGGGAGTAAAGCCGATAATTCTTTGTGACAGATAGAGAATGAGATTGTATATTAATTACTGATTTCCTACAGCGTCCGTGGTCCTGGTGGTTTAGACTCTAATCCACTGCTCTAAACTTTTGGCTTTGGAGCTTGGCTCTCGACTCGGAGGTCGCGGGTTCGATTTAGCCGTTGAAACAACAAAAAATATGGTTTCTAAGTTTAGTTAGGACAGTGTAGGCTGATCACCTTTTTGATTGTCTGACAAGAAAAATGATCGGTCCTGTGCCTGATCTCCCACCAGTCGTGTCGGTCAACCGTCCCACTGGGTTACGAGAATAGAGTAAGAGAGAGTTCTCATGTATTATACTGCGCACACACTTGGGTGTTCTAAAATAACTCCTGTGTAACTCCTGGTTTCAACGAACCCGGCCACCGTCGCCGAAATCGGCGTGGGGAGCTATTATTATTATACAGATTTCCTATGTTACTAACCTACGACAAGTATTGGCCTCTTTATATAGTAATAAAAAAGTATATATAGTTATATAATAATAATAATGGCCCCGTGGAAATTTCTCGAAAAGCTTGTGGTCCTTCTCCATCTCATTCTTCCAGCGGTACCTGGAGCGTCCGACCGGTCGTTTACCGGTCACTTGCCCCACAAACCACAGATTAAAGAAAGATTAATAGATAAACAGCTACATAGTTAGCTTTCGATTTGATTGCACTACTACAAGCATACGCTGTGTCCACGATTGTGTGGAAAAATTGTAAGCCCTTTCTAAATTTACAAATTTTGATATTTCGGATCGTTCTATGATAGATAGCTCTTTCTGTGTACGTAAATATATATATTTTCTACTCTGTGCAACAAACGCTCTTTTCGCCGCTCTGTCACCTTTCATTCGCTCTACGTGACCGAGCCAGCGAGCTTACAGCGAAAATACGCTATATAATAATATATTTTATTGTTTTTTTTTTTTATTTTTGCACTTTTTTTAACAACTTTAACACAAAGTTAAATTGTAGAAGTTGCGATTAACTGTTCTCCATACTATTTACCTTCCGCGTCCAAAACCTGAAGTCCTTCAAAGATAAACAATACATTTTACACCCTTATTCGATATAATTTAAGCCTCCAAAGTTTCGTCGAGTTCATTTATAAAAGTAAATAATAATAGAACGGAAAAGCGATTCATTAAAAGTTAAAGTAAGTTTCCGATGAGATTCATCAGAACGCGTAAAATTTAAATTTTAGCAAATATTATATGTACTTCGAAATAAATTGACGACCCCGTGTGGCTCAGTGGTTGAGCACGTCGATGCTCAAGCCGAAGGTCGCGGGCTCGAATCCCTCCAAAGGAACAAAAGGTTTTCTTTATTTCGGGCTACTGGATGTGTAATGTGAATTAAATACGTGTAAAATATAATAAAAATTGGAAATATATGTACATATACGTAAAGTATAAAATATTAAATATATTTCCGTTAGCCGGTACCCGTAACACAAGTTCTTCGAGAACTTATCACCGGACCAGATTGACGTGGTGTGAAGCGTCCATATTCAACATTTCACTGCGGAATTCTCAAGAACAACTAAAACTAACTAAATCACATATTATAATGTTTCTTCGATTAGAAGATTTCCAATGGCAGTATGTAACTTGAAGACCTCTTAATTGAAGAAGCCACAGATTACTAAATAATTACTACGTTATATAAGGGTTTAAGTATTTGGCAACAAATTTTGTACGAGAGATATTTCTAAAATATATAAAAATATAACAAAACCGCTAGGTCGTCATGTCGCACGAAAGTAAATAAGTCTCATTATTATGTCAATACACATTCAATTCGCGCTCTTGGTGGTCTCGTATTCAGTATTCTATAAGGAAAGTGGGATACGACATTCCTACTATGTAATGATATTCGCACAACTTTGGGCTTATACGGGTCGCGATCCCATAAAGGTTATTAGACATTTTGTATTGAAAGGGTAATAAATAAATTTGCCATTGAGTTAGTTATGAATATATACCAAGTTAGAAAGTAGCCTTGATTACGTGAACCCAAAACCTCCTTGGTGAAAATTGTTTAGAAGACAAGCAGTACGAGGTCTTCAAATCAAGCTATTTAAGTTTTACAGAAGCTAACCGATACAGTTTTTGTATTTCTTAAGTTCTAAATAATTGAAATCGACAATTTAATCACAGACTAGAAAATATATATACTTACGTATAGAGAAACCAGCTTTCATTTAACGATCCAAATTTAAAAATTTGGACGTCCTCTTCAAGGGCCCACAATTTTTCCACGTGAACACACCGTATGCTTGTAGTAGTGCAATCAAATCGAAAGCTAACTAACTGTAGCTGTTTATCCGTTCGTCTTTCTTTAATCTGTGATTTAAGTATATATGATACGATGGCCAAGAAATTTCCATCCTTGCAGTTCCATAAAAAACCTACAAAGCCTCTCCCGTTTTTCCTACCCGTGAGCGCGGGATCTTTAATGAAATAAGCACGGAATTCCCGATAAACGTCTGCACTGTGATTGTTTCCGTCAATAGTAATAAATGCGGTGTGAACATCGTTACTTTTTACCCCGGCTCTTGGGTCAATTAAACATAATGACAGTTTGATTTCTTACTCCTAGTCACAGCAAATCATACGACGTGTGTTCTGGCAAGTCAAAGTCATTTTTTTTATTCAAAGTTGGTATTATTATATACTTTCTAAACGTCGGTATACATCACGTATACGCCTACCACCGGTTCGGGAACTAGCCCGGCGAGAAGAACCGGCGTAAGAAACTCGCGCGGGGCCATCTTTTACCAAAAAGATGATTGCTGTAGAGTATCTCGCCGACTGTTGCTGTTTAAAAAAAAAAAAACATCAGCAAATGATTTTATGAAAGAAATAGTAACTCAATCAGAATTCAGAAGTATAATTTGAGTTATGAATCGAATCTTGCTGTTTGTTTAATACAACAAAGTTTGTTAAATACACACACCATTTCACCAGGCCAATCGCGAATGATAAAAACAGATAACACTTAAGGGCCAGTTCACACTGCGACGATACGCGACGCTACGCGGCGCTGCATTTTCGAGATAGCTATTCAAAATTTAACTTTATTCACTATACAAAAAGATACACGTTTCATATGATGTCAGTCATACTGCTCATGCCCTGTGCAGCGCAGTGCAACTTGACATTCGAACTATTACAATGTAACGTGTATCTTCTTGTGTTATGAGTAAAGTTCAATTTTGAATAGCTATCGTAAAAACGCAGCGCCGCATCGCGTATCGTTTAGTTTCGGTGTGAATTGACCATAATTTTAACGAAAATATACTTACCTATGTCAAACACGGTAATAATTCATTCATAGTTTTCAAATCGAAGTCAAATCCGCGACTACATAAGCAGTTAGCGCGAGGCGCGCGTGTTCAGCATACATTTGATTTCGCGAGCAAACTTTGCATTCATTCCGGGCCGCTTGACCCGGGATCAGGGAAATTGTCACTCGAGTGATACATACGCCAAGTGGGCCACTTTCCATGCAAATAAAAGTGATCGCGTTACCCAGTTTATGTACTAGCAGATACTTACGTGACGAATTTCTTAGGAATTGTAAATACGCAATGCGCTATTAATAGTCTCGCTGTGTGTATTTATGTTATCGTGCTCGCAAAAAACCGTTGAAAAGATTTGAAGTAAATTGACATACAGATATTTATACATAGGCTACTTTTATCTCGAAATAATGGTTCTCGCTGGCAACAACTTAATAGTAACAATAATTTGTTGCCAGCGACTATATAAAATAACAAAAAAAAACTAAAACAAATATTATAACAATGAAACTTAAAGAGTCCAATAGTGCACAACGCGGGCGAAGTCGCGAGAAACGATTAGTCAGTAATTGGCTTCCCACGTTCGCATGCTCTAAAGACCTCCTATTTATTGATTAACCCTTCTCGACAAGAACGTTAAGATGTTATGTGTATTAAAACAGTCTCATTTTAACAATAACTACAATATTTAATTAAAAACTATAACCTGAATACGTAAATTATTTAGCCTATGCTACCCGGGCTATCATTACGAATCTATTGACATCTCATTTATTGAAATCGAACCAGTAGTTTAGGCGCTACGGTAGAACATACAAAACATACACTCTCACAGAAAATCAATACCCTTCCTTTTGGCTTCGCCGTAGTAATATACTACTAACGTCTACACAATATGATATATTGCCTTATCATAATATGTATGTATGTATATGTCGAATTGAAACTTTAAGCTATGTAATATGTAGTTCTAAGTTTAACTCGATAGACCAAAACCTCATTAGGAAATAAAACTAATTAGTGTTAAAAATTCTACTACTATTATTATATATGAATGTTTGTGGGGATGGATGTTCGTTACTCTTTCACGCCAAAACTACTGAAAGAATTTTGATGAAATTTGGCATGGTAGCAGTTTAAGCACTGGATTAACACATAGGCTATTTCTTTTACGTGATACTGTATTTACGCAGGCGAAGCCGCTGGCAAAAGCTAGTCCATACTAAGAGTACACATTATCGTTTTTATTTTAAAGTACATACGTAATATCACTTTCAAGTTTCATCTCATTAGAATATCTGCTATAACTGGAGTAGCATCTCTCTCTATGTTTGGTAATGCCGGCTACAGTGAGAGTCCACCTGACTCAATAAGTATATAAACCTTTTTGCTATTCAATGTCATTAAAATGTCGAAACTAAAAGTACGTTTCTTTTATGATGCGTCTTAAGTACTTTGCTGTCGCTACTTGTTAGTATCTGGGAGACCGAGCTTTGCCCGGAGTTAGTAGTACGGAAGGAAATGAACAGAAGATGATAGGTATTAGAAAATCACAAAAACATTAGTCTGACCGAGACTCGAACCCGAGACACTAATTTGCCAACAACGCAAAAAGTACAACGCATGCTTAGCTGGGCCACGCCCTTGACATATGAAGAGCGAAAAAACGCATATCTTATTACGTAACAAAAGAAAAAACTAAAAAATTCGTTTGGTTTCCCGAAAATAACATACAAAATTTCATGAAAATTGTTGAAGCCGTTTCCGAGATTCAGATTAGAAATATATAAACAAGAATTGCTCGTTCATGTTTATGAGATTACTTATCGCTTAGCACTAACTAGGGTTGCCAGATTTTTTTTCAGCCTATAAGGCACAAAACATGTTTATTATATAAGTCAAACAATACGGGATTTGAGTTTTACCGGGACAAAAAAAAATCGGTTCCATTGAGTTGGAGTATTGAATTTGAATATTTTTTATTAGTTTTAATTTTAATTTAATTTTATAAGCCCGAGCTCGTATTTATGTGTATGGGATATTACGAGCATTGTATGCGTGTGTATTGAGTCCCCTTGATCACTCCATTTTCGGGACAGCGCTTGTCCGACGGGATGTTTTAAATACCTTTATTTTATTCTTTCTTCTAATTTACCTAAAATATGGGATGTCCCGGGATACGAGTCTCTAATATATTAGGGTCAGCCACACCGCGACGATATGCGACGATACACACTACATTTATTTTTTTATAATTGAACTTTAAATACTACACAAAAAGATAGACAGACGTTTTATATTGTTACGTTGGTCACATAAACTGCACATACGCTGTGCAACTTGATATTCGGACTGTTGCAATGAAGCTGAGGCAAGCTTACTTGTGTAAATTAATAAAGTTTAATTCTGAATAACTAACTATCTTGAAATGCAGTCGCCATGTCGCGTACCGTTTCGTTTCGGTGTGAAATGACGCTTACATAATCCACACGCTACAAATGTTTTCAATTACCAACGATATCTACTATCACTTAATTATTATCACAATTAATTGACTTAGTATTACATTTCTGGCCCATTGACCGTACGTATTTTAAAGCTACATTATATTTAATTGTGGTCTGAATATGACAGTCACTGTCGAAAATGCATTCGATACATCTCATGTCATTTACTAGTTTCGTTTACAATAGATCTTCATTGTGTAATTGGTTTAAAATTGTATATCATGCGGTTGATTTCATAATGTTTCTCTATCGTGTTCTGGGTTATGATGATACATAAGTTTATTGTCAAAATATTATCCAACACTACATTTTTTTTACACGTGCCTCGTAGGTTATACGTCATAGAGTTATCAAATACTGTCCAATTAAAATAGGTAAGCAATCGTTTTTGCTTGCAAAGAGAAGACATCCAATTTATGTTATCTACGAACGAATCTCTTTATAATATTCCGATTTTTTTAATAAAATTAACCGGTAAGTTCTCAGCAACCACCACCAACACAAGCTTAAACTATCGGTTTTTTTTTTTAATTGCCTCCAAGATGAAACGGCGACCATAAATAGATCTACACTATCAGCATAGTCGCGGACGGTGACTACTATTCTCTTCCATACTAATTTTATGAAGAAAATAGATTTGTCTGTTTGTTTTTATTTGAATACGATACGAAACTACTGACCCGATTTTGATGAAATTTGGCACGGATATAGATTAGACCACGGGGACATATTTTTTATAGCGGAAAAATGTACGGTTCTTCGGGATATTCTTTTTGCGCACACGAAGTCGCGGGCAACGTCTTATAGTGCTAGTATAAAGTTTGAATAAAGTGTTAGAGTCCCGAGCACGTCCATTGTGTCACCTCCACCCGGAATGTAGGTTACCGGGCGAAGTATTCAGTTCTCCTAAACAATTAAAGTTTGTGAGGTTAAATCATTTTGTTACTCCCGAATACTTTGAGAGGTTCAAAATTTAATAGCGGATGGGGTTATTCCCAGTATTCAGACAATAAGTTCTAGTGATATGATTTACAGTGATTATTACACGTTCTAGAAACTAATATAAGATTGTGAAGTTTTTACTGATCGCAAATTTAATATAAAAGTTACTGTGCAAACATTGTTAAATTGAATCGCAAGAATACCATAAAATGACATAACTACTGTTATAACAGCTAAAGCAAACGAATTGAAATGCTACAAAGCAATATTATAACTGTTACGTTCGCACAGACGTTATTTTAACAAAAAAAAAATCGCCTATTAATCTCTATTATGTCCGGCCTAACGAATTGCTGCTCAGAGAGGCATGATGGAAGAAAGCGAAAAAAGTCTACCGCTAGTTGACACAGTGCTTTATTGTAGTACACTCGCGCTCACGAGTGCGACGATTAACCTCGAGTTAAACGATCGTTAACAATATAAAGCAATAGGCCCATTGTGTTTGGGGATAATTATGGAGAACTTGTCGCTTTGGCGGTATCTTTGTTCAAAATTTACTTATAATGCGTTTTGAAGTGAAACTTCTATATAGACTTACTATATAATTACGATTTTTCTGTCGCGAAAAAGCGTTACGGCCAATGAAGAGCCTAAAATTGGCTTATCTTACGTCGTGTCGTTTCATACAAATAAGATATGAGTAATTTCGAATACTAATGTCAGATACGCGTAACACAGTTCCGTAGGTGCTTTGATTTTGCGTTGTTGACCAATTGGTCTCGCGTTCGATTCTCGGTTAGACGAAATATTTTTATTCTTTTTCTTTTATTATTTATTTATTACTTTGTACCTACATGCCATTTTAATTACAATTTTTTTCATTTACCTCATTTGCAGTTTGAGTTTTATCAGAAAATAAGATAAAAACTATCTACACTCTAGTTTTTTTTTGTATGTGTACATGAAAAATGAAGTGTAAATGTGGACAGGATTTTCGACATCTAGCAAGGACTTCTCACGAGACTAGCGACGTATTCTGTTTACCGTTACTTTCAAAAGATGTACCTATTTACTTTATCGTTTTACCTTCACCTCTTTTAACAACAAAGCCTATATGCAGTTTATGTGGCTAATTAAGTCGACAATTTTAATCTGAAACCTGATTGCCGAGTTAACCGCACCAATGAATCACATTAATTATGTAAATTACGACTGTTATCTAAATTCGCTATAACACTATCTATTGTGGCTACCAATAGAAACCACCACCATTTGTAATATGACAATAACATACGGAAAATATAGTTTCAGATAGCTTGATTCATTTACATCGAATTATTTTTTGTTAATATGGTCTTAATAATCTTAGCAAGCACGTAAGTATATCAAGAGATTGATTATAATAATTAATGCGCCGATAAATTTTCACCTTTGCCAGTATCGTGTCGTTATAATATTGAACTAGTAATCTAATTTTAAGGGTCAGCTAACACCGAGGCGCTTTGGACTTTGGACCAAACACGAAGGCCAAAGTGTGACAAAAATACACACACCTTTACACCAGGCCAATCGCGAATGATAAAAACAGTTAACAATTAAGGGTCAGTTCACACTGCAACAATACGCGGGGCCACGCGGCGCTGCATTTTTAAGATAGTCATTCAAAATTGAAATTTATTCTCTACACAAGAAGATACACGTTCCATTGCAAGAGCGGCGCCGGGCTATGCAGAGCGGTGCAGTTTGACATTCTAACTCTTGCAATTAAACGTGTATCTTCTAGTGTCGAAAATGAAGTTCAATTTTGAATCGCTATCTCGATAATGCAGCGCCGCGTCGACGAGACGTCTCGATATGAACTGACGCTAGTCGTTGCGTTACGTATCGTGAGGTAGTTCATCTCTTGTAATGCCTGTGCTATATATTATGCTCTTAAATCACCGAATATCAAAACAAGTCCGCATCAAATTAGTGTCGGAACTAAACACACTGACGCAGTTTTGCCGACTCATATCGCTGTGTATTTACACACCATTATTTGCCGTGTGGTGGCAAAACTAACAGCAGCGCGGCATTTCAAGAGGTACACTTCCACATGGCTGCGAATCATGTTTGACAGTACACTTGGTACACGCAAAATGGTCGTTAAAGTTCTGTCACTTTTGTAAAGGAACGTTTCGTTTGCTAATGTTCTCTGTAAACACAGACTAGTGACTAGCGAGGTTGTTTGACATGCAGGTGATCTTTTTGGTTTCATTTCAAATGTGGTTATTAAAGTTGTTTATCTTTAACGTTGACTTGTCTTTCTGTTTTATTTCTTGTTGTATTGTGTGATTCAAGATCGTTTTATGTGCTCACTTGTTGGCCCACGACTGCGTAAATGTTAAGTCATATGCTTTGAAATAAAAATAAATCATCCATTAACATGATCTGAAAAAATATTATTTAACAGATACCTACTGTAATAAAAGATAATTATTGGCGATCTCATGAAATAATGTAGAGACGGTTTAAAGAATTAAAAAAGTTCCTTGAAGTCTCCAGTAATACCGAACGAATTATACAAATCGTTTCGTTGGAAAGAACTAGAGCAATTAATTATAGGTTTAAAAGGAAAGTGCTGATTCAATAGAAGTTTAATCTTACTATAGCGTTCACTGCACTATGAACAATCTGCTTAATATAATTATACGTCGGCTGGGTACTTTTAGTACTCTTAAGGTAGCCTTCCGTTCTGTACGACCGCGACCGAGTACGCGTCGCGCGACCCACTTCTTAGTTCCAATTTATATGGACCACTACACAAACACTAGGCGTGGCCAAAGGACCTGATTGGCTGGTTTGCTGGTCGCGGTCTCGCGTCGCGGTCGCATCAATCGGAAGGCTACCTTTACGTTAAGAAAATTATTAACTTCGAGCTTATTGACATAAATTTTATGTAAACTGTGATTTATTTTAGTTTGTGCGCCAACTGCGGACATACAAAATACATCGAAAGCCTATTAATAAGTTACAATATAATATAATCTATACTTCTATACTAATAGCATAAAGAGGCACGATTTGATTGTTTGTTTGTTTGCATTAAATATATGGACCAATTTTTATTAACTTTGGCACAGAATACAGATAAAGAGTAGAGACCACGGGAAAGGACACGGACAACTTTTCATCGCGGCAAAGTGTACGGTTCCGGCGGGTTTTTCTCGTGCATGGACAAAATCGGGGGCAACATTTGATTTCTCATATAGTGTGTATGTGTGGCTTATGAAGAGATTTTTTCCTTTCCTATTTCCCTAGTTCGGTTCTTGCCTATAGTTTTATTCGCGTTAAGAAAACAGTGAAGATATGTCAAAGTGGCTTACTTTATTTGGTTATAACACTCCAGTGATTTTAGGTTTTATCTACGGAAAAATTCCTAGTGAGCTGAATTTTTGCATACACCTTTATTACGGCTTTGTTATAAAGATGTGAAAAATCGATATTGATATTCGTACCTACTGGCCAAAAAAATTTGTAAAGGTCATAAGGTCACGAAAATCAGGTATTCGCAAATATCTCGCGACCTCTTGCTCGTAGGTCAATAGAGGTCAGTATGAAAATTGTTTGTCGTGAAATTATCTACAAAAATTCCTGTTGCATTTTTCTGTAAAATTTACCGTTTTCGGAGTAGAGCGCTGAGAAAGAGACTAGTATGCACTCACATACGGTATTGTATTATGTTTATCGAACACCAAGGAGTAAACTCTATTGCTTATTTATTCATGTTTGTTTTCATGTCATTTCATGTCTTGAAAACTTCTATCTTATACTTGGGCGTTTTGTGAAAAATATACCTACACTAGCTGTTTCCCGCGGCTCCGCCCGCGTAAATATACTATCGAGTATGCCGCCGTAATACTGTATTTCCGGGGATAAAAAGTAGCTTATGTTTTAATCCAAAGCCTAAACTACTACCATACCGAATTTCATCAAAATCCGTTCAGTAGCTTTTGCGTGAAAGAGTAAGCCGTGACGCGTCGATTTTTCACATCTTCATTAGAATCACGTAATAAAGTAGTATACAAAAATTCACCTCACTAGGAATTTTTCCGCATATTGGGGTTTAAAATGCCTAAAATTACTGGGCTATAATGTGGAACAAAGTTGGTAAATTTTGACATTACTTATGATTCACCGTCTTAACGGGAATTGGCTATAGTTACAATACTGAGGGTACACTGTAGATTGTTCAAGCTCCAAATATTTGAATATTCTCCGGATTAACACGAATGTGTATTACGCCCGAAATTAATAATCAATCTTAATCTCATTTTAGCTATCTGAGATCAAGATTTCAATAAATTTCAACGATCCTAACTTCATGTCAATTTACGTAAATTTTTGTTTGAGAATCTAATATAAAAGTCAATCTAATATTGAAGATACGTTATTAATATCGGGCGTTACTCAACAAGCCAATTATATACAATTTCACGCTCAGCAATTTTGGCGTTTATTAACAGGGTACACAAGCGTATCGAAGATATTGAAAGTGTTAGTAAATTCGTTATTTGGCCCCCCATCGTCAAATCAAGACAACATTTAGTTAAGGTAGAGAACATACCCATATAATATATATAAAATATTCTAGGAATATCTCGCGCGGCCATGACCACCGTGTTGGATATACAGGCTGGACCGTGGGTATGGCGCTCCAACTATGAATGCTTAATAGAATCAGGCGTTACTTTGCGGAAATCCATAGCATACAATTCAATTAATATTGCTAGATATAATATTAATTAAATTGTCCTCTAACTATGAGCTATGGTATGGTATAGCTAAAACAAAAAATATTTTAAACTGTGAAAAGGATGGGGGGATATTAGCATATACTACTGATGGTCAACGACCCCCTCGTAAAAATGGGTTAAAATCGTCACGTAGTATGGATAGGTTGCAAGTTGCATTATCGGAAGGAGGGAAAATCTATTTTCGTCTCACTGAGTACCTAATATAATATCTAGTACCTGGTTAACCGAGCTTTGCTCGGAGCTCTAGTAGATTAAAAAAATAAATAAAAAGAATCACGAAAATATTTTACCGGGGTTCGAACTTCGAACCCACCACGTCCCAAACTTCCGATCAACGCAAAAATTAACCAAACTGCCAATCAGACTGCACGACGAAAACAAACTTGTATAACTTAAAAATCCGCAGTTTCGCAGGGATAAAACCTAGCTAGACCGATTCATTTCCCCCAAAACTCCCTACATACTACATTTCATGGTAATACTTGCAGCCGTTGCCGAGATTACGATTATATATATACAAGATTGTCTCGTTTAAAGTATAAGATGAATTCGTGATACTAAATTTATGTGCATTAATAAAATTTCTCCTATTGGATAAAAATAAAGCGCCGCGATCTATAGCAGATAGAATTTCAATCTTAATTCACGTGTAATGTGTTTACAGTTCTATTGTAATGAATTTTTAATGCGTACAAACGAAATGGAACCTATACTACATCAGTATAAGATTCAGCTTACAACGAGCGGCGAATCGCTCGGTTGCGACACGGTAATCACTTTTTCTGCCCGATACAATGCTTCTTTTCAACACGTAAAACCAATTTGGTAGCGAATAGAACCCGCATAACACGTGTTATTTGGCTATCGTAATTATCATGACGCCGAATTAATTTTACTTTCGATTATCACCTAATGAATAGAGAGGTCAGGCGGAGTAAACTTTCGCCCGAGGCCGCGTTACCTAATGTTATGCATATTGTGAATTTATGAATAGATTTTATTGTTTCTTTTTTATTGTTTCAGGTGAGTGTGCTTCTACTTTTCTTTTGGGTGTGAGTATAAGTGTTTTTACTTTTTATTGTGACACACACATTTTTGGACACGGAGTACTCGAAATGTCAAACATATTTCATTCGTTACCGAATGTTTTTCTGCTTTATATTATGTTACCTACCTATATACAAACAACCATTTCGTAATACTTATATACTTAATAAAATCCGAGCTTTGCTCGACTTGTCAAATAAAAAACCGAGAGTCATTTTCTTAATAATCTAAGGCTGCCGTCAGACAGACTGCAACGCAGCAACCGCGCGCAGTTGACATATTCAACTGCACGCAGTTGTACTTCAAGTTAACACGGTCGGCTACTGCAGTCGTGTAGTGACGACGCACGCTGTCCATAGCTAACCGCATACAGTTAGTGTGCAGTTACTCGAAGAGAATAAAGCACGCCGGTCGGGTTGAACGGTTTATACTTTATATAAAAATGGATTTTGATATCGACTTATTTATTTCTTTAATAAAAAGGAAAGGATCAATACACAGCCACGCTACAGTTTCTCAATTCGATTACACCTGTACCGGCGCCGTGGCGGTGCCGTAATAATAATAAGAGAAGTAACTTTACTATCTTCCATTTCGACGTTAAATCTTACTCAGCCCGCAAAGTCAGATCCGACTGCAGTTCAATATATCGACGGCTCGCAGTAGCTGCGATGCAGTCCGTCTCATGGCAGCCTAACGGCCCGTATCAATAACCTATCTACCAATAACTGTTTGTTAAAAACGTCAAATTATGTCCACACCTTAATCAGTCAACATAGTTCGATGGGTCCACTTTCATTAAAGGGTTTATCTAAAGTGTGTCAATCATAATTGACTTACGAAGACAAATTGTCTTCGATGGTCGTACATCATGTCACTTTAATTAATGATTTTATAAATGTTCCAATAAATATTAAACAGCTTATTATGGTGTACAAACAAATGTTTTCTCACGACTTCACCTTGTTAATTGAGATGGAGTTAGTGAATTACTAGTGTAGCGCGCAAAAATGCCTCGACTGATCTTTAAATAATATAATTTATTAGGAGTATTAAGGTCATATTAATGTAATGGCCGTTTCCCAAATTCTCTGCCACAATATTATATTGATTTAGCTAGGGAGATTGTGCCAATTTTTAGTATATGATTGTATCATCGGTGATACTAAGAACTAAGACGTAATGTAGTCTGCAACTATAAGAGTTAGAGAAGAATACTGGCAAGCTCAGGTAGCTCCGACTTGAGACCTACCTGAGCTCGCCACTTGGTTAGTCTCCGTCACATAGTTGCAGACTACTCGTCTTAGTATCAACGACAATCTTGTAGTAAAAGTATATTATGACCGGAGCGCTAAGTGTTAGTTTTTCTTTTCGCATTCTATCGTGAGCGCGTTTGGTGTTTACTAGGAATTTGTATGTGATTTGTACAGCGCCCCGCTTAGGTCAAATCACATTCCTAGTAAACGCCAAACGCGCTAACGAATCGAATGCAAAAAGAAAAACTCGTGTGAGTTAGCACTCTGAAGTTGTTGATGTATCGTTATGTCATTTGACATACATACCTAGTGCCGAGTTACCACCCGATCGTAGCCCAATTTTTGGAACCTCCCCCCTTTCGTCACCTCAAACATTAGAACCGCTCGTTCGTCTCCTGAACCCACCCCAATTCTCATATTTAACTTTGACTTTCAATTTACTTTCAATGAATTATAAATGAATCGTCTTGATATCATAAACAGTGGATATATAGATTTGGAGTTTGAACCGATCAAAACACGTTTGACGTTGATTTGACGTTTATGAGAATACTATTTTGCTGTTTTAACATATCGAGACTGCGTCGCAACTGTATTATAGTAAGATTTAATTAACAAAATTATTTTGTTGTTGTAAATTTAAGCTATATAGATTAATGTTTGCATATTTATTTGTGAAATGATTACCTAGATGTAAAACGAAGCCGCGGGCAGCGTGTTGTTACTAACTAAATCTATTCACGATCGTGTTACGCAACCTCATTAAGCCTCAGTTGAAAATCCAGAGCCAGAATAGTATAGAGATGTCTCATGTCGGACTGACGTTGGGTCAAAGTTTGTGAATTAGAATCTGACACCCCGACAATGCACATCACTTTCACAAAAAACTCTATTACAAGCATAATATAATAGTGAAAATTATATGTACTTGTATTATGGAAAGTGGTTTATGTAAGTAGATAAATAATCAATCACAAATTGCAGCTTTTTGATAAAACTTCTTGGTACAATCTCTCATGAATCGTCAAAATCATTCTTGAGACGTTAGCGTAACTAAATCTTTCTGTGTAGTCCGTTTCGATTCATGGTAACCTAAATGCAAACAGAAAATCAGTTTCTATTAATTCCTTAGGGTCAATTCAACCGAATCGAAACGATACGCGATATGGGGCTGCTTTAATAAGACGTCTATTTGAAATTAAACTTTATTCATTACACAAGAAGATACATGTTTCATTGTGAGAGTCAGGTTGGACCGCGTTGCACAGCGGACGTGCAGTGTATGGACTGATGTCATATAATATGAAAAGTGATCTTTTTGTGTGGTATATATTTAGTTTTTGAATAGCTACCTTAAAAATGCAGTGCCGCGTAGCGTATCGTCGCGGTGAACTGACTCATAATCATATAAATCGAGAAGCATGTTTTTAATTTGTTAAAGAAACGGTATGAACTAAACAGTGAACAAGTATATCGTTTCTCCAAGGGCCGACCGGCCGCGGCATAACAATAGAGATTTACAGCTTACTAACATCGATAAGCTACTTATGTAAAATGCACACACATGTTCCTAATGTGAATCTGCTTAACATAATATTATAATGCTGTGTCCATTTTCACAATGCATGACAATGCCCGCCTACATTTTATCATATTATGTGCAAGGACTTAAAATACTATTTAAACTTTTCATAGTTCCGCACCCAAAGGGTTAAAATGGGACCCTATTTTTATTAATTGGCAGCATCGTCCTTCAGATTTCCAGCATACTTACAATGATAAGCCACTTAAATGATATGCACATACCGTATATTTCCTAATGTAACTGCTAAACATAATAATATAGTGGGGGAGCTAAGTAGGAGATTCTTGTAGTAACTCTAGCGCGTTCTGACGCGATTAAGATAATATATGTGCCACACAATATGTCTCTGGTAACCAAAGTATGTAAATCAGTTTATTTGTTTGGGACGTTAAAAAAATAAAAATTTAATTGGACCCGTCATAATAGGATAAGCGATGTTTGGTAGGCCCCAAAGAAGCTCCAACTTAAAGCACTCACGATTTTAATGTAGGATAAGGTCGTAGGGACTTATTCTAAAATCTAAAGAATAAAGCATTATATTTGTATAATTGAGCCTCTTAGATATTTTATACTGGACCTACAAAAGCTACTTTTTAATGTTTTTTTCCTTTTTCCTAAGTTTACTCATGCTTTCCTCGCTCATAGTACCAGTAAAATAAAAAACTTTCACAATATTTTTGTCTTCCTGTCGCCTAATCTACAAAATCTACTGAGTCTCCACGACGCTCGAGTAAGTACACAATTAGCATCATGGGCTCCCTCAGCTACAATGCTGTGTCCATTTTCACATCGCATGACAATGTCCGCCTACATATTATGCGCCAGGACTGAGGAACGGTAAACGTTCCCGCACAAAGCTCTGTGAAGCGTTCTGGATTCCTGGGATATTTTATATCATAGCATGGATTTGAAAATATTCTGATAGTCTAGTGATATAACGTACAGAAGAATGACGATTAATGGGAGTAATCGATCTAATAGGAGGATATAGGCACAGATTAAAGAAAGACGAATAGATAAACAGCTACAGTTAGCTTTCGATTTGATTGCACTACTGCATGCTTGTAGTGCGGTGTATCCACGGTTGTGTGGAAATCTTGTGGGCCGTTAAAGGGGACGTCAATTTTTTCAAATTTGGATCGTTCTATGAAAGCTGTTACTTAGCGTAAGTATATATATTTTCTACTCTGTGGACACAGGTGTTCGGATGATCGAACTATATGAACTTTGATATGTTTTATTTGCTGGCAAATGAAAACTACATTTATATACATACTTACTTTTAATTAACAAACAAGAATGTTTAATTGAACAGGCCTCACGTTAATTTAAAAGCGTTGATAGTCATGTAGTAAATTAAATTTTAAATTAATTAAATTTAATTAAATTAAAAAGTTACTATGAACCCCAAAACCCAGATGGATGACCCATAAGTTCGGAAAAGCGGTCGTTCGGATGATCGACTTTCGGATAATCGATGCACGGGTGATTTTTGTAAAGATTTTGTGTATATTCGGTGGGTTTGAAAAGTCATAAACTTTTTTTTATCCAATATGGAAAAACAAAGTATGCTAGGTCAGCTGTAAACTTACTGTATTTACATAAGTAGTGGTACAGTAAAGAAGACAATAAATATGTAATAACAGACTAATTAGGTTTTATTTTTAGGATAACGAACATAAAGGTAACGAATGAAAAAATATATGAAAACAACTTTTTTGGATGACTACGGCGAAGCCAAAACGAAGGGTAATATTTTGGCAGTCTATGTATGTATGTTTGTTCCAGCGGAGCGCCTAAACTACTAATCCGATTTACATGAATGAGATGTCAACACGTTCGTAAAAATGGCCCGCTTAATATAGGCTACATAATTTCGCGTAGTCGGGTTATAGTTTTTAACTTTTGATTGTTTACCAAGTAGATACATACCGAGGAGGTCTGGCTTACTCTGTGCATAACTCGTAAACACAAAATAATCAAGTCCAAGCGTCGCTATGTACGGTTTAGGTCAAATGAGATAATGTTATAAATGTTTAAGATGAACCGCGACTATATCTCCAATCTCCATGGTGCATTTCTCGCAAAACATCGCTTACGGCATTAGAAAGTGCATGAAGTATGTTAATTGGGTGGTCAATGAGAAATTATTTCGTCGGTAAATCGCGAGGAGGCCATTACCGATGCATTTGGAGCAACAAGTGGTCGACGGGCGGGTACGTGACGATTGCGACGGTTATGTTTACACTTTCCACAATTATACGGCGCCTTGTAGAAATCGAAAAGTGTCATTTGAGGATCGCAAATTATAAATCGCAACTCTGTATTATACAAAATTGGAGTAATTTTTTAAACGGGCAATTGGCCCACCACACTTACCCACCACTGCAACTCCTGTGTAGCCAGGATCGACAGTGGTAACCAATCGCAAAAACCCTTTGATATGATCTCAGGGGTGCCCGGGGGACATGCTAAATCTGTCTTGGAACCCGCAACGAAATTAATCAGAAGATTGTAGGAGGAGTAGGAAGTATTCCAGTTTCCCTCCCCAAGTAAAGCGGGAGACAGTAAAAATTGTGATGACAAAAAGTCATAATTAAAGGGGAAGCACCACGGGAATAACATGTTTTTTTTTAACCACTGAAAACAATTTATTTCCCGGAGCGCACGTCAGACGGTGTTAGCCGTACGAAGATCGCGGGGGGAGGTCCAAAAAATTGGAGTAAGATTCGTCCTCTATATTTCCAACACGACCTCTGTGGCTCAGTGATTATCACTCAAGCATCACTTTGATGCTTAAGCCGGATGTCGCGAGTTTAAATCCCGCCAGGCAACAAAAAAGTTTTCTGTGTTCCTAGTTCATGGATGTGTAATAAATATGTGTAATATTAAAATTCTTAAATATATGTACCTATATCATTAAAGTATTGAATACATTTCCGTTGTCTGGTACCCGAAACACAAGTTCCTCGAATACTTACCACGGGACCAGAGTGAAAGCGTCCGTAGATATTATTATTATTAAAAACATTCAGTCTCTTTAAACAGACCTCTCTTATAACACAGATACAGTATTTACTGACCAAGGTCCCGTTATACTATCTACTGGTAAGTGTCAGATAGCTTATTTGCACTTTTTGTCTCTGTCGCTCGATATAAAGTAAGCTGCGACAAATAGAAAGTAGATTGTCGCCGGCAACATCTAGAGACGGAATAAATAATGTCCCAACTCCCAGCAACTAAACTTGCGGAGATAGGCAGATATTGCGTAGTTTTTCCTCTCATCGCTTCTTGTTAATGAATTGAGCAGACATTAAAATCCCCGGGGCATGGATAAAAGCAAAGTTTTCGTCCGGTAATTAAATATATTATCCTGTATAACTTTTAAAGGAATTATTCAACATTTCTTGAAGTATCATCATCAGCGCTACTGACAAGGATATTTAAAAGAAAGTTATTCTTAACCTTGTGGATATCCTTAAATCTAAATATTTTTGAGTTCCTTAAGAGTGAAGTAGTAACATAATATTAACTATTCAAAAGCTGCGATAAAAATACAATTGGTACTTTTGAGATTTATTCTTACCTTAATTTTGCGAAAATGTGAACTCGCGCGATTCAACTTGACAAAGTCATTAGGCATTTTCTTAAATAACTCGAAAATCGGACTGATCGTTACAAAACCGTCGAACGTTTCAAACTTTGTTCGAACACCTTTAATTTAAAAACGTCAGCTTTAATTAAAAAGTGATGTCCCATAAAATATTAACACCGTAAAATTGAAAATGTTTTCCGGCAACTTTTTTCGCGGAAAGCGCCTAACCAAGAATTTATTTACCGCGCTAAGATTAAACTGATCTTTTTACGTTTCGGGAACGATTTAAAACTTTCGATTTGCGAAAACTAACGGTTTCATACGTTTTCGTTAAACATTTTAATTTTCTGATCCCCACTGTTTGCAGAGGATAATATTTAAAAAAAACTATGGATTTGCTTAACATGCAACCAACTAATGCTGAATTCTAGCATTTACACTGCCAAATATTTTAATATTTGGAGCTACCACCAGTCATAAAAATGAAGGTAAATATTTTGAAAATGCTCAGGTAGGTCCTTAGGTTTTGTTATATTTTAGAATTTCGAAAACAACATCTGAAATTATTTAGAGTAAAAAATAATAAATACATTAATTTGACTACTTTTTTTAATAATCGTAGTACCTGTGTATCCGAGCTTTGCCCGCAGTTTAGTTAATTAAAAAAATAAAAAGAATCACAAAAATATTAATCTTACCGGGATTCGATACTCCACCACATCCAAATACCCGAGCAAAGCAAAAATTATAGATAGGTATGCATGCCAAACTGCCAATCAGGCTGACATAATAGAGTCGAAATTATTGATATATTGTTGTGCGACGAAAGAAAAAAACATATATAGCTTAAAAATGCGCAGTTTCCAAGGGATAAGATCTAGCTAGATCAATTTTTCTCCCCCAAAACTGCCTGAATACTATTTCATATTCATATTTCATGGTAATACTTGAAGATGTTCCCGAGATTCCCAAATATATACATGATTGTCTCGTTTAAAGTATAAGATACTAGCTGTTTCTCGCGGCTCCGCCCGCTTATATATACTATCGAGTATCCCGCGGGAACACTGTACTTTTCCGGGATTAAAAGTAGCCTATGTTTTAATCCTCAGTCTAAACTACTACCATATCAAATTTCTTCAAAATCCGTTCAGTAGTTTTCGCGTGAAAGCGTAACAAACAAACTTACATTCACATTTATAATATTCTATTAATATTATCCCTACGGATATGTATAAAATGGGTTGCAAATTCAATGTCTCGCCAAAACTCGAATACGACCGATTTTGCTAATTTTGGTCTTGAAATAATTCTGGAAGTTCAGGGGTTCAAGGTTTAAACGGTGAGAACTATTGGAGGTTTATAGTCAAGACAAAGCAACGTGTGTCAGGACGGCTAGTAATAGAATACAAGATAGCTAATTGATTGCACGTAGATTGTGAATGCAGGTGTAAAGTATTCGCTAAGCAAGTCGCGATCAATTATACATTCAAATGGTTTACTCGCTCCTGTGTTGCCGTACACTAACGGTTCATCGCCAGCTATCGAGCAGTAAATAGCGAAGATTGTAGATAGTGTGAGTGCGATTTGTCAATTTCTGTCAAAGCTATGACCCCATCTTCTTGGTGAAAAGCAGCGAAGAAGACGGTGGGACAAAATAATAATTTGCCAGTATTAAAATTCAAAATAATTGGATAACGCCCGCTCGTGCAGAACTGGATTAAAGTTAACCCTGGGTTACTTCTTATAGGCCAAAGCCTTTTTGTTATGAATAAACAGTATCCTTTATATAAAAAGTAGCTATTTCCTTAAATAGAAATATAAGGTTTGGTAAAATCAATTACGAATACTTCGGGCATATGGTCTACTGCTTATGTAAAGACGTTTAAGCAGAAAAATAATTTTCATACTCAAAAAAAAAATATTTATATGGGCGAGTTTGCGTTTTTCGGAGAGCCACCCCATACATGAGATGTTTTTTTTTTTACTTTGAAGTATGGCAATTATTTTTCTACCTAAACATAAGCAGTGGATCATGTGCCTGAAGTATCCGTCATTGATTTTTGGAGACCTTATATACTGTCCGATGTTTTGTTGCCTCTCAAAAAATTTTACCCGACTTACTTGCTAATACGAAGCTTGTATGAATGTTTGTTCCATCGTAGCGCCAGAACTACTGATCCGATTTTAATTAATAAGGTGTTAGTAAATTTGTAGTAATATTCCGCGTAACATAGGCTATAGAATAACACAGTAAGGTTATGATTTTAAACTTTTAATCTATTCAAACATTTGTTCCATTAGAACGTATCGTTTGCATGCTCCGATTTTTGTAGTCATTCTTGAAAAATCTCTTCTGTTTTTTGCAGTGGCGAAAGGTGGTTTTACTTCAGAGCGAAGCCCTAGTCGGTAGACGTGAGTTGTGCAAGTTTTTATTAAAGGAAATTTAGCACCATATGATGGTCAAGGTCGTTAAAAGTGTGTAGACGCTACCCCCTTAACAGACGGTAGTACATAAATAACTACAAATTACAATTGATAGTTAGAGGTCCGTATCCAACGTTCCTCTTACCGTAAAAGTCAATTTATTCAAACGATTTGTCACCAACAATAAACACAATACAAGTACTAAGTAGGCTCACATTCAATATTCACATATAAGTAAATAAACACGTATTAGTTTAAACTTTAAGATGAATTATATTTATCACTTCTCACTGATCAATATAATTTCAAAAATAATAGTTGAACAATAATTACTATTAAGGTACTGTAATAACATGATTTTACATCCAAGAACGCGCCGGCTGAGGTACCGCCGAGCTACTTTTAAAAATTAATTCGTCTCATGATGCACGTGTTATTATCTAATAACGGCTCCTCATTGGTGAATGCTACAAAATAGCGGATTAATGTCCACAGAAAAATAGCCCTTAATTACTTTGAACTGTCATCGGACGAATCATAATAATAATATTGTTCTTTAGTTGGCCAGCCGGCTATTAAAAACATGTTTGAATTTCAACTTTATTTCTAACGAGATAAGGTTGCTATGATCTCCCACCATAATTCCGAATATATCGGGTTTTAAAGGGATCTGTTATTCCAATATTCGTATCAAAGTTGCAACATGCAGCACATAGATGTCGCTTTAGTCGGTCTACATCGCTCTATCGCTTGTCCGACCTGACTCGTATAAGATATTGTTGTATTATATTATAGTTCTTAGCCACCAGGCTAGTTATAGTCCGACGTAGCTACAGCGGTCTTAACCCGACCGTTAGCGTAGACCATTTCGAAAAAAAATATATAGCTTTGGCTGGAGGTCTTCATGAGGTAATCTGAAAGGGAAGCCGATAACAATGGAGTTCTTTAGACCCTTCGCCACTGGTATTTTGCTTTAATCATGCCAATCTTAACTTTACCATATATGAATGATGTCAAATTGACTTAGTAGATTGGCAATCTAAAGTAAACATCTCTAACTAGTGACGGATTAAGGCTTCCAAGTTAACTTCATGTAGGTAACTGTGAGACAGGTTTGTTATCGTCATTGATTACATACATCAATGCCTACTAGTTCCTTAGAAAAAATACTTCTGACAACCGATAAGTTCGTAATAGTGTCTAAAAACTTTTTTGTAAGAATCTCACGACAATTCTATGGCAGCATTAAAGGTAGTGTAGGTACTATTGCCCGACAACGCCAGAAGGAGGTTTATGTTTTTCGAGTGTATGTATGTACAATGTACAATGTATATTTCTTTGGCAAGCTCTAGAGCCTTAAACGGCTTGTACGAGGGGTATCATTACATTCGTGTTAGTAGTTAGCAGGGATCTAGCTGGGAGTGTAACACTTGGTACATCAAAATGATTTGACGCAGTCGGTTTTTTTTTTAAATTCACAGTACGTATATTTTACGTTATTTGTACATAAGTTCTATTTCGCAATGTTCTAATATCAAGTAGCTTATTCACATGTTTTGTCTGTAAATTGACTTGAAACAAGAAAATGACAAACTTATCGTGGGCATCACAAACGGCGAAGATACTATATATTTTCATAATACGTAATGTAATATGAAATATATCCAGACATCTTAAGATAAAATATTATAGTATCTTCGCCGTCCGTGACGCCCATCAAAGCTTTCCCACACTTTTTTGAATCAGCCACTTCTAAGACACCTATTATAATATTAGTATTGTGTAGTGTAGCTGACCAATTATCACCACAATTCTGAATCGCGCTATCGAAGTTTTCTCAGTTCGGCGTTATATGTACAACGTCTGAAAACCACTACGTGGGCTTCGTCCTGACCGAGCATACTATCTCGCTCGGTCGTAGATCTCCCTTTGGGGCTTCCCACTATTCCCACATTGGTGACCCTTGATATAACACGCCTCCTTGTGGACATCATCATTAATATTTTAAAATTAAATAAGCAATATAAATTACTAATCACATTTATCTGTATCACGCATTCCATTATAAAATTGCTGCTTAATGAAGCGGCGATAAAAATACTGAGCCAAGTAAAAAAGTGTTTGTATGGTTTTTACAGGTGGCGTCGGACGATCTAGTTGTCTATGTTTTATTGATATGTGAACGATTTCTTGTTATATTATATTAATTCGTTCATCTATTGTATTCCTCCCAGTAACATTGTTGTAATGATTTTTATACCTTCTTGCTATTGCTATGTTTTGTAGTAGATACTAATTAATTGGCTAAGGCATTATTGTCTACGACATTGTAGTGTTTCTTATAATATATTGAATACAAAGCTACACACATAAACGTCTATTAATCGATATTCCTTTGTTCTATTTCTTTTTGTTCCTTAGTAAAATTAACTTAAGATCATGAGGCATTATGTTTAATGGTTTCCTTTCCGAAATATAAGGTTCAACGTATTGTGAACACCACAATTGTGGATATGTTAGAACATGAAATTTCCATTAAATAGAACTGAGAAAACCGTCTGGTTGATTAAGGAATTTATTTTCCATGCCGTAATATTTACACAACCCACCAAAATTACAAGGCTCACTCTTCAAAGAGAAGGGGACGATAATTATGGTTTGGAGAGCACAAAAATGACTCGAGAGAACAGGAGCAAATGTAAGATGTTTTAACTTGGGCGTGCCGCTGCAACAATTACATTCGAATGTAATTATATGATAAAACTAATTACATTTTACTTAAAAAAAGTTAATAGCTCGAACAACGGAATGTTAGATAACATATTACATAACATCTCATTCCGTGAAGCTTAATTGTTTTGGGACAGATAATAATCGAGAGGATCTCGGTACATTTGTGGTCGACCGTCCCCCCGCCGAATATGTCATTACTTGCAAGGGGATAGTGAAATTTCAGACAGATAATAATACATAAGCGAAAAATAATGTTCGTCTCGCCGCAGCAGTTCTAGAAACGCTCCGAAACCACAGGCGGAGTTAATATACAAATATGGCGGCGATACCGTTGTTCACTGAGAGAGGTTAAAACAATAAAAATGCTACGATAGAAGGGCAGAGGGCATTCGGTGAATTGTAGCCGGCTCGAGGGAACGAAACTACAGGTACCGTCCGCATCATAATCATCCAGATAATGATTTTCGAATAATTGTAACCATTAATACTTTACATTTCTCAACACTGGTATGGAATAAGGCTGGGAGTATATTATCCGTAATCCGTAAGGCCGGGTAAAATTCACATCACTGAAAATAGAACTCTGGGATAATAAAATAGAGTTGAAAATTGAACGAGCGTCCAGTCAAATGTCAATGTCAAATTTTACAACTCGACACTCGAGAGTTTGATTTTTAACTCTAGTGTATTAGAGCAGAGGTCTATTTTCAGTGCTCTGAATTTTCCCGGGCCCGTCGGATTCCGGATCAACTACGTTTTCGTAACAGAATTGTATGAAAATTATGACATCGCCCATACAATTGACATTGATAACGTTACGGATACGTAGTTATCAATTGTTCCTGCTTGGGCTACAGTAAACATCACTATGATGGTAATAAAATGTTTATGCAAGATTTGGACGACTATAAATGTCTTATGGAACTTTAAATGTAACCAAACAACAATTTCTTCAGTTAGTGGTTTTCGTTTAACTTTAATGTAATTTTTTTGCTGGCAGTACCTTACAATTTCGCAGAGTTGAGTTGAAAGTTGAAACAAATTATTCCGAATATCAATTGTAATATATTTTGTTGCGATATCAACATCATTCGCTTTCTACTATCAACTCCTTATTGGTCTCGCTTTCAACTGATAACGAGCCGTTTTAATTTTATCGTTTTTATTCCAATGTGTATCAAGTTTAGTTCCGTTTACACTTTGTTATTTTTACTTTGTAATTGATCTATTGAATAGATTTCTTGATTTACTTTCTCAACTCTGTCTCTTATATACTTTTTGTAAGCTTTGCCAAATGTGTAGTGTGTTTACTAATCTGCGTAATTTTATTGATCAATTCACTATTTAACTTGTCACATAATTATTATTTAAACGTTACGTACTTCTTACTTACTACTATCAGGGAATCGAATTCATAAGCAGATAGAGTGTACCGAGTTCTCTCGACGAAACGACGAAACTTATTTCACAAAATCCACTCCTAAGACCAGATGAACACATTTATAATTAAGATAATAGTTAGACCGCAGAAAATTTATGCAGCTGCAATCTTACAGAAGAGATTTGTGATGCATGCTATTGCATATGATTTAATGTTATCAAATTACAATGTTTTATTAATATTGAATATTATGAATTGATGCATTATGTATTTATGCATGATAAATAGAAATAAGTAACAATTAAAAATTAAAAGAATCACAATAATATTTATCTGACCAGGATTCGAACCCGCTTCGAATACAAAACTGCCAATCAGACTGACATAATAGAGTCGAAATTATTGGTATATTGTTGCACAATGAAAATAAAGATATAATATATTGAAAATGCGCAGTTTCTTAAGCAAAAAATGCGCAGTTTTCTAAATCACGATAAGATAAGAAGAAGATCTAGATCGATTTATCTCCCCCAAAACACATCTTATATACTAAATTTCATTGTAATACTCGTTACAGCTGTTTTCGAGAAACCGATTATACATATACAAGATTGCCTCGATTAAAGTATAAGATGTATTTAAGTTGGACATTATAAGAAGTTACTCAAACTGTCAAATATTTTAGAAGTTTGGTCTAACTGGCATTGACATGACACTTTCATACTGAAACATCGAAATAAGTACCATTTAATTAATTTACTTCTATACAGATAATATACAATATAAAATAGTCAAAACATTTCGTTTATAGACATACAGCTGACCTACTTTCTCAGGAAGCCATCGTTTTTATTGACTCCAATAACGGGTCAGGCTTATGCAGTTCAAAGGAATGTAACGTTAAGGTTACATCTAAGCCAGTCTCACCATCTTTAGTACCAAGTCCCGTATGTTTACGTAGTATTAAGCCTACTTTTTACCTTCCACCCGCGGAAATATTTTATAAATCATACGAACAGTTACATTTTTATGCGCTGAAATTATGGCGAGAGAAACTGTGTCCATAATCTTACTTTCGAGTTCACGTGTTGTTCAAGTGTTGGGTCGTCGTTTAATGCTCTTGAATCCAAATACAAAGTATTATAATATTTAAGTACTACCTTAACCTTAAATATATACTCGGGATAGTTAGTAAATAAATAAATAGAGAATTCGATGATTTTTTTTTTTATTTTAAAATTTATTTACCTACACCAACATACACACCTACAACCTACACCTGGGACCGCTTGATTTTTTTTTTAAATAAACGAAACAGGTAAACTGAACGCACCTACAAATATTTGTCAATCAAGTGGCAAATTGAACACAATGAACAGTTCGTATCGGGAAATTCAACCGTCGTTTTTAGTGTTTGCCCCACTTTATTCACTTTATTTCCAATATTTCTCACCGTTCAAACACACAGACTGACAGATGGACAGAAAAATGTTAACAATTTATATTTTATTGTAAGTACCAATCATACTTTTAAATGCATTAAGTGAATATAAAAGCTTTGAAATTACAAACAGACACTTCAATTTTGTTTATCTGTATAGATATAATATATTATATTATACAAAACAAATAGTTGAACTAAGTATATATAGTGCGCGCGGAACTAGCGCCTTAGGTCCCTACCTAAGGCGCGGCGCCTAACCAACCCGCCCCTTGACTCCTGTCCCTACAGGAGTCAGGGGGCGGGTTGGTTGCTGCTCGCAGTGTTGCCGCCGCGAAGTCCGGCTTAGTACTGAGTAATAACATCAAGCGCTCGGCTAGCTAGTCACAATATGTAACAGTCATAACAGTCACAATGTGTAATTGCAAAATTCTACATCATTGTCTAGGTGATAAGGTCGTTTTTTGTATCATTCTTAATAGTCGTTATTACATTGTGATTTCGAGTGGCAAAAAGTGTCGTGCCAATATAATCCGCCTAGCCTCAATATCGCAACGCGCCATAAGGAACTTCCGTCCAATAAAAACATTAAAATTATTAAAACATCAATTAATCTATAGTAAGCTCTCTTTTTAAAGTGTCCCTAAACAATTTTAAATATAGTGTAGGTATTTCATGTAGGGTGTTATTATGCTCTATTATAATTAATATTGTACAGGGCAACTTCGTTCTTAATGTTTTTGGTCTGTCACTGTCATAGAAAAACGAGGATCGCCAAAGGACATTAAGATTGTAGTTGAACTGATCACAGTTCAAAGTACAACTTATTAATCTTATACTCATATAAATCTTATACTTAAAACGAGAAAATCTTGTATATATATATATATCTCTTTTCTTGAAAACGGTTGCAAGTATTATAATGAAATTTAGTATGCAGCTAGTTTTGGGGGAGAAAATCTAGCTCGATCTAGCTAGTATTATCCCTGGGAAACTGCGCATTTATGGCAGATTGGTTATTTATCGTAAGTATATTTTTGTGTTGTTAGAAAATTGGTGTCTCAATTTTGAAACTCGGTCAGAAGAATATTATTGTGATGATTTTATCTTTTTAAATATCATAAAAAGAATATTCACATGGTCAGTTATATCTATAAGAACTAAATTTAGAAATAAGTTCTGCAAAGTTTATAAAATAACCCAGATAAAATAATAGGTACCTAATACTAGAACTCCGAGCAAAGGTCGGTCTCCCAGTTATAAATAATAATAGATATATGACTCCAGTTTCCTAGTTCATCTTCCTGGAAACCGCGTTAGATGCCATTATCGGGAATGTGGTTGAATTACCAGTGAGCATTGTCGTGTGCATAACAGAAATCAGAATTAATTTCATATTCCTAAATCCATATACCCTGACTTTGATTTGAGTGTGTTTGGGAAAGAACAAACTTTTAATGGCACATTATCATATAATTTAAACGAGACAATCTTGTATGTATAATTGGTTTTTTCTCAAACGGCTGCAAGTATTACCATGAAATTTAGTATGCAGGGAGTTTTGGGGGGAGAAAAATCGTTTTAGCAAGGTCTTATCCCTGGGAATCTGCCCATTTTTAAGCTGTTTTGTCTACGTCGTGTCGTGCAACAATGTATCAATAATTTCGACTCTAATAAGTCAGTCTGATTGGCAGTTTGCTATCAGTATGTATAATTTTTCCTTTGTTCGAAAATTCAGAATGAGGTGGGGTCGAATCCCGGTCAGATAAATATTTTTGTGATTCTTTTTATTTTCTCAGAACTCCCAGTTACCCAGGTACTTATCTATTAAATGTGACGAGTTTGTTAATACAAACTTTCAAAATATTCTGAAAATAACGTAATGCGATTGATGTTTTTTGACAAGTTGTGTATTGTATAATACTTTAGTGAATCAGTTGTAAGGTAAAATCCAGCTTTTGATAGTTATTTTAAGCTTAACATTTTATGATTATGAACACAGGTTAATTGTTTTTTTTTTTTTTTTTTGTGTAAACTGCATAAGTCGCGTTGGGCACTTTTTGATAGGGGAAAATCTTATGGGTTCGCGTCACCGACATGCTCTTTTAACTTTATGTACTACTAAATTCAGTATTTGTATTCGATTAAGCTAAAATTTTGTCATCTCTTCAATTAATACAGTGCATTATAAGATTTATAGGTATTGGCATTAAATTATTACCGTCAGTTCACACCGCACACGGTGCTTTTCACTACACAAGAAGATACTCGTCTCAATGCAAGAGTTTGAATTTCGAACTGCAGGCCTAAAAAGGCCACATCGTGCAATATTGCTAAAAGTAAATCATTTGTAGTATTCCTCGTAATTTTGATAAAAGTTCGTTATATTGTCACGTTTTATAGCAACATTGCAGCAATTAATTTCATTATCAGACTCATCGGTTCAGTCGGTTATGCTGCCACATGAAAAAATTATGTAACCGTAACCAACCGAATAACCGCATATTCTGTATGTGTGTAAAAAATACTAGTCTTAGAGGTTAATATTGAAGAACTATTTTAGTACTTGCCATTAGTAAATAAAAGTTACCAATAAATAGATACATTAAAATATTTATATTTAAGGTAATCAATGAAATATAAAAATTTCGTGTTATTTTTTTGTTCTTCGACTGGCAACTCGTTGACGTCACGCCGAGTTTTGTTTGACGTTTCACGGTTGTTTATAAACAATAACCGCGAAACCAAATCGCTTGTATGTTCAAATGCGTTATGCGTAGAATACCTTTAACAACAATAAAGAACTAATTACTATAAAAATATTATAAAAATGTCATAGAAAACTGCGATGGTTATATTTATTAAATTGAAATAAACGTAATAAGTAGATACATATCTTATGATAGTTTACTCATTTATTAAACGTTATTTACCTTGGAGGCAATACTTTCCAGGTTCCAACTCTTGTATGAGCGACACAAGCCTTTATTGAGGCGAAATAATCCTTATAAATTCAGACTTCTGAATGTCGGAATTGTCCATTATACATTTTTCGAAAATACGCACTTGTTCAATTATATTAATTTGCACAAACATGGCTCGCTAACTCTCAACACTAAAATGCTCTCAAAAGTTTTCATACAGTTCAAAATTCATTGTATTTATATAAAACACAAAATATTTATTGCGAGATGTTCCTCACGAGTAACTTTTTATGAATCCGCTATTCTACACTATCTGACACTAGAGCAATTCTAACCATTTTAGTGATTCTCGTAGAGAGTTGTCAAATAAATGTATTTCTGCATATGAATTGTATCCTAATCAAATTATGAATTGGCGGTCAAGTGGCCGTTACAATGAAACGAAATAAACAATGCTTTTCAAATACAAAAAAAAATGTATACGGGCGTTAGCAAACGCGGAATACCTAGCTCCCTGTAAGCCGCTATTTAAGAAATTTCACATCCTTCCATTAGCGTGTCAGTATATATTTGAGACGTGTATATTTGTGAAAAACCATAGCCATCTGTTTAAGACACATGAAAGCAGGGATAGCAATAAGCTTTGTGTGCCTCGTCAGAAAAAACAAATATAGTCGATGAAAATTTTCAACACGTTGCCTAAAGACATTAGAGATATCTCTGTATTTATCAAGTTTAAAAGAATATTATTAAAGTGGTTGCTGGACAAATGTTTTTATAGTAATAAGGAATATTTTGAATATTTAAATAATGTAAAAAAAATTGACATTAAATAATTACAAATAAAAATATAAAAAATGTACATATGTATTAAATTGAAAAATTGAATTGTATTAGTTGACATTACCATAATAATTGTGCTTATTGTTTTAATTAATAATTTATTTATTTTGATGTGACCTTTAAATGCCTATTATCAATATAAGTTACTCTGAATTCTAATATGTTACTTTTAAATGATTTAAAATAATATTATGCATTAAAATAACTCAATAATCTGAATATTTCCACACCTCTAAGAGGTAGAAATTGTGAAACTAATTAAATTTAAGAACACTGTACACCAAATTCTCGGAAATAAAGATTATTATTATTATTATTATTATTATTATTATTATTATTATTATTATTATTATTATTATTATTATTATTATTATTATTATTATTGTTTTACCATCTTTTGAGTAATTCATAACAAGAATTGCCAATTGTGAATCGCCGATTCACGTTCGATTCTTGTTATGAACGACGAACGAACAAACCGTTACCTATCCTTTTTTCGGAACTATAAATCTTCTTAGCTACTAGGCTATCTCATCTTCGCCAAGTAGACGCCTACTGTCACTTCAGCCTGCAAACTCTCGTTATATTGGAATTTGGAGCACAATAATTTAATCTAATTTCATCAGGTATAGCGGCATAATTCGCCACTATTATTCTAATAGCATCCGAGCCGTGCTCTCAAGTGTAGCCTGATTATAAACATGTTTCATGATCCATGGTTGCATGCAAAATACTATACGATAATATAGATCAATATTTTTCATTTATTATTTATAGCTTTAACCCATCAAAATTACCACTGCCTAGTAATATAGATCAACATTTTTCCTATTTGATAATAATAATAACTTATTTCTGAACACTTACATAACATTATATGTATATCCGATACAATATTAATTTTACAAACTATGTGAACACAGACATGTACAGTTTTGTTTTAGGTCACAATCTATTATAGTTAGCCATTTATTTAATATTGCGGTGGACCCCAAACTAGGCAGAAGTCTGTATCATGGTGGTCCTTAAATCGCATACCTGATTATTCACATTTCACATATTTTATATGTTGTTTTTCTCCCGCTTGCAAATATTACATGATTATAATATTGTAAGAATTACATTATAGTTCATACTTATCAAAACATTCATTTGTAGGTACTTATTTGCCAACGAAACAAGAATCGGTAATCACTATAGTTCGATGTTAGTTAGAATTAGTATAACGTTAATTTTATAACGAATCAAGATTTAATAAAATGAATAGAATATTACTGCATTAAAATAGCCTCAAAAAAATTGTAAGGGGGTGTTTATAATATGTCCACGCGGTGACAGCGCGAAGGCAGAGCACTTGTTTTAATTCATATCAATTAACAAACCGCCGCGCGATTCGGTGATTGTTATTAGTTTGTACGTTGGCGATAAAGCTCAATTTGCTACGAATGAAAACAGGTGCTAGGCTTTCGTGCAGAAGTGCAGCCGTTTTCGGCTGCAAGTATTATATATACAATATACAATATTATCTCGTTTAATGTATAAGAATAACGTATAACGGCCACATTCATTACATTGATGGCATGTATTAGGAATAACTCAATAAAAGGTAATGAGTAATTCGTAATACACTACAATGGCTGTAGTTTCATTACATGATTATAAAATCTGTTCATTATATTTTGTGGAATGAGTTTTATTAGGGTAGCTACTTCGATTATAAGCAATTAACAATTTCATATAATACCACCATAAAATAATATTTAACGATACCTCATTCCACTCGTTGCCGTAGTTATTACACTACATGGTGTTCTATTTTGTGTTAATTTAATAACGATTAACTTTTGTGATTTTCCCAGTAAGGTTGTAAAGTTTACTATAGTATGAGTTAAGTGTTAAATCCAAGGAGTTTGAGGGTTCGATCGGATCTCGTTATTAAAGTAAAGATACCTAATAGTAATAAAGAAACATGACGTGTACAGAGTACACTTGGCAGAACTGAAACATCGATCATTATTTTAAATCCAAAAATACTCTCATCCGCCTAAATAACATCACTTCAGAAAATAATAGAAGAATTAAAATTTGTACACCTAGCGCCATCTGTGTATTGAGTCGTACTTTACAAAGCTTAAGTTGTTATGTAAGAAATATAAGTAGCTTCAGACAGATGGAGTTATATCCAAAATCGTGTCGTGACGCGACCTTGAAGTTTCACTCTCAAGTGTCAACGTTGCTAAAGAAGATTCACTTCAAAATGACTTTAATTATACCTTTGTCGTAAACCAACCAACCTGTGAAGTCACAAAGGAGAATGCCCAAAAGTGGTACCAAAAAGTCTCATGCATCAGGATGAAAATTTTATAGTAATTATTTTTCGAATTTTTTACGTAATTACACGCCAGGAATCCAATTTTTGAACCGGGAATTTAAATTAAAGAATAAAAATTATTAAATGACTCCCTCCGCATTCGGTTATAGAGATGTAGCGCATTATTAGAAACATCAAACAATATATTGTAACAATATCGAGTCATTCGACTAAAACAGTTATTGCAATCGTTATTCCAATTTTAATAAATATTACTTGCTTTAATAACAATATCCGAATGATATTATTTATTGATATTATGTATTAGCTTTTCTATATTATGTATGTTAAATAACAGTAAAATTAAGCTAATACATTACACCTAATCGATTCAGTGCTGCTATTAGACATAAAATCGATTTTTTTCATAGACTTCGATTTATCGACCGCATCCCTAAATCATAACCGTCGCATATTTTCTGACATCTGACATTGCGACATTTGCGAATACATCCGCGGTCCGTCTGTGTTTTATTTTTCAGATTAATTTCACAAAATATAAATAAGCAGGACTTGTTTATATTTTGTGAACTTTTTCTGCGTATATATTTGATTGTGCAAAAATGGCGAGTCGTAGTGTCACCCGGTAAAAAAGATGTATCAATTGTTCATTTTTGATAAAATCAAAATACACATACTTTAGAACAAGTGTCTACTCCAATGATTAACTTATTACAATCGTGGATAACTCCTCCTCAGGTAAGCAGACCTTATTTTCTGAATAAGTTTATTTTCTGAATTATTTTCTTCCAGATTTATTTTCTGAATAAGTAAAGAATATTAAAGTCTAAGAAGGCACCTTCTATGTATTTCCTGGCAAATGTTTATCTAATAATTATAGAGAAATATCTATTATTCCAAAGAAATATTTTAAACTAGCACCTGAAAATATCAGAACAGAAAAAACATTAAAGGCTTAAAAGACTTAGTTTTTGATTTCACAATTATTGTTCTAGCAGTCAAACCATTTAGAGTATAGGTGTTACTTCTATGAATATATTACAAACACTATTTAATTCATTGTTTTATTACAGCTGACTTCGGATTCTGTGCTATGTACAGAGTGTTTGACACTGCTTCAAGATAGAGTAAACACAAGCAGTGAAGGAAGTTTGTCTTTGCCTGCTTTTGGTCATAGAATAGTATGTTTTTCTTGTGGCCCAGTCTATTCTACGTACTACAAGAACATATCCTGTAAGACAAGATCGACATGAGAGAAACATTATAATTAGACTAGTTTCGCTGCACTTGGTAATTATTTTTGTTTATATTAAATTATATCTTATTGATGTTTTTCATTTTTAGTCTTCAATATTTGATACTGCTGGTAGTGTTTTTATTATTGTGTCCTAATAAACATGGTTTCACAAATAATTTCATAAAATATTTTTATTTGTTGTCACTATTATTTGTAAGATTCAACATACAATGAATATATTATATTACATATCACTTTTTAGATCTAAAGATTGGAAAGAGTTTGTGTTTCTTGCTGGAGGTCAGCTACAAGAGAAGTGCGACGTCATGATGAGCAAGACTCCAGTCGCCCTGGTCTGTCAAGAGGTATTTTGACAGATGCTGGATCAAGTGCAGATCTCAATATACCTCAGCCGCCTCCTCTTCCTCAATTAAACTATCATACTCCTCAATTACGACAAACCCAAAAATTATATCTTCTGTGTACAAACGTGCTGCAAGTACAATATACTAATCACTGTATATTTGTTAATTGTTTCTTTAATGTATGTATATAACCTTTATGTATAAAGTATAATTATTGTTATGACAATGTTTGAATAAAATAAAAATACATTCTGTTTGTTTTATTTTTGACTCCAGTCAACAGTATGAGCATATGTGTCCATTGTGAAAAGTATTGTAAGTGACAAAAATGTTACTTACATTTTTGCTTAAATTGCTTAAGAGACTTCCTCTTAATAATTATTCAACAATAATAAATACCCCTAGATAGTAGAGTATAGCGGCGGCTTTCAGTCACAACACAGTATGCGGGACTGAATTCGGTGATTATTCCATGAGCGGGTAACGGGTATTAGGTAAATATATACGCTATAATTCGAAATTCTTACTAATATAAGCGCCTTACTCTGTTTTTAGACAATACGACAAATATGACAATATGACAATACGTACTTTCAAGATTTTGAGGTTATTTTCGGTTTAATCAAATTACTCTGAAACCCCAGTTTTGTTTACAAAGAAATGTTTATAGGAGCTAATATGATAATCATAGACTGTAAAAAACCAAGTTTGGTTTTGACGCAACTTGGTACGGGATTCCATACATTTATGGGCATTCTCCTTTTCGCAAAAAGGTAATCTGTGTATCGACCGTTTTCCGGGATAAAAACTACCCCATGTATTAATCTAGCCAACAATCTCTCGGTCTGTAAAAATTCATCCAAAGAGGTTCAGCAGTATTTCCGTGTAAGAGAAAACATAAAACATTTCTAATATTAGTTTTTTTCTTTTATTAAATCGTAGGCAGGTCATATCCGAGTCCTGACTTCACTGCGACCCAAGTGGATCTATTGTAACTCCTTCCCGATACAGTACCGTCCCCAGCCCTATGCTGCTCATAAACTGAACGATATAGCTAGGGCTGGTGCTGCGAACTTCCTCTGTGGCAGAGTATTCGTGCTGCCCAAGGTATAATATTAGTACTCAACGCATTATTTTTTCGTAAATTACACTCTGATCTCATGCACATTCGGAAGTATTCCTTGAAGTAGGTAGTAAATGCGATTCTCGTGGATAACAAAATTACATCCTAGAACGTCGTAACGAGTTTAACATGTAGAACTCATGTGAGAACTTTTGAGAGGCGTATAATTGTATGCACGGGATTTTAAACTTTTAAATGTGTCCTTGGGCAACCATACGACATTTAAAACTGCCTGTGCCAGGCATTACAGTATTTCAAGAGTGGTTACTTCGCTTGGAGAGTACCTACTGTATAAATCATCCAATAATGGATGAAACGGTCTAAGTTTACTCTATGCCAAACATCAAAATCAGTCTAGCGGTTTGGAAGTCTATTCAATACAAACAAACATACAAAAAATGCTATAATACTTCTAACATTGTCATTATAGTTATTTATAAATTGCCACTTTTAAAAAAACTTACTAAAACTGGTGTAAAAATAAATACTGTGCTTCATGATTTTAATAAACTGGACGCGACAAAACTCCATAATAATAATTTTCCGATTTACAATGATATGCGAAATATTTAAGCGGCAGTGAAAGACGTCAAGTCAAAGTGGACCATAACTTACCTATAATAGAAAGTGCGCCAATCCAAACAAAGAGTCATTGAATGGCAAGTAACAATGAAATTCATTGGATTCCTAGCTAGCTACTTGTTACTTATCGTCGCTGTCGAGTCATTATTCTTCAGTAGAAATGGAGAGTGCTAATAACCCCGTTTAGATGTATTGACCTTAGCACACAATAAAATTGCAAATGATAGTGGACATGTAACATCTTGACCTTAGATTTAGAACACAATAAAATTTCAAATGATGGTGGACATTTATCAAGATTTGTAAGAAGCATAAGCTTATACTCCTACTGCTTTTATTAATAATCACTGTCACCGACCACTGCAGGTCGATTTGGTTAAATGGGTAAATATTACAATAATACAGTTTCGATGCCGTCTCGATGTGTTAAAACAGCAAAACGGTATTCTCATCGTTTCCAACCAACATCAAACGCGTTTTGATTGATCCAAACCCCAAAATCAGTTTATGATCTCGAGATGATTCGTTTATAATTCATCGGAAGGTAATTTGAAGTATAAGTTAAATACGAGAATTGCGGTTCTGATGTCCACACTGCTCGAATATTCTCATTGGGATAGAGATAAGGTGGTAGCCTAAGCCACGCTAATCAATTTACTGTGGGTTGCCAGACTTCACGTGTGAGAAGATTTCTTCGTGATTTTTTTCTTCACCGTTTGAACGTGTATAATATACAATATACTTGGGAAATTAGAAACATCTTAGCATAGCATTTTAATGGCGAACCTGCAGTCCAAATAAAAATATTTACGCATTGGATACGTTGGAAAACTTACTTGACATACAAAGACAGCAACATGGATTAGATTATCCGTTGCCTAAATAATTTTATTAATATGTGTGAGTATCAGTGTAACCCGAGCGATCTACCACCTGGGCTAGGCTATATACGCTCAAGTACTCCTTATATAATAATAATCAAAAGTTAAAAACTATAACACGAATACGTAAACTATATAGCCTATGTTACCCGGGCTATTATTACGAATCTACTGACACCTCATTTATTAAAATCGAAAAAGTAGTTGAGGCGCAACGGAGAAACATACATAGAATGCCAAAATCATTACCCTTCATTTTGGCTTCACCAGAGTCGGGTAAGAAATAGTGATATTCCAGTAGCTCAATACTAGCAAAACTTGAGTATTATGCAATAATAATTGCAAACAAAACAGGTGGCCTTGAATGAGGCGAGGTGCGGTCGTTGCACGCACCGGATGGACACAAATTACCGACTAACACGGAAACTAGTCTGAACGTTCATACGTGACAAATAAAAGAAGCCATCACAGTGATGGAAGTCTAAAAGACACGTTTAATTGTTTAATTGTCTCAATGAATTCAAAGAATTCAAAGAGTATCACACTCTTATAATAAGATAAACAAACAAATTTAGATTTTAGACACTTTATAACAACCGTGCTTGCGAGTGTATCTGGAGGCGTATCCGAAACGTTGGACAAAGAAAATAGCTACGAGAATATCTAAATGGCTCTAGAGAGGCTAATGCTTATAAGTATTGTATTTGACAAGCACTAATAAAATTTCTCACACCATTATAGAAATTGAAACTGCACGAAGCTAAAGGAATTATGGCGCTGCAAACTCTCGCTTGAATATATCGCGTAATTAGGATCGCGAGTTCGAAGTGTGAAACAGTTGGAATCCAATTTGCAGACGGCACTTCATCTTATTTATCCATCTAAAAATATACTTTATCTAGAAAAATCATTATTTTAATATTTGATCTGGTAAATTTTACATCATGCCAGTTTATTTCAACCTGAAAAATAGAAAAACTCTTCAAATATTACAAATATTAAATTTAGAACACTCGATTTAAAGGTCAAAGAGCGAATCTAAAAGCCCAAAAAATTTAAGAAGCACAAATAGCTGACGTACCATTTACATAAATCCAACTTTCATAAATGCCCAAAAGCATTTCGACTTAGTATTCGTGAGATTCTTCACGTACCTACTCACATGCAGCGGACATGCATTCAATACATTTTCTTCACACTCGTAAATTATTATCAACGGCGAAATTTAACTTTAACCAGGTCTTATTTTACGTTTGCGCTTTTTAATCTGGTACGATTGCCCAAAAGGGAATAGTATGAATAATGTATAAACTGTAATTATTTACATACACATTGTTTATAGAGGCTACGAGAGCAACGTCCTCTCCGAGTTCAGATTGTAGATAGAATTGCATAAGAACTTCTATGAACTCAACAAGATTTGCTTGTGTATTATTTTATTATTCAGTGAAAATGTTTTAAAAAAGTAATAAAGCCTCTGCGGTGCCGTTATTTTGGTCATCTTAACACGAACGTTTTCCAGAATTAAACAATTCCTTTCCAAGAATCCAATGATTTGGCTGCTAAGTTTAAGTGATTTCGTAGTTTTTGTTATAGATAAAGTTAGCTAGTTCGGCATGATAAAAATGACCGCTTCCACAAGACAAGTTGTATGATTATCTATCTCGTACAACAATAGATGTATTATTTTACTTACTTTCCACTGCAGTTGCTGTTTATGACTATTCTAACCCAGTTCTTGGTTTGTGTACTTTGAGTACTATTTCTCCTTTCTCTTCCAATTCGTAAGATACGGCTTCTATCGACTTTCTATCCGTAATGCGTACTGATTAATTAGACACGATTAGTGTCGATTGTGGTTTGATGTGGAAGATTGCCTTCTTGGGCGTTTATCAAATTTCTGACGCGAATCACTTTCAAAAGTTTCGTTATCACTGTTTTGGTCACGTTCCCAAATTGCGATTTTTAATGAATTTTTATTATTTTCTCTTTGAATACGCAGAACGATTTCCAAACGAAGCGTATCACGATTTCGCTTATTTATATTGGTATTCAAAATACAACTTTATTTACGCAAAAATTTTATGATTTATGAGATGAAAAATCTATAATGTATAATGGTTTTTCAATTTTCTCGATAAGTTTTAATACCACAACGTTTTTTGTAATGTATGTATTATAATGTGCTGCATGTTATTATTAATAACTATTATTTCTATTTTCTTATGCACTTAACTATAAGGTTTTCGTGTCTTCCGGGTTATATTGAGGTGTCCATATTATATCTGTTTTGCCGAACAAATTCATCATCCACGATAGCCAGGGTATTCCATGATAAATGTACATACAGTCTTGCAGTCGACAGGCTTAAGACGTAACTTCTACAAATAACTTTATTTCTCATGTGTCTGATATTAATCATTTTCCATCAAGCGCTTAATAAGTTACAACTCGCGTTCTCATCTTCTTTTAAAACTAATTAGTTTAATTTTTTTTGCGCGCAATTTTTTGCCCGCGGTGACTTCAAAACCTGTATTGCATTACAATTATTCTAGTTTATAATCTCTAGTTGAGTTCTTTACAATCCGATTAATCCCAACGCACCTGCTTTTAGGGTTCTCTATCTGAAAACCGTCCCTGCATGATGCATCTCTTTAGTCACAATAGATCAGTAGTTATTTTTACTTTCAATATCAGTTACTCGACTATCTGTTTGTTAAAGATGTTAGGTCATTAAAACACCTTCTCGAGCACCCCCGTTTAAACGCATTTTGTGCTTAAGCTTACCATTAGGGTGCGAAATGGAGAATTCTTAATTCTAATGTGATTCGTACTTGACCAATTTTTTTTTCACATAGAGAAATATTTAAAAGTAAGCACTAAGCATTATATGATGGTAATCAATTAATGTCGCAGCTCTTCATTAACTGGTTTAATTTGACAAATAGAAAATGGAAACTGAGATGTTTAGATTAAATGAGGGAGCCATCCATTCAAATGTCGTTAGAATTCTTTGAGAATGCTGCAGCGGCCAGCGCTCAAATTTTATAAACTTAATCAGCCTCGTAAGGTTCTACGCACATTTCAACTGAATTTAAGAATAAATTTTATAATTCAGTTGAAATGGGCGTGGAACTTTTAAAAACTACAATTCAGCTCCTTCAGAATTTTAAGTAGCAAATTTCAATGTTATTGTGAACTAATTTGAATGTTAAGCTAAGCTTACTAATTATTTACTCTGTATTTTATCGCCGTCTAATAGGATGACATATAAAATAACTAATATCAATTTTGATAGGCAGTTAAAAGAAAAAGAAAAGATAATAAAAGTATTCTTGGACTAAATATATTAATACTAGATTAAACTGTACTTTTTCAGGATAAAAAGTAGCCTATGTGTTAATCCAGAGTTTACACTACTATCATACCAAATTTCATCACAACCCATTCGTCGTTTTTGCGTAAAAGAGTAACAAACATGCATTCATCCATCCAACCTCACGAACTTTAACAATTATAATAGTAGCAGGAACTAGGATGTAAGTCTATTGAAATAACGTTCTAGGTGCATGGGAATATTATGTACTCTGTAGGTATTTCGAAAACAATAAGTTGAACAAAAGATTCTAGTAAAAATTAACGTTTAGTCTTGATGTTGATAATGTGCGAAGACCTTTCAATTCAACATTTCTACGCTAATTTTATGAACACTCAATATTAATATCGTAAATTTGTAGACTCTAACAAGTTGTTAAATTATACAAACTCCGACTACGCAAGAGGTATATTACGCAAGTATTTATATTTACTACAAATATAACGGAACAAGCTATTAAAAAATTCTGATGCAAAAGGAAATATACCGGAATTTTCAAAAGCCAACGCTTGGGACGGTAAAGGTAACTTTTCGATCTACGCACCGCGACTCGAGACCGAAATAGGGTCGCGGAGCCACTCCTTAGTATGAATTTATATGGAGCACTAAACAGTCCCCGGGACCCGCGTCGCGCGACTGTTGAGTCAGGCAAGAGAACCCGATTCCCGGGTTTGCTGGTCGCAAAATAAAAATCGTTCGTTTAAATATGAAAATAATTAAGATCTTTGTTACTGACATCACACTTAAATAGTAGTCATAGTAATATACTATACGTTACTATGACTGTCATGAGTAGATATAGTGAGTAGCTAATCAACTTAGCTTGCTGTAATGTGTGTCCTAATAAATTGTGTATTCATTAGTGCACATGACGCGCAACATGTACCCTTCATGTTGCCGACCTACGTCAACAAATGTGCGCTTGACCGGCCCGTTAGATTTTCGTAGCTACGACTCTACCGTTTTTTGTATGTGTACTTTTTTGTCGAGAATCAACATGGTTGACGCCCAGACAGAAAATTCGTCAAGATATGTACACACTGCAATGCGTTATTAATGAAAAATAGAAGACACATTTTGCAATTATCTATAGGTAAATAGGTAGGTAGGTAGGGTAGGTAGGTAAATAAAAAAATAGGTAATACTAATATTGTAAGGAGGAAAAAATGTGTTGATTGATTGGGGAGGTACATAGGCTACTGTTTCTCTCGGTAAAATGTACGGTTTCCGTGAGATACGGCCCTTTTGCGCGCACTAAGTCGCGGGCAACATTTTGAAAAAATCAAACACAACATTTCAGAAGAAAGTAATTCTAAAAATCTTACTATTTAAAACAATAATTTTTATCTAATATCAAACCTTATTTGTACAAATTATATTTCTACGTTATCAAATAATAAAAAAGTTACTTACATAAAATATCGTCACAAATAAACTTTGAATAAATTAAGCTGTCGCTGAACCCCACTGGAATTAATTCGGCTACAATAAACACGGACTCAATAAAAGAAAAAAGATAAAACATACATAATATTAAAATGTATAATATTGTCTTAAAAAAGAGAGTTATTATTTTATCCCAAGCGCCGACGTGAACCAAGATAAAAAACGTTTGAACTAGTTTATATGTTGTTTGTGGCTATTTAAAAGCTTGCTCGGTATTAATACATTTAAATTGTTTATAATTTTGTGTTAATTTGTGTGTAAACGAGGCACAGTTTATTAAAGTATAGTTACCTGGAAACGGTACAGTTGATGTTACTTTTTTTACAAAACAAATAACATAATTACATCTATGGACGTCCCGTGGTAAGTTCTCGAAGAACTTGGGTTATGGCTACCAGACAGCGGAAATATATTTGATACTACCCGATTCCCGCGGCTCCGCCCGCGTAAATATAGTATCCCACGGGAATACTGTACTTTTCCGGGATAAAAAGTTGTAGCCTATCTTTTAATCCAGAGCCTAAGCTACTACCATACCAAATTTCATCAAAATCCGTTCAGTAGCTTTTGTGTAAAAGAATAACAAACATCCATCCTTCCATCCATCCTCACAAACTTTGACGTTTATAATAATATTAGTAGGACTTTTACACTATCCATTTTATATTTAAGATTTTTAATATACAATACACATACTTATTTAATACACATCCATGATCCAGGAACACAGAAAACTTGTTTGTTCTCTGGCGGGATTCGAACACGCAACGTCCGGCATGAGCGCCTACGCACTCACCACTGAAGTACTCAACAGTCTCAACTCAATCTCAACAGTCAACAAATGTAAATGCACTAAAACTGTTTACTTTTATCTTATGTTATGTCTCGGTTGATGTATCGTAATGATAACGACAAGGAAGTAGCAAATGTAATCTCTATATAATACTAATTTTCAATGCAATCGCACTTGTCTGTTCCTATTTCCATTGTAACGCTTGATGAACACGCATTAAATGTATCAATAAGATAGTTAAACAATTTGTTCAACTACGTGAAAATAAAATATCTTATTTTATCGAACAAAAAGATACGCTTAGATACTTGTGGAAGAAGCCTAGGAAACTCTTGTTCTTAATAAATGATGACTGTTTCTAATTTTAAGTATCTATGTACTAGAGGTCGCGGTCGTAATTGGTATGGTCGAAAGTCGCCCATACTATTCCATATAGTATTTATTTTTTAAGTTTAAAATTTATAAGCCTTAACTTTACTATTATTTTTCTGCCTCTAAGATTGAAAATAAAACGTTTTGAAGGACCTCATCGGTCGGGCTCTTGTCACCGCCGGAGTGCCAGCTGTGCTGGAACCCTCTGGTTTGGCGCGCAACGATGGCAGGAGACCAGGCGGTATGACCCTGGTCCCTTGGAGAGCGGGACGGGCTCTTGTATGGGACGCTACTTGCGTCGATACACTTGTTCCGTCCCATGTCCAGGGCACCTCGAGTACTGCAGGTGCGGCCGCCAATCAGGCGGAGAACCTCAAGCGGCGCAAATATGAGAACCTTAGTGGGGATCTCATATTTGAACCGTTTGAGGTTGAAACCCTAGGTTCATGGGGTCCGGGTGCTTACAAACTTTACAGAGGAATTTCCAGAAAACTAATTGAGGCCACCCGAGACCCCAGAGCCGGCATCTATCTGGCCCGAAACTCTTTGAGCCTTCTAGGAAATCTGCATGGTGGGGACGATCTGAGAGATTTCTTTTCATTGTAGCTTTTTAAGTTTTTCTAGTATTAATATTCTTTTTAGTACTTTTATAATTTGTAAATATTTTAAGGAAGTTACAACTATAGATATTATAAATAAATAAGCATTCCAGTAACTACAAAAAACAATTTTTTTTTTCTATCTTAGAGGCAAAAAATCCTTATGGCAATGGTTATTAACACACTACCGTGCGCACGGTAGTGTATGTTAAAAACCTGAGGTAGTGTGTGTTGTTGCTATTTTTATTAATTTTATTTTTAAGCACTGTTTGAAAACTATTAGCTTACTTCACGCCTTCCGCCACATCGACTTTAACTGTGCCAAATATCATACTTCTCCGTTCGCACAATTCTCGTAAAAGTGTACTGAAAGTATTTGCTTTACATATTAATATATTATATGACGATGCCGTTTTATCTCGGCGAAAAGATCATAATTTGAATTAAGCGAAATAAAATGACTCCACATCTCAGTTCCGTGTGACTCAAGTCTCAATTCGGTGCATAGTACAATTTGATGCTTAAAATTTACATGAAAGTGAAAGCATTCGTATTGTTCCCTAAAAACGTTTACGTTTTGCGAAGGCTCGCCCGCTTGCGGTCACCGCGGCTCACTAATGAGAGGAAAGTTGCTACGTGATTACTTTTTTTGCATAAATTCTCCACATTTTTTTTTATCACCTCAACTGTTTTTTTTTTTTGTATAATTACTGGGAAATTAGATAACATAAATTATAGTGAACGTGGTATAACTAATAAAATGCGTTATGCTTTTTAATGATGCAAGAAATGTGATATGGTAGTGTAAAGTTGGTTAACAGTTACTTGACCAATTTAAGATGGGTCGATCGCCACCTAACAACCTACTAAGATGTTGCAGGCATTTTATTAGACATTAACTAAAATTTAAAGCATGCTACTAGTTTATAAACTAATATACTTACTTATATTATAAATTTCCATATAAGTATACGTGAAGCGAAAAAATTGACTAATTTTTACGAAAATAATGCAAACGTCGGAGTATGAAATTTGGCATAGTTAAAGTTTATGTAGAGGTATGCAGGAAGCTATTTTATAAATAACAGTAGGTGTTGGTTAGACACAATTGTCAATATTTCCTTCGCAGTCCATAGACGACATTCACATATTTTTTGCTGTCCATCTAAGAATCGAAAGAATTAAAATTTAAAATATGAGGTGTGGTGTGGAACACTATAGGATCTCTAGAATGAATAGATATTAAATATAATATTTATATTCGACGCACCACTAATTTATGTCTATTTAATCTAATAGGCTTTTCTAAGATGCCTTTGTATACCTGAAACTACTATGCGGTATTTTAAAAATTGTTATTGCAATGAAAATAAAATAATTACTATGTTATTATTAAGTTTCTCGTAGCATACAACTGTTGCTTAGACAGTTCTTGTTGTTAGTTGCGAGCTTTATGCTGAATGTAAAGTATTCACTCGCTAATTACCTCGTCTTTGTCAAACAAAGAGTAGAGATCCCCTTTGTTATTGATGTTTTTGTCCCTAAAAAATAATGACCCGCTGTTTTCTTTTCTTAGAATTAATGATGTTTTCCAAAACCCATGCTTCAAATAGAACGTTTGTAATTGCTTCTATTAATAAACGAAAAATAGAGCTACCAACGGCATATCTATGACTAGAATACGCTCAATATTGTAATATACACTCCCTTCATGAACAGTTTTATGCAAATATAACAGGAATGGACACTGCCTACGCCTTGTAGCTACTTTGTATCCTGGTTTTTATATAAATTACGTAGCAATTATACACATCGATGTTTCTTATGGGGTTTACTCAATCGAATCGGTCTTTTTTTTGCAGGTGCATTATTTAAATTCTATACTACGCTTGTGGGAATCTGCCTTCATTTTCCACAACCCAATAACCTTTCTACACTCATTGCCCTCGCTCAGTTCCCACAGCACGTTGAAAATAGATATCTAGTATACGCCAATAGTTATCTATTAACAATTTTCATTTAACGTAAATCTACTCGCAGTTTACACAAATAGATATTAGTATAATAATTTATATCTAATGGAAATGCAGTTGCGAGTGAAACCGGACACATCATGGCTATTAGACTGTAACGGACAGTTTGATAATCTGTTATATCTACTAACCTCTTTATTTGTTTGCTCGTTGATCTTGACGTGGTTCTGCTGGGGTTTGTCCCTCAAGGGTAAGTATCCTTCCCGGCTGTCCACCGGCTCTGCTGTACTGTCGATCAGAGTCGTCGATTCCGTCCCCGTGCTCGTCGCTTCCGTCGACCGATCGACCGTCGTCGTCACCACTGGCGCCGTGTCCTTGACAACTTCTGTCGTCGCCGTCGTTTCAACCCCCGACACAGTCTCGGTGCTATCACTGTTCACGTTAACAGTGGACTCTGTTTCTTGAACGGGCGGCGTTTCAGTAGTACGCACCGTACGTATCGTATAACGCTTCGGCGGTTTTGCAGTCGTTGTTGTTACAATGTTTGTTGTTTGGGTTGTTTCTGTTTTTACAGGTGGATTTGTTTTGGTCTCGACTGTCGTGTCCGTCGCTATGTGTTTGTGGGAGGATTTTTTTGTCTTAGGTTGTGTGGTCGTTGTCAGTTTAGCGGTGGGTATCGTGACTTTATTTTTGTTGTGGCTCCTCCGGCCCGAAGTGGTCGGGCGCTCGTCTATCGTCGTCATGGTTTGGTCGTCGATGGTCGTCGGGGGTTGTCGGTCGGCGGGCGGATCGAGGTTCGACTGTTTTGGGGTTCGCGACGGTGGGAAAAAATAATCCATGATCGACGGCGACTTGTTGCGGTTGGTCGGTATCCAGGACCAGGGGTTGAAATCGATGAGTCGCGGTTGCGGCGCGTCGGCGCTTGCGCACGCGAGAGCGGCCAGCGCGAGGAGAGCGACTGCGGTGCGTTTCATGGCTGTGCGCGTGCGGCCGCTCGGACGATCGGAGCGGGACTACGCGCTCGCCGAGACTGAAACCACCGCCGCTGCGGAGTCATGATGGGGTCGAGCGATGCAATGGAATCGCAAACGCGAAAGTATAGTTTTTGAATCAGCATTAATGTCGTATAATTGTTTTATGGATAATTCCGACTGGTATTATGTAGCCTGAGGCAATAGTATGACGTTAATTTTGCACGGTTTTATTATGTATTTTTCCAGCAAAAAAAATGTTTTAATTACTTTCATCGCATTTCTTAAATCGTATAATCACGTAGTACCAAAATAAACCTAGAAAAAAAAATATAGTACCAAATGCAATCTATAATTGAATTAATTAAATGTCATCAATAGTAATCAAACAAAATATTAACGCTACATGAAAGGAGCGCACTGATAGATATCAAACATTAATCTTAGCAAATTGCAATATAATTGCTTATTCATCAATAGAATGCCATTAAATTTGCAGTCAGCGCCGCATGTTGACGGACATTCAAAGAACGCGACTTCAGGTAGAGCTATTGGTGGGAGGTATTTTCTATTTGACGATAACATTCATATTTCTCTTTAAATTCCAGGAAGCTTCCAGCAGAATGTCAATTGAGTTTTCTGTTGGGAATGCCTTTATATATTTTCCGATTATGCATTATTTCATGCGCTTTTATTGCACCGTACTGATTATAATAACAATCGATACTCATTAGCTTCCCATGGACCATTATGATCAACCTTTGAAAATCCTCTAAAACTACTAATTTAGATAAGAAATTATTTATAGGTATGTATATTCAATCTATTGCTAAGTTGTAATGTAAGGTCGAAACAAAAGAAGTGCGTTCACATTCGCAACCATAGTGCCAAAATAATATCACTTACCACCCGACTACGGCGAAGCCCAAAAAAGGGTAATGGATTGGTCATTCTGTGTATGTTTGTAAATATGTAATCACTATGTATATTGTATGTTCAATCGTAGCGCCTAAACTACTGGATCCGATTTTAATGAATGGGGTGTCAATAAATTCGTAATAATGGTCCGGGTAACATAGGCTGTATTATATAATTAACGTAGTCGGGTCACCATATTTATTTATACATGAAGCAAAAAATTCAGTGCAATTTTACGAGAATTGAGAGAACGGACGAGGATAATATTCGGCAAAGTTAAAGTTTATGTGGAGGAACGTGTGCAGTTTTTTTTTTTAAATTGTCCTTATAAATACATAAAATTAATAAAAAAAATAATGACAACACACACTACCATAGATTTTAACACTCCTTCGGTGCGTTTGATACTCGTAGACACAATTTTGTTACACGTTGACGTTTGTCAATCTGTCACAATATTTACATTTTTTTTTCTATCTAAAAGGCAAAAGAACCTTTATAAAGTTCAAACTCAAAAATGATATGAATTATTATGGGCGTATTCCGACCACAGAGCGCCCTCTAGTAGTTTTAAAGTTTTCATGATTATTTTGCGTTACGGTGAGCAGTAAGCACCCAGAAAATGTTCGTGATTCATTTTTTTACTGTTTATTCTGTGGTCCAGTTACCGCTATTCAATCAAACTAATAGATCACCGCCACACGAACTGAAATTGATAAAGAATCGCACCGCAAGCGTGTCATTTTCGTGGATTACACTTTTTTGTACGCTCTATTTATGTTACGCCTGTTGGTTTTGTGTTGGCTCGATCGCGTGGGTTCACCTGCGGTTCTGTTATTTTGAAATATCATAATCTATCTATATTCTATCTATGTGTATATAAAAGGCAAAGCTGATTGGCTGATGCAGGTATCAACGCGCATGCCAAACCCTTAAGGCTAGAAATTTGAAATTGAAAATTCATATGACGTAGGCATCCACTAAGGATGTATTTTTCAAAATTCAACCCTATAGATACAGGGATAAGAGTTTGTATGAATCTTTTTATTCCTTGCATGAAATTTCGTATGAATTGAGTACGGAGAAATAATGAGTTACGATTTCAGCGTTTTCTAATATGCAACCCCTAAAATAGTAAAATATAGGATGAAAGTTGTAAATTATTATAAAGGTATCGTTTAAACCACAATTTCACGCGGGCAAAGCATTTGCCCGCGGAAATGTGAAATAGAGGGGTCACCTGGAAGGTTAGGGAAAATTCAGATTTTACACTGTTTTTCTTCTATAATTTACCTGTGATTCTAAAATGAGCGCTATAATTAATTTTTACTCTAGAATGTACCTTTAGGTTTTTTTTTTCTTTTGAAACATTTTTTTCAGTTTTGGAATGATCTATATTATTAAAAAAACTATTTAATTTAGTATATACGTAATTAGTAAAATAGTAAATATAATACGATAGGGACAGGGAAATAATAATTTTCCTGAAGTACTTTTCCTGGATTACCTAAAATCTGATATACAGTTACGTAATTTAAATAAAAAATTAATATTAATATTTAATAATGAAAAGAAGAAGTTTGTTTTCTATTGTTATTTTTTTATGTACACTATAAAATATTTTGCTGATTAAAATTTATTACTCGTAACATAAGTACAGTTAAATTTCCGAGAATTTTTCACCAACTGCACCTTAATTTCAGGCGGGTAACGGTCATTTAGGATATTTGATAAGAATAATCGTTATTACAACACATAAGTGTCACCCAAGCCCTTGGGGGGACTTGTTCACAGGGAGCCGATCTTTCGCAACTTATCTCCCCGTAAACCAGTTTTTGAAAATGTAGACGAGTTGAAGCTCTGAAAATCTATAGAAAATAATTCTATTAACTCGTTTGCAAAAAGAACACGTTTATTTCGTCAGAGAGGAGAAATTTTTAAAAAAATACCACGATAAAGACAGTGGCGTGCACAGGATTATGACACCGGGTATGCGGCGAAGTACTCGGTCACAAAAACTTTTTCGTTTATAGATTTTTAGCATAGCTACAGCCAAGCGACGGATCTCTAAGTCGAAACCATGCCAACAGAGCAAGTCTTAGATGTACTACTATTCATGTACACCTTCTACGGCAACGCAGACAAAACAGCGATCGATCGTCGCGGCGGAAGAAATTCTAATAAGTAAAATAATAATCATATTTTAAAATATTATAACTACTCACCAGTCAGTCAGCTTCAATTTTCACATATTCAAGGTTCCGGTTACTTGAGATTACTAGCAAGATTTCGGCCACCTCAAATATCTTATCCAAGTGAGTGAGGCCGCGGAATAGAAATTATTTAAATCTGAATATCCCGAATCAGTCCACACTGTACTAGAATTACTAAATAATATGCAAGGAAAACAATATAATTTAATCGTGTGTACACAATCACACCCGGTTATACGATTTATAACTTTTAACATGAAATTTTCGAGTTACATTATTTTTTTGCTGGTTTAATTGTTGTAACTCGGGTACACACCTACCTTTAGACAGAATTTGAATCTTTTCACTGAATGACAATTGTGAGAACGTGTTATTTTTAATTTTTAATAAACACACATTATCAACGCAAACCTCACAATCAAATGTACACACTTTCAAATGTTAAAATGAAAAATCTTTTAAAAAAACTATAAATAAACAGGAGCGATTAAATTGTAAACAATGCTTATCACATGAAATATGCAATATGGCCCCCGCAAACACAAAACATTTCTTCGATTTAAACAAATAAAACCTTATTAAATAAAAATGCATGTTATGTGCATAGATAATTCATTAGATTCAAGTCATATTGGTTTTAGTCGGATTATAGGCAACGAATAATTTCCGACAAGCCAGTTCGGCGGTATACGGAAGCTCGCCGAACCGAGCTCCCAGCTCGGCTCGGCGAGGTTCGGCTATCACCTGCTGCATGAGTTACCGGTATATAATCATGTCGATATTCATGGATGTGTGCGTTTGCGAAGTATGAAAATTACACATACATGCGATGCTTTGTTCTGTAGCACGCACCGGCATTAGTTGCTATTTATAAAATATTAGGCGTTTTTAAGTTATTATATTTTTTAAATTAATTTATTTACTATTAATTAAAGTCATCTAAAACGTACGTTTTATTAAAATATCTGTGAATGACAAGTAAAGCACTGCATTTCTGCCTATATGGAGCGCACGCCCCTGGATAAAGACTACTTCCACCGATATGCCTACTACTACTACGACGACGACGCGACTAGCCTAAAACCCTAAAATAGGCTTAATTTTATCGATAAAACACGCCGCTTTTGGGGTCGCAACCCCAAAAGCAACGCTCGATTACCCGGGGTACTATTAATAAACTTTAGATGTTAAGAATAACACTACATAAATACGTGATACAAATCATTTGCGTTAAACCTGCACTTTTCATCCAGTTTTTCTAAAGGTCCATCTGCGCATGTAGATGAGTGCGCCACTAAGCTATTTGTTACCTGTCAACCGCATCGCAGCTTTTGCGCCGCGCTCTGATTTATGGCGAAAACTTCGCCAAAGAACTGCAGCTCACAGCTGTATTATGTAGACAGTTGGGTGACTAAACGGTATTTAAATACATAAAATAGCCATATACAATACACCTATAGGCTACTGATATCGCAAGCTACATCCTACTACTTTTGTTGCTTTTTTACGCAAAAACTACTAGTATGATAGTAGTTTATGCTCTAGATTAACACATAGGGTACTTTTTATCCCGAAAAAGTACAATGTTCCCGTGGGATACAAAAGATAGCATTAGATTTACTTAGTGCAAGAAACACTTAGTTCCCGAATGGAGTGTTTCTATGCGAGCCATGTTCCGTGCATTTCCATTGTGACCGCACGTCAAGATTTAAGTAATGAAAAGCGATACGGCCATGATTAATTCCCCATTCAAAACAGCTCGATTTGCATGAAGCCAAATGCTCTCTCAAATACAAATAGCTTAAATGATAAGTATTATTTACTGCTGAAATTCAAATGAGCAGACTCCTCGGTTTTACCTTCTTGTAACAATTTGAATTCAACATTAAAAATGTTTTATTTCAATATAGGTTTCAATATAATATAATAACCGCAATAAATCTTCCCTCAATATTGGCTGTATTTACATTCCCCATGGTCTTGGACATCGTGATGCCCTTGGTACATTTTTTGATATAACAAACAAACTTATAGTGGATTATCCCAATGACTTTTTCTAGTCACAGGAGATTTTAATATCTCTGACGCTGAATGTAATTTCTCATATAAAAATATTTCCTTAACCGTAAATAACAGTACGTCAGTACAACTTTTCAATGCATTTATGGCTTTTATAAATTTAAAACAACATAATTTCGTTAAAAATATTAACGATCGAATTTTTGATCTAATATTCAGCAATACAAACATTGAAGTAACATGTTTTGACGATCCTTTACATTCAGAAGATGCCCATCATAAATCTCTGTTAATTACTATATCAGCAGATTTAAATGAGTATCTCAAACCAAATAATAATACCGCATATAATTTTAATCTAGCAAATTTTGACAGCATAAATGATGAGCTTTTAAAAATAAATTGGAATTTTTTTTTTTTTAAGTGTCCATGGAAGAATGTATTTTTAAATGTCAATTTATAATCAATTAAATAAATTCATTCCTAAACGCGTAGTACGATCTTCCACTAAATCTGTCCGATCTGGTACACAAAACCTCTAAGAAAATTACTTAATGAAAAAAGAATATATCATAAGCGCTGGAAGCTTTACAACAACCCTTTAGATTTTGAAACTTTTAAATTATTAAGAAAACGTTCAAAATTATGGAACTAGAAAATTATAAAAAAATATATAGTAGACTCTGAAGACATGATTAAGACGAATCCGAAATGCCTATGGTCATATTATGTAAAGTCGAACTTTAATTTTGGTGAACTGCCACCAAAAATGCATTAGAAAGATAAACATGTCACTAATAGAAGAGATATATGTGACTTGTTTAATGAACACTTTCATTCAGTTTTTGAACCCCCAACAGTAAACGCTCAGCCCATAAATAATCTACAGTCGCCTAGTAATCCCCTATTTGACATTGGAACTATTGAGATCACTGAAAACTTAGTAAATAAATTTCTAAAATCAGTTGATCCTAAAAAATGATGAGACTGATAGTGTACATCCGATTCTCGTAAGAAAATGTGCATCTACACTAACAATTCCTCTAACTATTTTGTATAAAAAATCTATATCAGAAGGTTGTGTTCCTTTGGCATGGAAAAGGGCCTGGATAACTCCAATTCCCAAGGGTTCTCTAAGCGATGATATAGAAAAATACAGACCCATCTCTAAGACCTGTGTAGGTAAAGATTTTAGAATACATTATTGCTCAACAACTATTTGCTCTTGTCCGTTCATTTATTTCTCCGCGACAACACGGTTTGTATAGAGGACGTAGCGTTGAGAGTAATCTTTTATCTTTTACGGAAATTGTTCGCGATACCTTTGATAAAAAATATCAAGTAGACGCTGTGTACACCGATTTTGCCAAGGCTTTCGACAAAATTTCTCACTACACCTTATTATTAAACTTTGGAATCTTGGTGTCCACGGCGATCTGTTTCGCTGGTTAAGTTCTTATGTAAATAACAGGTATTAGGTTGTTGTTTTAAAAGGCTTTACTTATAATTATAGGCAAATAACCTTTGGTGTGCCTCAAGGGTCACATTTAGTACCACTACTATTTGTTCTATACATAAATATAAATGTTTTAAAAAATAGCTTCACCCTTCTTTATGCCGACGATACAAAAGTATTTAGAGATATCCCATAACACACACCACTGTATACTTCTTCAAAATGATATAACGGATTTTGAAATGAATGTTTGAAAAATAACCTTTTCCTTAATCCTGAGAAATGTACTTTTAGCCTCAAACGTAAACCGATTTTATTTAAATATAATCTTGGTGGGAAATATTTTAAAAGAACATCAGAGATTTTGCGATCTGGGTGTCTTGATGGACTCTAAACTTAAATTTGTTTTACACATTAATAAAATATTAGCTAAGGCCTATAAACAATGGGGTTTTATTCTACGTATCTCTAAGCCTTTTGCAAAATTATTTTACCTACAAGATTCCATATTATAGCTATATCCGCATTCACTTAGAGTTCGCTAGTACGGTGTGGTCTCCGCAATACAAAACTCACTCTGAGAGATTGGAAACACTACAGAAAAATTTTTTTAAGTGCTTGGAATTTAGAATAGGTAACTTATATACTGATTACTAGTCTTCAATTTCGAGATATAACATACCACCCTTGGCAAAGCGCCATCTAGTTTGTGATGTTGTGTTCTTATTCAAAATAATTCATAACATTGTATCTACACCTGAGCTACTTAGAAGTATTGAAATTTGTGTGCCCCGGAGACAAGAAAGAAATGTTAGAAAAAGAAACCTTTTTAGTGTACCGCAATCCAGGACTTATAATGCTAATAATGCTTTTATTAGAAGGTCTTGCAATATATATAATAAGTATTTTGATGATTTAGATCTGTTTCATTGATCTTTAAGTAAAATGAAACAAAATGCAAATTACAAAATTAGAAACATTGTGATGTGAATCTTATCCGAATACATGTGTTGTAGCTTTAAGTTTTATATATTTAATACTTCTTTCTATGGTTTCTACTCTAGGTTTACGTTTCTTAATTATGTATTACTTTATAAAAATATTTTGTAATAAATAACTGTTTGTTCCTAAGTAAATAAAAAAAAACACTTACGGAATTGACTCTACGTGATGCCTACCACCTGTTCCAGAAGTAACCCGGCGAGAAAATCGGCGTAAGAAACTCGCACGGGGCAAAAAGATAGAAAATTGTTATTTTTAAAAATGTATATATTTTAACAATGTAATAACTATATCCATATAATATTAACAAATGTCAGGATACATAATATAGTACTTAGGAGCAGCCTTGCAGGTGGCCATCCTATTCCCAAGGTGTGCAGTCGTCAATAAAATCATTACATAAGCTTTAGCACATATACGTTCTTTACCCCTTTAAATTTATAAATGGATGATAGAATTTAATGTTTACTTGTTCTTTTTTCTTTTCAGGTAAGATCCACTGAAAGATGACAACCTCTTCACAGGTAGGCACTAGGCTTTGGCCGAGTGTATCAGAGGAGCTAAATTCACCGTTGAGTACTTAAACGCTTCCTAAACTAGGAGGCTCTCAAGACACATGCTGTTCGTGTCATTCCACCAAGCAGTGACAGTCACCGTCTGTGATTAAGGGTGCCTTTAATTTTAAGTAGCGAATTGGCTAGATGACTGATTTTTTATTGCTAAAATGAATAAAAGGTACTCTAAAATATGAGTTCTCAGAAGTAACAGTAAATGAAAAATCAATGTTTTCAGAGGTATAGCGATTTATTTTCAGAATTTCGCAAAACTCGTGGAAAACGATTCATACAAAAGTCGCCGATACTATGACGTCACGCGTTCCTAAAGTTGTATGAAGTATATAGGTCGCAAGAACATAATTGCTAGTATCTCCGAAATTTGAGCTTTATTGCACATACTTATTATAATAAATATTTTTGTATATGACGTTAGTAAACTGATGATGTAAGTTTTTTTTACTAAAATAGAAAAAAAACGTTCTTTTTTGTAATTTTTAGATATATCTCATTACAAAACTTCACATTTTATTTTTTTTACATTTATCAAGTAGCAACACCTCAATAAATTTGAAGATAGAGATTAAACAAAATAGTTAACATCTGCCCTATTTGGCGGTTAGTGTACCTAAGTAGTACCATCCATTTCAGAGATGTTAGTGATGTGACATTTCGGATCTGTGTATGGATATGGAGACGGGTATCTAGGAATAAAATTAATCAGTTTCAATTACGGTTTCGGATATTAAATGATTTCGGATTATCCGTTAATTTCGGTTATGGATATTAGGTTTATAACGTAAACATTTGGCCGCAAGCGCTAGTGAGTAAGGCACGGCCGGCAAATTAAATAAACATTTAATATTATACTCTGCCTGTATCCGTAATTATCCGAGGCTTTTATATCGGATTTGGTTACGGTTATGGATCGTTTTTCATGCGGATATCGGATAGTTTCGGTTACGGCTACTTTGCACCGGCACAGAATAGATAATAGTACAAGGTACAGAAGTCTCTCTGTTTTGATCTTCACAAATGCCGCCTTTTTATGTGCCTATATAATTATTATTAACAAATGGACCGCACGCGAGCAGCCGAAATTGAGCTCTCTGGCGCCGCGCGAAGGTCGACATTATTCCAAACCTTGTCAGATATTCCGAAAATAGGGTTGTCACTTGTCAATACTTTAATTAAATATCTTAGATTATACTATCAGATTTATACTCGACGACGATATAATATATAATAATAATAATGATATAATACATATTATATAGATACCATACAACATACCGACCGAACATAAATACCACGCAAGGTATACAAGCGGAAACTGTTATACCTATGTACCTATTAGATAAATGAATACCGAACATATAAATCAGTTTACACAGACACGACACGTGATTTTCTTTTGATGTAGGTATGGATTATATGTATGTATATGCAGCTACCTACCACCTATTTTAAATAAGCATATAATATAAAACTTTTGTGTGTATATTTAATAATTATATATTGTTATAGATCAGCCTCCGTGGTCTAGTGGTTAGAGCTTGGCTCTCGACTCGGAGATCGTGGGTTCGATTCCCGCATTGGAACAAAAAAATGTTATTTCCAAGTTTGGTTAGGACAATTCAGGCTGATCACCTGATTGTCTGACAAGAAAGATGATCCATGCGTCGGATGGGCATGTAAAAAGTCGGACCTGCGCCTAATCTCTCGCCAGTCGTGTCGGTTTAAATCTGTCCCACTGGGTTACGAGAGTAAAAGGAGGAGAGAGTGCTCTTGTGTACTGCGCACACACTTGGGCACTATAACATAACTCCTGCGTAGCTGGCCTGGTTTCAATGAAACAGGCCACCGTCACCGAAATCGGTGTGGGAGCTATTATTGTTATAGATTTAGGTACCATGACAGTAATTATAAATGAGTAATGATTATCGTACCGTTCGCTATCTTTCCCACTTGACGGAACCGAGAAAAACTGACAATTGTTTTTTTTTCATTATTCCGACAATCGGCTGCAATGCAGTATTTTTTTGAATACATATTTTTGCCAATTAAAATATGACACGCGTTTGCGACGTAAAGTGAGTCGTACTGCGTAAGAGGCGCGCGCGTGCGCCACGGCGCGGCCGGTCAGTGCGTGGCAAGTGGCAACCATTGAATCGCCCCAACGTTGGGGAGTCTCGGTATGTACTTGTAGCTCGGCGGCGGAACGGCGTAGTGACACCCCCCTGGCACCGGTTACCTGCCTAGCAGTGGCGTGGGGTTCCTATAACTCCATTCCTATCGGCTTCACTGACCACTTACCTTTCGAAGACCTCTCATCCAAATCCCTACCTAACTTCATGGGAAAGCCCTAGCCTGTATAAGGCTAGGGCTTCCCTATGAAGGCGAAGAGCCTTCGCTACACACGTAGGTACACTTCGACTAGTCTTGAGTCAGTAGAAGCCGATTTTGTGGTATGTATAATACTGCTCGTTAATTGGTGGACTAAGTAATTAATCCAATATAAGATGTTGCCCGCGACTTCGGGCGTGCTAAAGGGAATCCCGCGGGGACCGTATATTTTTCCGCGATAAAAAGTAACCTCTATATCTGTGCCAAATTGCGTCAAAATCGGTCTGGTAGTTTCGGAGCCTGTTCAATGCAAAGAAACATACAAACAAACAAATCTTTCCTCATCATAATATTAGTATAGATTAAAATCATTTATAAAACAAATTGCTGTGCGCTATGATTTATTAATCTTGTCTAATTAACAAATAAAAGTAAAATAAAGGTGTTTCCAACCAGACACTCGTACTGAAAATGTAGGAATTTAACATTAAATTCAAATTTAGTTCACATAATGCGCTTATTGTGAAAACATACTAACCTACATTCAAACTCATTCTAAGTAAAAACCGACCCGCGGTACCAGGAAGCCGAAATTCAACATTGAAAAAACATCCGACATTATTGTCAAAGCCAAGACTCGCTCCTAACCTATTTAAAGTATTTTAAGTAAACCGCTTTGAGGAAATCTTAATATAGTAAATGTTGAGCTAACGAAATACGACCTTGGGAAAATAAGCTATTACATCGTCTTTGTATGAATTTATCATATATAAATGTGTGTATATATAAATGCTGTATTTCCGGGCGATACTCGATACTTTTTCGGCATATACAGTGCAGTTAGCTACAGACCCGGTGTGCCACTATTGAACCTTATTGCCAAGCAATAAGATCGAAAAGTGGTACCTACACCGGATCTGCCCGCGTCCGTAACTAGCCTATTTCCTTCCCTGTGATCATATATGTACCAAATTCATCAAAATCGGCCTAGCACTTTTCCTGTTCAATGCAAATTAGTATAGATGTATTTTGCATAATATCATAATTTGATATGTCAATTACATTTTTTAATTCGATTGATTATTATGAAAAAGAACTGTTTTCAGATGGAAAGCCTATAGGTATAACATTATGCTTTATGTCTAGGTATTTAGTAACTTCTAGTTATTCGGTAGTCGTAGATCAATATTACAGGATATATTTTTAACCCGACGACATTACGGTAAGTAAATCCCATGGGTCGGGAGCAGGTACATAAATTGAGCCTATCTCGTTGTAATAAATACAAAAAGCCATTTTTCTATGCGTGCAATATTTTTTAAATAAATTCAAGCGTGATCTATGGTTTCAGCATTCCATTGTTAAAGCGCTACATACATCACTTGTAGCGACCGTCGGAAATTTTATGTATTCTATGGAATTTAGAATTTAATATAATAAAATAATTATAATAAAATTTTATATAGAAGACGTTGGGCGTTTATGACCCGCTGTTTAAAAAAGTGTCGGCCACAAATCAAAATATTAGATTTTAATTCAGAACCACGGAGAACTGGAGATAATCAATATATTATTCATCATTTTTTATTTTATGAATATTCGTTGGAATGAGTTTTGAGAGAGAATTTGCCCTACCTCCTGCAGATATGCGACTAGGGCCTGTAGTCAAGATGCATTCGATAATTGCGACGGCGAACTTCGAAATCAAAAATGTATGGGATTTTTGACATATTAAGTCATCGATAAGTGACATGTCGCTTGCGATGCGTTATGTCAAACCCCATACATTTTGTTTATAGGCCATGTGTCGTTCTAATCTAGGTGTAATTACGCTCGCATCTAGCTTAATTTTGTCTTTGGTCGCCCTAATAAATTGTTTCATAGAAAATGTGCAGTGTCCTTTTAAAGAAATACCTGCAAGGTGAAGGCCTCGATGTTCTTGGCCTTTCGACCAAATTTCAGCTCTACAGTGAGTCGGAGACTAAAAATGTAGTATTTCTTTTTAACCGACTTCCAAAACCGTGGCCGGTGGTGACTGTGGATATTTTCATTTGATTGTGATGCTTTAAATCAAGTTAACATAAACTATTTGCTCAATAAAAAGATAAACTAACTCTGTTTAGCAATTTTCTCCTAGAGAGTGGCAAACAATTCAAAATATTGTATGAACACTTTCACAGAAACATAAAAATCCGTAGCTAACGTAAACGTTAATGTTATTATTTGAAACTGTATGTCTGGGAGCGTGAGAAATATGAAATACACGACTCGATATTTACAGAAGCGCAAATTTCGTAGTGATGTTTTTTTTTACGATTTCATCCATGAATTGACGAAACTTCTAAAAATTAACATCTAATTTGTGTTCGCTTTGCAGTTAATTTTTCGTAAACATAGGACTAGTGCTTAGTTTTATATTCTTAAAACCTCAAAAAATAAATACTTGGCTTGTTCGCCTAATTCACTCTATTAACAAAAAAAAAACGTATTAAATAGACGTATCCTTATGGTTTATTTTACCAAATAAAATAATAGGAAAAAAAAATTGACTAACACTGAAACTTGTAGAAGCAACCATGAACTATACTAATTTCCTGTTTTCTTGCAATTAAATATTAAGTTTGTTGGGAGATACTTTTCTCTTTGTCTAGTTACTCTTAGTGTGAGAATGCTGCAGGGCAGTAACAGGACAGGACATAATAAGACATCGGTGCAATGATTGCCAACACTTTCGTTATTCAATCACGTGAAGACACCAATGAAGATATTATGTCATCACACTTTTCGCCTTGACATGCCTTGTCTATATATATGGGTTTGTGGCGGACTAATTAGCGCCACAATCCTGAATCGCGCTATCGAAGTTTTCTATGATCGGCACTGTATATACGACATCTGAAATTCATACAAGCGGACTTCGGCCTGGCCGAGCATAGCACCTCGCTCGGTCGGAGATCTCCGTTTGAGGCATCCACTCATCCCACATTAGTGGGATGAGCCACCCACCCCACCCCTCCGCACCACGCCAGCCAGCTTCAGGGGTACCTCGACTACCAGCCTCAACGCACCGCGGCCTGGTCGAACCCTCATCGCCTTCAACGGGCACTCTCACTACAACGACCGGTCAGCAAGCAGAGCACATCTCTCCTGGTCAGCACGTAGCACCGGCCCCGTACGGCAGCACTCCGACTCACTGGAGCCCGTGCAGCAGCAGCACAGTTCTGACTCACTGGGACTCTCTGGCACTGGCGACTCAAGCAAGACCACTCAAGATTCGCCCTCCGGTCTTCGGGGGGGAGTGATGTGGCGGACCAATTAGCGCCACAATCCTGAATCGCGCTATCGAAGTTTTCTATGATCGGCACTTTATATACGACATCTGAAATTCATAAAGTGGGCTTCGGCCTGACCGAGCATAGCACCTCGCTCGGTCGGAGATCTCCCTTTGGGGCATCCGCGACCATATCCCACAGGTTCATACCCAGCTCATGCTTAATAGTACTTATATGTTTACTCTTTTCGTTATTGTTTGAAATTTCGCAGAACACTTGTATTTTATATATTTTCCAAAATCAAGTTTTCAAATAAGACGTATGATTTGTGTGTGAAAAAAATATGTTTAGAAAAGCCACCAAACTATCGAGACTACGTCTATGTCTAGTGTATTATGTCGACTATGTCTATACAATAGAAAAAGCTAAGCTACACACAAAGGCATAGATCTCAACCGTCGTCGAATTTTCCATACAAACAATTAAAATTATGCATCAAAACAAGTTACGTATGTTTTTACTTTCGTTGGTACAACTTATCCCAGTACAACGACGTCCCGGTAAAACCATGTTGCCAATGGCCCTCGGCAATCATCGTTTTTCGACAAAACGACGACGTAAGTCATTGATATTGTGGTCGTACTGTACGTAGTTTTGTATTAAGTATATGCATTCACTTTACCTAATGATTATCACTAATATTATCTGCAGACACCTTCAGGTTTATTTATAATATTTATAAAATAGCTTTAATGAACACTAACAGTAACCATAACTGATAATATCGAAATCCTTGAATATTAATAAATTTGAAGTGTCTGTTTGTAATATCAAATTAACTAATTATTTACACATAAACGCAAAATCAATCACGCTGAGGAAGAAAGATAATTGAAAAATCAACAAAAATATATACAAACTAAAATTACATTGCAGTCTCTTTGACACTCAGAAGGTCATTGACTTCATACAACTGATTTCTAAATAATTTTAATATAAATTCAATCAATTGAAATCAGTCGTGTGCGGTCAATAAAGGTCGTTGACCGCACACGACTGATTTCAATTGATCGAGTTTCGAAGATAGTTTAATGTAATGTTAGTTTGTTATGTAATATTTTTTGTAATTTAAATTATGTAGGCAGTAAATTACGTGCCCAAAAGACAAAAATTCATACTTGTAAAACCCAGAGTAACTTCTATACCCGGCGTTTTTTGGAATTTCCCTTTTGGTGATATCATATATGAGTTAAAGTGAACACATTGGCAAATATTTCTGTTGAATTTGAGTCAATTTTGGACCATCACCTTTCTGTAATTGATTTTGTCAAACTATATAGTTTATCGTGATAATTATATTAAGAAAATATCTGGTTGTCAGATATAAGCCATATCTGAAATAGCTAGACCGATTTTGAAGGGAATCACTGATAGATAACTTATGTTATATAAAGATTTAGGCTACATTTATTAAAAAATAGAGTTCCGTTTCCGTTCCTAACGCTAACGAAGATGCAAGCAAGTAGCAACAGGCTCTAGTCTTCAATATGTTCCTGTAAACCTAATGATTTCAAAACAGAGAAAACGGAGAACGCCATCTTGATTTCACAATATTTTGTCAATTATATGCGGACTGATTTTACTGCGGAAAGCAAATGTCAAAATGACAAATCAAGCCCCCCAAACAACCCAAAAAGTGTGGACACTTTTTACCACGAAATGCCTCGTCTATAACATTTAGGTCTATGTGTAAACCACTTCAAGCCCTAGGCTATTGATAGGAAACATGTTTATTCATCGCGTTTAATAAATTCAAGCGAGATATTAAATAGGCAAGTACCCTTCAGGCCTAAACACTAAGCAACAACCTGTCTGGGCGGATTTTGTAAAACATAAATACGTGTATACCTACTACATAGTACACGCCATTGAAGCACAGATTAAAGAAAGAGGTACATATAAACAGCTGCATAGTTAGCTTTCGATTTGATTGCACTACTACAAGCATACCGTGTGCCCACGATTGTGTGGAAAATTCGTGGGCCGTTGAAGGGGACGTCAAAATTTTCAAATTTGGTTCGCTTTGGATCGTTCTTTGAAAGCTGTTTATCTACGTAATAAGTATAATATATATTTTCTACTCTGTAATTGAAAAGTTCATTTTTATGTAGGCACTAAGGATACAATGTTAATATAACAACTACTTTTTAGGGTTCCGTACCTAAAGGGTAAAATCCGGACCCTAGTGCTGAGGCATCGCTGTCTGTCTGACTGTACGTCCACCTGTCACCAGGATGTGTTTCTGTTGCCACTATAACAACAAATACTAAAACAGAATAAAATATATAATATTTAAAGCGGCTCCCATACGACAAACGTGATTTTTTTGCCGTTTTGCACGGAACCCTTCGTGTGCGTTTTTCAAAGCTTTTATAGGCCGTGCTTTAAGGGGTTGGGCGCTGGATAGAACTGAGAATTGGAGTTCTTTGAAACCTATTTTCCCAGTCATGGTCGTATCGAAAAATCCCAAAAAATATATGTTAACCTGCATTTTACTCGTATTTATCCGAGGACATTTTAATTTAAATATTGAGTTAATAAATTCAAGCGAGATTCAAATATCGACGAAATTTTTATTTATATATTTATTTAAAAATCTGCTAAGTCCACCCTTTTTTTAAGTTAAAACCTTTTTTCTCTTCTTCCAAATATAAGTCACACGAGTGTGAACATTATTTCAGTATTTTAAGTAAGACAAGACTCAGGGGAAGGTCGTTTTAGTTTATGCAAATTTTGTCTCAAGTATTTATAGCGATTTCGGTCGGCGCGATACGATTGTCGCCCTTGTCGCCTACAAAATTAGTATGAGACTTGGCGACCAAGGTCACTGGCGTTATATAGAGCCTTAATGTAAAAAAAATGCGCATGCGACGTTGAATTACGAGCGTAATACGTTTTCTCCCGTAAAGTCGGCGTATCTTCTGTTCCTTGGGAATATATTTTTCAAGATAAACTTATCTACTATCTCTTTCTTTTTTTTTCACATCCGCAATTATGGAAGACACGTGGTAACGGACAACACGGTGTAGAGAACTTTCGCGTGGCAATCAAAAGGCTATAAAATTGTGGGTACAAAATAATCAACTATTTTGTACCCACAATTTTAATCTAGAAGCAACAACATTAATCTAGAATATATTGTTTAGTTAAGATCTTAGACTTAAATAACCGACTATAATTCATTAATATACACCATTCAATTACCATTATGTTCTTTCATAGAAACTACTCCTGTCATAGATTTTATACTGCTATCTTCAATCTAATGACACGCTCGCGTTTTTGAATGTCTTATTTGCTGCATACATACATACTCATAGCACATAGTAAGGATGGGTCCATAGGAACATTTTGCGTTTAATTTCTTTACACAACAAACCTGACATTACTTTGTCAAGTGAATGTTAAGCGTAGCAGCGTTAAAAAACAATTTCGTGGCCAAAGAACTAGCCATATGGGGCATTCGCGTTTGGGACATTTTAACCAGTGAATGTCCCTGTCCTTACGCCAGTAACAAGTCAATGTATAAACCGCTATGATAGAAATTGTATCAACCTATATACTGCAGCATTAATCAACGGCTAAAAATACTCATCCTAGTTCTTACGAGGGAAATATTATATTTTAATTGAATCCGAGGTGGTCTGGGCCGGATTCCATTAACTGTGCGAAACCGCAGCATAGAGATAGAGATGTGAAAAGTAGAGTTAGTGTCGAATGAATAAAATTTCAGCTATTGTTCTGTGTTGTATTGAAAAGGTTTAATTTGTTTTATTTCAAAACGTATTTAAAAAATTGTGTGTTACACAGTATAAAATGAAGTCGCTTCCTTTCCTGTTCGATTAGATCTTTTAAACTACTCAACGGATTTTAGTACAGTTTTCAGCAATAGATAGAGTTATTTAAGAGGAAGGGTAATATTTATAATACATTGCATCCGTGCGAATCTGGGGCGGGTCGCTAGTTTATTTATAAAATAAAAAAATATAACATGTATTTTTAAAATAACTCTTCCAAAACTGTATTTTGTTAAAACTAATTTTGATTTATGACGACGCAAGATGTAGTGTTATGTTAGGATCACTTTAAACACTTGCCACAGTTATTTTCGACCTCTGTGGCTCGGTGGTTTTCGGCATAATTCAGTAAAACATACCCAAATCTAATTCTCTGCATCACTCGTAAGTCATGGGACCCCGCTAGACACCCAGCGCGATGACGCTCAAGCCGGAGATCGCGAGTTCGGATCCCGCCAGGGAACAAGATATGTGTATTATATTATATATTAAATATATTTACGTTATCTGCGGCATCCGTAACACAAGTTCCTCGACTGCTTACCACGGGCGCAGATTGACGCGGTGCGAAAGCGTCCGTTATATATTATATTTTTGTTATTACAGATAGGTCAGGTTGCACATTATCTTCCAACTGTATTTCATAAGTCCCTTTGAGTAGCCGAATCCTCATTTTATCTTTCTCCATCCCATCGTCCATCACTAGGTACGTCTGTTGCTCGTAAGCATTTTAAGTAGATGTAGTTATCATTTTATGGACAGTCATGACTTACTTACACATGACTAATATTGAAATCGTATCTCAGATAATATTCGTTAGGATGTAATGCAGTTAGCCTACAAGAGCGAGCGCTCACTTGAGTCGCGACAGTCTTAAATTTACTTAATTTAAAATTTTATATATCGTTGTTAAAAAAAATTGTATATATCGCATTACGAAACGTACGAAGATGCGCCGCGCCACTCTTGAAACAAAACATCTCAAAGGCGAAACGCGTCTAGGAGCGACACAATAGGCTAGATGACATTTTTTTTTATTGCATAAACGAATATTACTCTTAAATATGAGTAACTTCTCAGAAGAAACAGTATATCAAAAGTCAATGTTTTCAAAGGCTCGTGAAAACGCTCCATACTAAAGTCGTACCTAGCTGTGACGTCACGCCTAAGTTGAAGTGTATGAAGTATACGGCCGCAGGAACATATTTGTAAATGTCTCCGATATTTGTGCGTAATTACCATATTTAATGTGTTGTATATGATGTAAGTAAACTAATAACGTAGGTTTTGTTTACTAATTTAGCAAAAAATATTTAACTTTTTTGTATTTCTTAGATGTATCTAATTTATTTGTTAAATTACTAAGCTACGCATAAAATACATATTTTTTTTATTACCAAGTAGTAATGCCTAAATAAATCTGAGTATATTAATGAAACTAAATAGTTTAGATGTAATCATCATCCCTGTTGTCTTAAAACTGTAGGTGTTTTAGTCTAAAGAAAGGCTTGTCTATGTGAGACAGAACTATCTTAGGATTCTCGTATCCCAAGTGAGCGCTCGCCCTAAATAAGCATTTGAATTTCCTATAAATTACAGAGGTAATGACAGATTATGTGAAACGTGCTTATAATGTATAATATATGTTATACATTAAGTATTGTAGGTTTAGTTTTTGGTGTTGAATTTCAATGTACGGAGGTGCGACTTCTTTCGGAAGTTCCACAAATGAAAGATCGTATACAACTCTAATCTACACCTACCCACCTACAACAGAATCCTATCAACATACTCCTATAGTTCCTACATCAACAAATATATCTCATAACATAGGATACTTTCATCCCGAAAAAGTGCAGTGTTCCCGTGGGACACTGTACTAACGCGGGCGGAGCCGCTGACAACAGCTAGTAAACCATATTTCGCCCGCGAATACGTACGCGCAAAAAATAATTCCCACGTAACATACGGTACATTTTGCCGGAATAAAAAGTAGCTTGATTTAATCCAGAGTCTAAACTACTACCATACCCAATTTCAGTAAAATCCGCTCAATAGTTATAGCGTGAAACAGTAACAAACATCCATACATACAAGCGCTCGCGTTTATAACATATTATAATAAGGATATAGCGGTTGTTCTTACAAGCTACCAACTAAGTATACAGTTGACTGTACGTAGGTGTAATCAAAACGAAAATACATATTCAAAGAGCGTGATCAGTATTCGATTCTCGTCCCGAAAATATATAAAACGTGTGACATTAAATTATATTCTGACCAGATTGTCGTATAACATAATTAACGTCAATACATAACCGCGCGGCCGATACTGATCAGCGGTCGCGTAATGTTATTTTTCTGTAAATTACGAAAATTTTCTGTGGCCCGATGTTGGGTAAAATATCTCCGCTCAAATAATGTGAAAGTAACGGCTCACGTGGCTTCGTTAAAAAATCGACTAAAAATATTTGTCTGAGAATACGCGAATGGCATATGGAAATTTAATTATGTGTATATGCTACGGAAATGGAATTGAATCGAATTGTTCGCGACAAGAGAGCATTTCATTTCTATTAATTTTTACAAAATTTTATGCCTGATGCATCTAAAATTGGATTTTTGGTTTTGTAGGAATATTGCTATGAAGTTGTACTTCAAGGAACTTAACGTATAAATCAGGCTTTGTTTTCGTGTATTTTTATTTAAATAAATTATACCGTATAAGTATTTGGAAATACTGTAAAATAAACATGGATTGGGCTAGAAATAATAAGAGTTCATTGTATGATATTAGGAAATCAATTTTTGAAAAATATAATATTAAATTTAACAATAGAAGAGATGAAATAGTTATAAATAGACTAAGAACAGGTCATTGGAATATTACACACATTCACCTTATTACCAAAGTACCTAAGAACACATGTTCTAGATGTGATGGTGACTTGACTATAAAACATTTATTAATAGATTGCCCAATGTTCAATTCAGAAAGAAGTAAAGTTATGCTTCATAACACATCAAAAGATTGTTTATCAGATTATGAAAACACTGTTAAATTCTTAAGACTGACTAATAACTTTTATTCTTTGGTTTGATATGTAACCATGCGAGTATGTTATCTGTTAATACTTGTGGTCGCTAATGACCGTACATGTTAAAAGCGACCTTAAATAAATAAATAAAAAAACATGGATTAATTACAACGATACAATTATTTCAAAATGTGCAGTAGTTAACTTTTATTTTCGGTTTTCCTAAGACTCAGTATTTTTTAAAGGTTGTGCGAAAATCAATTTTAAAAGCTTGTTTTAGCGATATTGAACATAATTTAAAAGTCTCTCAATATTTACTCTATTTTCCCCATAGACACAAATTGGAGGAAAGGTAAACATAAAATTGATCGAGTTATAAATTTTAAATAACGGTGAGTGAGCCACTCAACGTGAATCAACTTTATTAAACGTGGGTAAAGTTCAAATTTGATTGGCGACGTTAGTTTGTCAAATTGTCGCGAAAATCACGAGAGCGGTGAGATTGCAGTTTAAGCAGGTAAAGTCGTGGCGTTCTAACTGTATATATTATTATAGGGGCCGATCGAACCCCAGATACTGGAGTGCCACTTATAACGAAAGCCGATATATTAAAGGCGATGACATATGTAACGATTAAAGTAGGCGATCAGCGGAATGCCTGTCCAAAATGCCAATTCGAGTGTTTCATATTATTTCAAATTTGTTTCATTTCAGATATCATGTAATGGCTACAATATGTCAGATGAATGGTCATAAATAGAATCATAGTACCACAGAGGCTGATCTTTGCTAAAAGTTATAGTAGAATTCTAAAATAATTTTAAAAAAATAACACAACACAAATATTTCGTCTGACTGGGATGCGAACCCGAGACACCAATTTGCCATCAACGCAAAAAGTTATGTGTCAATGCTGACCGAGCCGCCAACTGGATTCAACATGCAGAAATCGAATTCACTCATGTTACGCGACAAAAGAAAAAACATATTTATGTAACTTAAAAGTGCGCAGTTTCTCAAGAACAAAACATAGCTAGGTCGTTTTTCCTCCCTATAAACTCCCTGCGTACTAAATTTCATTGAAATATACTTGCAGTCGTTTCCGAGATTCCGATTACATATTATTATAATATACAACAATTGCTCATATTATAAAGAATAAAATAAGATTAGCAATTTATCCATTTTTATTAGTTTTCAATAGAAATGGCGCACTTAATATTGCTTAATTGTCAAATAACAGAACTGTTAGAAGTTACTGTAAAAGCAAGCTCTTCGATACATAGTAGGATTCACTTAATGTGCCCATTTTAGTCCTGCGAGTAGACGTGAAACATCGATGTTCCTAGATAATTCTAAGAAATTCAATGTTTGATGATGATAATATTAGCGTTGCGTCAATTCAATTCATCTCAAATTAATTATTCATTTCAATTATTTCAAGTAAAGCATACTCTACTATATTATAATATCTAGTATGCATATATTTGGAGTATACTGTTTTGTCTATGTGCTAATATAAAACAGGAAAGATTTGTTTGTTTGTTTGCATTGAATAGGTTCCGAAACGACTGGACCAATTTTGAATAAATTTGGCACAGATATAGAGTAGACGACGGGAAAGGACATAGGCTACTTTTTATCGCGAAAAAATGTACGGTTACCTTGGGTTTCACTTTTGCGTGTATGAATTCGCGGACAAGGGCAACATCTAGTTAAATCAAAAACTATGACGTTGCGTTGCTTCGTGTGCGTACAGACATGTGTACAAGGCATTTTTAATGTATATATTTTGTAACCCTCGACGAATACAGAGGGTTGTTATAAGTTTAACGTTAGTGTCTGTCTGTCCGTGGCATCGTAGCTCCCTAACGGATGAACCGACCACGATGTTGTTTTTTTTGTTTGTTTTAAAGCTGACATAATCGAGAGTGTTCTTAGCTACAATTCATCATCATCAGCTCGCTCCCTTGCTCAACGCTTCGAGGGTTATTGTGTTGTTTCAATACAAGCGAAATGACTAAAATATTTTCCCATAACTACAATATCCTTAAGGTGGAAAGAGTTTTTCTCGGCGTAATTACTTGGCGATTACAGATTGGATGCGGCGCGGGAACTCGGCATTCGTCGGATTATTCAGTAATTGATTAATAATATTGCCCCTTACGAGTTACGACACCTTTTTGCGAACCTCGGGCGCGTTTACAAAATGTGTTGTTTGGCAGCGGCCTAGTACGGACAAACAAAACATTTCTAAAGAAACGTCATTCTTTAGAAATGTTTTGTGCATTAAATCCAGACGGTGATCAAATAATATAAGCCTTATTGCCACGCATTAAGATTTATGCGTGATATCAAAACACGTGAAAATTTTGAGGAGATTTTTTATGCTTCTTCCAAATCAATTTTTAATATTGTTTATTTTTAAGAAATTTTTAAGGTGACCGGTATCTTTGGATATTTAAAACAAGCTACATAAAATCAGAAAAACGTTCCCTAATACGACCACTTTTTGTAAATTTTGGAAAATCATAGTTTTGTATAATATTTTTAAACCAATGTTAGATTAAGAAGTGCTCTATTTGTGATAATTGCTAGTTTTGTAGGTTTGACGATGGACGTGTGTTTATAATTTAACCTATATATTGGACATAATAATATAATGTTTGTCGCTATAATTATAATAAGTTTATTTCCTTTTTTTACAACAAAGATGTAACTTAAAATACAACAGACATTATTAACCCGCTTGAAACCTAAAATGATATAATTTAGAACGACAAACTGATATAAACCATTAAAGACTCTTAATTAAATACGATGAAATCGAATTCATAAAATTACTGTTATATAAAAACAAAAGTAAGTGGCTTGAAACAAAAACGAGATTAAGTGAAATTATGCGTACTCAAAGAAGGGCAATAATTTAAGAGTTCATTGAGGACAGTTTCTCCAAATCCTACTCGTGCGCAAAAAACTTTTTCAATTTCTGTATCGTTTTTAGGGTTCCGTAGTACTCAATAAGCCCTTATAGTTTCGCTCTGTTTAAACTATTAGACGAATTAATGTAGCCACTCTTAAGCTTAATGGCGATATTACCTACTTCAAGCAAAGTCTGCTGATATATAATATTTTTCGTCGAATCTCTTGTTGGATTAGAATATCAATTCAAGAGCAGAGCAAACAGGTATTAAAGATTTATATATCGGTACAGCAGCTGTTGCCCGCGGCTCCGCCCGCGTAAATACAGTATCCCAAAGGAACACTGTACTTTTTCGGGATGAAAAGTAGCCTATAATAATAATAGTAATAATTATTATTATTATTATTATTATTATTAGGGACGCTTCACACCACGTCAATCTGGCCCGTACTAAGTATCCGAAGAACTTGTGTTACAGGTACCAGAAAACGACAAGTATATTTAATACTTTTATATTATACATATATTCAAGATTTTTATTATATTATACACATATTTCATACACATCCATGACCCAGGAACACAGAAAAACTTTTTGTTCCTTTGGCGGGATTCAAACCCGCGACCCCCGGTTTGAGCACCAACGCGCTGAACCACTGAGCCATAGAAGTCGTCAATATGTGTTAATCCAGAGCTCAAACTTAGGTAGTAGTGTGTAAAAGTATGTTATGGTAGTCCGTACCAAATTTCATCGAAATCCGTTTAGTAGTTTTTGCGTGAAATATAAACAAACATCCATCCATCCATCCTCAGAAACTTTTTACATTTACACAATAGTAGTAGGATTGTACAATATCCTTTTAAATTCTCTCGGTTCGGAGTATAAAAATATAATAAATCATTATTTACTTCTCAATGCTAAGCTATAGAATATGATGTGTAATACTTTATATTACGATTGTGGCTTACTTAATATAGATACCTATAATTTCAGTATTGTACGGTATAAATTCTCAACAATCTTTTTTTTACTCTTATTCTTATTTCTTGAGCAAAACCCTGCGTCGCGTCGCGTCGTCGTGTCCAATAGTGTTCGTGACCCATTGTAATAAAAACTGTAAAATAAGACTTACACCGCTTTACTTTCCGACTGGCTATCTAAGAAGATAATATATGTAAGGGATTCTACCTACCTACCTTGAGAATATAAATTTTACGATGTAAAAAAGTTATTTAATTCTGTACCGTGGTTGTATTATATGACAACGGATGGAAATTTAGATATTCCGAGAGTTGTATAAAATTTATCTTTTCAATAATATTTAAAATTGTCATAGGTTACCTACCACCTATAATAAAACTGTACCTGATGGAAGACCGAGCTTTGCTCGGAGTTTTTGTGGAATGATAAAATAAATAAAAATTATAAAATAAAATAAAAAGAATCACAAAAATATTCGTCTGGCCGGGATTCGGACCCGAAACACCAATCTGCCAACAAAACAAAAAACCCAAAGATCACTAAGGAGCCGACCAGATTTGACATTTTGAAGTCGAAATCGCTCATATCTTGGTACACGACGAAAGGAAAAACATACATAACTTAAAAATGCGCAATTTCCCAGAAATAAGACTTAGCTAGATCGATTTCTCTTACCCGAAATTCCCTGCGCACTATATGTCATGAAAATACTTGCATTCGTTTCCGAGATACCGATTACATATAATATACAAGATTTGCTCGTTTATAGTATAAGATATAGGTAGAACTCTGTTGCTTATTCCATCTCGTACATTGGTCAACGTTTTCACCTTGTCGTACTGATCCAACGACAAAACTAGATCAATAGAAATGAATCGTAATATATACTTATGATCCAGTTTTTAGACCTCAGTCTGCGGTGTGCCTATGGGAATCGGGATGCAATATGAGATGCTCTTGTTTACTCGAACTTTGGCAAGATTTATCGGAGAGGAGGGTTTGTACGAGAGCAGGCATGACCAACCATTTTATGATTGCCATTTTTTATTTTAGCAAAACCCTTACGGGCCGCCGCACATGTATAAAAATCCACAATTCGTCCACAAAACCCGAAAAAACAATGATTTTCAAATTAAAATAAAATTAATAAATTACCGAATACAATAAACGCAGGTGTGCGACGACTTTAAAAAGGCGCGCAAAAATATTAAAAAATAATAAACATCAATGTTACGTTGAAGTAATAATACGTACCATTATATACTTAGGACCACGACAACCGTTTGTCCGCGAATATCTGGATTTTTCGATAGATCGTGTTTATAAATAAATTTCGATTAAACGGTTAGAGGAAATCCAGGAAAATCCGACCGCTAAATTAACTCAGGGGCCGCATGGCAAAGGCCTGCGGGCCGCACGTTGGTCATGCCTGTACGGAGAGTATACACGGGTATAAACCTTATTCTCCGATACCGACTACGCCCGTGGGATCATCTTGTCGAATGCCTTAACGTACCACTCTATCATGCGCTAGATTTTGTATAGGTATCGCTGCAGGCACATCCCTATGGATCCACAAGTATATTTTAAGAATATATACCATAGTTCTAAACCACTGGACCACGCAGGCTGCTGGAGTAGGTATGATTACTATACTTGCAACTTATCTACTACAAGTATGTAGTGTGTGTTGGTATCCCTTAAGATTGAATGCGATCGAGCAGCAAACAGAAAAGTTGCGAAACTGAATTTCCCTCATTCATTAGAATATTATGTTAATCAAATCTTTGCTTTCGTCGGTATGTTTAGTAGCATAAAAAAATAAAAGCTAATATGCAATTGTTTTGAAACATTTATTATTTTCTGGCAATAATTTAACTTAAAAACTATACATAAAACAAACAAGGAAGACGTATATCCATATGGGTTTACATTTTACAAACACTCCAACATATATTATTTACATACATACACGAGTGCCACAAAACATACAAAAGTTCAACATAGTATTTTTTTTTTTCCCATACAAGCATTTTGCATATTAAAAAGCATAGTTTCAAGATAGATATGGTGTTACCATATTACGTACGGATTAATAAAAAAAAAAGATAATCGTCTTATTAAAAAACTGAACTTGATTTACTTGCCTTCAGCGTGAAAATAAATTAAACAATATGTAATGTAGTGTTAATCACTACAAGTTTTAAATAACACGATCAGATTTCTGGAAATAAAAGTATGTTAAAATAGTAAATACAATAATAATAAATTCAAAAATCAAAAGAACAAACTAACATCCATATAGTTTTCGATATAAATCGTATAACAATACCGATAAAAAGAAACAAAAACAATATGAAACAGAGGTACAGAACTGCACTCAAATTATTTTCAGTGACAATATTGAGAGCACGAAATCATGTCATTTAGATTCTGGCAAAAAGCTTCTAAAAACTGTGTTAATACAGGATTAACAAAGTATTTGTGTATTTTTAATTTGGTCTAAGATACGTTATAATGAATATATTATACCCTCATTTGTTATTTGTTACAAACAAGTTTGGTCTATACAAATAAATAAAATGTCTATTGTTCCGTCTAGTCTTTGAAACGTCCGAACCGATTTTGACAGGATTTTCACTGGCAAATACTTGATGTTATAAGGAGTAACTTAACCTACTTTTACGTAAAAATTCCGTTATGAAATAGTGTTCCGTTTCAATTAATTAATAGTTCCAAACTAACGGAGTTCAAAAGCGATCCATTTCACGCCTAAAGTAACACAATATGTATTTTAAAAAACTTGTCAAATCGCCGAATTATGTCAAAGCAAAATAACGTTATGCTCGAATTTAAAATAGATCTTTCTAGTGGGCCACTAGATGGAGCTTTTACGTATAAAAATCGAAAATTAATTATTTAACCTCATCCGCACGCAATTTAATTAGACTTGAGAGATTAGTGTTAATTTGGATTTTAGCTACCTTGTAAATTTATCATTAATAAATAACAGATGAGGGTGTCCGGGTGTATTCCTTATAACGTATCTCGTATGTACTGATTATTATAATCTATTATATAACTAGATGTTTTCCGGAATAAAAAATATATTTCATCCATCCTCGTGGTCTACTCTATATAAGTGCTAAACTTAATCAAAATCGGTCCAGTAGTTTCGGAGCTTATTCAATGCAAAGAAAACGAACGTACTACCAAATCTTCCTCTTTATAATATTAGTGTAGATTCTCGCTATCAAAATCACGATGCTAGCAATTTTTTCTGCATTTTTTTTATTTTTTTTGTGAATAAAGCGCTTATACTCTTGACTGTCGGAAGACATGCAATAAAATATAAATACTAAAAAGTCAATCGGCATTCATCGAAGTTTAAAGAAACGTTAAACGCCAGTTAGTCAACGTTTTAAACGTTAAACTTTGATCAACACTTACAGCAACTCAAGTATGGCAAGTTAAATCGTTCATTGGAAACATAATTTATTCTAAAAGTTTGGAATGGTCCCTTACGCCTAAATATTTACAAAATATAACAGAAATGTATCAAAAAGGTTGTATCTACAAACACCAGCCCGAAAACAACACTACTACAGCTGATTATCTACATGTTAAAACTAAGTTCAACTTGATGAAAGTTATGCCGCTTCTGTCAAAGTTTACTTACGTTAGAAATAGAAATTTGATCAAAAATTTAACACCAAGGTGTGTTGTAGGTGTAGGAATCAAAAACAAAAAACTTGCAAAGTAACTATAAAATATCGATTACTTCGCTTGATTCGTGCCAAATAATTTAACTTTAAATATACTAAAATTAAAAAGTATCCCTAAACGGTATCCATAAATTGATTCCGGTGTTCAATTTAAAACTAGACTAACGAGGTTTTATAACTTTGTTAGAATCGTAAAAGATCTGGTTTACAGAGCTTATGTTGTATCGTAAAATACTGATGTTCTAATTCGTGTTACACGTAATTCCGATGCAATATAACACATATTTTGTATACTTAATATAACACGATTTTTAATTTTTAAATAAAACCGCTTTGTACTACACAGGTAATGAGCAATCGCTTGGACATGGTGGTGGTGCATCACTATCGTTATCGATGTTTCAGTCTTTATCGCCGACGAACCTATAGTTGTCGGGCGGTGGTTCGGCCATGCAGTAGCCGTGGTAGGTGCGAATGTCCTCCGCGACGTAGGTGACGCCGGGGAGCACGCCTAGCTCGGTGTGGTGTTTCGGACAGGTGTGCTCTCGGGGACACTGGCATATTGTGCTCGCGTTCACTTCATCAATCTGCTCGTGACGACGTCTCACGCTGAAGAGCTTGCATGGCTCCTTACGAGAACACCGTAGCCTCTGTAATGATAAAATTCATTTTTATTGTTGGCAAAGCCTCAACTACCTATTTTGTTATTTGGTTTGATTTTCAGGTTTGTTTCAATTGCAATTCTTCAGTAACTTCTTCGTTATAGGAAAACGTTAGAAATTTGGAAAGCGCCAGGTATTCTTAGTCCTTTCTGTCGTTTTATAAGAAATTGGTTAACAGTAATTCGATACTTCCAATATTATATTATGTACTTTTGTGTTTTACAGACTTATGTCCGGTTTCTGAGGTTTATTTTTCAGTAGTTTATCTATTCGATAGCGCTGTTGCTTGGATAATGTGTTAACCAATCAAAACCGGGCAAAAATCGTGCAAAGTTGTCTAAATAAAAAAGATAAAAGAAAAGCTCATTCTCTTAAAAGTGCCATCTAGCATCGAGCGCCGAAACTAAAACGACCTCTGATACTCACACTCTGCGGCGAGCACGCGAACTGGTACTGGTTCCCCTGTTCGCCGCTAGGTGTCGTGTACGGTAGTTTCTTGAGGAGATACGTGACCGACTGCTTCGGGCAGTGGCAGTTCACGATCTGCTGCGTGGCGTTGCTGTCGGGAAACGAATAGATTATCCACGCGGCGTCCTTGAAGTAACGGCACTTTGGCAAATGCTTGACCGGCTCGCACGTTTTGTACAGCGTGGTTTTGTCTTCCAGCGTGTGGTTGTCGTCCGATGAGAGGTCGCTGAAAACAGAAATTAGAATTTCAAACATTTATCCACTAAATCCGTTAGTAAATAAAATATATTTTAGTTCATAGAAAGTAATAGTATCATATCTCGCAAAAAAGGCTTTAGCGGACGGCTAGAAAAAGCGTTATCAACAAGAACCGGCTCTGAACAATTTGAGGTTAATTAATCATAAGATTATCAATTACAGTTGAAACTTCTAAGATATGACGGTAGGAATCCAATCAATAGTATCATCAACATCATTAATTTTTTTTTTTTTTGTAAATATTGAGTTTATTAAGATAGCGATTCAAAATTGAACTTTATTCACTACATAAAAATATACACATTTAATTGCAAGAGTTAGAATGTCAAACTAGACCGCTCTGCATAGCGCAGCACCGCTCTTGCAATAAGACGTATCTTCTTGTGTACCTACTAAATAAAGTTCAATTTGGCTTACTATTTTTAAAAATGTAGCGCCGCGTCGCGTCTCGTCTCGTTTCGGCGTGACCTGATCCTTACAGCGATTACAAAACGGAACCTACGTTATAAGGCTTCTGCTTCGTGTAAGGTGAAAGGTCCTCTGTGACTCATGCCTGGTTCTCGGTAATAATGGCCCTTAATTAACCAGTGACAATTAATGTTGAAGTGTATTTTCAACATTAAATAACGTAACCAAGCCAACCAAGAGCATGTCAGGAGGGTGCCGTATCTATCAACGGGCGATAGGTTTTTTTTTTTTTTTAATTACTTCTAAACTTACAGTCCGATTTCGCACAAAATATTTCTCCTGAATAGTATTTAGCGGGACCCGTAAACTTAAAAGAAACTTAAAACTTAAAAAAACTAAAAAAAAAAAAAAAATTACTTGTAGTTTCGAAATGCCAGGAACCAACTTGTAAACCGTTTAGGAAGTCGACTTCTCCAAAATGTTTTTTTTTTAATCGTTATTAAGAAGAAGGGATTTTAATCTATAAAGATTATGCCATCCCCATTGTTTTATACAAAAAAATTACAAACAAATAACAACTACATAGCTTATTATTATTAAATACTAGCTTTTACCCGCGGCTCCGCCTGCGTGAATACTGTATCCCATGGGTAAACTGTACTTTTTCGGGATAAAAAGTAGCCTATGTTTTAATCCAGAGTTTAAACTACTACCATACCAAATTTTATCAAAATCCGTTCAGTAGTTTTTGCGTAAAAGAGTAACAAACATCCATCCATCCATGCTCACAAACTTTCACATTTATAATATTTCTAGCTGTTTCCCGCGGCTCCGCCCGCGTAAATATACTATCGAGTATCATCCCGCGGGAACACCATACTTTTCCGGGATAAAAAGTAGCCTATGTTTTAATCCAGAGTCTAAACTACTACCATAACAAATTTCATCAAAATCCGTTCAGAAATTCTCGCGTGAATGCGTAACAAACAATCTTACATTCACATTTATAATATTAGTAGGGATAGTAGGATTAGAATAGGGTTCTGCTTTTAGCATTTCTTGGCTCTATCGCTGATTCTACTATTGTGTGTAGCTTCTTGGCCTCGTCCGATGTGCGACAAGCCAAAATGCTATTACATACACTGATTTCGAGTAAATCTGTGCCATGAACAGTGCAAAAGGTACTCCTCTCCCATTCGTTCCGAACACATTCCACCATCACGTGATAGACATCTTAAGGCAGCCACAGACGAGAGGCCGATCGTTTCAGTTAGAACTGACGCCTGAACGGATTCGAGCCCATACACGGAAAAAATCGCATCCGACCCAACTGAGACGTCAGTTCGGCCTGAACGGATTCGAGCACACACACAACACGATTTTGCATCCGTTCAGGCCGAACTGAAGGCAGACCGGACCATGTATGGGCCCCTTTAAACTCAGTCACAATCAATACAATTTCTAGTATTTACTTTGTTCCTCATAAACGCGAAGCTATTTAGTGGGATGTGTCCGGAACGAAGTCTGAAAATGGTTGTGAAAATGAAAATCATCTATGAAACATTGCTTTTTTAATAGGACCTACTCGACAGTAGCCCGTCCTTGTAGTTGTTACGGAGCCCTAAAAGGTTCATCTTTATTATAGGCAAAGAGATGTTTGATCGGGCACACAAACTTAGTAGGAATAATGTCAAAAGATAATACAGGTATATATATTAATATACCTTATTCAAAAACTATTAAAATGTTATATTTTATAAAATGTTGCTCTTAAAGAAAAAAAACGGCTAACGTAAGTGAAGCGTTTAACCTCGACAATATACTTGAATCGATATATCATTCTGAAGTATAATATTAAACAATATAATTTACATAATTACAATACCAATTTTATTTACGATATTTAAATTAGTGATTTGGATTCATTTGTTACCTAACACTCTATAAATAGATAGTGTGGGAGGAATGTTATGCTGTGGGTAGTGAGGTGTTAAATATTGAGATAATTAAATGTTATACAATATTTACTACCTTGGCCCGTGACTGTTTGTGTAAAAAGGAGTAAGGTTGCCCAAGAAAAGTTAATTTCTTGGGCAACCTTACTTTTTATCAATATAATTCTTAGAAAAAAGTAGTTTAGTGTTAGATGTAGTAATGTAGATTACTACATCTACATTACTACTAAAACGTACTAGAAAAAACGTAACTAGACATAAACGTAACGAAACGTACTAGATATAATGTTAACCTTAGGGACAATTCACACCGAAACGAAACGACACGCGACATGGCGCTGAATTTTTAAGATAGTCATTCAAAATTGAACTTTATTCCATTACACAATAAGATACACGTTTCATTGTAAGAGTTCGAATGTAATGTTGCACCGCGCTGCACAGTGCACAGTGTAAGACTAATGTCAAATGAAACGTGTATATTTTTGTCTAGTGAAAAAAGTTCAATATTTAAAAGCTATCTTAAAAATGCAGCGCCGCGTAGCATTGCGTATCGTCGCGGCACAGAACTGACCCTTAAACTGTTTTCATTGGCAATAATATTCCTAATTTTAAATATCAATATGCAAATGATGGCTTAGTTAGCCATGACATGAAAAACTGAAACACAGGAAATGAGATCTATGAGTAACGTTATATAACTTCTGCCATGATGAAAATATGATTATAAGCAGGAAAGATATCAGAAAACTTGAGAAATATCCGTATATTTCTCACGTCGAGATTACCCATAGAGGAAGCCAGTTATAACATTATCCGTTTACCAGACACGGCTGAATTATTTATTTCAAATTAGTTTTCGCAAATTTCTGATTATCTTATGTCTACACTATACAGTAATTATTATCTTGTAGATAATTTCTTTAAAGATTTATTTTCGGTAGATAAAATATTTAGCTTTTGCGATCAAAACAACTGACATGATAAGAGCGCAACCACCGCTTTTTGGCGACACCTCGTGAGGCGAGTAGTCGCGGGCGGCGCGCTGTGTGTGGTTCGTATTTGTTTGACAAAGTTCTGTCTTCACTTTTATTTGGACTGAGGCTACAACTTTGTTTTCGACGTGATAACGTATTATAAATCGATGGAGCCGGCTGCACGCACGAAAAAATATGACTCATGCGTTACCTGTTACCGTTACCAAGTACCAGCGTTACATCGCATTGCCGTTACCTCATTATTATTATTATTATTGTTGTTGTTGTTGTTGTAGTTGTCGTTCGTGTCGTTGACGTTGTCACGTTCAACTATCGTCAGTAAACCGACTTTACAGACAACCGGTATTTTTTTTAGTAATGTATAGCCGTGATAAGTTTGCAACGAGTCATCAGTGCAAATATTGCTATTATAATAATTCGACCCACCGCCCGATATCTAATTAGGCAGACTTGTTTTAATCCTCACCTGGAGCACTGCCTGTGACCCAAACACCGGCATTTCCTCTCGGTCCAGGGCTGCGCGGAGTCGTACAGGTCCACCTTGCTGCAGACCTGCCGCGCTCGACAGTCGGGGAGGTCTTCCTCTGAACCCTGCAAACACGAGTTGGTTAGCGGGTGATGGTTAGCCTGGGGGTTGGGTGCCAATTCACGTAACAAAAAACTTGACAATTTACAAATTGCATAGTGACGCGCGTGCGAATGCGACAGCATCAATGATTTCAAAACTGTAGCAAATTTCATCGGCTTTCAGAAATCTGATAAAATTTGCTACATTACGTCTTTTTATTTTATTTAAATCTAAAAATTTTATTTTTATATTGAAATTTTAAAGTGTAGAATTTTCTTGCAAGCCGGTGTATTCTAAAATCATACCGCGACGGAGAACCACATATCACCGCACACTAACGCAGCCTCAACTTAGTTGCACATAACCCTACGTCTGGCGCAAAAACGCGCAGATGAAGATGTTAACGATCGAGATTTGTCGAACAATGCGACATGTGCAGGCCGTGTGGGGTTTTTGTGGGCGACCAATGGTCGTACTTCCGACCGGAAGACGTTCAACCTGTCGAGCTGTCGACTGTGGGAACCGGGTTTTTGTGCAAAGCGGCAGGGTTGTGCGCGCCCGTTTTTGTGCAAAAATATTACTCTTACTCATAAAAAGTCTAAATACACAGGACATTCAAAGTATGCGAATATAACTTTATGGATTTTAAAAGTAAAATCTACATACATCTAAACAAATAAATAAAATTGAAGTGTGTTTGTTATTTTCACTAAACGCATATGTTTCGTATTTACGTTACTCACAATAAAGTCTTTTTTTCTGCTCGTCTGTCTGTCTGTTTGTTTGTTCCGGCTAATTCCTGAAACGGCCGGACCGATTTTTACCGGACTTTCACTGGCACTTGGCTTATGTTATAAGGAGTGACTTAGGCTACTTTTATCAGGGGTTCTTTTAAAAAAGTTTTTTCCGTTAGTTCTACGCCAACGTAATTCCCGGCACCAGCTAGTATTATGTCAGAATTATATTCTATTACTGTGGTTTTAATCGTTAGTTTCTTCATTTTATATTTATCCACAAAACTATACGTTTGCCATGAGAGCTTTGCTACATAATAAATTCAAGTAAGAATACTACACTACTACATACCATTAATAAAAAGAGAGTAGTAAACAATAATTATGTAACTTAACATTGTGAGCATAATATATGATCAAGAAGGCGGGACAGCAACAAACAAAGTCCCTCGCGCGAAAATTGGTAAACACGAAAAAAAAAAAAGATATTTGTTATTTACCTATAGTAAAGAAAACTAATAACTGGCTGTTGGAAAATAAAAACCAACAGTGAAAAAAAACATCCTACTACTATTGTAAATCTGAAAGTTTGTGAGGATGAACGGATGTATGGATGATGGATGTTTGTTATTCTGTCACGTTAAAACCACCGAACGGATTTTGATGAAATCTGGTACGGTACTAATTTAGGCTCTGGATTAAACCATAGCCTACATTTTATTTCGAAAAAGCTAGCTGTCAAATAAATAAACGTAGATTTGTCATCCCTAACGCTGATGATCGTGATTTATGAATGGTACATAGAAATGAATGTGATCGATAAGACGTATAAAAGATAAGCCGTGGGCGTGGTCCCCAGTTCCGGACTTCCTGTTCCTTGTTCCGTTCGCGGAACCTTCGGGATGTTTTTTGTTCCTCACCCTTTTGTGTGAGGAACAAACAACACAATGCAGGTTGTTGACTTACTTTGTTGATTTCGTAAATTCCATCCGAAACTTGACTTAGTTCCGAAAGGAACCTTTAGCTTCAATTTCAACAACGTTTAACGCTGATATTCGGTTTAAGATCTGTCTGTTCTAACATTAAATAAGAGATAGAGAGCAAATCCGAGTTTAGTTATATGCGCGTCTAAAGATATTTGGTGAAATCGAGGCAACTGCAGCCGGCCTATGTTGATGTACAATATAAATTGTATTTGATTAGTTCAATACAAAATCACTGATTCAATGTATTCTTTGCTGTCGGCAGAGTAAGGGTACCTTACTGCTTATCGTCTAATCGGAATGAAGCTGCCGATTGGATCAGTTAGAACTGGCCGTGTGTAGGCGTGGATTGTCCTATACAGCTATACCTTTGAGCCTTGTGGTATATGGATGAACCACAGATTGGATCAAGCCTGCAACGTCATGCCGATTCGACGATCGGCAGTATCGTGTATGGCTGCTGTAGGAAATATTTTAGGTCTAAACATTAAAAAAAAATCATAATATATTCTTAATTATTAAGTATCAATAGTTATATTTTTTATTTAATTAATATAGTAATATGATTTGCAGTGGCAAATTGAAGAAATAATATTGAAAAGTTCCTGAATAAAATAAAAAGGTTTACGTTTTTAATAATTATATTATTTACTCTGTGGTAAAGTATTTGTTGTATATCTAATACAATAATATTAATAAACAGTAGTAGTAAGTAGTAGTACTCGTGCCACGGTAACCGGATGTTAATTTGCATAGTTTAATAGAATGTGTTCAAATAACTGTGTAATACTGAACCTGAGTAAATACTGAGTAAAAACTGAGTAATAAACTGAGTAAACTACAAAAACTGGGTACATGAAGGAATCCCAAGTGTAAATCTATTCAAATATGACTATAAAAAACTTAAATAAGGTAGCATGTCCGGGCATCTATAAGGAGTGTTCCGTAATTATCGACGTGCAATTGGTTTTTCTCAAAATACTTCACAAAAGTAAATGTCCGCTTTCATTTTGCCGCGATAAAAAGTAGTACCTATGTATTACTCCAAAGCCTAAACTACTACCATACCAAATTTCATCAAAATCTGTTCAATAGTTTCAGATATTAGCGCGAACAAACGTACAAACAGACAAAAGTTAAAAAAGAAATGTTGTCGGTTCTTTTTCGTTCATGAAGCCTATAATAGTTATTCTTACACATCTGCCATTTACATACAGCGATTAGTTACGATTTTATTGTATATATTGATTACCTACCACCATTGCTGTTGACGCTGGGGCCTTATGACTATGTCAAAGATGTAGATCACATCTTCTTAAATACATAAAAACAATATATCAAATATATAATTTCTTATAAGCCACCCTTCTACTCCTTAGTACTTGGTATTTTTTCCCCCCCCCGAAACGTGGCTTGAGACCTAAAATTTTACAACGTTTTTGGTCGTCTCGTCGTTTTGTAAAAAAATCTCGGCTTGACCGGACGGCCGGGGCGACAGTTGTATGGCTCTTTTATTTTCACCTTTTTCTAAGACTGAAAATTATTGCAACTGCCGCTGTTATATTATGAACCGTAAACGCTTTATCATAAAGTTGGAAATCGCTTATCCGTCGAACAGAGTTACTGCCTATCTGCGAACTTACATTCAAACAAAATGCAGTTCTACTCCACTGACATAAAGCCCAATTCAGGTTGTGTAGGAAGTGGCGACGTCGTGTTTTTCTCTCGGAGACGCGGGGGAGAAGGGGGCATCCGGTGCGAACAGGTGGGCCCGCGCCCACTCTAATGTAATAATCCCGCGCGACCTTCCACAACCTTCCAAGTACGTTAGTGGGCCCTTTTTTACGTCGGTTTTTTACGTAATATGCTTTGTCGTGATTTATTCTAGTAGTAAAAGCGTATTAATTTAAATTCTGTACCTGTGGGCCTAACCTAATAATGTATTGCATTCATTTTATTAATATACATGATATGATGTATTGAGGTCAATTCACACCAAAACAAAACGATACGGAACATGGCGCTGCATTTTTAAGATAGGTAATCAAAATTTAACTTTAAAATAGCTCCCCTCACCGGTTTCGGTGACGGTAGCCGGTTTCATTGAAACCAGGCCAGTTACGCAGTAGTTATTTTATAGTGCCTAAGTGTGAGCGCAGTACACAAGAGCACTCTCTCTTCCTTTACTCTCGAAAGCCACTGGGATGGAATACCGACACGACTGGCGAGAGATCAGGCGCAGGACCGACTTTTTACATGCCCATCCGACGCATGGATCATCTCTCTTGTCAGACAATCAGGTGATCAGCCTGCATTGTCCTAACCAAACTTGGAAACAACATTTTTTGTTGTTCCAACCAGGGAGTCGAGGGCCAAGCTCTAAACCACTGCACAACGGAGGCTGTTGTTAATACACATTTCATTGTAAGAGGTCGAATGTTAATGTTTATGAATAATGTCATATGAATCGTGTATCTTTTGTGTAGCGAATAAAGTTCAATTTTGAATAGCTATCTTAAAAATGCAGCGCCATCGTCGGGGTGAGAAACTGACCCTTATAGCTAAAATGACTAATAAATGAAAGATAAAGGTTGGAAAGGCATCATCAGAGTAGCCTCAGTTTTTAGAAGAAGGTGCTCGCGACTTCATACGCGCAAAACGAAATCCCGCTCTGATAAAAAGTTGCATATGTATTAATCCGTAGTCTAAACCACTACCGTACCTAATTTCGTCAAATTCCGTTCAGGAGCTATCACATGATAGAGTAATAAACATCCACACATCCATACATAAAAAATTTCGCGTTTACAATATTATTATGTCAATATTTAAAAAATACCCGACTGCGTCATTTCGATGTACCCAGTGCCACTCTCACAACTAACACGAATCTAATGATACCTCAAGTTCAAATGCCGCTTAGGCTCTAGAGCGTGCCATAGGAATGCGCGTACGTGCATTACGTACATACACTCGAAAAACATAACCCTCTTTTATGGCGCAGTCGGGTAACTAGTAAGGACCTATAGTAGCAACACGAACAAACGGTACCTATATTTTAATGGACTTCCGCTCAGCAACATCTGATTGCATATCATTAAAGTCGAAACTCAAAAGCAAAAGCAATTTGTAACACGCAATATTGAATTAATTTAAATAAGTCAAAGACAAAAGACGATTTCGAATTACCAACATTCGATCATGCAAGATGTTATTAAATAATATAAAAAGTATACAATTGCAGTTCACGGATAAAAAGCAAAAAAATGATTGCCATTCAGGTTTGTATAAAAAATAATTCAGAAGCCGCAGGGTGCGGACACGGGTCGGCCCAAAACGGGTAGCCGGTTAAATTACTAATGGCTAATGGCTAGCCCCTATAGCCAGGGGCCAGAAATTATTTATTGCTGTAATTAGCCGCTTATGAATAGCATCCGCTCGGTTAACATCCTTCCCGAATTGCTTTTTTTAAACAAGTTGTTCAACACACCTTTTTGAGATGAATTTAATTTTTCAACGGGTTAATTTAAAGAGCTAAAGGACACTAGCATTTTCTATTGTGCAATTTGGCACGGCGACCAAAGACAAAATTAGTCTAGATATGAGCGTAGTTACACATTGATTTCAACGACACATGTCACAGGTCAACAGCTCACTTCAACGAAAAAAAAATGATTGACAATATATTGACTATCTCCAGTTCTCCATGGTTCTGAATTAAAATAATTACAGAAAATTAAATGTGAATGAAAAACGTACAATCTAATTGTATTTTGTGTTGTTGACGCACAACTTTTTACCAAAGAATACGACAATTGCAACAGCCTTTTAGTAGCTTTTATATTCAAAATTACAGAAGCTAGAAGCGTGGACAGACAGACAGACAGACAGAGCTAAACTATAAGGGTTCCTTGAGTATTACGGAACCCTAAAACTGTTCTATGATGCTGCACACAGTGTTTGTTTGAGAGACCACAGCGTGATGTCTACAGCGCTGCGCTACGTCGTAGGCCGCGGCTGCGCTGTATTAGACATCAACGCGCGCCAGAAGTGCTCGCCTAATTGACCGCTATTCTAATTGGCTTTTCGACCTTGTCACTATGACGGTAAGGTTCATTAGACGAGCGCACATCGGATCTGCCGGCACAGTGTACACTTGCGACGTGCGTGGTGCGCGTGTCAAATGTTTACAAATGTATTTTAACTAACGAGGTACCTACATGACGTGCACGATGTGACTTGTACAATGTTCATATTAAAAACTTGCTTTGGCTCTCGATTTTACGGGCATATAACATGCGTAGAACGAATCCTATTGTGTATACATTGCTGAAATAGAATATGACCCATACTAACTTACGTTTCAAAAGCAGGCAAACATATTCGATAGGCGAGACGACTACATGTAAAATATTTAGTTTAATTAAATATTGAGGTATTAATACTCGAGAAACGTGAAACGAAACGAAAAAAAATGAAATTATTATGTGGATTTTAGTAATTAAATACATCTAGTTAACATAATCGCACAAAGAGATATTTACAAATAATATGTTCCTGCGGTACATTTCATACAGTTTTACCGAATAGTGACGTCACAGTTAGATACGAGTTTTTCTATGGAGCGTTTTCACGAATTTTGCGAAATTTTGTCGCTGTAGCTTTGAAAATATTGATTTTTAATTAACTGTTTCTACTGAGAACTTACTCATATTCATTTGCAATAATATAATTATGCAATAAAAAAATCTGTCGTCTAGCCCAGCCTATTCAATTCATTAAAATTCCTTTATTGGTAAAATAGGGTAAGATGGTTGTATTTTCTGTGAGAAGTGCTTACATTCTGCCATTACAATGACGTGCAATACATTAAAAATATTAATGTCTATTGTAAATTCAATTAAGTCACAATGATAGAAGTATTAAATATACTAATTATAATAAAATAGCATTCACTAATCATACTAATATTCTAAATATGAAAGTTTGTGAGAATGGATGGATGAATGTTTGTAACTCTTTCACGCAAGAGCCACTGAACGTATTTTGGTGAAATTTGGTATGGCAGTAGTTTGTGCTCTGGATTAACACATAAGCTATATTTTATCCCGAAAAAGTGCAGTGTTCCCGTGGGATATTGTATTTGCGCGGTCAAAAGCTAGTTTTAGATAAAGTTATAAACTCGTATAAATATTCTATTGGCTCATAAAACTTCGTTACATGTTTATGACATTATGTAGATCGTTTCATCAGGTTCCTGGACCATTTAGTTAGCTCACCTTCTAGCTAAAGTAGCTTGTGATGCAAATTGTCTATTAGTAATACCGAGATCTTACCGTACCGGTGAAATTACAATATTTCCGTCGAATCACTATTATTTATGTAGGCACCAGTCGTTTCCCGTGGGGTTCCACTCAGAGGCGTATTCGTTAAAATAAATGTTAAGAACTTTGAAAAAAAAAAACTTGACGCTAATGCACGCATGTAGAATCTTGTTTTTCCTTAAAAATTTTGGCACCCACCCCGCTAAACCCGTGACTCCGCCCGCGTAAATATAGCATCCCACGGAAATACTATACTTTTTCAGGATATAAAAGTAGCCTATGTTTTAAGCCAGAGCCTAAACTACCACCATACCAAATTGCATCTAAATTCGTTCAGTCGCTTTTGCGTGAAACAAACATCAATGAAATAAACAAACACCCATCCACACCATCCATCCGTCCTCCTAAACTTTCACATTTATTTTATTTTAGTTGGATAACACGAATACGTGAATTATATTATCGCCTATGTTGCCCGGGCCATTATTACTCTATTGAATCTATTGACGCCTCATTCATCAAAATGGGATCAGTAGTTTAGAATCTACGATAGAACAAATATACACTACACAGATTCATAGACTGCTAATATCATTACCCTGCCTGTGGTCACCGTAGTCGGGTAAAAAACCTTTCTTAGCGGACGTTAACTAACTGTTAACTGCCCTCCTGCCAAATTTCATGTCTACACGTCAAGAAGATGTTAACATTTCGTGATTCCCCCGCTTTTATAATATGTACGTCCAGAATTTCCAAACAAGTGCGACGCGCCTCCCTAGGTTGGCGTAGAGAGATATCAAGGGGGGGCCATCCACAAATTCAACATAGGTAGGCCATTTTTAATGATAAATATTAATCAACGCATCGTCAGTCGAGACAAGTTTCTGCAAGTTACAATATTTATTTATTTTCATACAAAAATAAATATAAACAAATATATATTATTTAGGTACTATGTGCTATTAATACTAATAAAAATCACTACCTACTGTTTACACGCAAACGCTTCAGTATGCACCGCGCGTTATGGACGCGCAGTATAAAAGGAATAAAAGACCGAAACCAGCACCTGAGTTACGCGACGAAAAAACCAAAATACGACATTCCTATTCCTTTTTTCTTTATTTATTCCAACCTTCGGTGAATAAACACGCTTGTTTTGCCGCTTAGATACGATTTACGTTTTGTTTGTTGTTTTTTCGTGTTCGTTCATATTTTAAAATAGCTTCTGTTTGTTCTATTTTGAATAATCTGTGTATTAGAAATTCCCAACTGAGAGATTACGCACTTTATTTCTTTATCTATTTTTCTAAAATTTTAGTCTCCAAAGGATAAGGTAGCAGCTATAACAGATAATACATACTTTCTAAATAACGCAGGAGTATTTTACCACTTTTCCATACTACTTGTAACTCGTACCTAATTTCGGATTTTGCATATGCATAACGTTAAAATTCTGCGTAGGTAATGATAATGAAATCACATCTGTGTGCTGAGGGGTGAGCACGAACAATTGACAAGTACGTTTTCGTAACGATATCGAATTTCAATTGTATAGACGCCTGGCGCTGTCATAATTTTTATACAATTCTTTTGATAACGTAACGAATACGTACTTGTCAATTGTTCGTGCTGGACCCACTGAGGTCTGGTCGCGGTTCGTGCATCGTCGATACAACTATTACATACAAATTGGTCGCGATTCGTGCGTTTTTGAGCACACCCCCACTGAGTGCGCAAGACTTTATCGCTACTCGACGTGAAGATAACTAAAATATTTTGTATGGCATCTAAACAACGCCCATAGTGGCTAAAATGGTTACCGATTCGATGCCATACAAATTGTAATTAAGTTTTTCACGTTTGCCTGACGACCCATTGATGTGTTCAACGATCTAGGCTGCCTTCATACCCAAGCTGCGTCGCCCTAGTGTGAAGACGCCCTAAAACCGTCTTGAATCTTGATTGATCCGTAACGGTTCCCCTTTATACCCTATTCTATAAGACAAGACAAGACACGGCCCCACAATACAGACACGTGCGCTCTCAATGCCCCCGGATGCCGCTCAATGGGATGAGCAGTATAAGAGGTACTTAAGATGTAGACAAGAGGCCGTACACTCGCGAGCGCTAATAAATAGTAATAATAGCATAGATGTAAAATATTTCATGGACGTCATATAATATGAAATGGAGGTAAACCGTAAAATGTTGATGTCCGTACCGTATGCCGTACGATGTTGAGTATGACGTACACCCAGGTAATCCGCAACCATTTTTTTAACCGCCTCAAAGATCCCTCCTCACAAACTTTGACATTTATAATAACAGTAGGATACTCTCATCCTGTGACAATTTTATTGTAAAAACGGTATTTTTATTGATATCTATATATTAATAAGGTATTTATTGATATTATACATACGTACAGAGGAAGTACAGAGGAACAGCTTTCATAGATTAATGCAAATTTTGTCAGGGTTTTCACAGAAGATGGGTTAAATTGAACTTAGTATAGCTTCAGTATACGGCTATTGAGAAAGCGTAATTGGTACACACCACGACCCGGCATCGAATCTGCACCATCTCGTGTCTGACTCAAGAGTCAGTTTAAAAAAATACAACAATGAGAAAAAATGTACAGATTGTGTTCGTAATTGAAAATCTTTGACAGTAGATTACATATGACTAACCCCTTCTTAATAAAATATTCACGCAACGGATAACTTATACATTGTCGATAGTCTGTCTGTCTGTCCTGAGACTTTTCCGACTTATCTGACAAAGAGAACGTTTTATAAATTATCCCTCGTGTAAATATTTTTATTAGTAAGGGGTAGATATATTATATTTCCAGGTTATAATGTAAATAAACTATGCTCGTATTTTCATAGTTGTAGTTCTAGTGGAGACCAAGCTTTAGGTGATTAGGCTAGGAGCCCGCGCCGATGTGACGCCCACATCGCGGTTGACTCGTGTCGCGTTATCCGCTCCATCCAAGCGGAATCCGTCATTATCTTACTTTCGTTAATATACTTTTGAAGGCCTTTGGATGCTAAAAACATCGAAAAAAATATGAACTTAAATTGACCAAGTTTTTCATAATCCCGATGAAAATGGTTTAAAATATTATCAAGACCAGAAAATAAAATTTTATAATGGTCATAATTTTGATTGAAGCAAATGATACAAAGCGAGGTGCCGACTAACGAGTAAATCGCAAAGATTTACTATTCGAATCTAAAAAGCGACCGGCATTCATACTCGCAAACGTAAAGAAAAAAAGACAAAAATAAAGATAACTTTTAAATTCCTTTCCTTGGGACGCACCGAAAACGGACACCGTTACGAATGGGCTTAAACTGGCATAAAGAATTTTTTTTTTCTTAACCAAATAGCACACACTGGCTGAGCCCAAACCACGACCGTAAGTCATCGAAGCTGTCAAGATAAGAATGAATGAAAGCACACCTGCCACTACCAGTATTACGCATTCTCCTACGCATCTACTCGATGTAGGCCCAAAAATGACCTCTACGTAGCAAACAACTACAGCGCAATTTCAACTCTAAAGTAAACCGATTACAGCTCAATTATCCAACGAAATTACGGCCACCGCAACGACCATAATAACCCGCGCACTCTCAAAACTTACTTAGGATTATTATCTTTTCGAATCGACTTTAAAATTAGGCGTAATAACATGATTAAGGTTGTTTTTAAAATATGACTGACAAAAGTTGAGATCCGTGACGGTTTTTTGATCGTATGTAATTATCGGTTACCGGGCGACGGGCGTCATATCGAGAGCCGATGAGAAATGATGCTGGAATTCTGTATTAATATTTTTTATATGTTAATACGGAGGAAATCCGTGAAAGAGCAGAGCTAATTGCGATTTCGGTATGCGATTTGAGATCATCTTTATTTTATTTGATATAATTATAGTATTTTACTTTTTAGTAATGCCGCATGGGCAGTATATTAGTGATTTTGAATGAATAAAATGATTAATATCTTTAAATGTTACATAAGTATTTATAACAAACGAATCTATTGGCAATCATAGGCCTGAAATCTGAATATAACAAGGAATGTAGAAATACTACAACAGTGACAAATTGTTACTAATAACGCGCTATAAACACGAAAATTTTTATGTATGGATGTTTGCTGCTCTTTCACGCAATAACTACTGAACTTGGATTTTGATGACATTTGGTAGTAGTTAAGACTCTGCGTTAACACTTGGCCTGCCTATTAATTATTGCAGCAAAATGTATGATACCCGCGGGATTTCTATTTGCGAGTACAAAGTCGTGAGCAATATCTAAAAACATATTCTGCCTCTAGTCTTCGCAGGTGTTCACCAGTCCTACGTCAGACTATACATAGAACTGATTATATAGGACTGCGTATACCCAAATCATCGTCGTCGGAAATCGCTAATGATGATTACAATGACGTAATATCATCATATTACTGCGGGCGTAGGATGTGACGTAAAGACTTGATAACAGACTTTAATGATGTAACGGACCTACTTGTTGTATTGGAATATATTGCTCGTTATCGTCGTAGCCACTAGCCAGCTTACAGTAGCCCAAGCAGAAACAATTGACAACTACGTATTCGTAACGTTATCGAATATCAATTGTATGGGCGCTGTCATAATTTTCATACAATTCTCTTTCTGCCTATCGTCTAGTCGAAATGACGCCGTAGGCTTGATCCTTGATTTGTGTATTTTTAAACAAACAAAAAAGCTACATAAGAGCAAGAAAAATCATCCTAAACAAGACCTATTTTTGTTAATTTTGGTTGAAGATGTTTTGGAAAATTGTTTTTGCTACACTAAAAATCATATATTTTTCTAATGTTTTTTTAACAATTTTACTGATAAAGAAGTACTCTATTTGTGACAAATGTTAGTTTTATAGGATTTGGTATTATTTGGTCGCAAAATCGACTGAAATACAGTAAATTTATGTCAAATTTATGTAAACACGTCCAATGTCCATATTTTTCGTATCAAGGATGATATCTCAACAATATTTCATTTACCTCAGCAGTAGTTCGTCATACAGCGCGTCGGTGGGCCCGTGATCGGTATTTTAATTGGCCTAATTGTGGGATCATCCTTCGGAGAAACACGAGGAGTGTAGGATGTTTCCTACATCAGATGTTTCTAATATTTCGTTTATAAGGAGGAAAAGACCGAGTCGTCATAGACTTGATGGGCTATTTAATAAAAAAAAATGTTTGTTTTTTTATAATAAAGGGATCAAAATATCCTCTTTCTGCGTTAAGTCAGACGGCAAAATCAAAAATCAAAATCAACTAACTAATAACAGTAGTTACAATTAAAATAAAATTCATTTATTTATATAATATTCATAATAGCAACAAAATTTTTTCAAAAGTAATTAATAAAATCAATAGTTAAAAACTATGACCCGACTATGCATATGAATAGCCTATGTTACTCGCGCCATTATTACAAATCTATTGTTACCTCATTCATTAAAATCGGACGAGTAGTTCAGGCGCTACGGTGGACAAACATACATAGGTTACATAGACTGACAAAACCATTACCTTTCCTTTTGGCTTTTTCGCCGCAGTCGGATAAAAAGACAATACAATTTTAAATTAGGTACAATGTTTGACCCCGTATCGTAACGTTCAACATTTGATTTCCAATTCATGTCAAAACTGCAATTTGCAGTATTTGAACAGACAATTTCAAAACAAATCAATAAAATTTTTATTGCGACAAGAGTCAAGACACAACACGATAAGCATCCGGTAGCGCACATAAATATCATCTAGTATTTTGCATACTTTATCACACCTGATAATATATTCTCAAACAGCATAATGTACCTCGACCGGAAGACATTTCGATTCTGCGACAAATTAACTGTTTTGAAACAAAATCGAGAATAAAAAACCAACGATTGTTGCAATAAAGTTTTATATTTTTTGCTGTTTTTTTTTTCATCTCAAATTGAATTTTATTTACACTTTAATGGCGGTCGTTATTGGTATGTACCATTACGACTTCCTCCGGCATAAAGTATGCCAGTTGGCGCCGTTACTGGAGGCGCCATGGACGCCGATCACGCCGGACATTCCGCAAAAATTCGCCACCCGCGCCGATTGTAACGTAACAATTACGATTTCAGCCCGATCGATCATTATTTTTGTCCGTCTTGAACTAGGGCTGATGTCTGAACCCCACACTTAGCTATTGTTTGACGTCTGTGCCATTAGCACAATATTTCAAAGAGATAGATCGAATAAACCTAGTTGATGTTCTAAAGAGGCGTAACCTAATTTGGTATATTTTTTAACCGACTTCCAAAAAAGGAGGCGGTTATACGTTCGTCTGTATATATATATATATATATATATATATATATATATATACATATATATATATATATATATATATATATATATATATATATATTTTTTGTATGTTCAACGATTACTCCGCCGTCTGTAGACCGATTTCCAAAATTATTTTTTTGCTGTATAGGGTATAATCCCAAATTGGTCCTTTTGATACCGAGGTGGTGACCTGATGATGGGATCCATGAGGAGTCGAAGGAACTCTTCGAAATTTATATGGACACATACAGTTATTTCAACTTTTTCTGAAGTAGTCCAAGCATAAGCTACCAAAAAGTAAGATTTTGCAATAAGGTATACCCTGGATCAAAAAGTACTGAACGGAACTCTTGAGTCATTATCGATACACGTTTGGGAATTTCGGCGTTGTTTAAAAAACTGCACGCATATATTGATACACTATGTCGATAATAGTTAAAATTCTAGGTGAATTTAAAAGGGGAATTATTTAGAAAATAATATGTATTTCGTACTTTTTTGTGCATTTTTATTTTTTTCTTTGGAAGTCGTTTTAATTTTTTATATATAGAGTTTCAGTTTAGAGTTGAATCCAACAGTATACCTGCACTAGTGTACCAGTACCGCCTGATAATTTTTGAAACTGCTGATTCCCGCTTAGATATTCAAATTTATTTTTGATGGAGCTCATATTTTTAGTAAATAAACAAATCAGTAAAACCTTGCAATTTGAAATTCTAAACCAACTCAAGTACAGGAGACCTAGCAGGAACATTGACAGCGGTGTAAACGTAACGTAATCGAATGATATTTGTATAACGTTACGTTTACACCGCTGTCAAATGTTCCTGCTAGGCCCGCATGTTTTTAATGGGTTTCGACAGTTGTCATTTTTTATACATCGTCTGTCAATTTCTATAGAAAAATGAAGATTGTCAAACCATTAGAAAATTGGTTTTACTGGAACTCGTTAAATATTGATCACCGTGTGGCTACTGCTAAATAATTATAATACTGATTATAATTTCCTTATAGATTATAATAAGGGTGCGTGTTGAATTATTAATAAGTTATTAATTCTTGATATTCTAATTATTATGGACAGTGTCATTTGTCCTCAGTAATCGATTCAGATTTCTTATTTTCACCTAGTTAAAATTATGTGTTGATGTTGCATTATTTTTTCTATCTTACAATTTTATAGTTTTTTTTAGCTTATGTAAAGAAATAATATTTTATTGCATTTCTGTCCCTTTAAATTATGAAATTTACTCTGCACCTCAAGAGGAGTTTGAAACAATTTTTCGCATTTTATGTTATGATTCATCTTTAATTAGTGACTTGTTTCATTCGCGTAAAACTAAAGTCTGTCTATACGACGGAAACGGTATGTATTTACGTGTTAAAAGCCTATGTTCTAATAAATCAATCCATCCATACATCCGCAGCAGGTCCACGTGGTAGATAGACCAACCCTGACCCAACACTTTAAGGTTAAAAAAAAAAATACAATTACACGTGATTAATTTGGTAAATTTTCATATTTTGTTTGCGTTTACATTAAATTTGATCTGAACAGAGAATAGTTCGTATTAATCCTACTACTACTACAAATGTGGAAATTTGTGAGGTTGGATGGACGTATGGATGGATGTTTGTTACTATTTCATGCCAAAACTACAGAACGGATTTCGATAAAAAATGTATGCTAGTACTGGACAGGCTCTGGATTAAAACATTGGCTACTTTGTATCCCGAAAAGTCCAGCATTCCCATATGATACTATATTTACGCGGGCGGAGCTAATATATAAGTCGGTTGACAGTTTCTCGCTGTCGTGACGGCTCTCACGACTCGCCACAGGAGTCAACGTCTCGAGTACTGGGGCACGCATGTTATCCTGGTACTTAGGTAAAGACTACATTCTGTCAATGGACTTTACTATAGCACATGCATGCATATCCATGTGCCATGCCATGCATGCATGTAGGTATGTTGTGATATATGTGGGCGTATCATATAGATACAATATATAAATATAAGATTTAAGAATGAAAACCCAAAGTGAACATCAATAAGGAGGTCTCATGTAATTATTTGATAGGAATTTGTTTTGAACTGCTTACAGGAATCGACATGTTTTGTACGTTAATGCACGCACATTTAATTTTCTAACAAACTAACAAATATATCCCTACTTAATATGGTAAACGTGAAAGTTTGTGATGTATAGATGGACGGATGTTTGTTAATGTTTCACGCAAAAACTACTGAACAGATTTAGATAAATTTTGGTATGGTAGTAGGCTACTTTTTATCCCGAAAAAGTAGTGTTCCCGAGGGATAGGTACTGTATTTACGCAACCGGAGCCGCGAGCAAAATCTAGTTACATTTATAGGAACATGTGTTTGTGATGATCTCAAGTTAGAGATCTCCAGTTGTATTTTGAATCTTTGTGCAATATACATATAATCTCAAAATAATATTTAAGACCTTATGTCCTCTTACTGCGGCCATCAAGGCTGTACTTGTTCGAAGTTTCATTGAGAATACCTTTTACTACGCTCGTGAATGTTTGGCCTAACTTTAAACTTGAACGAGCAATTCATTTTTACCTTTACAAAACCTTTTAAAAGTAAATCTCATTAAAAATTGACACCAAAATGTAGAAAATATTGAACACTTGTCACTAATACTTACTCCAGTTTGGTACAGAATCTTGAGTCCACTTTTCGGCTGAGCCGGCGATCTCCTGTGCGGTAAGATGGGGAGCTTATCCGGCCTTCTGATGTTGATTTCTCCGGAAGGCCGGAAGGCTTCCAGGGGCGTTCGTATCGCCGTCCTGACGCCGGTGAGGAGGCACGCGAGGAGTAGAGTATATAACACTAACATTCTCACAGTTGGTGGAACGAGTTGAGTTTGGAGAGAAACGGTCGAGTCGAGTTGGGTCGGGAGTGAACCGGCCGTGTCCCGGGACGTGTATGCGGGCTGCGGGCGGGTCGGGCGTCGGGCGCGCTCGGACTGAGCGGCCGCGCTGAGCCAGGTACGACTTAACCTACGCGCCCGGTATAACCACCTCCTAGCGCGCTGGAGCGGTCTTGATACTTCTAAGGCTTTAGCGCGATATGTTTCCTTCGTCGATTCATTCATTAATGTTGACGTAAAATTTTAATTAGACTTGTAAAGCATCGCCGCACTAACGTGCAGAATTATTTTAACGCAATAATATTTATGTTATCACATTATCTACGCTGCATTGATTGGATTAAACCAGTTGAGACCGTTACGTATTATTATATAGTAGTGTAGTTGAAGTGGAACTTTTAGAAGCTGATAAAAGTCACTTTTAGCAAAAACTCAAATTTGGAACTATTAACTAAAATGTAATATATTATTTCAACTTTCAAATTATGATTGACTCTTATGCGGGATTTACACGGATGACTCGCCGCACGCTGGAAATCGACCCATGTAAAACTTATGGAGAAAAGTTATTCATATTATGTAGGGTACCTACTTAGAGCTATCCAACCGCTGCACCCTAATAGCTATAAAATGTAGTATTAAAATCAGTGACATAATAATGTAAAAACATATGAATAAATAGATTTTTAAATAAATAACTCTGCTATACATATGAAAATTAATAACATACTATATCTCATTTAAGCGATGGAAACTGGTATGGAATCCCGTCGCGGCTCAAGGCGGTTCGGTCGCGCTCGGGTTGACTTCCTACCGACGATGTTTTTTACACAATCTTGTTGCTCCAATGTAAGGGCGCGTCCATGATAATCGTAGTATTTCAAATTTGCTTCAACCGTTAGACCGTCTTATGTTTTTTTTTTATCAATTATTTTTTTTCCATTTATTTAGCGCCTCTAAATTTGGAATTGCGTGATACTTTTAACCGACTTCCGGAGGAGGAGGCGGTTACACGTTGAGCTGTATATATATATATATATATATATATATATATATATATATATATATATATATATATATATATATATATATATATTTTGTATGTTCAACGATTACTCCGCTGTCTGGAGACTGATTTTAAAAAAAATATTTTTTTGATGTAAAGGGTATAATCCCAAATTAGGACTTTTGGCATCAAAGTGGTGACCTAATGATGGGATCCATGAGGAATCGAGGAAACTTTTTTGAAGGCGTCCAAACATATGCTACCAAAAGGTAAGATTTTGCACCAAGGATACCCTGGATCTGAAAGTACTGAACAGAACTCCTGACTCCTTATAGATACATGTTTGGGGATTTCGGCGCTATTTAAAGAGCTGCACGCATATGCCACTATGTCAATTATAGTAATTATCATCATCACCATCATCCACCATACATCATCACATTATGATCATATAATGGTACTTCTCATAATATTTTACGCCGACACGGACTTATTGGAACATTACTTTGCCGTTTGTGAACCTATTTTCATAATTATTTTGTTGCTGTAAAGGTTATAATTCGAAATTTGTCTCTTAGTCACCAAATGGTGACCTGATGATGGTAGGTATCCATGATGAATCGAGGGAACTCGTCGAAATTTATACTGACACATACCGGGTGTTTTTCCAGGCTGTATCCAAACTTACAGGAGTGAATATACTCTTGAATATAAGCAACTTTAACTGTGGGATCAACTTTCCTACTTAAAAAAAAATCTGCTGTTTCATACAAAAGGGTTACGGCATAGATAGAATTTTGAAGGAAATCGCTTTTTTTCTTTTCAAGTAGGAAAGTTGATCCCATAATAAAAGTTGCTTATATTCAAGAGTATATTCACTCTTGAAAGTTTGAACAGTGACTGAAAAAACATTATGTATAGTGAGTTCGATGTTTTCTGAAGTAATCCAGGCATATGCTACTAAAGAGTAAGCTTTTGCACCAAGGTATAACCCTGGATCCAAAAGTACTGAACAGAACTCCTGAGTACATGTTTGGGGATTCCGGAGTTGTTTAATGAACATCAAGCATATGCCATCATACCACTTACAGCACATACATTATGTAACTTATCATCATCATCATCTTATATACAATACCTAATGGAAGCTTGGCGCGTATTCAATTATACATTCGAACGTTTATTTTAAACTTTTTTAAAATGTGTTAATAATAATATAACAAATACGACTAAAAAGGGAAAAAATATTATTTGTAAACAAAAAATTGAAAACCGACTTCCAAAGTAAAAATGCACAAAAAAGTATAAAATAAATCTTAATTTTCTAAATAATTCCCCTTTTAAATTCGGCTAAAATTTTAACTATCTTGAGTATACTAACTATCTAAACGTAAGTTCTATAAAATATTGTTTTATCAGGATATTGTTTGGACTAGTACCGACTTCAAAAAATAATTCAAATCACCAATTAATTGAAACTACAAGCTCAAACGCGCTTGCCTTGCCTAAAAACCTTATGAATTGAGTCATCTTAAAATCCCATATCCAAGACTTCTTATTACTGTCGTAGTGTTATTGCAACAAAACACTATACAGAGTAGAAAATATAATATATACTTACATACAGAGAAACAGCTTTCATTGAACGATCGAAAAATTGACGTCCCCTTAAACGGCCCACAATTTTTCCACAAAATCGTGGACACACCGTATACTTGTAGTAGTGCAATCATTTCGAAAGCTAATGATGTAGCTGTTTATCTGTTCCTCTTTCTTTAATCTGTGCTATAAGTATCTTAACAAAACAACAGTTGTACATCACAAGCCTCTCAACTTTAAGTGTTATTCTCAGAATAGCAAAGAATATACAGATTATTTGGATTCTTTACAACATCGACTACTGAATGAAAATACAATGCCACTTCAGTACAATAACAGAACAATTAACTTCAATATAATGACACCTCTAGCGTCTTTTTAGTTTCTATTGAAAGAAACATTTCTTGATATATCAAAAATCAAACTTAATAAAATGTAGCTTGTCCTGTCCTAGATCCCAATAAATATGACATCTTTGGCAAACACATATTTTGTTAAAAGTTAACATAATTATAATAACTAATATTAAATTTATTATAAAAGAAAACTATAATCCGACTAGCTACATAAATTATATAGCCTATGTTACCCGGGCTGTTATTACGAATCTTTTACACATCATTTATTAAAATCGGACCAATAGTTTAGGCGCTACGGTGGAACAAACATACATACATAGACTTTTGCCTTCACCGTAGTCGGGTAAAAACAACAATACACAATTCATCATTTTCATTTTTCGTATACAATTATCGTGTTTAGAAGCAGCAAAAAATGTCATACCAGTTTTATAAACATTCATGGCCAAAGCTTGAACGCACTCATAAACTCATTTCATGAAAGGACGTCAAACAATACCTGTGAACCCTGGGAAAAGGATAGAAACAGTAGCCACTACCCATTGTTTCATTTACCCAGAACACGGCGTTTACGAGAATCGGAAATTCCTCTAACCATGTAACGCGACCTTATATAGTGCTGTCTCCGTCGCTCCCATTCATTCGCTCGCTTCAATGAATCGCTTCTTATGAATGGACAGCGGCCGTACTATACATACCTACACAGGCAAGATATATAGTTCTGGATCGTGGCACGTGGTTATTTCTTGTTGTCAATGGTAATTCTTCTGGTCCATTTTCTTTTTTTAGTGATATTAGAGAAGGTACTTATCTTTTTTTTTTGTAATATTGGAAGGCTAGAAGCTCGTTGCTTCGATCAAATTTAATATCAAGAGTATTGACCTAAAATTGTATAAAACAAGTATTTATATTTCAAGGTATATTAGGTAATTAATGTAGTCGTTATGTAGGCCAAGTAAAAATTGAATTAAGCAAAATTAAATCGACAGCTGAAGGCGTAATGAAATATAAGAATGGATATCGGATTTGTCATTTTCAATTCAATTCGTTTGTAATAAATTGATTTCGTTCTTTTTATTCAATGTAATGGACCAGGAAACGAGGAGGCGGATCGCCTGATGGTAGCGATTACCGCCGCTAATGGATACTCGCAACACCAGAGGAGTTACGCTTGTGACTCCTCTGGTGCTGCGCGTTCCTAGTCCTTAAAAGGTTTGGGCCTTCGTTCATAATAATTTGACATAATTTGTTCATATAATATTATTATAACTAGCTTTTGCCAGCGGCTTCGCTTGCGTAAATACAGTATCCCACGGACCTTTTTCTACCACGGGTCAAAAGGTGCCTATGTTTTATTCCAGAGTATAAACTACTACCACACTAAATTTCATCAAAATCTGTTCAGTGATTTTTGCGTGAAAGAGTAACAAACATTCACCCATCCATACATCCATCCTCATAAACTTTTTCATTTATAATAGTAAGTAGGATTCGTTAGTAATAGCGAAATATAACAAATAAATATAATATTTTAAAAGGTTACTACATGGCAGATTTTTTACACATTTCTCGCTTATCACAACTCAACTTTTGCAAAATAATCATTAACCGTCATTATGGAGTCCAAAAACCGAAATACCATAAATTCGTAGATAAAGGGCATCACTAAAAGGGACGGATATGGACAGCGAGGCATTCCGACGAAACCAATAAACAAGGGCCGAAGATAAGAATAGGGCCCGAAGGGCGCATTGTCCGAGCCTCTAAACAATGGGGTACTCGAAACTTAAGTGGTCAGCGTTTTTTTTACACCCCATCACTAGAGGTATCCATTGGCACGCGTACTCGATCGTAGTGTTGGGACGTGCTGTATCGATATCAAATACATCTCTCTCGTGTATTTTATTCACAGAATTATTATTTTTTTTTTTGCTTTTTCGGATCCATCAGTTAATGCTTAATATTTGAAAGAACAAAATATATCTAGTTAATTTTATATCTATACAAATAAATTAAATTAAAGTGTCACTTTGTAATTTCAAATTAACAGCTTTGCACTAAATGCATAATGATTTATTTATTCATAAATAAATAATTAAATAAAGATTTATTTATTTATTATTTAATGATAGAGTTTGAGTTGAGTAGTAGAGATGAGTTTTTTAAATTTTTGCCTGTCTGTCCGTCTGTCTGTCCTGTTTGTTTTGGCTAATCTCTGAAACAGCCGGACTGGTAGATATGTTATAAGGAGTAACTGAGGGTACTTTTATCTCAGGGTTCCGTTTAAAAAAATAAGGTTCCATTTCCATTAATAGTTTTAAGTAAATTTGCAAAAGCTGGTGTTATAATATATTAACTAGCTGGGGCACCAGGCAACACTAGCTTTTGCCCGTTTGTTTTGCATAAATACAGGAACACTGTACTTTTTCGGGATGAAAAGTAGCCACATGTCAATCTATAGCCTAAGCTACTACCGTAACAAATTTCATTAAAATTCGTTCAGTAGTTGTTGCGTGAAAGAGTTGTTTGTAACTCTTTCACTCAATTCCATCCTCACAAAATTTCACATTTATAATTGTAGTAGGATTTTAAGTTCTGGGCTCTTTTGCCGTGTAGGCATTTTTGGTTTCATAACACTTGTCGATGCGCCTACCTTCAATAGGCAAGGATATGCAAAGGAGTATAATATTTTGTAATCGCCTACGTTACTACTATCTGAATTTGTACCTCGAGGTTTCGAAGTGTAGGTAAACAAAACCTTGGACATAAATACCAAATTGAAAGGGCATTAAAGCCTTTCTCGGCTCTCATCCTACATACTTACTGCCGTAATAATTATATAAAACTACATTTTTACTAATACAATAAAGAGGAAAGGTTTATATGTTTGTTTGCATTGAATAGGCTCCAAAACAACTGGACCGATTTTGATGAAATTTGTCACAGATATAGAATATACCATTTTATTGCGGCAAAATGTACGGTTATTTGAGATTTCCTTTTGCGCGCACGAAGTCGCGGGAAACATCTAGTAAATAAATAATAAGGAAAGCAAGATGAAGTGAGGGGTAAGACGGGGTACCAGGCTTTTCACGTGTTTCCAATAGACCGAGCACATCCGTTCTACCACCAAACGACCGCTATGATAGTTGTTAGTCATACAGGTTTCAAAAAAATCCGACCTCATTTGACTAAATTATTGAGAAAAAAGTTATTTTAGATGATACGCTTAAAATTATATTATTCTTTAATTGTGATACAAAAGTATCGAACGCTAATAACAAAAATTTTTAAAATTTAATCGTCATAAAAAACAATTGGAGACCATTGCAAAAATATATTTTTTATCGTGCTACAATGTGCCATCGGCCATCACTACTTCTCTTTGTATCACCCCATTCACTTAACTCTATTTTATTCTGTTTCTTTGAAAGTGAGATATCCGGTTCCGCTGGGAAGTACTGATAAAATTTACATACACAACAATAGTGGCAGACTTGTACTTGAAGCAGTTTTCAATAGACCTTCAGACTATCGGTTATTATATTTTGTTACAGTAATGTTACGTCGTACGAGCGTTACCACATTCTAGCTCGGCCAGGGAATTCAAAATCTGCACAAAGGGTGCATCATTTTTAGGGTTCCGCACCCATGTACACAGTACACAGGGGTTTAGTTTCCTTCCGGCCGTCCCTCCGTCTCTCTGTCTGTCCGCCTTTGCTTACATCTGCAATTATGAATTGACAAAATTTAGTTCAGTTATAGATTGCGTATATACTATCTAAAACGTAACTTTTGGCACAATAAAATAATAATAATGATGAGGCTCCCCATGATGTGATGTGGAGCGAGGATGACTTTTTTTCTCATTCAACCCCATCGTGTATATATCGTGGGATTGAATTGGTATTTTTAAATAAAGGCGAAGTTTCATACTCGATTTTTTTATAAACTAAACTATTTTAGAGTAATCGACCTAATCGACCCCCCAAGTCCCTTACAAGTTGCAGGTTGACAAATTTTCAAAAGAATTTACAGTGGGTAAAAAATATTACAAGCTGCGTTACATTACGTCGCCATTCAATCATTTGACGGTTTTTTTGCGATACAAGTTTGACGTTTCTTACAAATAGTTATTGGTAGATAGGTTATTGAAACGGGCCATTAGTGTTATGACAACAAGAGTAGATCACTAATTTTGTTTGTCAATCACAAAAAAAAATTTTTTTCCCACTGTCAATTCCTTTGAAAATTTGCCAACCTGCAGAAAAATTGGCAAAAAACCGTCAAATGATTGAATGGCGACGTTTTTAACAAATAGTTATAGATAGATAGGTTATTGAAACGGACCGTAAATCAATATACTTACGAATAAATCATGAGGACAGTGATCAAATACTTGCTGCTGACTGAACTATATAAATTGGCATTTAAAATGTAGAAATACCGGGTGTTTGTTGTGCCACCTACCTGCCACCATCGTTAATATGTTCTGAAAATTTTAAGGTGAATAACATAATTAATAGGCTAAAAGTTTAATGAACCAGAATTTCGTGTTAAATGAAACTCGCTATGGTTAACACCGAGTTTAACCGTGCTAACGTGCCTAGACATGCGATGGTAGAACTACAATCGCTTAAAATTATAGTGAAACAAAGTTGTTGAGTATTTAAACATGCCTAGTACTTGGGAGAGTGTTTTTAGTAGAACAATAAAATAATTAAAAATAAAATAAAAAATACAAAAGAAAAAGAAATAATAACAATCACAAAAATATTTATCTTACTGGGATTCGAACCTATCACATTCCAAATAATGCACAAATTATACGTAGGTATATCGCATACCAAGCTGCCAATCAGACTGACGTAAGAAAGTCGAAATCATTGATATATTCTTGCACGACGAAATAAAAAAACATATATTGCTTAAAATGCGCAGTTTCTAATGGATAAGACCTAGCTAGATCGATTTTTATCCCAAAAATTCCCTGCATACTAAATTTCATGGCAATACTTGTAGCCGTTGTCGAGATACCGATTATATACATATATACAAGATCGTCTCGTTTAAAGTCCAAGATACTATGGTCTGATTTATTAATCCTTTGGTTAAAATAATACGTACAGACGAGTAATTTAATTTCGCGATTAATAAGTTTACTTTTAAAACAGTCTATCTGTGGCCTGTGGGTTTAATAACACGAACAATTGACGACAACGTATTCGTAATGTTATCGAATGAGAATTGTATGAACATCATGACAGAGCCTATACAATTTTCATCATCACGAATACGTTGTTGTTAATTGTTCATGCTAAGCCCACTGCTTAGGTATAAATTCTGCTATTTGCCAATTAATTATGTTAAAATTGATTTTCGTGAAAAATTCACTTGGTGTCTATAGTAAAGAAAGATCTATCCTACTTAATATTATTAATGGGAAAGTTTGTAAGAATGGATGGATGTTTGTTACTCTTTGACGCAAAAACTGCTGACCGGATTTTGATGAAATTTAGTATAGTAGTAATTTAGGCTCTGGAATAACACATAGGCTACATTTTATCCCGAAAAAGTACAATATTCCCGTGGGAATGGATACTGTATTTACGCGGGCGGAGCCGCGAGAAAAATCTAGTATTGAATAAACCTATAATAGAATAGATAAACCCAGATATTCCATCATTACAATACTACCTATAATGGAACATTTGTTATTTGATCGAGTGGAATGAACCCGTCAAGGGTAAATAAAGGTAGGAACTTCCCCGTAGCGACAAACGTAACAAAACCATACTGGTTGTTTTGTGACAATTCCCGAAATAATAAGACCACGTGTATACTGTATATATGTATTTAGAAGCAATTGAGGGTTATTCATAACTTTTCCCACGGAGGATAAGGCTACATTCACACTAAGCGACTGCTAAACGGGTACTATGTAATGGTCGGTTCACATCGAAACGAGACGATACGGGATGCTGCGCTGCATTTTTAAGATAGCTATTAAAAATTTAACTTTATTCACTACACAAAAAGATACACGTCTCATATGACATCAGTCATACACTGCACATGCGCTGTGCAGCGCGGTGCAACTTGACATTCGAACTCTAAAGGCCGAGAGGCCGATCGTTTCAGTTAGAACTGACGTCAGTTGGGCATGAACGGATTTCAGCACATACACGGAAATAATCACATCCAACCCAACTGACTCATTTCGGCCTGAAACGATCCGAGTACATACACGGAAAAATCACATCAGTTCGTTCTGGTTTGCCGCGAGCTACGGTCGTGTTTATTAATTGTAAACTCACTACGCTTGTACACGATACACGCCCGCACGGCCGCGGCTCTGGCGAGTACTGAAGCGATTTGTCACACGTGGTCCGTTCAGTTCATCCGTTCAGTCCAGAATTAATGTTGCCAACTTACTTATTTTACAAAGTCTTGCTACTAAATTAAGTATTTTATTCTCTCCTTGGTAAGAATTTAGTTGTTAGCAGTATTTTAGTAGGAAATAGCCAGACAGTAATCATATGCAAAATGGCCTAGGTTAGGCACAAAAAAATCGACACCTTATCATAATAATGCAATAAAACATGCTAAGAGCATTCGTCTGTAATTTTCTTAAAATTACCCGTTTATTTACTATATACATAAAATGTCCTAGTATATCTTAATTTAACGGTAAAATTTATAATAAAATTCAATAAATAATAAAAATATTATTTAACAAAACCTACAACGCAGTGGTTTTTTTGGGGCTTTAGAGATTCCTATGTTTAGTAGCATTTTCGGATAGTTTTCAGTATTATTTTAGTAGTTTTTAGTAGAAATCGACGACATTTAGTAGTTTCGCAAAAACAGAGTTGGAGTCCTTCTTATATACTAAACAAGATCAAACAGGAAAAAATTTAAAAAATGCTTATACTTTTTTGTAATAATTTGTTTTATATGCTCAAAAGATGAAAAAAACAAAGGTAATATTATGATTTTTATATTAACTATTAATAAAAAACCAAATACACACTTTTTTGCCTCTTTTTATAAATTTTGCAATTATTTGTGTGCTAATATGAACTTTTAGCACAATTCTCTAGACGCCATTCCGAATCCAACGAGGTATCACACATAGTTGCAGGACCAGTATCTCAATTTGACACGAAAATCAATTTGTCGACTAGACTAGTATGGTGTGCTACCCGTTAGGGCTAAGTTGAAATGTATTTGCGAATTGCCATCATTTTTATAAAATTACCCGGCGTACTTTAACCCTATGATTTTGTACGTCTGGAGGGTGTATTACTACTATTAATTCCAGTCAGTTTACGCCATGAAACAAACTAGTTTGCATTTTCGTATTATGATCACTTATTAGCCAGCCAGTCACCAGTCACGTGACACTTGACTTCTGCATTGAAATTTGCGTGGTATTTTCGTATTATGACAAAACATTTGACATTAGCTGGCTTGTTTTTACGTCAAAACTGCCTTTATAAAATCCATTCAGTTTACACCACAATTAATTAGTTTTTATTGCCTTGTTTATATTATAGCGTTCTCTTCTAATAAAGAGTGTCCCAATAAGAGTGCCCGATTTCATTTTAAGAAAAAACACATATTTTTTTGAGCGAGAGGTGATATTTTTATTGCGTTATAAAGTACACATGTCCCGTTAAGTATGGAATAGAATATCCTGCATATGGCCCCCACGGCTCTGGCGGCAGACCCTTGCTCTTTTCATGAAATTTTCGATGACTTTTTCACAAAGTGGTAGCTATATCTCACCGATGACGCGTTGGATCTCGGCCTTTAGCTCGGGAATTGTTCGTGGTTTATTCGCATAGACCTGAGATTTAACAAAACCCCAAAGGAAAAAGTCGCAAGGAGTTAAATCGCAAGATCTCGGTGGCCAGTTGACATCGGAATTTCGGGAGTTTATTCGGTCCGGAAATTGTTCCTCCAATAAATGCATTGTTTCATGGGCGGTGTGGCTGGTCGCGGCATCCTGTTGGAACCACATGTCGTCCAGGTCCAGTCCTTCCAATTGGGGCCACAAGAACTCTGTTATCATGGCCGAATTGATGTTCCCGGGTTTTCGGCGACACTCTCGTTTACAGCAGCGATGTTTTCGAGAGACCGACCGGTACGCCGACGCACAGGAGAATTGCCTTCCATAATCGACAAAGTTTCTTCAAACTTATTGATCACTCTTCGAATTATTGACACATTTGTTGCACTTTCACGACCACAAATTACGCGAAGTTTGCGAGCGGTTTCAGCGTAGCTTTCCCCATTTTTGTATTGGGTTTTCACAATGATAACGCGTTGTTCTTTTGTGTAACGCTCCATATTTAATAATCGGAACAATCATAGATGACAACTGTCAAGTTTCAGAGCTGCCACTTGCTCAGAAAAAAAATGGCGCCAAATTTAAATCGGGCACTCTTATTAGGACACCCGTTACTTTGATGTGTATTTTAGTCACGTAAAATATCGCTAAAATAATTGCGAATATTTGTTTATTTTTAAGACATAAAAAATAAAAATAAGACAAGGTTTTTATTCATAGGTTCATAGAAAATAAACATGTGTGACGACTAACGAGTTAGAAATATTTGAATTTCTAGAATAAATGATGTGGTGGTTCACTAAGCAATTCACAATTCCTAATGATTTCAATCACCAATAATTATTGAGATCTTTTTTATAAAAGAATTTGCAATTTTCAAATCATCTACAGTCCGGTCAGATCAGTGTTGCCACACCAGATTCCGAGGGTAAATAACTGTGAATTCCTGTTTCCAAAATCTTCGTAACCCTATCTTTACAATAAACTGTATTACTTACCAGTAAAAGGAGGGGCTATTTGGTAGAAAATTAGCCCTTTTTTAAATAGGTATACAAAATCGACGGCTATTTTATCAACATTAGACAGAATACTATTATACACAGAATATTATTTTTATAAGTAGCCCTTAAAATTTTCTTTTTAAAACTATTATTACAACTGTACATATTCTATTTATAGTTATAAATATATTACTTTTAAAATGCCGTTCCAAATTTCGCCCCATATCTCATTATTGCATCATCCAAATATTGCATTACGAGGGCGGCACTGAAAATTTCGGGAATCAAGGAAGTGACACAACATTACTATTTAAAAATGTATTTATTGCTTTTCGAAGTATTCTCCGCGAAATTTGACACATTTTTCATACGATGGAACCAATCATTGAAGCAACCATTCCATTCGGAAGTTGGGGTCTCCAAAATGGCCGTTTTGTAGGCGTCCACAGCTTCTTCAGGTGATGAAAATCTCTGACCACGCAATTTATTCTTTATTTTAGGGAAAGTATAGAAATCATTAGGGCTTAGGTCGGGGCTGTACGGCGGATGGTCTAATAATTCTATGATTTCTTGCTCTAAAAACTCTTTTGTTCTGTGCACGGTGTGAGAACTCGCATTGTCGTGATGGAGGATGATGCGGCGGTTGCAGTTCTCTTTACGGAGTTCAGAAACGACATGTGGCAAACAAATGTTAGCATACCATTCTGCATTAACCGTTCTTTGTCCCTCAAGAGGAATAGTCGCAACATGGCCGGTTTTGGAGACAAACGTGGCCACCATTTTTTTTGCAACACTCCGTGAACGAACAATTTTTGTTGGCTTTAACTCATTTTCGAACACCCAAACTCGTGACTGGTTTTTTGTTTCGGGTTCGTACGCGTATATCCAGGATTAGTCACCTGATACGATGTTGTATACAGCATTTGAGGATCCTGCGTGGAATCTTTCAAGAGTTCTGACGCACCAAGTAACGCGAGCCGCTTTTTGCTCTTCACAGAGCAAATGCGGTATCCATCGGGAAAACAACTTTTTTACACCTAATTGTTCATGCAAGATTATTTGTATTTGACTCATGCCAATGTCTAAAGTTGCCTGAATTTCGCGGTATGTCACATGTCGATCTTCCTCAATCAGCTTACGCACAGCATCAACGTTTTCTTGGGTGACTGCAGTTTTTGGACGACCTTGACGGGGATCATCACTGAGCTTGACACGTCCACGTTGAAATTCAGCAAACCAGCGATAAATTGTGGTTTTGGATGGGGCTTCATCACCAAATGCAGAAATCATCCGGTTAACACACTGTTTTTGTGTTAAACCACTTCGAAAGTCATAATAAATCATCACTCTAGAATTTTCTCGAGTCAATTCCATTTTCTCAACGACTAAACAAGTTTGACAGACCTTGTGACAAGACCGAGAATCTTTTTTAAATTAATAAACGGTATTCGATTTTTAAAACCAAGGAGTTTTAAATTAAAAAGATTTTAATATGACAGGAACAGTGGAATTATTCCATTCCCGATACTTTTAATGCAGCCTATGTATTTCAAATAGCCCCATCTTACAGTACAAGTTTTCTGTTCGTCATTAACTCTGAACCTACTAAGGACATGCCATAGAAAAAACGAACTGTAATTACGTCGAATTTGACGTTTCCGTACGTCACCTTCATGCTCGTCTAAACCAGTCAGCGACATCCAAACCATGATGAATACAGTCAGATCGAAATGTCGTTGTAATACGAAAAAGAACTAGGCACTTTAGGCCCTGGAAACATGCTGGTTTTTTAAAAGATCATAATACAGCCCCAGGTCCATGTACCAGTCATTTAAGGGATAAACGTCGTGTCATTGAAAATTGCATGCAATCTTGAAAAGGTTGGTCATGTCTGGTAGGGTGTCCCAAATATGAGCAAAAAAAATATTTTGATACGCATACCCTCCACATTTTTTATAAATGCTGAAACAAATCTAAATATGAATTTTTATCCTTCTAGGATGATTGCAACCCGTGCCGACTAAGCCGCAAAGTTTACAAAAAATCGCTTTCTGTACTGATATTTTGTTCTACTACAAAACCAATATAAGTGCAAAAATTAGGTAAATTTGGATGAAAATAAAACAAGGCTGACATGAATACCTATTTAAACTCATAAAATAATAACAAGCAGTTTGGATAACTTCTCTTTAGGCGACCCAGCGCAACAAGAACCTTCTTTATTTGATTTTTTTTTAGCCGGGATTTACGTACTTTTTATGAAGATACCTGTCAAAGAGTGCAGTATAGATGTCTTTAGTTTGATATTTTCCGATAAGCTCCCTGGTTTAAGTCCAACAAGCTGGTCTCTATCGTCGAATGTAGCAATAATTATTATATTTTCTTATTTTCTACTTCTGCGATAGTTTTCCACCCTGATAGACTGAGATTACTTCAAATAAGTTGTTTTGAAAGACATTTTGATTGCTACTGCCCTGGATTCGTACATAGACGAGTAAATCTCGTCTGACATGCTGCGTCCAGACAGTGTTGCCAGATTTCTCTTCAGGATTTCTCCGTATTTATACGGATTTTCGATCTGCGATACAACTTTAACTTAAGCCCAGGTCTCTTAACTATTTTCGATAATAATCCCGTTTCGGTCCACGCGCTGACTCATTACAGCACCAGCAGTACAGCCTGAAAATCATAACGGGATTTAACCGATAATATCCACGAGAATTGCCCCCTAATATAAATCTATCGAACATAAATGATAGTACCTGCTAAGACTAAGCTTGTTCATTATTGTGTAGTGCGATTTCATATTCTACACAGAAGTGTATTATGAAATCGTTGGGTAAAATTAATCAATAGTGAAAACTTATAATATATGCATGACATAAAATTAGAAATAAAATACATAGCGCGCGGAGACTACAAATCAAATTTCTTTCTCTCATTCCTAAATTCAAACACCGATAATTTTGTTGATTTATTAATTTTAAATGTATGTTTTTATGTTAGGTACATACCATTTTAATTAAATGTTTGTGTTTTTTTATATATGATGTATAATTACATCTATATATATATATAGTATACCTACTGCACGTCTACCTACTATAAATTTATAATCACAAATAGTTGTCCTTTCCAATCTTATTTTTTTTCATTGATCAATGGTCATTCACATCTTAACAGTTTACTATACATATAAATTGTGCAATGCACCTGGCAACACTGCGTCCAGACTTTAGAATCTGTCATATGACTCAATATTTTGAATAATCCATGTTATTTACAGAAAATGTAGAAATAACAACTAAAAAAGACGTGTGGCACTCGGGGACTGCCGCGGTAAAGCTATTGCATAGCATTATCGCACGCACACAACGCCGTGTCGAAGACTGCCGAACTGAAACGACGTTAGACGATGCACGGCCTTCAAGCCACACCTCCGTGCCCGTCGGAGTGGGGAGCGTGAGGTTTTTTCGTTACGGAATTTCTGGATTCGGTCCCCGCGCTCAAGGCCCGCGATAGAAGCTATGCAATAGCTTAAAAACTCTTTGTTGCAAAACATTATTTGATATTGCACATTCTAATGCTTTCAGAAGATGAAAATTAGCGGAGTAAAAGTATTTTCAAAGAAACAAAGGTAGGTCGACCGAAACCATTGCTTAGGTGGTGTAGACAAAAAATATTAAATTTCTTCTAGTAATCGGTTTTGTCTAAGTTTTTACTTTCTCCGCAATTTTTTTGTCTAAACCACCTGAGCAATGGTTTGGGTGACCTTGCTCTCTTTTTGTATCTTTGAAAATTATTTGTCTTCCTCAATTGTAATCCTTTTTAAGCTGTGAGAATATGTTTTATAATCTTATTAAGCATATAATCTCATTGTTATTACCTTTCTTTGACTGGCAGTCAGTTTGACTTCATAGATAATGTAAAATACACTTAAAATAGGACTGCCACAAAATGACGATTATATGTTGATTTTGCACTATTTATTTGGTGGCTAGGCAGTATTTTTTACCACTCTTGAATTTTACAAACATCTTTAGGTACGCAATAAACAATTGCACACAAAAAAAAAAAACACGTATTAAACGACAAATGAAACATTTAATTGCAGGTCATAGGGTTGTCTCCTTGTAACTTGTATGGGGAAATTAAAATCGCAAGTCGGCACGGGCTATCGTTTATCAAATGGGCTAATATTTTTTCTAGCCTATATTGGGTCAAAACGAACATTTTAAGGGGGTATGCGCAAAAAACTATAGATCTTAAAATTTCTGGGACAGCCTAAATTGCCTGGTCTAGTCCATGTATCAGGGGGCATAAGGGATGAATGGCTGCGGGACACGTGCGATACCCACGTGCGACCTCGACGGGGGGAGGGGGGGTGGCACTGCGACCTCTCGCCGAAAACATTTCGACAAACACAATAATCACCGCTATTGTAGGTTAACCATATTAATGGAATTTTGGGGACACGCGGTTTATTGAAATTAGTATGTCGTTTAAATCAAAAGTATCGTATTCTTTTCTTAGATTAAAGTTAGGCTTGTCTGGAAAAATTGTCTAGGCTTAAATTTTACAGTAAATTATTTACCTTATTTTTTTATATATTAACCATAAATAGTTTGAAAGATTTAAACAAAAAAAATTGTTAAAAGATCGGTAATTATTTGTGATTTTATTAACAGAATTTAACTATTATGTATCCATTCTACTGCCGAGTCTTCAATGCTATCAAGCAAAATTTTAATGTTCATAAAAACACCAAAATAGTTTAAGACAACGTATAATATTTTCAAAAAAAAAAATCCAGAATCTGTAATTGACCTGAATACTGGGCGTATTTTATTCCGTTTCGAGAGTAAAAATGTATAATGTTTTGTATTAAAAAGAGAAATCAAATCAAATCAAATCATTTATTCACTGAATGTAGTAGGTACATAGTATTACATATTATGCAGATGGTAAGAGTAAAAAAAACATACATTCTACCATGATAGCATGGTGTGTGAAATTAATATTATAAAAGAATATCATAATATTATGTACAACCTGCGTAACGTTGCATTGTTATAAGGACAGGGATTGAAAATTTAGGCGTTGAACATGAAAGTTGCCTCAAATCCATTCGCATTTCTTAACTGAAGTCATGGCGAACCTAGTGTAATGACACACTTACGATGAATTAGGTACTGCAGGCTCGTGGAATGTCATTTGCAAATAAAGTATAAATAGAATTAAATTACTTAGAAGAATTATCCCTTCTCCTTAAGTAATTTTAAACAGACACGTGCATGTTTTTGATTGACGTCAATCTTTGATCTGAATATCGAATAGAAAAGGTATGCAGAGGTGACATTTCAACCTGTATGTCACCTTTCTGAGGTACAGTGATAGGGTTCATACTAGTTGGCGCGGCGTAGAATTGTTTAAATTGTACTACTTTCTCGCCAGGGTGAAATAAAATAATGGAAAATCACAATGGTAAAGTTAAATCCCAACTTGTCATCAAACTGCAAGATGTCCATAGCAACACCACTGTAGAAATATATCATGTTTCTATTGTGGTAACAGCCGATTGTTGCAATTGGGTATTTTCCTACATGTAAAAATGTAGTTTTTTTTAAATGAATTAAGAAATAATTAGGTATTACGACTTGATAAAAGTAAAAACAATTAGTATTTTATGTGTACTTTTGTAACTATATATCTGAAATATTTTTTTACAGCATTAGTGTAAAAAACTTACATAATTAGTTTACTTACATCAAATACAAAAAGATTTACTATGGTTTGTATGGACATAAACGCGCAAACCTCGGAAATATCAGAAATGTTGTGCATATGGCCATACATTTCGTAGCAACATCAGTAGCGACTTTTATATGGAGCGTAATCACGAGACTTACAAAAAGTGCTTCAAACAATTCGCAATATCTTCGAAAATATTGATTTTTAGTGTACTATTCCTGTTGTAAACTGTCTTATTTTTCGGAGCACTATTGATTTATGTAATAAAAAAATACCGTATTATAGATTTCCGTTTCTTATTAAAATTACATTTATTTTCATAGATTTTACCTGGCTTGGCTGAAAAATCAAAGCCTTGAGAAGTTCAAAAATGTATGGCCAATTAATTTAGACCTTTCACATTTTTCGATTAGGTGCCAAAGCATAACGTAATGATAGTACCGCGTAGGAAACTGAAATTGCCAGCTACTCGTATTTGTCGCCGGCGCGGGCGGCGCAGGCGGACCGACGATTACGTTTTTCTTTCTTTCCGTCCATCGTTTCCCGTCAAACGACCGCGACAAAAACGGATTCCGAACTCCGGAGTCCGGGGTAATGCACAGATATTAAGTCCTATAGCGCTCAAGTACTCAGGTACCGGCTTGTCGTATGCTTTCTACTAGTGTGTTCTTTCCGAATTCGCTGACTGACGAGGGACAAGTCACTGGGGTTTTAAGTTTAAAATCGGGTTGCAAATGTTACCTACATAGTAGAGAGCAATAAAGAGGATACAACACATTAGTTTCGTGAAGTTTAATATTTTTTGTTTAAGTTTAGCTTAAATTGGACTGAACAGAGTAACCATTGAGTTATCATGCGATAAAATGTAACATTATAGTCGATAGACTACATTTACACACAACGTTATAGTGATAGTCAATAGACTATAATGTTACATTTTGTCCCATGATAACTTAATGTTTTACTCTGTCCAGTCCAATTTAAGCTTACTTAAAGAAAAAGATTAAACTTGACGAAACTAATGCGTTGAATTTACGAGTATTTATTGCTCGGTAAATAAGTGACGTTTAAATGTATAGCATTATCGGCCGAATAATGGAACTGTTATGGGGGATTTGGAAATCACTTTAAAACAAAAGAACTTTTATTACACTAAATAGTTAATTGAATACAGAATAAAAGTTTACTGGCAAAAGGCAAAAACTGAGGAATTGTCTTAATGAGGACTGGAGATGAACTAACTGGCAGGGCCGATTACAGAGATTATATATCAAGGAAAAGGAAAGGCTGACTCTAGGCACTATTATATACAGGACTAGTATATAACAGCCCCCGGGGTAGGAAATAAACTTATCCCATATGGGTTAAGTTTATGGGAGAGTAGAGCGGATTTTAGGAAGTGGAATTTCATTTATAGTTTCGAGTGGGATTTCAATATGGGATTCAGGTGGGATTTCAGAAAATTCTTCAGGTTTATTTATTTTAATATTACGTTTATTTAAAATTAATCGACATGTGCCTGGCCTTACAAGTTTACGATATTTAATAATTAAAATAAAAATGATTATAAGGCAAATTGTTACAATTGTCGAATAGGAGTAATACTGCCCATACGAGTATAAGACAATATGGGGTTTTTCAATTATTTTATTTAAATTCTTTATAATATCATGATTTATTTCTATATTTTTATGTGTTTTAATTAAGTCAATATTAACATTAGTTACGTTGTGTAATGTGGGGACAAATGATTTTACTTTATTTAACATTTCTGAGTTACAACAGGTTTCATTTGACAAACTAAAGTCGACAATAATTGGTTGTATTTTAATTATTTGAGAATTTTTTGGTTTTAATTTAAGGTCTCTTATAAAGGCTACACAGTTTTCCGGTAAATTGAATATGCCTGTTCCAAATAAAATGATTTCGGAAGTAACAGAATCTTTGCAATCTATGTATAATTTTGTTGGATTTGTATTGACGTATAAAAAATTATTATCCGACAAACGGTGAAAGATGTCTAGAAAACCCACAAAAAACTTTGTTTCACAGATAGAGGGCACGGCCTTTAAAGGTTTTACACTGATTGATTCGCAGATGGGGGATGTTGAGCTAGAATAAACATCAACAGCGTTACAGATATAGTTTGAATCATACAGAGACTTACAGCTACTTAAATTATCCAGCTTACAATAAAAAGTCTTATCTCTACTTAAAGCTATGTATTAAATTCACAAGCGGTATACTTAACACAAATACTATCTTATTATTACTGTAGTAAGAAGCAATTTCGCATATACTTAAAAATGTATATATATTTTCTAGAGATAGGGTTACAGGGAGCTGATGGTAGTCAGCTAAAAATCTGTAATTTTCGACAAGTTCCGTAAACAATTGAGTCGGAGTTATTATGGAGGGATACAAAACATTTGATTTACTAGATATAAATTTTGCGTTAATAATATCTTCTAACTTAAATAATAATGTTAACACTACTCTCTAAAGTATTTAGTAGTTGATTAAAATTAGACTAAATTATTTGACACAGTTGTTAAGTTTTGTTGAGAACCTGAACAACCTCACTTGTATGTTGTTCGTTGACGCTTATTTTCTTTATAACATCGTTTAAAGATGAAAGGGTTGAGGTAGTGGCAAAAATTCTTTTGTTTTACTAATTGAGATAATCTGGTTTGATCGCGTTCAATAATTTGAATAGCTGTATTATAACGAAGAGCTTCGTCCTCGTCCATGGTACCGAATAAGTGTTTGAATATTGTGCCAATTCCGCCAAACCACGCGGATCTTTTAGATCTAATTTCTATTAAATGAGAAATTGAATCAAAGTCGCGAATTATATCGTTGAGTCTAACAGACAACTGTTCTTGTAAGTATTCATTTCATATTCAATATCTGCATAGAGAGTACTTTGTTTAAATAACGTCATTGAGCTGCCTATTACACTATTGAGCTATCTATGGGTATCACAACGTTAAGATGTCCATCTATAATTCTGAGGGACCCGATTGGATCAAAATATATCCCAGAAGAATTCATTGAGGTATCGATAAATGTCTCTTGTGCAGAGCTTTTGAAACTGTAAAGAACAATTAATAATACCGTAAATATCTAAATCTTATCATTTACTTAACATTTAATATAAACTTAACTAAGAATCGCCACGACGGGATAACTTAACTTCATCATAATGATGAGTGACGTGTCTTCTATTTATTAATAAGGTGTAAAAGCGCGAGAGGGCTTTTACACATTATTAATAAAAAGCGCATACGGAGATGGTTTTTCAAATATACATAATCACCAGTATGATAACTAATAGGCCGAGAGTGCGAGTCGTAATAATTTTTTGAAGATTCTTTAGATTTATTTATATGTTCAATAGCTTTGTCTCGCGTGCCTTTCAGGCGGTGCTGAAGCATTCTAATATAATCCGAGTAAGTAGCGTTTGGAGCCGGTTCATAGAGGCAATTAGGAAGGACTGCTTTATGGCCAAAAACTAACTCATAAGGAGTATAATTTGTTGTTGAGTGTGTAGCTGTGTTATATGCCAGCATTGCCGTGTATACATACTTAGGCCAGTTGTCTTACGTTTCAGATATATAAGATTTTAAATATTCAATAGATTTTAAACAACATTTAATGTTAAATGGCTTCTTTCTAATGCCCCTTGTGTTTGTGGGTGGTAGGGAGAAGAGCACAGCTGTTTAATTTTAGGGAATTTACAAGTCTTTTTAAACATATCTGATGTGAAATTAATTCCCTGATCAGTCAATATGGTTTTTGGGATACCAAATAAAGAAATAAAGTGAATGAGGCAATCACTGGTCTCTTCAGCGGTAGTACTGCGAATAGGGTAAGCTGTTGAATATTTGGTTAGATCATCTTGGAGGGTAAGTATGCATTTAAGTTTAGCTGTACCGGATTCGGGGAGAGGACCTACTATATCCAAGGATAGACTTTTAAAGGGGGAAGTGGAGGTTGAAGTTATATGCATTGGAGCTCGGTTAATTTTCCTAAGAGCTTTGTTTGTTTGACAAGACGTACAATTCTTTACATAATTTTCAACTTTACTCCGCATATTTTCCCAATAGTATAACTCACGGATCTTATTATACATTCTATTAGAACCAAGATGTGTCCGGCTATTGGTATATCATGGTTTTCACGAAGAATTTTCAGGACTTCAGAAGGACTGGGGTAATATATTTTATTACGATAAATGTTAATCTGGATACCGGTGTTATGAAATAGATGAGCTAGCATTGTATAAATTTTTATGTATGTGTGTTTATCAAAAGTATTCTTTAAATCCGTAATACTTATTTTGTCGATATGTTCATCCCTGGATGTTAAATGATTTCGAAGATTGCATAAGGATTCGAAAATGTCTGTATAGGAGCATGTACTAAGGCGGGTCAATAAGTCCGTGACTTTTTGAATTTCTAACCTCCTTACTGAAAAAGCAACACTACTCCTGTCAACAGGCATCTGTCAGTTGACTCCTATCAAAATTTGAACTTGCTGCGTCAGTTAGTTTGTGTTTTACAGCTATCTTTATCAGACTATCCAGTAACTTAAGGAAACAATGGAAAAAAGTGAATTTCGTGTGCTTATTAAGCATTATTTTTTGCGAAAAAAAACCATTACCGAGACCAAGGCTAAGCTTGATAAATACTATGGGGACTCTGCACCATCGATTTCAATGGTAAAAAAGTGGTTTACTGAATTTCGTTGTGGCCGTACCAGCACTGAAGATGCCGAATGTCCTGGACGCCCAGTTGAGGTCTCTACACCCGAAACAATCGAAAAAATTCACGATATGGTGTTGGCCGACCGAAGATTGAAAGTGCAAGAGATTGTGGAAGCCATAGGCATCTCGCATGGCTCAGTGGTTTCAATTTTGAATGATCACTTGGGCATGAGAAAGCTTTCCGCAAGTCGACCACAAACGCAATCGTGTAACAACTTCACAGGAAGGTTGGCGTTGTTTAATCACAATATGGAGGAGTTTTTGCGCCGTTTTGTAACCGTGGACGAAACATGGATCCATCACAACACACCAGAGACCAAACAACAGTCAAAACAGTGGGTTTCTAAGGGTGAATCGGCGCCAAAGAAGGCCAAGGTGGGTTTGTCAGCCAATAAAGTTATGGCGACTGTTTTTTTGGATGCACGTGGGATAATCCACATTGACTATCTTCAAAAGGGAAGAACAATTAATGGGGAATATTATGCCAACTTATCGGACCGCTTCAATGAGGATTTGAAAAAAAATCCGACCTCATTTGGCCAGGAAAAAAGTTCTTTTTCACCAAGACAATGCAAGGGTGCACACATGTGCAGTTGCTATGGCAAAAATCCATGAATTGGGCTATGAATTGCTCCCACATCCACCCTATTCTCCAGATTTGGCTCCGAGTGACTACTTCTTGTTCCCAAACCTGAAAAAATGGCTCGGTGGAAAAAGATTTGACTCCACTGATGAAGTCATCTCGCAAACAAAGGCCTATTTTGAGGACCTCGACAAATCATATTTTTTGGAAGGGATAAAAAAATTGGAGAAGCGTTGGACAAAGTGTATAGAGCTCAAGGGGGACTACGTTGAAAAATAAAATGATTTATTTATCAAAAAATCTGTGTTTTATTCCAAAAGTCACGGACTTATTGACCCGCCCTCGTATCAAAGTGAACTTTATAAAATAATAAGTATATAGTAGTATTTGTTGGTTAGATTAATGGATTTATAAGTGAATAATTCTTTCTCTGAATTTATGAATGTTTTAGAGTCTGCGTAATTTGAAAGGAATTCTCCTACATACGCGTTAGCTTCGTCGAGATCGAGTGACTTAGGTATTATTATTATTTTATGTTGACTTTTAATTATACTATCATTATGTTCAACTATATCAGTATAATATTTTATAGATGACGGAGTTTTTAAACATTTAGCGTAAGTATCAGTTGAAGGTGAATTGTTATCATTTATAATATCATTGTTTTCTTTCTAATTTACGGGGTGCCGGTGGAGACTCAACCAACACGGGAGGAGTTGTAATCATGTCCTCATTGGAAGGTACAGAGACATTTGTATTTTGCCAACTTGTCGATGGCTGCGGTTCTGGCTCTACATCAAGTAAGGGTTCGGTAAGTAAAGCATCTGCCGAATTAAATTGCAAGTCATCTAGATTTATAAGTTCATCAGAATGAAAGGAAGAAGCAGATATTAGAAGATCCATTAAGTCTTTATCTAGGTTATCTGGATCGATTTCGGTAGAATTCGGATGCAATGAGTCAACGCTTTCGGGTTGAACGGGATTTACAGAATACCTGGATAATGCGTCTGCTACTGAATTTAATTTTCCCTTTCGATATACAATATCATACTCGTGTTCTAGGAGTTGGAGACGCCAAAGTTGCAATTTGCTGCTTGGATCAGTATGATTAAACAACCACTTTAATGGACGGTGATCGGTTATGATGGTGAATTTCCGACCGAACAAATATGGCCTGAAAGTTTTGCAACCCCAGACTATAGCCAACAATTCTTTTTCTGTTGTACTATAATTAGTTTCACAGGCTATTGGATGGTCTTTGCCAACAGGACATTGAGACAGAATAGAAGATATTGCATATTTAGAGGCGTCACAAGTGAGATTGTATGGTTTTGTTAAATTTGGATATATAAGAACAGGAGCAGTTTAAAGTTTGTTTTTTAATGTTTCAAAGGTTAACTGATGTTCGTTGGTCCGTTCAAATGGATTATCCTTTTTTAGAAGTGATGTAACGGATTTTGAGGTTTTTACAAAAATCGGGAATAAAGCGTCTATATTAGGAAATAATTCTTAAGAAGGATTTAATAATTTTTGGACATTTAGGAATTGGAAATTCTTGTACAGATTTCACTTTATTAGATTTCACTGTATTAGGTTTCAGACTATTTTCGGTGATGATGTGTCGGGTCGGGTCAAGTCGGGTATTTAACCCGACTTCCTTCCTCAGGATTTTACACTTGTCCGGCTGTAACCTGAGGTTGAAAGTGCGGAGTCTTTCGAAAATGGAGGTTAAATTTTATATGTGAGTGGGTAGATAGCGGAAATAGACGACGATGTCATCAAGGTAAACAAAACAACGTTCTCCCTGGAGGCCAGTAAGGACGTTATTCATTAGTCTTTGAAGGTTGCCGGTGCATTTTTTAAGCCGAATGGCATTCTGGTGAACTCGAAATGCTCTTGTGGGTCGCTGAAGGCTGTTTTGCACGCGTCTTTGGGCGACATAGTAATAGTAATAGCTCCCACACCGTTTCATTGAAACCAGGCCAGCTACGCAGGAGTTATGTTATAGTGCCCAAGTGTGTGCGCAGTACACAAGAGCACTCTCTCCTCCTTTTACTCTCGTAACCCAGTGGGACAGATAACCGACACGACTGGCGAGAGATTAGGCGCAGGTCCGACTTTTTACATGCCCATCCGACGCATGGATTATCTTTCTTGTCAGACAATCAGGTGATCAGCCTGAATTGTCCTAACCAAACTTGGAAACAACATTTTTTTTGTTCCAATGCGGGAATCGAACCCACGACCTCCGAGTCGAGAGCCAAGCTCTAACCACTAGACCACGGAGGCTGTTAACGGTGGGCGACATATTGATTTGGTGGAAACCAGAGAAGTAGAGTAAAGTAGAGAAATATTTTGAGTTTTCTAGTTGATCCAGGATTTCGTCTATATTAGGGATAGCGTAGGTTTCTCCTATTGTGATGTCACTAAGGCGCCGGTAATCGATTACAATTGTCCATTTTTTCTGACCTGAGGCATCAGTTTTCTTTGGAACAATCCATATTGGTGAGGACCATGGGGAAAGTGAAGGTTGGATAATTTTCTGGTCAAGTATTTTGTTGATTTGGGAATTTACTTCTTCTTTGTGCACTTCAGGAAACCTATAGGATTTAACATTAATCGGCTGGTCAGAAGAAGTTTGTATCTCATGCTGGCTGGCATCGGTTGAGGTAAGTATATCATTGGGTAAGTGGAAAATATTAGAGTATTTGGAGCACGTGTCATACAGGGCGTTGCATTCTTCATGATTTAAATGTGAGACTCGGAGTAATTTTAAAACTTCATTAGCAAAGCATTCTAAGCAAGGTTTGTTAGAATAATTAATTTGGTAGGATGTATTATCAATTGGGTGTTGAGTAAGTTGAAGATCTGAATTTAGAGTAACTAATTTTTCGTAGGTATTGAGTATTGTCAAATTAATTCGATTATTTTCTTTTACTTTAGCTAAACAGCGACAAATTAGTTTTCACTTAAAAGTTGATCAAAGATAGCGCCTTCTTTTAATTCTTGGTTTTTTACAGTACATTCTATAGTGATTTCAGACCGAGGAGGGATTTCATAAATAGGTTTTGAGAATTTTAGTTTCATTATTTTTTACTGAGATTTAATATTTGCCTATTATAGTCTATGGAACATTGATATTTGGTGAATAAATCACTTCCTATTATGCCGTCATATGCAAGGTTGATGTTTTCTACTATGTGAAATGTAAAAGATATTGATTCTTTGCCAAATATGAGGTTGATATCCAGGCTTCCTGTAGTGGGAACAAAGTCTTCGGTATTATCAATGCCCTTGAGATTAATATTATTACTTTTAAGTTTTCGCTTAGAAAATGATTGAACTGCAAACTTTCGAAGAAGACAAATTGAAGATCCAGTATCAACAAGTAGTGAAAGTGGTTTATTGGAAACAGAAGTTTGCAGCGAGATATGAGGTAAGGATATTTTATTTATTAGGAGCACAGTGTATTTCATATACTGCACTAATTTTTTCATTTATATTTTCATTAGGAATTGAGGATTTGTGGACTCTTGCTGGGGGCTGGTTACCCGTGTGGTCCTTGGATTTAGAAGATTGGACACTTGCTTGGGGCCGGTAACCCGTGTGGTCCTTGGATTTAGAGGATTTGGAAGTGGCGCCATTGTTGGATAAGGGTATTATTGGTTGTTGGTTGGGTCTCACGAGACACCTTCGTGAGCCCCTTATTCGTTTAAAATATCGTTTTCGCTATAACTATTCTGAGCGTCAAAGCTTGTGGATGGTTAAGGCTCATCATAATTTGTGTTGTTGTTCTCAACATAATTGATACGCGCGGGCCTAGTTTATAGTGTTCCTGGTTAGATCGTTGTTGTGATGGGAATGGTTGATTAAATCTATATCTGTTGTTATTAAACTCACGTTTTCTACATTGTTCAATGGTGTGTCCCTGGGTTTTGCAATATCGACAAGATAGGCTGTGTACATTTTGCTCATTAAATCTTGGTATCTGAGGCCTATAAAATGGGTTAGGTATGAGGTTTGGGTATGTAGCGATTCGATGGAGATTGACGCTGAGCCGAAGATGATGGATGCGATTACGCTTGTTAAACAGATTTATAATTGCTTCTTCAGAAAGCGCTACGTTAATGGCTTAATTGAGATTAGCCAGACTTTTACTGCGCACTAAACTGGAAACTTCAGGCTTAAGCCTTAAGGCCTATTAAAAATGTGTGTAGGGCTAAATCTTCCATAGCGCTTATACGACCTTGCAATTCAGATTTCTTTTTATTTGATAGAGTTATTTCTGTTAATAATTTAGACAAACAAGTCTCTACACGCAAAGCAAATTTATTAACTGATTAATTATTTAATTACCTAAATTCCTGTAAATCTGTTAACAAATGAGCATAATGTTTTCTTTCCCCGAATTGAGTATTAAGAAAAATATTTAATTGATCCCATGATTCAAATTCTTTGATGGAGCATGTGGACTCAGCTTTTCCTTCTAATTGTGAGAGAATAAATTTAAACAAATATGTTTTTGGTCTTCTGACGCTAAAATCATTGCATAATCACAGTTTGCTATGAATGAGTTTAATTTTTCCCTTGTTCCATCAAAGGGTTTTATGAATTTGTCTATTCTCGCGATTTGGATTTGTGTTTGTGATCTTTGTTTTGGTTTTGCTTGTGGTTGCGGTGAAGCCATTTTTCAGATAGTTACTAGATAATTTAAAAAAAATGTTATAAATGAATGATTCGGTGTAATAGGCGGCCACAGTGCAGCGAATGTGATATGCTTCTTTGCTAATTCTAAGAATTATCTTAAAGCGATAACAACACCCGTGAGAGTAACTTAACTCAACTTAATAGTTACACGCACTTTAATGTTATATTCAGGGTTTCGTATTTTCACTCACACTCGCGGTCGGCAACAAATGATGATTATAGTTATTATTTTCTAGGACTTACACTTTCAGCAACTCACGGGACAACTTGCTTGCATACAGACAGGAACAAGAACAGGAACATCACTTGATCACTTATCGATGATTTTAATTATGCACTTATGATTTAATTTTAACACAGAATAACACTGAATATTATATATAATTCCACTGAATTTGGAATTTAGAAAACACAAAGAAACGCTGGATACGGGACGTTTTCCAAGGATACCTTTCTCGGTATACCACCACGCTGCCACCACGCTGCATGGGTGATTTTGAAAGTCACTTTTTAAAAAAAGAACTTTTATTATACTAAAAAGTGATACACAATAAAAAAATTCTCGCAAAAGGCAAATGTTGCGCGCCGATTATTCAAAACTGAGGAATTGTCTTAATGAGGACTGGAGATGAACTATCTAGCAGGGCTGATTACAGGGATTATATATCAGTAGGAAAGGCTAACTCTAGGCACTATTATATACAGGACTAGTATATAACAGAACGATAGTTAAATTAAGTGACGCTTAAATCACATGCTATCCTTGTCATTTCGGCTAGCAGAGACAGTGAAAGCCTGTGAATAGGAGGGGTCTTAATTTTGATTAGCGTTTCAGTATTCGGCCGTATATTGTATATTGTATCGTTTTATCCTCTTGGGTAATGATAAACTTTAATTTTGAATAGCTATCTTAAAATGCAGCGCCATATCGCGTATCGTTGTGCTATGGTGTGAATTGACCCTTAAACAGTTGTCGCCAAATATGAACTGTGGTGAATCGATCTCAAAACTTACGTCAACCGCATGATCTGGACGCAATCTCAGCTTCAGCGGATGTGGAGGCATCGAGGATGTGGAGCAGCAATTGCCACACGCCACGCCAAATGATGGCATCCGACGTAGCTGTATATAATGATGCTACATAAAAATGCCTTAACTTAGATATTGATTACTGTTCTGTCTATGATGTGCATTAGTTTTGCAGGTCTAAAATGGACACATTAAGAGACATACGATTCACTTAATGTGGCCAATTTAGACCTGCAGCTCCGGCAACACAATTCAGTTTCTCGCTGCAGAATATTCGCATAAATCTACCTTCCCTTCCCATAGGAAGTTCATATATTACCTTTTTTGTAGTCAGGTAAATAGGCCTTACATCTTCCGAGTTCGAATAGCAATAAAGGAAGATGAACATTTGGGGCCTAATCTCAAAACTGCGGAAACAAACTTGTCATTCTTTTTAATTAAAAACTAGCATTAATCGCCCGCGGTTTCGCCCGCGTGAAATTAGGTTTTAAACTGTCATGCCCTGTTTTACCCACCTAGGGGCTGAATTTTAGAAAACGCTGAAATACGTAACTCATATTTTCCGTACTCAATTCATACGAAATTTCATGCAAATATGTCCAAGGAATAAAATGTTTCATACAAACTTTTATCACCTATTTTACCTCCTTGGGGGTTGAATTTTAATAAATCCTTCCTTAGTGGATGTCTTCGTCACATGAAAAATACGTGTGCAAAATTTCAAATTTCTAGCCTCAAGGGCTTGGCCTGTGCGTTGATATATCAGTCAATCAGCCTTGCCTTTTATATATTAAAGATGAAACGTATTACACTTTATAGCCCAATAGCAACTCCAATGAATCTGCACCCGCACATTGCACCGTCGACTTTTAATTATATTGATGGCGTATGAGTGATGTGGTATTAGTTTTAATAACTTCCTCCGGCGGATAGGCGTAATGTCTCATATCGCTTCTGTCAAATTACACTAACCTAGTTGGGACCTGTTTCTAATTGGTAGATATTATAGCGGAGATGGCTAGACGGGCTGTCTGATAAATGTGATGGTTACTTGATTAGTTAGAATGTATTATGTGTATGTATTATGTGTCTTGCCATGTTGTGTCGTGTTTAAATATCGAAGTCATACGAAAATTTTTGATTGATAGATCATGAAATAGGTTTTTTGTGAGAGGTCTCCGGCAAGCAAAAGTTAGTAACATAATAAATTCAAATAATTTTTTATCCATACTGTGTTTTACTTCTAAACAGAACTTATACTTTCAATTTACTTTCAATGAATTTAATATGTATTGTCTTGATATCATAATCTGATTTTTGTAGTTTGGATCAATCAAAACGCGTCAAACGTTATTATGATTGATGTTTTATAAAATATCGAGACTGCTACGGAATTCGGAACTGTATTATTGTAAGATTTAATTCGACTCGACCTACTGACGCGTACGTAGATACTATTGTGAATTGTAATGAACTTGTATACAAAAGAAAAGCTATCAACATGGATACAGCGAAAGGAAATTTTATTTTATTCATAAAGAGACCTTCAAATTTTATATTTTGTAACAGCTTCAAGTGAGCCTTTTTCGAAAAAAATTTAATACAGAGAAGGCAGGAAAATTAGCATGACTTCTTTATCACTAAAACCCTCGCAAAGACCTTACACAAATACAAATTTTGTTAAAGCTAGCAGTAGAGCCGTTGGAATATTAGTATTATTGTCATAATACTAAATACATACTATTACAAAGACATCTTACAAACGGTACTTAGTTATGGATATGTTGTCGAACAAGTGCCTAAGTCCAATGCCCATATCACCGGCCAAAGTATGAGGGCGCGTATGACACTTCCGCGTGCCATCTGAAGATGACACAGTATCAGCTAACGGCGGGACCGTTGTGCCCCATATCCCCGCCGGACAGGTTTCCTAGGACATCCGCCAAGACCTAACAATTAGACGCTTTTTGTGTCTATAGTCTAGACTGAGCGAGCGGCACTAGTTTCTTTTATGGTCGATAAAAACTTGCTTTGACTTGTTATTTGTTGTTGCTTATTAACCAACCAACCAAAAAACGAGGCGGTTATACATTCGGCTGTATATATTTTTTTTAACAGCCTCCGTGGTCTAGTGGTTAGAGCTTGGCTCTCGACTCGGAGATTGTGGGTTCGATTCCGGCATTGGAACAACAAAAAATGTTGTTTCCCAGTTTGGTTAGAACAATGCAGGCTGATCACCTGATTGTCTGACAAGAGAGATGATCCACGCGTCGGATGGGCATGTAAAAAGTCGCCTGATCTCTCGCCAGTCGTGTCGGTTATCCGTCCCACTAGGTTACGAGAGTAAAGGAGGACAGAGTGTTCATGTATACTGCGCACACACTTGGGCCCTATAAAATTACTACTACTTACTACTACTTACTTACTACTTACTTACTAACTGGCCTGGTTTCAATGAAACCGGCCACCGTCACCGAAATCGGTGTGGGGAGTTATTACTATTATTATTTTTTGATGTAAGCATATACTGCGAAGTACCGCGTAGTGACGAAGTACCGCGACGCTGGGGCATTATTTATTCTTAATGTTTCATATACAACCCGCTGTTTCATATAAAAGTCCCTTTGTTTTCAATATTCAATGGAGTGTGTCTTATATTAGGAATTAGACATTTTAATCGATATGCATAACTACAATTATTATAAAAAACTATAACCCGACTACTTAAATTATATAGCCTGTGTTACCTGAGCCTCTAGTCAAGATGCATTCGATAATTTCGACGGCGAACTTCGAAAGAAAAAATGTATGGGATTTGACATAAGTCATCGCTAAGTGACATGTCGCTTGCGATGCCTTATGTCAAATCCTATACATTTTGTTTTCTAACTTCGCCGTCGAAATTTTCAAATGTATCTTGACTAAAGGTCCAGGGCTATTATTACGATTCTATTGACACCTCATTTATTAAAATCGGACCAGTAGTTTAGGCGCTACGGTGGAAGTTGGAACAAACATACATACATACATAGACTGCCAAAACGATTACCCTTCCTTTTGACTTCGCCGTAGTCGAATTATAAGTATCCTGTCATAAAGTTGCGATTCATCATCTTCACCGACCGCTATCTTCCTTTTTTCGTTCCCACTGCAGGGCTCTGATTTTTTTATTTGAAAAGCGTACTCTTAAGCTTTTTGCGGGTTGGTTTTAAGGACGCGTTTACGAAAAGTTGTTGGACAGGCTTCCGAGTATGGAGAGCAAATAGATATTGAAAATGTTTTGTGTAATAAATCCAGACAGTCACCAAATAAAATAAACCTTATTGCCACGCAGTAAGATTCATAGATAATAATAGCAAATCACGTGAAAATTTTGAGGAGACTTTTTATGCTATTTCAAAATATATTTTATATTTTAGGATTATTTTTTATTTAATTTAAGGCGATTACTCATTATATCCGCTATCTTTGTATGTTTTTAAACAACCAAAATAAGCTACATAAGAGCAGAAAAATTACCCTCTCTTTTTGTAGATTTTCGGTGAAGAGGTTTTGGAAAATTTGTTTTTATTATTCTAAAAATCAAAATGTTTATAATATTTTTAACCAATTTTTAGATAAAGAAGTAGGTACTCTATTGGTGACAATTGTTAGTTTTGTAGGATTACGTTTCATTTGGTCGGAAAATGTACCGAAACCAGCCAATTTATGTCAAACTAGCTGTTGCCCGCGTAAATACAGTATCCCACGGGAACACTGTACTTTTTGCGGATAAAAAGTATCCTATGTTTGAATCCAGATCTTAAACTACTACCATACCAAATTTCATTGTAATCCGTATTTTGCGTGAAAGAGTCACAAACATCCATCCATCCATCCGCACATACTTCCACATAAAAGTAGTAGGATATGTAAACGCGCCCTTAAACCAAACCTCAGTTGATTGTAATAATGATGAGTCGCACAGTCACCACAGTTTTCAGTGGACGCGGCGGCGACGCGGCGGTTTGCGAAATTTGAACGTTTTGAACAATCAGTCGGTTTACGTTTCCTCTGTTGCCCAACTGCCTGCTGACCGCAGCGATGGCTAGCGGATACGCCGCCCCGAGCACACTAGCGACTAGTACATAGACACGTTTAGATATAAGTTAAAAGATAAGTAAAAAAATAATAATACAGTGTCAGTGTCGAAGGTTGGTTCTCCTCCATAGGGAAGCCCTAGCCTGTAGGAATTTGGATGAGAATCTTCAAAGGGTAAATAGGAAGGCGATAGGAATGGAGTTATAGGAACCCTACGCTACTGGTGTATATTATTAATGATAGACGGACATGTATATTATATGTATTTTGCAGTATCAAAGTGTATTTTCTACATTTACATTTGATTATAACAATATGTATGTGTATGTCTTATGTATGTACGAGGAACGGAGACACACCCGCGAGAGCCATTTGTCTGCCTACCACCACCTAACGAGGGTGTCTCAATAAAGTATGAAGCCATAATTCGTATTTCATTAGCAGACCCAGCCCAGGGATCTATAAGATTTTAGTTTAGCAAACTTCGTAATAAACTTTGTTCGAGGTAAAGGTTTTACTCGGGGAATACTATATTAATCATAATAATATTTATTACATTATTGCGTTTTGAAATTAAACTACTAATACCAGTTGATTAACTTCATTGCGTTTTTACACGGAAGTTAATTGGTCACCAAAATTTAAAAAAAAAACTCTAAAACAGTGTTAGTAAAAATTATTGTTAAATATATATTTTTTCATATCATAATATATTTCATTTTATGTACTTTGCTTAAAGTATAAAAAAACCTAAACAAGAGCATGTCACGACATGTCTAAGGTGGGTTCCGTAACTATCAACGCACAAAAGTTTTTTCCACAATAATTCTAAAGTTATTATTAGGTTTCGTTTAGAATAATTTTCATAAATGGTATTTAGCGTAAACTATTAGCAAGGGAAGTTACAAATTTTAACCTCTTATAGTTTAGAAATTCCAGAGTTTTTTTTTGGAGGTCGATTACTTGACAATTATCCATTTCATGAAAAGATCGTATTACCTATGAAACCTCGCCTTTTTTTTAAAAAAACCTATTCGACCATTCGAAAATAAAAAATTCATCCCGCTTGACATATATGAAAGCTATCCCTAAAATATTAATTTATTCTTATTTTATTATACCAAAAATAAAATCTTCACGCAATCTATAACTTTGCCAAATTTCATCTATTTATATTCATAATTACAGAAGTTAGTTAGGACGGACAAACAGACAAACCGGCAGACGGACGGAGCGAGCGAAACTGTAATACGAAACCCTATATACGTTACAACAACAAGAATAAAAAAATAGCTTTTAATTTAACTCAGTTATTTCCTGATAAACACATTAAAATATAGATTGATTTTAGGTAAATTTTTAAAAGTAATAGTCTGCGATGGTATTTATTTAGAGCATATATCTTTCGTGCTTACTGAAGCAGCTATACCTAATTAGCTACCTATTAATGTAATTAAATGCATAATTTATTTGTTTGTAATTTTTTTACGAAAAATAGCAACCCAATATTAAACACATTAGTTTCTGTCCGACTTTCCCACCCTCATATTTAAAGCGAAAGAGTTTTATAAAATGCGGCAATCTTCAACTACCTACTGATTGAATTTTAAAAAAATTGGCCATATTAGGATGGGACTATATTCTCCGGAATCCGGAACGCCGGGGTAAATTCAGAGCACAGAAAATAGAACTTACGCTACTACAACAAAGTTGAAAACTGAGCGTCGAACAGTCATATATGACATTGACATTTGACTCGACACTCATGTGTTCGATTTTCAACTCTATTGTGTTAGCGCAGAGCTCTATTTTCAATGCTCAGAATTTTCTACGACCTTCCGTATTCCGGAGCATATAGTCCCAGCCTTATAGCATCTTTCTACAAACATTTCATTTGTTCTTATAAGAAAATTAACAATATTTGCAATGCTAAAATAAAGGTTTGTACAAAAAATGTCGCTTGTTCCGTTAGATTCCCATGTGAAATCCTTAGATATACCACTCTGCTTATTATACTAAATAAATATGTCAATAATAATATGTCAACTTTCTTAATATAATTAAACAGTGCAACCGCTAACTGTTTACTACAGGTTAGTTATTCTTTACAGAACCACCGCAGGAAATAGCTTTTCCTCGGTCGATTCCGATTGCACCAAATGTCACTTACGAGCGATATGTCGCTTACGAGCTGACAAGCGAACGATATGTCGCTTATGTGCAAATAAGTGAGTGGTTTCGTTCGCGTAGAAAAAAATTTAACTTACCCTTAAATACTTTGGTATAGCAAAGTATTTAAGGGTAAGGATTAGATAGTTTCTTATATACCTCAGTACAAATACATAACATCTAGGTTTTGTTGAACAGTATTAAGTATGCTGGCTTGCACTGATTGAATTTTTAAAAAAAATCTTGGGTGTCAATTGAAATATTTTAAAAGTATTACTATATTTTTCATTAATTAGTAATTACACATGGGAACAAATTTAAAAATTAGACTTTGGTTGCATGTTATTTTGTGACTATTTTTTACAAATTCAAGGTCGCTGATTTCAGATCTGTACTCGGATTTTTTGTATCAGTTCAAAGAAAAAAGCTGGTTTGTTGTACAAAAGTTAAAAACATTATAAAACAACTATTTATATGAGTTTTATTTGCATGGTTCGAGTTACAGAATACAGAAACTTCGCTTAATGCCCCTGCAGTATTCTAATGGTCGATTCTGCTAATTAAATCTTGAAATAATACAGTTACGATCCAGAAAACTGATCTCATTCTCGTTCTCTCGGCAAATCGGCCCAAAGGGGGCGTGGCCGAGCGGCTAACGGCATTGCCATCAGCTAGGACAGTAAACGAAATTTTGTGTTAAATTTCAATCCTCCTCAATCCGACATTTATTTTTAAGCCGCTTTAAGTGTGCTGTGTAACCCTTGCTAGATAGCAACAACTCGAAGATTCGAGTCCGAACCGAACCGGCGCGTGCTGGAAAATCTTATGGAAAATTACTGTCCCCACTAATATTAATCATAATATCTCATGCATAAAAATGCTGTTCCCTAGTGAGTTTTATTAACCTTCCGAATAATAATTTTACAAAACAAGTTTTGACACTTGAAATATAAATATAAAAATATAAATATAAAAATATAAATATAAAAATCGTACCTAGTTAATAGTGATCTCCTCGTTTATGAATAATTGAATAGTAATGGTCGTTGACATATGAAAGGAAGTAAATAATAATAATAACCTAAAACGTGTTTGAACTTGTCGGTGGTTGAACGAGATTGAAACTACATAAATTGACACAGTTAAACCCGAGACATTCAAATTTCGCTACGTCCGGACCATATTATGACTTTGAAATGGCGTGATTTTTTTAATTGGCGTTATTTTTTTATCCTTATCCTGCTACTATTATAAATGTGAAAGTTTGAGAGGGATGGATGTTTCTTACCCTTTCACGCAAAAACGGATTTTGATGAAATTTGCTATGGTAGTATTTCAGGCTCTGGATTAAAACATAGGCTACTTTTTATCCCGAAAAAGTACAGTAATCCCGTCGGATAACCAAACACTATATTTACGCGGACTACGGGCCGCAGGAAAAAGCTAGTATTGTCATGAAATGTATTTTTTAAGGTTGTTAATTTAATACATGGTGCTATGATAATTTACCTACTATTTAATGGTAGTAAAAAGATGACGTAGCTTTCGCACATCACACGACGTATTGTGTTGATATAAAGGCCATCTGGCCATTTCCTCGGCCGGTCCGTGGCCAATCGGACCGGACGAGATACCGGAAGACCTCTCATCTCAAAATGGCCGCGACGAATCCGTTTAGGTGCTCTCGAGGAATGTTTCTACGTCGCTGGCCAGAGATTATTTTGTTAAGCGCTTTTTGTGTTGAGAAACTCAACTTCATTGAGGTGTTTTTATGGTTAATTCGTTAAATATTGGCCTGTGGTAAAGTATTCGTTTTAATAGCTTTCGTAAATATTGCTTGCTGTTTACACCGATTTAGGTTCAATATTCCTACTGAGAACCACGAGAGAGAATAATTTATGTAAACAATTATCTTGTCTAAGCCAAAATCTTGTCAAAATGAAAATAAATTCAGTCAATCTCAAGTACCTAACACACGTGTCATTGGAGACTGGGGGCCAATTCGTACTGAAATAAAATTATACGCGACGCGGCGCTGTATTTTTGAGATAGTTATTCAAAATTGAACTTTATTCGTTAGTCGTAGACACAAAACATATTGTAAGAGCACCGCGCTCCATGTGCGCATGTGCAATATGAAACGTGTATCTTTTTGTAGTGAATAACGATCGCGCGACGAAACGCCGCGACGCGTAATTCTTGCTTCGGTGTGAACTGACCCTTATAAGCATTTTCTTGATCGGATTATAATATAGCGTCTGACACGTGAATTGTCAACCATCGGTAAGGCGCCTTTTTTATGTAAGTTCGTCAGATTTGTTATACGAGTCGATGACGAAGTGACGAAACTGTTTTTACGTTTCAGTTTGATCCAAAAGTTGCGAATCCCTAAATGTTTGTTTAAGTAGTAGCGGGGTCCGGGGCGCTGGTAATGCTAAAACCGGCACTGCTGCCAAGCGCCCCACGATCGATGTCACAATAATTTCTTTAATAGACATTAGCTACTGTTTCTCTGTTCAGGTAAGCTATACGCGGCGCTGGGGCAGCGCGGCGGGCGCGTGGTGGGCGGCGACCTGCAGAGCGGCGCGTCGTTCCGCGTGCGCGCGCTGCTGCCCGTCGCCGAGAGCTTCCGGTTCGCGGTGGAGCTGCGCACGCACACGTCCGGCCTCGCCGCGCCGCAACTCGTGTTCAGCCACTGGGAGGTGAGCTACACTGTACCACTACCGAAGAACATATTATATTACTAACGTAAAGAACCGTGATTCAATAGACTCACAATAATGACAGCTCGCAGCTACTTGTGCGTGGCTAGACGTGCAGGGATGCGCGCGACTAGATGATGCGGGGATGGGCAAGGCGAGCGGGACGTGAGTTTTTTTCAAGCCGGGACTTTCACTGTCGTGGCTAGTCGCTGGTCGTTTCGTGCTTTGACATGATTGACAATATTATTTCATAATATTTATAATATTTGTCTGACGCGACGTTTAAAATTATTTCGGTGTTACATCAACATGGCTGACATTCGCCGGTGCTCGAGCTGTCATTCGTAGAGTGTCGCCTCCGTGCCACAACTGTACTATTTGAGCGATGCGATGCGAAGCCTGCGCGCGATGTTCCTCAGTTTAGTAAATGTATATTACGTCACTATTAATGTTGTCGTCTGATAAATGTGTGACACAGCCATAATTCAGAAGGAATTGTAACCTGTTAACCCTGGACGGAGCAATTTTGAGCTCTGTCATTCAACAGGTTAAAGATAAGACATCCCACATAGGTACCACACAGGTAGGACCCCGAAGGGCGTCGCCGGAGATTCGTTTTCGACTCGCCCGAAGTTCCGTTAATATCAGGAGGTTTCTGGTCAAAGTTCAAACGTATCCCTACGCCCTACAATATAGAGAGGCAATGGCCAACTCTAAATTTTCACTAGGGTCTTATTTTTATAAAAAGACGTCGGTCGCTTTTCATCTCCTTTTTAAGAAAGTACCGACCACAAACCAATATCCACATTTTACAATATTCATTCAAAATTAGTTTTCCTTAATTATTAGATAGTAAATAAATTGTTAATCATATTTCATATGAATGTTCGTTGAACTGAGTTAAAATATCGCAGTATTTACCGCGCCTGCTAATATGCGACCTATGCCGTTGTAATCCGAATCCAGTTGCGCTTACATCTGTACCTACTTCATTTTATCTTCAGTTGCCGTCGATAGTAGTTCCATAGTAAAAAAATATCGGTTGTCTGTAAAGTCGGTTAACTGACGATAGTTTAACGTGACAACGTCAACAACAACAACAACAACAACAATAATAATAATAATAATAAAATGCGAGGTAACGCTGGTACTTGGTAACGATACTTGGTAACGCATGAGTCATGTTTTTTCGTGCGTGCAGCCGGCTCCATCGAATTATAAGACGTAATCACGTCAAAATCCGCTTTAAAGCCCTATAACTAACCCACCGAATTAAAAAAATATAACTAAAGTCGTTTCTTCCAGGTACTAGACATCGATCCGTTCTGGAAGCCGAGAACCGAAGAGGAATATCTTCACTGGGGTGAAAAATGGGACGGAGTGAACCGGGCCAAAGCTTACATGGACTCAGTGAGGACCAGGAAAGGCCTGGCCACGGATAAACAGCTTGTCCAACACGCGGAGAAACAGAGAACTCTGTCCAGGAAGAAGTAAAGCCAAAAATGAGGCCAAATAGTGGCAGGCCAAAAATGTATATTGCATAAGCCTATTTCAAGATTGAAAAATTAAAAATGCTATTTCAATATACCTACTTATTGTTTTGCTAATTTATTAAAAAACGTCACGCCACTTTGATAGTTTGTTTTAACTTTTTACAATATAACAATTCATTGACATACCTACTGTTTAATTTTATGTTCCTAAAATATTATTGGCCATGTATTTTTATATAAAGTTGTTGGGATATGAATTTGATTCAATTGAGTTGGTATAGGAATTTCCTGCTATATTTTATTGATTATTTTATAGATAATTTTGTTAAAATGTCTTAACATTTTTATTAAGTTCAAGTAAGTATTTAAATTCCTTATTGTAATAATGTATTTTTAAATAAAGATTTTCAGTACGAAATAGTATTTTGTTTCTAGAGTTCCGTACCCAAAGGGTAAAATCGGGACCTTATTACTGAGACTTCGCTATCCGTCTGTCCCTCACCAGGCTGTATCTCGTGAACCTTGATAGCTAGACAGTTGAAATTTTCATAGATGATGTATTTCTGTTGCCGCTATAACAACAAATACTAAATACTACTTACTTGTGGCGTTTTTTGCTCGATATTAATAACGCCCGGGGCAACGGGTAGACGCTTAAAATGTTCACTGCATAGGTATTGTGTTGCATATTCTCTTTAAAAATATATTTTTTTACTATTACTTAACTACAACAATATGATAGAAGGTCGAATATTTTCGTGGCACCATGAATATAACATATATAACAAATAGATGATAAATTTAAACAAAATACATCGATACATAATATTATTCTCTCAATTCGCTATTGCTACTACTTGCTTTCGACATAAAGCAATAGTAAATGTCGAAAGCTTTATTGCTTTTTGAAAGGGACAACAAAAATATAGCACATCGACAAGGAGTCAATACAGCGTAATATTGTAAGGAATTAAATAAAACAACAATTTCAGTTCAATACACTATCTATTTATTATGTACACAACGAACAAATCACTTAAATCGAAATGATTGTAACAAAAATATTAACAATAGAAACCTTTAGCTATTGCAACATAAAATATCACAAAATAAATTTTGATATATTCACTATTTAACTATTTCATATTCTAGTAACGACTAGGGTAATCGATAAGGCCAAAAATAACAATCGCTGTACAACTGAAAGACAGTGGTAAAATATCATTTCAGACACGTTAATATTGTCCGTTTATTACCTTGGGTTTAATACTGCATTTTTAAATCTTCATAAGGGATAAGTGCCCTCAAAATAAAAGTAGAGAAATTATATTGACCGAATGGCACGGTTCGATCTAATTGTTACGACAAGACTGTCTATTAAAATCAACATCTACATATAAGAACATCAAAATATATAAGCAACGGCGTTGCTTTTTGTTGTGAATTTGTCAGAGTATTTTCTACAAAACCTTCAATTTGATCGCGTATTAAGGCCCGATCTCAATTTTAGAAGCCCAATTCTCGTATATAATTTAGCCTTTCAATTATATATGTACCGACTTGTTATCATAAACTGACCCAAAGTCTTTAAAAGAGATATATTTTGTAGAAAACACTCGCTTGACCTAAGACTAGGAATAAAATGCAGTTAAATATCGACACGGCCCACGGTTATAACAGAGTAATAAATCCAATAAACAGTAACCGAATAACCTATAAACCCTATCTAAATGTACTAGCCTAGCTTTTCTTTGGCAATATTTATTACTTACGTACTGGTATGAAAATGTGCCGAATCCCATTAATTCACTTATAATTTTTTACAACACCGTTTAAATTCAAGCCGTAACATAATATAAAAAATCACATTTCATTTACGTTTCAGCAAAGAAAACAATCAAATGCCTATAGAATTCACACTTCCAGATAAAATCATGAACAATAAGAATAGTATATTTTCACAGGTTTGATAAGTTTTTTGTTCATTACTACATAATGATGTTTAAACATGATAATATGGAGTAAGTAAATAGGATAGTATATGGGTTAAAGGTTCACACGTTAGCTAGGAAACAATACATTCGTCTAGTAAGAAAATTAAGAATCCGAAAATGCATCTATCAGTTTAGGTTAAAACTATAAAATCATTTAAAATAAATACACCTTGAGTACACAAAACATTCACTAACTACAAAACAACCAAAAATTATAGTGAGGCCCATTATTATAATGCAGTTGTTACGATTGGCCTTTAAGGCCAAATAGAAATAAATAGTTTAATTATATACAATATACATATTATACAGATATTTGGTATAAATAATTCACAAGCTCATATGAAACGAACATACAATGTAATAAGTACCAAAAATATGTGAATTGAGCTTTACTAAAGACTAGAATAATAAATTATGAAAATATTAACAGGCATTAAGTGACTCATAAAATAATATAGAGATAACAGAGTAAATACTCGATACATAGTATGTAATATGCACTAACGACATAACGAATAAAGGCTATAAAATATTTCCTTTTACGAGCGCTCGGATATTTGTAGTCTTAAATTACATATCGTTACAGTTTGCCTATATAGCCTGTTACAACTGGCCTTAACAATTGGCATTAAACCAAACAGGCTTGTTACAGTTGGCCTGTTACATTTAGGGAAGTTACATTCTTAGCCTTTATAATTTAAACCTGTCGTGGCAAGATATTGGTCATGTTTCACATCTAACACATTCTTTAAGAGCCAATAATCATCATCGCATTTTCAAAAGAATGTTTACAACAAAATATGCACTATGTACCTTTAGCAATCCGGTGGGATTAGGTGAAGCACAATTTTGGAATATTGAAAATCACTTTGAACTTTAAAACGCTTGATATAATTGGCCTTAAAATAAAATGTTACGGAATGTATTTTTACATCTAGCACCGTCACCCTATCACATTCACAATTCGCACAAATGCGTACTTGGTACTTCTCAACTTAAACAATTCAAGTTGATCTTCAAATAAATAAAGAGAGCTAAATTATAATATACATAATCAAAAACCTTATTTTCACTAAGATCCCCATATTTTGGAATGTACAAAATTGTGATTGTGATATTTACTACATAAACAAATCAGCGGTAATGTCGGGTACTTTACTTTATTCTTACTAACCGTTTCGGTCCTTAGGATATCGTGTTTGACACATACGTATTCGCCTCACAGACTGACTGCTATTTACACATTCTCACATCTTTGGGTTAACTCTAAATATTTTCTACTTAACATATTAAAACAATCACAGAACGCTCAAAACTTTTTACTCGGTTCCCTTAACCGAATTAAAAGTAATTAGCTCAAGTTGATCAAAAATAATTACTGATTTCTAAAACGATTTGGTGATTTTAGTGGTGGTAACCTTGTATTTCTGAAAACAAAGCTATTTGTCGCCTTAAAATATTAACAATTGCAACACTGACAAAAATTGTTTTCAACTGATTGCGATTTCAATAATCAGCATTAATTCATCAACAACCGAAAACAAATTCATAACACAAAACGAAAACTCGCTAAACACCTACATAACGGTCGATCAAAATTGATCGTAAGAGACTTTAGGACTAAATCGTTCATATCACTACTGGAATATCATGGAATATTCCGGAACATCATGGAACATTCTAGAATACTCTGGAACATTCTAGAGCATCATGGAACATTCGGGAACGTTCGAGACGGGACAGTGCGCTAACTGGGCACGGTTTCCGGCACGTCGCTGTTGCCGACCGCCATGTCCGCTAATATAACTCCCGAGAGCGCCTCCAACGATTGTCTCACCTGGAAACAGACGATAGATCAGTTACAATAAGTATATTAATCATTCAATTTTTAGAGTTCCGTACCCAAAGGGTAAAAACGGGACCGTATAACGAGATTTGTCTGTCTGTCAGTCCGTCTGTCACCAAGCTGTATCTCCTTAACCGTGATAACTAGACAGTTCACATTTTCACAGATAATCTATTTCTATTGCTCCCACATTACACAAGAAACGTTTTTTTTTTTTCCCTTTTGAACGGAACCCTTCGTGCCCAAGTCCGACTCACACTTGCCGTTTTTTATAGTATCATCACCAACTTTATCTTTATACAAAGTCTGGCACGTGTGATACAAGTTCTCCGAATACTTAGTACAGGACCAGATTAACGTGGTGTGGAAGCATCCGAAGATATTATTATTATTACCTTGGTGAGCAGCATGAGGTTGGTGGTGAGGAAGGTGCGCAACTCGTGCGTGGCGCGGCCGTGCAGCCGCTCGCGCCACCGCGCCAGCTCGCCATACAGCTCCTCGCCCGAGAGCTCCTCCTGTAATGCAGATACACAAAATATTTACCCCCTTACTAATAAAAATATGAACACAATGGATAAGCTATACGAGGGCTTAGGCCTCCTCAATGCAGGTCACACATCGCCTTGTCATTTTTGTTGGCAAAATTGCCTTGCGACGGGGCGGATTGTCATTTACACGGTCGATTTTCGCTATGCGGCGAAAAGCGGCCCATGTCAATCCGCCATTTAAAGCTTCCAGTTTTTCTGTGAGGCCGTAGTATATCTCCGGTTACTGGAGACGCTACCTGCGTATCGGCGGCGCGGTAGAGCGCTGCGGCCAGGTAGAGCGCGGAGCAGGCGAGCAGCGCGGCCAGCAGCGAAAGCGCTGCGCCTGAGCGGGGCCGCCGCGCGCGCCCACCGCCCGTCAGCAGCGCCGGCTGGATCACTGCTGCACCCGCTATATAAACATTATAAGTTTGCGTTCATTTGCGGCTTGGTCACATGCATGCGTTAAGTTGCGGGTTTATCAAATAAAGTGCGTTAAATTGCGAATTAGTCACATAAACATGCATTAACTAGCTCTAAAACCGCTACTGCTAGTACCGGCCGCTATGATGGCCTCGGGCTCCGGTCTGGGCGTGGTGCTGTCGACGTGATCCGCGCCGCCGCTGCTGCTGTCGTCTCCGGGCGAGTACTCCGACGCTTCCAGCTCCACCTCAGACGTACGCAGCTCCTGGAATATACGTAGTTATGAGTTTAAGTTATTAGCAGACGGGATGTGCTTGTCTTTGTAGTGAATAAATTAACGATAACGATTAATGCTTTTCATGCTACCATCGCTTGATGGTCATATTCTACAGATATCGCAGCCTGATCCTCCTCACCAATGTGATGATTCTCAATAGAGACCCTCGGATATGGCCCCTCACCCCAACAGCGGGTCGCTTGGAGGTCATCTTCTATAGATACTACAGCCTGATCCTCCTCCTCCATGTGGGGATACTCAATAGAGACTCGGGTCTGGCGGGAGGCCGGGGGTGGCCACACCACTGCTGCTGGGGACGTTAGTATTACGTAAGGGTCACACTCACCTGGGGCTTGGGCACAGCGAGCTCGGGCGTGCGTGTGGACTTCCACACCTGCATCATGAGCTTGTAGGTGGAGTCGCGGGACAGCAGCGAGCCGAACACGTGCCGCTCGTCCCGCGTGCACACGCCCACGGCGTTGGGGATGATACGCGCGACCTTCTCCTTGGTGATCCGCAGCACTGAGGTCGTGGGTATGAGAAGCTGGAATTGAAAAGTATAAATATATTATAAAAAGTTAAAAAAAACTAATCTTAACAAAATCAGGATGGGATATACGGTTTAGACACAGAAAGACAAATTAAAAAATTTAAATCCCCGAATTGTCAAGCAAGCTCATAATGACGTATTATAACTTATAGCTAAGTAACTTGTTGATGTTTGCGACTGCAATAGAAAATTGTTTTCGTTGAGTTGATTATTGCTAGTTAAGCAAATTATATACAATTTTAACATAAGAAGAATAAATACCTGATGAAATACTGACTTGATATTACATATTATGTAAGTCTTATTACTTATATTCTATTTAAGCCAAAAAAACAACAAAAACAAAACGGACATATTAAAATAGTCGGACATGTCCGGACTAATCCGGACGGATGGTAACTCATGTCGTACCTACCTATATTATTTTAAACGCTATTTAATATTCAAGCAAATAACTAATGATAAATGCGTAAACGGCCTTACGATGTGAAAAACTTGAATTTTATAAAGACGATATATATACTATACTATATTTTATTTCTATTTAAACTCACACCAATAGGCGACAAACAAAAAACCACGAAAAAAAACTTAAAACCCATCAATTACTTGTCTAAATGAAAATGGCTGTTCACTGTTCCCCAATACTGGCTATATCAAAGATGTGAATAGATATTACGCATTGGTATGAAAAATTAAATTAATTGATGTCTGTCAATTATTGTAGTTGCAACATTTGTGGGTACTTTTTGGGAAGTTGTGTCGCTGCTTACTTTAGCTATCGAGCGACAGAGACAAAACATGCAATTGTGCTATCTGACACATATCGGCCACACCGGCCATATACGCCTGACCCGGATAAGTTTGGAGCATTGAAAATAGAACTCTGCGCTAATACAATAGAGCTGAATATCGGGCACACAAATGTCGAGCCAAATGTCAACGTCATATTTGACAGCTCGACACTCGACAACTCTATTGAATTGAAAATCGGAGTGTCGAGTGTACAATAGTACCAATACAAGTAGAGCTATTGTACCACAGAGTTCTATTTTTGGTGCTCTGAATTTTCCCGGGCCCGTCGGACTCCGGATCATATAGCCCCAGCCTAATGTTAGTAAAGAAAGCTCAGTAGTCGTATATAATAATATCAACCTCCGTGGTCCAGTGGTTTAGAGCTTGGCTCTCGAATCGCAGGTCGTGGGTTCGATTCCCGCGTCGGAACAACAAAATATGTTGTTTCCAAGTTTGGTTAGGACAATGCAGGCTGATCACCTGATTGTCTGACAAGAAAGATGAACCATGCGTCGGATGGGCATATGTAAAAATTCGGACGTGCGCCTGATCTCTTGCCAGCGTGTCGGTTATCCGTCCCACTGGGTTTCGAGAGCAAGGGAAGAGAGAGTGCTCTTGTGTTCTGCGCACACACTTGGACACTATACATTAACTCCTACGCAGCTGGCCTGGCTGGCTTGGTTAGGGAGCTATTATAGTCGTAAATATACGTTGGACAGTGAACTTGAGTAACACCCTATTGCGTCAGCGACGCGACATCCGCAACCCGCTGACCTTGGTCGTGTAGTGTGGTGGGATAGGACGGTTATAGTTATACGCATACGCAACTTAGAATATGCCTATCCGTTATAAGATGTCCTTTTGTGTAAAGTTCGAATTTTCTAATAATATTATTAAAGCGAAAGTTTATGAGTCGTGGCGGTGGTATTTTATTATTACAGGAAAACTTTTACTGTTTCAACTCTTGGTCGACTCACTCCAAGACGTGACGCGACGCATTTTTTTTTAAATGGTGATCAAAATTTATCTTTACTAATTACACAAGAACTTCGAAAGAATTCGAACTCTACAATGAGACGTCGCGACTCGCGTCCCGATGTCAACTGACGCTAAACCCGGATTCTATATCTCTTTCATTTAATGTTAGAACGAGACAGACAAATCACAAACCGTCGTTTTAATACGTTCGTGTAAATGGGGCTTATTCTTATGTAGGTAGTGATGTATGAATGGAGGCTGCATCTAATAAGGTGTTAAGGATATGACATTTCGGATCTGGATATGGATACGCAATAGGAATAAAATATTATCGGTTTCAATTACGGTTACGGATATTGAAATATTTCGGTTTATCCGTTAGTTTAATATAATATCGGTTACGGATATTAAGGTTTATGACTATTTTATGACATTAATTATACAAATACTTATTTGCATTTTACAAGTTTAGCTGACCATTTGGCTTAAAAAGCGAGTGAATTGGCTCCGCCGGCAAATTAAATAAGCATGTCGTATAATACTCCGCCTATGTATATCCTAATTATCCGAAGCTTATCGGATTCGGTAACGGTTACGGATAGTCATTTATTTCGGATATCCGCTGGGTAGGGTTAATGAGGGCGCCGTGGTCCTCCAAACATCCGTGGTCCATATTATCTTTACGACTCAGTAGGTCATTATAGCTTAGCCGTTATTTGACAACATTCTACTTAAGACGATACGTGAAATTACGTCCGTTATCACTCCAAATATCTGCCGGAGATCGCTCGTTTACCTTGGTGACATATCCGAAGACGTTGGAATAGAAGGCGAAGTAGTTCTTCGTTATGTACAGGTGGCCCTGCAGCAGAAGGTCTCCGACTAGCGCGCATGAGTAATCTGAAAAAAAAATATGAAAACTGTAAGAAAGGGGAAACATTTTAAGTCTTTTGAGATTATATTATGATTTATTCGTTCTGTAGGAAGACAAAACGTATGCGTGCTCATCCGTAAACTAGCGTGGTGGAGTACAGAATAATCCTTCACAATATGGTGGTGATGATTATGATTCATGTATAGTGGTGATGATAATATAATGTGGTAACGAGTTGACGTCCATGTACGGTGGTGACGATCATGTATGGTAGAGATGATCATGTGTTTGAAAAGGGCTTTTGCCGTTAGGTGCAAACTAAAAAGACTGCAAAAGTCATAATTAATGGGAGATTTATACGAGTATTACGTTTGAAAATTTTCTACCCTACACTGTACCATGTAACATTGTATCATTATAATGTTAAATATACATTTTCATTGATAAATAATGATAATATAATGTACACATAATAACAGCGTTTATGTTTTTGTACTGTACCTAATTATGATGACCTTAGGAAGTGTATACAGACAGACAGATAAAAAATTGTATTTTTGTAGCTGCAATTAATCTTCAATAGGATGATAATATATTATTTTTAAGTTTATCAAAAAGACGCAATGACCTAACTTTTACCAAATTATAAAAAAAATTAAACTTAGGCATCCGTTATTGGATGATTTATACAGTACTCTCCGAGCGAAGTAACCACTCTTGAAATACTGTAGTGCCTGGGAGAGTTGGTTTTTAAATGTCGTATAGCAAGCACAAGCACATACGGCATTCTCACAACACAGCCTAGTCCAGAGGAATGTGCGGGTTTCCTCGCGATGTTTTCCTTCACCGTTGGAGCGTCCGTATAATGTACTTGAGATCTGAAAAAGTCTCATTGGTACACGCCACAACCTGGGAATCGAACCTGCAGTGCGAATCGAGCGGTCTACCCACTAGGCCATGGGGCCTAGTGGGTAGACCGCTCGTTACAGCTCATTACCGAAATATAAACATTGATAAAATAGTAGTGATAGAAAAAATTTAACCAACCGTCCTGTAAAATTTGACAACTTCATAATATTTTTTTAAATTCCTATAAAAAAATATATGTTTTTTTTTATAGGAAAACGTTAAAAAGAAACGACGCTGAACAAGTAATATAGCACACCTTAGTAACGTCTAGTGTTGCATAGCACAATACAATAGAAGTGCAACAGCGCGTGTGAGAGTGCAACGCAACAAACGTCATCAGAAGGCTTAGCGCGAACAATTCATAACAACGTATTGCTCGAAAAAAAAGATGTGTTATTTTTTTCATAGGCTACGCTTTTAAATCACTCACATTGATTGATTCGTAACTTATATATTTTGTCATTCGCAACATTAATATAAATAGAAATAAACCCGCGTAGCCTACCCGCAAACAGTGACATTGATATTTCACAACATTTCCCACGCTACACAAACGCCCCTAGCGGCGATTTTCGGTGACGGTGGCCGGTTTCATTGAAACCAGGCCAGTTACGCAGGAGTAATTTTATAGTGCCTTGGGCACTATAAAATTACGTATTATTAATTAAAATGTGTGCGAAATACACAAGAGCACTCTCTGTTCCTTCACTCTCCTAACCCAGTGGGACGGATAACCGACACGACTGGCGAGAGATCAGGCGCAGGTTCTACTTTTAACATGCCCATCCGACGAATGGATCATCTCTCTTGTCAGACAATCAGGTGATCAGCCTGCATTGTCGTAACTAAACTTGGAACCAACATTTTTGTTGGGAATCGAACCCACGACAAACCAAGCTCTTAGCACTAGACCACGGAAGCTCTCCTTATAGTAGGTACGAGCACTCTCTCTCCGGGCCCAACTATTAGTGGTTGCCGATGTACCAGATACACATAACACTCAAAGAGACAAGTAGCACTTAGTACTTACAATTGAGTACTCTCTCTTCGGGCCCGACCTGCGGGAAGTGCCTCTGAAACTTCTTCTGCCGTGACTTACTGGGCAGCTTCGTGTCGGCCTCGGGCGTGCGCACCGACGGCGCAGACCCCGACAGCGGCTTGACTGCATGCCTGGAAGAGATGATGATGATATTGATTTTGGGTTCTTAGAATAGTACATAAAAAAGACACATTAAAAAAGGGGGCTCCTAATGAACAGCTTCTCAGCATAGGTACGGGTCGTTTAAACAAAGGTGCCCTCTTGAGCTCAAAATTATTATGAACTAGCTTTTTCCCGCGGCTCTGCCCGCGTAAATACAGTATACTACGGGAACACTGTACATTTTCGGGATAAAATGTAGCCTAGGTTTTAATCCAGAGCCGAAACAACTACCATACCAAATTTCATAAAAATCCGTTCAGTCGTTTTCAAGAGTTACAAACATCCATTTTCACAATCTTTCACATTTATAATATTAGTAGGAAGGTTTGAGTTGGGCAAACCGGGAGCGCGCGGCATGTTGATATAGGTGGGCTTCTGCACTACTGCTTGCCGAGCGTGTAACTAGATTAACACGATTTTACATAAGACCTAATAAAATAAAGCGGTTGACTTCATCATACAACAAACTCGATCATTTATAATATAAATCTATACTTCTATGCTCTAATATTATAAAGATGAAGGATCGTTCGATAACGTTACGAATACGTAGTTGTCAATTGTTCCTGCTAACCCCTCTATATAAAAAAGAATACGGAAAATGAAATCAGAATGAAAATTGTATAATGTAATAGTTTTTTTTTATTTGCGGTCGCGTCTTTTTTTGTGGCTTTTGCCGCAGAATAGAGTAGACCAAGGGGAAGGACCTAGGTTACTTTTAATCGCGGCAAAGTACGGTTCCCGCGAGATTTCCTTTTACGCGCACAAAGTGGCGGGCACCGTCGAGACTGTAGACTCTAGTCACTAGTGTATTATAAATTAAATTGGTGCATCTATTTCTAGTCCCTTTGACTTCATCATTGAGAAACGAAACGCCGGACATGGCGCTGCATTTTTTATATAGCTATTCAAAATTAAACCTTATTTATTACATTAGAAAATACACGTTTTATTGTAAGAGTTCGAATATCACGTTGCAGCACGCTGCACAGCGCATGTGCAGTGTGTGTCTGACATGTCATAAGAAACGTGTATCTTTTTTGTATAGTGAATAAAGTTCAATTTTCAATTATATATTAAAAATGCAGCGCCGCGTATCGTCGCGTTGTGAACTGACTATAGTCCCAGTGGAAGGTGTTTTGACGAATATCGCTATGACGTGTGGCCTTATTGTTTTTATGCCTTATTTGTTTGGCGTAAAGACAAATCCAACGATAATTAATCTGAAATCTAGATAGGACATTGGTCCAGTAGCCGTCACTAATATATAATACGATAACCAGAAATAGACTTTTTAGGTTATGTCTAAACTACTTAGATCCTAGCAGCTAGCCCAATTCTGGTGATTCACGTTCGATAGCGAATTTTATAATAAAACAAACATTGATAACTGAATTGATAAGTTAAGGTGATGAACACCCAAAAATTCTATATTAGTTTTAAGTTGACTGGTAAATAATGATTTGCAACTTCAAAATAAATACACCTACCTATTGACGCGTAAAATGGGCGTAAAATTATTAGGAAAAGATAATACACAATGTTAGTTTTTTTTACACAATGTTTATTTTAAAATTGCACTTCAATTTAACTACTGTTAACCGAATTTCGAAGTTCCAAGCTCCTTTTTATAGTTTTCTACAGATGAAAACTTACCTTTGAACAAAGAACATGACCATCATGACGTAAGCTAAGCTAACCAAACACAGACAAACACCAACTGGCCTTAAAATCTGCGTCCTGGATTTATATTCAACGATCCTGAATCGGGAATATTCTTGTCGATAGAACAAAAAAGTGATTCTGAATTTTATCGCCCGAAGGATAAGTTTCAGAGTTGATCAACACTGAAATCTTATGGAAAGACGTAAGCAAACAGTAAGATTCTCATTTCAATTTGTATTGAATTTGACACGGTTAGGAATAACGGTTGTTTATATTATGCACGCATTAACTATCACCAATTCACCACATTAACTTATTAAAAGACTTTTGACGTGATAACGTCTTATAAATCGATGGAGCCGGCTGCACGCACGAAAAAACATGACTCATGCGTTACCTGTTACCCGTTATCGTTACCAAGTACCGTTACCAAGTACCAGCGTTAGCTCGCATTGCCTTTACCTCATTATTATTATTATTGTTGTTGTTGTTGTTGTTGTTGTTGTTGTTGTTGTTGTTGTTGTTGTTGTTGTTTTTGACATTGTCACGTTCAACTATCGTCAGTAAACCGACTTTACAGACAAACAATATGTTTTTTTTTTATTTTTATATATATAGTGTATTTATTTAAGTTAGCTCAAACATTACTAAGACAAACGGGCGAATACTGGAACGTAGTTAAGTAAAGTAACGCTCAAGTTATATGCTGTTCTTGTCATTTCGGCTAGCAAAGTCGGCGACAGCCTGTGAATATAATAGGAGGATCTTAATTTTGATTAGCGTCTCAGTATTCTGCCGTTAATAAGACAGAAACTTCTGTTTAACATGACGTCGCGTCGCGTCGATTGAAGAATACGTTTCGGTGTAAAAAAAAATAACCCCCGACGCAAAAAAAAGCTACTAGTTTGATGTGTCTGTTCGTGTGTCTGTCCGTGGCATCGTAGCTCCTAAACGAAATGTCCGATGAATGTCCGTGATCAAGAGTTCTTAGTTATAATTCATCACCATCAGCTCGCTCGCTGCTTTACAATTCGGTGGTAACATTGTATTTTATTTTAGTTATATACAATATATAGAAACTGCTCACTTTATATTGTGAGTTTCTATGAGAGTGAAGTGTGAATCTTATGTCGTTAGCATAAAGGTAAAAAAACTCTAATTATGTAGGTACTGACAAAATTGTTTGATTTGCCAAAATCCTTTACTAATTTATTAAACTTCAGTATATATTTGTAAAATAAAAAGCTCAAAAAGAAATGCATCAGAAGTAGAAAAAAATGTTTCGGAACATTCGAGTAATAACTATATCTTTTCACACTTACTTACTTACTTAACTACTAATTACTTACTTAACTGTTTCGTGTTATTTATGAAGCATTGAATTTGGAGAAAAAACTATTTAATATTCTCAAGGCGCAGACGTCGTGTGAACTTTTTGTCAAAAAAAGAATTCTGCACTAATATTTTTATAAATATGTTTAGCATATTATAAAGGAAAGCATTTGGTTTTTGAAACCGTGTTATTTATTTGGACTAGACTTGATGAGAAAAGGATATAAAAGTCATTGATCACTCAAAATTATATAATAATTCCTTTCCAAAACAAATACACTGAGTATAATAAGTATACTTATACAGATAATACCTTTTTTGCTAACAAATAAAAATAGTAACTAGTATATATAAAATAGGTTATAGGCCCCAAGTAGATTGTTGGTGAGCAGGAGTCAAAGATATATACATACACACATACTCCTTTCATAGAGGTTATCACTTATCACGTTGGTTCACATTGATTAAGTTCTTACGTATGACCATAAGGCTACTGTTAACTCTAAGCTCTAACGATATTTAAGTAGGTATCTGGTCAACCAATTAATAAATACAGAATGTAACGCAGTGCCAAAAACTTTGGGCGTTTTTACCCGCTTCTATAAAAGTCGAGACCACACTCAAAAACATTTCATAGTTCGAGTGCGAGTCGGACTCGCGCACGAAGGGTTCCGTACAAAACCGCAAAAGAAACGTGTTTGTTGTATGGGAATATATATTTTATTCTGTTTTTAGTATTTGTTGATATAGCGGCAACAGAAATACATCATCCGTGACAATTTCAACCGACTAGCTATCACAGTGAAGTAAATACAGCCTGGTGACAGACGAACAGACGGACAGACAGACAGACCGTATTACTGATAATAGGGTCACGTTTTTTTACCCTTTGCCTCAAATTTATCGTAGGCACAATTATAATTTAAACTTGGAATACGAAAGAAAGCGAAGTACCTTAAGCTACGTGTGACGTCATTGCGATAGTCCGCTATACATTTTCATAGCCAGAATAGTTTTGCGAAAAAGAGATGGACAATATATTTTGCTTATAACTTTTAAACGTGTGAACTGAAATAACTTTTCTTTTATTTTAGATATAATTCTGTCCATTCGTCAACGATTAAATTTAATTTATTTTAATAAGATATTCGACACTAGTAAACAACCCTATTATGCGACTACATAATAGGGTTGTTTACTAGTGTACTAGGGAACTCTGGATGCAGTTGAGATGCCGTCCGCCTTTCTAGAGCTACTGGCTCCTTTTGGGGGATAGACCTATTATTTTTTTGAGAACGAAACGACATTTAGATTCTAGTTCATCCCATCATTCAGATAAGAAGTATGTAGTTTTTATATTCGTTAATTTTTATTAGAATCGGTATTATAGCACCTTCCTGTTATTACATCGTTTTTATTGCAACTCGCCGGATAAATAATAGTAAAAACGGCCATTTTAAGACACGGTGTCATGGCATTTACAATTCCCTTGAAATAGGTTAGAATAATGATCCCATCATAAACATAAATATGAAATGAGAGCCGAGTTCAATATTATGATATTTAAGCCTTGGTTGTTGACTTCGACGACAAAAGAAGTGAAATCTAAAAGGGTGCCAAGTTCAATGGTCACTCCTAAAATTTATTTATAACCGGAGGAGTACGAAATTTGGACGGTAAATTAATGTTTGTGCGCAGTGAGCTAATATATTTTTAAAAATAATGCTAAGAAATAAATAAAATTAATAAAAACGAAAACAACACTAACTACCTCAGCTTATTATGCGTTTGTGTAATAACATGCCATAAACAACATTTACATTTTTATTGATTTTTATTTTGTTATAGCTAATATCTAAGAGGCAAAACAACACTTATAAAGCTCAGACTTAAAAATTAAAATTTATTATAATCAAATTTCAACCGCTGGACGACCACATGTAAACTATAATTACGCCTATTCGCAACTCCAGAGTAGTTACAACAGCTCACCCCTGTCTGTCCCCATTGCTGGACTCGTCCGAGTACTCGAAACTGGCGTTGTCCACCATCGTGTTACATCGTTCACGAAAGACACACTTCACACCACTTTCACATCACTGTGTTCGACGGATTCATAGCAATCATCATTAACGCTGTATACAGAGTATGAATTTATATTTTCTTATACGGAATGTGCCTAATTTGGTTGAGTTCAAAACTTAATTACATGTCTTTAAAACAGTGGCGCAGCGAGGCTTTTAGTTTATTTTATTTTTTTATAAAAAAAAATTTGGGAGCATAGGCATGATTTTTTGTCGGGAAGAACAGCCTAAGAATTTGCTTATGAGAGATCTTTACACTGTACTGTTAACATTTAACTATTCTGACACACGTTGGAAGGCCCCTGGAGCCCAGGGGCCCCATATAATTGATACGGCTGATACAGCAGCAAATAACTAATTCTGATTTAAAATAGGACATTTACTTAATTAACAGTATTTAGTAGGCATTAGTCTATATTCCCTATTCTTCATGAGTATAGATAGGCGATATATGGAAAATGATATACAGAATATACGAAAAGGATTATATACAAAACTACTTTTATATGTAATGAAATCTTAAATTATTTAATTAATTCAAGGACAACACAAGAAAGAGCATAACTGATTAATAAACATAAAAAATCGCAACCGTATTATGTAATGGGGTCAAAGTACTTTTAATTTATTCAATACCTGTGCTATCATAAACAGAACCGAACTCCTTTGCTGCGATCTATACTAATATTATAAAGTAGAAAGATTTGTTTGTTTGTATGTTTTTTTTTTGTTTGTTTGAATTGAATACGCAACGGAACTACTGGACCGATTTTGATCTAATTTGGCACAGATAGACCACGCGGAAGGACATAGGCTACTTTTTATCGCATTCGCCTATTGCGCGCAGGAAGTCGCAGCCAACGTCTAGTAATAAATAATCAGATATTATATAGTGCGATAATAACGTAAGTTGTTACCACTATACTTTGCTGGCATCAAGTCTCCACACTCCAGTCCTAGTTAATGAATATGTGAACTCATTTAGCCATGGGCTACGGCCGACAAGACTACTATAATTCAGGATGCCTAGATCGAACGGACATAACAATAATGTCTGTAGAGAATCGTTCAAATGTCAATATTCTCCCCGAAACAAAATTTCGAAATTATTATAGCCATTACATTTCAATCCGGAGAAATATCTTGAGATAATGATTTCGAAAGCCGAGAGATAACGGATTCTAAGATTGCACGACAGCGAGAGAGCAATTCACAAACACGCTGTACATACAGATAATTCAAACATAATACGCGATTGGTATTTAAAAAATTTATATAACACATTACACGCATGAAACAATATAGCAAATAGTAGGTACAATAACATCGAAAAATTACTTTTGTTACGCGATAGCACATGTAACTAACCAATATCTCGTTTAATTAATTCTAATACTAAAACTGTGTCACTGCGTTAAAAATATAGCATCAATCTCGTCAAAATAACACACTCGTAACAAAAATCGAATCACAAATCGCACACTTGTAACAGAAATCTTACAGCAACACACACACGCGTAACTACGCGCTCGGAGCGCGCCTGAGGAACAACTGTTGGTTGCTACTTCATACTTGCTATAAACGTGCTATCGATTGTATCCAATGCGCCGCAGCCACGATAAGATAAACTCACGCGCACAGAAATTACACACTTGGTAGCATTACTCTCCTTTGAGGATGTCGGTACATCAGCTGTGGCCTGTGGGGTAAGGCCAGTTAGCACGAACGATTGACAAGTATCGAATGTTTTGCTGTCATTTTCATAAAATTCTCTTTCGATAACGTTACGAATACGTACTTGTCAATTGTTTGTTCTAGCCCCACTGAAGCCCAATTCAAGTGTGGATAGATAGACAAACTCTTTATTGCTCACATTAAAGAATACAATCAGTAGACTAAAAGTAAACTTATAATCTAAATGTGGGCTAGGGCGGCCTTATCGCTATAAGCGATCATTTATCGCTATAAGTAATTATTTTTGTTAAGTTCGCAGTACGGATCGAGTGTCAGCGCACGCTGTCGCCTGTCGCACTCACGCGTGCATCAAATCGAGGTTGCACGAAGGCGATAGCATGCACTGACACTAGTACCATACTGCGAACTTAATAGAAATAATTATGTTGCCCGCAGGAAATCTTCGTAAAATATTTTACCTATCACAACTCAAACTCAGCCAAATTGAGCACATTTGTAACGCAGACCTACCTCCAATAATTATGACGCGGACGTAGGCGCTTAAACTTTAAAAACAATTATTCACAGCTAGGTACCAGAATCCCATAACGGGATGCCTAATGGAATATTATGAGATAGTCAATGGGTGCACAGTTTGTTACATGTGATAACGCGAACAAATTCGCAGATCAGACTAGTGCATATATGCACTAGTTTCATTTTCGTGCTTGATGATTAAAGAGAAAAACTTTGCATTTATATCGGTGTCGGCATAGATAGGAAACGAGGTCAATGTACTAGGATGAATGGACGCTCGCGATTTGTGGAACAACTAACAACTAGCGAATTACATGTTATTATGTGGTAGACCGTTTATTGTGTGAAATATCGGATACTTAGCTATGACATTATGTTGTAAATAAGCCAAGTATTGCATCGGTAAGTAGGTACTATTGGCAAACGGAGCGCCTTACGACTCAACGGCTTAACAAACTCTTTAAGAAGTTCTGAATGAGGAATTTGGTCGCCAAGAATATAATGATCATAAACATACAGAATTCAAAAGCCGTTTAACAAATAACTTCGTTTAAATATAAGTACAGTCAGACAAAACACGACAGGATTACAAAATATTAAATTTTGCTTCTTTTTAAACATCTATATATACAATAGGTACCAGTGGCGTGGGGTTCCTATAACTCCATTCCTATCGGCTTCACTTACCACTTACCTTTTGAAGACCCACATCCAAATCCCTACCTATTATACGGGCTAGGGCTTCCCCCTATGAAGGAGAACAAGCCTTCGCCACTGATAGGTACAGTTACATTAAGATTACATAATATTATGTGGTCCACACTTCACGGATATGGTAATGTGTGGTACCGTTCGCCAACGGTCCAACATTACGAATACCGATTACTGACACTGTATGGACTGAGTATAAATAGCGAGTACGGACAGACAACGATTTTATTACAGAGCTCAAGCAGATCCAGGTCTTATATGGCCACGATAGGTATTTGAATCGTACTATGAAACATCATCTATTGAAATTCAATAGCTGCAGGTCTAAAATGGCCACAGAGTTCAATTTTTGAAGAAGTCGATTTTACAGTAACTTCTAACAATTATTTTTTGTTGGTTTTCAACAGAAATGCATAAAATGGTACATACACATCATAGTAATAATTGCTTACTTGTCAATAAATATTAGAAGTTACTGTAAGAACAGCTTCTTCAGAAGTTGATGTTTCATAGTACGATTCAAATAATGTGGCCATTTTAGACCTGCTAATGTCTCATCTCATAGTTACCATTCACGTAATGTTACCATTTTAGACCTGCTGAAGTCTCATAGTTACCATTCACGTAATGTTGCCATTTTAGACCTGCTGATGTCTCATAGTTACCATTCACGTAATGTTGCCATTTTAGATCTGCAGCAGGTCTAAAAAGTTCGAGTTCGAGTGTTTCGAATTTATTTCATTTCAGATATCATAAAAATAGCTACGTGACAGATCAATCATTATAATTTTTGTCTATTTTCAATAGAAATGCGTAAAATGACGCACTTAGAGGATTTATTGTCATTTGTCATAATATAAGAGAATTGTTAGAAACAATTTCTTCAATACACGATACACTTAATGTGGCCGATTTAGACCTGCAAGTGTTTTAAATTCAACTGTCCGTTTTAAATATTGATGGAAGGAAACAAAAATGTTATCAAGGGGTAAGTACATTTGTATTTGTATCACGCAAGAATACGCCAAGTTTTAAAATGCAACATAACGTTTTATAAATAAGGTGGTCAAATTTAAATTGTGATGCGAATTTGGTTTACTATGTTGCCGAAAAAAGATTTAAATTATATATAGATATAAAAATACAAAAACAAAAATTGGACTACATTTTGTCAATGCCAATGTAGGATAATACTAAAAATTATCGCAAGAATGCGAACGCATAACAAACACGGAAATGGTCACTGGTCAGTATGATAAATCACAGCTTTGTGTTTAAAAAATAAGACGTTCGAGTTCATTGTTCTACCTCGTTTAAGGCTTTCGACGCGGTCCAGAGTTTAGCTATGTAGCGGAAAATTGTAGGCAAAAGAGTGAATAGCAATTGTATATAGAATGTTTCAAAATAACAATAAGGCGTACGTACGCATTTGTAAAAACGTCATAAAAACGAATTATTCGACGAAAGAAATCCCAAAAAATACACAACATTTCAAAAGCCATGCAATTATTATAATAATTGTGAACTGTGGCGTTACATTCGAAATCTGAAGCTAAGGGGTCACCATACACGGTCCGGTTTTCCTTCAGTTCGGCCTGAACGGATGCAAAATCGTATCGTCTGTGTGCAGTTTCAAGATCGCATCAGTCGGTCGTATGGACTGAAGCGATTCGCTCCAGTGTTGTCAACTCTGTTTTTGTGAAGCTACTAAACTCGCGTCGTTTTCTACTAAAAGAGTACCGATAACTATAAAAAAAGCTACTAAACTTAGAAATCCCTAAAAAACAACAAAAAACCACGCCATTTTAAGTTTTAATATATTGAAAATATAATAATTTTGGCGTAAAATTAAAAAAATATATAGTAGAAAATATTACGTAATACAGAAATTAAATCGGTAGTTTTAAGCGACTTACGGACGCGTACTACTATGTGCTATTATGATAAGGTGTCATAATAGCACATAGTAGCAGGCCATTTTGCATACATATTATGATATCTGTCTGGCTATTTTCTATAAAACCACTACTAACACCTAAACTAAAGAGTAACTAAACTAACTAAAGAGGGAATAAAATACTAAATTTAGTAGTAAAGCTTTGTAAAACTAGTTGGCAACACTAATTCTGACCTGTACATCCGGACTGAACGCTAATAAAATTCGAGTGTAAAATAAAACCGGTCATGTGCGAGTCGGCAAGAGGGGTTCCGTACAAAACGGAAAAAATCACTTTTGTTGTATGGGAACCTCAAATTTTTATTTTATTCTGTTTTTAGTATTTGTTGTTATAACGGCAATAGAAATACCTACATCATTTGTGAAAATTTCAACTGTCGAGCTATCACGGTTTAAGAAGGTCAAGATACAGCCTGGTGACAGACGGACGGACAGCAAAGTATCAGTAATAGGGTCCCGTTTTCAACCATTGGATACGGAACCCTAAAAATGGCAACGTGTTCTAAAGAATAATAATTAGAGTTATAAAATCTAAATAATATTACTATAAAACAAAGAGAAATGATTTCTATAACAATTATTACTGGAAAAATGTTTGGCACAATAATTCAGATTCGTCGATAGCATAACTACAGTTACAGCAAAATACAATAAATAAATAAAGTAATAACCTAACCAAGAGTATGTCACGACATCCCTCAGAGGGTTCCGTAACTATCAACACGCAATAGGTTTTTTTTAATTACTTCAAAAATTATTGTCATAAAGTTATTACAGAAGCTAGGAGAGCGGACAGACAAACAGATAGGCAGACGGACGGACAGAGCGAAACTATAAGGGTTTCTTAAGTATTACGGAACCCTAAAACACGACCGAAACTCGCGGCAAACCAGATGCGATTGTTCGTGTATGTGCTCGAATCCGTTCAGGCCGAACCTTAGATTAAAACGCCTAGAAACCGCGTACGCTCATGAAAATTGAAGCAAATCATACTGAACCATATCGGCTCAGTTTGTTTGAACGACCCGTCAGTTGTCAAGCTCTAGTGCATCGTGCACGTCTCCCGACTATTTTTTAATAGTTGAACACTATGACCGTTTGTGTCGTTATAGGATGTCACAATGCATCGGTAAAGAATTTAAAAAGCTTGGGACATAACATTTCATATGTAAGTACTACAACTTGACTTGTATTAAGCCAAATATTTAAAACATTTTAAAATTAAATCACGTTTTATCGCCATCTTGCTGCCCTATTGTGAATTGTAAAAATATTACTAGTAATAAGAAATTTATTGCAAAATTTTCATGGCTAACTAATAGTTGTAACTAAGACAATGTTTTTTAATATTTTCTGATGTTTTTTAACCGTCAATTTAAAGTATTTTCAGTATTAAGATAATCCTTAATATATTCCTTAATACCAGATTAATATAAATAATGTTTACAAATCGTGTTTAGATGATTTAAAATGAAATATAAGTTATATTTTTACATCTCACAATATTAAGAAAAACAAATACAATAATTCCAATTCTAAGAGCAACATTTTCCATGGAAAATGTTCCTTAAAACTGTACACACTCCACAACATTAAAGTTTTGTGTGCTTGTCGGTATGTAATCCTTACGCCTATATCTATCTGTTACTTGCCTCACTTTGTACGATGCGTTTTTGAAGACTATCTAGGTGTTATTAATCTAAGGGCCGAACTGACGTCAGTTCGGTCGGATGCGATTTTTTCCGTGTATGTGCTCGAATCCGTTCAGGCCGAACTGACGTCAGTTCTAACTGAAACGATCGGCCTCTTGTCTGTGGCGATATGATTTGGGACATTCTGACTGGATCTATGACTAAAAATACTTCTACGTCATGCATTAGTACTCGTACTGATGCATGACGTAGAAGTATTGTTGTGCCTTTATTTATGAAGCACCTAAAATATTCATTAAGTATCCATTTCACTACACAACCTAATAACCCGTCTTAGGGACGCCCAAGACACTGATCAAACTGCAAAGTTTAGATGTATCGAATCGTCAATCGTGGTTAGAGATTTCGATTGTTTGCCTACACCTACACCCGGGAACACAAAACTCGATAAAAGATTATATTATCGATAAGATTATGATGATAGAAGCCCAGGTGTTTTTCGAGTGGTTTAAATATATATTGTTATCTAATATCAACTGAATCATCGATATAAAACGTTGTGAACGCAATTGCGGATCGGTACGATTTGTCTATACTAATATTATAAAGAGGAAAGGTTTCTTTGTTTGTTTGCATCGAATAGACTTCGAAACTACTGAACTGATTTTGATTTTTGAACACCGGCGCAACAACACCGGCGTTTCTTTTATTTTCGTAATTGAGAATTAAGAGAAAAGCACTCCAATATGCGGATACTCAGTGCTCTGGAACCAGTGGATTTAAAAAATTATTTAAGAATGGGAAAGGAGGAATTTGAATACTTATTAAATGTAGTAGCTCCGTATATAAAAAAGAAGACACAATTTTAAGAAAGAGTGTAAGTGCTAGACAGACTGGTTGTTACATTAAGATTTATAGCTACAGGAAGCTCCCTAACCGCCTTAAGTTTTATTGCACTACTCGATCGTAAGGGCGATGAGGGAGCAAGGCTTGCCGGAACCGTCCGTTACGATGCCTACAGTGTGGCTTACACGCCACAGACGAGAAGCCGATCGTTTCAGTTAGAACAGTTTCTAGATTTTCAGTTAGGAAACGGATTCGAGCACATACACGGAAAAAATCGCATCCGACCGAACTGACGTCAGTTCGGCCTTAGATTAATAACGCCTAGATAGTCTTAAACAAACGCATCGTACAAAGTGATGCAAGCAACAGATAGATGTAGGCGTCAGCATTACATACCGACATGCAAAACTTTAATGTTGTGGAGTGTGTACAGTTTTAAGGGACAATTTTTTACTGAAAATGTTGCTCTTAATATTTGAATTATTGTATTTGTCTTTCTTAATATCGTGAGATGTAAAAATATAACTTATATTTCATTTAAAAAAATTTGAGGTTCCCATACAACAAACATGATTTTTTCCGTTTTGTACGGAACCCCTCATGCGGAATCGCACAGACCGGTTTTATTTTACACTCGAATTTTATTATCGTTCAGTCCATTCGTACAGGTCAGAATTAATGTTGACAACTTAGTTGTTTTACAAAGTTTTACTACTAAATTTAGTATTTTATTCCCTCTTTATATTTAAATAGCTACACAGTAATCATAATATGCAAAATGGCCCGCTACTATGTGCTATTATGACACCTTATCATACTAGCACATAGTAGCACTCGTCCGTAAATCGCTTAAAACTACCGATTTAATTTATATATTACGTAATATTTCCTACTACTTATATTTTTATTTTTTTACGGTAAAATTATCATATTTTCAATATATTAAAACTGAAAATGCAGTGGTTTTTTGTTGTTTTATAGGGATTTGGGAGAGGAGGGGAGAGTCTAAGTTTAGTAGCTTTTTTATAGTTATCGGTAGTCTTTTAGTAGTTTTTAGTAGAAAACGACGCGAGTTTAGTAGTTTCGCAAAAACAGAGTTGGCAACATTCGAGCGAATCGCTTCAGTCCATCCGGCCGGCTGATGCGATCTCGAAATTGGACACAGGCGATACGATTTTGCATCCATTCAGACCGAACTGATGGAAAACCGGACCGTGTATGGGACCCCTAAGCCTGTACTTGTAGCCACATTGCCTACGTCATTAATCATAATAAATGCGGATATTTTAGCTAATCGGCAGGTCTATAAAGGCCAGTTCGAGTGTTTTGTATTACGTTCATAATTTATTTAATTTATGAAATGTTTCTGAACCCCAAGTATTAGTTTTTCAATTTACTTACAATGAATTATAAATGAATATTCGTGATATCATAAACTGATTTTAGAGTTTTGACCAATCAATACCTGTTTGACGTTGGTTTGACGTTCAAGAGAATACTATTTTGCTGTTTTTAAATATTTATATATTATCAGAATCTACCTACAGATATGTAGATACATAAAAAATGGCCTACATATCAGATGAATAATCATAAATAGAATCATATTAGACATTCATCAACTTTAACAGTTTTCAATAGAAATTCTTAACTTGGCACAAACAGTAAGAATTGCTTACTTGATTGTCAAATTAGGAAATTGTTAGAAGTTACTGAGAGCAACTTCTTCCAACATAGTACCTACGATTAATTTGGTCCTTAATGTGGTCATTTTAGATCTGCTGTATAAAATGGCCACAGGAAGTGCTTCAGCCAGTAACAGATACATTTACAGACATATACATACATTTATAGACAGACAAGGAACATTTTATTTTGGATTCTTTTGATTTATTTGAGCTGGTAACTTTCTGCAAAAACAGACAGATGGAATTAAGCCGTCCATCACATTCACACATTCCTAAAAAGTGAAAATCTTTTGAAGTACAATAGTATCTGTATGTTTACAAATATGCCGTCCGAGCGGGAACGTTGTTAATTTAACAAATGGATACCAGGGATACACTACGTAAACATAGCAACTAGTATTTATGGCGAATGGCGATTAATACTCAATCGATTGCTATTGCGCGTACATTGTCAATGTAACTGTCTTTGACCGTGATTCATAATTATTTGAATCAGCTGTAAATATAGCATACTTTTAATTGAATTAGCATTCTAAAAGGTTAACGCTACAAAACGACATATATGAATATTTGATTATACTGCAAATTGAAATCAGCGTTGAGAAATAATAAAAATTCGATGCCAATCCATGGAAAAAATATTGTTTCTAATTCTACTATTATAATTATAAATGTGAAAGTTTGTGAGGATGGATGGATGGATGGATTAATGGATGTTTCTTACTCATTCAAGCAAAAATTACTAAACGGTTTAGTAGTAGTTTAAACTCTGGATTAACACATAGGCATTTTTATCCCGAAAAAGTACAGTGTTCCCATAGGATACTTTACGCCCCCCAGCAGTTACAGTTACTTGCATTTTTAACCCCCGACGAAAACAGTTTGACGCGTCTATCTGTGAGTCTGTACGTGGCATCATAGCTCCCAAACGAGTGAACCGATTTCGATCTATTTTTTTTTGTTTGAAAGCTGTCATGATCGAGAGTGTTATAAGCTATAATTCATCATCACCAGCTCGCTCCCTGCTTCACAAAAACAAATACACGATTCTATGGTATGTTCTCGACGTAGGTACATATATATACATTATAGAGATACATTTTGTTTTTCAGTTAACAAGGGATATACATAATAGCAGCCTGATCTGCACAGCGCACATTACACACACGTGACGAACACAACACAATAATTGTTGTCAAACAACCTTAGTTATTAGATATTCGTGTATTGAGTTACATCGAAAGTATCAACATATTTTATACTGAAATGAAAAAAAATGTGCAACTTTTCCTGATAGAAGATCTCGATTCCCGATTCTAGATTTCGAACAATTATGTTGTTTCGGTGTTAGATTTTTTCCGTAGAGGAGCCATGCTTTGGCATGAATACATTTAAAACGATACATTTAAAAAATACAATTAAAATCACGATGAAACGTATTTCAATTTCTTAAAGACAAACACAACCTCCATAATTAATTAAAACACTTTACAAAGAATTAACATTAAAATAAACAAAATTTATTCATCAATTCATTATTATTATTATAAGTATAATATAATATAAGCAAGATGTTTGGTTCCAATCGGTATGATGCCTAGTGTGGAATATCACATTTTTATAAATTAAATTTTAAAATTGTTGAATAAAGATACATAAATCTAAAAGAAATATGTATTTAGAGTGACGCGATTAAAAATTATAAATAAATAAAAATATAGCCCACCTCTTTCTCGCAAAACGATTTGTTACGTCACAGGTTGCTACCGCCATACATATTGTATGTGTGCCTATTAGCAACTAACAACCGAAATGAAATATCTTACAACATTACACACTGACAGTAAATAAGTAGAGAATCATTCAAATAAGGTTATTTCTGTCGCATTAGATACGCAGAAGTTACAATTGGTACATACGTACTGGCTACTCATAATTACACTTATCCTATCTACTTATACAACTTTATTGCAAGTGTTGCAATTATGTATTAAGTCAACCATACATGTTGGCCGAGCGTTGCCGAGCGATGGCAACGGCAACGTGAAGACAGCTGATTTGTCTTGCCTTGTCATCGCTCGGTGTCACTCGTGATCACTTGGCTCACTTCGAACCGGTGTCGGTTTTTGTGCACGGATCAATGGCGCTCGTCTGCGCTCGGCCAATGTGTGGGCAGTTCGACAAAATACTCGTGTACATTGGCCGCTTGCATTAGCAATCGAGGAACTTGCCCAACGTGTGGACATTAGCACTTGCCTTGTACCTATTTGCCGACGCTTGCATTGGCCTAAACTGGGCCAACATGTATAGCCGACTTTAGATGTTACAACTGAAAGGATTACAGTTAGAACCCTTTAATAACGAATTACGATGAAATTTTGAGGTCTGTAATGTTTACAATATCTGCATTTTAATATCGCCTTTATGGACTGTCGGACTATTATGCCTAATAATTTATACGTCTTTCAATATCGTTATTGAGGTTTTCAATGTAATTGCAGAAAAAACAAAGTAGACGAGAAGTGGACTACAGATAATATTATGTTCTGTACTCTTTAAACATTTTTTGTTCTGGATCCGGCCATCGGTGGCTTCTGGCTGGTGCTTACCCCTATTAGGAAAAAACTTAAGCAAGAGCTTCTCAGGACATGGTCGAAGGAATCATGTATGAAACCTAGCCTTAATTTAAAAGGACCTAATCGCCGATACCTCACAAGATGCGGTGTTATGAAAAAATAACATCTCCACTTCACATATTATATGGAGCGCCACCCCTACAATATAAAATTATTATTATGTTATGATGCCAAAAACGAAATCTATACCTACATAATCTATTAACTGTACCAAATTTCAACAATTTAAATTAATTATTACAGAAACTAGAAGGACGAACAGAGAGACAGACACACGAACGGACAGAGCGAAACTATGAGGGTTCCTTGTACTTCGGGACCCTAAAAACAACACGCGTTTGTAACATAACGATTATCGAATGAATACCTTAAGCTAAGGCTGGGAAATGAGAATATATGATCCGGACAATGTTTAACTCTACTCCGGATTCCGGCTCATATAGTCCCAGCCTAAGTTGACTACAAAATTTGATGACCTATAGTTTCTAACGTTCTACCGTCTACGTTTTAAAGTATCTTCACCACTGCCACAGTAATACCTACAGTACTACCTGCCATAGTTTTTGTGTACTTTTGGAACGAAGTTCCTTATGGCGCGTTGCGAATTGTATTGAGGCTAGACGAAATTTGCCACTCGAAATCACACCGTAATAACGACTATTAAGAACGATACAAAAAACGACCTTATCACCTTGACAATAATGTAGAATTTTGCAATTACACATTGTGACTGTTATAACTGTTACATAATATTGTGACTAGCTAGCCGGGCCTTAGGTATGCGAGCGGTAGGACGGAAGGGGCAAGCAACCGTCTTCTCACCCCTGTCCCTACCTAAGGCGCGGCCAACGCGCACTATATATACTTAGTTCAACTATTTGTTTTGTATAATATAATATATTATATCTATACAGATAAACAAAATTGAAGTGTCTGTTTGTAATTTCAAATTAACAGCTTTTTTTCACTTAATGCATTTAAAAGTATGATCGGTACTTACAATAAAATATAAATTGATAATATTTTTCTGTCCGTCTGTCAGTCTGTGTGTTTGTTCCGGCTAATCTCTGTGTAGGTATATATATTTCTTCTAAATAGGCTTCAATTCTTCATTATCAACTATATATTTATATTATAATATATATTATAACTTCGATCCATCCGGGTGTCCCTTGACACCTCTCAAGTTTTTTTTTTGAGTACACAAAAACTATGTACTCAAAAGTATATATTTTTAAGAACAGTATTCGCCGTACGATATGGAAGAATTATGAGGGCGAGTGACGACAGTATGTTTAGGCAAGTTTACTACTCACTGGGTTAACCGCCGATCGTAAACTACATCCACAAGGCTACCGAGACGTCAAACGATACATCATTATAAACTTGCGCTGTACCTAGAGTCGCCAACTCTTGAAAGAACCAACCCGGAAGACTTTATGGATGTTGATTGGGGGACGTACGTAGAAAGAAAATCTCAATTAATTTTTAAATTTATATTTATTTTGCTTTTGAGTATGACTAGGCGCACGCGGCGTGCGTGACAGAGACAGACACCGTCGAATCCACAATGTCGACGGTGAGACGAACGTCAAACAGGGCCTTTAGTCAAGATACATACGATATTTCGACGGCGAAGTTCGAAATCAAAAATGTATGGACTTTGACATAAGTCATCGCTAAGTGACATGTATCGCTTGCGATGCCTTATGTCTAATCCCATACATTTTGTTTTCGAACTTCGCCGTCGAAATTATCGAATGCATCTTGACTAAAGGCACTGGTTTATACAGGCAGCGGGAAAGTTCGCAAAGAGATCGAGCAGCGAGTTAGCGACTAGCGACGTGCCGTGTGCGCGAAGGATGTGTATATTTTGAACATTGGAAATGTCTTTTCGTTCGCTCCAGTATAGGCCCCGATTTCACGAAAAAGTGCGACCCTCTTAGAGTTTTGAAGATATGATATTCAAAAAAGGTGCAAAAAGAATTATTTGAGAAAGTCAAAAGTGAAAAAATGTATGGCCGAAATAGTGAAAAAAAAAACTTTTTTTTCCGATTTTTTAATTTTGGTGCTCGATATTTTGGAAACGAAGAATGATATGAAAAAATTGAGAAAAAACTCCTCTGGACAATCTAGTCAGCCACAATTTGAGCCTAAAACAATGACTATATATATATTTCTTTCGTCGTACAACAATATATCAATAATTTCGTCCGGTCTCAAAAATATATCAATACTCACTCAAAAAAGGGGTAAAAACGTTTGTATGTAACTTTTTTGTTTGTGGTCAGATCTGTTAGAAATTTTGTGATATTGCTCTTTGATACTAAAACTCTAATTTAATATTTTCTAAAATTCGTTCTATTAATTGGTAAAAAGCTGTATTAAACTTTATGTATGGGGAAAAAATATTAAATGATAAATTCGGGTTGGAACTTTGTAAATGTAAACTCCTAAAAGAAAATAAGTAAACACGTGTTTCACGATTTTTTTATATTCAACCCGTAAAGAGGTGAACAGGAGTATGAATGTTTTTATTTCAGAGTCAGACTCATGCTTGACCATTTTACTATGTTTGTTATATATTTTTGGAATGTTCTCTTCAAGCTCATTATTTTGATACCCGTAGTACCCAGGGGCACACGAGCGGATACGGTAAAGTCATGTTTAAAGTTTCCATTCCGTCCATTTCAAGGGTGAACAGTCTGCTGAACAGTTTTATGAATTGTTGCTTAAAATAGAAAACGGCGATTACCCTTTAATTTATGATAAAATTACTATTCCGCTTTGGCAACAGTGGTGACATCAGTTACAGAACTCACTAGCGCAGTTTACCCTAATGTCACCAATTTCATGACAAAGCCCATAGATAGGTTATATTGTGAGTGTGCCATTTTGACTCCCAAAAATGAAAACCCAGCCACAATAAATTAACTTTTACTCATTTGAAGGAGATGAAGTACAATATAAGTCAGTGTATTCAGTAGTACAAACTGATGATGCAGTAAACTCCCGTGGAGTTCCTTAATACTCTAAACACAACAGGTCTTCCACCACATAATGTCCGTATGAAAATTGGAGCACCAGTTATGTTATTAAGAAATATTAAGCCTCCAAAGTTGTGCAATTGTACCAGACTCCAGATTACAAGTTCTCCATCGCAACATTGTCGAGGCTACTGTACTCACTAGATGTGCTCAAGGGGAAGCTATTCGTACCTAGAATACCATTGATCCCATCAGAGTATACATTTGTATTTGAAAGACTGCAGTTTCCCCTAAAAGTATGCTTCGCCATCAATAAAGCTCAGGGCAGCCATTGAAAGTGGCTGGGATAGACCTAAGAGAGAACTGTTTCTCACACGAACAGTTCTATGTTGCGTGTTCGGAGAGAGTAAGTTCGGCTAGCAGTCTGGTGATCCTTGCTCCGCACGGCAATACAGTTAATGAGATGTCCTTCAATAGCATACTCGTAATACACTATAATAATAAAATAATCTTAAACCATTTACCATTTAATTTATTTTTAGCATAAATAAAATCTCTTTCTAAAAATAATAGTAAATTAATCACCTCAACATCTACGCGTACGAAGTCGCGAGCAAAAGCTAGTCTAAGAATAAAATAATTGTCATTCAAGGTTGTAGTTTAATTGTGTAACCTTTTCCTAGTATCCCGACTGTCTCGTCGCTCAGCGATAATATTTTTTCGAATTCCGTATATACATTTCCAATGTGCTCGATAGTCGTGTGAGGCACAAAATATGTGATTTTTTTGAAAAACCAGATAAATTTTTGTTCCCCGGGAGGTCAGGAGATTAACCATTATTACTGTAGTTTCCCGTGCAATCCCGGAGGGTTGCGATTTGGGAACCCAAGCTGTACCACATCTAAACAAACTATCGTGTACGCGAAAAACGGACAAAATTGTGATTTGGTTACTAGGTAAATAGATACATTATGCAACAAGAATAAAATTTATTAACTTATGACTCGAAACTTGCCTATTTGGAAGCTGTTTTATTTGTTTGCAATGTGAAATGTTGCAATAGTTGGACACTATAACTAATGCAAAATAACAAATTCTGCTATTTATCAAAATAATCTGCGTTAGTAAAATTAAAATAAACAATCGCGAAATGAAAATATTATTATATACATTGATCATCAGTCCTACAAAATGTCGGCCGCGAGCTAACCTAAAATTCAGCCTTTATAAAGTTAACTAAAAATAGTGCGTTAAAGGTGTTTTTTTTTGGCGATAAGATTAAAATTTTCTCGAGAGCTGATGAAATATGAATGTACCCTACATTTGAACACGTTACGTGAACAACAATTTACGAAAGAGTTAATTTAAATGAAACAACATTTTCCGAGTTTAAATATTAAAAATGTAACATTTTTACAATATATTAAGATGTCTGAGGATCAATTAATAAAACACGAAAAAAAAACATTTTATCAAAAGCATAATATACTTATGTGAACCAATAAATATCACAGTTTTATGCTTCTTGAATTTTGTTAAGTACTTTTCAATGTGATTAGTTACGACTTACGTGCATAATAATTTAAACACCGCATTGTCTAAAATATGCTCGAAGCCTAATATATTTATTTATGTGTAATTCAAGATTTTTTAATACTTATTATTTTTATTATTAATTATTATTGATTTTCTAGGACCTCAACTACTGTCCTATAGACTGTGGTTACTTCTTAACGACTTGTTTAATAACTAAACATAAAACACAAGCTATGTATTTCGTAATGCGCACTTAAAGTTATAAGAAACACAAGATTTTTAACCTTACGCGAAAAACAACGATTTGTCAAGAGACTATTAGCAAAACAGTAAAACTCTTAATACCTACATCGGTCACGCACAAATAAAGATGATATATTTAATACGTTTAACGTTATTTATAATAATTTTCTACATACCACTGTAATTAAAGTAAACAAAAATGTATTACGTATCCTTGACATATGCCATGCCAACTATGAGATCTGTATTCATCAGCCTAACTAATCAAGGCGTAGATATGACCTAATAATTATACGCCAATTAATTTTAATACCGGCAGAGAATAAACAGGTACTGCCACTGGCAAAGGAAAAACAGGTATTGCTAAGGTATGATGTATTTTGTCTTTTATGGAAAATATTCATTGATATCGATTATGTTGTTAACGATAACGCTATAATGGCTAGCGTCGCGTCACTATTCACTAGTCAATGTTTGTGAAGGAGGTGAAGGAATTTTTATTACAGTGCGTCCCCATATGATGTTGATAGTGTTTAGGATGAGACTTATAAGGAATTACTAAGTGTAACATTTTGATGACAGCTCAGCCATTAAATGAGGGGAAAGAAAAAGAGAAGATATAAAATTATTATTTCCCCTAGCAAAATTCCTTTCGTAAACTTTTGTTTCACTTTTCGGTTAAAATATTTGGAATAGTTGGGTAAAAAGTAATAAAAACATACATGGTTTTTACATCATCCATACAAAATTCCTTACTAATATTATAAACGCGAAAATTTGTAAGAACGTATGGATGTGTGGATGTTTGTTACTTATTCACGCAAAAATCACAGTACGGATTATGATGAAATTTGGTATGGTAGTAGTTTAGACTCTGTATTAGTACGTAGGCTCCTTTTATCCCGAAAAAGTACAGTGTTTCCGTGAGATACTGTTTACGCTGGCGGAGCCGCGGGCAAATGCCAGTTGAAAATATATTTTAACAACTGTATATATAACTCATTACATGTATAATATGCAAATATTGTTACATATAAAGTTATTGTTATCAACAAAATCCCACAAAGTTGCCCCATAACAATGACGGCATATTTTCCAAATTAGACAGGTTTAAAAATACAAACAAAACATAATCATTTCCGAACAGGACGTCGATTCTGCTAATTAAATCATACAATAATTCGATGCAGTCTCGATATTATGTTAAAACAGCAAAATAGTATTCTCATAAACATCATCCGACGTTTGACGCGTTTCGATTGATCCAAACTTCGAAATCACTTTATGATATCAAGACGATTCATTTATAATTCATTGAAAGTAAATTGAAAGTCTAAGTTAAATACGAGAATTGAGGTTCAGAACGGCTTAATATCATTATCGTCGTTATAATTAATCATTATCATTACCTCAGCCCGCCGTAGACGAGATTGACAGCTTTCAGCACATTTCGTCCCGCATCGTCCGAGTGATAGGGTGCCATCACGTCACATTTCATTTTCCACGAGCGTACCATACTATGTATAACACTATATCTTACTATAGCATAATATATCACTGTAACATAATATTGTAATGTGACGCGCACGTTTCACTCGAATCGCGAGGCAAACGCGACTGACTGGGTCGCTCAATTCTCGCTATATATTATAAATGCCTTTTTCCTTATTTAATAGGTTTTGCGGTAATAGTTAGGGGGCACCTTAACTAAAATATATTCAAAATATATTAACATGATTTAATTCTAACGCGAGTAATGTAACTACTGTACAGATTTCAACTAAATGTACAATATGAATGAGCGGATGATGATTTTATCAATGCCCATAAATGCCCCAATAGTGTTATTCAGAGTTATCTATTAGTTTTCAAATTATTATTATCGGTGTGATTGGCTTTTGAGCTATGACCAGGCACATACATTATTGCATTTACGTATATTCGGAAATCTAAATCGGCTTGGGAGTGTTTGATCGAGTTTGCTGTTTGAAAATCTTATGGCACAGTGCACACGCTAGGCAAGCAGCGGGGCAAGAAGGTGTATTCTTGCTTGTCAAGCTTGCCTAGCGTCTAAATCTAGCAGCAGTTTGGACTTTGGAGGTGTTTGGTGTCTTGTCCATCCTGTCTCTAATAGCCGAAAAGGTATAGGATCATCGTGGGGTAGCCTTAATTCTAAAAGCTCTCGCTCATTGGGCGCTCCGATGGTGACGCCTCTAGTGGTCACCACCTAGAAGATGCAGCTATAGGAGGGTAGTTTAGCCGTCTCATATCTTGGCGTCGACCACTAGTCGCTGGAGTACATTCGTGTGACGTGTCCCATTGAGCTCAGTCCTTCGATACTAATGGGGATTGGTACTCACTTGTCGTGCTTGGAGCGAGGGTGCGGCTCGAGTTGCAGCGGGGTGGCGGGGGCGGAGCGCGGGGCCCCGCACCCGCCACCCGCCGCGCTCGACGCGAAGTTCCCGGTCGACCTGCAACAAAATATGTCAAATTTGAAAACGGAATTCTTCTTTTTTTTTTCTTACGAAGCTTTAGAATTTGCCTGCGGTAGAACCTCTGCCGCTGACTTCAAAAAATAAAAAAAAATCGGTTGTCTGTAAAGTCGGTTTACTGACGATAGTTGAACGTGACAACGTCATGATACACCTCCCCACCAACGCCTCTCCGTCCCACCGCTCACATACCTAAGGCGCGGCTAACTGAGGTAGCGGCAATGCGAGGTAACGCTGGTACTTGGTAACAGTAACAGGTAACGCATGAGTCATGATTTTTCGTGCGTGCAGCCGGCTCCATCGAATTATAATACGTTATCACGTCAATAAACATACTGCTTTCAAAAAAGCTTTGGTCTCTACTTCTCTAGCGTCTCTATAGTCACAGATTTAAGAAAGACTACCAGATATACAGCTACATAGTTAGCTTTCGATTTGATTGCACTACTGCAAGAACTGGTGCACGGTGTGGCCACGATTTTGTGGGAAAATTATGGACCGTTGAAGGGGACGTCAAAATTTTCATTTGGATCGTTCTATGAGATCTGTTTCTCTGTACGTAGTTAAGTATGTATATTTTCTACTCTGTGCTATAGTCAAGGTTTATTAAGTTGAGGGATGATCTTAGTTCTTACATAAATGTGTACGGACGGTGTTACATATAATTTTCTTGCAATTAATATTGTTTGTGTCTAGACAGGTCAAGTTAATCTATTAGCTAGTTTTACGTCAGCTAGTTATAACATTTTCGCAATGATACCTATTCTATGCTTACGTACTTGAATAACAGATTTGTGGCTAAACGACGCGAGGCTTACAAATCAATTATTATATTCGGTAAGTCAGGTTTTTTGTTTAATGTTACGTCTAAAGTAAATAAGAAACACCTACTAATTTGTTAAAATATAACCTAACAGAGTAATAAACAAAGTAATGACTTCAATAGAATCTCAGAGTTATGGGAAATAAAAAATTGCACCCTGCATACACATAAAACAATGTTATATCGAAAGAAGTTTTATTGACAAAGTGAAATTGTACATATTATATTAGGTCTTTACCTATGAAATTGCCGATTTGTATGAAAAAATTTAAACGAATTTTTTTCATGTATTTTTTATTTGTATTAATCGAAGTAATCACCCATGCAATGAATGCATCTTTGCCAACGCAGTGGCAGTTTATTGATGCCCTTCTTAAAGAAATCAGCTGGACGGGAGGCAACAAATTCTTCTAAGGCATTTTGTACTGACTCTCGGGTATTGAATTTTTTTCCCGCCAAGAAGTTATCCAAATTCTGGAAAAAGTAGTAGTATGTAGGCGCAAGGTCTGGTGAGTAGGGCGGATGACGGAGAGCTTCCAACCCCAGTTCTTGCAACTTGGAGACCGTCTGCTGTGCAGTATGAGGTCGCGCGTTGTCGTGCAGGAGCAGCGGAGCGATTGACCAATGCTGGTTGGAGATGTGCCAGCTTCTCCATCATTGTGTTCAGTTCTTCACAGTACACATCTGCAGTAATGCTCACCCCGTTTGGTAAGAAGCTGTGATGAATCACACCGGCGCTAGACCACCAAATAGTGACCATCACTTTTCTAGGGGTAAGTTTTCGTTTAGGGCATTGTTTAGGTGCTGAACCAGGATCCAACCAACTTGCTGAGCACTTGTGGTTATCAAACAGAATCCATTTTTCATCGCAGGTAACAATGCGGTTCAAAATTCCTTCATTTGTGTGTCTGTTGAGCAGTGCAAGGCACGTCTCGACGCGTACTTCGCGCTGGCGATCATTGAGTTCGTGGGGCACCCATTTGTCAATCATTTTTACCTTGCCAATTTGACGCAAATGGACCAATATTGTTTTGACGCTATCGTCGAAAGCTGCTGCTAATTCAGCCGTAGATTGTGTATATAGCTTCCACAATCGCCTTTAATTCGTCATTGTCGACCAAAGTCTTCGGACGACCGCAAGGTTCATTTTTCAGGTCGAAATTTCCAGAACGGAAGCGAGCATACCAATAACAGGTGGTGCGTTGGTTTGTAGTGTTAGGTCCGTAAACGTCGTTGATGTTGCGTGCCGCTTGTGCCGCGTTGCTGCCACGACGGTACTCATATTCCATAATTACTAGAATTTTTAACGTATCCATGATGACGAAAAAGTTTGAAATGCGGTGAAAATGTAACACTAATCAATAAACAAATGATTACTTTTGGAAATAGAATTCCATGTTTTTAAAATAAAATTAATTTGAAATTAGAATTCTTAGCCAAACAAAAATTATTTTGATTTGAAATGGTCAGTACTGCAGAACGGCAATTTCATAGGTAAAGACCTATTAAATCTAATGAATTTACCCTCAAGTGCCAACTTAGTAGTTAGTACATATTTAGAAAATTTAAATTTGTGAATACGACTTTGCTTTCATGATGGAGATTTATTGGATTTCGATAAATAGAAAAGATACGTTAAAACTTCTGGTGATCCGTGCCTACGCGTACAGTACTTTTTTCTACGTACTTTTTTCATAATGACGATTAAAAATAATGATAACACGATAAATAATCACAATAATTTGGTTGCTACAACGTAAATGAAATAATGACAAATGGATTATGACCAAAGAGCGATTTGGTAGAATTGGTCTCTATTGTATTAGAATGTGATTACAAATATTACTTAATTGGTAGCATGTTTATATTATGGTAACATGAAATTCGGCTACGACTAGGACTCCAGAAATCTATGGAGGTAATAGGATGGTAATGGGTAAATGACCATCGTTTATGTTCAATTGTCCATAGCATAAATTTTAGTTCAATTTCTTTACTTCTTATACTAATAGTAATATTATAAAGAGGAAAGATTTGTTTGTTTCCATTGAATATGCTCCGAAATTACTAGGCCGATGCCCGATTTTGATGAAATTTGTCACAAATATAGAATAGAAAGAAAATAATAATATCAAATATCTCAAAAGATAAGGATTAAAGAAAGAAAATACATAAGATAATAATTGCTCTTGCAACGTAAACAATAACCTTCTCAATTTGTTCCGATTTCGCAATGACGCAGATGTTCGTCTGACGATGATAGTTTTTCGCAATTTTTTCCCTTTACTCCCATACATTTTATCGAAAAACAACAATTACAAAAACTTAACACGCGAGCAACTTCCATACATGTTTATGCAAAAAACATTATGGCTATATTTAAGTAACACACAGCACTCTGCCATGGCCGATATTAAACTATATTAAAGACGCGATACACAACGATTGTGACTCGTCACGAGCTCTTGCGACAAAACTAGTTTTTATTAAAAATAATCAACATCGCGAACCAGTTTGTTTACACAGATGCGAACCCTAGTACGGATGTTGGTGAAACAGATTACATAATATACATAATATATTAATATTTTAACACCATCATCATCGTCATTATTAACGTTAACCGGCCGCTGCTGTTGCCGTCCAATGCTAAACGTGGTCTGCTCCAATGAGCGCTAATGGATCGGCAGCCCTTTTCCAAATTATTGATCCAGAATTCTTTATTAATAGGTATTTTAAATTATTATTCACTATTATGTATATTAAGTAGAATAGATAATAATGTACCTATATTCTATCCTATATAAGGTAGTCAAAATCAATTATCAATCGCTTATGTAAAGACGTTTAGGCTGCAAAATATATTAGGTATAAAAATTTGGAAAAAAATTATACGAATTAAAATTACATTACGCTCTTTAAGGCGCTGTTAAGGTCATTGACCACACACAGCTGATTCATTAATGTTATTTAGGCATAGTCTTTGCTCCCTCTCCTTTTTCATATTGATTTTGAGCAACCTTAGGTATATATTTATATTATACAAGTTCAATACCTTCCAAAACAAAACGGTAAATTATATTTATCCTATTACAGCTCATAGGCACACGCTTAGTTGTTTCCTAATTTTCTAATTCCAATAAAGTGACAAAACCGATAACTTCGCCGGGACTTTTGGGAGTGGTTTTCTTCCAAAAATTTGCCGCTAACACTCAGTTTGATATGATAGCGTTAAAGTTTATGAAATGTGAAAATAGAACACTTGAATATATTAGGTCCTTACAATATATGAAATTGGGGTTTTGTAAAGGAGGAACATAAAGTCGATTTTTTTAAAACATAATATATTTATTTAATCAAAGTATATACCATTGCTATCTATGCACTTTTGCCATCTCATAGGTAGTTCATTGATTCCTTTACTAAAAATAACCATTCGGACAGGAATCAATAAAATCTTTGAAGGCGCTTTGGACTTCCCCATCGGAGTTGAATTTTATTCCTTGCAAGAAGTTATCCAAATATCGAAAAAATGGTAATCTGTTGGAGCAAGGTCCGGGGAGTACGTTGGATGTCTTATGGCCGATTTCTTCACTCGTAGTTATCCTACGATTAGAGTTATATGTTAGTTAACGTGAGTTAACTGGAGATTTCGTTTTCTTTACACCAGTTTAAGAAATAACCCCCGAATAATTTTGTCCTAAGGATAAATATTTTTCTGACTTTATACCTGGCAGTTAACTTACTGATGTCAGTGTGTGCGTAAAAACTCTACAGTGTAGAGTTTACATGGCACTGTAGATGCTTGTACAACGATTCTTCGAATATTCAAAAATAATAAAAAAATAATAAAATTGAAAAAAACTAGATAATTTAACGTAAACAAATAATAAGTAACAAACTTTTATTAAAACGGAGAAGTAGGTATTAAATGATTTTAAGTACATACATTAAATTTGGGTCTAGTGGACCCCTAGTGTAGGTATATAGCTCACAGTCACACATACATGACCATAGGATAGCTAACCCGTCGGTCTGTTGAAGACAACCATCGAAATTTTAACCCTGGAATAAGTATATCTGCCGAATAACAAACTCTAGTTTATCTCTCTCATGAAGAAATCGGCCATTAGACATTCCAATTGAAGCTCCTCTAATTTGGTAGCCGTCTGTTGTGCAGTGTGTGGTCTAGCGTTGTGCTGAAGCAGCAGTGGCCTAGAGCGAATGACCAACCTCGGTTGTTTAGCAGCTAATAATATGCAGTCAGCCTTATGTTGACTAAATCGACAAAGGTTTTGATTGATGTGTATTTTGCCATATACCCTCAAGCGGCTTTCAGACTACGCTATCATATAATAGCATATAGTATATAGCTCATAGCACAACAATATCGCGCCCCATACATGGATATGGACACGTTCACACTGTATTGTACTATATATTATTGGCTTACTATACGCTATAAAATAGTGCGATATGCTTGAGTTCATGCTGTGGCATAATTCGCGCCGCCCTCTGCTTCCTCCCTCACCCCCGGCCGTCCCGCAAGCGAAACTAGTTACACGACCATACTCAGCTTGCTATATACTATAAATGCTTGCGATAATATCGCATAATGTGAACGCCATGCTATATAGTATAGCATTAGGTCCTTCTTTGCTATACTATATAGCAAAATATTATAGCGTAGTCTGAAATGAGCTTTATGTGACACTTTGGCATACAAACTCTTATGTATATATAATATTATCTATATTTTAAATTGGTAATATTTTTATGGTCATTTACTTTATTTTTTATAGAAAAATATTACATCGAATATGAAATACTATAGTAAAAAGACAGTCAAATTGAAAAGATTCTTTTAGCATCTTTATGTATTCGGTACCAGCTAGCAACCGCCAAGAGTCAAGACCATAGAACTTACTGCTTGTGGTTTAAAAGAAGTTATCATGGTTAAGTAGATACAGCCTGATGACAGACAGACGGACGGACGGACGGTCGGACGGTCGGACGGACAGACAGATAGCGAAGTCTCAGTAATAGGGTCTCGTTTACGTAGTAACTACTAACTATTTCGTAATCCATGGTCCCGTTTTTACCCTTTAGGTACGGAACACTAAAAAGGAGTATAATTTTATTAGTAAGTATTTCAGCATGAAATCTACTATTAAACATTTCTTAACTTCCTGGTTCCTGATGCTTAACTCTATAACGTCTACGGCCTGAACCCAGTTAAGTATGTCACCCGAGTAAGTCAAAGGATTTTCTAATTACATCTTTGTATATTATGTTTTTGCAGTAGGTACTAAATAATAATTACTTTAAAGATTTTCAACGATCTTGACGTCACAACACTGATTGGAAGTTAACGCCTACGCTAATAAAATAGCAATGCTGTCCTTGACACACTGTTAACCTATTGATCGCTACCTACTGAATTCTGCGAATTATCTTCAGACAAAATTTAAATTGTCTATTCAGTGATTGATAATGATCTAGTCTAGAAATTAAAGTAATCCACTAACAAATAATGGAAAATATGAAGTTCTTAGTCAGGGGATTCTATGTACGATTATGTCTAAATCTATAGATATTTAATATTACAAATTGCAAGCCAAAGGGCTACCTCTATGTAATAATACCTAATATAGGTAGGTAACTACTTAGGTATGTAGGTAATAAATTGAGAAACTGCTTTTTATCGGGTATCTGCATCATATTAAATGTAATTTGAGGCAAAGAGTGTAAAAAATTTAAATCCTACATCTCGCTTGTGGATTTAATTTAACACTGATTAAAATCAATCAAATTTTAAAATAACGAATTATACTATCGGAAATCAAGGTCAGAATTCAGAACCAAAAGCCAAGGTCAAAACCTATCTAGGTATAACCTATAGCAACATAATGATTTGCAACATAATACCAATGTTAAAAACACATGGCTCTGAAATCTAACCCAAATCCCATTCCAATGCAACATGGGTGATCAAATTCGCTGACATTGTGAAATATGTTAAATACACAGATACGGGCATATTCATATCGCTTGATCGTACCTGATTAGTCAGACTTGGATTAAATCAAACGCTTAATGTAGGTATCAATAACCCCAGACACATGTAGGTATCAATAACCCCAAGCTCAATATTCAGAAAATATGTGGTTTCCGAATCACAGAAATAGTTGACGTTTCTGAATTACAACGCTTAGCATATGTTTCTGAATATCACACAGTTTTTAAATACATTTTAGATTCCGAAAGCTGAATAGTTCTTCCGGTTTGGTAAATCCAGAGCTCTGAGTTTCCTTTGGTATCATCATGGAATGTACATCGAGCTTGCTACATTATATTTTTACTGACTTCCGGTTAGTAAATTCCAATATAAATTTAATTAAGCGTAAAAGTTGTAATTATCCTTGTTGCGATAGCATTATTTAACTATATCACTTGTTATTGCTATCTTACAATAATATTTATTTTTCTATAATATCTATAATACATACATATATATGTATAATACCACGTCAGCATAGGTAGGTACCTAAGCAACGCACTAAAAAGACCGAAACAAGATTGAGCTGAAAGCCTAGGTCAAATAATCGAGATTATGTTTGGTAGCAGGCGGGACCCATGTATTTTTGTACGATTTATAATTGTCAAATGGGGAACCCATTAGACAATTGTCTGCCATGAGCCTGCTACCAAACATAATGTCAATTAAGTATTTCACTGAAGTCGGGTTTTTTAATATTTTTGGAGTTTACTCCTTAAGAATCGATTTTCATATAAGGCCCCCGGTATGAAAAAAATATGATGTAAAATCTACTGAACGAATGACCTCGTTACGTTTTCGTGCGCAACCTATTCTGTGCACCTGTCACTTTTTTTCACATGGCGCGATTTGAACTCAAATCGATCGCTAAAGTTTTTGTTCCTTCTGAGGGACGTGTTTTACTTTTTAGAGTAAACTCCAGTCGTGCGTCGGAGCTGACACACACTTTTTTTTAATGGTTCTATTAACGCAGGGAAACATGCAGGTCTAAAATGGTCACGCAGGTCTAAGTGAATGCAGCTGGGTATATGTATTAGCAATGCCCACTAAGTGCAACATTTTACGCATCTCATTGAAAGCTCGGTTACCCAGGTGGCAGGTACTTATTATTAATTTGACATAAAGCGAAACACGAACCCAAGAAGCCTTAGAAAAGCTGCAGCTGGTAACTGGTCAGGGTAATAATAAAGTATGAACGTGCCACATAATATGGAGCCTGCTTTCAAACACCTGCAATGTTTAAAAAGATTTACTATAAATTAGGAATTCCATTTCAATAACAACCCAGCGGAAAATGACGATGTCTTCATTGTGTACTCGAACTTTAAACACGTTAGTTCAATTTCAACTATGGGTTATTTGTGGATTTTGACTGTGTTACTGCAAGTGCTATTGTCGGAAAATGTAAGTTTCTTTTAAACTCAGTAGATTCAAAATAATTAAAAACCAGTATAAAATCATATTAAATAGATAACCCTACTCAATTTTCCAAATATTTTAACGCTTATGGTTTAATTTATATTTTATTATAATATAAATTAAACCATAATCCAGAGTCTCTAAATAAAGAGCGTCTAATAAAAAACAAAACAAATGTTACCAACAACTAATGTAGACGCTCTTCGTTGCAAATTGCATTATAATTTTGAAGCATAAATAAGTAAACACAATGAAGGCAAAAAAACTTCTCAGACGAAGACAGCTTGAATCCTGATTATCATATTTACAATAGAAACAAACAGATTTATAATAGAACTAAAACTGTTACCAATTAATACTTACCGGTAGTTGGCCGATCGCCAAATAGATAAAATAACGATCTCCTTCATACGTCCAATCCAATTCTATTCAAGCGTTTTTTTATGGAAGTGGAATAGTAGGTCTTTGTAAAGCATTAAACTCACGTGCATTCATCGGAAATAATTTTTAGATCGTCGATAGTTCAAAGCTAGCTATTTGTTTTTATTTACCTTTTAATAACCTATAAGTCTAGGTCGTAACTGGAAGCAAAGTTGGCTCTATAGTTTAGGTCCTAGACTATTATATTAAACCATCATTCCATTTCAGAGAATTGTCACAGTCAAATATGAACCGATAACTGCGGTGCGCGTACGCGATGTTCTGGATAATAATAACGCACACAAAAGAAATTTTCTGCCTTTGGAAGACTCTGACGTAAGCAATGAAGATGCTGAGGAAACTGAACTACAGGAGGAAGTAGAGACCATCAATACTGTAAGTCTGGAGTCGTCAAGGATTATTACTCTTTGGTATTTAAAAGAAAGACTTAGCATACTAACCATTGAAAATACTTGGAGGGCGACGGGAATGGCCATCTAATAAACAACTTTGAATGGCCATTGGCCAGTTTACTCTCTTCCAAAAACGACCAATACTGACAGATATCAACTCAACATACTCTACATATGATACGTAACGCTATGAATAATATGAATTAGATCTCAGAATTACGAAAATACAACGATGGACCATTAATGATAAATGATTTCTGTAATTCTTCACGCGATTTACTTTCTATGTCGTCAACGAAGACTGTTACGAATCCGGAATCCACTCAGTAATGTTTCCAGATTCTTAGCAACAACTGATTTGCTCACAGAGATATGAGCCATGTTTTGCAAATTTTGCATGTAATTCGGAAACAACCCATTTGAGAGGCCATATTTAAGATCATGTCTGTAAATATTTAGAACATTTTTTTTTCCAGCCATGTACAGTTGTAGTGGTATCCAACGTACAAAGCCCAAATACACATACGCTGAGGAGAAGATATAGATACGACAAGAATGGTAAGTTCCAAAGTAAAATTTATCTTTTCGAAACAAACTGAAGAAAAAGTGTCCTCCATTATTCACAAAAAAAGGTTTTAAAAATACCTGTTTTACCTTAATGATGGTCGCAAACAACCATGATTTTCACGTATCTCCTACGTGCAAAAACACAAGCCTAAACTCGTGTATATTTTGTTTACACTAACGTTAACAAGAGTAAAGTTTATTTTTACAATATTTAGGTATCTCGGAAAAAAACAAAGTAGAGTAAGTTGCGGCGACGTAAAAATTTATAGCCCTTACGTTCTTAGTTTATTTGAGTGCCAATTAGTAAGTATATTATAATTATATCCAATCGTACCACACAAAGTAAAACGCTAGAACTAATGTACGGAATTCCAATATTGCGGTCATATTGCTCTTAAAAAGGAGATTATTTCGTACACGGAAACCTCGAAATCAAAATTCAAGTTCAGTTTTACCCTCAAGTCTTTTCAATAGTCGGGGAATTTTTAAAAATAAAATATAGAAGCCAACGAGCATACGGATCACCTGATAGTATGCGATTACCATCTCTCATGGACACCCGCAACTCGTAGGAGTCGTAAGTGCGTTGCAGGACTTTAATTTTTACCCGACTACTTTGGTAGTAGTTAAAAGGAAGGGTAATGATTTTGGCAGTCTATGTATGTGTGCATGTTTGTTCCACCGTAATGCCTGAACCAGTAGGTAGGGTCCGATTTTAATAAATGAAGTGTCAATAGATTCGTATTAACAGCCCGGGTAACGTAAGCTATATAATTTACGTAGTCGGGTTATAGTTTTTTTTTTATAAAAATTGTAGTTATTGTTTTAAATTTTATATATTTTTCACTAAATCGGTTTTATTTTTTTCAGGAGTTCTCATTCCAAGTAGCGTGAAATACTACATGAAAAGACTAGGAGCCAACTCTCCTCCCAGCTACGTGCCCTTGAGCGACAAAGCGTTTACACCACAAGGAGGTTTCATTAGGTAAAACAAACATACGATACATCCGACATCGTTACGAAACTGATATTCGCACTTTCACTAGAAAATACCTCAGTATCTTGTGACAGTAACAAAAGGCTGTTGCACGTAAATGATAGTTGGCATGAAGAATACCAGGACTTAGGGTGGTATTACATATGTGGAAATGGTGGAAGCCCCAAAGGGAGATCTCCGAGCGAAGTGGTATGCTAGGTCAGGCCGAAGTCCACTTGTATGCATTTCAAATGTTGTATATATAGCGCCGAACTGTGATAACTTCGATAGGGCGATTCAGGATAGTGGCGCTAATTGGTCTGCTACATCACTTAACCCCCAGAAGTCCGGAGGTCGAATCTTGAGATCTTTATCCAATGTGCAACACCTTTAGATCTTATTATTTGGCAATAAGGTTCAAAAGCGGTAGAGCGGATGATCAAAGAAAGGATAAACAGATACAAATGAAAGGGAAAGGGAAAACAGATTGGATAAAAGATTTGATCAAATTTCTTGTCTGTTTCTCTTTTGTTTGTATATGTATCTCCTTTCCCTGTTTATTTGATAAAAATATTTAGTTGCAGTCATCCAATTTCTTTGATCAAATAGATATTGGACCAAGAACTTTGATAGATGTAATACCACCCGGCACCCTTAAAGAAATGTACGGGAAGAGGGCTAACCCTCTTACTCTAACATTAACGTGTACAGTCGCACCCCGCATGTAATTAGTTACATGAGGGTGTGACTGTACCCGTTAAAGTTTCACTTAGACCAAAACAATCACCTAACTTCTATTTTTACCCGACTACGGCGAAGCCAAAAGGAAGGGTAGTGAGTTTGGCAGTCTATGTATGTGTGTTCCACCGTAACGCTTAAACTACTCCGATTTAAATAAATTTGGTGTCAATATATTCGTAATAATAGCCCGAGTAATATAGGCTATATAATTTACGTAGACGGATTATAGTTTTTATAAATGTATGCAATAAGTGCGTTATTACGAATTTTGAGGAGGTATTTTTCTTGAGGGAGGGCCAATGAATTATACATATAAATTAATGTTTCCTACATCATATACATATACAATAAAGACTATAAGAATATTAAACGATACATTTTCAGGTACTATAAAGAAGTTCCGCCGATACCAAGAATATGGTGATTGTTGAAAGTTCGGGCGTAAATAAAAAAAACGGCCAAGTGCGAGTCGGAGTTGCGTCTAGATATCACGGTTCACGACTCACGAGAAACATCCTGGTGACAGAGTACTGACAGATGGACGGACATCGAAGTCTGAGTAATAGGGTCCTGTTTTTACCCTTTGGGTACCTGGGAGCCCTAAAAATAAATGTGGATTTAGAACGAACAATTGACAACTTGACAACAACGTATTTGTAACGTTATTTATAGATTCAGAAAATTATGACAGCGCACAGCAGTAGCGAAGGCTGGTTCTCCTTCATGGGGAAGCCCTAGGCGGTATAATAGGTAGGGATTTGGATGAGGGTCTTCAAAAGGTAAGTGGTTAGTGAAGCCGATAGGATATATGGCACTGGCGCACAGTGTGTTTTTGCCCCAAAAAAGTGACATTCTTAGTATATTGGCCTAATCCAAATGTAAAGTGTGCCTTTTTCGAATAATGTTTTTTTTAAATCTTTTAAATACAGTGGCGAAAACATTTTTTTTTTTAAATAATTCTGAAAAAACTAAGCAAGCTACATTGATAATTTTGTGCAAGTATAATTATAAATTATAAAAGATATGGATACGCAAATTATTATTACTAAATAATTTAATCAGAATAAAATTGTTAATAGAATCGAAATTATAGGCAATTTTATGTTTATTAGATTTTGTCATTCAATTCCGCCTAAACGGAAAAGTCTGTGATCAAACTAGAACGACAAGAAGGCTGAACATCCGGCCTATCTATCCGTCATATAAAAATAATGTTCGTACTTGGAAGCGTTCATGAGATAATGACATTTTATAATAAAGGTTCCCAAGGTCACACAGTGCGACGCCTGTACAATTTTCATTCGATAACGTTACGAATACGTTGTTGTCATTTGTTCCTGCTAATCCCGATGTATCTTATTGCCAGGACGTAAAACAAATTAAAAACGATTAAAACTAACGAGAACGTCCGGTTTTCAATGCTATTTTACTTATTAATGTATGTAAACAACATTATTTTTAAATACTATAGGTTGACAACGCATTATGCATTTTAAAGTAGTAACGTATTTACTATAAGTATTCGATAAGTTAATATATACTTGTTCATACAAAACAAACTAAGACTACTTAGTCTCAAAGGGGAAAACTATTTCTAACTATGATAAGTATGTAATTGACTGCCAGATGCTATTGCCAAGAATCAACTGCAGAGGCCAAACCGTCGCACCTGACTCAAAATGTATACACAGTGATGGCTGATAAAGTGTACTGGTGAGTTGTGAAACAAATTAACATGTCTAGATAACTGTTATCTTTATTACCAAAGACAAAAAACTGTGATAGAATTTAGAAGTACCACGATTAAAGTCCGAAATTAATGATCAATCTTAATCTCATTTTAGCTATCTGAGCTAAGACTTCAATACATTTCAACGATCCTGGGATCAACTGGACGTCAATGAGGGTTCTTAAACTCGTGACATCTGACAACTTTTTGACACGACAAGGAACGTCGGGCTACCAAGCGCCGCCTGGTGACAGAAAAAGGATCGAAAATTCTTATAGACCATTTTTGATACCACTTACGCCACCAGATGACGTTTTGTGTGCGTTGGGTCTGCCCCCTAGCGGCAGAAAAATATGAAACACACTCATTTACGTCAACTTTTCTTTGAGAATCTAAGATTGAAGTCAATCTAAGATTTTAGATACGTTATTAATTTCGAGCGTAAAAGAATATACCCAATATTTGCCTACGCTAGCGCTATATTTACCTACCTACATTCAAAGAAATTTCTTTGAACCAAAGGACCATTTTTACATTTGTTAACGATCGACGAACGCGTTTTAAAAACCGGCCAAGTGCGAGTCGGACTCGCGTACCTAGCTCCTAACTCGCGGTATCCATATTTTACATGTTTACATAATAATTCGTTATTTTTGTACGAATAAATATTCGTAAGTAAGCGCATTTAACAAGTTAAGTCTGCATAACTTCTGAACTAATGAAGTTATATGAGCCGTTATAGTTTTCCTTTTAAGTTCATTACATGGATGACCATCATGAATTTTTTCAGATTTTTCGAGTCTGCCGTTTAGCTTTTAGAGGGCGGAGACTATTTTAAATGAATGCGCTGAAAAAAAAATGGTCTTTAAAGTTGAATATCTCGCAAACGGATACCCAAATCAAAAAATATCCTCCAAGCAACCTCTGAATGTTTTTAAAATACCTATCTAATCTTATAAAGTTCAAACTTAAAAATTAAATGAATTATAGTCAAATTTTGTCTAATAGGCGACGAATAATAGTAATACCTATAATGACGTGACCGGTGATACCCATAAGTTTCACATTACGCCGTCTGCATCCCATTTTCGAAGTAACGCTGCCAAGAAAAACAACAAACCGTTATATAATTTTAACCTGTGAAAAATACGATGCAGCTAACGAATTTAAAATGTACCGTGATGATATTGCTACAGCTTGCTAGAATAGCACTGAATATAAGCTAGCCTCATAGTTTATAAGATACCTTCTGTTTTCCTAGGATAGCGTTGCCGCCGTATAGCGCGGCGACAGCGTCCGTAATACCCGGATTAACATTTTCTATATAAACAAAATATTTTCATAGAAAACTTTAATTTTTACGCTGTATTACGGTATTACGGCCGCCATATAACGGCAATGCTATCGTAAGAAACCAGAGCGTAGGGCCTGTTTCACATTCTACTGATAAGTTGTCAGATAGATGTGCAGGTTTTGTCTCTGTCTCTCGCATTAAAGTAAGCAGCGAAAAAACTTCCGAATGAGCTTTCCGATATTACACTTATTAGAAGATTATAAAGGGGCTGTCTCTTAGTATTTTTTTAAAAGCACTGAAGATAATCCAGATCGACTATCTCCTTAATAGAATCTTCAGAAGCTCAATTTTTTTAATATGATTCGCAAATAGTATGTAGATTTCTTCGTAATGATATTGTTTTCAGAAGCTATATTCATAGAAGTTTTCGGTTAAAAAAGGCTTCGGCAGTCAATGAAAAAGCATCAAGCCAATGCTAACATTGTAATACTACCCTCTAATTAGATTCCAGGTATTTTAAAGAGGCTCGAATGAAAAAATAAAAAAGTACTAGTTTTTCTCTTTCAAAGTCAAACAAACTTAAATTATAAGCTTACACTTGATTGTTGACGTTTTTTAACGAGCCACGTGGTAAATTCCCATTGTCAAGGAGTACGGGTGACTCGTGGGAAACGCAGCTTATGTTTCGCGTTCAGATTGTTCTAGAAAGTAAAGACTTCTATTAACCAAATGGTTTAAAGCTAAACTTTGTCGCAACACTGAATCTTTTTTCAGAATCACTGCAAATCTAAGGATAATAATTGGTAAATTAATATTTCATTTTTTTTCTTCTTGCTTCATTATAAGAGCGTCCATGACCTAGAGAGAATATACCCCTTGACACACGTGATGGGTGCAGGTTCGATGCCGTATTGTGGTTTGTACCATATATGGCTGAATACTGAACCGCTAATCAGAATTAGGAGTCCTCCTAATCACAGGTTGTCGCTGTCTCTGCTAGCCGAAATGACAAGGACGGCATGTGACTTGAGCGTCACTTAATTTATTATCGTTTCAGTATGCGGCCGTAAAGGGGCCCATACATGGTCCGGTCTGCCTTCAGTTCGGCCTGAACGGATGCAAAATCGTGTCGTGTGTGTGCTCGAATCCGTTCAGGCCGAACTGACGTCAGTTGGGTCGGATGCGATTTTTTCCGTGTATGGGCTCGAATCCGTTCAGGCGTCAGTTCTAACTGAAACGATCGGCCTCTCGTCTGTGGCTGCCTTAAGACTTTCTCGATAACCGTATACTGACGCTATACTTAGTTTAAATTACCATACCCCATCTTCTGTGACGAGTGACAGTCCGATTTGGAGTTTGGAGTTTGAAGAAGAACAACTTTAATAGAACAATCGAAAAAATTTGGATTATTCTATGAAAGTTGTTCTTCTGTACGTAAGTATATATATTTTAGCCATGTTGCTGTCTTTGTTTGTCAAGTAGTTTTTCCTAACGTATCAGCGTATCCGTGGTGTAAATATTTTTATTAATAAGCAGATAAGAGATTAAACGTTAAATAGGAAAAAAGGATGATATTATTTAGTATCGACCATATTATGTACTATGAGCGCTTGGTTTTCAACTATTAGCATGTTTTATCAATTAACGCTGAATTCCTTCTTAATGTCGTCAGAAAGCATGTAGGTAATTTAAATATTTACTAACTTATTTTATTTTGTAACTACTATAATTTAAATACCAACATGTTAAAAGTATGTACCAACATTATAAATAATAATAAAAATATTTAATTTTCATATTATTCATAACTTTTATCTAAGAAAGCAGTACCTGCACACCATAATAGATGGCGCGGCGAGTTCTCTACATCGCGCTATCAAAACCACCAGTCGAAATAGTGACTACCGCTAGTGAATTACTAAGTTAACTCTGGTTTCCCTTCAAAACGTATAAATCTTTCGCCTTTTACTAAAGATTTCCGTGGAGGGGAATACTCAAATGAGTCTTACAACATTTTTGAAGGTCCTGGTCATCCTGGACCCCTATAAGTTATAAATGTGGTTAGAGGACGAGTGACAACTGACTTTGCCTTTATAATAATTTATACAAGTAGTTTCATTTTTATTTTGGAATAATAATAAAGATTTGTTGTATTAAAACTATTGCCTTTTTACCCGACTACGGCGAAGCCATAAGGAAGGGTAAAGATTTTGGCAGCCTATGTATGTTTGTTCCATGGTAGCGCCTAAGCTAATGATTCGATTTTAACAAAATATGAGGTGTCAATAGATTCGTAATAATGGCCCGGGTAACATAGGCTATATAGTTTCCTTAGTCGGGTTATAGTTATATCTACCTAATTCTCCATTAAACAAGACTATCCATAAAAACTGCTGTTTTATCTTTGCGAAATTCAAGTCTTGGTTAACAATAAACAGACGTCGACATAAAATAAAACACGTTTTACAACGATTCAAGCTATTTCTGTGTCAAACGATTACTAATGAACCATAGAATAAAACAAAAGTATGCAGTCTTAAAATAAATACTGTTCCAATATAACGAGACTGAAATATTGGCTGATCGCCAACTTCCATACATGTTTTTGCTTTTCACAACGGGAAGTGTAAATTTTAAGGACAAGTACACTTGGAGGAACGTCGTAGAATGGCTTATGTTTAATTCAGTGGACGTTTGGGCACGGCTTCTATTTGGACTTCCCGAGTTGGCCTTGAGCGACACTAGCCACAAACGAATTAATTACACTGATACATGAATATGTTCACTGCTACACAGTACACACACCGGCAGTATTGGATCGACCTGTATTTTTTTTTTAATATCCAAACCCACAAACAAAATATTAAACGTAACTGGCAAGTTGATTATTGACGTGGTAATGGCTTCTGATAAGAATGGTGTTTTGTGTGATGCAAGGTAAGTTTTGCTCATTTTTAACCGACTTCCAAAATAGGAGGTGCTTATATGGTTTTGGTTTTTTGGAAGAACACATTGTTTTGATACAAATAAAAAAATTAACTATCTAACTTGTTATATTATTCAGTATTTTTGAGAACTAGAAATTATCTAGTGTTTTTTTTTGCAAAGTCAAGTTACTTGAAAAAATAAAATTATTTCTGTAGGCGACTAGAATAGGAAAAGATGTGGGTTTAGCCTTTAGGCAACACTTGGAATTTATTTCATTATTCCACCTTATTTGGAATTTAATAATAAATTGTATAAATTTATCTATGAATAAATTTTAAATAGTTTTACTTAACAAAGCTGAAGTTAATAAATGTACCTATTATATTAATTTATTCTATTTTACGTAAGAAATCACATATTTTTACGTTGACATTGAAGACGACATCGACATGCTGCTAAGCGCAGTCAGAAAACCTGATTTGCCCACATAAAGATCCAGGTCATAGCTTATTCTATTTAAGTAAATAGTATTTTCGTTCTCTTACATAACATTATAAAGGTGCTACTAATTTATGACTCTATATGATAGCCTAACCAAGAGCATGTCAGGAGTCAGGACATATCAATTAGCAGGGTTTCGTAGCTATCAACGCGCAATGGGTTTTCTGCAAATTACTTCAAAAGTTGTTGTGGGATTTCGCTAGAGACAGACAGACAGATGGACGTACAGAGCGAAACTTTGAGGGTTCCTTGAGCACTACGGAACCCTAAAAACTATGATGGACTCTATCGTATCGTCCTCTTAAAATTGGTTGGAGCGAGGCATGCCTGGTACGCCCCATACCTCTCGTCTCTACGTTTATCAGAAGGCTTCATAAATAATTTTAATTGTGATCTCCGTAACAAGCTCTGGTTTTATCTATATTTAACTAAGTATATTATTTAGTATTACATAATCCTACTGGATTTATGTTTGTTACTCTTTTACGCAAAAACTACTGAACGGATTTAAATGAAATTTGGTATAGCACTAGTTTAGGCTGCATTAAAACATAAGCTACTTATTATCCCGAAAAGTAGAGTATTTCCGTGGGATACTATATTAAAGCGGGTGGAGCCGCGGGAAAAAGCTAGATAATTATAAATTGGATTGTTGTCGATATCATATCGAAATAATCGAATGTATTCAGTACCTGACCCCAAAATGATGAACAGCTATTAATTCATTTGACAATAAATAATTAATATTTTGTAATAAATTTGCGTGTGTGGAGCAGTGAGTAACCACTAACCATTATTTTAAACAAGGTTAAATCAGTCACTTTTATAAAATATCATTAGAACACAGGGGTCATAATATTCATATTATCTATGTATAAAGAATTAATTATGACAAACTGGCCTTGCTTGTATAGAAGCAAGAAATACGTCATACCGAGCACATATTCTGCATAATAAATATCAGAAACCACAACCAGTGATAAATGAACTAAGCCAAGAATATTTTATTTGGTTTAAAACCTATCCCTAAAAAGTAGTGTTCCCGTTGCATATTGTATTTACGCGGGCGGAGCCTAACTCTAGTGTCATTATATTAGGTCGAGGAAATTGATCTAGGAGTTTGACATACTTCTGAATTTGGTCATATTATGATCTTTCCCGAAAGTTTCTCACTATTGACAACACCACCATATTATAAGACGAACAAATTATGTGGATGATGAAACTACCAAACATAAATTTTTTTGAGTGTATGGTAGTTGACAAACCTGGTGTATTACTTTTCGACCTTATTACCTGGCAATAGGGTTCAAAAGTGATACACCGGATCTGTAGGCGACCGTACCTACGGTACGGATTTGTACGCGACAAAGCAGTTCCATGAAGCACTAACATCTTCCTTCGGAAATAGCTTGCAATGATAATGGCTAACCAACTAATTGGTATATTATCTGATATGAATACACAATAGCACCGTTTCCTGCTATACAGATGGTCTTAAGGCCTCTACAGACGAGAGGCCGATCCTTTCAGTTAGAACTGACTCAGTTCGGCCTGAACGGATTCGAGCGCAAACACGGAAAAAATCGCATCTGGTTTGCCGCGAGCTACGGTCGTATTTAATAATTGTATTATAATTAAACACCGCTAAAACTCACTGCGCTTGTACACGATACACGCCCGCACGGCCGCGGCCCTGGCGAGAACTGAAGCTATATGTCCACACATGGTCCGTTCAGTCCATCCGTACAGTGCAGAATTAATGTTTCCAACTTAGTTATTTTACAAAGTTTTACTACTAAATTAAGTATTTTATTTCCTCTTTAGTAGGAATTTAGTTGTTAGTATGGTTTTAGTAGGAATGAGCCAGACAGTAACAATATGCAAAATGGTCTAGGATAGGAACAAAAAAAAAATACACCTTACCATAATAATACATTCGTCCGTAATTTGCTTAAAACTACCCGTTTAATTACTATATACGTAATATTTCCTACTATATTTTAATTTAACGGTAAAATTTATAGTCAAATTCAATATAATATTTTTTTAATATAACAAAATCTTAAATGTCGAGGTTTTTGGGGGCTTACGGATTCCTAAGTTCAGTAGCTTTTTTAAATTTTTCAGTATTATTTTAGTAGTTTTTAATAGAAATCGACGCGAGTTTAGTAGTTTCGCAAAAACAGAGCTGGTAACACTGGAACGAATCGCTTCAGTCCATCCGGCCGACTGATGCGATCTCGAAATTGCACACAGACGATACGATTTTGCATCCGTACAGGCCGAACTGAAGGAAAACGGGACCGTATATGGGGCCCATTAGATACCATCGTTAAAATCGCTTCTAATGTTTATAGACCGCTAAAATATCACATTTATTGTAAATGCTTCTAGGATAATGAATCTTATATTTTTTGTATGAAAAATATGTGATTGGGTGGGACCCACATCACACCATGAAAACTCTCCATGTAGGCAATCGTTTTTTGTATGAGATAGTACTATCTTTTAACCCCCTTACTAACAAAATGAGGAGTTTTTAAGCAATAGATAAAGATAATAGATAAAGAGGAAGGTTTATATGTGTAATACATTGCAGCCGGGGCTAGTCACTAGTATCACAGATAAAAGAAAGAGGAACAGATAAACAGGTACATAGTTAGCTTTCGACTGTGTGGAAAAATTGTGGGCGGGCATTGAAGGGGATTTCATAATTTTCAAATTTGGTTCGTTTTGGATTGTTCTACGAAAACTGTTTCTCTGTACATAAGTATATCATAAATTTTCTACTCTGGTCTAGTATTGTGATAAATAATCATTAAATAAGGTGTTAGCTTTGTCGGTGCTACAATCAAATCTGTTAAATCATTTACATTCAGATCATGATTAAGTTAAGGTGGTAAACCGTCAAAAGTCACCAACGGTAATCTACAAGGTCAAGTACTGATAAAAACAATAAATGTTTAGGTGTGTAAAAATAATCAATCAAAATTTTATTCATTACATAAGATTTATTAAAATTTTTAGGAACAGCTGCCCGATAAGTTTAAATGTCCAGCGAAATAATTCTTGTCAGGCACATAAATAATAATATGTAAGTTGGGTTTGGCAGACTTGTTGTAGCTAGGGAACTCCATCCAAGTCATTATGCTTGGTTTGAGTTTCCTTAATTTTAGTATATTTTAAAAATATATTCTAACCCCATTACTAATAAAAATATTTACACAATGAATAAGCTATACAATGTTTTGTCCTTGTCTGTCAAGCGACTTTTCCAACATATCAGACAAGGACCAAAACATTGTATAGATTATCCATTGTGTACCTACATATTTCTATTACTAATAGGGATAAATTTTAAGATTTCAGAATTTTAATATTAAAACTTATACTTATTAGTAAGTATTATATTTATAATTTTCCCTGACTACTTGATATAAAATACAAGTCTCAATAAATACTTATCTTGATGTATGTTTTTATTAGAGGAACACGTGTTTATGTACCATTTGTGATAGCTGATAAGATAATATTTAAAATATAAACAATTTACTTTTACTTGGGCTCAGATAATGTACACAGGCAATGTGCAGACATAAAATATAAAATGACAAATTGTTGCAATGTTTTAATATATTTTTAGTTATAACTAAAAATATTTTTTCATTATGCATCTGCTATAGCAGATGCACAATGAAAATAACATTATATCTTGATTCTTGGATGAAAATATATGAAGCTATTTCACAAGAATCTAATATTATTTTTTATCACCTAGAAAATACTTGTTGTTGATTTGTAGTCAGTTCTTTTAAAATGTACAGTATCAGTGTTTTTGATTTTTTTAATAGATTAATAATAGTTACCTATAACTTTAAATGTATTGTTATATGTTAAATCAGGCATTTTTTGTAAGATACTCAATTGGAAAATTAGAATCTTTGCAAAAAGCTGGATTATTTGACATGTACATCAAAAATTATGTTCAAATCCACCAATTAGCACCAAGTCACAATGTAGAAAGTGTCAGAGATTTTTCTCTAAGTATTATATCTTATTACAGTTGGGTTTTTTGCGAAGATCCAGAAAATTGTTTGGAAAATTGCGAAATTTTATCTCAATCAAATAATCTGGCTCTTTACAATGATGTTAATTTTCCAATTATCCTACAATACATTCAAAGAATATTAATTACCAAGTTTTTCTAATGGTCAGAAGGTTTCTGTTCTTCTTGGCGCCTGTATCACTCACTACAAAAAACCGATCACTGAAACTTCTTTTCACTTCAGATATTTCTTTACCAACAGCATCTCTGGGTAATCTTAGAGATTTCCCTTTTATGAAATTACCAGGTCCAGTCGTTTCTGAGTTCTGTCGAGTAATTTCGAAAGTATTCTTTTTGCGTTCCTTTTTCAAAATCTCACCTTCACTATTATGGCTCTTACGATTTTTGCGATCATTATACTCCTGGACAAAACAGAGCATAATGTCGTCGGGATAAGACTCCTTCATTTAAGTAGATGTCCATTCCCTTCTTTCTAGTAAAAATAACACTATTCACCGATCCACAACTACATATTTTTTTTGCATTAATAGATTTATTCGATTAAAAACACTTTCTAAACTTTGATAACAAATAGGTAACGGTAGGTATTATACCTTAGTCGTCTTGGCGTATTTATTCGATAAAAGAAATAACTTCTTTATATTTATATAGTCCGAATGTGATTTCATTTAAAAAAATGTAATAAATGTTTTCAATTTATCCAGAGAATCAACATTCAACAAGATCACAAAAACATGCCAATAAACTTCTGAATGACATTTTTCGTTTGCGTTCGGAAACACGGACACTGGAAACAATTTCTAACAACTGTTGCAAAGGTACTGAACGATGACTGAACCGGCTCGCATTCGCCTGCCTGCCCCCGCCTTGTCCTCAATGTCTCGACAATTTAACGAACAGATAGACGCGGCGAATTATTGGTGGCAACTGGCGAGCAAATTTCCCTAGTGGCTGATTTCGGAACTATGCTATGACTGATATTTCCGTATGGCTGTATTACAGTAAAATAGCATTATAATAATTGCAAAAAGAGCCGATTTTATTTTTAATTTGAAATAATTATTTAAATGTGCGTCATGATTTCCTTCTTGGACATCTACGAAGTGGTAAAAAATACTAAAAAACCACTTCGTGAGGGTAAACAGTATTTTAATTTTTAAAAGTGGAATGTAAATGAATAAAAATCTGAAGAAGTTAGGTGTTTAGGCTTTTTATTTTTATTTATTAAATTTTAAGAAAACTTACAGCCTAATAACAAAATACAAATACAAATATGGTAAACATATCGCTAATAACAAGCCTGGCTTAGCTGTATAAACTTCTGGAAAGTAATCAAATTACTAATTCTGTGAAATGTGAGCAAACTTACATGTATTTTGAAGCAGGTTTTCGTAATTTAAGGGCGTTCTCCCAACATTTTCGTAACTTTTCGTCAATAGGAAAAATATGAAAACTTATAACTAACTGTTTAGGAACACAACAGTAGTTCTTTTTTTAAATTACGATTTTTAGTCATTATGAAATTAAATTTATAGCACAGTTTATATTATTTTCTTGAAAAATTACAAATTATTTTTAAAATCATTTAAAATCGTACGTCTAACCATATTATGTGGCGGACCAATTAGCGCCATAATCCTGAATCGCGCTATCGAAGTTTTCACAGTTCGGCATCGAACTTCCGAAAACTAGTACAGTGGGCTTCGGCCTGCCCGAGCATAGCACCTCGCCCGGTCGGAGATCTCCCTTTGGGGCTTCCACTATTCCGAAATCCCACATTGGTGACCCTCGACAGAACACGCCTCCTTCTAGACATCATCACTCCCCACCCCGCAACACGCCAGCCAGCATTCAGCCTCATCGGGTACCTCGACCACCAGCCTCAATGCACCGCAGCTTGGTCGAACCCTCATCGGATTCATCGGCCACTCTCACTACCACGACCGGTCAGCAAGCAGAGCACATCTCTCCTGGTCAGCATGTAGCATCGGCTCCGCACGGCAGCACTCCAACTCACTGGAGCCCGTGCAGCAGCAGCCCAGTTCCGACTCACTGTGACTCTCTGGCACTGGCGACTCAAGCAGACGAATGTACATATAGAACTTCCGTAAACCACTACAGTGGGCTCGGCCTGAACGAGCATAGCACCTCGCCCGGTCGGAGATCTCCCTCTGGGGCTTCCACTTATTCCCACTTACTTACTTTTATCTGTCATACGTTAGTTCTGTGACTTCCCGCTAGGGAATCTGCTTATCGCCAATATTATGTTACAAAAGAGTTATTAAGCTAATAAATAAATATTATACCAAATATTTTATATGCATGAGCGTATTTATTCTATGTGAGCATGTAGGTACGAGTACCTACATTGGAGCAGTTTTTTCTTAGACCAAGCGTTAGTTCACACCGAGACGCGACGCGGCATATTTAGGTTAGCAATTCAAAATTGAACTTTATTCACTACACAAAAATATACACTTTTTTTCATTGCAACTTGCAAGAGTTCGAATTTCGAGCTGCACCGCGCTGCGCTTCGTGGCGACGCTCTTGCAATGCGACATGTCACAATTACAATATATATCTTCTTGTGTAGTGAATAAAGTTCAAGTTTGAATAGCTATATTAAAATGCCGCGTCTCGATGTGAGCTGATCTGTAGAAATCATTAAAAAAATATAGTAAAGTGAGAAGTAATACATAGCACAGATTATTTACTTTGTGGTAATAGTGCTGCACCATGAAAAAACTCATATCGATAACCTTTTTATTTTTATTACAGGCTATTTACAATTATTTTCAAAATTGAATGTATAGTTTAAATTCATTTGTGTATACTTACACATTTTTATATCTTGATGTAATTCCCTAAACAAAAAATAAATATCAAGATTTAGTATATTTTGTGTACATTCCGACGGGCACCCCACAGGAACTATCGCGTGACTTCATCAATCGATAAATGAATAATTTAAAGTCGGGATCACCTAGGCTACCGACAGCCAAACCTACCATACAGACCTACCACTGTAACCTGTAGGATATTTTTAACTTATTGACTTACGGCCGGTTTCAATAACCCATCTACCAATAACTATTTGTTAAAAACGTCGTCTATCAATCATTTGCCGGTTTTTTGCGATGCAAATTTGACGTTTTTAACAAATAGTTATTGGTTATTGAAACGGGCCGTTAACTGATTTGGTTCGTTATAAAGGACGTTTATTGGCTGACGAGTGACAACCGATTAGCAGACACAAATTTTAGAAAATTGGATTATTAATTTTTACTTCAGTCAATCATTTGTGAACGTTTGTGACATGAGACGTGACACCTTAAGCCTACGTTTCCACGAGAGTTTTTTTTTGTGGTCACGACATAAAAAAACTGCTTATAGCTGAAAATCGAAGTGTGCAGTGTCAAATGTTAGATTTGAAAGCTGTACACGATATTCAGCTCTATTCTTTTAGCGCAGAGTTCAATTTATAATGCAGTTTTTCTGCCGAGACCACAAAAAAAACGCTCGTGGGAACGTAGCCTTAGTGTCAATAATGTCAATCATTTAAAATTCTTGCCTTAAAGTCCGCTTCAAGGCCGCAATATTGGATTTGCAGGCTGGACTGCGAGTATGGCGCTTAAGTACGCGCGCCAAAGATTTCAAACTCAAGATAGGCTATGACGTACATTTGACAGAACAAATCTTTAAACAAGAAAAAGTTACGCCATCTTGGTTTTTACCATACTTCAAATGTCAAAATGACCCCAAAAATCTCGAAAGTGGGGCCATTTAACTGGAGACAATTTTTTAGTTTTTCTTGAAAGCAATGTTGTCACAAACCTCTATAATAGTTTATTCGTATATAGTCACAAAGGATTTCCTATTAATTGAGTACTATAATTACTTTTTAATGTGTCTCGGTATGCCATTATGAGAAACTAAATTTCCAACTAATTACGAAGTCACAAACGAAACTTATGGTGTCAGTGTCACAAACGATTCACAAACGATTGGCCGAAGCGAAAATTTAAAAATCTGTTTTTTTTTTAATTTGTGTCACCTAAAGTTGCATGCACTCGTACAGATTTGGTTTGGAGCGGACCATTATGACAGCACGGAACTCGTGTGTTTGATTTTCAGCTCTGTCGTATTAGCACAGAGTACTATTTTCAGTGCATTCCGATTTTTGTGCAGTGTTCCAACCATCAAAAATGTTTCTCCCCAAACATAAATAAACTGATAAATAAATAATATAAAAAAATATGTTCTGTAATATTAATCTGTCCTTTTTACATTAAAATGTACTTCCAAAAGTTTATTTTCTACAGGTTGACGTTTCAAATCGCTTGTCGATGTTATATCGATCAATAGTTGAATTGAATTAAAAACAATAAAATACAATCTATTAAAAATAACCTTAAAAAGTCCTTCCCCTAGAGTTTCTTTTTCCCTAATTTTAGGGAGAAACCAATGGTTGGCAACCAAATCCGTAGTCTGCACCGGACCAAATCCGTCGTACGTACGTTAACAAAGTGTTAATCATAAATAAAATCGGTCGTCTGTTTTTTTTACCATATAAATTAGATTTGTCAAGCAGGAAACAATTTATGCTAACTACTGCCGACACATCTAAAATGCTAATATTTGTAAGGTAAGAACGTAAACAAGTTTTGAAGTATCTAATTGTTTATTAAATATACATAAATCCTTGTAGAAGATACATCAAAGTGTTGCGAACGATCTTCCAAGAAAATTTACAAATTATTATTAATAACCAAACTTTATTAAGTGTAGTACACAATATAAAAATAATTTTATAATAATTATTATCCATTTTTGTTCTATTAGGAATGTGTGTTAAAGTAAATTTTTTAAAGCTCCTAAAGCCAAATTTAAAACCTGTATTGCTTTTCAAACTTTATCCTTCATGCTTGAAAATTAAACTTTTCTCATAGGGAAAATGTACAACAAGCTTTAAGCCGGTTCCGGGATGAGGCTGTTTAAACAATGATTCACGAGCTATTTCTACGGGGTTTTGTGAGCTCTTGGCAGAATTTGCGAGGAACATATCTGCTAAATTATATTAATAAATCCTTCCTATTAATAAAAACGCGAAAGTTTGTACAAATGTAGGTATGGATGTGTGGATAAATGGATGTCTGTAACTCTTTCACGAAATAACTACTTTTAATGGAATTCGGTATGATAGTAGTTTCGACTCTGAATTAACAAGTAGCCTTTAGGCTACTTTTTATCGCAGCAAAATGAATAGTTCCCGCGGGATTTATTTTTGCGAGTAGGTACGCGGTCGCGGGAAATATCTAGTACTTAAATATAAAACACTTTTCCTAATAAATATACCTATACAAGACAGTAAATAATGTGTACAGAATATAACCAATGACGCATAAGCCTTGTTCACAGTAACCAATTAAAGTTAGCCATTTTGACTTACTTATAGGTACTTATCTTTACTGTCATCTCGACCTTAATAGACTAAATAGTAAAGACCCTATTCATGTAAATTATATGCAATCAATTTCGTTACATACGACAAAGTCGAAAGATCAATTCGATAAAAGTAAACTAATAAGTGTTAATGGGTCAACAGATCCACTGAACGGCCACGTGATTCAGGGAACCTAAAAATTATTAGGACGAAATTTTGACCTTTGAGGCACTTTAAAATATATTATTGAGGCCACTTATCCTTAAAAAAACTTTAAATTGATGCTTACAGGGACTATCACACTAAAGTGTTCGCAATATTTTGCCTGCATTTGAACAATTTTCTATAAAATTGTTCAAATGCAGGCAAAATATTGCGAACACTTTAGTGTGAGTAGGTAAATGTATTTTGAAAAGTCCAGCAAACTAATCACTGATCTTAACTTTAAAAAACACTAGCTTTTGCCCGCGGCTCCGCCCGCGTAAACACAGCATCCCACGGGATTACTGTACTTTTCCGGGTTAAAAAGTATGTGTTAATCCAGATCTTACACTACTACCATACCAAATTTCATCAAAAGCCGTTCAGTAGTTTTTGAGTGAAAGAGTAACAAAGATCCATCCATCCGTTCATATTTATCCGGATACATCCATCCTCACAAACTTTCAAATTTATAATAAAAGTAGGATTGTTATATTCAATCCCCCTTACTAATAAAAATATTTACACAACGGATAACATATACTTGCTATGCTATCTTTTTCTATCATGTGACATTTCCAACGTATCAGACAAAGATAGCAATGTCGTTTGTGTAAATAGTTTTATTAGTAAGGGGGTAAAACTATAACTTTTTATAAAAACTTTTTTAACCCGACTACGTATTATATAGCCATTAGCCAATGTTACGCGGGCTATTATTATGAATCTATTGACACCATCGGATCAGTAGTTTAGGCGTTACGGTGGAACAAACATACATATTGCCAAAATCATTACCCTTTCCTTTTGGCTTCGCGCCGTAGTCGGGTAAAAACTAAAAATGATGAAAAATTCGTAGTAACGGTTCTGAGACTTTTTACGTCTCAGGTCATCGATATGACGTAGGAGTTGTCATTTGGACACATCTACACAAACGTAAGCACGACGGAAATAGAGAGTGACGTATTGGATAACATCGTCGTTGAGGGTGTGGTATACATTAATCTGGCATCGTGCCCTGGCCCACGATCCTCAGACGATTTGTTATATGGATTGTGTAGTAAATATGACCAGTCATCAGACATTCACGTGACTATTGTAGGCTACGCAAAAACACCGTATCCTGCCAAAATCACCGAATAAAATTAAAGCGACCTCCAAAGTAAAAATGCACAAAAAAGTATAAAAGAAAACTCATTTTCTAAATAATTCCCCTTTTAAATTCGGCTACCTTTTAAAATATACGGTACCGACATCAAAGTTATGAAGATTGAGTAGAGAAATATTTAAAATAAGAGTCGAATTTAAAAGGGGAATTATTTAGAATATGAGTTTAATATCATACTTTTTTGTGCATTTTTACTTTAGAAGTCGGTTTAATATTTTATTAAAAAATAATATTTTTTCCCTTATTATTGGTATTTGTTAAATTATTATTAATATATTTTAAGAACGTTTAAAATTAACGATCGAATGTATAATTGAATACGCGCTAAGCTTCCATTAGGTATTGTAAATAAGATGATGATGATGATTACGTTAAGTTACAAAGTGACATATGCTTGCAGCTCTTTACCTAAACAATGCTGAAATTTCCAAACGTGTATATTTACAGACCGAGGAGTTCTGTTCAGTGCTTCTGGATCCTCGGTGCAAAATCTTATTTTTTGGTAGCATATGCTTATCCATATAAACGTCGAGGAGTTCCCTTCGATTCCTCATCGATCCCATCATCAGGTTTCCACTTTAGTGACTAAAGGACCAATTTAAAATTATACCCTTTACAACAACAAATGAATTTTTCAAATAGGTCCATAAACGGCAGAGTAATGTTCAAAGATTAGGGTTGCCAGGTGAGTCGCGAAAAAATACCGGACAACTTCAAGTGGGGGGGGGGGGGGGGGGTCCAGCTAGGTCAAACAAAATACTTTCATGAATAGTTTTTATTTATTAATCAACATGACATAAATCAACTAAATTGTAACAAAATATAATGCAGTCATATGCTAGACTAGACAGGTATGTTTAACAAAAATAATAGGAACATCTAATGCACAAATAATAAAGTTAAATCAATCTTCTAAAACTACTCGTAATTTATGTACGTTGTACTGTACCTAGGTACTTTTAGATAGTACCTACTTACTTCTTTTTAACATATTTTCCATTTGACACAACCGCTTTTAATAGTGTTTTATTTGATACAATACGTTCCTTAAAATCAGTGCAGCTCGAGTTTATGTTGAAAAAAACACACAGTTCACTTTTCACAGTCTCTAGACCAAGGCGGTTTCGTTCATTGGTCCATATATTCCCCATCACACTGAAAATGCGCTCGACGAAGGTGTTCGATACGGGAAAGCTGCATACATGTTGGACCAATTTGAGAAGATTAGGCGCTGATTCTTTACTTAAAAAGCTGCACCACATATCCACTGACTTTCCCTCCAGGGACTGGTAAACACTGCTAAGTATAGCCAACTCTGAGTAAAGTTCTTCTGGTGGAGTGTCGTTGCTTCTCGTTAGAGTCCACAATTCAATTAGTTGGTCCAGAGTTGGTAGACCGCGTTCAAGGTTCAAGCAACTGAAGCTTCTGAACACCGAGTTTTCGAACTGGAACCACTTTTCCAAATAAGCAACAGATCGTTGATAAGCAATCAGGGCGTGTTTTTTAAACTCCTGAGTTTCTTCATCCGATAGGTACTTTTTGTTCATGGCCATACGCACTTCATTCCGAAGTGTTCATCATTATTTTTTTTTACTATTGTGTCCCAGAATCGTGTCATAATATTGTGTAGACTGAAAGCTAATGTGTCGTTCTTTTCCAGTAATAGTAACATTTCATGGAATGACGCCATGAAGTTGTGCGTGAAGTATAGATAGAGTTCGGTGTAAGTAGGGTTCGTTTCTGTTGTGGGATTATCTTCTTGGTCTTTTATAATAGCCCATATAGCCGGTGAACAATTATTGGCGCCTAGTTCGAGAAAGTATTTTTTTAACGGCCCCCACGATGACAAAACTCTATCCAGGGCTTTGAACAAGCTTAACCACCTAGTGGGTACATGGCGAAGGACCTCTTTGAATTCACTTTCATAAAATTCAAAGCACTCTTTTAGGTCTTGTCTCTTCTTTGCTGCATGGGAAAATTCCGAAAATGTTTTCAGAACGATGTTTTCTACGTCAACTGGCAACATCTTCAACGCATTTTTGGCACAGTTATGAATAATATGATCATCGCAATGGGCAGCGATGATGTTACTGTTTTCTTCCTTTTTCAGTTTCTGGTACACCGAATTATTTACTCCATAATTAACAGAAGCGTTATCTGCTCCATACGCAGTTACTCTGCTCCAAGAAAGAATTGCTTCTGTTAAGACTTTGGACAGGTGATTTTTTATAGATCTTCGTAGAAATCTAAAATTTTTCGGCACATTCCAGATTTTTCTGTGAAATACTGAACGGAAACTGGGAACAACTTCTTGTTTCCTTTATTCGACGCATCAGTAGCGACGGAAAAAGGCACGTCTTCTTTCAAATCCTCTTGAACCAGTTCCATTGAATAAGGGTACAGAACTTAATTCACTATGGCAGTGCATTCGGTGCGCCCTCCGGTCATTTGTTTGACGATTTCCGAATCTGTGATGGTTTGTTTTCTGACCTTTAATGAACAATCTTGAGCCAAATAGGAGATGTGATGTTTTACAGAGTGAAAAATATCTGCTAGCTCGGCAAGGCTAACTTTTTCACTCTGTGCGCTTCCTTTAGGCGTGAAGAAAGTGTCCATTCTTTGGGACTTGGCTTGCGCACTTTCCGCCTCTTTATGCTTTTTTGTAGAGGCATGCTGGTTCACCCCCTTCAAACCTTCAGCCACAGCAAATTCATTTCTACAAATTTTACAGTAAGCTCTAGTGTCGACGTTGGCTTTAGTTATCCTAGAATATTTATTTTCCCAGTCTTTATTATAAAGGCACATTCGCCTTATTTTCTTTGGCGGTGTTGCAGAACTGGTGGTAGATTCTTCTTTCTCCATTTTTCATTAGCTTTGTGTAAAACAGACAGTCAAAAACACAAACAGACACGCAACTACGATGAACAACTTTGCTTCTATCAACAATTAGGTACTTAGATCAACTGCGTAAACACTCCCGAACGTCGCGTTATCTAATTATCGACTAGGTAATTGGTAAATAAAACTCAAAAAATCAAAACAATACACACCGGGCGCGCGCGGGTGGGGGAGTGGATGCAGGCAGCGAGTACGAGTGAGTGAGACGGGTATACAGTGATAAAGTGAGAGCCCGCAGACGCAGATACAGAGCAGCGCGCGCGAGTTTTGCGTTTGAGGGCTTTCGTATGCCTACTTTTGTAAGCGCTTGTAACCAGTATTATCGACTTTCCTCAAAATACCGGACATTGTTCTGTCCGGTATGATCATTTATTTTTTACCGGACAGGCCTCGAAAATACCGGACTGTACGCTTAAATACCGGACATCTGGCAACCCTATCAAAGATATCCGTGTCGGTTTAAAATACTATCAGACGTACCTTTTATATCATCATAATGTGATGATGTATGGTGTGATGATGGTGCTGATGATGATGATTACTCTAATTGACATAGTAGCATATGCTTGCAGTTCTTTAAACAACGCCGAAATCCCCAAACATGTATCTATCAGGTCATTACATACGAAATTGGCATTTTGTAAAGGAGGAATATAAAATCGATTTTTTTAAACATAATATATTTATTTAATCAAAGTATATACCATTGCTATCTATGCACTTTTGCCATCTCATAGGTTCATTGATTTCTTTACTAAAAAACAGGACAGGAATCAATAAAATCTTTGAAGGCGCTTTGTACTGCCCCATCGGAGTTGAATTTTTTCCCTTGCAAGAAGTTATCCAAATTTCGAAAAAACTGGTAGATAATTTGTTGGAGCAACGTCCGGGGACTACGGTGGATGTCTTAGACATTCCAATTGAAGCTCCTCTAATTTGGTAGCCGTCCGTTGTGCAGTATGTGGTCTAGCGTTGTCCTAAAGCAGCAGTGGCGTAGAGCGAATGACCAACCTCGGTTGTTTAGCAGCTAGTTTATCCATCATAATTTACAGTTGCTGGCAATAGACATCTGGCGTAGTCGTCTGGCCAGATTTAAGAAAGCTGTAGTGAACGACACTGGCACTAGTCCATCAAACGCTTACAAGTAACTTTTTTGAGTCAATTTTCGCTTGGGGCAGGCTTTGGCTGGTTCGCCAGGGTTCAGCCATTGCGATGAGCGTTTCCGATTAACGTACAGGATCCAGTTTTCATCATAGGTAATGATTCGATTTAAAATCCCTTCATTATTGTGCCGGTTGAGTAATGTAACGCAGCAGTCGACGCGGTTGAATTAATCTTTCGAGCCGTTTCTGCAGCACTGGTGCCACGGTGGAACGTACTCGAAAATAATAAGATATTTCAAGTTTTCCATTTTTTAAACAGAGTGACGCAAAGAAAAAGCCAAAAGAGAAAAAAACAAACGGTTTTCGAAACACAAATGCATGAGTATATAGAGCGGTATAAACTTGAAATTGGAATTCCAAAAAAATAGGAAGGAATATCCAATGAAGATATATTTGAGATCAAAGTTACCAGTACGACAAAACGCTAATTTCATATGTAAGGACCTAATATAAGGAGTCCGGAGTTCTGTTCAGTACTTTTGGATCCAGGGTAGACCTTGGAGCTAAATTTTTGGTAGCATTTGCTTGGAATACTTCAGAAAAAGTCGAAATCACCATATGTGTCCATATAAATTTCGAGGAGTTCCCTCAATTTCTCATGGATCCCATCATCAGGTCAACACTTTGATATCAAAAGGATTTTGAAAATCGGTCCACAGACGGCGAAGTAATCGTTGAACATACAAAAAAAACAGATTAATAAAAACAATGTCTCAACTCTCTCAAATGTCTCAACTTCTAACCGACTTCCAAAAAAAGGAGGCGGTTATTGTAAATTATACTATCGGTCATTTTGAAAAAATCTTGGTTTCGGACAGTACCTACTTTTTGCTATGCCATGAAGGTCCTAGAAGGGTCCTAGATCCACGCACAGTGCAGACCTTTACCCATGATTCAAAATAGTTATCACAGAAGTTTATGTTTATAATCATCAGTTGCTATGGTTCTAGTTTCTAGAACAATCTGATGTCCTAGTTTGACCAATGTAAGCAATCGTCTTAAACTAGAACATTTAAGATGGACAAACCAGTTTGCCAAATGAATGACCTACAAGAATAACAACTTGCATGGCTCAATGTCGACTAAGTGAAATGATATTTCAATAATAATATTATGTCTTATCTAGGATTGCCTGGTGTCCCGATTTGCGCAGGACGTCCCGATTTTCAGGGGTCTGAGGACGCGTCCCGATTTGCATCAGATCGGGACGCTAAATGTCCCGATAAATCATAATAATCAAAATAGCAACATGCAAGTGAGACAATTATAGAAGAGTATTTTCCGAGGCCATCTACCTAATTTGTTCCGACGACGACGAAACTGTGTTTGTGTCTTAAACAGGAGGAAATTTTGAATATAAAAACATGATGAAAACAAAACAACATAGCATGACGCGGTGTAGCAGGAGCGTATTTAGGAGTAGGCTACATAGGTTGGAGCTTATAGTTGTAGTAACCTATAGTTATACAGCACTTGGGCGCTTACTAAACATTCATTTTGGATTCAAATTTTTTTCATACATGGTTTATCATATTTTATTTAACCTGCAAAGTAGGATAAAATGTTGCTCGCTCTCTTTTAAGTTTTAATATACATAGAATAATATAACATTTCGTAACTACCCTCTTTTGTTTTTCTAAAATGCAAAGTTTTCAAATAGGAATTGATCAATGAGAAAAAATTTGGTCGCTCGCTCCGCTCGCTTACTTTTAACATACAAAGTATAAAACAACACAAGTAGGAAACAATGGTGCAAAATAGAACATAGGTACTAAATGTACCTAATACCTATGTTTTATTTAAGTTATGTTTATTTTTCCAAGTATACAATCTTTCAGATAGGGATTATCTTATCAAATTTTACCAGTAAAATTAGAAAAAAAATTGTTCGCTCGCATTTAACTAAAATAATATATTCTACACGTAAAGCTACCTAGTGATCAGAAAAATAATATTTTACAAACGTTTCGTTTTGAGTTTAAAAGAATAAGGACAGTTTTTTTACCAGTCCCGATTTATAGACTCAAATCCCGATTTCTTTTGCCTTCTGTCCCGATTTTAATCAAATCGCACCTGGCAACACTAGTCTTATCTCTATTTTGTAAAACTGTCGGTAACTTCGATGGCATCGAGCCATGCCCGGTTTCTGAGATTATTTGCCGGTAGTTTATCTATTCAATAGCGCTTTTGATTGGATGAGGCAAATCCCGATTTCTTTTGCCTTCCGTTCTGATTTTAATCAAATTGCACCTGGCAACACTAGTCTTATCTCTATTTTGTAAAACTGTCGGTTACTTCGGTGGCATCGAGCCATGCCCGGTTTCTGTGATTATTTGCCGGTAGTTTATCTATTCAATAGCGCTTTTGATTGGATGACGCATACGCGTTAACCAATAAACATTAAATAATAAACTACCCACAATAAACCTCAGAAACCGGGCATAAGTGGTTACTCGTTACTATTATATTTTAAGAAATATACGCAGATATGTGAGTTACTTTTTTTAACTAGGAGGTAAGTACATACTATAAGGTATGCGCTAACTAGGTAAGTAATACAGGGCTCGTGCAAAATGCGTAAAACAAATTGTTGTAAACAAAGAGGCAATTGAAACAGAAACTATAAATAGCCGTTTGGTGACCTTATTTTCCTATTCAGAGGCGAATAAAACGAGTGGTCTGATTGCGCTCTTGTATTCATGGATGGTCATCGGTCGGCCATTACAAATGACGTATATTCAGCACCTGTAGAACGTTCGTTAACTGTAATTACCAGCATCCCGGGCTAATTATCTAAAATTAGCAAGATAATTAACAATGACGTCGGTTTGTTGTTGTCTATACTAACATTATAAAAAGGAAAGTTGGTTAATTTGTCTGTTTGTTTTTTTGCATCGCGTAGGCTCCGAAACGACTGAACCGATTTTGAAAAAAATTGACACAGATATAGGGCAGACCACGGGGATAGACCCGAACCCGGCAAAATGCACGGTTCCCGTAGAATGTCCTTCTGCGCGTACGAAGTCGCGGGCAACATTAAGTCACAAAAAGTAATCAATCATCTACGTAAAAACTATCTGCGTATCATTAATTGCCGTACACTTTTTAAGCAAATAAGAAAAAAAAGTTTTTAAATTTATAGATATTTATGAAAATATGTATTATAATTCATATCTGAATATATTTAGAACACAAATAACTTCTCACATATGTAATTTAAGGTTTAAAAATAACGCGCAGGTCCATAAATCAAAACAGCACAGTACATACATTAATTTATATTTTTCAAGTTTATAGTTTTCAAGGTTTTCAGTGGCAAAAAGTAATTGTTACTAAAATATCCCAGGTATTCTATGCAGAACTCTCGGAAATGAGAACTCGAACAACACTGGTCGTTTGTTCTCCGTATAATTGTTTTCCTCCGTATTAAAAAAAAATCGCGTGTTTCAATCTACTTTTAACTGAGAAAAATATAACCGAATATGCATTAGGTACCTAGTAAAAAAAATAGGTTTTTTTTTATTTCAGTAGGTAAAACATTCGCGGGTAGCTTATTTATTAATTAAGACTGTATAAACAGGCTTGTAATAATTAAAGTACCTACTTGTTTATTTGGAGTTTTTTCCTCTAAGAATATAAACATTTCAGTTAATGTAAACATTCAGCTGTTTCATAATAATTTACATAGGAGCAGCGATAAAGTTGTGAATTTCATCGTTTTACAATCTACGACATACATATGGCACGTGTAATCACTAGTAGTAGTCTGTAGATTACTACAACACAAACCTATGAAATTGTAATAAAATTTAAGTAAGTTATCTGCAGGTACTGTTACTTATCATCCGTCGGCACCGTGAATAAAAAATTACTTGATTAAAAAGATTTAGGGGTTGCTTTAGAATAGGGGTATCCTAAATAGGGGGGATGGGCTTAGGGAAAGGGACGGGGAATGGTCACCTACCTCCACCATTCGCAGGGTGAGGAGATATACATCTTTTTTTGGAGATACACGTTTTCGAGAAAAGTGTGTTTGTTATCCTTTATATTGTACCTTTACAGACAAATTTTTGTGCAATTCTTTAGTAATTAAGTTAAAATATTTAATCAATATTTAGAGAGAAGTGGGCTACTCCTCTCATCTACTACTGATCCCCCCTCCCCCAGAAACCTGTACTTTTTTGATGTTATGATATTTTAAATTGCATTTCTTAGGTTAGGCACATGTTTCACAACATTAGTCACAAAGTTCAGCTGTCACGTCTCCGGCGCTGCGGGAAATGCAGCCTAAATGATAATTTAATGTCAACTGAGCAGTTGAAATAATTGTTTTTGAAGACATTTACTAAAGTTTACTCTAAAATAATTTTAAAAAGGATTTTTCAAAACATGTTACTAAAATTTTGTCTTGATGTTATATACAGAGGTAGATATTATTTATAAATAATAAAAACAATAATATGAACGTGTTGCAAGCGATATTAAAGTTCTAACCTAGCCCGAAACTACACAAATATCACTTCACGGTTCACGCCGGGTGTTTGCGAGGCCGTGCTCTACCACTCCGAGGACGTTTTGAACGTGATAAAAAAGTTCTAACCTAACCCAAAACTTCACAAATATCACTTCACGGCTCACGCCGGGTTTTTGCGAGGCCGTGCTCTACCAATCCGGAGACGTTTTGAACGTGATAAAAAAGTTCTAACCTAACCCAAAACTACACAAACGTTATTTCACGCCGTGTTTTTTTTGAGGTTATCGTGTTTTTTACAATTCATTTATTTATATATTTACACATAAAACGCAACCTATTTTTAAATTATATTAAGAAACCAGCATTTACACATTTTAGTGATAAAAACAGATTGACGTAAGTAAATTAAGTGAAAAACGTGAAAAAATAAAATAAAATTGTAGTCACAAAAATAGCTATAAAAATTAAAATACTCATTTCCTTGCCCTAAAATTGGTACCAGAATGATGAGGTGAGTATCCCCCACAAAACCCAAACATCAAAATATACAAATTCAGGCTACCCCTATTCTAAAGCGCACCCGCCCTTGCTGCCCGCCCACGGATGTTATGTAATACACCTAAGATTACTGCCGCTAGTGACAGTCCGATCGGAGAGTTATTTTACCTCTGACAGAACCTTTATGCCAACTACATGAAAATCACTCGCAAAAAAACTACAATACTTAGTAAGTACATGTTTTAATAAATTAGGTACTCCTTACTATCGAACAAGTTGCCGCTCGACTAGGCACACGATGAAAATCGCACGTGTGTGCGCACGCACACATACTCATGTGTAAGTTCAACCACGTCTGCAGCCGTTGCGGTCACTTCCATTGTATTTAAATATTTTGAGGAGTCCTAGTGCGAAGGAAACTGTTCAGAAACTGGTCGAGCAGGAACTTTGTCGATATTGTACATACATTTTCCCGTTAGTGATCAGACATATTGTATTATAATAATGTCCTAAAACTTTAATTTTATTTCATGGCCTTACATAACTATCCACCTAATAGGGAATTAGGTGATGAGTTGTTTTTCACTAATTAAGAATGACTTTCCAAAATCTCTCGCCTTGATTTTCGCCCGGGATCTTGTCTATTAACAATAGACTATTAATAATTATTATTCAAGTACCTACCCCAATTTAATTTCCGAATGATAGCCGCGGTAAAGATCTATATCTAAGCCAGCCAGTTTAAAGGCGCGTCTCCTGCGCATGTTTTTTTCGAAACATTACACAAAACATCGAAACATTGGGGGCGTGGCTGTACACATTTGTGTAGGAATATACAATGTTTTTGTCTTCCGAGACGAACGGAAAACATTTCCCGCGCGGGTAGAGAGGGGAAGGAATGTTTCATTTCTTATCAACTGTTACACCACTCACATGACCATTAAAAATAGAAATACGGAAGAAATTATTTATCAATCCCAAATTATTCTTCTACCCGTAACTCCTGATAAATACTAAAATTACGGGTCAGTAAATATGGCCTAACTCGAAATCTGAGGGTCTAAAAAAGGCCACTTTAAATGTTTCATATATTTTTTTCCATACAAAAATCATGAAATGATAAAATGGCTTGATGATTCATCTGATTTCATCATATTAGAAAACAACAATTTTGACAGTTTTCAATAGAAATGCGTAAAATGGCGCACATAATATGAGTTGAAAAAAATATATGAAACACCTAAAGTGGCCTTTTTAGACCCCTGTGTTTTCTGCGAGTTTTCTGTGCTGTGCGAGTGCTTACGTCTTCCTCATCGTAACTCTTTACCTTCTCTACACAAAATGTTTTGTTTCAATCAAAAACATTTTCTATAGCTGGAGACAGCTTGTGTATGAAAACAAATGTTTTTGTTTCATGTTTTCTGTGTAATGTTTCGAAAAAACATGAGCAGGAGACGCGCCTTTATACACTGTAGTATGTATCCACACACAGTCTACCAAACGAGGATTGAACCTGAGAAATGGCGGTAAATTACAAAAAATTTAATGGTGGCAAAACTTAAATTCCTATGAAAAATAGCCTTAAACTGGTTCGATACTGGATAATTATTATTAATTATTTGTAGGTACTAACCTAACATGACTACTATTGCTTCTAGTAATCTAGTCTTTAAAGCAAAACCACAGAATTATTGTGAAAGTTTTGTTTAATGGCAAGATTTTGAAGGTCTAAAGGTTTGAATCTTCATGATCTTCAATGACAATTTGACAAACCAAACCAAATTGACTTTGAAGGTCGTTTAGAGTTGCCAATTAGTTCAAAGTTTGCAAATATCCCAGGTTCAATTTTCGTTTGCCAGACCCTAGCAAACTAATCAACATTTGATCTAACTCACCTTCTTCGTTTCAGTAGGGTATCATGAGCGATACTATTCCTACTTTTCAGCCATGCTTTTCGTATAGTGGCTATGGGAAGACTGTCTCTTCTGAAGCCCAAAAGCAAAATCGCCCCTCTAGACATCCTCTTTTGTGAACTAACATTATCGTTTTCCATCGACACTTACACAAGACTATCACTTTATTCACCATAGATATTATTATTATTACATTATTATTACGTTACAATAATTTTTTGAACATATTTCTGCTGTTGTACCTAGCGAGTCGGAAACTGCAACGGAGTGTAGTTATTAAAGGTATTTAGTATTTGTCCCGTATAAATAAACCTTTATTTGTATATTGATATCATTTTGTGTTTGATAAAGAGCGAAAACATGTAATTTTTGTTCCACTTTTATTGCTGTTTGCTATCATGTTTGCGCCTAGTGACTACTAGTGCCTACGTTCTCTGTAAGCACAATACTACAATGTGGTGTCAGTCACTAATTATTCTGTCTACTGCCTGACACTTTCATAACTCATGTCTCATAGCAATAACAGCCTATATGTGTCATATCACGTATTCTGTACTGAGATTAAATCATTATTGTGAGAGTAACCGCACTACCGCGCGTACTTAATTCGTATCTCTATCAGGTTTATAGTAGGCAAACTCATAAAAACTCGACTATAGTGGAGCGTCATAACTCGTAAAGCGTAAAAAATGTGAAATCTCGAAATCCAGTCATTGAATCTTCATAAAAACTGTTACATTGCGTTGCTCAATTTTTACATTTTCTATATTTTCTCTTTATATGTAGCTAATAACTAAGCCTGACAGCAAATTTGAAATTTAGTCTGCTAGAAGTATCCTTTGAATTATGCTTACTCTCGAAGAAATTTGAAAAAAAGTACATTTTCTAAAAGGACGAAATTTCAAGGCACTTTTCCATATTACGAGTAACAACGCGACGGTTGTTAAAAAATTAACTTTAAGATAATTTTCCAAGTAGAATATATATTCTTCAAGTGTTCAGCATACACCATAATTATTTCACATTTTTTTGACGTGATAACGTCTTATAAATCGATGGAGCCGGCTGCACGCACGAAAAAACATGACTCACGCGTTACCGTTACCAAGTACCAGCGTTACCTCGCATTGCCATTACCTCATTATTATTATTATTATTATTATTATTGTTGTTGTTGTTGTTGACGTTGTCACGTTCAAATATCGTCAGTACACCGACTTTACAGACAACCGATATTTTTATTATTAATTACTAAGTAGGTACTTAAAAAATACATACTTTATGCGACATAGATACTGGGTTCACTTGTAAAGCCCGCGAAACCTAAAATTTACGCGCGGACACCTATTTAGTATTTTCAGAAGTGTGAAGTATTTTCATGAGGTTTTTATTGGAAATTTCCTGCTCTTATAGAATATTTTCCAATTTTAAATTTCTCTTAGCCATTTTCGTTAAAGCCATTTTTTTCTTATTTGAGCTTTTAAAGCGCCTTACTCACGGTCCAGTCTGCAAATTCAATGCATGCCGCAGGTCAAGCCGTTAGTATGGCCCTTAAGAATGCAGTCCAATTCAACAGTATTTATGAAGATTCATTGACTGGGCCTGGATTCGGTGCGGATGCGATTCGGATGGTTTACGGTGCGGAGCTCCATTTCTAGCAATAGTAAATTCTTAAAATATAATAATAATTGTTTAATCAGTCAGAAATTAGGTACATATCGCTAAGGGCGCGTGACTTTTACAAAACAACTTTATTATCCTCCCGTTGCTTGTGTAACTTATTTTTTAGAAAATTAATAATGTATCAATCAATCATATTTGTCGTTTATTAGGAATAATTGCATTCAAAACCACCGTGCGTCTTTGTATGTCAGCACTTTATTGATTAAACTCAATCTAGAGCTTATTTATGTGGCTTCTATGTAATCTAATATTTTACTGGCTTTTTCTTGTTTACATTATGGAATTTTTAAATAAAATTTAATTTTTTACCGGTGTAACAATAACGTAACACTCTACACTACTATTAATGAGGAAGTGAATAGTGACAATAGGTAATTATTATCGGCATTGATTGTTAGGTCAACCCCGTGGGTCAACCCACCAACTTCATAAATGTTGGATGTACATTTTATTTTCTAGAGGTTGCACTGTGCTTGAAATTCGCAAACAATAATTCATATAATTTTTAAGTTTCTTTTGCCTCTTAGATAGAAAATAAAATGTAAATTTTGTGACAGATTGTAAAAACGTCTACGTGTTACAAAATTGTATCTATCAAACGCACGGCAGTGTGTGTTAATAATTTGAGGTGGTGTGTGTTGTTATCTATCTATCTTCTAACTCTCTTACTAATAAAAATATTTACGCACCGGATAATTTAAACGACGTTCCTATCTTTTTATCATGTGACATTTCCAACGTATCAGACAAAGACAGCAACGTTGATAATAATGATTTAAGATAACCCCTTACTAATTAAACTATTTACATCATTTTATTAGTAAGGGAGTATATATATAAAAAAGGTAAAGCTGATTAACAGATGTAACAACGCACAGCCTTAAGGAGAGAAATTTGAATTTTTGCACACGTATTAGGCATCCAATAAGGAAAGATTTTTCAAAATTCAACCCAACAAGGCGATAAAATAGAGGGTACTCCGATAGAGGATAAGGTTTGTATGAAACTTTTGACCCCTATTTTACCCCCTTGAGTTTGAAGCAAAAACTTTCAATACAGTTTTACGAGAATTGTGCAACCGGAGATATGCAATTTGGCCGGTAAAATAAAGGTTATGTGGAAGTTTTTTTTACATAATGCCACAGAATAGATAATATGATAATGCTTAGAGAATACATTATTTTCATTAAAATAATAATAACTAACATTTTCCCGCGGTTTCGCCCGCGTGAAATTGGGTTTTAATCGATATCTTTATAATAATATTAAACTTTCACCAAACAAGAAATAATTCTTGGACATATTTGCATAATATTTCGTATGAATTGAGTACGGAAGAAATAATGAGTCACGTATTTCAGCGTTTTATAAAATTCAGCCCCTAGAAGGGTAAAATAGGTTTAATTATTTTCTAAGCATTATGTAAAAAAATCTTCCACATAAACTTTAATTTACCGGCCAAATTACATACCTACTCCTCCGGTTACACAATTCTCGTAAAACTGTACTGATTTTTTTTTCTTCACAGTATGTAATAATTTGAGTGAGATTATACCTGAAGTTAAAATATAATAATATATCTTGGTAATGATATAGGTACTGTCAATAATAAAATGTTTCGTATTACCGGCGTGGGCGTGTCATATTGCAGATGAATTATGAGCCAAGGCACAATAGTCAACAATGAATAAAACCTGTCCAGCTCATTGCAATGGAAACATTACATTACATTATAACAAATAGGTAACCATAACTTATAGATCTACAGAGCGTTTACATAATATTATTTGTATCTTACTTGCATGTTTGTTTGTTTGCATTGAATAGGCTCCGAAACTACTGGACCGATTCTGATTAAATTTGGCACAGATATAGAGTAGACTACAGGAAAGATTTTTTTTGACGTGATAACGTCTTATAATTCGATGAAGCCGGCTGCACGCACGAAAAAACATGACTCATGCGGCGTTACCGGCGTTACCTCGCTAAACATGACTCATTTCTTATGTCGTTGTCACGTTCAACTATCGTCAGTAAACCGACTTCACAGACAACCGATTTTTTATTACTGGGAAGAACATAGGCTCCTTTATATCGCGGCAAAATGTTCAGCTTTCGCGAGATTAACTTTTGCGCACACGAAGTCGCGAGCAACATCTAGTATGTTTTAATTTTTTTATTACTTATCTAGGTTTTTTATAATTTTGAATAGAAAATCATGCTTGGCCGCATCTAGGGTTGCCAGGCGTCCGGATAAAGCCGGACACAGTTAGGCTTTTTGATTGCGTGTCCGGCCAAAATAAACGGTGTCCGGCTTATCCGGATTTTATAAGGCTTTTTAGTATTTAAAAATGTTGATAAGTGTTTATTTAGTAATTAATTTTAACTTGACTTTATAACAATAATTGGACTGATTAATAATAAAGTAATTAGATTGACTTGGCCTTCGATTTTTTTTATATTTCATTAGAATTTAAGAATATTTATGGTAAATATCATAAAGCTTGTTTTTAGTAAATATTTTACTGTCGTATTTTTATTAATACTGAGACAAAATCGTCAATAATGTTGGGTGTCCGGCCTTTTTACCCAAATGTCCGGCCAAACTAGTTCGTCTGTCCGGCTATTAGGTTTGGCGACCTGGCAACCCTAGCCGCATCTGACTTAATCCATTATAGAAGATCTACCTTCCTATATTATCATATAGTGTCCTTGTATATCATTACTAAGGTCGCTGAGCCTCACATTTTTATTTCACCTCGACCTAATTTTAGTACTTTGCTGCATTGTTTAATATAAATGGGTTTTGCTTTACTAAACATTAAAATATGGCTTCAATATTGTAATCCAACCACGAAGTGGATCAAAACTTACAGCTTACAGTAGCGTAATTTGAATAGAAAAATTCTGAATTAGATTGATATTAAGTACCTATACTTATTATATATTTTGTAACTAAATTTTGTGAGAAATTATTCTTGGAATTAACTTTTTAAAAAATTAGAAAAACAGAATTTGAACATTATTAAATCAAGAAGCATGGTCGAATATGGAGCTGGGATCATTTAACCTTATCAGGGTATATTAAGCAATTAATATAAAACTGCACAAGTCCACAAAGACACGACTTGCCGTATTTCCAAAAATTGTTATTGCAATGCAGCGGCACCACATTTCAGAGTCACTCAATACTTCCTAGATTTAGCAAAACTGTAGATTAATTACCGTGATAAATACCGTAAAAACATAATGTACTTACTGTCCCGAATGACTTAATGTGGGGACCCTGAGGTGGTGTCTCCGGGAGCGCTCGGCGTCACTACCGTCGCTCGCCTCCTCCGCGCCGACCGCGCTGCTTGACCCACCCGCCGACCTGCGCAACATCATTATTAACATCATTATCATTACTAGCATCAACAGTATCATTGTCAATATTTGTAAAATTTCACTCTCGCTCGTGAAGAAGATATTATTTTTAATTTCAAGTGTTTTGATTACTTATTAATATTATTCCAAAAACATGTTCGATTGAGAAACGGAAAAATACGACATAAAAAAGTAAGTTATAACCCGACTACGTAAAATAACCGAACCTAACCAAGAACATGTCAGGACATGTCTAAGGAGGGTTCCGTAACTATAAACGCGCAATAGGTTTTTTGAATTACTTACTTAACAAAATTTACTGTCCGATTTCGCTCAAAATAATTTTTCTATACAGTTTTTAGTATGATCTATGGGCATGGAAACTTACAAGTTTCTATCTCCTATAGTTTAGAAATGCCAGGGGGGGGGGACCAACTTATAAACCACTTTGGAGACCGATTACTCGAAAATGGTTGACTTTATAAAAAATCAATAATGAAACCTTGCCTTTATTTTAAAATACCTATTCAACGATACCATACACGATGGGGTAGAAGAAAAAAATATCTTTCATCCCCACTTCACATGTATGGAGAGACACCCCAAAAATGTAAAATTATTATTATTTTATGATGCCGGAACCGAGATCTATACACAGTCTTTAACTTAACCAAATTTCGTCAATTTATATTCATAATTACAGAAGCTAGAAGCGCTTTGTTTTATTCTGTGTTTAGCATTTATTGTTATAGCAATAAATGCTATCACCGTCTATCAGGTTGTATCTCCTTAACCGTACCTAATAGCTAGAGTCTAGACAATTGAAATTTTCACAGACATACATTACGTATTTCTCCGCGCTCGCGCTATAACAATAAATGCTAGAAATAGAATAAAAAAAATTCAAGAGGGCTCCCATACTACAAACGTGTGTTTTGCCGTTTTTTAAGGAACCCTTCGTGCGCGAGTTTTAAAATCGATTATTTTCTTATAAAATAAGAATAAGTAAACAAAATTTACGCTATAAAGCTAAGGTATTATGATAATCGAGTCATTTTCATATTTTTGAGATTCATCAGGCAAAATGCAGAGGGCGTATAATGAACTGTAAATTAGGTATGAATTATTAATTCTACCTCCGAAATGCCGGGCATCGTGCCAAAGGTAGAAAATATTTTCCTCAAAAGTTAAGGTCCTGAGTATGGTATTCCACATGGAATGGCGTTCAATATTACATTCACGCCATGTTTGCGGAAAAGTTACTGTACACGCAATTAAATATAAATAAATGCTAAAAATAAAAATTGCGTGACCAAGTACCAACCATGCACCATGGAGCAAATATAATAATGGTTGGTACTTGGTACTGTTACGCAAATTTTATTTTAAAAAGTAAAACCATTAAAACTGACCCTGGAGAATGGGATGTGGAAAGAAAATAACCTAGCTCAAAGACGCGTGTCGTTGTGTCGCGGTGCACTTCTCTTTTGACGGCTTTTTGTGGGGCTTCTCACTTCTAGATACTGTTGTATGTTTTGCTTGGATCGGAAGTCGTAACACATACAATAATTGAAGAATCTTCGGGTAAGTAGTTTGAACAGCTTCAACAAATAGGACAACTGCCACCTCGGTCCTCCCGTGACCACGGCTGCTGGAAAGTACGTTCCCATTCCCGAAACGTCGGGAAAAAGAAAAGTGCACCGCGACACAATCCGCAAGTGTTTAAGACAATTCGCGTAAATATAAGAAATCAATAAATGATCTAAGCTATAACATTTTAATGTAAAAATGAGAACTTCCTTATTTTGAAGTCGGTTAAAATGTTGCCAAGAGTCAAGACGAGACGACGTGGCTCGCACAGCTCAGGCCGGGACTATAATATGCTCCGTAATCCGGAAGGCCGGTCAAAATTCAGAGCACTGAAAATAGAACTCTAACAAAATAGAGTTGAAAATGATAGTTTCAAGTTAAAATTAACAGTTAATCATATAATATGACAGCTCGACGGCTGTCATATATGATTAACTGTTAATTAATTTTTAATTAATAAAACACTACCTATTTATTAATAAACCGCTCATGTTTAAAATATAAATTATTGTAAAACCCTAAATAAAGTGAAAAAGTTATACTATAAAATATTGTTTTTATTAGGTTATTGGACTTCAATTAGTTGATTGATTTCAATTCAAGGATTTCGACAATTGTTTGCGCTGGTACCGACTTCAAAATTATGAAAATTGAGTAGGTACCAAAATAGTAACATTTTAGTTGAATCGAAAAGGGGAACTATTTAAAGAATTGAGTTACTTGACAAAAAATCGAAATCACTATAATATATGTATTCATATAAATTTCGAAGTTCCCTCGATTCCTCATGGATCCCATCATCAGGTCTCTACGTTGGTGACAACGGGACTAATTCCAGATTATAAATACCCTTTGCAACAAAAAAAGAGTTGAACATTAAAAAAAAAATTAAGGCCAAACCACATATTTTAAAGTCGGTTTAAACACAAAGAAAATGTAACCATCAGATCTTTATTTACCATTTATCTGAAGTAAGACAAAATAAACTTGAGAAGATTGCAAGTGGTCTTGACTCTTGAGAGACACTCGCGAAGAACGATTCTCAGTTGAAGTAGAAAGAGGTGCCAACTGACTATAATAATAATTGGTCTTCGCTTATTAATAATCACAGAGGTCGCCCTTCTAGCCGCTATAACTAGAGGTGGTCAAAATTCCTCCATAATAATTAATATTGTTTTAAAATTGAACTTTATGAATGTTCTAAAGTTATATGAGTTTTGCGTCTTAGATAGGAAAATGTAAATGTTGTGACAGATCGGCAAAATATGTCAACATTTGTGTCAACATGTAACAAACTTTATCTAACGTGCGGTAGTGTGTGTTATTAATCTGAAGGGGTGCGTAATGTTGTTATTTTTATTAATTTTATGTATTTCTAAGCATTATGTAAAAAAAATATTAGCTGCCTGCACTGCTTCCTCTAAATATGCCAAATATCATACTCCTACGTTCGCACAATTCTCGTGAAACTGTACGCACTGAAAGTGTTTCACGAATTAATATAATACTTAATTAATAAAATGCTTACAAGATATTAGTAAGTAAATACTTTAGCTTATAAGGCTCTTTCTAACTAGCCAGTAATAGAATAAGAAAATTACATATTATATCTGACGATTCTACTCATTTTAGGCTGGGATATATGATCCGGAATCCGTAAATCCGGGGAAAAATCAGAGCACTGAAAATAGAAATCTGCGTTAATACCGTAGAGCTGAAAATCGAACAACACACAAGTGTCAAATGTCAATGTCAGCTATATGACAGCTCGACACTGCACTTAGATTTTCAACTCTATTGTATTAGTTCAATTTTAGTGGTCTGACTTTTCCAGGGCCCGCCGGACTTGGGATCACATAGTCCCAGCCTGAGTTTGCTGGTGTCGTATACTACCGAGTACCGACATAGCCACTGTAACAATAGATATTGCCCACACACTATACAGACTGTAAATTGAGTGTACCTAGTCCCCCGTAAGGATCAATTGCCCGTCTCCTCCTCTGTTATTAATTGAACAGTAGATGACTACTGGTAATATGATATATTTACTCTGTAATAGTGGTAATAAAAAAGTGAATTTGAACTAACCACGCTTTAGTTTACGCTAGTACCTATTACATACTCTGTGTCGAGGTGAAATCAATGTTTTAAAAAACCTAAGATAGAAGTTTTTACAAATTAAAAAAAGTCCCCGTTTCTAAATATAAAACTCTCATACTCAACTTAGAACATAGGTCTTCGACCTCATCGACACTAGCATATTTTACTCATTAGACATTTTATGAATCGTAAATTAGTTCGCGAGTTGCTAAGGGTCAATTCTGACCGAAACGAAACGATACGATATAGCTATTCAAAATTGAACTTTACCTACACAAGTATTTTCACGTTTCATTGTAAGAGTTCAATGTCATGTTGCACAGCGCATGTACTACAGTATATGACCTATGTTATACGAATCATGTACTATCTTTTAAAGTGGTAACGTCTTATAAATCGATGGAGCCGGCTGCTGTTACCTGTTACCCGTTATCGTTACCAAGTACCGCTACCAAGTACCAGCGTTAGCTCGCAATGCCTTTACCTCATTATTATTATTATTATTGTTGTTGTTGTTGTTGACGTTGTCACGTTCAACTATCGTCAGTAAACCGACTTTACAGACAACCGGTATGTTTTTTGTGTGGCTTTTGGGTGGTAAGGACTGTGTGAACTGACCCTAAGTGTCACTGGCCTAAATCGAGTTAGTTTTGACTGTGTAATTCACTAACGACCGAAAATACCTTGATTTGACCATGAACATTCACAGAATACTATAAATCCCTTTATCAAAATCATTCAAATTTCGGAGGAAAATAAAGTACAGTCAGTCGAATATATTGCTGTGCGGGTTGATTTTACTACAAATTAATATATTTTGAATGATGGTTAAAAGAATATATTAGAATACATACGCTATACAGTACCTACGAAGCGATGATAATATAATAATATATAATTATATTAACTATAATCATAAAAATTGCAACTTACAGGGACGTCAGAGACACAGGGAAAAAATTTAGAATATGAAGTCCGATACCAAAAATGCTTATCTCGATGATTCACTCACTAACTATGTTTATATTAAAAAATATAATATGTAGATTATAGCTTATTTTAATAATCTGAAACCGATAGTAGATACTAGATAGATAGATAGTAGTAGTAAAAAAGCACAATCTATTTTTAACCTATACTAGCTCTTCCATTTTATTCTGCGCTAGTATTTTATAATACAGATAATGTAAGAGAATCCCTCCCACGGTGTTCAATTCCTAAGCCATAAATTGAAACGTGGGTCGGGATAAAGAGTGGCGCGTGGCGAGTGAGTAGTTTGAGCGGTCAACTTCAATTTGGTGCATGGTAGTGCCCCCGCCAAGATGAGCTAAGCGAAGCGCAAGGTCACTAACTAACCTTTTCTCAAAGCAATTCGTCAATTTTTTAAACTCTTATAACTTTTGGGTTTGGATTATACAATATGAACGAAATTTTTGGAATACGTTACCAGTAGCGGACTTAATAAATATTGTATATAGTTTTGATTAATTAGCTCTTATAATTTAGATTTTATTGATATTTAAAAACCCCTGATTTCGTCACTGACTCATCACTGATCACCAAAACCTATAGGATAATATCCTATAGGTTATTATATATAAGTACATATTATGTACTTCCAAATGTCCTAGAAAGCTGAAATTTCGTATGTAAGCTAGTATTAGTACACAAACAACATAAAATGGTAAAACGTAGAATTTTTATGCTACAACCCCTTTAACTAGGGAATGGAAGTTAGTATGACACTTCCGGAAATGTAGATGCTATAGTTCTAAAATTCGATATAGTGATCCATCTTGTAAATAATAAAAAATATTGTCATAGGCAACTTACAAAAAGAATTAAAATCCCACAAAAAAAGTGTTCATGTAACATTATGGCAAGACGATACCAAATGACTCGCAATGTCAAAAAGTTATCAAATCTAATCTAGAGCCAAGTTTCTGACTTTACACACTCTAACTTTACAAGGTCTAACATCACAAACTATATATTAGACAAAATACTACATGAGCAATAGTATAACAGACACTTAATGAACAGTTAATATAAATATTTTTTCACTTCATGTTTTCGCGGTATGTAGTATAATGGCTAAGCTACATATTTTGACTAAGATGTAGAGATTCTGAAGTTAGGCCTTGTAGTGCTGGTCGCGTAGAGTCAGAAGCTTGGCTCTAGATGAGATCTGATAACTTTTTGACAGTGCGAGTCATTTTATCTCGTCTTGGCACAATTTCACATGAGAATGTTTTTTGTGGTATACGTGCTTTAACCAGCACAAGAAACTATAGCATAAAATACAAAATAATAATGTATGTATTTCCTAATTATCATGAGCCTTTGACAATGTATTAATATGAGGTTAACTTTCATTTGTCAGTGATTAGGATTGCTAAAATAAAGCTACCCTTGATATTACATTTCTGTTTTAGCATTTACACGTTATTTGGAATATTTAACACACTTTCCGTTATATATTTAAAAAAAAGTAATAATCATTTCACTTTCACATTAATAAATCGACTACAATTAATAAAATAGCTAAAAATAATTAAATTACACAGTATAAAGAAAATGATAGTATTATATAAAATTAGCATTCTAAGTAACTGTTGGTAACGAAATTCGAAAGGACAAAAGAGCTACAATAAGTAGGTACCTACTAGTTTTTTTAAAATACATAATAGGTAATTAGCATGCACATGCGTATGTTAGGTGACAAGGTATACCTTGGCATTATTAAGCTTTCAAAAGCTGCAAGCGGGAACTAATTGTTGATACCTAGATGATTTATGTACTTGAGTCTCGCCATGCCGATCACCTAGAAATATAGCACAATGCATTTCTTATCCTATACTATTATACTGAATAAAAACGGGTTTACAAATGGACAATGGTTAAAAAAAATGTAATTTTAAGTTTTAAATTGTAAGATTAAAAACGGAGTAAAAATTAGGAGATGGATGGTAGTGATTCTAAAACTGGAAGACGAAGAATCATAAACAAGTTTCGTCATTGCGTTAATACAAATGTTGGGTATTTAATTTTTTAGTGATTATCAACTGCATAAAATATTGTGTTAACGAATAAGGTAAAGTAATATATATCCTCTCATAATGTAGCAAATAAAATATTTGCAAGTTGCAATACAATATAATATGAATCGTATGTATTTAGCTAAATTCTTTTCATAGCATTTTTATATACTTAATATTTCTATATCAGCAGGTAAAGCAATCAGTATCGGTTAAACTCACCGAAAAATTCTCTTCAGGCGACTAATGACTTGAGATTTTATATACACCTTTATCACAAGACGACCAACGAATTTTCGTTGAAATTTATACTGGCTACATAATTTTCACTAGTTTTTCAAAAAGCGATTACTGGTTATAGAATTTGTTTGGTCACAACACTCCTAGTGTCAGTCTCAAGTGTTATTAAATGCATAACACCTGGTAAAAGAAAAATGGTTACATCAGGATGCCTTACAAGTTGATTGGATTACCGAAGATAACTTTAGTTTATGCTAAAGATAATTTTTCTGACGTTACCAGCCCTCTAAAAATTTACTGCGCAATTTATAAATGCAATCAGATTTTTATAAGTATCATCCGCAATAGATTTTTCGTAAAATCATATAAAACAAAATGTTACCGATTATCTGCAGTCAGATTTTCACTAAATACTGAGGTAGTAATTGTCATTTGCTTGTCAAAACTAGTACATTTGCTTGGAAAAGTGATTAGAAGTTATTTCCTATAATAAATAGCACCCAAATTGGAAGATCCACTGGTTAGTAGATATTTATGCCTTACGATACATGTCTGTTTAAATTTAATTTAATTTAGAAACATTACTTAATTCATGATCAAAATACGTTTAACACCGGAAAACATGTTAACAAGTTTCTTATGTTAGTTTTATTAATTTATTTTACAACTCTATGAAGTGTTCATAATAATTTATGTTGTGTTTATTACATGGTATTATGTTGAGCAATATACCACAAATACACTGAATCAAACATTTCCCGTTCACAATATTCTACACTGCACTGTATCTATCCCTAACAAATTGTGGACCTGTCATTTGAGCTACCAGCATAAGACATACAAAAACAAACTCTAATAATCACTATTTAAAGGTGTGTTTTGTCTAACATTCAGTCGGTCCTGGAGAAACATGCGCAGTGGTGCATTGCGCATAATATTGATTGCAATCATATGTGGTGTTTAATGGCGGCAATTTCATTTTTGAATTTTCTATATTATATTTTTCCCAATTTTCCATATAGACTTAACAATGTTATTAAAAACTAGTAAAACATAGTTTTTAAGATAGACAAGAAACTGTGTCTATTGGGATTTGAGATATTATTATTAATAACTTTGAACTTAGGTAGATATTACAAATTAAAATGATATCATTGGATACTCAGATTAATTTTAAAAAATCTAATCTAATTTTATTAAGATGACTGTACTTTTTAATACATCATGCACGAATAATTTTGAATTCAGAACATTGTTTAATTTTAAATTAGGTAACGATTTTATTGTAAGTACCTACCTACCTACAAATTGTAAGTTAATTTTTATACCTATTATTTATTTAATTTAAGATTACCTATTTAGGATATACTACAAGTATATGGGTAAAAATTATGTAGTATGCTATAAGTACATGATGTGATATTCCGTCATGATTTATTATTACTATTAATAGCAGTGGCGAAGGGTCTAAAGAACTCCATTCTTATCGGCTTCCCAGATTACCTCATGAAGACCTCCAGGCAAAACTAGTATATGGAAAACAATAATATCTTATACAAGTCAGTATAAGTCATAATCACTTATGGTGGGAGATCATAGAAACCTTATCTCGTTAGAAATAAAGTTGAAATTCAAACTTGTTTTTAATAGCCGGCTGGCCCACTAATGAACAATATTATTAATATGATTTGTCCGATGACAGTTCGAAGTAATTAAGAGCTATTTTTCTGTGACATTAACCCACAATTTTGTAGCTTTCACCAATGAGGAGCCGTTATTAGATAATATCACGTGCATCATGAGACGAATGAATTTTGAAAATTACCTTAGCCGCGCGTTCTTGGATGTAAAATCATGTTATTACGTTAATAATTATTATTTTTTAAATTATATTGAGCTGTGAGAAGTGATATATATAATTCGTCTTAAAGTTTAAAGTAATACGTGTTTATGTACTTATATGTGAATATTGATTGTGAGGCTAGGTACTTGTGTTGTGTTGTAAGTATATTATTTAATAGGCGGTAGTACCGTGGAAGTATTTTAATACTTTTAATATTAACTACATACTTATTTTGTATTCTGAAATATACCTAATTGTAGGTATAACTATATGAATAGTTACCTAAGTATTTACAATCTCTTCATTTGACCATCATACCTAATATGGTGCTTTTCCTTTCAAAAATCTTGCACAACTCACGTCTAGCGACTAGGCCTTCCCTCTGAAGTAAAACCACCCTTCGCCACTGATTAATAGTATTTTGTTGTTATGTCCATTGTCACTCTACTAACTTTCATACGACAAGTTCTAAGCTCCTTACTGTTAGAACACGGGTCTTTCCTCAATATGAGGATTGAGCAGGATGTATTCCACCACGATGGCCTACATACGGGTTAGCAGACTACACAGGCTAGTTAGTCTTCTCATATATGCAAGGCCCCAATTCTCGTACCTCGAGTCTTAGTCCGGTTGTCAGTAAGACCCGCTCGCGAGCGCATGATTTGACGCCTATCCGAATGAGTCAGCGCGTTGATCGAACCGAGATTCGAGGTACGAGAATTGGGGCCCGTTTAACTTCTTGTAGTACCTACTACCTACCTACTTAACACATACTTTAATATAATAGCTGGGTCGGTGGCACTGTTGCGGACGGGGTACGAGCGCCGCTGGGGAACAGGCAACTCCAGATATCTAAAATCTGAAAAAGGTGGCGGGTTAGCAGTGGCGTAGTTACGTATCGCAACACAAAATAATCTCGATTCTCGATGTTTCCCATTTGAATGGACTTAGATGCTGGCTTTGTTTTTGCTAGACTATCTATTAGCCTGTTTGTAAAAGAACAGGTACAACCTGAACTACCTCGATTGAGGCCAGTGACACTTAGGCTAAGACTATATTGTTCGGGATCCTGAAGTCCGGATAAAATTCAGACCATTGAAATTCCCGTTCGTCTCGGATTCGAAAGCGTTATTGGTTGCCGAAGTTATCGAATCCGAGTCGAATTACACATAGTCAATAGCCGGGCAGGAATTTTCTTCTTCGATTCTTTTTCGTTAACTTCTATTATTATTATTACCAAAATATAAATTAAATGTAGTTTTTAGAACGGTAGAGAATCTCTTCATTACTATTAATTAATTTTTAACCACTAGATTTTGAGGTATTTCCACAGAAAATATTACATTACAGCTTTTACTTTAAGGGTCAATTCACCGCGACCGCGTCCTGCGCACCGCGAGGCTACGCGACACGCTGCTGCATATTTAAGACAGCTATTCAAAATTGTACTACACTACATTAAAAGGTATACGTTTCATTACAAGAGCGGCGCGTTCGGGCTTCGAAGTTGACTTTGATTGACTTGACATTCGAACTCTTGTAAGTTGCAATGAAACGAGAATCTTCTTGTGTAGTAAATAAAGTTCAATTTTTAAAAAGCAGCGCCGCGTCACGTATGTCCTTATTTTTTGTTTGGCTTACAGCCAACACCGCATCGCCTACACACCCTCCTCACCTCAATGCCACCTGCCACTTCACTTTTGGCAGATTTTCACTAGACATCTCTTCGAAAAGTTAAAATGACTTACAGTAAAACAACGCTGCTAATGTCTTTCGGCAATCGTCATTTGTCACTTCCATAGAAAAACGAAAATTGCCGAAAGACATTGACAAGGTGCCAGTGGCGAAAGCTGGTTTTCCTTCATACTTCATAGGGAAGCCCTAGCCTGTATAAAAGGTAGGGATTTATGTGAGGATCCTCAAAAGGTAAGTGGTAAGTGAAGCCCATAGGAATGGAGTTATAGGAACCCCACGCCACTGCAAGGTGCTTGTGGTATACGTTATGTTCCCCACAACTTCGTAAAAGGGAGAGGGAGGGGTCGTATTTTTTGGGATATTAAAAGTAGCCTGTAAGTTCATTGAGGCTACAAGCTATCTGTTTGCTAAATTATATTCAAATTCATTGAGCGATTTAAAAAATATGGTTTAGTAATTAGTTGAATTATTTAAAATTGAAAAATCTAACAAGTAACATAATATTATGATAGCCATGCTTCTGCATTTATGGCCACTGGGCAGGCTCTAATCGACAAAAAGCATGAACTTACAGAAAGTCGGCGTGAAATGACACTGGTTTTGTATTTGTACCAAAGGCACAAGGAGAAATATGACTTAGGAGTTGCATGGGCAGCGGTAATCGCTTGCCATCAGGCGATCATCCTGCTTGTTTGTAGGTAAATATTTACCTCCATCGACGATGGACGATATGTCGGCATCAGAGACGGATCGTCCGCGGGACTTGAGGCCGGGGCGCTCCCGACGGAAGTATGCCCAGTGGCGAGCAACCGACGAGCGGAGCAGCCGGTTGAACCTGTGAATAAAAAGCGGTGTCGTTGAACCATTGTAAATAGTAGTAAGTGGAGTGATTGAACCAACAAATAGCGGTTTGGTTAAACCCGGAAATAGCTTCGGGTAAACTTAAACCAAAATAAACATTTTTGTTAAACCTGGAAATAAAGAGCATTACCTATAGTAATACATAGGCTGCACTAAAAGTATCGGGAATGGAATATTTCCACTGTTCCTGTCATATTAAAATCTTTTTAATTTAAAACTCCTTGGTTTTAAAAATCGAATACCGTTTATTTATTTAAAAAAAGATTCTCGGTCTTGTCACAAGGTCTTGTCAAACTTGTTTAGTCGTTGAGAAAATGGAATTGACTCGAGAAAATTCTAGAGCGATGATTTATTATGACTTTCGAAGTGGTTTAACACAAAAACAGTGTGATGACCGGATGATTTCTGCATTTGGTGATGAAGCCCCATCCAAAACCACAATTTATCGCTGGTTTGCTGAATTTCAACGTGGACGTGTCAAGCTCAGTGATGATCCCCGTCAAGGTCGTCCAAAAACTGCAGTCACCCAAGAAAACGTTGATGCTGTGCGTAAGCTGATTGAGGAAGATCGACATGTGACATACCGCGAAATTCAGGCAACTTTAGACATTGGCATGAGTCAAATACAAATAATCTTGCATGAACAATTAGGTGTTAAAAAGTTGTTTTCCCGATGGATACCGCATTTGCTCTGTGAAGAGCAAAAAGCGGCTCGCGTTACTTGATGCGTCAGAACTCTCGAAAGATTCCACGCAGGATCCTCAAATGCTGTATACAACATCGTATCAGGTGACGAATCCTGGATATACGCGTACGAACCCGAAACAAAAAACCAGTCACGAGTTTGGGTGTTCGAAAATGAGTTAAAGCCAACAAAAATTGTTCGTTCACGGAGTGTTGCAAAAAAAATGGTGGCCACGTTTGTCTCCAAAACCGGCCATGTTGCGACTATTCCTCTTGAGGGACAAAGAACGGTTAATGCAGAATGGTATGCTAACATTTGTTTGCCACAGGTCATTTCTGAACTCCGTAAAGAGAACTGCAACCGCCGCATCATCCTCCATCACGACAATGCGAGTTCTCACACCGCGCACAGAACAAAAGAGTTTTTAGAGCAAGAAATCATAGAATTATTAGACCATCCGCCGTACAGTCCCGACCTAAGCCCTAATGATTTCTATACTTTCCCTAAAATAAAGAATAAATTGCGTGGTCAGAGATTTTCATCACCTGAAGAAGCTGTGGACGCCTACAAAACGGCCATTTTGGAGACCCCAACTTCCGAATGGAATGGTTGCTTCAATGATTGGTTCCATCGTATGGAAAAATGTGTCAAATTTCGCGGAGAATACTTCGAAAAGCAATAAATACATTTTTAAATAGTAATGTTGTGCCACTTCCTTGATTCCCGAAATTTTCAGTGCCGCCCTCGTAGTAATGCTCTGCACTATTTTTTAAAATTCAGTAGGTAATATGATAATTCATAATACCCATATTTTTGTAGACCAAAGTTTTTTTTTTATTAAAATTTTATTAAAATTTATTAAAATTTTATGAAAGTTCAAAATCAATTAAGAACATTTTGGGCATAAAATCTACTGTTTATGTTACATACAAAATATATGCATATTATCTATACATATAATAAAATCGTAACTAGTCGCTGTCTGTACATGGAAGATATATAAGTAAAATTATTACAGCTTTATGAACGACATAGAACCCAAAACAATGATTTTTAGAATTTTTGTCTATTTATCTGTTTGTTTGTCTCTACGTGTGTATGCGCTAATCTCATGATTTGAATGCGGTTTTTACTAATGCGTTTTGGTTACTCCACTCCACTTAAAATTTAATTAACCACTTATGGTTTTATATTAGGTCATTACATATGAAATTGGCGTTTTGTATAGGAGGATCATAAAGTCAATTTTTTTTTAACATAACATATTTAGTTAACCCAAGTATATACCATTGCTATCTATGCACTTTTGCCATATCATAGGTAGTTCATTGATTCCTTTACTAAAAACAATTTGGACAGGAATCAATAAAATCTTTGAAGGCGCTTTGGACTGCCCCATCGGAGTTGGTGTTTTTCCCTTGCAAGAAGTTATCCAAATTTCGAAAAAAATGGTAATCTGTTGGAGCAAGGTCCGGGGAGTACGTTGGATGTCTTAGACATTCCAATTGAATCTCCTCTAATTTGGTAGCCATCTGTTGTGCAGTGTGTGGTCTAGCGTTGTCCTGAAGCAGCAGTGGCCTAGAGCGAAGGACCAACCTCGATTGTTTAGCAGCTAGTTTTTTCATCATGATTTGCAGTTGCTGGCAATAGACATCTGCCGTAATCGTCTGGCCAGATTTAAGAAAGCTGTAGTGAACGACACCGTCACTAGTCCACCAAATGCTCACCAGTAACTTTTTTTGAGTCAATTTTCGCTTGGGGCAGGCTTTGGCTGGTTCGCCAGGGTTCAGCCATTGCGATGAGCGTTTCCGATTATCGTCAGGAATCCACTTTTCATCACAGGTAAATGATTCGATTTAAAATCACTTCGTTATTGTGCCGGTTGAGTATTGTAACGAGTATTGCAACCTTTCAAGCTTTTTCACCTTCCCAATTTGCTTCAAATTGATTAAAACAGTTTTATCACTAACACCGCAGCCTGCAGTTACCTCGGGCGTGGTTTGCGATGGATCCGCTTCCACAATAGCCTTCAATTCTTCATTATCACCTTTGGTCTCCAGCCGTCCACGGAGCTTGTTCTGCAGGTCGAAATTTCCAGAACGAAAACGTTGGAACCAAACACGCAGTGTGTTTTCTTTTGCGACACCGCCGCCATACACCATTAATCCTTCGAGCCGTTTCTGCAGCACTGGTGCCACGGTGGAACTAGTACTCAAAAATAATACGATATTTCAAGTTTTCCATTTTGTAACTGAGTAACGCAAAGAAAAAACCAAAAGAAGAAAAACAAATGAATTACGGTTTTCGAAACACAAATGCACGAGTAAATAGCGGTATAAATTTGAAAATGGAATTCCTAACCAAAGACGTAGGTAGATTTGAGATTATATTATATTGTATTATATTATATTATATTATTATATTATTATATTATTATATTATTATATTATTATATTATTATATTATATTTATTATATTTTTATTATTATATTATTATATAATATTATATTATATTTGAGATCAAAGTGGCCAGTACGACAAAACGCAAATTTCATATCTAAGGACCTAATAATAGGTCTTTACTTATGAAATTGCCGTTTTGCAGTACTGGCCATTTCAAATCAAAATAATTTTTGTTTGGGTAAGAATTCTAATTTCAAATTAATTTTATTTTAAAAACATGGAATTCTTTTTCCAAAAGTAGTCATTTTTTTATTGCTGAGTGTTACATTTTCATCGCATTTCTATCTTTTTCGTCATCAGGGATACGTTAAAAATTCGAGTAATTATGGAATATGAGTACCGTCGTGGCAGCAACGCGGTACAAGCGGCACGCAACATCAACGACGTTTACGGAGCTAACACTACAAACCAACGCACCACCTGTTATTGGTTTGCTCGCTTCCGTTCTGGAAATTTCGACCTGAAAAATGAACCTCGCGGTCGTCCGAAGACTGGTCGACAATGACGAATTAAAGGCGATTGTGGAAGCTGATGATACACAATCTACGGCTGAATTAGCAGCAGCTTTCGACGTTAGCGTCAAAACAATATTGGTCTATTTGCGTCAAATTGGCAAGGTAAAAAAGCTTGACAAATGAGTGCCCCACGAACTCAATGATCGCCAGCGCGAAGTACGCGTCAAGACGTGCCTTGCACTGCTCAACAGACACACAAATGAAGGAATTTTGAACCGCATTGTTACCTGCGATGAAAAATGGATTCTGTTTGATAACCGCAAGCGCTCAGCAAGTTGGTTGGATCCTGGTTCAGCACCTAAACAATGCTCTAAACGAAAACTTACCCCTAGAAAAGTGATGGTCACTGTTTGGTGGTCTAGCGCCGCGCCGGTGTGATTCATCACAGCTTCTTACCAAACGGGGTGAGCATTACTGCAGATGTGTACTGTGAAGAACTGAACACAATGATGAAGAAGCTGGCATATCTCCAACCAGCATTGGTCAATCGCTCGTCTCCGCTTCTCCTGCACGACAACGCGCTTCCTCATACTGCACAGCACACGGTCTCCAGATTGCAAGAACTGGGGTTGGAAGCTCTCCGTCATCCGCCCTACTCGCCAGACCTTGCGCCTACAGACTACTACTTTTACCAGAATTTGGATAACTTCCTGGCGGGAAAAAAACTCAATACCCGAGAGGCAGTACAAAATGCCTTTGAAGAATTTGTTGCCTCCCGTCCAGCTGATTTCTTTAAGAAGGGCATCAATAGACTGCCACTGCGTTGGCAAAAATGCATTGATTGCATGGTGATTACTTCGATTAATACAAATAAAAAATACATGAAAAAAGTTCGTTTAAATTTTTTCACACAAAACGGCAATTTCATAGGTAAAGACCTAATATATATTTTGTATGTTCAACGATAACTCCGCCGTCTGTTGACAGATTTACAAAATTCTTTTTTTGGTGTAAAGGGTATACTCCGAAATTGGTCCCGTTTTCACAAAAGTGGTGACCTGATGATGGCATCCATGAGGAATCAGGGAACTTCTCGAAATTTATATGGACATATATAGTGATTTTCGACTTTTTCTGAAGTAACCCAAGCATATGCTACCAAAAAGTAAGATACTGCACCAAGGTATACCCTGAATCCAAAAGCACTGAATAGAACTCCCTAGTCTTTAAATATACGCGTTTGGAAATTTCGACATTGTTTAAAGAACTGCAAGCATATGCCATTAAACCTGCCATTGTGTTGTATGTAACTTACAGTAATCATCATCATCTTATATACAATACCTAATGGAAACTTGGCGCGTATTCAATTATACTATATACTACAATATATTAATAATAATTTAACAAATATCACTAAAAGGGAAAAATATTATTATTTTTAAACAAAAAATTAAACCGACTTCCAAAGTAAAAATGCACAAAAAAGTATGAAATAAAACTTGTTTTCTAAATAATTCCCCTTTTAAATTTGGTTAAAATTTTAACTATTTCTCTACTCAATCTTCAAAATTTTTAAGTCGGTACCAGGAGACAGAGAGAAATAAGAAGCGTCATTAGTTCATTACATAAGCCCAAAATATCCGTAGGTGATTTTGAACTACCTCTATGTATATGTTAAAATAAATAAGTTAAAAAAAATAATACCTATATGTTGAAAAAAGATGATAATAATAATTTAATGTTTCATAACTATTAACACATAGAGCAAAATATTGATTTAAATATGCATGGAGGACAAGGTCGTGACGAAATTTACACATTCACTTTTGTATATATGTAGACGTGTGGTTTATACATTGTACCCACATTATCTAATATACTAATAAGTAAAATTGAAGTGTCTGTTTGTAAATAAAAATGACCAGCTTCTTTCAAAAGTTTCAAAAAAACATATTTTAACATTTTTGCCTGTCTGTCCGACTGTCTGTGTTTTGCTCCGGCTTATCTCTGGATCGGCTGGACCGTTTTTGACCGGACTTTCATTGGCTGATAGCTGGTGTTATGGGTATTACCTTAGGCTACTTTTATCTTAGGGTTCCGTTAAAAAAATTAGTTCCACTTCCACGGGTACCAAGTACCAACTACCAGCTAATATTATATTTTAGGAACTCTGTCTGAGGTCTGGCAGAAGCTGCTGTAAGTAGTAAGACCGCCTTTTTGTACTGTTCCTTATTCCTATAGTTGAGTTATTGCTGTTCTATTATGTGTGTGTGTGTGTGTGTGCAAATAAAGAGTTTTATCTAGATATGACTTACCAACTTCTAATGAAGTTCACTATTAAAAACAAAATACTTCTTACTTTTCTATACTTATCTAAGTATATAATATTATAAAGAGGAAATGTTTGTTTGTTTGCATTGAATAGGCTCCGAAACAACTGGACCGATTTTGGTAAAATTTGGCTCAGATACAGAGTCGACCACGGGGATGAACGCTACTTTTTATCATACGGAGTCATGTAATTATGTAAATAGTGTTAAGGAATCGGTTGCAATTTCAAACTTACCACATTCTAGCGCAACTGATTCCCTAATTTATTAAGTTTTGTAAGGCTAGTCTAGTCTAGCTATGATAAAAACTTGAAGCGCGGCGTGAGTTTGCACCAATGAGTGAGTTTTGAGACCAAGTTATGTTCAAATTGCTTAAATTCGGGACACTCTAAATGTCAGTGCACAGTTCCAACGAAGTGCCAGCATTATGGAATAAAACACCACAGTCTGCTTCATTTCAGTAGTAACAAACCTTTTCCTCGAGCTGAGTCAAGTAAATAAAACCAAACTTTTAACTCCTAAAGATAATAAGTGTAAATATGTAAATAAAATATTAGTGATCAACAAGAAGTTGTTAGGGCCGAGGGTTAAGTCAGGACTTCCTGAAAATAAAAGCTCAGTTTACGATTGTAGTAGATTCTTAAGTTGTACGACAACTGAAAAACTAAATCATCTGAAAAACTATACCTATATATATGCCCATACTGTGCGGATCACGGATTAACCGCGCGCAGATTACTACAAAGGCATCATACTAGAAGTAAGAACGTTCACACTAAACCTCGGGGATTACGTGCAAAAATTGCACGGTTTCAGCTGTTTAAACTGGGCCTAACCCCTAGTGACGTCACTAGCCGTGAGACACTGTCGGAGGTCCGGAATTTCGGAAATAGTAGGTAGCTTGAATTTTGAGTTTGTTACTAAACATTTGATTTCCTCAACTGTAGTTAAGTAGTAAAAAATATTTTCTCTTCTCTAACGAGTGTTAACTTGATTAAGCCATTATCATACATTTAAATTCAACCTTTTTCAGCCTTCTTGACTCTTGTTATTATCTTATCTCAATTAAACACGAGTAGGTATGTAATGACATGTTTTATTTACCTTTTGAGTGGCGTGTCGTATACTTCGTCAGAGCTGGACGAGCTGCCGTCGCTGCCGCTTGAAGCGACATGGTAGGACACTTGAAAACAACTAACACTTGTAGTACCGTTTGTTTTTAACATATTTAAGTACTTATCACACAAAAAACCGCAGCGCAAACTAGACGAACGATCGTGGGAAGACGATGTCACTGAATTCTATAATTAGTTTGGGATGTCGCATTCAAACATTTGAGTCATCAACGCCTAACGTTTCGCTCAATTGAATCATTTCGGTGAAAATATTGAAGTGAATTATCGAAATGGCACCGGTTTGTTACAGAAGGTCACTATCCTAGCTCATTATATCGATGATTGCATAATCATTTCATTAAAAAAATGTTTGTCTGTGAAGTCGGTTTACAGACGATAATTTTACGCTATAACGTCATTACAAGCCGAACGCTTAGGCCGATCGTGCCTCTCTATCGCTTGTCCCGCGCTCTCGCTTGCACGCTCGGCTCAGGCGGAACGTGACAATCAGACGGAACGTCACAATTTTTAGTGCGTGCAGCCGGCGTACATCGATTTATATAAGACGTTATCAGGTAAAAAGTATGTCATTAGGTACACCGTACAGACGTCGGGGACATACACGTTGTAGCTTGTACCACTTTTGAACCATAATGGGGTTAAATGTGGGAACGTCCAAAAATGTCTTCACTCAGTCTTGCACCTAAATACTTAGAAAAATTCCGATTGCCTACTAATAGTATGTATAAATATGAGTACCTACCTAAGAAACTATTATTATTCCTAATACCATATGACGTGAAGGGTACTAACCCTTCCCAACTTAAATTAAGTTTTTCTTTGTTGACATTGCAATTAGCTACTTATCTAGATGGTAGTACTTATCTTTTTTTTTCTATTTCATCTCCACGGATCGGGTTGGTCCGTGCCATTTTTAGATTTGTGATTTCTCTTTACTATTTTCGTTAAAAATTAAATCGTCGTGCCAAATATTTTCAATTTGTTGACATCTCTCTCTTCTAAGTGTCAATTCTTTCTTAATTCCGCCTTGGATGTTGTGGATGTTGTGTCGGTTCCATTGATATGGCTTTTATCCTGGCCTTTGACCCGTCATCTTTTCAGTAGATACTTCTCAAGATTGATATGGTCGTATCACTTGCTTATTCTTCTCGCGTGAGTTTGCAGTGCAAATGTCAAAATGGTTTACTTCAATTGGTGAATGTGAAAACGGCTTAAGCGTTATTGGTCAATTTCGACATTAACAATTTAACAGTGACTCACTGCAAACATACCTCGAATGAATAATAAGAGATATCTTTAAGATGCATACCTGAGTGCTAATAATAATAATCTGTATTTAGCTCAACAAACATAAAACCATATTCTAAAAAAAATACACTGTGCTGTAATATTAGTTTTATAGTAATAACTCCCCCACACCGATTTCGGTGACGCTACGCAGGAGTAATTTTATAGTGCCCAAGTGTGTGCGCAGTACACAAAAGCACTCTCTTCCTTTACTCTCGTAACCCAGTGGGACGGATGACCGACACGACTGGCGAGAGATCAGGCGCAGGTCCGACATTTTACATGCCCATCCGACGCGTGGATCATCTCTCTTGTCAGACAATCAGGTGATCAGTCTGCATTGTCCTAACCAACTTGGAAACAACATTTTTTGTTGTTCCAATCCGGGAATCGAACCCACGACCTCCGAGTCGAGAGCCAAGCTCTAACCACTAGACCACGGAGGCTGTCAGTTTAGTTTTATAGTACACAATATGTGATTGGATCGCAACCGGCGGCTTAGCTTAGGTTACAGTGCAACCTGTGTTAAAGCGACCAATATAGCTATAGTATAGCTAACTGGCATAATAAGTACAAGTTTAGCACAACCTCACAATTATTTAAATAATAATATTATACTTTCGTTTGATTGAGGGTAGAAATGAAAGTTATTGATGTTTCACGTAAAATCGTAGGTAATACTTATTTTAGGAATCTAGATAAAAACTATAATCTTGGCGTCAACTATAAGCTTGTTTAGAAATTATAAAGAGAAATTATGCTTCTTTAGAATTCAAAAATGAAATTGTATTTATTTTTCAATGAACTTTATAAAATAAATTATTTAGTAATATGTAAGTACAGTGTCTACTAAATAAAAATACACTATTCACATTCATAAATGTATTGTAAAAGATACAATAATACCATTCAAATGTATACTATATAATACAAAATGCGAGTATACCCAGACATAAAGTATACATTACTCGAACATTTTTACATCCACACAACATATTACACAGACCACAATACACTTACAATATCTACTTCCTAGCATTGGGGGTTGTTTTTACAAGAATTGCTCTGCCTATTGGCAAAAACCGCATTAAAATCTGTTGCTCAATAAAAAAAAACACGCGATACAATTTTAAACTACAATGAAGGCTAATACAATATTATGTACACATGTCTATTGTCTATACTTCCTTTCTGCCGGCAACTAGAGCTTGCTGTATGCGTGCGATTTAGAGTCTTTTAGAATTTATTACGCAGTTAAAAATATTTTAGCCCTAATGGACATTTTTATTAAGTATGTATGTAATTGTTATTTACCATGCAACATATCATGTTTTATATAAAATATTCTAAAATCATTATGTGTATCTGTAAATTAATAAAAAATGTACAGAAATTGGTTTGGACAATTCACATTGAAATATAAATTTGAATTTCATGACTTTTTATAACATTATTTTAATTAATTCTACATTTTTAATAATACGGCCGCCGTGGATTGTTCTGAAACAAGAAAATAACAATTATATTAATTGTTGCTAAAAATATTTTCAAACGTTATTTTTCGATATTATCTTGTATAGGTTGTAAACATTGAGGGGGATTAAGACAAATTAAGTCTGAAACAGCAGTAACTATCATCAACAACAACAAAGTTAACTGAAATGTTTGCGAGGACTGTGGATGTATGTTTTTTTTACTTACAGACAAATACAATATAATAAAATAATTATACATAGTTGATTTTTAAACACAGTTATTTTATTGATTTTATTGCGAACAACAATACAGGCAATATTATCGCCCGCGACTTTGTATACGCTAAAACTAAATCTGTCTATCTACGCGGACATCGTGCATTTTCTGGGATATAACTAGCTGTATATGTCTATGCTACAAACTTCACAAACAAATTCATGCACTGTACATGAGAAGTGAGACTGAGGGCCAAGATAATAGTTTACGTATCGTTCGACGACTTAAGTAATAGGCATTTTGACAAAAAAGTTTTTTATTTTATTTTAGGTCTATTCAATGTAAGACATGTTGTCTTATATGTATATGTATGATAATAAACAATCTAAAGCCCATTTTTGAAAATATATATATATATATATATATAGCGAAGATACATATAATTTCAATTTACAATAGGACAGTGAGCGATATATTTGCCTGTGACGTCACGATGTGCTACCTAAATGTATGATTTGTCATGAAACAATGTACGACGCTAGCAGATTGTGACGGGCAGCGTTTTTTTTATTTGCTTATAATTTTTAATCGCGTCTATCTAAGCAAATGTTTCTTTTAGATTTATATGTATATCTATTCAACAGTTTTAAATTTTAATTAGTAAAAATGTGATATTCGACACTAGGGAACATCCCTATTATTATTACTGTTATATTCCCGTCTTTCCCGCGTCAGTGAAAAACAAACATCCTCAGTCGTCGCGAACATTTCAGTTAACTTTTGTTTCAAATCAAATAACTTTTATTTCCATATAGGCTATTAAATAACACTTACGGAGTTGTCCCTACGTGATGGTACTTTGTGGGCACCGGAGAAAAACCGGCGTAATTTATAATAGTTACTACAGTTTCAGACTTGAGCAATTCTAGCGAGAACTTGACAGTTTACCAGTGGATTTGGCCTGAAGCGGTAAGCGAGCATCATCCTTTTCCTGTACGCGTCGAACTCATCATCCTCGGACGACACGATGTCGGAAGTCTTAGCTCCTAAACCCATGTTAGCGACCGGTTGGTTGGCTCTGGAATATTAACATTTTGTATAAAATTATAAATCAGCAATTGCATATTAGCGCGGCGAACTTTAAAATTTCATCAAGTTCAAAAATATACATACATATTAAAAATATTATAAAGTGCATAGTATAAGCGTTTCGCAAAATAATAACAAAAACTTCGGGCAACTTGATATTATGTAAAAACTTAAAGACAGAAAAATTATTAAGAAACTCTAAAATATATTTATTAAGTGAATTTATTAAGTGGGCTTGGTAGGCGAAATCCTAAACTATAAGGAATAGAGAAAAATGCTGAAAGGAAAACTGAAACTACAATTTTTTATAAGTTAATTTCCCCAGCCAGGAATCGAACCGACTGATACCCAGTAGCGGCGTTAGGGGGGGCGCGGTTGAGCGACAGCCCGGATAAAAAGGGGCGCCACAGGCGTACTTTTTTATCCCTAACTCACTGACTGAGACCTACATACTCGTAAATTCTCTAAATTGAGTACTTAAACAACTTTCAATTACAAAAAAACACTGAATACTATTATTAACTATTAAAATTATCCACTTTCATCACTTTAATCTAATATTTGCAGTATGAAATCATCATTCATTGTAACGGTATCGCCCAGGGCGCTGGTAATGCTAAAACCGGCACTGATGATACGTGAATACATAACAAAATTAATTGTATGAAATATGTAACGAACCTGTAGCTAAATCGGCCGTTAAGAATGCAACAGTCATTCAGCAATTCAGCAATTCAACATCAGTGCAAATGTCAACATAGCTTATTTCAAATGGTAAGTATAGCAGCATAAGCGTCATTGGTCAATTTTGACATTTTCACTTATGACTCACTTATTCTTAACGCAAATTTAGTACATGTTCAAACACTAACAAGTATATATATTTTTTTAAAACGACCCGAATATTTGTTTGATAAAATATTCTCACTTGTTAATTGGCTCAACGATGCCGGTTCCTTCCGCGCCCAAGCCCTGGCCTTCGTTCCAGCCCAACTTTTGGAGCATTTTGAAACCTTAAAAAATAATAATGAAATCTATTACGGCCGAATACTGAAACGCTACTTAATTTAAGTGGGACTTAAGTCACATGCTGTCCTAGTCGTTCTGCAAAGCAAAGGCAGAGACCAGCTTGTGATTAGAGAGCAACTCATTTTAAGTAGTGTTCGCACCCGGCCAGAAGTGATTTTTCATTGCCTATTTATAATGTGAAGAATTTTTTCTTAATTACTTTCGGTTGGTAAAACTGTTTAAAAAACTAGATACAGTACAATCACGACCTCAATGTCTTACGGCAATCGTCGTTTTTGGGGTTCCGTGTCCAAAGGGTAAAAACGGGACCCTATAGGCATGTTGCCTAAAAAATTTTTTTTTGTTTGTCTATCACCAGGCTGTATCTCATGAGCCATGATAGCTTGAGTTGAAATTTTCATAGATAATGTATTTCTGTTGCCTCTATAACAAATACCAAAAAACAATAAAATAATTATATAAGTGGGGTTCCCATTCAACAAACGTGATTTTTTAATCCGTTTCGTACGAAACCCTTCGGGCGCGGGTCCGACTCGCACTTGGTCGGTTTTTTTATAAATCGTCTGTCATTTCCATAGAAAAACGAAGATTTCCGAGGGCCATTAGCAACATGGTTTTACTGTATAATTAGTATGTTATTCCAAATCTACGATTGAAACAAATATATTACTTAAGTAATTTAACCTTCGTTATCACTAAAAATAATTGTTATTAATGTACTTTACATATTATGTAACAATTCCTCCTTTTAATTCTTCCTTATAAATATTTGTAATGAATCATTTTCTTAAAATACATACCAACATTGTCCTCTCTTAGTTTGTACTCTTTGTAGTCGCTCAGGTCGGGTTCCTTGCCACCTTTCACAGAAGAATATTTCTCCATAAATCTGCAAAGTATTCCAAAGATTGATCAACATATTTAAATGTCAAAGTAATTAAATTCTAAGATCAATAAATAAAATCAATTGATTTTAGACACAAACTCCAAAAGACACGATTTTACATAGATAGACATAGACAACTAGATGTTGCCCTCGGCTCTTACGGTGAACGGCTAAAATGTACGGTTCCTGCGAGATTTCTGTTTGCGCGTCGCGTCGCGAAGTCGCGGGCAACACCAGTGTTACATAATTTATCTGTTGTATAGTAATTATTATTAATAATAATATTTATGGACGCTTCACACCACGTCAATCTGGGCCCGTGCTAAATATCCGAAGAACTTGTGTTACATGTAACCAGACAACGGGAAGTATATTTAATAAATTTATGCTATCTATATATTTAAGATTTTTATTATATATTTAATACACATCCATGAAAAAAGGAACACAGAAAACTTTTTGTACCCTTCGGCTTGAGCGTAAACGCGCTAACCAACTGAGCCACAGGGGTCGTCAAATAATTTTAAAGTATTTAAACTTACTTCTTCAACTCCTCCGGCGGTAAGAAATCTCCTATATGATGTTTGCCGGCCGCCTGCTTCGTCAGCTCGTCCGCCCATCTCTCAGTTGCGTTCATCTCTTTAGCTCGCAATCTGTAAATAAAATAATCTTACAGTGGGGCGTTGTCTAGTGTCAAACATGAGATTTTTACAAATTAATTTTCATAAATTGTTGAATAGAGATATTCAAATATAAAAGAAATAGTTACTTAGACTGACGCGATGAAAAATTATGAGCAAATAAAAAATTTTGCCCTTCTCTTTCTGGCAAAACGATTTGTTACGTCACAAGCTGCTACCACCACCACCACCATACGGCGGTAGCAACATGTGACGTCACAGGCCGATATATCGTTCTTGCTTATTGTAATTATAAAAAAAGTTCCAGTTTATTAAAAAAAAAACTCGAGTCTTTGTATATTATGTAGAAAGAAAATAAACATTTAGGTATGCTATGTTTATAAAGTATTTTAAATTTATAATTTGAGGTTTTTTTAAGAAACAACATTTAAACAAGACAAGCGAAAGATTTTTAGGCGTAAATGACTGCGTCTACTTCAATTTATAAATTCAGAAATATTGAGGTATTATTATTAAGTAAACTTATGGAAATTGTGAAAGGCTCAAAGGGAGATCTACAACAGAGCGAGGTAGTATGCCCGGTCAGGCCGAAGCCCACTTGTAAGCAATTCAGATGTTGTATTTAAAGCGTCGAATTGTGAAAACTTCGATAGCGCGATTAAGGATCGCGGCGCTAATTGGTCCGCCACAAACTCACTTGTGCTCCCACGTGCCCTCGGCGGTGTCCTCGTCGCTGTCGTACTCGTACTTGTGTTTGCCGGCCGCCGCCAGCCGCTCCACCTCCTGGCGTTTCTTCAGCATGTCCTGGAAAATATGTTATACAACTGCGACATCGTCCGCGCAAAAAAAATCTGGCGGGAATCGTATATTTTACCGAGATAAAAAGTAGCCTATGTGTAAATCCAAAATCTAAACTCCATACCAATTTTCTTTCGAACCAGTTCAGCACTTTGAGCGTGAGACAGTCAAACACACCCACATAAATGGAGTATCCCTCGAGAATACTGTACTTCTTCGGGATTAAGAGCCTAATCTACTACCATATCAAATATCAAAATCTTTTCAATAATGATAAAGATTGCGTGAAAGAGTCCACCCATCCATCCATTCTCACATTTTATAATTAGTATTAGGATTATGTAGGTTACATTTAAATAAGAAGAGGTAAAAATAATTTTAATCGCTGGGGTACGAGGAATATACTTTATTTAACTTTCTGGCCTTCTAAACCATACATTCTATAGCATAGATTGAGGTAAAAAAAAATTAATTGCTGGGGTACGAGGAACATACTTTATTTAACTTGCTGGCCTTCTAAACCATACATTCTATAGCATAGATTGAGGTAAAAAAAAATTAATTGCTGGGGTACGAGGAATATACTTTATTTAACTTGCTGGCCTTCTAAACCATACATTCTATGGCATAGATTGAGGTAAAAAAAAAAATTGCTGGGGTACGAGGAACATACTTTATTTAACTTGCTGGCCTTCTAAACCATACATTCTATAGCATAGATTGAGGTAAAAAAAAAATAATTGCTGGGGTACGAGGAATATATTTTATTTAACTTGCTGGCCTTCTAAACCATACATTCAATGGCATAGATTGAGGTAAAAAAAAAAATAATTGCTGGGGTACGAGGAACATACTTTATTTAACTTGCTGACCTTCTAAACCATAGTCTAAAGCATAGACTAAGAGGTAAAAAAAAACTGCTGGGGTACGAGGAACATACCTTTTTAACTTCCTGCCTTCTAAACCATAGTCTACAGCATAGATTAATAGGTAAAAAAAAATTAATTGCTGGGGTACGAGGAACATAGTTTATTTAACTTGCTGGCTTTCTAAACCATAGAGTATACAGCATAGATTAAGAGGTAAAAAAAAAATAATTGCTGGGGTACAAGGAACATAGTTTAATTAACTTGCTGGCCTTCTAAACCATAGAGTCTATAGCATAGATTAAGAGGTAAAAAAAAATTGCTGGGGTACGAGGAACATAGTTTATTTAACTTGCTGGCCTTCTAAACCATAGAGTCTATGGCATAGATTATCTTATCCCATTTGCCAATAATTAAAAACTTCTGACAATATATTTGTAGATAGGCACAGTTACTGAAATAGTACTTAACTTTACGTTAGTTACTTCGTTGTTCATTAATGAAAATGACAATTAGCATTCCATTGATCCATTAAAATGTGTACTTTTTTATATTTAAATTTTTTTTATACAAAATTTAAAAAAATAGCAGAATTCAAACAAGAAATAAATAATAATTATTATTACTTATGTATAATTGAATACTAACCTATTTTGTTACAATAAAATATTAAATGTTAAGACTAGACTAACCTGAAACAGCAAGTTGAGTTTGAAATTGTCCTCACACTTCTGCCAGTCTTCAGCACTGAGGTTGGTGGTGCCGTAGTTGGTGAGAGCGTACTGCATCAACGCCTGGTTGTTGCGGTTCAGGGTGCTTAGCTTGATACCGTCTTCGTCTATCTTTGCCAGTTGTACACCTGAAATTGTACAATGTTTAAGCTGGGACTATATGAATCTGCCGGAATCTGCGAAGCTAGTAGTATTTATATTTTAAAATGAGATGTGGTGGAACCACCCTAGGACAGACAAGGACAGACAAACAAGGGGCCAAAAGTATCCAATTGCATTGTGTTAACTTAATTACAGAATAACTAGCTGACTCAGCAAATGTTGTTCTGGCATCAAAATAATCACTCACACATCAACAACACACATGCCTATTCTCAGGCCTACGTATATGCACAAAAAACTTCATAAACATCGGTCAAGCTATTTGAAAGTTAGGTAACAAACACTGTGACACAGAGAATTACATATTTACCCGACTACAGAGAAGCCAAATGGAATGGTAATGATTTTGACAGTCTATGTATGTATGTATGTTTGTGCCACCGTAGCGCCTAAACTACTGATCCGATCTTAATGAATGAAGTGTCAATAGATTCGTAATAATAGCCCGGGTAACATAGGCTATATACGTAATTAATTTTTTTTATAAAAATTGCATATTTTAGATTACCTGGTAATGGAGGTGGAGGTATCGCTATCATGCCGGGTGGTTTGATGTCCACCGGTGGGTCGTCTCCCCACCTCGACTTTCTCTTCTTACGTCTCTCACGCTTAGTCTCAGTTTCCTCATCACTCTGTGAGCTGGCTTCTCTCTTGCCACCGCAATACTGGGTTTGTTGATAGTTTGAGCTGCTGAAAACATTAAATAGATAATTTTGTTTGTTATTGACATGGTGAATAAAATCAAAATTTTCAATTTATAAACTAAATGATTGCTAGCAGCACAGTAAACCATTCTCAAAATGCATCTACAATATTATGGTCAAGGTTGACCAATTATCATATTGAACTATATTTTTGGAACGTAATCATGGTGGACAACATACTAAGGCGGGTCAATAAGTCCGTGACTTTTTGAATTTCTAAACTCCTTACTGAAAAAGCAACACTACTCCTGTCAACAGGCATCTGTCAGTTGACTCCTATCAAAATTTGAACTTGCTGCGTCAGTTAGTTTGTGTTTTACAGCTATCTTTATCAGACTATCCAGTAACTTAAGGAAACAATGGAAAAAAGTGAATTTCGTGTGCTTATTAAGCATTATTTTTTGCGAAAAAAACCATTACCGAGACCAAGGCTAAGCTTGATAAATACTATGGGGACTCTGCACCATCGATTTCAATGGTAAAAAAGTGGTTTACTGAATTTCGTTGTGGCCTTACAAGCACTGAAGATGCCGAACGTCCTGGACGCCCAGTTGAGGTCTCTACACCCGAAACAATCGAAAAAATTCACGATATGGTGCTGGCCGACCGAAGATTGAAAGTGCAAGAGATTGTGGAAGCCATAGGCATCTCGCATGGCTCAGTGGTTTCAATTTTGAATGATCACTTGGGCATGAGAAAGCTTTCCGCAAGATGGGTGCCGCGTTTGCTCACAGTCGACCACAAACGCAATCGTGTAACAACTTCACAGGAAGGTATGGCGTTGTTTAATCACAATATGGAGGAGTTTTTTAACCGTGGACGAAACATGGATACATCTCAATACACCAGAGACCAAACAACAGTCAAAACAGTGTTTCTAAGGGTGAATCGGCGCCAAAGAAGGCCAAGGTGGGTTTGTCAGCCAATAAAGTTATGGCGACTGTTTTTTGGGATGCACGTGGGATAATCCACATTGACTATCTTCAAAAGGGAAGAACAATTAATGGGGAATATTATGCCAACTTATTGGACCGCTTCAATGAGGATTTGAAAAAAAACCGACCTCATTTGGCCAAGAAAAAAGTTCTTTTTCACTAAGACAATGCAAGGGTGCACACATGTGCAGTTGCCAGGGCAAAAATCCATGAATTGGGCTATGAATTGCTCCCACATCCACCCTATTCTCAAGATTTGGCTCCGAGTGACTACTTCTTGTTCCCAAACCTGAAAAAATGGCTCGGTGGAAAAAGATTTGACTCCAATGATGAAGTCATCTCGCAAACAAAGGCCTATTTTGAGGACCTCGACAAATCATATTTTTTGGAAGGGATAAAAAAATTGGAGAAGCGTTGGACAAAGTGTATAGAGCTCAAGGGGGACTACGTTGAAAAATAAAATGATTTATTTATCAAAAAATCTGTGTTTTATTCCAAAAGTCACGGACTTATTGACCCGCCCTCGTACATAATCAAAATGATGAAAATGTATGTTTAATGTTAACAATATTATAGAATATAGATAATAACTACACCATCATGTATTACTTTGTGTATTTGGTGGACGATGATCCGTTTTACGCCACATACTTACATACTGCGGACAAAAAATTTTACGTCATATTTGATATTTAATATTATAATTTTATATAAAAAATAATCTAACCATAAAAATAAGCAACAAGTCCAGTTATTTCTATTTCCATTACAATTATGAAAAATAAATTTTCAATCAAGTTTTTCAGGAGAGAAAGAATGTTAAAACTAATAGATATGACACCAATAGACACCAATGAATTATCCATAAATCAATATGGTTTCGATAAAATAGATAATAATATATATAGTTGAAATGAAATCTTGAAAAAAAATTCTCATCGCCGTTAAACAGAAACCAAAAAGAGTTGCGACACGGTGGTAGATGGAACTGTATCATCTTTTATAGATTGGCATGACATATATACTATGTATTTATTATAATATAAATTATATTAAAATACAATTCTAATCTACTATGGATAAAAGCTGATACACTCAGAATATAATAAAATAGGTTTAATCTGAGCTGATTGATACACTTCCAAAAGTTTTTAGTTGCATCTGTCAATGCCACCAACTCTTTTTTGGCCAAGCTGTATTTGTTTCTGTTTAGCGGCGATTCGAAAAAATTTAAAAAGATTTCATTTTAACTAATAAATTTTTTAAGGGTACAACACCACAAACCAGTAGCGTGGTTCCTATAACTCCATTCCTATCCGCTTCACTTACCACTTACCTCCCCTATCCTACCTCACGAAATCCCTACTACACTACTACAGCTTCCCCATGAAGGAGAACCAGCCTTCGCCACTTCCACAAACTTCAAATATAATGTGTCCATTCTATTGTCGTCCACCGAATACGCTGAGATAAGTGACAGTGGCAGGTAATGGCAGTATAAGTAGAACTTCAAGACTTCAGATAATACCTGCTATTGTCATCCTTGCACGGCTTATCATTGCTGTCGTCATCTTCCAAGGAGAACTCTGGCTCATATTTGTCTTCTGGCTTAATCTCCTCTTTCTTAATTTGTTTCTCATTTCTAATTTTGTTCAGTAGGTCCCGATACATCTTGTATTCATTGGAATTCATGTTATGTAGGAACCTGAAATTACTTATAAAGTAAAACCAATCCACAGAAAACAAAAGTAAAGGATGTTTGAAATAAACCTGTAAATTTAAGAAACAGTCCTGTTCTTTTCATTAGAATTAAAGCTATTTCAACAGACTTTGTTTTTTTTTTTAAATAATAATAATTACTCCCACACCGATTTCGTTGATGGTGGCCGGTTTAATTGAAATCAGGCCAGTTACGCAGGAATAATTGTATAGTGCCCAAGTGTGTGCGCAGTACACAAGAGTACCACTCTCTCTTCCTTTACTATCATAACCCAGTGGAACGGATAACCGACACAACTGGCGAGAGATCAGGCGCAGGTCCGACTTTTTACATGCTCATGCGACGCATGAATCATCTTTCTTGTCAAACAATCAGGTGATCAGCCTGCATTGTCCTAACAAAATTTGGAAACAACATTTTTTGTTGCTCCAATGTGGGACTGGAACCCACGACCTCTGAGTCGAGAGCCATGCTCTAACCACTAGACCACTATGCTTTTAAAAATGCTAAAATATAAATAAACGATATAAATTGTTTACATACATGTCACAGAGCAGAAATCAAGAAACAAGTTTAAGCCCATTTACTATACCTGCAACAAATGTAAACAAATACAAGTACAGAGGCCGACGAACCTGGTGTATCCCTTTTTGACCATCTTGCCATAGTAAAAAGATGGAAATGTGGTATACCGTGTCTGTGGGCGACCTTACATGTTGTCAGAAAAAGTAGTAAGTGGTTTACATTTATTTTACACCATTTATTTAACAGTAATATTAATAAAAATAAGTGCTGTTGAAATAGCTTAATCTAATTATTACAACACTGTTTCTTGGTGTCTATAATGAAAGTAATAAAAATGAATACAACGCAATCCTCCTTCGGGATCATAGCTATAGTGGCATGCATTACCACAAAGATTGGTCTTGTGAATTCATTGCTTTCAGAACACTTTCCCAGTGGTCACCATTGGAGGCTACTTCGCTGGCTGCTCGATGGATGGACTGGAACGTATCTGCAGAAAGAACTGCACACCACGAGTCAGCATTTTGTCTCATATCTGCTCCAAACCCCATGCACTACTCAATAGTTATTGGTGAGTCTTAGTTTGTAATAATAATCTTCCCTGAATTATAAAAGATCCATTTTTTTTCGATGTTTTTTGTAGTAGTTTTATTTATTTATTAAATAATATCCAAAAATGAATTTATATAAATACAATGACTAGAAGTCATTAATACTTCTATAATATAGCTAATAATATAGCTACTAATTTACAATTATTGTGACAAAAATTTTATATAATAAAAACTATAATTATTAATATATTTCTAAAACACAACAAATTGATATGCATTATGTTAATATTTTTAAAAGTAAAAAAGAATTAAGATGTTTACCTTTTTTGTTTTCGCGTTCATTCGGCATCATGGAAGCCAATGATGAATGTTTCATTGAATCCAGGTTTTGTTCATTTCCAGGGGGAGGCAGAGGCATAGAATTGGGAGGCATGAATGGCATGTTGCCAATATTATTGGGTCCAAAATTTGGCCCATTTGGTCCGAAGTTAGGCCTATTTGGGCCAAAGTTAGGCCCATTGGGACCAAACGGTGGCTGCGGCCCCATAAATCGCTGATCGTTGCTCATATTTGGCGGCATCATCGAGTTTGGAGGACCATTAGGAGGGAAAAATGGAGGCATCGGACCATTTGGTCCAGGGCCACGGAAATTTGGACCGCACATATTTGGAGGCATAGGCCCACAAGGACCACGCGGCCCATTTGGGCCCATAAAATTTGGAGGCATTTGAAAATTGGGCGGTCCACCCATAAAAGGCATTGGAGGCATATTAGAATTACCAGGGCCCATATTCTGAGGCATATTAGAATTTCCCGAACCCATGTTCTGAGGCATGCTTGGAATGCCAGGTCCCATATTTTGCGGCATGTTAGAATTACCGGGTCCCATAATATTCTGGGGCATATTAGGATTTCCTGGTCCCATATTCTGAGGCATGTTAGAATTACCAGGCATATTAGAATTTGGTCCCATATTTTGGGACATGTTTGAATTACCAGCACCTAAATTTTGTCTAGGACCTGAATTAGTACTTGAGGTTCCAGGAGGCATCATACCTGAAGACTGTCCCATTGGGCCGGGCCCTATTGAACCTGGTCTCATTGGGCCTGGACCCATCGGACCCGGTCCCATTGACCCATGACCCATAGGCCCCGGTCCCATCGGACCTGGGCCCATTGGCCCGGGTCCCATGCGACCAGATCCCATTGGTCTGGGACCCATGGGCATATGTCCCATTTGCCCATGACCTATTGGGCCCGGGCCCATTGATCCATATCCCATAGGTCCTGGACCCATGGGACCATGGCTGCCCATTGGACCTGGTCCTATTAGTCCTGGAGCCATAGGTCTGGGACCCATATGGCCAGAATTCATAAAATCAGGACCAGATAGTGGGGAATTCATATTATCAGGAGCATGGCCAGTATCAGAATCAAATTCTTGTTTGGGCTTTCGTTCATAATCATCATTGGAATCAGAATCATCGCGATTCCATCTGGACTGGTTGGGAGATCTATCACTAGGAGGTTTGACTGATATTTGCATCAAAGATGGAATGTGATTAGTGTCATGAGCTGATTTTCTATCCTCCACAGTGGGTGTGAAAGGACTGTGCGCTCTGTTCCTACTTCTGTCACCCCAACGACGATTTCTCTCCCTGCAAATAAGAAGAAATGTAAAAATAATTTTCACCTATTTATTGGATAACTATAAATAATATTATATAGTAAGTTATCTAGTAAAGATTAGAAAATCAGCATTAAGGTCCCAAAATAGTTATATTTATTTCCTACCTGTGCCTGCCTTCATGATGATCTTGTCTATCATTGGAATAATTTTGGTCTGAGTCATAATCAACTTCCTGGGAAGACTCGGACTTCTGTTTAGCTTCATTTTTCTTTCTTTGAAGTTCCTCATTTTTCTCTTGTCTTTCTTGCTTTTCTTTTTTCTCTTTTTCTTCCTTTTCTTTGGTTTGATTTTCAAGAAGTGCCTTGTATTGGCTCATGAAACTGCCATCATTAGAAAATATATTTTTGGAGCCCGATTCTTCTGAAGGCCCTGGGCTGAAATTTGATTTATTATGTTTCTATAAACATGTAACTAACGCCTAGTTTTAGGTTAATTTGTTGGTAGTTTATGTATTCAATAGTGCTTTTGATTGGATTAACCTGTTTACTTCAACAGTGCTGTTGAATAGATAAACTAGCGACAAATACATCTCAGAACCTCAGCGCACACTTAAGACACATTGACAGACAGTTTTTCTTTTATTGTTAATTCTTGTGTATTTTATCTTAGGTCTGATATCAACTTTTACATTTATTGTTTTTATAATGACATAATATTATTAAATTGTTAATAGAATCAGGTGTTGCTTTGCGGAAATTCATTGCATACAATTAAATTAATATTATATCTAGCAATTTCCATAGAAAAACTATGTGCTATACATGCTTATGCGTGCATTCACACATTTGCCTGCAGGTTGTGGGTATTTTTTCGCGGGATATTGCTAGATATAATATTAATTTAATTGTATTATAAAATTGATTTATGTACCTACTTAAATTCCCTTAATACCAGTGCAGGGCAGCATCAATGGTACCAGGTAGTTCATAAATAATTTTAAAATAACTATAATATTATTCTAAAGCTATCTCAAATCACATTAATTGTAGATTAACTAAACACGTAGAGAAAACGCACCCAGCTATAAGGAGGGTATGAAGTTTTCTCGCATGTATTATTACATTATATTATATGAAAATACACAACTTACTTAGACAGCTTAGCTTGAGCCGCAAGAGCAGCTACGTTTTTTTGAGCTTCCAGTTTGGCTTGAATCTCCATTTTCTTTTTCTCTATGATTTGTTCCTGCTTGGACATTTGAGCCCATCTTGTACTTAGCGCCGATTTGTTTTTATTATCTTTAAAATGAATCATTTTGTATTGTTACCGTAGTAACAATTACAAAGAATAACGAATTCAATTCCACAATTTATTACAAAAAAGAAACGCGCAACGCCAATTTTCATGAAAGAAATTGAAGTTCTAGGTGATATTGACATTTGGATTTTGGCATTTTCGACGTTTGAATTTTGACGTTATTGACAAGATACAACAGATAAAATATACATAGTGATGTCCTCATTAACCAAAAATGGCTATATATAAATTTTTTTTTAAGAAAGATAAAAGAAATTACTCTTACTATGCTATGCCAAAAGAAGAAATAACTTAATTTACAAAACACTGTTTAATTTGTTTAGTTTTTGGCTAGGCCATAAATTATCACATATCTACTAATATTGCGTTTTAGTAGCACAGTCAAAACGAAATTTTCATTATTTTCATTCACATTATTTTTCTTTAGCACCACTATTCGTATCTGTTTACAGTTTTTACCCTTGTTCCACAAGCAACTGTCACCTGCCAAAAACTGATAAAAACGCTAAGAATGAGCACGTCATTTTGCATAATTTTGCCTAGCTCCTATACGAGAAATGTCAAAATTTAGCACCAACTGTCAGTTGTTCCAATATTCTCAAAAATTGTAAGAAACAAAATTTTCGAATTTTTCAATAATTTCGTTAATTCGCTAAAGTACACCATTTTGTAGTAAAAAATTTCGTAGCGTTTTGGGCAAAACTAGCGTTTACTGGAACACGCTATGAATAAAAAATTGAGACCTACGACCATTAGAAGAATATTAACCATTAAATATTCGTTAACGTGCACAAGTGTGGGAAAGTGGTACAACTTTAAAAAACGTGTTATTTTGTGTTTCCTCCAAAACTCCCTAGGAACTTTCAGTAAAGCTTCTTCCATTTTACTGAATCGACTGAATTGACTCATTGACTGCAGTGACTATTTATTTGGACTTTGACTAGACTTTAGACTTGACGGTTTAGGAATACGGTGTTGGAAATAGAAACGAAAATTCTACTCCCGCCTTTTTAACTTGACTCTGGCAAATGGTTTTAAGCCGACGAAGAAAAATACGACCATATAATTATTATTATTAAGTATAGACACGGTAAAAAAAGAACTGTGGTTACACCTAAGACCGCCTGGCAAGTTATTTGTCAGTCGTTACTTTATATTTTTAGATTATTATTATTTCCGTATCATGGAACAGCACTTTGTTGAATGAAATGTTTTACCAATTCATAAATGAGGTAAAGTTTTTGAAATGGTTAGATTATTAAAATTGCATTCATTAAATAACTTTTAAACTTTATATTGAAAAAAGATTAGATGATTATAAAGAATTCGGAACGCTTTATGGTTAGCAGATGAAGTCTAGTAAATTCCATATTTTTGCTACTGTTCGAAGTCATAACCAAAATATGTGCTAAAAGAATACATGCATGAAAACGCGAGTGATTATACTTCAATGCGCGTGATCACAGAACGATCAGTCACGTCACGGCACGGTCTGCACTGAGAAACCGATCGCGGCACGCTTGTATGACGATGTTTTACTATTCTTATACTGTAGTATGGACTATGGTCTACTACATACCTCGGTCACCGGTTACCTAATTCAGTAAAAAAAAATTAAAGACACGACATGATGAGTGAAATAGAAAGAAATCCCTTTTTTCGGTTTTTTTTCAAACGTTGTCACTTAACGCCCTTGGTTGACTTTTGCTAACACTATTAAGGAACGATATACCTAATATTGTTTAAGTTTTTCTGTGTTCCTGGGTCATGGATGTGTATTAAATATGTGTATAATATAATAAAAATCTTATATATATATATATATATATATATAGTATAAAAGTATTAAATATACTTCCCGTTTTCTGGTACCTGTAACACAAGTTCTTCGGATACTTAGCACGGGGCCAGATTGACGTGGTGTGAAGCGTCCATAGATATTATTATATTATTATTATGTTTCTTCTGGTACTAATAGCCGGTTCTTTATGCTGCTATACTCTAAGTTGTAACCCAAGCAAAAGCGCCATACCTACTCATGGTTCAATGCTGCAAATCCAATGTCGCAATATTGAAGGCAAAAGTTATATTGACGGCGATTAGTACCACTAGCCCGCCCTTGTCTCAAGTAAATAATTGCAATTGTTTAATTTCCCTACCGCATTGACCTACCTTAATAAGCATATTTTCTTTACTTTTAACTTAAAAAGTATAATATTATAATTTTTATTAATAGCAATATCCTTTTTCAGACTCCATAATCGAAATGTACCATGTAGTTACACCCTTTAACAGTCTTGGAAAAAATAAAACAGCCAAATCATTGCATATTATTCTTTTTATATTTTTTTCATCAGTTTAAATGGAAAATACAATTTATTTATAATGTTGTCATTTATTGTAAACAAATATATTATAAAAGATTTACATATTACTATCAAAACAAATATTCACAAAATGGCAGACTAACTAAACAATTATATCAGCTGTTCCTTTAAGCTTGCTAACAATTGCATCGTTTGAGCTAAACAAGAAATAGAAAGTTTTGGCACTGATCCCATAATTCAAATAAAAATGATGGCATAAATGCATATTGCAGCAACACTAACCGTCTAAACTCTAAGCGATTAGTTAGTCTGTATTCAGATTTTTGAATAGGTACCTTTTAAAATAATACTCGTTCACAAATTTCTCTTCAGCTTTTACAGTATGTACTTGACTACCCGGCACGGATCTCGTTCCCATGTCCCTCGGTATAGTCTTCTGTGTTATATGTCAATGCGGACCAAAGAGAGCATTCTCATGACTATTGTTTGAGTGAGTGGTAACTTGACAATAGTTAAAAAGCTAATCACTGCCTCATTCTTGAAATTTACAAATTTTTAAAATGACTTATTTAAAAAAAACAACAAACTTGTTTCTTTCATAACAATACAAATTCCATCGTATGGATTAAATGAACTAAATCGAAACATTCAAACAATCAATCTATACATAAAATAAAAAAGTACCTCTTCTTCATTTCTGCATTACCCTGCCTTAACAAATTAATATACAAGTAGACAGAACGCGAAACAAAAATATAAAGCAATGGAAGAGGGACCGTGAGCAAAAGAAATCACAAAAAGGAACATTCTACACCGAGGTCACTCGAATGCTCAATACATATTCGCATAAAACTCGATTTCAGAGCAGCGACAAGCCAGTCCCCTCCACTGTTAAACAAAATGCCGAAAAGAAAAGTATATTCATAATTGTACCTATACTTCATTTATAATCTATTTTTTTTTACATTTTAATAATTTAAAAAAAACAACCAGCACTCGGTTGAGAAATTTATATCCATTTTTTTTTTGTGTATTTTATATTTTGATGAAATATTAGAAGCTAATAAACGTGAGCCGATGTCAGGATTCATAGCTAGTCGTCGTTCGCTCGAACCGGCTGGCAAGAATCGGTCTCCCGCCCGACTCGAGCTATATATCTATACACAATAACACTACCGCATCGTCTATACATCTTGACTCGTATAATGCACTGATATCTCAGGGGCACAAATATCGCAGCATCGTTGCGGCGCCGCGCCCCGGCCCGACAGCGTCCGAGCGCTGCCGAGCGTGCTCGTGCGAGCCCCTCCGTCTCCGAGCGCCGTAGAGCGTCTCCGTGCGACCTGCGACGTAACGCACCGCCCACAACTCTTATTATACAACACGTAACTAATATAAAATTCTAAATCATAAGGCCGCGGTGCGTGCGTCGCGGACGCCGAAGTCTACTCTCGTATACGTCTCCGCCCTACTGTAAGCGATAAAAACACTACGATTATATCCTTTAACGCGTTTCCGACTATTTACATCGACATAATTCATAGTATTCAGATTGTCGGCGACGACATCGAATCGCCCCAGGGCCGGAGCGAGCGGCGGCCGTTTGTCGGACTGTACAGCAAATTTACACGTACATAGGAGTACGAACCCGATCTATATCTAAATATGTAACGGATAATGTCCGCCCGCGCTCTATAATATCAGCTATGTTAAGTGTAACGCGATTCGCTCGCGCGACAAACGCCCCTCTAAAATAAAAATAAAAAACGTTTCGATACATATATACACATACATGAAACGAATAGGCCACGATTCATTGTTACACGTGAATTGGGGTTAATAGATACTTCAAACAGAACTCTATTCACAAATCTGGAACACAAATTTAACCAATCCCAAGTAATCTTTATCACGTCATCATCAAGATGGAGTCTTGCGATTGGTGGAATTTGAATCGTCATCGATTGCGAATTAAAATTCAAAAATGAAACTATTAAATTAGCGTCTATTTAAACTCAGCAAACATAACACGAAGGCGGCACGCTTGTCGCGTGTGCGAGAATATACAATTCGGAATTAGTACACTAATATATATCTATATAGGATTTAAGAAAATGACGTCACTAGTATCTAAATATGTCTACTGTACAATGGACTATGATATTTCAATGAGATATTTCATTCGTATAAATGTGACAAAATACAAACATTTGCGTCCGACCTCTAACTTAATCGGTAACAATCGAGCAACTTTTAGACATTTTAACTCCCTTTGTGACAATACAATGTTACGGATATATTAATCTATATATAAACATTATTATTAAGTGGTCTGTGTATTTAGTGATGCACAACGTTTTTGGCATATCCATATGGCTAAATACAATTATATTACAAGGTCCGTTTATAAAATATTTTGTGTGCTACATTAACTCGGTGCATCGATGAACAGTGTAGGCTCAGTTCCACGAAGCCAACGGACAAGCCAATCATTTGTATGTCATCGATTGGCCATGTGTAAAAGAACCGTTAAAATCATTAAACAACTGGAATGCATTTAACAGTATCCACTTTTCGTAACAAGACGCTTTTGAATAGTTATGGTGGTGTAAAATTTCTTGATATTCATAATAAAACAAACTTCTTAAACTACTGGTAACAATAACAATTCAACGGACAAATATCAAATAAAAGGGAGATTTGTGATGATACTGAACTCGAGATAACGCGCACGGACAATTTCAAGCCCACGGTTGGGCATGTAGAGATGTCACATAACTATAACATTGCGCTCTCACTCCCGCCAACACAAATTTTAATCTTTAGTCCTTTTCTAGGAAAATCTGAGGCTAAATATGAGAGAGATGCAATGCGATGTAATATCCCACATCCCCGAGACCACCGTTAAAATTACAGCGAGTAAATACATTTTCGACTAAAAGTTAAATTCGAATATTAGAAGAAATTCCAAATTTATATCTAATATCATGACCATATTGAGTATTTCATGAGTAAACAAAACGTGAGCAAACATAGGGCGCACAAATTGACCGAATAACTTGACATTGAATGCGTTTGTTACGTACATAAAACAATTGACTTGATAGCAGAGGCGGTTCAAGTTTATTTTTAGAAACTTACAATAGGTCTTAAATAATTTTTGTTCAGCTTTAACTAGAGCCGCCTCTGCTTTTGCGAAAGAAGACAATAATTGACAAACTAAAACAAGAGGTTTTCGAAACCCCATTATAAACACTATACATAAATATATTATTAATACGTACGTACAAGTAACGACGATATATATTTAAAAGAATTTTAATGTGACACTTTTAGTTTTAAGGACAGTTCCACAGTGCTGTTTGTTTTGAAATTGGAATCACAATTTAATTGAATGTTTATTATGTTGGCTAACGAAAATCAATACTCATATAGGGAAAAGATCAAATGATAGTTGCCATAAAGATATTCAAATAAATAAATTAAGCCGAAATTTAATCTCGTCTTTTTTAGCAAAAAATAAAACGATTTAAAGTTAAATATTAAAATATGACTTCGTTACATTTAAATATTTTTTTTTACAATTTATACACCAAAATTTATTGTTGTGAAATAAAAAGTGTAAAATGTGATTACAATTTCATCATCAATCAGCGAGCACTAAAATAATTTCGATAAGAAAATTTGCATCTTTGAGAGTCAAATCAGAATTACTTAACACTAAATCATTTTAAATATGGACGTTAGTATTAGGACAACATATGAAAGACGGCATTCCATACAAACCGAACTTTGGACTATTGAATACAAAATTTTATATGAATAAAACCAATTTTACAAATGTTGTTAATAAATATAATTAAATAAATCATATTTATTTTATAATGGACTTTAAAAGAAATAACGACCGAATACTGAAACGCTACTTAAAATTAGGGGCGCCCTAAATCTCTACTCGACAAAACGACCATGTGACTTGAGCGACACTTAAGTAGCGTTTCGTCCGTACGTCCGTACGTCTCAAAGCTCGGTTGCAGACTAAAAACAACTATATTTTATTGTTGAATCTGGAGGGTAGTTTGAAAAGGACCGGTAACCTTATGATCTAGTGGATGTTTTGCCTGGCCGGTTCTTGCCAACTTTCGTGACGCATTAAAACTAATTAAATATTTAACGAGCGGGACTGACAGTGGAACAATTGCGACCAATGGCTACTAATTTCCAAAATAATTTAGGCCTACTTACGCAGATCTGGGTTAAAGTTAACCTTGGATTAAATATCATGTTATCTCTCTCGTTACTCGTATTTATGAAAGAGGAGGCATGATATTTTAATCCAGGGTTAACTTTAACCTAGAACTGTGCAAGTGGGCCTAAATATTCTAAATTATCCAATAGTAATAAGCCCATTCCTTTTTTTATTTATTTAAATTAAATATACGCAACTTAACCTTCGCTATATTTATTATTTATGAAACAGATCAGTTGACTTCATTAGGTTATTTAAAAGTTTTGATTTTTATTATGCTTTAAATGTTTCGTCCAATTTCTAACGAAACAAATAATAAGAACAACTTACGCGTTTCATTGCCTTTAGACTCAATTCTTCCAATGTAACAGTATCCAACTCGATCTCATAAAATTTGGTAAAGACATGGCGAACGCTCCGTAACCATATACACTAATGAAGGTAACACATCATAATAGGTTGATTCGTCGCTAAGATTAAATCAGTCAAGAGATTAAATATTGAGTTTCCACAAAACAATTTAAGAGAAATTTCGTTTATGTCAGCTTATATTGCAAGATTACTATGTTATTAATTTATTCTGCACAAACAATATAAAAGTAATTATTTTTATGTCAGCTACCTATGTTGCCCGCGCCTTCGTACGCGCAAAATGAAATTCAGCAGGAACCGTACATTTTACTGCGATAAAAAGTAGCCTCTGTGTTATTCTGAGTCTTAACTACTATACTAAATTGTGTCAAAATCCGTTCAATAGTTATTGCCTGAAAGAGTAACAAACATCCACACATCCATACAAACTTCCATGTATATAATATTAGTAAGGATTTCATACTATAACGGCACAACCCATTACTCGTTACCCTAAGTTGATACAATATAATATTTGTGACCAGAGCTCAGCCTTATAAAGACTATGGGTACGGACGCGTAACGCTTTTTAGAATATATTATTGAACTCTCAACAAACAATAACTAACTGACACCAGTGAGATGAGAAAATGGCCAAAACGAATAGTAAGAAAGAGAAATAGAAGATTAATACTAAATAAAACTTTGTACAGAGCTCATTGACGGGTGCATAATAAAACGCAACTAAAACTGAGTGTGCCAATTTTTACGAACGCCTGTTGAAGTTTAATATCATGTTATCTCTCTCGCTCTTCGTATTGACGAGAGAGAACGCCTGATATTTAGACAAACGATTAACACTAACAGGCGTTGGTGAAATTTGTCAAAAACTCAGCCACCTAAATCGCAGACTATCACTGTCTATTTGGCATGACAAGGACAGCATGAGACTCGAGTGCTCCTTATGAAGCGTTTCAGTACTCGACCTCTCGGTCGGTTAGATATATACTAGACATAATAAAATTTAACAAGAACATGACAATTGTTTATACATGCCCGGCAAGATATAAAACCAATATCCATTTGGATGGATTTAAGCGAAAAGGTGTCAGATTAACGCGTTAAAGAGCTGCTAATTGATTTGAGATCGATTTAGAACCAATTGACTTATAATTGCCAAAGACTTTATCCGTAATACGGAATAGGCAGCACATAGAAGGACAACTTTGTTATAAATTAAAATGAGCAACATTTTTGGTATAATTTGTGCGGTTCGATCGAACGCAATAGATCAAATGTGAGATCTTATCATAAAGATTACTTTCTGTGTACTGCTTATAGTTTGTAAATATAACGAATATGTGAAATTATTTAAAAATGGGATAGTTGTATTTATAAAAATTAACATTCCTTTGGACAATTATAAATAGACGGCAATATTTAGTTTTGTTGAATAAAACGTGGACGAAAAAATTCATACTATCGGACTACTATGTACTTATTTGTTATTAAAATATATTCAGTTATTTACACTATAAATATCAACCGAAACGCGTTACAATCTATTGATTTCTACGGTTGCCGTGTATACTTCTTGCAAGAGGACTTGCACTTTATTTATATTTAGCTGAACATTCTATGACCTCATATGAATATTAGCTTTTTCGTTTCTTTAATACACAAAAAGGTTACGTATTTATGGACAATGCATCGCACAACTGAAAACAAATAAAGTGCAGTTCGTTCGTTCTTTGCAAAATAGTATATGAAACAACAGCAAATAACGTAGACATGCTGTGGTACAATTCCCATGGAAATTACAATAGAAACTATACCACGGTAAGTTTTATAGAATATGTCACGTAGATTAAATACGAAAAGTCTGAAAATATGTTATATAATTAGCTAAATCTTCGTATAAAGTTTCATAAAATTTTATATGGGCCCTCATGTCCGGTGACGAAGATAACTCTCGAATAAAACTTAATGGAAGAACTGTTCAACTTAAAAGTATTCGCCGCGAACAAAACTAACAAACAACATGTCAACAACGTCGCCTAAATGCGCCACGCGTGTATACACCTACATAATTTTTGCATTCCGATAAGGCAGCTTCAATAGGAATCTTTTAACGAAAACATCTTAACGACAAAGTGAACCATCCTATGCTGCACATTTTGTCACTTACATCACTATGTTGCAATCGTCGTGAATCGTGGTGCAAGTGTCAATGTAAGTGTCAACGATAGGTTGCCTCACGTATAAATACACACATTTACAATACTGCAATTTTGGCTTGCGCCTCGCCGGGTGTGGACGCGTGCGGGCGACACCGTTGGTCCGTGCGGTGCGTTTGCGGCGCCGTACGGTTGCGGACGCCGTGATGTTGCGGGTGTTACCGGTACTAGAGGCAGCGGGCGGGCGGCGCGCATCGCGAGTGTCAGTACGCCTGCGTCGTGCTGGCCGCCGACACGCGCTCCGGTTTGAGGTTGCGCTGAAATAAAAAAAAATTACAATCAAATATTTGATCAAAATGGCGTCTAAATGCTTTACTTTCCTTTGTTTACAAAGAGGCACCAATTTTGTTATATTATATGTATGACTGATTATTAATATAGTTCTTAAAATTAACATTTTAGTAATTTTAAGAACCATATTATAATCATGAACTTACTGGCAGATTTTTGTAATCCTTTAACCGGGTTCCAGACTTGAAATAGGAAATTTTTTACATGTTTTTAATATAATAGAATTTAAAAAACAATATTTTAGTATTAAACCTGAAAGTCATGGTCATGATGAGATTGTCAATGACATTAAACGTTATCATTACAAGTGGCGTGAGATTGATAAGATGTAACGTCACGTGACATCATCATCAACAGCCGTACTTCGTATAGCTTTTGACATTTTCTTTCTCCTCAATGCAAGGTGGATAAGGCCATCGTCCACCACGCTAGCCCACTGGTTCCCACAAAGTTCTAAAATTGACCCAGAGTCACAATGAAGATAACAATGAAATAATTGGCAACTTGTCACATTAAATTATATTTGCTGTCACCAAAAGGTCAATCCTAAGAATCGCCGGGTATAGAAGTTATGAGCAAGAATATTAACAGTTTTTCTATGGAAATGACAGACGAGACATTAAAAACTGTTGGTCGGTGTAGGTAGTAGGTGTATGTGTAGTTTTTGGTGTTGAAATTGTAGGTATACGCCTGCAATTTCAATGCACGGAGGTACGAAGTTCCACAATCGTGGGGGCGGAAACAAAGCTCCGCTACAACTCTGATCTATACCTACACCTACTCACCTACAACATCAACCTAACTTCATACACCTACAGTTCCTACACCAACAAATACATTTACACCTACATCTCCACCTACTGTGATTTTGGATTTTATTCTTGCTTATAACTTCTATACTCGGCGTACTTCAGGGTTGTCCCTTTGGTGACATCAAATATAATTTAAAGTCAATTCATTGGTGAACATTTCATTGCTGTCGACTCTGGGTTTTTTAGTATGGATTTTTGACATGTCCTTTAAAATACAGAAAATACTCAATTATCCGGACTAATTGTTGTCGGTGGGCATCAGCTATCTAGCAAACATATTGCTAGATGGCTTGATAGCGGTGCTAGAACAGGGTTTCCCAACTTTTTCTTAACGAAATAGGATTATAAAATATAATACTTTATTTATTTCCATACAAATATATTTTTAATGTAACTTACCGAAACATGTCTAATAGTGACGCCTCGTTAAGGCGTCAATTAATATTTTCGATAAAAAAAATACCTATGTTGAATTTGTGGTTTGCTCCCTTGACATCTCTCTACTTCCCCCCTTGGGAGCCGCGCCCCACTGTTTGGGAACTTCTGCTAGAAAGCAGCCATAGGAACTACCGTACATTATATCTATAGTGCTCTGCGGCGGTAACTCACCAGCTGGTCGTACTGGTGCACCATCTGTTTGATGTGGTTGAGCTTGCGGTGTAGGTAGTTGACGCGCCGCCTCTCGCGCTGATAGGCGGCGTCGTTGCGCGTGCGCTGGTACTCCTCCACGATGCGCTGCTCTATACTCTATGTATGATATAAATAAATATTTTATTGCTCTTAATTTCTTTACAATATTATTATATTATTTCAGATAAGAGTTGTGTGTCATAAAGTAGAAATTGTGCATGAAATATTTCCCTCTTTTACAAACTACGATTTCATCATTTGGTATAATAAACAGGACTGGAGGGGTTAGGGGCCTTGAAGTCGAAAAGAGGGTTTTTGATATTTTTTCTGCCGTTAGGGGGCAGACCCAACTCACACAAAGCGTCATCTGGTGTCATCAAGTGGTATCAAAAACGGTCAATAAGAATTTTCGACTCTTTACCTGTCACCAGCAACGCAATCGCGCTATTATTTACCGTTTGAAATCAGGTTCAATTCTGCTTTGGTTGTGATTCAGTTTCGGTTCGGTTCCGATGCGTCTAATCAGATTTCAGTATCGCACTCTCCTTTCAAACGTAACTCAACCTCAGACAAAACTCTAACGAAACTTTCGATAAACATTAGGGATGCGAACCTAATATTTGTGTAAATATCTATGATTTTAGCATAAATGAGCATTGATTTTGATTGCACACTAGCACTAGTTGCTTTGTGGTCTATGGGTGTTTGTCAAAGACATCACCGAGGCCACCATAATTTGAATATTTGAATACCTTTTCATGAACATACAATCGGATAACGTAAAGGCATTTCTTTTTATGCGATCACTTAAATTTTCGCGTCTGGATACATCTTGAGCCATCGTTGTATCAAAGTTAAAAATATCACATATTTCGGTAAATTCATTTTGACCTTATATTCTCAACAATTAAAAACACCAAAACAAGAAACGTTTCAGAAACGCGTGAGAAAAAGTAGCATCGTTTTCAACTTTTTATTTTGACAGCGTTTGCACTTGGGCTGCGTTGCGGCTGCGTTCCAACTATCTGTCAAAACATTAGCGCGATACCGAATCATTAAAAAACTCGAGAAACGTTTGCGGTTCAACTGATAAAACTTAGTGCGATTGCCCTGCAACAGCAAGCACTTGGTAGCACGACGCACGGTCCTTGTGTCAAAAAGCTGTCAGATGTCACGAATTTATAAACCCTCTTTGGCCGATAATAATTTATATTTTTTAAAGTTTGAACTTTATGTTCTTTTGCCTCTTAGATGTGGCTTTCCGCTTACGCTTTATCAATTTTCCTTCCTAGTGACGCATTTTCATGCCTAAAAATAATTTCATTGATTTCAGTTATTCGACATTATCTATTCATACACATTTAAATAACGCACTACAATGTGTCGAATTTAAAATAGCCTCCTTCCTTCGTCACTTGTTTATCAAAACAACAAATATATATAGAGATTTCGCGAAAACAAAACTAATGCTTCATTAAAAAAAACGTGATCACACATGTTTTCCTAATACGTATAGATAAGACATACACGATAATGATTATAATTGCAAATCTATATCAATAATATTTATATACAATGTCCGTAGCAATGTAAGACTTTGGAAGCATTACATGTCTAAGATTATGATTATTTATTTGGGTTTTTCAGCTCGTTTAACATTATGGTTGCACAATTTTATATAAGTTTGTTCAAAATTACAGATATTTTGGGCTTATAATCTACTGCTTACTATATTAATCTATTAAAAATTAGAAAAACATATTTTATTGTGCTAAATAAATTACATTGCACTCTCTAGGCGTTGAGGTTATTTACCTCACAGAAACAGCTGATTCAAAGGGGAAGCAAAGAGTTCGCCTAAATAACATCTATACAATCAGATGTGTGAGGTCAATGCCCTTGACAGCACCATAAAAAGCATACTGTAATTTTATCTCGTTTTCTTCTCGAAATTTTTACTTATTTTCTACCTGCCTGCGTCTCTTTACAAGCAGTAGGTCATATTATGTCCTAAATATCCGTACAACCTTATGTAAGGCCAGATGGCGTAAAAGGAACACGCTCTATTTTTCTCTTGAAAAGGAACACATTTTTTATGAGCCACTAAAAGCATATTGTGCCGAAAAATATAATTAAAACCAGGATTTTAAACATAGCTTGCGCAATATTTTTATATAAAACCAAGGTTTTATATATTTTTATAGAAACCCATTAGTTTAAAAGTAATTTATAAAGCAACGTAAAATCTATTTACATTTATATGAATGTAATTAGAACGAATTCCTTTGAAGTGTGACGCATTGAGCGCCTTTCAGAAAAATCGTATTGGCCTTGTGTTCCTAGCTAACCTTGCAATAAGATCACCTTGTTTCAATAACTTGTCGTCGCAAAAACCCGATTCACACTTCATAAATAATGCTTTTGATAATACCGATAGATATCAACGATGTTCCGAAATTGGACATTTTTAAATGTACTTTTCTATACTAATATTATAAAGAGGAAAGATTTCTTTGTTTGTTTGCATCTCCATTAGTTTAATGGACCTATTGATGAAATTTGGCTCATATATAGATTAGACAACGGGGAAGGACACAGGCTACTTTCTATCGCGGCAAAATGTTCGATTCCCGCAGCATTTCCTTTCGCGTGCACGAAATCGCGGGAAATATATCTAGTACACAAATAAAAGCGAAATTAAGAAATATCAAAAAATACTTGACATTTGGAGGGTGGTAGTTAATAGCAAGAAGACGTCCGCTAAGAAGGTATTTTCGAAATTCACCCTCTATGGGAATGACAAAGTTTGTATAGAAACATAAGATTTATCGGTAGCCACGACGAGAAAAACGGTTTTATTACGATCACCTTCGAAAATATATGTCCCTTCTGCTATAAATAAAAACTTTGACATTGGATATTATTGTATATATTAGACGAACCACATTGATTTTAGGGCGGAGACGATGCTTGTTATACAATAAGCACTCATTTTATATGGTCATGATAATTTGCATTCGAACTAGATAAAAAATCACTTCGCAACAGATAGTTTGCATACACCTATGGTGTAACGCCTCCACAATTCGATTTAGAAATAAATTTAAAATAAGGAAGATATAAATACAGCGAATAAACTTTTGTATTGCTTTTATAATGAAAATTCAACAACATAATATTCTAGTCGCGATGCATTTTTGGATCCATTCACAGATTTTTATAAGCTACCTACTAACCTAATGTTAAGTGCATATTTTGACCGAAACCACTAACAGACAAGGTATTTGTATAGATTACCGTTAAAAGTAACGGGCACTACCTACAATGTAGTGACACTTATTTTAGTTTTCTCAAGCGCAACTCTGCCACGCGCGCATTTTTCGCGTACTGATTTTTTAGGGAATGATCCGATACTTTAACGACTTGGGACTTGTCTGACTCACCCGGTGCTGCGGCGATTTGGGCTCGGCGCGCTTGAGCTGCTGCTCGAGGCGCGTGAACAGCTGCGCCACGTCGGCGACGCGCGCGTACTTCGCCTGGTACTCGGTGTACAGCTGCGCGAACTCGTTTTTGTACGCACGCCGCGTGCTAGTGCTGGTTATTGGCGGGTATTGCCTGGAAGTACCAATAAATATTTAATAATTATTCATTAGTATACAAGCCGTCTGATATGCGCCACCTTCATGCCACTGGCAATAATTGAACAAAACCTAAAAATAATAATAATTAGAATCATACATTTTTTTGGACTTTGAGTTGTAGTCAACATAGTGTGTTCACATTGAGTGCCTTTACATAACATTATGTTATGAAGACCTACTTCTTGAAAGTAGGTTTTCGTAACATAATATTTAAATAGCAATTTTTTTGTAAAAAATCAGACATTTTCTTTGGTGTCAAGTGTCAACTGAAAAAAAAAGTATATTCTCTTATATTACTTAATAACATTTACCTTTCAAAGTCTTCTAATTCAGTCATATTCTCATCGGGGACAGACGTTAACGCTGTATTTTCTAATGGTTCTGTATTTGTTATATCTTTGACTGAAATTTAAAAACAAACCAATCAATTCATTGCTTGTTTAAAACAAACAAAATTAATAAGTTTTTGAAGTTATATGTGTTTGGAAAAAATATGAGAGTATTTTTTCCAAACACAAATATGAGAGTAAAATTTGCGCACCACCAACAGTTAAAAAGCGACAATGATGTAGTTAGCTGATAACTGTCACTCATGTTTCCGCGAAAGCCCCAAAGAAGTGTAACTTCTCACGCGTGTACCTACATAAGAACACACGTTTTTTAGTATTAATAGTTTTTTCTTTTACTTACCTGGAATTGTATTTTGTTCTACCGGGGGACTATTACTACTAAAACCGTTCGCCTTAACAGGACTGCGACAGAGATCTTTGACCGTGGTGAAGGTGAGACTATATCCATTGTCTTTTTTAGCTGAAACAAAAAGAAACATGGTATTTACAATATAAATTGTAGGTACGTAAAAAATAATTATAAGTTGTAACGTATCTTAAGTGACTAATACATAAAATAGCACCGATTATGGTTACCATTATGTTTTGGTAACCCTAAGTTTTCCATCAAATTATAGAGATTCCTGGAAACAAGGTTATGACTCTAAAATCCCAAAATCTAACTCATTTTTTCTAGTCTAGTCTACTAATTTCAGTATTTCTGGGTCTGTCCAGTATTATTTCCTGCATTCATATCACCAACCACATTGTTACAAACTAACAATATTTATATGTGACTAAATATTATCCGAGTCAGTATAATCTAAAACATTAGCTTACATGTGATAATTTTAAAATGAAGTCGATAGGAATCGCGTTCTTAACAGCACGTGTCGTTGATCTAGACTAAAAACTTTAGTAACGTCATAAGTATACAATTTACAGAGGTATTTCGCATATTTAGTACCCGTGGTACCAGTTGGTGATGATAATGATGATATTCAGGGGCGTATTACCTGTGGGCTCGGCGACGGAGTTTTTCGCCTTGACTTCCTCCGCAGGGAGGGACGCCAGGGGGCGGCAGTAGCTACTCAACATCAGGTGCGCGGTCTGGTCGTCTCCCACTTTGTCTGGAATCAAAATGACGGATATTTAATTTATGTAAATAGATTGAACATGTTGGTTAACTTTCTTATTTAACTGTAAAGTGTATTTTGAATGCCTAATGTTTATAATAATGCCTATGATAAAAGAAAGACTGACTATAAAACAAATCACTTGAGCATGTTTTCATGAAATTTCTAATCTAATAATAATCGCCCTGTGGTCAAAATTTGACCATAATTCAAATATTTATATTTAAGTTCATCTTTTTAGCGCTCTTTTTCCTCTTAGATACGCAATAAAAAATAAGTAAATGTCTATGGTATGTGAAAGAAATAAGGACAATTATTGGTCAAACCAACACCTATTGTTATTATACAATGCTTAGTAAGTGAGGTAGTGTGTGTAAGTTTTTTCCGAAATATTTAGTTTCCGAAATATGTTAAATTATGAAAAATATAAATCTTGTGAAATATGAGTTCTATTATTCTCATACACAATATTACTGTCAAGGCAAAGTTCAGGGTTGCCAAACAAAACATCATTTTAAATATATTTCGTATAAGTATTTTCATAAGTATTTTCTAGTTGCCAAACCTGAACTATATTGTTTTGTCTTGATTCTGTAGTGATGACCTTTTTATGATCAGTTTATAAATATATTTTTTTATATATCCTTCCCATTGCAAATTATATCTTAAAGATACCACAACACGTATCACATTTCTTTGTTAGTCATACTCATAAGTATGTATTAAGTATAAGACCGGCAAAACGTATTGAGTAACGAATTGAATTAGACCGCGATTTTTGTAATATTATAAATATTATGTATCACTGTTTACCAACAATTAACAAATTACAATTGTAGATTTGTTTAAGAACGCGTGTGGTATATAAGTGCGTTATTCTGTTATGTGACATTATTATAAATACATATTTCTTCAATAACGTCCTTTACACTACAATATAATACATTGTTTTATAGAAATAATATAGAATGTTCTAAAAAGAAAATTTAATTTAGAAGAAATAAAATATTATGTAACGTTACTGATTTGCTAATTGTGAAGTCATCAACCGTCTGGACCTGTTTCACAATATTCTAATAGCATATTGAAAAGTTTTGTCGCTACTTACTTTATATCGAGCGACAGAGACGATAAAACGTTAAGTATGAAGCGGGCTTTAGCGATCACAACGCAAGATCGCGACCGCAACCACACCGAGTAGACAACAGGGGGCTTACCACGAACAATTGACAACTACGTATCCGTAGCGTTATCGAACGAGAATTGTATGAATATCATGACAGCGCATTTCTAACAATTAACAGTTGTCAAATGTAGCCCAGGGGCCCCATATAATTTATACGGCTGATACTGACCGTTGGAGCGGTCGTCCTCGTTGTCGGACGCGTGCCGCTCGCCGGACGAGGTGGTCGCGTAGCCGGACGACGGCGGCGACGGACGGCGGTAGTGGGATATGCGCTGCTTCTTGCTGGTGGGCCCCGCCTCGTCCGCGCCAGGTCGCTTGCCGGGCGACGCGCGCGGGGATAGCGAGTTGGCCGAGTCGCTGCTGACGGGCGGCGTTAGGTTTTGAGGTTTCCGCCTGGTGGGTAAGAAATAATCAAAGTTAAAATCTATAGCCGACTACACAAACTATATAGCCTATGTTACCATGGTTATTCATTATTACAAATCTATTGACACCTCCTTCGTTAAAATCGGATCAGTAGTTTAGGCGCTACGATGGGACAAACATGCATAGTGTTTTAGGTAGGGGTAGGTAGGCAGTAACTGAATACGTAGAATACAATTTCTTATAAAATTAAAATTAGCCACGAAGACCTTACTATTTAATTACTTTAGACCTATTAATATAATATAATTTTGTACAACGAAAGTTTTGACGCAATTTAGTATTTGGGAAATTGGAACGCGGCATTTTGCATAAACCCTGCACTGACCACAATTGTTAAAAACTTAGGACAGTCCTCGTGTTATATGTATAATATAAGTATAAAATATGTTTGAATAATATCTAAGGCAAGAAACCTTAATGTGTAATATGTATCTGTAATTAAATTGTATGTAACAAACAAGTAATGTTGCAAAAAGTATAACAAAAACTTGTTTACATTTGTTACAATATAAACTTATACTTTATGCGAGACGATCTTGTATATAATATAATCGGTATCTCGACAACGGCTACTAGTATTACCATGAAATTTAGTATGTAGGGAGTTTTGGGGAAAAAAATCAATCTAGCTTCTTATCCCTTAGAAACTGCGCATTTTTAAGCAATATATGTTTTTTATTTCGTCGTTCAACAATATATCAAATAATTTCGACTCTCTTACGTCAGTCTGATTGCCAGCTTGGTATGCGTACCTACGTGGCTACGTATAATTTTTTCATTGTTTGGAAATATGGAATGTGGTGGGTTATAATCCCGGTAATTTTTTTTGTGATTCTTATTATTTCTTTTTCTTATTATTATTTTATCGTTCTACTAAAACACCGAGCAAAGCTCGGTCTCCCAGGTACTAATACATACAACACAACAAATACATAGCTATAGGTACTATTCTGTATGTCGTATTATCTCATACGCTACTACTGTATGGAACATGTTTTCATAATTTTAATATAAATAACAAGAATGCCCTTGAAAATATATATCTTTAAATATGTTTGCCAATGAGAAATAATAATGAGAAATAAAAATATAAGCCACTTACCGTGACGAATATTCACACAATAAATATTAAATTCGAAAAATTATGATCTATGTGGTATGCAAAGCTCGTTGTTAGAAAACAGAACGGCTCCCGAATGGAAGAATTCATGCAACTTCTATTATTTTTATATTACCTCTTAAGCATTCTCTTCTCCTCCTCGGTGTAAAAGGCCCAATCCTCGTTCACATCGTTCCAAACGTGCCTACGCAGATGGTAACAGTTGTCTTTGAGCGTGCCAATCTCTGGCAGGATCTTATTCACCATGGCCCGTTCCTTGTCTTTCAGTCCCTCTACAAATCACAAAGGAATATCAATCAAGTTAGCCATATATGAACCACATCATATTATCAGAACTGGTTACAGCCTTACCACCACTGAGTCTAGAGTACAGTTCGGGCTTCTTGAAAGGTTTCAATGCTAATAATTGTATAAGTCTTTCTCTGAAAATAGACAAATAAATATATATTAGTGTGGTAACATTTGGGCATACATAATTTTAGTAAATGTATGTTGTCTTTTGAAAAATGTGATTATGAATTACTATGAAGGTAAACGGTATCGGACAGTAACTTTTGAAGTAATTTGAAAATAGCCTATTACGCGTTTATCATTACGGAACCCTCCTTAGATCATGTCCTGACATGCTCTTGGTTAGGTTATTTTAATTGTTCATATATCGTAAAATATACATATGTACATTCGTTTTTATTAAAATCATAAACAGTCTCTATAGATACAAAATAAATTTTGGCGAGTCGTTAGAGAAAGTAGGAAAATGCCTAAAGAGATTTTTATTGTTATACTTAAATGCGCTTCAGTATTCGTTGTAACTTTCAACAGTTAAATGAAAACTTTTCTTTCAATGATTTAAAATGTTTATTTCAATGGCTCTCTCCTTTTAAATATTTTTGGAATTTGTGCACAAAGTTCATATTACATATTTTTGTTAAGGATTTTATGTGTGGTCTACGTATTTTATATTATATGAGAAAATAAATTTGTATGGAAATCGATGGAACTGATGAAAATAAATGAGCTTTATTTCAAAAATATGTGCTGTATATATTTGATTGTTAAATTCAGGAGCTCCAACACCTCCTTCGATGTTATCACACATCAAAACATAAAGGAGAGATTTTTTTTTGCATACCAGTGTAATTTATTACCTAACAAACTTATAAATAAAAATGGTTGGATTATTGAAATAATGTTGTAATTGCATTTTTTTGTGTTCCAAAAAAGTAATTACATTGTTATGAAACTTTCAATTGTATTCACGACCAATGACCACATAATAATACATTTATAATTTATTATATTAAAGAAAAATGGGTGATTATTGCATTGAAATTGAATTTAATTACCATAAAAACAATTAAAAGGAATACACACACTAATTTTATAAACTGACAATGTTTGTATACATATTTTGTGTAGAATCATAACTTCTATAATTACTTTAATATTATCAAACACATTTCGTTATATTATTTTTCGTGTATTGCATTTTTATAGCAATTTAGTAAAGACCATAAAATTAATTGTGACTAGCGATATGATTTATTGCGTACGTCCGAAAGCATATTTTAGCTTTACTGAAATATATACATTATTTTTAACATACTAATTCAAGTGGAAAACAAGTGGCCTTTAAACAAGTATTTATCTTGAGTAAATTATCTTTAAACAGCCTGTTAACGAACAATAACCTAATTTTTCCTTGAAAATGTAATACAAAGTTCATTTGTGAAAGTCAATCACGTCTGTCTCTCAAAATTACATTGCCAATTATTCTAAACAGCGTCGATGGATGTTGCTATGTTGTTAGAAGAAACCTATTATTCTTTACTAGTACTTTTTAATATTTATTAGAAAATTATGTGCCGAATATACGGTTCAACTTACTACTTCAAATTTTCAATGGTGGTGATGCACTGTAATGTTGTAAAAACTTGCAATAAAACCAATTAATATTGAGTATAAAACCATCTTAGCTATGTCGCGAAATCAAGTTCCTTCATATTACCTAATGATTTTCGATTTCTTTAATTATTATCTACCATTTTAGAGTTCCGTAGTTCACGTCTCGGAAACCTTATGGTTTCGTCATGTCCGTCCGTCCGTCCTTCGTCGTCATCCGACGCTAAGTCTTTGGCTTACCGTCCAAACGGTAAGTGCTAGAAATTCTATTTAACAACCTTGTTTGACTGGGAGTTTTTTCATCGCCTTGAGGTTAAGCATTATTTTTGCACAACCTTGGATACGCATGAGTCAGTTGCAGAGAACACTAATCGCCATGTAAGTACGGATCGTATTACAAAACCAATAATGGAAAGCGTGTGATTGTCATGTCATCGATTTACATATTTGTCCAACAAAGTTCCAAACTCATGGTGTTTGTAAAATTACTTTGTGTCATATTTTTTGGAATATGGTTCTAGAAGTGTCTATGCAGGTACGCACTTTTATATAACTATTGATGAGTACTGTTATGAATAGATTAAATTAGGAAACTAGATAATAATAGACAGTAATTGAAGTGTTTCTTGAGCGTAATAATGTAATTGAATGCAATGACCACTATATTACAAGTCACTTAGTAAAGTACCTATACTTTAATGTATTTTTTTTTAAAGTTATTTTCACATGTTTGTGCCGTAATTTGGTAACACTTTCTGTGTACTACCGCAAAATATCAAAGTTGCTTTTTATTTGATAGCGTTTCATTCCTACATACGACGTGTTGAACGTAGAAAATTGCTTCGTAATGATTTTGGTCATAAAATAAGGGTATTGTTATCGAAATGCTAAGACGTCAACCTCTATTATAACATTAATTCATCACAGTTATTATCGTGTGATAAATTTTATGACGAAACGAGAAGTTTCCGACATCAGACACGTGAATAAGTCGCAATTAAAATGTTTTGCAAAATTAAATCATTTACGACACACAATATACAAATACAATACAAATTGTGTTGCTTTATAGTTTCAAAAGTTTTAGTTTAACTCCAAACAATAATTTAGCTTATTAATGGGGTTCCTAATTCCTTATGTTATTTATAGGGCCTGTTTCACAATCGCCTTGTAAATGTCGAAGAGCTTACCCGGAAGTTTTGTCGCTGCATACTTTATACCGAGCGACAGAGACAAAACATGCCAATAAGCTATCTGACACTTATCAGTAGATCTTGTGAAACAAGCTTAATGTTCAATTATGGCTACAGTAAGTTGCAATAAAATCGGTGCATTATTTCATACTAGCTGTTTCCCGCGGCTCCGCCCGCGTAAATACAGTATCACTCGGGAACACTACTTTTTCGGGATAAAAAGTAGCCTATGTTTTAATCCAGAGTCTAAACTACTACCATACCGAATTTCATCGAAATCCGTTCAGTAGTTTTTGCGTGAAAGAGTAACAAACATCCACGCTTTCACATTTATAATATTAGTAAGGATTATTTTGTTATGAAAATCTTATATTAAAATTGAAGCATCATCAGTTGGATTAAAGGCAATAGGTACTCACTTTATGGGTCGCCTGCTTAAGTCTGGGTTAGGTGGAGGCCTTTGCGGCTGATGGGGGTTCGGTTGCGGCAGATTTTGTTGCTGCTGTGACAGGTGAGGTGCTAGGGGTTGGGGCCGACTCGCGGGCGGAACCACGGGTCGTTCGACCCTGTCCAACTTCTCGGGTCGATCGGGCCGGTCGACCCTCTCGGGTCGCTCGGGTCTCTCGGACCGCTCGGGTCGTTCCGGCCTCTCCTGCCGTTCCGCCCGCTCCATTCGCTCGGCCAACGCGCTCGGGCCGTTCGAATGTGGGTACGCCGATCGGACCTTCACCCTCCTCCCGATGTCTGTCTGATTCGGCTTAATGACACGAGTGCTGAAAGTTACAAAAGCTTATGCAATAGATTAAAACATTACTTTATCTAACTAGGAAGTCACTCCGGACGAAATATCACTGTCGAATTCTCGTAACTATTGTTTGGTATTTGCATATCTACAAGGCTAAGGCTGGGCTTATGCATGCGTAAAACTAAAAATGTTCAGCCGTCAACGGTAAACGCATTAGAAAATAATAAGTGTGTTACTCGCACACAAAACCGCTACCGTGTGAATTTCATTCAATTCTTTTAGTTATTTTAAACTGTGGCACTAAAATTGTCTACTAAAACCAGACGTTATTGCTACCATGAATCATAATCAACTTAACAACTTAATTAGGTTATACCAGTACGAAATACTAAATCTAAGTCACTATGTTATATCTGAATAGTCGATATCACAGGGCGATCGTTATGTTTTTACTAAGTAATTTGTAATTAGTGTGATAACCAGCTGTTGCTCAGACCAGATATAGATCTTAGCCCCTTCTACTAGGACAAAAGCAGCGCCAGCCGCGTGGATCCATACAGCAACACGCGATTTCGAATGTATAGAGCGGTCGCGCTGCTGCCGCAGATAGTGTGCCGCTTAGGTGTATCAATTAAGAAGATATCCCGTCCTCATCATCATAATTACCATTTGCTCTGCTCCGCGGCTATCGTCCGCGACATGCGGTCCTTGGTCGCCTCGTACGAGTCGTCGTTCGCCTGCACGCGCATACGCCGCGTGAGCGGGCCGCACGCCTCGAGACGCCGTTGACCACCATTCCGGACGCATTCGAACGAACCCTGCAATCATTGATGTCTGATTAAGGCCCTTTTTGAGCAGCATAGGGCTGGGGACGGTACTATAACGCGAAGGAATCACAATAGATCCACTTGGATCGCAGGGACCTCAGGACTCGATTATGACCTGGCTTCGGAAAAAAGCCCCTTTCTATTGGAATGAAGCGATGTAGATATATTGGTCTTACTTTACCTCAGGGAACTTAAGTGCGACGACGCAATATCACAAACGCGCGGCTGTTAAACGTGCGTTTTTTAATCGCTGCAAAAGTCGCAATGTAAGTCGGACATATTAGTAGTGTAAGGTACGAGGGCGGGTCAATAAGTCCGTGACTTTTGGAATAAAACACAGATTTTTTGATAAATAAATCATTTTATTTTTCAACGTAGTCCCCCTTGAGCTCTATACACTTTGTCCAACGCTTCTCCAATTTTTTTATCCCTTCCAAAAAATATGATTTGTCGAGGTCCTCAAAATAGGCCTTTGTTTGCGAGATGACTTCATCATTGGAGTCAAATCTTTTTCCACCGAGCCATTTTTTCAGGTTTGGGAACAAGAAGTAGTCACTCGGAGCCAAATCTTGAGAATAGGGTGGATGTGGGAGCAATTCATAGCCCAATTCATGGATTTTTGCCATGGCAACTGCACATGTGTGCACCCTTGCATTGTCTTAGTGAAAAATAACTTTTTTCTTGGCCAAATGAGGTCGGTTTTTTTTCAAATCCTCATTGAAGCGGTCCAATAAGTTGGCATAATATTCCCCATTAATTGTTCTTCCCTTTTGAAGATAGTCAATGTGGATTATCCCACGTGCATCCCAAAAAACAGTCGCCATAACTTTATTGGCTGACAAACCCACCTTGGCCTTCTTTGGCGCCGATTCACCCTTAGAAACACACTGTTTTGACTGTTGTTTGGTCTCTGGTGTATTGTGATGGATCCATGTTTCGTCCACGGTTAAAAAACTCCTCCATATTGTGATTAAACAACGCCAAACCTTCCTGTGAAGTTGTTACACGATTGCGTTTGTGGTCGACTGTGAGCAAACGCGGCACCCTTCTTGCGGAAAGCTTTCTTATGCCCAAGTGATCATTCAAAATGAAACCACTGAGCCATGCGAGATGCCTATGGCTTCCACAATCTCTTGCACTTTAAATCTTCGGTCGGCCAACACCATATCGTGAATTTTTTCGATTGTTTCGGGTGTAGAGACCTCAACTGGGCGTCCAGGACGTTCGGCATCTTCAGTGCTTGTAAGGCCACAACGAAATTCAGTAAACCACTTTTTTACCATTGAAATCGATGGTGCAGAGTCTCCATAGTATTTATCAAGCTTAGCCTTGGTCTCGGTAATGGTTTTTTTTCGCAAAAAATAATGCTTAATAAGCACACGAAATTCACTTTTTTCCATTGTTTCCTTAAGTTACTGGATAGTCTGATAAAGATAGCTGTAAAACACAAACTAACTGACGCAGCAAGTTCAAATTTTGATAGGAGTCAACTAACAGATGCCTGTTGACAGGAGTAGTGTTGCTTTTTCAGTAAGGAGGTTAGAAATTCAAAAAGTCACGGACTTATTGACCCGCCTTAGTACCTTAACACTACTAATATGTCCGTGATTTGGCACCGGCCGTTTCGAGTCATAGACAAATTCCCTCCCAGAACTTTGCCCTCATATCAATCAGATGCTCTCTCCCTTTTAGCCGAAACATTCAATATTATGGACGAGTTGTGATATAAGACTCCACATTCCATATACGCCATGACCCATATTATGTTTTTGATCTAGGCTCGGACCAAATAAAAAACTGAAGACACCGTTCCGCGAACCACACAGGGAGGCCCGGCCGGTCTAACCTACGACTCGCCGTGCAATTTTCCTGTATTTTTTTATTACTTAAATGAATAATACTCTAAAAAATAAGACAGTTTACATAAGGAATAGTACACTAAAAATCAATATTATTACAGATATTGCGGAGTGTTTGAAGCGCTTCTGTGAGTCTTATGAAAACGACTCATATAAAAGTCGTACAAATAGATGACAGTTGTCCAATTTTCGAACATTACGTAATATAACCCTATAAATATCTAATTTTATATTATACATATTATTTTACCTTCATAGAATATATTTTATTTTATAAATACTATAATATTATTATTATTCTTAAAATCTAGAAAAAAAATTGACTCGCCCCGCGCTCGTGAAGATGTTATTTTTAATTTCAATCAAAAAGATTAGGTACTTATCAATATTATTCCAAAAACATGTTCGATTGGGAAACGGAAAAATACGAAATAAAAATCTGAATTATTTTCTTGTTAGATCTTTTTACACCTCATTTACGTAGTCGGGTTATATTTTTAACTTATTTTTTTATGTATGCAGTGCACGCGCACAGGCACTAAATACATAAAAAACCGACCTTAGTTTTTGTTTGACGAAGTTCTGTCTTCACTTTTTTATTTGGTCGGAGGACCTAGGATACCTCGCAGATAAAATCTTCTGATGATCTCTGATTTCTTCAACCGTAATTACCCCATTTCAACTGTAATTACATATAGTAAACATTCCACAATGGACTTTTACATTTTTTACCTACAATCAAAGAAGTCGATGTTCAATTAAGGCATGTTTTTATTATAAATACGTGTTCAATCATATTTAAACGCCACAAAACTCTCAAGGACGAAATAAATTTATATAGGATTTCATAAAGTTTAAGTAAGTTCGTAATATATACCAGTACTAATTAATATTATAGGTAATTTTTTTTTTCGAGTTTTGTAGATATTTGGTAACTTGAGTTACTCATTCCCAATCTTTAACCTAAAAAAAAATATTTATTTCACGTTGAGTTTACAAACATTCCGTGATTATTTTTGTCATCTTGTAAAAAGAGTTTTATCGACAATAGATAGTTGAGCATTGTAAGCCCTTCAAAAACAACATGATAAATTACGCAAACACTGCATTGTAATTATAAAGCATCGTTAAGAGTCGTTAGGCTTTGCCTAATTTTAACGTTAAAATTAATTAATTAACGAAAGAGCTAAGCAACACGTTAGTGTCTCGGTGAAAGTGTAAATACTTGTTAGATTCTTCCAACTTCCCGTACTCACTTTATGCAGCTCTTATTGACACAAATACTTAGAAGATTCTAGTTACTACGGCAGAATATCGACAAGATACATGTAGAAAATAAGAAACATATAGAAAGATCATCAACAAGATGCAACTAAGTCTTGATGATAAGAAATCAATAAACATACGACAAATTAGTCAGAAAGTTACGGCAGAGACAGTTCCGCGACCTACTAACCTACACAAATGTTAACGACGGTGGCACAATGAAGAATCGCACTTGGAGTATAAACTTGCCGTGGAAATTCTGTGAGTAGTAAAAAAATTTTTAAAAAAACCAATAGTTTATTCAATAATTGTGTTACATATTACATGCTTGATAACCAAAACGTTACAAGTCTCGAATATAATACCGCTTTAATACAGGAATAGTTTGGATCATACAAGAAAGATCTAGAAGATTAGGAGTTACGACATTGGCCTGTAAAATTAATATGAAACGACCAGTGATAGCCTTGTAACATAGGAAAATTTAGAATGAAACATTGGCAAAAGACATAGTAAGGATACTGTTACAATAATGGAAAATATGACGTAGATATGAGTCACTGAGGTAGTGTACGTAGGTACATGAAAGATGACAGAGACATCGCTGAAGAATCAATTAATGCTAATTAATAACGCAGTCAGAAAATTGAGCATTATTAAATATTGGTCGACACCTAACCTAATCTAATGGGCGCATTAGAATATTGTTTGAACAATTGTACTCTTATAGAAGCAGCTCCCGAGTAAATGTTATGTTGTTAATATTCAAATTATGTTTACAGTTTAAATGTAAACCTTGCCACGATTGCGCATTGTCAAATTATAAATGTCTTAAGAATATATTTTCTATAGGTATTATGTTTACATAACGTTTAATTGTCTCGAGTTGCGTAAGAAACATTGCAACTTTCTGTTTATTTACGTAAATAGGTGTACTTAAATATGTTTATTTATTGTAATAAGATTTTCATAGCGATGAAGTAACTAAAGGGTTAATCTTGTTACATCGCTTGTGCGTAACTTAAGTCATAGGAGTTCTTGTCAAATGGTTAGTCTCTACTAAATTTGTTGATAGTTTATATCCAATTAAAATGAATTGCTTCTTTTAAATTGCGACATCATAGTATTATTCACATATTATTTTGGATCAAAGAGTATCTAATATAACTTATCAGAGGCGAAGGGTCTAAAGAACTCCATACTTATCGGCTTCTCTTTCAGATTACCTCATGAAGACCTCCAGCCAAATCTAATACTTATATAGAAAACATAATATCTTATACAAGTAAGGTCGGACAAGCGATAGCGCGATGTAGACCGACTAAAGCAGACCTAAGTATTTACAATTTCTTTTGGACACGACACAACTCTTGCTACACGCTTGTAACGACCTTGACCATCATACATAATATGGTGCTAAGTTTCCTTTCAAAAATCTTGCACAACTCACGTCTAGCGACTAGGACTTCCCTCTGAAGTAAAAGCACCCTTCGTCAGTGATACTTATTGCATACAAATTACCAAAATTGACTCATTGACAGATGGATGTTGTAAAGTTCACTTATGGTCAATATTTGTCACAGAATACTCTGCATGATACAAAGATTCATTACCTGTGGTCCCTCCATTTCTGCATTACTACTAATGCTAAAATGAAATGTTGATTCCCCATTGTTGCTGATCGGCGCCGGGATGGAAATTTTCTGAAAAATAAAGAAATAAAAAATTAAGATTAAAAAATTATAATTATAGATAATATGTTGTTATTCTCAAAATAATTAAAAATAGATATTTCTAAAGATTGTATTTAAAATGTTACTTTTGAAGCAAGAAAACAATTTCAAGAAGCTACAAAATGGACAGTATAATTGAGTGAACTCAAATAGAAGAACGAATCTTGAATGGTATTAATTTGTAATGTCATAGCAACGCAGCTAAGCAAATTTAGCGAGCAAACATTACATAAACGTTTTCACAAAAACTACATCAAAGTTTTACACACACTTTATAAACAAGGTTTTGTTATTAAGAGCATAAATAATATATGTATCAGTAATGTTCTTATACACAATATGCTATCTTTATGGCAATAACATAATTTATCACGCTCAACATAAAGATGCTCAAGCATATATATGGATGTGCATATATACAAATGATAAACGCATGGATTCACACAAATATGCCGGAGATGTAAGTCTAATTTGCAATGCAAGAGACGATTCACTTAATCTCATACAAACCGAAGAGATACTAAAGACTAACGGCCCGTTTCAATAACCTATCTACCAATTAATAATAAATAATAAAAAAAAAAATTGCCGGTTTTTGCGATACAAATTTCACGTTTCTAACAAATAGTTTTCGGTAGATAGGTTATTGAAACGGGCAGTAAGTGTGCATGCATTTAGCAATTAGAATTGTTTATGCAAGAGTATCTCTTTGCGTTTTTATATAAGCGATATTTTTTTAACGACGTAGAGCTATAAAGTAAGGTTCCGTACTTTCTTTTAAAAAGCTTAATATTATTGTCATTAACGAAACTCGTTTATATTTGTTGTTAGAAGTGGTGGTAGCATAGCGTTAGAAATAAAATTTGGGGTCACCGCAGTGTAATAATATTATGTAGAGCACATTTAATGATTTTATTAACCTTCATTCAGTGATTTGTATTATAGAGTTGATAAATTTTATATTTTGGTATATTTTATATTCTAGTTGTTGTAACTCGTAAATCGTAATATATCGAAATGTAATATGTATTAGTTAGTTCATAAAGAGGGCCATTAATTTTAAGGACTTTGGGTCTGCAACAGGACATTATTCAAATTAAAAAACGATCAAAAATTACCATGAAATTCAAATTTATTGGTACAGAATATACCAACTTATGCAAGCAAATTAACTGTTCTTATCGTTAGAGAGAAAATCTGAATGACATTAGTTATTTAAATAAAAACGTTAGTTATAGAAACAAAAAACCTATTGAATGTTAAAATTATCTATTTTCATCGAGTTTGCCGCTTCCAAATCGTCCTCCATAAATAATTCGCGTTCAGGTAGAAACTGATCTTTAGTGGGACGACGCAGATATAATAGCGTGGCCGTAGTATTTTTAACGTTGCTAGAGTTACATTTTATACAGCTGTATTCTACAAAACATATGGAGAACGCGTAAACAAGATGTACATACTTGAAACTTTACCTAAAATGTCACTAGCTGTACGTGTACAATTTTGGTTTTACTAATTAAAAGTGTGGTAAATTCATAAAAATGGTAAATATAGAACGATACTAGAACGTGACCTGACAATGAAACAATTTCAGTCGTTGATAAAGAAAATGTAGCTTTCGAGGGTATGAAACTGAAAAGCGAGGTGAGGCAAATTATGAAACCCATGAGAAATGAAACGCTTAAGACCATATACGGCGTTGTAGCTGGTTAGGATATGGAGATATGGGTGGTATACGTGTGAGGTGCACGTAATGCGCTACAGGGGCACAAGTGAGTAACGACTTTCATCGCCAGGAATGGCAACGTCGCGATACAAGTAACTGCCCGATCATCGTACCGTTTCACCATCACACTGTACACACACGCGATGTTCAATGAAAAACTCGAGAACGTAATATACAATTCTAATCATCATAATTATAACCTAGGGCTATATTTTTACTGTTAGTGAAGCGTCGGTTCTCCTCGCTCGCGCCAGTGGATAGTTCTACAAATTCTTAAGGAGGAACCCACGTAACGAACCGTAGTATGACCCTTCGAATATGTACAGTTTTTTTTTTACTGCAGCTCTCATCTTTATGTTTATGAATTGCATGCTAGAATATTCTTAAGCACGTTAACCTTACAATTGACATGTAGGTCCTATATTTATTGTTTCTGTTTTAAAGATATCGATGTCACCTCTAAAATTGTTATTATTTTTCACAGGTTAGTTGGAAACAGTGTGAAAATGTCAGTGTAATGTCACATACACAATATGCTATCGAATGTAGATAAGGTAAGGTGCCGTCAATCGTCCACGCGTCGTTTGGTGACGCAGCCACCTACATGCGTGGCCCAGTGCCACTTTAAGGTCGCGGTTGACAATGTCTGCCAGCACCACAATGCCAGGCAATTAACCTATTAAAAAGTGTGCTGCATTAGATTGTTGAGGCAATAATCCGATAAGTTCCAACGCTAAGTTATACGAAAAATATAGATTTTTCGTCCATCAAGGAATGGTCTTTGCACACGAATATTGAAAATCACGATGACTAATAGTTCAATGGTGTAGTTGGAAAATTTAGAGACATTCGTATGCTAAACACGAAAGATAATGAATATGGTTGTTTTTGTTTTTCTTTGTCCACATTTCCACCATTATATTTGTGTCGAGGAAACCAAACACGTCGGTGACAGCTTCAATGTAAACAAACGTGCGACTTTTCCAGCACAAAGAATACTCGAGTATTTGTGACAGATTAAACCGTATCAAACTAGTAACATTAGATGATAAAGAGTTGTTTCGCCCCCGATGAACCCAAGGTGAGGTATACTGCATTTAATTAGTGTGTGGCAGTGTGGCCGACGAGGAAAAAACCCGCCACGAGTCGGGCGCTAAGCCGTGCGGGGGAGCGCGGCGCGCGGCTTTCTCTGCGATACCGCCTCGGCCGATATAAAGAGCGCGTCGCGATGGAACACTTCGGCATTCGGTGAACAGCCGTCTCGCCCCTCACATCACTCGCATTTTCATTGTCATTCTTGTGTTTTTCTGCTTTATTTACAGGTTTATTATCTATAATATTAGCCCATATGATTCGATAATCTATTTGTAGGTAATGGGTATAATGCATCATCAGCTGTAGAATATTTATCATGTCAAGGTTGCCGTTTCATTGTTTGTCTTTTAGCGAAGGTCGTTTGATTCTGTACTTCGAGTGGACCGGAAAATACGAGGAAATACATCATCTTTTTTTTTTCAAGGCACTAAGCTCCTACCAGTGTTCGCATTACATTCAATTCGTACGTTATAAATTATAATTGAGCACATATTCTCAGCTTTGTCTAAGAACATTATGTAATTCGCTATGGCACACGATTCGTTTATTTCCAAATTTATATAAGGCATTAATGTATTTAGCTCGGCGTACGCAGCCACCGTGCCTTTGTTGGTTACCTAATTTCTCAGCGAGCAATAAGCAGTACACGGAGTTGCAAAGTGAGAGGCCGGCCAAACCGGTTCGGTTAGCTCAACCAAGAATAATGAAATTCTAATATAAACTCTATTTTATCTTGCCACTTCGACATTAACTACAGGATTCGCGAATAGTTTTAAAATCGGTAGTACTGCAGGAAATTTTGAGAGGTGTTTTTTAATACATTCATCGTGACAGACCCGGACGCAAACAGGCAGTCGCATGCCCCAACCAAGCCAGTTAACGCGTTGTATGATGTATCTTATTGACGTAACGCCGTGGAGGTGGACGGGTCGTTTATTGTAATATCACCTTTAAATTGATCGCCACAAGGTTCGTTATGTTCGTCGCTCGCTTCTTTTCAATGCTATCCCACGTCAGCAGCGAACGATAAATAGTTCTTAACACGCATCGTAGCGGGAAATCCACGCAGCTGGGCTGTGATCGCCCATGTTAATTGGTTACCGGCCTGTTATTATCTCATTTTTTGTACACCTTGTAAGAATTAGTAAGTTCAACTGTGACACGATTGTATGCCTAGAAACAGATTCCATGAACTTATTCAACAAAACGTTACAAACAATGAGTTGTTTTTCTTGAAGCAGAATATCTTATTTTTCCTTATTGTTGGCAGTTCAAAATAAATAAGAAATGTTAATCCCTACCAAGATTTTAAGATTTTTAAATATTCCGGAAGATATTATAATTTGTTTTCACTTTATTTGAGCTACCAAATCAATAAAATAAACTATATCATTGTCGTTTGGTCCTACGGTCTCTTTAGTTACTTTAAAAAATACTTCAGCATTCTATCGTAACAAATGAGTCGGTCCTTATCTATTGATAAACACTTTCTGAACTGCTTCAGCTAATAATATCGATTGTGTAATAATTGCACAGCCTAAACTTTCTCTTTATAATCAATAAAAAAAAAACATCACAAAGTACAAATTGATATTTTGGTAACGATTTTGTAAAAATGCAACAGTTGCATTTAAAACACTTGACCCAACAGGGTCAACTAATGGTAGCAATTTAGCCACCAACAGCCCGACAGCCATCTTATGTAAAAAGTTTTCTACTATTTGCGAAAAGAAATTCAGATGAATTTGGTGATATCCGTGAGCTGTGTCTACTATCTACATTATTACCAGCATTCGTAACTTTCATCGCAGACACATTTAAAGGCGGAGTGAGTGGCCAGTTATTTGTGAGGTTTCTACGATACTATTTGCATATTTGCCGACTTTCTAATGGACGATATAGTGGACTCGAATGCGGCCAGTTACATCAGTCTTCGGATGTATGAGTTTTTGACAAACCATTGCGTGCCATTTATTGATACAAAACAAAGTGGTACAAATCGATCGTGTTATGAAAATGATTACTTTAATTATAATTTAATTACTATTCGATACTTAATTACTAATGGTGTATGAAGTTAATTATTAATTACATAATATAGTTAAAATAAATTAAAAAATATTTGTATGCGGTTAATGAACTATTCTCTAGTTAATTGTTTTTCGTGTTTCACTGATTAGATAAAACCCTACTGCCTGGAAAATATTTCGTTATCACTTCCTAAGATAACGATGACACGTTGCGAACGAGTAACTTTAGCAATATTATTGAAATGAGAAAAAGTTATCGCGACGTTGCGTAAAATTATTTTCGGGCGTGTCTCATAAGGATTCATTATAGTGCCGTTCTCTTTGCGATCTCTGCTCGCGACCTTCCGTAGGCTAGCGCCTCTCACCGACGTGACTGCAACCACGGCCTTACGTCGCGAGGCTGTATCGAAACCTCTACGTAACTAACGAAGCTCTTTCCAGTGATTACCCAACGCGATAGGAGTTCCGTCGATACACCTATATACCTACCACTGGCAGGTACCTACACTCGCTTTGCCACTGGCGAATCACGTGAACGCTTGCGTAACATTATTGTCCAGCACACTTTCAACGTGACTAAATGCTATATTAAAACGGTTAAAGTTTCGATAGACATTTTCCATGTGAAATTTCGTATTCGATGCGAATGCGTTTTTTAGTACTTACCTTTCGAAACAATGGGAAGTAAAAGGTATTCTTTCTCATTGACGACTACCTCATTGTCTACATTCATCGAGATTACTTTTACTAAAAACTTACATTTTCCTCTCGTGTTGCAAGCGGCAATTTGATTTACAAAATGTTACTTTCGTAATCTTAGCCGTATTTCACAATTCTACCTACCTACATGCGTAAAAAACTTTTGCGCCAAGAAAATTGTACTGTCTTGCATGTTCTAATATATATTAATCCAAGCATAAAAGGCCCGTCATGTTTCCCAATATTTCAATGAGTGTCTAATATGTATAATTTATCAATGTCATATAATGTGTAGTATAGATTAAACAGTCGTATAAAAGCAGAAAACACATCGCATCTATAACAATGTCGCAAGAATTTAGATCAAGGTGCGAAACATGCGTTCGAGAGTGGATATCGTAAGACGTACGAGGAATTTTACCGAACATCTCGCGCTGCCTGCATTATTGTGGTGTTGATTTATATTATCATATTCAATAATACTAGTTTACTATAAGGGGTTGAAAGGCCTAAGGGGTAAAACTTTCGAATATTAGGGCCCAGTTAAACGAGGCGCCGCAAAAGGCCGAGCAACTGTTTTAACTTTTAGTTTATAGCAAATTGATCTTTATCGACTAGAACATAAAGTACAACTTAACAATAGCGTGGGGTTCTTATAACTCCATTCCTATCGGCTTTACTTACCACTTACCATTTGAAGACCGTCATCCAAACTCTTAATTATTATACAGGCTAGATCTTCCCTATAAAGGAGATCCAGTCTGCGCCACTGCAACCTCGCGGTTAGTAATTGTAAAGAATCTGTACGTTATGGCATAGTCGATAGAGATCAATTTGCAGCAGCCGCGTTGTGATGCTCGTGGTAATATAAACGCGCCCATACACTTGAAAGCGGACTGAAATTAGGAATCTTCACCCTGTACTAGTGGATCGATATTTAAGTTATGAAGTCGTAGTCATTTAGACGATCATGTTGGGACTTTATGTGACATTTTACATAAATAAATACATAAGTAATACGTATACTGCAAATATGATTGTATTCGAATATTCATAATTATTTCAACAATTATTAAGTTGCGCTAATTTGTAAATTTCGTTATGTTTGCGGTTTTTTATCAGAGGAGCTTCATTTTTATTGTGATAATGACATTATGATAATGTAATGCTTGACCAAGAATAAAAAAACCTGCACTAAAGGCGATTCTTTTTTATTGCAGCAACACTAGGTAGGTACCTACTAAAAGTCTTATCTAAGGATGTAATTGGTCAAAATATTCGTGATTAGAATTTGACATTAATGACATTTCAATTTAGCTTTGTGAATTTCCGGCAAAATGGTGAGGTTTTTTTTCGTATTACCGGTAAACCTAAAACCATACACTGTTCGGGGGGGTCTAGCAGGATCGTTTGGCATTGGCGTGAACGTAACTTTATAGAATGTAATTTGTATGGGCGCTGTCATGATTTTCTCAGATTTTCATACAATTCTCATTCGATAACGTTACGTTTACGCCGCTGTCAAATGTTCCTTATACGCCCACATATCCAATTCGATCTAAACGTAAGAGACTATATTACACTACAAAGCTATCTATACAATTTTAAAATTGAAGTGTCTGTTTGTAATTTCAAATTAACAGCTTTTAACTTACTTTTTTTTTAACTTTTAACATGCATACGAAAATATATACGGTACTAACAATAAAAAAATGATTTTTTTAAATTTTGTCTGTCCGTCTGTCTGTCTGTTTGTTTGTTCCGGGTTCCGGCTAATCTCTGGAACGGCCGGACCGATTTTCACGGGACTTTCACTGACATCTGTCAGCTGATGTTATAAGGCGTCACTTAGGATACTTTTTGTCCTCATCGTCATCATCAAAAAATGTTTAACGCCAAACGAAGTGGGCAGGGGTCGGCACTAGCTGAAGAAATACAATGACACATTAATTGGGTCGATATTTAGATTAAGATTAATTAGATGACTGAACAGAGTAAAGAGGTTTAGATTAAGAAGGGTGCGATGTAGAACGGTCGGGTAGACGCGGCGCCGACGCGGCGTGACGTCGACCACGCCCCCGACGCGGACGTAGCGACAATGTACTGGAACCGTGTAACGTATTTATTTACTGACTGTGTATCTCCGTACAGATTTCCTCGTACCTTCTTGGTAACTCAAATTCAAATTCTTTATTCACACAGACGCATAAAAATGTATACAAAGACATCATTAATATATCATTAAAATGATAAACACCACGTCGATCTAATCCCGCGCCAAGTAGAACATGTGTTACAGCAAAATATAAAGTAAAGTACAAGAAAAAAAATCAGAAAGCTTTGGGTAGCCTATTAGGTAGTATCCACAGTAATCCACAGGTCAATTATAGGGAATAGGGGATATTTGATAAACTGTGTAGTAAAATCAGATTTAGATATAATTGAAAATAATATATATTAACGTTTAATTTTGTCAATTAGACAGAGAGAGAGAGAGAGATCTTTGCACTTGCACAGAAAGATCATATACTAAATTTCGTTTTTGCCAGAAAGATTATAAACTTTGACAAGATACTTGTCTACTCTTTACTTGTGGATGTCAAGATTCCGCAGTAGCAGATGCTACAGTTAAATCCAACAATAATAGCAGCCCATAGGCACAATTCCGTATAGTAACAGCCGTGGAAGGTGCGGCCAATTGTTCAGAACCGGAAACGCAAAGACGTAATGATGTTTATTGCTAAATAGTTTAGGTCATAATATGCAAAACTTTCGTTATTTAAAATAAAACAAGATCCTTAGAATGTTACTAACTTCATAGTTTTCAACCAATGAACACAAAATGTTGTTTTTTGCTATGCAGGTTATTATTGCATATTATATCATTTGTAAGTATAGAACCGTGGGACCGGGGAATCACGTGTGGAAAATCTATTCGAGTCTGATAAAATGAATCGATATCGCGTTCGCAGGCATTTACCGAGCTAGTTGTTTGAACATTATGTACAGAAAGAGATAACTTCGTAACAGTTCCTTATACTAGGTTTGTATTTTTACAATTTTTTTAGATTTAAAACGGTTTATGATTAGTACGATCGAAATTAGTATTTAACAGATTAAAATACATGAAAATTATGCTTGCCTTAGATCTCAATTATTTTTTTGCCAAATCGAATTTTCGCTATTTTTGGGTTTTTTTTAAATTTACTCGAAATTGAAGGCTGGACGGCCTAAACTGACTTGAAATTCGTATTCAGTGGGTCGAAAAACATGCCCGTAGGTATATAGGTGGCGCCCGGGGTACAGACAATTTTTTTTTGTGTGCCGGTGTAATTAATAAATAATAAATATCTATGGACGCTTCACACCACATCAATCTGGCCCCGTGCTAAGTATCCGAAGAACTTGTGTTATAGGTACCAGAAAACGGGAAGTATATTAAATACTTTTATACTATACATATACTTAAGATTTTTATTATATTATACACATCCATGGATGTGTTGTGAGTTCTGTGTTCCTGAGTCATGACTCAGGAACACAGAAAAACTTTTTGTTCCTTCGGCGGCGGCGGGAACCCGGGACCCCCGACTTGAGCACCAACGCGCTGAGCTACTGAGCCACAGAGCTCGTCAATTGTTTCAGTACACCTAAAAATTACAATATTATTTAACCTTAAACCCTACAAAACTTTTTTTTAAATACGCTTTTTAAAACCCAGCGAAAGCGCTATCCGCCATGCAGATTATATTCTGTGCTCTGACGTCATGCCAAATGTAAACAACCACTTGACAGCTCAGTGCATTATGGAATTCGCGCGAATTCGCATCGCATCCGCGAGATTGTATACTAGAGCCCATATTATACGAGCTCGCAGATATTTGCGATGCGATGCGAATTCGCAATTATGTGTAACCCTATTTGTTACACAAAATTGGAAAATGTTAAATATAATTTCATTCTAATTGTAATATAAATATTTCTATAAGTATATTAACCATTTGATTAATTGATACAATGCAATGGCATTGTACTTACATGGAAGTCTTGACGTTCCTTAGCTCGCCAGAGCAGAAACTAGGATTCAAGGCAAAAAAATTACCAACCGTCGGTGAGCCGACTCTCGACAAATTTGTGCTTTCTGCTTTCACAAATTCAACGTCCAGTTCAAATTAAAAAATTAAAAAATAATAAGTAAAATAAAAAGTAATTTTATTTCATGATAATTATGGCTAAATTACGTTTTCCTAAGTCAAGTACTGAAGGAAATACCGAGTCGATGTATGAACTTATGTATGAGTCATAGTAGCCTATTTGTGAAAACAAAACATACATTTAAATCATCATCACACAGATTTTGGACACGCAGTAATTAACTTACTGATCCTTCAACCAAAGAATGATTTTGTGAATATGTAATTCAAATCACTTACCTACTCCTTCCCTCAAAGTTAACATTACACAGTAGGTAACCATTCTGAATTGTATAATAGAATATATTCAGAAGATACATAGAATGTATTCAATATTCTAGTCCCCAAAATATAAAAGTTGATGACTTTTAATTTGGGGGAAGTAAAAAGGAGGACAATTAGTATGTATTAGTATCGATTTAGTCTTGTAAATAAGCGTTACATAATTATTTAGAAATAAATAAAAAATAGTAGAAAATATTAAATTAGTATGATCCGATATAAGCGATCAATCGGATATTTGAAAACGTTTTTACCCGACTACGGCGAAGCCAAAAGGAAGGGTAATGATTTTGGCAGTTTAGGTATGTATGTATGTATGTTTGTTCCCTCGTAGCGTCCTAACTACTGGTCCGATTCTAATAAATGAGGTGTCAATAGATTCGTAATGGTTCCGCGGGTAACATGAGATATATGTTTATTTTTTCAAAATTTTGTATTTCGAAAATTAAACCTCAATTTCTAACATCTTAAAAAGATATTCCGTGATAATCATCAAGTGTTTAGTATTTTAATACTAAACACTTGAAAAGAAAGGTTTGCAAGCACATCACAATTATATATACATATTTGTGACGTGCTTGCACAAATATGTCAAAATACACGTTTAAAATGCGGTCGTACAACCCAGTTGTCCAATTTTCGAACATTACGTAATATCCTTACTAATATTATAAATGTGAAAGAGTAGATGTTTGTTACTCTTTCACGTAAAAACTACTGAACGGATTTTGATGAAATACGGTATGGTAGTAGTTTAGACTCTGGATTAAAACATAGGCTACTTTTTATCCCGAAAAAGTAGTGTTCCCGAGGGATACTGTATTTACGCGGGCGGAGCCGCGGGAAACAGCTAGTAAGACTATAAATATATACTTAATACACATCGTGAAAAAGATATTATGTATTTTTAATTTCAACCCATTTTGATTAGGTTCAGATTGAAATCCAGAAATGCATAGGTACAAAAATGGGGTATAATTCTAGAAACTTCTCTAGGCCTTAGCGTCTCGGTGTAAACTGCAGCTTAGATGCCATTTGTGGGTGCGACCACGGCTCTAGCTTGACAATTTTTGTACCTATGCATTTCTGGATTTGTATCTGAATTATTTTCTTATTTCGGCCTTTTTAGACCTCTTTTTTTATAACGTAGTCGGGTTATAGTTTTTTTTAACTTACATACTTAGAAATGAGCTAGCTTCAAGCTTCCCAGCTCGACAATTTGGCAATTTCGTAAAGTAAAAACATGCAAATTGATGACGTTTATTTGAAAGCAATTTGCTCATATTACATGTAACTTTGAGCAAGTAGTGTTTAACAAGCAAGGCTACAGTGAAACACGATAAATTACAAAGAAATCATCGGTTTTGCAAATCGACTGTTTAAAAGACAATTTTATACACATGCCGTCCACGGATTAAATTAAAATTTAAAACCTTACATTGTTGTTACTTAACGAATTTCATCGCCCAATCAAATAAAATTAACGAATAAAAATGTGGCGATTGTCAATTATTATGAATTCTACGCAGAAAAAAAATTGTTAAGACACACAAGTGAAAGTGAATATCGTTGTTAACATTTTAGATGCTCGATAGAATATACCTACTTAATTATGTGGCAGTAATAGATTTCGAATGTGTTACACAACGTTTTGGTAAAAAACTGTTCCTTCAACTCTGTACCCTGTATCCTGTGTGTATTATTTTTAGAAGAATGCCCCTCTCCTGGTGATAATTGATGCGATTTTGGGTACCTAGTAAAAGGTTTTGGAATAACTAAAATTGTTATAAAAAAACTATAACCCAACTACGTAAATTATATAGCCTATGGTACCTGGGCTATTGCTACGAATCTATTGACACCTCATTTATTAAAATCGGAGCAGTAGTTGAGGCGCTACGGCGGAACCAACGTACATACATACTACATAGACTCCCAAAATCATTACCCTTCCTTTAGGTTTCGCCGTAGTCGGATAAGAAGACAAGACGTGGACTTCATTCACAAGAATAATAAGCTGTAACAATACGTAAGCGCACAAAAATTGGAGCCTAAACACAATTCCGTCTCTGAAAAAACATTCGCTTTTATTATAATGTGAATTACCATACAGGAGGAAAATTACCACTATTATTCTTATGGCACACTTATTTTGATGATTAAAGCCTTATTTTTTCAATATTTGGACTTTACATAATATGGATGGATTTTTGGAATACCGCTTGCTGTATAAGTTAATTAACAAAATATTAAAAATTAAGTAACCCCCAAATTGTCATGCTGTGAGCGCTCGCTCGATGATAATGAATTGTAGCTAGTTCTTAGCTCCCGAATCCCGATCATGTCAGCTTTCAAACAAAAATAAACAGATCCAAATCGGTTCATCCGTTTGGGAGCTACAATGCAACGGATAGACACACAGACACACACGTCAAACTTGTAACACTCCTCTGTTTTCGTCGGGGTTAAAAATAAAAGCGAACGCAGGGATGAGGGAACAACCTGAGGTACCTACACCTTTTAAAATTAGTTTTCATTTTTTGATGAGTTTACACAATTTAATGTAAACATTTCAAAAATGATAACTTCTAGTACATTGATATAAAACATTTAAACACTCAATATCAATTTCTGCAACATTGTTGCAAGAAAACAATCTGACATTGTGACACTGATTTCTTTCTACAAGGACTTAAAGAAATATAAAATTGTATAATTATTAACATTAATTAATCAGGTTTACAACATTGCTAAGTATCGCATTACTGTTACCAAGCAATAAACATGGACTTTTGACAATACACTAACTTTAATGATTATTACCCATTACGTCATTCTGAATAATATTAAAATTGTTATATCTACCCAATTATCGTATTATTTATTTATTTATTATTATTATTTATTTATTTATTATTTTATTAATTAATTATAAATCATAAATAAAAGTTTTAATTTTTGTTCATTCTACACGTAACATAAAGAATAGTTACACAATCACACATGTGTATCATTACTTGTATGAAGAATAACATCAGTAACTTTGAAAAGATTTTGTGTAAAATTTTACACCGCGACCTGCGTAAACTATCGTAAGTATAATGGGTGATATTTGGTTATAAAAACCCAAAATTAGTTCGTAAAGGAAGAGTTTTGCTCTTTATGTATCAAAAAGTATCTGAGTTGCATTGTCATTTCCTGGTGTCTTAAATCGAAATGAGTTAAAATTACACTTGACTTATGTAACTTAATAAATCCTATTACGTAACTGTAATTGTTTTGACTATAGTATACTGTTACTTTTTGTTGTGATTTTATGCCTAATAAACAACATCATTCTAGTCAATAGTTTTATTATCAAACCCTTGTTTAATTAAAATATATCAGAAACTCATTGAATTTAACAGATCTCTGGTTTTACTAGATAAGTGCACGGTATTTATTTTATTTGTGTCGCATGTGGTCAATATTTAACCACGACTCTCTAACTCTAGGTACCTAAAAAATCTAGACTAAAAGAATTGCCTTTCAATTCAGGCTCGTACTTTTTATTAATTTTCATATCTGACTTCATATAATATGTATTTTGACAATTTGGGAGTAATCAGCTTGGTTTTGATGGAACCATGGATGAACTATTGATTTAAAGCCTAAAAATGTCATGTATTAGTTGTATAGTTTTACACCAAGTCAAGTTTTACACAATATTACAAGTGAGTATAGATTCTATACTATAGAACAAACAACTCACAGAACAGTCGACTGTCAACTTTCATTTATCTACGCGGGCGCCGATGTAAAAGCACATAATATGTATGTGGCCAATCTTCACAACCCTCACACTCTGATAAACACGAACGAGCGGAGAACAATATGTTAACAGCTTTACTTTATCTCCGCTTTAATATTATGTACTACATTATTTACAAGTACCTTAAGTTTGAACAAAATCATGAATTTGTCAACAGTACCTAAATCATAAATAATAATCAAAAGTTAAAACCCGACTACGCATTCTTTAAAGCCTATGTCACTCGGGACATTATTACGAATCTATTGACACCACATTCATTAAAATCTGATCAGTAGTTTAGGCGCTACGATGGAACAAACATATACACATATATATAATATATATATAAACTGCTAAAATCCTTTTGGCTTCGCGTAATCGAGTAAAAAAATGTCATCAGAATCTCTGTGGGAAACGTAACTATCCGATTTGTTTAAAATATTCTATTGTACTCATAAAAATAAACAAAACAAAAAACCTTGAAAAATCTAGGCACTAAGAATTTTTCGCGAAACCAATAGGCAATAACAGTATAATAGATGCTAATCAATTTGCATGATAAAAATTTTGCAAGACCATAACCTTTTGGAAATCATAGAAATGAGAAAATCGACTCGGAGTCGTTTTTAATAATAATCATTGACTTAAGAGTTTCGCCAGGCTGAATGAATGTGTAACGTTTAGGTATATAAAATTGCATAACACTGCGTCTATTTTGCGTCCAAAAGTCTCCGGCGGCCACAACAATTTAGAATAATTGCTGTATCAACAAAAGATACACCATAAAGAGAATCGTTTATAGCGTGACTGTCATTCTGTTTGAGGTCAAACAAAATTCACTTTAAGGTCGTTGGTTAAATTACTAAAATATTCAAAACACTCTTTCTATGGCGTGGCACACTTGTGAAAAGCAACGATAACGAAAGTTATTTTCTTCGCTTCGTTTGTTAAGTCATGTTTTACTATATTCGGGGAGTTGGGTAAGCACTATTCGTATCATACGTTTTAAGGGTGACAACGATGTCTTACATTTTCGGAATTAATAGATTTGGCTTGCATGATTTTCTTAATGAGGTCACGATAGTAGTCATTTATTTAACAAAAAGGACATGTACCTTAGTCATAATTAATTCTAAAAAATATATAGATGACATCGAAATGGATTGAGATTATGTTCTACTTTTATGCAAAAAAACCCTCGCTCTTTACATGTTTTTGATCAAAACGTTTGTTTATCTATACTAATATAATATAAAGAGGAAAGGTTTGTTTGTTTCTTTGCATTGAATCGGCTCCGAAACTACTGGACCGATTTTAATGAAATTTGGGACAGATATAGAGTAGACCACGTGGAAGGACATAGGCTTATACTTATATAAACTATACTTTTTATTGGGGCAAAATGAACGGTTAACTCCAGATTTCCTTTTGCGCGCACTAAGTCGCGGGCAACATCTAGTACTATCTAAAGCTGCTATCAGCTGCGGAAAAATATGTCAACATATTCGCTAATTAAACTATTGTTTAATCGTGCCAGTCCCGGGCCTCTACAAGTCTATACACTTGTAAAGCGCAAGTGTGCGCTACCGTGCGCGGTGAAGTGAAAGTGAATTGCGCGCACGTACAACAGTCCCAATAAGACGACACCACTGTCCGCATACCACCTCAATTACCACGAGGAAATCAGAACGGTTCCGCCGCGGACCGCTCCCATCACTCGAGTAAACGGCGTTTTTTTTTTGAAGTGCACGGTGCCACAGTCTGTCATTCGCATTAGATCTTCATAATAAATAAATGGTATCTGTTCAATACATATAATACACAGAAACCGAGCTTTGCTCAGAGTTCTGATAATTTAAAAATAAATGAAAAGAATCACAAAAATATTTATCTGACCGGGTTTCGAACCCACCACATTCCATATTTCCAAACAACGCAAAAATTATACATAGGTATGCATGTCGCATACCAAGCTGCCAATCAGACTGACCTAACGGAGTCAAAATTATTGATATATTTTATTGCACGTCGTGCAAACATATATTGCTTTAAAAATGCGCAGTTTCTAAGGGATAAGACCTAGCTAGATCGATTTTTCACCCCCAAAACTCCCTGCATACTAAATTTCATGGTAATACTTGCAGCCGTTGCCGAGATTCCGATTATATATATACAAGATTGTCTCGTTTAATGTATAAGAATATTTATTCATTACAAGGCGCGAAGAACGAATTAGTTCTGTAATTTGTACATGACAAGTAAGAACATACGAAGGTACCTGGTACACGATGATTTGCTCCATTCTCACTAACTTTTGCAGGAGCAAAACGGATGCCTACCCATCTGACTCAAATTTTGGCGCACTTTTTGTTAAATCGTTCATATATCGACCAAATAAATAGAAATAAGATTCCCCGGGGTTAAGAAAAAATATATAGACTAATAATAACAATCGCACAATTTTTAAACTAGGTATATCTGATAGCTCAGTAGCGCTATCTCCAAGTATTAAACGGCCATAACTATCTTTTCAGAAAGCATCAAAGCAACAAATCTAGCGGTCTAAATTTTTGTCGCAGAGTAGTAAGTCGTTAGCGGCACAAGCTAATGTTTTAAATTTCATAAAAATCGAGTGCATAGTTTAGGAGATATTAAGCGGCAAAAAACGCGATTTTGAAAGATATGGAGAGATCTTCGGTATGGAGGTAGCATATTATTAATAGCATAGTAGCATAGATAAGCATATTTCAAAGCATACCTCTAGCAGACCCAGAAATTTCAAATTTGCTGTCAGGCTAGAGAGATTATTAGCTACATAAAAAATATAGAAAAAGTAAAAATACGAGGCATGCCTTTTAAGTTCTGTCGTTTCCATATTTCCTGGCAATTTTGAATTTGGAACTGTTCTATATTCGAATGTGTTTAAATTTTGAATCTCAAAACAGTTGAAAGTATTAGAATTAATGCTATTGTTTAGTCACTGCGTCGATTGGAATCTGTCAGGTCACGTACGAAAATGAATCTTTCTAAGGAAAATGTTCGTGCAATAATTTTCTACAACTTTAGAAGAGGCCTGACACGGCTTCAGTGTTTCGAAGAGCTAACATCTGTGTTCAGTGATGAAGCCCCATGTCTGCGGACTGTCGAACGCTGGTATTTAGAATTCCAGCGTAGACATACTAGTGTTAGTGACAAATCTCGCGAAGGACGCCCAAAATCCGCCTTCACTGAAGATAACATCATTGCTGTGAGACAACTAATTCTCGAAGATCGTCATGTGACGTATCGAGAGATAGAGGCTCTATTAGCCTCGTATCGAGAGATAGAGGCTCTATTAGCATCTAGCCATTCAGATTCAACCCATGGGACAACCATTCAGAAGATCTTGCATGAGCGCTTGGTGTGAGAAAGCTAGTTTGCCGTTGGATACCGCATCTGCTTTCCGACGATCACAAGGCGGCCCGGGTCAGATGGTGTAAAGGTTCAACCGAGGAGAGTCAAATCACGTCTACATCATCAGTGGTGACGAATCTTGGATCTATGCCTACGATCCTGATTCCAAACAACCATCTACAATCTGGGTCTTTCAAGACGAGCCAAAGCCGACTAAAGTTATTCGTTCTCGATGCACTTCAAAGGAGATGGTGGCCACGTTCGTTGGAAAAACGGTCATGTTGCGACTATTGCACTTGAAGATCGTAGAACGGTTAACTCAGAGTGGTATACCACAGTTTGTTTACCACAAGAATCGCCGAGCTTCGAAAATCTAACTCAAAGCGACGCATTATCCTGCACCACGACAATGCAAGCTCACACAGCGCTCGTCAAACGATTGAGTATTTGAAACAGGAAAAAGTAGTACAAAGTCTTGACCATCCTTCATACAGTCCTGAGCTTAGCCCTAACGATTTCTTTACATTTTCTAAAATTAAGAAAAGTCTTCGTTGTCAAAGGTTCCAGTCCGGTGAAGAAGCAGTCGACGCTTTCAAGTCAGCCATTTTGAACACCCTCACTTTAGATTGAAATAAATGTTATAACTGGTTTGAGCGAACGGAAAAGTGTATTAAGCTACGTGGTGAATACTTTGAAAAACAAAAAAAGTACTTTGAAAAACAATAATAAGGTTCTAGTTGTGTTTTTTTCTTGAAACGACAAAACTTAAAAGGCATGCCTCGTACTGACAAAAGAATAATGATTTTAGAACTTATAATTTTACGAAATAAAAGTAACAAAATGTATGAATTACAAGTTCACTGAACTTTGTAATCGTTATTTATATAACAAATCTCATAAATTGAGAAGTGGTAGGTTATTTTAGGTTATAGTAGATGCTTACTCGACCGGATAAATAAAACGGCCTCACAGAAAAACGATGGGAAATAGCACTTGCGTTGTCTCATTGCACGAGGAAGATACCGGTGTCCCAACACCGGTACCTTCTTCATGCAAGGCTCGCAAACGCACTTGTAACTCTTCTGGTGTTGCAGATGTCCCTGAGCGGCAGTAAACGTTTTAACTATGGAATAGTCAGTAACTAGGAATCTGGACACGAGCAATCGGATCACCCGTTAGTATGAAATTGTAATAAGTTCTTACTAATAAATTTAAAAACGAGCAAACCAATCGCCTGGTGGTTAAGAATTGGTGGTTTTAAAGATCGGGCACGGTATTTGTACACATATTTGATTTTATTTGTACACATAAAACACAACACGGAGTAGGTATGTATTCATTTTCGTGATGAGTAAATATTCATTGTATATTTATATAATACATGTTTTGCTAATCTAAATAATGGATGTTAATATACCAAGTTGACGTAATTTTAAACGTGGCGTCAATTAGGGGGTTTGATCCTTCAGAGCTGACTATTTTCATGAATTACATAAAAAAATTTGCATTATAATTGCATATTTAAATTTATAAATTTTAATTACATTGACATCGTTTTAAAATCATTTTGAAAAAATCACAAGAAGTTGACGGTAATATAAGCGAGATGACAATTGCAATCTGACGCATAGTATATTGTTTCCAGCATTATAATTTACCTTGTTTTTATTGGATAAACAACCTCAGAAACAAAGTAACAAACCGGATAATCTAACGGTAAAAGTGTGTTTACCGTCCTTTTTTATATTTGAATGTTTAAAATTAAAATGTCCTTATACGATTTAAAACTATGGTCACAGCATAAAAAATAATAATTTGCCAAATTAATAAATAGTAATTATTGTTATCCTACTGCAATAATTATAAATGTGAAAGTTTTTGGGGATGTATGGAAGGATGGATTTTTGTGACTCTCACGCAAAAACTACTGAACGGATTTAAATGAAATTTAGTATGGTAGGCAAAATGTACAGTTCCGCGGGGTTTTTTTTGCGCGTACGAAGTAGCGGTCAACATCTAGTAAATTATAATGTTACTCATAAACATATTACTTATATGTAAACAAAATATTCCTATCTTTATTCTATGATAAATAATTATGTATTGTTATTATATATTATAATATTAGATAGACATACATATCTATGCCATCGCGGACTTTTTTGTAGACCTATAAAAGGGAAACAATCCCACCATACATTGTTTTGTTATTTATCTCCAACGGGTTAGGTTAGGCAGCGTTTTCGATAAAAGTTTCCAGACGGCTTGATTTTTTCCGAAACCTTCAACAATTATTGTCATAAATCAAACAATTTCCACAAAACCTTAACAAAGTATTAAAAAAATATTTTCAGTTGTTTTTGAGATTATCGCGAATATACATACAGACAGACTCGGCGGGGCATTTAAGTATCCTATGTCCGTCTGTCTCCTGGTTCTAAGCTCCCTCCCCACGAATTTTCAGTTTTTATATAAAAATAGTTCAGTCAGTTATTATATAAAAATAGCTAAAAATTTACCTCTGAAATACGATAAAAAATATAGTATGTGCTAACATTGAACTGCATAATATTAAATTTCTTGGTAAACCCCATGAAATACATTTATTACTAAGAAAACTATCGGAAGTGAAATAAATTATTGTCATTCAAATGCATACCTATATATTATACACAAAGCATGTCGTGGCAAAGTGTCCACACTTAGACTGCCCTACTTTTGGGGTTGTTTGGGGTAGTCGGGGTAGTCGTAGGTAGGTTTGATATTTTGAAATTTGCTTTCCGCAGTCTTAATATTTGAGAGAAAATATCTTCATACAAGAAAAAGTTATCTTGATTTCAGTATATTTTGTCAGTTAATTTGAACAAAGTGGTGTATTTAGAATATCTTGTATGAAGATTTTTTTTGTCAAACGTCATAGCCCACTTGTGTGTTCGATTTTCAGCTGTATTGTATTAGAGCCGGTTTCTATTTTTAATGCTCTGAATTTTCTCCTGCCTTTCGAATTCCGGATCATTAGATCTTTTAAACTACTAAACGGATTTTAATGCAGTTTTCAGAAATAGAGTGACTCAAGAGGAAGGTTTATATTATATTGTGTAGATATCATTATTAGTGGCAACCCACTACAGCTTCGTAGTGGGTCGCTAATATAAAACAATATAAAATTAAATTCCAATTTCTGTAAAAACCCTACACCTGAGGTGAATGTCGCTATACTAAATAATTATCAGCGTGGCAAGAGGTACTAACTGAGATAGGTTTGAAATCTGTTGGTGGGTGGGGACCATTTTTTGCGTGGTTCTTTGTGAAAAGATAAAACTCTTAAATTACAAAACTCAACAAAAAATGCTAATGAAAGGAAGTACGCGTTGTTGTAAACGGTGATGCTGATGATGCATCAGCAGTTGCTTTGCTTCTTTTGGTCTGACCATGTCCTCGTGAAACACAAAACACGACCAATTTGAACGGCCTCAGTTTACACAACCTTAGGCGTTACACTCGAGAGGTCGAATATCTTACTCTCCAGTTCCGCAATAATCTCAAAACATTAATACATTTCATAAAACTGCTAACGCATCGAGTTCGAAGACCTTTAATGGTGCGATCGCGGCAATTTTCGAAATACTCATAACAAAGGCAAAACACATACAATTAGTATTTGCAAATAAACGAAAATATATTATGATGCATGTTTTGGATTTGTAGCTTTTTAAAATTGACAATGACGGCCTATTAAAATTAAAATACTAGTTACGTAATCTTAAAATTACTGTTCTTAAAAGACCTGTTTAACCGTGAATATGGTTATTTTATTCAAATTAATGTTGTTATAACAAAAAATAAGTAACTAATTCATTAAATGAAAATTAACAAAATTTTGCAAGTTAACAAAACATAACTTGACACGTGTAAAGTAAGGATGTGAAAGAAATAGAAATATTATCGCGTTGATAAAATTAAAAGCAGTATTATTTATTCGCGAGGCTGCAATAATAAACTAAATTATAGGTATTTTATTATAGAAACAAAGACGGTGTTTATGGATTGTTAAAAAATATATAGGGCAAGTAGAAAAAGTAACCTAACTAAGAGCATGTCAGGCGCAATAGGTTTTGTTTAGTTATCTTCAAAAATGATTGCCCGACGTTCAAAATAATGTAATGTAGTAAAGAGTTTTTAGCACGATCGAATCAGCATGGACACTTACATGTTTCTACCTCTTATAGTTTAGAAAAGCCACGGTAACGGAACCCTAAACAAGAACGAAATATTTTGTCAACTAACGTTCAACAGGTATATATATAAAATATTGGGGAAAATACTTCCACTGAGGAAGTATGGAAGGTAGTAAAACATTATGTTAGTATGATCTACAAGTTAACAACAGATTTTGATTGCAACCCAACGGGGAAGAACCGCGTACAGCAAGACCGTGATATTTTGTAAAACAATAAAATATTATTGACTGAACAACGAACAAAAGTATTGAATTACATCATAAGAATAATTATTGTAAAAGGTAATAAAACTTTAAGGATTGTATAGGTTGAGGAACTTTTGGAACCAATACTTTGTGGAGACATGAAATAAATAAAAAAATATAATCATCTGTTAGAACGTCTTAGAATATCATTTTTAACGAATATTTTAACAATAAAGTTTTTACGTTCGTTATCTAGAAATGTTGTCCGAAATAAAACACGAATCCAACGAGATGCATAACTCGAGAGAGTCTGAGGCGTTACAAACATCAAAATCTGTATCCGAAAGATTGCAAATAACGGGGTCCTCAAACTGATGGTCTAAATAAACAACTGTAGGACGACGACCCGACTGCATCAAATGGTACACATTTACATTACAGAGTTCAACGCACATAGATTCACGATTCAATAATTACGTATAACAAAATGGACTAATCCGTAACGTGTATAAACACATCACCGATGTAAAATCGCGATGAATAATCCGTGGCTTTTGTGGAATGTGGACAAATGTAACAAAGGTGAGTTCACTCACAAAGTTACGGTCGCTTACTTAATATCAATGAGAACATCGCAGGAGCGTCTGTCGGTGTGAGTACGGCCATCGCACCTGTGAAGTGCAATCGCATACCCACTACCCACCGCGACTGGAACCGCTGCTATTTTTACACCCTCCACTCTATCTTATTTACTATTCTCGTCCGCGACTCATTGAATTGTGGTTATTATGTGCAACTTGGATTTGTGCCAGCCGGTCGGACCCGACGCATCGACACGAGATATTCGAGAAATCATAATACGATAGCGAAATAGTTCAAGCGTTATCTCTTATCTTATTTTTAGAGACATTACAAAGTCAAGGATGTCGCCCGAGCGCGGAATCGTCCACGGAGAGTGTAACGTTCGGGAGTCGAATATGGAAATTGGGACAATCGAGGTCGTTTACATACGATACACAAGTACTGAGACAAGAGAAGAGATCACGTCAAACCGGAGCTGGCGACGCGAACGGTGGCTCCAAACCGGTCTCAGGCGCCGGCCGACGAGCGGGGAATCGCCCGAGGATTATCGTATACCATGTAAACAATATTGCGTTAGTTACGTTTTTTGAAAACAAGAACATAAAACTTTTAATACCACTGACATTTTTATTTATAGCAGTCACATTGCCTTTTAAATCCAATCAATTGCCATTCTGCCAATATTACCGTCTTTTTTGTAGTAAAAGAACCTCAAGTTAAGCAAAACCCAATTAGATGTTTTAATTTTAATCACATTAATAATAATTACCAATAATTGGAGCATTGTGATTTGCAAAATGCAGACACTATGCGCAACATTTGAGGGATGAAGCAACACACCAGTACCTCAGGTCGTCAAGCCAAGATCGGCTTTTCGAAATGTTTAGGATAAAAAGTTTTATAGACAATCCGAAACGACAAACAGTGAAACGAAATCTGCTAAGTGGGTCATCATATAATTTCGCAAGCGTATCGAGTGCCGCAAGCGTTAACTAGTACGCCCGAGGCGAGTCAAGGCCCGCGCTAGCGACCGCTGAACATCCTGCTTCTTACCTATACCTTTTATTTATTGGTTACTAATCACCATTATCACCATTTGTTCGGAGACAGGTACCTCGAGATCTATCCTATTCTATGCCAACTGTTGCGACATCTATAAAAAGTAGCTTATGATCGAAATATGTACCTACAAGTATAACAGTTACAAAGCCCGGCCATAAAGATTGCACAACGAAGATTCAAAAGAGATATTCGGCTAGTGTCGACATTGTAGAGAGTTTTCTTTTACGAATTTAACATTAGTAATATTTGACAGAAATAATGATCTACAAACTGTGTGCATTCTATATAGCCGGGCACTGTTTGAATATTAAAAGTAATTTTTTTGTGGGAAAACTTATAATTATAATACACCTAAACCAATGGATATTATCAAGAAGCATTAGAAGCAATTTGGGTCGTTGACAAGGCCGTAGAATGTTGAATTAATATCGAAGGATGTTGACATGACATAAAACTAATAAAGTAGGAAGGCTATGATAATAATTAATGAAAAGGCTATTACAGAAAATGGTTAAGCGAAGCGAAGGATGACACAGCAGAAATGATTATAAGCTTGTTTCTAATTTGCTCCACATTTTTTAGATAGATTATAATAAAATTTAAGAAAATGTTAAAGAAGCACTATTGTCTGGTTAGCGTTCCTAAATATGCAAATTTCATTTGACAATTCAAAACAATACTGATTTTGTTTTGATTGTGTAATGCACAGCAATTTTCAACTGCCTACAAGTGTAAAATGACTAAATCGTTGTGAACAGAGTCGGGTCCGGAAGTAGAGCATAATTATGGTCGTTAACTTGAATACATATAATATATTATTTACTTTACTTATATTATTATTTAGGTATACAGTTGAAAAAAGCTATGAATTATTGAAAACCTTTTGTTGGATATATATGATAGGCTTGGATTTTACATGAATACAAACGTATACGATTTATGAGTTCAAGTACCTATTTACTGAATTATTATTGAGTCGACAGTTGGAGTATAGTTCGTATTCAGTATAATTGATTTGACCCCGCTACTATTATATGCCGCGATTTTGGGCCAAAGAATTGATGAAATTTTTTGAGAAACAGAAGCAGTAGACAATTCACCCTGGGGTTGTAAAGCCCTCTCTAGTCAGAAGACCAACCCCAGACGCGAAGCAACATATTATCCCGCGTCGCATCGCCTCTAATTTACTTCGGTAGTAGTATTATTTACTCTGAGTCTACGATTGATTATTGTGCTAGAGGTGAAATAATGTGTACATATGTGCACATGGCTCTTTACTGAATGTATTGAATTCAAACATTATGTAGACTGCTGAAGTGCTGACGCAATAATATAATAGTCCAATTGATAACACACTGTCTCTCGGTAACAGTGAAGAGTAAAAAGATAAAGTTTATCTCTGTTTTTGTAAGAGTGGGTACATGTTTAAAACATTCACAAAATATCGGCTAATTATTGTTTTTCGTTTATTCAAATAAACACTCTTCTAAGACGTTTAGAGACTTCACCTTCGAACCTCCACACGAATTTGTAAAAACAACTTCAGATGGGGCATAATATTAAAGTAGACTATATGAGAGAATGATAAAAAAAAATGAATATGAAAGAGATAAAGACACATCACCCATACAGTTCAACAAATGTTTATCAACAAGCAACAACTATCGGTTCTGAAATTACAAGCCATAAAATATTATGCTAACAAGAACTCATAATTTATGAAACTACTCAAGATGGGCAGTTGTGAAGCAGAATATAAGAGGAAATAATATATTGAAGAGTTTAAAAACATAGAACCAACCAATACAGTTCAACAAAATATGTCAATTGCGAAAGCCATAAATGCTAACAAGAGCTTTTAACTTACTCTCACAGAATTAACATTAAACATCGTATACAAATTATAATATAAATTCAAATATCAAAACGACTTCGGACCTCCACGTGTGGCGGCAAGTGTTACCTAAGAATAATTTCCTAATACGTCCAGATGATAAGGCCAATGATTATGTAAATGATGGATAAGTACGTGCTATTATTATATCACCCGGGTATTAAAATATATCAAGTGTTTACTGTTCTGAAATGCATATATATATATATATATATATATATATATATATATATATATATATATATATATATATATATATATATATATATATATATATATATATATATATGCTTTTCGTTTGCAATTATCGGTTGACATAGGATTTTTTAGAGACGGCAGGTAACACGACACGCACCACATAACTTATTGACTTAACTTTTTCAAAACATTTTATATTCTTGAAATTGCCAGATCTTTTGACTTTACAAAAGCAATACGTATACGATTTAAAAACAATCAGCATAAATTATTGATTCAAGTTCAGGAAACTTTACGTTGCGAAGAGAGGAAATAACAGAGCTAAATTAACAAATATTAGGTAGTTTATTAATAAATTAATAATATATCTATTTTAACCTACTACTAATTCTACCCTAAATCCTAATGTACTATTTGATACTAAAACAAAAAACTTACCCCTTCATTGCCAGGTAGGAACTGTATTTTAGGTTTCGCTAGTCTATCCTGAAACAAAAGAAATCATATTAGTTGAACCTTTTTTTTTATTACCTATACAGTGAAAATACACAAATTATTTGTAACTAAAACATCTTCTAAATTCTAATTGCATATATTTATTGCAGTTTGCAGAGGTTCCTACTTCCTTGGTACTACGCGGGTTTTTCCTCATTACAACACGTTGCTTCAAGTCTGTCGTGCGAAATTTGTTACAATACGCAAGTCCAAAATGACGCTATCGTACGTGGGGGAGTTCTCTGTAGTTGAAAATGCTGATAACGGTCTATAGCATCGCATAATAGTACTCAATCTTCATATTGAAGTACAACGAACTGTGAATCATCACAGCCCTGCTCCGTTGTCACAGGTCAGCAAATAATTCAATAAACTATCCAACGTATTTTATATTGTTTTACTACATTCAAAATTTCAAACTTCGACCATAAATCTTAAACCTTTGTTATTAATGTAAGCCACTACTGACTCGTTCTGGATGCATAGTTTATTAGAGTTCCGATTAGTAAAAACTGACCCTATTACTAAGACTACCCTACACTGTCCGTCCGTCTGTATGTCTGTCACCAGGTTGTATTTCTGTTGCCGCTATAACAACAAATACTTAAAACAGAATAAAATAAACATTTAAATAAGGCTCTCAATACAACCAACGTAATTTTGTTGCCGTTTTCATGTGTGGCAACTGAAACAACTGGAAATACCCTCTCGCTGACAGATAAGACATTAATCAAGCCCTGAAGTACACGGAAAATCACATGATTGATCGCAACTTATTGATTGCAAAATAACTGCATGTAAACAAATGAACACTGTCTGAATCTTAATGAACTAAAACGATGGCCGATACATGATTGATAATTATATATATATTTTATGGGGAATCATCTATCATTAAATTGTCTTTCTGTAATTACATTGCAATATCCTTAATTTAAAGGCATTAAACTTAATGTCCTGTTGACGAAATGTGTATTCCATGTGTGCTATAGTCTTACCCCATATACCATACGATCGAAAACATAGTCTCTGGATCTGGGTCATCATAAAATTGCACTTCTACAATCGGGCAGGATTGTAGAAGTGCAATTTACCTTACCCACATATTGCCATATTCAAGGAAACAATAGGCTAGATGTCATTTTTTTTATTGCATAAATAAATAATATGAGTAACTTCTCAGAAGAAACAGTATATCAAAAGTCAATATTTTCAAAGATACAGCGATTTGTATACGAAATTTCGCAAGTCTCGTGAAAACGCTCCATACTAAAGTCGTACGTCGTCTGTGACGTCACGCCTAGGTTAAAGTGTATGAAGTATACGGCGGCAGGAACATATTTATAAATATCTCCGATATTTGTGCGTTTAAGTTCATACTTACCATAATGAATGTTTTTGTATATGATGTAAGTGTAATGATGTGGGTTCTGTTTACTAATTTAGCAAAAAAATAACTAAACTTCTTTGTACTTTTTAGATGTCTCTAGTTACTAAACATACAACATTATATTTTTTTACATTTACCAAGTAGTATATGCCTCAATATTTCTGAGGATATTAATGATAAACTAAATATTTTAGATGTAGTCATCACCCCTATTATATTACTTCTGCTTCTGGAGCTATCTTTAAATCTGTCTACAATTGCCAAGGTTCATCGAATTCGATTCGATGTGAGGTTAGTTCAATGGTTTAAAAAGCTTAAGCTTAATAAGATTAGACTCTATGATTGCACACTTATTTAGCGTAAGATTTTCAGAGTTAAAAGCTATTAATTTGAAGAGATGAAGTCAGCGAAGAGTCTAGATTTTTGACGATTTAGAGAATTCTGTAATAGGTACCTAAAGTCCTAAAAAGGTCCTAGTCTATATTGGTCACCTGCTTTCAAAACATTATAGCATTATAGGAAGTAATTAAAAGGAAAATAATAATACAGACCTCAATTATACTTTCAACAATATATATATATATATATATATGACATAAAATTCATAGAGCGGAAATGAAAAATGATTTTTATCTTATTTTTTCGTTCTGGTAAGTAGGTAAATTGAAATCTGTCAGTAACTAAAAACCGTAAAGGCAACAGTTAAAGAACTAGACAGAACACTAGAGAATCAGGAATAAGAGTGAAATATATCTTGGATGAAGTTGACTTATAGGTTAGGATGATTTGGTCGAAAGATGACGAAGGAATGTATCCTAATAGTAGGAAAGTATAGCTACCATCGTAATTAGACGACAAGAAACCAAACTAGTTGGGTAACGAGTCAAGTCGGCCACAATAAGTAAGTGTCGGCAAGTCGTGCTATTGCACAACCAGCGCTGGTCGAACGCGAGAAACATAACTAGGCTGGGCAGCTAGCAATGGCGATGATGTAAACTTAAAAATTGCTTTAGTTACTTACTCAACTCGACGTGAAACTCGAGTTGCATCGCCAGAGAGGGGTCGACCCGGAACTAGGCTCGTGGCCGTGACTTTTACTGACAATCTTACCCACCCAAGGGTGCTTTCATATATTCTATGGAATATTCTCTACGCGCTAGTTGTATAAAATATTAAACTTTTAGCACATTACAAAGATTGAAACTCGTTGCAAATGTCAAACCAGTTTGGCTGACAAGGTCATGTATCGAATAATTTTTATTTAATTATATTAAGAAACGACTCATTTATTCTTATTCGGGGGATTTCTTAATTGGTAAAGGAAGCATAAAAATCCGAATAGTCGCAGGGAGTGGGCAAGTCTTTGTTGTTGGGTAGGTTTTTCAGATTATGTATTCCCCATATTAAAAAATTGATTACTCACAGTACTGTAAAGAACTATCAAGCTTCAATATTCAAGCTAGGTTCATTGGTCAAACGATCTTAAAAGAGTTTTTAGTGTAGTGGCCATCGCAAAAAAAGTCGGTCGGGGATTTCCTTGTTCTAAGAAGGTAAGGCACTGGTTTGCAAAACGGTCACTAACTTTCTTACAGCCTTCATTCATTGTTACATTGACAAAAAAACACTGAAGGTAAATCACACATTTGATGATTGTTTGGTTGAAATTTTGCCAGGTATGAACTGTTTTCGAGGCAAAGCATGTCTGTTATGTTACCTACATAGTTCTATGTCTATTGTGAATTGTATACGTTGCCTTGTAATAATCGAATTCAGAATTTATTACCCACGAACAATATGTAAATAATAAAGATAACTCTTATCTCCTTCGATAGTCACCCAAAACGCTTGTCTAATGCATAAAAGTTTAGCCTTGTATTAAATAATTGAACGGCATATTGAAGCTAAGAAACGCGTACCAAACGACCTTAGCAGAATATGCCCGCGACCTTTTAACAAAATAAAAAAGAATATGAATAACATTGATTTGAATGAGGAGAAATCATGCAAGTAACGAATCTAATTCGATGAATATACACCCGTATGCAGTTTACAGAAAAATCATATCAAATGCAATGGAAATATATTCGGAATCTTGCTGTTTAAAATCACAGCAAGCTTTTCGCAAGGAAAACTCTACAGTAACAAATAACGGCGGAAGTTTTAAAGTTTGTTTTACAGGTGTATTTCGCGAGACCAATATCGCTGTAGATGTTTGTATGGAGGGGTAAACAACTCCTTCTTTGTTACCATGACCCTTCGGGACATTGTTTATCCGGAATATTGTGGTCCACAAAGCTACAAGTTTGTAAAGTATGTTTAATTTAATCACTTATAAATAAATACGACCGCTCCAATTAACATAAAACGGCCTATATTTTTACTTTGCAATGCTAAATTCATAATTTATCACTGTAATAAATAATAGGTAAGTACATTATTCGTAATATAATTGATGGTTGTAAAGTTTAATTAGTGCTTTGATATCTTTCGTACCTAGACTATCGATTATTATTTTACCTGTGTAATTTGTAAAACATACAAATTATATTATCGCCGCGAGTATGTATTGGTATACACTTATAAGCGTTCTCAGTATTTGCGTCACCTATTTGAAATATTGTATTCTAAAGTAGCTTGCCAAATCGGCCGAATTTATACTCATTTTACAAAACGGTCCAGATATTGATTAAACATTATACTTATCTTTTGGCCTAGGACAACCCTAGGCCAAAAGATAAGTACCGCACACAATATCGATTCAACTGCAGTCACCAGACAGACACCGACAATAAAACGTGACCACCGATATTAATCCTAACAAAATTGTGACTCTCGTGACAACTCGTGTATCGCAATTCTATAAATAAACATTTTACGTATTACATACCGTTATATTAATAACTTTGTTAGGTTATAGATACAGAAATTGTTAAGGTGCTAACTGCGAGCAGTGAAATTGTACAACAAGCATCTCTCCTCGGGCCCCTTAGGTAAACTTTTGCCAAAACGACTTTTTTAGAATAAGAAAGCGATAATTCGGAGGGCGTGGCGGTTCGTCCGACCGTCCAACGAAGTAGGACTGATGACATACATTCCTCGAAAACATCGCAGCCAAACAGAAGCTACGAATTCATTTCAATTTCTTTGTTTGTTCCTGAATAATGAAACACAAGAAATCACAGTGATCAGTTACCTAAAATATAAGCGAATTGGTTTTATTTTAAAATTGTTTGCTGCAGTATAGGAAATTATAATTCAATCCCGGAAGAAATACTGTGGTAATAAGTTTTATAGCAATTATTAAATCTACATATTATATAAGTATCTAATATCCTACAGGAACTTGGTAATTTTAGGGATTAGATTTTAAGGATGATGATGATGTAAAAATGTGTTTAATTTGAAGTCGAAAGAGAAGCTAATTTTTCAGAGCAAACCAATTATTGTATTCTAGCTCATTCATTATGTCGGATTCAAAAGATTATATTGAAGAATCAATTATATAATAAGACAATCTAGTCATTAAACAATTTACCTTAACTATTTATTATCACAATCAGCTTTGTTGTTCGAGCAAATGACGATAAAGTAAAGTGAATAAATAACATGGGTGGGTAGCTATGATATTGAAAAATTAGGAATTAATTTCAGAAGCAATTTCATAAAAACACCCTTTTAGCAATTGAATTACTTACTTAATTTAATTACTTACATTAATCGTTAAATCATAAGATTACAAAAGTTTAAAAACATTTTTGTTTTTGCTCGTGAAATGCATATTGCAATCATGCATGCAAAATCTGTCAAATAGTTTGTGCGTGAATATCGAGCATGAGTCTTAGCTTGCAGTCTAAAATTAAAATAAATAGTCTTGTACATGGGATGCGTTTTACACCCGTAGAGTCGTGCATTTTTTTCTACCGGTTCAAACTATTCGAAGATCGAAAGGTGCGCGAAATACATCTTACGCAAAAACCCTCACACTTCCGGCTCGCCAATGTGTTTGGTTAAGTAATAGTTAATAGATTACATTTATAGTTGCCAGCCGAAATTAAAAATTCCGCTTTCTACAGATAATATGCGATTAAGTTCATTAGAAAAGACGTGTATTTTATGCAATAATTTGTAGAAATAGGAAGGAGCTTTACGTACGCCTGACTCAATCCGCTACTAATTTTAGGGGTGTTTATTAGCACAGATTCACTATTCAGATGTGTAACCCAAATTAAAGCTCATGTTAATTCGCAGATATCTGATTCCACTAAGAATAAAGCAATTATCAAATAAACAAAAACTATAACCATAGACGTATATCTACCTACACTTACAATTTTTCCATAATCAGAAAAAACACGCCACATGTTAAGACTCGGCCATACCCTAGTATGGACACCTGCAATGGCAAAGGCGTCACAAATATATTGCCGGCCTTTAATAGGGCGTAGACCTGCCTATTGAATGACTTTACAACTTTGAGAAAACGGTAGGAGCGAGATTTTTCGCTATCCCACATAAAACTTTGCTTTTTATTTCTTTTACGCTCGGGAGTAATAGGGGATCAGTAGGGTCTTTATTTATATCCCTCATTTATTTCTGTAATACAACTAAGACTGGATAAAAAGTACCCGTTCTATCCGACAAGAAACAGGTATACGATTTGGTTGTGTACTTAATAAGAATTGGAGAGTTCCTTATTCAATTTGCCAAAACAATCAAAAGCGTCTTCATTTCGGTTACCAGTGTGCAGGTTTTTGTTAAAATTACCGTTCCTCAAATCCTATAATGAGTTTAGCAATAAAGTCATTATAGGATTTAATGAAAGGGATTAAAGGGTTCGTCATCTACAGCAGAATACGTTTAGTAGGACAATTGCCAACATATTTAACGCCATTTTAACGTGTATTGAGAAAGTGAGAGAGAGCCGTAGACATGCTTTGAACTTCAAATCAAAAGCCTACAGAGTACTCAGTTAAAATGTAGTGTAGATAAAAATTTAAAAAACAGATTTCTGAATATACATACGAAAAAAAGGGTGATGCTTTTGAACAATCAAGACGAGAGAGTTAGTTTTATAATATAAGAAATAATAAAAGTACCAAATTTTTTATTAGCCTGCAGACTACTGAGTTACAATGCAGTGTTTGTTAATGATATAAAAACAGAGATTTTTGGCGAAACATTCGAAAACACGGATACTTTCGAACAATCTAGAGTTTTGGAAAAGGAAATAGGAAAACACATAGGTATTATAGTGACTTTATGTAACAACCATTGCGGGCTTAGTGAGACTTGTACAGATTGTCTGACATTTCGCAAACCTGTTTGGCGCTAGAGTCACACAAGTAGGTACACCTGTGATCGAGTATGAAATAAAATTCAAGAAATCGTATCATTATACACATAAATAGGTAAATTTCCATAATTCTTACATTATTCGGTCTGTATATTTTTACATCAAAACCTTCAACAATGTCATCAAGAAATAAGAATCATACGATACGAATAACTTGCCCGGAGGCAAAACAAAAATGAAGCTAGGTTTGTTCAATACTTGACAAAGAATTAATGGTAACGACAAATTAATATCTACCATCTGACCAATGTACACACCAATGCACAGAGTAAAAATATATACTATTTCTTTAATCTGTGGTACCAGGTATGTAATTTTCAAAATAACTTTGTTCTTCTAATATAAAAAAGATAATTTGAAAAACTTGCAGTCTATGATATTTATTGTCTTTTAATTAAAAGATACCAACGTATTGTTATGTTACATTGATTATTTTCGACCTCAATGGACTCTCTGGCTAAATAATTTCATTTTCTAAAATGGGCTTACCTAACCAAACCTTCTGATGTGTGCTAGATGATTCGAATATTAAATGCAAACCGACGAAATCAATGTCTGGCTTATCGCGAGCCTTACAAGAAAGAGACAGAACGTCACGGGGGTTAGTGTTTAGAATCGACATCTGTTCGTAACCAGGTGCCAAGATTGGGGAGACAAAGGGTGCGACGACCCCGGCCCTACGCCACTTGCTAACTAATCCCCGAGTTTCAACGTCTGTGGACATTGATGATTTTCATTCTAAATATTAAATATTGATGATTTGTTTTTTTTTAAGTCACCAGTATGTGCCCTGATCGACATTCGATAATTTTTATTCTAAATGTTTATATATGGATGATCAGTTTTTCTTTATTGATTTCTTTTTCGAAGAATTTTTTAAAAAGAATTTCACTATTTTGTAACTACCGACATGTAGGTAGGTACTTATATTTTCTTCACAATCCCATTTTGTTAGCAAATTATCTATTACATTATCTTCTACATTGATAAGGCTTACGTTAATAACTTTTTTCTTTTCTTCTGTATTTCAACCCTGTAATGGTCTCTTACGTTACTTAGAAAATTATCTGCCTGCTTTACAACCTTATCTCATAACTTTCGTTTCCTTTTCAACCAAGTATTTATAAGGTAGAGTTTAAAAGCGCGTTACCAGCTCATTCTCCCCTAAGTGTTCTCAGAATTTATATATAAAGTTCTTAACTGTCATTTAGCTGTTACATCGAAAAGGCTAGAGAATGTTCGCACTCTTTCGCACTTATCCAATATGCTATTGAATCCATCTCGCTTACTTATTTGTGATTTCATCGTTTATACGTCCCGATCTCAGTTTTTGCACATAGCACCTGCCACGAGATGAGTTAATAGAAATACAATATATAACCATAAAAATTACTACTGTGCATAATTTTTCGTACCTTTAAGTGCCATAATATTATTTTCATGTTTATAAATTTCCTTTACCATAGGTAAGCAATCATTTATAGAAGTTTATTCTAAAGCGTTAAACTCTAGTAAAACGCTAGTAATCAGATTTTTCACATAGCATTTTATCAATATTTTCATAAGTGTTATCGCGAAGTGTTAACATTTCTACCGAGTCAAGTTCGCATTATTAACAATGAGAGCAACAAAAAGATTTGTTATCATGCACACCGGTACCGGTAGTCATAAAATTATTTCACCCATAAAAGAAACAAAGGTGGGTAGGTAAGGTACCTACACTTCTTTCAAACACAATATGTTCAAAAAAGGAACAGATGGGTCATGGGACATTCACAAAACTATAACAAAAAAGACCGCCCCTGGCGGGTGTTCGAAATTTTGGATCTTATGCAATTTGAGATAAAGCATTTATTCGCGTGTCAGATTCAATATTTTAAATCTGAATGGTCAACATCAATAAGCTGCGAATGATGTGGTGCAAAGCACGTGCAGCCTGACGATTTGTCAGGTGGTCGTATGTCGGCCGACTTATTAGTTATAATTCATAATTTTATGCATATCGAAAACTTGATTTTGTTGAAATGTTTGTGTAAATCATTTGATTGCGTTTTAACTTGTACAAGCTGTGAAAGTGAGTTAGGAAAGGAAGCCTATGATGGATTTAGAATGAGACATTTGGTACTTGACCAGAGATCTAAGTTTATTGGGTACTAATACGTTAGTAATATATATATTTACTAGCTTTTACCCGCGGCTTCGCCCTTGTGAAATTTGGTTTGGAAAAAAACACGAACTATATAATTTTATAGCCCACTCGTAATTTTAATGTACTTAATGTCATACGAGCAGGGGGGGGGGGTCTTCTATTTACCGTCCGTACCGTGCCGTCGTCGAAAGTACGCACGAGAGAAAAATACGCGTGTACTTTTCAATTTTACGATAACTCCTAAGATATTAATTTAATACATACATACAATTAATTTAATACACTGCGTTAATACAATAGAGCTCAATATTGAACACACAAGTGCACAGTCAAATGTCAATGTCATATATAACGGCTCGACACTTCGATTTTTAACTCTATTGTATTAGCGCAGAGTGTTATTTTCAGTGCTCTGAATTTTTTTGGACCCGCCGGATTCCGGATCATTTAGTCCCAGCCTTAGTTATACGTTTGGAAACTGACATAGGGTGGATGAAACACCACCCACCACATAGTTGGTGTGACAAATTTCGTAAGAGACATTAGTTTGCTTATATTCTAGTCTAAATATATATTTGAATTAAATTCACGCAGATTAAGAGAAATTCAGATAAAAATCAGAGATGCACAGCTGGTCTGTTGAATTTAACGGTTTTTTTAATTTAAAAGCAGAGTCGTTAATTTTCTAAAACTTGCCTCATTACTGTACGTAAATTGTTTAAATTATATTTGGCTAGCAGAGGATGCTTAATTTGTTGTATGCCTCCGAAATACCTATACACTTTCACCAGTAGGTATTCAACATTGTCATTGCAACGGCGCCCGATTCGCTTACCTAATATACGGTTTGCGAAACTAGCCTCTAGACACGCGCCTTGATGCTAACATTTTGTTATTTTATGTACAATTTATTTTAGCTAGAAGAATCAGGATTACAATAATTTTTTAAAATTGGTTTTCATTTTAAAAATTGTAATCCCGATTCTGTCAAGCAGTATGCTTATCTGATATTTTATTATTTTATTTTGCATATATATTATTTTGTGATTCTTTTTATTTATTCTTAAATCTACTAGAGCGGTTAGCCAGGTCTACTATTATCTAATACACTGTTCAGATACAATTGAATATTTTTATAAAAAAAAGATAATAGTACATTACGATGCAACACTAGCAACATGCGACGAGGTATGTCTTTTACTGCGGGTTTTCATTTGACAATGTAGAGGTAAGTGTTACCATATAAAGGACTGCGAAAATTACGACTACGTAAGTTTTTTACTTCATTTGTCGTAATATAAATATTATATTAGATAGACGAGTCAGTGCTTATAACATAATGTTTATTATAATATTACTTATTGTTATAATTAAAACCATAGCTGTTGTCCAACAACAAATATCTGCCAAATTATTTATTTTCCTTGCGGTCATAGACTAACCATTAATATGTGAAGCAAAAACTTTGTACTCTTAACAGAGTAGTATGAAATTTGGCTCTGGAAATATTAATTATGGTCGAATTTCGACCACAACCTTTTCTCTATCTTTTTTATTTGATCACAGGAGATTGAACAACAAAATCTTTCTATCTATCAACTAAGGTAACTAAAGGTTACTAAACAGTAAACCACATGAGATGTGTTCAAAGACCATATTAATATGTTTTTTAAAATATTGCTTAATAGGATGATAATAATGAATAATAGAATAATAATATGACACAAATAGGAAAACTATATTTATATTTTATATAGGTACCTTAATTTTAATTTGGCTTATTTATAATATGTAGTTTAAGATGAATTAATTAAAACAGTAAACATGAATTTTGTTCTTGACAAAATGGTATGTATAGTGTTAATGATAGACAGATGAAAAAAAAATATTGTGCCTGATAAAATTTGCTTTTGTAACCAGAATAATGTTTTATAATATTGAGAAAGTATGGAAATTCTCAAGAACCCACGGATTGAAGCATATAATAGTATTAAAAATATTGTAATAATAATAATATCTATGGACGCTTCACACCATGTCCATCTGGCCCCATGCTAAGTACCCGAGGAACTTGTGTTACAGGTACCAGACAACGGGAAGTATATTTAATACTTTTATACTATACCTACTTTAAATAATTAAGATTTTTATTATAATAATTATACACATATTTAATACACATCCATGATCCAGGAACACAGGAAAACTATTTTGTTCCTTCGGCGGGATTCGAACCCGTGACCCCCGGCCTGAGCACCAACGCTCTAAACCACTGAGCCACAGAGGTCGTCAAATGTTTTTCTTAATGTGTTTCACTTTTATTTTCATATCATATGTAACAAGAAAATAGTTGATCGAAAGTAAGGGAATGCTATTGGATGTTTTTCTTTCATATTTTCAAAATAGTCTGTAGTACTAAGTGTGACCGTTAATATCTTAAAGTAGTAATATTACGAAACTAATTTGCATGCAAAATATGTCACAAAAGTAAATATATATTGTAATACGTGTGTTATATATGTTTGCATATATCTGTGTTTCTGTACATGGCGTCGTAGCTCCTTAATTTTAAATTAATAGTCAGATTCTGATGCGCTTTGGTAGTACCAACAAAAAGGTAAAAGTATATATATATATATATATATATATATATATATATATATATATATATATATATATATATATATATATATATATATAAATTTATCAGAACTTACCCAGGTACTGTGTCATTGTATTCCATAATTTTTAAATAAAAAATTGATAGCGTTAAAGGCTAAGCTAGGTTCAAATCCCGCCTGTGAACAAAAAATTCTGTATTCTTGGGTCATGGATGTGTATTTAATGTGTATAATATAATAAAAATCTTAAATATAAGTATAAAAGTATTAAATATATTTCCTTTGTCTGGTAACCGTAACACAAGTTCTACGGATACTTACCATGGGGCCAGACTGACGTGGTGTCAAGCGTCCATAGATATTATATCTAAATAGAGTATAGTTAAAAGCTGATGTGATCAAAAGGGTTCTTAGCTATAACTTATAACTCATCTTCATCAAGCATGTTTGCATGTTAACAGAAATAATACTTATAAATAGATCGATTTTTGTATAAAATGTTGTGAGTAAGTACCACACGAGTAATTTAAAAATTAGTGACAAAATAGCACCATATAAAAAGAATCATTCTATCAAAAAAATTAATATCAAATTTACTTCATTTAATTATTTTTTTTTGTAATGTAATTATAATTTTCTGAAACCAACATTTGTATATTGCTTCATTTTTTATCAGCTGGTTTCGAAATAACTCTATCCAAATGGATCAATTATTTTATTTATATGTATAATATATAGTGACAACCTCTGGGGCTTAGTGGTTGAGTGAACAGTGAAGTGAAAAGTGGTTTAGCCCGGGTTCGAATTGAGCCAAGGGAACAATTGAGCAAAGGGAACAGTCATGGATGTGTATTAAATATGTGTATACTGTATATAATAAAAATATTGAATAATATGTACATGGTATAACAGTATTATTATAATTGCACCACTTGCCCACACTTGTGCACGTTAACGAATGTTTAATGGTTAATATTCTACCAATATTACACATTAAGAACCGAAATAACACAATTTTATGAAAAATACGAATTCCACAACGTCACCCATTAACCTCTGGACAAAACTCGTTCTTCTTTTATTTATTTATGGCAATCTCGGTTGCAAAGGTGCACCATTCTGCCAGCATCGATTATTAAAAGAATTTTTTTTCGAATTATATTTAAAATTTTACATTAAACAAATTATTTGATTTTTAATAGCCTGTAAGTAACGACAAAAAATTATACCTTTAAAGGATACTGTTAGGTTATTATTAGGATGAACAACACATTGATAAACAACTTTAATAAAAATAAATAATTATATCATGGTAATTTGTAATGTGAAACACTTTTATATACCAACCAATATAATAATAAGATCAAATAATAATGTTAATGATGAGAGAGTATTATTAGTATTATATAGAGGTATTAAAGTTGAATATTATTTTCATTTATAAATTTTGATAACAGGAATATAAGTTTTGGCTTATGTAAAAAGTATAAAAGAGAGGTAAAATCTGTAGGCACAGGAATATTGAATTTATGTAGTTGCAAATACAAGGGGAAGGTAGCATGGTTAGGGCAGGAAAAGATGATATGTTCTAACGAACCATCATCCAAATCACACTCACACAAAGATGAATCTCTGATTCTAAATCTATTAAGAAAATTGGGAGTACAGACATGTCCTGTCTACATAATATTGACACCATTTTCTAACAGATTTTTTTATACTTCCAGAACCATGGTTTGTTGGGAATAATTAGTTGGATTGACCCAGTGTCAACCTTTGATTTAGCTACTCCTTTCCCAGTGTGTTTGCCATAATTTAAATAAATCTTTTTTCGGGATGGAGAGCAAATCATATATATCTGGTGGGTAAAGTGTTTGAGATCAACCTGTTGTGAAGTAGCTTGTTTTGCTAGGGAATCTGCTACTTCATTTCCCCTTATGCCAGCATGTCCTGGTATCCAGACAAGAGTCACATTAAGTCCTTTGTTGGAGTTTTTAAAAAGGGAAAGTTTAATATCTAGGACTATCGAACTGTTTAATTTATCAAAAATAGAGCTTTTTGCTATTGATTCTATGGCACTTTTTGAATTTTGATATATTGTGCGTTTGATATATTGTGGCTTTCTATAAATTTGTTGGATATCCAGTATTTTCCTATAACTATTTATTAAGAGCGGCACATTTATGTCGCCAGTAATGCTAGGCATAAATTATTGAGTTACTCAAGTTTCTTAATAAGGGGAAGAGTTTATGCGAAAGACAAATCGATCAGAAAGGAACTGGGATCGTAAATGTAGCGGAGGTTCGCCGGCTTCCATCTGTAAGGCGTTAATGGGTGTGGATCTCATACATCCCAAAACAGTGCGAAGTGCTCTGGATTGTAGGAGATCCAAAGATCGAATTGCCTTTTTACTGTAGGGTGAAAGAAGGAATAATCCGTAATCAAATAAACTCCTAGTTATCGCATTATATAAAATGTTTTGAGTAAAAGGGTGCCCCCATGGGACGCCAGAAAGCGTCTTTAATTTTAATATTAAAATTACGTTCTGCTTTTTTATACATATAATTTATATGGCTAGTCCCAGAAAGTGGAGTATCAATTAATAATCCTATAAATTTTGCTTCGTTTTTTATTGGGATGGATTGATCTCCGACTTTTAAGTCAATATGCGGTATATGTTTTTTTCTACTTAATATCACTACACTGCTTTTTAAGGCTGACAACCAGAGGCCACTTTTATTAAGCCAGTTCAATAAAGAGTCTAAAGAAGTTTGAAAGGAAGCAGACGCTGTATTAATTGAGCTATTTATTATATATTATAATAGTAACTCATCTGCATATTGAAGAAACTGACAATCAATGTTAAGAAAAAGGGGTAGTTTGGCTACATACAAATTGTATAGTGAAGTACTTAATGAAGAGCCCTGGGGAAGTCCCACATATACCGTGCTTATTTCCATGTCTTGTCCTGGGACGCGCATCTTTACTCTTCTTTGCATCATTAAACTACACACGATGTTGATAATCTTTGCGGGAATACTCAGCTGTTGTAACCGGTAACTGAGATCCGAAAGTTTGACGCTGTCGTATGCAGCAAATACATCCAAAAAAAGAACAACGATGGATTCCTCCCTGGAGAAATCGATTCTCAAATACGAGATAAAAACACTTAGACTGTCCGTTGTTGATAAGCTGGGGGGGGGGGGGGGAGGGGGAAGAGTATAGATTTTTTTTTCACAAAACCATTCTAATCGGTTTTTAATTACATTTTCAAAAACTTTACTATACTCATATAGTATAAGATGTAAGAGCGATTGGGCGATAGTTGTCTATTATGTCAGTTGATTTACCTGGTTTTAGTATTGGGATAATTATTTGTAATTTCCATTCAGAAGGTATAAAATTATGATCAAAGAAGTTATTAACCATGTTTAGATAATATGAAAGGAATTTTTTTCCCGCTTTTTCCAGGAAGGAATAAGGGAAATCCATCGTCTCCCGGATTCTTCAATTGTTAGATGTTTGAATCTGACAGTTCACTAAACTTGGGACAAAGGAAGGGGATATTTTATTTAAAAATTATTTTTCAACCGGGATTGGAATAAGAGGGGAATTTTGGTAAGACAGGCCGCATCTGAATCTGTTTCCAGATAATATTTGTGTTGGAGCATGGTGATAATGAGGCACAGAAATTACGCCAGCTTTGTGACTTCTTCTTTCGAAAAAGCCTTTTGCATTGTGCTGCAATTCTTTGGTATGTTATTAAATTAGTCTCTACCATATTTCTCCTATACGCCTGCATTTTTCCTAACCTTAATAATATCAGTGCACTCCCTGTCCCACCATGGCGGGGAGGGTAGTTTACCAATGGAAGTATTTTTAGAGGAATGCTGTGATCTGCTGCAAATGATATGGCCTTACATAATTCTGTATAGCATACATTTAAGTTTCCTGAGTTTATTTTAGGTAAGGAGTGGGATTTTTGTTCTAATAATGTTTTATATTTGTCCCAATCAGCACTCGAGATCCTATATTTTAGTAACGGGGCAAAATGGGGAGGACATCTGGTTGGATATTCAATAGTGATGGAGTAGTGATCACTGCCAAACATGCTATTCAATATGTTCCACTGAAGTATACTAGCCATGTTGGTTGAGCATATTTATAAATCTACACAGCTTCTCCTATGGTCAGGAGGAGCCAATCTTGTTACTTGCCCATTATTGAGGACGCATAGGTTTACTTCTTCTAAGTTCTCCTACCTCTTTGCCAAAATTGTCATTGGAATCAGAGACCCACATTACATTATGACAGTTAATGTCCAAATCTCCTACAATTAAAAGTGGGGGGGAATACAAGGAAAATATATGGCGAAGATAAGGCAGGATAGATAGGTTTGACTAAAATCATTGTACCTCCATATCCATCCGGACGGTCTTCTCTATAATAAGAGAAACCATTCAGATAGAAATGTTGACCTGGTTTTAGCCAAGTTTCATTTATACAAATTATTAAAGGATTAAGTTTATTTGTTAAGTGAATAAGTTCATGTTTTTTTATTTTGAATGCTTCTACTGTTCCATTGTAGGATTTTGAGTAGATCCATTATGGTTATTAATTAAGTCTGTTATTTTTTGTGCAACATAGTCTGATAATGTATAATTATTAGTGCTCAACATGTTAATAGCTGTGGTTAGAAGTAATTCAAGGGTATTTTGAAAGTTATTGGATCAATTCTTATTACTGTTATTATTGCTAGGTAGTGCACAGCCGTTTGCATATTCTGGAATTACAGTCATTTAGGATTTGCTGATGAGCCATGTTGTGATATCCTGGTATTTGAGGAGGTGTTTTGTTTCTTAGTAATGAAAATTGTTATTTTATAAAGGTTTTTGAGGCTGGGGTTGTATAACTGAGGATTTGTAGGCAATGTTTTCCATAGGTTATTGGGATAATATTTTGAGATATCTGCATATGACCTATATGAAGAAGGAACCACTTTATTTGCGTCTTCATATGATATATTTTTTTCGGCCATAATACTTTATTTCTGTCTGCCTGATATATTCAGGGCAGCATTTATAGCAAAATGACTGCCCGAACATAACAGGCTGAGAGATTTATCTTCAGTGGTTGTGCAACCTTTGCCTACATTTGTAGCAGCGAGGTTTGGATCTGTGCTGGTTTTTCGTATGACCAAAACGGCAGCAATTGTAACATTGAACTGTGGGGTATTTGTAGAGTTCAACTTTAAGGGCAACATAAAAACAAAAAACTCTAGTTGGAAGTACCTTTCCGTCAAAAGTCAGAATAACTGATTGTGTAGGTTGCCACTACCTCCATGCGGGTAATGTTATATGTGGGTAATGAAGTACTAAATTAGTATGTATAGGTTCACTTGCCAAAGTAGGTATTTTTGTTAGTACACTCAAACAACAAAACAGACACAACTACACCAATATGAAATTAAAATATGATACAACACATTCACTCACTACATTAAACGAAAAAATAAGTTAAAAATGAAATAAATAATACGAAAAGTTAGCGAACTTATAAAAGAAAAAGAAATCCTAAACTTTCGCGCTCATCTAGTTTTCCCAGTTGTCAATCAATTGAAAACCCATGTCAAATTGAAATTGACCATACTTTATTTTGTAATGATGATTCTTTACTTTAAATAAGCTTTAAAACTGACTGAAAACGGCTAAAATATTAACCTTAACCTCTTTATCATCTAGGTATTTAAAACAATAACACTTCTATGAACATTTGATTAAAACAATAAAAAATCCGGTATTACACTGTTTAACTTTCTTTTAAATAGGAATTAGTGCATAAATGTTTTTAAATAATACGAAAATGGCCCACAACTTCACTTGCATTAAATCTATTTTCTCTATACGAATTTTGGGGAATACAAAGGGGTCCCCTTTGATGACTTTTTTGGAAGATCTTTTCATAGCTGATGCCCATGGGCGCATAGTGCACTTGCATCCCCCTGGTATAAAAATAACATATATATCTTACTTATATCATGAAAATCTTACATATATATTTATTTTTATTAGTACCATCTATATATGGGCATTTCTCTACTAAATGGATCATCTTTCTTTTCAGAAAATCAGGTGATCAGCCTGCATTGTCCAAAACAGACTTGAAAACAAAATTTGTTTACTCCAACATGGGGATAGAACCCACCCGACCCTCTGGAGGCGAGAGCCAAGAGCTCTAAGCCACTAGACCACGAAGGTGTTATTATAATATATCAGTTAATAGTATCATGTAAAGGTAGTTCAAATTCCGCCAGGGAACAAAAAAGTTTTCTGTGTTTCTGGGTCATGGATGTATATCATATAATAAAAATCTCAAATATATGTATTGTTTCAAAGTAATAAATATATATCCGATGTCTGTTACCTATGGGTACATACATATTATTATACTCATGCACCTCCCTAAAAGTAATCCTCCCGGCTCCCATGCTGATGCCTATGTTATGATAAATGTTCCAAATTTTAGCACAATATTCAGTGTACAGTGTGTTGATGGTGTTTAGTTGTAATGCTTCATTAAAAATAAAATAAATTATGTACACATAATAATTTATTGATTTACTTATACCCGACAAAGAAACCTTTTAAAGAATGTACGTAAATTGGAAAATTTGTTAGGATTTTTCTATTATATCGGAACAATGTATGTACCTATTAAAAATATTTTAAGTTTATGAAATAAATCATTCAATTATAATAATGTATTCTAAATGATATATTCGTTTTTATGTAGCAATTAATAAAACTTTTGTATTATACATTTATGCTAATTTACATACTGAATAGAATTACAATGTCCTTTATCAAAATTGTTAATCCTTTATTGAGCAACACAGATATACACATAATAAAATAATGAGTTAGTTAACATTTTCTGTTGCCAATTGTCTTGGGTAATTCCATCAATTGAATATATTTTATTAAATGATTAAAAGGATTTGGTTGCATATCATTTTCATCATTTTAATTGTATAACAACCAAATTTGCTACCTAAAATTAGGGGTCCCATTGAATCACTTGGCAGAAATGGATGTCTTAAGACAGCCTCTTAATTTAAGTTTTTTTTAAACTCCTAGTCTCCTGCATTCTGTCTTTCAACATTGAGCTGGATTTTTAAGTAAATATATTGTGGGTGTGTATAGTACAATATCCAGTGATATTTCCATATTAGTGCTAACTCCTCATGCAATCAGGTCCTGTGGATAACATCTTTTAAGCCTTTTGAAGGTTGAGTTTGGCTCTTTGCTCAACTCCTTTAATTCAAGTGTTTCGGTATTTATAATTTCTATTTGCTACACAGGTCACCCTGTTGGTCACCAAGCTTGTTGTTTCACAATAATTTTAAAATATAGGTTTTCTATATTACTATAATGCTTTACTATAATCAAGTTAGTTTAACTTCACTGTTTCTAATACATCATATTTTGTAACTTTTTATTTACATGTTATAATGCAACACAATATTATGTGAAACTGAATAATACCTTGTTGTTTAAAAAAAAAATATATATATATATATATATATTGATATTTTGTGTCTTTAAACCTAATGTGATTTTAAAATTATAATTTTTCAAAGCTTTTATTCTTTTTTCTCTAAGTACTTCTAAATAACATAATAGAATTAATTGATAGTTTTTTTTTTATATTTTATAATATTATCTTTTTTAACCTACACACTTACACATAACTGGATAAATGTTCATTGACAGTATAACTAATGGAACACCATTATAATAAATTAGGTTGGTTTATAAATATAAAACTACCTATGTCAACATTGTTTTATTAATAATTTAAAATAAAATTTGGCAAAATTAGAGAAAAAAGATTAATTTTTAAATTGTGTAATAGGTATTCTTTTTGTTGGAAAACAATATATTGGAATTGTTATTGCTTTTTAACTACTTTAATTTGCAGAATGTTATTTCTGATTTAAACTTTATTTAGCAACCATAACTGACTAAAATTGTTTTACGTAGACAGTTATAATTTATAAGTGCATATAATCTGTAAACTATGGTATTAATATCAAGAAGAAGTTATTCTATCTTAAATTTTTATATCTTTTTATTATTATTATCTTTTCTATTATTATCTATATAATCTTTTAGTATTTTATGTCTCAGTAATTTCTTTTTGAGGAAAACATTTAAAATGGCTCATAAAATGTTATATAACATAGTGAAATGTGAAACATAAAACTGATATAGATTCTGACAGTTTTCATGTTTAAATAATATATGAAAGTATTATAGAAACAGTCTTTTAATGCATTTCTTATATGTCTGCTCCTGACATGAAGGTCAACTCACTTTCAATGTTCAAGTTATTGTTCTTGAATACTTTAGTATCTTAGATTTGAAATATATATATTTGGTTACATCATTTTGAAATACAAGAAAACAAACGATATTGTTCTACATGGATATCAAAATAAAGAGATAATAGTATATTATTGCATACGATTTATTTATAGATTGCAAAGGTGAAATGTGGGAGAAAGCTACGTCAGCCGATTGCTACGGTTGTAAAGTATCGTGAAAACATGAGAAGAATTCTCTAAATATAGCTGTAAGATAGAAAATCTGTGTTAAAGTTGCAAAAATTTACAGGTGTTGACGTGGCGTGACAATGCGAAGATCATAACTTTTATAGATACTTATTCCCTGCCAAACATCGTCACAACACTCCATAATGTATGATAAGTGATAAACTTACAAAAACATAGCGATTTTGCAGGTTCATTTTGATTACTTGTAATTTAAGTATGGCGCCTGACACCGTTGGCCTGTTTTGGAGATAACAACATGGCGTATGTACTTACTCTATTATTCCTTAAAAAATCTTCAATCGCTTTCAATGCTGAATCCGTTAGTTTCACAAAAACGAGTTCCTTATTGTTTTTGTACGTTGTCTCTGATGATAACGCATACTGAACACCTGAAGGCAAGGCCGCCATTTCTTAATCACTATTCGCACTATGGACCAGCTGACTCCTTTGCTAGCCGTCACAATTCATATCATTCACACATTTCTTAACGTAATCACAGATTCACAACCTATATAAAATTATAATTACAATAAAGATAGGGTCTAAAGTTTCCAAATTAAACTACTTTTTGTAAACCCATCGACTCGGCCTTTGTTGGCAGCACTCATCAGTCTGCAAGGCCGTACTGACTGTCATGCGCAATGGAGCTAGGAAACGCCAGCATTCACTGCGACAACAGCGCCAAATTTTAAGTTTATCGATACAATTTCATAAAATAACTCTTTTTTTGCACATTTATTTATAATTAAATCAAATATTGCTATTAAATTAATAGCTCCTAATCTTTACAATGTATATAAAAAAATTATATATCCATTTGGAGAGGCTGAATTACATTGACGAATGTAGGTACCTAGTACTTACCTATTTAAAATTTGGTTACACTATTTTTACTACACCAATTTTCGCAAAATATATTTGATATTAGCACCTAACAATAAAATAAATTTACCTTTTTACCTATTAGCAAATGAATAAGCTAATTTCAAAATTTTGTGGTCATGGCTAAACCCAACGGCTAATGGCTAAGAAAGTCGTAAGTGATTGCACATCCCTAATTTATTAATAAATTTATTAATTAAAATATATTGCTGAACAAGTTTTGTATTAAACAAGTACACGTGTAATTGCCTTATTAATTACCTACTTTAATCATATATTTAAAATAGTCTTAGCTAAGCGTTTGACAACTGTGTATAATGCCTTTAAAAGTTATTTTATAGACAACGATATACATAAGAAAAAAGACATAAGAAATAAAACATGCTAGCCAATCACAAAGCACTACGAAACCAATCAGCCAATCATGTTTTAGATTGATATTAAAATAGGCAACTTGACATCTTGCTATGATTGTATTGTATTTTTTAATAAACCACAGATTTCTAAATATTTTATTTGATTTTTTTTAGTTCATTTTTTTATTTTTAAACAATATATATTAAATTTTGTTATTTTTTTCAATATTACATAGAATTTTTAATTTAGAAGTTGGAGCCAATTTGAAGCCAAACTTATACCTAGCTAATATTCTGATTCTGAGCCAATCTTGATGACGTGTGAAAACTGAAAACCGACAGACAGTAGACTTATCATCTATGGGCGACAGGCGACAGCTGACGTTGGCACAATATACTGTCAAAAATTGGAGACGATTGTGATAAGGTTAGATTGAAATTTTACTTATTAAAAATAGATTTTTGATAAGAAATACCTTTAATGTTTGTAAAATAGCGTCTTTTCTAATTCCAAATATATGTACATATATTTTTATACTTTCAACTCCAGGGCACAGAGTTCCGTATGCGTGTTAAGAAAAAAGATAACACTTCGTTATTATTTTATATTATTTAATATTTATTCATAACATATACTTTGTAATAAAGCCACAAATCTCACAATATTTATTTTTAAATTTTCAGCTTCCACAATGGCCACCTGGGAGGAAAAGAAGCATCTGATTACAAGAAATCTGCAAGAAGTTTTGGGTGATGAAAAACTAACGGAAATTTTGAAACAGAGAGATCTAAAAATATATTGGGGTACTGCTACAACTGGTCGTCCTCATGTTGCGTATTTTGTTCCCATGTCGAAAATTGCGGACTTTTTGAAGGCAGGATGTGAGGTAACCATTCTTTTTGCCGATTTACATGCCTACTTAGATAATATGAAGGCACCATGGGATTTGTTAGCACTAAGAACTCAATACTATGAAGCTGCCATTAAAGCTATGTTGACGTCTCTTGAAGTCCCTCTAGAGAAGCTTAAATTTGTGAGAGGAACTGAATATCAATTAAGCAAAGAGTACACTTTAGATGTGTACCGTATGTCATCAGTTATCACAGATCATGATGCTAAAAAAGCTGGTGCAGAAGTAGTGAAGCAAGTGGAACATCCACTGCTAAGTGGTTTGCTGTATCCTGGCTTGCAGGCTTTGGACGAGGAATATCTTAAAGTTGATGCACAGTTTGGCGGCGTTGATCAGAGAAAAATCTTCACATTGGCTGAAAAATACCTGCCACAACTTGGGTATGCCAAGAGGGTGCATTTGATGAATCCAATGGTGCCCGGGTTAACTGGAGGTAAAATGTCAGCATCCGAGGAAGACAGCAAAATTGACCTTCAAGACAACCCAGCTAATGTTAAAAAAAAGCTCAAGAAAGCTTTTTGTGAGCCAGGTAATATTACTGAAAATGGTGTGTTGTCTTTCACCAAACATGTTGTTTTCCCTCTCATGAAGCCTGGTGAGACCTTTAAAATATGTAGAGCAGCAGAACATGGTGGTGATGCTGAGTATTCTAGTTTTGATGATTTAGAAGCCGCATTTGCCAAGGAGGACATTCACCCAGGTGACTTGAAGGCATCAGTTGAACAAGCCATTAACAGGCTTTTAGCACCCATTCATGAAATATTCAAGGATCCAAAACTACAGGAATTGACAAAGAAGGCATACCCACCACCAGTTAAAACGAAAGGTAACACTGCCCCTGGTACAGATGAAGTCACACCCAGCAAACTGGATATCAGGGTAGGACGCATTGTAGATGTTTCTAGGCATCCAGATGCAGACGCATTGTATGTAGAAAAGATTGATTTAGGTGAAGGAGAGCCAAGAACAGTTGTGTCTGGGCTTGTCAATTTTGTACCCATAGAAGAAATGCAAAACAGGGATGTGGTTGTATTGTGTAACTTGAAACCAGCCAAGATGAGAGGAGTGGAGTCTAAAGGAATGGTTTTGTGTGCGTCAGTGGATGAGCCGAAACAAGTGGAACCATTACTAGCTCCTGAGGGAAGCAAGCCAGGAGATCGGGTTGTCATTGAAGGTTATGAAACTGGGGAGCCTGATGAAGTATTGAATCCCAAGAAGAAAGTATGGGAGAAGCTACAAGTGGACTTGAAGACCAATGAGAGTCTACTTGCAGTATGGCAAGGGAACAAATTGATAAGTAAAGTAAATGGCAATCCAATTACAACTAAATCTATGAAAAATGCACTAATTAAATAGGAAAATGTTATAGAATAATGTTGCATTTATGTGCTTATTTTGCTTAATATTAAGAAATACAGATGTATTTATTCATACAAATTTTATAATAAACTTTTCTTTTTGACAAATTATTTTTTATATTTTCATTAGAAAATCAGCTTCTTATGTTCTTCACGGTTGGTATACCTAATTCACAGAACGACTAACTCGCGTTATGCTTAAACGTGATTATCAAATAGCTATTGGGCTTACACACTGTTTGTATATCTTGCCTACTTCGCTTAAGGCTGGGGCTATATTATGCTCCGGAATCCGGAAGGTCGTAGAAAATTCTGAGCATTGAAAATAGAACTCTGCGTTAATACAACACAGTTGAAAATCGAACACATAAGTGTTGAGCTGTCATATATGCCTTAGGCTAGGACTATACGCTCCGGAACGCCGGTGAAAATTCAGAGCACTGAAAATAGAACTTTGCCATAATACAATAGAGTTGAAAATGGAAGTTTAGAGTGTCAAGCAATTGCAGTTTTGACGATAATACGTAAAAAAGCTAAGGTATAAATTTGAATTTCGAACACTTACTTTTATTCGGAGTACCACCTCTTAATACGTAGTATAGTTACTTTCTCTTTACTTCGAAGTTTGATTTCATTTTAAATTTCACATTCCTTTTCACGCGACTCCTAGCGTCAAACTTATATTTCACTATTGAATTTGATAAAAAACCACGATAACTATAGAGAAAAATCATCCCGAGTTTTGATTTTCAATTTTATTGTAAATTAATATATAATTGTTTAAAATACGAATTGTTATGTAGCAACGAATGAAACAGGAAACGTTTCATTCACACGAAGGATCCTTCCTTCCATCCTTCGTTGGACAAGAATAAATAGGGAGTTTTCCGGGGAATTCAATGGGTGATGTTGTGGATTTTGCATTTCTATCATAAATTTGTGTTATTTCGGTTCTTAATGTGTAATATTGGTAGAATATTAACCAGTAAATATTCGTTAACGTGTACAAGTGTGGGCAAGTGGTACAACTTCTAAAACGTGCTATTTTGAGTTTCCCTCCAAAACTCCCTTCGAACTTTCAGTAAAGCTTCTACCACTTTAATGAATCAACTGACAAGACTCATGGACTGCACTGACTATTTATTTGGACTTTGACTAGACTTTAGACTTGACGATTTAGGAATACCTACGGTGTTGAAAATTGAAACGAAAGTTCTATTTCCCGCCTTTTTAACTTGACACTGGCAAATGGTTATAAGCCGATGCCATATATAAATAATAAAAAAAAAAAATTAGGTCCTATCTTTGATTGTGAAACGCTAAGTTAAAGATAAACAATAGCTAACTGTTCAACGGGGATAGCTATCTCTCTTTAATCTTAGATACGTTATTGAAAACGGCCGTTAGACATACTTATGGCGCTTTACTCACCGTCCAGCCTGCAAATCCAGCGCAAGTTCTATTGGCCGTCATTAGTCTCATAAGTGTCGACGAGGTTTAGACTGTAGGTAAACCATTTTTAATTTTTGCTAACTAGTCCACTTCAAGACCGTGGCCTTCGATTTGCAGGCTGGACGATGAGTATGGCGCTTAAGTAACTGGCGTTAAGGTTAAAATATAGTTGTTTTGTGAATTAGGTGTGCCAAGCGGGCTACGTTCCTACGAACGTTTTTTAATGATTGCGACAGAAAAAACAACCCTGTAGATTTGGATTAATGCTCTAATGGCCGGTTTCAATAACCTATCTACCAATAACTATTTGTTAAAAACGTCGTCATTAATTAATTTGCCGGTTTTTTGCGATACAAATTTGACGTTTCTAACAAATAGTTATTAGTAGATAGGTTATTGAAATAAGCCGTAAGCTGTAGGTAAATAGAACTCCGCGCTAATACAATAGAGCTTAACAACCGGGTACAGTTGCAAATTTGAAACATATGGGTACCTGTCTTTGTCCTTACATGACATATTGGCGCGATACCGGATATCGGATCTAAAGCACCATACTCACCGTCCAGCCTGCAAATCCAATACCGAGACCTTGAACCAGACGCAAAAATGATAACTGAATGCCACTTTTGACACTAATGTCTATTGACTATATATGTGATATATGACTAATAATGTCCATTAGTACCGGTGCTGGATTTGCAGGCTGGACCGTGAGTATGGCGCTTAATAAAGACAATACTCATAAGTCGTCGGCATAACACGAGCAGACAAAGAAACAAAAATTCTATAAATCAATGTTTTGGGTTTTATTTCGTTCATAAAGCCAACTGTAATAGTTTTTTTCTTAAAAGAAATAATATTTCTTACATTAAGTAAAATAATTAGTACCTTCCATGTACAGACAGCGACCAGTTACAAATTACAATTTTATTAAGTACGTGACGTATTGATTGATATTGATTGTAAAACAGGCTCTCAATATTATGATGCTCACGCCCGCGCTAGTATGCATTCACGCAATATAAAATCCTTAATATGAGCTACCTTTATAACATAATAATAAATATTACAGTATTGAAAAAACGTTATTGCAATCCTCATTTACATTGCCTAACTACCACCCCCTGCAACACCAACACGGGTATTACGTACCTTACCATAGCGATTGACTGCTTACTGGGGATGCCAGACATCCCGTATATCTCGGGACTTCCCGTATTCTAGGTATTATTTAAGATGACCCGCCGGAAGTCGGGACAAGTGCTGTCCCATAAATCGAGCGATCTCGGGTTAAAAAGTACATAGCACTCACACACTCAATCAATACACACATATAAGCAGTCGGTGTTGAGTGTTGGAGTCAATGCTCGCAATATCCCATACACGTAAATATGTGCTTGGGTGCACTAAAACTAATAAAAAAAACTTGAGAGGTGAGGAGGTGAACGAAGTTCCTTTCGATTAATTAGTGAAGGAATTGTAATAAAATTTTATTTTTTAAAGTTATAATAATATTTTTTTTATTATTAACAAATATAATGTAATATAAACCTAATCAGTAGATTCAATTTTAGTAATAATTGAGAGAGAGAGAGAGAGAGAGAGACAGAGAGAGAGAGACAGACAGAGAAACACGCGCACGCCGCATGGCTTACAACTATAGCAAAAAGTGTCGTTACAACTTTTAGTCTTATTTTTTCCGTCTAGCCCCCTTTCGCAACGCGCGATAAGGAACTTCGATCCAATGTTGTACTAAAACTAGCTCGTTCCTCAGAAAAATACTAAAAAATAAAATTTCTCTTAATGAATTACGAAATACCGTTTTTTGGATTATACAAACAGTCGTTCCTTAAAGGCTGGAAAAATATTTGGCAACCCTATTTCTTAGGTACCTAGCGCAGAGTTCTAATTTTACTGTTCTGAATTTTTCTCGGTCTTCCAGATTCCGGATTGCGGATCATATAGTCCCAGCCTAAAAAGAGTACAGAGTTAGTCGATAGTAATCAATTTCTATCACACGTAATAACATCCGAGATTGAAGTGCATCCCTGGAACACCCCTGCGCATTCTCTTCAGACACTAGGTACTGCGCTACAGCATAATCCACTAGCTAAATACGAGTCTGATGCACGCCAATCCTTTTTTTGGTAGTTTCAGTTTTGACCTGGATTCTGCATCCACGATTTTACGTAAAAAGGAATTTTAAACCCATGTTAGTTGCAAATGTATAAGACGATATTGATGTTTACAAGCAAATAAGTGTTTATAATAAACAACCTTATTGATAAAACCAAATATCAAATAATATAAAACGAGCGAGTCTTAAAGTAGTCGCATATGATGTCTTACATTTTATGAAAATATTTCAAAAAAAGAAAAAATGCTTAGTACGATTTTCTAATATGATAAAAAAAGGATTGTGGGGCTTTATAAAACCACGGTAAAAGTGAAACTTAATAACAAAATAATATGCGCTTCTTGTGTCTTAGCGTGAACTACATAACGAGTTAAATGCGGTCTTTATCAATATACAGACTATTTATGCGTTAGATTTTAAGTTAATTTTCTTAAGGAACTTTGGTTCTCTTATGGCATACTAGATGGCGCTGATTTGCGCTAGATCACGCTATAGGTAAAGCGAACCTATTTGCATAAGATGTTTATAAGGGCCTTACTAATGTGAAGTATTTTTGGGTTGTAAACCAATCAAGAAAAGGATTGTGTGGTTTTATGAAACCACGGTAAAAGTGAAACTTAATAACAAAATAGCGTGGAGCACTGGCACAAATGAGTACTAGTCTATACACTACACGGTCAGCTGATGCGAACTATAGGCGCCGCCATATTGGCCTCGGCTGCTCTGACGAGCGCCTTTCACTTTATCCCTACTCCGCGGCCGACCGTCACGCGACATGCAACACACAGACGAAAAAAAATATACGGAAACTTTTCCATCAGTTACAGAAATAAACCTCAAAATTTAAAAAGCTAAATAAATACTGAAATATTTTATTCGAAACTGACGGCCAACTCTACCACCGCGCGCTCATTTGTCAATTCAAGCGCGAGCTTCCGCGACTTCCTGTTACACACTTCCGTCCCATTTCACGAAATCACTGCCACAAATTACAGGAAAGCGATAGGAAAGATGTTACACATTAAAAAATAATATTTCAGGTCTTGACGACTGTAATATTAAAAACTAGATGTTGTCCCCGAATTCATCCGCCCACAGGGACCGTACATTTTGCTGCGATAAAATAGCTACGACATAGATAGCATTTTGTAGGAACCAGCAGATTTTTTTTTAAGTAGGAAAGTTGATCCCATAGTAAGAGTGAGGCCAAACGAGCGTAATTTTTTGAGTCGTGAGTCGCGTAATTTCGGTCGCGTAATTTCTGCTACATTCGGTTTCATACAAAAGTCCTGTTTGATTCACACGGCGACGCAAAATGAGTTGTCTGCCGACTCACACGCATTATTCCGACCGAATTGAGTTCGCGGGGAGCGAGGGGGACGAGGGGGCTGAGGAAAGGGTCAGTCAGGTACAGACTGCGTGAGAGTCGACACGTATTTTTGTTCACAAAATGTTGGAAAATATTAAATATACTTTTAAAAACTTACTTTTAATGTATTAGCAGACTCCACTGTATATATAGGGGAAATTTTGGCAATCTTGGAAGCACTCTCTTTTGTTGAGTCTCATCGGCTTAACAAGTCAATTATACTCTCGGATTCCAAAAGTGCTTTGGAGGCCTTTGCGTCTAACCAGTTTCGTTCTAAACGCTTCTCGCTTTCGCTTCTCTTTAGATGTCATTCAGATAATATTCAGGTCGGGCTGGCATGGATTGGTATCCATCTGGATCATCTGGATCTGGTGATCATAGTAGAATAACTGGCAATGAAAGTGTAGATGTCTATGCCTGACAAGCTATAACATCAGGTGGTCTCAGTCAGTATAACTTACTTACTTTACTTTGCTGTATCATTGTTATCACCACATAAGAAGGATTTGCAAGAACCAAGACGTCGCAGCACACAATATGGTGTCATAAAACTATAATATAGCTATTAGTTATTAACCCCTAAATGTTTGTGTTTGTTTTAGGGTTTCAAACTTTCAACAGACCTCGCTATTCAGCTTACCGGATCCCAGCACATACACGGAAAAATCGCATCCGACCGACAGTTCGGTTCGGCCTTTAGATTAATAACCCCTAGATAGGTCTTCAAACAAACGCATCGTACAACATTACATACTTACACGCACACAAAACTTTAATGTTGTGGAGTGTGTACAGTTTTAAGGGACAATTTACACGGGAAATGTTGCTCTTAAAATTGATATTATTGTATATGTTTTTCTTAATATTGTGAGATGTAAAACTATAACTTATATTTAATTTTAAACCATCAAAACACGATTTGTAAACATTATTTATATTAAACTGGTATTAAGGAATATATTAAGGATTATCTTAATACTAAAAATACTTTAAATTGTCAGTTAAAAAAATCAGAAAATATTAAAAAACTTTTTCTTTATTAATTAGTTAGCCATGAACATTTTGAAATAAATTTCTTATTACTAGTACAATTTTCACAATTCACAATAGGGCAGCAAGATGGCGACAAAATGTGATTTTATTTTAAAATGTTTTAAATATTTGGCTTTATACTTAATTTAATCAATACTTAGACTAGTAGTATTATTTATATATTAATCAAATTGTAATACTTACATATGAAATGTTGTGTTCCAAGCTTTTTTAATTCTTTTCCGATGCATTGTGACACCCTATAACGACACAAACTCATAATGTCCGACAGTTAAAAAATTGGGATATCAATGGGAGATGAAGAGAATATGGGAGATACAATCGGGAGATGTAGTATGCACTAGCGCTTGACAACTTGACCAGATAAGGAAAGTCGGCTTGCTAAGTAGGCAGAGGACGGGAATGTTAAATGGAAAGGAAAATACGGAAACTAGGGAAGTGGAAGTACAATGTGAAAGGGACGAAAGGGAGTTAGTGAAGGAATGTCTGAAAGAATGTGAATGTAAGGAAGTAATTGTCGAGGTATACGAGTATAGAAGAATGAAAGAATTGATAAATGAAAAAGGTAGAGAGTATAAAAGAGTATATAATGGAAATGAATGAAAAAACAGTCGAATCAGTAACTAAAGAAATAAGATTAAGCCATGAAGAAATGAAAAATGAAAATAAGGAAAGTATTGATACGGTTGTAGGAGTAGTGGAGCAGTGGAGGACCGATGCCCCACGAACCCACAACCAGCGACTTACGCGAGTGTGGTGAGTGGCCGGGGGGAAATCCAGACTACACCACTGGACCCCAGGCGCATGACCCTCACTCATATGGTAGTTACGGACAAAGAGGACTTTATGACGGGATCAGAGATAGTAGAAGAGATAGAAAAAGTTATAAACGCAAGAAACGAAGGAATAAAAATAGATAGAATAAGAAAAGCGAAAGATAGAAAAGTTATTATAGGTATTAGAAATAGGAATGATAGAGATAGGGTTAAAAATAAAATAGAGGAAAGCGGAGGTAAGCTCGAAGTACAGAGTATAGAAAACGAGGATCCGCAGGTTGTGCTGTATGGGGTGCTCAAGTCAAACACAGACGAAGACATATATGACGCGATAAGAACGCAAAATGAGCACCTCATACATTATATCCTGGACGGGGATGAGGACAGGATGAAGGTAAGGTGTGATGACTGTGTCACCGGAGATGTGGCTGTGCTTCACCAAGGCGGGCTATCTATACATAGATATGCAGCGTGTTCGGGTCGCCGACCAGTCCCCCCTAATACAGTGCTTGAGCTGTCTAGGCCCTCTAGGGTACGGACATGGGCGGCGATTATGCACTACCGCCGAGGAGAGGTGCAGCCATTGCCGGGACGCATCACCAGTCTCGGTGCGAGGATCGTATGTCTGGCAGCAAACCGCGCTCTATTAATTGCGATAAGGCCGGCAACAAAAACATTGAACATAATGCGTTCAGTGCGGAGTGCCCGGTCCGGCAGAAGTGGGAAGCTATGGCGCGCGCAACAGTCGCGTATAGTCCAGAAGACCAATAGTGCCAGCACTGTCTGGGGTAAATTGGATGTAGATTAAATTGCATTTAATTACACCAATTACATAAAAAACAAGTGGGCAGTGCGACATTGTTGGATGAACTAGGCATATATATGATTATGATAAACATAAGGTAGCATATTATATAGCTTCAGTAATCGTGAACTGGCACTATTAGCGAACGCGCGCGCCATGAAGCCTCGCAAAGGATGCAAAGGATTTATTTGTGTATAAATTTTGAGCATACCAATTGTCGGGGCAGACACCTCGACATGGAGGGGAAAAAAGGCATATGCAAAATGAATAGATGTTAAAGGTGTAGATGTTAAATCAAATGTAAATCGACTAGTAAGTAAATAAAAAAAAATTGAAATGAAATGTAAATAGAAAACAAAATTAATGTAGTAAAATTAAATTGTAATAGTAAATATGTAAGTAGGAATGTAATTATAAAAAATGTGAATTCGATTTAGCAAACAAGAGCAGACTTAAATTGTAACAGTACTATGTAAATGAGAATGTAAAGAAATGAAGAAAGAGAACATGGAGCAATGTAAAGATACAAAATAAAACTGATATAGTAAACAAGAGAAATGTAAAATAACAAAAGGTAAATGAACAAAATGTAAAAGTATAAAATGTAAAAGTTATAAGTAATAGAATAGGTATGTAAGCAAAAAGAGCAACTACAACGGGACGAAAATGTAAAGTAAAAGGAGAATGTAACTGTAAGATAAAATTAAGGTAGAGTTGTAAATGTAAAACAATATAGACGAATGTAAAAGTAGAAACAGGATGAATAGAAAATAAGTATAGCAGTAGAAATAAAAATTGTAATTAGAAATTAATTTATACAAGTTGTAATTAAAACAAAGAAAAACAATTGTCCCGGCTAATGGTTGGGGAACAAAAACAAAAAAAAACCCGCGCTTGACAACTGACGGGTCGTTCGAACAAACCGAGCCGATATGGCTCAGTATGATTTGCTTCACTTATCATGCGCGTACCCGGTTTCTAGGCGTTTTAATCTGAGGTTCGGCCTGAACGGATTCGAGCACATATACGGAAAATCGCATCTGGTTTGCCACGAGCTTCGGTCGTGTTTTTAGGGTTCCGTAATACTTAAGAAACCCTTATAGTTTCGCTCTGTCCGTCCGTCTATCTGTCTATCCGCTCTTCTAGGTTCTGTAACAACTTTATGACAATAACTTTTGAAGTAATTAAAAGAAAGCCTATTGGGCGTTGATAGTTACGGAACCCTCCTTAGAAATGTCGTGACATGCTCTTGGTTAGGTTATTTCTTTATTTTTTAATTGTATTTTGCTGTAAATGTAGTCACGCCATATATTTTTCCAGTAATAATTGTTATAGAAATCATTTCTCTTTGTTTTATAGTACCTAATAATAGTATTTAGATTTTACCAACCATAGTGGCTCTAAAGTTTCAAATACTTCAGTGAACTCTAATAAATATTCTTTAGAACACGTTACCATTTTTAGGGTTCCGTACCCAAAGGGTAAAAACGGGACCCTATTACTGAAACTTTGCTGTCCGTCCGTCTGTCATCAGACTGTAACCTAACCTTAACCTTCTTATACCGTGATAGCTCGACAGTTGAAATTTTCACAAATGATGTACCTGTATTTCTATTGCCGTCATAACAACAAATACCAAAAACAGAATAAAATAAACATTTGAGGTTCCCATACAACAAACGTGATTTTTTACGTTTTGGATTTACGGAACCCCTCTTGCCGACTCGCACTTGACCGGTTTTATTTTACAATCGAATTTTATTACCGTTCAGTCCAATTTTATTACCGTTCAGTCCATTTGTACAGGTCAGAATTAGTGTTGCCAGCTTAGTTGTTTTACAAAGTTTTACTATTAAATTTATTATTTTACTCTCGAATCTCGCGATCTCGAAATTGCACACAGACGATATGATTTCGCTTCCGTTCAAGCCGAACTGAAGGAAAACCGGACTATGTATGACTATGTAACACAAGTTCTTCGAGAACTTAGCACGGGGCCAAATTGACGTGGTGTAAAAGCGTACATAGATATTATTATTATTGCACCCGTGAGAAGCTGGGACGGGTCGCCAGTTAGGCTTAGGTATAATAGACAACGTTTTAACCTTTAAACATTCACTTAAATTATTCAACCCCTTTCTTTGCTATCAATTAATTAATATTTGCATCTATGATCTATAAAATTTTCAACCAGCCAAAATTATTTTAACATAATTCTACAATTTCATCAATAAGCGCACAGCACGCCTTATTTCTTATGAATGAAATCAGCTTTCTAAGAAAAATTTGAAACAAAGAAAATACTTTATTTTTTTCCGTACGCCTATTGCGAACGAATCAATCACATACGGCGACTACTACACCAGCTAAATGCGTACGCAAATTGCAATAAAAACATGTAACCATATCCAATGCACGGATAAAATTAGATATTCAATAATGGGAAAGGGGAACCGGAGGTCCGCCATTTTGGAAGTTGTTCGAGGGGTATTCGCGAGGGGACCGCGCATGCGCGCTATACCCGCACCCTGTCTTTGATCCCGGCTTCAAAGAATATCATGTCAAACTTATTCTTTCCCCTCAGTCCACTAACCCAGTACGTTTTAATAATAATAGATTAACGATCTGATTTATGAGAACAGCTCGTAATGATTGGTCCAAACACCGGGTATCGTCAAGTAGAAATAGTATAACCGAAATGTGACAGTGCGTGGACTTCATTGATAACTTGACTGGTTTCCGAGAGGTGAAGTGAAAGTGTAAAAGTGCATGTGGACTGTGTGAACACCGGTTAGAAGAAATGGGATGACAGCAAATATAGATTCATGGAAAAGGTTTGGAGAAGAGTCGGGCTCCATTCCTCCCGGAAGAAAAGGGATGGAAGTGGGACTAGCAGAGAAGTGACGACTACTGCCCCGCCGGAGGCCGAGTACCAGAATATACATACTCTGCGAACGGCTGATCTGATCAGGCAGAGACAGGGTGAGGAGAAGTCCACTCTTCGCTCGTCGTATATCATCAAAAACGGCGATAACTTTATCCTGGTGGAGAGAAGACGTCGTCGGCGCAGGCGTAGCGGTACTAGAGCATCATCAGGCAGCAGGCACCAGACACCACCTGTGGAGGAGAACAGGACCGAGCAGAAACGTCGCCCGCCTGCCAAGTTAAAGATTTTCGGAATCCAATGGCCACTACACTCCAGTGACTCACGGTAAGGATCGCATGCCACTAGGCTCTAGTAATGCCTAGGTATACTATCCCATACCTAGGTTTTATCTCACTAGCCTTAGATTTTGCGGTGGAAATAATCCTGGTTTAAAAATAGACTAATAGTTCTCACGTGAAATCTATTATCTACGCAATTAATATACTTACGCATTCTTTTATTAATGGCTGCTAGAAAAAGCTACGATGTCATGTACTTTTAAGAGTGCCCATTTTTCTTCTACTTTCGGGATTGCAAAAGCTGAAGCTACTTCGTTCCTCATCTAAAATTAAATTACATCAACGATTAGGTAAAACGTTACATACTTACTTTCATACATACAATGTAGACCTATAATTAGATGATTTATTCAGCACTTGAACATTACATTCCAATTTCCAGTGTACATGTTTACAGCAAATTATAATTTGTTTCGCCAATCGCTCATTATTCGTAATTGGTCGTAATCCTGATTTAATTATGAAGTAATTGGCGAATATCATCAAGGAGGCGTTAAGCCAATGTTCATAATTTTTCTTTCCTAGTAAATCTCTCTAGTCTCAAAAACCGGCCAAGTGCGAGTCGGACTCGCGCACGACTGGTTCCGTACAAAACGGCTAACTACTCTCGTTTGTTGTATGGGAGCCCCCCATCAAATTTTATTTGAGCGTTTTCAGAAAAATAGCACACCCCCCTTTTGGAGCTGTCCCTCCGTTTTAATATTTAATTGTCCTTAAACTGACAAAAGAAATGGAAAAGTGTGATATACATTCAATTTGTCATTTAAGTAGTTTAACCATATAATTTTAGTACAAATGATTCCCACAATATTATATTTTTTATAAATAATTAAAGTATTCCCAATACCTGGTTTTTGGCTGTCCCACGTGATAAGCCTTTCAGAAAAGATCATTTTATAGGATATTATTTTTTTCAATTTAAGTATCTGTTGTTTATAATGATTTTGGTACAAATTACTTCTTATTTTAATGAATAATCAAACGTTTTTTTCATGTATTATTTAATAAAAAATAATAATAAATGCAAGTCCAAATTTCTGTCTCAACCTGAGTTTTCAGTATTGTGACCGCCTTTTTAGTATTAAAACACTACTGTTGGTATCTTTCGCGGTGGCTGATGGCAACATTGTACCGACCTTTTTTAAAAAATACTGGATTTCGTACGCCAGTGCCAAGTTTAACGCAGTGAGCAACGGACGTTCGTGTGTCATTACCAGGTCGCGATTTTTACACTCAGGTAAGGTGACCATTTCCTGCTTATATTTCACGTTTTCTGTTTATCTTGTAACTAAACATTATTATACATAGGTCAAACTTTCAATTCCGTAATATTTTAGACGGCTAAGTAGAGCAGCTGATTAATTACAGAATTAATTTAAAGTCTGATAGCTGACATGTGACCTCAGAATGTGACCATCTGGGTGGTCGCATACACCCTGAGCTGCAAGTCACAACATGTTTGAGCACATAAAGAATAGTTTACATTGTACCTTATTCAACATTGAACTATATATTTACTGGTTTGGAAGTTTTTGTCTTGTTAGAACCCAAAATAGATATTAGGTGCAAAATATTAATAGATACGGCGTAAAGTAAACCAATAAATAAATTTTTATTTTTGCTTTTTAGCATTCTCTATGCAATTCTTATTGTTTTTTTAAATAACGTAATAAAAATTAATAAAATATTATTATACGTTCCGTAGCTTAGTAGTTAGAGCAGTCGCCCGGATAGCGAAAGGTCGTGGGTTCGAGTCCCATCGGAGTGGTTGTGCGGGAGCTGATTCATTTCTAATACTTTACGTTTCAACCAGTAAAATCATAAAATGACAAAAACTACATACATAAAACTTGTAAAACATTTAAATTACACAGGTACAGACATTGTATTTAATTATCAATGTGCCTAATCAAATGTCCATTACTTATTTGTACGAAAATTTATTTAAATTACTACAAAAATTAGGCGTCAATGTTTCAAAACATTTACATCGTATCTAGTAAAAAATACCTACTTTCTATTTTACGTCCTAAAAAGATAGAAATTCAGTGACCTCAGGTAAATTATAGAATTTCATTTTATACATGTAAATTAGTCAATAATTGTTGTAGTAACTTAAATAAATAATTGATATTTGATAGGCATATTGATTGATAATTAAATATAATGTCAGTACCTATATGTATAATTAAACATTTTACAAGATTCATGTAGTTTTTGTCCTGTTCCGATGTTTGTTACTTAATGGTTCGCATGTTTTTATCTTTATAAGACCTAAAATAGAAAATATGAAAAAAATATTATAAAGTACGGCCTTCGATCATATAATACCTCGAAGGATACGGGGTAAATGTTATTACTATTAAAATTTGTTTGTGTCATTATTAGATTAGAAATTCATTGTCTTATAGTGAACTATAATGCCGCTTAGTGGAGCTGAAAAAACTAGAAGATACAGAGAAAAGCTGAAGAAAGAGAGGCCAGATGAGTATAAAGCTCAATGTTCACGAAATTTGCAGAGACTGAAATCAAAAAGAAAGACAATTTCGGAAATGACTCCATCAGAAGCCGAAAAACAGCGAGAGCAATGGAGGCAAGACAAACGGAAAAGTGACGCTAAAAAAAAAAGAGAAAAATTAAGAACAGATGCCGCTGTGGAAACAAAAAACGAAGTCACAGAAAATGATAAAAAAAATGAAAGAGTTTTGAAAATGTGTAAAATATTATTAAAGAGATGCAAAACCATAACGAATATTCTTAAAAAAGTGAGAATACAAAAGGAGACTTATAGAAAACGATACCAACGGCTTAAGGAAAAAACTACAACAAAGATAGAAAAATTGGAAACTAATATATTAAAATTAAAGGCTACAGAAGAAGTGTTAGAACTATCATTGAAAAAAACTTATAGCGATAGTAAGAGCCACGATGAAAAAGTTACTTTAAAAAAAATTGTAGTAAACAGCAGGGACAAAACTTACGTATGCAAATTAATGGGACTGAAAAATAAACCAAGATCAAAAAAAAAGAGAGTGAGACGTGCAATAATACTAGAAATCAATCAGTTTTACGTAAGAGATGATAATAGCCGTAATACAGCGGGAAAAAAGGAAACAAGAACAAAACACAAGAAGAAGGAACAAATAAGATATTTGACTGATACCTTGAAGAACTTATACCAAAAATACAAAAGTGAAGGAGGCCGTTATGGCTTCACCACCTTTTATAAAAACAAACCCTTTTATGTTTTGTCACCGCACCTTAATTCGCGTAACACGTGTCTCTGTGTAAAGCACAGTAATATCGAATTTTTGCACAATACCTTGCTAAAGAATAAAGTGGTCCAGTTTGGTCTAAAGGACATATTGAAAACTGTAGCCTGTGATATAAAAAATTACCAATGCATGCACAATAAATGCAAAGATTGTAAAAATAAGACACCTAGTTTTGAGGATGTTGACAATGACAGGGAAGTCAGCTGGTTTCGCTGGGAAAGCCAGATACATAAATATACAAAGAAAGATGGAACAACAAACAAAGAAATGGTAACAAAAAAAACTACAAAAGTTATAAAGATAGGAAGGATATTGGAGCTAAAAACTTTATTTACTAAAGATCTGCTTGCATTCAAAACACATTATTTCAATATGAACCGCCAGCAAACCGAGTTCCAAAAAATTATATCAAATTTAAATGACAACGAGGTTGTTATTGTAGCAGACTTTTCCGAAAATTACGAAGCTAAATTATGCAATGAAATTCAAGCTATGCATTTTGGCGCTTCTAAGCGACAAATAACCTTGCATACAGGTATGATATACTGGAACAAGAAATGCCAATCATTTTGCTCTATTGCCAATGTCAATAATCATCAGCCAGCAGCTATATGGGCCCATTTAGCTCCTGTTATCAAGCTAATTAAAAAAGAGAGTCCAAATACGTCTATCGTTCATATGTACACTGACGGGCCGTCTTCTCAGTATAGACAAAAAAATAACTTTTACCTGCTAAGCCACTTCACTGTCGAATACGGATTTCAATATGCAACTTGGAATTACTATGAAAGTGGACACGGCAAAAGCGTAGCAGATGGGATTGGAGGTTCAATCAAACGGACACTAGACAGGAAAGTAACGCAAGGTGCCGATGTCACCAGCGCGGAAGACGCATATGATATTTTAAGAAGGTGCATGAATGCTGTAGAGATATTTTTGATCCAAGATAATGCCATCGACGAAATTGCCACAATATTGCCTTCAAATGTGCAACCTCTAAAAGGTACCCAAAAAGTTCACCAGGTAATTACCCTAGACAAGAATTTGATCAAATACCGAGATATTAGCTGTTTCTGCCAAAAAGGACTTTGCAATTGTTTCACACCTCAGACCCACATACTTCTGAAAAATCGTATTATTGCCGATTTGCGCAAGGAGGAACATATTGAAGGTATAAAAGATTGTGTGATATCACTAGATCATTGTGCCGTTGAAGATATCGATGTCGGTTCTTTATTCAATGAGCCTCTTTTACATATTTCTGAGAATGAATCTAAAATGGTCGACGAACCCCTTCTATCACAGAAGCTTCCATTTATAATTTTTGACACCCCTGAGATTTGTAAAAATACAGTCAGCGATCATTGTGACGAGATTTTAGACACCAATGTTACTATGACTCGTAATGCAAGTCATTCGTCCGAAAATGACACTGTGAGCCAACCCTTTACCGATAAGCCGTCTCTTTCTGCACAAATTGTATTGAAAAGGAAATCCACGACCAGAAAAAAAATTAATGATACCAAAAAATTCAAACCAATTGCTTTTCTAGATTGCAGAATATGTCACTCTTCTATTTTGGGTCAAAAAATTAAATGCATTGCTTGCAAAAACTGGGTGTGTGATGATTGCATGTCTATAAACGATATTGTTTTAATTGATTACATTTGCGATAAATGTATAGAAGGTATTTTTTTTATAATATATAATTTAATCTTAATTTATTTCATAGTAGTTTGCTATATTTTCATGTCTACTAACTTTGGTTTCAGGTGATTCGGAATAAAGATTCAGCATGCAAGCCGATATTGACAACATTTTGCATTTTAACGACTATGCCAAGTTTTACCTCTTCGAATTAAATTGGCCGTGGACGGAGACACATTTCATTAAGTCTCAGTTTTGTTTCCAATGCGGTACATCTACTTGTCTATTTTTCGGACCCCCGCATTTCACATCACGAATGCAGGGTAACGATATATTGATACTTCTAGTAAGTCCGTTTTTTTTTTGTTTTAATTGTGACTGCTGCATTTATGACCACTTCCCAGCCGATGAGTGCGTTGTTTGTGCAAATTGGTTACTTTGTTACAAACGTAAGTCCGAACGGAATATTGTTCGGACTTTATAAGATCGCAGTGGCATCAATATTATTTAAAATTAATTAGAATAAGGAAAAATAATTAACTCTTGTTTACTGTAATTTAAGTTAAAATTATGGATCTCATTCAAAAGTCAATTTATCTTTTAAGTATCAGATTAATATATAAAGTTGGTTCAATCTGTATTTGTTAAGCCAACTTGTTTTGTGATATTGAAGTTTAATTTGATAGTTATTAATTATTAAAGAAGATCTCGATAATAATACTTTTGATATAAAAAAAATACGTAAGTTCTTTAAAAAAAACTAAACATACGTATACGTGATATTCGTGTTTATCTTTGTTGTTATTTATAATAGTTTTTACATTAATACTACTTAATAATAATGTTATTTTTGATAAAAGAAATACTTCGTTTGTTCCCAACGAGTCACACTGTAACCTGTAACATTGTGACTGGTTGGGAAAAAATTGTAAAATAATTCCCAATTAGTCACACTATGAATCGTACCTACTCTTAGGTTTATTTTTTGTATGATCTGGGGTTATACTATCTATCTAATATAATCCATTAATGGATTTGACCTATGGATTAGAGTGGAATAGAGAAAATTAGGGCTAAGACGTAACAGTAATCAGTATAACCCCAAATCATACAAAAAATAAACCTAAGAGTAGGTACGATTCACAGTGTGACTCGTTGGGAATAATTTCGGAAAGGTCTCCCAACGTGTCACAATGTGACTGGTTGCGAATTATTTTACAATTTTTCCAAACTAGTCAATGTTACAGGTTACAGTGTGACTCGTTGGGAACAAACGAAATACTCACTTTGAGACTGTACACTTTTTTAATTATGTGCTTGAAGCACAAAATGTTGAATACATGAGTATAAGTTTTATCTCAATTTGTTTTTGTTATTTTAATATTAAAACATTAAAGTTAATATTAAATAAAATTGTATTTCATTTCTTTTAATTATATTGCTAAAATAAAATTATGTAGACGCGACTTTACTTTTGACACCCGCTCAGTATGTGACTGTCCCTATAAAAAACTCTACTTTAGTGACCATATAAAGGTACTATTTGTATGAAATAGTTAGGAATCTTGATTTAAATATCACAGCATAGGTTTGTATTAATGTGCAAATACAAATACTAAGTACATTTACTTTGTAAATTAGTGTTTATCAAGAAAAATATTCTCCGTGCAAGGACTCATTAATGACTTACATTTTTCTCAAATGTTTTCTCAGTACAAAATGAATCTTGGTAGCAACAGTTACTTTTTAAATTTAAAAGTCAACATTAACAACCTACCTGGTACAAAAAAAATATGTAAATGATAGCAAATACAAAAATAACAGGCTTTTTTGGGAAAAGGGCACAGTCACATTCTGAGGTTCGAAAACCTTAGAAATCTATTGTGTGACCAAATATTTCATGGAAAAACACAAATTAGAAGAAAAAAACCTTGTTTTTTATGAAAATTAGACTATATCAGTATACATTCATCATTAATATTACTTAAATAACATAATTGCAAAAAATATTCTAATTTCGAGGGGGTGTGCTATTTTTCTGAAAACGCTCATTTATACTTTTTTTTTAGTATTTGTTGTTATAGCGGCAGCTGAAATATGTACATCGTCTGTGACAATTTCAACTATCACGGTTCATGAGATACAGTCTGGTCATAGACGGACGGACAGCGGAGTCTTAGTATTAGGGTCACGCTTTGGGCACGGAACCCTAAAAATGTGGTACAATGTCGCTATTGAAATGAAGTCGGGAAAAACTGTCGGTTACGTACAGATCTTTTGGGCACGTATTGAGTATAAGATTATTCCTATCTTTTATTTTATTTAAATATCTATACGCTTAGCATGACCACCATAGAAATGCGTTTTGTCCACACAAGAGTAGACATACTGACAGATAATATTGGACGAAATGACAGCCTTCCTGTGTCAGCCTGTAATTTTATCTATTCTTCGGTCGTAAGAAACCATTTCTACGTTGCGGTTATGGTTGCGGTATTTGATGTGACATCATCGAAGTGTTTTGCCATTAATAGCGTTCCAAATAGAGCGATTTAGTCCCGACACCCATGGGAGTGACTATTGACATCCGCAATTTGACCTTGCATAGTGACGTCACTTTTGTACGCCCTTATAATATTATGGCTAGTATTCGTAAATTTAAAGATACTAGATCTTTAAATTTACGAATTCGAAAAGATAAGTGCGCATTTTTTGTTAAAATTATGCGTCCCACCCTCCAAAGGCTAAACATCTAGCTCAACTTTAAAGGAAAACTAAAACAGCTAATATAACTTTGTCAGTTTAGGAGTTATAGAGACTTAACTTGTAACATGCGCTTCCTTAGAAAACAAAAATAACGAAATAATAAGTAAACATGTAAAATATTGGTACAATCGAACGGAGACCTACGTGCGCGAGTCCGACTCGCACTTGGGCGGGTTTTTATTAAATCATCATCATTCACATTAATGTCATAAAATCAAGTATGATATCCGCCAATGTTTACTTTTTTTTTATTTCATTTTTTTTAGGAAAACAGTGATTTATTACAAAATTAAATGCTATTTATAGTCTTAGCACTATTTATACGTTTCCACATCTAAAAACTAAGTAGCAGCATTGTAGTGTATTGTGCAATATTCATAGAGTAAAGGAGATCGGCAAGTCGCCATTTACTGCCTAGTAATTAAAAAAACGTAATGAAATAAATAGTTTTAATTCCTTTCTGTGTCAGTGACAAATATCAGTAGCAGTGTCAAGTACCAAGTACTCGCTATGGAATCAATAGACGGATATCATTGTTCAGTTGTGTTAGTTAAACTTGGTTTATGTACTGTCGCTCTTTTGTTCAGAAACAAAATTAGGAACAAATAGCGCTTACGTATAGATAAACTACCGAAAAATTCACCTCAGAAACCTGGCATCCGTAGATTGTAATATCATCTCCAGTCTCCACGACCTTAAGTACACCATGGATAGTAATAAATTCTGGCAAACAATCACAACACCAGCGAGTGAGACCACAGGGGGCTCCCCACACTGTCATCTGCAGCTGTTTAATTTACTCGTTCATTCGCGCTTCATATTTGTAAGATTTTGAATTTCGAATGTTTTACGCTGTGTTTACGCCATGACCTATTCCCTACAACTCAAAGACTCTTTTTCCTTTAATGGTAATAAAAATTCTATTCTTCGTTCTTCAAAGAAACTAACTCTTGCTTTTCCTTCTCACAAAACTGCCTACTATAACTCGTCTTTCATTACGACTATGGAAAGCTTTACCTATATGTGTTCAAAAATCAAAATCTAAATTGGTATTTTAAAAAAAACTTCATCTGTCTCAATAATTTGGTATTAATGTATGTACAGTTAACCTACTATCAAATATTATATTTGTGTGACGGTTACGTAGTTTATATACAATAATTCATGTTTATTTTAAATTTATTATGTGTAACGTGTATATAGTATTTTCATCGGATATATATTTTTTATTTTATTTATTTGTTAGGTTGTCTAGATTAAAATGCTATACCTAAGCATGAAGACCGACTATTTGTACATTTCCTTTAATTAGATATTGTTGTGTGTTTTTTGTGCAAATAAAGGGTTTTCTAGTATATTCTACAACTATTATAAATGCGAAAGTTTGTGAGGATGGATGGATGGATGTTTGTTACTCTTTCTACTCTTTCACGCAAAAACTACTGAACAGATTTCGATTAAATTTGGTATGGTAGTAGTTTAGACTCTGGATTAAAACATAGGCTACTTTTTATCCCGAAAAAGTACAGTAATCCCGTTGGATACCCGATACTATATTTACGCGGGCGGAGCCGCGGGAAAAAGCTAGTTAATAATAAAGTAATATTTTTTAATTAGATAAATGAAATTTGGCCGTTGTAAGTTGCCAGTGTCTTAATGTTTTTAGGGTTGCGTACCCGGGAAACGGGTAAAAACGGGACCCTACTACTAAGACTCTGCTGTCCGTCACCAGGCTGTATCTCATCTCTCTCATGATAGCTAGACAGTTGAAATTTTCACAGATTATTTATTTCGATTACCGCTATACCATCAAACACTAAAAACAGAAGAAAATAAATATTTAAGTGGGGCTCCCGTACAACAAACGTGTTTTTTTTGTCGTTGTGTACATTACAGGTTTTTACTATTAAAGTAACTTAAAACTTTCAATCGAATCAAATTGAAATTAAATTACATTCATATATCTAACAGTAAAATGAATTTATCCTCAAAGTTCGAGTTTACATGCTTAATTTTAATACTGTAAAAGTCTAGCCCGTATTGTGTTCTAGAATTTTCTGTGACCATTACATAAATTACGTGCAACTTGAGTCTAGACCATAATGCGGTTGAAAATGCGTCACGTGACACGTAACTCACGACTCACGACTAAATGATACATTCTGTATAGTGGTGACTTCTGAGGGCCCTATGAAGTGGTATCTATTTTATATGATACTAGCTTTTGCCCGCGGTTCCGCCTGCGTAAATGCAGTATCCCACTACAAGGGATAAGTAGCCTATGTGTTAATCCAGAGCTCAAACTACTACCATACCAAATTTTATCAAAATCCGTTCAGTGGCTTTTGCGTGGAAGCGTAACAAATATCCATCCATTCCTCTTCAAAAACTTTCACATTTATAATAGTGGTAGGTATAATAGGCCGGGTAACATAGGCTATAATTTACGTAGCCGGGTTTACAAAAAATATAGTTCTTTACATTTGATTTCTGCTTATTCTAGCAATCTCTTTGCTTACTTGGATATTGTATAGTCAGCAAAAAGTCATTGACCTGTAGAGCTTTATTAATTGCGAATGTGTCTATAAATTTTTGGTATATTCTGCGCTTTTTTCAACCCCCAACGAAAGCAGAGGGGTATTATCATATAATGTTTGATGTATCTGTTTGCCTGTGTCTCTGTCCGTGGCATCGTAACTCCTAAACGAAAGGTCCAATTTAGATTTAGAAGGTTTTTTTTGTTTGATAGCTGACCCCGACAAAAACAGAGGGCTGTTATAAGTTTAACGTGTGTGTGTGTGTGTGTGTGACCGAAAAAAAATCCTGAATTCTGAAAAAAGCAAATGCAAAGGCAGATCTTTTATCACTGTTTCTCATCTCCTAGTAACTAGTTGATTGTTTAGAATTTAATACCGAATTTTTTTTTGTGTAAATTACCAAGTGATTTGAAATAATGTTCAAACGATGAAAATGGATGTATTGAGTAGCTGCACTCTACATTTTTTGAAAACGACAAATGTTTATAAACTACTAGCTGTTTCCCGCGGCTCCGCTCGCGTAAATATACAATCAGGTATCCCGAGGGAATACTGTACTTAAATATAAAATATAAAAGGGATAAAATGAAGCTTGTGTTTTAATCCAGAGTCTTAACTAATACGATACCAAATTTTATCAAAATACGTTCAGTAGTTTTTGCGTGAAAGAGTTACAAACATCCATCCATCCATCCTACTAATATTATAAATGTGAAAGTTTGTGAGGATGGATGAATGGATGTTTGTTACTCTTTCACGCAAAAAACTACTTAACGGATTGCGATGTGATTTACTATGGAAGTAGCTTAAGTTCTGGATTAAAACGTAGGATACTTTTTACCCAGAAAAAGTACAGTGTTCCCGTGGGATACTGTATTTACACGGGCGGAGCCGCAGGCAACAACTAGTACATACATACATATACATATTTACATAAATAGACTGCCAAATCATTACCCTTCCTTTTGGCTTCGCCGTAGTCGGGTAAAAAAGCTTCAACGAATATCGTTTGAGTAAGTTTTTATTCACCTAAAAACGTAACGTGGATTTTATTTAATAATCCTTTTGGCTCGCTTTTCTTTATGTAACTGCAGCTTAGTTACCGTGAGCATTGTTGTGACTAGAAGGTTTTGTTCTCGGTCAAGTTTAAAGTCTTTTCACAAACAAAATAGATAAGACGAGGATATTACGAACTATTAAATCTCATCTGATAGTTATTGGAAATATGTATTTGGCTTTCTGGACATATTAAGGGAAAAACTGGAAAATGTAGGGACCAGTGGAGAAGGCTGGTTTTCCTTCATAGGGAAGCCCTAGCCTATACAATAGGTAGGGACTTGGAGGAGGATCTTCAAAAGGTAAGTGGTAAATGAAGCCGATAGGAATGAAGTTATAGGAAATAATGTTGCAATCAAAATAGACTTTTCCTTTCTTTTTCTATAATAATATACAATAGTAAAATATATCACTACATAGTATAAAACAAAGTTGCTTTCTCTGTCCCTATATCCTTATGTATGCTTTAATCTTTAAAACTACGCAACTGATTTTGATGCGGTTCTTTTAATAGATACAGTGATTGAAAAGGAAGGTTTATATGTATAATAAAATTCATTAAATAGTGGAGAAATACTGTTATTTTTGAGGATTCTAATGTGATGTCGTAAATAATTACATTTTTTCCGCTTACATTACAAACGGTGGCTGAACCCTACGAGATAGATCAAAATAATGTACTACAGTTTTGTTCATCATAAAAAAGCCTACAAAAAAGTCCGCGATAGCATATATCCATCTCTTAGGGATAACCTACAATAACCATTTTTTTATCCTTTACTTTGATTTAAATTTAATAGCTTATTTACGAAGCGATTTTAAGCAATACAGCATTAATCCTTATCCAATTTAGTACCTTAAATACATTGTGCATTTAATATAGATCAATATGGCCCTTTATAGCATGTAATTTAAATGAATATTTTCGAAGATATTACAGATTTAAAATGCAGGGACATGTCTCGGCGGCACTAGCGAGTCGCGACTCGGTGCTCGCTCAACGAATATTCTGTACTGCAGTTCTTATGGAATATCCATAGAGGTAGTTGGCCAGTTTTGTTGGAATGTCAAATTATATTTGAATGGCAAATTAAATGTTTATTCACTACGTAGTATAAAACAAGTCGCTTTATCTGTCTGTCCCTATGTACCTATATTGTATGCTTAGATCTTTATATCTACGCAACGGATTTTGATGCGGTTTTTTTAAATAGTCTTTTTATACTCAAGCGCGATAGATATAATAATATAATGTATATCAAGCGGTCGCGCATATCGCGTCGAGGTGATAGGGTCCCATTTTTAACCATTCGCATTGGGTAAACCTATAAACATTTTCAATATTGTATCATAAGTAGGTATATTGCTGTAAATAGAGAGTTATTCGCCGAAGTAGTTTTTTTCTCCAAGAACACTATACTACGCGGGCGAAGCCGCGGGCAAAAGCTAGTATTATAAAAAGGAAAGATTTGTTTGTTTGTTTAAATTGACTAGGCCCTTAAACTACTTTACCGATTGAAATTTGGCTCGACACACACTGTATGGTGTATTTCTATTGTCTGTATACAGTGTGTGTCGTCTCGAGGTTACGAGATTTTAACAGCAGACGATTAGGCTTAATTTTATCGACAAATCACCCACCACTATCTACCTAAACCTACTCTAACCTATGCAGCTGTCAAAATATCTTAACCTTGAGACGGCACACACTGTTGATTAGACCACGGGGAAGGACGGGTTATTGTCGACCCGAACGAATGTACGACTCCCGCGGGATTTCCTTTTGCACGAAGTGCGGGCATTATCTAGTCTAGTATCGAATAATAACTACCTACTAATTACTTGTTGAACGTTCACCTAGGTTGAATTATTAGAAACATGTTCGGCGTGACTCTACCATTGTTAACCTAATCCCCTCGGGGGATCCGGCGTTCCTTAATTGGCTGAAAAAACCGGCCAAGTACGAGTAGGACTCGCGGACGACGGGTTACGCATAAAAATGGCAGTAACCATTTAATGTTTATTTTATACTGTTTTTATTATTTGTTGTTAAATTGGCACCAGAAATAGATAATTTGTGAAAATTTCAACTGTCTTACTATCACAGCTCATGAGGTACAGCCTGGTGACAGACGGACAGATGGACGGGCGGACAGCGGAGTCTTAGTGATGGGGTCCCGTTTTACCCTTTGTGTACGGGACCGTAAAAATGCTGCGTGCACTGTGTTGTTGGTCGCTGTCCAGTGTCCAACGAACTAAACTCTCATTGATATATCTCCGACAAACCTTTACTCACCAGACACAACTGCTTCAATGTGTTTTTATACGCCTGCGCTGCGACGCGCGACGTCTACTCTGATTGATCACGGGCGGCGTCCTCAAATTATATAAATAAACTAGCATTAATTACCCGCGACTTCGCGAGCGTGAAATAAGGTTAACTCTCATCCCCTACTTTACCCACCTATTATGCGGCATTTTGGAAAACGCTGAAATACGCAACTAATTATTTTATCCGTACTCAATTCATACGAAATTTCATGCAAATAGGTTCAAGGAATAAAAAGTTTTATACAAACTTTTATCCCCTATTTTACCCCTTTGTGGGTTGAATTTTGAAAAATCCGTCCATAGTGGATGCCTACATCATATGAGTAATACGTGTGCAAAATTTAAAATTTCTAGTCTGAAGGGTTTGGCCTGTGCGTTGATACATCAGTCAATCAGCTTTGCCTTTTTATAAGTATATAAGTGATAAGTATAGACAGATAGATAGTTAGGGATTTAAATGTCTCCATGAGGGAAAAATGAATTTGGACTGTGTCCTTCCCTTTATAATGGAGACTTTACGAGAAAGACTTCTCGCCTTCAGTCTAGATGACGTATACAGAGAGACCTGTAGAATCTCGGCTTTTCCTTCCCTTCTCGCTCTCACGCAGATACCGACTTTTCCCGAAACTTCTCACTTTTCAGGTGCATTTATATGGGCAATTTTTGACAAATAATTGCTCGGCAACAAGAATGGACCAATCTGGAGTAATTAGTGGAGCAATGTGGAGCAATTTAAAAAAATATCGGCAATTGTTTGAGCAATATTGCTTCTAGATGGTCCATATATTACATATTGCTCAATGTCGCGAGTTTAGTTTTTCAACTGAATTGCTCGTGTACGAGAGTATTGTATAGTTTTTTGGAATTGCCCCTTATCGCTCAATAATGCTTGTTTCAAGATATTTTGTCACGTCGCAATGACAATAATTGCTCGTAATTGATAAAATTTGTCGCCCGTGTAAGTGCACCGTTTACCCGTACGTCCATCTGGATGCTGCATTAAAGTTTTTTATCTGAACATTTCCAGGCATACGTCCATAACCCGTCGCTTCTGTCGCGGGCGGCGGTCGCGCGACGACAACGAGCTGTATCGCTCCAACAGCTTCAAGTTCGAGAGGTTCGCGCGCGAGCAGCCCACCGACGAGTTCAGCACCGGATCACAGGTAAGCTCTAATCCTTGCCTAGCCCGGGTCACGGTTATAGAGACTTCGACCCGTTAGAAATGTCCGGAGTCAAGTAGATCATGCTTTTGGCTCTTTAGAAATATTCATACTAAGAAATATATTATTGAGTTCAAGTAATTGTAGATATTTGACCAACTTATAGAAAAACGGAAAAAGGCGAATTTAGATAAGTTGACAAAAAAAAGAATAAAAAAATAATTGAGTTCCATACTTCCTGCTTAGAAGTGACGGTCTCTGTGGCTCAGTGGTTCAACGCTTTGGTGCTCAAGCCGGGAGTCGCGGGTTCCAATCCCGCTAAAGAAGGAAAAAGTTTATTATCAAATATGCCCCTTACTAATAAAAATATTTACACAATGGATAAGCAATATAATGTTTTGTCCTTGTCTGTCAAGCGACTTTTCCCACGCATCAGATAAGGACAAAACATTGTATTGCTTATGCACTATATGTATATTATGTAAAGTATAAAAGTATTAAATATACTTCCCGTTGTCTGGTACCTGTAACACAAGTTCTTAGCGTACTTAGCGCGGGGCCAGATTGACGTGGTGTGAAGCGTCCATAGATATGAATTATTATATTTATATTAAATTCTCTTATTTACACTAAAATGTGATCAGAACTAAAATACCTACATATTTTTCAATAGTTTTATAGGAAAATGTAGCTAAGCCTGTGTTTGTTCGGAGGTAGGATCGTTTGACTAAAGTAAGCTTTTTGTAGCGCCCACAGGTCAAAGCGAAAGGACATGCATTTTATCTTAATAGCTCATCTTGTTCACAAAGGAAGTCCTTAAAAAGGTATTAGGGCTCGTCAATTGATAAATACTGGGAATATCTTCAATGAGTAATGACTGGTGTAAATATTTTTCATCTAACTGTTAAGAACTCTAGCTATGATTTGCAAGTTCATTTACGGCCGGTTTCAATAACATATCTACCTAGATTATTTGTTACGTATGTACCTATATTGGTAGATAGGTTACTGAAACCGGCCGTATTTATGCGGCCGGGCCGTTAAACTGATAACTTTTGTATTAATAATATAATAAGTACAAATAATAATAAGGTTAAAAGTTGAGATCCTGTCACAATTTTTATTTTTCTGCTTACTCTCGCATATTCATTTTTCAATATTTTATTAAAAAAATGAAAACTATATGTAAATAAAATATAAATATTTTTCTTAAAAGTTAAGCAGCGCCATCTATTTCTATAAACCAATATTAACATTTTAATATCTTTACATATACAAGTATGCTGTGTAGTGTATTTTCACATAAAACGTAGGAAATAATACAATAAATTTCTTTAATATAATAATCAATCGATATTTTAAAGATACTTTACAAAAACTAGCTTGTTTTATTTAAATCATGTACCATTTTTGTGTAACAGTAAAACGCCATCTATAAGTGTTGTTTAAAATTATTAGGAACGGTAGACAGCGATTTTGCATTCGAGTTTTCTAAATGATCAACAGATGGCTCTTTCTCGGAATTAACACACGTTTTCGTATTTGGACGATAGATGTCGTAAGCAATAACCTTCACAAACCTATGCACTAACAAATTTTGCTAGTTCTACGGATTTTAAACGCTCAATAAATACCTCATTTATTTTCATTTATAGTTAAAATTTTTACTTTATCGAAAGAGTTTGTATACATTATCAATTTTAGTTCCACGTCTGTCTTTTTGCATTAGTCTTAAAATAACAAAGTTTTTCAGTTCAATTATTTTGTATTCGTTTTTAGATTGTGTACATTTTGTTTAAAATAGTTGTATTAACTTAGATTAAATAATACTGCTTAAAGTTATCCGTAAAGATGGTGTCACACCAAAACCCGGAACTACTAAATATCAGAATCGACACTTGCTACCGTGTATAGGGCCGATTTATACAGGTTGTATTTTTATACGAATAAAATATTTTACCCAACATAAAAAATAAATTTGATAAAAAAAAAACTGTATGATAAAGAAAAAAAAAACGTACAGAAAAATAATACGAACCTTAACATTCTCTTACAACTTTCACTAAGTATGGACACCCCTGCACTGCCGTACGCCGCACCGGCTTTGAAAGACACGCGACCGCTGCGCAGTATCAACCGAGTGGTTATGAATCCAAGTTACGTTATAAATGTATAGGATAATCCGGTCAAAATTTAAGCTTGGACTATAATATGGACCAGAATCAATTTTTTGAGAGGAAAATTCAGAGCACTGGAAATAGAACTCTGCGCTACTACAATACAGTTGAAAATAGAAGTATCGAGTGTCGAGCTGTCATGTATGACATTGACATTTGGCCAGACACTTTTATTTTCAGCTCTATTGTATTAGCGCAAAGTTCTATTTTTAATCCTCTGAATTTTCCTCGGCCTACCGGATTCCGGACAATGGTCCCAACTCCCAGCCTTAATGTAACGAGAAACAAATACTGATCACGCGCCTTAAATATAATTTTATTTTGAATACACTCTGTATATGATGTATTTCCCGCCCCTACGGACAGGGTATTAATATCATGTCCTATCAATTATATCGACGTGGTCACCGCTGTGCCCCGACAACCAATCCGAAGGAAACTGCGAAAAGTTTGCCGCGGCTTTTTCTGAGCAGGGCTGTCTCCTCGGTATATTTTGATATAGTCAGATGTGGTCTATGGGGAAAATATTACAATAATAACATAATGAAGTAGGTCCAATCGTTTAAGGCTAGTCCTTTGTTGGTTTAAACTTTAAGTCAGTCAAAATCTCAAGGAGTTGAAATTCAAAGGGCCTATTGTCATTGACATGTCGCAAGAAATATTTGACAACAGCCTTTATTATACGTGCCCCAAATTCTCCATTTCTATACTAATATAAACTAATATTATAAAGAGGAAATATTTGTTTATTTGTATGCAATGAATAATCTCCGAAACTCGTAGGCCGATTTTAATGAAATTTGCCACAGACATAGAGTAGACTACGGGGGGAATGACATATACTACATTTTATCGCGGCGAAATTTACGGTTCCGCGGTATTTCTTTTTGCGCTCATGAAGTCGCGGGTAGCATCTAGTGAATAATAATTTGTAATAATTGAGCACGTAAAATTCTTTCTCTTAGTATGTATAATTTTTGGTCACTGTGGCTCTTTAATTGTAACTATTTTCCAGTGGCGTGCACAGGATTATGACACTGGGTATGCGGCGAAGTACTCGGTCACAAAAACTTTTTCATTTATAGATTTTTAGCATAGCTACAGCCAAGATATACCAAAAGTGTTTAATTTTAAGCAGGCCTCCAGATGTTTTTCTGTATGGTCATGCTTCTTGGCCGTGGAATAGAAATTATTTAAATCTGAATATCCCGAATCAGACCACACTGTACTAGAATTACTAAATAATATGCAAGGAAAACAATATAATTTAATCGTGTGTACACAACCACACAGCCAGTTATAAGTTTCATAACTTTTAACATGAAATTTTCGAGTTACATTATTTTTTTGCTGGTTTAATTTTTGTAACTCGGGTACACACCTACCTTTAGACAAAATTTGAATCTTTTCACTGAATGACAATTGTGAGAACTTGTTATTTTTAATTTTTAATAAACACACATTTTCAACGCAAACCTCACAATCAAATAACATTTAAAAAAAATCAACAAACGCACTAGTAAAAGCAAATCACTACGATTATTATAGAAACTCAGAAATAAACTGTTAAATGTACACACTTTCAAATGTTAAAATGAAAAATCTTTTAAGAAAACTATAAATAAACTGGAGCTTATTAGCAATGCTTATCACATGAAATATGCAATATGCCCCCCGCGAAACACAAAACGTTTCTTCTATTTAAACAAATAAAACCTTACTAAACAAAAATGCATAATGTGCATACGTGATTTATTAGATTCCCGTCTATTATTTTTACTCGGATTATAGACAACGAATAATTTCCGACAAGCCAGTTTGGCGGTTTTCGGAAGCGATCGGATAGCCGAACCGAAGCAGTGAGCCATCGCCTGCCGCGGGAGTTACCGCTATATAATCATGTCGATATTCATGGGTGTGTGCGTTTGCGAAGTATGAAAATTACACATACTTGCGATGATATGTCCTGCAGAACGCAACGGCATGAGATGAGTTGCTATTTATAAAATATTAGGCGTTTTTAAGTTATTATATTTTTTTTATTAATTTATTTACTATTAATTAAAGTCATCTAAAACGTATGAACGTTTTATTAAAATATCTGTGAATGACAAGTAAAGCACTGCATTTCTGCCTACAAGGAGCGCACGCCTCTGCTATTTTCTGTTCAAATGTAATGTAAAATTACACGAAAGTTTGTTGCCAAAATAAATGAAAAAAAAAAGTTAACAAAAAGATGAAATTTGTCCGATTTGTAGTCATATTACTTTAATGCACGGTAAATATGAAGCGATATAAATTGGTAACATTATAGCGCACCATATTGATCTTTGTTTACATTAGACTACACTGGATCGCAACGGACTATAATAGAAAGTACCTGGCTAACCGAGCTTTGCTCGGAATTCTGGTAAATTAAAAAAAATAAAATAATCACAAAATAATTATTTGATCGAGATTCGAACCGACCACATCACATTCGGAATTTCCGAACACGGGCAGTGCACTACCACACTACCTCACTACCTCATACCGGTGTCGGTAAAATTTTCGCAAGTTACACTCTTTTTTCCCATCTCAAAAAAAGCCCAACGCGCCTGAGTTTTCACTCGAATAAAACTATCTAACCAACATTTTTGCCAGCCCTACAGCTCGGTAAATCACGTTTGTATCGAGATTGGCTCATCAACATACTAATGCGCGGCGCCGGCTGCGACCGACTGCTTTTATGCTCGTTAGCATTTTTACAGCACTATACATCAATTGCCTTTATTTAGGTACACTAGATGTTGCCCGCGACACCGTGCGCGCAAAAGGAAATCCCACGGGAACTGTAAATTTTGCTGCAATAAAAAGTAGCCTTTGTCTTTCCCCGTGGTCTACTCTATATTTATGTCTCGTAATAAAAGAAGTATAATTGACTAATCGAAGTTTTATCGATGTCAATTGAAACACTACAGATCCTTGCAGACCCCAATAGCCTCAATCCAGTTATCGTAGCCATAAGAAACCACATCAGGGAACAGATGTTCTGAAGCCATCTGGCTTCGATAAACAGGTTTTGGATAAAGGCACATTGGGCTAGAAGGCAATGAAAAAGCGGACGCATTAGCCAAAGAAGCCACAAATGCCAAAATAGTCTCGGTGTACTCCGAGGTACCAATGAGTGCGGTCAGGTACTAACTAAGAAGGCGATTTTAGAAATATTCAAAAAGAACTATGAAGAAAAACGCAAGAACGAAACCATCTTTAATTTCTTCAGTGACGTCCGTCCACAAAACCGTAAAAAGCCTTAAAATGGATAACCATCTGGCACAACTATTCACGGGTCATGGTAGATTTGGAGAATACTTGGAGAGAATGAAAATTAAAAAAAAAACAGTAAAACATGCGATTGTGACGGCATTACAGATCAGTCGGCACTCCATTGCGTGTGCGAATGCGCACAAATATGCTAACTTTAGAATGGAAGCAGAAAATAAAACTCAATAGGAATATTGAAAAGGACAATATTAAAGACATCATGAAGAATGAAAAAGAAAGAGACATATTTATCGAAATGGCAAAAAAAATAATAATAGCAGTCAACAAAGAAAACAAATAAAGCAAAATGAAAAAGATAAAATCAGAAACACGGCGAGCATGGCGCGGAACCGGATTAATGAAATATACACTGGCGGACACATAAAATGCATCATAGTGCAAAAACACATTCAATCTAATTTTATTACGAAATATGCAAACTTTTTACATTTATTGGTATTGGAAAATAAAGGCTAGTTTATAAACACAAAAACAAAATCAAATTTAAATATGGTAGGTACTGTCACAAAAGAAAGAAAATATTCTATAAAAAGAAACCTTGTCAATTTACTAAATATTAACTCGTTGTTATGTTAATGTTGTGATTGATGGTTATTTTTTTTTGTTTTGTTACATGTTGAATTATCGTTACTAATTGTTTAATTGCTAGTCACTTTAATCTACATTACTATATACACTAGTTCATTTTAAACACGTTTTTCTCTCACGAATATGGACGTATCGTCCGAAAAAGCCGCACAAATTGTTGCTCTAGTGCAGCAAGGCCTAGACCAACGAACAATTGCTGCAGATTTAAATGTAAACCAGTCTACGGTTTCCCGAGTTTACAGAAGGTTTATGGAGTCGGGTTCATTCAAAAGAAGACGTGGAACCGGCAGAACTCGGGTGACAACCTCTCGTGACGACAGGTTTGTTGTGACAACTTCCTTGCGAAGTCTGTTTTTAACGTCTATAAGCATTAAAAATTAGCTCCACCAGGTACGTGACGTAGCAGTTTGTGCATGAACCATAAGAAGAAGGCTAAAAGAGCGTCATCACACCTTTCAGACCCACAAATGGACCAAAATTGTCTGCAGCTCACAGGCAAGCTCGACTAAGATTTGCTCGTGAACACTTAAATTGGACTGAAGAGCAATGGGCTTCCGTATTATTCACTGATGAGTGTAGGACTTGTTTGTACGGTGCCGATGGTCGCAGACTAGTCTACTGTAGACGAGGAAAGCGATATGCTCAAAATTGCATTGAGGAGAGAGTTCCATTTGGAGGCGGGTCTTGTATGGTTTGAGGCGGCATATCCATAGATACTCGAACTGAACTTGTGTTTATTGACGCAGACACACATGGCCGTGGTAACCGTGGTTTAATATAACATCGCTATATTACGGAGATATTGGACCCTCATGTGGTACCTTTTAGCGGATTAATAGGCTGAAGTTTTCACTTCAGCGAGACAAGTTGAGCAATACTTTAATCAGGATGAGATTCGTTCCGTAAATCGGCAAGCACGTAGCCCGGATCTCAATCCGATGAGCTGTATTTACAAGAAATCCGGTCCCAACAACGGTTGCGGAGCTCAGAGTTGCATTGTCACAAGATTGGTACAATACTCCGCAAGATTTTTTGAAAACACTGTTAAGGTCGATGCGAAACCGACTTGAATCAGTTATTAGGGCAACACGAGGTAATACACCTTATTAAAAACAAAAAATACTTTATCTTTTCTTAGTATTGTAAAATTTTCATAATAAATCCGTTATTGTTCTATTCACTGTTTTATTCCAAAAAGCAGCAAAAGGAGTAATTTGATTCTTTTAGTGAAAAAAGTTGACCTATACACACATGAATTGATTTTTTTTATCAGATTTAGAACCAGTCTTAGCATTATCATTGAAATAAAATCAAAACAGTTTGCACTTTCACTAATTATATTTCATTGAAAGTTATCTTGAACTATGATGCAGTTTATGTGTCCGCCAGTGAATATTATAAAAAATAATAATAATAAGAATACTAATCTTTACATGATCAGAAAAAGAAATAAGGCTGTTGGAAAATACCAACAGTAATTTTAGAAAAAACAAATAAACAATTTAAAAATGTAAATTAGACCATAGTACCTACTCTATTCCATGTTCCGATTCGACCCTGTTTCTCTCGAAACGAAATAAAAAATTACCAGTATTTAGCTGAAAATTATTTTTCAATAATTATTATAAGTACTAAGGCGGGTCAATAAGTCCGTGACTTTTTGAATTTCTAACCTCCTTACTGAAAAAGCAACACTACTCCTGTCAACAGGCATCTGTCAGTTGACTCCTATCAAAATTTGAACTTGCTGCGTCAGTTAGTTTGTGTTTTACAGCTATCTTTATCAGACTATCCAGTAACTTAAGGAAACAATAGAAAAAAGTGAATTTCGTGTGCTTATTAAGCATTATTTTTTGCGAAAAAAAACCATTACCGAGACCAAGGCTAAGCTTGATAAATACTATGGGGACTCTGCACCATCGATTTCAATGGTAAAAAAGTGGTTTACTGAATTTCGGTGTGGCCTTACAAGCACTGAAGATGCCGAACGTCCTGGACGCCCAGTTGAGGTCTCTACACCCGAAACAATCGAAAAAATTCACGATATGGTGTTGGCCGACCGAAGATTGAAAGTGCAAGAGATTGTGGAAGCCATAGGCATCTCGCATGGCTCAGTGGTTTCAATTTCGAATGATCACTTGGGCATGAGAAAGCTTTCCGCAAGATGGGTGCCGCGTTTGCTCACAGTCGACCACAAACGCAATCGTGTAACAACTTCACAGGAAGGTTTGGCGTTGTTTAATCACAATATGGAGGAGTTTTTTAACCGTGGACGAAACATGGATCCATCACAATACACCAGAGACCAAACAACAGTCAAAACAGTGTGTTTCTAAGGGTGAATCGGCGCCAAAGAAGGCCAAGGTGGGTTTGTCAGCCCAATAAAGTTATGGCGACTGTTTTTTGGGATGCACGTGGGATAATCCACATTGACTATCTCCAAAAGGGAAGAACAATTAATGGGGAATATTATGACAACTTATTGGACCGCTTCAATGAGGATTTGAAAAAAAACCGACCTCATTTGGCCAAGAAAAAAGTTCTTTTTCACTAAGACAATGCAAGGGTGCACACATGTGCAGTTGCCATGGCAAAAATCCATGAATTGGGCTATGAATTGCTCCCACATCCACCCTATTCTCAAGATTTGGCTCCGAGTGACTACTTCTTGTTCCCAAACCTGAAAAAATGGCTCTGTGGAAAAAGATTTGACTCCAATGATGAAGTCATCTCGCAAACAAAGGCCTATTTTGAGGACCTCGACAAATCATATTTTTTGGAAGGGATAAAAAAATTGGAGAAGCGTTGGACAAAGTGTATAGAGCTCAAGGGGGACTACGTTGAAAAATAAAATGATTTATTTATCAAAAAATCTGTGTTTTATTCCAAAAGTCACGGACTTATTGACCCGCCCTCGTATTATAATGTTCACATAATTCCAAACTAGATACTGAACCCTGATAATTACAATGAAAATTTGGAACATCGATTTACTCGCAGTTATGAAAATATAAAATGTCAGACATTTAACCGACGCCTCGCTGTTTTATGAGAAAACGTCGACGCCTGTCTACAAGTTTTCCTCAGAGGATTTCAGTGCTTAAACCTTAAAAACCAAGGTCTAATTTCCCAGGAAAGTAAGTCTAGAATAACGCTCAACTTTTGATATGAGGCAATGATTTTTCTTCACGACTTTTAAATATAATTTTTAAGGAAACATTGAAGGAAGAGTGTATTCTCATAAGGATAAGAACTCATGGAGCGGTTTTTTTCCGTTCCCGCCGCGGTCGGGGCACTGCGATTTTATTTGTAAACTCACGAGGACGGCTATATGTGTGGTTACGCAGACGTCAGGCTGCAGTTGTTAAAAACAGTGATTTTTATGCTTTACAGATTTGATTCGTCTGTAATCTGTAACTGTAAAATATATATAAAGTCTCGAGTCAAAATATGACTCGAGATATATATATATATATAGGATGTATGGATGAATGTTTATTACTCTTTCACGCATAAACTCCCGAACGGATTTCGATGAAATTTGGTATGTACCTGGTAATTTAGGCTCTTGACTTTAGGCTACTTTTTATCCCGAAAAAGTACAATATTCCCGTGGGATACTATATTTACGATATGGTATTAAAATAAAAGTAACTCAAGGTGTAATTAAAAGTAAAATAAAACAATATATAGCTCTTAAACAATTTGTAAGGCAACAGTAGAGCGGCAATCACAGGACAATATTATTTGCGAGACAACTCTTATCCACACTTCCGAAACCGAGTCACAAGCGAGGCTGCGGGATAAACAAGTTTAACAGAGACATAGGGTTGACATAATTTTAGTTTTATAATTCAACAACGTAATGACTTACGCCCGAAGTTAATAACGTAGGTATCTTAAATCTTAGATTGACTTTTATCTTTGATTCTCAAACAAAAAATTGACGTAAATTGACGTGAAGTCAATCCTAGGATCGTTGAAATGTATTTAAATTGATCTCAAATAGCTAAAATGAGATTAAGATTGATTATTAATTTCGTGCGTCAATATATAACAGAAGTTAGGCTACATAGAAGTAGCCTTGCAGTGCGCCATCTTATTCCCAAGGTGTGCAATCATCAATAAAATCATTGACATATAAAACGCTTTAGCACACAAACGTTCTTTTACTACTTTTTTATATTTATAAATGGAAAGATTCAGAAAGTTTTCTGGGATTCTTTTGTATAGGCGTATACATTGGCCTTTAAACGATTTCACAGTAATACACACAGGACTTCTTGCACTATTTTCACTTTAATAAGTATTTTACATTAATTTTAATATATTACACGACCGGTTTCGACGAAGTCATCATGACGCCTGACTGAGGACTTTGTCGAAACCGGTCGTGTAATATATTAAAAATAATGTAAAATACTTATTAAAGTGGAAATAGTGCAAGAAGTCCTGTGTGTTATTACTGTGAAACATGAATTTCCACCAAGAACCCACAGTACAATCAATAACATATTTAAACGATTTGCTTACTTTACTTAGTCTAATCACCGGTTTAAGTAGCTTGTGTTTAGTGCTTTGTAATCCTTTTTACGAAAAAAATTATGAGAACGGAGGAGTTTGGAGTGTTGGAGAGAGTTTTGGAGTGAGGAGGAGAGAGGAGAATTTGGTGCACTTAAAGTTTATGAGGAGGAGGAGTGAACTGCACTAATATTTTCTATTTATTGTTTAAAATTACGTCAAATTAATATAGATATTGGAAACTCACACTATCGTCTACCATGCGTTTCATACTATTTTGTCAGACATAAGGCAATCTGTCTTTCACATTCAACACACAATATTAATATTTTTATTCCGTGTTAGTTTCCGTCTATGAGCCTCCAACTGTTAAGGAGCTGTGATGCTACAGACACATGTAGATATAGACACGTCAAAATTCTTATACCCTTCTTTTTGCGTCGAGGTTCAATAAGTAGAAAATTGACAATTGCATGGTTTCCCCTTTACTTTAAAGTGTAAACTCAAATTGTTCGAATTGTTTAATTTAAAAAGCATAACATTTTTTATACTTACATAAATCTTTTTTATCTTGTTAAGTCACCGTTTATTTGCTCATTCTTTACTAAAAAAGTTACGCATCTTACCTTATAGAAAATTCACAACCTATATTTAATGTTGATCTGCTTTTTAACTTATTTATTTCATTATAAACGGGTATCCAAAATCTTTTAAGTCTTACGTCTTACGTGTGACATCCCTAATCCCGATCGACAGGGAATAGAGACATTGTAAACAACCTAGTGGGAAATGCAAAATGGGGATGCCAGAGACAGAAAATATGTAAATTTTAATGCAGCCGATGGAAGATCAAAGTATGTTCGGATTTCGTTTCGCCTTTTCGTTAACACCGCAAACACATGCATTATTTATACGCACGAAAATAGTTTGTGTATAGATACTTTGACCGTTCTGTGGGGATCTTAAAATGTCTAGGTCCTAAACCTAGGTCGCGTTTATATGGTCACAAGAATAACAAAACGGCCGCTGCAAATTGAGCTCTAGTCGACTAGGCTAAAACATGCAGATTCTTAACAATGACCTGACAGGTTGGTGGTTGCCATTAGGTTGTACCTTGTGGTTTAGTCAATAAAGCTCAATTTGCTACGAATGAAAACAGGTGCTCGGCCTACGCGCACCTCGTCTAACCAAGCCCTTATTCTCAAGACCCTAACATTGTAAAACAACATAAGAAAAATAGAAGAGCTACCATTAACGATCAAACTTATAACTATAAAGGCTCGTTTACACACAAAAGAAACTGTTAACGATGTAATAATGTTTATTATTAACCATAAGGTGAGTCTCGTAACAATTCAAATGGCCCAAGTTTAGCCGACAAATTTCGAAATAATAGTAATAAAACTGATAAATGTTAATAAACATTGTACGCAGATCCGCCTGCGTAACTACAGTATCCCACGGGAACGCTATACTTTTTCGGGATAAAAAGTAGCATGTGTCCTTTACCGTAGTCTATTCTATGTCTGTGCCAAATTTTATGAAAATCGGCCTAGTAGTTTCGAAGTCAAACAAACTAACTAATCTTTCCTCTTTATAATATTGGTATAGAAGTATAAGTATCATGTTTACGCTATTGTTGCCACATAAACATCTAAATTCCTAAACTACCTATTAATTATTATCAAATATATTATAATTGTATTCTTGGAACAAAATATTAAGTTTTTTTTTTTTAAATATACAAAATATTCACAATGAAAACATAATATTTTTGAGAACAGCACTTGCCTGCCAATTAAAAGTTCAGTTTTATTTAATATAAATTTAGTTTGAGGTCTCATTACACCCACGAATTATTGCGTGTTCAACACCGTAGATTTTCAAGTCCCACTGAGTAAGGATGCGAGTAAGCAATCTAGGGTTTGAACACGGAATAACCCGCGGTACACATGTCATGTCAATAAAACAGGATAAGTAGAACACAAGTAAATCAAGTCCCCAAATATAGGGGGACAGGGGCATTCCCCGATCATCCAAAGCCGGCTTTACTAAAACTATTTGTTATAAAACTTTACCAATAACGAAAGAGCGATTTGCACGCACTTCCTTCTAAGATTATGAAATGGCCCCCAAAAGTGGAAAGATTATGATGAAAGTCTATTTAGCTATGCATTAAACCGGTACCAGGATTTTCGAGAATTAAGGAATACCACGGTCGCTCGTGGTCGAAATTCGTGAATAATAGTTCATACAATTTTTAAGTTTCAACTTTATAAAACATTTATATATATTTATTATATATTTTATTATTATATATTATTATTATATTTAATATTATTATGTTTTCAATATTTTCTACCTCTTGGATAGAAAATTTAAAAATAAACCATTGTTGTGATGGATTGACAAACGTCAAATTGTAACAGAATTGTATCTATTGTAGTGTTAAGTGATAATGTTTTCTTTCGGTTTTCGAGTCGAGAGTCGATGAAGATGAAATGTGATTTACTTATTTTTGTGTGAAAATTTCTCTCAATTTGCCACAGTGTGATTAATATTACAAAATGAGACAAAACACTCAAAATTTCATTACTAAAATGCTCCAAAATGCATTCAAATTACTAATGGCATGATGAGCGCATTTCGAGCGTAGTTTTTAACTGCATTACGTTAAGGGCTATTCCCTACGGCCAGGCGTAATCAAGTTTTGTTTCGGATAGCTGTAATTGAAAATGTCGAACAGCGCGATGTTCATTTTCCACTAATTAATCGCTGTGATGACATCGTCCCTCCCTGACATGTATCATGGCAGGTATGGATAGGATATTAGTGGTTATAGACGGTAAGGGCAAAGGAAATTGAAATTACCTTATGGCACAGAGTAAACTTGTGAATAAGTTATTCGTTGATTCCTAAATAAAGGTATCAGTAAAAAACGGCCAAGAACGGCCGACTCGGACTCGAGGACAAGTCTGGGAATATATTATGATCCGGAATCCGGCGGGACCGGGAAATTCAGATCTCTGAAAATAAAACTCTGCGCTGAAAATAAATACAATAGAGTTGAAAATCGAAGTGTCGAGTGTTGAGCTGTCATATTATTGGAACGAAGTTCCTTATGGCGCGTTGCGATATTGAGGCTAGGCGGATTATATTGGCACGAAACTTTTTGCCACTCGAAATAACGACTATTAAGAATGATACAAAAAACGACCTTATCACCTTGACAATAATGTAGAATTTTGCAATTACACATTGTGACTGTTATGACTGTTACATATTGTGACTAGCTAGCTAGATTACTCAGTACGGAGCCGGTCTTCGCGGCGGCAACACTGCGAGCAGCAAGCAACCCGCCCCCTGACCCCTGTCCCTACCTAAGGCGCTAGTTCCGCGCGCACTATATATACTTAGTTCAACTATTTGTTTTGTATAATATAATATATTATATCTTTACAGATAAACAAAATTGAAGTGTCTGTTTGTAATTTCAAATTAACAGCTTTTATTTTCACTTAATGCATTTAAACACAATGCACTAATTTAGATATGTATATTTCTTCCAAAATAGGCTTCAATTCTTCATTATCAACTATATATATATTATAATATATATATTATAACTTCGTTCCATCCGGGTGTCCCTTGACATCTCTCAAGTTTTTTATTATGATATTAACATTTGACTTGACACTATTTTATTAGCGCAGTTTTATTTTGCCTCCGGATTCTAGATTATAATATAGTCCCATCCTGAAGGGTTCCAAATCGGCAAAATAATAAGTTTGTTGCATTGGTTTCGGAGTCCCGATGAAATATTTATTTTAATCTGTTTTTAGTATTTGTTGTTAGCAGCAACAGAAACACATTGTCTCTGAATATTTGAACTGTCTAGATATCACGGTTCATGAGATATAGCCTGGTGACAGACAGACGGACGGAGAGTGGAGTCTTAGTAAAAGGGTACGAAATTAAAGGATCTGAAAAATTATGAATATTTTGTACTTTTATTTCTTGTCATACCTCAGATATGTTATAGGTATTACTTATAGGTATAATATATAGGTATAACACACGAGTACATAATATACTTCATAAATATTTTATTATTTATAGGATGTCAGCGGTTTTAAACTTGTGTAGAGATTTACTTATAATTTGATATGATATGAGGTTTATGAAAAGAAGAAAAATTGTGAACCTAAAAAAAGGACGCTTATGCAAACTCGAATCAAATTAAGTTCTAGCGACTGCAGGTTTGGAAAACAATTTTAGCTTGTAAGTGAGAAGTATTTGTATTAGACTTTGTGTGAGTTTGTGTGACTTTGTGTGATTGGCAATCTACAAAGTAAACAACTAGCTGCTGGGTATTATTTGTCGTCTATTTCGATTTTAAGCCTGCATGACTTGATTTGAAAACTGAATTATTGATTTATCGAATCATTAATCATCCAATTTTCATCACACCATTACATTCTAAATGCATTTTTTTTACAAAATCAGTCATTAAATATAGGAAATATAGTAGAAATAAAATAATTAATTTTTATATTTTTATTAACCTATTATTACGAATAATAATATAAACACACAATATAATACATTTCCTTTCTCAAGGAACATTCACGTTGCGTAGCTAAGCGAGATATTAACTTTCTTAGAAATCTCATTTTTACGCTTTCAGTAAAGATAGTGAGTGAATTATTGATGCTAACACGCGATCACTTAAGCGAAAATTATTTTCACATTCACATATGTTAACGCCCATAATATTGCATATTACAATTAGCGATCTCCTCTGGAAGCTACCTGGGGCTCAGAGAAAATCAGCGTGAAACGTTTTGTCAGATGAGTGTCAGTAGCCGCGGACGTTCTGCTTTCAAAAGACCAGGGAAGGATTTTCAATTTGGTCTTGCGGATATCCACGGGCGACGCTAATTGCTAACCATTAGACTATCCGTCAGCTCGTTTACCGGTCTTATTCTATAAAAAAAACCTTCTATTGTTAACACTCATAAAATGGCGTATAAAATGATTTTTCAAAACGTTAACCATAAAATTGCATCAGTAATAATGAATCTTTTAAAAAATTGCATTTTAGTTCCGTTTTCATTCAATCCCCCCAGTTTCCGTGTTTGTGGACTGACAATGAGTTCCGTTCAAGGACTGATTTCTACCACAATAATGAATGAGTATTAAAAGAAATATTTATTATCTACGTGGGACTGATCATTAAATTCTTTGGCAGTCACAAAAGATATTTAATTATTATATTCTCTTATACTAATAAATGCATAAATGCTGTTATAATCACAATATATACAAAATGAAGTCTTATATTTTATGAGGCTTTTGACTTAAACGAATGTTGGTGGTAAGTAGCTTTTTAAAGAAGGTCCGGCCCTTCCTAAAGGTGGTAATCCTAAGTTATGGAAAGTCTTAATGTTACGATGCGTTAATTCAGGATAGTGATTGCTTGCATGGTTATTACTCCTCTGTCGTTGTAGTACTTTATAATTTTTAATCACACCATGTAACTCTTTCTGTTGGTTGTTTCGGACTTGGTAGGAATCGTTAGAGTCTTCATCGGATTTTTCATTTTCTTTCCCACTTTCCAAATTGGGTATGTAACGTACTGGTCGTATTTCCTTGTGATTATAATTTTGGTTTAAATTCACTGAACCCGCATTTTTGGGTCTCATTTTGGACGATTCAAAATGATTTTTCAATGTTACATAATTTAAGACGTCATTAATGTCGAAAAGCTTTTTCTGAGTGAGTTTTATTTCATTTGGGCTAGGATCATATTGTAATATTTTAGGAGCTTTTTCTTCTTTCGGCTCTACCTGGTAGCTATCATAAATCTGCGTCTCTTTTGGCGGTGCGTTATAAATTTTATTCACATTTTTATATTCGCTTGCTTTTGATTTAAGGAGATTTCTCAAAAATATGTTTTCCTTCAAAGATTCTTCGTCAGTAAGAGAATCTACTGAATTTGGTTTGGTTGTAGTTTCATAAAACTTATCAAATACTGTAACTGGCTTAAAATCATTTTTGTTAGTTACTATTTCTGCAATTTCTAAACTCATTTCTGAAGTACTGCTCACGGGAATATTTGTTGAGCTTGATCCTTCGTAATTGTTATTCATCCAGGTACTACCAAAATATGGGTATTTTGTTTCACTTTTGACGACTCTATCTTCTTCTATTATGTTCTTTTCGGTGCTTGAAATTTTCTTTGAAACATCTACGTAAATGTCATTTGTTACATCCTCATTATTGTGCGTTTGTGTAACTACACTACTTTTTGGTACAAAGTTTTGGCTATTTATTATTTTGTCATAAATATTAGTCTGATCTAATTCATTAGTATTTTTTGTTTGATAAGTATTAACATATTCCTTAGAGTTGCCTATTACTGTTGACGGAGCAGAAGTTTCTGTTGATTTCGTAGTGCTTATGTATTCACTTTTGAGGAAATCTTTTCGTGGTTCAGTTTGATCGTTGTTATTCGCTTTTATGACAACTTCTTCATTACTTCGTGGGTAATTAGTGTTGACTGTGTTATAAATATTATTGATGTTTGAATTGTCTAAAAACACAGATGATTCAGCTGTAGCCTGTTGTCCCGAAATATCAGCGTGTAACATTCTTGTATATTGTTCTGGGGTCATGTCAGTGAAATTAATTATAACATCATCTTTCTCTCCAGATGAACGAGAAATAGTGTTTTTGCTAGGATTTGAGTTATCGTTTGTATTTAATCCATATTGCCACCGCCAGAGACCTTTATTTGCTTCTGGGTCAGCTTCTTTCACTGTTGCTTCATAATTAACTATTTGAGGCATTGTTGGTCTCTCTGTTGAGACAATTCTAGATGCCACTTGCTGAGGTTGAGAAGAGGGATTATGAGCACCCTGAGTAGCCAAAAACGTTACTTGTGGGGCAATGGGTGAATTTATCTTTGGTTTATTCTGATCACTAATTACTTCGTAGTTCGCTTTTACTGGGACATTGGAACTAGCAGAAGATATTAAATTATTTTGTGAATTCGACCCTTGCGCAAATCCCAAGGAAAACGCCTCAGGCGTTCTTCCTGTGAATAAATTACGAAGTGATGTTATGGTGTATCGATTGCTAGTTTCATCATTTTCGTAATCTTTACTGTCGGTCTCCCAAGATTGCTTTAGATTAGGGGGCCTTCTTGCTTCTTCAGCCAAATTGTATTGAACCGCTCTAAATAAAAAATCAACGATTAGATACTGTATGAAAATTAAAATGTAGGAAAAACAAAAAGTATAATAAATGTTTCCTTACCTTTGTATAATTTCAGGAATTGGTGGTGGTACTGGTAAATGATCACCGCTTGCTCTATATCCGTTAGAGTCAGCGACGTAGTGAACAGTATACGTTTGGCCGTTGTCACCAACGTAGGAGTATGAACCTTCAACTACTTGTTCCTCTTTATCAGTGCCCATGTTTTCCATACGACTGTGCTGCACGTAATGGGTCTGATCGGCTCCTAGAGCTCTGAAAGTTAGATTTAAATATAATTAAGTACCTACTTGATGAAAACAAATATGATAAAAGTAAAGTTTAGTGTTATATTTTTTATATTTTAAGCATAAAATTATTCATAATTTTTAACTAAGTGTAAGGGTTATCTCGAATAGAAGATAAGAAGCTTCTAAAGGTCAGTTGTATGTAGACTACTGCAATAAGATTGTGATTACCTTACCACTTGAAAATTTAGTGGCGGGGCACGAATACAATAATTATTGTTCGTTTGATTGGCTTAAAGTAATGATACACACATATTATGTCATAACCGAAAATAATTTCGTTGTAAAAACCAGCAGTTGCAATTGAAACTGCTCGTATTCATTATAATACATATATTATAATACTTTTCAACTTAATTTACATAATTATGTAAAATAAATTAAAAGGTTTCGTGGAAATTTAAAATGAAATTTAAAACCTGTTGTATATTTTAATTTAAAAAATACTAGCTGTTGCCTGCGGCTCCACCCGAGTAAATACTGTATCCCACGAGAGCACCGTACATTTTCGAGATAGAAAGTATCCTGTTTTAATCCAGAGCTTAAACTACTACTATACCAAATTTGATCGAAATACATTTAGAAGTTTTTTAAGATTATTTAAAATTTCTCTCAAGTCTTCCTGTTGTCCATATTATGTTTCGAAAGGAAACCTCATACACAGGTATGAAAGCCAAGAGAAAATATTATTATTTGCGTTATTGTATTACACCCGGTGGGGTGGCAAGGTTTTATAGAATGTTGACTGTACTTACTCGTAACTAAAACTTCCGTCTAAATCCATCTCATTAGATAAACGTAATATGGGGATTGTCGGTTCAGTTGATGCGATAATAACTCCAGGCGCTTGGATATATTGAGCGTTACCGTAGGACGCAGCCTTGACTTGGTCCATAGCATTTTCATTTCTCTGAATTTCACTAGTCACTATCATTCTTCTCGATGCTGGGTTTTGGTTATGCGTGTTCTGTGTTTGTATCAATGTAGCAGGAAATTGAGGCTTTTTCTGTTCTATATTCTCGAAGTGTTTTAAATTATCTATTTTCTCTTGAAAGCTTGGCATTCTGTGAATCGTTTTCATTTCTCTTCTTTCGGCTTGTTGACCTATGTTGTTATTGGTGTTATTAAGGTTTTTATCAACCTGTGCCGTTTGGTGTACCAGGGGACTACGGAGTTTAGATATCTCTCTAAAATTTTTCAATTCTTCTTCGAAATCGGGACGCGCAGAAGACGATACAGAGGGAAAGGGAGTTGGATAATTAGAGGGAGCTTTTACAGCAGTCGGTGGTAAATATTTAACTGAATATTTATTCATATTATTTGCCGGAAAATATGGCATAGGCGTAGAAGACTCCGGAGGCAAATATATAGTACTGTCAGACGAAAAAATCGGTGTATTAGGTGTTTGAAAATGTGGAGGAAACGGATATTGTTCCTGTTGGAACTTCTGACATCGGACATTTGTTGCCAAACATAAAATTGCTATAATTTTCCATATCTGCAACAGTTTACAAATTGTTATAAAAACCAACTTACTTGTTATATAGAAAATCCAAAAAAAAAAAAACACATCACTCTCACCGGCTTCATTTTGAAGCTATATTCCATATCACTCGAAACACAACATGCACATGAAGAAAGTATACTAATAATAAAAATTAGACCCGCTTGTATTTATATGCACGCGATGCTGGCCAGGCACTCGTGGAAATCATCCAATTAAAATTTTATTTTCTCTTACACTACAGCAAAACTATCAATTTTAGCAAACGTTAGAAGAAATTGGACCAGACAAAAGGAAGATAATTTCCTTGGAGAATGTTCCCAAATTTATAACAGTTTCAAGAACTTTTGTGTTGACTTGTTTGTTCTAGTTTGAAATAACTGATATAAAATTTCGTCTTATTTACGAACCTGATGTAATCACATAAGCTGACCTCTTTTTGAATTTCTTTATTATGCAGCACATTATATTGTTTGATAGAGTTGATTGGAATACCTATTCTTACTATTTCTTAAACAAGAGTGGAATATAACTATCACCTAAAAAGGAATAACAGAACATTATCTCGTTAATATATAAGTTATAACAATTTTATTTTAAAGTAATTAACTCAGACAAACATGCTTAACCTCTCAAAGCTTCGAAACAGGGAAAAGTTTTCATTATTTTTATGTTTTTTTTTGGTAAAAATAATCACAACATGTACAAATAAAAAAGATATATCCGTAGTTGTCATCACTGTCGTAAACATTTGGGCTGATATTCTACGGTACAGGTACATGTATTTCGCATGCGTATTAGAATCTTGATGTGTATCCAATTCATTTTAATGACCACAAATCCCTGGGTCATGGCGAAAAAAATAAAACTCGTATACAATTTACAGCATTTTATTTGGAAGTCGTTTCTGTATATCCCGTATTCACATCCGACGTTTGTAAAAAGAAAAATGATGCAAGTTTCGTTAGGGCCAATGTCGTTGAACGCAAAAACATGTTTTTTTTTAAATGTTTTTTCCAAGGACGCGGTTTAACGAGTTCAAAACCGAATTTGTTGCCCTCGAGTTGTGCGTACGATCAACTTTTACTATTCACAATTTTTAATCAGGTTAAATAATGAAAATTAAAGCACTGTGACATCCCATACCACAGGTATCTAATGAATTAATATCTATGGACGCTTCACACCACGTCAGTCTGGTCCCGTGGTAAGTATCCGCAGAACTTGTGTTACGGGTAGCAGACAACGGAAATATATTTAATCCTTTTTATACTATACTTATATTCAAGATTTTTATTATATTATACACATATTTAATAAACATCCATGACCCAGGAACACAGAAAACTTTTTTGTTCCCTGACGGGATTCGAACCCGCGACCTCCGGCTTGAGCGCCAAAGCGCTAACCACTAAACCACGAAGAGGCCGTCAAAATTGGAAGTGGATTTCAGAAGTTTCTTTTTAGCTTCACTATGTACAGATAAAAAAATAGGAAAATAACTTAAAATATCTTAAAAAAATATCTTAAATATCTTAAATCCACAAAATATCTTCCAAACACTTCCAAGAAAGCTCCCTACAACTGTCCTCTTTTTCTTATTTGCGAAAAGAAGTAAATCTAGACTCCCGAAACCCAGGCGTGTGCGAAAACGCTGCACCCATCAATTGAAACTGTCATTTTTAGGCTATAATGAAAAAACCGGCCAAGTGCGAGTCGGACTCGCGCACGACGGGTTCCGTATTTTTGTACTAAGCTTTCCAAGTATTTTAGAAGTTAGCCTCAATAATTCCTGAACTAACAAAGTAATATGAGTCGTTATAGTTTTCCTTCAAAGTTTATGGGGGGGTGTATGCATGCAAAGTTTTCGTCTTTCTAGCACTTACTGCTTGGACGGTGAGCCGAAGATGGCCGGCCATACGGACGGATGGACATGACGCAACTATAAGGGTTCCGTGACGTTAACGACGGAGCCCTAAAAACATGGCAAGCAAAATTTTAAGAACAGGCTCGGGTTTAGATTCCGGTTTCAAAATAAAAGGTACTACGTAATATTGGTATCCTATCCCTGCCAATGAACTTTTGAAAGGCAATTTTGTAATCGTTTATTCACTTAAAATTTATGCAACGGGGATAATTACTTTGTAAAAGAGTCACACCCGCTGAGAATTCATTTGCAATTATTTGGACATTGGAACGATAAATTTCGATCAGCCGAAGTTATGGGCATTGTATGAACCTTTGTAAGAACATAGTGATTTGGAGAAAATTTTGATATTCTTTATGTAGTTTTTATGTTAAAACTTGCTCCATTTGAATGTGGTTGTTGGTCGTATATAATCACCTTATGCCTATCTAGCTGGTGCCTGCAACTTCGTTTGCATAGAACTAACGGAAACGGTACCCTAATTTTTAAACGGAACCCTAAGATTGAGATGCCTATGTTAGACATAACAACATCAGCTATCTGCCAGTGAAAGTCCCGTGAAAATCGTAAGCCGTTTCAGAAATTAGCCGGAACAAACAGACAGATAGACCGACAGACAGACGGAAAGACAACAATTTTAAACATAGATTTTCTTTTGTAAGTACCGGACATACTTTTATATCCATTGAGTGAAAAGCTCTTAATTTTAAATTACAAACAGACACTTCAATTTTATTTATTTTATTGATCATGATGATGATGAATAGAGGATATGGCGATATATATATATAGACATAATAAATGAACGAAACTCTAAAGATAGTCATTTTGTCGTAAAAGATAGAAATTTTGTAGTTTCAAATAATGCCAAAATAAAACTGGAGAATGTTACCTACATTTTATTATTCAGAATTGAAATCGGAATTTCATTTATGGATTCGCTTATTAATAAAATAAAAATTTATTGGCTGACGATGTCGCCCCGCAGGTTTCTGGCAGATCCAATCTAAAATTTGTCGCACGGAATAACTGTAAATGCTATAAATTAATTTAATTCGAAATTAACTGCGGTCACTTATCTGCAATCCGTTAGGTTGGCTAATAAATTTTGTAGGATTTTTTTTTTATTAATTTGGCGGCGCAAAGACGGAGTCCATATTTAGTGCTTAGTGAGCGACTGTATTTTTTGGCTTAACTAAATTGGTGTCTCCATTAGCCTCAACGAAAGTAAATAAATGGTTAGTTCAAAAGTATTTTGTATAGCTGAATCTTATGGCAAATAAAAATTGCAGTATACGTTAAAAACAATATATCTTTTGTTAATGAGTAAAGATCGTAGAGGGTGCGAATAAAGAAACAGTATAATTGTTTGTATAAAATTATAATTACATACATCACAATTCACTCGTATTTGGGTTACTTATTGTAATAATACAGACTATATGGACATCTTCTAGTTTTAAACAAAACTAGAAGAATATTTTCAATATTTCACCTCAATAATTGTTGAGTTGAAACACCGAAATACACCTAACAGTCATCAAGCTCACAAGACATATCGTGAACAAGATTACTGATTTAAATGCTTTATTACTAGGGATATTCGTTTCATTTATAACGTTGATAAAAATTAATTTGTGCGAAATGGCACTAGTTTGTTTTGACTGTATGAATTGTATACAAAAATATCGTACTTAATCATAATTATTACACTGCGATTAATCAACTATGACGCACTTTCGACTTTTATCAAAATCGATAATAAAATTTAAAAAACATCCCTAGTGGTTTTTATCCACATTTTAAGTTATCCTAAAAATGCAATGTTGGTATTTTATTATTTACCGTATCCGTTCGATCCGGACTGGGTAGGATATGTTTGGGGATAGTTTTGCTGAGTGGGATAGGTGAACTGTTGTTGAGGATTATTTTGCTGTGGCTTTGTTGGTTGTGGTATCGGTTTAGGTTGCTCTTGCCAATTTTGTTGCTGCTGATGTTGCTGTTGTTGTTGCTGTTGCTGTTGCCACTGTTGTTGCTGTTGCCACTGTTGTTGCTGCTGCCACTGTTGCTGCTCTTGTCCCTGTTGCTGTTGCCCCTGTTGCTGCTGACCCTGTTGGTGCTGCCCTTGTTGCTGCTGCCACTGTTGTTGTTGCTGCCCCTGTTGCTGCTGCTGTTGTTGCCACTGCTGCTGTTGTTGTTGCTGTTGCTGTTGCTGTTGTTTTTCTCTTTCTGCTTCAGCAGCAGCATTTTGTTCGATAGACCTAAAATGTTATAGAGAATTCTATAGTATAAATTTTATTGCGTGTCAAACGCTACGTAAAGGTCTTAAGGTAGATAATTATCATAAAAACTGATTTAGCATAAACCAAGATGTACTAGAGTTCTCTTTATCAACCGCATATAGAACAAGAAAACAAATGACTATAGATTTAATAATATAATAATAGCTTTTTAAGACCATAATTTATAACAAATGTGATGATTGAGAGGAAGTCTTTGTTTATCTTTATCAATCTCATGTTCTTTCATCAATAACATTACCATTTGCTTATAAATTATTGGTACGTTTATTTGTTTTAATCGAATAAATGAGCACGAGCGTATAATTAATTAAGAATCGAGTCTTTAAATTAACAGAGAGCGATTTCTTATTATTATCTTTAATCTTATGTTCTGTCAACAGAAACAATAAATTCTATTAATTTCACATTAGTTAAACTGAACGAATCATTTATTTATTAAATTAATCAATTATTTGCATACATTATATTGTTTATTTAATTCTAGACAGGCTACACACTTTACAATTCGCGTATGCATGGGACAAACTAAACGATTTGGGATAGATTAATTTATATCACTTATTTAAAATTTATTTATTTACTTTCGCTAATCATTTGCGTTAATCGCAAGTCATAAACATACTATAGATTGAGCATGACTCAAATATTTTAACCAGTTATCATTGTTGTCTCATATCAATAAAGGAACTGAATAAAAATTTCCCAAAAGCAGTAATATCCAAGGAATCAACTTTAGAATTAGACACAGGTCATAAAAGCGGTTCTATCTACCTACAGCTACTTTAATGTGGCAATGAAATTTTATTTCCGTGTGATAGTTTGTTAATTTTTGTGTTAGTTGATGTAGTTTGTATTAGTTGATGAGATATTTAAGGACATTAAGAAAATCCTTTCATGGAAAATTCCTGTCATCTATAAGTGGCTTCTCGTTTTGTGAATTAGATATCTTTAGAACTTTGCTAATTAAAAGTTGAATTAATGTAAGGTTTACTTCTACATGTTTAAACATTTATTATTTTATATAATATTGTTGTAATTAAAACAGTGACTACTAAACTAAGTAAACAACCTAAGTTTAGGCTTTAGTGTTATCATTTTAGTTAAATAATTAATTAAAGTCAATAAATTCCTTCAGCTGTATTTTGTTTCATTTAGAATTGCGAGGAAGCTTCAATCGCTATTAAAATCATCCATAAAATAATATAATAAAAAATTTGTAATTCAAAAAACCATTTTGAACTAAAAACGAATTTCCTGTCATTGACATTTGACACCTATCTGAAGGTGTATGAACTCAAGCGAATTTAGAATTCGCATCTTCTATTTCTTATTATGTATTGTTTGCAAATTTTAAACGGTTGGCAATTAAAATGATTGGTTTTTGTCTGTATTTTGATGTAAATTTGATATATATATATATAATAGAATTAATAACAAATTATAGAATATTATCTTTGTGAACTGATAACATGAACAATTATTGTCTCTTTGATTAGTGACTACTGAAATGTCTACGTCATTATCATTATGAAACTTTTTGAAGGACGAACATTATAAGCGATACGAGGGAATAAATTCTGTCGTTTTTATTTGATTGTGAATACAACAAGTGTACCGAGGGGATGTAGACCAGGAGCCCATGGGGTTTTAAAGGTTTTTTATTGACCAAATGGCTAGAATACTTACGCCTGAATAGCGGGAGGTACAGGTGGCGCCACCGGCAAGTGTTCACCAGACGCATGGTATCCCGTATCATCAGCCCAGTATGTTGTCTTGTATGTTTTGCCATCAGCACCGACGTAGGAGTACCATCCTTTCTTCACGAGGATTTCGTTGTCGGTATTAGGGTTTAGGATGTAACCTTCTTCGAATACGTGGGTGCCGTCTCCGAGTTCATATCTGTAGACATTTTATTTGTTATTTCTTTAATAGATGCTAGCTACAATTTTTAATTACAGCTGGTCGCTTTTGAACTCGGCTGACAAGCTCCTGATAGATCTCAGGAATCGTTATATTTTCAAGACAATAACAAAAATGTATCTTATAACTTATTTCAACTCTTTAGTTTTTTAGCTACATTATTTGATGTCTTGTTTTCAAATGACAATAAACTGGAACATAATAATGTATTCTTTATTGTTTTCTGTTAAGGAAGTAAGCACATTGAAACAAGTTTGGTTTTTGTCCAAAATAGTAATAACCGTTAGAACCTAATTTCATTTAAATGTACAATTTCTTTTTTTTTATTACATTTAAATGGTTTATGTTTATTTGTACCTGTAATAATGACTTTTTTAATTAATTAATTAAGTTTTTGATTAGTTAATTGTTATTGTTGGTAGAGTAATCTATACAAATAAATCAAATTGAAGTGTCAAATCAAAATCACAGCTTTCGAATTAATACCTTTCCTCTAAATGCATAGTAGTATTCATAGTATATACAGTACCTACACCAAATAATCTTTTGTCTGTCTGCCTATCTGTCTGTTTGTCTCATCTCTGAAACGGCTGGACCGATTTTAACCGGACTTTTACTTACAGATAGCTGATATCATTAGGAATAACTCGACTAAATGCTTTTATCTAAAGGGATCTTTTTAAAATAAAAAAAGTTATTTAGTAACTTAAAAGAATTTTTGGTCTACTTTTAAAGTTTCAAAGATCTTTCTGAAATATTTTTTATGACTAAGTGTTATAAAATATTACAATTATTTATTAACTATCAATCAACTTACTCGTATTGGTAGCTGCCGTTTTCACCGTAGAACTGGTCATTTTTAATGACTGGCGTCTGAGTTGTTGTGGTTGAAGGTTGAGGTTGGGGCTGTGGTTGTGGTTGCGGTTGTGGTTTAGGTTGAGGTTGGGGTTGTGGCTGAGGTTGAGGCTGAGGTTTCGGTTGAGGTTGTGGTTGTGGTTGTGGCTGAGGTTGAGGCTGAGGTTTTGGTTGAGGTTGTGGTTGAGGCTGTGGCTGAGGGTGTGGCTGAGGTTGTGGTTGTGGTTGAGGCTGTGGCTGAGGTTGTGGTTGCCAGGTGCCCCAGTTTTGGGACCCCTGATTCCAATTATGTTGTGCACCTTGGTCCCAACTACTTTGGCTGCCTTGATTCCAAGTGCTTTGGCCACCCTGGTTCCAATTGTTACTAGTAGTTGGTTGAGAATTTGGTGTTGTAGTAGTTGACTGGACCCATGAATTTTGCGGAGGGGGATTGTATGTGTTTTGTGGTGGGTTGTATGTGTTTTGTGGTGGGTTGTATGTGTTCTGGGGAGGGTTGTTTGTATTCTGGGGAGGGTTTTGAGGTTGGGTCCATGGAGGTTGGCCCCATTGGTTTTGTGGTTGGTTCCAATTGTTTTGCGGTTGGGAACTTGGGGCATTGTTGGAGCTCTGGTAACCAGTATCATCGTCATCGTCTGGTATATTGTAAGCGTTCTTAGGGGCAATGTTGTCGTAAGGGTTTTTGGGTTCCGGTGCGTAAGTGGGTCTGTATTGAGAATTTAAATCAGTATTAGAATGTTGAGACTTACGAGAGTATTGAAGAACTGATGTATATGAATTTTGATTGGATGGTGCTGCGGGTATTACTGGTCTTGAAGGATAAGGACTTGACAGATCTGATGAAGCTGAGTACAAAGGATAAAAGGTACTTGATGGGTATGACGGAGTTGATGTTACTGGTGGAAGAGAAGGTTGGATTGTGGAAAACGATGGAACGTAAGACGCTGATGATACCTGAATTGAAGGCCTAGGAACCAATTCAGTTGACGGGTAAGATGGAGGTGAATATGTGGTAGATCTGTATGAGGGTGTTGATGAGACAATCACTGGAGGATTGGAGTACGCAGTGTATGAGATCGGGTATCCCGAATGTGAGACGTCTACTTCAGTTGGGTACGGATAGCGGCTTTCGGAGACCTCCAAGCCATCGTCGATCTTCTCATGACGTATCGAGTCGATTGCTTCTGAGTCCTCGTAGAATTTTTTTTCGCTCTCTGCTAGCGTAATAGCAAGGAACGCTATAAATATGCACAGCTGGAAAGAGAAATTATGGCTAGTTGGCGTAAATGAAAATTAAGATTATTCTTAAACAATGACACTTAAAGACACGAGTGCACAATGGTTCTTAACGTAGATCTATTAAAATTATAATGATAAAGGGGCCTTAGAAGGTCTAAAACACCGACAGTCATAATCAGATAAAGATTTATCAAACATTCCTGTAATATGTGATTCAGCATTAAGTCTGTTTGGAGTATTGATTTTCACTTTACGACACTCACAATGTTATAAATAGCTGTTTCTTTAATTATTCATATATATTTACTGTAACATTTCCTATAACTGGTTTTATACTGCTGTTTATTTTATTTATAATGTTAACCGATTTTAATATATTATGTTAGCTGGCTACTTGGTGTGGAAATTAATTTATATTATTTACATAATTTATCCAACTTTTTTGTATAAATCGTATAGCGAAGTTATTGAAGTCATAACAGAAGATATCTGATTCAGAGCTCTATCGTAAATAACTAAATAAATTATATAAGTATACTTAAATTATTCTTCATTTTATTTTAACACTAAAATTAATTAAAATCTTATTTTCAAACATTTTTTTTTTTCATTATTATGCTAATGTTAATGATAATTATGTTCACTTTCGAAAATGAATAAAAAAGCACTTGTAAGTAGATAATACAAAAAAACAATTTTTTTTTTCTGAATGCAAAGGTGATCTTTGCTTAGAGCATTCATTATATTATTCATTTTGAATATTATTAAAAATTACTGCAATTACGTTTCTAGTTACTACGTTCTACAAATCTTACGATATTTATTAGGGATTGTTTTTTATGTATTAAATATTAAATTTTCATAAGCAAATAAATTGGAAATTTCAATTCAGATTCTTTAGTCAAGTTGCCATCGCTAATTACGACGACGAACTTCGAAAACAAAAATTTATGCGATTAGACATAAACATCGCTAAGCGACCTATGCATCACTATGTCACTTAGCGACGCTTAATATGTCTAATCGCATAAATTTTTGTTTTCGAACTTCGTCGTCGTAATTAGCAATGGACACTTGGCTAAAGACACTAATTAATTTTTAAATGTAAAAATATGAATTAAAATTATTTTTATTTATTAAGTAACGATTTATGATTACATTTTGTAAATTGTTCATGCAAAATCCTACTAATATTATAAATGTGAAAGTTTGTGAGGATGGATGGATGTTTGTTACTCTTTCATGCTAAAACTACTGAACGGATTTCGATGAAATTTGGTGTGGTAGTAGTTTAGGTTCTGGATTAAAACATAGGCTACTTTTTATCCCGAAACAGTACGGTGTTCCCGTGGGATACTATATTTACGCGGGTAGAACCGCGGCAAAAAGCTAGTATCCTATGATAGATCCTAGAAAATGTTTAATTACGTTATATTTCTTAACTATAGATACGATTATTATTATAGAAATATAATTGTATATTTCTTTACATGAAACAACTACATAGACTGATACGTAAGAGTGCATTTTCAGACGGCTCTAGTAAATTTACGTCACGTTCTAAGTTTTCCTATCGAAGAGCGATGTAGAGCTTTGAAAATATAGAGCTGATACGAATAGATCTCATAAATCATGTAATCAGTTTAATAATTCGCAAAAACACTTTTGACTAATCTGCAACTCGCTTAAAGTCCTGGTAGACGATGGTAGAGTTTTTTCACGTTTTATTTTAAAATTTTGTCGCACATCACTTTTCTCTTATTTTGTACACTTCACTAAAATCTTCAAGGACTCACCAGTTTCATGATGTCCTTCCGTTAGCGCGCTCTGGTCGAAACTGTGACCGGAGGTGGTCTCGCCACATTTTTATAGGAAATGATCCTGCGACACATTGAGATGAGAATTTGCGCATGACCTCATCGGCCGAGATTTATAAGGGATTAGAAAAAGTTTGGGGCTTTGTCCGTATAGTTTTATTGGGGAAATTTTTCATGCCTGCGTACGTCGTATCGTACACGTCGGTATCAACGATTCATTGTGGTCATAATAATTAGTACCAAGTTTATTAGTCGTCGATTCTTTTGAGTTTTAACAAAATTAAAAGAAGAAAATTGTTTTACTCCAATCGAAAACAAATTATTTGTGGATGATACAAAATTAAATTATTGAAGTGCAATTAAATTAATAAAGACTATTATGTATCATAAACTGTTTTAATATCCACCCATTCATAAAGGTGCAATTTTTTGTGCATAACAGGTTAATCTTGGAAATCAGACACAATACGTTTGTTTTTGTGTTTACGAGTATGTGTGCGAAGTATTAAGGTGTGCTGAATATTTTCAGAATATTTTAAATAATAATTAGAAATACGTAAAATTAATAAAAATAACGTTACACACACTAACTCAGATAAGTCACTCACACTACCGTGCGTTTGTATATTTGTAGTAGACCGTGTTGGTTTGACAATTTGTCTGATTTCACACAGTTTCCTATCTTTCTTCACTTTCTGGAGACAATATTTTTTTGCGAATCTAAGAGCCAAAAACCCTTATAAAGTTGAAACTTAATAAAAATTTGTCGAATTTCGACCATCAAATGACCTTTAGTCATTATAAGTATCGCTAAGATATTATAAACTTTTTAATAGTACCTATATACCAGCAGTTTGAGAACTTGTTTGCAATTATGTTTGATCTTATGATTTGTCGTAATAAATGAAGGTTCCCTTTACGCGTAATTTACGTTTTTATAAAAAAAAAAGTAAATTGCTAGGACAAGACTTCTTTCCTCGGTGTGCCAGAATCAGAATAATTTATTTCGCAGTAAGGGTGTAGTCCACCGGTAGCGTAGTCGACGAGCTAAAGCCTTCTATTACGATCTTGAAATCGAAGTCTTCCAATCTGAAGTAGCAGAGGCAGACTTCAAGTGCCTTTGAAAGTTTACACACTTTTTGTAGCAATCAAGATAGTTGTTCTACTTTCCCGTATTCCTTAAGAGTAATAACTAAAGCTGGGACTACTTATATTGTCCGGAATCCGAAAGGCCGCTGAAAATTTAAAGCATTGAAAATATAATTTTAGTCTAGTATGATAAAGCTGAAAATAAAACACACGAGTGTCGAGTCAAATATCAATCTCGAACTCGACACACTTTGATTTTCAAATCTATTAAATTAGCACATAGTTCTATTTTTAGCTCTCCGAATTTTCTCCGGCCTTCCGGGTTCCGGGATCATATAGTCCCAGCCTCAACGAAGACATATTTTGTAATTCCTTCTTCATTGGTCGGATTATCCAATGGAACCCCAATGAGCACAATTGAGGCGAATCGTTATGCGCGGCCAACGCTCATACACTGTCAAACAAATGTAACCGCAGCGCGCTGGTCATTGACAGCAGTAGTTTGTTATCCTACATCAAAGCTTGTGCCCGCGCCGGGCTAGTCATGTGGGATATGGCGAATAATGTCCTACACACACTGTCACATGTGCAGCTTACAGTGTACTTCGAATTTAAATTATTCTGTAAATCTTATAAAAATGGTTTGCAATTCCAATGTCTCGCTAAAACTCGCGAGCATCTGGACCGATGTGTATTGTTTTGGTCTTGAAATATTTTATTACTAGCTGTTGTCCGCGGCTCCACCCGCGTAAATATAGTATCCTACGGGAATACTGTACTTTTTCGGGATAAAAAGTAGCGTATGTTAAAAATCCGGAGCCTAAACTGACCTACCATACCAAATTTCATCCAAATCCGTTCAGTAGTTTTTGTGTGAAAGAGTAAAAACATCTATCATCCATCCATCCATCCTCACAAACATTCACATTTAATTTGAGGGAAGGTTTGAACGGCGAGAAATATTGGAAAAGTTGGGGGGACAATACTAAAAACGATGATTGAATTTTCCCATACTAACTGTTCAGTGTGTTTAGTTTGTCACTTGATGGAGTTTGTCACTTCAAATTTTTGTAGGTGTTTTTGTAGTTTACCTGTGTGCTTTATTTCAATAAAATAGGCCCAGTAGGTTGGTACTTGGTAGGTGTGGGTGTAGGTGTAGGTGAAGATGTTGTTGTGGGTTAGATACGTAGAATAAAATAGATTGAGCGTCTAGGTTTATTTTTAGATATAGTATTATTTCTCGAAAAAACGGACGAATTATTAATTTCTTTGTATTAATTTTTCGCACATAAAAATCTATCTCGTATTTGTAGAAAACGTGTTTATTTTAACAAAAATAATTTCGTTTGAGTTCTGATATCATTCGCGTTTTTTAACCTTTACTAATTTTATATGACTAACTGTAATTTTCGGCAGGTTTACTTTTATTGCTCCATTATTTAATTAATTAATTTTTAAACATTTAAAAATATAATAAAAAAACTGAACTCTTTTATATTTTTGGATATCGAAACGCAGATTAATTAAAGTTAAGATAGATTTTAATCGTTTCTGACTTAGTCTAATATCCCGTGTTCCTAACAGACAATACCTTTATTGTAGTATAAAAAATACTAGTGAGATTAAAAAAGGTTAATGCCCGCGCCACACTTCGCGATCGCAGAATTTTCGCAGTGTGGCGCGCGATTCGCACATTTTTCATTTCATTTTTGCGAACCTTAGTGTGGCGCGCGAAGTATGGAGCGGGCTTGACAGTAGGGAACGAATCGTCACCTGATAAGTAGGTACGTCATCAAATTAGTAAGTATTGTAAAACATAGTGTCAAGTAACCTTCATGATAATAATTTATGTAATAAATAACCGCTAGCACGATAGTCGTAACGGAAGTTACAATTCACATAATAGAAATAGTCGCAGGTTCGGATTCCGGTTCCTGCTAAATTTATCACGAGTCACAAACGAAACATTCAGCAACTTTTGACAGAAAACATGTTTAAAAAAAACATATTTTCATTGCAAGACGAGCATTGGAAATTCCATTAAAATGTAAATTCAAAATCCTGAGCACACTACACTGTTTCGCTAAAGAGGTTGTTGGTTTATTCGAGAATTACTCTTAAATCACTTCAGACATTTTGCAATCATTCGAAACGATTTTCACGAAGTGTGAAATTCTAAGTGTTCAGACAAATAAAATATTGAATATTTTTGGACTATTGTAAGTTAAAAGAACCAAAATTTAAGGACGCAATCCGCAAAATCGGATTACTAGTTTTGAAGATCGGTTTTCCCGTCTAATATCCGCCCCTCCTATGGAAATTTCAGGAAATAATTTACCCCATGTCAGTCTCTCAACTAAGACGAATTTAATGATATTTTCCGTACCTATTAACTGTATTTACCTGGACAAAAGGCACATATTTACTTTGCGTTAAATTTTTATCGAAAATCTTAGATTAAACTAATTAAACAAATTATATACAGTACAGTTTTGCGAAGTTAGAAACTGAATTGGAAGTTTTAGCCACAGTTTGTCGTGACGTTATTAGGATATCCTTGGTATCGAATTGAAAAATGTTATAATTCAGGTAGGTTCTATTCAAGGTAATCTTAAAGGTAGCCTTCCGATCTATGCAACCGCGACGCGAGTCCGAGATCTTTGGCCGCACTCACCGTTCGCGCGTCGCGGGTCGTAAATAAATTCATACTAAGCAGAACACTGCGATTCATACTAGCAGAACATCGCCTGCATCGGAAAACTACCTTACGAGTTATGAATCAAAGTTCAGTATCTTTCAGAAAAAGTCCTCAAATTATCAAATCAAATCAAAAATAATCATCATCTAGCTAATCACTTTACTAATGAACTTATCGAAGAATCACGAATCAACGAAGAGAGACCAAAAGATGGCGCGACGAGTAACATGTTTTAAATGTAAGAAAATTGTAGAGTCGAAGAAAAGGCCTAAATGGCCAGCAAACACTGGTAGAAGAGACTACTCAATTCACTGAATCACCGCAAACCCCGAATCCAAATACTTCTTATAATTCCTGTGCCTCAGATTTACGCAGCAATCTAAGTTTATCTGACGATGCCTCATACTCTACTCCTAATATATTATCACGCAGCTTGGAAGGAATGACGCCTAATGAAACTACTATATTAGTAGTTTTAATGAAAAATGGGATGAGATTCTAGAAATGATGGACCCGATTGAACAGCTCACTACTACACTTGAAAGTACACAAAATGAACTTGAAAATCTGATTCTGGAAAATAATAACCTTAACAAACTAATAAATAAACTGAAGACAGAAAATAATTTCTTAAAAAATTTATGCCAGTCACCGATAGAGTCGAAAAGCCCTAGAACTGATCGTACGCACGGTTACGAAAACCTGCAGAAATTTAACTCTTAATAATGATGATGTTATAATATTATGTACTCGTATAGGAGAAAACGACACAGATACTAAAACTGTTTTAACAAACCTAAAATATATATTACATAGCTTTACAAGCAATAAAATTTTAGTTTTAAGTGTTAATTCTAATATTTCCTTAGATGTTAGAAAGTTTAATATGGAGTCAAAAATTCTATGTAACAGATACAAAAATTGTGAATTTATAGATTGTAAAAACTTTATTTAACTTTAAAAATAGTAAGTCTGATAATAAAATTATGAATAAACCTAATTCATTTCTGGAAACAGTTCAAATGTTCTAAAACAACTACTACTACGGTACTACGGTACTATACCATATTATTTTTGTAAAATGCATGAAATACAAACAAAAACCTTCAGATACTAAATCTTCTAATTGTAATCTTTTTCGTTCCTAACTATGACTCTCGCTTAACTGTCTTACATCAAAACATAGCAGGTGCAATAAATAATAGTGAAGAACTTTTTATGGCTGTTACCGAATTGTCAAAGACTGTAGAAATTGATATAATTTGCCTTACTGAAACTTTTATAACAAAAGGGAACAGAAAATTTGTTTAAATTACCGGAGTATAATTTAATATCTTCTTACTCGCGAAAGTCTAACAGGGGCGGCTCTTGTATCCTAGTGAAGAAAACTCTACTCTGTAAAAAACTATCATGGTTATCTGAATTTTCTAGTGATTTTGATTTCGAATGCTGTGGTTTAGAGATAACTGTACAAAAAATTATTATAATATGTGTATATAGGACGCCATCTAGTAATCCAAATGTGTTCCTACACAAAATGGAGCAATTATTGTTAAGAATATTAAAACGAAGAAAATCAGTTATTTTATTTGAAGACTGGAATTTAGACTTTCTTAAACCTAATGAGCTCAATTTAGAGCTTATAAGTCTTTTTAAAAACTTCAATTTAAGGACCCATATTAACACAGCGACTAGATTAATGATCAGATCTCAAGCAACGTTAAAGAAATTGAATCAAAGTTCACAATCTTGGTCTTTCTGATCATGAAACAGGTCTTTAACTTTAACTTTTTGACTTTAACAGTCAAATGTAATAAAAAACGTCAAATGTAATGTGTAAGTGGAATGAGATAGTTAGAGACTTTAGCGAAGAAAACATTTAAAAGTTCTGTAACTGTATGTCGACTCTTTCATTCACAGACGTCTGTGAAAAACAGAACTTGAATGATTCCTTTGAGGAGTTTCATAATTTATATCTACTATTTTTCAACTTATGCTTTCCATTATGTCTGGTACAAAAAGGTAATAAAACTCATAGAACGGGATCGTGGTTAACAAAAGGTTTAAAAAAATGTGCTGTAAAAAAAAAGAATACTCTATTTTAAACATAAATTTATAGCTTCTAATAAAAATAACTACAAGAAAATATACAAAAAATACTCTAAGATACTGAAACTGTGCATTCACAAATCTAAACAACTAAATAATCTAAAATACTTAAAAACAAATGTAAAGCTGTATGGGACATTATGAATGATAATATTAAAGACATAACTTTAAACAGAGACATAGAAAAAATATCTTACAATAATCAATCGTATACAACACCCTTAGACATTAGTGAAATATTCAATAACTTTTACATAAATCAGACAAATAATAGTAATTTTCAATTTAATAAAAATGACATTAATTCTACAATGAATTATAATAATTTTAGTAATTCCATGTACCTAAAGCCTACATCTCCAATAGAAATATACAAACTGATACATACTCTTAAAAATACAAAGTCTGTCGGTATAGATGACATAAATACGAAAATACTTAAGCTTTCAGCTCAATACATATGTCAACCGTTGAGCTTTATTATAAACCTATCTTTTCAAGAAGGAACGTTTCCCAAAAAACTCAAAAAGTCTATTGTAAATACAATATTTAAAAAAAGTGACGTGACGGAAATGAATAATTATCGTCCAATAACACTAATACCGGTTATTTCAAAAATATTTGAGAGAGCAATGCTAGATAGACTTACTAATTACGTATCAACACACAACATTCTTACGCAAACTCAGTTTGGCTTTAAAAAAACATGTAACACTACTGTAGCTTGTTTTGACTTAATCAAATCAATCACTGATCCCTTAATAATAGAATTCCAGTAACTGCTATATTTCTAGATATGTCAAAAGCTTTTGATCATGTATATCACGCCCTACTTCTTTATAAGCTACAAAAATATGGGATAAGGGGAATAGTTAATGACTGGATAAATAGCTATTTATCTGACCGGTATCAATGTATAGAAATAAGTAAAATCTATAATGGTAAGAAAATTACGAACCGGTCAAACTTCAAGCTTAACGAATGTGGTGTACCACAAGGTAGTGTCTTGGGCCCATATCTTTTTCTGCTCTACATTAATGATCTACCACATGTAACTACACAAAAATCGATTTTATTTGTAGATGACACGACACTTATAATTAAATGTGAAGATTAAAAAAAATTTAGAATAGTATTAACGAAAATCTTGACAAAGTTGACCTGGCTAACTAATAATAATTTAAAGATAAATATAAGTAAAACTCAATTAATACAATTTCAAAACTACAAAAGACAAAGGATTAACCTAAATATTTATTATAAGGACATAAAAATCCAAGAAGCGAATTCTACAAAATTTCTAGGCGTTATCTTAGACAAACATTGCAACTGGAAAGACCAAATAGAATATATATGTACAAAATTAATCGACTCGTCTACGCTATTAAGAGAATACGTCAAACAGTAATCACGGAATCCGCACTGAGTGCTTACTACGGATACGTGTCATCGATGTTATCATATGGGCTGATACTGTGGGGAAATTCTACAGATATCGATAAGGCGATTCGTTTACAAAAAAAGTTTGTTAGAACTATAGCTGGAGAATGGTTCCTAGACAGTTATAAACCATTGTTTAAAAAATTTAAGATACTGCTCCTCACTTGCATGTATATAAAAGAAGCCTGTACTTTTGTAAATTACACCCCGAATACTTTCGACTCAAATCGGATTTAGGACGGAAAAATGAAAGGCATAAATATAAAATCTATTTCCCGCTTTGTAATCTAAATATTTATAAAGACAATGCATATGTACAAATTATAAAAATAGATAATGTTATACCGGACGAGTTTAAAGATTTACCCTAACGTATTTAAAAGGAATTTGACAATATGGCTTGCAGAAAAATGATCTTATAATATAAATGAATACTTTACGCACAAAAATAGTTATTAAGGTGTAAAATTTTATTATTTAATTATTATATTATGCAGGTAATAACATTAGAATAAAGAGACGATGGATAAATAATTTGTTTAATGTGTAATATGTTATTGATTTTAAGCCTATTGATTATTATATTATGTTATGATTATTATTTGACTGAAACTTCGACATTGAAAACAATAATTATGTTATCTATAATCTATCTAATCTTCATATTATTATTACTATTATTCTCAAGTTTTAGTTTTAATCAATTGCATGTTTTAAAATTTTCACACACCATTTTGTTATGATAGAATGTACAGATCCTTTGTAATGTTTAAATATTATCCTTTGTACTGCATTCTAGTGAATAAATAAAATATTATTATTATTATTATTATTATTATTATTATTATTATTATCTTAAACAATTACTAATCAATTGTGATTATAAATCGAATGAATTACCTTTAGTAAAACTGAAATCCAAATTTTTTTTTTTGCAGAAGAAATTTTGTACCTAAAACATATTTTATCTAAGGCTTAAGAGGGTTTACATTACAACAATAAACATTCCATATCTTTAATACATTAATAAAATGTTCGATTGTGGCTTTCCGAGATAAAATTATGAGTAAAAAATGCATTAACAGAGTGTAACATTTAATTAGTTTAATTTACCCAATATCGGATAAGAGTTACAATTTATTCGCTTGTTTCGTACAGCTTAAGTTCTTGTTGGCCTGCAGGCCTAAAAAGCAAAAATGCAAAAAATGCTGCAAATGATATACTCATTTGCAGCATTTTTTGCATTTTTGCTAAAAGCTAATATTGTCACGTTTTATAGCAACATTGCAGCAATTCATTTCATCAGCAGATTCATATTTGTCGGTTATGTTGAAAAAATTATATCGTAATTAATCGTAACCAACCGAATAACCGCATATTCTGTATTTGTGTAAAAATACTAGTTTTAGAGGTTAATCTTGAAGAAGTATTTTAGTACCATTTTGTTAATAAAATGTGGCATTTGTAAATAAAAGTTACCAATAAGTACATTTAAATATTTATATTTAAGGTAATTAATGAAGTATAAAAATATCGTGTTTTTTTTGTTCTTCGACTGGCAACTCGTTGACGTCACGCCCAGTTTTGTTTGGCATTTCACGTTTGCTTATAAATAACAGAGCCCTCGAAACCAAATCGCTTTTATGTTCAAATGCGTTATGCGTAGAATACCTTAAACAAAAATTAAGAATTAATTACTAATTGGTTACCATACTATTATATTATAAAAATGTCATAGAAAACTGCGATGGTTATATTTATTATTTTGAAATAGTCGTAATAAATAGATACATATCTTATGATAGTTTACTCATTTATTAAACGTTTACTGACTTTGGAGGCAATACTTTCCAGGTTCCAACTCTTGTATGAGCGACACAAGCCTTTATTGAGGCGAAATAATCCTATAAATTCAGACTTCTGAATTTCGGAATTGTCCATTATACATTTTTCGAAAATACGCACTCGTTCAATAATATTTTTCACTACCTCTCACGGCTCACACTAACACTAAAATGCTCTCAACAGTTTCCATACAGTTCTAAATTAATTGTATTTATATAAAACACAAAATACCTACTGTAAATATTCAACATTTTGTTATAGATAATATTAAAAATTCAAATACATATCCTGATGTTATCTCTGATGCCAAATATAAAACATTTTTCACGACCGATTCTAAAACAAAAAAGACATTATATTTGATAAATTAGTTATCAATTGAAATGAAATTAACAAATCCTTATTTTATTTTCATATGTAGCATAAAGAATTGCGTTTAAGATCGTTAATAACATGTTGATTAATGGATACCTAATCGTTTTAAGTTCGGGTCCGAGCGCCGTGCATGCTCAAGAGGTCTAAGCACTACCCGACTTTTAATTATTACACTATATAATATTTACTTATACTTCAAACAGACAGACAGACAATCTTGTATATTTATTAACGGTGTCTCGATGACGGCTTCATATATTTCGATGAAATTTAGCATGCAGGTGGTTTTGCTATGGCTATCGATCTAACTAAATCTTATCTTATTACTTATTATGTTTTATGTTTTTCTTTCGTCGTACAACAATACTTCAATAATTTCCACACTACTTGTTAGTCGGATGATAGAATGGTAATAATTACGATTATTTTTAATCTACTAGAAGTCCGAGCAAAGCTGGATTACCCAGGTACTCTTTGTTGACTGCAGTCACTGTGCAAAGTTTTGCGACCATTTAAAAATATTTAATAGTAACGCGGTGTATGAAACGACGACGAAAAAAAAAAAAAAACGAGACGTTGAAAAGAAAATTACAGTAGCACGGGTCACTTACTCACTTCACACCGCGACGATACAAGATGCTATGCGGCACTACATTAAAAAAAAAAACTATTGAAAATTTAACTTAAGAAATGATACACGTTTAAAATGACATCAGTAATACACTGCACATGCGCTGTGCAGCGCGGTGCAACGTGACATTCGAACTCTTACAATGAAAAGTGTATCTTCATATGTAATTAAGTAGTACCCCTCGGGAACACTACTTTTTTGCCTAGCCTAAAATACTAACATACCAAATCCATTTAGTAGTTTTTGCATGAAAGAGTAACAAACATCCATCCATCCATCTAGCGCCATGTCACGTATCGGTGCGAATTGTCCCTTATGTTCAACTGAATCCGTATTACGAGAGCTGCCGTCGGCATTGCGGTCTTTATTTTTGGTATACACACTTATGACTTACATTACAGTGAGTAAGCTCCCTTACAGGTCCTCGTAATACGGTGGCCGTCACGGACGACGTGAAGAGCGATAACTGACCTTGGCTAACTTACATTTTTTTACTAAAATGGCCCAGGGCACGAGTAGACTGATCGTCTGATAGTAAGCGATTATCACCGCCCATGGACACTCGCCCATTACACTTGTAACTTCTCTGGTGTAGCGCACTTGCGTTGCTGATCCTTAAAATCCCCAACGCCCCTTGGGCCTCCGGTAACATCACGCCTGTCCAATAGATCACTTTTCGTGAAATAATTTGATACCTTGGACACTTCTAAAATTAGCGCTTCAATCGAATTTTCCCAATGAGTACTAGGTAATTTTATACCATCGGCAAAGACATATCATGTAAATTGTAATGTATTAACAACAGAATCCATACATGTGAGTGTTTGCGTCAAAGCTGGAAAATCTTACACGAATCTTGAATATTGTTAATCGTACAATACGCGCGTAAATAAAAATACTCGTAAAGCCCGTCATTATTGCGTAGAAAGAACATTAGTTGTATCAAATGTGTCGTATAATAAACAGCAATGAAAAGTAGGTAATTCTATTAATCATAATTTTTAACATTTAGCATACAATTAATAATACTAATAATTAATGAACATAAAATTAGTACCTAAACATTAATTATGACTATTGAGTTTGTTTGATTGAAATTTGTGTCAAGCTATTTGTTTAAAATTTAATACTAGATGTTGCCCGTGACTTCATTTTTCCGCGATAAAAAGTAACCTGTGTCCTTTCCCGTGGTCTTCTCTATATATCTGCCAAATTTCATCAAAATCGATCCAGTAATTTCGTAGTCCATTCAATGCAACTAACAAACAATCAAACTTTTTCTCTTTATAATATTAGTATACACTAGCTGTCCCGACACACGCTGTTCTGTCTTAACTTTGAACAGGAATAAACAAAACAGTTAAACTGAACGCACCTCTAAACATTTGACAGTCAAGTGACAAACTAAACACAGTGAACAGTCAGTATGGGAAAATAGTCGTTTTTAGTGTTTTCCCCCGCAATTTTTCAAATATTTCTCACCGTTGGAACCTTCCCGAACATCCACAATTATTTCAAGACCGAAATTTGCCAAATCGGTCCAGCCGTACTCGAAGCTTAGCGAGACATACTCATTCATTTATCACAACTGGAATCTATTTTCTATACCTACTAATATTACAAAGAGGAAAAGTTGGTTTGTTTCTATGTTTGTTTGCATTGAATAGGCTCCGAATCTTCTGGACCGATTTTGATAAATTGGCAGATATATAGAGTAGACCATGGCGAAGGACATAGGCGAAATTAATTTTTATGCGCACGAAGTTACAAGCAACATCTAGTTATAAATAAAGACGAAGAGGAAGAAGAAGATTTAATCATAAACGTTACTATACTACGGCCATTCAGAGAATGCGTTCCTGACACGTCGCGATTGAACTGACGACGTAACTTTGTAATGGCGTTGCAGATACGATAAAAATATTTTTGCTGGTTGTTTACCGTTTTAACAATTGATGAGCATTAAAACAACATTATTATATCAATAATCAATGAATGTTATAATTTTGTGCCTAACTGAGTGTCAAATAACTTGGTAAACAATATTTTTCTAAATCTATACTGCGCTATTACAAGGTTATGTCAGCGCTTTATATTTGTAGTGCTGTGCTAACAATAACAGGCAATAATAGTATCGTAATCTGTTCTTATACAGTTATACTTTATAAAATAATACGTTTTGTTTTTCTTTTTAAGAATTTGAAAATAATGGACTATAAGATAACTTTTATGAAATATAAAAATAAAACTACGACCAAACATTTTTATTTTTATTATTAAAACGAAAATAATCTTAAAAATAATGCGGCGGTTCATTTTGGAGGAACGGTATCGTAACTCAGTGTTATGTTGTGCCCATCACTAGTCGTGACTAACTGATAGGTGTCAGGAACGCATTCTCTGAACGGCCGAACTTTAATGTCAAATTGGTCCTATCTTTCGAGTTTACTATTTGGATATGGAGTCGAAATAACACACAGTAAAAGTAGAATAACAAAGTTGAAAAATAAATTCTACTATTTTATTATTCCTACTATTCATTTGCTCTACTTTAGTAGAAATCGTGCCGAAAGAAAAATGCCAGTCAACAAAATTTCTCAAAATCGGTCGATTATGCAAAACACTCCCGTTATCCGCCTTACTTTAGGTCGACAATTACCTCGGCGTGCTTGAAGAATTTTGTAATGTTTCCCGAGTCGTTCATCACTCGAATCTTGTACATCGCGGTAATAAACATCGGTTTTCTGGTCACCGTTTTAAAGGTTTGAAAAACTCCTGTAGCGGCTTAACCGAGAGTTCTAGGGTACCGTAGGCAGTAAGAAAAGCTTAACCTGTTAGTACAGGATAGTGTTGGAGATTTAACATCCGTATTCACAAATAGAGTACTCTCTTAAATTTATTTACTCTCTCAAATACAAAAATACATTATAAACAAATGATACAGGTTTCTTGTGAAACAACAAGTAACAAAAAGCGGGTTACGTGTGTTACAGATCACCAGGCTCCCGTCCTCCCAAACAATAGTACTTTAAGCATATTACTTTAAGCATATTCGACATGACTGTGCTAAGTGTGACGTTAATTATTATCATAGCGTTCTTTCTGGCTTGGTAGAAAAATACACATAATTTACTGACAAGCCAAGAGCATTAACGTGTATGAGTTGAAAGATATCGCTTTTTCCGTTCATACACACATGATTACTTTTACTATAGACTTTTCATACGTGGGAGAGCCACGCTTCGTCACGAATGGGTCGGCTCGGATAACTTACGGCCTCACAGAAAACCGGCGTCAAATAAAACATGCGTTGTGTTTGTCGCCGAGTGAGTGAAGCTACCGCAGGCCTAAGGGGATTCGGGATTTCAAGGACCAGGAAAGCAAGTGCGCAACTGTAGAGAACTTCTCCGGAGTTACAATCGTAACTCCTTTAGCGTTGCGAGTATGCATGGGTGGGGGGTAATCGCTAACCATCGGCGATCCGTCTACTCGTTTCCAGGTCGATTAAAAAAAGGTACGCGTCTAATTATACAAAAAAAATATGTAAATAATTAGAAAAATACTGTTGAAAATGTGTGCACGTATTTTCGACGTATCTTGAAAGTCAGAAGGTCAATTCTGCTAAATAAAACCTGCAATAATACAATTACAATCAAGTCCCGACACGCTCAAACTGACAAACGGTATTCTCTTAAATCAACATGAAACGCGTGAAATTGGTCCAAACTTCACAAAATCAGTTTATGATAACTAGTCGCTTCACTTATAATACGATCAAAGTAAAATGAATGTCTACTTTAAATACGAGAATTGAGGTTCTGGTTAGTGGCATATTAAGATATTGCTGTAGCGAGCCTCTACGGAACTGTGCACATGCGAGATCCAACGCACTCGGCCAGTATTTTCGGCAATAAGGCAGACGCCTATAATTATGGCTTCGAAGCCGGGTGAGCAGTCCGATGCCTCTTGTTCAACATCTTCATTATACGAGATTTTCGAAAACATTACAAGCTTATTACAAAGTGTAGTGTGTAAGTGAAGAGTAGCGAAAAAGGCATACATTTTTTATTTAAATGTATATGACACATGACTTTTTTACTGAGGCCCAAGGGGTTGAGGATTTAAAGAACGGGAACGCTCTTATAACCTCTCCGGTGATACAGGTGTCCACTTTTCATGGTCGGTGGTTATCGGTTATGTATCAGTCTGCTTGTAACCACGTCCATTCCATAAAAACCAAGGCATTCATCACCCAATATATTAATATAATATATTAAGTAACTAGAGGTTTCCCGCGTTTTCGTATGCGTATAAGAAAATCCCATGGGAACGATACATTTTCCGGCAATAAAAAGTTGCCCCAATCCTTCCCCGTGATCTACTCTATAGGCGCATTTCGTCAAAATAGGTCCAGTAGTTTTGCAGCCTATTCAATGCAAACAAACAAACAAATCTTTCCGCTTTATAATATTAGTGTAGATTAATTGGCAAGTCCCCGTAATTGGGTCTAAACCAAAGATTTCAAATCTCAAGATAGGCTATGACGTACATTTGATAGAACAAATCTTTATACAAGAAAAAGTTACGCCATCTTGGTTTTCATCATACTTCAAATGTCAGCCATCTTGTTTTCACCACTCTTCAAATGTCAAAATGGCCCCTAAATCTAAAAAAATGGGGTCATTTAACTGTATACACTTTGTCTCAACATGCCTCGTCTATAATATATACCTCTATGGTGGGGAGTTATTATTATTTACCTCTGAACAAACAATGTACTGTGCACGACCCGTTATATGAATGAGCAAAATCAACAATTTAAGAGAAATCTTTAATGATTTTTTCGGGGAACCGCTGTACACGAATTCAAGTCCAAGGGCACTGTTTGTGTTTCTTTTTGGGTCAGTGGGACAGTTGAATAAAATATATTTCTTTATTAAAAAAAAAACAATAACCCGACTATGTAATTAGTTAAGGCCAATGACCTTAAAAGCGCCATGACCTTAGAGGCGCCATAAAGAGCGTAATGTGATTTTATTTAGTAGTATCATTTTCGAATTTTTATATTTTTTTTCAGCCTAAACGTCTTGATACGAGTATAAGCCATAGGTCATATGGCCAAAATATCCGTAATTGATTTTGAACAGCCAGCTAATTTAGAAGCTTTGTCTTGTTATAGACACAACCTTCTTTATCCTATACTTTAAACGAGACAATCTTGTATATATACATATATGTATAAGGTTTGGTAATATCAATTACGGATATATTGGTCATATGATCTACTGCTAATGTAAAGACGTTTAGGCAGAAAAATAATTTAAAAAGTTCGAATAAAATATATTATACTAAATAAAGTAACATTGCGCTTTGTAAGGCGCTGAGGTCATTAACCAGAAACAGCTGATCTAAAGCGAAAACAAAGTCTTTACCTAAATTGTATCAATTCAATCAGCTGTGTGAAGTCAATGACCTCTGTAGCGCCGTAAACAGCGTAATGTAATTTTAAGGGTTTTTTTTTTAATTCTGTCTAAACGTCTTTACGCAGGGAGTTTTGGGAGAGAAAAATTGATATAGTCTTTTCCCTTGGAAACTGCGTATTTTTTAGGTATTTTTTTTCCTTTCGTTGTGCAAAAATATATCAATATTTTGACTCTAAAATGTCAGTTCGATTGGCAGTTTGGTTTGCGTATGTGTATTGGCGTTGTTCGGAAATTCAGAATGTGGTGGGTTCGAACCCCAGGTAAAATATTTTTGTGATCCTTTTGTGATCCGAGACCTGCGAGCAAATTTCGGTTAACTAAAACAATAGAATAAAATGTCCAACAATTAATGTTACTGTGAGAAAAAAATTCGCATTCTTTTTGCAGTCTAACTAGAATGACGTCACAGTCTAAAGCGTGGGTGTTAGCCTCCCAGCATTTTAACCTTTTCTCGTAAATCCTGCGAGCCCAAGCGTCCATGTTAACGACCTAAAAATTGTTCACAATTCTAAAAACTCTAAGGAACACACGATGACTTGTAAATATTAAGTAGCGCTAAAATATGACCAGTTTATACAGCTTAATAAAAAGCTTCATAATTTATATAGACCGAGACGTGCGCTCTAAAATTATTGCTCTAACGGCTTGTCTACAACATGTCCACGTCACGACGCAACGTCGTCAACGTAAAACGTGCAAATTCACGTCGCCATAAAAAATGCACGTCACGACGCCGGATCGCCGTGCCATGTGAAATTCGGGTACATTTTGTGCCGTATTGCGGTGCCGTTGCCGTGCCTTGAAAAATCAGAACCCGGCAAGGGGCAACGCGCCGTTTCCGTATACAACGCGCAACGTATGTATACGCTGGACATGTGGACAGGCCCTAAGTCGGTGCTCTAAGGGTCAGTTATGCATGTTACTACGGCAACGTCGCGCCGCGTCTACCGCGTCGTGCCTCGGTGTGAACTGACCCTTAGAACGTGCAAAATGTTTATTTAATAAAACCGTTGAAATGTTCAATTTCCCACGGAGGTGAGATGTGGTGGCATATTCGCTATGTGGGCTATGCGGCTCGATGTTCTGAGTTCTCTGCTCACTTTTATGGGGTTTAACGATCTCTGCCTACCCCTGTGGAGCGCAGTATATTCTCTTGCTCCCAAGTGCATTCCGATGGGAAAAACAGCATGAGCAAACTGTGTGTGTGTGTTATTGTATCACTTATCTTCAGAATTTTTTTGTTTTGCCCGTTATTCCGCTTCATCTGAATTCTTCTGTTAAGATCCGGGTGCTCCTGACTTGACCCTCTTAAATATACACATTACATCTCAAGTATCAATTAACATAGCACAATGCACATCGTAAACATTTTTCTTCATCACATGAATATTATATAGGAAACATTCATATATATGGTAGGCTACCGTTATACCAATTAGCATATAATTTGGCACGCATGTGTGCTCGTCTAACGTTTGACTAATGTTATTATTTGTCCGCTAAATGCTATAATACGTTACGCTTTATAGTGTTTGCTTAGGTTCTCGAGAGACCTGGGGTTCCATCGTATACCTTCTTGATACAAGTACATTGTCCTTACTTCGCCCTGACAAGTTGCGGGCAGCCTTGAAAATTGACAGGTCGTGTTGTTCCCAATCACGGGGCAGCGTTCCCGCAGAACCTCGCGGGCTATAGATAATGAGGCCCCAGTATTGGATTTGCGTTAACTGCGGAACAGGCGTTAAAATATATCCAACTCGCGTTGGATATATTTTAACGCTTAAACAGTAATATATATGTATAAGTTAATTCCTAGATTAGAATTAAACTTCTAATATAGTCAAAGATTACTCTTACCACTAAAATACAGAGACGTATTACAATACTTTTGTATGTGTTAATGTTGGATGATTTGATAAATGTTACACAAACACTTAACAAAAATGCACATAATATGTTACATATAATTGCCCATATAAATGTTGTTAATATTGTCACTTAATTTGCCTATGTTAAATATTACACTTTTGTACGCTTTTATTTGAATTAAGATTATTAATTTGAAATAAGTTATTAAGATTAGGAACTCCCAACCCTGTGTTATATCAGATTCATTATATTACGTCAAAGATGATGCATCTGTGAAGGATAAAAGTTAAGAGCAAATAAAAATGATTTGGAACCGGTATAGGTTGCAATAATATTGGACTGTAATTTGTACTTTATGCGTTTTGAAATATTTCACACTAGCTTTTGCCCGCGGCTCCGCCCGTGTAAATACGATACAACGGAATACTACACTTTTTCGCGATGAAAAGCCTATGTGTTAATCCAGAGTATAAACTACTACCATACCAAATGTCAGCAAAATCCGATCAGTAGTTTTGCGTGCAAGCGCAACAAACATCCATCCATTTCATGGAAATAAATTCTAAATTCCATTCCTCCATCCTCGCAAACTTTAATAATAGTACAAACACAATTTATAATAGTGTTAGGATTAGAGTGAAAAACATGATAATACTAAGCAAGCGGTTTGCAAAGTAAACAACGCTCTTGTGATGCCTCTAGTAATGCCTATAGAACACCTCACCCATGTCAGTTTACCATCTGAAATATTATGCGTATAGCTTTATTGCTATCTTCTCTTGCTCTCTATTTAGTTAAAGAGACTATGGTCGAGTTTTGGCGGGATGTGAATGTGTGACGTTGTTGTTTTTGTATTTCCTCTATGTTTTTAATTATTTTGGTTCTTAATGCGTAATATTAGTGGAATTATTCACCATTAAATATTCGTTAACGTGCACAAGTATGGGCAAATGGTACAACTTCAAAAAGCGTGCTACTTTGCGTGTTCTCCTAAACTCCCTAGGAAGTTTTAGTAAAGCGTCTACCACTTTACTGAATCGACTGACTTGACTCATTGACTACATTGACGATTTATTTTACTTTCACTAGATTTTGGACTTGACGATTTTAAAAATTGTGTTGAAAACATAAAAGAAAACATCTTTTTCCTGCCTTTTTAACATAAACGCAGATTTAATATAAATGATAAAGACAGTCCTCCAAACACGGAAGTGTTAGTAAATGCGAAATATGATATTTATTGTTTTGTTTATTACGCTAAAGATACATTCCTTCTACAAGACTATTATCTAAAATAAACTATTGTTCGAATGTTTCCTCGACTAGAATCACTTCAGAAACAATCTAAAAATCTATACTAATAAAATAAAGAGGAAAGGTTTGTTTGTTTGTTTGTTTGCATCGAATAGGAATCCGAAAATGCTGAACTGATTTTGAGGAAATTTGGTACAGATAATAATAGGTATAGAGTAGGTCTACTACTGGCTACTTTTTATCGCGACGATATGTAAGGATTGCCTTTTGCGCTCACGAAGTCGCGACCTACATCCTGTGTCTCAAGTTATAATTTAAAATAATCCAGAGGGATAGTTTGGTCACATCGTTTATATGGCTTAATGGTCTCGTAAAATGCATTAACATTGCAATTTCAAATGTAACTGCGGTCACTGACTCACATATTTAATTTTACAAAAGCCTTGCTTACTCATTTATTATTAACCAGTAAAAAACAGGATGCTATCTGGGGGAGTGCTCCGCCAAGACAACCTACGGGTCCGTCCACACCGCGGCGATACGCGGCGCTGCATTTTTAAGATAGCTATTCAAAATTGATCTTTATTTACTACACAAAAAGATACACGTTTCATATTATGACATCAGTCATACACTGCACATGCACCGGGCAACGCGGTACAATCTGATTCAAACTTTTACAAGGAAATGTGTATCTTCTTGCGTAATAAATATAGTTCAATTTTAAATACCTAGTTCAAAAATGCAGCTCCATGTCGCGCATCGTTTTGTCTCGGTGTGAATTGACCCTAAGCATAGTGCAAGGGCACTGATGACTACTTTTTTTAAGTGTTTAGACTTTTTTCCCAAACCCTTGTGCGTTTTTTTATTTAACAAAATCAACAACATTTTTATTAAAGATGTGATGTCTATTACGGACTTTTTAAAAATATAAAGTGTCAATTGGATAGATAGCTCTTATACTAAATATTAATTTTCAAAAATATCTTATAAACAGCTTGTAGATAATTATCGGCTTATAAATACTAAACTTTTAAGTCTCATAATGATATTTCATCATTCATTTATTTCAACAAAATTATTATCTATATAATGTACCGTTGTCATTCATAAATACTTGCAAATTGATTTTTATCTTTAATTGAAATATTAATATTAATCTTTATTTAGTTTACGGCTAATTTATCCAAGATTTTATCATTACAAGTTATTTGTAGCAAAACATGAAAAGTTATAATAATATTAATAAATCACTTTTATTACTCTATTATTATCTATATCTATTTAATCTCAAAAATGTGTTACATTTAAGGCGTCTTGGCGGAATTATTTTGACAGCTCCGAAACTAATGAACAGAGTGAGTGGATAACCGTAATGTTGAGGAGATGTGTGTCAGGATGAATATGTATCCTTTTTTCAAGTCTGAGTGAAGTGCATTTTTGTGGAGATTTTTAAAACAATATCCGTAACACAATTTCGATACATATTTATAATTAGTTTTCTATCACATGTAGCTAAAATAATGAAAACACAAGTATAGTAATAATGTAAAATTTAATTTAGAACTATGCTTCAATATTTCTAAAACTTTTTGAACGACGAAATTATGTAACTACTTATGTGGTAATCTGTGGAATGAATTTGTAAGTAGCTTAGACGGTACTGAATACTTAGACTGTATACTTTTATTTATTTATTTATTTATTTATTTAATAATTTATGTACACAGAATAATATATTATGAAATCTTAAAACTAGGATACAATTTAGTACAAAGGTACTACTTATTCCAAAATTGGAATTTCTTCCAGTAGACCCGATACAGGAGAACATAAAAAACAATTAACAGTATCTGGTGCGTACAATTATAAACAATATGAAAACAGATTAAGTTCTTTATTATTATACAAATTCTTACATAAAAAAAATACAATATACTAATATATACAATAATTTATAATAGTACTTATAGTAAAAACATAAAATATTAATAGCATAAATTAAATTAAGGGTTTGGTATCTTAATTATTAGGTTAAGCTGTCATAGTGCTCTCGCATTCATCCCTTAAAGAGCCCAAGTGACTTACACTCCCGTATCTGAGCTGGCAAGGAGTTCCAGAGCTTAGCAGCTCTGGAACTCCTTGCCAGCTTTTTCCTGTTATTCATATCATAACTAAGATATTTTTTTCATAAATTAGAAATAAATACATTATTTGACGACCTCTGTGGCTCAGTGGTTCAGCGCGTTGGTTCTTAAGCCGGGGTTCCAACAAAAAAAAGTTTTTCTATGTTCCTGGGTCATAGATGTGTATTAAATAATATGTGTATAATATAATCTTAAATATATGTATAGTATTAAAGTATTAAATATATTTCCCGTTTTCTGGTACCTGTAACACAAGTTCTTCGGATACTCAGCATGGGGCCAGATTGACGTGGTGTGAAGCGTCCATAGATATTATTATTATTATTTTATTTGTTTTTACTGAAAAATTTTACACCGTATCCTTAAGTTATCTCATATTACACACATTAAAGATTCGTCACATTACTGAGAATTATTGTTTAAAAAAGATTAAAATCTGAGGATTTTACCGCAGGCAGTAAAACAAGATTTATTGTTATTTTGATAACTTCAGTAACACCTGCTTAAACTCCGTTTAATCTTAGCAGTAACAGAAATGTTTTACACCCGGTTTCTGAAAGGCTAATCAACGCCAAAATTAACAAATCAGCGGCCAATTCTCTTGTCAGGTGTAAATTGAGTTGCAAAATTATGAAAATTCAAATTCAAAATTCAGAATTTCAAACTTATTTTGGCATACAGTAAGTATACACACCCAGTTTGCTAAGGGTTGTAAGTATCAAACGGGAACACTGTACTTTTTCGGGATAAAATGTAGATAAAATGTAGATAAAATAGATAAAATGTTTTAAATCTGAGCCTAAATATGAAATAAAGATCAGTAAAGTAAGCTTTTTAAACTTGCTCTTCTTGTTAATCTTTCACGCAAAAATACTGAACGGATTTTGATGAAATTTGGTATAGTAGTCGTTTAGGCTCTGTGTTAAAACATAGGGTTCATTTTGTCCCGAAAAAGTGCAGTGTTCCCTTGGAATACTTACTATATAATATGTACGCGCGAGCGAAGCCGCGGGCAAAAGCTAGTATAGAATAAAACTTTATTTCATGAATGATTCCGCTCTACATCTTAGCAAAAAACCAGTAGATTTCGTAGTTGTTCATTCCATTTTGTAGCGCGAATATTTTGCTAGTAACGGTAAAATCATGTTTGATATTTTTATGGAATGTGACTTGTGAGTATAGGTTCGAATCAATTTGTTTATCGGCTTTGAAAATACGTTGACCTATTTATGATGAAAGGAAACAAGTTCCGTGAGCAATATTGTTGTTGGAATGCGTAATTCGTCTTTATTAAGCGAGATCTCGTGCCTGTTCAAATATAGTGAAAATTAAATATCCTGTTAAAAAAAATATTTAAAAAAAAACTATAAGTTGTTAATAATAACGAAATAAAATTGCAAATTATAATGGACTTTGGGATTAGCACAATAAGCCACGGCAACCAATGATAAAATTAAGTTCGATGTCCTCGATGAAGATGGCAACGGTACAGTTCGCAGAGGGGCAGGTCGTGGGGGTAAACACTGTGAAATTCCTTCATCTATAATATCTAATATCAAAAAAAGAATTTGTTGTCTTGGATATTAATTAAAAAAAAATACTATTGAGGCTTAACAGCACATCAGTCTGGCGCCGTGGTAAGTATTCGAAGATCTGGTGTTACGGGGACCAGACAACGGTAAGTATATTTATTCCTTTTATTAGATACTTACATATAAGATTTTTATTATATTAAACACACATTTAATACACATGCATGACCCAGAAATACAGAAAAACTTTTTGTTCCTACTTACGGCGGGATTCGAACCCGCGAGTCGCGGCCCCCTAAATAAGTTAGTGGTATTTCAACGAATATTCATATAAAATAATATAATTATTAATTTATTGATTATCTCCACTTCACCAATTACAGGTAATGATATAATATTTCAATGAAAAATCTACAAGCTAATATTTTATTTGGGTCACCACTTTTTTTAAACAGCGAACTCAAAAATGGCGTTTATGAAAAATATGGAGTTGTAGTAACGTTCGTTTTACTTTGTGTAATTTTCAGACTTGCCGGTCGCACGGTCTGACAAAATATATTTGTCTATATATTTTGTCAGCTTCAATATATTCGTCGACGTAAGAACGTTGGCGAATATATTGATGCCAACGACCGACATTTCCTACGATAGAGTTACAACTTAAAGACCTCCTGCCGACTCTAAATTATCAATTAACAGTACTAAAACACGCCATTTTTCACATAGCGGACCTTTACGATTTGGTTCATAAAATTTCCTTATAAGTAAGGTAAACTAGCTTTTGCGCGGTTCTTCATATGGGGTATAAATTTCCAAAAATCTTTTTACATACCAGATGTTTACGTTAATAACTTTCTGCGTGCCAAAATTCAAGCAATATGATCAGCTGTTGATATTTCTCTATACAAATTTTAACAGCCACCGTGGTCCCGTGGTTTAGAGCTTGGATCTCGACATAAAACATATAAAAATATCAACAGCATAGAATGTTGTTTCCATGTTTGGTTAGAACAATGCAGGCTAATGATTCTCTGACAAGAAGTATGATCCATGCGTCGGATGGGCATGTAAAAAATCAGACCTGCGCCTGATCTCTCGGCAGTCGTGTCGGTCTGTCCCTGCCACTGGGTTTCGAGAGTAAAGGAAGAGAGAGTGCTCTTGTGTACTGCGCACACACTTGGGCACTATAAAAATAACTCCTGCGTAGCTTGCCTGGTTTCAATGAAACCGGCCACCGTCACCGAAATCGGTGTGGGGAGCTATTATTATTTATTATTATACAAATTTTGGACCGCCAGTCGGGTACAAACTAAGATTGAAAGAAGTTTCTAAGCAGACAATTTACAAGCCAGTAATATTACTAGCTTACGCCTTTTTATTAAGTAAACAATCTTAGTCAACAAATACGAGTAGGTGCCATGTAACAAAATAATGTATCTTAAATTTTCGTATGTAGGCGAACAGGATACTAAATTACTAAATTTGATTCTGCTTTATCGAAAACTTCGTATGGACAATTCAACGAGACAGAAATATATTGACGAAATTTATATGACAGCATAAAATTGCTAATTATTTAAAAGCACAATGCAAGTGTGCAGAGATATCGAAAAATCCTTTCCGCAACGAATGAAACGATTTTGGGAAGGATAATAAAATTAATGATTTTATTGAACAAATATCGCTTTGAGGTTTTTGGCTAAAATATGTAGCAAATTGAATGTGACTAAGTTTTTGTGGGTTTCATTTATTTAGTTACTTAAGTTGGCAACGGAACTGGACATAATTTACTATTCATCGCGGAAAAATGTACGGCTGCTGCGTCATTTCCTTTTGCGCGTACGAAGTCGGGGGCATAATCTAGTCTAATACTTAATTAAATCATACAGTCTTTCATTACCTTCTAAAAATTTCAAAATTCAAAATCAGAATCCCAGTTCTCGTATGCAACGAGACTTTAAATTTACTTTCAATGAATTATAAATTTATCGCCTTGGTGTCATAAGCCGATTTTTGGAGCTTGGACCAAATGGAGTTATCGAATTTTTAATTCATACTTTACTGCTACAATAAATAATGATAGATGAAAATAGGTGGTAAATCTTTAACAACGAAAAAAATTGAAAGACACAGTTATAAATATATAAATTAAATTCAAGGCCGGAGATGTCAACGAACTCCCAAAATCTTTTTACCCAATTAATAAGATAAAATATTTCATATTACTTTTGCATATGAATCATACCCGATAAACTTAAAAGGAATGTGCATTACGATAAAAGGTCTCTGGACTTTTGGAACGAAGTTCCTTATTGGGCGATGCGGAGGGTTACCCTAGCCGGGAAAAACGTCCGTAACGTAAGATTTTTATGTATAGTCTTTATTGTTTTCTTTATACCTCGAATAGAACTTAAAATTAATATTTTTATAATAAGGAACTTCGTTGCTATACGGTGTCCCACGACACCACACGGCTTTTTTTTAATTTTTGGAGGATTATGTTGGCGAAATATGGCCAATCCTACTTGCATGCAAGGCAAGGCATGCAGACAAAAATACGCATGCGATTTGAGGAATTTTCTTAAGTATTTATGCGAAATGATGCTTAGTAATCTATGCTCACTACTGGACAATATTTTATAATGGTTATTTTTAACCGGAAAAAAGTATGGAGGTATTTTTGAGAGAGACAATAAACTAAAACTGGCTGCGAACAGTAGCACTTACATTCCAGATGCTACAAAACAAAAAGTCAATAGCCTGTCAAACGATTTTCTTCATTCTCCTCGACATGGAAAAATTTGTAGATTTATTATTCTAATAAATATAATAATAAGAAAGTATCGACTATTCATATTACAATGAAATCAACATATCATAACATTAATTTCACCATTCAAGCATGATTAATATAAACAATATATCATTGGCAATAATATCGTGAACATCAAATGGGCACGTCAAAAAAACATGTAAACGATTAGAATTACAAAGTGGTGACCATTGGTTACATTATTTACTCATTTTTTTATTTTGGTTGAATCATATACGAAATGAATAACAAACGCCTATTCATTATTAGTTGCTAGTTTGCTTCTGTAGCTCTCTAAGGATACGCGACATGGCGCTTCATATTTAAGATAGCTATTTAAAATTGAACTTTATTAATTAAAAAAAAAATATACATGTTTAGTTGTAAGAGGTCTAATGTCAGGTTGCACCGCGCTGCACAGCGCATATTGTGCAGTATATAAAATATGATGTCATATGAATAGTGTTTCTTTTTGTGTAGGGAATAAAGTTCAATTTTGAATAGTTATCTTATAAATGTACGCGGCGCGCTGCGCGTATCGTCGCGGTGTGAACTGACCTTTATAGTAAATAACATTGAATAGGTTCAGTCATATAGATAAGGGAGCGTACCCTATGGGTACATGTGACTGAAGCACTGCGTAGTACTACGTGACCACTTTTGACCCCCTTGGTGACCATCTGTAGTATATGCCAATATCTCCCCCCCCCCCTACTTATTCGTCCTAAAAGATACCGCCCCCCACCTGGTGATCATGCGTAGTAGATGCTTTGAAGACCCACCCCCTTCCCCCTGCCCTTCCCCCTCATCCCCGAACAGGGCACGTAGTATGGGTAAGTAAAGGTGAAGTAAAGTCTAAACAAAAAGAATTTGGCAGCATTATCAGTTCTATATAATAGAATGTTAAATATTGAAATAGAATGTTTAAAAAAAAATACCTATTAGTGATTTTTTTTTATTGCCTCCCTCTGTTCTGATCTAATCATGAAGATAACCATCTTATTCTAACTTTTAATTTTTCTTAGGGCGTATCCATCTGACAATAATTAAGAGTAAGTATATTTTAACGTGTGCACATCTTGCATTAAACTTTATAATGTTCCATTAATTAATCATCACGGACCGATTGGCACATGCGGGCATATTTTTTAATTAAATTTCTTTAATAAATTACAGAAACTTGACTTTTATTTATAGCTTACTATTTAGCGGCTTTAAAAGAGTTCTTTAGTTTACGCGAAATTAAAGAAAGGCGCTTAGTAGAATAGATCCTTGAAAGTTTCAGCATTTTGTCCTTAAGACTTACTTATTAGCATTACGTAGTAACTATTAAGTAATCTGTCGTAGTAGGTGGTTAGTAAGAATCTAGTAAAGGCAGACAATAAATACGAAAATTCTAGATTCAAAATAAAATATAATATAGACATAAAATACCTACTTCCTTTATAGTTTTGTTTTAAAACCATTAAATTGTCACCATAATGATATATATATTTAGCATAATTTATTTCATCGTCATTAATACAGTATATACTGAGTTCCGATAAAATCTATAAAAGATAAGAATCGAACAGCTAAAAAATGCAAATTGTAGTAGAGAACTGTTATTTGGGGCGACAGAATATCCTTGAGTCGAGTGCCTGCGTCTACGCCGCTAAAATGAAACGTTTTCGCAGCAGAGAAAATATATACCTACTTACACTAGTAACAGATACAAAAAAATAGCATACCTACTAAGGTATGCTATTTTTTTCGTCAGTAATTTCAAAATTCTTGCATAACCTTGTGAACTTTTTATGGAAAATAACTAAAACAGGCCTTTTGTAGTTTTCTAAATTTTAGTTCTCACATTTTTGGTCATTACAATATGGCTGTCTCCCTTGGGGAGGGAAACTCCTACTTTTCTTCTGATTAATTTCGTAGCGTGTCCCAAGACAGATTCAGCATGTCCCCCGGGCACCCCTGCCCGAGATCATATCAAAGGGTTTTTGTGGTTGGTTACCGTTGTGGGTCCTGGCTATACAGGAGTTGCAGTAGTCGTAATCTATGGTGGGCCATTTACCCGTTAAAAAAAAGTCCTATTTACCATTTATTACTGATGATGAGACTATCGGGAGGAGAGGGAAGTATTGAGGAGTAGGAAGGTTAGGGTCTTCGCTCACTTGATTTAAGGAGCCCCGAGCTAGAAGTAGTGCATGAGAATCCGGTAGTTACCATAATATTATAATGTTTGCGTTCATAAGTAAGGCAATGATGATCCAAATTTTAAATGGTCCGAAATCCTAAGATGATGAAATCATTCATCGATCGCTCATCGGGTACCGTTAAAATAGAATAAATATACATTACCGTGTGTTCTGTGTTCTTATTAAAATATTACTCACTTAAATTTCAGACACTTCAACATTAGCTTAAAAGTTTTGATAATAAATGATAATGTATATTTATTTCCCTCATTAATATTAAAAAAAAATATGTTAATTGACAACCATTTATATTTAAGTATATTAGTTTAGTGGAAACAATTTATAAAACGGATATATTTTTAAAGGGTCGCCGTTGCAATGCTTTGAATAACTAGGGTTGCCAAAACAAAATTAATTAATTTTACATATTTTAATAAAAACAGCTATGTCTTTCTTTCTTTTCTTCATAATCTTGACCATATTATCGCTATTTGAACAGAGTAAATTGGCGAGGGTGAGAGAATCGAGGAGATGCCAAAAGCAGCACACTTGTTTTTTCAACACACAATAATTGATTTCACCAACGTATTGAAACGACGATTAAACCTGAGCTTGGGTTTAAGATCTGTCTGTCCCATTCTAAAGTTGAATGAGAGAGAAAGATCAAATCCGAGTTTAGCGATAAACGCGTTTAAATAGATTTAGTGAAATTGGAGCTAAGTTATCTGATATTCAGCTGGTTCTAAATTTTTCTAGTTCTATCTTCAATGCATAACATAATATATGTCTTCTTAAAGCACGTGTTTTTCGCAAGGAACATAGTTAAATGCTAATGACCTTCTATAAATAGGATACATTAAAAATTGGTGTTTCTAGACACGTCCTCTCGAGATATTATCCTTTATGAAGGTTTATGGAAGAGAAAAATTCCTGGTGTGCAGGATTTGACATCTGATCTCAGTGTCGGTTAGAACAAAACATTATAATATATTCATATGATTCATACGAATATGAATTGCGCAATTTATTTTTATGTTTACCATCTGTCGTTTGTAACTTGTAACTTTGTGAACTTCATTATCAACTAACTGTTAGTAAAACTAACTAAATATGTTATTGATTGTACTGTAGGTTCTTGGTGGAAATTCATGTTTCACAGTAATAACACACAGGACTTCTTGCACTATTTCCACTTTAATAAGTATTTTACATTAATTTTAATATATTACAAGACCGGTTTCGACAAAGTCATCATCACAATGTTTACAAAATTTTTAAAAATTGTAATCTACCTACACCTGATGAAACCGGTCGTGTAATATATTAAAATTAAAGTGGAAATAGTGCAAGAAGTCCTGTGTATTATTACTGTCAAATTGACTATCCTAGCTAGCAGTAGAGTACCCTTAGTAATTAAAGTACCTGGGACGCCGAGCTTTGCTCGCAGTTTTAGTAAAATGACAAAAGTATTAATTATGAAAAATAAGATATTTGTATATAAATGTAAAAATATTCCTCTGACCGGGATTCGAACCCGAAAAACACCAATTTGCCAACAACGCAAAAGGTCCGATGATCACCGCCGCCAACCGCACTTGACATTCAGGGAAAAAAAATGCGCAACGAAAATGAAAACATAATATAACTTACAATTGCACAGTTTCCTAGAGATAAGACCTAGCTAGATCGATTTTTCTAACCCGAAACTCCCTGCGTACTAAATTATATGGAAATATAATACTTGCAGCCGTTTATATTTATTTTTATTCCAAGTTATTCCAAGATTCCGATTATATTTATATACAAGATTAGCTGATGCCCGCAACTTCGTTTGCATAAAACTAACGGAAACGGAATCCTATTGACGTGATAACGTCTTATAATTCGATGGAGCCGGCTGCACGCAGGAAAAAAAGGACTCATGCGTTACCAAGTACCGTTACTGTTACCAAGTACCAGCGTTACCTCGCATTGCCGGTACCTCATTATTATTTTATTATTATTATAACCGACTTTACAGATAACAACAGCTTTTTTTTTATACGGAACCCTAAAATAAAAGTAGCCTATGTTACACCTTATAACATCAGCTATCTGCCAGTGAAAGTCCCGTGAAAATTGGTCTGGCCGTTTCAGAGATTAGCCGGAACAAACAAACAGACAGACAGAAAGACCGACGGACAGACAAAAATGTTAAAAATTGATATTTTATTGTAAGTACCGAATATACTTTCATATGCATTAAGTGAAAAGCTGTTAATTTTAAATGACAAACAGACACATAAATTTTATTTATCTGTATAGATTTGCTTGTTTAAAGTATAAGATGTACCTTTAAGAAATAAAACATATTAATTAAAATGTTAAATAATTATCGTCCTAATCCAAAAAAGGCGTAATAAACAAATTATTTGCGTATTGTGATAAATAAGCTGTCACTGTATCTGCTTAACAGAGTGACAAGGACGGCATGTGACTAATGAAGCTCTTAATTTAAGTAGCGTTTGAGTGTTCGGCCATTAGACATACAAATTATTATATCTCTTTGGTTAGCAGCATTTCTGCAGTTAATTTATTTCAAGTCGATCCTAATTTTTTAGCCCATAATGAAATATTAATGTTAAATAAAAAATTCAAAGTAAACATTTTGTGATTCATCCAGTATCTTAGTATATAAATAAAGATTTGCAGATCTTTCCAGTTATATTTTACCTCCTTGTGAAATATTTTAAAGATACATAATATATTTTATAAAAGTTGTACGATATTTGTCTTTGTTCACTACGTCGAATGAAAAAGTTGAAATTGTGAAACTTTTCTTTCGAACTAATGAAATTGTTTCAATAGATTCTACAGTACAGTTTTGACTGTCATAATTTAAATATTACTTCTTTTTTTACAACGATTTTACGAATCGATTGTCAAAATATGATCAGCAGTTAAATAATAAAAACTATTTTTTTACCTATATTTCAAGTAGCAAATAAAAAATAAACTATTCATTATATTTTTGTAGAATCTGATATAGACCGTACGATTACAGTAACACTTTTCAAAACTTTACTTGGGTTGCTCACTTACTTTTCAATAAAAATAGCATATAATAAATGCGGTTACATTATACAAATAGCCTCAATAAATTACAGTTTAAACGTTAGTATTTACCACAATATATTTTCCTAATCAATTTAATTTATGTGTCCAGAGAATGCTAGATTTATTTTTTATTAAAGTGAAACTTTTATTACATCGTCTCAAACTTTTTCGTATGTGTGTTGCATGTCGCGTGACGGTCGGCCGCGGAGTAGGGATAAAGTGAAAGGCGCTCGTCAGAGCAGCCGAGGCCAATATGGCGGCGCCTATAGTTCGCATCAGCTGACCGTGTAGTGTATAGACTAGTACTCATTTGTGCCAGTGCTCCACGCTATTTTGTTATTAAGTTTCACTTTTACCGTGGTTTCATAAAACCACACAATCCTTTTCTTGATTGGTTTACAACCCAAAAATACTTCACATTAGTAAGGCCCTCATAAACATCTTATGCAAATAGGTTCGCTTTACCTATAGCGTGATCTAGCGGCAAATCAGCGCTATCTAGTATGGCCATATGAGAACCAAAGTTCCTTAATAAAATTAACTTAAAATCTAATGCATAAACAGTCTGTATATTGATGAAGACCGCATTTAACTCGTTATGTAGTTCACGCGAAGGCACAAGAAGCGCATTTTATTGTTATTAAGATTCACTTTTACCGTGGTTTCATAAAACCACACAATCCTTTTTTAATTTGTAAGTCGACGCAAAGAGCTTTTTATGTTGTGTTTTTAAACGTTTGTGTTTTTTTTTATGATTTTAGAAATTCCAAACATTCTAAATCCTATAAACTTGTACTTTTTTTTCATTATTCGACGCAACAAGCTCGAGAGACTTGAGACTCCGAACTCAAAAAGTGGCGTGCGCCGCGAGTCACTTTTATTTTATATTTTTTCCTAATCAATACAAATTCCATTTTAAACTTTTTATTAAATCAAATGTTTCATAGAGGCAGTAAATAAGCGACTATTTTCACCCGTCACGTGATCAGGCCGTTTTCTGCGTGACGCGTGGTTTATCGGCTCTATTGTGCGTCACCTCAAATGCACTGTCAGATTAAAAGCGTTCATATCGCAAATGCATATGCATGGGTAGGGTCGGAAAAAGTTAAAGAAAGAAACTCACTACTACCGAAGTATTTTCAGGTAATAAATGCGGATAATGGAACATACCCATGTTTCATATAATTATGCGACCACTTTTTACCCATTTTTTTTACCTTCCCCCCACTGTGACCATCCGTAGTATACACAGAGGACCCCCCACCTCCTGTGACTACACGTGACAAAAACATAAACCGCCTCCCCCCACCCGGTGACCAAGTGTTGTATTTTGAAGACCCTTCTTCCCCCTAAATAGGTCCCCACGTAATATGGGTATGTTCCCTAAGAGCTTTCTATGACAAAAGGACTGACGGATTTTTTTATTCGCCTCTTTTATTATGACCCACTTTTTATAATTCCTCCAATCCTCGATACATTTAAGATTATAAATAGAATATTATTAAAAGCGCTTTTCATGTTTAACTAATTTAATAAGAATAATGTAAATCTAACCACATCTTAGACAACCTTGAAAATATAAGGACCTGTTTCACAATCGCTATAGCTAATTTGGAAGTTTTGTCGCTGCTTACTATGTACTGAATGACTAAGACAAAACATGCAAATAAGCTATTTGACACTTATCAGTAGATTGTGAAATGGGCTCTAAGTAAAAATGTTGGCTACATAAAAAACTTATGTATAAACGTTTGGTGAAAAATTGTTTTACGCACGGAGCCCGCAGTGTTTTGTTTTTCCTAGTAGCCGCAATAAAAGTCAGTGGTGTTGGCAGACCGGTCAATAAATTGTTAAGGACGATTTATTATAGTTTTGCTACCGACCCTCCTGTGTACATTTTGTTTGCTTTTGTACTATCGGTACCATGGCGCAAATGCAAGGTAATCGCAAATAAAAGGTTAGTTTACTAAAGGAATTTCATCTTCCATCATTCAACTCAGTCGGAATCCAAAGAAAGAGAACTCTTCAAAATCGTTGTTTATTTTCATCGACCGCTCTGGTAGTTGGTATTTAATAAAATTATAGTGTTATTTCTTATTACTTTATTTTTCTAATAAATTATTACCTATTATGCTAAGGAATCTCCAATGAAATATCCAAAGACAGCATAAAATATCACCATAACAGTTATTAAAATATTTGACTTATAAAATAATATTTAGTGTCTGTTAATAACTTTAATAAAATAAACAGCCATTAAAAGTAAAGGTTAGAGTCAATGACCTGTAAAGTGATACATACATAGTTATGATTTATAAACCTTAAAGCGTTTCACGGCTTCAATAAATCTGGGGTTTTTTTAGCCAAAATGGTTAACAAAACAAGTACTTATATTTATAAAAAATATTTTTACAATTTCAAGTAAAAAATAATAATTTAGCTACCTCTAAATCTTTACCAATATTCATTGGTTATTTATTTATTCGGGAATCTGAAAATTCGTATAAGTAATAAATATTTCAGGACCTACAAATGAGTCGTTTTTAGGGTTCCGTTCCGCATTTTTGGACTTCGCTGTCTGTCTGTCACTAGAAGGTCACCAGGTTCGTTAACCGTGATAGCTAGTCAGTTGAAATCTTCACAGATGATGATCTGTTTCCCCCATAACAACAAATACTAAAAACAGAATAAAATAAATATTTAAGGAGGGCTCCAATAAAAAAAACCTTCGTACGCGAGTCCGACTCGCACTTGGCAGGTTTTTTATTTTTACTAGCAACAAATTAATACAAGATATGAAATATTACTCCCCATACATTTTTATTGTATCTTATGAATTTGATTTTCCTTCTAAGTAAAGTTAGGCATTGATGTAATAGTAACAAATAGCTACACCTTTTTGCGCTCAGGTCAAGCGATCAAGCAATAGTCTTCAGATACTTAAAATGCTTCGTCTTGCAAAAATATTTACAATAGTGACTAAGCTATTACTGACTATGGAAAAAATATGCACAACATAACATGGGAGGAATTTAAACTATAGCGGTAAAAATATAGACTATAGTGATGATAGATACTTTGTGATTAGAATAGTTTTAGTGCGAGGACTATACCTATTATGACTTTCAAAATGGACACTCAAAAATTTATATGCTTGCGAGAAAACGATTAAAAGAGAACTTTTATTTCACCAAAACCTTAATTAAAATAGGTATATCAATAATTTTATAAACAAATAAAGAAAATACCGACTTATGCCCGGTCCCTGAGGAAGTTTTGTCGGTAGTTGATCTATTCAATAGCGCTTTTGATTGGCTAATGCGTTTGCGTCAATCAATCAAAAGCGCAATTGAGTATATAAACTACAGACAAAAAGCTTCAGAACCGGGCATTGCCTGACAATTTTTTATAGGGATTTATATTTTAGACATTGGTGTCATATCTTACAATTCTCAGCTCTGTATTGTGTATGATCTGCAAAAAAATATCAAAATATAACGGATCCTTAACAATAACAAAAAATATCACTGGAAGTGCAAAAACAATACAATGCCTTTTTTGTTACAGGTACTAATTTGTTTGCATAGCTATTGACTATTGTTACAACGGAGCTTTGGTAAGGTTATATGATAAATTGTTAATAAAACGATGATGAAAGATAGAGAGAGAGAAAAGAGATTGGGGGAGAGAGAGAGAGAGAGCATTGAATATTAACGTTCTGATGAAAAGTACTAAGGTGTGCTACCTGAAACAGCTTGAATTGTATAAATGCGCACTCAATAGTAAATACTAAATACAGTTAATAGTGAAATGTCAGATATATTGTTTTGCCATTTTAATGATGGCGGTTGGATGAAAATGTTTTGCGGGTTGTGCACAAAAACCGCCAGTTTGTATCACAAAATTCCACTTTTTACTATAACAAACTAAAGTAACTCTTTAGGATTAGACGGTCATATTATTAAAGTGCGGCTAGTCAAGCATAATATTTTTTTAGTTTGAACTTTATTTTAAAGGTTCTTTTGCCTCTTAGATAGAAAAATAAAAACAAATATTGTGAATGTTGTGACAGATTGACAAACTTCAACGTGAAACCAAAAAAGTATCTATCAAATGCACTGTAGTGTGTGTTAATAACTTGAAGTAGTGTGTGTTGTTGTTATTTATGTATTTATAAGCATAATAAAAAATATTAGATTTCTGCACACCTTCCTCCACATAAACTATAACTGTGCAAAATAATCCTCCTCCTACTTTCGCAAAATTCTCGTAAAACTGTACTGAAAGTTTTTGCATCACATATTAGTATAGATATTTGCAATTAAAAATAAAAGAAAACTACCCAAATATTTCAGCGACAAATGCAAACGTGCAAACACACCTTTATCTGATCTAAATACTAATGCATTGAGTCACTGTGAAGATAGAGTCGCAGAATCCGTTCAAATCCGATAAGCTTCGGAACGGATGCTGTTTGGCGGGTGTTTATGTGATTTATGTAGACACAGTGACCAGGGAAATTCCTAAAAAGTACAAAACTCAACCCTTTTATTACTGGCCGCTGATCTCATATATTGCGCGTCGAATAATTTTTTCGGTTCCAAAAATTCTTTAACTGTATTGAATACTAAATTTCGTCAAAATTCGTTCAGTAGTTTTGAGTGAAAGAGTAACAAACATTCATCGATCCTCACAAACTTTCACATTTATTAGGATTATTGTAATATAACGTGAACCTCTGAAGTTCTTTAAACATGCCCGTTAAGTTTACTTTTAGGCAAGTGTGTCAGGCAAAATATACGAACGATTGAAACATCCCACTTTACACTTTTGTGACTCCAACTCATTTTACTTTCGAACGTTTTTTCCTTATTTTAAAATAACAAACATGCAAACAAGTTTTGAGCTGACTCAAAAATAACTTTCTTTAAAAAGAAACAATTTAAATTTTATATTTTATAAAAAAAAAAACCTGATACCGTATAAAACTCTAACTCCCTTACTAATAATCTAACGTCTTTCTCTGACATGTGACTTTTCCGACGTATAACTTATACATTGTATAAGATATCCGTTGTGTAAATATTTTTATTTGTACCCCTTACTAATATAAAGTTGCATTCGACGTAGTAGAAAATATCGAATAATTGGGTACAGTTGCGAATAGGCATGTTGACTAAAAACAACATGATATAAATCTTAAAAAAAAAAAACAAGATACAAACAATTTTGACCTCTGTGGCTCAGTGGTTTAGCGCGTTGGTGCTCAAGCCGGGTGTTGCGGGTTCGAATCCCGCCGAAGGAACAAAAAAGTTTTTCTGTGTTCCTGGGTCATGGATGTGTATTAAATATGTGTTTCATATAGTAAAAATCTTAAATATACGAGGGCGGGTCAATAAGTTCGTGACTTTTGGAATAAAACACAGATTTTTTGATAAATAAATCATTTTATTTTTCAACGTAGTCCCCCTTGAGCTCTATACACTTTGTCCAACGCTTCTCCAATTTTTTTATCCCTTCCAAAAAATATGATTTGTCGAGGTCCTCAAAATAGGCCTTTGTTTGCGAGATGACTTCATCATTGGAGTCAAATCTTTTTCCACCGAGCCATTTATTCAGGTTTGGGAACAAGAAGTAGTCACTCTGAGCCAAATCTGGAGAATAGGGTGGATGTGGGAGCAATTCATAGCCCAATTCATGGATTTTTGCCATGGCAACTGCACATGTGTGCACCCTTGCATTGTCTTGGTGAAAAATAACTTTTTTCTTGGCCAAATGAGGTCGGTTTTTTTTCAAATCCTCATTGAAGTGGTCCAATAAGTTGGCATAATATTCCCCATTAATTGTTCTTCCCTTTTGAAGATAGTCAATGTGGATTATCCCACGCCATAACTTTATTGGCTGACAAACCCACCTTGGCCTTCTTTGGCGCCGATTCACCCTTAGAAACCCACTGTTTTGACTGTTGTTTGGTCTCTGGTGTATTGTGATGGATCCATGTTTCGTCCACGGTTACAAAACGGCGCAAAAACTCCTCCATATTGTGATTAAACAACGCCAAACCTTCCTGTGAAGTTGTTACACGATTGCGTTTGTGGTCGACTTGCGGAAAGCTTTCTCATGCCCAAGTGATCATTGAAAATTGAAACCACTGAGCCATGCGAGATGCCTATGACTTTCACAATCTCTTGCACTTTCAATCTTCGGTCGGCCAACACCATATCGTGTTTTTCGATTTTTTCAATTTTTCAATCAAGTCAATTTTTTCGATTGTTTCGGGTGTAGAGACCTCAACTGGGCGTCCAGGACGTTCGGCATCTTCAGTGCTTGTACGGCCACAACGAAATTCAGTAAACCACTTTTTTACCATTGAAATCGATGGTGCAGAGTCCCCATAGTATTTATCAAGCTTAGCCTTGGTCTCGGTAATGGTTTTTTTTCGCAAAAAATAATGCTTAATAAGCACACGAAATTCACTTTTTTCCATTGTTTCCTTAAGTTACTGGATAGTCTGATAAAGATAGCTGTAAAACACAAACTAACTGACGCAGCAAGTTTAAATTTTGATAGGAGTCAACTGACAGATGCCTGTTGACAGGAGTAGTGTTGCTTTTTCAGTAAGGAGGTTAGAAATTCAAAAAGTCACGGACTTATTGACCCGCCTTAGTATGTATAGTATAAAAGTATTAAATATACTTCCCGTTTTCTGGTACCTGTAACACAAATTCTTCGGATACTTAGCACGGGGGCAGATTGACGTGGTGTGAAGCGTCCATAGATATTTATTCATTTAAATTTGCAATAAAAAGGGGAGCGATATATTGGCCTGTGACGTCAGGATGTGCTACCGCCATACATTTGTCATTAAACAATGTATGGCGGTAGCAGATTGTGACGTCACAAATGGTTTTGCGAGAAAGAGATGGGCAACACTTTTTATTTGCTTAGGCTGGGACTAGTATGATCCGGAAGCTGGCGGGCTCGGGAAATTCAGTGCACTGAAAATAGAACTCTGCGCTAATACAATAGAGTTGAAAATCTAAGTGTCGAGTGTCAAACTGTCATCTATGACATTGAGATTTGACTCGACACTCGTGCGTTCGATTATCAGCCCTATTGTATTAGCGCCCTTTAGCCTTATAATTTGTAATCGCGTCAACCTAAGTAACCCTTTGTCTTAGATTTATATCTATTCAACTATTTAATTTTTTTTTATATAAATGTGACGTTCGACACTAGCCAACATCCCTATTTCTATGTACATTTATAACACGAATAACAACTCTCCTCATTTCGGAATTAGTTTAGTAAAGTTACACATATCATACACAATTCAACAGTGGTATAAGCCATGATTGATTAATTCGAAAACAGAACAGCTGGAGTAGACAATGACAAGTGAATTTGTACCAATTTACACCGGTAGGCTTTCAACACGAGCTGCCGCGGGTTAGAACAATAAAATACACGTCTCTTTGAAACCTTTAAAGCCCTAAGGCTGATACGAGTTTAAGGGCTTATCCGACCATCAATACTCGATAGATCAGCGAGAGCGTCAAAGGGTTAAATTCTTTTTGATCGGTATTTTTTTTCGTCATCCAAATATGTCGCGAATCGCGCAGCGCGCTATATAATGTTAGATATAAATGTTTAGGTTTTTATAATTCAGTTTCGATAAAACCTTTCTATTTTTACCCGACTACGGCGAAGACAAAGGAAAAGGTAATGATTTTAGCAGTCTATGTATGTGTGTTTATTTCATCGTAGCGCTTAAACTAATGATCTGATTTTGATGAATTAGTTGTCAAATTAGTAGATTCGTAATAATGGCCCAGGTAACATATTATGTCGCATAACAGTTTTCTTATAGTCGGGTTAGAATCTTTAACTTTTGATTAATCATCAAAATCTTTAATAATATTTTATATACTTAGAGAGTATTAAGTTACGTATACGTTAGGATTTACAGGTTTGCCTGCACAGTTATGCCTGTCAGTTCAGTCACTGCTTGGGCTGATACTGCATGGAAACAGATAAACCACGCAGATAAACCGGATCGTATATCGGCCCGTTTCTATAACCTATCTTTCTGTAACTATTTGTTAAAAACGTCGTCATTCAATCATTTTACGGTTTTCTGCAATACAAATTTGACGTTTCTAACAAATAATGACGACCTCTGTGGCTCAGTGGTTCAGCGCGTTGGTGCTCAAGCCAGGGGTCGCGGGTTCGAATCCCGCCGAAGGAACAAAAAGTTTTTCTGTGTTCCTGTATCATGGGTATAATATAATAAAAATCTCAAATATATGTATAGTATAAAAGTATTAAATATACTTCCTGTTTTCTGGTACCTGTAACACAAGTTCTTCGGCTACTTAGCACGGGGCCAGATCGACGTGGCGTGAAGCGTCCATAGATATTATTATTATTAAATAGTTATTGGTAGATAGGTTATTGAAACGGGCCATATGTTGCACAACTGTGCAGGTTTCCATACTAAATGGATCAAGCTTACCTGATACGTTTCAGGGTTGCCTGATGCAAGCAAACCTGATACGTGTATGGCTAATTATAGAGTTCAAAATCTAAAAAAAATAATCGGTTGTCTGTAAAGTCGGTTTACTGACGATAGTTGAACCTGACAACGTCATGTTCATAGTGCACGCGGAACTAATTGGCCGCGCCTTAGGTAGGCGTGTTGCCGCCGCGAAGTCCGGCGCCGAACTGAGTAATAACATCAAGCGCCCCGCCTCTCTGTCCCACCGCTCACATACCTAAGACGCGGCCAGCTGAGGTAACGGAAAATGCGGTGGTAACGGTATGAGTCATGTTATTTCGTGCGTGCAGCCGGCTCCATCAAATTATAAGACGTTATCACGTCAAAAATAAAACTGTACGTTTTATGCTGTATGTATTTAACCCATTGCTAACTAAAATTATTGAGTATTTTACTGCAAGAACGTTACGGTTTGCAGTTGTACTGAGCTTGAAAGTGATAATATGATGAACTAGATGTTGTCCGCGACTTCGTGCGTGCAAATGGAAACTCCGCGAAAACCCTACATTTTAAGCCCTAGTAAAAAGTAGCCTATGTTCTTCCCCTTGGTCTACTCTATACCTGTGTCGAATTTCTTCAAAATCGGTCCAGTAGTTTCGGAACCTATTGAAATATGCAAACAAACAAACAAACATACAAACAAACAAAATTTTCCTCTTTGTGATACTGGTATAGACAATAATTATGAGACCCTTTAGCAATTAGCTAAAAACCTCCCAATATCGACACGGAATATGTAATCCGAACGCTATTTAGACTTCCCCTGTACGGTCGATCACCTATACCACTTTTGAGCCTTATTCCAATAGAAATAAAGTCGATGGTACGCCAGGTTACTCGACGTACTGTATTGCACCTAGGGATCTACATAAGGGCTCCCTCCCTTTGTTTTGGGATGATAAATTAGCCTTACCTGTCGCTAGGATTACGTCCCCAGCAGACTAGTCATCAAAGAGTGGACTTTTTGCGTTTGAAATTGATCACTTGATCAATTTAGACGGATAATGATGACTTTATGAAATGATTAAAAATGTGTTTCTTTTTGTGGACTGGTTCGAATGGTACAGAGGATTTTTACAGGCATCAGTGTTATCGTTTTTAACCGCCGACGCAAAAAGAGGGGTGTCATAAGTTTGACGTCTGTCTGTCCGTGGCATTGTAGCTTCCGAAAGGGTGAACCGATTTGGACCTAGTTTTTTTTATTTGAAAGCTGACATGATCGAGAGTGTTCTAAGCTATAATAATTCATCATCGTATGCTCGCTGACTGCTCGAAAATTCGGGGGATGCCTAAAACGACATTGCTTATGAACGGAAACTTAGTATTTCTTTTTCTCTCTAAGTGAACAACCAACAGAGAATGTCTGGTTTTTTGTACAGATTTATACAATATATCTACACCTCACATAGTAAACGATAACTTCAAACGTGTGAATGGATTTACTTAGAGAATAGCAAGGGAGGGTGACTATGATTTAAGTCGCCTATAATAACGCCTCGTAAACGCCAAAAGAGCCTGTTAATGCGGGCTACTTACAATATTTTTATGAATCAAAAAATTATAGTAAAATCTCGACCACTAACCAAGCTCTAGTTTATTTAAAAATTTTGACCGCTCATATCATTTCTTTTATTTTTCAGTCTATTATCGTATTATTTATTTTTAACTATAATTTCCGTTCTGTGCATATAACCTATTATATTTTAACTACAGTCCATCGAATGTTTATATGTATTCAAGTGTACTTAATTAATAAACTCAATATGAGCTCAACGCAACTAAAATCCTTTCCAACTTACAAAGCAGGTGGTAAATGTGCTAATATGTTTCGGCAAAGAATAAATCGGGAATACAAAATAAATCATGGCGGGCGATATCCCAAATTCTGAGAACCGTGTGCGAGTAATTAAGGAACGCGCGTAGCATCTAATTAAAGGTTCAGTTAAAACATACTTGTGATTAAATGCTTTTTATGTTAATCTGTATATTGCTTTGGAAATTAAAAAGGTATGATATAAGTAAAAATTGATGTAAACTTATTGCTAAAGAGGATTATGACAGTAAGATTTTACTTTTTGTCTTGTAAGCATTTGTTGTTTTCATTTTGAAACAAAACAAGCTGTTAATGATATTTAAAGTAATAAAAATTTAACGAGTTACCTTCTGCGATACGTATAGGTAGGTGAAATGTGCAAAAGACACATTAAGACTATTTTTCAAAAACTATACCATAAAGTTGGACAAATATGTCCAACATAATCTACAATTTTGTGTTACCTATATAAGGTTTGGTAAAATCAATTACGTATATTTTGGGCATATGTAATACATACTGCTTATGTAAAGACGTTTAGGCGAAAAATAATTAAAAAAGTTCGAAAAAAAAACAAATTAAAATTACATTAAGTTCTTTACGGCGCTACGAAGGTCATTGACCTCACACAGCTGATTGAATTGATATAATTTAGGTAAAAACTGCTTTCGCTTCAATGTCAGCCATTTTTGTGAAGTCAATGACCTCAGCGCCTTACAGCGCAATGTAACTTTATTTAGTATAATATATTTTATTCGAAATTCTTAAATAATTTTTCTGCCTAAATGTCTTTATATTATAGTAGATCATATGCCCAAAATATCCGTAATTGATGTTACCAATCCTTATATACAGGCTGTTTTAAAAAAAAAGTATATTCAAGGAGCGTGATCAGTATTTGAAACTCTGTCCAAAAATATGTGACCTTAAATTTTGACCAGATAATCCTATAAAATAATTAACGCCGAGTCACAACCGCGTGGCTCAAACTGCGCGGCGGGCGCGTGACCTTCAAAACCGGCGCGGAATACGGTAGTGCGAGAGTGCCCATACTTAGGAAGAGTTGTCAGGAAATGTTAATCATTACTAAAATGTTTAGTTATGAATACTGTCATTACTTACGCAATATTGTAGCCTCCGTGGTCTAGTGTTTTAGGGTCGTGGGTTCGATTCCCGCGTTGGAACAACAAAAATGTTGTTTCCAAGTTAGGTTAGGAAAATGCAGGCTGATCACCTAATTGTCTGACAAAAAAGATGGATGCATGGATCATGCGTCGGATGGGCATATAAAAATTCGGACCTGCGCCTGATCTCTCGCCAGTCGTGTCGGTATTCCATCCCACTGGGTTTCGAGAGTAAAGGAAGAGAGAGTGCTCTTGTGTACTGCGCTCACACTTGGTCACTATGAAATAGCTCCTGCGTACCTAGCTGGCCTGGTATCAATGAAATCTTATACTTAGAATATATTAAAGTTTGGAAGTGCCGCGTATTAATCTAAATATTATACGGAATATTCCGTATACTACCAGGTATATATTATATATACGTGCCCTGGCAATTTTATCTTTTAACGACGACGTCTGGATCTGTGGCCGCTATTCCTTTTTATCTAATTCAGTTTGGCAGGTGTCCATAATTTTTGGGAACTCAATGTGTTGAGCCAAGGTAGTTCGGCAAAGAATAAAGTTTAAAAGCCAAAGATTTATCTTATATGGAAGTACTTCAGGAATATATAGATCGCTCTTTATTGTACGGTAAAACGATTTGTCTGGTCTTTTCGATATTGAATAACTTGGCTTGCTATGTCATAGACTCCTTTACCTGGGCCAATATACCTACTATTTTTCATAGAAACATCTTTGGGACTTCAGTTTTATAATGTAGATTGGAAAGTTTTCAGCTCCTATCACTCTAGTTTCACTTAGTAGTTACAATACCTATTGCTAAAACTAAGCAATGTGATCTATACAAACAAACAAACAAACTTTATTCTTTATAATATTAATTATAAAGAATAAAGTTTGTTTGTTTGTTTGCATTGAATAGGTTCCGAAACTAATGGGCCAATTTTGATAAAATTTGGCAAAGATATAGACTAGACCTCGCGGCAAGACATCTTTTATCGCGACAAAATGTACGGTTTCCGCAAGTTTAACTTTTGTGCGCACGAAGTCGCGGGCAACACCTAGTATTTTATGAAGGTATTGGCCTCAGTTTGGTTTCTTTACGAGCAAGATGTCTCATAAACAATTTGGTAGAAAAAAATACAGACAAAAAACATCACAAACTTACGTGAAAACATTTCTAAAATAAAAATTTGTTAAGCCACGTTCACATCAGCGAAAATGTCGGGAACAATTTATTCGTCAGCTACCGTCGCGAGGTTTTCACTCGCCTCTATCAGTTATGACATCGTCGTTAGCTAACCACAAATATTTGTAGCGCTGTGTTTGGCATCACCAATTATTTATAAAGTGAATAAAATGCTGGAACTTCACATTGAGTAATATTAAGTAGTACATTATTATTGTTTGTATTTCTAAATAAGTATCAGAGACTGTATATATATGTGTGACATATAACAATATGATTATTGATTAAATATATGTTCCCGACTTATTAATTAAGTACAACATTAAGTTCCCCCTAGAAGTATTCGTAGATTTATGCCTTTTTGTCTCACCATTCAACACCTATTATCGTCGAAACTCTTTCATCCTTACATTATGTGCTCAAATCAATAAATTCGTTTAATGATAATCCACTTGAGGATAAATTTTCTTTGAATCCACCTAAAATTAGGAGACTCCTTCTTCAATTGTAACTAATAAACCATTTTAAATATTAATCTTTATTACTATACAAATATAAAAGTATCAAATGCTTATGTGTATGAGTGTAATTTTGAATTTGAATATTATCATTCATTTACCTTTTTTTTGTGGTTTTAAGCATCCTTACTTATAATATTATAAATGTGAAAGCGTGGATGTTTGTTACTCTTTCACGCAAAAACTACTGAACGGATTTCGATGAAATTCGGTATGGTAGTAGTTTAGACTCTGGATTAAAACATAGGCTACTTTTTATCCCGAAAAAGTAGTGTTCCCGAGGGATACTGTATATACGTGGGCGGAGCCGCGGGAAACAGCTAGTGCTCTATAATGTTACGATTATTACTGCTTTAATTTTTAGCTATATATGTATAAAGTTGTTTTTTTTGTCACATTCAGGGGCTTAACTTAAGCTTTGGGTACTTGTGAAAACTTGTAATTGGTACTTTACTTTTTTATATGTTATTTTATTATAATTGTATTTGTTGCTGTAAGTTTTCCTAACAAAAAAAAAAGAAATATTTAGACTAGCATTTGCCCGCAGCTCCGCCCGCATAAATACAGTATCCTACGCGAACACTGTAATTTTTCGGGATAAAGAGTAGCTTATGTGTTAATCCAGAGCTTAAACTACTGCCATACAAAATTTCATTCATCTCCGTTCAGCGGTTTTTTAGTGAAAGATTAACAAACATCCATCTATCGATCCATCCTCACAAACTTTTACATTTATAATAGTAGTAAGATTACAACCAAATCATAGTAATTTTAGGAGTAATATCAAATTCTCACAGCGTCCGCAACATTCTAGTGACTCCTCTGGGGCATCCATATGAGCGTCAATCGCTTACCATGAGGCAAACCGTCTTTGCCGCCAACCGTTGGTTAACATTCCAAAAGATTGTGGAATTTTTTTTAACAAATTTTAAAAGCACGTACACAATAAAGCAAAAATGATGGGCGAAACAATTTATGCGTCAGTTATCGGAGCGGCAGGTTTTGCCGCCTGTGAGTTATGCCCTGCGACGTAGTCGTTAAGTAATACGAGCTCTGGATACTTCACGCTGAGATCCCAGAGTTATGTGTTTTGATGTACACTATACGCGTGTGATATACGTGAGGGGTGCAAATGTTATGCAATCTTTGGGGTATGCTATCGGGTTGGCTCGTTCGTCTTACACAAAAAACTGACGAAAAATAGCGCTTGCGTTGTGTTTAGTTAGTAAGTGTAACGGAGGCCTAAAGGATAGGTAGGATGGTAAGGGTTTAATATTTCAGAAATGCATTAATCCTAGTACTATTATAAATGTGAAAGTTTGTGAGGATGGATGAGGATAGCTGGATGTTTTTTTCTCTTTCACTCAAAAACTACTGAACGGATTTTGATAAAATTTGGTATGGTAGTAGTTTACGCTTTGGAATAATAAATAGGCTACTTTTTGTCCCGGAAAAGTACAGTGTTCCTTTGAGATACTGTATTTACGCGGGCGGAGCTGCGGGCAAAAGCTAGTCACGTTATAAGTGTCCAAGGGCGGTGGTATTCCCTTACGATCGGGCGGTTCGTCATCTAATTTGATGGTCTTATTATTTACTGCCATAAAAAATAAGCAATTGTTTTGTATACTGATGCCTATTGTATTTTCGGCAAACGCTCATGTCTCATTAGGGGGTATCAAAGTATTTGGTGGCTCAGTTTGATACGCTCCTCGCTTGTCAGTTGCGTAGGGGATGTCACTCGGGGTGAGAGTAAGGGTTAAGTCCAGTATTGTTTTAAACGGGGATCGCCATTGATACAGAACTTTTGACTTTATATTCAACGTAGTCCTACAACTATTATACATTTGAAAGTTTGTGAGTATGGATGGATGTCTGTGACTCTTTCGCACAAAAACTGATGAATGGATTTTAGTGAAATTTGAATTTTGGTAGTTGTTTATGCTTTCCATTATCATAATATAGGCTACTTTTTATACCGAAAAAAATTTATTATTAAGTACAATGTTCCCGTAGGATTACCCACGCGTGGAGAATTATTTTATCGGAGAAATCGAAAATAATCATTTCGGAGCCGCAGGCAAAAACTTCTATAAATGTTAGTTTCACTAATAGGTACAACTCTCTTGTTTGTCCGTCGGGACTTACGGCCAGTTTGAATAACCTATCTACCAATAACTAGTACGCTTAAAATGGTACCTTTGGTATCATTTGGCAGTTTTTTGGGTTTTAATAAACTACTTTTAGATATTATTTGAAAAGTGAAAAGAAGTTGTCGTATTTACATCAACAAAATATATTTTAAGGGTATTTTAAATTAAAAAACATAATTCATCTAAACACCGTAATAAATAGAGTAAAATTAACTTTTAACAATAACATTCCCAACATACAACAACGAAACGCTCCAGAGAGAGGCACTTAATGAGAATTCAAGCACTATCTATCTTTCAACTCGGTTAAGCCATAGTTTTTAATATTGAAACACCGATAACAGAAAGGTTACAGTTAACCATAGATAGCTAACTAACATATTTTAACAGATAGTAGGTTATTGAAACCGGCCGCTTAAGTATTACAGTTACTCTACTACTATATGAAATATTATATTAAGTTAATGAGCTACAAATATCAACTTCTATTATTACTGACGAATTATACCGGTAATAGATAGCTATACGAGCTTTAGATTTATTCAATTGACTTATTATTATTATTTATAAATAAGCCTTTATTCTTTTTTTTAGATCTACACTACCATTAATATATACAATTAATGTACATACGTATTATTGGTCATTGAAAAAAAAAACACACTGTTTCTCTAACCTTCCTTTAGTATCTAACGCAGCACGACAAGTCCTCCTAATTTAATAAGCGGATGGCAGTGCTTGGAATATAAAGATGTTGAATTATTGTATTATTCAGTATTTGTCGAACGTGGGTGACCATGAGATTTGGCGAAGACTTGACGATTTTTGTAACCTTTTAAGTTTTAGTACATTAATTAAAATATCTACGCAAGTTTAAAAAGTTTATTCTCAAATTCGCCAGAGCAAGCAAAGTTACAAGATATTTTAGGGCGCGTTTACAAAATATGTTGTTTCACAGCTACCTAGTACGGACAGACATGTCTTTAGGAATGTTTTGTATACAATAGTAAGTAACCAAATAAAATAAGCCTTGTTTCCACGCATTAAGATTCATGCATAATAGCAAAATACGTGAAAATGTTGAGGAGTCTTTATGCTTTTTCCAAAAGAATTTTGAAGCAAAGTTTAAGGTGATTATATCTACTATCTTTAGGTATTTTAAGCAAACGATTTAAGCTACATAAGAGGGGAGCACAATGATTCTAAACACCACCACTTTTTGGAAATTTTGGGTGAAGAGGGTGTAGAAATATTCTCTATAATAAAAAATCATACTTTTCTATACTTTTTAAACAGAAGTACTCAATTTGTGACGGTTGCTAGTTTTTGTAGCATTTGGTTTTATTTGGTTGCAAATGAAAATGTTTCTTAATACAACGATATGAATATTTTATATCAAACCCATATAATTTGAAATTCGTATCTTAGTATTCATATAGTAGCAGCACAATAGGAATACTTTCTGCCACTAGATCTAGAGAGAGCTTTTCTAGCCCCTGATATAATTCTGTATCTATTCAGTCTGAAAACCACAACACATATATACATATGTTTCTTAGTACTGAACAAAGGCTTCTGAGATTGGAGTCTCGGAGCTCCGGCGGCCTATTGTTGCTAGACGGATGGCAAATTAAAACCTTTGCAGCGCCATCCAATAGTGATTGAGTGTGAAAGAGCGCTCGCGCTAGATTACAATCAAGTCGCTAGTCGATAGCCGGCTTTAGGTATGATTAAAAACTAATGTTAGCCGGCGAGAATAATAATGTAGCCTATGTAACCCGGGCCACTGTCGCGAATCTATTGACACTTCATTCGTTAAAATCAGATCAGTAGTTTAGGCGCTTCGATGGAACAAACATACATACATATGTAATATATAGTATACACACTGCCAAAATCATTACGCTTCGCCGTAGTCGGGTAGAAACAGCAACAGTACACAACTTTGAAGGATATCGACTACGGGATTTAGGAATATCTTATATTTTAACCTTTATTAATACCTAGCTGTTGCTCGCGGTTCCTTTTCCGGGATAAAAAGTATCCTATGTTTAAATCCAGAGCTTAAACTACTACCATACCAAATTTCATCGAAATCCGTTCGGTGGTTTTTGCGTGAAAGAGTAACAAACATCCATCCATATAGCCTATGTCATTCACAAATAACGTATCCTTCTATTGGTAAAATAATTTTCAAAATCGGTTAAGTAGATACAGAGACTACCCCCTACAACCTCACAAACTTTACCTCTTTACAATATTAGTATAAATAAAATAAATAAATAAATAAATAAATCTTTATTTCGGACCACACAAATCCATAATATTTGTTAGTAAAAAACTTATAACTATGCTAGTATTCTATAGTATAGAGAAATAAAAAAATTACATCACTGATACGCGAATCAATGATGCTGGTTTTGTCAGATACGTTTGAAAAGCCACTTGACAAACTAAGACAGCGACACGCATTGCATGCATTGGCGTATCCGTGGTGTAAATATTTTTAATAACAAGGGGACGAGCATTTGGCATGTTAGTCGTTAGGCAATAACTATTTAGTAATCTGTGGCAGTAGTTTAAGCTCTGGATTAACACATAGGCTACTTTTTATCCCGAAAAAGTACAGTGCTCCCGTGGGACACTATATTTACGCGGTAAAAGCTAGTAATAATATAATCGATAACTTGAGATATTATTTAGACGACATTTATTTTAACAGCCAAAATTATGATATGTGCTTGGCAGGTGAAAATAATACGGTAAGGTTGGATAAGGCAATACGTGTAATGTTACCTTCGATGTTTTACGAAATCGAAATCCGAAAACGACTATAAAATAAAGGGTATTGGGAGTTATTGGGTGTTTACGAGATAACTTAGAACCCAATTACATTAGACCGACATGCAGTGAAATGTTTTAAACGAAATTGTGTTGTTTATTCATTAATGAACAGTAGTCGCAGGGGTTATTGAAGGTTTTGTTGGACTTGAAGGGAAAATACGAGTAAGCGTCAGTTTGAATCACTTTTTTAAAAATGCAGCGCCGCGTCGCGGTTGGTCTCGTTTCGGTGTGAAATATTATCCGGAATCCGGCGGGTCCGGGAAAATTCAAAGCAATGAAAATAGAGCTCTGTACTAATAAAATAGAGTGTCGAGTGTCGCGCAGTCACATATGACATTTGACTTACTCGTATTTTCCCTTTAACAAATCCTTCAGTTTGTCACTAAAGTACTTACGTAAGGCCTTTTATTCGTCTTTGTACATTTGTACACTATGCATGCCATTTGGCATGCATAGTGTACAAATGTACAATTCTTATACTCTCCTTTATTGGTGTTTACCACAGATACGTATTACAATATGTAATGAGATATGCTTAACACAATATATGCGTCTACACTATGTATAGCCTTTTGGCCAACTAAAATAAACGAACTCGATAGGATTTACTTCATGACATCTGTCAATGTCAATAATGACATTGACAGTTACATCTTACTGTTGATATATGTAACAGAAAGATCTTTGTTACACTTTCAAGTAACAACTACTGAACCGATTTTGATCAAATTTGGTATGGTAGTATTATGCATTTCATCCTGAAAAAGTACAGTGTTCTCCTGGGACACTGTATTTACGCGGGCAGAGCCGCGGGCAAAAGCTAGTTCTTTAATAACGGATCAGTCGTTTAGGCGCCACGTTGGAACAAACATACATACATACATAGACTGTCAAAATCTAGCCCTTCCTTAGGGCTTACGGCATCGCCGTAGTCGGGTGATGAAAATATACATCATGTCCATAAAATGTAATGATGAAAATACTGCGCCGTAAGAATTGAGCTTCTGAAAAATAACTGCGTAGTAGACACAACTCTTTCTTTTTATTGACCACATTATTATTCGTGCCAATGAATGAATTTATTTTCTCCAACCAAAAGCCTTCGCTAAACCAATGTAAACAAAGCGATAAAGTAATTTTGTCTCCGTTGTTTACAGACTTTAATATAGCTAATAACCTGCGACGGTTTTCAAGAAGCGCTGTATAATTAGGTGAAGACTGGCTCAAATTGAGTTAGCTGTTTTGGTTCAACCGAATTGTCTTACACTATCAACTTTATCGTGTCGAATATTTATTATGTGATCGATTTACTTTTTCGCCGTATTCAGGATTTTTAACGAGTATCTTTTCTATTCGTTCTTTATCTTCGTTGTTCTAAAATTAAATACTTATAATAGCTTTCCACACCGATGTTGGTGACGGTGACTGGTTTTATTGAAACCAGGCCAGCTACGCGGGAGTTATTTTATAGTGAGCAAGTGTGTGCGCAGTACACACAAGAGCACTCTCTCTTCCTTTTACTCTCGAAACTTAGTAGGACGACACGTGTCGTATAAACGACACGACTGGCGAGAGATCAGGCGCTGGACCGACCTCCGAGTAGAGAACCATGATCTAAACCACTAGACCTAGGCTGTTGAATACTTATTATAAAAATTAAGAACATTTTGATTTTCATCTTTTCTTTATATACATAAATCTTCTGCGCGTGTGTTTGTAATTGAACTCCTTCTGAACGGCTGGACCGATTCCGATGAAATTTTTTGTGTATGTTCAAGTGGATTTGAGAATGGTTTAGATTTACAATTTGGTGCACTGGATGACGAATCAAAAAGTTTGAAATTCTTGTATTTAAGACGTGTGTATAGGACAACGTCGGTCGATGTCGCTAGTATTATGTGAAAAGTTAAGTACTGTACGTCATATTGATTGTGTCTATATTACATCTTATACTTTAAATGAGACAATCTAGTGTATATATAATCGTAATCTAGGAAACAGCTGCAAGTATTTTCGTGAAATTTAGTATGCAGCTAGTTTTGGGGGAGAAAAATCGATCTAGCTACGTTTTATCCCTGGGAATCTGCGAATTTTAACTTATATATGTTTTTTCTTTCGTCGTGCAACAATATATCAATAATTTCGACTCTAATAATGTCAGTCCAATTGGCAGTTTGTTTAATTTTTGCGTTGTTCGGAAATTCGGAATGTGGTGGTTTCCAACCCCGGTAAAATATTTTTGTGATTCTTTTTTTTTATTTATTTACTAGTACTCCGAGGAAATCTCGATTTCCCAGGTACTAATTATATTACTATAACAAAAACGCTCCCTGACCTACCTCGACATAATATTCATTAATGTGACTTTCTAGTCTTCGGGGGTCGCGCATGTCGTAATTAATCCGCCACGGTGAATTTGTTTGCCTTTAAATCACCCCAGGCCGCTAAAAGCCACCGCCGAAAGGGCAAATTAAATCATATAGCGTCTCGATATTTGAAAAGCGCGCCATCCGCAGACGCAAAAAGAATGGCGCTAGTCCTTTGAAAAGTCCATTGGGGTTGCTCTCAAAGCTGTCACTCCCAGAAGGACACTTCACTACGAGCGTAAACACAGATCAACATTAATGCAGCAATGCGGGAGCATCGCAACTTTATTTTCATCTTCGAGGAATGCGCGCTAAGTAAAGCGGCAGTGTACGGCAGACGCGGTCTGTTCTCGTTTGTTTGGGTCGGAGGCGTCATGGCGGCTGGTGAGGCACGCATGCGCAGGGGATTCCTCCCTATTGGCCTAGGATGACGTCATCGGGGTGAACCCGAAGGTTTGAGTACCAACAGTCACCCCGCGGCTGCCGAAGGGTTCGCATGCCTTCCCCGAGACATACAAAACAAATACTGACCATTGTTGACTGTACGTGGTAAACAAAAGAAGTGATAACTCAGTGATTTATGTGTCAATACGCGCAGTCCCGATAACGAACATCCATATCTAAAGGTAACGTTTCTCGCTTTAAAACCGTGTTTATGTAAAAATGTTGTCGCCTTCGAAAGTAATTGCTCTTCGTTCAGGGTTTTACTGCATTACTTGAGATTTTTATGAAACTTTCAATATAACATGGAAAGCCATGGTGTTTTGTTTAAATGAGAGTCGCAATCACTTTGTACGTAACAAATATTTTAGACAACAAATGTGTTGTTTTAAAATATTCACTACATTTTCGAGTTAAAAATCGTCAGTGGGCTTTTCCATTCATTCTTTCCTGAATTTCGTTTTGTCTCGCCCAAAATACTAATCTGTATTCATTTGTTTTTGGTCTGAAGTCAACAACAACAACAACAACACATATTTGGTAATGATAACTACGGTCAAACGATTGGTATTCTGTTACACATTTATCAATGTTCTCTATGGCTTAACTCGCGTCTACTATTAGCTCCAAATATCGAACAAGCCTTATAAATATGCTAGCTGTTTCAATCTGTACACCGTCTTCACCATGTTAGGTCTTGAATTTATAAACTCCTTTCTGAATCTCGTAGCGCCTTCGCTATAGCGGGAATTTCTTTGCAATTTTAAAACCCCGACTCAGCAGTTTAAAAATGTTAGCATGTCTTTCAACAGTCTTTATTTGAACCGTATAATGTTAAAATATGATTTTTATAATTTAAAATTTTCACATAGCCATTGAGAAGTACACAATACGAGTATTATGTATTAGGCATGTAGGTAGTAGATTGGAATTACATTTTTCATCATACATTGGAAGAAAATTAACAATATACTTTCTATACTTGCTTACTTACTTTACTACAATTACTTACATACTAAATTAATAACTAAATATAATTAACAATATACCTTAGTAAATGTAATTTGTAAATTTTGCTCTTTCCTCGCGCTGATAAACATTTTTCACGGGTCTTGAACATTTTCCTGAATTTCCTTATGAAAATGTTTTATGATACTTGAACTCGCGACGATTACGACCTAACAAACCACGACCTCGCGATGGTACGTGAAAGTAAAGTAAGATTAAACGAAATCCCCACACTTCTAGTATAAACGGCTACGTTTATTTACTTTGCGTCTCGTTTTATGCTCGCTTCCATCGTTGGCAAGTAAACGCATCAAGTTTTCATAAAAAAGTATTGAACTATTTACATAATTACATTACAAAACTTAACTTAATTCCCAGTTAACTTAGTGGACAGCCTCCTTGAGTCTCCAGTAACGATAGATCCACTTCGCAGTGACGGCAGTCAATCAACCTGCATTCGCGTTAAAAAAGCCGTCCTTAGATTGAGAAGGCGTTTTTGGTGTTTGTTTGCATTGAATAGGCTTTGAAACTACTGGACCGATTTTGATGTAATTTGGCACAGCATACACTACGGAGTGGGAATATACTACTTTTTATCGCCGCAAAATGTACGCTTCCCGCGCGCGTGTTTTCCTTTTACGAAACATCTACTTATGAATTAAGGGGGGTTGTTAAGTGTAGGAATTCGATTATAATGTATCTATCTATAGGCTCTTTAATATGGGTACACGATAAAATCTTATCCCCGTATCGCCACGGACGATCTCGTTCAGCGGTTCGTTTGTGTTTCTAATGACTTCGTAATAGATATGGAATCGCTGGAGGCTTTATAAAATACCAGCGGACCCACAGACATTGTCCTGTATGTCTCAAATACAAAAATTTCAAAGTTTCTTTTAATAATCTGTAAAACATCATCATTCTCGCATCCACTTAAAAGCACAAAAAAAATTTCATCAAAATCGGTTCAGCTACATAGACAAGTTCAATTATAAACACACGCCCTGAAGATTTATACATAGTATAAAGATTTATCGATAGTGTTACAACTGTAGCAGCAAGAAAGGATGGCCCGCTTTACAGCTCACGTTGATTAAAAATAATCTCTCTACAATGAAATGGCAGCACAAACTGAGGAGTAAGTGTGAAAAATTGAGTTTTCCATGTAGTATTTTAAAATATGCAAAATATTACAATACAAAAACTTAATTGCTATGTACATTTTAGTAACTAACAACTAGTAAAGGCTTCTTTTCTGAAATAATAAAGGCATCTTAAGTTACGAGTCGGCACGTAGGTTTCAACCTGAAAACAACGCAGTACCTACAGAATACGTAGGTCGCGGTCGTAGGTATCTTCAAAACTACTACTCACTCCCGTAGGTCGTAGGTACCTTCAAAACTCCTACTCACTCCCGTAGGTCGTAGGTACCTTCAAAACTCCTAATCACACCCGTAGGTCGTAGATACCTTCAAAACTACTTTTTAATTTATTTAGTCGTCCACATAATATTTTTTTTTTCCACTTAGCGGACGACTAGCACGGTCCACTAATTTTATTTTATTCGTCCGTTTGGAAGACGATTAGTATATATTTTATTCGTCCATTTAACGGACGGCTGCACGATCCAATACTTATTTTTCTTCAAAGTAATGGAAATCGAAGTAAAATAAAAGCATTGTCACTTATCGAACCTAACACGATAAAGCGTATTGTTATTTCGCATAAGCAGGATGTGCAATATGAGTATAATATTTCATGACGTTTGATATGATCTCGTGTGGGGCTAACACGGGAACCCTGTGGGGTAAATACGGGAATTTCGGGATAGATGCGTTACCACGCTCGCTTTTCATCTCAGGAAGTGCTCTGTGAATATTGGGCAAAACAATTTTAAAATAGGATTTCAAGGGCCATTATAGGATAAAAGGTATTTTAGTTAAACAGATTTTGTTTTAACCTGAAAGTGGCAACAGAATTAGCGAGGCTTTTAGTGCCAGATAGTTTTCGACGATTCAATACCGTTTTTTGCATCGGAAAAGTGCAAAGCGAGCGAGCCAAAGAACACTGGGCTTTTTCTGTGGAACAATTTGCTACGGCGACCAAAGACAAAATTAGTCTAGATGCGAGCGTGATTACACCTGGATTACAATGACACAGGTCGCATATCTGCAGGAGGTGGGGCAAATTCTCATGAATTTTAATTCATTTCTACGAAAACTCATATAAATTATGATTAAAAGTATATTGATTATCTCTAAATTAAAATAATTAGAGGAAATGAAATGCGAATGAAAATTGGACAATCTAATAGTGTTTTGGTTTGTGGTCGACACTTTTTTAAACAGCGGGTCATAAACGCCCAAGGTCTGTTGTTAGTGAAATTTTAAGGTAAATTTTCCATTTACAATTCACATAAGTATCAAAATTTTCTCGTTTAGTCATCAACAAGTTAATTGACACAAACAGAGCGCTTCGGTTACACTATTCCCAACTAATTTGAATCAATATTAAGATCACGTTTTAGATATTCCGCAAGGTAACGCGATCCGGGGCGAAATTAATGTCTCCCACCCCGGCGAATCCATCTCTGACCTAACTAACCATTACTAGCTTTTCCATCCCGTTTGAATATTCAAAAGAACAAAACGTGCAATGTATATAATGCTGTTTTTCGTTAACGCGAAGCTAATTCTTCTATCGGGAAGGGGATTATTTGGATAACCCTTGAGTTTAAAGGGATATGAACTAGGGACTGAACCTCTATTATGCGTCTGTTTTTCTTTTATGGCTTTTTACAAATCAAACTTACAGGAAGCAATACGTTTTATTAGGATAGGAGTTAAGTGGTTTATTTTATTCGTTAATTAATATGTTTCATGTGTGTAGAGAAGGGTCAGGTAGAGTTTTAAACTTTACTAATATTATAATTATGTATGTTGTGTTGGAGTTTTAATTTATTTTTCAAGTTAAAACCTTACGTAACAAAAACGGCATAGTGTCGCATTACTTTCACAACCTCGTAACTACGAAACTACAACTTTTCAGTTGAGTAAAAAATCTGAATAATTTCAGATTCTATTATGACGTGGATTTATTTAAAATGAGGTAGGTTATGTACACACAATATACGTGCAGTTTACCTACACCTATTAATTTTCTCTTTTTGACTTCGGAGATCCAGGGGTAAACGCGATAAGTAGTAACATATGTCCTTCCGTGTAGTCTACTCTACATCTGTTCCAAATTTAATCAAAATCGGTCCAGCAGCTTCAACGCAAACACATCTTTCCTCTTTAGTATATTATTAAAGTATAGAAGTATATATAGATAGAAATTAGGTGTATAATACACAAAGTAAAGGTTTTTCTTGCAAAACACTTAATAGGTAATTCCAGAATTATATAAGCCAGAAAGTACAAATATGTATATTTTGTTGATAATTCACAATATATTTTAACTCAGAAGTTAAGGAGCTCCTAATCAGAAACGAATTTAATCAATTGGCTATAAGATCGATCTGAGCTCAGCTGACAGACTGGGTGTAATGGCTCCTAATTTGATTGGCACAGATGGTATTAAGGTGCAATGGATTAAGGGTATGTTACACGAGTTCTTTTTGCAGAAAGTTTACTAATATAAATGTGAAAGTTTGTGAGATTGTGGATGGATTGATGGATGTTTGTTACTCTTTCACGCAAAAACCACCGCACGGATTTCGATGAAATTTGGTATGGTAGTAGTTTATGCTCTGGATTGACACATTGGCTACTTTTTAATTCCGAAAAAGTAGTGTTCCTGCGGGATACTGTATTTACGCGGGCGGAACCATGGGAAAAAACTAGTAATTTATAAATACTGTTGTCCGTCACTTCGTTTGCGTAGAACGAAGCGTTTACGTAGCATTTCGCAGCATGATATTATCTATACATACAATTATTCAAAAGTTTTAAACTATAGCCCGACTACGCAAATAACTACAATTTTTATAAAAAATCATAACCCGACTACGTAAATTATACAGTCTATGTTACCTGGGCTATTATTACGGATCTATTGACACCTCACTTATTAAAATCGGATTAGTATTTAGGCGAACAAATATCCATCCATACATACACATAATATAGACAACCAAAATCATTACCCTTCCTTTTGGCTTCGCCGTAGTCGACTAATAAGTAAAATTCAAGTGTCTGTTTTTAATTTTAAATTAACAGCTTTTCAATAATTGCATATTATACCTGCCTGCCTATTGCCTGCTATTATAGATGCCTGCGACTTTATGAGCGCAAAAAGAGATCTCGCAGGAACCGTACATTTTGACGACATAAAGTAGCCTATATCCTTCTCCGCGGTCTACTTTATATTTGTGCCAAATTTCATGATGATCGGTTAAACAGGTTGTACGTGAAAGAGAAACAACCAATCAAGCAAACTCACTTCACTAAAATTTATAATATTAACTATATAACTGCTGGTCTCAATTGCCACTTCAAGTGTTTCGTATTACAGATGTACGCAACACCAGAGGAGTTACTAGTGTAACTCCTCTGGTGTTGCGAGTGTCCATGGGCGGCGTTAATCGCTAACCCCCAGGCAATACGTCTGCTCGTTTCCTGGTCCATTTCATAAAAAAGATGTTGCGGTGTTTTACTATCTACTCAACTTTATGTAAATGTAATTATGATTAAATAGAAACATTATAATTACAACATTATATGACAGGCGGGCGGCATGCGGCCCGACCTATCTCCTTGCGGCCCGCGACAGTTTTGAAAATGAAAAAGCCACAAAAATTGTCCCTATATATTTCACATATTACACATATTGATACACATTATACTTATATACCTAAATATTAAAATTACAAAATTAAGCGAACGCAAAAGTAGCGAGCGCGCCTTCCTACAATAGGTAGATGGTATCAATTAGATACAAAATTTTTAACAAGTGCAGTCTCGCCATTATCTATTTTGTCACTAAGTATACCCAAAGGTATCCGACCCCTGTTTTAAGATAAGAAGAATGATATTTTAATCGAATCTCAATGAAAAACCCTGCATAGATACGACAATTTCATTGAATTCCACACACGAATCTTCAATTTTTCTCGCAAAAGTTACTACTTTATGTATCGTCTTAGATCGAATAAACCCTCTTCCTTCTAAGTATCTCTTCATCAGTGAGTGTTAGAAGTCAATACGGAAGAAAATGAACATAGATTGCTTCCCTTTTACTGCGGACACGATAAACCACTTACTTCATTTGTCTGTATTTAGTGTTTAGTGTCTAATAGTTCGTCGCACTTTCCGACCCCCAAGTTAAAGGATATCAAGTAAAATACTTTGGTAAATAAAGCATAGTTATTTAGATATGTAGTTAATAGAATAAGACGTTACTTTGCTGAAATCCATAGCATATAATTTATGTCATATTACATCTAGCAATATCCCGCGAAAAAATACCTTGTGTGGGCACGATCTTGATGGCATTGTTGCTTGTGTGGTCGTGGTGTTTGCACGATCTTGTGATTCTGAGCGTACGCATAAGCAGTGTGGGAGGAGGGAGGTGCTTTACGTATGCTTATGCTTGCACTCACACATTTGTATCACACTTTGTAGGAGTTGCAGGTTGTAGCCATTTTTTTCGCGCGATGTTGCCAGATAAAATAGTAATTAAATTGTATAGGTATTTATGTTTATTCATATTCTTCTCTGTTAATTATCCTCTGTTAATATGAACAGAAGAGAAACCTTCAAGTTTTTAGTGTTCCGTATCCAAAGGGTAAAAATATTACTGATACATCGCTGTCTGTCCGTCCTGCTGTATGTCACCAGACTGTATCTCGTGAACCGTCAACCGTGATAGCTAGACAGTTGAAATTGTCACAGATGATGCATTTCTGTTGGTTGCTATTAAGGGGAGGCAAGGGATTATTTTTTTGCTGTTGTGTACGGACACCTTCGTGCGCGAGTCCGACTCGCACTTGGCCGATTTCATATAATACGAAATACCTATATCATTTTTTAATACAAAATTCCTAGTTGATTTGTGTTCCACATTTTCTGAATTATCTGATCCAAATGTTGTTAAGTCCTCGAGATGTGTAGGTACTTCTTACATAAACCAAGATCAAATTAATAGCGCTTCAACTAATCTGTATCGTAAAGTTAAGTTTAATCGTTATATTTATATAGTACCATAAATTGTATGAGTAAGCTTACTGAGCCTGCAGTGACCACACAAATCATGTCACTGAACCGTTGAAAGAAAAAAATATGGCGTCCTTATTATCGCCGCTAATAATTATAATAAGCAAATTTAAAAATAAGTAACCCCCGAAACGAATGCACTGAGCGAGTTGATGATGATGAATTATTGCTAAGAACAGTCTTGATCATGTCAGCAAACAAAAAAAAACTAGAACAAACTCGGTTCATCCATTTGGGAGCTACAACGCGACGGACTGACACACACAGAGAGACAGACAGACACGTCAAATTTATAACACGCCTCTGATTTCGTTGGGAGTCAATATAGTTTCTTAACAAACAAGTGACAAAAGCCAAAATACTGAAATAGTTATTTTCATTTAACACTTCAAAGGTAATAAATAAATAGACATACGAATCGATTTACATGAATCTTGATTTTTTTTGAATAAAGAATAAACAGTTTATATACCTGCCAATAAGAAGCTACCGAAATCTATGTTGCTGATCATTCTGTTTACGAGACACCTTCATATTTTGAATGAAGAATATACACGGCAGGATCACTAAAATCAACGAAAACAGGTCCTACAATACATCTAAGGCGAAGAGTGAAAGAGAAAGCAAATCCATGTCTTTTCCCCATTGTCACTAGATTTTTGAACTTTGGTCGTTTTTTTATACGACGTGCGAAATACGACTTTGTTTCAATGTAAATAAGTGACATCTTAAATTGATAGCAATATAAATTGTGTACGGAAAGTATTAAACAAAAACTAAAGACACCAAGAGAAATTAGTCATGTGAGACTATAACTATTAGACATCGTGAGGACGGACGTCGTATGGAACAAGAAACGATATATTATATCTTCTCCTCCTGTAATAATAGCCAAAATCACAATTCTCGAAATGAACTTACACTTCTATTGAATTATAAATGGATCGTCTTCATATCATAAACAGATTTTTGGAGTTTGGACCAATCAAAACGGGTTTGACGTGTATTAGAGTAAAATATAGCAATTTTAACATATCGGGACTGGATCGTAACTGTTTCATTGCAGGATTTAATTACTAGAATCGGAACCGGAATCGGAACCTTCAGGAATCAGATATTTATAATATACTTTAAACAAGACAATCTTGTATGTATATAATCGGAATCTCGACAACGGCTGCAAGTATTACAATGAAAATTAGTGCAGTTAATGCAGTGAGTTTTGGGGGAGAAAAATCGATCTAGCTAGGTCTTATCCCTTAGAAACTGCGCATTTTTAAGCAATATATGTTTTTTATTTCGTAGTGCAACAATCAATCATTTCAATCAATCAATAATTTCGACTCTATAACGTCAGTCTGATTAGCAGCTTGGTATGGGTACCTATGTATATTTTTGTGTTGTTTGGAAATTTGGAACGTGGTGGGTTCAAGTCCCGGTCAGATAAAAATACTTGAGATTCCTATTTTTTTTCTTTTATATTTTTTATATATATTTTAAATTATTTTATCGTTCTACTAAAACTCCGAGCAAAGCTCGGTCTCCCAGGTACTAATTATTTACCAGATATTGTCCCTTTTGACATTAAAGTAATCATCATTCTAATTTATAACCCTAAATTACGTCGCAAAAGCTGTGATAAATATATAAATTACGCTTAATCCGTTAAGCGATTTATCACGTAGTGAGCGAACGTTTTAGCGCGTTTGGCCTCGGGCGGCGCGCGATTGAAAAATTGTAGCCCGGGCCTAATACGCCGCGGGTGGCGGAGGGTTGGAATCTTATCACTGCTCTGTGGAGCGAAACGTCGGGAAATGTGTGCAAATATTGTTTTTTAACTGTGCGTAGGAAAATATTGAAAGCGGGTGTAGTTTGTTTTTTATTCAATACATTTTGTAACTCAACTTAATATTAAGTATATTGTAAATAGGAATGTTGCTTTCTTGAACAACAATCTTGATTATTTAGCCCCGATTTCATCAAATTTCTTCGTTAAACTCGGATTCGATCTCTCTCTCTGTCATTCAATCTTAGAGCGGGACAGACAGATCTTCAACCAAAGCTCAGCGTTAAACGCCGTTTCAATACGTTGGAGGAATTTGAGCTTAATGATGTGGTATTTAGTTGCAAAAAGATGTTTTTAGTTATAACATAGAAAAGACGTGTTTACATACTACTGAATTTCTTCAGTTACAAAATTGTTAAAAGCTTAAAAATATTTATATATATATATATATATATAAATATGTATATATATAAATATGTATATATATATATATATATATATATATATATATATATATATATATATATATATATATATATATAACACTATATAACTATATAACAAACATCCACGCTTTCACATTTATAATATTGGTAAGGATAACTTAAAATATGACAAAGCAAGGTTTAGCTACTTGTTTTTAAGAACTTGTTTTTATTGAAAACTTGTCTCAAACGATTTTAATTCGGCATTTCGGAGACACGTACCACTTCTCCCTCAACCGCGTCTGTCTATTCACAGTTTATGAATAAAATATGTCGGGGTAGTGCGAGGTAGCGGTGCACCAGACCCGGTCAGATGATCCGACGTCTTGCATTCAGATGGCATGCATTATAGGATATGACACCATATAGTTTAGATTTAGACACCATATATATGTTTACTTAAGTAAGGGTCAGTTACCACCGCAATGATACACGGCACTGCATTTAAAAAATAGCTATAAAAAATTTAACTTTATTCACTACAAAAAAGATAGACGTTTAATATGACATCAGTCATATATATATATATACGGTCCGGTCGAACTACCGGACCGACTGAACGTGTTCAATGCGCATAACTACCATTCGTGGAGTATTGAAAATCCACACCTTCGTTCGAACTACCGGACCGACTGAACGGCGAGGCCTACTTGCAATTTCTACGACGTGATCTCGGCGTCTTATTAGAAGATGTAGACCTACTAACGCGGAGAAATATGATTTTTCAAAACGACGGCGCTCTATGCCACTTTGCTAGAAATGTTAGACGACATTTGTCTGAAACATTTCCAGGCAGATGGATCGGTCGTGGACGGCCCATTGCGTGGCCGCCACGGTCCCCCGACTTGAACCCCATAGATTTTTTCGTCTGGGGATACTACAAGGAATTAGTATACGCCAAGGACATTACAAACGTCACAGTGTTAAGAACAAAATTAAGACAAGCAGAAGAAAAAATAAAAAAACAACAGAATTGCATTTATAAATTTAAAAGAAAACTTTTTTAGACGATGTAGAATATGTATTGAGCACGAAGGTCGTCATTTTGAAAACTTTCTTTAAGCGATCGAATAATAAATACTTTGAAAATAGCGTTTTGTTTCATTTATTCTTAGTTATAATAAACCTTCAAAGGTTATTAAAGATGGCAGCAGGAACAGTTATTTTTGACCTTCAAATAATTCATTTTTAGCTTTTCTACAATCATTTTTGGTTTTTTAATAAATAATTGGAATTTAAAAAAAAAATATTCAGATGTCGAGTTTTATGAAATTTTCACCTCGCTGTCTTTGATGGCCGATTTAAGCCAAAGTAGCCCTATTAAGTACTTTTCTTTTAAATTATTATGAAAGCAGAGAGTCAAGAGAAGTTTTTACATATACTTAGAAACCATGAATTCGCCTGTTTAGATTTTTAATCTAAAGTTGAATTTTTAAGTAATTATTCACTAACATTAAAATTTTGACTTTACACTACTGTTTTCTAAATTTTCACCAAAGTTACGAAGCTGATTATTTTAGACATAAAAGTACCATTTAAGATTATTCAGTAGCAAAAAGAAAAACATTAAAATGTTTTCTACTTTTTTTTATTTAAATTTTTAAGTTTTTTAGATCGAAATTTTTCAAAAAGTCTGAAAAAAAATTATAACTCGAAAACTACGAATAATCGCGGAACATACATGGGGGACACCCTGTATATATATATATATATATATATATATATATATATATATATATATATATATATATATATATATATATATATATATATATATATATATATATATATATATATATATATATATATATATATATATATATATATATATATATATATATATATATATATATTCTTACACTGCGCATGCGCTGTGCATCGCGGTACAACCTGACATTCGAACTCTTACAACGAAACGTGTGTCTTCTTGTGTAACGATTAAAGTTCAATTTTAAATGGCTATCTTAAAAATGTAGTGCCATGTCACGTATCGTGTCGTTTCGGTGTGAATTGACCCTAAGTGTAGGCCTGGTTACTTGCAGGGGTAGGTTCAAAAACGTGTAGTTTTATCATAGCAAAATGTACGGATCTTGTGAGATTTGTTGATTTTTGGGATTTGTTGAAAAATTCGATTAACATAAGACATTCGTATATCATCAACAGGATTTTTGTGTTTTGCGCCATCACTATGCTAAGACGGATATATCGAATTTTCTATAGATCGGATGTGGCGTGTCTGTCCTTTTATTATACCTGTGCTATTCACTCAGACTCAGGAGTATAGTCCTGACTCCCGGCCACAAGCGAACTGGAATAATAATGAACCATGACTGGGAAATACTATAATGCACTGGAAATCCTATTAATTTATCTTTAGATCTAACTCCAGATAGTTTAATGAATTGGAAAATGCATGTAGTAAATTTATTTGGTTTGTAGTCTACTGGCTAGGTACTAGCTTGTATACTACTACTATTATAAATGTGAATGTTTGTGAGGATGGATGGATGGATGTTTGTTACTTTTACACTCAAAAACTACTGGACGGATTGCGATGAAATTTGTTATGGTAGTGGTTTAGGCTCTGGATTAAAACATAGGCTACTTTTTATCTCGAAAAACTACAGTATTTCCGTGGGATTACACGGGCGCGGGAAAAAGCTAGTCATATTATATACGTATTTTACAAGTATTTAATATTTATATGGAGAAATGATAATTTTTCTTCCGTTGTTTAATGAAAAATGAAAATGTAATAACGTCTACGTACTACCCATATGCCTAATACATAATACTATGTACTTCTCAATAGCTATGTGAAAAAAGATAAATTGTAATTATTATTTTTAAACAAAAAATTAAACCGACTTCCAAAGTAACAATACACAAAAAGTATGAAACAAATCTATTTTGTAAATAATAATTAGTGATATTTGATAAATTAATTATTATATTAATACATTTTAAGAATGTTTAAAATAAACGATCGAATGTATAATTGAATACTCGCCAAGCTTCCAATAGGTATTGTAAATAAGATGATGATGATGATTACTGTAAGTTACAAAGTGGTATATGCTAGCAGTTCTTTAAACAATACCGTAATTTCCAAACGCGTATCTTTAAAGACTGAGGAGTTCTGTTCAGTGCTTTTAGATCCAGGGTATACCTTGCAAAATCTTATTTTTTGGTAGCATATGCTTGGGTTATTTCAGGAAAAGTCAAAATCACTATATGTGTCCATATAAATTTCGAGGAATTCCCTCGATTCCTCATGGATCCCACCATCATTAGGTTTCCATTTTAGTCACTCAAGGACCAATTTCGAATTATACCCTTTACAACTACAAAAGAATATTGCAAATATTTCCATAAACGGCAGAGTAATGATCAAAGATATCCGTGTCGGTGTAAAATACTATGAGAAGTACCTATTATATCATCATAACGTGATGAATGATGATGTATGGTGTGATGATGGTGGTGATGATGAAAATTACTGTAATGGACATAGTGGCATATGCTTGGAGTTTTTTTAAACAACGCCGAAATCCCAAAACATGTATCTATAAGGAGTCAGGAGTTCAGTTCAGTACTTTTGGATCCAGGGTATACCTTGGAGTAAAATCTTACTTTTTGGTAGCATATACTTGGACTACTTCAGAAAAGTCGAAATCACCATATGTGTCCATATGAATTTCGAAGAGTTCCCTCGATTCCTCTTGGATTCCATCATCAGGTCACCACCGTTGATCATACAAAAAAAAAAGTAAATAAATAAATAAATAAATAAATATATATATATATATATATATATATATATATATATATATATATATATATATATATATATATATATATATATATATATATATATATATATATATATATATATATATTATTTAAAAATATATATACAGCCGAACGTATAACCGCCTCCTTTTTTTTCCGAAGTCGGTTAAAATCATATTTTAGCATTGACCGATTTATGCCCTACCATTGAAATAAATACTGTTTATATACATACATATTAATACTTAAAGACTTGCCAACATTTTAAAACTGGTGTCTGGGTTTTAAAATTGCAAAGAAATTCCTGCTACAGGCGCTATGAGATTCAGAAAGGAGTTTATAAATTTAACACCCAAGACGGTGAAGACATTGAAGGTTTACAGATTGAAGCAGCTAGCATATTTATAAATCTTGCTCTATATTTGGAGCTAATAGTCTACTATTACCTCCAAATATAGAGCGTGCGTCTACGCAGGGAGTATAATAATAATTATAATCTTTATTGATAATAACAGGTTGGTACATAATACAATATTAGCAAGTATAAGAAATCAAATACTATCTTAATTGCATACAAATATGATGTTACTTAAGTACCTAAACTAGGCCACCGAAGCAAACTGTTCTTATAGGAGGTAAATGCTACTGATACTTTTCTTAACACAAATATTATGACAATCTTTTAAGCATTGATCTATTATCACAGGGACGACACTCTCTACAAATGACAGCTCGAGCACCAGTGAATGTCAGCCATGTTAACGTAAGCCTAAGGTTGACACCGAAATAATTTTAAATGTCGTGACAGATAAATCTATCATAAATATTATGAAATTACATTATCAATTATGTCAATTGTCAAAGCACGAAACGGCCAGCGGTCAGCCCCGTGCACGAGAGTCCTGGCTTGAAAAACTCACGTCCCGCTCGCCGCGCGCACCCTCCGCACGACAGCTTGCAGCTATGGTTGCGTAGATAGAAGAGCCACGCACACATAGCTGCGAGCTGTCTTTCGTGTAATACATAGACGTAACTATTATAGACGAGGCATTTCGAGTCAAAAACTGTCTCCGCTTAAATGGCCCCACTTTTGGGGTTATTTGGGCCATTTTCACATTTGACGTATGGTGAAATCAAGATGGCGTAACTTTTTCTTCTACGAAGATTTGTTCTGTCAAATGTACGTCATAGCCCATACTTATTTTGAAATCATTGAATATAATAATATATTCTTTGCTTATATTCTTTGTTACAACGCGACGTTAAGTTACTACAAACCAAGGTTGGCAAAAAATCTACAAATAGTACAGTAGGGTTGGCAAAATCAGTAATCTACAATGGAATCACATCATGTACCCCAACGGGAAGCCCCACAACTAAACACTTATTACGCGGGAGAGGCGGCACATTCCTTTTAATATTTTATGTACCGCCGCTGTTGTTTATACTCCGTGTACGAACACGAAATCTTTACGGTTTACATCCATGATCGAATACCGAAATACAATTGATAAATTATGGTTTTAATCTAATCTTATCTAACCTAATGAACTTGATATTAGTGCGGTTTAAAAATTAACCTTAATACCGACGTTTTTATTAAGTATGACCTAACGATTTAAATAAATTTTTTCATATAAAAAGCTACTTATATTACTTTAGTGACTTATAAGTCTAAAAAGTAGTTTTTTATATGAAAAAATTTTAAAACTTTAATATATATATATTAAAGTTAGACATATGCTGTCGCTGAATTTTTTTGTAGGCATTAATTTTATCTAGGACTTAATCATATATCTCCCATCATTAAGGCAGCGTTCGTATGAAACGTTACCATTTTTTTTCCGACTTACTTTGCACATCCGTCTACAACGAAAAATTATTTTCATTTTTTCGTGTTAATATATTATAGCCTATGTTACTCACAAATAACGTATCCTTCTATTGGTAAAAGAATTTTCAAAATCGGTAGTATGTAAACTTTTTAAATACAAAACAATATAATAATACAACAATACAACCTCACAAACTCACAAACTTTACCTCTTTATAATATTATATACATTGCTACTTTTTGTCCCGATATAGTACAGTGTTCCCGTGGGATACTGTACTTACGCGGGTGGAGCCGCGGGCAAAAGCTAGTAAGTAACATATAATTACTTGCTCTATTCAATTTTAGTCTTTAGTTTTAAGATGAATTAATAAGCTTATATTATGTAGCAATACATCGTATAAACACATGTTTATTCGGAATTTCTCTTCAATGTTACTATGACTGATAAAACCGACTTAGGGCTCAGTTTTAGTACCTACCTGCTGTTGCTCTGGGTTTTCAGTCTCACCAACGAAATCAAAGTTCCGTTGGAGACATGCAAAACTTATTGAAATCAGGTTAGAAACTTTTCAGCCAAAACAGAAACAAACAGATGGACGAGTTTATCTTTAGATTGCGCACCACTTTTGAACCTTATTGATATAGTGATAAAGTTGAACTGCGGCGTATTATAGGCAACTGTACAGTGTACATGCTAGCGGGAAAATACTGGCAAATAGTGAAGCTATCTGCTAAATATTCAGATAGTTGCATGAGAGACGTGGGCGCCCGAGGGCAAGTAATTTGTAAACGTGACGGGTTCATCTGTTTCCATCCCAATGTAATAAGTATTTTTGAGTGGTTTTCATTTAGAGATTAAGAGATAAATGTAGGATGTTGACACAAGTGATACAAAATGTGTAAAAAAAATGCATTTTAAAAATGAAAATCTGTCACCGTACCAAATGAGATAAAATAAGATTGTTTCTTAAAAAGACCTTTTAAGAAATCTTATCTTATTATTAAATTGATCGATTAATTATAAAGTTTAAAACATACTAAGAAACACAACTGCCTTTGTGATACGTAGAATTGTTCGTAGAAGTAGAATTAATTTGCATTTCAAAATACGACAAATTATTCAATTTTCTTTACCATATCCGTAAAATTAATTACGCAAATCTGTCATTGAAACGTGTAGGTTTCATTACGCTGCCCATTTTGAATTCCGAGCCCATGTGAGGGCAAACATATTTTAATGACGTGCCGCCTGTTAAAATTTTTAGCAAGCGATATCCGAGCGTAATTGCTATATTTTTTCTAAAGGCTAAATTAACATTAATGCGCAGTGCGGAAAATGTTGTCTTTGCGTCTACCATCGATCCAGCTGTGGCTTGGTAGTATTGTGAATACATTTAAATGTAAGTTAATTTGTATCCATGTATAAGGTATTTCTATTAAATAGTTTAGAATTTGTTAGGGTTCTTTTGCCTCTTAGATACGCAATAAAATATGTAAATTATGTACATGGAATGTAAAAGAAATATAAACAATTGTGTCAAACCAACACCTACTGTTATTATTACAAACGAATGGTAATATGAGTTATTAATCTGAGGCAGTAAAAGTTTATGTAAAACAATCGGTTGTCTGTAAAGTCGGTTTACTGACGAAAGTTGAACGTGACAACGTCATAATAATAAATGGAACGCCTCAGAGCGAGGTAACGCCGCATGAGTCATGTTTTTTCGTGCGTGCAGCCGGCTCCATCGAATTATAAGACGTTGTCACGTCAAAAAAAACTTTATGACAAAATTAGGGTACAGATTGTTAAAGCGATGTAGATACCTTCAAAAAGATCATGGTGGCAGCAGAGTTGGCCTAGAATCTCCCGGCGATCCGATCGTGCATTAGAAAGATATTATAGCGTTACTGTGACAGATGAAAAGACGTACATTGGACTTCTACGGTTAACCGTGCCAAATTTTTGTACTCCTCCATTTGCATATTTGCTGTAAAAAGGAGTAACAAGTTTTCGCTTCACCTATATATTATATAATATGATATCGCTTAGTTGTTTAATACGGAAAATCGGTAACGGTTTGATATTAGTTTGTTTCATTTACATCACCTGTGTTTAAATAATAGCAATATCACATTTGATTCTTTGCAAATTATTAACCTTATTTTATTTAAATAAGAACGCCTCTTTAGTAGCTGTTTCACAAAACATATACTTATATATGAAAGAACGAAATATTTTTCATCATACCCTATAAACAAAAAATATTTTGTTCTTATATTACTTCCAAATATAAGAGGTTTCCCAAAACTATAATATTTGAAGTCTGATATATGCCACGATTCTACGGGTTGGCACCAATATAAAAATGCAAAGCAGAAGTAAACACGAAACGGGGACACATTCGCTTACGAAATGTCGAATACAGACTAAGTACTAGCACAATGCCTTAGAATACAGCCTTCCTTTGCAGAGGCTTACAAAAAATTTGGCGCGTGTCTAGGAGTGCTACCTCGAGATGTTTTATTTATTTGCTGCTTTTACCTAGTATCACGCTGAAAGAGAACCTCTACCTGTGTTGTAATACGAAGCTTTACAGAATATGGTATCTTTAGGTCACGAGCGATGCAGTGGTTACGAGCAACTTGACATAGGTTTTATTCGTGGTAAACGAGTTCCATCAAATTTTATTGATTCAATATTAGTATTGTTTCGCCTTAGGGTCAGTTCACACCGCAACGATACGCGGCGCTGTAGATAGCTATTCAAAATTTGACTGTATTCATTACACAAAAATGTACACGTTTTGTATGAAATCAGTGACACATTGCACATAATATGTACAGTGCAGCTGTGCAGCGCGGTGCTACCTGACATTCGAACTTTTACAATGAAACATGTATCTACTTGTGCTGTGTAAAAGTTCAATTTTGAATACCACCTTAAAATGCAGCACCGTGTCGCGGATCGTTTCGTTTCGGTGTGAATGAAACCTTAATGTTAATGTGAACAAATGGTTTTTTTATCCCCATCATAATATTTTATTCGTTAGCCGCTATTCATACGAGCACTTTAATTTAGTGAAATGTGCTTGAAAAGGTCTAAACGAGGTGTAGATTAGTTCATGTGTGTATGTCGTATTTAAAGTGCAAAATATTACATAACCCGACTTATGCGCTTTACTGGATGTAAATTGATTTACAGACCTTTGTAGGTCAGGGTCTAACTAGAATTAAGTCGTAACTTGATTAAAATAAGAAAGTTATATTATAAGGATTTTTGAGTAGAGTGTAGGATTCGTTAATACTTTCCTGTCTTAAAATCCTGTACCGAAACGTTTTGTTCAAAAGAATATTGTAATAAAAGATACCACAGTTCGCAGTAGATAATAATCTATAGCTATTGTATACGAGGGCGGGTCAATAAGTCCGTGACTTTCGGAATAAAACACAGATTTTTTGATAAATAAATCATTTTATTTTTCAACGTAGTCCCCCTTGACCTCTATACACTTTGTCCAACGCTTCTCCAATTTTTTTATCCCTTCCAAAAAATATGATTTGTCGAGGTCCTCAAAATAAGCCTTTGTTTGCGAGATGACTTCATCATTGGAGTCAAATCTTTTTCCACCGAGCCATTTTTTCAGGTTTGGGAACAAGAAGTAGTCACTCGGAGCCAAATCTGGAGAATAGGGTGGATGTGGGAGCAATTCATAGCCCAATTCATGGATTTTTGCCATGGCAACTGCACATGTGTGCACCCTTGCATTGTCTTGGTGAAAAAGAACATTTTTCTTCGCCAAATGAGGTCGGTTTTTTTTCAAATCCTCATTGAAGCGGTCCAATAAGTTGGCATAATATTCCCCATTAATTGTTCTTCCCTTTTGAAGATAGTCAATGTGGATTATCCCACGTGCATCCCAAAAAACAGTCGCCATAACTTTATTGGCTGACAAACCCACCTTGGCCTTCTTTGGCGCCGATTCACCCTTAGAAACCCACTGTTTTGACTGTTGTTTGGTCTCTGGTGTGTTGTGATGGATCCATGTTTCGTCCACGGTTACAAAACGGCGCAAAAACTCCTCCATATTGTGATTAAACAACGCCAAACCTTCCTGTGAAGTTGTTACTCGATTGCGTTTGTGGTCGACTGTGAGCAAACGCGGCACCCATCTTGCGGAAAGCTTTCTCATGCCCAAGTGATCATTCAAAATTGAAACCACTGAGCCATGCGAGATGCCTATGGCTTCCACAATCTCTTGCACTTTCAATCTTCGGTCGGCCAACACCATATCGTGAATTTTTTCGATTGTTTCGGGTGTAGAGACCTCAACTGGGCGTCCAGGACGTTCGGCATCTTCAGTGCTTGTACGGCCACAACGAAATTCAGTAAACCACTTTTTTACCATTGAAATCGATGGTGCAGAGTCCCCATAGTATTTATCAAGCTTAGCCTTGGTCTCGGTAATGGTTTTTTTTCGCAAAAAATAATGCTTAATAAGCACACGAAATTCACTTTTTTCCATTGTTTCCTTAAGTTACTGGATAGTCTGATAAAGATAGCTGTAAAACACAAACTAACTGACGCAGCAAGTTCAAATTTTGATAGGAGTCAACTGACAGATGCCTGTTGACAGGAGTAGTGTTGCTTTTTCAGTAAGGAGGTTAGAAATTCAAAAAGTCACGGACTTATTGACCCGCCTTAGTATTTTACAGAGAAAATATTTGTTTGTTTGTTTGCATTGAATAGGCTCCAAAACTACTAGACCGATTTTGGAAAAAAATGGCCCCGACATAGATTAGACTACGGGGAAGGACATAGGCTACTTTTTATTGCGGAAAAATGTACGGTTCCCGAGAGATTACCTAGCGGACACGTAGTCGCGGGCGACATCTAGTAATTAGTATGTGTCACCTCACACCGAAACATTTCCTTGCAAGAGTGGTGAACGCTATGCAGAGCAGTGCAGTTAGTTAATCGAACTCTTGCAATTAAACTTCTTGTCTAGTGAAGAAAGTTTATTTTTGAATCGCTATCTTTAAAATGCAGCGCCGCGTCGATTATTGTCTCGTTTCGGTGTGGACTGACCCTTAGGCTGGTTTCACCGGAAAGATGCTACGCCTCACAGAAAACCGGCGCGAAATACCTCGGTATCGGCCCAACGCGAAAGGCTGTGGGCCTTAGGGGCATATAAGACAATGCATGTATACCTAAGACTAGAAACGTATAAGATCTTAACATTAAGACTAACCTAGCCTAGGGTGGTGATGCTGATGAAATCTAAGCCTGCTATTATGTTACGGTTTAACTCGTTCAACAAACAAATCCATTTTCCAATTTGTTTTCATTTATTCAGATTGGCTTAATCGGATTTGTACTGCTAAGAGCTAGCAGTGTTTGTTATATTTTTATACACTTCCAGTTTTTGTTATCCAAATTTTATGAAACACTGTTGTTGTTAACTCACTTTCCTACTACTATTATAAATGTGATGGATGTTTGTTACTCCTTCACGCAAAAACTACTGAACATATTTCTACGAAATTTGGTGTGGTAGTAGTTTAGGCTCTGGATTAAAACAGGCGACTTTTTATGCCCAAAAAGTACAGTGTTTCTGTGGGATACCCAATACTATATTCACGCGGGCGGAGCCGCGGGAAAGAGCTAGTCATTCATAAATGCTTAGAAATAAGGTAGATCCTTTGGCCGAATATTCGAACACAAAATGTGAAATTTTGTGAGGATGGATGTATGTTAGTGTTGGTGTATGGTAGTAGTTTAGGCTTTGGATTAAAACATAGGCTTATTTATCCCGAAAAAGTACAGCATTCCCGTGGGATTACGCGGGCGGAGCCGCGGGCAACAGCTAGTAATATCATAAACGCGAAAGTTTGTAAAAATGTATGTATGTAGGAATGTGTGGATTAATGGACGTTACGTTCTCTCACGCAATTACTGCTCCAAGGATTGTAATGAAAGGACAATGGCAAATCCCACCTGATTTTCCAACAAGAGCAGCCAAGTTTCAAACATATGTGTTTTTATTGTACTTAAAAAGTTATTATATAAAAAAATATATTGTATTATAGTTGGGAATCAAAAGTTATGAATCTCCGAATATCAGAGAATTCATGTGCAAAATACGTACTTATCTGTGGTAATCGTTGTCATCATATCTGTATAGTCTATGGTTATCATGCTGCGAATTGTCATTGTTGCCAACTCAGTAGTTTTACAAATAGATTAATTAGTTTTTACAATTTTTTACACTCTTTAGTAGGCATTTAGTTCTTAGTAGTTTTTTTAGTAGGAAACAGCCTCCGGCCACCGGACAAAAGTCTTATGTAAAATGGCTTATGTTAGGCATAATTATTATACTGACACTAATTATCTTTATAATGGTTAGGGAGCCGAAGAAGGAAGTTCGGGATGTGCTCGAGCACGTCAGATTAATAAAAGAGAAGATACCTTACATATTGATAAGTACCCCCAGCGAGTATCACCTTATAAAGAGTTTCACAATAAAAGTATAAAGCCCGCTGGGTACGTATTTTACTTACGTAGAGAATTTTTATTACAGTATTTGTTAATTAGTAGTTCCACAAACCGCCACTAGAGCAATATATTGAACAGTAGGTTAGATTATATTTAATCAATTATAACCCCCGACATGGATGTATAATATTATTAATTTTTGACGTGACAACGTCTTATAATTCGATGAAGCCGGCTGCACGCACGAAAAAACATGACTCATGCGGCGTTACCGGTGTTACCTCGCTCTGAGGCGTTCCATTTATTATTATGACGTTGTCACGTTCAACTATCGTCAGTAAACCGACTTTACAGACAACCGATTTTTTTTTGTTCCTATAAAATCATAAAGTACAACTTACAATAAATACGTTTTGTGGCGACGGATTCTGATTACTAGGCAGTAAAAGTATGGCGACTTGCCGATTTCCTTTGGTATAATTTTTTATCGCAGCAAAATGTACAGTTCCTACAGGATTTCTTTTTGCGCGTACGAAAGAGCGGACAACATCTAGTTTACAATATAACATGTTAAATTAATCATCATAATTAATTATATTTTAAAGTGAAACTTTTATTACATTGTTTAATCTTTTTCGTCTGTGTGTTGCATGTCGCGTGACGGTCGGCCGCGGAGTAGGGATAAAGTGAAAGTCAGAGCAGCCGAGGCCAATATGGCGGCGCCTATAGTTCGCATCAGCTGACCGTGTAGTGTATAGACTAGTACTCATTTGTGCCAGTCCTCCACGCTATTTTGTTATTAAGTTTCACTTTTACCGTGGTTTCTTTTTTTATTTTTTATATAAAAAACTTTAGCATCCCACCATTTTGTAGGTAAATCCAGAATATTCTGATAATATCTGGTGTCTGGGGTATTTCTGGCACCTTCTCACGTAATCTGTAAGACGATAGGAGACACTCGGTGTAAACTTCATATTCACAGTGGAGGGTAGTTCGGTAAGAATTTACGGCCAACCGCGACCACTTATGCACTGCAGTTGGTGCGAATTAATAATTAATTTCAAAACTTTGTTTGCTTACTCTGTAATCAAATTTAATCTTCTAGTAAACAAAAATATTAAATTCGACGACCGAATTAATGATTCAATGTTTTTTTATGGCACGGTAAATAAGTGACATTTGTTTTTTTTTTTCACAAAAATATTGAATTGGTTTTGAACAGAGTATGGGAATTAATTTCTGAAACGGTCTTGATAAATTAAGAGGTGTATGAAATAGCATGGTTTAATGAAATAGCATAAGATCATATTTTTGCTGCATTAAATCTTTTACCCAATTCCCGTAATTAACTCACACTTTCATTTACTTTTATTGAATTATAAATAAATCGTCTTGATATTATAAACTGCTGTTTGGAGTTTGAACAAATCAGAACGGTTTTGACGTTTTAATATACCGGGTCTGGATCGTTACTTATTGCAGGATTTAATTAGCAGAATTCACCATCTAAAGTATAAGTCATGCTGTAGGAAAATGCGTTTTCAATCAATTTGCCTTCATAAACTGTATCTACTTAAAATATTAATTTCTGTCTTTAAAAATAATGAAGGTGTAATTCAAGAGACAATGTATCGGTAAAACCTTTTAAATTATTAAGTTAATATTATGCCACCTTAACATGGCTTAAAGATTTTCACGCTATGTCAAACAGAATGGGGAACGCATGAAGAGAGTTTGTTAATTTATTCTAATCCGAACGAGGGGCGTCGTCACCATTAAAATGTGAGGCTCGTCAGGTGTTAAGTCCATAATTTCCCGGGAGAACAATTGGGAATTGCATTTTGAGGGTTTTTGCAGAAATTTTCTTCGTTTAGCGACCAATACAGTATTATGAATTAGGGTACATAAGAATCAAAGTGCATTCCATATTCGGGATTTGTGTTTGTTAAAATTTGTAGTAAGATTTTTTAAAATTAAATACTAGTAATTAGCATGCCGATTGCCGATCACAGAAGAAGCTTTTCCGTTTGAATTTCATTTCTCTTCCCTTACATTTTTCTCTTCAAGCTAAAAGGACTGACAAAACATTTTAATGTTACAAATAATTTTAAGTGTAATTTTAAGATTGTTTCGCCGTCACAAAAATATGTTAGTGGGATATCCTAATATTCTTCAGCGCTTGGCTTCTAACCAAAATGTCTGTTACCACAGAATGCACTTTCACACAGATATTTGGGACAATGTGTTACACTTGTTTTCCTTAAAGACAATTGGTTTCAATTTTTTATATGGAATAAAAAAGCTATGGAGTCGACTGTCTATAAACTTTTTACCAGGAAATCAATAAGAATGCTAAGTATTTTTAAATTTATTACATAGAAATTTAATATATTGTTAAATAAATGCATTTTCTTTCTATTGCAGGTAAATACCCCGATCTTTGCCTGACACCGGTAAGCTGCAAACAAACTCTAGTTTGTGTAAACTATCTAAGTATGTACCCACCTAAGTATTACGCTTGGACCTAGGTAAACAACATTATTTACATTCTGTAAACTTTCTAGACAGGTGGTATACCTAGTGCAAATACAACGAGAGGGTGATCTGATTTGTATTAACTTTTATTTTGGTAAAATTAGATTTTCTCTTAAGTTTATAATGTACCTAAACTTATTTTAATATCTAATAGCAAACAAATTGCCTTATATAGGCTGAAATTTATCTTTATCGTTTGACTAGCCAACTTACATACAACTTATGCTAAGGCTGGTTTTTCTTCGTAGGGAAGCCCTAGCCTGTATAATAATTATTATTATTTATTTATTATTTCATATCAATTAACACAAAATTATTAAAAGGTATTAACCGAATAAGGTTTGTATATGTTTTTTTTAAGGCTTAGGAACGTGAAGTCAATAGGGATGGAGTAAGAGGAACTCTACGCCACTGGAAGCTATTCAAAATTTAAGAGGCCGTTGCGTATCGTTGCAGTATATCTTTGGCCTGTCAAATAATGATCGAAAGGTTATATAAATTGACCGACCGACTCATTATCCTAAACTATGTGAAAACTATCTTCAGTATTGTCGTTAGGCCCCAAGGGAACTATAGAAGAAATATAAATTAATTTCGCCTATACATGGGTAGAAATAACATCGTTTGGGCAAACTTTGACAAGGACGGTTCGTTACTCGACGGACAAGTTCCGAAACTCGCAAACGTTCCGAACAACTTGTTAACTATGTCGCTGTGTACCCCATTCGCCTTTATACCTACTGTAGTTTTTGCATAATTGTGCCGCTCACAGATTTCTTCCCTCGGCATTAGATGATGCGGTAAAGTAAAATCCGGAGTTGTCATATTTTATTTTAAAACTAGCTGGTGTCACCCAACTTTGTTTGCGTAGAAATAACGAAAACGGAATTCTATTTTTAACAAAAACCTAAGTAAAAATATTAGGCTAGTTACTCTTTATAACATCAGCTGAAGCCCGTGAAATTGCATTTCTTAAATTGGTATATTTTAAGAACAAATTGATAAAATAATACCGTTTCAATAATTCAAACTATGAATCTTGAATGAATGAACGAACGTTGTGGTTGGAAGAGTTGGAACAAAATTAAGTTTTTCTCTTCCTATAAATTCATTTAAATTATAGTACCTGGGTATCCGAGCTTTGCTCGGGGTTCTGATGATTTCAAAAAAATAAAAAGAGTAACAAAAATATTTATCTGACCAGGACTCGAACCCACCACACTCCGAATTTCGAATAAAGCAAAAATTATACATACCAAACTGCAAATAGGACTGTCATAATAGAGTCGAAATTATTGATAATATGTTGTCGCACGGCCGAAGAAAAAACATTTAAAGCTTAAAAATGCGTAGTTTTCTAAGGAAAAGATCTAGGCAAGTTGGTTTTTCTCCCCCAAAACTACCTGCAGACTAATTTCAAGGTAATATTTGTTAGCTGTAAGTTTTCCAAATAAAATCAAATACTTGCAGCCGTTTTCGAGACACCGATTATATATATACAAGATTAGCTCGTTTAAAGTATAAGATATAGGCACTTACTTATACCATACTGCATCTAGAATGAAGTTGTCTAGTAGCAAAACAAAGTGACAGCCTAGTTATTTCTAGACTAAAACAGTCACTTTTGTTTAGGAGACACCAGATCTAACTCACTGAGCCGCGAAACTCACTGACCCGTCTCGACATAAAACTGTTAATATCATCCTTTCGTCATTAAATTTAACTCGAATTTAACGATTAGTACCCGAGAGGGAAAAACATTACTCGATAACTTTTTAATTACTTGGGGACAATCGGCACTTTCGCCAAGTGGCAAATCTTCAGACCCGGAAGTTTTGTTTGTAGATTTTTAATAATCATTTCAAAAGTTTGCAAAACGAAAAGGCCATTTAACAGAATTAAGAACTTTTTAGAATGTTGTTAGTAGGAATCAAACTTTGTACAGTCTTCATGGAATTGATGAATATTATTTTTTTCATGCAGCTCGAAATTCGAAGTCATTCCACTCAGCAGTGGCGCCGCATCGTGTCTCGGTGTGAACTGGCGCCTTAGTACATGAAAATCTAGATTGTTTTATATAAGGTCTAGAAAAATCTATGACGGATGTTACGGGCATATGATTTACGGCTTATGTGAAGACGTTTAGGCGGAAAAATAATTGTCCTACTCGATTTTTTATTTTTTTATATGGGCGAGTTTGCGTTTAGCGGAGAGTATACATGAGATTCGTTTGACAAATATTTTTTGCCTAAACATCTTTACACAAGCAGTGAATCATGTGCCCGAAGTATCCGTAATTGATTTTCGGAAACGTTTTATACAGCCGGTTCCAAACACTCGTCAGATTCGTTAAGGAATACATACAGCGTGGTGCTGGAGCATCTTTACATAGTATAAAAAGAAATCGCACTCCTGTTCGTTTATCTTTTAAACTACTCAACGGATTTTATTTCAGTTTTCAGCAATAGATAGAGTGATTCAAGAGGAAGGTTTACATGTAAGTGTATTTGCACCCGTGCGTAGCCGGGGCGGGTCGTTATAATAAATATTATTTTGTCAAATTCTCGAGACCAGTGAATAAAGATTGGTTCTTGAACAATTAATAGCGATTTATTCTCTCCTTCCTTCAAAAAGTTTAAATATATTCCTAACGTAGTGACAAGTTTTCACCTTTAAAATAAAGACTCTTTAAACGGTAGCACCTGAATTCCTCAGAACCAACCTTCGTTGGAATATATCGGAACAGTCTAGCTTCGGCAGTTATTGAAAGAAGTGAAATACTTCAATGCGAGATCCAGACGATGCTTAAAATTTTCCGCAAACTTCCAAGATTATTGGAATATTTCAGAAAATGAAATTTAATATTCTAGTATATACTTGTAATGTTCCTGCGTCTTGTTATCGTTTATTCTCTCCCTTTTTAGAAAGGGCTAAACACTATTTTTAGAAAAAGGAAATAATTATATTATTTATCTATGGACGGTACACTCCACGACAGCCTGGTCCCGTGCTATATGTCCTAAGAACTTGTGTTACGGGGATCAGACAACGGGAAGTATATTTAATATTTTTTATACTATACATAAAATTAAGGTTTTTTTATTATAATACTATAAACATATTATTATTTAATCATTCATCAAAAACTAAGTAGAAGTTCGTAACACATCTTACAATATTTTATCTTATAATTTAAAAATTCGACATTTTATCAAACTCTTATGGACTACCCACACCAAAACGAGACGATACGTAACGCGGCGCTGCATTTTTTAAGTTAACAATTTACACAAAAAATATCGGTTGTCTGTAAAGTCGGCTTACTGACGATAGTTGAACGTGACAACGTCAACAACAATAACAACAACAACAACAATAATAATAATAATAATAAAATGCGAATTAACGCTGGTACTTGGTAACGGTAACAGGTAACGGTACTTGGTAACAGTACTTGGTAACGCATGAGTCATGTTTTTTCATGCGTGCAGCCGGCTCCATCGAATTATAAGACGTTATCACGTCAAAAAGATACTCGTACACGCGACTCGTGTCGTTTCGTTTCGCTGTGAATTGAGCTTACTAGCAAAGAATATATAATTTACATTATATGTATATGTTACTGACGTACTGAAGTGAAGTTGCGGAGCACTTAGGATTTCGTACATTGACTCATTGAAAGAGACAAGTCACGATTAGTCAATGTACAAAATTCTACGTGCTCCGCGACCGCACTTTACTAGGCAGATATACATGTTACTCGTACACATTATAGTAGTCGTGTAACGTGCTTTAAATACCTATTTTGTATACACAACGATACACCCCTCGCATGTAAATTTTTTCATCCGCCCCTGTCCAGTGTCATGTCCGACAATGGTGAAAGACGGGGTGTTTATTAAACGTTACGGAGATTAAAATCTTAGTTAAACAAGTGATGATAAAGGCTTTGACATCGCAGCCAAAATGCAAAATTGTGACCTTTTCAAGAATAACAATAAATAAAAATAAAAAAAAACGAGCGAGCCTTACTACTGTAAGGCTCGCTCGTTTTTCGAGACTACTGTCTCATGATGTGTAACATTTTATGAAAATTAAAAAAAAACAACACAATGCTTACTACGACTTTCTAATATCTTAAAAAAATAGGGAAACTTTATCACTAAGCAGTGACATAAATCAACGTCAAAATTTAAAAAAGCTAAACACTCAAATATTTTATTCGAATCTGAACTCTATCACCGCGAGCTCATTCGTCAAATCAAATCTTCGCGTGTTCCTGTTACACACTTCCGTCCCATCTCACGAAATCACAAATTACAAGAAAGCGTGAGGAAAGATGTTACACATCAAAAATTTAAGTAGCCCCCGAATTATCAAACAGTGAGCGAGCTGATGTTATTATCTCAATTCTTTCAGCTTTTAAACGAAAAAAAATGATCATAATCGGTTCAACCATTTGGAAGCTATGATGACACACAGTCAGACTCGGCAAACTTATAACTCTCCTCAGTTTTCGTCGTAGGTTAATTTGCTACTTGTTTAACAAGTTTGAAAAAGATTATAATTATTTACGAAATTTTAACGTTAACATTTAAATCATGAAAAATTTGAATAATTTAATACCATTGCAGGATTACCTATAACTTAGATTAAGAGATAAGCTGTACTGTATTAAATTTTATGGCTTTGATTTTTTTGCCTCTTTCAGGAAACATAGATATTACATGGACTACTGCACAAGGCCTCAAACAACTTTTTGCATAAATATTAAAGTTTCACAAAATGAAAATATAATTTCTATTACTGACGGGAGAACGAATATTCATTTCAAAACGAAATAGCTTGCGGTTTTCCTAGGCGAAACACAATCTCTTTTCCAATTAAACCAGCAATCTGACGAGATGAACGGTCAAGTTCTTACGTCACTGACTGATGACCGCGGTTTTATTATGCAATATGTGTCAGTGGGTTGCAAAGAGCTTATATTTTTTACTAGGGAAATCAAAATTCGATATGTATTTTTCTCAGACAAATGAAGATATGAGGGCGGCACTGAAAATTTCGGGAATCAAGGAAGTGACACAACATTACTATTTAAAAATGTATTTATTGCTTTTCGAAGTATTCTCCGTGAAATTTGACACATTTTTCCATACGATGGAACCAATCATTGAAGCAACCATTCCATTCGGAAGTTGGGGTCTCCAAAATGACCGTTTTGTAGGCGTCCACAGCTTCTTCAGGTGATGAAAATCTCTGACCACGCAATTTATTCTTTATTTTAGGGAAAGTATAGAAATCATCAGGGCTTAGGTAGGGGCTGTATGGCGGATGGTCTAATAATTCTATGATTTCTTGCTCTAAAAACTCTTTTGTTCTGTGCGCGGTGTGAGAACTCGCATTGTCGTGATGGAGGATGATGCGGCGGTTGCAGTTCTCTTTACGGAGTTCAGAAACGACCTGTGGCAAACAAATGTTAGCATACCATTCTGCATAAATATAACCGTTAATGCAATATAACCGTTCTTTGTCCCTCAAGAGGAATAGTCGCAACATGACCGGTTTTGGAGACAAACGTGGCCACCATTTTTTTTGCAACACTCCGTGAACGAACAATTTTTGTTGGCTTTAACTCATTTTCGAACACCCAAACTCGTGACTGGTTATTTGTTTGGGGTTCGTACGCGTATATCCAGGATTCGTCACCTGATACGATGTTGTATACAGCATTTGAGGATCCTGCGTGGAATATTTCGAGAGTTCTGACGCACCAAGTAACGCGAGCCGCTTTTTGCTCTTCACAGAGCAAATGCGGTTGGATACCGCATTTGCTCTAAATATTTTGTAATATTTTGCGGGAAAACAACTTTTTTACACCTAATTGTTCATGCAAGATTATTTGTAATTGACTCATGCCAATGTCTAAAGTTGCCTGAATTTCGCGGTATGTCACATGTCGATCTTCCTCAAGCAGCTTACGCACAGCATCAACGTTTTCTTGGGTGACTGCAGTTTTTGGACGACCTTGACGGGGATCATCACTGAGCTTGACACGTCCATGTTGAAATTCAGCAAACCAGCGAAAAATTGTGGTTTTGGATGGGGCTTCATCACCAAATGCAGAAATCATCCGGTCAACACACTGTTTTTGTGTTAAACCACTTCGAAAGTCATAGTAAATCATCGCTCTAGAATTTTCTTGAGTCAATTCCATTTTCTCAACGACTAAACAAGTTTGACAAGACCTTGTGACAAGACCGAGAATCTTTTTTTAAATAAATAAACGGTATTCGATTTTTAAAACCAAGGGGTTTTAAATTAAAAAGATTTTAATATGACAGGATGAGGACTGCCAAAATCATTACCCTTCCTTTCGGCTTAAAAATATAGACTACATTTTTCCTAGCTACTTTCTAAATTTAATAGAGTTGAAATAATTTGTGTAGAATAGGAAGTTTGTTTGATATAAATTTCGATACTATAATGACGAATATATATTTTTTTATTCTCGTAATATCTTGAGAATTAAACCACAACATCGTCTTCTCGATATTTTATCCTCATATTTAAATAAATGAAATACTATAAACTCAATCAATGTAAAATCAGAGCGGAAAGGAGGGTCGGCAGCGAGGGTTACTGGTTATCGATTCGTTTATGACTTCTGCTGACGCTCCTTAACCGATATACGAAATTTGTCCGCTCCATTGAATCAAATATGTCATGTACGAATCAAATCGTATTAACTCCCGTATCGGTTTTGTGAAATGCTGGTTTATTTTTTGTCAAAAGATTTAGGTTATTAGACGGGCCAGAATATGAAAGATACGTTGTAAGAGCTCTGTCGGATCAAATACAGTTATTTTGCTTATCTCAGTAAGTCTGCATGTAGGTAGATCTAACCTCAAATGAAAAGTACGTTTTTGTACTGAATACTAGCATAATAAAATAATTGATTTCGATTGTGTTATTAGTAAATGGTAGATGCGGCGCGCAAAAGGGAATCTCGCAGAAACAGTACATTTTGCAGCGTTGATAAGTAGCCTGAGTCCTGTCTCGTGGTATTCTCAATATCTGTGCCAAATTTCATCAAAATTGGTCTAGTAGTTTCGGAGTAATGCAAACAAACAAAGAAATCTTTCCTCTTTAGTATACTAGTTGAGGTAACAATTTGTTTTTAAAACTTTTGTATGTCGAAATGTAGTAATCAATGTCTGTGATTTTTACTTGGAATTCATTGATGTTGGTTCGACTACATCTGGGTCAGCTAGTGATACATTTTTTCACGGTATTTTAATAACATTTCTGTAGATATGAAATATGTTGACCTATTTTTCTTCTTTGTGCATAGTGGGCAGCGGAACAGAGCTATTGTAAACAAAGTAGTTTGCAAAGACAACCGCGGTTTGACAACTGGTCGACCGACTAGTTGCATTACTAGTTGATTGACAGTCCGTAGACCAATAATAAACTGGTGATTAAATGCATAAAAGGGAACTTTAATCAAACATGTTTTGACAATAAAGCCACACATACCGTCCGGTGAAATTTTAAAAGAGCTAGAGACGACTACGAATGTAAAATATTACCCTTTTTTAAATAATGTGATAAAATGGATGATTCAAATTCAATTGATAAAAAAACAGCTTGAATACACATAGGCTTCAACAGATAAGAAACGTTTATGTACGGAAATGTGGAACGAAGCTGTTATAAATTTGGCATTTCTGTGAACAGAACAAAACTTTTGAATTCATAAGCGAATTAGAAAACGACCCGCACATATATATGTGCGCGTCATATTCAAAACCTAGATAATATTTATAAGTAAAAGTAACATGTATTAAATAAAGCTAGCTGACTGAGATGTAACACTTTGTACTGAATAAACGCTGTAAAAAAAAACAGCTTGTCCTAAGTCAGTTCACAGTTCTCCCCAAACATTATTAGGATATTTTTCCGCGTGGTCTCCCTAGATACATTCCAGTATAGGGGAGATTGAGATAATGAGCACATTATTGAACTGCCAAGTCTATACAAACGAATATCGCTAGTAACATTGCACCTCGAGATAGTACAGTTAGGGAAAATAAAGTTGAGTAGTTTTAGCGTCCTTACAAAATGTCGTGTCGTCACTCATTAGTCGCTATCGAGGAAAGTGACATATAATAATGTTATTAAAACATCCTAAGCAATGAACTTCCTGGACATAAATCTGTCTCTGTTTGAATTGAATCTGAAATTGAACAAATGTAAAGCCTCTCTCTAGTCACAGAAGGCTGTGTATCGATCGATCTCTTTACTTTTCTATATGAAAAGCTCATCCCATGAAAAAAAATCATGTCAAATGATGCCAAGACGAGTCCAAATGACTAACGAAAGGTAATCAGATTATCTAGAGCCAAGCTTCTGACACACCCTAGTTAACCTAGCTACATACCCCGACTTACCGAAAAGTGCTCTTCCTCTCCGCTTGGCTCATCTTGGCTGGGACACTGTAGTTTATATATGGGATATAAAGTATATATTTTCACCCACGCTACTTATATAACGCATGTGCGCTAAGTGGTATTAAGTCTATTTCTATTTTCTACATGTCTTTTACAAGGTTTCCTCTAGTTAAGCTACATAAATACTTATTTATATAACTTTTCAATCTCTGACCTACTGTATCTGAAAACATGTTAATGTTTAATACTCTTTAGTATAGGAGATCTCTTTATATAAGCTTATCATCGAGAGATTCGTATGCTCTTGTTCCCCTATTATGCCCCTGGTCACATAGGTACAAAGGCAAAGAGCTTCGGTGCCAAGTGAGGGTAATAGTTTTATTTTATTTTAATCTCCTATTATCTTTTGCCCTCAATCATTACACTTTTATAATACAATCAAATATATCTTTATATACGCATATCTTTATTTATTTCATACAAATGTTAATAACATCCAATAAAACAAGAGACTTGGTCATAATCAAGGAACAATTTATACTACGGTTTCATTTATTTACGCATTCCTTCCGAGCGATCGGAAACTTTGTCGCTTGCAGAATTTCAATAAAGATGCCAAAAGAAATATCGCAGGGTGATCCTACCCTAATAATGGCGGAATGGGAAACTAAAGAGTAATATTGCCCAATATGTTGGCTTTATGAGGAATTTGTGAACGTTTATAGAATGGCCCCGTAATTTCTATCGCATAACTATTAAGGCACTATCGTGGTTATAGTTTACAATAGTTATGGGTCACAATAAATTTTTGAAAATTGTATGGGAGGCATCTCCCCTATTTTATATCATTTACCTACTAAATGGGTTCTAAGATCTTTTTGATAAAAAATTAATGCAAGAAAAAGTATTTTTAATATTGATACATATTAGCGACTAACATTTTAAACATTACTGGAGGTCGCCCGGTGGTTGAAATTCGACCAAAATTCATATTAAAATTTTCAAGTTTTAATTTTTTAGGTTTCTTTCGCCTATTAGATACGCAATAAAATTTTATAAATGGAATGTAAAAAGAAAGATTGAAATTGTGTCAAACCAACACGTGCTGTTATTATACAAATTACGCGTGGTAGAGTGTGTTGTTGTTATTTTTATAAATTTAATGTATCCTAAGCATTATTTTAAAATATATTATTAGTTTTTTCCACGCCCTCCCCCACATGTACTTTAACTGTGCCAAATTTCACACTCATCCGTATGCACAATTTTCGTTAAACTGTACTTAAAATTTTTGCTTCACATATTAATAAACAAGCTTTTGCCCGTAAATTATAACATCTGTAAATTAATACAGTATCTCTTGGGTACACTGCACTTTTTCCAGATAACAAACATCCATTCATCCATTCTCACAAACTTGTACATATATAATAGTAAGTAGTAGGATATGTAAATTATATCAGGATGTGATGAAAATGATCATTAATGTGAAGTATACTACAAGCTATTATGCTAAAGTGAGACCACTATGTAAACATAATTTACATGCAGACTTAAAGGTCCTTGTCACCCTTGAGGGCTCTAGGGCGACGAGTGACCCTTCCATCTCTGTCCATCCCTTGTCCATTTGCGGCATTTTGATATAGCCGTTAATGATATTTTAATATTTCATACCGCAAATATTATCATATCCCATGCTATATTTTTTGATATTTTAAAGATTAATTTTAGTAGAATTTAGAAACTCTAAGGTATAACGAACTGTAGAAGAAATTCGCCCAAGTTAATTTATAATATTATAATTTTTAAGTTTGAACTTATATACTTTCGCTTTTTCGCTTTCGAGATTGACAAACGTGTAACAAAATTGTAAATATCAAACACACGGTAATGTGTGATAATAATCTGAGGTACTTAGTATGTGTTGTTTTTAATTTCATTATTAAATATATATATTAGCTTACTGCATACTGCACAGCTTTATCCATATAAACTCTAATTTACTGACCAAATTTCATACTCCTCCGGTTGGAAAATTCTCGTAAAACTATACTGAAAGATTTTGCTTCACGTAATTTAATATAATAATGAGATAACAATGTATACATTTTGCAATCGTTTCGAAAAGAGAATTTGAGAAATCTTAACGTATAATTATGCTTCATGCTTTAAAACTAACCCAACCACGTCTTTTATATTATTATTCTTTTATTATTCTTTATGTAGTATGTAGTAGTCTGTAGTCAGATAAATGTAGAGATATACCTGAAACTTTGTACAATGCTATGTTATAAATTGCGAAAAGCAAATCAATATAAACGAGGAAATTAGTTCGAAACAAAAGTAAATGTAAACAAGCAACGTTATCTCTAATCTTTAATTCGAAAAAGGAAAAGCCGAACAATTGGAATAATTTCGAAACTGTAACAAGTTAGAAACATTTCATCAGGGGGTTTGACGTTCGTTTTTTGGGAATCTAAAAAATTTAATTAAACCTCACTTGTACACTTTACGACCATGATAATAGGGTTTAAATTCCAATGAGGAATTACGTTCTCATTCTCCCGTCATGACAAGGGGACCCACTCAAATCCAATATGACAAATTCTGTACGTGGTACGAATGGTGAATATCAGACGACACCTGAGTTTGCTTAGATTGATTTTTGTGGATTCCCGATTTGAATATCGCGATTGGAAAACAGCTGTGACTCCGAATTTCGTATTTATGATCTTAAAATTGAAGGTTTTGCTGAAATCTGGTGTAAGCTTGCCGATTCCGCAAAGTTTTGATTGAACAGCACTGTTAAATGTTTGGGTCTATTTAATGATAATGTTTTTCATTTTAAAATGTTTCTGCTAAAGTGTAGGTACTCTGAAAAATTTCGGTCAAGGTATGTGATAAGAATATGGCTCAGTCTAGAGTCTAGATTTATTCACGATAGAAGAAAAGTACCATTTCAGGGCTATAGGGGATAACGTGTCTTGAAATTAACTGTGTTTTAGAGCGTTCTGTATACCTGTCGAGAGCTCCGTGGCCTAGTGAGTACACTGTCTGATTCGCACTAGAGAGGGTGCAGGTTCGATTCGCAGGTTGTGGCGTGTACCAATGAGACTTTTTCAGATCTCAAGTACATAAAACGGACTCTAATGGTGAAGGAAAACATCGTGAGGACACCCTAGGATTGGCCCCAGCCAATGTTTTGAACTAGGCTGACTGTGTTGTGAGAATGCCGTATGTGCTTGGGCAACCATACGACATTTAAAACCGACTCTCCCAGGCACTACAGTATTTCAAGAGTGGTTACTTTGCTCGGAGAATACTGTATAAATCATCCAATAACGGATGAAAAAGGCCTAAGTATATTTATGCGTATAGTTTTGTTGATTTCCAAAAAGAGGGCGCTGTAAAAAGCAAACAGGAAGGAAAGTAAACACGTCGTTTGGGACATTGATTGCTAAAAGTAATACGAAATAGCCCGGAGCGGGATCCTCCTGAAAGATTTAGTGGCAATAACGCGTTAGTGAGCAATACGATCTTATCCGGGTTGGACCGAGATTGCTACGGTTTCTTCTGTCCACCTGTTGAACTATTCCGTCTGTAGATTCTACTTCAACGAGAAGACTATGTTCCCAGATTCAATCTAGATGTTGGAAAATGATTTAATTCATCATCATCATTATCATCATGGTGCTATATTAAAATTCTAGAGTTCTAGACATTCATCACTTCTAGTTACTGATCTGATGAGAGAATCTTTGATCATCCCTGTCAAGATTGAATTAATTTTCGTTTCTTGAAAAGGCTGAGAGACAGAAGATACAAACTTGCTTAAGCATACTGAATACTCATTGACGTGTAAAAAACTACTTTCCTGGGTAACCGAGCTTTGCTCGGAATTCTGAGGGTCAATTCTGCTAAACAAAACCTGCAATAATACAATTAGAATCGACTCCCAATACGCTAAAACTGCCAAACTGGTATTCTCGTAAACGTTAAATCAGCGTCAAACGTGTTTTGATTGGTCCAAACTTCACAAAATCAGTGTATGGTAACAAGTCGCTTCACTTATAATACAATCAAAGTATACGTTAAATTCGAGAATTGAGGTTCAGATAAATAAAAAAATAAAATAAATCACTAAAATATATTATCTGACCGGAATTCGAACCCACCACATTCTGAATTTTTGAACAATGCATAAATTATACTTTGGTACACCAAACTGCCAACCGGATTGACATAATAGGGTCGAAATTATTGATATATTGTTGCATGACGAAATATAAAACATACATAGCTTAAAATACGCAGTTTATCAGGGATAAGACTTAGCTAGGTCGATTTTTCTCCCCCATAACTCCCTGCATACTAAATTTCATGGTTAATACTTGCAGCCATTTTCGAGAAACCGATTATATATTTACGCAATATTGTCTCGTTTAAAGTATAATATATCCAAATTGAATTAATGTATCTAAATAAAGCTAGCTAAAATTCCCTTCTAAATGAGAGTTCATATTTTCTGAATTATTAACAGGTCATGAATGTAGAGTAGTAAGAAATATTTCATTTCGAAAGTTTCATACATAAAGAATGAGAGCCTCGGTGAGTTTCATGACGTGGAATTTAAAATCACAGCCTATCGATATTTTTATTCAAAGTAAATGGTAAAGCTGCGTACCCGCTAGGCATCAATTGACGCGCAACACGTGACGTTCAAAATATTTTACAACGTTGCAAAACAACGCTACGTCACCTGCTGGTACGCAACATGATTAGTACGAGTACCTAGCAGACGCATATAGGTACAGACAACGCCGCGCTGTTATTATAATCCGCGCTATCTTTCGACATGTTGGCCCACATATCGCGCTCAACATTTAAACAAATGTTGCTCAGTCGATACCTACTGGGCTTTCATCTGTAAAAATGTAAGAGAATTAAGTATTTCTATAGATAAAATACCTACTTTATAAAATATATAGTTTATTAGTAGATCAAGCTTCTGTACTTATGTAGATTGTAGATAGTTATATAATTACTTTCAGTACAAATTTTGTATGCGGAAATGTTATCTCCCTTTAGATATCCTAGCTTACTTTATTTTTTAAAATTCTTATATTAAAGACTTTGTCGCTTTGCGAATAAGTCGCCCTGGTAACTAACCACTATGGTACAGTTTGCAACAATAGTCGATTATTATCGATAAGTTGTTGTAGCATTCTAATTCCCTCGGACAGTGGGTAAGCTAGAATACTGTTACAACCACCTACTTGGTTCAAATGTTTAACCATTTTATCTCTAATAGACCTGTTCCGAACACATTCCATCAATATATGGTATATCTTCAGCAATGTTGCAAGTTTCACAGTTTGGTGAAGTAGTTTTTTTCATAAGAAATGCGAATTTATTGCATGGAATGTGTCCGGAACGAAGTCTCATAATATTAACGACGTCCCTTCTATTTAATTTAGATTTATTTTTGGGGGGTGCAGATGGACAGTGTGATACCATATACCGCTTTCCTTTTAAGCGATCGTTAAAACTATTCTTTAAATAAATTTTCACAATATAATTTATGTGAGTATATGTTATAACTAAACGAAGGTAGGTAATTAATACAGTTTCCATCCAGACTCTTCTTCAGACAGATTCTTGCTATTTAGTAATACACAAATTTAATCTAATTATTTTTATATCTCATAAATTTCTTTAATAAGTTAAATATAAGTTTAACTTGGACCTTTTCGTTATAGGATGATTTATATATTATTCTTCGAGCGAAGTAACTACTCATTTAAATACTGTGGTGCATGGGACGTCAGGTGGTTTTAAATGTTGATTACACATTAAATTAAAATATCACAATATGTTCATATTGTTAAAAAATATATTCAATGATATCAATATTATACATAAATTAAATACCTTGCTTGCCTTGTGCTTGTGCTTGTGGTTGCCCAGCATATACGGCATTTTCACAACATGACTATGTTGCCCTAGCCTAGTCCAGAGGAATGACTGGGCAATGCATCTGGAAATCTTATAATATAGCCAATAATAAAGAGATAATAAAATTTGTAAATCAAAAGACTCCATCACGTATTTCCACTCGACGTCAAAAGGTTTTTTTGTTCAGATATCCCTTAAGTCTCCCAAAGTCATTCAGTCATTCTTTTCTTAAAGACCCGTAGAGGGGGTGAAAATGAAATTAAATTCTCAATGAAAGGAGGATTCCGTTTAAAGGGGCTCCTATGAGTTATATCCCCACGAAGGGGTCCCTATAGAACAATAGTGTAATCGGCCAATTAAGCGTTTGTGAGAATTTCTGTTTAGAAACTTGCTTGGCGTTTATACGGAATGTCTTGCACGGTTGTGAATAGGCCCTGAAAATTATATATCACATGCTTGTTTTAAAGCATCCACATTAAAATATTATGTTTCATTGAAATACCTTAAGATATATTCTCGTTTAAGTAAAGACAAGGACGGAAGCTACGCTATATGACGCTTTATAAGCTATATGACGACCGCATAAACGTTGAGATTCCACATACTATCGTATCGTTCTTGTAGCTGTTTTTAAGTAAACGATAAACCAATTTTAACTGCATTCATATCTTACGAAAAAAAAATCTTGCACGTATAAAATTATTTTTATGAAAAGTGCTATAATTTAAAATATTAGCTTTTTAAAATTTATAGTCGCTTTATTTACAGTATATTGACATACAATACAGCTTATACAGCACGTTAATGTAATTTATTCAAACGATTTATTTTCAAATTACACGATATTTTAAGTACCTTATCATAGTAAAGCATAATAATAAATCTGATTAGGATTGGTGAAGGATTAAATAAACTTTAAATTAAGAATATTTTTATTCATAAGTCAATTTACGACTAGCTCTCGTGAAATTTTTTCACACTATCAGCAAAACTGATCTGGACTATCAACAAAACAAACTGAGATGGGGCAAGATGCGATCGGTAAAGACCTAGTTCTTCGTCACGACGACACGTAAAGATACGCGGTGGTGTATATTTTAGATTGCTATTTAAAATTGATTTTTTTTCCACTACACAAAAAGATACACGTTTCATAAAACTATATATAATATATAATAACGTAAAAATGGATTGCAATTTCAATGTCTCGCTAGAACTCGAGAACGGCGGGACCGATTTGGCTAATTTTGGTTTTGAAATAATTGTGGAAGTTTAGGGAAGGTTAAAACGGTAAGAATTATTGGAAAAGGTGTAGGCTGTAGGAGTAGGTGTAGGTATAGGACTAGGACGTAGGTTGCATTGTAGGTGTAGTTTTTTATTCATTTCAGTTCATATTTAAAACAGAACAACGTGTGTCGGGACAGCTAGTACTTAATAAAATTACATAGCGCTACCTAAAGCGCTGAGGCAATTAACCTTACATAAACAGGTGACTTAAAGGGGAAGCAAAGACTTTGCATAAATAACGTCAATGCAATCAGATGTGCGAGGTCAATGACCTTAACAGTGCCGTAAATACTACTTACTGTTTACTGTTATTTTATTCAGTATTTCTTTTTTCGAAATTTTTATTTTTCTTTACCTAAACGTCTTTTCATAGCGGTAGGTCATATGCCCAAAATATCAATAGTTGATTAATCAACCCTTGTAATAATTGCCTTAACCCAAAAAGACAAATTAAGGCTCAACCTAACCTAACCTTATAACTTTGATTGTGTGATTATCAAAGGAGAATGGCCTGAAATGTTCAAATGAAAAAAACTAAAATAATAATAATTACAGCGAATAGTCTAGACTATAGTCGAAGCTATAGAATCCAGATAGATTCATATTCATATATTTTATGGCGCGGTGAAATCGTAAATTTTGGTGAGTGTTTTGGACGGGTCGGTGTGAATCGGTCATAATTCCCGATTTCACGAACAATTGAACCAGCTCTATGTCCCAACGCTATATCGGCTTTTAACGTTATTAGCTCTTATTATTAGAAATGTTTTCGTAGATTTTGTCTTAAAAAGTAAAGAAATCATTGACAAAATGTATGTTGTTACAAAAGCAAAGCATACTACATATTATGACCCTTAACAAAATTGTTTTATGTGGCTTATTTTGCTTTGTTTCACAATTGACTAATAAGTGACAAATAGCTTATCCGGGAGTTTTGTCTCTGTCGCTCAGTATAAAGTAAGCAGCCACAAAACTTCCGGATAAGCTATTCGTCACTTATTAGGCGATTGTGAAAGAGGCACAAAGTAAAATTTATATTTTTCATACTTGTTTTTAGTTGTCTGCGATTACTTCATGCGCGCAAAAGGAAATCCCGTAACCGTACATTTTTCTGCATTAAATGTGATCGTGGTCACCCCGTGGTTTACTCTACATCTGTGTCCAATTTCATCAAAATCGGTCTAGTAGTTTCGGAGTCTATTTAATGCAAAGAAACAATCATTCAAACAAATCTTTGATCTTTATAATATTTGATATTTATATATGATAGATGACGACCTCTGTGGCTCAGTGGTTCAGCACGTTGGTGCTCAAGCCGGGGGTCGCGGGTTCGAATCCCGCCGAAGAGTTTTTATGTGTTCCTGGGTCATGGATGTGTATTAAATATGTGTATAATATAATAAAAATCTTATATATATGTATAGTATAAAAGTATTAAATATACTTCCCGTTTTCTGGTACCTGTAACACAAGTTCTTCGGATACTTAGCACGGGGCCAGATTGACGTGGTGTGAAGGGTCCATAGATATTATTATTATTATTATTATATATATATAGGTAATATACTATAGACTAATTGCATATTATTTAATATTTTGTATGGAGTAATTATTTCAACTTATCTTATACTTTCAATGAGACAATAATGAATTTAATATATAATCGGTTTCTCGTAAACGGCTGCAAGTATTACCATGAAATTTATTATGCAGGGAGTTTTGGCGGAGAAAAATCGATCTAGGTAGGTCTTATCCCTCAGAAACTGCGAATTTATAAGCTATACTTTTATTAACGTTTCTTCTTTTATCGTGCAACAATATTTCAATAATTTCGACTATTTCTTATTCTATTATGTCAGTCCGATTGGCAGTTTGGTATGCGTGTGTATAATCTTGCTTTGTTCGCAAAATTCAGAAGATGGTGGGTTCGAATCCCGGTCAGATAAATATTTTTGTGATTCTTTTTATTTTTTCAAATTTATCAGAACAACAAGCAAAGCTCGGTTACTGTGTGTAACGATCTGATTTTATCCCAGACATACAAATTGGGTTTATAATATATTAAGTTAATAAAAAAACGCAAACTCGAGTATCGAATTATGCTAAGCACGTCCATATTAACGTGATTAGGTTTTGTTCCCTTGGACCACTTAGGTTAACGAGATGTAGAAACCCCCAGCGGAGTTAATATGGAGATGAACCTGTATTTAATTTCCGGTGAATATTTTCAAGTGCTTTTGCAATTCTGTCTGATGATAGATTAATGATATACTTAGGTACGTGGAGTTAGGTTTCATATATTGGAGGCAAAATAATGAAAATTGTATTGGCAGCTTTGACAGCTATGGAAAGACCTCAGTGCCAAGTTCCAGAGCTATAGAACTATTTTGTATGTTTACAGTGGAAAGTTTTAAATACACTTTAAAAATATATTATTTGATACAGCAAATTTATTTACAGGTAATATTCTAATATTGCCTTTATAACAAGAGCTTCGAATTAACTATGTTTTATTAGGCAATACCTTTTTTCCGCGGCTACGTCTGCTTAAATATATTCCCACGGGAATACCGTACTTTTTCGGGATAGAATATAGCCTATGTTTTAATCCAGAGCCTAAACTACTACAATACCAAATTTCATCTTAATCAGTTTAGTAGATTTTGTGTGTAAGAGTAACACACATTCATTCGTACATTCATCCATCCATCCATCGATCCTCACAAACATTCACATTTTTAATAGTAGTAGGATAACCACCGAACCTAAAATGAATTAAATGCAACCAAAACATATTTGTATTCAAATAATGTTGTATTTAAATTATGCAGCCATCTAACAATACCTACATGTTTTTGACTTCGTAACTCTTCAGAAGCATCCTACTAATATTATAAATGTGAATGTTTGTTAGGATGTATGGGGATGTTTGTTACTCTTTCACGCAAAAACTACAGAACGGATTTTGATGAAATTTGGTATGTTATATTTGGTATATCTGGTAGTTGATCAAAACATAGGCTACTTTTTATCCTGGAAAAGTACAGCATTCCCGCGGGATACCCGATAGTATATTTACGCGGTCGGAGCCGCGGGAACCAGCTAGTATTTTAATTCATTATTTATAGCGAACTCTTCAACAAGATTAGGCTCAATCAAAATTTATTTTCTCATAGAAACGCCGAACGCAAATCGGATAACAACTAATATAAGCTTTATGTCCTCGTGTCTCTACTTTATTTTATTTTCTTTTCCTTGTTAAGTTTTTGATGGTAATGTTAAGGTTTTCTTTATTATCGTGTTATTTGTTTCTTTTTCCAAGGTTCCGTAGGTCGCTCTGTCCGTCCGTCCGTCTGTCTATCCGCCCTTCTAACTTCTGTAATTATTAATATATTTGGCAAAGTTATGGATTATGTCATCATAAAAGTGCATCATAAAATAATAATAATTTGATATTTTAGGGCACAGGACATTTCATCGATACATGTGAAGTAGGGATGATTTTTTTTATTATTCCCGTAAAAAAAGGTAATAATACTATACATCAAACTCGGGTGATTAAACATAAATGATTAAATATAACCTAACCTATTGTTCAATAATTTGCCCTAGTGGTGGTTTACGGAAAACCGACATCTATTAGCTGTGATGCTAATTACGTAATGAAATTAATAAGTAGTAAATTAATAAGTTTGGAAACGCAATATGTTAACAGATAAATGATAGATGTCGCTTCGTCACGTTACGAAAACCAAACACATAATGATTATATTTCTTAGTATAAATAGTATAGATGGATCTATTTCACATCCCAAGTAACATTTTTTTTTCATAAAACTAGTACAAAACTGCTGAACTATAGAAAAAGAAAATAACTTTATACTCGAATTAAAAATATCTATGTATTGGGCCAATAAATGAAGCTTTTACGCCTCAAATCGACTATTTACAGCATAAACTATTATATACAGACCAAAACGGTACGTGCATATGTGTGGTCGTTGTCATATCATATCTGTATAGTCTATACTATACAGATATGATGACCACATACATATAAGTACGTATTCAGCACATGAATTTTCTGATATTCAGGGATTCATAATTTTTTATAAGCTCTAAAAATATTTTATGTAATAACTTTTTAATTACTATAATATGTTCGAAACTTGGACGCTCTTGATGGAAAATCAGGCAGGATTCGCCAGTGTCCTTTCTGATTTGAATGTCGATGCAACGATTATTCTTGACTTAATGATCCTGAGTAACGTAATGGACGGTAAAAAGAGAGAACCACATGCGTCGAAGTTATAACGTACTTACGACAGAATAAAATAGAAAACTGCCATTGTATATTTTTAAAGTTCCACTTCTATCTGTATTAATGGTCGAAGCTTTTATTGCGTGTGAAATACACACGTTTCCTTTTTCCGATCATTTCAATGTTCTTCGTTTTCTTGTTTATTTAAACATCTGTGGCTGAGAGTCTCTGAAAATAACTAAAGCAATTAAGTGACCATAAGAGTGTTGACATCTCCGTCTTTACCGCAATGCGGTGCTTTTGCTGCCAGTACTTGAACATTAATTAATCATCAGTACTTATCGTCAAACCAATTGCTATACTACTACTAATATTCGTCTTATTGAAAATATTATAATCTAGTGGTAATGGAAGTAAAGAGATCGTTACTGGTTTACATCAAAATACATAACAATTAGTTTTTTATGAATATTAATAGGTATAGGTTTTAAATATTTCTGAATTTCTAATTAATATAATAGAATCTGCAGGAGTAATGTCTATTTTAAAGTCTTGTCAGACAATAATAACGTTTGAAAATTTTAATGGACAACATAAACAAGAAGAAAGTACGTTTTGAGCTTAAAAAAGTAATAAAGAAGTTCTAAACTGTAGTTTAAAAACAACAGGTGGATTACTTGTCAATTTTTTACCCCAATATTCTAGGGCTGTCGCAAGTTTTGTGATGCAATTAGAATTCAATTTTATTATTTTAGTAGATTATGTGCAAATTCTCATAAGAATTTCTAGATACCCTGTAGTAACTATACTAACTTTTAAAACCTTTGAAAATATAATAAGATATACCTGATTAAGTGTTTTTTAAACAAAAGCAAGTTCATGTAAAATAAGTTTTCCTTTGTGTATAGCAGGCTAGATAAAGGGAAACTTATGTACAGTCAAAGTCAATTGAAGTTTCTTCATACGTTTAAAGTCAAAAATGAGAGACAGAAATGGATAGAGGCAACATAGTAGACACGACATACCATCACTTTGGAGAACTCAGTTCGAGAATTTAGTAATTAATTATATTCAGGTTTTCACGTTAACATACAGAAACTTATTGAAACATCACGATGTCCTTGGTGGGTGGTATGTTCGGTCATTAGCGCAAGGAGTTTAGATAGGTATTTTAGACGATAATATTGAATTTCCAGGAAAGTGACATGCTAGTTGTATTACAGAAATGTACAATAGAGCCATGTACAAGTTTGCAATAAAGAGCGAATCAATGTAGACCCGGTATTTTACTTCTTGGGATATTCTCTGTCTCAACATTCAGTTCATTAACAGTCGTCTCCATTATTTTTCTTTTGCAACATTTTACTATATACAGGCAATGTAAATTATATTAGTTTACGTTACCCTAAATTATCTTTGTTTACCAACAAGATTAAGTGTCAGCCCTAGATGTAGAATCATTGTTTCTCAATGCTCGCAGGTTCGGCGAGCATAAATCTTCGATATGCAAATTTTATTTCATTAAAGCGGTCGGACTATAAGCAATATTGCTCGGCTGAGTTGCGGCCCTTCGGATTAACTAATGGCTGTTTATCTTGTAAGGACGTGACTTTATGCTATTATCAATAAGGGAAGCTTAGCGTCGACAGTATCGACTTTTGCGACAGACGATCAGTTTTATCATTACTAATCGCACCGATTAACTGAAGGGCTAATAAATAGTTTTGTTTTCCGGCAAAGTAAAAATAAAAACTTTGGACTTTTGGTTTTGGAAAATTATATTGGTTACTGAAACGTATTGCATTGTTACATTGAAACACAATCAAAACATTTCTAGGATCTGAATAATAGTACGCTAGAATATAAATCCATTTAATTTTGACGACCTGTTAATTTAGAGGCTTAGTTAGCGCCTTGGTGCTCGAGCCGTAGTTTGCGGGTTCGAATCCCGCCAGGCTACAAAAAAGTTTTCTGTGTTCCTGGATCATGGATGTGTATTAAATATGTGTATTATATAATAACAAACTTAACCATAAGTATAGTATAAAATATATTAAATATATTTCCGTGTCTGGTCATATAACACAGTTATAGAATTTACAACGCGACCAGACTGATGTGATAAAAATATATTCATATAATGATAAATATGTAACTATACTGCTAGTTATTAGTTACACTTTTATATTTTTATCTATCCAATAGCGTAAATCAGGGCAGTGCAACAAAAGGCGTATTTTAACAGGTAGACGATTTAATCATCGAACAAGCCGATTACCGATTCAATTTAATAATCGAATGCTACTACTGTTTTAATTTCGCAACAAAAATGAACCATAAATATCTAGTTTGGAGTTGTGAGTAATGGCCGTGCAAATTAAAAAGATAACGCATTGTTTCCGTGTCACTTTCTGTTATTTATTCGAAAAGGTATTAGGGTTCCAAAACTTTTGAGCGCGAAACAGGTCTCGGAAGATTGAAGGTGTCGCGAGAGAGAAAACAATTCCGTGCTCACAAAGGAATACCTATATTTGCACCTTTGCATCTTTGGCGAGCAACAGTGCTCTTTTCGAAATGAGGAATGTTTATGTTTTCACACAGAGATTAAAGTGAAGTGTCAAAACAAAATGCCAGCAGGGGTGACAGCGTTCGCCACACTTCATATTGTGGCTTTGACTGTTGTTGATAGTTGCGTTGAGATTATAATTTTCTTTCTTTCTTTTTATCTTTTAACGTACTCTCGAAACCCCTTCATATACGGCAAGTGGACTTGAAACATCTGTCAAAATTACATGAACTTTTTATTTCGTTTATTTTAAAGCGACTACCATTTCGCAATTCAAAATATTAAATTATGTAATGCCGAGCTTTTTAGCTTTTACGTTGAAAACGTTTTCATGTTATCTCATTGAAAAATATATAAACATACATTTTCTTACGTGTATAAAGTATTTGAGTTTTTTTATTAATAATGTCGCCTATCGTTTTTGTACAATAAATATTATTTGAAACCATATTTTGAGTAGGTTCTAACATAAAAACTATATATTTATGTATGCAAATATTAGCCTTTTAGGAAAACATTTTTTCCATAAGATCTCATTAAGATCTTCTAAAATTACAGCACACTTTTTAAACAATTTTTTTTATTTGTTTAGGTAACAAACATTCATTTCACAAATTATGAACGTTTGAATTACAACTAAACATTTTCATCGTTGTAACATCCCTAAAGATCTTCTTAAATTAGGGCACATTTTGAAAAAGATTTATTTTTTATTTTTATTATGTTTATGTAAAAAACAGTCATTTGAATACATTTTAAACTACATATAACTAGACCTATAGTACCAACATTTATATTTTAAATATCAACATTCAGTAAAAATTACATTACGTTAATATGCTGTCGAATAATATTTAAATCGCCCCATAGATTTGCGTTACACCTTATCGGAGATTTGCACTCTTTTAAAAACAGAGGGCACAGGGGTACAGCTTACTCCAGAGTAAATCCTGAGAGATTACGACCTGAGTGATTGCTATTACCAAACTTGGCGATCTACCCATGAATAATGCATGAATAAAAATAAATTTTAATGCATTTACATTAAGGCCGATTTTCGGTTGCACTTCACGGTAGTTTTATGAAAAATCGAGAAATTTCCATAACCACATAGGCGACATGCGTATATGGGCGAAGTTTTCTCATTATTTTTTATTTATTACGCGCCCCGGAGTTTTACTAGATTGTTTTCGGTAGCGTTGTTGATACCTCAAGAGCGTAAGATTTTTCAATTAAATAATGTCTTTTACTATGTAATATAATAAGTTGATAGTTTCACGTTCACTACCTACCTACTGTAGATTCTAATTAAAATTTAAGTTCCCAGAACATATTTTAATGATAAATTAGGTACGTAACTATGCCTGTCTAATTATAGATAGTACCTACGAATAGTATTGTTATTCGCAGGCTATTACTAAGTAAATAAAAGCTTATATATTTTAAAGGATCGAACTACGATACGGGAAAAATGAGCCTGCTACTATTACAGATGTGAAAGTTTGTGAGTATGGATGGATGGATGTATGTATGTATGGACTGATGGATGTTTGTTACTCTTTCACGCAAAAACTACTGGATGGATTTTGATGAAAATTGGTACGGTAGTAATTTAGGCTCTGGAATAAAATATAGGCTACTTTTTATCCCAGAAAAGGACAGCATTCCCGTGGAATACCCGATACTATATTTACGCGGGCGGAGCCGTGGGAAAAAGCTAGTCTCTATTATACCTAAACCATGCACACGTGGTTCAAAGTCAGCCATAAAATGACTCAACATGAAATATGAGACTCATACACCTGAATTCATTACACAAAATCCTCTGCCTCCCCAAAGGCCTTTGTTGGAAAATGTCTGGTCAGCGGCGATAAATATGAAATACTTTTCATTCAGGATATAATCTGGATTTAGGACGCATTTTGCGATATCGATACACTTATTGATGTCAATTTATAATCTGTGTTAATACTTTTATGGTTACTTGAACGGGATTTCTTATACATAGGTCTGTGCTAGGTATGATTTTCTAGTAAAAAAAAGGTATTGCATTATAGTAAAATTAAAATACAAACACTTACCTCTTAATCTATTTTGAGTATGACATTATTAAAAGCTTGTACCTAATTATGCTTCTGTCGTGTTCACATTCTACTACTGTTATAAATGTGAAAGTTTGTGAGGATGGATGGATGGATGTTTGTATGAATGGATGGGTGGATGTTTGTTACTCTTTCACGCAAAAAGTATTGAACGAATTTCTATGTATTTGGTATGGTAGTAGTTTGGGCTCTGGATTAAAACATAGACTACTTTATATCCCGTGGGATATTTACGGGGGCTGAGCCGCGGGAAAAAGCTAGTTATTCACATTTCATTAAATTTAGATCTAGAATTCTACATAATATTAGATAAATTTTTTAATTTATCAGATCTCCGAGTAAAGCTTCGCGTAAGTCGCGAGAGAGAAAACAATTCCGTGCTCACAAAGGAATACCTATATTTGCACCTTTGCATCTTTGGCGAGCAACAGTGCTCTTTTCGAAATGAGGAATGTTTATGTTTTCACACAGAGATTAAAGTGAAGTGTCAAAACAAAATGCCAGCAGGGGTGACAGCGTTCGCCACACTTCATATTGTGGCTTTGACTGTTGTTGATAGTTGCGTTGAGATTATAATTTTCTTTCTTTCTTTTTATCTTTTAACGTACTCTCGAAACCCCTTCATATACGGCAAGTGGACTTGAAACATCTGTCAAAATTACATGAACTTTTTATTTCGTTTATTTTAAAGCGACTACCATTTCGCAATTCAAAATATTAAATTATGTAATGCCGAGCTTTTTAGCTTTTACGTTGAAAACGTTTTCATGTTATCTCATTGAAAAATATATAAACATACATTTTCTTACGTGTATAAAGTATTTGAGTTTTTTTATTAATAATGTCGCCTATCGTTTTTGTACAATAAATATTATTTGAAACCATATTTTGAGTAGGTTCTAACATAAAAACTATATATTTATGTATGCAAATATTAGCCTTTTAGGAAAACATTTTTTCCATAAGATCTCATTAAGATCTTCTAAAATTACAGCACACTTTTTAAACAATTTTTTTTATTTGTTTAGGTAACAAACATTCATTTCACAAATTATGAACGTTTGAATTACAACTAAACATTTTCATCGTTGTAACATCCCTAAAGATCTTCTTAAATTAGGGCACATTTTGAAAAAGATTTATTTTTTATTTTTATTATGTTTATGTAAAAAACAGTCATTTGAATACATTTTAAACTACATATAACTAGACCTATAGTACCAACATTTATATTTTAAATATCAACATTCAGTAAAAATTACATTACGTTAATATGCTGTCGAATAATATTTAAATCGCCCCATAGATTTGCGTTACACCTTATCGGAGATTTGCACTCTTTTAAAAACAGAGGGCACAGGGGTACAGCTTACTCCAGAGTAAATCCTGAGAGATTACGACCTGAGTGATTGCTATTACCAAACTTGGCGATCTACCCATGAATAATGCATGAATAAAAATAAATTTTAATGCATTTACATTAAGGCCGATTTTCGGTTGCACTTCACGGTAGTTTTATGAAAAATCGAGAAATTTCCATAACCACATAGGCGACATGCGTATATGGGCGAAGTTTTCTCATTATTTTTTATTTATTACGCGCCCCGGAGTTTTACTAGATTGTTTTCGGTAGCGTTGTTGATACCTCAAGAGCGTAAGATTTTTCAATTAAATAATGTCTTTTACTATGTAATATAATAAGTTGATAGTTTCACGTTCACTACCTACCTACTGTAGATTCTAATTAAAATTTAAGTTCCCAGAACATATTTTAATGATAAATTAGGTACGTAACTATGCCTGTCTAATTATAGATAGTACCTACGAATAGTATTGTTATTCGCAGGCTATTACTAAGTAAATAAAAGCTTATATATTTTAAAGGATCGAACTACGATACGGGAAAAATGAGCCTGCTACTATTACAGATGTGAAAGTTTGTGAGTATGGATGGATGGATGTATGTATGTATGGACTGATGGATGTTTGTTACTCTTTCACGCAAAAACTACTGGATGGATTTTGATGAAAATTGGTACGGTAGTAATTTAGGCTCTGGAATAAAATATAGGCTACTTTTTATCCCAGAAAAGGACAGCATTCCCGTGGAATACCCGATACTATATTTACGCGGGCGGAGCCGTGGGAAAAAGCTAGTCTCTATTATACCTAAACCATGCACACGTGGTTCAAAGTCAGCCATAAAATGACTCAACATGAAATATGAGACTCATACACCTGAATTCATTACACAAAATCCTCTGCCTCCCCAAAGGCCTTTGTTGGAAAATGTCTGGTCAGCGGCGATAAATATGAAATACTTTTCATTCAGGATATAATCTGGATTTAGGACGCATTTTGCGATATCGATACACTTATTGATGTCAATTTATAATCTGTGTTAATACTTTTATGGTTACTTGAACGGGATTTCTTATACATAGGTCTGTGCTAGGTATGATTTTCTAGTAAAAAAAAGGTATTGCATTATAGTAAAATTAAAATACAAACACTTACCTCTTAATCTATTTTGAGTATGACATTATTAAAAGCTTGTACCTAATTATGCTTCTGTCGTGTTCACATTCTACTACTGTTATAAATGTGAAAGTTTGTGAGGATGGATGGATGGATGTTTGTATGAATGGATGGGTGGATGTTTGTTACTCTTTCACGCAAAAAGTATTGAACGAATTTCTATGTATTTGGTATGGTAGTAGTTTGGGCTCTGGATTAAAACATAGACTACTTTATATCCCGTGGGATATTTACGGGGGCTGAGCCGCGGGAAAAAGCTAGTTATTCACATTTCATTAAATTTAGATCTAGAATTCTACATAATATTAGATAAATTTTTTAATTTATCAGATCTCCGAGTAAAGCTTGGTTACCCAGGTACTTGTGTTCATAACAGCTACTATATCCATTACAATCCACAGATGTAAATGACAAATTGATATAAACAATGTAATTTAAACGCTTCGAATAACAAAGAGTAAGTAATGAAAACAATGAGAATCGCAATTTTCTCTAAACACAATACTGTTGCTAGCAACGTGGGATGTACGCAATGATTTCTTTATCATCCAGCCACAAAAGGTACAATGAAGAGCAGGATTTACCATAACCGTGTCCTTTCGGTCCACATTATATGCGCATTTTTATAAGCTTTGTCTGTAACGATATTGTGTTTGCTATATCCTACTACTATTATAAATGTGAGTGTTTGTTAGGATGGATGAATGAATGGATGGATGGATGTTTGTTACTCTTTCAAGCGAAAAGTATTGAACGGGTTTTAATGAAGTTTGGTATGGGAGTAGTTTAAGCTGTGGATTAACAGCCTATGCTACGCGTTTACGCGCTAGCCAGTATTAAACTAGCTTTTGCCCGCGGCTCCGCCTGTGTCAGTACAGTATCCCACAGGAGCACTGTACTTTTTCGGGATAAAAAGTAGCCTATGTATTAATCCAGAGCTTAGACCATACCAAATTTCATCAAAACCTGTTCAGTAGTTTTTGCGTGAAAGAGTAACAAACATCCATCCCTCCTCATAAACTTTCACATATGTAACAGTATTAGGATTATTACTAATAACCATTATAGAGAATTTTCAGTACTTTTCAAATCCACCCTCGCCTAAAATATTTTCAAAATACAACATCAATATTAAGAAAGTACCTGAATCATTTAAAAGGTGTCACTCCCCTCGTTCGTGAGAGAGATACAAAAATGGAATTAAACGGTTTTTTGTATAATTACGGCAGAGGATGATGGGCGTCGTTAGCGCGGGGACAATTGTTAGCATATTAATGTATCAATTATTTTTGATTGTCAGTATTAACAGACAGCGAATCTGCCTATTCGTCACTTGGTTATGAACTCACCACAAGTATTAGCTTTTTCGAGTCAAATTTATCAAAATAAGCTTTTTTTGACATTCTGAATTACATTAAAAGAAGAACTTTATTTAAATGTGAACCATAAAATAAAATTAAGTGCGTCGACGTCATTATAGTCTGGTGATGTCCACGGCAGGACATAGGCCTCCTCCATACCATGTCCAGTGCGACCGGTTGGTCGCGGCCAGTATCCACCGACTCCCTGCGACTTTCCTCATGTCGTCTGTCCACCTGGTGAGATACCGTCCTCCGCTTCGACGTCCAGATCGTGGTCACCACTCGAGAACCTTTCGGCCCCAGTGGCCATCGGTTCTACGGGCTATATGTCCATTGTCCAGTCCACTGCCGCTTCAACGTGCTAATGCGCTGGGCTATGTGGTAACTTTAGTTCTGCTACGGATTTCCTCATTTCTGATTCTATCAGGTAGAGATACTCCGAGCCTTTATGACTATGCCCTTTCCATACTCTTTAAAATTAAGTACACTTATATTAAATATGATTTGAATATTTTTGCTCAGAGCGTAGCGCATTTCTTGGCTTCGTTTTCTATTAAAATTAAACATGCATTTTTTTAAATGATCGAATCGTTAAATTCTAAGAAAATACTAACTTTGAAATAACATTGTATAAATAAATTAATTGGGTATTAATTAAAATCAATATCTATTAGGATTCTCCATCAAAACAACTTCAACCGGCTGGTTTCGTGTTTCAAGCCGGTCTCGTCTCCCCTAACTCATCAAAATATCGACCTCTTATTTGCGTGTTGCAACCCTAGTCCCTAAGATTCTGTTAAGATGTTGTAGCTGTTACTGTAAATATCTTAAAAAGATAAAAGTGTGCATGTCAGCTCCGAGTCACGATTGGAGTTACTCTAAAAAGTAAAATTTAGTCTGCAATGCAAAGCGACCGACGCATCTTCGACTAACATCGTGTGACACCGTACCGTGTGACCGTGTGACATCGTGAATTCGATTTTACTCCCATAGATTTTCATATCCCGGGATCATGTATGACGATCATTTCTTAAGGAGTAAACTCCAATACAATCGGCAGTATTCGTTATTTTAAGCCAACTTTAGTAAACTTTAAATCATACATTACTTTCGATCAAGCAACTAGTAGTCAATATGATGATTTAATAAAGATAGTGTAGAGTCGCCCTGTGGTCGAAATTCGCCCGTAATGCTAATGATACGAGTAATGTTACTAATGTATGTATTAGTATGTACTTAGTAATGTTGACAGATTGACAAACGTCAACAAATGTGAGATTGTTTCCCTTTTATAGGTATACAAAAATTCTGCGATGTTATAAATATGTCTATCTTTTAAGGATAAGTTACTATACTTATTCTTAGTTTAAAAAAAAGATCAGAAATAACGTGGTATTTTCAGAAGTATTTAGACAGATACAATTTAATTATCCTTAACTAGGAGATTATATCTAGGAGGTATCTTTAAACTAAAAAGTACATGTGAAAATGTATTATAAAGTATATATTTTTACTCTGTGCTATTACTATATTGCTCCGTGGCCTAGTGGGTACACCGTTTGATTCGCACTCGAGAGAGTGCAGGTTCGATTCCCAGGTTGAGGCGTGTACCAATGAGACTTTTTCAGATCTCAAGTACATTATACGGACGCTCTAACGGTGAAGGAATACATCGTGAAGAAACCCGCACATGGTTGGCCCTAGACGTATTGACCAGTCATTCCTCTGGACTAGGCTGACTGTGTTGTGAGAATGCCGTATGTCATTGGGCAATCATACGACATTTAAAAACCAACTGTCCCAGGCACTGTATTTGATGAGTGGTTACTTCGCTCGAAGAATACTGTATAAATCATCCAATAACCGATGAAAAGGCCTAAGTTTTATTACTATATTGCAGGTATTATATATTTTCTAAAGAAATTTTTTGCCACGAACACTCTCCCACGCGGGCGAAGCTGCGGGCAAAAGTATAACAGAATCTTTAGTATCACATAATCTTCAGTATCATAAAATCTTTTTAATTTCCCAATGAGTACCTAACTATTTGTTTGAGTAACTATTCAACTTACGCTAATTTGACTGGTTTTAACTGTGGGAGAGCCACGTTTCGGCAGAAAACTTGCGTTGTGTTTCGCCGAGTGAGTGAGTTACACATGTAACTCCTCTGGTGTTGCTAGTGTCCATGGGTGGCGGTAATCGCTTACCATCAGGCGATCCGTCTGCTCGTTTCCTGGTTTATTTCATAAAAAAAAGATTGATTATACTGTAGGTATTTTTATACGTATGCGAGATTTTCAATCGAGTATTTTGAAGTTTCAATCTATAAAGTTCACCTTCTTGTCACCAGACGATTGGTGGAAAGACAATGAATTGTAAATTGAATAAGTCCATAGCTTAATGTCTCCTGCCATTTCTTTTCAATAAACTTTCACTAAAAGCTGAGGTTTTTTGGTCGTGAATATTCATAAAGATTTGTTTTTTTTACAGGTAAAAGTACCGGCGCTTTGTGGTAAAACTTTTCCCGTTTCTTACATACAAATGAGTTGCAGAATCAAATAGGTAAGGAGAGTCTAATTCAGTGGAACTATTAATTGAAAGCTATTCAGGAAGTTTTCATATTGTATAAATTTCAGTTCGGCTGTACCTACATTGAATACTAAATGTATCTACTTTATTTTATGCGAATTATTGTTACCATAGGCAAAGAAAATAGGTTAATAATTATGAGTAAACTCATTGCGTCCTTGCTTCTCAATTAATAACCTGCTACCGACTACGTTAAGGGCACCATGGCAGTGGCGAAGGGTAGGTAGGAAGGTTAGACGTTAGTTGTGAAAGTTTTTTTGAAAGGAAATTTAGCACCATATTAGGTATGATGGTCAAATCTTCATTTGTAAATACTTAGGTAACTATTCTTATAGTTATACCTACGGTTCCTATTCCTATAGTTAAATATAAGTAAGGTATTCTTATACCTACAATTAGGTAATTTTCAAAATACAAAATAGGTACTTAATAATAAAACATTTTTCTGTGTATTATTTAACTATTGTAAGATAATCATAATTTTAAAATACTTCCAGGAATCAACCGCCTATTAAATGATAATATATAATGTTATAATCGTCTATGATTATGATATCTACAATTTACAATTGATAGTAGGTACGTATCCAACTTTCCGCTTACCGTAAAAGTAGATTTATTTATCACCAACAATAAACACAACACAAGTAGTCTCACATGCAATATTCACATTGCAACATGCAGCCCATAGAAGTCGCTCGAGTCTGTTTATTGCTATCTATCTTCTATCATCGGCTATCGCTTGTCAGACCTGACTTGTATAAGATATTATTGTTTTCCACAGACTAGTTTTGGCTCTAGGCCTTCATGAGGTAATCTGAAAGGGAAGCCGATAAGAATGGAGTTCTTTAGACCCTTCGCTACTGCACCATCGATATATTTTATTGCCTGCTACGAGTGAGAGGCGCTGAAAACTGTATATTTCTCTGAAAATTTTGATAACCCGCCAAAAATAAATTGTATCACATTTGTTTTCCACAGTCCCAAAGATGATACGACTCTACCCTGCTAACCTTTGACATAATTACGTCAAGTACATGATACTGTGATACTGTCCTTACATACTGTCCAATCGTGGTCATTTGTAACGTAATATGACGTCACAGCCTCATTAAAGTGATGGATACGGGACATTAAGTTAACGTATGATCTCGGGTAGTCATTGAGAGCACATAAAGGAGCCAATACATAAGTGGCTTTTGAAATGATTTTCTGGTATATTAAGATTTTAACAGTAAACATTCATGCGTAAAAATATTTTCTGGTATTAAAGATGATTTTTTCTTCGATTGTCAAAGAAAAAAGGGCTTTGTTTTTCGGACATATGTACGTAGATTTGAGCGCAATACCTGCCGACAAACTGTCACGCAGTTTGGCGAGTTTAGTTACTAATCTACTGATTTATTTGAGAATAAACAATTTTTTATTATTATATATTTATTTATTATTATTAGATATATAAGATTTTGTTAGCAGTCTCAGCAGTCTAAACAGCTTGATTTAATTTAACATAAGTTACTACGTATATTAAAATTAAAATGAGCAATTGGAATATTTTATTATTTATCTTACGTTTATCTGAGCAAAATTGAGGTATGTTCCGGGATAAAGTCTATTAGTAGGTGCACAACAAAATCATCTGATACAAAATTGGTAGCTATCCAACAGCGAATTTGCTCGACCAGCTTTTGTTGTACCTCACTAATAATGATTGTGGCAGATTGTGAAATTAACATGATTCAGATTTTTAGCTTTTGTTTTATGTGAGCAAAAGTTTTGCAAATGTAAAAAGTCACTTCGTTTTAGTGAGAAAAACAACTCTCCTTTACAAAATAGTCTTAATTGGTAATGTGAATGTTAATTTTTGTTGTTATGTGTGAGAGAAAGTGTTTTATTAATTATTTTTTAAAATAGTGTTGTTGCGAATACCTTGGATTACAATTACTTACGAGGGCGGGTCAATAAGTTCGTGACTTTTGGAATAAAACACAGATTTTTTGATAAATAAATAATTTTATTTTTCAACGTAGTCCCCCTTGAGCTCTATACACTTTGTCCAATGCTTCTCCAATTTTTTTATCCCTTCCAAAAAATATGATTTGTCGAGGTCCTCAAAATAGGCCTTTGTTTGCGAGATGACTTCATTATTGGAGTCAAATCTTTTTCCACCGAGCCATTTTTTCAGGTTTGGGAACAAGAAGTAGTCACTCGGAGCCAAATCTGGAGAATAGGGTGGATGTGGGAGCAATTCATAGCCCAATTCATGGATTTTTGCCATGGCAACTGCACATGTGTGCACCCTTGCATTGTCTTGGTGAAAAAGAACTTTTTTCTTGGCCAAATGAGGTCGGTTTTCATTGATGTGGTCCAATAAGTTGGCATAATATTCCCCATTAATTGTTCTTCCCTTTTGAAGATAGTCAATGTGGATTATCCCACGTGTATCCCAAAAAACAGTCGCCATAACTTTATTGGCTGACAAACCCACCTTCGCCTTCTTTGGCGCCGATTCACCCTTAGAAACCCACTGTTTTGACTGTTGTTTGGTCTCTGGTGTGTTGTGATGGATCCATGTTTTGTCCACGGTTACAAAACGGCGCAAAAACTCCTCCATATTGTGATTAAACAACGCCAAACCTTCCTGTGAAGTTGTTACACGATTGCGTTTGTGGTCGACTTGCGGAAAGCTTTCTCATGCCCAAGTGATCATTCAAAATTGAAACCACTGAGCCATGCGAGATGCCTATGGCTTCCACAATCTCTTGCACTTTCAATCTTCGGTCGGCCAACACCATATCGTGAATTTTTTCGATTGTTTCGGGTGTAGAGACCTCAACTGGGCGTCCAGGACGTTCGGCATCTTCAGTGCTTGTACGGCCACAACGAAATTCAGTAAACTACTTTTTTACCATTGAAATCGATGGTGCAGAGTCTTCATAGTATTTATCAAGCTTAGCCTTGGTCTCGGTAATGGTTTTTTTTCGCAAAAAATAATGCTTAATAAGCACACGAAATTCACTTTTTTCCATTGTTTCCTTAAGTTACTGGATAGTCTGATAAAGATAGCTGTAAAACACAAACTAACTGACGCAGCAAGTTCAAATTTTGATAGGAGTCAACTGACAGATGGCTGTTGACAGGAGTAGTGTTGCTTTTTCAGTAAGGAGGTTAGAAATTCAAATAGTCACGGACTTATTGACCCGCCTTAGTATATGCTTTGGGTCAATCCACACTGAAACGAAACTATACGCGACATTGCGCTGAATTTTAAGATAGCTATTCATTATTGAACTTTATTCATTACACAATTTTTTCATACACGTGTCATTGCAAGAGTTCGAATGTCAGGTTGCACCGCGCTGCACAGCGCATGTGCAGTGTGTGACTGAAGTCATATGAAACGTGTATCTTTTTGTATCAGTTAATAAAACATTTCAATTTTGAATAGCTAGAGAATATAGAACTGACACGTACAATACTTTTTATGCCCATAGAAATGACAGTGATTTACAGATGCATCTTGGAGGTTGGGACTAAAATGCCTAATACTCATATACAGTTAGGTATAGCACAAAACACCTTTGATGTCACGAATCAAGTTTTTATCTGTCTCACAAATCATTACTAACATCGACTTGACCGACTTATTTCTTTCTACCATAACGTATCTCCAAAACACTCGAACTCAAGGGTGGTGAAATCAATAATCTTGTTTTCGTAAGTTTCACTAAATGTTATGGGAAACAACAGAAAATATTGTCTGTTTTACTAAAGGAAAATATTTTAGACAGCAAAAAATACCGCATTATTCGTAATATTAAAATGGTTTTCAACTATTTAAGAAGGTATCTGCGTATATTATGAAGAGGCTAGCTAAACTCATTTTCAAAAGACTTTGAGGAGCTCTCAAATTGTAAAGTCACCTTAAATCAACTTTTTGTTGAGAAGCGTTGGAATATTCAGCCGTGAGCTAAATAATATTGACGTCCATTTTGATTACCAATCGTCTGAAACTAAACTAAACGAGCTTATTTATGGTCGAGTAAACTAAATTGAAAACTTATGTAGCATTAAAAAACTAGAAATCACGTTCGCCACGGGAATGACTCCCCAGAGTAGAGACGAGGGCAGACGTGAGATTAACAGTCTGTCCCCTGGCTTAAATCACGTTAGCTCTTTATTTACCGTTCATATAAGGCAAAAATCGGATTTCATTAGAATAATGTATGCGAAGTGATAGAATATAACTCGTAGAAAATTTTGTCGCCGCTTATGTTTATGTTTGCACAGAGTTATATTTATATTTTTATGTTCAACCCTTTTTTAAATTGTTTTAAATATTTTTTCTACACAGTTGAATCTGAAATAACAGAGTAACAGATAAGTAGGTACAGACCAATGTCTAGTCTGTTGTGTTTTGTTTTTAATTTTGACAGTTTGTGTAGAGTTTAATATTTAGTAGTAAATTTAGGGTCTTTCCACACGTACCACAACCACACCACACTGACCGACCCTAAGCTCTGAAGAGAGTAAAGGTCAGTTCACACCGAAACAAGACGATACGTGACGCGGCGCTGCATTTTTAAGATAGAAGATACACTTTTAATTGCAAGAGTTCGAATGTCAAACTGTACCGCTCTTGCAATGAAACGTGATTCTTCTTGTGTACTGAATAAAGTTCAATTTCGAATCACTAATTCAATGATGCGGCGCAACGACACGTAACGTCACGTTTCGGTTTCGAGCAGACCCTTAATCACAAAATAATAACGTTATTATTAATAAAGCTTATCGCCAAAACATTGAACGTTAAGTATTAACATAACACTGTTTTGTCTTGTATTGCAAAAGTTTATGGGTTGAAAACCTTTTTTTGTGCCACGAAAGCCTGTAACGAGATATTTATTGCCAGAGGGAGGTGGGAAAGGGAGAATAAGGTGAGAGGGAGAGAGGTGCAAGGTCACGTAGTGGACACGACGTCTTTTGGCACAAACTCACACATTCTATTACTTCAGTGTGTGGTCAAAGTTGGTTGGTTTGATAACGTTGTTCTTGTTTACAAAAAACATACTTTATGTGATTTCTCTCGTTTATTTTTATGTTTTGTATTTGCATAGTATATTTATTTTATATTACAAGATACATAAATGCAGGCTCTATGAAGATAGTATGTTATCTGCCGTCGTCGGCAGACGTCTGTGGCGCAGCGGTTAGCGCGTTGGCGTTCAAGCCGGAGGTCGCGGGTTCGAATCCTGCCAGGGAACAATAAAGTTTTCTGTGTACTTGGTTTATTTAAGTGTGTTTAATATAATGTACTAGCTTTTGTTCGCGGCTTTGCTCGCGTTAATACAATATCACCACGGGACTTTTTCGGGTTTAAAAGTAGCTTATGTTTTAATCCACAGAATAAACTACTACCATACCAAATTTAATCAAAATCTATTCAGCAGTTTTTGCGTGAAAGAGTAACAAACATCCATCCATCCATCCATCCATACATATATCCATCCTCACAAACTTTAACATTTATAATACTTGTAGGAATATTACTTATAAATAAACTATGAAAGTATGAAATATATTTCCGTTGTCTGGTACCCGTACCATATTATTCCAGAACTTACCACGGGACCGGATCGACGTGGTGCAAAAGCGTCCATAGATACTATTATTAAATTCGATTGTAGCCCAAGATTATAATGAAAGTTAAAAGTATTACCGTTATATTGTTGGTCTCTTTTACTATACCTAGCTATTTTGATCGATAATGTCTTAATGGTATTAATCTACAGGCGATACACGTAATGCCATAATGATGTTGTACCACATGTGATCAAACATAGCGACTGCGTGCACGTGGTGTTCATTTATCGAATATACTATAATGATTTATACTGTTCCTACAATCGGTCATTTAATAATAGGTTGGAGAAGAAGAAATCAATTATTTTTTCGTAATGGCTACACGGCTGTAGTGATAGCTTCGGTAAGTATCTCAAATTTATGTTCATTGTCAAGGCGACATTTCACACTAAAAAAATAGTTGATATTATTTGATTGGTCCATTCAGCTGTGAGTTACAGGGTGTTAAAAATGGAAGCCAACAAAAAGGAAATTCGGTACATAGACGAAAATTATAGCCAGGCGGCTGAAATTGTGAATAGTGTTTAAGGTGCCGATACTGTAACAGCTAATTGCGCGATAGCTTGGTTTCGTCGATTATGTTTAGGCATTTTTGATGTTAAAGATGCGCCTCGCACCGGCAGGCGCGTCGTCGAAAATGTCTATAAAACCACAAAAATAATCGAAGTCGGTCGGCATGTTAGTAGTCGCAGCATCGGCTAGGAGCTGAAGATCGACCATAAAACAGTTTTGAACCATTAACCCAAAGTTAGATACAAAAAGAAGCACGATGTTTGGGTGCCGCACCTTAAAATTCACGCAAAAATAATGGATTTCTTTTTTCCCAACCTAATATTATGCAAAAAAATATTTCGCTATTTATACAATACAACCACTTGCAAAAACGTCTATAAAACAAAAGTGTATTGCGAAAAATTTTTTTTATTTGATACTCAAATATGAATTAACCATCCGTCTTTCAAATAAAAAGGGTGGAAATGAAAAAAGAATTCGTTGATCGCTTTTGCGGGCAACATGTTTGCGTAGCACGTAGCAGTCACGTAGCGCTACGAGCTACGCGTTACGTCGCAGCGGTGAAAATGTACCGTTGGAAATGTTGTACCGTTGCCAATATTGTACTCGTACCGTTAACCGGTTTATGGCATGCGTTAAAGGTTTTCCATTTACAACATAATATTAGCATATCGTTTCACGATAAAAGGAGAGAAAAGTAGGGAATCTTTACTTAATCCTGTCTAGTATTATAAACGCGTAAGTTTGTAAGAATGTAAGGATATATTGATATGTGGATATGTGGATGTTTATTACTCCTTCACGCAATAACTATTAAACGGATTTTAATTAAATTTGGTAGTACCAGGGAACCGTACTTTTTGCTGCAATAAAAAGTAACTTTTGCTTTAATCCAGGGCCTAAACTACTACCATACCAAATTTCATCGAAATCCGTTCAGTAGTTTTTGCGTGAAAGAGTAACAAACATCCATCCGCCCATCACCACAAACTTTCACATTTATAATAGTAGTGGGATTGTGAACCTGTGTTGAAAAGGTGATTGCTTGATATGCTCAACTATTTTTCATTTCTCCACAAAGACTCAGATTTTTCCATACTTTTTCATAAAATAAATGACGAATTCCGATGCACGTTCGTGTGTTTACATTGGAGGTGAACAAACTCTCGAGTCTCAATCAGCGAAGCCGAGCGTTTGGGGCATTGAAGGCGTTCAACTTTCATAATTTATTTTATAGTTTTCCAGTTATGGATGTCAACCGCTGCAATAAAATGTTGTGTACGACTGTAGATATTTAATATGCATAAAAATATAAATGTTTACTAATGAACATATTTTTATCCAAATGAGAAAAATTGGAAATGTGATTTGTTTTAAATCAATATTCAAAAGTTAAAAATATACAAGGAGTAATTATTTATTTTAAAGACTACTTTAGTTAGTTAGTAGACACTAAACTATAAATATAAATATTTGGATATCTATATATATTTAAAAATTCGTGTGTTAGTTTTACTATTTATAACTCAAAAACGACTGAAACGATTTGGCTAAAAACTGGTGGAGAGGTTGCTTAGAACCAGGAGACGGACATATGATACTTAAATGCCCCGCCGAGTCTGTCTGTCTGTATGTTCGCGATAATCTCAAAAACTACTAAAAAGATTTTCATGGCCTTTACATCTACTGACAGACTGGTTCCTTGGGAAGGTTTACATCGATAGTAATTTGTTAACATTTTGTGGAAATTGATGACGATAATTGTTAAAGGTGTCGGAAAAATTCAAGCCGTCTGGAAACTTTTATCGAAAACGCTGCCTAACCTAACCCGTTGGAGATAAATAACAAAACAATGTATGGTGGGATTATTTCCCTTTTATAGGTCTACAAAAAAGTCGCGATGGCATAGATATGTCTATCTTTTAAGGATAAGTTACTATACCCATTCTAAGTTAAAAAAAGGATCATAAATAATGTGGTATTTTCAGAAGCTATTTAGACGGATTCAATTTAATTATCCTTATCTAGGAGATATTTAAAAATACGTGTGAAAGTTTATTATAAAATATATATTTTTACTCTGTGCTATTACTATATTGCAGGTATATTTGCTAAAGGAGTTTTTGCCACGAACACTCTTCCACGCGGGCGAAGCCGCGGGCAAAAGCTAGTTTTTAGATAATTTAGAATACTCTTAAGGTCAATTCACACCGAAACAAAACGATACGCGACATGATGCTGCATTTTAGACGTGATAACGTCTTATAAATCGATGAACGCCGGCTGCACGCACGAAAAATTGTGAAATTCCGTCTGATTGTCACGTTCTGCCTGAGCCGAGCGTGCAAGCGAGAGCGCGGAACAAGCGATAGAGTGGCACGATCGGCCTAAGAGTTCGGCTTGTGATGACGTCATCACGTAAAATTATCGTACGTAAACTGACTTAACAGACAACCATTTTAATTAGGATAGATATTCAAAATTCAAATTTATTCATTACACAGAAAGAAAAACGTTTCATTGTAAGAATTCGATTGTCAGTATGCACCGGGCTGCACGGCGCATGTGCAGTGTATGACTGACGTGTATATTTATGTGTAGTGAATAAAGTTCAATTTTGAATAGCTATCTAAAAAAATAGCGCCGCGTATCGTTCAGGTGTAAACTGACCCTTAGGTATTTTGTTACACACACGTACCTTGAACCTATATCTTTTTATCTTTATATCTAAACGTACATTTTCAGCGTGCCATATAATCGTTTTATATTAATGACATCACATCACATGTGACTTTTTCTTATAAAGAATCAAATTATATCGGTGTCAATTACGGATACTAAATTATTTCAGATTATTATTACTTTTGGATAATATCGGTTATGGATATTATGTTTATGACTAATGTAAGTAAAATGTAAATACTTGTGTTTTACAAGTTAAGGTAATTCTTTGGCCTAAAAAGCTAGTGTCGTAAACGGCCGGTAAATAAAAAAACATGTCGTATTATATATCCGAAATTATCCAAAACTTCTATATTGGATTCGGTTACGGTTACGGATAGACTATTATTTCGGATTTCCGATAATTTAGTTACGGTGACGGTGCTCCACAACACGTGAAGGCCGTTCTAAATAAGTCTTAGTTTACCATAGGGTTTATATATATGTAATACTATAATAGCACGCAATATTCTATAGCTTTAGATAGCTATAACTATTGAATATTGCGTGCTATAGTATTACACATAATCTGTTTATAGCATGACCGAGTAAGTACCAGCTTAATAAACATGACAAGTCTATTTATATGGACTAGGTCAAGTGGCGCAAAGTACTTTTCTACAGAAATTAAGTTCTTCAGATGAGAAACAGAACAAATGGAAATTGTTACGTAATAGTAAAATGTGGCGCCAAGTAAGGAATAGAATGACGGTAACTGCTGGGAACTGGTCAGTTTCTGACGTAAATGTCACGCTTCAAAAGGCCAAGTTCTAGTGCTGTGACCTAAAAAGGTGTGTTGCTGATTGTTCCTTTGCACAGCTTAAGAAATGAGTCTACGAAATGCATTTTTTTAACCTATTTTTCTTATTTGAAACTAGCTTTAGCCTGCGTCTCCGCCCGCATTCATTCCCACGGGAACTGTACTTTTTTGGGATAAAATAGAGTCTATGTTTTAATCCAGAGCCTAAAATACTACCATACCAAATTCCATTAAAATCCGTTCATTAGTTTTTGCGTGAAAGAACCATTGCACAAACATCCATCCATCATCAAAAGAACCCATCCTTATAAAGTTCAAACATAAAAGTTATATGAATTAGTACGGGCGAATTTCGACCATCGGGCGACCTGTAGTCCTTGTTGCAACAACGAGAACTGTGCAGAATGTATGATGATGATAAATGAAGCATTGAGTAAAAAAAATTAGGTACATTGTACCTACCTAACATAATATTTATAACTAGCTGGTGCTAGCACCACCGCAACTTCGTTTGCGTAGAACTAACCGAAACGGAAACCTATTTTTTTAAATGGAACCCTAGGATAAAAGTGGCCTAAGTTACTCTTTATAACATCAGCTATCTGCCAGTGAAAGTCCCGTAAAAATCGGTCCATCCGTTTCAGAGATTAGCTGGACTTAATGTTTGTTTTGTGCCGTATATATTTTCATATATGTATTTAGTGAAAAGCTGTTTACTTAAAATTACAAACAGACACTTCAGTTTGATTTATTTGTATAGATAGACGACGATGGTATTATGAAATTACCATTTCTCTCTAACCCACTCAACAAAATGTCAAAGCATGTGAGATCCGACACAAAACGGCACAGTAAAAGCTTTTAAGTATCAGGTGTAAGATAATGTACCTGAGATAGAGGGCGGGCGTAAATCATCGGGAATGTTTTATGAACCTGTGGGAAGGAACAGCTTGTTCCGTATTGAACAACTTTCAAATCGCTGAATAAAACCGGAATATTTTATGGTACACGTACTGTAAGTGAATGCGCGGGGGAATTCTTTGGAAGGAGTTTGGTTATCTCACTATTAGGAATGTTCTTTTTTTAATGCTTGCTATTATACTATATATTTATGCTTTTAATATCGATGTAGGGGAAAATGTATGAATGTATGAATGATTGTGGCATTCTATCTATGTATTTGTGCTCTAGCTTTTGCCCGCGGCTCCGGTCTCGTAAATACAGTATCCCACGGGAATACCGTACTTTTTTGGGATAAAAAGTAGCCTATGTTTTACTATTACTACAACGACCATACCAATTTTTATCGAAATCCGTTCAGTAGATTTTTCATGAAAGAGTAAGAAACATCCATCCATCCATCCTCACAAACTTTCACATTTATAATAGTAGTAGGATGTCCACCGTCTGCAGTCGTTGCGGTCACGTCATTTGTGCAAAGTAAAATGTTTGGAAACTGGTCGAGCAGGAACTTTGTCGACATTTGTGATTGTACACATATATACCATTATACAGCTTAGGTAGGTCCATAAACTGTTTGAGACGTTTTTGAGGTTTTTCTTACGTGATATTTTTTGAGATCCCCTCCCTCTCCCCCGTGATATTTGGTTAGATTCGGCTGGCCCCCTCCCCCCTAAATGCTTCACGTAATTTATGGTCGGCCTCTTACTGGTGTTGTCCCTCATTAGTCTGCAATTTATTTTAAAAAAAAGTAAAAAGATCAGAAGTCACATCTCAATGAGCACGAATGCTAATTATTTCCATTTATCTTCTGCGACATTTGATTTGATGATTTAAATTTGAAAAAGATTTGTACAAAAAAATCAACCTTAAACGTCAGATAATAGAAATTCATCTAATTCATCTTGGAACCATATTAAAGGAAAGTGCACCCTAATTCCTAGGCATTAAGATAAGTTATCGTTTAATATATGCTCCCTTCTGATGGGCCAGTCTTCACGTTTTGGGATATGATTTATGCAAGTAATTTAGTTGAGTACATTGAGACATTATGAGGTTCACGTGAAGATTAAAATGTTTAGGGACGAGCCCTTGTATCACATTTTGTGCTAAATTGCTTTTTTTAACACCATAATTTCATAAATTCTAAGGTTGTTAGTTATATAATAGGTACAGTGTATCCCTTTTTGCGAAAATATTATGTCAAGTGCACTGTTTGTGTTTACTTAATTTACCCGTACTATAACAAACGTCTGAATAATTTCAAAGGCTGTAAGAATAGTTACTGCAATTTTTTGTACCTTTGGCGTCTTATACCTAAAAATTCGACCCACCGCACAAACTAGCGGCTATGCATACGTTCATTGTACACACTAATACAAACAATATGCTATACATTTTATCAGTAAGAATATAAGGGAATATAAGTATAACTGGCGGGCCTGGGACCTCAGCATTTCATGTTAAATTTAAATTATCAAAAATCAGTTTGAATCACATAATTGGAAATAATCATAAAAGAGTCTAATTTCTAATCGTACGAATTATTCTAAGTTTAATTTACTTTCTATTTGGCCATTGCTCTTCAAGCCATCTGTATAATTTATTTTAATAATTATGTAAATGATGAAATTTTAAAAAGAAGGACAAAGTAATTTTGGTATATACCTACATAAAACTGTACTCATACGAAGTTACATGACTAATGAAGTAATTGCGTTTTAGCATACTCAAATACTTACCTACGTAAAAAAGGTATTTATTGTTCCAATTAGACGAATAATTTTGTATTGTATTCAATTATTCAAAGCGTTTAAGAATTACATTTAAAATATTCCACTAAAAATAAAGTATCCAAGTAAAACATTCAAAACAACCCGATTGAAAGCGATGTAATAAAAAATTCTCCTGTGCTTCAAGGTTGGGCTGTATTGTTTATTACAAAATACAAGCTAAAAGCGGAGCGATTTCAGTTCGTTAAAAATCTTAGGCTCACTTGCGAAGATCTGGGTAAAAGTTAACCCTGGGTTAAAATGTCAGGACTTCCATTTTATATTTATTATTATATGAAGAACGACATAGATAACATGATGTTTAACCCAGATCTACGCAATTGGGCCTTAGATGGCAAAAAGTTCGCGAAAGTCGCGTTGTACTGTAAATGTTTAATCTCACGTGATCCAAAACGTAAATTCGATAGGTAGCTTATGGTTAATCTATACTTATTATAGACTATGCAGCAGACTACTATTAACAGCCATCGTGGTCCAGTGGTTTAGAGCTTGGCTCACGACTAAACAAAGATGAACAGATAAACAGCTACATAGTTAGCTTTGGATTTGATTGCACTTCTACAAGCATACGGTTTGTCCACGATTGTGTTTACGTAGTAACTATTTAAATATCTGTGATAGTGTGGAAAAATTGTGGGCTGTTGAAGGGGACGTGAGAATTTTCAAATTTTGATCCATTTGGATCGTTCAATGAAAGCTGTTTTGTGCACGTAAGGTACATATTTTCTACTCTGTGGCATAGCTGACCTCCCGCTAGTCGCTGTCCCCTTGTACCGCACCGCGATGAGTCATCCCGCATTAATTTCGGCGTGTTGATGTGACACCGGTAGCATTGACGTAAACGCCGACTTACGCGATCACGTGACGCGCATGCAGCGTTTGTGCCGTGTGCGTGCGTCGTTTAAACATATTGTAATAATTTAATTATTCATGGCCAGTGGTTCAGCGCATTGGTGCTGAAGCCGGAGGGTCGCGGGTTCGAATCACGTCGAAGTAACAAAATAGTCTTTCTGTGTTCTGGGTCATGGATGTGTATTAAATATGTGTATGATACCCCTTCACATCTAACCCCTTTTTACGAAAATTATTCAAACTGAGGAGTTTGAAACTTGACACAGTTAAAGTTTATGCGAAAGAAGGTTTGCAGACATGAACTATGATTAAAAAAAAGAAATATTTTTTAAATTATGATTAGAAATAGGTTAACAAAATTAATAAAAATAAAGTAACACACACAACCAACGATTAATAACACACACTACCATACGTGTGTATAATAACAGCTGCTATAGTTATTCCATGGAGATAATAACAGTAGGTGATTGACGCAATTGTCAATATTTCCTTAGCTTAAGGACAAAATATTTCTTTCACATTCCATAGACAGCATTTACACAATATTTCTATTGCGAATCGAAAAGACAAAAGAACCTTAATAAAGTAGAAACTTAAAATTTATAATATGAAAGATGGTCGAATTGCGACCACTAGCCGACACCTAGTATTAGGTCATTACATATGAAATTTGCGTTTTGTAAAGGAGGAACATAAAGTCGTTTTTTTTTAAACATAATATATTTATTTCATCAAAGTATATACCATTGCTATTTATGAACTTTTGCCATCTCATAGGTAGTTTATTGATTCCTTTACTAAAAAAACAATTCGGACAGGAATCAATAAAATCTTTGAAGGCGCTTCAGACCCCCATCGGAGTTGAATTTTTTCCCTTGCAAGAAATTATTCAAATTTCGAAAAAAAAAAGGTAATATGTTGGAGCAAGGTCCGGGGAGTACGGTGGATATCTTAGACGTTCCATTTGAAGCTCCTCTAATTTGGTAGCCGTCAGTTATGCAGTATGTGGTCTAGCGTTGTCCTGAAGCAGCAGTGTCTTAGAGCGAATGACCAACCACGGTTGTTTAGCAGCTAGCTTTTTCATCATAATTTGTAGTTGCTGGCAATAAACATCGGCCGTAATCGTATGTCTAGATTTAAGAAAGCTGTAGTGAACTACACCGGCACTAGTCCACCAATCGCTTACAAGTAACTTTTTTTGAGACAGTTTTCGCTTGGGGCAGGCTTTGGCTGATTTGCCAGGGTTCAGCCATTACGATGAGCATTTCCGATTATCGTACAGGATCTACTTTTCATCACAGGTAATGATTCGATTTAAAATCCTTTCATTATTGTGCCGGTTGAGTAATGTAACACAGCATTCGACGCGCGTTTGTCGGTTTGCTGCACTCAATTCATGAGGTGACCCACCTTTCAGGCTTTTTTACCTATCAAATTTGCTTCAAGTGGATTAAAACAGTTTTATCACTAACACCGCAGCCTGCAGCTTACTCGGACGTGGTTTGCGATGGATCCGCTTCCACAATAGCCTTCAATTCTTCATTATCAACTTTGGTCTCCGGCCGTCCACGGGGCTTGTTCTGCAGGTCGAAATATCCAGAAAGAAAACGTTGGAACCAAGAACGCACTGTGTTTTCTTTTGCGACACCGCCGCCATACACATCATTAATCTTTCGAGCCGTGTCTGCAGCACTGGTGCCACGGTGGAACTCGTACTCGAAAATATTACGAAAAAACCAAAAGAGGAAAAAACAAATGAATTACGGTTTTCAAAACACAAATGCATGAGTAAATAGCGGTATAAATTTTTAATTGGAATTCCTAACCAAAGAAGATATATTTGAGATCAAAGTGGTCAGTACGACAAAACGCTAATTTCCTATGTCAGGACCTAATATATAAATATAAATTGGGCCTTGTGAATCGTTACTTTAATTACATAGATTTATTCAAAGTGCAAAAAGACCTTCGCTTTATGGGAGATAGGTACTCTGAGATGTTAGTAAGAATCCATAGAGCTTGGTTTACTACTCTTTTGTTTCCAATAACACGAATGAAGAAATGAATATATTACAATATTAATTAAATAAATATTACATATTATACATACCTAATGTAAAAGATAAAATAAAGAGCATGATTCAAAATTCATACTAAAAAATCCAGCGTCGAGAGCAATTAAGTGTTTGCCAATGTGTTCACTTTAAATCATATTTAATGTTACCAAAGAGGCAACCCTGAAATACGCAGGGTAAGGAAGTTGTAGGCATATATATATATATATATATATATATATATATATATATATATATATATATATATATATATATATATATATATATATATATATATATATGCCTACATTGAAACTGTAGGCGTAATATATACGAGTATTACTACAATTTAAACACCAAAAACTACACCTATACCTTCTACCTCTACCAACATAATTATGTAATACATTACAACCACTTATTTAATTTCTTTCGGGAATCGTCATTTTTCATACATCGTCTCACATTTGGTGTTTCCATAGAAAAACCGATATTATCCTTGCTCATAACTTCTATACCCGGCGTTTTACACTTTTGCCCTTTTGGTGACTACAAATATGATTTACAGTGAACATATTGGCAAACGTTTCCTTTCTGTCGACTCCGGGTCAATTTTGGACAATCACCTTTCAGTGGAAAATTGTTATTTTTTTGGAGTATTTTAATTTTTTACTACCTGATACCTCGTGGTCACGCCATTTAGAGTTCCTTTGATCTGTGACTAAAACTAAAACCCCTCGTATTAATGACGTATCACCGTAATGTCCAGCGATTAACTTGCACGGGGATGACCTGTGGGGATGACCCTGCAGAGAAATGGCGATCCCTCACGCGATCCAGGGTCGTAGATTAAGTGGTTACATTTGCTAAATCATACCCCCAAAGAACCGGCCAGTGGCCAGGCCAGTGCGAGTAGGACGCGCGCACGAAGGGTTCCGTACAAAACGGCAAAAAAAATCACGTTTGTACTATGCGCGGAACCTTAAGTAGCAGCCAAAATCGTTACAAAAGTCTTCGTGCTCAGTCGTCGCTACATACATGTAATAATAAAAAAAATATATATACCTTTATTTCAGGCATGGCCCATAATAAAGTTAGTATACAAACGACTTATTTAATTGAAGTATTTATCACCCTGCGGGGCTCCCGGCACATGCACGTCTAGTTGGACCCAGTGCCGCAGAAGGGGGCTGTCCAGCTTGGCGCTAATGCACTTATTCCACTGCAATAAATTTAGATGTCAAATTAGTATCCTAAAAAGAAAGGTAATTAGAAGCTAGCTATTCCACTTGTCTTATTTAGTTACTGATTTAGTTGCGAACGCACGGCGTATTCGGGCCCCAGTCCTGTCAATGCAACAGAAATTCGGTCTTCTCGTAGGCAATTTCTTCTAATGGGCAATTTTATTAATAAAAAACAATAATGCAACTTTAACTTTGTTGCTGATTTTATTTACTTGTCAAAAGATAATTTCCCTAACAATAATATTGATGACATTCTAAGAGCGTCATACACCTAATATAATACATCTATGCCTGACATCCTAATGTCATCTAATACAATAAGCAATTCGATAAATATTGCTCATCACTTCTTTTTGTTTTGCCGGTGACATTGCGCATTCAAACTGACATAAAAAATTTGCGCTTAAGTAGGTAGTAGGTATGTACATATATATATATATATATATATATATATATATATATATATATATATATATATATATATATATATATATATATATATATATATACTGAGTGGGTACTCAGTCCTTACGCATGCGGTGCGACTGAATTCCACCTTCCTAAATAGCTTCCTAATTAGGATGCTAAAAGATTTAGTCAGTCAGAAGCCACACTTCTTCCGATTTAGAAGGCTAATTAGGGTGCTAACTTCCTAAATGCTATTTCACTTGACTAAATTTACTTAGTAAATCATTTAGTAGTCTAAATTTAGTCAAGTGGAATTAGTGCTTAAGCAGATTGAGGATGGTGTGTAATGTGTACGATGCTTTTATTTTAGTAATAATGACCACACCAATTAGTACTGCATATTTTGAGCACTGTTTACAATATTTACAGCAAGGGACAGTAATTATTTTCTTTTTAAAAACAAAACTACCTGTATCTCTTTACGCTTACTATCGTGAGGGCAGTTTTAGCTTTTTTAATGTTCAATCCGATGGAATCGGCTTCAATTAGCGCGGGGGATTGTTCGCGTCGTCGTCTTACTCCTAATCCAAATCACGTAATGGACTGAAAATTCGCTGAAAATCAACTTTTTATACTACCCCCTACGTCGCACGCAACTGTAGGTTACAGTGGCCATACACCATACTGCCTATCGTCCAATCGGCATGGCGCTGCAGGATGGATCTAATCTGCAGTTCGACCATATACACCGCAAACGTATAACGCCACGCCCATGTACGGTCGCTCTAACTAATCCAATCTAGCTGTACGAAATTGACGAATTGATTGAAGAAAAAAAAATTGCCTTCCAGCAATTTTTTTACTACACCTATAAATATTTGACAGTCAAGTGACACTACCGACGGAACGGACGCCTAGTGTTTGATAAGTAGAAACAATTAGTATGGGAAATTTCAATTGTCGATTTTATTTTTCTCGCAATTTCTCCAATACTTCTCACCGTTTAAACCTACCCTGAACTTCCATATTTGTTTCAAGATTAAAATCAGCCAAATCAGCCCAGCCGTTCTAGAGTTTTAAGTGAGACAAAGCATCTGCAGATAAGTATATATATAATATATATTTGAATCCTATAATAGAAATTGGGTTTTCATTAAAATGCAGTTTAATTTTACTCTGAATTGGATACTTCTCTACTGTTTATCAGACAGGTATTACATTACATACGAAAACCAAATATGTATTAAGGTCCATTGACCCTAGCTAATTTAGGGGCGTAGGTAGGACTTTTGCTATAATTAGTCAGTATGGACCGCGTATGATCCGAGTTATGAATCAGTGTTTATTATTTCATATGAAAATATTTTTTGTTGACTGATTTAACCAGAACAAAGGGTGATTCAGCTGGGAAGATGCAACGGCTGGGAGAACACGGAACTGCATGACTCATGATAATTATTACTTATTGAAACGTCCAATAAATTGCACAATATATGTTGCAGTTTCGATCTGGGGGAGTATATAGACTATGGACCAAATTTTTATTAAGGCGACCAAAAGTTGAAAACTATACCTCGACTATACAAATTATATTACCTTTGTTTCCCGGGACATTATAACGAATCTATGGACATCACATATATTAAAATTGGATCGGTAGTTTAGGCGCTACGATGGAACAAACATACATACATAGTACATACATACATAGACTACCTAAATCATTACCCTTCCTTTTGGCTTCACCGTAGTCGGGTAAAAATGAACAGGAATTTTGTTCGTGAATAAATTTTACAGTCTTCGATGGCTTATGTTTGGTCATAGTCGTGGTGGATAAAAAAAACTTTAGTTTGTCATTACGACAAACTAAAGTTTTTTTTTTCTTTTCAGGCTTTCAAACAAATAAAATATTTCGTAAATTGTTGTGAGATCTCTAACATCAACATCGGATATTTCCTGAACCATGAAAATCCCTGTGAAACTAAACATCGGTAGTCAAATCTCTTCCCCATAGCAATTTAATACAGTTGCGTGTCTTAATCTGAACACGTTCTCCCTCGGGACTCGGAGAGCGGGAGAGAGGACTCTATCAAACACGCGAACATGCTTGGACCATAAATCTCTCGAAGGCTACATCTGAAAATTCCCGAACTTGAGCAAAAGGTTTTGGTGTAATATGGCTCTTTTGGGTTGTTTTAGATATTACAATTTGCGCGTATTATACGAGTTGAACAACAAGTGCGGTTTTCCACGAAGACGCTGGTGTTATTGTTTTCTCGAAGACATAATATTTATTTATTCGTTTAATTAATACACATAAAACATTTATTGCTAGCTATTCCGACACACGTTGTTCTGTTTTAACAATAAACTGCAAGAAAGAAATACCTAACCTAACCTACAAACTACTGAAGCCCCGATTGTTCTGAAATAAACTAAACAGATAAATTGTACATTTGCACATTATATATTTGACAATCAAGTGACAAATCGAACACAGTAAACGTTTACGATGGGAAAATTTAATTATAGTTTTTAGAATTTTTCAATATTTATCACCGTTTAAGCCTTCCCTGAACTTCCATAAATATTTAAATACCAAAATTAACCATATCGGTCGTTCTCGAGTTTTATACGTAGGTAAGAAGATAATATATCAAAGTGGCTTATTTTAATTGGTGATAGTGAACACGGTTTATGCGTCATTGGTCAATTTTGACACATATACACAGAATTTACTGACTTAATTCGAAAAGACTAAGCTCCGGCAATTATAGGTAGTATGTTATCTTAGCAGCCTCCGTGGTCCAGTGGTTTAGAGATTGGCTCTCGAATTGGGGTTCGATTCCCGCGTTGGAACGACAAAAATGTTGTTTCCAAGTTTGGATAGGACAATGCAAGCTCATCACCTGATTGTCTAACAAGAAAGATATCCATGCGTCGGATGGGCATGCAAAAAGGTCCTGCGCTCTCGCCAGACGTGTTGGTTTAATCCATCCCACTGGGTTAAGAGAGTAAAGCAAGAGAGAGTGCTCTTGTGTACTGCGCAACACTTTGGCACTATAAAAATAACTCCTGCGTAGCCGGGCTGGTTTCCACGAAATCAGCCACCGCCATCGAGATTGGTGTGGGAGCATTTATTATTATCAGTAAGTTATCTTTCGCGGTTACTTATACTATAATGAATATTATGTTACTGTAACTCTGGTTACTTTTGTTTATGACAACTACTTACCAGTCGTGTTTCTATTAATAATACAAAGTTGTTATCATCTAGATGTTGCCAGCGCAAATAATAGAAGATAAGAAGTAGCCTATGTGTTAATCACCAGTACAAACTACTACCATACCAAATTTTTTCAAAATCCATTCAGTACCTAGTTATAGGTGAAAGAGTAACAAACGTCCATACATGCAAACTTTCGAGTTTATAATATTAGTAGGGATGATGATACCAAATAAAATATATTGAATTTTGTTAAATTGAAGGTACGTTACTAGTATCTACTAGTAATTCACTTAAACGGACACAACAGACCTTCATACGCAATTATTTCAAAACTAAGTCTTTGTCCAGAAAGCGCGTATTTACCGCGAAATCATATGCACGTAAGGCCGACGCGCGAGTCGAGGTACTAGGCCCCCATACACTACGTTCAGAAGCTACGCGCGTATTTTTTTACCAACGCGCGTATCGTCCCCCCTTTCCCCAGGTCGTTCGTTCCACGGTCCGGTAAACGCGGCGCGTGAGAGAGTGGACCCAAACACGTTCCTCGGCCTCCGGGTCGGGACCCCCACGCGCCGTTTGGAGCCGACCGCCGGTCTTGGTTGGGCCTGGATTGGCAAATCGACGTTCCATCTGCTTCGAGGTTGCCCCCCCATGGGTTTACCCCGCGTTCTGCCGCGGGGGGTCTTCCCCTAAAACTCAACGACTCATGCGCTCAGTACTCGTACTGTTATCAATATGACGAATGGTCCAAAACAACCCCAAATGTGGGCAAGTTTAAGTATGGACACTTTTTACCTCGACATGCCTCGTCTATAATATATATTGTTACGTTATTAGTCGAACATTCTCACCTGTCGTGATGTAATGATATGCGCATTTTAACAACGCCTTCAAGTTTAATTGAGGTGTATTTGCATATTTGTTCTAAATAATTCTAGAATTACAATATAATATGTGAAATAAAAAAGTGTGTGTGTCTGCTCCGACGCACGACTGGAGTTTACTCTAAAATCATCAAATACACATCTTCGGCTAACATCGTGTGTGTCACACGTACCGTGTGACATTGTGAATTAGATTTTACTTCCATAGATTTTCATACCCCGGGCATATATATGAAAATCGTTTCTTAAGCAGTAAACTGCAAAAACTTTATACCCCTATTTACGAAAATTATGCGAACGGAGGACGATGAAATTTGGCACAGTTAAAGTTTATATGGAGGAGAACGAGCAGCACAAAAACTGTTGCTTGCTTAAAAATACGATAAAAATAACGTTACACAATACACATACTACCTCGGATCAATAACCCACACTACCATGCGTTTGAGTGTATTTACGTTCTTCTTCTTCTTTTATTTTTGTTAATTGTGATTGCGCAGGTTTTGCACCATTCTGCCACTGTCTGGCATTTATTTTATTTTTTATATTTGCATTTTTTTCACAGATGACTTTTAACCAAGGTAAGCATTATTGGAAAGTAGAAACTCAAAGCAGACAGCGAGGAGTGTTCCTTGACAATTGAAAATAAAAAAAATCGCCGAGTCCAAAGCCACATACTACATCAATGGCCAAATCTGTCCGGAATCCTCAGTAAATAAAATACTGTAGGAATGTTAAGTGCTTTAAATTGCTAAAGCATTTGTAGTGACTGACCAAAATATTGTCGCGTTTAATGGAAATTGGACTTAATTTTCTTGGGATTGAAATGCTTGATAAGAATGTTAAATACCTATATAATATTATATACTTAATACATGCCTCTGAAAACTGTGGTTTGCTCTTCATATTAATTATAAGTATCGGTAACCGAGCTTGGCTCGGAGCTCGTAGATTAAAAAAATAAATAAAAAGAATCACAAAAATATTTTACCAGAGTTCAAACCCACCACATTCCGAATTTCCGGACAACGCAAAAATTAATCAAACTGCCAATCGGACTGACATTATAAAGTCGAAATTATTAATATATTGTTGCACGGTGAAAGAAAAAACATATGTAACTGTATGTAACTTCAAAATTCGCAGTTTCCCAGGGATAAAACCTAGCTAGACCGATTTTTCTCCACCAAAACTAGCTGCATACTAAATTTCATGTACATACTTGCAGCCATTGCCGAGATTACGATTATATATACAAGATTGTCTCGTTTAATAATTGTAATGTAGCATTCTAATGGTGAAAAAGTTTTTTGAAATCGGTCCAGTAGTTTTGGCGTGATTCAGGAACAAACATACAAAAATATTAAAATACAAATCGTTCCTCTTTATAATATCTCGAATTAAAAGTTTCTACTCTTTTCATCATTTTTCTTGAGTTGCAAGATTGTAAGGTTTTAATATGCCTTCAGAAGCCTTATCAGCTCTTTTTCTTACTGTTCCGTCTCCTTCGGCGGGTTGGCGATCATTAGAGCTATTCCTATTTTGGAAACCGCTGTTCTAAAAAGTGATTTGGTGCTTTTGCGAGCCAATGTCGAATATTCTTGAGCCATGATATCTTTCTGCAGCCAGAAGGTCGATTCTGCTGATTAATCCTGCAATAATACTGCGAGAATCGGGGTTCAGGTTACCTGTCACTTTGCCTTCATTTGTCCTTCACCAATTGAAGGAGTTCATATTTTTTTTGCGGCGCATAACATGTCCGAAATATCGATTATTTATATCTTAAACGGTCTGAGTTTTATCTTTTATTCTTTGTAGGCATAAGATATATTAAATCCAAACCAGAATTTAGTAATACAAATGGAAAATATTTGTATTACTAAATTCTGGTTAAGAAGATAACCACAAGAGGATTTGTTTGCTTTCTACATTGACAAAAGTATGAAGTCATTTGAACACCACAAATTAATATTTTCCTCAATTCTTCGCACTCAATATGGATAATTAGTACACATTTAACAATTCTTAGAACCGTACCAGTTCCAAAAATCATGCCCAGTGTTAACTATGATTCAAATTTCAAAGTAACATCTAAAAAGATTCATGCTAGAAAAATCTGTGCTCATCCGTCAAGTATGTGTCATGCATTAAATATTGCATTAAGTAGTGAGTCGTAGACACAGATTCAATAATACAAGTCGGATCCCGTAGATAAACGGAATAGCATTGCTTAAGCCAGGGAACACACTCGCTTAATTTCACATACTTTTAAAATGTCAAATTCAGTGTAAGTTCACGATATTGTATGAAAGCGTCAAATTGATCTGATACTAAGGCGGGTCAATAAGTCCGTGACTTTTTGAATTTCTAACCTCCTTACTGAAAAAGCAACACTACTCCTGTCAACAGGCATCTGTCAGTTGACTCCTATCAAAATTTGAACTTGCTGCGTCAGTTAGTTTGTGTTTTACAGCTATCTTTATCAGACTATCCAGTAACTTAAGGAAACAATGGAAAAAAGTGAATTTCGTGTGCTTATTAAGCATTATTTTTTGCGAAAAAAAACCATTACCGAGACCAAGGCTAAGCTTGATAAATACTATGGGGACTCTGCACCATCGATTTCAATGGTAAAAAAGTGGTTACTGAATTTCGTTGTGGCCGTACAAGCACTGAAGATGCCGAACGTCCTGGACGCCCAGTTGAGGTCTCTACACCCGAAACAATCGAAAAAATTCACGATATGGTGTTGGCCGACCGAAGATTGAAAGTGCAAGAGATTGTGGAAGCCATAGGAATCTCGCATGGCTCAGTGGTTTCAATTTTGAATGATCACTTGGGTATGAGAAAGCTTTCCGCAAGATGGGTGCCGCGTTTGCTCACAGTCGACCACAAACGCAATCGTGTAACAACTTCACAGGAAGGTTTGGCGTTGTTTAATCACAATATGGAGGAGTTTTTTAACCGTGGACGAAACATGGATCCATCACAACACACCAGAGACCAAACAACAGCCAAAACAGTGTGTTTCTAAGGGTGAATCGGCGCCAAAGAAGGCCAAGGTGGGTTTGTCAGCCAATAAAGTTATGGCGACTGTTTTTTGGGATGCACGTGGGATAATCCACATTGACTATCCTCAAAAGGGAAGAACAAATAAATGGGGAATATTATGCCAACTTATTGGACCGCTTCAATGAGGATTTGAAAACAAAACCGACCTCATTTGGCCAAGAAAATAGTTCTTTTTCACCAAGACAATGCAAGGGTGCACACATGTGCAGTTGCCATGGCAAAAATCCATGAATTGGGCTATGAATTGCTCCCACATCCACCCTATTCTCAAGATTTGGCTCCGAGTGACTACTTCTTGTTCTCAAACCTGAAAAAATGGCTCGGTAGAAAAAGATTTGACTCCAATGATGAAGTCATCTCGCAAACAAAGGCCTATTTTGAGGACCTCGACAAATCATATTTTTTGGAAGGGATAAAAAAATTGGAGAAGCGTTGGACAAAGTGTATAGAGCTCAAAGGGGACTACGTTGAAAAATAAAATGATTTATTTATCAAAAAATCTGTGTTTTATTCCAAAAGTCACGGACTTATTGACCCGCCCTCGTATATTCAGGAACCGAATGATTTAACACGTGTGTGGGACATGCGTGTTTTGTATAGAAACGTGGCCTTCGATTCGAACTTGACACCCTTATAAGATGTCAAATTAAGTACGCGTGTTCCCAGGTTAAAAATGCGACAAGTTAAAAAAATAAATTGAGAATCATTCACGTGTCCGTTCAATAGAAAACATTTTTGGGCAGTTTCACTTAAACAACATTAAAAGGTTTTTGGACCGCTGAGGGTCAGCTCACACTAAAACGCGACGCGACGCTGCGCTGCACTTTTAAGATAGCGATTCAAAATTGAGCTTTATACACTACATTATGAAGATATAAGTTTCATTGCAAGAGCGGCGCCGCGCTACACAGTCCGGTGCGGCTCCAAATTCGAACTCTCGAAATGAATGACCTTTATCTTCTTGTGTACTGAATAAAGTTTAATTTTGAATCGCTATCTTAAAAATGCACTGACGCTAACGCTTACTTACCTAACAGGTGCTACACATAAACACGTAATACCTATTAAGAAAATTTAGATATTATCGCTAACGTCATGGTTGCAATCATAATTATTAATGACTAGCTGTTTATTGACTATCGAGTGTCCTGAGGGAACACTGTACTTTTCCGGGATAAAAAGTAACCTATGTTAACCTATGTTTAATCCAAAGCCTAAACTACTACCATACCAAATTTCATCAAAATCTGTTCAGTATGTTTTGCGTGAAAGAGTAACAAACATCCATCCATCCATCCATCCATCCATCAATCCTTACAAACTTTCACATTTATAATATTAGTAGGATATAGGTAGTGTCATATAAGTTGAGACTAATAACTAACGACTAAAATCCAAAGTAATTAAATTAAAAATTATTTATACTCTGTTCGGATTCGATTTAGGTATGATCTTTTTAAACAAAAACACAATATAACATTATATACCAATTTTAAAGTCACTCTATACCGTGGAAAAAGAAAATACAATGACACATTAATTTGGAGGTCCCTTGGATTTTATAATTACATAAGCAATAATAAAATCCAAGGGCCCTTTATGGAAGTCGGTTAAAATAGTTGTTATGTCACGTTCTCACATATCCTTTGTTCCACAAAATCCTTATGACTCAAGGGTTGTGTTGCGCAAACTTGCCATTTCAACGCGAAGGCCACACTTGAATCATTTTGCGGTAAATACGAAGCAGATACGTAATTTTGAATAGAACTCACTCACTCACTCAGACACGGTCTCACAGAAAAACGCCGGTGTGAAATATCGTTTGCGTTGTGTTTCGCCGAGTGAGTGAGGTTACCGGAGGCCCAAGGGGGATTGCGGATTTTAAGGACTGGGAACGCGCGGTCGCTACACCAGCTTGTAACTCCTCTGGTGTACCATCAGGCGATCCGTCTGCTCGTTTCCTGATTCATTCCATTAAAAAAAATATATTTTTTCGAGGTCAGTTCCACTGTTATTTAATTTTTTGCATGTTGGGTATTATTGGCTGTAATTTTGGTTTACCTTGTTTGTTTCTGTCACATAGTCACAACTGGAATAACAAAATAAGAATATTTTATAGTAACGACCTCTGTGGCTCAGTGGTTGAGCGTGTTGGAGGCTCAAGGCGGGGGTCGCGAGTTCGAATCCCGCCGAAGGAATAAAATTTTTTTCCATGTCATCCTTTCATGTCATGGATGTGTATTAAATATGTATATTATAATAAAAATCTTAAATATGTGTTTAATGTAAAAGTATCAAATATATTTCCGTTGTCTGGTACCCGTAACACAAGTGCTTCAAGAACTAGCCACGGGACCAGATTGACAAGATGTGAAGCGTCCATAGATATTATTATTATTAATAAACTATGTTTAACTGGCGCAGATCCATCTAGTGGTCACGAGATACTAGATAGTAGGTTAGATACGCCAAGAGAATTATATCGACTTAATTTAACTTAACTGATAAATAATAAGATGTTATTTTAGCCGATCTTATACTGAGAGTATAATCTTCTTTTGTAGCTAATTTTGGTCATGAAATAAATTATCGGAGCCCAGGTGTTCTCACCGTTTAAACACTCCGAGAAAAATAAAGAGAAGAAAGAAGATATTGGAAAAATTGCGAGAAAAATAATACATCTACGATAAAATGTTCAATTTTTCAATTTGCCACTAATTGACCGTCAAATATTTATATGTTCGTTCGGTTAACCTGTTTGGTTTTTTTTAAACATTCGGACGGCCCCAGTATTTTGGTGGGTGTAGGTTACACCTAGCTGTAGTAGGCTGTAGTTGTAGATGTAGATTGTAGTTGCAGCCAACTAGTTTATTGATAAAAAAGTATGAAAAAAATGTTATTTTCTAAATAATTCTCCTTTTAAATTCAGCTACTGTTTTAACTATATCTCTACTCGATCTTCTTAGTTTTGAAGACGGTACCAGCCCGAACATAATTATTCCGAAAATATTGTAGGATATCTACCTACAATATTTTACAACTAGAACTCACGATCAACTTTGCTAGTGCCGACTTCAAAATTAAGAAGATTGAGTAGAGAAATAGTATAATTATTGCCGAATAAAAAAAAAAAAAATTAAATAATTCCTATTTAGAAAATAAGATTTATTTCACACTTTTCTGTGTATTTTTATTTTGGATGTCGGTTTATGTTTTTGTTTAAAAAAAATATTTTTCCCTTTTTAGTGATATTTGTTAAATTATTATTAATACATTTTAAGAACGTTTAAAATAAACGATCCAATGTGTAATTGAACACGCGCCAAACTTCCATTAGGTATTGTATATAAGACGATGATGATTACTGTAAGTTACATAATGGCATATGCTTGCAGTTCTTTAAGCAATGCCGAAATTTCCAAACGCGTATCATTTCTTTGGCGGCGTTGAGAGCAAAATTTCAAGGGATGCAACACGAGGCGCCACAATTTTGGGTATAACGCCACCTGTCGGAAGCTACGCATACTTCTTGCGTTTTATTTACCACATAAAGAAAAGTATCTTGTATTTTTATGTGCTTACGACATTCTGTGTTAAATGCAGTAACGCAAAAAATATGCGTTTTCAATTACAGATTTTAGGGTCTTTTTAGAAAAAAAACATGCAACGTAACTAACATATTATGCTATATTGCTATACTTGTATAGTTCGTGGTGCAAATATATTAGACTTATGTCCTCTTATACAATCGCCTGTGTGAATTAGTGACACTGAATAAGTGACAGTGAAATAGTTTATCCGGCGGTTTTGCCTCTGTCGTTCAGTATAAAGTAAGCAGCAACAAGACGTCAGGATAAGATATCCGACACTTATTAGGCGATTGTGAAACAGGCCCTTAAGATATTATTATATTAATACGTAACAGCCTATGTGGTCTAGCGGTTAGAGGTTGGTTCTCGACTCGGAGGTCGTGGGTTCGATTCCCGCATTGGAGCTACAAAAAATGTTGTTTCCAAGTTTGGTTAGGCCAGTGCAGGCTGATTACCTGATTGTCTGACAAGAAAGATGATCCATGCGTCGGATGGCATGTACAAAGTCGATCCTGCTCCTGATTTCTCGCCAGTCGTGTCGGTTAACCGTCCCACTGGTTTTCGAGAATAAAGGAAGAGAGAGTGCTCTTGTGTACTGCGCACACACTTGGTCAATATAAAATTACTCCTGCGTAACTGGCCTGGTTTCAATGAAACCGGCCACCGTAACCGAAATCGCTGTGGGGAGTTATTGTATTAATTCGTGAAGCAAAAACTTGGAGTACAGTTTTACGAGAATTGTGCAACTGAAGGAGTATGATATTTGACCGTAAAATTAAAGGTTATGTGTAGGAAGGTGTGTAGAAAGCTAATATTTTTTAAAATAATGCTTAGAAATACATAAAATAATACCAATAATAAAACACTACCTCAAATTATTAACACAAACTACCCAATCACACTACATAGCGTGTGTTTGACAAATACAATTTTATAATATTTAATATATAATATTTAATAATAAAAAGTTTACGTTCACATCTGTCACAACATTTACATTTTTAATTTTTTTTATATAATAGGCAAAAGAATACTTATAAAGGTCAAACTTAAAAATTGTATGAATTATTATTGGTGAATTTCGACCACAGGCCGATTAAAGGAAAACGCTCATGTGCATGGTGATATAAGGCATTAGTTAAGTTGGGGTAGATTATAATAATGAACTAGCCTTTGCCCAGAGCTCCGCTCTCGTAAATACAGTATACGAGGGCGGGTCAATAAGTCCGTGACTTTTGGAATAAAACACAGATTTTTTGATAAATAAATCATTTTATTTTTCAACGTAGTCCCCCTTGAGCTCTATACACTTTGTCCAACGCTTCTCCAATTTTTTTATCCCTTCCAAAAAATATGATTTGTCGAGGTCCTCAAAATAGGCCTTTGTTTGCGAGATGACTTCATCATTGGAGTCAAATCTTTTTCCACCGAGCCATTTTTTCAGGTTTGGGAACAAGAAGTAGTCACTCGGAGCCAAATCTGGAGAATAGGGTGGATGTGGGAGCAATTCATAGCCCAATTCATGGATTTTTGCCATGGCAACTGCACATGTGTGCACCCTTGCATTGTCTTGGTGAAAAATAACTTTTTTCTTGGCCAAATGAGGTCGGTTTTTTTTCAAATCCTCATTGAAGCGGTCCAATAAGTTGGCATAATATTCCCCATTAATTTTTTTTCCCTTTTGAAGATAGTCAATGTGGATTATCCCACGTGCATCCCAAAAAACAGTCGCCATAACTTTATTGGCTGACAAACCCACCTTGGCCTTCTTTGGCGCCGATTCACCCTTAGAAACCCACTGTTTTGACTGTTGTTTGGTCTCTGGTGTGTTGTGATGGATCCATGTTTCGTCCACGGTTACAAAACGGTGCAAAAACTCCTCCATATTGTGATTAAACAACGCCAAACCTTCCTGTGGAGTTGTTACACGATTGCGTTTGTGGTCGACTGCGTGCAAACGCAGCACCCATCTTGCGGAAAGCTTTCTCATGCCCAAGTGATCATTCAAAATTGAAACCACTGAGCCATGCGAGATGCCTATGGCTTACACAATCTCTTGCACTTTCAATCTTCGGTCGGCCAACACCATATCGTGAATTTTTTCGATTGTTTCGGGTGTAGAGACCTCAACTGGGCGTCCAGGACGTTCGGCATCTTCAGTGCTTGTACGGCCACAACGAAATTCAGTAAACCACTTTTTTACCATTGAAATCGATGGTACAGAGTCCCCATAGTATTTATCAAGCTTAGCCTTGGTCTCGGTAATGGTTTTTTTTCGCAAAAAATAATGCTTAATAAGCACACGAAATTCACTTTTTTCCATTGTTTCCTTAAGTTACTGGATAGTCTGATAAAGATAGCTGTAAAACACAAACTAACTGACGCAGCAAGTTCAAATTTTGATAGGAGTCAACTGATAGATGCCTGTTGACAGGAGTAGTGTTGCTTTTTCAGTAAGGCGGTTAGAAATTCAAAAAGTCACGGACTTATTGACCCGCCTTAGTAGTTTTTGCGTGAAAGAGTAACAAACATTCATCCATGCATACATCCATCCTTCCATCCTCACAAACTTTCACATTCATAATAGTAGTAGGATGTTATTATGGTAATTCATATTGGCTCTAAAATCTACTCGTATCAATGATGACCGACCGACCATGGCTCAAGTATCGGTTTTATATATAATGGCCCCAGTACACAATGGCTTATGAGGGGCCATGCTTTGCAAGGCACAACTGTAGGCCACGATCACTCAGTGTTCACACAATGGCGCGTGGCTCATTGCTGTCTGGCGAAACATTCACGATGGATGGATGGAGGATTTTTTTATCGTTTTTAGGCAAACCATGAACAATCTGCTATACGACCTTGTTGCAGAACAATCAGAGGAATGTTACTACTTTGTTCGTATGTCATCTAGTGATTTCGAATATATTTTGCAAAAAATATCTCCGATTATTATAAAACAATAAACTTAAAAGTAGTTTCGTCGCTGATATTTTGAGCGATCAAAACACTATCCCAGTTGGTGGTCGGTGATGAACTAAACTATGGGCGAGTGTGTGAACACCACAGGCCACGCTACGCTACGAATCCTTTGAAGTGTGCCCAAAAAACCGACAACTTTCCGATTGCGCACCACGATGGGAAAATGCCCGCCACTATGTACCATTACCTACCTTACCACAGATAGCGTGCAGTACGTCATCATGGGCCACTGTGTACTGGGGCCATTAGATTTGCTTTTAGATGCATAATTAGTACCCAATTCTAACACGGAACCTGTCAAAGATAATTTTTGCCATTTTAATGTGACTTAGTAGTTTTATCGCGAGATATTGACCTACCTGAACATTCGCAATTTAAATTATAATTCTGAACTGATTGAAGAGATAAATACTTGTTATGGAAGCCGGGAATAAGATAAGAATTTTCTCTTTACATACCTAATGTTATTTTATTAATACGGAATTTACATAGGCCGTATTTTGCCTTGCGGCGAGATGCTTCACAAGTCGCCTTGTCATTTTTGTCGGCAAAATTGCCTAGCGTAATCGTACTACCTACCTATCGTAATGGTCATTAAAGCTAGCTTACCTGACAGGTATAATTGTACAGGCAAAACTGTCAGGTATACCATTACGTGAATGGCTAGCATTAGGGCCGATTTTACAATCTTCAGTTATATGATGGATAGTTCTTTCTCATGTTTGGTCACTTTATTACTCTATGTCAAATTACAGATGCAAATCATATAAATAAGCTATCTTACACTTATCTTAAACCACTTCAGAGGCCGATTACTCGAAAATGGTTGACTTTGTAAAAGTGTCGTGTATGAAGTCTTTCCTTTATTTAAGAAGACCTATTCAACGATACCCAATTCGATGGGGTGTGACATATGGAGAACCACCCCTAAAATAAATAATAATATTATTATTTTCGATAAACTAAATCTTTAGATAATCTTTAACTATACTTTCACCCGCCCCAGTTTCGCACGGGTAATGTATTATATACATAAACATTTCTCTTGATTCTCTATATCTGTTGCTGAAAACTACATTAAAATTCGATAAGTAGTTTAAAATATCTAAGAGAACAGGAATGGAAGCGACTTAATTTTATACTATGTAAAATTACAGAAGTGAGAAGGCCAGACAGACAGACAGACAGACCGACAGACGGACGGACAGAGCGAATTTCGTTAAGCGTTTCTTGTAGTACGAGTTACTAGAGAACCCTTAAAAAACAATCCTAAAGTTTAGTTATTACATTTAAAACTAAACAAGGTTAAAAATAGTTCAATCCATGATTCCGATAAGTAATCGCAAAGAAATAAACACGCCTTTCTACGAGTTTTTCGAGGAACATTTTTTCTCAAATTACTCATTTATTAGAACTAATTATAAGTCGGCCTTAAATAACCTATTTCCTCAATTTTATACAAACCCAGCGGTAGTACACTCATGATACCACAAAGATTATGGATTCGAATAGTAGAGACAGATTGAACAATGAACATGCAGTTCCCGACAGTTCTAAACGGACATGTTGTAGATATTGTAAAGTTTATCCGCAGATTTTCATTCGATTTGGGCGCCATAATAATAATTTAGGCACAGCCAAGCTAAACTGCAAAGTCACCTCTGTTTTTAATATATTTTACGACGTTATCTTTATGACGTGGTAAACGTTATATTTGCAACTTTACTCTTGAAATAAAATCTTTTTACCTCTCAATTTATATTAAAATACTTTACGATGTCATAAAAACTCAACGTTATGTTTTAGTCATGCATAATTAAGTACTTATCTTCTATCGTAACTCGCATGTGAACTGCACACAGAGACTTGTCCTTGTATGAAGTCGTCTCTCTGTTCGCTATTTACACGTACGCGGCGATCGATAATATTCGAAGGTAGGTATCATTATAACCTCAGAAGGCCGCGTGACTCATTCGTGGGAATTAGATCAAATTATTGAAGCGAAGCGAAGCTTCTATACGGACGTTCGGGCTCTCGCCGCAAGACCACTCCATCCGTGCTCAGCGACAGATTTAAAAATCTGTATAATAAATATACAATGTATAAAATACAACGGCAAAATACAATTGCCCGAGAGCGTTACATGTACGTCCAGGATTTTGCGGTAATTTAAAAAAAGTCTGTAACGGGCCAATCAGCGCACAGAACCTGGATCGCTTATTGGTGACAATCTAAAGGTTTAAAGGCTGGCACGAAAAATCAGAAAAAAAATTCATGATGGTAGTCCATGTTATGAACTGTGATGGAAAACTGTAGCGGCTTATGTAACTTTGTTAGTTCAGGTGTTATAGATACTTATCTTGTAAAATGAGCTTACATGGGGAAATTCGTACAGAAAAAAACTTGAGAGGTGTCAAGGGACACCCGGATGGAACGAAGTTCCTTTCGATTAATTAGTGAAGGAATTGTAATAATATTTTATTTTTTTTAAGTTATAATAATATATTTTTTATTATTAACAAATTAATATAATGTAATATAAACTTAATCAGTAGGCTCAATTTTAGTAATAATTGGCCTGTGGTAAAAAATTGAAGGTAATTTATAATTTATTCCACGCCGCACGGCTTACAACTATAGCAAAAAGTGTCGTTACAACTTTTGGTCTTAATTTTTTCCGTCTAGCACACTTTCGCAACGCGCGATAAGGAACTTCGTTCCAATGATAAGTAAACATGTGAATATTGGTAAAGTGGTACGGAACCCTATGTGCGCGAGTCCAACTCGCACTTGGCCGGTTTTATTTGTAAATTATCCTGCGGCTGTAAAGGACTTAATCCTTTTACTTCACAATAATTCAGGTATGTGTGGGTAACGTGTTATAACGCATGGTTGTCGTACGGGCGGTGCGCCATCACTGCCACACAAATAAAAAGCTACATAACTACGAGGGCGGGTCAATAAGTCCGTGACTTTTGGAATAAAACACAGATTTTTTGATAAATAAATCATTTTATTTTTCAACGTAGTCCCCCTTGAGCTCTTTACACTTTGTCCAACGCTTCTCCAATTTTTTTATCCCTTCCAAAAAATATGATTGTCGAGGTCCTCAAAATAGGCCTTTGTTTGCGAGATGACTTCATCATTGGAGTCAAATCTTTTTCCACCGAGCCATATTTTCAGGTTTGGGAACAAGAAGTAGTCACTCGGAGCCAAATCTGGAGAATAGGGTGGATGTGGGAGCAATTCATAGCCCAATTCATGGATTTTTGCCATGGCAACTGTACATGTGTGCACCCTTGCATTGTCTTGGTGAAAAAGAACTTTTTTCTTGGCCAAATGAGGTCGGTTTTTTTTCAAATCCTCATTGAAGCGGTCCAATAAGTTGGCATAATATTCCCCATTAATTGTTCTTCCCTTTTGAAGATAGTCAATGTGGATTATCCCACGTGCATCCCAAAAAACAGTCGCCATAACTTTATTGGCTGACAAACCCACCTTGGCCTTCTTTGGCGCCGATTCACCCTTAGAAACCCACTGTTTTGACTGTTGTTTGGTCTCTGGTGTGTTGTGATGGATCCATGTTTCGTCCACGGTTACAAAACGGCGCAAAATCTCCTCCATATTGTGATTAAACAACGCCAAACCTTCCTGTGAAGTTGTTACACGATTGCGTTTGTGGTCGACTTGCGGAAAGCTTTCTCATGCCCAAGTGATCATTCAAAATTGAAACCACTGAGCCATGCGAGATGCCTATGGCTTCCACAATCTCTTGCACTTTCAATCTTCGGTCGGCCAACACCATATCGTGAATTTTTTCGATTGTTTCGGGTGTAGAGACCTCAACTGGGCGTCCAGGACGTTCGACATCTTCAGTGCTTGTACGGCAACAACGAAATTCAGTAAACCACTTTTTTACCATTGAAATCGATGGTGCAGAGTCCCCATAGTATTTATCAAGCTTAGCCTTGGTCTCGGTAATGGTTTTTTTTCGCAAAAAAGAATGCTTAATAAGCACACGAAATTCACTTTTTTCCATTGTTTCCTTAAGTTACTGGATAGTCTGATAAAGATAGCTGTAAAACACAAACTAACTGACGCAGCAAGTTCAAATTTTGATAGGAGTCAACTGACAGATGCCTGTTGACAGGAGTAGTGTTGCTTTTTCAGTAAGGAGGTTAGAAATTCAAAAAGTCACGGACTTATTGACCCGCCTTAGTATCCTTACTTAATATTATAAATGTGAAAGCGTGGATGTTTGTTACTCTTTCACGCAAAAACTACTGAACGGATTTTGATGAAATTCGGTATGGTAGTAGTTTAGACTCTGGATTAAAACACAGGCTACTTTTTATCCCGAAAAAGTATTGTTCCCGAGGGATACTGTATTTTTGCGGGCGGAGCCGCGGGAAACAGCTAGTATTATACAAAAGCTATGCGTTAGGAACAGCTAAGCGTCAATAAAAGCTAGATATATAAAAAATAATAGTGCACGCGAACATAGCGCAGCGCGCATAAATAAGTTGATCTATGTTTATCATGTTTATTATAATCATAACACTGTACAAAATATGCCTACAAATTTTATTTCATAACTTTGTGTGATGAATGCTGAACCTTTTCCTCTCGCGTTTGCGTTTAAATTTTAATTCTAATGTGTTGAACACAGGTGCCTAACCTTTTTTAAAATGTACAGAATAATATTCGACCTTGCATTTTTAAGTCGTTATGTGTTTGAGAGCATTTCTCTGTCTCGATTATTTTATACCGTAAACCTTATTTTAAAACGTTTAAATTGTGTTTATTTTTTATTTACTATAAATGCTTATAGACAATGTTTATACGAGTATTATGTCACAAGCAACCACTTTATAAAAGATTTAACAAAATAAATTTCAACTTTATAGGTAACTCGATTTCCTGGTTTCAACTTTCAAAAAATTACATGGGACTATGCATAGCTTTTGCCCGCGGCCCCGCCGTTAATACAGTATCCCACGGGAACACTGTACTTTTTCGTGATAAAAAGTAGCCTCATATGTGTTAATCCAGAGCAAAAATTACTACCATACTAAATTTTATCATAATCCGTTCAATAGTTTTTGCGTGAAAGAGTAACAAACATCCATCCATCCATACATCCATTCTTACAAACTTTCACATGTGTAATAGTAGTAGGATAGTTTAATTATAATTTCCATACATAGAGCTCAGTCGCTACAACCTTCGAAGTTTACCTTAGTATGACTAACACGAGCGTCATCGACAGTTTAAATTAGCAACCCTTAACTTTCTGACGTGGTTGCCATATAATGGGTTTCGGCACGATATCGTCTATTAATAGTCAAGATTGAATGTGGAGTATGAATCATTTGGATATATTTTAGAAATGGGGATTGCCAGTTCTTTTTGGTAATTTCGAGTTATGCATTTCGATTTTTTTTAACGGAGTAAATCAAGAAACGAGCAGAAGGATCGTCTGATAGTAAGCGATTACCGCCGCCCATGGACAGTTGCAACACCAGAGGAGTTATACTTGTTTTGGTGTTGCGCACTTGCGTTCCTGGTCTTTAAATTCCTGTTTCGCCAAGTGAGTGAGGTTACCGAAGGCCCTCACTCACTTGGCGAAACACAACACAATAATTATTTCACGCCGGTTTTCTGTGAGGCCATAGTAGTGCCCGAAGTATGGCTCTACCAAGCTATATAACACGTACCGTTTGAAGTGTGACGTTTGACAAAGGAGTCATTTGAATATTTTGAATTTTCGATGAGTGTATTTTGGCTTAATGATGATCTGTCATTAGAAAAAGAGAAAACAGTCAGTACAGCATTATTTTAATGGATTGTACCTAATGATATAAGTACCTATAATGTATATTATGTAAACTATGATGTAAACAATTAATAATGTCGAGATACATAAAACTGGTACCAATTTACATTTTTTTCCAATACACTTGTAAATTGATGCTGGGTATTGTCTGAATGAGTCTTTCTTTTAGTGACCACAAGTCAAGAACGTGGTTTCTTTTTTTATATAAATAGCGATGTAATAGCAAAATAATAAACTCAACTACATTATTTACAAACGGCCATCCCGTAAACATCAAGTCACGGTGAGACAAACGACGCCATCTTAAGTTAATGGCTTTCTGTCTGGGTGTCCATCCGTGGCGGATCACCCTATTTCAAAACTTGAATGTACAAATTCAACAGATTTACGTTACACTAGCGTAAGTTTGCGGCTCCGTTTGTGTTAAACACATTCTTCTTTATACAATATTTTTACCTCTCCTTTCAAATGTAAGGTCAATTTGCACGTAAGGTTACGACATAATATTAACTTTTAGCTCCCAAAGTTTTAGCACAGTATTTTAGCCTGTTTTTTTAAAGAGTAACAGTTGATTTACGAAGTAGTCCTTGCACCTTAAAAATCAAGTTGTTTTTCACGAAGGACTATATAAACAGGTGGGATGCAAAAAATATAATCTCAATCACGATATTTACCACCAAGTCATGGTAAGACAAATACCGCCATCTTGAGATAATGGCTTTCTGTCTGGGGAGACCGGTGGGTCACCTTTGATTTGTCTTCGTTACGTCTGGTGGACCCTGCATTCCATATTCAATTAGGGCCCCCCGGTGGACACTTGAGTGATGTGTATTTATTGTTTTATTTCACGTGACATTGGGTTTTAGATAGCTGCAAGTGTTTTTTTAGTGATACGCATTAAAATATTAAAGTTAATATAACTGTAAAATGGAAATGCTAAAATTCAAGAATCATATCCTACTAATATTATAAATAATATAAAAGTTTTTGAGGATGGATGGATGAATGGATGTTTGCAAAAACGACTGAACGGATTTTGATGAAATTTGGTATGGTAGTAGTTTGAGCTCTGGATATAGGCTACTTTTTATCCCGAAAAATACAGTGTCCCCGTGGGATACTGTATTTACGCGGGCAGAGCCGCGTGCAAAAGCTACTTAGTACGGATAATGGTAGTAAAAAGTATATTGTGGTAGGTATTTATAGTACCGTAAAATTACAGTGGCTTAAACACCGTAGCAATTACGAAAAAATAAATTCTAAGCAGGCGCAGAAAAGAAAAAAATAACCTGTCAAATTTACGAAACCGTAACCCAAGACAAAATTGTGTGTTTAGTTGTTTACGTATTTAAGGTGTAAACGGCTACTTCCCTGGAGAACGGGTTATTTCGCACTTCTTGTTTCCTACTCGTACAGGTCTTGCAAGGTGCATTTTTCTGGCTTGCCGCCATACAAGTGTATTCCAACTCTATTACATCGAAATAAAGTATTTTCTTGTACGACAAACCATCCAGCCCCACAACAGGTTTATATCAATTTTCTACTGAGTGCGTCTGGATCGCAGAAAACACTTAAATGTACGTGAGACTTTTTCGTTTTCGTATAAAGACGTCTTTTAGACAAATAAATCCATTTCAGACACGCGTTTCTATGAAAGTCCTAATTTTTATGCTCTGTTTAACATTACTTTATCGATTCTCATTCGTGCGTGAAAACAGTTGCTTTAATTTATGCCTCAATTTTTTTTTCTACCTATTACGTGTTACATATTTTTTTTATCACTGAATCGTAATTTTCTAATTGACGAGACTCGCGTATGGGAGGAGAACATCACACCACTTCACAATCAACAGTTTTCCTGTCAACTGTAATATCAGGGTCAGCACATACCGAGACTCGACGCGGCACGCCCTTTTTAATGTAGCGATTCAAAATTGAACTTTATTCACTTCACAAAAATATACACGTTTTATTGCAAGATCAGCGGTGCAGCTCGCAATTTGAACTTCTGCAATGAAACGTATATCTTTTTGTGTAGCAAATAAAGTTCATTTTATTCGCTACTTTGATAATCAAAACTTAAAAACTATTGCCCGAGTACGAAAATAATATAGCCTATGTTACCCGGGTGAATCTATTAACACCTCATTCATTCAAATCTGATCAGGAGTTAAGGCGCTACGAACAAACATACATGCATAGACAGCCAAAATCCCTTTCCCTTCTTCTTTGCTTCGCCTTAGTTAGGTAACAAGTGCGCGCTGCGTCTAGGTGTGAACTGACGCTTAAAATCTTCAATATTATATAGATCAAATACCAGTTTAAGCTTTTAATATTACGTTTCAAAATTAAGTCAGAGCTTTTGGTAACGATCAGTGGCGTGGGTTTCCTATAACTCCATTCCTATCGGTTTCATTTACCACTTACCTTTTGAAGACCCTCTTCTAAATCCTTACCTTTTATACAGGCTAGATCTTCCATATGAAGGAGAACCAGCCTTCGCCACTGGTAACGATGGTAAAATAATCCTCAAGGAATAGATCCTTCTATGGAACGACTGTCAATAATATTCTTTGAAGCGAAGGGTTCGCTTCATAGAATATTATTGACAGACAGACAAACATTGACATCTATGAAAAGTCTGACTAAAATATTACCATCACAAATAATAATATTTTAATAGAATCTGATCAAATTTACACTTTATCGAATATTACTAAGGCGGGTCAATAAGTCCGTGACTTTTTGAATTTCTAACCTCCTTACTGAAAAAGCAACACTACTCCTGTCAACAGGCATCTGTCAGTTGACTCCTATCAAAATTTGAACTTGCTGCGTCAGTTAGTTTGTGTTTTACAGCTATCTTTATCAGACTATCCAGTAACTTAAGGAAACAATGGAAAAAAGTGAATTTCCTGTGCTTATTAAGCATTATTTTTTGCGAAAAAAAACCATTACCGAGACCAAGGCTAAGCTTGATAAATACTATGGGGACTCTGCACCATCGATTTCAATGGTAAAAAAGTGGTTTACTGAATTTCGTTGCGGCCGTACAAGCACTGAAGATGCCGAACGTCCTGGACGCCCAGTTGAGGTCTCTACACCCGAAACAATCGAAAAAATTCACGATATGGTGCTGGCCGACCGAAGATTGAAAGTGCAAGAGATTGTGGAAGCCATAGGCATCTCGCATGGCTCAGTGGTTTCAATTTTGAATGATCACTTGGGCATGAGAAAGCTTTCCGCAAGATGGGTGCCGCGTTTGCTCACAGTCGACCACAAACGCAATCGTGTAACAACTTCACAGGAAGGTTTGGCGTTGTTTAATCACAATATGGAGGAGTTTTTTAACCGTGGACGAAACATGGATCCATCACAACACACCAGAGACCAAACAACAGTCAAAACAGTGTGTTTCTAAGGGTGAATCGGCGCCAAAGAAGGCCAAGGTGGGTTAGTCAGCCAATAAAGTTATGGCGACTGTTTTTTGGGATGCACGTGGGATAATCCACATTGACTATCTTCAAAAGGGAAGAACAATTAATGGGGAATATTATGCCAACTTATTGGACCGCTTCAATGAGGATTTGAAAAAAAATTGACCTCATTTGGCCAAGAAAAAAGTTCTTTTTCACTAAGACAATGCAAGGGTGCACACATGTGCAGTTGCCATGGCAAAAATCCATGAATTGGGCTATAAATTGCTCCCACATCCACCCTATTCTCAAGATTTGGCTCCGAGTGACTACTTCTTGTTCCCAAACCTGAAAAAATGGCTCGGTGGAAAAAGATTTGACTCCAATGATGAAGTCATCTCGCAAACAAAGGCCTATTTTGAGGACCTCGACAAATCATATTTTTTGGAAGGGATAAAAAATTGGAGAAGCGTTGGACAAAGTGTATAGAGCTCAAGGGGGACTACGTTGAAAAATAAAATGATTTATTTATCAAAAAATCTGTGTTTTATTCCAAAAGTCACGGACTTATTGACCCGCCCTCGTAGTAAACATTCCTTATTACTCACTTATTACGATTTTTCCGCTAGCCGCTAGGAAATACTTCAGATAGTGTATGAGTAATGGCTTGATCACGGCGAAATATGAGTTAAACGAAATCGTACCGTATGCCAAAAGGATAAAGTTGATTTTAGTTCGAATTTGATGTTGGAGGCGTAACGTGTGTTCGGTAATAAAGCATCGTGAGGTGTAGCCCATAGGTTGGGTATAATCTTTTGCTCCATAGTAAGGTACCTACTCTTGGTAAATAAAACGAATTTTTTTTTTATAAAAAGTAAACGTGACGTTTATTTTTTTATTTTTTCGTACTTTTTGATCGGCAGCTGAATTTCGTATAGCACTTTTTTTTAGTTTTTTTTTAAAGTATTTACGTACAATATCGAAAAAGTTTCTGTTTGACCAGTGTCTTATTTCTCAAAATATTGAAACAGAAAGGAAGTGACCGCAACTACTGCAGACGTGGTTTATCTACGTATTTACACGTTAGTATGTGTGCGTGCGCACGATTCAACGGCGCCGTTAAGCGATTTTCATCTTATGCTTGATCGAGCGGCATCTTATTCGATGCACATAAATAATATTATGTTGTATAAGCCAAAGCCGATGTTTTTCTCAAACAATAATGTCACAACGCATTTTGGGGTTTGTCATAGACCATGGTGATCAAACCACAAATAATATCTGAAATAGAGCAGCAAACTAAAGTGGTAGTAGTGGACTATAGCCAGATCCATCACACATTGAGTAGACACAACAGATACCTGTGAGTCCTGACCCGATAGTAAGGATGGTAGTGGTGCAGATGATGATGATGATAGCTCTAGATTTTTTTATCCATTTTTTGCACGAATCTGCTCCAGAAGGTTCGATCAGAATCGTGAATTAAGTCCTTTGTAGCGATATTGGGAAATTTCATATACGCAAGAAGCATTATCGCTGATAGTTTTATTAAGCCCCGAATCAGGTTTCGAGGCTTTTCGTGGAAAATAACGTAGAAATGTTTTTGATATATGTAAAGCCTTTGGGTTTGTAGACCCTACTAGTTTCACACATAAAATGGTAAATAACATAACTATCTCTTCAGTACATGTGTGTTACAGGATTCCAACATCCAAAACCAAATGATGATATTTTTCCTCTACTAGATCACAAATTATGTAGATATATTATATCATTAGGTTTTTTTTCTTTTTTTTTATTCTATATAAACAAACTACAGGCTTAATACCCCCCTTTTTACCCAGATATGACAATTGTTATGCTCAGGATATTTATACACTTACAATGTGAGAATGGATGGCTGTTCGTTATTCTTTCACGCAAAAACTACTAAATGCATTTCGATATGCTATGCCGAAAAAGTACAGTGTTCCCGAGGGATACTGTATTTACGCGGGCGGAGCCGCGGGCAACAGCTAGTAATATATAATTGTATATATTGTTTTTTAAACCTCAGAGAGGTCACCTTCGTCCCTTTCGTCGCCATTTTAATGATGTTATTTATTATTGTTTTTTGCCCGTCTAGTATGGCCATTCTAACGTTATGGTCAATTACTTCTTTGACTGACGCTTCCATCGTTCGCCTGATGATCCTCAAAGCAGTTGGTAACTATACTACACCCGTGTTTACTAAAACACGGGTGTTGGTGTGTCGCGAGAGTGCTACATCCGCGTAAGGTATGCTGTCGTGAATGCTCAGAAATTTTATCATTGGATTGGTACTTATCAATGAGATACAATTTTAACTCATTAGATGTTAAGAAAAACATGAGATACAAGATTTATTACAGACTCAATAACCATAAAACAAAGGTTTCTCAAACAAAATAATTTAGCCATACCATATATGCATAAAACTGTAAAACATCTTTGGTATTACCCAAAAGCATTAAGATAACATACAAAATAACCAGTTACTGCTTATTAGCAACATACCATTATAATAATAAAAGTACGTAGTGTAAAATTGCTTAACATTAAAGGCTTTAAAAAAGGGAAAGGGAAAACGATTAGGTATGGCAAAGTGGGGAATTACTTAAGAGACGATCGCACACATGTCTGTATTCCCAGGTTTTTGCTTTTCTCTCGGATGAAGATAATGCTTTTTTGTTGTATCTTCTAGTATCTAGTTAAAGTTATGTGAGATATATTATGTTTTGTTAGGTTACATTAGTTCTTATAACATAGTCAAAATAAATTGCAGCTATAAAAATAATTCAGATAAGAAATATATGCAGAAAAACAATATGTCAACAATAATATTACATATCAGTACCTATATACAATATTGAAAACGGTAGTTAACTCAAACTTAACTAATAGGTGTTACAGCAAGAACACAAAACAATTTCCACAACAATAAACATTTCAAAGTATCATATAACCATATCCAGTAATGGTGGAAATAAAAAAAAAAACGGGAATGTAACGCCTAACGCGCATAATATTTTTGTATGGAATTAATAATACATTTCGCCTCGCCTCTTATTTGCACACGATTCATCTGTTCGATTGATTGTTGCCATGTAGGTACGAACGATTGCAAAAAAGACAATTCCGTAATTAAGAGTTCAATTTCCGTGCGTTGTTAAACGATGCTTCGTCAGCTAAGGTGGTGCCATGCAGTTACGCGAAAGCGACGAGCGGGTAACATGTATGAATTGTTCATTTCTATAATACGCTCATAATTCTCATAGTATAACATCAAGCTCGATCGAATTGTATTTGCAGTTTAATGTTTTCGAAAAACAAATGAAACGTCGTGGAATCTCTGGCAGCAAGGTAGGTATGCAACACTATAATTATTTTGTAGATAATATGTCACACGCCAAATTAGATTTTTGCATCAACATGAACGCTCGCTCTAGTCGCGACTGCTGACGCCAGTTTTAGTGGCCAAGCTCGGGCCAGGCGCTCAACATCGTCTGGATTATGGGGCAAAAATATACTGTTTTCGACGGTTTCAAGCAATTTAGCCACCATGTCGCCATTTCACCGTTTCGCTATTTCACCGCGTAGCGAAACACACGGCGCTAATTGAAATCGGTGTTTGTCACCTAGTCCCAGACAATAATAAGATATATTTCGTCTGTAGTCTGGCTTTTGTTAGAGCTTAGAATTTTGAGAATGGAAATACAAAACTTTGGAAGAATATACCTAATCATGAGTGGCTAGATGTTCCGACACACGTTGTTCTGTCTTATCTACGAACTGGAATAAATAAATAAATACCTACAAACACCAGGTGGTGTTTGTAGGTACGATGTAGAGGTAGATTGGTAGGTAGGTGTAGATGTAGGTACATCTACACCTACCTACCTATCTACCTCTACATTAAATTTAACTGTCGTTTTTATTCTTTCATAAAAAATTTGGCGATATTTTTCACCCTTTAAGCCTTCTCTGAACTTTCACAATTATTTTAAGATCAAAAATAGCCAAATCGTTCCAGATGTTCTTGAGCGAGAGATAGTAACTGCAATTAATTTTTATATATTCTTGTATCTCTGGTGCCGTAATATATAGAAGACTTTTTTGCAAGTTCTTAAATATCATTCAATTTGAATCTTTAGGTTATGTTACGTTAAGCATACAATTTTTTAACGAAAATATTACTATTTTTATGTTTGAGTTGATTGATACCGATAAAAATAGAGATACGAGGGCGGGTCAATAAGTCCGTGACTTTTGGAATAAAACACAGATTTTTTGATAAATAAATCATTTTATTTTTCAACGTAGTCCCCCTTGAGCTCTATAAACTTTGTCCAACGCTTCTCCAATTTTTTTATCCCTTCCAAAAAATATGATTTGTCGAGGTCCTCAAAATAGGCCTTTGTTTGCGAGATGACTTCATCATTGGAGTCAAATCTTTTTCCACCGAGCCATTTTTTCAGGTTTGGGAACAAGAAGTAGTCACTCGGAGCCAAATCTTGAGAATAGGGTGGATGTGGGAGCAATTCATAGCCCAATTCATGGATTTTTGCCATGGCAACTGCACATGTGTGCAACCTTGCATTGTCTTAGTGAAAAAGAACTTTTTCTTGGCCAAATGAGGTCGGTTTTTTTTCAAATCCTCATTGAAGCGGTCCAATAAGTTGGCATAATATTCCCCATTAATTGTTCTTCCCTTTTGAAGATAGTCAATGTGGATTATCCCACGTGCATCCCAAAAAACAGTCGCCATAACTTTATTGGCTGACAAACCCACCTTGGCCTTCTTTAGCGCCGATTCACCCTTAGAAACACACTGTTTTGACTGTTGTTTGGTCTCTGGTGTATTGTGATGGATCCATGTTTCGTCCACGGTTAAAAAACTCCTCCATATTGTGATTAAACAACGCCAAACCTTCCTGTGAAGTTGTAACACGATTGCGTTTGTTGTCGACTGCGAGAAAACGCGGCACCCATCTTGCGGAAAGCTTTCTCATGCCCAAGTGATCATTCAAAATTGAAACCACTGAGCCATGCGAGATGCCTATGGCTTCCACAATCTCTTGCACTTTCAATCTTCGGTCGGCCAACACCATATCGTGAATTTTTTCGATTGTTTCGGGTGTAGAGACCTCAACTGGGCGTCCAGGACGTTCGGCATCTTCAGTGCTTGTACGGCCACAACGAAATTCAGTAAACCACTTTTTTACCATTGAAATCGATGGTGCAGAGTCCCCATAGTATTTATCAAGCTTAGCCTTGGTCTCGGTAATGGTTTTTTTTCGCAAAAAAGAATGCTTAATAAGCACACGAAATTCACTTTTTTACATTGTTTCCTTAAGTTACTGGATAGTCTGATAAAGATAGCTGTAAAACACAAACTAACTGACGCAGCAAGTTCAAATTTTGATAGGAGTCATCTGACAGATGCCTGTTGACAGGAGTAGTGTTGCTTTTTCAGTAAGGAGGTTAGAAATTCAAAAAGTCACGGACTTATTGACCCGCCTTAGTAGTATTTACCTTCCTATGCAGAATCGAAAAGTTTTTTTTTTAAGTAAACTTGTCACCATTATTTTAAAGAAACTCAGCGTGCACGTGTATTTTTATAAACGATATTGTATACTGTACTGTATTTCGAATACTGGTTAGGCTAACGGTTGTTACAGCTACTACGCAATAGTAGGTATGTATGTAGTAAGACCCAGACCCGCCTAGCCCCTTCCCCACTACTCTATGAAATACCTTTTGATGGGCTAAAATTTTTCGTAGGTCACTCAAGTATATAAGTTATCTTAAAATAGTTATAAATAGGCATCTACGCATATAATTTAAAGAAGATTCGACAACTTTCTCCTAATATTGTAGATGTCTTATTAAACAATAATTTTATTAACTTATTTGTTTGTTAATTATATACTAATATTGATTTGCAATTTTTTTGTATCAATGTAACATGTAATCTTACGTTTTTCGAGTAATTAAAGTGTAAACTTTAATAAATAGCTCTAAATTGTATATTATAATAATTAAAAAAAATTTCGAATTCAAGTTTTTTTTTGATTTTTTGCATTTTCTGAGAAGATTTACTATAGTAACATATTTATTTTTTTCACCATCGGAAAGTAGAGATTTCAATGAAAAGAAAGCATATCAACTTTTTGAAAAAAGCTGATATTTTGACGGGTGAATTTTCGATTGAAAATTAGGGTGCTTTTTCGATATTAATTCAAAATGAGGTGAAAAAATAAATATTTCTAATCAAATAAATTACAGCGTATTTGGGACATAAAAACGTAAGTTTTCACCAAATCTCGTGAAAAAATAAAATTTTTTGTAAAAGATAAAAATAAAAAACCAAAAACTTGGTTTTTTTAATTTTTCACATAAATTTTGAGGTTATGTGAAAAAAGTGTAAATACAAAAGTTTTAGATCTTTTTATTACCTACAACTTTGCCATTTGACTTTTTTCTATAGGACTTTTAGTTTTTCCCGAAAATCGAGATATACCGTTTTTTACCCTTAAAACTCACCCCCATCCCCTTCCCGACCTCAGATCGCCCGTAAATTATTTTTCCTATAATTTTTATAATATTCTCCTCCTTTTCTAATGGGTTTTATCCTACTATTATTTTTTTTCACCTTTTATTATTTTTAAAGGCTTCTACCCTGGTCTATGTATGGAGAGCCACCCCTAAAATGTAAAAATTTTATTATTTTATGATGTCAAAACCAAGATCTTTAACTATACCAAATGTCATACATTTATATTTATAATTACAGAACCTAGAGGCGCGGTCTAGTAGCGGTAGGGATCAGTAGTTTAGGCTCTAAGGTGGAAAATACAAGTTGTAAATAAAACAAAGAAAACAATCGTCCCGGCTAACGGTTTTTTTTTCTGGTTCCCCCTACCGTAAGCAGGGACAATTGTTTTCGTTTATTTCAGTTTCTGCTTTCATATTTTAAATTAATTCTAATACAATGTTTTTTAGTTCTACTATCTGACATCATTTTTATATTACTAACATTTATTCGCTTTACTAATAGATTTTACATCTCTTTTTATCCTACTTTACATTTTATACTTTTTAACATTATTTTCAGTTACATTTATTAACAGATTTTATTTTGCTTTTGATCTATTCTTTACTTTACTTATTTATTTTACATTTCTATTACGTTCTCTACTATCTTACTTCTAACCTGCATACACTCATATAATTTCTTTTTCTTATCTAAAATCTCACTTTTCCTTTTACATTTATGTATATTTACATCTATAAATTTACATCATTGGCATTTTACATTTCTTATTTATTTCTATTATTACATTACACTATTTTGTCTATTATGTTTTACATTTCTTTTTTATACTTATTGTCATTATTTTCAATTACATTTATTTATTTATTTATTTATTTCTATTTTACATTAATTCACATTACCTTCATTATTGGCAATTTCTATTCACTTCAATTCATTTCAATTTAATTTCACTTTACCCTTACATTTCTATTTTGATTTATATTATGTTTGGCTATTATATTATTTTCCTAGCTCCATCATTCTTTTTAGTTTTACTTTCCGTTTCTTGTGCCTCTATTTCCCGCTTTTCCATAAACCCTAACACTTTCGTTTTTATTTTCCTTGTTACATTTTTATCATTCATTTCTTGTTTTTGTCTCAGTCAGTCTAAGTTAGAGTCCCTTCGTCTATTCATCCAGGTCGAAGTGTCCGCCCCGACAATTAGTATGCTCAGGATTCATACTCGTATGAATCCTTCGCATTCCTTGTGAGACTCCATGGCGCGCACATACGCTGATAGTCCAGTTGCGGTTACTAACCCGGCTAACGGTTGGGGGAACAAGACAAAAAAACATACATACATACACTGATTGTCAAAATCATTACCCTTCCTTTTAGCTTCACCGTAGTCGGGTAAAAAGAAATAAGGCATAAAATTTTTTAAGTTGTTTGGCATTTGTTAAGTTGAAATGTAATGTATAGACATTACATTTCAACTTAACAAATACGGTTATGTAATATTTTATGCTTTATTTCTAATAATAGTTATTACAAAATATATATGAACCAAAACTAAAAAATAATTTGTTATCTATTATATAATTTGCTATATTATATAAGCAGTTAACGCAAAAATATACAAACAATAATCAAAACAGCTTCTGATGTTGGTAAATCTCTCTAGATTTACAAACAATGCTACGAGTTACACGTAATGAATTTAATTGTGAACAATAACAAGTTTCTCGTCTAGTGATAACGAAGTGAAAATACATTTGAATAAATTAATTTTCACTTTAGATTGATTTTAAACCTATTTCATAACTGTTTCTTGCACTTAGCATTTTTTAAAGAAAACGTTAGTCTTTTACAAAATTATATTTTCACGTAAGTATATCGTTTCATTTAGAACTACCATGATCTAATAAGTGTTTAATGTCTGTAAGAAAAAATAGTTTTTGTTTTTCAAAAGGAAGCAAAACAGGGGAAAATAGTAGACAGTAGTTAAATACTGCAATGTATTTAACTACTGTCTACCAAGATGAGTGTAAATACTAAACTTAGATGTCATAGCACTCACATCAAGTTACGACTCAACTTAAGAATCATAATAACTTCTTAAAAACGGTTATGTCACTACAGTAAAATACGTTTAGAGTGTAGCTAAAAACGTTATAGACGAGTTGTCTATTGTTTTCGACGCTCTTAGCGCGAGTGCTTGTAAATGACGTCGCGTCATCTTCATGTTTCGAGTCTGACGAATTTGGCGTAATTTGCTTAAGTGGCTCATAAGAAACTCTTAAAAATTTTCGCCAAATGAAACATGACGTTTAGAAGCACTTGAAATTCTTTGATGTTAAGTGTTGTCAAGTCAACTGTTTGGGTTTACAAAAATATAATATATATATAATAATATAATTGTAATGATTACAATAGATTTTAGAATTAATTTGCAGATGTTTATTATACTTATAAATATTGCAATCCATATAAATGATAAATAACACGGCTTTTGCATATAACAAATATAGTTATTTGATTTATGTCTGCGTTCAGTTTATAAAATTCTTAGAATGTCGAAGCTTATAATAATTGTTAAAGTAACATACTGTGTAGAACGAAATGTATTACATTATTTTCTATATATCTGTACTATTCGTCATACATACCTAATATATTATTTCCGCATGTAATGGATCGATATAAAAAAAACACGATTGCCTTAAGGAATTTCATTGAGATTCCTTTTGTATGTGCTTCGAAAGTCCTCAGGAAACAGACTACGTGTTCACTTCCTTTAATTAACCTTAGAATTGTTACGCGCATATTACTAACTAGCTTTTGCCCGCGGCTCCGCCCGCGTAAATACAGTATCCCACGGAAAAATGCACTTTTTGGGGATAAAATGTAGCCTATGTCTTAATCCAGAGCCTAAACTACTACCGTACCGAATTTCATCAAAATCCGTTCAGTAGTGTTGAGTAACCGCGTGAAAGAGTAACAAACATCCGTCCATCCATCCTCACAAACTCTCACATTTATAATAGTAGTAGGACAATGTAATTATTATTACACTGGTGTGAATGTAATATATCTGAACGTTATGGATATTAAATGAAGCTCAGTGGGTACATACATCAGTGTACGGAAGGTGTGGAAATTTATTTATTCATCAATCCTACAACTTTTATAAATATGAAAGTTTTTGAGGATGGATGGATGTTTGTTTCTCTTTCACGCAAAAAATACTGGACGGATTTTGATGAGATGTTGTATAGTACCAGTTTAGGCTCTGGATTAACACGTAAGTTCACACACACGTGCGATACTATATTTACGCGGGCGGAGCCGCAGCAAAAGCTTGTTATTATTAATACCTATTATTGCACAATAACTATTATTACGAGGTAATAAATGACATAATCAATATTTATAGTACAATTTCTCGTCCAGAACTTCATGACATCATTTAATGTAACTAGGAGGAAGTATGTAATCCGTATCCCTAAGTTCTCACAATAATTGGTCATCTACTTTGGTTATGTGATTATAACATTTATATTACACTTAATAAGTAAATGGGGAATTTGCATAGTTTTTTATATGTTTCTCGAAAAGTACATAATAAGCTGGGAAATATTGTCTTTGCAATGGCAGACCTACCATTAACCGTTGACGGAATACAGTCATCATACCAATAAAGTTAGATCGTTGGAGAGCATTAAAAACGCTCTAAACAAAAAATAATCCACGAGTGACGTAACAGCAATTGAAAATGTATCAAAGATAATTAATACAAAATTGATTTTATGAATAATTTAAATACCGCGTTTATGTAAAACATTGTTTCAATATAAAATGTCACAAATAACATGAGGAATCATAGCAAAAAAATCGTTGTTTTTTAGTCTTTTTATTCCTGTAACTTTTCAATTTAGCAACTGATTACTGTACTTTTGCATTGGATAGACTTGCAGGTCAGAAATGCCTCGTCAGCTTCTTGTCAAGTGAAGTTTAAAAAATGTAAACATCAGGAACATTAGTTAGGTAAGTAATTGGCCTATTAAATATTTTTTGGTGAGGGAAAATGAAATATTACCATAATATGCCTATGCAAGGCGTGATATATACAATAAACGTTTCTAAAACACATTACACACACGTCTAACAGTTAACAGTCTGTTGCGTAACGGAGGGTGCTACAAAAACCCTACATGGAGCAAAATGGAACGCAACAAAAACGGAACAAAATGAAAAGCAACAAAAACGAGGCAAAATAAAACAGAAAGGGGCAAACCGAGTGAATTTGACGCGAATTGTACCTTTTCCGTGTTTGTGATACAAAATCTATTGAAGTATGCACAACAATGCTCAAAGGATTCCGATGAAACAAAACATCGAAATGCTCACAAGTTTCATAAAGTACAGGAACGAAATGAGTTCTGAGATTTGTTTTGCATATGGCTAGTATGGTGGTGCGGCTTAGTTTAGACTATATACTACCGTTGGTGCAAGCTACAAAAGCCAGCTTTGAACATAATTAATAATAATTTAAATATGGAATACTCAAAATGAAAGCTAATGTATTTTTTAATAGTGCTTATAAATACATAGAGCTAATTAAAATAATAACAACACACACAATCTCAGATTATACACACACACTACCGTGAGTTTGATGCGATGAATACAATTTTGTGACACGTTGACGTTTGTTGAATTTTTTTTTATTTATATATGGCATCGGCTTATAACCATAACACGACTCATGCGTTACCTGTTACCCGTTATCGTTACCAAGTACCGTTACCAAGTACCAGCGTTAGCTCGCATTGCCTTTACCTCATTATTATTATTATTGCTGTTGTTGTTGTTGTTGACGTTGTCACGTTCAACTATCGTCAGTAAACCGACTTTACAGATAACCGGTATGTTTTTCATTCTGTCTAAGAGGCAAAAAAACTCTTATAAAGTTAAAATTTTAAGATTATATTAATTATTTTGGGCGAATTTCGACCACAGGGTGATCTGTAGTGAATTTTATTATAGTATTTACACTAGTATACGAGATATCGACTGGCCCATCAAGGTGATAAATGCGGGAGCACGAGCCCTACAGGACCGGAGGCTGGTAATATAAAGCCACTTTCAAGTCGTGTACGGATAATTTTTCATAGTTTATCTACGATTTTTCGGTGCGTTAATGTGAAGGGGTCGTTGCAGTGAAAGATTACAGCCAATATGTCAAAACACGTATCTGAAAGTTTGCGGTTGAAGAAATATTATTTTATTTCTGACATTGGTTTTGTGTTGAATATTACACACAATTTTGTTCTTACTAGAGGTTCGTACTCGTAAAAAGATAGCGATAAATCAATAATTATTTTTATGTTAATACGTGAAGCAAAAGCTTTCAGTTCAGTTGTACGAGATTTGTGCAACCAGAACAGTATGAAATTTGGCCGGTAAATTAAGTTTATATGGAGGATGGGTGTGCAGATTTGCAGAAAGGTGATATTTTTTAAATAATTCTTAGAAATACATAAAATTATACTCTATATTAAAAAAAAACTATAACTCAAAAATTAGGTATAAAAATTATGGGCGAATTTCGACCACAGGCCGGCCTCTAGTAAAAGTAATTCTATGATTATTTAACCTTTTAGTTTCGCGGCAATATAGTCATTACATATATATCTTCCAACTATCCGGTCCGTGGAATCATGATTTAATAATGCTATAAACGGATCACAATAGTGGGTGCGTTACTAATGCATTCGCGTCCTGCGGTCTAGCCGGGCTATACAAGTATCTCATTCATACCCTGTACAAGGCACATAAGAGGGAGAGGGACAGAGGAGTTATTCATAAGTATAAATGATTAAACACTTGATTAATACATTAGTAAGGAAGAGATAACTGGAAATTCATAGATTGCATTTAAACATTGGTTATAATTAATATGCCTGGCAAGAATAGTTAATATGTTTGAAAAGAGTACTAAAATCGAAGCCGTTAGCACCAAGCAGCTATGTGTCTCACAAAATATAGATGTGCAAAAACCCATGAGAGTGAAAGAGAAAGCAAATCCATATCTTTTCGTTTTTTTCTAAGGTTGTCACGCATTTGGTGATCATTTGGTGTACTTATTTTACGACGTTGGAATTACAAATTTCTGGCACTCATATTAAGTGTTATAAGGAACATGCATGTGGGATAAGGAACGATATATTATGTTTCTTCTCTTACTAATAGCCGAGTCTCATCTGTGCTATAGTTATATAATCTTAGGTAAGATGTATTACATAGTATTCTAAATTACCACCTAATTGTAGGGTATCGTAACGTATTTCGACGTACCTAGAATCTAGTAAAACAAAACAAAAAACAAAATCTAATAAATTGTTTATTACTTACTCAGTTTATTAATCTATACCTTTATTAGTTTCATGGGGCATCTTTATTGAACAAAAAGGTCAATTTCATTTAAATACTCTTCAATATCAAAAAAGCCGTTTGTAGGAAATGTTTAAAATGTAAAGCAGGTTCCTATGAATCAGAACTCAAAGGGTAACGAGTGTCCCGCAACTTTAATTTCCGTTGAATTAACATTTTGACTCACTCCCGCTCTTTGTCTTCATGGGTCCCTGGACTCCCTGGTAGCATTACCGATTTTGTTGAAAATCATTAAACTATCATCATCATCTGATGATGAAGAGTTATGAGTCTCAATGTGAGGAGGGTTAGGTCATCACCATTTAAACCTACTGCGAATTGGCAATTATTTGACTATAAAAGGGCTAAAGAGATTTAAGTTCAATTTTACTGACAATATATCGTCACGTTTCAGTGTGAGCTGACCCATTGAAAATAATAAAGTATTGAATATGAGATATAAGATAAAGTTCATTAGGATAAATATTTCTCACATACTTTCTAGGAACTCAAGAAAAATTCTTGAATCACTTTACTTTTATTCGCCAAAAAGTTGACTTCAATTTCTCTTTTATGCCATATACTCATAGATACTGTAAAATCTACAAATTGCTTTTACAATTATTTGTAAAATCCTCCAAATCATATTATCTAAAGAGGTCTTTACAAGCACAATATATTTATAGAAAAACACGCATTTCCAACTCTTTATCAAGTTCTTCCTAGACCTTACATAATTCTCAACTCTGCCCTCGACCGCAGACCACATTCAATCGTACAGAACCCTAACCTCAGACGGGTCTTCAGATCCGAATCCGACAGTGGTTTTAATTCCACGTACTTTTTGCATGTATTTGTCACAATTACTCTGCGGTTCAGAGGCACGTAGAAGGATTTTCGAGTAAATAAAATGCTATCTGCATTGGGCCTACATGGCCAAAAACCTTATACACAGTTGTGAAAAATTATTTTAGGTAAATACTAAACATATCTAAGTAATAAGTACACGTGGCAGAAGTGAAACATTATTCATTATTTAAAATCCAAAAATATTCTCATCGTGCCTGTAAAACATGTATAATTTCTAAAATATAAAAAAAAAAAATACTTTAAAACTTACAAAAGATTAAAAATAATAAGAAAAAAAATATTTCGTCTGACCGAGATTAAAACCCGAAACCAATTGGTCAACAATGCAAAATCGCTTGGATTTGCTCTTAAATCTTAAATCCTACCGATTACCTTTCCTATCGATTAAATCCTACGTAACTACGTCACGCGTATCTGATATCAGTGTTCGAAATTACTCATATCTTATTTTTACTACACGACGAAAGAAAAGCCTTTTTAGGCTTTACATCCCCCCGTCTATATAGAAATTTCACTTCAAAAAATTAATTTGTAAGGATAAGTGTTAAGTTTTAATCAAGAGATATTGAGCCTTGGCCTACATTGATGATAACGTCTTTGTTTGTTGATACTTGGAAAGCAAAAAATATATATCTCTAAGGACATACGATAAATAATAAAAATTAATAAACATTTGAATAATTTTACATGTGGCCGATAAAATCATGAAATTAATGGACATAGTCAAAAATCCATACAAAAAAACCCAGACTCGTCATCAATGAAATGTTTGCCAATATCTAATAATATGGATTTACTTTAAATCATATTTGATGTCACCAAATGGACAGCCCCGAAATACACCAGGTGGCAAGTATAGAAGATGATCAAGAATAAAATCCAAAATCATAGAACTACTAGATTTGTAGGTGTAGATGTATTTGTTGGTGAAGTAAGGTTGCTGTTGTAGGGACCTCCCTAGGTGTAAGTATGGAATATGGACAAGAGTTGTCGCGGAGTTTCGTTTTCGCCTCCGCACTTCCGCGAGAAATCGTAGCTTCGTACATTGAAATTATAGGCGTAAGTACGAGTATATACTACGAGGGCGGCACTGAAAATTTCGGGAATCAAGGAAGTGACACAACATTACTATTTAAAAATGTATTTATTGCTTTTCGAAGTATTCTCCGCGAAATTTGTCACATTTTTCCATACGATGGAACCAATCCAAAATGGCCGTTTTGTAGGCGTCCACAGCTTCTTCAAGTGATGAAAATCTCTGACCACGCAGTTTATTCTTTATTTTAGGGAAAATATAGAAATCATTAGGGCTTAGGTCAGGGCTGTACGGCGGATGGTCTAATAATTCTATGATTTCTTGCTCTAAAAACTCTTTTGTTCTGTGCGCGGTGTGAGAACTCGCATTGTCGTGATGGAGGATGATGCGGCGATTGCAGTTCTCTTTACGGAGTTCAGAAACGACCTGTGGCAAACAAATGTTAGCATACCATTCTGCATTAACCGTTCTTTGTCCCTCAAGAGGAATAGTCGCAACATGGCCGGTTTTGGAGACAAACGTGGCCACCATTTTTTTTGCAACACTCCGTGAACGAACAATTTTTGTTGGCTTTAACTCATTTTCGAACACCCAAACTCATGACTGGTTTTTTGTTTCGGGTTCGTACGCATATATCCAGGATTCGTCACCTGATACGATATTGTATACAGCATTTGAGGATCCTGCGTGGAATCTTTCGAGAGTTCTGACGCACCAAGTAACGAGAGCCGCTTTTTGCTCGTCACAGAGCAAATGCGGTATCCATCGAGAAAACAACTTTTTTACACCTAATTGTTCATGCAAGATTATTTGTATTTGACTCATGCCAATGTCTAAAGTTGCCTGAATTTCGCGGTATGTCACATGTCGATCTTCCTAAATCAGCTTACGCACAGCATCAACCTTTTTTTTGGGTGACTACAGTTTTTGGACGACCTTGACGGGGATCATCACTGAGCTTGACACGTCCACGTTGAAATTCAGCAAACCAGCGATAAATTGTGGTTTTGGATGGGGCTTCAACACCAAATGCAAAAATCATCCGGTCAACACACTGTTTTTGTGTTAAACCACTTCGAAAGTCATAATAAATCATCGCTCTAGAATTTTCTCGAGTCAATTCCATTTTCTCAACGATTAAACAAGTTTGACAAGATCTTGTGACAAGACCGAGAATCTTTTTTTAAATAAATAAACGGTATTCGATTTTTAAAACCAAGGAGTTTTAAATTAAAAAGATTTTAATATGACAGGAACAGTGGAAATATTCCATTCCCGATACTTTTAGTGCAGCCTATGTATATACGCCTACTATTTCAACACCAAAAACTACACCAACAGCTATTGGGTACCTACACCGACAAACATATTTAACTGTAATACGAGGGCGGGTCAATAAGTCCGTGACTTTTGGAATAAAACACAGATTTTTTGATAAATAAATCATTTTATTTTTCAACGTAGTCCCCCTTGAGCTCTATACACTTTGTCTAACGCTTCTCCAATTTTTTTATCTCTTCCAAAAAATATGATTTGTCGAGGTCCTCAAAATAGGCCTTTGTTTGCGAGATGACTTCATCATTGGAGTCAAATCTTTTTCCACCGAGCCATTTTTTCAGGTTTGGGAACAAGAAGTAGTCACTCGGAGCCAAATCTTGAGAATAGGGTGGATGTGGGAGCAATTAATAGCCCAATTCATGGATTTTTGCCATGGCAACTGCACATGTGTGCACCCTTGCATTGTCTTGGTGAAAAAGAACTTTTTTCTTGGCCAAATGAGGTCGGTTTTTTTCAAATCCTCATTGAAGCGGTCCAATAAGTTGGCATAATATTCCCCATTAATTGTTCTTCCCTTTTGAAGATAGTCAATGTGGATTATCCCACGTGCATCCCAAAAAACAGTCGCCATAACTTTATTGGCTGACAAACCCACCTTGGCCTTCTTTGGCGCCGATTCACCCTTAGAAACACACTGTTTTGACTGTTGTTTGGTCTCTGGTGTGTTGTGATGGATCCATGTTTCGTCCACGGTAAAAAAACTCCTCCATATTGTGATTAAACAACGCCAAACCTTCCTGTGAAGTTGTTACACGATTGCGTTTGTGGTCGACTGTGAGCAAACGCGGCACCCATCTTGCGGAAAGCTTCCTCATGCCCAAGTGATCATTCAAAATTGAAACCACTGAGCCATGCGAGATGCCTATGGCTTCCATAATCTCTTGCACTTTCAATCTTCGGTCGGCCAACACCATATCGTGAATTTTTTCGATTGTTTCGGGTGTAGAGACCTCAACTGGGCGTCCAGGACGTTCGGCATCTTCAGTGCTTGTACGGCCACAACGAAATTTAGTAAACCACTTTTTACCATTGAAATCGATGGTGCAGAGTCCCCATAGTATTTATCAAGCTTAGCCTTGGTCTCGGTAATGGTTTTTTTTCGCAAAAAATAATGCTTAATAAACACACGAAATTCACTTTTTTCCATTGTTTCCTTAAGTTACTGGATAGTCTGATAAAGATAGCTGTAAAACACAAACTAACTGACGCAGCAAGTTCAAATTTTGATAGGAGTCAACTGACAGATGCCTGTTGACAGGAGTGGTGTTGCTTTTTCAGTAAGGAGGTTAGAAATTCAAAAAGTCACGGACTTATTGACCCGCCTTAGTAAATACAACATTACAATCACGTTCTTAATTTCTTTTGGGAATCGTGTTTTTGCATACATGGTCTCACGTCTGTCATTCCCATAGAAAAGCTTATTGATTTTGGATTTTAATCTTGCTGATAACTTCTATAACCGGCGTATTTCGGGATCGCCCTTTTTATGTCATCAAATATGATTTAAAGTGAACACATTGGCAACCATTTCATTGCTGTCGAATCTAGGTAAATTTTTAATTGACCATCACCTTCATCTTAGCTAATGACTGATTATTTACCGGTTGGTTTCAGAATGTTTTTATCTTGTCAAAATGGCGTCCACAATCGAATTATCGTTGTTGAAATAATAAACGCAATGAAATTTACGTTAAAATTGTTTACAGAGTAATTCATAATAAAAAAACATGGCAGGTGAGTACAATTTTTTTGTAGCTTTGGCACCCTGTACTAGAAAATTGCCCCTCCCTTTATTTTTTTTCAGCCCCTTTGTTCAGCGTTTGACGTTTATGAGAATACCGTTTTGCTATTAAATGAGATCGAGACTGTATCGAAACTGTATTAATCAAGATAAATAAAATTGAAATAGCAGAATCGATCTTCTATTTAAAGATGATACGTGTAATTACTTATATATTTGCTTTAACAGCCTCCGTGGTCTAGTGGTTAGAGCTTGGCTCTCGACTCGGAGGTCGTGGGTTCGATTCCCGCATTGGAACAAAAAAAATGTTGTTTCCAAGTTTGGTTAGGACAATTCAGGCTGATCACCTGATTGTCTGACAAGAAAGATGATCCATGCGTCGGATGGGCATGTAAAAAGTCGGACCTGCGCCTAATCTCTCGCCAGTCGTGTCGGTTATCCGTCCCACTGGGTTACGAGAGTAAAGGAGGAGAGAGTGCTCTTGTGTACTGCGCACACACTTGGGCACTATAACATAACTCCTGCGTAGCTGGCCTGGTTTTCAATGAAACAGGCCACCGTCACCGAAATCGGTGGGGGAGCTATTATTATTATTATTATTATTATATATTTGCGTGCATATAATGAATTTAATATTAAATAAATATTGCTTGACGGGATTCAAACCCACAACTCACTGCAGTAAATGGGAACTTCAACCATCAAGCTAGAAGTCAATTAAGATCGAAACTGATATAGCGGAAACTGTAAGTGGATATTAATACAGCTAAGGCAATTGTTTAACCTGAACGTAGGGCTTAGTCTATAGTTAATTAAATTTCAGTCTGTCTAGTACTTCAGCTATCTAGGTATTGGCAAGTGTGGAATGCCTGGGGTTATGGATTATGTGTAAACGTGTTTAGTGATGTGTAATCTGTCGCTGAATTCAATCGAGTACATCATACATAAGCTTTCTACGTTATTTTTAATGTAATAATTCGAGATTAGAATTCGAATTTCAGAATTACTCATTCATGTGGTGTGAAGGATGATCAGTTTTTCTCTAAGCCAGTGTTAATTGACCCATTAAATCTGTTTTACTTATGTATTTAATTAAGAAAGGTAAGAAAGTTATAGACGTATTAAATAGAAATACTTAATTTAAATCCTAATTTCGATACACAGGCCAGGGCTATTTCAACATCCTATTATTAATATAAATGTAAAAGTTTGTGAGGATGGATGAATGGATATATGTTTGTTACTCCTTCACGCGAAAACTACTAAGCGGATTTTCATGAAATTTCATATGGTAGTAGTTTTATCTCTGAATTACTTTTACCTCGAAAAACTACAGTGTTTCCGTGGGATAATGAATTTTCGCGGGAAAAAGCTAGGTAATAAAATATATGTAGAAATCTCAAAAACAGAATAGGCAGTTGTGACGTCATAAATTGTAACCCTAAACTGCAGGGGTAGTTATGTGGACAGACCCGCCCAGTGAGGCAGGTGCAACTTGACTTACACCCGCTATATATCACAGCGTGTCTATTTGCCTACGTCCACTTAAGGTGAAATACGCTTGTTTTGGTCGTGAAATGATAAAAAACTACTTGGCGGTAAAAGTTTGTTGTTGGCCGAATTCACAAATATGTAATAAAATAAACCAATCATAATATAGAAAAAGTTGAATAAACACTTCAAGTACGTACACGTTCAACAAAATACACGTTTAAACGTTAAAATTAAGAGCAAATCAAGCATATAAAACCATTAGTACGTAACAAGTTTTATGTTATTATTATTTTGCTTGCCTGCCCTAATGTTAGCATTTCAGCAAAGCTTTTGTCAAGAAAAATAGGTACAACAATTTTACTAGACAAAACTTGGTTACAATGTTGTTCGGTGGCAGTTCGCGACTGTTATCGTTCGCCACGCTCCATTTAACGGTAGTAAATCAAGGGGTTGACCCGGCAGTCGACTAAAAGCCTTTATTATCAATCGCTCAACGATAGTTTTGAGTTAAACAATGAACCGTGCACGGCGTAGGGTTAGGAGCACATAAGAGACACTAAACGAATAATTATTTGTCTAGATTGTAATAATGATTTAAAAAAATGTTATATTAATAAAGTTTTTAATTTTTTTTCATCTATACATATAAGATCCCAGGGATAAGACCTAGCCAGATCAATTTTTCTCCCCCAAAACTCCCTGCATAATAAATTTCACGGTAATACTTGCAGCCGTTTTCGTGATTACGATTATACATATTATATATACAAGATTGTCTCGTATAAAGTATAAGATGAAGTTATTTGATATATTTTAAAATGTAATTCTACACAGGCCTCTTTCACAATCTGCTGATAAGTGTCAGATAGCTTAATTGCATATTTGTATCTGTCGCTCGACATAAACCAGAAACAAAACTTCCGAATTAATTATCCGACATATATTAGAAGATTGCATAATAGGCCTTTAATCTTTGAAATTTTCGAAGCCAAAAACCCTGATCCATATGTTTTGGCATAGTGATGTACAATGCCTTAGCCGATATGAACGCCGCATAGTTTTGATATTGAGTTATGCAGACGACAGATTACCTATCGATCGTCTGTTCTTCAGTGCCTGTCCCATCAGAATTTATGAAATATCGACTTTGTCGAAGGCATTTTTATGATCGAAATTCTTAGTAGCATAATATTTTGACTTCTATTGATTAAAAATATACATGCTACTATAGCAGCTGTAGGTACTGTAGTAATGTGACAACGCAAAAATAAGCGTACAAAGCAAAAAAAATAAATTCAAAAGCTCTCAAAGCTCTCTCTTGAAAGTTGAAAAGTAACCATTCAAATGTTTTTTCATTAAGGCGATATTTTTATTTTTATGAAATGAACCAGGAAACAAGCAGATGGATCGATGAATGATGGATGATGGTAAGTGATTACCGCCGTCCATGGACATTCGCAACACCAGAGGAGTTACACTTGTAACTCCTCTGGTCTTGCGACTTGCGTTCTTGGTCCTTAAAATCCCCAATCCCCCCTTGGGCCTCCGGCAACCTCACTCATGGTAGTCATGGTATTTATGCGGTCAAGCCAGCCTATTCGTGCCGAAGCGTAGCTCTCCCACAGTATTGTATCTTTATTACAGCTAAGTTCAAGTTTCACATTAATAACGCGAAGAAATCACAATCGTCTCATAATTGTTTTATCTCGACGCACTCCGCAGGGCAAAGGGGAAAAGTTTTCTTTATAGATATAGGCACGGAAATTTTAATAACATACGCTGACGCTGTAAATTGTGAAACTTAAAATAACTCATCCAGATAAGTATTTCAGATGACGAAACTTAGCCAAGATTTTAAATTGCTATACGGTTCCCGACTTAAGCTACAATCCGTCATTTCGTGCGTATCTACAATATTTCCCTTCAGTCTATTTTATCTAGTCACGATTTAATATTTAAAAAATAATGTAGCGAAAAAAAATTAAATTCTTGCCAAAATTGTTATGTAGAAATTATCAATTTACTAGATATTAGTGTGATATTATTATTAAGTATAACTCGTATATTTTTAGATAATGTTACACCTACTTATTATATTCCTACATTTGAATAGGAATAGTATCGGAATATATATTTATTCCGACGCATTCGGCAGCCATTACGAGGCTATCGACACGAACAGATATTCCAGATTCATATAAAAATGAAATAGAAATGATGTTATGTCTGGATTTTAGAGTAGGAGTAGGCTCTGTTATAATTGAGGTTATCTAAAAGAGTAGTGGATAGACCGTTTGATTCGCACTCTACAGAGTGCAGGTTCGATTCCCAGGTTGTGGCGTGTACCAATGAGACTTTCTCAGATCTCAACTACATTATACGGACGCTCTAACGGTGAAGTAAAACATCGTGAGGAAACCCGCACACGGTTGGCCCCAGACGTATTGACCAGACGTCATTCCTCTGGACTAGGCTGACTGTGTTGTGAGAATGCCGTATGTGCTTGGGCAACCATACGACATTTAAAAAAACCAACTGTCCTAGGCACTACCGTATTTCAAGAGTGGTTATTTCGCTCGGAGAATACTGTATAAATCATCCAATAACGGATGAAAAGGCCTAAGTTTATCTAAAAGAGTATTAGCTAAGGACTTTATATAAAAATATCACAAACTATCAAGATATTGATGAATATACAATCTAATTGTGTGATTGTCATCTTATATTATTTTATATATAATTTATAAAGTGTGTGTGTTGAATTTGAAACAAAAATATCTTAGAACGAGATTACAAAAGTCAACAAAAATAATGACGACATAGATAACATAACGACAGTTGCTGATAATATAAAGTATTATCAGATAGTAATCAGATCAGATATATAGATAATATATAAGTAGTATGTAAAGTTATATTATTCATAATAATACTACTTACTAACTGGAAGTTTTAGGATGATATCGGAATTTAAAGGTAAATAAAGCATAACTTTAAATAAATGCTAACAAAGTTTAAAAGCGGCTAACGAGGCAGAATTATTTAAAATGTTTAACGTACCTCGAGGTAAAAGAAGTAAAATGTATCGCATTTAATTACTTTATCCATGTCTACCCTTCCCCGAAAATAAAAAAGTAAACACACGGACTGACAACAAAGTCGCACAGGGATTGTTTATTTCCCTAAATATGTTATTTTCTTTTACGCCCTTAGTACATCAACGTGTTCGCTTGCGGCATCGAGTCGCTGCGAAAATACTGCGGCAGCGAAACATCTGCGAAATTTTAGTTTTTTCGCAAAGAACATTGTAATTTCCTTTTTTCTTGAACATTCCTCCATGCCACCTCTTTTTCGTACGCATTTTACTAATCTGCGTGTCCAACTGCATATAATACGGGAAAATTTTGAACCCAAATTTTTCACAGTGCGAAAATCTGTCTTCACCGACAGATCGTGTGCGGAAGCCTTGCGATGCGGAACACCAATTGCGAAACGTCTGCGTCTATGTAACGGCCATTTCGCAGTTCCTTGTGAAACTATACTAACAAGGATGCAACCATTCAATCTAGCTTAATTCTAGAGAGATACATGGCATAATATGCAAAACTCTGCCATACTACTTACAGTTTTTTCGCAGTTTCGCAGACGCTAATACAAGATGACGCTATTATATAAGATGATAATTTAAGTTTCAAAATAAAGTCAATTTCTGTAAGGCTACACAAAGCTATGTTTGCCATTTTTAAGGAAATCTTGAGAATTGTAGATTTAAATGGGCCAAAAAAATTGTAAATTCTGAATATAACTAGTCCATATTATGGGACCATATTATCAAGTTTAATGCTGAAATGTAAATTAAACAAGTAGGTGTAAAGCATAAAATTAAAAAGCACATAATATTATATTACTAGACTGTATCTTATGTAAGCAAGACCGATCAATTAATTAAATCGTGCAAACATCGATGTTAAGAGCAAAGTTATGTAGAACATCGAATTCGTAATTAATGGTTCAAATGATCCCATTTTGGTGGGAAACAAAAAGATAATTGCGAACAATTAATTTTGACTTCTTGTGAAGGGCCAAGGCCCCTGTGTGCGTCTATCGGATTCATTGGTTTATTGTATGTTATTGATGGTTCGGTACGATTTACGAGCGATTTAAATTAGATACATCGATCTGAATTCAATTTGTATTATGTATCAGATATTTGAATAGAAATAAAGGAAAACAACAGAAGTTCTATCCTTTTTTAAATTCTAGTTACGCTTAAGTCTAAAAGCAAAACAGTAAAGACAATGTAATTATAACTACCTATACCTATAACTTAATGTCCTCCCTGTTGTATCACGGGTCTATGAGGATGGGAGCATATTATGTTGGCAGCGTATTATGTTCAGTAATTAGTTAGTACTCATCAATATTTTTCTTTATTTCTGCCTTATTTGTATGTTTATTTAGTTTGTTTATTATCTTACTTTAAACACTTACTCCTTGTCACCTTTTGTCTTATTATCTTCTGAGATAGATAAGATTTTTGTATTTTTCTCTTATTACTTCTAAACTAATGTATACTAATATTATAAAGAGGAAAGATTTGTTTCTTTCATTGTTTGTTTGCATTGAAAGGGCTCCGGAACTACTGGAGAGACTTTGATGAAATTTGACACACATATGTACAACATGGGGTCCCCCAGGCTACTTTTTATCGCGGTAAAATGCATGGTTCCTGCGAGATTTCATTTTGTGCGCACTTTAGTCGCAGGCAACATCTCGCTCATTGAATACAAAAGGGCCACAAGTCAAAAATAAAAAAAAAAATGTTTTATTCCAAAAGAGTGATTTAATCGCTAATTACTTTAGGCTACGCTGAAGACACCAGTAATTTTCGTGTAATTTCTGACTGAATTAGATAACCGCCTTTTTTGAAAAATTACCATATTGTCAGTTGCGCCCCAGAAATCGGACATAACGCACGTTAGTTTTGTGGAAAACGGCCACAATCCCTAAAACGTAAGTATATTGAGATAATTGTTCTGTACAAAAGAGCCATATTTTGGAAAGTGGCTGTTTTGCAATCCAATGCCAATTGTAATCCAAATACACGTATTTTTATAATGTTTACTACAAAAATGCCATATTTAAAAATACGTCCGTTTTGCATTCCAATATCAAGTAAAGATAAAAAAAACTCGGGCGGCGCAAATATGAGAACCTTAGTGGGGATCTCGTATTTGAACTGTTTGGGGTTGAAACCCTAGGTACATGGGGTCTGGGTGCGCACAAACTTTTCAGACAAATCTCCAAAAAACTCATTGAGGCCACCCGAGACCCCAGAGCCGGCACCTACCTGGCCCAGAGAATAAGTATCGCAATCCAGCGAGGAAACTCTTTGTGCTTTCTAGGTACTCTGCCTGGTGGAGACGACCTGGGAGATTTCTTTGTTTTGTAGCATTTTAAGTTTTGGAGTAGTTATTATTTTTTTAGTACTTACCTACTTTTATAATTTGATAATAATTGTAAAATAAATGTGATATATTTTAAAATACGTCCGTTTTGCTCTGAAATGTTACTTTTTGCCATATTTGAAAAAAGTCCGTTTTGCATTCCAATATCAAGTAAACATGATCATAATAATTGTAACACAAATGTGCCACATTCCAAAATACAGTTAGTCCCAATCTCACTAATGCCTGTATTTAGTGTTTATCGTTTGTCTAAATAAACCGAAAGTTCATTTCACACTGAAAGGAGCCAATACGCGCGGGACTACATTTTTAGGATATACGAGGGCTGATTGATAAGTTTCCGAAACGACAAAGAAAAATTTCATAAATCTATTTAAAATAAATTTATTTCTCAAAGTAGTTTCCTTCTACCTCGATGCATTTAGTCCAGCGCTTCTCCAATGCCGTTACACCAGTTTGATAAAATGTTTTCTCCAACCCCTCAAAATACTCGTCCACGGCAACAATGACTTCTTCATTTGCTGAAAATCTCTGGCCACCTAACCATTTCTTTAGGTTTGGGAATAAGTGGAAGTCGCACGGGGACAGATCCGGAGAATAGGGTGGATGCGGTAGCAATTCGAACCGCAATTCATGGAGTTTTGCGACTGCAACCATTGACGTGTGTGCAGGTGCGTTGTCATGGTGGAACAAAATTTTTTTCTTGGCCAAATGTGGTCGTTTCTTCTGGATTTCTTTACTTAATTTTTACAGCAAGCTTGCGTAATACTCTCCATTTATTGTTTTTCCTTTTTGCAGATAATCCACTAAAATAGTCCCTCGAGCATCCCAAAAAACAGTCGCCATCACTTTGCCGGCCGACAAAACCGTTTTTGCTTTCTTCGGCGCAGGTTTTCCGCTCTCAGTCCACCGCTTAGATTGTTCTTTTGTCTCGGGAGTAATGATGTATCCAGGTTTCATCAACTGTTACATAACGCCGCAAAAACTCATTAGGATATCGGTTAAACAGCGCCAAACACTCCGATGAATCGTCCACTCGACGTTGCTTTTGATCTACAGTGAGCAAACGCGGCACCCATCGCGCGCAAAGCTTTTTCATTCCCAAATGTTGGTGCAAAATATTAAGAACGCGTTCAGATGAAATGCTCACCATCTCTGCTATCTCTCGCAACTTTAAGCGCCGATCATTCAATACAATTTTGTGAATTTTTTTGATCATGTCCGGATTCGTGACTTCATTTGGACGGCCAGATCTGTGGGCATCTTCGCAGCTCTGTCTTCCACGTTTAAAATCAGTTACCCAGGTGTGAATTGTACTCAATGCAGGAGCTGAATTACCTAAAACACTGTCTAGCTTGATTTTAATCTGGGTTGCTGTTTTCTCTTTTAAAACGTAAAACTTTATCACCGCACGAATTTCGTTTCTTTCCATTGTTAAGAAAATTTACGACAGAGGAAGTTCTACGTCCTCTCAACAAATTCCATCAGTTCGATTAAATTCAAATTTGGCGTTCTATTTTCAAAAAGATGCCAGAATATAATGTATATTAATGTATATTCCTTTTTTGCGTATAATTTTTTTAAGTTCGTCGTTTCGGCCAGTTATCAATCAGCCCAGGTATACCTATTTAAAATTTAGCTTTATTCACTACACAAAATAAAGATATACTGCACATGCGCTGTGCAGAATTGATTGTTATGTCTGATTGTTTTGTTCCATGCAGATTTTAGGTAAGAGCAAGCAATTCAAGGCCTTCACCAGGAGGCAAGCGTTTTTCCAATGCGTTCCCCAAAATACCGTCCGTTAAATCCGTTTGGTTTACTAATTACAAGCTACTTTTAAAAGCATAAGGTGGCTGAAATGAAAGCTTTTGTTTAATAAAGTAAATCAGTGACATTGCCAACTCGTACGCTGGTGCACCTATATACGAGATAACTGGACGCATGAGAATATCGGGTTCGTGAGCCTTTGGCAAAGCGTACAGTGATGGTGAGAGATGACTCATTGGAATAAGTATTCTCTTCGCTGATTCGGTACCAAATAAATATTTATTATTGTTTATGGGTTTTCGCTAATCCTAATTCAAACTAAGCCATAAACTTGTTTCTTGGATCAAAAGGAACACTTATAAATTGATCACACCAAGTCACGTTATTTACTTTCTCCAAGTAATCGTCAAGCTCCATACCCTTGTACCCTCCATACCGGACAATAGTCCGCTTCGTATATCGTCCGTATCCGCTTTAGATGATATAACCAAGCCGTTATTAACTATTGTTCATTATTTTTAAGACCTCAAAGCTTACTCTTTCAGGGTTATATGAAAAATTGGAAGGAGTACCTTTGATACCATTCGGTTGTAAACCATTATTCATGTTATTCTTTTTATTAACTACAGTTGCTATTTCCGTAACAACCGCAAGCATTTCTAAAGAATTCTGATGAATATTAGGAATAATATTACATTTTAAACCCTTTTCCAAAAGTGTCATGTTATCCTTGGAAAATTGAACTTTGGTTAAGTTTTTGACGCTAAGTGAACTCGACTGTGCATGTTAGTTTTAACATTAACTAATATAATTAAGAACAATATTTAGATGTTTACACTAATATAGAGTCTTGCCTGTACGGTAATGCTCACTGATTTTCAATAGTTAATATAATAAAAAGAACTTTGCGTAAATCCAGAAATATTATGCGAAAACATACCCTCAACATGCAATGCAAGGATTATGTGAGTACACTCATAAGCAGGCATAAAGCGCCTCTCTCCTCCCACAATGCATATATGCGTACACTCAAAAATAAGATTGCCAACACCACCACCACACAAGCAAAAATCTCAGCAAGATCGTGCAAGGTCCCATCCCACCATGAAGGTTGCAAAACTCGACGCGTGTTTCGCTCCGACACCGGCGCATCGATCCTCAGGAAGTTCAGGCAGAACTCTGCAAACAAAGTGCAAGAGTGTGGGACCTTGCACGATCTTGCTGGCATTGTTGCTTGTGAGGTGGTGGTGTTTGCACGATCTTGTTTTTGAGTGTACGCATAAGCAATGTGGGGAAAAAGAGGTGCTTTACGCATGCTTATGCGTCCTCTCACAAATTTGGTTGCAGGTTGTGGGATATTACTAGATAAAATATTAATTAAATTGTATGCTATGGATTTGGAGCCTGATTCTAATAACTATTGCAAATACGACATTCAGCATAAGCTTTTTTATGAGGAAAGTTTCTTAAATTCTATTTCTTTTTACTTAAATTAGTTTTAGTTTAGAAATAATTCTTGAAATATTTGTTCATATTTTCAATGCAAAAAGGGCAAATGTGTTTTTTTTCGTGTGGATTAATGGTACTAAAATTCTTTCTTATTTTTATAGATATTTATTTATGCCCAAGTGTGTGCACAGCACACAAGACCACTCTCTCTTCCTTTACTCTCGTTAAGTATAAATATAATATATTACTAACTGTTGTAAATTTTTTTTTGCAGGCGGCACTGTGCGCAGACTACAGTGTTCCCGTCGACTGTGTGTCCGCCGGCCCGGCCCCACGACCCAGCTCCTTCCACGAGATCTCTGCTCCTAAGGTACGTTCTGTTCTATGTTTGATAACTTATGAACTTGAGAATATGAGTCTATGGTTTTTTCCTTTGTTACTTATGAGTTAACTTAGAGGCTTAGAAAGGTTATCCCTAAGTAACTGGTCAAAAAGATTATAACTTACATCATTGCAGTCACCAAAAAACTTTACACATTAGCGTGAGAAAAGTATGTGTATTATGAAATTGAACTTCGTTACATTACAAAAATACTTATGTTTGTTTATTAAATATAGCCACGTTACAAACATTATGGGAACTACAAACATTGTTGTGATGAAATTAATGATAAAGTAGCCCGTCCATATCCAATAACTCATACACGGTAAGAAGCTGAAAATATATCCGCCGTCCCGTCATAATATCTCACTCATTTGTTCTGGTTCCTATGAATTGTTTACGAGAGCAAAACTGCTGAACAATGGTGATAATCTGAATGAACCCTAATAAAGTTACACATCATTTTGTTCTACTTAATAGTAACAAGCTTCAGTATTGTTCTGTTGTAACTTGACGCCTACTGCAGTAGCAATTACTTGGCAATGATAAGATAATAATATTATAATGCAATTTAAACTTGTTTTCTTGACCGATTTACGACACTGATTATAAAGTCAAATGTAGATGATAACTCATGACTGAATCATTCGTACCAATAGCAAGAGCAGCGATGTCCTTTACGTTGTTATTATTATACGTTACCTTCAATATCTTTTTTCGTAGGTCCAGTGTGCTAATGTTTAATTTCACTGCACATTTGTTTTGTTTTTAAAACATGTGAGGGTTGAGCAGATTATGTTGTCGAATAAAATTATCTCCCGCGTCCATTGGGTGAAAAAAGTTGTTCCAAATTAGAGAAGCCATAATTCTTAACTAATATCTGTAAAAGTTTAAGAAATTGACAGGAATAGTCATCCGCTGCCCACGTTGTTTAAAAAAAACGTCGATACAGTTACATTTGTTCAATTTGGTAATAACCTAAAAATAGCAAAAACGGGACATACCATGCGTCAGCCGCACCCGTGTTTCGTTTTAAGTCCTCGTTTAAAATAACTCAGACAGCTTGGGACGGATGTGAAATGTTTCAGTACAGAAAAAAAGTTGTGTTGACACATTTGGGTTATAAAATTTATATTCGCAAAATGTTTGTCAGTAAGCATTCTAAGCCAGCGTCGCGTCTTATATTTAAATATAAGACGCGACGCTGGCTTAGAATACTTTTAGCATTTAATGCTTCTTGCTTTTATTTTGTGAACTGCTAAGATTTTTGGATATTCGCGTCATAGCCCGGGGCAAGGGTCGTAGGGTTTAAAAATAGGAAAATGTTACAATGTCTATCAGTAGCTATGAAAAAGGGATTTTGTATAGGTTTTTTATGGTATGGTATACCATACCAAAACATAACTATAATTAATTCAGAATGGTACAATATGATGTAATCCAAGAGCTCTCAGTAAAAACCTAGTCCTACAATAAGTGTTTCAATAAGTTAGTGATTTACAAAGTTCACTACAAAATCTAAAAAAAAAATTTAATAGAAAGGTTCTGAAATCAATCCTTCTGATGTAAAATAAAGATATATAATCCTTTTCTCTTATTAATACAAATATTTACAACTACTTGTAACATTTATCTGCTACATTGTTTCTTTAACTGAGAAATTGTTACCTAGATTTAAACTTTTGGGTAAATAAATGATTATTATTTACATTCTGAGTTGACCTATCATTTATTACTTCAAACCTCATTTTTTTTTATTGCAGAGACTACAATGTTGAATCTAATAAAACTTTCACAAATACTAGGTAGTTCTATAATATTGTCATTTAATAAGATTTCCTTTCAATGACGTTTTTGTGGATCTCCAAATTTATATATCTCTTTTGTTATATTTTTGTTACCGTTATTTTATTGTTACATATGTTAACAATACAGATTAATCGTTCATTAATCATTTCATTCTTTATTGTTGCTCACAATAGATAACTCATTCATTCAAATGTTTTATTGTGTAGACGATCAGATCAGGTACCATTTTGTTTTACACTAACAACAGTCAACACTAATATAATAAAGGGAAAGCTTGTGGGGTTGAAACAATATGTAAGTCTTAAAAATAAGCCGCTGTGTTAAGTTAATTTTAATCTAATTAGGAACAGATTGTTTGTAAAGTTGACCATGGTTCGGTGTCACAAATTAACCAGAAAAATGTACAGATGCTTGTCTATCTGAGAACATCGTTTAATTAAAGTGGAGATAATTTGGAAAAAAAAAATGTTTTATTCTGTGAATATAAACAGCAATTTTAAATTAAGCACAACCTTTATATAATATCTACTTCCCCAAGAATGACGTGCAAGGTATAAAAGTAATTACTTGCTACTGTTATTAGTGGTATCTATATAATTTTGTACTCCTCAGAGACTTCCAGTTAAATTAATTGTGGCAGTGGCTCGTGTTTTAAGTATATTATAGTAATAGTTGTTAATTGAATTGATATGGCTGTTTGACTGTATCAGTTATTTAATTTGTTTATCAACAAGGGACCTATTTGCTAACTAGCTGGTGCCCGCAGCTTCGTTTGCGTGGAAATAACGAAAACGGAACCCTATTTATAAACAGAATCCTAAGATAAAGTAGCCTAGTTTACACCTTATAACATCAGCTATCTGCCAGTGAAAATCCCGGAATGGAAATCGGTCCAGCCGTCTCAGAGATTAGCAAGAACAAACAGACAGACTGTCTGGCAGATATTATTCATTTTAATTTACGTATATACTTTCATTATATTTATATGCAATATTGCATATGCAATAAGTGGAAAGCTGTTAATTTAAAATTACAAACTGACACTACATACTTTTTATTTATTAACGGACGAAAAAATCGGAGGAGGGTTATCGCATATATTTTTTTGTATAGAAAAACTTATGAATTTGTAGGAGTTTAAATTACTAGGATTAAAAAACGATCAACTATTGTTTTCGTATTATATATCTAGAAAAGTAGGTACTGAAGATCATGATAATAAGTTTTAATTAATGATTAGTACCCAATCATATCTTTTAACGTAAACTGATTAACTAAACAAATATCCTCTTTTTTGTCGCAATGATTAAGAGTAGTGCTTAAAACATAATTAATGGTTAGTTCTACTGATTGTGCCCATTGAAAACGACTGATGACCTTTTGGAGAACTCAAGATTGTTGCTAAAGAGTGACTCACCGAGTCATTCAACTTGATTTTACTTTGGCAGCAGTTCGACAACAAGCGGGAAACTTCAGTTAAAGCTTCGTCCTGGTTTAATAAAAACTTAACATAAACACTTTTTACCAAACTATTACTGGTTTTGGATCAATAAGTAACATTTAGACACAAAGTATACATAACGTATTGCTTACGAAAGCACTACTTTTAATTTTTAGATCAAATGCATAAGTCAATTTTTAGATCCCTTAAAATCATATCAGGGGGGTTAGCAGGAACAATTGATTGCAACGTATTCGTAACAATCTTCTTCGCTTATCGAATGAAAATCATGACAGCGCCTATAAAAATTTCATTCGATAACGTTACGAACATGTTGATGTCAATTAATCCTGCTAAGCCCCCAGATTTTCATTTTTTTATGCTAGTAAAATTTAGAGCAGCAGATATTACAATATAAAAATTAGATTTATAAGACCCATACAGCCTTAAGGGTTAAACTGTTGATTGTATCAAAGACGCGGGCAGAATAATTTATAATAGCACTTTAGAAGTCTTCCTTATAAAACCTGTTTAAACTATCCGATGTGGTCTGCATAAGTCAATATTGTGGCCTTTAGCGTATCGTTTTGACTAATCAAAATGCAGCATATTGCTTATTCGGATCAGGAAGCCATATATGAGGTTGTGTATCTCTTATCTTGCTCCAAAAGTCCTTCTATTAATAACTGTTACTTTTTAAGAAAATAAGAAACAAATCTTTATTAAGTATTTCTTTACTTTCATAATATGAAGAATGATCTTCAGCTATTGATATTGTAGTAATGTCTCACTCATAAATAACTTACGTCTTATATCCTTTATTGGATTTCAATATTCCTAACACCTATTGACACAATTTGCACAAACCATCCTCAAAGATGTCTTTGTTCTAACACATGACTAATCCCCTCCTATGCGGACAACGGAACCCATATATCTCGTAAAATAACATTTCCTTTAATCATGTTTCTCGGTCACTCGTCCGATGAGCTTAAGCATATCCTATTTAAGCTCTCTGAGTCACGTCTACTTGACACTGGAATGCCATGACGCAATATACTAATTTGTATGAAAATCTTGTACTTTTGGACAACGCGCGTGCGCTACCTGCATTACGTTTTTGTGGTTTTCAATCGATTCCACTGCTACTGTTTTGTTATTGTCATTTTCAACAGCTACTTTGTCATTGAAAGTAACGCCTTCACTGTTTTTTCGAATTTTCTTAACAATAGTACAATAGATTTTGTTGGGCGCTACTTGTGTTGTTTTTGTGGCTTTGGAATGATTTATAACAATAGATAGTGCTATTTCTCTTTTGTTTTTCGATATAGTTGAAGTTTCACCAATTTTTGTCCATAACATTATTATTAGAGCTATAGAAATATAGATAGTCTATGTGACAAATTATTTTCCATAACGAAATTACGTGCCTGAACCTATTTTCTGAGTAGTCTGCAGGATTGATTATCATCAACCCTAGTTTAAGTGCAGTGCAGAAAGACTTTTCTAAATAGTAACCTACTGAATGAGTAATTAAATTTCCTACGCCATGATTCCTATTCACTAAGTTATAAGTAATAAGTACAAGTGTCATAGGTTTTAAAGATCCTCGTTACTCATTAGTAATAGTCACTAGTCACTACACTGACCATAAACTAAGTCATATATTAATCACCGATAATTGCATAAGATTGACAATAGGGGTTCGATTGCATGACTCAGGATCTGACTCAAATATCCCTAAAGCACCTTTTACTTTGTACAATATACATTATTTAAACGTTCTTTTTTAATTAAATTGATTTCCTCTACATTATCTCTCACAACGTTGAAGGTTTTTAGTTTTGTAATTTTCAAAATCCAACCATTTAAATCTTTTTACTATACCCACTGAGCCTTTATACTTGATACAAGTTTAGAAATACGCTTTCTCCTTCTTTATAAACAGGATAATCTAATGCGTGATTACATGTTTTCATAATATTTGTGGCACGTGTAAAGTCCACTTAATATTATCTGTCCAGTACATATTAAGGGGAGCTCCTTTGTTTGTTTGCATCTTATGAGTCCTGATTATATCATAATTTGTTTGTTCAGTATCACACATAATTACGTTGAATGTTTTCCTCGTACTTAAGAGTTTTCTTACGATTTTTAAATCATCGTTTTTAAGTATGTCAATTAACTTAAGTGTGTCTTTGTAATAACTTCAAAGAAAACAATTATGATCCTGGGAATTTGTCTTAGTAACTTATTTATTCTTTTTTTTTTCTTTTCTTTTTCAGAGTTTTAGTTACGTCACTGAAAGAAATAAATTAATAATTATTAAAAGTATAAAGTACGTTTTAAAATTTTTATTCTTCATCTTTATGCATTTATTAAAGTTTTTTTTTTTTCAAATATAATGCTTACGTTTGATTTTCTCAGTCCATGTTGTTGTCTCAGTCCAGTGTGTTTATTCTTCATCTTTATGCATTTATTAAAGTTTTTTTTTTTTTCAAATATAATGCTTACGTTTGATTTTCTCAGTCCATGTTAATTTAAAAATAAATTTCAAAAATAATAATTAATCTTATGCAAAAATTTAATTTAATTAAATTAAGATGACTTTACGAACAAATTCACAAGGTTAATTATATAATTATTCATCAGGTTTCGTTCTCACGTACCCTAGCCCAATTTATTATATGAATGTGGTAAGTATGAATAATACTAAAGGAAACCCCTTGCACCTTGTGTCATTGTATTCTATAACTATCTGCCAGAACAATGTGCCATATACGAGTATAAAGATTGTAAAAGCAGACAGAGGTGGCAGAAAATAATGTGTCTATAGATTTATTTATTTTTACATGCGAAAGAAACTATTTTTGTTTAAAGTGCTAACACACGTACGGATTCGGTACCATCAACCAAACCATACGAACCAAATCCGACAGTGTCCGGCGAAAATTGAGTCCGCCGCTGTCCGCATCGGATTTGGTTCGCTTCGTACCGAATCCGTACGTGTGTAGAGCAGTCGGGCGTTTGGGTCGGACAACGATCTCAGTGTTGCTAAATTAGGTATTTTCCCTCCAAAATTAGGGAAAAAAAACTACGGGGGTTTACAAGGGGGTAGGATTTTTAAGAGTTTACTCCTGAATAATCAATTTTTATATGTATATATAGCCCGGGGTATGAAAATGTATCTCTATAAAGTTACCCCCTAGTGAAATCAGATTAAGTGACACGTTAGTTTTATGTCATTTACGCGAAGTTTTTAGAGTTTCTAGCTTATTATCTCTTATTTAATTTAATTATATTATTATTCATTATAATATAATTGGATTAACCCCATTAAAATTATAATTGGTATAATCCAATTATATTCCAATAAAATCAGCGTAAATCTTGTAAATAGTATAACTACTCAGGGTCGAATTAAGGGTTAAGTTTGGGGAAAAATATTTTGAAGAGTTGGTAAGTCGAGTTTCAATTCGGTCTGCCGGATAGTAGACACTAGATTCGGTACGCGGATATGGTCCGCGGACCAAGTTCGAGTGTCTGTTAGCACTATTAAAGATTTTTGCCCACTAGAACATCCGTTTTGACTTCTCTTGTAGCGACACCACCTTTAAGGATGGTCACTCGCCAGGAGTCGATTGGTGTCACCACCAATTCAGTCCATACAACCAGCATCTGGTGACGCCATCGTGTTGTTAAGGCTCCGAATTATTGAGTACTTCTCGTTCAGACTTTTCTAGAATCATCGGTAGAGTCAAATCGAAGATTATTAAATGTTATATTTCGGATATTATTATCTTTTATATAAATCTATTTGTGTGTAAGATATAAAAGTGTTTCTCGTTTGTTTTAATATTAACTAAATTAGTATACAAATACAAAAAAAAAAACTGCAAACTACCGTTTGGTACGATCTATGGCCATTCATTATTATTATCATTATATCTTTTTATTCACCAGCATAGATTAGTCTGTATACATCTACATGTAAATTATGACGAGCGTCATCATTATTATCAAAGAAAAAGGAAGCCATAAAAAATTATTCAGATTTATAATATCTGGAATTATGAATCATAGCACATTTTTCATAATTCGGAATTCAGTTGCTATGGCACTAGCTATAAAATGTGTATCCTAACAAGTTTACCGACTGTGATAACTATAAAAAAATCGGTTGTCTGTAAAGTTGAACGTGACAACGTCATGTTTATAGTGCGCGTGGAACTAATTGGCCACGCTATAGGTAGGCGTGTTGCCGCCGCGAAGTCCGGCGCCGAACTGACTAATAACATCAAGCGCCCCCGCCTCTCCGTCCCACCGCTCACATACCTAAGGCGCGGCTAGCTGAGGTAACGGCAATGCGTCATATTTAGCGAGGTAACGCTTGTTAACAGTAACAGGTAACGCATGAGTCATGTTTTTTCGTGCGTACAGCCGGCTCCATCGAATTATAAGACGTTATCACGTCAAAAATTGAAAAAAAATATCTTAAGTTTAAGAGCATTTAATTCGTAGAGAATAAATAGATATGGATAAAAGAATACGAATGTATCTAAAGATCTAAACCTATGTAATACAGAAAAAAATTGATATTATACTTTCATTAATGTTATTATTAACAGTTTATTATATTAAGTTTTAAAATTTTGTTGGCATTTACTATTATGTAGATTGCAGAGGGTATGAGGGTACAGTAATAACACACAGGACTTCTTGAACTATTACCACCTTAATAAGTATTTTACATTAATTTATTTACAAAATTTAGGTATGCAGCAACATCTTTAAATGTTTTATGAAAAAAAACCAGCCAAGTAACAGCTGGACTCGCGCACGAAGGGTTCCGTACAAAACGGCAAAAACACGTTTGATGTATGGGAGCCCCATTTAAATTTAATTTTATTCTCTTTTTAGTATTTTTTGTTATAGCGGTAACAGAAATACATCATCTGAGAATATTTCAAGTGTCTATCTTGATAGCTGTATCTACTAAACCGTGATGGTCCAGTAGATACAGCCTGGTGCCAGACAGATGGACAGACGGAGTCTCGGACAGTGAAGTCCAGAGACTTTACTGATAATAGAGCTCCGTTTTTTACAGTTTGGGTACTGTCTCGAAAACTCGATAAGGGATCGACCAATTCGGCTTATTTTGATCTTGAAATTGTTGTGGAAGCTCAGGGAAGGTTTGAAAACAATAAGAGGAAAATACTAGAAACGACGATTTAATTTTCTCATACTAACTGTTCACTGGGTTCAATTTGTCACTTAAGGGTCAAATGTTAGAAGGTGCGATCAGTTTAACTGTTTAAAGCTGTCTGTCAGCTGTCAAAACTGTCAGCTTGTAGGTGTAAGTATGGTTATTACTTATGTTGTATTTTGTATGTTGCATTTTGTATATTGTTGTTATATTTTGGTATATGTTCGGGTGTTTACTTCCTGCGACTCAGTATATTTTTATCCCCTTATTATATTGTTGTCTTTGACGATGTTTAAAATCATATTATAATATTTACTCAATATATTCAGGTTACCGATTAACTTAAAAAAATCTTCTAGCAAGTAAATTAAGTTTTTTTCTATATGAACAATAATAGCGGCAGGTGAATCAAATAACTTTTTAGGTCAGGCAAAAATAACCTCAAAAGTCCTTGAACCGGAAGTAGAAACCCTATCGCAAGTCTAATGAAAGTCTATGCGTCACAGCACGGGGAATCACCTTTATATTTATATAGTCACGAACCCTAAAACAGGTCATTAAGCGGCCAAAATTATCGAAATGAGTCAGCCAGGTCATGTGGTGGTGAGTCACTCACACTCTGGCACAGGTGTTCGTCAGTCATTTCGGGGGGATGATAATGTTCTATCGATAACAATAGATTATACAGCTCCAGTTGTAATTACGTTGCTTGAATGCCGTGTCGGTTTGATGAAGGTTTTTAAACAAAAAAAAATATGGCATGGTTTCTGGCCCACTCGTGCTTTTTTGCGCACAACTTTTAATGCACCTGATGGCTGTTTTGTTGCTATTGCTTGACAGCTAGAGATTGCTTTCAGCTTGACTGACATTTTAATTCATTATGACAAAACTGTGAACATTTGACAAGAATTGACCAGCATGATTCCCTAACAATTAAGGCACAGTCAAAATTGCCAATTTGGCACTATTTATATATATCAGCAATATGTAGCCAATATTTAAAGCAAAATATTTAAACTAGTAATAAATGAAGAGTTATGTAACCTAAAAACAATGATTTCATTAAAAGTATTTACATTTCAATCTTATGTATCATTTTAACTATTTGCAACGGTAATCATTCCAGTTATCATGGCAGATAAAATTTTTTGGTTCATATTGATATATCGTTTACAATTTATCTTTGACAATATGTATATATTTTAAGTGACTCATATGAAGCAGATTTTTCTATATATACTGGTGTTTAGTATATTTTTTATAGATATACAATCCAGATAAAGGATTAAGTTAGAAATTATATACGAAAACATAATAACACGTTTTTCATTTTTTTCCGTTTCAGTTTACTTATTCAATCCCATGGTAATAAAACATGAAAATTCCTAGATACCAAAGAAACTAACTATACTAAAGTAATATTTTGGAGGTTGGAAAAAATTACGAGTCTGACCGTTTTCGTAAGATGCGTCAGGATTTTTTGTAGCATGCACCTGGCCCATCTGGACTACTGGATGCTTAAAAATTTAAAATGGTAATATGGTTCTAGCACATAACCGCCCGTACCATGCAATGTACTTAAGAGATTTTTGATGATTTTAAAGAGTTTTAGAAGATATATTTTACTAAATCTTCGAGTTAGTAATGCCCTGGTTCCCTTAACGGGTTCCTCAAAAATAGTCTCTAAGTCGAATTACAGATTACGTTTTATTTTGGACATACAGTGTCCAAAAGTGACGTCATTAGCAACCAGCGCAGTGCATTCACCCGTCAACTTAGATCATCACTTAGAATGCTGTAAACAACGCTACTTATATGGACGGTGTGATGTTTGTCATATCTAGATGATGAATATCTACGTCTTGTTTATATTAAGTACTGGAATTTTTAGAGCTGATTCGGGAATAGAATCACATAATATTATTACAACAAACCGTGGTAATAAGAGCGAGCGCTTACTTGAAACACGACAGTCTTAAGACAGTCTATTCACTATTGCATTACAAATACAAGAAGATGTATGTAAACATGATACAAAACGTCTCATGGACGAATCTGCCTAGGAGTGACACAACTGTCTTAAAACTGTAGGTACTGTTGATTTAGTCGAAAGACAGTCGTAACCCGTAAGACAAGTTTGTCTATGTGAGACGAAACTGTCTTAAGACTGTCGTGTCCCAAGTGAGCGCTCGCTCTAAGAGAACACACTTAAGACCTCCACAGACGAGAAGCCGATCGTTTCAGTTAGAACTGACGTCAGTTCGGCCTGAACGGATTCGAGCACATACACGGAGAAAATCACATCGACCGAACTGACGTCAGTTCGGCCCTTATATTAATAACGCTTAGATAGTCTTCAAACAAACGCATCGTACAAAGTGAAGCAAGCAACAAATATATGTAGGCGTAAGCATTACATACCGACACGCACACAAACAAAACTTTAAAGTTGTTGAGTGTGTACTCTTATAATTTTTTTTTTTATTTTATTCAAAAGATACACCAACAACATATTGTGACAACATTCAAAACTTAAAACTAATACATTTTTGTTTTATACTAACACAATAGTTAATTACAGGCGTATGCAACTGTTTTAAAGGTATTTGCTCCTTACATTAAAAATAAGTTTAGTTAAGATGTGTCATAAGGAATGCTTAACTTACTATATTTAAAATAATTAATATAAACGAACTTGCAATTAATTAGAAGAACTAATATTTAACTTTTTTTTTCATTATAATTAAGAAAGAAAAAAATAATACAATTAAATTTTTGTCAGAATAACTACAAGTTTAGTAACGAGATGTCATAGGTAAAAACAAATTTATACATTAGCAATAATAATAATACAATCAAATTTTGTTAGAATAGTTATTACAAGCAACGAGATGTCATAGGTAAAAAACAAAATACATTAGCAATAATAATAATACCATAAAATTTTTGTCAGAATAATTACAAGCGAGATGTCATAGTTAAAAACAAAATACATTAGGAATAATAATAAAAATAATAAACTGGTATGTCAAAATCATAATAATTATCAATTTACAAATTTTATTGGTATTTTACATTTTTAAGTCTAAACAATATCGTACAACGTTTTCTTGAAATTGACAAGAGAGTCGTGGAAGATGTCGATGTCGTGATGGGCTAGTTTGTTGTAAGAGTCTAAGAGTCGGTTCATAGTAGAGTATTTTCCCAGGTTCGTTTTAGCAGAACTGTGTATAAATGTTTTTGTGGGGTGCCTGGGAACACATCGGGGTACATATAAGTTGACGAGACATAGTAAATTTGTTGAGTCCAGTGTACTGTTGACAATTTTGTGGAGAACACAGAGATCAGCAATCAGCCTACGCTGCTCTAGGGAGTGGATTTTGAAATGTTTAATGCGTCTGTCGTAGTTGGCTCTGTATGGACATGATTTGTCTTTATAGGAAAGGTAGCGTGTGAAAGATTTTTGAACTCGCTCTAGTCTTTGGATATGCGTTCCATAATGAGGATTCCAAACCACCGATGCGTATTCAAGTGTAGAGCGTACTAGGGCGTTGTATAATGTAATAATGCAGTCTGGGTTTTTGAATTCCTTGGTGTTTCGTTTGATAAATCCTAACAGTGACCATGATTTAGCAAGAACTTGGTTTTGGTGTTCCAGGAATGACAATTTGCTATCGAGCATGATGCCCAGATCTCTAATTACAGAGGTTTCTTGAAGCTGTTGACCTTCGATAGAATAACACGTGTTGAGTTTAATTCTTTTGCGGGAAAATTTTATATGAGCACATTTGAGAACATTGAGGGACATTTTATTGTCGCTGCACCATTTCTGGATAGAGTCGAGGTCTTTTTGCAATAGGGCGCTGTCTTCGATCGATTTTATTACCCGGTATATTTTAAGATCATCGGCGAACAAGGAGCATTTACTGAAACGAATTTTTAAAGTGATATCGTTAATAAAGACCAGAAAGAGTATTGGGCCAAGGTGGGAGCCTTGAGGCACTCCTGACGTGGCGAAAAAAGGTTCAGAGGAATATCCATTAACCGTAACTGTCAAAACTCGTTTTTCTAGGTAGGATCTAAACCAGGAGAGTAAGGGATCGTGAATGCCGTATGCTTGTAGTTTTTCTATTAGTATTTTGTGGTCTACCCTATCGAAAGCACTGCTGAAGTCTGTGTATATCGCATCGACTTCCTGTCGGCTGTCTACGCTTTTTATTACATCGTTTAAGTAACTTAGTAAGTTTGTAACTGTAGAGCGTCCTTGGCAAAAACCATGTTGATCTTTGGTGATTATACCTTTGAAGTAGCGAGTAAGAGTTGGGCAGATCAGGCTCTCAAATACCTTCGCTAGCACACAGAGCATTGATATAGGTCGATAATTACATACGCTGTGTCTCGAGCCCTTTTTGTGTATTGGGAATATATTTGCCGATTTCCATGTGTTGGGGAAAGTTGAGGTTTCTAAAGATTTATTAAATATAATCTTCAGGGGTAGCGTAAGGTATTTATACGTTTTTTTAATAAAGATGGGTGGGATACCGTCAGGCCCGGCGCCTTTACTAGCATCGAGTCTTTTTAGGGTTTTGCATATTTCTCGTTCAGAAATGTATAGTAAAGAAAGACAGGTCTGTGGGTAATTTTGTGTCGTAATTGATACGGTACTCTGGTTAGGAGTTGGCTCTGAAAACAGAGCAGAAAATTGTTTAGCGAACAAGTTACTTATGCCTCTACCTGATTTGGCCACTCTATCATTGAGAGTCATTTCAGAAGGAATTGAGGAAAGCGATGCTCGTCTCTCTTTTATATAGGCCCAGAACTTCTTCGGTTCACGTTGAATAGCATATTCCGTGTTAGATATGTATTCTAAGTAGCAAGATTTCATAAGAGCCTCAACCCTAGATCTAGCCATTTTGAATTCGATCTTGTCTCTGGGATTATTTTGTGCTTTTAGACGTCTCCTTATTTTTTCTTTCTCCGTGATCAGCCTAATTAAATTATTTGTGAACCAAATCGGGTATTTCCTAATTTTTGGCTTGACTTTGGGAATGCATGTATCAATAATATTTTTTATAATTTGGTAGAAAGCAGTAATCATGTCGTTCGCGTCATTGTATTTTTGTAACTCTGACTCCAGTCTATAAGCCGGAGCTTAGCGTTAACAAGATTGTAGTCCGCTTTTCTAAAGTTATGGGTAGCGTATAATTGGAATTATTGTATTTGTTTTTCTTAATATCGTGAGCTGTAAAAATATAACTTACGAGGGCGGGTCAATAAGTCCGTGACTTTTGGAATAAAACACAGATTTTTTGATAAATAAATCATTTTATTTTTCAACGTAGTCCCCCTTGAGCTCTATACACTTTGTCCAACGCTTCTCCAATTTTTTTATCCCTTCCAAAAAATATGATTTGTCGAGGTCCTCAAAATAGGCCTTTGTTTGCGAGATGACTTCATCATTGGAGTCTATCTTTTTCCACCGAGCCATTTTTTCAGGTTTGGGAACAAGAAGTAGTCACTCGGAGCCAAATCTGGAGAATAGGGTGGATGTGGGAGCAATTCATAGCCCAATTCATGGATTTTTGCCATGGCAACTGCACATGTGTGCACCCTTGCATTGTCTTGGTGAAAAAGAACTTTTTTCTTGGCCAAATGAGGTCGGTTTTTTTTCAAATCCTCATTGAAGCGGTCCAATAAGTTGGCATAATATTCCCCATTAATTGTTCTTCCCTTTTGAAGATAGTCAATGTGGATTATCCCACGTGCATCCCAAAAAACAGTCGCCATAACTTTATTGGCTGACAAACCCACCTTGGCCTTCTTTGGCGCCGATTCACCCTTAGAAACCCACTGTTTTGACTGTTGTTTGGTCTCTGGTGTGTTGTGATGGATCTATGTTTCGTCCACGGTTACAAAACGGCGCAAAAACTCCTCCATATTGTGATTAAACAACGCCAAACCTTCCTGTGAAGTTGTTACACGATTGCGTTTGTGGTCGACTTGCGGAAAGCTTTCTCATGCCCAAGTGATCATTCAAAATTGAAACCACTGAGCCATGCGAGATGCCTATGGCTTCCACAATCTCTTGCACTTTCAATCTTCGGTCGGCCAACACCATATCGTGAATTTTTTCGATTGTTTCGGGTGTAGAGACCTCAACTGGGCGTCCAGGACGTTCGGCATCTTCAGTGCTTGTACGGCCACAACGAAATTTAGTAAACCACTTTTTTACCATTGAAATCGATGGTGCAGAGTCCCCATAGTATTTATCAAGCTTAGCCTTGGTCTCGGTAATGGTTTTTTTTCGCAAAAAATAATGCTTAATAAGCACACGAAATTCACTTTTTTCCATTGTTTCCTTAAGTTACTGGATAGTCTGATAAAGATAGCTGTAAAACGCAAACTAACTGACGCAGCAAGTTCAAATTTTGATAGGAGTCAACTGACAGATGCCTGTTGACAGGAGTAGTGTTGCTTTTTCAGTAAGGAGGTTAGAAATTCAAAAAGTCACGGATTTATTGACCCACCTTAGTATATTTCATTTTGAACCATCTAAACACAATTTGTGAACTTTATTTATATTAAACTGGTATTAAGGAATATATTAAGGATTATCTTAATACGGGCAATACTTTTAATTGATAATTAAAAAAAACAGAAAATATTATAAAAGTTTGTCTTAGTTGCAACTATTAGTTAGCCATGAAAATTTTGAAATAAATTTATTATTACTTTCACAATTCACAATAGGGCAGCAAGATGGCGACATAATATGATTTTATTTTAAAATGTTTTAAATAATTGACTTAATACAAGTCAAATTGTTCGGACCACAATAACATTTCATACTTACATATGAAATGTTATGTCCGAAGCCTTTTTAATTTTTTTCCGATGGATTGTGACACCTTATAACGACAGAAACCGTCATAATATTTTTAATAGTCGGAGATTTATGCACTAGCGCTTGACCTTGACAACTGACGGGTCGTTCGAACAAACTGAGCCAATATGGCTCAGTATGATTTACTTCACTTTTCATGCGCGTACCCAGTTTCTAAGCGTTTTAATCTAAGGTTCGGCCTGAACGGATTCGAGCACATACACGGAAAATTGCCGCGAGCTTCGGTCGTGTTTTTAGGGTTCCGTAATATTTAAGGAACCCTTATAATGTCACTCTGCCCGTCCGTCTGTCTGTCTGTCTGCCGCTCTCCTAGCTTCTGTACTAACTTTATGACAATAACTTTTGTAGTAATTCAAAGAAAACCTATTGCGCGTTGATAGTTACGGAACCCTCCTAAGAATGTTGTGACATGCTCTTGGTCAGTTTAGGATATTATTTTATTTAATAATTGTATTTTGCTGCAATTGTAATCACGCTATCGACGAAACCGAATTATTATGTCATACATTTTTCCAGTAATATGTTATAGAAATCATTTCTCTTTGTTTTATAGTAATAGTCTAGATTTTATCAACCATAGTGGCTCTAAAGTTTTAAATACTTCAATAAAATTTAATAAATTTCTTTAGACCATGTGCCATTTTTAGGGTTCCGTACCCAAAGGGTAAAAACGGGACCCTATTACTGAGACTTTGCTGTTCGTCCGTCTGTCGCCAGGCTGTATCATAACCTTCTTATACCGTGATAGCTCGACAGTTAAAATTTTCACACATGTATGGTGTAGGTTATTGCCGTTATAACAACAAATTATAAGAATTTCAGTCCAATTTTATTGCCGTTCAGTCCATCCGTACAGGTCAGAAATAATGTTGCCAACTTAGTTGTTTTACAAAGTTTTACTACTAAATTTAGTATTTTAGTACCTCCGTGGTAGGAATTTAGTTGTTAGTAGTGGTTTTGTAGAAAATAGCTAGACAGTAATCATAATATGCAAAATGGCCTGCTTCTATGTGCTATATTATGACACCTTATCATAATAGCACATAGAAGCACGCATCCGTATGTCGCTTAAAACTACTGATTTAATTTCTATATACGTAATATTTCCTACTAGGTATATTTTTTTAATTTAACGGTTAAATATTAAATCTGAAAATGTATGTATGTTTGTAAACACAAAATCCCTAAAAAAACTAGACTCCCTAGATTTAGTTTAGTAGCTTTTTTATAGTTATCGGTACTCTTTTAGTAGTTTCTAGTAGAAATCGACGCGAGTTTAGTAGTTTCGCAATAACAGAGTTGGAAACACTGGAAAAAAATCGCTTTAGTCCATACGGCCGACTGATGCGATCTTGAAATTGCACACAGATGATACGATTTTGCATCCGTTCAGGCCGAACTGAAGGAAAACCGGACCGTGTATGGGGCCACTAAGTACTATCAGGGCACCTATATTTATAATTATATGCATGTAAAAGCTCATGAATTAGATTCCTTGATAGTAGGTATAAGGTCTTGAGATGATAATACATAATATTATGTTTTTTATAAATATCTATTTAGCACGTGTAGGTCGCAATGTTTTATATTTTTGCTTAGAATAACAGACGTTTTCTTTTTGGACACTTCGATTTCGACATTCGCGAGACCGTGGGATGTTGCCCCAAAAAGTTTTGATATTTGTGTTGAATGAAATTAATAGCCACTCCTACGCTTGTGTCGATTTGATGATGATGATTCGATCTTGTTGATTACATATTGAATTCCAATCGTAAATAACGTTGACATTTAGTAAAATGCCTAAATCGTATTTCACCATCAGTCAGTCACGATTTTGGACCAACCAAAGCATTAAGAACTCATTTCGAAATCTATTGTAAAACATGTTAAATAATTTAATTATACCTACATTTGAATTTATGATACTCGAAGATTACGCACACAGGGAACCGGTCTCACACAGCAACACCAGTGTCCCTACAACGTAAACGACCTCAAAACGGCATTCAACATAGTCGACCATCGTAATCTAACATAACATGGAACTGGAAACTCAAACGCGAAAGTTTGCATTACCCAGCTAGAATCCAAACATCTAATTTGCAGCTCTATATCAACGGGGTAAAGTTCAAATTGATTTCAGTTTTCTTTCGACACGTGCGGTATCGGGGGTATTAATGGAGTGGGTAATACATAATAAAGCACTGTAGTGCTCCAGGAATAAGCGCTATTATTGATTAGCTGTTTTTACCGCTGTGTGAAGCGCTGGCAGCGCTGTAGTTACCGCACGCGATGACTCAAGCCTCGGTAAACAGTATGCGGGGCGATGAGTCACCGTTTTACACATTCGCGTAGTGTTTGAGTCGTGTTTGTCAGTCTACAGTTGGACTCGACAAGAAAGAAGCCAGACCATTTTAGGCGTACATATTGCAGGTTTACTGCCACACGCCTAGACTTTAACACGTATTGACGAGATAAAGAGGAACAAAAACATAGTGTGTTCATAAAACAAGAACGAGTTGTGAAAGTGTAGTTATTTCTAGTTTATATATTTGTGTGCGTGACACAGTGAAACGGTCGATAAAGTTGAATATAGTTGTGCTATTCCTGAATTCCTTTGCGTTTGGACAAGTGATTCAACAATGCCATCTAATAAAAAACTGTTGGTGAAGATGAAACAGATAGTGCAGTGTATGTTAATGGTTCAAGTGGTAAGTTAGCTGTTTGACACGAATACTAATAAGAATACTTATTAATTAACATCTCTTATTAGGTGTAAATGACGATCAAAGGGAAATGAATGCAATCAATCGTATCAATGTATATAACACGGTTACGAGAGAAGATTCTCTAATAGTAGGCTTAAACAACTAACATTTTGTTATACCGCGCTGATGATGATGAAGATGATTTTAATGTAAATATTAATGAAGCTGCTGATAATACAGATAATGGAATAGTTGGTTATGATTAAAATGAAATAAAACGCGAAGGCCGAACAATTTAAACGGCCTTTACTCGTTACAATCTTCAAAAATCTAATTTTAATACCAGAATGTATACTATTAATTTAAGCATGCATTTCAAAGAACAGTAATAACAAAAAGTTAAAAATATTACTACCTACCTCATCGAATATTAATTTTCCTATAAAATATACTCTAAAGTCTAAAGGAGATTGTTAGAAAAAGTATTTTTTAAATTTACAAATGAAGTATAAAATTAGGTTCTTCAAATGAGGATTACTGTTACTATAATGGCTGAATGAGCATTGTCAATCGCCTTACTTGCAATAAACATTTCATAGAATTGCTAAATGATATTATTGTATTGTATTGTAAATGTATTTGCGATACACTTGTCTATTACTTCACGCTTCAGTCTTCAAATCCTTGGGGACAATTGGAACAAAGAAGTAACTTATCACAACTTTACACTTTATTTTAAATCATACAATAACAAGAATTCTTAGATCTGGCACAACAAATATATAGAATACTAGGCTGTTGCCTGCGACTCCGCCCGCATACTGTATTTACAGTATCCCACGGGAACACTGTACTTTTTCGGCATAAAAAGTATCCTATGTGTTAATTCAGAGCTTGAGCTACTAACATACTAAATTTCATCGAAATACGTTCAGTAGTTTTTGCGTGAAAGAGTAACAAAATATTCATTCAAATAACATCCATCCATCCATCCTCACAAAATTTCACCTTTATAATATTAGTAGGATAGATAGTCCATCTATTATTAGTCTTACTATGTTCTTCTAAAAGTGTCTAATATTTTATTTAATGCCACATTATTATAATATTTTATTAATATAAAAAAAAAACATGTGTGTTTGTACAAGTGAAGACTATCCATACGTTTATAGGGTTATAATCATGTTATTTAGTATATTGTAACCTAAAGGTGAACGCAGATCTGGCCGCACCATCCGCGCCCTAGTCGCCGGACGCCGCATTCGAATTCTTATAAATAAGGTTCCACGCATCCCGTACACCCGCGCCGCAGTCGAAAGTAAGTAATAATATGACTACGGCGACTGCGACGCGTGCGGAGCGGCCAGATCTGCGTTCAAATGGTCAATTCACACCGAGACGTAACGACGTGACGCGGCGCAGAATTATTATTTTTCAAAATTGAACTTTATTCATTACACAAGAAGATACACTTCGCGGTTTGAACTGACCACTATTGCTATAACAGTAAGTTGGGGAACGATATAATTTAATTTACTTCAATCACAACTATAAATAGACTTAAGGTTAAATACTTTAAATATTTGTGACATACGAACAGAAGTAGAACCAGTAGTAGATATTGATTAGATGCTTCCGGCGATCCCGGGATTGACTTAACTCAGTTACGAGTTGGAAGAGCAAAGTTTACACTAAAATAGAACAAGCAATCTTTATTCTAAAACATCGATGTAAAAGTCGGAACAAGTTAAATGTTTACTAAAATTTGATTTGAATTGTCCACAATTTGTATCTGTTTAGTTTGGTTTCTTGAAATTATAGAATTGTTTGAAAGGAAAATCTCTTATTGTAATTATTCCATTGAAGCCTGCGTCATTTAAATTATTCTAGTGCTGTCTACGTTAAAAAAATGTAAATCATTTCTTTGAAATATAATTATCATAAAATTCTCTACAAGAAAGCCAAATAGGTACCCTATTTTTGTAAAAAAAAGTATCTGTCACTTACAATTAATGTTCTTGTCAGTTGTCACAAAGGTTTATCTTCATCTCATCCGGTAACTAAGAGTCTGTCATGATCATTCATGTTTTTCACCTCTGATCTTCTAAATGATTGTAGATAGAACATTCTTTTTTTTCGTTTCTCATATATAACGTAAATGTCGTCGCTTCTTACATAGAACAAATTTGAACGCGGTAATTAAATTATTTCAAATGTGAAGTACTCTTCAAAGGTGTTGAAAATTTCTTTCATAATTACTTCCTTCATTGAAACATTTGAGGGTCTCAAGACCCTCTGCCCCTCGGGCGATTCGGACTGGCAACTTCGTAATTAAGCTCATTTCCCTTCGTCGCTTGTTTTGTCATTTGCAACAATTGTGTGTCTAATTTAGTCACGTTAGTTTACCGGCTCAGACGGTCTCTTAGACGCTATTAATGATTAAGACTGCTGAGGGTCAGGATATAAAATAAACACGTCCCTCATAATAATTTATTGTGAATTTTGAAGGCAAACTAGGAATAGGAAATGCAATAAAGTTAAAGAGGGACAGAGTCCGTCAAATCCCTACGTAATTGAAAAGCACGTCCCTGTCTAGATACCGTGTAGAAAAAAAGAAAAAGGTCTGTTGGTACGGTCTGTTTGCGATCTATGATTTGCGGAACGTGACCAGACGATGATTGTAGTTATTGGAATGACCGTGCATATAAATGCAATAGGATATAATTTTGTTCAATTCTGCGAAGATAAATTATGAATAGCGAGATGTTAGCGGAATATTTTAATTGACTGATCGTTTAACAGTATTACGTATGATACAACACATAACAACTCGTAACAAATAATTAACAATATTATTATATATTAGTTGTTTACTGTGCAAATTGATTCAACTTACAATTTGTTTGTATAGGAATTGAGTTTAATGGCGCTGAATTATGTCAAAATAAAACAAAATATTTTAAATGTTATGATAACTGAAACCACTTGTCAGATAAGAAATCGGATAAAAGGTAAACTCATAAGTGCATATGAACGATAGGTAGATAAGTATATGATTCATCATTACAAAGTTGGAGGTATTTTATTACAAAAGCTTTAGGTAAGTACATTGACTTATATAAAAAAAAAACTTAAAAGTAATTAATGTTATTTATTATTTCGTATACCAACCAACATATCATAAACAGTTACCGCAATCAAAATTATAAGTATTATTCTAATAAGACTGGCGATGAATTCGCGAACTGTAAAAAAATACAAGGACGTTAGACTGCCATTTTATTCTGTCTGCAAGTGCGATGAGTGATCAAAGAAGCATTCCTTGTTTATGTTACACGACACTACGTACTATTTCGGTGCGGGAGCCAGAAGGCGTGTCTCCGGTATTTATAAATTGCTCTGACTCATATGGCCGTCTGAAAGCTTGTCCCACATCCTTCACGGTATTACTCATACCTAGTGAACCCGGATACTTTCTCCGTTGCTTTAATCATATACTATTTTTTAGTGCTTTATTTTTAGCTCTAGGTGGTGTCTTCGAGTTAATATTTTACGTTATTTGTAAATAAAATCAATATCATTATTTCTCAAATCATGATTGATTTGAGAAATAATGATATTGATTTTATTTACAAATACTTAATGGGGATGCCTCACGATTATGATGTGATCATCATAATCGTGAGGCATCCCCATTAAGTAAGAGATTGCTTGTGTTGCGGCTGTCTTGTTCATTTCTTTCAGTAGCTTAACAAAATCGAGAAACTTATGCTATAAGTAGTATAAGTGTTAAGATATTTTAAACATAAATAATACGAAGATTATTAAAAATGTATCAAATATACATGCAATTTAACTTTCTATACTATTTATATACTGAATACTGAAACGCTAATCAAAATTAAAAGCTCTCCTATTCACAGGCTGACTTAATATAACTATCGTTTCAGTATTCGGTCAGTGTTTTACATTATTCGTAATAACATGGTCAAGAAGTATTTAGATTTCTTTAGCATTTTATAACCGTCGTCAATCTTTAAACAATGTCGTCGTTCGTTCGAAACAAAAATCGTTTTAAAACAAACATAAAAAGATCTAACTTGTTAATGATTTAAATCTCAACTTTTTTATAGATCTCTAGGAGATTCGTTGAATTATCTTTAGGTATTAGAGAATTGACAACACTGACGTCTTGTTATTAAATTGTTCCTGGTAGATCAAGGACATTTGATAATGCTTATCATGAGTCACATACAGCGTACGTTGGTAACGATACAGTAATTTGATAAGTTCATTAAGAAAACGTTATAATTAATATTTAACTGTTCATCCTGTAATATTTTTTTCCTGTTGCTTTTATAGGACTCAAATTAAAAAGACAGAACCATAATCTAAATCAAGCTTCCCGCGTTTTTTATCACGAATTATTTTAATGGACCAAAGTTTTTTAACTAAAATAGGGCAAGTAAATACAACATTAGAATTTATGACGGTTATATTCCCTGAAACGGATACGGATGCATTCCCTGAGTCCAAGAGGGGTGTAAAAATTATGACGCTCGTCCACAGGAAATCCGTAATTACTTGGAGGTGTACTGATGGAGGAAGTTAACTGAATAGTTTCTCCCCTCACGATTGATGAATGGGCAAAAATGAACATGTGTGCTTCAACAGATTCAATCCCTTCCAACCCTTCCGACTCATCGACTACATTGATTTGAATTGGTAAATAAATATTTCATCCGGTGTCTATGTGAAATTGAATCGTTAAATTCAATACCGGCCTTTGTTTGTATAATGTTTAAAATGGCTGTGTAAAAAGCAAGGGGTATATAGATATAATGCGTTAGAATCTAATTGAACACATTTAGATTCTAACGTTACATTTTGTTACATAACGTTATGTTTTTTTTTTAATTTTTCACTACACTTTAAAATAAAATAATATAAAATATGATGGTAGGGACATAGTAAAATTTAATTAATTAATGTAAAGAAATTCATTTCGCAAAGTTAAATATTTAGCTACTGTCCTACAGTGAACAAAAAATACTTTCAAGGATTCTCCAAGTTAAAATACCTAATGAGCTACCATAATTTGTTGCTCAAGAGGTTGTATAATTAAGCAAAATATGCAAATAACGAACGAAATCGCAAATCAAAACGAAGGGTCCCGGTCTTTAATTATGTAAATATATTTTCATGCGTACCAACTAAGCAGAGGAACAATGCTCTGGACTTAATGGTAAAAGTTTGAATAAAGAAGCCTCGAGGAAGAACCGGTTTTTTGTTCACCCATAACCCTTGTTTTGTACTTGTGGTTATTTAGAAACTTAGTAGATGCATTTCAAGGGCTTATATGCGCTGCTTCTATTTTTAAACTGAGGGCATACAAAATCGCAGATGCGAGAAATCTAGTTTTTACAAGTTTAGTTTTTACTTTTGGAAATAATAAATTTCCATAAACTTCCATTAGTAAACACAATAGTATTACATAAAAAGTAATAAAAAACACATTTGAAAAAAGCACAAAGTATAATAAAGGAGACATATAAAAAGACGAAATTCGCGATCCCTACATGCTATCACGTTATAGCATTGTCAATGCAAGCACCATATCTCATAATATTCTTTATTTGTTCCCCCATAAACAGAAACGGTCCCTAATAATGACACCCCACTGAGGAGGAATCGGCCGTTAGGGTCTTGGGGCATGTGACCGCTGCATTTTATGACCACTTTATCCCGCCACATAATCGACCTTGGTGATGAAGGACGTCTAAAGTTATAGTCACTTTAGATGGTACCTTTACATGATAGTAATTTGTACGGCGTTGTATTTAATGATATAGGATAGTCAGTCATAAGATAGTTCAGAAAGTACAAATGTTGTTGGGTTAGAAATGCAAGATACACGTTTCATATGACATCAGTCATTCACTGCACAACTGCAACCTGACATTCAAACGCTTACAATGAAACGTCTCGTGTGATGAATAAAGTTTAATTTTGAATAGCTATCTTAAAAATGCAGTTTCGTTACGGTGTGAATTGACCATAAGAAGATACTGATCGAATACGTTTTCTAGACATAAGAGATTATATTGTCGATAAAAATATATGAAGAAGATTTCAATAACCAATAAAAATATTACAAACTATAAGTCACACTTTCCTGCTCTACATTTCACGACGGAAATGCGATCCATATAATTGAGTCGCTTGACTTACATTTCATCCTGTTTCATTGTGGTTAAGCTGCCTATTTCATGATGTTTCATGATGATGAGATTTTAATTTCATTTTTCTACATCCAAGATTATAATGCCTCTAGGAGTACCAAAATTTACTCTTGCCTTGCCTTTTAAAAAATGCAAGTATTATAATATTTTCTAGGTAGAGCTGAGCTAACCTGAATTCAATTGAAATATGATTTTGCAGACATGCATGTGTTGGCATGGCTTAGGTGTTGGGATTATTTCCCAATTCTTCTGCAAAACGGGATCGTGTTGCTTTGTGACGGTAGTTGTTAATTATTAATCGAATGTTGATGAATAACTTCATCCTCTATTGTTTCAGGTTGAATTCATAGAAGCATACTGCACACCTCGAGACACAGCCCGCAGATCGCCACAGCGGAGCCGCCGCTCCAGGGAACCCAGACGATCGCCAGACTCCACCAAATGGCGGTCGGACTCCCGCCGTAACTTCGACTTCGACACCAGACGTCCATACGAGTACGAGTCGCGACGTTACTTCGGGAGGGAGTACGACGAATCCGGTCGTAGACCCGCGTTTGATGCTGAATCAGCGAGACGAAGGGCAGACTACGAGTCGGCCAGGAGAACAGACTTCGATTTATCTGCTCCAGAAGTAAGACGAAGCCCCGAGAGTGCGCCAGAAGGGTCTGCCGAGTCGCCGCCAGAGCCGGCACCATCGGCGCCCTCACGGCAGGAGACTCAAGCCAGACACAGATCTCAGCCATACTACGAATCAGGTAAATAAACTTTCCTATTGACGTTACATGCAAATATATTGTAAGTGGGTACTTTACAACTTACTAGTGAAATTGTGGTTACATAATATTCATATCTTCAATTTGTCAATTTGGTTCATCAGAGCTTATAGTACCATAGACTTTTTCATAATCGAGAAACTATCGGTAGATAGAAAGTAATTGAGATTAAGTTTTAATTCTTAATTATTCATTACTTCTTGGTTAATCGATAGCAAGAGATTGGTTTCCATTTTAGATTAAACTTGCCGGCGCCAGCAACTTCGTTTGCGTAGAAGTAACGGGAACAGAAACCTATTTCATTAAATGGAACCCTAAGATAAGCGTAGTCTATAAGTTACCCCTTATAACATTAGCTATCTGTCAGTGAAAGTCCTGTGAAAAAAAAACAGACAGACACGACGCCCAGACAATATATTTTTTTTTATCGTAATATACATTCATAATATGCATTCAGTGAAAAGCTGTTAATTTGAAAATTACAAATAGAATCATTTCAATTTTATTTATATATGTGTATAGATATGTGTTGATTATATTAATGTGGTCGGAGATCCTAAATGAAAACAAACTATTAGTGGGTGAATTGGGTCCGCTCTTTCATTTGTATAATTTAAGTAGTCACTCATTACGTTGCTCTCCATTTATGCATATTGTATGAAAATGTGGATCGTATGCGGTTACAATATCATATGAAAATAGTATTTACGTTATAATATAAACACTGATCGTGTTACCACATAAATAAATTCTTGTGTTGCGTAATATTACCGGTTTGCTCAAATTTATTCAATAACTTGCCCTCTAGCGCTAAAACAAAACGCGTAGGCATTCATTCATTTGTAATGAATAAATTAATATAATACATTATTACTACAGTCATCATAAGTAGTATAATAAAGGTAATATTCACGGCAATTTATTCTGATAAAGTACCACATAGTTTTACTCATCTTAATTATCATAGTATTTGAGTTTTTCATACTTGTTTTTGAAAATATTTAAATATACTATTCGTTCGGCATATGCCTGTTGAAATAGTATAAAGATGAAGTGTCATGAAGTAAGTAACAATATAACAATAATGTAATATTATTACGCTACGGCGACTCTACTGCACTGTAGGAAACAAATATATATAAATACTAGCTTTTCCTACGGACTTATTTACTTACAGTATCCTACGGGAACGCTGTTTTTGGGATAAAAAATAGCCGATGTGTTAAGCCCGATGTCAAGCTACTACCATACCAAATTTCATTGAAATCCTTTCAGTAGTTTTTGCGTGAAAGAGTAACAAACATGCATGCATCCATCCTCACACATCCAGAAGATAAGACGCTAAGAATAATTTTAAGGAAAAAGATATTGAACGCCAAATATTGACATTATAGCCTATCTTCGCACATGATGTATTGAATCCTAAACAAAATATATCATCTTCAATACAATATCTTGAATAGCAACCGCAGTAAGTATATTAATTTTTGCAATGAGTCTATTCGGGAATACACATTTTCGGAAATATACATTCTGCATTTTCCTACATAACCGACTACGTAAAAGGGGGTCTAAATATTACAAACTATAAGTCCTCTGTGGCTCAGTGGTTCAGCGCGTTGGTGCTCAAGCCTTAAATATGTGTATAATATAATAAAAATCTTAAATATATGTATAGTATAAAAATATTAAATATACTTCCCGTTTTCTGGTACCTGTAACACAAGGATACTTAGCACGGGGCCGGATTGACGTGGTGTGAAGCATAGATATTTATTTATTTATTATTTATGTATATGTAAAATAATATATACATATTTGTGGTGTGATTACTAAGACCTTTCTTTTGATACCAAACACGTGATGATTATCTCAGTTTAATTTTTTTGATGTTAGAATCTGAGGTTCAATTTTTGAAGTCCAAAAATTTGATTTTCTATGTTACGCGGCATCATTACGAATCTATTGACACCTCGTTTATTAAAATATGACCAGTAGTTTAGACGCTACGAGGGAACAAACATACATACATTGACTGCCAAAATCATTCGTTTCTGCCAAGACCCTTCCTTTTGCCTTCGCCGTAGTCGGGTAAAAATACATGCCGCAACAACCTTGAAACTGAGCTCATACTCGTATGTCTTAAGACTGGCTTCATAACAAGACAAAGCCACAATGGTACTCGTTAGGTTGTCTATTGTTGTTGTTACACTCTGTATAATGAAGAGAATCACATCTTGGGCACCTACAGAGTAAAGTGTAATCATTTTTTTTAATACAAGTCATAGGGATCTCACTATTTTATGAGCTTTATTATTTTTCAGTACTTATGAGGTCAGATCAAGTCGTTAATGTAATCTATCAAGTATTAAATAGTTACAAAAATATCAGTTTTCTTATACAGCATGTTTTTTATTGGTAGAAGGATGAATTCTATATAAAAGCTTTTAACAAAGTTACTAATAGATTCTCATTAATTCAAAATACATTTCTCAATCAATGTTAAAAATCTTAAGTGTGTAAAGTAATAATATTCAAACTATTTGATTATCTAAAGTGAATCGCGCACCAACCAGGCTTGGCACCAACAAAAAAATTTAATCAGCTATGCATTGTTCGTCCAGACTTGAAAAAATGTCCTGAAGTCATGTGAATGCGACGCGACGTGGGATTTTTCATTTTGTTGATTAATATGCATTAGCTGCATTTGCTTAGCAGTAAAGGTGCAATATATTTTTGCTGACAGTATTTTATAGAAGTCGTTATTTGATAATAAACACGTCTCTTTCATTTCACGTAAGTATCCCAAAATGGGAGTCAGCGTATTCATTTTATATGACATCGTTTAATATTTCAAAAATTTATCTTCAAAATAGAGTATTCTTCAATTCTCTCTGCTCTTTATGCATAGAAAAATATTCGGGATGGAATTGAGAATTTCTGTAGTGATTACTTTCAATGATTGTAGATCTAGATTAAAAATAAAGTACCTGGGTGAGTTCTGATAAATAAAAAAAATAATCACAAAAATCTGACCGGGATTCGAACCTATCACATTCCGATTTTTCGAACAAAGCAAAAATTGTACATACGCACACCAAACTGCTAATCGGACTGACATTATAGAGTCGAAATTATTGATATATCTACGTCGAAAGACAAAACATATACATCTTAAAAATGCGCAGTTTCCCAGGGAAAAGATCTAGATCGATTTTTCTCCCCCAAAAATACCTGCAAACTAAATTTCATGGTAATACTTGCAGCCGTTTTCGAGACACCGGATTATATATATATACAAGATTGTCTCGTTTAAAGTATAAGATATTAGGTAAATTCCACTACTTAAAATAAATACACAGCTGCTACGTTTTTGAAGCGATTTAACACTTTAATAGTCGCAATTCAACATTGAACACATTTCGTCACCCACAGCGATGGGGTCCATGGCCGTCCATGTGGAAAAGTAATTACGTCACCTAATGACGTCACTCACCCACCCCGAGAATAAATCGAGTTTCACCTTTTACGTATTGTTTCATCTGCCGTAATCGACTTCATATCGATATAAGTTCAATTTAAATTTTATGATGGATGATATTATAAAACCGCTACTGGGATGAGGATGATTTTGTTTTCAAAGTCGGTATTTTATTATTTTGCCAAAGGTTATAAAGAGGAAAGGCATTGATTGGGCTCCGAAATTACTGGACATCATACTTCCTACTCCTCCTCCTACGATCTTCTGATTAATTTCGTTGCGGGTTCCAAGAGAGATGTAGCACGTCCCCCGGGCACCCCTGAGATCATAGCGAAGGGTTTTTGCGGTTGGTTACCACTGTACACCTGGCTACACAGGAGTTGCAGTGGTGGGTAAGTGTGGTGGGATAATACTGGACATTTGATGAAATTTGGCACAGACATAGCGGATGATATAACACATTTAACAGACATTTAATAAATATTTAATAAAAAAGTAGTTTTTTTTATTAAATATTTATTAAATAACATTTTAGGATTATTATATATAATTTATATAAATTACATACATTATCAGTACATCTTCATTGCATAGTGCTCACTGACGATTCATTTGTCCAGACTTGCTTTGTACCGGTTTAATTACACTGATGCCCATACAGAGCTAAAGGCAAAAATCCGCACGGCTACTAATATTCCATGAGCATAAACAGCTATTTATGTATTTGTCGCAGCTTGAGGCTTTAAATCCAGACTTTTTGTGTCGAGCATGCGTGCAGATGCCTTTGTTGTACGAAGCGAGGAATTCTCATTAGGGTGCTTTGAAATAACATTAGCTGTGTGCTGGTTAAAAGGGAATTATTGCGTTCATTAACTATGGCGAGGTAAGGGCACTCGAGCTGAGCAAAAAATCTGATTTAGGTATAGGTTAATGTGTGTTGAGAAAAACCGTGGTGATGTTCTACCTTTTATGACTTTTATATGCACTATGTTTCTACTAAAAAGTTAAACATTTATTTTAAAATAAATTGATTTCTTTCTATTGTGAAATTAAATCTTTTTTTATTAAATAAAATGTATTTAAAATTATATTGAAATAGACATGAAAAATGGTTGCTACGAAAACGAAAAGAATTTTAATATTTTCGTATCCTTTGTAAAACGGGAAGGAAAAATTATGCTTTTTCAGGTAAAAATATGAGTACAATGCTCATTTAAACACGGCTTCTTGAGACAAACTACGAGACGTAGGGTCCCGGTACGGAAACCGTTTCCTTGCATTTTACTTTCGAGCACTTAAGGAAATGATCTGCACAAAATACTGCGAATATGAACTTATTTCTAATTGATGTCGAATCATATCCCTTAATTAATGTAAATAACTACTCGTTGTGTAATAAGTATTAGTACGTGACTGAGAATTACGTAATGTGAATCATGACTTAATTTATGTACTTTACGTGCATTGACAATATTATCCTTGTTACAGAATCATCATCAGAGGACAGATCGTCCTCATCTGAGGGTGAAGAGGACGAATTTGGAGAGTTTGATCCATTCGCAACTGCGCCGTCCTTGCGTTCGCCCGACAGCGGTCGCTCCGACCCGCGATACGCCAACGCCCCGCGCAGGAACCCCAGCCCGTACTACTACGGCGACCTGTTTAAGACAGCCCCCCCGCCGCCCGCGCCTTCCGCACCCACCGTGTCCTCCACCTCCTCATCACGTGGCCCCCGCTACAGAAAGTCCGCCAGCCTAGACGCCCCTCACGTCGCCCAAAGACCGAATCTGCCCAAACGATTCTCGGTGGCAGAGGATGGCTTCCGTGAGCTAGAGAGGTCGTCCTCCTCGTCCGGCGAGAGCGCGTGGATGCCGCCGAGGCGCCGCGGGCGCGACGCGGCCGGCTGCGTGTGCGCCGCGCCCGAAGATGTAGAGGAGCATCGGCCGTCCCGTAGCGTGTTTTATGTGCCGGCGCCCCTGCCGCGCTGGCCCCAAGAGATGACCACGCGACAGATCTACGAGACCGCATTTGATTGCAAAATAGCACGATCCGACGATGACTTGGATGACTTCGATCGGGTCAGCAACCACCCGGCTCTACTGCAGACCGAGGAGCGTAAAGTTATTTCCTCCGTCTCGTCCGCCTTCGAGGCAGTCGAGCGCAGCGAACCGGATTACAAGGGTCGCCGTAAAGTGACTATGAAAACGGATAGTGTACGTCGCTCTAAAATACCTACTATCCGTCAAAAGCGAGAAAATGAGAATAATGCGTGTGCTTTATCGGAGGAACTTGAGAAAGTGCATATCGAAGAGGATGAACGCTCGACGTCATCACAGCAGCTGCCTCTGCGTGGGTATACTCCATCACCACCATCGACGGCACCTCTCCCGACAAAATTTCAGCAAAAAGATGGATATGCTATGAATAGTATAAAGAGTGCCCCAAACTTGCCCCAAACGCAACCGGCGCATCCCCGTCTGAAGGACCTTAGATTGCCCGTGAAATCGTTACGTGCAAGGGACACACCGACTAGTAGTGATGCTAGCATGACAGATGTCAAAGCGTCTGTTTCGACAGAACTCGATGTAGGACAACGATTAAGGGATTCGAGTCGGGAATCTCGCGACGGTGATGATGAGAGGGGACAATCTAAAGACGGTATTTTTTTAGAGATTAAGGGTCGACCCACCTCCGATTCTGACACACCTGAAATGAATCGGTACCCGGGGCCCAAGGGGGTCGGCCCTATAATGGAGTTTAAAGGCAGGCCTGGCATTGCACGTCCTAGAAGAAAGTACTCCAGCACCGAGAGTATGGCTACAAGCAGTAGCGGTGGAAGTATGGAATCATTGCGGAGTAGTAATAGCGAGGGTGATAGGAGTAGTAGTAGTTCAGAAAGTAGGCATTCTTCTTCCCTAAGTTCTCATAGTTCAGATTCGGGCAACGTCCCGTTTATGAAATCACATCACATGCAATTGTCCGGGTTCGGTCACCATCCAACTAAGTTACATATTTTGAGCCCTATATCTGACAAGTCCTCACAGGAACCAGCGTCAGAGACGTCAGATAACAATAAAAATAACAACTCACAGAAGGTGTCGCCAGAAGACGCAGAAACTGGAAACACTACTATTCAGACGACCGTTGAAATATTACCCAAACCGAAAAGACGTGCATTGCAAAATAGAAACTTACTAAATCTCGCTTTTCGACATTCAACACCGGGTGACACTGAAATACAAGGATCGGACAGTGGTATATCCATTCACTCGAGAGAAGGTGTCGATTCACGAAATACGTTCATCAACTTTAAAAATAGCAACACAGAGGAAGAGCGTAAGGACGATGGAGGAGATCTTTCAGATCTCCCATTCGATATGCCTAAACTGAGAAGGCGTCGAGCTGAAGCCGAAGTCGATTTGCGACCCTTGCCATTTGATATGCCAAAATTACGCCGCAAACTACGTGGACAATCACTACAACTCAACAGCGACTTTGGTGAAGCTATCTCTAACGCGTCGTCCAGTCAAAGCGTTCAAGACTTGAATCAAGGTAAGCTTCATTATTATACACAAAATAAAGCCTCATTTTTAGCCTGCCATATTGCATTTTTCTACTTAAATTGCCGACTCTACCACACGTCAATCACTAAAATCAGAGGGTCCGTCAAGTTCAATTTTTACAGGACGTAACTCGATGCGACCGCTACCGTATTATGCCGATTAAGATGTATGACTCCAGATTTCTCGATCCCGATATAATTTACTTGAGTGCTTCTTGCTCAAGTTTTTCCTGTATGTTCTGAGCAATTTGTAAACGTATTGTTGCATTAGGAGTTTTTGATTGTTCGTGGATTGACGTAATGAGATGAAGCATGCTTCGTTTCTTGTTGCTTTTAAGACTAATTTATTTTGTATTACCGTCACGGTTAATTTTACATCTTTGTTTATGTTTTGTTTTTATTTGTTCCCAGAAAAGAAGCACCGAGACAAACTCACGTTGAACTTCGACTGTGGCAGCGGTGGTGGCGGTTCCAAGGGCCTACATTTGAATTTGGGCCCTATCGCCCCACCTCGGGATTTGATTGACTCTTCTTTGCCACTTGACCGACAAGGGTATGTACCTTCTTATCGTAAATGTCTTTGATATTATTTAAACTTCTATTTGTAGCGAGTATACATTAAAAAATATTAATGATTCTACGACTTGTCTGGAAATTGAATTTTTACTTAAACATCTCTCATAATAATTGTGATTATTTATACGGATTTTGAACCGCTCAATACCCGAGATCTATTAAAATAATTTGAAGATAAACAGTGTTTTATAGGTATTATTGAACTTATTTCAGGTGGTACCATGGGACTCTATCACGTTTGGAGGCTGAGGGTCTGTTGAGGGACGCAAACGAAGGAGCCTTCCTCGTGAGGAACAGTGAATCCACTAAACACGACTACTCGCTCAGTTTGAAGTGAGTTCATTTAAATATTGTTTATTACTTATTTGATCGTTAATACGAGCATATAATTATTATAATATAATTGCTAAGTTTTTGTAGTTATAGATTTCCTCATCGTTAATTCCCTCAATTGCAAATATTTGGTCCAAAAAACGAATAAATTTACATTATGATCAATGATCATTCCTACTTTAATAATGTACTGACAGATAATTTGATTCTTCAGGAGGTTCTTGATTTTTAGTATTATCAGCATCAGAGTCTAATTGAAATAATTGCATTGTAACTGTATGTTGTCATTATATTACGAGGAAATTGTGAGAATACTTTACCTGCTAATGGATCAAATTCTCATTGTTACCTTCTTTTACATTGCCTTTTGTCTTCAGATTTTGTTAATAATATGATAATTATTATTAATAAGAATTGTACTATTTCCAGATCGACTCGTGGCTTCATGCACATGCGCATCTGCCGCGGCGGCGAGGGCTACACTCTGGGCGGCGCGGCGACCGCGTTCCCGACAGTTTCGGCCCTCATGCGGCACTACGTCACCGCCCAGCGACTGCCGGTTCGAGGCGCGGAACATATGGCACTTTCCACACCTCTCCAGGCAGTCCTGCTCTGAAAACTTTGCGGATCGAAAATTTGTTCTCGAACAATCCGGAACAAATTCGCTCTCCGATTCGAGAAGCATCGAACTCTCCTCGTCCTGCTCTGAAAAATTCGAGAAATATCGGGGGAACTCGCGAGCGATTGGAGGAGTTTCGAAGTAGTTTGAGGCGCGGAGTCCATAGCACTATCCACGCCTCTTCAGGCAGTCGTGCTCCGAAATATTCGAGAACAATCAGGGGCTCACGAGAAGTTTCGAACGAGTGTTAATTGAGGGGCGTTTTGATATTTATTCGTAACGTAAGTTATGTGTTGTAGCTTAGATCGGTGAATGATACCAAAGAAATAGTATAAGCGCTATAAAGGCTTAACCTACGAGGTTTTAAACCTCGCTAGTCCCATACAGCAAATATGCTCATCCGATTTTGATACCGTGAAGTATGCTTTTTCTATATCACCTAATATTAACGAATTAGTGTTACGAGTACTATATGCTTTGTTCGCTATTTTATTTACATTTCGTGATAAAATTGCCGTAGACATTATTGGACCAATTCACATAGGTTAAACTGGCCGTGGCCTAATATTAGCCGATTATTTTTTGGCCGAGGCGCTTTTCCAGCATTAAGTAGGATATTTATTCTTCTATGATGTAACTTATTTATTAAAATATTTATAGAACTTAGAATTATTTCCATTTAATATATGCGAGATTTAAATACTTTTAGCCAATGTAACGCCATCTATCGAATTTGCAATGGAAAAGCGCCGTTCGCGAGTGACGAGTGTAATGCAGAGCGATAATATATTTTACTCCATAGTGATAAGGTCGGTTTTGATATTGTGTATTTATTTATTTTTTCACAACACATTATCACTAGACGTATTTCATACACGAGTTATGACCGTGCAATCTTTTCGATTTCATAAGTAGCAATAGTATTAAGAGTTAGCAACTTTTGCACCGCAATAGGACAGTTTTTTACAATTGAATAGAATAAGTTGAGAAGTGTTTAATGACACTCGGTAAATGGCCTGGCCTGGGGAGCAAAGCAGATTGCGTCAGGCTTACATGATGCAGCAATCGTTTCTATATAGTAAATAACCCATATATATGGCACATTCGCGTATTATTAAGATCATAGAAAGATTGCACATGTTATGTAATATTCACATTGACTTATTTATATTTTTTGTTACATTAGAGTTATGTAGGATTACGATCTTTATGGGCCCCTCGTATTTAATATAGATTAGATAGGTATCGATACTCCATTTTTACACTGAAAGTGGAGTAGCGATATAACATTATAGTTTTTTTCTGTGATTTAGTTTGATAAAAGAAAAGCCAAAAAAATTAGTGTCTATGGAGCGTTATGCTTTATTTGTGAATAAATGTCCGGATTGATATATGTTGTAAAACGTGATCTCAAATATCTTCCTGAACGATTCAGTTACCTTAGACTTAATTTATATTAATTTGTACCTGATTTTGTAACTAACGTAATGTTATTGGAGACTTAAAATTATGTTTAGATGTTTTGTTGAGTGGATTGACTTGTAGTTACACAGTGGATGTGGATGTACCCTAACGAATTTAATGTGAGTTTCTTATTAAGGATACTAAACCACCGCGACGCAGCTCCGCAAGTGTGCAACTAATTGTAATAACAATAATTATTTATATATTTTATTAGTATATTGTGTGTGAGCAAAAATGAACAATTTAACGAACTTTGGCTATGCACTACCGCGGCCTACTATGCTCATTTGCTTATACTGCATAAGTAACGTAGTTCTATAAAGGATTGTAGGTTAGTGTATGTATAATTTTTTTGTTGAACATTTTGAAGTGTCAAAATTTTTGCATTAAACGACGTAGCGAGGTCGTATGTTAGGTAGTTATAGCTTACCCTAGTTATAATCAATTTGAAGGTGTAGTTTGAAAACGAATGATAATAAAAAATATTAAAATTCTTTATGTTTTATTTTTTATCCTGTAATGTAGAACCCGACTGAAATATATTTTATGGAAAATGCCAAGTCATCAAGTCATGCCGATTGGTCATCACGATGTTGATTTTTAATAATCGATGAATGGAGGTTACCTTAAAGGGTCACGGGATTCTCAAGTATTAATAAAAATGTATGACAGAACTTGTGATCACTAGCTGATGTACCGCAAGTGCCAGTTTTTAGGGTTCTGTAGTACCAAGTATAAGGAACCTGAATAGTTTCGCTCTGTTCGTGCGTCTGTCTAGCCATTAACTTCTGTAATTATGAATACAAATGGATGAATTTTGGTATAGTTACATTAAATGTAATGTGTAATAGATCTCGGTTCTGGGGTTATAAAATCATAATAATTTTATATTTTAGCGGTGGCTCTCCATACATATGAAGTGGCGATGAAAAATATTTTTACATTTTACCCAATCGTGTGGGGTGTCGTCGAAAAGTGGTCCATAACTTGGACTGCCATTTCTGAACTATGAGAGGCAGAATCTTGTATGTTTGCATGCTGATAGGTCATTAAATAATTAAAAAAATAGTTAAAAAAAATATTTTTTAACGAAACCAAACAATAGCTTTCACAGTAATTTAAAGAAAACTTACGGCTATTTAGACATGTCATGCAAGGCTCTTTGCGTTTTGTTTAATTCAGTGGTTCCCAGACTCTTTTGTTTCATATACCACTTTCAAAATTTTGCCGGATCCGGTGGACCGGGGGCATCTACATTCTACATTACTACCAATTTCTAAAACTCTAAAAAAAAGTGAAGATTAGATCTATCTATCTATGGAAACTTGCGTTGTGGCTGAGTTTCAACGACGAATTAACAGTTTTCGAAAAAAAAAGGTTAGAATTGATTGCTTAATAGGGTTCATTATTTGATGATAAAGTAGGTAGACTAAACAAATTTTCAATTAAATTTAAATTCATTGTGTTGTGAGTGGATGTCAAAAAAGCAAAGTTGGCCAATCAAAACAGTGACTCCATCCAACTTTACTTTTTTGAAATCTACAGTGACTCAGCACAAGGACCAATCAATTCTCAAAAATTTAATTTAGAAAACGTCCCATTCGGAGTGGTAAAAAGAAATATAGTATATTTCCTTGTGTTGTAGGTATATATATTATATTATATTCAAATATATAAATTATTACACTAATAATTATTATTGTTTTAACAGTCGTAATATAGTCAAAATTAAACATTTATTTATAACGTAATGTAACTTCTACAATGGTAATTACAAAAAAATATATAATTTTAATAAGATAGATGTACTTGATGGATTCAATCTGTTCCTTTTTTTTTAATAAGTTTGTAACGGCACTAAAACTTTTTTCGACGAGATATGACGAGGGAAACGCTATCAGAAGCTTTTACGCGATTCCCCATAGTCCAGGATATTTTTCAGGTATTTCTACCTGCAGCCAAAATTTTTGATACCCTCTTTTAAATGTCACTTTCAGCTCCTCGTTAGTGCTAAGCTCGAGTAGCTCCTCTTGTAATATTACATTCTCCACTTCCGTTTCATCAAATGGATTTATGATCCATGGTGGTATTTCCATCGACAGAATGAGTTCAAATCTGATTTTAAAATCATCATGCAGGGCAATCAAATGTTGAACGTATGTCTAAATATCTATATCAAGGCATTCTACCTGCGATAAGTTTGAAAACTGTGAAAATTCGCGCCAACTAATATAATTTCAATTTACCAATAAAAGCTGAAATTACACTCTTTGTTTTTATTAAATTAAGACTGTCCCCTTGTAATTGTAAGTTGAGGTCATTAAATTTTTTGAACAAATCTGTCAAATACGCAATGTCTGTTTTAAAATTGATTAGGTTTTTATTTTAAATCAGGATCTTTACTTTCCAGAAATTCTAAAACTGAGTCAAAAAGTGAATAACATCTTGATAAACATCCACCTTTCGAGAACCAGCGTATTTCGGTATGTAACAGCAATCGTTGGAAGTTTTCATTATTTTCATCGCACAATTGTGCAAATAAGCGCGTATTCAATGCATTGCTTCTAATTTTGTTAACTGCATAAATCACAAATTCAAGTGATTGGTGCAATCTATCATTCAAATTTTTCGCTACTGGATGTTGTCGGTGGATAACACAGTGAATTGCAGTTACCTCTGATATAATTCTTTTAAGATGGCCTATAAACCCACGATATCGCCCGACCATGGCAGGAGCTCCATCTGTTGCCACCGGAATAACGTTTGTAAATGGAATCGATTTTTCTTTAGAAAATCACTAAGGACATTAAATATTGATTCACCTTTAGTGTCCGGCTTCAAAGTTTTCGCAAATAGTATCTCTTCATGAATTTCTTCACCCATAATAAATTGTAGTGGTATAGTATCTATGTTATATTGTACTCGTATTATACTTGTAACTTAGTTGGTCAGAATAAATCATAAGTTCAACCAAGACGGTCGTGTTACTTATTTGCATCAGCTCCCCAAACCTCATGGCGACCCTGCCATGCCGTGGCGTGGGCGAGTGTCGGGTGACCGGCGACCCGGCGAAATTCGCCGACGCGGCGGATTCCTGTGTGCCTCGGTGCTCATAGTTAGCCGAGTTTAAAAGTTGGTGTTATAAAAACTTTTAGTGCGTTACAAAAAACTCTGGAACCTCGTGGTTACAAACGTGTGTAAAAGACTGTAAAAGTGCTTGAACAATTAATAATGGGAAAATCCTACTCCAAAATTGACGATAAGGAAATTCAGATCAACCAAAATGCGGCAGGCTCCAACAGAGCACAAATTTTTGAAGAAAATGATGTCCAGCACCAGGTCTTAACAAATAATATCCTATTGGCTGTGATTTTATTCATGGTTATTGCTGCCGTGATCTACTTTTTGCTAACCAAGTGAAGGCGAAGTGAAAGAAAGTGGATGCAGAGGAAAATGCAGCAGCAGTTTTTCTCACGGATGCGGCAACGGCTGTCTGGAAGATTTGGCGGAGCAGACGAGGGAGCTGACCCAGCCTGATGATAGAAGCTAAAATAAAAGTGCGCGACCCCTTCCCCAAATTATTTTAATTAATTTTTCTTTCGTCCAAATTATTTTAACGTAATAGTTATGACATAGTTTATGGAACATAATTTGGAATTAATTCTGAGTAAGTTGAATGACATTCGTAATAATTTAAGAAAGTTAGGTCCTACTAGAAGGGAAAAATATGCATGTAATGTTAAGGAAAATATTTTACAAGCTAATGAATTATATTTAGCGTATAAAAATATAATTAATATTTTTAAAAGTAAGGAAAGTAGTTTAGATCTTTCAGAATATGTCTTTGAAATAATAATAGACCGTATAGAACTAGCATATAAGCAAATTTTAACATATAAAATTAGTAGTGGTGAAAGTACAATTGCAAAAATGGAGAAATTTGATATAAAAACCGCTACTTCTTTAATTCCAGTAATGGATAATTCAGAACAAACTATTGATAAAATTATAGATGGTATTGAAATGTATAATGAATATCTTGTAGATTATAATCAGAAAAAAATGTTAATTTCATTTGTGTTAAAAACAAGGTTGTCAAAATCTGCTAAGTTAAAGTTAAAAAGTGAGTATAGTGATGTAACAAGTCTTATTCAAGACATTAAGAATTATTTATTAACTAAGAAATCGGCTAACTCTATACTTAGCCAATTAAATAATTTGTCACAAAATAATATGTCAATCAATGAGTTTGGTGATAAATTGACAGATTTATTCGTAGGCCTCACTATCGCTCAAAGTGACGGAAACCCGAAAGCTTGTGAGATACTGAGACCTATAAATGAAAAACTTGCAATTAAAAGGTTTGCAGATGGTTTGCGTAATAGGCGGCTGAGTACCATCATATCAGCCAGGGACTATTCGCAGCTGAAGGACGCGGTGCGTGCGGCCGAGGATGAGGAGCTCGGACAACCTTCGTCATCCAATAACGTTTTTAACGTGCAAAAAAGAGGTAACCATTTTAATAATTACTCTAGGTTCCTGCGCAAAAGCCGACCACCATCAGGTCAAATGACTAGAGGTAATTTTTATTCGAATCGAGGACGGAATTATAACACCTATAATACGAGAGGCAGGTTTGTAAACAATAATAATTATAATTGGAGATTTAATAACGCCCGTCAAATACGTGGTAATAATTACCATAATAATTTTGTGACTTCGAATCGTAGTCGATTTAATACTGGTAGGGGTAATAGTAATAATAATCGAAATATTTGTTCAGTACAAGTCGAAAATCCCCAAGAAATAGAATCCCATGAACGGAATCAGTTTTTTCGGACCTAAACAATATAATATTTTAACTTGTGACAATAATGTCAAATATATATACTTAAATATAGGTACTCAAAAATGTTCATGGTTATTAGACACGGGCGCTTCATTATCAGCGATTCGTAGTAACTCTTTATCGGGACGGATACCAATACATCGAGACCCTATAGTTATAAATGGTATAGGCGGTAAGACTTATTCAGAAGGTTATGTTTATTTAACTTTACAAGCATCCGATGGAACTATTTTTGAACATAAATTTTATTTATTTGACAGTTTACCTTGTAAATCAGATGGAATAATTGGGTTAGATTTTCTAAATAATTTTAATTCTACTATCGACTTAGGAAAAAATATTTTAATCTTAAATAGTGAAAAACAAAGTTTCTTGCCTTTATATACTTCACCTAAACTATGTACCGATTATATATCAATACCAGCCAGATGTGAATCTATTCATTACATAAAATTAAATTCAGATATGAAAGAAGATTGTGTGATTATACCAAAAGAGTTGCAAGAAAATTTATTTTTAGCTGGATTAATAGTAAAACCTAAAAATAACATAATCCCTATTAGATTAAGGAATACTAGTGACAAGGAGATAGTCATTTCTGTATTTGAGCCCGAATTAGTGTCTTTAAATTATTATAATATATGTACATTTGACAAGTGTACTTCTAATTCTACACGTGCAAAAACATTGTTGCAATCTTTGAAACTTGATCACTTAGGTACAAGTGAACGGCATAGCATAGAAAGCATTTGTTCAAAGTATGCTGACATATTTCATTTGCCCGGTGATAAACTAACTACCACGAACTTAGGTGAACAAACAATTCAATTGAAACAAAATGTTAATCCGGTATATGTTAAACCATATAGATTACCACATAGTTTAAAACCAGAAATAGAGAAACAAATTAAACAAATGTTAGATGATGACATAATTGAACCATCTCAAAGTGAATGGTCCAGTCCGATTTTATTGGTGCCTAAAAAATCAGATACTACAAATAATAAAAATTGGCGTTTAGTGATTGATTACAGAAAATTAAACGAGATAATACAAGATGACAAATTTCCACTACCAAACATTACAGAAATTTTAGATTCGTTGTCTGGTATTTATTATTCACATTTAGATCTCAGTCAATCATATTATCAATGTTCATTAAAACCAGATTCGAGACCAATTACAGCGTTTACTACCAGTACAGGATAATATCAAATGAAACGCCTACCAATGGGATTGAAGACGAGTCCCAGTGCTTTCTCCAGAGTCATGTCTATAGCTATGTCTGGACTTAACTTTATAAATTGTTTTATCTATTTAGATGACCTTATTTGCTTTGGTAGAAATTTAGAGTCCCATAACAAAAATTTAATCGAAATTTTTGAACGTTTACGTAAAGTTAATCTTAAACTAAATCCAAATAAATGTCAATTTTTAAAAACTGAATTATTATATTTAGGTCATACTATATCGTCGGATGGGATTCGACCTGACAAAGAAAAAATTAAGTGTATTCAAAATTATCCTAGGCCGTCGAATATTGATGAAGTCAGACGTTTTGTCGCTATGTGTAATTATTACAGAAAGTTCATAGAAAATTTTGCAGATATAACTAATTGTTTAAATAAATTATGTAGAAAAAATACTAAATTTGATTGGACAGAACAGTGCGAAAATTCATTTAAAATATTGAAAAATGCTCTTATTCCACCACCCATTCTACAATATCCAGATTTTTCTAACGAATTCGTATTACAAACAGATGCTTCTGGAACAGCGATAGGTTCAGTACTTTGTAACATTAATATGAAACCAGTAGCTTATGCTAGTAGACCTTTGAATAAGGCAGAGTTAAATTACCCTACTATTCAGAAAGAACTTCTTGCTATTGTCTGAAGTGTTAAATATTTTCGACCATATCTATACGGACGTAGTTTTACCATAGTAACTGACCATAAGCCACTTATTTATCTATTTGGAATGAAGGATCCATCAAGTAGACTTTTGAAATTTCGGTTAGCATTAGAAGAGTTGTGTAGGTCTATGACCTCTTGATTGTAAGTCCTTCGTGCGCTCGTGTGGTGACGATAATAATACAGCAGCAATTCTTATACTCTCCTTTATTGGTGCTTACCACAAATACGTATTATTTCAGTTACTTATTACATATTGTAATATGTAATGAGATATGCTTAGCACAATATATACGTCTACACTATGTGTACCTTTTGGCCAACTGAAATAAACTAACTCGATAGGCTTTACTTATGACATCTGTCAATGTCAATAATGACATTGACTGTTACATCTTACTGTTGATATATGTAACAGAGTATAATTTTAAAATATCTTATGTTAAAGGCAAAGAAAATGTACTAGCAGATGCTTTGTCACGAATAGTTATAACGTCACAAGATTTAAAGGACATGAATGATAAAATAGTAGCAGTAACAACAAGAGCTCAAGCTAGAAAAATGAAAGAGATGAATGAAAATAAGAATGAAAGTGGTAATGATAGTGAAAAAAGCGGTATACCAAGTATCAACCCTAACGATTGGCCTGATCAACCAAAAGTTGTGGAGATACTTAGAATACCGAACGGATCAGTTGAGTTATGTTTGATTGAGGGAGAATTATTAAAGAAAATGAGAAAGAATAAAAGCATAGATGTAGAATCTGAATGCTTCGCATTTATTGCTAATAAAAATGTATTATATGTAAATCTCGATTTTAAAGCACAATACACGCGAGACGTTTTTGTGGAAAAATTGAGAAAATTATGTGAAAAGTTAGAAATAAAAGAGATTTGTATAATAAAAAGTGAAGATAACGCGTTATTCATTAAAAATATGATAGAAGAAATAAAGAGTATTGAAAAGTGGTCCGGACCACGCATTTGTATTTTAAGAGGAATAAAAAGAATAGATAATGACGAAGAAAAACAATTTATTTTAAATGACTTTCATCTGCTGCCAACAAGCGGACATGCTGGGGTACGCAGAATGATTAATAATATAAAACGTAAATTTTACTGGCCAGGAATTGAAAATGACGTCAAGAATTTTGTTCATAAATGTGAAAAGTGTCAAAAAATGAAACACTCTAGGTATATAAGAGAACCTATGGTTATAACAACCACGGCAAGTTTTGCTTTTGAAAAAGTATTTTTAGATATAGTGGGCCCCTTAGATTTAGATTTAGAACATAATAAGTATATCTTAACAATTCAGTGCGAGTTAAGCAAATTTGTCGAGGCTTATCCTCTTAGAAATAAAGATACGGTAAGTGTAGCTAGGAGTTTTGTGAACAATTTCATTTTAAGGTTTGGCATTCCCAAAGTCATCACTACAGATCGTGGAACAGAGTTCATTTCGGAGACGATGGAAGAGGTATGTAAATTACTTAACATAGAAAAACTAAGCTCTACAGCATACCATCACCAAACTATTAGTTCACTTGAAAATACGCATAAACATCTAGGTTCATTTTTACGTATACAATGCGATAGTCATCCTGAAACATGGAGCCACTGGCTACTATTTTGGTGTTTCTCGTACAATAATACTGTTCATTCAAGTACAAAATATGCCCCATATGAATTAGTTTTTGGCAAACCATGCGAAATTCCGAGTAGAATTTCTTCTCATATAGAACCATTGTATAATCCAGATAACTATAGTTTAGAGTTAAAATACAGGTTGCAAGTAGCTAATTAGACGCACTAGACGCACGAGAAAATTTGTTAAAGTGTAAAGAAAAACGAAAACTAAAGTATGATAAGAATGTTAATAAAGTAAAATACAATCCAAACGATTTATTATTAGTGAAAAATGAGACAGGAAATAAATTAGAAATTTTGTTTAATGGACCATATATTGTAATAGAAGAACAGGAACCAAATGTAAAAATTATGAAAAATGGAAAAATTGATGTTGTTCACAAGGATAGAACGAAACCTTTTGTTAAGGATAATTACTGTTTACTTTAAGAAAATTTCAGTTACTTATTGATAATTAATATTATAATTAGAAAAAAAAAAATAGTTTGTAATTATTATTTTTTTTTCTTTATTTTGCCCCGGAGGTGTAGTGGTATAGTATCTATGTTATATTGTACTCGTATTATACTTGTAACTTAGTTGGTCAGAATAAATCATAAGTTCAACCAAGACGGTCGTGTTACTTATTTGCACCAGCTCCCCACACCTCAAAATCAAACATATGCCAATAATAATGCTTCATTGCCAGGTAAAGTTGACTCGTCCAGTTGAATAGAAAAATGAGTTGTTTGCAGATAATCACACAAGAAACTTTCAACATCAGAGCTCATTTCATCAATACGTCTTTGTACAGTGTTAACAACACTCAAATGAATTCTTCTAAGTATGTCAAATGAAGATTTGTGCTGAAGAGTTTTAAAACGTCTTTAACAGCAGGTAAAATTAACTGTTCTCGTCTTCCTCTTCTCTCACCTTCAATGGTGTGCGGTTTTCCAGATTTTGCTATTAGTAATGAGATAACACTTTTTTAAGGGGTTCTAACTTAGATCTTATCGTGTAGGTGGGTAGAAAAAATGGTCACGTTAATCTCAAGAGGGTAATTCACTAATTTGAAGTTTGTTATTGTGGTTAATAAACACCTAAGAAGCCCTTAGGATTCATAAAAATGCCTTTATCACCAAGTCAGATAGCGCAGGCAGTAGCTTTAGTGGAACAGGGGATGACTCATCGTGAAGTGGCTACTGTTTTAAACGTGCCGCGTTCCTCGATACAGTATGCACTAAAACGATATCAAGAGACTGGCCGCTACACCCGAAGACCAGGTAGTGGTGGTGTACGATGCATATCAGCTCGTCACGACCGCTTTATTGTGTTAGAGATTTTAAGAAATCGCTTCCTGACCGCAGTCGAGATCCGTCAGCGGCTTTAAATCTCCAGAGGTGTAAATGTTAGCGAGCGTACGGTGAGAAGACGTATGGAGGAAGTTAATTTGAGGGCATGAAAACCAGCCCCGTGGTCCACAGCTTCTCCCTCAGCACAGAGTAGCTCGACTTTTCGCTCGCATTAGTAAATGAGTACCGTCAAGAGGTTGGTATTCAAAAATTGCAGTGGCCAGCTCGCAGCCCGGACATAAATCTCATAGAACACATATGGAATAAGCTGAAACGAACAATAAAATCATCATCGAACCCACCACAAACCATCAACCAGTTTCGAGATTCTGCAGTGAGAGCGTGGCGTGACTTATCGATAGCGCGATGATATCGCGAGTCGATATCAAGAACGTCATCCAAAGCATGCCAGACCGAATGCAGGCGGTTATAAGGGCTAGAGGAGGTAACACGCGCTATTAAAAAGGACAGAAACCGACAAAAAATCGGATAATTTTAAATTCGTAGTGCTTTCAACTTAAGTGTTAAATTTTGTGTAAATGTGTTTTTTTGCATAAACTTCATTATCAATTTATAAAACCTTTAACTGTGAGAAAAAGTGATCAGGAACGTTAACTGGTCAGATCTTAATTAACCAAAATTTGTAGAGCTAAGTGCAAAAAAAGACAGTTATCACACCTTTTGTACTTGGCCAAGTTTCCGTGCCGGTGATATATATATATATATATATATATATATATATATATATATATATATATATATATATATATATATATATTGGTGAAGAATCAACACGTTAATACAAGATTGCAAGTACATACAACTCACCGGCACGGAAACTTGGCCAAGTACAAAAGGCAGGCAGGTAGGTACTTACTTTTCCGACACTGGTAATCACTAATATCGATTCACTTTTCTTTATGAAATTTCGGAAACAAATGAGTAACGTTTATCCTTGACGTTCGTATTTATATTGGTGAAGAATCAACACGTTAATACAAGAGTACATACACCACAAGTCGTATTAATTTGCACGTTTGAACACGCATTGCGGACGGGACGCCGGCGGCCGGCGCGGCAACAAGTCTCGACGCGTTGTACTGAATATGGAATATGCAAGTTTTTACAAGTTACAGTCGCTGAGCTTCTTGAAATATTATCTGCCTATATTGATATTGATAGAAGATAATTGTCTTATTGAGAAGGTTTAATTTAGGTATCATATTGTTTGTGTTGTTGTATTAACCGTATAGTTATGATGGACGATGTGGCTCAATAAATTATAAATGAAATTAAAAAAGGAAAGTGGCATAGGGCCGGATAGCTCGACTGGTTATTATATGGATAGCACTTGGTGCGATACCGACATGATCTGGGTTCGACTCCCAGTTCGGAACTAGCCATTTTTTTCACAATTTATTTATAAATTGTCTTAATGAGAAGGTTTAATTTAGTTATCATATTATTTAAAATAACAAGCCAACATTTTAGTTATTCAGTATCGAAACCAAATTAATTTTCATACACCCCTACTTACGATTGTAGACCCCCATTTTTTGTCACGTCCAACGTAGACCCCCGTCGAGTCACCGTGGACCCCTGGGGGTCCACCTGGACCACTTTGGGAATTACTGGTTTAATTTGTATGGGCTTTTAAGCAGCGCTCCTAGCGGAACGTTTGGTTACTAAATTGACTCATGAATATTAAGCAAAATGCTATCGCAATAGATAAATAACAAGTAAGCATAGTTAATATTCTTAATTAAAAAGAGTACCTAATAATAGTATGGTGGCAGACCAATTAGCGCTACAATCCTGAATCGCGGTATCGATGTTTCTATAATTTGCAGCTATATAAACAACACCTGAAAAACGTCTAAGTGGGCTTCGCCCTGACCAAGCATACCACCCGCTCGCTAAGAGATCTCCCTTTGGGGCTACCACCACTATTCCCACAGTATGTGTTTTAAATTATAGTTAATAGACTACCACTATTACGACACGTAGAACACGCCATCTGACAGTAAAAAAACTAATCAAAATAGACAAGAAAGCATTTTGGTTAGTTTTGGCATTTTCTGTATTTAATATAAATTAATATGCGTCGTAAAAAATAAATAAAATAATTTTAGGTATATTCACATCAAGCCTGTTCATATTTGAACTAGTACCTTCAACTTGAAATGTCGACCCCCTCTTACCCCTTTACTAAAAAAAGTGACAAAACCAGACGTACCTATTTATCTTTTTTACGCTTAGAAATCTCATTTTTAGTAGCTTCAAGGTACCATAGACCTGAGTATGGTTTAAATTACAACTACCTCCACGCGTTCCCGAAATAAAGGGTCTTGACGGAGAGACAGACGGGCGGCGAACGGACGGACGGACAACAATGTGATTTTATGAGGGTTACTTTTGAAGTACGGTAACCTTAAAATGAAAATAAAATCACGATTTTTAGATTGCGATTATTCCTAACAGATGGCGGTAGTAAACGACCACAGTTTGTTATTTTAATTTAAAATGTTCAATTATTAATTAAACAGAGTTTCAAATTATAATAAATATTGTACTCATATAGCAATTACTATTATTTATTTATGTTGAGTTCGTAGTTTGTAGTTGAGTTGAGTTGAGAGCCATCTATAAAAATGAAAGGTATTTAGATAAGATATTAGCTAAATGAAGTAGTAAGTTGTACTATAAATATCCCCTAGATGTCGCAAACAAAATACATTAGTACCAACTTTTAGTTTGTTTACATAAATCAGAGATGGCGTTAGTAGAATAATTTGGAAGCAAACGCAAAATAATACCTAATCGTAATTATTATTTTGCGTTTGCTTCCTTTAATGCATAATTAAAGTAACTTTAAGTACAGTTTTACGAGAAATATGCAACCGGAGGAGGAGTGAAATTTGACCTGTAAATTAAAGTTTATGTATAGGAAGGTGTGCAGAAAGCTAATATATTTATTTAAATCATGCTTAGAAATACATACAAATAATAAAAATAACAACATACACACTACCTACCTCAGATTATTAACTCACACTACTGTGCGTTTGATACATACAGTTTTGTTATAAATTGACGTTTTTCAATCTGTCACGTTGACATTTTTTTACAATGTAAAAAACCCTTAGAAAGATCTACATTAAAAATTATTAAGGAATAATTAAAATTATTAATAATAATTTTATATTTTAGGGGTGGCTCTTCATACATGTGAAGGATGAAAAATATTTTTTTATTCTACCCTATCGTGTGGGATATCGTTGAATAGGTCTTATAAAATCAAGGCAAGGTTTCATACATGACTTTTTTATTTAGTCAACCATTTTCGAGTAATCGGCCTCCTAAGTGGTTTGTAAGTTACTCCCCCCTGGCATTTCTAAACTATGAGACTTAGAAATTTGTAATTTTTTAGAAAATCGGACAGTAACATTTACAGAAATTTGAAAAAACCTATTACGCGTTTATAGTTACGGAACCCTCCTTAGACATGTCCTGACATGCTCTTGGTTAGGTTATTCGACCGGACAACTTCGACCAGAGATTTTGCTTTATTTAATTAATTAACAGGCGACCCTTACTCGAGAGGTCTTTTTCTTGTATGGTATAAAGGTTTGGGTTAGCGAAATTTAATAAATGCGTTAGTAAGGAAAATTTTGAGTAAGATATTACAGTCACGTTCTTTGTCAGAACTCGTTATCAGAATTTCAATCAGAACCCTGGGGGAGCAACAATATGGACGACTTTAAAGCCAATCACATGGTAATCCCTTTGTAAGCCTCTTGGCTTCATTTTTGTCCTAATAAAGAAGCAAAAAGTTACACAAAAGTTCGAATTAGTTCAGGATTATCGAATGCTATTCAGAAATTCGATTCTGATAATTAAAGCCTGCAACAATCCAGCCTTGATACTAAGGCGGGTCAATAAGTCCGTGACTTTTTGAATTTCTAACCTCCTTACTGAAAAAGCAACACTACTCCTGTCAACAGGCATCAGTCAGTTGACTCCTATCAAAATTTGAACTTGCTGCGTCAGTTAGTTTGTGTTTTACAGCTATCTTTATCAGACTATCCAGTAACTTAAGGAAACAATGGAAAAAAGTGAATTTCGTGTGCTTATTAAGCATTATTTTTTGCGAAAAAAAACCATTACCGAGACCAAGGCTAAGCTTGATAAATACTATGGGGACTCTGCACCATCGATTTCAATCGTAAAAAAGTGGTTTACTGAATTTCGTTGTGGCCGTACAAGCACTGAAGATGCCGAACGTCCTGGACGCCCAGTTGAGGTCTCTACACCCGAAACAATCGAAAAAATTCACGATATGGTGTTGGCCGACCGAAGATTGAAAGTGCAAGAGATTGTGGAAGCCACAGGCATCTCGCATGGCTCAGTGGTTTCAATTTTGAATGATCACTTGGGCATGAGAAAGCTTTCCGCAAGATGGGTGCCGCGTTTGCTCACAGTCGACCACAAACGCAATCGTGTAACAACTTCACAGGAAGGTTTGGCGTTGTTTAATCACAATATGGAGGAGTTTTTTAACCGTGGACGAAACATGGACAATACACCAGAGACCAAACAACAGTCAAAACAGTGTGTTTCTAAGGGTGAATCGGCGCCAAGGAAGGCCAAGGTGGGTTTGTCAGCCAATAAAGTTATGGCGACTGTTTTTTGGGATGCACGTGGGATAATCCACATTGACTATCTTCAAAAGGGAAGAACAATTAATGGGGAATATTATGCCAACTTATTGGACCGCTTCAATGAGGATTTGAAAACCGACCTCATTTGGCCAAGAAAAAAGTTCTTTTTCACTAAGACAATGCAAGGGTGCACACATGTGCAGTTGCCATGGCAAAAATCCATGAATTGGGCTATGAATTGCTCCCACATCCTATTCTCAAGATTTGGCTCCGAGTGACTACTTCTTGTTCCCAAACCTGAAAAAAATGGCTCGGTGGAAAAAGATTTGACTCCAATGATGAAGTCATCTCGCAAACAAAGGCCTATTTTGAGGACCTCGACAAATCATATTTTTTGGAAGGGATAAAAAAATTGGAGAAGCGTTGGACAAAGTGTATAGAGCTCAAGGGGGACTACGTTGAAAAATAAAATGATTTATTTATCAAAAAATCTGTGTTTTATTCCAAAAGTCACGGACTTATTGACCCGCCCTCGTATATTAGAACGGCAAAATAGTATTCTGATAAACGTCAAACCAACGTCAAAAATAACTTTATGATATCAAGTCGATTAGTTTATACTTAATTCAATACAAGTAAAATTAAAGTGTAAGTTAATTACGATAATTGAGGTTCTGGTTAAATATTTTGAATCGAGAGACATGAGGCAGTTCATTGGCCTACTTCAACCAATGTACCGTAGTTGTAGTTTTGCAAATGTAGCGATAGAAAGTTACATAATATTATGTGGCTTTTTGGTTAGATTAATATGAAACATATATCTCTTCATTGTCCTTCACAGTTTTTATAGAAATTAGAGAGCGATAAAATACGTTATGGTTATGTGTTTTGGCAATTATGTGGTACCGGTACGGTCAATGTTCTTTTGCTCACTCGTACTCGGCGCAGAGTATAAAATTAGTATGCGCGAAAGGAAATCCCGCGCATGAACTGCAAATTGTGCCGCGATGAAAATGATGATGGAAGATGATTTTACCGATCATAATTAATACGAGAAAATGACACGCGACCAGCGTGGTGTTTAAAAGCAACAGACTTTTCTTATTGCCTTCTTTATCTCTCTATGCCTCACTTATTGTAATTGGGCAGACATCAATGAGCATAAAAAATTTTTTATGCACAATTGCACATACTGTGCAATTGTGCACATAACTGTCTCAGGACGTGAGACGAAAATTAAATGAATTTGTCCCAATCCTATTTAGTAGATAATTCTGATTCTTGGCAATGCTCGCTGCAGCTGCAATCTTAAGGAATAATGAATACCTAAAAAGCTTGGCAGTTAGAGAAAGCGTACCGTGCATTACTTAGATATTAGTGTCCTTGTCTTTGGCATTTTGCCTTTAAGTCTTTTACATTTATAAAGGTTGACTGGTAGAGATTGCATAGTAGCAATAAGTTCGCTATTTGTACATATATTTGTATTAGCAATATAGTTGTATATTTTGTATGTTTTTAGTGTCTAATAAAATGTTTTTGTATTGTATTGTTCACTCCGCATAAGGAGAATTTGGATCCTAGCTCAATATGATAAGGGTGCTCGCTCGCTCAAGGGTGGGAACTGGAAAATGACGCCACCAGTGGCGTCAAATTTAGATGATGAATGATACTGGATCGATTCGATTTCTCTTTGGTATCAAATTTGACATGCTGTAAAATGAACTATAACTCGTGTCCTGGTGGGCAAGGACGCGACATTGCGTTCGCTAGACGCGAACGCAATGTCTGAAGTTGCCAGACAAACTTGTTTTAACATCATTTAATAGTATAGTACTTGTACCTAACTACCAAATGACTAACACTAGATAAGTTTCAAACTTAAGGACGTAGCTAGGAAATTAACAGTAAATATTAACAATATATAAATTATTGGCATCAAAACTTTAATCGTCTTGGGAGTTGAGACTAACAAGACTTAAATAGGTATCATCTTATAGGCCAAATATTCAAACGCCGCTAAAATTAAGAGGCTCTCATAAGAAAAGAGAGGAGTCGCATGCTGTCCTCGTAATTCCGCCAAGCAGAGACAGTCACAGCCTGTGATTTAGGGAGCCCCTAAATTTAAACAGCGTTTGAAAATCAGGCCGTATTGCGTTCTGACCTACAGATTCATTTTTAAAATCTTATATGTGTGTGTGTGTGTGTGTGTGTGTGTGAGTGTCTGTCCGCGCTTCTAGCTTTTGTAATTATGAATATAAATAGATGAAATTTGGTATTAAATACTGTGTATAGATCTCGGTTTTGGCATCATTAGATAATAATAATTTTATATTTTAGGGGTGGCTCTCCTTACATATGAAGTGGGGATGAAAAATATTTTTTCATTCTACCCTATCGTTAAATAACTTTTTCACAAAATTTTCGGGCAATCAGCCTCCAATTGGTTTGTGAGTTGGTGGCATTTAAAAACTTTAAGAGATAGACCACATGTTTCTATCTCATAAAGTTTTGACATGCCTGCTGATATATCATACTAAAAATTCTTTAGGTAAATTATTTTGAGTAAAATCGGACAATTTAAAGTAATTCAAAGAAAACCTATTGCGTGTTGATAATTACGGAACCTTAGACATGTCGTTAGACATGCTCTTGGTTAGGTTAGGTTATTTTCACCTGTGATTGACACACCGCGGCATTTTTTTTTTATTTTACCCCCATCATTTTTCATACGCTGGGTGGATAGATTATTAATGGGTTATAGATTAACTCTAATAATATTATGAACAAAAAGTTTCTGGACGCCTAATACCATGTACCTAATAACCTAATAATGTCTTTTGACCTGTGAATCGTAAAAGTAGTGGAGGAAAAAAAAGTGTGTGTCAGCTCCGACGCACGACTGGAGTTTACTCTAAAAAGTAAAACTAAAGCTAAAAAAAAAGCTTCATCACCAAATGCAGAAATCATCCGGTCAACACACTATTTTTGTGTTAAACCACTTCGAAAGTCAATAAATCATCGCTCTAGTATTTTCTCGAGTCAATTCCATTTTCTCAACGACTAAACGACTAAACAAGTTTGACAAGACCTTGTGACAAGACCGAGAATCTTTTTTTAAATAAATAAACGGTATTCGATTTTTAAAACCAAGGAGTTTTAAATTAAAAAGATTTTAATATGACAGGAACAGTGGAAATATTCCATTCCTGATACTTTTAGTGCAGCCTATGTATTTACGTCTGTAGAATTTCTCTTCGTTGCGCGTCGACTCTACGCAAGTATGAATTGTCCTTTAGTTCATACCACCTTCCATCATCTCATGATAGTTAATAGAATCAGGCGTTACTTTGTGGAAATCCATAGCATACAATTTAATTAATATTTTATCTAGCAATATCGCGCGAAAAACACCCACAACCTGCAGCGCCTGCTAGCAGATATGTGAGTACACGCATAAGCATGCGTAAAGCACCTCCCTCCTCCCACACTTCTTATGCATGAACTCAAAAACATGATCGTTAAACACCACCACCATCAAGCAACAATTTCAACAAAAAAGTGCAAGGTCCCAATAGTATCATCTCATGAATCATGACTGATGATGAATAACCGTCTAAGGCTGGGACTATACCTATGCTCCGGAATCCGGAATGCCGGAGAAAATTTAGAGCACTGAAGATAGATCTTCTTCTTCTTTATTACAATAGAGTTGAAAATCGAAGTGTCAAGTGTCGAGCTGTCATATATGACATTGACATTTGACTCGACACTTGTGTGTTCGATTTTCAGCTCTATTGTATATTGGCACAGAGTTCTATTTTCAATGCTCTGAATTTTCTACGGCCTTACGGATTCAGGAACGTATAGTCCCAGCCTAATGCCCGTATTGCATTCCGGGATTGGACTAAAATTACCTGCTTCATTCCAAGGCCTCTTCATTTACACCGCTTATTAGTATGAACATAAAAATAAAGTTTCTGTACACTGAGCTAACATAATAACTAAAGTCTTAATTAAAAGTTTCCAACGATGCTCGGAACACGATCCTATTTTAAGACTCATACAGTTGTCTCATACAATATTTTTCATACTTTTATGTTTTATAAGCCTTTTGCATTTTATTTTAATTATGAGTTAGTTGACTTTTAGTCAAGTCCAGATGTTTTAAATGAAAGTTTTATTAGCAATATTCTATGTAACAATTAACATTTAGCAAATTTAGAGCAGGTGTTTGAAGCAAACTGAAACATTGTCCTTTACTTCTCTTATTGTATTCCAACACGAGACTGCAGGACTGGCTGGTCAGAAACGGGGTTGGGGAAAAAGCCATGCCATTTTGCCGGAGCCTTAACCTTGCAATTCTTTGCAAAATTATAATATTTAAAAAGTAAAAAAAGTGTTTGTGGCAACTTACAATTTTAATAGGGTATTACTTATTATAAAAAAATAATATTGTAAAAAAGACAGATAATTTTAGTGGGACTTTCCATCTGCCAGCTGACCTAGAAAATTAAGAATATGCTGGCTATCAATTCATGGTTTTCTGACATCTAACGGTGATTTTATGAACAACAATGTCCATATAATACATAATAGTACACAGAACTTCTTGCACTTTTTCCACTTTATTAGGTATTTTACATTAATTTATTACGACTGGTTTCGGCTAACGGCCGTTTAAATAACCTATCTACCAATAGCTATTTGTTTAATACGGCTTTATATTTAAATCATTTGCCTGTTTTTTGCGATACAAATTTGACGTTTTTAACAAATAGTTATTGGTAGATAGGTTATTGAAACGGGACGCTAGTCATCATCAGTTGTAGGTAGATTTAATCTATCTGAGGTATCTCAAGTACCTTCCCTATAATGCCTAATTTATAAAATATTGTACATATTAACTATTTACCTAACGGTACATTATAATGTTCCTTTAAAAGGGCTAACAGACTAATAGTCTGTTATATGGGTACCGTCGGGCTAGTAATAATATTGATCCAATAAACAGTAAGTCGGTCAGGGTGACGGCACTTCCGTTACATATTATATTATTGGGTTATTTGATTCATTTAAGTCACAGAGCTCCTTACTAAATAAAATATTTACGCAACGGATAACTTATACAATGTTGCTGTCTTTGTCTGATACGTTGGAAAAGTCACTTAACAGTTGAAGACAGCATCAAGATTTATCGTGAAGGACTCTTGCTCGGTACTGGTTTTGTGGATTTCGATAGCAGCTTTGGACGCGTGTTTAGCAGCGTATGTCTCATTCCGTCTTTTATTAATAGAGTCCCAAGTGAAACAACTTGGGACTCTATTAATCGGTCTTATTCCTGAAGAACAAGAACCTGTAAAATTACTAAAATTATGATATTCATTATGGTGGGGCATATAGCCAGAAGAGGTCAAGACAAACCCAACTTAAAATATAGTCGAACAGGGATGACTACATCTAAAATATTTAGTTTCATTAATATACTCCGAAATATTCACGGATTACTGCTTCGTAAATGTAAAAAAATTTAATATTTTATGTGCAGTTTAGTAATTACTAAGATACATATAAAAAGTACAAAAAGTTAATCTTTTTTTTTGCTAAATTAGTAAACAAAACCTACATCATTAGTTTACTTACATCATATACATTCATTATGGTAAGTATGAACTTAAACGTATAAATATCAGAGATATTTAGAAATATGTTCCTGCGGCCGTATACTTCATACACTTTAACCTAGGGGTGACGTCACAGCTAAGTACGACTTTAGTATGGAGCGTTTTCTCAAGACTTGTGAAATTTTGTATACAAATCGCTTTACCTTTGAAAATATTGACTTTTAATATACTGTTTCTTCTCAGAAGTTACTCATATTTAAGAGTACTATTCATTTATGCAATATTTTTTTTTCTCATTCAGAGCATATTGAAAACCTTTTTTTTAAAGTTAGTTACAAAGAAGCGTTTTATGGAAATGCACAAAGCAGATAGATAAAAAGTTACCTGCAATGATGCTCAAACCGATTGAAAAACGTACAAAGCTTTCCTAATAATATTTTTGCATTTCAATTTGTAAAAGCCACTTCAGAGCAATCGAAAAAGTTAAAATACCTTCCTTGTCTTGTCAGATTTTTAGTGTTACCGATTAACGGCCCATTTAAAAGCTTTTCCCCTACAATTTTACCAGCATGAAACAATAAACTAAAACACGCGAGGTTGCTTGTTAGCCGATTGATTTCCTTAAACTTTGATTAGATATCTGATGTCTTCAAAATAAAATTATAATTTGAAACTACTATAATGGCCTGCTGCACAGTTAATCGACTGATAAGTGTCAGATAGCTTATTTGCATGTTTTGTTTCTGTCACTTGATAAGTAAGCAGCGACAAAGCTTCCGAAGTACAAAGAAATTGTATCCATTACATAATTTTTGAGGATACTTCTTAAATTAACATCAACTGCATAATATAATTATCTATTAATCTCATTAATTCATCATGCAAATTGTTACTAATAGTCATTCAGAGTTATTTGACCTCTGACAGGACCTTTATACCAACGACATAACGATCACTTACATAGAAACTCTGGGGTTAAATATCTGAACGGACTATACAAACAGTAATTCCGAAGAATTATCAAACGGAAATTAGACTTCATTCCGGCAAAGTTCCGAAATTGTTCCCAAATACGTTCCATCACGGAACAGCAGGTCGTTGGAACCGACGCGGAAAAATGCACATGGGAAATTGAGGCTGATGGCGTCTTTATGACAACTTTTTACCATAGACCATTAATTGAGATTTTGATTTGATGAAGCAAGTTTTTAAGAGATATTCATGAAAAAAGAACGCAACAAAGTCCTTTACCATACCCATTAATATCCATAGACGCCTCCACATGATAACAAACTGGTCCCGTGCGAATTAAGCTCTCGAAGAACTCGAAGAACTTCTGTTATGGGTGGGTACCAGACAACGGGAAAATATTTTTGAACTTTTATACTATACATAGACGTTGCTCGCGACTTCGTTCGCACAAAAGGAAATCCGGCTTGACCCGTACATAAAAAATCGGTTGTCTGTAAAGTCGGTTTACTGACGATAGTTGAACGTGACAACGTCATGTTTATAGTGCGCGCGGAACTAATTAACATGAGATTAGACAGTGACGACCAGTCTCGAGATATCATGAACAATAATTGTTCAATTATTGAAAAGAATAAATTAAAGACGCATCAGGTTTATATTCTAAACTATTGACATCGGCTTTCCGTTTTTTAAAAAACGTATGCACTTTAAATATTTACTCATCTTGCTATTGCAATCTCTTGTGCGTTTTGCCTAAACTAACCAGAACTGTCAACCCGTGTTGCAGCCGCGAAGTCCGGCGCCGAACTAAGTAATGACATCAAGCGCCGTCCCACCGCTCACATACTCGTACCTAAGACGCGGCCAGCTGAGGTAACGACAAATGCGTCATATTTAGCGAGGTAACGCTGGTAACGGTGGTAACGGTATGAGTCATGTTTTTCGTGCGTGCAGCCGGCTGCATCAAATTATAAGACGTTATCACGTCAAAAACAGCCTATATCCTTTCACGTAGTCTAATCTAGAATCTGTGTCAAATTTCATTAAAACCATTCCAGTAGTTTCGGAGCCTATTCAGAGCTAACAAACAAACATACAAACAAACAAACTTTATCTCTTTTTAATATTAGCATAGATAATATACTTAATATTTAAGATTTTTATTAAATTAAACTCAAATATTTAATATACATCCAATGCCCATGAAAAATTTTATCCGTTAGCAGAATTGAGTGGGAGCTTAAAGTTTATATAAGTATAATAGTGATACCGCATCAAAATTGGACTAGTAGTTTTAGTTTTACACAAGCTGTTATTTAACATTCACCAATCAAACCCTAACCCGTCACTGAAAATCACATCAAAATCAGAATAGTAGTTTTGGAGATACATGGCAACATTCAAAACGACAAATACCGTCTCATCCCAAACGCATATACCGTCTCCGTTCCGTACAAACGCTCTTTACATACAAAAATTTAATAACCAACCCGCGATTCTTACTATGTGGGCAAAGTGGTAATCTATGACACCAATCTGTCAAATCAAGTGGAAGTCTACAGTACAAAGCTTTGTATTCAAGCTTTTTGGTTGCAGACAAATATTAAAAATTAGTATCTACAGACTTTACTCTTATAACTATAAAAGTGATAGAACTTAGTTAAAAGTATCCGTGTTACAGTGAAGTGTAGTTTGGAATCACTTTGGAACCATTAGAATGAGGTACGACCACCGAGTAGCTTTGTGCCGAGGAACGAAAAGGAAAATTGAAAATTTTGTTGCGTTAAATGTTCAGTTACCTTTGTGAAACGTTTGTTTTAAACCACTGCAATGCATATAAATAATGTTTTTAGTAAAAGTTATATATTTTCATCCTAATACTATTATAAATGTGAAAGTTTGTGAGGATGGATGGATGGATGTCTGTTACTTTTTCACGCAAATACTAGTGAACAGATTTTGATAAAATTTGGTACGGTAGTAGTTTAGACTCTGCATTAAAACATAGGGAACTTTTTATCCTGAAAAAGTACAGCGTTCTCGTGGAATACTGTATTTACGCGGGCGGAGCTGCGGGAAAAAGCTAGTACGGATATAATTATCAACTTATTTTAGCAAACTGGCTTAGCTGTAGATATCCTATGTATCATCGATATATTATCATGAGTATTATTCTTACAGACACAATAGGACTCTCACAGAAGACTTAAACTAAAACTAAAACTCATAGTTAATAGACATTGATATATTCGTCTTTATTTATTAGTGAACTAATTTAAAACGCTTAAAATTGTAATTAGATCACAGTAGAAACTTGCGTTGTGACTTGTGGCGCTATTGTGCACATCCCTAAACTAATCCTTCATAAATAATGAAGTAGAGACAACCCACTGGTGCACGGTGGGTCGAAAATAGAAGTATAAAATATAGAAATAAAATTTCGAAAGTAACTTCTTTTTTTATGGATATTGATTCAATTAGGCATAACTATGTAGAAAATGAAGTTTGAGTTAATTCGGCCCAAAAATAAGGGAGTTATATTTTTTACGAAAAACTATAAATTCAGTTATAGTTTTTAATATTTAATATATACCTATATATATATATATATATATATATATATATATATATATATATATATATATATATATATATATATATATATATATATATATATATATATAAATATATATATATTTAAAAACTATATTTTAATATATAATATATACAAGAATAGAATTTAAACTATAAACTATTCTTGTATAAATTCAATTTTCTCGAAAACGGCAAGTTTAACCGTCACATCCTGACTCATCATCATGGTTTTAGTACTACTTACTCATGAGTTTTTGGCACACATCATAAAGCGGTAGTTGCAATTTTTTATTTTAAATCGTCGAAGTTTTTGAAAAAAAGTCACCCTATTGCTAAAAACGATATAATGCTAAAATTAAGGTATTTCCTCAACTTTCTAAAGCAACATCCATAGTAAAATCAGTCACTTTCGAGATTTAATTACTGTGTCTATGAAAACCGATTTCGACCCACCGTGTGGTGGGAACGTTAGTGATGGTGATGAATTACTATACTATACTTGTTAGCATAATGTACGCACAGATCTTTAAAAATAGTATTCATAAATTTTTGCGGGTTGAAAAGTAGTGAAATTGTGTTTATTTATGTTTATGTTTAACACGAACGATGCAGAGCTTCCCTTGTGTGTTTCACAAAATCCGCGCTCGTTCTTTTGGTTAGGAAAAACAAATCCTATAAATATTATATCAAAGGTTAGTAGAAACTTCATAAGATTTTCTTACTTCTATTATACGGGCTTAGAAATATTAGAAAAAACATTAAATCAAATAAATAAAAGTACATATTATGTAAATAACATGTTCGTTTCATTTGATGTTGACATCACAAGGTCAATTCTGCACATTAAATATAGGGACTGGAACGTAAAGTTATTACTGCTGAGCGTTACGCTCCAGTCCCTATATGTCGAAACTGCAAAATGGTATTCTCAGAAACGTCGAACCCGTTTCGATTGGTCCACACTCGAAAATCAATCGATGATATCAAGACGATTCATTTATAATTCAATAAAAGTAAAATGAAAGTGTAGGTTAATTGAGGATTGGAGTTCAGTGTACAATAATAGAGCATACCAATTTAAATCTTATTCATTTGCCTTGCAAAATAAATAAAACTCGAGGTTGCCCGCGGAAAAGGAAGGAAATCTCGCGGGACCCGTACGTTTTGCCGCAACAAAAAGTAGCCCCGTGTTCCATCCCTGTGTATAGAACACGGGGATGGAACACGGGGCTACTTTTTGTGTCAATCTGTGCCAAATCAAGTCTAATCCGTGCCAAATTTAATCACGATTCATCCGTTCATCCGTTGTACGTATTCCGCCTGCACTGGTCCATGGAGGTCGAAGAAGTCGGGGACTACATCTACAAGAGGTCAATCGCCTTGAGGTTTGAACGTCTGAAGTCTCACTATAACAACATCAGTTCCTTTGTGACGAGGAGGAGGATGTGTGGAGGAGTTCTGGCCGACGGGTGTGGTCTACCGAAGCGCACATCACGTCGCCGACAACACGTGATAAAGTGTAGTTTAAGTATACAATAATAATATATATGTTAGTATGTAACGTATTTATAATATGGGTATGCCGCCCGAAATAAACGATATTTAATGTAATTTAATTTCACTTATTAATAGATTTCCTGGCGACCCTCGAATATAGTATCACAAAAACACGACGATTTTTCTCCTTTTGTTAATAACATAAAAGTGATCGTCAATAAAACCTATAATATTATCTTATAATTATCTTATAATAATAATATTCAAGACACAATAATAAAACTTTTAAAGTGGAGGTACAACAACCTGTAAATGTTATCTTTAAATTAAGTATTCGATTTAAATTCAAAATGGAAACTGTTTTTATGAATACTTTCTAGATTTTTTCAACAGTAATCTACACTTTTGAAAACAATCTGAAAAACTTTTAAATCACGAATATATTTTGATAATACGAGGGCGGGTCAATAAGTCCGTGACTTTTGGAATAAAACACAGATTTTTTGATAAATAAATCATTTTATTTTTCAACGTAGTCCCCCTTGAGCTCTATACACTTTGTCCAACGCTTCTCCAATTTTTTTATCCCTTCCAAAAAATATGATTTGTCGAGGTCCTCAAAATAGGCCTTTGTTTGAGAGATGACTTCATCATTGGAGTCAAATATTTTTCCACCGAGCCATTTTTTCAGGTTTGGGAACAAGAAGTAGTCACTCGGAGCCAAATCTGGAGAATAGGGTGGATGTGGAAGCAATTCATAGCCCAATTCATGGATTTTTGCCATGGCAACTGCACATGTGTGCACCCTTGCATTGTCTTGGTGAAAAAGAACTTTTTTCTTGGCCAAATGAGGTTGGTTTTTTTTCAAATCCTCATTGAAGCGGTCCAATAAGTTGGTATAATATTCCCCATTAATTGTTCTTTCCTTTTGAAGATAGTCAATGTGGATTATCCCACGTGCATCCCAAAAAACAGTCGCCATAATTTTATTGGCTGACAAACCCACCTTGGCCTTCTTTGGCGCCGATTCACCCTTAGAAACCCACTGTTTTGACTGTTGTTTGGTCTCTGGTGTGTTGTGATGGATCCATGTTTCGTCCACGGTTACAAAACTGCGCAAAAACCCCTCCATATTGTAATTAAACAACGCCAAACCTTCCTGTGAAGTTGTTACACGATTGCGTTTGTGGTCGACTTGCGGAAAG